>JAVANC010000018.1:35298141-40527326 GCA_033319125.1 Parnassius glacialis
ACGATGTCTGTCCGTCTGTCCGTCTGTCCCACGATTATCTCGAGAACGGTTTCGAATTTTCAAATTCTGTTTTCAGCAATTGATTACTGATCACCCAGGCATCTGAACCTCCTATTTTGAAACTGATTGCTCAACGGCAACCGTTAGAAACCGCTACAAAGCTGATTGCTGCGCCACTTTGCTATGCTGTTAGCTTGCTAGGTTTATTGATTTTTGATTTCACGATGTCTGTCCGTCTGTCCCACGATTATCTCGAGAACGGTTTCGAATTTTCAAATTCTGTTTTCAGCAATCGATTACTGATCACCCAGGCATCTGAACTCCTATTTTGAAACTGATTGCTCACTGATTGCTTCGCCACTTTGCTATGCTGTTAGCTTGCTAGGTTTATTATCTTTTAATTCATCATTTAATGATTTTAAATTTACGTTAATTCCAAATTAATTTCATAATAAAACTAAAGACGATATAGTCATTATGGCAAAATCGCTGGAGGCCCTTAGCACTATGCTCATTGATCTTAATAGTCTCCCGTTGGATAGGTTTTAAGATGAACAGGAACAGGTCAAAGACCGTGTATAGGGTGGAGCAATGAAGGCGGATGTTTTTGAAACGGCTAGCACTTCCCCCCGAATAGCTGATCGTGGTGGGGCTGGTTCCATTAAGTTCATAGGGTCTTAGAATTTGTTTATCAGTAAAAACCTCGACCTCGAAACTGTTGACCTATGGTTGCTGGGACACTGTGTTTTTACGTACGAAAGCTTCATCCGAAATAACAACTCTTTCACGGCAGTTCAACGTGAATCCCATCGCCACTTTGAGAAAAAGATGCGCTTTGCTCGAATTGTCGCTCGGACTGAACCTATGAATTGATGGAATCATTTTCCGGCGTTCCACTGTTTCCTTTTTCTAATTCCACTGTTTCGTTGAAAAAATTTTTAGTGTCATGATCCAAGAAGAAAACAAAGGAATATGTGTCTATGATCTAAACGCAGCTCGGTATATTTTCTTGAGTTTCAATTGTTCTGTGAGTTATGTCACGACACCAAATAATCATTAATTTCTTTACGGGGCGATAAATAGGTATATACGCTTTTACAACAAAGTCTTAAGTATACTAGGTTTAACTTTATTTTTTTAAAGAATAAGGTTAACAAACAGGTCCACAGTCCATCTGATGGTAAGTGGATGCGCTGACCCATAGATATCTACATCTATCCTCGATTAAGAATGAAAATGATCATCTATGGTCTCATTATTACTGGTAAAGGATCTCGGGTTCTGAGACACTTACCATACGAAATACAGGACCATATAGTTTCACGTTGGTATTCTGTGAGAGCGTGGTCCAACCCCGGTTGAGTTGACACATATTTGCTGCAGATATGTGTAGCTAGCAGAGTTGCAACGTGGCTGGACACGGAAGTAAATTAACAAAATTGTTTTCCCTATTCCTTTAGTGGTAACTCCATCTGATGTAAAACTTGAATATTTTATCCATCTAGGAAATCCCTGAAGAATCTAGGGAATCCAAGAATTTTGAATTTTGCTTAAAATTCATTTAAATTCATTCTTAATTCACAGTTACCTTATTTCTTAGTCTTACTTGTACATAACTTTACTAATTTATTTATTTAAACTTTATAATATAAATCACCATAACATCACAAAGGGTGGACTGAATGCCTTTTCGCATTCTCTCCTAGTCAAGACGGGACGTATGGAGATAATGTGATAGAGATAGCGTCAAAATAAAAAGAAGTTTAAATCTATTCTCTACGAGTATCAACATCAGCATTATCATTACAGCCTTTCACAAGTCCACTGCTGAACATAGACCTCCCCGAAGGAATGCCACAAACCACAGTCCTGAGCCACCAATATCCATCGACTTCCTCCGTGTCGTACCAGTTCGTCACTCCATCTAGTGGGGGAGGGGGTGAGGGCGCACCAAGGCTGCCACTTATGAACCTTTCTTCCCCATCTTTCACTCTCTACAAGTATATGTAATAAGAATACGAATGAAAACACTTTAGTTCCTTGTTAGCAATATAGGTTAGCAACAACGGATATATCGTAGACAAGTTCACACAACGGAAGCGTTTCATTGCCCTTATTGCCAACTTCCCGCAATCTCAGTTTAGATTTAGTGATTCCAATATAATTGTATATGAGGTGCGTTTTATGCCGTTCGCCTTAAAAGGTGTGAGCGTGATAAATTAATGTAGTAATTTGTAATTGTAGATATATTTTGCAACATGCAACAAACATTTACTTTAAGTTTCTTCACGTTTACCTAACTTAATAATATTAAATTTTGGTTTGCTTGAAATAGTTAAAAATTATTATTAAAATAAAACACCTAGAAAGAAAATGGCGGGCAGAGTCAAGAGTGCGAGATATTACAATCGGTAATCCACTTGCCAATCGTGACGATCAAGGTAAACGCAGTTGTTTAGTTATACTGTGGACTTTATACCCTACAATGGTAATGTCCACAGCTGACCATGTAGCAGTGGACTTTTGCGGGCTGCTGGTGAATAAGAATTGTTATTAAATTATTTGAAATTAATAGGATCAACGTTATTATTCATAGAGCATAATATAAATGAACACTGTACTACATTCAATCTACTATATTGTGATACGGTTTAAAATCATCTACGAAAAGAAAAGAAAAAAAGAAAAAAAAACACGTTGCTGGGCTTTGTAAGTCTTGTAACTCCCTAGATGGATCAAGCCAAATAATCAAGTGTTACTTCAGATACTACTAAAGGAAAATTATTTATTTATTTTTATTTTATAGAATAAGGGTGACCACCGAGCATACAGTTACCTGATGGTAAATGGATGATGGCCCACAGATACCTCTGTCTTAAATAAAGAATTAAATGCAAATGCATTATCACCTCCGAGAATTAATATGGAATGCCTCGTTTCTATTATGGAGGGTCTCTGGTTTTCTATACTCGCAATAGGAAACACTGCAGCATTGAGGTGCTATTTTGCTATAAGTTGCAGTGTTAAATAGGGAAACAACTTTCTTTCTTTCTTCTTTTTTCTACTGTTAAATTTATGACTAATGCGTATAAAAAGAGTTCCATAGATCATTATTATTCCCACAAAGAGACTGAATTGGAACACTCTCAAGTCAATTTGTCATGTTCTCTTTTAAAATTACAATTAATTGATATATACATTAAAGATATCATATATTCACAGTAACATTATAGGTAGAGTGCAAATAAACCTTGCATCGTTCAGATATAGCATATCTGCGTGTTTCACAGGTTCAAAAGGTTCAAAATTTGACTTAATGAATGGCGTCAGGTAGAGATTTCTGCTAATTGTGAAGTATTTTTTAATAATTACTCCCTAATACCCACGCGAGCGAAGCTGCCGGTTAAAGGTTTGTCCTATACAACATGTAACAAAAACTCTGTGGTTTCCGTTAAGTACGTTATCAGGATCAGTATTCAAACCTATAGAAATAACTTTTTTAAAACGACTATATTTTTTTGAATTTTTTTTCATTTTATGTGGTTTTATTACCTCTTACTGACACTAGCCGATACTAAAGCTAAGTAAAGCAGGGTCTTAGATAATCCTCTTACTTCCCAGACAATGCATAGGTAATAAAACCACATACAATTTGCGTATAATTTTTTTTTTAAATAAAATAAAAAAAAGTTTTAAAAAGAGTTTTAAAAAAAAGTTATTTCTATACGTTTGAATAATGATTCTGACAATGTACTTAACGGGAACTACAGGGTTTTCGTTACATATTGTATAATCTGCGGTCTAGTGATACTAGGTCTCTTAGCAGTCATTTTTGCATACTCATTTCTGTGATTCGGTGATAGGTAAGAGAATCAGTATAATTACAACTTTCGCGTTCCATCCACGCTGGCATATGAAGCTTTCAACAGCTGGTTGCCAATCTCCAAAGGCACTTTTTAGGGGGTATCACTTAGGTTCCCCTTGTAGGTAGTGCGTCCCCCATAACCACGATGGACCGGCCATCGTGGTATGCGTAATGCATTTTCTGCCTCCCTCTGTGGTAGCCCATTTCCAATTGCTTCGGGAGCAAAAAAAAAAACAAAAAAAAATCCATCCACGCATTCCATCTTAGTCCTCAGCGGTGACAACACATCGGTGGCCTTCTTGTGTTTAGTTGGTTGCAGGTGTCCATCCGCTTCACTTACCAGGTGAACTACAAGTTTGTTTGGTTACTCTTATACTATAAAAAAGTTACGTTTAAATCTTAGTTATTGTAGTACCGTTACAGCCTATAAGAGTGCACTACTGAACATAGGCCTCGCCCATAGATTGCCTCATAGCATAGGGAATATGTGTATACACTAGAGCCCAATGACTTCGTCAATCCTACTTAGCGGTACCATGTAGCGACATCTATGGAAATGTATTAAATAAAGAACGATGTATTTAGCGCGCCAAATTTTCATATCGATATACATCGCAACCGCTACCGTAGATAGATAATAGATGGCGCTAGTATATAGGTATTTATATTCAAGTGTGAGCCCCGATGATTACGGCATTTGGATTGTATATAGGATAGTGGATATTCTTAAACCACCACTACACGTTTATTAATCAGATTATTGTATTATTATATCAGATTAGATACGTTACAAATTTTCGCAAACGTATATAATTTCTAACAAGCATGATTCGCTGTAATTTAAATTGCCTACCATTGAAATTACAGAAAAAACACCCTAGTTACAAAAAAGAAAATGGCTGCGTGATACGATATCATTGGTAAGCAGTAATTAATGGAATTTAATCCAAGTCCAACCATGCAATACTTCAAGATAAATTAGGGTTCATTCAGCTTAAATAAATTATTATCGGCCTTACTTATTACTCGATTTTTTTTTATAGCAATAGGGTGACAAACGAGCACACAGTCCACCTGATGGTAAGTGGTTGCTGCGGCCCATAGACATCTACATCTATCCTCTATTACAAATCAAAATGTAGATGCGTTGTCACCCGTGAGGACTAAGATGGAATGCCTCATTTCCAGTAAAAAGGGCCTCCGCCCACCTGCACTCACCAAGCGAAACGCAGAGGTAAACCTCTACTTCACGCTGGTTTTCTGTGAGGTCGTGGTAACACCCCGCTTCGAGCCGGCCCATCCGTGCGACAGCAAAAGCTGCCGCGTGGCTCTACCACTGTTATAATCGATCTGTTATTATCTCTTACTTATTAAATTAAGTATTAATTATCTCTATACATCTCTCTTTCTGATCTGGAGGACATTATTATTATGATTATTACTTGTCTCTTTATATGGTCATTTCGTGAATAGTAGTAAATTAGTCATTTATTAAATTGACATTATAATAGACATATTAAATGGACTTATCCATATATGCTTAAGGCTAAGCCTGAAGGAATTCACAAGGACGTACCTAAGTTTTCTGAGTAGGAACACTTGAGTTTCCACGGTTGTGTATGTTACGTAGTTTAAAGTTAAGTACTTATATTGCACAACATTTTGAATACACCTTTATTAATTTGGATTTGTACACGTAAAAGGTATATATTATTTATAATATTAATATTATATTATATTATATTATATAGGTAATATTGACCTGTATATTGATATTTGGCTTGCCAAAAATAAAATCTCTACGTTTACTGTCATTGACAAAAGCTTTAAAGAAGTCGTTTTTAGGATAAAATAATATTTTTTAACTCGTTTGGTACAGGAGGCCGAGGCAAATCTCTTATTACCATGAATGGCAAATGGCGAAATTGCACATGCAGAATTTTGTTATAAAGTTCATAATTAATGACAAAGTCGCAATTCAATAACTGTGTTTAGTTTCCTAGTAGGTACTACGAATACTTTACTAATCTTTACACGATTGTGTCTGTGTGTGTGATCTAAAAATTGCATCACTTATTAATATAACTATTAACTTATTAATATAACTATATTGCATGCCTTAAGCGAAAGCGCAAGGTATGTTCTACTATCGCCTAAAAATTAAAATACCTACGTTTTATCGAATGTAATCGTATCTAGCAATCATATTATACATATAAATGAAATAAAAAGCACATTGTTAGAAAGATAAATAATTTTTGAACATATCAATATTTTTTTAAATCGATTAATTGCTATTTTTAAATAAAAAAGGGGTTTTAGCGGCTTATGGTGTGGATTTATCAAGTCCACAAGGCTTGTAGCTAACTTTTGAAAATATCAATTGTTCAACTCAACCTATTTTTTAATCACTTCATCTATCATGTGGGAAGCCACTGAATGTAAATGGCAGTGTAATTTTGTTTTGTTTAGCTATAATTAATTTTTTTCCGTTCCAAAATGGCGTAATTTTCGTTGATTTGGTAGGTAATCTTGTATGTAAATTATTTCTGCAAATAGGCGGAAGCCACACTCTGAGCTACAGCCACAGAGTACTTTACTCACTCACTCACCTCAGTTCGGCGTCAGTTGCCGTCGTGAGTGGATATTGTTTCGGTTGTTTGCAGCGGCTCAAAAAGATCGCTGTACAAATTCACAATATTCGAATAACCAAATTTCTTAAATACTTGACTATAATAATAATGAGAATTTTTTTTTACAATATTTTAAAGGCACAGAATAAATAATAGTAGTACGTACTAAAAGTAAGTAGTATAAATCTTTTGTCATGGGTGACATTTTCATGGTTTTCGAGGATGCTGAAACCGATAGGGTTGTCGAAATGTAAATCCAAGATGGCGGCCGCAATAGGTATCAATGTTTTCATCATGGATGTCATTTTCATGGTTTTCGAGGGTGTTGAAGCCGATAGTGCTGTCGAAATGTAAATCCAAGATGGCGGCTGCAATGGGTATCAATTTTTTCATCATGGGTGTCATTTTCATGGTTTTCGAGAGAGTTGAAGCCGATACGGTTGTTGAAATATAAATCTAAGATGGCGCCTGCAATAGGTATCAATTTTTTCATCATGGATGTCATTTTCATGGGTTTCGAGGGTGTTGAAGCCGATAGTGCTGTCGAAATGTATTTAAACTACTTTAAAAAATTCCGTATAATCATGATATACGTAATTTTTTTAATGCGCTTAAGGCATGCCCAATTGGATTTACCAATTTTTTATTATTATACAGGTTCTTTCCAGGACAGAGGTTTTCTCAGAACCAGTGGTAAGAGTAAAAACAATGGCTTAATTACAACCAGTCAGTCAATTACTTGTAATCTATATTGAATAAAAAAAATCTATTCTATTCTGTAATAAAAACCAGTTCAAAACGAGTAAAGGGTTTGAATACTCAGTAATTTTTGCAAAAAACATAATTGTCTGTTTCATATCTGGTTGTATCATGAATAATCAGTGCCTTCGAAACGGCAATCTAACTTACCATTTATTGTAAATATCTTGATAAACGTCACATCGAATAAGTTTGGAGTGAGTGAATCAGATAGTGCTGATACTTTTGACATTATAATTATATAATATGCTATAACGTACAGTTAGCGAGCGAGTTATAAGCGGATATACAAAATGATGACTGATTAAAAAGCTGAAACCACGGTAGCAACGTCTGCCTTAATCACATGTAATGAATTATTAATACTACCGTTTCCAAACGTAGTAATTATATCAATTTTTATAATTGTTCAAGTGTTTTCTCTTTGAGTGCTCATTACAAAGGTGTTGCTAAGTCGCACTACAACACCGTAGGCAGCTAATGGGCGCCATCCATCAGTTGTCTTATCGCGTCCAAATAATTAGCCGCGATGCCCTAGAGCGCTTGCAATCATCGGGCAAGGCATCTAAGTGCTCAAGACGGCTTCCTTACTGCGGCCCCGATTAAATACTGATAGCTCCGGGCTATACCATTTGTTGTTGCACATATCGCGACTTGCCACCTGCAGGTTTACGCTGGCCATAAGATTTGCGACCACTCGCTATGCTATCATGGCTGATATTTCAATGTAAGTAATGCTTTGGGCATCAGAAATTTATTGTAGTCCAAGGTTTTGAAGAAGCTTGCAAATTTATTAGTGTTTGGCGCGTAAATTTCGCTTAATTGTCGTATAATAAATACACACTACAAACTCGTCGTGGTTTATGTGCTACTTAGCGATTCTAATCACGACGGTATTTCAAGGTGGTCAAGAGTAATGATCTCCATGATGTAGACCATAAATTTCCAGCGCATTTTCACGTTAAGGAAATATTTTCTGGTTGGTCGAGATGAGAACCACGATGTGAGAGATTATTGAACAGTCGCAATATATAGATAATGTTGGCTTTGGTTTAAACTGCAAGGAGAACTACATTTATTTTGAAAACGCTGCACCCAAATTACATAAGCTGGTGATGAGTAGTGCAATACGAGCACTAGTTGAACTACTAGAGCAATATTTGAAGCTGCTGTCTCCCAATGTATTTTAAAAGATTGATGAGAAAATAAGACATAGGTTAAAAGACAAATTTTAGTTTTTATTTTTTGAAAATGTTACACGATTGTAATCAAAAGGCTCGTCCAGATATAGTTTTGAAATATGAGAAATAATTGCGAAATGATTAAAAATTATCAGGTTTCAAAACCTACTAGCGCGATTAATTCTTAATTGACCATTCATCGGCAAATCGAAGGTGAGTACCTACATCACTCACCTTCGATTTGCCGACGATAATATAGTCCTTATGGCAGAATCATCTCAATGACCTTAATAGTGCGTCCGAACGGATAATGATCATGTGTAATGTCCATCTCATACCAATGCCGGTAGTTGTTGGGAGTACTAAGCTCGAAGCTTTTTCCCCATTAGTCATGATTTTTGTTTTATCTAGATACTCTATCTAGAACTTTCAGCATTTATGTCGTAAATCATTTTTTGGAACTGTTCATGACTCTCAGAGATGAGTATAATATCGTCCGCAAAACGAAGGTTTGACAGGTACTCTCCATTAATATTTATGCTTTCGTTGCTCCACTTCGGTTTTCTGAAAATGTAATCAAGTACACAGCTAATTATAAACAGTTTTGGTGAAATTGTGTCTCCTTGGCGGACAACTTTCTGTATAAAAAATTCTTTGGCTTTGCTTTTCTAATTTCACTTTCGCTTTGCAGTTAGTATAAATTATTTGCCAGTTTACGTCAGTACATTTTTTTTCATGTTAGGTCATCAAAGTTGGAAGTGCAATATTTTAAAAGGTAAAAAAGTAACACCAATCATTTTTTTTCTTAAAAAATACACAAGTTTTTAGGGCAAATTTACTTTCAATGCATGGAACAACTGTTCGAGAAATAAGAAAAATATAAAAAACCAAAAACTTTCAAGGTGTTTCTAACGACAACAGTAGAAACACTAACTTAAAGTAGAGATTTTTGAGAAAATAAAATAATTGACGATATCTCGATAACTAAAAACTTTTTACTAAGGTAATTTTTTTATCTGCAAGATTTAAGACTAACCTATCTTCCATGTCGCTCTGAAATAATATTTTTGGGACAACCAGTATATTATCTAGCAGTTCTATGTATGTTATAATATCACAATCTTCCATCAAATTGATGCTTTTTCCGCATGGTATTATCAATCGTTTACATCGTATTAAATGCCAGTGTCATTTTGAGAAATCGAATTTATTGCATATTCAACGGAAACTCCCAGCGCGCCATTTATCTAATATATTCCATACACTTCCTTTTTGCGGATAAACTCACGTTAATTGGTTTTGTGAGACGCTGCGGTCGCTTTTAAATCGAAGTATGAGCACTTAGTCTGGTTGGTTTCCTACAATTAGGCACGTCCTAGCTAGAATAGGGAAACTATCATTAGTATGTTATTTCTCATGCTTTAACGATTTATGTATTCTAGAAAGTTTATATGATATCTAACCAAAAACTTTGCTTAATTTGAGTATTTGAAAAATGGAATACCTTGACACAATGTAGATATCAATAGACAGTGTTGTTTTTATGTTAAATATAATCAAGAAAAAATGTATTCTTATATAGTAGAAGATAGATTTTGTACGTGGTAGAGCCATGCTGCAGCTATGTTAGTAGTATAGTTGTAGCACGAATGGGTCGGCTCGACCGGGGAAGGACCACGCTCTCACAGAATACCGGCGTAAAATGGCAGCACACTGCTGTGTTTCGTATTTTGAGTGTTGAGAATCGGAGACCATTTCTTACTGGAAAAGAGGTATTCCATCTTGGTCCTCACGGGTAACGACGCATCTGCATTTTGGATCTTTATTGAGGTAAAGTGTAGATTTCTATGGGTCACAGCAACCACTTACCATCAGGTGAACTGTGTGCTCGTTTGTTACCCTTATTCTATAAAAAAAAATATAAACCGTATAGTGGTGTTGAAAGAATATCCACTACCCTATATCGTCCTATGGGTGTCGTAAGAGGCGACATAGGGAAACAAACCAGGAGATGGGCAGCAGCATATTCCTAATAATTAATTAAAAAAAAAACTGTGGTTGCCAACCCGCCAGCCGTCATTTAGATGAGTCAAAAATTTAAAATTGTGTATCTTTATGTTTATTTTTTTAAATTTTACTTCTAAATGTAATTTTATTGATACTACTGGAACTGATAAATATAAAGATTATATTGTAGTCTATCTCGTGCTTGGCCATGCAGTGACATTGTAAGAAAGATTTTTTGTTTTAGATTTTATAAATTATAATCCTTTATAATTTATAATAATTATAAAAAATATTAATATATCTTGCAATATTAATTAATATAATATAAATTCTGTGCCTTTTCTTTTTAATTCTTCTCCTTTCTGAGATCTTACGAGTTCATTTGTATTTTGCGTTACAGATGTGGTCGAGGTTAAAAAATAAAGTTACAGCCGTTTTAAGCCCCACAGCTGGAGAAAGTTTTTTTTAATTTCTTAGAAAGATTAAGCGCAAGGAATTGTCCGCTGCACTGCCCCAATGTGTTGTACTGACATGCAGGTTAACGATTAACCCCTAAATTGCTCGCCGTAAGACAAGAGCGACCCGGATTTTAGCACCACCAGCACCGATAAAATAGATTGTTGGTTTTGTTGGTTTGATTAAGTTCTGATTTATTACGTGGTATCAACATTATGTTGGAAACCTGCGTATCGAGGTAAACGTAAGACGATAAATTTATGTTCATATTTATAGTTATGACTTAGGTGTTTCCTTCATTTTTGTTTTATGATGCTAGGCGTCCACTACAGCAGAAATGCGTCGAATCGAAGCGAGTCGCATTTATTCCTAGTGCGTCCATCTCTGAAGAATCGAATCGAATTGTTCATTCATCTCAAATTCTTCATCAAAATAGGTCGTTTTTTGCGTTGCGTCATGGATGTGCTGTCCATGACGCAACGCGTCATGTCCATGACGCAACGTGATAATATGCATCTTCATGATTAAACAACTCTGGATATTGTTGGACCAGTGATATCAATAGTTCTTCATTCATTTTAAAAAAGATTTTTACGAAAACTAAATAGAAATTAATAAAAATATTTTGGCGCGCATCCGCTTCTCCGCGTCGACTGGGGCGCGCCATGTTAAATCGAATCGCATCGGCGAAGAAATTCGCCTGTCAAGCAAGTCGCGCGGTCGATTCAATTCGGCGCGCCGCGGCTCGTCGCTAATGGACGCAGTTTCATAGTAAATATATAGGAGGCGACTTTCTGCAATTCGATTTGACTCGGCTCGGCGAGCCTAGTGGACGCTTAGCCTTACGCTACAGGAGGTGCATGAAAGACGGCAAACCTGTTTAAGAGTGATATTGGCCCTTAGTTAAATTGCCTCACTGTGGCTTAACGCGTAGATACATTTGACTGCATATTTGTGAGTTACTATTAGTATAAACAAAAAGTCAGACAGCGACACAAAACACTACTACCCAAAAATTCATATGCTGATGAAGCTATTAATGGATGCTATTGTCACTTCCGAGCAACAAATGCTACAGGTGAGTTTTCATAACAGAGGACAGTAGTGTTTTCGCCTATAATTAAATATTAAATGAAACTAATTTCACGGTTTGTGTCATTGTATCTATGTACCTAATTACCGAATTTTCATTTAATGTGTAATGTTCGCATAAATATGCAAAAATCACTAGAATTAAATACTTTTTAGTTATAGCATATAGCTAATATACATTAGTTATATAGGTTACAGATGAGTTTTCATACCAGAGGACTATGACGCAATGTTTTATTGCCTACCGGTCGTTTTAGCTATAGCGTATTCTTTAAAACTTATAGGAGACCGATCAGAGGGACACTAAGGGATTAAAAAACGTATGTTTTTATGCATAGGTACTTAACGCTCCACTCCGGCGAGCGCTCTCAACTGAATGCTTGCCCTTTAAACCTAAACAATGGTACACCGTTATACTGCTGTCCTTTGCGTTAGAAATAACAAAAAGGTTAGTTTCCCCGTAACTTGAACCAGAAACCACTACCACTTGACGTATTATAATAGTTATAATTAAAATAAATATTTCTTTGCCTTATGGTGGTGAAAGGGAATGATTCCACGTAATTTCGTCCCGTGACTTGCACAGGCAATTTCAGACATTGCGTTTACATCTGAAGCAATGTGTTGCGTTTAATCAGACCGGTGACGAGCGGCGTCAGTGGTGCGAGACTTATGGTACGGTGATCGTTAAACCGCCTGCCAAGTGCGACGATTAAGGCAAAATCCTCTCTGCGACGGGAGAGGGAGGCATGTATATCAGTGGTCTTTAGTGGTGAATTAAACTAGGTTAATTATGTATTATCCACAACATAACCTAAACTCTCACGTTTGTTACTCAGAGAAGTAGTCATATACTACGAAATTGTATTTGACACGATCCTGAAAGAACTCTCTCGCTTTTTTCACATCCACATATTCACGCGTACATGTTCGTTGGTTAAGGGTACATTTAAATTGGCCCATCTTCAATATGTTGCCAGTTGGCTCGATAAACTTCCGTTTAGCGCTTTGCAGAAAAATTTGCTTTGACACTCTTTCCTTATTCTATCTAATTCCTTTTTTTTAGAACCACCAAAGCATTCCTTTCTTAATCCTAGTCCTCAAACATCTTCTTGCGAACAATACTTTTCTCTTAGCGCACAACCTCTTACCCTATCATTCAGAATCACCAAACATAATGACTGTATTTCTACAGGATTTATTTTACTCTCATGCTTCATCTGCTACAATCAGTTCAGATGAAGCATTACATTAAGACAGGTACTAACATGGCATTGTGAATTGACATACATACATTTTTTTTAAATTCTAACTTTTCACAATAGAATAAAGACCACCATTTACTTTGTACCCCGCATTCCTATATTCTTGTTATGTTACCATCCCTGCTAATTACACATCTAAATACACATTCGACATAACATAATACTCATTCAATTGCTCAACAAACTTTCGTTCTACTCTTACTTCACATGGAGTTTTACTTTCTTCTCTTTTGAAAATCATTACTTTTGTTTTTGTGATCAATTTATTTCCCTTTTTTTTAAGATATGTTAAGTAAAGTAACATTTATTTGCAATTCGCTTGCCGACGACGAAAATATGACTTGATCGTAGGCGTACAAGAGGCATTTGACGGCTAGTTAACCTATTCTTAACCCACATTCTTCGAACTTTCAAACTTTCCAAGCAACTCTCCGTAAACAGATTAAGCAGCCACAGGGATGCTACACAGCCCTGTGCCTTGTCTGATACTTTTATGGATGCCAAACCAGTCGTGTAGGCCCCATTGATGCTGACACAAGCACTTGATTTCCTATAATTTAATGTCTGTACGAGTCCAGCGCTTTATACAAAGAAGGCTAGCGTTTGTCATAAAGTAATTCTGAAATAGACCTTTTCCAAGTCTAGAAATGCACAGAAATCTTTCTGGTTTTCGGCCAAAAACTTCGCCGTAATCATGCATAAAAAAGATGTAGTCTGTATATACCATTTCGTTTCTAAATCCAGCTTGCATATTCCAAATTTTTTCATCAGCTTCTTTCATAATTTTTCAATCCGCACTTTAGCATACAGTTTTCAATGCTAAGCAGGCTAATTCCACGGTAGTTTTTGCAGTTCTGTAGAGACCCTTTTCTTTTATATGCTCCTCGCTTAAGTTCCCAAAATAAAACAGAAGAAAGTGCATAGCAGGATTGCGATCATTTCTTCAGAACTTAGCATTTCTAATGATAGTTTATCATACCTGCTTTCATGCTTTTTATTGCTTTCACTATTTCATCTATACTTATCTCACTACCTGCTTAATTTTTATTCAAAGTTGCAGTTCTAACGAGTTTCGAAGACATTTGCCTGGAAATTATCACATAGTCTTCTATAATTTTTTCCGCTCTTTCTTGCTTTTTTCAACTACTTCTTTTAATCCTTTATTTAAAAGTCTAAAAGCTACCATCTCCATCCACAGTCATCTACCATCCCCATTTTACATAATCACAAGATTTAAAATTATGCAGTATATAATTTAATTGTACAGTGGCGCTTCCAGAGTTACATTATCCCATTTTATGCCATGGATGTTGTAAGAGGCAACAGGCAATTTATGCGAAAGGTAAGAAGATTCTGGTTTGTTATTGTGACTTCTGACAGACGGTGTTCTTTGATTTATACTAGATGTAAGGTTCTCAAACGAGCGTTAGGAAACAGTGTTATTAAAAGTGCCAGACGTCTGGTACAACGATTGCTAATCCACCTGTAAAACCGTGTTATTAAAACTAATCACCCATTCCATTGCAGAGGCCCAATTCATGCACCCCAATGGAATATTATGGACTATTGAAAATTTGCTCAAAAAAATTATAGGAGAAATTGATTATCAAGAATTTCAGGTTTGTTACTTTGAAAAAAGTTATTGAAATTGCATTATTTATGTATAGCGTTTACTGGATTATATTTTTACTTATATTACCTTAAGCGTAATGAAATCGTTGAGTTGAGATTTTGGATTTAAAATTGTATGGCCAAGTTTGTCACAATGTTTTTATAACACTCATACTTTCAATTTGTTTATAGATTCAAACATATCTTTATTTTATAATTAAACTAGCTTTTACCCGCGACTTCGTCCGCATAAGTTTTTTTGTTTTCTCCCGGCTATAAGTCCCCCTGCAACAATGTCCCACTATCGTATTCCAGTCCTCAACTTCACATCAAAATTTGTTCAAAAGCAACCTAAGCTACATAATGGATAGCTCCGAATGTTTCCTTAGTAAATATAAAAAGTAAATAATGTAAATCGGTTTAAAATACTACTAACTACCTACCTGCCAACCCCCGATGTTAGACAGTGTGACATCCGTAACATCGTCTGCGTAGGAAGTACTAACTTAATGTAAGTAGTATAATAATGTAGGAAGCTAAAAATAAGAGGCCTTATTACTGTAGTACATTTTTGTAAACTATGTTCTTTGTTTTTCCCTCTCTGGCCAACACATGGAGATTCTGTGGACTTGAAACACGTGAGCAAGCCACGTATAATTGTCCGTGAGAAAAACAACTCTTTTCTAAATTAATGCCGGCTACTTTTAATGTTTGCCCCTGAGCTTTATTTATCGTCATAGCGAATGCGATTTTCAGCGGAAACTGTAATCTCTTAAACTGGAATGGCAAATCTGTCGGAATTATGGGTATACGGGGGATTAAAACGTTCTCTCCTTTTGCCATTCCAGTCATAATGATTGCTTTTACAATATTGCGACCGAGGTGTGTCACTTGCAACCGTGTGCCATTACACAGTCTTGGTGCATCTGAATTCCGCATTAAAAGGACAGGAACGCCTACTTTCAGCCTCAGTTTGTGTGAAGGTACTCCCGACAGTTCTAAAGAATTAAGAAATTCTACAGGGTATGATGTTACTTGTTCAGTATCCATTACAGTGTCTACAGAGAGAAACTCAACAATATCACCTTCCACACGTGACATAATTTGCTCGTTTATCTGTCCCACCATTTCATTCGTCGGCGCTAAAATTGCTCTTTCACATAACCAGTCTCTATTCCTCATATTAGTTAGCAGTTCGCTATAGACGAAGTTATTTAGATCATCTGGATTATGCACAACATTGCAGAATTCACGATCCAATGTAATCATGCCATTACCATCCTTTGCCATACGATCTTCTCCAATTTTAAGAAGAGCAGCAGCATATTGTCCAGATTGTACATCATTGTGTAGTTGCACTCTCATATTTGTAGACAGACTAAACGTTTTTACGTGCACCCATAACGTTGACGCTTTTAAACACGCATTTATTTCATCTGCAGGGGTGCCTTTAGTGATAACCGGCAAAGTCTGTCTAAAATCGCCCGCTAAAAGTACCACCATCCCCCCCATGATATTTGGATTACTCTTGATGTCTTTCAAAGTCCGATCTAGAGCTTCAATTGCTCTTTTATGGGACATAGTACACTCATCCCAAACTAATAATTTACTTTGCTGCAACATACGTCCACGCTCGCTGTTTTTACTTATATTACAGACTGGCATTTCTTCATGGGCTAAGTTTAATGGCAGTTTAAGCACCGAATGTGCCGTTCGACCACCATTGAGCAGAGTGGCGGCTATTCCGGAAGAGGCAACTGCTACAGCAATTCCTTTATCTTTTCGGATTTGCGCTAAAAGCAAGTTTAAAAGAAAGGTTTTTCCCGTGCCTCCGGGAGCATCCAAAAATAACAAACCATCTTCGCCATCTTCGATTTTTTTGAAAACATTGTCAAATACTAACCTTTGTTCTGGGATCAAACGTGGAACAGACTCTGTCAATTGTTGTTGTAAGGAAGCAGTATCGTAATCTAGTTCCCGTATTAAATCGCTACTGATTTCCTCGGTTCTCTGTGGTCTGATCATTCCATAATCTGATAAATCCTTTCTAGAAATTGTTTTAACCTGGTCTTCAATTTTTGTCAGACCCTCATTGTAAATTAAATCACTGTACGTGACATTGGGATTTTGCTCTTGTAATCTGTGCAATATATCGTCGGTCATATCATTTTTGTATTTATCCCACAGTTGTTGAGGATTTGAAAGACCACATGTCGCTACTAATACAGCAAATAGCTCTCTCATCTTGCCTGCTGATCTACATTGAGCAGCTTCTTCCAGTGTCACATCCCAATGGTTGTCATTCTCCAGTAATCCTCTTGCCTCACATGCCTCTCGAAATGTAGGATAATCTTGTGTGTTGTATTTTTTTAGATCATTGAAAGAGGTAGGTCCGCGCACATGGTGTAAAAGCATGCGTAGACAAAAACATATCCTGTGATACACCTGTCCTTGGATGGTAAAAGTAGGTGAAAATCCAGGCATTACGACCTCCTTATCTACACCAAATGACGTCATCTGAAAGCAAGAATTATACTTTCTAATCCTGCTTAAAAACCGGCGCGATTCGTTACTGTCGTATAAAAGTAAAGATTTAAGAGGTTCCTCTGGCTCGCCAAGTAATGGAATTTTAACCTTTCCACCAGAACAGCACATACCTGGAGTTTCTTCTTTCCATTTCAGTGCTTCACAATATCTGCATTTTTTATCCATTCTCCCAATGATAACCAATCGGTGATTAACATAGTCGATCAAAGGGTCATACTCAAAAGCGGCACCATTAAATGCCTCCCACGTACTCATTGAAAACGTACGTCTTCTTTCTGCCTGCCGTTCAGCATTTAAAAGACGTCGTCTTTGTGAATCTTCGTCAGTCTCTGCCGCAATCAATTGCGCGTGACGTTCGGCATCTAAAACTCGACGTGTCTGAGTCTGTTCCACTGTCTCAGCAGCTCTTTGAGATGCGTGGCGTTCAGCATCCAGGGTCTGACGGGCCTGAGTCTGCGTAAACGTCTCAGAGGCCCTTTGAAATGCGTGGCGCTCAGTATCTAAGGTTTGTCGGGCTTGAGTCTGCGTATAGGTCTCAGAGGCCCTTTGAGATGCGTGGCGTTCAGCATCCAGGGCCTGACGGGTCTCAGTCTGCGTAAACGTCTCAGAGGATCTTTGAGATGCGTGGCGTTCAGCATCTAGGGCCTGACGGGCTTGAGTCTGTGTAAACGTCTCAGAGGCCCTTTGAGATGCGTGGTGCTCAGCATCTAAGGTCCTACGGGCTTGAGTCTGCGTATAGGTCTCAGAAGCTCTTTGAGTCGCATGACGCTGAGAATCTAACATCTGACGCGTCTGAGTCTGCTCTTCAGATTCTTGGCATCTAGCAACTTTTGCAGTTCGAGCTCTGCTAGAACTACGGCTTAGATTGGATTTACGTTTGCGTGGCATATCGAAAACAATAAAACAATAATTAAAGATTTTTAAAATCGGTAGTTTTAAAAACTACAACGTAAGACAATTTTTTATAAAAACTTCGATAAAGCAAACCTTTTTACTTATAACCTATGTCGTGAAGCGACAATTAAAAGAGAAGGAAAACCTAACCTACGATCAGCAAAACAACCAAATAGACCAAGACAAATAATATATTTAAGATTTGAAAATATTTACAATTTTATATATCAAAAATGGAGTATGAATATGAGGATGGATGATGTGATTTACAAATTATATTTAAAAAAAAAGGTAATAAAAAAAAGATTTATGTCGTAGCTGAGTCCGAAGGTCCCAAGCGTGCTCTCAGCGCCTGGAACGAGCACACACGGCGTAGGTGGGTAGGCGTGGGCGTCTCTAGGCGACGACCTCAGGTGAATGCGGCGATTGCAGGATCGGCGACTTCAGCCCAGACAGGAGCTTGCAGGATCCTCAGCGACTTCAGACAGCGCAGTGGCCTGCAGGATCCGGTGACTGCAGGCGGGACAGAGGTTTGTAGGTTCCGGTGATTTCGGGCGGAACAGAGGTTTGTAGGTTCCGGCGACTCCAGGTAGAGTAGAGACTTGTGGGATCTCGGCGACTTCAGACAGAGCAACGTTTTGTAGGATCCGGCGACTTCAGGCAGAGTAACGGATCGTAGAGTCCAGTGGCTTCAGGCAGGATAGAGGCTTGCAGGATCCCGGGGCTGAGCGGCCCCGGGATAAGGCCTTTAGAAGATGCTTCCGATACGAGAACTGAAGCAAGACTGAATTTCTTCACCGATTGTTCGGCTTTTATATCTTTCTAGAGAGAACGGAAAAATTATTTAAATTAAATGGAAATTTATTGTAAATGACCTAGAGCAAAAGAGTATTTATGTGAAAATATCGAGATAAAACATCATATCGGTAACGAATTTGAATAAAAATTGCCATGACAACGGTATAAATAGTAGTTGTCATAAAAACCAATTTTTGGTTTTTGGACTTTTATTAAGAAATTATTACATTTAAGTATGAATTGAGATATGATTCACATAGGAAAAACTTATGCACGGCTGCGTGCATGAAGCCTGAAATTGTAGAGTTACAGAGAATTCAATAAAAGACCATAAAAGGTAAGACTTCATTGACAGCTATTTTAAAAGTGATAAATAGTGTGAAAATACGAAGTAAAATGATATGTTATTGTGTAAAAACGTTACAGGATCCTATAGAAATAAAGGTGATGCAAAATATAAATGCAGAAAATCAAAAACAGAATGAAAAAAATAGTATAAAGTGATGCAAAACATGAATGCAGAATATCAAAACAGAATGAAGAATTAGTGTACAATGAAATGTAAGTAGTATAACACTACATTTTCCCCCCGACCCTGGAAAATTTTTGACTCAGCAAAAATTTTGATATATACATTCTAAAATAAACCATAAAAACACAGCTTTGCAGAAACAGACATCACCAGTCAAAATCAGATATACTATCTCTTACATTCATCATCTGCATTCAGGTAAGGGTGGAGTTCACATTCAATGACTACCACTCTAAAAGTGTGTTTTCAAAACGACATTAAGGCTTATTTAAGGAGTAGTCAACCGCTCCTGTGTGGGAAAAAAAAATTAGTCGAAGAAACACCACTCTTAGAAGTGTGTTTTCAAAAGGACATTCAGGCTTATTTAAGGAGTTGTCAACCGCTCCTAAGTGAAGATAAAAATTAAGGGAGTAGTCAGCTGCTCCCAAGTGAAGATAAAGGTAAAGAAATACCTCAAGTAAGCTTTAGTCGCTATGACTTAAGTAAAGATTAAGAACGGCCAGAGCGGTAGGGCTCAAAGCCAGAGATCAGCAACATCACCAACGAGATGTGTCTGAAATAAAAATAAAAAGTGACGATTAACCAACGAAAGTTCGAGGTCCTAAAGTAAGATGTGTCGAAGAACACTGGATCATCAAATAAACAAACAAATTAAAAGAAATAAAAATAATAAGGTGAAAATGATGGTGATATTTATACATATATACAAATTAATAGTAAATAAAAGTTAAGAAAATTTATGATTTTACATCTTTAATGTGCCACTTGCCTCTAACTCCATTAGGGTCTTCAAGCACATAGACTAGTGGTGACAGTTTAGCTATCACTTTGCACTTGATGAACTTAGGGGCAAGTTTAGCATTAAAGTATGCGCCGGCATCGCTTAAAACATGGTTTTTACGCCAAACAGTGTCTCCCACATTGAATTCTTTAAAAGACCGACGAAGATCATAGCGAGCGCTATTTTTAGCGTGAGCTATGTGAAGTTTAGTTTGAACTTTGTGAAATATAGATGAGAGGAGACCAGCATTAGACGCGTAAGTATCACGAGGCATAAATACCAATTCCTCGAGGTTCTGAGTTGGAGTATAGAAGGAACCACAAGGTATTGTTTCCCTACCAAAGACTAAAAAATTTGGAGTAAAACCAGTAGCTACATTTGTAGCGCTGTTCATTGCGTACTGAATCTTAGCAAGATGGTTGTCCCAGGATCTATGATCGTCTTCTATTAGAGATGCTAGAGCTGTAATAATTGTGCTATTAAACTTCTCCGTAGGATTAACCTGAGGACAATATAAAGCTGTGTGAAAAATACAAGGAACATTATAAGAATTTAAAAATGAGTGGAATTCTCGCGACTGAAATTGAACAGCGTTGTCCATTATAATAGTTTGAGGAATGCCATGAACTAGAAAAACTGAATTTTCCAAAACATTAATAATATTAGCTGAAGTAGCACGTTTAAGGGGAAAAATCATAGTATATTTAGTAAAATTGCAGTTAATCACTAGAATATACTGATTTCGTCTTCGAGTCATTGGCAATGGACCCATACGATCTAAGGATATAGTTTGAAAAGGTCTGGAGCAAAGTTTGGGTTTACCCATAAGACCATAGGGAGAATGATTAGGGTGTTTGTAGGTTAAGCAGGTTTCACAAGTCGAGATTAATTCAGCAATGTCCTTAAACATACCAGGCCAATAGTATTTTAATGATATTTTCTTGAATGTTTTGAAGATACCAAGATGGAGTTCTGAAGGGGAACCATGGTTAGCTTCAATAAGTGCCTGTCTATCTTGAGGTAGTGGAACTTCTTTCCAAATAAAGTCATCGTTTAGACGATCGGGAGAATGGATACAGCGGTAAAGTTTGTTATCCCTGATAGTGTAGTTGGGATATGCGTTTGGATTGTTGGAACATCCGAAAAAAATTTTGTTGTAGTGTTCAAGTCTACGATCAGGTGGTTCTTCAATCGTAATGGGATGTACGCCTTGAGGTGAAGTTTCTCGTGTATTAGGACGTTCTTGATTTTTATGTCTTGATAATAAATCTGGAACAACGTTATCCTTTCCTTTTTTATGTTTTATGACAAAGTTAAAGCATGATAAGCGTAAAGTCCAGCGAGCAAGTCTTCCTGATGGGTTTGATAAATTCTGAAACCATTTAAGCGCAGCAGGATCAGTATATATTGTAAATTCTTTACCATTGTCTAGGTAACATCGCCAATGTTCTAATGCAGTTATTACAGCAAATGTTTCTCTTTCAGTAGTTGAGTAGTTCCGTTGATTTTTATTTAGTGCTTTACTCATGTAAGCAATCACGACTTCTTTATCATCTTGTTGTTGGGTAAGCATTGCTCCTATGCCATAATTTGATGCATCACAATGTACAGAGAAGGGTAGTTCGAAGTTAGGGCAAGCAAGGACAGGAGCAGTTACCAAGGCTTCTTTAAGTTTCTGGAAAGCAGCTGCAGCTTGTGAATTCCATAAAAATTTAGGAGCGTTCTTCCCGGAACAGGTTAGTTGGTTGAGTGGAGAGGCAATAGTGCTAAAGTTTGGAATGAATCTTCTGAACCAGCTGCAGGTGCCTATGAATTTTCGTACTTCTTTTCTGCAAGTAGGTACAGGATATTCTAAAATAGCTTTTATTTTATCTGGATCCGCACGTAGACCATACTCGTCCACTAGAAAACCAAGGTATTTCAGTTCTTTCTTGAAGAATTGACTCTTCTCAAAGTTAATAGTTAGATTGGCATATGATAGTTTTTCATGAACTTTCATGAGAAGCGATATGTGTTCATCAAAAGTCTCACTAATAATAATAATGTCGTCCAGATAGCAAAATACCTTGTTCTCAAATTCAGGAGTAAACAGCATATCCATTAATCTTTGTAGAGTTGCAGGTGAGTTGGTGAGGCCAAAAGGCATTACTTTAAATCTAAACATACCTCTTCCAGGTACATAAAAGGCAGTTTTATCTTTATCCGCAGGATTCAAGGGAATTTCCCAAAATGCTTTTGCAATGTCAATGCTTGATAAGTATTTGGCATTCTTCAGGTTGTCCAAAATTTCGCTTATTAGTGGCAACTTATAAGCATCACGACGTGTAATTGAGTTAAGCTTCCTGCTGTCAACACAGAAACGCCATTCACCATTCTTCTTCGGAGTGATGAGAACTGGAGATAACCAAGGACTTTCGCATTGTTCAATGACCTTCCATCCCAGCATCTTGTCAACTTCATTAATTAACGCCTTTTGTTTTTCAGGAGACAGTCTATAACATCTTTGTTTGATTGGAAGAGAATCACCAGTATCAATCTTGTGGGTGATTAAATGTGTGCTTCCCAGGATACCTTTTTCCTCAAAAGAAATTGTTTTGAAGCGTTGGATGATGTCGTTAGCGATGTTCTTTTGGTTAGGAGTTAAATGCTCATAAGGTAAAACTTTAGTATCTTTAGTTTCGATAGCAGAACATTTAGATTCTGTAAAGTTAAGAGAAGATAAAACACTAGGTAAAAGATTAAATTTTCTCCAAAAGTCAATACCTAATATTAGCGAAGGAAATATTTCAGGGAAAACATAAGCTTTAATTAAATGAGTTTGATTATTAAAATGAACAGGTAAGTCAAAATAACCCAAGGAATTAATTTTTTGATTATTAGCAGTAGAGACAGTAATAAGATCTGACTTGAAAAGTTTGCAGCCCAGTTTAAGAATTTCCAAATGAGAATTATTACCCAGAATAGTTACTGAACTGCCAGAATCTAGTAAACCAGATAAAGTTAAGTTATAAATTTTGACATTAACGAATGGACGATTAAGATCTTGTTCCTTGGAGTAGAGTGTAGAAGAGATTTTGTAACAAGAAAAGAAGTTTTGAATTGTTTTAATCCAATTAGTCCAATCGTCGTTATCAAAGTTTAAGTTACTTTTCAAGTCAGTAGTTAGTTTTTTGAACTAGTATTAGGTTTGGGAGAACAAGTAGGGCAATCTGCAGTTTTAAAACCTTTAAGACCACATTTGAAACAAATCACGAATCGTGGTTGAGTACAGGTGTTTAAAGAATGACCTTGTTTACGACAGCGAACACAAAAGGAGCTTTCTTGAGGAGCTTTGGTTTGAGAGAGACTATTAATTTGCCTAGAAGGGTATTTGTAGGATGAAGTGAATTTATTCATGAGGGGAGGAGAAGGTCTTGAGTTATTAGAAGAATTTGAAGAGTCAACTGAACTTGAAGTGGAATGCTTGTAGTTGAATTCAGAAATAAGAGGACTTTGTTGTACATTTGGTTCTTTAAATTGTTTGTCTCTGTCTAGGAATTTTTCATAGTTTTGGCAAGTAGCCAAAAGAGAGTCGATAGAGTCAATGTCTTTTAGAGCTACGAAGACAGAATAACATGGGCGAATATTCCTCAAAATAATCTCCAATTGTTCTGTTTCAGAAAGTTTCTTCGAAAGACGAGAAAACATTCCAGACATGATGGAAATATAGATGACAATAGGTTCATCTCGACCTTGAGTTCGATTCCTAATCGCTTCTAAAAGTTTGTGATCATAATCAAAACCACCAAAGTCTTTGATTAATAATGAAGAAAGTTCGTTCCACGTTAAGTTTGGATTCTGATTATATTTAAATCTGAACCAATGAAGAGCATTGTCAGTGAACATTTCAAACGCTTGTGAAATCAACAAGTCTTTGGACAAGCCACGAGCTATACAGTATTCTTCCAGTTTTTGAAGAAAGGATCTTGGACAGCTTTTACCATTAAAGGTGTGTCTTTTCAGATCTTTGAAGACGTTGGATGGAGAAAAAGATTGAGGTGGTGGTGGGGAATACGGGGTATGGACCTGAATAGAAGTTTGAGAAACAAGAGGGAGTTCCGTGACAGTCGGGTCAACCGTAACAGTCGGGTCATCAGGAGGGTCAAGTGATGGAACGTCATTTTCAGTTGAAGGTGGAGTCAAGGATTCGAATTGTTTAGCCATAGCGTCATATTTCATCTTCAAAGTCTCGAAATTAGCTTTAAAGTCTGGATATAAGTCAGT
Organism: Parnassius glacialis; assembly: GCA_033319125.1. NCBI lineage: Eukaryota > Metazoa > Arthropoda > Insecta > Lepidoptera > Papilionidae > Parnassius > Parnassius glacialis. Next base: position 35,322,826 of record JAVANC010000018.1, read on the forward strand.
ATCTATTCGCTCTAATCTGTAAAAAACATGGTTAATAAAAGTTTCTATTAGTCGTAAATATTTGGTTTCACCTTGTAAAAATTTTTTAATTTTACAGTCCAGATAGGTTAATGTAGAATCAATTTGAGACAAGTCATCCTCGATCGGAATTGGAGAAGTCAGAATATCTTCAGGGTGAGAATTCGCAACTAAACGTAAAACTTGTTTTTTTAGAAGCAAAACAGTATTAGCTGGTTCCTCACATCTAATCTTCACTTCGTATTCAAGTTCGGCCTTGTTAAGGAATTCGTACTTAATAACCCTTTTCATTGTTATAATTACGTGTAAAGTTAAGTTTAAGAAATAAAAATATTATTAAAAATCGTACCTCTAAGTTATCTAGAATAAAAAATATTATAGTGATGAATGTAACTTAGAGTGATGAATGTAAATGAAGTGTTATTTGTAGGCCTAAATATAATCCAAATAAGTTGAAAAACTAGAAGAAGTTTTGTTTTAGAATTTTGAAGGTATGAAAAGGATGTGTAAATGAATGATGAATAGTAAGTTAAGAACAAAAGGGAAAGCAATTAAATCAAAAGGGACTAGACAAGGCGCAGTAAAGGTGAAGAATTAAGAGAGAAAGAGGACTTTTACGTTGGGCGCCAAACTGTCGTGAAGCGACAATTAAAAGAGAAGGAAAACCTAACCTACGATCAGCAAAACAACCAAATAGACCAAGACAAATAATATATTTAAGATTTGAAAATATTTACAATTTTATATATCAAAAATGGAGTATGAATATGAGGATGGATGATGTGATTTACAAATTATATTTTAAAAAAAAAAGGTAATAAAAAAAAGATTTATGTCGTAGCTGAGTCCGAAGGTCCCAAGCGTGCTCTCAGCGCCTGGAACGAGCACACACGGCGTAGGTGGGTAGGCGTGGGCGTCTCTAGGCGACGACCTCAGGTGAATGCGGCGATTGCAGGATCGGCGACTTCAGCCCAGACAGGAGCTTGCAGGATCCTCAGCGACTTCAGACAGCGCAGTGGCCTGCAGGATCCGGTGACTGCAGGCGGGACAGAGGTTTGTAGGTTCCGGTGATTTCGGGCGGAACAGAGGTTTGTAGGTTCCGGCGACTCCAGGTAGAGTAGAGACTTGTGGGATCTCGGCGACTTCAGGCAGAGCAACGTTTTGTAGGATCCGGCGACTTCAGGCAGAGTAACGGATCGTAGAGTCCAGTGGCTTCAGGCAGGATAGAGGCTTGCAGGATCCCGGGGCTGAGCGGCCCCGGGATAAGGCCTTTAGAAGATGCTTCCGATACGAGAACTGAAGCAAGACTGAATTTCTTCACCGATTGTTCGGCTTTTATATCTTCTAGAGAGAACGGAAAAATTATTTAAATTAAAAGGAAATTTATTGTAAATGACCTAGAGCAAAAGAGTATTTATGTGAAAATATCGAGATAAAACATCATATCGGTAACGAATTTGAATAAAAATTGCCATGACAACGGTATAAATAGTAGTTGTCATAAAAACCAATTTTTGGTTTTGGACTTTTATTAAGAAATTATTACATTTAAGTATGAATTGAGATATGATTCACATAGGAAAAACTTATGCACGGCTGCGTGCATGAAGCCTGAAATTGTAGAGTTACAGAGAATTCAATAAAAGACCATAAAAGGTAAGACTTCATTGACAGCTATTTTAAAAGTGATAAATAGTGTGAAAATACGAAGTAAAATGATATGTTATTGTGTAAAAACGTTACAGGATCCTATAGAAATAAAGGTGATGCAAAATATAAATGCAGAAAATCAAAAACAGAATGAAAAAAATAGTATAAAGTGATGCAAAACATGAATGCAGAATATCAAAACAGAATGAAGAATTAGTGTACAATGAAATGTAAGTAGTATAACACTACACCTAAATATCTAAATCAATCAATAACGTATTGAACCTAAACAACTATGCACCTGACAAACCTTTTATACCTAAAACCTAAATTAACTAAATAAATTCAAAAATATTGAATTTATGTACCACACCACAATACACAATTTTCTTCACTACTGGTACTACTTTCGGTGATGAACTGATTACCTATCCGTTTCTTTGTCTAAAATGAGTATTAACTTATCACTATGATTGATTACTGAGCATAAAGTTCGTATAAATGTCTATCTAATTACCTCCTCAAGTTTAAAGCGTAGCTAGTTATGTAGTACTATATTAATTCTGTGGTGTAGGTAATTAGATTTTATCTGTATGTAATTTAACAGTCAGTTGAATAAAAAATCGTATACAAATCAGATCAATAGCTATGACGTAATGTGATTCTAGACAGAGTTTTAATGGTGTAGATAGGTAACTGTGTATAGGTTCCTGTGGGAATGAGATATTTTCCCGAAGTAAAAAGTAGTCTGAATTTTGGTACCTTCCTACCCTATAAGTTAAGTAGTGTGATGGTATGTCGCTAAGTTTCGATCCAAGTAAAACTGTTAAATAAAGACAGATGCATCAAAATTTTATAATAAATTCCCTAAATTATGGCGCCTACCGACCCTCTAAGTTAGAAAAGTGATCAAATACTAACTTTAAGTCTTAGTAACACTCATTTAAAAAAAAAAACATCAAAATCATTTCAGTAGCTATGGCGTCATTCGCTTCTTGACACGATCACGCTAGATTTCCGCGGGAAGGAGGTATTTTCCCGCCGTAAGAAGTAGCCTGTGTTCGTGCCTAGGATCCTATCTTTATATTAACCAAGTCTTATAAAAATCCGTTCAGACGTTAAGGCGTGAATGAGGTAAACTTTTAAACCAAACTATTAAAAATCACTAACTTAATTAGTTTTCTGCCTACTTCCTACGCCTTAAGTACGATAGCATGAATATTAATAGCCCATATCCTTTTGTAGGTTACTATCTATCACCTAACTAAATTTCATCAAAATCCGTTTAGCCGTTTAGGCATGATAGAGCAAAACTCCCACCAAAAACCATAAAAAAATCACTAACTCAATTCAGTTTTCTGCCTACTTCCTACCCCCTAAGTACTATGACGTGATCATTTTGATCTTATATCCGTTTTTAGGTAACCTTACTAAATTTCATCAAGATCTGTTCAGCCTTTTATACGTGAAAGAGCAAAAGTCCCAACAAAAACGACTAAAAATCACTAACTCAATTTAGTTATCTGCCTACTGCCTACCCCCTAAGAACGGTGGCGTGATTATTTATAGCCTATGACCATTTCTAGGTTATCATCTATCACCATACCAAATTTCATCAAAATCCGTTCAGCCGTTTAGGCGTGAAAGAGGAACAGATAGACAGACAGACAGACAGACAGAGTTACTTTCGCATTTATAATATTATATATATAGTATAGAAGTATAGATTAATGTAAATAGGTTACGTGTAATTTACCAACTAAGTTGTATTTAAAGAATAAAATGACTATATACATACATAACCGAGTGTTGGGGGAAATTGTTTGAAAAAACTAAACACATAATATTTGTGTATCCTTCTCAACTGCACAATAGAATACGGACTTTCTAATGCTAACAAAATAAAAGTGGGCTATTAACAAACATAGTTCAGCGTTGTTGCGTGTCTGTCTGTTTGTTCATTTGTCAGCTTAATGAACGGAGCGCTTCATGCGTTACGGACATTAACTTTTCTTGCCTTTACCATTTTATTAATGCTGGTCAGTTAACTTAACGGCATATGAAATAAAGTTGAAAATATTTGAATATTTTGTATGATAGTATTGTGAAATAATGTGATTTGTCTATATTTGTAGTCCAAGTTCCGAGTCAATTGACTGATCAAATAGAAAGGTTATGTCGAGTGGGTGCGATGAAGACCTTTTATGTCTTGTGATTTTAAACACGTTTAAAATGATCTTGATATGGAGTACCATTGATTATTTTGTAAATTTCGCATCAATCTATATACCTATATACGAACCTATATACGCGTCATTGCTAAGCTTAGGTCTTCTGTCATTTTTGAAAGGGTTTGAAGCAGGAAAATGTCCGCCACACTGTCTCAATGAAGGTTCGCGAACTATATGTACGTGTCCTTGAAATTCATTTCTTCACGATATTTTCCTTTACTGCATATGGTTTAGCACTTTAAACTACAATTAACAATTTAATTGGTGCTTAAATTCTGTTTGCTCGCGCACTGGGAAATTTTAAGACGAGTGCTTACCTCCCTGAGTTAGCACGGCTCGTAATAACGATGGCGTCCATATATAATGAAAACACTTTATCAAACATGACATAGCAATATTTTATTTTTATTAAAGTTAACTCGCTATATACTGCGAATCTCAACTCTTTATCGTACGTCACGGAATGTTACCCAAATTCATAAGATCCATAATATATGGTTTTACTAAGTAATCAGTTATTTTATATAAGAGTGAAAAATGAGCAAATTGTCGATCTGCTTGTAAGTGGATTCAGCAACAGCCTTCAAACAAATGACGACAAGTTCTAAGACCAAATTTCTAAGAACGAAAAATGATAATATGTCTGTGATAAAACTGGCTCTTTTATCTTTTTTTTTATAGAATAGGGGGCAAACGAGCATGCGGCTCTCCTGATGGTAAGTGACCACCGCCGCCCATGAACAACCGCAACACCAGGGGAATTGCAGATGCGTTGCCGACCTTTTAGAAAGGTGTAAGCTCTTTTCTTGAAGTTTCCTAAGTCGTATCGGTTCGGATTCGCTGGTGGTAATTGATTCCACAATTGCATTGCAATTGCAGTGCATTGTTGATTTATTTAAAACACCAGTAGCTTTTGGTCAATAAATGATCAAGGGCTAACTTTTCGCCGTCAAAATTATTCATTAGCTAAATTATAACCTGATTGAATATAAAGCGGAAAAATTTAACCATTTTATTCAAGTGTAATTTTTAATTTGTTTATATTGTATTTTATCTTATTAATTGTTTTTATATGATACTTATTGATAATTAATTCCGACAAGAATAAATTTCTTAAAACATTTTTTTTAATAAATGTTTTTAAATTTAATTAATAATTGTAATAAATTTATAATAAAATTATACTATAATAAATGAATGCTGTGTACGGCTTAAATTGGTTTAGTATATAAGATATTTGTTAAGTTCGACGGTTTATTTACTTTAGTAGTGTATTGGTGTACATATATTTTTAAATAAAATAAACAATCATTTAATATCAAGGTATTTATCGTCCTGATTTATCTTTGTCCGTATGATGTTACACGACTTTTGTTATTATAACCAAAATTTCTCCTGTTTAGTTTCACACTTACAGATTTATATAATTATATGACTTACATTGTAATAATAAATTTCTTTTTATAAAATTAGTTGACAGCTCATCTGATATTAAGTTGATGCTGTAACCTATCGACACCCACATCTATCTTCGATTAAGAATTGAAATGTAGATACGTTGTTATCCCTGAGGACTAAAATAGAAGGCCTCGTTACCAGTAAAAAGGGTCCAAAGTGGTAAGTGGATAAGACCCATAGACACCTATATGTATCCTCTATTAAGAATCAAAATGCACATATACGCGGTCGTCCTAGAGTATTACGTTGATATTTCACATTAGCGTTATATAAAATCCAAAGAGTATTCAAATTACTACGTTTTAGCGTGGTCCTTCGATTGATTGCTCGGCTAAAGAACACCAGAAACTCGTAGTACTGCAGCCAAAAACGCTACAGCGTGACTTCAGCGTTTTTGCGAGAATCAAAAAAGTCTAAGTATATATTTTTCAATGTTGGCTACACGTAAAAACCTGAAAAGTATAAAAGGATTAAAATATGACTGGAATAAGTAATCGCAATGGAAGAAAGGAAGAAGTATATAAATTTATTTAGTGACATTACAATTTTTAATTTACCATTTGTATATACAAATTTTTTTATTTACAAAAATTATCATCATCATCATCACTACAGCCCTTCACAAGTCCACTGCTGAACATAGAGAGGCCAAGAAACGCCACAAAGCACGGTCCTGAGCCACCTGCATTAATCGACTTCGGCTCTGGTTTCTGATGATGTTAGTGCTGTTAGATTTTGGCTTTTACAGCTTTATCAATTTTTGCATGTCTTACCAGGTCGCCACTCCATCTAGTGGCGGACGCCCTACACTTCGTCCGCCGGTACGAGGCTGCTACTCGAGAACCTTTCTTCCCTATCCGTTGTTGGTTCTTTGAGCTTTATGGCTGGCTCATTTTCACTTCAACTTATTAAATTAGCTTTTTTTTATAGGATATGGTGACAAACGAGCACACAGTCCACCTGATGGTAAGTGGTTGCTGTGGCCCATAAACATCTACATCCATCCTCGATTAAAATTCAAAATGCAGATGCGTTGTCACCCGTGGGGACTAAGATAGAATGCCTCTTTTCCAGTAAAAAGGGTCTCCGGTACTCTACACTCACCATGCAAACACAGCAGTGTTAAGCTGCTATTTTACGCTGGTATTCTGTGAGTGCGTGGTCCTTCCTTGGTCGAGCCGACCCATTCGTGCTACAACTATACTACTAATATAGCTGCAGCATGGCTATACCACGTTTAAAAAGCTTACAAAAGTAGCACATTTTAATTGTAAATATTTTTTACAGCTGTTTAACTCAAAATGCTAATAATTTAATTATTTTAGCTGTTGTACAAACTGACATCGAATAGCCTATACATAGCGTATGAATATTTATATTAACCGTGGTAAAGCCCCGCTGCAGCTGTATTATAGTTGCAGCAAAAAAAGGACGCGCTTTCATAGAATAGTAGCTTAATGTTGTCGTGTTTCGTATGTTGAGTGAAAAGAACCTTTTTATTAATAACTAGCTGTTTCCCGCGACTTCGCCCGCGTGTAATTTAGGGTTTTAATTATGTTGGGCGGAACCCTAACTATTTATCTAAAATATAAGTAAGTAAGTTTTTCCTTATAACATCAGCTATCTGCCAGTGAAAGTCCCGTCGAAATCGGTCCAGTCGTTTCGGAGATTAGCCGGAACAAACAGACAGATAAAGAAGTATTTTAAAAATTGTGTTTTTGTTATAAGTATCGTATATATATCTTTAACAGTGGTAGAGCCACGCGGCAGCTTTCGCTGTCGCACGGATGGGCCGGCTCGAACCGGGGTGGTACAGACAGCGTGAAGTAGAGGTTTACCTCTGCGTTTCGCTTGGTGAGTGCAGGTGGCCGGAGGCCCTTTTTACTGGAAATGAGGCATTCCAACTTAGTCCTCACGGATGACAACGCATCTACATTTTGAATTGTAATAGAGGATAGATGTAGATGTCTATGGACCGCAGCAACCACTTACCATCAGGTGGACTGTGTGCTCGTTTGTCACTATAAAAAATATCCTATAAAAAAATACTTTCATATGCTATATTATAAAGTAAAAAGTTGTTATTTTGACATTACAAACAGACACTTCAATTTTATTTATTTGTATAGATGAGACATTCTATCTTAGTCCTCAGGGTAGACAACGCAATTACATTTTCATTTTAACCGTGGATGGATTAAGTGTTTATATGCCATAGCATCCACTTACCATCAGGGTGGACTATGTGCTTGTTTATTACCTATATCCTATCAAAAAAGTGAAATATGAGAAAACAATAAACACAGCAGTGTTAAGTTGCTATTTAACGCTGGTATTCTGTGAGGTTTATGATAACATATTCTATTTATAAAAGGTATTTGTCGTTACAAAATGATAACTATTCTAGGCTTTGCGCCATGCTTCCGGCACTCATTTGTGTAGGCGTGCGTACGCCATATTAGAAATCGTGTAGGCAATGTGTTAAAACGCTAATGGCTCTATGTGGGTCGAGTGCTTGCTTGTTAATGACCAAGTAAGCATTCAGAAACGCACTATGCTATTACTATATTGAATTTTCAACAGTACCTAATGTCTAACATAGTTCCTTACTTTGTAACATTGTATGTATTGCGTGCTAGTGCAAAGTTATATTTCTTTGAATTATAAAAAGTGATAAATTAGTTTCAAGTCTTCTTGTTTGTTAGTAATCCGTTGTTGTGAGATATGATAGTATTATGTATACAGCTTCTTCAATTAAAGTTTAGTAATAATGAAAATATTTCTCTGTATTTCTCAGTGTTGCAGTTTTAATTGTTAACGTCCAATTTGTACATGAGTGTTTATTATTCCATTGCACATCACTTTTTATCTAGTCCACTGCTGAACAGATATCTTTTGGAAAAGGCATTTGTTAGATAGTATGTTTTTCTTTCTCGTTTTTAAAAAAAGGTTTTGGGGCAGAGAAGAGATCGTCACACTGGGGTTTTACGGATTTATACGTTCGCAGAATATTTTATTTTTCAGATATTACCTGTATTTCTTTTTAAGTCGTTTTAATTTACCATCTCGTCGAACTTCATCTACTTAAATGTTTAAGCGGAGTTAGCCAAGTTGACTTTCGTTAACGCTAATAGAAAGCTAACGAAATTAATGGGACAAGAACTATAAGTGCAAAAAATGCAGATGCGTTGTCACCCTCGAGAACTAAGATGGAATGGTTAGTATTTTACTGGATTTCCGGTTTTCTTTACTCACCATACAAAACACCCAAAATTTTCCCGGTCTCGCCAAACTATTCACGCTGCAGCATAATACAGCTCAGCTGCAACACGGTATAATAGGCAGGAACAATTAAGATTAGTCTTGAGCTCCTGAGTTGATTACGCGATAGCGTGGATTCACACTATAAAAACCTTTATAGAAAACAACCTATCAAGCAAGTCTGATTTTTAATATGTATTTAGTCTGATAACAGGAGGGAGTTCCTAATGGTACGAGACCATTATCATGGACTGATAATGGTTTTGATTTTGCAACAAATTGACGTTTTTAAATTGGCTCTGGACGGAAAAGGAAAGGAAAGAAGTGTTCAGCCTAAGGTGAAAATGTGTTCAGGTCGCTGTTCCGTGTGAATATCACTATTTATAGCACCGAGCTTCTCTATTTATAGCAGAGGTGTTTGGAAACGTATAAAGCTTGTATTGATATCGGTTGTTGTTTGCATGAACTCAATACGTTAGTATGCCGTTATAAGATTGCCACCATAACGTAATGTCCTCCAGACCCAATTTCATTCACGGCGGCCAGTCTCAACGTAGACTAGCCATCTGCGCAGTACAGGATTACAGTGCCTGAGTGTATGCGCAAGTACAGGTGCACAGTTTTTAACAGTGGTAGAGCCAAACGGCAGCTTTTGCTGTCGCACGGATGGGCCGGCTCGAACCGGGGTGGTACCACGACCTCACAGAAAACCAGCGTGAAGTAGAGGTTTACCTCTGCGTTTCGCTTGGTAAGTGCAGGTGGCCGGAGGCTCTTTTTACTGGAAATGAGGCATTCCATCTTAGTCCTCACGGGTGACAACGCATCTACATTTTGAGTTGTAATAGAGGATAGATCTAAATGTCTATGGGCCGAAGCAACCACTTCCTATCAGGTGGACTGTGTGCTCGTTTGTCACCCTTATTCTATATAAAAAAAACTATATTCCCTCAATTAGGATGGCATTCCGACACGACCGGAGAGAGACCAGGCGCAGGATTAACTGGTTTCCAAAGCACGAGAGTGAAACAGCGCCAACTTCCTGACTCCAGACTGCTACTGAGAATTTCTTGACAGAACTCAATATCTGATTTTGGAAGAATAAGAAAAAAAAAATTATTTATTTATTTATTTATTTCTACCTCTGTCTTTACAGGCGTTCCTAATACGACAGTGTAGGCACATAAAAATATCTAATTTAACAAGGACAGAACACAACTTATCAACTATTATAACACAATACATATAATGTCACTTTTGTGAATTCACCCAAGGAACAGCAGAATAAATCTATACCCTGTGCTAAATATAAATATAATTATTACGTAAGTATTGTAATGTCATTATAACATATCATCCCGTGGGAGTCATAAGAGGCGACAAAGGGATACAAATTAGGAGATGGACAGCAGCGTCTTTCAGGTAACAACTAAAAAATAAAAAGAAACCCACCTTCCAAGCGTAGCAAGTTGTCAAACTATGGCAAATATCCCCTATGAGGCAATTTATTAAGCTCTTCCTTCGAGATCGCGAAGCCGATATCCTCCTATTACAGGAAACATTCTTAAAATCTAAGGACACTATAGGCCTTTCAATTAATAATTATTCTCTTCTTCGCAATGACAGGACCGACCGCCAAGGTGGCGGCACGGCCATTTATTACAAGAAGACACTACATTGCTCTCATATTGATACTCCGCAGCTTACCAATATGGAAGCTACGATATGCAGGTTAGCTATGACGGGATATCAGTCTTTAGTCATAGCCTCCTGTTACATTCCCCCCGGAATCCTCCCCCTCAAAAAAGATTTTGAGGCCATCTTATCTCTAGGCAATTCAGTCATTATGTTTGGAGATTTTAACTCTAAGCATACTGAATGGGCATGCCGTACTATCACCCGTAGTGGCAGGATACTGCTTGATATAACGCAGTCTCTTGACCTAACCGTTCACAGTGCTCTCGGTGCAACTCACTATCCCGATGCCACCGATTACAACCCAGATGTACTAGATTTTGCTTTACTCAAAGGAGTTTCACTCAACCTCAGGTCTATTGCGACACTAGACGATATAGGATCCGATCACCGACCGGTCTCCCTTATTCTTGGCCATCAGCCACCCCCTATTATAACCACGAAAACCTTCACTAACTGGAAGGGTTTCAAGGAGTCCCTAGCAAAAGCTATTGACTCACAGGACTCCCCTAACTACCTATCGTCGGACTTAGACTTAGACAGTCCCGAAAAAATCGACATCGCGGTCGTTTCACTTTCAACCCTAATTCAATCCTCCCTTAAGGAGAATGAAAGGGTCGTACCGGTTGCTAATAATAGTGGACTTACCCTACATATTAGCAACATATTAAAAGCTAAAAAAGCTGCTATCTGGAGAGCAGCTAAATATCCCATCCCCGAATATAGGCATACGGCTAATCGTCTTCAACGAAAACTCCGTTTATGCCTTTCCGAATTTCAAGACCTCCAAAGGAGTGAACTCATGGAGAATATATCTCCCTCTCATACAGCGTACTATCAGATGGCTAGAGCCCTCCGTATAGACGTTATAACTCACACTCCCCCTCTCTCCCGCCCAGACGGTACGCTTGCCTTCGAGGACGACGAAAAGGCTGAGTGCTTTGCAGACAGAATTGCCGCACAATGCTCTCCTAGCTCTCAACCTGTCGACCCCTCACATATTCAGGAAGTGAAGGATGAGGTCCGCCGCCGGAACTCACCCCCCACAACCTCTGACCCTATCACTGTGTCCAATGATGAGATCTCATCCCTCATCAAAGGACTTAAGTCCAAAAAGGCTCCGGGCGTGGATGGCATATCCAACCAAGCCCTTAAATACTTTCCAGAGCAGGTGTTAACCCTCTTATCTATTATCTTTAACGCCTGCTTCAATCTTAGTTACTTTCCCACTACGTGGAAAGAGGCAACTGTCATTGGTATTCCCAAGCCAGGCAAGCCTCTTAACCTCCCCTCTAGTCATCGTCCCATTAGCCTCCTCAAGGCCATGGGCAAACTCTTTGAAAGAGTCATCCAAAATCGCATGAGGCGCCATCTGTTTCCCACAGACGGTGACCCTCTTATCATTCCCCATCAATTCGGTTTCCAAGCGAAACACTCCTGTCCCCAACAAGTTCACCGCATTGTGGAATATATCCTCAGCGGTTTTTATCCACGTCGACAAAAGACAATCGCGGTCTTGTTCGACATTGCCAAAGCCTTCAACCGAGTCTGGCACGAAGGCCTTATATTCAAATTATATAGAGTAGGTCTCTCCGATCGTCTAGTACGTCTCGTGGCCTCTTACTTACAACATCGTACCTTTCGTTTTAGAAACGAAGGCACGTTATCCTCTCAGCGCTCCATTAAAGCTGGTGTTCCTCAGGGATCAGTACTAGCTCCCCTCCTGTACATCTTGTACACCAACGACATCCCAATCCCGTCGAATGGTGTACAGCTCTCACTCTTCGCAGATGACACTGCTCTATACTGCAAAAGTCATATGTTATCTTCCGCAAGGAACAAGATCCAAAAGTCAGTCGATGACCTAGGAGACTGGTTCCAAAAATGGCGCATCGATGTGAACCCGGAGAAGAGCTCCGCAGTTCAATTCGATATTAAAAGACGCCGTAATAAAAACAAGAAAAATACTCCACCAATACGTATGTTAGGGACCCCTGTTCCCTGGCATATGTCAGCTAAATATTTAGGTAACAAAAGAGTAACACGTCTAGCTCGTTTTTATCTAGGTAGGCTTAACAGTATGTTAGACCTACCTAGCTACCTTTATGAGGTTTGTATACGACCGGTAATGTCATACGCGGCCCCTATATTTGCACACGCTGACTCTAAAATTATTAACGAATTCCAAGTAGTTCAAAATCACTCCTGTCGTCGAGCTACGAACGCACCTTGGTACGTCCGTAATGCCGACCTTCATCGGGACTTAGAAATCCCAACAATCCAACAATTTATTAAAAAACTCTCTGAAAACTTCTTCAAAGTCTCAGAGTCGCATAATAACACATTAATTCGTGAGTCAGTTACTTATACAGCCCCACTCCCCTCCCACTATAGCGTCCGCAGGCCGAGAAACACTCTCTCGGACCCGCCTAATAAATTGCCAAACGACCTGAACTGCCTCCTGGCGGCTCAGGCCAATTCTAATTAAATTAAAATTATTTAAAATTAATTTGCCTTCGTAGGCACTCCCTAAGCGGCTTTTAGCAGTCTGCGCCCTCTTTTCCCAAAAGAGGGTCGCTTTAGATACGGCATAAGAAGCTTTAAACAGCTGGTTGCCAGTTCCCAAAGGCGGTTTTTAGGGGGTATCACTTAGGTTCCCCTTTTAGGCAGTGAGTCCCCCATAACCACGATAGATCGGCTATCGTGGTATGCGTAATGCATTTTCCGCCTCCCTCCGGGGTAGCCCTTTTCCAATTGCTTCGGGTGCTAAAAAAAAATGAGTAGGCTTATGTTCGGGATTAGACTGATAGGCGGTAATGGATGGTTTCTAATGTTGCCTACTCGTATTTGCTGACATAACTTCCTGGTACTATTAAATGGAACTAATGTTTACGGATTTTTTTTATAGGATAGGGTGACAAACGAGCACACAGTCCACCTGATTATAAGTGGTTGCTGTGACCCATAGATATCCACATCTATCCTCAATGAAGAATCAAAAAGTAGATGCGTTGTCACCCGTGAGGACTAAGATGGAATGCTTCTTTTCCAGTAAAAAGGGTCTGCGGTTCTCTACAATCACTATACGAAACACAGCAGTGTTAAGCTCCTATTTTACGCTGGTATTCTGTGAGAGCGTGGTCCTTCCCCGGTCGAGCCGACCCATTCGTGCTACAACTATACTACTAATATAGCTGCAGCATGGCTCTACCACGTATAACCATGGATACCACGGATTTTATCGCGTTTAATTTAACTTTTTAATTCCCGACGTTTAGGGTGCTGTACAGCGCCCATGGTCAGGCCCCCTGATCGAGGTGTTTGATGTCCCGATTTCATAGTTACCCCGGCTACTTTCAGTTTTTGAATATTAATTTTTGGTCCGATCTACGCAGAATGAGCTTACAGTATCTTGAATTCTTGCAGTGGTATGCTTTGGGTTTGGATTTCATTTTATTAATTATAGGATCCCAAGCAGATGACAGCACCCATCCATCAGATGGATCCGTAAAAATTTCATTTAATGTGTAGTCTTCGCGTAAATATAAGAAAAAAATTCCTAGTACTATCGAAAGTTGTAAGTTGCACTTGACCTCTTGTAAAACATGATGTACACACACAAATATCCAGCTACCTTTCTAGTGTTACTGGCATAATATTTTATTAACTTCAATCGTACACACCTTGAAGGAAATGAAATATTACGGGTGCTTACACAATAATATGCACTTGGACGTAAATCGTTTGAGTTATAGCACTTTCGTGAAGATTTATTGTGAATTTCCCTGGCTCTAGTAAACATGTAGAGAATATAGATAGGTCTTAATAAAATAGTATTTTACATCTCGTTGCAGCATAACGCACTTCACTCTTAAAGAGAAAGCCTTAGGACAAGTTCACACTGATCATCATTAGCGTGTTTTTACAGTGGTGTGTTCTTTGAAAGTACACTTTTTTTTACAACCAACTCTATGGGTTACTTTGAAAAATATTTTTTGCGCCTCGCACATCCATATTTTTATAATGATGGCCTCCTAATGGAATCTCGTAGTTCTGAAAAAGGAGCGAAGTCATTGGCCGTATGACTGGTTTGTAATATATTTTTTCTTTAAAAAAACATTACTTCCACGCTAGGATTTTCTCCTGTATCCCGGGGGCAGTTCACATACATAGATTTTAAATGGACAAACATTCAGACCCAGAACAATTATTTGTAGGCCATACAAATACTTATTCCGTGAGCGATTCGAACCCGCGGCCCTTAGCGTTACAACTCATTGCTAAGCCACTGGTGCTACGAAACCGTCTATGAAATGTAGGTATATAATTAAGTTTACCATTGAATTATTTATGTTACTATGTCCAATGCGATACTGGCGATACTAAGAAAATTAATTATAGTTAGCGTTGCAAAAACAGATCACAAAATTCTGTAGTTGGTACTAATACCAACTACAGAATTTTGTGATCTGTTTTTCCGATTTTGTGAATAAATAAAAATTGCTTTAAGTTTTATGATGTTTTATTTAATTGTTCCTTATGTACCTTCAAGAAAAATGTCGGCAACTCAAACGCATCAGCGCTTTCAAAGATATTGCAGATGTTCATGGGCGTCGATGATCACTTACCAATCGGATCAACCGTATGATACCGTGAAAACGAGTATAGTCGTTTTCATATCTACTATCTATATATATAAAAATCAATTGTCGTAGTATCGCTAAAAGTCCAACTGTCTCGACTGATTTTGATGAAATTTTGTGTGTGTTTGAATGGGTCCCTAGATGGTTTAGATTTACATTTGGGCCCGGTAAGTGGCGCTATTCTTGAGATCCAGAAACCACCCGTGCGAAGAACGGTGGTATAGATGCTTAATGTTTTTGTATGTGGTAGAGCCATGCTGCAGCTACATATATTAGTAGTATAGTAACAGAAACAGAAACAGAAACTTTTTTATTCAATATAGGTTATAAATAATACTTATTGAAAGTCACTCTTTTGTATAATTACCACTGGTTCAAAAAAAAAACCTCTGTCCTGGGAAGAACCAGCAAGAAACCCAGCGGAACTTTTTTTTTTAAATAAAAGCTTACAATCATGTATGTTACACAAATTAACAACACAACAAATTAGAAATAGCTTGGTAGCGATCACCTCATTTCCAGGGGTTATTATCATCTATAAATTATTTAATACTATAATAACCCTTTTTATACAAACTTAGTTTAATAAAGTTTTTGAACTTTGAGCAGGTCAAATTTTGTATATTTTCTGGAATTTTGTTGTAAAAGCGTATACATCGCCCCAAGAATGAATTACTGACTCGATGGAGTCGAGTAACTGGTACTACTAGCTTGTGTCTGTTCCTAGTATTTATAGAATGAATATCACTTATTTTTGTAAAACTACTTTTATTTTTGTGTACGTACATTACATTTTCATAAATGTATTGAGAGGCCAAAGTTAATATATTAATTTCCTTAAATTTTTGTCGCAGCGACTCTTTAGGCTTTAAATCATATATTGCTCTTATGACCCTCTTCTGTAAAACAAATATAATTTCAGTGTCAGCTGCGTGTCCCCATAGCAAAATACCATACGACATTATGCTATGGAAATAGCTAAAGTAAACTAGTCTAGCTGTTTCAACACTAGTTAGACTTCTAATCTTTTTTACGGCATATGCTGCAGAACTAAGCCTGCTTGCTAGTTTTGATATATGGGGGCTCCATTGAAGCTTCGCGTCTAGTGTGATTCCAAGAAAAATGGTGGTATGCCTCCATTATTATACAAGACTCAGTTTCTCCCCATTTAAAATTACATTAGTATTTAATTGTTTGACATTTGGAGTCATAAATTTCATACATTTCGTTTTAGTGCCATTTAAATGCAAATTATTAACATTGAACCAATTTACTAATTTAGATATAGCATTATTTACTTCGTCATATTTTAGCAAATGTCGATTTAATTTGAAAATTAAAAAAGTGTCATCTGCAAATAATACTATATATCATGGTTATCTCCTACTATGTAAGGTAAGTCATTAATGTATACAAGAAACAGAAAGGGGCCGAGAATTGAGCCTTGAGGCACGCCCATCTGTACCATCGACCCGGAAGAACTCATACTGTTAATGACAACTTTTTGCGTTCTCTTACTTAAATATGAAATAATTTTTTTTTTAAATAGTTGTAGCATGAATGGGTCGGCTCGACTGGGGAAGGACCACGCTCTCACAGAATAGCAGCTTAACGCTGCTGTGTTTCGTATGGTGAGTGTAGAGAACCGGAGACCCTTTTTACTGGAAAGGAGGCATTCCATTTTAGTCCTCATGAGTGACAACGCATTTGCATTTTGATTCATAATCGAGGATAGATGTAGATGTCTATTGGCCCCAGCGGCCACTTACCATCAGGTGGACTGTGTGCTCGTTTGTCACCCTTATCCTATAAAAAAATATAGACGGATCGCTAATAAAAAATAAAAATGATTTTACATAAGCTTTTGTATTCATTCAATTATTAAAGCCGCCGGGTTACGTGTCCGACAAACTTGTTCTTCTGAATTCTAAACTAGGGAGGATATAGTAAAACTAAAATGGTAAAAATTGTAAAAATTTGGCGTTCGTTACAACTATATAAGGGCGCAATATATTTTTTAAAAAGCTTATGTGACAAACATATTTACAGTGCGCCTGATGTAAGTGGCTAGTGCAACCCATGGAGGCCTGCAAAATAAAGATGCGTTGTCAACTCTGAGGATTAAGGCCCGTATTAATAAACGTTACTCAACGACTAACTCAAGGGCGTAATCATTTCTTTTGGACCTTTTTTTTAAATGTGATAAATATATATTTTATATATTTTTGGATAAGTAACGCTTTTGATGGCTGTATGCGAACTGATTTTTTTTGTAGTAGTTTAGTTGTAGTTGTGAAATGATGACTTGACAATTGTACGTTGCATTTCATGCTCGTACAATACGCCTTCATTATGATATCAGTATCTCAAGATCGCTGCTAATTAATAAACACAAAAAAACAGTATCTCAAAACGCTGTACACTTAGAAATATTGTTCTGTGACTTGTACCCAAGTACACACACTTGAGAGTCGAGTTTCGTTTATAAATCAGTGTGGCACTCAGCTGATATCGTAAACCTAGACCGCATCTTGAGATATGTTTATAAATAAGGTCATAACCTCAAGATTGTACTCAAGTGCGTGTACTTGAGCTGAGTAACATTTATTAATACCCTAATATGGAATGCTTAACAGCCTGCAATTGTTCCGGCTCTCTATACTCTGCAGTCCCAAACACAGAAGTGCACGCACTGTTAATTAGCGGCAGAGGTAGATAAGACCGTGGTACCTGCTCAGACGGATACATAGTCAGAGAAGAGTTCTAACATTTAGTAAATACAGAAACACTTACTTGTCTTATCCTACCTGTGTCCGATGTACCACTTCTCCAATAAAATTAGTTAGGAGGATGCGCTAGTGACAGAGAAATGGAAAACTCCCTCAGTTAAAGGTAAGGCACATCGCTCGATCTATTTTTTATTAACTTTACTGACGGCTTCGTGGCACTGTCGTTTAGCAATGGATTGCAGCAATAAGAGGCGCGAGTTCGAATTCCGCACGGAAAAAATATTATTATGGCCTATGTGGTAACACATAATGGGAAACTATTCAAAACAGTAATGGACAACACTCTCTCTCTCTCTCTCTCTCTCTCTCTCTCTCTCTCTCTCTACCAGGACAAATAAAATAATAAAAGTGTGCAGTCAATAAAATATTATTGAATTGATTAATTTCGCGTTTCGATAGCTACTAATAATAATTACTATAACCTAATTATTCGCACCACTTTGCAACAATCACCTAATGTTTATGAGATTCGTTAATTGTTATCCTATGAGAGTACTAATGAGAGTCAGAATGTGTCAAAGTAGGCACGTATGGCAATTGATAATGCTATGTTAGTCCCTACTTTAATGTATGATAGTGAAAGTTGGGTCTGGCAGAAGAAGCATGAGAGTAGAATAAATGCTGTAGAAATGCGGTCACTAAGGAGTTTGCTAAGGCTGAATCTGAATGACAGGGTGAGAAATAGTGTGATAAGAGAAAAGTGTGATTTGCAAGATAACGTTGTGACCAGGATTAAAAAAGGAATGCTTCGGTGGTTTGGTCATATAGAAAGAATGAACGAGGAAAGAGTGACAAAGCAAATATATGTTTCAGAAGTGAATGGCAGAGTCGGGAAGGGACGCCCTAGACGAAGATTTATCGACCAAATCGGCGATACATTGAAAATGGGCCAGATTAGAAGTACCCCTAACCGACGAGCGTGTATGCGTAGATATATGGACGTAAAGGAGGCGAGAGAGGTGTGTCAGGATCGCGCCAAATGGAAGTCCGTAGTCTCTGCCTACCCCTCTGGGTGACAGGCGTGAGTGATTATTTTTATGTTATGAGAGTACTGCAAGGCCCATTTCCGGGTTTCCTATCTACCGCCTTTTATGTCCAGCATGTGCACTCATGTGTTAAAACGGGGTTCTTACAAGCTCGCAAGTCACGCAACTAACCGCATCATCGCCCATCCGTGGTGTAATTTAGATACTGAACTATACAAGAATATAATTAAGATATAGACATTTGTTATAATGCTATATTTCGCGATATATTGCGAAATTAACGCAGCCTTTAAGACACGAGGCACACCCTTCCCGCAGCCCGGATTTGGGGACATTTGCAGTATCGCGAAATAGTATATTCTCACGCATCATACAGTCAATAACCTACGTAAAATCATCCTTCTAATAACCCTGAACCAGCAGTTGATTATTTAAAACAACCACCCATTTTTATCATTATAGTATATTCGCAAGGCCTGGGCCTGGATAATTAATTTTATCCACCACTAATAATATAAATTACCGGAAAAATTATACATATACAATAGTGGTGACTTCTTAAAACCAACGTGTGCAATTTATCGAACGTTTTATCGGCGGACATATTTCTATATATAACTGTTGCAAGAGCAAGTAATTTCATATTTAATCTAATATATGGAAAAGAAGGAAATAAAGAAACTTTATTAATTTTAGCAAGAAACCTTGGTATATTATCAATAAATCAAAGTATTAATATTGAAAAATTACGAAAATTGTTACGAATAAACATGGCAAATACCATCAAACCTGGTTAATTTTAGTGGAGGTAATTGTTCAAATAATTGTTTCGGGTCTGGATGTTTATCCTTGTGAAATTTATGTATATATACTGCCCCTACCAGCCCCTACGATACACGAAGAAATTCCAGTGTGAAGTTAAAGTTTTTTAAAAACAACAAAAAAATAGGAAAAATATTTCATTCGTTGCTATTTCGTTCACAGGTGCAAAACATTCCATATTATCGACGGTAGAGATAACTCACTAAACCCAACACTACCCAAAAGGGTAGTGCTGCGTTTAGTGAATTTAGCGAAGGTTAAAGTAAACGTAATCGCGGGAGGTGCTTTACCAAGTTGCTAATTCACACGTTCGGATGTTATCAAACAAACAAAGTTATAAACAATTAATAAAAGTATAGTAACACCGATACTATTTACGTAATCAACAAACAGACTTGAAAACCAAATATAGCCTCTGGCTGGGATTCAAATCCAGGCCCGGCGGCAAAGAAGCTACTCTGACCACTATACCATGCGATTCTTTTTTTTTTTTATAGAATAAGGGTAACAAACGAGCACACAGCCCACCTATCCTAAGTTGGTACTGTTGCCCATCTACATCTATCCACAGATACCTAACAATTAAAATGCAGATGTTGTCACCCCTGAGGACTATGATGGAATGCCTCGTTTTCATTAAAAAGGGTTTATAAGTTATAAAAGGTATCACAAATATTAAAGAATGTTGGGTTGTCACATCTCAATGAGGGTTAATAATTTTCTGCTCACCAGATGTCGCTAGTTGACACTGAGGTAAAGTCTTTTGTTACACAGTGTAATTTAATTGAGAAGTTGGTTTTAAAAAAAAAGTTTATCAGTTTATAGAATATTTAATTAATACACAAAACAATGAGTCAGTGGTTTGCTCTTTAATTTTTTTGCACATTTTTTTAATTTTTCTACTTTTATGAATATCTGTGGTTTGGTTTATTTATTTTTAATCTTATTAATATAAAATATAGCTAATAGTGCTGAAAGAAACCATAACATTTACATTTTCTGAACAAATTAATTTCCCCGCTATGAAATATGTCAAATATTATACCTCACTTTCTAGTGGCGCCGCCCTGGTGGCAGAAAAAGTCGGCAGATGCCTTCATGAGGAATAATTAACCCGTAGCTTAGAGCATAGCTTGCTTATGTATACTCTAAGATCCGTAGTCAATAATAAGGCGCATAATATTGTAGACATACACTACGTTGGAAGTACAAAAATGGACAGTGTTATTTCATAAAATAATATTAGATCTGGTTGTTTGCCTTATAACCATTTATAGCCTAAACTAATGTGTTATACCCGTTCAGTTCCGCGTTCACTTGAAAGGGAAGGCCAAATTGGCCTATAAAAAGATTGGCATTCTCAATAGAGCGGGACAGTATTTCATGCCGGCACACCGTTTGCAATTATACAAGACGCAAGTTCGCTCTTATATGGTATACTGCCCTTATCTCTAGGCTGGGGCATCACGGCAAAGATCAGCACGAATAATCGACGCCTGAGTTTTTCTAATCTCTCTAAATCTGTCCCTTCAAATTGCATTAAAAGTTTTTATTCACGCGGTTGAAGTCCAGCGAACACACACTATAATTATTACCAATAAATGTAAAACCATTCACAAAATGTTTAACTGTTTTTACTATAATTCCACTATTGAATATTATAATATATTTTAGCATTTCGTCTCTTTAATCCTACATATGCACTTAAGTAGCATGGGTCATTTAATAAAAGATAATTAAAGTCTCTCTTTAATTAAATTCGCAGCAGTGTATAATCCATGCGCATTATCAGTGACTGTGTATTAGGACCAAATAATATCCATATATTTTTGTTGAATAATATGCCCTACCTTAATCCATTGCAAATATAATACATTAATAATAAAATATAATTTAAAACATAAAACGGACCCGAGGCAAACTGACGTTCTAACAATTTGTTACCGACTCCTATAAATCATCATTTATCAATGCCGGCATGCAGTAATTTGTTAAAGTAAGTGTTGCATTTACATCTTAATCAAGGGCATGGAGTTTTCAAACACAGTCAGCCTTGATGGAGTGGACACACGCCCACTCAAATAGGCTGATTAAACTTGAGTTTCACAGTTTGGTGTCTAATTTGTTGTTACATTCTGACTGTCTGTAAGGAAGTTTATGTTTTTCGGATGTAAGTTTTATTGTTTATTGTAAAGGTAAGGGCAACAAACGGGTACACCTATATCTATTACTGAATTAAAATACATAAGCGTTGGCAGTTGTGAGAACTACTAGTTAAAAGGAGACCATGGTCAGACTTGATACTAAAAAGATATGCGAACCTATGTATTTTTGTTTCCTACAAGGTCGAAATTACTGGCAATTTTTGAAGTACGAGGTGTTGTTACATGCATCTTCTTTTTTAATCTACTCCATAACAATTTTTCTGGAATATTCCTGAGTACCTAATTACAATTTATCTCTCGTTTATTATTTAATTTAAGTTTTAGTATTTACGTGATAGAGCTACTAGAAGCGATTTTAATAAAAACACAATCAGGTATTCGTTTTGTGATTTATCGTCAAATATATTTAATTTGTTGTTGATACCTGCCATATTTTCTTGTCGAGATTCACAAAATAAATAACATTCACTAACGTCAGAACGTAAACACACACACACACACACACACACACACACACACACACACACACACACACACACACACACACACACACACACACACACATCCTTGTGTATATTTAATCAAACATAGAGGACCTATTATTGAACTCAAATATCGAACTTGTTACAAAAACTTCCAAAGGAGAGGTTTTTGTATTTCTTTACAGAACATGTACGTGGTAGAGCCATGCTACAGCTATATTGTGGTTGTAGCAGGAATGGCTCGGCTGGACCGGGGAAGGACCACGCTCTCACAGAATACCAGCGCAAAATAGGAACTTAATGCTGCTGTGTTTCATACGGTGTGTGTAGAGAACACGAGATCCTTTTTACTGGAAATAAGGCATTCCATCTCAGACCTCAGGGGTGACAACACATCTGTATTTTGATTCTTAACCGGAGATAAATGTAGCTGTCTATGAGACACTGTATCCACTTACCATCATCTGGATTATGTGTTCATTTGTCTCCCTTATTTTACGGCCTGGTTGTAAATGACCACCACCGCCTACAAATATCTCCATTACCAGAATAATTAAAGGTGAATTGCTAGTCTTTTAGAAATGAGTAGGTTATTTTCTTGAAGATATCTAAGTCGTAACGGTATGAAAAATGATATGACAGCAAATTTTAGAACACGTTGGGGGGTGATAGAAAATTGCTATAAAAACGTATAGTAGTAGATAGCCCAACAAGTTAATAATAAATAGATTTTTATAGTATATATATATATATATATATATATATATATATATATATATATATATATATATATATATATATATATATATATATATAATACACCAGCTAAAATAATGAAATTATTAGCATTTTGAGTTACACAGCTGTAAAAAATATATACAATTAAAATGTGCTACTTTTGTAAGCTTTTTAAACGTGGTGTAGCCATGCTGCAGCTATATTAGTAGTATAGTTGTAGCACGAATGGGTTGGCTCGACCGGGGAGGACCACGCTCTCACAGAATACCAGCGTAAAATGGTAGCTTGACACTGTTGTGTTTCGTATGGTGAGTGTAGAGAAGCGACGACCCATTTTACTGGAAAAGAGGCATTCCATCTTAGTCTTCACGGGTGACGACGCATCTGCATTTTGATTCTTTATTGAGGATAGGTAAATGTAGATGTCTATGGGTCACAGCAACCACTTACCATCAGGTGATCTGTGTGCTCGTTTGTCACCCTATCCTATAAAAACAATTGTTAAATGTTAAAAATATTGGTAAAAAATAAATGTATCACATAGCTTATAATTTAAAACATCACATGTTTCAGGTTTTACTTTGCTAATTATACAATTAACGGATCGAAGTGCCTATCTTGAAGTTTAAACACCAATATTAATAATAGCTCGCAGGCTGCCGTAAACAAGTTTCATACATTATGGGTGTTTTAAAAGCATTTGCTGATTGCACAGACAATAATTACTGGAACGGCGGACCAAACAAAGTTAATTGAACAAAAAGACTAGCGTACGTTGCATTCAAGCAAAACGCGGCGGGCAAAAAACTTTCGAACCGCCCGGTGTCAAACCTTCGTCAAGTTACCAATTACTGACCGTCGGATCACGACCCTTCATATGGATAAAACACACCAACATACAATTTTATTCGGTATGTACATACCTAAACAAATTTACGTTTTTTTTATAAAACTGAAGTGACAAATGAACACTGTCAGTTACAGTCTACTAGTAAGTGGCTAGTGGAGTCCATGGATACCCGTAGTCTACTTTTTTTATAGGATAGAGTGACAAACGAGCACACAGTCCACCTGATGGTAAGTGATTGCTGTGGCCCATAAACATCTACATCTATCCTAGTTTGCGAATCAAATCGCAGATGCGTTGTCACCCGCGAGGAATAAGATGGAATGCCTCTTTTCCAGTAAAAAGGGTCATCGGTTCTCTACACTCACGATACGAAACACAGCAGTGTTAAGCTGCCATTTTACGCTGGTATTCTGTGAGAGCGTGGTCCTTCCCCAGTCGAGCCGAACCACTCCTGCTACAACTATACTACTAATATAGCTGCAGCATGGCTCTACCACGTATCAAAAAAAGAAGGTAACATATGCGTTGTACGCCTCTGAGGACTAAGATAGACAAACGCAGTTTATACTATTCCTCTATACCCTTTACACCTGAACAGAACAATGTTATTTGACGGCGTAAATAGCTAAGAGGACAGGTACATACCCAGACAGGCTCCTCAGCAGAAAAGGCTTGATGGATTTTAACATATGACGGCTCTGTGGCGCAGTGGCTTAGCAATGAGTTGTTGCGCTGGGGCCCGCGGGTTCGAATTCCGCACGGAACAAATATTTGTATGGCCTACAAATAATTGTTCCGGGTCTGAATGTTTGTCCTCGTACAATTTATGTTTGTAAACTGCTTCCACGATACAGGAGAAAAATCTAGTGTGAGGGTAAAGTTTAAAAAAAATATATGGGCTGTCGTTGAATTCGGTATATTTTTTCTCTCCCTTCTGTTTTTAACATAGAGCATGTTATTTTCATCTACATGCATTTCTCCACGCATTTAGTAAATTTGCAAAAAAATTCAGTGATACCGACTGAGATCGAATTCAAGTTGCTGAGCTATACCACGGCTCTCGCAACCTAAGTCTACGGTTCATATTGCAGATAATATGACAATCAGTTATACAATTTGTCGGTTCGGTCAGCCATTCTATACAATTCATACCGAACTTACGGTTAATATTGCTATTTATACTTATCGAACTTACTGTAAGTATTGTATAGAACGGACCCAGGATGGGTTAATTAATGAAATGTTATGTGAACAACGAATAACAACAAAACGAGATGGTGATCACCAGCCCGTGCACAGTCCACCGGTGGACGCAAGTTTTTAAGTTTTTCCCACAGTTCACAGGTTGTAACAAAAACGTCAAATTATTAATTCTCAGTACAATAAAGTGTGCAAAAAATGTTTTTATTAAATAGGTTTATTATAGTCCATGTTTTTATCAGTGCGGCTTTACAAGTTAAATTTAAATGTATGTTCAAAATAATCTTGTTAGTCAAAATCGGAAATCATTCCACTAACATAAAATTACTTACTTAATTAGATTTTTTATATTTACGCGAAGACTACACATTCAAGAACCTAGAAGAAGGTCTACAAAAACTCGCGTGAAAGAACATAATATAGTTGACTTGAAGCACCGATGTTCCGGGAAGTCTGCAGTGTGTGGACATGTTCAAGATCGTACCCGCCATTGCATTAGATGTGATAGACCACAGATCCTCGTACACACCGATTCTTACCAAGGATGATTCATGAGGCTACTGAAATTAAAAAAAAAACATCCTAATTTCAATAGAGAAGATGTATGGGTGCTGCCACCTGCTTGGGATCCTATAATTAATTAAACTAAATCCAAACCCAAGCATACCACTACAGACTTCAAGATACTGTAAGTTCATTCTGCGTAGGTCGGACCAAAAATTAATATTCAAAAACTGAAGGTAGCCGGGCTAACTATGACATCGGGACGTCAAACACCTCAGTCCCCGCCGTGACCATAGGTGCTGTAAAGAACACGAAACGTCGGGAATTAAAAAGTTAAATTAAACGCGAAAAACGTAAAAAGATATATATATATATATATATATATATATATATATATATATATATATATATATATCTTTATTATATATAAAAAGTACGTGTCACGTTGTTTGTCCGCGATGGACTCTTAAGCTACTGAACTGATTTCAATGAAATTTTTGGTCAATGTGCAGTTTGGTCCAACTTAAAAGATAGGATAGCTTACATCTCAATTTATAGTCGCAATACAATATTATTTTATTGAAAATTATTTGTCTATTATTTGACAGTCACATTTATCTGTTAGCTCCATACGATTCTGTCAGATGACGATATCTGTTGACTGGATTGAGTAAATATTTAATAGATGGCGCTATGTTAAAAATACAAACTTTTAATATAAGCTACAATTTAGTAGTATAACCACCACGTGTTGCTGTAAGTATTCAACAGATAGAACCGATTTCAAAAAAAATTTGCAGACTGTGTACAGTTTGGTCCAACTTGAGAGATAGTATAGTTTTTATCCCGATAAGTGACCCTCAATTTTTTTATTGCTAATTTCAGGAGGTTTTTGGGAAAGCAAATGGTCGTGCGGGAAGGACAGAACAACGTCTGCCTGGTCAGCTAGTATATATATATATATATATATATATATATATATATATATATATATATATATATATATATATATATATATGATACTCGGTGTATACACCGAGGCAACAAAACCATAATTACGTTACGTTACGAATTTAATAAAATTATTTTAATATTTAAGCTAATTTTAAATTTCAAACAAGACGAGTACCAAACTCTAGTCGTATTTATTATCTGATATGTGAGAAATTTTTCTGGGTCGTTGCCACTTTATGTTATACCTATTCATTATATTATAGTATTCTTTAGATAATGCCTGTGTAGTGGCAGTGTAAGAATATCGATTACCCCATATCGGTGTCGTAATGGGCGTCAGCGTCTTCCTAATAAAAACAAAAAATCTGCGGTTGCCAAACCGCTTGCCAAGTGTAGCAACTATGGCAAATACCCGCTGAGGTTATTTATGTTATATATATAACATATTATGTTCTTAATTCTAGTAATCAGTTAAGTGATGCTTACGAATCAACTTTTTAAAATATTTACCGCAGTTGAAACCATAAAGAACGAAATATCTCGTGCGCATTCGCTACTTTATGTAGCTTTTTTTTTCATCGGAATGAAATAACTATATATATATATATATATATATATATACATACATATATATATATATATATATATATATATATATATATATATATATATATATATATATATATATATATATATATATATATATGGGGAGGCCTATGTTCAGCAGTGGACTTTTTATAGGCTGTAACAAATTTTTAGATACTAAGTATACAGAAAGGGTGCGATAGTTTAGTTAGTTTTAGATAGGGTACTTGTTTTTTTTTCATTCATTCATCACAACCCATTAAAGTCCAGTGCTGAAAACCTACCCGATGGACTGTATCACATGAGATATTTGCCATAGTTGTTACGCGAGGCAGGTGGCCTTACAAGTAGGGCCAGTAATTAAAGTAAATTAACACTGCATTTAAAAATCAATAAAAGGATTCCAAAATCGAAGCAGAGAGCCGCAGGTGTTGAATTCATTTCCACTTCAAGAACATAAGTTAAACAAAATTATAATAACTGTCCTAATTAAAATTCCATCTACTAATTATATTGAACTCATATATTTCTTTACGGCAAACTTAAGTAAGTTGAAAACATAAAATAGTAAGTGCGTTTACTAGCAAAGTAATAAAAAGTAAACATGTATTACCAACTTCGTAAAACACCGCGCGTTCGCTTAGCCTTAAGTCGATGGACTTTGACGTGAAAGTATGCAAGATGAGTGATATCGCCTGTCCTTCCTCATTAAGTGCACATCTCACTTCTTGATAAGCGAACATTTCAATGAATATTTTATACTGCAGTTATACAGCAAGTGGTAATAAAGAGCTATCTGTGATCTGCCCAGGACTTAGCACAATAGCGGTTTTACGGCCTTCGAGCTGTACGTTAAAAGAAATCTTGTTGTGTACTGAGTGACCATACATTACAAGATCCGTTAGGTTAGGATAAGTAAATCTTTTTTTCAACCTTTTAAATGAAGCCTGCACATGCCTAACTTTGGGTTGGTAATGGTTTTGTAAGGAAAATTGGTTGAAACATTTTTTTTATAAAATAATCAATATATTATGCGTATTTGGAATGAATAACATTATCTTTATCTTATTATCTACTTGGTACTTGGGCGGTGTTTCAGTTGGTATATCGAAGTGCTGAAGTGTTTGTATAGTAGGGCTACGATGGCTATCCGAGTACAGAACCAGAGTACGAAACCTATTCAACTGCAGAGAGGTGTAAGACAGCGTGATGTTGTATCCCCAAAACTCTTCACCCCTGCATTGGAAGACGTTTGTATGCTACTGGACTGGAAAGGATACGGTACATACCTTCAACTTTGATTTTTCGACGATGTATGGCAGAATCGCTGGAGGACCTTATCACTATGCTCAGTGACTTCAACAGTGTCTCCTAGCGGATAGGTCTAAAGACGAACATGGACAAAACCAAAGTCATGTGTAATTCCACGTCACACCTATGTCGGTACTTGTTGGAAGCATAATACAAAATATCTAACCAGGTAAGTCCAACTTCGACCGAGAGGTCAATCGACGGAATCAACTCGGCTGGGCAGCGTTCGGGAGATTACGACACATCTTCCCGTCAGTTATAGTGCTTGAAAACCTGAAAACCTGATTGTACAACCAGTGCGTGTTGCTAGTGATAACTTATGGAACTGAGACGTGGTCCTTTATTGCTGGCCGTATGAGGAAGCTCAAATTCGCTCAGCGAGCTATTGGGAAGGCTATGCTCGGGTTTTCTCTGCGTGATAGACTTAATATCTGCAGTAGAACTAGAGTAATCTACATATAACAACGGATTAGTAAGCTGAAGTGGCAATGGGCCAGCCACATATCGCGAAGAACCGGCAAACGATGGGGATGAAAGGTTTTCGAGGCAGCCTCGTACCGGTGGGCGAAGTCTGAAGCGACTAGATGGAGTGACGACGTGATGAAGTTCATGGATGCAAGTGGCATTCTTCGGGGGAGGCCTGTGTTCAGCTGTGAACTTGTAAAGCGCTGTAATTAATGAATAAATTGGTAAGATGGGGTGTCGACGCTCGCGTGACAGGATAGCGGCAACTGGATAAATGAAACAAAAAACAAAACAAAACATATTGGATTGCTGAGAGATGATGATGGTAGTTAATACATTTACGATCTTAATGATATGCAGTATAAGTTTTAAGCGTTCGATTCTCACAGTTGATACATTATTTATGATAGTAAACATTAAAATTTTATTAGGCATGTAATTAATAGCGTATTAAATACTAAATCGTTTTACTGCTATACAGCTAATTAGCCTGATGTGGCATTCGCTTAGCATATAACCAAACGCATGATTACTTAATGTAAGCGACCTGTCGCATGGCACTAGTGGGTGGGTGGTGTACTTCAACTTTTTCAAACAACTTGTAACAATTCACATACATAATATGATTAAGATATAAAAGTAAACGAAAAATAATAAAATTTTCTTAAATTTTATTATTCGTTAACGTATATAAAGTTGAAGTTAAAAATGAAGGTTACAGTAGTAGTACAAACTTATATAGGATACGTCCCACAACTGGGCACAGGCTTCCCCTTATTTCTGAGAGGGTTTTAGGGCAAGGAAGTGTCCGTCGCGCTGCCCCAATACGTGTTGGCGAACTTCATATTATGTCTTCGAAATAATTTTTTTCTTATTTCTCAGACATGCAGGTTTCTTCACGATGTTTTCCTTCACCACCGGGCACGTGGTAAATCAGCACTTAAAACTGCAATTAACAATGAAGTTAGAAGCAAAGATTTTTTTTTAATAGATTAAGGGTGAAACGAGAACATAGTTCACCTGATAGTAAGTGGATGCGTTCTCCCATAGACATCTACACCTACCCTCGATTAGGAATCAAAATGCAGACGCGTTATACACCAGAGGACTAAGAGAATGCCTCGATACCAGTGAAAAGGCTTTCCGGTTCTCTACACTCACCTTACAAAACACAGCAGCATTATTCTGTTATTCCACGCTGGTTTTCTGTGAGAGCATGGTTTTACCACGGCCTTGCCGACCCATTCGTGCTGCAGCTGTTAGCTAACATAGCTGCAGCGCGGCTTTACAGGCTCAAAATTATGACGGTAATCGATTTTACCGTTAGCAATGGATTATTAAAACACAGCAGCATTATTCCGTTACTCCACGCTGGTTTTCTATGAGAGCATGGTTTTACCGCGGCCGTGCCGAACAATTCGTGCTGCAGCTGTTAGCTAACATAGCTGCAGCGTGGCTATAAAGTCAAATTATGACGGCAATTGTTTTTACCGTTAGTAATATGATATTAAATATTTTTTTTATAAAAAAATATTTAATTATTTCTTCATAATTTTATAAAAAAAATTGTTAAAAAATTCACATAAGATATAACCTAGATCACCCCTGGCATTGCTCTCCATCAGTTCGTGAAGTTTTAGTGTGGGTTCAGTCATATTGAAGTTTAGCCCAGACTAACAGACAGACATAAACTTTTAAAATGGTTATTCATTTCTTACGGGCATGCAATTAACCACCTCTATTCGTACCCGTTTTATTACAATACTTAACGATCATCTACGTTAAGCACTCTTTAAGCAAAACTCCTATGACTTGTGAAGGACAGACACTGCGATGGTAACCACCCTCTTATCCATTTCTGCCACCAAATAACAATGGTTGCACTGTTGTGTTCCGGTCTTGCCGGTGTAGAGATCTTTTCTTTAATCTTTTTTTTAAAACGAAAAAAACGAAAAGAAAATCCTTGTGTGGTAGGATTTTCTCCTGTATCGTGGAGGCAGTTTACAAACATATATTGGATATTGGACAAGGACAAACATCCAGACCCGGAACAATCATATGTAAGCCATACACAAATACTAGTTCCGTGCGGGATTCGAACCCGCAGCCCCAAGCGTTGCAACTCATTGCTAAGCCACTACGCCATGGAGCCGTCAAAGTAGTATAATTTGTACAGTTTCTAAACAGGCTGTGAGGCATTCCATATTACGAGCCTTCTTTGTTTGAAGCTGGTTGCAGGTGTACATTGGCTGCAGTAGTAAGTGAAATGTATGTTCGTTTATCCATTAATTTTATAAAAAGACTAGCTGTTCCCCGCGAGTTCGCCTGCGTTCAATTTAGTTACTCCTTATAACATCCTGACCTGTGACAGTCTCGTCAAAATCGGTCCAGCCATTTCGGAGATTAGCCGGAACAAACAGACAGATAGACAAAAATTTAAATTTTTTTTATAGGATAAGGGTGACAAACGAGCACACAGTCCACCTGATGGTAAGTGGCTGCTGCGGCCCATAGACATCTACATCTATCCTCTATTACTAATCAAAGTGTAGATGCGTTGTCACTCGTGAGGACTAAGATGGAATGCCTCATTTCCAGTAAAAAGGGCCTCCGGCCACCTGCACTCACCAAGCGAAACGCAGAGGTAAACCTCTACTTCACGCTGGTTTTCTGTGAGGTCGTGGTACCACCCCGGTTCGAGCCGGCCCATCCGTGCGACAGCAAAAGCTGCCGCGTGGCTCTACCACTGTTCAAAAATTGTTTTTGTTATAAGTACCGTATACACTTTCATATGTATTTAGTAAGAAGTTTTTATTTGGATATTACAAACAGACACTTGAATTTTATTTATTTGTATAGATATAGATTATATAGACGTATACAGGACTTCGTGCTAAATACAATAAAATGGAACAATAAAACGCGTTTTCTCTTTCTCGCGGCGATATTAATTAATTCTACAATTTAAAGTGTTGTTGCAAAAATGATATCATGGTTTAATAAACAAACGTATAAAACACACCAACATCATTAGTAACGGTCGTATACTTACATATTTTGACACTTTAGTCATCTTTATTATAATGTAAATATTAACGTGCCATACGATAATTTAAAGCAACATTTACATAAGCCGCCGAATAAACAATAAAAAAATAAAAAGTGTATATTTAATTTTTGTCCCATTATAATAAATACAAATAAAATGCAAAGATACATCTGCCATTAACATATAGCTGACAATTTTAATACATATATCGTGCTAGTTTGTTTTGAAAAAAGAAGTGAATGTATCTAAAGGGGGATAAAGAACAATGGCAGACTTTCATACATAAAATTAGTTGAGAAGGAATGGTAGCGTCTATATATCAAGAATATCTTAAAATGTTAAGCGTCAGTCCCTTAATAACTCTGTCAAAGAATTTTGTCCTGAGAAAGCGTCAAAAAAAAAGATATTTAGATTTGAACCTTTTTAGGTTATGTCTTATGTCACTTGGAAAAAGTCATGCGTCAAGCTGGTGATCCAATTGCACAATTTCTCGGGAAGCCAATAGGAAGGCAGCTTCGAAAGAAGCGCTTTATGCCAAATCCGATCGAAAGCTTTCGCTATGTCCAAACTAACGGCCAACGCCTCCCCCTTGGACTCCACTGCCTCCGCCCATCTATGGGTCAGGTAGACCAGAAGATCACCAGCTGAGCGACCTCGACGGAAACCGTACTGGCGGTCACTAATCAGCTGGTGATCCTCAAGGTACCGCATGAGCTGGCTGTTAATAATCGTTTCCATTACTTTGGAGAACAAGGAGGTGATGGCGATAGGCCTGTAGTTGGACGGATCTGAGCGGTCGCCTTTTTTAGGGATCGGGTGCACCAAAGCTGTCTTCCATGAGTCCGGGACTACGCCTAGGGAGTAGGAGTACCGAAAAAGACGCGTTAAAACCGGTGCCAACTCAGGAGCACACGTCTTCAGCACAATAGGTGGGACTCCATCAGGCCCAATCGACTTGTTGACGTCCAGGGAGAGGAGTGCTTTACGCACCAAGCGCTGTGTAAACAGCACTTCCCGCATGGAGCACTCACACCGCGGGATGTTCGGCGGTGTGTTCTCCCCGTCATCTAGAGTCGAGTTGGAAGCAAAAAGAGAGCCTAGCAGATCGGCTTTCTCCTTTGCGTCATGGGCCAGTGAGTCGTCCACCCTGTGCAGAAATGGCAGAGATGGCTGACAGAAGTTCCCTTGGACAGCCTTGGCGAGAGACCAGAATGCACGTGTTCCCGAAGGGAGGTGAACTAGTTTCTCGCCAATTCTGCCGATGTGCTCTGACTTTGCCTTGGCAATGACACTTTTGAAGGACCTGGAGATGGAATTGTACTTCTTTTTAAGAGCGCTGGTGTTTACATCCCGGGACGTTGATGCGTCAGCCCAGGCCTGGTAGCACTCCTGCTTATAGCGTGATGTTAGTTTACAGGAGCGACCAAACCATGGTTGGGATTTGCCTCCGACGGGCACCACAGAGGATGGAATAAAAAGTTCCATACCCTGAAGTACCACATCAGCAACAGAATCGGCAACAACGCTGGGATCTTCCGGCGAGAAGCAAACCCGCCCCCAAGGGTAGGATGCAAAAAAAGACCGCATCCCGTCCCAATCGGCCGACCTATAGTGCCAAACACGGCGGCAAGCTACAGATCGCAACTGCGATGGCAGTGTGAGTGGCACCGTACTCCGGATCAGACAATGGTCCGAAGAGCCCAGTGGGGCATCGACGGAGACCTGATATCCGTCCGGATGAGAGGTCAGCAGAAGGTCCAACAGGGAAGGTACATGATCCTCCACATCTGGGATCCGCGTAGGCGAAGTAACCAGTTGTGTTAGACCATATGCCAAAGCAAAGTCATAGACAGATCTACCCGCGTGATCGGTTAAACGAGAACCAAGCCATTCAGCGTGGTGGGCGTTAAAATCACCGAGTATCACGATCTATATTTGATGTTAACTTAATATATTCTCAACATAAAGTGCCCTACCTACATAATTGAGAGTTTTTAGATTATTGTATCTCTATTATATATTTGCATACTATAAATGTATATTTCTGGCATGGTTCCAGGGACCTTTGTGTGATACAGTGACATTCGCAGAAAGGCTAGAGCCCAGAGCCGTAGAGTAAAGTCAGTAAAAAAAAACAGTGACATTTTTTTTGGAGTATATATAGACCTTTAGGCCAAGTCTTGAGTATTTTTATTCGGTTTATTATAATTTCTCCAAATATATAATTATCCTTCATAGTTCACTACTTCACAATATGTTCATGCGTCACATTGTGCAGCCCTTGGGAGATTTTGACGGCAACTTGAGCCAGAAGACAGCTGACAGTTGGCGATGGTATCTAAAGGCGCCTATGCAAACATATATCTTGAGAATCCATCACCATCAGAGCACTTGTTTCACCGTTTCCACTAATAGTTCACATGCGTAGACGGTTAATACATAAAATCGCACCACTTTTACATATCAAAATCCACTTCAAACTATAACTAAAACTATAAAACAGGAGCAGCAAACCGCCGCCGATCAAGTTCCCGCCAAAACTCCAACAGTGACATTTTGTTTTAACTAGTGTCGCCATAACATTAAATGGAAATGTATTATTGGTAGGAAGTTATTTGTAAGAGAACTATTTTCAACCATATCACTTTTATTTTAATTATTTCTGATAGTATAGTTATTACTAATAATAACTTAATATAAAAATATTTTGTGTATGTGTGTTGTGCTGGTAGTCTTACAAAGTATATACGAAAATAGTATGAATATAGTAAATGGCGACACTTGAATAGAGTAAAATGATTTAAGTCATTTGATATTCCCAAAAATGTTTGTTTCTTTCTGTGGCTTTAATTAAAATACATTTTTATTTGAAAAATCTTAGAAAAATAATAAAACTCATTTTATATATAACTTATTTCTAGACGCAATAATTTTTGTCAACTATTTTTTTCTGCCATTGTTCTTTATTATGCAGATGCATTGTCAACTCTTGAAGACTAAGATTGATTCTCGCACAGCTTGTAATTATACTGGCTCTCTATACCTTACAGACCGGAACACAACAAGCAGAAATAGATAAAAGTGGTACCAAGACACCCGACCATATTTACAAGATTACCAGATATTATTGATAACCAACTCACAGCGACCGGAATTGAACCCGCGTCGCTGTA
This sequence comes from Parnassius glacialis, assembly GCA_033319125.1. Taxonomy (NCBI): domain Eukaryota; kingdom Metazoa; phylum Arthropoda; class Insecta; order Lepidoptera; family Papilionidae; genus Parnassius; species Parnassius glacialis. The sequence continues at coordinate 35,357,852 of JAVANC010000018.1, forward strand.
GTAAATGGATAAATGCCAAGAAGGCACCCATGACCGGCCCATAGTTATGGGCTGAGATGAACACCCAGGCAATGGGGAGATGCCCCGAGGCCTGAACCTGCAGCGCTGATGCGCGCGCAGAAGAAGACAACGTAGTGGTACCTATCCAGACGTGCGCCTGAGCATAAAATAAGCCCTACCACCTAGGAGTCGTCACACATCACATTTCGTCTCGTGGGTACGGTCAGAGGTGACTTTGAGAAACCCAGAAATATTTTATGGCTTATACAGGGTTATTTTTCAAAGACTGACCAAATTTTATAAATAAAATCAAAACATAAATACTGATATACACTTCTTGCAGTTTTTAAAAATACGCATAAATAAGGTTTCTACATTTATTTGCAAATATACCAAATTGAATGTGATTTATGGGCAACAACTACAGCGTACGCGCGCTCGTGTGTGTACGGAGCAAAAGCCTACTATTTAATTCTTTAATGACATGCACGATACTATGATTCCAATTTTACACTTACATTTTTGACGGGCTTAGGATCGTCATAATAAAGTAAATTAAATTCTCGTGCAAAGTTGGCCGTTCTTCTGAAAGAAGATGTAGTGACAAAAATTGAGAAAGGTATGCTGAGATGGTTTGGCCATGTCGAGAGAATGAATGAAGGACGATTGACGAAAAAGGTGTATAAGGCGAGTGTGAATGAAAGTGTTGGAAGGTGTAGACCAAGGCGCACGTTTCTAGACTAAATCAGGGACGTCTTGAAAAAAGGCCAGGTTAAGAGTACCCTAAACCGAAGAGCGTGTATGAAGGGAATAACGAAAGTGGACGAAGCGAAACAAGTATGTAAGTATCGTAGCAAGTAGAAATAAGTGGTCTCTGCCTACTCCTACGGGAAAGAGGCGTGATTATATGTATGTATGTAAATTTGGCCGGTTATTGCAAAATAACCCTGTATGGTATACTAGCTCATTTACGCGTGACGTAAATACTTGGGGTTTCGGCGACGAGCATCAGTTTCAAAGGTGCGAGACGTTTTGTACTGCAATCATCAATCCGCACGGCAGGCGTGGCGATTAAGGCAGATCCTCCTAACAAAGGGAGAGGTAGATGAGCAGCAGTTCATTAAACGAGCCGATTAAGAATGGAAAAGAAAGAAGACCGAAAAAATAACAATTAAGAAAAAGAGGAGAGAACGTAAATGAAGTGATTATTTAAACCTGTTCGTATTATCACGTAGCAAACATATTGATATTCGTGATTTTTTTTATAGGAGAGTGGGCGAACGAGCATGCGGCTCACCTGATGGTAAGTGACTAATGCCGCCCATGAACAACTGCAACACCAGGGAGGGAATTGCAGATGCGTTATCGGCCTTTTAAAAAGGAGTAGGCTCTTTTCTTGAAGGTCCCTAAGTCGTATCGGTCCGGAAAAATCGCTGATGGTAATCGATTCCACAAGGAAGTTGTGCGAGAAAGAAAACATCTTCTAAATCGCACAGTGGTGGACCGTCAATCATCCTGATGGTGTGGATGGTATCGGGAGTTCGGCCACGATGTGCGTTCGTGAAATTTGGCGGCTGAGATTAATCCGAACAATTCCTCAGAGCACTCCCTGTGGTAAATGCGAAAGAAAATGCAAAGGGATGCAGCATCTCTTCGCAGTGCTAATAAATCGAGCCGATCGGAAAGGACTCGGTCGTCGACGATTCGAGCCGCTCTGCGCTGGATGCGGTCAAGTGGAAGGAGCTGGCACTGGGGAGCCCCTGCCCAGAGATGGGAACAGTATTCCATGTGAGGCCGCACCTGCACTGTGAACCTGATTATGCAAGTTACGCCAGTCCTTAAATATTTACCTAGAGACCGGAAACAAGGTGCGAATAGTTTGGTACTACGATCACCAGTCTGTTAAAAAACCTATATCTTTAGGAGAGGCTTACACTCAGAAGGAACTATTTAAGGGTTGTTGACAAACGATATTCGCGTAATTATAAAAACCATTACGGGATAGTCTATATTACCAATAACATAGTGCTATTTTAACAGACCTTAGGACTTTTTTAATAGGTGAACCGATTTTGATGTGTCTTTTTTTCTTTGCAAGCTGATGCTTTTCATATAGTCCCATATATATGACCGTAGAAAAAGAAACATAAACTTTTTTATTCAATATAGATTATAAATAATACTTATTAAAAGTCACTTTTTTGTTTGATTACCACTGGTTCGAAAAAAACCTCTCTTCTGGGAAGAACCAGTAAGAAACCCAGCGGGACGTTTTTTTTTAAATAACAGCTTACAATCATGTTGTATGTTAAACAATTAACCACACAAACAATAATTTTTGAGTTATCCTTAATAATGCGTATTTAATTGAATTCTACTACATTGATCATGTTCTCAATTTATGTATATTGAAGTCGATTGTAAAAAAATTTTTGTTTTACTAACTGTTTTAAATTTATAATCCGTAACTGTTTATAGAAATGCAAAGTTTATAACATATACAATAAATTATATTAGCAAATAAAGTACTCCATGATAATTTGCGGGCGAACCTTTTATCTTTCCTTTCTTAGATTTATGACGGAATAACTAACTTTTATGGTTTGCATAAACAGAAATATCTTGATACAAGCTTTATGGAGGTTTCATGGACACGTTTAGATGAATAACATTGTATTGACACATTAAACGTCGCCATTTTTGAATAAATAGGACAATTAGTGCCAACTTAACTGTGTTAACTGAAAGGCGCTATAAATTTTATAGACTTTATGGTCGTAACATATTTTATGTAATAAAAGACAACATTATACTGCCAACTTTGAGACTTGATATGAACACATTAGTAAGTAACCAAAGGAATTGAAGATTGTTGCTTTTAGTACTGACACTGCTAAGGTATCAACTTTTGAAAATCAAGCTATTACGTAAGGTATGAATAAGTGTAATAATATAGGATCTTTGTTACTGTTAGCGTAATTTAATAATTTAAGTAATTAGTGTAAAAAGAAAAAAAAAATAATTTTAATTTTGTAATGGATCTGTGTTGTCTGTATCAAATAAATTATTATTATATTTACTTTGAAATAATCTATACAAATAAATAAAATTGAGGTGTCTGTCTGTAATGTCGAAATAACAGGTTTTTTTAGGTTTTTTTTACTATATGCATATGAAAGTACGGTACTTATAACAAAAACGCGATTTTTAAAATTTTTATCTGCCTGTCTGTTTGTTCCGGCTAATCTCCGAAACAGCTGGACCAATTTTGACCGGCCTTTCAATGGTAGATACCTGATGTTATAAGAAGTAACTTAGGCTACTTTGATTTTAGAAAAAGAATTAGGGTTCCGCGCATGAAATTAAAAGTCAGCGAAGTCGCGGGGAACAGTTAGTATATATATATATATATATATATATATATATATATATATATATATATACTCTATCTATTCACTATATCTCTGGCAAACATTTCTTAGAAGATTTGCCCACATTCAGTACTGTGGGCAGACTCTCGCAATGGTTCCCATTGCCAATGCTATTGCCATAAGCAGTAACACAAACTTTGTAATAACAGAAACTTTGGTACGACGCTTTTGATTTCGACCATCAATCGTTTGCCAGAGTTTTGACTGACAATAAGCAGGAGGTTGCAAGCCATTAAAAGATAATAATATTTTCAATTTATTTGCATTATACCATATTATTACATTTATACGATACAATGTAACTAAATGTAAAAGTAACTAAGTGTAAAGTATTTGTAGATTTAAAATTTAGACTTAACGATGCGTTGTCTAGAAATGAGTCGGAACCTAACAACTTTTGCTTTATATAAATACTGATTCCAGTAATAAATACATTGTTAATAATAAACCTAGCAAGCTAACAGCATAGCAAAGTGGCGAAGGAATCAGCTTTGTAGCGGTTTCTAACGGAAAAAAAAATTCAAAATAGAAGGTTCAGATGCCTGGGTGATCAGTAATCGATTGCTGAAAACAGAATTTGAAAATTCGAAACCGTTCTCGAGATAATCGTGGGACAGACGGATAGACGGACGGACAGACGGACAGACGGACAGACGGACAGACGGACAGACGGACAGGCGGACAGACATCGTGAAATCAATAAGTGACTTCGCAAGCTTCGCCGCTTAATAAGTAGACTTGTTTTTGAAGCTTGTAATTTCTATAAGGAAATGGTCATATTTATTAGTCACTACCACACGTCATTACCAAGTTATTAGAAGTTGTGTATATGCCAGTAGTGCTTCTTACTGTGATGCTATGTTTGCTCATCAATAGGAGCATTCAATCCTGCCTCTATGACATCAGCGGTCCACGCCGTCGATATATTCAATTTATTTCAATTCAATTCAATTTAAGCCTTTCACACATCAATAAGAGTTACGACTGCAAATCAAGGTTGCGGATGCAATCTAATATCAGTATTACCCGTCTCTCAATTCAATCGATTCTCAATGAATTTACAGCGAACGATTGAAAATAGTTCAAAACATTATTTAAATGAACATTATTATTATTATTATTATTATATGCCCCAAAATTTATATAGTTTTCTCATCTGATTTGGCTGTATAAATAAAAATGAAAAATATACATAAATCTATTTCAATAAAGTAAAATAAATAAAAACCTAACCAGATGGAAGCGAGGACTTAAACGGAGGGAAAGAAACTGGAGGACGATGCGGGCAGTATCGAGGATCACCGCCTTCTGCATTTAAGCCCGGAGCGCTCCGTCATGGAGTCCCAGTCACTTCAGATCACCCGAGAGGCTGACCGGGATTAACTCGTTCGCAGAACGACCACAGCAATAACTTCGGTTAGCAGACCACCCCACGTGTCGGTCACCTCGTGAGCCAGGTCTAGATATTTAATTCGCTTATCTGTTTCGGTTTTCACGAGGTTCTCGTTATTTGGAATGGTAATGTAGACCAAAAATATCCTTTTTTAATTTTTTTTATTTAAAAAAAACTAGTAATGCTATTAAACATTACTAATATTCCCTTTAACCACTTCTGGTAAGCTTAAAATGCTCGTGTTAGAAGTGGTTAACGACAGTAGTCGAATGGCGGATTCGGACCCGCGACCTTTCAAGTTTTCGGTCCGCACCCTGCCATTAGGCTACTGACGCTTCATAATTGACAGTACTTGGTTCATCAGTACAATATTATGCTTTTTCGGAAGAATAATCAATCTTGTGATGATGTGGCCCGGTCCCAGTAGTACTTGGCGCGGTCTTTTTCGAGCTTAGCTTCCGGCAAGTACTTTAAAAAGCAGTTACTGATCCACGAGAGCGTATTTAAAGGCGAGCTCCTGGTGTAGGATGCTAGCTCCTAGGTTCCTAGGCAAATACTTAGAGTTAGATAGCACTGAACAACCGGAGATGATATGCTTTAACAATCTTCCGTGGAGCTCCTTCTCCTGCCATACGGTCTCACGGTCGGAAATGCTCTGTATTGCCGGGTTTTGCCATTGTTCGTTGGCTAAGGATAGAGGGGTAAGCCCTTTATCACATTACATTACATCCATGTAGAATGGATCATTCGATCTCGACAGGAAGTAATTACGGTGGCTGCACACTTTGCGATTAGGCATGGTGAGATCTATTAAAAAGCCGCACCTAATATGTTTCTGCAGCAAGTACAGCATCATTACTGAGAATCTCGGGTGATGCATCCTGTGGGATGTCATAACAATGCGAACTTTTCTATCCAGGTCGTTAAGTTCTGTCTAAATCCACCTGAGAAAATCAAAGGTGCCTTATATGCGCCTGCCTTAGTCACGCCTGAGGCTGTTAAGCACTATTGTCACGCGAGCAAAAAAGAAAATCGCAAAGTGATTGTTTCAACTTCGGAAAGGGTCCTTATGATCATGGACAAAGATAAGTCTATGCCCTCAGAGTAAGCAACCCTACCCATTTTGACATGGAGGATCGCACACTTATCCGTCTGCAACTCCATTCTGATAGTATTGCAAAACTCACAAGTGATGTTTAGCAATTCCATAAGATGGGAGCAACTGGAGGCGAATAATTTGAAATCATTCATATACAAAAGATGGGTCGCTTTTGTCCCTCCTTCCCGAACCTAAGCTCCTAAAATCCTGGAACCCTCCAGTAAACTACTCAGAGGGTTCAAAGAAAGGCAGAATCAGATTGGACTCGGACAATTGCCCTTGAAAATATCCCTTCTTATTCTTATGTGGTTCTCCGTAGCCGTCATCCGTTCCGGTCGTCAATGCCCGTGTCAATGACTAGTGATTCCTTGATTCCACAACCCTCGCCCCTACATCATCTGATTGGAGTCCAGGTGAAGAGTGATTCTCGCGCTCAAAATGGATCTTAGTGTCTTGTATATGGAGGTATCTGCTTGGGTCTATGGCATCTTGGTCTTTAGGAACCAAATGAGTGATCCCATTAGTAAAGAGGCTTGAGAGCGACTTCTGGTTGAGAGCCTCTTGAAACTTTCAGGCGAGCGCACCACGAACCCCTTCAGCCACTAGTGATGCAGCCTGTCGAGCTCTGGACTCTTTTAGTTCGGGGCTCTTCAGACCGCCTCAGCTACGTCATTCGGCGTTATTATGACGGGGTCTATGGGCGTAATATTCGCACACTGACTCGCCTCAACTTCCGTCCAAGGGCCCTCGCTGTCGTTTACGGGCTGTGACCACAGGCCGCGCCAGAATGCGACTGTGTCGGCCTGATTCGGTGCTGGGCCCGTTCCACATATCATTGGCTGCTCACAATGGTTTATAGAGCCTCTTCTGATCACGGTTCATGTCGACCTCTCGGTATATCCCTGAATCCGCTCTCGAATGTGTACAAACCAAATATTATTTTAGAAAATGGGTTGGAGCAAACCATGCAATTTTTCCTAAACGCTTTATATATTTTACGAACAACATATACGCATGATATCATGCATCGTTAAACATGTATTCTTTTTAAAATATTTTTAACACTATATCATATTCAGAAATGTTTAATAGTTTTAACTATTAGAAAAATTCAGTCAACTAATTTAAAAAAGGTTTGTCAAATATTTCTAAATTAAAAGAAATTACATAAAATTGGTTAGAGTTCAATTTTACAAAGTCGTGTAAATTATTATAGACTTGTTTTAAATTTACAGTCTATATACTCGTAAGTCCCTCTACGACACATTGGTCTCCTCTCATTTCTGACAGAATTATGGTATGGGGCGATCAGTTCACTCCGCTGCTCCAATGCGTGATGGTGGATCACATAATATCCTAGAAATATTTCATTTATCATACCGGTTTCCTCAAGATGTTGTTTTCCTTTATCGCCTAGTACGTGGTAAATTGCCACATAAAATTACAATTTACAATTTGATTAGTGCCGGCGGGTATATCTAATGAAGCAATTTCATAATTGTATCTATCCTCGAACATTCTAATACCGACAGTCCATCACCTACACGTAGTTTTATTGTCGATTGCATACTTCGTGTATTCATGATTAAAATAATTGCTGAATCTAAATGCGAGACGGTAGTCGTCGTCAAAAAGTATACAAATTCAATAATGTTAATTATGTTCTAGATATACTTTTTTAACAAAATTTTGCAGGCAATTTGATAGAGAGCCGAGATCAGCTCAGACTATCCCAGATTCAAACGGTTTAACATTACTATGTGTGACATATTTGAATGAATAATATCGACAACAGCCGGTCATTCGTTCATTTGACAGTAGCGTTCATCGCGTACAGATTAGGTTGGAATTATATTTAAACTAGTTGACCAGGCAGACGTTGTTCTGCCCTTTCCGAACGACCTTTTGCTTTCCCAAAAAAAACTCCTGAAATTAGCAATAAAAAAATTGACGGTCACTTATCGGAATAAAAACTATCCTATCTCTCAAGTTGGACCAAACTGCACACAGTCTGCAAATTTTTTTTGAAATCGGTTCTATCTGTTGAATACTTACAGCAACACGTGATGGTTATACTACTAAATTGTAGCTTATATGAAACGTTTGAATTTTTAATATAGCGCCATCTATTAAATATTCACTCAATACAGTCAACAGATATCGTCATCTGACATAATCGTTTGGAGCTAATAGATAATTGTGACTGTCAAATAATAGACAAATTATTTTCAATAAAATAATATTGTATTGCGACTATAAATTGAGATGTAAGCTATCCTATCTTTTAAGTTGGACCAAACTGCACATTGACCAAAAATTTCATTGAAATCAGTTCAGTAGTTTAGGAGTCCATCGCGGACAAACAACGTGACACGTACTTTTTATATATTTTAAATAAATATAGGATAGGATAACTTTCCAAACACTTATAAACAAATTGATGATTACCAATAAAGTAAATATAAAAACTTGAAGGTAATATACGGAAATCACGATAAAATAAAAATAAAAATGCGTCCAAAATAAAATAATTTGTTGCGAAAAGTTCAGGTGATGGCTTCGAATAAATATTTTATTTGACCAGTTTTTAAATTGTTTGGCATATCGTATTTTTATTTAACAAATAAAATTTTCAAGATATTGATCTATGTATTTATTACATGTATGAGAAAACTTAAGACTTCTTTTTCAATTTAATTCCTTTTTTATATGGAATAAGGTAGGGTAATAAGTGATGACTTATGGAACTGAGACGTGGTCCTTCACAGCTGGCCGTATGAGGAAGCTCAAGGTCGCTCAGCGAGCTATGGAGAGGGCTATGCTCGGAGTTTCTCTGCGTGATAAACTTAGGAATGAGGATATCCGCAGTAGAACTAGAGTAACCGACATAGCCCAACGGATTAGTAAGCTGAAGTGGCAGTGGGCCGGACATATAGCTCGAAGAACCGACAACCGACGGGGAAGAAAGGTTCTCGAGTGGCAGCCTCGTACCGGTAGGCGAAGTGTAGGGCGACCCCCCACGAGATGGAGTGACGAGGTCGATGGATGCAGGTGGCTCAAGACCGTGCTTTGTGGCATTCCTTGGGGGAGGCCTATGTTCAGCAGTGAACTTATGAAAGGCTGTAATGATGATGATGATGGAATAAGGTCGACAAACGAGCACACAGTCCACCTCATAGTAAGTTTAACAGTGGTAGAGCCAGGCGGCAGCTTTTGCTGTCGCATGGATGGGCCGGCTCGAACCGGGGTGGCACGACCTCACAGAATACCAGCGTGAAGTAGAGGTTTACCTCTGCGTTTCGCTTGGTGAGTGCAAGTGGCCGGAGGCCCTTTTTACTGGAAATGAGGCATTCCATCCTAGTCCTCACGGGTGAAAACGCATCTGCATTTTGATTCGTAACAGAGGATAGATGTAGATGTCTATGAGCCGCAGCAACCACTTACCATCAGGTGGACTGTGTGCTCGTTTTTCACCATTATCCTATAAAAAATAGTAAATACTGTGGCCCATAGACATCTACATTTATCCTTAATTAAGAATCAAAATGCAGATGTATTGTTACCCCCCGAGGACTAAGATGGAATGCCTCATTTCCAGTCCAAGGGGTCTCCGGTTCTATACTCACCATACGAAACACGGCAGCATTAAGCCGTAAGTAGTTTAATTATAAAATTATGATTACTTTAAAAATATAAACATACAATTATTATTATCACAATATTATATTTTTTTCTTTTATTTAAAAAAATTTTGACCAGCAATGAATTACATATGCATGCATTGGCATAATTATGCATATTGCAATAGTGTTGCAGATAGAGACATTTCACCCTGTAACCTATCATTTTAAGAATGATGTAGAATAGAACAGAATAGAGTAGAATATAATAGAGTATAATATTTTTTTATTCAATACTGGCTGCTACCCGGCGCGTTGTTGCCGCAGAAGAAATATTTTTAAAAATATCGTTTTAAATTTGGAAGGGTTATATTGTTAAAATAGGAATGATCAAACATCTTTGAAATTGAATGGTATACTACTACTGAATGATATACTACTATGTAATATACGCGCGTCACTTACTGTAAATTAATTGTACTATGCCTATAATCTTCGCGTTAAGTATAAGCGTGTGCACTTAGCAAGCAAATAAGTTGCCAAGTTTTAGCGCAATCTGATGACCGGTATGGCAGCGTATAAAATACGACCAAACAAATATTAACTTTTATACCTATATTAGATACTTTACATGTAATTCTTATTGAAAGTAATTTTTTACTTTTATCACTGGTTCTAAAAAAACCTTTGTCCTGGTAAGAGTACCCAGCGGGACTTGTATTAACCCTGCGCACCTCTTTTACGCATAGTCTATACATATAAATAAAATTTAAGTGTGTTTGTAATGTCAAAATAACAGTTTTTTACTAAATGCATATGAAAGTATATACAGTACTTATAACAAACCCCAATTTTTAAAATGTTTGTCTGTCTGTCTCTGTCGGTCTGACTGTCTGTCTGTTTGTTCCGGTTTATTTCAGAAACGGTCGGACCGATCTCGAAAGGACTTTCACTGATAGATAGCTGATATTATAAGGAGTAATTTAGGCTACTTATATTTTAGAAAAATAATTAGGATTCCGCGCAACATAATTAAAACCCTAAACTACACGCGGGCGAAGTTATACAACAGCTAGTTGTATAATATAACTAATAAGTATTTAAAGATATTGTTCGTGTGTACTTTTTGTGCTATCGAAGCTATGAGATATATTGTAAATAAAATAAACTTTTTAATATTAAATAGGCATACAATGGCTTAAGGATATACTTAGTATTTTCTTTTTGAAACTTATTCGTAAGTACACCGTAGTGGACGAGCACCTTTAATCGTTTGCAGTATGCCAGTAGGGCCGCCATGTAAAGATCATTTTAAATCAATTATCGTATCTATACAGTCGCGGATTATCCTGCGGCGATACGTCCACGTTAATAATTAAGTTTGTATACCATAAATTATTGAGTACATTGTAGATAAGTATCATTATGGAATTATTAAAAAATATCACATGGAGTAATTTAAAGGGCATGTTTAACAAGCCGGTTTGCCAACGGCATTATATGTCTTCGATAGCGTATATAATTTTATTTATTTCGTAAAGCTCGTTTACAATAAGTGACTCCTATTTTACTGATTATTTTTTATATTTACGCGAACACTACACATTTAAATAAAACTAATTTTATGGATTTTATCGCATATAATAACTTATTTTATATTGACAACTGCAAGATTTCAAGATCGGAACAAAAATTAATAAATATAATCTGGAGGTAGCCGTGGTTAACTATGACGTGGGACATCAAACACCTGTCCCCCCGTGACCATGGGTGCTGTAGTGCTCGTAACGTCGGGAATATAAAATAAGTTAATATACGCGATAAAATCCGTAAAACTAGTTTTATTTAAATCCTTTTTTACTGCTTTGCTTTTTTATTGTTCATGTGATAAAGTATAAAATATCTCAAATTTTTAGACAGTTTAGATTATGATTTATTAAAAAAAAAATAGTTTTGATTTCGATCTACTGAAACCTAATATTTATTATATTAAATTTACATAATACTTATTTTTATCTACAACATTAAAAACTATGATAATACAAAAAAAAACTAAAACTAGAAACTTAATTATCATATAGTCCTACTTTGTTCGTGTGTACTTTTTGTGCTATCGAAGCTATGAGACATATTGTAAATAACCATATATAAATAAATAACACATAAATAACCACGGCTACCTCCAGATTATATTTGTTAATTTTTGTTCCGATCTGGAAGTCTTGTAGTTGTCAATATAAAATAAGTTATTATATGCGATAAAATCCATAAAATTAGTTTTATTTAAATGTGTAGTGTTCGCGTAAATATAAAAAATCATAGTAACTACCTATTATTTAAATGTTGGTGTGTTAAAATATTTGAAGGACGTTTGGAATTATTTTGTACTTATTTTGTATTTTCATTTTCTTATTCAACTAAAAGGAACTACAATATAAAACGAATATTGTAACTTTTTTGTATAGGTATTTTTATTGCATACGTATGCATGTTTCTTTTTAAACAAAATTACGGATGAAACACATTTTCTGTATTTGACGATCTTCTGATTCCAGTTTAAACTGATATTTGTTTATTATTTTTATTATTTAACATAAAAGGTTTTGAAACTGCGCACCGTAATAAGAATTTATGTATGTTCACCAGCTTGCGTTTGGTGAAAAAATGCGTTAAATATTATGTATGAATTACTATAATAACTGTTTTCATGATTTTATTTTTGTTCTTATGTATAAAAGGTTTTAGTAAAAATATATTTTGTATCTTATTTGTAGTAGTTGCTAATTTATTGCAATTGTTTTACTATACCGTTCAATAAATTACATCTTTATGAAGAATGTGTACAAACTGTATTATAAATAACGAGCTGTTGTGTAATGATATATTAATTTCACAAGGAAATTCGTTTACAGATTTTCATTATCTTTAGTATAAACTAGGACCATTTAAGGCGTTTCCCTGGCCAAATAACCTTGAGCATGCAGTGCACTGCCGCCCGCATTCTGCGTACGCCCATTTATCATAGAATTCACACAATTTTTGGTATTAATTTTAATTAAAAAAGAAAAGCGAACTTTAAAAATTAAACAAAGCGTGAATAATAAAGACTTTTAAATTATCTATCCATTAGCACCATTAGTGTAATCCTCAAATGATTAGAGGGTTGCCTTTAGCAACAGATGCATGTAATCAATAATTTTAGTCATTTTTAAAAGTAAAGTAGATTTTAAATGTATTTATAACACATAAAAAGAAATTAGAACGTGGAATTAGATGTAGGATATCGAACATTAATAATGTTCTTTTAGATGTTGTTTATTTCTCTTAACTAATGAGATAATAGTCTCTGAATAACGAAGAAAAACACACTATCGCAAGGTTTTGGTCGGGGTAGCCTTAATGAATATAACTACTTAATTTAAGGGAACTTTTTGAATTCAATATATATTTATTTATCGATGTTTCGAAAGCTTTGCCGCACAAAAATCGAATGCTCAATATCTTGAAGAAGTTACAATTAGAGAGTTGAATGGTAGAGCAATGCTGCAGCTATAGTAGTGGTATAGTTGTAACACGAATGGGTCGGCTCGACTGGGGAAGGACCACGCTCTCACAGAATACTAGCGTAAAATAGCAGCTTTATGCTGCTTTGTTTCGTATGGTGAGTGTAGAGAACCGGAGACCGCTTTTTAGTGGTTACGAGGCATTTCACGTTATAGGTGCGTCAACGGATCTGTATTTTGAGTCTAGATAGGATAGATGTTGATATCGATGGGTCACAGTATCCACTTACCATCAGGTGGGTCACAAACGAGCACACAGCCCAACAAAACAGCAAAAACAAATTTTGCAAAATCTCGCACTCCTTCGTGTGCGTAATATTTTTAAAATAGGGTACAACATTTTCTCTTACAGGGTTATTTTGCAATAACCGGCCAAATTTGCAGAGACTACGCTAAGTCAATGGCATAGACGGTTAGAATAAGTAATATAGGCAATTGGTGAAGAAAAATTTATTAAAAAAATCTCAAACACTTATCTTTTAAATTCAAAATGCGTGGTAATCAAAGATATTTAAAATATATATATACTAACTATTTAAATGTCTTTGGTGGTAATGCATTATTTTTACTGATTTTACTGCGCACGCACACATTCGTAAGGGCTGATCAGTAGGTAAAAACGGTGTTGGCCATAAATCACATTCAATTTGAGATAATTTCAAATAAAAGTAGAAGCCTTATTTACTCTTATTTTCAAAAACTGCAATAACGCTGTATCATTATTTATATATTGAACATAAGTTTAAAATTTGGCTACTCTGAAAAATAACTCTTGTATAGATATTACTTTTGCATGTTGCCTTTGTGTCTATGTGGCTGCTGAAGACACCGGTTCGCTAAATTATTCAACAGGACGACAGAGATCGAACGGTTGCCAATAAAATATTCATAATACGACAGGATGTTGCATTGTCGCAACACATGCTTCTGGTCAGACTTAGATTAGACTTTGGTTAGAAATGGTTTTGATAATGTTTATCTTTTATTGATGTTCCCTTATACGATCTAGTTCAGATGCGAATTTCTTTAAAGGTTATGTTAAAGTTCCATGTAAAAAAGTAAAGTACCTGATAATTTTAAATAGTTCTATTTTTGGGCGTAGATCTCTTCTTATTAATGGAAGGGTTCAGTGTTCTACCTTATGCGCAAATTCGGTGCTGCTTTCACTTATGGACTGCTGCTGTAAATGCCATCTAGAAGCTTTGAACTGAATGAAGAGGTTCGGCATTAAGTACAATGAGAGGGTTATTGACTTATCGGTTTAATGCCAGTATTTTCAGTATCGAGCGCAGGCGCAGGGATACGTAGGCACCTGCTGTTGGTGTTCATATATTAAATTACTCAATTTCTTTCTCTCTCCTAAAACTTAGGTTGCCGGGATTTCTCACTTTTGCCCACATATTCAAATTTCGCGTGGGATAATTTGTCAGTTTTTCTTTTCTTCTTCTTTCGTCTTTTTATCTAAATATAACGTTAAAACCATTAAAGTAAGAGTAGAATTAAAGTCAAGGGGACTTTGAAATTTATTGAGAAGTAATAGAATGGAGACACTCACAAAAATCTCCGCTAACATTACCTTATCTGTTTCTCAAGCTATTATAATTTAAGTTGTAGTATATTATATGAGTATTATAATTAATTTAAATAAATACGCACTTTACGGTACTCAAACCCTAATGGGCTGTAGTGCTTATTCGTAATTATATTAAATGGACTGGTTTGATGTTCCTTAAGCATTTACCTCCAGTAGTCGCTGCCGCAATTGCTGTGCCTCTGCGTTTATAAAAATCCTTAATAAAAGACCTATGTTAAGATGCAAAGACAACTGAAAATGTATTAAGAGCTGTTCGTAATAAGGTGTAAATTTAAAGCAAATATAGTAAACATAAATTATGTTTTAGTTTGGATGAAAGTAGCGCTCGCTAGTTCTGCGCACCTGCATTGCTTGAGTGTCTTGAGATCCTTTGTTACCTTATTTTTAAAGGAGTTATCAATAATAATAATAAATATGTTATAAAAATCGTTTATTTTCAATCACAATGGTATATTAAATTAAAAACATGCTTAGTTTATTGTGTTATTTCTATGATACAATATCGCAAAATTTTACCAATATATATACCTAGTCAGGTCATAAATTCTGTCACATGTTTAATATAAAATAATTGAAACAAGTTTATTCATTATGTAACCATTTATATACCAAAATGAACTTAACAAAACATAGATTCTTATGACACTAAAGTTTATTCAAAATGACCTCCGTGATTTTGAATACAGGCCTTCAATCTGCGAGGCCAGTCGTCTATCGCAGCACGAATGAGGTCCATGTCAATATCGGCGGCTGCCTTAATCAAGGATGTCTTGATTATTGTGACTCCAAATTGGGACGAGGCTTTAAACACGCCTTTTCCTCCAAGTGTTGCCATATCTTGTAATCTATCGGATTCAAATCTGGACTGGAGGAGGGCCAGTCTTCATGCCGGATGAAGTCGATTTCACGCGCCGCCAGCCAGTCTTGTGTGCTCTTCGCTCTATGAGCTGGCGCCGAATCTTGTTGGAGTACCCAGTGCCTGTTATTGAACATGGTATGAGAAACAGGTTTTACAAGGTTCGTCAGGACTGTATTTGGATACACAACTGCATTCATTTTTACACCTTTCTCACAAAAATGTACCTCTGTTAAGCCCCAATAAGAAACTCCCAACCATACCATGAGCGAGGATGGAAAATGACCTCGTTGGACACGCGGAATACGGTTGCTTGCTTCTTCACTACTGTGTGCGTACACCTTATCATTTTGTTTGTTGTAGCTCTCTTCTACGGTAAAAATTTTTTCATCCGAAAAAAGAATTTCCGGATACTTTTTCCCGCGTACCGCTTCAACAAAGCGCGGCATCTCTTCAGTCTCAGGTCCATTAGACGGGCATTCAAACGATGTCCTGTTTTTCTTCGATATGCCCGAAGCCCTAAGTCTTCATTTAACACCCTTTTCACCGTGGTTCTGCTTAACCCCATCTGGAGGGCCAACAGTTTCTGCTTACGTTTGGGATTTCTTTGAATTCGCGCCTTCACAGCTTTTATCACTGCTGGAGTCCTAATAGACCGAGGGCGACCCTTTTTTGACCTGTCATCTACACTAGAGTCTTCATTGTATCGTTTGATGGTACGATAAACGAATCTTTTGGTTATATTCAAATTTTTCAGTATGTCAAAAATTTGAATTGGCGCGTAACCGCAACGATGCAACGTAATAACTGCAACACGGTCTTCTTTAAGCGTCCACTCCATATTTAAAAATGAGTAAAATTCTAAAAAGTATACAGTTTTATTTTCATGAACAATTCGAAATTCGAATTCAATAAACTTTTTTGTGGCCAGCATTCTAAAAGAAAAGTTTTTACTGTGTGACAATACTTATGACCTGACTGTGTATATATTTATTATATATATATATATATATATATATATATATATATATATATATATATATAGGGGGTCACTGTAGAAGCGTGCTCGTCGCGACCCCTGCCAGCCCTTTTCAGGGCTGCAATTCTACTTAGCTGCGCACCCATGTCAACGAGGGTTAGGGCGTCCCCCCAAGGCGACGCACACCAGCTCGTCCCCGTTGGTGTGGAATGCAGCGCGCAAAGCGGCGATGGGGACCGCCACCCGTCACGCACAGCCCGACACGGCGGAAGGTGGAGGACAGAGTGCAGAGTTGGCACGTGGAATGTTAGAGGAGGCATGAGAGATAAGACGAATGAGTTGATCGAAATAATGAAAGAAAGAGAATTAGATGTCGTGTGTATGTCGGAGACCAAACGGAAGGGCAGTGGTACTGAAGAGCTCCCTGGCGGGGCGTTAGCTCTATGGTCCGGAGTCCCGGAGAGCGAGAGCGCCCGCCAGGGAGTGGGGGTGCTGCTGTCGTCTCGGTTGGTCGATGTTATGACTGAATATAAGGTTGTGAACTCAAGACTTCTCTGGGTTCGCTTTAAATTGGGACTGACGAAGTTATTCCTTTTGGCTGTTTATGCGCCGGTAGCTTCGTCGTCCAGGGCTGAGCTGGAGGAGTTTTGGGAAAATGTAAGAGAAGTTCTAGATTTGGCTAGGGGAAACGAAAGAATTGTTGTATGTGGTGATTTGAATGGATGGGTTGGTACCGCTCGACCAGGGTACGAGTCGGTGCTTGGAAAGTTTGGCGATAAAAGGGTTAATGATGCTGGCAAGCTTATACTGGCGGTATGCAAGGAAAAGGGTCTTCTTGTGACAAACACTATGTTTAATCACAAGAAGATCCATATGTATACTAGAGAAAGTAAGAATGAGAGAAGTATGATCGATTTGTTCCTGGTGGATGACCGACTGCGAAAACAGGTGATGGATACGCGAGTGTTCAGGGGTGCTGACCTGGGAACAGATCACTATCTAGTGATTACTAGATTTAGGGGTCTGTTCGCGGGTTGGCGCTACCGGATGGCAGTAACAGAACCACAGTCGGTCTGTCGCATCCGAAGCTGGAAGCTTCAGGAAGCGGATACTAGGGACAAATATCATGCGAGGGTAGCCGAAAAGCTTGACAACATCGATGGCAGAAAAGAATGTGTTGAAAGAACATGGCAGAACCTTAGGGATGGAATGGTAAGTGCAGCGGAAGAAGTGTGTGGAACGATTAAAAGAGGCAGTAGTAAAAGAAGAGATGCATGGTGGAATGATGAAGTGAAAGAAGCTGTAAAGAAGAAGAAGAAAGCATGGTTAGACTACTTGGCCTCTAGTAATGATAAGGATATGAGAGAGAAGATGAAAGAAAGATATAAGGTGCAGAAAGTTCACACGAAAGCATTGATTGAGGAAGTGCGTGAAAGGTGTAGAATGGAAGCGGACGAAAGGTTGTCGCACAACTTTAAGGAGAACTCCAAACTCTTCTGGAAAGAGGTTGGAAGGACCCGAAGTGGTGCGACGCCCTTAAGAATGAACAAAGTGCTTTCGAGAACTAATGACGTCCTCTCAGAAAAATCGGACGTCATGCAGCGATGGAGCGAATTTTATAGAGAAATGTATGCGTGTGATGATCTTAGTGAGGGATCCGGGGATGACGTCGAGACTGGTACGCCAGACCCGGACCTCGATGACACTGAGGTCATCAGTATGAAAGAGATTGAACATGCGATTCGAAGTTTGAAATGTGGTAAGGCTGCGGGACTAGACAGAGTTACTGCTGAAATGGTCAAGTATGGTGGGCCTCGCGTCTGGGACAGCTTTCATCTGCTGTGCAATTTGTGCTGGCGGACGGGGGATGTCCCGGATGATTGGCGATCCGCAGTCATTGTGCCTTTATATAAAGGTAAAGGTTCACATTTTGACTGCGGGTGCTATCGGGCGATCAGCTTGACCAGTTTAGCAAGTAAAGTTTATTCGAAGGTTTTGACACGTAGGATGCAAGAGAAATCGGAAAGATTTCTATGGGAGGCACAATGCGGATTTAGACCTGGAAGAGGATGCACGGATCAAATGTTTTCTCTCCGCATGATCACGGAAAAGCTTCTGGCTGCTAACCAGAGGATTTTCTGTGCTTTTGTGGATCTTGAGAAAGCATTTGATAAGGTTGTAAGGAAGAAAATGTGGGAACTGTTGCCGGGGTATGGTGTGGATGGTCGATTGCTAAGGGCTGTGCAGTCACTTTACTGTGACTGTAAAGCCTGTGTGCGGGTAGGGCATGACCTGTCACCCATGTTTAGCGTCCAAACGGGCGTAAAACAGGGTTGTGTCATGTCTTCCTGGCTGTTCATACTGTATCTCGACAGTTGTTTACAGAAACTGAAAGATAGCTGTTTGGGTGTGAAATTGGGTGACATTAAAGTAAATTGTCTGCTGTATGCTGATGATGCAGTGCTTATTGCACCATCAGAGGCAGAACTGCAGGCATTAGTCACGTGTATGAAAGAGGAATGTGAAATTAAAGGTCTCCGCTTGAATGCTAATAAAACTAAGGTTCTGGTATTTGAAAGGGACGAAGAGAGAACGAAGTGTGAAATATGGGTAAATTAGGAATGTCTAGAACAGGTAAATGAAATTGTATACTTGGGGAGTGCTTTTAGCCGGGATGGAAGATGTGATTTAGATGTGGACAGGCGTGTCGCTGCCGGGAACAAAGTCAATGGTGCCCTGACTGCGTTAGTCAAAAGGCAAGGCGTAGTGAAGAGTGCACGCCTTGCAATACATAACGCAGTGTTGGTACCGACTTTGTTATATGGCAGCGAAACCTGGGTATGCCAGAAGAAGCATAAAAGCAAGTTGAATGCAGTGGAGATGCGATCTCTTCGTAAAATGTGCGGCGTCACCATGGCTGACCGAAAGCGAAACGAAGAGATTCGCAATATGGCAGGTTTGAAAGATGACCTTATCACAAAAATTGATAAGGGCGTGCTTCGATGGTTTGGGCACGTTGAGCGAATGAGTGAAGACCGAATGGTGAAGAAAATATATAGCGCGAAAGTTAATATTAAAAGGTGTCGAGGTAGACCGAGACTAACTTTCGAAGACCATGTGAGCAAATTGCTCGAAGAGGGGAGGGTCAAGAGTACTCGGATACCTAGACGTGCATGTATGAAGAAGATGATGAATCTGAAAGAAGCGAAAGAGGTATGTAAGGATCGTGACACTTGGCGATCTGTTCTCTCTGGCTACTCCGTCAGGGATTGTGCGTGACGATAAGTAAGTAAGTAAGTAAGTATATATATACATAAACACTCACGCCTGTCACTCAGAGGGGTAGGCAGAGACTACGGACTTCCATTTGGCGCGATCCTGACACACTTCTCTCGCCTCCTTTACATCCATATATCTACGCATACAGGCTCGTCGATTAAGGGTACTCCTAATCTGGCCCATTTTTATTGTATCGCCGATTTGGTCGATAGACCTTCGTCTACGGCGTCCCTTCCCGAATCTGCAAATGATGGTTACTTTAATGAATTCGTCATTGAAAGAAAGGGGTATGAAAGTGAACGCAAGTAAGACGAAAGTGATGGTTATTGAAAGAGAAGAAAGTAAAACGTTGTGTGAAATAGGAATAGAAGGGGAGTTGATTGAGCAAGTGGATGAGTGTGTATATTTGGGATGTTTATTTAGCAGCGATGGTAGATATGATAAGGATATAGAACGACGAGTGAACGCAGGAAATAGAGTGAATGGTAGAGCCACAATTCGTCCAAACAAGGCGAGCAGTTAGTAAAGTAAAATTTTCAAGGGCGACAAATGTACTTACCTAGTAAAGATATGCAATGGTAAAAAAAATCTATCTGTCAATAACTTTGTAATTTTGTAATGAAATGCCTACTTTTACACATTAACGGCTATAGCTCAGTAAGTAATGACATTAAGTACATGGTATGCTAATGTTTTAGAATCTTTATGATATAGGCAAACTTTTTGAATGGCTAGCCACACAGACCCTATAACGTATTTTTTTCACCATAGGTACTCACTTGCAACTTAGCAGTTAAATAAAGTAAAAAAATTAAGCTTATGTTTAGTGCCGTCTTGTAGAATACTACCCATAGTAGTTGAAAACTTTTAGGGTAATTTAAAAACATCATTATTAGGGAACACATTAAAAGAAAAAAATCCGATCTAGGCATTAAACTGCGGACGTGATGACCACAAATGTGAGCAGAAGTACGAATTTTCGGAATTTTATAAAATATGGCGTAGACCGCGAACCGTTCGGGATAGAATTTTTTTTTAGGGAACCGAGGCCACCTCCCCACGCCCGAACACGTACGTACCAGATTATCCACCATTACTGGGACAACCTGTATATATATATATATATATATGTAAACATAATTGACAATGACAGCTGAGTAGCTGAGATGGGACTTTTGGACTTTGGACTTTTTGCTTATTATTTTATATCAATCTAAAAGTCTTTGACCAGTGATTTTAAAGATAACATGTCCTGAGTGGGCTTAGCCCACGTAACTGGCCTTTTACTTGTATATATATAAATGGTATAAAAGTTACGAAGTATGTGGGAAATAGGAAATGAGCTTTTTTGTTTAGGTGCAAATTTATAACATCTTGTTAATATTAATAGTATTGTGGCGACGCTGCCGTCGCACCACAAGTAAAACACATCGAAGCCTAAATAGAGCTAACAAAGTTTCGAAATTAAAGCAATATATATAGAATAGCTCCGAACTACCACTCGGAGCGTTGGCCACTCCCCGGGCAGAACACCTTGCCCGGCGGGAGATTTCCCCTTTTCCTTGCACCGGCTACATTGGTGACCACCCGACGTGATATGAACACGCAACCAACAACCTTCGGAAACTACAACTTCCAAAACCTCCGTCATTGTCCTCAAGTACACCATTCATTCGCTCCCGAGCTGAAATTATCTGCAGTCTTCACATTCTGTAAGCCATCCAGCTTTACAAAGGTTCATCGCAGCACTGGAATAATAATGCTTCCTGTTCCTTCGAGCTACTCTTTGCGCTACAGTGTTTGGCACGGATCTGAGCCTTACTGCTCGCCTCTGCTTCACGGCACTCTCACAGATTACTTGCTTTCTTCTCGACTCACCGCAGACTACAAGGCAATCCCTGGCACTTGCTCCGGCGTTACTTGCCCTTACGCACACAGCATGCATTCCCCACCGGCATTAAGGACGCACCGGCAATCGGACTGCACTATCGACCTCCGGTCTTAGCATGTGGGGGGTGATGTGGCGACGCTGTCGTCGCAACACAAGCAAAACACATCGAAGTCTAAATCGCGCTACCAAAGTTCCGAAATTAAAGCAATATATTTAGAATAGCTCCGAACCCCTTTTCCTTCCACCCGCCACAGTATAAAAAGGTGAATTTTTAAGTATTTTAGTTCTTAATCTCTCCGATCAGGGTGATCTCTTGGCTCTTAATCTCTCGAATACTCTTAATCTCATGGCTGTTTGACGGGAAGTGAGCTGCATGCAGTTTTCAATAGATTTGACAGCATAAATCTCCAAATGCACGTGGAGGGACTTACACAACTTTAATATAGCTCGTATTGAAGAAGCGATCGAGCGGAACCAAGGCTCCAAAGTCTTCTCTAGAGATCTGTCTGACAAAAAGAGCCAACTGTCAGAGCTGAAGACCTAGTGTGGCAGCATCGTTTTCGGGACACCTGAGATTGAGAGGTTTTATAGGCAGCTGTACACGTCATCGTTGGAGTCACACGCAAGTGTGAGTAACGATCCAAGAGGTCTTATCCGACACTATCCAGATGATATACCGGACGTCATTCTGAGGGAGATTAGAATGACTCTCCAGTAGGTACTTTAAAAACGGCAAGGTGAGGATAGAATTACACCGGAGCTTTTGAAAGCGGGTGGAAAATCGATACTTGAAGTCCTTTTGAAGCTCTTTAATTCTGTCCTCCATGGGACTTTTCCAGAGGCGTGGAGCAGAAGTGCGATGGTCTTTTTCTTCAAGAAAGGTGACAACGCTCTCTTGAAAAACTACAGACAAGTTTCCATTCTGAGCCGCGTCTACATGCTGTTTACGAGAATCATTACGAATCGTCTCCCACGCAGACTCAACGACTTCTAGCCTCCCGAACAAACCGGTTCCTGAAAAGGCTTTAGTACCATAGACTACATACATACCCTTCGGCAAATTGAATACAAGAGCGAAAAATATAATATATCTATCTGTATATTCTGCCATTTTGGCATGCGTTTGTGGACTATGAGAAAGCCTTTGATTCCATCAAAATTTGGGCGGGCTACAGTGCCTTCAGCTGTGCCAAGTTGACTGTCGGTATATTGAAATGCTAAAGTGTTAGTACAGTAGGGCTGTGATGGCTATCCGAGTACAGAAACAGAGTATGAAACCTATCCAACTGCAGAGAGGTGTAAGACACATAACGTCACCCTGTCTTACACCTCACCACGCCAGACATAGTGGCAAATTGTACTCCTCGGACTTCTGTACAATTTGCCGAAGGGTATGTATGTGGTCTACGGTGCTAAAGCCTTTTCGGAAACCGGCTTGTTCGGGAGGCTGGAAGTCGTCAAGTCTGCGCGCGAGATGATTTGTAATGACTCTCGAAAACAGCACGTAGATGCGGCTCAGAAGGGAAATCTGTCTGTAGTTCTTCAAGAGAGCGTTGTCACCTTTTTTGAATAAAGACCACCGCACTTCTGCTCCACGCCTTCGGTGTAATGCCGCCATGGAGGACGGAATTAAAAAGCTTCTGAAGGACTTCAAGTACCGGTTTTCCACCCGCTTTCAGAAGCTCCGCTGTAATTCGGTCCTCGTCTGGGACCTTGCCATTTTGAAGGTGCTGGAGAGCCATTCTAATCTCTGTCAGACTGACGTCCGGGATATCATCGGAATAGTGTCGGATAAGACTCGCCCTTGGATTTTTACTCACACTTACGTGTGGCTCTAACGATGATGCTATAGACGGAATATATATAAAGCCACACACACAAACAAACGTACACAAACTATACATACATAACATAATAAATATACATACAAAGGACTGCGACTAACAATATATGTTCTTAATTCTAGTAATCAGTTAAGTGATGCTCGCGATTCAACTTTTTAAAATATTTACCGCAGTTGAAACCATAAAGAACGAAATGTCTCTTGCACATTCGCTACTTTATGTAGCGTTTTTTTTCATCGGAATGAAATAACTAAATGCTCTAATTGGACTATTTACCTAGCGTGTATGCATACCACAGTCAATTAAAATATTTATGTTAAAATTATAGCCACCTCTGTATGCGGCCGACCAATTAAAGGTACGTTTTGAAAAAGTGCAAAAACGGCCGTCTTAAATTTTTCACCTTGTATTAATTACGACGCGTATGCAACTTAGGTGTGCTATCCCAGCCTAGTGTTGTAACAATAGTACCTATATGTTTATCGACTATAATTCGAAGTTTTAATTAATATCAGTAAATATTTTTATGTGTTATTGTTATGATAATAAACTTCTTCTTTGAACCAATCTCAGCACATTTTCAGCACAAGTGTATATTCTTTGCACTCTCCAGAACGAGATAACGCCTGCCTAGCGTGGTGTGTATGGAAGCTTTCTAATCGAAAGATGCATACATGCTGTTAAATGCATGTTTGCTGCCGTATGATGAGATGACTTACAACCTCTGGTGTTTCACGCTGTTAAAATATTTTCCTCCCTTAAAATACTTTTGAAATCTACACCCAAAAATAGCATAGGCATCAATGATCCTTTAAGTTCAGGAATAAATACCCCAGATTGTAGATACTATTATGCCCTAGGAAGTCCGAAAATGTATGAACCATAATCTTACATATTTTCTATCGAATTCAAAAAGAAGGAGGTACTCAATTCGGCTGTATGTTTTTTATGTGTGTTACCTCATAACTTTTTTCTGGGTGAACCGATTTAGATGATTCTTATTTGAAAGCTGGTGCTTCTAATGTGCTCCCATATAAATTTAATCAAGGTTTGACCAATAGATTTTCAGTTATTCATTCAAAAAAAATTGAAGTCTGTTGTACAAAATTTTAAATTATTGCAGTAACAGAAAACACTGTTAATTGTTAGTTGATATATTACTGTCATTATAATTACAGTTTATCCGCTATTATATCTTTATCATTAAAAGCGATATTATGGTGAATGATTTGCAGGAGCCGCTTACTTGCAGGTTGATTGCTAGCACGTTTATCACTCATGTTATAAAACTAAAAGGAAAGGAAGAAAGAAACAAAACTTTATTTGACATCACAAAAAAAATAACACAAAATAAAAAAAATACCAGGGAATTTAATCGAAACTACAACCGGTTTATTGTGGATCAACTGAACGTTAATTAATTGTATAGTATCAGTTATGAAAATGTAAAGAATTCAGTAAAAAATGGCTTTTGTTGTTTTACGAAATTCTTTATTCAATAAAATGACATATGCATAGACATGTTTTATCCTAAATATACTTGTACGTCAAACGTTTAAAGAATTTCGATAATTTTTTTAAATTAACAACTATAAACATTCACTAAAGAAGTTTCCGGCGGGCGCGTTCCGACATGGCCATCTTTATGCATGAGCCTTATCAATTGGTTGGTAAACCGCGCGCTTACAATTTAATGTGGGGTTGCCACCACGTAATTACAGGTTGGCAGTACTGCTTGATAATACTGTGACGTAGGAATATTTAAAAAAAAGTTTGCGAATTTATTTTCTTAAATCTAAAGAGATTAAGAGTTTTAAAGGTAAACAATAGGCTATAATTTTAGAAGGGGATCATTACTGTTTTATAAGAGTTTATGTTGATGTTGGTAGTATTATCTATATTTCAAAATCCATTCAATTAAAGATTCAATCATTCATATTTGTGTTCCAGCTTGAAAGGTCGGTATTCAGCCAGAGTATAATTACTGCTAAGGTACGTGAGGGTAATATGGTCACCTTAAGATTTATTGCCTTATAAAATCAAAATTAGGAGGAGGACAGAGACAAAAACACAAAGTCGTATACTATAACTAATATATTAAGAAAAAAATGGCAAACAAGCTTTGACAATAATTAGGAACACTTCGAAAAATCAACTTAAAAAAAACTAACTACACTACACAATACAAAAATCGACTAAAATATTTACTATAATATCAACTGTAGATAAAGCAGCACCCTTTTGACCCTTTATTATTTGATTGACTGATGAAGAGCTATCGTATCACAAAGCCACCTATGCAAACAAGGCTGTAGTTTTTGAGTTATAAGAAAGTGATCATATTAACCGGATGACCATATTACCCTCACCTACTATATAAAAAAAAACCAAGAGTGATAAGACTTTTGATTTTTTTATAAAACTGAAGTGTCAAACGAAACTGATGGTTAGTTGCTGTAATCCATGAACATCTGCAACCAACTTTAAATAAAGAACACTACAGATGCGTTGTCACCTTTGGAGAATATAAAATTCTTCACAGCCCGCTTTTAAACTGGCTCTATTTACCCATCATGCTGCTGGCACTTCTATTTGGCGGCAGAAATAGATGAGAGGGTGTTATTTACTCAAACGAATTCTTAAGCTGATAAGTCGTCCATTTAGTAGACCAGTTATGCTAAGACAGTTCGATTTGCCGTCTAGTATAACGTCAACTCTTACTACCAAGTTCAAGTTCTGGCTTGTAATAAAAAAAGAAGAATTCTATCTCAACTATCAGACACGACAGGCATCTAACGTAGTGTACTTTGTTTTAGATGGTAGGTTTTTCTTTTTTTATAGGATAAGGTGACAAACAAGCACACAGTCCACCTGGTTCGAGCCGACCCATTCGTGCTACAACTATACTACTAATATAGCTGTAGCATGGCTCTACCACGTATAAAGGTCTAGGTTTATTAAATAAATATTTCTATACGTATGTATCAGTATTTAATATTTATATCTTCTATCTATGTTATAGAAAATAACTTCTTATTATCATTTCCAACATTTATCTTTTATTATACATTTTAATATCAAACATTTTATCTATCGAGTAGTATCCTATAATCAAGATATATTAAGTCGAGGATTAATTGTTCTTATAACTTAATTAATTGAAGAGAGATTTTTTAACGAGTTAGGGTGGATGCCCCTATTACCAGCCTTTTAGTGCCAATTTCAATTTTAAAATTTCCTGCTAAATTAATTATTTTTAAACATTTGTTTTAATCGATAGGTTATTTATCAAAAAATATAATGAACATTTATTTATAATCATATTATTTCAAGAACAATTTTAAAAACGGCGATCAGCAAAAAAAGGCGTTATGGCTCAAATTCCAGCCACCCTGTACCGAATGTCGTCCTTTTGTGTATTTAATGCCAGCATAGTATAGGGTTGTGCCTTTTGAGTTTTTGGTAAGTACCTATTGTAGGTACGTTTTAGAGCCACAGTAATAAATTCGTAACAACAAATTTTGAATCTGCATGTGACAAGCATGGGATACATTAAGGCAGACGACAACATTATTTTATTTTAATGCTTTACTACTTAAACTTACTGTGTTTTAGTTTTAAGCAGTTCAATAAATTAAAGCAAATTATGATAAAATATTATGTAGAGTATTGATTTCTAATAATTTAATCATCCAAGTTTTCAAATCATCATCATCATCATTACAACCTTACACAAGTCCACTACGGAACATCGTCCTCCATAGACTGCCGCAAAGCCTGGTCCTAAACCACTTTCCTTGTCATGAGATTTTCATTTATATTCTAAGTTGTAATTAGTATAAGTTTAAGTTGTAATTAGTATACTAAGTTATATTTTTTGCTTATATATACTATATTTATAGCTTGTTTTTTCTTCTTTCTCAAATAATAATGGAATACATAAGGTGTCCTTAATATACATCGAATGTCAGATAGAAAAGCTAGTACATCTTTTGCTAAACTTTAAAATCTAAAACCAAATTTAAAACAGAGGAATTGATCATAACTCTCTTAACTATGAAATAAGTTATGATCTAATTAATGGTATTTATTCGTTTATGACAGCCCTGATTTATATGACGTGGCTGAAATTAGGTACTTCTTATTAGGTACGTTAAACCAAATAACAGCCGGGCAGCTGACATTATGCACTTCATACATTTCGTATATCTAATTACAGCCCCATTAATTTCCACTAAAAGAAAATAAATAACTTGTAAATTTTAACAATAATAACTGCATTACTATGTCTATAGTCATATTCATACAAATCAAAAAGCCTATATATGAGATACTGTAAAGTAAGCATAATTTTACCAGGATCATAACTTGTCAAAAAATTAGGAAAATGAGCGTTTTTCGTCGCGTACGTGTTTTGATTTTTAATTTAACACTGTTAGGTTTAAAACTGTGAGCTAATATTTGAAATATACTTTCCTCTAGTTACGCAGAATTTTTTAGGTGACAATATTTGTAGTTAAGACTAATAGGAATCTTATTTACGAAGTAAAAGGGCGAAAAGGCTGGAATTAGGGGCATGGCTGGTATTAGGGGCATCCACCCTACCTAAAATTTGCGAAGAAACAAATATCAAATATTACATTTAATAAATATTGCAGGTTTAATTTTCTTTTACACGCAAACTGTATCGTTACCAAAGTAGCGTGCCAATAATCGTTGGTACTTATTGGGCTTGCATACTAATTTCTCACAATTAAATAATTTTAAATTTGTTCTTCGAACATATTAACAAATCAAGCCATCGCATAGTTTCCATTAAATTCTCAATGCTACTAAGGGATTTGTCCGATCGCTAAAGCACAAGCTCGACGGAGACTGCACAATAAATTATTGTTTTTCATTTACGTCAACCGATGCCCTTATTCTGCGAGAACCGAGCCGCCATTTTGATGCGTAATTGCAGTTGCCGTTTGCGCCCGCGCCGATCGTCTTACCCGTAACTTATTTGGTGTGAAATGAGAACAATTTGCCTCGCTGAAGATTTATCGACGAACATAATGACCTTCTAGGTACTTGGCGGGTTAAATTGTTTTACTTTTCTCTGTTTGGGAGGCCTACGAAAACCTTATTGATATTTCAAGAACGCATGAGTTTGATACTGATCTGTCAAGATTTTTTTAAACGTAATTGTGATTTAATAAATTGACTATAGATCATAAGCATCTAGTTGTTTTGTAAGAGAATAATATTCGATGGTTAATATGTATTATATAACAAAGTGAAAAATACTGATGCGAAATACAATAAAATATTTGAATTTACTTGGGTTTCGATTTCAGGACAAGCATTTTTAAGTAAGGACGATGACGTGGTCACACTAGTGGAGTGAGTCCTTCTACTGTCAAAACAAATTTTACAACCATGTTAAAATTACATATTAATAAAATCCCTCTCACACAAAAAAAACAATTGAGGCCTTACTATAAAAAGAAATAGCGGTTGTAAAACTTCACGTGAACCTCTCTGTATTGGGCTGTGAAGTTGCAAATATCAGATATGAACACAATTTGAATTTTATCACCGGCACAAATACAAAAATCTTATCCGCTTTCCCATCAGAAGAGAAAGCCGCGTACAATGTTCCTCAGCGGGACCCCTAACCTTTAGCGCTATGTAACGTCCGTTACCATGTGACACTATGAAAATAAGAAACCCTATCTCTCTAAAGCTATCATTGACTTGGGGTCAGTAATAAACTGGTATTACCGATTGTTTACCTAAGCGGGATACACAATTTCGTTTGCAGTGTGTTATTTTGATAATTCAATAATGCAGTGTGGAGGAGTATTAAATTATAATGGTGGTGGATTTCATCGGGGCATTCCTACGGTATTACAAATTGTAATTACTTAATTCTGTTTGCTTTGTATCAGCTATTTTACTACGGTAACGGCGGAAGAGAATCCACGATCCTATTATTATTCCTTGGATGTCGTAAAAGGCGACAGAGAGAAACTGAAACAGGAGATGGTAGGCAGCATATTCCTGATTACGACCAAAAATAACAAACTACGGTTGCTAACTCGCCAACCAAGCTTGACAACTATGAGGCAATTATCGCCTATAATACAATCTATGTGGGAACTCTATATCCAGCAGTGGATATCTGATAAGATGTAATGGATGAAGAAATGAAAGAATACAAAAATGATTTGTTGGAAAAAGTGCAAGAAGATGATAACAAGTTATTAAAACACCAAACTCATTTGAATTTGGTGATTTCTGACTTCCAAAAATAAACAAACGATGCTGTGATCAACAGTGGTAGAGCCACGCGGCAACTTTTGCTGTCACACGGATGGGCCGGCTCGAACCGGGGTAGTACCACGACCTCACAGAAAACCAGCGTGAAGTAGAGGTTTACCTCTGCGTTTCGCTTGGTGAGTGCAGGTGGCCGGAGGCCCTTTTTACTGGAAATGAGGCATTCCATCTTAGTCCTCACGGGTGACAACGCATCTACATTTTGACTTGTAATTGAGGATAGATGTAGATGTCTATGGGCCGCAGCAACCACTTACCATCAGGTGGACTGTGTGCTCGTTTGTCACCCTTATCCTATAAAAAAAAAATCATTTGGTAGTATTGCGAAATTTACGAATCTAATCAAATTACCGTGTGCTAGCGGAGTAAGGGAGTTCATCACCCCAAATTCGTCAAGTGGGTGTGGTAGGATGTCCTTTCAATACCAAAATACACTACGGCAGCATTCCGCGGTGGTTTCCGATATGAAGCTACTAAATGCTGGAACAATTTGTCCCCACCTATCCGTCACCTGAATACCATCAGCCTTTTCAAGGTAAAAGTAAAAGAATACTTTTGTCAGTTTAACTTTTAGGGCGGATGAAATAGTTGCATTATATTTTCATAGAATAATATAAATACCTATATTGTTTTATTGTAAATACTCACTATATGCCGTGGTAGCTCAGATGGTTAGCGCTCGCTGTAAGCTTCACAGTACTCTAGCAACCCTGGTTCGATCCCCGCCGGCACCAATGAAATTGTTAATTGCAATTTTAAATGCTGATTTATCACGTGCTCGGCGGTGAAGGAAAACATCATGAGGAAACCTGTATGTCTGAGAAATAAGAAAAAAAAATTTTTCGAAGATATGTCAAGTTCGCCAACACGCATTGGGGCAGCGCGGTGGACATTTCCTTGCCCTAACACCCTCTCAGAAATGAGAAGAGGCCTGTGCCCAGCAGTGGGACGTTAATAGGCTGCAACTTTACTCATTATATTATTTATAATATACATTTATATATACCTAATGCATAAATAAAGTTCCCATTCTTTTTCATTTACATTATTTTATTTTATTATTTTGATAAAATATTTCTCGAAAATAGAAATAAAACGAACACACTATCCTTGCGGGTGAGTCCAACCTCAATGGGCATTGCTGAAAACCAACGCTACCGCAATCCTGCGATAGCATTATGTTGAGTCAGTGCCCTTTTCAGCACCATATCACTCATGCAATCGGTTCATTTTATGTCTGTTTTTTTTCTTAATTTCGTTTAAGATAAAAGCTTTGATGTTTTTATGTATCTTTTCATTTTCTGTATCAAAACTGTATGAGTGTAAGTTGCTGAATAAATGCATGTCTATGTCTATGTCTAAGGTGATAATGGGTGATAATGGTCTAACCATATCTTTAACCTCAGAAGTAAAATACCCAGACGGTGACGACACAGATGTGCAGGATGGCACTGCGATCGTCAATCCATATGCCAAACTACAAAGACATGTGAATTCCGCGAGGAAACTTGCATATCTGAAAAATTAAAAAAAAAATTGAAGACAAGTGAAGTCCGCCAACACGCATGAGGGTAACGTGGTGGACCTTGGGAGGAGACAAGAGCAGTGGGACGTAAAAAGGCTAAGTTTACTTTTAGCTGAAAGTTTACTTTTTTTACTTTTAATAAATCTTATAAGTATATAGCTTATTTCGTAAATATAAAACGATTTCGGATAACTACTAACTTCTTTGGAGTAAAACAATGTGAAATAACGTTAATAAATGGAGGTAATTGTTGTAATTAATATACAAATATGATAACAATCAAATCTTTACATTGATATAGTGTTGTTCATTGCGAGACGGAAACGGTGCTTTCACGTTTCATACGGAAGCGAGGCTAATGACGGTTGAAATGAAACACAGAATAGTGTTTTGAGCAAAATTATCGGTTGACCCAGGTGTTCGTGATCGCTGTAGAGAATGAAGGCTGCCCGGCTTCCTACTGTGTTGATTTGCCGGAATGTTTCACAGTCGTTGCGGTTTCGACCATTATTTTGCATTCATTCCGACACTTCTAAATCATTGTTCACGAGTGAAGATCTAGAAATGGCAAGTAATATTTTTAGAGTCGCTCCTAGTAAATATGAACAGTGTCAAAAACTCGATATTTATGTGTTTGTTCGTACAAAGGTCGGTTTTATAATATCCGGTTAAGATCATTCATAAATTGTTTGTATAGTGAACACAGCGGGAGCGTTGGAAACTGAGGTTGGAAAATAATTTAAATGCATAATAAAGAAAACTCATTTATTTTTATGTCGTGTGTTACATTCAGTGTTTATGAGCTTCGTAAAAGTTAGCAGCGTATAAAAAGTAGCGGTTTACATCAGGAAATTTGATTAACTATAGCGGTAGTTTATTATTGACTAATTCCAGAATGCTAAGAACTGAGGAACAGTTTTCTTGTCGGCGCATCAACGCTCATGTGGACGCATACACGCGCCCATTATTTCAAACTCGCGTAATGGCTGCCTGTGTTCGATCCAACGTTTACGACCGGCTCGCTAGATGTCACTATAACGACTGTCATCGCGTGACATTTAAGTGTCAGCTCTCCATTTTGACATTTACAGTAATTGCGTAGAACTTTAATGTTTAAGACGTACGGCATAATATCGTCTAACAATATAGATAGTTACATGCAAATGCTAGCCAACTTGCACCGTACAAGGGTATGTCACACGATAGTTCGTGCTGTAAAATACCAATTTACTTTAACAATATAGCGATTTACTTTGAACATTTCTTAGCCTTTTAAGGCGGCGTACATTTAGGCCAGTCGCGGATAATGCTCGAAGCTAATATAAATAAGAGAGTTTCGATCGTGCCCCAAGAGAACTGAGCCATTTATCCGCTATTAATATTACTGTCGTGCCATCTCAACAAAGATCAACACCATTTTATAGTTGTTTAGCAAGAGAATGGTGATACGGCCGCATTTATTGTGCAGTGACATCCTCATTGTATTGCACGTTTTTCATCTGGATTCGTATGGGATTAGCATGGTAATATTGCAATAAAATACGGCCAGATTAACCCTCTCAGAAACGAGATGAGGGCTTTGCCCAGTAGTGGGACGTATATAGGCTGTAATTTTAACTTTAAAATACGGCATCGAAAGTGTTATGGTAGTAATAAAATTATTTGAATGCAAGTTTTAATATTTATCTCTTCGCTATTATTTATTCGGCGGTATTAATAAAAGTCTTTTTTAAGAATATAAATAACGCTATTAACTTTATTAATACTTCCGTTAACCTTTCTACGTAAGCTTAAAATGCATTTTTAGAAGTTGGTCACCACAGTAGTCGAATGGTGTATTCGAATCTACGACTTTCTGAGCTTGCAATTAAATAAGTTCAATATTTTTATATGTACGCATATTTTCTAGAACTGGAATAATTTACTGTATGCAATAAGCCTTACTCTACCACGTTATAAAGTAAGGTCTTAATTATTTGGCACAACAGCGATCTAACGTTCGCTTTGTTTAGATCTACGTCGTAGGTACTACTAGGACTACTTTTCTTTCTAGAGAGCTAGTGTAATGACAGGCTTTGAGGCATGCCATCTTAGTCTTCAAAAGTGACAACGTATATGTAGTTTTTTGTTTGAAGTTGCTAATTGCAATCAGTTACAATGTAAGTTCGTTTGTCATTTAAGTATATATATATATATATATATATATATATATATATATATATATATATATATATATATATATATATATATATATATATATGTGTGTGTATAAAAATCATACTGATGACAATTTTGCGTAAATTTCTATGTGTCCACATTGTTCAGCTTTTTATTATTGGTAACATTATAAGCGATAGAGACACGCTGCAGCATAGCACAAATGAGTTGGTGCAACAAAGGAAGAATCACGCTTCGAAGAACTATATAAGCATGAAATAACAACATAATATTACTGTGTTTTTGTATGGTAAATGACTCGTCATACTCGTAAAAGGGCATTCCATCTTAGCTCGTACGGGCGACAACACATTTCTGTATTTTGATTGTTAACAGAGGATATATTATGTGAATTTTAATAGGCTATAACTTTATCTTAACATAAAGTAACTGTGTGCTTTTTATCACTTTACTTTTATGGAAAAACAATATCGTTATCGTATAGTATACGTATAGTATATAGTGTTAGGTATCGTATAGAAGAGGTTTTCTTAACTTATATTAAATTTACATTAACGTAGTAGAGCTAAGCTGTGTCGGCTCAACCGGAAAAGGACCACGCTCTCATAGAATACTAGCATAGAAAAACAGCTTATTGCTGCTTGATATGGCGAGTATAGAGAACCGGAGACCATTTTTTACTGGCAAAGAGGCATTCTATATTAATTCTCAGGTGTGACAACGTATCTCAATTCTGATTCTTAAACGTGGATCCATTCACCAACGGATAGACTGTGTGCTTGTTTGTCACTTTTATTCTATAAAAATTGCGATTACATCCATCGGTACATAAACCATAAACCATTTCTGTTATTTTTTTTCACCTATACCGTTACCGTTACAGCCTATTAAAGTGCACTGGTGAACATTGACCTATCCCATATATTTCCTCATAGGTGGGATATTTGTCATCGTTGCCACGATTGGCCAGCGGGTTGGCAACCCCAAGTTTTTGTTATTTTGAGTTATTATCAGGAAAATGCTGCTGCCCATCTCCTGATTTGTTTCCCTCTGTTGCCTCTTACGACATCCACGGGATGATATGGGGTAGTGGATATTCTCACACCGTCACTACACGGTAATTTATTGCATGATAATATGTTGACAGCCTATATAGATTTTTTTTATTGCATTGACAATTTCTACACGACAAGTAACAATGCAACATAAGTTTGCTGCGAGCATGTTGCATTAGCGTGCTACATATATATTATATTTATCTATGTGTTGCATCGATGTCGTACCGACCAATGAAGTCACGGCTAAGTTTTTTTTTATAGGATAAGGGTAATAAACGAGCACACAGTCCCCCTGATGGTAAGTGGTGGCTGTGATTACTGGTATAGTTCAAGAATGGGTCGGCACGACCGGGAAGGACTGGTATTCTGTGAGAGCGTGCTCACAGAATACCAGCGTAAATTAACAACTTAACACTGCTGTGTTTCGTATGGTGAGTGTAGAGAACCGGATACCCTTTTTACTGGAAATGAGGCATTCCATCTTAGGCCTCACGGGTGACAACGCATCTGCATTTTGATTCGTATTCGAGGATAGATGTAGATGTCTATGCGCCACAGCAACCACTTACCATCAGGTGGACTGTGTGCTCGTTTGTCTTCCTTATCCTATAAAAAAAGCAATGGATTCAAAAGGACCGTTTATGTCTATGTATGTTGTGTGTATATGTATATGTTTATATAATGTAATAAATAAAACAGGTTGTAGAGACACAAGTGAAGTAATTGATTTACGGCTTCATTTTGTCCAAGTGGAATGCTTATTATGAGACCACAAAAGAATGCCACTATCGTCACTCCACCTGATAATTCAGGAGATCCGGTATTTGGTAATTTGCTTGCAGCTGCTACTTAAGCACGCAGTATGCTTTCCTTCGAAAAAATATAAACCGAGCTCAATTTATCACCATAATATGGTTACACTTTATAGTTATGATAGAAATGTGAAATTATTCTTCTCACTTAGTAATATATCTCTGTTATATTTGTTAAAAATACATCGATTGACTCGTTTTTTCAGCTTTCTGATTATCAGGAAAGTGGGTGCGGCGGCTAATATAGATATATACCTATATCTATCTTCAAAGAGAATCGAAATGCAAATATGTTGTCACCCTAGAGGACTAGAATAGAATGCCTCGTTTGCAGTGAAAAGGGTCTCAGGTTTTCCACAATCACCATATGAAACACAGCAGCATTAAGCTGCTATTTTACGCTAGTATTCTGAGAGAGAGTAAGTCCGCAATCGAGCCGACCCATTCTTGCGACAATCATAATATAGCTGAAGTGTGACTCTACCAAAATTAAATATATTTTCGTATGCTTTTTTTTTATAGGATGAGGGTGACAAACGAGCACACAGTCCACCTGATGGTAAGTGGTTACTGCGGTCCATAGACATCTACATCTATCCCCGTTTGCGAATCAAAATGCAGATGCGTTGTCACTCGTGAGGACTAAGATGGAATGCCTCATTTCCAATAAAAAAGGCCTCCGGCCACCTGCACTCACCAAGCGAAACGCAGAAGTAAACCTCTACTTCACGCTGGTATTCTGTGAGGTCGTGGTACCACCCCGGTTCGAGCCGGCCCATCCGTGCGACAGCAAAAGCTGCCGCGTGGCTCTACCACTGTTAAAAATTAAATGCTGAAATTTAACGCTAAAACTAACCAAAAACAGAAACAATGTCAGAGAAATAAAACATATTTTTAGGATATGGGAAGTCAGCCAACAGGTAACAGTATGGTTTACTATTCCCAGTTATATACCTCAATGGACACACGGCGGAATAATGAAATAAATTATCATACCTTAATGTGAAACCAGTTGAATATCTGTTAGCTAAGCCAGGTAAATTGGCAAAAGATCTACAGAATTATACTCTGTGTAATATAAACTGTAAATTATAGCTTATGATAATGACGATGACATTTACCAAAAACACTGGCTGATATAAATTCAAAATTGTTGGGTTTCTAATTAAAAATAAATCATCTTAGAACAAAACTGCGGTGCCTAAAATTTTTAAGAAAGCTATAAATAATATTTATATTAGAGAAATGATACAGTAAAATAAATTAAACGTCATAGTTATGTGATATTTTTAAAGATTAATATAATATATAATAAAAGTTTCCGTTTCTGATCTATAAGCGGCGTCGTTAGCTGATACTTTTATTAATTTATCATGACGGAGAAGGTCGAATAAAGTTCTCGTTTATTTGACTTTTAAAATAAGTTATGAGCATATGTGGCAGAAAATACATTATATTTTCTAGATATCTATGACGTTTTATATGTTATCTGTCGAGTTGTCCAGTTATATTCGTTCATTAGTAACGTTATACGACAATATAATTGATTACGTTTTAATTGAATTTTTTTTGAATTTAATTTTAATTTTAAATAGCTTTTTTATAGAATTAGAGTGAAAAACGAGCACACAGTCCACCTGATGGTAAGTGGTTACTGTGCCCATAGACATCTACATCTATCTTCGCTTGCGAATTAAAATGCAGATGCGTTGTCAACCGTGAGGACTAAGATAGAATGCCTCTTTTTCAGTAAAATAGGTCTCCGGTTCTCTACACTCACCATACGAAACACAGCAGCATTAAGGTGCTATTTTACGCTGGTATTCTGTGAGAGCGTGGTCCTTCCCCGGTCGAGCCGACCCATTCGTGCTATAACTATACTATTAATATAGCTGCAGCATGGCTCTACCACGTAAAAAAAGCTGATTGATAATGATTTTGAATGGATAATCATAACAGGTTTACATTAATTTAACAGTTTAAATAATTAGTAAAGTTACAGATTATATGCTGGGGACAAGCCTTCCTTCATTTCTGAAAGAGTTTTTAGGGCAGAAATGAATCCACCGCATTGCACTAAATCTTTAATTCTTTACCCGACGCGTTTAAAAATTTCCCAATGACAGAGTTAAAAAACAAACTTCCGTTAATGAGTATCTTGATCATAAAAATCAAAACAAATTACATATTTAAATATCTTTATCTAAATTGCTTGAAACTTTTGCTGTGAATATAAATAAAATAAGACTGATAGTTATAGAATAATAATTAGTTGGTTAATTTTGCTGTATTTATATAGCAACATATTTATGTTTTGACATTTGTAAACGAATGTGTAACATTGTTTTTCACTTAGACTAATAATTACTCTGACGCTTGTCGGAATTAATCTTTTCACATTTATTTTATTATGCACGTTGGCGAACTTTAAGTATATTTATAATTCCACAGGCATGCGTACTTCCTCATGATGTTTTCTTTTATCAACGAACACATGTATTATCTAGCATTAAAATTAAATTTCATATTTTATACCATGAAAATTTAAAGACGAGTGCCTATCCCCTGAGCTAATGGTAATTTCATTCATTCTTTTAACAAAACCTATCAAACTCCACATCTGAATATTGGCCTCCTCAAAGATTGCTTCTCTTACTTGCCACGATTGGCAGGCGGGTTGATAACCGTAATTTTTTTTAATATTTTGAGTCATAGAATTATTACGTAACAATACTATGTTTTGAGTAGTTATCAGGATGATGCTGCTGTTATCTTCTGTTTTTTTCCTCTATGTGACATGCTCACCTCTTGCAATACCTATGGGATGATATGAGATAATATATCACATGAGATAGTGTAGTCTCTTATGTCGGCTCTACACGGTGACCTATAGTCATTAATATTGTTTCAATCAATGATATTATATGTAAAAAAGAGGTTATAATTTCCCTTATAATACCCTTTATAATATCATTGGTTTCAATAATTAATGATGTAATTGCGAACAAATGATTTTTTGGAGTTTTGCGAGCTAGTTACCTGCTTATGAAGCACAATATGATTATAGTAATTAGCTGTTCCCCGCGACTTCACCCGCGCGGAATTTATTACGGTTGGATTTAATTTAGAAAAATAATTAGGGTTCGCTTAATGATTTTTATAAAATAAAAGTAGCCTACGTTACTTCTTATAACATCGGCTATCTGCCAGTGAAAGTCCCGTCGAAATCGACGCAGTTTCGAAAGCCGTTTTGGAGATTAGCCGAAACAAACAGAGAGACTGACAAAAATTTTAAGAATTGTTTCATATACATTTATTAAAAGGCTGTTATTAAGTTTAAAAAGATTAAGTTTGCAAATGTGCAAAAAAGGAATTGTGCAAATCCTTTTGGAAATTGCCTTTCCTTTAGAAATGTCTTTAGTATCTACTTCGAAGTTTGTGTATGCACATATTTGTACGTGCAAAATGTTTTTAGTGACAAATTAGTACAGAAAGAAATATGCGTGAAAAATTATAGAAGTTACACATACATACGATTATTATATTTACATTGAGGTTAACAAGTATATATAACGATGTTACGGTCGTTTAGAACGTCATGTGTCAAAAACACATAATGAGGTGTGAAGTATATTTTTAATTTTAATAGGTTAGCTTTCGCACAATTATTTCGCACAATTTTTCGCAAAATTATTTCCTCAGTAAAATAATGTCAAGTACCTCTAGGTAAACTGTGTATTTTACGATAAGGAATTATAAATATGACGTGACATTAACAACTAACAATTGAATAACAAAGTTGATTGTCATTTGGCACAGACCCAACACAAGTGAGTCAAGAGGTGTGGATGCATATGTATTATTAAAACAATGCACCCACCAGTGACGCATCCTCGGCCTTCCTTGTTTACGATATGTTGGTTTATGATTCAACAAAATGTCAGAATATACGAGCGGGCGATGTTCCGTTTCTCGCGTTATACTTACACATGAACCTGTTTAAGAACGTATTCACACCAGCGTCAGCGATATCGCGCGTAGCTTTTTGTATTTGAATGTTTCATGTGAATCGACGACGAGGTAGTGTTTATCATGAAAAATAAATAAATAATATCTTGTTTTTGAATGGTCATTTTCATGAATTTTCAATTTCGTAGTTATCTTAAAAGTTAG
Source organism: Parnassius glacialis (assembly GCA_033319125.1). Taxonomy (NCBI): domain Eukaryota; kingdom Metazoa; phylum Arthropoda; class Insecta; order Lepidoptera; family Papilionidae; genus Parnassius; species Parnassius glacialis. The sequence goes on from JAVANC010000018.1 coordinate 35,397,468, forward strand.
ATAAGGAAATCTGCAGTAATGATTTTAGACTCGAAGCCAGCATTTAGACCTAACAGAGAAATGCTAATAAAAATCCATAGTATAATTGTGGGTCAGTATCCGTAGGATAATTTAATAATAAACATATTGAAGATAATAGTAATATTATAAATATGCGCTTATTATTTCAACAGTAATTTAAAAATTTAGGTTACAGATCCGCAAAATAAGAATTTCACTCCTTTGTTTTCACAAAAAATTAGAAATTAAAAAGATATTCTGCTCGAAGGATTTCATTCATTCATTTATAACAGCTGCCACGGTTTGCAGGCGGGTTGGCAACCGCGGTTCTTTTAAAGCAAATTAAATGGTTTTGTTACGGCCAGCAGCTGCTTATCCAACAGTAGAGTCTCCCGGGCCCATAGAGGAAGAACCTACAAGAAGATGTTGGTTGGGCCTCCTACAGGCCAAAGGTGGAAAGTTTCTAATTACAATAAACAATCAGGGGGGAGCGTTCTATTCTATTAAACCGAGCTTACTTACCTCTATTCAAGGCGACTGGTCCCTCAGGATTCGGTCAGGTTGCATGTGGTTGTATAGTGCTAGGAAAGTAAGGGTCAGTGATGTGTATCTGAGTGTGGCTGGTAGTGTTATTGACCTTATTAGACCGTTACCCTCTGCAGCAGTTCGGGCCTCAGCACCTCTCCAAACTGCGGTATCCTTCCGCAGTCACTTTCTTCGTTTTCTACGATGACAGTCCATTAACTCTGTCGTACGATTAACTACCTTACAGAAGCCACTAACTCTCTTTTGTTATAAGCTTAACACGCGAGACCGGATCAAAGGTCACTACCGTTTTGCGTGGCAACAGTTATTTCTAGAATATCAAATGCCGCAATAGCTATTATTGACGAATGCACTTATACAGATTCTGAGTTAGACATAATAAGTCCCAAGTGAAGCTAACAAGCAAGGAATGCGCGTTACGTATCCTAAACCGTATATTTCCTAGATGCGCGTGTCGTATTCCGCTTCCGACTTCCCGAAAAAAAACCTGCGTGCCGCCTATCGCAGCGCTGAATTTGGACTCTTATTTTTTCTCGCGCGCGTTCTCGACACCCACCGCTCAACACGCTCGGCCGCACTTCATCCCGTATCACGCCGAGCCGAGTGCCATCTAGCGTCGATTCTTGACATTAGCGCTTTGGCGCGAACAGTATTTTATTTTTAAATATTCAGCCAGCAAGAATAATCAGCTTAAAACTTATTTTGACAGCACAATGTGTTTTTGTCGGTGGTAAAAAAAGAACCACCAGCAATACCTGCAACACCAGAGGAATTGCAGGTACATTGCTGGCCTTTTAGATAAAAGTAGGCTCGTTTCTTGAAGTTCCCTAAGTCGTATCGGTCCAGAAAAATGGCCGGTGGTAAACGATTCCTATAAGAGGAGCGCACGAGAAGCTTTTGTTATTGTTGAGTTATAATTGACATAGGCTGATATAAAGTAAAGGGTCAGTTTAGGGTCAGGTTTAACGTGGCAGAACTACGCTGAAGCTATATTATAGTCATAACATCAATGGGTCGGCTTTCCCGGGATAGGACTACGCTCTCACGGAATACCAGCGTATAATAGCAGCTTAATGTTGCTGTGTTTTGTTTGGTGATTATAGAAAACCGAAGATCATTTTTACTGGAAACGAGGCATTCCATCTTAGTACTCACAGGGTTTTTTATAGACAACGTATCTGCAACCTTTTTTGTTTGAAGTTGCTTGCAGGTGTCCTTAGCCACTTACCATCAGGTGTACTGAAAATTCTTTAGTCACTTCAATTTTATAAAAATAGAATGTTTGTGGTAAAAGAAAAAAAAAACTTTTCTTCAGACCAGAGCATAGGCGGTAGAAATTAGCAAGGCAAGGCACGAACCACCAAATAAAATTAAAAAAATATCCGTTGTGCAAACACAACCTTTGAACTTTTTATAGTTGCATAGATCGGAGTGACCGTGTGAACAACATTTATATAATTGTGTGCTTATAGAGGAGGCCTTGAGTTTGTTATCCTGAGGATTTGCAAGATATTTGTGATACATCGTACCCGGCGATTTTAAACAATGTAGATCAAATCATTACTTCTGCATTTGTTTTTTCGTTCTAACTACTAAAATAACCTTGATATTGAGAATTTAACTTATATTTAAGTACATTACAATAATAAGAATAATCTTCCAAATTTTAATATCAAAGAACGATATAAACATAATATTGGCAAAAGGGTCTAATAGTCCAGAACTTTGTGCTAGGAATTAATCTTGAAGAATGAATGTATAAATTATGATAGAATTAATAGGCTCTGCCTGGGGTAATATTAATCTTTCATTCAATCTTCATATATAAAACGATATTCACTATAGGGTTTTGTCTTTGTGTGTTTGTGTGGTTGTTGTTTTGCGTGGTTTTGTCAACGTCTGATACAAATACAAATAAAAGAACAGACGAACTTTATTATTCCTATTTAATATAATATTATACGAAGGGGAGAAGAAATTTCATATACATAGGTCATTGGGCGAGAATAATATTTACAGTCTTCTATTTCTAATCCTCTATCTTAACGACTCCATAACAGAATACAGATTAATAAATTACAGACTAATATTAACACATAAAACTATACTATACTATTTCTTAGTCTTGGATACGTGGCCACAGCAGTTTTAAATTCCCTACGGACTAAGTCGCGGGCAACGGCTAGTCCCTAATAAAAGAACAAGATTTACATTTAGTTTCTCAGCGTCAATACGTAAATAAATTCTTTTACAAAATTGCTTCATAATTTAGGTGTGTTCAACTCGAACAGATTTTTCAAATTCCCATTACGTTTTTAATAAAATAGTAACAATAATAAATTTAACGCTTTCAAAAGATGAAAATCAGACTTCAGACTAGCTTATTGCAATCGGATAACGGTTTTCTTGTAAATCAGTTACAAAACCCGACAGTAAACGTTAAGTTTGCGCAGATGCATAGTTTAATGTTGACGAAGTGTATCTTTGGATAGATCTCTAGGATTGCGCAGAATGTTTTTCGTAATTTGCATTCGTTCTGTATCTTATGCAGAGATCTCGATCTAAGAGACGATCTTGGCATCTATTGACAGATGTTTCCGTGTTATTTTGTTGAGAGGATTCAAGAGGAAGGCAATACTATATGATAAGTGCTTACATGGTGCATACAGTTAAATTTGTCTATAAGTCTCGCAATTTGTTTTATTGCTATATTTATGTCTTGAGTCACACTTTGCATCTAGTGGTAAATTATTTAATAATTTATTTAACGAATCTTATATTTAATACTTTATTAACTTTATTTCATCATAATCATTACTTTCACAGCCTTTCACAAGTCCTCTACTGAACACATGTTTTCCCCAAGGAATGCCACAAAGCCAGGTCCAGAGTCATTCGTATTCATCGACTTCTTGCTTCTCTTACTAGGTCATCCATGCAGAACGTCCTATACTTCTCTTACAGCAACAAGGTTACCACCAATTCATTTAATTTAATAATATTTAGGCTTACGTATATATGCCTATAATCGGCGAAAAGATAATACAATACATTTTATCCAATACTCCATTTCTCGCTAGAATTTCGTTTGGGCAGGTCAGCAGCAGAAATAGTTAAAATGGTTGAACTTGTTAAATTCGATTTATGCCTTGGCTGCCATTATTACTCTCCCGCATAATGTATAGTCCCGAAAATTGTTGCAAGGTGTCAAAATCGACCCGATGATAATCAGTAACATTTTCGTATATTAGATGGCCGATAGTTTTACAAATATAAATAAAAAGTAAGTAAAGAAGTTTATGCAGTTAAAAGAATTGCTGTAAATGGCGTCGCTCGTAATGAATGAACATTCCCAGACAACTCGCAACTCAAACGAAAAAGAAAGAAAGCTTCTAAAATCGATCTGTACATTTTATTGTTCGTGGTTTTGAGGTTTGAATGTCATATTAATATTGTGCCTTATCTCCAACTTCATCAGTCTGCTATTTACCGTAATTGCCACGCGTGACAGGTATATTGGAGATCGCAGTAACAGAAGTCTTGCACCTTTCACGCTTATATCTGGTTGCACAAGGTAGTTAATGATTATACTGCTGTTTACTGGGTACGGTATTACGCTCGATGTTGTTGACGAGTATGTTTACCCAGGACAAATAGCCCTACTAGGTAAGTCCAACTTCAACTGAGAGGTTATACGACAGATTCAACTCGACTGGGCATTGTTCTGGAGTTTACGACACATCTTCCGTCAGGTATACCTCAAAACCTAAAAAAAGATTGTACAACCAGTGCGTGTTGCCAGTCATGACTTATGATTTTAGATGTGATCCTGCACTGTCTGAGGAAGCTCAAGGTTGCTCAGCGAGCTATGGAGAGGGCTATGCTCGGGGTTTCTCTGCGACATAGCCCAACGGATTATTAAGCTGTAGTGGCAATTATCCGATCATATAACTCGAAGAATCGCCAACCGATGGAGTAAAAAGGTTCTCGAGTGGCACCCGCTTGCTAATCGTGACAATTTTGTAAAATATCACCCCTGTGGGGCAATCTATAAGAAGGCGTAAGTTCAGCAGTGGACTTTAATAGGCTGTAAGGGTGGGAATATACGACAGTTATAACATCATCATCATGAACTCGTTTAGCTCTAAACAATACCACTAAAGACAAATACATCAATTAGAAAAGGCTTGTAAATGTTAGCCTCGCGGTCTTAAATGTTACAATATCATTTGCGCTCGTGCAGAAGTCATTAAGTTAAGATCGTTTGATTAAGCCCAACAAGTACCTACTCCTATAACAATCACGGTCAAGCTGAGCACATTCTAGCCCAGAATTGTTCAGGTTCCATTTAATTTGACGAGCAATTGTAACAATTTTTCCTTTTTGATTTTAACTGCCTTTTGTAGTTAAATTTTTAAAATCATTTTTTATTTTATTATCATTACGAAGAGGTGAGTTTGCTGTTTGAGTTTAAATAAACTGATTTATTTAGGAGATCCTAATTTTTTTAATTTTATATGTTTTCTACCGACTTTAAAAAGGAACCGGTACTCAATTCGACTGTATGTTTTTTTATTATTTTTAATGTGTGTTACCTCATAACTTCTTACTGGGTGAACTGATTTCGATGACTCTTTTTTTATTTGAAAGCTGGTGCTTCCCATGTGGTATAAATCAATGTCTGACCAATAGTTTTTGAGTTATTCTTAATAATTTATATTGAATTTATATTGATGTCGGTTGTACAAAATTTTAAATTTTAAATTATTGTAACCTAGAATATCATTCAGTTACTCATTTATGTATGATTTTTCCTATTTTTACAAAAAGTTCAAGCACGGTCTATGGGTTGTCAGTATAATGATCTGGGATTTCTTTTTTTTTCTTAGGTCTTCATCTGGGTAAGTATCACCCTCTTAACTATCTCTACCGATAAACAAAATCAAATACTGGTTTATTCGGCCTGAAGGGTATAGCGAGCCACTGTGATTACTGGATGTGAGGTATTTTATCCTAGTCCTCAGGGGTGACGATGCATTTTTAGCCTTCTGCAAGGGCTGCAATCGTCTATGGGCTGCTGTCGTCCGTGGGCTGCACCAGCCAGTTACCATTAGGTGGACGATCAGGTTGAATTTGTACATTATATTTTTTTTCTCGTAATTAATAATTTTACATAATTTTTTCCTCTATGTTTTATTTTTATTATATTGTTATAATGCAAGTTTTGTATGTGTTTTATATGTACGCTGATATATTTAATTTTTTAAATAATAAAAAAAAATTTTTGGCAAATTGATGTTTAAGACTAACAACGTATTTTAGTTGTTTTTGGTGTGAACAAAATGTGTATTTCATATTATTATGTTTAATAATGTTATCTCTATAAATAAAAATCAATTGCTGACCGCTAGTCTCGCTAAAACTCAAAAACGGCTCGACCGATTTTAATGAAATTTTGTGTTTTAATGGGCCCTTAGATGGTTCAGATTCACATATGAACCCGGTAGGTGGCGCTGTTGTCGAGATTCAGAAATCACCCGTGCGAAGCCGGGGTGGATCACTAGTTTTTTTTATAAAAGCGTGCAAATACCAGATAACTCTCTTGACTCAGTGCCGCAAGCAGAGCGTCACTTTTCATCGGCCACTATTTTAATACTCGGAACTAATTATTGCAGTGATGTTCACAAGTGTCTGGATTTAGTTCTTTGATGTTTGTACGCGTTGAAAGTTCGTCTGAAATAATTTGATTGGACTAGATTCACAGAAGCTTATTATTGCCTAACTAAATTCTCATATTTCTGACAGATTGTTCTCGCCTTTTGATCATGCGCAAATATAATTAAGTTATGAAGTTCACGGTAAAGGTTAAGTTCTTTTTAGACGAATTAAAAAAAGGAAGAGGTTCTGAATTCGGCTTTATGTTTTCGTTTTCCTTTTGTTTCTTTTAAAACGATATCTTTTTTTTATAGAATAAGATCGATAAACGAGCACACCTTCTTTGCCAATTATGAGCTATATATATCAGGGGTATTCCCGTATAAATTTGAAGAAAAAATTCCATCCCTAAGGCATTCGCGTAAGTGAGAGAAATTCGAGTTTTTGGTATTCTTTAGTCCACTCAAAATGGTCAACTAATTAGAGTTTCATTAAAAAGTAAAATTCAGCTTCAACTATCTAAATAGAATAAAATAATTACCAGGATTCGGGGCTCCAATATTTCTAAACATGTGTCTTAGCGCAGAATCCTGAAGCCATTATGTGGAAATTACTTCTAAATTTAAATAAAACTGGGGACTTTCCCGCCTTGACCATGGGCGCTGTAAATTGCTCGAAATGTCGGGAATATAATATAAGTTAATATACGCAATAAAATCCGTAAAAACGACGTTTTATTTAAATGTATAGTGTTTGCGTAAACATAAGAAATCATTACTTCTAATTTTTTTTTGATTCTATGAAATCGACCTTTACTTTTTATAAGCCAATTTTTTTGACTTGCAGATGTAAATAACTAAAGTTTAATAAAACATTTAACGTTTTAACTGTAGTAATGAGAAAGATCTATAGATAATATGATTTCTAAGGTGATATTAGAAAATCTTGTAAAGTATTTTTTTTTCAAATCAATCACAAGCGAGTGCACTGTAATTGACTTAATTATTTTTTTTCTTTATAGGATAAGGGTGACAAACGAGCACACAGTCCACCTGATGGTAAGTGGTTGCTGTGGCCCATAGACATCTACATCTATCCTCGTTTGCGAATCAAAATGCAGATGCGTTATCACCCGTGAGGATTAAGATGGAATACCTCATTTCCAGTAAAAAGGGCCTCCGGCCAACTGGACTTACCAAGTGAAACGCAGAGGTAAACCTCTACTTCACGCTGGTATTCTGTGAGGTCGTGGTACTACCCCGGTTCGAGCCGGCCCATCCGTGCGACATCAAAAGCTGCCGCGTGGCTTTACCACTGTTAAAAACTTTTTTCTGACTTCAAAAAGGAGGAGGTTTTCAATACGACTGTGTTTTCTCTCTCTTTTCTATCGAGTTCAAAAATTATTCGATGTTTTTTTATGTGTGTTATTTCATAACCTTTTTTTTCGGGTGAACCAATTTCGATGATTCTTTTTTTATTTGAAAGCTAGTGCTTCTTATGTGGTTCCATATAAATTAGATCAAGGTATAATCAAGTTTTTGAGTTATTCTTAATTTATATTGAAGTCGTTTATACAAAATTTTTAAATTTAAATTATTTGTATTTCTCTTTTGTCTCTTTTTATATTACGCGGTATCTTTGTCCGTTGTGAACCGATTATAATTATTCCTTTTAATAAATAGGTAAAATACTTCAGAGGTAGTCCCTTATAACATTGGAGTAAAAATTCAACCCATAAGTGTGAAAAAATGGAGGATGAAGTTTTCATATAAAATAGAAGCCAATTTCAATGAATTAAAAAAACTGAAATAATTTCCACAAAATAGCTTCCGAAGTCGGAGCTATACAATATGTCTTAGCATCGACATCAAAAGCTATAATATCGAAATTATTTTATTAAGTGGCGAAGCTTGCGAAGGCACTTATTGATTTCACGATGTCTGTCCGTCTGTCCCACGATTATCTCGAGAACGGTTTCGAATTTTCAAATTCTGTTTTCAGCAATCGATTACTGATCACCTCCCATTTTGAAACTGATTGCTCAACGACAACCGTTAGAAACCGCTACAAAGCTGATTGCTTCGCCACTTTGCTATGCTGTTAGCTTGCTAGGTTTATTGTATTTAGTTTCTTGAAGTCGACTTTTACTTTTTATTATTTGTTTAATTTTTGTATGCAATTGCAAGTTAAATATGCCAAAAAAATATGATCATAACAAAAAGCGTATAGGTTTAATGATTTTGAAAAAAAAAAAGCTATAGGTATCCTCTTTTTTAAAAATAATTAAAATTAAAATAATGAATCCAAATATAAATAAAAGCGTGAAAGAGAAAACAATATTTACAGCAGAAAAAACTTTATTTGTTGAAAGAAAGAACTTTATTTGTTGTTCAAGAGTCAATATTAAAAGTCTGAGTAAAATATGCTAGAAAAACTTTGCTAGATCTTGCTTCAAACTTGCCAAGTTAGCAAAAGTATCTCAAACAAATTGAAAATAATTATACCTATTATATGCATGTAACAGGATGATGTCTAAAGCTTAAAACATAATAAGGTGTATAAAGCAAGCGAAGTCATCTTGTGTCATGCTCATGTCTGATTTTAGTGATTGTACTACCTACTAGATAAATTTAAATTTTTATAAATTTCAATATCCATCAGGTACTTATCAGTTGGTTTGTCACTTCTATTTTATACAAATATTTTTACAATTTTATTCTAAATGTAATTGTCTTGTAAATGAATTTGAAAATCCATCAGGTGGACTGTACTTGGTTTGTAAATTCTATTTTATACAAATATTTTTACAATTTTATTCTAAATTTAATTTTCTTGTAAATGAATTTGAAAATTCATCAGGTGGTTGTTACATTCCTCAATAGTCGTCCATATAATGACTTGAACTTAAACTGTACTTGGTTTGTAACTTCTATTTTATACAAATATTTTTACAATATTATTGTATTACACATTATTAGAAGTAAATTTTATTGTAATTTAATATCGGTATGTTATATGTCTAAAGTTATACGATGCTTGTTATTAAAGACACGCTTATTATATGTTTAGGCTTCTGTTACTTTGCATAGTGCATTGTATTTATATGTATAATAGAACATACAAATCTTAATTCAAAGTAGATTGTCAAGCATCGATCCGTGACTGTAATCCACAATGTATTCGGATGAGCCGTCCGACAGCTTTGCATAACTGATGTTATGATATCGGTATTCCGCAGCGAACTAACGAGATATTGTTATTCAATATAAGAATAAACAATACTATTGCCTTTGCATTCGAATAAAGCTTTCATATTTGATATTCAAAACGCATCGTCATACTCTAGTGTTATAATCGGATAATCGTCAGCTTTGATACAAAGATGCAAGATATCGATCGGCCCATTCCGTTGCATCGATACGCATCGCGGTGAGACGTTGACAAATTGCGTCTTTAAGAACATTGTGGCGGGCAAATTGGGGCTACCAGTATTTATTGGAAGCCTAAAGGCGAATTCCTGCATTATGGCTGTCGGAATTTATCAATGGCTCGCATCTAAGTTAGCACGATTGCTGCTTAAGTATGATTAAAATCAATTCAATTTATTCTTCATAATTAATTAAATGGTATTAAAAATTCCATAACTAATAAATATAAATATTTCGTTGAGGGTTCTGTATATAGTTTCGTTTTTAACTGTAATTGTAAATTAAATTTTAATTATTTTAGATATGTTGAAACATAAAAAATATTAAAATTTAAATAAGAGCAGTTCTTTTAATTTTTATGTGCTCAATCACGATTTTATTTAAAAATTTCAAATGAGCCGATATTAAAATATAATTTATATACATATGTATTTGAATCTATATATACATTACTATGTATAAGTCATATGCACATTTTCATTATTATTTACAATAAAGTCTAACCATATCTAATTTACGGTTGCATTTTTATTTAACTATATCTTATTGCAGGTGGCTCAGGACTTTGATTTGTGGCATTCCTTGGGGGAGGCCTATGTTCAGCAGTGGACTTGTGAAGGGCTGTAATGATGATGATGATGATATCTAATTTAAAAGTATACCTTTAGAGAAAGGAAAATAAACTTTAACACGTTTAATTAATAAAGGAACAAGTAATAAGTCAAATGGTACAAGTACCAGTAGTTTGTCGCCAGTAATGTTGGAGTTCGGTCACAAGTAAATAGAAAAACAGTTTTATCCCAAAATATCCTATAGAGTGGGAAAATTCTAACACGTTGCTTGCTCAAGCCTTAATGATCTATTAACATAATAAACCGTCCAAAAATTAAATATTTACGTAAGCTTAATAAGGAATTTAGTCTTTAATAATAACTCAGTAAGTGGTCAATGACGCAATATAAAATCTGAATTTTTTTCTTCTTTTTCTGTAATATGCCTCAGACAAAATCATCGCATATTGGCTTGTTTCAAATGAGTTTGATTGTTGATTATATTTTAGCAAAGAAGATATTGAAAGAAAAAAACCCACATTAACAATTCATTTATTGTATCACATACTCGTATTTGGTCATGGTAGAACTTATCAAATTTTTACTTAAATATTACTCGTAAACATTTTTACAAAATCAATATTTTGTTATTATAAGTGTTAAAATGTTTTTGGTTTATGATATTAAAATCTAAATTTTCTATCTTCAAGATACACAGTAATTCATGTGGTTACCATACAGATCATGCTTTGATCGTGAATTTGAAATGTACTGGAACTAACTCTAATGGCTGTAAAATATCTTATTCGTGTTTACCTCATAAACGCTTGAGGGAGAGTACATCATCACGCTGTAGGTTATAGAGGTTACAGATGAAATACTAAAACCTTTTCATAATGTTAAAACGAATTAATAATTTTTGCTTTGTGTACTAAATAGATAAGGTCATGTAAGATAGTATGGTTTTCTTAATGCAAGGTAAGAGAGTTTACTACTCCATATCATCACGTGAGTAGCATTTTTCAAATACGGCTCAAAATTAAAATAAAAACTACGGCTGTCAACCCGCCTGCCAACTCAAAAACACATTTTTATTCAAAAGTTCAATTGGTGTTATAAAATATATATAAATATTTAGTTTTATTAAGAGGAGGCAAACGAGATTGTCGCTCACCTGATGGTAAGTGTCGACTGCCGGCTATCAAAAACTGCAACACCGGGGGATCATTGTGAACCAATACGCTTGAAGATAGGTAAATATTCTTTTGGCTTAAGGACAGAACTTCTGTTATGTAATGTTATTTCATGTTATAATGTTTACACTACAACTTGTCTATGCTTATGAAGTTTATAAAATATACTAAAATATAGCGATTTCTTATAATTCCGCGCATACAACACATTGAATATAACTAATTTACCGGATATTATTGCATTTAATTCGTAATTTATTTTATAATTGTAACTATGGGTGCTGTAAGGCGCTCGATACTCGAAAGTTGCAGAAGAGGTTAAAATTTCGAGAAAAACGCATTTGCTTCCATTCATGCCTTCATTGACACAAACTCGTATATTTTAAAAGAAAACTTACTTACTTGGTTTTACTTTTTGTTACTAAGCGAGTTAAAAGAGTCAACGACACGGAGTCGCGTTGACCGTTAGTAGTACAACGATTTTTTTGGCACTACACATAGCTATGTACACCCATTAACATGTTTCGTAGATAGACTTCCATACATCGGGCTAAGTAAATTGTATGCGGCGCGGACATCATAAGTGCCGCTATCTGCGATCAAAAGCACCGCTTCTCTGTGTCAGATTCCTTACACCTGTTATTTATCTGTGACAAGTTACGGATGCCGTGTGAATGAGTCGGTGTTACATTGCATAATAAATTTGCTAGTGTTTTTTTTTTACATGAGCTTTATAACGAATCTAGGTATCAATGTATAACTTAACACGCAATATTTTAAAAAACTTTTTTAAACGTACTTTCGTGGTAGCTAAAGTAACGTCTTTATGTAGAAATTAGTAATTGAAATTTCAAGTACTGATTCACCACACGCTCGGCGGCAAAAGTCGTGAGGAAACTTGCATGTCTGAGAAACTAAAAGAAAATATTTCGAACGCATGTGAATTCCGCCGATACGCATTGGGGCAGCGCACATTTCCTAGCCCTAAAACCCTCTCAAAAATGAGGTCAACTTTACTTTGATTTACTTTATACATATTTGGTTAAGAGGTGAGTCATGTGGTGACAGCGGAAGAGACTTCATCACTCTATCTCGTTCCATGTGTCAGAAAGAACAAAATAATGGAAATGAAAATCATTGGTAACTCAAAGCGCTCGCTCTAAATATCGCAGTACGCGAACACCCCGGGTTCGATAATTAATATGACATTATCTTTTAATATATCAATTAGTTCGATCCCCGCTGGCACCAATGAAATTGTTAGGTGCAATTTTAAGTGTTGATTAACTAGTGCTCGTCGGTGAAGGAAAACATTGCGAAAACTGAAAATGTACGCCTGCCAACACGCACTGCAGCAGCGTGGCAAACTGATTGTTCCATAACCCTCTTAGAAATGCGAGCAGGTTTCTTTCCAAAAGAGAGACGTACTCGTAGGTATGTAGGCCGTAACTTCACTTTACTTCTGTATCGACTGCGCAAATTATAGTGCCATAAATATACGCGTTGTCACTGAGGCACTATTAGTCTTAACATAAATAAATAAATAAAAAAATACAGGTGCCTTTTTAAATTATCAACATTATCATCACCAACCACCACCACCACTAACTACTACATCATCATGATCTTCATCATCGTCGTTACAGTCCATCACAAGTCCACTACTGAATAGGCTTCCTCAAGGAATAACATAAAATACAGTCCTGCGACTGCATCCATCGACATTATGTATTTTGTAGCAGATCGTCTTACTCTATTTCGAGGCTGCCACTCGAGAACATTTCTTCAATTTTTGTAATACGCTCAATTTAATTGAAGCAAACTATATGAAGTAAGGTTTGAATGCAATCACATCCATATAGGTTTATGACCAGCCGAGACGATAATGTTAATATATTTGTATACGTCTATAAAATATTACTAAAGAAGAGAAGAACGGTAAAACATAAAGTACCTATGATTTTATTATCTATTTGCAGGTTTGCGTTATTCGTACCTCCATCATTTAACAGTTATTACGGTGCGTGGCGTATATTATGTGAAATTGCTCGTTTGATATCGTGAAAGTGCTTCCTAGTACAAGCACTGTTTCGCAGAGTAAAGGTGTGTTTATAGGATTTTCTTATTCAAATGTCATTTATTTTTACAAGAAAACTGCAAACGTCTCTATTATTTCGGTGACGTTTTAGATTTTAACCGAGACACTTTATTTAATAATAAAAAGATACGCATTTTCAAACTATGTTCATTTCTTATTAAAACCTTGCAACAGTTGAATGAATTAAAGAATACTGAAGCACGAAATATCTTTGTAATGATCGATGTATAATATAAAATCTTTTTACCTAAAGTATATCATGATATTAATTACTTTAAGTGTTAATTTACCACGTGCTGAGCAGTGAAGGAAAGCATCGTGAAAAGAGAAATTACTAAAATATTCCGAAGAAGAAATATGCGAAGTCCGTGAACACGCATTGGTGCAGCGCGGTGTACACTTATCCCCGTCAGAAATGGGAGGCATGTGGCCGACTGTGGGGCGTATAAAGGACTATAATTTTACTATTTTTTTGCCTCTTTCAGTTTTTATATAAATCATTGTTATTATAAAAATGGTTTTGAAACAATTAGCAACTGAACTTTTCCATTTTTAGGGTTCCGTACCTCAAAAGGAAAAAACAGAACCCTTATAGGATCACTTTGTTGTCCGTCTGTCTGTCTGTCTGTCTGTCAAGACCCTTTTTCTCAGGAACGCGTGGAGTTATCAAGCTGAAATTCATATCAAATACTCAAGTCTACTGTCCCTTGGAACTGTGAAAAAATCAAACTTCTTAGCCAACGCAATCAAAAGATACAGCCGTTTATGCCGCAAATTTTCGACATTCGCAAGGAAACAAAACCTACAGGGTACTTTCCGTGAATTCAGGATCTTGAAATTTGGTACGAAGCAACGTTTTACAGCACAGATAAAGGGAAAATTGCAAAAAGCATAGATTTTTAGTTACATCATATAATAAAAATATTTTTAATAATTTTAAACTTATATACCTACGGATTTGTTCGAAACCCTCGGTGCGCGAGGCCGAATCGCACTTGACCGGTTTTTTATTTATGTGTGAGATTGGTTCTCTAGTTTTGTCCACTTTTTATATTATGTGCATTGCCTTATGTTGAATAAAGGTTATCCGCAATAAAGAGCTCTCTGATTGAGATAAAGACGCGATAACCCTCGGCAATAATGAGAAGGTTCAGGCAATTCAGCCACCGAATGCTCATGTACAATAATAATGTAAAGTCTAACTTTAGGGTGACAATTCATTCCACTGAATAATATACGTATTATTAAAGATATTAAAATTAATTGGCTAATATTCGCGCGATAATATAAAATGATGTGTCCTATCTAGTCTGCAGAGCAACTTATATTTTATACGTGGTAGAGCGATGCTGCAACTGTATTAGTAGTATAGTTGTAGCACGAATGGGTCGGCTCGACCGGGGAATGACCACGCTCTTACAGAATACCAGCGTAAAATGGCAGCTTAACACTGCTGTGTTTCGTATGGTGAGTGTAGAGAACCGGAGACCCTTTTAACTGGAAGCGAGGCATTCCATCTTAGTCCTCACGGGTGACAACGCGTCTGCATTTTGATTCGCAAACGAGGATAGATGTAGATGTCTATGGGCCACAGCAACTACTTACCATCAGGTGGACTGTGTGCTCGTTTGTCATCCTATCCTATATAAAAAAAAACTCCCGCGCTCCGTTAATTGCGTGCACTATCCCCGTCAACACCACTCTACTATTACGTTTCGCCTCTAAACGATGCCTAATCAGGTTAAGTAGATTCTGCAGTGTCTGATCGCTAAGTCACCTAATCTTAGCAGTTCGTCATTTTATTTTAATAAGCGGAAAAATATCTCGATAATTTTGTAAATTATATTATTAACATTTTACTTTTATCTTTCTAAACTATTAATAAGGCAATTAATTTTGTTATTATTCTTAACGTTGTTCTAAAAGAAAATATAATATATAAAATAGATATTTGAGAACTGGGTTTTATTGGAATATGGCTGGTTAACGACTAAATATTTCAACAACAAACACTGAGCACTGGCGCCGTCCTAAAATATATTATGCTTATGGACTCCACGCAACCATTGCATGGCATTTTCGAGAAATAGCCGTAGTGTAGTAGCCGCGTACTCACACAAAACGATAATAGTTCCGAGAAGGCTTGTAAATTGACACCGGCCAGCAGAGTCGTGCCTCCGCGATAGACACGACTGATGTACACATTACCAAAATGGCTGATCTAATCCGGATAATACTACTGGAGAGCGGGAAAAGACTTGTAGGTTTCATGGCTTATTGCTCCGATTATCGGTGACCGGATTATGGCTTCAGTTTCATATGGGACAGTCGCTATTGACTTCCTATTACGATCGAATGTTTTGTTTTTGAAAAGGGTAAATTAATGCTTCGTATTTTTTTATCTTATGAAATTTTAAAATATGTATATTTTAAATTAAAATGAGTTTTTGCAGCACGAATTTTTTGAAGAAGGTACAATCGAGTCTGCGGCTCTTGGTAAGTGACTACCGACGCCCGTGATAAATTGCAACACTAGGGCAATCGCAAACGCGTTGCCAGCCTTTTAAAAAGGAGAACGTACTGATTCGTGGTAAAGCCATGTCACAGCTATATTAATAGTATAGTTGTAGCACGAATGGGTCGGCTCGACCGGGGAAGGACTACGCTCTCACAGAATACCAGTATTAAATAGCAGCTTAAAGCTGCTGTGTTTTGTATGATGACTGTAGAGAACCGGGTAACATTTTTACTGGCAAGGTGGCATTCCATCTTAGTCCTTATGTATGTATGTAGATGTCTATGTGCCACAGCGACCACTTACCATCAGGTGGACTGTGTGCTCGCTTGTGATCCTCATTCCACAAAAAAAACGCTCGCCTATTATTTCGAGATTATAAATTGACAAGACTTTTATTAAATTTATCTAGTAATTAAAGCTAGGCAAACTTATTGATACCAGGAATAGCTCATTATACGTCTTCGGTTACCTATTTAATTCCATGAGCATATAAGTGTTTCTATTGTGTTGTCGACACATAATTTACGACTTTAATATAATTACGTACTCTTTTCCAAGACAGAGGTAAGCTTGGGATTACGTGACACAGTTCACTAATAGCCTCTATTGCATATTACATGGCATGTAAGCAATGCGGTCTTACGTCGTAACTTATAGTGTTGCTTGTAAAAATAAACTAAAGTAGTGCAGTGGTAACACTTGACATTGAATTGAATGGTTCGTTAATATTGTGAGTCATTTTTAAGTGGTATTATAAGATCTATTCCCATCTCCTCAAGTGGGTGTCATAAAAGTAAATCATTGTAAATGTTTAGCTATGTGCTATACTTAAAAATAACAGCATTTGATGTGAGTAGCTTATGAGCCGTGTGAGATCGGTAGGCTTAGTCAAATCGATTTTCTACAATCGTAAACCTTCAATGGAAAACTAACAAGTAAAATTTAAAAAAAATATATAAGTATATTTCTTTTAACATACCACGCATTTTTCATATTTTTATATTCTCATCTTATTCTGAGCTATGTTCAAAGTTACGAAATCCGGGTTCAAATCTGAAATTACAAAATAATTGTTCTGGATATCTATTTGAATTTTGTTTATGTATGCCTCCCCGATACAGGAGAAAATCAAAGTGTGTGTCGGGGATGGACACTTTTTAAAAATATATAATAGACATTCTGCGACATGATTCTATTGCACAGGATGGCATAAATGCTTTAAAACTTTTAACTTTATACACAACTCTCCCTTTACGAACTCTCTAGTTAGTATAACATTAATTATTAGAATTATTATTATTAGAATATTATTAGAATTATCGTAAGATTAAAGAGTAAGTGTGACAAAGCAGCTTACAGTTACAGCTGTGGCCCACAGATACATAAATCTCGATTAAGAATCAAAATGCAGTTGCGTTGTCACCGCTGAGGAGCAAGATATGCTTTGTTAACATTAAAAAGGGCCTCCAATTCCCGTCACTCACCCCACGAAATACAGCAGCATGATGGTGTTATTTCTTGCAGCGCCGTAACTCTGTCATGTCTGTCTTCTGAGTCTTTGCCACGAAAGAACTCCTTAACCGCGGCGCCACAGTTTTCGCGAAATTTGACATTTTGCTTTCAAATTCCATAGTTTCGCATATTTTATACCGACTTCAAAAAAAAACGGTACTCAATTCGACTGTATGTCTTTTTACTGGGTGAACCGATCTCGATGATTCTTTTTTATTTGAAAGCTGGTGCTTCAAATGGGGTCCCATATAATTTGATCAAGATCTGACCAGTTTTTGAGTTATTTTTAATAATTTATATTGAAGTCGATGGAAAAAAATTAATTTTAAATTATTAATTCGCATATTTTTCACGGGACTTCTTTATTGAAACAGACTCCAGTTTAACTCGAATGCTAATTGTAACTACCACTACTATTGTATTCCTACTTTACGTTGTAAGGTAGCCTAGGTTTTAACTTGGTGTTTCTAGGTGGCAGGACTCCTTTTCTACCGACTTCAAAAAGAAGCCGGTACTCAATTCGACTGTATGTTTTATGAGTGTTACCATCATAACTTTTTACTGGGTGAACCGATTTCGATGATTCTTTTTTTATTTGAAAGCTGGTGCTTCACTTGTGCTCCCATATAAATATAATCACGGTTTGACTAATAGTTTTTCAGTTATTCTTCTTTTAAACAGACTCCAGTTTAAGTCGGATGCTATTTGTAACTACCACTACTATATTGCTACTTTACGTTATAAGGCGGCCTAGATTTTAACTTGGTGTTTCTACGTAGGCAGTACTCCTATTCTGTCCAGGAGTTATGAGTTGCGGTAGGTACTCTACCATCTACTAGGTAATCTACTAGGACTGTGAGGCCATTTGTTACTTCAGTTTAATTAAAAAATGTTTTTTTTTTAAATTAAATTTAGCGGCTTATTTAACGTAAGTTTATATATTGCCTAAGGATTAGACTTCAATTGCAGATAAAAAACTAGATACAAAATTTATGAAAGGCGCGGTAGAGCCACGCTATAGCTATAATATGGTTCTAGTACGAATGGGTCTGCTCGACCGGGGTATGACCACACTCTCACAGAATACCAGCGTAAAATAGCAGCTTAATACTGCTGTGTTTCGTATGGTGAATGTAGAGAACCCTTTTACTGGAAACGAGGCATTTCATCTTAGTCTTCAGGGGTGACAACGCATCTGCATTTTGATTCTTAATTGAGGGTAAATGTAGATGTCAATGGGCCACAGCATCCACTTACCATCAGGTGGACTGTGTACTTGTTTGTCACTCACCCTTATTTCATAAAAAAACTTAATCAAAAAGTGTAAAGTGCATGAATGCCGTTGTTTCAGGATGATACTTCAAGCAAATGGATTGCAATACTTATGGTGAAAAATGTTATTTTTTTAATTAAAAATAGCAAAGTTGTAAATAAGTTTATCATAATACATGCTGATGTAAAAAATGCCAGCTATTTATCAAACTATACGCATATATGTTTGTATAGAGGGAAGGAACGCAAATAAAATAATATCAAAGAGTTTTTGAAGAGTTTCTATTGTTACGATTATAAATCTTACTAAGAATATAAGTTCACGCTTAATGAAATGAAATTCCTTCGATTTTTACTATCAGCAGTGTTTATAATTATACGGTGTATTGTATCTATCGAAGATCAATCATTACTATCTAAATAGAAACGAATAAATCAATTACTCTGCTCACTGTGAAGGTTATAAGTGTTTTTTTGGTACGCGTGTGTGATTTGATCGGGCTTTGTCGGAAAACATGAAACGATATTTTAACCTTAAAATTAATTTCACAGACCGTGTACCTACTGATTGCGTCGGAATAAAACAAAAAAAAAATACGAACGAAAGAAGAACTCAAATCTCATGATATATTATATCGATTACGTTCAGACAATTAAAGAAATTTCTCGGTATCTGTTTAAAACATTTCGTATTTAACAAGTATTTCTCGAAATATCTATGTATGGAGATGTAGTACAAGTTACAGAAAAATTATATTATAACAGAAACGTGTTTAATTGTACGTACATTCTTAAAGCCCTTGTATTAAAAACGGTATCGGCTTGTATGATTTGAAGAGTTTGACGTTGAATTTCATTTGGTTATATGTTGTAATGGAGCGTTTCAAAACTGATTGGAACAGATCGCCCTTAACAAAGGCGTTTAGATGTTAATTTAGACATTACTGTGAAGGCATTTAAAAATAAAAAAACGAGATGACTTAATTTTTGGTAATGGCTTTGGTTTATGATATGTTATATTTTACACAATACAGCTTGTCAAATTAGAGCATGCTTATCCTCTTTCCACTGATATTAATTGGCTATTCAAGTTTTCGAAAATCAATTTATGGAAATTTAAAGTAATTGCGGTTAAATGAACTAAAATATAAAAACACAGCCGTTTAAAACACACTATTAAACCTGATCACCATGCTTTGGCTTAGCGGTTTTTATAACACTTTATTAAGCACTGAGTTCTTAATTTAAATATCTGTGTGTGTGTGCGTACGTGATCGTTGTGTTGTTTGACAGTTGGCTTTATACATCTTTATCCGACTAAATTCTCTGATGTATAAAGGGGACTGACGATGTTGATTATGATGATGATAGTAGTGGTGATAACGATAATGATGACTTAGCTCGAGACTGAGCATCGGATCTACGGTTCGGTATCCTACACACGAATCAGTGCACCAATGAGTCTGGTCAGGGCAACGGAGAAGCGGGGGGAGGGGGGGAGTTGCCTACCCCTATTGAACATAGTAATATACTGTTACCAGTTTTCAACTAAGAAGTCTTTGAAGGAGTTTTATTTGGTATTACGTCAATTAAGAATAAGAATTGTAATATCAATCAAGTTTAAAAAAGAGTGATT
This sequence comes from Parnassius glacialis, assembly GCA_033319125.1. Taxonomy (NCBI): domain Eukaryota; kingdom Metazoa; phylum Arthropoda; class Insecta; order Lepidoptera; family Papilionidae; genus Parnassius; species Parnassius glacialis. Next base: position 35,417,877 of record JAVANC010000018.1, read on the forward strand.
AGTTTGAGTCGTACAACCCTTATGCATGTAAAATAACATTTCGGGCGTTAGTTTCCCGATTATCTTATTGTTAACTTTATCTTAAGATTTATGTGATAGAAGATTAAGAAATTAAGATATATTAAGAGTTATGTGAAGTTGACAAAACTGTAGTTTTTTTAAGTAGTGCTTAGTATTTTTATATTAAACAAGGGTGGCGAATAGTACAGTACATATTCCACCTGATGGTAAGTGGATGCTGTGACCCATAGACATCTACATCTATCATCGGTGTAAAATTAAAATAAAGATGCGTTGTCACCCCCGAGAACTAATATGGAATGTCTCGTTTTCAGTGAAAAGAGTCTCTGGTTCTCTACACTCACTATACGTAACACAACAGCCTAATCTTACACTTTACACTGGTATTCTGTAAGAGCGTAGTCCATTCTGGTCGAGTCGACATATTCGTGTTACAACCACAATATAGCTGCAGCGTGGCTCTACCACGTACAAAATGTTGTGTAGTGCTAACATATAAATTGACTAATAAATGGAGTTGCGTAAACTAGCTAACATCATAATTGTTGTGGATTTTTCGAGAATGTGTCAGAATCAGGTATTGAGCATTTTTAAAGTTTTGTCCATGCTTTTTTTATATAGAAGAGGGGGCAAACGAGCATGTGGCTCACCTGATGGTAAGTGACTACCGCCGCCCATGAACAACTGCAACACCAGAGGAACCAGGGGAATTGCAGATGCATTGCCGGCCTTTTAAAAAGGAGTAGGCTCTTTTCTTGAAGGTCCCTAAGTCGTATCGGTCCGGAAAAATCGCTGATGGTAATCGATTCCACAGGGAAGTCATGCGAGGAAGAAAACATCTTTTAAATCGCACAGTGGTGGACCACCAATCATCCAGATGATGTAGATGGTATCGGGAGTTCAGCGATCGTGAAATTTGGCGGCTGGGATTAATCCGAACAATTCCTCAGAGCACTCCCCGTGGTAAATGCGAAAGAAAATGCAAAGGAATGCAACATCTCTTCGCAGTGCCAATGAATCGAGCTGCTTTGCACTGGATGCGGTCAAGTGGAAGGAGCTGGCACTGGGGAGCCCCAGCCCAGAGATGGGAACAGTATTCCATGTGTGGTGCGCCTTGTAAAGTTGCAGGCGTTGTGCCGGCATGAAATATTGTCCCGCTCTGCTGAGCACGCCAAGCTTTTTAGAGGCCAATTTGGTCTTCTCTTCCAAGTGACCACGAAACTGCACGTCACTCGATATGTCGACTCCAAGGATTCCGATACTGGCTGAGGCAAGAAGGGGAGTGCCTTGAAACTGAGGAGATACGACAAAGGGGTTCTTTTTAGCGGTAAACGCGCAATGCTTAGCACATATTCGTGACACTGTACATTGTAGTATATGATGTGGGTCTGGTAATTTAAGATTTTTCGACATCGTTAGTTTGTCCGTCCGGTTGCACCGCGTGCATGTTTTTTTACTTGAAATATGGTGGAGGTGTTATCAATTCAACGCTAAGATGTTCTTTTGTATTTTATGTTATAGCTATTTTTTAATTTTACGATAGAGTTATTTTCACAGTGGTTCCATATAAATTTGAAGCAGACACGATATTTAGGGTATTTAGGGTAATAATAAAATACTATTTTTTAATTGGCTTTCAGAGTGACCATATTTTTAAAATAAATTGAATAAACCAATTATTTCGCAAAAATTGCATAATTCTTTTTTTCTTTTTTCTTTTTTTTTAAACGTTACCCCCACACTAGGATTTTCTCCTGTATCGTGGAGGCAGTTTACAAACATAAATTGCACAAGGACAAACAACCAGACCCGGAACAATTACTTGTAGGCCATACAAATACTTGTTCCGTGCGGGATTCGAACCCGCAGCTACCAGCGCAACAGCTCACTGCTAAGCCACTGCGCCACGGAGCCGTCAATCCAATTATTATCAAAAACATAAAGACCAAACAAAAAAAACTATATATTATATTTCTGCTTGGAAACAATCAAAGCCCCCTACACAAAATCGGTAAATATATTCAACAAAGTTCGATGAACTGTTATAAATAATAATCAATCTCAATACGAAATTAAATCGAGAAGACAGTTATTTAAAATGAATTCTCATAATTCGTTGTCCCAAATATAAAAGTGTAATTAGTGACTATTAAGAAAAGCAATTTTAAAATAAACAAAATTTATTAGGACATTAAAATTATTTTTCGTATATCGTCGGACTGAAAATACAACCGATGGAAGTTGACACTAATAAATGACAAAGCTAATGAGTGACAATCTCTTTTCATTGGAAATGTCATTATAACGCACGTATTCTTTAAATATACCATAATTCGTGTAACAAGCAGGGTTGGAATATCTTTATTTTTTTGTAGGATAGGGTGACAAATGAGCACACAGTCCATCTGTTAGTAAGTGGTTGCTATGACCCATTGACATCCACATCTATCCTCAATAAAGAATCAAAATGCAGATGCGTTGTCATCCGTGAGGACTAAGATGGAATACCTCTTTTCCAGTAAAAAGGGCCTCCGGTTCTCTACACTCACCATACGAAACACAGCAGTGTTAAGCTGCTGTTTTACGCTGGTATTCTGCGAGAGCGTGGTCCTTCCCCATAAGAAATAGCTCAAGAGTGACAAAAGAGCACATAGCCCACCTGACGGTAAGTGGATGCTGGGACTCATAGACATCTATAGCTATCCTCGATTATAAATCAAAATGCAGAATGCGTTGTCACTCCTGCAGACTAAGATGGAATGCCTTATTCCAGTGAAAAGGGTCTCCATTTCTCTACACTCACCATCATTGAGTAGTACGTTATAACTCAATGCTCACTCTACGAAACACAAGCATTTAGTTTTTATTTTATGCTGGTATTCTATGAAAGCAAGGTAAAATAACTGCATCGTGGCTCTACCACAATTCACAATAGTAGTGGAATGGCGCATTGGAGCACACTACTTTCCGTGTTTACAGTCCGTACCTGTTACTGTCATTGTGAAACGTTTGAAAGTAAATTGACTTGAAGACTTGTGTGCCTTATATTTTAAGAAAAAATATTGTTCATAAAGACAAATTTTCAAGTATTTTAGGATTCAATTTAATATTAAAAAACCGGCCAAGTGCGGGTCGGTCTCGCGCACCGAGGGTTCCGAACAAATTCGTAGGTACATAAGTTTAAAATTATTAAAAATATTTTTTTATATGATGTAACTAAAAATTTATGCTTTTCGCAATTTTTCATTTATCTGTGCTATAAAACGTTGCTTCGTACCAAATTTCATGATTCTGAGTTCACGGGAAGTACCCTGTAGGTTTTCATTCCCTTGCGAATGTCGAAAATTTGCGGCATAAACGGCTGTATCTTTTGATTGCGTTGGCTTAGAAGTTGTCAACTTGATAGCTCCACGCGTTCCTGAGAAAAAGGGCCTTGACAGACAGACAGACAGACGGACAACAAAGTGATCCTATAAGGGTTCCGTTTTTTCCTTTTGAGGTACGGAACCCTAAAAATTAACTATTAATCCTTCTTTTATGGCTCCAAATACATTGTAGTAGTAGTAATAATTTATAAGTTGATGTTTCAAATAAATAGATTCTTATGATGTCAGATACTTATGCTTTATAAGTACTATATATAGATACAGTCAATATTGTTTAAAAGTCTTTCCCTTTAAGATTTTTGTCAAACTTTTGCTCGTTTAAAATGTACAATATGTCACATTTAACGCAACATAAATCTAATAGCAATATCTAAAGAGAATTATTTGGTTTAGAAGTCGTTCTTAAATTATTTAATAGAATCAATTTTATGGGTATTACATATACGAATGAAGTGGTAACCCTAATTCAAACACGACGAGAGTCATTTCTCTAGGGAAATAAGCTGAGTGAATGTTGCCACACCTTGGGTGGCGGCTTGCCATCTGTAATTTATTACCAGGTTAAATTTCTAATTAAACCACGCCCAAGTTTTTAATATCTATCTTTCGTCGGGTTATGTCCCGCCTTATAACTGGTAGCATCATATCATTCGGCTAATCATCGGTTTAGATTCCCTGTGGATTTGTGTAGCATTAGGGACATTTGATTATTTCAACACAACAATAATTAGGATTTAAGTTATGTTATGACTGTGGCAATCGCGCTACTTCCGAGTACAATAAAACTGACTATATTTTAATGAGAATAAAGTGTCAAGCAAGGTAATTGTTCGTCAGCGGGAAAGTGCCTATTGAAGCACCGATGCATGTACTCGTATGCTTCAAATAGATGTATAGATAATAATATATGCTTGTATGTTAGTTTATTATGCGGAAGTTGTAATTTTTTTTAAATTTTCTATTTACCTTACATAATTTGATCGGGCAATTTATATGATAAAGAGCTCAAATTATAAATATATGTGAATAGTGTATAAATGTAGAAAAGTACATACAATAAACATTTGTAATAGGTACCTATCTTAAAACAAGACTGGGATGCAGTTTATAAAAATGTCATAATAATTTAAAAATACGTCTAAATAACAGTGTGATACAGACTACAGTGTAATAAAAACAATTGGCATACACTAACCTCCATTTCTAACTCATTCGTATAATATTACTCTATTCATATAAGTTTGTAAGCCATCCATTATAAAATAGCATTGAAGTTATGGTATGTTATCAAGAAATTTATCTTCCATACCATATAATTACTGTAGGAGTAGGGGATTGTGCTGTGGTTTACTGGGTGTATTGCTTCCAAGTATTGTTCCATTATAGATTTAAGATTACTTTACTTTTAAGCTGTTCTTGTACCACTTGTTTTGAAAAAATATCGAACTGTGTTAAATATTAAAACGATACTATCTATACAAAGCCTATGAAATCCACTGATGAACGTAGGCCTCCACTATAGATTGCCTCATACAAGGGAATTGCTATAGATGCCACTCTCAGCAGGCGGGGTGGTAACCGCAGTTTTTTAACATGTTGAGTTGTTAACAGAAAAATGCTGCCCATCTCTGTTTTTTTTGTAGCCCTTTACGACATCCACGTGATTATATGCGGTAGCGGATATTCTTACATATAGTATGTGCCATATCGATTGAGAAAAACGGACAATGACCTCAGATATGAGCCGAGTGTCAAAAGGCGTAACTTACAAAATCTCAATTTAGATGTGATAACAATATTTAAATATTGATATTATTCCCACTTCTAGGTCAGCACATATGTTTTGTTTTTTTGTTTCTTAAATAATATTGTCTGTGGTTCCTATAAACATAGTAAAATCTTACGGTACATCGCGAAAAATGTGTTATATTTTATATTTCAATTTATGGTAAGTAACGCAGCAATTCATTTAATAACAGTTTCATATTAAAAAAATATTTGAAGCAATATAATCACCATATTGAGCTTTTGCAAATTCATCCCTTTAAAATAAACAAAACGCGCGTTACGTCAGTTCGTTCTAAAAGAAACGTGACAATGGCAGCCAGAGATGCGTCACCTTTTTTGGGCCGGTCCGTCATTTTGTTTTCATTCGTGTTCGGATAGCGCTTGCGTGTGTACGTCTCGGGTAATTCATAGCATTCATTGCATTGTTTTAGTTGAGTTTTTACTGTTAAATTTGTTATATCGTTAAGTTTTTGTTTTTTGAATCTGTTATATTAGTTTTACTGTGACGGTCGTTACTAAATCGACATGAGTTCAGGAGAATTTGGTGAAGGACCCGGTCCTTCAACATCAAGTGGAAAGAGACGTCGCCGACCCATAATAAACGTAGCAGGTACGTACAAATAGGTACAAATGCGACGACGTAGCCTTTCTATTTCTTAAAGCGCTCTTTTTATGTGACCATGTGGTATTTATTTTCTAAAACAATATGTATTTATGTGATGTAGTACTATGGTAGTATATTTTTGTCATTTATTTACAGGCCCATCTTCTGGAGCACCTTTAACGTCACCAGTAAAAAAGAGAAAACCTACCACTTTGTCGGTCGGGGAACAAGAGATTATCATTAATGTATACAAATATGTCAAAAACACCTGGCCCGAAGACGTGTATCCTTCAAACGTTAATATGGTAGAAAAGGTTTCGGAGATCTCAGGAGTCAGCAAGAGCACTATATATCGCGTATTAAGCGTGTATAGAGATTCCCATAAAATACCAGAAAAGGGAATAATTAATAAAAGAAAAAAGTCTGTAATTGACAAGTTGGACGATTTTGATAAATTGGCTATAAGAGCGAAAGTGCATCAGTTCTTTCTTGCAGGAGAATTACCGACTTTAGACAAAATTTTGCTCAGTATAAATCAAGATGACCAGTTGCCAAACTTGAGCAAAACTTCCCTGCGACGTGTGTTGCGCCATTTAAAATTCAAATATATAAAGAGAAACAGAAAAAGTGGTCTAATAGATCGCCCAGAGATAGTTCTGTGGCGTACCAGATATTTGAGAGAAATACAAATATTAAGAAACGAGGGACGTAACATTTTTTACCTTGACGAAACATGGATTAACGCAGGTCATACTATGGGAAAGGTATGGGAAGACACCACAATTGAATCTTCTCGTCAATCACGGTTAGAAGGCTACTCTACTGGCGCGAAAGCCCCTTCGGGTAAAGGAAAGCGATTAATAGTTGTACACGTTGGCAATGAAAATGGCTTTTTGGAGGGATGTGATTGGGTATTTGAATCATCATCTACTGGTGACTACCATGAGAGTATGGACGCTCTCCATTTCGAGGACTGGTTTAGAAAAGTAATAGAAAAACTGCAAAGCGGCGATGTCATAGTTATGGATAACGCTAGTTACCACTCCAGACGTTTAGAAAAAACCCCAACAATGTCTTGGCGGAAACAAAATATGCAGGAATGGCTAGAATCTAAACAGATCGCATACGTGCCCTCGGACACAAAGACCCACTTAATGGAAAAAATAAAGGCAGTTAAAGATAACTATCGAAGTTACGTCACCGACGAGATGGCAAAAGAAAAAAGCATCACAGTGGTAAGGTTACCTCCTTATCACTGTGAGCTTAACCCCATTGAACTTGTGTGGGCAGATGTGAAAGGGTACGTTGCACGAAAAAATACAACTTTCAAGTTAAAAGATGTTAAAAATTTACTTAAAGATGGTTTAACTCAAATCACGCCAGATAAATGGAAAAACTGTGTTCAGCATGTCCTTAAGGTTGAACAAAAAATGCGTGGCATGGATGATAGAATTGACCAAACTGCAGATCGCTTTATAATTAATGTTACAGATAGTTCATCAAGTGAAGATACGAGTGATGATTGCACCGAATAAAAATAAAGTTCTTATATAATATTAAAAATAAAGTTTTATCTTTTGCATAAGTACGTACTTATTCGGTGTCGTTATCACTCGAATCTTTATATGTGTTATAAATTAATGTTTTTTGTTGTTAAATGAATAAAGTACTTTATAACAATAGATGATTTTTCTTCTACAGCGATCTTTCACATAACTTTTTAATAATAGTTAATAAATATATATTATATCAATCATTATAAAAAAATCATTATAAATAAAGAAAGTACTACATATAAAATGTGCCTATATATTGAAGGTTTGTAACCCCTGGTTAAACGACCGAAAGGTCATTGTCCGTTTTTCTCAATCGATTTGGCACATACTATAGTAGGTATCGCAATATCTAATATACAAAAATTAATGCTTGTTTGTTCGTATTTAATGCACCGCCAAACGTGGTAGAGCCATGCTGTAGCTATATTGTGGTTCCTGCACGAATGGGTCGGCTCGACCGGGGTAGGACCAGTGTAAAATAGCAGCCCAATGCTGCTGTGTTTCGTATGGTGAGTGTAGAGAACCGGATACCCTTTTTACTGGAAACGAGGCACTCCATCACAGTCTTCAGGGGTGACAACGCTTCTGCATTTTGATTCTTGACGGAGGATAAATGTAGATGTCTATGGGTCACAGCATCCACTTACCATCAGGTGGATTGTGTGCTCGTTTGTGACCCTTATTCTATAAAAAACCGTTCATCAGATTGCGCCAAAACTTTGTCAACTTATTGCTTGCACTTGCGCAAAGGTTATAGGCATAGTACAATTAACTTACAGCAGGTGGCGCACATATCGTACCGACAAATTTATTTGAAAATCATATATCATTAAATTTCAATAAATGTATTATCATTCCTAATAAAAAAATTAACCCTTCCAAATTTAAAACGATATATCCACAATTATTTATTTTGTGGTAGCAACGCGCCGGGTACCAACTAGTAAGTATATCATAATATAATGTTGTATATGTAAGTGAAGTTCTATCATAATTATGTGAGGTGTTTCGTTCGAAGAGATTAGAAAACACACGTAGTCTCACATACAATGTCGCCAGAAACAAAGGTCTCTCACAAACGTTTTATATTAAATATCGAAATATATATATATATATATATATATATATATATATATATATATCAATGAAACTATATATATATATATATATATATATATATATATATATATATATATATATAGTTTCATTGAGAAATGTTCAAAAAAAATAAATAATGTTTCAGAAAAATCATGTTTCAGAATGATTTTAATATTACAATCAATTTCGTCCCGTGGCTGTGTCAAGACAAGACTTAGAAATGATAGAAAAACTCATGGCTTCCGATGGTAGTATGACCATCTCGTATACGCTAGACGTAAAATATCCAGATCAATGGTGGAAAACGGCGTTAAATTTAAAATTAACCTGTGACTGTCGAGTGTGGAAATTATGAAAAATCCCTTCTAAAATGTGTAGGCCATGTTAAGATGGCAAGATTTATCTGAGATTTTGAAATTTGGCTTGTAGTACTATATTGTGATCATTTTATGGTAGTTTTTTTATAGGATAGGGTAACAAACGAGCACACAGTTCACCTGATGGTAAGCAGTTTGCTGTGACTCATAGACATCTTACATCTATCCTCAATAAAGAATCAAAATGCAGATGTTTTGTTTCACGATGCTAGTAGATATAAACGCAGATTTATAACACATTATATACGGAAATAAGTAATTCACAATACGTAGGCTAGACGTCGTTGAAATAACTTGAACTCATGTAGTGCGCTCGACGCCAGCTTTCTACGACAAACACTCTGATTGCCGCATGTGGGTAGTGTCAACAAATCCATAGGTATTTCAATGCAACGGTAATTTACGAGTGATTGCGGCGCGTGGGCTAGTTGCGGACAGCGTTGTCTGCGTATCGCATACGTGTGCCCCGTTATGGGTCATTGTTGACTCGAAATAAGATTATGATGCATATGCGCAACGCTGACTCACTTTTGGTTTACGTATTAGACACTAGTGTCAAATTGTAGCGTCACAAGTCATAACAGATTCTTTGTGTGCCTTTGTTGATATTTACACCATATGAATTATATATTTTTTTTACTAGGATACGGGTCACAGTCGATCACATAGTCCACCCGATGATACGTGGTTGCTGTGACACATAGACTTACATCTATTGATTAAGAATGTGGATGCGTTGTCACCTCTGAGAATGAAATGGAATATCTCATCACCAGTAAAAATGATCTTCGGTTCTCTACGTACCACATGAAACACAGTAGCATTAAGCTGATATTTATCGCTGGTACTCTTTAAGAGCGTGGTCTTCACCGGTCGAGCCGAAGTTTAAAATTTATATATTTGTATATTGCCTCGATAGCTCTTAGGCTCAACGGAATATGTGTGTCATATCTTATGGAGTCGTCACTCCATCTAGCCATAACTGCGACTCGGGAACCCTTGTCTTTACTTTAAAAAACTATCTAAAATATTAACTATACGTAATAGAGCCATGCTGGAACTATATTAGTAGTACAGTTGTAGCACGAATGGATTGGCTCGACCGGGGAAGGACCACGCTCTCACAGAATACCAGTGTAAAATAGCAGCTTAATGCTGCTGCTGTGTATGGTGAGTGTAGAGAACCAGAGAACCATTTTACTGGAATAGAGGCATTCTATCTTAGTCCTCACGGGTGACGACGCATCTGCATTTTGTTCTTTATTGAATCCTCAATAAAGATAGATGTAGATGTAGATGTCTATGGGTCACAAAAACCGCTTATCATCAGGTGGACTGTGTGCTCGTTTGTCACCCTATCCCATAAAAAAAAGACTTCAACAACATTTTTTTTAGCTTGTTAAAATTTAAGGTATGATCTTGAAACATGTTCTAGATTTTTTGAAGCTTTTTATTTTTCGTAACTCTCATTATTATGACGATGGGGTGACAGTCTAAGAACATTCATAACCCATATACCCATAACCCGTCCCGTGGATGTCGTAATAGTCTACTGAGGTTAACATATCTGGAGGAAAAATAAACTAACATGGGTTATCAAACCGCCTGTCAAGTACCGACTATGGCAAATATGTTCAGTGGACTCTTGATAGGTTATATATATGTAAGTTGTATTATTAGAGTTCGATAAATGAAGGAAAACTGATGATTTTGAACCTTTATTTCTTCCATTGGCTAAACAATTTGGATATAGAGATTTAGTGGAGAAACCGCACGTGAATTTGTGGCAAGGTTCAGCTCGACCTCACTAATCGCCCCGTTAAGTACCTCAATTAGTTAATGAATGCCCCTTAAGAAGCAAGAAAGAAATAATTTATTCTGCCATAACACAACAACGTACACAACGAAATAAAAAAAGTAAAATCACAGCCTATATACTTCCTACAGCAGGAGACAGGCTTCCTCTCATTTCTAAGATTTCACGTATCTTAGATTTGCATATTTACTCACGATGTTATCCTTCTCTGCCGAGCACGGTACAACAACACTTCTATTATACTATAGGGGTAACAAACAAGCACACAGCCCACCTGATGGTAAGTGGTTGCTGTAGCCCATAGACATCTACATCTATCCTCAATAACGAATCAAAATGCAGATGCGTTGTTACCCGACTAAGATGGAATGTCTCGTTTTCAATAAAAAGGGGTCCGGTCCTCTACACTCACCATAAGAAACACAGCAGTATTTTACGCTGGTATTCTGTGAGAGTGTGGTCCTTCCCCGGTCGAGCCAACCCATTCGTGCTAAAACTATATCAGTAATATAGCTGCAGTATGGCTCTACCACGTATAAAGAAAAAGTTTCATTTTTTTATTAATGCCTGCGGAGATAACAATATTGAATAAGAAAACAATAAACAAATTTACGTTTTTTTTTTATAAAACTGAAGTGACAAATGAACACTGTCAGTTACAGTCTACTAGTAAGTGGCTAGTGGAGTCCATGGATACCCGTAGTCTACTTTTTTTATAGGATAGAGTGACAAACGAGCACACAGTCCACCTGATGGTAAGTGATTGCTGTGGCCCATAAACATCTACATCTATCCTAGTTTGCGAATCAAATCGCAGATGCGTTGTCACCCGCGAGGAATAAGATGGAATGCCTCTTTTCCAGTAAAAAGGGTCATGGGTTCTCTACACTCACGATACGAAACACAGCAGTGTTAAGCTGCCATTTTACGCTGGTATTCTGTGTGAGTGTGGTCCTTCCCCGGTTGAGCCCACCCATTCGTGCTAAAACTATATCAGTAATATAGCTGCAGTATGGCTCTACCACGTATAAAGAAAAAGTTTGATTTTTTTATTAATGCCTGCGGAGATTAAACCCAGGATGCTCGCGTGCTGTAAAATATAAGGCTAGCGCTTATACACTAAACTAGCACGGCTATTTGTAAATAGGTTATATAATCTATATTAAATAAACGTAAATAAAAGACACACAACTCTTAAATCCATCAATCAATCAATCAAAAACATTTATTTCGGATTCTTCATCCATAAGTTAGTAAACAAAGCAATATAATAAAATAAATGCAATTATAATATTTTCTATTTAATAAAAACACTGGAACAAAACAGCATCTTATACATTATAATCATAACACTACTAAATTCAGGAGCTATTAGCGATCAGTATCGGGAAAGGTTACACGACTCGTACGAAGTGTCAAAGAGTTAATTTATGTTCATGCAGCGACTGCGAGTGGGACGTGACGTCTAGGGATGGGCGTTAGTTACCGCGTTTGAATTATTCATGTCATTGGCATTTTATCTTCTTTAATGACGACTTAGTTGGCTTAACAGTCTATGTACCTGACTTTGATACGTACTGGTTCGACTGTTATAGCAATATGCTAATATGTTGGCTAAGGTTAACTTTGTGCAACATGCAACTTATTAGTTTCTGGATTTGTGGGTGTTGTGACTGTCTTTTTAGAAAAGAATAAGTGTGACTAGTTCACGGTAATGATAATTTAATGGTACAGTTTTTGTATAACAAAGAGAGAAAACACTAATTAAGCAAAATAATCTGACTCATCTAATACATTTGGGGGATGAAGCTGCTCGCGTCCGTAGAATTACTTGAAACCTGACTCCCTACACGTATCCCCTGGGTAGAGCTAAACGAGCATCACGACATACTAGTGGCAGGTTGGTCCTCTACAAGTGAGAGGCCCGGCCGAGTCTTAGTTACCGCCCACCTGGCAAAGACATACCGCCAAATGATGTAAGTCGTGTTTCGGTATGATGTTAGGTGAAACCCATTTTATACAGAGAATGGATCTGGACAGTTGCGTTGCGCATAAGAACCGGTTACGACACGGCCGTTTCTTAGTGTCAGATGCCTGGTTATGGAGGTTGGTGGGATTCGAAGCACGGTTGCACCGCTGGCCGACCGTAGATAGTTGGGGGCCCAATTAATGAACCAGCCACTCATGAAAGGCTGCCCCGCCATCTTACGAAAAATCGTGGGACGGCTCCACCACGACGGTTGGCGATCGGAGGAGAGAGCCTGGTGGCGATTTCCAGGGGGGTTCAGGCGTCCTCGCGATCTCCATGCTAGGTACCATCGAGCTGTGACTCTGTTTGCGTCCCTAGCTTATATGTGTGACGCCTCGTCCAACTGTCATTTTCTCAACCTATTCACTCCACCAATAACGAAAAAAATAAAAAAGAAGAGTAAGTTTGTACAGCAATTGCACCCCCTCTCCGTCAAAGTGACAAACATCAGAGGCCTGTACTATAATCTCAATGCACTACCACTTTGGGACTGACAAGCCGCACTTACTCTTCTTGACTGAGACGCAGATCAGATGTCCTCTAGATGCGGCGTACCTTGACTGCCCTGCGGCGTACCCTGGGTACACATGGGAGCATAATTTACATGTAGTCTGTGTTTACGCACGCAACGACATCTGTTGTCTCCGTCATCTTGAAGACCCCACTTTTCTGGGTATTGATAAACACAGGAATTGATAAAATTATTTATTCTTGTGTCTACAATCGCACAGCAGTGACCAAGAGACAACTAGGCTATTTGATCACCTCAGTGAAGCCTCTGATGTGGCTCTAAATCGGTACCCTAATGCTCAGTTAGTTTTTCTGGGGGACTTTAATGCTTGTCATCAGGACTGGCTGTTCCCATACCAGAAAAACAAACACGCTGGGAGAGAGGCGTGAAACTTTGCCTTGTCGCTGGGGATCTCCCAGCTAATACAACAAACGACTAGGTTACCTGATGTGGGTGGGCACACAGTCAACTGCCTCGACCTTCTGCTAACGACCGATCCAGATAGGTACAATGTTCAGGTTACCTCACCATTGGGAACTTCTGACCACAGTCTGGTGAAATACTGTGTCGTTATATTCCCCACCTAACTACGATTTCCACGGTGTGCGGCGAGTATGGCAGTACAAGTCAGCAGATTGGGATGAGATGGAGCATTTCTCTCCATTTTATCCTTGGTGGCAGGTCTGCTTCTCATCTGAAGATCCGTCGAGCGGCGCGGATACCATAACCGATGTGATACGTCAAGCAATGGAGTATTTCATCCCCTTCGCTGACGTGCGCATTGGTGGTAAAGCTCGCCCATGGTTCAACGCCGAGTGCACTCGTGCTGAAAATCACAAGCATATGGCGTACTGATTTCTTCTAATATTTACGCGAAAACTACACATTGAATGAAACTATTTTTTACGGATTTTATCGCGTTTAATTTAACTTTTCAATTTCCGACGATTCGGGTGCTTTACAGCACCCATAGTCGCGGGGGTAACTAAGGTGTTGACGTCCCGATGTCATAGCCCGGCTGCCTTCAGTTTTAGAATATAAATTTTTGGTCCGATCTACGCAGAATGAGCTTAAATCTTTCTCTTTTAACAGTCGCAAATCATTTAATGAATGGGCGACAATAGGAGTTTATAAGAGTAGGCGAAAGTTATACGAGCTTTATAATGAAAGATCATATAATAGTAGTGTTATATTTAGAGATTATGTAAAATATTATTCTAAAATATTTAAAAAAGTGTGCGCCACAGCTAAGGCTTTACATTTAAGTAACAAAATTAAAACTGCATCTAACAAAATTAAAATGACCTGGAGAATAATAAATAGTGAAACGGGCAAGGTCAAACTGCGCAACTGGGATTTTCAATTGAATATTAACAATAATTTTACTCGATCTGAGCAAGAAGTTGTTATGGCTTTTGAGAAACATTTTACTGATGTTCCTTTTTTGACAACTAAATCATTAAACTCTTCTCCTACTGTCGCCGAATCATTGCTCAAACAAAATGTAAAGGCTTGTTCAAATACTTTTAAATTCCATAGAGTACTGCCAAAAGATATCGTTAAATATTTTAAAACTATTGACGTTAAGAAAACGGCAGATTTATGGGGGATTTCCGTTAAAGTTATCTTATCTATAATAGATATAATAGCACCTTATCTAGCCACTATAATTAATACAAGCGTTGAATCTGGTGTATTTCCTGATTTAATGAAACATAGTAAAGTCATACGTTTATTTAAATCTGGTAGTACATTAGACCCCGCCAATTTTAGACCAACTTCTGTACTACCAACGCTTAGTAAAATTTTTGGAAAAATAACTTTAGATCAGATGTTAAGTTTCTTCAATATTAATAAATTGCTACATAGAAATCAATTCGGTTTTACAAGGGGTCGCTCGACAACTGACGCTGGAGTTGAGCTTATTAAACCTATTTTTTGTGCATGGGAGGATTCAGAGGATGCTTTGGGTATATTTTGTGACCTTTCCAAGGCCTTCGATTGCGTTCACCATGAGACATTAATCAAGAAGCTACAGTACTATGGTGTCAAGAACACAGCGTTTAAACTTATTATTTCATTTTTAAGTAATAGAATGAAGAAAGATATTATCAATGGTAAAAGTTCTTCCGGCTCACCTGTACTAATGGGTGTCCCTCAGGGCTCGATTCTCGGCCCATTCCTATTTCTAGTGTATATTAATGACTTACCTTCCTTCTCTTGTAGAGGATAATCATGATATAGTATTATTTGCTGATGATACTTCCTTGATTTTTAAACTTAAACGTCAATCATTTAAATGTGACGAAGTGAATAGTGCTATATCAAAAATAGTGCATTGCTTTAACGTTAATAATCTACATTTAAACGGAAATAAAACTAAATGTATTAAATTTACAACAACGAATGTTAAAAATCTGAATACCAATGTGTTTTTAAACGGGGAAGAACTGAGCCCTGTTGAATCCACTGTTTTTCTTGGCATCACTCTCGACGCAAAGCTTCAGTGGGGCCCCCATATATCCAAACTAGCAAGCAAACTAAGTTCTGCAGCCTATGCTGTAAAAAAGATTAGAGGTCTCACTAGTGTCGAGACAGCTAGATTAGTTTATTTCAGTTATTTCCAAAGCATAATGTCTTATGGGATTTTGCTATGGGGAAATGCGGCTGATTCAGAAACTATTTTTGTTTTACAGAAGAGGGCCATTAGAGCTATTTAGAGATAAATTTAAAGAAATAAATATATTAACTTTGGCCTGTCAGTATATTTACGAAAATTTAATGTATGTTCATAAAAACAAAGGTAGTTTTAGTAAAAAAAGTGATATGCATTCTGTAAACACTAGGAACAAACACAAGCTAGTGATACCAGTTTCTCGACTCCACTGAGTCAGTAATTCATTCTTGGGGCTATTATATACGCTATTATAACAAGGTCCCGGAAAGTGTACAGGCTCTCTCTATTAGCAAGTTTAAATGTTTTGTTAAGTTGAAACTGTATAAAAAGGGTTATTATAGTATAAATGAATACATGGTTGATAATAACCCCTGGGAATGAGGTGATCGCTTCCAAGCTGTTTCTAAAGTAAATTTTGTATTTATATAGTTAGTACAACCATTATTGTAAAATTTGCTTTAAAAAAAGTCCCGCTGGGTTTCTTGCTGGTTTTTCCCAGGACAGAGGTTTTTTTTCGAACCAGTGGTAAAGTAAAAAATGACTTTTAATAAGAATTACACATGTGATCTATATTGAATAAAAAATTATTCTATTCTATTCTATTCTAAAATTATCTTGAAGTATTACTTGGGTTTGGATTTAATTTTATTAATTATAGGATCACAAGCAGATGGCAGCACCCATCCATCTTGTCTGCATCACCACTTACCACCAGGTGGGATTGTGGTCAAATACTGGCTTATAATAAGTAAAAAAAAAAACTCAACGTATTGTCGTCTCTTTAAGTCTTCGCCAACACGGTTTATCGACACGTCTTGCGCACTTGGGAACTCAATAACGAAGTACTTGAACGCGGTGCTGTGGGTCGTAGGTTTGACTATGCCCGAGGCATATATCTATATTTGCTTTAACATTTGTTTCCCATGTACAATATATATCTGACGAAACATTAGAATCTGGATCTAAAACAAATAAAAATGATTTCGATCTAGGAGTATAATAAAATATTTTGAAGAATTATTTTGAATAAGGTAATTTTCTTAATAAAAAAGATAAAATTCCACGATACCAGTTTATAATGAGCATGAAGTTTAAGTGTATTTGTAGCCATGTGAAGAATATCCTTTACATAGCGTAAGCATTCGAGCAAATACAGGGATAATCGATTTAGAATAATCTTATCGAAACTAATTATAATATAAAACATATGTAAGTGTATAGAATCTGGGATTTAAATCCAGGAATCATGATTCAACTACCTGGCTTATTGTCTGCTGTGCAAGGCGCTAATCAAAATAAACGAACGTATCGATAAATTGTAACGAACAAACAATAGGTATGGCTCATCACTATTACAGTGACAAGTGTCTGCGTAGCGTTGGCGTTTACTGCTGTGTGGGATCATTCGCAAATGGGCCGAGTGAATGAGAACTAATATCTTGAAACAAACATCGTTCAGATATATTATAGGACAGGGGAGCACTGTCGTCACGCCACAATTGCAAGGAAATAGGAATTCCATTTAATACAATTTCTGAAATAATGTTTAAAAACATAATCAACAATGGTCGATTTTTAAAGTGGTAGAACCAGTTGCTGCAGATCCGTTATTTGAACACCGTCTCGAACTAATCCCAGTATTTGTTAGTTAGTCAACGGGAGTATTAGTAGTGATGATAGCGTATTTTATGTTCCTAAGGCCAAAGATAGAATGCTTTTTATCTGGTAAAAAGACTCCTCGGTTCTTGTAACTTACGATACAATGTTGCTATTTTCTGACTTCAAAAGAAAGGAGGAAGTTCTTAATTCGATCACCTAGAGAGTCAATCAATTTTTGTTCCATAAAATGACTATGGGTAATAGAATAAAGTAGATGGCGCTGTTAGAAAGCCTCTCGAACTCTACTCGAAAGAAAATATTCTTTTGATTTTTTCACATTAAAGTTTAGGCTCTACATGTCTCAAAATAAGGATTGTAACATTTATTTGCTATAAAATTTTACTTTCAAAATATCATAATAAATAAATCATTTGCCGTGAAATACTTTTATTTTATATTTAATTTCACTGCGTACATGATTTTTTTTTCATGAATGTTACGTGATATCTTCGTCAAATATGAACCGATTTTAATGATTTTTTTAATTAAATAGGTTGTGCGGTCTAGATGCTGGATATAATTTTGAGTGAAAAATTCCAGAAATCAAAATAAGGGATAAAGTTTATGATTAAACTATTTAGACGACATTTGAGCTTCTAAAGACGGACCGGACTTTTAATACTATATCTTAGTTATATAACTTCTTAGTACCGATATTTGAAGCTATTAAAAGTAACTCATTTTATTATTTTCAGTTTGTGAATTCGGTATTCAAATTCATTTAGTAGAGACAATAGGACTGTAAAACATGCACGTTGCTAATGCAACGTGCATGTTTGTGAAGTTTCATATAAAACGCAACCGGCCCTAAACAGAACAAGAAATTATATCAAGTGTTTACAATGTGAAAAATAATTGTAAATAATACAACATAATTGTACTTCAACGTGGTACTTACGTGGAATTCTCACATCGGCGAAATTTATCTTATGTGTGAAATAGCACCTCATTTCACCTGCAATATTACATGTCGCAACATCAAGTGCGTGTTGTAGATTAATACACTCACAGAGTGCGCTACATCTTATAACTCATGCGTATTAAATTAATAGTTGCCATAATACGAGTATAATAATGTAGTAAACGGAATCAATGTTGTTGTATTGCTTATAGTCTTTTATTGGTAGAATAATTGTTTGTCTTTTTGTACTTATAGAAAGCACGTAACGTAATTTATCGTGTACCTTTGTAATAATTGTATTTTATTTATATCAATTATTCCTTATACATACAAAATGTTGCAGCTAAGTTATGATTGTAACACGAAAGGGTCGGTTCGACCGGTGAAGGACCACGCTCTCAGAGAATTACAGCGTAAAATAGTATTTTAATGCTTCTGTGTTTCGTATAAAGAGTGTGGAGAGTCGGAGACCTTTTTTACTGGAACGAGGCATTCATTCTTAGTCTAGCTTGCCATGCTCAGTAGAGGGAGACAGTATTTAATGCCGGCACATCGTTAGCAACTTTGCAAAGCGCACATTCGGCCGCGCATGGAATACTGTTCTCATCTCTAGGCTGGCGCACCTCCGTGGCAACTCTTTCCAGTTGGCCACATCCAGCGCAGAAAAATTCAAATCATCCGACCGAGTTCTTCCTGACCAGCTCGATTTACTGGCGCTGCGAAGAAAATGCAAAGGGATGCAACATCACTATGTTGCATCCCTTTGCATTTTCTATCGCATCTACCAAGGGGAGTGCTCTGAGGAATTGTTCGGATTAATTCCAGCTGTCAAATTTCACATCGCTTCACGATACCATCCTCGTCATCTGGATTTTTGGCGGTCCACCACTGTGCGTTTTCTTACTCGTACAACTTCTCTGTGGAATTGTTTGCCACCGGCGATTTTTCCGGATCGATACGACTTAGGGACCTTCAAGAAAAGAGCTTACTCTTTGCTAAAAGGCCGGCAACTCACCTGAAACTCCCCTGTGTTGCGGTTGTTAATGGGTGGCGGTAGTCACTCACCATCAGGTGAGAGACATGCTCGTTTGCCCCCTCTTTTATAAGGGGGCTAACGAAATATTATATTTTGCATATATTTTATATGCAAAATTGAACCACGACTACGCGATTTCGACTTACATGGCTATCGCTTGGGCCCACCTATCACGTAAGTCCGGGGTATTACTATATTGCATATGACGGTACTGAGTGTAAAAAGCCTTGCTGTTTGAAGTGTTTTGATATCTGCGGCAATATTTACTTTTAATTTTTTTTACGATGCAGTGTGTACATGATAAGCATTGTGAAAAACTGAAACAAAAACAGGTCACGCGTTATTCTAACCTTTTTATATTCTTTGTTATTTTATAGAAAGAATAAGAAGATAAAGATTATAATTTTTATCATATTTTATTTAAATCAGTGTAATACCGTTTTTTACCTCTTATGTATTGAAATTCATATATATATTCATATATTCATATTGGCATGACCTGACACCCATGTTTAGCGTCCAAACGGGCGTAAAACAGGGTTGTGTCATGTCTTCCTGGCTGTTCATACTGTATCTCGACAGCTGTTTACAGAAGCTGAAAGATAGCTGTTTGGGTGTGAAATTGGGTGACATAAAAGTAAATTGTCTGCTGTATGCTGATGATGCAGTGCTTATTGCACCATCAGAGGCAGAACTGCAGGCATTAGTCACGTGTATGAAAGAGGAATGTGAAATTAAAGGTCTCCGTTTGAATGCTAATAAAACTAAGGTTCTGGTATTTGAAAGGGACGAGGAGAGAACGTAGTGTGAAATATAGGTAAATCAGGAATGTCTAGAACAGGTAAATGAAATTGTATACTTGGGGAGTGCTTTTAGCCGGGATGGAAGATGTGATTTAGATGTGGACAGGCGTGTCGCTGCCGGGAACAAAGTCAATGGTGCCCTGACTGCGTTAGTCAAAAGGCATGGCGTAGTGAAGAGTGCACGCCTTGCAATACATAACGCAGTGTTGGTACCGACTTTGTTATATGGCAGCAAAACCTGGGTATGCCAGAAGAAGCATAAAAGCAAGTTGAATGCAGTGGAGATGCGATCTCTTCGTAAAATGTGCGGCGTTACCATGGCCGACCGAAAGCGAAATGAAGAGATTCGCAATATGGCAGGTTTGAAAGATGACCTTATCAAAAAAAATTGATAAGGGCGTGCTTCGATGGTTTGGGCACGTTGAGCGAATGAGTGAATACCGAATGGTGAAGAAAATAAATAGCGCGAAAGTTAATATTAAAAGGTGTCGAGGTAGACCGACTCTAACTTTCGAAGACCATGTGAGCAAACTGCTCGAAGAGGGGAGGGTCAAGAGTTTACTCGGATACCTAGACGTGCATGTATGAAGAAGATAATGAATCTGAAAGAAGCGAAAGAGGTATGTAAGGATCGTGACACTTGGCGATCTGTTCTCTCTGGCTACCCCGTCAGGGATTGTGCGTGGAGATAAGTTAAGTTAAGTTAAGTTATGTATTGAAATTATTCACACAAGGTAAAGAAAGGAAAAAATCTGTAATTATAATTATAATGAATATCAAATAAATCTATGGTGCACATTACTCTATGTCGAACATCAATAAAAACGAAAATATTTACAACAAATAGACAGGAATTAATCGCTGGATAACAGCACGAATCGCAAAGCTATACTGTAATTTATACCAATTATAGCAGCCAAGCGGTATTCTAATCAGTTTCATTAATTGGTATGTTTGCAAATTATTGATTTGCTCCGTGGAACATAAATTACTAATTGTTAACGACTTAGGGCCTGAAAGGTTTAGGCTGAGATCTATAGACCGTACTTTGACTTTGCTCAGACTTTACTTTCGAGTTAAGACAATGTCGGTATTTATAGAGCTAACTTCGAAGTCGTGCTGAGTGCGCGCTTAGCAAAGCCTAAGTCAACGATATCGACGACTTAAGTAAAACTCAAGATATTATTCAAAACCACCGTATTAATTTTAAATTGTTGTTTTTATGTTACTCTAATTAATTATAATATTATAACAATAAAAAGGTAGTTTTAGGCCGTCTTCTAGTTTTAAATAGCATAATTCCATTTTCTATTTACGTAATTTCAATCTCATTTCGAATTCCTTAAAATCTTATTTTTTTATTTTTTCTTTTATTTTGTACTCATCTTATCCGTTCCCGTTCTCATATGCCCGTTTTCTATTTCATGTAATAATAACTTATTTGTGAAATACAGTTTGGACTGTTTTCGATTTTAAATATATATATATATATATATATATATATATATAGAAAAATCGAGAAATCGGAAAGATTTCTATGGGAGGCACAATGCGGATTTAGACCTGGAAGAGGATGCACGGATCAAATGTTTTCTCTCCGCATGATCACGGAAAAGCTTCTGGCTGCTAACCAGAAGATTTTCTGTGCTTTTGTGGATCTTGAGAAAGCATTTGATAAGGTTGTAAGGAAGAAAATGTGGGAACTGTTGCCGGGGTATGGTGTGGATGGTCGATTGCTAAGGGCTGTGCAGTCACTTTACTGTGACTGTAAAGCCTGTGTGCGGGTAGGGCATGACCTGTCACCCATGTTTAGCGTCCAAACGGGCGTAAAACAGGGTTGTGTCATGTCTTCCTGGCTGTTCATACTGTATCTCGACAGCTGTTTACAGAAACTGAAAGATAGCTGTTTGGGTGTGAAATTGGGTGACATTAAAGTAAATTGTCTGCTGTATGCTGATGATGCAGTGCTTATTGCACCATCAGAGGCAGAACTGCAGGCATTAGTCACGTGTATGAAAGAGGAATGTGAAATTAAAGGTCTCCGCTTGAATGCTAATAAAACTAAGGTTCTGGTATTTGAAAGGGACGAAGAGAGAACGAAGTGTGAAATATGGGTAAATCAGGAATGTCTAGAACAGGTAAATGAAATTGTATACTTGGGGAGTGCTTTTAGCCGGGATGGAAGATGTGATTTAGATGTGGACAGGCGTGTCGCTGCCGGGAACAAAGTCAATGGTGTCCTGACTGCGTTAGTCAAAAGGCAAGGCGTAGTGAAGAGTGCACGCCTTGCAATACATAACGCAGTGTTGGTACCGACTTTGTTATATGGCAGCGAAACCTGGGTATGCCAGAAGAAGCATAAAAGCAAGTTGAATGCAGTGGAGATGCGATCTCTTCGTAAAATGTGCGGCGTCACCATGGCTGACCGAAAGCGAAACGAAGAGATTCGCAATATGGCAGGTTTGAAAGATGACCTTATCACAAAAATTGATAAGGGCGTGCTTCGATGGTTTGGGCACGTTGAGCGAATGAGTGAAGACCGAATGGTGAAGAAAATATATAGCGCGAAAGTTAATATTAAAAGGTGTCGAGGTAGACCGAGACTAACTTTCGAAGACCATGTGAGCAAATTGCTCGAAGAGGGGAGGGTCAAGAGTACTCGGATACCTAGACGTGCATGTATGAAGAAGATGATGAATCTGAAAGAAGCGAAAGAGGTATGTAAGGATCGTGACACTTGGCGATCTGTTCTCTCTGGCTACCCCGTCAGGGATTGTGCGTGACGATAAGTAAGTAAGTATATATATATATATATATATGTATATATATATATATATATATATATATATATATATATATATATATATATATTAATTTTATACAGTAAAGTCAAAAACATAATGCGTGGAATGAAGTATCCATTAATATTAGGACTGTCTGGGCCTTAGCATAGACTTAGCTTAGTCTTAGCCCGATACGACTATAAATTCAGAATCAAAGTTTATGCTCAGCATATACTACTCAGCTAAGTTTTTCGTAAGCTTTGCTTAGCCTTACTAAGCAAAGTCAAAGTACGATCTATAGATCTCAGCCTTAGTTTGGTAGCGCATTATACAATTATGTAGAGATGTTAATTTTAAACCACTATGTTTCCTATAAGTGTGTTTTCCTTTAGTTTTTTAAACCAAGAAACTTTACACGCCAACGAAGTGTTGGTATGGCGATGCGCCACTGGGCCTATATTCCGCGAATCTGGTGGGGCCGCACCGTTGATATGTTGATGGTGGGTTCCGGAAGGAGAGGAGTGTCGGTATTGCTATCCTCCGCGGCCTACATTTGGTTGTCAGTGGAGCCAGATCCGCCGCTGGGGTCAAGAAGATTGGAGCTTCCGTGTGCTTGACTTTCTTGATCCTATGGCCTTCGCGCACAGGGTACGGAAAGGCTCGCTGCGCAAGTGGAGTTAGAAGGTCGCGTAGGACAATGCTCCTAGTGTTCTGGTGCGTCTTACTTAAAAAGGAGTAGGAGGAGGAGTTGTCCCTTCCCGAGAAGGGGCTGCCTTGGGGTGGCCAGCACTGGCGAGGCCGCAGATGTGTGCAAAATCGTTCCCGTGGCCCTGTCAATATGCGGCTTGTTGGATTTTTTTTGCTGGATTCTGTGATGTTAGCGCTGTTAGCCTTTTGGCTTTTGCAGTTTCGTCGACTCCGAACCGTTACTTTATTTTTATTTTTATTAAATAATTTACTTTTTAGTTATTCTATATTGTATGTATCGTATATGTGCAAGCTGGATTTAGAAAGAGAATGGGGTGTACGGATCAAGTCTTTTCCATGCGAAGGATTGCGGAGAAGTTTCTGGTCAAAACCAAACAGTTTTTGGTGAGTTCATGAACATGGAAAAGGCTTACGACAGAGTGGACAGAGATATGTTATGGCAAACACAGAACCCATTAGAGTTGAGCACTGGGTTGATACAGGCATTAAAGTATTTTTACTTCGATTCTCCATAAGTGGAACCATTTGCCTCAGCGATCGGCGAAGAGAGCAGTATTAACTACTGGGTTCTTCGGGATATCACTCGTGAAATGTGTGAAGAGGACTGGGGATAGGACGGAGCCCCGAGGGACTCCAGCCCTAAGGAAGTGCTTCAAAGAGTGAGAACCTTCTATTTTATAACGAAACAAGCGGTTGGCAAATAAGGCTCTAATGATGTGAATAAGCCTATTAAGCACGTACAGCTTATAAACCAGGCCGTCGTGCCCAACCTAGTCAAACGCCTTTTCGACATCGAAGAAGAGGCCACCGGTATTGAGGGTTCGGTGATTGCTTGTGTCAGGGAAGCCTTGCAGAATGTATTCCGTTAGGCGATGAATCTCGAAAAAAAGCGTAACTGCTCGTCAGGAAGACGATAATTAGCGAAGACGTATTTCCGGAGGCGATTCAATAGGAGTTGCTCGTAAATTTTCCCAAGTGTGCTGAGGAGACTGATCGTCTGTAGCTGGAAGCTAAATTGCGCGGTTTCCCTGATTTCGGGATTCCCCCTTTCTAGGCATTCGGGAAGGAGCAGCTGCAAAGAAGAGCGTTGAAACTGCCTACTGGGAGACATACAAGTGGCGCAGAGAGCGATTTCAGCGCCGTGTAGCTAATGCCGTCGGGGCCGGGTGTTGGAGACTTTTGATGACTTCTGTGACTTCGTTAACAGGCACAGGATCTAAGTCAGTGGAATACCATGAGGTTTTAGACGTTGCGAGTCTGACATAGCCCATCGATGCCCCCGCGAGGCGGGTATGTGTAGGCATTTCTCCATGTAAAAAAAAGATGTTTAACAGATATAAATTCTAAAACTCGGTACAATAACTGTTGTTCTGGCCGTTATTTCAACCCACGGTACGTAGTTTTGCAGCTAAATGCTTAGCCACCACGCTACTGAGCCATTACATATATTTAGGGTTTAGTCTATTAACTATTCTTCAACGACCTCAAGCCCTAGTAATTAGAGTACAATACGACGGATTTTGTCAATTTCTTGGTTTTTGGTTTTGGTTGTGGTATTATTGGCAACTAAAATCAAAACCCATGACATTACATCTCAGACTAATTTAAATTTGTTTAAATGACTAGAGACCCACCCCGACTTCGCATGGGTAGGTTCTATCAATAATCTAATGTTACCTAAAATTAAGACATTTTCTTTCCAATAAAATAAGCCGGGCCTATCGCTCCTGGTATTGCTTTATATCTAAATAATAATCTAACTACTCGTGAAGCTTCATTATCAATCATTATTATCTATTTGTTGTCTTTCCGAAGATTAGCCCAAAAATTTCAAAAATAGTTATTCATGAGGCATGCAGATAATCTCTTTAGCTCTATATATGATAAAAGGCTGTTATTTTGATATTATGGACAGACACTACAAATATATATATGTGTGTGTGTGTGTATATGTGGTTATATAAATATAATACATATAATATTATATAATATATATAATATTATATAATATATATAATTATGAGGAAGCTCAAGGTCGCTCAGCGAGCTATGGAGAGGGCTATGCTCGGAGTTTCTCTGCGTGATAAACTTAGGAATAAGGATATCCGCAGTAGAACCAGAGTTACCGACATAGCCCAACGGATTAGTAAGCTGAAGTGGCAGTGGGCCGGCCATATAGCTCGAAGAACCGACAACCGATGGGGAAGAAAGGTTCTCGAGTGGCAGCCTCGTACCGGTAGGCGAAGTGTAGGGCGTCCCCCCACGAGATGTAGTGACGACCTGGTAAGACATGCAGGAAGTCGATGGATGCAGGTGGCTCAGGACCGTGCTTTGTGGCATTCTTTGGGGGAGGCCTATGTTCAGCAGTGGACTTGTGAAGGGCTGTAATGATGATGATGATGATGATAATATAATATATATATATATATATATATATATATATATATATATATATATATATATATATATATATATATATATATAAAACAAAACCCTGTGGTTCCCGTTAAGTACGTTATCAGGATCATTATTCAAACGTATAGAAATAACTTTTTTTTAAACTCGAACAATTATTTTTTTTATTTTATTTAAAAAAATAATTTTATGCAAATTGTATATGGTTTTATTACCTCTGCATTGTCTGGGGAGTAAGAGGATTGTCAAAGACCCCGCTTTACTTAGCTTTAGCATCGGCTAGTGTCAGTAAGAGGTAATAAAACCATATAGAATTATTTTTTTTAATAATATTAAAAATGATTTGGTCGAGTTTTAAAAAAAGTTAGTTCTATAGGTTTGAATACTGATCCTGATAACGTACTTAACGGGAATCACAGGGTTTTGTTACATCTTGTATATATATATATATATATATATATATATTGCTTTTTGTGAACTTGGTTGTCTTCTCGAGATAAACCCGGTACTCTCCAAACCCCCGCCCATAAACCTTAGAGAGAGGTAGGCTCTGAGTCTTGATTAACAAATATAGAATTACCTAAAACTTTTGACAATATTATTACTGAATGAATTGCTGCTTGTCTCTGTATAACATTTATGTTGATATGAGAGCCTAATTTGTTGCAGTAGTTATTTAGGTTTTTAGCGATCATGCCCGTGACACCAACTACAATAGGTATGACTTCAGTAGTTGTTTTCCAAAGCCGGTTTATTTCAGTTCTTAGTGCATGCTATTTACTAAGTTTCTCTATTCCCTTCGCTCCTATATTGTAATCGGATGGAACGGTAATATCGATAAGATAAGTTTTATTTTCAGTTTTATTTATATAAATTATATCTGGCCTATTGTGCGTTATTGTAATATCTGTTTGAACAGGCATTTCGCACATTAGTTTGGCTGTATTATTTTCCCTAACCAGTGGTTGCGACATATATTCTTTCCACCATTTTTTGTTTACGCTAAATCCGTGCTTTTTTGCTAGGGTCCAGAATACGTACTGTACAATACTATTGTGCCTCTTTGTGTAGTAAGTGCCAGCTAGTTTTTCACATCCTGAGATAATATGTTGACTTGTTTCATCTTTCGTTAGACATAGTCGGTACTTACCATCAACCGGTTTCTGAAGTATGTCTCTCTAATATTGTCTTATTACTATTGAACAGCAAAAATAAATGACTCTAATCCTGGAGATATTTGCAGTTTTTTAAGCCATCTGAATGAAAACTTCACATTTATATTTTCTCTTTCTATCACTGCCTTATAAAACTGACCATGAAGCGGTTTAGCTTTCCAATTTCTTATCTTTGTTCTAATAATTGCTTTCTTTATTTCCTTTTCTGTATAATTTTCATCGTTTCCTAGTCCTATTTCTCTTAAGTATTTTAGTGCTTCTTTAATCATTGAGTATTTATCTTTATTCTTATAATGGTTTATTATTGCTTCTAAATCTTTTCTTGATTCAAGATACTTGTTATATTTTATAATCTGAGTTTTATAAAGCATTTCTATATTAGTTAGCCCCCGCCCCCCTTCTTCAATTGGTAAGTAAAGTCTTTCAATTTCAGCTTTTGGTTGGTGTGCCTTGTTCATTGCTAAAATTTTTCTCGTTTTTATATCAATTTTTCTTAAATCGGAATTTTTGTAGCTTATAACACTGGAATTGCGTATAAGTTTATTGCCTTTAGTAGATTCCTAGCGTTAAGATGTGTTTTAGTAAGAGATTTTACTCTAAGTAAGTATTCTTTTTGTATTTGTTGTCTAGTTTCGTTATGATCTATTTTACCCGCTTCATTCATACCTAAATATTTATATTGTTCTCCTGTCTTCAAGTGTTCAATTTCGTTTCCGTTTAGTAATATATGACCTGTCGCTTGATGCTCTCTTCTTTTACCTGCTACCATATGCAAAATGTTACATTTATTCAAGCCGAAAATCATCCCTATGTCTCTTGTAAAAATTTCTATACTGTCTATTAAAACTCCAAGATTATTTTTATTATTAGTATATATTTTTAAATCATCCATATATATAAATAATAATTTAAATTATTTTACATTATTAAATATAAGTTTCTTTGGATATGCATACCGTATCGTGTGTGGTATTACTGAACACAGTTCTATCCCACCTGATGATGATGTAGCCGAAGACGGTTAAGCGTACTGACTTAGTTTAACGAAACGTAATCGGATGGAAAGACAGGTGCTGGCAACTTAGATTTTATGGATTTCTATAGAAGTCGATCTTACATTACAAATATTAATTTAATAATATAATATAAAATATTAATATTTTAATAGTGGTAGAGCCACGCGGCAGCTTTTGCTGTCGCACGGATGGGCCGGCTCGAACCGGGGTGGTACCACGACCTCATAGAAAACCAGCGTGAAGTAGCGGTTTACTTCTGCGTTTCGCTTGGTGAGTGCAGGTGGCCGGAGGCCCTTTTTACTGGAAATGAGGCATTCCATCTTAGTCCTCACGGGTGACAACGCATCTACATTTTGATTTGTAATAGAGGATAGATGTAGATGTCTATGGGCCGCAGCAACCACTTACCATCAGGTGGACTGTGTGCTCGTTTGTCACCTTTAACCTATAAAAAAAAATATAGCTTGTTGGTCTCCTTTATTTTAAACAGGTTAGTATCGAGTTCTATCTATACAATAACTCTTATAAGTGCAGTTCTTTGTCATTTGTCAATTGTACACAAAAACATATAAAATACATTTTGTGGTTTGTCCACAGGAATTTTATTTTATTTTAGTAATTTTTGCACATGATGTAGATAAATAACATTTCACTAGGCGAAGGTCGATAAGGTTAATAAACTGTGCCTACAAAATAAAGAAACTGATGTTGCCGCTCTCAAAGGTTCGTACATGGTGTTGTAATTATTATAAATTAATATAATATTGATTTTGTTTAAAATTTTGTAATTTTTGAGCCGTGGTATCTGAGCAGATGGTTAGCGCTCGCTGTAAATTTGACAGTACGCGAGCAAACCGGGTTCGATCCCAGCCAGTACGAATGAAATTGTTAATAGTAAATTTAAGTGCTGATTTACCACGTGCTCCGCGGTGAAGGAAAACATTGTGAAAAAACCTGCATGTCTTCGTAATAAGAAAAAAAAAATTTTCGAAGACATGTGAATTTCGCCAACACGCATTAGGGCAGCGCGGAGGACACTTCCTTGCCCTAAAACCATGAAATCATGGGAGGCCTGTGCTCAGCAGTGGGATGTATAATAATAATAATAATAATAATAATTCTTTATTATCAAAAATAAATCACAAGAAATGATATGAAGTCTCTGACTCCTAAACTAGACGAGTCTGTATCTTAGGAATCAGCGGCCTCTCCCAGAGTGTAACACAGGTAATACTAAAAGAACTATGCATGTTTTCATTGTTATAGTAGAAACAAAAGAAAAGTAAACAACTTTACAAATTTAACAAATTTACAAAATTAAATAAAAAAAAATAATAGAAGTTGTAATATAATAAAGTATTCTATATGTGTTATAATTAATACTAAACATCTATACTATACATATATTTAATATACATATATACAAGACGAGCACCCACGTATATATGTGCATATATACTTATATATAATTATTAAATATATATATATATATATATATATATATATATATATATATATATATATATATATATATGTACATACATAAATATTAAAGTTCATAAATAAATTATGCATAAACATAAACGAATCGTTAATATTAATTGTCCACACATTAATCACTTCCCTGTTTTTGTTTATTTATTTATATTGAAACTATAAATTAAATTAATAAATTAAATTAATTCAAATTAAATTAATAAATTTTTTTAAATTTTCTAATGAATGTAGAAAAATGTATACATATTACATAAGAAAAAAATTACTATTTTTAAATATTTTATCCTCATATCGTCAATGAGTGTCGTAAGAAGGAACAGAGGGAAATATAACAGGAAATGGGTCCTGCTAAGAATTCAAAATAGTAAAAAATTGTGTTGCCAACCCTCCTGCCAAGCGTGGTAACTATAGCGTATATTGTATTATTTAATTTATTGAATGGTAGGACATGTAAACCTATATTTGCAAGTACAACACTAGCGCTGACTCGAACAAAGACAACATGTCTCTATAATTGCATAGTCGACAAGTGCATCCGTTTACGAGTATGTGTGAGGACTGTAGGCCGGTGACGCACCACACTTTGTCTAAACGCCAGCGCATCTGACTCAATGTCAAATGTTAGTCATAACAATTTTAGAAGTCTTCACGGATGTTGTGTTTATTTTTGTTATCTCATAAGTCACCTTAGTTTTAACCAACATGTTTAATTTGGAGTATTTATAAAGCGGACACATTTTAAACTTGTTAAAGTTTTAAGTAACATAATGTGAAAGATTTTCGTGGAATTATATGTAGGTACTCGTGTCAACAGTATTCAAATGTTGTGTAGCTTTGTGGTTGATACTCCGGGGTTTCTGCATAAATGTATTATTTTAGAAATATAAATAGGACGTAGTAACGCAAAAAGGGATGCAACCCAAACTCTCGTTTAAAATGTGTATAGGTATAGGTATAAAGCAAAAGAATTCTTACCGTATAACATAACAGAAAGACGCAATTATTTAAAGGAAGATTTCCAAAAAAATCGAGTAAACTAACTGTAATCCAAGCTTCAAATATCTATATAGAAATTATCTATTTGTGGGTTGGATCATTTTTGCATTACACTGTCCAGTCGCCCCCCCCCCCCTCCCTCCTTTTTATAAAAATAAGAGTTATAAACTAGCGTAGAATCCACCTGAAGACGTCCAGGTGGCTACTACTTCAATGTCTACTTGGTTAATAAGCAAAATGCATGCGTTGTCACCTTTGAAAACTAAGATGTAATGAATTGCTACCAGTTAAGAAGATCTCCGAAACACTACAGCATTATGCTACTTTTTTACGCTGGTTTCTGTAAGTGTCTCTTTCATATTCTTCTTCATCAGGCCTTAAAAGTCCGCCTCAAAATGGGTCTTTCCTTTAGTATTTGTCTAAATATAGGATTGGTCTCAATAATCACGCTAAGCAGGCTAACTGAAGATCACAGTGACAGACGTCTCCCACCTTTGACCCCGTTTGATCCCGTCGCCGCTATGGGTTTTTAATGTCTAATGTAAACGAAATGGTGAACGCTTACATAGAATAACAGCTTCGTATGCTGAGTATAGAGAACCTGATACCCTTGTTTTACTGGAAACGAGGCATTCCATTTTAGCCCTCAGCGGTGACAATTTTGATCCTTAATCAAGGATAAATGTGTCTATGGGCCACAGCACAGCACACAGTCCACCTGATTGTAAGTGGATACTTACAATCAGGTGGACTGTGTGCTCGCTTGTCACCCTTATTCTATAAAAAAAAAAAATTCCTCCAGCATTTTCACAGTTGCTTGTTACGACACCTATGGTACAAAACGGGTTGATGAATTCACCTACACCGTGTCATCATACGGCTTTGTATATCCAGTTATTTTGTGAGTCTTTTTCTTTTTAATAAACTAATTTGTCTTAATGGTTAGAAAGATACCTCTGATAATATAAAATTATATGATAATGATAATAAAATAATTTCATGACTATGGCCTATTATATTAATTAATTTAATATGGTATATAATATATATAAATTAATTAATTATAATTACTATATTATCACAGCTTTTTCTTTGCTTGCATCAGGCAATCAATGCGTGTTGCTTGAGTTTTTTTTTTGAAGTTTAATTTTGTATTTGTATACGAATTAGTTATCTACGTATAAAAATTACGTGTCACATTGTTTTTCCGCGATGAACTCCGAAATCACTCAGCCGATCTTAATGAAATTTTGTAAATGTGTATTGACTCCAACTTGAGAGACATAATAGTTTTTATCCCGATAAGTGACACTCAATATTGTTTATTTGCGAATTTAAAGATTTTTTAAAGCACAAAGGGATGTCGGAAAGGGCAGAACAAAGTCCGCCTGGCCAGCTAGCTTATCTCTCTTACAAAGCAATAAGGACCGTGGCCGAGCTCACTTGACTACTCTAGCGCCATCTATTATCTATCTACGGAAGCGGTTGCGATGTATATCGATATGAAAATTTGACGCGCTAAATACATCGTTCTTTATTTAATACATTTCCATAGATGTCGCTTCATGGTACCGCTAAGTAAGATTGACGAAGTCATTGGGCTCTAGTTATATAACATAAACGTAAACATTAATAGCCACTACCCCATATCGTCCCGTGGGTGGTGTAAGAGGCTACGGAGGAAAACTGAAACGGGAGATGGGCGACAGCTTCTTCCTTCTTCTTTATAACTCAATTTAACAAAAAAAAACATGCGTGAGTGTCGTGGAACACTCGGTTGGAACGAAGTTCCTTTTATAGTATATTTTTATTGATAAGCGTATTATATTATTGATTAACAAATACAAATTAATTCATTTTTTTTATAGGATAAGGGTGACAAACGAGTACACAGTCCACCTGATGGTAAGTGGTTGCTGCGGCCCATAGACATCTACATCTATCCTCTATTACAAATCAAAATGCAGATGCGTTGCCACCCGTGAGGACTAAGATGGAATGCCTCATTTCCAGTAAAAAGGGCCTCCGGCCACCTGCACTCAACAAGCGAAACGCAGAGGTAAACCTCTACTTCACGCTTGTATTCTGTGAGGTCGTGGTACCACCCCGGTTCGAGCCGGGCCATCCGTGCGTCAGCAAAAGCTGCCGCGTGGCTCTACCACTGCTAAAGTTATTAGCGTCTATTCAAATGGAGCGTCATTTAAAATAAATTACACTATAACACAAGGGGCAATGATGAAAAAATCTTACACTTTTTGTCGCCTAACTCCCATCCGCCAAACCCGTACCGTCCGATAAGGAACTTCGTTCCAAAACTGCGGTTTCTTACCCACCTGCCAAGCAATGCAACTTTCAGAATATCTCCTATGAGGCAATCTATGCGGAAGGCCTCATAATAATTTTACTTTAAAAATATTTTTAGTATAGTCATCTTAGAAAGAATTCATACTTGAGCATATGCCTCTTTTTATTTTGATCATAAGAATAATAACAGTATATACGTAAATCACCAAGCATTTCAATTCTACAATCATTAATTCTTTCACTTAACGATATAATTTTACGAAAGCCTTAGTCCTCCGATTACTGCAATGTAATAAAACGTGCTCGAGTCATTAAGCTTACAATTTACTTAATTAAGCAGTTTAAAACGGCGTGAAGAGGCTTCGTTTACTACCATTCGGCTGAATGTGATCGAGGCGCGGGCGGTATAGCAATCGAAAAAAAAAATCGTGATCCAACAGCAGCGTTATAAATGATAATTAAATTATTTTTCATCAAAGATCAAATGATCTCATAAACAGAATCAACCGGTTATTGTAATTTATTGTTTTAATCAGTGAGTAATACTCAGAATTACCGATCCCGCTGAATCGATAATTTAGTGATGTGACGCAGTTTTTTTATAGCAAGTAAATTACACACATACTGCATTATAATTCATTTTGAGATGAAAGTCTCTAGCGGTGTTACCAATTAAAATAGTCACATGATCACGCTCGAACTAGTATAAATAACGTTAAGAATCGTGAACTATCTCGTCGGTAGAGCGTCTATCGTTTATTTGCAGTCGCCGAGTCAACAGAACATAATGTGAAAAGGTTAAACGCCTTATTATTTTAGATCGAGGGAAAATAGTTTTTAAATGTAAAACGTAATAGGGCAAAAAGTGATGCGGCGTCAGCTTTGAGTCCTGTAAAGGACTTGATGTGCCTTGAATATCCCTGAAGAGCCGGTTCACATTCTAGACGTTGGTAGATGAGGAATGCGGGCCGCCATTCCGAAAATGCGAAAGCATCGCCTCACATGTGAAGTCAAGAGGGAACTACTGATTTTATAGACTCTAATTACGTGATAAAATTGAATGGCATTGTAGAACGCAATCAGAAGAGGTGTGAGAGTTGCAAATTGCACTTATAGTTACGTGAGACGCACCATTGACAGTTTGACTCAAGAAAGATTTTTTTCTAAAGGATTTATAGTTATTATGTTGTACTGTATTGAATGAAATTATATGATTAGGTCAATATAACTTAGATCAAAAGGGCAATTCAACTCAGCTGAGCAGCGTTACACACATCTTCCCATTCAGTGTTCCTCAAAATCTTAAATCAAAAGTGTGCAAACTGTGCATGTCGTCAGTGATGACTTAATATAAAATAGATATGTGATTTCTTGTGCTGTGTAGTGAGTAGAGGCGGTGAAAGAATATCCACTACCCCATATCATCCCGTGGGTGTCGTAAGAGGCGACAGAGGAAAACAAACCAGAATAATAACTAGGTAATAAGAAATTGCTCTATTATTTGCCATAGTTGCCACGCTTGTCAATCGTTGCAACTATGGCAAATAATTCCCTTATGAGGCAATCTTTGGGGAGACTTATGTTCAGTAGTGGACTTCGATAGGCTAGTTCTTTACTGCTAGTTCTATCAGAAAATTAAAGTTAATTTGAAGCTATGAAGAGAGTTGACGGGTATTATTGATAATAATTATTATTAATTATTGTAAAAGTAATTATTATTAATAATTGGTTATTGGTATTCTGTGCAAATATGGCCCTTCCCCGCTGGAGCCGATCTATTCGTTCTGCTGCTGTATTTTACGTAATAGAGCTCTATTACGTAAAATAAACGTTTGTTTTATATGGCGAAGGAAATAGATCCTTCTAGACGTACTAATTTATAAAATTTCCCAAGTTGTACCCTATAAACCAATCGGTCATCACGCGTTTGATCAATAAAAATTGGTCAAATATTGGATCAATTAAAAATTGGTCAAATATTGGATCAGTTGAAATTTGGTCAAATATTGGATCAATCAAAAATAGGTAAAATGGTTGATTTGAGATGCTTGAAGTAGGGTCCCGCCATAGGGTTCCGCTGTAGAGATTATCGCAAATACACCAAACTGAAGTTTAAATTTTATAGCCATCTTTATGAACTAAATAAAAGTATTCAGTAACAGCTATATTTTAGATTTTAGTTGCATTATTTATAAAAAAGTAAAGTTATCTCTTCTCTAAGCTCATTGCAGGGAAAAAAGAACAATATATTGTATGGTAATTATTTTAAATGATACTTTATTAAATTAGCGCTTTCCGTATATTTTAGAAATCGCAAGAGGCCGGAGTCCGATCACCAACATAACAATTTCCTCTCCCGTGCCCAACAGCAGGATGTATAAAGGCAGAATTTTTTTTGTACTTTATTCTATAACTTTGTTTCCTCTTGACATAGAGTAAGTATATTAAATATTTGTAACATTTGCTTATTTTAAAATTGATACCTATATTCTTCAAAATTTTAATCTAATTCGGTGATGTTGTTACATATTAAGATAGATCTACAAAAGGAAATTATAAATGAAACCTAATCTATAACAGCGCAATCGTAAATAGGCGAGTGTAACCAAAGAACACATTCCGTTACTCTCAGAATGTGTCGTTTATTAAGATCTTAAGATCTACGAATCACTAATAAGAAAAACCATTATTTAGACATCTACTAATTGCTTCCGTTGTCTGTTTCATAATTATTTCGATGTCACGTTACCTTTCACTTTGTATTTTAGTATTAAACTAAATGTCACTCCCAGTTGACAAGGCGCCTGTGATTTGGTTTCTTTGTAAAAGGGGCTTTCATAATGTTACATTTTAATTTATTTAAATAATATGTTTTAATTACATTTTTTTATTTATACAAGCCGGGGCGGCATCAGAGGCAGCGGAACTGAGTAAGTGGCGCAAATATGAGTCTCTGAGAGGTGATTACATATTTGTGCCATTTGCTGTAGAGACTATCGGTCCGTGGCGTCCACGTGCGGTGAGGTTCCTAAAGAAACTCCATCCGCGACTGGTCGTTGCTGCTGGTAATAAGAAGGCGAGGTCTTTTCTCGCTCAAAGGCTAAGTATAGCCATTCAGCGGGGAAACGCAGCCAGTGTTCTTGGCACGATACCGCGGGGATTGGGATTGTAATATGATAATTAAGTTATTAGTTTTAGATTTTTTAATTATAGTTTTTAATATTGTATATAACAAAATATTGTATATGTTATGTAAAGAAATGTAATTTATACTCAAGTAAGGTTTGTCATGGCTTATTGTCTTTTTAACCCCGCTATACTTCACTTACTTGAAAGAATATATATAATGAAGTTATTTTACGTTCAATAGAATTTAGTTTTTGTATGTTCGGGCTCAAAATACAAGATACGTACATGATTGTGAAATAATAATTGGTAGATGAATATAATCTTAATTGTCAATGCTATTATATTCTTATAGACTATTAGTTTTAAAAGAAATCACACGCGTAAAAATAAACGACTGTAATTAAGGACCGGATAAGAACAACGCGTGATAATAGTAAATATGAGATCTGTCTGTCATTCCTTTCATCCGCATAGTATTGTGAGTTAAGTCAAGTCTTCATTACTCACCAACAAAGTAACGTTAATGAAGTAATTATATCAATTGTCGGTGCCATCAAATTTAATGGTGCGTTCGTAGACAGGACGTTCTTGAAATTTCAGATGCGTTTTTAAAGAAATACGTTGTGACGGGAAAGATTTATTTTTCGTTTTAAAATCTTAATTTCGTACCATTATAATGAATGCTAAATATGAATGCAATCAAAAACATAACTTGTAAAAAAAAGCCAAGTCTCGCAACTCAGTCCTACCGTAAAAAGTTGTGAGATCCGTGTAATACCAAGCCGGTTAATTTATTCAGTCTCTACTTAAGGGTCCTTCTGTCTTAAATTATTACGTAATTAGCTAACCTAACAAAATCTTATAGTGACCATATCAATATCAAAAATCTTTTATGTTTTAAGTAAATAGATTGACTTGGCAATCGCACTAAACAATCTAATTTAATATAATATGTATTACTTGAGAGATACATTGTGCTTTCATGCGATGGCCAAGTCAATCTTTTTATTTAAAACATAAAAGATTTTTTTATAAGTTATGTTTTTGATTGCATCTCATTTCTTTTTGTAGATAGTTATAATTAGGTATTATACATATATAGGTACACTGATTCATTCACTGCAAATGTAACTTTGTAATCCTATATATTTATATGGGATTACAAAGTTATTTATGCAGTTGGTGTATCTCGAAAACTGGATCGAAATTGCAAAATATTTTAATTTTCCCCTGATTGATATAATAAACAATAATTGTATTCCAAATTTGAAGCTTCTATGTCTGTTAAAAGTGCCTTAGAGTTTTGATGATCAGTCAGTCAGTGAGTGACAAAATTAAGAAACTTTGACTAGTTATAATTCTTAAACTACTACTTCAAATTTAATGAAATTTGAAATATACCGAGTTTATACAATGGCTACTTGGTTAATAAAAATTCAGGCTTCTGGTTTTATCCACAATGAAGTTATAGGGTTTCGAAAATGGCCTGAACTGCTTCGAGAAACGGATGGTACGGCCGTGCCGTTTTTTTGCTCGACTTGGCGGGGGCACTGCCGTGCCCCGAGATTTCGAACACACATTTAGAATTTTTTGATTTACAAGAAATTTTAAGGATGAAGGTATATTTTGTAGTGCGCCTTGGTTACATAGTTAAAAGTTATGGTTGTATCTTGAGTCTGAGCTCGAAACTTGAGTCTAACTCGTGATAATAGCAAGAAGCATGTAATTGTATTTTTAGTGGTTGGTTGTTTCGGTGGAAAGAAAATAATATTAACGATTTATTTAAAGCAGTAGCAAGAAACGTTTGTCGTCTCGGATGTATCAAAACAAAGATAGCATCCATGTTGCTATCACTAGTGTTAATCAACAGTGCTTCGTGGTGAAGCACGGGCATAGCTGATAAATGAAATATATTTAACTATCTCTGTGTATTGCTGTGTAGTGGTGGAGTAAGAATATCAACTACCCCATAATATCACACCGTGGTTATGAGGCAATAGAGATAAACAGAAACAGGAGATGAGCAACATCATCTTCCAGACAACAACCGAAAATAAAAAAAAATATAAAAAGACTGCGGTCGTCAACCCACCTGCCAAGCAATGCAACTTTGGCGAAATCTCCCCATAAGACAATCTATGTCGGAGGCCTATGTTCAGCTGTGGACGTTTGATAGGCTGTTAAAAATGATGAATGATCTCTGCTCTCAACTTAACTTCTCAGATTGTTCTGTCTCTTTTACTTCAAACACTAAACTAGCTAATAGATCAAAATAACAAAAAGTGTGCTTTTCTACTTTTTTTTTATAGGATAAGGGTGACAAACGAGCACACAGTCCACCTGATGGTAAGTGGTTGCTGCGGCCCATAGACATCTACATCTATCCTCTATTACAAATCAAAATGTAGATGCTTTGTCACCCGTGAGGACTAAGATGGAATGCCTCATTTCCAGTAAAAAGTGCCTCCGGCCACCTGCAAAACTATCTACTTATGAGTTCTAAACGTGGTGGAGCCATGCTGCAGTTATATTAGTGGCATAGTTGTAGCACGAATGGGTCGCCTCGACTGGGGAAGGACCACGCTCTCATAGAATATCAACGTAAAATAGCAGCTTAACACTGCTGTGTTTCGTATGGTGAGTGTAGAGAACCGGAGACCCTTTTTACTGGAAAAGAGGCATTCCATCTTAGTCCTCACGGATGACAACGCATCTGCATTTTGATTCCCAAACGAGAATAGATGTAATGTCTATGAGTCACACGCCAAACGCATCTGTATAGCTTGCTGCTTGTATGCTTGAAGTTGGATGCAGGTGTAGGTACATAGGTTTTAAACGTAGTAGAGCCGATCCTATGGCGAGTAATGCCGGTGTTCTTCTGGGTTCCGTTCTCTCCGCAACTCTCTCCCTGCTGCATATTGATGATCTGCTTATGCCCGGTATCTATGGGTATGCAGACGATAGCACAGTTGTGGAGATACCAATCAAGTCCTCGGGCTGTCTGGATCAAATCCAGTCTGAAAGAAAAGCTATGGTAGAGCGTATGAATCTCACACTACAGGCAGTCTCCGAATGGGGCGATGCCAATCTTGTGAAATTCAACGCCTCCAAAATACTAGCGTGTCTCTTCACTGCAAAGAGGAACCAGCTCACCTTGGCTCCTTCTTTCTGAAATGTATTACTGGAATATACCGACCGCCTTCAGTTGTTAGGGTTTGAGATATCCTCAAATCTGAACTTCAGGCGGTTCATTGAGTCCACGGCCAAAGCAGATGCAAGGAAGTTGAGAGTCCTCGCAAAGGTGTGGCGATACTTCACGCTGGGACAGCTGCTTACTTTATATAAAGCGCAAGACTGGTCATGCATGGAGTATTGTTGCCACATAGGGGCTGGTGCTGCAAAATGCCACCTAGCAGCTTTGGACTCAATGGAAAGGCGTGCTAAGGGGCTTATTGGTGACCCGAATTTGGTTAAAACCAATCTTACCAGACTCGAACACAAACGTAAAGTAGCTAGCCTTTCGGTTTTCTACAAAATAATCTGTGTTTCGTATGGTGAGTATAGAGAACCGGAGACCCTTTTCACTAGAAACGAGGCATTCCATGCCAGTTCTCAGGGGTGACAACGCATCTGGATTGTGATTCTTAATTGAGGATAGATGCAGATGTCTATTGGCTGTGACATCTACTTACCATCAGGTGAACATTGTGTTCGTTTGTCACCCTTATTAAGTGGCGAAGCTTGCGAAGTCATTGATTTCACGATGTCTGTCCGTCTGTCAGTCTGTCCGTCTGTCCGTCTGTCCGTCCGTCTGTCCGTCTGTCCCCCGATTATCTCGAGAACGGTTTCCAATTTTCAAATTCTGTTTTCAGCAATCGATTACTGATCACCCAGGCATCTGAATCTCCTATTTTGAAACTGATTGCTCAACGGCAACCGTTAGAAACCGCTACAAAGCTGATTGCTTCGCCACTTTGCTATGCTGTTAGCTTGCTAGGTTTATTCTAAATAAAAAAGGCTGCTAACTTACTATCAGGTGTACATTTGTCACTTCATTTTTATACAAAAAAGGATAATTATTCATAATTGGTCATGAGGCATTCCATTGAAGTATGATACCACATATGTAACCTTCTTTGTTTGAAGTTGTTCATGGATTAAATAGCCCTTTACCATCAAGTTTACCACTAGCTAGTATATCACTGGTTAATTACAAGATGTTAAAAAAAACATGAAATATTCTTCTCGGGTATCCACATCGTTAACATGACTAATATCATCTCATATCATCATGATTAGAATCATTATCGTCTTCATTATTTTCCACTATTTTACAAATGAACTTCAATGATCACTGACAAAAATCACGAACTCCATCTGTAACTTTAAAAACGTCTCTTACCCATCTCAGTTTTATCTCAGGAACCATTTTTTTTATAGAATAGAGTGACAAGCGA
Source organism: Parnassius glacialis (assembly GCA_033319125.1). Classification (NCBI taxonomy): domain Eukaryota; kingdom Metazoa; phylum Arthropoda; class Insecta; order Lepidoptera; family Papilionidae; genus Parnassius; species Parnassius glacialis. The sequence continues at coordinate 35,458,619 of JAVANC010000018.1, forward strand.
GCACACAGTCCACCTGATGATAAGTGGTTGCTGTGACCCATAGACATCTACATAGATCTATCCTCAATAAAGAATCAAAATGCAGATGCGTTGTCACCCGTGAGGACTAAGAATGCCTCTTTACCAGTTAAAAGGGTGTCCGGTTATCTACACTCACTATAATAAAACACAGCAGTGTTAAGCTGCTATTTTACGCTGGTATTCTGTGAGAGCGTGGTTCTTCCCCGGTCAAGCCGACCCATTCGTGCTACAACTACACTACTAATATAGCTGCAGCATGGCTCTACCACGTTTAAAATTTATTTTAATTTTATTTTAATAGATATATTATTTCTTCAATTACTAAATATTCCTATATTTTTTTTAATATTAAGGAAAAAGTTTAATGGATAATTAGAAATATCTGCTAAAGTATTAAAGAAATAACTCGTTTTATGCAATTTATTTAATAATTACTTGTCAGAATGAAAGTCTTTACATGCGAATTCCTTTTCCTTGCGCAGGTAAGAATTATCAAACAATTACGAGCTCTTAAGAACAGTTTTACGACTGTGAAAGAACTTCTTATAAGTAATAACGATATAATGTGCAGCGCAAAGATTATAAGAATGGGTTATATTATGACGAAGTTCTTTGTTGGACAGTATGGATTTGGCAGATGGGGGCTAGACGACGAAAAGTGTAAGATTTTTCCGTCACGACTCCTGACGTAGTGTAGACGGCGAAAAGGAAACGAGGTGGAATAATATCCATCTCCCTCGCACTTTCCTTATCTTGCCATGAAAGATATTTGTTTTATTTTAAATGACCCTTCATTTTAATAGACGCTAGTAATTAATTAATTTGTATTTGTTAATCAATAATATAATAAGTTAATCAATTATAATATACTACGAAAGGAACTTCGTTCCAACCGGGTGTTCCACGACATTCACGCATTTTCTTTAAATATCTATACTGATTTAAGGTAAATAACGAACTCATAGTTGCCTCTACAATCACAGATTCGACACGCTACAGCACCATTATAAGACACATACAAGACACTCGAGGAAATAAATCAAACTTCGCTCGGAGCCGACATTTCGATTTTCGCAGTGCTCAAACTATAGAACATCAGTTGCCCGAACCACGGTCTTACCCTCTCATTCTCGATTCCAACTCATGTTCGAGTTGCTCTCCTGTGACCTCACAACGCCCGATGAAGTAATAAATTATATAATGCATTGGAAATTGTTTCTCGCAGTAGATAGGTAACTGGGCGCACCTACTAATCGGTTATGGCGCGCCTGGAGCGTCAGTAAAAGATTTATGAATTTAAGATCTCGTTTGCGATGTGTGCATACTTTTAAAATGTATGGTATTTTAGACAGCTGCGGCTCTGGTAGAATGAGTTTAAATATTTTATTTCTCAATGACCATAAATTTACTGACTTTATAAAGTTAATTGAATGTAAGTATTACATAATTATATATGCCTTTTAATGAATGCTCCAAATTATGTATGTTATGAAAGATTTTGCAAAACTCAACAGCTCATCACGCAGTTGTATTGGTGACCACAGAATTGAGTTTCTTGCTAGTATAACACTCCACATAACTAGTCTTTGGAACTTTTCGTTATTGTTCCATCGCTAGAGACACCTTCGCTAGCCAGGTTGGTAGCAAGATAAATTGAGGTAAACAATTGGAACATACCAGACTTTTTTTTACAAATAAGCCTCCTGACGGCTCCATTAGCAATAAGTTGCTGCGCTGGGGGCCGTGGGTTCGAATCTCGCACGGAACAAAGTTTTTGTTTGGCCTGCAAATAATTTTTCCGGGTCTAGATGTTTGTCCTTGTGCAATTTGTGTTTGTAAACTGCCTCCACGATACAAGAGAAAATCCTAGTGTGGGGGTAACGTTTTAAAAAAATAAAAATCTAAATAAAAATCAAAAAACCTTTTCACATTCCACGCATTCAGGTTTTCTCAAAATTTTAATATAATTGTCACGTTTACTGAAATAATGACTCCTATATATTTATTCGATTAATACATATTATGGAATACAACTATCGAACGTTGAACAAAACCGCCTGCCATATAGCTTGAAAAACCGACAACCGATGGGAAAGTAAGGTTCTTTAGTGTCAGCCCTACTAGGTGAAGTGACGACTTGCTAAAACATGTAAGAAGTCGACGCATGCAGGTGGTTCAAGACCATGTTTTGTGATATTTGTTGAGAGGGGTCTATGTCAGTGGACTTGTGAATTCCTGGAGTGTAATTGGACTGTAAGGGATGAATGGATTGTAACGAAACTAATTTTACAGATTTTGTTGCGTTTAATTCAAAGTATTATTAAGTAAAGTATTTAAGTAAAGTTATAGCTTATATACGAACCACTTCTGAGCACAAGGTGCTCTCATTTCTGAGAGGTAGGATAAGGAAGTGCCCTAATGCATATTGGTGGACTTTATATGTTTTCAAAGGTTTTCAAAGTAATTGCGCTGTGGTACGTGGTTCGTACGTAGAAGAGCCACGCTGTAGAATGGGTCAGCTCGACCGGAGAACAGACCACACTCTTACAAGATACCAGCGTTAATACTTTTTGCAGGAATGGCCCCTTAAAACTGGGCAGGACATCATTTTCTTTCTTTACACGGAACTAAGCAAATTATTTATAACAACCCCATTATAATGGATTTCCGCAAAGTAACGCCTCATTCTATTAATTATCTTTATTTTTTTTATATGATAAGGGTGACAAACGAGCACACAGTCCACCTGATGGTAAGTGGTTGCTGCGGCCCATAGACATCTACATCTATCCTCTATTACAAATCAAAATGTAGATGCGTTGTCACCCGTGAGGACTAAGATGGGATGCCTCATTTCCAGTAAAAAGGGCCTCCGGCCACCTGCTCTCACCAAGCGAAACGCAGAGGTAAACTACTAAAAGAGGTCTACTTCACGCTGGTTTTCTGTGAGGTCGTGGTACCACCCCGGTTCGAGCCGGCCCATCCGTGCGGCGGCAAAAGCTGCCGCGTGTCTCTACCACTGTTAAAAGCCTTTATGCAGGAAACAAGGCATTCTTAGTTCTCAGGGGTGAGTATAAGTAACTGCGATTGAGAAACCGTGTGGCGGCGGTGTAAGAATATTCACTGCCATTTCGTCCCGTAGGTTGTCGTAAGAGGCGGCAGAGGGAAATTAAAACTGAAGTAGAGCAGCAGTATCTTTCTGATTATAACAAGTCAATATATAAAAACAAACTACGGTTGCCAACCTGTCTGCCAAGCGTGGTAACTATGGCAAAATCCTCACGATGAGGGATCTGCCCAATCTATGGGAGAGGCCTATGTACAGTAAAGTAAAGTTGCAGCCTATTTACGTCCCACTGCTGGGCACAGGCCTCCTCTCATTTCTGAGAGAGTTTTAGGGCAAGGAAAGCTCCGTCGCGCTGCCCCTATGCGTGTTGGCGTACTTCACATGTCTTCGAAATATTTTTGTTTTCTTATTTCTACATATGTACAGTAGCGGAATGTTATAAGCTGTCACGGATGGTTGAGGAACAAACATTGATGCTCATCAAGTCAGAGCGTCTGGCTACGAGCTATCTAGATCTAGCCCTTACCTGCATGTCTGCAGGTTCTGGCATTCGAATCTTAATTAATTGGCCGATATTCCAACATTTGTGCAAACACAAATGTTGACATATCGGGTCTGGTTGAATTGTGGTTGTGTTCGTGATCATGACTGCATTTGAGGCTTCTTCAGATATAATCATATTTCGTTACATTTATGACGTGTAGGTTAGGGCCAGCGAGCACTTGTGTGTGTAACTTTTAACAGGAAACAGAATTTGTCACAATGCTCAATACCATCATTCTTATCAACACCAATGGGCGTATCGATATACGTGGTAGTCACGCTGCAGCTTTATTATTGTTGTTGCACGAAGAGGTCAGCTTGACCTAGAAAGGTACAAGCTCCCACAAATACCCACGTGAAATAGCAGCCTGACGGTGTTGCGTTTAGTATGGTGAGGGTAGAGAACGTAGACCTTTCTTACAGGAAACGAGGCATCATACCATTTTATTCCGCAGGGTTAGCAACCCATCTGCATTTTGATTCTTAATCGGGAATAGATGTAGATGTCTATAGCTCATGGACATAGTCTCCGAAGTACAATCTGTAGAAGACCGACAAACAAACAACTTTATCCATACCATATGGATGATTGGCGGTCCACCACTGTGCGATTTAGAAAAAGTTTTTTCCCTCGCACAACTTCCTTGTGGAATCGATTACTACCAGCGATTTTTCCGGACTAATACGACTTAGGGACCTTCAAGAAAAGAGCCTACTCCTTTTTAAAAGGCCGGCAACGCTTCTGCCATTTCTCTGGTGTTGCAGTTGTTCATGGGCGGCGGTAGTCACTTACCATCAGGTGAGCCGCATGCTCGTTTGCCCCCTCTCCTATAAAAAAAATGAAAACTTGGCGGCGTTGAGACTTTAACAACTTTAATTCCGTAGAGAAGTATTTTTATTTCTCTTTGTCTATTAGGATTTATTAATGTGGCGTTATTTAGGTTTAAGACAGTGAAAGACCATTTATTTTATCAGTTTTTTCGTTTTTTGAAAAAATCTCCAGGGTTTTTGGATAAAATATGGCCTAGATCACTCCTGTAATTGCTAGAATAGAATAGAATAGAATAATTTTTTATTCAATATTGATTATTACATAATTCTTATTGAAAGTCATTTTCTATTTACCACTGGTTCGGAAAATACCTCTGTCCTGGGAAGAACCAGCAAGAAACCCAGCGGGACTTTTTTTTTCAAACATATTTCACTTAACAATAATTTCATTTATACAATTTTTAAATTATTTTTAATAGAACCAGCATAGTGGCAATCACCTTCTTCCCAGGGGTTATTTTCATTCATGTATTCCTTGATATTATAATAACCCTTTTTGTACAGTTTTTCTTTAATAAAACTTTTAAACTTGTTTATTGATAAACTTTGAATATGTTCTGGGATTTTGTTGTAAAAACGTATACATTGCCCCATAAATGAATTACTGATTCTGTGGAGTCTAGTAACTGGTGTTACAAGCTTATGTTTGTTCCTAGTGTTTAAAGTATGCACATCCTTATTCTTATTAAAGCTATTTATGTTTTTATGTACATACATTACATTTTCATAAATGTATTGCGATGCCAAAGTTAATATGTTTATTTCTTTAAATTTTTGTCTGAGGGACTCTTTACAATTTAGATTATAAATCGCCCGAACGGCTCTCCATTGCAAAACAAATAAAGCTTCAATATCAGCCGCATTACCCCATAGCAAAATTCCATAAGACATTACGCTATGAAAGTAACTAAAATACACTAATCTAGCTGTCTCAACATCTGTGAGACATCTAATCTTTCTTACAGCATATGCTGCAGAACTAAGTCTGCTTGCTAATTTAGATATATGGGGGCCCCATTAAAGTTTCGCGTCAATAGTAATACCGAGAAAAACAGTAGTATCCACAAGACTCAACTCCTCCCCATTTAATAGCACATTGGTATTCAAATGTTTTACGTTAGGAATTGTAAATTTAACACACTTTGTCTTATTGCCGTTTAAGAGCATATTGTTGGCGTTAACCCAATGTACCAATTTCGATAGAGCATTATTTACATCGTCATAATTAATTAACTGCCGTTTGAGTTTGAAAATTAAAGAGGTATCGTCAGCAAATAATACTATATCGTGATTGTCCCCTACAAGATAAGGTAAGTCATTAATATAGATTAAAAACAGGAATGGGCCAAGAATCGAGCCCTGAGGAACGCCCGTTGATACTACCGAACCGGAGGAACCTTTACCATTAATCACAACTTTTTGAGTTCTGTTACTTAAATATGAAGTAATAAGTCTAAGCGCCAAATTTTTTACACCGTAATGTTGTAGTTTCCTGATTAATGTTTCATGATGAACACAATCGAAAGCCTTGGAAAGATCACAGAAAACACCTAAGGCATCCTGTGAATTCTCCCAGGCATTAAAAATATATTTCATAAGCTCAACACCGGCGTCAGACGTCGAGCGACCCCTTGTAAAACCAAATTGGTTTTTATGAAGTAATTTATTTGTATTAAAAAAAATTAACAATTGATCCAAAAATATTTTTTCATAAATTTTACTGAGAGTTGGTAGTACAGAAATAGGTCTAAAATTTGCGGAGTCCAATGTACTATTGGATTTAAATAAAGGTGTTACTTTACTATACTTCATTAATTTAGGAAATACACCAGAATCGATACAAGTATTAAAAATAATAGCAAGCTGAGGTGCAATTAAATCTATTATGGACGCAATAACTGTCACGGTAATCCCCTACAAATCTGCGGTTTTCTTAACATCAATGGTTTTGAAGTATTTTACAATATCTTGCGGTAATACTATTTCAAATCTAAACTCTTTTAAACAGATATTAACATTCTGTTTGAGTAATGACTCGGCGACAGTTGGAGAAGTATTCAAAGACTCTGTTGTCAAAATAGGAATATCAGTGAAATATTTCTCAAACACCGCTGCGACTTCTTGATTTGATTTAGTCAATTCATTGTTAATTTTTAATTAATAGTTTGAGTTACGAGGTTTTTCTTTACCGGTTTCGCTGTTGATTATACTCCACGTCATTTTAATTTTATTCTTAGCCGTCTTAATTTTGTTGCTAATATGTAACGATTTGGCTGTGGGGCAAACTTTTTTAAACATTTTAGAATAATTTTTGACATATTCTTTAAAAGCATTAGAAGGATTATATGATCTTTCATGGTAAAGGTCATATAGCCTTCGTCTGATTTTATGAATTCCCACTGTCGCCCACTCATTAAATGCCTTGCGACTGTTTCTGGAGAATGTTTTAGAAGTAAATGTTTTTTTTTAAATTCATTGCTTATAAGGGTAAATAATTCTCCATATAAAAAGTCTGCATTGTTCTTATAAGAAAGCGATGGAAGGTTTTTTTACCACATTACTTCTGAATATCTCCAGGCGTTTTGCATTAATAGGAACAAGCACAATTTTCTCAATTTCCTGTTTTTTGTGCATATAAAGTAATGAAACCAGTTGTCCACAGTGATCTGAACTAAGTTTTTGAATTTAATAAAAAAAAATTAAATAAAAAAAATAAAATAAAATTAATTAAAATAAAATTAAGAAAAATTTAATACTGACGGAAGAAGTTTCCAGGAGATTGATATTAAAGTCTCCACACACTACAAGAGATTTATTCTGTTTATTAAGCTTAACTAAAACTTCTTCCATAATTTTTTCAAAAGTATCATAATTTGAACATGGGGGTCTGTAAACACTGACAAGAATAAGGTGCTCAAGCTCAACACATGCCATTTCTACAGTACGCTCAACAGAGAGGCTCACAATGTCTTTACGTTCTTTACATGATAAGGATTTATTAGCTAATATTAAGGAGCCACCACGTAATTTAGTATCTCTATTGAACGAACTGACCACCTGGTGATTACTGAAATTAAATATGGAGTTCTAATTTTTTAACCAATGTTCAGTAATACATAAAATATGAATAAGGTTACTATTTAAAATAATTCAATTTCTAGTTCTTTGCCTAACATACCTTGTATATTTTGATGCACCAGGTTAATACAGTTTTTATTATTGCTATTTTGTGAAATTACACAAGGAAGTATTGTTAAATTGTATTCTAAGGTATTTAAGTTATCTTTGCTAGAGATTACCTCTATTATCTTATTATCTAATTGAAATTACTTGGAACTAATTCCAAATCATTTGTGAAATTATTTTTCTGCTCAATAAAAGCAGGTGTTAAGGTAGCCAATAATTTGGCTGGGTTATAATATAAATAATAAGATAGCGTATTTGCTACCAGTCTTAAACTAAACTTTGATAGGTAATACCTATCTCTTGTCAAAAACTTCTTAATTAAATTATTAATATCAACTAAATGAAATTTATCATTATTAGTCTTACAATTAAATGTCAAATTTAAGTTATTATTACATGTCGAATTATGCATCATTAAATTTAAATTATATCTTAGTTTATTTTCCTGTGGCCACCCCTCTATGTAAGGCAATGTAAACAAGATAACTTTAACCACATTTATGTTATTGAGATATTCAATATATTTTAATAATTGATTCTTGTTCATATTGCCTCTTCACCCAACAAAAATTATTAATATACTATTAGGGTTAAATTTACTAGTTAAAATTTTATTCATAATATCACTGAATGATGCTCCAGGCATGCAGTAATTACTTATCTGTTGCCTTTTTTATTCAATGATATACCCAAATTTTTGCCTATGTCATCACTATACATAATTACATTATTTTTTTCATTACTTTTTAAATTTATCTGCTTCGTTATGGTACTATCATAGAGTGCAGGTAAAGAAAATGAAGTATTACTGCTTGTAATATTATTAACACACACTGTCCCTAAAGAACCTGGCATTGAGCGCTGATATTCATTTTGATATTTTAATAAGGAATCAAAACGTTCCTCGTTATATTTACATGACTTTACACGATTATCCATGGCCAGTATGTGTTCTTTTATCTCATTCCCTGCTGATTTATACTTATTTGACATAATTTGTAATGAAGTTTGAAGTGATAAAATTTCTGAATTAAGACACTCTATTTCAGTCTCATAACAATTTTTCATGTTTTCCACCTCAATTGAATATAATTTAATTTTACTAATTAACTCTTGCTTTTCCTTACATAAATTTGTATAATTTTAGTTTTAACTAATTTTTGAACTTTCCTAATATATTTATTGATTTTTATATATTTTCTTAATTTCCTTCTGCTGCATGTAATCCTTTCTGCTGTTCTTGACGAAGTAGAATCTTTAGTCAAATCTATTGTTGTGTAGGGTTGCAATGTTTCATGAGATTTACATTCTACAAGCTCATCGAACAGACTCTGAGTTTGAAATGCTTGCACGTTATCAATGTATTGTTTAAATTGTGAAATCTGCTCATGAAATAGCTTCAGTTAATTGTAATTTCAATGCAGCAATTAATCTGAGGGCTTCCTCATATTCTTTGCTGCATCGGTCAAACTCATCGACTGTCCCCTGGAGCTGATCCCTTTCCTTTAAAATATCTGTATAATCTCTATGTATCTTAACCATATCACTTTTCAACTGTGTATTTTTCGAAATTATACTTATTATTTCCTTTTCGTTGTCATCCCTTTCTTTAAGTAACAGCTCACACTGCTCCCTGGACGCCCTCAGTTCTTGCAGCGCAAGATGAAGTTGGTTCTCCATCTGGCGCGTTTTGGCGTAGCGAGTATTCATTTTACTATATATTTCAAATAGTAAAAGAAAACAAAGATGGAAAATCAAGGGAACAGAGTAAGCAAATATCCAATTCCTCACAGAATACCAGCGTGAAGTAGAGGTTTACTTCTGCGTTTCGCTTGGTGAGTGCAGGTGGCCGGAGGCCTTTTTTACTGGAAATGAGGCATTACATCTTTGTCCTCACGGGTGACAACGCATCTGCATTTTGATTCGCAAACGAGAATAGATGTAGATGTCTATGGGCCGCAGCAACCACTTACCATCAGGTGGACTGTGTGCCCGTTTGTCACCCCCATCCTATAAAAAAAAATTGTAGGACTCTAATAACAGATCTAAAATTAAATTATCAAAAAACAATTCAAAATGAAATCCGAAAACAACAAAACTTAAGATATATCGTAAATATTAAAAGGGATAACAAGAATTACAGTAACTTTTAAACCTAAGTTTTAAACGACGTTCGTTACCTGCTGTCACTTTAAATTGAGAGGCATTAAAAATGTATTTAATTAGATATTTACCACTTTTATTAATTACACAATACAATTTGTTCCTAATTAACAACTATAACTTAAATTTGAGGTGGAAATTATCAATTACAATATTTATTTTTACGAAATTATTTGGGAGCAAATTATTTAAGTATTTGTCACAGGGGTTGCCACAGCAAAAAAAAAAAAATGCTCTCTATCTATTCACGAAATTTCGTTACTAACGTCTACAGACAGACAAAAATTTAAAAAATGGTTATTTATGTCTTAATGGCAAGCGAATAAAGCCCCTCAAACAACCAAACAACCAGCGCGTGTTGGCAGCGATGACCTATGGAACTGGGACGTGGTCCTTCACTGCTGGCCGTAAGAGGAAACTCAAGGTCGTGAGCTATGGAGAAGGCTATGCTCTGGGTTTCTCTGCGTGATAAACTTAAAAATAAGGATATTCGCAATAGAACCAGAGTGACCGACATAGCCCAATGGACTAGTAAGTTGAAGTGGCAATGGGCCGGCCATGTAGTTCGAAGAGCCAACAACCGATGGGGAGGAAAGGTTCGTGATTGGCGGCCTCGTACCGGCGGACTACGTGTAGGGCGTCCCCCACTAGATGGAGTGACGACCTGGTAAGTGCAGTACATGCAGGAAGTCGACGGATTCAGGTGGCTCAGAACCGTGCTTTGTGGCATTCCTTGGCGGAGGTCTATATTCAGCAGTGAACTTGTGAAGAGCTGTAATGATGAATGATGATGATGAAATAAACACCTTCATCTCATATCAAGCAGTATTTCAATTTAATAGACAGACACTTCAGTTTTATTTTTATGTGTAGATGTTTTATAGTTAAGGTTATAAGGAATAAACAATTTTCATCAATACCATATTTTTCTTAGCAGTCTCGAGCACAGCGCAAAGTGGCTACTTTGCGCTGTGCTCGAGACTGCTTGTGTTAGTGTTTTACAGGATACATTTCGGAGTGTGTGTCCAGGAAATGCATAACTTCATTAATTCCTCTCGGTTACATTATTGAAACATCAAACGCTCGGCTGGTCTCCACGCCATCGCTGTCAACATACCACGCATTCGAACCAAACGTTTGTTTTGTTGTCATTAATACGTCCAACAAAGGAGTGGAATAATTTGCCAGCACCTGTTTTTCCAATCGATTAAGACGCTCATTGGTAACCTTGATTTGGTTGAAGCCAATCGCGTAAGGCGCGGAGTAGCCAGCCTCTCGATATTTTATAGGATGCATTTCGGTGAGTATGCGGAATTACATGTTTTAATTCCTCCCTTTATTGTCGATATACCACGCATTAGAACTAATCGGTTTGCTTCATTTTTTATAATGCGCATAGCAAAGAATGGAATAATTTGCCGACGTCTGTCTTTCCGTCCTAATACAAGTTTAGTTTAGTTTAGTTTAGTTTACTACGGGCTGTTTTCCGAAACTCCACGTCTAAGCGCGTATTTTGCGAGTAGGCTGGAATAATGTAATTATTCGAGCCATGAAATCTCCTTTCCTCTATCCTTTGATGTTTCGTGCAACTTCGGGGAGTGATCCCGGCGTGCCGAAATGTTTAGCAATGTATGCAGCGACCTCCGAACATGTCAGCAATACAAGGGACTATCTATAACACCTATGGTAAATTAATGTTTATTAAAGGAGCCATGTCCTGTGATAGCACTTGTTACTATCCTGATCTGTGGCTTGTTCAATCTCATTAGAACCTTGGTTAAGCGACTGTTCATTTCGATTAGCGCCTCCCTAGCTTGTCCAAAGTCTACTAGATTTTTCGAAAGCTGAGCGTGTTGATTAGTGATATTTCTACGTACCAGTGAATAAACGTTATCAAAGGGGATTGGTATGATTGATTCCAGCCCTATAGTGGCCAGAACCGATCCTCTTCTGGCCAGTTCATCTACTGCATCGTTGCCTCTGGATCCACTGTGTCCCTTTATCCATTACAGAGTCACGTTGTTGTGTTTCCATAACTCATTTAATCATTGATGGCATTCATGTATTAGTCCAGAGTTCATCATATTGCGACTCCGAGCTTGTACATAGGCTGCACTAAAAGTATCGAGAATGGAATATTTACACTGTTCCTGTCATATTAAAATCTTTTGAATTGAAAATTACTTGGTTTTAAAAATCAAATACCATTTATTTATTTAAAAAAAAGATTATCGGTCTTGTCACAAGGTTTTGTCAAACTTGTTTAGTCGTTGAGAAAATGGAATTGACTCGAGAAAATTCAAGAGCGATGATTTATTATGACTTTCGAAGTGGTTTAGCACAAAAACAGTGTGTTGACCGGATGATTCCTGCATTTGGTGATGAAGCCCCATCCAAAACCACAATTTATCGCTGGTTTGCTGAATTTCAACGTGGACGTGTCAAGCTCAGTGATGATCCCCGTCAAGGTCGTCCAAAAACTGCAGTCACCCAAGAAAACGTAGATGCTGTGCGTAAGCTGATTGAGGAAGATCGACATGTGACATACCGCGAAATTGAGGCTACTTTAGACATTGGCATGAGTCAAATACAAATAATCTTGTATGAACAATTAGGTGTAAAAAAGTTGTTTTCCCGATGGATACCGCATTCGCTCTGTGAAGAGCAAAAAGCGGCTCGCGTTACTTGGTGCGTCAGAACTCTCAAAAGATTCCACGCAGGATCCTCAAATGCTGTATACAACATCGTATCAGGTGACGAATCCTGGATATACGCGTACGAATCCGAAAAAAAACCAGTCACGAGTTTGGGTGTTCCAAAATGAGTTAAAGCCAACAAAAATTGTTCGTTCACGGAGTGTTGCAAAAAAAATGGTGGCCACGTTTGTCTCCAAAACCGGCTATTCCTCTTGAGGGACAAAGAACGATTAATGCAGAATGGTATGCTAGCATTTGTATGCCACAGGTCGTTTCTGAACTCCGTAAAGAGAACTGCAACCGCCGCATCATCCTCCATCACGACAATGCGAGTTCTCACACCGCACACAGAACAAAAGAGTTTTTAGAGCAATATAATTTAAAATTTAAAATTCCCGCCGACTTCAATATAAGCGACTTCAATATAGGTTATTTAAGAATAACTCAATAACCATTGGTCTGACCTTGATCAAATTCATATAGGACCTCACGAGAACTATCAGCTTTCATATAAAAAAAGAATCATCGAAATCGGTTCGCCTAGTACAAAGTTATGAGGTAACACACATAAAAAAAACATACACTTGAATTGTATGTGTCGTCTCCTTTTTGGAAGTCGGCAGAAAACATAGAATTATTAGACCATCCGCCGTACAGCCCCGACCTAAGCGCTAATGATTTCTATACTTTCCCTAAAATAAAGAATAAATTGCGTGGACAGAGATTTTCATCACCTGAAGAAGCTGTGGACGCCTGCAAAACGGCCATTTTGGAGACCCCAACTTCCGAATGGAATGCTTGCTTCAATGATTGGTTCCATCATATGGAAAAGTGTGTCAAATTTCGCAGAGAGTACTTCGAAAAGCAATAAATACATTTATAAATAGTAATGTTCTGTCACTTCCTTGATTCCCGAAATTTTCAGTGCCGCCCTCGTAGTACCACCATACTGCCGTTCAGTATTCTGATAGAGAACTATTTTACCTTCCTAGCATCTATTGCTATGGCTGCTTGGATGAGACTCATACATTCCGCCTAAAAGGTGGTGTTGTGGGTACCCAGCGGTGTACATGTATGTGGATATTGAGTTACCTTTTTTACTGGAAACGAGGATTTCCATCTTAGTCCTTACGGGGAACAACGCATCTGCATTTTGATTATTTAATAAGGATAGATGTAGATGTCTATGAGTCACAGCAACCACATACCATCAGGTGAACTGTGTGCTCGTTTGTCGCCCCTATCCTATAAAAAAATTTAAGGCAAGAGTGGATAGGCTTTTGTTGCACTAAAACAGTGCGCTTACCATCTAGCGTTTCCTTACCACTTACCACCAGGTGGGAATGTGGTTAAGCACTGGCTTATAATAAGTAAAAAATATATATCTTCTAGGCAAATTTTAATAGGCTTTTGTTAAGCTGAGTCGGTACGTTTCTATCTTACATACCATCGTGTGGTGAAATAAAGTAAGCACTGGCTTATCATAGTTAAAAAAACCTTTACACTGAAGAAACAGGAGATATATAATCTAAAATTAAAAATTTTGTACAGCCGACTTCAATTTAAATTATTAAAAATAACTCAAAAACTATTGCTCTGACCTCGATCAAATTCATACAGGACCACATGTAAAGTACCAGCTTTTAAATAAAAAAAGAGTCATCGAAATCGGTTCGTCCAGTAAAATGTTATGAGGTAACAAAGAAAAACACACAGTCGACATTGTCGTACAGTCGAATTGAGTACCGTCTTCTTTTTGAAGTCGGCAGAAAATACCAGAAGGTTTTTCTGACCATTTTTTCTATCATTTTATTAGCATTTATAAATTATTTAACTGCTAATTTTAAGGTCATTTTATCAAAAGGGTTAATTTAATAATAGCCTGTTGCAGACATTATATAAATTAGAAAGGCCTGCTTTTCAAGCGGGTACGCCGGCTTATGCATTAACGATCCTACGCCATATCTGAAATTACCCTTAGATCCATTTAGAAGCGATTAGCAGAACGAGCCTATGCCATCGAGATTTCCGTGTTACCAGCATTAAATATTCCATGACATGCACATTTTAATGATAAACAATATTTTGTAGTGGTATTATAGACAAGATATTAATGTCGGTGGCTATTAAAGCTTTATTAAAACCAAACTAATTTATTCGTTCTTTAATGTTAATCGCTTAGTTCATTAGGCTTATCAGGTGAAATTGAATTTTCTAAAGTATTGTTACTATCATTATATCAGCTACTACTAGCTACATTCATTGGCATTAGCTTTTTAAGTCCACCGCTTTACATAATTTTCAGTAATATGCAATTACCGTGTAGCAGCGGCGTAAGACATACCAATAACCATTCTTTTTTTGCCTTGTGGGTATCTTAAGAGGCATCTACGGGAATGATCAAAGAGATCTTATTATTGGCATCATTAAATATAATTTGTTAAATATTAAGTTTGTTGCAACATCAATTAATATATTTTAAATAAATATTTTAAATAAAAACACATAAACACGCCTGTCACCCAGAGGGGTACGGACTTCAAGTTGGCACGATCCTGACACGTCTCCTTTAATACGGGCAACATTCAGCGTACTCCTTTTTAAAAGGCCGGCAACGCATCTGCAATTCTTTTTTTTTTTGCGCCCGAAGCAATTGGAAAAGGGCTACCACAGAGGGAAGCGGAAAATGCATTATGCATACCACGACAGCCGGTCTGTCCTGGTTATGCGGGACTCACTGCTTACCGGGGGACCTAAGTGATACCCGCTAAAAACCGCCTTTGGGGAGTGGCAACTAGTTGTTTAAAGCTTCTTATGCCGTATCGGAAGCGACCCTTTTTTGGGAAAAGAGGGCGCAGGCGGCTAGGAGCCGCTGAGGGAGTGCCTACGAAGGCAAATTAATTATGAATAATTTAATTAGAGTTGGCCTGAGCCGCCATGAGGCAGTTCAGGTCGTTTGACAGTTTATTAGGCGGGTCCGAGAGAGAGTTTCTCGGCCTGCGGACTCGATAGCGAGAGGGGAGTGGGGCTGCAATTCCCTCCCTGGTGTTGCAGTTGTTCATGGGCGGCGGTAGTCACTTGCCATCAGGTGAGCCGCATGCTCGTTTGCCCCCTCTCCTATATAAAAAAAAATCTTTGTTTCTAGAAATTGTGCTTGTTGTTACAATCTTCTCTGCATTTGTGTGCCTCTTTAAAGTCTCATTTATCGTTACCCAATGTTCCTTTTATCACTTCCAAACTTATAAAATTATAATAATTTATATTGACAAATTTAAAAACCCTCGAAAAGAACCCTGCCGCAGCTAACAAAACAGCTGATGACCTTGAAACGGCTAAACCGATTTTGATAAAACATGTCTAAGAACTCCCGCTAGTAAACCTGATTTAAAAAAATACCGCAGACAAATCGTTTCACCCGTTTAAGAGCAACGGACACACAAACAGACTGATAAACACACAGCGATCAAACTTATAACACCCGTCATTTTGCGTCGGGGGTTAAGAACAGTCAACTATTCTTCACACTGTTCTACACACTTATGGCTAGAAGCTTAGAACCGACGACCGATGTGGAAGAATTCCGATTTCTCGAGTGGTACCCTCGTAACGGCAAGCGAGGTGAAGGGCAGACCCCCATTAAATAGAGTAGTACACTACAAGTAGTAGTAAAAGATACAGTATGTTGATGGATGCAATTGCTTTGTGACGTTTCTTGGAGAAGGCCTATGTTCAGCAGTGTACTTTGATAAACTGTTATGATGATGGTGAATGATGATCCTTATTAACACCTTCTGCTTAGCTGCACCGATGAATATATTTTAGGCCTCGTAATCTTTAACACCTGTAGGAGGCAATAAACTTATTCTGAAGTGTTACACAAATTTCAATGACATACGGGATAATTAAACTTTACGCAAGTAAAAGTCGACTTAACCCTTTCGCTGTCACGTGCACTACTTACGAGTATAGGCCATTCCCAAATTATTTTCATTCTTTTTAATTTTTTGAGATCAATAAAAAAGTTAAAGATAATTACTAACTAACTTACTTTTATAATTCTATGTTCCCGAATTTGAGAAAAGGATGTAGGCTTGAAGCCACGAACCTAATTGTATGCCCTTAAACAACCGGAGTCAGCGATATGGTTTATTATGTGCCGATAAAAAAAGAACTTGCCGACCATTCTCTGGGCGCGAGTGATCGATCCCAATAAAGCCATAAATTATTATAATGCCTTCGCAAATTATTTTACAGAGCCCGATTTGATTTTTGACTTCGATAAATATCGAGCAGGGCCGCATGCATTGCTGCCGTTTTAATAATTCAAAAGATATAATAAATCATTTATGCTCACAATTATTTTGCTCGGTTTTATTAGTAATAATTAATTAATAAAACAACTTAAAAAATATGACGACATACTTTGAAGTGCTTTGACGTGTACTTATCGAAATTGATACGACAGGTTTTGATGAATGGGTTTTCTTGTATTGGCAACTAACGATGCAGTTTCATTCGTTGAATTCGTTATGTAACAACACAATACGGATTGATTTAGTATTTTTATTTGGACCCTAAGGAAAAATCGAATTCTTATTTAATTTTTTTTATACTGTTAAGCATGACTATCGAATACACACTCTTCATTGACTTTTATAGTACATTATCCACGCTCTACACGATGTTAAGTAGATTCTGTGGCCCATTTACACCTACATCTATTCTCAAGAAAATTAATAATTAAATTGCAGAAGCGTTGTCATCCCTGAGAACAAATTTTGAATGCCTTCGTTTCCTGTAAAAAGAGTGTAGTCTATGGTCTCTAGTTATTGTTCTACTTACAGAATTTCTATTGTGGCGTCCGCTGTATGGCACGTAGCGCCGTCCGACCATAGATCCTCCACGTCCATATTGTTTAATTTGGGCCATAAGACATTGGTTATCATCGATCTGTAGCGTTCGTCGTTGATAATGATGGCCTCACTAAAGTCGTTTTCGAAAAAGTACAGACCAATGAAGCCGCTTTTCCCAATATCCGCTTCAAAAATAACATTTTGTGGGTTCCTTGTAATTTGGTGAACCTTCTATCGTTGGCATCGCCTCTTATACAGCAATTTTGCTTATTAACATAGCCATTCGTCTAAAAATGCGCCTCATCACTAGAGATGATTTTTCGACCAAAATTGGGCACTAGGCTTCAGAGCGTTACTTAGCGAAGAAACGGCGTTGTTTGTCATGGTCATTAACTTTAAGCTCTTAAGCATTGTGTACGGCGTGGAATTGACTGCCTCTGGTTTTCTTGCATACTTTCACAGACAACGGCGATTTTCTCTGCCGATCTGACGTTCCTTCAACGTAGTGTTGGCTGATTGTTTACCGAACCGGTCGTTTCGAATTTGTCTACCAAACATTGCAGAGTAGACTTCAGCAGGGCAGGGCTTTCGCGTCCGCCGTAAACTAGGCGTAACACGTGCAAAGTTTGCACTAACGAGCGTTGCTCAGTCGTGTAACTTGCCATGATGATTTGGCATCAGTAATGAAATAATAAACAATAGATTTGACAGATGTTGCCAAAACAACATGGCCGCCACACCATCTCATTGACCCGTCCCTATTGGAAAACTCTTTATCAACAATTATCACAATCTTACAGACAATAGGTCGAGTTCCAAACACAAAGTGGTGGTTTAAAAAAAAGACATGTGTATTTGGTTAAAAGAATACGTCCCTGCTATCTTGTCGAGCCAACCGCGACTGCTTCGGGGAGGTCTGCATCTCTCGCCACATAGGAATATCTTTACCATTGTTAATACGCGCCTTCATAATAAGTTGAGGCATTGTTACGCTTTTTATAAAGCGAACCTTAACTGGTCATATCTAAACGTGGACCTCACCTTTAGAATTGTTTTTGTTTTAATTCGTCTTCCTGGAATAAAAAGATAATGACGACACTCGCTGTCTATTCGTTTTGAACTAAAGAATACTAGTTTTTTTTTCAACTTAGATCATATGATAAAATCAGCCTTTAAGGCATGTGCTAATAAACGCTCCTTAGATCACGTGTTGGGTGCGATTAGGAACAATCTTGAGGTTATGATCTTACTAATAAAGATACATACCTCAAGTTGCGGCTTAGATTTACATTATCCGCTGAGTGACGTACTCTTTAATAAACGCAACTCGATTCTCAAGTACACCATAGTTACCTGTACTTGACATGCTAAAAACTGAGTGCAGGCGGTTCGTGACTTGAGATCGTAAAGATTGTAGTAGCGCGAATTATGGGGTTTGAAAATATTTTGTGTGAAATTAATTATAAAGATGAAATAGAGTAACTGACTTCACGAAATCTTTTATTAATAATTTATATAAGGGATGCCTCGAATCCTTTTGGGTTACCATCTTTTTGAGACGCGCCATCCTTATTTTCCACCACAGCCTTAAATTTTTTTATTAATCGGGAAAGCATAGAGTTTAAAATTACTACGTTTGAAATAAGCCTAATTATGTTGTTTCTCTTTTGACATTGACGTTGTCACTTTAATGTGTTAGGTTATTTGTACATAATATTAAGTTGAGTAGTAAAATGTGTAGTATCCTCTTAGTTGTCTGTAATAGTAAACATTTAAGTCGTATTGAGAAAAACACAACACAACAATTTGAAAAATCCAAGGCTTTTTTAAGTAGAAAACAAATTTATAACGTGAAATATGATAAATGGCATTCTAAACATTTTTCAGTGTTACGTAATCGTTCACGGCTTCAAGTCACAGAACACTATCCCAAGTATAGCGTCTTAAGGAGCTGATCTTGGTAACTGAAATATTGTTCTTATGTGTGTATTAATTAACAATGATTC
Organism: Parnassius glacialis; assembly: GCA_033319125.1. Taxonomy (NCBI): domain Eukaryota; kingdom Metazoa; phylum Arthropoda; class Insecta; order Lepidoptera; family Papilionidae; genus Parnassius; species Parnassius glacialis. The sequence goes on from JAVANC010000018.1 coordinate 35,477,985, forward strand.
CAAGATGGTGATATCGTAATGAGGACGTATCAAATGATTATGCACTTGAGTTTGTCGTTGAAGAACGTTTATTAATACGGGCCTTAATAATGTTACTGTATTTCACCAATGAGTCTTTTATTGTACATAGGCTGCACTAAAAGTATCGGGAATGGAATATTTCCACTGTTCCTGTCATATTAAAATCTTTTTAATTGAAAACTCCTTGGTTTTAAAAATCGAATACCACTTATTTATTTAAAAAAGATTCTCGGTCTTGTCACAAGGTTTTGTCAAACTTGTTTAGTCGTTGAGAAAATGGAATTGACTCGAGAAAATTCAAGAGCGATAATTTATTATGACTTTCGAAGTGGTTTAACACAAAAACAGTGTGATGTCCGGATGATTTCTGCATTTGGTGATGAAGCCCCATCCAAAACCACAATTTATCGCTGGTTTGCTGAATTTCAACGTGGACGTGTCAAGCTCAGTGATGATCCCCGTCAGGGTCGTCCAAAAACTGCAGTCACCCAAGAAAACGTTGATGCTGTGCGTAAGCTGATTGAGGAAGATCGACATGTGACATACCGCGAAATTCAGGCAACTTTAGACATTGGCATGAGTTAAATACAAATAATCTTGCATGAACAATTAGGTGTAAAAAAGTTGTTTTCCCGATGAATACCGCATTCGTTCTGTGAAGAGCAAAAAGCGGCTCGCGTTACTTGGTGCGTCAGAACTCTCGAAAGATTCCACGCAGGATCCTCAAATGCTGTATACAACATCGTATCAGGTTACGAATCCTGGATATACGCGTACGAACCCGAAAAAAAACAAGTCACGAGTTTGGGTGTTCGAAAATGTTACCCCAACTTCCGAATGGAATGGTTGCTTCAATGATTGGTTTCATCGTATGGAAAAATGTGTCAAATTTCGCGGAGAATATTTTGAAAAGCAATAAATACATTTTTAAATAGTAATGTTGTGTTATTTCCTTGATTCCTGAAAATTTCAGTGCCGTCCTTGTACACACACTTGAGAGACGAGTTTTCTTTATTAATCAGTGCGACACTCATGTGATATCGTAAACCTTAGCCGCATCTTGAGATATGTTTATTAATAAGATCAAAACCTCAAGATTGTACTTGTGGCGGCGCTGTCGTCGCGCCACAAGCGAAAACATATCGAAGTCTAAATCGCGCTTACAAAGTTCCGAAGTTAAAGCAGTATATATAGAATAGCTCCGAGCTACCGCTCGGAGCATTAGCCGTTCCCCAGGCTTAGCATCTTGCCCGGCGGAAGATCTCCCCTTTTCCTTTCACCGCTTCAGTGGTGACCAACCGACGTGATATGAACACGCAACCAATAACCTTTGGAAACTACAACTTCAAACCTTCGTCATTATCCTCAAGTGACCCATTCATTCGCTCCCGAGCAGATATTGTCTGCATTCTTCACATTCTGCAAGCCATCTAGATTCACAAAAGTTCATCGCAGTACTGGAATAATAATGCTTCCCGTTTCTTCAAGCTACTCTCTGCGGTACAGTGTTCAGTACGGCTTTGAGTCTTACTACTCGCCTCTGCTTCACGGCACTCTAGCAAATTACTTGCCTTCTTCTCGACTGACGGCAGACTACAAGGCAATCCCTGGTGCTTGCTCCGGCTCATCGTTCTCACCAGCATCACTTGCAAATGCGTAGTACGGCATGCATTACACACCGGCATATCGTTCGCACCGGCTTCACTTGCCCTTACGCACACAGCATGCATTTCCCACCGGCATTAAGGACGCACCGGCAATCGGACTGCACTATCGACCTCCGGTCTGAGCAGGGGGGTGATGTCGTCGCGCCACAAGCGAAAACATATCGAAGCCTAAATCGCGCTAAAAAAGTTCCGAAGTTAAAGCTGTATATATAGAATAGCTCCGAACTACCACTCGGAGCGTTGGCCGCTCCCCGGGCAGAACACCTTGCCCGGCGGGAGATCACCCCTTTTCCTTCCACCGCCACATACTCAAGTGCGTGCATTTGAGCTGAGTAACGTTTATTAATAGGGACCTAAGAATCAAACGTAATAAATCAGATGGCTCCATTGTGTGTGTAGTGGTTTAGCATATGATTGGGGCAAAGGGCCGCGGGTTCGAATCCCGTATGGAACCTACAAATAATTGTCCAGTTCCTTAGACGGATTCCTTCGTTTCTCATTTAAATCATTACGTCTTTCTGACACAATCTAAACAAAATAAAAAAAAATTGTGTGTTATTGTATCATTCATTTCTGTACATTCGGCTAATTATAATTTAACCACAGAATAAATAATAGTACTACGTAATGTGTCCCGCAAAATACGTCCGATCGTATGGGCGAGGCAAAACTAACGTTATCACATTATCTACGTATTACTGAGGCGGGGCCAGCAGACGTACGCCTGAAACACCTTGATATTGTTATTAATAAGCAATAGCCATAATTTATTCAATAATACCCGGTGAAATTGTTTCATTAATATTTAAATTTGTAGAATGGTTAGAGGCTTGCCCTTAATTATTAATACTTCTATTATTCCAAGGGATGAGTTATGATTAAATCGGTCATTTTACCAACCGAACTTTTATTCGTATTTATTCATCCTTGGATATAATGGGCATGAAATTTTCTTAATTTACTATGTATATAATATAATGTAGGTTTGAGGTTAAATTCTATTGTTGCGAGAATAATAGTTTCTTACCGCGTCTTCTCACAAGATCAAGAACTCTCGCAGCGGCGACTTGTTGAAGCAATGTTTAAGTTTTTTATTTTATTTTCAAAAACTGTTTACTGAAGACCAATTTTTAATAAAAGCTTTTTGACTTTGACTTTGATTTTATAGTATATTAGTATTTTGTATATAATGCACTTAATGTATCGTAGAAGTGTGAAAATTTCCACTATCACATATCATCCCGTGGATGCAGTGGCGTAGCTATGTAACCAAGGCCCCCGGGGCAAAAATAAAATTGGGGCCCTATTTAAACTAAACTAAATACTTTAAAGGTGCAAACCTACTTCATCATCAGCTCCTTATCGCCCACTGCAGGGCATAATAAAACAAACCTACTTACTACTAAATATTATGTGTAACGCATAAACAATGACGAAGTAGATTAGGGTAGGGGGGTAGGGAGGCAAAATTCCGCTCCAGATTAGTTCTGCTCGTGGCAAGTAGAGCAATAAGACAAAGGTGACGCCGCGCCACGCTATCCGTGAGTTTCTGCAACATCAGGGAATTTCATTCGAACGTTAACGAAGTCCACTAGATACCATTAGAAGACGGCGAAGCCGACCTTGCTCTTTCTAACCGAGGCGCAGGTATACTCTCCGGTCGATAGTTCTCTCCTATCTGGGGTACAAATTATAACACCTTTGTACCTCGGGCTGGAGTTTGCGTATACGTCAGAGAAGACATCAATCTTGAAGGTCAGCGACCACCATCCTCGCGTCTACGAGTGTCTCTATAGGTAATGATGACACAGACCAACTCATCGACCACGTCCAAATCGCTGCAGACTCCTTGCTACAACAGGTCCCATCTGCAGAGATCGTGATCCTTGTTGATTTTAACGGCCACCACGCTGTATGGTTTGGTTCTCGTTCATACGGGAAGATCTGTTTAAGACTTTACCAAGGTAATTTGTTTTGTCATTTGTGTCGGATGCCAAGGCATATGGTCCGACACAAATGGTTACTTCACCTACGTGGATTCTAGATGTGGAGGATCGTGCACCTTCCCTGTAAGACCTTCTGCTGACCTCTCACCCGGACGGAAATCAGGCCTCCGTCGATCGATTGGAACAGGATGCGGTCTTTTTTTGCATCCTTTCCTTGAAAACAGGGGAGGGTATGCTTCTCGTTGGATGATTCCAACGAGATTCTGTCGCTGGTACTTTAGGTAATGGAACTCTTTATTATATCATCTGTAGTGCCTGGTTTGGTCGCGCTATAATATGATTGCTTCATCAGCGCTGTTAAAAAGGAGTATAATTTCGCCTTCAAGTTGGTACAATACGGTTTGCACAGCGCTCGGTGCGCATTGCACTACTCTCCCTAGACGTCAAGTTGAGTGGGCCTGATGGAGTTCCTCCCATTGTGCTGAAAACGTATGTTCTCTAATTGGCAACGGTCAAAACGTGTCTTTTCTAAAACTCTTTCTCCCTAGGCGCAGTCCCGAACTCAAAGAAGACAGTTTACTGCACCAGATCAAAAAATTTTATGCCGGCACACTGCTTGCAACTTTACAAGGGGTAGGTTCGGGCTAACATGGAATATTGTTCTCATTCTTGGGCCAGGGCTCCCTAGTACTAGCTCCTTTCACTTGACAATATCCAAGGCAGAGCGACTTGAATCGACGGCCGACGGAGACGAAAAACGCGGCAACGAAATGTGGCATTCCTTTGCATTTTCTATCGCATTTACCACGGGGTGTTCAGATGAATTGTTCGGATTAATTCCAGCCACAAAATTTCACCAAAGCATTTCACAAATCCACATCATCGGGATGATCGGCAGTCCACTACTGTCGGACTGATACAACTTAGAAAGTTTCAAGAAACGAGTTTACTCCTTTTTAAAAAGCCGGTAACGCGCCTGCAATTCCCCTGGTGTTGTATTTGTTAATAGGCGGTGGTCGACACTTGCTAACAGGTGAGCCGCATACTCGTTTGTCCCACTCTACTATATAAAAAAGACAATAAAACGAAGTAGACAATTAATTAACAATCCCTCATCAAATAAAAAAAAAGCTTTAACAATGTTATATTTATTTTCTGGAAGTGGGAGTAATTTTTGTTCCATTTCAGTTCGAGCCGTACGCGGTCAGGGGCCAAAAAACTTAAACTCGAAAATTCTTTATACAACTAGGATAGTACATAATTTTTCGAATGTCGTTCTTGGAGACCGAGGGGCCCCTTTAGCTTGGGAGCCCCGGGCACTGCCCCGCCTAGCCCCTGGGTAGCTACGCCACTGCGTGGATGTTGTAACACAGAAAGACAAAGTGAAATAAACAAGCACAGGAGCGTCTTTCAAATAACAATTAAAAATAAAATTGATTGATTGATTCATCAATTATAAAACAACCCGCTTGGAAACCGTGGCAATTTTGGCAATTAATCTATATCCTATGAATTGAAAAAAACTAATCCCTATGAATCATCCAATGGGGAGGGCTATGTTCAATGGAGGACTTTGACAGGCTCTAAAGTTATATCATGTATATATCTTTAAAAAAAATTTGTTGTTTTTTCGTTTTAAAAACTTATTTCATTTTAAATTGTTTTGGAAGTCTAGATATTTGTAGATATTAACTTACACTCGTGTGTAATGATAACGGGTAACTTGTATCTTATTAGCTCCATAAATATTAACGCTAGCCAATTGAAGTCAAAACTGCATGGGATTCTGAATGAACTAAGATACTTAAAATATATTTATATTTATTTAAAATTATCGTAGTAGCTACTAGCTAGAAAATTGATTATTGACGGTTTTAAAAGAACAGTGCGGCTGTAGATGCTTTGTTACCTGTAAGGTCTTATACGGAGTGTCTCACAGCATGAAATTATAATGTCTCCTAAACCCTACAGAGCAGAACACAGAAGTGTATGAAGATATGAACTGCTGCTGGGTGGTAGAAAGAGATAAAAGGATGGTACATACCAAGACGGGCTTCTGCAGAAAATAAGCATTTCCACCTAATAAAATTAATTAAATTTTATTTACTTATATATTCTGTGTAACACTATTTTAGCAATGGTAACACTGATGCCATAATTAACCCGTCTTTGGTCACTTAGTGTCAAATTCTACTAAGCATGAAATTCAATTTTTATTAGCTACATTTCGTAGTGTCTAAAACTTGGTTGGTTTTTGGATTTAATTATAATAATTAATTTAATTTTATTATAATATTCATTATATTAGGACATAAAAGGCCTGAACAAATTGTCAGAGATATTTACTTTATCTTATTTGTTTATTTAATTATGCGACCATCGATTTTACTTCTACGCCCTACTTCTAATATGCAATCATCACTTCGATAATAAAATACCACCATTAACTAATACGACTATAGACTACTTAACTAGGTACATCTCTAAGATAGTTTTTTTTTAATTTAGTAGTTGTAATACAACGTACATAAATATCGTTAGTAGTTCGGACCTAGGACTTGTGGTTCAGTCAATAAGTATACAATTTAACAACGACGGACATTAAAACAATGTGTAGAATATTGAATCATCTCAATGTCAATACGCCGAGTTAATAAATAGGTTGCGATTTGTCAGTAAGCGCGCCTCCATCGGATAATAGAATGGGTGTGTCAATAATTGAACATTACATATTATGTCTATAATTGCGCATTATATAAAGGGTTGTTTTGCAATGACCGGCCAAATTTGCAGAGAAGGTTCAGAATAAGTAAAATAGGCAAAAGGCGAAGAAAAATTAATTAAAAAAAATCTCAAACATTCTGTCCTATTTTTATCTTTTAAGTTCAAAATGCGTGGTAATGCATTACATATTTTAAAATAGCAGCTTAACACTGCTGTGTTTCGTATGGTGAGTGTAGAGAACCGGAGACCCTTTTCACTGGAAACGAGGTATTCCATCTTAGTTCTCACGGGTGACAACGCATCTGCATTTTGATTCGTCATCGAGGATAGATGTAGATGTCTATGGGCCACAGCAACCACTTACTATCAGGTGGACTGTGTGCTCGTTTGTCACATAAAAATAATTGTCGTATAAAAAAAATACTGATTTTACTGCGCACGCACACATTCTTAAGAGTCGATCGGTAGGCAAAAACGTTGTTGCCCATAAATCTCATTCAAGTTGGGATAATTTCAATTAAAAGTAGAAGCCTTCTTTACTCGTATTTACAAAAACTGCAATAACGGTATATCATTATTTATATGTAGGCGCGCCTATAAAATACTGGCTAGATCCAAAGTGAAGGTTTTACCCTAGCGAAGCGTCGTGTCGGTGGTAACGTGTCAGTCAACCGTTGTTGTTTGGAGAATTTTTGAAATTAACATCATTTGGATAGCGTACCATATATTTGCGACAGTATACGCACACGCACACGCACACGCACACGCACACGCACACGCACACGCACACGCACACGCACACGCACACGCACACGCACACGCACACGCACACGCACACGCACACGCACACGCACAAGCACACGCACACGCACACGCATACGCACACGCACACGCACACGCACACGCACACGCATACTCACACGCACGTACACACACACACACACACACACACACACATACACACACACACACACACACACACACACACACACACACACACACACACACACACAAACACACACACACAAACATATATATATATATATATATATATATATATATATATATATATATATATATATATAGCGGAGATATCAATTAATTGTTGTTTACCTCTAAAATAACGTTGTATCTATTCTTACCTCGCGGTTATACAGCAACATTGTAAATTTAAATTACAAATTAGATACATCCCTTAGTTATATTAAAGCGTTACAATTGGTGCTTGTGACCAGTGGGCAGAGGAGTGCGTCGGTTAATAAATTCTCACTCCAGTGTCGCTACTTTCACAATTTCATTGCTTATTCATTATAGTGTTTGGTCTTTATTGCCTTTTATTAACAGTACATTTACGTTCTCAGACTAACAAAGAAGATAGACAGAACACTATGTACAAATTAACTGTTACCGTTACAACCTATTTAAGTCCACTCATAATCTGGCCTAATCTTCATAAAATAGATGAGCTATAATTAATTTGAGATACGGGTTACTAATCAACTAAAATTTTTAATTAGTGTTGGTACAGCAATGATTATAGTTGCAGAAGTAAATTAAGCTCGAGTATCAATATCTATTCCTATTGTAAATATATGATGAACTCAAACAATAATAAATCCTAATAAATCTATTAACGTTATAGTATAGATAATTACTAAACACTCAAATTTTTCTTTTTTTTTTAGCCCTCCCCCATTGATTGCCTCATGTTTGCCATAGCTACCACGCTTGGTAGGCGGGTTGTGAACCGCAGTTTTTTATTTTTTATTGTCTCGTTGTTATTTCCCTCTGTGTCCTCTTATAACACCCACGGAATGATATGGAGTAGTTGATATATGTACACCGCCCCTACACGGTTTGTAGATACAATTCAAGTGACACCGAAACCATGTTCAAATTATTGTGAGAACAAGTACTCACGCACACATATGCATATAAATTTTTTTGTAACTAACAACATGGTTTTAGGTGCGTACGTGTGCGTCCAGCTATAGACTCTTACAGGGTGAAAAAGAAAGAAAGAAGAAAGATTTGCGCGTCAAAGCGTGTCAAAAAACAGTATGATTTAGACTTCTTGAAAATTTACGTAGTAGAATAGAAAACAATAAATTTTATTCATTTCTTTATATTATAGATAATTCTTCTTCTTTATAGCCTGTCAATGTCCACTGCTAAATAATGGCTTTCCCAAAGATTACCTTATCAGGGTGATGGGTTTGGCATAGTTACCACGCTTGGCAGTCTAATTGGCAAACGCAGATTTTTATTTTTTAGATATTATTAGGAAGACGCCGCTGCTCATCTCCTGAATTGTTTCCATCTCAGAGGAGATCTCTCATTCAAACTCTTATACTTGAACTTAATAACGTTAGCGACAGTAGACTAATGGTGTGGTTCGGAGTGCAAACTCAGAAAGTCGTGGTGAACCACTCTTAACACAAGCATTTTTAATAATGTTCACAGCGTTACTAGTGTTCTTTAAAAAAAAACAAATTTAAAATAAAACAATAAAAAGTAGGTTAGCTGTCGTATGGACCTTCAAGAAAAGAGTACATACTCCTTCCTAACAGGCCGGCAACACACCTGCAATTCCCCTGGTGTTGCGTATGTTCATGGGCGACGGTAATCACTTACCATCAGGTGAGCCGCATGTTCGTTTACCTCTTCTTCTATAAAAAAAAAACTTATATGAGAAACAACTTAGTAGTGTACTGTCTATCTTTATTTGTTAGCCCGAGTTCACGGTACCTTTATTACCAGATATAACATTTCACCTGCAGTTGTATTATGTGTTTATAGTAACATCAGTTATATGTGTTGGATAATTTACGTTTTGATCGGCCCATTAGTTTCTCGGAATATATCTAAGTGAGGTTATTAATAATCATTTTATAACATGTTATTAGATTATAATGCCTGGGAACGTTTTATGATATTTCAGTGCTATTAAGGAAATGGAACAAATTATAGAAAAATGTTTATAAGCTGACTGCAGCGCTTAAATGATGTAAATGTAATAATCTGTAATAAGTTTTGCGAACATAACCATAAAATTTATAAGAAATAATAAACTGGCCAAGTGCGTGTTGGGTCAGCTGCGCTAGCTGCCCGTCACAATACGAGGGCATTTTTGATAATGAGCATAATAAGTAAGTTCGCGATTTAACAGCTATAACGACTAAAAATGGGCCCAAATAGGAAGATTGTAACTGAAGAACTTATTTTCAAATCAATCAATCAATCAATCAATAGGGATTGGTATTCTAAAAAGATTAAAAAAATCCTTTCGATTTCGAAATTCATACCCTATCTATCTTGAGATAATGTATTATTGTAGGAAGTTCTTTATAAGAGACTTATTTTCAACCACATAACTTTTATTTTTATTATTACTGATAGTATGCGAGGGCGGCACTGAAAATTTCGGGAATCAAGTAAGTGACACAACATTACTATTTAAAAATGTATTTATTGCTTTTCGAAGTATTCTCCGCGAAATTTGACACATTTTTCCATACGATGGAACCAATCATTGAAGCAACCATTCCATTCGGAAGTTGGGTTTTCTAAATTTGCCGTTTTGTAGGCGTCCACAGCTTCTTCAGGTGATGAAAATCTCTGTCCACGCAATTTATTCTTTATTTTAGGAAAAGTATAGAAATTATTAGGGCTTAGGTCGGGGCTGCACGGCGGATGGTCTAATAATTCTATATTTTCTTGTTCTAAAAACTCTTTTGTTCTATGTGCGGTGTGAGAACTCGCATTGTCGTGATGGAGGATGATGCGGCGGTTGCAGTTCTCTTTACGGAGTTCAGAAACAACCTGTGGCAAACAAATGCTAGCATACCATTCTGCAATAACCGCTCTTTGTCCCTCAACAGGAATAGTCGTAACATGGCCGGTTTTGGAGACAAACGTGGCCACCATTTTTTTTTTGCAACACTCCGTGAACGAACAATTTTTGTTGGCTTTAAGTCATTTTCGAACACCCAAACTCGTGACTGGTTTTTTGTTTCGGGTTCGTACGCGTATATCCAGGGTTCGTCACCTGATACGATGTTGTATACAGCATTTGAAGATCCTGCGTGGAATCTTTCGAGAGTTCTGACGCACCAAGTAACGCGAGCCGCTTTTTGCTCTTCACAGAGCGAATGCGAGATTTTAGAATGAGAGATGCAAGATTTTTTGTATTTGACTCATGCCAATGTCTAAAGTTGCCTGAATTTCGCGGTATGTCACATGTCGATCTTCCTCAATCAGCTTACGCACAGCATCAACGTTTTCTTGGGTGACTGCAGTTTTTGGACGACCTTGACGGGGATCATCACTGAGCTTGACACGTCCACGTTGAAATTCAGCAAACCAGCGATAAATTGTGGTTTTGAATGGGGCTTCATCACCAAATGCAGAAATCATCCGGTCAACACACTGTTTTTGTGTTAAACCACTTCGAAAGTCATAATAAATCATCGCTCTTGAATTTTCTCGAGTCAATTCCATTTTCTCAACGACTAAACAAGTTTGACAAAACCTTGTGACAAGACCGAGAATCTTTTTTAAATAAGTAAATGGTATTCGATTTTTAAAATCAAGGAGTTTTCAATTAAAAAGATTTTAATATGACAGGAACAGTGGAAATATTCCATTCCCGATACTTTTAGTGCAGCCTATGTAGTTATTACCAATAATAACTTAATATAAAATATTTTGTGTTTGTGTGTTGTGTTGGTATAATTACAAAGTGTATACGAAAATAGTATGAATATAGTAAAGGTAACACTTGAATAGAGTAAAATGATTTAAATCATTTGAAATACCCAATAATGTTTTTTTTTGTGATTTTAATTAAAATACATTTTTATTTGAAAAATCATAGAAAAATAATAAAACTCATTTTATATCATCATCATCATTACAGCCCTTCACAAGTCCACTGCTGAACATAGGCCTCCCCCAAATAATGCCACAAAGCACGGTCCTGAGCCACCTGCATCCATCGACTTCCTGCATGCCTTACCAGGTCGTCACTTCATCTCGTGGGGGGGGCCCTACACTTCGCCTACCGGTACCAGGCTGCCACTCGAGAACCTTTCTTCCTCATCGGTTGTCGGTTCTTCGAGCTATATGGCCGGCCCACTGCCACTTCAGCTTACTAATCCGTTGGGCTATGTCGGTTACTCTGGTTCTACTGCGGATAACCTCATTCCTCAGTTTATCACGCAGAGAAACTCCGAGCATAGCCCTCTCCATAGCTCGCTGAGCGACCTTGAGCTTCCTCATGCGGCCAGCAGTGAAGGACCACGTCTCAGTTCCGTAAGTCATCATTGGCAACACGCACTGGTTGTACAATTTCGTTTTAAGGTTTTGAGGTATGTCTGACGAGAAGATGTATCGTAGCTTCCCGAACGCTGCCCAGCCGATTTGAATCCGTCGATTGACCTCTCGGTCGAAGTTGGACTTACCTAGTCGGACTATTTGTCCCAGGTAAACATACTCGTCAACAACTTCGAGCTTAGTGCTCCCAACAACTACCGGCATAGGTTGCGACATGGACATTAAACATAATCTTTGTTTTGTCCATGTTCATCTTAAGACCTATCCGTTGGGAGACACTATTGAGGTCATTGAGCATAGTGCTTAGGTCCTCCAGCGATTCTGCCATAAGGACTATATCGTCGGCAAATCGAAGGTGAGTGATGTACTCGCCATGGATGTTAATACCGTATCCTTTCCAGTCCAGAAGCTTGAAAACGTCTTCCAATGCAGCGGTGAAGAGTTTCGGGAATATAACATCACCCTGTTTTACACCTCTCTGCAATTGGATAGGTTTCGTACTCTGGTTCTGTACTCGGATAGCCATCGTAGCTCTACTGTACAAACACTTCAGCACTTCGATATACCGACAGTCAACTTGGCACCGCTGAAGGGACTGCAGCACCGCCCATATTTCGACGGAATCAAAGGCTTTCTCATAGTCCACATACGCCAGACATAGTGGCAAATTGTACTCTTCGTACAATTTGCCGTAGGGTATGTAAGTGGTCTATGGTGCTAAAGCCCTTTCGGAAACCGGCTTGTTCGGGAGGCTGGAAGTCGTCAAGTCTGCAAGCGAGACGATTCGTAATGACTCTCGAAAACAGCACGTAGACGCTATAATATAACTTATTTCTAGACGCAATAATTTTTTTCAGCTATGTTTCTGCCATTGTTATTTCTGTTGGAGAGAAATTTATATTTGATTTCAACTTGAAAAAAAAAATTACTTAACCCTAACCGAATAACTTCCTAAGAATTTCAAAAAACTTTATGGATTTCTTAGCTCTCAAAATAACACAAAAAAGTTGGTACTTTATACGGCATTTTTGTGATTTTTGTACGATAACAGAGTTTAAATGTGATACATTTAAACTCTCATTTCATGAATTTGAAATAACTTTTCTCACATTTTTCCGGTTAATATGGTGAATAATCATGAATGTTAGATAAATGATTTGAAAAAACTCAATTAAAGTCCAATCAAAATTATTTTTTCACATTGTGCTAAATAATTTTATGAAATAATTTATTTATTACTGTTTTCACAATAAATGTTCAAAGTGCCTGCCACCTGCCTCAATGCACAAACGGCACCGACGCAAAAAATTACCGCGCAAATCTCGGAAGGCTTGGGTATTGGGTGTCTTATTATTTTTTGAGCTTCATTTAATTTAGGTTCTAACTCCTCCAAACTGGAGAACTCGCGATGGTACAGTAATTACTTATAGTGTTCCAGATAAAAAAAATCTACAGGGTTCAGGTCTGGGGATCTTGGAGGCCAGGCGATTGGTGCATTACTGCCAATCCACCGCTGTGAAATGCTGGTTCAAATAACCTCTAACCTGTCTTGCATAGTGGCAGGGGCACAGTCGCAATGAAATGTCATGTTCTGGCGATTAATAAAGTGACATCCGAATCTGCTATCGCCTCAACAAAATCATTATTTAAAAAATTTAAAGCATTTTCACCATTTAATCTTTTGGGCCAATCAGTTCTCTGCCAATAACGCCCGTCCACTAATTCACACTAAATTGGTGTTGAATATTGTGACGCTGATCAGATTTGGATTTTCGGTCGCCCAGGAATGGTAATTGTGCATATTAAATATTCCATTTCGAATGAATATCGATTCGCTTGTCATGGTTCGATCGAAAAAGTCGGAGTTTTCGTTGTTTCTTCTTAACATTTCTTGAGAAAAATCAATTCGGCCTTGGTAGTCCGGTGCAATTAAATCTTGCACTTTCCTTATGTGATACGGGTGATATCCCTCATGCAGTATTCTGTGCATGGTAGTGCGAGAGATTCATGTGAAAGAAGAAAAAAAGGTAACACACACAAATATTTTTTATATTATTATTACTGTCTACAATTCGAAGTCTAGGAAAATTATGTTACGGATATTAGGCGTGCGTGGGGCCGAATTGCTGTATTAGATAGCTACCAATGCTGTCATGCATTCTGTGACCTAGTTGTCACGTGATTGTCTTTTCATTACTTAGAATAATAACACCTAGAAGCCGAGTCCGCGTCCGTAATGCGAGGCAACTCAAACTAAGCCAGTATGGCTTAGTTCGATACTCGGCCCGTTAGTGCTCAAGGTCGTGTCGTGTTGACAACAGTTCCCGAAATTTTAATTAAAAATGACGGTTTGTGCAGTGAACGGATGTCACAGCACATCAGAGAAACACAAGAAACATAATAACATTTCACGTGTAAGTAATACTTTTGAACTTATATTTTTACGTAAAACATTCATCAAAAATAAATATACATTTTTAAAAACTGACACATGACATTGTAATATGCCTATATGGAAATGTTGTCAGTGGTAGAAAAAATCTCCCACTTTTTGTCGTGTTATTAAAAATAAAACACGTCAATAGGAATTAAATACTTATAATAATAATACTTCATTTTCCGAAAGATTTGATGATGAAGATAAAAATTGACTCAACACTTATTGAAAACACCGATTCCAAATGATGTCGGATTTGAAATTACACGGGGTAACGATGATCCTAACTGCAGAAACCACATTGTTGGCTATATAGCTGGAAAGACATGTCACAACTCGAGTAAAATGTAAATATTGCATTGATAACAAGCTTGCAAAAGAGAAACTTTGGTTCCATAAATCGGTATGTATGAGGGATAAAGGTGGATTGGTTGGTAGTGTTGCTGAAACTGATTTGAGACGTTACCTAAAAGGAAATTCAGGCAATATTTTCGAAAAAGAAGTCACACTTCAAATTATGAGAAGATTCATAGGAGGAACTCGTATTTTTTCTATAGAACACGTAAACTCCCACTTCCATGATTTGAATTTGACGAGACTTATTGTCGAGCGCTACTTAAGAATTAGACTGTTCAAAAATCCAAAAAAGAAAATACTTTACGATTCGTATCATCAAAGCGGCAGTTGTTCAGGAAACAGTTTCAGTTACAAGGCTACTGATATAAAAGATTTTAATATTCATTTGTGTTTTTCTTATAAAGTTTTCTCAATAACTTTAAGCTGGAATGCATCTGCTGTGTAAAACCTGCCAAAATTAAAATCTTCTTATGTTTTTCGTATTGTAGCTTACGTTATGCATGCAGTGAGGGGCGATGCACCATTATTCGACGATTATTAAAAACAAATTAGTTAAAACAAACTGAATAATGCATACTGAATTCACCAATCGTTCGTCATACAGTCGTGTGTCGGGCATCGGGCGGGTGTGTATATTGAACTTGCATTAGTCATAATTATAACGTCTCCATTCAGTTATAAAGAAAAATATGCTACAATCACATTTCGATGGCTCATAAAAGTGCTTGGCTAGACAGGCAAATACCCTATTCAAGAATGTTTTGAATTTGGCGGACTACACTTCGATAACAGAAATCGAACAAACTTATTTTCACATTTGTATCAGTAATACGTTACGTCGTAACTGTTAGTTTAATATAGTTTCAACTTCCCTACTTTTGGGGAAAAATTTAATGTATTGGGAACATTGTTTTTTCACTTGTGTGCGTTTCGTCTAGAATAAACACAACTTGCTTACGCAAACATAAATTTGTTCTTGCCTCACGTTTGAACGTCCGCTTTGTAGGGAACTATCGTTCTAGGTGTTATTATTCTAAGTTTCATTATAACAGTAATCAATACAGCCCATCACAAGTCCTCTGCTGAACTTACCTTCCGTATTGTTTGCACGAACACGGAATTCTTCAGCTGTGACACCATAATTAACATGTGAACATTAAAAACTGTCGTACTTTTATAGTATTTATTATAAAAGGAATGGAATGAAACTTACTATGAATTAGGTGGTATGGCTTCTTGTTTGCCTAGGATTAGCCTAAGATTTGCGATCTAGGTAGGTATCACCCTTTCTATTTTTGATGATAAATAACACTGCTGGGATCTAGTAGTAGTACCCTTCAGTATAGGGACCCAGTAT
The DNA here is from genome assembly GCA_033319125.1 of Parnassius glacialis. NCBI lineage: Eukaryota > Metazoa > Arthropoda > Insecta > Lepidoptera > Papilionidae > Parnassius > Parnassius glacialis. Next base: position 35,493,828 of record JAVANC010000018.1, read on the forward strand.
AGTTACAAGCTGTTAGGCATTCTATCTTAGTTCTCAGAATAAATTAAATTGATTATACATTTTTTATACCAAACGTTTCAACTAATTAATTTAAAATATTAACATTTGGGTCACATTCATGGCTGTATACGCCGAGATCCCTTTGCCTTCTCTACATGGGAAAAAATTACATAAATAACGATACTAGTACATATAAACCATTAAGACCATTCCTGACCTAGTAAAGATGTAGAAACTGAACACATAAGCAATCGATTGCTTTGGTAATTAAGCTATTAATTACCATTAATTTGAAAATTAGTATAACGCATTGTAAACTGCGAAGATATTCGTTTCCTTTATTATTGAAATAACTGAAGATAAAAGGGGGAAACGCATAACATATGTGCAGCGCCTAATTAAGGAAATTAACTGATGTTTTTGTGCCGCTAAATAAATTTTAACGGCTTGTACGTGGTCTAATTTAAATGTACGCGATAATTTTATGCCGTGCGGGAATAATTAGGTGTCGTTTGAGGAATGTCTAATTTAGGTAATTTTGCAACATTAATGTGGTTGGCGATTGTAATGTTGACAAAGCAAACGGAAAAGGGGGGACTTGCATAGAGGACTCATTATTGTTAAGTTACCTTGCAACATGCAAGCAACAAAATCAAGCATCCTAGAACGCTTTTTTAATTTATTATATTTTTGAACTTCGTTAATATTTTTTTATAGAATAAGTTTGTAGAAGTCCACCTGATTTTAAATGAATGCCGTGGTCCATAGATACCTACATCTATCCTCCCGTAACATTTAAAATGAAGATGTTACTAGTAAAAAGGGGCTCCGGTTTTTTTTTACTCATTATACGAAACACAGCAGCATTAAGCTGCTATTTCACGCTGGTATTCTGTGACGGCGTAGTACTCCCACAGTCTAGCTGACCCATTCATGCTGCAACCATAATATAGCTGCAGCATGGTTTTATCACGTACATAATATATGGTCATATTTCTCAATATCGCTCGCGCCTTAAATGGCTTAACATTGACCACAGGCGTAACTCTAGAATTTTGATTGTTCTAGTTTTCTTTGTACTTAATTTTATTCCTTACAAAAAAGGAACCTTAAAAACAGTTTTTTTCTTTTATCCAGGACAGAACTCTTCATTATATTAGTTATAGTCCAAGGTATCTTCAATATTTTACAGAGTCCTTTAGTAAATCCTTTATTGTTTAAGCTATACTACTCTGGAACTATCTGCTCAAAGATATTAAAAAGCATCTAGTAAGACAGCATTCAATAATCTGGTACGGGAACATCTTTAACATGCATCTCTTAATACTGTTCACTTTTTTACTTTGGGGCTTCCCAGTGCCAGCTCCTTCCACTTGACCGCATTCAGCGAAGAGCGGTTCGAAACGTCGACGATCGAGTTCTTTCCGATCGACTCGATTCACTGACGCTGCGTAATGACGTTGCATCTCTTTGCATTTTCTATCGCATTTACCACGGGAAGTGTCACATCTATCCTCGATTGAGAATCAAAATATAAATGCATTGAGGTCTAGGTAGAATGCCTCGTTTCCAATAAAAAGGGTCTCCTGTTCTCAACACTCTTAACACGAAACGTAGCAGCATTTAGCTGGTATTTTACGCTGGTATTCTGTGACATCGTGGTCTTTCCCCGGGCAAGCCAACCCATTCATGCTACAACCATAATACAGCACGTAACAAGATAAACTAAATATGACATTACTTTGTCTGCCATTGACAAGGATTTGACATGTTTATCAAAATATAATTATATATATTTCGTTCGAACCAGAGCAGAGTAACCGACATAGCCCAACGGATTAATAAGTTGAAGTGGCAATGGTCCGGCCATATATTTCGAACAAACTGACAACCGTTGGGGGAAAAAGGTTCTCGAGTGGCAATCTCGTACCGGTAGACGAAGTGTAGGGCGTCCCCCACTAGATGGAGTGATAACCTGGTAAGACATGTCGATAGATGCAGGTGACTCAGGATCGTGCTTTGTGGCATTCTTTGGCGGAAGCTTATGTTCAGGAGTGGACTTGTGAAGGGCTGTAATGTTGATGATGATGATATATCGTTTTTCAGCTATGTTGACTTTGGCAAAACTATTCACTCTTGGCAGTAAGTGTTCCTGTGAGCGTGGGATTCGCGTTCTGATACTTTTATTTAGTAACAATTGAGCTGGAGAAGAACTTTTATTCTATAAAGATGTTCCTGTAATTAATTATGGCTAAACTTAAGTCTATCTTACTTTCTACACACTTTATTATTAAATTTTTACAAATCCTAAGACTTAGCCCATCATAAGCGTGAGAACACTTTCAAAAACCCATGCCTTTGGAAACTGTAAAAAGGATTAGATATTAAAAGGCAATATACATTGCACTGTTTTGGTATTCCAAATCTACCAAACTCACTTTTAACAGATTTATGATATTGAAATGAGGGAATTCACGACATTTTCTGCCACCAGAGGGCCCCACATGGAATAACGTGAAATATTAGACAGATTTCATGGCGGGGAAGTTATTTTGTTTAGAAAATGAAAGCGTTAATGTTTCTTTCTGTAATAATGGTAATATTTTTCATTAATTAGATTAGAAATAAATAAAATAAACTACGGATATTCCAAAAAGGGGAATTAAGAAAAAAAAAGGGTTAAAAAAGTGCAAAAATTTAAACAGCAAACCAAAGCGGTATTGTAATTGTTATGTATTTTCATAATACTCTGGAAAGCGATGACTTTTGTTTTAAACCCAACAACTGAATTTAATGACATTGTGTAAAGAAAACTTTACCTCAGTACCAAACACGTTGTGGTAGACTGTGTGGTGCAGTAACGACTATTTCATTTTCGCATTACTGAATTTGGCATGAACACTACAAGCTTTTATATAGTTTTCAACATCACCATTGATACCCTTCCAATACAAAAATTATCAAGCTGTATTTTTAAATTTATTTATCCCAAGATGTCCTTCATGAATCAAATGTAACATACTTTGCTTTAAACATGTAGGAACAGTAATGCGAAATTAAATTAGTGTGTGAGTCTCACACTACAGCTGAATTTTATGACATTGTGTAAAGAAAACTTCCCCTCAGTCTCAACTAGTGATATGTGGTGAATGGAAAATTTGCTGTCAAACACGTTTTGGTAGACGGTGTATTGCAGTAACGACTATTTCACTTTCACATTACTGAATTTGACATGAAAACTACAAGCTTTTATGTAAATTTCAACATCACCAGTAATACAAACATTGTCAAGCTGTATTTTTAAATGTATTTATCCCAAGATGTCCTTCATGAATCATATGTAACATACTTTGCCTTAAACATGTAGGAACAATATTTTTTTCTTATCAAAAATAATAAGCCTCTGTCATATATAATTTTATATATAATATTTAATTGCGTGATAAATTTAGAAATAATGATATCTGCAGTAGAACCAAAGTGACCGACATAGCCCAACGGATTAGTGAGCTGAAGTGGCAATGGGCCGGCCATATAGCTCGAATAACCGACCGAAAACCGATATGGAAAAAATGTTGTCGAGTGGCAGCCTCGTACCGGCAGCAGGCAGGCAGTCGATGGATGCACGAGGCTCAGGATTATGTACAGTAGTGGACTTGTGGAAGGCTGTAATGATGATGATGATTATATTTAATTTAACCTTTTAGTTTATAATAATGTTTCAAATCAGATGATAACTTATTATAGTGAGGCCAATTATTTAAAGTGTATTGTTTTACTTATACTACTCTTATGAGTAGCAGCACGAAAATCTAGCGGTGACCGTTATTGTGCATAAGACGCGTTGATTGGCTTATTGCGCATACATAAGTCACGCTGGTTGGTTCGAGCGTATCGTTCGCACGCACTGATTAACTCTTCAGACGCATTCGTGCAATTCTATTCGTGCGCGTCCCCTTCACGTTTCGTTCAGCGCTAGACTTACGTGCCGCGCCTTGTACTTCAACATATCTACTATAGCCATTATAGTGGAATTTTTAAACCCCAAATGCTATGAATCTCTAAAATTCAACTTTGCGAATACATTTGCTCTGACTTACTAAGACATCTAGGAACAAGCCCTATGGGGTGAGAATCTTGTAACAAACAAGCACCTATCCCATCCTTGCTAGCATCATATTGTAAAACTGTTTCACACCTGTCAACTTTGAAGCATTGGTCTCATTTGTAGGAATAGGGAAGTGTTCCTTTTTATTGCCTCGTTAAGCCTGGTGGGATCCACACACAGTTTCAAATCACCGTTTTTTATTACCACTAAAGCATTCACCCAATCATTAGAGCCTTTTGAATTATGCTTACATTTTCTATCTCATTTAATTTCTGTTTCACTTGTTCGTGAATTGCCAATGTAATGTTTATAGCCAGTTGTATACAGACTGTAATTAATTACAATCCGAACTATTTATGCTGGTCAGAGTACAGCTACATTATGGCCCTATAGCGTATCATGATGGAAGGAGGCAGTGTTCGTGTTTTAATCAAGTCCGTATTGCGTATGTACGAGTAGTGTAAACTTGAAACAATCGTCAACATCATAGTCAACATTTTTTTTAAATTATTTTCCATATTTGTTAACACCAAAAGTCAATCTAATAAAATACTATATCGTAAAATGCAACATGGATAAGTTAAGGTATGATAGCAAATATTCATCCGAGAGATAGAGATCGTTAACAATATACTTGAAACGATTGTGATAAGTGTGAGAGGGATGGCAACAGAGTGCAATGTTCATTAAAGAGGGTCAGCTAAAGGGGGGTGTAATTTTCCCCCATTCTCCGGGCAATCCTGTGGTCGTCTTTTTAATTTGTTCTTGGATTTCAGGGGTGAAACGAATGACGAAAAATAAATAAAGGACTATTACCTATATTTTATGTTGCAAATTCATTTTGAATATTTAAATTGACTATTTACATGAGTAAATAGTCAATTTAAATATTCAAAAAATATAAGTATGAACTTATACTATATATATCGACAGTACCCTAATTGTTAGGGTATGAACCGCAACGTCGGAAAGACGTAGGTTCGAATCCGCCATTACATTAGTTATAACTGTCGTGAAGTCCTCCTCTACACAAGCATTTTAAGTTTTAAAAATGGAACAGATAAAAGAATAATGAAACAGGGTAACACACACACTTGCTAAAATATGCACTGCAATGTAGTTTTGGTTCCAAAAAATGCATTCATTATAATGGGATTATGAAAAAATCTATGTTTGTTTACAAAAGGGCTAATGCGTGCGGTTTACCTGAAAGTAAGTGACCACCGACTTTAAAGGATTGCAGGTGTGTTGCTGGCCTTTCAAAAAGGAGTAGGCTCTTCTCAAGGTCCCTAAGTTCTATCGTCTCCAATAAACTGCTGCTGAGAGTAAATTCTATTATGTGATCGTACTTGATAAAAATTATTGGGAAAACGAATGGTGGATTGCCTATCATCAAGATGATGTTGATGGAACTATATGAGTGCTATTATGCTTTTAAAAATATGTGGGTATACAATATTAATTTGAGTTCTATAGCTACATAAGATCTTTCTTTATTTGCTGCTAAATGTATTTAGATTAAATGAACAAAGTAATGTTGCTTGCGAAAGGCTTGTAAAGGTCATCTCCGATAATGATCATTCCATAAAATAATAAGAAGCATAATAATTGGCATAAATATCGAAGCTTCTGCGCATTGATCACGGGTTTGATCCATATAGGGAAATGTCGAATGGCCGAAGATATTTATCGGAGTTCAAAGCTAGTTTCATGATACAAGTGCGGTATAGTTCGAAGCGTGGGAGCCAATGCTTTAACTTTATGCCTATGGTATTTAATGGTAAGTTCTGGAATTTCGATTTTGAAATAAAGAAACCTTGACTTATTTGATATAATTATGCGTTAGTTTTTTTAGACTAATTACGGTCAGAGTTGTTTTTTTAATTTTATTTCTAGACTAAATATTTTAAATTATATAATTAAATTTAATTAAATATTAACTTTAAGTTCATATGTGAAACAATCACGTATTTAAGTAGATTTTATTTATTTTTCTAAACTTACTTTTATTTTTATTTTGATGTAACCCTACATTAAATGTTAATATAAACAAATTCCATTGTCCACGAGTTAACTCTTATTGTTGTTGTTAAAACGATAAAAAAAAAACAAAAAAAAAAGGGAAACCAAATAACACAATCCGCTCAAAGTTTATTGTTAAATAAACAGTAAATCATATATTTCTCTAAATTTTAATTCGTTTTCAATTTAATGAATTTGCGTGTCTTACCCCAATTTGGCAACCCTGCAGTGTTGAGACAGCATCGCCGTCGGGAACGGAGTCGGTCTTATCAACGAATTAATTCTAGACTAACGAAGACCGGGGGCCGCCCCGCGATTAACACAACCACCCCTATAAAACAGATATTAGAAGGTGATAGAAACTCGACATTGAAATAAATGTTGAAATATTTCAAATGATTTAAAAACCATTCGTTTCTTTTTGGGGACTGATTAAAATTGATTAACTTTTGGTTATCAGTAATGATTTTTGTGGCTTTGTTATTCAAACTTAATTTCACGCTGTTTGCAGTATCAGTTATAAAAAGTTTAATAAAAATGGGATCTATCAAAATGCATCTAGTGTCATATTTCATTGAGAGCCGAGGTATCTCAAAAAAAACGCTAACCGAGTATTGCGTAGTACGCGAGCAACTCGGGTTCGATCCGCGATAGGTAACAATGCAATTGTTAATTGCAATTTGCTGATTTAACACGTGCTCAGCGGTGAAAGAATATATCGCGAGGAAACCTGTATGTTTGAGGAATCGAAAATTTCGAGGACATTAGAAGTTCGCCACATATACTGTGAGCTGTTCGGCGAGCTAATGGCCCCATATGCCTCTCAGAAATGAGAGATTTTTGCCCAGGTGTACGTAGCTGATGTATAGCGGCTGTATCTTTAACTTTTAAGGTTTTAAAGTGTTTATTGCTCATAAGATTAACTTTTGTAATGTTTGATTGATAATAATTATAACAGTTTAAGGAATTCTACTTTAGTTTTTAACTCATATTTTTAAATATCCTGTTTTTCACTTTAAACATATTTCAACTGTTCTTAGCTGCTAAGTGTTGGCCAATTTAGTTTTTACTAGCATTTTGTTTAATTTTAACGTTTTTAAATAAATAAAAAGGGATTATTGTTGGGGTAACATTGTTTGAGTATTGGTGGCCTTTACGTATAATTATACAATAATAATTGATATAATATAATTATATTTTTTTTTATTTGAAAGGGAGCTTAGAAATAATTTTTTAACAAAATTTAAATATATACAATTTTAAAGAACTATAATAAAAAAAACAACTAATGTTTTAAATGATACAGTCCCACTCCCCGTGATATCGTGCCAACTACGCTGGCTGCGTTTCCTCGCTGAATGGCTATACATAGCTTATGAGCGAGAAAAGAACCAGCCCTCTTATCACCAATTATTATAATTATATATCAAAATTTTCTTTAATTTTCATCATAGTATTCAGAATATGAAAGACCAATATACGTGGTAGAGCCACGCTGCAGCTAAATTAGTAGTATAGTTGTAGCACGAATGGGTCGGCTCGACCGGGGAAGGACCACGCTCTCACAGAATACCAGCGTAAAATAGCAGCTTAAGGCTGCTGTGTTTCGTATAGTGAGTGTAGAGACCCGGAGACCCTTTTTACTGGTAAAGAGGCATTCCATCTTAGTCCTCACGGGTGACAACGCATCTGCATTTTGATTCACAAATGAGAATAGACGTAGATCTCTATGGGCCACAGTAACCACTTACCTTTAGGTGGACTATGTGCTCGTTTGTTACCCTATCCTATAAAAAAACCATATTACAAACACAAGTACTAGCTTGAAAAAATTTGTTATGTTAACAGATAGCAAAATATAATTTTAAAAGCAAAATTGCAATTAAAATGTAAAATTAACAAAAAAATTGTTTTGGTTTATTTAAATAAATGGACGGTCTAAAGCTTCTTTAGCTCTGCAATCCAAGGTCCGAGCGGGTGGCATATTAAGACGAAGTTGGAAATAAAAAAGGCGAAAAAGAGTTTTATATTCTCTCCCGAATGGGAAGAAATAGGAGAAATCTTTCTCATTTAGCTCACCAGTGCTGACTGGGGTGCTGCGGCGGGCAGACTGCTTGGCTTTACTTAAGCCTTGTTTTAATTACCATAACAAGTGTTTACTCGTGGAAAGAATCAGCTGATTTTTGTTACGTTGAAATAAGTATTGTTTTTAATCGTTCAGTCACTCACAACACGATGAAAGTTTCAGTGTGATCTTGTTTTCATAAATATCATAAGGTTTTTAAATTACGTCCAGCCTTATCTATAAGCGTGAATGGTGACACTGTGTGTATTCAGTATACGAACGTTTACAAGAGAATATGTTGATATTTATATGTGTGACTGTGCTCGTAAACATCGGTGTTAGAAACGATGCAACAGTTATGCTCAAAGTGAAAACTATCGCGTAACCAAAATTGGTGTATTATACGCATACGTAGTAAGTCTCATTTTGTGTTTTTAATTTTTTGTATTTTTCTTTTGTAAACATCTTATCGCTTTGACTGCGTGTAAAGTTGTAGAGTAAGGAACTATAATATAATAATACATGATTATGTAAAAAATAAAAGTAGTATGCTTAATTATATTTAACTATAGAGTATGCATTATGTTTTAATGATGAATTTAACTGTCAAAACCTCGATATATGCGTCTTGACGTGATAGAACCACTCTGCAACCGTATTATTATTATAACCACCACCGGCCGACCGGGGAAGGACCACGCTCTCATAGAACACCAGCGTAAATTAGCAGCTTTACACTGTATTTCACGTTGGTGTTTTGAGAGAGTTGAAAGAGTTCCGGAGTCCGGAGCCCCTTTTTACTGGAAACTAGGCATTCTACCTTAGTCCTCAGGAATGAGAACGCGTCTGCATTATGATTCTTAATTGAGGATAGATTTTAATGTCTATGGGTCACAGCATCAAATATGTCAAATATGTCAACTTCATAATCAGGTGGTGAAAAAAATGGGTTTTGTTTTATAAGTTTGCTTTTGCTGTATGGCAGTGGAGTAAGAGATTCCGTTAAGGTTTTGGTTCTGTGGGTGTTGTTAAAGGTGACCATGGGAAATGTAGCGTCAATGGTGAGAAACGTCTGGTGCAAATGCATGTGGCGGGACGTACGCAACTTTAATACTGCTCGTATTGAAGAAGCAATCAAGCAGAACCAGGGCTCCAAAGTTTTTGCTAGAAATCTGTCTGCCAGAAAGAGCCAACTGTCGAAGCTGAAGACCGAGTGTGGCAGCATCGTTTCCGAGACACCTGAGATTTTGAGTGAGATTGAGAGGTTCTATGGGCAGCTGTACACATCATCGTTGGAGCCACACGCAAGTGTGAGTACCGATCCAAGAGCAAGTCTTATCCGACACTATTCCGATGATATTCGGACGTCAGTCTGAGCGACATTAGAATGGCTCTCCAGCACCTTAAAAACGGCAAGGCCCCAGATGAGGATAGAATTACAGCGGAGCTTCTGAAAGTGGGTGGAAAACCGGTACTTGACGTCCTTCAGAAGCTCTCTTTAATTCCGTCCTCAATGGTGGCACTATACCGGAGGCGCAAAGCAGAAGTTCGGCGATCTTGTTCTTCAAGAAAGGCGACAACGCTCTCCTGAAGAACTACATACCGAGTTCACTTCTGAGCCGCGTCTATGTGCTGTTTTCGAGAGTCATTTTGAATTGTCTCACATTATTACTCGAAGACTTCCGGCCTCCCAAACAAGCTGGTTTTGGCAAAGGCTTTAGCACCATAGACCACATACATACCCTTCGGCAAATTGTACAGAAGTCCGAGGAGTACAATTTGCCGCTATGTCTGGCGTATGTGGACTATGAGAAAGCCTTTGATTCTGTCGAAATTTGGGCGGTGCTGCAGTCCCTTCAGTGTTGCCAAGCTGACTGTCGGTATATCGAAGTGCTGAAGTGTTTGTATAGTAGAGCTACGATGGCTATCCGAGTACAGAACCAGAGTACGAAACCTATCCAACTGCAGAGAGGTGTAAGGCAGGGTGACGTAATATCCCCGAATCTCTTCCCCGCTGCACTGGAAGACGTTTTCAAGCAAGTTTATCACTCACCTTCGATTTGCCGACAATATAGTCCTTATGGTAGAATCGCTGGAGGACCTAGGCACTATGCTTAATTACTTCAATAGTGCCTCCCAATGGATAGGTCTTAAGATGAACATGGACAAAACAAAGATCATGTAAAACGTCACACCTGTGCCGGTAGTTGTTGGGAGCACTAAGCTCGAAATTGTTGACGAGTGTGTTTACCTGGGACAAATAGTCCAACTAGGTAAGTCCAACTTCGACCGAAAGGTCAACCGACGGATTCAACTCGGTTGGGCAGCGTTCGGGAAATTGTGGCACATCTTCTTGTCAGGTATACCACAAAACTTGAAAGCGAGACTGAACGACCAGTGCGTGTTGCCAGAGATGACCTATGGAACTGAGACTTGGTCCTTCACTGTTGGCCGGATGATGAAGCTCAAGGTCGCACATCGGGCTATGGAGAGGGCTATGCTCGGAGTATCTCTGCGTGATAAACTTAGAAATGAGGATATCCGCAGTAGAACCAGAGTACAGAGAACCATAGCCCAACGGATTAATAAGCTGAAGGGGCAATGGGCCGATCATATAGCTCGAAGAACCGACAAGTAATAGGGAAAAAGGTTCTCGAGTGGCGGCCTCGTACCGGCGGACGAAGTGTAGGGCGTACCCCCACTAGATGGAGTGACAACCTGGTAAGACATGCAGTAAGTCGATGGATGCAGGTGGCTCAGGACCGTGCTTTGTGGCATTCCTTGCGGGAGGCCTATGTTCAGCAGTGGACTTGTGAAGGGCTGTAATGATGATGATGATATAATTAAATATCAACATTAATTTGGTGTAATTGCTTTAAAACACCATTTTTTTTCTTTATACCTATTGCTACACCTATACGTCCTTACTCTTTACTCTTCGCCTGTACTGTTGTCGTGAGTATTTAGTCACTTTAAGTTCACTGCAGAAAAGGCTTTCTCAGAAGAAGGTGCCAACAAGTAAAAGAGCAGCCTATACTCGCCGCGTGTGATCGAAAGCAGCAGTCTACTTGATGGTAATAGGTTACTGCACCTGTGGACACCTACAATTGGGCCGTTTGTTGACATTACTGAGGGCAAAGATGTAATGCCTCATAGTTTTGCTAGCTCGATTAGCAATCTGCTGCACTGCTGCATGGTAGCAGCAATTTATAAAAAGACTAGGATTTCTATGCAAATAATGAAAAATTAAAAATTTTGTACAACCGACTTCGATATAAATTGTTAAGAATAACTCAAGAAGTATTGGTCAGACCTTAATCAAAATACACACACTTGTGGACCCATATAAAAAAAAATATGGGACCATATGTGAAGCACCAGCTTTAATATAAAAATAGAATCGTCGAAATCGGTTCACCCAGTAAAAAGTTATAAGGTAACACACATACAAACACATTTTACACGTGGTAGAGCCATGCTGCAGCTATATTATTAGATAGTATAGTTGTAGCACGAATGGGTCGGCTCGACCGGGGATGGACCACGCTCTCACAGAATACCAGCGTAAAATAGCAGCTTAACACTGGTGTGTTTCGTATGGTGAGCGTAGAGAACCACTGACCCTTTTTACTGGAAAAGAGGCATTCCATCTTAGTCCTCACGGGTGATAACGCATTTGCATTTTGGTTCGCAAACGAGGATATATGTAGAGGTCTATGGGCCACTGCAACCACTTACCATCAGGTGGACTGTGTGCTCGTTCGTCACTCTATCCTATAAAAAAAAACTTACAGTCGAATTGAGTACCGTTTAATAAAAAAGTATGTCAAATTAACATAAATGAAATTAAGGTTTTTAAGATAGAACATGAATGAATGTAACATTAGTCATTCATTAATTCATTATACCGCCCATCAAAAATCTACCGATGTACAATGAACTCCCCATGAATTGCCTTATAGGAGGGTTATTTGCTAAAGTTAGGCTTTCACTTCCTACTGCCACAGCCGGTTAGAACTAGGTGTAACCGCATTTCGGCTTTTAGCTGTAACAGATGCAATATTTCCTTTTTACTGTCATCTTCGGTTTTTAAAATCAAAGGCACAGACATCAAACGTTTCTTCAAAATCCAGTTTATGAATACGGCAAAAGTTAGGGTCCTATTTTCGCTGTAGAGGCAGCGATAGAGACAAAAACGTTGCTATTGAGACTAGCCGCTAGTGCCTGCTAGCCCTTATTCCATAAAAAATCACACCTTTGGTCTACGCATAACGGAAGACGAAGCATTTGGTGTGTATGAAACTAGAGCCCAATGACTTCGTCAATCTTACTTAGCGGTACCATGTAGCGACATCTATGGAAATGTATTAAATAAAGAACGATGTATTTAGCGCGTCAAATTTTCATATCGATATACATCGCAACCGCTTCCGTAGATAGATAATAGATGGCGCTAGAGTAGTCAAGTGAGCTCGGCCACGGTCCTTATTGCTTTGTAAGAGAGATATCGATCATAAAGGGGTCACCTGCCAATTTTATACAATAATTTAAGACGAATTTATAAAACAAATGTTATGTAATGTCAATTTTTTTATAGAATAGGGTGACAAACGAGCACACAGTCCACCTGATGGTAAGTGGTTGCTGTGACCCATAGACATCTACATCTATCCTCGATAAAGAATCAAAATGCATGCGTTGTCACCCGTGAGGACTAAGATGGAATGCCTCTTTTCCAGTAAAAAGGGTCTCCAGTTCTCTATACTCACCATACGAAACACAGCAGTGTTAAGCTGCTATTTTACGGTGGTATTCTGTGAGAGCGTGGTCTTTCCTCGACGAGCCGACCCATTCCTGCTACAACTATACTACTAATAAAGCTGCAGCATGGCTCTACCACGTATCAAATCAATGTTACATAACTTAAAGAAATAATTATGTTTTGTATTATTATTTAAGTGAATAATCTATAACGCTATTTCAAAAACCATTCATAAGGATAAAATCAATAAAAAGTTTCCAAGATATCTAGAGACTTAAAAACCGGGTCATTATTAATAAAGTACTTGAAACAATAATCCGCCCCAACAAACTCGGGAAGGGTCACAGACTTGCGTACGAAAGTATACGGGACCTTGTTATCCCTAAAGTCCACACGGCGAAAAATTTCAATTCTATACCTCAATATCTACCTCAGTGCAAATAGCTGTGGACCCGGCTTAATATGCATTAAGGATATTCCCGAATTTTCTCCAGTAAAAATGTATGAGAGCTACCCAACCGTGACGTATAAGTGGATTATGTTTTGCATCTCTTTTAAACGCGTTGTGCTATCCCTTTTCCGCTAACTGATGGACTTTGGTTGTAAAGTATGGAGGTGACTTTTATACATTGTTTACTTTAAATATTTAGTCTTTACTTACTCATTAAAACTTACGCTACTGCACCGACTCACTTTATTTATTTATTTATTTACTTTACTGGAGACAAAACAGAAACAAAAGATATGAAAGAAAAACATACAAGTAAAATGAGACAATGGTAATTACAATTGTTTCCTACAAACTGTCTCACTAAGAACATACATAATATTTATATTATGAAGCAGGTCGTAATTGGTATCGTCTGCACAAGTAGGGTAACAAGTCTGTACTTAAATAAAAAGAAAACAATCATCTGAAAACAATCATCTAACATGTACAATACTAAATACTAAATATCCTTATATATCTAATTCATAATTGTTACTAAAGTACTTTTTAATTTAGTTTTAAACTTATTCCGATCTTAAAAATAAATTTTCAACCAACACGTATTATAAAAAAGAAACTGGTGAAGAAACATATTGAGGCATTTTGTAGTTTCTAGAATCAATTATATTATAGTTTTTAGTTTGAAATAAGAAATCAGAAAGCAGGAAAGCCCATAAAAATATATAATGAGTAATATATAAAAGTAAGTAATGGCTAATGTCTATCGTGTAAAAGAGCCATGGGAGCTCAGGGATAAAGCGCTCGTTGTAAATTTCACTGTACGCGGGCAAACCGTGTTCGATCCTCACCGGGACCAACGAAATTGTTAAATGCAATTTTAGGTGTTCATTTACCACGTGCAGGGCAGTAAAGGAAAACATCGTGAGTAAACGTATATTTATAGGTACGTATACGTATATATCTCTGTAAAATTAAAAAAAAAACTTTAATTTACAACAATAAATTTGACATATGATTGTTGTACTTCGTTACATAAAATTGTATTTAACATGTAATTTAGAGAGAGTATATAGTATACTCTCCGTGAATTTTTGTATTATGTTCCACCAATATGTCTGGACATTTAAAATATACTTATAGCCTTTTTTCAAAAATAATTTGATCACGCAATGAACAAAATGAATTCTCATGAAAGTAAATTGTTAAATAAGGTTGAGTGTGTAGAGTGTATGTCTGATAAGGTAGTGTTCTCTTATGTGTTAAAATTATAGCGCTAATTAGATAAAACGTACAGTTTCCATTGTAAGCTCTATACTAATTTAAATTTGAAAATATCGCACCTGCTTAAAACGCTGAGAGGAAGTAATTATAAATTAAAAAGAAGAATGATCAAATTTATTTATCACTAAAATTTCCTTTTAGATTTGAGTAACGTTACATAGCTCACATAAGATATTAAATACAATTAAATGTTTCGATATATTATGCTATATTGTAAAGATACTATTGCAACAAAGAAAACGGATATTAATTTGCGACCTATCATACTTTCTTGATTACAATTAAATAGATTTGCTTATACATTTTAATTTTAAAATTATTTTTTTCAATAAATAAAAAGAGGTGGATTTAGAATTTTGTTTTAATTTTATCTGAGTTATCGCCGAACTGAATTAATATCATGTTACTTTTTTCGTTTGTTTAACTGAACAATTTGGTAAAATATTTTTTATGTTTTGTTTGTTTTATTTTAATATTGTTAATTTCAATATTTTGTTTAAAACCATACACAATTATTAAGCAGTATTAATATATTTTTTTACGTCATTGGTAAAATTACCACATGATGACAGTAAGCAGCATCAAAGTTGTGATACGTTTGATACTGCGATCGCTAATCTGCAAACATAGGTGTTCAATTTTCTATATAACGAGCGAATACAGTGTCTAGTCTTACGGACTTACGAACTGATGTAAAAGAAGGAAAATAAGAAATAAAATGCATTATTTGTAGGTCTTTACTTTTATTATGTACTTTAAATAATCACCCGTGGGAAAGTTATTCAAATATATATTGTTACTATTTATTAATATTTCACAGATTCTCTCTCCATCCTTAACTACCAATTTATCCCCGATAGAGGAGACAAAGATTATGTGATGTAAGCATATTTTTCGCTGTAAAAGTTCTTTAAAAAATCAATACTTTCCGTGGTTAAAAATTACTTATTTTGAAATATTCGTGATTGACCTATGATTTTATGAAACACGTTGGCTCCTTTTATGGGAAAATAATTTAATCAGTAAGATTTATTTTGTTAAAATTAATACATAATTAAACTTAAAAATAGCAGACATGTAAGTACCTCATAAATCGTTTTATTATTTGCAGCCACTATCAATTTTAACCTTTTTTTAAATACATAATTATTTAAGAACATGAATAAATAACATAATAACGTTTTTTAAATACATAATTATTTAAGACCATGAATAAATAACATAATAACGTTTTTTAAATATATAATTATTTAAGAATATGAATAAATAACATAATAACGTTTTTTAAATACATAATTATTTTAGAATATGAATAAATAAATTTCTACGCGGTAGAGCCTTGCTGCAGCTATATTAGTTGTAGCACGAATGGGTCGGCTTGACCGGGGAAGGACCACGCTCTCACAGAATACCACCGTAAATTAGCATCTTAACACTGCTGTGTTTCGTATGGTGAGTGTAGAGAACCGGAGACCCTTTTAACTGAAAAAGAGGCATTCCACTTAGTCTTTACAGGTGACAACGCATCTGCATTTTGATTATCAAACGAGAATAGATGTAGATGTCTATGGGCCACAGCAACCAGTTACCATCAGGTGGACTGTGTGCTCGGTTGTCACCCTATCCTATAAAAACACCTTATAGAGGGTTTCCTAAGAACATCTTATATCTGATAATAGATTGTTTTAGGGTTATTGTTTTGTAAACAAAAACTTGATCGAATTTAAAAAAAGAACTAGTTTTTCAATAAAGTTAGCAGGTGAAAAATAAAAGCGAAAATGCCGACCGACAGCAATTCAGCTTGTACTCCAGCGCGGCTAAATGAAATTTAAATCTAATAAAGGAAGAGAAAAAAAAGAAAGATAGCGCGGCACTCGCGCAGGACTGGAACAAATTGCAAGAAATAGTTGTCTTTACCGACCAGATGAAATTACTTGTGGTAATAAATTGCAATCGGTTCCCTTAATGGAGGAATCTATCATAATTATTCACGCAATCAAGGCATTTATCGATAAAGAATTATTTCGATGTTTAAAGTGACATATTATTAAATTGCATGCCTCAGTAAACGGTAAGCGTGTCTCTACCATCAAGAATTGAATGTTGCTTAGAGAAATAAAATACTACTTAAGAAAATATTCCAATATCATCATAATTATAGGCCCTCTTCTCAAAGTCCTGAGGCACATATATACATGGACTTTCCGTATGTGTTACCAAGTCTTAACTCCATCCAGTGTTTTATAATAAAGGTTCTCGAGTGGCAGTCTCGTATTGGTAAGCAAAGCGTAGTACGGCCCTCCATTAGACGAAAAGTTTAGTGTTACAAAAATTTATCTATTTGGTGATCTCTTATGCCCACCCTCAAACGTCGGCAATCGATCACCCTGTTTCGACTGTCGACATGTTTGAATTGTTCACAAGATCGTGTGACCTGATGAACTAGAGTCTTAAAATTTTGAACATAGCTCACAGTGATGACAATGTAGGAATATAAAAAAAAAAGTGGTATATAAAATTTTTATAGAACAAAAATTTAAAAGAGCGGCCAAGTGCGATTCTGACTCGCCCACGAAGGGTTCCGTAGCAGCAAGTAACATCATTTACGATTTATGACTTATTAAAAAAACTACTTACTAGATCTCGTTCAAACCAATTTTCGGTGGAAGTTTACATGGTAATGTACATCATATATTTTTTTTACTTTTATTATTCTCTTAATTTAGAAGTTACATGGGGGTGTGTGGGGGGACACACATTTTACCACTTTGGAAGTGTCTCTCGCGCAAATTACCCCACACGTATGGGTTTGATGAAAATTTTTTTTTTGATTTTCAGTTCTACTCGTAAGTATGGGGAACCTTCAAAATATATTGTTTTTTTCTATTTTTGTGTGAAAATTTTAATGCGGTTCACAAAATACATCTACTCAGCAATTTTCAACAGCATAGTTCTTATAGTTTCGGAGAAAAATGGGTGTGACATACGGACGGACAGACAGACATGACGAATCTATAAGGGTACCGTTTTTTTCCATTTGGCTACGGAACCCTAAAAAGGCACTTGTTTATATTTTATTTTTATTGTTTATTCTAAGTGCTTATTCTATATCTCGTCTTTTTTGTAAAAGAAATTCTATGGTGAGCATACGACTAAATCAGAACTTAAAATTATTACAAGCTATTTAGTTGACCAGATGGCCAAACTTGGGTTTGCTTTAGTACCTATTAAGATATTTACAATGAACGCCACGTTTTATGTCCTTGAGCTACAACGACACACAATTCACAGTCTATACATTACATGTTTGATAGTTCCTTGGAGCTTTTCCAAGCGAAAAAACCGCTAGTGGTCGCATCAGAATTTTAATGCAACTGTGTTGCTAATTTATGCAGCCACTCAATCATTCAATATTCTTTATTCGTTTAGCGATTAGCACAGGCACATTTTAGTCGAGGCGCATGTACTATTGTATGGTAATGAGATGCAAAGATGTTTAAATTTTAAGGAAAATGATAATTGATTTTATGGTTGGTTGCCATGAGGACAGCGGCTCGCGATGGCTTGCTAATTTTAGTACTGGCAATAAAATGTGCTAAATTCGTGGTTTGAAAAACATTTTCGTTATATTCATCATACAGACCCATTAAACAATTAACATAACAATAGAATCACGTCCAAAGTTCCATATTAGGTAGGCGGAGTTACGAATGGTGCGTTTTAGTGTGTTGATCGCAACAAGTGATCGTAAAACGTGGATAAATGTGTTATTTGTATACATACGATGCAAGATAAAGGATTTACTAATAAATGACCGTTTTGTATACATTACATTTGAATGGCAAACACATATTTTGATTTAACATTTCAACTTAGTTTTTTATTTTAATTAAGCCGACGTTCTAAATTTTTAAAACCTTTTGTAAATGTAATTTTTGAGCAAAAACGAAATAATTTTATTAAAATGTATTTATGAACATACGGAGAAGTTTGTGAGAAGACACGGGAAGAAATGTAGGTCATCATAATAATTGTCTTGATGAAACAATCATAAGATGACGACACTAAACCGCTACATAAATGTGTACCGTGCAGAGGTTCCATAGTGAAAACGGGTAATAACTGTATAATCATTCATGTTGACAACACATTTCATAAATTGGTTTTGTTTCTTATAACGTTTCTTACACACTCGTACACACCGGAATACAAGAGGGCCTTAATGTAAAATAGAAACCTCGCAATGTCTCGACGCTAAGCAAAAGCTTCCTTTAATTTTCGAGAGTGAATGACATTTTGTTAGTTGTGGTTTAAGATATTTATTTCTCAAAAGAATTATAATCCACATATATACAGGTTTATTTTGCAATAACCGGCCAAATTTGCAGAGAAGGTTAAGAATAAGTAATATAGACAAGTGGAGAAGAAAAATAATTAAAAAAATCACAAACATTCTGTCCTTTTTATCTTTTAAATTGAAAATGCGTGGAATTGCATTATTTTAACTGATTTTACTGCGCACGCATACATTCGTAAGGGTCGATCGGTAGGCAAAAACGTTGTTGCCCATAAATCACATACAATTTGGGATAATTTGTAATAAAAGTAGTTTTTGAAAATACGAGTAAATAAGGCTTTTATTTACTCGTATTTTCAAAAACTGCAATAACGCTGTATCATTATTTATATATTTGAACTTAAGTTTAAAATTTGGCTACTCTTTGAAAAATAACCCTGTGTATTAATGTGACTTTAACTCAAACAGCACGACACACAAACAAAGTGATAACAAAATAAAAAGACAGTTTTCTTAATAATCGAAGTACTGTAAAAAGTTTTATGAACATTGTAGAATAACAAAAGTGGAATACAAAGATTAAAATTAGCATCCATGAGGGTTGCTTTACTTTATTCGGTTCGACCGCTGAACGCAAAAATATTCATATACCGACGTTATGCTTCGCATAATCGAATTGACGATGAACTATCGAGACTGGACTATTCTAGATTTTTTTCAGACAGGCGACAGAGGAAAATTATAACAGATGATGGACAGTAACATCTTCCTGAGAACCAGCGAACTCGCCTGCCAAGCCTGGCAACTATAGCAAAATACCTTCTATGAGACAATGTATGGTGGCCTGTATTCAGCAGTGAACTTTTATAGCCTGCAATGGATGGATGGATGGATAGACACCTACAATTATTCTATATTAAGAATCAAAATGCAGATACGCTAACAACCCTGAGAACTAAAATAGAATGCGTTATGATATTGATTTAATATCATATGTTGGCTGGAGTGTCATGTAGCAATCCTCTTTTCTACCAACTTCAAAAAGGAGCCGGTACTCAATTCGATAGTATTTTTTATGTGTGTTACCTCATAACTTTTTATTGGGTGAACCGATTTCGACGATTTTTTTATTTAAAAGCTGATGCTTCACATGTGGTCCCATATAAATTTGATCAAGGTCTGATTAATAGTTTTTGAGTTATTCTTAATAATTTATATTGAAGTCGGTTGTACAATTTTTTTTATTTTAAATTATATTTTGGAGTATCGTAACTCAAGAAATTTAATGTAATGGGTTGACTTGAAATGTAATAGACGAGAAGTAAGGGATTATTCACAGCTAAGAACACAATGCCGTAGGGCTTACAAGCTGAAGTGTTGTCAGTGAAAACAACGTTTCCAAACTAACGGTAAACGCCTCCAGTAATTGTTTAACCAACGGTATAACTCCTAAAAGTTATCCCGTTAATTGACTTTAAAGTTTGACCTTACTGCGATCTCCGACAGTGTTGACCTTTGTCTAGCATAACTGTTAATTTTCAGGTTAACGCAGCTTAAAATAACTTGATCACACTAAAAACTTGTTATTGCACAGTTAAACCATACCATATAAATAATAAAGTTGAATAACTTATGGTTTATGTTATGATGAGTGAACAAAAACCTATAATGCAGTTTTGAAGTGTTTCGTTGTGTAAGGACAGGAATATATTGAATTTAAAAAAAAGTTACATTTATTTTAATTTACTGTTCAATGGCAACCGATCTTAAGCGTGTTTTGGCGGTGTAAGAATATCCACTACCATATACTGTCCCGTGGATATCGTAAAAGGCAACAAAGAGAAACAAAGTAGGATATGAACAGCAGGGTCTTTCTAATAACAACTATAAATTAAAAAAAAAAACTGCGACGACTATCAATATGAGGCTATCTATTGGGTCTGTGTTCAGCAGTGGGCTTTTGATAGGCTGTAATCATAATCGTAATTGAAAACCTACTGTAAATCTCTCTTTATGGATCTCGTCAACAGCACCACCTACCGGGTCCAATTGTTAATCTAAACCTTTCTCAAATCAACTTAATCACAGAAATTTCATCAAAACCGGTCCAGCCGTTTAGATGGAGTTCAGTTACATACACATGGACAGAAGAATTATATATACATAATATATATATATATATATATATATATATATATATATATATATATATATATATATTATATAATTCTGTCTACTGATGAAAACTGCATCAAAATTCGTTACGTAGTTTTAAAGATCTATGTAGAGATCTTATGTAGAGATATCGCTTGAAAAAGTTACCTTAACTGTAACCACCATTTGTTATCAATATGATATCTCTGTTTACCGTCTTCAGATTTTTTTATAGGATAAGGGTGACAAACGAGCACACAGTCCACCTGATGGTAACTAGTTGCTGCGGCCCATAGACGTCTACATCCATCCTCTCTTACAAATCAAAATGCAGATGCGTTGTCACCCGTGTGGACCAAGATGGAACGCCTCATTTCCAGTAAAAAGGGTCTCCGGTTCTCTACACTCACCATACGTAACACAGCAGCGTTAAGCTGCTATTTTACGCTGCTATTCTGTAGGATTTGGTCTTTTTTGTCGATTTCTGGAGTTTGACTGAGATATTTTGTTATTTAGCTGTATGTCAAGAGTACTATACAGTTATATGACAAGAGTGCAGAACTTTCAGTATTATTTTTTATAATTATTTGGTAATTTTTTGGGGTCAATTGGGCACTTAATTATATGAATAGTTTATGTTTCTGAGTATATCAAGGCCCAAAGAATCTTATGGTACTAAAGTTGGATTTATAATAGAATAGTTTTTATTCGATATAGATTATTGCATAATACTTATTGAAAGTAATTTGAACAGTGACTCCCATCATATATATTTTTATAAGGGCGACAAAATGAGTATAACATACTTTTTTTTATAGGAGAAGGGTGACAAACGAGCACACAGTCCACCTGATGGTAAGTGGTTGCTGCGGCCCATAGACATCTACATCTATCCTCGTTTGCGAATCAAAATGCAGATGCGTTGTCACCCGTGAGGACTAAGATGGAATGCCTCATTTCCAGTAAAAAGGGCTTCCGGCCACCTGCAAGCCAAGCGAAACGCAAAGGTAAACCTCTACTTCACGCTGGTATTCTGTGAGGTCGTGGTACCACCCCGGTTCGAGCCGGCCAATCCGTGCGACAGCAATTCTGCCGCGTGGCTCTACTTGATGGCAACTGGTCGCAGTGGCCCGTAAACACCTGAAACTCGAATAAGAATCAAAGTGCAGATGTTTGATGAACAATGACAGAGTGGCTCGTCACCAGTAAAAATTGTCACCGGTTTCTTAAATTCATCGTAATATAGATATCAGCAATTGCTTTTTACACTCATATTCACACATTTATTGCGTATATTAATATGGTTTTCGAGGCACGGATCATTTCCATCTCCATTCATTAATTCGTTGAATAATATCATAAGTCCACTGCTGAAGAAAGGCCTCCCCTATAGATTACCTCATAAGTGCGATATTTGTCATTGTCGCCACGCTTGGCAAACGGGTGATGATGCTCCTGCCCATCTCCTGCTTTAGCTTCACTATGTCGCCTCATACAACACCCACGGGATTATATACGGTAGTAGATTCTCTATATACTCAATCTATATTGAATCAACTAAATTAAAGTGTTTCCGAGAAAATAATATCAAAATATAACATGTAACTTCAATTTAAAATTTTGCAGTCTCCGTGTTAACAATTATGAACGATCACGTTAACATAATATTCAATAAACTGAGTAATCGCACGGTACATAATTCGGATGTATTAAGTGCGAAAGCATGAATCGAAATACATCAGATTTTTTTTTTTTTTTTTTTATAGAATAGTGGGCAAACGAGCATGCGTCAGATACTGGAAAATAACTGATTTTGACGAATATTAATATTAGTGGTACGTGGTGGTGACATCCTAGTAAGTAAATCGCACTTCATTAACGTAACATAAACCTTAACTTTCGCCTTGAAAACTTACTCTTTTGCCTTGAAGACTGATTGTAATCGGACAGAAAGGCAGACGTCGATTAAATTATTGTACTATATATACTATTTTACACGTGGTAGAACCATGCTGCAGCTATATTAGTAGTATAGTTGTAGCACGAATGGGTCGGCTCGACCGGGGTAGGACCACGCTCTCACAGAAAACCAGCGTAAAATAGCAGCTTAAGGCTGCTGTGTTTCGTATGGTGAGTGTAGAGAACCGGAGACCCATTTTACTGGAAAAGAGGCATTCCATCTTAGTCCTCACGGGTGACGACGCACCTGCATTTTGATTCTTTATTGAGGATAAAAAATGTGGATGTCTATGGGTCACAGCAACCACTTACCATCAGGTGGACTATGTGCTCGTTTGTCACCCTATCCTATAAAATAAAAATAAATAAATAAATAAAAATACTCTTATGCTGGACGCATTACCACCGTCTAAACAATAAATCATTTAGTTGGAATGAGCCTAATTCCGCCGTATAGTGACGGTATAAAAAAGCAAGTATTCAAAATCATCCCGTAGGTATCATAAGAGGTAACATAGGGAAACTGAAGCAGGAGATGGGCATCTTCCTGATAATAAGTAATAACTAAACATTTATGTTTTTTTTCACTTCATTTCTCTAAATTTCTTAATATATTCTTTCCACACTCTCACGACACCTATGTTTTACGCGGCGTTTATAGGGTAAAATATTCACTTGTCCACTCGAATATACACATCATCCCGTGGCTCTCGTAAGAGGCAACAGAGGGAAACTGAAACAAAGGATGGCCAGGAGCATCTTCCTGATAAGTTTTGAAGATGCTTCTATCTCCCTAAAATATCTCAAAATTATAAAAAAAACATAATAGCAAAATCCCTCTATCAAGAAATCTTTGGAGGAGATCTATATTAAGCAGTGGATTTTATGGGTTTTAATGATGAATACCTTATCTTGTAGGGGACAATCACGATATAGTATTATTTGCTGACGATACCTCTTTAATTTCAAACTCAAACGGCAGTTAATTAACTATGACGATGTAAATAATGCTCTATCGAAATTGGTACATTGGTTTAACGCCAACAATATGCTCTTAAACGGCAATAAGACAAAGTGTATTAAATTTACAATACCTAATGTAAAACATTCGAATACCAATGTGCTATATGGCTAAATGGTGGGAAGTTGAGTCTTGTGGATACCACTGTTTTTCTCGGTATTACTATTGACGCGAAACTTCAATGGGGCACCTATATATCTAAATTAGCAAGCAGACTTAGTTCTGCAGCATATGCTGTAAGAAAGATTAGAAGTCTCACAGATGCTGAGACAGCTAGATTAGTGTATTTTAGTTACTTTCATAGCGTAATGTCTTATGGAATTTTGCTATGGGGTAATGCGGCTGATATTGAAGCTATATTTGTTTTGCAATGGAGAGCCGTTCGGGCGATTTATAACCTAAATTGTAAAGAGTCCCTCAGACAAAAATTTAAAGAAATAAACATATTAACTTTGGCATCGCAATATATTTCTGAAAATGTAATGTATGTACATAAAAACATAAATAGCTTTAATAAGAAGAAGGATGTGTATACTTTAAATACTAGGAACAAACATAAGCTTGTAATACCAGTTACTAGACTCCACAGAATCAGTAATTCATTTATAGGGCAATGTATACGCTTTTACAACAAAATGCCAGAACATATTCAAAGTTTATCAATAAACAAGTTTAAAGGTTTTATTAAAGAAAAACTGTACAAAAAGGGTTATTATAATATCAAGGAATACATTAATGAAAATAACCCCTGGGAATAAGGTGATCGCCACCATGCTGGTTCTATTAAAAATCATTTAAAAATTGTATAAATGAAATTATTGTTAAGTGAAATATGTTTGAAAAAAAAGTCCCGCTGGGTTTCTTGCTGGTTCTTCCCAGGACAGAGGTATTTTCCGAACCAGTGGTAAATAAAATATGACTTTCAATAAGAATTATGTAATAATCAATATTGAATAAAACATTAATCTATTCTATTCTATTCTAAATGGATGAATGGACGGATTTTGGCTGCAATACCTACTTTATTTATCGTACACGTAAAACATCTGTGCCGATGAGTTGGCAGCCAGCGAGGTATGAATTAGGTATCAACATCACAATCGGCAATCTTAACACGACGTGTTCACGAATCGACTTTCTAGCTCGCAAGCGTAAAGAATTCATTGCAGTTTAATTTGAATAATTGCGTATTGTTAAAGATTTTTTTTAGGTGAAGGGGAAAATGCCAACGTCACCTGTACGTAGTAGATTTAATTTGATTGTTGGTTCTTTTCGTGATTAAAAAGTACGTATATACCTACTTTACAAAATATTTTTACAACGATATTAATAAGTCGTTTTTTATGAGCAATATTGTAGGGTTGATGTTAATTAAGATACAAATTAAGCATTCAAACTAAATTTTACTGTCGCACTGTTCAACCAAATAACTGTGCCCCAAAGGACGACTCTGAACCGAGATAATGGTGGCGAGCGGCGTCGAGGTATTGTAGCCAGCTAGCGAATCACAAGCAATCGTATATTTCCCCAGAGTGGTCGTGTCGCAGAATATAAAAAAATATATCTGCTAGTGCGTTCCAAGCCGTTTCTTTTTTTTAATACTTCAGTTCAACAATCTTGATACCTAAAATATTTTAATATCGTAATTATTGGCGTGCGATGGCGGCATAAGAGAGTTTATCACATCATTTTATATAATGTTTGCTAAAAGAGCGTAAGCGCAAGAAGCTCGCTCTTCTTGCTCTTAGGTGTGTCAGGATCATCCCAAATAGAAGTCCGCAGTCTCTTCCTCACCCCCTGTAATTTTTTTAAGTCTTATTATAGGGTGCAAAGATGATGCGTGTATGTTGTAAGTTGAGATATGCCAATATATTTTCCGGGTGCCAACCTTATCAGTACACGGTGTACCCTGGTGATTGTCGTACGTTGCTCAAGAAACCGTCAGATGGTAAGGGATCTATACAAAGATAAAAAAGGTGGTGAACTCAAAGTTCACAAAATGGTTATGGTAAAATTTTTAGATAATGTCGTAGCTGACGTATTCTTGGAAATGACCATGTCCAGTCGTTTATAACGTAACTCGCTGTGCCCCGTGGTTCCACCCGCGTATATCACGCGTCTGCGCCTTGCGTCATGCGAACTTCGAGAGAGACATCACGAGGGACGGTTGCTGAATTAACAAAGATTTAAAAAGTGAAATATGTTACTAAAATTACATGGTTAACGTAATTGGTGGTTATGCATGATACAGGTACTGATACGAATAATGTGGCCTAGTTTGTACCGGTGTTACTATTTCACATTTTAACATGAAAAAGTAGTTATTGTGACATAACTGTAATAGTTAAACATATGGTATTGCAGAATTTTTTATAGATATTGATATCCTCTATAAAACTGAAGTATATTACTTTCCTCTATTATCAATAGTTTCCGCAGCGTACCCGATATAAGGATTCTTTTTGGTATTTTTTTCACACCTTGGGTTACATTAACGAAGTGTTCATACGGATCCCTAACTTTTTGAAAATATTATATAGCTTATGTTCATCAGGGATAATGTAGAATTCTAATGATGAAAGAATTTTTCAAATCGGTCTAGTAGTTTCGGAGCCTATTCAATTCAATCAAACAAATCTTTCCTCTTTATAATAGTAAGTAACGTAATTAATCTTTATATATAAAAAGTACATGTCACGTTGTTTGTCCGCGATGGACTCCTAAACTACTGAAATGATTTCAATGAAATTTTTGGTCAATGTGCAGTTTGGTCCAACTTAAAAGATAGGATAGCTTACATCTAAATTTATAGTCGCAATACAATATTATTTTATTGAAAATTATTTGTCTATTATTTGACAGTCACAATTATCTGTTAGCTCCAAACGATTCTGTCAGATGACGATATCTGTTGACTGGATTGAGTAAATATTTAATAGATGGCGCTATGTTAAAAATACAAACGTTTAATATCTCTCTTACAAAGCAATAAGGACCGTGGCCGAGCTCACTTGACTACTCTAGCGCCATCTATTATCTATCTACGGAAGCGGTTGCGATGTATATCGATATGAAAATTTGACGCGCTAAATACATCGTTCTTTATTTAATACATTTCCATAGATGTCGCTACATGGTACCGCTAAGTAAGATTGACGAAGTCATTGGGCTCTAGTAAGCTACAATTTAGTAGTATAACCACCACGCGTTGCTGTAAGTATTCAACAGATAGAACCGATTTCAACAAAATTTTGCAGACTGTGTGCAGTTTGGTCCAACTTGAGAGATAGGATAGTTTGTATCCCGATAAGTGACCCTCAATTTTATTATTGCTAATTTCAGGAGTTATTTTGGGAAAGCAAATGGTCGTTCGGAAAGGGCAGAACAACGTCTGCCTGGTCAGCTAGTTGTTGTATATGTATATGACTGGCTCTTTTGTTTAGTGGTCACAAATGCGACCGATGATCTTGAAGTCCCAGGTTCGAATTCCGGGTCGGGTCAAAATCAGTTATTAGGTTTTTCTGACAAGAAATTCGTAGTAGCAGTCTGGAGTCAGAAAGTTGGCGATGTTTCACCTCCGTGCCTCGGAAAGCACGTAAAGCCGCTGGTTCTGCGACTGATCTCTCTTTGGTCACGTTGGATTCCCGTTCCATAAGAATATGAGAGTAAGGGAATAGAGAGTGCACTTGTTGCGCATACACTGGGGCATTATAATCCTGTGTCGCGCAGACGGATAGTCTCTGCTGAAACTGGCAGCCGTTACCGAAATTCGGTCTGGACGACATTATAATTGATATATATCTTATAAGTTATTGTATTATTATTTTCGCGAATGGCAGCTTTTGTGTACAAACCTTTATTATATGAAAGCACGCCGATCGTTCTCGCCAGTTACCTATCAGAAGCCATTTTTCATAGTACTATTTCTACAGTCATCACAACAGTTAATGTAGAACATAAATAAAGTGCTAATTGATGTTTAATGACTAGCGTAACGACTATGCACGCAAGATTAAAGTGCGTTATAATTGAATAAATTGCGAGTTCTAAGTGCTGAGACTGGGATAAACATTGGCTTGGAGTTATGCCAACACGTGCGCCGCAAGTTTTTGGACTCGTGTTACAAAACATGAATTGCTTATTGCTTTCGATTTACAGGAAACCGTTACAATGTATGAAATATACCAGTTTGATAGATGGTAAATTACTTCAAATTGGTCCGAGGGTATTTCACTTCTTCGAATTTTGAATCAAGGATTAACGAGAATGTTAACTTTGCCTTCGTTATTGCTAATTTAAAAAAAAATACTTTTCGTATCATGTAAAATAGCAAGGGATATTGTGTAAAGTTTTAAGTTTTAGGATTACATGTTTTGTTGGCATGATTTAATATTTTATGTCAAATTTGGGGACATACTTGTGTTTTTATAAAATAAAAGTTTATTTATGTTTTGTTGCTTTCTTGATATCTCTTTCCAGTTCGAAATTTGATATCAATTGTTAAAGCACTTACTAATATTCGTTTGTACTGAAATTTGGAATACTTATGTAACTTCGAAGACTTTGTAATTTCATGGTACTATGGGCTGATCTCATGATGGAACTGGATTCTGGCCCTTGAAACGCCGATAAAATGCTTATTTTATATAGATTTTATTATCGTTTAATTTCTTCATATGGTTTATAATTCCTTTATCGTTTTTTTAACAAAATTTTACTTTATTTCTGTAATTCTTTAGAAATAGTTCGAGAAACAAAAACTGGCTAAAAACAAAGCGTCATACTGGAACTTCTAATTATTTATGACGAAAAGAAACTTATTTGTACGGCATATGAATAAATAATATGGATTTGAAAGTATTTAAACTTATAGTATCAAGATGTGTTGAGGCACTTACATTAGAAAAAAATCCATTTCAGCTGAGCCAGGAGACGTTATAAGTAGGATTTGGCGCTTGAAAATCCAATGAAAGAGAGCACAGATGTGATAAAAAGGGACGCATGGTGTCGAATAAATGGAATGCATGTACATAATAGACTATCTATGTATATAGATTGAACATTAAATACAAGTGCTCTATTGGAAAGACGCACTCGAGCGAAAGAGATGAAAACGCGAGGCGACGGAAAAATAAGTAAGATTTTCCAGCATGACTACAAATGCGTTTTCTCGCCGCCGACATTGGATTTACCTTGTTTATGTTTATTTAGATTGCTTTAAGTGGATTGGAACTAACGTCGGCCGATTCTTTGAATGTCGTAGATGGTTAAGTCCGGTTTCAGATGAATATCTATAGGACTTAGCTTGATTATTTATCGCCATGATTGAATACGGCTTTCGATTCTTAATAAAGATATATTGCGTTTCGCTATGTATCTGCAGTTAATTGGTAATTATCCAATAGTTCCTTTCAAAATAGCCGAAGTTTGTTTTAATTAGAGCTATGCGGTTTCAATGTGGTAAATATATTGCAGCTTGGTTTGTGTTTAAAATGGATTATGAAGATTTTTTAGTGTTAAAGGAATTGTGTGATTAGAATATTCTTTTTTTGCATTCTTTTTTACCCATCTGTAATTTACTTAAAACATAGGCTACTCAACGTACAGTTATAATGATCCTCAATGTTATTTGATTTGGAACAAAACTGTGATGCACTGCTGTTTGGCGGCGATCGTAGATACTAGTTCGGAAGGAAACAAATGAACTTTATTTGTCATAGAATAAGGTTGACAAACGAGCACACAGTTCACCTGATGGTAAGTGGATGCTTTGGCTCATAGACATAAGAATCAAAATGCAAAAGTGTTTTCGCCCTGATGACTCAGATAGAATGGCTCATTTCCAGCAAAATGGTTATTCGGTACGCTAGTCATGTGCATGTATGAAGAAGATAATGAATCTGAAAGAAGCGAAAGAGGTATGTAAGGATCGTGACACTTGACAATCTGTTCTCTCTGGCTACCCCGTTAGGGATTGTGCGTGAAGATAAGTAAGTAAGTAGTAGTCATCATACGAAACACAGCATCTTTATGCTGCTATTTTATACTGGTATTCTATGAGAGCGTGGTTCTACCCCGGTCGCGCCAACCCATTCGTGTTACAACTATAATATAGCTGCAGCTGTACTACGTATAAACTTTAACTAATTTAAAACATGCCACTTAGCGTGCACTTCATCCTTTATTCCATTTGAACTGAAACAAAACTGTTAAGCCGTGTTGCTTGGTGGCACTAGTAGATAACAGTATAGATGGAAGCAGGCAAACTTCTAGTACTACTAAAATTATGCCACTGTAATATAATTCTATGAAGACAATCTTCGATGAAGATAACCTTATAAGCAAAATTAATATCTCATTAGCCTTACATGGGACGCGGATAGGACGATTTAGTACCTCTATAGTACGCCTGTAGACTTAATACAACAAGAATCTACTAAAAAAATTATAATTTAAGTTACTGAACTATACACAGGTCAAAAATTACGAGTGTTTTCTGTTTCCATTTTTTTTATTTTTATTACGCGAAGAGTTAAATATTGGAACACTAAAGAAAAATATAAAGAGCTAAGTATTTACGGGAGGGGCTCATGTGCAGCAGTAGTCTTTTCCAAACTAATACAGAAGATAAAAAGGATTTGAATTAAAAGTTACCGGCATTTAATAAACTAATTTTACTTAAATTATACTCGTACGAACCGACACAGACGAAACATTAAATTTTCTAGTAGTGACAAAAAAAAGAAAATGTACACGAAAAGATAAAATTTAGTTATGATACTTTCGTTGCCGTTGACCGTATAGTGGCAGTGTAAGAATATTATGGAGTGTAGAGTAGAAGGAGAACCATCTTATAAGGGGCGAAAGTTGAAAAAGTGTCCTACTATTTACTGAAAATAGAGGTTCCAAAACCTACCACAATAGCGCTGGTGTCTAAAAAACTACGATATGAAGATTACGATTGTGAACGGAGTGAAGTCAGTTGAATTCAAATATTTAAAAAATTTAATGACTAGAGTAGTTAGTAAAATGCCAGTATACAAAATCTCAACTATTTACGTAGTACAAAACCAAGCGGATTGGTTGATCTTTGTTTATTTCTCCACCTTATTCTAATTACTTTCGGCGCTTTTTTTAAATTTATCCTATGCTACTGCAGCACCACCCTTATTGGACACGTTTTTAGGGACACTTTTCATATATAGAGATGGTCCTCCTTCTACTCTACACTCCACAAAGAATATCCACTACCACATATCGACCTTTGGGTGTCATAAGAGACGACAGAGGGAAAAACCCAGATGAACAGCTGCGTATTCCTAATAACAACTAAAATCCTGGAAATTCTAGAACCTCTTATGAGTTCAGCAGTAATGCGTGCACTGATGTGTATGCCACTGAAGGGCAAAGAGAGCCAATTACAGGCCATTCTTAGTCCTCATAGTTGAAAATGCACCTATAGCCTTCTTTGATTTGTCAGCCACTTACCATCAGATGGACTGTTCGTTCGTTTCATCATCATCATCAACATTACAGCCCTTCAAAGTCCACTGCTGAACATAGGCCTCGCCCAAGGAATGCCACAAATCACGGTCCCGAGTCACCTGCATCCATTGACTTCCTGCATTTACCAGGTCGTCAATCCATCTTAGTGGGGGGACGCCTTACACTTCGCCTATCGGTACGAGGCTATCACTCGAGCACCTTTCTTCCCCATCGGTTGTCGATTCTTCGAGATATATAGCTGGCCCATTGCCACTTCAGCGTACTAATTCTTTGAGCTATGTCGGTTACTCTGGTTCTACTGCAGATATCCTCGTTTTTATGTCTATCACGCAGAGAAACGATGAGCATAGCCCTCCCATAGCTCGCTGAGCGACTTTGAGCTTCCTCATATGGCCAGCAGTGAAGGACCACGTCTCAGGTCCATAGGTCATCACTGGCAACACGCACTGGTTGTACAATCTAGTTTTGAGGTTTTGAGGTATGTCTGACGAGAAGATGTTTCGTAATCACCCGAACGCTGCCCAGCCGAGTTGAATCCGTCGATTAACCTCTCGGTCGACGTTGGACTTACCTAGTCGGACTATTTGTCCCAGGTAAACATATTCGTCAACAATTTCGAGCTTAGTGCTCTCAACAACTAGCGGAATAGGTGTGACATGGGCGTTAAACATGATTTTTGTTTTGTCCATGTTCATCTTAAGACCTATCCGTTGGGAGACATTTATTGACGTCATTGAGTATATTCCTTAGGTCCTCTAGCGATTCTGCCATAAGGACTATATCGTCGGCAAATCATAGGTGAGTAATGTACTCACTATTAACGTTAATATCGTATCCTTTGCAGTCCAGTAGTTTGAAAACCTCTTCCAATGCAGCGGTGAAGAGATTCGGGGATATAACGACACTCTGTCTTACATCACTCTGCAATTGGATAGGTTTCGTACTCTGGTTCCGTACTCGGATGGATAGCCATCGTAGTCCTACTGTACAAACACTTCAGCACTTCGATATACCGACAGTCAACTTGGCACCGCTGAAGGGACTGCAGCACCGCTCAAATTTCGATAGAATCAACGGCTTTCTCATAGTCCATATACGCAAGGCAAAGTGGCAGATTGTACTCTTCTGTCTTCTGTACAATTTGCCGAAGGGTGTGTGTGTGGTCTATGGTACTAAAGCTTTTCGGAAACCGGCTTGTTCGGGAGGCTGAAAGTCGTTGAGCCTGCGTGCGAGACGATTCGTAATGACTCTCGAAAATAGCATGTAGACGCAGCTCAGACGGGTAATCGGTCTGTAGTTATTCAAGAGAGCATTGTCGCCTTTCTTGGAGTACAAAACCACCGGACTTCTGTTCCACGTCTCCGGAGTAGTAGCACCATGAAAGGCTGAATTAAAGAGCTTTTCAAGGACTTCAAGTATCGGTTTTCCACCAGCTTTCAGAAGCTTCGCTATAATACCATCCTCATCCGGGGACTTGTCATTTTTGAAGTGCTGGAGAGCCATTCTAATCTCGCTCAGACTGACGTCCAGGATATCGTCGGAATAGTGTCGGATAGGACTTGCTCTTCGATCGTTACTCACACTTGCGTGTGGCTCCAACGATGACGTGTACAGCTACACATAGAACCTCTCAATCTCATTCAAAATCTCGGGTGTCCCGGAAACGATGCTACCACATTCGGTCTTCAGCTTCAACAGTTGGCTCTTTCTGGTAGACAGTTCTCTGGCAAAGATGTTGGAGCCCTGGTTCCGTTCGATCGCTCTTTCAATACGTCATCTGTCTGTTCAGTTGGCTGTATGCTATCAAATCTCTTGAAGGCTGCAGCTTCATTTCCCGTCTAACAGCCATGAGATTAACAGTGTGATCGGAGAGTTTTTTTTAACAGTGTTTTTCTGCGTCGGGTCTTGCAAAACATAGCTGCGACCGCATAGACAGTTTCCACTAGCTTGTTATTCATTTTGTCCACTGCATTGTAATCTTCTAGGCACTGATAACAGTTTTGTAACTCGAACTGAAAGGTTTCGGGACTTTGGATTAGAGCACGAGTGGGACGGAGCATTGACTTCATTAGACGAGACCTCTCCAACTTAACATTTAGGTTCAGTATGCCTCTAACCAGTCGGTGATCGCTACCAGTTTTCACCCTCGCGATCACTGAGACATCACTGAACAGTTGCCATCTAGTCGTTATAATGAAGTCAATTTCATTTTTTGTCGAACCGTCGGGGCTTGACCACGTCCACTTCCTGTAAGGCCGCTTCTGGGAGAAAGATTTCATCATAAAGAGTCCCTCTTTCTCCATAAAAACTGCCAACCGCTGGCCCCTTGGGCTTAGTTGCCCTATTCCGAATTTCCCTAATTTCAGCTCACCGTTCTCATTTGTGTCTAGTTTTGCGTTGAAGCCTCCCATTAACACCGTAAAGTGAGTTTGGAGGAATGCATGGCTAATAGAGATATGCTCATACATTTCCCCCACCTCATCAACGGGATGTGCCAAGGTTGGTATGTAAACCGTATAATCTTCAGCGAATACCGTTTGGTGATTCTGAGTATAAGGTATGCAACCATCGTCGGCACACTCTCGATCTTTACAACGTTGTTAACGAGAGACTTGTGAACGATAAATCCGACACCTCCTTGGGACTGATGGTCGCACTCCCGGTGATACAACAAGTTGCCGGATTCGAGGATTAGAGGACATCTCCCCCTCTCTTCGGACTTCAGTTAATCCTATAATATTCCAGTGCAACTTGTCTATCTCTTCTTCCAGCTCCAGGATTTTTTCGTCAGTCCTCAGGGTGCGTGCGTTATAAGTTGCCAGGTCGAGTCGTTGTAGGTGGCAACGGAACCTCCGACAGAGATTCTTAGCACCCATTGTCCCGCCGGTACCATTGTCGCCTCCGAAGCCAGGAATAGCGGGGCCGCCGGGGACTGGGGGCCGTTTATTAGTGTCGTTGCTCATGAGGGGTATATTGCCATAGTTGCCGCGCTTGGCGTGCGGGTTGGCAACCGCAGTATTTTCTTATTGATTTTTACTTTTATCAGAAAGATGCTGCTGCCCATCTTCTGCCTCAGTTTCCCTCTGTCGCTCCTTACGACACCCACGGGAAGATATGAGGTAGTGGGTATACTTACGCGCCACTACACGGGGTTCGTTCGTTTGTCAATTATAAATCAATTTAAATCCTGCTGTTTTTGTAGTGAAAAATAATAAAAAAGTATATATAACGAGTAGTCTTTGGTACAGTTTTAGACGTACATGTACATCCAGTATATCACCATTTTGAGTGAGGATTCCGCCAGACTATCGCAGTTATATTGCAAAAGTTTTGTGGTAAGAACTTTTTATTAATGTCGGCGAAGGCAAACGTCTTTTGTTTTTCGCCGACATTCCTTTTTAAGACTCTTTATTTACATGGAAGCTGTAAATTCAACACTTTATTGGGCTTACAAAAATGATACTCGTGTTTAAGCGACGCAATCACATAGTATTTAAAGTAATACCTTCAAGCTTTGTGTTTTACTTTATCGTTTCTACATACCTTGCAATATTCTTGCCTAACTAATATCAATTGATAATTAATTGCAATAGTTTGCAATATTGGATCCATTCATTACAGACTATAAAAGTCCATGGCTGAATATAGTCCCCCCAACAGATTGTTTTATATTCCAACTAGCGTCCATATATCGTGGGATGTACAGTTTCGCAGTCACTTGGAAGGCTAAATTGAAACTTCTAAAGCTATAGCCACACTGCCATACCGTCTACCTCCCGTTTATCGCAATAATTATGGCATAAAATTACTACCTAAATTACTGCGTGAAGTAGTGTGGTTACACTAGATTTTACCTAAATATGACAATGAACTAGGCGGAGAAAAAGTCATTTTTCAAGATCAAGGTTGAAGCTGCGGAGGTGTTGTACTTTATGAGTATCAGGTACTATTATATGAATATTTTACAATTTAACAAAGCTATACCAAATGTTAAAAGAAGATGATGGATGATAAAAATGTATAAAAAGTGTAATAGGTTAGTCTTTTTTTCGTTGAGCTCATGTCGCACGCTGAACAAACTGTACTGTGGCTATTTGATGCAAAAACTATCGCGGTAATCGCTTTGATATGCGAAAAAAACCGCCATTGGAGCTATCGCCTACCATTATATGCCATATTGAATGACATTGTAAAGTTTTACCAGTGGTAGAGCCACGCGGCAACTTTTGCTGTCGCACGGATGGGCTGGCTCGAACCGGGGTGGTACCACGACCTCACAGAATACCAGCGTGAAGTAGAGGTTTACCTCTGCGTTTCGCTTGGTGAGTGCAGGTGGCCGGAGGCCCTTTTTACTGGAAATGAGGCATTCCGTCTTAGTCCTCACGGGTGGCAACGCATCTACATTTTGATTTGTAATAGAGGATAGATGTAGATGTCTATGGGCCCCAGCAACCACTTATCATCAGGTGGACTGTGTGCTCGTTTGTCACCCTTATCCTATAAAAAAAAATTATGGCCATAAATTGTGGCTACACCTAGGTGTTGTTTCAGTTATCGCATATAACGGTAGTGTGGTCGCAGCATAAAAAGCTTGGTGTTCTCAGTAGAGCGAGATGGTTTTTCATGTCGGCCTATCGTTTGCACTTGTACAAGTCGCAAGATTAGCATTACATGGAATTCTGCTTTCATATTTGAGCTAGGACACCCCTGCTTTTGACCAAATTCAACTGATGATGTTGATAATCGAATATTTTCATAACAGATTATTAATAATTTATCCAAGTCCTACTTAAAGGTTCTAAAGGACTTTTAGTTTAACCGTGAATATCTATATTTATATAAAATTTATGCAAATATTTAATAACATCAATTACATTTTAAATACATTCAACGGAGTGTGGATCGAATCGTCGATGATTGAATTATTTCCGATTGGCTTGATCCATTGACTTTACGAAAGGATATTGCATTTTTTTGCGTTTTCTATGCTGGTGTTCTGAGGAATTACATCATCTTACACTTCGACAAAGGTTTAAAAACCATTAATGTCAATCTCGATGGTTGGCATGTCAACAACGCACGTTTCATCAAAAATTATTTGTGGAATTTTTTTTCACCAGCGGTTTTTAAGTACCAATGTGACAATGGCCTACAAACTAAAAGCTTTTTTCTTTCCTCTTTTGTAAAGGGATGGCAACTCACTAGTAATT
Organism: Parnassius glacialis; assembly: GCA_033319125.1. Taxonomy (NCBI): domain Eukaryota; kingdom Metazoa; phylum Arthropoda; class Insecta; order Lepidoptera; family Papilionidae; genus Parnassius; species Parnassius glacialis. The sequence goes on from JAVANC010000018.1 coordinate 35,530,664, forward strand.
CTTTTGGTGTTGCAATGGGCGACAGTGATTACTTACCATCAGGTGAACCCTACGCTCTTTTAATCTCTTACCCTAAAGGTCATATTTGCAAAACATAATTCAACCCTTTTATTTATTGCAAATGAATAAAAATATTTAGACTAATGTACGTAATGGTAATATGATCATATAATCTTAAGCTTTGCCGCCCTATAAAACGAAAACTAGAAGGAGGACAGAGACAGAAACAAAAAGCCTTATACTCTAATCTAATTAATATATTAAGAAAAAAATAGCAACCAAGCTTTGGCAATAATTGGGAACACTACGAAAAATCAACTTAAAGAGAACTAAGTGCACTACACTATACTAAAATCTACTAAAGTATTTGCTATAATGCCAACTGTAAAAAGGCGTCGATAAAGCAGCGCGCTTTTGACCCTTTATTATTTGAGTGACTGATGAAGAGCTATCGTATCACAGAGCCATCCATGCCAACGATGCTTTAGTTTTTGAGTTATCAGAAAGTGACCATATTAACCGGATGGCCATATTACCCTCGCGTACTATGTAATAAGTTTAGAGTTCTTAAAGACCGAACGTTTGTACACGTAATATTATAGGTTAGAATTGTCCATAGATTTTCCTCAAGTAGTGAGCTACGTCTTTTACTTAATATACTCGTATATGCTCGTATGTGTTCTTGCTTAAGTTATAGAAAAGTAAAATCACGGTCTTCATACGTCCCTTTGTTGGGGACGGGCATTATTTCATTTTTAATAGAGTTATTGAACAATTAGGATACCAAGCTCACTCTAATGCGGCAGACTTCAAATACACACACACTCACGCCTATCACCCAGAGGAATAAGCAGAGACTACGGACTTCTAATGGGCACGATCCTGACATTCCTCTTTCGGCACCTTCATATCCATCATATACCTACGCATACAACTCGGGTCAAAGTTCCTTTTAATTTGGCCCATTTTTTTTAAATATCGCCAATTTGGTCAATAAACTTGCGTCTAAGGTGTCCCTTGGCGACTGTGCTATTCACTTCTGCCTTCTTTTTACATGACGAAATCACCGAATCATGTCTTTCTTAATCCTGGTCACAACATCATCTTGCAAACCATACTTTTCTCATATCACACAATTTCTCACCCTGTCAAGAGTCACTCCTAATATACTCCTTAACGACCACATTTTTGTAGCATGTATTCTACTCTCGTGCTTCTTTTGCCACATCCAACTTTCACTGTCATACATTATGGTAGGAACCAACGTAGGCTTCAGATGTTTTCTTAATATTTTATTACCATGACATGCACCTTTCCTCGCGATGTTTTCCTTCACCGCTGATCACGTTTTAAATCAGTACTTCTGCTTGCTAATTATATAAACAACAACAAATATAACTGCAATTTATAGTGTTACTTGCGAAATAGAACTCGGTTTGCTTGCGTACTGTGAAATTTATAGCGAGCACTTACTGCTTTATTTTATATACCTAACTATGACGAATGTATTTTATTTCAAGCAATAATAAGCTTATATTTATAATATTTTTACTATTTATTCATTTAAAAAAATATAACCACACCAAGATTTTCTCCTGTATCGTGGGGGCATTATAATACATAAAATTAAGAAAAACAAACATCGACCCAGAACAATTATTTGTAGGACATACAAATACTTGTTCTGTGCGGCATTCGAAACCGTGGCCTGTAGCGCAAGTCATTAAGCCACTGCGCCACGGATCCTTCAAATGTAAGAGGCAGCTTTAATATTGTTCTTCTAGTGTTCTTGACGTCGAAATAATAAACAGTAGTGATATAATCTGCCTTTCCATACTTTTTAGCAAAATGATTAGCGTTCATTAATAAGTTCTATACTCGATTCCCATGTTCATTCACTTCATTAAAACTATCCAACCAAAGAGTTAATTATAGTAACAAGAACGTAAAATAAGTAATGCAAACCAGAACGATTTTTTCAATGTTGTTTCAATTTACTAAAAATTTTGCGAGGACACATCATATCTTCGTAAAATTAGCCTTTACGAAGCAACGCTTTACGTGATAAAGCCAAGCTGCAGCTATATTATATTTGTAGCACAAATAGCTTAGCTCGCTCGGTGAAGGATCGAGACCGGACCAGACCGAAGAAGACGGCTCCGTGGCGTAGTGGCTTAGCAATGAGTTGCTGTGCTGGGGGGCGCGGGTTCGAATCCCGCACGGAACAAGTATTTGTATGGCCTACAAATAATTGTTCCGGGTCTGGATGTTTGTCCTTGTGCAATTTGTGTTTGTAAACTGCCTCCACGATACAGGAGAAAATCCTAGTGTGGGGGTAACGTTTTTAACAAAAAAAAAAGGATCACGCTCTCACCGAATACTTGCGTAAAATCACATCTTAATATTGTTGTGTTTAGTATGTTGAGTGTAGAGAACCAGAGACCCTTTAAACTGGAAACGAGGCATTCCATCTTAGTCCTCAGGGGTGACAACGCATCTGTATTTTGATTCATTATACGTAAATGTTTATGGGTTATGGTATTCACTTAATATCTTTCTTTTTTATATTACAATCACCTCATTAACGTGGTGATTCCGCGATTATGGCTGTACTTGTATTTAGATATTGTCTAGGCATGATAATACATTATTGTATCTTTCATTGTATTAGTAGTATTTGGGCTTTAAACTAGGTTCTAGGTTTGAATGGTAGCTGAAGCTTAATGCTGCTGTATTTTGTACGGTGAATTTAGAAAATCGGAGACCCTTTTTACTGGGAAAGAAGCATTTCATCTTAGTCCTCACGGCTGACAACGCATAAGCTTTTTGATTAGCATAGGAGGATAGATATAGATGTCTATGGTCACTTACCATCAGGTGGACTGTGTGCTTGCTTGTCACTACTATCCTATAAAAAAAGCTGAGGCCTTTGTGCGTTGTGAACGTCTGTGAGCATCGAAGTCAATCTCAGTTCTCATCGCAAGAACTTAGTATTGGATACGGGTAGGATTGGAATAGTGAATGAAACGCAGGACTTGTTCTTTCATCCCTTTCACCACTGAACAACCAGACTCCTGTACAGTTTTTAACCCTTAGCTGTCGACATACCACGCATTCGAACCAAACGGTTTGCTTTGTCGTACGAAATGCGTATTGTGATGGATTGAAATATTTTGTTACAACCTGTCTTACAATTCGATTACAAGGTGGGAGTCTTCAAGGCAAGAATAAAGAGACTTTTATTAAGCCAAGTTTAACATCTTTACTAAGCTTAAATCTTTAGTTAGATCCCCACCATCAGTCGGGGTATAGAAGTCATACACTGAATTATAATTCTTAAAGAAAAGCAGTATGTGTGCAAAAGAACACTAATATATTTTTGCCCATTCGTGCTACAACTATACCAGTAATATAGCTGCAGCATGGCTCTACCACGTAAATCCTTATATTTTTTTAATAAAATGCAGTGATAAACAAACTTCCAGTACAACTGAGGGTAATTGGCTTTTGCAGTCCTTGGACACCTGCAACGAACTTCAAATAAAAATGGCTACAGATGCGTTGTCAGTTGTCAACTCTGAGGACTAAGATAAAATGCCTCATAATCTGTAGTTTACACTGTACACTAAAACTTTTATATATTTATTTTTATATTTATATTTCTCTTTCAGATTAGAAGAGAGCAATGCAAATAGACACTAGCCGCGTACTCATCTAGCGCACAGGCTCGCGTGGCAATCTCGCGAGCCAATGCCTCGGCTGATGTGGACGTGCCTCAGGCTGCCTCGGGCGCACGTTGCCTCGGCCGAGCGCCGCTCGACCACGAGCCATACGTTGTCGGTAAACTTGACGCGCTCAAAGGTGCCTCAATGTTCGCTGTTCGTTTGGTGTGTACGGTGGTATTTTTGCTCGCGAGGCTATAGTATTTGTTTTAGTTTTGCTGAACTCATTTTAATAATATAATATCATGAGCGATCAGGATAAGTCGATTCGTTTAATTCAACTGTACAGTACGTACAATATGCTGTGGGATCCAAAATAATGTTTCGTTTTTTTAAACAATAAATAACTAGGACAGTAGCTGCAGCTGCAATTACACAACTGTCTATTTCGGATGCTCAAGGAATTATGATGGCTCGGCCTGCCTCGCGAGGCATGCCTTTGAGTTCCGGACAATACTATTGAGGCTGCCTCGCGAGCCTTCGCTCGCGAACCGCACACCGAAGCTGCCGCGCGAGCCTGTGCGTTAGGTGGGTACCCGGCTATACACAAACGGACTCCTAGGCCGAAATGGTCGTAATTTGACTTGTGAACACATCCCAAAGTGAAATATTCTATATAATAATAGTGGGGGCACGGTAGCGCTATACCTAAGTGTTTAGCTGCGTAGTTGCTGACCGTGGGTTGGAATCCCGCAACTCTCGCACAAACAACAACAAAAAATTTAATTCCCCTTAAACTGAGATTTTCTCATGTTCCTTTACGTTGCTTATAACTTATAACACCCCTCTTTTTGGTGAGGGGTTAAAAACCCTCACCAAAAAGAGGGGTGTTATAAGTTATCAATGTATGTCTGTCTGTATGTCGGTGTTGGATTATCGGACAAACAGACTGTGGCACCGTAGCTCTTAAAAGGGTGAACCGATTTGGGTTCGGTTTTTTTTTATATAAACACAGGTTATCTAGTGGTGATTCTTAGACATGTTTTATCATATTTTCAGCCGTTTCAGAGTCATCAGGTGTTTTTTTTTCGGAAGTTTTTAAGTTTTGAATTTGAGTTATAGATACATAAATTGCACAATCACAAACTTTCAGATCGGCAACAATTATTTGTAAACCATATAAATAATTTTTATTTGCGGGAGTCGAACCCGCGGTACCCTAGTGCCGCAGCCAATTGCTAAGCCACTGCGCTATCGGATTGTCACGAAACTTTTTAAAAACGAAAAAATATATGTATATTTCCCGTGTGTTCTAATTCATTCCTGAATTTGTCGGACGGAATATCATTTTAACATTCTGACTAGTGCATGCATGTTAAGTCTCGATTTAAGCCTGACCTCTGCAGAATGTCGAGACCTTTAACCGCTTACTTCTCAAGTGATACTTTGGACATAGAAACGCGTCTAAGTTTTAGTGAGGTCATCAAGTACAATAGAGGTGGCTGAGTGAAATAGACGTAAAATCGATTAGGTGCGGTGAGCGGTGTCGGGTCGGCAACGGCGTGCGAGCGCGTCTCGTGTATGCCGGATTATCTTGGATTATATAGAACACGCAAAATAATACGAACAAGCAAAGAAAAATTTAAGTGTCTGTTTGTACTGATAAAATAACATATTTTTACTAAATGCATATGAAAGTATATAACGCATTACGGAACTTATAACAAAAAAACAATTTTCAAATTTTTTGTCTTGTTGTTTGTTCCGGCTAATCTCCAAAACGGCTAGACTGATTTTGACGGAACTTTCACTGGCAGATAGCTGATATTATAAGAAGTAACTTGGACTATTTTAATTTCAGAAAAAGAATTAGGGTTGCGTGCAAATAAATTAAAAACCGAGAAATACAATCATAATAAATTCCACGTGGACTATGTCGCTGGGTACAGCTAGTATATTTATATAATAGTTTAATATTGCCTGGTGCCTTTCTTGGCTAATTCGGGATGAACCGATTTGTCAAATCAAAATTATAATGTCCAGAAAAATATTGAAACCTGCAACGAAAGATGGATGGAGCGATACTTATATTATATGGAGCGATATTGATATTATACGTGGTAGAGCCATGCTGCAGCTAGTATAGTTGTAGCACGAATGGGTCGGCTCGACCGGGGTAGGACCACGCTCTCACAGAATACCAGCGTCAAATAGCAGCTTAACACTGCTGTGTTTCGTATGGTGAGTGTAGAGAACCGGAGACCCTTTTTACTGGATTAGAGGCATTCCATCTTAGTCCTCACGGGTGTCGCATCTGCATTTTGATTCGCAATCGAGGATAAATGTAGATGTCTATGGGCCACAGCAACCACTTACCATCAGATGAACTGTGTGCTCGTTTGTCACCCTATCCTATAAAAAAAAACTTTTCACGTGATGGCGAAACTATGCTGAGTTTTTTGACACGCTGCAAATATCTTACTTCTTTCTTTTTGTAACAGCCCGGAAAATGTCCACTGCAGGACACACACATATGCACGTAAAAGCATGTTGTTGTTTTCGGATGATTTTATATGACTGTGGTACGCGTGTGTTACAATAATTTGAGAATGTTATAGCCTTAGGTTCGGGGTCCCTAGAAATGTATATATGATTTTAAATATCCATTTAGCCTCATTTTGAATAAAAAATGTGTTTATTTTTGTTTGAGCAAAAAAAAAGTATTCCTTATTGTAAAATTAAGCATGATTATGACTAGGTTTCAAATTGGAAATGTATACACCGCTCCGTCGAAAAATATCGATTTTCTTAGGTTTTAAATATAAATTTAGCTTTATTTTGAATAGAAAATAATTTCAAATTAAAAATTTTGTACAGCCGAGTTCAATATAAGTTATTAAGAATAACTCAAAAACTATTGGTCTCACCTTGACCAAATTGGAGGACCACACGAAAAGTACCAGCTTTCGGTTCACCCAGTAAAAAGTTGAGGTAACACACATAAAAAAAGCATACAGTCGAATTTAGTACCTTCTCCTTTTTGGAAGTCGGCAGATAAGGTTTTTAACACAAGCAACTTATTACACGTTCACCGAAATATATAAAAATAGTATTATTGTAAGTAGTAAGTCTTAGTGTTTAACAGTGGTAGAGCCACGCGGTAGCTTTTGCTGTCGCACGGATGGGCCGGCTCGAACCGGGGTGGTACCACGACCTCACAGAATACCAGCATGAAGTAGAGGTTTACCTCTGCGTTTCGCTTGTTGAGTGCAGGTGGCCGGAGGCCCTTTTTACTGGAAATGAGGCATTCCATCTTACTCCTCACGGGTGACAACGCATCTGCATTTTGATTCGCAAACGAGGATAGATGTAGATGTCTATGGGCTGCAGCAACCACTTACCATCAGGTGGACTGTGTGCTCGTTTGTCACCCTTATCCTATGAAAAAAAAATCCTAAAGCAAATTTGTTTGATTCTTAATCGAGGATAGATGTAGATATTTATGGGTCATATCTCATATTTATCATCAGGTGGACTGAGTGTTATTGACACCTGTGTTCCTTATATATCGTATTGCGGCCGAATAGATTGACATCATCATCATCATTACAGCTCTTCACAAGTCCACTGCTGAACTTAGGCTTCCCCCAAGTAATTCCACAAAATACGGTCCTGAGCCACTCTGGTTTTACTGCGGATATCCTCATTCCTAAGTTTATCACGCAGAGAAACTCCGAGCATAGCCCTCTCCATAGCTCGCTGAGCGACCTTGAGCTTCCTCATACAGACAGCAGTGAAGGACTGCGTCTCAGATCTAGAATGGATTGACAAGGTTAATTTATTTACTTTTTGCTTTTTAAGAGCTAGCAAACTACATTTCCACCTCGATTCCAGCTTCGATGCCCCAAGTCCTAAAAGAGTATGGTTAGTCACACTGCCTTGGAGCAACAAAAGCCTATTCGCTCTTGCCTTGAAGACACCTAGATTGTAATCGGACTAATTACAGTCTTTTTAGGTTTACTTTTACAATCCTAGATATTAGTTATTTATTAAATTGCTTGTTATTACATTGATATATTTCATAGGTTTCGAGTTAAGTCAACACACAACACAACACAAACACTCACGCCTGTCACCCAGAGGGGTAGGCAGAGACTACCGACTTCCATTTGGTGCGATCCTGACAAACCTCTCTCGCCTCCTTTACATCCATATATCTACGCATACACGCTCTTTGGTTAAAGATACTCCTAATTTGGCCCATTTCAATATATCGCCGATTTGGTCGATAAACCTTTGTCTAGGGCGTCCCTTCCCGACACTTCCGTTCTTTTTTTATATTCTACTAAGTCAGCACTTATCTACGATCCCACCTGCTGGTAAGTGGTGATGTAGCCTAAGATGGTGAAGCGCACTGACTTAACTAAAGCCTATTCACTCTTGTCTTGAAGACACCCACACTGTAATCGGATGGAAAGACAGATGCTGGCAACTTATTCCACTCCTTTGCTGTACGCATGATGAACGACGTGGCGAACCGTTTGGTTTGAATGCGTGGTAAGTCAACAACGAAAGGGTGGAGATTGGCCGAACGTCTGGTTGTCCGATGGTAGAAGAGAGAGGGGGAATTAAATTATGTAATTCCTGCGCACACTCTCCGAAATGCATCATGTAGGAAACCGAAAGGCTGGCTACTTTACGTCTGTGTTCGAGGCTGGTAAGATTGGTTTTAACCAAATTCGGGTCACCAATAAGCCTCTTAGCACGCCTTTCCATTGAGTCCAGAGCTGCTAGGTGGCATTTTGCAGCACCAGGTCATGTATGGCAGCAATACTCCATGCACGACCGGACTTACGCTTTATATAAAGTAAGCAGTTGTCCCGGCGTGAAGTATCGCCGCACCTTTGCAAGGACTCCCAGCTTCCTTGCAGCTGCTTTGGCCTTGGACTCAATGAACCGCCCGAAGTTCAAATTTGAGGATATTTCAAACCCTAACAACTGAAGGCGGTCGGTATATTTCAGTGATACATTTCGGAAAGAAGGTGCCAAGGTGAGCTGGCTCCTTTTTGCAGTGAAGAGACACGCTTGTATTTTTGAGGCGTTGAACTTCACAAGATTGGCATCGCCCCAATCGGAGATTGCCTGTAGTGTGAGATTCACACGCTCTACCATAGCTTCTCTTTCGGACTGAATTTTATCCCAACTGGCCCGAGGACTTGGTTGGTATCTCTCAACCACTGTGCTATCGTCTGCATACCCATAGATACCGGGCATAAGCGGATTATTAATATGCAGCAGGAAGAGAGTTGCGGAGAGAACGGACCCCTGAGGAACACCGGCGTTAGCCACCATAGGATCGCATGAGCAGCCATCGACGACGACCCGGAGAGACCGTTCACTCAGAAAGTCCTTTACCCATTCAATCAGACCAGGGGATAAGCCGTACGCTGGAAGCTTACCCAAAAGGCTAGTGAGCCAAACTCTGTCAAAGGCCTTCGAGACATCAAGGAAAACAGCAAGTGCTTCCCCACTGTTCTCGAGTGCCTCGCCCCATACGTGTGTGGCATACGCTAGAAGGTCCCCAGCTGACCGATTTCGGCGAAATCCATATTGCCGGTCACTAAGGAGGTCATTCTGTTCTAGGTATGCCATTAAGCGGGCATTCAATATACGCTCCATAATCTTGCAGAGTATGGAGGTAATCGAGATTGGCCGATAATTGGCAGGGTCGGCGCGGATGCCTTTTTTTGGAACAGGCTGCACGTTGGCCAGCTTCCAGGATTCTGGCACTATTCCAGTACTAAATGAGAGGCGGAAGAAGCGTGTCAACACAGGAGACAACTCAGGTGCACAAGCCTTTAGGACTATAGCAGGTATACCACCTGGTCCAGTAGCTTTATTCACGTCTAGACACCTTTTAAGAACCTCCTTATTTGTTATACGAATCTCCGACATAGATGTCCCGTCCGTTCACTTCTGCAACATAAATTTGCTTTGTTACTCTTTCCTCGTTCATTCTTTCTACATGTACCATGAGTTAAATCAGTCTGCAGTTATGTCAAAAAAAATAGGTTTATGTTATAACCATATTTAAAAGAAAAATAAATTGAAGCTAAAAGTACAGATCAGATAGTACAAGTACTAATTTTGAATTGCCCAGAAAAAACTTCTGTGTAAATTTATGTGTATAGATTATTCTAAAAGCCGTATTTCAATGCGTCTTACTAAAATTAATAGCTTAGACGCAGTTGATAGCTAATGTGTTCGATAAAAAGGATTTGAAAGCCATTAAGCGATAACTAAATATATGGTTATATTTGGTCGTTAAGATAAAAAAAAACATCTTGCTATTCTTATGGTACTTTAATTTGCTATATATTTTATTTGCAATTTAGAATTCTTTGTAGCAGTAAATATCTTTTTTTGTTATCTGTCGCAATATTGTATTTTATTTCTGTACATTATGTTATTAGAACGAAGTTCCTTATCGGACGGTACGAATTTGGCGCATGAGGGCTAGGCGAATGAAGCGTCATTTAAAATAAAATAATATTTCTGTCATGGCAAGATAAGAAAAAGTGCGAGGGAGATGGATATTATTCCATCTCGCTTCCTTATAGCCACCAAGGCCGTCTATACTACGATAGAAGGGGTCATGAAGGAACAATCTTACACTTTTTCTCGCCTAGCGCCCATCCGCCAAATTCGTACCGTCCGATAAGGAACTTCGTTCCAATAAGTCGTTTTTGTTAAGAAGACAAGTATACAAGTATAGATAATCTACAAGTATAGATCTTAGTCTAGTAGTGATCGTCAGTGATTTAAATAAATAAATTAATATCAGATAAATAACAGTTACTCTGTTTTTTCGGGTGTACTGTGAAACAGCGTAACCCAATCTTTCTGTGGGGCGCGTCTCACCTTTCGGTTTTCAATCAAAAGCTCGGTGGTGATTCGGGTGCACTCAGGGCGTCTCGACCGACTAGACGTAGTTTCGTGTAAAGGAAATTTAATATCTACTAGAAGCTAAACAGTTTAATGTCATACAATTATTTTTATTAATAGCTGTTATTAAGATTAATACGGAGTTGTTGTAGAAAGGAGTTTGTATTTAGTGTCGGGTCCAAACTATAATGTTTTTCTTTTTATGGAAATTTTTCACATAATTGTCTTGTGGAAATATGCTAACTTCAATGTAATCAGAGAATAAAATATATGGAATTTACTGCAAATGTAAAATTTCGCGAACACTCTGGCGCCTCGGTTAAATGACTTCTATAGTTGAAAAGACTATTAAACTATTGTCCATGTTTTGTAATAAGGCGGATAGAGTTGTGATCGCGTTTTTTGTGTAGAGCATGTTCTGACGAAGTTCTTAATGCTGGCCCTAAAACAAAATATGTCTTTGGTATCAGCATATTCTAATGATATTTATTATACATATACAAAAACGTTAATGCCCGTTATTCAGAGGGGTAGAGAGAGACTACGGACTTCCATTTCACACAATCTTGACACACCTCTCGCTTACTTTACATCCATATACCTACGTATACGAGCTCGGAGATTGAGGGCGTTCCATCCATTCCATTCCATCTTAATTTGGCCTATTTTCACTATCTCCAATTTGGTTGTTAAACTTTCGTCTAGGGCGTCCGTTACCGTCTTAATATAATTTATTATAATATAAAGACATAACCACAATTATTTTTATATTCTTGAGAAAATGCAATCAATCCAATTTTAAAAGGGGAAAAAGGGCATATATCATTTCTAGATTTTACATACGTATAATTACTCTGAGCTGCAGTTGTCTCCCTTGGTTGTTTAGCTCGTTTGACCTTGAAGCACAGAGCGGTAGCAATAGATCTGTTAAAAACCTATTATTCAAAATGTAATTCACGCATGCCCCATTAATATCTATCCTTTTTACGTCGTATAACAAAAGCTTACCGCCAACACATGAGTAAAGAAATCTACAGTTTCTTTACTCATGTGCCGCCAGTAATCATAGTGACAGTGTAAAATTACTTCCATCCGTGTAAGAGGATAGTGAGTAAAAATGGACATTTTTCTTAACCTCAAAATAACCAGCCAGTACGAAACAGTGCAGACATTGTAACCTAATAAAATATATAGTGACGACCCTTAGGCTGCGGTCCCTCTGGCCAGACAGTAACAAGAGAACAGGCGTATAGTGTTTAATTTCACTATTATTTGTCACAACCAGCGACAATTTTTGTTTGTTTTAGCCCTTACTTTGTTGTGGCGTATACATGCGGATTTAATTTCGAAATTCATAATGCGATTTGCGGTATTTTTTTAATTTTTGTTAAGTTAAAATGAGCTTATTAGATACGAAGTGTGGTTGTTCAGGTGATAAGTTATCGCCTTAAAACTTCGTGGTATACTGGTATATTCCGCCAGCACCAATAAAAACTTTAATTAAAATTTAAGTGCTGTTTTACCACGTGCTTACCTTTAAAACATTGTGACAACAATTAGTGATGAGAAATTATAAAATTGTTTCGAAGGTTGCGATTTTTTATCACACGTGATAGAGCTACGCTGCAGCTATATTGTAGTTACTGCACGAAAGTGTCAACTCGGCTATGCTTTCGCAGAATACCAACATAAAATAGCAGTTTAATGAACCGCTGGCCTTTTTTACTGGAAACGAGGCATTCCATTTTTGACCTCTGGGATGACAACGCTTCTGCATTTTAGATTCTTAACTTAGGATAGATGTAAGTGTCTATATGCTACAGCAGCCACTTGATGACTGAGAAGTCGCACCTACTTTTCCTGACAGAGACGCAAATTGGACGTCCATTGACTGCGGTGTACCTTGACTAACCTGGATTCTCCCTGGAGCACATATTCTATCTACGTTCCGGAGTATGTGTGTACGTCCGCAATGACATCTGGTTCCAGGGTCTCTGTCACATTGAAGACCCCACTTTTTCGACAATATGAGTGATGGTAGATATAGGTATCGATAAAGTCCTTTATGCCTGTGTCTATCGATCGCACAGCGGTGACCAGGAGACAACACGATTATTTGATCACCTTAGTGAGGCTGCTGACATGGTCCTAAATTGGTATCCTACTGCACAGTTGGTCTTTCTGGGGGACTTTAACGCTTGTTACCAAGACTGGCTGTTCCCATACCAGAAGACCGACCATGTTGGAAGAGAAGCGTGGAATTTTGCTTTGAAGCTAGGTCTTTCTCAGATCGTAAAGGTGGCGACTAGGGTACCCGATGTAGATGTTCACACAGCAAATTACTTGGACCTTCTGCTGACTACCAAAACAGACAAATGTGAAGTACAGGTTACCTCTCCCTTGGGTACATCTAACCACTGTCTGGTGAAATCTGTACCGTCATATTCACCACATGATTACGAGTTCCAAGGTGTTCGACAAATATGGCGGTATAAGTCAGTTGATTGGGATGAGATGCGACACTTTTTTGCCCCTTACCCTTGGTGGGATGCCTGTTTCTCTTCTGCAGATCCATCGAGTTGCGCGGATGCTATAACGGATGTGTTGCGTCGAGTTATGGAATATTTTATTCCCTTCTCTGACGCTCCCACCAGTAGCAAAACTCGCCCATGGTTTAACGCGAATGCGAAATCGCATAACAAATAAGAAGGTTCTTAAAACCTTGCGGTGTCTAGACGTTAATAAAGCTAGTGGATGAGATGGTATACCACCTGTATTTCTAAAGGTTTGTACACCTGAGGTTGTCTCCTGTGCTGACACGCTATTTCCACCTCTTATTTAGGACTGGAATAGTGTAAAAATCCTGGAACCTGGACAAAGTGCAGCCTGTTCCAAAAAAAGGCAGCCGTGCCAACCCTGCCAATTATCGGCCAATCTCAATTACCTCCATACTCTGCAAGATTATGGAGTGTATATTGAACGCCTGCTTAATGGCATACCTAGAACAGAATGACCTCCTTAGTGACCGACAATATGGGTTTCGCCGAAATCGATCAGCTGGGGACCTTCTAGCGTATGCCACACACGTATGGGGCGAGCCAGAACAGTGGGAAAGCGCTTGCTTGATGTCTCGAAGGCCTTTGAAAGAGTTTGGCACACTAGCCTTTTGGGTAAGCTTCAAGCGTACGGCTTATACCCTGGTCTGATTGAATGGGTAAAGGACTTTCTGAGTGAACGGTCTCTCCGGGCCGTCGTCGATGTCTGCTCATCCGATCCTATCATATAGTAGCAGTGGCTAGTTCGTTTGCCACATGCATTTCTTTAAATTTAAATGTTTTAAGATATAGGAATTTTAAACATGTATTATATATATTTACATTTATTGTTACATTCCATAAATATATTGCTGGTAAAACTTTCTTCATAAAATATTGCTGGGCTATGCGGTGTTACGCACAAATTGAAGGCAATCGTTTTAAATATGCGTAGTTGTACGCGGTGGCTGGCCAACATCTGACTAACGACATCCGGGCGATAATTAAACCTGACCACCCCCCATGTGGCGCGCCGTGAAGATGCGACCGTAGATTTGTGGCCACTATCATTTGTCAAACTCCGGCTACCGTTGGGGATAACGATATCAGATCGCTAATGTGAATGCATTTCGAATTGCATTCATTTCGTTCGCTGAGAATTTACGACGCTAGTGCGGGCGGGCAGCGATTTAAAAACGCTAGGGGCGATTTTGATGAGAACGTGGGTCATTGGGAGCTTCTGAGAAGTAATTTTGAGTCTTTTTTTATTTTTATCCGGTATTCATTTGTATCCTGATTAGAAATAAATTATCAGTTTTATTTTTTAAATGACTAATATTTATTGTTTGCAAGTAATTGTTCTATAACTGTGTGTTATCGTGAAAGATTAACAAACGGTAAGATATTTGTTTTGAAGTTTAATAACGTTACGTTTAGTGGTATTTTTTGTGGTAACGTTACTTTATAGTACAGTATACTTTCTGTTAAGAATATGCAATGATTTTACATTTTACCTCGGTACCTACATCTATTATCGATTAAGTATCAAAAGTCAGACACGTCGTTAACCCAGTAAAAATGGTCTCCGGTCCTCCGGTCTTCTGGTCAATCACCATACAAATCCAAGTAGCATTATGCTGCTATTTTACATTAGTATTAAGTACGAATAGTAATCCTACCATAGTCCATGTGTAGTTCATTAGTGCTACAATAGTTGTAAAGTAGTTGTTTCTCTTTCTTTTTTTTCTTTCTTCTGTTGCGTTTTGATTCTACTGAGGAACTTAGGTTCAAGCTGTAGGTAGTTTGTCGACAATAAGTCTGATTTTTCAAAAGATTATGATGAAATTATTATTATCTTTATTGTCAAATCCTTTTAAATATTTCATTTCGTTTTTAGATTATATTTCTAATTTATTAAAATTTTATTGCTCTTTAAACTGCTGCTTTTCTATCAAGTTATTGTTTATGAGATTAACGAATTACAGTCCTCAGATAAAAGTAGTTCATAGAATAATATAACATAAATTAAAAATTACATTTGTTTAAATTAAATAGTTCATTTGTTTCACTTTTATATTCAGTTAGCTTACTTATTTGATGGATCTTCATTTATTTGTAAATAATAACATGATTTTCTTGAGGTGGCATAGTTTTAATAAAATTTATTTAAATAAAATATATTAAGGTTAAAGAAAAAAAAAACATTTTTCGTCATTTTAATAATATTGGAGGAACAAGTTAGTGATGATGTAGCCGAAGAGGATAAAGTGCAATAACTTAGATTAACAGGACACCTACATTGTAAACAGATGGAAAGAAAGACGCTGGCAAATGATTCCACTATGCATTACAGTACAGTATGCATTACGAATAAGAAGCAAACTTTAGATCCAAAACTAAGACAAAAAAACGATAAAATGTCTTTGTAATCTTTGTAGTTCAATGCGGAAGATTTTTCAATGTGGGCGCCCTTACCAAGCAAATGTACGCCTTCAGTATAGTGATATATTATGTTTAAGACATCCCACGTGTCATTCTACCTATGGAGACAGCATCGGAGAATCTATCAGCTTTAATTTTTCCGTGGGAGTTTACTGTTAAAATGGCGGGAAGATTTCATTACTAACTTTATTTTCTAAAAGAATTCGGTATATTTTCAATCATACTAGATACAATATAGATAAAATTACTAGGTGGTATTTCTCTCACCCTCTCGCCTATTTCTGCTGTCAAACTGCAGTTCGTGCATTGATGTGTTCCGGTCTAAAAGGTATATACAGTCATTATAATTAGAGGCTGGGAGGCGTTTTATCTTGATCGTCATGTGGCAATGCTTCTGTAGCTGTCTTTATTTGAACTGCACTGAACCTTTGGGCTACAGTAGCCATTTAGCATTAGATGGGCTGCAAGTTTTAGCCACTTCAGTTATATAAATATGTGAGATATCTGACACAGGGATCACCATTCCACGAGCTAAGTGTGGTGGCTATTATAATTCTACTATAACTGTGTGAGGTAAGTTAACATCAGTGAAACTTTGCAAGATAGAAGATGATTCCGGGCTTACCATACTCTATATTTCAATCTAATGAAGTTCTTCAATACGAGTTGGTTCACTAGATTATTTTGCTATGAACTTTATTAAATAAAATTTGATTTTATAACTATAACATATTTTATATGTAGGATCTTATCTTCTTAAATATTTCAACAGTGGTAGAGCCACGCGGCAGCTTTTGCTGTCGCACGGATGGGCCGGCTCGAACCGGGGTGGTACCACGACCTCACAGAATACCAGCGTGAAGTAGAGGTTTACCTCTGCGTTTCGCTTGGTGAGTGCAGGTGGCCGGAGGCCCTGTTTACTGGAAATGAGGCATTCCATCTTAGTCCTCACGGGTGACAACGCATCTGCATTTTGATTCGCAAACGAGGATAGATGTAGATGTCTATGGGCCGCAGCAACCACTTACCATCAGGTGGACTGTGTGCTCGTTTGTCACCCTTATCCTTTAAAAAAAAAGACAATTACATATTAAACTTCTCAATATCTACATTTTGTCCTGCTTGCTTTTTTAAGAAGCAAATAAGTCTGATTGCATTACTTTATGTTGCGGAACAAAACAGTAAAATTTAATTTTTAGTGTGCCATAAAATATAAACGATCTGCGACGCCTTTATGGGATTGAAATAATCCTACGACTCTTCTTGATTTTAAAGAGGCGGGTACTGAATCTAACAATGTAGCATTAAAATTAAACAACGATTATGCATAACGCAAAAATTGCATAATTGAAATGGCTAATTAGCACACAATGTAAAGACGCATTACCGACTCGAATGAGTCGTCAGTACGATCTGTTTTTGGATCAATATATAAAATTTCAAATTTTTAGGTTCTTAATAATCCGAAAATTTTAAAAATAACAATTATTTAAGTGGGAAATAAAGAACGAAATATTTAATACTTTCTTTTAAAATTTATTATTATACTCTTGTTGCTTTCCGGTCAAATTGTGACGTTTTCTTTTCTTTTTCCTTAGTATACTCTCACATTAGAATTTTTTTCTGTGTCATGGAGGTATTTTATATACTTAAATAAATTCAATAAATTTCAACCCTGGTCATAGTACAACTACAGTACTTTTACAAATTACTGATGACATTCGTTATGGTATGGAAAATGGATTTGATATGCAATGCAATTGATATCGTCGAATTTGATATCTTGTTGAATATATTGCGCTCTCTCAACATATCTCCAGTTGTAGTTGACTGGTTTCGTAGTTACTTGTTTGGGCGCCGACAGCGTATTCAAGTACAGGATGTGTATTTCTTTTGCACTGCTATAGTTATCGGTGTTCCACAAGGTGGCGTGTTAGCCCCTCTCCTGTTTGCAATTTTCATGTATTCTACAAGTAATCAACTGTTTTCTTCTTACAACTTGTATACTGACGAACTCCATGTTTACACTCACCCTTCTTTGGAAGATTTACCGAAAGCTATTGACTCAAAGAATGTTGATCTGGCTTGTGTTTTAGACTGGTGTAAATCTTATGGATTATCTATTAATCCCACAAAAACTGAAGCAATAATTATTGCTAGTTCTAGATTAGTTGCTAGGGTTGACTTGTCTCTTATACCACCTATTCTCCTTAATGGCATTCATATCCCTTTTAGTGATAAAGTTAAGACTTTAGGAATATAATATATTGACTCCTGTTGAACATGGTCACTACTAGTTAATAAAGTTAGTAGGAAAATGCTTGCAGCGCTAAGATCTCTGCGGAAACTTAGACATTTTCTTCAAAATGCCACTAAAGTTGCGCTTGCCCAATCCCTACTTCTGCCTATTCTCGACTATGCTAATGTTTACCATCTGGATTTTACCAAAGCACAGTTAAGTTAACTTGAGTGAATTCAAAATTTATGTTTAAGGTTCATATTTGGACTCCGTAAATATGATCACATTTCATAATTTCGTTATCGTCTCAAGTGGCTGCCGATTCGCCTTCGCAGGAATACTCACATTCTTTCTGCTTTATACTGCATACTGTTCGATCCCTCTAGTTCACGTGTTTTGAAGGGCCACTTTGAGTTCGTCTCCACCTCATCTAAGTTTTATTAACAATTTTTCTCTTCGTATACCAGCACATTCATCACCTTCCTTCAATAAATCACTCTCGGTTACAGCCGTATGCTTGTGGAATTCCTCGCTTTGAGCAGTCCCGTTTTTCTTCAAAAAAATCTTCAATAAAACTTATTATTTATGTATATTGAAGCGCTAATATTTCCCATCATAATTCCGATTCTTAATTGTATCTGTACTACCTATCCTCAACTGTCATGATCTCGTGTTTTTATATATTTTTTCTTTTACTTTATTGTCAAATTGTTCCCTATTCGAAATTCGTAGTAAACAACAGTTCTTTGCACAAAAAGGTTGTCTGGAAGAAATGCGCTTCCAGAGCGATAAGACCGCCTGTTGTACCTTCTATATATTTTTCATTTTGTTTCGTTTTAATATGTATTATAGTACAATAACGAATATTGATTGATCGATTGATTGATTGATAAATCCATATTGACTGTCAGTGCAACAGGATGTTATTATAAACTTTAATTTTAATAAATACGTTACATATCTGTGTAATATATACTCTATAATTGTACAAACCATTTATAATTATTTTATAATAATTGTATAAAATCTATATTATGGTTTAATTCAAATATATAAATAAATGTATTTACTTTTATTACTACACGTATATCTACGCTATATCTGTTTATGAGACCCATGTTCAGCAGTAGACTTTTGATAGGCTGTACAGATAAAGGTAATAGAAATTCATTTTTTTCGTGCGGGATATGAACCCGGGGCCCTGTAGCCCTACAGCCAAATACTTGTCACTGCGCTAACGAGCCAGCAAATTGTCGTGACTGACCCAATCCCTGATCCCAGTATTTGCGACACTATATTAGATACATCTTAATAATAATGACTAGTGTTTTACATGGTAGAGCAGAGCTTTAGCTATTTTATGACTGCAGCATAAATGGGTCGGCCGGGTTCGGAACCACGCTCTTACAGAATACCAGAGTGAAACAGCAGAAAAATGCTGTGTTTCGTATGGTGAGTGTAGTGAACCAGAGACCTTTTTACTGGAAATGTGACAATCTATGTTAGACCTCAGGGGTGACAACGCATCTGCATTTTGTTTATGGGCCACAGCATGCACTTACAATCAGGAGGACAATGCTATAGCCATGATATGATTAATTCTACGCGCTAATCTACCTGACAAGTTTTATAGGGATGATAAAGCATACCAACTGTAAGAAGTTTCACGTGCATTGGCATTTCCAAACAATGTACTATTTAGTGTACGAACTGGAAGACTACATCTTAGATTCCCACTGTTTCGAGAAACAGTACCGCTTATTTTTGATATTCTAAAAATAACAATAAAAAATGTATTATATTACATCGCTCACCGCTCAAATGCAGCACACAAGCCCATCAGTTCAAAGAGGCACAGTGGGGTCATTCATCATTATTATATCGGACAACTAGCGAGCAATGACCTGATTTTTTACCGGCGGCTGCCGTTTGTACTCGAATTACCGCACTGCATTGCGAAATCGGCACATAATCGCTTTAATTTATATGCTGTTGAATATTAATTTTAAGAGGAAATGGAATTGACTTTAAATGTATTACTACTTGTAACATACTAATAGAGAAAGATCGTATAGCTTCCGATAGATGGCAGTTAACCGCGTTTACTACCAGTCGGGGTGATTAAGTCAAATATTACTAGAACTACAGCTACAGTGGGTGATGCCTATGTGCAGCTATAGACTTTGACGGGTTGGTTAAGAAGTAGGAGAATTAAAAAAATTTGCCCTTCGGCGGTGGTGTAAAATAATTAATCACCATCTGTGTCACAGTTCCGTGGGTATCATAACAGGTGACTATGTGAACAACAAAATTCTGCATCAACTGCAACAACATTCTGTAGTTGTAAATATGATAATAATAGGATGGTTAAAATTACTAATGAATTACAACATATACCTAGTACAAAAATGATCATGAATAACACACAAACCATTAGTCACGTTCGCTGTATACTCACTATAAATACTATAGCACATAGTCACAATTTACTCACGGTTCAGGTTGGAGGGCAGAAGTTTTGGCCTCTGTCGACGAAAACTCCTGAAACGTAGACCAAGAACTAAATAAAAATACATTTTAATAACATACGAATGAATGACACACACTATGAGTCATATTAAAATGAAAAATATTTCACTTACCCTTAATGGTAGTTGTCCATTACCAAGCTTTTTGTCTTTTGGCACGAAGAGGAGTCTCCAGAGGACTAACTTGTGGTAGCTCCTCTATCATGACAATGTTAATACTGCAATTGAAATAAACATATAGATCAAATGTCATTAAATTTCTAAATAAAACCAAAATAAAAATAAATAAATAAAGATATAATAATTATAAAATAATTAAAAAATACAATAAGTTACCACATTCTTAAGGAATAACTTGGTTTTAGTTAAAATAGTAATCTTATATATTTTTATATAAGAGTAACAAACAAGACTAAGTGTATGTATAAGTCCAACTGATTGTAAGTGGACGCTGAGGCTCATAAGCACCTACATTTTTCTTCGTTTAAGAACCAAAATATGCATCTGCATTGTCACTCCTAAATACAGAAATAGAATGTAAAGTAACAAAAGTTACAGTCTATATAAATCCCACCGCTGGGCACAGGCCTACTCTCATTTCTGAGAGGGTTTTAGGGCAAGGAAGTGTCCGCCGCGCTGCCCCAATGCGTGTTGGCGAACTTCACATGTCTACGAAATATTTTTTTTCTTATTTCTTAGGCATGCAGGTTTCTACACGATGTTTTCTTTCACTTAAAATTGCAATTAACAATTTTATTGGTGTCGGCGGGAATCGAACCCGGGTTGCTCGCGTACTGTGAAACTTACAGCGAGCGCTAACCACCTGAGCTACCTCAGCTCTTAATAAAAATAGAATGCTTCTTAACTAATAATAATTATAACTTTTAACAAAAAATAAAAACCGAATTCAAATTATTTTTAATTTGAATTCGGTTTTTATTTTTACCCTTAGGGATTAA
This sequence comes from Parnassius glacialis, assembly GCA_033319125.1. NCBI lineage: Eukaryota > Metazoa > Arthropoda > Insecta > Lepidoptera > Papilionidae > Parnassius > Parnassius glacialis. The sequence continues at coordinate 35,551,973 of JAVANC010000018.1, forward strand.
TTTTTTGTCCAAATTTATTTTCAACCATCCTTGAAGTATAACCTACTTAATACAAGTTTAATCATCAAAATTGGTTCACAATCTGCGAAAAATATCGCGTAACACATACAAAAAGGAACATACACTCGAATTGAGAACCTCCTCCTTTTTGGAGTCGGTTAAAAAGTGTCTTCTTTTTGTCACTAGCCATATAGAACACAGCAAAGTTACACTGCTATCTTACACTAGTGTAATAATAAAATAGAATTGGACTAAATTTAATAATAATTTAATTTAGCACTAAACCATATACTTCTTGTTCCGTGTGGGATTCGAACTCGCGGCGCCCAGTGCAACAACTCATTGCTAAGCCACTGCGCCACGGAACCGTCAAAAAAGGCGTCAAAGGTGCTAGAGGTCTGGTTCTGCAATCGTCAATTCGTCTACAAATCGCGATGATTGGGGCAAATTTTCCTTAAAATGGGGACGTCCATATCTAGCAGTGTTTTAGGTCGTAGAACTCCTTTCCTGCCCAAAAGTCTTCTGGGTAGGTTCCCCCCTTTTACCTATTTCTACTGCAGCAGTGCTTGTTTTTTAAGTTTAGATCTAGGCGTTATGCAGAGCTAAAATAATTACAATCTATGAGGCATTCGGATTAATGGATTAGTAAGCTGAAGTGGCAATGGGCCGCCCATATAACTTGAAGAACCGACAACCGATGGGGAAGAAAAGTTCTCGAAACAGCCACGTAACGGTAGGCGAAGTATGGGGCGACCCTCATTAGATGGAGTGACAACATGGTAAGACATGCAGGAAGTCGATCGATGCAAGTGGCTCAGCACAATGATTTGTGGCGTTCTTAAGGGGAGGCCTATATCCATATGACTTGTGAAGGGCTGTAATGATGAGAATGATCAGGCATCCTCTTTGCTTAATGTTGATTACAGGTGTTTAAGGACTGTAGTAGACACCATCAGATCGAATTTAAGTTCATTTGTCACTTCAGTCAACAAAAAAGGGAATTTTTGATCCGTTAAAGAAGGAAGATAAACTTCGGTATTGACAATATATTAAACAAATATTACCAAATGTGGCCAATATTTTGACGTTTACATATCCTTACACGATTTGTTACAGATAATCAGTATTAGGTCCCGATTTATCGTTGATTAATCAACCTGTATCGACAGGGTGCGCACTCAATAACTAGGGATTACCTTGTCAAAGGCACACTAATGTGTAGAGCCCTTAAATGGTGTTTAATATCACTTATTGGTTCTAAACCGTCCATAATGGATTACGTATTAGCGAATTGAGGTTTTGATGAATGAGGGTTGACACTATTTAACTCGGTAATTGCAAAGATGTTGTTTAGTATATATTGGTTTAATGCATCATTACATTATTTGAAAATACATATTACGTGGTTCGATCATTGATTGCTTTGTTAGCTTAGTGGTCATAAGCGCAACAGTCCCGGGTTCAAATTTCTGTGAAGAAATTATTAGTAGCAGTCAGGTGTCAGAAAGTTGTAAGTGTTTTCTTTCTGTCTTGTGTGTTACCTTCGTATCTTGGAATCTTCGTATCTTTTATGTGCTAAAGGCGTTGTTGCCTGATCTCTCTCCAGTTATGTAGGATTGCCATACAATGGGACTATGAGAGTGAAGAAATAGGGAGCGCACCGTAATTCGGTCAGCACAAAGACATTTAAGTAGTAGCTATATATTTAAATCTCTTTGGGTCAGCAACACATTACATTACTCAAATTAGAATAAATTTCAGAAAATTGTTGAATTAAAAAAGAAGCATGTTTCAATGGTTATTATAAGTAAGATTTTCCTAAACAGATTTATTAATAAATAGATTTTGCGGTGCATCTAGCTCAAACCGCGAAAGTCTAGGACAAGTGTAACTAAACAAAGCACTTGACAACTTTTTTTCGTTTTGAGGAGTGACATTTTCCTTAGAAGAATTCTCATCCAACCGAGCATGAAATGCCGGCGCAGAACACTGCAAACCGTTAATTACTTACGCCCATACAAGGCCCTTAGAGCTTTTCTACTGACTTCGAGAAATGACCAGAGTGAAAACAATAAGCCATGCTCAGATTAAGCGACCGATTTTAAGCTTTCTTTCAATGGAATTGAGTTTTAAATGCATTGCAGTAAGGTATAAAGTAAGAGCCACACATGGATGAATGCCGTGGGAAAAGACTGTTGTGACATGCTGACGATGTTCCATAGTGCCCGACGATCAATTTTTAATTTTAAATAATTAATGCTTAAGTACACTTTTGGATGTGAAATTATTGCACTTCATTCGAAACTTAAATTTACTAAATACAACATGCAATTTTGCGTAAACCGCAGACCGCGCCCCAAAATTCTTTCAACGTTATTGATTATTCGTATACCCGGTACGACCTAGGTTCAATCCCCATCGGAAATTGAATTATTATTTTTAATTTCAAGTGCTAATTTACCACGTGCTCAGCGCTGATGAAAAATATCGTAAGGAAGCCTGCATGTCTGGGAAATTTAAAAAATATGTCAAAGACATGTGAAGTTCATTAGCACGCATTGGGGTAACGCGGTGGACACTTCGTTGTCCTATAACCCTCTCGGTAATAAGAGGAGGCCTCTAGGCTACGTGAATATTAACAAATTAGGAACGCTAATTTTCAAATACAATGACTAGAAGAATGATTGTAATTAATGGTAATAGGTTTGGTATTAGAGTTACGTAGTATCAAAAACAGTTTCATGTCAATTTTTTTATAGGATAAGGGTGACAAACGAGCACACAGTCCATCTTATGGTAAGTGGTTGCTGCGACCCATAGACATCTACATCTATCCTCGTTTGCGAATCAAAATGCAGATGCGTTGTCACCCGTGAGGACTAAGATGGAATGCCTCATTTCCAGTAAAAAGGGCCTCCGGCCACCTGCACTAACCAAGCGAAACGCAGAGGTAAACCTCAACTTCACGCTGGTTTTCTGTGAGGTCACGGTACCACCCCGGTTCGAGCCGGCCCATCCGTGCGGCAGCAAAAGCTGCCGCGTGGCTCTACCACTGTTACAACTGTCAATATTGTTTTCCCTTAAAATTAACCATTATAAAACTACAATATTTGACTACGAAATTCCATGAATGGATACACTACATTTATAATATCCCTACTTATGTAATTTTAATTGTAAAAGTTGGCACTATTTTAGAAATTTCTATAATGTGGGGGCGCTTTATGTACATATTATGGATATTTATCCAGATCCAGAACAGTTATTTACTTTTTTTCCAATCAGTAATCCAGATGCGGAATAATAATTGAATCAAATATTTATTATATGCGTGATTTGAACCCGCCGCCCGAAGCGATGGTTCGGTAGCTAATGCGCTATTTACTGAGCCGCTTGATTTTTATTTTGGCACGAATGATATGAAGTAATATAACGTAATGATAGAACAACTGTACCGATATTTTAACGTGTATTTTAAAACCGCCTTCCTAAAACCCGCTAGGCAAGTGTGGGAACTATGGCAAATGTCCCTCCTATGAGACAATCAATGGTTGAAGGCCTATATCCAGCAGTGGACGTTTCATAGGCTGTAGCGGTAATGGTATTTTAAAACGACAATTATATTCTAAAACGTCTTCCAGGCAATCTCTGTTTATATTATACTAGCTGACCAGGCAGACGTGGTTCTGCCCTTTCCGAACGACCATTTGCTTTCCCAAAAAGCTCCTGAAATTAGCAATAAAAAAAATTGAGGGTCACTTATCGGGTTAAAAACTATCCTATCTCTCAAGTTGGACCAAACTGCACACAGTCTGCAAAATTTTTTTGAAATTGGTTCTATCTGTTGAATACTTACAGCAACACGTGGTGGTTATACTACTAAATTGTAGCTTATATTAAACGTTTGTATTTTCAACATAGCGCCATCTATTAAATATTTACTCCATCCAGTCAACAGATATCGTCATCTGACAAAATCGTTTGGATAGCTCCAGATAATTGTGACTGTCAAATAATAGACAAATAATTTTCAATAAAATAATATTGTATTGCGACTATAAATTGAGATGTAAGCTATCCTATCTTTTAAGTTGGACCAAACTGCACATTGACCAAAAATTTCATTGAAATCAGTTCAGTAGTTTAGGAGTCCATCGCGGACAAACAACGTGACACTTACTTTTTATATATAAAGATTAAAACAATTGTAATCTTTTAATGTTGGTAGATGGAGCATTCGAAGATTTTTGCCTGTTATATTATAAGAAAACATATTTATATATCGTCAGCTTGCCTAGAGGAAACGATCAAAAGTACAGTTAAGCCTTGTTTCTCTCAATTATACTCGAAACCTTAGACTACATAAACCTTAACATTTCTACAGTTTGTTGCGAGAAACTCTTTGTCATAATAATAGGATTTACTAGACGTTGGCAAGTTGTTAGATAAATGGCAGGTGTTTCAAGTCAAGCTTATTAAGATAATTAAGTTTTGTGAAATGTTTGGCTCGTAAACTGATCCTTATATTATCTTTATTATATTTAACTATTCTCTGGTATGTAAGATGCCGTAACTGTATAAAGAACATTTAGAAAGTAGCTTTTTTATATAATACGACAGACGAGTACACTGCCCAACTGAAGGTAAGTGAATGCTGTGGCTTGTGGTCCAAGACACATTATATCTATCTCCGATTAAGAATCAAAATTCAGATGCATCGTAACCTTAAGGTCTAAAATGGAATGCCTCGTTTACAGTAAAAAGGGGTCTTTATTTCAATACACACTACATCCACCATACGAAACACAACAGAAATAGCCTGCTATTTGACGCTGGCATTTAGTACTTAAACGAAAAAAATCTTAAATACATACAAACATGCTAGAGACCATGGTAACGGCGGGGCAGGGGGTGCTAAGAATCTCCGGTGGAGGTTCGGTTGCCACCTACGACGACTCGACCTGGCAACGTACAACGCACGCACCCTGAGGACTGACGAGAAGATCGTGGAGCTGGAAGAAAGATAGACAAGTTGCGCTGGCATACTATAGGATTATCCGAAGTCCGAAGAGAGGGGGAGGACACGGTAATCCTCGAATCCGGCAACTTGCTCTATCACCGGGAGGGCGACCATCTGTCCCAAGGAGGTGTCGGATTTATCGTCCACAAGTCTCTCGTTAACAACGTTGTAAAGATCTGGAGTGTGTCGACGAGGGTTGCGTACCTTATACTCAGAATCACCAAACGGTATTCGCTGAAGGTCATACAGGTTTACGCACCAACCTCGGCACACCCCGATGAGGAGGTGGAGGAAATGTATGAGGATATCTCTAGAGCCATGCATTCTTCCAAAACCCAATATACGGTGTTAATGGGAGACTTCAATGCAAAACTAGGCACAAGAGAGAACGGTGAGCTGATAGTAGGGAAATTTGGAATAGGGCAACGGAACCCAAGGGGCCAGCAGCTGGCCGACTTCATGGAGAAAGAGGGAATCTTTATGATGAACTCTTTCTTCAAGAAGCGGCCCCACAGGAAGTGGACCTGGTCGAGCCCCGACAGTTCGACAAAAAATGAGATTGACTTCATTATGACGACCAGACGACAACTGTTCAGTGATGTCTCAGTGATCGCCAGGGTGAAAACCGGCAGCGATCACCGAATGATTAGAGGCACACTGAACCTAAATGTTAAGTTGGAGAGGTCTCGTCTGATGAAGTCAACGCTCCGTCCCCCTCGTGCTCTACTCCAAAGTCCCGAAACCTTTCAGCTCGAGTTACAAAACCGTTTTCAGTGCCTAGAAGACTGCAATGAAAAGGACGATATGAATGACAAGCTCATGGAAACTGTCCATGCGGTCGGAGCTAAGTTCTGCAAGACCCGCCGCAGAAGAACACAAAAACTCTCCGATCACACTCTTAATCTCATGCTTGTTAGACGGGAGATGAAGCTACATTCTTCAACAGATTTGACAGCATACAGGCAACTGAACAGACAGATCTCCAAATGCATGCGGCGGGACTTACGCAACTTCAATACAGCTCTTATTGAAGAAGCGATCGAGCGGAACCAAGGCTCCAAAGTCTTTGCCTGAGATCTGTCTGCCAGAAAGATTCAACTGTCAAAGCTGAAGACCGAATGTGGCAGCATCGTTTCCGGGGCACCTGAGATTTTGAGTGAGATTGAGAGGTTCTATGTGCAGCTGTACACGTCATCGTTGGAGCCACACGCAAGTGTGAGTAACGATCCAAGAGCGAGTCTCATCCAGCACTATTCCGAAGATATCCTGGACGTCAGTCTGAGCGAAATTAGAATGGTTCTCCAGCACCTTAAAAACGGCAAGGCCCCAGGCGAGGATGGAATTACAGTGGAGCTTCTGAAAGCGGGTGGAAGACCGGTACTTGAAGTCCTTCAGAAGCTCTTTAATTCCGTCCTCCATGGTGGCATTACACCGGAGGCGTGGAGCAGAAGTGCGGTGGTCTTGTTCTTCAAGAAAGTTGACAACGCTCTCTTGAAGAACTACAGACCGATTTCCCTTCTGAGCCGCGTCTGCATGCTGTTTTCGAGAGTCATTACGAATCGTCTCGCGTGCAGACTTGACGACTTTCAGCCTCCCAAACAAGCCGGTTTCCGAAAGGGCTTTAGCACCATAGACCACATACATACCCTACGGCAAATTGTACAGAAGTCCGAGGAGTACAATTTGCCACTATGTCTGGCGTATGTGGACTATGAGAAAGCCTTTGATTCCGTCGAAATTTGGGCGGTGCTGCAGTCCCTTCAGCGGTGCCAAGTTGACTGTCGGTATATCGAAGTGCTGAAGTGTTTATACAGTAGAGCTACGATGGCTATCCGAGTACAGAACCAGAGTACGAAACCTATCCAATTGCAGAGAGGTGTAAGACAGGGTGATGTAATATCCCCGAAACTCTTCACCGCTGCATTGGAAGACGTTTTCAAGCTTCTGAACTGGAAAGGATACGGTATTAACATCAATGGTGAATACATCACTCACCTTCAATTTGCCAACGATATAGTCCTTATGGCAGAATCGCTGGAGGAGCTAAGCACTATGCTCAATGACCTCAATAGTGTCTCCCAACGGATAGGTCTTAAGATGAACATGGACAAAACAAAGATTATGTTTAATGTCCATGTCACACCTATGCCGGTAGTTGTTGGGAGCACTAAGCTCGAAGTTGTTGACGAGTATATTTACCTGGGACAAATAGTCCGACTAGGTAAGTCCAACTTCGACCGAGTGGTCAATCGACGGATTCAACTCGGCTGGGCAGCGTTCGGGAAGCTACGACACATCTTCTCGTCAGACATACCTCAAAACCTTAAAACGAAATTGTACAACCAGTGCGTGTTGCCAGTGATGACTTACGGAACTGAGACGTGGTCCTTCATTGCTGGCCGTATGAGGAAGCTCAAGGTCGCTCAGCGAGCTATGGAGAGGGCTATGCTCGGGGTTTCTCTGCGTGATAAAGTTAGGAATAAGGATATCCGTAGTAGAACCAGAGTAATCGACATAGCCCAACGGATTAGTAAGCTGAAGGGGCAGTGGGCCGGCCATATAGCTCGAAGAACCGACAACCGATGGGAAAGAAAGTTTCTTGAGTGGCAGCCTCGTACCGGTAGGCGAAGCGTAGGGCATCCCCCCACGAGATGGAGTGACGACCTGGTAAGACATGCAGGAAGTCGATGGATGCAGGTGGCTCAGGACCGTGCTTTGTGGCATTCTTTGGGGGAGGCCTATGTTCAGCAGTAGACTTGTGAAGGGCTGTAATGATGATAGTGATGATGATGCTAGATATAAAAAATAAGTGGCAGAATTAAAAAAAATTGTACAAAAAAACTTCAATATAAATAAAATGAGAACATATTCATTGTAGTCGATCAATTAAATACGTATTATTAAGGATAACTCAAAAACTGCTTGTCAGATCATGATCAAATTTATATGGGACCACATGAGAAGCATTAGCTTTTAAATAAAAAATAATCATCAAAATCACACAAAAAAAATATAATTGAATTGAGAATCCATTTTTTTGAAGTCGGTTGATAAAAGAAAATATTGCATATTGAAATTTATAAAACAGGAAACGGTAGACGTGTAAAATCTACCGTGATAATGACGATGTCATCACCGTAGTTTTGGTCCCAGAGACAAACCTGAATAGATACTTAGGGTCGTTTCTGAGCATTGTGAGGCTTTAATAATGGTGTTTTAGTCATCATCATCATCATCATTACAGCCCTTCACAAGTCCACTGCTGAACATAGGCCTCCCCTAAAGCATGCCACATGGTGTTTTAGTCAGTGCAACATAACACATTCTCGCTTCCACGTGCCGGTATGCGTTGTTCTCTTTTCCCTAAATAAAAGAAGACTTAAATAGTAGAACGTCAACGCCCGAGTCCACACTTGCGAGTGTTTCTTCAAAAACCATCAGCATCACATTTAAGAGCAGTAGTGGAATGGGGTAGTGTATTACTGACTGCTTATTTATTTTATTTACGACCATAGTGATCTTACCGTCACCGTTATCGTTAAAACCTATTAAAGTCCACTGCTGAACATGGACCTTCCACATAGATTGCCTCATAGAGATATTTCGCATAGATTGTCTTATAGAGACTTTTTTTAATTATCTATCTTTATTTAAAAAGGCTTTTATACTACAAGGATATGTCAGCCTTAATTTCACATAGATTGCCTCATAGAGATATTCCACGCTTAATAAGCGGGTTGTCAACCACAGTTTATTTTTATTTTAAGTAGTTATTAAGAAGACTCTGCTGCTCATCTCCTGATTTGTTTCCCTCTGTCGCCTCTTACGACACCCACGGTATGATATGGGGTAGGGGATATTCTTACACCGCCATTACACGGTTATTTATCTTAGTTAACCATAATAGCAATTTTTTGATGACAAAAGCAGTAGGCATCTTAGATTCCTTATCCAGTCCCTGCCTTGATGTTCTCTGCTAAATTTGAAATATTATTCCAACATCTATTGCAATGCCATTAGATATCTTTACACTTAAGTCTTGGCTTAAGAAAAGTCTTGGGACGAGAAGAGCAAGGGGTTCTCCTTGCCACAAGTATATTAAAAACTCGCATTGCGTGACGATACAGGTGAAGCCATTTTTTTATAGGATAAGGTGACAAACGAGCACACAGTCCACCTGATGGTAAGTGAATGCTGTGACCCATAGAAATCTACATTTATCCTCAATAAAGAATCAAAATGCAGATGCGTCGTCACCCGTGAGGACTAAGATGCCTCATTTCCAGTAAAATGGGTCTCCGTTTCTCTACACTCACCATACGAAACACAGCAGTATCTAGCTGCCATTTTACGCTGGTATTCTGTGAGAGCGTTGTCCTTCCCCGGTCGGCTCACCAATTTGTGCTTCAACTATACTACTAATATAGCTGCAGCATGGCTCTACCACGTGAAAGCCATGCGAAACTTCCTCCATTTCGAGGACACCCTGAGCATAATTACCAGTTTCGAACTACCTTCGACATGTGACATCCACGTGATGCATCTCACAGCTGGGAATAAGTCTCCTTACATTTCTGAGAGGTTCTAGAACTATAACTTTTATTTTTTCCAAGGTGAAATTATTCATGTACAGATTGATCAAAACAACGTCAGCCGTCTTCCAATGCATGACCGATCATGGTTTAATTGCGTTGTGTTCATAAAACTATTAACTCCGTTCGTGTACAGTTTGATGGCGCCTATATCGGACCACCGTCAGCCACAAGAATATCCGATACTTTGATACGCTTCATTAAGGATAAGTTAGTTGAATTAATGTTTTATTGTGTTTACCGCTTGCGCTATGTTGTTTTGTAATAGCATCCTCTTCTTTTCAGTTTTCATTTCTGATTTTAATATTTTTATTTTTATAACCTCATTGCGTTTTATATATGTAAGTGATATAAATTTGTAAAAGTTTATATTATGAGTTTATTACTATTTTAGCCGTGGTGGCTCAGGGAGTAGCAAATTGTAGTACAATCATATTTTTTTTAAAGTTTAAACGTATTTATTACTTTTTTCTACCATATACAATATTTAGTACTTATACATAGTGCCAAGAAAGTTGGCTCCGTTTGATATAACTACAACAAGTCCAATGGTTAAAATTAAAAAACCCGACTACGTAAAAAAGTTCACTAAAAAGATAAAAAGTTAAACCCTATCTCACATTCACAACTAAGAGAAATCTAACGACACCTCATATGTTACAATCCGACAAACGGTTAAGACTACAGAGCGTGCCCAAAAATAGATATACATACATACTAACTCTCGAAAAACATTAGTCCCCTTCTGGGACAGTCGGGTGAAAAATGATTTCTTAATCACATGCAAATGTTTTTTTTCGATTACAAACATACATTTGCGGTTGGACCGTAAACACAGAATATATATTTACATCGTTGACGACTTCTTGCGTCTTTTTACTCAAATCTCCTGAAAACTGCCATGAGATTAAGAGGGTGATCGGAGAGTTTTTGTGTTCTTCTGCGGTGGGTCTTGCAGAACTTGGCCGGAGCTAAGTTGGACATGGACAGTTTCCACGAGCTTGTCATTCATATCGTCCACTGCATTGCAACTTCTAGGCACTTAAAACGGTTTTGTAGTTCGAGCTGAAAGGTTTGGTGACTCTGGATTAGAGCACGAGGGGGACGGAGGACTTCATTAGGCAAGACCTCTCCGACTTAACGTTTAGGTTCAGTGTGCCTCTAACTATTCGTTGATTGCTACCAGTTTTCACCCTCGCAATCACTTGGACATCACTGAACAGTTGTCGTATGATTGTCATAATGAAGTGAATCTCATTTTTTATCGAACCGTCGGGGTTCGAAAAAGTTCACTTCCTGTGGGGCCGCTTCTGGAAGGAGGAGTTCATCATAAAGTGTCCCTCTTTCTCCGTAAAGTCGGCCAACTGCTGGCCCCTTGGGTTCCTTTCCCTATTCCAAATTACCCTACGTTCAGCTCATCGTTCTCGCTTGTGCCTGCCTAGCTTTGCGTTGAACTATCCCATTAACACCGTATAGGGGGTTTTGGAGGAATGCATGGCTCTAGATATATCCTCATACATTTCTCCACCTCCTCATAGGGATGTGCCGGGGTTGGTGCGTAAACCTGTATGACATTCAGCGAATACTGTTTGGTGATTCTGAGTATAAGGTACGCAACCCGCGTCGACACACTCTTAATCTTTACAACGTTGTTAACGAGAGACTTGTGGACGATAAATCCGACACATTCTTGGGACATCTGTCCATCCATCCGACCATCTGGTCGCAGGAATACCATGTCCTTCCCCTCTGTTCGAATCTCGGATAATCCTATAATACTCCAGCGCAACTTGTCTAACTCTCTAGTCCTCAGGGTGCGTGCATTATAAGTTGCCAGTTCAAGTCGTCGTAGGTGGCAACCGAACCTTCACCGGAGATTCTTAGCACCCCCTGCTCCACCGTTGCCATGATCGCCACCGTAGCCAGGAATAGCGGGGCCGCCGGGGACTGGGGGCCGTTTCTTCGTAACTTGCATCATGGGGGGTATATTGCCATAGTTGCCACGCTTGGCGAGCGGGTTGTCAACCGCCGTTTTTTATTGTTTTTTTTGCTGTTATCAGAAAGATGCTGCTGCCCATCTTCTGCCCCAGTTTCCCTCTGTTGCCTTTTACGACACCCACGGGAAGATATGGGGTAGTGGGTATTCTTACCCGCTACTACACGGGAGGGGGGGGGGCTAATTATGTATATTGAAGTTGATTATACAAAAATTTTAATTATTATAAAATAAGGATGAAAAACGCGCGCACAGTCCACCTGATAATAAGCGGATGCTGTGGATAAAAATCAAAATGCAGATGTATCTCCTCTGAGGACTAAGATAGAATGCCTCGTTTCCAGTAAAAAAGTCTCCGGTACTCTACATACACCTCTACATATAAAATACAGCAGTATAGTCTGTTATTTCTCATTTATTTCTCTCGTTGTCTCTCAACTTAGATCTATATTTTTCTTTATTGATTCAATATCACTTCAGGACAATACCGACGGTTATTCTAGTATATATCTGACTAATTATTTTGTTTTATATGTAAATATAAAACAATATATTATAGCGAATCATTCCCTGCAAGCAGCAATTAATAATTTGCATCCTTTACGACGACATTAATCCCTCGTAGATTTACCATCATGACCTTAAACACGCTATTCGACATTTACTCGTAATAACATTTATTACTTTAGAGTACGGATTATGTTGTTAGATGCAAAGTTAATTATATTTTATGAATAATATTCTCGTGGTATTTATTTCTTTTAATCTATTCTGCAATAATATAGACAATAAAAATGAAGTCAGGGAAACTAAAAGCGCAAAAATTTCATATTTCTCAAGTTGCTAAAAGATATTGTTTTTTTTTTATACAGAGTAAGGGTAATCAACGAGCACGCAGTCCACCTGATGGCAAATGAACCTTGAGGTCCATAGACATCTACATCTATCCTCGACCAAGAATTAAAACACAGAATCGCTGCCACGCCTGAATATCAAGATCGAATGCCTCGTTTTCAGAAAAAAGTGTCTCCAGGTCTCTGCACTCACAATACGACACACAATAGCATTAAGTCTTTATTTCACCCGAACGAGCGAACCCATATTATAGCTGAAGCGTGGCTCTACCACGTAAAAAGTTGTTTAAAGGGACAAGCGCGATATTTTTTCCCATATTGTTACTACTACCGACCGTGGACACGAACTTTTTATATAAAATTTAAGTGACAAATGAACTTAAATTAAACATCATTTTTCATCATCATTACAGCCCTTCACAAGTCCACTGCTGAACATAGGCCTCCCCCAAAGAATGCCACAAAGCACGGTCCTGAGCCCCCTGCATCCATCGACTTCCTGCATGTCTTACCAGGTCGTCACTCCATCTCGTGAGGGGAAATTAAACATAATATGTAAATAAATGTTACAGCCCATGGACACCTGCAATGAACTTCAAACTATGAAGGCTACATTTGAATTGTCACCTCTGAGGACTAGAGGTTTTAAACGGATAGAAAGACAGACGTTTTCAAGTTATTCCATTCCTTTGGTACGTATTACGCACGATGAAGCAAACTATTTGGTTAGAATAACCAGTGTATCTACGACAAAAGAGTGAAGACACTCTGGTGGAACACACGCTGAAGACGTCTGGATGTCATACTGTAGAACGGAGGGGGAATTTTTTTCAGTTTTTCATACTCTCCAAAATGCATCATGTAAAATACTGGGAGGTTTATTACTCTGCGCTTGTGCTCGAGATTGACAAGATTGACTATACCCATCTTTTCTTCTAGCAAAGATCTAAGGAAAGGGTGTTCTAATGAGCAGGTGGCAAAAGTTAAGAAAACTGTTATGAGTATAAGTTTGTCACGTTGACAGACGGCTAGTCTTCAAAGTTTGCTCCGTCTGATGGTGAAGCGTGGAGGGTGTGCGATGTGAATTTCTCATGAACAAACAGATAGAAAGGATGAACCAAATCACACTACAAATATCCTTACATTCTGTATGCTAAACCAAAGACTAAGGCTTTTGCCCAAAAGTGGGAAAAAAATTAAATAGAATTACCTATCTAGCCGTGCTTTGTGGTATTCCTTGGGGGAGGCCTATGTTCCGCAGTGGACTTATGAAAGGCTGTAATGATGATGATGATGATGAATGACCTATCTAGCCAAAAAATTTAATTTTAATATATATAAAAAAATATTTATTTATATATATAAAGTAAAAGCCACCATTCAAAGTAACAATTTAGACGGCATTGAGATGGTGATAATCTTTAAACAACTGAAAAAAATAAAAGAATAACTTTTAATAAAAAGTAAACCAGCATCAGCACCTTTCTAATAGTATCTAAGAATTAGAAAATAAAAATAAAAAATAAACTGCTTGTACCAACCCGCTTGCCAAGCGTCGCAAGTATATCCTTTATGAGGCATCATTGCGGATATCTATGTTCAGCATTTGTCTTTAAAGATATTGTAGTTGACGTTTACTAAATGTACTAATAGTTTTATTTTCTGCCGACTTCCAATAAGGAGACGATACTAAATTCGAATGTATGTTTTTTTATGTGTGTTACCTCATAACTTTGTACTGGGGGAACCGATTTCGATGATTCTTTTTTTATATGAAAGCTGATAGTTCTCGTGTGGTCCCATATGAATTTAATCAAGGTCAGACCAATGGTTATTGAATTATTCTTAAATAACTTATATTGAAGTCGCTTATATTGAAGTCGGCTGTACAAAATTTTTAATTTTAAATTATGTATAGTTACAGTTCACCTGATGTAAGTGGATGCTGTAGCCCATAGAGATCTACATTTATCCTAGATTAAGAATCAAATGAAAAATAATGAGTTGTCACCCCTGAGGACTAAGATGAAATGCCTTATTCTCAGTAAAAAGGGTCACTAGTTCTCTACACTGACCATACAAAACATAGCATTAAGCTGCTATTTTACGCTGGTATTCTGTGAGAGTGTGGTTCTACCCCAGTCGAGACAACCCATTCGTGCTTCAACCATAATATAGCAGCAGCGTGGTTCGACCACGTACAAAGATCTTCAATAGGTAATCGGTTTTATTTTTAGAAGTATGTGAAGGGGAAATAGACTGTTATTAGAGATAGGTTACCTGGGAAAGTTTTTTTTCAGTAGTTTTTAATTTTACAAAAATAAAACAAAACAAAAGTTAAGGCATGAGCTCACTTTGTGAACAATATGGTTTTAGCCGTTACGGGTACAATGAAATCATGTATTGATTGTGATACACATATGGCAACGGGATGTCTACTCTACTAAAATAAGATTATAGATATTATGAAGGTTTTAGGATTCACAAAATGTTTTTTGCCTGTCACTGTATTTCAAATCATTCAAGATTGATATATAGAGAATAACTTATGGCAAAATGTACGCGCTTTATAAAAGGTTTATAATAAAGATGAAATAAATAAAAAAAGAATCTAGTACCTAATTATCAAAAAAAATATAGAACGTAAGTAATAAAAAATAATATATAAACAATATTAAATAAAAACAATTTTAAGGAGTTATTGAATCAAGTCAAAATAAAGAGATATAAATAAACGACTTAATGAGACAAGCCTACAGCTATTCCATTTGCTAGTCCTAGAGATTAGAAGAAAACAAAGATTCATTCAACCCACGTTGTAGATAAGGCTGTTGCATTACCATATCCCTACATTAAGTTTATGGATTCAAACGCGGTACCAAACAAAGCTTTCGAGAACACTTTAGGTGTGGCACAATGGGTATAGCAGCACCCGCAGCGCTTCATTGTATCTGGTATTATTCGACTCATTTTAACGAACGCCATTGTCATTTATCCATTGTATCTATTTATTATTACACCTGATTGTGTTTTCATTTTGGTATCATTTTATTAGGGATCGTTTTTAATGGTGTTCTACATGAATTTCGTTATTCACTTTGTTTAGCATATTTAAATGTAGTCAAATTAAATAAATTCAATTTAAGAAAGTTTTAAAAGTTAAGGGTCCTACTGTCTAATTTATGTAAAGTCTTTAAAATAAATCAATACTAACTGAATTAATAATAAATAAACTAAATAATAAACTCAATACGGGTAGTATTGAGTTTATTTTAAGGACTTTATATTTACGAAATACCTTCTCTAAGTAGTTCTGTAATCTATGGGCGTGGCCTATGTTCAGCAGTGGACTTTTATGAGGCTGTGTTGATGATTAAATTATAATTATGACATGTTTTTTATATCAAATAATGTGTCTATTTTTTTGTCTTTAAACCTGTTTAATTAGATTACTTCGAAAAACAATATATATCATCATCATCATCATCATTACAGCCCTTCACAAGTCCACTGCTGAACATAGGCCTCCCCCAAAGAATGCCACAAAGCACGGTCCTGAGCCACCTGCATCCATCGATGATGATGGAACAATATATATATATATATATATATATATATATATATATATATATATATATATATATATATATATATATCCTTGGCTGCTTCGCAGACTTTTTAGTGAGTGGCGCGATGAATTTTACTCCAGGTTCACTCCGGAGTTTTTACCCTGTAAAACTAAACTAAACTAAACTCAGGTAAAATATAGATTGATTATGTAATTTATTTATTTATTTCAAGCAGAGCCCATATGAGTTTTTAACAAATTAAAATTATTGCTAGGTTTATTAAAAAATACATAAATCTATAAAATCAACAGAAAAATTCAAACAGTTGCAAGATAGATCCACACAAAAACATTTTATACACTGTTATGCTGCTGCGTGGAACCGCACCCACGCTTGTAGAAGTGACAAGTCCCACCGATCAACGAATACCCCAAGGATACTGTTGGTGCTGTTGCGCAAACGGGTCAGCGTGGAGGCAAACCGCATCCTAACTATCGCGGTGAAGCCGTCAATACGACTCTCAGCAAACAAACCTGACGCGCTGCATCGCTATGGTAGCTCCAACAGTACCCTCGAGGTATTGTTGTATTGGACACGTAGATCACTGCCTGCTCGCTGTGTATAGCTCACCCACAGGCTGCAACGGTAGAACTATTGACAGAAAGCTACTTTAACCTACCTACTACAACGCACAAACCTGCGAGCTAGCATTTAACAACGAACCGCTAACGATCTACGCTCCCTGTCCATGTCCATATCGTCTTTCAAATCAACTGTAACCCAGTGGCCCAGGTATTTACAACGCAATTCGCAAATTCGAAAAATTCGCAACCCCCTTCAAAGGTTTCCCACACAATGTAATTTCCGGAAGTATAGTGTAGTTAATTGAACCCGATTTAAATAGAATCCACTCACTTTTACTTGTGTTGTACTTAAGTCCGTGAGCCGCTGCGTAGCACTCACAAATAGATAAAAGTCGTCTCATGCCGCTAATAGATGGACTTAACAGAACCATATCATCAGCGTAACTGATATTATTTACACAAACACCATCAACGTAACAGCCAACATTTGCACTGTTGAGTCGACCCATCAGTTGATTTACATAAAGGTTGAACAGTCTTGGAGAGTTTAATTCACCCTGTCTCACGCCACATTGTAACCCTTGGGATGGCTTTTATTCCGAAGTATATCTTCGGAATAAAAACCATCCCATTTTACAACATTTTGCTGGTGCTCGTACCAGTATTGGAATAACGATATAATCTCCCCGGGTAAACTAGTCTCATGATATAGCTTCTGCCACAATTTACCATAATTTACAAAGTCAAAAGCCATAGATAAATCCAAAAAACATACGAATACAGACGTTTTTCTGGCACTGTAGTATTGAACAGTCTGTTTAAGGGGCAAACTAGCGTGTTTGGTCGACAAACCGGGCCTATAGCCAAATTAGTTATCATTTATATCACGCACAAACATGCTCCGTTAATATGTTATCAAACAGACTGTCCAGTACTTTCCACATAATAGTAGCCAAAAATATTGACCTATAATTTGTAATATCAGAGGCATCCCCCGTCTTATTTTTAATAATAGGCACTCCAACGGTTTTAGTAAGCTCAGCCGGTAAGTAACTATGACTTACACATAAACTGTAAAACATAGCAAGTACTCGAGGTAAGTGAACACCAGCATATTTTAAGCGTTCAATGCTCAAAACATCATAACCGGGTGATTTACCTCTAACCATCCGTTAAATTGTGTCTCTAATGATCTTAGCCGAGAATCCAATCTGGGAGCCAGCCGGATAGGTGGCCCGAGCATTGCACACCTGCTCAATACTAACTACTGCAGGCTCAACCATTAAAACGTATTCAGATTTCGTGATTTTTTTTTATGGCACTAAACTTACATCATTACAATTTTAGTCCTGAAATGTAGAATTTGTTAAAAACTTAACCGTAGCGCTACCTGACGGTCCTAGTTTTTGATAGAACCGATAGGTATCGGTTCTAGTTTTTACCAGGATCGATAGGTTACACATAGTTCATAGTTTTCTCTGAACCATCGTCCTGATAAAATAAATAAATTGTGTGAACGTAAGAAATTACCGTAGAGTAGCCGTGTGCGAATATCCTCTATAACATATCATCCCGTGGGTGTCGTTAAGAAGCAACAAAGGGAAATTGAACAGGTGATGAACTAGTATCTTCCAGATAGCAATTAAAAATAATGAATTAACTGCGGTTGCTAATCCACCTACCAAGCGTGGCCACTATGGCACAATCCCCACTATGCAGTGTATTTTTATAGTCTGTAATGGATAATGGATAGATTGTGTGAATGTGACCCCCGTCGTTCAAGTCGATTGGAAATTACAAAACTAGTATCAGGTGGATTATACAGGGTTATTTTTCAAAGAGTAGCCAAATTTTAAACTTAAGTTCAAATATATAACTAACGATACCATTATTGCAGTTTTTGAAAATACGAGTAAATTAGGCCCCCAAATTGATGTGATTTATGGGCAACAACTACGCGTACGCGCGCTCCTTTGTGTGCGATTAAATTCACAACTTTTTTGCCGGCCGATCGAATATTACGAACCTGTGCGTAGTAAAATAGTAGGCGTTAGTTATTTATCAATGATAATCAGTTAAAATAATGCATTACCACGCATTTTGAATTTAAAAGATTAAAAAGACAGAATGTATGAATTTTTCTTCGCCGTTTGCCTATATTACTTACTTTGAACCTTCTTTGCAAATTTGCCCGGTTATTGCAAAATAACCCTGTATATATACAAAATTATATTCATTTTACCTATAATGGCAAATTTATCTCGAGAACCATCACTACTCATTTGGATTGAAAAAAAACTAAAACTAAAAACTTAATCAGCTAATTGGAATATCAAGATTAGACCAGAGATGTCAAGAACTGCAGCGTAGGCAGCTATATTAAGTTCATGGAAAAATTACGTTCTTTCGACTTCGATTTTAGCTATGCTACTGGCTCATATTACTGGTCCATATTTCTTTATAGCTTGATAAAAAAAAAACAATAATAAAGGAATAAGGTAAAAGATGATACTTCAAAAAAACCTAGCGGTAGCGAAATCTCGTCTTTGAAACACTAGTACGAAAAAACTCGCCAGACATTCGTAAAAGCAGAGCTAAAACTTCAGACGTGTTCCTTGTGAAGAAAATAATAAAACCGCAGAGGGAAGGCGACATGATATGACAAAAATTCCTTTTCAGCTTTTAGACGGTACGAGTGCAGGACTTGTTTTACTTTTTAACTCTTATCTGGGCGCCTTTGCGTTCACTTGAAAACATTTTGAAGGATTTTCAAGCCACTGCCGGGATAAATAGCGTTATTTGTTTTGTTTGATAAAACAACTAGCTTTTACTCACGGCTTCGTTCGCTTTGACCTTCAACAAACAATCTGTAAATTTCATTAGTGGTTTTAGGGCAAGCAATTCAATTTAAACTTAGTTCTTTTGCTAGTATCTCAAAAACTATGTGTGACATGGGAAAATGTTTACAATAACAATTGAATATCTATTAATTTCAAATAAAAAAAGTTTTATCACATTATCCCTTTACTCATATTTTTGTTGTATAACATTGTAGAAGTTCTTACGTGGTAGAGCCATGTTGCAGCTATATTATGGTTGTAGCCAGAATGCGTTGGCTCGAACGGGGAAAGACCACGCTCTCACAGAATACTAGCGTGAAATAGCAGCTCAATGCTGCTGTGTTTCATATGGTAAGTGTAGAGAACCAGAGACTCTTTTTACGGGTAATAAAGCATTCCATCTTAGTCCTCAAGAGTGGCAACGCATTTACATTTGATTCTTAATCGAGGATAGAATACATGTAGATGTTTTTGACAGTGGTAGAGCCACGCGGCAGCTTTTGCTGTCGCACGGATGGGCCGGCTCGAACCGGGGTGGTACCACGACCTCACAGAATACCAGCGTGAAGTAGAGGTTTACCTCTGCGTTTCGCTTGGTGAGTGCAGGTGACCGGAGGCCCTTTTTACTGGAAATGAGGCATTCCATTTTAGTCCTCACGGGTGGCAACGCATCTACATTTTGATTCGCAAACGAGGATAGATGTAGATGTCTATGGGCCGCAGCAACCACTTATCATCAGGTGGACTGTGTGCTCGTTTGTCACCCTTATCCTTTAAAAAAAAGATGTCTATGGGTCACAGTATCCACTTACCATTAGGTGAACTGTGTGTTCGTTTGTCACTCTTATGCTATAAAAAATATAAAAAATGTTACAAATCGATTTTGCACTAATACTTTATGAGTAGAAGATAAAATCATTGTATTTTTTAGGGATTTTAAATAACATTTGCTCTTGAAGTCATATAGTTGGCAAAACAACTTCAAAATTGATGCTAGTGGGGATAATATGACGTTGGCGTCGAAATCAATAAAAGAGCCTTGCTGACTCTGCGTTCCTGCCTCGAGCGACTGACCCTTGATGCAATCGGAAGATTATATACTTTCTATACGGCGTCGGATAATATCCGGGTACGTAACATCTCTTGACACTTTTAGCAGTGTCAAGTGTCTTGAATTTAAATAATTTCACATGACTGGTCGTACTCAATATTCAGAATCTTGAATAAAGAATTTCAAAGTAATGATTTTGATAAGACATGATATTTTTTTCAACGGTAGTTTAAATAACGACGTAAGGTTGACATAATGACTTATTATATCAAGACCAAGGTATAGCAAATATATATATGTTACCTTATCTTACCTTGTAGTGGCGGTGTAAGAATATCCACTACCCCATATCGTCCCTTGGTTGCCGTAAGCTACAAAGGGTAACAAATCAGGAGATGGCCAGCAGCGTCTTCCTAATAACGACTAAAAATAAAAAAACTACGATTGCCAACCCGTTTGCCAAGCGGGGCAACTATGGCGAATACCCCTCTACACGGCAATCTATGGGGGAGGCCTGTGTTCAGCAGTGGACTTTAATAGGCTGTAACGGTAGCGCTAAATGACAAATTGCAATTATTTAGATACCAGATCCAAAAAACAAAGAGTTATTAGTTGTATTTTACGTGGTAGAGTACCATGCTGCAGCTATATTAATAGTGTAGTTGTAGCACGAATGGGTCGCCTCGACCGGGGAAGGACCACGATCTCACAGAATACCGGCGTAAGATAGCAGCTTAACACTGCTGTGTTTCGTATGGTGAGTGTAGAGAACCGGAGGCCCCTTTTACTGGAAAAGAGGCATTCTATCTTAGTTCTCACGGCTGACAACGCATCTGCATTTTAATTTGCCATCAGAAGGACTGTGTACTCGTTTTTCACCCTTATAAAAAAAGTTCGCCGCGGCAAAATTACCTACTACATAATATTATATATCTCGAATACTAATAATTAAAAATTTTGTACAGCTGACTTCAATACAAATTATTAAGAATAACTCAAAAACTATTGGTCAGACTTTGATCAAATTTATATGGGACCACATGAGAAGCACCAGCTTTCAAATAAAAAAAGAATCATCTTATCTTAGATCTTAACAAACTATTCTTTTTTCCTGTAAATTTATTAAATAAAAAATATAGGTAAAAGAATTACCAGAAAATAACGTATACACTGATATGTTACACTAGACATATTTCGTAAAGAAATTTAAAGACACTGATAATTAAAAATAGTAGCAACTAACTCATTTTTTTTAGTGTCTAAATCAGCCAAATATTGCCTGCAAGCTGCAATTAAATTTAATTAGAAAAAAATAAATAGACGTACATAAATACACGCGTTTACGTAACGTAAGAATAATAATAAGAAACCCACGTTTTTTTGTAGGATAGGGTGACAAACGAGCACACAGTCCACCTGATGGTAAGTGGTTGCTGTAACCCATAGACATCTACATTTATCCTCGTTTGCGAACCAAAATGCAGATGCGTTGTCACCCGTGCAGACTAAGATGGAATGCTCCGGTTTTTTCCTTGGTTCTGACGAAGGTCACAAGAGCTTCAGGGCCTTTACTTAAGTCGAATTTCAATCCAACGCCGTTAAAATCTTCTACCACTGCACTTATCATATTTTATTTTATATGATATATCACCAACAGATATATCACGATATCCAATTTTTTTTACAGGAAGCGAGCACACAGTCCACCCGATGGTAAGTGAATGCTATGACAAATAGACTTCTACATCTATCCTTGTTTGCGAATCAAAATGCAGATGGGTTGTTAGCCGTGAGGACTAAGAAGGAATGTGAGGACTAAGAAGGAATGCTTCTTTTCGAGTAAAAAGGGTCTACGGTGCTCTACACTCACCATACGAAACACAGCAGCTTTAAGCTGCTATTTTACACTGGTATTCTGTGAGAGCATGGTCCTTCTCCGGTCGAGTCGATCCATTCGTGCTACAACTATACTACTAATGTAGCTGCAACACGGCTCTACTACGTGGCATAAGAATTTTCTTCATTAGAGATGTCGCAGCAAACTAACTTAATTAGCTTTTCAGTGACCAACCCAGCCTTTTTACTAAAGGGCGTCGTCTAAGTAGCGGCCTGTATGATATTCAGTCGATGCGTCTAATACAACATTGCAACTATCTTGTAATATCAGACAGTAGGTTAAGGTGTATTACATAATTATATTTATATTATATTTATATACTAGCTATGTTCCCCGCGACTTCCCCCGCGTGTTATTTAGGGTTTGAATTTTTTTTGCGCGGAATCCTAATTCTTTTTCTAGCGTTAGCTAGCATCAGAAAGTGCCGTTAAAATCGGTCCGGCCGTTTCGGAGATTAGCCGGAGCAAACAAACAGACAGACAGACAAATAAAAATTGTAGTTTTTTTATAAGTACTGCATTTAGTAAAAATCTTTAATTTTGACATTAAAAACCGACACTTCAATTTTATTTATTTGTATAGATATAGATAGAGCACATAGTGCATAATTAGGCAGGAAATGTTGTATAATACGGATCAGCTGAAACGTATGGGCTGAATATCATCAGTCCGCAAGTAAATAGTAAAAAGGCTAGGCTGTTAACTAAAACGATAATTAAGCTGTTTGGCTGTGACAGAGACACGAGGCCGTTACCAGTCAACGCAGTATTTTTTTGATTTTAATGGTTACAAAAGGCCATTTTTGGCATTATGCTTAATTACAGCAAAATCGCTTTCCACCGGGTATGTAATATTATAATATAATATATTTATATACTGTGTGAAAGTGTTTATTTTTTAACTTGCATTAATGCCACTGTAGAATAATCTGTACTTGATATGCTATTGTTATTATTTTTAACCTTTTTTTTATAGGTGACGAGTCAAGGGAGCGGCTTATTTGATGCTAAGTGCCTGCCGCCCATGGACAAACCATGCCCATGGAACTGCAGTGCTTGACCACAATCCCACCTAGTGGTAAGTGGTGATGCAGTCTTAGATGGTAAATCGCACTGTCTTATCGTAACAAAAGCCTATTCACTCTTGCCTTGAAGACGTCTAGATTGTATTCGGACGGAAAGATAGACGCCGGCAAATTATTCCACTCCTTTGCTGTACGCATTACAAAAGACGAAGCAAACCGTTTGGTTCTAATGCGTGGAATATCGACAACAAAGGGATGAAGACCCGCTGACCGTCTGGTTGTCCGATGGTGGAAAGGAGAGGGAGGAATTAAAGCGTGTAATTCCTGCGCACGCTCACCGAAATGCATCCTATAGAATACCGAGAGACTGGCTACTCTGCGCCTGTGCTCGAGGCCGACAAGATTGGTTCCAACCAAATCAAGGTCACCAATGAGCCTCTTAGCACGTCTCTCCACTGAGTTCAATGCTGCCAGGTGGTATTTTGCAGCACCAGCCCATATGTTACAGCAGTACTCCATGCACGACCGGACTTGCGCTTAATATAAGGTAAGATGCTGCCCCGGCGTGAAGTACCGCCGCACCCTTGCAAGGACACCAAGTTTCCTTGCGGCTGCTTTGGCTCTGGATTCAATGAACCGCCCATAGTTTAGGTTCGGAGAAAATTCATTCCCTAACAACTGAAGGCGGTCAGTGTACTCCAAGGATACATTCCGGAAAGTAGGAGCCAAGGTGAGCGGGCTCCTTTTAGCGGTAAAAAACACGCAAAAATTTCGTTTACTGTTGTGTCCGAACTAATTATTGAATTGCTGAACCGATTTTAATAAAATTTTGCGAAAAACATAGAGAGTAATACCAGAAGTGATCTAGACTAAATTTTATCTGAAAAATTTTGAAATTTAATTAAAATAGAAATATTGATAAAATATCTTTATTATAGATTATCTTAAGTCCAAATAACGCCACATTAATAGATCCTACCCGGGCCAAGTCAGAGCACGTCACTAGTTTTAAATGTTATTTTAAAATTAATATACCTACTTGCGTATACAATTATTTTCAATTGTTTTCTCATTAACAGAAAATTTCCAATTAACGAAATAATATAATGTTATAACGATATACCGTTATTAGCGGATTTTCGCTACTAGTACTGTGCATGTTGACGGTAAGGGCTCGATGAGCCGCCATTTCTAATCCCATTCTTTATCTGTACGGACTATATGTATGTAAAAAGTTAAAGTAAAGTTACGTACATAGGCACGTCCCACTGGTGGGCACAGGCCTCCTTTCATATCGGAGAGGGTTTTATGGAAGTACATCCGCCGAACCCAAATTTTTCGTGTTTAAAAATTGCATCAAATATACATACACAAATATTTGATGCCAAATATATGCACATACATTTTATACACGAAAACATCGGCTTTTTCCTTGGTTCTGACGAAGGTCACAAGAGCTTCAGGGCCTTTCCTTAAATCGACTCTCAATCCAACGGCATTACAATTTTCTACCACTGCACTTATCATATTTTATTTTATATGATATAACACCAACAGATATATCACGATATCCAAATTTATTTACAGGAAGCGAGCACACAGTCCACCCGCTGGTAAGTGAATGCTGTGACAAATAAGATCTACATCTATGCTTGTTTGCGTTGTTAGCCGTGAGGACTAAGATGGAATGCTTCTTTTCGAGTAAAAAGGGTCAACGGTTCCCTACACTCACCATACGAAACACAGCAGCATTAAACTGCTATTCTACGCTGGGATTCTGTGAGAGCGTGGTCCTTTCCCAGTCGAGCCGACTCATTCGTGCTACAACTATACTATTAATATAGCTGCAGAATGGCTCTACAACGTAAAAAAATATTTTCCCAGTTTTGAATTCTCATTTTCATTTTTTTTTCGTTTGTACTTTGAGATCTTACATTGAAAGAAATAAGGCGTTGAGTCGTTGCACTCTCAATTTCAAGGACACTGCAGCCGAGACCATAATAAAAAAGAGATAAGAGCTTCCTAACCTCACCCCTATTTCGCGTCTCGTTGCTTTGATATACATATATAAGTACATATAAATTGGTCGTATGAAGGATTTTTCGGTATGGTGTTTTTGTTTTGTTCTTTTAATCTTGTTGTTTTGTACAATATGTTGTTTCATTTGCGCATATATATATTTATTAAATATTTTCATTTTGTTTATATTTACTAAATTATCAACTAAAACGTTATTCTCTCAGTAATATAATAAGACGATTGTTAAGTCAAAATACGTTTTATCTTACTAGTATTTTGAATCTGTGGCTTACAACTAAAATATCTCAAATTTTAATTAATTTGAAATGTAATTTTTTAGTTGAAATAATCTTTTACAGAGTAAAAACATTTATCAGCCAATAGTTCCAAGAATTCATTTCTGATATTTTTTGGTCCCAATGCATAAAGTGGTACGGCATTATATTATTATCTTAATTTTTTGTTTGCTTCGAGTGCTTTCTCCAACCACCTTTTACTATCAACGGCGTCAGGAAGCTTCATATCTTTGTACCTATCATATTTTGCTTTGTATGAGATTGTGAACACCCCCATATCACAAAGTTCCGACATTCTTTCATCTAGCATTCTCATTTTCTTTTTCAGTGCATGAATATTTCTTTTTAAGTTATTTCTCTGCTGAACGCGGCGCGACTAACGTACAAGGGCCCCTGAGATTATATTCAAGAGCTACTTTTCAGTAAAGAGTGTTTCATTGGGAAGGAGGCAGGGTGGATCAATTTGCGGTGGTTTTGCAGTAAAAACAAAGGAGGTCGACGCACGGCATGCTTACTCGTCGGGCTTGTAACGGAACCCCCTCATTTGCGCCTCTTTAAAAATGCAGCTAGTCCTGAAGACTGCAAACCTCACCATTTTGATGTTTTCATTACGCCTTTGAATTATTTAAGTGGATTAAATGAGCCATTTTCTCTCTATCTTTTCGACCTTAGATCAAACAATTTGACTAAATTTGAAATAAAGCAAAATTAAATCTCTTTATTTTTAGCCGATTTCAAAAAAGTAGGTTCTCCATTCGATTTTAATTTTTTTTTATATGAATGAGTTTAGTGATAGCTTTGTCTATTGGAAACCGAATTTTAATAATTCTATTTTTATGAAATGTGTCATACTCCAGGGCTGGTCTAATCTAGATAAAACGAACTTTTTGCCTTCTTTAAAATAGGAGTTTTTTTTTATATAATACGGGTGACAAACAAGCACACAGTCCACCTGATGGTAAGTGGTTGCTGCGGCCCATAGACATCTACATCTATCCTCGTTTGCGAATCAAAATGCAGATGCGTTGTCACCCGTGAGGACTAAGATGGAATGCCTCATTTCCAGTAAAAAGGGCCTCCGGCCACCTGCACTCACCAAGCGAAACGCAGAGGTAAACCTCTACTTCACGCTGGTTTTCTGTGAGGTCGTAGTACCACCCCGGTTCGAGCCGGCCCATCCATGCGACAGCAAAAGCTGCCGCGTGGCTCTACCACTGTTAAAAAATTTACAATTTAATTGCGATTTTAACAATTACACTTATTTATATGTATATTCTTTTATTAATTGTGAATCGATTTTGATGATTCTTTCTTTATTAAATAGTTATACTTCTGAACTGATCGGATACAAATTTTAAGAAAAAATATTATCTCTAAGGGTGTAATAATAGGAGATGAAGTTTTAAATGCAACAATTTATACGACATTCGAGCTTACGATAATCTTTGGTCCACTTAAAAGGGTCAAAAAATTTGACTTTTAATAAAAAGAAAAACCAACTTCAAAGAAAAATGAAGAATAAAATAATTGCCACATAAGTTTCCGCAGTTGGGTTATAGAATAGAATAGAATGATTTTTACTCAATATTGATTATTACATAATACTTATTGAAGGTCATTTTTCATTTACCACCGGTTCGGTAAATACCTCTGTCCTGGGAAGAACAAGCAAGAAACCCAGCGGGACTTTTTTTCAAACATATTTCACTTAACAATCATTTTGATTATACAATTTTTAAATGAATTTTCATAGAACCAGCATGGTGGCGATCACCTTATTCCCAGGGGTTATTTTCATTCATGTACTCCTCGATATTTTAATAACCCTTTTTGTACAGTTTTTCTTTAATAAAACTTTTAAACTTGTTTATTGACAAACTGAACATGCTATGGGATTTTGTTGTAAAAGCGTATACATTGCCCCATAAATGAATTACTAATTCTGTGGAGTCTAGTAACTGGCATTGCAAGCTTATGTTTGTTCCTAGTGTTTAAATTATGAGTATACATGGTAGAGCCACGCTGCAGCTATTTCATAGTTGCAGCACGAATAGGTCGGCTCGACCGGGGTAAAAAGACGCTCCCATAGAATACCAGCGTAAAATAGCAGTTTAATACTGCTGTGTTTTGTATGGTGAGTGTAGAAAACCGGAGACCCTTTTTACTGGAAACGAGGCATTCCATCTCAGACCTCAGGGGTGACAACGCATCTGAATTTTCATTCTTAAATGAAGATAAATGTAGATTTCCATGTGCCATTGCATCAGCTTATTATCAGGTGAACTGTTTGCTCATTTGTTACCCTATTCCTTAAAAAAAGTAGGGGCTTTATTACTTTGATATACTATGTCTTAGAACTGTGGCACTTCCCATGGCAGGTATATGTGAGAATATGCAACGGGAGAATACGTAACATCTCTTAGCAGCGCCATGAATCAAGCTGATCAACGAACTCTCTCGTAAATTATTTAGGCCGATCTTCCCTGGACGCGGTGAAGTGGAAGGACACACATGCTGTGAGACTAGTATTTTAATGTGAGGCAAACTTTGCACCTTGTAAAGTTTCAAGTGGTTTGCCGGCATGAAGCAGGACAGTACGTCCTGCTTTACTGGGCACGCCAAACTTATTAGAAGTCAAATTGACCTCCCGTTCCGTGCGATGGGGGAACACGATATGAAGACGCCGAGGAGACGATGCTGACTGATGTAACAAGAGATACCCTGAAAACTTAGAGATACGACAAAGTGGTTCTTTTTAGTGGTAATGTTTCCAACATTTTCTTCGTAATACGAAAGGAATCGAAACTAAGATACGTATCAGTAGAATTTGATAAATTACTTTCCAAATTTGAATGCATTAAAAATTCGCGACGTGCTGATCACGGAATGGATTCTTTCACTTCGAATACACGCTGAGAAGAAAATCGTATAATGGCTGCGTACATTACAAAAGATTTTAGGGTGGGGTAACCCCTTACCGAGTTCGCCCCCTCCCGCTCCACAGCAGGGGGTGTTTCGGCGTTTATTGTGATGACAGAAAGCAATATTGCGCTATAAGACGGTATAATGTAGAACTATCTTCGAATTTTAAAAAAGATAATTGTAACTCTTTTTTTCTAATAGAAGTAAAAGTGGCCAGCAGCACATAGTTCACCTGATGGCAATTGGAACGTGTCAGTCTAGGTGTTTGATTGAGAATAAAATGCAGATGCGTTGTCATCTACGAGGATAAAGATGGAATGACTTTTCGTTGTCAGAAAAACGATGCCGCTACTCGAGCACATTCGAGAAGTTTCGGTACTCGTACATTAATTCGAAAATGCCGAAAGTGGTGACAGTACGCCTTTGACCATGGGTAATGTAAAATACAAAGCACTTAAAGCGTGGAGAAAGTAATATAATATAAAAGAGATAAAATAAGAAAATGCCTTAAAATTATGGTTTCTTATATTTACGGGAATACTACACATTTAAATAAAACTAGTTGCTCGAAACATCGTCGGAAATATAAATTATGTTATTATACAGGACAAAATCTAGTTTTATTTAAATGTTTTAAAATTAGTTTTATTCAATAAAAATATTCACACACCGGAACGCGGCAGTGCACGCTGCTTGGTGTCAGAAATGGTTCCTACTCAAACGGACTCCTGCAAAACATTGTTATAATATACAGCTATCCAAATACTACACTTAATGGTAAGTACTGCAAGCCAATGACACTTCTATTCAACTTAAAATACAGAAGACCATAGATGCTCTGTCACTCCAGGAGACTAAGATCACATCATGTAATTATGCTAGTCAAAACACAGTTTATTTATAATAACCACGTGCAAATTATTATTTATTACTGCTACAAGTAGAAGGTAGCATAATTTAAGAAATATACAACCGCGCAAAATTTATTATACATGTTTTTCCGCCATTATAATTTCAAGTGGATGTAGGTGCTGTGAAGAACGGCTGGAGGTAAAGCGGGGTGCAGGTAAATTTGATTTGTTCTTCTTGCAACCTTTTTTCATAATCATAGAGGCGTAGCTGCCTCAGAAGAAATAATTTTGAAAATATCGCTGCAAATTTGGATGGGTTATATTGTTTAATTTGGAATGATAATTCATTGAAATTGTACGATATATGACTTACAAATAAATTTTACGGTACGATACTTGCACTATCTACTGTAAGTTAATTGTACTATACCTATAACCTTCGTTCAAGTTCAGCCAATAAATTAACAAAGTTTTAGATCAATCTAATGAAAAGTATGGCAGCGCATAAAATACGAACAAACAAATATTAATTTTTATATATTAGATAAGATAAGAATGGCAAGAAAACTAGCAAAACGTCTTATAAAGAAAGTGGCTACTGAAAAACATGAACACTTGCAACCAATTTCAAACAACCGAGGCTACAAATTCGTTGATCTCAAAAACCCCGTTTTACATCTATATATCAAACACCAGAGGGAAAATAAGTTTGTTTACACTTATTATGAGTCAGTACTTAACTAAAATCGCAGTTGGTGGTAAGTAGTGATGAAACCCATGGTAAATCGTATTGTCTTAGCATAACGAAAGCCTATTCACATGTGCCTTGAAGACAACCAGATTGTATTCGGACGAAAAGACAAATGCCAGCAAATTTTGCACTCCTTTGCAAGACGGAGTAAACCGCTTGCTTCAAATGCGTGAAATATTGATAACAAAGGGATGAAAGCTCACCGACCGCCTGGATGTCCATTACTGGAAAGGGGGACGAATTAAGGCACTTATTTCCTGCGCACACTCAGGAGGACTGGCTACTACGCTGCGCCAGTGCTAGAGGCCGACAAGATGGATTTGAACCTAATCAGGCCTCTGTCACTCTTGCTACCTGCGTGTAATAATTACCTACAATCGCTGGGCGCCCCCGGGGCATATCGCAGTCAGGGCTAGCGCGTTCTAGGCGATTGAATGTTAAATTTTTTTACGCTGTTTACGTAAATAGTTTTTTGTAAATACTTATCTCAACTCACTGAATTAGTTTTTGTTTAGTGTTTAGTATATTTAATTGTAGAATAAAATAGTTGAAAAACTCATAATGTAAATTAATAATAATATATGTGTAGGAATGTGTAATTGAGTATAGTACAGAGACTAATTTTGTAGTTAGGAATAATATTAATTCGTTTACACGAATTAATTATTCAACGAGTCAAGGATAAACTAGTAACGGAATACAACAAGCGCACCGTTCCACGTCAGAGCCAAGACTGTCTTAACGGCGGCCGCGCCGTCCGTTTTATACAGGCAAAACGGGCGCCACCGCAGGTGCAATGGTGCAGGCGTGCGGAACACGTGTTATTTACAAGAATTCTGTCTAACTGCACCGACGGCTACCGCACCGCACGTGCAATGGTGCTGGTCCCGTCACGGCCATACTGACATGCGTGCGTCCTCGCACGCGCTCCATCACAATTTTAGTTATCTGTAGACAAAAAAAACATCGTTCGACTATCCTGACATAACAGCGTCTGGTCCGGCAGTAAGCCCTACAAAACTTTAATCAACTTTATGCGAGATCGGAATGATTAGTCTGTAGCTTTTCTATTTTCTCTTTTTTTTTTTCAAGTACCGTTTTCGCTAGTCCGGAATCACTATTCCCTATAGCCATATCATTGGACCGGCACAAAGCCCTGCAATGATAGTAAGAACTATTTTTTTTCTTACTCTTTTTTTTCAAGTACTATTTGCTAGTCCGGAATCACTATTCCCTGTAGCTATATCATTGGACCGGCAAACGCCCTGCAATGATAGTAAGAACCACTTTTTTTTCTTATTCTCTTTTTTTCAATTCAATATAGAACAGGTACAGACCAACCATACCGCAAACATGTACCTGTCACAATCACACAAAAGTGTATCGTGAGGGACGTAGTGATATGATAACACCTAAGTATGTAAACCAACAGCAACACGATATATCCCAGTGCAGCACAGACCAGCCTTCCTGAAACTCCATGTTCCTTTCCTGCACAAGAATAATTACTTCGCTAGAGTGTTGCAACGTCTCTAGTATTTTCTAGATGCACAAACACGGCTACCTCTGACTGTCGCACGTCCTCGTACGGTTGACAGTGAACAGCATACGGTCTATCAGTTATCACCACCTGCTAACAGATATTAACTCTTGTTAAATATTACAATGGTCGACCATCTCAGGCTTCATTTAAGTCATGAACGCGCCAATATGGCTACCTTCAGGCAAACGCACTCCAGCTTTTCGTTCTGCTGCGTTCGTGCCACAATCGCGCCAGCGAGCCGTCGCGCCGTAGCCGTACTAGCTCTAGCGAATCGTTGCACTGCTTTGTAAAATTAAAAGAAATCGAGATAAATGTATTGCAACCATGGAATTCAGAGCTTCCAAAATTCATCACATATTCTCTTAAACGCACGTGCAATGGTGCTGGTCCCGTCATATGTGTATTAATTACCTATCTATTTTATAAATTGTAATGGCAAATATAATTTATGAAATAGATGGGTCATCATAGTCAGAATAGGTACTTTACCTAAGTAACTTAGTCCACCGTGACGTATAAACGAGAAAAGATTGAAAGTAATACGGACACTCGTGTCTAGCTATAAAGTTTTATTTAGCTTGCGTGCGTGATTTATCTGATTAATAATAACTATGTAGGCTATTAAAACGTAGTCAAGCAGTCAACACACAAGACAAAAGAACACATAGCTGATGTGAAGAATAGACGCTCCGGGAAGTCTGCAGTCTGTGAACACGTACAGGATCGCCCCTGTCACTACATTAGATTTGATAGACCACAAATCCTCGCTAAAGAACACCAATTCCTTCCAAAGATGATTCGCGAGGCTATTGAAATCAAGAAACATCCTAACTTCAATAGAGAAGATGGCTGGGTGCTACCATCTGCTTGGGATCCCATAATTAATAAAATTAAATCCCAACCCAAGCATACAACTGCAAGACTTCATGATACTGTAAGTTCATACTGCGTAGATCGGAACAAAAATTAATAATTTTTAATCTGGAGGTAGCCGTGGTTAACTATGACATTGGGACGTCATACACCTCAGTCCCCCCCGTAACCATGGGTGCTGTAAAGTGCTCGAAACGTCGGGAATATAAAATAAGTTAATATACGCGATAAAATCCGTAAAATTAGTTTTATTTAAAAGCATCTGCAATTCCCCTGGTTCCTCTGTTGTTGCAGTTGTTCATGGGCGGCGGTAGTTATTTACCATCAGGCAAACCGCATGCTCGTTTGGCCCCTCTCTTACAAAAAAATAAGATTTTTTTGTAGGAAGAAAAAATCTGAAAACTTACTTGTACAACACCAAAAATTTTACTTCGAATATAATTTTCAAACAGATTAATCTAATAAAAACTTGAGTATTGTATTAAAAAGAGAATACATTATACATGTAATTTCAAGCACAAAGAGTCTATCTATCCACCGGTCGAGTGTGGAACAAACGGCATTTTTCACGATGAGTGCGCAGTCAGGCGCGGGCGTGTTCTCGCATCGGGATATGACCAATCTAAGGTTGTGCAGTGAACCACTATTTTGTAATTATTTTAAGCTGAAATTATCATAGAACTATTCTAGTCCAATTTAAGTTATAAAATAATTATATTTCATTTATTCAAAATAATTTTAAAAGCATCGTAAGAGAAAACTAAAAGTATTAGTGATAGAAAATAGAAAACAAAAACATAAAGATAACGGAAAATTAAATATTAAGATAGTAATAGATAATTAATTGTAATATTATTTTTCATAATAATATTTAATTCATTTAAGTAACAAACTACTACTGATATTATTTCACTGTTCTAGTTTTAAAGGATAAATAAGCATCTATTGTCAAACTCGAAGCTAACTACTAATAAAACTTGTATTGAACCTTAATACTAAAATAATTTATATATGAGGTAATTTTTAATTTCATTTTTGCCAGAGTTTTGGAGTAGGAAAACGCTTGTCGCATGGTTTGTGTCGAGAAACAAATTTCTCAGATATGCAGGTATCTATACGATAATTTGCTTTCAATACTGAGCACATGATAAAGCTTGGGGTAAGCTTTGGGTTATTATTTTCATTAATGCTTCATTCTCGGTTGGTAGCGTTCAATAAATTTAAGACAGCACAGAGCCTCTGGGATATTACGACACTTTTAAAATTCTAGCTTGTGTTTTGTGCGAGCGTGGTCCTTCCCCGGTCGAGCCAACCTATTCGTGCTAAAGTGGTCTGCTACGGAAACTCGTATGTACTTCTATTAACGATTTTATCATATTTATATTATAAATGATTATCATGAAATATTAAATAAATTAGTAAGATTTTATTTCACATATTTTTCATAATCATTTAAACTGATATATACCAGGTGACATCATTATCATCATCAGAATGCGGCAGTCCACTGCTGGACTCTCCCAAAGCACGTCACTTAGCCCGATCTTCTTGAACCACCTTGCGCAGATTGTCGTTCCATCTGGTGAGAGGGCGTAAATATATTCTCAATATCATCTATTTCTCCATTATACACATACACCTAATTATTATTCAGCATGATTCGTAGGTGGGTTCTGGTGATCTGTCACACAGGGAATCCTAGGATAGTCATCAGTCATATTAATCTATATATTATATAAAATTCTCAATTTGTGATAGAGTCAAACTTTTTATTATATGTTCTCTATAAAAGTGTTTCCACTTTAAAACTCTACTTAAATTATACGAACGATATGTAGTTCTCTTCTTGTGTGTAGGTATATGACGATATCCGAAAACTTGCAGCCACACCACTGCTTGGTGAGTGGCACTTGAGAAGCGCCGTCCTCCCGACACTTGGCTACGATCCCCGTTCCTCTCCACCACCCCCATGGCACTTGACGCGACAGCCCGCCACTCCGCCATCCGATCCGGAGATAGTGCATGTTCCTAATTGTAAAGGCCCACTCCAACTTTGGCGCGAAGCTTATTTTAGGCGACAAATAGCACTCCCAACGCTTTACGAGAAAAATATGTTAAAAGCGTTGTTCGAACGTTGAGATGTTCAGTTGTGGAGACGCCGAAAAATAATTAATTCTCTTTTAAAATATAAGATACTCTCAAACTAATAAAATATATAAAAATCGCTCCTAAAATATAAATGATACTTAATTTAATATTTTTAGATTTTTTTTAATATTAAATTTCTTAAGAATAGAATTGTGTTTCGTCATCATCATCATCATTAAATTTCTCACAAGTTCACTGCTGTACATAGGCTTTCTCCGAGAAATGCCACAAAGCATGGTACTGAGCCACCTATACCTACATCCATCGACTTTTTGCTTTGAGAATTGTATTTATTTTATTGGATTTCCGAACTTATCAACTACGGCGATTAAAAAAATGTAGAGTACGTAATACAGTACTTGTGGTTATTGGTTATACAGTACTTTTTACGTGGTAGAGCCATGCTGCAGCTATATTAGTAGTATAGTTGTAGCACGAATGGGTCGGCTCGACTGGGGAAGGACCACGCTCTCACAGAATACCAGCGTAAAATAGCAGCATAACGCTGCTGTGTTTCGTATGGTGAGTGTAGGGAACCGTTGACCCTTTTTACTCGAAAAGAAGCATTCCATCTTAGTCCTCACGGGTGACAACGCATCTGCATTTTGATTCGTAATCGAAGATAGACGCAGATGTCTATGGGCCACAGCTACTACTTATCATCAGGTGGACTGCGTGCTCGTTTGTCACCCTTATTCTATATAAAAAATAATTAATAATTCTATATAAAAATACTGGCCACTGATACACATATTTTTGGAAAATTAAAAAAAGGTAGTTTATTAAAATAGGCTAAAATGTATTTTAAGTAGATTGAAATACAAAAAGTTACTTTCGATTGTAGACAAAGAAATAACATACATAATTATATAAATACAACGTAAAATTTATATTCAATAGTACCAATCTTGCCAATTAGTATTCTATGCTTGAAATATTACATTATGATTTATGGTATACCATAAATACAATAACGATTTCCAAATTTACGCACAACTTATTAAGAAACAGTTATGGTTTTAGCATACCTGCACAACACAGTGTACACTGCAAAACCGATATTAAATACCGTTTCATAAAGTCGACAATATCATTAGATGTACATTAAATGCAAAGTATCGCGTACTAGTGTTGCTCTCATATGATTCTCACGCTGCTTGTGATTTACGAACAGTGGTGAACCACGTGGGCGTCGAACAACTCGATATCTTGTTATTCCAATCGGAATGTCGATAATTCGTAATTGTAATCGAGTTCCATGTTTGTCTTACACAATTTAATACTCTGAGCAGTTGTCAATCTAATGGGATTGTTGTTAAATTATGCGTCTTCTCCCACAGCCCGCCGATCAGCTTTTGTATTAAACAATAAACTTATTTAGGCTATGGTACTGCCTTGAAATAATGTCTTTAATCAAATGATTAAATATTCACAGTATAATGTATCTCGCGATTGAAATTTGATTACAAGCTACATTATTAACATAAAATTAATTGCAACAGAACTGTATATCAGGATAAAGCTTAGTTATCAGGTTAGCTTAGTTAGTTAGACATTTCATTATTTATCATTACCGTCCTCCACAAGTCCATTGCTGAATATAGTTTCTCCCAAGGAATGCCTTACAACACAGTCTTAATCCTTCTGCACCCATCGACTTCCTGCAAGTTTTACCAGGTTGTCACGCCATCTAGTAGGAGGATCCCTACTCTTCGCTCACCAGTACGAGGCTACCACTCGAGAACCTTTCTTTCCCATCGGTTGCCGGTTCTTTAAGCTATTGTATTTGAATGAGATGAGAAAGTAGGATGATGTTTCGACGTGCACCAGTGTGTGCACAATTAAATATTTTGTTCTAATGTAGTGCATGCTATTGTCTAATAAGCACGTTAAGATTTGGTCCTGCGACTGATCCTGGTCTCTCGGATTTCCGTTCCATTAAACTATAAGTGTGAGGGAATAGGGACTTCACCTGTGCTTACGCACACACTCGGGAAGTATAATCCTGCCACATCATCAGCAGTTGCGCTTTGGACGACTACACCCACGAGCCAGGATAGTTTATAATTTATTAAATATTCTGTTTTTCTTACTAGTTTGTTCTTATTTTATGCGCTTCCATACTGTTCATCAGATTGTGGTAAAATTTTGTCAAACTATTGCTTTCACTTGCGCGAAGGTTATATGCATAGTACAATTAACTTAC
Organism: Parnassius glacialis; assembly: GCA_033319125.1. Lineage (NCBI taxonomy): Eukaryota > Metazoa > Arthropoda > Insecta > Lepidoptera > Papilionidae > Parnassius > Parnassius glacialis. Next base: position 35,589,009 of record JAVANC010000018.1, read on the forward strand.
ACTAGGTGGCGCGCGTACCGTATCGACACATTTATTTGAAAGTTATATATCATTCAATTTCAATGAAAGTATTACATTATACATTCCTAATTAAACAATATTACTTTTCCAAATTTAAAACGATATTTTAACAATTATTTTTTCTACAGTAGCAACACGCCGGGTACCAGCTAGCAAGAAAAAAAATACTCTTATATTATATACGTAAATAATTGTAGATTTACAAGTCAAGCATAAAGTGCCTTATTTCTTATTATAATGTAACCGTACGTACATACCTACACTCTGGAGGGAATTTACTCCTACACGAAAAAATCGCGTGATAAATGGGAAAAATTCGCGAATAGCGAAAAGGGTGGCGTTCTCACATGTCAACGTGATGTGTGGGCGGGGCGGGCGGTCCTTAAGGGTAGCTTTCTTACGTATTTCTTCGCAGAAAGAAATATGTTATACCTAATATAATAGATAGATACAATAGAGATAGAATTTCCTTCTACTACTTTCCATTATTCCATGAATTATGCCGTCGTCAAGTAGGCATGCACTTGTATATTTCTGGAAAGAATATTTCTGGCCCCACAATGCTGGGCCTTAATTGATTTATAAAAACTAAGTCGAATGACTAACTTTAAGATGATGGATTCTATTACGCTGCTTACATACAAGGCGGTATATTATCTATATGTATATAATATAATTTTGGTGTGCGTGTGTTCGTAATTCTAAAAACGGATGGACTGATTTTAATAAAAATAATTTTTGGGGATATCTATGCGATAATAGGTTTAGTTGGATCCGGTAGAGTGGTCCTGTTATTAGTTATACCCGTCTAAAGCTGGGGCGGATTGCTTGTAATCTACATATCTGTAAAGTCCTAATCTTTATATCTAAAAACAAGAAAAAATATTCTATTCCATTCGTAGAACTTAGCAAGACTGCATAACTATAAGTCCAAACACGTAGGTGGATATAATTTATTCCTGTGCGTGTTTCATATATCAGTCAAGTCGGCCAAATACGTTTTTATCATATAAGGATTATTAACACGCCTTTGAATAGCACGCGAGCTCCATTAAAACTAATTTTAAGCAAAGTTATTAACACATAATCGTTACAATTGATTACATATGCATAATGTAACTTTAGTTTTGTAATATTTTTTTGTAAATGTTCTGTTTTTAAAGAAGACAAGGAAAGTAAATGTGAGCAAAAAATATTATGTGGTAGAGTCACGCTACAGCGTACGAAATGGTCAATTCAACCAGGAAAGAACTACGCTTGTACAATTTATCAGCGTGAAATAACTGCATAATGCTGCTGTGTTTCGTACGTTGATTGGTCATGAGAAACGGAGACCCTTTTTACTGGTAACGTGGAATCTTAGTCCTCAGGAATGGTAAATGTTTTTCTACCGACTTCAAAAAGGAGGAGGTATTCAATTCGTCTGTATGTTTTTTTGTGTGTTACCTCATAACTTTTTGCTGGGTGAACCGATTCTTACGATTCTTTTTTTATTTGAAAGCTGGTGCTTATCGTGTGGTTTCATATAAATTTGAACAAGGTCTCACTAGTTTTTGAGTTATTCTTAATAATTTATATTGAAGTCGGTTGTACAAAATTTTAAATTTTAAATTATGATTGTTAATGTAGGAAGAGTAATGACCTCAATAGTGTCTCCCAACGGATAGGTCTTAAGATGAACATGGACAAAACAAAAGTCATGTGTAACGTCCCTGTCTCACTTATGCCGGTAGTTATTGGGGACACTTAGCTCGAAGTTGTTGACGAGTATGTTTACTCAGAATAAATAGTCCGACTAGGTAAGTCCAATTTCGACCGAGAGGTCAATCGACGGATTCAACTCGGCTGGGCAACGTTCGGTAGATTACGACACATCTTCTCGTCAGACATACCTCCAAACCTCAATACTAGATTGTTCAACCAGTGCGTGTTGCTTGTGATGACCTATGGATCTGAGACGTGGTCCTTCATTGCTGGCCATATGAGGAAGCTCAAGGTCGCTCAGCGAGCTATGGATAGGGCTATGCTTGGCGTTTCTCTGCATGATAGACTTAAAAACGAGGATTTCCACAGTAGAACCAGAGTAACCGACATAGCCCAAAGAATTAGTATACTAAAGTGACAATGGGCTGGCCATATAGCTCGAAGAACCGACAACCGATGGGGAAGAAATGTTCTCACGTAGCAGCCTCGTACTGGTAGGCAAAGTGTAGGACGTTCCCCCACTAGATGGAATGATGACCTGGTAAGCATGCAGAAAGTCATTGGATGCATGTGGCTCGGGATCGTGCTTTGTGGCATTCCTTGGGGGTAGGTGGACTTGTGAAGCGCTGTAATGATGATGGTGATGATGATGTTGAATGTAGGAAGTTGTAAGAGTTTATAGGCCACATCATCTATTTAACAACTGGTGGATGCATGCACTCATGTTTTTCATCCTTATTCTATAAAAAGCATCCACTTACAATCTGATGGACTGTGTGCTTGTTTGTCGTCCTTAATTCTATAAAAAAATAAGCTCGTTTTAATTTGTCCGATTTCGAATCAAATCCCACTGACACCAAAATTTTGTATTTGGCATTTTATAATCATCTATGTACATTTTCATGTTCTGGTCGGTATAGTTAGAGCTGCTAGATATTACACAAAAGGGTCTCTGGTTCTTTACACTCACAATACGAAACACGGCAGCATTAAGGTGCTATTTTACGCTGGTATTCTGTGAGATCACGGTCTTTCCCAGGTCGAGCCAACTCATTCCTGCAGTAACTTTATTACATATGCAGCGTGGATCTACCACATCGACGTGGGCCATCGACATCTACAGTTATATCCTCGATTAAAAATGAAAATGAAAATACGTTATCACCCTTGAGGACTAAGATGGAATTCTTCGTTTACAGTAAAGTGTACCTTTCATACAATTTGTATAAAAGAAAAATAAATAAATTAGTTACTGAGACATGATTCACTACTCGATAAGTTTTCACGAAAACGTCCGTCAACAGTAAAAACGATACGGCTTTATTGAAATATTTCGTGTAGGGATTTTAATAGTAACAAAGCTCAAGTTCCGACGGCGATATCAGATTCGGGGTGAGCGGCCCGGGTTCAAGTTCATCAACGTGGCTTCATTAGTAAAATCGATGTTTGACTACAATGAATTACGAAGCAAAAAATCAATGAAATGAAATGGAAATGTTTGTAAGCTTTTATTGACAAGTCAACTATGAGTAATTTTTTTTTTAATTTCGTAATTGTAGTATTATGATATAACAATAATGCCTTGTAAAACTATTTGGACATTGAAATAATCTCTTATTTAGAAAGCTAACTGGAACCAAAATCATTGAACATTAAATATTTTTTCGTGTTTTACGAGTTTAAGGTATACCCATAGCACAGAATGCATAATAGTAGAAAAAGTACTATTTCAACTATTTCTTTTGATTCTGGTAAAACACACAAAATAAAACTATAAAAAATTCTCTTCTGTTCAAAAATAAAAGTGTGGCACATTATTTAAAAAAATATTGTATATTGCCGCATAATTGTCGCATCTTAAGCACAAACTTCTTGAGTATTATTTTGTCAAAATATTTTTGGCATCTCTTCTTTATTTTTCTCAATTATTCTATTGGAGATGCTGTTGCGTACAGCAGAAAAATATGTTTTTCGAAAATATTTAAATAAAATAATACAAATTAATTATTTTGATGGCTCCATGGCGCAGTGGCTTTGTTTAGTTGCGACACAGAGAGGCGCTTGTTCGATACAGGAGAAAATCTCAGTAACATATTTGTTAACAAGAAGAAGAAATTATACTTATATGTTTAAAGTGCACTTCAAAGACCTTTTAATTAGACAATGATTTCATAAAAATTTTAATCAACTTCTAATATCCAAAATTTGAACCTTATGTCATTTTTAACTATTATTAACTAGTGCTTAACTACTTTTTCTCCCGTTGGGGAGAGCTGACGCAGCCCGAGATGATAAAGTGCACTAACTTATCTTGACAATAGCCTAATAATCACTTTTGCCTCGAAGACCTATATCTTAATCGGATGGAAAGACAGATTATGGCATTATGGCAAATTTTTCCACTCATTCTCTGTAAGCAATGTAAAACGTTTAGTTCGACTGCGTGGTATGTAGATAACAGAGCAGCCAAATCTCTGTTGGTCCGATGTCTGAATTTTTGTAACCGCATTGTATACATTTGTCAGGTTTCAACAATCTACGCGAAACACTTCCAGAGAAAAACTTATGTGACAGCGTAGGGTTTTAAGGATATCCACTACCCTAAGTTATATTCTAGGTGTCGTATGAGGCGACAGAGGGAAATCAAACAGTATATCATATTCCTGATAACGACTCAAAGTATAATAAATAAACTGTTGTTGCCAACCCACCTGTCAAACTTGGCAACTGTGGCTAATATGCGGCAATTTTTTTTAGGATAGGGTGACAAACAAGCCACTGTCCACCTGATGGAAAGTGGTCGCTGTGGCCCATAGACATCTACATTTATCCTCGTTTGCGAATCAAAATGCAGATGCGTTGTCACCCGTGAGGTCTAAGATCGAATGCCTCTTTTCCAGTAAAAAGGGTCTCCGGTTCTCTATACTCTCTCTGTATTCTGTGAGAGCGTGGTCCTTCCCCGGTCGAGCCGACCCATTCGTACTACAACTATACTACTAATATAGCTGCAGCATGGTTCTACCAAGTATATATTAGGCTTTATCTCTATAGATGATGACAATAAGTAAAAATGAATCTTAGCTACACGAATATATTTGAAAGGGACGAAGAGAGAACGAAGTGTGAAATATGGGTAAATCAGGAATGTCTAGAACAGGTAAATGAAATTGTATACTTGGGGAGTGCTTTTAGCCGGGATGGAAGATGTGATTTAGATGTGGACAGGCGTGTCGCTGCCGGGAACAAAGTCAATGGTGCCCTGACTGCGTTAGTCAAAAGGCAAGGCGTAGTAAAGAGTGCACGCCTTGCAATACATAACGCAGTGTTGGTACCGACTTTGTTATATGGCAGCGAAACCTGGGTATGCTAGAAGAAGCATAAAAGTAAGTTGAATGCAGTGGAGATGCGATCTCTTCGTAGAATGTGCGGCGTTACCATGGCCGACCGAAAGCGAAACGAAGAGATTCGCAATATGGCAGGTTTGAAAGATGACCTTATCACAAAAATTGATAAGGGCGTGCTTCGATGGTTTGGGCACGTTGAGCGAATGAGTGAAGACCGAATGGTGAAGAAAATATATAGCGCGAAAGTTAATATTAAAAGGTGTCGAGGTAGACCGAGACTAACTTTCGAAGACCATGTGAGCAAATTACTCGAAGAGGGGAGGGTCAAGAGTACTCGGATACCTAGACGTGCATGTATGAAGAAGTTAATGAATCTGAAAAAAGCGAAAGAGGTATGTAAGGATCGTGACACTTGGCGATCTGTTCTCTCTGGCTACCCCGTCAGGGATTGTGCGTGAAGATAAGTATAAGCTAAACGAAATTTGAGGCAACATGGCTTTGTTTTATATTCAGCATCTATTCACGACATCACGACAATAACCCAATAGCGAGATCGAAACGGCGACAATAGATGACCTTAGGTTTCCCGGGCGCGACGCCATTTCATTAATCGCTAAATCTTTGAATCGTAATGCCTGAGATACATCGCTTACATTTGTAACAAGATACATTTCAGGTGAGCGTAGTGCAAACATTGTGAAAGATTACATCATGTATATAGTTTTCTCACCACTTCAACTTTGATAACTTGAATCTACAACGGAACAAATTTTTCGTTAATATAAAGTTCAAAATGAATTTATATTTCCCAAAACACGTGTAACAGGCATAAGGTTGTGAATGATTTTTGTATATAGTCTTTTCACTACTACACCATTCTTGGACCTACAATTAGATTTTTTTAATTATAGTTATAGATATTTTTAATTCAACAAACATGTATTATGAGCCTAGTTTTACTGATGTCGGTTTCAAAACTTGATGGATGACTTACATAATATTAAAAACTAAGGGCAATAAATATAGACAACTTAAACAATAAATACAATGATAATTATAGTTTAATTGGTTACAGCTCCATAATATTTTATATTTAGTAAATATCAAAAATTATTACGATTTAATTTCAGTATCAACTTATATTAAAAACTTATCTAACTTAATAACTGGTGTATTTTGGAAAAACGCAACATTTCCTTTCAACAAGATTATAAAGCTGTCAATATTGTGTTTCAAGGATAAATTTAATTTACGATACGTGAATTAATACATTTTACAGCATTCGAAACGTCAATATTATAATTAAAATACATGAAATTCTTAAAATTGGTTTAATTAAATGTGTAGCAATAATACATTATCAATATTTTATTTACCTAATAATATAAATTACTTTTATTATACAAGGTGCAATACGATTTTGTTGTTTTTCATCAAGAACATTCCTACGAACAATCACCAAAACAAGCAGCAGGACTTTTTAAAATAATTTATAACGTTTTTATATCGTATTAAGTACATTTAAATATAAAAATATTTGAAAACACAAATAGAAACAGCATAGTGGCGATCACTAGATAAAGTTGCCATTAGGAGATAAATTTTGTATATATGTTACGGCTAAAAGCCGAAGTGCGGTTACACCTAGTTCTAGTCAGCTAGAACTTGGTGCGACCAGCACTAGTTGGTTAAATTTAGGTGTACTATTAGATTTATAAAAACAAGGATATACGTATCAAGTAATATCAGCGACAGTTGGTGAAGGTGCGGTTGGGGTGGTATAACTTTTCTTCCACGCACAACTTCCTTGAGGAAACGACTACCATCAGCGATTTTTTCTGGACCAACTTAGAGACCTTCAAGAAAAGAGCCTTCTTTTTTTAAAAGGCTGGTAACGCACCTGCAATTCCCCTGGTGTTGCAGTTGTTCATGCGCGGCGGTAGTCACTTACCATCAGGTGAGCTGCTAGCTCGTTTGCTCCCTCTTACGAATATATAAAAAAACTAGTTTTGTGGCTATACCACGTAAAATTAGTTACTTAGCATCAGGTGGACTATTAGTTTGTATGTCACTGTGTTATTGCACAAGTTATTGGAAAGATAAAAGAAGCTAAAACAAAACATTGGCGGGGAAATCTTTAATTATGAGGTAGCTGATTTACTCGATGCTTTCCTTCGCTGTCAAGCTGTTAATCAACGTTAATATTATGATTTCAGCGTTGTCAGTGGTAACCGAAATCAGGTTGATTTTTTTATAGGATAAGCGTGACAAACGAGCACACAGTCCACCTGATGGTAAGTGGTTGCTGTGACCCATAGACATCTACATTTATCCTCGATTGCGAATCAAAATGCAGATACGTTGTCACCCGTGAGGACTAAGATGGAATGCCTCGTTTCCAGTAAAAAGGGTCTCCGGTTCTCTACACTCACCATACGAAACACAGCAGCATTAAGCTGCTATTTTACGCTGGTATTCTGTGAGAGCGTGGTCCTTCCCCGGTCGAGCCGACCCATTCGTGTTAAAACTATACCAGAAATATAGCTGCAGCATGGCTCTACCACGTATAAAACAAACGCTTAAAACGTTGATTGCGTATTATATACAAGGTTAGAAGCAAGCGTCTAGCGTCTGATCCACAACGGTTCATATTGGAACCTATAGATAACTATATCGTTATAAATAATTTTTGACAATCTGCAAAACTTTCCAACAATATCAAAACACGAGAAATAATTCAGTGATAACAAAATGACCATAAAATCTGAAGAATCATAAAATTGCAGTTAATTATGTTACTACCGTTGCTTTAACTATGTTTTTCTTTCTTAGAAATCGCTTTGCTTGGGAATAGTTCTTCATTAAAAGTTGCTACGTTGGTGACTTGCGAAGTTAACTCGTAAGTGCAGTTAACCTAGACCCCGCTGCATTCTCCGTGTTTACGGCCACTTAAAACGTTCTTTAAGTTAATACGATAATGGTTGCGTTTGACCCGTTCATACCGTTTATCTAAGATTGAATGCGCAAGTCGAAGCTGCAGTGTATGCGGATGACCGAATTTATAACTTTAATTTTAAATTGTTTTTTATTTATTTATTTATGCCAGTTAGGTTAGGCAAATTTAAAGATAAGTAGAGTTCAAGAAAACTTTTTTTTATAGTATAAGGTGAGAACTGACAAACGAGCACACAGTCCATCTGGCGGTAAGAGGTTGCTGTGACCAATAGACATCCTCATTTATCCTCCATAAAAAATCAAAATGCAGATGCGTTGTCACCCGTGAGGACTATGATGGAATGCCTCTTTTCCAGTAAAAAGGGTCTCCGGTTCTCTACACTCACCATACGAAACACAGCAGTGTTAAGCTGCTATTTTACGCTGGTGTTCTGTGAGAGCGTTGTCCTTCCCCGGTCAAGCCGACCCATTCGTGCTACAACTATACTACTCATATAGCTGCAGCATGGCACAGGTCACATTCATTACTGTGTATAAAAGTCCACAGCTGAACATAGGCCTCCCCCATAAGATTGCCTCATAGGAAGGTTTTTGCATAGTTGCCACGCTTGTCGGGCGGGTTGGCAACCACGGTTTTTGTATTATTTTGAGTTGTCTTCAGGAAGATTCTGCTGCCCACCTTATGTTCAGTTTCCCTCTGTCACCTCTTACTACACCCACGGGGCGATATGAGATAGTGATTATTTTTAAGTTGAATTTTATTTCAGACTAGCTGTTCCCCGTCCGCGTTTGAATTAGGGTTTTAATTTTTTGCGCGGAACCCTGCTTATTTTTATAAAATTAAAGTAGCCTCAGTTACACTTTATAAAATCAGCTATCTGCCAGTGAAAGTCTCATCAAAAACGGTCCAGATATTTCGGAGATTAGCCGGAACAAACAGACAGACAATTTTTTTAGAATTTGTGTTTTATTATAAGTACCGTATATACTTTCGCATGCATTTAGTGAAAAGCTGTAATTTTGACTTCACAAACAGACACTTCAATTTTATTTATTTGTATAGATTTTCTATGAAAAATGCTTTCAGATTTTACTATGAACACTCTAGAACGTAATTTGGGGAAGTGAATGAGGTTACAAACGAAAACACAGTTCTCCTGATGGTAAGAGGCTCTTGTGTGATGGTAGATGATAATAGTAGCAGCGTGGCTCTAAAATGTATAAATGGTGTTATGGAAAAAAAATGTGTGCATAGATTTTTTACTTCTGTTATTTATAATAGAATAATTATTTATACATAACAGATAATCATTTTAAATTATATTGTACACTTTTTTGAATGTAAAACTATATGAGCCAATATTTACGGATTCACTTTACCCGTTTACGCATTAAAACACAATAACGGAAAGACAAAAGACAATAATGCATTAATTCAAACATGAATTACGTAACCATCGACATTCGGTTTACTATCACTTAAATCAATAAAGTTAGTTACGACCTTCTTCGCCATTTCACACATATCTTACAAGGATACGGTAAAGGGAACACATATGGGGTAGGATATGTAGGCGGGTAAGATTGAGGAAAATCGGTGATTTTTATACAGTCCCTTACTATTGGCGAAGGCGTATTTCCACAATCTATAACGATCGCTTTCATTCGTAGAATTATTGGTAGCGTTGAAATCATAAACTAGAGGTATGTATATACAAAAATAAAACCAAAGTAATTGTTTAAGTCTCTTTTAATGTTATTTTTATATTATTACTAATATTATTATTACGTACACTTACTCACACGTAAAAAATAATTGGTTTTTGTGTCTGAATTTATTCTTATTTCTCGGACACGTCACCCAAGACCACTTTTAAACTAATTGCAGAAACATTACTTCAAATACATTGAAGTAAGATGGTTTTCGTTTATAGGATGGCAAATATAATTAAGATAGAACGCCTCGCCATCAGTAAAGATCATTATGTTTTTCGTTAATCATAGTACGCGAAACCAAGCAGCATCATGCTGCTATTTCACACTGGTATTATCTGCGGGCCTAGTCGTTCCCCGGTTGTCTAGCTAAGTGTTAAGATATTCACATTTAATCCCATAAAATCTTGACAATATCAGTTCTATTCTCGTGCCTATATAACTGAAATAGTTGATAGCATCTGCTACGCGAACTGTGCTAAGCGCACTCTGTAAATTTCACCAGTGAAATTGTTAGTTCCAAAGCACGTGCGAAGCAGACATACCTCAAAACCTTAAAACGAAACTGTACAACCAGTGCGTGTTGCCAGTGATGACTTACGGATCTGAGACGTGGTCCTTCACTGCTGGCCGTATGAGGATGCTCAAGGTCGCTCAGCGAGATATGGAGAGGGCTATGCTCGGAGTTTCTCTGCGTGATAAACTTAGGAATGAGGATATCCGCAGTAGAACCAGACGAACCGACATAGCCCAACGGATTAGTAAGCTGAAGTGGCAGTGGACCGGCCATATAGCTCGAAGAACCGACAACCGATGGGGAAAAAATGTTCTTCAGTGGCAGCCTCGTACCGGGAGGCGAAGTGTGGGGCGACCCCCCACGAGATGGAGTGACGACCCAGTAAGACATGCAGGAAGTCGATGGATGCAGGTGGCTCAGGACCGTGCTTTGTGGCATTCTTTGGGGGAGGCCTATGTTCAGCGGTAGACTTATGAAAGGCTGTAATGATATTGATGAAGCGCGTGCTTAGCGATGAAGGAAAATGTCTTGATGAACCTTCCATGTATGAGAAATTAAATTTATGGAAGAATTGTATAGGAGGCCTGTGCTAAGCATCATCTGCTTAGCACAGGCCTCATATATACAATAACTTCCATAAGTTGTGACTTATTTATTTTGATATATTTAATTTGGTTATTTATTACATATGCAAATATACACATATATACTAGCTCGCCAGGCAGACGTTGTCCTGCCCTTTCCAACGACTCTTATGAATATATGAAATATAATATATATATAATATAAATATGAATATACATCCTCACAGCTAGATTCAGACTTCTAATTTTTGAGATGGCTATTGAGCAATTTGTCCCCCGCGCTGCGCAATTCCGTGTTGGAGGACATGTCTTTAAATATTTTTAAACCTCAGACACACACGTTTCCTCACGGCCTTTTCCTTCACCGACGAGTATGTGGTAATTTAGCACTTATAATTCCAATTAACAATTTCGTGGCAGGGATTGAATCCCGGTTGCTCGCGTACCGTGAAATTTACAGCAAGCGCTCAGTTACCACGGCTCTTGAAATCCCTACATAACTACATTTATCATATTTTAACAATTCGGAGAAAACCATGTTTACACTTGAGTCATATTACACTAAATATTAAATACAGAAATAATAAATAAAAACATTAGTCTGTGATTTAATTTTTTCTATGCTCGCATATTTTTCATATGGCCACCGATGATAGAACGCGTTTAATCATAATCCACTTTTACGGACAAGGAAAAGTCAGCCCTGTATATATATTAATAAGAATAATTTTAAAGCGCCGTTTATAACAATCCCTCTTTGCGATTCCATACGATTTCACCGAGTAATGATTTGCCTCGTAATGAGGGAGACGCGCGAATAATATTCCGAGAGAAAATCCACAGATTACATCACATTTGGATAAGGCCAACAACATCACACGTAAAATAATTCATTTTTATATTGTATATATAAATTTATTGGGAGTGTAAAGTGGAATACTTCTTTTTTATCTAAGTACCAAATTTACCTACAACCGCTATCGCGGCCCACCAGTTCCTGGAAAGCGACTGACGGTAGGAAAATTGGACTTAAATTATACAGAAGGGAGAGAGACATTACGACTCTGCTGTCACAAAATGTATTCTATAATTTTCAATGTTTTGATTGTTTTGATTTTTATAAAATTCTTTCATTACAACCCATTATATACCACTGAACGTAGGTCTCTATAGATTACCTCAAAGGAAAAATATTCGTTATAGTTGCCAGATTTGGCAACCGGGTTGGCAACTGCTATTTTTTATATAGAATAAGGGTGACAAACGAGCACACAGTCCACTTGATGGTAAGTGGATGCTGTGGTCCATAGATGCAGATGCAGATACAAAATGCAGATGCGTTGTCATCCCTGAGGACTAAGATGGAATGTCTCCTTTCAACGGGTCTCCGGATCTCTACACTCACTATACGAAACACATCAGTATTAAGCTGCTACTTTACGCTGATATTCTGTGAGAGCGTGGTCCTTCCCCGGTCGAACTGACCCGTTCGTGCTACAACCATAATATAGCTGCAGCGTGGCTCTACCACGTCATAAAATATATTTTTGAGTTGTTATCTTCCTGATAGATATAAAGCTACCGATATCCTCTTATATTCTTCTTAATTAGCATTATTGTATAAGAAAATTTTTTGCAATCATTAATATATTTTTTTTATTTGATTTTTTTTATTTTTACAACAACAAAAATACATATTATACAGAGTTCATAAGTGCAGTGCAACATGAGCCTATATAAGATTTTTCTGCGCACTGCAGTTCACCGTCTTCCGAGCGTAAACATTTTAATTTTATTTAGAGTAAGAAGGTAGTTCGTAATTTAATTCATTATATCGTTTTTAGTCTTTGATATGCCTTTGGAAACCATTCCCAGGCGACACATTACTAACGAATTAGATAGATATTAACATATTACAGTAAAATCCGCTTAAGACGATTTTGAAGGGACCCAGCCAATATCGCGACTTAAGCAGGAAAGCGTATTATGCGGGATAGGGAAAATAAAACATAATTTACAAATATTGTGTAGGTATTGAATTATAGGTATACGTAACTTGCTTGTCGCATTCGGAGGTAAGAAAACATGCGTGATGTTCTTTAGTTCAACATCTTTAGGGTGAGCGGGGCAGTTATCAATGAAGAGAATTATGCGTCTACATTTAATCTGGAACAGATCATCTAAAGCTTTTAACCAGTTAATAAAACGAAGGCCAATCATCCAAGCTCGAGATTGTGCATCATATTACAGGGAGCGATTTCACGTTTTTGAAGCAACGTGGCTTTACGAATGACTAGTAAACGTAACTTTTCTGACCCATCAGAATTTGCATAGGCCAAGATAGTAAGTCTCTCTTTACTTGCTTTGCCACCATGGGAAGTTTCTCCCTTCAAGACATACGATAAAATAAACCAAATTCGTCTGCGTTAGAAATGTTTCGCGGTTCATATTTTTTTAATAATGCAGGAAATTGTGCTATCCATGTATCAACATCTTGTTCTGCCACTATCTCCGATTCCTCAGTGATTTGACGATACACAATGCCGTGACGATTTTTAAAACAATCTATCCATTTGTAGTGTTAAACCTGTGATTTTCAGCAATTTTACGCGCTTTTTCGCCTAATATAAGGCCACTTATGGGCAGTTTTAAAGCTCGTGCTTAATGAAGCCATTTCACAAAAAACTTTCTCTAATTGATCAACCTTTCCTACCTTTTGATTTTTCTCTTCCCATCTCCCAATCTGTATTTTTCGTTAATTTCTTGTCTATTCTTTAAAATGGTACTACTTTATAATGCAACTCGGCTCGGCTCGGGTGTTGCACAGATGGCGTATTAGACGGGATGACGAATCGTATTAAGCGTGTTAAAAATGTATGAAAACATGCCTCAAGTTGCAGGGACTGACATAAAATGGCGTATTAAACGAGAAATCGTATTAAACGTGATCGTATTAAGCGAACTTTACTGTATATATTATAACAAATTGGAATTACCTTTTTCTACCGACTTCAAAAAGGAGCCGGTACTCAATTCGACTGTATGTTTTTTTTATGTGTGTTACCTCATAACTTTTTACTGGGTGATTCCGACTGATTTCGATTATTATTTTTTTATTTTAAAGCTGGTGCTTCTCGTGTGATCCCATATAAATTTGATCAAGGTTTGACCAATAGTTTTTGAGTTATTCTTAATAATTTATATTGAGGTAGGTTGTACAAAATTTATAATTTTAAATTATTTTAAATTTTTCAACTGTTGGTAAATTTTAAACATTACCTAAATTCCTTTTAACTTTATACTTGACATTTGAATTATAGAAGCAAAATCATAACAGTTTTCCGAAACATGCTCGAAAGAATAAACATAGTCCAATGAGGGATCAATTACACACGTTCGATAAAATTCTTATCTATTCTCGTGGTGTCCAATCCAGTATTTTCTGATCCGTTGAGGAAAATATGGGTTCTTCCGGAGTTTATTATTGCTGTTATTGCTTCCACACGTCGACAAAACTTTTTTACTTCGATATAATTACACATTGCTATGGAACTGTACATTACTGTTGTGTTACTCAAGACAAATTGTACTTTATCCTATTTTTCTTTTTCTTTCATTTGTGTATAATTTCATATTTATGTATTTTGACGAGCACATGAAATAGCTCAAAACTTTATATTTATAGAAGCATATAGTCTGATGGAAATTGAATTATATGGCCCATAAACACCAACATCTATTTTCGATTAAGAATCAAAATACAAGTGCGTTGTCACCCCTGAGCACTAAGATATACTGTACCATACTGTGGCTTAATGCTGCTCTACGCTGGTATTTTGTGTCTCCGGTGGAAATAGTAGTACTTATATGTACAATACTAGCGATAGCACCCCGGCTTCGCACAGTTGATTTCTGGATCTCAACACCAACACTACCTGGCGGGTCCAATTTTGAAGCTAACCATTTCATAATCAACTTAAACAAATACATTAAATTTCATCAAAATCGGATTCAGTTACATACACACGGACATAAGAATTATATAATACATAATATACATGTATTTTACATGTAAACTTTTCTCTTAAATCAATTTATCTATTGGTGAAAATTATATAAAATTTTATTGCGTAGTTTAAAATATCTAAGCGTACAGACGGTGGGAAGCGACTTTGTTTTATGCTAAGTAGAGGAGATATTTTGTAACCTACTCGTATGTCCAAAAATAAAACCGGCCAAGTGCGAGTTGGACTCGCACTCCGAGGGTTCCGAACAAATCCGTAGATATAAGTTTAAAATTATTAAAAATATTTCTATTATATGATGTAACTAAAAATTTATGCTTTTCGCAATTTTTCCTTTATCTTTGTTACATTACGTTGCTTCGTACCAAATTTTAAGATTCTGAGTTCACGGGAAGTACCCTGTAGATTTTCATTCCCTGATTCCCTTGCGAATGTCGAAAATTTGCGGCATAAACGGCTGTATCTTTTGATTGCGTTGGCTTAGAAGTTTGATTTTTTTCACAGCTCCAAGGGACAGTAGACTTAAGTATTTCATATGAATTTCAGCTTGATACCTCCACGCGTTCCTGAGAAGGGTTCCGTTTTTTCCTTTTGAGGTACGGAACCCTAAAAAGTATTCTAATGTGTATTGAAAACCGAAATAGTGCATGTGAATGCTTCATCTCTATGTGGACTAACATTATCAGACAACCTAACTGTGTACTGTATTTCATTTCTTTTAATAATCAGTTCATTCTTCAAAAGGTTACTGCTGTTGCTACCTTTCAAAAGTCCACAGCTGAACAAAAGTCTCCATCACAGATAACCTCATAGCAGGAAATATTAATCACAGTTGCATAACGGGCTGATAACCACAGTTATTTTGTTATTTTGAGTTGTTTTGAGAATGTTTTAGTTTAGAAAAAAGTGTTTTTAGGGTGGGGGAGGGGGGGGGGGGTTGGGGTCAAAATTATTCAGATGACAATTATAACATAAATAAAGTACAAAAAATTTTAAAGTAAAATTCGTATATTTTTTTTTACAAACAAACAACTAGTGCGGGTCAGTAGACTTACGAATGAGGGCATCCACGACTTTTTCTGCCACCAGGGCGACGCCACTTAAAAGTGAGGTATAATATTTGACAGATTTCATAGCGGGAAAGTTATTTTGTTCCGAAAATGTAAAGGTTAATATTTCTTTCTGTACTATTATCTCTATTTTATATTAATAAGATGAAAAATAAATAAACCAAACCACAGATGTTCAAAAAGTAGAAAAATTTAAAACGTTTAAAATGTGAAAAAAAATTAAAGATCCAACTACTGAGGCATTGCTTTGTATATTAATATAATAGCCTAGAATTTGATAAACCATTATTACAAACTAACTACTCAATTAAAAGGGGTTGTGTAAAACTTTACCTCAGTCAAAGAAAATATACACTACGCGAACTCAGCGTCAACTAGCAACATCTGGTGAGCAGAAAATTATTAGCCCTCATTGGCTGATTATAAACGTTAAATTTGACGACAAGCAGAGTAGATTCCTGATTTACTGTCAGAAGCTACGAGATCCGATCTAAGTACGAGTCCCAAAGTCGAAATTATCGACATTTACAAAAGGGGATATAGTCCACTCAATCAAATGTCATAATATGAACAATCAAAAGTAAGCTTTCAACTAAGAAATAACAAGCTATGAATTTGTAAGTCTTTGTTTAGCATTTTGTACGTTACCACAAAAGGCTCATAAAATCTTGTATACGCGAGCCAAATAAGGTCAAAAATATCGATATTACAAAGTAAAATAAAATGTTCATATAGCCTTAAGCATTATTTTATACAATTTAGCCGTTCTAGAGATGGAGCGTGAATAGTGGGAAGAACTTTATACTAGGTCAATTGTGGAATCTATTTGTAGCGCAGTAAACAAAAAACTATGGTCAATCGTTTATTTAAATATTATGGTTATTAAGTAACCATATTAATTGTCTAATAATTATTGTCTTATGCTCAGAAAACAGCATTGACAAGTTTCGGTTCATAAAATCTATGTCAAGTGTAGAATCTAATATTAATGTAGAGCAGCATATAAGGTAAATTATTTACTAAAAATATTATAGTTACTATGAAAACTTACCGTTACTGCCTATTAGACTCCACTGCTGAAAATAGGCCTCTCCTATAGATTGCCATAGTTGCCACGCTTGGCAAGCGGGTTGGCAACCGAAGTTTTTCTAGTTTTAGTCGTTATTAGGAAGACGCTGCTGCCCATCACCTGATTTGTTTCCCTCTGCCGCCTGTTCAACATCCATGGGATGATATGGGGTAGTAGATATTCTCACACCGCCACTATATGGTAAGAAACTATATTAAGTATTGAATATATTATGCTACTCAAAATCCCAAAATCAGAAAATAGGATTGACATTTTTTGGTTTTTCAAATCTCGCTTTATCTCTAACTGTTAATTTTATAAAATATTTCTTCAGAACAAATTTGTACACAATTTTATGCTCTACGACTTTTCTCACTCTTAACTGTAATTTGAAGCAAAGAAACAAGATGTTTACAAAAAAAAAAGATTTTTTGCGATCTTTGATATTGAATATTTGACTTTGGTACCTGTGATTTTATAGAATTTTTAAAATAACTAGGAGAACGCGAAAAAACATGCCTTATGTACAAGTTTGAACCTTATTATCCATCATTCCGAGGTTAGATCTTTATTTGGTAGGGACTAATAGGGGGATAAACATGTGTATTTAAAATAATTTAGGAATTAATCTATAATATGGAATAAGTAACTTTTACTTCACGTATTACTGAATATAGAACACCTTTTAAAACCAATAACTGCTGTGAGCATAGCAACGAATGCACAATTCAAATAAGGCATAGAACTAAATAATAACGTGTGTAGAACTATTTGAAACCTACACGAAGATAATTCCTAGAGTAAGTGGGAGTTGTTCTCCATAACAAGCATGGCAACCTTCATCTCATTAATGTTGACAACGGATTACATAAAGAGCTTGGAGCATTGTCGGAAGGACGGCTACATATTTCATAAAAATACTTGTCGAAATGCCTCCAACGTCCCCGAGGCCATGACGTAACGAGTGCCAGTGTATGGAGACTCTTGACATGAAAAGCTCTTCACGTCACCCTCGTCTCTCCCATTCTAACACGACGCACACGACAAGGACGCGTATAGTACTAACTTCTCGTCATATTTTTCCCTTTACCACCCTACCCATCTGAAGCGTTCCTTTATATAAAAGAGGTTCTTGAGAAAATAATAACGGGTCTGCTCAAAGGGCATCCAACTTTCGCTATTTGGTGCTTTGATTCTCCGCTCTGCAAAGAATTTTTCGAGACCACAAAGGAAATTTTGCTTGCAATATTAAGCAAGGATTTAATTTTCGATACTAACATGTTGTTACCTGTTTTAGGAGAACTGTTTGAATTTTGTAAGTTGTTCTAACATTTAACTTAGGTTTGCAGTGTAGTACGTTGATGTAGAAAATTAAAAAACTCGTATAGCATAGAGGAAATTACCAGATACGAATCTACGTCATTGATGTAATAAGTATAGGTATTGTTGTAGACATGCCTCAATAGATACACACTCGACAATCAATTATTTGTACTTTTGCTAGAAAATAATTACTCCGACTGGAATATAAAGTCGGAAACCATATTTAACCTTAGTGTAGCAGTTGAGCCTTTATCAATTAAATAATGCGGCTTTTATCAGACATCAGTCAGTGATAAAAGTAGATTCTCATATTAAGTTAATTTATGCTGAAAAAATATCTGAAGCAATGTCTACAAATTAGTCTTAAAATGGTCATTTTTTACAAATTTTTACGTCGTGAACAAAACTAAACAAGCATTACTACGCGTTCATTTCGAGTTTGCCGTCGTAGACCGTTATGACGTCACAGCTGACGGTACCGTAGACAAAACTGTTATTGTTAGTGTTTAATTGTAAGAACTTCGATTTTTAGTTTGTTGCCCTATATAAAATGCATATTAATAAATAATTTATTTATTTAGTAAAGTAAAATAATATCACTGAATAGAATGTCCGATAAAATAAAATATTTTTTATATAGTTTTATTATACATTTTAAAAAAATTATTTACAAAAGCGCGAATAAAGACTGGTAGGTAGATATTTACGCATCCATAACTTAGATACCAGTTATTTCATCAAAATCGTTCGTTTCTGTATCACTGCCATCACTCCAGTCTGTGTTTTATCACAAATTAACGAACGTAAAAAGTCAACAGAAACAAAAAATCAGCAGTAACAAAAATAACAACAAAAACAGTAACAAACTAGAGATCGCACGGGAGCACTAACAACGGACGTAGATATATTGCGTTGCTATCGGTACTACAAGGGCGACGCTTGAGGCGCGGAACGAGGAAGCGCGGCGGGAGGTAACGGCATTCATGAAATGAACACGCAGCATAACTATTTATTTACTTTTTATTATTTTTCTTCTGCTCTTGCACTGCTCGCAAAAGTCCATTGCTGGACTTGGGCAGCACCCCTAGTAAGAAAGATTTTACCTTAATCGTCACGCCTTTTAACTCGCACCTTTAAAGCATTTTATCTCAGTCCTCAGTCAAGTCATTTCTGTAGCCTTTTTAGTTGAAGTTAGTTGCAAGTGTCCGTGGGCTGCAGCAGTCTCATACTATCAGATGGACTGGATTAAAAAAAAGAAAGCACGTAAGTTCGTTTGCATTTCACTTTTGCATAAAAATATTTTTAATGTAATAAATAACATGTAAGTATTATACAATATTAACAAATTGATTAAACATTATGTTTAGTTTATAGGTTTTCGAATTATATCCCATTCCCAAGCGACTACGAGACGCAATAAACTCGAAAGCATTTCATCGCGAGTTTCTTCTCAGACGGCAGATTTTATGACGACAAATGATAAAAATACTCAACGTTTCATTGTGAAACTTGGGACCGGCGCTGGTAGCATTTTTGTGCGCCCTCCATACCCCTATACATGTGTACAGAAGGGCGAAGTTATTTGCCTTCGCTTCTCTTCCGTCCATTTGCCCCTCCACCCTGCCACCACCGTTTCCGGTTTCCATATTCCTCCTACCACCCGTCGTGTACAGCACAAACGGAATTGCACTTTATCCAGTTGATATAGATTTGTAGATCAATTGAAACGCTATTAACTATTTTTCTTCGGCTCTTGAAAGTAACATTACGGTTATTCCGCTTTAAAGATACCGAGCTTAAAAACAAAAATGGCACGGTTCTATTTGTCTATTTGTGTTGAAAGTACTTAAGACGTTTTGGGACTGGTGTGTCGGCTCCGTACACCCCGCAGAAAGAGCGGGTATGGACTGTACGAAAAACATATTTTTCAGATAACGACAATGAGAAAGGAAAATATTCAGATGGAAATTCTCCGATACGGCGCGCCGGGTGCGCCCGCGTGGAAGGTATTAAGGGGCGTGCGCTACTTAGCGATATTTTTCAACATGCTTTACTTTTATTGCCGACTGCGACATCGGATACTCGTTTGCCGTATATCATAGGGAGACTATTAAGATGTAAGCATTAAAATTGTATTACGAGTTTACGGGACAATGCCGTGCGATATGTTCCAGAAATTGTCACGCCAACCACGCAGAGGTTTATACGAAACTGGGAAAATAATTTCAGAAATATGCTTGAGTTGAAATTAAAATGCTTCGCGTATTATGCGAAATCGAGAAAAAATCATATAGGTTTTTATGTGTTTAAGTAGTAATTTCTCAATAAAGAAAGTAATCTTGGCGAGATGTTTGTGAATAAAATTGCTAAAGTGGCATAGATTTTCATAATATCTAGAGGACGCTTCACATAAATTCAAATAGATGTGTTTATATTTATTGAGTCTCTAATGGTATGGAATAGCGAAAGAATAAAGCTATAATAATCAATTCATATCAATATCTACACCGTAGGTACAAACTGTACATGTATAGTTTTTGTGATTATTATATTTAACACTTTCACTGTCCGATTTTCAGACACAATAGTAAGATAATAGCAATAAATTATAGTATGTAATGCACAGGAAAGCGAATGGGTTAAAATATTCTATTCTTATGTTTAACTATGAAAATTGTGAATGACGTCTACTTAAGGTGTTCACCGCAATTATAGTTTAATTGTATTTGTTAACTAGCTGTGCCCCGCGATTTCACCCGCGTGGAATTTATTACGATTACATTTTATGGATTTTAACTTTTTTGCGCGGAATCCTAATAATATTTCTAAAATAAAAGTAGATTAAGTTACTCCTTATAACAATAGCTATCTGTCAGTGAAAGTCCCGTCAAAATCGGTCCAGTCGTTTCGGAAATTAGCCGGAACAAACAGACAGATAGACAGACAGATAGAAAGACATACAAAATTTTAATCATTGTGTTTTCGTTATATGTACCGTCTATTCTTTCATATGCATTTAGTAAAATACTGTTATTCTGACATTACAAACAGACACTTCAGTTTTATTTATTTGTCTAGATTAGTAAACTGTTAATAGAAAAAAAAACATAAGTCACAAATATATAAGCAAATTAAACAGTACAGTATTACAGTAAAATAAAATTCCAATATTTTATAACATATTGGAATTATAGCAATCTGACTCAAATCTTCTCATTATGCCAAAGCAAAAAGTCTGACAAATTACTGAAGAACGTCGTACTCCGAAAATTATTGTACGAACATCCCGGCGGGATATTAAGTAACACGATATTAGCATCCCTCGTGCAGAGAGAGAGACAACGGCACGGATTAAATGCTTAATTAGAGAGGGACAGCCGAACAGAGGGGGCGATCTTGTCTAAAGGACATTGGCCTCTAGGGCACGCGACTGTTGATTCGAACTTCTTTTTAATTCCTTTTTTATTAATTATTACGTGACTGAGTGATCTTGATCGTAGTTCTTAAAATTTTGAGATATTTAAATGTTTTTTTTTATTTGTAGTATACTGTAGTATAATAAGTTTATGAAATCTGGAATAATTTTCAAAGATTATGATAAGTATAGAAATGATTAACCGACAGTTACAGAAGGAGGAGTATGTTTTTCGGGCGTATGTATGTTTGATGTAAATAAGAATAAAAGTATGAATGTTTGTCTATTTTTGTGACCTGTTAAATGATTATTATACAAATATGATAAACAACTATTATACAGGGTTATTTTGCAATAACCGGCCAAATTTGCAGAGAAGGTTCAGTATAAGCAATACAGGCAAATGGTGAAGAAATTATGATTAAAATAATTTCAAACATTCTGTCCTTTTTATCCTTTAATTTCAAAATGCTTGGTAATGCATCATTTTAACTGATTTTACTACACACGCACATATTTGTAAGTCGATCGGTAGGCAAAAATGTTGTTGGCTATAAACCACATTCAATTTGGTGTAATTTCAATTAAATGTAGAAGCCTTATTTACACGTACTTTAAACTGCAATACCGGTATATCATTACGTATATATTTCATCTTAAGTTTAAAATTTGGCTAGTCTTAGAAAAATAACCCTGATAATATGGCGACCCTCTATACGTGGCGTGATCGCATAATTGGTCGACGATTTTCGAACCGGGCAATTGCAAACAACGAAAATGAAATAGTCCGATATAACAATTTCATAATATACATATCAACTTTAAATTGACTTCCTCTTTGGTCTTGTCATCGTAAATACGGTTGCTGATTATATTTTTTATTTTATTTTAAGGTCCCGAGTTCATTGAGTTTTTCAGTCAAGTTATTCGCCGGTACTCGGAGTAGGCGATGTTTCACCCCCGTGCCTCAGAAAGCACGTAAAGCCTTGGATTGTGCGCCAGAACTCTTTCCGGTTGTGATGGATTATGAGAGTGAGAGAAAGTGCGCCTGTGCTTTCTCGCGGCCACTACAATGCAGATGGCAAATCACAATTTTCTTACAGCTGCATCGGACACAGGGCTCGCGGCTTGAGAGGCCGCGAGCTATTTAAAAAGTGGAAAGGCGGTAATTGGGATGAGGATGAGGATGATGATGGTTTATGAATTGGTATTGTTACCAATCATCAATGCCCCCTCCGTAGAGGTTTATTTTGAGATATCTAACCGCTGTCCTAGGGGGGGAGTGCGAAGCCTCTGACTGCTTAGCTCGTATCGATCGATCCAAATCACTGTTCAGATTGGCTCCAATTACCGAAATTCTTATTTTTTTATATAAATAATGAAAAGTAACTAATCGTATATTTAATTGACAAAAATCTAAAATATAAAAAAAAACTGTTGTTATGTTAAACGTAATAATAGATATTTATAAGTATTTTCACATTCGCTTTTATTCTTTTTAACCATATTTTTTAACATAAAATGTTGTGTCTCCTAAATAGAATTACTAAAGTATCAAAACTTCTCGAAGACGAAACATTTCTTAAACGCCCCAGACTCCTCCGTCTCATTAAAGAGCTTTTTCTCAACTACGCAACGCCGTTTTTATTGTCGACTTAATGGGCGGAGCGGTCGGTTGCTTTAATGTAAACTTGGCAATGAACGGCGTGCTAACTGGGGGAGACCCGGGAAAATTGGGTCAGTCTTTGACTTAATTTTTTTCCATCAAGGTCGCTTATAATCAATACGAGGGTGGTTTAAATTTACGCCTGCGAGTAATTAGATATTTGGGGTATCGATTTTGGGGTAGGTCGCGCAAATCGATTGAAGAAATCATTTGTAGCAGCTTTCTTATATTTTGCTGTAGTCGAGTATTAGCTATTTTGTTTTTTTTTACGGTTATTTTGATTAAAATCTTTGATCACTTTCTTTCCCACAGTGTCTCCTAACAAATTTAAATTAACAAGTATGTGAGAAAAATAATTTCATCTGAATTCCACACATTCACCAAAACATTATTCACAACAAACGGAAATGGAGCAACGCGGAAAATTGTCAATTAAAAATAATTTAATCGTGCGCGACTTCAATGAAGCGAATTATACTCGCCGATAACGTAGAAACTGTCTACAGGATTAAGTCTTGTTATTTCCTCTAATTAGAAGTTACTTGTGACCGGCGTGTATCCTCTTATTAGTGGATGACTTTGAAAGCTTCGACTTCCTTTGCGATAGCGAGATACCAAACATCGGGGCTCTTATGGAACGCGTCTATTTCTCGCAATTGACAAATAGCCGTATTTAAGTACGAATTGATATTAGTCTATTGATAAGTTAAATGCGATGTAGTCGTATTACTATGCCTCTTTATTTGTTATTTTTAAAATTACGCAAGGCATTATTACCAACCACATCTGTTAGTAACAATGCTTGTACACTAGGCTTAGTAATTCTATGCTAAACCGTGACAATTTAAATAATCTCCAGTCCATTTTGGAATCCCTTTTTGTTAGAAGGGATTTTTCCACAGAGCACGTCTCTTTACTTTAGTGATGATATGAAGAAAGATGAAATAAGTAATTTTTTTCTCCAAGTGTCAGTCAACCCCACCTGTTCACATCACACACTGCTGGTTGATGAATAGAGCTCTAGCGACCTGAAAATGGTGGTAATGTCATGTGAGTTCTCATGAATGAAGTTTTAGCTGTATTCATATTTATTAACATTTATTTAACTTATTTAACTTTTATTACAATCACCTTGAGTTAACGTTTACAAAATTTTAAAGTCTCGTGACATTCTCCAATAGCCAGCCCTGGAAAAATTGTTAGCTTTGGAATAAAATATTGAATAGTACAAATTTAGGACTGAATAATAACTGTATAACATTAGTTTATTAAAAAAAAACACAAAATTCATCAATAAGATAGAGAACACATAGGTGGTTTGGACGCAGTCTCAGTGACACGTAGGTCATGATATATTTATATTCAGAAATAAATGTGTTGCACGATATTAACTTTCACTTAGCTACATTTCATTCCTTTTCTACATAGAAGTAGGCCTGGATAGACCATGTTATTTCAGTATAATATTCCAATCCTTGACGCACTATTTTTAGGTTGTCATGTATGCAAAGGTAAAGCACACTGGCTTAGCTTAACTTAATGTGGAGTCAGACAGGGTGGGATTACGTCACCAAAGCTTTTCAACCAGTACATAAATGACCTAATCGTTGAACTCAGCAGCAAAAGAGTCGGCTGTCGTGTGTACGCAGATGATATGGTGCTTCTGAGATATGTGAGAAGTACGCGTTAAATCATAGTTTAAGTTACAAAACTAATAAATTCGAGTTCATCGGTTTCAGGGCCGTCGGCCGTAGAAACCTAGAAACAGTGCCTGCTATTTAACTGAATGGCACTGAATTAAAACGTGTAAGTAAATTTAAGTATCTAGGGCATTTTGTTACCGATGACCTAAATGTCAATGTTGATATTGAATGGTAACGTAGGTTTGTGCGCTGTAGTGAACAAGTAAAGATAAAGTTATTTAAAGTCTACAGTCAAGTTTTCTACACGTGCAGCATGTGGTCGAATTACTCACAAGGAAATGTCAACACCTTACGTGACCAGTCCAATAATGACTTCAGGATCTTCTTGGGGCTACCCCGATTTTGCAGTGTATCAGGCATGTTTTCAAAGGCGCATACGGATGCATACTACACCATTATAAGAAGAAAAACAGCCTCGTTGCTAGGCAGGGCCACCCGGCCTGACTAGCTCCAACTCATCATGAAAATACTCGAAATTGCTGAAAGATATGATTCATTTATTTTTAAGCAATATTACCACCTCTGTTTAGTTAATAAGACACTTGTATTTAAGAATTAGATTTAGGTACTAACAAAGG
The DNA here is from genome assembly GCA_033319125.1 of Parnassius glacialis. Lineage (NCBI taxonomy): Eukaryota > Metazoa > Arthropoda > Insecta > Lepidoptera > Papilionidae > Parnassius > Parnassius glacialis. The sequence goes on from JAVANC010000018.1 coordinate 35,614,696, forward strand.
TTAGAAGTTTAAGTAAGGATTTTTTTTATATGATAGGGTGACAAACGAGCACATAGTCCACCTGATGGTAAGTGGTTGCTGTGACCCATAGACATCTACATTTATCCTCAATAAAGAATCAAAATGCAGGTGCATCGTCACCCGTGAGGACTAAGCTGGAATGCCTCGTTTCCAGTAAAATAGGTCTCCGATTCTCTACACTCACCATAAGAAACGCAGCAGTGTCAAGCTGCCATTTTACGCTGGTATTCTGTGAGAGCGTGGTCCTTCCCCGGTCGAGCCGACCCATTCGTACAACAACTATACAACTAATATAGCTGCAGCGTGGCTCTACCACGTGTTACTTGGTTATCTGAAATAAAAATAATATTATTATATAACTAAATTCAGAACTACCTATCCAGGATTGTTTGTCGCTGTAATGTAATTCGTATGTTCGGTCGAGTCCTCTGCTGTGGATCATTTATCCTGAAGGATATTATGGAGATTAACTTTAATTGCAATTTGTATGATGATCCGTCTTAGCCCATAGATGTAACAAAACTACAGGTAATTTTGGAATTGGTTCTAGGTATTAATGTGTCAGTTGGCAATCACCAAAAAGTGGATTCTTTTCTTATTTATCACTTTATTCTACTACTTCCACTATCCATTACGGCCTATGTAAGTCTATTCCTGTACATAGGTCTACGCCACAGATAGGAAGGATTTCATCATAGTTACCAGGATTGGAGTCAGATTTAGAAACCTCCGTTTTTTTTTGTAATTTTGGGTTGATATGAGGAAGTTGCCGGAGTATGAGGAAGATCAAGGTCGCTCAGCGAGCTTATGAAGAGGGCTATGTTCGGGGTTTCTCTGCGTGATACTTAAAAACGATGATATCCGCAGTAGAACCAGAGTGACCGACATAGCTCAACGGATTAGTAAGCTGAAGTGGCAATAGGCCGTCCATATAACTCGAAGAGCCAACAACCGATGGGGAGGAAAGATTCTCGAGTGGCAGCTTTGTACCGGCGGGCGAAGTGTAGGTCGTCCCCCCACTAGATGGAGTGACGATCTGGTAAGACATGCAGGAAGTCAATGGATGCAGGTGGCTTGGTACCGTGCGTTCTGGCATTCCTTGGGGGAGGCCTATGTTCAAAAGTGGACTTGGGAAAGGCTGTAATGATGAATGATGATGAGCAAGATCCTACTGCCTATCACTTGCTTCTATTTCCTTCTATCGCCTCTTACGACACTACCGGGAGAATATGGGGTAGTAGATATTCTGACACCAACACAACTACATACGTTTATATTTTTCTCACGTGAAATTCCATGACGTAGTAATAGAGATTACGTCGATAAACAAACTTCTAAGCTGTCCTAAATTAATCAGTGTATCTAACTAGATAACATTTCACTTCTTTTGTCGTCAATGAAAGATTACAATTCAAAAATATAAAGCGGCGAGCGCCAACTATTGAGCGGAGCCCCCTTAATGTTCTTTTTGGTTTATCCACTCGTCAGTCAAGCGTGTAGAGACAGCAAAAAACCGGGTGTGTAATGAAAGGCACAAAGCTTCTTATAATATTTGTTTGGAAGGCGGAATGCGGTAGCCGAGTAGTGCGCAAATATACGTATTGTTGAAACGGTCAACATACTCACGGATGAAGAACACCGATTGGACATTGCGGATGCGAAGCGTTAGCAAAAAAATTTTTTTTTTGCTTTTGAATAAATTAAATAGGAATATATAATTGCTCACTGCTGCTTATTGCATCATTTTACAGTTAATTAATTTTTATTTAAAATAATTTATAAGAATAATTTTAACAAAACTTTTTGTTATAATTGTTATTTCTTTTAATTACCTTATTTAATGGTTCCGCACATGGCTTTCAATCCGTTGAACTCTTAAATATCTACATATATCCGTGGAATTATAATTACTTCGCCGTAATATTTCAAAAGTTGTAACTTCGCTGGAAGGTAGCTCGTGTGAGAAAGAATATTTCCTTTTTTTCTCTAAGTTGTAACCTCACATAAACGTTTATCATGGTGGTGATGCTCTATACACCGGCTGTGCCAATTTTATCGGGAAAACGTCGCCAAGTACCGGAACAAACTTGTGTCTGAAGTCGAGTCTTTGCTAAACAAAGTTTCGGATTGGGGGTGACTAAATCTAGTCTAGTCTAATCCCCAGAAGACACAAGTATGCACGTTTACCGCTAAAAAGAACCTCTTTGTCGTATCTCCTCAGTTTCAAGGCACTCCTCTTGTTGCCTCAGCCAGTGTCAGAATCCTCGGCGTCGACATATCGAGTGAAGTGCAGTTTCGTGGTCACTTGGAAGGGAAGGCCAAATTGGCCTCTAAAAAGCTTGGCTTGCTCAGCAGAGTGGGACAGTATTTCATGACGGCACACCGCCTGCAACTTTACAAGGCGCTGTTTCAGCCTAACATGGAGGACTGTTCCCATCTCTGGGCTGGGGCTCCCCACAACCAGGTCCTTCTACTTGACAGCGCAGAGTGGCTCAAACCGTCGACGATCAAGTTCTTCCCGATCGGCTCGATCCACTGGTGCTGCGAAGAGATGTTGCATTCCTTTGCATTTACTATCGCATTTATCTCGGGGAGTGCTCTGAGGAATTCTTCAGATTAATCCCAGCAGCCAAATTTCACGAACGCACATCGTGTCAAAACTCCCGATACCATTCACACCATCTGGGTGCTTGGCGGTCCACCACTGCATATTTCACTAGGAGTTTTCTTTCGCGTACGACCTCTCTATGGAATAGTTTACCACCGGCGATTTTTCACCTGCAATTCTCCTGGTGTTGCAGTTGTTTATGGGCGGCGATAGCCACTTACCATCAGGAGAGCCATATGCTCGTTTGTCTCCTATTCTATAAAATAAGAATAAATCATATAGTAATTAATGGTACGATGCTATTGCCCGCAGTTTGCCGCATGGAGGTCGGAAAAAGAAATAATTTTGATGCATATTCTTGGAAAGGTTTGGGTTCAACAGTAGGTTTTAAATGGCTTTTGATGGTGATTTTTTTTATATAGGATAGGGTGACAAACGAGCACACAGTCCACCTGATGGTAAGTGGTTACTGAGGCCCATAGACTTCTGCATCTATCCTCAATAAAGACTGATGCAGATGCGTTGTCACCCGTGAGGACTAAGATGGAATGCCTCTTTTCCAGTAAAAAGGGTCTCCGGTTCTCTACACTCACCATACGAAACACAGCAGTTAAGATGCTATTTTATGTTAGTATTCTGTGAGAGCGTGGTCCTACCCCGCTCGAGCCGACCCGTTCGTGCTACAACTATACTACTAATATAGCTGCAGCATGGCTCTACCACGTACACAAATGAGTGCGATGAGTGTTATGAGTCTATATATTAAAATGTTTTTGATATTTATTATTTTCATCTCAAATGACACTTACGCAATTATTTGGCAAGAACACTTTAAATACGCATTTATTTTATTACGGTAAAAATACACTACAAATTAATTAAGGTATAAATTTTACAAATGAATTTGCCATCTGTACATATTAAGTTAATATTTCTCTCATCTTTAAGCAAACAGACAGGCAAATTATTAATATAATACGTGACAGAATGTGAGTGAATTGATGAGTTCTTAAAAGATCCCGCTTTCATTGTTATGAATTTCTTGATTTGAACCAACTGAGATCGCTTCATCAGATAACTGTAATCTATGAAAGTCACTTATTACTGCATGCATTATGGAATAGATGACAAAAAGTTAGTAATTTAAAAGTTTCTCAACTGAAAGAAATAAACACGATCGTAATTTTGTGTCAACTTATCACGTTCGAATGTAATTTTAGTTCTAAGAAGCTTCTGATGGACTGTAATAATCAAAACATGGTTAAAAAAACCGGCAAAGTGCGAGTCGGGCTCGCGCACTGAGGTTTCCGAACAAATCTGTAGGTATATAAGTTTAAAATTATTAAAAATATTTTTATTATATGATGTAACTAAAAATTTATGCTTTCCGCAATTTTTCCTTTATCTGTTCTATAAAACGTTGCTTCGTACCAAATTTCAAGATTCTGAGTTCACAGGAAAGTACCCTGTAGGTTTTAATTCCCTTGCAAATGTTGAAAATTTACGGCATAAACGGCTGTATCTTTTGATTGCCTTGGCTTAGAAGTTTGATTTTCTCACAGCTCTAAGGGACAGTAGACTTGAGTATTTGATATGAATTTCAGCTTGATACCTCCAAGTGTTCCTGAGAAAGAGGGTCTTGACAGACAGACAGACGGACAACAAGGTGATCCTATAAGGGTTCCGTTTTTCCTTTTGAGGTACAGAAACCTAAAAAGATCCATTACACGTCTCACTTATGGGCATACAGTGTTCGTGTCTGAGGGCAGGGAAGACTCCGCCACTCTGCACTGATATGTGTTGGTGGAGACACATATCTTAGATACTCTCATAGTGTTTGTAAGGGGTATCATTGAACGCGATAAAATTCGTAAAAAAACTAGTTTAATTTGATGTGTATTGTTCATGTAAATGTAAGAAATCATTAATTATGACCAATTAAAGATCAGACGAGTGAATCATCTTCAATATACACAAAGGAAATGTTATATTCATTCAATATTTACCGTGTAACTGGTAACCAAACATTTCTCTCAGTGAGCTCATTCTGCCAACAAACGGACAAGCAGCGCCGCGGGGCGAACCGCTACTGAGCAAACATATTATCGAGAAAGCGTACACAAGCTGAAGTCTCGACCAAATCGCTTGACTGGACGTTAATTAGTTAACTAAGATAGAGGCTATTTTCTTGCAAATAGATTGTGATATTTTGCAGTAATCATTTATACGACAAAATTTTATTCTTGTGTATATATTTAAAAAAGAATTATACTTACAAAAGGATCGAATTCTATACGTGTGTTTGTTACTGAACTTCTCCTAAACGGTTGGATCGATTTTGATGATTTAGTTCCTGGATTTTTTACATTCGCAATTAGACCCAGTAGGTGGCGCCGTTTTCAAAATCCAGAAATCACCCGTGCGAAGCTGGCACGGATCGAAAGTAGGTTATGTATTGCTGCTGATAGCTAATTCCATAGAGTATTCCTCACATTAAATTTGTACATGCTGTACATAGCGTTACGTAATTGAATAAAATAATTTAATAAAAATTGTGCATTTAATGTGGGACCAACAAACCAACATTTATTCGTTGTGCCTTAATTCTTTATTTATTACGTGTTCACATATTTTTTATTTGTTCACGCTATTAAGTGTGTAGTGAAATACAAGGAGAAAAAGTTTCATCGTATTTTATATACGAAATCAAGACATTTTTTTTCAAAGTTTAATTACATTTAATTATAATAAGTATATGTGCCATTTTGTTCGCTAACTTGTTGCCATCTTGTAGGTAGTGACATAATCCCGTTGCTGTAGAAATCTTGGGATATTTGATCAAAAAAAAAATTGCGGCAAGTAGTTTTGACAGTCCTCTCTTGATGTTAATCTAACAATACCCAAAGAATTCTGAAGAGACAGAAACAGGTGAAAATCAGAGGGTCAGGACTATATAGTGGATGCATTAACACTTCTCAACTAAGCTCTCTCAATTATTGCTAAATGGCCAAAAAGTGTGATCTCACGATGGAAAGGCGGTCATCATGATGAAAGATCACTTCTTTCTATTAATCAATTCCGGCCGTTTTTCTCAATTTATTGCTTGAGTCTCATTAGTTGTTGGCAGTAGAGATCCTACTCGATGGTTCTGCGTGGCGGTAAAAGCTCATAATAAACGATGCGCTTCCAATCCCACCATACACACAGCATCACCTTATTGCATGTTAACCCGGGTTTTGCTATAGTCTCTGGAGCTTGACTAACCTTTGACCATTATCTCTTTCACACGTTCTTGTTGCCAGAGAGAGTAGAGTGTAGAGAATCGCAAATGAGTACACGATTCATTAGGTTTATTTCAGTGAGCTCGTATGGTACTTAAATATCAAGGCTTTTTTGTATAGCCAGGCTTCTTTAAAAGGGTCAAAACTGTTTTGTAATCAATACTCAATTCCTTAGCTATGTCGTAACTACTGATATGCCGATTTTGCACTAATTTATCAAAAGTGGCATCGACTTTATCCGTATGAGGGCGACCAGAGCGAGCTGCATCTTCGACATCAAAATTCCCGCACTTGAACGAACTTTGTACTACTGTTACTGACACTGCTAATAAAGTAATATGGGATATACAAAAAAAAGTCATGGCTTTTGATAGATGGTCGTATAACTATCTCTTTTACGCAAATCCGCTTGCCAAGTATGAAGATTTAGGCAAATTCTCACTATAACGGGAAAGGCCCGTGTTAAAGGACTTACGCGGGATGGTGATGAAGAAGAAGACAGGACAGGATAGGCGCTGATCCTCGTCACCTGTTAGTCTCTTCAGAACGATCGCAGTGCCCGCAGTCGTAGTTTGACGTTACTACCAGTCGCCGATCTGGTTATTTTAAGTGTTATATGAATTAATTTTGCCTAATTAAGTAAACCATACTCTTTTACATACTTGGGGCGAAATGGAATGATGTATTCTCTTACATGGTAACATTACTTGTTATCTTTAGAAACGAAATTCCGTTGTGTGTGTGTGTTCGTTCTTCTTCTGCAAAACGGCTTGACCATTTTCTTTTATAGAATAAGGGTGACAAACGTGCACACAGTCCACCTGATTGTAAGTGGTTGCTGCGACCCATAGACATCTACATCTATCCTCTATTCCAAATCAAAATGTAGATGCGTTGTCACCCGTGAGGACTAAGATGGAATGTCTCTTTTCCAGTAAAAAGAGTCTTCGTTTCTCTACACTCACCATACGAAACACAGCAGTGTTAAGCTGCTATTTTACGCTGGTATTCTGTGAGAGCGTGGTCCTTCCCCGGTCGAGCCGACCCATTCGTGCTACAACTATACTATTAATATAGCTACAGCATGGCTCTACCACGTAACATTTTTAATAAAAAATACTTTTATTACTCAAAAATATGTTTGACATGTTTTTGAGATGCCCCAGAGAGTAATTTTCATACGCGTATTGACGATGCCTCGTTCTTCAACCCATTTCAGAATTTTATGAGATTTAAAAATACTTACATAATTAATAAAGAAAAAGTTTATTACAAAAAGAAAGTTAAGCTAAATGAAGTTTACATATATAGCTTGTGAGTGTGTGTGTGAGAGTATGTATGTGTACGTAAATGCACGTGTGTGTGTGTGTGTGTGTGTGTGTGTGTGTGTGTGTGTGTGTGTGTGTCCCTCTGCCAGCACTATGACTTCAGTCTTGTCACTGTGCAGAGAGGTTGTGTAAGTGTGGGTACGTGTGTGAGGGTGTGCGTATATGTGATAAGTATAATATGTGTGTGAGTGAATTTAATGAATTTTATGGGGTACTTGGTGGGTTTATCTAGATGGTTCTTATGTGTAGTTCGACTCGATAGGTGGCGTTGTAGTTGAGATCCAGAATTCATCCCACCCGTGCGAAGCCGGGGCGGGTCGCTAGCGAATTATATAGTTGGATAATTTTTGTCTGTTTATAAATTTACTATAGTACTTCAGTCGATATCGATCCTGCTTCAATTAATTTGTTGTTGTACGTTTCAACAGTGGTAGAGCGGCACGCGGTAGCTTTTGCTGTCGCACGGATGGGCCGGCTCAAACCGGGGTGGTACCACGACCTCACAGAAAACCAGCGTGAAGTAGAGATTTACCTCTGTGTTTCGCTTGGTGAGTGCAGGTGGCCGGAGGCCCTTTTTACTGGAAATGAGGCATTCCATCTTAGCCCTCACGGGTGACAACGCATCTACATTTTGATTTGTAATAGAGGATAGATGTAGATGTCTATGGGCCGCAGCAACCACTTACCATCAGGTGGACTGTGTGCTCGTTTATCACCCTTATCCTATAAAAAAAAAGACGTAGATAACAACATATAATATAGATATAACATGTTAAAAAGTTTACTAATTTTGCAAAGCTAGCGTAAATTAAACGGCAAATATTTTCCCTGTATCGTTCGTAATAAGTTCGGGAGGCAATATCGGGAGGAGTGTAAGTTTCACGGTTCGGGATCAATTTAGGTTCGCGACGGGCCAACGTCAAAGAAAGAATTTCTCATAAGCTCGAAAGAGGGAAAATGCGGCTAGACACGTGTTCGAAATTATGGCTTTATATTTTTAGCGAACGAACATCGGTATAATGTTAGTGCTTTGAATTTTCAGTGACGAACGAGCTCATTTCTTCAGCGTGAAATTTTTTTGCTGACTTAAAAAAAAGTAGGGCTACAACTCCCCTGGTGCTCCAGTTGTTCATAGGCGGCGGTCAACACTTTCCATCAGGTGAGCCGCATGCTCGTTTGCCCGCACTTCTATAAAAAATGTAGGAGATCTTAATTTCACTGCAATTTATTTTATATATACGTAACAAGATGTCTGTAGTTATTTAACAGATTTTGCTTTAAGAGTAAAAGTAATGTAACAGGTTATATTACGCCCTACTGCTGAACACAGGCTTCCTATAACTACTGAGAAAGATTTTAGGGCAAGGAAATGTCCGAAATGCGTATCGGCAGACTTTATATGACTTCGAAATATATTTTCTTAATTCTCGATCATGCATTTATCTTTACCGCCGATCACGTGGTAAATCAGCATATGTGCAAGAAACAATTTCATTGGCGCCGGTGGAGATCGTACCCGGGTTGCTCGCATACTGGGAAGTTTAAAGCGCGTGCTTAACTTCTGAACTACCACAGGTGTTTTACTGTGGTTCCGTATAAAAATACAAGTAGATTTGTATGTGTATATTTGCATTTTTGTGGCATTTCACCTTTATGGAATCACTGGTTTAAAATCTTGAGCAGAACAATCTAATGACTCGGAAGATGCTACATATAATGACTCGGAGTTCTGCATTTTAAAATGCGAACAGCGCTTCTGCTTTCCGACCCTTGGTAATTATGTACCAATGAAGATAAGCGTTCAGTAGACGTAGATTTTTGTCACTTACTCGATTGACAATTTCCTTAGCCATATTTTAATTTGTAATTGTACTAGCAATCTGCCACGGCTTCGCACGGGTGATATCTATGATTCTACAATAGCGCATCTAGCGGGTCCAACTATGCCTATAACCTTCGCGGAAGTGCAAACAATATCTTGACAAATTTTTACCACAATCTGATGAACTGTATGGCAGCGTAGATTTTTTTAATTAACGCCCCCGCAACTCCCCTTGCGGGTGGAATTACGTAAAATCCGTTCTTAGCTGACCTCTACTCGGCAAAAGGAATATTCCTAACAAATGTCAAGTCTTTAGGCCTTATTGTTCCAGAGATATCGTGATGAGCCAGTACATAGGTATCTTGTATATTTATAATTATATTATTTGTTAACATAACATACAATAAAACAATAAAACGGAAACCATATCCTTTAAACAATCCTACTCTCCGCGATTTATTGCTAAAAACGCAGGCTGCATTTCCTCGCTGAATGGCTTAGCCTTTCGAGAAAAGAATAATTTAATGTATAATTTAATTCCTCCCTCTCCCTTCCACCGTCGGACAACCAGACGTTCAGCCAGTCTCCACCCCTTCGTTGTTAACTTATCACGCATTCGAACCAAACGGTTTGCTACATCGTTCATCATGTATACAGCAAAGGAGTGGAATAAGTTGCCAGCATCTGTGTTCCATCCGAGTATAAAGCCGCGTCTCCACCAAAGTTTTGTTGCCAACACAACAGTTGGTAACAAAACTCGAAACAATGTCGGGAACCGTGTTTCAATTTTCGGCGGCAACTTCAAAGGAATACGCTTGTTGCAAACATTTGTTCCCTCGGTGAAGACGCTTGTTGGAAACAGTTGGAAACATAAATGTTGTCAACATTTTTGGTGGATACGCGGCTTAATGTGGGTGCCTTCAAGGTAAAAATTAATAGGCTATTGTTAAGTCAGTGCGCTTCAGCATCTTAGGCTACGTCACCACTTACTATCAGGTGGGATTGTAGTTAAGCGCTGGCTTAGAATAACAAAAAAAGAAGCAGCTCTCTTGTCTCCAGCGGAGACGACCAGTTGCTATTTTTAATTTTAATATTTAATTAATTTTAGCTTTACCGTGTAATCAAATATTTAAACTTGGTCATAAATATTTAAGTAATTTGTTTATAACATAATTTAATAGTGTTTTAGATATCAACATCCATTAAATGATCAGAAGTTGATTTTTTAAGGACTAAAATGAAGATCAAACTTACGGTGATGGTAAGTGACTGCTGTAGCCCATAGACATCTGCAACCAACTTCTAACAAAGAATGATACAGATGTATTGTAACCTCTGAGGGCTATGATGGAATACTTCATACTCTGTAAATATACTAGTTCTAATACCCGTCAAACAGGTAAAAATTGGGTAAGAGAGTCTCACGGACGGACTCCTGGGCACAATAGGGGTCCCAGTGGATTTGGTGGAGTGGAGACTATTGTGCAGACCCAGGGGGCAATAATAATGTATCAAACTGCAAATTGTAACTTGTGCTTTCACTTATTTATTGGCTCCGCTTGAAGTTTGAACTTAAACTCTATGACCGGCCCATTGAGTTGCATTTTACTAGTGCATTTAACTGCGCTGTTTTCGCAGATATAGTGAGATCACGTGAGGACGGAAGAAAATAATTACTAACATAAAACCGTGTTTGAAAAATATGTTATAAATAAATATTTTTTTTTATAGGATAGGGTGACGATCGAGCACACAGTCCACCTGATGGTAAGTGGTGGCTGTGGCCCATAGACATCTACAGCTATCCTCGTTTGCGAATCAAAATGCAGGTGCGTTGTCACCCGTGAGGACTAAGATGGAATGCCTCTTTTCCTGTAAAAAGAGTCTTCGTTTCTCTACACTCACCATACGAAACACAGCAGTGTTAAGCTGCTATTTTACGCTGGTATTCTGTGAGAGCGTGGTCCTTCCCCGGTCGAGCCGATCCATTCGTGCTACAACTATACTACTAAAATAGCTGCAGCATGGCTCTACCACGTAAAAAAATTCATGAAAATTCGTTCGGTAGTTTTTGGGATATCGTGAACACACAATTTTTCTACAGATTTATTATATGTATAGAGATATATGTAGTGATATTTTCATGTACTTATGAGTAAACAATTGAATTAGCGCATCTATGAACGCTTTATAGATGAGGCAAAGTACAAAATAAATAATGGCAGAGCGATGCCTCTCAAAGAAAGAATTTGCAATAAAATTCTATAAGCCCCGCCTTCCCCACACACGGAGTCACTATCGGCGAATAGCGTTATTGGAAAAATGTGGAAATGGGGAAAATAGCTCTGTACGAAGAAAGAGTTAGGGAGGAGTTAAGGCGTGTGTGGATAAGATATGTGACGAAATCGCGAGATCGTACTAGAGTTAATGCCATTAGGGTGCACTGTAACGATAATACCTATATTATTTTCTGCAGAATTTTGTTTATACTATTTTACTTTATGCTGCCGACGCACGATTTATTTATAATTTTTTTAAATTAGCATTTGTCTTTTAAAAATGGATTATAATTGATGGCTTCGTAGCCAAAGTAATTGGCCATTAATAAGGAAAAACACAAATTAGTTTTTGGGTTTGAATGTGGTATTGCGATTGTCCAAGTATCTTTTATACTTTTTAATTATTATTTGCATGCAGATGTTTGTTACCTACTAAACTTGAACCAACATTTTCTCAATAAGTTTGAGCGCCTTCTTAATAACCGCATCAGGTTTATTTTCGGCCTTCGAAAATATGACCATATCTATCAATTTCGTATTCGCCTTAAATGGCTAACTATCCGAGAAAGGTGCACTTCCAGAATATTGTCCGTTCTCTACTCCATATTAAATTATTTGTCCTCTCCTTCCTACCTTAAAAAAAAATTCAATACCTTTCCTTCAACCACGACAAGTTACTTCGCTCTTCAACTAATCTGAAGATTTCAGTTCCACTCCATTTTATTGGATTTATCGCCAATTCTTTTACTGTTCAGGCTGCACTACTTTGGAACTCCTTACCGGAAGACATTAGGAAAGCACCGAATAAGATAGCCTTCAAAAGATTGGTCCGGGAACATCTTTCAAAAACAATGTTGTCAGCATAATGTCAATACTGCCATATTATGTATGAATGTATATATGTATTTATGTGTGTGTATATGTATATATGTAAAAAGGATAATTGTTATATATGGATTATTATGTATAAGCCATATTTTAATATGTGTTATATCTATATAAATTAGATTTAGTTATTATTTTATATTTACTAATATAAGTCACCTACCTGCCACTAATTACTCACCACGCCATGGGTTGACTGGCAGAGAATGCTAACTGACATTAAGTCCGCCCTTTGTAACCTTTATGGTTAAAGCAATAAGGTTTTTAAATAAAATAAAACATGCGTTAGTGTCGTGGAACACTCGGTTGGAACGAAGTTCCTTTCGTAGTATATTGTTATTGATAAACGTATATTATTGATTAACAAATATAAATAAATGAATTACTAGCGTCTATTAAAATGAAGCATCATTTAACATAAAATAATATGTATTTATTTCATGGTAAGATAAGAAAAAGTGCGAGGGAGATGGATATTATTCTATCTCGCTTCCTTATAGCCGCCAAGGCCGTCTACACTACGTCAGAAGGGGTCGTGATGGAAAAATATTATGCCTCCTCTTCACTACTCGCGAAGTAACTTTGACGAAGTGATTATAGAAGTTGCGAAGAGCTCAGTCGTCTTGAGTCTCCCGCACCCTTAACATAAATGCCGTTCAAGATTCAGCTGCTATAGGTACCTAATTGTGTGAACAGTACGACGTTAATGCGTTTACTAAATAAATATTTATGTAGAAAGTTACATATTTAATATTTATATATAAAAAATATTCTAACTGGCGTAAGCCGAGTAGTGTAGTGTGAGGCGTAGTCCTTTGACTCTGGCGCAAAAAACCGACAGCGATCGGAAGTTGCCTGAGGCGAAGCGACGTCGCACAAAGCGAATTGAAGTACCTCTCTACACTATTCGCCTCGTCCATCTTCGATCTACTTCGCGAGTAGTGTATAGGAGGCATTACCCTTTTTATCGCCTAGCCCCCATTCGCCAAATCCGCACCATCAATGTAAAAGACATCAATGGTAATCCGCACATCAATGGTAAAGAGCACTGACTTATCTTAACAAAAACCTACGTATTCTTGCTTTGAAGAAAACCACTTTGTTATCACATAGAAAGCCGGAAAAATTATTCTACTTCTTCGTTGTACGTATTAAAAGCAAGTGCGTGGAACACGGATGGTAAACAAAAAAGGTCATGATACCCGCTGGGCGTTTGGTTGACCGATATATGGTGGAGAAGGGCTGCCATATTCATCACATATCTTCTGATTGTGGGGGCTGGTCTGCTCTGGTCTGTTAAGCTCTACACTACACACCACAGCACTTTACAGGCACCCCTGATGAACATAGGCCTTCCCCAAGGAATGTCACAAAACACGGTTCTGTGTTACCTGCAATAATTGACTTGTTGCATGTCTTACAAGGTCATCATTTCATGTAGTTGAGAGCCAACCAACACTTCAATTACCGGGTACGAGGCTGTCACTCGATAACCTTCTTTCCTATTCAAAATCTAAGGTTGCTAATCTGCTGAGCCAAGAGTGACAACAGTGGCAATAAACCCCCTATGAAAAGGTAAAAAGAAACAGTCCCTAGCACACGGCAGAAGGGGCAGAGGGTGCTATGAATCTCTGGTGGAGGTTCGATTGCCACCTTGAACAACTCGATATGCACTTATAAGATCTAAAAGTTTTTATGTCCAGTCCATGAGTGCAACATGGAATATGCTTCAGTTGAAAATATGATAAAAAAACCGGTTGAAAATATGAAAAAGAAAAAATATTTGACATTTGAAATTTTTAATGGCGATTCTGCTATAACACGCACCGAAGCTGGCTTAACACGGCGCATGATATCACAAATCGCACCACGCCAGCTTGCGCCTACGAGCTAAGTGAATGTATTCGTAAGTAGCTCGAGGCGACGCGAGCTAGCGGGTGATAGCGCTTCCGATACGCTCGAAGTCTGTAACTTCAAAGGAGCGCCGCAAGCTCAGTCATGACGAATTGGGCGCGCACAAAGTGGTGAACATGTCGCTGTGTCATTTCGTCTCGACTTTTTCTATTAAGGCCAGGTTGGACAAAATACCTATCTAGTAGTAGTAATAGTTTATAAGACACGATTTTGACGCGCGAGAATTGATACTTCTTGATTCTTGATATAGTAAATGCTCGGAAAAATATGCATACATGAAATCACATCTATTACGTTCTTTTTCAAATGATTTATTAATTATTTAAATTTCAATTCTTTGGTTGAGCATGTTTTTAATAAAATAATGGTTATGAAAATTTAATTATTATGTTAACCAAAATAAAAAACAAAAATTAAATTGCCGGGGAAATGTTAACGTTCCAGTTCACGTTAGTCAGTTTTTGAAGGGATAATTATATAATATTTTTCGATAATATGATAGGTTAATATGCCTTGAATTAGATATTTCATCGGCTACATTTTTATTTAGATCATTTATTTCTTGATAAGCAAAAATGTTTCAAATAAAGTAACCTTTTGTCCACAAAATGTCGTACGCTTATTTCGTGCTGGACAAAATTAAATGCATACAGCGGAGAAGGGAAGAAATCCTCGCCTTAACAATTTTATTTTTTATACATACCTATATCATCATCATCATTACAGCCTTTCATAAGTCTATTGCTGAACATAGAACTCCCCCAAGGAATACCACAAAGCATGATCCTGTGCCACCTGCATCCATCGACTTCCTGCATGTCTTACCAGGTCATCACTCCATCTCGGGGTCGCCTTACACTTTGCCTACCGGTACGAGGCTGCCACTCAAGAACCTTTCTTCCCCATCGGTTGTTGGTTCTTCGAGCTATATGGCCGGCCCACTGCCACTTCAGCTTACTAATCCGTTGGGCTATGTCGGTTACTCTGGTTCTACTGCGGATATACTCATTTCTAAGTTTACCCGGCAGAGAAACCCCGAGCATAGCCCTCTCCATAGCTCGCTGAGCGACGTTGAGCCTCCTCATATGGTCAGCAGTGAAGGACCACGTCTCAAATCCGTAAGTCATCACTGGCAACACGCACTAGTTGTACAATTTCGTTTTAAAGTTTTGAGGTATGTCTGACGAGAAGATGTGTCGTAGTTTCCTGAATGCTGCCCAGCCGAGTTGAATCCGTCGATTGACCTCTCGGTCGAAGTTGGACTAACCTAGTCGGACTATTTGTTCCAGGTAAACCTACTCGTCAACAACTTCGAGCTTAGTGCTCTCAACAACTATCGGCATAGGTGTGACATGGACATTAAACATGATCTTTGTTTTGTCCATGTTCATCCTAAGACCTATTCGTTGGGAGACACTTTTGAGGTCATTGAGCATGGTGCTTAGGTCCTCTAGCGATTCTGCCATAAGGACTATATCGTCGGCAAATCGAAGGTGAGTGATGTACTCGCCATTGATGTCAAAACCGTATCCTTTCCAGTCCAGAAGCGTGAAAACGTCTTCCAATGCAGCGGTGAAGAGGCTCCAAAGTCTTTGCCAGAGATCTGTCTGCCAGAAAGAGCCAACTGTCAAAGCTGAGGACCGAATGTGGTAGCATCGTTTCCGGGGCACCTGAGATTTTAAGTGAGATTGAGATGTTCTATGGGCAGCTGTACACGTCATCGTTGGAGCCACACGCAAGTGTGAGTAACGATCTAAGAGCGAGTCTTATCCGACACTATTCCGATGATGTCCCGGACGTCACTCTGGGCGAGTTTAGAATGGCTATTCAGCTCGTTAAAAACGGCAGGGCCCCGGGTGAGGATGAAATTACAGCGGAGCTTCTGAAAGTGGGTGGAAGACCGGTACTTGAAGTCCTTTAGAAGCTCTTTAATTCCGTCCTCCATGGTGTCGTTACACCGGAGGCGTGGAGCAGAGGTGCGGTGGTCTTGTTCTTCAAGAAAGGTGACAACGTTCTCTTGAATAACTGCAGACCGATTTCCCTTCTGAGCCGCGTCTACGTGGTGTTTTCGAGAGTCATTACGAATCGTCTCGCGCGCAGACTTGACGACTTCCAGCCTCCCGAACAAGCCGGGTTCCGAAAGGGCTTTAGCACCATAGACCACATACATACCCTTCGGCAAATTGTACAGAAGTCCGAAGAGTACAATTTGCCACTATGTCTGGCGTATGTGGACTATGAGAAAGCCTTTGATTCCGTCGAAATTTGGGCGGTGCTGCAGTCCGTTCAGCGGTGCCAAGTTGACTGTCGGTATATCGAAGTGCTGAAGTGTTTGTATAGTAGAGCTACGATGGCTATCCGAGTACAGAACCAGAGTACGAAACCTATCCAATTGCAGAGAGGTGTAAGACAGGGTGATGTTATACATACCTATATAACGTCGATATATATATATATATATATATATATATATATATAGTCAGGGGTTTTCATGCTGGTCTACCTTTCCGGTGATCCTGTTATGGAATACGGGTACGCGACCCCGGCTCTCCGAGCTACTGTTATTCTCATACCTTTCCTGCCGAGATAACAGTATCCTTACACCTATGCTCCTACCCCCAAACTTCTTTTTCCTTTTCCCAAAATGGTAGCTTCCTCTACCAACAATAGCATACCCAAAGAGGGTTGGTGTCAGGCAGGCGGCCGACTGTAAAACTTCTGCCAAATCCCATGCAGTAAATGAAGAGTACGAGTTGTGGGATATATGACAGGGCTAGGGCGTACCCCGCAGGCGACGCGCAGGGGCAGCACCCGGCCCCTGTGGGAAGTGGGCAAGGGTTGTCGCACCTTACGGAGCGGGTGCGACGTAAGAGGCGAGCCCGGAGAGAGAAGAATGTCAGAGTGAGGTTTGCAAGCTGGAATATAGGTACGATGACTGGAAGAGGAAGAGAGTTAGCAGATGTTTTGAAACGACGAAGAGTGAATGTTGCCTGTTTGCAGGAAACAAAATGGAAGGGCAATAAAGCAAGAGAGATTGGGGAGGGATACAAGTTTTATTATTGTGGAAGTGATGGGAAGCGAAATGGAGTAGGAGTTGTGTTAGATAGTGGAATGAAAGAACGAGTGACAGATGTGAAAAGAGTAAATGACAGAATGATAGTTGTTAAATTAATGATTGAAAACAAAGTAGTGAATGTTTTTTTTTTTTTTTTTTTTTTTTTTTAAAAAAAAAAAAAAAAAGTAGTGAATGTTGTAAGTGTGTATGCTCCGCAAACAGGCTGTGAAGAGAGTGTGAAAGAGAAGTTTTGGGAGGAATTTGATTGTATGATGATGGGAATACCTGAGCGTGAGGATGTTTTTATGGGAGGAGATTTTAATGGACATGTAGGGAGAGTGAATGACGGGTATGAAAGAGTACACGGTGGATGGGGGTACGGAGTGCGGAACCGTGAGGGGGAAGTTCTTCTGCAAGCAGCATGTGCTTTCGACCTGGCTGTAGTAAACACGTGGTTCCAAAAACGAGATCAGCATCTTGTTACTTATAAAAGTGGCCACCACGCGACACAGATCGACTATCTTCTGATAAGACGGAACCAAATCAAGTGTGTAAAAAACTGCAAAGTGCTTCCAGGTGAAGACTTAGTATCCCAGCACCGAATTCTGCTGGCTGACATCTGCTTAACTGTTCGCCTCAACAAACATAAGGATCGTCCCCCACCCAAAATAAAGTGGCATTTGTTGCATAAGGAGGGGTATGCAAGTGAATTTACAGAGCTAGTTGTAAACAAGATGATAGAGATGGGTGGTATGGAAGGAATGAGTGTGAATGAGTGCTGGAAGGAAATGGCTGATTGTATCCGAAGTGTGGCAAGGAAGGTGTTAGGAGAAACAAAAGGGAAGCGTATGATAGATAAGGATGGGTGGTGGTGGAGTGAAAGTATTAGAGAAGTTTTGAGAGAAAAGAAAAATGCCTTTAAAGAATGGCAGAGCGTAGAAGACCAGAATGAATCCATAAAAGAAAGTAAGAGAGGGGCGTATAAAGAATGTAAGAAGAGAGCGAAGAAGGAAGTTGCTATTTGTAGGGCAGAGGCGCAAGATAAATTATATCGGTCCCTTGAAAGCCCCGAAGGTCAAAAACGACTTTTTCAAATTGCAAGAGCGAGAGAAAGGAATGGAAGAGATGTTTCACATGTAAAATGTATAAAAGATGATCTTGGAAGGATTTTGACTGACGATGAAAGTATAAAGAAGCGATGGAAGGAGTATTTTGAGAAATTGATGAATGAGGAGAATGAATGGAATGGTATGCTTGAAAACCCACCAGTAAATATGGGCTTAGTGAGAGAAATTAGTGTGGAAGAAGTAAAAATGGCTGTTAGGAATATGAAGAATGGGAAGGCGGTCGGCCCAGATGGAATACCAGTAGAAGTGTGGAAGTTGCTGAGGGCGGATGGATGGAAGTGGTTGAGTTTATTTTTCGGTAAATTGTTGCAGGAAGAACAAATACCTGAGGAATGGTGCAGTAGTATACTGGTCCCCATTTTTAAAAACAAAGGAGACGTTCAAAACTGCAGCAGTTACCGGGGAATAAAACTCATGTCACATACGATGAAAGTCTGGGAAAGAATAATAGAGAGAAGAATGAGAGAAGAGTGTGAGATAACACAAAACCAGTTCGGATTCATGCCCGGTCGAGGTACGACAGATGCCATTTTCGCATTACGCCAATTGTGCGAAAAGTACAAGCGCGTGCATAAAGATCTGCACATGGTTTTTGTCGACCTTGAAAAGGCGTACGATCGGGTTCCCCGTGAGGTTTTGTGGTGGGCGTTAAAGATGAAAGGTATGCCTGGGAAGTATGTGAGGTTAGTCCGTGCTATGTACAGAGCATCCCGTACATGTGTACGATCTGCCGCGGGAACTACGGGCAGTATCGATGTGGCGGTAGGGCTGCACCAAGGGTCGGCATTGAGCCCTTACCTCTTCCTACTGATTATGGACGCTTTGACGTCGGACCTGCAGGATGAGGCACCCTGGTGCATGCTCTTTGCCGATGACATCGTGCTTGTCGGGGAAGAAGGCATCGAGGTACAGAGCAGACTGACGGGGTGGCAACGGAGGCTGGAAAGTGTTGGCATGAAGATCAGCAGATCCAAAACCGAATATCTGTGCTGTGATTTCGGCGGTCTTTCCAGTCCTGTACCCATGTCGTTGGATGGCGCTATACTGCCTATCTGCTCAGATGTCAAGTACCTCGGTTCCCTCATTCAAGGCGACGGCGGAATAGATAGAGCTGTGCAGCATAGGATTAACGCAGGGTGGATGAAATGGCGACAGGTCACAGCCACAACGTGCGATCCCCGAATGCCAATAAGGCTGAAGGGGAAAATTTACAAATCGATCATCCGACCTGTCGTCATGTATGGAAGTGAATGCTGGGCCGTCAAGAAGAAGGATGAAAATAGACTGCATGCGAATGAAATGAGAATGTTACGATGGATGTGTGGTGTGACAAGGATGGATAAGATAAGGAATGAGTATATAAGAGGAAGCCTGAAAGTAGCGCCAGTGGTAGAAAAGGTGAGAGGAAGCAGATTGGCATGGTTTGGGCATGTGATGCGGAGGAATGAAAGTCATGTCACAAAACGAGTGTTGAATATGAATGTAGAGGGACACACGGGCAGAGGAAGGCCGAATAAAAGATGGATCGATTGTGTGAAGAGTGATATGAGAATGAAAGGAGTAAGTATGGAAATGACGGCTGATAGAGAGGAATGGAACAAAAAGATTCACTGCGCCGACCCCAGATAATGGGAAATGGTTTAGAGAATGATGATATATATATATATATATATATATATATATATATATATATATATATATATATATAACGACCACAAAATCATCGAAACAAATGTTCCGAACCCAGCCGTCGCAGCGGCAGCACACATACACCTTAGATTAATACACACATTTAAGGTTTTACTTACATTTCACTAAATTGCCAGAATATTGTTGCCCTTTTCTTTAAGCTTACATGGCGTCAAATTTATAAGCCAAAGTATTAAATTTAATAAAACATAATAAAATCGGCTTACTTCCTTGTGATATGATAGTCCGTGAGCTTTGTTTGATTTGTTTGAGTAAGTAGTGTTTTAGTCAAGTTGGGAAGAAAGAAGAAGAAAACAATGCATTTCCTTGTAATGGCAACATTTGACATAAAAGGCGTACCTACGATTTGTGTAGCTTGAAATTTCAAGCACATGTCATCGTCATGTCATTACAAATTGGTCTAGACTATCTATATACTATGGTCTATCTTGGTGGTAAACAACCTGCGCCAGTCTTCCGTTGGAACTGTAATGGAGTACTGTAATAACATGATACGAATTCATATCAGATTTTTAAGGGAATACTTTAGTACTATTAAAGTATATCATATACAATTATCATCGTTATTTATCAACACAGAACTTCATAAGTCCACTGCTGAATATAGACCTCCCTGCATCCATCGACCTCCTGCATGTCTTACCAGGTCGTCACTCCATTTAGTGGGGGGCCACCATAAACTTTGTCAGTCGGATACAAGGCTGTCCAACCTTTCTACCTCATAGGTTCTTGAGCTATATGGCCAGAATTGCCGCTTCAGCTTACAAATCTGTAAAGCGTAAAATTCGTAAAACACAACAATAAAATTAACAAATAATTTAACGAAATGATCTTTTCCATTATTAAATCATTTAAAATTAATTTTTGCTTAAAATACCCGCCTGACCTGTGACTAATGTGCATTAGGGGGTTAATAGATAACTAAACATTTATCAAAAAATAAACCCAAATTGTTTACACTAGTGATGAGAAATTGCAGGGTTTCGTCTCTACGCTCACCATCCTTTTTGTCCATCGGATGAGTATTGGCGTATATTCTTTGTCCAATAGCGGACTTACAAATGACCTTGGTAATAATAAAACATCATCGCGTGCGCCTCAAAGGTTCTCGAATTTGTCAAATTAATGCATTCGAGCGAAGTTCCCGCGTTTCTTTTGTTTCCCGCAAAAACGCATCTCTCCGCTAAATTATACGAGACTTAATTTGTTCGTGCACAACTCAAGTTCCACCGGTGTCGGTCAAAAAATCATGCGTTAGCTTCTTTGCCTCCAAGACCGGTTTCTGTGAATCTTGAAAAGACCCCGTTTTGACTGCAAGGTCGCTTAGAGTATAATATGTCGTGAGCTTAACAACTCTCTACTAAATTAACAACTCGAGTAAATTAACAGCCTGTGTATGTTTGTGTCTCTGTTCTGTCTTTGAGAGAGTTTTGGAGCGGTGGAAGTCCGCTTCGTTATACCAATACATAATATATCGAATATATCGTTGAAATATATTTTGTTTATTAGACATGCAGATCTTCCTCCTCCGCCAGCTGCGAAACTGATGAAAAAAAAAATTTAATTGATAATTTCATTGGTGCTAGTGGGGATCGAATTCAGTTTTCACATGTATTTTACGATTCATATTAATTCGCAGGGGTGACAACGCATCTGTGGTCTTCTTCGTCTGAAGTTCGTTTCCGATCTACACACGCAATATAAGTATGTGTATGTATACAATATGTATGCAAAATAGCTTCTACCAATGAAATAGATTATTGTTAGCTGTAGTGTCACGATCATATTGTAAAAAATGTATATTGTAAGAATCGGACCTGTTCCGTTTATGTTACTTTTTACGTAGCCTTAGGTTCGAATTTGACATTTGATTACTGTGGTGAACTATTCCTGACTAAAGCATTAGATTACTAAGAGCTTTTAACATTTTAATTTTATTTTAAAACACATTAAAGAAAATATTAAAGAGACAAGAACGTCGAATTGTAATGACCGTTATTATCTTCATTATCGCAATCGTATACTTGATGTTTGCGGTTTTTCGAGAAATTATGTAATAATTTGTATTTAAAAAGTTTCGAATAAAAATTAAATATATAATAAAAGATCCATCGCCAGGAGGCAACTAAGTGTTATGTCAAACGACCATTTTCATGGCTTACGGTAGATGGCGAAATAACTAATTAAAAAAAATAATCGTGTCAGTCTCGAGGACAGGTGCCGAGTAGCCAGTATCTCGGTATTCTACAGGAAGCGTTTTGGAGAGTGTTGGCAGGAACTGTGTAATTCCTCCCTCCAATTTCCACCATCGGAAAACCAGGCAGCCGGCGGGTCTTCGTACATTTGTCGTCAATATTCTACGCGAATGAAACTAACTAAAAACATTTTTTTTATATAATTTTCACTTTAAATACTTAAATATGATTACAGACTTTGAGACATTCTATTTTAGTTCTCAGCGGCGACAACGTATTTGTCTGATGTCCATGAACTGCATTATCCACTGACCATCAGGTTTACTGATGGTTCGTTTGTTACTTAAGTGTATGAAGAATAACGTTGATATTATGAGATAATATCTTCTACCTAAATATAAAACCGACCGTGTCGTGGCGGTAGAAGAATATCCACTACCCCATATAGGCGACAGAGGGAAACAAATCAGGAGATGGGCAGCATCCTAATAACGACTAAAAATAAAAAACTGCGGTTGCCAACCCGCTTGCCAAGCGTTGCAACTATGGCTGTTTGCCATTTTTTGCCACTATGAGGGAGATATATATGTTTAGCAGTAGACTTTAATAGGCTGTAACGGTAACGGTAAAAATCAAACATCTTCACCATTTATTTCCAAGGAACAATATAAGCAAATTGCTACTATAATTAAAATAAAATATACAATATACTCATGCACATAATATACGTACTTTTAAAACATATATTTTAGAGATAAGTATGGCAATGTAAGTAATTAGCACAAGCAACATTTAGCATGTGTTTGCAATATAAGTTGTTATATTTATATTGCACACACACACATTTTTTCCTTTAAACTTTATTTTACATAAATTTACTTTAAATTAACCAGCGTCACTTATACTTGTTCCATTTATATATTTTTTTATTGAATAAGAGTGCCGAACGAGCACACAGTCTATCTGATGGTAAGTGAACGTTGAGGCCCATAGACATCTACATTTAACCTCAATTAAGAATCAAAATGCAGATGCATTGTCATCCCTAAGTACTAAGATGGAATTCCCCGGGTCCAGTAAAAAGGATCTCTGGTTTTCTATACTCACCATACGAAACACAGCAGCATTAAGTCACTATTTAACGCTGGTGTGCTGTAAGAGTGTGGTTCTACTTCGATCAAGCCGAACTATTCGTTATACAACCATAATATAGCTGCAGCGTGGTTCTACCACGTATGCAATTATAATAATGACGAAAATGTTTGAAATCATTTAAAGTATCATGAACTCAAAAAAAAAATCAGAAAGCGCACAAACCGAGCATATTCCTCAGAAGTAATCAATATTACTTTAAATATAGTTGCAAAAAGTAAGTCGGCCAATTTACGAACTACCCAGAGCAGTGGGATTCATCAAAAATCGATTACTTACAACAAATTGCAGTTTAACAACCGGTTGCGAATATTTCTGCTGTTGTTGCGGCGGTACGATATATCTTAACTAGTGATCGTCTGAGATGATAATGCAACACACTTGTAACAGCGATTATAAGTTAAAGATTTGAGTCAAATAAGAATTCGGTTTTATTTTCACTAAAAAATTTAGACATTGATACACAATATGTACCTGATACTCAAATTGAAACGACATTTTCTATCGATAAGGTCCATTAGCTACGTGAGGCGATTTCGGCGATTTTTCTACCCTCCCCCTTCCTCTGGTGAGATGTGGCGAATTATTACTCGATCATTCACACAAATCTCATATTCTTTAAAATTCTCACAATTTTTCAAAATGCATATTTTTAGTGCAAATACGTTAATTTGAGCTTACGTGTGAGTTTATTTCCCATGTAGTGGCGGGCAAGAATACCCTCTACCCAATATCATCCCGTGGGTGTTGTAAGAAACAACAGATTGAAACTGACGCAGAAGATAGACAGCGGCATCTTTCTAATAACAGTAAAATAACAATTAAAAAATTTACTTATGCCAACCCGCTCGCTAACCGAGGCAACTATGGCAATATACCTCCCATTATGAGAGCTACGAAGAGACGGACCCCAGTATCCGGTGGTCCCGCTATTGCTGGCTACGGTGGTGACCATAGCAACGGGAGGGTAGGGGGTGCTAAGAATCTCCGGTAGAGGGTCGGTTGCCACTTAAGACGACTCGACCTGGCTACATATAACGCTGTGTGCGGACTGAGGAATGACGAGAAGACACTGGAGCTGGAAGAAAAGATGAGCAAGTTGCGATGGAATATTATAGGATTATCCGTGGTTCGAAGAAAGGGGGAGGACACGGTAATCCTCGTGTCCGGCAACTTGTTCTATCACCGGAAGAGCGACCATCTACCCTAAAGAGGTGTCGGATTTATTGTCTATAAGTCTCTCGTTAACAACATTGTAAAGATTGGAAGTGTATCGACTTACTCGTATACTTAGAATCACCAAACAATATTCGCTATAGGTCATACAGGTTTACGTATCATCCTTGTCACATCCTGATGAGGAGGTAGAGAAAATGTATGGGGATATCTCTAGTGTCATGCATTCCTCCAAAACCCACTATATGGAGTTAATGAGAGACTTCAACGTAAAACTATGTAGGCACAAAAGAGAACGGTGAGCTAAAAGTAGAAAGTTAGTTATAGTTAAGAGCTAAAAGAAATTCGGAATAGGGCAAAGGAACTCAAGGGGCCAGCAGTTGGCCGACTTCATGGAGAAAGAGGGACTCTTTATGATGCATTTTTTCTTTGTGAAGCGGCCCACAGAAAGTAGACTTGGTCAAGCCTCGAATGTTCGACAAAAAATGAGATTGACTTCATTATGACGGCCGAACGACAATTGTTCAGTGATGTCTCAGTGATCGCTGGGGTGAAAACTGGCAGCGATCACAGAATGGTGAGAGGCAAATTGAACCTAAACGTTAAGTCAAAGAGGTCACGTCTAATGAAGTCAACGCTCATGGACGAAACAAGGATAACTAATGTGTAACGTCTATATCACATCTATGCCGCTAGTTGTTAGAAGCACTAAGCTCGAAGTTGTTGGCGAGTATGTTTACCTGGGGACAAGTAGTCCGACAAAGTAAGACCACCTTCGACCGAGAGGTCAATCTACGGATTCAACTCGGCTGAGCAGCGTTCGTGAAATTACGACACATTTTCTCGTCAGTTATACCTCAAAACTATGACCAGACGTTCGGTCAGTCTCCATCCTTTCGTTGTTGACCTACCACGCATTCGAACCTAATAGTTTACTGCGTCGTTCATCATGCGTACAGCAAAGAAGTGGAATAAGTTACCAGCACCTGTCTTTCTTTCCGATTACAGTGTGGGTGTCTTCTAGGCGAGAGTGAAAAGACTTTTGTTAAGTCAGTGCGCTTCACCATCTTAGGCTACATCACCACTTACCATTAGGTGGGATCGTAGATAAGCGATGGCTTAGTAGAATATAAAAAAAAACTTGAAAACCAGATTGTACAATCAGTGCGTGTTGCCAGACTTATGAAGGGCTGTAATAATGATGTGAGTTTATTAAAAAAAGCATAAGTTGCTTAATTATTTTTATGCATTTACGGAGTTCGCAATATCACTATAAATGTCATTGTGGAGGATTTAGCGATATTTTACTTATTTTAAAAAAAAATTAAATACCACCCTTCCTCTTCTTCTTTTTCAGACCATAACAGTTTCAGTTCGCTGCTGACCGTAATAGGAGGGATTTGTGGGATTTGGGAAGACTTGCCGAGATCCGAGACCGGCGTCCGGCGTCTCTTACCTTAAAAGTTCCTCCTAATGTGTCTCCCAATCACTATTTTTCATTGTTATTTATACCTCATTTGCTTGTTTTCAATAGTCCTAGATTTAAAAGTTATAATAATTAAATGATTGATTAAAAGTGAAATTGTAAGTAGTTATTTCACGCCGATATTCTTTTCGAGCGTGGTGCTTCCTCAGTAAACCAGTTTAATCGGCTGTATTTTTTTTGTGTTAAATCAGAACTTTTTTCTAGAGAAACCGATTTAAATGATTCTTTTTTTATTTGAAAGTTGGTGCTTCTCATGTGGTTTCATGTAAGTTTAAGTATTTTTGAGTTATTTTTTTTATATTCTACTAAGCCAGCGCTTATCTACGATCCCACCTGATGGTAAGTGGTGATGTAGTCTAAGATGGTGAAGTGCACTGACTTAACAAAAGCCTATTCACTCTTGCCTTGAAGACACCCACATTGTAATCGGATGGAAAGACAGATGCTGGCAACTTATTCCACTCCTTTGCTGTACGCATGATGAAGGACGTGGCGAACCGTTTGGTTCGAATGAGTGGTAATTCAACAATGAAAGGGTGGAGACTGGCCGAACGTCTGGTTGTCCGATGGTGGAAGGGAGAGGGTGGAATTTAATTATGTAATTCCTGCGCACTCTCCGAAATGCATCCTGTAGAAAACCGAAAGGCTGGCTACTTTACGTCTGTGTTCGAGGCTGGTAAGATTGGTTTTAACCAAATTCGGGTCACCAATAAGCCTCTTAGCACGCCTTTCCATTGAGCCTAGAGCTGCTAGGTGGCATTTTGCAGCACCAGCCCATATATGGCAGCAATACTCCATGCACGACCGGACTTGCACTTTATATAAAGTAAGCAGCTGTCCCGGCGTGAAGTATCGCCGCAACTTTGCAAGGACTCCCAGCTTTCTTGCAGCTGCTTTGGCCTTGGACTCAATGAACCGCCTGAAGTTCAAATTTGAGGATATTTCAAACCCTAACAACTGAAGGCGGTCGGTATATTTCATTGATACATTTCGGAAAGAAGGAGCCAAGGTAAGCTGGCTCCTTTTTGCATTGAAGAGACACGCTTGTGTTTTGGAGGCGTTGAACTTCATAAGATTGGCATCGCCCCAATCGGAGACTGCCTGTAATATGAGATTCACACGCTCTACCATAGCTTCTCTTTCAGACTGGATTTGATCCCGACTGGCCCGAGGACTTGGTTGGTATCTCTCAACAACTGTGCTATCGTCTGCATAACCATAGATACTGGGCATAATCAGATCATTAATATGCAGCAGGAAGAGAGTTGCGGAGAGGACGGACCCCTGAGGAACACCGGCGTTAGTCCCCATAGCAGTCGCATGAGCAGCCATCGACGACGACCTGGAGAGACCGTTCACTAAGAAAGTCCTTTACCCATTCAATCAGACCAGGGGATAAGCCGTGCGCTGGAAGCTTACTCAAAAGGCTAGTGTGCCAAACTCTGTCAAAGGCCTTCGAGACATCAAGGGAAACAGCAAGTGCTTCCCCACTGTTCTCGAGTGCCTCGCCCCATACGTGTGTAGCATACGCTAGAAGGTCCCCAGCTATCCGATTTCGGCGAAACCCATATTGCCGGTCACTAAAAAGGTATTTCTGTTCTAGGTATGCCATTAAGCGGGCATTCAATATACGCTCCATAATCTTGCAGAGTATGGAGGTAATTGAGATTGGACGATAATTGGCAGGGCCGGCGCGGCTGCCTTTTTTTGGAACAGGCTGCACGTTGGCCAGCTTCCAGGATTCTGACACTATTCCAGTACTAAATGAGAGGCGGAACAAGCGTGTCAACACAGGAGACAACTCAGGTGTTCAAGCTTTTAGGACTATAGCTGGTATACCATCTGGTCCACTAGCTTTATTCACGTCTAGATACCGCAAGGTTTTAAGAACCTCCTTATTCGTTATACAAATCTCCGACATAGAGGTCCCGCAGTGAGGTAAAATTATCTATATGAGTTATCCTTAATAATGCGTATTTAATTGACTTCGACTACATTGATGATGTTCTTATTTTATTTATATTGAAGTCGGTTGAATAAAGTTTTAAATTTTACAATTTTACCACTTGTAACGGATAAAGGTTCGCGGCATTGAGGCATCTTTAATGCGATGATAACTTCAATGGAGTGAACCCGTCGTTCACATATTTGCAAAAGGTGGGGTTTTAACTTCAGGTGGATAAGTTGAAACAAGCAGCTGATCCTTATGTTATAGGGTGTGTACTTTCCACGCACCCCTTTCTGTGATGAACCTTGTAGTGGCGGTGTAACAATATCTACTAACCCACATCATCCCGCAGTTGCCGAAGAGGCGACAGAGGGAAACAAACCAGGAGATGGGCAAAAACTACTTTCTAATAGCAACTAGAAACAAATTGCGGTCACCAACCCTTCTGCCAAGCGTGGCAACTATGGCAAATAGCGGGAGGCCTATGTTCAACAGTGGACTTTGATAGGCCATAACAGATGAATAGTAGATAGTAAGAGAAGAATGAAAGACTTTATTAATTTATAAATTATAACTATGATAATAAAAAAAATTCTATGCTAATAATGAATTGATAGATGAGAGCATACGGTGCGACTGATGATCGAATACAAACGTCTGCAATTCGAATGAATACGGCGTAAAACCAAAAGTACCAACGAGTGGAGAATATATGAGCTGGCTCGTACAATGACTGTACGTAAAAAGATAATGAAGCTTCGCAAACTTGCTCAAATTAGAAGGAAAGAGCCATCTGTCTTTTTACAAATAAAATGGTTGTTTTACCATAAAATAACAAAATTTAAATTGCATTTAAAGCTTAAGCTCAAATCACCAACGGCCATATTCATTGGCTAATTCATCGGTAACAATTTTTTTCTATTTTAAACGAACAGCTAGTTCTGCTATAGAAGATACCATTCTATTCAGAACTTAACAATCATAAATTGACTAAAATAAATGCCAGATGTAGCTTCATGTAAAACTATGTAAGTTTCCTGAAATGATGAATTAAATCGAGAAATCAAAGACGATTTTATGTCTGGCTTAAACGGGACGGTATATTATATACACATAGATATCTTTCGTGGCCTAGAAGATTTTCTAGAATTTTGTATAGTCGTTTCTTATGACTCCCAAAAACAAAAAGTATTTGGCGTTTTAAAAATGTGAGAACGCCTATGCTTAGCTGTGAGAACCATATAGATTACGTTAATTATACTAATAATAATTGAAGAAGCCTAGAAAACAGGTATCTATTAAGTTAAAATATATGTAAGTAGGAATTCATGTACGTGGCAGTTAAGCCGTGAATGTGGCAGTTTTATTCCCCAGTTATCCGATTCGAGAAGTAAACAACAGTAAATCCAAATTTAATTATCATTCGTTTACCAACAGCGTCTGCAGATCATTGAGTTTAGTGCTGGCATTTTGATATTTTAGAATATGTTGAATGCGGACCATGTTAAGTAATAAACGATAGTTTTTGATAATAATGATAATGTTCTTAAGATATTATTCCGGTCATGGCGGTGAGCCTCAACGGAGAACAACAAGTATGGTCTACAAATAATTTTTCCGGATCGGAATGTTTGTTATTCTGAAATTTATAAATGTAAACAAAGCCACGATACGGTAAAAATCTTAGTATGTAGTGTTATTTATTTGTTTCCTTAAGGGGAAACTAAAACTAAACTAAATACTAGAGTAGGCTCTAGGATTTAGTTTTCAAACAAAGAAGAAAACATGTCACAGAAGACAGCATCTGCGTAGGACAGAATTATAGTACACGAATGTGTGCAAGCACAGGTATTTCCCTCACTCTCATAGTCCAATAGGATGGCAATTCGACACGATTGCAGAGAGATCAGGCGCAGAAACAACACAACGTCTTTATATGCTTTCTGAAGTATGGGGGAGAAAAACCTCAAACTTCTTGAATAGCCTAGAATACAATAGAATATTTTTTTATTCAATATAGATCACATGTGTAATTCTTATTGAATGTAATTTTTAGGGTTCCGTACCTAAAAAGGAAAAAACGGAACCCTTATAGGATCACTTTTTTGTCCGTCTGTCTGTCAAGATCCTTTTTCTCAGGAACGCGTGGAGGTATCAAGCTGAAATTCATATCAAATACTCAAGTCTACTGTCCCTTAGAGGTGTGAAAAAATCAAACTTCTAAACCAACGCAATCAAAAGATACAGCCGTTTATGCCGTAAACTTTCGACATTCGCAAGGGAATCAAAACCTACAGGGTACTTCCCGTGAACTCAGAATCTTGAAATTTGGTACTAAGCAACGTTTTATAGCACAAATATAGGAAAAATTGCGAAAAGCATAAATTTTTAGTTACATCATATAATAAAAATATTTATAATAATTTTAAGCTAATATACCTACAGATTTGTTCGGAACCCTCGGTGCGCGAGTCCGACTCATACTTTGCCGGTTTTTTTTACTTTACCACTGGTTCGAAAAAAAAACCTCTGTCCTGGGAAGAACCAGCAAGAAACCCAGCGGGATTTTTTTTAAAAGCATATTTTACATTAATTATTGGTAGATACAAAATTTATTTTAGAAACAGCTTGGAAGCGACCACCTCATTCCCAGGGGTTATTATCAACCATGTATTCATTTATACTATAATAACCCTTTTTATACTGTTTCAACTTAAGAAAACATTTAAATTTGGTAATAGAGAGAGCCTGTACCCTTTCCGGGACCCTGTTGTAATAGCGTATACATTGCCCCATGAATGAATTACTGACTCTGTGGAGTCGAGAATCTGGTATCACTAGCTTGTGTTTGTTCCTAGTGTTTACAGAATGTACATCACTTTTTTACTAAAACTACCTTTGTTTTTGTGAACATATATTAAATTTTCGTAGATGTGCTGAGAGGCCAAAGTTAATATATTTATTTCTTTAAATTTATCTCTAAGAGACTCTCTCGGTTTTAGGTTGTAAATAGCTCTAATGGCCCTCTTCTGTAAAACAAAAATAGTTTCTGAATCAGCCGCATTTCCCCATAGCAAAATCCCATAAGACATTATGCTATGGAAATAACTGAAATAAGTTAATCTAGCTGTCTCGACACTAGTGAGACCTCTAATCTTTTTTACAGCATAGGCTGCAGAACTTAGTCTGCTTGCTAGTTTGGACATATGGGGGCCCCACTGAAGCTTTACGTCGAAAATGATGCCAAGAAAATAGTGGATTCAACAGGGCTCAGTTCTTTCCCATTTAAAAACACATTGGTACTCAGATTTTTAACATTCGTTGTTGTAAATTTAATACATTTTGTTTTATTTCCGACTCTGGATTCTGATTCTTCTTGACTCTGGATTGCCACTAGATTTTTTTGACAGAAAAGCCCAATGACCGATTGTGACTCGATCCGGGATTCGAGTTCGTTAGCACATGTACAGCAGTCCAGATTATTTAATAATAAAATGTTATATAAGGGCCAATATTTCAATTCTCACATAAAAGTTGTTCACAGGATAAAATAAAACAAAACACAAATTAAAACTAACAGCTATAAGAATAAAACATTTCAGCGATCTGACCTGATCTGACCGGATATAGAAGTGGAACATTTTAAATCCAGTCAGATTAACTTTTATATTATTATTAAAAGATGAGCTTTTAGTCTAATAGTTAAAATATTTTTTTTGACATTACGTAATATATTTGCCGCCATAAGGTAGCTACTTTCTGCCGGCGTGTTGGTCTAGATCAAGCATTTTATTCTCCACTGCCAAACAACAATTATTAGATATAGATCTAGCTCAAATGTATATACAACGATATTATAAGAAGAAAATTTTAAGTACTTTAGTTTTTAGGACCACCTGGACCACAGAGTACATAATAGGTTGGTTACAACCTCTGTTTACAATGATAAACTATTATGTTGTTAAAATATAGATTTTTTATTTTTTTATTTTTTAAGACTGCTTCATCGGGCGGATTGCCGATTGCAACACCAGAAGCTGCTTGCCTATTTGACGCTGAATCCGTTCTGAGTGTTTTACGTACCATGCCTATCTGACGCTGTTGCTCATCGCCATTCTTAGTGTTTCACGTTTGGCATTAAAGAGATTGTAAATTATATACCATCTATCAGAAGTAATAGAATTATTCTGGAATTTCTAATCTCTCACGAGACAAAATGGGGGCGATGGTTTCTCTTACGCCGCCGTTACACGTTAATTTATTCGATCGAACTGAATCGTTTGACCGTGTAGTGGCGTTGTAAGAATATCCACTACCCCATATAATTGATGAAATACGAGAGACAAATCAGAAGATGTGCAGCAGCATCTTCCTAATAAAGACCAAAAATAAAAATAACCTGCGATAGGCAAATCGCTTTCCAAGCGTGGCAACTTTGGCAAATATTCCCCCTATGTGGCAATCTATGGGGAGGCCTATGTTCAACAGTGGACTTTAGGCTTTTGATATGAATGGATGAACTGAGATTATGCTTAGAATCTCCACATTTTAATGCGTTAATGCTGACCTTAATGCAAGCCTTATTATAAGCTATTATTTTCAAAGTAAGATTAATCAATTAGTGATGCCAGTGTTAATGTACTCAATTGTGAACATCCATAGATAAGTATCTTATATATCAGATAAATTCCCCCGCTTTGAAGCAAAATGCCTTACAAGCAATTTATAAGCAGTTAAGTAAGAAAACAATGCCAATAAATCCTTTGTGTAAAACAAAATTTAATCTGCTATTTAATTTGTTCCCATGTTTTGCGGAGGTCTCTCAGATGACACTAAGATTAACGATGCATGATTCTGATAAGATTACACGAATAAATAAAAAGAGTGTTGTAGCCCAATAGATAAAGTTTAAAAGCGAAGTTTTTGAAGTGAAAACCTTTATACAGATGGATATATATTATGTAAGAAAGCTATATAGAAAAGAGCATTATATATCTCTTTTGGGATGGGGGAAAATACTGATCTCGCGTGACCATCCCGCTCGGGTTCATATATACAGCTGGATATATATGTAGAAGAGCTATATAGAAAAGATCATTATATATAACTCTTTTGGGATGGGAAAAAGCACTGATCTCGCATGCCTATCACGCTCACATTCATATATACAGATGGATAAAAATGTAAGAGAGCTATATAGAAAAGAGCATTATATATAACTCTTTTGGGATGGGAAAAATGCACTGAACTCGCGTGACCATCACGCTCAGATACATATATACAGACCGATATATATATATATATATATATATATATATATATATATATATATATATATATATATATATATATATATATATATGTAAGAGAGCTATATAGAAAAGAGCATTATATATAGTTCTTTTGGGATGGGAAAAAAGTACTGATCTCGCGTGACCGTCACGCTCAGATACATATATACAAAAATAATGTTTACAAGTCTGTGAAGCCACAGAATAAATAATAGTACGTGAAGCTTAGAAGTTTTCACTTCTGACGTACAGTCCTACGACTGACAGTTCTTTTTAATATAATCTACATACACTACAATTGTAAATACATAACTGTAAGGCTTCCTCAAAAAGATAATATAAAAATAAGAGGCACCAAGTGTACTTTATGGCAAGTGGATGCCGTAGTCCGCAGATATCTCTATATTGTTTATATCTTCAATTAAAAGTGTCATTACCAGTAAAAACGATTTCTAGTTCTCTTCGAACCAGTGGTAAAGTAAAAAATGACTTTCAATAAGAATTACACATGTGATCTATATTGAATAAAAAATTATTCTATTCTATTCTATTCGCTCAGATAAGAAACACATAGCATTTTGCTGCTATTTAACGTTGGTTTTCTGTGAGATTGTAGTACTTTGTTCTTTTCCTGTACATTTAGGGTACACCACGATCGCGATTCGTCTCCTAAGTGTGGTAATTATGGAAAATCCTACTTTGAAATCATCATCATCATTACAGCCTTTCAGGGGGGGGGGGGGATATTTGCCACAGTTGCCATGCTTATCAGGCGGTTTCGCGACGGCAGTTTTATTATTTGAGATGTTATTAGGAGGATGCTGCTGTCCATTTCCGGGTTTGTTTCCCTTTGTCGCCTCTTACGACACCCACTGGACGATATGGGGTAGTGGATATTCTATATTCCTACACCGCCACAATCTACCGTAAATCCTACCATAATCGATTTCAAATTCAGTGTTACAAAACAGAAACATATATTGTTACACATCTGCAAATTAGTGGTCAGACATATTCAAATATGTACAATATAAAAAAAAAAAACTGTAATAAAGATAACTAAAACTAAAATAAATAATTATCATACAATACTACTCCCCGCGGTATAGTCCTTAGAACACTGACTGCGTTTTCTGGCTGAATGGCTATACTTAACTTTTAATTAATTAATTTAATAAAAAATAAGATACCACAAGACCAGGACTTTGTGCACCGATGGTCATCACTAGGGGAGCAAAGCGCGGAAGGTCGCGACGCGTAGCGAGCAATTGCGCCGGCGCCGCTAGGTTGATGTCATTGCTCAGTGGTAATTATGCCACCGGCCTGGCCGGATTAATTGTTAGGCTAAACTCACACTGAACTGTTATTGTTCGTTCCTTTATTTCAGCAATCCAGATTCTTTTACTGGATAGTATGACGCGTTTCTTGCTTACAATTTGATTTGGTCACCTTTTTATCTCTTTCTGCCTTTAAACAGCAGTCCACCTACAGCTGTATTACTGGTTGAAGGCATCAGTAAAAAAAAACAGTAAGTGTAAGAATAGTATATTTGTGTAATTACAGGTTGCGGAAATTTCATCTTAGTCCCGAGTGGCGACAAATCACCTATGTCCATTTTTGTTTGAAGTTGGAGGTTTCAATAAGTTTTAGTAACATACTATCAGACGGCAAATGGTAAAATTGGTTGACAAACAAAAATACTACTAATGAGAATAAAAAAACAATTGAGATCTCAATCGATTTAGAGATCAATTTCGCTATTGACTATGTTACAATATAGTTTCTTTTTTGTTGCATTTATTAGCCTTAAATATTTTTTAAAGCGTTAATTGACTGATTTATTATGTTAATAAAAACCTTTTGAATCGTTAACAAATCGCAATTAATAATTTCAATTGCAACTTGAGTTTATAAGTTTTTTGGAGAGCACCCAGTCCATGAGATACTACGGGATTTATACAGTTGGCAGGCGATCGAGTACCAGATGCCTTGCAATTTTAATATTTTATAATAATAATCATCATCATCATAAGCCTGCGGCTGACCACTGCTGGGCGTAGGTCTCTCCCGAGGCACTTAGCACAACTTCAATAATTGATCATTTTAAATTTAAAACATAAATAGGTATATGTAGTGGCACGAAAGTCTAGCGGTGACCGTTATTGCGCATTAGTTGCACTGATTGGCTTATTGCGCATAAGTCGCGCTGATTGACTCGTGCGTATCTTTTGCTCGCGCTGATTAGCTCTCCAGTTGCATTTGTGCAATTCAATTCGTGCGCGTCCCCTCGACGTATCGTTCAGCGCTTGACTTACGTGCCACGACTTGTATATGTACTAAAATAGAATATTTCACTTTTTTACCCTACCATTGTATGAAAATGTTGGATATGATAGAAAGAAAAGATATTTATACTATCTAACGAAGGCTACAAAATTTTCCCGGTATTTCTCTTTTATGCCGTACTTCGAATAAATATTTTTGTTTTCTGTCAATGGGGCGAGGCGTATTATTTCCGAGATTGCCCTCAGGTATAACGGCGACCTCGCAAGCACCATTCGATCTCCAATTGCTAGGATTACGCAAAGCCGTTTCATCGATCTGTAATAATAATAACAAATCGCCACGCCGCGCCGGTTTCGTGAGACGGATTAGGTCACCTAACATCGAGACTAGAATATCCTAATAGTTAGAATATTAAATATAAGATTACTAGCAATAAGTCATATAAGTTCAGTATTTTTTTTAATTTTAAATTAATTTTCTTATAAGTAAATTGTTTTTTTTTCTCATTCGCTGCCCATTTCGTAATAGGTGTCTGATACTACCATCGTGCCAAGCGTTGTGAATTTGGCAATGTTTTATAATGAGAAAGACCAGTATCCGACAATAAACTTTTGGGGATTGGTGAAGGAGAAGTGGTTTTAAAGCTATTGAATATTGGGTTAATATTTTAAACAAAAATACAGGTTGATGTTAAAATATACATCTTCTTTTTTAAAGTGTGAAACGAGCTACAGTCCGCCGGATAGTAAGTGAATGCTGTGGGCCATAAACATCTACATTGTGTCGATAAAAATATAAGCACGTTGTTACCCTAGAGGACTAATATAGAATGTTTCTTTACCAGTAAAAAAGGTGACTGCTCCGGTTCTCCACAGACTGTGTTGAGTAACACGCTGCTGTTTTACTCTATGTTCTCTGAGAGCGTCCTTCTCTGGTCGAGCTGACAGATTCGTGCTGCAACTATAATATAGCTACAGCGTGGCTTTAGGATGTTATACTAAAAATATTATGCTGCAAAAGTGTTTTAATATGTTACAACGTCCATTGTACGTTCAGCTTATATTCTCTGCAGTGAATTGAACTAATCCATTACAGTGTTGACGACCCCGTACAAATTGCAGTCAACCAAATGAGCGTTGTTACTGACACACAAACTTACATTACTATTATTTTATTATCGTATTAAACCATTTTACACCGTAAACCCTTTGTAATAAGGGATATTAAGACTGGAGTATAATTTTAGATTGGCAATCTTATGTTGTTAGACGATATACGCAGGGCAAAGTGTTACCAGAGGCAAGTCTTTGTTTACACCACGGAAAGTATTTTTAGAAATATTATGTTTCTTTGGTAATTTTAAGGTTATATAGTTTTTTGGAATTACAATGTGTTCTAAAATATGTAATAAGCTTTAGCAAATCGGAATGAAGTCATATAGTCGCGAGCAACCTGTATGGTATAGTGCTGATTTACCATGACGAATGAAGGCTGTCAATTGACTATTTATATATATGTCATCCATATCCTATATATATATATATTATTTATTTAAGCTTTCATGCACAAAGTTTTACATATGGCGGACTTAATGCCATAGGGCATTCTCTCCCAGTCAACCATTAGGCTAAACAGAGATATACATACAAACAACAGGCGGTGCAGCAGTAATCAAAATAGAAAGCGCTAAAAGAAAAGAAATTGTACTCGTATATACATATAGACATATAGTTATACATATTTTTTTATTACACATTTACAAAAATATTCTTTTTTCCGTTTTCTTCTTTTTTTAAAACGTTACCTTCACACTAGAATTTTTTTCTGTATCGTGGAGGCAGTTTACATAAATACATTTCACAAGTACAAACATCCAGGCCTGAAACAATTATTTGTAGGCCATACTTACAAATAATTATTCCGTCTGGGATTAGAAGGAGATTCGAATTCGAGCCAATGCGCGACGGAGCCATTAAATATAGAGTTAGTTTTGAGTTTATTATTTAAATTGTGTAAAAATATGTTATAAAATTTTAAAAAAATATTAATATATTTTAAAGCATATATTTAGCCATGTGGTGGCCGCGTAAAAGAATCCATCACCTCATGTCGTCCCGTGGGTGTCGTAGAAGGCGGCTATAGATTTTCAGAAATAAGCTCATGACTAAAGAAATATGGCGGTATAAGCACATCGTTTCGCAGGGTGTAAAACACTCGAACCCCATACACACACACACACACACACACACACACACAGAACAGCGATTGGTTACAAAATTAAACGTACGCGACGTTTGGTATTGCGATCGTCATTCTGGCTGCCAAGCCTGACGGAGATTACTTTGGAAGGGTAAAGAGAGGCCCACGTCCACCACTGGGCTTTAACAAGTTGATCAATCTATTGTGAAGGTGTGTTTTAACATTAGGGTGTAATGCGATGTGCTCATCATTTTTCATCTTTACTTGTATTAAAATAAATGCAAGAATGAACATTCCAACACCTAATTTCATATGCACGTGGTGTGCCCTGATAACTAACAAGTTTTCTTTTTCTAGGATATGGGTGACAAACGAGCTCACAGTCCACCTGATGGTAAGTGGTTG
Source organism: Parnassius glacialis (assembly GCA_033319125.1). Taxonomy (NCBI): domain Eukaryota; kingdom Metazoa; phylum Arthropoda; class Insecta; order Lepidoptera; family Papilionidae; genus Parnassius; species Parnassius glacialis. The sequence continues at coordinate 35,652,864 of JAVANC010000018.1, forward strand.
CTGTAGCCCATAGACATCTACATCTATCCTCGAGTACTAAGATGGAATGACTCGTTTCCAGTAAAAAGGATCTCCGGATCTCTACACTCACCATACGAAACACGGCAACGTTAAGCTGCTATTTTACGCTGGTATTCTGTGAGAGCGTGATCCTTCCCCAGTCGAGCCGACCCATTCGTGCTTCAACTATACCAATAATATAGCTGCAGAATGGCTCTACTACGTATATAAGTTAGGCTCTGATTGCCGATTCCATTAATTGGTGGGATATAAATTATAAAATACTGTTCCCAAACGTTGGTTCCCAAGTGTTTGTCATTGTTGATGACTGGGAGCATCATCAGAACGAGTATAACGCGTATCGTTCTACGCTCTTCTTAAGTATTGTGCTCATCTATGAGCATCATGTGTGAGGAGTGTAAGCAAATTTTTCAACTTTTGCAGTAGGAGTTGAAAAAAATCTACTTTTAAAAAAACCGTCAAAGAACTCAAAATAATAAAACGATATCCACACAGTAGTTGAAGTCGGTGCTAAGACATTGTGCAGGAAGAATTCAGCCCCGATGTTATTTTCTGTTATGTGGAGATTATTTAATTCGTTCCATTTCTCTGTAATCTTCTTTTATTTTCTGCCGACTCCCAAAAAGGAGACGTTACTCAATTCGACTGTATGTTTTTATGTGTGTTACCTCATAACTTTTTACTGGGTGTACCGATTTCGATGATTCTTTTTTTATTTGAAAGCTGATACTTCTCCTGTGGCCTTTTTTAAGGTCAATTTGATCAAGGTCAGACCAACAGTTGTTGAGTTAATCTTAATAACTTATATTGAAGTTGGCTGCACAAAATTTTTAATTTTAAATTAATAAAAAAATGCGTAAAAAATTGACCCTATTAAGTAGATTTAAGAATATCACAGGCGGAAGGCCTAATACCCCCACCCCCCACCCCCCATCAACATGGTAGCGGAATTAAATGTAAGACTACCCCAGGAGGGTACCAGCACCCCTGGAGAATCCCTCTCTGAAAATCCACGACCAAGCTACACGACGTATTCTGTAGGGGGGCAAAATTACGCTCAAGACGATAACTTACCACGCTATCCGTGAATTTCTGCAACATCAAAGGACTTCACTCGAACCTAAACGCCGTCCACTACCATATCGAGATAGCGGAGCCAACCTTGCTCTTTCTGACCAAGACGCAGGTGTCCTCTCTGGCTGATACCTCGTATCTCTCCTACCCGGGGTACAAATTGGAACACTTATTTGTGCCTCGGGCTGGAGTTTGCGTATACGTCAGAGAGGACATCTGTTTTCGACGCCTCGTCTTGAACCTGTTGTAGCAAGTATATATATAGCGTATATGTATAGCGTCTTGAAGATTCGAACCTGTTTATCCTTTGGCTGTGCGTAGACAGCGATGACCATCCGCGCGTCTACGGATGTCTCTATAGGTCACATAGCGGTAATACCGAAACAGACCGACTCATCGACCACGTCGAAATGACTACAGATTCCTTGCTACAACAGGTTCCATCCGCAGAGGTCGCGATCCTTGGCGATTTTAACGCCCACTATGCCGAATGGCTCGGTTCACGTTTAACCGATCACGCGGGGAGATTGATGATTTTGTCTTGGCATATGATCTGACACTACTGGTTACATTGCCTACGCGAATTCCTGATGTGGAGGATCATGCAACTTTCCTGTTGAACCTTCTGCTGACCTATCTTCCGGACATATATCAGGTCTCCGTCGACGCCCCTCTTGGCTCCTCGGACCATTGTCTAGTGCGGAGTGTGGTGCCACTCACGTTGAAATCGCGGTTACTTTCTGCAGGCTGCCGTCGTGTTTGGGACTATGTTATGTTATATTATGTGTTGCAGTGGTTCATGGGCGGTGGTAGTCACTTACTATCAGGTTAGCCGTATGCCCGTTTGCCCCCTCTCTAGTAAAAAAAGAAAAGAAAAAGAAAACATTAACGTAACATATGTACAAAAAACATACAGTCGAATTGAGGACCTCTTCCTTTATTGAGGTCGGTTAAGAGAGACCTCATAAGCACTGTCAGAGAAGTAACGTTTATGTTATAAAAATAATATAGAAAAAGAGCGAATCCGCCATCGCCCACAAAGAAAACATTCGTTCCCATCATCAGTTCTTGATCAAATTTAGAAATCAGTCCTTTCTACCAAAAAAAAAATAATTGAAATCAGGCAACGTGGTATAGAACTGAGAACCTCTTCCTTTTTTTTGAAGTCGCTTGACAAGAGGAGTTATGCGATGTCAGAATCTCTACAATATTTTACTTTGCACTCTAGCAATCATTATCATCAGCTTATAAATGTCCACTGCTGACTTAGCTGGGCGGATTGCTTATTCAATACCAGACGTCTCGCATCTTTGTCGCTGCTGCCGTCGTCCGTTTAAATATTTTATAACTTGCGAAAATGTTCAAACAAATCCTAATATTACATAACTAGCAACGCGCCCTGGCTCCGCCTGGAAAGGATCTAATAATGTAGCGTTATTTAGATTTATGACCATTAATTTTACGTCTCTTCAAAAAAAGTATCAAGATTTTCGATTATAATTTAAAATTAAATAGCAACGCGCCCTGGCTCCGCCTGGAAAGGATCTAATAATGTAGCGTTATTTAGATTTATGACCATTAATTTTACGTCTCTTCAAAAAAAGTATCAAGATTTTCGATTATAATTTAAAATTAAAAATTTTGTACAGCCGACTTCAATATAAGCGACTTCAATATAAGTTATTTAAGAATAACTCAATAGCCATTGGCCTGACCTTGATCAAATTTATATGGGACCACACTAGAACTATCAGCTTTCATATAAAAAAAGAATCATCGAAATCGGTACCCCCAGTACAAAGTTATGAGGTAACACACATAAAAAAAAACATACACTCGAATTGAGTACCGTCTCCTTTTTGGAAGTCAGCAGAAAATGTAGCCTAGGTCCCATTTGGTATTTCGTAAAGTTTCTTTAAAATCAGTGTAGCCATTCCGAAGATGTCTTATATGTCTTAATGGAAATAACCTTGATGTAGAATTTTCAAATTCAAATTCAAAATATGCATATAACCCCTTGAGCTTAATAGAAGTCGGTTATTTCAATATTAAAATCGTTTACGTGGTAGAGCAATGCTGCAGCTATATTATGGTTGTACCACGAATGGGTCGGCTCAACCGGGGAAGGACCTCGCTCTCACAGAATACCAGCGTAAAATAGCAGCTTAACGCTGCTGTGTTTCGTATGGTGAGTGTAGAGAACCGGAGACCCTTTTTACTGGAAACGAGGCATTCCATCTTAGTCCTCAGGGGTGACAACGCATCTGCATTTTGATTCTTAATCGAAGATAGATGTAGATGTCTATGGGCCACAGCAGGCACTTACCATCAGGTGGACTGTGTGCTCGTTTCTCACCCCCTCCCATAAAAAAAATTAAAGACAGACACTTTGATTGTATTTACATGTATATAGAAAAACAATTTACTTTGAACAAAAATCCCTTCCGCCATATTCAAATCAAGAAAGCAACGACATAGCAACCTTATATTCTATACTCATTTTAAAACATTTATTCCATCATGTTTCGTTACCGTGGCAGCCCAGGGGCTAATCGCTCGGCGTAATTTCACAGTACGTGAGTAACCCGTGTTCAATTCCCCACCCGAAATTGTTAATTGTAATGTGAAGCGCTGATTAACATGTGCTAGGCGGTGAAGAGAAACATCATGAGAGGAACTGCATATCTGAATCAGATTTCGAAAACATATAATGTTAATTACTTATTGTTCATTTACCATGGAGAGTGCTCTGAGGAATTGTTCGGACTAATTCCAGCCGCTCAATTTCACCATCGCACATCGCGACAAAACTTGCAATACCGTCCATACCACCTGGATGGTTGGCGATCCACCACTGTGCGATTTAGAAGATGTTTTCTTCCTCGCACAACTTCCTTGTGGAATCGATGGTAAGCCGCATGCCCGTTTGCCCCCTCTCCTATAAAAAAAACGCACATACTAAAGACGCGCTGAATTTATTGTTCAAAATCCTCTCAGAAATAAAAGAAGAATGTGCTTAGTTGCAATATGAATAAACTCTGTAGCTTTGCTTTCTAGTTATATCTGCAAATCAACCCAAGACCCATAGCCCAGCAAGAAAATACAAAACTCGCTGCGTCATGCGATTCTAACCTCTAAAGTAAACATTGTATGCATAAACCACGCCATACTTTCAACATAATTATCCACTATAACAGCGACATTATCAGTTAATTAGATCGAAGTTCTTTTAGTTCATTAACCTACGATCCCCATCTCGTTTACCTCTCGATTTATTTTAGCCCACCTCGTTCATTAGATCAGTCAGGCGATCGAGTCATCAGTGTTGACCCCATCACAACATTTTATACTCCATTTATTTTCTATCTAATTCCAAGTAATTGAAATCTACCGAGATAAAGACTTCCGTTGCGATAATAAAACTCCTTTCTTTTAAATCGTGGATGGCTAGCACGTTAGAATTTTCAAGATGTTTGAAATGAAAAGTATTTAAATAAAGAATGGAAATATACTGAGACATGAGATATTGTAATGAAATTATTAGCCGCGTTTTCGTGTTGTTTCGATTGGTTGAAATTTGTTGCATTTCATAGAATCTTCTAGTGATTTATGTGAGTAATTTGTTGTCGTATATCTTATTAATTAGTATTTTTTTTTAAATATAATGATCCAGAAATCTAAATGTTAAGGTTTTGTTTTATACAGCAAAATATAAGACTATTTCGAAACGGTAATTTAAATATCAAAACATAACTGTAACAAGAATCCATCAAACTCGAAATATTCAAACTTTCACAGTCAAGGGTTTTCAGTAAAATTTACCAGGGTATCTATACACCGGCAGTAACAGCTTAGGCCGAAAACAACGCTAGTCAAATAAAGAAAATAAAAGTGTATCTGTCAATTTCTTTACACTTTAATTGAATTTGGAGTTGATTCTATCCATTCGATTGTCCATCAATGGTCTGCCGAGTAGACGATAATAGTTTACCGACTACTTTTTTAAATATATTATAATATCTGTTCAAAGTAATTGACAGGTCGTTGTGGTATATGATTCAGCAGAACCAATTCAAACAATCTGATCGAACAGATTATATAGTAAAAAGTTTATTTCGAAAATAAAAAACAAAATGCAGTTTATTTAAATAAATAAGTTGCATAAAAACTAGATTTTGAAATTATACTTCTTTTGGGGCGTTTGGGAAAAATGATGAGAGTGAATTTTTACGATGCGCGCGACACCGACACCTAAAAACGACACCATGAACTTCAGTGGTTAATTGTCTCTCAAATTGTTTTATTACGCTTAAGAAGTATAACTTCTTACGTGCGTACATTACACGCACATACCTTTTTTCAATAATTAAAAGAAGGTTTAATTTTCAAGAATGTAATTTAGAATAAATAGATTATTTTATCAGGTTTAATTTTAACTCCAGTAAATTTTATGCAGTGATAGATACGATTTCTGAGTAGTGTAGTAAATCCTCTGGCGGAGAAGACAGGGTCAAGTGGCGATCGTATGCCATTAGCCTGATTAGGACGGCGGAGGCGACAACAGGTCACGCTTTATTATAGGGGCCGGAATTGGCTTAACTGTTCTTTAGAAGGGCCCCCTATCATTAAAATCTTCAAGATTGCTTCACTATGCCTTTATTTGGTCGTACGTATATCAAAAACTATTTTTTTAGTTCAAATTCTTTCATCATCATCATTATTGCCCACCACAAGTTTACCACTGAATCTAGGCCTTCCCCACAGATTGCCTCTTCTATAATTAATACTTGAGCTCTTTACCCTTCAAACTGGAACACGCTATATTTAGCAGTGGGCTTTTGATAGGCTGTTGTAATGTTTAAATAAATAACTTCTACGATTAGCAGTAACTTGTGTTTTGCTATGTCATTATTTATTTTAATGTCGAATTTAAGAATTCATTTTTAAATCTTTACGTGGTAGAGCTTAGGGTCGGCTCGACCGGGGATGGACCACGTTCTCACAGAATACCAGTGTAAAATAGCAGCTTAACGCTGCTGTATTTCGTATGGTGAGTGTAGAGAACCGGAGACCCTTTTTACTGGAAAAGAGGCATTCCATCTTAGCCCTCGCGAGTGACAACGCATCTGCATTCGTAATCGAGGATAGATATAGATGTCTGTACGCCGCAGCAACCACTTACCATCAGGTGGACTGTGTGCTCGTTTGTCACCCTTATCCTATAAAAAAGGAAAAATTATTCTTCAAGCTCCAGGGCTTGGAAACTATATTAATGCATTTCATTCATTCATTCTATCACTATCACACAATCTAAATCCACTGCTTAAAATAGGCCTCCCTTATAGATTTCCTCATAGTGGGAATACTTGCCATAGTTGTCACGCTTGGCAGGCGGGTTGGCAACCACAGTTTCTAATATTTTGAATTGTTATCAGGACGATGTTGCTGTCCATCTTCTGTTTTATTCCCCTCTGTCTTAAAACACTCACGGGATGATATTGCTATATGGATTCTCGTACGCCGCTACGGCAAATTACACATTATAATTAAAAAAAAACTATCAAATGCAAGTTGTTTTAAAACACATTAATTTATTTTTTAATGATATGCATCAACATATTCTGGTTTTGAAGCCTAGAATTTCCCAACAAAGTTCATAGATACAAACTAGAAGTAAAACAAAATAAGGACCGTGAAGTATTATTAGCACCTGGCTTAGGCTTGGCCAACGTCTAAACTCATAGTTAATCCGTTGCTAGCTTTGAAATACACCTGTCTAGTCCGTTCGTTTGTAAGACATGACGAATGGGAATATGCTTTTCTTCAGTAATCTACACAAATAAATAAAATTGAAGTGTCTGTTTGTAATGTTAAAATAACAGCTTTTTACTAAATGCATATGAATGTATATACGGTACTTATAACAAAAACACAATTTTTAAAAATTTTGTTGTCTGTCTGTCGGTCCGTCTGTCTGTTTGTTTCGGCTAATCTCCGAAACTGCTGGACTGATTTCGACGAGACTTTCACTGGCAGCTAGCTGATATTCTAGGAAGTAACTAAGGCTACTTATATTTGTGAAAAATATTTAGGGTTCTGAGCTAATTAAAACCCTAAATAACACACGGGCGAAGTCGCGGGGTGCAGCTAGTATAATATAAAAATATAATTAATTTAATCACTACTTTGGTAAATGTATTGCATATCTTATTTGCTTTATAATATTAGGCGATAATCACATAGGCTGCATGCAACAAGGTTCTATTAATAATTTTTGACATGTAGAATAAGTATAGAATTAGAAATGCGATGCGTATTTTCCACCGCCTTCAAAAAAAAGGAGGAGGTTTTCAATTCGACTGTATTTTTTATGTGTATTGCCTCAGAACTTGTTTCTAGGTGAAAAGCTTAAGGGCGAGAAAGGCGCCAAGCTGCTTCAAAGCCTGTTGATGCACTTCACATGTTATTGAATTATTTTACTATTTCTTAAGCAAGCATATTTTCTCACCATATTTTCTTCACTAACGAACAAGTTAAACTATAATCATCAGTATCACTACAGTATTTCACAAGCCCACTGCAGAACATACCCCCCCCCCCTCCCGAAGAAATAAATAACAAGGCACTTAAAATTATAATTATAATTTCATAGCGGCCTCATCTACTAAGTCTCATTCCTGAGATAGTTCTCTGAAAGCATGTGTCTATGTGCATGTCTTTTTTAATCTGAATATAAATATAGATAAATACGATCACTATAGTATTATAAGATACAATTATTGTATCTCATCATCATCATCTTAAATAGTTATAATATTAATAATTTAAGACTATTATAATAATCATACATACATTTATATTTGTGTGTAATATAATTCTCTGAAAGCATGTGTCTATGTGCATGTCTTTTTTAATCTGAATATAAATATAGATAAATACGATCACTATAGTATGATAAGATACAATTATTTTATCTCATCATCATCATCTTAAATAGTTATAATATTAATAATTTAAGACTATTATAATAATCATACATACATTTATATTTGTGTGTAATATAATATAACAAATTTATATTATATTATATTATATTACTTATAATAAATTGATAACATATTATAATAAATTGCAGATGGGCCAGATGAGCGAGTATCCTTAACCGACTGTATATGGATGTTAGGAGGCGAGAGGTGTGTCAGGATCGTGCCAAATGGAAGTCCGTAGTCACTGGGTGGCAGGTATGAGTTTTTGTTTGCACACAAATCATGGGTCATCGGAGGTTTCAAAATACTGACATTATTCTCATTTGAAACAAAAGACTGACAGTTGAAAAATTTGTCAATCCCAAACAACCGTATAACTTTTTACTTGAAAAGATTTGTACAGTTTTTTTTAATTTAGTAATCGGTGACTTTCTTGACCGTGCCTTCGTGTATTATCTGTTGTTTTTATCCTTATTAAGGGTTTTTTCGTTGATTACAATAACGAGCGCCGATTATTCTGGCGAACCGCGGCAATTTGTTTCTGCTTGTAATGCAGCGATATTTGTAATATTTCACTTACAACGTTGACATTATAAAAAGTTAACTAATTACTTTTCCGTTTTTGTTGTGACCCGGTCTCCTCAAACTATAAATAGTTACATATCCATTGATTCTGGATGAAAAATATCCTATACTAACTGTTTCCTACCCTATGCTGTATTATCTCAATTCACTTTTATCATACCTTGTGACTATTTTTCGTCCTGTTCATACATTTTATATAGGGTTATTTTACAACAATTGATGTGCGCCAGAAGATGTCAGCATTTTCTTGGAACTTTGACAACCTGCTTATTTTTAACAATGAGTTTTGTTTTCTGTAATGATTTTCTTTCAAATCTGTAAAAATGATGAAAATTATTAGATTAACGATATGGCCTAAACTAGGTTGACTACATTGATATAGGTGTGTCATTAAAAAGTATTATTTAAGGGGTTTTAGAATATTCGTCAATGGTATTCTGTTTCTTGTGTACTGTTGAACATTGAATTGAAGAATTCAAACAAAGCATGTTACTTATACGTGTTTATTAGGTTTGGATTTTTTAATTATATAAAATTCACAACTATGAAAAACCGCTGATCTAAACTGAGCAGAGTAGTGAACTATTTTCTGATAACTTCTTTTTAATATAAAAGTCGATACATTTTGATAAATATTTTATTTTTTTATTTATTATATATTTTATATTTGATTTATATCATCGAGTGTATGTCGTAGAAAAGTATATTTGTAATATGTGTTACAAATACAAAATTTAAAATGAAAAAAAAATTTTAAAAATTTTGAATAAAAATTTAAAATTTACTCTACTAAATACTCTACTAACAAAACCGCTGTTTTTGGAAATGTAAACAATATACACGTAAGTATTATATATAATGAAGTTAAAAGGAAAACTATCACAGCTAAGTAATTCTTGTTAATTCAAATTAACGATTAATAGTCGACCAACGTATAAAATGCATTTGGATTAGTAAAAATTTAGTTACAACTCCATAGACAATGACCTAAAACTAGCTGCATAACTTTTTAATGTTATTGTAAAGTGTAGGAAATAAACATTTTATGAAGAAAACGACTTATGTGCATTAGTACTATAACTTTTCTTTTTCTTATTGGCGATAGGTAGGGTATATCTTTTTTACTTATTACATTAGCTTATTTATTAGTTGGTATTTATTGTAAGCCTCATTCAAACTATTCATACAATCATATAGCCTCACACAGTTTCATTCGTGATACTCTTGGTTTAAGCGAATGACCCTAAGGATAATTTAGGTCAGTGATGGTATACGGGAAGATTCGTTGCAGTCATATACACACATATCTTAGGGTTGCACTGCCTGGATATACAAATAGATAGTCCAACTATGACCATCTTTGTACGGACTTGGCATGTGAATGATTTGATGTAGATTGTATTATTTTGAAAATCGAAAAGTTTTTTTATCTTTTTTAAATACCACGCCCTATAAGTCCGATTGGATAATAATTCCTTCAGTTACCGTCGTCCTATTTAGGTATATTTCAGTTGTTATGGCGGTCTACGGAACCCTACCTCTACATTGTGCGTGGCCCGAATTGTACTTGTCCTGTTTTTATTTAGTTTAAGCGATACTCACGGACAGCAATTTATTTTTATATACAGAGATATTATGTAATTATCGTATATGTTACTATTATAATTATTTAGTATTGTATAATTTTATACGTGGTAGAGCCATACTGCAGCTATATTATGTAGTATAGTTGTAGCACGAATGGTCGGCTCGACCGTGGAAGGACCACGCTCTCACAGAATACCAGCGTAAAATAGCAGCCACTGCTGTGTTTCGTATGGTGAGTGTAGAGAACCGGAGACCCTTTTTACTGGAAAAGAGGCATTCCATCTTATTCCTCACGGGTAACAACGCATCTGCATTTTGATTCGCAAACGAGGATAAATGTAGATGTGTATGGGCCACAGCAACCACTTACCATCAGGTGGACTGTGTGCTCGTTTGTCATCCGATCCTATATAAAGAACAGTATTATTTAATATAATTTACATAACATTATGTATATTATTTATTCATTAGTAGGCAGTAGTAATGTACGCACTAAATTTGCCTTTTTAATATAATATTTTCCTTCTGGAATATATTTCAGTAAATTATGGAATAAGCAGAACCTTTGTACGAATTCACTATATGACTGTTTCTGTATCTTGTTGTGTGTACATAAATAAATGTGGAACTTAACCTATCAAACATTTATTGTAAAATTACAAAACAGTTTTCGAATCAAATCTGAATATAAACGGTAAATACATTCAGTATTATTTTTGCCTATTAACCGCGAAATTATGGCAGCCGTTATACACTTGTGCAATTACCAACGCCAATTGCCGGATCCGAAAATAGACAGATTAATTTGTTCGCATCAAAAATAGTGGTTTTAATCAATCTCAATTGAGCGCTGGCCACTTATCAACACCCGTGCACTTCCTGTAATTGTTTTAATCTAAAAATCAACGAAGACTGCCGCCCTAGAATGAGCATTACCATATTTTAGACTTTATTCTAACAAATATAAGTTATCCATTTCAGTTGTGTTTTATTTTAAAACGCGTAATTCTTACAGAACTTCATATAAATGAAAGGCTCTTGACTAGTCACGCGATCGTTACGATATAATTTAAATTATAAAATTGAATCTGAGTTTATTATCGTATTCAATTTATTTTATAGTATTGCAAATTAATGTGCATAAGAAATAAAATATAAAACGCACACATGTATCATATAATGATTAGGATGACAGAAATAAATGATGGAACATTACCAGTGCATAGATTAAATACCGCTTTATTCAATAAGTTAGTACATTGTCCATTCTCTGTTGTAAATGGCGTCACTAATGGAATGTTGCGTCTTGAAAGGGTTATAGAAATCCCTTCACTAAAACATGTTTACGGTGTTCATAAAGTTGGCAAGAAATTTATAGCATGAAGAAGACGTCTATTGGTGACGGTAAATACTTATCTTTGAGTAACAGCCGTTGTAATATTTATTATGCAATATATTTAATAAAAAAATGATGATCATACGTTTTATCATATAAGGATTTATTAAATAAACCAATTTATACTCGTTCTCTCTCTTCTTATCCATTTAAAAAAGAGGTATATTTATATATTTATATGTATGGTAGGCGATATCTTCGTCAATTGTGAACTTATTTTTGATGTTTTTTTTTATTAAATACATTGTACTTCAGGAATAGGTTAATGTAAGTATTTATACGACGTTGACATTATGATATTACTTACTTCTTTTTAGGATTCCGTACCTAAAGATTAACCAACGGGACCCTATTACTAAGCCTCCGCTGTCCGTCCGTCTGTGTGTCAGCGGGCTGTATCTCATGATCCGTAATAGATAAACAGTTGAAATTTTCACACAATATGTATTTTTGTTGTCACTATAACAACAAATAATAACAATAAAAATTAATTAAAAAATAAAGAGGCTCCCCTACTAGAGAAACGTGTTTTACAATGGTACAGAATTCTTCTTTCCTCCTTTATTTCATGCGCGAGTCCGACTCGCACTTGGCCGGCTTTTTTAATAATAAGTGTGTAAAGAGCACACAATCCACTTGATGGTGAGTAGATTCTGTAGCCCGTAGACAATCTAACCTCGATGAAGAAACAAAATGCAGTTGTGTTGTCACCCCATAGAACTAAAATGTAATGCGTCGTTTCCAGTAAAAAATATAATTGCACATGATGAGTAACGCATCGCTTTACTAAGACTCCTCGTCCCTAGCATTCACATCCGCTGCTATGGACAAGGGAAGAAGGTGTACCTTTCCTAGCGTATAACGCTCGCATTCAATTGATAGTTGATATATATAGTGCTTAATAGATATACTATTAATGTAAATAAAATAATGCTGATTTATCAATAATGGATTTCTCTTTATATAGAATACGGGTAAACACACGAGCACACAGTACACCCGATGATAAGTACATGCTGTGGCAGATATACATCTAAATCTATCTTTAATTAATCAAAATGCAGATGCGTTGTCATCTTTCAGGACTAAGATGGAATGCCACATTTACAGTAATAAGAGTCTCCGGTTCTATACACTTACTATACGAAACGCAGCAGCATTAAGCTGCTATTTTACACTGGTATTCTGTGAGAGCGTGGTCCTACCCCGGTCGAGCCGACCCATTCGGGCTACAACCATAGTATAACTGCAGCGCGGCTCTGCCACGTAACAACAATGTTGGGTTATTAGGAGTGGTAGGGTTTATTTTTTGTCTATGAGGCAATAATTTACATAGTTGCCACGCTTGGCAGGTTGGCAACTGTATTGGCGGTGTAAGAATATCCACTACCTCTTATAGTACATGGGGTGTCGTAGTCAATTACCATTAGGTGAGCCGCTTGCTCGTTTGCCACCTCTTCTATAAAAAAAATGCGTGAGAGTCGTGGAACACTCGGTTAGAACGAACATCCTTGCGTAGTGTATTATTATTGATAAACGTAGGTTTATTATATTATTGATTAACAAATACATAGAAATGAATTACTAGAGTCTATTAAAATGAAGCGTCATTTAAAATAAAATAATATTTATATCATGGCAAGATAAGAAAAAGTGCGAGGGAGATGGATATTATTTCATCTTACTTCCTTATTTCGCCGCCAAGGCCGTCTATGACACAGGGGGTAGGGACGAAAAAATCTTACACTTACGTACCGTCCGATAAAGAACTTCGATCCAAAAAGAGACGACAGAGGGAAACAAACCAGGAGATGGGCAGCAGCGTCTTACTGCCACCCGCCTGCCAAGCGTAGCAACTATAGCAAAAATCCCCCTCTGAGGTAATATATGGGAAGGAATATGTTCAGCAGTGAAATTTTAATAGTTGCACGGTTTTCTAGAAGTTTCTGCTCTCCAAGTTTGCTCTTCCCCTATATATAGCTACAAAGTACCTACGGTCCTGAGCCACCCGTATCCATCGACTGCATACGTGTTTCATTAGGCCGTTACTTTATATCTGTGATTCCCAACCAGTGGTCCGTGGGCCACCGGTGGTGCGCAAGATCTTAAATATGCTCCACGAAATATTTAAATGTTTTACCTACCTAATCGTTTTAAATAAAATATTTATTCTTTTATCTTCACGTGCGTCGCGTTGCAAAGAAAATTGCAATTTTTTACCGTACATATATGATTTATTTTACAATAAATACACAAATAATACTGTGAATAAACGCTTCTTTTCAGTTTATTTTACTTTATTATTTTATTTTATTTATTTAGGTACACAAAACAGAATAACATCAAAACATGAACAATCGAAAATAATAAATGCAAACAATCTGGATGGTACTCCAAAACATGTGCACACAGCATGATATTAGGTAACAGTAACGAGTTTACAGCGCCAGTACTTAGAATCTTACTTATAAACGTACAAATATACATATAAACTTAAATTGTGGAAGATTTAGAAAAATTTATTCCTTATTAAAATAATGCCTTATTCACAAAGTATATCTAAAACAGATTTTATGAAATTGTTTACTTTGTTATTAAATATGTCGATATTTTTACTATTACGCGACACATTCTTACTAGAGGATTATAATAGGTCGTATTATTTCTATAAACTTGCTAAACAAAAGTGTTTAGGAAAGTATAGCGACGATGGGGCTCAATATTATTCTTGACAAATGAAAGGAGGGTGGAGAAATCATCCTGATATTTACAGCGAGTTTGCAGTGACATAATGTTAAACTTTTTAAGTTTCTCTTCATACGAGGGTAGACTTCTATTTAAACCATATCTATAGCATAGGATTGATAGAAATTTCTTTTGAACACGTTCAATACGATCTATGTGGACAGCGTAGTATGGAAACCAAATAATTATGTTGTACTCTAAAATACTACGTATTAGAAAACAGTACAAAATGAGAAAGCTTCGCGGATTTTAAACAGTCAAAGAGTTTATTGTATAATTATGTTAAAAGTTGTGATTAAAATGTATTGTTAGGTTAACATAGTTTTTTTACACTTTGTGGTCCCCAACAACAAAGAAATCAAAGTGGGCTCTGGTCATATAACGGTTGGGAAACCTTGCTTTATATAGTGGTGGGTTGCCCAACACTGATCCTGCCAGTACGAGGCTGCCACTTGAGAACCTTTCTTTCCCACCGGTTGCTGGATCTTAGGGCAAGTGTATTGTCAATTGATTGTCGTGTTCTGTACGAGAGAAATATAATAGAGCAGTAAATAAATTTAAATAGCGTAGCATGTAGTTTAAATTAAAATGATTATGAGTTACATTGTAATCGATAGGGAACTTTGCTATAATTATGCGGCAAGCAACTCCTCACGGTGCTATTAGCAACAATCTTGCTCGTGCAGTAAATAACTGGCACCAGTTCAATAAATGATCAAAACAATTATTGCTAAAGTTCAAATTGCAACGAAAGTTATGTTTTTATGTGGAAAATTTTGATATTCTAACTCAAACTTAAAAACGTTAGTAATAAGAAACAGTTTCGTTAAATTCTAACACATACGTTTGTGTGTGTGCGCGTGCGTGTGTGCGAAAAAATGTCATCTTTACAAATGCGTTCAATACATATCGGTTCATTTTCATTCGCCCGAATTCCAAGGAGACATATTTTCGATTCCGTCACGTGTAGTTGCCCCTGTGACAGACGAAGACAAAAATTTTCAAAATGGCTGCAAAATGTAAATACTTAAATTGCACTTTATGAAAATCTTCAGGGGCTTATGTTCAGCAGTGGACTTGTAATAGGCTGTATTGACAGAGAATGTGGTAACAAGGGATTTCATCTTAGTTTTCAGGACTGATTGCGCATCTGTGACTCTATTGGTTAGAATTTGTTTTGTTGTACAGTACAGATGTACTTTTCTATTATATATTATTAAAAGTACCTAATATTCTCCAGAATTAAAAAATCAAACTAAATCTAGAATCTGGTTTATTAAAAACATAATCAGTTTGTACAGATTACGAAAAAATAAATAACGAACTTTTAAATCGGCCGTTCAAGATTTATGAAAGAATAACGCATAAATATTTTATGATTATAGATCTCCTAGCAAGACAAATTCCTACGGATACGATAAATTAAACCTAAGTTACCTACATTTTATCTTAACCTATACGCTACTTAAATAAAATCGATAGTTTTTAATATCTAACCAATCGAGGAATGCATTGAACATGTAGGTTCCATAAATATTAATTGATTGTTGTGTAATCTGATGTTTTTATGCTTTGTGAGGGAATTTAAGCGAATAACTATTTATTTAACTGGTACTCATAAATCTTAACGTGTTTACAAAGTAGAGTCGGCGGAATAAATATAGAATAGAAACTTTTGTTTTAAATTGCAGATTATTTTATGCACATTAATAATAGAGAGAGAGATAATTATCTTAGCAT
The DNA here is from genome assembly GCA_033319125.1 of Parnassius glacialis. Lineage (NCBI taxonomy): Eukaryota > Metazoa > Arthropoda > Insecta > Lepidoptera > Papilionidae > Parnassius > Parnassius glacialis. The sequence goes on from JAVANC010000018.1 coordinate 35,668,998, forward strand.
TCTACGATAAAATAACTGTATTTAAATAAAGAGAATGTAAAATAATTATCATTAAAGAACATAGGCCCCATATATGACAACAAAATCCATAAACTTTTTGTGTGCCTCATTATCAATATAAATCTACTGCTCATGAACATTTCTAGCCCATTGAATGTCGGTTTTTCGAGCAATATTGGCGTTCCGTTAAGCAGAAGATAAAAGATAAAAAACTGACTAGTTTCGTTCTTCTATCTTCTTTGTTACACTGAGCGAAATGATTTGACCGTAAATAATATTAAACTAATCTAATTTTAAAAATGTATACTTAATTTGTCTGTAAGAAATTCCTGTACAGCAATAAGACCGCTTTTTCTAAAATAAAGAGTAAAGTTAAGTTGGCAGCCATATTCAGATAAAATATGTACATATCTGTTACTTCTGTTTATTCAAATTTCAAACACAGATTGTCGAAATAAGCTAAAGTACTTGAATAATAGAGGAAAGGCTAATTCAAAAACAATCGAAATATTTTATTCAAACAACTTTAGTTTTTGATATATTTATGTTGTATTTTAACATAATATAAATAACGTTTATTTGGTTACAGAAAAATCAGCTGTGGTGACATGCAATAAATGAATTATGAATTGATAAAATAGAGACAGAACTGCAAATTTCAGACACTATACATTTACCTATTAATGTCATCATCATCATCATCATTACAAGCCATCAAAATACAATTCTCTTCAAATATAATTGTCACTCTTGGCAGGCGGGTTGGCAACAACCATTTTTTATTTTCTAATTATTATTAGAAAGTCGCTGCTGCCCATTTCCTGATTTGTTTAAATCTGTCGCCTCTAACGGCACCCTCGGGAAGATATAGGGTAGTGGATATTCTTGCATGGTCATACGTCATGAACTTTTGCAAAAACATAAAAACTTAAGTGGAATTTATATTTTGCAATAGAAGGTAGGGTTCTTGTAGCAATAAAAATATTAGTAAGCCGGGTCGTTTATGAAGGGTTCTTTAAGTTGCTGTTTTAAAATCTGCCTTAGTTAGTATACTGATGTTGCTTTTTATAATTTGAAAAAACGGTTACCTGTTACTACATATACATATAGGTGTTGGAAATGACGTCAAATGTACCTCGTTTCTTAAGCAAAGGTTGTGGTAGTATTATTTTGTACTAAATTAAATTAATAAATTATAGTTAGGTGGATTGAAAAGTACTCGGCCTAACACAGATCCATTCAATTCTAAAAATCAAATCTACCCACATTATTTAGTTCAGTTCAGACTAGTTCATTGTGTGAAGTTCGAAACGTGTGCGATAATTAGTTGTGATTTTATAAATTTATTAACAAAGTAATCGGACATAATTTCCGCGAATGGAGCAAATCGAGCAGCGTGCCGTCATTAAGTACCTCCATAAGAAGGGGCTATCATCAAAAGCCATCCATGATGACATGGTCAGTACATTAGGCGATTGTGCTTTGTCATATTCATCCGTCAAAAAATGGATAGCAGAATTTAAGCGTGGTAGAGAGAGTGTGAAAGATGAACCCCGCTCTGAAAGGTCTTCGACGTCAACTACTGACGAAAATATTAAAAAAGTACTTGATTTAATAATGGGAGACCGCTGATTAAAAATTAGAGAGATAGCCGAGATTATAGGCATCTCTTATGAACGAACTCAAAACATCATTGTCAACGAGTTGGGTTTCCACAAGGTGTCTGCGAGGTGGGTTCCGCGACTGCTTTCAGTTGAACAAAAAAGGACGCGATTGACTATTTCACGCGACTGTTTGGAGTTATTTGAAGCCGATGCAGATGATTTTTTGAATCGTTTTGTTACTATAGACAAAACATGGGTTCATTACTGTACACCGGAAACAAAACAACAATCAAAACAGTGGAGAAGACCTGGTTCACCACCCCCTAAAAAGGCTAAGTCGATTTTGTCGGCAAATAAGGTGATGGCTTCAGTATTCTGGGACTCGAAAGGTGTGATTATGATTGATTATCTTGAAAGGGGTCAGACTATAAACTCTGATTACTACTGCACCTTACTACGTCGTTTACGAGAGGATATAAAAGAAAAACGTCGAGGAATGCTCAGAAGAAAAGTCCTGTTTCATCAAGATAACGCCCGTGTTCACACGTCAGTACAGTCAATGGCTGAAATTCACAACTGTGGCTTTGAACTGTTACCGCATCCGCCGTATTCACCTGATCTGGCACCATCAGACTTTTTTCTGTTCCCTAACCTAAAAAAGCACTCGGGAGGTCAAAGATTTTCGACAAACGACGAGGTCAAAGCAGCTGTAGACGCATATTTTGACTCTAAGGAAGAATCATTTTTTTTCAACGGTCTAAATGCTTGGAAGGGGAGGTGGCAAAAGTGAATTGAACTTGATGGTGATTATGTAGAAAAATAAAAATATAACTGATTTAGTATGTGTTTATTTTCTTGGTTAGGCCGAGTACTTTTCAATCCACCCTTATAACGAAGGACGGTTCTGCGTCGAATGAATAAGAAGTTGGAGATAATGAGGATCATGAAGGAGAGGAAGCTGCAGTATTTTAGACACATAATGAGAGGACACAAATATCGTATTCTTCAACTTGTGATTCAAGGAAAAATCGAGGGAAAATGCCGACCTGGCAGAAGAAAACATCCTGGCTGAAGAACCTTCGTGAATGGTTTAACCTCAGAACTCGCTCTCTCTTCTGTGCTGCAGCTTCGAAGAATAAGATAGCTTTGATGGTCGCCAACCTTTGTAGAAAAGTGGCACCATAAGAAAAAAAAGATATAACGAAGATATTAATGATGTTCTCTTAATCTACTCAACTTTGGAGTACCGAATATTTTGATATTATATTATGTTACGGGACAATAAATTCTCTTAATTAAATAAGTGTAAAGATAAAACAATATTTTTAAAATAAACCCCAAATCGATAGGTCTATGTAATATAATAGATAAAACCGAATACTACCAAATACTTTTAGAACAAACAAAACGATTAAATGAATGAATGACGGCTCCGTGGCGCTGTGGCTTAGCAATCAGTTGTTGCGCTGGGGGCCGCGGGTTCGAATCCCGCACGGAACAAGTATTTGTATGGCCTACAAATAATTGTTCCGGGACTGGATGTTTGTCCTTGTGCAATTTTTGTTTGTAAACTGCCTCCACGACACAGGAGAAAATCCTAGTGTAAGTAACGTTTTTTTAAAAAAAAAAACAGAAACAGAAGAATATATAAACAGAAATAATGAGCGTGCGTAATTGTATTGTGTTGTTGACAGTCGACTATGCAGGATGAAGAGAGATGAGATAAGAGCTTCCATCTCAAAGATAAAAAAATCTAATACGTATATTATTGCAACGGTAAGCGAAGTGGCGGCCCCCATCGGATGGAGTGAGGACCTGGTAAGTCTTGCGAGAAGTTGATGGAGTAATTGGTTCAGGACTGCGTTTTGTTGCATTTCTAGGAGAAGACCTATGTTCAGCAATAGACTTATGAAGGGCTGTATTAGGAAAGTCAATATAAAGAAAAAAATAAAGACATTTTGTTTTGTTTAGACATACTGTTAGATATAGAGTTAGTTTTTGTCTCGATTTCCAAGTATGGGTTATAAAAGTGTACGGCCATGTTTTTAAGACACGCGACGTAATAAAAATCTTACGGATGCGAACAACGTATTAGCAACTGTTCGTATATCACATCTACCAAAGTCCGTAGGCGAATGTATAGCCAGTCAGCCTGTTTGCCAGCAAAAAATTCTCAACGTGTGTGTTAAGTCTGTATAAAGAAAATCCTGCTGTTTCTAAGAAAACCGAGCGCGACCCAACCCTATACAGAAATCTCAATGCAAAGAAACTGAATAAATTCATTGAAACGCCGATCTATGATCAAGTATGTACATCTCGAAGTCTATTTAGGGAAATGGTAGTGTGCCTTGATGTAGGCGATAGGAAAAAGGTTCAAGGTAGCCTTTCTCGGAAACTAGATACAACTCTCTTGCTGACCGTACAAGCCCTATAATTTAGCTGTCAAACTGTGAAGTGATGTATCGCTTGTGTATCAAGTATCAACTCTGAGTCTATTGTATCCGAGTGATTGCTTTGCTATGGACTGCGGCTATTAGACGAATTACCCAGTTTTTATTACGATTGTGACTCGGGTATGGATAGATTGGCGGACGTTGGCTTTTTATCGCAGTAATAGCTCATTCTTTCTCATCATTCATATCGATGTGTGACGTTTGCCAGTAATACAAATGTTGGAATTATAAAAAATTTAAGTTTTTTGAAAGAATATTTCTCTTTTTCTCTTTTGAATTTGAATTAATATTGCAAATATTAAATATCTATATTATATAAGATTTAGAGATTTAATAAATACATTGTAATTTATAACATATTTGCACTATATATTTTTTTCTATAGAATAAGGGTGACAAAATAACACACAATCCATCTGATGCTAGCCCATAAATGTCAACATTTATCCTCGGTTAAGAAATAAAATGTTGATGTGTTGTCACCCCCGAGGACATATGGAACGCCTCATTTCCAGTAAGAAGATTCTCTGGTTCTCTACACTCACCATACAAAACACAGAAGCATTAGGCTGCTACTTCACGCTGATATTCTGTGAGAGCGTGGTCCTTACCTAGTTGAGCCGACCCATTCGTACTCTGCCAGACTATATCTGTAATATGGCTCAACCACGTAAAAAAATTCGTAACAATTTAAAGATTATTGATTATATTATGAGCGTTTATAGAAAAATAATAACGAATAAACTTACTAAAACTAGTCCAAACAACTTTTCTTAATGAATGAAAACGAAATGTGTGTGTATCATTCACTTGAGACTACAAAACTTTATAACTAATTTCTGTCAGCAACTAGAACAAAATAAAAGAAAACATCTCGACTTAGTCGTAAATGGAACATGTTTCGTAACGTATTCAAGTGTTCACCATATGTTGTTTGTCTAGTGGGAATGATAACTGAAACCATTTCATTCAATGCAGTAAGTACATACATGGTAGATACTAGGAAACGTAACATTGATGAAAGAGCAAATAAAGAACAAGCTTAATCTCTGTAATCATTTTATTTTGGGTTAATGAACTTTTCCCCTCGTAATAAATAATCAAATGTTATTTTTTAAATAAATGAGAGTGACAAAATATCTAACATTCTTCCAGATGTGGTAGAATGACTAAAGATAAAAAACAATATTAATTAAAATATTTTTTTGTAAATTCTCACTACACGCTTGGCAACCGGACTGAGAATCACAGTACCAGTAATTGTATCCCACCTTTGATATTACTGTCCCTCACTGGTTTTGAAAATTTACATTTGGATTAAACCAGATGAATGAATGAATGAATGAATGAAATATTTATTTGCATTTGGTTAATGGTGATAGAAAATATCCTAATCGTGTATCCACGAGTCAAGGTGTATTCGTGGACTCTCTAAAACTACCACTACATACAGCACAGCAGAGCACATTCACTCTATTATAGGTGAGGTCCATATCTTTGTTGGAATGAAATGAAATGATATATTATGTTAACTAGCTTTTTATCCGCGGCTTCGCTCGCGTGAACTTGAATTTAGGAACATCATTTCTGTTCCGTGCAAAACTTTAAAAAAAAATCGATCACTTTTAGAGTCATCTCTGTGTCTGTCTCTATGTCTGTCAAAGATGTTTTTTTTTTATTCTAAAAGACTATTAGACGTAGATAATTGGTAACATACTACAGGAACACGTGAATATATATGTCTAGAAACACCTACTATTTTTTTATATCGGGCGTTTCTTCCGATGTATCCATAAGAAAGTTAAATAGTCTTGGAATCAAAATATTATTATTGTTTACATTTAACTCTTTTAATTTATTCATAATTAAAGTTAATTTAGTTTTAACAAAATAATATAACGTTTATTTGAGATATTTTATTCATATAATCGGTCCAATTTAATATTGATTGGCACCATAAAATAGATGTAGATATTTTTTTTTACTTCGAGTAGACTTCAAAATGTCCTAAATATATAAAAATATATTCTATAATCATAAATACTATACATGAATTAAAACTAATGTCACGGATTTTTTTACGCATCTGGGATGAAAGTTCCGAGTAAAAGAACATATTGTTGATGTGAAGCACCGACGCTCCGGGAAGTCTAAAGTATGTCAACATGTTTAGTATCGTTTCAACCATTATATCAGATCTGATAGACAACAAATCCTTGCAATAGAAAACCAATTCCTACCAATGATGATTCGCGATGCTATTGAAATTAAAGATATCCTAATTTTAATATGGAAAATGGCTGAGTGCTACCATCTGCTAAGGACCCCATAATTAATAAAATTAAATTCAAACCCAAGCATACTACTGCATTTATTCTATTCTATCTATTCTATTATAACTATGACATTAGGTCGTCAAACACCTCAGTTCTTCCGTGACCATGGGTGCTGTAAAGTGCCCAAAACATCGGGAATTAAAAAGTTAAAATTAAACGCGAAGTCTTTAAAATTATTCAGCCTAAAGAGAATCATATCGTAAGAGGCAACATAGGAAAACAGACAGGATCCTATATATATATATATATAAAAAAAAAGGATTTGGGGGGGGGGGGAGAGATCGTTACAATATGCAGAAGAAACAGCGTTGGTGATAGCACACAGCCTTGTGGAACACCAGCGTTAATAGGCTTGTAGTCACAACATGCACCGTCTTCAACGACCTTGATGCTCCGATCTGCAAGGAAGCTGGTGATCCAATTGCACAATTTCTCAGCCATAGGAAGGGAGCTTCGAAAGAAGCGCTTTGTGCCAAACCCGATCGAAGACCTTCGCAATGTCCAGACTAACGGCCAACGCCTCCCCCTTGGACGCTACTGTCTCCGCCCATCTATGGTACCTGACCAGAAGATCACCAGCTGATCGACCCCGACGAAAACCGTATTGGCGGTCACTAATCAGCTGGTGATCCTATTAATAAAGTAATTATTATGGACGATGATGGGCAGCATCATCGTCCTGACAACAGATCTAAATAATAATAGCTGCGGTTGCCAACCCGCCTACCGCAACCGCAACTATAGCAAATATTCACCTACTTGACAATTTATCTTATGTTCATTTCAGTGGACTTTTGATAGGCTGACGATAATGAGTTCTACTCATTCTTGCAACCCTTAATATTTACGGTACAGTGAAAACACAAAAGTAACATACCCGAAAATATAAATGTAATAAAAACTGCATCACAACTAAAAAGTAACAGTATACATACTCGTACATGTTACTACTGGGCACAGGCCGCAGAGTTTTTGGCCAAAAAAGTGTTCGCTGCGCTGATTCCAACGCAGGATGAATGTAATGTAAATGATTCAATTATTTACATCGTATATTCTGTAGCATTGTATTATTAAGTGGCGAAGCTTGCGAAGACACTTATTGATTTCACGATGTCTGTCCGTCTGTCCGTCTGTTCGTCTGTCCGTCTGTCCGTCTGTCCCACGATTATCAATCAAGTCAATCTATGTATCTATCTATGGACTGAATAAATTAACCGACTTGGTATTACATGGATCTCACAACTTTTTACGGTAGAAGGACTGAGTTGCGAGACTTGGCATTTTACAAGTTATGTTTTTGATGGCATTGCTATTATCTGGGTCTCAATAAATTAATTATTAAATTTTTTATTAGTGATAAAATTTTATTCATAACAAATAAATAGGGTTTCACTTCTACCGCGTAGTTCACACGCGGTAGAAGTGAAACCCTATTTATTTGTTGCACACATTTTGAACTATTCTGAGCCAGCGCTTAACAACAATCCCACCTGATAGTAAGTGGTGATGTAGCCGAAGATGGTGAAGCGCACTGACTTAACAAAGCCTGTATTCACTCCTGCCTTGATAGATACCCACATTATAACCGGATGGAGAGACAGATGTTTGCAACTTATTCCACTCGTTTACTGTACGCATGACGAACGATGTAGCAAACCGTTTGGTTGGAATACGTGGTAAGTCAACAACGAAAAGGTCGACCACCAACTGGCGGAGCGTCTGGTTGTCTGATTGTCGAAGGGAAAGGGAGAAATTAAGTAATGCAATTCCTACAGTCTCCGAAATGCATCCTGTAGAAAACGGAAAGGCTAGCTACTTTCCCTGGGCCTCCATCAGGCCGATTTGGCCCATATATGGTGGCAGCAATACTTCTTGCACGACATAATGCTGTCTGTACCTTTGCAAGGATTCCTAGCTTCTTTGCAGCTGCTTTGACCTTGGACTCAATGAACACCCCCAACAACGGAAAGCGTTCGGTGTATTCCAGTAATATATTTCAGAAATAAGGAGCCAAGGTTAGCTGACTCCTGTTTACAGTGACGAGATACGATTGTGTTGTGAAAGCATAGAATTTCACCCAAATTCGGAGACTGCCTGTAGATTCACACACTCAACCATAACTTCTCTTTTTTACTGTATTTTACTGGAAATGAGGGATTTCATCTTAGTCCTCACGGGTGACAACGCATCTGCATTTTGATTCGCAATCGAGGATAGATGTAGATGTCTATGGACCGCAGCGGCCACTTACCATCAGGTGAACTGTTTGCTCGTTTGTCATCCTTATCCTATAAAAAAAAATTTGATCCCGACTGCTCCGAGTACTTGTTTGATATAATTCCACAACTGTGACCCCGTAGCTATAGATACGGGGCATAAGCAGATCACTAATATGCAGCAGGATGAAAGTTGTGGAGAGAACGAACCGCTTAGGAACTTCGTTGGGAACTATTTATACCATTAGTATTATGTTGTCTATTTTAATTACTGCTGAACAGTTTATAATTGTATCCGAAATTCTTGTTTATCGATCTAAAACCGAACCGGTAAGCAAAGTGTAGGGCGGCCTCCGACTAGATGGAATGACGACCTGGTAAGATATACAGGAAGTCGATGGATGTAGGTGGCTCAGGATCGTGCTTTTTTATATTCCTTGGGGGAGGCCTATGTTCAGTAGTGGAGTTGTGAAGGTTTGTAATGATGATGATAGTAAATCTAGAATTGCTCCAATAATTATTGTGACCAAGGACAAATTTTGAAGAAAAAAAATTTTGAAATTATATAAACTCCTAGGTGATATCGATATACAAATAAGATGTTTTACACACCTCGAACGCAAAGCGAGAGGGGTTGAGTCTTAAGGCTGATTTACACTGGGTCAGTAATAGGCTCCAGTGCTGACGCCGAGGACTGACTTGCACTGTTTACATGCAGTCAGTAGTCGTGCTAACTTCTTGTTACGTACACACTACGCACGTTATTGCAGTCAGTGGGCAAAAATTAATTCATGAAAACAGCAGAATTTACAACGATAAAATATTTGTTGAGAAAATATTCCTATATGCTGTTGAAAGAGTTGCTGTGGAAATGTTAGAAGAAGAGATATTTAAAGACAAACGACTTTAGATAAGAAAATAGACAGACGACAGAAAAGAAACTGGAGGTTTTGCTTTGTTGTCGCCCTACAATGCAGCAGCAGCGACTCACCGAGTACTATCTTGGTTGTTTAGACAAGGTCAATACCGCTGGCGCGGGTAGCACAGGGAGTGGATTGACTTCAAAATATTCAAGCAGGAATATTGAAGTCAGCATTGGCGCGACAGCGCTGTATTTTTTTTTTGCGCCCGAAGCAATTGCGGACAGCGCTGTACTGACTCTAAATCAATTTATACTATGTCAATATCGGGTCAGCATTGACTTGCCTGGAATTTGGATCCAGTTACTGACCCTGTGTAAATCAGCCATTACTATCGACTTGGCAAGGTCACGCTATCCGCTATAACTCCATAATATTAAACTTAGCTAAGCTCCATATAATTTCTTTAACGTAAGAATTTAAATAACAAACACATATTATTACGTTCTTAATGTTATTTAAACCATTATGTTGGGGAAAGGCACTGATAATAAGTTCCAGTAATGAGTAATTTTACAAAAACGTATTTAGTTAACCACAAATTCTTTATCATAATAAATATGCAGTGCACCGGTCGAAACGTAGCGTTATATTTATTAACTGATTTTATCTGAAGATATTACGCTTGAAATAATGCGTCAGCGAGTACACTAATAAAAATTAACATATAAAACGCCCTTTTTAACTTGTGTGCTCAATATTTAAATTAACAACGATATCATCATCAAGAACAACCTTGGTTGTCACGTTACAGTGTATGTCTGCAGAACGAATCGCTCAGCTCGATTGGGGAAGGATCAAGCTCCTATTGAATACCAGTTTTATAGGGTTCTGTACCCAAAGGGAAATCAATGGGACCCTATTACTAAGCCTACAAACGGTAGTGCAGCAATAGTAAACTATATATACATATATCTGTGCCATGATAAATAAGAAAAATATGTGACGATAGAATCATTCTTTAGGAAAAAACGTTAATTCACACTTGCAATGCTTTACTAAAATGTTCACGAACATTATTTTTAAAAAGAAACTTGTTGGAAGCGTTTTTAATGTCAAGAGATATTTCATTCCAGAACCTAGCCATAAGAGGGAATAGTGGGATATATAACCAGTACGGTGTAAAGGCGTTAGCAACTTTAGATTATCCGAAGAACGGAGAAAATAATTATGAGTATCTCCTAGGAATTGAAATCTAGATTTCAAGTAATCAGGAGCACAAGGATCGTTCAGGATAGTGAAAAAAGTGCAGAGTATTCTAACATATCTGCGCTGACGGATTAGCAGCCAGATAAGCTGAGTACGAAAAGATGATACATCATTACATATCATACATATGATTATACAATCTATGTACGAGAATAAATAAATTTGTATACGAGCTACGACGACTCAGTAATGTATCATCCATTGAAACTGCTCTATCGGCCTACCATGGCCATGTCTCATCACTATAAAGTTACGGCACTATATTGTGGGGAGATTCAGTGGATGTAAAGCGGGCTTTCATAGCCCAAAAGAAATGTATTAGGGCTATTTAAAGAGTACATTTTCTTGAAAGCTGTAACCCCTTTTCAAGAAACAAGAAATCCTACCGCTACCGTCCCTGTATATAAAACAATATGTGTGTTTTTGTTCGACAATACTTTCATTATTTTGTCACTAGAGAGCAATATAAAAATAAACCTACCTGATATTAAGGAAGGATCATGCAACCTAGAATAAGACTTCAACTATATAGACGAAACTGGTATTGTACGGCTATCAAAATTTATAATAAGCTTCATCCAAGTTTCAAAGCTCTGCCATTACCATTGTTTAGAAGAAAGTTACATTCCTGGCTTTTGACTAGGTACTTTTATTCAGTCCAGGAATACTTAGATGACCAAGAGATTTTTGAAGTTTAATTGTGTTTGTAGCTTTTCTGTGTCTACTTTATTTATGACTTAAATAATTTGACATAAAATATTATACGATTTATATATGATGACATGTGACTCATATTTATCATTAGTTGTCTATTTAGTCTATTAACTTATTTTTAGCTCTAAGTAGATTAAAATGTAACTACTTTTAAATTTACATGACAATTATGAGTCAAATATGAGGACATACCACTATGTTAACTGTAACCTTTGTACAATATAATTTTGTACTACCATGTTTAAAGCAAATAAATATTTCTGAATAGTATGGACAGGTTCGTACCTTCAAGACTGCCGAGGCGTCGAAAACAGATGTCCTCTCTGATGAACATGCAAACTCCAGCCCGGAGCACAAAGGAGTGTTTTAATTTGTACCCCGGGTAGGAGAGGTACGAAGTATCAGCCGGAGAGGATATCTGTGTCTCGGTTGGAAAGAGCAAGGCCGACTTTGCCGTCTCCAGATGGTAGTGGACGGTTTTAAGGTTTGCATGAAGTTCCCTGATGTTGCAGAAATTCACGGAAATCGTAGCAGGGGTTCCCCCCCCCCCATGACATGCGGGGCAGCCTCGGCACCCACGCTCAGATAAAGTAGGGTAGCTTCGGCGTGAGTGCTCAGCGAGGGATTCTCCATCACTAGGGGAACTGGTACCCCCCTGGGGTAGTGTTCTATTTCACTCCGCTACCAAGTTAAGGGGTAGGGGGGGGGGGTCATTGGGCCTCCGGCCACCTACACTCACCAGGCGAAATGTAGAAGTAAGTTCTACTTTACGATGGTATTCTGTGAGATCGTGGTACACCCCGGTTCGAGCCGGCCCATCCGTGCGATAGCAAAAGCTGCCGTGTGGGTCTACCACTGTTAGAACATGATGGTATGTAGATGCTGTGGCCCATAGACAACGACATATGTCTTGATTAATAATAAAAATGCTGATATGTTTGCACTCCTGAGGACTAAGATGGAATGTCACGTTACCAGTAATAAGGGCCGCGCTTTTACTACTTTTCGTATTGCCTTTACTCACTGTACGAAACACAGCAGCATTTCGTTGGTATTTACGCTAGTATTCTGTAAGACCGTGGCTTCTCTTTTGTTTTTCCTTACTTTTCTGTGGGAGTTGGCAGCAAGTGCAAAGCCAACTTCAAAGTCCATGGACTGCAGTGGCCCCTTACCACCAGGTGAACAGTAAGTTCGTTTGTCACTTCAGTTTAATATAAAGGGTCTGAACCTTCTCATTCGTATCCTTTACTTGTTTATCGAAAACATGGCAATGTTAGTTTTAATACAGTTTGAAAACATCCCAATAATTGTCCACTGCGGAAACGTGACACATCCTCGATCATTTTCAATAGCGGCACTTAGGTATACTCAACGATACTTAGAGCCACGCTACAGCTATACTATGGTTGAAACACGAATGGGTCGGCTCTACCGGTGAAGGACCACGCTCTCACAGAATACCAGCGTAAAATATTTGCTTAGTGCTTTTGTGTTCGTATGGTGATTGTAGAGAAGATTTAAAAGAAAATCATTACAGAAAACAAAAACTCAGTGTTAAAAATAAGCAGGTTGTCAACGTTCCAAGGAAATGCTGACATCTCCTGGCACACATCAATTGTTATAATATAACCCTATATATAAGGTGTGAACAGAACGAAAAACAGTGACAAGGTATAGTAAGAGAGAATTGGGATAATACAACATAGGGTAGGAAACAGTTACTGTAGAATTTTATACGTGGTAGAGCCATGCTGCAGCTATATTAGTAGTATAGTTGTAGCGCCAATGGGTCGGCTCGACCGGGGAAGGGCCACGCTCTCACAAAATACCAGCGTAAAATGGCAGCTTGACACTGCTGTGTTTCGTATATTGAGTGTAGAGAACCGGACACCCTTTTTACTGGAAAAGAAGCATTCCATCTTAGTCCTCACGGGTGACAACGCATCTGTATCAAAATTCTTAATCAAAATAAGGATCAAAATGTTTAATCGAAGATAAATGTAGATGTCTATGGGTCACAACATCCACTTACCTCCAGGTGGACTGTGTGCTCATTTGTCACCCCTATTATATTTAAAATATTCTACCAAAAGTTATATACTCCTCCTACAACTCCGTACTGTAATGTAAAACTGTAATGGTCTCACCATTACAGTTTTACATTACAGCACGGAGTTGCATGAGGGGGGAAATAAGGGCTATCGTACTATAATTTTTGTTAGAAAATTTCGTTTATTATGACTACGAACTAGAGAGACACTACACACACTTCTGACTGTCTCGTTGGTCTACTGGTTATAACTGCTAATACTGATCATGTGAAAACGGGTTCAAATCCGGGGTCAAGCCAATATCATGTGTTTTAGTAATAAAGTGGGCAGTGTTTTACCCCTTGCCTCGGAAAGCACTTAAAGCCGCTGCATCACATGAGTAAGTCCTTACTCTTTACTCCATGCTTTTATATTCGTCCAGTCGGTTGGATAGCCGGGCCGTCGGACTACGAGAGTGAGGGAATAATAATGTATTCCAACAGTCTCAATAGCCATATGTGTAGGATCATAGTGCACGTGTTGGTGCGCAAACGCCAATGCACTCGCTATGCCGTCACACTCGGATCCCACGAACCGATAATCTCTACTGCAAATACCACAAATATTTTGTCACAATGATACAATTAGAGTAATGCAATACTTGGAATTGCAATCTATCCCATAAAATTACCAACCAACATTAAAAATATTGAGATTAAAGAGAGTAGGAGCGATAAGGAAGGAATAATAAAGTACCTGGTCCGCTAATAATGATAGATATGCGTTTTCATCACGCAATGGATATTAAATATCATCGAAGTACGATTGGTTCTGAGGTACCATTGTGAGTTGACCAATCACCGTCCGCTTATAACCATATGTCACGCACATTACTTGATATGTAATTGCTTAAATGATTGAAATTTGATTAATGTTGTACAAAGATAATAGAAATACACTACAATATTTAATAGGAAAAAAACTGAATATTGGCCGACGTCTTAATACATAAGTCATGTTAAGTTTTTTAATTCCAGATATAACGCTATACTTATTGGCAAATTACTTAATGGAGAAATTTAGTGAATAGCTGTAGCGGCATTAATACGGCTAGGTTAGATGATCTGTCAATTTCATTGGTGTCTATTTGTTAGCGGTGTCAACGAGTTTGGCACGAAGTATTTTCATGTAAGAAAAGTGCTGTTGGGTTGTCCCGTCACGGTTCTCTCAATAATGTTATCATAAGGTTTATTTCTCTAAACATTCCCTCGATTTGATAGCTTTGTGGAATATTTAGGGACGTTGGCAGGAGACCTGACGGTAAGAATTTTTATCCTCCAGGGCCTTCAAAGCGTTATTGCTAAGGCAAGGTCTGAGCACGTTGGCAGAATTGGCGAAAAACTAGTTCGCCTTCTTTTGGAAACCCTAGCACTTTGGTCTCTCACCAAGGCTGTCCAAGGGAACTTCTGCTAGCCATCTCTTCCATCTCTGCACAGAGGGGATGACTCACTGGCTCATGCCGTAAAGGAGAAAACCGATTTGTTAAGCTCTCTCTTTGCGTCCAACTCGACTCTAGATGACGGGGGGATCACACCGCCGACCATCCCGCGGTGTGAATGCTCGGGAGAGAGGCAAAGCTCTGCACTGAAGCTTGGCTATGTTCATAGACACTTTAGTAGCATCTTATCTCAGCGGTACCTCGTTAAGAGTCTGAAACAAGTAAATGGCGTAATTAAATGTCTCTGAGAGATGACTGTTTATTTGTGCTATTAGCTGTATAGACTATCTGTTCGTAGGGTCGACACACGGTGAAGTTTGTAAAGGCTCTTTTCTCGTCTAAAGGCTTAGTATAGCCATTCAGCGAGGAAAGAAACGCAACCAGCTTATTTGGCACTATAACCGCACAATTATGACTATTTATTAATTTTAGTTTTTCTTTAACTGATATTTTATTTTAATCTAATCATTTTATTTTAATCTTTATTCTAACCTTAGATTCGTAATCGAGGACAAATTTCAGTTCCTATAATCCACAGCATTCACTTAGGATGAGGTGGACTATGTGCTCGTTTATTGTCCTTCCTTTAGTAAAAAACAACATTAAGCTTATTAAACATGCGATGTCAAACCCTATTTAATAAACGAGGCTTCGAAACATTCAAATTTTACCATTCATACGAGTCGAAACACAAACTCCCACAAGCTGGTAATGGCGAAAAGAATTTACATGACAAGGGTGTCAGCAGTGCCATTCCGTACCTATACATATATAGTGGATTTCATTTATTACGACATTGATTGTAGCGACCATTTGCCTATAGCGACGTTAAATCTAAGTCCCTTTATTTTAAAGCATATTTTAGTACGAAATTCATGTGACTATAGCGACTTTGGATATAACGCCGGGTTCGGGTGTAGCGACTGTTTTTAATGAATCATTTGTAACAAATTCCTAGAAATCCTATGCAGATATTGCGACCGGAGTCGGCCGCCAAAGACGCAAAGATTTCTTTCTTTCAAAAACATTTCTTATCTTTTGCTTACATCCACACAGATGGTCACCAGGTATGGAGACCTTTACCTTTTGTTTATAGATATCAGCTTAGTAGGTAGGGAAGCGTGTAAGTTTCGGAGTATATATATAGTCGTGGTGGTAATCGTGGTTGAATTCATTTTATTGTGTAAATGCATTGATCATTAATAGCCGATATGTTTTCTTATAGGTCCTATATATACATAAACAAACAAAATCACACTGAATCATTCACTCATCACGAGATGTCTAAAACTATACGCCCGATTGACTTGAAATTTAGCATATATTATATTCCTTTCTCGTCGCAGACATCTACTAAGAAATAATTTTGGAAAATTTTAGTTTAAAGGGCGTGAGATACGATCTTACAGGTTTTCTACACTAATATTATAAAGAGGAAAACTTTGTTTGTTTGTTTGATTGTAGTGAATAGACTCATAAACTACTGGACCGATTTTAAAAATTCTTTCACCATTCGAAAGCTACATTATCCACGAGTAATATAGGCTATATTTAATTTTGAACAAAAATAGGGTTCCGTAAGATATTAGGGTTTTTCGGACACAAGGTGTAAAAAATCAACCAAAAAAGTTACTTATTTTGCGTACCCTGCCTAAACTATTAAAGATAGAACCATAAAATGTTCTAAGTAATTGTAGATCTTATAAATATCTACAAAAAAATCTGCGAGACACTATACCTATCTATGTCGAGTGAGGCACAATAACCATTTTTTTATTGAAAAATCTTGATTTTTTTTGGACTACATTTAAACGCGTTTATTTTACTCATGCTATTAATCCTTATCAAAATAAATTATTTCATCACTAATTACAGTTAATGTAGATAATATTTGGTCTTTGAATGATTAAAATTGGACGTTTGGTTCTGAAGTTATAGCGAAATTAAAATATTACGATTTCTGCTGCACGGCCCGTTGCGAAGTAGGCGTTACCAAGGTCCGGTGAGCGTGTGGGAGGGGGAGTTTAGATCTATGAGTAAGGTACCCGCGCGGCTCAGTCGCGCGGCCGGCTCCCTACGCAGCGGTCGTGCGTGAAGTCTAATAATTTTCGTGCGATTTTTTTTAGATTTCGTTCTTTAAACTACACCTACGCAAAAGTTCTTCTCAGAGCTAAACAACAGTTCTTCTTATAGCTAAACAACAGTTCTTCTTAGAACTAAACAACAGTTCTTTTCAGGGCTAACCAACAGTTCTTTTCAGGGCTAACCAACAGTTCTTTTTAGAGCTAGAATATTACACGCTAATAACATTATCTTAAACATTTGAAAATGCCTAAGAGAGCCAGGTCTCAACTTTCTAAACATAGTTCTCAAGCACGGGCAGCAAAAATACGTCGTATGGGAGAATCTTCACCTGAACGTTCACAACGCCTTGCTGAACAAAATCAGAGAAACTCTCAGGTACGCGCACGAGAGTCGAGTGTCGAACGTTCACAACGCCATGCAAAACAAAATCTGAGAACCTCTGAGTTACGTGCACGAGAGTCGAGGCTGGAGCGTTCCCAACGTCTTCATGAACAAAATGTAAGAACCTCTGACTTACGCGAACGAGAGTCGAGTGTCGAGCGTTCGCAACGCCTTGCCGTACAAAGCTTGAGAACCTCTGAGCTACGCGCTCAAGAGTCGAGGCTGGAGCGTTCCCAACGTCTTCATGAACAAAATGTAAGGACCTCTGACTTACGCGAACGAGAGTCGAGTGTCGAGCGTTCGCAACGCCTTGCCGTACAAAGCTTGAGAACCTCTGAGCTACGCGCTCAAGAGTCGAGCCTGGAGCATTCCCAACGTCTTCATGAACAAAATATAAGGACCTCTCAGTTGCGCGAAAGAGAGTCGAGTGTCGAGCGTTTGCAGCGACTTAGAGCTCAGGCAGAGAGACAGCAGTTGTCCACAAATAGAGTTCGCAATCGAATTTTAGCTAACAGCAACACACTGGCTTTCAGATATGATCCGCAGTTTGATTATGCACAACAAGCGTCCGTCCAAATCGGAGTCATGAATAAGATCTGCTCTAACTGCTCTGCCAAGATGTGGGCGGACGAACCTAATGGTATGTGCTGTGCTTCAGGTAAAGTTTGTCTTCCTAACCTGCAGGAGCCGCCACAACCAATAAAAAATCTTTTGACTAATAACCATCCATTATCTGGGCATTTTTTAACAAACATACGTAAATACAATAGTCTTTTTCAAATGACTTCGTTTGGCGCAAAAGAAATCAGGGAAGGAAATTTTATGCCCACTTTTAAAATTGAAGGACAAGTGTATAATCTAATTGGTAGCCTTTTACCACCATCAGGCCAAAACCCACAGTTCTTGCAAATATATTTTATTTCGGATGCAGACCAGTTATCGTTGCGATCAAGCATCGCACCAACCTTAAAAATGGATTTAATTCACGAATTACAGACCGCTTTAAATAATCATAACGTGTACATACGAAGTTTTAAACAAAACTTAGAACTTAACTCCTCAGATAATTTAAAGTTAATTATTCATTCAGATCGCACTCCACAGACAGCACACAGAGGCAGATATAATGCTCCTATTGTAAACGAGGTAGCTGTTCTCTTGGTCGATGAAGACAAAGGTCCCAGGGATATAGTCTTACACGGTAGAGACGGGCAGCTCAAAAGAGTTTCTGAGCTACATCGGTCCTATGATCCACTACAGTATCCTATAATGTTTGTGACAGGAGAAGACGGTTATTATTTGACTATCCCTCAGCAGGGTTCTGCGCGTAATAAAACTGTTTCGTGTATGCAATTTTATGCATTTAGATTAATGATTAGAACTAACTCTTTTAATCCGTTACATTATTACAGAGCCTTATTTAGTCAATATTGTGTTGACATGATGGCGAAAATGATATCAGAAAGATTAAATTATATTTGTCGGAATCAACAAAGACTGAGGGCTGATGACTACATTCATCTCAGAGATGCCTTAAATCATGACGCAAATGTTGACCCATCAAATATCGGTCAACATGTCATATTGCCATCGTCATTTACGGGTTCTCCGCGTTTCATGCACGAGAAAACGCAGGACGCGATGACGTACGTTCGAAATTATGGTAGACCTGACTTATTTGTCACTTTTACATGTAACCCCGAATGGCCTGAAATAAAAGCCGAGCTGCTACCAGGACAACGGTCTTTCGACCGTCATGACATAATTTCACGTGTATTTCATTTAAAGATGAAGAAATTCATCAAATTATATGTCAAAGTACAGATATTCGGTAAAGTAAAATGTTATATGGCAAGTGTGGAGTGGCAAAAGCGCGGTTTACCTCATTGTCATTTGCTGTTCTGGCTAGAAACTAAAATGCAACCAGATGAAATCGACAGTGTCATAGTTGCGGAGCTACCCGATCAACAAATTGATCCGGTACTACACGACATTATAACTAAAAATATGGTACATGGACCCTGCGGAGAACATAATTTAGCTGCACCATGCATGAAGAACGGTGTCTGCACAAAAAATTACCCTCGCTGTTTCATGAACGATACCCAGACCGGAGAGGATGGGTATCCAGTTTATCGTAGGCGCGATACAGGAAATGGCGGTCGGAGCACTACGCTACAAATCAGGGGCAACATGGTGACGATAGATAATAGGTGGATTGTTCCATACTCCCCGCTACTATGTAAGACTTTTAACGCTCATATAAACGTGGAGTATTGCCACTCTGTCCAAGCCATTAAATATATATGTAAGTATATAAATAAAGGTTCAGATCAGGCAACTTTTAGCCTTAGAAACCCACACGATGAGGTCGAAAACTATTTAAATGGCAGGTACATAAGCACATCTGAAGCTGTCTGGCGCTTATTTGAATTTCCCATTCACGAGCGGCATCCTACTGTAGTGCATTTGGCCGTTCATCTAGAGAACGGTCAAAGGGTGTATTTTACACCAAGGACAGCTCATCAAGTTGTCCAAAACCCACGCAATACCACATTACTGGCATTTTTTTCTCTCTGTAATGAAGATGAATTCGCGAAAACTCTTCTGTATCATGAAGTCCCGCAATACTATAAATGGGCAAATAATACATTCACTAGAAGGAAGCGTGGTGAAGATGTAGTTGGACATCCGGGGATAAAAAAGATGCCGCTTTAGGTAGAGTCTACGGGATACATCCATCCCAATCAGAGTGTTTTTATCTTAGGATTCTACTGCACCACGTACGCGGTCCGACCTCATTTGCATACCTTAAAACTGTAAACGGTATTGTCAAAGAGACGTATCAAGCAGCTTGCCGTGACCGAGGTTTACTTGAAAACGATGATCATTGGGGTAACACTTTAAGCGAAGCTTCGTTATCACATTGTCCAAAAAAACTAAGGGAGTTGTTCGTAGTCATACTTTTATTTTGTCAACCATCGGAACCATTGAAGTTATGGGATACTTTCAAAGATCAGTTCTGTGAAGATATTAGACATCGTATCAGACAACAAAATCAGGATAACACTTCACCCTTCACTGAAGTCATTTATAATGAAGTATTAATTGAAATAGAAAACAAACTTCTAGAACTAAACGACAAAAATTTAAGTGATTTTGGATTACCTTCTCCCGTTCGTACCCAGAATAATACTATTGACACAATGGTACAACAGTATAACAGCAATGATCTAACAGCGTTTGTTAATGACAATGTGCCAAAATTAGTACCAGATCAAAGACATGCTTATGAGACTATTGTGGACAGCGTGAACAATAACATGGGGAGATTATTTTTTTTGGACGCACCAGGAGGCACCGGAAAGACTTTTTCACATCACAAACAGCGATTGCAGTTGCTTCGTCAGGAATTGCTGCAACTCTCTTGAACGAAGGAAAAACTGCTCACTCTACGTTTAAACTCCCGCTATCCGTATCTTTAGATCAACGGTCTACGTGCTCTATTCGGAAAAATGGGCCTCTTGGTAAGTTGCTGCAAGACGCGTCGTTGGTAATATGGGATGAATGCACCATGAGTCATAGAGCTCATGTGGAGGCCGTGGACCGTACTTTAAAAGACCTCCGAAGCTCTGCTAATGTCATGGGTGGTATCACTTTTGTATTTGCTGGAGATTTCCGACAAACGCTTCCTGTCGTCAACAGAGGTACGCGAGCAGATATTATGAAGGCATGTTTAAAATCGTCTCACCTTTGGACATCTGTTCAACATTTGAATTTGCGTACTAATATGAGAGCTCATCTACATGGAAATACACATAGCAATTTTCCACAACAGCTGCTGAAACTGGGAGAAGGAATTTTTCCATCTTTAAATTTGGGCACCGATTATGCGGTTACTTTGGATGAGTCTCTAGGGCAAATAGTCTATAATTTAGATAGTCTGATAGATGCTATATATCCTGACATCGAAAACTTACATCAAAATGATTTTCGTTGGCTGTGTTGTAGAGCAATAGTTTCTCCCAGGAATGAAACAGTCAACGAAATAAACAATTTAATTATGCAGAAAGTACCGGGTGAAGTTAAGTGCTATAAATCCATAGACACCGTCACTAACATCGAGGACGCAGTGCACTACCCCCAGGAATTTTTAAATTCTCTGAACCCCGCTGGGCTTCCACCTCATAAACTGTCGTTAAAAGTTGGCACGCCGATAATGCTTCTCAGAAATTTAAGACCCCCCAACATGTGTAATGGCACGAGACTTCTTATAAAGGAGCTAAAAGATAATTTAATAGTTGCGAAGATTATCGACCGGCCCTGCAGCTGGTGAATTAGCTCATATACCAAGAATACCCATGATCCCTACTGATTTGCCTATACCCTTCAAAAGGCTCCAATTTCCAGTAAAAATTTCTTTCGCACTCACGATAAACAAATCCCAGGGCCAAACATTCAAATTAGTAGGAATTGATTTACGAAAAGAATGTTTTACGCATGGGCAACTTTACGTTGCCCTATGACGGGTCGGGGCTCCCGACCATCAGTATATTTTGTTACCAGAAAATAATATAACGTCAAATGTTGTGTATAGAGAAGCTCTACAATAATAGCTTAATTTTCTATCCTAAAACAACAGGTTGCACTCCGGGACTTAAGAAATAACATCCACAGAAAGAAAATCTGTTCAGCCTGCGGATAGTGACTGCTTCGTCGATGTTAGTGTCGGTGTCTGTGAATTGACCTGGGAATCATTTTGTTTGCTGACCGTGTCTTTCCTGGGTAGGCTTTTTGCAGCGGTAACCGACATCCACGCGGGCGGACCCGCGAGCGACCGCTAGTATTTTATATATCAATGAAATTAATAGAGTTGATGAAGTTCTAACGTCATTTCGTGAGTTTTTCTTCTACTTCTTTTAAATTATGGCTTCTCTTGATAGAATTCTGTCAATCTCAAGTCCATTTCGTGAGTTCGTGAGTTCATACTTTATTTGGAGTCAATATTTTTGCGAAAACATAAATCATAAATATTCGCATCTTGAGTATATCAAATTTGTCCTTGTATGTCCACCTCAAAGGTTAGAACTATAGTGACTTGTTCCATGTTTGCGTGAACATTTTTAAGGCTATACATTATATTTATAATTTATATCTCGTAGTAATAAGGTATTCCAAAAACGGTCTCGGGTTCTCTACTCTCACCATAAGAGACCAGCAGCATCAAGCTGCTGTTTTTGACTAGTATTCTGTGTGGGCGTTGTCCTTTCCCGGTTGAGCCGACCCAGATATCGTATATTGCAAAGCGGCTCGAATCGTCGACGACCGAGTCCTTTCTGATCGGCTCGACTCATTGGCGCTGCGAAGAGATGTTGCATCTCTTTGCATTTTCTTTCGCATTTATCACGGGGAGTGCTCTGAGGAATTGTTCGGATTAATTCCAGCCGCCAAATTTCACGAACGCACATCGCGGAAGAACTCCCGATGCCATCCACACCATCTAGATGATTGGCGGTCCACGACTGTGCGATTTAGAAGATGTTTTCTTCCTCGCACAACTTCCTTGTGGAATAGTTTACCACCAGCGATTTTTCCGGACCGATACGACTTAGGGACCTTCAAGAAAAGAGCCTACTCCTTCTTAAAAGGCCGACAACGCATCTGCAATTGCCCTGGCGTTGCGGTTGTTCATGGGCGGCGGTAGTCACTTACCATCAGGTGAGCCGCATGATCGTTTGCCCCCTCCCTATAAAAAGAAACCATTCAGGCTGCAACCATAATGTAGCTAAAGCGTGGTGTGGCAGCTGTGGCGTGATGATGAAGAACATGAACGCTGCGAAATTTCTTTACTCATGTGGCGAAAGTATGCGCCAACCCACCTACCGAAGTGTTAAAGCGATTCAAGAAAACTGTTTGTGTTAATATGACATGACACGTTAAAAGTTCGCTTGACTATCTTTAGTAATCTCTGGTCCAGATGAGTGAAAGCCTAAAATTACAATAGGCTGCAATATACATCAAACAGAGTGAAACAGAAATGAAAACGAATAGGGTGAAGTTTTACATCGTTCGGAATAATTTTTCAAGAAACAAAAAAAGGTAAAATCATATTGGTAAAAAAAAACTGTAAAACTATACCGTATAATCAAAAACACATAATATAGCTTTCCCCTGGGTCCCTCTATTGAAGAACTTCTAGCACAGCACTTTCAAATTCTAACAACTTAATCAGTAATAATTAGCCTTATGAAGAATCTTATAAAAGTCTTTATAGAAGTTGTTTTAAATTAATCCCTCAACGATTGTAAGGATCTTGTCATCATTAATATGCAAAGTTTATTAGTATAAGGTAGCAGGTGACATTTTAAAACAGACAGTCGTGCGTAAGTCGTGCTTATTATTGTGGACTTTCATACGCGAGTGCGATTAGATACGGTAATGTGAGGCGCCCGAGGCCTGTCGTCCATCACACTCGTTACGGTAAATACAAAATTATCTTCCCCTGTAAATTAATTGTTAACAGAGAAACCAATAAGTACGTTTGTTTAAAGTTGATAATAATTGTTAACCCACTTTGACGGTGTTATCTTTCTTAAGATATGTTTTCAGCATTTCAATTATATCGGTGCTGTTGATATTATTATTCATTTTAATCAACTGGTAAAGGTACAATTAGGTTTAATAACAGTACAGTGGCGAAAGGGCAGACGATTAAGTGTAACTTGTAAATAGAATTAGATACAGTATTATTGTATTAACAATGCATAAATGACGTAAAAAGAAATCTTTAAAAAAACAATTCACTGACGGTAAGAGGAATGCATTGGCTATAGACATCTGCCATCGATTAAGAATCAAAATTCAATTACGTTGTCACCCATGAGGATAAGGCTGAAGACCTCGTTTCAGTGTGGCCCAAAAGCGACGACTGCGTTCGCGTGTTTATTTGTGTCCACGTCGTAATCACTATGCTCTTTGCTAGATAGGTATTATTGGCCACTTAGACTTGTATTAATTCCAATATACACTATTTTAACCTTTATTGTTATGGAGGTAAAGCTTACGAACGCTAATTATGTATTTGATTAGTACTTCCCTACACTAAACTATGGCCTCCTACAAATCGGTACGTATTGTTATAAAATGATATTTCAGTCGATTAAAGGCTTCAGCTCCAGGCATGTGAATGCTGATATTTCACAAGGCTGCATACTATCCGTCGCCTACATTGTTTCTTCCGCACATTAATGATAAATTGTAAACTACTAACATTAATTGCTATGCAAATGACAGCACTTAAGCTTTATGCACCGACCATTATTTTATGTCGTCGAGTGCCGGAACAATCCTGTGCCTGAAGTCGAGACTTTGTTAAACATAGCCTCAAATTGGAGCAGCTAAATCTATTTTCATTTTATCTTCTAGAGACACGAGTCTGTGCATTTACCACTAAACAGAAACTCTTTATTGTATTTCCTTATTTTGAGGGGATTCCCATTGTTACATCAGCCAGTATTGCGATTCTCGACGTCGATATATCTTTTTTTTTATAGGATATGGGTGAAAAACGAGCACACAGTCCACCTGATGGTAAGTAGTTGCTGCGGCCCATAGACATCTACATCTATCCTCTATTACAATTCAAAATGTAGATGCGTTGTCACCGGTGAGGACTGAGATGGAATGCTTCATTTCCAGTAAAAAGGGCCTCCGGCCACCTGCACTCACCAAGCGAAACGCAGAGGTGAACCTCTACTTCACGCTGGTTTTCTGTGAGGTCGTGGTACCACCCCGGTTCGAGCCGGCCCATCCGTGCGACAGCAAAAGCTGCCGCGTGGCTCTACTAATGTTATAATCTAGTGAGGTTCAGTGCCGCCAACTGGAAAGGAAGTTTAAATTGTATCTAAAGAGATTGGTGTGCTTAGAAGAGCGGGACAGTATTCTATGTTCCATCATCAGCATCATCATCATTACAGTCCATCACAAGTCCACTGCTGAACATAGGCCTCCCCCAAGTAAAGTAATGCCACAAAGCATGCTGATATTCCATATGCTTCACCAAAGGTCGGCAACGCACTAGCTCTTTTCTAAAAGTGTTTTTCGCAAAATAGTTCTTCATGCTGATGTTGCAGATATGACAATGACGATATTATAAAAAAGATGTCCATGGCCAACGGTGATCTCTTACCATCGTTGTATTCTTCCCTCTCTACCTTGTACTTAGCAAGCAATGCTTAAAATAATTTTTAGTAAGGCAATCTTATTTTTTCGTTTTATTTTTTCGTTACGAGTTCTTAGCCTTCAAGACATCACACTGCTCAATAAGTCGAGGTGATATATTTAAAACTAGCCAAATATTCTAATTAATTAAGACAGCAATAATTTATTTGTGTGGAAATATTTTCGTTGCGCCTCGCTGTCATATTTAAATAATGAGACGTTTCTCAAGCTGCGTGTCAAGGCGCGCGGCAGTGGACAGGCGTCTGTTCTTAATTAAAAAGCTAAATTTTCTCGCCATTAATCAAACAATAATAAATATTAGGCGAATCATAGAGTAACGCATTTATAGAGAAGTTATTTTAACATAAGATGTTATAAGTTTGACGACGAACAGTGTCCTCGGGAAGGAGACATCTGGTACTTACTACGATCATCAATAATCTATCTGCAGAGGTTTATTTAAATGTTGAAAATTATTGCATAAAAGTAGTCCAATGCTCGTGTTAAAATATTTGTTTTTCCATTATAGTATTTCTTTGAGAGCTGAAAGGAAGACCGTTCGGAATAGGATAGAACGTAGGTTAGATTTCAGTGTCAGATTCACAGGCACAGTTATAACACAAGCAAACTTTAAAACTAAAAAAAATGCCTTTTTGCTCAAATGTTGGCTCCGGTTGGCATTCGAACCTACAATTTGCCGAACGCTACGTAGTAGACATGCACTCGTAGCATAACACAGTAGTTGTTAGACAAATAGCTATCTTTACTTTAGTTACTAATGTGCTCTAACTTAAATAATATTATCATTTTAACTGATGTATTATCTGTGCACTAGTATACTTTAATTTGTCTATGATAGGTTTGCAATACAGAACAGCCAGAGCACCAGTCCTTCTTTTGTTGAAATTTACCTCCACTGTATAGGATCCATAGCATTTGCAACGTTAATTTGAAATAAATGTTAATATGTATATTTATATGTATAAATGAATTCATTCATTATTTTAATATATTATTGATCTCCGCCTAAAAAAGTTGATCTGTAACTTTAGTATATTAATCTGTATCTTATTTACGCGCGAGCGGATGACGAAAATGCTTCTGTCATACATTCTTTCGCTGATCTATAATTATAGAGTTTACACCTTTGACGTTCGTTTATTCTTTATTTTAAATGTAAAAATACAAGTGGGTGTTAGAGGAAATCTCTAACACCCTTAGCACCCCTTTCACCCCATCTTAGCACCTCTAGTTTCTAAGAATCTCCGGTGGAGGTTCGGTTGCCACCTTAGACGACTCGACCTGGCGACGTACACGCACCTTGAGGACTGACGAGAAAATCGTGGAGCTGGAAGAAGAGATAGACAAGTTACGCTGGCATATTATAGGATTATCCAAAGTCCGAAGAGAAGGGGAGGACACGGTAATCCTCGAATCCGGTAACTTGCTCTATCACCGGGAGGGCGACCATCTGTCCCAAGGAGGTGTCGGATTTATCGTCCACAAGTCTGTCGTTAACAACGTTGTAAAGATCGGGAGTGTGTCGACGAGGGTTGCGTACCTTATACTCAGAATCACCAAACGGTATTCGCTGAAGGTCATACAGGTTTACGCACCAACCTCGGCACACCTCGATGAGGAGGTTGAAAAAATGTAACAGGATATCTCTAGAGCCATGCATTCCTCCAAAACCCAATATACGGTGTTAATGGGAGACTTCAATGCAAAACTAGGCACAAGAGAGAAAGGTGAGCTGAACGTAGGGAAATTTGGAATAGGGGAAAGGAACCCAAGGGGCCAGCAGATGGCTGACTTCATGGAGAAAGAGGGACTCTTTATGATAAACTCTTTCTTCCAGAAGCGGCCCCACAGGAAGTAGATCTGAACGAGCCCCGACGGTGCGACAAAAATGTGGTTGATTTCATTATAATGACTAGGTGGAAACTGTTCAGTGATGTCTCCGTGATCGCGAGGGTGAAAACTGGTAGCGATCACCGAATGGTTAGAGGCACACTGAACCTAAACGTTAAGTTGGAGAGGTCTCCTCCAATGAAGTCAACCTCGTGCTATGTTCCAAAGTCCTGAAACCTTTCAGCTCGAGTTACAAAACCGTTTTCATTGCCTAGAAGACTGAAACTGAAACTGTTCATGCGGTCGGAGCTACGTTCTGCAAGACCCGCCGCAGAAGAACACAAAAACTCTCCGATCACACTCTTAATCTCATGGCTGTTAAACGGGAGATGAAGCTACATTCTTCAACAGATTTACAGCATACAGGCAACTGAACAGACAGATCTCCAAATGCATGCGGCGGGACTTACGCAACTTCAATACAGCTTATATTGAAGAAGCGATCGAGCGGAGCCAAGGCTCCAAAGTCTTTGCCAGAGATCTGTCTGCTAGAAAGAGCCAACTGTCAAAGCTGAAGACCGAGTGTGGCAGCATCGTTTCCGGGGCACCTGAGATTTTGAGTGAGATTGAGAGGTTCTATGGACAGCTGTACACGTCATCGTTGGAGCCACACGCAAGTTTGAGTAACGATCCAAGAGCGAGTCTTATCCGACATTATTCCAAAGATATCCCGGACGTCAGTCTGAGCGAGATTAGAATGGCTCTCCAGCATCTTAAAAACGGCAACGCCCCAGGCGAGGATGGAATTACAGCGGAGCTTCTGAAAGCGGGTGGAAAACCGGTACTGGAAGTCCTTCAGAGGCTCTTTAAATCCGTCCTCCATGGTGGCATTACACCGGACTGTCTCGTTGGTCTAGTGGTTGTAGTAGTGCGACTGCTGATCGTGAGGTCCCGGGTTCGCTTCCCGGGTCGAGCCAAAAAATCAGTTATTGAGTTTTTCCATCAAGAAATTCTCAGTAGCTGCCCGGAGTCAGGAAGTTGGCGGTGTTTCACCCCCGTGCCTCGGAAAGCACGTAAAGCCGTTGGTCCTGCGCCTGATCTCTCTCCGGTTGTGTCGGTTTACCGTCCCATCGGGCTATGAGAGTGAGGGAATAGAGAGTGCACCTGTGCTTGCGCATATACTTGGGCACTGTAATCCTGTCCTGCGCCGATGGCTAATCTCTGTTGACACTGGCCGCCGTGGCCGAAATTCGGTCTGGAGGACATTATTATTATTATTACACCGGAGGCGTGGAGCAAAAGTGCGGTAGTCTTGTTCTTTAAGAAAGGTGACAATGCTCTCTTGAAGAACTACAGACCGATTTCCTTTCTGAGCCGCGTCTACGTGATGTTTTAGAGAGTCATTACGAATCGTCTCGCACGCAGACTTAACGACTTCCAGCCTCCCGAACAAGCCGGTTTCCGAAAGGGCTTTAGCACCACAGACCACATACATACCCTTCAGCAAGTTGTACAGAAGTCCTAGGAGTACAGTTTGCCACTATGCCCGGCGTATGTGGACTATGAGAAAACCTTTGATTCCGTCGAAATTTGGGCGGTGCTGCAGTCCCTTCAGCGGTGCCAAGTTGACAGTCGGTATATCGAAGTGCTGAAGTGCTTGTACAGTAGGGCTACGATGGCTATCCAGAGTATGAAATCTATCCAATTGCAGAGAGGTGTAAGACAGGGTGACGTTATATCCCCGAAACTCTTCACCGCTGCATTGGAAGACGTTTTCAAGCTTCTGGACTGGAAAGGATACGGTATTAACATCAATGGCGAGTACATCACTCACCTTCAATTTGCCGACGATATAGTCCTTATGGCAGAATCGCTGGAGGACCTAAGCACTATGCTCAATGACCTCAATAGTGTCTCCCGACGGATAGGTCTTAAGATTAACATGGACAAAACAAAGATTATGTTTAATGTCCATGTCACACCTATGCCGGTAGTTGTTGGGAGCACTAAGCTCGAAGTTGTTGACGAGTATGTTTACCTGGGACAAATAGTCCGACTAGGTAAGTCCAACTTCGACCGAGAGGTCAATCGACGGATTCAACTCGGCTGGGCAGCGTGCGGGAAGCTAGGACACATCTTCTCGTCAGACATATCTCAAAACCTTAAAACGAAATTGTACAACCAGTGCGTGTTGCCAGTGATGACTTACGGAACTGAGACGTGGTCCTTCACTGCTGGCCGTATGAGGAAGCTCAAGGTCGCTCAGCGAGCTATGGAGAGGGCTATGCTCGGAGTTTCTCTGCGTGATAAACTTAGGAATGAGGATATGCGCAGTATAACCAGAGTAACCGACATAGCCCAACGGATTAAGCTGAAGTGGCAGTGGGCTGGCCATATAGCTCGAAGTACCGACAACCGATGGGGAAGAAAGGTCCTTGAGTGGCAGCCTCGTACCGGTAGGCGAAGTGTAGGGTGACCCCCCACGAGATGGAGTGACGACCTGGTAAGACATGCAGGAAGTCGATGGATGCAGGTGGCTCAGGACCGTGCTTTGTGGCATTCCTTGAGGGAGGCCTATGTTCAGCAGTGGACTTATGAAAGGCTGTAATGATGATGATGATGAATGATGTTAGAGGAAATCATTTCATTATATTAATACTCGAACGGTAAACAGAATATTGAGTACTTATCTTGTTTTTGATTATTATATAAAAGATGTCCTGAGTGTCTGTCTCATCTATCAACGCATAGCCCAACTCGCTAATCGTAGAAATTTGAAATATGGACAATAGCTTTTTTAATGACGTAGGCATTCACTAAGAAAGAATTTTGGAAAATTTAACTACTAAGAGCGTGGTGATGTAGTTTGTACGACACTTTTTATTTCATTTTGTGATTTGTGATTTTTGGGAACTGATAGCAGACGCACAAATTTTCAGTCACGTGTTGAAGTAGGTATATCGGAATGGTGAATTTTTCACACGTTTTGGTGTAGAAGGTAAACCTGTCTGTAGACTAGTTTTCGCTGCAGATAATCTATCTAGCGGTTATTTTGATTCTTATTTACAATAGGAAACACAAGCGTATAGTTTGCCTAATTCGTTTCTTAGTTCGTTTGTGACTCCACGCGTTAGTTTGGCTGTGGGCCCCTTTGTCAGTTCGTTCGTTAATTTATCTGATTGACTAACTAAATGTTTTTATTCACAATAGAGTCCTTATAGATTTTCGCGATTAAAATTACAAATAAATCATCATTTACCACAACAAAAGCAACTTGTATGTCAATAAACTCTTAAACGGCTGGACAGATTTTGAAAATGAATGATGAAATTTTTTATGTGTCTTTGAGTGTCTCCCTGGATGGTTTACATTCGAATAATCAAGTGATTGTCTCACAGATGTGCAAAAGAAACAATGTTCATAATTTTATATTGCTTTTATATATATTTGATAATGATTACCTTCATCCTTCCACTTGACCGCATCCAGCGTAAAGTGGTTCGAATGGCCGAAGACTGAGTTCTTTCTGATCGGCTCGATTCACTGGCGCTGCGTAGAGATGTTGCATTCCTTTGCATTTTCCATCGCATCTACCACGGGGAGTGCTCTGAGGAATTGTTCGGATTAATTCCATTCCCCAAAATTTTACAAACGCTCATCGCGTCAAAAATCACAATACCCACTGTGCGTTTTATTAGGAGTTTTCTTCCTCGTACAACTTCTCTGTGGCGTTGTTTACCACCGGCGATTTTTCCGGACCGATACAACTCAGTGACCTTCAAGAAAAGAGCTTACTCGTTTCTAAAAGGCCGGCAACGCACCTACACTTCCCCTGGTGTTGCGGTTTTTCATGGACTCGTTTGCTCCCTCATCTATAGAAAAAAAAAACCTTCATGGCTGTATGAGCTATGATGCTTTTGCCTTTCCTTTCCTGTACGAGAAAAGTATTACGAAACAAGTTGTGTAAGAAAGAATTATCGTTGTTTACACAAAATTGGTCGGATTTCGACCACCGACCGTACTAGTATGGATTATAAGAGCTTTACTGTTGAAGTTGATTCTAAAGTAGTAACGTAAGAATTACTATGACGCAACATTACCGCCCGCTCAGCGTTAAAAGTGGTACTCAGAGTTTTGGGAGAAATTCAAAACAGAAAGTTTTGAAAGAAGCACTTAAATGTACCAAAACGATTTTTATAGGTCTGGATGTTTGCCCATGTATAATAATTATGTATGACATATACGCCTCTACAATATAGAAGAAATTATGTGGGGTATCTATACAGTTTTCTCATCTAGTTGGCCTGTTTAAATATATAAATTTTTATGAGAAATTATTATTTATTTGTTATTATTAGTCTAGTGATATCAAAATACATTACTAAGACTATAAGTAAATCATGATCGTCACATCATCACTATCATCATCTCATCATTATCACCATCGTCATCAATACAACCCTGAGCCACTTTCATCCATCGACTTTCTGCATATCTTACCATGTCGAAATTACACTTAACTGCTGCACTGCACTTTACTTATTAGTAAGAAGCTGCCTCTCGAGAACTTTTCTTACCTATCACTTGTCGGTTCTTCGATGGGCGACCCATTGCTACTTCAGCTGTTTTTACTCTAGTTCTACTGCGGATATCCTTATTACGAAGTCTATCATGCCGAGAAACTTCGACTTACAAATTTACCATAATCTAATTCACCATTGACGCTTGATACACGCTTCTCCTAAGCTAATTAATCCACAATGCCTAATGTTTTTTTAATAACCGTGCATTGGACTTGCTCATTGCAATTATTCTAATGCATACGAATATAGTCTGATATTCTATATTTGCGTTTAGCGAAAGCAACTGTATACCATATTCCCCTGTATTAGAGAGTAGAATGTTAGCAAATCTATTTTGGTCTTGATGATACGTTTCCAGTTAATTTATTTCGTTTTCTAATTTTCGGAGTAACGTTGTTTTCCGACTTTTTAGGGTATGTCCACACAATGCTTTTTCAATCATAAAAAGCATTATAGAACAGTCAGGATCCTAATAATTCGACTATTAATTGCTTTGGGATTAATTAGAAAATGTTTGTGTAAGTAAACTACAAATTAATTACGTACACCTTTTCGAGAACTATCATGATTGCCTCAAGGGGCTCAGGCATCAGTTTGTTTGAAATTATCACGTAGTTTTACCTACTTGATACATGAGTAGTTTAGGCGAGTTAGTGTATTTAATGGTGTTTTGGTTGGACTTATATCATTTTCGGCATTTTAATTATTGTTATATCTAACTACGCTAAGGAACGGTGAAATATTTTTTTTATAGTTAACGCTTGTACTAGGCACCTTATTCAACTAAATATTGCATGTCTACTTTGAAATATTCACTGCAGTCCAACGAAATGGACGTGCCTCTAGTCACGCTATTTATTTAGCTAGCATCGTGGTGATTATCTGTAATCAAATGCATGAACGAAACAACCCGAACTTGTTTAATCACTGAACTAGCGGGTAGGGAGTTTCAAAACGGAAACAATTAGATAAGAGGTTAATTCTCCACTCTATTACGACTTAGAAAGCTTAGTTTTCAACGTATATTGAGATTCGTTTTGGTTTTTGCCGACTCGTGAAAATAGAATTTAGTAGGATTCAGTTGTTTTCTTCCTTCCTATGTATATTGCTGCCCGAGAAATTGTGCAAATGGACTACCAGTTTCCTTGCTGATCGGAGCATCAAGGTCGTAGTAGACGGTGCATGCTCTGATTTCAAGCCTCTCAACGCTGGTGTTCCACAAGGCTGCGTGCTATCGCCAACACTGTTTTTCCTGCATATGAATGATATGTTGCAAACTGGTAATATTCATTGCTATGCAGACGACAGTACTGGTGATGCCTTATATACCGGCGTGCCAATAGATCTCGGGATAACATCGCCGAGTACCGGGGCAAACTTGTGTCTGAAGTCGAGTCTTTGCTAAACAAAGTCTCGGATTGGGGGCGACTAAATCTAGTCCAGTTCAATCCCCAGAAGACAAAATTGCGCATTTACCACTAAAAAAACCCTTTGTCGTATCTCCTCAGTTATAAGGCACTCCTCTTGCTGCCTCAGGTAGCATCGAAATCCTCGACGTCGACATATCGAATAATGTGCAGTTTCGTGGTCACTTGGAAGGTAAGGCCAAGTTGGCCTCTAAAAAGCTTGGCGTGCTCAGCAGAGCGAGACAGTATTTCATGCCGGCACATCGCTCGCAACTTTACAAGGCGCAAGTTCGGCCTCACATGGAATACTGTTACTCATCTCTGGGTCGGGGCACCCCAGTGCCGGCTCCTTCCACTTGACCACATTCAGGGCAGAGCGGCTGGAATCATCGACAATCGAGTTCTTTCTGATCGGCTCGATACACTGGCACTGCGTAGGGATGTTGCATCCCTTTGCATTTTCCATCGCATCTACCACGGGGTGTGCTCTGAGGAATTATTCGGATTAATATCAGCCACCAAATTTCACGAATGCACATCGCGTCAAGATTCACGATACCATCCTCACCACCTGGATGTTTGGCAGTCCATGACTGTGCGATTTACTAGGAGTTTTCTTCCTCGTACAACTTCTCTGTGGAATTGTTTACCACCGGCGATTTTTCCGGACCGATACGACTTAGGCACCTTCAAGAAAAGAGCTTACACCTTGCTAACAGGCTGGCAACGCATTTGCGATTCCCGTGATGTTGCGGTTGTTCATGGGCGGCTGTAGTCACTTACCATCAGGTGAGCCGCATGGTCGTTTGCCCCCTCTTCTATATAAAAAAAAACAAAAGTCAAAACTTCATCGTGAAGAATAACTATAACAATAGTTGTTACACTGAGATAGATCCGTGCAGTGGCGGCTTAAGATTACCACTACCACTACTACTCCATATCATCACGGGGGTATCGCAAGAGGCGATATAGGGAAATAGAATCAGAAAATGGTCTTCCAGGCAACAGCTCAAAATACTACAAAACCTGTGGTAATCAACTAGCCCGCAAAGCGTGGTGAATATGACAAAATATCCCCCCTACTACAATCTATGGCGGAGGCCCAAGACTTTTGATAGTCTGTATTGAATGGTTTGATTACGCAAAAACAATTATTGAGGAGGGTTATAGCTGCTACATACGCTTTATGAACAAATGCTGCTTGTAAAGAATGGTCTGCTCATATTGTAATTTTTAAATTAAATATGTAAAAATTATTTCGCTATCCACGTAGAAAATAAAAATGATATGTTATACCATAAGAGAACTTCCTGCACTCCCTCAATTGCGTGCACCGCCCCCGTCTTCTTCTTTTTTTTTGTACTCTTTTTTTATAGGAGAGGGGGCAAACGAGCATGCGGCTCACCTGATGGTAAGTGACTACCGCCGCCCATGAAAAACTGCAACACCAGGGGAACCAGGGGAATTGCAGATGCGTTGCCGGCCTTTTAAAAAGGAGTAGGCTCTTTTCTTGAAGGTCCCTAAGTCGTATCGGTCCGGGAAAATCGCTTGTGGTAATCGATCCCACAAGGAAGTTGTGTGAGGGAGAAAACTTTTTCTAAATCACACAGTGGTGGACGGCCAATCATCCAGATGGTGGGAATGATATTGAGAGTTCTGCCGCGATGTGCGTTGGTGAAATTTGGCGGCTGGGATTAATCCGAACAATCCCTCAGAGTACACCCCGTGGTCAATGTGAAAGAAAATGCTAAGGGATGCAACATCTCTTCACAGCGCCAATTCACATCGAATTAAAAATTTGAATCGAGCCGATCGGAAAGGACTCGGTGGTCGACGATTCGAACAGCTCTGCGCTGGATGCGGTCAAGTGGAAGGAGCTGGCACTGGGGTGCCCCGGCCCAGAGATGGAAACAGTATTCCATGTGAGGCCGAACCTGCGCCTTGTAAAGTTGCAGCGTTGTACCGGTATGAAATACTGTCCCGCTCTGCTGAGCACGCCAAGCTTTTTAGAGACCAATTTGGCCTTCTCTTCCAAGTGACCACGAAACTGCACGTCACTCGATATGTCGACGCCGAGGATTCCAATACTGGTTTAGGCAAGAAGGGGAGTGCCTTGAAACTGAGGAGATACGACAAAGGGGTTCTTTTTAGCCGTAAACTCGCAAACTTGTATCTTCTGAGTATTAAACTGGACTAGATTTAGCCGCCCCCAATCCGAGACTTTGTTCATCAAAGACTCGACTTACTCGGCTCTTAGCTAAATCATTTTAACATATTTAATTCATTGAATTGACTGAAAGTAACGCCTGATTAAATTAATTGGGTTGTAGTTTTTATTTTGTGCTATTTTACGGTAGATCCTCCATTATTATCTATTGGTCTAGTTCCTTTTATTTTTCATAAAATTATTTTTTAATTAAATTTATATATATTTTTAAAATGTTCTGGAAACTCGTAAGAACTGCCAGGGGAAATTCAAAACAGCCTAGAATGAATGCTATACGAGACGAGAATGGCTGCATGCTGAATGATGAAGTTTCGAATCTAAAGAGATGGAAGGAATACTTTGAAAGCGTGTTTAAGAGTGAAGAGTCGTCTGAAGTAAGTGTAATAGAAATTCCGGAAGAAGTGAAGAGAGGTAGGGAGATTTTTTTTTTATAGAATAAGGGTGACAAACGAGCACACAGTCCACCTGATGGTAAGTGGTTGCTGCGGCCCATAGACATCTACATCTATCCTCTATTACAAATCAAAATGTAGATGCGTTGTCACCCGTGAGGACTAAGATGGAATGCCTCATTTCCAGTAAAAAGGGCCTCCGGCCACCTGCACTCACCAAGCGAAACGCAGAGGTAAACCTCTACTTCACGCTGGTTTTCTGTGAGGTCGTGGTACCACCCCGGTTCGAGCCGGCCCATCCGTGCGACAGCAAACGCTGCCGCGTGGCTCTACCACTGTTAATAAGTGTAGATGAAATAATGAAAGCAATGAAAAGCATGAAAGCAGGTAAGGCAGCCGGATATGATAGAATATCACTCGAGATGCTTAGGGCTGGAGAGGGTGTGGTTACAGGCCTGCTGTGCACCTTGTTTAATTTATGTTGGGAACTGAAGCGAGTACCGGAAGATGTCGTGAAGCGACAATTAAAAGAGAAGGAAAACCTAACCTACGATCAGCAAAACAACCAAATAGACCAAGACAATAATATATTTAAGTTTTTAAAAAAGAATTTACAATTTTATAATTAAATGAAATATGAAGATGATGGATGATGTGATTTACAAATTATATTTAAAAAAAAAGGTAATAAAAAAAAGATTTATGTCGTAGCTGAGACCGAAGATCCCAAGCGTGCTCTCAGCGCCTGGAACGAGCACGCACGGCGTAGGTGGGTAGGCGTGGGCGTCTCTAGGCAACGACCTCAGGTGAATGCGGCGATTGCAGGATCGGCGACTTCAGCCCAGACAGGAGCTTGCAGAATCCTCAGCGACTTCAGACAGCGCAGTGGCCTGCAGGATCCGGTGACTGCAGGCGGGACAGAGGTTTGTAGGTTCCGGTGATTTCAGCGGAACAGAGGTTTGTAGGTTCCAGCGACTCTAGGTAGAGTAGAGACTTGTGGGATCTCGGTGACTTCAGGCAGAGCAACGTTTTGTAGGATCCGGCGACTTCAGGCAGAGCAACGGATCGTAGAGTCCAGTAGCTTCAGGCAGGATAGAGGCTTGCAGGATCCCGGGGCAGAGCGGCCCCGGGATAAGGCCTTTAGAAGATGCTTCCGATACGAGAACTGAAGCAAGACTGAATTTCTTCACCGATTGTTCGGCTTTTATATCTTTCTAGAGAGAACGGAAAAATTATTTAAATTAAAAGGAAATTTATTGTAAATGACCTACAGCCAAAAAGTATTTATGAAGAAAGAACATCAAACCAGAGACGAATTTGAATAAAAGTTACCATGACAACTACAAAAACAATGGTTATCAAATATAAAATTTTTGGTTTTTAGGAATATAATTGGAAAATCTTTACCTTTAAGTAAGTAATGAGATATTATTCAAATAGGAAAAACTGATGCGCGACAGCGCACCGAAGCCTGAAATTGTAGAGTTACAGAGAATTCAATAAAAGACCAAAAAAAGGTAAGGCTTCGTTGACAGCTAGTTTAAAAGTACTAAATAGTGTGAAAATACGCAGTAAAATGATATGTTATTGTGTAAAAACGTTACAGGATCCTATATAAATAAAGGTGATGCAAAATATAAATGCAGAGAATCAAAAACAGAATGGAAAAATAGTATAAAGTGATGCAAAACATGAATGCAGAAAATCAAGAACAGAATGGAGAAATAGTATAAAGTGATGCAAAACATGAATGCAGAATATCAAAACAGAATGGAGAATTAGTGTACAATGAAATGTAAGTAGTATAACACTACAAAGACTGGTGTAAAGCCGTTATAGTCCCAATATATAAGGGAAGGGTCTCACAGCGGGACTGTAAAAACTACCGTTGCAGCTTGCTTAACATTGTGGGTAAACTGTATGCTAAGGTGTTAATTGAAAGAGTTATGGAAGAAACTGATGGAAAAATTTGGGATGTGCAAGCTGGATTTAGAAAGGGGATGGGGTATACGGACCAAGTCTTTTCCATGCGCATGATTGCGGAGAAGTTTTTGACCAAAAACCAGAAAGTTTTTTGTGCGTTCATGGACTTGGAAAAGGCTTATGACAGAGTGGACAGGAATGTGTTATGGCAAACACTGAACTCATTTGGGTTGAGCGCTGGTTTGATACAGGCATTGAGGTCCCTTTATAAGGACTCTAGTGCTTGTATCAGGATCAACGGGGTCTACTCGGACTGGTTTGGCATACATAAAGGTGTCAGACAGGGATGTGTAGCTTCCCCGTGGCTGTTTAACCTATATATGGACAGTTGTTTGCAAACTTTGAAAGTTGAAGAATGTGGGTTGAGAATGGGTGAGTTAACCGTCAAATGCCTTTTGTACGCCGATGATCAAGTCATATTTGCATCGTCGGCGGTCGAATTGCAAATGATGGTTACTCTAATGAACTTGTCATTGAAAGAAAGAGGTATGAAAGTGAACGCAAGTAAGACGAAAGTGATGGTTTTTGAAAGAGAAGAGAGTAAAACGTTATGCGAAATAAGAATAGAAGGGGAGTTGATTGAGCAAGTGGATAAGTTTGTATATTTGGGATGTTTATTTAGCAGGGATGGTAGATATGATAAGGATATAGAACGACGAGTGAATGCAGGAAATAGAGTGAATGGGGCTCTACACGCTATTATGAGGAGTCAGAATGTGTCAAATAAGGCACGTATGGCAATTCATAGTGCTGTGTTAGTCCCTACTCTAATGTATGGTAGTGAAAGTTGGGTCTGGCAGAAGAAGCATGAGAGTAGAATAAATGCTGTAGAAATGCGGTCCTTAAGGAGTATGCTAGGGCTGAATCTAGATGACAGGGTGAGAAATAGTGTGATAAGAGAAAAGTGTGGTTTGCAAGATGACGTTGTGACCAGGATTAAAAAAGGAATGCTTCGGTGGTTTGGTCATGTAGAAAGAATGAAAGAGGAAAGAGTGACAAAGCAAATTTATGTTGCAGAAATGAACGGGAGGGTCGGGAAGGGACGCCTTAGACGAAAGTTTATCGACCAAATCGGCGATACATTAAAAATGGGCCAGATTAGGAGTACCCTTAACCGACGAGCGTGTATGCGTAGGTATATGGATGTGGAGGAAGCGAGAGAGGTGTGTCAGGATCGTGCCAAATGGAAGTCCGTAGTCTCTGCCTACCCCTCTGGTTGACAGGCGTGAGTGTTTATGTATATTATGTATGTATTTTTTAATTAATTCTTTTTATATTTTTTCATTTTTCTTATGAGATGAACCTTATTTTGAGACGATAGAAGATTAAAATAATTGGTAACGTTTGGCTTTCACGTCGTTAAAAAAAATTCGCCCGTTATCATTTTTTCGTCCGAATATTCACAAGTTTCTAAAGATTTGCGCACGAGCACAGAAAACTGGAAGCAGAAATCAACACGAAGTCAAATATTACTTTGACACTGCAATAAAACATGAAATCCCCATCAGTACGCTAACCACAAACGCTGTTTCAACTTGAAATGGACTTTTCCTACCATAAACATGTTTATTATCATTACCTCCAAAACCTCTAGACATTTCCAAATGCATCAACGAAGGGCTTTTGAAGGTCTTGCGTGATTGGTTTTACGTAATAGCGTGCGAGACACACGGACATTTGTATCAAATCGCAATTTTTAATTCAATTTATTCTGAATTAAATCTTCTTCTTCTTTGTCTACCTGTTAATTTATCTGTAAAGTTCCTTGCTAGATACCAATCAATACATAAGTGAAAATATGTAACACATATTTCTCTCAAAGACATTATTTCAAGCGGCATGTGATTTAAGTTAAGGATTTTACGAATAGTATCCTTGCGGCCGACAGAAGGCCGTAAAATCAGTATATGCTTTTCGCCGGTAGCGATAGGGTTCGATAACAGTTGAATCTATTCATATTAAGGTGCTATTTATTACACACCCCTATTTATTATAAACCCCTGGTGGCAGCAGTGGCAGCCGATGTTTCGGCTTTCAATCAGTTAGTGGTAGTATCAACATTATTATTTTTAACAGTGGTAGAGCCAGGCGGCAGCTTTTGCTGTCGCATGGATGGGCCGGCTCGAACCGGGGTGGTACCACGACCTCACAGAATACCAGCGTGAAGTAGAGGTTTACCTCTGCGTTTCGCTTGGTGAGTGCAGGTGGCCGGAGGCCCTTTTTACTGGAAATGAGGCATTCCATCCTAGTCCTCACGGGTGAAAACGCATCTGCATTTTGATCTGTAACAGAGGATAGATGTTGATGTCTATGGGCCGCAGCAGCCACTTACCATCAGGTGGACTGTGTGCTCGTTTTTCACCCTTATCCTATATAAAAAAAAAACTAGACGGAATTAGTTGGACCACAATATAATATCGATACTAATATCTACACGGTGGATTATTGTATAATTCCCAAATGAACTATTATGTATTGAACGAATCTTTTAAAAGTAATCGTTCAAAATCAGTATTTAATAAAAACACTACTTAAGAAAATAGTCTTGCAAATTAATCAAATTTGCAAGACTAATAATAATGGAAAAATTATAATGGCAGTTTACACAAATCATGTTGAGCATCGTTCATGCACCGTGTGTCACAGAAACCAGAGAAAAATCTAACACACTTCCTTGTACTTAACCATAAAATATGTACTAAATTTTTAATGACAAAGCTTACAGGCTCTGTGCTTCAGTATAACTCGTGAGAACTTGCGGTTGAGATGTAGAGTTACACACTACGCTCGCTCTGAATATTTCATTAGAATACACTTTGAAGCTGGCATTTATCTTTAGTTTTTTTGATGTTTTACGAAAACTTATCTCTACAGACTATAAGACGTCTATTGCTGAACATAAGCGTCTTCCATAGATTGGCTCGTGGGAGGAATATTTGCAATAATTGCCATGCTTGGCAATCGGGTTGGCAACCGTAGTTTTTTTGATTTAGCTATTATCAAGGAGACACCCATCTCCTGGTTCAGTTTCTCTCTGTCGTCTCTTACGGGACCCACAGGATGAAATGATGTAGTGGATATTTACACTGCCACTACATGGTTACGAAAACTTACTTGATTTAAATTAGACAATAAGTTTAACAATATTTGTCATTATTGCCACGCTTGGCTGGCGGTTTAGCACCTACAGTTCTTCTAACTTTTTTAGTACACACTTATGTTGATTGCTATCTTGTCCAGTTTCCTATTATCTCTGTTTATTATGGCATCCACTGGATGATACAGGTTAGTAGATTCTCTTACTACTGCACTATAACTATATGGCGATCTATGGAGGAGGTTTATGTTCAGATGTGTTCTTTAGTTTTAATGAAGAAAAGAATGAAGGAATTTAACAATATATTAGAAAATGTGATTTGTACGGACTATGTCGTTGGTATTGGATTCTCCATATAACCGCACTGTGATTTTGCTCTGCTTGGTATTTAGTCGCTTACGTGAATATCCCCAATATTATGGCAACAGATAACT
Source organism: Parnassius glacialis (assembly GCA_033319125.1). Taxonomy (NCBI): domain Eukaryota; kingdom Metazoa; phylum Arthropoda; class Insecta; order Lepidoptera; family Papilionidae; genus Parnassius; species Parnassius glacialis. The sequence goes on from JAVANC010000018.1 coordinate 35,710,637, forward strand.
GAAGCTAACATTGGAGGGCTTATGATTATTCTTCCTTATCAGCCTTTTCCTGTCTTATTGACAACTCTTACGACACTGAGGTGATGAAGTGGGGTGGTTAATTTTTTAACATTGCTTCCACGCGGCTAATTTCAGGGCTTCTTAGAAATGTTCTAGGCATAATGGGAGCAGCAAGGTCCTAAAATTACAGTCTGATCCAAAATTGAAAAAACTTGTAGCATAATATTCTAGACTTGTCAAATGTTTCAATGAGGCCTAATAATATTCTGCTCACCAGATGTCGCTAGTTGACACTGGGGTAAAGTTTTTTGTTACAAAATGTAACTTAATTGGGAAGTTGTTTTCAATAAGAGTTTATCAGTTTCTAGAGTGATATATTAATTCATAAAACAATGCGTCAGTGGTTTGCTCTTTAATTTTTTGCACGTTTATAACTTTTTTATTTTTCTACTTTTATGATTATCCGTGGTTTGGTTTATTTATTTTTAACGTTATTAATATAAAATATAGCTAATAGTACAAAAATAAATAATAATTTTTATATTTTCTGAACAAATTAACTTCACCTCTATGAAATCAGTCAAATATTATACCTCACTTTCTAGTGGTCCCTGGTGGCAGAAAAAGTTGTGGATTCCCTCATTAGAGCTATTTAAAGATTTTTATAAATAGTTGAGTAAATATAAATCCACAATGTATACAGAAGTCAAACGAAGGAATAATTAAGTGCCAGTAACAAAACAAACACAACAATTTGGCACAACAATGTAACTCGTAGTCTATTCACAGACGCGTCTACTCAACATTCTATACAGATCGTGGTATTTTCTTTGTTTTCTTCTATTTCTGATTCTAACACGATATATCGCGCACAGTAAAAGCCATCAACAATTGATCATTATGATAATTGTATCACCCATTTGGATGGCTGCCATACGGGTGCTAGTGCTGATTTTAGCTAGGCAACTAATGCATGCGTATCACAACCCTATTACCATACAATGGCGAGAGCCACGTCGGTTCGCATAACTGTCCTTCGTAGGCCGCTGTCAATCTTGCGCTACTGCTTCAGAATAGTATTGTGGAGTGGGACGTCTCTATTACATTCATTAGAATCTGATAATGTATTCCTTCCTATAGTGTCTACCGTGACGTATATTTTGACGTGTTAAATTTATACATATATCAAGTTCTGTACATCAATTTCCTTGGTAAAATAATAAAATATAATTAAAAACCCTCTATAGTATATATGTGGGAAGGTAGGTCTATGATAGGAATTTCCCTGCATGATACAGATAACGCAGTAGAACCAGGGTAACCGACATGGCCCAACAGATCAGTAAGTTAAAGTGGCAATGGACTGGCAACCAAGTACCGGTAGACGAAGTGTAAGGCGGCCCCCCACTAGATGGAGTGACGAGCTGGTGAAAGCATTCAGGAAGTCGATTGATGCAGGTGGCTCAGGACCGTGCTTTATGGCATTCTTTAGGGGAAGCTTATGTTCAGCAGTGGACTTGTGAATGGCTGTAATGGTGATGATGATGATATATATAGGATATTCAAGTACGGGTTGTTTTTATATTTTTTTTGTAGGATAGGGTGACAAACGAGCACACAGTTCACCTGATGGTAAATGGTTGCTGTGACCCATAGATATCTACATATATCCTCAATAAAATCAAAATGCAGATGCGTTATCACCCGTGAGGACGAAGATGGAATGCCTCTATTCCAATAAAAAGGATCTCCAGTTCTCTTTGCTCAGCATAGGAAACACAGCAGTGTTAAGCTGCTATTTCCGCTGTGAGAGCGTTCACGTAATTAGCATTACTTTGAACAGGCAACTACTCGATTGTAGTAACCAAGGCTGAAAGACCAAGCTTAAAAAGGCAAAATACCACAAAAATGAATTAATGAAATACAGAATATGTACTGAATATAAAAATATCGTGCGTAGGTGACGTAACAGAATTCATTATTCCCTATCGCCCTTTGCGTGTGGTTAGAGGCAACTATAGGAAATCGCAGGAAAATCGGCCTGCGATAGTAAGTAATACGTGTTAATGTCGATTCATCCGTCCAGAATTTTTTCTTCTAAGAATCGCGGTTCTTCGCGGTGTCTTTGTAGCATCGCTTGGCAAAACGCAACCCGACGTTGATAATCTTGAGTTAGCAGGGTTTGTACTCTATGTACATAGTACGGGTGTAACTTATTTTGTTGTAAAATTCCGTGAGCTGTACATTTGGACACTCCTGTGTTTTCCTGAATTGCTCGTACCGAAGTACTTGGGTCTTCATCAACTGCTTGTCTATGTCCTCGTAAGGTAACGAGCTTCTTCCACTTCTGCACGCTTTAACAGTCAAATTTATAAGTGGGAGACTTCTGTTTCTGATTTCGTCAATCCGCATACCAAGGCTGGTGATTATAAGAAATCTTCTCTAATATGGAAGATATTTATTTTTGACAGTAACCTGTTATAGTTGACAAAAAAGAATAATGCTATCTATATATACAAACTAGGACTTTAGTAGCAGCATTTTCCTAATAACAGCGTAAAAAATTGAATAACAGCCGCTGCCATTCCACCTGCCAAATGTGGCAACTAAGGCAACCATCCCCTCTAAGAAGCAATCAATGGAAAATGCCTATGTCCTGCAGTCAGAAGTAGAGGTTTACCTCTGCGTTTCGCTTGGTGAGTGCAGGTGGCCGGAGGCCCTTTTTACTGGAAATGAGGCATTCCATCTTAGTCCTCACGGGTGGCAACGCATCTGAATTTTGATTCGCAAACGAGGATAGATGTAGAAGTCTATGGGCCGCAGCAACCACTTACCATCAGGTGGACTGTGTGTTCGTTTGTCACCCTTATCCTATAAAAAAAAGAAGTCGACTTTTATAAACTGTAACGGTAAGACTATCTTGTAAGTTTCTGGTGTATGATCAGTGAATCTACGTTTACGTATGAATAAGTGAATCACGTAGAGCCAGAGTAATTATTATGGACTTTTAGTTGAATTAGTCGTTAATTAGATGTCAGTATTATTTGATAATATCAATGGATCTGTTTTGTGTCATACTTCGTCAACTGATTTCCTCCGTTTCACTCAAACTACAATATTAAGTAACAGGTTTGAGGAAAGCCTTGGGGTATATAAAAATAATTTTATATAGGTAAGGAAAACTAATTTACAACTGGGCTTCTTTAAAAAAAATATAGTTTAACGAATAACCTTGCAAGTTTTATACCATTTTGGAACCCTTGTTAAATGCGCCAACTTTAGTTACTTGCCAAACTCGTGTAGGAATTTTTTTTCAGTACAGTCATTTAAAACTGGGCAAAGTATTAATTCTGAATGTTGGTTAGGAAAAACTACATTTCCTTCTGGACAGGAGCAGCTGGCTGTAGAATTTAAGTAACAGTTTTCAGAAGCATTATTCAGGATTACATAGTAAAAAGAAAATAAAATAAAGTAGTTAAAATTTGTACCAACAGGAGTTAAAGACCGTCACGGGGTATTGTAGATTTTCTCGATTTTTTTATATATTTTTTTTATTTAAAAAACGTTACCCCACACTAGTATTTACTCCTGTATCGTGGAGGCAGTATACAAACATAAATTGCACAGGGACAACATCCAGACCCGGAATAATTATTTGTTAGTCATACAAATACTTATTCCGTGCGGGATTCCAACCCGCGGCCCCCAGCGCAGCAACTAAGCCACTGCGACACGGAGCCGTCAAAATGTAAAGGAGATGTATGAAATTGGGTTGTTGGCATCGTTCGTAACAGTTAAACAAAAATATGTAGGTAATATAAAGATAAATTATAAGCATAATTAAATGGTTTTTATTTCTGTAGTGTATGGGACAATTATAAAAACTGAAAAACGAAAGCTAATTCTTTTACCACAGCAAAAACAAAATGTGTTTAAATATTTTTATGTATTCTGTCTATGGCATTAGATAATGAAGGCTATTTTTTGTATAATAGACACACATACAACCATTTGTGGATATATTTCGTGTTTTTATTTTCGTGAATTAATTTAACTTGACCCTTGGCTTTTCTCTCGATTTACAGGACAGTAGGTTGTTGCGCCCACATAATGACAATAATGTGTTACTTGGGTTTTGAGAGGAATAGAACCAAAAATGTACAGACTCAGGCTACTTTTCTAGATGAAATTTTATTCATAATTACATAAAATAATTAAACAGTTATAAAAGTTTGAGTTCTATTTTATTTAATAATAACTAAAAAACGGCATCCTTTTGTGTTCTTTTCAATTTATTGAAACAACTTATCTCAAGAACGAGTGATTTTACTACATAACCTACAAATAATAAAATGAAATAAAAACAAAACCCCAGGCCCTACAAAAATATGATTTTTTGGCATAAGTAACAAATGTTTAAATCTTCAAAATAAGATATATTTGAACTTTGTTTACGCCGGACCCAAGCTTGTATGGAACTAAGTTCATCTCCTTTAAAATACATAGCAAATATTTTTTAATATTTTTCTATTGACTATTATAACTTGATCTATCATCCGATTCCGGCTTGACATATACATATAAACATATAATAGCCACTATGGGGAGGCCTATGTTCAGCAGTAGACTTTAATAAGCTGTAACGGTTACGAAAAATAATGTCATCTCTTTCATGTTGGTAACTCAGTCCTCGACATTACTGGAAGATTACGATTGACGGCTAGGTAACATAGCGGTTTAACTTTTAGTTGCGGGGTTTCAGGGCCGCAGGTACAAATACCCTACGGAACAATATTTATATAGCCTACAAATAATTATTCCGAGTCTAGAAGTTTGTCCACATGTTTTATAAATCGAAGCGACAAATGAACTTTCACTATACCAGATAGTAAGTGTCTACTACATGCATTATGTAACCAACTTCAAAGAAAGGTGTCTACAGCTGTGTTTCTCACATCTGTAGACACATTTCATCAATCCACTCACACCATTTAATCAATCAATAATATAAATAATTGATACACACAATTATAACAGTATTACATATCTAAATTACTAATTTTCATTTGTCATAATCGCTAAATATGCTTTGCTTTGGCACACAGTTAAAAATCATTTTGCTATTTTGTTACACTATGTATTATGTACAATAAATAAGTTGTCACAACGCCAATCGATTGAACATGATCAAAGTTCAGTTTAAGTTTATATGTATTGTCGGATGTTATTAAATAACTATATTTTATTTAAATAAGTAAGTAAATAATAATAATCAATCAATATATTCTTTATTGTACAACAATACACATTAAAATGAATACAAAATGAAATAATTATATAGAAAGTAAAATAGGCGGTCAGACAAAGCTTTTGCGCAAAGAACTGTTGCTGACAATGAATTGCAGATAAATAAGATTTTTTTTTTATTTATTTGCTTTTTAAGGGAAACATACAGTACAATAATAAATTAGACAATAAAACATATAAGAGTAATCCTAAAAACCAATGAAGTTTCCACAGATATCTACATACATAATAAAAGCTTGCCACCACAATATTATGTTGTATAAAAATTTAAAAATATAAAAAAAGAAAAAATAAAACTAGCTAAATGGTATTCATAAATTAAAACATTAAGTATTAAGTAGTTAAAGTAACATTATATATATAACTCAAAGTGATACTACCAATTATATATTAAGTTTTACAATATTTTCTTTGTAACTATCATATTCAAGGTGAAATATATCTAATTTACAAAATTTTAAGTTAAGGGGCTACTCCATGCGAACGACCTTGAGCGTTTGTGTGCCGGCCGCGCCAACTCCCTACAATATAGGATCGCGTAAAAAATAATATGTAAGACGCCACCTACCATAGTTTTGTATAACTCAATGCCACCTACTGTACGGACGTAGTATTTTTCAACATCAATAAACTATTTTATGGAAATACACACAGCGTACAACGATAAATGTATTTTAATTTTTTTATTCGGTATATTAGTTGCATTATATTAGAATTATGTATTCTCATATATTATCTAATTATGAAATTTTATAATTAATTATATATTAAAAATGAAGCATTGAAAATTGTGAGTTTAAAAGATACCTACTCACTATAGGTAAATAGATAGATAGCTCGCCTTTTGTACAAATATTTGGTGCAATAAAGAATAAACAAATAAATAGGATGTTTCGCAGAGTGAGAGTAATATAGAATGAGAGTCGTGGAGGCAGTTTACAAACATAAATTGCACAAGGACAAACATCCAGACCCGGAACGATTATTTGTAGGCCTTACAAATATTTGTTCCGTGCGGGATTCGAACCCGCGGTCCCCAGCGCAACAACTGATTGCTAAGCCACTGCGCCACGGAGCCGTCGCCGGGTTATAGGTAAAGTGACCATACGTCCCGTTTTGAACGGGACTGTCCCTTTTCTCAGTCACCTGTCCCATTGTCCCCAAATAAAGCCCCGGGACACAAAATTGTCCCGTAACTCGTTAGGTGGAAGTATTCAAAGCCAACAATCTTCAACATAATTTTTTTGATCGAATATATTTTATGTCTACCTGGTACAAATGCTCCGATAGAAAGAGTATTTTTTTTATTTTGAATAAATTGTGGACGTCTGAAAGAAACACTTACGGTTCCAGTTCTAAAGGCGATGTTGAAAGATAACAATAAAAAAAAATTGAGCAGAATTTTATTCTTATTTAAAATCATCACCAACTTTATTAAAGCAAATTTAATCCACTGACAAATGTAATTCATAATTTAAAAAAAAAATGTTGCATTTAATAATTACCTATTTTTAAATTATTTTTTAATTTATTGTATAAAGTTATAGATTGTAGAGTATAAATAAACCCATGTCCTGTTTTGAGTTAAAAATAAATGGTCAGCTTAGTCTTTTTAGTTAAATTTAGTTTTAAAAATTTTTAGTTTATAGTAAAAAGTAGGTATATTAGTACCTACTTAGATACTTTTTACCGAATTATAAGTATAGAACACATGTACTCAATTATTTTTTGAAAAAGAAGAAAAAACAAGCAATAAATAATATACTATATTTTAGCAAAAAAACTATAACTTAGTAATACTAATTATAACTTAGAACATAAATGAAAATCTCATAACTGACTTTTTGGCCCGACCCAGGATTCGAACCCGGGACCTCATGATCAGCAGTCGCACTACTACAACCACTAGACCAACGAGGCAGTACTATACCTGATAAGATATTGTAGTTGGTTATTACGATTATTTTTAGCTGTATACTATACTGATAATATTGAATTAGCCTTTTATAGTGTAAATTATAATATTTGTCGAAATGTTAATTATGGATTCGAACCTTACATGCTAATGGTGCTTCATTTTTTTATTTGCATTTACTTCAAAGAAAATACACGCAAAAAGCTTCATCGCGCAGTAAAAACACAACAAATATATGTATAACTAATACGAAAAATTATACACAAAACAAACAAATAATACTACCTATAAAATAACCTAATAAGTAATAATATTATCGACTGATAAGCGTGAACACGTGAGCATGTGCGCAGGCCGATTCTCTGGCGAACGACACGGGCTTCACGTTCGAGAGCTCAACGCTCAATGGTCCAGCAAGCCCGTGGGCAGTGAATACGCCCAAATTTTAAAATAATTTCTTAATAAAATCAAATTTTGGTCTTTTGAAAAAAAATTTACAATAGAAATGTTCATTAATAAATTGCCTATCCATTGGTGTAAATCGCAAAATAAAATAATACTTACTTTACGAGGAGATGCATGTTATCAATAATAATTTCACATTTATGTGGTTTCGTTGTAAGGAGATTATATTAATATTTATTCCTTTAAAAAAAATTGGATACAGCTCTTATGAAATCAAGAAGATGTAGAAATATAATGTGTTTTTTATTTGTTGATATATCTTTTAAATAAAAAGTAGATAGTGTAGTGTTATACTACTTACATTTCATTGTACACTAATTCTTCATTCTGTTTTGATATTCTGCATTCATGTTTTGCATCACTTTATACTATTTTTTTCATTCTGTTTTTGATTTTCTGCATTTATGTTTTGCATCACCTTTATTTCTATAGGATCCTGTAACGTTTTTACACAATAACATATCATTTTACTTCGTATTTTCACACTATTTATCACTTTTAAAATAGCTGTCAATGAAATCTTACCTTTTATGGTCTTTTATTGAATTCTCTGTAACTCTACAATTTCAGGCTTCATGCACGCAGCCGTGTATAAGTTTTTCCTATGTGAATTATATCTCATTTCTTACTTAAATGTAATGGTTTTCCAATTATATACCTAAAACTAAAAATTTATATTTCTGACAACCATAATTTATATGGTTGTCATGGCAATTTTTATTCAAATTCGTTACCGATATGATGTTTTATCTCGATATTTTCACATAAATACTCTTTTGCTCTAGGTCATTTACAATAAATTTCCTTTTAATTTAAATAATTTCTCGTTCTCTCTAAAAAGGTATAAAAGCCAAACAATTGGAGAATACAGGACAGTCTCGCTTCAGTTCTCAAACGAGAAACATCTTCTAAAGGCCTTATCCCGGGGCCGCTCTGCCCCGGGATCCTGCAAGCCTCCATCTACATCCGGCGCATCCTGAAGTCGTCGGCGCATCCTGCAAACCAGGCGCTGGGATCCTGCAAGCCTCCATCTACACGTGAAGTCGTCGGTGAATTCTAATTCAAGCGCGGGGCCACACTACTCCGCGCGCTACGACTGCTTGATCTAGGCGCTGAGTGCAGCCTACTGCCCGCGCTACCTTCAGGCGCGCTTCGACTGCTGGCTCCAGGTGCTGCGTCCCTACTGCCCGCGCTACCTCTGGGCGCGGCGACTACTTCTCCAAGAACTGAGCGCACCTACCCCAGGCGCTACGTGCGCCGGCTCCGGACGCTGCGTGTGCCCAGTCCAGGCGCTGCGTGCCGTCGCCGCTGAGAAACCTCAAGCTCTCCGTGTCCCTACTTCTACAAAAGCAGCGAGGCTCTAGGGCTCCACTATCATACTAATTCTCCTATTCTCCTATCCCTTTTTTTAATATAATTGTAATCTCATTTCATCCATCACCTTCATATTTCATTTTTTTTATAAGATTGTAAATACCTTTTAAAAAAATTATAATATATTATTTTCTTGGTCTATTTTGTTGTTTTGCTGTTCTTAGGTTAGATTCTTTCTCTTATAATTGTCGCTTCACGACAGTTTGGCGCCCAACGTAAAAGTCCTCTTTCTCTCTTAATTCTTCACCTTTACTGCGCCTTGTCTATTCTCTTTTGATTTAATTGCTTTCCCTTTCGTTCTTAACTCATTATTCATCATTCATTTACACTACCTTTTCATACCTTCAAAATTCTAAAACAAAACTTCTTCTAGTTTTTCAACTTATCTGGATTATATTTAGGCCTACATATAACACTTCATTTACATTCATCACTCTAAGTTACATTCATCACTCTAATATTTTTATTCTAGGTAACTTAAAGAGGTACAATTTTCAATAAAATTTATATTTCTTAAACTTAACTTTACACTTTGCACTTTATATAAATTTGTTTTTGAAAGCTGAAGTGAGACGAATCATAAATTTTCTAAACATTTATTAACTGTTAAATACTTTTCTAAACATTTATTAACTGTTAATTTGTATATATGTATAAATATAACTTGTAATTTGTATATATGTATAAATATCACCATCATTTTCACATTATTATTTTTATTTCTTTTAATTTGTTTGTTTGTTTGGTGTTCCAGTGTTCTTCAACTTCATAGCGACTAATGCTTGCTTAAGAGTAAGTTCTTTATCTTTATCTTCACTTGGGAACGGCTGACTACTCCCTTAATTTTCTTCACCTTTATCTTCACCTGGGAGCAACTGACTACTCCCTTAATTTTTTATCTTCACTTAGGAGCGGATAACAACTCCCTAAATAAGCCTGAATGTCCTTTCGAAAACTTACTTCTAGAGTGGTGTCTCTTCGAATTTTTTTATCTTCACTTAGGAGCGGTTGACAACTCCTTAAATAAGCCTGAATGTCCTTTCGAAAACACACTTTTAGAGTGGTGTCTCTTCGACTAATTTATTTTTTTTTCCACGCAGGAGCGGTTGACTACTCCTTAAATAAGCCTTAATGTCGTTTCGAAAACACACTTTTAGAGTGGTAGTCATTGAATGTGAACTCCACCCTTACCTGAATGCAGATGATGAATGTAAGAGATAGTATATCTGATTTTGACTGGTGATGTCTGTTTCTGCAAAGCTGTGTTTTTATGATTTATTTTAGAATGTACATGTCAAAATTTTTGCTGAGTTAAAAATTTTCCAGGGTCGGGGGGAAAATGTAGTGTTATACTACTTACATTTCATTGTACACTAATTCTTCATTCTGTTTTGATATTCTGCATTCATGTTTTGCATCACTTTATACTATTTTTTTCATTCTGTTTTTGATTTTCTGCATTTATATTTTGCATCACCTTTATTTCTATAGGATCCTGTAACGTTTTTACACAATAACATATCATTTTACTTCGTATTTTCACACTATTTATCACTTTTAAAATAGCTGTCAATGAAGTCTTACCTTTTATGGTCTTTTATTGAATTCTCTGTAACTCTACAATTTCAGGCTTCATGCACGCAGCCGTGCATAAGTTTTTCCTATGTGAATTATATCTCATTTCTTACTTAAATGTAATGGTTTTCCAATTATATACCTAAAACTAAAAATTTATATTTCTGACAACCATAATTTATATGGTTGTCATGGCAATTTTTATTCAAATTCGTTATCGTTACATCATATGTTTTATCTCGATATTTTCACATAAATACTCTTTTGCTCTAGGTCATTTACAATAAATTTCCTTTTAATTTAAATAATTTCTCGTTCTCTCTAAAAAGGTATAAAAGCCAAACAATTGGAGAATACAGGACAGTCTCGCTTCAGTTCTCAAACGAGAAACATCTTCTAAAGGCCTTATCCCGGGGCCGCTCTGCCCCGGGATCCTGCAAGCCTCCATCTACATCCGGCGCAACCTGAAGTCGTCGGCGCATCCTGCAAACCAGGCGCCGGGATCCTGCAAGCCTCCATCTACACGTGAAGTCGTCAGTGAATTCTAATTCAAGCGCGGGGCCACACTACTCCGCGCGCTACGACTGCTTGATCCAGGCGCTGAGTGCAGCCTACTGCCCGCGCTACCTTCAGGCGCGCTTCGACTGCTGGCTCCAGGTGCTGCGTCCCTACTGCCCGCGCTACCTCTGGGCGCGGCGACTACTTCTCCAAGAACTGAGCGCACCTACCCCAGGCGCTACGTGCGCCGGCTCCGGATGCTGCGTGTGCCCAGTCCAGGCGCTGCGTGCCGTCGCCGCTGAGAAACCTAAAGCTCTCCGTGTCCCTACTTCTACAAAAGCAGCGAGGCTCTAGGGCTCCACTATCATACTAATTCTCCTATTCTCCTATCCCTTTTTTTAATATAATTGTAATCTCATTTCATCCATCACCTTCATATTTCATTTTTTTTATAAGATTGTAAATACCTTTTAAAAAATTATAATATATTATTTTCTTGGTCTATTTTGTTGTTTTGCTGTTCTTAGGTTAGATTCTTTCTCTTATAATTGTCGCTTCACGACAATAGCTCCTAAAAACCGCACAAATAACGACTAGCGCGACATTTTGCTCAACCCGCGCCTTAAAGTTTTTGCATGTACGAGACACAAAATTATTTGAGGCATACCTTGTTTTAACTTTAGGTAATGCAAAAAGAGGTTTATTTCGGGCACCTAACCTGTGACACGCAAGATTCACTTTGGCTAAAAGTAGGGGAGAGTCGATGATATTATGAAGCAATTTGTACAACAACATTTGATCTCTTATATCACGGCGTTTCTCGAGGGTATTGCTGTCTAAGTTATCAATAATGGAGTCTACAGAAGAATTATATCGCTTTAAGTGACGCAGAAACTTATTGTTGATTGTTTCAATCATTTTAATATAAACTTTGTATTGAGGATTCCAACATGAAGAACAATACTCAAGAATAGACCGCACCAGAGTGTTAAATAGTAAGATAACTGTTGAAGACTTTTTAAAATCTTTTGAGATACGCATAACGAAACCTAGCATTTTATAAGCTCTTTTAGTTATGATATTAATATGTGATCTCAGTAACAACTTACTATCCAACTGAACACCAAGATCACGCAGTTCATTAACTCTCATTAGTAAATTATCATCAAGCTTATAATCAAAGAAGATGGGATTCTTTTTCCTGGTAAATGAGATAATGTTACATTTCTTAATGTTCAAGCAAAGATCATTTGCTTGACAATATGCACTAAGCCTACATAGATCTTCTTGAAGTAGATAGCAGTCCTCTATAGTTTTAATAGACCTGAAAATTTTCATATCATCTGCAAAAAGGAGAATTTTGGAATTATGGAAGCAGGATATAACATCGTTTATAAATATTATAAACAGTAGTGGACCAAGATGAGAACCCTGAGGAACACCTGATGAAACTGGGAGAAATGATGAACAGTAACCCTTTATTGCAACCGCCTGACTACGATTTCTAAGATAAGAGGATATCCATCGAAGTAAATCACCATGTACACCGATTTGATCTAATTTAAATTTTTAATGGGATAAGGGTGAAAACGAGCACACAGTCCACCTGATGGTAAGTAGTTGCTGTGGCCCATAGACATCTATATCTATCCTCGATTACGAATCAAAATGCAGATGCGTCTTCACCCGTGAGGACTAAGATGGAATACCACGATACCAGTAAAAAGGGTCTCTGGTTCTCATCATACGAAACACAGCAGCGTTACGCTGCTATTTTACGCTGGTATTCTGTGAGAGCGTGGTCCTTCCCCGGTCGAGCCGACCCAATCGTGCTGTAGCACGGGTCGGCTATATTAGTGGTATAGTTGTTATTATACCAGTAATACAGCAGCAGCATGGCTCTACCACGTAAAAAACATAAATTATGTACATAAATTGGAGAATTAATTAAAAGGAAAAAAACATATAAGAAATCTAGATCATGACAGTGGGGGATCGGTAAGATAGACGTAATTAAGATATTATGATAGATACAATAGATAAAGTTATATTAGCTGCCTATAAAACTGGCTCCTTGCCTGAAATCCTCAAAGGGGTAATGTCCAAAAAACATAGCGAGATACTCGTGGTACGCCACGATTACCCATAAAAATAAGGGATTAGATGTAATATTGTATAAGGATTATTAGATAGCTAGCCCAATGCCTACACTAATACAAACCCAATATCCCATTAGACGCCTTTTACGACATCCTAGGCAAGAAACACAGTTGACAAATTCGTTTTGTTATAAATCCAACATAAACATTGGACCCAAATCTCAGAACAACATGAGACAACTGACACTCTATATAATGAAAAGGTAAGAGGGTAAGAATTGTCCGGATTGACTACTAAGCAGAAATGGAGCCCTAACATAGCAAACGTGCAACTTGTTCAAACAAATTGCATCACTGATATTATCTACATACTGATACATACTACATAAAGAAAACATAAACACTCACGCCTGTCACACAGAGAGGTAGGCAGAAACTATGGACCTTCATTTGGCACGATGCTGACATACCTCTCTCGCCTTCTCTACATCCATATACCTACGCATACATGCTCGTCGGTTAAGGGTACTCTTAATTTGGAACCTTTTCAATATATTGCCAATTCGGTCGATAAACATTCGCATAGGACATCCCTTCCCGACTCTGCTGTTCACCTCTGCAACATAAATTTGCTTTTATTACTATTTCCTCATTCATCATTTCTCCATTCCTTCCTTAATCCTGTTAACAACATCATCTTACAAACCACACTCTTCTCTTATCACACAATCTCTCACTCTGTCATTCGGATTCAGTCCTAATATACTCCTTAATGACCGCATTTCTACAGTATATATTCCATTCTCGTGCTTCTGCCAGACCCAACTTTTACTACCATACATTAAAGTATTAGTCCCTATAAAATAGCATTTTTAATTGCCATACGTGCCTTTTTAGACACATTCTGACTTTCCACAATAGAGTGTAGAGCCCTATTCACTCTATTTCCTGCGTTCACTAGTCCTTCTATATTCTTATCATATCTACCGTCCTCATGACATTATCTGTTTACATAATTATATGTGCCATATAAAACATACTGCTTATGGTCAAACTATAAATGCTTTTTGTTCTCTAGCAATCCTGTTCACCCAAATGAAAATAGACGAAATCTCTTTTAGCGTGAAGACACTCTTTTATCACATTTATTTCGTATTTCCATTTTTCGCGTGCAATCATCTATTTAACCCTTTTTATAGATAACTACTGATCCATCCTGGCTTCGCACGGGTGATTTTTTGATCTTGACAACAGTGCCACCTACCGGGTCAAAATCTAAACCACCTAGAAATCGTCAAATAAACACAAAAAAATCATTATAATCATCATCTTCATCATCATTACAGCCCTTCACAAGTCCACTGCTCAACATAGGCCTCCCCCAAGGAATGCCACAAAACACGGTCCTGAACCACCTGCATCCATCGACTTCCTCCATGTCTTACCAGGTCCTTACTCCATCTAGTGGGGGAACGCCCTACACTTCCGTCGATCTGAGGTCGCCACTCGATAACCTTTTTTCCCCGTCGGTTCTTCGAGCTATATGGCTGGCCCATTGCCACTTCAGATTACTAATTCGTTGGGCTATGGCGGTTACTCTGGTTCAACTGCGGATATCCTCATTTCTAAGTTAATCACGCAGAGAAACTCCGATTATAGCCCTCTCCATATCTCGCTGAGTGACCTTAAGCTTCCTCATTCGGCCAGCAGTGAAGGACCACGTCTAAGTTCCATAGGTCATCACTGGCAACACGCTCTGTTTGTACAGTCTCGTTTCCAAGTTTTGAAGTATACCTGACGAGAAGATGTGCATTAAAAGCTTTTTAAGGACTTCTGAACTTCAAGTACTGGTTTTCCACCCACTTTCAGAAGCTCCGCTGTAATTCCATCCTCACCAGGGGCCTTGCCGTTTTTATGGTGCTGGAGTGCCATTCTAATCTCGCTTAGACTGTTGTCCGGAATATCATCGGAATATGATCGATCGAGTCGTTTTCGTGTTTTAGCGAAACTAACCGACAGCAATTGATTTTTATATATAGAGATGAATAACATACTTCCATTGCTTACTTAGGTTTTTCTTGTTTTAATATTAATATTTTCAAATGTATTCCGCTTAAACTTCTACTGACTGTTTTGTCAGTAGAAGCTTGACCGTTTGGTCAAGCTTCCAAAATCACTTTAGATGCAAACATCTTCCAGTTTCAATTTCTCAAAATCACATTCCACCATCTGACGACCAGGCGGTCGGCGGGTCTTCACCCCTTTGTTGTCGATATTTCACGCATTAGAACCAAACGGTTTGCTTCGACTTATGTAATGCGTACAGCAAAGGAGTGGAATAATTTGCCGGCGTCTATTTTTCCGTCCGAATACTATCTGGGCGTCTTCAGAGCAAGAGTGAATAGGCTTTTGTTACGCTAAAACAGTGCAATTTACCATCTAGGGTTGCATCATCACTTACCAGCAGGTGGGATTGTGGTCCAGCACTGGCTTTTAATAAGTAAAAAAAGCATGCAGAATAAGTGTGTTTTTTGAATTTCATAAGAGTATGGGAATAAAATACGATAATAAACTATCGCATAACTTTAGTCGCAAGAGTTCGCATATTAATGTATTAATGCATAGAAGTGACCATTTTAGTAACGTTATAACTGAGCAAAAACCTAGCGTTTGTCTTAAAAAAAGTTACTGTTCCGTTCGGTGAATAAATAAAACATAAATATGTGCATATATTTGTAAAAATTTACTTCTTGTTTCGAAATTTAAAAGGATGATGGTAGCGGTAAACCTTCTGAATTTGTAGACGAAACATTAAAATAAAACTTAGTGGCATAAGGCTCAGGACTAATGACTGTACATTTTAAGACAGATGTATCTTGGGCTCAGGTGTTAACAAGTTGAAAGTTAGATAATTTGAAAGCTTACATATAAACACTCCATAGTTGAAAATTTGGCAAGATTTGTCAATCTAGGAGCTGAGTTATTTAAGATTAAGTAAAAGTGAGGTTATATTTTAACTACATTGTAACAGTCGATTTCTATCTATAGATAATATAGTTATTTAACTATTAAATGAATATTTTTCAAGTATTAAAGGGGGCAAAAGCTTTAAAGAATAATTATATTACTAAATTCTCATATTAGCAGCGTAAATGGAGGTAAATGCCTACTTACTTCGCCTGTAATGTATAAGTGGTAAATAAATATTCAACCAAGCTGGCTACACCTCGAGTACACTCAGGCAACTTGTTTATTATCACAAATATCACTTAACAATCAATTTTTATACGAAAAAATATAACTAGGATTCGAACCAGACACCTCTGACTTTGATAGGGTTTTTTAAGCACACATCAATATGTTTCAACCTACCTAATTACCTAATTCTCTATATCTACCGAATTCAGCCAGAAATAGGGTGTTGGTTTTTTTTTTATAGGATGAGGGTGACAAACGAGCACACAGTCCACCTGATGGTAAGTGGTTGCTGCGGCCCATAGACATCTACATCTATCCTCGTTTGCGAATCAAAATGCAGATGCGTTGTCACCCGTGAGGACTAAGATGGAATGCCTCATTTCCAGTAAAAAAGGGCCTCCGGCCACCTGCACTCACCAAGCGAAACGCAGAGGTAAACCTCTACTTCACGCTGGTATTCTGTTTTGGTTATTAAACAAAAAACATTTTATTTAGGTATTTTAATCGTCTTCAATAATTATTAAAATATCGTCAAGGAACTGTGCAGGTGGCACTATATTGTCCCAACTATAGTACCATATAATTGATCTATTCTACAATAATATTGAAGAATAGATTCTCGGCCGCTGCGAGAGCTGTCAACCAATATGTATACAAAGTATATTTTGCGGCTAATGTGCCTTGAATTTATTCTTCCTCTAAGCAGCCATTAGGTATTTGAAACAGACAGCTCTCGCAATAGACTGCTGCTAGCCTCCCTGCACACTTCAATTATATAAACATCATTTGCTCTTATGTGTTCATTATACTAGGAACGTGCCTGTTTCATTTGGTATGTACCTAACGAAATTAATATAAGTTCACTAAGAAAGCTGGGAAAATCGTTCAAATTGTCATTTTGTATACTTATTGTGACACGTTTGTTAAAGAACTTGACAAGGCTGGGTAGTCGTATAAGTAAGATTATCGGTGTCCAATAACGAAGCAAGGGTCAATCAAAAGCAGGATAAGTAAGTAAAATCGCGAAATAAAGCCGTGGATAACAATAAAACGGAACGAGTCAAAACAACGAGTGATAAGTGACGCACAGATTAATAAATACGAGCAAGCTATAGCGATGTAATAGCTGACATGTCGATCTGAGATCGACATGTCAGCTATAAAAAATCGATTATTTAGAGTTAAGGAATTGATTTTCAATTCTTTTGATCCATTCACAGAATCGATTCAAGAATCTGTCGTATCCAGTCTTATTGGACCGAATCACATAGAAGCCACTTTTTGTTGTTCCGGTTACCAAAAAGTAACAGTGAAAAAACATCGTGTAATATTGTACGTCGATAACGTTGGATACTTGGAACAATACGGCCATCAAACGTAAAAGTTTGGCGAGTTTAGAATTAAGCAACACCACTGTATCATAAATTCATTAATAAATAAATTAAAAAAAACTGATAACGTGACTTTACTTAAGCATTTTAATTTATTAGGTTTTATTTCAGGTCGTTTTTTTCTTACCTTCCTTACCTGACCTTTTTTTTAATATACGAATTTCACCTAACCTTGCTGTCGTTGGTGTACCGTTCTAGTATATACGAGTGGTTCCTATTGTTTGGTTGAATCAGTCACAGCAGTAACGCAGTAGTTCTCCTGTCACTGATTTAAAACGATGTACGTAGTACGGTGGCTGCGCGAAGGAACATAGTTAGTTTATACACCTATGCCTCAAAGATTTAGATTTGGAACTTTTTAAATAGTCAAAAAAGTCACAAAGCCACGGTGATATTCATACCGTGACGTTATTTATCACGCATGTCTACTAATGCTGTTTTCAAATACATCATCTTTATTTAAGAATGTGCCATAATCTGAGAATGAACTAAACGTATCTGTACTTTTTATTATCGACAAAGTTAACTTCATTATCAAATAACAGATGCCGTTACTTTTTAGTGCAAAGCCAAAACGAAAAGACAAGTTAATTGTAAAGTATTTGGCACTAGGGCTTCTCAAAATGCCACCTATGTATTTTATGTGATTAATAAATGCAATACATAAATGTAATATTTCTTTCATACAGTAATCATGTATTTAGGCGACAGAAAAAGAAGAAAAGTCTGTTTTTATTTATGTTAGAGGATATCTTCGTCAATATCATGAATCAATATTGGTAATTCTTTTTTTTACACAGTCGAAAGTTCTCATTATCATTGATATATTAGGTTACTATCTTTGGCATCAAGCTTTTGTTAAAATGCTCGATTCAGTCGCGAATCGATGATATTGCGATCGGCCAAAATTGGCGAAAATCGGCCTTTTTTAGGACAAATTGGCATGCATTATGTAAATAATTTTGCAGTTTGTACTGTTAAGTGTCAAAAAGAGAAGTCTTATAAACTATTTAGAAGATGTTGGTCTATGTATCGTTCCATAACGAGAATTACACTTGTGTATCGATTCTATATGTTAATCGATTTATTGATAACGATAGTTTATTTAATATTTTCCTTGTGCAAATAACATATTTTGATAGTTACTACTTAGTAGCTTTTTAGTTTATATTTATTTTTAGTCCGAATAAATTTAAAATCGATTGTATTAACATAATCGATATTCCTAATAATTTTATATTTTAATGTTTTTTCAAATTCTAGATTGTAAAATGAGCTAGTTTTTGCATACCTTAAGCGGAAGCGCAAGGTGTGTTCTACTATCGCCTAAAAATTAAGATTCCAACATTTTATCGAATAAAATCGTATCTAGCAATCATATTATACATATAAATGATATAAAAAGCACATTGTTAGAAAGATAAATGATTGTTGAACTTATTAATATTTTTTTTAAATCGATTAATTGCTATTTTTAAATAAAAAAAAGGGTTTTAGTGGCTTATGGTGTGGATTTATCATGTCCCTGTGGCTTGTAAACACAATAACTTTTGAAAATATTAATTGTTTAACTCAATCTATTTTTTAATCTCTTCATCTATCATGTGGGAAGCCACTGAATGTAAATGGTAGTGTAGTTTTGTTTTGTTTAGCTATAATTAATTTTTTTCGGCTCCAAAATGGCGAAATTTTCGTTGATTTGTTAGCCTCGTATACAAAAATATTTCTCTAAATGGTTGTTGTTGTTGTTTTTATTATTCGCTCGAGAGAGCAGGCAAAGGAACTATGCCATACAGCCTTGTCTTCATGTATAATTTTCCTTCATATTTCACTGCTTCACAATATGTTGATGCGTCACATTGTGCAGCCTTGGGAGATTTTGACGGTAACTTGAGCCAGCAGGCAGCTGACAGTTGGCGATGGTATCTAAAGGCGCCTATGCAAACAAACAGCTTATCTTGAGATTCCATCACCATCAGAGCACTTGTTTCACAGTTTCCATTAATAGTTCACATGCGCAGACACTTAATACACAAAATCGCACTACTTTTACATATCAAAGTCTACTTCAAACCATTATTTAAACTATAATACAGGAGCAGCAAGCCGCCGCCGGTCGAGTTCCCGCCAAAACTCTTTCTCTAAATGGGAAGCTACAGCCACAGAGTAGTAATGAGTAGTTTAGTTTGGCTCACAGAGTACATTATATATAGGGAATAATGTAAAATAAATAAATTATACTAAAAATTTAATTACAAATTTGTTTTGTAACAAAATAGTAAGTTAGCAAGGTTCGATTGTATTTTAAACTATTCATTAATTTGTTTGATTCTTAATTGGCCAAGCATGGCTAAATTTAAAAAAGCGACATCTACTGCAACATGGACAAACTGTCATGACATAATAATACCTCTAAGAAAAATATATATTTTTTTGCATTGATTTATTATATATGGACTGTATGCCACTGGTTTGGTAGTGTTTCTATATAGTTTGTGCTGGTTTTTTGTTTTTTTTTCTGTGGTTTGGCTTCAGTCGCCTTCGTGAGTGGACATTGTTTCGGTTGTTTGCAGCGGCTCAAAAAGATCGCTGTACAAATACACAATATTCTAATAACCAAATTTCTTAAATACTTAATTATAATAATAATAAGACATTTTTTTATTACAATATTTAAAAGCACAGAATAAATAATAGTAGTACGTACTAAAAGCAAGTAGTATAATTTTTTTGTCATGGGTGACATTTTCATGGTTTTCGAGTGTTGAAGCCGATAGTGCTGTCGAAATGTAAATCCAAGATGGCGGCCGAAGTAGGTACCAATTTTTTCATCATGGGTGTCATTTTCATGGTTTTCGAGGGTGTTGAAGCTGATAGTGCTGTCGAAATGTAAATACAAGATGGCGGCTGAATTAGGTACCAATTTTTTCATCATGGGTGTCATTTTCATGGTTTCCGAGGGTGTTGAAGCCGATAGTGTTGTCGAAATGTAAATCCAAGATGGCGGCTGCAAAATATATCAATTTTTTCATCTTGGGTGTCATTTTCATGGTTTTCGATGGTGTTGAAGCCGATAGTGCTGTCGAAATGTAAATCCAAGATGGCGGCTGCAACAGGTATCAATTTTTTCATCATGGGTGTCATTTTCATGGTTTTCGAGGGTGTTGAAGCCGATAGTGCTGTCGAAATGTAAATCCAAGATGGCGGCTGCAATAGATATACATTTTTTCATCTTGGGTGTCATTTTCATGGTTTCCGAGGGTGTTGAAGCCGATAGTGTTGTCGAAATGTAAATCCAAGATGGCGGCTGCAAAATATATCAATTTTTTCATCTTGGGTGTCATTTTCATGGTTTTCGAGGGTGTTGAAGCCGATAGTGCTGTCGAAATGTAAATCCAAGATGGCGGCTGCAACAGGTATCAATTTTTTCATCATGGGTGTCATTTTCATGGTTTTCGAGGGTGTTGAAGCCGATAGTGCTGTCGAAATGTAAATCCAAGATGGCGGCTGCAATAGATATAAATTTTTTCATCTTGGGTGTCATTTTCATGGTCTTCGATAGAGTTGAAGCCGATAGTGCTGTCTAAATGTAAATCCAAGATGGCGGCTGCAATAGGTATCAATTTTTTCATCATGGGTGTCATTTTCATGGTTTTCGAGAGAATTGAAGCCGATAGGGTTGTCGAAATGTAAATCTAAGGTGGCGGCTGCAATGGGTATTAATTTTTTCATTATGGGTGTCATTTTCATGAGTTTCGAGGATGTTGAAGCCGATAGTGCTGTCGAAATGTAAATCCAAGATGGCAGCTGAAGTAGGTACCAATTTTTTCATCTTGGGTGTCATTTTCATGGTTTTCGAGAGTGTTGAAGCCGATAGTGCTGTCGAAATGTAAATCCAAGATGGCGGCTGAAGTAGGTACCAATTTTTTCATCTTGGGTGTCATTTTCATGGTTTTCGAGAGAGTTGAAGCCGATAGTGCTGTCGAAATGTAAATCCAAGATGGCGGCTGCAATAGGTATCAATTTTTTCATCATGGGTGTCAATTTCATAGTTTTCGAGAGAGTTGACTCCGATAGGGTTGTCGAAATGTAAATCCAAGATGGCGGCTGAAGTGGGTGCCAATTTTTTCATCTTGGGTGTCATTTTCATGGTTTTCGAGGGTGTTGAAGCCGATAGTGCTGTCGAAATGTAAATCCAAGATGGCGGCTGCAACAGGTATCAATTTTTTCATCATGGGTGTCATTTTCATGGTTTTCGAGGGTGTTGAAGCCGATAGTGCTGTCGAAATGTAAATCCAAGATGGCGGCTGCAATAGATATAATTTTTTTCATCTTGGGTGTCATTTTCATGGTCTTCGATAGAGTTGAAGCCGATAGTGCTGTCTAAATGTAAATCCAAGATGGCGGCTGCAATAGGTATCAATTTTTTCATCATGGGTGTCATTTTCATGGTTTTCGAGAGAATTGAAGCCGATAGGGTTGTCGAAATGTAAATCTAAGGTGGCGGCTGCAATGGGTATTAATTTTTTCATTATGGGTGTCATTTTCATGAGTTTCGAGGATGTTGAAGCCGATAGTGCTGTCGAAATGTAAATCCAAGATGGCAGCTGAAGTAGGTACCAATTTTTTCATCTTGGGTGTCATTTTCATGGTTTTCGAGAGTGTTGAAGCCGATAGTGCTGTCGAAATGTAAATCCAAGATGGCGGCTGAAGTAGGTACCAATTTTTTCATCTTGGGTGTCATTTTCATGGTTTTCGAGAGAGTTGAAGCCGATAGTGCTGTCGAAATGTAAATCCAAGATGGCGGCTGCAATAGGTATCAATTTTTTCATCATGGGTGTCAATTTCATAGTTTTCGAGAGAGTTGACTCCGATAGGGTTGTCGAAATGTAAATCCAAGATGGCGGCTGAAGTGGGTGCCAATTTTTTCATCTTGGGTGTCATTTTCATTGTTTTCGAGAGAGTTGAAGCCGATAGTGCTGTCGAAATGTAAATCCAAGATGGCGGCTGCAATAGGTATCAATTTTTTCATCACGGGTGTCATTTTCATGGTTTTTGAGGATGTTGAAGCCGATAGTCCTGTCGAAATGTATTTAAACTACTTTAAAAATTCCGTATAATCATGTTATACGTAATTTTTTTAATGCGCTTAAGGTATGCCCAATTGGATTTACCAATATATTTTTGTATTTGTGCTCAGAAAAATATAAACAATTTTTGAAGTATATACCAATTTGTTAACTTCAGGCCCAAAAATCCCATTCTCCTTTCGCGGGTTCTCTAAAACAGAAAAATTTAAACAAAAATCAAAAGTAAGTAGTAATTTATTCATTGCAGTAATTAATGAATCCACTTCTAAAATTAGTTTTCCACCATACAATACCTCATTGGGACGAATATTGGCCACATTTGCCACCCTTGTCAAGTGGGGTGGAACCCTAGTTTTTAAAAACACACCTATAACACTTCGCGTTATGAGGCGTGCAATACTATTGAATTGTTATCAGGAAGATGCTGCTGCCCATCTCCTGTGTTACTTTTCTTCTGTTGCTTCTTATGACACCTACAGAATGATGAGGATTAGTGAATTTCCTTACGCTGCCTTTACGTGACAGTAAGAAGCAATTAAAACCTGTAAATTTCAGTAGGTACATATATATTTTTTATCCGATTTCAACACAGCATTTACTTTGACATAAAACATAACCTAAACATAACACTTGACATACACATTGTATTATGTTTAAAACATATACAAAAATTTAGTTTAAGTTGTCGCCAATTCTAAGTAGACCCATTGCCGTGTTCTATCCTTCTAGTAGAATAGGATAGAATTATTTTTAATCCATATAGATTACAAGAACACTGCTTAGTCTGGTTCTAAGTTAACTACATCTATCAGCTTCCCGCATATCTTACCAGATCGTCACCCCATCAGATGGGGGCTGCACTACACTTTGCTTACTGTTACGATAACATATGAATTAACTAATACATTAGAACAGAAAAGAATATAAATGAATCATTTTTGGTTTTCACGCGTTTATACGTAAGCGGATAGCATCCCTGATGACGAGAATACGGGGTAGCACTAATAGTATCCTGGATACTGTTAAAATTTTTGAGACAGTATTTATGTAAACCACTGACCAGCAGACAGTTCTGCCAGTGATAAATCATTACTAACCGTAGTTTTAAGAATTTATATTTGGAATAGTTTTTAAGAATTTATATACGTATGAAATGAATTCTGAAATAAAAAGATATTATATTATTATTATCGTAGAATAGTTGTAGATAGTTGGCAAGCATGTGACTGGTCGATATTAGGCCGGTTGTGTGGAATAATTACACTTTGGTAGCGTGTATGTTATACCTGTAGCAATGAATTCGGAGATGTTCTGTTTTACAAAAATGATGTCTGATAGGTTTTTGGCCATAGCCATATGTATGCATGTTAATTTCTTATAGTAGTTATGAACTTTATCAATACTCGGAGATTTCCAGTTATGTAATCTTTCTGTAATATTTCTGATCTCATCTTCTGTAATCTCAGTAAACTCCATTTCTTCTATTGTACTCCATCTCTGTTCTTCTTCAGTTATATAGACGGCATTATCATTAAAGATGAAATAGTGGTATTATGTTTCGATATACCAGACCAAAATTCGTCTAACTGTTCTGCTGTTGGAGTTTCTACATTCCTAATATATCTGTGTTAGTCTGTGGGTTCACTAAGTTTCTATAAAATAGTTTTTCATTAGTGGCATATGATCTTAGATATGATACAATCGTTATATAAAATTTTAATATTATATATTGCATTATATATTAACGAGTGTATATCTATTACTTGTCCAAAATTTTTATTGATGTATAATAAGTTAAAATGTTTTATTGAAGAAAATTTGTACAAAAAGGGTTATTATAATATCAAAAAATACATAAGTGAAAAAAACCCCTGGGAATTAGGTGGTCGCCACCGTACTGGTTCTATTAAAACTCATTTAAAATTTGTACAAACGATCGAACGACACCAGACGTCTCGTACGTCAAATAATGCTTTTGGTCGCCTCTTTGGTCATTTTACGTCTGGCGTAAACTGGATGATTATACCGCCTCCTATCGGTAGACACGAGATGTTTCTGGTATAGCCCATGGTAACATAAACAGAGCCATGCTGCAGCTATATTATAGTTGTAGCACGAATGGGTCGGCTTGACCGGGGAAAGATACATACATACTCTCACAGAATACTAGCCTAAAATAGCAGCTCAATCCTACCGTGTTTCATATGGTGAGTGTAGAAAACCGGAGACCATTTTTAATGAAAGTGAGACATTCCATCTTAGTCCTCAGGTGAAAACGCATCCGCATTTTGATTCTTAATCGAGTCACAGCAACCACTTACCATCAGGTAGACTGTGTGCTCGCTTGTGACTCTTATTCTATAAAAAATCTCCTAAAGACAACCATAGGACGGACTGATTGATTGCGCTTGACTCCTCTACGCCGCCACTAGACAGCAAGAACAATTATAAAACACTCAGGTTTAGTCGGATACCTAATATTACAAAGTTACGCTTTTTTCCTTAACGACAGACCGCAACAAACATGGATGATTCATGATTACAAGTCCATATTATGAATTAAATTTACTGCACTTTGTTTTATTCCAAAAAAGAAAGTCCCAAACAAGGTAAACACGTTGCCCGTGGTAAGCCATAATAATTGCTACTAAATATTGGTATAATAAATGATGCACTTCTTTGAACGTAAACAATAAAAAGTTAAGGTATCTTCACACCGGTGGTATGACAGCGATTCGCAAGCGGCTTCAGCGCGCTCGATCCGGTCGTCGGCGACGTTTTAAATTCAAGCATTAACATAATGCGGCGATCAATATTCGATGTTTGCCCCGCGTAGTGAGAGCTGCATTTACATGCTGATTGCATCCCATCCGCTCGATGTGTTACACTCTTTATTAGGGTGACAATAAAACTTGATATAGTAATGAAATTGTAGACGCGGCTATGATAAACTTATTGTCGAAGAAATGTGGTGTCCATCGCGCACTTCTGTTGTTCGGTATAAGTTTACTATAATTATTTAATATTATATGAATGTATGTTTTGTTCGTATAATTTGATTACTAAGTGGTTGATATACTTTACTGCATAACAGACTACCTCGATAGGTACCACAAGCTATTCTTATATTTTTTACCAGTTAGCAGTGTATCCTTTGTTGTGTTCTACGATACAATTGTGTAACTGTGTTGGATATCGTGATTGGCTTCATTTGGTTTCCACCAAAGTAACACCATCGTCAAACGCACTAGAATAACCAGATATGAGTATTTGTGTTTGAATTTGGATGCATATCTATGAGCTGCAATAGCCACTTGAAGTCAGATGAACTATAGATTAGTGCGTTGAATTAATTCATAGTTTTATATTTTGAGTGCTAAAAGAAATAATGCTTTAATTTTTTTATTTTACATGCGATAAATGCTTAAACGAAATCATCACCCCATTTCGCGCCGAAAGTATATGTGTACTATACACATATACTTTCGGCACGAATTCGGTATAAACGCAGGTGCGGTTCCATATTTTCTGAACTGAATTCAGTAACTATGAAACCGCACCTGCGTTTTGTGCGTGAGTATTTGGATATTATGCATTATATGTTTGATATGTCGTAACTGCGCCTGCAAGACAACGTGAACAAGCATATCAAGATAAAATATCTTCTCTCTCAATTTATAGTTTCCAACGATACTGAATTTTTTTATGCATGTCGAAATCGGTAAGAAGGATAATATTGTTAAGATTATTTAATGGAATATTCCACAAAATCATAACGTGTAGACACCGCACGCTTCGCACACTTTTATAAAATGTATCTAGTTAGTTAGCAGCCTGCATGAATGTATATACATATATTAATAATATTAGTAGCTAAATGGAGGCACTAGGGGGCGTTGACCAACGGAGTGTCATCGTTTGGGACTTATCAATTATTAACATATCTATAACTTTACAATATTTAAACTTACAAACACAAACATAACTTATCTGTTTAAGATGTTTATGGAACTTAATTTGCATTTACTCTCGTGTTTTTTAAACAAGAAAATGAATACCGTTAAATAAACGACAATAGTATGATATCGACTTATGCATGAATAAAATATTATGTTGATGAGTACGAAATAAATAAGTAGCCTCGTTGGTCTAGTGGTTATTAGAGCGACAGCCGATCATAGGGTCCCAGGTTCGAATCTCTAAAAATCAGTTAACGGGGTTTCTTCCAAGAAAATCGGAGTACCAGTCCGGTGATAGGAAACTGGCGGTGTTTCAACCCTGTGCCTCGGAAGCACGTAAATCCGTTGGTCCTACGCCTGATGTGTCCGGTTGTATTGGATTGTCGTACCATTGGGCTATGAGAGTAGGGGAATCGAGAGTGCGCCTGTTCTTGTGTACCCACACATACGTGGTAGATCCATGCTGCAGCTATATTAATTGTATACTATACAATATTTTAAACTATAGAATTAATATAGCCGACCTACTACTTGTAGCACGAAGGGGTCTGCTCGATCGGGTAAGGACCACGCTCTTACAAAATACCAGCGTGAAATAGCACCCTTTTTACTGGAAAAGAGGCATTCCATCTTAGTCCGAAACTGCATCTGCTGCTATCTTACGGCTGAAAATGCATCTGCATTTTGATTTGCAAACGGGGATAGAATGTCTATGGGCCACAGCAATCATTTACCATCAGATGGACTGTGTGCTCGCTTGTCACCCTTTCCCTATAAAAAACACATACATACGTGCGCTATAATCTTGTCATGCCCAGATGGCTAGTCTTCGTTGAGACTAGCCGCCGTGACCGAAATTCGGTCTGAAGTACATTAATACTATAAAACAATGTGTCTATACTGTGCTATGCAGCGTCAGCTTAAGGGAGTCAATCATCCCGTTGGTGGCGTAAGAAGGAAATAAACTAGGAGATGGACAGCAGGGTCTTCCTGACTAAAACACTGTCTATTATATACTATATAAACTATGTCAAATATCCCCCACATATGTAATTTATGAGGCAATCTAAGGGGATGGTCGGCAGTGAACTTTAATTAGCTGTAATAATGATGATGATGATTAAGTCTGTTGTTAAAAATAATGCATAATATAACGCATTTTATATCTACGCGATGTTAAAGATTGAATCTCACAAACAGACGAAACAAAAAAAACAACACCAACCAAAAGTAAAATAAATAAATAAATATGATTATACATAACGTCATTTCGAATAGCTTTTTGGTTATTTACGTACTACATACATGTACGAATGATACGTGATTTTCTACCGACTTCAAAAAGAAGACGGTACTCAATTCGACTGTATGTTTTTTTATGTGTATAACCTCATACACATAAAAAAAACTTTTTACTAGGTGAACGTATTTCGATGATTCTTTTTTATTTAAAAGCTGATGCTTCTCTTGTGCCCCCATATAAATTTGATGATGGTCTGACCGATAGTTTTTGAGTTATTCTTAATAATTCATATTGAAGTCGGTTGTACAATTTTTTTAATTTTATATTATGATCATACACCTCAGCTTCTAATTTGAAAATTTCTATTTATTTGCAATTAAAACTAGTATACATATATTATGTCTCATGCTCGTCGGTTAATGGTACTGGACTTCTGCCCAGTATTTGCATTTAAAACTAGTATATATTATGTCTCACGCTCGTCGGTTAAAGGTACTTGCCTTCTGTCCATCTTCAATATATCGCCAGATATATTCCTTAGTGCCCTAGTATTGTAATATATAATTTATACACATTGCTTTGCATTGCCAAAAAACACAGTTTTAGATTTTAGTATAAATGTTTGACTGCAAGACATGACACGTTATTTGTGGCAATCATATTTCAATAATTTTGGAAATAGTTTTAAATACCACAAATAAAATATGGGGCCAAACGGCCTACACTAATGACAGTATTAAATGAAACATGAAAGGGAAATGTTTTGATAAAATTCAAGTAGACTAATGGATAATTACTTGAACAACAGAACGATTTCACGGCACGAATTAAATAATTTATCGATTGACATGACAGGCGATCGATTAGATCTATGGGCTCATTATCTTTGATCCGGTTAAATGAAATATTGAGCTAGATCCAGAATAAATTGACTTAGATTACTATAATAAGAATTTAGTTTATTTCCAAGTATTGTTACAAAATTTTAGCTCTAACGAGCTACATTGAAACAATGCCATAACTAGGACGGCGAATTCCACTATCCTTAACTTTTAGCGGGTACTTGAGTTAAAATGTACTTTGTTTCTTATTAAATAGTTATCGTTTTATAGCTGTGCATTTTACCGATATAAATCACAGTATTTTACTAAACATTACACTGCCGTTCAAAGCATAATTTTACTACTAAATTAAGACTTGGAAAAACACAAGTGGTAATTTTTTTTTATATAGAATAGGGGTGACAAACGAGTAAGTTTTTTTTATAGGATAAGGTGACAAACGAGCACAAAGTCCACCTAATGGTAAATGGATTCTGTGGCCCATAGACATGTACATTTATCCTCAATTAAGAATCAAAATGCAAATGCGTTGTCACTCCTGAGGACTGAAACAGAATGCCTCGTTTCTAGTAAACAGGGTATCCGGTTCTCTGCACTCACCATACGTAACACAGCAGCGTTAAGCTGCTATTTTACGCTGGTATTCTGTGAGAGCGTGGTCCTTCCCCGGTCGAACGAATCCATTTGTGATACAACCATAATATAGCTGCAGCATGGCTCTACTACGTAAAAGACAACACAACAACCGACTTCAATATAAATAAAATGAGAACAACATCAATGTAGTCGAAGTCAATTAAATACGCATTATTAAGGATAACCCAAAAACTGCTGGTAATATCTTGATTAAATTTATATGACACCACATGAAAAATACTAGCTATCAAATAAAATAAAGAATAAAAGCTTTTAGAAAATTTACTTCGCAAATATCCGCGTTATAAAATAAAATGATGTGTCTTACCTAGCATGAAGAGCACCTCCCACCCTCCCTCAATTGCGTGCACTATCCCCGTCACCACTAATCCCAGCACCGCTACTCCCAACACCACTACACTAGGCAAGACACACCACTCACGATAATACGACACGTGTTTCGCCTCTACACGAGGCATCCTCAGGTGATATAGACTCTACGGTGGCTAACCGCTAACGGAGACACATCATTTTATTTTATAACGCGGATATTTGCGAAGTAATTTTTTCTAAAAGCTTTTATATAATGGATTTCCGCAAAGTAACGCCTGATTCTATTAATTATAAAATAAAGAATCCTCAAAATTGATTAACCTAGAAAAAAGTTCTGAGGTAACACACATAAACAGAGTTGAATTGAGTACCTCCTCCTTTTTTGAAGTCGGTTTAAAATTTCATACTCATCGCTTCGTAATGCACCCGATGATAATGCTAAGGTAATGACAGCATTATAAGTGTCAAAGAATCGTTTCTATGTTCACCAATCCGCTTTCCTGGCTCTACATGATGTAACTATTTCATAAAATCTTGCCTGTTATCTCACTTCAAAAAGGGATTAGCGATGTACATATAATGGACGAGTACATTTTATTGTTTTTGTATAAGAGTATAAGATTTTTCCATGAATGAGAAGAGGAGAATGTAAGTGGTAAGGTGTTACTACAATCATATTATGGTTGTAGCACGAATTGCTTGGCTCGACCGGGGAATGACCTCGTTTTTACAGAATACCGGTGTAAAATAGATGTATAATAGTAGTTTAGTATAGTGAGAATAGAGAACTCGAAACCATTTTTACTGTAAATATGGCATTCCACCTTAGTAATGACTAGGGGTGTGACACCGTATTTTGATCTGATCAAATAACCTTGAGCATGCAGTGCACTGCCGCCCGCATTCTGCGTACGCCCATTTATCATAGAATTCATACAATTTTTGGAATTAATTTTAATTTAAAAAGAAGGGAACTTTAAAAATTAAATAAAACGTGAATAGTATAGATTTTTAAATTATCTATCCATTAGTGTAATCCTCAAATGATTAGAGCGTTGCCTTTAGCAACAGATGCATGTAATCAATAATTTTAGTCATTTTTAAAGTAGATTTTAAATGTATTTATAACACTTAAAAATAAATTAGAACGTGGAATGTGACGATAGGATATCAAACATTAATAATGTGCGTTTAGATGTAGTTTATTTCTCATAAATAATGAGATAATAGTCTCTGAATAACGAAGAAAAACGCACTATCGCAAGGTTTTGGTCAGGGTATCGCCTTAATCCAGGCTAGATTGATTAGATATCTATGGGCCGCAGCATTCACTTTTGGCCGTGTGAGGAAAAGGGGAGATCTCCCGCCAGTCAAGGTGTTCAGCCCGTGGAGCGGCCTACGGGACGATATACCGTTACCGTTATAGCCTATTCAAAGTCCACTCCCAAACATAGGTCTCCCCCATACATCGCCTCATACGGGAATATTTGTCACAGTTGCCAAGCTTCGCAAGCGGTTTGGCATCCGTAATTTTTTTTAATTCGTTGTTAGGAATACGCTGCTACCTCTGCTGCTACTGCTTTCCCTCTGTCACCTCTTACGACACCCATGGTACGATATGTGGTAGTGAATATTATACACGGTTTAAAACCGTAGTAATGATTATTTATTTTTCCGTTTTATTATGGTGGACAATGCTCTGTTATTTTATAAAGGTCTAATGTTTTCCGATAGATAACGATTAAAACAAATCCCACTTACAGCGGGAAAGGTAAAGTAGAACTTGTCAGTCCGTCAAACCTTAATATAAATGAATTTTTTATATTTTTATTGAGTTTAGACATATACATAGACATAGACATGCATTTATTCAGCAACTTACACTCATATATTTTTGATACAGATAATAAAATAATACATAAAAACATCTAAGATAAAAGTAAATAAGAAAAAACAGTCATAAAATGATCCGATTGCAGTGATGTGATGCTGAAAAGGGCACTGACTCAATATAATGCTATCGCAGGATTGCGGTAGCGTTGGTTTTCAGCAATGCCCATTGAGGTTGGACTCGCCCGCGAGGATAGTGTGTTCGCTTTATTTCTGAAAGATTTTATCAAAATAATAAAATAAAATAATGGAAATGAAAAAGGATGGGAACTTTATTTATGCATTAGGTCTATATAAATGTATGTAATAAATAATGTAATGAGTATTTACAATAAAACAATATAGATATTTATATTATGCTATGAAAATATAATGCAACTATTTTATGCGCACTAAATATTAAAGTGACAAAAATATTCTGAACATTAGCTTCATTATTACTAAATAATTTATACTTTGGCTATTCTAATCTTCTAATATATAAAAAATAATGTTTGTTTTTTCGTATTTTATGCGCTGCCATACCGTTCATCAGATTGCGCTAAAACTTTGTCAACTTATTGCTTCCACATGCCTGATGGTTATAGTACAGTTACAATTAACTTACAGTAGGTGGCGCGCGTATCGTACAGACAAATTTATTTGAAAGTCATGTCATTCAATTTCAATGAGTGTATTATATTATAGTTAAGCAATATAACTCTTCCAAATATAAAACAATATTTCCACAACTATTTTTTCTACGGCGGCAATGCGCCGGGTACTGCTAGTTAAGTGTAAAAGAAAATTTCATGTCTTACTTGACTTATAGAACTAATCAAACTATATATTATATATTATTTGTCACAAAGCCTTATCAAAACCATATTTATTAGTCTATGTTTATAAAGTATGTGCGCTTTATATGAATTAATCTATGTACGTTGCTTTTAAATAAGGAATTAGTTATGAACGGAAACCTCAAACCACCAAATAAAAAAAATATAAATATTATTCATAAATTTAATTTCCGTTATTGCCAGTTTGGGCGTTCTATTTTGAATATCACGTATAATTTTACTGTTACAATTTTGATTTAGGTGTATTTTTGACAAGTGTACGAAATACAGCTATCTCTTTCGTTGAAACGGTCGTTATTTGCGGTAGAAGAAGAACGAAAGATAGTAATAACTCTTAATACAAATTAGTGATGATTTATAATGTAAAATTCATAGTTTATAACTTTTTTGATTTACGGGCTATTCGACCGCTATCAACGGGCGAACACGGCTTTAGTAAATTACTCTTGTGTTCTTTTGTTGCAAGTTTTTAAAGTTCTTTGAAATTAACGGCCTTACTATTAACTATTGATTACCGCTTACTTAATTTAAGTATTAATTATCTCTAAAACCGTCTCTTTCTAATATCCTTCAGAGAAAAGGGAGAGAACAACTTTAAGCATTTCATAAGTTGACGTCTAGTTTTATGAGTAAGATCGTCATTCTAAAAACTCGTTACTCAGTATTAAAGAGCAAAACTGCACAATAGCTGCAATATAAATGTATCGGCTCAACCGGGAAACTACCATGGCTTTTTCCATAGAACATCTAAATGAGCATAAAACTGTGTTTCGTGAGGTGGTTAATGAGGCCTTTCACATAATTTTCAGAGGAGATAACGTATCTGCATTAGTTATTTTGTTCGAGGATAGACGTAGGAGTCTATACTCTATACTATATACTATACTACCCCAACGGGCATAGTAACGATAGAGAGACTCGTAGAATTACAAACTGTTCCTTTTAGTCGGCTGCGTGATACTTTATACTGCTAAAACAAGTGGGAGATTACCATTCTACCTTCATTTGTTCATATTTTCTTTTATCAGTTTATGCTTTTTATTTTCTTACTGTTTTGAGCGCACTAATCATAATATATCATAAGTTAATTATATTGATATATTCATGTAAATAACAAGAATATCCTCTAAATAGTTACAATGCAACCACCATCCCCAATGTTTACCTTATGAGAAGATTTTTTTCCTAAAATTCAAATGGACAACCTATTTAATAAAAAAGTAATTAATATACATTGGTTCAGGCATTATCGAGAATTCGGTGAACATACGTAAAACATCATTCGCGTCAAATATACTACCTTATCCTTCTTTTAAAGTTAGATAAAAACAAAAAGATTTTTGTTTTACACCAACAAGCATTTAATTCTACTAAAGACGCTAACCGTCTTTAATCACGTTTTTAATCACGTACGCCCGCTAAACAAGTTTTAAAAATTTGAAAAAGCCATAGAAAAACGTTGTGTAAACATTTTTGTGGACTCATACATAGGAGATTGTCCAGTTCCATAACATTTGTTGAGGATATTTGCGAACGGAGCCGGAAGGTGGGTCGAAGACCTTATGAGTTAGCAGGCGATCCGTCAACGTGCCATACAAAACTGACAAATTGTTAAGATTGAGTCACAAGCCATAGCGATAGAAATACTACTAAACTTGATACCTATAAAAACTATATGTAATCTTAAAGAGGATTTTATCAACATAAGAAATAGTTTTTTCAATTGTAGTCATTATTACACAAGTGCACTGTTGAACATAGACATCCATCGGCTTCCTGCATGTCTTACTGGGTTATCACTCCATCTAGTTGAGGGCCGCTTAATAATACAAAAACCTTTGTATTGTTAAGCGAGTTACAAGAACCTTTGTTCCTCATGTTTGTTCATTAATTTGTTGTTCTGGATTCTTCAAGCTACATGGCCGGTCCGATGCCATTTTAGCTTAATGACCTGTTGGGCTCTGTTTTGACAAAAGAATCGATAGTACCAGTGTTTATTGCAACTCATAAACACCTGTAATCAACTTCAAACTAAGAAGGTCAACATGCATAATCACTCGTCAAAAGAAGGATGAAATGCCTGCCTGTAAATAGCCTGTAAGTATATTGGCTCTTTAAAGCCGTAACCCGGCAGTACTTGCACTGTTGCAAGGGTGATACTCCGAAGATATGTTATATATATATATATATATATATATATATATATATATATATATATATATATATATGTTACACTACAGATATAGCGCAAATTATTACATGATGTTAAAGTTGTCATTGGTTAAATGATAGGTCGATATGGACGATGATTACGATGCGTAACTTGTGAAGGATGTACACTATATACGGCTAATGTGGACTACAAAATATTTACCGCCAGAATAGAAAACTGGTCTACTATTTTCGCTCTCGTATGTTTAGCACGTACCAGATAATTACAATAATTACTAACGCCATAGTTAAATGAAAAAAAAAAGAAATACTAAAAAGTTCAAATTAAATAAGGTATTCCATAAATTTGAAAAATAAAACATATTTGCATATTTGTAAAACCGTAAAACCACTATTTGCAACTACTTTCGTTGTGCATTCCACAAACAATACCCCGCTATCTATTTCGCTCGCTTTTTTCTTCCATCTTGCACCGGCCATGTCTTGTGGAGTCCGCCAACAGGTTGTGTACACGTCCCTGAGACAACATTGTGCGTTCTCACGCCGACTCGTCGGTTCCGGCCGGTCTGCGAGGTACATGTCCATCCGTATTGCTTTGAAAAATTACCAAGTCTAAGAGACATTATGGTCAATTTGAGAGGTGTTGCCAGGGCAGATATTTCCCACAGCTTCAGGACTTTTTTTGAATCGCCACACTACACTTTGGATTGCATGTGCTGTGTATGATATATAATTTTATTACTTTATTTAAGTTACTGCATTTTTGGTTAAGTCCACCGATCATGAGGATTTTTCAGTTAATAAATTCTCAGTAGCAATCCAGAACGAAAAAACGAACGTTTTTAACCATTGACTTCTTGACTCCAGGCTTTTGTTTCATTAATTCATTCATTACAGACCCATTCACAAGTTCACTGCTAAACATAGGCCTCCCCCAAGGAATGCCACAAACCACGGTCCCGAGCCACCTGCAACCATCGACTTTTTTTTTTTTTTTTTTTTTTTTTTTTTACAACTATCACACAACGCCATCTAGTCCCAAGCTAAGCAGAGCTTGTATTATGGGTACTAGACAACTGATAAACATACTTATATATTTCTAAATACATAAATATTATAGATAAATTATTACACCCAGACCCAGAACAAATGATCGTGCTCATCACACAAACATTTGTCCTGGGTGGGAATCGAACCCACGACCTCCGGCATAGCAGTCAGGGTGACTAACCACTAGACCAACAGGCCTGTCTTTCTGCATGTCTTAACCAGGTCGTCACTCCATCTAGTGGGGACGCCCTACTCTTCACCTAGCAGTACGAGGCTACCACTCGAGAACCTTTCTCCCCCGTCGGTTGTTATGTTTGACAGCAAAACACAATAACTGATATTTCATCCCGGGATCCGAATCTGGGAACTCTACTTTACTACTACTAGATCAATGAGGCAGTAATTTGTGTTGCATTAGTTTTCGCTTAATTTTTAAACAAGTAAATTATTTTTATCCTTAAATGCTAAAAATAAAAAGACTTGCAGCAAAACTTAAAAGTCTATTTTTATCGCATTATATACTATAATGGACTTTTCTTATAATAAACTATTTGTTATAAAACTAAGATAAGCTGAGCATTCTCAGTGAAGCACTAAGTTCATTAATAATGAAACGGCATCTTGATTATGAAGTGTACAAAGCTTTTTCACATGTTTGTATGGATACAGCATAGCGATGTGCCGCTCAAAAGTGTTTGGTCTAAATTGGAAGCTTTCACATAGAATGTGTCCTTGTGAATGCTTTCAAACTAATCTCTAAAGTGCATATTTTGATAATAAATAATTATATTAAATGGTGAACGAAACGGTGATAGTGAAAGGCGTGTACTTTTTTTGTAGGATAAGGGTGACAAACGAGCACTGAGTCCACTTGATGGTAAGTGGTTGTTGCGGCCCATAGACATCTACATCTATCTTCCATTACGAATCAAAATGCAGATGCGTTGTTAACCGTGAGGACTAAGATAGAATGCCTCATTTTCAGTAAAAAGGGTCTCCGGTTCTCTACACTCACCACACGAAACACTGCAGTGTTAAGCTCCTATTTTACACGGGTATTCTGTGAGAGCGTGGTCCTTCCCCGGTCCAGGGCGTGGTCCTTCCCCGGTCCAGGTCCCAGGCCGACCAATTCGTGCTACAATTATACTACTAATATAGCTGCGTAAACGTGTACGCTGTACGCTGCTCCATATATAAGGTAGCCAAGTTGTATCAATGTCTATCTATGTGAAAAAGCCTTTACAGGTTGTGTGTAATCGGTAATTGACTGCCGAGTTACTTTTTAATAAAATGCGTAATGTTTTTAAATTTAATATCTCTCTCTGCTCGTAAGCTAATTGTCACTACCAAAATTGAAAATAATCAATATTAAACTTTTTAAACGTTATCAAAGAGAAAACGTTTTTAAACAGTGGTAGAGCCACGCGGCAGCTTTTACTGTCGCACGGATGGGCCGGCTCGAACCGGGGTGGTACCACGACCTCACAGAAAACCAACGTGAAGTAGAGGTTCACCTCTGCGTTTCGCTTGGTGAGTGCAGGTGGCCGGAGGCCCTTTTTACTGGAAATGAGGCATTCCATCTTAGTCCTCACGGGTGACAACGCATCTACATTTTGAATTGTAATAGAGGATAGATGTAGATGTCTATGGGCCGCAACAACCACTTACCATCAGGTGAACTGTGTGCTCGTTTGTCACCCTTACCCTATAAAAAATGAAAACATGATAAAATTTTAATATTTTTTTTAGCTAAAATATTGTTTAATAAACAAAAATACAATAATATTGCTTTGTATTTCTGTTAAAAAACATTGAAGTCGGTGACTCAGCATCGTGCTTCAAGGCAATCTATGAGAGAAACCTGCGTTCAGCGGGTAAGTTAATGCAATGATGATATTAAAGAAGCCATTGATTTGATTTATGAAATAAAGAATAGTTTATAAATAATGCAACTTTATCGAAAATTAAATACACGTTTCAAACAAAATTTTAACAAATATTATGAGAACATGTTACACAATTATAAATCAAAATATCTTTTTTATATTCACTTTTAATTTAAAAAAAGTTTTTATTTGTCTGAAAAATAATTTAGAAAATACCTCTCATAAGTCGTAATTCCTAATAAATTTAATACGTTTGTATCAGTTACGATTCTTTACTTCTTTTATGATAATGCTTTTGTCTTTTAAAAGTTGACAAGAAAAAATTTATTGGATAATTGAAAAAAACGTTAACATGTCAATAAGTGCCAATATACCATTAAATTTATTTCAATCGAATTCTAAACGGTTTTAAGATGGTGACGGCAACAATGTTTCAAGTGTTTTAAGGACTGCCAAGAACAATTTCAAAGTACCGGACGAGTTTATATTTTGCGATAAAGTTTATAGATACAATGCTTAAAAATGCTTAAGTACATAAATAATAATTTATTTTATTTATTTATTGATTCTTTATTTTACAAAACGACAAGATATCACATATATGTACAACAGGCGGTCTTATCACTCTGGAAGTGATTTCTTTCAGGTAAATTATTGGTACTGATTTACTTAAAATAAAAAGTAGCGGTGTGTGTACTAAAAAAACTATAGTATATATATATAAGTGTGTGCAATCACGGTCAAAATACAAATACGATAGTACAGGAACTTACATATGTTAACGTTCCAAGTTATGTGTTTTAAAAATCATTAAAATGCAGATGCTTTCTGTGATACAATGTTGCTACTATTATTTTACGCTGGTATTCTGTGAGAGAGTGTTCTTTTCTCGGTAGATCAAGTCGTGTTGCATTCACAAGCTATGAATAGAAAAGATGATATGAGTATTACGTACTTTATTTTTTATTTAACTTATCATTTATTTAGATTATAAATAATACTCATTAATTATTATTCTTATGTTTAATTAGCCTTTTGGATTTGGACTTAAAAAAAACATTTTACAATCATATTTTATGTTACACACTTAACTGCACAAAACAAATCTAGCTCCGTGGAACTCCAGTAAACTTACTATACTATTATTCTCGAGGGTTAAAAGTCTGTGGCGAGCACTCCATGTGTAAGCTATAGTTTCCTATAGTACTCGTAGGCTGTTAAAATTAAAAAGCCAGAGATTTGCTGTACTATTTAAATTATAATATACCTCTAACTATATAATATGACTCACTAAGAATATGCAAGGAGATCTGTCTATTTAAAAGTAATTATAACGGAGTTATAAATTAGATATTTTTATTCAAAACCCCAATATTTTATAAATATTTAGAGCCTATTTTCAAAGGTTTAAATTTTTAATTTAAATAGTTGCATGTTTTCAAAAAATCCGAAATTCTACGGAATCAGATAATTTATTTAAGAGTTTCTGTACAGTTCCTTTAATTGGTTTTTTGTTGGCTTAGCATTTTCTTATAAATGTCCCAGCGTTTAAACAGGTAAAGTCGTAATAAATGTTTCAATTACATGGAAATATTCGCAATTACATGGAAATATTTGCAGATGCCCGCTGCGATAATTGTTGTAGGTCTTGTTCAATTAATGCATAGTTAGTTATTGTTCGCGGGTGCGTCTAAAGTATAAATTTTGGTATCATTTCACATAGATTTATTACGACTTTCGTTAAGACCTGTGGTCTCATATTTACCGCTATAGTAGATAATTGCCATATCCATGTATATAAGAAATAAAGACGAATAAAATAAAAATAGTCAAAGGTAAAATAAGATGGAGCTTTAGACAGACAGAGACAATTACAAATCAGAAACAAAACCAATAGCAATTTATGGTAACTAACGTTAGCTACGGATGGCATTTTCGGAATTTATTCAGACTTATTCTAGGAATTACTACGCAGTACCTGTCTACCTACCACTTTGCTACGCAGCTGTCGATATCGATATCGTATTAAACATAAAATGACAGCCCTAAACATGAGAGGAGTGGGGGCATTGCCTTTACGCAATAAGAGTAAGGGCATAACCGGCAGCCGACGTTACTGGTCCTAGCGTTTCATTGTAAATGGATAATGTGCACTTGGATTATTTGCTTCTAAGAAACACTTGGTGCGGGCCTCTCTAATGGACGTGGAAAATACTCGAATACCGCGTACGTTCGTGGTTTAGGTTTTTATACGCCTACGTGAAGGTAATTATGTGGGTTTAAATAGAAAGAAATGTTAATTAATAGATCAATTAAGACATTTAACTTTAAATAGGGATTTGAATAGAACTACCTTACGGATTTATAAGTTTAAATTTAAATTAACGGACGGATTTATAAGTTTAAGTTTAAATTGTTAATTTTTAGATTTGTCTGACTGATCCTTCTGGTGATAATACGGTTCGGTAAAATCATTTTTAGTATTTTTAAAAAAATACGTTACACAGTGTTGAATGCTTTAATAAAAAAAAATTACCCTAATTTATCCATTGAAGTTAAGCATACAAATCTAGAATCTACTACCCCATATCATCACGTGGGTGACGTAAGAGGCGACAGAGAACAATTAAAGAGGAGATGGGCAGGAGCATCTTCCTAAATAACAATTCAAAGAAATAATAAAAAAAACTTTGTATGCCAGCACGTTTGCCTTGGTAACTACGCGCAATTTAAAAAAGTGCGTGAGAACAATGATAAATATTTGAGGAAATATATTTCTAAGGCCTATATTCGATAGAGACGACTCCAGAGAAATGTACAGGTAAAATGCCTACTTGTACAGCTGCCAAATCTATCTGTTCATGGTATGCCCTGCTAACAGAACTCTGGCAACCGACTGATGGTGCAATTTCAATGAGTATGTAAATATACCGATATGAAATCCCACGGTTTGGTGATGGACTACAAAGGAAAAACACGTGTGAGAGTCAGTTTGTTTTATAAAATTGAAGTGACAAGTGAACTGATAGTAACAGCATGGCTACTAAAGCCCATAGATACCTGACAAACTTTAAGCGAAGAAGGTTACTGGTACGTTGTCACCACTGCTAACTATAATGGAATTCTTTATATACGTTATAGAGCCATGCTGCAGCTATATTATTAGTATAGTTGTAGCACGAATGGGTGAGCTCGACCGGGGAATGATCACGCTCTCACAGAATACCAGCGTGAAATGGCAGCTTGACACTGCTGTGTTTCGTA
Organism: Parnassius glacialis; assembly: GCA_033319125.1. Taxonomy (NCBI): domain Eukaryota; kingdom Metazoa; phylum Arthropoda; class Insecta; order Lepidoptera; family Papilionidae; genus Parnassius; species Parnassius glacialis. The sequence goes on from JAVANC010000018.1 coordinate 35,751,663, forward strand.
TGGTGAGTGTAAATAACCGGAGATCCATTTTACTAGAAAAGAGGCATTCCATCTTAGTCCTCACGGGTGACGATGCATCTGCATTTTGATTCTTTATTGAGGATAAATTTAGATGTGTATGGGTCACAGCAATCACTTACCATTAAAGTGGACTGTGTACTCGCGTTTGTCACCCTATCCCATAAAAAATACCTTGTAATCATACTAACCCTTTCTACCCTTCTAAACAAAACACACCTGTGCACGCACTGCCAGAAATAGGTAAAGGTGGTACTTAGGCGGATATAAGGCAGAAAGGGAGTCCTTTTACCTAGAGAATATTACAATTAACATTTATAGGTCTGTCTATCTAGCGAAGTGTTTATAGAGGGCACACCCAGGACGTGCATGTCGGCTGGTGCATTGTGGAAATACCGTAGCAGTAGTCCAAAAATGCTGATCAAGAAGAAAAGATGCGCTTTGCGATTGCGGACCTTTGATAATAACATCTAAAATAGGTGGTATATACTCACACTTTTGACTTCTTGGCTTGTAAAATATAATGTATCTGGTGCAGTTAAAAAAAGACCTTTCAATAACTAAAACGAATATGATAAAAAACTAGAGCTCATTATAGCAAACTCGATTATCGAATAAAACTAATTTTACGGATTTCATTGCGTTTAATTGAATAAATTAATTTAAACACATTATTTTAAACAATTAAATGCATTAAAATCCGTAAAAGTAATTTTATTCAACTTATAGCATTCGCGTAAATATAAGAAATGATTAAACTCGATTATCCTTCACAATCAGGCTTCAAATATAATATAGATTAGAGTATCTGAAATCCTAATTACAATAATTCTCATAATCGTTTTCTCCGTTCTTCGGCTAATATTAAGTTGCTTACTCCTTTACACCGTACTGGTTATTCATCTCAATCTTTCGCCCTCACGGCCATGAGACTCTGGAACGACATCCCTCTTGACATTAAAAAAGCTTCCAACAAGTTTGTTTTTAAAAATCAAGTCCGTGAGCATGTCAAAAAAATCGTTGCAAGTTTGAAACACAGCTCTTATTTTCATACACATATTATGTATATTTCATATTTGTTCTGACATAGATAATATTTATATATATTGTGTATATATGTAGTGTATGCATGTATATGTGTATGTGTGTATTTATATATGTATATATTGTGTGTATTTAAGTATATATGTCTATGTATGTGTGTGTATATGTATATTTATATGTATATACAATATTTTTTAGCGCTTTCTATTTTGATTACTGCTTCACCGCCTCTTGTTTGTATATCTCTGTTTAGCCTAATGGTTGACTGGGAGAGAATGCCCCATGGCATTAAGTCCGCCATATGTACAATTTTGTGCATGAAAGATTAAATAAATAAATTAATAATAAAATAAATTAATATGAGTACTTTGATGAGTGATTCTTACTTTAGAACGCCATGATTCTTTTAAAGGTGCTTTCAATTCAACGGTGTAGTTTCTCTGGAGATTTTTTCACATAAAGGCATTAATGGCAAGCCGATGAGATACACATGATCTGATTACCATACAAATAGCGATGGGCACCCACATAAAACCTTTATGGGACCATTGTGGTGTACCTATAAATCCCATAATCTATATGTAATCTAACTCAGTCTTCGTGGGAGGGCACTGACATTATGTGGATTGATGCCTTCAACAATCTGTAGAAAAACGTTCACTTTGCCGTAGATGAAAAATGAATGGGCGCTTTGGAAACTGGTTTACTGCAACGTTTTTATTTAGTTACTAGCTGTTCCCCGCGACTTCGTCCACGTGAAATTTATTACGATGGATTTCATGGGTTTAATTGGTTTGCGCGGATCTTACGTATCCTATGTTACTCTTTATAACATCAGCTATCTGCCAGTGAAAGTCCCGTTAAAATTGATCTAGCCGTTTCAGAGATTAGCCAGAACAAACAGACAGACAGACAAACCGACAGACAAATAAAACATTTAAAAATATTTTTTTCATTATAGGTACCGTATATAATCGCATATTCATTTAGTAAAAAAAACGTTATTTTGACTTTACAAACTGACACTTCAATTTTATTTCTTGGTATAGATAATGTAAGCTATGATAAAGGTTTCGGAAGAAAATAAAATTCAATGAATGATGTCATAATGTATTTAATGAGGGATTTTTTGACAGTGGTAGAGCCACGCGGCAGCTTTTGCTGTCGCACGGATGGGCCGGCTCGAACCGGGGTGGTACCACGACCTCACAGAATACCAGCGTGAAGTAGAGGTTTACTTCTGCGTTTCGCTCGGTGAGTGCAGGTGGTCGGAGGTCATTTTTACTGGAAAAGACGCATTCCACCTTAGTCCTCACGGGTGACAACGCATCTGCATTTTGATTCGCAAACGACGATAGATGTAGATGTGTATGGACCACAGCTACCACTTACCATTAGGTGGAGTGTGCTCGTTTGTCACCCTATTCTATAAAAAAAATGCTAGTTGTTGTAACTATATAATAGTTATATATTATATGGACGGTCCTTTATTGAACATTGAGTACACGGTTTACAGTTTTGCTTGCATTTGTTTTTATTAATCCAAAATATTGAAGATCAACTAAAAAATAAAATATTTGAACGTTTAAATATTATAAAAAACTGTGGTTGTCAACCCGCCTGCCAAGCGAGGCAACTATAATAAAGTCCTCCCAATGAGGCAATCTATATGAGAGGTCTATATTCAGCAGCGAATTTTTTATAGGCTGTAACGGTGATGGGTGGATGGTGAAAGAGGACTTATGTGTATCTTGATATCATTATTAACTTTTTTTTTATAGGAGAGGGTCCAAACGAGCATGCGTTTCACCTGATGATAAGTGACCACCGCCGCCCATGAACAACAGCAACACCAGGGGAACCAGGAGAATAGCAGGTGCGTTGCCGTCCTTTTAAAAAGGAGTAGCCTCTTTTCTTGAAGGTCCCTAAGTCGTATCGGTCCGGAAAAATCGCTGATGGTAATCGCTTCCATAAGGAAATTGTGTGATGAAGAAAACATCTTCTAAATCGCACAGTGGTGGACCGCCAATCATCCAGATGGTGTGAATGGTATCGGGAGTTCTGCCGCGATGTGCGTTAATTAATCTAGTCTAGTTAACTCATTAATCTAGTCTTGAGCGTATACAATATAATAAAGCGTCGGCTTTCAAAATATGTTAAAATAAAATGCGTTGAAATCTAATTTTCTGCAAGTGTCCTACAAGACGACCCCCGCCATTATATCAGATTTGACAGACCAAATATTCTCATTACTCCTAGGACGTTTCTTATTTCAATAGCCTGGCGATTAGTTTTTGGTAAGAAAAGAGAGAGAGAAGGTGGCTGGGTAATACTGGCTGCTTGGGATCCTGTTAATAATAATCTAAACTTTTAAGATTGAATCTAAACCCAAGCATACTACTGCAAAATTTCCAGATAAAATAAGCTCATTTTGCTTAAAACGGACTGGAAAATAATATCTACTATGAGACCGCAGATTACGGCATAGTATTGGAGAGAAACGGGGCTAGTCGGGATCAAATCTTGTCTCAAAGAGTAGCTATAGTTGAGTGTCCAAATCTCTTACCACAGGCAGTCCGCAAAGGGGGCGGTTTATTTTTAATTATTTATTTATACACTTTATTGTATTATAGGTACAAACGGCGGACTTAATGCCATATGACATTTTCTACCAGCTAACCGGAACCGGAAAGTTAGTGGAAGAAATGTGTACGGCAGTGGACTAGGGTGAAAAACCTAAAATTTTATTCTAATATTGACGCCTTCGAAACACAAACGCAAAGAGGTGCCAGCTCACATTGGCTTCTTTTTTCCCGAGATGTATTTTTATTTTTTTAAATACCTTCAATTGGGGGCTTAAATTTTCTGAAGTCTGATCTTTGTACGGTTATTAGAAATCAGGGGCAAAGCAGTTGCACGGAAGATGTCCTAGGTAAAGGTGTGGCGTTACTTCAAGTTAGGACAGCTACTCTTTATACAACATAGCGCCAGGAGTTAAAATTAGTCAAAATTAATTAAACACAATAAAATACGTAAAATTAGTTTCATTTAATGTGTAGTTTCAGCGCTAATATTCTATGAAATCTTCACTGTGCCTACCAAAACTTATCACATTGGATATTTATCATAATTGAGTTACGCTGTAGAGTTACGTGTGCTGCAAAAATCCATCCATCACGCGAGTACCAATCAGTAGGTACAAACACATTTATGATTCCGAAGAACGATTTAATATTAACGACTTCCTTACACACCGGAAAGTTTTTCGAGACCATTCTCGCACGAGTGCCAGTATCCTTTTTTTTTCTCTTATTTATATTGAATTTATCTTTCTTTCCTACAACCTAGGAGGCCCTTGTCAACAGTGGACTTTTGATAATGATGATATTTTGATTTCTGAGATAAAAGTTTTTATTTACCTTTATTAAATTTGAGTCTCAAAGAAACTACCAGTTCATCTAAAGGTAACAAGCTTCTACAGCTCATGGACACCTTCAATCAATCTTAAAACAAGAATTTCACAGATGCGTTGTCCCTCGGGACTAGGATGAAACGCCACACAGCCTCTAATTGTATTAATTCGCTTCAATTCGGATCTAAGCAGTTAGTGAACTGCTAATAGGTGAAAGAAATAAGAAGAAGACCATGATATTAGATGGTATAGGAGTATTAACGCGCAAAATTAAAAAAAAATAAAAGTGATAAATAATTATTTAAATAAATTTTATTTCATTATTTTGTTATCATGAAGACGCTGCTGCCCTGTTTCAATTGCACACCGTCGGGACTACATGAGGTAGTGGATATTCTTACACCACCACTACATCTTTAATATTATCACAGACCGTTGGCCTACTGCTGGACTGACTTAATTCAGTCCAGCAGTAGGCCAATAAAAAGAAAAGAAATGTTTGTTAACGTGCTAGTTTTAAAAAGGCTGCTGGCAGCTTGGCTTTGATTCGAATACTACATATAAATGCAATTCAATAGTTGACGACAAAATGTATATACGTTACGCCTGTAGTCCCCGAAAGGGTACGCAGAGTCCAAAGAACAGCGAACCACTCGGACCATGATTAGCCAACAATATGGGAGTAGATAAAAATTTGTGAATAAAGTTAACCCATCGCCTGCACAATCACAACCCTAATACTAGTAGTCATTTCTAGAATTATTCAGTATTCAATATCTTAAACACGAATCTTCCAATGATGATAAATCGACAATAACTATAGGTGAACGGATAGATGTTGCTCAGTCGAGTGTATTTGCAGATATTGAAGCGTTCTGAACTCAAATGTCTCGCGCCTTTGACTCCACGCCGCCAATATATTTAGCCACAACATTGTTGCATTTAAGTACTTTTACAGAACATTAATTTAATGAAGCGTAATACATGTAGTACGTAAAACTGCATTTTGATAGTATCGGGTGGCCTATCTTTACAGCGGCCTAAAACGCAAAACCTTTTAAATTTAACGTTTCCACTAACTCGACTCCACGTTATCTTAAATGTGCAGTGCTCGAGTGACACCGCCGTTGTCGTCATCAGCGCTTGTCTGAATCTCGGCGAATGCCACCGGCGCAATAAATTCCTCTATCTAAATGGTTGGACGTATACCTAACGGTCCAGTTAAGGCCTGGGGCTCACGGATGCTTTATATTTGCCTGAAATAAACAAAAAAGTTCGATAAATAATGAATAGTGTAAAAAAAGCCAAGAACTAAAATTAAAATTAAATTCGTAATTTTAATGCCTGAAGGGTGATATATCAGTTCAATTACAGGCTGTGACGTAATCCGTGTTAGTCTTTATTTGTGACAACGCATCTGTAGCCGTCTTTTTTTTGCAGTTGGCTGCAAGTTAACTACTCCAAAAATACGACTTTTCATCAGGTGGACTGTGAGTTCATTTGGCACTTCAGTATTATAAACAAAAAACAAATTTGTAGCCGATGTTTAATTTATAAATGTTGCTACTTGGAGATACTCCATTATTTTTGTTGGTATATGTAGTTCTTCTGTATTATTTGTTTATAGGTAATAAAAATTAACCTATAGGTACTTAATACATTTAACAAGAGCTTAAATTGAAAAATTATAATGATGCGAAAGTTAAATCGCTAAAGTGATATCTATCTAGTGTTAAATTAAATGGTTAAAAAATTCTAAAAACTTTGTGAAAAATTTATTACTATGTCTTCCAAGTATTTTTACTTTGATAAGTTTAAAAAAAAACTTAAATTAATAATTATTGCAAACATGTTCAGTTCATACATTAACAAACCCTGATGATGTCGTAAGGCGAAGTCGGTGTTTTTGAATAATAAATAACTAGCTGATAGTAATGATTTCTTATATTTTCGCGAATAATACACATAAATGAAACTAATTTTTACGGATTGTATTGTGTTTAATTTAACTTTTTAATTTCCGACGTTTCGGGTGCTTTACAGCATCCATGGTCACGGGGGAGGCTGAGGTGTTTGGTGTCCCGATGTCATAGTTAGCCCGGCTACCTTCAGTTTTTGAATATTAATTTTTGGTCCGATCTACGCAGAATGAGCTTACAGTATCTTGAAGTCTTGCAGTGGTATGCTTGGGTTAGGATTTAATTTTATCAATTATAGGATCTCAAGCAGATGGCAGCACCCATCCATCTTCTCTATTGAAATTAGGACATTTTTTTATTTTCAATGGTCTCGCGAATCTTCCTTGATATAATTAAAAAGATAAATTAAACGCGATAAAATCAGTAAAATTGGTTTCTGTTAGCTTATAGTAGTTTTTGTTTTATATAAAAGAAGGGGCAAACGAACATGCGGCTCACCTGATGGATGATAAGTGTCGACCGCCACCCATGAAAAACCGCAACACCAGGGGAATTGCGGGTGCGTTGCCAGTTGTAGTATGTGTAGTGTGGCGGCGGGTGCCGTGAGGGTATCACAGGAGAACCCATCACCCTATTTCACTCCGTGTTTGTCGTAAGAGGCAACTATGAGATATACTATAAAGATCTTGTTTGTCTCTAAATTATAGTGCTTTAATCATCGCGTTTATACCGTTAAAATACCCACACCAGAGACAGGGGGCATTAAAGGTGCGAGATTTTATGCCCTTGTTCTTATTTATATTATTTTTATAGGATAGGGTGACAAGCAAGCACATAGTGCACCTGATGGTAAGTGGTTGCTGTGACCTATAGACATATCTATCCTTAATACAGAATCAAAAATCAGATGCGTTGTCACCCGTGAGGACTAAGATTTATATGTTCATAAAATTAATATAGTCTAATGTTTTTTTTATAAGTAAGAGATATGAACAAGTACTTAAACCGTTTAGGAAGTGGATGCTCTGGGCTCTGGCCTATTGACACTTAAAACCTTTTTTCTTTTTCATTTATACATTAATTAAAGTCCATCGATTGTCCAATGTTGGACATATTTGCCTTAGTTGGCAAAGGTGCGAGTCGTTTGGTACTGCGATCTTCCATCAGCCTGTCAAGCGTGATGATTAAGACTAATCTTTCCGACAATTGGGAGAGGCTTCTTTTCTGTTTTTCAGTTTAAAAGGTGACTGAGAAGGAGTAACAAGAAGCTGTAACTTTTTCTACCTCTCTGTCTGAGTTGGTGCCATCCTATTACCTATTTCTGTCGCTGCCAAGCAGCAGTGCTGGTATAATTGCAATTACGTGGCATTTTTTTTTATTCCCATTCCTAAGCAGCATAATGTTGGCATGGGGCACTAGTTGCACATGGCCGGTTTTCCCATTATTAGCTAATTAAACCACTGAACGTTTTATAATGAAAGGGATTGCAATAAATCTTTAAACATTAAACCTGGTAGAGTCCTGCTGCATCTATATTAGTAGTATAGTTGTAGCATGAATGGGTCGGCTCGACCGGGGAAGGACCACGCTCTCACAGAATACCAGCGTAAAATAGCGGCTTAACTCTGCTGTGTCTCGTATGGTGAGTGTAGAGAACCAGAGACCCTTTTTACTTGAAAAGGGGCATTCTATCTTAGTCCTCATGGGTGACAACGCATCTGCATTTTGAATTTTAATCGAGGATGGATGTAGATGTCTACGGGGCACAGCATCCACTTACTGTCAGGTGGACTGTGTGCTTGTTTGTCACCCTATCCTATAAAAAATATCCTATTTTATTCATTTCCTTAATGTATGATAAGTATTATAATAATCTATTACCTATGTTACTTTTTATCTGTGGAAAATAAAAATAAATAATATAATATTAACTGTTAATAAGAATTCGAGACTATAATTATGGCGTTATAAAAATACAAAAATAATTTAATTGCCATTTGATCGGGTCGAGATTTATATCAGAGAACAACATGAAATAAAAAAAAATATTTAAATCAGTTATTCAACCTCATACTTATTGTTGGAGTGTAACATATAAGTGTTCATTAAAAGAAAATACAGTCGAATGTAGAGGAGAAAAGTGAAGGAACTCTTCAAAAGAAAACAAAACTTTTTACTATTACAAACAACAAGTTCACAAAATATCAAGTGCCAGCTTGGCGGGCAACGACCTCCACTCACATGCGTTCGTATCACGCTTAAAGCCATCCCACGCGCAGTTACGAAATGAACGCAACTCGGTTTTATTTATTGGTGAAATTCTAACGATGCGCTGAGGAATCCGGTCGAGTGAAAGGTTGCCCGCAGCCGAAATTATCGATAAAGTGAACGAAAATAATAAATCTAACAAATATGGCCGCGCGCCCCGTCGGTAGAGGTCTGAGTTATTTATTTCTTCTACCACGGCCGCTACCAGCTCTCGCATTCCGCCTGTGGCACCGCTCTCGTGCGGTCGTTCCAGGTAGTCCGCGCGCCTAACGTCCCAACGTTAGTGCCCCCAGTTCCGCGAATCGCGCTCCATTGTGTTGGCGCTAATTAAGCGCTGAAGCTAGGTGAGTGATTAGTCGCTAACTCTCAGTTCTTACCCCCCCGACCTCGGTCGGGGTGGTCTGACTGAACGCTTTTATATTGTAGTACACTAGTACTGTATATGTTTAGTAGTTTATTATAATTATATGTGTAGTATATATAACGTGTATATTGTCATATTGTTTCTTGACTTAGCCCCCGTCCTTTTGAGGACGAGGGAGAGTTTCAGAAAAAGAACGTCCCGCACTTTTCAGTGCGGTGATCCCCCACGCCCTACTAGTAGTCTTAAATAGTTTATTTTTTATTTTTTAGTTTAATTAATTAGTCAACATGTCCACTCAGGACTTAAAATCGTCGCTTTACGATGCCATCACTAAGGTGGAAGATTCACAGGCGCTTTCCGCCGCCTTAGCCCTTCTGGCTGGTACCGCCCGTAAGGCAACCATCCCGCCGCCGGTGTTAGCGGACCGCTTAGAGTCCCAGAACTCATTCGCCGCGCTAGAGATAGATATGGAGTGCTCTCACTCCGATTCCGACGCCGCGTCGTCAGTATCCGCCTCTCGGAAGAGGCCCGCGAGAAAATCCGGCACCAGGTCATCGGAGTCAGACTCGGATGACACCGGTGCATCATTAGATTCATATACCACGGTATCGTCAAAGCGCGCGGCGAAGCGCGCCGCTAAAAACCGTTCGCCAACCGCCGCAGCGGCCCGTGCCGCTCCCGCCTCCCCCGCAGCCTCCGTCGCTGCCTCAGTCCCTGCAGCCCGAGCTGCCGCGTTAGATAGCTCAGCGCCAACTAAACCGGCCACGCGTTGTGCGCCGCAATTAGCCAAGAAACAAGTCCCGCCCCCTGTTTTCTTAAGAGACAAGGCTGAATGGACCCGGCTTAGTAAAATCTGTTATGACTCTAAAATAAAGTATGAGATTGCTACCAACTTAGGCGTAGCTATTAAAATTTTGCCAACCACGATCGACGATTTCCGCCGTATAACGAAACTTTTTACGTACGAACGCGTATCGTACCACACATACGCTCTCCCGGAAGAGCGTAAAGTTAGGGTAGTCATTCGAGGCGTCCCGTTTGAACTCTCCAACGAGGAGATACTTGCGGACCTTAAGTCACAAGGTTTCCCAGTTGAAGCGGTTCATAAGATGCATAGCAGGACCGGGTTGAGATACCCGGTAATATTAGTTATTCTTAGTAACATCCCGGAGGCTAAAACCATCTTCCGGCAAGTACGCACTGTGTGCGGCTTGTCTGGGGTCAAGGTTGAGTCACCGCGTAGGCGCGGTTTCCCGGCGCAATGCCACCGCTGCCAATTGTATGGTCATGCGGCGGCCAATTGCTCCGCCCCACCCAGGTGCGTTAAGTGCCTAGATCCTCATATCACGAAAGAGTGTCCCCGGCCTAAAGATGCCGTATCCCCGCCCGCGTGCGTCCTGTGTCAACAGACAGGCCACCCGGCGAGCTACAGAGGATGCCCGTGCGCTCCTCGTCCGCGTATAGTAAGACAGGTACCACCGCCGGTTAATGACCGTTCATTCCCGGCTTTATATGTTAGGAAGCCCCGTCAGGGCGTATCTCAGCCGTCTCAGGGCTTTGCACGACCCCCTCAGGGTCCCCCGAGACCACCAATTAGGCCACCTCCGGGCTTCTCAAAGCCTATGCAGGCTCCAGTTTTTCCCTGGGGCCCCAAAAAGGTAGATCCACCGCCACAGGTATTTTCTGCTCCGCAGCAAAAACAGTCGACAATTGGCGATGACCTTAACACGGTTTACGCCGCGATAAGGAACATCGACATTAATGAAATCTCGGTTTTAGCGAGTAAACTGCGCGCCGCCCGGTCCCCTCAGGACCGTCTTTTGGCTCTCGCAGAGCACAGTAATTTATTGCGTTCGTTGTAAGCTAAGTTAACTTAATTAACTTAGCTTATAATGACAGAGCCTTCTGCTCTGCCTAGAAGTCACGGTCGTATCAAGCCCAAAGGGCTATCGCTTATTTCATTTAACATTCGCGGATTACGTAATAACCTCCCAGAGCTTAAGCTCTTCCTTAAAGATCGCGAAGTTGATTTTCTCCTCTTACAGGAAACCAATCTTAAACACAAAGACACTAAAGGCTTAGCTATTAAAAATTATTCTCTTCTTCGTAATGATAGGCACGACCGCCGAGGCGGTGGCACGGCCATTTATTACAAGAGGACACTACATTGCTCTCTTATAGATACTCCGCAGCTTACCAATATGGAAGCTACGTTATGCAGGCTATCTATGACGGGACATCAGTCTTTAGTCATAGCCTCCTGTTACATTCCCCCTGGAATCCTCCCCCTCAAAGATGATTTTGAGGCAATCTTATCTCTTAGTAATTCAGTCATTATGTTTGGAGATTTTAACTCTAAACATACTGAATGGACATGCCGTAATATTAACCGTAGTGGTAGGATACTGCGTGATATAACGCAGTCTCTTGACATAACCGTTTACAGCCCGCTCGGTGCAACGCATTATCCCGATGCTACCGATTTTAACCCAGATGTACTAGATTTTGCGTTACTCAAAGGAGTTTCACTCAACCTTAGGTCTATTGAGACACTAGACGATATAGGATCCGATCACCGACCGGTCTCTCTTATTCTTGGCCATCAGCCACCACCTATTATAACTACGAAAACCTTCACTAACTGGAAGGGTTTCAAGGACTCCCTAGCAAAAGCTATGGACTTGCAGGACTCCCAAAATTACCTATCGCCGGATATAGAATTAGACAGTCCCTTAAAAATCGACACCGCGGTCGAATCACTTTCAACCCTAATTAAATCCTCCCTTAAGGAGAATGAAAGGGTCGTCCCGGTTGCTAATACTAATGGGCTTCCCCTATATATTAGCAACATATTAAAAGCTAAAAAAGCTGCTTTCCGGAGAGCAGCTAAATATCCCACCCCCGAATATAGGCATACGGCTAATCGTCTTCAACGAAAACTCCGTTTGCACCTTTATGAATTTCGAGAACTCCAAAGGAGTGAACTCATGGAGAATATATCTCCCTCACATACAGCGTACTATCAGATGGCTAGAGCCCTCCGTATAGACGCTACAACTCACACTCCCCCTCTCTCCCGCCCCGACGGTACGGTTGCCTTCGAGGACGACGAGAAGGCTGAGTGCTTTGCAGACAGCATTGCCGCACAATGCTCTCCAAGCTCTCAACCTGTCGACCCCTCACATATTCAGGAAGTGGAGGATGAGGTCCGCCGCCGGAACTCACCCCCCACAACCTCTGACCCTATTACTGTGTCCAATGATGAGATCTCATCCCTCATCAAAGGACTTAAGCCCAAAAAGTCTCCGGGCGCGGATGGCATATCCAACCAAGCCCTTAAACACTTTCCAGAGCAGGTGTTAACCCTCTTATCTATTATCTTTAACGCCTGCTTCAATCTAAATTATTTTCCCACTACTTGGAAAGAGGCAACTGTCATTGGTATTCCCAAGCCAGGCAAGCCTCTTAACCTCCCCTCCAATCATCGTCCCATTAGCCTCCTAAAGGCCATGGGCAAACTCTTTGAAAGAGTCATTCTCAATCGAATGAGGCGCCATCTGTTTCCCACAGACGGTGACCCCCTTGTCATCCCACACCAATTTGGTTTCCGTGCGAAACATTCATGTCCACAGCAAGTACACCGCATTGTGGAATATACCCTCAGCGGTTTTTATCCACGTCGACTAAAGACAATCGCGGTCTTTTTCGACATTGCCAAAGCCTTCGACCGAGTCTGGCATGTAGGCCTTATTTACAAATTATATAGGATAGGACTCTCCGATCGTCTAGTACGTCTCGTAGCCTCTTACTTACAACACCGTACCTTTCGTTTTAGACACGAAGGCACGTTATCCTCTCAGCGCCCCATTAAAGCTGGTGTTCCTCAGGGATCAGTACTAGCTCCCCTCCTGTACATCTTGTACACCAACGACATCCCAATCCCGTCGAATGGTGTACAGCTCTCACTCTTCGCAGATGACACTGCTCTATACTTCAAAAGTCCTAGAATATCTTCCGCAAGGAACAAAATCCAAAAGTCAGTCGATGACCTAGGAGATTGGTTCCAAAAATGGCGTATCGATGTGAACCCGGAGAAGAGCTCTGCAGTTCAATTCGATATTAAAAGACGCCGTAATAAAAATAAGAAAAATACTCCACCTATACGAATGCTAGGGACTCCTGTCCCATGGCAAATGACAGCAAAATATTTAGGTGTCACCCTTGACTATAGGCTTACGTTTGAGCCTCATGTCAAAAGAGTGACACGTCTAGCTCGATTCTATCTAGGTAGGCTTAACAGTATGTTAGGCAGACATAGCAAAATGTCATTAAGAAATAAGCGAACCCTTTACAAGGTTTGTATACGACCGGTAATGTCTTACGCGGCGCCTATTTTTGCACACGCTAACGAAAAAATTATTAACGAACTCCAAGTAGTTCAAAACCATTTCTGTCGTCGAGCTACGAACGCACCTTGGTACGTCCGTAATGCCGACCTTCACCGGAATTTAGAAATCCCAACAATCCAGCAATTTCTTAAAAAACTCTCTGAAAACTTCTTTAAAGTATCAGAGTCGCATACTAACACACTTATTCGTGAGGCAGTTACTTATACCGCCCCACTCCCTTCCCGCTATAGCGTCCGCAGGCCGAGAAACACTCTCTCGGACCCGCCAAATAAGTTGTCAAACGACCTGAACTGCCTCCTGGCGGCTCAGGCCAATCCTAATTAAATTTAAAATTAGTTAAAATTAATAATATGCCTTCGTAGGCAGTCCCTAAACGGCACTTAGCCGTCTGCGCCCTCTTTTCCCAAAAGAGGGTCGCTTTAGATAAGGCATATGAAGCTTTAATAAAGCTAGTTGCCAGTCCCCAAAGGCAGTTTTTAGGGGGTATCACTTAGGTTCCCCTTGTAGGCAGTGAGTCCCCCATAACCACTATAGCTTGGCTATAGTGGCATGCGTAATGCATTTTCTGCCTCCCTCTGGGTAGCCCTTTTCCAAATTGCTTCGGGCGCAAAAAAAAAAAAAAAAAAAAAAAAAAAAAAAAAACTACCAGCTCTATATCTAATGTTAGTGGTATGAAAATAGACCGAGAATTTCAAAACCTATGACTGATCTATCGTATCGTTATTCGTGTTTATCGTTATTCGTAAGTATATCGTTAAGATTTTTCGTTAAGTCATGATGAAAATAAATAACTATAGTGACGGAATTTATTTTAGTTTTAATGTTCCATACTGTATAACACTTAACACTTGTAGAAACATTTCCATACCCCTATCATATGCGATTCTTGCTGATATAAATAATTGACGTAATCACTTGTAATTTTTTTTTATAGGATAAGGGTGACAAACGAGCACACAGTCCACCGGATGGTAAGTGGCCGCTGCGGCCCATAGACATCTACGTCTATCCTCGTTTGCGAATCAAAATGCAGATACGTTGTCACCCGTGAGGACTAAGATGGAATGCCTCATTTCCAGTAAAAAGGGCCTCCGGCCACCTGCACTCACCAAGCGAAACGCAGAGGTAAACCTCTACTTCACGCTGGAATTCTGTGAGGTCGTGGTACCACCCCGGTTCGAGCCAGCCCATCCGTGCGACAGCAAAAGCTGCCGCGTGGCTCTTATCAATTGTAATTTATCTGAAGATGCACAATAAGCCAATTTAAACGAGAATTGTAATTTGAGCTTGATTTTTTATTGATATTTTTTTATAAAACTTCAGTGACAAACGAATTTACAGGTCACCTTATTAAAAGTGGTAAGTGTAGTGCATAGGCAAATGCAAACAACTTGAAACAAAAGAGGTTACAGATGCGTTATCAACTTCGAGGACAAACATGGAATGCCTTACTGCGTTTAACTACATATATTAGCACACAGACCACCTATCCAGAAGAACTCGTAAAAATTACTTTTAGTAGAATTTTTAAACTCTATTTAAGTAGGATATCATTTTAAAAACTAGTATTTTTGTAGAGACATACTGCAGCAATATTATGGTTGTAGCACGAATGGGCCGGCTCGACCGGGGAAGGACCACGCTATCACAGAATACCAACATAAAATAGATTCATTCTGCTGTTTTTCGTCGTATTGTTCGTGTAGAGAACTGGAGACCCTTTTAACAGGAAACGAGACATTCCATTTTAGTCCTCATGGGTGACAACGCAACTGCATTTTGATCAATTATTAATCGAGAATAGATGTAGATGTTTTAGGGCCACAACATCTACTTAACATCAGGTGTATTGATTATTCAATTGTCATCCTTACTCTATGAAAAAAAATTTAAGTGCAGGCTCTTAATTCAAATCTCTTTAAAGCACTATTTCAAAAAGTCATATTTTGTTTAATTTGTTATAACATTTTCCGAAAAATTAATCTTTATATGTATATATATATATATATATATATATATATATATATATATATATATATATATATATATATAAAATAAAAAATAATAAAGTTACAGGAAAGTGACGACCTCATCGCCCACAGGTGTAGCAGTTATGTGAAAAAACGTTGTTACGTTGTGCACCGTGCCTCGGCAAAACGCTTTAGGGCAAAACGCGTCAGACCACGCCATATACAACAGTGTCGGGCACAGGCATCTCCCGTCAATTAATGTCCAACTATGGGATAATGGACAACACAAGAAAGCGCGTTGTGTTGCCTGAGAGTAGTCAGGTTGTCATTTCTTTTAAATTGTTCAGGAAAATCTGGTGGTGGCACTTGTTTTCTGCCTCGGTATTCATCTAAGTAGGTTCATAGGTAGTAAGAGGTGAATGGGAAAAACGGAAACAGGGGATGGGCAGCAGCATCTTACTTGGTACAAATTTTTTTTCCTGCCAAGCGTGAAAACTAAAAACTATGGCAAGTATCTCCCCTATGCGATAATCTATTTGAGAATGCCTATGTTCATCACTGAACTTTTAATAGATTGTTATTAATAATTATAAAATAATTAAAATAAATAATAAAATAATCTGGCTGGCCCATGCAGCAAAGAAGCAAGCCGATCTGTTAGGCTCTCTCTTTGCGTCCAACTCGACTCTCAATGATGGGAGAGACAAACAGCCAACCATCCCGCGGTGTGAGTGCTCCATGCCGGATGTGCGGTTTACACAGCGCTCGGTTCGCAAAACACTCCTCTCCCTGGACGTCAGTCAGCAAGTTGAGTGGGCCTGATGGAGTCCCTCACATTGTGCTGAAGACGTGTGCTCCGGAGTTGGCACCGGTTTTAATGCGTCTTTTCCGGTACTCCTACTTCCAAGGCGAAGTCTCGAATTCTTGGAAGAAAGCTTTGGTCCACCCAATTCCAAAAAAGGCGACTGCTCAGATCCGTCTCACTACAGGCCTATCCTCATCACCTCCTTGTTCTCCAAAATAATGGAGTACATTATAAACTGCCAGCTCATTAGGTACCTTGAGGATCACCAGCTGATTAGTGACCGCCAATACGGTTTTCTTCGGGGTCGATCAGCTGGTGATCTTCTGGTATGTCTAACTCGTAGATGGCTAGATGCAGTAGAGTCCAAGGGGCAGGCATTTGCCGTTAGTTTTAACATAACGAAGCCTGGGGTCTGGCACAAAGCGCTTCCTTCGAAGCTTCCTTCCTATGGGCTTCCCGAGAAATTGTGCAATTGGATTACCAGTTTCCTTGCTGATCGGAGCATTAAGGTCGTAGTAGACGGTGCATGCTCTGATTACAAGCTTATTAACGGTGGTGTTCCACAAGGCTGCGTGCTGTCACTTACGCTGTTTCTTCTGCATATCAATGATATGTTGCAAACTGGTAACATTTATTGCTATGCAGACGACGACACTGGTGATGCCTTTTACACCAGCCGTGCCAATATTTCTCGGGAAAACGTCGCCGTGTACAGGGACAAACTAGTATCTAAAGTCGAGTCTTTGCTGAACAAAGTATCGAATTGGGGGCGACTAAATCTAATCCAGTTCAATCCACAGAAGCCACAAGTATCCGCGTTTACCACTAAAAAGAACCCCTTTGTCGTATCTCCTCAATTTTACGGCACTCCCCTTGCTGCCTCGACATATCGAATAGTGTGCAGTTTCGTGGTCACTTGGAAGGAAAGAGCAAATTGGCTTCTAAAAACGTTGGCGTGCTCAGTAGAGTGACACAGTATTTCATGCCGGCACATCGCTTGCAACTTTACAAAGTGGAAGATGGCCTCACATGGAATACTGCTCTCA
The DNA here is from genome assembly GCA_033319125.1 of Parnassius glacialis. Lineage (NCBI taxonomy): Eukaryota > Metazoa > Arthropoda > Insecta > Lepidoptera > Papilionidae > Parnassius > Parnassius glacialis. The sequence goes on from JAVANC010000018.1 coordinate 35,768,918, forward strand.
TCTTTGCACCGGGGCACCCCAGTACCAGCTCCTTCCACTTGACCGCATCCAGCAAAGAGCGATTCGAATGGTCGACGAACGATTTCTTTCTGATCGGCTCGATTCACTGGCGCTGCGTAGGGGTGTTGCATCCATTTTCATGTTCTATCACATCTATCACGGGGAGTGTCCTGACCGTAATTGTTAGGATTAATTCCAGCCGCAAAATTTCACGAACGCACATCGCGTTAAAATTCACGATACCATCCTTACCATCTGGATGCTTGGCGGTCCACTACTGTGCGTTTTACTAGGAGTTTTCTTCCTCGTACAACTTCTCTGTGGAATTGTTTACCACCGGTGATTTTTCCGGATCGATACGACTTAGGGACCTTCAAGAAAAGACTTACTTACTCCTTTACTAAAAGGCCGGCAACGCACTTACAATTCCCCTGGTGTTTCGGTTATTCATGGGCGGCGGTAGTCACTTACCATCTGGTGAGCCGCAAGCTCGTTTGCCCATCTCTTCTATAAAAAATTAAAAATTCGATCTAGAAGACATATTTATTATTATTTGAAAGTTTTTACCATCTGATTATATTACAGTGGAGCGCGAGCAAAAGATCTGAACAAATATCACATTTCATTACGCGATCTAGTGGCCTATACAGATCACGATCATGAATTACTTACAGCGACAAATACTAGACGGGGTATCCACTCGTTTGATTAACGGCCTCTCGTCACTATAATTTATGATCGATCGACATACCTTGTATTGAGGTGACATCGTGTTATTTCAACTATATTACGAAATTGATAATTTATAACTACCGCTATGACAAATTACTACGGCTTAATTTGGATTGGCGTTTGCGTTTGCCAATAAACGTACCTAGATGTTCATTAATGGTTGTTGCTGGAACAGATTTGTAAATGCATCGGTGTTCCCCATTGTTCGCATCGTCTTTTGACAAACGAGCACACGGTCCACGTGATGGTAAGTGGATTACTAGGTGTTTACACTTTTTTTAGTCCGGGAGCAGGTCTGGGTAGGTATCATCCTCTTACCTAAGTGCCTGCACTGCTGTGTTCAGGTCTAAGGATATAGTGCGGTTGTAATAATAGTAGTAGTAGAAGAACTGCGATTGACAGCCCGCCTGCCAAACGTGTCAACCATATAAAATATTCCCCTTGTGAGGCCATGAAGAGGCCTATGCTCAGTAGTGAACTGAAGGTACATTCGAACCTACGAAAGTTAAAGTTTACAGTACTGTTATTTAAACACAAATATGCAGTTATAGATTTACATGTGATTTACTTTCCGATATGCAACAGCTACGCTTTCTAGCTCAAGCTACTACGTGACCAAAGCAATTAGGCGCATGACAGCTAAGACGTTATTAGAACTAGGGAGGGCACACGGAAAGGCGATTGGTCACTAAGAGAAGTGCGGGAATAGAGGGGGTGGAGGGTGCGGGCGCCGAAACCGCATTCCTTTCATGCGCCTAATTGTCGTCAGACTTAAAATGCCTAGACCGCGACGGACAACTGCATCAAAGGTGCGAGACTTCTTGCACTGCGATTATCAATCCACCAGCCAGCGCTACCATTAAAGTGAATCTTCCCTACAAGAGACCTTTGGTCTTGAAAGGAAAAGGGGAAATCTCTCGCCTGGCAAGGTGATCGGCCTGGGGAGTGACCAATTTTCCATGTGGTTTTTTTTTCGCCGAGAAGCAATTGAAAAGGGGTACCCTCCGGAAAGCGAGGAAGGGAGGTGGTGAATGCTCTAACCATACCACGATAGCTGGCTGTCGTGGTTATGTGGGACTCACTACGACTAACCTAACTTAACCTAAGTGCCTACCCACTAAACACCACCTGGTGAGACTGGCATTGGCTTATGAGGCCATTCTGCCGAATCGGAAGCGACCCTCTTTAGGGAAAAGGAGGCGCCGGCGACGAGCCGCTGAGGGGGAGCCTAACTAAGGCAAATTAAGAAGAGTCGGCCTGAGCCGCCGTAAGCAGTTCAGGTCGGCCGAAACCTTGTTTGGCGGGTCCAAGAGAGAGTTTCTCGCTCTTTGGACTCGATAGTGAGAGGGGAGTGGGGCTGCATAGGAATCTGCCTCACTAATGAAGTGACTAGAGTGAGACTCTGAGGCTTAGAAGAAGTTCTCAGAGAGTGCTTTTAGAAGTGGTTGAATTGTGGGAAGCTCTAGGACTCGATGGAGGTCGGCGTTGCGAACGTACCTAGGTGCGTTCGTCGACGACAGAAGAGGTTTTGTACTATTTGGAGTTCGTTAATGGTTTTGGGATAAGCGCGGGCAAATATGGGGCCCGCGTAAGTCATGACTGGTTGTAAACAGACCTTTCCATGTGGTTTTTTTTTATAGAAGAGGGGGCAAACGAGCATGCGGCTCACCTGATGGTAAGTGACTACCGCCGCCCATGAACAACTGCAACACCAGGGAGGGAATTGCAGATGCGTTGCCGGCCTTTTAAAAAGGATTAAGTAGATCAATTCTATATATACCTCAGTACTTTGGAACTTTGATAGCGCGATTTAGGCTTCGGTGCTTTCCGTTTGTAGCGCGACGATAGCGCCGCCATAAACCCATGTCTGAGGTTGGACTTTTATGGGCCGATAAAGAAGGAAGATGTTTAAAGTATTTTTGAAGAGAAAAATCTGTCAAGCTCCAGCAGATTTGAGAACTATTTGCTTGATAATATTTTGAGTTTACCTCTATATGAATTCGACCAGACCAAATAATATAAGTACTACAGCCATTAACTTGATTCAACAGCTTATTCTTTAATTGTTTAACTACCAGAGGGAAATATCTTCATAATGCTGTGTTTCATACTATCTGTGACAAATATCGTAGATCCTTTTTACTTGTAAGGAGACATTATTATATAATATATTTTTATATTATTCTAAGCTAAGATTTACAAGGACTGATAGTTGTTATAATGATGAACGACACTTTGAATGTAATCTAAATAATGTAATCCTAAATGGTAAGACACCGACTTTATAAGCATCTTGCCCTAAAATTCATTCGAATAAATTTTTATTTTCGTTCCTATAGCACAATAAATATTGTTAAGGAAAGATATGGTCTGGTATCAGTTGAGAAATGACGTAAAAAACATACTAAAATATGAGTGGACGGACACAGGCGCGGTCACATAAATCCTGCAGGTAAAAATACCAACCCCTTTCTAAGTCCATGGTACATATTAGGAGATAGAAAACATTTTAAATTTCGAAACATGAGAAGCTATTGAAAGTCAAAAAGGAACACATCATGGTACTTAAAATTTAGAATATTTTTGCAAATAAATTCATAATGGTATTAAAATGAATCACCATTTCTCACTGCACAGACTGATATGAGTAATCCTTAAGAGAAAGCAGCCTCTATAGATTAAGTGACAATCGTGAGTCATTCGCATTTATCGATCCCGCAAATTTTATGTGATTGTATTTTATCTGAAATAAAAAATAAAATTTATGTAAAACGCGGCATTTTGCTAGACTAGTTCTTTCTTGGTTGAGACAACCCATTCGTACGCAGCATTTATAGCTGTAGCGTGACTCTGCCACGTAAATATTATCTTTATCTTTCCAGTGGATGGGACTGGAGACAGATTTGGACCTCGATTGTGTTCTGAAACGCGAATAATAAATGAGGGGACTTTCACATTTTATTTGATAACTCTTTTCACACACACACACACACACACACACACACACACACACAAACAGTGTGTGTCTGCACAGATCTTTTAAAATTACCCAATATTTTACATCTGTGAGATCGTCAATTTAATCTTTTAATAAATATTGAGAAATAAATGATTAATTATGATGTTCTATATCTACGATTGCCAAACATTGTGTGTACTTTCAAAGTACCTTCAAATTTCAATTAACATTCACTTTTTGGAGATTGCTTGTCTGATTGTTTTCTCTTACTCTGTGATTGTTGATCGCGGCACGATGATTTATGTCCGTCCGAGATAATTTGTTTATGAATCGATATTTTTAAAAAGCATCTTTATTTCCACGATTCTAGAGTGCAAAATTGTTCTAAGCTTAATTATTCGTTGTGTAATTTCATACGTAACGATATTAGGCTTAATGTTTTGTTTACGCGATACCCCCGAGTGATTGCATAGAAATAATAATTCTTCGGACGATTTAAAATATCACGTAATGTCAATGTGACATAAAGCAACCTTAAAGCATATACTTCAAATCATGGAGATATGTTAATATTTGGACTTTAATATATCGGACCATTACCTACAACAACTTCTAACTAGGAAGTTTGAGTTATTAAAATGTTGCATTCAAAGCATTTGGAAGACGTACATAAATAACAATCCAAACTCCTAACGGGTAGTAAAACTTTAAAGAAATTTAAATGTCATGTTAGTACCGGCTTCGGATACCGGATTAATTCGTAATTTCAAGTTTAGTAATAAAATACTAGCGTCTGTCCAACGTTTTTAAAACCCATATAAGCGATTGGTTGAAAAAGAGCGTAATTTATAATCCGTGCCTTATGGAAATGTAGCTATTGTGGAGTTTTATATATTTCTAACGGCGTACAGTCTAAATCATAATTTACAACGCATTCACAGATTGTTATGTTAATTTAAAACGTTCGTGGGAGTGTTAATACCTTGTCTTCGGCGTTAGAGCTTTTTCGAATCCCACTTTAGATATGCCTGTAAATTTAGATAGGTTATAACATTAAGAATATCTTGTCATTTCAAAATAAATTCAAAATAAAGTCCCAAAGAGTCGTGAGTCCTTAAAGTGGACCGTATTTGTGACATTATGGTTCTGAGAATCAAGCAATGCGTTCGACCTTTAATTTAATAATTACAGCAAGAGAACCCTTCACTCTGCCACGGCGCAAGGTCGCTATTAAATTGGGTTAATTCATCTTTTCAAATTATGTACTTAATTTTTATTGAGCATCAAAATTATAAGGTACAAAAACTGATACTTCCTACGATCCTGACTGTTATCTCCTACAGTTTAATTATCAGTTTTAGCCGTTAAAAAATCATTAAGTTAGCTTCTTAAAAAAAATACTGAATTTTTTTTTTTAATTTAAAAGGGGGCAAACAATCATGCCACTCATCTGATGGTAAATGTCAACCGACGCCCGTGAACAACTGCAGGTGTTACGTGTTGGTCCGAAACACAGTAGCTTGATGCTGTATACCATGATATTCTGTGCGAGCAGCGCTCGCTGTAAATTTCACAGTACGTGAATAAACCGGGTGCGATCCCCGCCGGCACCGATGAAATTGTTAATTGCAAATTTAAGTGCTGATATACCACGTGCTCGGCGGTGAAGGAAAACATCGTGAGAAAACTTGCATGGCTGAGAAATAAAAAAATATTTCGAAGACAAGTGAATTCCGCCAACACGCATTGGGGCCGCTCGGCGAACCCTTCCTTGCCCTAAAGTCCTCTCAGAAGTAAGAGGAGGCCTGTACCCACCAGTGGGATGTATATAGGTTGTTACTTTATTTTTATTCTGTGCGAGCGTAGTGACGGCTCTGTGACGCAGTGGCTTGGCAATGTAAACTGCAAACAAGTATTTGTATGGCCCCTACAAATAATTGTCCCCGGTCTGGATGTTTGTCCTTGTGCAATTTGTGTTTGTAAACTGCCTCCAGGATACAGGGGAAAATCCTAGTGGGTGGAAACGTTTTTAAAAACATGAAAAAAAGAAAAGACATCCTTTATCCGGTTGAGTCACGACAGTTGTATGTGACTGCAGCGTGGCTCTACCACATAAATACTGCACAAAACTGTTTTATTGTAAACGAATTTATCATCACTATCATCATCATCATCATCATTACAGCCCTCCACTGCTGAACATAGGCCTTTCCCAAGGAATGTCATAAAGTTCAAATCACTAGATACTAAATTAGATGATAACATCGCCTTATTTTCGTTAAGTGCATTTTATTAATATTTTTCTGCATATGGCCAGCGGCTTGCAACGGCAACGACAATGCAAGAACCAACGGCTTTACGTGCTTGCCGAGGCACGGAGGTGAAACACCGCCATGATGATGAATCATACAATCTAATTGTATTATAAGAATGTAACTCTATATGTACAAATAAATTAAAAAAGTCATAAAATTACTAATGTATGCGCTTAGTTACATAGACATAGTACGTAATAAAATATGAATGGAAGAATAATTTAAATATCATAAATTATATTATAATGCATTAAAATCAGTTTTCACTTACAATGTTTTAAATAACATAAGAACTAAATTTTATTTAAAATTTAGTTCTTATGTTATTTAAAACAATGTAAATCAGACATAAGTACCATAAAAAAATTATTAAGACATAAAATAATTTCACAATTTCATTACAAATAACAGGTAAGAAGTAAAGGCGCCACACTTCTTTAAAAAATGTCATCGAACTCAAAACTACATCATATTTTCTCACTTATTGCGAGTGTCTGTGTATTTTTATATTACTGGCGATAATGTATGATATTGTTGGTGAAAAATAACGCGTGGTCGCGTTTATTAACGTTTATTAAGTGTATAAACAATACACTTTTAATATTACCATTCAATTTAATATGAAAGTCCCAATTTTCGGGTTTACGGGAAAAATTATATTATTTATAGGTTGTTTTAGCGTAAACATATAGGTACAATAATGACAATCAATTTGAATTTACTTTGGACACATTCACTTAAGTTGTATAAAAAAAAAACAAGACATTTATGTATCATAGATGATAGTGATGTACACATTTTTTTATGGTTTAACTTTCAAATTTTGTAAACATGTTTAATATTAAAAAGTAAACTATAAATGGGTGCAGTACCCGCATGACCGCTTCTCGATATCAGTTCAAGCTACTGATATTTGAGAGTAGTTCATAATCGTAAAGCTGAGAACGAGTCACCCTTCATTTAGTTATTGTGTGGGTGAAGGAATCTTGTGATACTCCGTAAATATATTTTATTCAGCCGGCTTAAAGGTTCTAGTACAATCTACACAGATTTTTTGTCTTTAGAAAAAGAGTGACAAACGAGCACACAGTCTTACCTGATGGTAAATAGATGCTGCGGTTCATAGACATTTACATCTATCTTCGATTAATAATCCAAAGCAGATGCTTTGAAACTCCTGAGGACTAAGATAGAATACTCTATTTCCTGTAAAAAAATCTCATTTTCCAGTCTCCAGTTCTCAATACTCATTCACGAACGACAGCGGCATTAAGCTGCAATTTTACGCTGGTATTCTGTGAAAGCGTGGTCATTCCCAGATCAAGTCAATCCATTAGTGTCAGCACCATAATATAGCTGCAGCGTGGCTCTACCAAGTGTATATATTATGTTTTATAAGATTTTAAAGTGGCTGTTGGGCGAAAAAAGTCTACTGTGAATTTTTTTCTGCTTTTTTTCCACAAGGTATCTTGCTGTAGGAACTAATTGAGACGATGGTGTAATTTCAAAAAGTACTTTCTAACGACTAATTTTGAATAAAAATAATTTGATTTTGATGCAATGAATTAAGAAAGCGCTTCCGATGAAACAGTCAGTCATATGAGATAATATCAGTGGTTTGATACGATATTATGTTCCTGTGGCTTTATTAAAATAAAACAACAGATACGAAATACGATTGAAATAACTGTTAATCAAGCCACTTGTAATATTGTTTATTTATAGATATTTATATATTTTTTTAATATTAGCAGTGCCCTTTACCTAAAAAAAATATAAATTTGTTTTAATAAATAAGATTTCGTTTAACTATTGTGTTATAAAAACGTATATTCCAATTTCAATGAGATTTAATTTAATTATGTTTTTCAGATCACGGCGGCCAGTCATAACGGAGGAGAAGGATTTCTATTTTCTCACTCTCATAATCCCATTGGATTTCCAATTGGAAGTCAGTTTAACTCCATCAAGAAGAGAGTAGGCGTAGACCAAAAGGACAAAGGGGCTTTGCGAACTTTGCGAAGCGGGGGAGTGAAATACCGCCAACTTTCTGACTCTGGGCTGCTACTGAGAATGTGTGGACAGAAAAGCCAAGTATCTAATTTTATTCCAACCCGGTATTCTGGCATGGCACCATGACTGCTCTATGGCGTAATAGTTTAGTAACGAGTTGCAGCGTTGAGGGCCGCGGGTTCGAATCCCATACGGAACAAATATTTGTATAGCCTACAAATAACTGTTCCGAGTCGGGATGTTGGTCCTCGTGATATTTATGTATGTAAACTGCCTCCAGGATACAGGAGAAAATCGTAGTGCGAAGATAACGCCTTTAAAAGACAAGAAAGAAAACTACATGATGAGCATTGGCGATAACGATCATAAGATACCAAAAAATACTGAAAACGCGAGAACATAATATTCTAAACATAATATTATAAGTTACCATTTCCGAAGCTCGATTGCATTCCGTCCTTCAAAACGTCGGTATTTAAAAATAAATAAAAATAAAAGTCGATAAAATTTGTTTTATTCATAAATGTATCCTAAATAAAACCAGTTACATTTGGTCGTGTCGATATTTGATATGAGTCGTATTTTCTTTTTATTTTTGATCATTTTTTGACTACGGGATTGCGTTTGTTAATTAATGATCGTATTGCTTTTTATTTTTGGTTTAATATTATGAAGAGTGTATAAATATACGTAAATACATAAACGTAAAAAAAATATTTTTTTACGTGGTAGAGCCATGCTGCAGCTATATTAAAAGTATAGTTGTAGCACGAATGGGTCGGCTCGACCGGGGAAGGACCACGCTATCACAGAATACCAGCGTAAAATAGCAGCTTAATACTACTGTATTTCGTATGGTGAGTGTAGAGAACCGGAGACCCATTTTACTGGAAAAGAGGCATTCTATCTTAGTCCTCAAGGATGACAACGCATCTGTATTTTAATTCGCAAACGAAGATAGATGCAGATGTCTATGGGCCACAGCAACCACTTACCATCAGGTGGACTGTGTGCTCATTTGTCACCCCTAATCCTATACAAAATAAATAAAAATAAACACTCACGCCTGTCACCCAGTGGGGTAGACAGAGACTATGGACTTCCATTTGGCACGATCCTGACACACCTCTTTCGCTTCCTCCACATCCATATACGCATACACGCTCGTCAGTTAAAAGTACTCTTAATTTGGCCCAATTTCGATATGTCGCCAATTTGATCGATAAACTTTCGCCTAGGGCGTCCCTTCCCGACTCTGCCATTCACCTCTGCAACATAAATTTGCTTTGTCACTTATTCCTCATTCGTTCTTTCTACATAACCAAACCACCGAAGCATTCCTTTCTTAATCCTGGTCACAGCATCATCTTAATATGTTATTGATAATAATGTGATTTATATAGAACATGTGGCTTAAATGAGATGGTTATCATAGAAGAAGAAGAGAAGCCATAACAGTTTTCTGGCATTCATTGGGAACTTAATACTGCAGTGTTTGTTATGGTTAGTGTGGAGAACATGACCCTATTGACAAAAAACGAGTCCGCCCTAGTCCTCAAGGGTCTGCATTTTGATTCTCAATCGAGGTTAAATGTAGATGTCTATGGGTCTTAGGGTCCATTTACCATCAGGTGTACTGTGTGCTATTTTGTCATCCATCTTATTAAAAAAAGTTATTCATATAAAACATAGTCTAGATCTCTCCTTATATTGCTCTCTATCTGTTTGTGCAGTTTCATTGAAATCGGTTCAGTCATTCCGAAGATTAGTTCAGACAGACAGAGAAAATTTATAAATGGTTATTCGTGTCTGGCATGCAAATAACTCCCTTAGCTCAATATAAAACAGTTATTTCGATATTGCAGATATATACTTAAATTTTATTTATATAAAATTATATAAGGAGTAACTCACAGAAAAGAGAATCCTGTGTGTGTGGGATATTTATAAGTTGATACTTTACTCAACTTTTTTTGTAAGGTAGCTTTTTTACATACTATATTGTTTTGTCTACTTATACCATGAATGCACAATTCGAAATAAATATAATAAAAACCTACCCACGGTTTTGTAACCGGCGCATCTGACGCTTTCGAGGCGGCCCGCACTTTCAACGTTTCATCGTGAAACCAATCGTCCGGAAACGGCCGTACGATGTTCATGTCTGTCCCGCTCAAGACGCGACCACACGAAAATTAATCGACCATTCAACTCGAAAATTCGAAATCATTCAATGAATTTCGCGTAAGTCGACACGTAAATGGCGATCGGCGACAAAAAGTGGACGTCGCTAAAACGATGCGCACACTTGCCCGACAGGGTAATGAGCACGCGTCAAAAAAGTTGCAGCGCGCGACTTACGCTCGCAAAAACCACGACGCACCAGTAACGCACCGAAGGCTTCTCACTCGGTCGAAACGAAATATTTTTGAAATATTTATAACGATGTAAAAAATAGTTCTAAATATCATTTCTTTATTTTTAATTTAAGTGTCCCGTGTTCTAGAACTTTTCCACAAATCATTCAAGATGATTGTGATCGTAGATTGTCGCAATAACGTTAACGTGTAATTAGTCTAAGGCTACCGTACATATAAGTACGTACCGTACGTATTCGTTCTAAATATTCTTTTAATTAGATGGTAAAGTAAAAAAACACCTATATGGAAATGAAAATAGGTGTACAACATTAATTAGCTGCCATGTTTGTGTAGTTAGAGGTTCTAAAAATATGTTTAAATATGAAATATTTAATACTTACTTAATTTTGATCATCATTCTACTCATGATAATTAATAGTATTTTTATATTAAATAATTAATCGTGATGTTAGAGAACATTCTGGATATTTTTATACATCATTATATTTTTACCTACTCTTCCGCTTATTATTTAGTTCAATTGCTTTAATAGATCCAGTCAAAGCCGACGCCGGTCGCTAGTGTACAAGCAAAATGAAAGAATAGCGAAGAGTAACGCATTTGTTGCTTTCGCTCTCCATTTTTAATATATACAAATAATATCAAAATATCGCAAAGACAATGGCGTGACGGCCAAAAGCGTTGAGATTTTAAAAAGAATCTGTAAACCACTAGTTAATAATAAAAATAGGAACAAGTGAAAAAATATGGTACCATGCTGCATAAAGCCTGTGGCATCGATCATATCATGTTATCTGATCATAAAACACAGTAATATCGACCCCAAAGTTATCGATTTTTGTGCAACGGTGCTTTTGCAATTTATAGCTTCCCTAATTATCCCATTTTATAGGTTTTTATAGCCCTGAGTCCAGTTAATCTGTAAGAGCCGTGCAGGCTGACAGCACTAACATCATAGAAACTAGACTCTCCCGTTGTATACAACAGAGACATATCCATAATCGTCAGATCGTCACGCCTGACAGGCGGTTTGATGATCGCTGTACTAAATGTGCCTTCCACATAGATTACCTCATAGGAGGGATATTTGCCATAGGTGCCACATTTGACAAACGTATTGGAAACCGCAGTTTGTTTTGATTTAGCTATTATCCTGCCCATCTCCTGGTTCAGTTTCCCCATGTCGTCTCTTGCGACGCCCACGGGATAAAAGGGAGTAGTAAATATTTTACACCGCAACTACACGGTTACGAAAATTTACTTGATTTAAATTAGACAAAACAATATTTGCCTTTGTTGCCTCGCTAGGCTGACGCTTTAACACCAGTAGTCCTTTTAACTTTTTCAATTTTTATCACTTAAGTTGATATCTTCTCATGTTTCTTTTTAACTCTGTCTGTTGTCTGTTATTAGAAAGAGCCTGCTGGCCATCTCCAGTTTTGTACCCTCTGTCGCTTCTTACGACGCGCGCGGGATGATACATGTTAGTACATTCACACACTCCGCTATTTTTTTTTGCGCCCAGAAGCAATTGGAAAGGGCTACCCCGATACGCGAGGAAGTGTAGTATGCTTTATGCATACCACGACAGCCGGTCTGTCGTGGTTATGCGGGACTCACTGTGACTAACTAACCTACCACCCTAAGTGGTACCCGCTAAACTCCACTTTGAGGGAGGGGCAGTGACCTTTGAGGCCTCTCTGCTGAATCGGAAGCGACCCTCTTTTGGGAAAAGAGGGCGCAGTCACACTCCGCTACTGAACGATGAACTGTATATATCCCCTCCCCCCATCTTTGGTGTAACCCCCGTCGCCGGTTTGAATATTTTCTTTTCCCGGTATAAGCTAAGTAATTACACTGCCACCGTTCGGAATTCGGAAGCCAATTAGGGCCTCGTAACATTTTCCATAGTCGCTTCGTACTCACGGGAGAAAGTACGTTTATGGATTCCTCTATGCAGTCCCCACATGGAAATCTACTTCCCTAAAATGTAATCTTACTGATAATTATTATCAACCAACTTCAAAAAAGGAGGAGGTTCTCAATTCGACTGTATTTTTTACATTTTTATGTGTTACATAAACATTTTTTCGCTTTCGATGAATCGATTCTTTTTTTATTTGAAAGCTGGTGCTTTTCATGTGGTCGCATATAAATATGATCAAGATCTGACCAGTAGTGTTTGAGTTATTCTTAACTCGGAATTTGAACTTTACGCAGATGATTTTAAGCTATCCAAAACAGTTAAGAACAGTGTCAATGAGTTAAAACTACAAGCAGACATGAAAAGTTTTATACAGTTTTATACAGTGGTAGAGCCACGCGGCAGCTTTTGCTGTCGCACGGATGGGCCGGCTCGAACCGGGGTGGTACCACGACCTCACAGAACACCAGCGTGAAGTAGAGGTTGACCTCTGCGTTTCGCTTGGTGAGTGCAGGTGGCCGGAGGCCCTTTTTACTGGAAATGAGGCATTCCATCTTAGTCCTCACGGGTGACGACGCATCTACATTTTGATTTGTGATAGAGGATTGATGTAGATGTCTATGGGCCGCAGCAACCACTTACCATCAGGTGGACTGTGTGCTCGTTTATCACCCTTATCCTATAAAAAAAGACAGGGTTACGGAATGGTGTCGATTAAACGGTATGACTTTGAACACAAATTTAACAAATTTCCAAGGTCTTACAATATATAAGCGGAACGATCTTAAACAGAGTCGATCAGGTTAGAGATTTAGGTATTGCTCTCGATTCTGAAATGAGATTCACAAACCATATTAATAACACGGTTAACAAATGTTTCAGAATGTTAGCGTTTGTCTTTAGAAATTCTAAAGAATTGAAATCGGTTCAGGCAATGAAAGTTTTGTACTTCGCCTTAGTACGTAGCCGTGTGGATTATTGTAGTTCTGTTTGGTATCCATTTTATCAGAATAATATTCAGCGTATCGAAAAGATTCAAAATAAGTTTGTGAAAAGAATCTCTTTTATCAATGGTAGTTACCGCTACGATAATAATTATTCTGAAAGGTTAAACCAATTTAATGTGCTTTCATTAAGGCAACGTAAGTAACTATGATTTTTTTTGTATAAATTATTAAACCATGAAGTGGATTGTCCGTCTCTGCTATCACAAATTAATAAATTAGTTCGTAGAGTTATGGCTCGTCTGCAAATTATAAACCATTTTCAATGTCCTTAAGACGAAGGAAATATGGTAGTTCCTCTCCTATTTGTACAATGGTAAAAAATTATAACTTTTTATTTCAAAATTGTAATTTAGATATCTTTTGTGAAAAAATTGCTACTTTTCAAAAATCGATTTTGGATTGTTGCAAGTGCCATTTTTAGTTTTTAGTTTTTATTTTTGGTTTCTAATTCTTTCATATTTTTTTCTCTGTAGTAAAAAAAATTAATATGTATTATGTAAAACAACGTCTTTTATCATTAAAAAATGCTGTGCATACCTTAATTTTAATACATATATATAATCTATTTTTCAAAAATCGTGATAATATAAGTTCCTTTTATGCATTTAGTTGGTAAGCCTTATTAAAAAAAAATAATGCGTATTTAATTGACTTCGGCTACATTGATGATGTTCTCATTTTATTTACATTGAAGTCGGTTATAAAAAAATTTAATTTTACCAATTGTTGATCATGTTATGCTGGATTTCGTGTCTAAATTTTTTTTTGTATGGTAATACACAAAATTAAAAGGGAGAACAGAAATGAGCATAATGGAATAGGTATCCCTATCCAAGTAAATCTGTACATCTCTTACTCCCCTCATTGAGAGATGTACGGAGATTTATATATATATATATATATATATATATATATATATATATATATATATATATATATATATATATATAAAAACACTCACGCCTGTCACCCAGAGGGGTAGGCAGAGACTATGGACTTCCATTTGGCACGATCCTGACAGACCTCTCTCGCTTCCTCCACATCCATATACCTACGCATACACGCTCATCGGTTAAAGGTACTCTTGATTTGGCCCATTTTCAATATATCGCCAATTTGGTCGATAAACTTTCGCCTAGGGCAACCCTTCCCGACTCTGCCGTTCACATCTGCAACATAAATTTTCTTTGTCACTCTTTCCTCATTCATTCTTTGTACATGACCAAACCACCGAAGCATTCCTTTCTTAATCCTGGTCACAACATCATCTTGCAAACCACACTCTTCTCTTATTAAACAATTTCTCACTCTGTCATTCAGATTCATCCCTAACATACTCCTTAATGACCGCATTTCTACAGCATTTATTCTACTCTCGTGCTTCTTCTGCCACACCCAACTTTCACTACCATACATTAAAGTAGGCACTAACACAGCATTGTGAATTGCCATACGTGCCTTTTTGGACACATTCTGACTTTTCACAATAGAGTAGAGCCCCATTCACTCTATTTCCTGCATTCACTCGTCGTTCTATATCCTTATCATATCTACCATCCCTGCTAAACACACATCCCAAATACACAAACTCATCTACTTGCTCTACCAACTCCCCTTCTATTCTTATTTCACATATCGTTTTACTTTCTTCTCTTTCAAAAACCATAACTTTCGTCTTACTTGCGTTCACTTTCATTCCCTTTTCTTTTAATGTCCTGTTCATTAATGTAACTAATGTAGATTTATACCTTGTTTAATACAAGGTAACCAACAATTTCATACTTTACGAAGTTTTTTTATACGAATAGGGTGACAAACGAGCACACAGTCCACCTGATGGTAAGTGGTGGCTGTGACCCATAGACATTTATCCTCGTTTGCGAATCAAAATGCAGATGCGTTGTTACCCGTGAGGACTAAGTTGGAATGCCTCTTTTCCAGTAAAAAGGGTCTCCTATTCTCTACACTCACCATACGAAACACAGCAGTGTTAAACTGCTATTTAAGTTTATTCTAATTGCTGCTTAATAAAATATTCTTATAATTATTTCGTAAGAAGTTATCATATTTCATAAGAAAGAATAATTCTAAAACGTGTAATACATCCGATGGATGTTTAAACAATTTTGTAAGCTTAAAATCTTAATCACTTAGCAAACTAATTGAGCGTTGCATTACATGTGTTACCGGTCCAAGATAACGTATCAGCGTAAATCTGGTCAGACTCGTTAGGATGCTATAGGGTACAGGCTTCCAACGGTATATAATTATCGTACGTCGTCTCTTTTAATTATGTCTACATCTATTTCACAAATTATTTATTTATGCCTTTTAAATTGTTAATTAACTTTTAATTTTATCTAATCGACTTACACGGCAACAAAATACCTACTATGCTTTCGCAAACATTATGTACATTAGGTTTCTTTTCTACGTGGCGGAGTCATGCTGCCATTATTAGTGTAGTATAGTTGTAGGTTCGACCGGAGAAGGACACTGGTCTCGTAGAATTTAATTAGTAAAATAGCAGCATAATGCTCTCTCCAGCATTGTAAGGTGTATTTGGTATGGTGAGTGTAAAGAACCAGATACCCATTTTAACCAGGGATTTCATCTTAGTCCTCAGGGGTGACAACGCATATGCATTTTGATTCTTAATCGAGGATAGATGTAGATGTCTATGGGCATCTACTTAATCAGGTGGACTGTGTGCTCGTTTGTCACCCCTATTCTAATAAAAAATATATACGTAGGCGAAAGTGTTAGCATGTTCATTGCGTAACATAGTTTCTGTAGTAATTCTCGAGGTCCTTTAATATAAGTTATACTTTCAAAATATTAACATTTATTCGTCATTCATTACAGTTTATCAAAAGTCCACTGCTAAACATAGGCCTCCGCCATATATGGCCTCCTAGGAAGAATAATTGCCATGGTTGCCATTTGGCAGGTTGGCAAACGCAGTTTTGAGTTGTTATCAGGAAGATGCTGCTGCCCCTATCCTGTTACTTTGCCATGTGTCACCTCTTACAACATTCATGGGATAATATGAGATAGTAGATTATTTTATTTCGCCACTACACGATATTATATGTGTTAAGGACGGCGAAGGGAACCGCGGCGCGTCGCCCCCTCATACCCCGTTACGCCTTAGATGTCTATGGGCCTCAGCATCCACTTAATCAGGTGGACTGTCTGCTCGTTTGTCACCCATATTCTAATTTAAAAAAAGTAAATAGGCGAAAATGTCTTAGAAATGAGAAGAGGCATGTGCCCAGCCGTAGGAAGTATGTAGGCTGTGACGGTGACGGATATTATTAACATTTCAATACTACATTGGTCGACCTGCAGAATTCACCCTTATAGCAACCGCGATGGCACTTACCCGTTAAAATCTACCGTATACAATAGAAATTATTTTCACTTACAAACTCCTAGGGTTAAAGCTCCGTTATGCCCACGGTAAATCAGTCTCAGAATAAATGATAAGTGTGCCTTAAGCGACTAATTCTCTAATGGTCGGAGCTCTCTCATTTCGTTTAATACTCGAAAACAATTTATTAACCCGCGACCGGTGGCCGATGCGGCCACTATAACCATAAATACGAAGACCTCTGACCTCAGCAGTTGTAAAACGTAGAGGCGCGTCCCTAACATTTCGCAATGCGTTGTTCGGATACTGTGTTTGAATAATGTTATATGGAAGATACTGCTTTCAGTGTCTGAGAATGTTTGGTTACAAAATGATTATGGGTGTGTAAGACTAACTGGATTTGCATCACCACTACATCGTTGTACTGAAAGTATAATATTATTGAAAACTAGTAAGCCGCCCCAGCTTCGCCTGGATAGGATTATTACTGTGGCGTAATTTCGATTTAAGATATTCAAAGACCATTACTATTATCAATTATGCTACTTTAAAAAAAACTTCAATATTTTCGAATGAAATATAGCCTAGATCCCTTTTTTTATAGAATAAAGGTGACAAACGAGCACACAGTCCACCTGATGGTAAGTGGATCCTGTGGCTCATAAACATCTACATCTATCTCCGTTTGCGAATTAAAATGCAGATGCGTCGTAACCCGTGAGGACTTAGATAGAATGTCTCTTTTCCAGTAAAATGGGTCTTCGGTTCTCTACACTCACCATACGAAACACAGCAGTGTTAAGCTGCTGTTTTACGCTGGTATTCTGTGAGAGCGTGGTCGAGCCGACCCATTCGTGTTACAACTACACCTGCAGCTACTAATATAGCTGCAGCATGGCTCTACCACGTCCAGTTATTTTAATATTACGCATGGAAACTTTCGTTTTATTTATATGTATACTGTATAGCCAACATTTAAAAATTTAACTGAAAATATTACTTCAAAAACTTACAGCCTATCAAAATTAAGCCTCTTCCATAGATTGCTTCACAGGGGGATATTTGTTATAGTTGCTAACCGGATTGGCAACGTCAGTTTTTTTTTATTGTTATTAGGAAAACACTGCTGTTCATCCCTTGGTTGGTTTCACCCTGCCGCCTCTTGCGACCCCCACGGGACTATGAGGTAGTGGACCGTGTATTACCAGTGTAAGAATTACCAAAAATAATATTAACTCTTAAGTTTTCTCACAATGGTATTCAAGCAGAGAAATTTCAAACGCCTACTCCACAGCTCGCTGGGTGATTAGCACTTGCGGCCAGCCGTGGAGGATCACGTCTCGGTTAATGTCTCTTAATTTGTTTGTAAACTTAAACTATTAAACTATCACTGATAATTACACAAAATTACGATACCCGCGGAAAACCTTTTCTTCTTGAATATGATAAGCAACAAAGCTAAAAAAATAATACCTCTGATAAATCAAAACTTAGGTTTCTTAAGTCGAATATATTTAATTTCTTTATGTAGCTCATTATTACGACCACCTTTAGTCTTCCCTGTTGGCATGTCACACAGCTCACAGGATTGTGCAAGATGAAATGCATTTTTGGAAGGGGTTACCCCTACTTACCACGCTGGTAAGGCCGATTGGTGAAGGCAACATCGAGAAATCGAGATGTAGCTTAACTCTCCAAAACTCGACAAAACATTTTGTCAAATTGACAATAATTATTTAATATTAACTTATTAATACATAACCTTTTAAAATAAACTTTTATTAGGTTCTGTTAATTTTTATTAAAATTTCAATACCGCAGACTAGCTTTTGGGAATATTTCAGCGACTTGGTCAGCCTACGGAAATCAAAGGTGTTAAAATATATATATATATATATATATATATATATATATATATATATATATATATATTAAGAATATGGTCGTAGATACAAGTTTTGAATTTTTACTTCCAACATATTATGCTATAATTGGCGTGGAAATAATAATTAAATTTGACCCAACATGAATTTTAAATTAAAGTGAACGTTTCCAGTAATTAAAACTAAAGGATTAAAGCTACACGTAACTGGCTTTAATCAATAACGGTGGTTATTAAAACAATCTCTCGTAAAATTAATAGTTTGTTAAAGATAAGTCGAAACTACTCCTTGCTTTAACGCGTTACTTTTAAAATCGTAAAGCTTTTTAAACTTATCTGCGCTTACGCATTCGTGTATATCTGGCATAAAAGTGATATTAAAAGCCTATAAGTACGACATCAGGACAAAGCACTCGGAACGCGATAATGCCACTAAAATTATCTTCATTTTTCAACCGACTTCAAAAAATGAGGAGGTTCTTAATTCAACTGTATTTTTTATGTGTGTTACCTCAGAACTTTTTTTGCTGGTGTTTTCACGTGGTCACGTAATCAAGATCTGACCAGTAGTTTTTGAGTTATCCTAAATGATTTTTTTATAGGATAAGGGTGACAAGCGAGCACACAGTCCACTTGATGGTAAGTAGTTGCTGTGGCCCATAGACATCTACATCTATCTTCGATTACAAAACGCAGATGCGTTGTCATGTCATGCGTGAGGACTAAGATGAAATGCGTCGTTTCCAGTAAAAAGGGTCTCCAGTTCTCTACACTCACCATACGAAACACAGCAGAGTTAAGCTGCTATTTTACGCTGGTATTCTTTTTTTTTAAAAAAAACGTTACCCCCACACTAGGATTTTCTCCTGTATCGTGGAGGCAGTTTACAAACACAAATTGCACAAGGACAAACATCCAGACCCGGAACAATTATTGTAGGTCATACAAATACTTGCTCCGTGCAGGATTCGAACCCGCGCCCCCCAGCGCAGCAACTCATTGCTAAGCCACTGCGCCACGGAGTCGTTCTGTGAGAGCGTAGTCCTACCCCGGTCGAGCCAACCCATTCATGTTACAACTATACTACTAATATAGCTGCAGCATGGCTCTACCACGTGAAAAATGGTAGATTGATAGAATGATGTGTATTTAATTGACTTCGACTACATTGATGATGTTCTCATTTTATTGTTGTTCACTTGTTACTAACTAAAGTGAATGAAACTAATTTTATGTATTTTTTCGCTTTGATATTAACCTTTTTTAATTCCAAAAGTTTCGGTCTCTTTGTGGTATTTGAAATTTTAAATATCCTAATTTCAATAGAGAAGGTGGCTGGGTGATATAATCACACAAAGTCCAAACCCAAGAATATTACTGCAAGTCTTCAAGAAAATGCAGTTTATGTGTAGATTGTCGTGACGTCATACACTTCAGTTAAAGCGCCTAAAATGTAGGGAATTAAAAAGTTAAAGTCAAACGCAATAAAATCCGTACAATTAGTTTCGAACCTGCAGCCCTCAGTGTCGCAACTCAATGAGTTTTGTATATTTATTATATAAATTAGATGATTATTTAAATATTACGATCTTCCTTAGGCTTTATTTTTTTTTATATTATTCTAAGCCAGCGCTTATCTACAATCCCACCTGATGGTAAGTGGTGATGTAGCCTAAGATGGTGAAGTGCACTGACTTAAGAAACGCCTATTCACTCTTGCCTTGAAGACACCCACATAGTAATCGGAGGGAAACACAGATGCTGGCAAATTATTCCACTCCTTTGCTGTACGCTTGATGAATGATGTAGCAAACCTTTTTTACTAATATAAAGGTTAAATTGTAACTATTGTAAGAAAGTAGTCTACTTATGAGTTCCTTGTCGCTTCTTCTCACTACGTCACTCGCAGTAGCACTCGATGAAGGGAGGCGTAGCTTTCTTAAATTAAAAACAATGTTCTGGCCAACTTTGGATAAAAATATTTTCACTTTGGTTTAATATTTTATGTTTTGGTAGTTGCACGTACTTGCGGATACTTGTTTATATTAGACGCATTTCTTTTAATCTACTTCAAAAAAGGAGGTTGTAAATTCGACTACATTTTTATAACGTATGTAATACGTTATTTTTGAGGTTAGTTATGTATCAACTTTTGATCTTTGATCTTTTGACTGTTTTTGATCTCATTTAAATTCTATATTAGTTTCAAATAAATACGAAGAAATTTGTAGTTTTCTTTTTATAATAGTCTAATTATAAATCATTCATCTCATTAAACATTTAAGCGTCATTATTCTTACATCGAATTAAAAGCATTCTTTGATAATATTTGTGTTAAATGTAAAATTATCTTTTTGCGGTAATGATTAAAACCGTTACGTGCGTTAATTAATGTCAGCAGAACACCGTTTACTTATAGAACAACGTAGCATACAAAAGAAAAATTTTCACTTATTAATTCTATACGTACTGTCGTTTTGCCTTTTAAAATGTACATAAATGTTTAAGCTTTCCATCGTTACTTAAAGGTTACCGTTACAGCCTATTCGAGTCCACTGCTGAACACAGCCCACCTCCCAAGGAGAGGGGGGGGGGGGATATTTGCCATAGTTGACACAATTAGCAAGCGGGTTGACAACCGCAGTTTTTTTTTTATTTTAAGTTATTATTAGAAAGATGCTGCTGCCCATCTCTTGATTTCTTTTTTAATTTATTTACCAAAATTTACAAAAAACATTACATAATTTTATAACTTCGCCAAACTGTAAAGACAGTTTGTTGGCGAATAAATGCACTCTTATATCCTATTACATAATTAAATAAGTACACCACCCATATAATATAGCAAACAAATAGAAATTCTAAATATAAACACTATTGTTTCTATATTCTATTAATTTTAAAATAACATCCCACTCACATAACGATGCAACTAAATAGTAGGTATAGTAGTAATTTGTTTCCCTCTGTCGCGTCTTACGACACCTGCGAGATTATATGGGGTAGTGGATATTCTTACACCGACCCTACACGGTACTCGAAGGTATGAGAATATAACTTGATACAAAAAATCAAATAAATAGTTACTTGAACGGTACGTTCTTTTTCAGAGCACAGCAACCTTATTTAGAAACGGTTGTTTACTAAAAAATGACGCTTCACAAACGAAAGTTTCTTACGTATGATTACTTCGTGAGTTATAAAAAGATGTGACTTTCGTAGCAAGATAAATACATAATATCATAATAAAATTTTTACGTAACAGAGCCATACTGCAGATATATTATAGTTGTAGCACGGTAGTACTAGGTCAGCTAAACCAGAAAAATAATACCAGCGCAAAATAGCAGCTTAATGTTGCTGTGTTTCGTATGTTGAGTGCAGAAAACCGGAGACCCTTTTTACTGTGATAGTGCATCTTTATTTTGATTCTTATTGTAGGATAGATGTAGATATATATGTGCCATAATATCCAATTAACATCAGACAGTTCAGTCTGATGTTAATTGGATATTATGGATATTATGGTGTGCTCGTTTGTACCCAATTTTCTGAAAAAAAATACTAATAAAATATATCGATAACCATTCATTACCCACCGGTCCACACTTAACACATTAGCGAGTAATTGAAACACAAGTCGAGGTTATAAAGTTACAAAAGTACCCACAAATAAGCACATGTTCCGATAAAGATCATTTCATTATCCTCAAACTACGAGCAAACACATCGAAGGAATGACTTGTTAATTTATCAACGAACCCCCGATCATAAACATCTGCTAAATTACGCAAGCCACTTCCTTCCTTGTTGCAACCAATTAGGGATTACAATTGTGTAATATATACGCCTCTGACGATAAGTTTTGATGGCTTTAACGAAGGCACTGACTACGTCGATTGATAAGAGTTAACTGAAGTAATGAGTAAGAAACAATGTGATTGGGAATTTCAAACCAAAAATATTGTCCCTTGGGCAGCTGGTATGAATGAAAAATTGCAATTTAAATGTGAGCGAAAAATATAAACTTAATTAAGATAAGTTCGCTATAGCCGACACCTGTTTTTAATAATCCATAAATAAAACGTGCCTCCAACTATACGACACAAATCCTATCCTATTGGAAGGAGGTTTGTGATTTTGTTACTTTATGAGACAGTGAAACTGTGATTTGTCTAGCGTTTTATATATGTATTTGTATGTATTTGCCTAGGTCTAGCGTTTTATAGGGTACATTAATTGTCCTTTATTAGGCTAGTTAATATATTTCATTTGTTATTTATTATGATATTTAGATTTATTTACTCGTAGTTGCGGGCTAACTGTTGATTTAATACTGCTCGGTGATGAAGGAAAACATCGAAGGAAACCTGTATGTATGAGAAATAAAATAAAAATCCACTGTCCGCCAAAACCCTTGACATTTCCATATTCTAAAACTAAAGCGAAAATCAGGGAGGCCTGTTACTAAGTACCTATAGTAAGTAACCATACTTTGGTTTAAGTGAGTTAAGAACGACTGAAATAATGAATATAAACTTATAAGACGCGACATCTACCTATCTTTTTTATTGCTATCCTATCATAATATCTTCTATTTTCTTCTCACTTAATCAGCTCTTGACATTTCGCCCCTCTAAGACCCTTATTAATAAACGTTACTCAACGACGAACTCAAGTGCGTAATCATTTGATACGCCCTCATTACGATATCAGCATCTCAAGATCGTTGCTAATCAATAAACACATAAAAACAGTATCTCAAAACGCTGTACTTAGAAATACTGTTCTGTAACTTGCACTCAAGTACACACACTTGAGAGTCGAGTTTCGTTTATTAATCACTGTGGCACTCAGCTGATATCGTAAACCTAAACCGCATCTTGAGATATGTTTATTAATAGGATCATAACCTCAAGATTGTACTCAAGTGCGTGTACTTGAGCTGAGTAACGTTTATTAATATGCGTCCCCATTGTCTGAATCACCATTGATTTACACGACGTTTGACAGGCGGTTTGCCAGGAGGCTGCTACGATACATACGCAATATATAATTAGAAATAAAAGGTAACGTTAAAAATTCGAACTTTCGTTATTAAATAATCGTGTATACATTACACATATACTGTGTAACATTACATATATACTCGTAGATATTTCAATAAGCCTGATACCCTAATCCATCAATCTCATTTCCTCCGGCGGTTTTAATGACTGGCTATTAATTTACGATTTATGACGAATATTTTAGATAATAAATGCGTACTAAAATAAGCTAGCATAATAGCTACGAACATAAACTATAATCAAAATTAAACGTTTATAATTATTGCCATAAATCTTATATCGAAGATGAAATCAAAAGATTAATACATGCTGACATTTTGATTGCTATCGATGTTTTATCTTTTCTACAATATTTTAACTTTCATAATAACTTTAAAATATGTATAAATAATTAATAAATATTAATTTAAATAAAAAAGAAGCCAAATACTTGTAAACTCCATTCCAGTAAATGTATTCTTGTAGCTTATTTCTGTAAAATATTTCCAGGATTAATTTTCTGGGTAACTGTTCTGAACATGTAATTATTACAGATTGAAACAACGTTCTTATCCCCAATGTACCTAAAAGAAAATCAGGCCAACACGAGACAAGGTCCTTCACTGCTGGCCGTATGAGGAAGCTCAAGGTTGCTCAGCGAGCGATGGAATGAGCTATGTTTGGAGTTTCTCTGCCTGATAGAGTTCGAATTTGATATCCGAAGTTGAATACCAGAGTTACTGACAACGGATCAGTAAATTGAAGTCATAATGAGTTTTTTTTTTATAGAATTAGGATGACAAACGAGCACACAGTCCACCTGATGGTAAGTGGTTGCTATGGCCCATAGACATCTACATTTATTCTCAATGACGAATCAAAATGTAGATGCGTTGTCATTCTTGCTACAACTATGCGAGTAATATAGTTTCAGCATGGCTCTATCACGTAAAAAATGTATACCATAATCGTGTACAATCGGTGATTAATAGTTCATGTTAATTGATAGAATCAGGCGCTACTTTTCGGAAATCCATTAGATATATTAAAGATGTAAAAATTTACAAGCCATGATCCGCATAAAAATTATATTGATGAGTCTTACTTACTTTGAAATAGCCCCCCGCCCTCCCTCAATTTTATGCACTATCTCCGCTACCAATCATCTCAATACCACTACTTCCAACACAACCACACTAGGAGAGACTCATCATCTTATCTCGATATGATCGCTTTAAACTAGGTAAAACACATTATTTCTATTTTTGACGCGGATTTTATTTCATTAACTTTAATGACTTTAAAAACTTTAACATCGTAATCTGGGCATCTTCAAAGAAAAAATGAAGAGGCTTTTTTAGGCTAAGACAGTGCGATTTACATTTAAGGCTTCATTACCACTTACCTGCGTAATTTTCTGCGTATGATTTATTACGTGTTCTGTGTAGGAAATCATAATTAGCGAACTTACATGTCTGAGAAATTTAAAATATTTGATATCTATTTTTTTATGGAAGATCCTTATCTTTAAAAACCATAAGCTTAATTAAACTTTAATTTTTTAAACTGGTTTGAATTTATCGTTCTTATTCTTAATTATCTGCTCTCAAATTAATTATAATTTTTCGTTGTAAATTAATTATCAATATTATCAAAACAGTAGCAGAATATTTATCTCTAAGCAAACAACGCATTTTCAACAGTTTGATTCACATAATTTGCGTCAACTTATACTTAGCAACGCAATCAATTTAAAAGATAATAATCGTGAGATTAAAAAACAAATATCGATTATACATTCTGAGGCAACGTAGCAGTGTGGACGAGCCACAATCAAGTTGTCCATTCAAATTAACAGATACGTCAACGATCGCCATTTTTACGGTTCGAAATTCGAATAATACATTCGAAAATTAACCGAAAAGAGCGTTTTAACGGACTTTTATTAGTAAAAAAAACTCAAGGTGCAGTGCTAAGAGGCGGATCCGGTGCGCACCTGCGTTTTTACGCTATTGTATGGTTATTCTCGAATTTAATTTAACAGGTGTATTCTAATAGAAAACATTCTAATAGACAAACAAATATGTCACCCTTTAAATGGGCGAACGAATTGCCTAAAATATATTATAGAAACAACCGAAAATTTCAATTGTAACTATGGTGCTTCCTGTTGATAAGTTCTAGACGTGTCTGGACACACGGTAGCAAAGTATGTAATCACTACGTTTTTTACACGGCAGCACGACAACCAAGTTCGTAAAAGAATAGAGCGGCGCACCGCCAGTATGCATAATATACAGGGGTAAATTTGCAGAGACGGTTTAGAATAAGTAATATAGGCGAAAAATAAAGAAAAATTATTTAAAAAATTCTCAAAAATTCTGTCTTTTTTATGTTTTAAATTCAAAATGCGCGATCATGCATTACTTTGACTGATTTTACTGCGTACGCACACATTCGTTTAGATTAGAGCAATGTTGCAGCTATATTAATTGTATAGTTGTAGCACGAATGGGTTGGCTCGACCAGGGAAGGACCACGCTCTCACAAAATACCAGCGTAAAATAGCAGCTTACCACTGCTGTGTTTCGTATGGTGAGTGTAGAGAACCGGAGACCCTTTATACTAGATAAGAGGCATTATATCTAGTCCTCACGGCTGAAAGTCGAACATACGCACCATTTATACAGGAGCACTGTTCTTTGATATGGCCAAGGCCTTCGACAAAATCTGGCACAATGGACTTGTCTTCAAACTTATCCATACAGGTGTGCCTATAAGACTTGTCAAAATCGTTCAATACTTTCTTGCTAATCGAAGTTTCCGTTTACGCGTTGAAGGTACTTTCTCCTCATCCAGGCCCATCAAAGCAGAAGTTTCCCAGGGCTCTGTGCTCTCACCGACCCTATACTCACTCTACGTAAGTGATATACCTTCGTTACCAGGCACTCACCTTGCACTTTACGCAGATGATACAACCATCTATTCCTCGGGTATCCACCCTATTAGAATCTTCAGTCGGCTCGAAGCTGTAGCAAAAGCACTAGGCGATTGGTGCAGAAAATGGAGAATGGAATTGAACCCCGATAAGAGCAAAGCCATTTTTTTCAACAGGAGGCATGCATATAACAAATGAATGCTTAAGATTAAAAAACACAAAAAGGTACGATCTCTCTCTACGATAGCCCAATCCCGTGGGTCCGGGAGTTGAAATACCTGGGGGTAGCTTTAGATTGTGCAATGAGCTTCTCTCAGCACATTAAAATAATTAGGAAAAAGACAAAATTTGCAGTATATTGTCTTTTAGCCTTAACCAATAAAAGCAGTAAGCTGTCCCTGAGACACAAACTGCATCTCTACAAAACCTGCGTACGTCCTATTATGGATATTATTCGCCTAAAAAAGGCGACTGCTCAGACCCGTCCAACTACAGGCCTATCGCCATCACCTCCTTGTTCTCCAAAATAATGGAAGCCATTATAAACTGCCAGCTCATGGGGTACCTTGAGGATCACCAGCTGATTAGTGACCGCCAGTACGGTTTTCGTCGGGGTCGATCAGCTGGTGATCTTCTAGTCTACTTAACTCATAGATGGGCGGAGGCAGTAGAGTTCAAGCAGGAGGCATTGGCCGTTAGTTTGGACATAGCGAAGGCCTTCGATCGGGTCTGGCACAAAGCGCTTCTTTCGAAGCTTCCTTCCTATGGGCTTCCCGAGAAATTTTGCAAATGGATCACCAGTTTCCTTGCTGATCGGAGCATCAAGGTTGTGGTAGACGGTGCATGCTCTGATTTCAAGCCTATCAACGCTGGTGTTCCACAAGGCTGCGTGCTATCACCAACGCTGTTTCTGCTGTATATCAATGATATGTTGCTAACTGGTAGCATTCATTGCTATGCAGACGACAGCACTGTTGATGCCTTATATACCGGCCGTGACAATATTTCTCGGCAAAACGTCGCCGAGTACCGGGACAAACTTGTGTCTGAAGTCGAGTCTTTGCTTAACAAAGTCTCGGATTGGGGCCGACTAAATCTAGTCCAGTTCAATCTTCAGAAGACACAAGTTTGCGTATAGAACCCCTTTGTCGTATCTCCTCAGTTTCAAGGCACTCCCCTTGCTGCCTCAGCCAGTATCGGAATCCTTGGCGTCGACATATCGAATAGTGTGCAGTTTCGTGGTCACTTGGAAGGGAAGGCCAAATTGGTCTCTAAAAAGCTTGGCGTGCTCAGCAGAGCGGGACAGTATTTCATGCCGGCATATCGCTTGCAATTTTACAAAGCGCAAGTTCGGCCCCACATGGAATACTGTTCTCATCTCTGGGCCGGGGCACCCCAGTGCCAGCTCCTTCCACTTGATCGCATCCAGCGCAGAGCGGTTCGAATCGTCGACGACCGAGTCCTTTCTGATCGGCTCGATACACTGGCAATGCGTAGAGATGTTGCATCTCTTTGCGTATTTTATCGCATCTATCACGGGGAGCGCTCTGAGGAATTGTTCGGACTAATTCCAGCCGCTCAATTTCACCATCGCACATCGCGACAAAACTCGTGTTACCATCCATACCATCTGGATGATTGGCGGTCCACCACTGTGCGATTTAGAAGAAGTTTTCTCCCTCGCACAACTTCCTTGTGGAATCAATTACCACCAGCGAATTTTCTGGACCGATACGACTTAGGAACCTTCAATAAAGAGCTTACACCTTTCTAAGAGGCCGGCAACGCATCTGCAATTCCCCTGGTGTTGCGGTTGTTCATGGGCGGCGGTAGTCACTTATCTGGTATACACATATGGTGAGCCGCATGCTCGTTTGCCCCCTATTCTATAAAAGAAAACCTAATAAGGTCCTAACTAATAGGGTCTGAAAAGTGCTGATTCATCAGATTCACTGAGTCTCAACCATCAATAAACTATACCACTTCTAGGTAACTTCGAAACTTGAAATTTGGCGTATAAAACAAAGGAAAAATACTAAAAATTACAAATTATCGATATTCAGTAAGGACAAAGTCATTGTATTTAATACAACAATCAACGTATTTTGGGACTTTTTCTTATAGGATAGGGTGGGGTGACAAACGAGCACACAGTCCACCTGATGGTAAGTGGTTGCTGTGGCCCATAGACATCTACATCTATCCTCGTTTGCGGATCAAAATGCAGATGCGTTGTCACCCGTGAGGACTAAGATGGAATGCCTCGTTTCCAGTAAAATGGGTCTACGGTTCTCTACACTCATCATATGAAACACAGCAGCATTAAGCTGCTATTTTCCGCTGGTATTCTGAGAGAGCGTGGTCCTTCCTCGGTCGAGCCGACCCATTCGTGCTACAACTATACTATTAATATAGCTGCAGCATGGCTCTACCACGTAAAAAAGTAGCTAGTAGTAAAAGTAGTTAGCTCATGTTATGATAAAAATTATCATCCTTACAACCTACAACAAGTACACTGCGGAATACAGGCCTCCCCAAGAATGGCACACAACACGGCCCTAGCCACCTGTATCCATCGACTAGCTAGTGAAGGGGGTGGGGGGTGGGCTTGCTAATATGCGGCTGCCACTCGAGCACCTTACCATTTTGGCCTATTAATCTGCTGGACTGTTGATTACTCTTGTTCTTCTATGGATAACCTCTTTGCGAATTTAATCACGCAGAGAAACTTCGAGCCTTTCTTTAGCTCGCTAAGTAACTAAGCTTTCTTATATGGCTTTCGCCAAGGACCACGTTTCTGTTTTTTAAGTCATCATTAACCTTTCGATTCTTGTACTGGCTGTATTCAATTATCATTTTATTATTTTTCAAATTTATTATAGATATTCTTACGCTAAAGAAACTTATGGACAAAGCAGTACCACCGTCTCTCCTATGTCCGCTATTGAACACTGACCACTAACAAATCAATGTCGCATTCATCGACAGGTCATCACTCCGTTAAGTAAGTATGAATGAACTGATGAAAGGTTTAGTAATCACAGACAACGAAACGTACAAATAAATTATTTCAACAAACAAAACAAAGAACAAGTGGTCAAATTAAAATTTTTGTACAAACCACTTCAATATAAATAAAATGAGAACATCATCAATGCAGTCGAAGTCAATTAAATACGAATTATTAAGTATAACTCAAAAACTACCAGTCAGATCTTGATCAAATTTATATGGGACCACATGAGAACGATGCTTTTTATGTGTTTTCAAATAAAAAAATAATTATAAAAAAAAACGTGGTAGAGCCATGCTGCTTATTAATTGTATAGTAGTAGCACGAATGATTTGCTGCTTTGTTTCGTATGCTGAGTTTAGAGAAACGGAGATCCTTTTTACTGCAAAAGAGGCATTCCACCTCAGTCCTCACGGCTGACAACGCATCTGCATTTCGATTCATAAACGAAGATAGATGTAGATGTCTATATGCCACAGCAACCACTTACCATTAGATGGACTGTGTGCTCCTTTGTCATCCTTATCCTATAAAAAGAACGTAGCTATAAATTCTGAGGTAACACACATAAAAAAAATACAGTCGAATTGAGAACCTCCTCCTTTTTTGAAGTCGATTGAAAACAATATACACAAATTCATTGGGTTGCAGTAACGAAAAGAAATCACTCCGTTTGCCGATGCGAGGCTGCTCAAGTAGTCAGAAATGGAGAGACGGATTCACGGCGCAGTGGTTTAGTATTGAGTTGCAGCGCTAAGGGTGTTATAATCCTGTACGGAACAAGTATTTGTATGGCCTACAAATATTTGTTCCGGTTCTGGACGTTTGTCCTTGTGCAATTTATGTTTGCAAACTGCCTCCGATACAGGACAATCCTATATCTAGTGTGGGGGTGACGTTTTATCTAAAAAAGAAAAGAGAAAAGTAGTATAATGGCAGGGTGCAGACCGCGAACTCAAAAAGTCGTGGGTTTGAATGCACCATTGGAATACTGTTGTGAGCCACTCCCTAACACAAACATTTTAGATTACCAGAAGGGGTTGACGGGATTTGTTTTTAGAAAATTACCACCACCTAGTATTTTCTCCTGTATCGTGGGGGCAGTCTACTTACATACATTTCACAAGGACAAACATGCATTCCCGGAACGATCACTTGTATTTGTAGTACAAATATTTGTTCCGTGCGGGATTCGAACCCGTGGCCCTCAGTGCCGTAACTCATTGCTAAGTCACTGCGCCACAAAGTCGTCAGTGCTTAGTAATGTTAACAGTATTGCTATTTAAAAAAAGCATGAATGGGTTGATTTGACCGGGTAAGGACTACGAAGTAACTCACAGAACACCAGCGCAAAATGGCAACTAGATGCAACAGTATCCACTTGCCATCATGTTTTTTACACTTGTTCTTAAAACATGCGTGAGTGTCGTGGAACACTCGGTTGGAACGAAGTTCCTTGCGTAGTATATTATTATTGATAAACGTAGGTATTATATTATTGATTAACAAATACAAATAGAGGAAAGTAATATTGGTAAATCCAATTGGGCATACCTTAAGCGCATTAAAAAAATTACGTATAACATGATTATACGGAATTATTAAAGTAGTTTAAATACATTTCGACAGCACTATCGGCTTCAACACCCTCGAAAACCATGAAAATGACACCCATGATGTAAAAATTGATACCTATTGCAGCCGTCATCTTGGATTTACATTTCGACAGCACTATCGGCTTCAACACTCTTGAAAACCATGAAAATGACACCCGAGATGAAAAAATAGGTACCAACTTCAGCCGCCATCTTGGATTTACATTTCGACAGCACTATCGGCTTCAACACACTAGAAAACCATGAAAATGACACCCAAGGTGAAAAACTTGATATCTTTTGCAGCCGCCACCTTGGATTTACATTTCGACAGCACTATCGGCATCAGCACCCTCGAAAACCATGAAAATGACACCCAAGATGAAAAAATTTATATATTTTGCAGCCGCCATCTTGGATTTACATTTTGACAGCACTATCGGCTTCAACACCCTCGAAAACCATGAAAATGACACCCATGATGAATAAATTGGTACCTAATTCAGCCGCCATCTTGGATTTACATTTCGACAACCCTATCGGTTGCGACACCCTCGAAAAGCATGAAAATGTCACCCATGACAAAAAAAAATATACTACTTACTTTTAGTACGTACTACTATTATTTATTCTGTGCTTTTAAATATTGTAATAAAAAAAAATCTTATTATTATTATAATCAAGTATTTAAGAAATTTGGTTATTCGAATATTGTGTATTTGTATTTTGTACAGCGATCTTTTTGAGCCGCTGAAAACAACCGAAACAATGTCCACTCCATATAGGAAAGTACTCTGTGGTCCACTCACGACGGCGACTGACTGGTATATAGTGTATTATCTATGGCGACTGAAGCCGAACTAAACTTAATACAAAGGTACTCTGTGAACTAAACTACTCTGTGGCTGTAGATCCCCATTTACAGAAACATTTTATATACGAGGTAACCAAATCAACGAAAATTTCGCCATTTTGGAGTCGAAAAAAATTAATTATAGCTAAACAAAACAAAATTACACTGCCATTTACATTCAGTGGCTTCCCACATGATAGATGAAGAGATTAAAAAATAGATTGAGTTAAACAATTGATATTTTCAAAAGTTATAGTGTTTACAAGCCAAAGGGACATGATAAATCCACACCATAAGCTACTAAAACCCTTTTTTTATTTAAAAATAGCAATTAATCGATTTAAAAAAATTATTAATAAGTACAACAATCATTTATCTTTCTAACAATGTGCTTTTTATATCATTTATATGTATAATATGATTGCTAGATACGATTTTATTCGATAAAATGTTGGAATTTTAATTTTTAGGCGATAGTAGAACATTACCTTGCGCTTTCGCTTAAGGTATGCAATAAATAAATTACTAGCATGAAGCATCATTTGAAGTAAATAATATTTCTTTCATGGCAAGATAAGAAAAAGTGCGAGGGAGATGGATATTATTCCATCTCACTTCCTTATTTCGCCTACAAGGCCGTCTACACTATGATACAAGGGGTAGATACGAAAAAAATTTACACATTTTGTCGCCTAGCTCCCATCCGCCAAACCCGTACCGTCCGATAAAGAACTTCGTTCCAAAAAACTATTCGAACAACATAATATTGAAATCAATTCTTTCTCAGCTTTTGTTATCAAAATGCCCCCACTACAAGATACGACTAGATCAAAGTTCAAGAAATCCAGATCCTAACCACTAAAAATATATTTTTAAACTAAATTTTCATTTCTAAAATCACATACAAATATGTCTAAGTAGGTTCAGCGATATATCTAACTAGCTCATAATTACCATTCAAATGCTAATAGTTTCGCTTTCCTTATAATAATTTACACGTGATAAGGCGGTCTAAATCTAAATAGATACAATAACTGCAATATCTCCATTAGCCAGTTAGTAGATTATTTTATTTGCATAATGCTCGCAAAACTAGCTGTCCGATTCGAGATTTAGCGATAAGAGAGACCAATTAGCAAAAACAAGTCTTCACACTTCAGGTTAATGCTCTAAATCGGTTCAAATATCCCCTCGTATGAGGCAATTTATGGAAGAGGCGTATATTCAGTGAGCTTTTAATAGGTTTTTTGGCATAGTTGCCACGTTCCAAGAGCCTTGATGCCAATAAATAAAAACCGATTTCAAAAACTTAACGATTACAAAAATTATTTGGGAGCGATATATTGTCGTACGCGTTACGATTTAGGGATCTTCAAGAAAAAAGTTTACTACTTTCTAAAAGGCCGGCAACGCACCTGCAATTCCGCTGGTGTTGCAGTTGTTCATGGGCGGCGGCAGTTACCATCAGGTGAGCCGTATGCTCGTTTGCCTTGCCGTTCCTCTCTCCTATAAAAAAAAACAACTGTCTCTTAGCACAGACTTCAGAAGCTACTATGTGTAAATTATCTGTGAGTCGGTTTTTTTTTACTGTCGCTAATCATACGATAGCTCATACGAAAATAACATAAATCAAAAATACTTACTCATCCGATAATTTTTGAAATGAAAAAGTCCAATTTTATATATATTATGTTTTAATTTATTTCATCATCATCATCATCATTACAGCCTTTCATAAGTCCACTGCTGAACATAGGCCTCCCCCAAGGAATGCCACAAAGCACGGTCCTGAGCCACCTGCATCCATCGACTTCCTGCATGTCTTACAGGTCGTCACTCCATCTAGTGGGGGGTCACCCTACACTTCGCCTACCGGTACGAGGCTGCCACTCGAGAACATTTCTTCCCCATCGGTTGTCGGTTCTTCGAGCTATATGACCGGCCCACTGCCACTTCAGCTTACTAATCCGTTGGGTTACATCGGTTACTCTGGTTCTACTGCGGATATCCTCATTTCTAAGTTTATCACGCAGAGAAACCCCAAGCATAGCCCTCTCCATAGCTCGCTGAGTGACCTTGAGCTTCCTCATACGGCCGTATGAGGAATTTATTTATGATTAACGGTTATATCTTTATAATGTACACGACTTTAGGGTGACCCAAGGGCCACCCCAGCCGCGCCTTAAGCTACTGTAACTGACATAGCAAGATTGTTGTAATGTTTTATTAGACGCAAATAGCCTAATCATACGAGTATGTTAGATCATCAGAGTGTATATTTATTATTACATTTATTTTTTAAATTTAAAATATTTAAAATATACCGGACAGTTAAAAATAAATAAATCATACGTTAATCGTATAAAAAAAAAAAATTATCGTCCGATTATCATATGAATAGACACGTCTATTTTTATGTTTGATACATAAAAATAGAAATTGTCTATTCATAGTACTACAATAATCTTTAAGAATTCCACTGATTTTCACTCTATTACTAGTGTACTATAAGTTTTTTCTTTATAGGAGAGGGGGCAAACGAGCATGCGGCTCACCTGATGGTAAGTGACTACCGCCGCCCATGAACAACTGCAACACCAGGGATTGCAGATGCGTTGCCGGCCTTTTAAAAAGGAGTACGCTCTTTTCTTGAAGGTCCCTAAGTCGTATCAGTCCGGAAAAATCGCTGATGGTAATCGATTTCACAAGGAAGTCGTGCGAGGAAGAAAACATCTTCTAAATCGCACAGTGGTGGACCGCCAATCATCCAGATGGTGTGGATGGTATTGGGAGTTCTGCCGCGATGTGCGTTCGTGAAATTTGGCGGCTGGGATTAATCCGAACAATTCCTCAGAGCACTCCCCATGGTAGATGCGAAAGAAAATGCAAAGAGATGCAACATCTCTTTGCAGCGCCAATGAGTCGAGCCGATCGGAAAGGACTTGGTCGTGGACGATTCGAGCCGCTCTGCGCTGGATGCGGTCAAGTGGAAGGAGCTGGCACTGGGGAGCCCCTGCCCAGAGATGGGAACAGTATTCCATGTGAGGCCGAACCTGCGCCTTGTAAAGTTGCAGGCGGTGTGCCGGCATGAAATACTGTCCCGCTCTGCTGAGCACGACAAACTTTTTAGAGGCCAATTTGGCCTTCTCTTCCAAGTGACCACGAAACTGCACGTCACTCGATATGACGACGCCGAGGATTCCGATACTGGCTGAGGCAAACAGGGGTGTGCCTTGAAACTGAGGAGATACGACAAATGGGTTCTTTTTAGCAGTAAACGCGCAAACTTGTGTCTTCTGAGGATTAAACTGGACTAGATTTAGTCGCCCCCAGTCCGAGACTTTGTCCAGCAAAGACTCGACTTCAGACACAAGTTTGTTCCGGTACTCGGAGACGTTTTCTCGAGAAATATTAGCGCGGCCGGTGTATAGAGCATCACCAGTGCTGTCATCCGCATAGCAATGAATGTTACCAGTTAGCAACATATCATTGATATGCAGAAGAAACAGCGTTGGTGATAGCACACAGCCTTGTGGAACACCAGCGTTAATAGGCTTGTAGTCAGAACACGCACCGTCTGCAACGACCTTGATGCTCCGATCTGCAAGGAAGCTGGTGAACCAATTGCACAATTTCTCGGGAAGCCCATAAGAAGGGAGCTTCGAAAGAAGCGCTTTGTGCCAAACCCGATCGAAGGCCTGCGCAATGTCCAGACTAACGGCCAACGCCTCCCCCTTGGACTCTACTGCCTCGGTCCATCTATGGATCAGGTAGACCAGAAGATCACCAGCTGATCGACCCCGACGAAAACCGTATTGGCGGTCACTAATCAGCTGGTGATCCTCAAGGTACCGGATGAGCTAGCAGTTAACAATGGATTCCATTATTTTGGAGAACAAGGAGGTGATCGCGCAAGGCCTATAGTTGGACGGATCTGAGCGGTCGCCTTTTTTAGGGATCGGGTGGACAAAAGCTGTCTTCCATGAACTCAGGACTACGCCTTGGGAGTAGGAGTACCGGAAAAGACGCGTTAGGATCGGTGCCAAATCCGCAGCACACGTCCTCAGCACAATTGGGGGGATTCCGTCAGGCCCACTCGACTTCTGGATGTCCAGGGAGAGAAGTGCTTTGCGAACCGAGCGCTGTGAGAACAGCACATCCGGCATGGAGCACTCACACCGCGGGATGGTCGGCGGTGTTTTCCCCCCGTCATCAAGAGTCGAGTTGGACGCAAAAAGGGAGCCTAAAAGGTCGGCTTTGTCTTTTGCGTCATGGGCCAGTGAGTCGTCCTCCTTGTGCAGAGATGGTAGTGATGGCTTACAGAAATTCCCTTGGACAGCCTTGGCGAGAGACCAGAATGCACGGGTTCCCGAAGGAAGGCGAACTAGTTTCTCGCCAATTCTGCCTATGTGCTCTGACTTTGCCTTGGCAATAACTCTTTTGAAGAACCTGGAGGCGAAGTTATACTTCTTTTTAGGTATGCTGGTCTTTACATTCCGAGTCGCCGAAGCCGCAGCCCAGGCTTGATAACACTCCTGCTTACTGCGTAATGCAGTTTTACAGGAGCGACCAAACCAAGGCTGAGATCTGCCTCCGATGGGTACCACAGATGATGGAATAAATATTTCCATTCCCTGTAGCACCACATCAGCGACAGAGTCAGCAACAGCGCTGGGATCATCCGGCGAGAAGCAAACCCGCCCCCATGGGTAGGATGCAAAGAAAGACCGCATTCCGTCCCAATCCGCCGACCTGTAATACCAAACACGGCGGCAACCTGCAGAACGCAACCGCGAAGGGAGCGTGAGTGGCACTATACTCCGGATCAGACAGTGGTCCGAAGAGCCGAGAGGGGCATCGACGGAAACCTGATATCCGTCCGGATGAGAGGTCAGCAGAAGGTCCAACAGGGAAGGTGTATGGTTCTCCACATCTGGAATCCACGTAGGCGAAGTAACCAGTTGTGTCAGACCATATGCCAAGGCAAAGTCATAAACAGATCTCCCCGCATGATCCGAAGCGAACCGAAAACCACCGAGCCATTCGGCATGGTGGGCGTTAAAATCGCCAAGGATCACGATCTCTGCGGATGGGACCTGTTTTAGCAAGGAATCTGTAGCCATTTGGACGTGGTCGATGAGTCGGTCTGTTTCGGCATTACCGCTATGGGACCTATAGAGGCACCCGTAGACGCGCGGATGGTCGTCGCTGTCTACGCGTAGCCAAAGGATGGACAGGTCCGAACCTTCAAGACTGCCGAGGCGTCGAGAACAGATGTCCTCTCTGACATACACGCAAACTCCAGCCCGAGGCACAAAGGAGTGCTCCAATTTGTACCCCGGGTAGGAGAGATACGAAATATCAGCCGGAGAGGAAACCTGCGTCTCGGTCAGGAAGAGCAAGGCCGGCTTCGCCGTCTCGAGATGGTAGTGGACGGCGTTTAGGTTAGAGTGAAGTCCCCTGATGTTGCAGAAATTCACGGATAGCGTGGCAGGGGTCGCCTTGGTATTGTTGCTCAATTTGCCCCGAGCAGTTATGTTTTTGAGCGGAATTTTGCCCCCCCCCCCCCCCCCCCAGAATACGCAGGGCAGCCTGAGCACCCACGCTCAGGATTGGAATAACATGGTCGTGGATGCTCAGCGAGGGATTCTCCAGGGGTACTGGTACCCTCCTGGGGTAGTCTATTGTGTAATTCCGCTACCATGTTGATGGGGGGGGGGGGGGGATTGGGCCTCCGGCCACCTGCACTCACCAGACGAAACGCAGAAGCAGAGCTTCTACTTCACGCCGGTATTCTGTGAGGTCGTGGTACCAACCCGGCTCGAGCCGGCCCATACGTGCAACAGCAAATACTGCTGCGTGGCTCTACCACCGTTACTGCTGCGTGGCTCTACCACCGTTAAAAGTGGAAGCTGTTATTAGCTTCTATTTGACCAATTTCGGATTTACAAATTAGATAGCTGAAATTGCAATTGGCAGGGCGGAGGAAAGTGTAGGGCAGCTACAAAATGGTACGAACATGTAAGAGATTCAAGAAGTATATGCCACCTGCATTCATATGCAGGTAGCTTAGGATCGTGCTTTGTGACATTGGGAGGCCTACATGCGCCAGTGGACTTGTGAAAGACAGTAATATTTTTTAATAGAACAAAAGTGACAAACGAGCACACAGTCCACCTAATTAAAAGTGGATGCTGTGACCCATCTACACCTACTATATTCGATTAAGAATCAAAATGCGGATGCGTTGCCACCCCCTGAGGACTAAGATGGAATGCCTCGTTTCCAGTAAAAAAGGTCTTCGGTTCTCTACACTCACCATACGAAACACAGAAACATTATGCTGGTATTCTGTGAGAGCGAGGTCCTATCCCGGTTGAGCCGACCCATTCGTGCTACAACCATAATATAGCTGTAGCGTGACTCTACCTCGTAAAATAATGATGATGATTTGACTTTTGCATATTCTCGTTATAAGTTATAACTGTTATTTTAATATATATGTTTAAGTTAACGTAAACCAAGCAATTAAATATAATAAATTCATAGCAAAACAAATAGATAACCTTAATCAGAACAAGGAAGTCGTTATGCTGTAGGATTTATGTAGCATTTAATAACTGCATACGATCGAAACTATCAATTCTTTTTAAAACTGATTCAACTTAACTAAGTGAACATAGTCCAACAGTGTTAAGTTGCAGCTTGTATACCTCTTCTTTGCAACCATCTATAGTCAGTACTTGCCAACTATCGCAGCTGATGGTAAGTTTTGAAACATCCCAAGATGGTACTCGTACGCGCGCTGACTTAGTGTTGGACGAGATGCGTAATCATCATCATAATTACAGCCCTGCACAAGTCCACTGCAGAACATAGGCTTCCTAGGATTAGAGCACGAAGGGCATGGAGCGTTTACTTCATTAGACGTGACCTCTCGAATTTAACGTTTAGCTTCACTGTGACTCTAACCATTCGGTTATCGCTACCAGTTTTCACCCTCATCGTCAGGTCGTCATAATGAAGATAATCTCATTTTTTGTCTAACCGTCGCGTCGGGGCTCGACCAGGTAGATGTGTAAATACTCCATGAATATGAAAATAAATTATTACTTGTATAAACTGTATTATTGATTAAAAAGGTAATATATTTTAGATCAACATAAACAATTATAAAAGAAAATGATATACTTAAAACTTCTTTGTTGTTAACACATGCCGTGAACACATATAATACTCTAATCATTACTATTATCAATCACTGTGCCAAGACCTCCTCTCATTTCTGCAAATTATACTCTTTTGGTTTAGGGACAATTAGTCCCCCGTGCGGCTCCAGTGCATTGTGGCGGACTTCACGTATTTTGATGTATTTTTAATTCGCACACATGCAGGTTTCCTTACGATGTTTATCTTCACCACCGAGCACTTAAGCGGCATTTAAGATTGGAATTAACATTTTTATTATTAATTTGTACCAACAGGGTTCCAGCCCGAATGGCCCGCGTACTTTGAGATTACGGCGAAAGCTTAGTTAAAAGTGTCATATCAAAAATTTTGAAAAATTTAAACACAAGACGGCAAGAGCAGCTATGCTTTTGTGACCGCGTGATAGCCTCAACAGACCTTAGACGCCGCATCTTTAATTTGGATATTTCGGCCTGATATACAGACTTCTTCAGTGATGAATATGGGGTGAAATATAATATGCTCTCACAAATTTATTGTATACGTATTTTCCCTTATAGAATAATGGTGGCAAACGAGCACACAGTCCATCTGATTAAAAGTGTATGCTGTGACACATAGACTCCGACATCTATACTTGATTAAGAATCAAAATAGAGATCCGTTGCCACCTCTGAGAACTACGATAGAATGCCTTGATACCAGTAAAAAGGATCTCCGGTTCACTACACACAAGATACGAAACACAACAACGTTAAGCTGATATTTTACGCTGGTATCATATTACCACCTTAAAATATCGATGAGAGCGTGGCCCTTCCCTTGTCGAGCTGACCCATTCTTGCTATATCTTCCATAATATACCTGCAATATGGCTCTATAATGCTATGAATCTATAAGTTGTTATCAGCAATTTTTTTTTATAGAATAAGGGTAACAAACGAGCACACAGTCCACCTGATGGTAAGTGATTGCTGTGACCCATATACATCTATATTTATCCTCAATAAACAATCAAAATGCAGATGCGTCGTTACCCGTGAGGACTAAGATGGAATGCCTCTTTTCCAGTAAAAGGGTCTCCGGTTCTCTAAACTCACCATACAAAATACAGCAGCGTTAAGCTGCTATTTTACGCAGGTATTCTGTGAGAGCGTGGTCCTTCCCCGGTCGAGCCAACCCATTCATGCTACAACTATGCTACTAATATAGCTGCAGCATAGCTCTACCACGTACAAAAGCAATTAATAGTTCATGGATGAAGTGACGACTTGGTGAGACATGCAGGAAATCGATGGATAGCTTATTGACTGAATTTTTTAGAAGACGATGTGCAGCAGCGAACCTGCTATGGCATGTAAGTTGAAATTATAATGGTGAATAATTCCATAAAAATGGTAGTGTTGATTTACAAGATGTTGTTTTAAATCATTATATAACCTGAAAATTAAGCTCCCTGGCTTTGATGCAACACAAAATTATGTATGTACCTGTAGTTTTGTTCTCATTAATCTTTTTGCGACGTTCATAACACCGAAACCGTGCAATCTCTTCACCTTCCATTCAACTTGACGCGAACAAACTAAGGCATGGAATTGGCGTCAGTGTTCATTCATTTATCACAGCTTAATAAAAGTCAATTGCTGATCATAGGCCTAACTCATAGGTTGTCGGGGGGATATTTGCCATAGGTGTCACATTTGGCAGGCGAGTTGGCAGCTGCAGTTTTTTTTATTATTTTTTATATAGAAGTAACAAAGGCGACCGAGGGTAATTGAAACAGGACCTGCAATCCACTACTTGTTTCAGCTACCGTCTGTCGCCATCCAAGGAATGATATGAGTTGTTGAATTCTCTTACGTTGCCACTAAATGGAAGCTGTCTGTATTTATATCATCTTAGTGACACTCACAAGCTTAAGAAAAATCGATTGACATAATAATCATCAAAATCAGCCCACGCGTTCGGTCCAGAGCGCCACAAAGAAACAAACATACATACATATATAAGATGTTAAACACATTACCGTACTTTGCGTCGCGTAGTCGAGTAAAAACGATCAAGTGTGTTGACGACTCCATTATTGCGGGTTTCGGCAAAATTTATTTAAAAAAAAAACTTAGTCATGACGGGTCTTGCGAGTGCCCGAAACTGAATCATTGCCGATTGAAACGCGCAAGGTCTAAAACTGCATGAAGAGACATCGACGCGGACCGTGACGTCCGCTTACCGATTAACGGACAGTCCTCATCAGAGCGTGAGTTACTCTATCTGAAGATTTCTTTTTTCCGGATTACTAGTTTCCTGAAACATTTAAATCACCATGGTATTCGGATAAGGTAAGACACTAAAGTGATTTTAATATTTTACTGAAAATGCTGCGTCGTAACAAAGGAGTTTAATCGCAAGAATAAATTTAATAATAATGTAACAATATTTCTCTAGCTCCTAGTATAAGTGACGGCGACTTGGACGTTGACTGGCAAATTTGTTATGAAAATTTATGGCGACATTATTAATATAAATGCTTTGGCCAAGGTTGAACAGCCCAAGGAATGCAGTAATAAACATCTTAAATCAATTTAACCGGCCGAGTATTTTATAATTACAGTTTATTGATTTACTTATTTATGTTTATTATATTTTTGTACAAGGAGAGGTGGTAACCAACAAGCCTACCTGATGATAAGTAGTTTCTAATACTCTCTACTCAGTAAAAGCGTTATTTGAGACACCTCAATCATTATATGAAACACAGCACACATACGAAACACATTATACGAAGCAGATATGCTGCTGTTTTATGTTTGGCCCTCCTTCGGTAATCATATTTTACAAAATAAATGAAAGTGCAGTGTTGTATCAATGAGTTACTGCGCTGGGGGGCGTGGGTTCGAATCCCGCACGGAACAAGCATTTGTACACCTTGTGTCCTTGTGTCCTACACATAATTGTTCCGGTTCTGGATGTTTGTTCTTGTGCAATTTATGTTTGTAAACTGCCTCCACGATACAGGAGAAAATCCTAGTGTGGGGGTAAAGTTTTTTTAAGATAACAAAAAAAAGAAAGTTTAAAAAAAATGTGTTATTAAAACATACGTCATTATAAATTTGAACATTTTTGAGGAACAAGCAATGTGCAAGTTTTAATTTAAACTTCTCTTAAATTCATTACCGCATTGTTTTGTTCGAATATTTTATCTGAACTACAAATTTCATATTAATTGGCTGAGCAGGTTTTTCATTATATAACAAAATAGAGAGCCATTGGTTCCAAGGAGCTGGTAACCACGGCGTCAAAAATCTCCGCTAAATGTGTCATTTGTTGTCAAATTCTATACTTTAGTTCCCATATTTCCGCGGGAATTCGTTCGTGAAACAGATTATAGTATAGTTTAGTATCGAAATCGCCAGCAGAATCGCACGTAGACCACGATGTCGACGTTAGAGGCATCGTCGTTCTTCTATTACCTACGAACATTTTCTTGTAAATTTGTGTCGATGAAGCTGAGATTTCATCCCATCAGAAATTAATACATAGAAAAATATTCTGTAGCATACACGTGATTCTTATACGTATTTTTTTTTTTGGGAAATCACTCACCGCACTATTCTGTTCACTATTTTCCAATCAACATCCCAAAAAATTGTCGCGTTATTTTATTTTCCCACCAAAACGCCACTTTTATTAATACTAAACTTGGGAAAATTTATTTGTGAACAAAAGAGCAAGCCGACTTCAAAGAATGAAAAATAATAAAATAATTTCACGTTGGGAAGTCACAGCTAAGATATAACGTAAGTGTAGAAGAATTAAAGATCGAACTTCAGAATTACCTAACACATTTAATAAAAAAAAGAGTCTTTAAAATCGATTCACAATTGAAGAAATTTTCGCGTAAAATACAAACACAAATTATTTAAAAATAAACCTACATTGGAGTTGTAGACATTATCTTTTAAAAAATGTCGGCGTCGATACGATGACATAGAATTTTATTCTGTCATTGCTAGATTTTGTTAATTAGGCCACTATATTCATAAATCTCTTCAAAAAATTAAACTTACCTTATTATCATCTAAATATACTAGAAATTTTGTATTAATTCTACAATATTTACATAATAATGAGTTGCAAATGACGAGAAGCCGGTTTCATTTAATGACAAAACATCGGGAAAATTATTCAGAGTAATCTAAAGAGAATGTCGCGGTATATGCATTTTTAACGTTAAATTTTAATTGAGCACCGGACAGTTATTACTCTATAACATATATTTAATTTAATTTATGTTAATTTTAGTTTAATAATTCCCGAACATCAGTTGATAGACCTAAGCAGGTAGGCTCGTTAAAGAACCCACGTGG
Source organism: Parnassius glacialis (assembly GCA_033319125.1). Lineage (NCBI taxonomy): Eukaryota > Metazoa > Arthropoda > Insecta > Lepidoptera > Papilionidae > Parnassius > Parnassius glacialis. The sequence goes on from JAVANC010000018.1 coordinate 35,812,506, forward strand.
GAAACGGTTTGTACAAATCGTTTATGCAAATTTATTTAATCCATTACGCAGGGAGCTCATGATTGGTTCACATGAATTAAGTATATGATAAAATACTGCAGTGAACGTAAAAACGGTACAATGAAATTATTATTAATATGCAAAGAATATGTATTAAAACCAAGTAGAACTAGTTTTGAGTACTCTACTATAATTGCCCGAATTTGTAAACATGTATATTTTCTCACGCTTAAATAATAAATGGTTCGCCTAATTAAAGAAATTTTTGAACAAGTCACGGCAAATTCATTAGGTAAACATAAGCAACCAACATTCTAAAAAATAAATTTAAATTTACAAAATCTACGTGTAATAAGTGAACATTGTGCAATGAGAGAAAGAAAGAAAATTTAGAGCCAAACAATTAGAAAATCCATCGCAACATGAGAGAATATTTTTACAAAGAGATAGCCAAACGTTGTTGCCTGCTCAGATTAATCTTGTGATTGAGAGCTACACTGATAATTTCAGCAGATTTCGATATGGAATAGTAATGGAGTTAAAAGTTGATATTTTATATTTTAAAACTTAAACATATAGACGTTTATAAAACAGAAATTTGAATAGACAGAATGAATCATTCTGTCTATTGATGACCGCATCAAAATCCGTTGCGTGATCTAAAAGATCTAAGCGTACAGACGGCGGGAAGCGACTTTGTTTCATACTATGTAGAGATTAGAGATGGTATATGCCCGATAGTACAATGATTACACTAACCTTTTTAATTATCACAATTAGAAAAAAAGAATGAAATATTTATCTTGACACACACACAAGGCACCAGAACAAAGAAACGAAGTTAAAACAAAAATGAAACAATGTCAAGAACGAAAAAACAAGCTAAAATGAGAAAAGAAATAATAATGAAAATTATTACGAAGAAAAAAATTATATATATATATATATATATTCTTAAAACTAGTGTCTCAGGGTAGTGCCAAAGGATAGGAAACAATTCAGCATGATATCAGGTTTGAAACCCAACGCTGATTTTCTATTGGCCCTTATGATTGGCTATTTTAATAAATGATTATTAAAATAAGAACATATACAATGCAGATTAAATACTTAATTATTAATAGAATACAGCGCGTGAAACTGTGTACCAACATAATAACATCAACAATGAAGAAACAAAAACAGAAACAGAAAATGTATTTCTTATATAACCATCAAATATAGGACATGTGGCCTCGTTTCCAGTAAAAGGGGTCTCCGATTCTCTATACTCACCATACGAAACAGCAGTATTAAGCTGCTATTTTACGCTATTATTTTGTGAGAGCGTGGGCAGTCCTTGGTCGAGTCGACCCATTCGTGCTACAACCATAATATAGCTGCAGCGTGGTTCTACCACGTAAATATACACACATTTTTCTTGACTCAGCACACGCCTACGCGACAATAGGCAAAATTTCCGTAATTCTTATGACGCTAAATTTCAAGTTATAGTGCTAACCGTTACGTTGTATACGTTAGAACAATTGGTATTTGCGTTTGTGCTCGAACAAATAAAAACCACCTCTAATGAAACAATCTACATTATCACATGACTTGATTCAATATTATTATTCAGTAAGTACGATCGTAGATGTTGACACTCAGCTATCCCTAGATCAGGATGACAAACGAGCACACAGTCTACATGATGGTAAGTAGATACTGTGGCCCGTAGATATCTACATCTATTCTCTACTACGAATCAAAAATCAGATGCGTTGTCATCCTTGAGGACTAAGATGGAATGCCTCTTTTCCAGTAAAAGGGTTGAAAGGTTAAAAGGGACCCTTTTTACTGGAAACGAGGTTTTCCAGTAAAAAGGGTCTCCGGTTCTCTACACTCACCATACGAAACATAGCAGTGTTAAGCTGCTGTTTTACGCTGGTATTCTGTAAGAGCGTGGTCCGTCGCCGGTCGAGTCGACCCATTCGTGCTACAACTATACTATTTTTTTTTGCGCCCGAAGCAATTGGAATAGGGCTACCCTTTATGTAGGGAGGCGGAAAATGCATTACGCATACCACGACAGCCGGTCTATCGTGGTTATGAGGGACTCACTGCCTACCGGGGGAACCTAAGTGATACCCTCTAAAAACTGCCTTTGGGGACTGGCAACCAGCTGTTTAAAGCTTCTTATGCCGTATCGGAAGTGACCCTCTTTTGGGAAAAGAGGGCGCAGAGAGCTAATATAGCTGCAGCATGGCTCTACCACGTATAATTGTAATGTACATTTTGTTATTGTAAAATTAGCCTTATTATTGCAGTAATTGCCTCTACGATACAATTTTTTTTTATTTAATTACGTTAAGTTTTCAAATAAAGGTGCCCTAATTCGAAATTTAAATTCTATTATTTTTCTGAATACTATGAAACATATGAATGAAAGCCCTCATTATTATGTGCTGGTACTTAAGAACAAATGCACTTAGTATTTTCATTGCATGCAATATGGTGAAAGCGGGAATTTAAACACTACAACAGTATATTATCGTCGTATCCGATGAGCGCCATCTGCATTTGATTCACTTATTTACGGTACGAGAGACACGTTACTAGTAGTAAATGGTATATCAGTGTTGTCGAATCAGCTGCAGTATAAACAGTTGAATTTGATTTAAATAACATGACGCAAGCATACATGCATACATACACACATGTAAACAAATCGCTGTTTGCTTGCGTCGCTTTTGCAGTTTTTAGATTTGTCGCTCAGTGCACCATATCAGCAGTAAAATTTTATGAAGTAAAAAAATAAAATATACCTACCACTTGGCGTGATCTTGAAACGTACCATCATCGTATTTAAAAAGGCTGTTGTGGGCCATGCGTTGTGTGGTGCATCTAGAACATCGGTTACATTACCATTATGTAAATGCGAGTATTTTTAAACAGTATTAGAGATATATAAAAGCTATATATAAATGCTTATTACCTGTAGAGCCACGCTGCAGGTATATTATATTTTTAAAAACCGTAGCCTCCACTCTAGGATTTTCTCTTGTATCGTGGGGGAAATTTACGGACCCGGAACAATTATTTGTAGGCCATACAAATTCTTGTTCCGTGCGGGATTCGAAACCCGCAGCCCTTAGCGCAGCAACTCAATCTTTTTTAAATTCATTATTGCTAAGCCACTACGCCACGGTAATATACTGGATATATAAATTTGTATTTTACTGGCTGGCTTTAAACCGGGTGTACAAATGGTGCCAGAAAAAAGTAAGAGAATGGTACCGATTTAGACGGAATCCTAGATAGAAAGCAAGTCCTACCACCTAGCAACGATTCGAAATAATCCCCAGATTGGCGACAGTAGGATAATGTTTCAGTGGAGTGCATTTGTGAATAAGAAGCGGTATGATCAATTTCCAACTTTATCCTCAAACATTTGCATAGAATTTTGTTATTTTATTAATTCATTCATTCTTTATCTTTCTTTATCAACCTTTCTCAGTCCATTTTTATGTCGTTTTCATACCTATAAGTAGATGCTTGATGCTTGACTACATGTCGATGTGTACCTAGGTGGTAAATTGCACTATCACTAACGTTGTTATCGGAAGTAAAGATACGCTTTCAAAGTAATCCACTCGTTTGCTGTACACATTACAAACGACGAAGCAAATAGTTTGGTTCAAATGCGTGGTATGTCGAAACTAAAGGGGTGTGGAGACCCGCCGAGCGTCTGTTTGTACGATGTTGGAAGTGAGAGAGAGATATATAATCATCTAATGAGGGCATCCAGGACTTTTTCTGCCACCAGGGCGGCGCCACTAGAAAGATATTTGACAGATTTCATAGCAGGGAAGTTAATTTGTTCGGATAATGTAAAGGTTATTGTTTCTTTCTGCACTATTAGCTATATTTTATATTAATAAGATTAAAAATAAATAAACCAAACCACAGATATTCATAAAACAAGAAAAATTAAAGAGAAAACCACTGCCGCATTGAATTGTTTATTAATTTAATACTCTAGAAACTGATAAACTTTTATTAAAAACCAACTTCTCAATTAAATTACACTGTGTAACAAAAAACTTTACCTCAGTATCATCTAGCGACATCTGGTGAGCAGAAAATTATTATCCCTCATTGAATTGAAATCGAATGCGCCAAATAACAAGCATAACATAAAATATTTTCTCTTATACTTTATACTCACCACGCTGGGCTAATGGGTCCATGAGCATATCACCGAATACCCTTGCTGAATGCTGGTCTAGAATATTATAATAAAATTAAAAAGCCCTGAACAGAACTCTACCGCAGCTAACAAAACAGCTGACGACCTTGAAACTGCTGAACAGATAATAACATTGATAAAACATATCTATCATTCTATCAACCACCACTAGAAAACATAATTTCAAATAAAAAACCGCACAGAAATCGGTTCACCCGTTTAAGAGCTACGGTGTCACAGACAGACATAGCGGTCAAACTTATAACACCCCTCATTTTGCCTCGGGGTTTAAAAATAAATTAACCTTTTTTTATATTATAGAGTTATTACAAATTTGTTAAAGATTGAGGATTTAATAACTAGTAAAATTAAATAATAATAAAGCGTCTCTATACCTTTGCAATATTCTGCGTAGCTCGTGAAAACAGTTCATTATGTGTTACGCCTAACACGGAAGCTGCGCGCGCGCAGATAACCTGTTGCCGCGTCGCTGGCAACAAATTGCGCGCAAAATGAATGCCGATTGACACGACATGACCAATTGCAACGTTGAATAACCGCGCGAGGTGCTCGTTGCTTTTCAATGGGATCTTTCATTGTCAATCTCTTGACAGCCCCCTGCTGAGTAGACTATAGAAACAGGCGAGTATTGCCTCTTTTCCGTGTTCAGTTTTTATAGCGCCAACTTGCAACTTCAGGTGTTTCTTTTTTAAATCTATTACTTATGAATCGAATGCAACAAGGGAGCACCTCTTTCCAGTGTGCGATGAATAAAGTTAATGTAGCCGGTAACAGTTCAATAGAAACACGATATTTTAAAAAATAATATGCTAGAATTGAATAAAAATACTTTTACGGATTCTATCGCGCTTAATTAACTTGTTTTTTATTGATTCCCAACGTTTCGGGTACTTTACAACACCCATGGTCACCCGAACCGAAACCAATGGTTACCCGAAACGTCGGGAATTAATAAAAATAAGTTAATTAAACGCGATAGAATCCGTAGTTTTATTCAATGTGTAGTGTTTGCGTAAATATAAGAAATCATTATAAAATGCTTCAAGTAATAAAATAATATATGGGTGTCTCTCCACCTGATATCGATTTTTTCTTTAATAATATTTTGAAAGGATGAAACCGCACCACCCACATTAGATATTCAAATACAATCAAACTCCGCACGTTTTGATATTAATTTGATTTATAATATGAGTCGATTTCAATATATGGAAATTTACTGTTTTCTATTTATTACTAAAAAGAAAAAATATTTTATTGGAAAGAATTGAGTACGGACGGACGGTGAAGCTTTTGTAGTGAAATAGGAAAGTTCGTGAACGAATACAGAATTTTTAAGTTGAATTAATTTTTCTTCACCATTTCTATATATTACTTATTCTGAACCATATAACATATATATATATATATATATATATATATATATATATATATATATCTCTATATGTGTTATATGATTATACTCTTTGTACTCTAAAACATATATATTATGTATTATATGTCTTCCCGTAGGTGTCGTAGGAGACGACAAATAGTAATGAAACAGGAAAAAAGGCAGCAGCATCTTAATAACTATAGAAAATAATTAAAAAAAACTGAGCCTGCCTACCCGCCTATGTAGCGCGGCAACGTATAAATGCATTTATATTTGTTGTTCTTTGAATATATTTATTAATATAACGATTTTATTTTTATTACATCCTCATGAGCCCGCAAAAAGTTTCTAATGTACGTTGACCTCCTCTGAGTAGGAATCTACTACAATAACTGCAATTGAATTTAGCTTCAATTTTTTTTCTGGTGCTTTTTGTAGAAACCATAAGACGAACAAAATATTCAAATATTTTTTTTTACGGAACTAATGAACGGTTTGCCGCTAAATTAGTTGTAAAATACCTAACTCTATGAATGCAATGTAATCATTGCCTTTGAAGTACGGGTACCACGCTTCACTTGTAGACTAAATTAATGAAAATTTTAGGTAAATATTGGTTTGTTTTCGTAGAAGCATTTAGTTAGTACTTTTATAATTCATAATTAATTTATTGCATGTCACAAAGTATAAAATATATATATTTACAGAGCATTTGACATCCTGTACGAGCGTAGCATTTTAAGACAGAGTTTAAAATAAAACTATCTATATATTATGATATATACGCAAACATATTTACATGTTTCCTTTGTAGTGTAGGGTTGTAGTAGGATAATCTATTACCCATCTTAGCCCGTCAGAATTGTCATAGACGAATAAAACAGGTGCGTCACAAGATAGTCACAATCGGCTATCACTGTTAATTTTTCGGACCGATACGAGATAGGAACCTTTAAGAAAAGAGCCTACCCGCTTTTAAAAGGACCGGCAATTCATCTCCAATTCACCTGTTGTTGCAGTTGTTTTTGGGCGACGATAGTCACTAACTATCAGTTGAACCTTATCTTCGTTTGCCCTCTTCTAAAAAAAATATCAGGAATAAATAAACAGATAACGACCGATTGGTAGCCTTTCGCTTGTCCAGCGTGGCGATTATTGAGATTACACATATTTTTACAGTCAACAAATAATATATTCCAATTATTTGTCTAGAGCAATCCAATTGTGCCACCTTTTGTTCTTTAATTCTACGTTGTTTTAATTGACATTACGAGTACAATTGAATTCTAAACAATTGTGACTAATGGCTTAAACATTTTCAAATTACAATATTTTAATCAAGAACACATTCGAAATTTAAATTGAGTTGTTAACAACCTCACGTCTTTACCGTCACTTGAACGTTGTAATTTTTAATTTAATAATTTTAAGGATTTAAAATAAAAAAAGTTAAACAACACACGTTGATCATTGATTTTTATAAATCCATACAACATAATACATATATTACAAAGTAATATAAAGCATGTTAAAATAGCTTGATACTTGTGATACGTGGAAGGTATGGTTTACAAACATTACTTACATAAATATCTAAGGGCGTTTTAGACTTCGCCTACTCTCGGCAAACGGCAACTATTTTTTTTATAGAAATAGGGTGACAAACGAGCACACAGTCCACCTGATGGTAAGTGGTGCTGTGGCCCATAGATATCTACATGTATCCTCGTTTGCGAGTCAAAACGCAGATGCATTGTCAGCTTTGAGTACTAAGATGGAATGCCTCTTTTCCAGTAAAAAGGGTCTTAAATTTATTTTAATCTTATATTATAATTTGTTTTATTCTTATATTATACTCTTTATTTACTTCTGCAGCTACAATGCGCCGGGTACCAGATAGTATTGGGTAAAAAATATTTTATTCCATTTTACTCTTTCCTATTGCAATGAAATTAACTTAATATACAATATTATACGATATTTTTATACGTGGTAGAGCCATGCTGCTATAGCTATATCAGTAGTATAGTTGTAGCACGAATAGGTCGGCTCGACCAGGGAAGGACCACGCTCTCACAGAATACCGGCGTAAAATAGCAATTTCGAATGGTGAGTGTAGAGAACCGGAGACCCCTTTTACTGGAAACGAGGCATTCTATCTTAGTCCTCACGGGTGTCAACGCATCTGCATTTTGATTCGTAATCGAGGATGGATGTAGATGTTTATAGGCCACGGCTACTAATTACCATCAGGTGGACTGTGTGCTCGTTTGTCACCTTTATCCCATAAAAAATATGAATCAGGATACCCTAGATTTAACTGACAAAACAACCCATTATAAAAAAATTACTAAAATCCACCTAATGCTTATAGGTAAAAAAACAGTACAGAATTGCAGAAATATAATAGGATAGTCCCCTACTACTTCCACTTGTCAGCCTTGTTGCTTGTTGCAACGGTTTAGGTCACGTTTTGCTGAAACATTGACCCCATTAACCTGCATTAAACAAGACCTATTTTAGAATTGATTTTTTCAGCTGTTAGATAGCTGTGAGTCACTCTTGTAAATATTTATTTAGTTCCATTGTAATCCAATACTATTTAATTAGCTGTAATAGCAAATAGTTTTAAAATTATACTTTGTGTGTACAGTTGCGGAAGAAATTCGGGATTAATGTTTGCCTCGTACACTATGAATAACCATATTTTTTATAGAATAAGAATGCCACCCACGTGCTCGGCGGTGAAGGAAAACATCGCGAGAAAACCTGCAAGTCTAAGAAATAATAAAAAAGTATATATTTCGACGACATATGAAGTTTGCCAACACGTATTAGGGCGGTGCAGCGGACATTTCTTTGCCCTAAAACCCTCTCAGAAATAAGAGGAGGCCTGTGTCCAGCAGTGGGACGTATATAGGCTGTAACTTTAAAACTTTTAATATTTTAAGAATGTCAAATGAGTACATAGTGTCCACCATAGGTAAGTGGATACCATGAACTTCTGGATGGATGCGTTATCACCCTTCAGATCTAAAAAGAGTCTTTGATTCTCTACAATCACCATACGAAACCCCCTGCTTTTTAATTAACTTCAAAAAGGAGGATCTTCTCAATTCGAGTGAATAAATTGTTTGTATGTGTGTTATTATTGTATTGTGCTTACGATATTTTCGCAGATTGTGAACCAATTATGATGACTCTTTTACTTTAAATATAACAGTGGTAAAGCCACGCGGCAGCTTTTGATGTCGCACGGATGGGCCGGCTCGAACCGGGCTCGTACCACGACCTCACAGAATACCAGCGTGAAGTAGAGATTTACCTCTGCGTTTCGCTTGGTGAGTGCAGGTGGCCGGAGGCCCTTTTTACTGGAATGAGGCATTCCATCTTAGTCCTCACGGGTGACAACGCATCTACATTTTGATTTGTAATAGAGGATAGATGTAGATGTCTATGGGCCGCAGCAACCACTTACCATCAGGTGGACTGTGTGCTCGTTTGTCACCCTTATCATATAAAAAAAATAGGTTATAGTTCAAGGAGGGTCCCATATAAATTTGGAGAAAATTAGTAATTTCAAGATTTTTTTGTTAAAAGTTATAATTATTCACTATGGTATTCTGTGTGAGCTTGATTCGACCCCGTTCTAATCGACCAATTCGTGCTGCAGCTCAAAACACACCACCTCACATAATTCGTGAGTTGGTAGATTTTTCTCGCAGTTATTCTGTTTCTCGATCCGGGAGTATTTTATTGCTTGCGTTAAACGATAACATGAACACGGCAATTATAATTTGCATTTTATTTATGTGTTCAAAACGATATTATTAATTAAATAGATTAAATGGTGAGATCGGCGTGCTATGCACGTTGCTATATTTTACACTTTTTCATATGCTATGCGCAGCGCTGGTGTTGTTGATCTTCGTTGAACCAGGAGCTGCTCGCCCTGCAGCTCCTGGTTCTTGTTAACTAATGCTCGCTATACAGGTATACCTACAGCCGTTTACTAAACGCATATAATGTATAAATACATAACGTGGTAGAGCCACACTGCACCTTTAATATGGTTGCAGTACGAATATGTCGGCTAAAATGGGGTACGACGCGGTCTTAAAGAATACCATCGTGATATAAAAGCTTAAATCTGTCATATTTCGTATGGTTAGTGTAAGAACCGGAGACGTTTTTTACTGATAACAAGGCATATCATCATATTCCTCAAGGTGATAACGCATTTGCATTTTGATTCTTAATCGATAATAGATGTAGGTTTCTACGGGCCACAGCATCCACTTACTATCAGGTAGACTGTATGCTCGAGAGTCACACTTTTTTTTAAAAAAAATATTAGTTCATACCAGTGCATACCAGTTATTTATACTTTTGCTTTAGTACTGGCCAACTTAGTGGTAATATACTTTTTGCTGCAGGCTGTAGTATTTTATGTTACTTTGTAACAAATTTATATCACTTTATCCTTTCTTCTGTTAATTTCTTTATTTATTGAAGATTTCACACATTAAAGCCACCATTCATAGATCTCATACACTAGGCTATTTCATAATACACAATATTACTTGATCTAAATAAACGTCACATTGGAGGTCACACAACACAATTACTCCGTACCGAGAGTTGGAGGTAATGAAGCCTTATTGTAATATGACACCTGTCATTTATTTGTCTTCTTAGAAGTTAAATGGCATTATCGGTGGAAGTGACAGTCAAGTTTGAATAAGTGTTACAATCGATCTGCAGCTCAACAGGATTAATGATATATTGATTGATCACGTAACAGTTGTTATGTGTTCGAAAATATTTGATTATTTTCGAATACAAAACTGCAGTTAACAGTAACCCTTGACAAAGACATCGACTTGAATCACCCCACAAGCCAGTCACCCCGACCGAAATTATTTCTGTAGACTCTGTCTCTGAGAACGGGTTAATCCCGGTCAGCACCTCGGGTTATCTGAGGCAACTGGATACCGTCACCATCATAAGTCTCCCCTGCCGAGGAGTTTCGTCTGTGTTGAGTTTTATCTATTTAATTAATTTTATTTTTTCTTACTATATTCTATTGAATATATATTTCATTCTATCTTATTTATGTATTTAACAGATTTTATATCTTTATAAGTACTTATGCATTCTAATAAGACCAGAAACATTAGAAATTTCTAAAAAATAATAAAGACCAGAACGGTATGTATATTATATGGTAACGCCCGTTAACAATTTAATGTATAAATTGAGAAGAACTCAAGTTACTGGCGCGTCCATTATATTTACGAGTATATCAAAATATACCCAGTTTTATTGTATATATAAAGGGATATATAAAGTACAGTAAAGTAACAGTCATATTGCGTGTTGGGGTAGTTCACATGTCCTCCCATTTTCTGTTCTCATTTCTTAGACATGCCGGTTTCTTCACGATGTTTTACTTCGCCGAGAAGCTAGAAAATCAGCACTTAAAATTGTAAATTTTTTGGAGCGGGGGAAGTTCGAGCATACTCTTGTTCTATGAAAATTAAAGGTGAGCAGTTAACCCCTGAGCCCTACAACCCAACTACAACAAGCAAGCTAACTACCTCTTTGGTCTAGTGGTTGTAAGCACAACTGCTGATTATGAACCCCTGGGTTCGAATCCCAGTGTAATAAAGTAATGAATTATAATTTTGTAGCACGTACATAAAATTGGACTGTAGTAATATTGACCTACAGACTGAATTTCGATAACGGCGGCTAGTCTCGGCGGAGACTGCCCTCCTGTATAGAGCAGGATTAAACTGCACGAAAGTGTGCGTAAACCTAGGTACACTCTCGATATTCTTACTCCCATAGGTAGTCCGACAGGATGGCAATACGAGACAATCGGTGAAAGATCAAGCCTAGGACCAACGGATTGTATAAACAGACTTGATTTCATTAGCATTGTATGTCTGCAATTTCTCAGTTTGTTTCGACTAGACTTCGTCAAGTCTGCAATTTGCTTAGACTAGACTTTGAGAGTGAATCAATAGAGATCACAGCTGTGCTTACACATACGTGCATACCACACACCACATACACTTGTGCACTATTGTTCTATCCTGTGCCAATGGCTAGGAACTAGTCATAGCCCCTTTTAAACTGGCTGGTGTGACAGAAATTTAATCAATAGGACATTTTTTATTAGATAATGAAATACCGCAAACGAAACAACATAATTCCTTACCAATCAAGAAAAGATCAATCAAATCTAATTTTAAAAAAATGTTTTTTTTTAAAGGGTAAGGGTGACAAACGAGCACACAGTCCACCTGATGGGAAGTGGTTACTGCGGCCCAGAGACATCTACATCTATCCTCTATTACAAATCAAAATGCAGATGCGTTGTCACCCGTGAGGACTAAGATGGAATTCCTCATTTCCAGTAAAAAGGGCCTCCAGCCACCTGCACTCACCAAGCGAAACGCAGAGGTAAACCTCTACTTCACGCTGGTATTCTGTGAGGTCGTGGTACCACCCCGGTTCGAGCCGGCCCATCCGTGCGACAGCAAAAGCTGCCGCGTGGCTCTACCACTGTTAAAACTGTTTGTTTGTCAGTATTTTATGCGCTGCCATACCGTTCATCAGATTGCGGTAAAACTTTGTTAACTTATTGCTTGCACTTGCGCGAAGGTTATAGGCGTAGTACAATTAACTTACACTAGGTGGCGCGACAATTTATTTGAAAGTTATATATCATTAAATTTTAACGAATGTATTATTATTACTAATTAAACAATATGACCCTTCCAAGTTTATAACTATATTTCCAAAATTATTTTTTCTACGGAAGCTATGCGCCGGGTACCAGCTTGGCAAATATAAAAAGAAAAAATACGTATAGAAAATTTATTAAATTAGTAAAAGAATTTTTTCTTAATAAAGCTCATTAAACCGTCAATGAGTACTAAGAAGATAAAATGCTTTAGATGTCTGCCGCCTTTCCATATTGCTATATGTGTTGTGGAATGTTTATTTAGTCACTATATCACATATATTGCAATTATTAAATACATAAATAATTTTGCTAATATTTTCAAAATAAAAAAATTAAAAATTAATAAAGATTGTCTGCGTAAAATTTATTCATTATTGTCGTTAGCAGAACAAATTTTATAATAATCCTATTTCACGTCTGCGTGAGCCAACCATTGGGAGCCAATTATGAAATTATTATTCGTGTCAGTCAGCGTGGAAGCAGAAAGAATTTGATAGAAGTCGGCGTCGCGGTGGCGCCTGGTCTATGAAATTACCTTAGCAATCACGACACTTCAACTCCGGAATAAGCATACGAATTATTGTTAACTCGCGTTATAAACTTATCAAACATATCAAACTCTTCTCAAACTTTGGTTTGAGAAGAGTTAGCATCCACCGTGATTACTAGAGAAATGTTCACGGAACTAAATACCGAACCTCCTTCGAATTAAAACTTTTATCTTTCTAACAAGAATGTATCTTAGACTAATCAGAGACTAATTGTAAAATACATTTTGTAATATGGGGCTAAGAGGAGAAGGGCAAGGCCTTCGGTTAGTATGTACTAACTACTTATTGTAATAATGTGTCAGTAATGTAAGAACAATGTTGGTTTACTGTTACAGCTTGAACATTCTTTACTAACTTGCTACTGCTAGTACTAAAAGTTTCTTTGTTTATTTTCTCTCTAACAAGAATGTATCTTAGACCAATCACTAATCATATAAAATACGTTTTGTAACATGAGGCTAACCATCTTATTATAAAATATATTTTATAAATCATTGTCCATGGTGGTTAACAAAAGTCTGTCTTAAAAAGTAGACAATATGCGAACTGAAATGTAAAGTATGGATTATGACAGTGAATTTGAAATTTCGCGAAAACTGACGCCGCTACATGGATTAGGTGGAAACTCCTTCGTGACAAAGGTCTTCTTTAAACCCAAGACTATTAATGAACCACGTTTTGTGCTGTTAATTTCTTACGCGAGCCACCCAGTGAGTTTTATCTCAGTAATAGGCTTACAGAGTTTATTCTCAAAAAAATGTCACTTACCTTCAACAGTGGTAGAGCCACGTGGCAGCTTTTGCTGTCGCACGGATGGGTCGGCTCGAACCGGGGTGGTAACACGACCTCACAGAATACCAGCGTGAAGTAGAGGTTTACCTCTGCGTTTCGCTTGGTGAGTGCAGGTGGCCGGAAGCCCTTTTTACTGGAAATGAGGCATTCCATCTTAGTCCTCACGGGTGACAACGCATCTGCATTTTGATTTGTAATAGAGGATAGATGATGTCTATGGGTCAAAGCAACCACTTACCATCAGGTGGACTGTGTGCTCGTTTGGCACCCTTATCCTATAAAAAAAAAACCTTAGATACATCATTAGTAGTACTTAGTATTCTAATTAATGATCGCCGAACCAAACACAAACTAACAGTTGTGTAATTTTAATATTAATTTGTTATAATTAGTTTTCAGTAATATATTTAGACGGATAATAGCGGACTAATCTATAACTTTCTCGGTAATAAGAGAAGGCGTAGGCAGTATCTTTCCTAACTTTTGTGTACCTACACTTTAAATTATAATTGATTGAGACAGGCCCTTTCGGAAAATTGAATCTCTTAATCCTTATTGTACACACAATTTTTTTATAGAATAATGGTGACAAAGGAGCACACAGTCCGCCTGATGGTAAGTGGATGCTATAGACCAAATACATCCTTATCCTTCCTCGATTAAGAATCAAAATGCAGATGCATTGTCACCCCTGAGGACTACCATGGAATGCCTCGTTCCTAGTAAAAGGCGTCTCTGGTAATTACACATCCCTATCTTCTTGTTTCTGACACTTCATCTGAACGTACCTTTAATCTTAACAGCGTTATAGCTATATTTATATAAAATATAAATATAGCTATAACGCTGTTAAGATAACATAATGTAATATAGCTATAAAATATAGCTATAACTATAACAGCGTTATAGTTATAGCTATATTTTATAGTTTTCTTCAATATTGGAAAGTTTATTCAATTCGAATTATATTTTATTATGTTAAATTTATAAAATTAAGGAATATAAATTACCATGACGCATATAAATAGCCTATTCTTTGCAGCCATTTATGTATGTTATATCCGTAAGTACCTTGTTTGATAAAGAGAACGAACGCAAGGTTAGTATTGTCACAGTCAAGTTTTGAATAAGTGTATTGTTGTAAAATGTTCCGATTTAGTCTGTGAAAAGGCGCTTATAAACAAACAAATTCTATGGCCCCAACTTTGTATGTCAGGCCTGTCGTGGGATATGTGAGAATATGCTTTGTTTTTATAACCCTCCTACGGTTTAAACGTCTAAAACTGAATAGCGTGATTTAACAATTTCTTATTTATATTTTAAGTTCTAAGGTTCAAATCCACTTTCATTTAATCGTTCCTTACTTAACGCATTATCGTTCACCTTTCACTATAGTTTCTGTTGATTCTTTAGAATTATATTTATTGGATTCTAAAAGCTTTTGTTTAGACTTTGGTTTATAGATTAGAAAAATTTTATTGACAACGAGTTAAGCTGGCGATTTTGTTCAAATCTCTTAAAAAGTGAATAAAAGAAAAATGTTTTAGGGTTTGTACCTTTTTATCAACTGCAAGAGATCACCTATTTTAAAAATGCGTCAAATAGAATGTTATTTAGATTTGATTTATACATACCTACTATCAGGTTAGTGATGGCGCATGTGGTAATTCTATTCCTTTCCACGCTACCACACTAGGCAGGTCATACCTTTGTATCGTTAATGTTGGTGGTGTGGCAGTATCGTCATCATCATTACAGCCCATCACAAGTTCACTGCTGAATATTGGTCTCGCCCAAGGAATGCCACAAACGGTCCTGTCCTGTGTCCTTTTACCAGGTAGTCGCTCAGTCTAGTGTGGGGTCGCTCTACACTTCGCGCACCGGTACGAGGCTGCCACTAGAGATCATTTTTCCCCATCGGTTATCGGTTCTTCGAGCTATATGGTCGGCCCATTGTAACTTCAGCTTATTAATCTGTTGGGCTATGTCAGTCACTCTGGTTTTACTGCGGATATCCTCATTTTTAAGTTTATCACGCGTAGAAACACCGAGCATATCCCTCTTCATAGCTCGTTGAGCGACCTTGAGCTTCTTCATACGACTAGCTGTGAAGGACCACGTCTTAGTTCCATAGGTGATCACTGGCAACACGCACTGGTTGTACAGTTTCATTTTCAAGAAGATGTGTCGTAATTTCCGGAACGCTGCCCAGCCGAGTTAAATTCGAGGCAAAAGAAACCTACCCACCCATAAGGACTTCTAGGCAGAAAAAGGGTCATACCACCTTAAAATTCAATGTATCGTATTGTCATTGGTTATCCAGACGTCTGGTAGTGGGTAAAAACTGAATTACAAAATTCCATTACATTTATACATACAAAATACAAACAGGTCAATCTTATAAAGCGTGCAATAAATAATAAAGGAGTTAACAAATTAACAACAAGTATTGACCATGAGCTATAATAAACCTAGTAAAAATGCTAGGTTATAGTCTTAAATTTATTTTATTGTTATTGGTTCTTAATGTGTCTACAATATTTCAGATAATTTCTAAACTGATCTATAAAATTCCATTACATTCAATCATAAAGCGTGTAAAAAATCAGCCGATTAAGCAGTTAAGAATGCTAATAATTTAATTTACTAATCATAATTATCATCGAAATTAAATTAATTAGAATAAAAATTAATCATCTACAACGATATCACTTTACATGAACTCAATGTGGATCACAGAGCTATCGAGACTTATTACACCCTGTGCTATGGTTTATAACATCCATTATTAAGATAATTAAACAGTAAAATTGCATATATCAACAAATATTTTTATCCTCGGTGTTTTTGAAAGTTTTCAAGTTTAATTCTAATACATGTAACTCGTTGTCCAATATTTAAAAAAATCAAAGTCTCGCAAATAGTTTAACTGTTTAGTTTTATCTTTTCTATCCTAGTATATAAATAGTACTTAATATGTTCCTATCCACATGTTAGATGTTCTCGGCATGCACATAAACACAATTCCACGAGTATTCACTGTCGGAGAGACTAAAGACAGTACCGACCGTCGTAAAACAACGCAAAACATGGTACAACATCCGAAAGTTACGACACAGCTAACCTGTGACACGACCAAAATTGGTAAAATATTGAAATCACATCGACAAATACGCTTTACTATTTAAATAGCAATTTACCACCTTATTACAAAACCACCAAAGTTGAATTTTCAGTAGCACATATATCTTACGGATTAAGTATCCAAAATGGCTGGTAACAACACGAAATGGCGGAGGCGTAGTCAAAACCCCATCAAACACTCACCTCAACGTTGGCAATTTAAACTTGAATTTACGACGAAAGCAGTGTTAACTGTGTGATAATATTCTAATCGTAGCTTTAAAAGTCACTATTATGCACATAAGAAACCTGGACTTAGTGGTAGTTTTACAACTCGGGTCAGTGGTCAATTTTTATGTTTTTTTTTTTAAGGATTTATTAATAACGAAAGAAACAAAATCTGTTATATTGTATGCGAAATTGTTTTTTTTTATACAACGACAGTATTTTATACTATTTTTGGTAGCTCGTCTCACAGCTGGGCACAGCATCTCTAAAATTTCTAAGAGAGCTTAAGAGCACGGAACGGTCCGTCGTGCTGCACGAATGTGTGTTTCTGGACATTAGTTCATTTATTAAATTGCTTATACATACATATTTCTTCAAAATGATTTAATACATTGCCGAACACTTGGAAAATCAACACACAAAATTGCGGGGATCAAACCCGCTTTGCTCAGTTCATAACTTTAATTTACGTTTTTTTACATTTTTTTAAATGTAAAAATTAAGTAGTTCATATCTTAATATGATTTGAACAGCAAACGTCCCTTCGTCAAGCGTGCACAACCATTGCCACCCATTGATATACTAAAAACTGCCATCACTTACACAACTACCTCCATTACCTCTCTTTCGAGAAATACCACGTTAATACACATACATATTGACACAAGACCAACTGACGTTTAAAAAAAATTATATGCATTTAAGTTTTTTTTTTTACAATTCTATATCAAAACATTAATAAACATATCAAACTTGTTCATTAATATATTGCATCGAAATTAATGTCCTTTTTAGCTGAATTCGAAAAATGAAGGTTCTCAGTTTGACTATATATTATTTTCTTGTATGTGTGTGTTACGCAGTCACCGTGTAATGGCTGGCTAATGACAACTAGAAAAAAACTGCGGTTGCCAACCCACCTGCCAAGCGTGGCAATTATGGTAAATAGGGGGATATTCTTGAGATAATTTAAGAGGAGTCGTATGTATAGTAGTGGACTTTAATAGGCTGTAACTTGTATGTTACAGCCTATTAAAGTCTTCGTCATTTAGAACTGATTTTAATTATTCTTTCTTATTAAACAGTTTATATCTGGGGTGGTTTCACGAAAAATTGTAGAAATAACTAGGGCATGAAGGTTTTAATGAAACTGTATAATTTTTTAGCTTTTTGACATTTCCTATTTGTTACAAGTGAATTAATATGTGTTATCCCTTACACGAAAGCCCGCCGCTACATCTGACTTCGTTTGCGATAGATCTGCTTCTACGGTCACTTTTCATTCTTCATTTTTCATTAGTGAAAAATTAGGTACAAGATGAATTAGGTTTATAATAGACTTTTGTGATCTTACTGTCATCCTTAAGGGAAGTAGCGGGTCATTTCCAACACGAGTATCCTCTGATTACTCACTAGGAAGTCTCAGCAATATGTTGCATCTTGTTTACTGACGCAATTATTATTTAAACACATTTTTATTTATTATTGTCACATTGTCTATGTCTTCATTGTTTATAACTTCATTGCCGACATTCTAGTTGTTACCTCGAGCTTGTGATATTCCTTATTCCACTAAAAATGGTCCAAATAATCTATAACAAAAAGTGCAAGTCGAATTCACAGAATAAAAAAATACAATAATTTCCACTTCATAGTTTCTGAATTCGGGGTTTTAATTCTCCTGTCTTACCAGGTCGTCACTCCATCTAGTGGGGGGGGGGGTCGCCCTACACTTCGCCTACCGGTACGAGGCTGCCACTCGAGAATCTTTTTTCCCATCTGTTGTGTTGTGAAGAACCGACATTCTTCGAGACGTATGGCCGGCCCACTGCCACTTTAGCTTACTAAACCGTAGGCGTATTACGTATCTTGCAGAAGGCCAGCGATAGCAAAATTAGAACAATAATTGCTGATAAATCGCAGATACGTATTTATCGACCAGCGATAACCAAGCCCTAGCTAACTAGCGACCAAAAGGCAGCGCTGTCGCTAGTTAGCTTGGTTAGCTTGCCTACCGTTGGGCTATGTCAGTCACTCTAGTTCTACTGCGGATATCCTCATTTCAAATTTTATCACGCAGAGACTATCCTGTATGAGTGCAGCTGTGTTTGACAACGCACTATATTTCTGGCCTGTGCAGATGGGAAGTCTCCGTTTAGACTGACTGCCGTGACCAAAGTTCGGTAATCAAATTAAAAAAAATTATGTGACGGTTCACACGGATCTTCGCTCATTAATTTTCACATATTTAATATAGAATAGAATAATTTTTATTCAATATAGATTACATGTATTTCTTATTGAAATTAATTTTTTACTTTACCACTGGTTTGGATAAAAACCTCGGTCCTGGGAAGAACCAGCAAGAGACACTACATTATACAATATGAAAGGTACAAACTATTTACAAAATTTATTTTAGAAACAGTTTGAAAGTGACCACTTCATTCCCAGGGGTTATTATCAACCATGTATTCATTTATATTATAATAACCCTTTTTAAACAGTTTTTGTTTGATAAAATATTTAAACTTGATAATAGAGAGACCTTGTACATTTGCTGGGACTTTGTTGTACAAATTGCTTCTAATAGTTTTTTGCGTAGGATGACTAACAGGAACCGGAGACCCTTTTTATTGGTGACGAGGCATTCTATCTTCCTCGGGGGTAATTCGTCTGTGTTTGGATTCTTAATCAAGCATACATGTAGAGTGTCTACGGCCACAGCATTTGAAATCACTTCTTGAATAAAAAAAGCGTGGTATTATACATTTTGTTACAATACGAGTAGACATCCATTTATTACTCTTATACATGTCAATATAATTTGTCAATATTAACAAGGTACCTACGTCGTTAATTTACATCGAAATACTTAATCGCTTGTTCCGTATAAAGGAAGTGTCAAAGTAATTAAGCCCATCGTATTCATTTAAGGTGCGAACGTATCCAAATGGGTTGTGCAGTCAGTCTTCGATGGCATCTACTTAAATATTATGCGTTCTTACTATGCACTCTGTTTGGTATACATTAAACATTACGTATTTCATAAACAGATATTCGCGTCATCACTCCATACAGTCCACCAAGCGGTTCAGCGAAAGCATACAAAGTGACCACATAGTTAGAATATCAAGCGATACCAATAGATTATCTCGTTTTTTTTTTTCAATATTTATAGACCATTGTAGTCGACGCAAGGGACGTGTGCTCAGGGCCTATTATTTCGGCTTCGGCCCACGCGCCGAGAATTCTAAATTGTAGTTATGAAAGTTTGTTGAACTCTAAAACGAAAATACAACGTCATTTTGCATCTGTTTCAAATCAGTTATGGAAATTTAAAACCCTGTCTTAGCTTGTACTTGATTTGATAATCGGGCATGATGTTTCTTTTTCGTCTGCAAATATAATTTGGTTTCTGTTCAAGTTGTAATGTAAATGGAATCATTCATTATACTAATCGTTAAAATATTGCATTTTGACATTATAAATTATGTGGTTTGGTGTTACTTTTTCGATTAAGGCGTAGTTTAACTATTTCAAAATGTTTAAAATCTTGTTTTATCGAAATGTTTTTCCTTTTCAAAATATTCACTTAAATAATTTTGAAATTACTCATATTTTTGGTTTTCGATCACTTCTATCGCTACGCTGTATGAAGAATTTTAATATTTTCTGCCGACTTCCAAAAAGGAGACGGTACTCAATTCGAGTGTATGTTTTTTTTTTTATGTGTGTTACCTCATAACTTTGTACTGGGTGAACCGATTTGGATGATTCTTTTTTAATATGAAAGCTGATAGTTCTCGTGTGGTCCCATATGAATTTGATCAAGGTCAGACCAATGGTTATTGAGTTATTCTTAAATAACCTATATTGACGTTGCTTATATTGAAGTCGGCTGTACAAAATTTTTAATTTTAAATTATATCGTATAGCAATAGTATGTACTATTGAGAACGGGGAATGGAAGACGAGTCTGAGTATGGACGTTGATTCTTAGGAAACGGCAATATAATTTGACAAACGTCCAGAGGCTTAGTGATCAAGGGTTGATTGCGGTTGGTATTCTGCTTGGAGCCAACATTAGAGTGAAAACACAATTAGTTGCTTTTCGGGACCGGTTGTGTAGTGATTGTGACTGTGTCTCTGACATTACAGCTTACCTACCCTTTAATCTAATCGCGTAAACGTTCCACTGAACATGGGGAGACTAAATCGAGTCTCCTGTGCAGTTGATTGCTTCGGGCAGCATTCGAACGTTAGGACGAAGTCGACCGGGAAGACTTCATCATCCGTGAATATTTGTGTTTGTATATCGATGTGTGTAGTTCGATATACAAACATCGTATTAACGTTTAACTTTAAAAAAAAACATGCATGACAAAGTTACACACTGGTCTAAATATGATAATCACGCTAGCTAGAATGATTTGGGGAATTTTTTTCCTGGAATTTATTATCACTTTTTATGACGCTCACTAGATGAAAAGTAGTTACATGGAAATTTATCTCTGTAAAAGAGGTAAACAATAAATTTTTGTCGTTTTGCTAGGATAGGATTTATTATTATAAAATAAAAATAAAAATTGCACCTAAAATTAATTCAAACTTAAAGAAAGTCATTATTAAATTACTCGTATATTCGATGCAATGATAAGTTGACGTCATTCGTCACAAGGCAACACTACACTTATAAAAGGATACTTTGTAAGGCTACGATGTATTGTTGATATTCTTTTTATATCTTACAAGGTTTTTAATATGTATATCAGTTTTGTGCTAATGTTTATAAAATTTATGGGTGGTTTAATGCATGACCCATTTCTTATGCCTCGCCAGAAACAGAAACAGATAAAGCGACTATCAAATGGAAATAAATGTTTCAAGTGAATAGAATCCAATGAATAGACATCAAAGGGCTGCATAAATTATTAATGATTCCAAAGAGTCGTTTGATAACTTAGAAGTAATGAAAAGGAAGTAAAGCGAAACGTAATAAAGGGATGTACACAATAAAAGTCAATTAAGAATTGCGAAACAAATCCAAACGGAAAGGGCCGAACCGGGCCTCGGGTAATAAGTGGTTGAGGAGCAATAGGAACATGTAAATAATAATTTTGATAATAACATTAACGGAGACAATAGGTTTTGTTCGCGTCATGTAGGGTGTTATTAATTTAAAAGGTCATAAGACATTGTTATTTGACTAAAAAGTATTTGAAAGACTAAGTATATTACTCAAAATGCTATTTCGCTTGCTAACCTGTAATCAATTTTTGGTTGACTTTAATTTATAAAGTGGATATCATATTTCCAAAAAAGAACCACCTACCATGCAGCACGTACATCTAAATTGCTAGTCTTGGATTCTAAGCTGAATTTCGTCAGACATTGCATCCGATCTTACATAAACGTTATAAGAGACAACTATTAGTGTAACGAGCCAAGTCTTTTCAGTTCGCGATTATTTGAAAAGAAACGTCGCTAAGCGTTCGAAAGATTAAGACACACATCTTATTCTTTATCACGTATTCCTCATAGCTTGAAAGCAAGAGGACTAATGTCATCAATATTTCTCGGGAAACCATCGCCGTGTACCGGAACAAACTTATGTCTGAAGTCGAGTCTTTGCTGGACAAAGTCTCGGATTGGGGGCGACTAAATCTAGTCTAGTTTAATCCTCAGAAGACATAAGTTTGCGCGTTTACCGCTAAAAACCCCTGTGTTATATCTCCTCAATTTCAAGGCACTCCTCTTTTTACCTTAGCCAGTATCGGAATCTTCGCAATATAGAGTGACGTGCAGTTTCGTGATCACTTGGAAGAGAAGGCTGAATTGTCCTCTAAAAAGCTTGGCGTGCTCAGCAGAGCGGGACAGTTCATGCCGGCTCACTGCCTGCAACTTTACAACGCGCATGTTCGGCCTCACATGGATTACTGTTCCCATCTCTGGGCTGGGGCTCCCCAGTACTAGCTCCTTCCACTTGACCGCATCGGCTCGATTCACTGGCGCTGTGAAGATATGTTGCATCTCTTTGCGTATTTTATCACATCTACCACGAGGAGTGCTCTGAAGAATTGTCCGGACTAATTCCAGCCGCTCAATGTCACCATCTCACAACGCGAAAAACTCGTGATACCATCCATACTATCTGGATGATTGGCGATCCACCACAGTGCTATTTAGAAGAAATTTTCTTCCTCGCACAACTTCCTTGTGGAATCGATTACCACCAGCGATTTTTCCGGACCGATACGACTTAGGGACCTTCACGAAAAGAGCCTACTCCTTTTTAAAAGGCCTGCAACGCATCTGCAATGCCCCTGTTGTTGCAGGTTGCAGGTGAACCGCATGCTCGTTTGCCCCTCTCCTATGAAAAAAATCAGAGTCGTGTTAGATCAAGGGTTTAGTGCTCACTGTTAATTTCACATTACGCGAGCAACCAGGGTTCGATCACCGTCGGCACCAATGAAATTTTTAATCGCAATTTTATGTGCTGATTTACCACGTGCTCGGTGGTAAAGGAAAATGCTGCATGTATGTGAAAAAATGCATCCAAGACATGTGAAGTCCGCCAACGGGCATTGGGGCAGCGCGGCGGACACTTTCTTGCCCTAAAACCCTCTCAGAAGTGAGAGGAGGCCTATGTCGAACAGTGAGACGTACTTTACTTTTAATTTTAATGTCATATTATCAGAAAAAAGGTCTGGTTTTTGTCACGAGCATCATTATTATGCTATTATGCTGATACTCCGTCAGTCCGTTAAATTGAAGAGTTTGTAACAATCAGGAAACTAATGACAACAATGAGACATTTAATTTAACATGATTTTAACAAGGCCGAAGTTATTTTGTCCATTAATAAAATATCTGCTGGTCACCACGTAAAAAAAAGAACAAGCTTTTGTATGACAATGCGCGCACTGGACCGCCCAGACATATCCGGCGTTTTGTTACCGTTCCGTTTTTCAGTTCGGGCGCGTAGTTCATACTGATGATGATGATGATGGCGATGACGATTATATCAGTGATAAATTATTTATAATAATTACTTTATGTTTATTACCTATAGTAGATGGTAGGTTTACCATGCGTAAGAGTCCCTCTTGGTATGTATGATCAACTCACGTATTTCTGTTGTCAAGCACTGCTTGTTGTATAACAAAGCCTACTATGTAACCATTTTAAGAATAGACTGCGGGTATCCGCGGGCTACGATGTCCAAAGACTGCGTTACTATCTTGTTATATAAGTAGAGCATTTTATAATAGTTCTTAATGTCACAGAATACCAGCGTAAAATGGTAGCTTAAAGTATTCGTATTGTGAGTGTAGAGATCCTGGTTCCATTTTCCTGCTGCTACTATTACTAATGAGGCATTCCATCTTAGTCGCCTGGGGTGACAACAAATCTACATTTTCATTTTTAATCAAGAAAAAATGTTAGATATCTATGTGCCGCAGCATCCACTTACCATCAGGTGAACTGTGTGCTCGTTTGTCACCCTTATGCCGAAATACTTAAACACTACTCAATTTTAAGATGCCTTTAAGTCTCGTGCTGTCTCTATCACTTTAAGTCAAAGTGATTGTAACACCACGATACTTAAAAACATCTTAAAATTAAGTATCGTTTGAGTATTTCACCATTTTTCTATCAAAATGTAAGTACTGCTTTTATTGTCCACAAGTCATAGAAATGCTGTTATATCTTATTAGGAACAAGAACATAAGAAATTTAAATATTACATTAGTCCGGTACAGCTTTATATTAGTGCGGTAGCACTGGCATCAACTTGTAATGCAAATATAAAGGGCCAGACGTCACGACCTTTTATATTTATCTATATTATTAGGTCATATAGTTTTATAGTCCGTGACGTTACAGACGTCCATAATATCTCTTTTGTCTAAAGCAATTTAATGACACGCCCTGTGGCTCTCGGAATAGGCGCCGATGCACACAATTTTATTATTATCTAATCTGTTAACTGCCGTGGAGATGCTATCGGCCGTCACAATCAACATAAACCGGCCCATAAACTAGACTAACAATACACAATTACCGAAGGGAACTATCGCCGAACGTTCGTGGGCCACAAATTGTTGTTACAAAAACGCTACGGGCCATGAATCCCGGATGCAATGAGTATTTCGGACATTGACTAGTCTACGGCAATCTATTGTGGCTCAAATTTTGTTTGCATGTATATTCAACATAAATAATCTTCATGACGGGCAGCAGCGTATTCCTAATAACTAAAAATAAAAGTGCGGTTGCCAACCGTGACAACTATGGAAAATGAGGCAATCTTAGGGGGAGGCCTTTGTCAGCAGTGGACTTTTGATAGACTAATATTCCGCCTATGATGGTAGTGGGGCCGCCACTACGTGGTCAAATTTACATATACCTACAATAAAACAATAAAATATGTATTAAGAAACACATTGTGTAACTACTTAGGTTATGAAGTTTGTACTTGCGTGTGTACTGGAGTAAGAAGTAAAGAATACGATAACTGTCCTTTGCTTAATATAATATGTATGTGGGGTATTTTCAAATTATCAGCGTTTTTCTCACAAAATACTACTTTATTTCACACTTTATATCGTTGTAATAAATATGTTCTATCTCGAGCACACCTCAAGCAACAGAGATTGAACCAAAACCATCGTCTTGTCTCCACCCTTTTCCTTCATTTCATATGTTTCAAGCTTAAATCTCGAATTTATTTTCATGATTTTCACACTATACCCTAAGATTCATTCCCACATGTACCTATATTGCTTATTTCAAGGCTTAAAAAGAAAGTCGACAAAATTTTGGTTGCTAAGGAAGTTTATTTAGTCCTTTAGTCCCTACGTTGGTTTTCTAATTTGGGTTCCTAAGTTACACGTGTTGAAAATTACAAAGGATTTTATAATATAGCAGACTAAAAACATTTGATCCGTGAAGAGTATTAAATACACATAAAACCAATCCATCACGAAACACATCCACTTACTCGTGTATATTTAAAGATTGAAACGTCGATCTTGTCAAACATAAAAGTTTGTACAAAAGATTCACGGAAGTCCACAAATGAAATTACAAATAAAAGAATAACTACACGTTCGATCGAACGGATATTTGTTTTAGTGATTACATTACTTTAGCCG
Organism: Parnassius glacialis; assembly: GCA_033319125.1. Lineage (NCBI taxonomy): Eukaryota > Metazoa > Arthropoda > Insecta > Lepidoptera > Papilionidae > Parnassius > Parnassius glacialis. The sequence goes on from JAVANC010000018.1 coordinate 35,838,742, forward strand.
ACACGATAGTTTGTTAAGTATTCATCTTGAAATTTATCACATCATACTCAATATCGATGTTTGTACTGCAACATAGAAACATCGAATCGAGGAAACGGCTACCATAGGTTAGGTATTTACGCCGCATTGTATGCGGATGTGTCTCGCAACTGGAAATGAAAACTTATTTTACATAATTTTCTGTAAAAGAATCCTAAATTTAAATTTATTTGTATTGTGATTTGCCAGATCATTTCATCATAAAATAATATACTACCCCATTACGCCCCTGGGTATCGTAAGAAGTGCCTATGGGGAATGCCAAAAATACCTCATGGATTTCGATAGATAGCAGTATATCGCGTTTGCACCAGACGTAGAACGACGACTCAAGATGCAAGACGCTTGGTACTGCAATTGTCAATCCACCCGCCAAGCATGACGATTAAGGCCTTCTTACAACAGAAGAGGCACAGGACGGGCAGTAGGCATTTACGGGCTGATGATGATGATGATGATAACGATTGTGATTTGTTTCTTTCATCACAGCCTATATAACTATAAACTAGAGCTTGACTAATGGTATCCAAGTTATTGTGAGTGAGTTTGGATGGGTGTTAAAAGCCTACTGACTTTTCTCAAGAAAATACCCATATTGCATTTAAACGCAGGTAGTTCTAATGTTGTGTGGGTTGCGTTATAAATGACGAATTAAAGTGCTTCTCCCCGTTGCTAAGTATTTTTTATAAAACTAAAGTAACAAACGCACTCAACTGTTCCACTACTTCAAGTCAACTCCACATTAATTATTTTATCGTCTTTAATTATCTATACAAATAAATAAAATTGAAGTGTCTGTTTGTAATGTCAAAATACCAGCTTTTTACTAAATGTATATGAAAGTATATACGGTACTTATAACAAAAATACATTTTTTTTAATTTTTGTCTGTCTGTCTGTCTGTTTGTTCCGGCTAATCTCCGAAACGGCTGGACCGATTTCGACGGGACTTTCACTGGCAGATAGCTGATGTTATAAGGAGTAACTTAGGCTACTTATATAATAGAAAAATAAAATAATTAGGTTTCCGCGTAACACAATTAAAACCCTAAATTACACGCGGGCGAAGTCGCGGGGAACAGCTAGTATCTAATAAAAATACTTTCACTAAATTGTCATAAAATTGTTTAGCAAAAATCTTTTCTTTTTCATAGATATGTTTACGTATAACGCATGTTACAACCGTATGTACGCGTTTTTGGTTTGTAATCCAGGTCAAAACTTTGTATATATTAGGTATTTATGTTACGTAAAATTGAGTATAGACTGTTGTGTACATCCAATAAATAAATAAATAAAAATAAATAAACGAACCTACATTCCACCTGATGGTAAGTAACTACTGTAGTCCATGGACACCTGCCGCTAACTTCAAACGAAGAGCACGGCTACAAATGGTGTCACTTCTTATGATTAAGATGGAATGCCTCACAGCTTGTAACTGCACTAGCTCTCTATATCCATCAGACTGGAACACAGCAGTGCACTCACTGCAATTTGGCGGGAAAAATATTTAAAAGCGTAGTACCAACTCAGGTTTTTTTTATAGGATAGGGTGACAAACGAGCTCACAGTCCACCTGATGGTGGTTGTTGTGACCCATAGACATCTACATTTATCCTTGTTTGCGAATCAAAATGCAGATGCGTTGTCACCCGTGAGGACTAAGATGGAATGCCTCCTCTCCAGTAAAAAGGGTCTCCGGTTCTCTACACTCACCATACGAAACACAGCAGTGTTAAGCTGCTATTTTACGCTGGTATTCTGTGAGAGCGTGGTCCTTCCCCGGTAGAGCCGACCCATTCGTGGTACAACTATACTACTAATATAGCTGCAGCATGGCTCTACCAAGGTGGACTTCTAGACAGAAGAACAGTCCTACCACTTAGTACCTACAACCAAAAAAGATAAAAAATGAAAGCGACAAGCATAGATTAATAATCGGTCATCGCGCGCTCTGGCACGATGACTTATCATTAATCTATGGCGACAAGTTACTTTTACATCAATAATATGGTTTTAAAACTTTTTACGTGGTAGAGCCATACTGTAGCTATATTGTGGTTGCGGGATGAATATATATTGTGGTTGGGTGGGCTCTCCGGGATCTTACAGAATACCAGCGTAAAATAGCAGCTTAATGCTGCTGTGTTTCGTATGGTGAGTGTTGAGAACCGGAGACCCTTTTTTAATGAAAGCGAGGCATTCCATCACAGTCCTCAGGGGTGACAACGCATTTGGATTATGATTCTTAATTAACTATAAATTTAGATGTCTACCACCATATGCTCGTCTGTCCACCCTTATTCTATATTTTTTTTTGTTCACTGTACTTTTTAATTGCGATTGACGTCACCTGAACGTTAATGTGACGAGGTTCCATCGCATTACCAATTCAATTTGCGGGGCTTATACCTAAGTCAGAAATACAATGCAACTTTATGGGTACTGTAAGAATTTAAACACACATAAAAATGACAAACGTCAGAAGTTATGGTTAAAAGTTATATATTTAACCACTAATTTTATATTTTACCACGATTGCTACGAGTAGTGCTGTTTCCTTAAATACATTAAATTAAATTCCTTAAATACAGTATTTGGAATCCAACCGATCTAATGTTTAATCGGATCCGATCATGGTGGTGTTTATGGAACGATGGAATTTTTAAAGTAAAGCTGAAAACTTTAATGTAATTTCCCGGAGTTTGCAAAAATTAAATTTTGGTGCATCCAATTCCGAACGAAAAATAGAAAGAAAGAAGAAGGAATTGTAAGTTCCCTACAATTATGATGAGGACTGATGGTGTGAATAGCACCATACAAGTTCATGCTCGAGCAAGGCCCCATTTGGTTTTTGGTCGGGCGGTTGGTCTGATAAACTATCCAACAAAACTTGTCAGAATTAATAAAATGTGTGGCTTTTTTTGTCAGACCCAACAAGTGACAAAATTTACTTTTCTATTGCTATCTAACATGAATTATTTTCTGCCTAGAAGTTTTTCTGTCTATTTGTGTAGGTACCAAATGGTTAGAAGCATCATGCGCACACACACACACACACACACACACACACACGCACGCAAACACAAACACACACACACACACACACACGCGCGCACACACAGGTCTCGAGCGCACACGCACGTAAGTTTAGAAACACGTATCTTTTTTTATAGAAGAGGGGGCAAACGAGCATGCGGCTCACCTGATGGTAAGTGACTACCGCCGCCCATGAACAACCGCAACACCAGGGGTATTGCAGATGCGTTGCCGGCCTTTTAGAAAAGTGTAAGTTCTTTTCTTGAAGGTCCCTACGAAGGTCGTATTATATCCATATTTTTTGTGTTTTTATTCAACAAAACCTTGTTAAATATACATAAAAAGGAACTAGCTCCTGTTACTTAGGGCCACATTGATATGTATAAATTGTTTTTTGTTGCTATAAAGATTTTTAAATTTTAAAGATATTTGTCCACGTGCGGTTTGTCGATAAATCGTCTCTAGGATACAGATGAAATTTCCAGCGTTTGAGTAATATTTTACTATAATAAATACTCATTATTATCATCATCCCCATCATTCGACCGTCGACTTCCTACATGTTTTACCTGAGGATGCTATTAGTTGCTGACCTATTAGTCTCTGGTAAGCGAAATATGGGACAGTCCCCAACTAGATGGAATGACGAACTGGTAATGAATACTCTTAAAAAATCAAATATTCTAAGAATAATTATACGCAGTAAGTCATTCCTTCTTAGTGAGATAAGGAATCTGAAACCTTCTTAGTTGAAGTTAATTGCCTGCGGTATACGTACCCACTTCCTATTAAGAGAATAGTTAGTAATTCTGATGTTATAATAAACCGCATCAACAAAATCGGTCGAATTGAACTAATATATCGCTTAATAACAGATCCTTGCGGACGACGTCATGGGGTATTCATTTGTTGTATACCAAAATCTTCTCCAGAATGTAACAAATACTTTTCTGAAAACCGCATCAAAATCGGTTCTGCCAAACGCGACATAATCGCGGACAAACATACTTAACATACGGGTCCTTTTTCCTTTTGGACAGACTTAAGGGTAATGCTAGCAAAAGGTAATTTTTATTAAATAATTTAAAATTAAAGTGGATCATATTACTTTTGAATCCACAGGTTTTTGGGATAAGGTTATCAATTTTCCAATATTATTATCGGTTAATCAGTTATCATATAGGCATGTAAAATGCAACGGACAGATAATTCTAACGCAAAAGTATAAAAAAGTAAATTCTAATGTAAATTTTTTTTAAGAGAAACAATAGAGAATTAGTAATGCTGATTAGTAACTAAATTTTCTGTATTTTATTATTAAATTATTGAAATAATGGATTAGTAACATTGATGATCGTACTTCAATAAACAATAGTACTCTCTAAGACGACGCTATTGATTATTATAACTATCTGTACTTTGAATGATGGGATATGTCTACACCTAGTAATAAAATTCGTATAAAGGTATGGACACAAAGCGTAATAAAAAGTCCATACACTTATATACACAATACGAATACCATGTCATTTCCAGAAAGTGTATTTCATTGTCCATACCAGCATACGATAGAACTAACATTGCTTAGAATGATGGACATTTCGCTTGAGTAATATTGTATTTACTCACTAGCAGTTCCAATGTGTGTTGAATGGATATTATTGTCATTTCGTGTTAGTATCTATTCCCGATGAATAGGTTTCTAGAATTTATAAAACATTAAAATAATAAACAAGTTAACATACACTTGTAACCAGTTACAAAAAATAAAGGCTTAAGATGCGTTAATATCTCGGATATCTAATCAAATTAGTCTATAATTATATTTGACTCTCCATTCCCTATAGATCGCAATACCGCAATTTTTTACGTGGTAGAGCCATGCAGCAGCTATATTGTGGTTGCAGCACGAAGGTCTGATCGTCCATGCTAGGATCACGCTCTCACAGAATACCAGCGTAAAATGTCAGCTTAATGCTACTGTGTTTCACATGGTGAGTGTAGAGAACCGGAGATCCCTATTACTGGAAACGAGGCATTCCATCTCAGTCCTCAGGGGTGTCCACAGGCGCATCTGCATTTTGATTCTTAATTGAAGATAAATGTAGATGGGCCACAGCATCCACTTACCAATAGGTGGACTGTCTGCTCGTTAGTTACCCTTATTCTATTAAAAAAAATAAGTTAGTGAGACGGTCACTTAACGACAAAATTGGTAAGAGGGTCGTAACTATACACACAGATTTCTGGGCGGACCTTCAACTCACTTTACGTATTGCTACTAGAAAATTAAATATATATAATTTATACCGAGGTACATAAAATCAATACCGAGGTAGAATATTCCACCATATTTATTCCATTACAGAGTATCAAAAGTCCTCTGAGTAAGTTGCCTCATAGGGAGGATATTTGCCATAGTTGCCAGGTTTGGCAGGTGAGCTGGCAACCGTAGTTTTTATTATTCTAGGTTTTATTTTTTAGTATTCAGGAATATACTGCATGTCTCCTGTTTTCTCTTCACGGAACGATATGGGTTAGTAGATTCTCGTCCGCCGCCAATAGACGGCTAATACCATATTACTTATGCTGCGAGATTTTCCTGATAGTTAAAGTCTATTTATATTTTTAAACTAGCTGATACACGCGACTTCGTCCGCGTTGCTTGATATATTAACAAAGGGTTCGTATGTGCGAAAGAAAAGACATCAAAAGACAAAATTTATTTGTAAACAATTTTATTCGTTGCCCCGTTTGTAACTAAAATATAAAATATATCTGGTTTAGTAACGCCAGAGCAAGCGACGTACAGTTGACCGTGTGAAAAACCCCGTATGAAAATCGTTGTTTCTTAAATTTATATTAAATGAAGATTTCGCAATTTTTTTAGATAAGGCCAAGTGTCTAAGAAATAAAACTTAGAAAATCTAATTTAAATTTATCTAGTAGTTTTCTCGTGCTGTGCGCACAACTGCAAACCTCTATCATTTTATTTATGTAGATAATGGAACTACTTTTGAAGAGGACTAAATTAAAAGCTGAATAGCCCGAGTCAATTATGGAACCAAACGTCGATTCAGCTCCACCATAACTATAAGTACTGCAAATTATTAAAGCTGGAAGTACAAAGCAATTAAAGTTAAACGAAAATTCATATCCTGGTAAGACCTGGTAAGGCATGCAGTAAGTCGATGTATGCAGGTGGCTTAGGACAGTGCAATGTGGCATTGCTTTGGGGACACTTATGTTCAGCCGTAGACTTTCGAAGAGCGAATGATGATGATGATGATGATGCATATTCATATCATCAATATAATTCAATAAAATTAGTTTTATTTAATATCTTATTTTTCTTATTTTATTTAATCTGCAGTGTAATGGTGGCATAGAAGAATCTACTACTCCCATTGAGTTATATGTACTACGTCCTAGAGAAACCATTCCGAACATTGACTATGTTCAACTGAACTGTACTGCAATCCGTACAAACTAAATATTGCGTAAATTGAAGTTTTGTGAATTTCATAAAATAATTATTATTACATTTTATTTACGCATGCGCGACGACTTTAATTTGATATAAAATAAGATATTAATATAAAATAAATATAAGAATTTAATATAAAATATTTTAATTTAATCTAAACAAACATATTATATTACTAAATAAAATGTAATAATAATAATTTTATGGAATTCACAAATCTTCAATTTACGCAATATTTAGTTTGTACGGATTGCAGTACAGTTCAATTGAACATAGTCAATGTTAGGAATGACTTCTCTAGTACGTAGTACATATAACTCAATGACTACACCATACCCCGTAGAATAATGTGTGCATCGTAAGAGAAGGAACTGAAACAGAAGATAGGAAAGTATCTTCCTCATAAAATCACAAAATAATAAAAACTTAGCGGTTGGCAACCCGCCTACCAACTGCGGCAACTATGGCAAATAACGCCCCTATGAGACTATTTATGGGGATTGTTCAGCAGTGGACATTTAAAAAACTGTAATGAATGAATGAATGAATATTTTAAACACTTTATTACCTCGATTGTAACAAAGTAAATATAAATTCTCGAACGATTCTACTAGGTTCTATTTTAACTTTGACAATTAAATTTACACGTGTTTCGAAACGGCTGGCTACTGAATATTTATGATTTTTATGTCCTTTTGATTTATGAGTTGCCAGCTCTGCAGTCTTGTATAACTGGCAGTTAGCGTTTAGTATTAAAAATCAACAAGATGTTTGCATTTTAATATATTTATAAAACATGTCGCCATTGTGGGCAGATGCGACATGTTTGGTTCCAACACCAAAATGGTTTTAATTATACCGGCCAGTATAAATTAAAAATATACAAGCGTTCATTTTCACTGTGACATCACGCAAATGATTTATTACATACTGGTTCGTTATAATGGCAGTTGTTGGACAATATTTTAATAGATAAGTAATATTAAAAAGTTGTGAAACCACACTTTTTTTAATATATAATATTATCGCAAAAAATTATTATTATGTAAGTATTCATAAGTTTCAAAAGTAAAAAATTAACCGATTCAACTGATGGATAACTCCTAATATAAAACAGGTTTTTCAAACAATTCCTAATTTTATATTAGGTCTTTGCCTATGACATTAGCGTTTTTATGAAATAAGTTGACGTAATTTTTTTTCAATATTTTTTATTTCTATTAATCTAAGTAATCGCCTATGCAATTGATGCATCGTTGCCAACGTAGTGGCTGCCCCTTCTTGAAGAAACCAGCTGGGTGGAGACAAATTCTTCAAAGGCATTTTGAGGCACTACCTCTCGGGTATTGAATTTTTTCCCGCCAAAAGTTGTTCAAATTCTGGAAAAAGTAGAAATCTGTAGGCGCACGGTCTGGTGAGTACGGCAGATGACGGAGAGCTTCCAACCCCAGCTCTTGTAATTTGAAGACCGTCTGTTGTGCATTATGAGGTCGCGCGTTGTCGCAGTTGTTGGAGCAGCGGTGACGAGCGATTGACCAAAGCTGGTTGGAGACGTGCGAGCTTATTAATCATTTTGTTCAGTTCTTCGCAGTACACATCTGCAGTAATTCTCAACCCGTTTCGCGAGAAGCTGTAATGAATCACACCGGCGCTAGACCACAAAACAGTGACCATCACTTTTCTAGGGGTTAGTTTTCGTTTAGGGCATTGTTTAGGTGCTGAACCAGTATCCAACCAACTTGCTGAGCGCTTGCGATTATCAAACAGAATCAATTTTTCGTCGCAGGCAAATGCGGTTAAAATTTCCTTCATTTGTGTTTTTGTGCAAGGCACGTCTCGACGCGTAATTCGCGCTGGCGATCGTTGAGTTCGTGGGGCATCCATTTGTCATGTTTTTTTACCTTGCCAATTTGATGCATTGTACTAATTTTGTTTTGATGGTAACGTCGAAAGGTGCTTCCACAATCGCCTTTAATTCGTCATTGTCGACTGAAACTTTTGGACGACCACGGGGTTCATTTTTCAGGTCGAAATTTCCAGACCGGAAGCGGGCAAACCAATAATACGTGGTGCGTTCGTTTGTAGTATTCGCTCCGTAAATGTCGTTGATGTTACGTGCCGCTTGTGCCGCGTTGCTGCCACAACGGTACTCATATTCCATAATTATTCGAATTATATCGTATCCATGATGACGAAAAAGATTAAAATGCAATGATACATAACTATAAGCAATAAACAAATGACTAATTTTGAATAAAAGAATTCCATGTTTTTAAAATAAAATTAATTTGAAATTAGAATTCTTAGCCAAACAAAACTTATTTTGATTTGAAATAGCCAGTACTGCAGAACGCCCATTTCATAGGTAGGTGGCCAGCACATAAAATTAAATACAATTTGAATTGAATGAAACTAACTTTTACGGATTTTATCGCGTATATTAATATATTTTAAATTAAAATGATTATATTGTTTTAACATCTGATACTAAAAACTATAATAATAAAAGAAACTAAAACTTAATTATCAATAGTCCTACTCTTTTAAATTCCCAACATTTCGCGTAAACGTAAAAAATCATATCAAATTGTATGATGTATTATGGATGGATGCTGTAATCTGCTTGGAATCCTATAATTAACGAAATCAATCCAAATCCAAGCATAATACTGCAAGACTGCAATATACTGTAAGCTCATTCTTCGTTGAACGAATCAAAACTTAATATTCAAAAACTGAAGGCAACCGGGCTAACTATGACATCGAGACGTCAAACATCTCAGTCCCCCAACCCAGATTCCGTACGCATACAATCTGAGCGTCTTCAAGGGTTGTCAACCCGCTTGCCAAGCGTGGGAACCATAGCAAATGCCCCCACTACCCGTACTATATATTTAAATAACATTGACTTACACATTAATTCAAAATAATTTATCGTGAACTGCATAAATCTCTTTCTGTATTTCATAAACGTTTCACGACTCTTGACCTTTGTAATCAGACTCTGAAATATCGATTACCTTATCCCAATAGCAATCACACCATAAACAAAATCCCAGTCCATAAATATTTTGCCTATTATAAAATATTCATATTAAAAGCTAAATACCGTCTGTCCGGTGTAACAAATTTAATAAATAAAATAGTACCCTAAGGTCTAACTCTGAATCCAAAATGAATCAATGAAAGCAATTCGACTACTGTCTTACGGAAGTGATGCAATATCCTGCAGACTTCCTCCAGAACTCTTTTGAAGCTGGTTGCAGGTGTATATGAAATTAGTTGTCACTTAAAAGCAGGTGGTTTACAAAATATATTGAATTAAAAAGAAAAATACCTTAATAACTCCGGTTTATCTCTGACATTTGGCCTTACAAGATTACGCTAGCTGGAATGCATTAGTTGGAAATTTTGCGCGTTACGAATTCTTATTTTTACACGAGTAATAGTTTTATTGAATTTTGCGCATACTCACCGCTGGGCAGCCAACTTCGTAAGCTCAGAGGTGATAGGTGATAGTTCCTCAATAGTAGTTTACCGAGTAGTGGCGGTGTAAGAATATGCACTACCCCATATCATCCCGTGGATGTCGTAAGAGGCGACAGCGGGAAATAAATCAGGAGATCGGCAGCGTCTTCCTAATAACGACTAAAAGTAAAAAAAATTGCGGCTGCTAACCCGCCTGCCAAGCGTGGCAAAAATGGCAAATATCCCTCGTATGAGGCAATCTATGGGGGGGAACTATGTTCAGGGGTGGACTTTAATACGCTGTAACGGTAACGGTGGTAGTTCACGCATGTGGTGACAGGTGATACTGTTTCACTGGTGATAGATAGTCCACCTGTGGGTGTGAGATGCGGTTATAGGATATACAACAAATATCATGCGGCTTCTGGTAGATGGTGGTATTTATTAACCATCTAATTTATGCCAGACGTAAATTACCCAGAACGGCGACGAAGAATAGTGTCAAAGGTGCAAAACGTCCGGTACAGCGATCGTCGACCCGCGTGCCAAGCGTGATGGTTAAGGCAAAATCCTTCCTATAATGGGAGAGGTCCATATCCAACTATATACTATAATAGGCTGCTGAAAGTACAAGATAATAAAATGGTACAACAATTGTCTGTAAAATTTAGTTCTGCTTTTTCTGGATGTAGTTTCTGCCATCAATCAAACCTGAGCTTCATCTGTCAGTGAGTAGTGTTCACCAAGTGTTGGTTAGACATTTGGAGAAAACTTTTGCATATTTCTTCTTACACTCTGAATAGAGTGTAGAATTTAATTGAATAATTAAGTTAATTTCTAATAGATTTTTTTATTCGACTTTCATTCAAATAAATATATTATATAAACATAAATTGTAGTATTTTTTCTTTGTTCTCTATTTAATATATAAGTCAGTTCATATAAGTCAATATTTATGATAAATAATATAACAAAAGTATTATGGTCAGTAGTGGCGACAAAATATATTTAAAGACAACCTCATTACTTAATTGATGACGTTGGACACACACAAGCATATCCAGCATAGGACTGTCTACAAAGAAAATCGATTAAATAAAAACTTAAAATTGTACTCCTTCAATTACTGAAGTAAAACCGCGGGAAAAACTGTATTATTTCTAAAAGGTCATAGCGGCTTCAGGCGTATATCACACAGTATCGTAATCTAAGGCTATAATAATTTACTAAATCAATTTCCAGATATCCATCGATGGTGTAAGTGTGGGCTGGGTATTCACGAACGGCAATCGAGTGGTCCTGTGACACGACTTAGTCACGATTTTCGTCTCGTGACGTCAATCAAAAAGTGCCAGTAAAGTGATGTTGGATAAGTAAGTCTTTAGCCAAATTACCTACATCTCTTTTCTACGCCAGCAATGACGGGAAAAGTCACAGATTAGATACGTATATCAATATCTATATAAAATTAATTTTGCAATTTATTTTTAGCAAATTGTAGCAAATTTTAAATTTGTAATTGCATACCTTAAGCGAAAGCGCAAGGTAATGTTCTACTATCGCCTAAAAATTAAAATTCCAACATTTTATCGAATAAAATAGTATCTAGCAATCATATTATACATATAAATGATATAAAAAGCACATTGTTAGAAAGATAAATGATTGTTGAACTTATTAATATTTTTTTAAATCGATTAATTGCTATTTTTTAATGAAAAAAAAGGGTTTTAGTGGCTTATGGTGTGGATTTATCATGTCCCTGTGGCTTGTAAACACTATAACTTTTGAAAATATCAATTATTTAACTCAATCTATTTTTTAATCTCTTCATCTATCATGTGGGAAGCCACTGAATGTAAATGGCAGTGTAATTTTGTTTTGTTTAGCTATAATTAATTTTTTTCGGCTCCAAAATGGCGAAATTTTCGTTGATTTGTTTGCCTCGTATATAAATTGTTTCTGTAAATGGGGATCTACAGCCACAGAGTAGTTTAGTTCACAGAGTTAAAGTCCACACCTTTGTATTAAGTTTAGTTCGGCTTCAGTCGCCGTCGTGAGTGGACATTGTTTCGGTTGTTTTCAGCGGCTCAAAAACATCGCTGTACAAATACACAATATTCGAATAACCAAATTTCTTAAATACTTGATTATAATAATAATAAGAGATTTTTTTATTACAATATTTAAAAGCACAGAATAAATAATAGTAGTACGTACTAAAAGTAAGTAGTATATTTTTTTTGTCATGGGTGACATTTTCATGCTTTTCGAGGGTGTCGAAACCGATAGGGTTGTCGAAATGTAAATCCAAGATGGCGGCCGCAATAGGTATCAATTTTTTTATCATGGGTGCCATTTTCATGGTTTTCGAGGGTGCGGAAGCCGATAGTGCTGTCGAAATGTAAATCCAAGGTGGAGGCTGCAATAGGTATAAAATTTTTCATCATAGGTGTCATTTTCATGGTTTTCGAGGGTGTTGAAGCTGATAGTGCTGTCGAAATGTAAATCCAAGATGGCGACTGAATTAGGTACCAATTTATTCATCATCGGTGTCATTTTCATGGTTTTCGAGGGTGTTGAAGCTGATAGTGCTGTCAAAATGTAAATCCAAGATGGCGGCTGCAAAATATATCAATTTTTTCACCTTGGGTGTCATTTTCATGGTTTTCGAGGGTGTTGAAACCGATAGTGCTGTCGAAATGTAAATCCAAGATGGCGGCTGCAATAGGTATCAATTTTTTCATTATGGGTGTCATACTCATGGTTTTCGAGAGAGTTGAAGCCGATAGGGTTGTCGAAATGTAAATCCAAGGTGGCGGCTGCAATGGGTATCAATTTTTTCATCATGGGTGTCATTTTCATGGGTTTCGAGGGTGTTGAGGCCGATAGTGCTGTCGAAATGTAAATCCAAGATGGCGGCTGAAGTAGGTACCAATTTTTTCATCATGGGTGTCATTTTCATGGTTTTCGAGGGTGTTGAAGCCGATAGTGCTATCGAAATGTAAACCCAAGATGGCGGCTGCAATAGATATCATTTTTTTCATTATTGGTGTCATTTTCATGGTTTTCGGGGGTGCTGATGCCGATAGTGCTGTCGAAATGTAAATCCAAGGTAGCGGCTGCAATAGATATCAATTTTTTCATCTTGGGTGTCATTTTCATGGTTTTCGAGGGTGTTGGATCCGATAGTGATGTCGAAATGTAAATCCAAGATGGCGGCTGAAGTTGGTACCAATTTTTTCATCTCGGGTGTCATTTTCTGGTTTTCAAGAGTGTTGAAGCCGATAGTGCTGTCGAAATGTAAATCCAAGATGGCGGCTGCAATAGGTATCAATTTTTTCATCATGGGTGTCATTTTCATGGTTTTCGAGGGTGTTGAAGCCGATAGTGCTGTCGAAATGTATTTAAACTACTTTAATAATTCCGTATAATCATGTTATACGTAATTTTTTTATTGCGCTTAAGGTATGCCCAATTGGATTTACCAATATATTTTGATTTATTGTTGTTAATTTTAAACAGATCTTTTAAACCTTTTAGTGATAAGGTTACGCAACCACAGTTTAAAGAGGCGATACGTGTAATTTTTTTTGAAAAATATTACATAAGTAACGGTAACATTGTGATATTATGTAACTGAATACCGTGATCCATTCGTTTAACAGCCTTGACGGAATTTTTTTTTAAATATTATCCCCAGAGACAACGAAATCTGTCTTACTTAAAATCGTTGATACCAATAAGTTTCTATTGTAATTTAGTGAAAAGAGAGTGCGAGCAACTTTAAGCATTTCTTCAATTGAGATCGATCTTCATGAGTAACAACCCTAATATTTAATTGAGCCGACGAGCATTGAGCTGCTATTTTACGCTGGTATTCTGTGACAGTGTGGCCCTTGCCCGATTGAGCCGACCCATTCGTGCTACAACCATAACATCATCGCGTTTCAAGTCAAAAACCTTCTTATGTGTATTTATTTTAAATAATATTGTAAAATCGACCGAGTTCATAGATTTTAAGATACTAGATACTAGAAGTAGCAAGTATAGTTTACTTATATAAATTTCGACATTAATCGCCCAATACGGTCGCTCTGTGATTATCATACCTGCTTGCGAAGTAACAAGTACAAAGTTTGAATCGCAGCTTATTGCCCCCACAGTAAAATAAAATTCGAGGATATAAATTACACTTGATGTACCCTGGTCGGTGACAGAAATCATAGTTTAAGCTGCGAGACGTTTTATTCTTTACATGGTAGAGCTCATTTTTCCCTTGAATATAGATCTAGAATAAGAATCTCTCTATCACCTATACTGTAACAGTGCACTAATTATTGTTTTCTGGTTTGAAAGATCAAAAAGTCAATTTAACTACAAGTGAGCTAAATCTAGACCGTCAGTAAGATTTGGAGTCTGTAAAAGTATCCACTACCCCATATCATACCGTAGGTATCATAAAAGGCAATTGAGTAAGAGAGAAACAGACGATGGACAGCAGCATCTTCTTGATAAGAATTCAACAGCAGAACGGTAATAAAAAAAAAACAAATTAGTTAGAAAAAAAATGGTTTGCAACCCGCCTTGCCAAGCGTTTGCAACTATGGCAAATATCTCCCTACAAGGCAATATTTCTCCTTTATTATTCTCTTTTTTTAAAATGTTACCCCCACACTAGGATTTTCTTCTGTATTATGTAGGCAGTTTACAAACACAATTGCGCAAGAATAAACATCCAGACCCGTAACAATTATTCGTAGGCCATACAAATACTTGTTCGGTGCGGGATTCACACCCGCGGCCCCCAGCGCAACAACTCATTGCTAGGTCACTGCGCCACGGAGCCGTCAAATATCATATGATTTACAGGAATCCTACGTCCAGCAGTGGACTTTTGACGGGCAGTGATGAATGATGGTGAGGCATATTTCATTTTAGTACTCAAGGGTGAAAAAAAAGTGAAAATCAGCGAAGTTCCAATCTGTGGGTTTCTTTGCTTGAAATTTATTTAAGAAGTCCGTGGGCTGTAATAGCCACTCACCACCCATCAGGTAGACTGGTTTATCACTCAAACGTTATAAAAATACCACAGTATCTAAATTTTCTATTTCTCTTTTTAAATAGAATAGGGGTGACAAATCAACACAGTTCACATGATGGTAAGTGGATATATACATATAATATAGACTATAACTATCTATAACTATCGTTGATTAAGAACCAAAATGCAAATGCCTTGCCACCCCTGAGGACTAAGATCACACTCACCATACGAAACACAGCAGCATTGAACCATTTCTACTGCTATTTTATGCTGGTATTTTGTGAGACCGTAGTCCTATCCTGATCGGTTTGGCTCGACCAGGGTAGGACCACGGTTGTACTACAACCATAATATAGCTGCAGCATGGCTCTACCCATATGAGACTTTTCTTTACTCAATCATATTATGGACATTTTACAGAGAATTATTTTAGAAATAGGTTTTAAGTATCACTAACTCATAGTTGGAGCCCGATCAAGGTTGTCGCTTAGATAAAATTCTCTTCATCCACCTTACCAATTGCAGATTTTTCAGCTTTTTTGTGCATTCGTCACTTGGCTTGCCATAGCTCATTAGGAACAAAGAAAAATAAATTTCATTCATCATTACTAAATACCACTTACCAGTTACACCACTTTCAATAGTAAAGTTATTATAATGACAGTGCACAATAATTTATCAAAACAATATTGATAGGCATCGACTGCAATGTAAGCGCGGGTGCTTACGAGTGCACAGTGACACGACCTGTCACGACGCGCTGACATACACGGAGCGTTCGTGAATATACAGCACGCACTGTAAGAGGGACATTCTCATTATTTTTGTGATTTTCCAATCATCGTCACCTCCAACCTTTTATTGTTTGCAGTTGGATATTGGCTTCTTCAAGCATGCGCAAGCAAGCCAATGGCATTAATTTCTTGATGTATTCGGCCATATTTACTACGCTAGATAGGCGGTTAATATGCACGAAGTCTATGTACTTTATCTCTAATAACATTGTTTTCTAACAGTCTGTAGAGATTACAGGTACAATACTGGACGTAAGCCTCTGCCAAGACGCAATTAAGACATCGTTCCAACCTTTTAAAATAATTTCCACACTTTTGAAGTCGGCTTTTGCTTTTTATTAAAAGTTTTACAACAAAAAAGGAAAACAACAGTCCTCGCACAATTATTGTTTTCACAATTATTGAGCTCACCTGATGGTAAGTGACTACCACCGCCCATGAACAACCGCAACACCAGGAGGATTGCAGATACGTTGCCGGCCTTTTAGAAAGGTGTAAGCTCATTTCTTGAAGATCCCTAAGTCGAATCGGTCCGGAAAAATCGCCGGTGGTAAATAATTCCACAGAGAAGTTGTACGAGGAAGAAAACTCCTAGTAAAATGCACAGTCGTGGAACGCCAAGCATCCAGATGGTGAGGATGGTATCGTGAATTTTGACGCGATGTGCGTTCGTGAAATTTGGTGGCTGGAATTAATCCGAAAAATTCTACAGAGCACTTTCCGTGGTAGATTCGATAGAAAATGCAAAGGCATGCAACATCCCTACGCAATGCCAGTGTATCCAGCCGATCAGAAAGAACTCGGTCGTCGACGATTCGAACCGCTTTACGTTCAAGTGGAAGGAGCTGGCACTGGGGTGCCCCAGCCCAGAGATGAAAACAGTATTCCATGTGAGGCCGAACTTGCGCTTGCAAGTGATGTGCCGGCATGAAATACTGTCTCGCTCTGCTGAGCAAGCGAAGCTTTTTAGAGGCCAATTTGGCCTTCCCTTCCAAGTGACCACGAAAGTGCACACTATTCGATATGTCGATGCCGAGGATTCCGATGCTAGCTGAGGCAGCATCGAAAAATCCAAACGTTGCGTAGTATAGTAGGCCGTGCGTTCATAAAACATTTAAATTACTATATGTAACGTGTGTTAAAGATGTTACTAATACATACCAATTTATTAATATCATTTTTTGAATAGAAATAAGGGTGACTATCATTCTCAGTTTCACATTTTGGTAAATATATGAGATGGCCACCATCTATGATGCTTTACCATCTTTCAGTAATACCTCATTACCAGTAAATTTTAGGGTTTTCTTTATTCATCACGAAACAGCAGTAATATTATCTCTATTTTGCTCTCGTATTCTGCGAGAGCATGCGTGTTTTTTCCTTAGTCGAAGGGACCAATTCGTGAAGCAGCCAAACATAAAATACATAAACATAAACACTCATGCCTGTCACCCAGAGGGGTAGACAGAGACTACGGATTTTCATTTGACACGATCCTGACACACCTCTCTCGCCTCCTCTACACCCGCATACCTACGCATACATGCTAGTCGGTTGAGGGTAGTCTTAATTTAGCCCATTTTAAATATATCACTAATTTCGTCGATAAACTTACGCCCACGGCATCCCTTCCCGACACTGCCGTTCACTTCTGCTCCATAAATTTACTTTCCTCATCCGTTCTTTCTACATGACCAAACCACCGAAGCATTCCTTTCTTAATCCTGGTCACAACATCATTTTGCAAACCACACTCTTCTCTTATCGCACAATTCAGCCCTAACATACTCCTTAATGACCGCATTTCTACAGCATTTATTCTACTCTCTCTCTCTCTGCCAGACTGCCAGACCCAACTTTCACTACCTTACGTTAAAGTAGGGACTAACGCAGCATTGTGAATTGTCATGCATGCCTTTTTGGACACATTCTGACTTTCCACAATAGAGTGTAGAGCCCCATTTACTCTATTTCCTGCGTTCAGTCATCCTTATCATATCTACCATCCCTGCTAAATAGAAATCCCAAATACAAAAAGTAATGTATTTGCTCGACCAACTTCCCTTTTAATCTTATTCTTAAGCAGCCATAATATAGCTAAAACATGATTGTATAACTTAAACATGAGAATTTACAAATTCCAAAGAGGGTGATGCAATAATTTGATTATTTTATGTACGTCATAGACCTTCAGTAGATGAATAAAATATGTTACAAAATTACGGGCATCATTCTCACTAATCCGTGAAAATGTCATTGTTTAACATATTAAAGATTAATATTTTCACGGATTACTTGATGGATTTTACCGTGTAGTGGCCATGTAAGAATATCTAGTACTCAATATCATCCCGTGGAGGTGACAAAGGGAAACAAATCATTGGGTGGGCAGCTGTGTCCTACTAATTACGACTAAAATTAAAAAAGCTGCGGTAGTCAACCCGCTTGCCAAGCGTAGCAACTATGGCAAATATTTCCCTATGAGGCAATATATGGGGGAGGCCTATGTTTAACAGAGGACTTTAATAGGCTATAACGGTAACGGTATTTTAAAGATTTGGCTTAATGTCATGCTTGCCAGGCGAATTGACCAGACGTCTCGCAACATTCCCTCCCTGATGTTGCAGTTGTTCATGGGCGGCGGTAGTCACTTACCATCAGGTGAGCCGCATCCCCGTTAGCCCCCTCTCCTATAAAAAAAAAACATTGACGCTGCTTCTTTTAAAAATAAAAAAAACTATTCAACATCTGAGGCAATGCAGAACTAATCATAGTGCGTATTGTAAGCGGCAGTAGCCTAACGATTGCAAACTCAGATAGTCATTAGTACCAAACAGCACCAAACACAAATGCTTAAAGCTTTT
Organism: Parnassius glacialis; assembly: GCA_033319125.1. Lineage (NCBI taxonomy): Eukaryota > Metazoa > Arthropoda > Insecta > Lepidoptera > Papilionidae > Parnassius > Parnassius glacialis. The sequence continues at coordinate 35,857,486 of JAVANC010000018.1, forward strand.
TAAGCATCAAATGAGTGGTACGAGAGTATTAGTAATATTAATAGCGTTACTTATTAGTACTTGAAAGTATTGGATATATTAATAGCGTTACTTATTAGTACTTGAAAGTATTAGATATATTAATAGCGTTACTTATTAGTCCTTGAAAGTATTAGTAATATTAATGGCGTTACTTATTAGTACTTGAAAGTATTAGTAATATTAATAGCGTTACTTATTAGTTCTTGAAAGTATTAGTAATATCAATGGCGTTACTTATTAGTACTTGAAAGTATTAGTACTATTAATAACGTTACTTATTAGTTCTTCAAAGTATTAGTAATATTAATGGCGTTACTTATTAGTCCTTGAAAGTATTAGTAATATTAATAGCGTTACTTATTAGTTCTTGAAAGTATTAGTAATTTTAATAGCGTTACTTATTATTAATTGAAAGTATTAGATATATTAATAGCGTTACTTATTAGTACTTGAAAGTATTAGATATATTAATAGCGTTACTAATATCTCCTTTAAGAATTTATGGATTTTATCGTTCCGTTGCAGAATGCAGCTTCCGAATCAAGACATGCACCAGAGAAATGCGACTGCTGGAGGCGGCGCCTGTCAAATAAATTGTTATGACCTGGAAACTAGGCACGGTACCCGTATACAAACTCACAGTCGACGATCCAAGGTCAAATGATTACAAAACATAGAAAGTTACTTGTAACATGAAATTAAGAGACCTTTAATATTGGTTATTTGATAAAGTTTACTGCTTTAACAAATTTTAAGAGCATATACGCTTGTATTTTATTGTTGTTTATACTTTAGTAAGTTTAGAGCATAAGCTCTAAAATAATAATAAGTTATAAAATATAAGTCTTACTGCTGGGCATAAGCCCCCTCGTTTTTTTCCAGCATTTTGAAATAGTTATTCCGACACCCTGCTCCAATGCGTGTTACCAATCTTCACAACATTTTATTTCTCGTACGTACATAAAGGTTTCCTCGCGAAGTTTTGTCACGCGAAAATTTTAGCAAAACTAATTTTTTTTCAGTGTTGCTATACCCAATTTAATTTTATTTCCCTCTCAATTGGTTAACTGGTAGAAAATTCCTTATCATTTAGTCCGCCCCTACTATCATATTTTATTTGTATCATTAAAAAATATTACCATTTAAAAGCAATTTATAAAAGGCAAATTTTTATAACAGAAATCAGATTACATTACTAATTTTGAAAATGACGTCACTTCTCGCATTTTACGTTTACCGACTTCGAATATTATTTCTTATAACTGGTTTTCCTATAAATGTTAAACCATTTTAATAGGAATGCTAATTACAAGAAGTTAATTTGTTAATTTATTCATGCGTTAATACAGATTTTGTTTGCAATCTCGTATCACTATGGCCATATTTTTTGTGTTTATTGATTCTGAATTGGCAACCACCAGCGGCGATTCTAATTAACTCTATTAGTTATGGCATTCACTGTTGTTTTAAAACCTACTATTAGTGTCTAATAAATAAAATACAAACGTTTATTATTCGAAGTTTTATTTTTAATTGATGCTTAATTTGCTGTTTAAGTGGAATTTGGCGATACAAGTGATACCCACAACGCTTCTCTTTGCTTTCGGAAGTCCCTAAGGCGAAGTGAAGCGTTGTGGCTATCAAACGCCCTGTCAATAAGTAGTGCCCTGTATTCCATAAAAAAGAGCAAATAAAAGAAATAGACAAACTAAAATCAGATAAATTAAACTAAACTAACATGGACAATTGTAATTTCTATTTAACATCAAAATCATACAAGAAATTTAAGGGACAGAACAAGACGGGGGAGGTTACCTTTTTAAAACTTAATAAAACTATTTGCTTTCATTTTTACTTTTTATTCCATTCATTTATTGCAGCATATCAAAAGTCCACTGCTAAACTATGGCCTCATAGATCTCATAGGATTGGCGCTATCAGCCGTTTATTCTCCATAGTTGTCACACGTGGCAGGCGAGTTTGCATTCGCAGTTATTATGTTGAATTATTATCACGAAGATAAATAAGAAGTATGCAAGAACGGTGAGTTAAACAATGTTGCAAGATAATGTTACCCATTTCCTGTTTTCTTTTACGACACCCACGGGGTAATGGATTATCTTACGCCGCCACTAAACGAATTGAAGACTTAGATGACCTTCAATAAGTAAACTATATTTAAAAAAAATTATCCTTTTTTTTAATTAATGTAAACGTTCGGGATTGAATAATCCATGACTATGTCACCGGGTTGGCCTTCAGACAATGCAGGTTATCGTTATAACAGTAACGATATTGCTAGTAATGAATTACAGTAACTAGTGAAAGACATATTTTATTGTACAGTGGTGCGACATGTACATAGCACGATGGGACTCTGGTAAGTTTTCAAAGGAATTCCTCACTTATTCAGATCGTGTAGTCAATAACTGATGGATAGGACGTGGCGGAAAAAAATATTAATTATATTGTTAATAAATCATTTAATTTTTAATGCAAATGGAAATCATAAATCATTTTATTATTTGCCTGTAGGTCCATTCGTCAAATATATTAGGTACGTGAGGGTAATATGGTCATTCGGTTAATATGGTCACTTTCTTATAACTCAAAAACTACAGCCTTGTTTGCATAGATGGCTTTGCGATACGATAGCTCTTCATCAGTCAATCAAATAATAAAACATCAAACGGGCGCTGCTTTATGACGCCATTATGACAGTTGACATTGTGGTAAATATTTAGTCGATTTTTATATTGAGTAGTGTAGTCATTGAGTTATATGTATTACGTACTAGAGAAGCCATTCCGAACAATGACTATGTTCAACTGAACTGTACTGCAATCCGTTCAAACTAAATATTGCGTAAATTGAAGATTTGCGAAGTCCATAAAATAATTATTATTACCTTTTACTTAGAAATATAATATGTTTGTTTAGATTAAATTAAGATATTTTATATTAAATTCTTATATTTATTTTATATTAATATCTTATTTTATATCAAATTAAATTATTATTTTATATCACAGACATAGAGTAGGACACAATTTTTGTTTGGAATGGCTTCTCTAGTACGTAGTACATATAACTCAATGAGTGTAGTTAGTTTTTTTTAAAGATGATTTTTCAAACTATTTCTGATTATTGCCAGAGCTTGTTTGCTAATTTTTTCTTAATAGATTCGTTATAGTATACGACTATGTGTTTTTGTCTTTGTCTTCTTCCTAATTTAGGTTTTATAGGGCGGCAAAGTTTAAGGTGGTCATATTACCCTCACGTACCGTAGTAGTGCTGCTGTATTCCGGTGTGAAGTGTATAGAAAGCCTATAATTACAGTGTAGCTACGAATTCAATATCTATTTTTGTTATAAAACTCAAGAAACTAACGAGCTTACAGTCCAACAGATAGTAAGTGGTGAGTGCAATCTATAGACATCTGAAGGCCTGAAGCCAACATACCACAGGTGCATTATTATCCCTGAGGACTAAGATGGAATGCCTCCTTACAGGTTAAAAAGGGTCGGCGGTTTTCTGCACTTACCATACGAAACACAGCAGCATTATTCTACTGTTTCAAGCTGATATTCTATGTGGTCCGGGTCTAATTGATCCATATCAACATCTGTGTGTGGCTTCACCAACGTTTTTATACAAAACGTTCATGATCATCTTTTAGTTTCGTGGTAAAACGTATCATATTTGTTAAAACAGGACATGGTTTAAATGTGTGCTAAATTTCACCCAAATTAATTTAGCCATTCACATTATATCACGCTAGATTTAATAACAAATTTGGGTGACAAACTGTGCCCGGTGTGTGTTGCAATGTCTTTTTTTTTGTGTGAAACATTCTTCGATGTGCATACAACAACTCGCCCACCTTTCATCGTAATTGGATGAATGGAATAGGAACGCGTTCGAGATAAACAAGGAAACACTTAATTACCTATTTATCTATATATAAAAAAGATATTAATATTATCTCAGTAATCTCGTATTATTTAGAAACCAGTGAATTAAAAATAAATCTAAATATACAAAATTTTTACTGTGCAAGAGGTCGTAAAACCTGTCATTAGATCTGTTTCTATTTCAGTTAAGTTAATAAAACTTTTACAACCTGTGCCCGGACTTTTAAACGTATCTAACATAACTTACGTCACCTACGCTATAAAACTATAACCATTGTTAGTTGAACCGTAATTCACGCGATATTTCTCCTTATTTATCTAAAACAAGAGTTATAGTAGAGTACTATAAAGATATAATTAAGTTGGATATTACAAAATTTTAATGAAGATTCATAGTGTTTTTAAAATAGCCTATTATTTTAGTATGGTTGGCACATACATAAAACTGTGACTTGCTTGGTGACAACAAACTTAAACGAAAAAACATTACAAGGAAGATAACGTTTAATATTGAATTAATCATGTTTAGATTATAATTAAGAAGTGTCGTAATATGTTAGTTGCCTTAATTCATTCGGTTTGTTGTTTAGAAAAACCGAAAGAAAAAGAAGTCCCGTGCACATAAGAGTCCATATATGGCACAAAAATCTAATTTCTTAATCAAACGATAATTATGAGATGGCGGCGCAGGTAATTCTGCGGCGTAAGCACCATCGTCGACGGTGGAAGATATTTACTTATTTAGCAATGTAAACTCCAATGCATGCGATGCAAGGCGTGGCGATAGGAGAAGCGGGGTAAGACAGTGCGAGGAGCAATATGAAGTAATGACTGCAGAACCGAGCATACGCGTAAGTCCCGCCACAAACATACGGAATTCCGTTTCAGGACTCCGTTTCGATATTCCGATTCGGAATTCCGTACGCAGCAAGTTCATATAAAATCTATGACCCGTCACACACGTACGGTAGTTTTCCGTTCGAAATTTTGCGGGCAAAACGGGATTCCGTATGTGTGTGGTCGACCCGTCCGGAATCCCGAACGCAGCAAGTCCATATAAAATCTATGACCCGCCACACACGTCCGGTATTTTTCCGTACGGAATTTCTCCGATTCGAGATTCCGTATGACCGCCTGTGCGTTTGGAAAGGTCGGTCTAAGGTCGGCCACATACAATAATACACCTATAAAATTAAATGTAAAAACATACATAAACACACATAATATAATACACCTATAAAATTAAATGTAAAAACATACATAAACACACCTACTCGCTTCGGTCGTGCGACGAACACTGAGCGCGTTCCGTACGGAATTTACGTATGTGTGTTGCGACTCGTACATAATCTATGGATGACTTGCGTTCAGAGTGGCTTTTTACGTTCGGGATCCCGAAAGCACATGTGGTCATACGGAATCTCGAAGCGGAGAAAATTCCGTACGGAAAATACCGTACGTGTGGCGGGTCATAGATTTTATATGGACTTGTTGCGTTCGGGATTCCAAATCGGAATATCGAAACGAAATTCCGAAACGGAATTCCGAATGTATGTGGCCGACCTTAGACGTACTGCCATCCCCGCCGTCGGGGTACGAGTCATCGAAACGAGTGGTCGCGTGACAAAGTTAGAGCACTATCTGCCATATGCACGATAATCTTAATATTTTCAAATTTTTATTACATGTGATATTAACGTAATAAAATAAAATATCATAAACAGCTGTGAGTATATCTGAGGCAGAATTTAGCTATTTATGAGGTACATATTATTTTGTTTAATACTCTTTTTAATAACGTTTCTGACAGTGTTTAAACAATTTAAGTGAAAAGAAAAGGGGTATTGAAAAATAGACCGTAAACTTGCCCTTCATAAATATCAAAATAAAAATCTAAGTGTTTTTTTATCATTTCAGAATGGTAAGAAACAATAAATGAAAAGAAGAGATGCGAAACACGACAACTGCTGTATTGGAAGACAAAATGAAAATTGCTACCTAGCACCCTAGCAGCAAAAACATGTTTAGTCAGACAGAGTACGCTAGAAAGAAAGGTGAAAATTGCTCAGAAGAATAGTCGTGCCTCAAGACAACGTGGAAATACTGCATAAAAATGAAGAAACGACTGGAAGAAGAGAATTAAGAGAAGAAAATACTGAAGAATGTGTCTAGTACAAAAAAAAAGAAATCGGACAGACAAAATAGAAGAAAAGAAACACAAACAAAATAAGCAGAAAAAATAGTCTTCATCAGAAAAATAAAACGAGATTTCTGCATGTTTTGTATTGCGCTGAAATATATTTGGAATCAGTGGAAGGATGGATAAGTCGTTAGGTGCGTGGTGAATGGGCCCATTGCTCGTGTGCCGACGGCGAAGAGGGCGACGATGAAGTCATGCATAAATGTCTCCACTGTCAAGCCAATAAATAATTAGGTATACAAGTTTATTGTTAGGTACCCCATCTTGACACGGGGGTACCCTGTCTTGCCCCACCCGTGGGGCTAGAATGGTACAAAATACTTTTTTGGTATTTGTTGATTTATTATTTTCAAAACTTTAAACAAATGTTTTATTATTTCTTAAACTGAAAGACTGATTACCAAAGAATATTTAAATAATAAAGTTGATTAGGTGATTACAGAAAACTGTGTTTTATTTATCATCAAACTTTCCCCGTCATGCCCCACCTTCGCCTAATAGTGATTCCACAAGGTAAGACATAGTCCATACTTTAGAAACTATAATGTGGAAATTATTGTATTCTTTTTAGTTCTGTGAAGTCGGCTTTTACTTTTTGTTATTATGTTTAATTTTTTGGACCATTTTGAGTATTTTGACCAATCTCAAGGTAACAACCAGAATGTATCCAAAATAGTTGCATTATGTTGAGTCAGTGCCCTTTTCAGTATCACATCACTCATACAATCAAAGATTATTTTATGTCTGTTCTCTATTATCTCTGTAAGTTTTTTTTGTTTTTATTTTATGTGTGTTACCTCATAACTTTTTCGTGGGTGAACCGATTTCGATGATTCTTCTTCTTTTTTATTTGAAAGCTGGGGCGTCTCATGTGGTCCCATATAAATTTGATTTGATCAATAGTTTTTGAGTTATTCTTAATATGTATGGCAAACACTGAACTATTGAGACTTCAATGCCTGTATCAACCCCGCGCTCAACCGAAATGTGCGCTGGGTTCATACAGGCATTGAAGTCTCTGTATAGGGACTCTAGTGTTTGTGTCAGGATCAGGTGTCAGACAGGTCTGTGTGGCTTCCCTGTGGCTGTTCAACCTAATTATGGACAGTTGTTTGGAAAATTTGAAAGTAGAAGAATGCGGGTTAAGAATGGGCGAGTTAACCGTGAAATGCCTTTTGTACGCCGATGATCAAGTCATACTTGCGTCGTCAGAGGCAGAGTTTCAAATGAACAAAAAGGCACGTATGGCAATTCACAATGCGTTAATCCCTATTTTAATGTATGCAGAAGAAGCACGAGAGTAGAATAAATGCTGTATAGTAGGGATGACTCTGAATGACAGAGTGAGAAATTGTGTGATAAGAGAAGAGTGTGGTTTGCAAGATGATGTTTTGACCAGGATTAAGAAAGGAATGCTTCGGTGGTTTGGTCATGTTTCTACAACTTAATTTAAAACTTAATTTGCTTTGTCATTCTTTCTTCGTTCATTCAGAAAGAATGACAAAGCAAATTTATGTTGCAGAGGTGAATGGCAGAGTCGGGAAAGGACGCCCTAGGCGAAAGTTTATCGACCAAATTGGCGATATATTGAAAATGGGCCAAATCAAGAGTACCTTTAACCGACGAGCGTGTATGCGTAGGTATATGGATGTGGAGGAAGCGAGAGAGGTGTGTCAGGATCGTGCCAAATGGAAGTCCATAATCTCTGCCTACCCCTCTAGGTGACAGGCGAGAGTGTTTATATGTTATTCTTAATCATTTATATTAAATTCGGTTGTATAAAATTTAAAATTATTATCTTTGATGTCCTTTTTATGTGCCATTTTATTTTCTGTATCAAAACTGTATGAGTGTAAGTTGCTGAATAAATGCATGTCTATGTCTAGGTCTATGCCTATGTCTATGTCTATGTCTATGTCTATGTCTATGTCTATGTCTATGTCTATGTCTAAACCTACTCTATTTTTACAACCTTGAGCATTTTCTATAAATTTATACGTGGTAGAATCACGCTGCTGCGGTGCATATTATGGTTGCAGCACGAATGGTTCAGTTCGACTGGTCAAGAATCACGCTCTCACCAGCGTAAAACAGGAGCTTAATGCTGCTGAGTTTCTTAAAGTGAATATAGAGAACTGGCTACCATTTTTACTGGTGTTGCGGCATTCTATTTTAGACCTTAAGGACTTCTGTCACTTAAGTGACAATGCATTCACATTTTGATTCTTAATCGAGGACAGAGGTAAGTTGTTGGTGTCAATGGAGAGCAGTATCCATTTACTCTTATCCATATATCTTATTCTAAATAAAGTCTTTCCCAAAATGGCAGAGGCTCATGTCCGGTGGCCAAACTAACATGACAGATTAGTCAGAAAAGAGGAAACAGAGAGAAAGAGGAGTTTCTTCTTCGAGCAGACTTCTCATTTTCATACGGTTATAGATTAATAGGTAGGCGAAGTGTAGTGCGATGGAGTGACGACCTGGTAAGACATTCAGGAAGTCGATGAATGCAGGTGGCTCAGGACCGTGCTTTGTGGCATCCTTGTTTTTTTAAACGTTACCTCCACACTAGGATTTTCTCCTGTACGTAGAGGGAGTTTACAAACATATATTGTACAAGGACAAACATTCAGATCCGGAACAATTATTTGTAGGTCATACAAATACTTGTTCCGTGTGGGATTCGAATCCGCAGCCCCTAGCGATGCAACTCATTGCTAAGCCACTGCGCCACGGAGCCGTCAATTCCTTAAGGATGTCATGCTCTCAACGATGTTATACCCATTAGACCGGAATACGGCAGTCTATGTAAATATGAATAAGTAAGAAGGTGATACCTACCCAGATAGGCTCTTAAGCAGTATAAGGGTCTAACCACCTTGTAGAAGTCCTACCAAGGTAGCAGTTTTGAGGACACCTGCATATCTTTCTTTTTTTATATGATAAGGGTGACAAACGAGCACACAGTCCACCTGATGGTAAGTGGTTGCTGCGGCCCATAGACATCTACATCTATCCTCTATTACAAATCAAAATGTAGATGCGTTGTCACCCGTGAAGACTAAGATGGAATGCCTCATTTCCAGTAAAAAGGGCCTCCGGCCACCTGCACTCACCAAGCGAAACGCAGAGGTGAACCTCTACTTCACGCTGGTTTTCTGTGAGGTCGTGGTACCACCCCGGTTCGAGCCGGCCCATCCGTGTGACAGCAAAAGCTGCCGCGTGGCTATATATTTGAGAAATTAAAAACATTTTGAGGACTTGTGATCTCTGCCATCCCGCATTGGAGCAGAATTTTTATTTACTAAAAAAAATCCACCGGAATCGTTACATTTTTCCGTTTCAAAATTCAAGCAGACATAAGAAAGGGCCTGTGCCCAGTTTCAGAACGTAAAACTATATAAAAAAAACCCTACTGCGTCGTCATCAAAAAAAGTGATAAAAATTTAATATTTTACTCTGTCATTTTCACAACTAAGACGAATCTGAAAACATTTCTTAAGTTAAAATTCAACAAGAGTATATTATATATTTTGTATGTTTGTGTACATACATCAATTATGCATTTTGTGTAGTGGTATGACGTAATTTTTTTTTATAGGATAGGGTGACAAGCGAGCATATAGTCCACCTGATGGTAAGCGGTTTCTGTGGCACATAGACTACATTTATCCTCGTTTGCGATTCAAAATGCAGATGCGTTGTCACCCGTGAGGGCTAAGATGGAATGCCTCTTTTCCATTAAAAAGGATCTCCGATACTCTACACTCACCATACGAAACACAGCAGTGTTAGGCCCGCCATATACATAAGGAATTCTGTTTCGAGATTCCGTTTCGGAATTCCGAACGGGTCGGCCACACACATACGGTATCACGTTTTGCATAATTTCGAACGGAAAACCTATCGTACGCGTGTGACGGGTCATAGATTTTATATGAACTTGCTGCGTTCGGAATCTTGAATCAGAATATCGAAACGGATTCCCGAAACGGAATTCCGTATGTATGTGGCTGGTCTTAAGCTGCTATTTTACGCTGGTATTCTGTGAGAGCGTGGTCCTTCCCCAGTCGAGCCGACCCATTCGTGCTACAACTATACTACTAAATAGCTGCAGCAGGGCTCTACCACGTATAAAAATTTGAAATGTATTTTATATTGTATAAGTAATTACTCTTTGGTCTCGTGTTTTTGGTTAAATTAATCCAGTAGTAGAGACAGTGATTGTTTCTCGAATCTCCATAAACATCTGCCTAGTTGTCTTGAGCGACTATAATTTTACACAATATTTCTGTTATAAATCAAGGCATATTATCTGATATAAATCAATACTGTGCCTTTGTTGCTATTGAATTTTACTTTCGTTGATGTAAAACAAAATATATCAAAAGTAAAATAACACGTCTTAACCTATTTTAAGAGAGGGTTTTGGAACTGAGCCCGTCGCAATGCCATGGTGCTTATCGACTTTTGTCTTATGATTTGAAAATTTAGTCTCTTAGTCGTACAGGTTTTCACGCGATGTCATTATTTATGCATGATTTAAAAAAATTAAAATACCCGTTTTATTAGTAACGATGAGGATGGAAGTCTGTTTTTACTCAACTACAATAAAAATTTTAATTAATACTTAATGTAAATATGCGATAGTCAACTACTATGAGTAAGGCCGTTAGAATATAATTTTAAGGGGTATCCCTTATGCTGAATATATAAGAATTTCAAAATTATTTTCTTTCTATTTCTCTAAACGAGTACAACTTAAATGTAATTAAGAAATCACTTGTTTCGTCATAATATTTATTGAAGAAGTAAAAAAACTTCCTCCGTCCTCTTTCCGATTCCACTCCCTGCCGCTAATTAATATATTCTTGCGCAAAATTTCTGTCGCAACAGTTTTTGAAACAGTACGAGTTGCTTAATGTAATTAACTCCAACAAAATTTCACGGAAAAATTTCATCGAAAACAAATTACTTCGAAATTCGTATATCCAAGTTTCGAAGAACGAAAGAAAACCCTAGGCATTGTAGGGTTTCTAGATTAAATTAAAACTCAGGTTTCTGACTACACTAATATACTTATATTTCAATAAATATAAATGTTGCCTAACTAACATGAACGTTTTTGTAATTTGAAATCAGTTTTTGTTTATTTAAAAAAGTCATTCCAATGTCACTAAAGTACAATTACTAGAGGTGTGTAGTTATAGATAAGAAGGTTTGGCCTAGCCATTCGATTTTTGAACAGTTCAGTGGGAAGACTGACGTCGTAGCTTTAAATGAGGAGCATGAGATATTACAATGACGGTGTAATATGTGCTGCGTATCCAAAAATAATTTCTACAATAATAGTACAAATATCTTCTTCTTCTTTCTGGCCTTATCCCAAGTTATTTAGGGCCGGCATAGCATGTCTCCCTCTTCCATTCTCTTTCTCTGTGTGGGACCACTTTCAAACTGCCGAGAGTACAAATATATGTTAAGAGGTTTTGTTTGCATTAAAACTGAACAGCGATCTCTATTGATTTCACCGACACAATATAGCTGTTTGGTCAATTCAGATGAATTTTACTTTAACCTCAGACCAATAACTAAAGATAGACGGAGTGCTGCGTACATTCTAAGTGACGCCGAAACCATGCTCAATTTTTGACTCACACTCACAGACACATCTTTCTTCTTTCTTTATTTAAAAGCTCATAATAGTCTGCTGGATGCACACATATGCACTCAAAACCATTTTATTGTTTGGTGAATAATTTTAGATGCATGTGTGTGCGTGAGTGCGCATTATTATAATAAGTTGAGCACACTTTAACTTAATTCGATGAATCTTTATATTGCCTAACATATTGGAAAGGCTTTGAAGATAATATGGATGTTAGTTTTAAAGGAAAAGGTTTTAAAATTCTAATAATTATATAAGAAGCAACTGCTCAAAGAATCATTAAAACAGTGGAAGGTGTACGAACTTCTACATGTTTTCAATAAATGAAGCGATTTCAAAATATGGACTTACCAGTTGCAGAAATGAGGTATCCGTTATTACGTCCAAGTCACTTATGAGATTTATTTTAACATGTGCGTGACCGCTCAACTGTGAAAACTGCAAGCATCGAAGCCTTCTAAAGTTAATCTAGACGTCGTTGTATTGCCTTTCACTGCGCATTCAGTATTTAGATGACTTCTTTACTTAAATTGTGTTTGAGGAAGACACTTAAAGTGGTAACGAAAAGAAATGAGGTGTAAGTATTAATTCCAGTCTAGTCTTTAATAACACGTGTTTGATCTATATCTTTTTCATAATCTTTTAAAATAGCTAGCTTACTGGTTGGTGGTGCGATGAGTTTCATTTTCACGTACACACTTTTCTATATATTTATTATGCGTATAGCTAAAACCTCTTTAGGATTAATAGAACCATCAGCAGCCATAATGACAATAAACTTAGAAAAAAAAGGAAAATAAAAAGGAAAGTTGCCTATACGTTAAACATGGTCATTTACTGCCTACAAATAAAATTTCATTGAAATTCGATTGATAGTTTTTACGTGAACTGTAAACACATAATTTTTCTACAAATTTATTATACCTAGTCAGGTCATAAATTCTGTCACATGTTTAATATAAAATAATTGAAACAAGTTTATTCATTATGTAACCATTTATATACCAAAATAAACAAAAAAACACAAACAAAAATTAACAAAACATAGATTCTTATCACATTAAAGTTTATTCAAAATGACCTCCGTGATTTTGAATACAGGCCTTCAATCTGCGCGGCCAGTCATCTATCGCAGCACGAACGAGGTCCATGTCAATATCGGCGGCTGCCTTAATCAAGGATGTCTTGAGTGACTCCAAATTGGGATGAGGCTTTGAGCACGCCTTTTCGTCCAAGTGTTGCCATATCTTGTAATCTAACGGATTCAAATCTGGACTGGAGGAGGGCCAGTCTTCGTGACGGATGAAGTCGATTTCACGCGCCGCCAGCCAGTCTTGTGTGCTCTTCGCTCTATGAGCTGGCGTCGAATCTTATTGGAATACCCAGTGCCTGTTATTGAACATGGTATGAGAAACAGGTTCCACAAGGTTCGTCAGGACTGTATTTTGATACACAACTGCATTCGTTTTTACACCTTTCTCACAAAAATGTACCTCTGTTAAGCCTCATTAAGAAACTCCCAACCATACCATGAGCAAGGATGGAAAATGACCTCGTTGGACACGCGGAATACGGTTGCTCGCTTCTTCACTACTGTGTGTGTACACCTTATCATTTTGTTTGTTGTAGCTCTCTTCTACGGTAAAAATTTTTTCATCCGAAAAAAAGAATTTCCCGATATTTTTTCCCGCGTACCGCTTCAACAAAGCGCGGCATCTCTTCAGTCTCAGGTCCATTAGACGAGCATTTAAACGATGTCCTGTTTTTTTTCGATATGCCCAAAGCTCTAAGTCTTCATTTAACACCCTTTTCACCGTGGTTCTGCTTAACCCTATCTGAAGGGCCAACAGTTTTTGCTTACGTTTGGGATTTCTTTGAATTCGTGCCTTCACAGCTTTTATCACTGCTGGAGTCCTAACAGACCGAGGGCGACCACTTCTTGACCTGTCATCTACACTAGAGTCTTCATTGTATCGTTTGATGGTACGATAAACGAATCTTTTGATTATATTCAAATTTTTCAGTATGTCAAAAATTTTAATTGGCGCGTAACCGCAACGATGCAACGCAATAACTGCAACACCGTATTCTTTAAGCGTCCTCTCCATATTTACAAATGAGTAAAATTCTAAAAAGTATACAGTTTTATTTTCATGAATAATTCGAAATTCGAATTCCATAAACTTTTTTGTGGCCAGCATTCTAAAAGAAAAGTTTTTACTGTGTAACAATACTAATGACCTGACTGTGTATGTATCACAGACCATGAGATAATAGAATTTCAAATAATCCCCTCTTACCTCCTACGAAACACACGAGATGAAATATTATGTCCAAATAATCAAATATGCTGCTTCATTTTATGATGCCGTTTAGTCTAGTGCTGTCTCTATCACTTTAAGTCAAAGTGACTGTGACACCACGATACTTAAAGTCATCTATAAATTGTGTAGCGTCTGATCTGACCAATAGTGTGATATATTCTCTCTTCTATGTTACTCGTACGCTACCACCTCATCTCGGTATATTATTAATGTTATTGTTAATTAACAGAAGTTTTATTTAATTCTATCATATAATTATAGCTGATAACATAATATGCTAGGATATCCTGGGTCTCTCTGCTCTTCAGAGCGGAACAGCAGTGCACGCACAGCGGCGGAAATAAGTAAGAGTTTGGTATAGTTGCCGGCGTCTAACTTAGCAAGATTCGTTATATTATGCGCAGAAGTCGTTTTTAGGGTTCCGTACCTCAAAAGGAAAAAGCGGAACCCTTATAGGATCACTTTGTTGTCCGTCTGTCTGTCGGTCTGTCAAGACCCTTTTTTCAGGAACGCGTGGAAGTATCAAGCTGAAATTCATATCCAATACTCAAGTCTACTGTCCCTTGGAGCTGTGAAAAAAATCAAACTTCTAAGCCAATGCAATCAAAAGGTACAGCCGTTTATGCCGCAAATTTTCGACATTCGCAAGGGAATCAAAACCTACAGGGTACTTCCCGTGAAATCAGAATCTTATAATTTGGTACGAAGCAACCTATTATTGCACAGATAAAGGAAAAATTGCGAAAAGCATAAATCTTTAGTTACATCATATAATAAAAATATTTTTAATAATTTTAAACTTATATACCTACGGATTTGTTCGGAACCCTCGGTGCGCGAATCCGACTCGCACTTGGCCGGTTTTTTAGATCTCTTTGGTTATCAAGACAGCGTGCGGGAACAAAGTAGCATCGTTCCGAGCGCGTCATTGGTTGGCCAGTCGACTTACGAACTCAGACGGACTAACTAGTTGCTGGGACATCTCCTTTCTGAGAGGGTTTTAAGGCGAAGAAATGACCGACGCGCAGACCAAATGCGTGTTGGCAGACTTCACATCTCTTTGAAAAATCTTTTTTCTCTCATACTTGCCAGGTTTCCTTACGATGTTTTCCTTTGCCGCCGAACACCTGGTACCAGCACTTCATATTGGATTTAACAATTTCATAGTTGCCAACGGGGAATGATATCAGGTTTCTCGCAGAGTCAAATTGACAGCAAGTGCTTAACTTCCACAGTTCACAATAACCACGGTTCACTTCTTTCCTATTCCTATTTATTTCTGTCACCCAGCAACAACCAATCTGAAAGCCAGTAATATGCAAGCAAGCACTATACTGCGGGAAGTAGGGCTGTAGGAAAATTTAAGTTTTTTTTTATAGAATAAGGGTGACAAACGAGCACACAGTCCACCTGATGGTAAGTGGTTGCTGTGGCCCATAGACATCTACATCTATCTTCGTTTGCGAATTAAAATGCAGATGCGTTGTCAGCCGTGAGGACTAAGATAGAATGCCTCTTTTCCAGTAAAAAGGGTCTCCGGTTCTGCTGCATTTTTACGCTGGTATTCTGTGACAGCGTGGCCCTTCCCCGGTCAAACCGACCCATTCGCGCTACAGTTACATATACTATTAATATAGCTGTAGCATTGCTTTACCACGTAAAGTTTATTTATCAAGATAATTAATATTGTATTGTAACATTACATCATTAACTCCCACAAACTCAACTAGATGGCGCTGTACGTAGGTAAATCGCGCCAACAAGATATATTCCGTCTATTATTATTCGCCTTCCGGACTGACCTCCCGCTTCATAACAGTATATAAATGAATTTAATGCGGATTGCGGATAGAATTCCAATTATCTAGTCGTCAGGGGGGGGTAACAACGCACCTTTGGTCTATTCTCTATTCGTTCACAGTTTGTTCCAGGTAGGGATGGCGATTCTTTTCGAAAAAGATCGATTTTTAAATCGATTCGAATCGTGACCTAGTGAATCGATTCACAAAAAAATCGAGGTCTATAAGATCGATTTCCGAAAAATCGATCTTTTTTCAAGTTTTCGTTTATAATGTAATATTTTATTAAAAACAAGGTACATATTATAATTTAACGATCTCTTATCAGTAAAATCAGGTAATTCGATAATAAAAAATATTTTCATTACCATGTCAAACTAACAGATAAAGTATAAAATAAGACATTTATTTTCTACATTTAGAAATTTTACAGAGTTAAGAAAATGGTTAAGAAAAATCGTTTACAAAGTTAATAGATAATGTAGCTTATAGTTCCCAATGCTTAATATCTAAACTTTTTAAAAACAACAGTCTATCAAGTCTACAGGGATCCAAGCGGTTTCGCTCATCTGTTGCGATGTTTCCGGCAATTGAGAAAAGGCGCTCACAAGGAACAGATGATCCTACGATACTCATATACATCACGGCTATTGAGTGAACTTGGTGATAAATAGAATTTTTTTGTTCTTGCCAGTAGAGTATAGGATCATAATTTAGGTGCATAACTGCCTGCGATAAATAGTGTTTTTGAATAATTAATTCTTTAACCGGCAGCACTCTTATAATACGGATACATTCAATTAATTGTAAATAGTTTTATGGTTTATACCAAAAAAAATCGAATGTCGATTTTCAAGGGTGAAATATCGATTCACCGAATCGATTCAGTACTACATATCGATTTAAAAAATCGATCTTGTTGGCTCCAAAAATCGATTCTTCGATTAATCGATTTCAGATCGCCATTCCTAGTTCCAGGAGTACATGGAATGCAGGAGCCACTTACCATCAGGTGTACTGTCAGCTTGATTATTGCGCCAATATTATAAAAGTAATTGAGGCGGACAATTTGTAAATACAAGTATACAAAGTGGGTGTAAGTAGAGCGAAGCGCGGTCGCCAGTTATTTAAGGAACATTAAAACTTCAGTGAACTGTAGATGGACGCTAAAGCGAGACTCAATGAGCCGAACATTTTGTGCTCCGACGGATGTACCAAATTTTAAGGTCACCTAAACAGGGTTTCATGTTGTGAGCGAAAAATTAGGGAAAGTTATCTACCCACCGAAACATCGACTGACCTGCTTTTAATGTAAATGTTCAGTCAAGCGTAAATTATTAAAATATTGTTAAATATTAAAATATTGTAATTTTTTACTTTATGTTGGACAATAAAAATAATGACTACGACAATCTACGGACGCCTGCAGCCAACTTCAAACGAAAATGCCGACAGATGCGTTTTACCTCTGAGGAGCAACGTCTCACAAGCTCTAATTATACTGGGTCTCTGTAACCTTCACACTGGAACACAGCATTGCAAGCGCTGCTATTTGGAGGCATTAATAGCTAAAAGGGTAGGCCCAGACGAACTCCTAGTTAGAATTATAGCTTACAGACTTTGCGTGCCAACAAAAATATATTCATCTTTTTAGCAGCCCTTAAAGGTCCACTAATAAATCATTATCAATAAGCGGCAAGGCTATCGACGATCCCAATCTCTTGCAACTTAATGCTGCTGCCCATCGATTGTCTGGGTATTTTATCTCTGAGGTAAGTGTGATGTTTACACCGCTATCTTTCGGAAGTCATGTGGTCAATCTCGTATTTTTCATAGTCGCCTCTCATGAAACTCAAGTAGATGTTATTCTGTTACGTTATCATCACTTGGCAATAACATGGTATTTATTGAGTTTTAATTAATTCTTTTTATTAATTTAACATCGTATTTAATATTTAATGAAATGATAAGGCTGGTATGATCATTGAGTTATATGTAGTACGTACTAGATAAGCTTTTCCAAACAAAAATTGTGCGCTACTCTATGTCTTCGCGCATGCGCGGGAGATAGTAGAGTCACGAATTAATAATTAACTAATTTAATATAAAATAAGATATTAATATAAAATAAATATAAGAATTTAATATAAAATAATCTTATTTTAATCTAAACAAACATATTTCTAAATAAAATGTAATAATAATTATCCTATGGGATTCACAAATCTCCAATTTACGCAATATTTAGTTTAGTGTACGGATTGCAGTACAGTTCAGTTGAATATAGTCAATGTTCGGAATGCGAAATCTAGTGCATGGTACATATATATCGATGGGTCAGTCAGTATTTTATACAAACTCCTTTATATAGTTCATTATATGCCATTCATAAACCAAATTTACGCCTATGGCAATGAGTTACGACGCTGACGCCCGCGTGTTCGAATCTTGCACGGAACACGGAATAAGTATTTGTATGGCCTACAAATAAAATTATTGAGGTTCTGAATATTACTTGTAAAATTTATGTATGTAAAAATGGTACCCTTAAATGACTTTTAATAAGTATTCTTTTAATTTATATTGAATAAAATGTTATGTTTCAGAAGTGAACGGCAGGGTCGAAAAGGGACGCCCTAGACGAAGATTTATCGACCAAATCAAAAATGGGCCAGATTAGGAGTACCCTTAACCGACGAGCGATATATGGATGTAAAGGAGGCGAGAGAAGTGTGTTAGGATTGCGCTAAATGGAAGTAAGTAGTCTCTGCCTACCCCTCTAGGTGACAGGCGTGGGTGCTTGTGTTGTGTTGTGTTGAATAAAAATCATTCTATTTTATTCTATGTCTTCACGATGCAGGAGAAAATCCTAGTGTTTAATAATAAATAGTGATTATTATACCCATTGATTAATAAAAATAGAGCCAGAAAGTATTTACCATTATGGGACAATTTCGAGATATTTTAATCCAGAAGTTCTCTAAAGCGGTGTAACTTTGATCTGTGCATCCCATCTGATTACATGCATGAACCGCGCGGCGTTTAAGATTCATCTCACAGTGCAGCCACACGACGCTCGCGTTAACCGCTGGTCAGTCGCACGGCGGCTATAAAATCGTTGACATTTACACGTCTACGTATAAAAATACGCCGCAGTCAAGGACAGCACGTATAAGCACCTTGGTTTCGTTGAAGAAATTCTAATAAAATTCGAGTTTAACGTACTAAGTTGTTATTGTTTAGTAAATAATAAAACTCGTTGTGTAATAGCGGCATTAGAAAATGCACAACCCTAAATTATTACGTAGGTGTAGTAAGAGACTACCGAGCGAAACGTAAACAGGTTATGACAGCAGCATCAACAACTGATTAATTACACGTGGTAGAGCCTTGCTGCAGCTATATTAGTAGTATAGTTGTAGCAACAATGGGTCGGTTCGACCGGAGAAGGACCACGCTCTCACAGAAAACCAGCGTAAAATAGCAGCTTAACGCTGCCGTGTTTCGTATGGTGAGTGTAAAGAACCGGAGACCCGTTTTACTGGAAAACAGGCATTCCACCTTAGTCCTCACGGGTGACAACGCATCTGCATTTTGATTCTTTATTGAGGATAAATGTGGATGTCTATGGGTCACAGCAACCACTTACCATCAGGTGGACTGTGTGCTCGTTTGTGACCCTATCCTATAAAAACAAAAACTGATAACAATAAAATAATAATAAAAACTGTGGTTATCTATCCGCCTGCCACACGTGATAACTATGAATAACGTCACACCTATGAGGCAACCAATGGTGGACGTCAGAAGTAGACTGAATGCAAAGAAAGTTTGCATTTAGTAAAAATTAAAGTGACGAAATTGTAAGGAAATGTAACATTCACAATTTAACAATGTTTCTTGCGTTTTACAAGAGACATGACGAACGGATGAAGCCACTGAATTTCGTTGTATGTTTTAGGATATAACACCTACCTTGTATATTTTTGTGAGAGTTTTTATACTTAATTAATAAAACTAAGGTTATTTCATAGAAAATATAAAGATCAATACTTACTTCCGGCCGGCCCGTTGCCACATCAGCATTCTGATCCGTTAGATGTTGTCAATTATTCTGGTTCTATTGAGAATATAATCATAACGAATTCTATACAGATTTATTTATTTATTTACCACAATTTGTTTGCACACAGCTTAAAGAAATATACAAATGTTGTGCAGGGGACTGGTGTCCAAACTAGGTACAAACCTGTATTATGGATCACCAGGCCTGCATCCCTAGGATAAATACAATATTTATCGTATAGAAGTACAAATAAGAGACAAAGAATGCAATTGCACGTTTGTGTGTGTGTATGTGTTTGTGTAAGTGTGTGTATTCTGTTTACCCTACGCCAAAAACTTAGGATCAGATATCAGATTATAAGGATCTTAAACAACAAATCAAAACACTTATTTTGTTGAGCACTATACGAATTAGTAATTAATATTTAGCAAGTTTTCTGTCATATCATAATCCAGTGTCTCACACCATTTGGAGATATTTCTTTTACAAGAGTTTTTATGTATGTATGTTTTTTTTATCTGTGTTACCTTATAACATTTTACTGTGTGAACCGATTTCGAAGATTCTTTTTTTTAATTTGAAAGCTGATATTTTTCGTGTGGTCCCATATGAATTTGATCAAGGTCAGACCAATAGATTTTGAGTTATTCTTAAGTTACTTATACTGAAGTCGGCTGTACAAAATTTTTAATTTAAAATTATTTTTTGTGGGAAGAGGTTTAAAATTTTATTAAGTTAATTATATAAATAACCTCCCAAGAAAGTAAAAGATTTTTTTGCGAAGCTCGAATAAGGTTTTATTTTACATTAAGCATCCTTAGATTATTTTTATAGATTATAGATTCCTTTTAGTAATGATGGATCATAAGGTAATAGAGAATGTTGCCTATTTACGGTGTATAAAATATAAAATTGTCGAATCGTGAGGACTTGACATTTTTTTAAATAGATTGCGCGTTGGAAATGTGTACGTAAGGAAACGTGATGTTTTGAGTACAGCGCGTTGAGCTCTTTCCAGTTTTATGAGAGTAGATTTTTTACGTGGTAGAGCCATGCTGCAGCTATATTAGTAGTATAGTTGTAGCGCGAATGGATCGGCTCTACCGGGGAAGGACCACGCCTTCACAGAATACCAACGTAAAATAGCAGCTTAACACTGCTGTGTTTCTTATGGTGCGTGTAGAGAACCGGAGACCCTTATACTGGAAAAGATTCATTCCATCTTAGTCCTCACGGGTGACAACGCATCTGCATTTTTATTCGTAATCGAGTATAGATGTGGATATTTATGGGTCACAGCAACCACTTACCATCAGTTGGACTGTGTGCTTGTTTGCCATCCTATCCTATCCTATAAAAAAATATTCTTCCCCAAATTGATATTCCGTAAATTAATATTGATTGTTAAATATACCATTCTAATAATGTTCGAATTAGCTACACTACGTACTCTTCTAAATCAACCCTTTCGCTGTCCCGTGCACTACATATAGGTCATTGCTATTGTCTTACTATTGTGTCTAAAAACCGGACAGTGAAAGTGTTAATTTACGAGTTCTGCTTGTAAGCATATCTATGTGAGTATTACTGTTACTGTCTATAGCTATATTCTTCGAATTACTGACAGTCAATGGGGTGAAAACTTCTCGAGTGGTGTCTTCGTACCAGTAAACAAAGTATAAGGATGTATCTAGCTTTGTCACATTCCTTAGGGGAAGCCTATGTTCAGCATTGGACTTGTGAAGTTCTGTAAGGGATGTATGGATGGATTTCTGTTCTGGCCCCGTGGGTGTCGTAAGAGGCGACTATGGTATGATAGAAAATCCTTCCTATAGATGACGGTATATCCATCTTGCTTGTGCTAGCCGTAAGATCTCGATCTTCCAGTCGATCTTACTAGTGACCAGTGAAGGGCCACATCACACTACAACGATGTAGATCGTTTTGTACTGTGATTGCTGCAAAACTTCAAGGTCAAGGCAAAACCTCCCGACATAGAAGTGGTCCACGTCCAACGCGTACCTTATGGGCTGATAAATAAGATGAAGAACAATTAATATTAATTTCGTGGAAAGTTTGATGTGTGGTGGGTAGAAGGAAAAGGGGAGATCTCCCGCCGGGCAAGGTGGTCTGCCCGGGGAGCGGCCAACGCTCCGAGTGGTAGTTCGGAGCTATTCTATATATACTGCTTTAACTTCGAGACTTTGATAGCGCGATTTAGGCTTCGATGTGTTTTCGCTTGTGGCGCGACGACAGCGCCGCCACAGGTGCATGCACTACGTACAAAATAATCGGTTTGTTTCTATTAGCAGAATTCCATGGACAAAATTCCAGAAACTAACTCAGTTAAATATGTTATAAGATAAGATCCCCGTTATAAAATAAAATAATGTGCTTTACCTAGCTTGAAGAGCACTTACCGCCCTCGCTGAATTGCGTGCACTATCACCGTCAACACCAATCCCAACACTTAGTAGTGATTACCAAGATCAACACATAGTGCATTACTCTTCGGGACCTTTGCTAATTAATTCTTAAAATCTTTAATATAATGGCTTTCCGCAAAGTAAAGATAGATTCTATTAATCACCAGCTTAGTTACCGATAGAACAACATTCGTTATGTTAGGAGACCGACCCGGTTGTACTTTAAAAAACTAAAAAATATGCACAACTATAAAACGGCATTATAAATTCCTTTTTTTATAGAATAAGAGTGACAAACGAGCAAACTGTCCATCTGATGGCAAGTGGTTGCTGTGACCCATAAACATCTATATTTATCCTCAATTGATAATCAAAATGCGTTCTCCTCCGTGAGGACTAAGGTAGAATGCCTCTTTTCCAGTAAAAAAGGTATCCGATTCTATACACTTACCATACGAAACACAGCAGTGTTAAGCTGCTATTTTACGTTGGTATTCTGTGAGAGCGTGGTCCTTCCCCGGTCGAGCCGACCCATTCGTGCTGCAACTACAGTACAGCAGCAGCATGCCTCTACCAGGTAAAAAAATTCTATAGTCTTACAGAATATTGGAAAGGAAATATATTTAAAAAAAATCTTTCTTGCACTTTTAAATCCACTAGAAGAGTACAATATACTCATATTATAATATTATTACCTATTTACTCTTACTTGTTGCACCCCAAGGCCGAACCAATTTAAGATTACATTGTTCCTTAACAAGAATGTTTGTATTATATAAAGAATACCAAAGCAGATTGATGTAATCTGCTGTGGTTCTCAACCTCGATAGAGGCATCAAAAAAAGTAGTTATCAGCGATTAAAACTATATGTACTAACGACGGTTTCTTTGCTGTTAATATTTATTTTATTAAAGTTAAATAGTACCTTTAGATTTAGTAAATTACACTTAATAGTACCTATTTATTGTTGCTAAATCAACGTAAGGTTTTTTTGAATTACGCATGTGGTGCCCTCCTGTAAGTAATGTAATATTGTAATACTTAGTTATAATAATTATGATGTCTTTCCATAACATGTACTGTGTAACAATATAGATACTCATTGCTGTAAAGAAATAAAATATCACTTCTCTAAAGAAATAAAAATGACCCGAGTGACTTAATAAGTCCAGTAAGGTAGGATCGATAACAGTATAATCGATACTAAATTTAGTAGCTTATTATTTAGACTGATGATGATGAAGAAAGCGATATTGATAATATTAAACAAAGGAAAGTAATAATTTATAAGCCATTTCACATATATATTTCATTATTGTACTAGATTTACGACATTCTAAAAGCCATCTTACTTTAAAGTTATCTAAATAGAATTGAGGTTGTAAAGATTTGCTATAAAATGTGCACGAGTAATTTTTACTCTTCTCGTTTAGTGTTCCCGTATCACGATAGCCTTTGGAGACTGGATAGCCCGCTCATATTAATGACTAGTCGTTTCAGATTTGAGTTTGGGATGCAATCGTAGTACTTGAAGTTTTGAATATTTGATGCTGCCTTTCATTATCAATGAAATATATTATTTCCTGTGTAGAATATTTATAATAGCATATTATGGCTGCAGCATAAATAGTTCTGTCAGAGGAAAATCATGCTCGCATAAAATACTATTATAAAATAACAGCATGATTCTTATGTTTCGTAAGGTATGTGACAAGAACTGTAATCCGATACGACTTATAGACCTTCAGGAAATGAGTTTATTCCTTTTTAGGGAAGGCCGGCAACGCACCGCAACGCAATTCCCCTGGTGTTGCAGTTGTTCGTGGACGGTGGTTGACACTCACCGTCAGGTAAACCTTATGCTCATTTGCCCCCTCTTCTATAAGGTTTTTAATACAATATTTCATTGATAACGAAGCAATTATATCTTTCCCTCGGAAGTGATAACGCATTGATAGTTTTATTCTTTTTCGAGGATAAACATAGGTGTATTAGGGTCATAGAATTCACTAAATATCAAATGAATTGTAACGTGTTTGTCCGTCTTACTTCAGTACAATATTTACTCGTAATCAATTTTCTAGATATGCACAGATTAGAAATATTATGAATGTTTTTTTCATTATCTTCAATTTATTATTATCAAGGTGGCATAACTTCTCTTCTACCTATAAGTTCACCTTACAGCCAGTAACATTTTATACCTCTTCTTGACGCCAACCATAAGCCAACCGCCACAAATAACTGCTGTTTCGGTTTAAAGATTAGGTTAGGCATTATAATTTAAACTGTGTGCCAATACACCTAATTCTTAAAGGTGACGATGCGCTTGTAGCCTAGTTTTTCTTATGATGGTTGCAGGTGACCAAGAATGCAGTAAAACTCACCATCAGATGCTTCCATCTATTGATTCCATCTGTAAGTTGATCTGTCATTCTAATATTTTCCAAAAACGTTCTAAAAGTAAGGTCTGTCTGGATTCGAATTTCAAAATCAAAATTCAAATATTTAAGTGATATATGATGCCAGTATAAAATTATTATCATTCGAAAATCAGAAGCCGTAATATAGTAAATGGAATATCTTTTAAAATAAATTCGTACCACGTCGGAATTTCAATTCAATTAACGACATGGTGCGAATTTATATTCTATTATATCTTTAAAAATAACTTAACTGACATATTATGTGAAACCAAATACCCTATTTTATTCGAAGAATTCAAACAAATTAGTTTAAAAAAACGTATCACGTTACAGCCGCTTTAAAGACGTCTAAAACGATTTAAATTTATTGTTCTAAGAAACCATATATTTCTAAATTGGTAAAATACGATCTTGTGCTTATTTGCATTTTCCCACTTTTTTTTCTTTTTTGTCATCTATTATAAGCCAGTATGTAACTACTAACTCATTTGATAGTGAGTGGTGCTGCAGCCGAAGATAGTGAAGCGCTCTGAATAATTTAAAAAACTTATACTCCTGCCTTGAAGACACCCACGTAGTAATCGGACGGAAAGATAGGTGCTGCTAAATTATTCCGACCCATTGCTGTACAAAAACCTTAATACCTTTGTAATAGAAATAGAAATAAAAAAATTAAATGTTTTATGCGAAACAATACTTATATTTACGTTTAATTTACCAATCGTTTAGAAAATACTTTTGTCCTGAAAAAAAAATATCAAAAACACAGCAGACCTTTTTTAAGGACAGCAGTGTTGGCGTAAAGGTGGGGCGATGGGTGTGGTGCGCCCCGGGTGCCAAACACCAAGGGGTGACAACGACAACTCACTCGCACAGCCAGAGAATACTTACAGAATAATTACTCCGCAAAGACTTACCAATAAATAGATAGTTACCTACTCTTTCTCTCTTCCTTATAATTATATCTACCTGCATACAAATATACTTCTTTTTATAGAAGAGAGGGCAAACGAGCGGATGCAGTGAGCCGCAATGAAGCCATAATGAAAGTTACTAAAAGACGGTCCCCAGTCCCATAGGCCCCGCTATTCCTGGCTACGGTGGCGACCATGGTAATGGAGGGGCAGGGGGTACTCAGAATCTTCGGTGGAGTTTCGGTTGCCACCTAAGATGACTCGATCTAATAACATACAATGCACGCACCCTGAGTACAGACGAGAAGATCCTGGAGTTGGAAGAAGAGATAGACAATTTGCGCTGGGATATTATAGAGAGAGGGGGGAGGACACGGTAATCCTCTAATTCTGCAACTTGTTCTATCACCGGGAGGGCGACCATCTGTCCCAAGGAGGTTGGATTTATCGTCCACAAGTCCCTGGTTAACCACGCAGTAAATATTGTGAGTGTGTCGTCGAGGGTTGCGTACCTTATACGCAGAGTCACCAAATGGTATACATTGAAGGTCATACAGGTTTACGCACCAACCTCGACATATTCCGATGAAAAGGTGGAAGAATTGTATGAGGATATCTCTAAAGCTATTCATTCCTCCAAAACCCACTATACGGTGTTAATGGGGAGACTTCAACGCAAAACTAGACGTAAGATAGAACGGTGAGCTAAAATTAGGTAAATTCGGACTGAGGCAACGAAACCCAAGGGTTTAGCAGCTGGCCGACTTCATATAGAAAGAGAGACCCTTAATGATGAACTCTTTCTTCCGGAAGCGGCCCCACAGGAAGTGTATCTGGACGAGCCCCGACGGTGCGACAAAAATGTGGTTGATCTTATTATAATGACTAGGCGGCAACTGTTCAGTGATGTCTCAGTGATCGCGACGGTGAAAACAGGTAGCGATCACCGAATGGTTAGAGGCGCACTGAACCTAAACCTTAAGTTGGAGGGGTCTCGTCTAATGAAGTCAACGCTCCGTCCCCTTCGTGCTCTAATCCAAAGTCTGATCCTTATGGCAGATTTTTTTTACGTGGAAGAGCCATGCTGCACCTATATTAGTAATACAGTTGTAGCACGAATCGGTCAGCTCGACCGGTGAAGGACCACGCTCTCACAGAATACCAGTGTAAAATAGCAGCTTAACGCTGCTGTGTTTCGTATGGTGAGTGTAGAGAACCGGAGACCCTTTTTAGTGAAAACGAGGCATTCCTTCTTAGTCCTCACGGGTAACAACGCATCTGCATTTTGATTTGTAATCGAGGATAGATGTTGATGTCTATGGGCTACAGCAACCGCTTACCATCAGGTTGACTGTGTGCTCGTTTGTCACCCATATTCTATAAAAAAAAGAATTGCTGGAGGATCTAAGCACTTAAGATGAACATGGACAAAACAAATATCATATGTAATGTCCATGTCACAACCTGCCGGTAGTTGTTAGGAGCACTAAGCTCGAAGTTTTTGACGAGTATGTTTACCTGGGACAAATATTCCGACTAGGTAAGTCCAACTTCGACCGAGACGTCAATCGACGGATTCAACTCGGCTGTCGCTCAGCGAGCTAAGGAGAGGGCTATGTTTGGGGATTCTTTGCGTGATAAACTTAGAAATGAGTATATCCGCAGTAGAACCAGAATGACCGTCATAACCCAACGGATTAGTAAGATGAAGTGGCAATGGGCCGGCCATATAGCTCGAAGAACTGACAACAGATGGGAAAAAAAGGGTCTTCAGTAGCAGCCTCATACTGGTAGGCGAAGTGTGGGACGCCCTTCCTCCCCCCCTCCCACTAGATGGAGTGATGACCTGTAAGACATGCAGGAAGTCGATGGATGCAGGTGGCTCAGGAACGTGCTTTGTAGCATTCTTTGTGGGAGGCCTATGTTCAGCAGTGGACTTATAGAAGGCTGTAATGATGATGATGAAGAATGCGAGACTTCAACGAAGACTCGACTTCAGACACAATTTTGTTCCGCTGCTTGGCGACGTTTTCCGAGAAATATTGGCACGGCCGGTGTATATAGCATCATCAGTCCTGTCGTCCGCATTGCAATGAATGTTACCGGTTTGCAACATATCATTTATATGCAGAAGAAACAGCGTTGGCGATATCTTAATATGTATCGCAATTCCTATTTACTCTAGAACATAATTTAATTTTCATAAATAAATTACATTTTCGTGAACACATTAAAAGGACAAAGATAATATATAATATATGTTTGTATTGTATTCCTTAATTTATTCTGAGGGACGATTGCTGTTATGGTCTTCTTCAGAAAAAAAAACACATAAATTCAGTGTCGCGTTCACGTTCCCCATAATAAAATACCATACAACATTGTACTATGGAAAGACTAGATAAATTATATAAAGTAGTCAGGCTGTTTTAACGCAGGTGAGACATCCAATGTTCTTACCGCATACGTTACAGAACTAAGTCTGTTTGCTAATATAGATACATATATGGGTGTACATTAAATATCCGCATCTAGGTCGATTCCAAGAAAAACGGTGGTATCAATAAAGCCGAACGTCCACCGCGAATTAAACTATTTGAAAACTAGACTCAGTGAACTAAGCTAAGCTAACCTGGAAAATCGTTGCATGTGCACCGAAAAATAACTAAGCGAAAGGCGCCAGAGGGGTAAGGTAAGGATGAGAGGCGCTTAGCTTAGTTAGCGCAGTTTTGGATCGACTTACACAACTAATTTTGTGCCTCATGGTGCGAAAGTAGGGTGTGGTATTTTTTTCCGCCGCTACCACACGGCGAGGAGCCGAGTCAGTTCTTTCGGCTTTGTCGCTTGTTTAGCACCACCCGGGGGACACGTGTAGGGTGGGCCTAGGATTAGGTGGTCGAAGCCTACGGACGCGAGCGACTCATCCCCCTGAGAGAGAGGTCTGTCAGGATCGTGCCAAATGGAAGTCCGTAGTCTCTGCCTACCCCTCTGGGTGACAGGCGTGAGTGTTTATGTATTACACAACTAAGTTAGTTTGACTTAGTTTAGCTATTTTACCTAGCTTAGCAGGCATTATTTGCGGTGGACGCACATGTATGAAAAACAGGCTCAGCTATGCGAGCTAAGAGGAACTAAGTTTAGTTTGCAGTGGACGTTAGGCTTAAGACTAACGCTTCCCCATTAAAGGACACGTTAGTATTCATATGTTTAACATTTGTTGTTATTTTTATAGTTGCAATTTTATGGCCACTTAAAAACTTTGTTCGCAATAAACAATTGTAATAACACATATAGATACATTGAGCTATTATGTTCTACGTACACATATTACTTCAATGTATAGACAGATAATTATTTACTTCGTCCTATTTTAGTTATATTTTGGTATGTTTCTTTAATAGAATATGGTACGATTATAAGATCGCTTATTACAGCGAAGACTGTTGCAATAAAAACCTGGGCAGTTAACTTATTAAGTGGCGAAGCTTGCGAAGTCACTTATTGATTTCACGATGTCTGTCCGTCTGTCCCACGATTATCTCGAGAACGGTTTGGAATTTTCAAATTCTGTTTTCAGCAATCGATTACTGATCACCCAGGCATCTGGGTGATCATCATCATCATCACCTCCTATTTTGAATATTTTTTCCGTTAGAAACCGCTTCTAAACTGATTGCTTCGCCACTTTGCTATGCTGTTAGCTTGCTAGGTTTATTTAGACCGAATTTGAATGTTGGGTTATATATAGGTACTCCTGGGTTATATTTCATTTGCTAGGAAAACATTACGTTTAATACTATGGTGTAATATACATACGTGCAAAAACCGATGACTATCCGGTCGGATATCGGATACTTTATCACGACTAAAAGCAACCTATTTTAAGGCCACTGCTAATAAATAATAGTTTTAAAAAACTATTTTTTTTATAGTCTATTATAAAAAATATCTAATCTTCTTTCTATAAAAATTATCTATCATAATCTATTATATGATATCATACATTATCTTCACTTATCTTTATTTATATGTATTTTCATATTTTTATTTTTATTTTGTACGCCCCCTCCTTTTTTAACTATTGTTTGCATTTCTCTACACTGAGGTTGTCTGGAAGAGATCACTTTCAGAGTGATAAGACCGCCTGTTGTACATATTCTACTTTAGATTTAACTATACTCGTTTTTGTTTTGTTTTTTGGTGTACAATAAAGAATAAATAAATAAACAGAGAAATAAAAAACACGTGGGGTGCTTTTCCAGATATTTTTATAATGACGTAAATTTTACAAATATCCACAAAAATATTTACAACAAATGACATCAAGCACCCCATGCTTATTTATAATAAAATTATTTTTTTTTATGTTAATAACTATTTTCTTATTTTAAGCTTATTGAAAATTATTTTCTACTTTTTAGTTCGGTTATCTACAAAAGCATGTTTTTTAGTTTATTAAAACTATTATTTATTTTGTATTTTTTAGTGCAGCTAACTAAAAAAGCGTGTTTTTTTGAAATGAAGTTCTTTTATGCGGCTTACAGTAAATTGAACTGGCAGAAATCGTAGTTATTTTATGAATTATTCGCAGATCCTGAGGATCCTGGCAAGGATAATGGAACAAACTATTTAAATTATTGCATTTTCATCGGTCCTTGATAAGTGTGCGAAGTGTCAGATCAATTCGACGTTTAGAAGGGGATGAAAATCACATTCAAAAATTCCGTTACATAGATAGATACATACCAAGCTAATAGAAGCGTTTTAAAAAAAGGCCTCTCGTAGGGATTTTCTCATATACGGCAGGCGGGGCCGACAATCGCAATGTTTAATTATTTTAAGTTGTTATTAAGAAAATACTCCAGTCTGCTTCATTTCTTTTATACCCAAGGGATAATATGTGGTAGGAGATTCTATACGGCATCGTCACCGCACATTTTTAATATAATTATTATTACTTAAAAGATTACAAAAAAATACATATTTAATAAACCTAGCAAGCTAACAGCATAGCAAAGTGGCGAAGCAATCAGTTTTGTAGCGGTTTCTAACGGTTGCCGTTGAGCAATCAGTTTCAAAATAGGAGGTTCAGATGCCTGGGTGATCAGTAATCGACTGCTGAAAACAGAATTTGAAAATTCGAAACCGTTCTCGAGATAATCGTGGGACAGACGGACAGACGGACGGACAGACGGACAGACGGACAGACATCGTGAAATCAATAAGTGACTTCGCAAGCTTCGCCACTTAATAATCAAAATCACCTTTTATCCTGTATCTTGCTGCCGTGAATAAAAATCGGCTCTTCTTGCATTTTGTTTAATATTTGCTGATAATTTTGTTTAGCCATTATATTAATTCTTATCCTTATCGTTATCAGACTAAAAATCTTAAGACTGACTAGACTTTCGGCTATTGACCTCTGACGCTCAGGCCAGATGTGACTTGAGTATTTGCTAATTGATATATTATATGGATGTTTATAACGCCATCATCATAAGCTGTGTCTTTCTACGCCTTTAAAATTTGCAGCAAAGTATTGCGCTTTTAATCATATTTTGATTTTTCTAACTCATTTTTTTTTTGTAAAGATCACATGGGCGATAAATTAAAAATTCTTACTGATCACAGTATAGTAATTTGAAAAGATTTACAATAATCATAACCTGTGTCAAATTTCCCACTTAGATCGCCGCACTGTCCTTCCAAAGCCTTACCGTATTTTTTTATATAGGATAGGGTGACAAACGAGCACACAGTCCACCTAATGGTAAGTAGTTGCAGTGACGCATAGACATCTACATCTATCCTCAATAAAGAATCAAAATGCAGATGTGTTGTCAACCGTGAGGACTAAGACGGAATGCCTCTTTTCCAGTAAGATTGGTCTCCGGTTCTCTACACTTACCATACGAAACACAGCAATTACTTTATATTCAGTATTAAGTACTCGGAATAGTTATTATCTGTTTTGTATTGGTAGTGACCCCGGAAAGCTTCCACAAAGTATAGTTCTACTCAACATGCCACCGTTCATCTCTAGTGTATATCACAATATCGCCACGTCCACGTTTTACGTGGTAGAGCTATGCTGCAACTATAGTAGTGGTATGTTGTAGCACGAATGGGTCGGCTAAACCGGGGGTAGACCACGCTCTCGCAGAATACTAATCTATCAAATCTTATACTATTAAAAAGAACGTCCTCGAGTCGAACATAGCTATTGAGGATAGAATGTCCATACATAATAATGATATATTTTTCTTAATAACAATCGGTTACAGTTTTAAGTGGCGAAAATGTTGCTTATAACTCCCCGAAAAATTTATATAAGTTATTGTTTTTGTGTTAACAACATGTGCCTGTTAGGTGAATGTCCGCCGCGGATCGCAGCCATTATTTGCGAGGACCATTTTAATGAATGTTAAAATGAATTAATTAAGCCGCAATGGAATTCGCCGGCTACCGTTGCTGCAGCTGTAAATTAATAAATATTTTTGAGGGCATCATTCTCATTATGAGCTACGAATTGGGTATTTTTATTTCCTAGTTTCACAGCATCCATAGAATTCAAGACATCTGTAATTTCACGCTCTCTTGGTCAGATATTAAGATGGTTTCAAGCAGCAATAATTTAGTCGAAAACTGAAAAAGTCTATTGAATTAAATGTTTAAATGTTTTAATTTTTTTTTAATTAAAACAAATTTAGACAATTAAGTTTTCACAGTAAGTATACACCAAGGTTTGATCCCCGCCGACACCAAACGAATAAATTAATAGAATCAGGCGTTCCTTTGCGGTTATCACATTAAAGATCATATTTAAGATTTTGAAATTAATTAGCCAAGATCCGCGTAAAGAATTAAAAAAGCCGGCCAAGTGCGATTCGGATTCGCGCATGAAGGATTCCGTACCATCGTAAAACACGTTTCTAGTAGGGGAGCCCCCTTTAATTTTTAATTTATTTTTATTCTTATTTATTTGTTATAGCAGAAACAGAAATACACATTCTGTGAAAAGATAGACGGATGGATAGCGGAGGCTATGGGTACGGAACCCTAAAAATTATGTGCCTTACTTAGTTTAAAAAACATCTCCCACCACCACTAATCTAAACACCAGGAAAGACAACACCGTCGATAATATGACACGTGTTTCGTCTCTTACCAAAGCAACATCAGGAGAATCAGACTCGGCGATGGCTGACCGCTAAATAACGATCTTAGTGATCTTGACAAACGCCTATAGACTGTAACTAACTTTAAATGTTAATTTAACCCTGATACGGTTGCAGAGTTACATCTGTCAGACAAAACGTGAAGTAGAGGTTTACCTCTGCGTTTCGCTTGGTGAGTGCAGGTGGCTGGAGGCCCTTTTTACTGCAAATGAGGCATTCCATCTTAGTCCTCACGGGTGACAACGCATCTACATTTCGACTTGTAATTAAGGATAGATGTAGATGTCTATGGGCCGCAGCAACCACTTACCATCAGGTGGACTGTGTGCTTGTTTGTCACCCTTATCCTATAAAAAAAAACATTCTCAACTCGTAATACCCCACTTTTATTCATAGGAAATTGTTTATTGAAAAATATAATAAACTTAGGCGGCTTAATATGGATACAGAACCATCGCTTATAAAACACCAACGAAGATAACAGATAATTTTTCCATAATAAAACAGACACGTATTACCTTTTTAAGTCGGCTTAATTATTGCCAGACGAACAGTTTTTGTCTACAAAGACTTCAATCACCGTCAGCCGCCGACATCGCACTTGTTATGTAATAGTGCCTTTGCTGCGTTGCTTTGTAATGGAGATTTTACCGCGGAATAAGGCACTACATTATTGTAGCAGCTGCCACATTATCCAAACGCAACTTAAGTACTGTATATGAGACTTAGAATACACGCACCCTAGAGGGTTCTATATATACATGTTTTGCATGCGGTGATTTCTTATCAGCCTTATTGCTCTAATTGAATGATGATTAATTTTATTTGTACATACATATAAAAAATAGTTTTATAACACATAGAACACATAGCTGATGTGAAGAATAGACGCTCCGGGAAGTCTGCAGTCTGTGAACACGTACAGGATCGCCCCCGTCACTACATTAGATTTGATAGACCACAAATCCTCGCTAAAGAACACCGATTCCTTCCAAGGATGATTCGCGAGGCTATTGAAATCAAGAAACATCCTAATTTCAATAGAGAAGATGGCTGGGTGCTACCATCTGCTTGGGATCCCATAATTGATAAAATTAAATCCCAACCCAAGCATACAACTGCAAGACTTCATGATACTGTAAGTTCATACTGCGTAGTTCGGAACAAAAATTAATAATTTTTAATCTGGAGGTAGCCGTGGTTAACTATGACATTGGGACGTCATACACCTCAGTCCCCCCGTGACCATGGGTGCTGTAAAGTGCTTGAAACGTCGGGAATGTAAAATAAGTTAATATACGCGATAAAATCTGTAAAATTAGTTTTATTTAAATGTGTAGTGTTCGCGTAAATATAAGAAATCATTAAATAGTTTTATATTTATCATAAGGGTGTATTACGGTGCGTACTCATTATATAACATAACATGTATAAAACGTTATTATATAACACGAGATGCGACGGAGGCGTCACGCGGGGCAAGACAAACGACAATGTCATACGACAATGTCATCTAACATTGTTATATTGTATTGTTATTCTAATGTGTACAGTATTGTTATATGTTGCAATGCTGAAAAACAATGTTACATAATGTAGACGTGTTATAAAACAAAACTTATACAACATGTTACTTGATCAGTACGCACCCTTAAATTCATTACAACTAAGTTATTAACAAAAAAATTAATCAAGCAATTGGAATAATGATTCAATTCTCTAATCCAAACACGTAACTCTACCACGTTTTCACGTGGTAGAGCCATGCTACACCTATATGACTGGTATAGTTGTGGTATGACTGAGACGGCTCAACCGGTGAAGACCACGCTCTCACAGAATACCAGATTAAAATCGCAGAAACCGGAGACCCCTTTTTACTGGAAACGAGGCATTCGAACTTAATCCTCACAGGTGACAACGCATCTGCATTTTGATTTGTAATCGAAGATAGTTGTAGATGTCTATGGGTCACAGCAACCACTTACCATCAGGTGGATTATGTACTCGTATTTCACCCTTATCGTATAAAAATGGGGAATTTGTTTGACTATCCCCCTAATTAGAGAACCATTTCATCCTGTGGTGGACGTGAAAGACGACTGCGGAAAGTACCCAGACCGACTAAGGAACAACGTCGAAGGTGTGAAACGACTAATATGGCGACCGCTTATCCACCTGCCAAGTGTGCGATGAAAGCAAATGACAATGGGTATGGCCTTTGCTGAGCACTGAACGTCTACGAGTTGATGAAAATTAAGAAGTACTACTAATACATGCTAATGACTAATGCCATAATACTTTTAACACAATATTTCAATATATTTTTATAAAATAGTCAGAAAGCAAAACACATGCAAGTTAGCTAGGTATTTAGAAAATAATTCCGTTCCAGTTTTCCTATCAGGTTAAGAAAAATCTCAACAATAAGTAACTTTATGTCAGAAATGTTTAAGTGTCATTGAAGGTTACAATATTCTTGTTAAAATGGCTTAGGAGAATGAATATTATAAAAGATAAATTAAAAGGTCATAATCCCATGATTCTCTTTATGATAATGCTTATCACGAAAGCCTATTATAAAACAAAATAATTTGTTTAAATAGATCCCATTCAAATAATTATAATGGAATATTTTTAAGTTTTTAGTTTAGTGTCTTTCAATAAGTATTTTTTATAATCTATATTGAATAAAAAAGTTTCTGTTGCTGTCTGTCTTAAGACAAGTTTTACTTTTGTGTGCTCCGCGATTGTTGCACAATTTTTTTTTTTTTTTTTTATAGGATAAGGGTGACAAACGAGCACACAGTCCACCTGATGGTAAGTGGTTGCTGCGGCCCATAGACATCTACATCTATCCTCAATTACAAGTCAAAATGTAGATGCGTTGTCACCTGTGAGGACTAAGATGGAATGCCTCATTTCCAGTAAAAAGGGCCTCCGGCCACCTGCACTCACCAAGCGAAACGCAGAGGTAAACCTCTACTTCACGCTGGTATTCTGTGAGGTCGTGGTACCACCCCGGTTAGAGCCGGCCCATCCGTGTGACAGCAAGAGCTGCCGCGTGGCTCTATATATATAATATTATATTATACGTATCAAATAATATTATGTTATACGTGGTAGAGCCATGCTGCAGCTATATTAGTAGTATAGTTGTAGCACGAATGGGTCGGCTCGACCGGAGAAGGACCACGCTCTCACAGAATACCAGCGTCAAATAGCGGCTTAACACTGCTGTGTTTCATATGGTGAGTGTAGAGAACCGGAGACCCTTTTTACTGGAAACGAGGCATTCCATCTTAGTCCTCATGGGTGGCAATGCATCTGCATTTTGATTTCCAAACGAGGATAAATGTAGATGTCTATGGGCCACAGCGACCACTTACCATCAGGTGGAATGTGTTCTCGTTTGTCTCCCTATACTATAAAAAAAATAAGTGTATAAAAATATTATTTTTAAATATAATACGTTAGGGTAATGTGGTCATTTATTTATTTAATTTTAATTTAATTACACGGAATTTATCCAATTACAATAATTAAATTATATTAATTTCATACATAATAATAATAGCTAACATTAATTTATACACATAACGACTAATAGGAATTTACAATAATAATACACATACACAATACAAAAATAATACGATAATACAATTTACAATGAAGCGACAGTGGGCCGGCCATATAGCTCGAAGAATCGACAACCGATGGGGAAGAAAGGTTTTCGAGTGGCAGCCTCGTACCGGTAGCCGAAGTGCAGGGTGACCCCTCACTAGATGGAGTGACGACCTGGTAGGACATGCAGGAAGTCGATGGATGCAGGTGGCTCAGGACCGTGCTTTGTGGCATTCCTTGAGGGAGGCCTATGTTCAGCAGTGGACTTATGAAAGGCTGTAATGATGATGATGATGACAGTTTTCACAATTTCAAGTATTCTTCCATAACCACTCTCGATTCATCCGCAAATATGTCACAGCTGGGATTTTGGTCCAGTAGAGCATTTAGCGCGGTTAATGTTCGCGGAATGGGGGAAAACGCGCGTGCGACTGTTCGGCACATTGGCTTTGAAAACAACTTATGCCTTCTGCCGCGAGAGTAGTTTTTAGGTACGTAAAATCGACACAGCTCACCATGGAGATCCGGTGAGTCAATTCTGCCTCGGAGAACCTCACACATGGTTGTTATTTGGTCATTTGCACTTCTCACTTCGAGAGAGTTATAACCCAAGGAACCTAAAAGAAACGATGCCGTGTACAAATACGGATAGTAACCATTCACTCTCTTATAAAGGAATCGAAGAAAAGCTTTTTGTACTTTCTCTAACATCAGACTGTATCCCCATGAGGGTGCCACACGCAAGAGCTAGTCTCCAGTTTACTTCTGACCAAGGCATTAAAGATCAGCCTCACAACTAGGCTTACCAACCGTCCCGGATTTTCCGGGATGTCCCGCTTCTGGGTTAATTTTGGACCGTCCCGTCGTAACCCTTTGCGGGACGCCTTTTGTCCCGGAAATCAGTGATTATATGATATTAGTATCTATCTCGTACCAACTACACCTTAGCCGTAGCTTCGATACCACTTTCAAATGCATCAGCTGAGAGAGTGTTTTTTCTCTGTGGAAATGCATGGACAAACTGCAGAAATAAGCTGTTTGTTGACCTCGTCAAGGCTGAACTACGAATTAACATTAATTTTGATGAAAAATGCAGTGAATTTTATAACCAATGTGTGTTTTTTTTTAAACCAATTTGTATGTGGTGTGTTGTGTCCCGCGTGATATACCCAAGTCCCGGATGTCGAGCTGGGTAATCCCGGAAATGCCTTTTTTGGAGTTGGCAAGCCTACTCACAACCCAATCACCTTGGAAATTCCGAGAGTTCATCCGGTTAAAATGATCACTTTCTTATAACTCAAAAACTACAGCCTTGTTTGCATAGATGGTTCTATGACACGATAGTTCTTCATCAGTCAATCAAATAATAAAGGGTCAAACGGGCGCTGCTTTATCGACGCCATTATGACAGTTGACGTTATGATAAATATTTTAGTCGATTTTAGTTTCGTGTAGTGTACTTAGTTTTTTTTAAGTTGATTTTTCGGATTGTTTCTAATTATTGCCAATGCTTGTTTGATATTTTGTACTTAAGATATCAGTCATAGTACACGACTTTGTGTTTTTGTCTCTGTCCTCCTCCTACTTTTGATTTTATAGGGCGGCAAAGTTTAATGTGACCATATTACCCTCACGTACCTTCTGTTTTGTGAAGTTGAGGCTTCAATAAAGAGAAAAATCCACCCATGATCCTCGTTATGTTTTTTTATTGAAATTTAATTTCGCATGTTATGCGTTATATAGGCCACAGATACTTGAGCATATAGTAATACATCTAGTTATTTAAATGCAATAGAATTCTTGCATATAAATTACTTTTAACCATCCATAAAAAATATGAAAATAGAGATTGTTTTAATTTAAGAACCAATTATATACCTATGTACAAAACCAAAGCAGTAGGTATATATGTCTTTCATTTTGAATTTCATTTGCACTAAACATTGATTCTTTAATAAAAACATCGTAAAATGTATAAGGAATATTGCGTTATTTTAACCACTGCTCGCAGTGTAGAGATGTAACTTCGTGTTGTTAACAAGGGAATAAACACGAAACATCGAGCCCCGGCTGTGTCAATGTTGGAAGATAACATTAAACTTAAGATTTTTATAACCTCTCGGTCTAGATTAACCTCCGAATGGATTTCTTTCGAATGTATCGATGACAGGATCGCAAAAAAAAAAAACACTGGACCTTTTGACAATTTTTTTATTAATAGTATTTACTTACTAGCTGTTCCCCGCGACTTCGCCCGCGTGTAATTTAGGGTTTTTATTATATTTCTCTAAACCCTAATTCTTTTTCTCAAATATAAGTAGCCTAAGTTACTCCTTAGGACATCAGCTATCTGCCAGTGAAAGTCCCGTCGAAATCGGTCCGGCCGTTTCGGAGATTAGCCGGAACAAACAGACAGACAGACAGACCGACAGACAGTCAAAAATTTTAAAAATTGTGTTTTTGTTATAACTACCGTGTACACATTAATATGTATTTAGTAAAAAGCTGTTATTTTAACATTACAAAACACACTTCAATTTTATTTATTTGTATATATATTTGTATATGTATATAGATTATATTAACTGCTTAGTACATTTTGTTTATAAATAAGGGATACAAATGGCGGTCTTAATGTAAACGCTCTACCAGTTATCCCTTCGAGTGTTTTTTTAAGATCTGATCAGAGAGGCGGTTAGATTTTGACATATGGGGTAGCTTTGTATTATTTTAAGGAATGTGTATAATATAAAGAATTTTGCTCAATAAATCGAAAATTAAACTCTCCACCTCCTCTGTACCATTTATGTTGTTTTTCCACACAAACACACAAACGTACATTTACTTATTATACTCAAGAAATAAACCTCCTTACCAATTACTCCTTACCTTCTTACCAAACTATAAAACCTACCAAGCGCGAGTCGGGCCTATCTCTATTAGAGTTCCGTGCATACAATGTCGAAATATATTTTTAAATTGCATATTTCATTCAGATTATGTTTTTTTTATGTTTTAGTTCCTAGGTTAATTTAATAAACCAAAGCAACCAAGTGAACAATTTTAGGGCACGCTTTAAAATGGTTCACTTAAAAACTAAATTTTAAATCGATGTTTTCAGCTTTTATTGCTTAATAAAGAACTTAAAAATCCTAATTAGTTTAGTTTCTGAGACCCTGAAACAAAATATTTTATTATTTGTCCAAGTAAAATTACAATTAGTAAAAAAAATATTTTAGTTTAACAATTAAAATGCGATACCGTTGACATTGTATGGAATTTAATTTCGTTTCAGAAAAATCGATTAAGAATATAAAAAGCATAGACTTCTCTGGGAATATAAATAATTCCAGTTGCGTTCATATTTTGAAAAGTTATATTATTTAAATACAATTAAAATAAATTTCGGTGATTTTAAAAATAAACTAACTATGATGATATATTACATTAACAATTTTTATTTTATTTTAGTTATAGTTATAGTTGGGGTGATAGACCCCCTAAAGCTTACAGCAGAAACATTCAGCGATACACTACCTAAAAAACCATACTCTGAAAGTAGAAAACAAAATTCTAGATATAGATTCAATATAGCTACACTTAACACAAGATCTCTAAAGTCACAAGAATTTTTACTGGAACTAGAACATGCATTGGAAAACGTTAACTGGGATATTATAGGCTTGAGTGACGTGAGAAGAGTGGATGAGAAAACCGAAGAACGTGACAATTACATACTATACCACATTAATGAAAAGGCTGGAATATACGGAGTAGGGTTTATGATCAAGAAATACCTGAATAACAAAATATTAGAGTTTCGAGTAATATCAGACAGGATCGCCATTTTAATATAAACCTCCCTGGCTATAAAAAACCCACTTCAATTGTTCAAATATATGCTCCGACGGAGGTTACCCAGAAGGACATAAAAGATGAATTTTATAATAAACTCAACCAAATTATGCCGAATCTATGTAGAACAGTTATTATAATGGGAGACTTTAACAGCCAAATTAGAAAGAGGAATAAAAATGAGAACAATATACTTGGACCGTATTCAACTGGGAAAAGGAATGACAACGGACAAAGACTGATAAATTTTGCATCAGGAAATAACTTAAACATCATGAATAGCTACTACAATAGAAAACATAATAGAAAATGGACATGGGTGTCACCTGATGGGAAAACAAAAATGAAATAGATTACATTCTCACAAACAAATCAAGAGTGTTTTTGAATATTGATGTTTTTAATCAACTAAACTAAAACACGGACCATAGAATGCTTCGAGGACAAATGTACGTATTGGAACCGAAAACACCCGGAAAAAATATTAGCGATAATAAAAAACCAATACCCTTACCAATTGCAGAAAATATTCTAGAATTATTGGAAAATGATTTAAAAGCAACAAAGAATGCCAAATATGTCCAAGAGAAATATGACAGTCTCGAAAACGAACTTAAGAAAGTCGAAAACAAAACTAGAATAAATAAAGACACCAAAGACAAAATAGGTCCAGAAGCAAGAAATTTGATCATACAAAGAAAGACTCTCTATGAAGACAGGAAAATGAACAAAAAGAAGATATAAATCCTAAGTAAAGAAATAAATCTGCAGATCAGGAAACATAGAGAGAAAAGAAGGAACAATACAATAAACTATTACATAGAAAAGTTGGGAGGAGTCACGAAAGCATGGGATGAGCTAAGAGAAAGTACAAATTGGATAGACAAAATGACACACCATAAAGATAACAAAAATAAGACAAATAGAATAGATATATGAGAAGTAGCCACGGATTACTACCGCGAGTTATAT
The DNA here is from genome assembly GCA_033319125.1 of Parnassius glacialis. Classification (NCBI taxonomy): domain Eukaryota; kingdom Metazoa; phylum Arthropoda; class Insecta; order Lepidoptera; family Papilionidae; genus Parnassius; species Parnassius glacialis. The sequence continues at coordinate 35,898,874 of JAVANC010000018.1, forward strand.
AGCGACGACAGAAGATCAGGAGAAAACCACCTACTGATTGAATATGATACAAATAGAAGTGAAGAAATCCCTAACATACTGAAAGAAGAAGTATATAAGGCAATCAAATCTCAAAAAAGAGGTAAAGCACCGGGAGAAGACTGCATATCTAACGAACTTCTAATGGGAACGGCTGATATAATATAAGATACTATCACAGATTTATTTAACGAAATTTTAGTCACAGAATATATACCTCATCAGTAGACTACATCGACCATAGTACTGCTTCATAAAAAAGGAAAGAAGGATAATATAGCCAACTACAGACCCATTGGCCTGATGTCTAACGTCTACAAAATATTTTCTAAAGTACTTCTAAGCTGTTTAACTCAGACTCTGGATGAAAACCAACCTAGAGAGCAAGCAGGTTTTCGTAGTGATTTTTCAACAATCGATCATATACACACCATAAAACAAATTATAGAGAAATGTAATGAATACGGCATTCATTATTATTTGGCATATGTGGACTACAACAAAGCATTAGACTCTTTAAAACATACAAGAATATGGGAAGCAATTGCAACACAAGGAGTTGCGAATAAATATATACGACTAATTAGCAACATATACAAGAACATGAAAGCAAAAATACGAAAAGAAAGAGTGGGAGATCACTTCCCTATAAAGAGAGGGGTCAGACAGGGGGACCCACTATCACCCAAACTTTTTACGGCAGTGCTTGAATACATATTTAGACGTCTCGAGTGGAATAAATATGGACTTAACATCAACGGCATCAAACTAAACCAACTAAGATTTGCAGACGATTTAATTCTAATTTCAGAAGATCTAAAAAGCCTGCAAGAGATGCTTGAAGAGCTTGTGTACGAAAGCGACAGAGTTGGACTTTCAATGAACGCTACAAAAACCAAAGTAATGACAAACCACGACAAAATTCCTATCACAGTTAACGACACAAAAATAGAATATGTCGAAGAATATATATACCTCGGACAGATAATATCACCAAAAGATCTTACAACAAAAGAAATAAACAACAGAGTACAGCAGGCATGGAAAAGATATTGGTCCCTAAAAGAAATTGTCAAAAACTCACAAATACTACTAAAAGCTAAGAAAAAAATTTTTGATTCATGTATTTTATCAATCATGACATATGGATGTCAGACATGGAGTTTAACAAAACAAAACCTGCGCAAACTAGAGACCTGTCAACACAGCATGGAGAGGAGCATGCTCAACATCAAGTTAAAAGACAAAATAAAACTAGAAACATTACGAAATCAAACTAAAATAAATGATGTAACACATTGTGTAAGAAAATTAAAATGGAAGTGGGCAGGTCATATGATGAGAAGTAATAAAGAAAAATGGGCTAAGAACGTTACCGAGTGGTGTCCGAAACAAAACAAACGAAAGAAAGGTAGGCAGCGTCTTAGATGGGAGGATGATATTCGCAAAATTGCTGGAGTTACTTGGAGGAGAATTACATAACATAACATAACATAAACACTCACGCCTGTCACCCAGAGGGGTAGGCAGAGACTATGGAATTCCATTTGGCACGATCCTGACACACCTCTCTCGCTTCCTCCACATCCATATACCTACGCATACACGCTCGTCGGTTAAAGGTACTCTTAGTTTGGCCCATTTTCAATATATCGCCATTGGAGGAGAATTACCCAGGATCGAAAAGCGTGGCAAGCTCTAGGGGAGGCCTTTGCGGAAACGCAAGACAATCACAAAACCCGTGTCTAATAATAAATGTATATATTTAAGTTTAATTAAGTTAATATTACCTCATATATTTTTTTTTATTACTTATAGTGTTTTCATACGCATGTTTTGTAAGATTGTTAAATAAAGGCTATTATTATTATTATAGTCTCATGTCAGGAACAATTTGTGTTTTTTTTCTTCTTCTTACTGGCCCTTGTTCTTTCAGGCTTATAAATTATTCTGTCTACATATAGTCTAAGCTAAAGATCCGTGACATTTAGGTGGACAAATAGACAGACAGCAGAATAACAATCATAGGACGAGACCCTAAAAAGGAATCCGTAACGTTACCAAGTCTACGTATTCCCGTCCTATCGAATCGTCAGCCAATCTCACAATTCCAGCAATTGGCCTATCTCACTGGATATCCAAATCGTTATAATGTTAATATATAAGAAATATTTTACATAATAATCCGATATAATCCGTTTTGCGTATTTCAAGACCGGTTAACGTATGCTACGGTTGATGGTCTAGCATTGAGACTATGAAATTGTATTTATGATTATTATGTAGGTGCTTCAATATGATGATTTTACGGATATATTATTTGGAATACGATTGCTGGATTTAAAGCTACGCATTAAATATTTCTCATTTGCAATGTGTATCATAAAAATGTATAGGTACTAGTTATTTCTGTAAGCGCGAAATGATTTGTATGTTATTACAAATAGTAATGATTATACTGCTAACTATCATATAATATAATTCTAATGGATGCCATACACGATCCAGTTTACCGTCAAGTTTGCAGCGCGCTTGAAGCGGCGTCCGGTAAGCTTGACGGTGTATGGCTATCAGTGTGCATGACAAGTATACTTGAAGCAAAAACTGAATTTCGATTCTACCGACATGATCAAGCTTGCAGCTTCATGCAAACTTGAACAAGTGTATGAGCGGTCAAGTATGCGTGACGGTAGTCGGAGAAAATAAGCGAGGGACGCCATGGTTTCAACTGGTCATCATGCAAACTTGACGGTGAACGTGAACGTGAGTGGTCTATATGGATGCACTGCAAACTTGACGCCGCTTCAAGCGCGCTGCAAATTTGATGGTAAACTGGATCGTGTATGGCATCCATAAGTTACTTTGGTCACATTACCCAATGCCCGCCTATTTTTTTTTATAGGATAAGGGTGACAATAAATATATATATATTATAGTTGTAGGCAAAGAACACGCGGTCGATCATCTACCCGCTGGTTGGACCAGGTCAAATCGTTTATCCACCTTTTTCCCAACTGGAGTTACATAGTATTACTACAGAACGCTTTCAAAGTAGACATTCGCACAACGTACCACTGAAAAGAATGCATGATGTATATTTTTTCGCTCAGTGAAATATTCCACTAATTTAGTTCAGTAGTTCATTTCACTCCATGAGATTAGAACGAATCAATAATTACAGAATTAAGAATTAGAGTAATTGAATATCAGTAATTAGGTTTACGTGGTAGAGCCATGCTGCAGCTATATTAGTAGTATAGTTGTAGCACGAATGGGTCGGCTCGACCGGGGAAGGACCACGCTCTCACAGAATACCAGCGTAAAATAGCAGCTTAATACTGCTGTGTTTCGTATGGTGAGTGTAGAGAACCGGAGACCCTTTTTACTGGAAAAGAGACATTCCATCTTAGTCCTCACGGGTGACAACGCATCTGCATTTGATTCGCAAACGAGGATAAATGTAGATGTCTATTATAATTAATAGTATTTTGCGTTAACATTTTTTTCGTACCTATTGAGTTTTTTTTATTATAATTTAACGGGAAATGTTCTAAAATATAAAATTAGTTTTGTTCAAGATTAAGCATTAAAAATAAGGACCAGTAAAAAATATCTATAATGATATGATACAGATACTCACGGTGCTACATGTTGCGCTAATTCTAGAAATTTCCGAAAGATGTCACTGTAGCATAACTCGTCAGTTTCACAATTCCCGAATTTTATACAAATACTTATAAAAACACTAACGTTTGTTACTCTTTAATATTAAATAAAAAACACAAAAATATTGTAAAGTAACTAAATTAATGTACCTTTTATAAAAATGAAGACAAGAATCGTAAGGAAACCTACATTTCTAAAAAAATATATTTAAAACCATAATTTGCTTTCACTAGGTAGGTATTTGGATTTACTAGTATTGGGGCAACGCGGCGGAGTTTTCTCTTCTGAAGAAATGAGAGGAAGCCTATGCCTATCTATGGAAGGTATGAACTTCCATATTCACACTGTAACAACGCCTAGGTTTTTATTTTTTTGGCTTTTATTTTTAAGTCCTGAGTTACAACGAAATATAATATACATTTATAACATGTAAATATAATTGTAAGATTGTATATAATCCATCCATCTCCGTCATACTCGTGCTATTTAATCTCATCGCTATAAAATATTAAAGCCTAATTTAATTTCATGCCGCAAATTAAGTCTTATCTCTGTTAACCGGCACTGATTAATTTGCAAAATTATGTAATTAGCTATAGTGATATTAGTCAACCGTTATTTTACCCTCCTAACTACAGTTTCCGTAGTGTAGCGGTTATCACGTGTGCTTCACACGCACAAGGTCCCCGGTTCGATCCCGGGCGGAAACATGCATATAACTTTTTGTTTTAGCATGATACACGTGAAATTACAGTTAAAATGAGATTTCTGTACCTATATATTATATATTCCGTCTGTAACTAAAAGAGTCTCTCAGCTACGGCGCCAGCGAAATTTAACTTTTGCTGTCAAGTTTCTTACTTTACATTTAATTCGCATATTTCCGCGGGATATCTCTTTTAAAACTGAAACTAAATATAGTATTTTGTCTCATATGAGGGATATTTTATGATAGTTGCAACGCTTGGTAGACGGGCTTATAACAGCAGATTTTTATTATTATTAAATTGTTATCAAGAAGATACTGCTTCTTTTGTTTCGATTTCCCCCTGTCGCCTCTTAAGAAAATCGAGTACACGAAGTCATGCTGTGAGTGTGGTCACAGCATGACTTCGTGTACTCGATTTTCTTACGCCGTCACTGCACAGCACTATAAAATGAGACATTACTATACGTAATTTATTTAATTTAATTAATTAATATGGAGGCATATGTTCAGTAGTGGACTTTGATAGACTGTAATGATAAAAATAATTACATTTTATACGGTGTATGGCGGTGAATATCCACTACCCATAATCGTCAAGTGGATGTCGTTAGAGGCGGCGGAGGGAAATAAAGCAGGAGACGGGCAGCAGCGTTTTCCTGACAATAACTCAAAAACAGCGGTTGGCAACCCGTCAGCTCAGCATGGCATATAACATAACAAATACCCATTATAAGAGGCAAGCTATGGATTATTATATATAACAATCAGCAGATAGGCTGTAATGATAACGTAACAGAATATTTTTTTTAACTTTAGGGACATGGATTTTATGTTAAAAAAAAATTATAGTATATATAAAATCCTCGAAACTCTTCACCGCTGCATTGGAAGATGTTTTCAAGCTACTAGACTGGAAAGGATGCGGTATTAACATCAATGGCGAGTACATCACTCACCTTCGATTTACGGACGATATAGTCCTTATGGCAGAATCGCTGGAGGACCTAAGCACTATGCTCAATGACCTCAGTAGTGTCTCCCAACGGATAGGTCTTAAGATGAACATGGACAAAACAAAAACATGTTTATCTTTACGTGGTAGAGCCATGCTGCAGCTATATTAGTTGTAGCACGAATGGGTCGGCTCGAGCGGGGAAGGACCACGCTCTCACAGAATACCAGCGTAAAATGGCAGCTTGACACTGCTGTGTTACGTATGGTGAGTGCAGAGAATTTTATTAATAATAATTAATATTAGAAAAACATTTTACTGGAAAAGGGGCGTTCCATCTTAGTCCTCACGGGTGACGACGCATCTGCATTTTGATTGTTTATTGAGGATAAATGTAGATCTATGTCTATGGGTCACAGCAACCACTTACCATCAGGTGGACTGTGTGCTCGTTTGTCACCCTATCCTATAAAAAAAAACGTCCATGTCACACCTATGCCGGTAGTTGTTGGGAGCACTAAGCTCGAAGTTGTTGACGAGTATGTTTACCTGCGACAAATAGTCCGACTAGGTAAGTCCAACTTCGACCGAGAGGTCAATCGACGGATTCAACTTGATTGGGCAGCGTTCGGGAAACTACGACACATCTTCTCGTCAGACATACCTACCTCAAAACCTGAACACGAAACTGTACAACCAGTGCGTGTTGCCAGTGATGACTTACGGATCTGAGACGTGGTTCTTCACTGCTGACCGTATGAGGAAGCTCAACGTCGCTCAGCGAGCCATAGCTCTCTTTTGTTTCTTTGCGTGATAAACTTAGAAATGAGGATATCCGCAGTAGAACCAGAGTAATCGACATAGCCCAATGGATTAGTAAGCTGAAGTGGCAATGGGCTGACCATATAGCTCGAAGAACCGACAACCGATAGGGAAGAAAGGTTCTCGAGTGGGAGCCTCGTACCGGTAGGCGAAGTGTAAGGTGACCCCCCACTAGATGGAGTGACGACCTGGTAAGACATGCAGGAAGTCGATGGATGCAGGTGGCTCAGGACCATGCTTTGTGGCATTCCTTGGGGGAGGCCTATGTTCAGCAGTGGACTTGTGAAGGACTATAATGATGATGATATATAAAAAAAATATAATAATATATTACTGTAATAACAATAAATTTATTCGTTAACTAAAAATATTACTTATGTAAGAACTATTTATACATCCAACATTATTTTATCTATAGAGATACGGACCCGTATGTGCTAGGTATTTAGGGTATAACAGCAGATACAACAGTTTTAATCTGAAACTATTAAATTGTAGAGACGTTTCTGTAATCTATCTGGCAAAAATAATTATTTTTATGTTTATAACATAATTATCTTAAGATATTCAACACTGCGAATTATAATAATGAAACGAAGCGAAATCTCTTTGAAAGTTGATTAAATTATTGGTTTTTTGTTCTTCGTGTAAAATACACACAACTAAATTACAGGCACTAAAGAGTAAACCCATTTTCACGGTTAAAAATTAAAATTATTAATAAGCCTCAGCAACGAGGCTAGGGCACACGTGCGCGTAAAACACCCGCATTAATTCAATAATAGAACAACTCAAAAAATAATTTACATAAAAGAATGGAACTAAAGAACACTTCGCGGGGCGCCGATCACAATTAGTCCATTGTTTTTAAAAAATCGCTTTTAAAAATAAAACAATGGGCCGGTAGTGCGCGGACTCTCGGGCTCGAGTATCAGCCATGCGGGCACTTTTATTTGAAGAATTTGCATCGACGTCAATTGACTTGGTTGGGGGCTGGCATGAAATTTGGCCGGGTAAAAATACGGTTTAGCAAAATATTATGTTTGCGGAAATTACTTAGATACATAATAGCTTGCTTATTGTATACTCTAAGGGAAATTATAGTTTATGTGTATGTGGATTAAATATTAAACCTACAATAAGCAGTGTTGTTTTTCCTCATTTACCCGCAGTACAGTGGGTCGGTTGATGAACAATATTGAATCAAATATGAATGCAGTTCCAAAGTCAAATAATAACAACCAGTACGAGTATTATACATTGAGAATATTACGAGATACATTAGTAATATCGTTAATTTGTACGTGGTAGAGCCATGCTGTAGCTATTTTAGTGGTATAGTTGTAGCAAGAATGGGTCGTCTCGACCGGGGAAGGACCACGCTCTCACAGAATACCAGCGTAGAAGCTTTAAAAGCTTAATACTGCTGTGTTTCGTATGGTGAGTGTAGAGAACCGGAGACCCTTTTTACTGGAAAAGAGGCATTCCATCTTAGTCCTCACGGGTGACAACGCATCTGCATTTTGATTGTTTATTCATGATAGATGTGGATGTCTATGGGTCACAGCAACCACTTACCATCAAGTGGACTGTGTGCTCGTTTGTCGCCCTATCCTATAAAAAAATATCATATGTAGGAATCATATTTAGAAATGTAGAAATTCTGGTATACCAGAAAATTCCAGCAGCAGATTTTAAAATGATTTTCTTTCTTCATTACCATGTTTTTTTGGATTTGCAAATACACCACGACTAACAGGTGGATAGACACGAAACGCTTATTGTACTTAACATGCACTTGAGCGATTTTTATCCATACCTATAAAGAAAATTAAAATATCTGTCTGTTTTATACAAATAAGTGATCTTTATTGAACACAGGGGGTTATTTGCATGCAACTAAGATATGGATAACCGTTTCCAAAATTTGTGTCTTTCACACTTAAAACTGTCGTCTAGACGACACTCAGGAGGTGATAAAGGGTACTGAATTCTCTGACGCTGGCACTACACGGTAAACAAAGAAGATACATACAAATAATAACGGGTGAGTGATTCAGAGCAATTTACTGACGAATCCGGATTCCGCTAAATGACTCGCAGTTTTGTTCTGCTTTTGTCTTGTACGTCGTCACTAGAATACGTTATTTATTTTTTGTAATAATTCTGTCGTTTAATATGACTGATCATTAAGGGTCTTGAGTTATGATATTTTGTTTGACTTGAAATTTAGTATAGTTTCTCATTTCGCAATGTAGACGCTCACTAAGGACGGATTTTACAACAGTCCCATCAAAAAAAAAATCTTTATATTTTACATCTAGGTTCATTTTAATACAATAATTTCAGTTAAATTAAATTCTACCATTATATTATCCGAACAGACTGACACTAAATATAATTTGACATTGAAATCTTCATTTCTAATATTTTGTCATTATTTAATAGTAATATTTATGAAATAGCGTGTAAAAATTTAGGATTAAGTATTAAAAATTGCATAATTCATTATTTTAGAATCAATAAAGTTGGATTGGAATTGTATTTTATAAAGAAGCTAATAATATTTTGCGTCTGAAACATTATAATTAACAAAAGTTCATTATTCATTGATAATATGTATTTTCTGTGATTTCGTGTCTTTTCTGTAGGTAGTTAACACGTCTAACCTCTTTTATTTTCAAAGAAGTAATACATAAATTACGTATTTGTTTTCATTTAATTAATAGAAAATGACGATTCAACGAAAATATACCTACAACATTTTTTTCGTGTGGTACCGGCGTAATAGATTCCATCATCCCATTTCGTCCTGTAGGTGCTGCAAGAGACGATTAATGCTAAACAGATCTTATAACTTTCGACTAGATAGAGGATTAAGCACCTCATAAACCTTACTGCTACACCCTATTAAAGTCCATTGCTGAACTTAGATCTTCCCCATAGATTGCCTCATAGAGGGAATATTTCCAATAGTTGCCAGGCTTGGCAAGCGGGTTGGCAACCGCAAGTTATTTACTTTTAGTCTTTTTTAGGAAGACGCTGCTGCCCATCTTCTGATTTATTTCCCTCTGTCGCCTCTTACGACACCCACGGGATGATAGTGGAAATACGCCACCACTTCACGGTCAACCTTATTGACGCTAAATATAAAATAGTATTGGGAACACTGTCAAAAGAGCGAGACGTCTGGTACTGAAATTGTAAATGTAAACATCTACATTTATCCTCGATTACGAACCAAAATGCAGATACGTTGTTACTCCTGAGGACTAGATGGAATGCCTCGTTTCCAGTAAAAAAGGTCTCCGCTTCTTTACACTCACCATTCGAAACACAGCAACATTAAGAGGCTATTTACGCTGGTATTCTGTAAGAGCATGATCCTTCCCCGGTCGAGCCGACCCATTCGTACTACAACCATAATATAGCTGCATCGTGGCTTCTACCATGTACAAAGCTATTTTCTTCTTGATATAATTCTTTAACCACTTCACACTGTCGGCAGTATCTCACAGACGTATCAATAATTTATGATGAATGAATATTTAAAGTTCGAATTTTGAGAAGTAATTTATTTCAATATCACTTTTGAATATTTGGACAAACTTATTGGAACAACAAATGTATATTTCTTATTAGAATTTCCTTGGAGTAACATCTAAACGCTACAATAAGGAATAAAGCTATTGCAGCATATAATCTAATTCAATAGCACAAGAAATCCTATATGAGTCAGTGTAACATTTTCCTTGTGGCATAATTTTTGATTGAATCCCGAGAACGGAGTTCTTCATTGTAACGGATCACTATTGCCATCAATATTTTTTTCAAGGAAAAAAGTTTCATTATAGTCACTTTTTAGCACAATATTACAGTACATTCCCTTTAAGCCGTATTTAAGTTTTCATGATATTTTCTGTGTCACGCCTTTAAAGCCTTTAAAGAATTATTCACTAGCTCATAATATCACCCCGTGGGTGCCGTAAGAGGCGTCTATGGGAAATACCAAAAAAATCTTATAGCATCTGACAGATAGCAGTGTAACCAACTCGTTTTCATACATCCCATCTATCCATTACAGCCTATAAAATTCCACTGCTGAACATAGGCCTCCTCCATAGATTTCATTATAGCGGGGTTTTTGCCATAGTAGTAATGTTACTTTTGATTTGAAAATTTCACCTCTTAGTGGGTCATGTGATCCTGGTAGATTATCTTCTATACTTCCACCTATTACAGCCTATAAAAGTCCACTGCTGAACATAGGCCTCCCCCATAGATTTCATCAAAGCGGGGGTTTTGCCATAGTAGTAATGTTACTTTTGATTTGAAAATTTCACCTCTTAGTGGGTCATGTGATCCTGGTAGATTATCTTCTATACTTCCACCTATTACAGCCTATAAAAGTCCACTGCTGAACATAGGCCTCCCCCATAGATTTCATCAAAGCGGGGGTTTTGCCATAGTAGTAATGTTACTGTTGATTTGAAAATTTCACCTCTTAGTGGGTCATGTGCTCCTGGTAGATTATCTTTATTACTTTTTTTTTATAGGATAAGGGTGACAAACGAGCACACAGTCCACCTGATGGTAAGTGGTTGCTGCGGCCCATAGACATCTACATCTATACTCTATTACAAATCAAAATGAAGATAGAATGCCTCATTTCCAGCAAAAAGGGCCTCCGGCCACCTGCACTCACTAAGCGAAACGCAGAGGTAAACCTCTACTTCACGCTGGTTTTCTGTGAGGTCGTGGTACCACCGCGGTTCGAGCCGGCCCATCCGTGTGACAGCAAAAGCTGCCGCGTGGCTCTACCACTGTTAAATTCTAGTATCTTCTATACATCCATCAATTACAGCCTATAAAAGTCCAATGCTGGCTTATGCCTCCCGCATAGATTGCCTCATAGGAAAATGTTTTCATTTCACGTTTAGCAGGCGGGTTGGCAACCGTACTTTTTTGTTATTTTCAGTTGTCAGTCAGGATGGTGCTGCTGCACATCTCCTGTTTCAATTTCCCTCTGTCACCTTCTGCGACACCCACGGGACGACGATGGGTAGTAGATATTATTACACCACTACACGGTACACCATCTCATATACGGAAAACTTAAAATATTCAGGCCAGTGACGGACAGCAAAGATGCAAGATATCTGGTCCTGCGATCATCAATTCTCCTGCCAAGCGCGACAATTAAAAAAAATCTTCCTCACAGTAGGAGAGGTCTATATTTGGCATTGGGATTCTACAAGCTGATTAAGAAGAAGAAGAGGATATTTTCTTGGATAATTTGGGCCCTGGCGACAACGCCCTTAAAAGTTATAACTTTCTTTCCTTTTCAAGCTGAAGATGTCGACAAAGATGAACATGTTGTTATAGTTTCAAACAAAACTTGGTAATTTTATTGTCCAACAGAATAACGATATTTTTAAATTAATAATCACTTCATTCCTAATCATTATCATCATCATTACAGCCCTTCAAGAAGCCACTGATGAACAAAGATCTCCGCCGCGAATGCCACAAAACACGATGTCGGGCCACCTGCATCCATCGTTTCCTGCACCTTTATTAAGACCATTAAATAGTGGGCCGCCCTACACTTTGCTTTTCGGTACCACTTTCGGTCGCCGTTTTTTCGGGCTATACGATCGGTTCATATATTGCACACATCGAACGCGAAGCGGAAAGGTAGTGTTCTATTGTCACAAAATCAAAACATCGCGATCCACTCAACTCAAATCACTTTCTCCAGCTTTATATTCCACTTATATAATTAAAAAAATACACCAATAGCAAGTGGAGATTTCAATTAATATGTGTGAGTTATAAGATTATTTATTTTGATTATTATTTAAAAAAAAGTAAATTGAAAATAATTTCACTTGGCCGTCAATTGGTCGGTATATATGAACTGAACTTATCACTGATTTTTTTTATTAGCTTTAGATTTTGACCCTCAGAAAGCCTTTTGAATTTCACTATTGTAAACCGTCCCGTTCGAGGTATTGCATCACACTTTAAGCAGGAGTGCTACCGGGCCTGGGTTGACGAATCAACGTCCCGGGATGTAAACACTAGCGCTCTTTAAAAGAAGTATAATTTCGCATCCACGTCCTTTAAAAGTGTTATTGCCAAGGCAAAGTCAGAGCACATCGGCAGAATTGGCGAGAAACTAGTTCGCCTCACTTCGGGAATACGTGCATTCTGGTCTCTCGCCAAGGTATTCCAATGGAACTTCTGTCAGCCATCTCTGCCATCTCTGCACAGGATGGACGACTCACCGGCCTATGACGCAAAGGAGAAAGCCGATCTGCTAGGCTCTCTTTTTTGCTTCCAACTCGATCCAACTCTCGATGACGGGGGGAACACATCACCGACTATGCCACGGTGTGAATGCTCCATGCAGGAAGTGCTTTTTAGACAGCGCTCGGTGCGCAAAGCACTCCTCTCCCTAAACGTCAACAAGTCCTAATGGAATCACTGTGATTGTGCTGATGACGTGTGCTCCGGAGTTGGCACCGGTTTTAACGCGTCTTTTCCGGTACTCCTACTCCCTAGGCGTAGTGCCGATCTCATGGGAGACAGCTTTGGTGCACCCAATCCCTAAAAAAGGCGACCGCTCAGATCCGTCCAACTACAGGCCTATCGCTATCACCTTCTTATTCTCTAAAGTAATGAAAACTATTATTAACTGCCAGCTCATGCAGTACCTTGATGATCACCAGTTGATTAGTGACCGCCAGTACGGTTTCCGTCGCGGTCACTAGGCTGGTGATCTTCTAGGTTATCTAACTCATAGATGGGCGGAGGCAGTGGAGTCCAAGGGGGAGGTGTTGGCCGTTAGTTTGGACATAGCGAAGACCTTCGATCGGGTTTGGCACAAAGCGCTTCTTTCGAAGCGTCCTTCCTATGTGCTTCCCGAGAAATTGTGCAATTGCTTCACCAGTTTTCTTGCTGATCGGAGAATCAAGGTCGTAGTAGACGGTTCATGCTCTGATTTCAAGCCTATCAACACTGGTGTTCCACAAGGCTGCGTGCTATCACCAACGCTGTTTCTCCTGCATATTAATGATATGTTGCTAACTGGTAGCATTCATTGCTATGCAGACGACAGCACTGGTGATTCATTATACACCGGCCGTGCTAATATTTCTCGGGAAAACGTCGCCAAGTACCGGAACAAACTCGTGTCTGAAGTCAAAAATTTGTTGAACAAAGTCCCGGACTGGGGCGACTAAATCTAGTCAAGTTCAATCCCCAGAAGACACAAGTGTGAGCGTTTAACGCTAAAAAGAACCCCTTTCTCGTCTCTCCTGTGTTTCAAGGCACGCCTCTTGTTGCCTCAGCCAGTAACGGAATCCTCGTCGTTCGTGATCACTTGAAAGAGAAGGCCAAATTGGCCTCTAAAAAGCTTGGCGTGTTCAGCAGAGCGGGACAGTATTTCATGCCGGCACACCGCAAGGTTTACAAGGCGCAGGTTCAGCCCCACATGTAATACTGTTCCCATCTCTTGACAGGAGCTCCCCATTGCCAGATCCTTACACTTGACCGCATCCAGCTCAGAGCTCTTCGAATCGTCGACGACCGAGTTCTTTCCGATCGGCTTGACTGGCACTGGCACTACGTAAAGATGTTGCATCTTTTTGCGTATTTTATTGCATGTATCACTGAGGAATTGTTCGGACTTATTCCAGCCGCTCAATTTCACCATCGTACATCGTGATAAAACTCGCGGCACCATCCATACCACCTGAATGATTGCCGGTCCACCACTGTGCGATTTAGAAGAAGTTTTCTTCCTCGCACAACTTCCTTGTAGAATCGATTACCAACAGCGATTTTTCCGGACCGATGCGACTTAAGACCTTTAAGAAAAGAGACCACTACTTTTTAAAAGGCCGCACGCATCTGCAATTCCCCTGGTGTTACAGTTGTTCATGGACGGCGGTAGTCACTTACCATCAGGTGATCCGCATGCTCGTTTGCCTCCTCTCCTATAAAAAGTGTGCACTTTTGGATATTCCAAATATTTTCTGGAATTTTTTGTATACATTACAGAAATTCGGTCAGTGGACGATACTAAAGATCGTGTAAAGTAGAGAGAACTAAAAATGAACACTACGAGTGTCTGTTTTTATTAGTTCCAGTATTGTTTTTATGCTAATTTAAAAACTATATTTTTCCAAATAAATATTATGCTTGTTTATGTTTCTGTACAATTTTATTGGTTATTTAATTTTTTTATATAACCATAAATTATGTAACAAAGCCAAACATTGTGAGATAACAAGCGTGTTATATGCATAAAGTTCTCTTCAATACACATTGTTACTACATATGAGTCGTCGCTTTTTTTGGTTACGTGCATACTGCATACTGGTATAATCACTTTTTTCTATCGAATATTGATGAAAAAACATCGCAAACATAAAGCTCCATTCCGACCCCGGAATTAACCCTCCCCAGCCGTTGTTTTTAATACCATATTCCGTGCATGAATTCTTCTGTCTTATTTGCATACGCTCGCGTTAATTCTACCCCGACTTTTTTTTCTTACTAGTTCATCTAACTAGGAAAAAACGATTCGAGGGTCATTTTTTACCTTCCACAAAAAATAATTGTCATTATATTAATATCGAGTACAGAGGTTAAAAATTTTACTTTTTGTTTCTAGTACATCTGCTCTTTTTTGTTACGTTTTATTATTTTATTAAACGAAAGAATGCTGGATGGAATTGCCTAGTAGGCAATTTTTTATACCTTTTAAAATACAACAAAAGAAATAAAGAACAAAATAGTTTGTATAAATAAGTAGTCACTTTGAAAAACAATCGCTTCTCATTCTACAGCTTATGCGTAGACTGCACCTGAATACAGACTTACCTCCTTTTAGCTCATTTAAGTTCAAAAACCTCTCTAAAGGATAATTTGCCAGTACAAGTTAAGACTAACTAACTTAAAACTAACTTAACAAGATTCTGACTTTAACTTACTTCTTTCTAATACTTACTTATGGAATGTAATATGTATTTGTGTACGCATGTAATAAGAAAACTATAAAAAAGGGGATACCGGCGAAATTTCTTTCGCCATGTGAAATAAATATGAATAAATATAATAAAATATAATATATATATATATATATATATATATATATATATATATATATATATATATATATATATATATATATATATATCTTTTATTTTGCATATCGAAGCATAACACACGTCACACTTGTTACTTTATATAAATAAAAACAGAATATTTTATATTTAAAAAAATATGAATATAAAATGTTTATGAAACGCAACATTCCTGTCTTCATGACGACGTAACCGCGAAGCTGAACTAGCGTCGCCTTTTATTACGCTGTCTTGTTTAAGCTCAGTCGTTACATCCGCTCCAAACCGTCTAAAACCGGTTCCGTCCGGTTAAATCGATACCTATCTTCTTAAAATTTCGAAAACGTTTAAAATACAAATAAGCCTTTCCATAGAAAGGTCTGTGAACTTTAGAAAGTATCATAAATTAGTGTTGGGCGATTGCGACTGATTGTCAATTTTTTTTAAATGTAGCTAGTGCTTAACTACGTTCTCGTCTTATATTTCGTATTATTGATTCTTTTTTATTAACTAAATAAATATGTAAATATCAATGCAGTATTGAGAAGTAAACGGGCTAATTTAGTTAATAATAATAAATACATCTCTTCCTCGTACAACTTCTTTGTGGAATCGTTTACCACCGGCGATTTTTCCGGACCGACACGACTTAAGGATCTTCAAGAAAAGAGCTTACTCCATTTTAAAAGGCCGTCAACGCACCTTTTTTTATAGGATGAGGGTGACAAACGAGCACACAGTCCACCTGATGGTAAGTGGTTGCTGCGGCCCATAGACATCTACATCTATCCTCGTTTGCGAATCAAAATGCAGATGCGTTGTCACCCGTGAGGACTAAGATGGAATGCCTCATTTCCAGTAAAAAGGGCCTCCGGCCACCTGCACTCACCAAGCGAAACGCAGAGGTAAAGCTCTACTTCACGCTGGTATTCTGTGAGGTCGTGGAACCACCCCGGTTCGAGCCGGCCCATCCGTGCGACAGCAAAAGCTGCCGCGTGGCTCTACCACTGTTAAAAACCTGCGATTCCCTTGGTGTTGCAATTGTTCATGGGCGGCGATAGTCACCATGAGTTGAGCCGCATGCTCGTTTGCCTCCTCTTCTACAAAAAAGTAATAGCCTTTGAATTCACTCTTTCTAGAAGATACATTGTTTTCGGATGTATTAAATAGCTGCACGCATTAAATGTTACTATACTATGGGTCGGCTCGACTGAGCAGCATGCTCTCACAGAATACCAGCATAAAATAATACTGCTGTTTCGTATGATGAATGTAAAACCGCAGACCACTTTTACTGGCAACGAGGCAATCCATCTTAGTACTCAAGGGTGACAACGCATCTGCATTTTGATTCTTATTAATCGAGGATAGAATTAGATATCTATGGGCCACAGCATCCACCATCAGGTGAACCATGTGCTCATTTGTCACCCTTATTCTATAAAAAAAAACTTTACCTAGGAATATATATAGAAATGCATGCACTCATTCATCTTACATGGGAAGCATTTTTTCATAGTTGTCACGCTTACCTTTTTTTTTAAACTATTAAGAGCTGTTATGTGAGCTGTTATTAAAAAGATCCTGCCGCCCCTACCCTATTTCACTTCCTTTTATCGCCTCTAAGGACACCCACGGAATGATATGGATTATTGGATACTCTTACGCTGCTAAAACTAAGCACTAGGAATTAATATCCAATTGTATATCCACAATAATAAGACGGAAATCAGCCGTGCATCTTGACTTGAATAATCGATGCTCGGTTTTTTTTTGTTATCTTGGACAATCATTTTATTTAAACATTGAATATGCTTGAAAACAAAAAAGGATGGTTAGTGTAAAACATGACATAACAATTGTATGTTCTGGACAAGTCTAGCAAGCTAACAGCATAGCAAAGTGGCGAAGCAATCAGCTTTGTAGCGGTTTCTAACGGAAAAAAAAAATTCAAAATAGGAGGTTCAGATGCCTGGGTGATCAGTAATCGATTGTTGAAAACAGAATTTGCAAATTCGAAACCGTTCTCGAGATAATCGTGGGACAGACGGACAGACGGACGGACGGACGGACGGACGGACAGACGGACGGACAGACGGACAGACGGACAGACGGACAGACGGACAGACATCGTGAAATCAATAAGTGACTTCGCAAGCTTCGCCATTTAATAATCAATGGCGGCTGTTTAACGTAATATTTTTTTGATAGTCAATAGCAACTCGTTACAGAACAGAACATCACTACAACAAATATCGTTTTAAAATTATCGATGATAAGAAGTTTATAAGAGGCAGGTTTTATTATTACAATAAATTTTGTCATTAGATAATAGGTGAGACGTCGTAAATGCCTAGACTCGCTCCGCTATATTGTCTCTGTGATAAATTAGGGATATAAACGCAACATGATTTGTAAACATTTTTAGAGGGAACGGTGAAATTTTATGCCGAGAAAACGATCGTTGATTTTACACTTTATAGAATTTATATTTATGAACGTTCAATATTTTTCGAAAGCATAGTAAATTACGTGACAAACTCGAATACTTGTATAAAGCTGTAGCTTAGCTATTTATTGTTAAAAAAATTGTTTTCATGTTCATGTAACCCTCGTGGTTATTTATGAAGTATTAATTTATAGAGTTGTGTGCGCTTGATTTGCGTCCTAGCTGAATACAGCTACCTAATATAATTTCTGAGATCTGGCTGATAGGGTAGAAATAAACGACAACATTTTATATTGTTTATTTACACTTTGCTTCGTCGATCAAAGGGATTAAACATTTTACGTGGTCTGCCTTTCCATCAAAATAAAAAGTAGATGTAATGATATCTTATATTTATGCGAACACTACGAATTGAATTAAAATTAGTTTTACGGATTTTATCGCGTATATTAACTTATTTTATATTTGCGACGTTTCAAGCACTTTAAAGCCCCTTAGGTGAGACTGAGGTGTTTGACGTCCCAATATCATAGTTAACCACGACTACCTCTCCAGATTAAAATTATTTAAATTCCTTATCTTATTCCTGAGTGATAATAGCACAACTTAATTTTGACTTTCGATAGAAGATAGATGGAGATACCAAAGGGCCACAGTTTCCATTTATCTAAGGTAAACCGTGTACTCGTTTTTCACCTTTACTTCTAATATAGTAAGCTTAGTGGCGGTAGATGTAGTAAGTAGGTACAGGTACATATATCAATATTTAAAACAATAATAAAATGTATTTTTTTGTAATTGTGAGATTTTAAGTGAGTATCAAACCAAAGCGCTGACAGCCTCGTAACAGACAATTAATTTTAGAAAAAAAAAAGACGAAATAAAGAATTTTACATTTATAATACAATTAATTTAAATTCTCCATGTTAAGATTATGGTATCTAATAATTATTTTGCTTAATGTGACTATTATATTTCTTAAGTGTTTAAAATTTTACTGAATTTTCATTGTTTGTTGTAATTGTGATGAGAAAAAAATGGGAGGAAAAAAAGACGAATATTATTTCTAAATTTAGTCTCGATGGTTAATCGTAGAATATTGTCAAATTAGTACGAATTTAGAAAATGATTTTAAACTAACTTCCCGATGAATTAGCAACCTTTTTGAACACACCTCTAAATCGATTGACTATGCAATGTAAGAATATGAAAAAAAAAACCAAAAAGCATGTCATAGTCCCTTTTAAAAACTTGGTATAACTTCAGTTATGTATTAGTTTACAACTGACAACTTTTCTGTCATCTTCAAACATATGAATATTTGGATGGTTTAAAAATATTACGAATCAGCAGCGTTTTATTTCCAACTTACTTTTTTACATCCTGACGCCACCGGAACTGGTACGTCATATTTTGAATTAGAAAGACATAGAAATCTTCCTCGCTTTAAAGAAGAACACATTTAAATTTCAAACGCATTGTTCGAAATTTGAATTTCTCAGCTTCCGGGCCCATTCGCATTGAGATTCGCCGGCCGAATGTATTTGCATACACCATACCAGCGACGTGGGAAAAAGTTTAGGGTCTTTGACGTCACAATGGACGTAGATTTTATTCCCGATTGATTACTAGAGTTATGTTAATGTTTGTGTTCGATATTCAAATGTATTCGGTGGTATGCAAATTTAAACTACTGTGGTATACAAATCCTTTAAACTGTCGATTGCGAAATCTCACGTCGTAAATACGTTTTCTCACCGAGATACAAAGGAGTTATGACCGATAACGTAGGGATTACCAATTTCACGCTACTTAAATAACTGTAATGAGGAGTTAGGATGATTTTCTCATGCCCGCGTTTTTATCAAAAGTGACAAGGTTCGAAAAATGACGTAGTAATTAAATGCGCGAAACATATTATAGTATAGTGCCAATAGTGTATGCACTTTTACAGAAGCAGTTGCAGTTCCAAGTAACCAGGCTTTAGTTTTAGGATCTGTTTTTTGCCAGGATTGGAACATGAAAACAAATTATAACACTTTATAGAAATGTTTCTAATTTTTCCAAATATCAAGCATCAAAGTGGGTTGCGATGCAATGTAATATAGAGGTATATAGAAGTAAGGCTGACAAATGAGGACACAGTCCACCTGATGGTAAGTGGATGCTGTGATCAAAAGATGCCTTCAGCTCTGCCAGGCAAATGCTTATTATCGTATAAATATTACAAATAAAACATACGTCAAAAACTGCCCTGTTTAGTAATGGAACTCTACTTTTTGCACGACACAATGTGTGCGTGACCATTTTAACCGCGTTGTTAAAGTCGTTTGAAGTAGCTTAAAATTGTTTTAAAATGAAATGTATTAAGGTACCGATAAAATTTTTTGAGGACATATTACGTCTTAAATTTTACACATACAATTTGATGGTAGCGCAGTGGCTAGTCGTTTAGCTGAGGCGATGCGGGCGACTTGTTGTACTTGTGCACAATTCTATTGTCCGAACGGATTAGACATTTCCATAGATAAAAAAATATCCGAGTTATTAATGGCCCATGTGTAATTTTTGTATGTAAGACTCCTCCACGATAATTGATACGTTTTAATGTACCTCAATTGTACCCCACTATCGCTTCCTATACGGAATTTATTCAGCTACCGATAAACTCCTTTCGAAAGGTTAAAATCTCACATCGCGTGAGACGATGTACACTGGTAAGTTGTGTTAATGCAAATCAGCGACACATAAATACGGATTAGACGTAGGTTGTGATGTATGCATAATGAATAAATTACATCTCCCATCATCAACTATCTCACGGTATATTGAAATTAGATGCTTGCAGATGTTTATTATCGATTTGTTATTGTAATGACATAATCATAAAAATGCGCCACCGCGTAGTGATAGTGTAAGAATATCCACTACACCATAGCGTCCCGTGGGTTTCGTAAGAGACAACAGTGGGAGATAGAAACAGGAAATAGGAAGCAGTATCTTCCTGAAAGAAGTGAAAACAATTAAAAAACTGCGGTTGTGACCCGCTAGCCAAGCGTGGTAACTACAGCAAAATCCACTCTATGAAGTAACCGATGGGGAGGCCTATATTTCGCTGTGGACTTTATAGTCAGTAATAGATAGATGGATGGATTCATAAAAGTTATATAACTCTAGTTTTAAAAAATATATTTTTACTGTCATCAGCCAGTGACACAATTAGATACGAATCTCCCTCAAATAGGATTTCCGTAATCTAAAAGATACAGCCTAATTACGTCTCACTGCTAGGCACATACCTAGGTACTCTCGAGTATGAGAGGATTGTAGAGCAATAATATCAGAGGCGTTTAAGATAATTTAAATAAAACTTAAATTCTAATTTTTTTTTATAGGATAAGGGTGACAAGTGAGCACACAGTCCACCTGATGATAAGTAGTTGCTGTGGCCCATAGACATCTACATCTATACTCGTTTGCGAATCAAAATGCAGATGCGTTGTCAGCCGTAAGGACTAAGACGAAATGCCTCTTTTCCAGCAAAAAGGGCCTCCGGTTCTCTACACTCACCATACGAAACACAGCAGAATTGAGCTGCTATTTTAGACTGGTATTCTGTGAGAGCGTGGTCCTTCCCCGGTCGAGCCGACCCTTTCGTGCTACAGCTATACAATTAATATAGCTGCAGCATAGCTCTACCACCTTTAAAATCTACTAGTTAGCTCCGTGTAAAAAAAAATATTAAATAAACGGATACATTTTACTATATTTATGAAAATATAAAACCTTAATAAAAGAAATGACATCGACATTGTAGTTACTCATTGTGATATCGAAAAGCGTACAATGTCTTTTATATTAACGAGTTCAAGCATTTAATCAAAAAAGATGTTAAAAAAAGTATTTATAGTTTATAAAAAATACATAAATAAAAAAACCTTGGAAGGGAATGATATCACATCAACTCTATTTTCTGCCGACTTCAAAAAGGAGCCGGTACTCAATTCGACTGTATGTTTCTGTTTTTTTTTATGTGTGTTATCTCATAACTTCTTACTGTGTCGATCCGAACCGATCTTGATGATTGTTTTTTTATTTGAAAGCTGGTGCTTCACATGTGGTCCCATATAAATTTGATCAAGGTCTGACCAATAGTTTCTGAGTTATTCTTCATAATTTATATTGAAGTGTACAAAATTTTAATTATATTGAACAATAATTGATTGACACTCAAGGTGGAACGTAAAACAGACGCTAGATGTCCTTACCACGACTAATGTACTATCTAAATCATTCTCTCGGAAGCTAAATCCTATAGATGTATATGTTTATCTCTGTTTCGCGTCGCTTTTTCGTTTCATTAAGTTATAAATCACAACGATTCTAAAGAAGTTTTCTCGTCAAAAAACACAAAGAAATAAAAGAGTAAAGCTACAAATTTGCAAACTTGCAACCAACTCCAAGTATAGAATACGAACAAATGCGTTGTTACCTCCTAGGACTAAGACCAAAATGCCTCCACGCTAGTAGTTATAACGACTTTCTATGCCTTACAGATCAGAAAACAGCAGTGCACGCTCTGCTGATAGGCGGTAGAAATAGGTAAGAGGTTAGTAAATATCCAGACTGACGCCTAGCCAAAAACGGAGTTTTACACCTAGTACATTTACTATAATAACGTTACTTGTTTATTTTACTATTTTAAATTAACTATATTAACTTTTTATTTGTTCTTTATTATGTTAACATAACTTTCTTTTGCTTATCTTGATGTGATAACGTAGACCTGAAGAAACTACAACAGCTGTCAAGTGTCACAGAATAGCGTCAGGTAATTTTAGGTACAAAAATACTGTTATTTTTCTTTTTCTATCAATTTCTAAACGAATACTCGGTATTTCCACCGCATTAAAAAAAGTCATTCCGGTTTTGAGAATATAAATATGTTTTGTTTTACTTTTGCTATTTTAGTTTTAAGTTTTTTTTTTAATAGACACTACTTGTGCTTGGTCACTGTTCGTGACAGCACTGCAGCATAATGCTGCGTCGGATACCTATTTCTTGCTATAATATAGAGTTTGTTGTTTTTTTAACAGAATAAAGGTGACAAGCCAGCAATCTAATGGTAAGTGGATGCTGTGGCTGATAGACACCTACATCTATCTTCGATTAAGAATTATAGTGTTGGTGTGTTGTCACCTCTGAGGGCTAATTTAGAATTCCTCGTTATCAGTAAAAGGAACCTCCGATTCTCTACACTAACCATACGAAACAGCAGCATTATACTGGTTTTCTGTGAGAGCATGGGGTTTCCAAATAGAGCGGACCTATTCGTGTGGTAACCATAATATAGTTACTACGTGACTCTACTAGGTTAAGAATTCTATAGAAATACTACGCTTTCTGACGACCATTCCTATTAAAATTCCTTAAATTTTCAATATAAAATATTGAGGGTCACTATCGATATCAAAATGGACCAAACTGCACACAGTGTGCAAAATTTCATTGAAATTAGTTCAATAGTTTAGGAGTTCATCGCGGACAAACAATGTGACACCAAATTTTTATATATAAAGACTAATTTTACAGAAATATATGATGCAATAGTGTACATAATGTAGCTTCATATAAAAAAATCTTTTATTTTTCATCTGATGAACGCCAGTCCTTTTTCTAAAATGTTAAACTGGTTGAACACTTTAGACTAATTGTGGCCAATGTTTTAACTTTTAAAAGAGTTGGAATTTTCGGATAATAGTCAAAAGAGTTTTATTATAATTAATACGAGCGTAGGTGGCGTGAGACGATTAAGTGGATAATTAGTTAATCAAGAGGACATTAACACCGGAATGACTTCTTATAGATTGATAGACCGCGGTTTACCTTCTTGAATACGTTCGATGTAAAATATCCAAACGCTTGAAGAAGCACTTGCTTCAACTTCGCCATACTAGGTTATAACATCAAATCTTACCCATATTTGGATTATTATATTTTTTTATAGGATAGTATGACAAACGAGCGCATAGTCCACCTGATGGTAATTGGATACTGTGGCACATAGACATCTACATCTATCTTCGTTTGCGAATTAAAATGCAGATGCATTGTCAGCCGTGAGGACTAAGATGGGATGCCTCTTTTCCAAAAAAAGGGTCTCCGGTTCTCTGCCCTCACCATACGAAACAGCAGTGTTGAGCTGCTGTTTCACGGTGGTATTTTGTGAGAGCGGGGTCCTTTCCCGGTTGAGCCGACCCATTCGTGCTAAAACTATACTACTAATATAGCTGCAGCATGGTTCTACTATCCATCATATACATCTGGTAGGTCTCGTAGAAGGCGTATATAGGTAACGCCAGAAAGATTTCACTGGTTCCGTTAGATAGTTGTATAACCATCTTGTTTAAGGTCTCACATGGTATACTCTAACAGGCGACGGGAGCAACGTCAAAAATGAGAGAGTTACGACTATCGCCATTTTGCTTGCTTAGCGTAGCGATAAATTCGTCTCTACAACTGAGGCGTAGGTAGTTATATGGGTGTACGTACCAGGATACTTATATGAGCTGATTAAGAAAGTGACAAAATAAATTAACAAGATTTATAAATTCTTAATACACTTCATAAAAAGAAGGTGGTTAACATTTTGACTGTACATTATTTATTCTTTTTTTTTATGTATGTTACGCGATATCTTCGTCAATTGTGAGTGGATGTTGATGATTCCTTTTTTTTTGAATAAAACTACATTTAAGGAATTCATCGCATTTACCCCCGACGTTTCGTTAAACGTCGGGAGTTAAACGCGTAAAAGTTTATGTTTTGACCTATGGTCACGGGGGAGGGGGGGGGGGGGGGGGCTAAGGTAATCATGTCAAAGTTAACTATCTGCATCTATCATCAATTAAGAATCAAAATGCAGATATGTTGTCACCCCTGAGGACTTAATTGGATTGCCTCATATCCAGTAAAAAGGGCATTAGATTCTCTACAATGACCATACGAAACACAGCATCATTAAGCTGCTATTTTACGCTGGTATTCTTTGAGAGCGTGGTCCTACCCCAGTCGTGCCGATCCATTCATGCTACAACTACAAAATAGCTCCAACATAGCTCTACCACTTAGAGAAATGTCCTCCCCTAATGGTGGTAAAAATATGGGATTTAATGTAACTATTTAAATACCTTAGTCCACTCCAAACAATAAAAAATATAACTTTTAATATAAAGTAAACACTGACTCAAAATAGCAAAAAAGGATATAAAATGATTTCACATTGTGTAGCACTTAGCACCGACTTTAGAATGTGAAATTATTTTATTCTTTTTAATTGCTTGAAGTTTATTTTTAAATTTAATAAAAGTAAATTTTGTATAATATATTAAAATTGAGAAGAATTTTCGCTGGTAAGCGCTGAAATAAAAATAAATTAAAACTGTTTAAATTTTTAAGTTAGAAATAAAATTTCAACATCAACATCATTTTAATTTATTACTTTAACCACATGAGTAAATTACTCATGTGTTTTAACTGTGCTTATTCACTTGTGAATTATGCATATTTAGAATTACAGAACGTCCCACAACGTGTTAAAAATATTGGGATAATTATGCATATAATTTATGTATGTATGCTTTATAACTACAATGAATATTAATACGCTTGTTTTGTCTTTCGAAAATATTTTTTTATTTTTAAAGCAATTTCAAAGTGGGGCGGTCCATCAAATTAAGAAACGTTTCGCAAATTAAGTAAGTTTGTAATACTGTTCAACCACGAACGCTGATATCTACACTATCTACACTACTATTATAAAGAGGAAAGATTTGTTTGTTTGTTTGTATGTTTGTTTGTTTGAATTGAATAGGCTCCGAAACTACTGGAGCAATTTGAAAAATTCTTTCACCATTAGAATCCTACATTATCCCTGATGAACATAGGCTATATAATATTTTCAAAAAAGTTAGGGATCCGTATGAAAACTTCGTTAATGTAACTCAAGGTGTGAAAAAAATACCAAAAAGAATCCTTATATCGCGTACGCTGTGGAAACTATTGATAATAGAGCAAGTGATGTACTACAGTTTTATAGAGGATATCAATATCTACAAAAAAGTCTGCGATAGCATATGTTTAACTATTACAGTTATGTCACAATAACTACTTTTTCATGTTAAAATGTGAAATAGTAACGCCGATACCAACTAGGCCACATATCAGTAATTTTAGTAAGATATTTCACTTTTTAAATCTTTGTTAATTCAGCAACCGTCCGTCGTGATGTTACTCTCGAAGTTCGCATGTCGCAAGGTGCAGACGCGTGATCTACGCGGGTGAAACCGCGGGGCACAGCTAGTCGCTATACTAAAACGGCTAAGCAATATGGTTTTAGTATGTCTTCAAACAACTGTCCGGATTTCGGTATTTGTCCACGTACAAATTTATGTATATAATACGCTTGAAAAAACTCAGTCGACGTGCTTGGCAACTATGTAGATTAGAGCAAATTATATGGGAGGTACTACAGTCAATCTGTGTTATAACGATCTAAAAAGATGCCGATAATGATATTTTATTAATTAATTTTTATCCTCATTTTACATTTGCATACATAAAATGCAAATTATAACTTTTTTGTCCAATTATACCTCGATGTCTACGAACTCTCACTCATTAAGGCTTATAATATTATGCTATTAAATATTATAATAGAAACGAGTGAGTTAAAAATCAAAAATGAAACTGGCAGTTGATGATTATTGAATTTTATTAATTTAAAAATCTACTACATAATCGATGATTTATGAAAATTTACTCTATGTCAACATTTGCGATCGAGTTATGGACATGTAAATACAGACATACAAACCTTACCGTTACCGTTACAGCATATTAAAGTCCACTGATGAACATAGGCTACCCTCTAGATTGCCTCTTAAGGGATATTTTCCATAGTTGCCACGCTTGGCAAGCGGGTTGGCACTTGCAGTTTTTTACTTTTAGTCGTTATCGGGAAGACGCCGGTGCCCATCTCCTGGTTTGTTTCCCTCTGTCGCCTCTTACGAAACCCACGGGATGATATGGGGTAGTGGATATTCTAACACTGCCACTACACGGTAACGCGTTTAAAACACGCGTTGAATAATATCGGCTAATGTCTATACCAACATTTACATTCGAGATATGGACATGAAAGTAGATCACACATGCAAACCTTAGTAAATAAAGAACTATAAGTAGATTCGTTCTTCTGTAGAGACCCCAAAGCGTAGAGATATGATGAAATTTATATTTTTGAATATCGAACCTAACGTCGGTTCGTTATGTTTTAGTAACTTAAATATAAATATAAAGTGCTTTAAAAGTATATGTAAGTTATCTTCTTTTTGTAATCAGAATTACGATTGCGTAACTTTTTTGTACTTGTTAATAAGTTTGATAGTCTTAGTATAACAAAAGGCTTTTCACTCCGGCCTTTAACTATTAACTCTTAATTTTGGTGAGAATCGTGACTGGTATCATATTGACGATATTATTTGATATTTGGTTTTCTTGTATTGACTAAAGGTATCAATTTATATTCCGATACTTTTTTTATCGATATCTTATTTTATGTTACAAAGTTTAAACGTGGTAGAGCCACGCTGCAACAATGATTGTAGCACGGATGGGTCGGCTCGACCGGGGTAGGACCACTTTGTCACTGAGTACTAGCATAAAATAGCAGCTTGATGCTGACGTATTTCGTATGGTGAGTGTAAAGAACCAGAGACCCTTTTCACTGGAAACGAGTCATTGCATCTTAGTTTCCAGAGGTGATAACGTATCTACATTTTGATTCTTAACTGGGTATTAAATGTAGATGTCTACGGGCCACAGCATTTACTCACCATCAGGTGGACTGTGTGCTCGTTTGTCACCCTTATTCTATAAAAAAAAGTTTTATCATAAGGAAAACACATCTGACTCCGGAGTAATTCTCACTGGCAACGACCAGGGTTATACAATAACAATGTTTTTCATTGAGGAATCTTAAATAATCCATGAGTGGCTTCTTAGAAATACTTATTTGCCTACATAAAAGTCCCACCCACATTTCACATACCGCACAAAAACACTCAGATGCACCCCCATACGAGGGAGCATTGCCAAATCGCCCTTTGCCAATCAATCGAAACATCGACCTATGATTGGTTACCCCACACTCCCCTATGATAACAACCAAAATATTTTGACCTCGCTCTCGAACAAGGTCGCTTAACTTACAAAGATAAAGTAAGAATAGTAGGGAGACTGTAAGCTCAAATAATAGTAGCTGTTGTACACGTGTGATGCAATAAAAGTTTTATTTTCCCCCGATTTCCCCCATTCCCGGGATCGGCGGTACATCCCGCGGGAGTTAGTCCAATCAAATTAAATACGCGATTGACGTCCCTGAGTTAGAATTCCGAATTGTGTTTTTAATGCCGTTCTAATTTCGCGAATGTCTGCAATTAGATTTTGACTTTTATATATTAGCACGGAAGTTCTGATAGGTAAAAACTTTATTCAAACGTGCTGTTGTATTTACTCATAAACAATTACGACTACGGCGATCTTTTTATTAACTTTTAACAAATTTATTGTGTCACAATGTACGAACCTTTTTTTAAAGTGAGTAAATCCTCGGAACGTACAGGGGCAACGATAAGGTTATTCGGACTCCTACCGATTAAAACCAGGTGATTGCCATCAGCGTATAAGAGGAAACAACCACACATTGCTTCCGGCTAGGTGTCGAACCCTGCAGCCCTAGCAGGCAGTTACTCTGAGCCCTAGATCAGTATTAATTTTTTTAAAGTAGTCGTAAGAGACACTATTGTTCATGTGAGCCCGGTTCGTCAATCCAAGTTATTTAGTGGGTTTCTCTGTCAATGAATTCTCAGTAGCGGTCTGATGTCAGGAAGTTGGCATTGTTTAACCCCAATATCTCCGGAAGCACGTAAATCAATTTGTCCTGCGCCTGATTTTTCCCCGGTTTTGTCGTATTGTAATATTATCGGACTATGAGAGTGAGGAAATAAAGATTGCACATGTTTTTGCACACACACACCACTACGCAGATGTGGAGTCTTCGTTGAGACTGTCTGCTGTGAACAAAGTTGTGGTCTGAATGACGTAAATTTAAGCAATATTTAAGCAGAAACGCGCTTCAAAATAACGTATATTGTAGTAGTTTGATATCAAGTCTTTACGTCAAGAAAATAGGGTATTA
The DNA here is from genome assembly GCA_033319125.1 of Parnassius glacialis. Taxonomy (NCBI): domain Eukaryota; kingdom Metazoa; phylum Arthropoda; class Insecta; order Lepidoptera; family Papilionidae; genus Parnassius; species Parnassius glacialis. The sequence goes on from JAVANC010000018.1 coordinate 35,927,884, forward strand.
TATGACCATATTTTTTACCTTTTTCGCACTGAAATACGGCATACGCGTAAAAGGAAGCAATTACGTCAAATAAATTTCTCAACTTTAACGACACCAGTATAAGTGTCGACGTGTGCTTTCATCCGAGTAACAAACGGGCAGTTGCAAACAACCTTTCACATAAATCAAGGTTTAATTAAAGACGAAGCTGAAGTCTCTTTCGACTGTAATATTTATTGCCAGGTGTCAAATATTTTTAAATATAGTGTACGGAAAGAACGACGTATAAGTGTAAACTAGTATAGCTTGTGGTCAAAAATTGATCAATTGTATGAAAACAACGCTTAGCTTATAAATCACAGAACACGATTTATTGTTGCTGTTGATAAAATTATAGTTTTTAAAATGAGAATCTAAAATTTAGACTAAGAAAAGTAAATCATTTGCATATAACCATATATAACATAATTCCTGACCAAGTGTTATTAAGCCTCTCTGAAACAATATTTAAAAATAACGTAACATAACATAAACATAAACACTCACGCCTGTCACCCAGAGGGGTAGGCAGAGACTATGGAATTCCATTTGGCACGATCCTGACACACCTCTCTCGCTTCCTCCACATCCATATACCTACGCATACACGCTCGTCCGTTAAAGGTACACTTAATTTGGCCCATTTTCAATATTTCGCCAATTTGGTCGATAAACTTTCGCCTAGGGCGACCCTTACCGACTCTGCCATTCACTTCTGCAACATAAATTTGCTTTGTCACTCTTTCCTCATTCATTATTTCTACATGACCAAACCACCGAAGCATTCCTTTCTTAATCCTAGTCACAACATCATCTTGCAAACCACACATTTCTCTTATCACACTATTTCTCACCCTGTCATTCAGATTCAGCCCTAGCATACTACGTAATGACCGCATTTCTACAGCATTTTTTCTACTCTCGTGCTTCTTCTGCCACACCCAACTTTCACTACCATACATTAAAGTAGGCACTAACACAGCATTGTGAATTGCCAAACGTGCCTTTTTGGACACATTCTGACTCTTCACAATAGAGTGTAGAGCCCCATTCAATCTATTTCCTGCATTCACTCGTCGTTCTACATCCTTATCATATCTACCATCCCTGCTTAACACACATCCCAAATACACAAACTCATCTACTTGCTCAGTCAACTCCCCTTCTATTCTTATTTCACATATCGTTTTACTTTCTTCTCTTTCAAAAACCATAACTTTCGTCTTACTTGCGTTCACTTTCATTCCCTTTTCTTTTAATGTCCTGTTCATTAATGTAACCATCATTTGCAACTCGGCTATATATATATATATATATATATATATATATATATATATATATATATATAATATAAATAACTATTTAAAATAATAATATAAAAAAGCCGGCCACGTGCGAGTTGGACTCGCGTTGGTTCCGTACCACTGTAAAACATTTTCCTAGTAGGTCAGCCCTCTTTAATTTTTTATTTATTTTTATTTTATTATTTGTTCTTATAGCGGCATTAGAAGTACACATTCTGTGAAAATTTCAACTGCCTGCCTATTACGGATCATGAGATAGATACAACCCGCTGACAGACAGACGGACTGACAGCGGAGGCTTAGTAATAGGGTCCCGTTGGTTACCCTTTGGGTACGGAACCCTATAAACCATATAGTGTACCGTTAAGTGGCGGTGTAAGAATATCCACTACCCCATATCATCCCGTGGATATCGTAAGAGGTGACAAAGGGAAACAAATCAGGAGATGGGTAGTAGTCTTCCTAATAACGATTAAAAAAACTGTGGTTGCCAACCCGCTCGCCAAGCGTGGCAACTATGGCAAATATTCCTCCTAAGAGGCAATCTATGGGGGAGCCTATGTTCAGCAGTGGGCCTTAATAGCCTGTAACGGTAACGGAAAGGATAGAACCAAACCGCCTCTACATTATGGCGGCAGCATGCTTGAGTAGGCTCGACTGGCAAAGAACCATACTCTCACATAATACCAGCATAGTTTAGCAGCATAATGCTGTTGCATTTTATAGTATAGTGAGTGTAGATTACCGGTGACCTTTTTACTAGTACTAGCGGTATAGTTACTTAGTACAGTACTCGAACATCTTAGTCCAAATCGGTATCGCTATCGGATATAGCATTAGTCGCTTTTTGTTACATAAACCACATAATCATGAGATCTTTAAGTCTCACACTAACATGGGACGAAATCAAAATATAAAAAGGTCAGTTAAATTACACCGTGAATATTTTAAAACATTCAAAACATAACATAATCGTCATCATAGTCACTACAGCCTGCCAGAGTCCACTGCTGAACACACGCCAACCCCATAGAAATTGCCTCTAGGCGAGTTGGCAACCGCAGTTTTTTTAAGTTTGAGTTGTCACCAGGAAAATATTTTTTATGATGATTATTATTATTATTTTATTTTGATTATTAATATAGATTTATAGTTTGATAGACAAAGTATTTTGTTTAAATATCTGTTAAAATAAAAAGTCAGCGGTTATATTTTTATTAAATAGTAAGGTGTCTCAAGGGCTTAACGTAAGTAAACTAATAACTCTTAATGAATTTTCATTAAAAAAAATTGTATAGAGATATAAGGTTTAAAAAAACCGGCCAAGTGCGAGTCGGACTCGCGCACCGAGGGTTCCGAACAAATCCGTAGGTATATGAGTTTAAAATTATTGAAAATATTTTTATTATATGATGTAACTAAAAATTTATGCTTTTCGCAATTTTTCCTTTATCTGTGGTATAATACGTTGCTTCGTGCCAAATTTTAAGATTCTCAGTTCACGGGAAGTACCCTGTAGGTTTTGACTTTTGATTCCCTTGCGAATATCAAAAATTTGTGGCATAAACGGCTGTATCTTTTGATTGCGTTGGCTTAGAAGTGTGATTTTTTCACAGCCCCAAGGGACAGTAGACTTGAGTATTTGATATAAATTTCAGCTTGATACCTCTACGCATTCCTAAGAAAAAGGGTCTTGACAGACAGACAGACAGACAGACAGACAGACGGACAACAAAGTGATCCTATAAGGGTTCCGTTTTTTCCTTTTGAGGTACGGAACCCTAAAAATGTTGCAATATTAAATAATAAGCTGAAGATAATATTAGCTTCTAATTATACAGCCTTCATTCGATCTACTCAAAATGTCTTAGAGTAACTTGGAAGTCGTGGTAGCTCAGATAGTTAGCGCTCGCTGTAAATTTCACAGTACGCGAGCAACCCGGGTTCGATCCCTGCCGGCACCAATGAAATTGTTCATTGCAATTTTAAGTGCTGATTTACCACGTGCTGGGCGATGAAGGAAAACATCGTGAGGAAATCTGCATGTCTGAGAGATAAGAAAAAAATATTTCGAAGATATGGGACGTTAGCCAACAATTGGGGCTGCGTGGCGGACCTTTCCTTGCCCTAAAACCCTCTCAGAAATGCTATGAGCCCTGTGTCCAGCAGTGGGACGTATATAGGCTACAACTTTAACTTTTTAACTACATAGAAGTCTTGTAGCGTGCTTGGTTTTGGATAAAAGTTTTCTTTATGGAGATAAGAAAGTTTTTAGAGTTCCTATCCCAACAAAACGACTCGATTAAAACTTAGTTATCTCTAACCAATTTCAGATTGAATAAATTAACTTAAAGGGATAAATTAGAATATGTATTTTAGGGGTATCCACTTCGCCAACAACTTTCATCATCATCATCAATCCAAAAATGTAACATTAATTAAGTTGAAACTCAAAAGTCAGTTAAAAATCTCTACTAACGTATTATTTACAGGAATGTTTTTTGAAAGGTTTAAATTAATTTAGTTGCCACTCAATTTTGATCTTTATTGTTTCTTGTGAACAGTGTTGACAAGCAGAGTACTCAATGTAATAAAAACTCCAATGTATGATAACTAAATACCTACACTAAATATAAAAATAACTTCACGAACTATATAAATATAATGTTTTTTAAGTACCTACGAATGATTATTTGCGAACTTGTTTATCTTCTTAAGTTTCAGAAATCCCTTCGCCCTTATTTTGATGTTCAATAGTCCTAAAATCGCTTACTTTTAGGCGGTTTGAATGTAAACGACAAATGGTGGATATTTTGTTTTCGAGGACAACGCAGACCGTTGCGGGGTATCCAACAACGTAACAAAAAGCGTAATTGTATAAAATCTGGCCGGTTTTTTAATAACATGTTTTAACGGAACATGTGGTCTCCGCCACTACTCCGCTCGAAGCCACATGTTGTGGCAACACTGTTTCCTACAATACCTACGAAGCAATTTATGTTCCTATAATTTAACTATTTTTAACCGAGTGCAAAAACGAGGTGTTCGGAGTGTATTTTTTTATATGTTCACCGATTTTTCGGAAACAGCTAAAGTGATTTAAATGATTCATTTGTTAAACAAGCTATAATAGTATATAATCAGAGGCGTAAAAAATTTAAGAAAAATTCCATCAATAACGATGGAAAAATATTTTAATGTAATTATTTCGTCGAGATTTAGACCACTCAAAGGGGTAAAATAATAAAACTAAAAAGGACAAACCAACTTTAAAGCTAAGCTAAATAAAATAAATATATTACAAAAAACAAGTTTGACCATTAAAGAATAATAAATTGCAAATAATACACATTGAATTGTCAGCTTTTTACGTGTAGGTACATAAAACAATGATCCATGAATTATCTTCATTCCTTCGCAAATTGTGAAATGGTGTAACGATCTTTTCAGATTTAAGATGGTTTCAGTTTGTGAAAGTGGAAACCCTTGCACTGGTATTTTAGGTTGCACTGAAACGCGAAATAAAAACTGTTGTACCTTGCTCTTTTGCGGAAAAGATCTACCGTGAAGAACCTTTCTCCATTTAAATTGGTTGATAAGCTACGGGTTGGGAAGCTGACAAGCATTTAACCGTGCATTTTGAGGTTTGAATGGAATTTATAGTTTATAATAAATATAATGTAAAATCGTTTAAGCCTACAAAATCAGCTTGTAAAAGTTACAGCTCACCTGAGGGCAAGTGGATGCTGAAACCTATAGACATATATATCTATCTTCGATTAGGAATCATGAGCACGATTGATTATCGTTAACAAAAATGTATTGTAAGTGGAGGTCATGTTGTTAGGTATATCCTCAGTCATTTAATATAATTATATCAAATTTAGGCCACAATTTTAACAGAAAAATACAAGTTCTCAGTCTTTTTTTTATAGAATAAGGGTGACAAACGAGCACGCAGTGCACATGATAGTAAGTGGTTGCTGTGGCTCATAGACATCTACATCTATCTTCGTTTGCGAATTAAAATGCAGATGCGCTGTCATCCGTGAGGACTTAGATGGAATGCCTCGTTTCTAGTAAAAAAGCGTCTCCGGTTCTCTACGCTCACCCTACGAAACACAGCAGTGTTTAGCTGCTATTTTACGCTGGTGAGAGCGTAATCCTTCTCCGGTCGAGCCGACCCATTCGTGCTACAACTATACTACTAATATAGCTGCAGCATGACTCTACCACGTAAAATCAATCTTATATATGTATTTAATCACAAAAAAACAAACAGCAACCACATACCATCAGGTGGACTATGTGCACGTTTGTCACCTTTATTTCCCTTCATGTACCTATTAATATATTTATTAGATATCTGTTTAAAAATGAAAGTGTGTAGTTGAAAGTAATATTATTTATTAGCAGCTAACTTAATATAAAAAGCTATTAATGAATTACAGTCAAATGTCGGCTAATAAGTGACCACTAGTTCATAATTATATGGTCAATCTACCCTTCCAGTAATTGATTTCAATCCAGAAAGACATTTATTGTACATTATACGAGCATCTACTTCTTATTGTAACTGTTATAACGAATGTCATAATTTTAAATTAAAGAAAACTTTTTCTTCTCGTCATCGAAATAATATGTAACAGCCAGTAATCGAAACTCTAAGCTCGGACTGACCGAACTTAATAGCCGTGCCGCGTTTAATTTAAAAAAAAGGACAGAGCATCGTCCAACGCCAGATCACCTATGATTACGAGGGGTCGCACCCCTATTACATTAATATGCCGAACCCTTTGGCTCGATTCATTATTTCTAAAACCTACCTACGTGCTCCGGCATTCACCTTGGGTTATTTTTTATTCCTTTCCTATTATTTCATAGTGTGACGCGTTGCTTATCGTTTTTTGTTGAGTGGTTTGTGTTTTTGATACTTGAGTTTTAAAATGATAAAATGGATTTTGGTGTCTACAATCTATCATTACAAAATTACTCGTGTCATACAACTTGGTCTTCCATTTCAAATTAATTAAGATTATAATTAATTAGTATTATTATAAAAGAGGTTTAGTTGACTATAAACACAGATGATGTCATTTATTTGACCATATAAACTGTGAAGTTTTGTTTTGACAACTGATCAAAAGCGCCTAATACAATTAACGTGAGTGTCAACTGTTTAAATACTACTTACATTTCAACTTTAATATTTATATTAGGTAAGTTCTCAATTGTTTTAATGAGCGACTTTATAGCGATATATTATATGAGATAGATAATATGTGATAGATTATATCTGTGAAACGGTAACATACGTAGAAGAAAATCCATTTGTGGGCGCGAAGTTTAAAAATGTTAAAAGTCTTTAAAATTATGATGAAATGAAATGTATTGTACCAAAAGGTTAAATTAATTTATTAATAATTGAAAAGTCATAGACTAGTAGTTAATCAAAGCATGTTCTATAATAAAATTACTCATCAGAGCAATAAAAAAAATATACAAAATAAAAGCTAATATATATGTTGCAAACACAAGCAGGCCAGTCCCAAGAAGCACCATATAAAGTAAATAATAAATTATTTAAGAAATCATTGTTTGTAATGAAAAAATGTATAACGTATTACATAAACTACAAGTATCAAAACCGACACATCGCCGTACGTTCCCCCTTCAGAGCAATGCACAACGCTTCCAGCATGACGTATCACCTTTGCATATTAATTCAGCGTTTAATTCCGATAATAATAATACACGAACGTACCCCGACTCTTTGTTTTAACGCGCAGCCCTGCGACGCGCCGCTCTTAACGTTTTAGAGATTCGTTGTGTTAGGGATTAGATTACCGCTTATAGAGAGATATTATTTTCGAAAACGTACAATTCCGTAGCTAACTGCAGGCAGCAGCAGCAGGCGACGTCTCGTCGCGACACTACTGGTTTCTATGTAGTTCTCTGAAATACCTTCCGTAGCTAGCGACATGTCGTTTGTCGCTACGGGCCGAGCGGCAGACGACACTGTCGCCCGACCGCAGATCAGTAGTGCCGCCAACGCCCGAGCGACACGTAGAATTTTTTTCAAAAAATGAGTTTCACCGATTCCGTGGAAAAGAAACTGATAAACCAGGTGGCCCAATGTCCCGCACTGTACGATGCATCTCACAATAATTATTTAAACAGTGTGACAAAAGATAATGTTTGGAAAAATATAGGAAAGGAGTTAAATAAAAGCGGTAAATAAGTATAAATATATATATATATATATATATATATATATATATATATATATATATAGCCTATTTTGTTTACATAAATAGAGTACCCAGAGAATATTCGGAACAGATTGGAACACGGGCTGCTGCCACCTGCAATCGGGTTCGGAATCATGACAGCAGCGACATGTCGCGACGACACGTCGCCGGCTGCTGCTGCCTGCGGTCGGCTACGGAATTGTACCTTAAAGATGTGTGTTGCCGTGAAGTGGCCACGTAAGGGTATCCAATAGTCCACATCATTCACAGACAGACCAGACCTTGCAATCACAAACCCAAAATTCCACTATCCCCAACACCACTACAGTGGTGATAGTGTATACAATTGAAGGAAGGTGCTTTTCAGACTAGGTAAGGCACATCATTTTTATTTTTTACACGGATCTTGGTTAATTAATTTTAACATCTTTAATGTAACGGATTTCCATCAGCCACGCCGAATTCTGTTTCTATTACTTATTTGGAATTGTCGAAGTAGCCGAAAGGGCTACCTGGAAAGCATCATCTTTGCATTAAGTCTTAGGGTTAACCGGAATACGTGTATGCTTCTTTATCAAGTTTAACAATATCCTATAAATTCGTAACCTATACAAATAAATAAAATTGAAGTGTCTGTTTGTAATGTCAAAATAACAGCTTTTTACTAATTGCATATGAAATTATATACGGTACTTATAACATTAACACAATTTTTAACATTTTAATCTGTATGTCTGTCTGTCTGTTTGTTCCGGCTAATCTCCAAAACGGCTGGACCGATTTTGACGGGACTTTCACTGGTAGATAGCTTATGTAATAAGTAACTTAGGCTACTTAAATTTTAGAAAAATTATTAGGGACCCGCGCAACAAAATTAAAACCCTAAATTACACGCGGGCGAAGTCGAACAGCTAGTCATAATTAAAAATCGTTTAAAAGACAAAATTAAATAAAGTTAAAACGTGTGGCAGTTGTGGAAAAAATTTATTGCGGTCTTTAAGCCGCGTTTTTGTTACTAATTAAGTTTGAAACTCACAAAAAGACTTTAGTTTTTTTTTCCATTTCTCGTTACACAATCTGATTTGGTTGGCCGCTTAGTTTTCTACTTAAAATATTTGCCAACGATTCAAGTGGCATAAATCTAAATTCTGTGCAGTCAATTATTTCCTAAAATAAACTATTTACATAATTACATTATCATAATTACATTCCGCCGGGTAGCGGCAGTGTAAGAATATTCACTACCCCATTTAGTACCGTGGGTGTCGTAAGAAGCCACAGAGGGAAACAAACCAGGAGATGGGCAGCAGCGTCTTAGTAATCTATACAAATAAATAAAATTGAAGTGTCTGTTTGTAACGTCGAAATAACAGCTTTTTACTAAATGCATATGAAAGTATATACGGTACTTATAACAAAAATACATTTTTTTAAATTTTTGTCTGTCTGTCTGTCTGTTTGTTCCGGCTAATCTCCGAAACGGCTGGCCCGATTTTGACCGGACGTTCACTGACAGATAGCTGATGTTATAAGAAATAACTTAGGCTACTTTTATTTTCGAAACAGAATTAGGGATCCGCGCAAAAAATTAAAAACCCATGAAATCCAATCTTTTGAGGCCAATCTATTGGGTAGGCCTATGTTCAACAGTGGACTTTTAATACGGCTCCGTGGCGTAGTAGCTTAGCAATGAGTTGCTGCACTGGGGGCGCGGGTTCGAATCCCGCACGGAACAAGTATTTGTATGGCCTACAAATAATTGTTCCGGGTCTGGATGTTTGTCCTTGTGCAATTTGTGTTTGTAAACTGCCTCCACGATACAGGAGAAAATCCTAGTGAGAGGGTAACGTTTTAAAAAAAATAGGCTGTATCGGTACGGTAGCGGTATAGAAAACCACGGGATGAAATGAGGTAATGGGTTCTCTTTTAATGTTGTCATTTATCAATATCTTAAACTAAAATAATTTACCCTTAATTAACAAATATACTTACAATGATTTCATTACTATTTATTTTCTTATTGTCTTTATTAAGCTGAAGACACTTTATTATTGTGTTCATGCTACGTACAAACTCTACTATCATCACTTCGGTATATAATTGAGTTTATAATGGTTATTACCAGTCTATAAAGGCAGATATTTAACCGACTTCAAAAAAATGAGTAATAACTTTTTTCTAGGTAAACCGATTTTGATGGGTTTTTTTTGAAAGCTGATGCTTCTTTTGTGGTCTCATATAAAATTTCATCAAGATCTGATCAGTAGTTTTTGAGTTATCCTCAATAATGCGTATTTAATTGACTTCGACTATTTTGATGATGTTCTCATTTTATTTATATTGAAGTTGGTAGTACAACATTGTTAATTTTACCACTTGTTTAAAGCGCCAGTTGTAACATTAGTGACTAACTTGGGTCTGCGACGATTTGGTATAAGCCAGCAGTCAAGGAAAGTTTCAGCCTAAAAACAGCCACTGACTTTCACATTTAGGCAAGTTTGATACCACATGTACAGGGAATGTCGCATGAGGGTAAGACACTGACTACAAAAGTAGGTGCCAGTTCTTTTTAGAATCAGAATCTAATAATTAGTAAGCTGACTTGAAAACAGGATATAGATAACAGCAGTAAATCAGTCCTGCTTTGACTGATGCCTGTTACAAAGCCAATGTAAAAACGCCCTCTAAGGTTTTTTGTCCGCCGTCTCGACCAGGCCTTTGTTTAAGTTTCATAGTATTTCCTGTCATCTTCCTTATATCCCTATAAAACTCTATCAGACAAAAGCCATTTCAATAATGCGTCGGTGATCAGATTTCTCCGCTTTGCCCTTACATTAGAGGGTCGTTGAGCTCTGACTGCCAAGTGTCAGTTGAAGTCGTCTTTAAGACGGTATCGTCGTACTTTAATGGAAAGGTTAATAGCGGTCTTACCGTGTAGTAAAAAACTGCGGTTGCCAACCCTGACAAGCAGGCATAGCAACTATGGCAAGTATTCCCCTATGAAGCAATCCATGCGGGAGGCTTATGTTCAAAAGCGGACTTTCATATGCTGTATCGGGAACGGTAATATCGGTCAGTCGATCGCCAGAGCTTCATTCAGTAATTAGGGTGCAGTGAGCAGGTGACGTTTTCAAATATTGGTAGGTATATTTTCTCCAACAGCTTATAATATGAAATTATAAATATATAACATTAACACAAAGAAATGATATTGGCGGCGTAAGACATCTATAATGTATAAGTAGTAGATATTTAATCCATATAATTAAAGTTACATGTATATAAGGATATATAGTTAACGTAACAACAAGATGTCATAGGTTCATATATTACTATATTATTATAAAATTGTGTATTATTGTGTCCAATATTAGTAGTACATAAGATGGTTCATTGTTGTGTAAAAGAGCGCGTCTCGCCAGGAAACGTAAAAGTTTGGCGAGTTTAGAATTAAGTAACACAACTGTACAATAAATTCATTAATAAATAAATAAAAAAAATATTATCCCATGAGTGTCGTAAACGGAAACAATGGGACGCTGAAAAAGGAGATGGGAATAGCAACTTTCTAATAACAACTCAAAATAATAAAATGACTACGGTTTTATACTCGCTTGCCATGCGTAGCAACAGTGGCAAAATCTATAACACAATCTATGGAGTTTGACAGTCTGTAATGGATAAATATAATCACAAGCACATTACAACTTGCTTACTAACACACTATTACTATCACACTACGTAACTATCACACTGTTAGTAAATACTGTATACTGAGTATGTACAAATTTAAATATCATACTACTTAAGTCTTATTCCTTTATACATAACACAATACAGTGATTTAGCATTGAGATGCACCGCTAAAAACGCGGGTTCAAATCCAAAAACAAGTATTATATGGCTTAAAAAGTAACTATTCCTATTCCGGGTCTGGATGTTTGTTCTTTTTCAATTTTCTCTGTCTGTCTCCCCAATACAGGATAAAATCCTACGCTTTTTTAAATAAAAACAAAGGTGTTATTAATTGCTAACTAACATTCAATATAAAGTTTTAATAAGTTAGATAAACACGGTCATAAAGAAAATTATTAAGAAAAAGAAAAAAATAATGTGAAGTGACTAATGTCATTTCTGACAATTTAGTCATACCTGTTAGCTTGCTGCAAGCTGTTTATATTTTGGAAAAAGATGTAGTAAAATAATCAATGTAATAAAATAGAAATTACTAAAATGAAAACTGTAAAAAGCAAAACGTCTAACCACGTATGACATTAATTTGTTGTAAAGATCTACAATATGTATAACATCTATTCTAGCCATTTTGTGATCAGCTATGATCCGAAATGTATAGAACAGCATTCTAATAGCTCCGGATTTGATGACACATCTAATCTGTACGTATCAAAAAGAAAAAGACGAAAATTATTTCCTGTTAGTAAACTTCGTAAATGTAACAAAGTGAACAAAGAACGTAGAGCATCAGATGGGAGCGACAAAACGTATAGTGTAGAAAGCGATAGACATGAAAGAGCACATTCAGGTGTTACAAGAATAAAACAAACAGAAAAGAGACAAATTTTTAGTGAAATAAGTAGAGAAAGACTTCTTAATTCCCATAGCTATGAAACAGATGATAAAACAGATTTTTATACAAAAAGTGTTAAAAATAATAGCAGTTTTATTGTTAAGACCAGTTCAAAGTTTTTTAATATACATCAAATCGTCCCATATATTTCAAATAGGATTCAGAGCCGCGAAAACTATGTCAAAAATAAATATCATAACTCATTTCAAGGAGAACCTTACCGCGCTAATATCGAAAAAAGATGCATAAAGAAATTAAGTAGAGAACAATATAATTACGTAATGCAAAATTATGACTACAGGAATAATAGAGTACCAGTTTCCATTTTAAATAATACGCTTAAATGGTCTGATCCGAATACAGCAAGAAATTTGTATCCGGAGTACACTTTTAATAATGTCGCATCAACAGATTCTGAAATTAAGAATATTTCATCAAAGTTTAAAAACAGAAAAAATATTCAAAAACACATTTTGAAAGAAGACATGAAAAATATGTCTAAAAGGATGAGTTTTAAACATAAAAAGCAACAGTTTCCATCCAAAATTGGATTTATATTTCCTTTTAAATTTATAGCAAATCCGATGAGGGAAGAAATAAATAATTCCAGAATTTCTAAACCAAAATCTGACTATATTAGTGATATACCGTCTACTTCTTCTGGTTTTTGGGATTATGTTATTAATAAAATTGTCCATAATCAGAACAAACAGCAACAGGCTGATTCCACCAAACTTTGTTCGTGTAAACGGTTGCAGCAGTTTGGTAAATGTAAGAAAATACAAGTTACAGATAAAGCTGTCATTGAAATTGAGAAGAAGCAAAGTGAACCGTGCAAAAGTCCAAAATGTACTGTACCTAAAATAGATGAAAATACTATTAAAGACATAGGCTGTAAAGATCAATATAGTAACGAAAAAAATGAGATGAATTGTCTCTGTAAGGACGTACAAACATCTTCTTCAATTAAATTTGATCGTCCCCAGGATCAATGCAAGTGTCATTCAGAAAAATTACAACAGTCAGACTCACTTGAAAAAAATAATTTAAAATTACTCAATAAGGACAAAATAGAAAAACCTTGCCAAGCACCTCATGATGAGATCATAAAGACAGTGAAACAGCAATACAATGGAGAAATATTGTGTATTCACAATCCACGTTGCATATTAATCAACGGTTGTCTTAATTTACCAGAATCTAAGGCAAAAGCAACTACAAACTGCTGGCCGGTGACTCAAGTAAAGAAATCTAACGTCTTTAATGTACGTAGAAAAATAAGAACAGAAAGGCAAAAATTCTGTGAACAAATCAATTCTTGCGACTCCTCTTATGCCTCATCTAGTCACCATCAATTACCCCTTCTTAATTACAAAGAACTAAAAGAAAACAGCCGCAGTCAAAACCAAGTTTGTGAATTGGTACAATTATGTTACAAGCCAAAATATAACCTAGAGTCGATATATTCGTATTTCCATGTACCAAAGTGTGGAAAATCGCCAAGATACTTGGAAGGAAAACGTGCAGATCATCAACAGAACACCAAGTACTCGCAAGTGTTACCGTTACCGAAAAAAAATGTATTACTTGCTGCCAGAACTAAAGTTACAACTCCGTTACGATCCGAGTCCAATGTGGTATGTTTCAAAATTATTCTAATGTAGTAAGTACTACGATCTAACAAATACTGTTTCTCTGTTAAACATCCTAATATATTCCAAGCTATAAATTACGTTGAGAATACCTACTACCTACTACAGTGCTAATATAGACTCTGCCTACCCTAATCTTGATTTTTAGGCGCTAGTAGAACATACCTTTTTTATAGGAGAGGGGGCAAACGTTAGCAGGTGGCCGGAGGCCCTTTTTACTGGGAATGAGGCATTTCATCTTAGTCCTCACGGGTGACAACGCATCTGCATTTTAATTCGTAATCGAGGATAGATGTAGATGTCTATGGGCCGCAGCAACCACTTACCATCAGGTGGACTGTGTGCTCGTTTGTCACCCTTATCCTATAAAAAAAAACGAGCATGCGGCTCACCTGATGGTAAGTGACTACCGCCGCCCATTGAACAACTGCAACATCAGGAGAACCAGGGGAATTGCAGATGCGTTGCCGGCCTTATAAAAAGAGTAGGCTTTTTTCTTGAATAATACCTACGCGCATTGCGCTTAAGGCATGCAAAATTGCAAAATACATCTTGTACTGTGAATTAAGCACGGTTTAGGCAAATGCTTTCTAAAATGCAAACGGCCCATGTCCAGTAGTGGACTGTTGTGGACACTTATACGAAAACCTGCTGATGCTAACCCACTTGCCAAGCGTGGCAACTATGGCAAAACACCTTCTGTGAAGCAATCTATGGGGGGAGTCCTAAGTTCAGCCACGGACTTCTGATAGCCTGTAGTGACGAAAGCCTATAACATGTAGAACATTAGTCATTTATTAGAAGATTTGTGCATAATCACCTTTAGAAAAAGTTTTAAGAGTTTGATATTTTCTTCTTATATTTCGTAAAGTTTGTAGAGCAATTATCGGATACTCTTCAAAATCAGTACCTATTGATATGTTATGTTAATTGATTATATTAATACTGACAGATGCTACTGGCTGATACAAGGGACTTGTTTTATTTTTTAAATGTACTTAATTATTTTCTTCCAGTTATCGTCAGCAGATGAACGAACACAGATGAAATCGCCCCGTGTGCCTGTTTACCACAAGAACAAACTGCTGAGAATGATTCAAGTGAACGCAAAGTGAACGCAGCAAGCAGTGACCGTGAACGTGCGTTCATTTCGAGCGTTGCCTTCGTGTTGGCGCAAACTATTTACACTATGCAACTAATGGCCGCGTAAGACAATAAAGCTGTACACAGACAATTAGTTGGTTTCATTTAACATCGCTGACTTACTGCCACTGAGTACGTATAAGGCTTGCATTACACTTTTAAATGAATTGCGAGTGAATTATACATTGCTATATTTTTAATGCCAACCGTTTTCGTTTTAATGCCAATTGTCACAAATACCAGATTCATAAGAATTAACATTCACATTAGCTCTTATTCTGCTATGAAAATTATTTAATTGGCGAAATAAAGAAGTTAACCTAAAACATCAATATAGTCATAAATTTACATACTAAGTACTAAACATAACACACATCTCCAGATATTTTTTTTATAATATACTAGGTATTCCCCGCGACTTCGCCCGTGTGTTACTTGGGGTTTTAATTTTTTTTTGCGCCGAACCCTAATTCTTTTTTTAAAATAAAAGTAGCCTAAGTTACTCCTTAATTTTATTTTATTTTATTTTATCCGTCAATCGACGGATTCAACTCGGCTGGGCAGCGTTCGGGAAGCTACGACACATCTTCTCGTCAGAAATACCTCAAAACCTTAAAACAAAATTGTACAACCAGTGCGTGTTGCCAGTGATGACTTACGGAACTGAGACGTGGTCCTTCACTGCTGGCCGTATGAGGAAGCTCAAGGTCGCTCAGCGAGCTATGGAGAGGGCTATGCTCGGAGTTTCTCTGCGTGATAAACTTAGGAATGAGGATATCCGCAGTAGAACCAGAGTAACCGACATAGCCCAACGGATTAGTAAGCTGAAGTGGCAGTGGGCCGGCCCTATAGCTCGAAGAACCGACAACCGGTGGGGAAGAAAGGTTCTCGAGTGGCAGCCTCGTACCGGTAGGCGAAGTGTAGGGCGTCCCCCCACAAGATGGAGTGACGACCTGGTAAGACATGCAGGAAGTCGATGGATGCAGGTGGCTCAGGACCGTGCTTTGTGGCATTCTTTGGGGGAGGCCTATGTTCAGCAGTGGACTTGTGAAGGGCTGTAATGATGATGATGATGAAGTTACTCCTTGTGATATCAGCTATCTGCCAGTGAAAATCCCGTCAAAATCGGTCCAGCCGTTTCGGAGATTAGTCGGAACAAACAGACAGACAGAGGGACAGACAGACAGACAGACAGACAAAAACTTTAAAAATTGTATTTTTGTTATTAGTACCGTATATACTTTCATATGCATTTAGTAAAAAGCTGTAATTTTGACGTTATCAACAGACACTTCAATTTTATTTATTTGTATGTATAGATATAAATTTTAATAAAAAAACGAAAACTATGTTATGTACTTAGTCTTAGGCAGTGATCATTTAAGTTATTATAATGTTGTCGCTTGTTGTTGTACCTACACTAAAAATCAACACAAAATGATTGTATACTAACCGTATATTTAAAGAGGCATTCCATCTTAGTCTTCAGGGATAACAACGTATCTGCATTTTGATTCTAAATTGAAAATAAATGTAGATGTCTATGGGCAGCAGTATCCACTAAGTAAGTCAGGTGCTGCGGCCCATAGACATCTAAATATATCCTCATTTGCGAATCAAAATGCAGATGCGTTATCACCCGCGAGGGCTAAGATGGAATGCTTCTTTTTCAGTAAAAAGGGTTTTGCAGTTCTCTACACTCACCATACGAAACACAGCAGTTTTAAGCTGCTATTATACGCTGGTATTCTGTGAGAGTGTGGTCCTTCTTCGGTCGAGCCGACCCATTCGTGCCACAACTATACTACTAATATAGCTGCAGCATGACTCTACCACGTAGATAAATCGATCGCTAAATGATAAATCACCGTGTATTTGCGGCGTCAGAGAATCTACTACCTCAAGAGGCGACAGAAGGAAATGAAACAAGAGTGGGGTAACCAGCATCAACCTGATAACAATTCTAAATAATAAAATATAAGCCTGCCAAGCTACAACTGTGGTAAACATTCCCTCTATGAGGCAATTTATGGAGGAGGCCTGTGCTGAAGCAAACCGAACATAGGGTGGCTCAGGAAGTTTGATGGGCTGTAATTAATTAAATACCAGCGTAAAATATCAGCTTAATGCTGCTGTGTTTTGTATGGTGAGTGTAGAGAACCGGAGACCCTTCTTACTGGAAACGAGGCATTCCATATTAGTCCTCAGCCTTGGCAATGCATTTACATTTTGATCATTAATCGAAGGTAACGTAGATGTCTATGGGCCACAGCATCCACTTATCACCAGGTGGACTGTGTGCCTGTTTGTTACCTTTATTCTATTTAAAAAAGCTCTCACCACAGTCTTCCAATGGTGCGGTAGCAATTTTGTGGGTATCAGTGCCTCCAAAACACAAGCGCTGAACCTCAACTATGGGTGGTTCATTGAGCCCAAAGAAGCAACCCCCAGGAGGTAGTTATCCTTGCAACAGTATGACAGTCCTTTACGCCGAGGCAGCTTCTTAACTTATACAAAGCGCAATTCCAGTCGAGCATGGACTACTGCTATCGCATATGGGCTGGTGCCGCAAAATGCCGCCTAGCGTTGAACTCAGTGGATTAATGTCAAGATTACCAATCTTGATTTGGTTGAAGCCAATCTTGTCAGCCTCAAGCGCAGGCGCAGAGTAGCCAACCACTCGATATTGTATCGTATACATTTCGAAGACTGTACGCAAGAGTTACATGCCTTAATTCCTCCCTCACTTTTCCATCATCGGTCGACGACTCTTCATTTCTTCGTTGTCACAATTTACTAATATCGTGCGTAATGCGTACGGCAATGGAGTGAAATAATTTAATGGCGTCTGTCCTTCCGTCCCGCTTTTCTTATGCTAAGAGAGTGCGATTTATCACCTAGAAGTTCATCATAATTACCATCAGGTGGAATTGGTGATTGTAATCAAGCACTGGGTTCTATAATTAAGAAAAATAGCTAAACTTGTAATCGTCTCGAAGACATTAAAAAGAAATAACACAAATCAGTTGTTGAATATGTTCGGCTAAACATGTGCGACGGCGTTGTTGTTCACCATGTTCTATACGCCTGTGCTAAGCCCAGGGTTGGAATACATATATAATGAAAAAAATCGAGTCTGTATCTATTGGAAAATATGTAAATGTCATGCGGCAGGAGGCATTTTACAGGATATAAAAAATACAATTCAATACACACATATGTATATTACCATGTAGTAATGGTTTAAGTATATCCACTATGCCATATCATCCCGTGGGTGTATAGTGGAAAACAAATCAGGAGATGGGCAGCAGCGCCTTCTTCCTAATAACGAGTAAAAATAAAATTACTGCTGTTGCCAATCCGCTTGCCACGCGTGGCAACTATGGCAAATATCCCTCCTATGAGACAATATATGGGGAGGCAGGCCTATGTTCAGCAGTGGATTTTAATAGGTACTAAATACACATATATTCAGCACAAGTAACGACTTTTGCTTCTAGAAAAGGATATTAACTCATGAATCTCGCTAATTTTATTTCAAAATCAAAGCAATGATTTGATATTTAATAATTGAATCAACCTACCAATTCTAAATCATTAAAGTTGTTTGTCCGGTGTTCGGATTGCCGGAATATATATTTTTAAATCTATTCAATGCAAATTTGGAATCGTCGAAGCTCGCACATTCTCTCACGGATGGACCGTAACGTCCATACAAATACCTGGTTCGAAAGAGAAGTGGCCCAAGTACGTAATTAAATATTTGTAGGCACGAGACGAGTGATTTCTTGGAAGTTTTTGTGGTGGCAATAAATTATAACTCTTTGGAAAGTTTTACCTTTTCTCAATTCTTTTTGGCTTTTTTAGAAATAAATTATAGACCTTGTGATTAACTCCCTCATTCAATATTATTATTCTTGCATGTTAATTATTTCGTCTGTCAGGCACCACAAGATATTTTGTTATTTCTCTACGTATCACCTACATAACAAACGTTTATTTAATTATTATAAGCCACTATCGGTATCATCTATCATCAAAAAATGCTACTATAATGATTTCTTATATTGATATTATTTCTTATAATGATGTCCCCTCCGTGACCGTCGGGAATTAAAAAGTTAAACGCGATAGAATCCGTAAAAATTAGTTTCATTTAAATGCTACTATGTAATAGAAGTCAAAGCACGAAGTTAGCGGAGACCCTTTTTACTGGAAAAGAGGCATTCTATCTTAGTTCTCACGGCTCACGGCTGACAACGCATGTGCATTTTAATTCGCAAACGAAGATAGATGTAGATGTCTATGGGTCGTAGCAACCACTTACCATCAGGTGGACTGTGTGCTCGTTTGTCACCCTAATTCTATAAAAAAAAAACGTTTTAATGGAGTGGCCATTTTAAACTAAAATTGAGCCTGTATAATCCAAGATTCGTGATTGAAAATTTTTAAATATAACATTCGGAATCAATAAATTATGACATTATATCTCATGTCACTTCAATTTTAACTGCTTTTACTGGAAAAGAGGCATTCCAGCTTAGTCCTCACGGGTGACGACGCATCTGAATTTTGATTCTTTACTGAGGATAAATGTTGTATTGGTGTCTATGGGTAACAGCAACCACTTACCATCAGGTGGACTGCGTGCTCTTTGTGAACCTGTCCTATAAAAAAAACTGATATGCACGCGTTGCTTTCATAAGTGGGTACAAAAATGACGGAATTTCGGACAGAAATTGTAACGTGTGATAAAAATTGGATTCCCTAACATAATCGCAAGAGAAAAGCAATAGCTCAACAAACACAAAGCAACAAATAATGATTTATCGTTTGATTATCTTTCACATTAAATTTCTTTATTATATTCAAAATAGAGTCTACTCAGTTCATAGTTTCATTAACGACTACTGGAATAACAGGCTTGCTCGTGTGCTGGCTCGACCATTCCCAACTAGAAGCTTAGAAGAATTTCCTAATCTATATGTACCGTGGCTAAGGAATTTTTATCATTTCAACCGTCTAAATGTAGAGAACCAGTTGTGTACTTGTAAATAAAAAAAAACTTTAACTGCAAGTTTACGGAAAAATCAACTTTACACGCGTAAGATAAAATCAATTTTCGATTAATGACCAATTAAGCGTTATAACCCTACAGTATTATTGGAATCGCCGTGATCAAAAACTAATGAGTAAAGAACGTTGAACCCGACCAGTTTCGGTCGCCGTGTGGTTTCGGTATTCCATAAGGTTGTCAATAAAAATAATTCACATTTCTACATGTGACAGAATCACCGGATCTTTCTCAATGTCGAGGCCTGAGTCACCTGACGTTATTAATGTTGCTGGGAGCTGGGAAATCGTTTAAACGTTTTGTTAGAGCAAACCGATAAGGTCAAAGTCTCAATAGGTCGGTTGTATTTTTTTTTGTAGAAGAAAGGAGACAAACGAGCGCACAGTCCATCTGATGGTGTGGATCTGCATTGGAAGACGTTTTCAAGGACTGGAAAGAATACGGTATCAATAATATTCACCGACAATAGGAACTCGTATTATGGGAGAGTAGCAGGAAAATAAAAATAATAACTTCCCCTAAAGCTTTAAAAGTATTTAGCCTAAGTATATTATATTTATTTTTAATTATTATCAAAACGGCGAATCAACCTTTCACAATCATCTTAAGTCCTTTAAAATTCATAGATACAAAAATTTTGAACAGCGCTTTTTGTAGAACACTGATGATGTGGCCCTACATTTATGTTCGGTTATGAATCAAAATATAGATGCGTTGTCACCTTTGAAGACTAGAAGAAAATTACTCGTTATCAGTAAAATGAGTTGCCGGGTCCGCCAGCGAGGACATTCACCATACGTAACACATCCGCATTAAGCTGTTATTTCACGATGATATTCTGTGAGAGCATGGTCCTTTTTTGGTTGAGCAAACCTATTTTTTTTTACACCTATAATATAGCTGCAGCGTGGCTCTACCACGTTATGTGTTTAAATAAAAAGCATATTTGTACTAAAAGAAATTGTTTGTATATCGAATATGATTATTGTATCGGGTCTGGTTGTATTATCGGGTCTGGTAGTTTGTATGAGGCCGTATGAGGAAGATCAAGGTCGCTCAGCGAGCTATAGAGAGGGCTATGCTCGGAGTTTCTCTGCGTGATAAACTTAGGAATGAGGATATCCGCAGTAGAACCAGAGTAACCGACATAGCCCAACGGATTAGTAAGCTGAAGTGGCAGTGGGACGACCATATAGCTCGAAGAACCGCCAACCGATGGGGAAGAAAGGTTCTTGAGTGGCAGCCTCGCACCGGTAGGCGAAGTGTAGGGCGACCCCCCACGAGATGGAGTGACGACCTGGTAAGACATGCAGGAAGTCGATGGATGCAGGTGGCTCAGGACCGTGCTTTGTGGCATTCCTTGGGGGAGGCCTATGTTCAGCAGTGGACTTATGAAATGCTGTAATGATGATGATGATGATGTAGTTTGTATTCTGAAATGTTAAAGCTTTTCTTTTAATCTGGTTGAGAGGCCCATGTTACAAAATAGACTTTAAGGGTTACAGAAGAAGACCCGGTCCTTTATATAGGTGGCTCAAATACCTGACGAATCTAAAAGAAGTGACTAGTAGATATGTGTCATTCATTCATTTCTATTATCATTGAAGTATTGATTCGTCTTACGAACCGGCTCATTCGTGTCGATCATTCAAATCGATCATTTCGAGTTTTAGTACTCTGTGATCTGTGAGTCCCACTTGATAATCTCTGTCGTCGATATTACTATACTCTTTGGTCGTAGGTGCTGTCACTCGTTTGATCTGGAACGTTCAAAAAATGTAATTGCAATCATCAATACTTTGATGCGATCCGGGTCAAATAAACGGATTTCACGATTGACACATGTTTGGTGGCTAGGCATTACTACAAATGATTATTTCGGGTCCAGACGTTTATGCATATGCACTATAAGCTAAACACCTGCAAATGAAACAGGAGAGAGGATAACTTGTGAGGATATGTTTTTGAGAACCCAAAAAAGAGTGATATAACATAAAATGTTGGCTATAATTTTCGTCTATAGTTTTGATACTATCTTACGATCACGTTAAAACGTTTTCATTTACTCTCTTCCCAACTAATATGGGAACAAAGGTGTGAATATTATATGAATTAGCTACTTCTCTGAGATTCTCCGCAACCAATCATAAATTGTGTGATAACATTCGTAGGTGGTTTTGTTACGGACGTCTCACACTGAGATTTACAACCACCTCTCTGTTTTCTATCGCCATATATATACGAAAGAGGGAAAAAGACAGACTGAATATCGCGTTACCGCCCATAAGCAAGTCGTTTTTATAAATCATAGACAACTTGGCTCTGTAGCACGAATGCTGTCATAATAAATATCATCAGAACTTTCTAAAAACCATCATAATCGAACCCACACTCCCATCTGTATGCTAATGACAAAACGCAACGCCTACGTGCCAGTATTTCGGTTAGAAATAATATATGCAAACGATACGACAGTGCATATAAATCTATTAGTTGAGTGAGACATCAAATGAGATTCTTAGTTTGGAGTCGAGTTTGTTTTTATGAATAATACATTAAGTATTCTCAGACGGGAGGAGAAAAGTTTATGCGGTGAGAACGTTGGGAAACACTTTTTATTAGTCCTCATGTATGATATCCTCAAATTCAAATGACACTTGTAACGTAATTTTAAATTTAAAAAAAATCTACGAAACTTACTAGTGAATTAAGAACCCGCAAAAATTATAAGGCAATTAATATGTTGTGGGAAAATATGAAAGAATATTGTTATATAATAAAAATAAAAATGTCATAAAATTAGAACTGAATACTTGTTTTTGAAAAGTGTTGTCATTCGTCATTACCCTTTAGATATAGTATACAAAAAGCCTATATTACGAATGCATTCATTCATTCATTTTCATTCATTACAGCCCTTCACAAGTCCACTGCTGAACATAGGCCTCCCCCAAAGAATGCCACAAAGCACGGTCCTGAGCCACCTGCATCCATCGACTTCCTGCATATCTTACCAGGTCGTCACTCCATCTAATGGGGGGACGCCCTACACTTCGCTTGCCGGTACGAGGCTGCCACTCGAGAACCTTTCTTCCCCATCGGTTGTCGGTTCTTCGAGCTATATGGCCGGCCCATTGCCACTTCAGCTTACTAATCCGTTGGGCTATGTCGGTCACTCTGGTTCTACTGCGGATATCCTCATTTCTGAGTTTATCACGCAGAGAAACTCCGAGCATAGCCCTCTCCATAGCTCGCTGAGCGACCTTGAGCTTCCTCATACGGCCAGCAGTGAAGGACCACGTCTCAGTTCCATAAGTCATCACTGGCAACACGCACTGGTTGTACAATTTCGTTTTAAGGTTTTGAGGTATGTCTGACGAGAAGATGTGTCGTAGCTTCCCGAACGCTGCCCAGCCGAGTTGAATCCGTCGATTGACCTCTCGGTCGAAGTTGGACTTACCTAGTCGGACTATTTGTCCCAGGTAAACATACTCGTCAACAACTTCGAGCTTAGTGCTCCCAACAACTACCGGCATAGGTGTGACATGGACATTAAACATGATCTTTGTTTTGTCCATGTTCATCTTAAGACCTATCCGTTGGGAAACACTATTAAGGTCATTGAGCATAGTGCTTAGGTCCTCCAGCGATTCTGCCATAAGGACTATATCGTCGGCAAATCGAAGGTGAGTGATGTACTCGCCATTGATGTTGATACCGTATCCTTTCCAGTCCAGAAGCTTGAAAACGTCTTCCAATGCAGCGGTGAAGAGTTTCGGGGATATGACGTCACCCTGTCTTACACCTCTCTGCAATTGGATAGGTTTCGTACTCTGGTTCTGTACTCGGATAGCCATCGTAGCCCTACTGTACAAGCACTTCAACACTTCGATATACCGACAGTCAACTTGGCACCGCTGAAGGGACTGCAGCACCGCCCAAATTTCGACGGAATCAAAGGCTTTCTCATAGTCCACATACGCCAGACATAGTGGCAAATTGTACTCCTCGGACTTCTGTACAATTTGCCGTAGGGTATGTATGTGGTCTATGGTGCTAAAGCCCTTTCGGAAACCGGCTTGTTCGGGAGGCTGGAAGTCGTCAAGTCTGCGCGCGAGACGATTCGTAATGACTCTCGAAAACAGCACGTAGACGCGGCTCAGAAGGGAAATCGGTCTGTAGTTCTTCAAGAGAGCGTTGTCGCCTTTCTTGAAGAACAAGACCACCGCACTTCTGCTCCACGCCTCCGGTGTAATGCCACCATGGAGGACGGAATTAAAGAGCTTCTGAAGGACTTCTAGTACCGGTTTTCCACCCGCTTTCAGAAGCTCCGCTGTAATTCCATCCTCGCCTGGGGCCTTGCCGTTTTTAAGGTGCTGGAGAGCCATTCTAATCTCGCTCAGACTGACGACCGGGATATCATCGGAATAATGTCGGATAAGACTCGCTCTTGGATCGTTACTCACACTTGCGTGTGGCTCCAACGATGACGTGTACAGCTGCCCATAGAACCTCTCAATCTCACTCAAAATCTCAGGTGCCCCGGAAACGATGCTGCCACATTCGGTCTTCAGCTTTGACAGTTGGCTCTTTCTGGCAGACAGATCTCTGGCAAAGACTTTGGAGCCTTGGTTCCGCTCGATCGCTTCTTCAATACGAGCTGTATTGAAGTTGCGTAAGTCCCGCCGCATGCATTTGGAGATCTGTCTGTTCAGTTGCCTGTATGCTGTCAAATCTGTTGAAGAATGTAGCTTCATCTCCCGTCTAACAGCCATGAGATTAAGAGTGTGATCGGAGAGTTTTTGTGTTCTTCTGCGGCGGGTGTTGCAGAACTTAGCTCCGACCGCATGGACAGTTTCCACGAGCTTGTCATTCAAATCGTCCACTTCATTGCAGTCTTCTAGGCACTGAAAACGGTTTTGTAACTCGAGCTGAAAGGTTTCGGGACTTTGGATTAGAGCACGAGGGGGACGGAGCGTTGACTTCATTAGACGAGACCTCTCCAACTTAACGTTTAGGTTCAGTGTGCCTCTAACCATTCGGTGATCGCTGCCGGTTTTCACCCTCGCGATCACTGAGACATCACTGAACAGTTGTCGTTTGGTCGTCATAATGAAGTCAATCTCATTTTTTGTCGAACCGTCGGGGCTCGACCAGGTCCACTTCCTGTGGGGCCGCTTCTGGAAGAAAGAGTTCATCATAAAGAGTCCCTCTTTCTCCATGAAGTCGGCCAGCTGCTGGCCCCTTGGGTTCCGTTGCCCTATTCCAAATTTCCCCACTTTCAGCTCACCGTTCTCTCTTGTGCCTAGTTTTGCATTGAAGTCTCCCATTAACACCGTATATTGGGTTTTGGAGGAATGCATGGCTCTAGAGATATCCTCATACATTTCCTCCACCTCCTCATCGGGGTGTGCCGAGGTTGGTGCGTAAACCTGTATGACCTTCAGCGAATACCGTTTGGTGATTCTGAGTATAAGGTACGCAACCCTCCTCGACACACTCTCAATCTTTACAACGTTGTTAACGAGAGACTTGTGGACGATAAATCCGACACCTCCTTGGGACAGATGGTCGCCCTTCCGGTGATAGAACAAGTTGCCGGATTCGAGGATTACCGTGTCCTCCCCCTCTCTTCGGACTTCGGATAATCCTATAATATGCCAGCGTAACTTGTCTATCTCTTCTTCCAGCTCCACAATCTTCTCGTCAGTCCTCAGGGTCCGTGCGTTGTATGTTGCCAGGTCAAGTCGTTGTAGGTGGCAACCGAACCTCCACCGGAGATTCTTAGCACCCCCTGCCCCGCCGTTACCATGGTCGCCACCGTAGCCAGGAATAGCGGGGCCGCCGGGGACTGGGGGCCGTCTCTTCGTAACTTTCATTATGGGGGGTATATTGCCATAGTTGCCACGCTTGGCAAGCGGGTTGGCAACCGCAGTTTTTTATTGTATTTTGCCGTTACCAGGAAGATGCTGCTGCCCATCTCCTGCCTGTGTCCCTTTGTCGCCTTTTACGACACCCACGGGAAGATATGGGGTAGTGGATATTCTTAACCGCCACTACACGGTATATGAATGCATAAAATTTTATATATTTCTTCTTGAGTTACAATTTGATGTTAGAAATACATTGAATGGTAAAAATCATAGAAACGCGCCTGCTATAAGAATTACAATAAAACGTTACTAACATTCATATTGATGTAACCGTGATCTGGAAATGTTACCTTAAAGTTCACTTTTAAAATATTACAGAAAAATTACAAATTTCATAAAACACAAACTGAGATAATATACGAGTATATTTAGATTGAATATAAGATAATGTGATGCTCAAAATATGCAAATTTTACTTAAATTATTATATATATATTATGCTAAAATTTTAAAAGGAAGAACCCCAGTTCATACTATTATTAGTATATGAAATATTTTTTTGTTATGTCATGTACACTTAAGCAACATACAAGAATACCATCGTAAAATCTCAGCATTATATTTTTTCTCTATGACAAATTAATGGAGACTGCCCATCTTAGGCATTAGAGACATATATTTTACATATATATTGAGGCAAATATATCTGCTCCTTTTTAATCGACTACAAAAAGGAGAAGGTACTCAATTCGACTGTATTATTTTTTCTTTTGTTATGTGTGTTATCTCATAACTCTTTTCTGCGTGAACTGATTTTGATAATTTATTTATTTGAAAACTGGTGCTTCTCATATGGTCTCTTATAAATTGGATATAGGTCTGATCAGTAGTTTTTGAGTTATTTTTAATAATTTATATTGAAGTCAGTTGTACAACATTTTTAATTTTACCGCTTGTTTCGCTAAGCATCGAAAATGCAGTCAAAGACCGACCGTATATGTTCAAGATTTCTGGCGCTGGTAGATATTACGATCGCCATTCGGTTACGGCAAATTCTCCGTACTATACTTAAGGCTATATTGTACCTAGTACGGTGTGTAGCTATAAAAAATTACCTTACTGTCCGCAATTGCACCATAATGTGCAGAAATAATTCAACCCATACACTGGACAAAATATCCATCCAATTGCAAAAATATTCAGAGGCTCTTTTGTCAGTTTGTCTCCAAGTATGAAAGAATTCAGAAAAATAACAGGTAATCCCAAAATATAAATTCCATTTTCATAAAATTAAATACGTTACATTATATAATAAGGCTTCTGCCACAATAACTTTATGTTTTTGTGGGTTTAAATATTTCTGCACGGTACGGTTCAATGACGGCATCCACGACTTTTTCTGCCACCAAGGCGCCGCTACTTAAAAATGAGGTGTTATAATATTTGACAGCTTTCATAGCGGGGAAGATAATTCGTTTAAAAAATGTAGAGATTAATGTGCCTTTCTGTACTTCATAAAAGTAGAAAGATTATAAAAAGAGTTAAAAATGTGCCAAAAAAATTAAAGAGCGTACCATTGAGGAATTGTTTTGTGCATACAATAGTTTTTTTAATTTTCTTCCTTAAAATTATGTTGAAACTTTATCGGGGGCATTAAATCGTTCCCTACATTAGTTATGTTCAATTTAGCAAGTGATAATGATAATAATATCCTCCTGACCGAAATTCGGTCGCGGCGATCAGTCCAATAGAGACAAGACTTGGGACAGAGTTTAAGTGCACGAGTGTGTGTGCAAGAATAGGTGCACTCTCTATTTCTTTTATCCTTAAAATCCGATGGAACCGCATCGTCCGAGACGACCGGAGAGAATCAGGCGCCGGACCAACGTTTTTACATGCTTTCCGAGACACAAGCCGTACCGCCAACTTTGACTCCGAGCTACTGAGTATTTCTTTCCAGAAAAACCTAATGACTAATTTTTGTCTGACCCGTTACCGCATCATCAGCAGTCGCGCTTACGAGCACTAGGCCAATGACGAAGTTAATGTTCGAAGTATATAAAATATAAAGCACATTAAAACAAACAATAGTGTAGTAATGAGAGCCCGAGTAAAGATAATGTTAATAAGATACGTTTATAGTATATTTTAGTGTGCAGCCGTGGGACGTATATAAGCTGTAATTTTAGAACGCAAAATTCTTAACGAATGACGTGCTGGCGGTCTTAGATTTTATCGCATCCTAACATTAATAGAAATCCAAATTGAAGTTTCGTCTACTTTCTTTCATTCGACATTCAGTCTTTCAAAAATCCACTGCTGAACACAGACCTCCCCAAGGAATGCCATAAAAGTCCTGTGCAATCTGCATCCATCGACTTCCTGCATATCTCTCCATGTCGTCACACCATCTAGTGGGGGGCAGCCCACACTTCGCCTACTTTACAACAATCAAATTTACGGAATTTGCCCCGCGGTTTCACCCGCGTCATCACGTGTCCGAGGTGCGTGACATGATCTAGTTCAAGCATTTTATAACGGCTAGGGTTTAAGCGTCGTTCGCGCGCCCAGTCAAGTATTGAATTATTTTTATTTTACATTCTCTTTTAAACTATGCGTCCAAATAACATGGTATAAAGAACAAAGTTTATCTTCATAAAATTGTCTTGATGATGAAGTAACTTTCGTTCGTAAGGATACATAGGCCATGCCTAATAATAACGTTCATAAATCACTTTTAAATTTTCAATATTTTTTGACACAAAATACCAAATTATGGCTTATGTATAAGAAATAGACATATGGTATCGCGGACTGTTTTTTAGACGGAATAAAGGTCTATATTTTTCTAGAACATTGTATTTACTTATCCCTAACGATAACACCAGCGTACGCGGATAAATCATTTCGGGAGTGCTTTTTCTTCTGACTTGCTTAAAAAATATCCATATTTAAGGCTAGCTGAGTAATATAGCTTAATGCTAGATAGCCTATACTATTCCACATGAATCTGGCTATAATATACAAAAATAATTTTTCAAATCGGACTGGTAGTTCCAGAGATTAGCAACAAACAAACAAAAAAACAAAAAACTCTTCCGCTTTATTATATTAGTATAGATGATCATTTCAATTAATATATTTTGGTCATATAACACAGTTACAAATTCGCATTATCTATGAGTAATCTTAAAAAATATCATATAATGCATGATGCCTTCCGAAGTAGTGATAAATTTTCATATACAATAACTTTAAAAGAGCAGTAAACAAGTTATATAGAAACACGCAACGTAACCGGATCACTTGAAATTGAACGCAAAATTAACTAGTCGGTCGAGGAAACTTTTTACCTTAGCGATCGTGTCGTCGTTTTTTGTAATTTATACTTTCATAAGCTTCACTTCTTAGTATTTCTCGCAGCACGGACGGACATGAAGCCAGGGTTACTCGTAAAAACATTGGAGCCGTCACTCACGCGTTCAGTGCTGCATCGCAACTATATTTAACATAATCGTATGAGCTGACCATATTTGTTCTGATTCTCGCCACAGAACGAAAATAAAAAAAGACAAGTGCAAGTAGGACTCGTACTCCTGTGGGTTCCGTACCAACTAATTTATGTATGGAGATTATGAGTTAAGCAGCGAACATTGCTCTAACCAAAAAGTAATTTGGGTTTCATACGAGTAGCTTTGCACATATTTGTCTACATCGTGGTCGAAGCTCCAACTGTAAATTAATATAAGATTACAATCTCAAAAATCTATGCTATGGTAAAGAATGAAAACTGCTTCTTGCCAAATTCCATGTTTCAAGGTCAACTGTGTACTTCATGTACAGGTCTTGATGAGTGAGTTTGCGAGTATCAAAAGAAGTTTTTTTTTGATATTTTTTTTTACACCTCCATAAGACGTAGACTTCAGTACTTGATATTATTTAAAATGGATGTATCTATCAGTGCCTGGGAAAGAGTGTTTCGACCGACGAATGGACGAACAACAAAGTGATCTTATAAGGGTTTTGTTTTTTCCTTTCGATGTACGGAACCATAAAAAGAAAGCATTCGAAGCCGTTCTGCGTTCCTAGTAGGCGGTCGTTACATAATTGGGTTATAATGAAGTAAAATCAAGGCTTGGGGGTGAGTGGAATTCGAGTTCAGTGAACATGTTCACTTTATTTCTTTCTGTAATCAACAATCTTTCTTCTGTATAATTTTTCATTTTCTATAATTTAAATGACTTCGGAAGCAAGTCGCGTCCTTGATGCTTCGCATACGGGACGGTTCAAATGGCTACATGCAACTGTTCGCCTGGCGGATGGATCTGGATTGCCCTATAATGCGACACTGGACCAGGCTGCATGTCGAGCACTCCGGATCTAAACCTACATTTAGATTACGTTAGAGCTGTGTATCTGTTTTGTTGTGTTTGTGTATTTTATATGAATTTAAGTAATTGTAATAATTTAATTTAAATGAAATATTGTTTTACGTAATTCATATAAAATTTACATCATAACTTAGATTTAATATTTTAATTTCGATGTGTATTTATAAAGTGTGATATGGACTAGTTCCGAAATTAATGATTTTTAATTTTAATTAAAAAAAATTTATAGGATAAGGGTGAAAAACGAGCACACAGTCCACCTGATGGTAAGTGGTTGCTGCGGCCCATAGACATCTACATCTATCCTCTGTTGCAGATCAAAATGCAGATGCGTTTTCACCCGTGAGGACTAGGATGGAATGCCTCATTTCCAGTAAAAAGGGCCTAATTTAGTTAGTCTCGCTAAAGCTCTAAAACGTTTGCACCGATTTTGATGAAATTTATCGCGTGTGTTTGAATGGGTCCCTGGATGGTTTAAATTAACAATTGGACCCGGTAGATTGCGCTGTTATCGAGATCCAGAAATCACTCGTGCGAAGCCCGGCCAGATCGCTAGTATTGAAAAAAAAATATTCTATTCTATTATATTCTATTCTATATCACTAGTATCGGCTAGCAAAATAAGGTAAATTGTAATGCCATAGTAATAATTTCATTTATTGAATAATTTAAAATTAAAAACTTTGTACAACCGACTTCAATACAAATTATTAAGAATAACTCAAAAACTATTGGTCAGACCTTGATCAAATTTATATGGGACCACATGTGAAGCACCAGCTTTCAAATAAAAAAGAATCATCGAAATCGGTTCACCCAGTAAAAAGTTATACATAAAAAAACATACAGTCGAATTGTGGCGTAAGAATATCAACTACTCATTTTCAGCTTGTGAGTGTCGTATGAGGCGACTGGAGGATGTGAGAGGAGATATGCAGCAGCATCTTCCTGATAACAACTGAACACTACGGTTGATGACCCACCTGCCAAATTACGCAACTATGGTGAAATCTCCCCTATAAGGTAAAGAAGATTGAAAAATGTTTAAATGACAGTACTCTAATACTGACCACGAACTCATTGGTCATTGGTTCGAATCTGAACCGCCTTACAGCTAATGTCGTGGATCACACTTAACACAAGTATTTTAGGCTTACCTAACGGGAATATTAGTAACGTATACAGCATTACTAGTTTACTATAAAAAAATTGAAATATAAAGAAACGAGAACCACGGGACTAAGTACTCGTAGTGCACTGTAAAGTGTAAACTAAACGGCTCTTTGACGGCTCTGTGGCGCAGTGGCTTTGCAATGGGTTGCTGCGGGTTCGATTCTCGCACGGAACAAGTATTTATATGGCCGACAAATAATTGTTCCGGGTCTGGATGTTTGTCGTCGCGCAATTTATGTTTGTAAACTGCCTCCACGATACAAGAGAAAATCATAGTGTGGGGGTTACGTTTTTAAAAAAAAAACTTTTTTCTCTCAGTCGATAATGAAATGGAAATCGCATCAAAAACATGAATATGAAATAGTTTTAAACTTACCTATTTCTTCCTATTAATCCATTTGCTTAACAGAAATAATCATAGCTAAATAGTTGCAGGCCCAATGAGCCTGTAAATGGACACGTGTGGTCTTTTAATTGACTTCTCAGCCGTAACAACTTCGAAACCGAAGTGCTGGCGGGGTCGACTGAGTATTCAGTTACGACTACAATGTTGCACTGTAAAGAGATAGCCATCATAAGTACACACCAAGCGTCGATAGTTCATGCATGAAAACGTTTATGAATAGGCAACTTGAATTTCGTACGTATGTACATACATTTACATTGGTTGTTTTTTTATAAAGTCTGAGAGTTTTAATTGGTTTTAATAGTCAGATCACGTAGTTAGCGATCTCGAATACTACATTCGAATCCCAACTGATGGAAATATTTGTGCAAAAATACAAGTTTTTGGGTTTCTGGTAAAATGTAAAATTGTTATCTAGTCTTCGTTATAATACAATAGGGTTAGCTACGACGTTAATACGGCCAAAGATGTAGTCCGCGAAAAGCTCTAGGATTTTTTAATACTTAAAATAAGCGTGACCAACGAACACCTTCTGGGTGTAGTGCACAGATTTCTACATCTATCCTCGACTTACTCGAGTGTAAGTTGATTGAGAACTAAGATAGAATTCCTCGTTTCCAGTGAAAAGTAAGTCTCCAGTCCAGAAACAAAACAGCACTACGCTCATATTTTACGCTCGTATCTTATAAGAGTATGGTCTTATTCTGGTCGAGCCGACCAATTCGTTCGTCTATAACCATATACGAGTGAGTATGTAATGTAGTTGCAGCTTGGCTCTACAACGTATACAGAAAGAACGAATGCAATTACATTTTACAATGTTACATGTTTATTTTCGAGAGATACAAAGATATCGAATGTATCATTTATAACTTCCAAGAAATTGTTGATGTGTCGGTTACTTATAAACATGTAATGATCGTCCCTGTACTGGACTTGCTTACACCCTTATCCAGGCGTATACTTGATGCTTCTGCTTGTATAACAAATTCTACGTGGTAGGTGGTACTTGATTTAGCCGTGGTTAATTTTTTTTTATAAGATAAGGGTGACAAACGAGCACACAGTCCACCTGATGGTAAGTGGTTGCTGCGGCCCATAGACATCTACATCTATCATCTATTACAAATCAAAATGCAGATGCGTTGTCACCCGTGCGGACTAAGATGGAATGCCTCATTTCCAGTAAAAAGGGCCTCCGGTCACCTGCACTCACCAAGCGAAACGCAGAGGTAAACCCCTACTTCACGCTGGTATTCTGTGAGGCCGGCTGGGTTGGTACCACCAACCCGGTTCGAGCCGGCCCATCTGTGCGACAGCAAAAGCTGCCGCGTGGCTCTACCACTGTTAAAATGGATATCGACCAAAGAAGGTCATCATCCTAGCAGGGTTAGGCTGGTAGGATTAAGCTTGAGCGCTAAAATTTGCAACCGGTTCTGGTTACAAATTGAAGTAATGTGCCAAAGCAAATAATTTAAATAAGACAAAATTTTACACACCGACATTTGTTTAGCCCATGTAGCGGTGACGTAAAGGAATTAATTACACCATATCATACCGTGGGTATCGTGAGACGCGACAGAGAAAAAAACAGGAGATGGGCAGCAACGCCTTTCTGGGCAGAACTAAAATAATAAAAATACTACGGTTGTTTGAAAACCCGCCTGCCGAGCGTGACAAGTATGGCAAATGTCCCCTTTTAAGGTAATCTACGTAATAGGTCTACAAGAATGTTCAGCAGTGAACTTTTAGTTTTTTTTATAGGATAGGGTGACAAACGAGCACACAGTCCACCTGATGGTAAGTGGTTGCTGCGGCCCATAGACATCTACATCTATCCTCAATTAAGAATCAAAATGCAGATGCGTCGTCACACGTGAGGACTAAGATGGAATGCCTCTTTTCCGGTAAAATGGGTCCCCGGATCTCTACAATCACCATACGGAACACAGCAGTGTTAAACTGCTATTTTACGCTGGTATTCTGTGAGAGCGTGGTCCTTCCCCGGTCGAGCCAACCCATTCGTGCTGCAACTATACTACTAATATAGCTGCAAGTTAGCTCTACCACTTATAGAAAATTAGGTAGGTTGTAATGGATGGATGGTTTTTGTTTTTAGACTAATTTAGCCTGGATGAAAAATAAGTAAGTACAGATTGCTCATTAGCGTTATCGTACATTTTTCACTCATAAATAAATGCGGGGTTTACGCGCAACCTTAGACCGTTTCGTATCTTCATCCGCCTGTAAAATTATTAATGTGTGTAAGTGAGCGAAATGTTCGCATTCGCATTTCTCTGAGTGAGGATTTCGAATTTAATTATTTTTTGTTCAAGGTCATTCATAGATAGTTGTTTATTGTATATTGTGATACTTGTGATAGATATTTGTTATTCATTTATGTATTTTGCACATATAAGCGATGAGTTAAAATATCACGCTAATATTATTGTATGGACCATTGAAAACCGATATCTATTATCTATCTACACTATGTGCGTCTATTGCACATTATTAGACAAAACTATACGGTTTCCGCTAGCCGGGATATAAGCGATAAGTCTGTTGGGTAACTGAAAGCGAAATACGGGCTTACCTTTCGCAATGATATTTCTATACTGTCCAAAAAAGCAAAAAATCTATACCAATATTATTGTATGAGGATTGTCCCCAATGTGTGTAGTGGTGTACGTAGCTTAGGTGATAAACCTTAGAGCATATACTTTAAGGATCAAAGGGATAAGCGCTCACGTAATTTTATAGTGTGCAAGCTAACAGTGCTCGATTGTTAAAGAAAACAACGTGAGAAAACCTGCATGTGTGAGTAATTAAAAAGAAATTGAGGACATGTGAAGTCTGACAACACGTAGCGGTAAGTGGCCGGCGGTGAACTTTTCCTTGCCCTTAAAACTTTCTCAGGAATAAAAAGAGAACTGTGCCACTTTACACATATAAAATAAAATTCATATTGTTTTTATAGAAAAAGCGTGACAAAGAGCACACAGTCCACCAGATGGTAAGTGGATGCTGTGGCTTTCCTCGATAGAGAATCAAAAGGTGGATTTATCACCCCTGAGGACTAAGATGAAATGTCTTGCCCGGTCCGCAATACACATCATACTAAAATCAGCAGCTTTAAGCTGCAATTTCACGCTGGTATTCTGTGAGAGCGTGATACCTCCCCGGACGAGTCGGCCCATTCCTGCTACTACCATAATATAGCTGCAGCATGGTAGAGCCATAGTACATCGCCAGAGCCACGTATAATATATAGGTTACGGTTGAATATGCCAAACTCATATTTCATTACGTGGTGATGGAAAGTTTTTACACACCAACACGCCTGCGTAACACGTTAAAGAAAGTAAAATTTGTAAGTAAGGCTTTTATTCAGATCACCAGTCAGCTAGCTATCTGTCAATGTACAGGTTTTATTTTTCTTTCATTTTTCGATACTTTTTGTATCAATACTGACTATATATATATATAATTGGTTTACAATGGGCGAAGATATCGGGTAACATACATACAAAAATAACAGGCAAACAGCCGAATTGCGCACCTTTTCCTTTTTGAAGTCAGTAAAAAATACAACACCTCCCAAAACCACTACTAATCACTAATTGTCGTTCAAAGATAAAGTCAGTACGTTGGTATTGTGTGGATTGTGAGGGTGTGGTTTACTAGAGAATGTTAGTGATACTATCTAGTCAACGGCGGATTGGCTTGAAGAAGTATAAGTAATAACAGAAGTATAACTGAACTGAGTCATCGTTCTTTGCTAGAAGGCGGTCTTCTACTGTGCTGAATTATTATGACCTTATGTAAATTGGTGTACTATGTCCGAAAATAATGTACACGCCGGTGATGATGGTGCAAAAATCTAATCCAATTCATTATTATTTAACAGTGGTAGAGCCACGCGGCAGCTTTTGCTGTCGCACGGATGGGCCGGCTCGAACCGGGGTGGTACCACGACCTCACAGAATACCAGCGTGAAGTAGAGGTTTACCTCTGCGTTTCGCTTGGTGAGTGCAGGTGGCCGGAGGCCCTTTTTACTGGAAATGAGGAATTCCATCTTAGTCCTCACGGGTGACAACGCATCTGCATTTTGATTCGCAAACGAGGATAGATGTAGATGTCTATGGGCCGCAGCAACCGCTTACCATCAGGTGGACTGGGTGCTCGTTTGTCACCCTTATCCTAATAAAAAATGCTATATTATAAACTTACAATACATTATGATATACTTTTAGCATTGAAATTTTACAAGCAACTTTGGTAATTAAGTTACTGTTCAAATTCTTTCTTATGTATTAGGTTTACGATGTTAGACAATTTACAATTTTTCGTTTAATTTTCTATATTATATTTAAACTAATAATTAAAAACCAAAGGTACTCCAGGTTAATTACGATATTGGACTTTGTTTTATACTATGTAAGAGATAGAGATACTTAATTTTATTTAAACTATTAATAAAATACAGTGTACCTCACTATACAGTACTACATTGACATAAATATAAAAATTATATATAATTTTATATTGCACTTCATATGACTAGTTATGAAAACAGTACATAATAATAAAAGAAGTGATAATAGGTATAATAATTCCTGAAGTTGATACTAAGACATCGTGTCTTCAAGAATGAAAACCCCGAATTGAGAAGCAATTATATGGAAATTATTTTATTCTTTTTAGTTATTGATGTCGGATCATACTTTTTATTTTCTTACACTTATGGGTGGACGAAGGAATGTTAAAAATTCAAGATAAATAACAAGAATTTTACGTTAAGAACTTAACACTCTAATTTTCCACGCTTTGTTGTGTAAATTTCGTCAGCAAATTTATATTTAACCACTCCTAAAGTATATAACAAATATTAAAAAAATCATTTAAATCGGTTCAGCCCTTTTCCAGAGATCAGTGAACAATCATAATAAAAAACATACCGTATCGAATACAGAAAATCCATGTTTTTTAACTTGGTTAAAAACGATGAATTTGGAGAAAATGTTATTTGAATGAAATCTGATATTTTGTACATTAAAGTTTAAATAAATAAACATTACATATCATTTGTTAGAAGGGATCACAAACCAATGTTTTATTTAACTAGAACTATGACGTATGTGATAAAATCTTTTTTTGTAGTATCAACATTTTAAAATAACTGTGGATAAAATGAAAATAAATTTTCCACACAGCTTCAAATACAAAAACATTTCATTTTATTAATTAATGAAAAATAAAAGATAATTCATAAGTCTTTTTTTTTTCGTGTTGTATAACATTGTTCTACTTGCAGCATGCGCAGAACTTTGGCAAACCCAAGAGCACGGTATGAAGTTCCTACAGTTTGATCATACGTAGGAACTCTATACCTCGCTAGTGGCAATCACCATTCCGACGAGCTTCTTTGTTCTTGTCTTCTTTTTTCCTTCTTCTTTTTGATATGAATACGCCATAAATAAAAATAAAAAACCGAAATTTAATAATACCTACTCATTTATTTAGCGGACCTTTATCTTTTAACTATCTTGACATGATCTCAGTTTAACTTTCAAAAACGGGTTAATCCACTCTTCCACTTTATTTGACCATTTGTTCACCTAAAAGAATATAGAAAAGAACACAAATAACAATTGAACATTTTTAAAGTAAACATAATTATAAAAATGCAAACGAAAAAGAATGTTCAGTATAATTTAAAGAAAATATGAAAGTACGTAAGTCAGCTTTACGCTGCTTTACAAAGTATTGCAATATGTACACAATAACAATGCAAAGAAAAATCAAACAACAAGCACACATGTACGCATTTTGGCAGCACACTCCATTTCTCTCACTCGACGCGTTAAAAACAAAATTATCATTTGAATAAAACAGCTGCCGGCTGGAACCCCTGTAATTAATTTACGTGGGTATCCACAATTAGCATATTTTATCCAAAAGACGGGATTCGCTGTAAGCAGATAAGTTTTCAACCCCTTCGAGGTATGGTAATTTTTGTAAACGGTCCGTGGGAATCCTTTACCACGATTTGCATAAGAAGTTTCAAATTATGAACGATAGAAAGTGCAGAACCAGATTATTATTATTGTCCTTGGCCTCTACTTTAAAACGCTATAGTCACGCAAAAAAGCACGATCACTAAATTTTTTTTCTTTTCTTTTTCTTTTTTATTGTTAAAATGTAAGCGTTAGAAATTATTTGCTATTATATAATCACTAGGATCCATTATATATTTTGTAATACGAGTAGGTATGTAATATTTAAATTTGTAGATTTACTCTACTTTCAATTTTTTTCTGCTTTCTATTAACGAACACTTTCTCGACATCTTTTCTCCTTCTTAATCTTTCTATTTATCAACTCGTGAATGTTATTGTAAGGAAAATTTTACTACTATTTAGCTATATTTATTTACTTTTTAAATTATAAATTATTTTGAATGATTGTGCTTACTGACCAACCAGTAACGAAATCTTTATTTTTATGAGCATAAATTGTGTTGATAATGTACTGATTGGATGTATGTAGCCATAAACGTACAATGAAAATAAAAAAAATATAAAGTAATTACATTGTTGCATAAACAGTTGCTAAACGCGCTTCCCTTAAGGTAATTGTTGCTAAACAGTGAGATGGCCCCTTTAAAGTTTTCGTACACGGTACACATTCACGCACTTGCCCTAAGGCATTGTACACACATGTTCTTTAAAGTTCAATTTTAATGAGCTGTAACGTTGCAACTGACAAGTTTTCACCCCGCTCAATAATTATTTCGACGGCGGGTGGTATCAGAACGCCCACTATAGCTTGATCTGCGGCATTTCTTACAAATCTTCACGAACATTATAATTTTGTAAAATAAAACGACAGGTCGCGGGGGCTTGATAAACAGCAACACTGTTGATTAAAAGATGATATCTATGTACCTATACTTGTAATGTCATAATGATTTCAATTTACAGCTAATTTTAAACAATTTATTGTTGCGATATACGAGTATCAATTTCAAACATAAAAAGCTTAACATCGATGTAAAAGTCAAGTTAAAAGCTTTTTTATCAAATTAAGAAGCGTCTGTAAGAATTTAAACCATTGTTTTGAAACATAAGTTCAAACAATTAAAAACGTCAAAAGTATTAAAAAATAATATGATACTGTAATATAATTACTATTATTTATTTTTGAGAGGTAACCTTGTACTGTAAGGATCACAAACAAGCACACAGACCACTTGATTGTAATGTATGTGCTCATAGACGTCTACATCTGTTTTCGATTAAGAATAACGTGGTAAAGCCACGCTGTAGGTATATTGTAATTGTGGCACAAACGGGTCGGCTCGACCGCGGAAGGATCACGCTCTCACAGAATACCAGCGTAAAATAGCAGATTAATGCTGCTGTGTTTCGTATGGTGAGTCTAGAGAACCCGAGAGACTCTTTTTAGTGGAAACGAGGCATTCCAACTTAGTCCTCGAGGATGACAACGCATCTACATTTTGTTTCCTCCACAGCATCCAATTACCATCAAGTGGACTGTGTGCTTGTATGTCACCCTTTTTTGTATATAAAAGAAATACAATGCATAATGCATTGCGATTCTTAAGGACTAAGATGGAATGCCTTAGTATGTAATTACAGTACTTTTAACAAAATATTTGTGCCACGCCAACATTGGCATACGCCAACCGTTGTAAATGAAGAAAAATTAAACTCATAACATTTTACGACCTCACATTCAACTTAATTATGAAACGTGTAGACGTTATATATATAATAAGACGCTTACTGAGTTCTTGAAAAACGCAATTCAATTAAGCAATCGCGATTAAGAAAAACAAGATATTAATTTACGATCCACGATAGAGGAAAAAATCCTAGTGTGGACGTTACGTATTATTATAAAAAAAAATTGTCGGTTAAGATATAAAGTAGTGTGATAGTAAATAAGTAGCAGTGATTGGAGTAGCACATGAAAACAGCCGTGCTAGCTCAGGTGATAAACGTTCGCCTTTAATTATGCAGAACTCGAGTCACCCGAGTCCGATCCAAGCCGACATAAACGTAATTTGAGAGTGCATTTTAAAAGAAACAAAAAATAATTCCAGTACATGATTGTGAAGTCCGCCAACGCAACGGGCGTTCCAGGTCACTGGATGGTCAGAAAACCCTTTTAGAAATGTGAGGAGGTCTATACACAGCCAGTGTCATAATATAACTATAGGCTTTCGTCTTAAAAAGTTAAGCCTGTCTGTAGTAGGAATTTATCTGGCGCGCAGTAGAATGTGCATATATGCGTATATAACCGATTTCACGAATCATTGAATTTATTTATTTATCAGATTTCCTTATGAATTTTTCTTTCGCCGCTAAGTCGTTTTAAATTAACAATCTAACTATTTCATTGGTACTAGTGGGAAATGAGTGGCTTATGCTAGCGATAAAATAAAAAACAAGCGATCATACCATGATAATTTGACTCATATTGCCAGCATAGTTCGCAAATTCACGAAATCTGTTAGGGTGACGTTTAATCTGCAGTATTTCCAGATGAAAAATATTTTTAAATATATTTAGGGAAAATTCCAAATGTATACTAAATAATTTTTACAACTGGTAAAAAAGGAACAGTGGCAGTGGTTAGAAGTATTTGGCCCTCGAAGACAGTAATAAGACTCCGCCATTATCTTGAAGAATAATCATAAAGGTGTGTACAGACGGGGCGTTGCG
Source organism: Parnassius glacialis (assembly GCA_033319125.1). Lineage (NCBI taxonomy): Eukaryota > Metazoa > Arthropoda > Insecta > Lepidoptera > Papilionidae > Parnassius > Parnassius glacialis. The sequence goes on from JAVANC010000018.1 coordinate 35,968,513, forward strand.
GTCGTTTCCAAATCCCGCTCATTTTAGGGATTTGCAGTTGAAATTAGTTCGCAAATCTCTGGCTTACTCGAACCCCCGTTGCAGATGTAGATGGATAAGGGATGTAGATAAATAACCCGATGAAGGTTTTAAGGCGTGTTTCACCGCCGCTTCATTCATAAAAGCTGAGTTCTCTGGTTAAAGAGTTTGAAGCAGGGCGGTGATGATTTTAAAGACAAAGTGAACTTAGAAAATAACTGTATAAACTTTTATTAATTTAATGATTGCTTTATTAAAGCAAGTTTCATTCATTTTAATATTCTTAAATCAATTAAACCACTAATACTTTATGTTGTGATGATTTAAAAAATCGGCTCTCGAATAATAGGTAGTTGTTTAGTATACAAACACAAAATCTCTTATTCATATATGTCGTTTTCTACGTAACGCCTATGAAAGAAGATCAGAGGTACCTAGGCTAGGATACAGTATGAGAGACACTGTTGCTCGCTAAACTAGCTGCCAAGTGTGTTGCTTACGGCAAATCCACCCCTATGTGTTGTGCCTTAGTATAGAAAACGACAACGTTATATAGCTGACTATTAATAGGTGGATCAAGAAGAAAAAGAGAATAATATTAAGTTTCCATAATACTAGAGCGGGGCCTAATGGAAGCTATGCTATGTTGGAGAAAAAAAATTATGCCTTGTATAATTGAGACTTGGAACCTAAGTTGAACAAAAAGAAAACCAAATAATTAATTGTAATAATTAACAATACTGTTTAATTAAAAAAGTAATCGACGTCATCAGCATTGTGGTTGAAAATAATCATAAAGAATATATATTTAAAGTAACAATAAAATACGGAACAAACTATTTTTGTAAAGCAAAAGATACGGCAAAGGTCAGACCTTTGCCGTATACATCGCACTGTAATTTACCAGTATGACTATATTTGAAAAACAAAAGTTTGCATGGACGCGAAGTGGAGAGCTATAAATCAAATTCCCCAGGCCTAATTCGAGCTAAATATGTGCTTTATGTATGAACGGCTCAATTGAAACTCCACGCTTTCGATATTCAGTGGTACGCCTACGGCGCGACGGTACACAATAACTAAAGATATTTGCATATTTTTAAATTTAGATGAACCAAACTTATTTCAGTACAATTTCTATAGTTACTATTACTTATAATATTAACTGCAATGAGAACATAATTTCACTATCATCATTCATTTCAGAATGACTTCAAAAAATTATATTTTAATGATAGACTATATGCAAAATATGTTAACAACTAACCATTAAGTTAAAGCTTTAATCAGCAGCTTCGTTGAGAATAAACAAAAATAATTGAGGCATATATCAAATACTTAGAAATATTATGTTTATCTTTGTTTTAACTTTGGAAATTTTTACAAACGATAGACGGGATTATGTTACATGGTAGTATTATATTTAGTGTTACCGTTACTGCATAGGCCGCCCCCATAGAATAACCTTATAGGCGGGTTGGCAACCGTAGTTTATTAAATTTTAGTTTTTATTAGCAAGACACTGCTGTCCATATCCTGTTTTGTTTCCCTCTGTTGCTTCTAACGGCACCCACGGGGTGATGTAGTGGATATTCTTACATTGCAACTACACGGTGATAAAATGTTGTAATTATTGTTGATCTAATTAACTATGACACAGAATTTACACTTTACCTAGTTAACTAAGTCGAAAAAACACAAAGGCCAAACTCAAACATTTTTTGTAGTCCGTTAAATTAAAGCCCCAAACGCATTCTTTTAAAAAAATGTTAATTACGTACCCCCTATCTTTACGACAGTCGGATCGGAATCCGAGATAATGTGGACAGGGCCTAAGCTCGCGTGTACGAAGGCAGTTTTGTATTGTCTACGCCTGACGCAGCGCCGCGAACGTTCAATAAATACGCATTTGACGCCCAGTGTGTAAGTCGCCATTTTACAAAGACCTCTTAATGGATTAACGCAATAGTTGATTTAATTTGGTTGTGGCAGGGCTTCGTAAAATGGGTAGGTTTTAAAACGAAAAGCACTGTCAGTGCTAGCTTTTACTACTTAAGCGCTGCAGTGATCGTCCGAAGAAATAACTGGTGCAGGATAGACGAAAAATTTATATTTGAAACTCGAAACAGTTAAGTGTTACAAGTAGTCGCAGTTAAGAAAATATAGCACATTTAAAATTATAGCATTTCCTTAAACCAAAGTAGATTTACAAAAACCTTAAAAAAGCTCATATATTAATTAAGAATTATTTGACCGTTAAACCAATCACGAAGGAGTTTAAATTTATTATGATAAATTGTTTCATAATATAAAATATATTGTCTAAAAAGCTATTCTAGTATTTTAATTTTTATATATTTATGATCAAATCCAAATTGTCAGTATTGCAAGTCATGAAAGTAGGTATCCTACGTTAATACTACAACAAAAACATCAGTAGGGGTAATCTCCTGTGTAAAGAACATGGGCCATTAATCGGTTGAAAATGTTGACTCCTGCCAAAAATGGATGCACGCATGCTTGCGTTTATGGCTGCGACATTATCCGTATGGTCCGTATTCAAATGTAATGAGCGCAATTAAAACATTGCGTTAACTAAACGTTGTATTCATTGTTATCTTTACGTCGTCATATCTTATGGTGTAAGCACATACCATAACTCGTTAATTATTACTGGCAGTTTTGCATGTATTAAAAAAAGTAAAAAGAGAAAAAAGAAAAAAATTTTTAGCCAAAATATACTCGTAGTTGAAATTAAAGACTTTTGACAAAAAAATCATGTGAATGCACATACATACATGCAAAACTTAAACTCTCGAACAGACTTATAAATCTGTGGCTTAATCGATATAATTTATTTATTTATTTATTTATTTAGAAAACCAACAGCGTATATAGAAAATATTAACATTAATGTAATAAACTAAAAGTATGGCCAATAACAGGTTTACCTTATATTGCTTGATGGTAGGTGTATTGTTGTTAGAAGAAAAGGAAAGAAGAACAATCTAATAGATAAATTATAAGCAATTCAATGTAATGAAGGTGGTCATAAGTTTACAGATCAGGAGAGATAGTCAGGTAGAATGATATATTACATTACCTTTATATATATATATATATATATATATATATATATATATATATATATATATATATATATATTTACTTATGTATATATACATATTAAATGCTTAAATATATAAACATAATACAAATAATTAATTATAATATATATTAAATAAAATAACTTAAGTACTTATATTTATATTAGTAGCCTCAAAAATACATATAGAAAAAATAGATGAGAGAATATATGATTGTATGTGATTTTAACTTCAACTGCTCTATTTCTTAAAAGTTTTCTTGATGTAATATTTAAACGTAAGTTTAGATTTCGCAAAGAGGTCAATGTGTCCAAATTGTTCATTATATGTACGAGCAAGCCGCGAAAGAACATTGTTTCGACAGTAGTTTGAATGATGCCAGGGAGTCTGTAACAATGTAGTATTGCGGGTGCGGAATTTTGGAGTACGAAAGGTGATTCTTGAGACAAGATATGGACAGTCAATATTACTGTTTATTATATCATATAACAAAGCCATGTCAAGCAAAATGCGCCTGTGTTCCAAAGATAAGAGACCGTGCTCAGTGCAACTGTCTGTGTAAGTATCGATTTTATTCCGACAGCGAAAGTTAAGGTGATTAACAAATATTTTTTGAATACGCTCAAGGCGGCTTTTGTAGACATTGTACTGTGGAGACCATATCGAACTAGCATATTCCAAAACACTTCTGACATACGCAAAATAAACCATTTTAATTGCATTAATATTCGAGAATGGTTTACAGATGCGAAGAACAAAACCAAGATTTTTATAGGCTTTACTGATAACGTAATCAATGTGTTCGGATAGTATCATTTTATGATCAAAATTTACGCCTAAATCCCTAACACTTACTTTTCGGCTGATTTCTAATCCGTCAAAGTGATATTTATTTAGAATTGGCTTAGATTTCCGTGTAAAACTAATACATTCGCACTTGCTTGCATTAACAGTTATATTATTTATTTTGTAATATTCAAATAAACGGTCCAGGTCCTTTTGTATCAATAGGCAGTCATGTATGGTGTTAATTTTACAAAAAATCTTCTTATCATCTGCATACATGAGGTAATTTGTGTGTACAAATGTAATGTATAATAAAATGGATACATGTTAGAAACAAAGCAGGCAAAATTAGTCCTCACGGATGGCAACGCATCTGTATTTTGATTCGTAATCGAGGATAGATGTAGATGTCTATGGGCCACAGCAACCATTTACCTCACCCTTATCCTATATATAAAAAACTATTGATTCATTTTTGTGTATTCTTTGTGCACTTTTAAACTTCAAATTATAAGTTATAATAAAAGCATTTTCTTATAGTTACATGGTAGGTATTGCATCTTAGTCCTCAGGGACGACAACGGATCTGCATTTCATTCTCAATCGAGATAGATGTCGGTGTTGATGGGCTACAGCATCCACTTACTATCACGTGAGCTTGTCACCCTTCATCATCATCATTATTGTACAGCCCTTCACAAGTCCACAGCTGAATCCTCCGCCAAGGAATGCCACAAAGCACGGTCCTGAGCCAACTGCATCCATCGACTTCCTGCATGTCTTACCAGGTCGTGACTCCATCTAGTGGGGGGACGCCCTACAATTCGCCCACCGGTACGAGGCCGCCACTTGAGAACCTTCCCCATCGGTTATCGGTTCTTTGAGCTATATGGCCGGTACATTGCCACTTCAGCTTACTAATCCGTTGGGCTATGTCGGTCACACTGGTTCTACAGTGAATATCCTCATTTCTAAGTTTATCACTCAGAAGAACCCCGAGCATAGCCCTCTCCATAGCTCGATAAGCAACCTTGAGCTTCCTCATCCGGCCAGCAGTGAAGGACCACGTCTCAGTTCCATAGGTCATCACTGGCAACACGCACTGGTTGCCACCCTTGCTTTTATAAAATTAAAATTAGAAGCAAATTTTAGAACTAAATAGTCTTTCACATGTATCTGTGCACTATTTTATTTTGTATTACAACCTTATTTAGCAATGCATTACATGTCGGCAGCCAAAAACCATATTCGGCGGGGAGGTGTTTAATGGGTGCGATTTAATGACCATTTTGTTTGCCATACCTTATGTTTATGGAGTGCAATAAAAATACTAAATGCCTCGTGAAACACGCGTGATGACGTCGGGTGCAGTTTGTTTGCTTCTTTAGTTTTTTCAAGCCACTGTGTGTTTTAAGGGTTATTGCCGTGTGATCATGCGGCTTTTTTGTTAACATAAATTGAGAAGTATTTGGTCATATCATGACTCAGATAACATTAAAATAAATGATGCGATCCTATTGAATAAGCAAGAACAACTCAGTAATAATTTAAAAATGATATATTTCATAACTTTCTAAAATTTATAATAATCAAAATTTTCTTTTCATCAAATAATTGAAATTACTACAATTAATTAAAACATATTTAAGTCTATTAAAATAGCCAAATTTTCATTAAAACTAAAAAATTAGCTAAATATTTAGGATAGAATTTAGGAACAAGTATTTATCAACGTTATAAACTCTATGTTAAAATGTTTGATGAACCTCATCTGAAATGAATGGCAAAGCACCTATTGCAGGGATTCACTCGACAACGGAAATACTCCATTATCATTCCCTCCGACACACACTTGTTTGTGAATGTGTGCGTGTATTTTTATTTGTTACACGGGCAACCACTAACGTAGAACTTGCATATAGGGTGTGGGCTCTGGATTACCCGCGGGGGTAATTTTTACCCCATCATCGTATGTCGCCACCCACTCGACTCATCACTCGATATTTGAATTAGTTATGAGCAATTTCGTAATTCGAATTTTCGGTCGCCAATTTAGTTTAAGTTCTTCAATTTGATTTGATACGGGCTGTTATTATGTAATTTCTATATTTCTATAATATATCGACAGCGATCATGGGTTACCTAAACGACATTTATCTGAGAAAACCGAGTCTTCTCAATGTACCATAAAAATTTAAATCACATAATTATAACTGAAATATTTCTTTCGTTTTCGGTAAAACTATAGGCGGCTCGTATCGCAAAGGGTGAGCGTTTGGTTACGACGCTGCGGAGCCGCGGGTTCGAATCCCGGAGTTAACGAATATTTGTATGACTTACAAATAATTGTCCGATGTCGATCTGGATGTCCATGTGTAATTTACGTAAACTTCTTTTTTATTTTACTCGTTAAATATGTGATTATTTTAAGGATAGGATAAATAAGGTTTTTATAATATTATTACGAATACGATTTAACAGATAATTTCTATAAAAAACAAACTACGCGTGTATCTTTACTTTAAAAAAATGTTTAATAATAAAATAACACTAAGACAGATGTACAAGCAATAAAACTAGCGTCACATTCGGGGAAACCTAAAACCTCCTTATTCATAGCCCACACATCGATCAAAACGCCTAAAAGGGGAAAACTACTGTAATAAATTTAGATTTTATGTGATATTTCGACCATCCTTTTCGCGCTCACCAAAACCGCTATTAGCTATCTCAATATGCGCTAGTCGTAAATTCGCATACATACCAACCGCTAATTTGTTTTGACGTGTCTAAACGAACGACCACTTTTCCCGCCTACAAGTTCCCGCTTTAGAAAGTACGTAGGGACTCCAAATAGGATCGAAGCTACAAAATATTACGTCAAATAAACACCCATAAAGGCTAAATTCGATTGAACGATTTAAATTTGGAATGCAATTCAACAGTTTTAGGTGGATCGGGTTTTGGCATATCTATTATATTTGTGCCGTACCCTTTTTGCTCTTTGTAGTATAGTATACGGAGTATTTTGAGGGCGATCCCCTATAACGCGTGCCATTCGACATTGCCTTCGTTCACAAAAACTTATATCGCAGTGGATCAATAGTTTGTAGTTCAAAAAAAAACGACTTTATAGATTTTTTACGTATTGTAAGCCGAAATAGATACTTTAAGTGGCATTAAAGAGGCGATTTGTTACAGAAAAAACCTTGTGGAAGTTTTTATAACATAGTAATTTAAATTAATCTAATAATGGTAATTTTTGTCTTTACACTGCGCCCTATCCGCACAATCTGAAGGCATTAAGTCATTTTGGCATTTGCAAAATCTTTTTGGAATTTGACATCTGCATCAAATGATGCAGATGCATTTTGCATTTTTTGCATTTTTTTTTTGCTATAACACGCCAATTTAAACCACTAAAGAGGCAAGTATGAGAATGCCAAATTATTGACGTAGACGTTGGCTTAGGTTAATTTCGGCTTATTCCCCACTGCCACATTTTATTACACTCCACTGCCACGAAAACATAAAAAAAATATTTATGCTGACAAATAGAGAATTATGTAAAGTCATTACTATAACCACTACAGTCCGTCAAAAGTCCACAGCTGAACATATAGACCTTCCCTCATAGATTTACATAGGTATAAATAAATAAAATTGTTAATTAGTGGATTTTAATGGAACAAAATTCCTTATAATAATATATTAATTGCCTTATAGAGGAATAAAAATTAAAAAGAATAATTTTAATTATTAGGTTGAAAATTAATATAATAGATTACAACCATAATTGTCTGTCAATTACAACAAAATTTTTAAATCGATTAAATATTTTGTAACCCAACTTATGTCTTATTTTATCTACTTTTAAATGCGATATCCGCATCGCCGATATTTTCATATTAGTATCGACATGACATTACATACATACGACAGAAGCACGTATTAATGCATCACTAGTTATAACATTATAAGAGATATAGGAGATTCATAAGATCGTGTCCACAACGCTATATCATAACATATCGTAACTATCACTATCTATTCGGTCATCTATCCACAACTGTCCGCCACCCGACGCGACCGTTGCGTCGTAGAGAACTTCGTATCATATAACTGAGGCGTTAATGGAACGATTAGGTGAGCCTACGTACACATGGAAAATTACGGCTGCATGAATATGTAGGTATACTTGTGAGTTTCTTTTTTAGTAAAAATTAAACACACACATTGTAATATAATTCTAAAAAAGCAGGTATAACTGTAGTACAACCAGATTAATCGACATAGCTCAACGAATCAGCAAACTAAAGTGGCAATAGGTCGGCCGTATTATAATATACCGAGGTGCGCGAAGTTTAGGACAGCCCTCTAACAGGTTGGAGTGACTACCTGGTAAGACATGCACGCAGGTGGCTCAAGACCGTGTTTGTGGCGTGACTTGTGAAGGGTTGTAATGATGGTGGTAATGATAATGATACGCCGATAAACATGCTATTATTACCTTGTAGAAGTATTTTAAAACTGTAATTAAATAAATATACTTCAAACAGATGTTTTATTAAATATATTATACATAAGTTAAACTTATCCAGCTGCATGCCATTCGTGCCGCTTACTTACACCTACTATAGTTCAACTAATTACTCATTAGAGAATACGTAACAGCGAGGTCCCTGAGGCACAATGCACAAAGAGTCCATTGTGTACTCTACAATAGCGTGAGTCACACGTGACGTACAGAAAGACAATAACACTGTCTACCGCGACCTGTATAACGTATGCGTATCAGGCATGGAGGGCGTTCCGATAATCTAAAACCTAAATTATTGTACTTTCATGCTGTTTCTAACAACGATGCGAGTAACTAAGAAATTAAACGGCATTTTACATGTAAGTTAAACTCAATTCAGCTTATTACAAAAAGGTGTTTACTGCTTATTGATAATCTTTCTTTTTTATAAAATAGGGGTGACAAACGAGCACACGGTTCACTTGATAGTAAGTGGATGTTGTGGCCATTTGATTAAGAACCAATAGGCATATGCGTTGTAGCCCCTGAGCACTAAGATGGAATGCCCCGTTTCCAGTAAAAAGGGTCTCCGCTTCTCTACACTCGCCATACGAAACACAGCAACATTTAGCTGCTATTTTATCCTATGTATATACAACTTCTTGTAATAAAGACGATTGGGATGGCTCTAATAAATAATCAGCGTCCGAAGTTTTGAAGTGCTTTACTTTTTGGTATATTTAGAAGAAATAAACCAGATATGAACTCACCGACTACATCGAACTGCCGGCAGTTGTAAAGTTGAAAGACCTGAAACAAAAGAATCGGCGATAAGCGGATAGTAAACAAGTCGAAAATATTTCAGTAACGTTCCTCAATGACAAGCCGTAACCGAACGCATCCTGTACCAGTGCTCGTTCCAAAAAAAGAACAAAGAACATCAATATTGTGTGTCATGAGAAGAAACCCCATCAATCAGCCGCTGCGAGTGCAAAATTCAAATGTTTTTGTTGCAAGTTCAAAACACTCACGACCTTGCCACGGTCAACTTCGGACGGTTTATCCTAGGCTAAATATTTTATTACCTTCCATTTGTAAGCAAACATTACATGATAAAACGTAAGTGAAATAATGATTGTTTTGCTTTAAGATTTTGTGTACGTGACGTTATCATTATAGAGTGACTAAAATAAAAAATAAAACATCATAATCAACGGTTTTTGCGTTTTATGGATATTTGTTTAAAAAAACTAAAAGGTTAGGTACACACAATATTAAAAAAAACTATAATAAAGAAAAACTAAAACTATAAACGTAAATTATCATACACATACAGTCCTACTCCCCGTGGTATCGTGCCAAGAACGCTGGCTGCGTTTCCTCGCTGAATGGGTATAGCCTTTAAGCAAGAAAAGAACCAGCCCTGTTATTACCAGCAGCGACGGACAGTCGCGGATACAGTTCTTTTAAGAACTTCACCCGCACGTGGACCATCTCTCAAATACTCATATTTGCGCCAATTATTTAATTCAGATGCCTCTGATGCCGCCCTGGCTCTAAACGAGGTACCCTTGAGATGAGAGACCGCCGAAGTGTCTACGAAATTAGCATCCTACACTAGGGCTTTAATGAAATATAAATCTTAAATAATTAGATAATATTTCCTAAGATTTTATTAGTTTACCTATTAGTGACACAGTTTAAATTAGTTTTTCTTTTGTTATTACCTAAATGTAAACTTTTAAAAAGCATATTCACATAATATGTAACCTACAAATAAAAACCATTTATAAAAAGTAACAACGATATTACGTTCCCAAAAACAATTATAAGATATCTGTCGAAAATGGAAAACACGATGCTACAAAAAATAACTTTTTAATTTCAAGGTCGACGGGGCAAAGATCTGAAGGTGTTACAAACACTTTAAAACAATACTTACGAAATACAAACAATATTTATTACGGTTTTGTCGATCTTCTTATCTTGTTTATTGTGAGGAACACTTGTTCCAAGTTTAAAGAGAGTACCAAATATTATATAATTTCTCATAGGGTAGGTATAATTAATCTGGGACAATGTAGCGTGTTTAAAAAGTGTTTATCAAACTTAAATGAGAGATTTTTTTTTAATTTTGTACTATAAAAATTAAAATACCACTTTTTTTCATATTCCTACATTGTCATCCGATTTTGGGCTATGTTCAAAATTTCGAGTCTAGCTCATCGGGATTCGGGAAGTGCCCGAAATTTCAATTGCAAGATTCCACCCGGAACGACAAACAGACATACAAATAAGAAAATGACTTACTAAAACGTGGTAAAATTATTAAAACATTCATCTAGGTGGGTATGAAATACAATCGCAACAATCTACAAAACATCTCACTGCTGGTCACAGAAAAAAGATTCACGGTCTGTAGTATTATCTGGTCTCTTCCCCTAGTTGTAAATAAGGTAATGCTTCCCACGTCGCATTTGTTGATATTTAATTCTTATGATCAAACTTTACAATATTCAATAGATGTTTCAAATGAGGCAAGAGGCTCCTATATTATGCGCACCACACAGCACTTATTCTGTTTTACGAGTATTTATACTTTTATAAATCTTACCATTTTATAAATGACACTATATTTCCGAACAATATTGCAACAAAATTAATTCATGAAACGAATTACACTTGGTCGTATTAGTATTAATTTTGTTTTGCACGATCATCTTTCAAACGACCCGAAGTCCGTCGGTCTTTACAAAACCTCCTTTATTAATTGCTTCATAAAGGAAGATCCGTGACTCATTCGTGTTTTTGCACTCGCGATGATTTTGCGTTATTTTTTACCAACGTGCATCGCCCGCCACGACCTGCATGACCTATTTCTTTGTTAGGCCTGTCCTCTATTTTTTTTTATGCAGAAATTTTATAAATAAACGAACGCCAGAGTCACAGCGATTGTCTCGATTGTCTCGATAAAAATGCGTCTCGAATCGATTTAAGTGGCACGGTACATGGATCATAAAATCCTAAAAGGCGACAGTAAAAACCGGCTACTTCAGTCACTGAACGATTATATTAAAATGAACTGTTGGATCTATAATGAAAAAAAAAACGGCCAATCGCGGCCAGTTACACCAAAAACTGAGACTTGTTTAATCAACTTTTGAATATAACACTGATGTGTGACGTTTTCAAGTTTTAACTAAACGGTTCGGAATTTTCCAAATAGGTTTTATCGTAAATATGTAGTTAATAACTTGGAATGGCGTCCAACAGATAAGCTAATACGGGCGGCACTTTGAAAATAATTAAGGGAAGAATTCTGTAGTAACGTACCTATCACAATCTTTGCGTCAAGTTCTTTATATCTAAGCCTGTGTTTATTCAACCGTTGATGTTTTAATGAAAACTAAAGTTTGAGGCAAGGCTATTACAATTTCTGAGTAGCCTCCTATCATAGAAAAACTCTGTAAATATATCTAAGAATGACGTATTTACTTGTATAACATTATATTTTGTATGTATACATTTAGAAATGATACATGTATGGAAGATTTTTATTATTTTCCTAAAAAGCTTTTAATAATACAAAAAAATTACACAGTAAAGTACAGATTTTCAAAAAAAAAAATATCGAAAGATTTTTTCCTTTCGTTTAAAAACGTAATAGCTTCTCTTGACGGCAATATTACTTTTACACAATTATAATAAAATATACAAAAGTTAAAAGCAAGGTGAGAGTACCTACCTACTCGTATTAATATTATGATATATCCAAATAAGTAAAATACCATGTCCATTTAGTTAGCTTCGATAAAAATCATCAGAACAAGAAACCTGTTCCTAATTATAAACCATAACAGAGTTGGAATACTCGAAAGGTATCATTTACTAAAATACGATCTCTTCTGACTATCAATATAGTACAAATGCAGCAAAATTTCATGGTATTTTGATCTTTATTATGTTACTAATAAGACACGAAAACGTGTTGACGTAGATATACAAAGTTGTGGTCATGCAAGTTTATGGAAGATCTGATGAATTTAGCATATCTACAATTTAAGTTTCACTGCCTTCTACGATTGATATGCGCCGTCATTGTGGCGAATTGCAATCTTATTGTTTAATTTTTACACTGGATTTATTTTTCTCTTTCGAAAATAATAAACTACATAGCTGTAAACGTTGTTTCAACTAAACTAGTTACCAACAAGCTACATCTAATCTCTTGTGACCCTGTTATTTGGGGGCAGAAGTAAGACGGTAGTGCCTACCCAGGCGGACCTCTAATCATAAAAGGAGGATCACCTAGTAACATAGTAATAAAAGGAGACCTAACACATACTAACATAGTAATAGTTTGCCTTTAATTATTTTAACCAACTTCAAAAAGGAGAAGGTGCTCAATTCGACTATGTTTTATGTGTGTTACCTTATAACTTTCTTCTAGGTGAACCTATTTCGATGATTCTTTTTTTATCTAAGCTTGTCAGACCTTGATGAAATTTATATGAGACTACAATATAAATTTCATCAAAGTCTGATCTGAAGTTAGTTTTTGAGTTATCCTTAATAATTTATATTGAGGTCGGTTGTACAAAATGTTTAATTTTACCACTTGTATGATTTATGTTTTTATACGCAATATTATGGATATTGAATCGTGTTTTTACTCAAAATGATCAAACGACGTAAAAACTTAGTAAACATATTAAGTACAGACAAAATTCTCCCACTGAGCTCTGTGGTCCTGGTTATTTTATTTTTGGGAATAATATTTGTTTGACGGCTTGTATAAACACGTTGTCATCGGGTTGTAAACTCTTATAAACAGTCCTGCTACGCTTTAATATTATAAACGGCGGGAACCGTCCCACGGTTTGTTATTTTGTTAATTTTGTATTTGGGTAAAAAGGAAGGCTTTTTGCCTAAAGTTAACCCTCACGCGTGAACAGGTGCTGTGCTGCTAAATATGTAAAAATATCAGTATTTTTAAGTTCAGTTTTTATCAAAATTAAAAAGAAATGCCATTTTAAACAATAGCAATACATAAACGTTATAAAAAAAACATTACAATATTTAGCATTTTGTTCAGAAATTACATACAATATGGAAATAAAATGGAATTTTTTTAAGATGCATCCCGTCAGGCCTTATATCAAGGGTCAAGGCGTAATAGCTAAGAAACATTAGCAGGAATATCTTTGAAACCTTCGAGAGGACGCTGTTATTATTTTCAAAGCAAAACCGAGCAAAGTAACTAGCACAGAAGAAACTATTTTTTTTATAGGATAAGGGTTGACAAACGATCACACAGTCCACCTGATGGTAAGTGTTTGCTGCGGCCCATAGACATCTACATCTATCCTTGTTTGCGAATCAAAATGCAGATGCGTTGTCACCCGTGAGGACTAAGATGGAATGCCTCATTTCCAGTAAAAAGGGCCTCCGGCCACCTGCACTCACCAAACGAAACGCAGAGGTAAACCTCTACTTCACGCTGGTATTCATTGGTCGTGGTACCACCCCGGTTCGAGCGGGCCCATCCGTACGACTGCAAAAGCTGCCGTACCATTGTTATTTCGTATATTACCAAGTAACGCTTTCAAATAATTGGCCGTAAGTGTATAAAATTAAAACATATTAGCAGCTCCCGGGATTGTTCGGTTGTCTGTGTAAAATCAGTGACAAAAATTAATGTAATTAGTAATAAAGCTGGGTTGTGGAAAAAGAGGCAATTTAAAATATTAGGTTTTTATGGTATGATATCGTGTGCGTAGTGCGTGGTACCTCTCGGATATACTATGAAATCAAACTCTTTATTTCTTTGTTTGTGAGAAGAAATCGTAAGTATACACATTTCTATTTCTATTCTATTTTTTCTATTTTTTTTAAATCAATCATCAATCATAATCAATCATTATATCAATTGTTATACTTTATTTATTATTATATTATACATTATTACACATTATCAATTATTTGCCCTTAAAAATAAGTGCGAGTTTTTTAAATTAATACCCCTCTTAAACTAACTTAAAATATCTATTTAAAACTTTAAATGACCTCACGAATACCTCTATCCTTCCCCAATTTGAAAATTCGAAATAAAAATAAATAGGTCGTAACCTATTTTCGATGAAACGAGAAAAAACTACAAAGGTAAATACCTGCGCTTAACCCCTGCCAGAGTGGTCCTGTCAATCGAGTCTTGTTTAAAGTATTGGGATACACTGAGTACAGAATATTAATAATGTACCTACTAAACATTATTTTAAAAATATACTTGAAAACATAGAAATACCATAATTAATATTTTGCCTATTTTATTAAAGAAATCTACAATCTCTATATATAAAAATCAATAGCTGTTTTTTTTTCATAGCATAAGGTTGATAAGCGAGCATACAGACAACCTCATGGTAAGTGGTTGCTGTGGCCCATATAAATCTACATCTATCTTCGTTTACGAATCAAAATGCAGATGCGCTGTCAGCCGCGAGGTTTAATATGGAATGCCTCGTTTCCAGTAAAACGGGTCTCCGGTTCTCTACACTCACCATACGAAACACAGCGGCATTAATCTGCTATTTCACGCTGGTATTCTGTGGGAGCGTGTTCATTCCCCGGTCGAGCCGACTCATTCGTGCCACAATATAGCTGCAGCATAGCTCTACCACGTACAAAAACGCACAGCAAAGGCTGACAAACGCACTGTCCATTAATCTCGCAAAAACTCGACAATGGCTGGACCGAGTTTGATGAAACTTTTTGTGTGTTTTAGTGCGTCCCTGGATGATCAAAACTATTCAAATAGGACCCGGTAGATGGCGCTGTTGTCGAGATGCCGAAAATCACCCGTGCGAAGCCGGGGCGGATCGCTAGTGTACTTATAAAAATGAATATGCACATGAATCCGCACATGAAACTGCTTAAACACAAACAAAATGTATACATCTTATCGTTCCATACAAATCAAACAGACAGTTAAATTAATTTGCCAAAGTTCCATACATTCTTACAGTGTTATAAAACTTTGAAAGCGTATCCCGATAGACACAGTGAAGAATGGCAAAACCAAAAAAGGCACTAATTGCATTGTTTCTAAATAGCAACGTTAATTGATATCTTCATTGCAAATATGGTCATGAAAACTCGTTGCGGGAAAAAACGTAGAACCGTCGGCTAAGTGTATTCTGCGAATACACCAATAAGCGCTGTAAGTTATTACTGCAAAAACTGTGTTGAATATTTTTTGACGCTAATTATATACGCAACAGAAAAGAACGTCGAATATATTGATCGTTTAGTGGAAATAAGCAGTTTATGTTATATTTATGACAATTACAAAACATTACAATCGTGTAACTTCATATGAACCTAAACAGCAATAAACTGAAGATTAGAGTTTTCTTTAAAGGTACATATTATTTTATTCTATAATAATATAAACTTAAAGGCTGAAATCTTTAAAGAAGTATTCTCTTTAAATATCCTATATAACTCCTATGAACGTAAAATGGGTATCGGGATTTAAAATTTAGGATGTTTAAATTGATAAACTGTTAAAAAAGTTGACTAAAACGACGAGCGAAACGATGTAAAATAACAAACAAATTCGTTTTTCATTAACTGTTTTCAAATGTTTAAAACGACACATATTAGAACATAACTTATTTATTACTTACTGCTTTCTATTATATTTTTATATCACTGGATACAGATACAGTTTTTATATCAACGGATACAGCAACAATTACATTTTAACATTTTTCCTAACCGTGATCATTGTAACGTGTTCAAAATACAATGAAGTGTGATTTCCTTGTGTTCCGCCCTTTTATAAAATTAATGTCCACCACAAGCCTAAATAATACACAATGCTAAAAACAATAAATTGAAAACATTAATATAACATTCCAGTGACAACGTTGATTGTACCTTTAAAATTCAATACATGTTTTACGAATTATTACAATCAGTAAAATAAATGGTCGTGATCAATATTTTGCTTAAGTATGTGTCTTAAAAATACTCTCGGTGTATTTCAACCTTTAACCCACTCGTATCTGAGTATTTCAAAGGATCGTATTATTTACATTTTTTACCTTCAAAACTGGAACAAGAAAAGGTAAAGAATAAATTTGAGCGCCCACCAAATGTCCCCGCGGCCACAACAGGTTGAAACTTAGAACGGGTTCCGAATTCATTTTTAAGATTTTTGGATTTCCGACACACGGAGGGCTAAGATCATCTCCGATTTCAGTCAAAGTTTTTAATAGTAAGTTATTTTTTGGGTAGTCTGTGGATGCATTTTTCCTTAGAGATTCTTATTCTTATAGAGCTATTTTTTGGTGAATACGTTCGTAAAGTTTCTTGGTACACAACCAATATGATATTACATGACATTAATGTTATATTAAGTAAATAAATCACTAATACCAAAGTGATATTATTTTTCTATTGTTTTGATTAATAGCAAGTCCAGTGCTTATAATCTATATTAATATAAAACATAATTACTATAGTAAAGTTAACTAAATCCTTTAAGTTATATTAATATTTTCATTTACGTGGATGCGATGAATTAAGTATGTATATCGCCTTCCTTTGCCCACGTTTAATTTGAGAATTACACTCGCCAGCTTTCACGTAACATTGGATAGTAATTTTTTCACAAATAAGCAAGATACATATGTATGTACACTTAGTAAAATAATCTGAATTTTCTACCTTACGTAAAACATTTTAAATAGGTAGATACATATTACACACACACATACACACACGCACACACACTAATCAAATTAAAGTTAATAATTACATACGTTCCATTGCTGCATTTCTGGAAGGGGCTATGGAGCAATTATTCCGCCGCACTGCTTCAGTGCGTGTCTTAGAAATATTTTCTTTCTCAAACATGCAAGTTTTCTTACATTAATTTTCTTTAAAGCCGAACATGTGATTAATCAGCTCTTAAAATTGCTATTAACGATTTCATTGTCAGCTCCGGATATCTTTCTTTTTATTTTTTTATTTTTCTACATTACCTTCAAATTTTTTTTGTATTAGATTTTTCTAGGTATCGTGAAGGCAGTTAATACATAAAGTGAACAAGGCCAAACATATTGTGACCTGCAAAACTGATATGTACTATTGTTATCCTGTAATACATAACTTTCTGCCCTCAGCGTCGCAGCTAAGCCACTGCTCCAAGGACCCGTCGATATTTATATATAATATATAAATATCGACGGGTCCTTGGAGCAGTGGCTACATAACGATTAACGACGGACGCGAGAGTTAACTGGCTAAAAGTGCTAAGATCACAGAAAATAGACTCCGTTTGTTGACAACGATTCCAACCAACGAAATTGTTCCTCAAATTATCATTCAATTCACCTTCGAAGGGCCAATGACCAAACGTCGACTGTAATAGAGATAGTGATCAAATCGCCATTCAATCACGCATTGTGTCAACGGCTTCTTCCGAGATGATCCACCGCGCCACGCTATATGGATTAACATTGAATCGCAGCCATGTATCATGTAGACTTACTGTTGTCAAAGTATTTTTTTTATAAAGTAAATGTGACAAGCGAGTTTGCTTCCCCTGACGGTAAGTGGCTACTGCACCATTAAATAACTTCAAGTAAAGGGGATTACAGACACGCTGTCGCCTATAATTATAATGGTTATTCGAAATCTTCAGACCGAAACACAACAGTGGGTGTACTGCAGTTTGACAGCAGAAATATTAAAAAAAAGCTTAAATTATAAAAGAACCAACCAGTTTCTCAGTAGTTCCCATTACATAGGTACTAGTTGAGCCAGCGGGCGATGTTCTGCACTTTTAGCTAGGTGGTGCGATGAGTTTCAATCCGAAATAGCTCTGGATTTTCAGTGTAAATATAAAATTTATTTATTATTCACCACCATACGGGTCCAGATTTTGTGATTTACGTTTTTGGCACTTGTGAATATGCGTCATTTTGGTACATAGATTTTTTTTATAGGATATGGTGACAAACGAGTACACAGTCCACCTGATGGTAAGTGGTTGCTGTGGCCCATAGAGATCTACATCTATCTTCGATTACGAATCAAAATGCAGATGCGTTGTCACCCGTGAGGGCTAAGATGGAATGCCTCGTTTCCAGTAAAAAGGGTCTCCGGTTCTCTACACTCACCATACGAAACACAGCAGCGTTAAGCTGCTATTTTACGCTGGTATTCTGTGAGAGCGTGGTCCTTCCTCGGTCGAGCCGACCCATTCGTGCTACAACCATAATATATCTGCAGCATGGCTCTACCACGTTTAAAAGTTTATTTATTATTAACATAATTTGTTAATAATTTAACTACAGCGCCCCCTATCTAAACCTAGCATAGCTATAAAACATCGTCTCAACAAAACAAATAGAATGTGTGAAGGCCTCATTCGGTCAAGTCGTTCACACGATCACTAAAAGACGCGCCAACGTAAAGAAAATCATACCAAAAAGGTTTACTAAGAATCTTAGTTATATTGAGAATTAGTATTTTAATTTAGTACTCGAAAAATACCCTCACGTAGTCATAAAGCGACAAAGCGATGCCGCTACACGATACGCACGCGCTTGCACGCGTCCCATTTGTATACTGGTTTTATCGGTGAGCATCGTGAAAAATAACTTAGCGGTATAAAAAAATATACGACTTTCTGAAAGCCGGCCGCGCTCGCGAATAGACCCAGAATCCCGGCAACCACGCGGATAGATCGAAATCTTGATGCATTTCGTCCGAAAACCGGTGAGCTATGATTTTCTTCTCACAGTGTTTTTGTTTCGTTTTTCTTGCTAGCGTCATAATAATGTACAATATTCATTATAATAAGATTCTTCTTAAGGCTGTGTATATTCTTATAATAGATAAAGGAAATATGAGGTTTAAGAAATTTATTTCCCAAAAGAGTATACACTCACTTACTGAGAAATATAAAAGAAAACAAATAAAATGTGATATGAAATATGGTTCGTGGCACGAATTTTTTGAAGTTATACTTTTTTTGGGGCGATTGGGAAAAATTATGGGAGTGAATTTTTACAATGCGCGCGCACACCGACACCTAAAAACGACACCATGAAGTTGTTACTGTGCGGCTTGGGTGGCCAAAATTTGCGTATGTTTATATACTCTATTATAACTTAAGCACAAAGTGCTAAAGCCAAATCGTCAATAAAATCATGAAATGGCGGCGTATCAAGATTCGGAAGCCCAATTCTACAATTGGACTACCATATAATATACATACATCTGTCATTCGTTTTAGTCTTATTATCAATTTTATAACATTTTTCAATACTGCAACAATCTCAATAATAGCTACACTTATCCGTGGAAATAAGTTTTTCAGAGTTGATTTTCTCCGATTAATCATTGTTCTTTTAATCGGAACGATACAGGCAAAAGTAAAATAGCAATAAACTCCATTTTTGTGACTAGCTGACAAGACTTAATTAGAGCATGAGATAAAATTTCTATGTTTATTAACGCTCTTCCCAATAAGGAAACTTAATTAGCACTTACATTCGAGTTGCGTTTGCGCACAGCGATTGTAAAAAATAAAAAGGAAAACCAAGATGGCGTCCCGTCTATCAGCGGGGGAGCGATTAGTACAAGCCGACATTCGCCAGCCACGCCTGCGCTATGATAAATTAGAAAGGGGGTTGCTCGCTATAAGTAACTACATTTTTATTTTCTTTTATTACCTCAAGTACACCTCTCAACCGATTTATTAGAAGTAAATTTAATAATAGTGTTTTTTCAGACCTATTATTTTTGGCTGCTTTTTATCTATATTTGTATGAATCAAGAAATAAAAAAATGGGTAAGTGTCCAGTTCACCGCTACAGTCTACTCAAAGGCCACTTCTGAACATTGGCTTTCTCCATAGATTGCCTCAGAGGGGAATATTTGCCATAGCTGCCACGCTGTTGTTTGTTTCCCTATCTCGCTCTTACGACTCACGGGTGATAGTGCTACGGTTTAACTATTATAAAAAATAAATTCTTGAAATTGGTTTAACTTAACGCTAACACTGCACACTGAGGTTTACATTTTAAACTTTTGTGTGCTTTAAGTTTTAGTAATTACTTTAACTCTGGATGACAAAATAACTTAATACTTTCCATACGTATGGATGCTATAGTTTCAATTTGAAGTTTCAAAATGTAGTAATTAGTTATTGTTATTATCTTTAACCTAGATAAGTGAAATTACAGCACACAGCTGGGCACAGGCCTCTCAGAAATGAGTTTTGCGGCAAGGAAATGCCAGACGCATGGTAAAATCTAGGCTGTAGGCTAGAACATTACTAAAATTATTAAACTAAATAGGAAAATGTTATTGTTCACAAGCGCGTGTGGCCCACAGATTGTGTTTAATTATCACCAATAAAATTTTATTGCGGAAGCGACGAAATTAAGGGACGGGGTGCACGGAACAACAAATTTAATGTGACATGTGTATATAAAACAGTTGCTAACGAGGTCTAACTAGTGCTAGTACAAAATATTACAGCCATTGTTTAGTGTCAACATATGACGTGGCATTTATTACACGTGAAAACTATTATTTTATCTGTGATGAAATGCGGGAAACGGAATGTATATGACATATTTATATTAGGGGAAAATTATTCTTGTTATATTAGGGGGACAAACGAGGTAGCAGTCAAAGAAAGACACGGCTACACAGTCACCTCTCCCGACATTATGGCTTTTTTAAAGATTAAAACGGGAACAATAGTGGGTGCGCTACTGTTTAACGGCAGACATAGGGAAAAGGTTGGTCCCAACTTAGATGAACTTCTAGAATTTTTAAAAACAAATCAAATAAATTTTATTATCTTCGTGCTGCGAACTGCGGTATACAATATAATTGAATTGAAGCATATATGTAGATAACATTACGTTTTCTAGGTAAGAGCCTTTATTCTACCTATAAAATGCAATTTTATGTATATGCTTCAATTATAAACGAAATATAAACTAATAGCCCTGAAATGTGGGTATCTATGGTTAAAATTTGTTGAAAAATTACTTAGTTCCTTACCACAATGTGCAATCAACTTTAAACTTCGGCCGGACTCAAGGAATGAAGATGGTTCGTTTCCATAATAATCGCGAGCACTCGTAAATAATTTATGGCGGTAATAAACTCGCCGTTTCTTCACCCAAGTGTTTGTTAACGTTAACTGTTTAATGGCTTCGCGCATTACGTCACGCGTGATGGCTAAATTTTGTTAATACGCACATGTCGCTTCAATAAGCTTTTCCCGCGGTTTTACAACTAAACATTTTTCTTTTAAAAAACAGCCATCCTATTTTGAAATTCTAATTATCATAATAATTACAATAACTAAAGCTATATTCTGTAGTTGTTCATCCAATGCTACGCACCAACGATTCTTATTTTTAAAAGCCTTTTTTTAAATAATTGCCAAGAGTTGAAAATAATTTGTGACATTTATTGCAAGTAAGGAAACTCAAACTTAATTCATTATATGTAAGGGTTACGGACTAAGCTACAT
This sequence comes from Parnassius glacialis, assembly GCA_033319125.1. NCBI lineage: Eukaryota > Metazoa > Arthropoda > Insecta > Lepidoptera > Papilionidae > Parnassius > Parnassius glacialis. The sequence continues at coordinate 35,990,516 of JAVANC010000018.1, forward strand.
TAACGGCGTTTAACTTGCCACGATTAATTGATCATTTAAATACATTTGTAAAAAAAGTCTTTTGATTTGGGCAAAGAAAGGCCTCTATTTCGTTTCTCAGCCTATACTTAAAATATCTTCAATTTTTTTTTTTATAGAATAAGGGTGACAAACGAACACAGTCCTAATAGTAAGTGGATGCTGTGGCCCATAGAAACCTAAATCAATCCCCGATTAAAAATCAAAATGTAGATGCGTTATCAACCCTAAGGACCAATATAAAATCTCTCATTACCAGGGTTTTCGGTCCAATAAATATATATGCAAACATTTCGGCACAATATTTTTGTTATTTCCTGGATATATACTATGTCAAATTTTGCACAAACTTTAAAAGATCTCGTATTTTACATTTAACTTTCATAAGAAACTAAGTTTTATTTTTATTTAGAATAAGGGCAACAAACGAGCACACAGTTCACCTGATGGTAGGTGGATGCTGTGGCCCATCCACACCACCATTCATCCTCGATTAAGAATCAAAATGCAGATGCGTTGCCAACCCTTGAGGACTAAGATTGAATGCTCCGTTTCCAGTATTCAGTCCTATTTTACGCTGGTATTCTGTGAGAGCGTGGTCCTTCCCTGGTCGAGATGACCCATTCGTTCTACAACCATAATATAGCTGCAGTATGGCTTTACCACTGTTTGAAGAGTATAGTACAATTACTAAGTGATGAACATTTTATAGCTAGTATGCTGTGCCGTGTGGTGGCGGCGTAAAAGAATCCATCACCATCACCAACACCCCATTTCGACTCCTGAGTAACGTTAGCGTCGGGAAGTGGCTTTGAACGATCGGGGTATAGATAACTATCGCCATAAAAAACCAGACCGACGACTAGGGACAGTGCTAAACGTTCGAGACATCTGAAACTGTTGCAACGTTAGAGGCTCATGTCCAACAGTAAGTCCACTGCTTACATGCTGGTAAAGAATAAAGAACGAAGATGTGGAGCATTGATAAAAAAAAAATCTTGTGGCTTATATTTAAAGCCTTTTGTCATATTGTTTTGGATAGTCCGCCAACACGTTAGGTGGGTTAATCGCTGCATAACCCTAGAATTGAAAACCCTGTGGCCAGCAATGGGACGTAATAAAATGTAACCAACTGATAAATCTTATGCAATACATTTTAAAATGATCGAAATGATAAAATATACGTCAAGAAATATTTCTTTGAAGATTAAAATACCTTAATATTCTTAATTTTTAGTCAACTATTAAAATACATTTTTAAATTTACTAAACGTTTATAATAATATATTGTTCTCTAAAATCGAAGATCAAAAGCGTATCATAAAATCCAAGACAATTTATTTGAAAGACACTAGATTTAACAACGCCTTCAAAAAAGACATCACAAATAAAATAAATTTATTACATATTTATTTTATTTGTGATTTTGTGTATTATTAGTATTTTGTTATGTTATAACACCGCCAAAAACTGTCACCACAGATTAGTAATGCTAAATAATGTTTAGCATTTGAATAACATCACTACAATTTTAATTTTAATAGGTATACATAGCAACACAGAGTGTGTGTGTTTAGTTTTTTGTACATCTGTATTGTCATGCCTGTTACTTTTTGGTAAAATGATATTATAATGTGAAAACAGCAAGCTAGCTGCATTAAATCGTTACGAAATTGCTTCGTAAATGCGATATACCGATGTTTTCCGTCCAATAAACACTAGGCAGTCGACGATTACAACTACGAGCCAGTAACACAGTACAATGCCGAACCGCTTTGCATAAGAATAGTCAAGGAACAGCTGTGGCCGCCCGCCATCTGTGTACGTACTGCTGTCTTTATAACATACGCTTTGTGTACATATGAACATTCCTATAATTCAAATAACGAATCTCTTAATTGGAGCAAAATGTTTAATTTAGTTTCAAAACAAACGAACTAAATTGAAAAAGGAAAACTGGCTGGAAAACGTTCACCGACAGAATGAAGAAGCTAGCCGAAAACACGTATTACATTCTAACTTCAAAATAACTAAAATATTGTCCTTAGAATTAAGTAAGAGTAACAAATGAGCGCACAGTCTAATTATTCGATTCTTGTCACTCACCATATGAAACAGCAGGATCACGTTGCTATTTTATGCTAGTATTCTATGCGAGCATGGTTCATCCTAAGTCGAAACGATCGATACGTGGTGCAGCGTAACTCTACCACTATTTCTTCTAAATTATTACTAATGCTTGCCAGTTTTTCAATAACTAGGGAATGCGCGTGTCCATAGCTGAATTAATTAAGATTTTATTGAATTAAATGTATGCGATAATGCTTCTTACAAATGCGAGATCATGCCGCATTTATTGTTAAAATCTACCTCGTTGAAAGAACGGCAGATTATAAACGGATGTAATATTACAAAGTGACAGTTTTAAAATAAATAATGTGCTTGTTTGCTTTGCAATATAAATGATATTTTTATGATAACTGTGAAGGTTGCGATAACTTTAACACTGAATAATTAACGTATGATATTCAGCTTTAAAAGCTCAGTTTATGAAAAATTTTGTTAAACACAAAATCATAATTTATTATTATAGCAGAGGTAAAACCCGAAGATAAACGATCATACAGCTTATCCGTTGGTAAATAATTGCCACTGCCATAAAATTCTAAAATTGCAAGTGTGTTTGTGGAAGGAACAGGCTTTATTATTGGAGGTCAATCATGAAATTCCATAACGTGGTTATGCCTGGGAGCAAATTCTTAGTGAAACGTATAGTGGTAGATTGTAAACAATCGGGACGATGAGGATGGAATTTGGCGTAATTATGTTATAAGAATCAAGCAATAAAAGCTATTTAAAAATATGATGAAATTCTCTGCATATGGAGTTCCAGAATTATGTCACAATGGGTGTAAACAGAACTTAATTATGCCCATTACTGGATGGGCACAATTGTTCTTTAACATGAAGCAAAAGGAAAATTTCTTGCTGATAAAGGTACGTAATTAACGTTCTGAAGACATTATACGAAAAAATTACACTAAAACAGGTTATTTCGATAAACATCTCGATTAGACACGAAGTTCTGAAATTAGTGGGCACTGTGGCAACGCGACGTGAAAACGTCGAAATTATACAGATTCGAACCCAAAACGTCAACGGTAGAATTATATAATTTCTTGTTTTAAATACGTCAGTCACGCAGCGGAAGCGGCTGCCATTCTTATCGCAAAATAAGCGACAAAATAAAATGTCACTTTATGAACAAGCACTTATAAAATTAACTCATTTATAAATACGTAATACATTATTTAAACTCCATTTCATATCAAGTTCTCATTATTATTCCAAATCAATAATTAATTAATGAAATTAACATCACAGATATATTAGACGAGACTATGTTACTATAATACATAAGAGAGATTTAAAAAAAAATAGAGATATTCTAATCATTACTATCAGCATCATTCTCATTCGCACCAACAAAAAGTTTTAATTGACTTGTGTCGTAAAAGTTTATTGATTTAAGTGTAAGAATTAAATAAAACAATTCACTGTAAAAAGGCAGACAGAGTGATTCAGGTACTATCACAAAAGAAATAGGGATGTTCTATATAATATTTTTGAGTTTACCTATAATATTTTATTAATAAAAAAAAACTATTTTTAAATTCATAACAGCCTATCAAAAGTCCACTGCTGAACGTAGATACTGATAGATTTCCCCAAAGAGAGGATACTTGCCCTAGTTGCCATGCTTGGCAAGCGGGTTGGCAAACGTTTTTATTGTTTCGAGTGGTTACCAGGAAGATGCTGCTGCTGGCTGCCCTTGTTTCATTGCCCTCTGTTGTCTTTTACTCCCACGGGATGATATTATGGGGTAGTGAAGTAATTGATACTTCACAGTACAAATAACGTACAGAAAACGATATATAAAATAAAAAGTTTTGTTGGTTATCGCCATATATTTTGGTGCTAATGTTTCAATTGATAAAAAATATTCAAGATATTTTATCTTGCATTTAACTTTAGTAAATAACCTAATAACTTCAAATGTATGTTATTACTGAATTGGTTAGGTATTCGTCATATGAAGGAAGAGCCACATGTAAGTCTTCTAAGAAAAAAAAATTATGATTACAATAATAACTATAACGCCTACATCACATAAGCAATTATTTCTAAAGCTGTAAAAACAATTCGAAAGGCTATTTAGGGTTTTATCTAATAATTTTAACGGTTTGGGATTTACATAAATGCTGTTTTACTCAAAACTGATCTCAACGTTATATTATAAAAATAAAACACAAATTCGTAAAGGTAATAAACTAAGATAAACCAAAAATTTACGACCAAACGTCTTCGAATAACATTCACGTCCTAAAAGCCGTGAACGCAATAGAATTTTAAAAACATATACCATCACTAGTCTTCTCACATAAATTACTAACGATGCGTACACGTCTATGGGAATAAGAGACTAAACAATGGAACAAATCTTAATAAATGATCGCATTCAAAATAGGGTTGCAAGACATTTGAATCTCATGAATTAACCCTTTCAAAGCGACACCTGGCCGTTTAGGCCCGGAGTCAAAAATCTCCATTATCGCATTAGCATAATATTTATAATATCGACAATGGGATGCCTTATTCAAAGAGCTTGAGCTTCGTTTATAGCACGGTAGCTTGGCATTGTATCGGAGATAAGGGACATCACAACAATGCCGCACTTTGTTGTCGTGGTTTTATAAGACTGCTTGGTGTACTAGATAATTTAGGCGAACGGAAGCTTTTATCGAATTAATTGTAATTTACTCATTGATGTAAAACGATAAAAATACAGTTCCATAACGATTTAAAAAAAACACTAGATAATATAATATGTTACTCAACATTAATATGCGTTTGCCACTATTTCTTATTTTTATAGAATAAGGGTTACGAGCACAAAGTCCATATGATAGTAAGTGAATACTGTGAACCCGTACACATCTACATCTACCCTCGATTAAAAATCAAAATGTAGATGTGTTCTCAACCCTGAGGACAAAGATGTAATGCCTGGTTTCTAGTAAAAACGGCCTCCGGTTCTCTACACTCACATTTACAGCATGGGTCTACAGCATGTATATATAAAATTTTACGCGTAAAAATTTTGATAGTAAAGAAACGCTAATAAGCGTTATAAGCAAATGGACAGTTTAGAATGTTTGTAAATTCAACAAAGGCTATCAAGTCTAGTGTTTTCGTTCGATTACATTATATCCTATAACACCAGCCTATAAAGCTAAGGGGAATATGTATTGGTGAAAATTCTAATAAGGTTAATATAATTGCTATCATTAACTACTAAAAGCAAAGTCACATTTACATATTATCTAATAATAGTGCTATGATTGTTAAGTATTTATAAACGTTATCAACTAATTATAAACTGTGATACATTAAGTATATGAGAAGTGCGTAAACCCAATAAAATATAACCAATGTATCATTAAAGTGTTGATTGCTATGCAAATATATTATAAAGATAAAATTTTGATTTGATCTATAAGATTTTTTGTTTAGAAGGGTAACAAACGAGCACATAGACCACCTGATAGTACATGAATATTGTGTGCTATTCATATCTACATTTCAAGAAGTCAAAATTTTGATTTGTTGTTACCTTTGATGTTTAATTCGCTACTCAATAGCAGAAACACTACAGGATTATTCAGCGGTTTCACGCTGTTATTCCTTTCGTTGACCGTGTATTGGAAGTGTTACTATATTCACCACCCAATGTTATGCCGTGGATGTCGTTACAGATGACAGAGGGAAACCAGAAAATGGATACGATAGCGTCTTCTTAATAACTATATTATAAAATAAAAAAACTGCGGTTGCTAAGACTATGACAAAATCTTCCCTTTGATAAAATCTAACATATGGTGGAGGCTATGTAATCTATGTTCAGCAGTGAAATTTCATAGGCTTGAATGAATGATGAACGAATATGCAAAAGCACGCAATTTGAGTAAAATTTATAAGACGGATAAAATATTCAGTCCACTATAAAGATGTAAAAATATTTCCAAAGCATTAGAAAGTATCGGTTACGAAGGTATGATCTACTTTCGAAGTTAGAAAAAAAAATCCTTTTATCCCTGTAATAGACATCGATCTTTTGTCTAGAAACCGTCAAATGATACGCATTAATTTTTTTGTTGCGTTATGAATACATTTAAAACAGGAAGGATGTGAAAGTCGGGGGTTTTAAAAGACACCGTATGGCGGTAAAGGGTTCGGGGTGTTAGGACCGGCTGTGTTATATGTACAAAGAAATGAGGATAATGGGTGAATCATTACATTAAGAAATGAATTATTACGGTCGTTTATTGTTGGTCATATTTCTATTCTCGATTATAAAATATGAAAATATGTAACAATATTTTAATACAAAAACGAAAAAAAGTAACCTACTCCTTAGGAAGATTATTTGATTCCAATTAAATTAAAATTGCAACGCCTTATTTAAACTAAAAAAGAAAATAAAGTTGGTTGAAAATAAATACAATGAACTCTCAAAGACGAATAAAACGCCCGAATGTTGAAATCCTAAAAGTACAAAAAGGAAATTAAACGAGGTAGTTATCTAATCGAGATAACCGATAATTTGGAGGACGGTTGTTACATCACGTATTATCCTTGTCATCGATCAACTTGTTTATCGAGAACTTTCTCCTTGAAGTATCCACGCTTATTACATGAAACATTTGTCATTCCGTATTTCGAAAGGTTATAGATTTTACCTGATAACATATTTCGCGAAACAATGTGATTATCAATAATATTGGAAGCAATATAAAAAGTTTAGACTAAATGTTGTACTTTTACATCAGCTTGTAAAAATCTACTGCTAAATATGGGTCGCTCCCGTTAGGCAGGATTTGCATGGCAGGAGGATTTGTAATACGCAATACCAGACGTCTCACACCACTGATACTGTATTTGCCCCCGGCGGATATCTTACCTCTGGCGTTATAATGGTTATATTATTGTTATTTAGTATTAATTCCTCGAAACAACCTAATAATTATAATATTATATAGATAAAACTTCCTTATTAAAAAGATATAAAGATTTAAAATAAAAATAAAAAACATTGATGCAGTTGCTCGCTAATTTGCTATAATTTAAGGGGCTGACAAACAAATGATTCTACCCTTGATTCTACCAAATTAAACATTGTTAAAAATAGTCAAAATTAGCGATTGTAAAAAATAAAAGCAAAAAACATTATATTTGTTTTTACTTTTATTTTTAATTGCGTTTTTTTTTTAATTTTAATAAAATTATAGGTCCCGTCGGTGATACGTTGAAGACACAATGTCTAAACCGCGACCGTTTAGGGATCAGTGTTGATATCGGCCTTTATTTGACTACGATATTCACTGAGCGTAATACGTAGCTTCGATAAGGCCCACGCCACGGGGTTCGAACTCGCTCCGTATGAAGTATTTACGTGTAGAATACCATTCGGCTGCGCTCGCGGGTCGAAGATGTGTTGAATATAGAGTCCTTATTATGGTAATCACATGATTGGACGACACCTTATAAAGTTTTGACTTTTTATATTTTCAGTGTAATTAATAACATAATTATTTACCTTGTTTTAATCATCGAAAGAGTTGCCATCATATATACACCTGAAACAAAATTAAGCAAAATTAATGTATTATTCTATTCTTTTTATTGTGTAACAAGAATTACGCCATAATAATTATCACTTAAAGCTTCGTTTTTAAGCTTTCGTTTATAAAATTCGTATAATTTATTATAAGATGAAAAATAATTACACTCCTTTAAAATAATATCATTATTAAATCTTATACCTATCTTATATTAATTTTAAGCATTTGGCTACCAAACATTAACAAAGTTGACACCTGACCCAACAGTAATACGGAAGTCTTACTGCGAACACAGACAAAAAATAATATAGTTGCAAATTCCAATACTTGACAGCTGACATTTATAAATTACAAAAGTTAGTAATCTCTTAGATTGAGAATTATAGTTATAATGATTTTAATATAAAAATTCATCATTTAATCATTTAAAGTATTCGAAATATGCTTATATATGGAAGATATATTATCATAAACGGTAGAGTTATTAAGTGCCCTGCCTGGAAGTGTTACACAATTTTACATGATTAAATAACCGGCCAAATGCGAGACGCACTCGCGCATGAAGGGTTTTGTACCATCGTAATACAAGTTTCTAGTAGCCTCCTTTAATTTTTAATTTACTTTTATTATTATTATTTGTTGTTATAGCGACAACAGAAATAATACACATTCTGTAAACATTTCAACTATCTACCTATTACAAATCATGAGATACGGGCTGATAGACAGACGGACGGACGGACAAGGGAGGCTTATTAAAAGGGGCCCGTTTGTTACCCTTGTGGAAAAGGAAATCTACATTGAAAACTCATTGAGGTTTGTGGCGGACTTCGTTACCAAAATAGATGTCTTCAAGAAAAGAGTCAAAAGGCTTTGCGGAGACAGTAAATCTTTGCTTCGTTACCTCTTACCATCTGTAAGGGTATAGTCAAGCACTGTTATGAGCCAGTAGAGGTAAAAAATCTCAACAATAAGATGAGAAGTAAAAAAAAATCATGTCAAATTTATATAAATATTACATATTTCACACTACATAATATTACATATTGCCAGCATGAATGATTATAATAATCAGATATGTACCCTGTTTAATTTTTAAGCACAGTGTTATTATCTATACTAATATAATAAAGCGGAAAAGTTTTTGTTTGTTTAAACACGCTAATCTCTGAAACTACCAGTCCGATTTGAAAAATTCTTTTGGTATATTATAGCCAGATACATGGGAAATAGTATAGCCTATCTTGCATTAGGTTACACCTCTCAGCTAGTTTTAAATATTGATTTTTGATATGCAAAGTAAGAGTGGGTAAAATTTAACTTCGCTCTTTAACGTACATATCCCGATAGATAAAAGTACTTTATTAATTTTGCCAATTTTTCCATACATTGCTACCTAAAATGCTTAAACTAGGTGTCATGTCATTTCGCGCCGCTCAGACGCGTGGGACGCGTGATATACGCGGGTAAAACCGCGGGGCACAGCTAGTTTCTATAATAAAATGATTAATGGGCACGTATTTGCCACTTTATGGTCCAAAGGTAAACATTAAAAACATGTTAAGTCTAGATTTCGTGAATATACAGCAGCTGTTTTGATATCCAATTAATAACGAACTGGCGAACATAAATAAAGCATACACGTATGACTTATTAAAAATTTTATCACGCCGAGGTGTCAACAAATCTCGTTTCGCCATCCATCTTTGTCTAACTGCGCTTATCGTTTACAGATAATCTACGTGCGGAGGAGGCGCATGCATTATTTATTTATGCGAGAAATTTGCATCGAATTTTTCAAGGGTTAACTCGCCCGTACCGCGCCGTAATCGCGTTGCATGCGCAAACGGGCAGTATTTTTCATGCATTATTTCTTTCTTAGTGTATGACAGCGTATTGATTTCAGTAAATTTTTCATGTCGAGTTGCCATGGATCATCATACAAAACGTGTAGTGTGTAGGGTACTTGTCACCGTTTTAACGTTTACAAATTAGTGTTATGTTGTTATCATTTCTTTACTGGTAATAATTTCTTTTTAGCATTTACTCTAATAATTATAAATGTTTTTCGCAGTTTGTTGTCAAATAAATACTTAGCCAATGTGTCTACTGTTTTTTTTAACAGAAGTAAGTGAAGTGGCCTTAGTTACCTACATACATACATACATAAATACATATAATCACGCCTCTTTCCCGTAGGGTTAAGCAGAGACCACTTCTTTCCACTTGCTACGATTCTTACATACTTGTTTCGCTTCGTCCACTTTCATTATTCCCTTCATACATGCTCTATGGTTTAGGGTACTCTTGATCTGGCCTTTTTTCAAGACGTCCCTGATTTGGTCTAGAAATGTCCGCCTAGGTCTACCCCTTCCAACACTTTCATTCACTCTCGTATACCTACATGTATCAACGAATTTAATTTTATTTCGTTCTTATTATAAATTTTTTTTTCTTATTTCTCAGACATGCAGGTTTCCTCACGATGTCTTCCTTCACCGCCGAGCACGTGGTAAATCAGCACTTAAATTTACAATTAACAATTTAATTTGTGCCGGTGGGGATTGAACCCTGGTTGCTCGAGTGCAGTGAAGTTTACAGCGAGCGCTAACCATCTGAGCTACCAACACTAGTAGTACCGATTAATCAGTATTTATGTTTAACAAGTGGCAAAATTAACTTTTTTTTACAACCGACTTTAATATAAATAAAATGAGAACATGATCAATGTTAGACGAAATCAATTAAATACGCATTATTATGGATAACTCAAAAACTACTGGTCAGATCTTGCTCAAATTTATATGACATCACATGAGAAGCACTAACTTTCAATTAAAAAAAAAGAATCATCAAAATCGCTTCACCTAGAAAAAAAATCTGAGGTAACATTAAAAAATACAGTCGAATTGAGAGAACCTCCTCCTTTTTTAGTAGTGAAATAATAAAACACTTTAAAAATAGCATTTGTCGTAATATATCAATTAAAAAATTAAACATAATCAAACCTCTTCATATTAAAGTATGGATAAAAAAAAGATAAAGCACCGAACTGTAAGAAACCCGCTTACCACAAGCATTCAAAAGTACAAGAATGGGAAATTAAATTACAATAGTTTTACAAGTTTCGAAACGATAATAAAACGCAAGGAATAACACTTAATGCGATTGTGCCTTTGTGTTCCGTCTGTACGCTATGGATTTCTATTGAGTTGTATTGTGTTCAAGACAGTAATGAATTGCCCGATACTTTACGACGTTAAACATGTTGTGACAGCTCGTATTGAGACGTTCATACGGAACAGACACAGAAAATATAAATCATCGAAATACTTTCTATTCGGAAACTTAAGAATATAATTAATATAAAAATGTTGCCACAAAGTTAGAATCACAAGGATTTCATAACGAGGATTACTATCTGTATTATGGCTATGGAGGAGTGGGATCTTCTGGAACAGGTATTTTTGCAATTAAAAGAAGATTCCAATTATTTTTTGATGATCATTGTAAAGTTTTAGATGATCAATAAAGATCTATTTAAAAAAATATTTTTTAAAAAGATGAGTTTATGATTACAAATAATAAGTTATTTCAATTTTCTTAATAAACAGTGCGTAATTAAGATAATAGAAATATACAAAATTACACTTAATTATTAATCTATAAAACCAATTAAAACCTGTTGCGAAATAATAACTAGCAGACATGCAATCAATAAAATTTTACAAACCGAAAAAAGGTCAGAAGACGTTAAATTCATTTATTACGTGTCATGCAACGCCCTTGGATAGGAAACGAGGACGATTCTTGACGTCGGTAGGTAATAAATAATAATAATAATAATGCTGACTTACAATGCACTCGAATGTCTTTATTTAATTACCTGTCAAATGGTCTGACATCTAACCTTTACAAGTGGGCGAATAAAAATGGCTCGCGATCGAGAAATAGATTCTTTTGAAAACTGGCCGGATTAGTTTTTTTCATCTGCACGTTCTATTATTTCGAATGTGTCATTGTCGGAAAAAAATATAAATACCCTTATCTTTATATATATTTTTTTTATTTTTATCTAAATTTACTTCGGTTAAACTACTTTAAATTACTATTGAAAAAATTCCTGCATCACGGATGATGTAAACTACCTAATAATTTTAATACTGATAGGGATGTGCTGAAATGAAATTGTGAAAACAGTACATTGATATGACAAAGAAAATCGTTTTAGTCAATCGAATAGTCATGCAGACAAAATTATACGGCCGTTGCCGCGGCATATAAAATATTACACATTCTTAATATATTCCATCACTATTACTCATGTAGTATCACCTTTTTTTACTTTTTATTGCGTAGTGTAACGTAACTGACATTTATACGTTATAAAAATAGTATGAGATGGTTGATTTGACTTCAATGACCCTCGGATAAATGTTTCGATTTGTTGGTGTAATATACACGTATCGGTGTTGCTTATTTTCGTGAAGTATGTTTCGATTTGACAGAGATTAGGGTAACCATATTCAAAAACGTATATATGTACTAAAAATTACATTTTTATACAAAACGTGTGTCATTTTTTATTAATCGTACTATCCGTGAAATGAATAAGATACTTCTTATACAGTTTTTTTTTTTATAGGAGAGGAGGCAAACGAGCATGCGGCTCACCTAATGGTAAGTGACTACCGCCGCCCATGAACAACTGCAACACCAGGGAGGGAATTGCAGATGCGTTGCCGGCCTTTTAAAAAGGAGTATGCTCTTTTCTTGAAGGTCCCTAAGTTACTTATATTTTACCATGATAAAATTAGATTATATCAAATTTTATTTTACCATAGTAAAATTATTAGGATGGTCACCCTACACTATTTTAAGTGTCTCCATTCTATTCCGGACCGTGACCGCGTATGACTCATATCACTAAAGTTAATAATATAACAAACATGTTTTCCTTGTTGCTATAGTGTTTGATTATTACTCAAATGTTTGCAATTTTAAGTGACACTAGATATTAATACAATTTCGTTTATGGTTTCTGGAATATTTTTGTACAAAACATAATATATTGATACACGCACTGCGGACAATGCCTTGCCCATAAACCCTCCCATAAATGGGAGAAGCCCTGTGCCTAAGAGTGGGACGTAGGTTATACAGACTTTAACGTTACTCTTTTAATACTATATCTTGCACAAAGCTTACATAGTGTTTTTTAATTATGATGAAATAAACCATTATTATAACAATAAAGATAAGTTCTATGTGTAAATAAAAAAAAAATAATGCCTCAATTTAAATCGTCTCAGCATTCGGCACACATATTTTCATTATTAAACGAGTTTATATGAATATAAGTATATATATATATATATATATATATATATATATATATATATATATATATATATATATATATATATATATATATATATATATATATATATATATATACGTAATTATTGCTTGGATTTTATTTAAAGAAACTAATAAAATTTAAACCATATTTGTAAAAAAAAAACACAAAAACACAAGTATTAAGCTTTTTTTTAGTGGTAAAGATCATTCCTACCTAGGTTAGGTTATGATAAGAGCTACTAAATAGTATTATAGTAAAAACAGCTCGAATGTATTAGTGATGTGCCACAAACTAAAAACCATCGCTGTCGTAACTAAAACAACGAACATGTAATAGACTAATAGATAATATAATTAACGTCAAAGTAAGCTGACATGAGAGTTTTAACCTTAATATTGCGCTTAAATAGAAAATACTCCCGGACTGGTTTGTACAACACTAGCTTACTCTACTTTGGGTTTATTATTATTGTATTATGTTATTACTGCTAGTTCATACGCACTAACACCTGTGTAAATATGGGTTTTGGCGTCGTGTCCTTTGGACTTAGAATCTAGGGATCTGTTAAATAAACCGCATTCGTACAAAATAACGTTAGAATTATTTAGTTAAAGCTATTTAGAAAAAAATGTATTACTACGTTATAAGACCATAACATTATTAACGAGAAAAATGCAGTGTAGTATATTTATTTTACAACAAATACATAATTCGTATTCTTCGTCGTAATTCGTATACTTGGACATTAAGTGAATTTTCTAAATTTGGATTAGTGTATTTTGAAAGATTTTTTTTTGTAGAATACTGTAATTCTTAGATTTGCATGAAAATGGTAAACATATTAAATGGCATCAATATTTCATTAATTGAAATTACATAATATACTTTACCCCCGTCCTGCAGACAAAAACACTTCATAATAAATAGTAGAAAGTAAGTTAACGTGTTTTCAAGGCAAGAGTGAATAGGCTTTTGTTGAGCTAAGTCAGTGCACTTAACCACCTTCAGTCGTCAAGTGGGATAGTAGTCAAGTACAGGCTTCGATGAAATAAAAAAAAATCACCGAATCAAAAACAGGTATAAGCATAAGTAACATGTTTACAGAATGAAGATTTTTTGATCTTTCTTTTTGTTCTTTGGTTTTGTTTGTTGTTTAAAAAAAAAGAAATAGAAGAAATTTTATGACATAATAAAAAAATCAAGCTTTCAATTACTATGTTATATGTAGTTATAAACGAATTATTAAAACATGTAACTTATTATGCCCAGTTCCATGACATGAAAATGAAGGTGTCTATGGGTCACAGCATCCATTTGCCATCAGATGGACTGTGTACCCGTTAATTTCAGTTTACTGATCTGTCGAGCTGTCGGTTACTCTGGTTCAACTGCAGATATCCTCATTAGAGGGTCTATCAGGCGGAGAACCTTCAGCTTCCTCATACGGCCAGCGATAAAGAAGCACGTCTTAGATCCAACTGGTTGTACAACCAGTACATTTTCTATACTTAGTATCTAAATAACAATCATATCCCAAGATCGGCAATAACACAGAAAACAATCAATTTGTGTTATTACCGGTCACATTTTTTGATATTTTGTGGTTATACATAGTTATCGTTGCCTCGATAAAATGCTACGAATGGGTCAAATCCCGAACGGCTAATTTACATGCATTACTATTGATGATGTTTATAAGGAAAATCAAGGTGTGCACGAAAACAAATCACAAAGGCCGTTAATAAAGGCTGATGTAATAATTAAAGAATGTATGTAGGTGCACTTGTAGTGGCAAAAACCATCGCTGCAATGCTCCGTACACTTAAGTACATATATTAAAAACAATATTTTCGTACTTGCCGAATAGTTATAAACAAATTTTATCATAGGAATGAAACATTTACTTGAATATATCGTATTAATCTGAATCAGATATATTTTAAGATGTTGAAATGTCATCACCCTAATCATAATTAAAACACTATGTATTCATTACATTATTTTCAAAGCGTGATGCTTACTTGCCTACACCGGGTTCGATTATGACTCAAATCAAAAATACATACAAAATAATTCAACGAATGAGTTCAGAATTTCTACGAGTCTCACAAGCTTTCTTTTAATATAGTATTTCTATATTGTAAACTCAGAGCAAATATAAAGTAGTTACTTCGTTTTCTTTTCCCATGTCTGATATAAATATTCAATATGCAAAATGCGAACAGTTTGTGTTTTTATACTGATAAATATACCGCTCAATAACGCAATCTGGGTATCGACACAATAATCCATTATAAGGAGTAATAAATCCTCTATCAAAGACACTTCGTAATGTTAATAAAAAAAAATATCAGACGATTTGCAACACAAGCTAGTTCATAAGCGTAAATTCATACGTGGTAGAGGCATGCTGCAGCTACATTAGTAGTATAGTTGTAGCACGAATAGGTCGGCTCTACCGGGGAAGGACCACGCTCTCACAGAATACCAGCGTCAAATAGCAGCTTAACACTGCTGTGTTTCGTATGGTGAGTGTAGAGAACCGGAGACCCTTTTTACTGGAAAAGAGGCATTCCATCTTAGTCCTCACGCGTGACAACGCATCTGCATTTTGATTAGCAAACGAGGATAAATGTAGATGTCTATGGGCCACAGCAGCCACTTACCATCAGGTGGACTGTGTGCTCGTTTGTCACCCTATTCTATAAAAAAAAGCGTGGCGTGTTAACTTTCACAGAACTTGCCTTCTTAGCGGTGAAATGGATCGAAATATAAGTGCCGAATGAATAATATGTATGAAGCGTTTAGGTAACAGAATTAGTACGATAAATTAAAAGGTAACACGCAAGTAAATACCGCGCGTGATCCGATTGTGGATAAAAAATCATCAACCATTAATAAGCGGGAAACACCCAGTGGGCAATTATCGTTGCGATACCTTTTTAATGTAATCCTTATGGGTAACAAAAATGGATAATTGTTTAAAAAGATTAATGATATGTTATTAATTTTGTGTTATTTATATAAAAGCGTGCAGCATTTACGAAAAGAACTCTATTAACTAGCTCTGGTTGAGGTCATCTTCTTGTCAATTTTGACAAATCGGGCGCAAGGTGCGGCTACAAATAGTTGACTAATATTTTTAAGACCTTTTTGTTTTTATTTTCACATAATTTACCTATCATAAGAAAAACAAATACAGATAATTAATTATTGGGTAGATGAGTAAGACGCATTTTGGAAAAATTAAGGTTATATCGAAAAAAATGA
The DNA here is from genome assembly GCA_033319125.1 of Parnassius glacialis. NCBI lineage: Eukaryota > Metazoa > Arthropoda > Insecta > Lepidoptera > Papilionidae > Parnassius > Parnassius glacialis. Next base: position 36,006,848 of record JAVANC010000018.1, read on the forward strand.
CATTATTCACCTTTATCTACTGAAACAAAATTTGTTTGGCATTAAAAGAACTGCAGCATATACAAATAGGCAAGGTATGGGTAGGTACCATTATCTTGCCTATTTCTGCCGCCAAATACCAGTGCTGCACTCTTATGTTCCGCTCTGAAGGGTTATAGAGAGCCAGTATAGTTACAGTATGTGAGGCATTCCCACTTGGTCCTCAGAGTAGCCACTTACCATCGTGTGGACTGAAAGTTCGTTGCCTTAAAAAAAAACTGAACAATTTTTTGGCGACAGTTTTTTGATCATTGTATATATTCCGACTTCAACGATATGACTCTTCCAAATTTGAAACTATAATTCTACAACTTTTTCTTCTGCGGCAGCAACGTGCCGGTTAGCAGCTAGTACAACGTAATTTTAAATAGCAATAGACAAATTAAATTATTCGTTTACTTTATGTCAAAAATATTGTGTAACGGTTTACACTGTATGAAAGAAAATAGTTATCGTGTAAATAAAATAGATTTGCTACACATAAAATAGTTTCTAAGGAAACGGATTAATAAAAGTTATTAAATTATTTTATATTTTATTATTATGATAATTATATTTTACGATTTTTTAAGTTATTCATTACTTTTACCAATGTCAGTTATTGTATTAATGAGACCATGTAATGGTAGCATAAAGAAATCATCAAACTTTAATTAAATTATTTTTAGTAAAAAAACAAAATAACTAACACTTAAATATTTGTGAATAGTTATGTGCTAAATTCATCGTGAAAAAAAATTCATCCAAAATTTAAATAAGTCTTTTTCGATAAAATAAACTCAAATAAGACCTTTAAGTATTTGAAAAAAGAATATCTGACAAAAGAAAAAGAATTCTTATCTGTCAAATTCAATTTACCCGCTGAGATATCGATTGTTAAAATTTTTGATTGTCGGTTGTCGGCTAAGTTCACATTCACGATAAAAAATGTTATTTTTGGTAAGTTTTTAAAAATCTAAGTTATTCAAAAGGGACTGTGAAGTACAAAAAAAAATAACATGGAAATCACATTCCGTAGATTTCAACTCAAATTCCGTACCTATTTCCGTAGACGATGAAAAACTTCCGTAGATCTACGGAAAAATCCGTATAGTTGGCAACGATAACGCCAAACGTAAAAATCGTAAATGATCCTCAAATCTTCAATCAAATATCTACTAGTGTGGTGATTATGGAAAATCCTACCAGGATATAAGAACGACTAGTTTGGGCAGAAGAAGTAAAATTAAGTGTTATATTATCATTACGTTAGATATAATAAGATTTTTTTAATATGTAAAGACATGTACTCCTATATCAATAAAGCAAAAATAAAACATTTTGTAGGACGATCAATGTCAATATCAAGCGTTAGCCCACGTGGAACAAAAATATACGAGTGCACAATGCTCCAAAGAGCTTGCCGCGGCAATATGTCAAGGATACAAGCAATTTTAAATGTTATTCAACCGTGATTAAATTTGATACAGCGTTAACGAGTTAAACACAACGTTATTTACATTCTGCAGCACATTACGTGGGTGTGCCAAAGTACTTGAGCGTTGTCATACAGAATGTGCAACTCTGCAATGCTGCATTATGCATTTAAGTATGATTATAAGACAGATATTTCGAGCCATAGTTAAAATAAATCCCAATGTCTAATTAATTACCTCGCGATTTTAATTTAATATTACATTTCACTATAATTGAACGGCAATGAAACTGATCGATGAGTTCCTGATATCTACTCTGCCTTTCTAACTTTATTTAAGCCAAGATTGATGTTAAGTCAATGCAATTAAAAGCTGAAGTGTTCGGAACATGCCTGAGCATATTTCGTAATACTTCCTAGTGCCTCGGGCGCAAGATAAGAGGCCCCATAAATAATAATTAGTGGCCGAGAATCGACTCGAGGCCTTACTTTGTGACTAACGATCCTCTTGTCGCTCGGGGCTGGATTAAATTATTAGTCCAAGCATCGACCAGCCGATTAAAATCTTCAGCTTGATACAGAGATTCTACATAAGTAAAATATCTAATGCTTTAAATCATTGCAGTAAATGAAATACTTACGTTGTATAAAAATATTTCGTAATTAAATAAAAATTGAGAAAACAATTAACAAGTTAGATTTTACAATGACATATATTTTCGATCAATAGGTACTTGCACAATTAGTGTTCCAAGTCTTATGTTCTGGCGTACCACTGGGCTCCATTTTAGGTCCATCGTTATTAATTTTATTTATTATTGATATTATACACGATTGCTTTGCATATTGTGATTTTCTACTGCATCCAGATTTTTTTTTTATAGAATAAGGGTGACAAACGAGCACTCAGTCCACCTGATGATAAGTGGTTGCTGTGGCCCATAGACATCTACACCTATCTTCGTTTGCGAATTAAAATGCAGATGCGTTGTCAGCCGTGAGAAGTAAGATAGAATGCCTCTTTTCCAGTAAAACGGGTCTCCAGTTCTCTACACTCACCATACAAAACACAGCAGCATTATGCTGCTATTTTACGCTGGTATTCTGTGAGAGCGTGGTCTTTCCCCGCTGGATCCGATCCATTCATGCTACAACTATACTATTAATATAGCTGCAACATGGCTCTACCACGTATGAAAATCTTTTAAAAATCATATACAGTTTTAATAAATAAGATCTGGATCATTTTACGATTTCACAAAAACAAGCATATCTAGAAGAAATTATACTTTAAAGCGAACTTTTTGTTTCATATTAGATATGATTGTGTTCTAAGAATTAATAAAATCAGTTACAAAATTCTTACTAGGCTCTATTGTCGTTACCCGCGTCAGTTGTTTGTCACTATAATATGTTGTCGAATGAATTCAGGCAAACGATCTGCTCTGTCCCGTAAATTCATACAACATTCAATTCAACACAGTTGACATTATTTCTACACATCCTAGTATTTTCAAAATAAAGTGTTATAATATAAATTAGCTAGCTCCTATTACACTTAATATATTTGATAGGATAACACTATATTCTATCTCTATATTCTCTATATATTCTATCTTTTTTAACTAAATAATATTTAAAAAATAACGCAGTTATGATATTCTTTAATCTATTACATATTATGATATTCTATAGTCTATACCTATTTTAGTATCTACTTATCAAAATTTTGACTTTTTAATATTCTACAATAATTGTAATAAACAATCTCCCAAATCACTGTTTAAATTAATTACTAAAGCACTTCAACTATTTATCTAATGACTTAAAAATTAAAAAAAAACTCTTCAACACTTCGATTATAATCCTTAAATAGCAATTATCTGTCATACTAAGTATTAGCCGTGTTGTTGATGTCCGTTAATCATAGGTTTCAAACAAAATTACTACGAACTCCTTTATTGCCTGCGACTGCGACCATGATATTTTCAAGTTTCAAATGCAATTCATAGCTAAAACAAATTATAGTTCCATGTCAGCCGCTCTATTTAATTGATTAAATCATGTATTTATAGTACGACTGGTAGTAGTGTGATAAATTTTTAATCTTTAACGCATTTTTCCATCCTCGTGTGATTTTATTATATGTATAATAACATTGTATTGTTTCTTTTTTTTTATTTAACACAGCAACTGTGATTGTGAGATAAGGTGAAAAGTGTATCCAACTAAAATATATCAAGTAACAAAACATCACAAACATGTCTGGCGGTGACGTGTTATCTTTATAATTAGCATTTATATTGTTTATGTAAATTGCTAGAGCGTACAAAAATCACATTAGGCTTTTAGAGGCAATTTATAAACCGTAGGCAACTGAAGAAAAAAACCTTGAACGCTTAATAATATGATAAATCTTCTGTTAAAATCCATTTCAGATTAATTTACATTATTGTAAGAAGTAGGTAATTTAAGAATTTCAACTTCATTAAAAATAATTACGCTGTGTTGCGGCGGTGAGCCTTTGATTTTTAAAATTTTTCATAAAAAAATCACGCAATTAAAGTCGACATAACTTTAACATTTTAAAAATAACATAAATGCAATATAAACTTTAAAATTACAGCATTACAACTGTCTCGATAAGGGCTCAGTTATCACAGCAACAAGATAATAATATACATATTTATATATGTGGCAATTCTTATCAGCATTTTTGTTACTAAGCGGGCTTGTTAACATTACCTACCTGTTTACATAATTGCCGACATGTTTAAATAAATTTAAAATAGAATGGTTACTAATAATCTACATTAGCGTCACCTAAGTTAGACGTTATATAAGTATTTAATTTCGTTAGTAGTCTGCCCAACTTGGTATTCTACTTGGTACGTTATCGGCAAACATAATTTTGACATGTTATAAATGCCAACAAGTTTTGCGATATAAATATATCTAATTTTTACTGAAAATAATATGATTTACCTAATTAAATTTGAATACCTTTTGACAATAATGTTTAAGAATACTTCCGACGCCTTTAATTTCACGCATTTATTTAATTAAAAAAGAAACACTCACCATAAATATTGAGCATTAACATTTCTTCTAAAAGCTTAATTAATTTAATTATTTTACTCCGCACTATGTTCAGCGCGCTTTTTCTTTTTTCTCAAATATCCGTACCACTGTACACTATTCTTCACTAACAGTTGCGCTGTTTTCACGTAGTTATAAAAGAAAATAAAAAAAAGGAATTAATTTAAATTCTTAATTTAAACTGACATGTTTTATATGGGTGGAAAAAATATAATTTTATATCCAAAATTATATTCCTCAAACGAAGGAATCACTTTCTTGGTTAACTAGTTTTTTTGCAAAGCAAATAATATAGTGCTGTTATTTTAAAAATGGCATCATGTTATGTACCGTAAAACCGCTAAAGGCACGCTGAAGTCCGTATGATGTTCCGAGTTATAAAAAAGAAAAACAAGTGACGATACGTGTTCGCGCGTCAGTCGTCGTCACGAGAAGGGTGCAACGCGACACAAGCATTACCCGCGCCAAGCCAACGGATTGTGTAAACGCGCGCCACTTGCTCGGTTGGCGTCAGCTAGCGTGCGGGGGCGACGCGGGGGAGGGTCGCTAGCTCTCACACGCACACTTAAACACGTATAGCTCCCATACATTACTAACGCTTCTATTTTGAATACCCGCCACGCAAATCTAGCTCCTACGTGCTGGACATATAAACGAAGTAAATACCGCAGCAAAAATCGTAGATCGTATATGTAGAGTGAGACAGAACATATATCTCAGCGTGAAAGAAAAGGATAACATTTTATCGGTTCGGTAGTTGAGCAGTAAACGCATGATGTGTGTCCAGTCCAGAACGCTGTGCAGATGTTAGCTGCGTAGCGGATAGAGTCAGTGTCATAGTGTCAGTATTTGTAGGTAGCGTGGAGGAGCAGTGTCGTGCCTTGAAATTTAAATACTGAGCCACTATCATCCACTCTTTGTCTTGCATTTTGAATCTGATGCACAGAACCGCGATATGGATGCGGATTCTACGTAACATGTAGATGTTGGATAGAACCGATGAAATTAAAAACTGATATAAAATCACGAACTGGCTTTGTTAAATTTAGAACAACACTACTTTATTAGCGTGTTATTTCGGATCCTCCATAGTAAACCTGCTACTGCATGTTCTTATCTATCTAATGCAAATGATTTAACAATTACCCTAGAGCAAAATAAGGTGTAGTTTTCTTTAACTTTTTTGATCTAATTAGCTTCTCAATGGGGGAGTAAAATATTATTAATTGCAGAAGAAGTGGCAAATGTAAAATCAGAGATTATCTAGAATACGTTAGATATTATAACGTAAGGAATCAAATATATCACTCGTAAAGATTCTATAACTCTTTGGCAATATAAAAGATTAGATAATTTTATATAAAAAACACATCTGACCAACACAGCAAATATTCTATCTATCTATATATCTAGTCTATTAAATTTGTTGGCAGTTTTACGAATTTTGTGATTCCTAACATGCGTGTTTATCTGGCATAAGATACTTGATAATTATTTCTGTTTTGAAAAAACCGTTCCACACCCACTTACGCTGTCGGATATATCATCTAAAATTTTCGGTAAATGTCCGTCTGATTTAAATTATGCATAATAGAATTAAAAATATTTTCCTAAATTTTATCTTCAATCAAGACGAGTTTAGAGTCGTAATTTATATTTAATGACGCCAAGTCCGCACAGGTGCTACAACTTAGACTGATTTATATGAATAGGCCCAGTTTTGGCTTTTGTATATAAAGTCTATTACAGAAATAAATCAAGTTATTTTTTGCTTAGTGGCATGTTATCGGAAATTTTCTGTCAAATTCTTATAAGAATAACAGAGAAAATTAAACCACATAGACCAGTAAATATTATAATTACGCATACCAGTCAAATTCAGGCTTACCATTCAATCAAAGTTTGTTAACTTTCTTCTAAAATTTTGGGATAGTCTGAAATTACTAATAAACTCAATATCGGAGATCATTTAAATAAATGCAGCAATGATAAAAAATACGAAATACATATTTTTACATAAATTTTAAAACGTTCTAATTTTGCGTTTGGTATACATAGTGTATACAATTATTCGTACAAGAGTGCAAGATATCCGTATTGAAATTACTCTTCCTCATCATTATGGCTCATCCTTCATCTGCAGTTAAACGTACTTAAGCTTTAAGCATAGAACCATCTTAAGCCACTCGTAGATACTAATTGATTTCACAAATGCTATACGCGGTATTCACTCCATAAGTTTAAGTTCATCCAACACTACAATTGCCATTGAATTAACTTTTTCTATCAATTTGTACAATTTACGCATTTGCCATATAAATTAGTTCTGGAGATTTATAGCGGTCGATCGAACTATCCGCTGCCTAGATTTTAGTCTGATTTTAGATTACTTAAATATCAAATTATTGAATAGATATCGCATGGATTGGAAATACTTAAAAAAACTGTAATGAAATTATCAAAATATTATATTTTAGGTTTCATTACTTCGTCTTGTTATTCAAAGATTAAAATTTTGATTTCAAGATTTGGTAAAAACGCTGAAGCATTTGATAATTTACTTATATTTTGAAACAAGAAAACTCGTATAAAGCTCAATTTATATGTGCATAATTTGTTGTCTACGTTGTATAAATTGAGATTCAGATAAATTCATTCCGAAAGAGATTATTTTGGATAAATAACCATCAATAAAATTAAAGACAGCGGTCATTTTAAGTTCGATAAAAATAGCCAAATTTATTGCTATGTGGTAGAAAATACAAAATATAATATATCTGAAAGCATCGACAAATCAATGTAACGATTGTAATAAAATATACTTGTCTTGTGCTAATAAAGGCAAATATAGGCAGTAGACTAGGATTCTCCCGAACTGGCGAGCTTTTTTTTAAGTATAGAAAAGGTTCTCTCAGCCAATTTCAATCTTTTTAGAAATCAAAGACTTCTCAAATGTGTTATAATTTTCGATTTTCCGGGCAAAAACTAGACATAAGTTGTTACTAATTTTATCTCAGTATTTTTTCGTTTTATAGATAAAACTATTTCAACATGCACCCTGATTTTTTAGTATTTTTTAATGATTTGAAGGGATTTTGCGGTGTCTTTTAAAACTTCAAATTCATCTAAAGGTTTTTAAATGTACATTCCTAGATAATAATATCTCTCACCTGACACCCGCTATCGAGTTTATCGTGTGAGATAGTCCCAACAGTGACATTCGTCACCGATAACGCTTTTTATTATTGTTGAAGGTGCGATTTGTGACACGTTGTTGAGATAATATTGACAACGGTACTTTCTATTTAAAGATAAAACGACAGAGGTTCACTTATAAATAGAGAAACACGCGGCTATGTACAACTAAATGATTTTATAAACTGTAGATCCTTTACCTCGGCTATATATATATATATATATATATATTACTCTGCTAGCTTTGTAATTAATGATTCTTTCGGTAGGTACGTGTCTCAAATAGAATAAAAACATAGAAGTTGAAAGTCAGTGAGAAAACTCGTTTAAATTAAGTTTAACTTGTGCATTAAAACATATTCTTCGGTTTAGGGCTTGGAGTATTATGCACTTATAAATACTGTAAGGTGTAGAGTCTATAACCGAATCAATAAACACCGTAGGTATTCATTCACTTTGCGATAGTTCAGAATTTTGGGAAACCGTAATATTTACCTTTCAGCGTCTTCACTCCGAACTTTTAATATTAAACACTACACACATTGGAGATTTTGAATGCGTTACCGAATCACCGGTCACAGAGCATTTTGGCACAACGGTGTTCAGTTGTTAATCGCAGTAATTAGCGGTTATTGTTTTTGTTGGTGTACGTGAGTAGTGGCCGCTCGCGTCCCGCCGCGACACTGCAACTCCACACATAACGTTCACTAACGTCTCTTTCCCCCTTTACTTCCGCGCCGGCTTTTTACCGTCGCGCAGGCGCCCCTGGTGTTTTTTAAACCGCGCCCATGTTTCTGTAATTTCTATCGCGACGCGAACCTTTCGTGAAAATGTCTTTTTTCTAACATTTTTTCGCTACGTCCTTGTCTAGCGCATTGGAGACGGCAATTCGTCGTTCCCTTCCACCTAACGGTTGCTTGGAAAACCCGTTCTAACACAGCGCTAGGTGCTTAATACTTTCTCTCTCTATTGACGCCGCGACGCTGGTGACGCCAATTATTTCGCTAATCTTGCAACTTTAAACCTAAGTTCATTATACGCATAAACAATTTCCAACCTTATATACCCACATTAAAACACATATCTCGTTTCTTAAAATGTAGTTGCGACTGTATGATCTAATACGAAACTTGTAAAGTTCCGGCCATTTTTGCGATAAAAAACGGTTAAATGCACGTAACCACGCCTTTGTATACACGTAGTGCTGTCTATTTTACTCCTTTTTTATTTTAATTTGCGTTCTCGCTCTAACACGCACACTAACGTATTTTGTTGATTGAATGCTTCGGGACGCGTCTTATAAGCGCCTCCTAGCGGGCAGTAGTGGAACTTTTGTAATAAAATTTAAGGGGTTTATTTCTAGCGCTCGAATTTATCTTCGAGGGTGGCAGCACTGAGAGAAAGGGGTTGTTTCTAAAATTCTTTAGTTCATCATTTTACCGCACGCTCGAAGCGCCAATTTTTAGAAATGAACCGTTAAGAAAATATTATATTTTTTTAAATCCATCCAATCCAAAGACGTTCATGTATTTCAATTATAAAACAGGTTCCGCCATCTAGAAAAGCGGGTTCCGTGTGTATTTACAATTTAATCAAATAAGATTTTACAACGCATTAGCATTTTATTTCCTCCATTATACAGAGCTCGCCAGCAGGGGGCTCTGAAATCCGGTCAGACGGGGACAGCAGTGGATTAACTTGAGGCAGCGAAAGAAAAATTGCTAAAGAAATCCATTTAATGAGTTCTCTTTGCGAGGTTTGCTTTTTAATACATTACAAGTTATGTGTCATTTGAACAAAGAGTTAACGTTTGTCGTCAATATTTGAGTCGTGAAAACAAAATACCATTTGAGTAGTCCTAAGTCCTGCATGTATTTAGTTACTCCTACGTCAAATTCTCACCACTCCATGGGTTGACTGGTAGAGAATGCCTCAAGGCATTAAGTTCATCCTTTGTTTTCTTTTGATTTAAGGAATGCTATAAAGAATAAATAAAAATAAAAATAAATATTTTATTTAAAACTAGATAGCTTTTGATGCGTGATATGTCATCCATAGCTTAAAACATGTTCCACGACCATTTATTGACTTGAATCTTTCTCGATTCTCCCGAATGAGTGATGACATTTACAAAAATTTTGTGTTTTAGTAAGTTGAGTTAGATTTTGCGGCACCTACTTCTAAAATTTTAATTATAGAACTTTATCTTTTTTTTTATCCCATTATACCAGCCATTATATCGCTGCAGCGCGGCCTTTCAACGTTGAAAATCCATTCCAACCATTAGGTAGGTACTGCCTTTATAGTCCACTGCTGAACATAGGTCGCCCATATAGCTTGGCTCCAGTGGCTCCTAAGCGGAATTTTTACCATATTTGTCTCGCTTGGCAGGCGGGTTGATAACCACAGCTTTTTTTATTATTTTGATTTGTCATCAGGAAAACGCTGTTGCCGATCTCTTATTTCAGTATCCCGCTATCGCCTCTTACGTCACGCACGGGACAAAATGGGAAAGTAGTACTTACACCGCCGCTACACGGTGGACTTTAAAATTATCAACCTTTTTAAAAAAATATATGAGTAAAACATTTAAAAGATAAAGAGTACTATATATTTATCATTTCATACAGCCTTGTTACAAAAAGTAGTTTATAATTAGGTTGCAGGCTTAAGCTAGAATCTGTTTCAAGAAAGAAGCCCCGCAGAAATTTGTAAATTAAAATGTAAAATAAGGAATTTGACAAAAAAAATCAAATTTCGCGAAGCCTTTGGCGCTGTGGTGGACTCTTCTTAAACCACAGCTTAAACTAGATACTACCAACAAACCAAATTTTGTAATAAGCCGTATAATTTCTTATAGAAACAAAGCTAGTAGCTAGCGCCTTTTGCTCTTTAATATCTATTAATGGTTACTTAATACTTAATATTAGTTTGTCGCTAATAAACAAATTGAATTACAAATTGTTCCCGTCAAAATTCCAAGCTGTATTAAATGCGCGTTGAAATGAAGTTTATTAAGAAATAAATTTACTGACATTGTTTTATTGTGAAATTTTCATTGAGACTAAGAAATCTTACGAAGTATGTTTAATGTTTGTCATTCTATTACGCTCAAACTAAAGAAATTCCTATAAGATTTAGCATAGAGGCATTTTATTATAGAATACTTTTTATAACAATTGATACTTATACATTTAATCTACGTCCAGTGAATTAAGCGGACCAGAACTTATAGTTTAAAAATAAAAGTGTTTCATATATGTATTGGTTTTCAGACTAATTGACATAGTTCTCCGCATCAGAATTAAAGTAAAATGAAATAAAAATTTGATGACGACGAAATATGATATTATTAGCATAGCTTTCGACAAAGCTCTGTGACAAATTTCATAGTTCATATTATATTGGCAAGTATTTGAGATAAAAATACGTAGTCAGTAGCCAGTCGGTAGGAAAAAATATTTTTTTCTGATTCAGGTATTAACTAAAATATGCAAAATTTTGAGTTGATATAGCGTTAGTTGTTAGGCGTGATATATACAAGGTTATTTTGCAATAACCGGCCAAATTTGCAGCACACATACGTAAGGGTCGATCGGTAGGCAAAAACGTTGTTGCCCATAAATCACATTCAATTTGGGGTAATTTCAAATAAAAGTAGAAGCCTTATTTACTCGTATTCTCAAAAACTGCATTATCGGTATATCATTATTTATATATTTCAACTTAAGTTTAAAATTTGGCTACTATTTAAAATAACCCTGTATAATAAATACGTATAGTAATAAATACATATTGTTTGTACACATTTCATCACATTTTCATCAGTGCCCTAACTGCGTTAGTCAAAAGGCAAGGCGTAGTGAAGAGTGTACGCCTTGCAATACATAACGCAGTGCTGGTACCGACTTTGTTATATGGCAGCGAAACCTGGGTATGCCAGAAGAAGCATAAAAGCAAGTTGAATGCAGTGGAGATGCGATCTCTTCGTAAAATGTGCGGCGTCACCATGGCCGACCGAAAGCGAAACGAAGAGATTCGCAATATGGCAGGTTTGAAAGATGACCTTATCACAAAAATTGATAAGGGCGTGCTTCGATGGTTTGGGCACGTTGAGAGAATGAGTGAAGACCGAATGGTGAAGAAAATATATAGCGCGAAAGTTAATATTAAAAGGTGTCGAGGTAGACCGAGACTAACTTTCGAAGACCATGTGAGCAAACTGCTCGAAGAGGGGAGGGTCAAGAGTACTCGGATACCTAGACGTGCATGTATGAAGAAGATAATGAATCTGAAAGAAGCGAAAGAGGTATGTAAGGATCGTGACACTTAGCGATCTGTTCTCTCTGGCTACCCCGTCAGGGATTGTGCGTGACGATAAGTAAGTAAGTAAGTTTGTACACATTTCATAGTATATGAATTTATAACTAATTTATTTATTTTTGTTTATCTGTTATCAGGAAGGTGCTGCTGCCCATCTCCTGGTTCAGCTTCCCTCTGTTGCCTCTTACGGCATCCACGGAATGATATGTTGTAGTGGATATCCTTACACTGCCACTACACGGTACAAAATAAAAACTGCGATTGCCAACCCGCTTGCCAAGCGTGGCAACTATGGCAAATATACCCCGTATGAGACAATCTATGGGGAAGGCTTATGTTTAGCAGTGGACTTTCGTCAGACGGTAAGAGTAATGGTTATTTTTATTTTGCTATTTTATATGAATTTATTTGTAGGTACTTTTATCTACAGGCACTTATTGTTTTCTACTCTGTGAGATATGTGAGTCCTTACTCAGATTATATTTCTGAGCTTTTTTATAGGATAGGGTGACAAACGAGCACACAGTCCACCTGATGGTAAATGGTTGCTGTGGCACATAGACATCTGCATCTATCCTCGATTACGAATCAAAATACAGATGCGTTGTCACCCGTGAGGACTAAGATGGAATGCCTCATTTCCATTAAAAAGGATCTCTAGTTCTCTACACTCACCATAGGAATCACAGCAGCATTACGCTGCTATTTTACAATCGTATTCTGTGAGAGAGTGGTCCTTCCCCGGTCGAGCCGACCCACAACTATACCACTAATATAGCTGCAGCATGGCTTTACCATGTAATAAGTAAATCATAGGCTCTTAAAGTTTTAAGCATCTAGCACCCTATCATCACTTAACATCAGGTGAGATCTTGGTCCAACTTTAGTCTAGTAATGATAAAAAGGATTACACCTATCACTATCACTACAAACCATCTCACGTACACAACTGAACGGAGGCCTGCATCTATTGACGTGCCTTCTTGTTTCAAAACAGGCCATCACTCCAACAAATGGGGTGTCATCGTATACTGCACTATTCCTTGCGAGGCTGCAACTTGAGAACCTTTCTTTCCCATTGGTTGTCGGTTCCTCAAGCTATTGCCACTTCAGCTTATAAACCCACTAGGCTTTGTTAGTTACTCTTGTTCTTCTGGTGATCTATGGATATCCGTAATGGATAAAAATTTACCGTACCGGATCGTGTAGAATCTTTGTAAGAATATCCATTGCCACAAATTATCCCGTAGATATCGTAAGAGGTGACGGAAGGAAACTGAAATAGAAAATGAAGGAGCAGCATCTTCTGATAACAGCTTAAAAAAAACTGCAGTTGGCAAATCACTTGCCAAGCATGGCAGCCATAGCATATATTCCTTCTACATATGATAAAAACAATTAACTTTATTCAACTGCATTACTCACTGATACGTCACTGATTTATCATTATTAGACGTAATCTTTTAAGACTAGGTCACAAGGTTTGTATATAGTTTCGTAAAAAAATAATTCTGAATTGAAAAATAATTTCTTTGAATTGGCATTAGAAATAACACTTCAATTATAACCTATGTTTAATAAAACATGTTTTATTCAAAGTGTTCCATTCTTAGCATATTATGGCATAAAAAGATCTAGATAAGATCGCTTGTAAATTGCAATTCAAATAATCGGCTTACAGACAGACATTCCCGAAATTTACATAAACGTAGCTAATGGGCATTGAAAATTATCCGGTTTTGCAGAGATACACTGTTCACCGCATTTGCAGGTTTACAATTGAAGGAGCTAAGGATGACTGCACACTGCATTCCATAAAGAATTAAGAATTCATTATAACTCAATTGGACGATAAAATCTCGAGCTTGGTGCCCCCAGTAGCATTTTTTTATAGGATAGGTTGACAAACCAGCACATAGTCCACCTGATGGTAAGTGGTTACTGTGACCCATAGACATCTACATCTATCCTCAATAAAGACTCAAGATGCAGATGCGTTGTCACCCGTGAGGACTAAGATGGAATGCCTCTTTTCCAGTAAAAAGGGTCCCCGGTTCTCTACACTAACCATACGAAATACAGCAGTGTTAAGCTGCTATTTTACGCTGGTATTTTGTGAGAGCGTGGTCCTTCCCCGGTCGAGCCGACCCTTTCGCGCTACAACTATAAAACTAATATAGCTGCAGCATGGCTCTACCACGTATAAAAAGCATCTCAAAATTTACCTTAGGAATGTAATTTGTTTTATTTTTGTATTTTTTATTGGTTTTAATTTTTATTATTAGGTGACATCGCGGTATATTTATGTAGGTGTGATTAAATTGTTGAATGTGCCATCGGCCCCGGCATCCCACGGGTGATTTCTTGATCTCGATAACAGCGCCACCTGCCAGGTCTAATTATGAATGTAAGCCATCCAGGGACCCACTCAAACACACACAAAAATTCATCAAAATCGGTCGAGACAGTTGGAGTTGGAGACTAACGGACAGCAATTGATTTGTATATATAGAGATAACGCAGTTTTAGCGAAATTCAGAGTGATGTAAAAGTAAATTTCCTAAATATAAAATTAATCAAGGGTGAAAAGTGAGCACACAATCCACCTGATGGTAAGTGCATGACGTGTTCCATAGACACCCAGATCTATCATCGATTAAGAACCTAAATGCAGCTGCGTTTTTACTGAAAGCAATGATGGAATCCCTCGTTACTGTTGCCGATTCTCTGGTCCGTGTCACTTGCTACATGAAACCAAGCATTATTGAAGGCGTGGTCCGTCTCTAATAGTGCCGATCCATTCGTGCTACAGTCATAATAAGATTACCGTTATTGATCATAGGAGGGATATTTGCCATAGTTGCCACGCTTGGCAAGCTGGTTGGCAACCGCAGTTTTTATATTTTTAGTCGTTATTAGGAAGACCCTGCTACTCATCTTGTGATTGGTTTTTCTCTATCGCCTCTTACGACACCCATGATATGATGATGATGACATGGGGTAGCAGATATTCTTACACCGAAACTACACGGTAGTAAAATTATCAAAATATATTTAAAACAAGTAAACAGGTTATGCTGTGTAAACACGCGAAGCAACTGCCAGCGTGATGGTAAAGAAGCGATCGCTAGCGAGTAACATGACTTTCCGGATTCTATCGCTGCGCGCAAATCTCGGAAACTTTGTTACTAAGAACAAATTTCATAACGGCACGAGAGCCGCGTCAACTTTTAAGTTGGATCACGTAAAAAGCCCCACTTTGGCTCGATTCCGCATGTTTGCGGACCGCAAGAACATAAAATGTAAATTATTACTTCCTTTGGCCCCACTACGCTGCAACACTGGCAACCTTAATTGGCTGAAGCTTTTTGCCGCGACGAATAAAAAAGCTATTCGTCTATTAAGGTATAAGTAGCTGACGATCTGTAATTATTTTATTTCTCGGAAGTGCGCGACGCTAACCATCCGTGTATCTATCCACTTTCAGAAGAATGTTGGATATGAATGTTGATGGATATAAGTGGGAGGTCTACGGAGGTCTGAGAAAAGATTCATGGACCGTGTGAAAAATGATATACGCAGCTAAGAAAAGAGTTAGTGGTGAGATGACGACACATGGAGGAGAATAGAAAAATAAGACATACAACGTCGATCGCAAATAACTTTGCATAGGGACATGAAGAAGAAGAAAAAAGCGCGCGACGCTGTGTCAATTCTAATGAGAATCGCGTAATTCTAATGGAAATCGCGTATCAGAGTTAATACGGCACTCTTAAGTGAAACTTTTGAAAAAATCTACGGTAAACCTTGGTTGGAATATTTGCGCTATAGTCTCTACTTCATACTAAAAGAAATGTGGTAACATTACTATAAACTTTTATAGAATTTGTTGCCAACACTATATTTTCTATAAAATTGGTGTGGCAATCGAGTTAAAAGTCCACCATTTGGTTAGGGGCTTCTATATACCTTGGACATCTGCAAAAAACTTCAAATGTTGAAGATCCAAGATAAGAGATGTAGTGATCGATACCCCTGAGAAAAAAGAACAAGTCTATTATGATTATTACTGGCTCATTTACTCTTCAAACACGGTAGCATATCTACTGATGTGTAGGAGCAAAGATAGGTAAGCGATTGATATTTACGCAGACGGGCTCTAACAGAAAAAACATTTTCACAAATTATTAAAAAGTTATTTTATTGTTAAAAGAATATATTAAGTAAATTATGTTTATAAAATAACCGTGAGTATCAGTAAATGTAATTTAATTACTACTTCCGCCGAGTAAGTGTCAACTTAGAGAATAGTACGATTTTGCAGATAGCATCAAATGATTTTTTAAATTACGTGAATACTTTCAGTACTAATGATACCACTACAAAAATTCATAGTAGAATACAAGACAATTAAAATCTAATTATGATAATATCTGAATATCAAACACATCAGTATCCTTGTGACCATGGGTGCAAAATCACTCGAAACGTCTATAGTTAAGAATAAGTTAAAATTAAGCACGTAAATTCTGACTGATGAACTTTTTATACGTGGCAGAGCCATGTTGCAGCTATATTAGTAGTATAGTTGTAGCACGAATGGGTCGTCTCGACCGGGGCAAGACCACGCTCTCACAGAATACCAGCGTAAAATAGCAGATTGACATTGCTGTGTTTCGTATGGTGAGTGTAGAGAACCGGAGACCCATTATACTGGAAAAGAGGCATTCCATCTTAGTCCTCACGGGTGAAGACGCATCTGCATTTTGATTCTTTATTGAGGATAAATATTGATGTCTATGGGCCGCAGCAACCACTTACCATCAGGTGGACTGTGTGCTCGTTTGTCACCCTATCCTATAAAAAACTTGCTTTTTAACTTATTTATACTATACTCGGATCACTTTCAGAAAGCGAGGTCTAAAGTGCGAACAATTTATTACGATTATGGCACAAATCCTAAATTGGAAGAGGTTTATGTCTGATACAACATACATATTTTGTTCCATATTGGAACATAATATGTAACGATAATGGACCAACTAACCTTCTGAATCCTAAAAGCTACACAAATGAAATACATGTTAAATGATTAAATATACATAAATCGTTTCAATTATCCATACAAACGATCTAAGAATACAATATAACAAGTCAACGAAGTCAATAATTTAGCTCAAAAGATACTGAATTATTCCGCAACGTGGGTTTACCCTTCAACATCAACCGCTAACATAAAAAGCTTGATCAACCTGTGTGGGCACACGTACACCCATTAAAGTGGTTGCCTTAATAAGCTTGGTAGTTATAAAACAGTTAACCCTAATTACTATGTCGCTGTAAGGATTAAAGGTCGTTTTGGCCTCACGGCTTTATGTCTTTATTCTGAACCAGTAAGCTGTAATTCAAATTAAGACTAATATAATATATTATATTATAAAACGTGTATCGCTTAACAACCGTGTGGTTTACCGGCCAGACTGCCTCGTTTGTCTTATTTCACTGTGGATCATGTGATCCTGGATTCGAATTCTGGGTCAGCCCAAAATTGTTTATTGGGTTTTCATGTCAAGTAATTCTTAGTAGCTGCCCGGAGTCAGGAGGTTGGCGGTGTTTCACCCCTGTGACTCGGAAAGCATTAAAAGTCAAATGTGTTGCGCATAACCTCTCCCCGTGTTATGACATTAGGTACATTGTAGCTGGTAGAGCCATGCTGCAGCTATATTATCGTTGTAGCACGAATGGGTTGGCTCGATCGGGGAAGGACCAATGAGAGTATGAGTCCGAAAGGCAGAAACAATTAACTAGTCCTGTGCCAGTGCTTAACCTAGATTATTGAAATTCTGCGTATTTATATAATACGAGTAAACAAGTAAAAAAATATGATCTGTTTGTTTTTTCTTAACTTTTTTTGTTTATTTGCTGGACATAGTCTTCTTTCTATTTCTTCAAGGCTATGGAGCAATGGCTATGCGGGTGGCTCAGGACCGTGCTTTATGGAATTCCTTGGGAGAGGCCTATGTTCAGCAGTGGACATGTGAAGGGATGTAATGATGATGATGATGATTTAGTACGGCTCGCTATTTCAGTACATGTTGGAGGACTTCATATGTCCTGTTCCCTGGCCCTGTTTCCTTTCCCACAAACTCAAACTTTCAATTAACAATTGCAATGGTGCTGATTGGGATGAAACTCAAGTTGCTCGCGGATTGTGAAGTTTTCAGTGAGCGCTTAGCCACTGCACCACCACTTCCATAAAATGCATATGGACGTCTTTATTGTTATGCGATTTAATAAAGTACATACCTCACTCAGAGAGTTGACTCAAATTAGTCCAAGAGCTTTGTGGGTAAGAAATCGATCAAGGCAAATAAAACAATAAAGAAGTAACATAATAACGTTCCAAGTTTAGAATAGTAAGCGATGAAATGTCTTTCACGTTTTATATTAGCTTAACCGGTGTATATGAATCTAATGGAATTTTGTAATTTAGTTTCTACGCCTGAATTACACCACCATCACCAGCAGACGTTAGAATCATTTGAAATTTTGCATACATATTAAGAACTGGTGACAATACAATAATTTTATGACACACTATTTTCATTAGGATTATCAGAACTCATCAATACATGTTTTTAAGTACTTTTAATTTTAATAACTGTCTTAATTGAGTTGGTACTAATACATCTTTTAGATTTGTTATCAAAAATAAATTTGTCTTTAAGCCACACTAAATATTAAATTTCTAAACCCTAAAGTGACAAACTCCTACCATCTTCCTACTATTAGGTAGCTACTGGCAGCCATGGTCATTTACAATCATTTTGAAATAAATAATTACCTATACTGATGAAGGAAGCCTATTTTTCTTCTCCTAAATATTTTTCATTAGCCCGTATATTTGACGGCAGATTGACAATCGCTGTAGATCTGCCGACCTGATAATTTTATATCTGGCGTAAAGTGATGGTCGTACCGCCATCTGTCGGTCACCATTAAAGCTTTATGGCAATTCCCATAATCGCTTCCTCGAGTCAGTATCCTTTTTTTGATACCTCAGTCATTTTAGTTACCAGTCACTTTGATTTTTTTCTTTTATTTAATAAATCTTACCTTCACACTAACATTTGCTCCTGTGTAGTAGGGACAGATTACAAACATAAATATCGCAAAGACAAACGTCCAGACTCATAGCAATTATTTATGCAATATACTTGTTCTGTGCGGGATTCGAACCCGCTGCTCTTAGTGCTGCAACTTAATTGTTACGTCACTGCGCCACGGAGCCGTTAATTAAATAATAAGTTTTTGTTTTTCGCCTGTACATATAATATATAATCACGCCTCTTTCCCGTAGCGGTAGGCAAAGACCACTTCTTTCCACTTGCTACGATCTTTAAATACCTGTTTCGCTTCGTCCACTTTCATTATTCCATTCATACATGCTCTTCGGTTTAGGGTAATCTTGACCTGACCGTAATAGCAGCTCCTAGGTATCTGCAATTATATTCTCGAAATCGGATAGAAGAGTGGTGCATATTATCATTATTAAAAATTCAAATAACAGTAAATTTTCATACACCACTTTTTTCCGTCTGAAATGTTTTAATAAAGACGTGAACGAAAATTCGAGAGGCAAGATTCGAATCTTGATCGGTACTGGACTGAGACTATTAACATGCGTGCACGTAACACGTATATCATAATTGAAATCTGGGGAATTATTCAAATAATTCATTAGCCGGCCCCCGGACAAGCAGCTATCGCTACACACTCCGCCATTTCTGCCCACTAGTAACGCTGGTGTGTGGGCTTCAGTATTATTTACATGCATAATAGGATGTTTTTATTCAATTATAACTTATTGTTAGTTGATTAACGGCAGTTTCCTTGATTCAAATTAATGTTAAAGATGTCTATAAACACAAGTTTTCAACAATGAAACTTACATACCAAGTCATAAATAATGCCTACAATTTGCCCACAACTGATGAATTTGAAATGTTGAGTAGCAAAGGTCGTTTGCGAATTGAGTAGTTAATTTTCAATTTGCATCTAAACAACATTTAGACAGATTTTAAGTTACTGGTTCCATGTAAGTCTGGAACTTAGTTTACGTGTAATTCTGGAACTTAAAGTTCCCATTTAAGTCTGGGACTTCAGCTTTGGATAGTTCCTATGCTTGAAACAGAAACAGAATTTTTTTTATTCAATATAGAATATAAATAATACTTATTGAATGTCACTCTTTTGTTTAATTACCACTGGTTCGAAAAAATACCTCTGTCTTGGGAAGAACCAGCAAAAAACCCAGCGGGACTTTTTTTTACAATAACAGCTTGCAATCATGTATGTTACACAATTAACAACACAACAAATTAGAAATAGCTTAATAGTGGTCACCTCATTTCCAGGGGTTATTATTATCCAGAAATTCCTTAATATTATGATAATACAAACTATTATTTTAATACAAACTTAGTTTAATAAAGTTTTGAACTTTGAGCAGGTCAAATTTTGTATATTTTCTGGAATTTTGTTGAAAAAGCGGAAGCATATACACATAAGCTTCCGCTTTTTCAGCAATTACAATTATTAGTACTTACAAAAACACTTACTTACTTACTAAACACTAATTACAAAAACAATTTATAGCAAAAAAGTGCTAACTTACATAGTTTTAAACAGTGGTAGAGCCAGGCGGCAGCTTTTGCTGTCGCATGGATGGGCCGGCTCGAACCGGGGTGGTACCACGACCTCACAGAATACCAGCGTGAAGTAGAAGTTTACCTCTGCGTTTCGCTTGGTGAGTGCAGGTGGCCGGAGGCCCTTTTTACTGGAAATGAGGCATTCCATCCTAGTCCTCACGGGTGAAAACGCATCTGCATTTTGATCTGTAACAGAGGATAGATGTAGATGTCTATGGGCCGCAGCAACCACTTACCATCAGGTGGACTGTGTGCTCGTTTTTCACCCTTATCCTATAAAAAAAAAAAAGTTACTAGCCTAGCACGTCGCAAAAGGCGAATAAATAGTTATTGCTTTTGTGATTGTGTAGGTGATGGACTAGTCACCAATCAATTAAACATAACATAACATAACATAAACACTCACGCCTGTCACCCAGAGGGGCAGTCAGAGACTATGGACTTCCATTTGGCACGATCCTGACACATCTCTCTCGCCTCCTCTACATTCATATACCTACGCCCGTTTTCAATATATTGCCAATTTGGTCAATCAATTCGAAATTATCGACCAATCAATTCTCTTCAAATTTTCCTTTTAAGCCTATATTTTACTGGCTAAATGTAGTCTGAGCATCTCGGGGCTCTTTGAACTATTGGAGATTACAGCCTTGACACTATGACGAAATATTTAAGATACTGATACATACGAAGGAATTCTACAAACGTAAAGTTTTGTTTATGGGATGCATATTATATTTTCTCTTCTTTATCTTTCAAACGTGGCTTCCTAAATTAATTACATACAAATTGTATGAATAGCCACTTATATGAAATATAACATACAATTGTATAAATTCACTGAATGTGGTGGTTTTTTTTTATAGTATAAGGGTGACAAACGAGCACACAGTCCACCTGATGGTAACTGGATGCTGTGGCCCATAGACATCTACATTTATCTTCGATTACGAATCAAAATGTAAATGCGTTGTCACCCGTGTGGACTAAGACGGAATGCCTCGTTTCAAGTAAAAATGGTCTCCGGTTCTCTACCCTCACCATACGAAACACAGCAGCGTTAAGCTGCTATTTTACGGTGGTATTCTGTGAGAGCGTGGTTCTTCTCCGGTCGAGCCGACCCGTTCGTGCTACAACTATACTACTAATAGCTGCAGCAAGGCTCTACCACGTATAACAACATCCACTACCCCACATGTTATCCCGTGGGTGTTAAGAGGCGACAGAGGGAAGCAAACCATGGGCAGCAGTATTTTCCTTATAACAACTAAAAAATAATAAAACTACGGTTGCAAATCCACCTGCCATGCGTAGTGAATATAGAAAATATTCCCCTTATGTGGTAATCTATGGTAGAGGCCTATGTTTAGCAGTGGACTTTTCATAGTCTAATGTCCTCCAGGCCAAATTTTGGTCACGGCAGCCAGTCTCAACGGAGACTAGCCATCTGTGCAGAACAGGATTATAATGCCCAAGTGTATGCGCAAGCACAGGTGCACTCTCTATTCTCTCACTTTCAAGTAGGGAATAGAGTGTGATAGTCCATAACAGTAAATGTTGAAAATAAATTAAAATTAAAAGTTTCTTTACTTCGTCTTTATAAATTAACTGCCTCGAGTGTGTGGAAAAATGTATTCCTCCAGAAAGTACACCTTAAAGTGAATTCCTCTAAAAAAAGGTCACTCAGTCACTTTCTTTCCTTTTTTGGATACGAGGTATTCCATCTTAGTCGCCAGTGGTGACAACGGAACTGCATTTTAATTCTTAATCGAGGATAGATGTAATTGTCCATGGGCCACAGCATCCACTTGCTATCAGGTGGACTGTGTGCTCATTAAATGAAACTAATTTTACGGATTTTATCGCGTTTGATTTTAATTTTCAATTCCTTCACCGTTTGTAACATCTTTTTACTTGCTTCGCTTGGATGCTTCCGCGAATGTCCTTTTTTGTTGATAATTTGACACACGTAGGAATGAGATTATTCTCTCTGCAGCTTTTTAAGAAATTTAAACATGTTATATATCTTGCGCGCTTGGTCTTGAGATCTTCTAATTTGCTATTACCAGTCCGTACTGGTTAACATAATGATTTCTTATGTTTACGCGAATACCACAAATTATATGAAACTAACTATACGAATTTTATCGCGTTTAATTTTAACGTAAATTCCTTCACCGTTCGTAACAACATTTTACTTATCTGATTTAAGATGTTAGCGCTTCGTCATGAAAAAAAATCATGATAATTTTGCTCATTATATTCTAAGTCACGTCTTACATGCCCATTTGATCATAAATAATGTTTTCGTAAATTTTAGATCTGATTGGGATTCTAGTAATCGCGATGGAATAATGGACAAATTGTAACTTCAATCTTTAAATATTGAAGAAGCATGCCAACATTATGAAAGTTATAAAGCAAATTATCCAAACATCTTGTGTTCCAAGAACTACAGACCGTTAGAGGGAACATTGTGATAAAACTGTAGATAAGATACGTCCATCCTAGCATACAAGTTGTAAATCTAACATTGCTGCTTTCTATCTAGGTATGACGGATCTGTAGACAGCGATAGCGCTCGGTGAATGCAAGTCGAATAGTTTAGATAATAAGGAATGATCTGGGATTGCAAAGAGGGAAAAATTTACATAGTTTTATCATGATGTAGTTTCTAGCAGTAGAATGTATAAATATAGATGTCGATATATTCGACCTGATCGTGTCATCGCATTTAACAGTGCTATACTTTTCGTCGATTAGTTTATTGGTGATTGAACTAATAGTCCACCTGATAATAAGTGGCTCCTGGCCGCCCACAGCCACCTTATTTTTAACAAAGAAGATTACAGATGCCTTGTTACCACTATGGATCAAGATGGAATGCCCCACAGCCTGTAATGAGGGCATCCACGACTTTTTATGCCACCAGGGCGGCGTCACTAAAAATTAGGTGTAATATTTGACAGATTTCATAGCGGGGAAGTTAATTTGTTCGAAAAATGTAAAGGTTAATGTTTCTTTCTGTAGGTACTATTTGTTATATTTTATATTAAAAAGAAATAAACTAAACCACAGACATTCATAAAAATGTGCAAAAAATTTTAGAGCAAACCACTGCGGCATCGTTTTCTGTAGTAATATAATACTCTAGAAACTGATAAACTTTTATTTAAAACCAACTTCTCAATTAAATGACATTGCGTAAAATACTTCACTTCAGTGTCAACTAGCGACATCTGGTGAGCGGAAGATTATTAGCCCTCATTATACTGACTCTCAATATGTCTATACCCTTCAAACTGGAACACAGCAGTCCATGAGCTGCTATTTGGCATCATAGATTGATAAGTGAGTGTTACCCAGACGGTCTCCAAGGCAGAAAAGGAGTGTTACCACTTAGTAAATATCTGATGATTCACTGCTAAATAATTAATTACACAGCTTACGTGCTACTTTCGGACGCAACGTCGATACGAATGAAGGATGATGTTCTCCTACCTATTTCCGATACCATGTTTTGGTATCGGAAATAGGTAGGAGATAGGCTTACATTTATTATTAAAGTTGCCAGTTATGGAAGATAAATTGTTATATAGGTGCTGTCTGAAACGATAACATAAACACAAAGATATTGATGCAATTACGATACTCCTAAAGCCAAAAACTGTTATTGGTTTTGCCTGAAATTTCTAACCGAAAACTTTAACGGCTGTCAGGGCGCTCAACCTTGTCCTGAGTAAAATTTAAACATGTTATATAAAACTATATTTAAAATTTTATAACAGCCTAAAAAGTTTAAAGTTTGTTATAAAATCTTGTCAAAGTAAAAGACTAAAAAACAGATCTCATTTATTTTTTAATTAAAAAAAATTTAATGCCATATACTTGACCGCTAATATTTAAGAACACTAGTATGGCAACTTGTGATTTTTAGAGCCGTGCTAGTTCAGGGCGACGGGCGCTCGCTGTAAATTTCATAGTACGCGAGCAACCCGGGTTCGATCTCCACTGGCTGGTGCAATTTTAATTTTTTAATTGCCATAAATGCTGATTTACCACATGCTCGGCGGTAAAGGAAAACCTGCATGTCTGTGAAATAAAAAAAATATATTTCGAAGACATGTTGTGAAGTTCACCAGCACACATTGGGGCAGCGCGACGGATAGATAATTTTGAGGACGTGAATTTATTTAATTTAGTCCGTATTAGTAGTGTTTGTGTACCAGTATTCCTTTCAACTATAAATAATGAACGTTAGTATATTCGATATTATGCCTTCCGTCCTTAGTTTTCCCGCGCAAAGCATTAGCGTGATGGTAAATGAATCAGAACGATACTTCCTATAAATTAATTAGATTTTTTTCCGTTTATACAACATGACTAATTGTCTTCGTTGTAAGAGCGTAACTTGGAAGTTACATTGGGCAACAAATTGTTATTTTTTGCTGAGTTATACAAGTCCCTGTGTAATTATGCGGTTTTTTGTCTTTTAACGTTTATGAATAAATTTTGTTTCGAATGAAATGCAATGCAGTGTATGTTTTGTATGTGAAATGAGTTAATGGGTAAGACGTCAGTACCCACTGGAAAAAAAATGTGTCTATCAACAGTTTTACTGTTAGTCAAGTTAAAAACTAACTCACCGTGTATGTGCTTCACTCTGGATATTTCCGGTCCACATCACAATTATAAATGGTCACTACAGCCAAAGAATATATAATCACTGTCTATGATTGCAGCCTTTTTGTATCTTTCGCTACTCGTATATTAATAAAGGCTGCGCACTTAGCGCTGTCATCCTTGATGACTCGACCCTCCTACCTTTCAAAACGAAACGGATAATAATAGAAGCACAGCTATTTCAGCAGCAATATGTGTAGGGTGGTAACTTACCAAACATACTCTTAAATAGTTAAAGTCAAGATTCTGTTTTTCAATCCTTAAAACACAAATTTGTTGTAGCTGTATTCGGCAAAAATTAAGATTTAGCTTTAGGCATTGCAGCTAATTAATGCACTGTAAATTGTAACACACTCGCTCATAACAAGGCATAGCCCGTACCACTTGTAATTAACTCCGTAACACCACATTAATTGAGGTCAAATTCATTTAGCACCCAGCTCAAAATAACCACTGTTCTAGTGAATAAGGCCAAAGCGATGGCTCATAAAAGCGTGATGGATCTGTTTGAGATCTGGCATAGTAACAATGGTGCCATTCATGTATCTAACAGATCTAATTAATTTATTATTATATTCTAATCTCTTAACAAGTTGTGTTTATAATGTTTGAACATTCGAGAAGAATAATTATAATTGCAGTGAATAAATATTGGGTGCAAAATTAATCTTTTAGTAAAAATTAAAACGTCAATAAAAGGTTAAAAACTTTAATAAAAGGTAATAAAAACTTAAAAATAATAATTTCCACTTTTTTTATAGGATAGGGTGACAAAAGTGCACACAGTCCACCTGATGGTAAGTGGTTGCTGTGGCCCATAGACATCTACATTTATCCTCGTTTGCGAATCAAAATGCAGATGCGTTGTCACCCGTGAGGACTAAGATGGAATGCCTCTTTTCCAGTAAAAAGGATCTCCGGTTCTCTAGACTCACCATACGAAACACATAATTAATCTGCTATTTAACACTGGTATTCTGTGAGAGCGTGGTCCTTCCCGGTCGAGCCGACCCATTCGTGCTACAACTATACTACTAATATAGCTGCAGCATGGCTCTAGAACGTAAATAGCACTTATTAAGCTTCAGAATTCGAAGTTATAATTTTTAATTCCTTGAAATTTAACTTTTTATTAAATACTTAATTTTGATGGAATCTAATCTTTGAATGGAATAATTTAACAGTGGTAGAGCCACGCGGCTTTTCCTGTCGCACGGATGGGCCGGCTCGAACCGGGGTGGTACCACGACCTCACAGAAAACCAGCGTGAAGTAGAAGGTTTACCTCTGCGTTTCGCTTGGTGAGTGCAGGTGGCCGGAGGCCCTTTTTACTGGGAATGAGGCATTCCATCTTAGTCCTCACGGGTGACAACGCATCTACATTTTGATTTGTAATAGAGGATAGATGTAGATGTCTATGGGCCGCAGCAACCACTTACCATCAGGTGGACTGTGTGCTCGTTTGTCACCCTTATCCTATAAAAAAAAAATAAGAAATATCACAAGCTCGAGGTAATAACATAAATGCCATCTTAATAGTTACAGTAAAAACTTCATCTGTTTTTGTTGTTTGAATTTTTTTCTAAACTTATATAAGACTAGTCCTGATTTAATAAAAAATAATCATAAAAATAGTTTCACAGTTGTTGAAAAAATCGCGTAATATACATACAATATTTAAAAATTAAAAATTTTGTACAGCCGTCTTCAATATAAGTTATTAAGAATAACTCAAAAACTGTTGATCTGATCTTGATCAAATTTATATGGAACGACAAGAGAAGTACCAGCTTTCAAATAAAGAAAGAATCATCGAAATCGGTTCAACCAGTAAAAAGTTATGAGGTAACACACATACAAAAAAAACAGTCGAATTGAGTACCGTATCCTTTTTGGAAGTCGGCAGAAAATAAGAATACGCAATTGAATTGAGGACCTCATGCATTTTTGTAGTTAGCTAATAATAAGTACTAGAAAGAAGGTTGAAGCTATCAAGCTATTTCTAGAATAACTTGTAAAAGTGTTTAAAAAAACTTGTTTTGTTATAATCCCGTTGGTTTCTTACTGGTTTTTTCCAAGACAGGGCAATTTTACTAACCAATGATTTATCATTGTTATTAACGTCTGATTGATTATAAAATGAGTGATTTATCAAATTTCGTTCTCAATAAACGCGACGTTATTTAGTAGTGGCAGTAGTAGTGGAATATGGCAGTGTGCTACATGACGACGTCGTAAGAATAATCTTGCCATTGTTTTTTCTCAGGGATAAAAGCTCATCCGTAGCCTTCTTTATTTGAAGTAGTTTGCCGCTGTCCATGGATTGCAGTGACTGACTGTAAGTTCTTCTGTCATAAAATATTTTTTTTTATCGAGGATAAATGTAGTAGGTGTCTGTCTATATGCCATAGCATCCACTTAGTAGTGTTAGTTATATTTGTACAAGACTCAACTGGATTGTCGTCACAAAAATCCTTTAGGCTGCAAGGTTCAAGAAACTTCAGTTTTATAATTCAAAATACACAGAGCTGTGATAGCAATTCCTACAGTTTTATGTTTGAAACATCTGGATTGTAAATCACGATCTTACTCGCCAAATGTTGTTTACCATTTAACTGTTGATTGATGATGACGTAATAATAATTTATTCTTTATCAAGTTCTATAGTTTTTTTTTCTTTTGACAAAACCAGGACAAACCATTATGATCTCTTTGATGGTGTCCTGGTACGGCAATAGATACAGCTACTTTGGAAAGTTACACCCAAATGTGCCATACATAGGAACTAATCTGACTTTACCTTCTCATATGAGATGTAAAATAAAATAAAAAGTTTCTTGATGAACCACTGATTAGGTCATTATATAACTATCAGGGTACGATGCTTGTATCATCGACGGTTCTATAAAAATAATTTTAATGAATTTATTGCCTCTTTATTCATATACTTTGTCAAATCTGTGGCAAATCAAACGAGTTTATCAACATCCATCGACCTACACAGTAGAGATTTCTCAAAATTACATCATTAAAACGCCGAAAGGGTTTCTCGCGAGCATATTGCTGTATGCCAGATAAATTGTAACCTCAAAAACAAGCCGATACACGTCAAATAGTACTTAATTATACTTTAAATACATTCGCTGCTTGTTCATAATAACCTTGAGAAGTGACTGAGCTCCGAGCGCTCGTCAACACAATACTGGAATGTCATTAATGCAACTCGTAATGTACCTACACGGACCAAAGCAAAGTTAACTCTGCAACCGTGGAACTGATTTTTGATGAACGATCGTTGTTAGATCGAAAGGAATAAGAGGTAAAATAAGTATATGAAGAGCTTGTCGATCGCTAAACGATATTAGCAATGCAATAATGGTGCAAATCAGACATCGTGAGCGGGGTATTATAGATAGTCGTGCATTGACTGCATATGCATCGGAATTATCGGTTAAGTACAGACACGAGGATTATAAATATTGGAAACGAGGAAATGTACAAGGAAACATAATACGTAGAAAAGAAAAGATTAATGACAAGAACAAAATACAAATATATAGTGACATCCCGTCTTATATCAAATGATGCAAGGCATCTATATTTTCTTATAGACTCTTTATTGTTTCATTTTCTCCTTGGTCTTATAGTCGTAGAGCTAATCATGTGATCCCAGATTCAAATTCCGGGTCGGGCTAAAAATCGGTTATTGGGTATTTCTGTTAAAAATCTCAGTGGCAACCCGGAGTAAGAAAGTTGACGGTGTTTCGCCTCGAAAAACATATAAAGCCAATAGTCCTGTACCTCTTTCTGACAGTGTTGGATTGCCATACCATCGGACGATGAGAAAATGAGGGAATAGCGAGAGCACTTTTACACTGTAATTATGTACTTCGCAGTTGGCTAGTCTCCATTGAGACTGCCCGCTGTAACCGTGATTGAGGGTTTTATTTTTATTTTTGATGTCACTGTAACATATATTACGCTCATCAAACCGCCTCAATACTCATCACGATGAGTCAATTACAGTCAGTCATCACGGAAAATCTATCAATAGATGAATGCCAGATAGTGCATTCTTGAGAACGTCGCGGCACTTGGTTCAAAATGATGACACTTCTTTTAATCACATTAGTAATTACTTATTATGTGGCTTATCAATTGATTGTCTTTATATGATTGTTTAACGCATTTTTATGGCAGATTAATAACGATTAAACACAGTCATGTAGTTTTATTGTACTTTTATTTCGTTATTATACTAGAAATTCCCTTCACTGGCTTTTCATTGACATCTATAAACATAAATAAAATTTAAAATTGTTGTTTCTATGTAATTTTAAAATTCTATTAGTATATTTGAGTATTTTTTTTATAGGATAGGGTGACAAACGAGCACACAGTCCACCTGATGGTAAGTGGTTACTGTGACCCATAGATTTCTACATCTATCCTCAATAAAGACTCAAGATGCAGATGCGTTGTCACCCGTGAGGACTAAGATGGAATGCCTCTTTGCCAGTAAAAAGGGTCTCCGGTTCTCTACACTCACCATACGAAACACAGCAGCGTTAAGCTGCTATTTTACGCTGGTTTTCTGTGAGAGCTTGGTCCTTCCCCGGTCGAGCCGACCCATTCGTGTTACAACTATACTACTAATATAGCTGCAACATGTCTCTACCACGTATATATATTAATATCTATGTACGAGTATGTATTAAAAATGTCTTTTAGATCGAATTTAACTCGAAAATTCTTGATATCGAAGCAACGACGTAAAATTTACGTAGATAAATGAAATCCGTGGACCAGTTTAATTTTAGTTTCAGTTTATCTCTTATTTAGCGTAAGGGTTAAACGGGAACGAAATCGCAGCTGAATATCAAGAAAAGAATCAAGAAAAAAAATAAAAACAACGCGTAATTTTAAATAAAATTATGACGAACATTTTCAAATTTCAAACGTAGAAAACAAATCAAATAACAATAACATAAAGTATTTTTCATGTACAGCAAAATCTTTCGTTACGCATCACCTAATATGTACTTAACTAATTTTTGTTTCAAAATTTTACCAGTTACGTAACAAATAGGTCAAAACACTAACACAAGTCACTCAATGAGATTTCAAACTATATAAAATCTGTAAAGCCAGCGCCCACACAGGCAGCGGTACTTTGAGCCAATGCAGTTTATTCGTTTTCCAATCAGTTATGGTCATAAGACCTAGACACCTACATAATTTTACAATACCCTTTTGTCACAGCTCATTTGTACCGAGAAATCATTATAAAGTAACTACATTGCCTGCGGCTAAATCCACAAAGATATTATGTTAGTTAGGCAGGTTTATGAGTTTTTGAATTTTCCCTAAAAATAATAAAATGATTATGAGTATTTGTCTGATATGAATATATATATACATAATAATTTAATTAATACTTATATTATGATTAATATAATTAGGCGTTACTTTGCGGAAGTGCAATATATTAAAGTTGATAAAAATTACCTCGTGTACATCCGCTCGATAAAATAAAATGATGTCTTACCTAGTTTGAAGAGCACCTCCCGCCCTCCCTCAATTGCGTGCACTATCCCCGTCACCACTAATCCCAAACTCTGCGATGGCTTACCGCAAACACGTGTCATATTGTCGTAAGTGGTGTGTCTTTCCTAGTGTAGTGGTGTTGGGAGTAATGGTGCTGGGATTAGTGGTGATGGGGATAATGCGTAATTGAGGGAGGGTGGGAGGTGCTCTTTAGACTGGGTAAGAGAAATCATTTTATTTTATCAAGCAAGGTAATTTTTACTAACTTTAATTTATATTACATAAAAGATCATATTCGTCTATTTTAATAAACTTAGTAACTTGGTGACTTAGTGGTGGAAGTGGTAGTGTACACCTGCAACTGACTGCAAACAAAGAACTGCGTTGTAATCCCTGAGGGATAAGATAAAATGCCAAAGTGCAAGTGCAGAAATCTAGGCAAAATAGAAGCATTTCCAATTAAGACGTAAGTATATCAATCAAACGCGTTATGGTTGAATCATTATTTGAATACATACACAAAATTTCATCAAAATCGATCCAAACGCTTAGGAGTTTATTCATATACACATGAACAGAAGAATTATATATATGTATGTGGTTATTTACGTGGTAGAGCCATACTGCAGCTATATTAGTAGAATAGTTGTAGCACGAATGGGTCGGCTTGATCGGGGAAGGACCACGCTCTCACAGAATACCAGTGTAAAATAGCAGCTTAACGCTGCTGTGTTTCGTATGGTGAGTGTAGAGAACCGGAGACCCTTTTTACAGGAAAAGAGGCATTCCATCGTAGTCCTCACGGGTGACAACGCATCTGCATTTTGGTTCGTAATCGAGGATAGATGTAGAGATCTATGGGCCACAGCAATCACTCCACAGCAATCACTTACCATCAGGTGGACTGTGTGCTCGTTTGTCACCCTATCCTAAAAAAAAATAAACATGATCATAAATCGATGGTTCTGTCATTTCATCAATAAAAGTTATTCAATGATTAGTGTTCGCCTTAATATCCATGTTGAATAATTATTGCTGAAAAAAAACCCAAGAAATAATACACCTATCGCTTAGCTGGAACAAGTAAACGGAATAAAATTGTTTATGTCATTCAGATACAATCGAACATTAGCTATTTAACATCAGCAAGCCGTAAAGTGTTACTTAGTCTATATATATTCAGGCGGCTGCATGCGGAACTGTGCAGCGACTTAGTATGTACAAATATGCGATGCAGGGCCTCGACGCGAATGGAAACACGTTGCATACCTAATCGTCTTTATAAAGAACGATATGTTTCCATTGCACGTCGAGCTTTGATTTAATCTCGTTACTAGTTAAATCTTCCACTTCGGAAACACTAATGCATTTGTTGACAACGAAAGCGGAGATATCTCCTATTACAGATAACACCATAAAGTGTGTCATTTTGCCACTAGCTTGAAATGTTCTGAATACTTTTTAATACATAAGGTATTAAATAGTATTCAGAACATTTTAAAATTTTGGATATTATAGCTCCATCAACGGTAGCAATAAACTTATCAGTTAAGTTTATTGCTGTTGATGATGATTTTGGTTGTCGCATACCTGTCTATGTAACAAAATAAGTGAATACTTATTTAGTATATTTTACTTTATTTCTGGTTGTACAACCTTTAATCTTTATAATCATATTATTTATGTTTGTGAACGATTAATAAGGATTTGTCAAATCCATTATTAAATAATGAGGGCTAATAAATTTCTGTTCACCAGATGTCGCTAGTTGACACTGAGGTGAAGGTTTTTGTTACACAATGTAATTTAATTGAGACATTAGTTTTTAATAAAACTATCAGCTTCTAGAGTATTATATTAATACATAAAACAATGCTTCAGAGGTATGCTCTTTAATTTTTGGACGTTTAATTTTTTTTTAATTTTTCTACTTTTATGAATACATATCTGTGGTTTGGTTCATTTATTATTAATCTTATTAATATAAAATATAGCTAGTGTACAGAAAGAAACAATAACATTTACATTTCCTGAACAAATTAACTTCCCCGCTATAAAATCTGTCAAATATTATACCTCACTTTTAAGTGGCGCCGCCCTGGTGGCAGAAAAAGTTGTGGATGCCCTCATTCGGGTATCACCTTTGCTGTTTTTACTTTTAATCACGTTTTCTGCCTGTGCCTTATTGTTATCTACGTAGCAAACGGAATCCAACATAAATTTCGTGATCCGTGTCACTTTAGTTTTTTTAAATATAAAGAGACAAAGAAACACACAGTATATCTGCACATCTCGATTCTGCCAGCCAAGCGTGACGATTTAGACAAATCTTTTATGCTGCGGTGAAGGCCCATGTACAACAATGGACATTTAATGTCCTCCAGATCGAATCTCGCTCAGGGCAGCCAGTCCCAACGGAGACTAGCCATCTACGAAGGACAGGGTTATAGTGCACCTTCCCTCACACTAATAGTTCCATTGGATGACAATCCGACATGGCCTCCAGTGGAGAATGACTGAGAGAGATCAGGTGAAGGACCAACGGGTTAACGTGTTTTCAGAGCCACGGGCAAAACACCGCCAACTTCCTGACTCTGAGCTTCTATTGAGAATATGTTGAAAGAAAAAATCCAATAACTGATTTTGGTCTGACCCAGGATTCGAACTCGAGACCACATGATGAGTTGCGCTAACGATCAATAGACTAAAAAAGCATTTAATGTGCTGAGGAAGAAGAAGACCAAAAGTACAAAAACATATTTTCATCTGTATAAGTAAAAAGATCTGTATAATAAATATTGACAAAGTTGAGTCACAATAATTTATTTCATGGCCATGCAAAAAGAGTTGACAAGCCTTCAAATTCGCAATAACTGTCCACGCGATTGTGATGCATGCGGCGCTGTGCATTTCTTATTCAAACAATATCTTTATTAACAACCGGTTGTGCTAACTGAATGCATAATGGACCAAGCAGGAATTATTGTTCAACTGCGTCTGCGTTCAATTTACCCGATCTGAGATTTCATAAATTTACAAATGGAACAGTTCATGGTTTTTAATAACTCAAATGACAATCGTTCTACAAAGTTTACCTTATTTCACGACATAATTAATGGACTAGAGGGAGAGTATTGTATATTATCGAAAGAAAGCTATGCCTTCATCATCTTTGACTCGGTAACATTCTTTGACACTGGCTATGTCTCACCTGATACATTAACATGGTTATTTTTCATTGTGGTTACAAATACATACATACCCCTATTAAACTTTGTCACACAGAGAAGATTCTGTGAACATAGTATAATTAATTCATCTTCTGGTTTAAAAATTTTAAACCGAGTCCAAAACACGATGAGGTTCTATTCCCGTATGTTTCCCCAAATTTCCCGGAAACGTCTGAACCGAGTCAATGGATCCATTTTTAGGGTTCCGTAGCCAAATGGCAAAAAACGGAACCCTTATGGATTCGTCATGTCTGTCTGTACGTCTATATATCACAGCCACTTTTTTCCGAAATTATAAGAACCATGCTGTTGAAACTTGGTAAGTAGATGTATTCTGTGAACCGCATTAAGAGTTTCACACAAAAATAGAAAAAACAAGAGTAAATTTTGGGGGTTCCCCATACTTAGAACATAAAGTCAATTTTTTTTCATCAAAAACATTCGTGTGGGGTGGTATCTATGGATAGGTATTCAAAAGTGATATTGAGGTTTTTAATATAATTTTTTTCTAAACTGAATAGTTGCACGAGAGACACTTCCAAAGTGGTAAAATGTGTGTTCCCCCCCCCCCCTGTATCTTCTAAAATAAGAGAAGGATAAAACTAAAAAAATATATGATGTGCATTACCATGTAAACTTCCACCGAAAATTGGTTTGAACGAGATCTAGTAAATACTCTATTCTCATCTAATTTAATATAATTTTAATCTTGTAATATGTCATAAATCGTAAACCGCAATTTACCTTTCATTCAAACAAAATAACTATAAACAAACATAAAAATAAAAAATACACAATTATTTAAACATCGATCAAAGTTACAACGAACTACAAGAACTTATATATTATTTACGGAACCCTTCATGGGCAAGTCCGACTCGCACTTGGCCGCTTTTTTGTTATTAAATAGGTAGTTACTTCAGGAATGATCTTAAATAAAATAATAATAATTATTATATCCCTAAAGGATGATAACTATTTAGACGGTATTCTAGTTTACTAAAAAAATATACTTTCAATACAATGTAACCACATATTACATACACTCTAATGACGTGTATAATGAAATGGGCAATACGAGTACAACATTCTATATATTGTAAGGAATTTGTGCTCTGTTGCGTAAACGACAAATTCATATTGATATCTGTAAGATAATTCAAAACGCAAGAAAGATATTTGAAATAATGTATAAAACATACAATGTGTAACAAAAATATTATGTGTATTTAACATATCGTATAAAACATTATATATTATATATTATGTTAAATGTGTTTGTCACATATTTAACTTCATTTTAATACCTCGAATTTTTGCTGTAAAGTACCTATCTTCTAACAATATTTTAAAAGTTCTCAGGTGGTAGGTAGACTCCAGCACGAGTCCGGCAAGCTTCACTAAATAGAGTGACGATCTGATGAAATATGTAGGTATTCAATTGATGCACGTGGCTCAGGACCGTGCTTTGTCTAATATATAGTGGGGACCTATGTCCAGCTGTGGGCTTACAAAGAACCGTAATAATGACTATGTTGATGTTTTAAGTGATCATGGACTATATAAGGTCTTGTAAGAACTCAGTATGATTTTGATGTGAAGAGAGTGTCTCAAAATAAATTCCAAATATTTTTTCGTATTTGGCAATAAACTTTGTATAAACAATAAATTGTACGTGACTTTAAGCACCGACGTATAATTGGTAATAAAGTACATTGTTGCTATTATTGGCATCGGTATCGCGTTCAACGGATACCACATTTATCTGTTAATTGGGTGTTTAAGCATTGCCTGAATCGTTTTGAAATTCTACAGGAAATCCAAGTTTGGTCTGAGTATCAATTCGTTTGATTGTCATTTAAAATCCAAGGTATCCAATGTTAATGATTAAATGCGAGCAAATACTTCGCTGATCATTGTAAGTCGCAGTTCCTTTTCGCTTGAGTGACGTGCTATTAGCATATTAAATAGGCATAGCACGCCCAAGTTAGTAATCAAATGCTGCTCCATAGTCTATATATAGTTAAATTACTTATAAATGTTTTAATTTGACAAGAAACTGAGCAGGAAAATTATGACATTTGTACTTTATATTTAGTAAATGCATGCTTGAGTTGCAATATTTTTGTTTTCATAACTATTTCTTAAAGTTACATGAATGCATTTTGAATAAAAGCTTCCGAATGTCGGAAAACAAAAATGTAAAGTAAAGTAAAGTTGCAGCCTATATACGTCCCACTGCTGGGCACAAGCCTCCTCTCATTTCTAAGAGGGTTTTAGGGCAAGGAAATGTCCGCTGCGCTGCCCCAATGCGTGTTGGCGAACTTCACATATCTTCGAGATAATTTTTTTATTTCTCAGACATGCAGGTTTCTTCACGATGTTTTCCTTCACCGCCAAGCACGTGGTAAATCAGCACTTAAAATTGCAATTAACAATTTCATTGGTGCCGGCGGGGATCGAACCCGGGTTACTCGCGTACTGTAAAACTTACAGCGAGCTGTAACCATCTGAGCTAGCACGGCTAAATAAAAATGAGTAAAAAAAAATATCAAATTAAATGTAATAAAATCCGTTAAATTAATTTAAATTGTTTTATTTATTTGACGGCTCCGTGGCGCAGTGGCTTAGCAATAAGTTGCTGCGCTGGGGGCCGCGGGTTCGAATACCGCACGGAACAAGTATTTGTAGACCATACAAATAATTGTTCCGGGTCTGGATGTTTGTTCTTGTGCAATTTGTGTTTGTAAACTACCTGCACGATACAGGAGAAAATAATAGTGTGGCGGTAACGTTTTTTAAAAAAAAATAACATAAGCTTACACCTTAATTAAACATCTTCAGCAGTTAAAGATTTGGTATTAAAATAAACCTAGCAAGCTAACAGCATAGCAAAGTGGCGAAGCAATCAGCTTTGTAGCGGTTTCTAACGGTTGCCGTTGAGCAATCAGTTTCAAAATAGGAGGTTCAGATGCCTGGGTGATCAGTAATCGATTGCTGAAAACAGAATTTGAAAATTCGAAACCGTTCTCGAGATAATCGTGGGACAGACGGACAGACGGACAGACGGACAGACATCGTGAAATCAATAAGTGACTTCGCAAGCTTCGCCACTTAATAAAACAACGTATTTCCATTGACGAGTGGCACGGACTACTTTTATTTCGAAACCATAGAACAAACATGTCTACCGACAATCCACAACAGATGGCAGCACTAGTGTAACACAATACAATACATATTGTGTAGGTATTATACCTTTAACAATAATTCTAAATTTAAAACTTCTATAGCACTATGATTACCGAATATCAAAAGTATACTACTGAACATGAGCCTCAGTTAGGTTTTCAAGCGGGATGACAACCGCATTTTTTTTTATTTTCAGTTGTTATCAGGAAGACGCTACTACTCATCTCTTATTTAATTTTTTATTTTTTATTACCCGAGTTCAAACCCCGTCAGCATCAATGAAATTGTGACTACAAGTACAATTTTAATAGATGATTTACTAATTGCTTGGCGGTTAAGGAATACAACGCGATGATACCTGCATGTCAAACATAAAAATAAAATATTTTGTAGGCATGTTGTGAAGACCTACGAAATGAGAGATCTCTGCTCAGCAGTGAGACTTATACAGGCTGTAACTTATTTATTTTTACAATCGCGTAATAAACTTTCAAATCACATTAACGAGGTACTATGAGCTGCTCAACTCAATTTGCTTCAAATCGATCGAATGTATGAGATATTACTGATTGAAGTTATCGAGTTATCAGCTGCATTACGTGCTCAAGAGAGCGGAGTGTTCAAGGGATTGCAATATAAAATTATTGTTGTACGGAATTCAGAGAATGAGGCTAAAGAAACTCGCCATTCTCTGTTATTTCCTATATGATGGTAATAAAGAAAAGTTCCCATATATACAGGTAATAAGGCCATTTTCTATTAACAATTCAATTTTAGTCCTCAGGAGTGATAACGCATTTGCACTTTGATTATTGATCGGAGATAGATGTAGGTGTCCATAGCTCACAGCATAGTCTTATAATCAATTGCCTGCTAGCATGTCAGTCTTACTTCTTTAAACAACAATTTACACTTCAGTGACAAATTAGCTGCAACCCAATCACGACGTCATTGCTGACATGCTGCCTAGCTTGTGTTAACTCGGTTATATTTTTGGAAAGAAGTTCCTTATCGGACGGTACGAATTTGACGAATGGGAGCGAGGCGAGAAAAAGTGTAAGATTTTTCTGTCACGACTCAATTTGTATAGTGCAAGCGAGATGGAATAATATCCATCTCCCTCACACTTTTTGTCATCATACCATAAAATAAATATCATTTTAAATGACGTATCATTTTAATAGACTAAATTTGTAAAACAATAATAAAATACGTATATCAATAATAATAATACTACGAAAGGAACTTCGTTCCAACCGAGTGTTCCACGACACTCACGCATGTTTTCTTATTTTATATTTTTTTTTATAAAACTGAAGTGACAAACGAACTTACAGTCTATCACAGTTTCAAACAAAGAAGGCTACATATGCGCTGTCACCTCTGAGAACTAAGAAATGCCTCACATCCTGTATTTATACTGGATCTCTATACTCTTCAGACTGGAACAGCAGTACAAGCAGTGCTATTTGGTTTTTTTTTTATAGAATTTGGGTGACAAGCGAGCACAGAGTTCACCTCATGGTAAGTGGTTGCTGTTACCCATAGATATCTACATCTATCTTCGTTTGCGAATTAAAATATAAATTTTTTTTCAGCAATAATTATTCAACATGGATATTAAGGCGAACACTAATCATTGAATAACTTTTATTTTTGAAATGACAGAACCATCGATTTATGATCATCTTTATTTTTTTTAGGATAGGGTGACAAACGAGCACACAGTCCACCTGATGGTAAGTGATTGCTGTGGCCCATAGACATCTACATCTATCCTCCTTTGCGAATCAAAATGTAGATGCGTTGTCACCCGTGAGGACTAAGATAGAATGCCTCTTTTCGAGTAAAATAGGTCTCCGGTTCTCTACACTCACCATATGAAACACATCAGTGTTAAGCTGCTATTTTACGTTGGTATTCTGTGAGAGAGTGGTCCTTCACCGGTCGAGTCGACCCATTCGTGCTACAACTATACTATTAATATAGCTGCAGCATGGCTCTACCACGTAAATTTACCTACCCTAGGGTTGTATTCATTCCTAGGCAGGAAAGAAGTTCTACCACCTAGATTTCAATTATATAGGGTTATTTTTCAAAGAGTAGCCGAATTTTAAACTTAAGTTCAAATATATAAATAATGATATAAATAATGATAATTCGAAGCATCAGTAGACTAATGGCAGGGCACGGACCGCGAACTCGAAAGGTCGTGGGCTCGAATCCGCCATTCGACTACTGTCGTGAACCACTTCTAACACAAGCATTTTAAGCTTACCAGAAGTGGTTAAAGGGAATATTATTAATGTTTAACAGCGTTATTAGTATTTTTCAAAAAAAAAAAAGATATACCGTTATTGCAGTTTTTGAAAATACGAGTAAATAAGGCTTCTACTTCTATTTGAAATTATCCCAAATTGAATGTGATTTATGGGCAACAACGTATTTGCCTACCGATTGACCCTTACGAATATGTGAATGTGTCTTATAAACACACAAAGTTTTGTCGCAGTTCAAGGTCGAACATACCATTAATGCTTTTAATAGAATGCGAATGTCTATACTTTGATATCTAAGGTTTGCACGGAAATAAGCGAAACATGCTGAGGCATAATTTCTTGCTCAGAAATTACTGCATAATGAATGCGAAGCTTTAGACAGCATTTCACATACCCACTAATTATATTGGCTCTCTTCAAACGGGAACACAAAAGACATACCTACATACACACTTATCAGATAGGGAGTTGCGTACCCAGATAAAAATCTCAGATGTACTTCAGGAAAGGTAATAAACGTTATTCTTAATAGTGTGAATTTAAATATCAGATTATCTTTAATTTTTTTTTAATTAAATCTTTAGTTAAATCAGAATTTAAATTTAATCATTTCTAATTTTATAGGTATAACTTAGTTGCCGAATAGTATGTGTTTTATCTTAAGAGACTTAAGAGACGACAATACAGTTTTAAACAGAGGAAGGACATCAGCATTTTCTTGAAAACAACTCAAAAATAATAGAAAACTATCCGATTGCCAATTTATCTAGCAGGGGTGGCCACTATGCAAAATAACCTCCATATAAGGCAATCTGTGGAAAAGGTCAATGTTCTGCAGTGGACTCTTAATGGGCTGTAAGAGATAATGAATAAACGATGAAAGTAAGTGGCTTAGGAGGATACTTTACGGTAATGTTCAATAGGTCCTATCAGTTCAGCAATAGAATGTGATGTGAGTGTGATGGTTTGCAATAATGATAATAATGATTACGTTGATAATAATTTAGAATCGCTAGCGAAACGTTGATGGACGCAGTTATTTTTTTTATGTTAAATTAACATCATCGTTTGTTTAAAATTGAATAGCTGGTAATTTACAGCGTAGTGGCGGTGTAAGAATACCAATTGCTCCATATCATCACGTGGAAGTCGTAAGAAGCGAATGTGGGAAACTAAAACAGGTGATAGGTAGCAGCATTTTTTTTGATTATGACTAAAAATAACAAAAGACGATTGCCAACCTGCCTACAAAGCATGACAACCATGGAAAATACCCCTCCTGTGAGGCTATCCTTGGTAAGGTCTATATTCAACAAACTATTGACAACTTAATGAATATAATTTCAAAGCTGAGCTAACAGATTACAATTATTCTCCAGTTTTCTTTCCGATAGCATCAACAGTAATGCCCAGACGTTTATTAAAGAATGTCTTCGAGTTTCTATTTGACTCGAGTCATGTTTCATATCTGCAAGAAGTTGTAGACTATTTAAATCATTTTGAAATGGCCAGGTTGGAATTCTATGTACCACTTTAATCACTAGCTTGTACATTTTATTAGAATATAAGCTTTATTGCTTTAGCAGAGGGTGCAAAAGAGCGTGTAGTCAATATTATAATGATGATGGATCAGCAAAAATTAAACGCATTCGAATCGTTTCTGCTATTTGTTGAGACTTCCAGTTCATTAGATGACTGGAGAACTTTGAATTATGTTTGTGGTGCATCGGTTTTAGATCAACTCATTTTTCGTCAGGCATTCCGTTTTAGTTCTCAGAGGTGACAATGCATTTGTAGTCTTCTTTATATAAAGTTGATTTTAGGTGTCCATGGGCTCCAGTACTCAGTACCAGGTGGACTGTAAATTTGTTTACCATTTCAATTTTATGTGAAAAGTTCTTATTTATTTATTTTTTAATTTTCTTTATCCAAAAAGAGGCAAAGGGCGGCCCTACTGACTTTAGGTATTATTTATTAATCAGCCTTTTCTGAAACGATTGGTATGTTGTATCATTAGAATTTCATAATATGTGCAGTAATGCAGAAAAACTAAACATAAAACAATGTTTATTTAATCTATAAATACACATCCATATTACACATACATAATTAATTATGTAATAAATATTTAATATTCACGCATACGTGCATTTACGATTGTTGTGTACCATTAAGTGTTCTTGTTACAGAATTTTTAGTAACATATTAATTTTTTTCCTCCAAACTTTAGTTATAACAATCTTATAAGCAATAATTTACTTCGCATTTATATTCTAAATCTAAAGTAAATTAAATATTAACATTTCTTTAGCTGACGTTGGATAAAAACAAGTGAACGATTTCCACTCCATTTAAATAATCCTTCGCCTTCACGTCATTGTGTCTTATTCCTAACCTTTAGATTTTTTACTCACCTATTACTGTAAAAGTTTCATTAAGTAATTTCACAAAAAGTTATGAGTGCAATTTAATATACATAAATTTAACATGGAGAAACATCCAAACTCAGAAAAATATTTTTGGACCATAAAAATAGTTATTCCCTGCGGGATTCGATGTCGCGTGTTAAAGCGCCAGAGCTGTTTAAACTTTATTTTTATTTTGTCCATCACTACAATTATTATCCAAAATCGTGATAAGACAGTTAAATCTTGCAAATAAGTCCTTAAAGTCACGTGACTATTTTAAAAATAATATAAGTAACCTGATTCTGATACTTATCGAGCCGGTCATTTAATGTTGATGATCCCGACACACAGTGTATAAACGGCCTAAGCGATATATAATACACAGTTTGCATGTGGTCTGCTGGCCGGCTCGCGAATTGACAGGGTGATTGATGAGATAACCAGAGCCAAGCTTTAGAGATAGTGGCCGTCATTTGATGGCGTAAGGTCGGCGGAAGGCAAATTTAAAACGTAACACGCGCAATGAATTATTCAAATGAGAAATGGTAATCTTGAAGCTAAGGCAGTTTCAACAATTATATGATTTTCTGTCGACTTCGAAAAAGGAGACGGTACTCAATTCGACTGTATGTTTTTTTATGTGTTACCTCATAACTTTTTACTTGGTGAACCGATTTCGACGATTTTTTTTAGATTTGAAAGCTGGTACTTCTCCTGTGGTTCCATATGAATTTGATCAAGATCAGACCAATAGTTTTTGAGTTATTCTTAATAACTTATATTGAAGTCGGCTGTACAACAATTTTAATTTTAAATTATATATGGTTTATTTTTTATAGGAGGGGGACAAACAAGTAGGCACAGGCACCATTTTATCGATTAAGATACAAAATGCAGATGCGTTGTCCACCCCTCAGCACTAAGATTGAATGCCTCGTTACTAGCAGAGGGTCTCCGGTTCTATAGGCTAGCTAGAGAATGTCATTATAATAATAGCTCACCTTTGTGCTAAAATATTTCTTACGCAATAAATAATATTCTGGATGTTTTTTCCAATGAAGTTTTGTCCACTTTCCGTCACTCTCCATATAAAACACAGCGGCATCATGCTGCTATTTATGGTATTCTGTGCAAACGTTGTGTTTTCTCGGTCGAGCTGACCTATTCATGCTGCAGCCATAATACACTGTAGAGTGACTCTGCTACATACATATTCATTTGGCTATTTGGAATCAAAAATCCTCAGGCCGGTAATTAAATACATCATAACAATAGAAAATGTCAAGTCTGCACTCAAAAGCCCGACTACCTAGCTAAGTACAAAGAAGAAATAGTTACAATCTATACACTAACATACTGGTCCTACTACGACTGGGGGCGACTAAATCTAGTCTAGTACAATCCCCAGATTTTTTTTATAAAATTAAGCTGACAAACGAGCACACAGTCCACCTGATGGTAAGTGGTTGCTGTGGTCCATAGACATCTACATCTATCTTCGTTTGCGAATTAAAATGCAGATGCGTTGTCAGCCGTGAGAACTAAGATAGAATGCCTCTTTTCCAGTAAGAAGGGTCTCCGGTTCTCTACACTCACCATACGAAACACAGCAGCATTAAGCTGCTATTTTACGTTGGTATTTTGTGAGAGCGAGGTCCTTCCCCGGTCGAGCCGACCCATTCGTGCTACAACTATACAATTAATATGGCTGCAGTATGGCTCTACCATGTAATGAGATGACACAAGTTTGCGCATTTACCACTAAAAAGAATCCCTTCGTCGTATCTCTTCAGTTTCAAGGCACTCCCCTTGCTGCCTCAGCCAGTATCGGAATTCGCGGTGTCGACATATTGAGTGACGTGCAGTTTCGTGGTCACTTGGAAGAGAAGGCCAAATTGGCCTCTAAAAATCTTGGCGTGCTGAGTAGAGCGGGACAATATTTCGTGCCGGCACACCGCTTGCAACTTTACAAGGCTCAGGTTAGGCCGCACATGGAATACTGTTCCCATATCTCGGCTGGGGTTCCCCAGTGCCAGCTCCTTCTATTTGATCGCATCCAGCGCAGAGCTGTTCGAATCGTCAGCGACCGAACTCTTTCCGATCGGCTTGACTCACTGGGACTGCGGAGAGATGTTGCATCTCTTTGCGTATTTTATTGCATTTAGTGCTCTGAACAATTGTTCGAACTAATTCCAACCGCACAATTTCATCATCGCACATCGCGACAAAACTCGCGATACCATCCATACCATCTGGATGACTGGCGGTCCACCACTGTGCGAATTAAAAGAAGTTTTCTTACTTGCACAACTTCCTTGTGGAATCGACTACCACCAGATATTTTTCCGGGCTGATACGACTTAGTAACCTTCAAAAAAAGAGAGTACTCCTTTTTAAAAGGCCGGCAATGATGTTGCAGTTGTTCATGGGTGGCGGTAATTAGTAATAGGGTTAGTTACCCTTTGGATACGGAAATCTAAAAACTGTACTGTCCGACCCGTCTGCCAATCTTGACAACAAGGGAAAACGTCCCCCTTATGAGGCTATCTATGGGGACCCCTATATTCAGCAGTAAGCTTTGATAGAATGAAGGTAGAGAAGCTAAGAGCTTACATAAATGTAAGCTTAGACTGTCTTTTTCTTAAGGGGAGATAACTGGCGCCTTTGGTGAGCTCATGAGCACCTATAAAACTATATTACAGCTGTATTGCCAATCTTTTAATAAGAACTACTTTATTTTTTTGAATTTCCTAAATGAA
Source organism: Parnassius glacialis (assembly GCA_033319125.1). Classification (NCBI taxonomy): domain Eukaryota; kingdom Metazoa; phylum Arthropoda; class Insecta; order Lepidoptera; family Papilionidae; genus Parnassius; species Parnassius glacialis. The sequence continues at coordinate 36,051,726 of JAVANC010000018.1, forward strand.
ATTAGTTCAGATAAACTGTCAGAGAGAATAAATTCCCCAATGGTGGTGTATGGCGGAAAATTCGTAAACGCATTTCGAATTCAGAATTATGGCGCAGTGTACGATGGTGAATTTTTCGATTTTTGATGGTGAGTTAATCCAAACAAGTTATTCGAACTCTCCCTGTGACAGAGACGATAGAATAAAAAAAATAGTATATCTAAATTATAAAAAATTTATGTTCTGTTAAATTTATTCCAAATAAAACGTATGTATAGTGAGGACATTGCGAAATATACGGCACATGATAATGGAAATACGAGTATATAATAACAAAATATTTAGTAATAACTACATTAGTTACGTTTGCCGTTTCAAAAGGAAGACTATTACTGAAAATTACTCAGCAAAACTCGACCTGCTATAAGGCGTATAAGGAAATTAATTGAAGGAATGAAACTGCAATCTGTAATATAATGGAGATGAAATAGTGCAAATTGTATGTGTGAAATGATTTTGATTTAAATTTATGATACATTTTCTAAGCCTATATTATGTAATTGGCCAGTATTTTGACAAAATAATAGTCAATAATTAGATTGATCATTCAGGTAAAAATATTCCAATAAAAAACAACTTCTTGCGTTCATTATTATTCAGTGTTTTTATTTATGAAAATAGTCAAATTATTATTAGTATTTTTTTTTTCAAATAATTTTATCTGCACTTGGAACGCTAACTCCCTTTAAAAGAAAATAACAATTTTATACATAAGCTCTGTTTTTAGGGTTCCGTACCACAAAAGGAAAAAACGGAACCCTTATAGGATCACTTTGTTGTCCGTCTGTCCGTCTGTCTGTCTGTCTGTCAAGATCCTTTTTATCAGGAACGCGTGGAGGTATCAAGCTGAAATTCATATCAAATACTCAAGTCTACTATCTCTTAGAGCTGTGAAAAAATCAAACTTCTAAGCCAAGGCAATCAAAAGATACAGCCGTTTATGGCGTAAATTTTCGACATTCGCAAGGGAATCAAAACCTACAGGGTACTTCCCGTGAACTCAGAATCTTGAAATTTGGTACGAAGCAACGTTTTATAGCACAGATAAAGGAAAAATTGCGAAAAGCATAAATTTTTAGATACGTCATATAATAAAAATATTTTTAACAATTTTAAACTTATATACCTACAGATTTGTTCGGAACCCTCGGTGCACGAGTCCGACTCGCACTTTGCCGGTTTTTTTCTTTATCAGCTACCTATATTATTTTCGTAACTTCTAGATAAGTAGCGATACTCGCGACTTCAATCGCGTGTAATTATCACAATAAAAAGATAAAGATCAAGCCTGTATCCATTTATGAATTACATTAAATATGTAAGTTGTTAACAGAGAGGAGTCAGCTATTTCTGTCGATATTAAGAATTAATTATACTATGAATAAAAATAAATTTTGTGTAAAATTTGTTTCCTCTCTTCTGCTACGCCTAAATATGAGAAGGTGTATTATCTGTGCGATATGAATGAGAAAAAAGGACTCGGTTACAAATAAAACAATCTTAACATTTAACGTCCAATGTAAGTAGCAGTAGTAGGAAGAGTTGATAATCATCATCTAACATAAAAAAAATGTTATGAGACTGACGTAGAGTGCCATAAATTAGAAATATTATCACTTACTAACTCCCTTCCAAACTGTGTCCAATAAATATAAATCAGCCCAAAATGAAATAAAAGAACACATATTGGCTATGGATAATCTGGCAAAGACTTCTAAATATAATGAGGAGTGGTTTGACTCCTTAGATAATTTTTTTTATAGGATAAGGGTGACAAACGAGCCCACAGTCCACCTGATGGTTAGTGGTTGCTGCGGCCCATAGACATCTACATCTATCCTCTATTACAAATCAAAATGTAGATTTTTTTTTATAGGACAAGGGTGACAAACGAGCACACAGTCCACCTGATGGTAAGTGGTTGCTGCGGCCCATAGACATCTACATCTATCCTCTATTACAAATCAAAATGTAGATGCGTTGTCACCCATGAGGCTAACATGGAATGCCTCATTTCCAGCAAAAAGGGCCTCCGGCCACCTGCACTCACCAAGCGAAACGCAGAGGTAAACCTCTACTTCACGCTGGTTTTCTGTGAGGTCGTATTACCACCCCGGTTCGAGCCGGCCCATCCGTGCGACAGCAAAAGCTGCCGCGTGGCTCTACCACTGTTATAATATATAATAAATATATATAAATAAATTATTTTTCATATTTCACATTTCCCATAAATTTTTCCTGATAATTCCCATCGTCGTCTCTTACGACACTCGTATTATTAAATGGGTTGACAGATACTCTTGACTTAAGTGGTTCAAATGCTATTTTCTTAAGACACAATGACCTAGATCTAGCTTAATGGACAATTAATGGGTCCTCGATATCAAACCAGATCAGATCAACATAAATAATAAAACTATTATAAATCTAATAGAAAAATATATCATTTATTTGGATTTTGGTTGAAGTTGTACTTACTAGATAGATTTACTATATTGTTATTGTAGCATACATTGTAAGATAAATTATCTGCATAAATGAGAAAGGCAAATAAGTTTATATTGAACCATAAAACAACTGATGCATACATTTTCTAATGCCGGTTTTTGCACGTGTCGATTGTAACTGACGTAGAGGATTTTGCACGAGATGCTATGTATGTAGGTACATTGTGTCACAAAGGCTTCAGCTAGATTTATAGTGTTATAGCGTGCTACAATAGATTGCAAAATAATAATTATTCTCATTACTTGGCATGACTGTATTCTGTGGAATTCCGCGGTTGTTTCTAAAAACTTGACCTTTTAGACGTTTATGTAGACTAGATTGTTTTGAAAAACAATTACAATCATCATTGTGCTCAATTACAACAATACAATAGACTTGTTATTGAAAATGAGGAAAAGGATAATGATTCAATGCCAAGTCAAGTCAAGTCGGCAAACATGCAGTTGAGCCAGGCTGCAGTTATAATATGGTTGCAATAAGAATGGGTTGGCTTGACCGGCGCAGGACATGCTCTCACAGAATACCAGCGTGAAATAACAGCTTGATGCTACTGTGTTTCGTATGGTGAGTGTAGAGAACCAGGGACCATTTTGCATTGGAAACGAGGCATTCCATCATAGTTCTCAGGGGTGACAACAAATCTGCATTTTGATTCTTAATCGAGGATGGATTTAAGTGTCTGTGGGCCACTGCATCCACCTACCATCAGATGAAATGTGCTCGTTTATCATGCTTACTCTATAAAGAAAACACAAAACTTTAACTTCAGATAATCAATTAGCTTAATTATTTAAAGTTAAGGTTTTATCTTCATTGGATTTATCGAAAACAAAAACCTTACATTAATCGAAAACACATACATAGCGTTGTTTTATAGAATTTATTTTGTGTTGAATTTATTAAGGATCATAATATGGTTTTACAGACTTAAGACATTCCGTCACGCAAGCAACGCAATAAATAATTCAACACACAGATTGTTGATACCATTCCGTCCACTATTAACACAACGAAAGCGTAGACAGTATCTGTATTAAAATATTTTCTTCTCTGGATTGTATTGATAACTATTTATAATTGCTTATTGTTTTTTTTTCTTTGAGATGTAACAAATTATTTTGGCTTGTGTCGAGAGCAATAAACGAGCAATTGTTAAACTTCTTACCGCAAACGTTTACAATAGGGAGTAAAAATAGTGGAAACGCAAGAATACTCCAAAGACAAGTTTAGATTTTGCCTTTCCTTGTACAGATGGCGTTACTTGGTGCTAAAATAAGAAGTACTCACATTTTTGCTGGCAGATGGCGCTGATTACGCTGATTTAGTAATTCCTGTAACAAGCAAACATTTTTATTATGAGTGTTTTATTCACTCAAAAGGGAAGACAAATATAAGTACATGTTTTATGAATAGTTGTTTTTAAAATATAGTTAAATGTTGTTTAAATAAATTTTAAATTGAATAAGTATATAAACGTCATTGTTTTCCACTTCTCTGCAATTTTATTATGTCAATAATATTATGTAGGTAATACTAAATAGAATTAATAACTTCATATGTTGCGTTTTAATATGAATAATGTAAGGTCAGGCAGGTGAATCATTTGGCTTACCACTACAGAGTGACGGGTTTTTCCTGTTTGCCATTAATTGTAAATTGATTCAGTAACTTTAATGTTAATATATACCTACGTCCATTAGATAAATGCATTGAGTGCATAATTCTGTAAGCCTATGATGATTCATTAAGTTCACTTAGAATTATATTAATAATATATAATATAAATAAAATATGTAACAGTGGTAGAGCCACGCGGCAGCTTTTGCTGTCGCACGGATGGGCCGGCTCGAACCGGGGTGGTACCACGACCTCACAGAATACCAGCGTGAAGTAGAGGTTTACCTCTGCGTTTCGCTTGGTGAGTGCAGGTGGCCGGAGGCCCTTTTTACTGGAAATGAGGCATTCCATCTTAGTCCTCACGGGTGACAACGCATCTGCGTTTTGAATTGTAATAGAGGATAGATGTAGATGTCTATGGGCCGCAGCAACCATTTACCATCAGGTGGACTGTGTGCTCGTTTGTCACCCTTATCCTATAAAAAAAAAACAATGTAACACATTTTATTTATCACCATTGACGGCCAGAACTTTAATCTTTTAATAAAATTATTAAATTATTATAATTCTTAATCGTTTTACAAATTTGTGTAGAAAATTCATTAAACAACTTTTCAAATCCAAAATATAATTATAGTGATATTATAACGTATGTTTTTGTTTGTTTGTTTTAAATTATATTTTAACATTGAAAATTATAATTTAAATCCGATCCGATCATATAGTACCAAAATAGACTTCGTCAAATAGGATAAAATACTCTTATTGGATAAATTATAAGTAGAACGTAAAAATCGAAATTTACAACACATCCTTTAATATTTTGATTTCATTCATAAATTCATTTCAGTCTATAAAAGTTCCACTGCTGAACATAGGCTTACTCCATAAATTCTCAAAGCCTCATAGCGGCTATATTTGCCATTGGGTTGGGTTTGAAACCGCAGTTTTTTATTACTTTTAGTCGTTAATTTATTTAAATATTGCTGCCTATTTCTTCCTATTTGATCATCATCATTACAATCCTTCATAAATCCACTGCTGTGGGCTCAGGTCCTGAGCCACCTGCATCCATCGACTTACTGCATGTCTTACCAGATCATTTCATCTAGTTGGAGGTCGTTACTTACTTACCGGTACGAGGCTGCCATTCGAGAACCTTTCCCTTTCCTGTTTGATATAATACTCGTATGTTAATTCTAGAGGTTATGAGGTTAGGCTAGAGAAGATGATCTATAATATTTGAAATTATGAGGTCATTAGCCATCTGTTCCCCAGTCTTTTCTGATGAAGCTGAAATGGCCACTAGGGCAATGATTGTACAAGAGCTAATATATTTTCTTATAAGAAATATGCAGTACTTATTTCTTATACATACTTTTTCTTATTAACACATTACAACCATACGTTGAGAACTTTTGTTTCGCGACCCTCATTTCCGGGTTCGAACTTAAATCACCGCTGCGGCGGTATTGCAGTCATACGATGTTATTATAATATAAGCTTTTTATCCGACTGCCTCGGAAGGGGGGTAATGTTTTTCGTGTGTATGTTTTTATGTATGTATGTCTATTTCTTTGACCAGCAGTAGCCTGTGTTGGCTTGATGGATTTTAACATATCGGGTGAGGTTAGATTTGTCTTAGTTGTAGAAGTGACATTGGGTATAATTATTTTCTCTATCAGTAAACTTTTTTCGCGGGCTGTTTTTTACATTTATATGATATATATTTCACTACTGCAATTTCATGTACATTCATAGATGTAGTTACATTATATTAATATTTTAATAGTGCTGCTGAATACTCCTATACCGATTTACTCCTCTAGCGAGCCTCTCACAAATTGGTAGAGTTCTATTTTTAAAATATTGGTTATGATATATCAATATAATTTCTTAATTTCCCAGATTAACTTATATTTATCAAGTATACAACATGTAACAAAAACCCTGTGGTTCCCGTTATGTACGTTATCAGGATCAGTATTCAAACCTATAGAAATAACTTTTTTTTTAAAACTCGACCATATTTTTATTTAATTTTATAAAAAAAAATTGTGGTTTTATTACCTCTTACTGACACTAGCCGATGCTAAAGCTAAGTAAAGCGGGGTCTTTGACAATCCTCTTACTCCCCAGACAATGCAGAGGTAATAAAACAACATACAATTGGCATACAATTATTTATTAAAAACAAAATTAAAAACAAATATTGTATGATTTTAAAAAAAAAAAGTTTTTTCTATACGTTTGAATAATGATCCTGATAACGTACTTAACGGGAACTACAGGGTTTTTGTTACATATTGTATAAACGAAATGCTTTCCTTAAATATTTTTATTATTATTTTTTATGTATAAAATGCAATAAATTAATTATGTGAAATGCTACGACAATATAAAAGAAATGTGGAACGTGAGGGTGACATTTTAGAAAATCAAAAAATAAATATTTTATATAAATTTGTGAATTTTGTAATTAAAAAAAACAGAAGCAGTCATAAGGACTGCCGACAGAAGTGAAAATTTAATGATATGTGCGTATACATGTACACAGGCCGCTATAATGCTGCATGCCGAGCTCATCGATGACGCAAACCCATAAGTTTTTACATACATACATATAATCACGCCTCTTTCCCGTAGGGGTAGGCAGAGACCACTTCTTTCCACTTGCTACGATCCTTACATACTTGTTTCGCTTCGTCCACTTTCATTGTTCCCTTCATACATGCTCTACGGTTTAGGGTACTCTTGACCTGGCCTTTTTTCAAGACGTCCCTGATTTGGTCTAGAAATGTCCGCCTAGGTCTACCCCTTCCAACACTTTCATTCACACTCGCCTTATACACTTTTTTTTTGTCAATCGTTCTTCATTCATTCTCTCGACATAAGTTTTTCCCTTATCAAAAATCGCTCACGCGGCTAAAGAATTTTTTACTTCAAATATTTTGTATAGTACAAATGGAGAACCTATCAGAGTCTGCGGCAGGTCAAAGATTGAGATTGTTTGTGTACTATAAAACGTAAGGAAATTGCGAGTAAGCTGCAGCGACTATTTTACTTCTGTTAATTAATTTATTAAAATACTCTATTATTTAAAATTTTATTTTGGGCTTTTGATATGAGATATGAATTAAAATAATTCTCATTAACAAAAGGAGAGTCCAAGGTAGAGTCGTATTTACATATTTCTTTAATTTTAAAGCGCCAATAGGTAGTAATTAACCTATAATAGTGCTGGTTTTCTAATTTGGTCCATCACTAGTATTCACCATCTCCGGTTTAGCCAAGTCATTACTTTAGCTATAATATCCTGCAAGGTGGCTCGACCATCTGATTGCCTCTATGGTCCAGTGGTTGTAGTAGTGCGACTATCGACCATGGTAACCCGGGATGGAATCCCGAGTCGAGCCAAACAAAATCAATAACTGAGCTTTTCCATTAAGAAACTCTCAGTATCTGCCCGGAGCCAAGAGTTAGCGGTGTCTCACCCTGAAGTCGGTTTTTACATGTTTATTTTAATTTAATATTGTGTTTATAAAGGCATGTCTTATTTTTTGTAGGTAACGCTAATTCATAACGTTAGAGGTGTCAACAAAAAATATTAAATATTTATGTAAATAAAAACTCAATGCAGCCCTGGCTCGAAACCTAAGAAGTTTTAGACCGGGCCAAAAAAAACCTTATAAGAAACGCTCCAGCTGTCGCCACACGAAACTATCGGGGGCTGTTACATCCCCTCTATAAATAAATCGATGGGCGTTGCGTTTTTCGGGGTGGGGTTGCCTATGGGGTCATTTGGAGTAGTCGCGGCAATTTTTTGGTTCATGCGACACGATTATAAATTATGGGGTGAAGGCGGAAAATGTGAGTTTTTTCAATACCAATCTAACAATTTTTAGAAAATTAGCTTTTGATAGAAATTGTTAATTTACGTCTTCCACACTTAATTCCTAGTTAGTGCTTTCTTTTGTGTGGTTTTAATTGTTGAAAAGTAATTTACAAACTAGTTTTAATGATTTTGTTAATACCTATGTGTAATTGTTTGAAATTGTTAATACTTTAACCTTTTAATGTTTTAATATTTATATAAAGAGCATTGGATGGGATAATAACTAATTTTTTCTTTTTATTTTTTTTAAAACCTTACCTCCCCACTAGGATTTTCTTCTGTGTTGTGGAGACAGTTAACAAACATAAATTACACGAGGGCAAAGATACAGACCTGGAACAATTATTTGTAGGTCATACAAATACTTGTTCCGTGCGGGATTCGAACCCGCGGCCCCTAGCGCAACAACTCATTGCTAAGCCACTGCGCCACGGAGACGTCAAATTATTTCAAAATTATATATTTATGAATTTTATTAATAAAGCCCATGTGGCCTTATTCATAAAATCAGCGTTAATTTAAGAGATGCTTAAACTTGCTATTTTACTTTTCACTAAACAATAATAGAAAGAGACGATTATGACTTATAAATAACCTACTCCCAGATTTCCGCGATAACTTAAATATAAAAAACATAAAAAAAAACTTAAAATGTACTTTTTGGGTAATATATAAAAAAGAAAATGTTATTACTTAAAACAGCGTATATGCGTTTGCTCAGGTCCTAGTTAGGCAGTAATGTTTTCTTTTTACAAAGTAAATTAATTATACTTAATGTAACATCGACTCAGGTGGCGTCATCACAAACTTTAGTGGTTTTCTGTATGCGACTTTTTGGGATAGCTTTTTTTGTAATGCTTTGTAATATGGTAAATAAATTTAAAAAAAAGTAAACCGTAAACCTTTATTTCGGGCATACTTTAATCTAAATTTACATGAAATAATTATCTAATTTTGAAACTTTACTATTTTTTTTACGTAATTTCACATAAACTGTAGGAATTATCCAGTAAAGGGAGGTAGGTGAATTAAAGCCATTTCCTGGAAAATGTTCAATACTATTTGAGCCGTTAATTACCGTTTGTCTATGGTCTAACGTGTTGTTTCTATATTTGAAAACGTTCCGTTTTCCCTTACGTTCTATTTTACGGTAGGTACCGTTTGTCCGATTATTTTTAATAACAACTTGTGTCTTTATGCACTTCGTATAAAGTAAAAAGGATATTTAATTATAAGACAATTTTGAATATAAGACTTAGGTATAAGAAATTATTTTCCTACTTGCCAGTAAACCTATTTTTATACCTACGTCAAAATATTCCAAATGTACTACATAATGGATTTTTTTAATTAGGTAAAATAAATCTGGTAGGACAAACGTTATAGAGAAGTTTCTTAAATTATGTTTACTACGTGAATGAAGTAACGTATTTTGATACTAGCCTCTATTGTAATATTTTTTATTTACATTATTTTATTGGTAACATGTTATGCAGGAAAAATATCAATAACAATCGTGTTTGAACATTATAAAAATTTGGCATTTATAGAATGTTTTAAGCATTTTAAATTAAAAGTCATTATCTTTTTATAATTTGATATTTTAATGTTTATTTTCTTATCTGTTAAAATTATGTTTAACTTAAAGAAAAATTAATACCTAACTATAACATTATACAATTTTTTTTTACTTTATACGCTTTTATACGTGACAGCGTCATCGGTCTACCCAGCTAATAGATCCCTAGTTTGACTACCAGATCTCCCAACATTTTGGAAAAAAATAGCTTTGGTGCGTTATAATTCTCGCCTATACTTTTGACACCACATTCAAGCATGTCTTTGGTTAAAGGTTAAATCAGATACGTTTTGACAAGGATGAGTCGCCTTTTTTGACCTTTAAATACACCCATTGCAGTCGATAATACCTAAATAGACAGTGAGAGTATAGATGATACTATTATCACTATATTCGAATCTTGATGATAAAACGACTATACACTCATACATTTTTATACATTAATGCTAGTATTACACACAATGTAAATTAAAATAAAACCGCCAACTAATTCAGCCCCGCCCGTTCACTGTTAAACGCACGTCGGATGACGCCACGCATTTACAACTGGCAACGAACACTTCGAGGTAAATAAATATTGAAAACATCGTCTTGTAACCACTATTAGTGTTTAAAAACAGTTATACAAAATACAGTCCCTTAACACCGTACGTATTTACAGAAATTAATTAAATTTTAACATATTAAAATTTTAAACTCATAGAAGCTACTTCAAGCCTTTTTGTCTTTTAGAGTGACAAGCGAGCACTACTCCAACTGACTAATATACTACCTGATGGTTAGTTGTGATGTAGCGGAAGATGGTAATGTAACTACACTAAATTAGCTTAACAAAAGCCTGCTCGCCTTGAGAACATCCACATTGTATTTGGATGGGAAGACGTATGCTGACAAACTCCAACTTCAAAAAAAAGCCTTCACTGCCTATAATAACACTGGCTCACATAACTTCAAACGGGAACAGAATATTGGGGGCACTGCTGATTGGCGGCAGGAATAAATTAAAAGATGGTAGGTAAGTCCATTTTAAAACTGCACGCGCGTACTTTGTATTTTTGGTAGATTTTACCACACTTGTCATGACAAGTATCGGACTAATTTTAAAATCTGCTAAATTTAGATTCAATGCTGTAAATGTGACAAAATCTACCAAAAACACGAGAGATGCGGGTGCAGTTTTTAATTTGACGATCTTTCGATCGATTTTGGAAAGAAGCCTTACACAATGGTTTTATTACACTATTATTTTACCTTGCATAAAATATTTATACATGGCAATATTCTACGAACAAACTCAGATATTTGAAACACTTTTGCCTTTTCTTATTAGCGAGAGAGAAAAAGAAAAAAGTTGTTGTCCCCATAGAAAATATTTAAAACTTGCCTGTTTTAAGTAATAAAACATTTCTTGAATTTTTTTAATATCATTCTAGTTTTGTAACGAACGTATCCTACACTCGTCATTGTAAGCAATAAAAATGGAATAGCCATTTGCCCCTCTATGCCAGAGATAGGGGAACGCAACAAAGGATGTGGGATGGAACCAAACGTTTTGGGGTAAAACTGGCAAATGTAGGAATTAGAGTTAGGGGCGGTCAACCAGGAAATTGCCCTTTTTATTCATATCATACAATTATGTTGCTGAGCACTTTTTACTGTATATTACATATCATTATTAATACAGTTTATTTTTATAGGAAATTATGTACCTATAACCCTATGGTTCCCGTTAAGTGCGTTATCAAAGTCAGTATTCAAACGTAAATACATAACTTTTTTCAAAAAACTTGAACATTAAAAAAAAATAATTTCAAAAAAATGATTTACGAATTGTATGTGGTTTTATTACCTCTGCATTATCCGGAGAATAAGAGGATTGTAAAAGGCCCCCCTTCATCGATGCCCGTGTCAGTTAGAGGTAATAAAAAACCACATACAATTTGCAAATTAATTTTCTTTAATTTTTTTTTATAGGATAAGAGTGCAAAACGAGCACACAGTCCACCTGATGGTAAGTGGTTGCTGCGACCCATAGACATCTACATCTATCCTCTGTTACAGATCAAAATGCAGATGCGTTTTCACCCGTGAGGACTAGGATGGAATGCCTCATTTCCAGTAAAAAGGGCCTTCGGACACCTGCACTCACCAAGCGAAACGCAGAGGTAAACCTCTACTTCACGCTGGCATTCTGTGAGGCCGTGGTACCACCCCGGTTGGAGCCGGCCCATCCATGCGACAGCAAAAGCTGCCGCCTGACTCTACCACTGTTAAACTGTTGTTTTTTTAATGTTCAAGTTTTTTTGAAAAAAAAAATTCTTTACGTTTCAATAATAACTTTGATAACGCACTTAAAGGGAACCACAGGGTTTTTGTTACACGTTTTATAATATACGAATACTAATTATATTTTAACTTTATTTTAAATTTTACTTTATTTTAACTTTATTAAAAATGTACCAATAGTCTGCCACTGACAATAGGCCCCATAGATTACCTCCCCCATAGATGCCTCATAGGGGGTATTTGTCGTGGTTATCACGCTTGGCAATCGGGTTGGCAACGGCAGTTTATTCATTATTTTTGGTGTTATTAGTAAGATGCTGCTGCCTTCATTTTATTATTTTAAGTGTTATCAGAAAGATGGCGATGTGCAGGTCATGTTTCATTTCCTTCTGTCGCCTCTTACGTCACCCACGGGACGACAGTGTAGGGGTAGTGGGGGGCGGGATACATAAGCCACCACTATACGGCTTATTATAATATATACTTTATTATAATTGATGCTGGTTTGAATATGACATATTCTTTACAAATCAAAATTCTTCCCAGAACATATCAATTTTTTTAACTAGGTATGTTTGATTTCAAATAAAAACAAGATAACTATATAAAATAAAAAAAAGAAAATAGTACAGTTAATGAGTTTTGTCTGCTTATCAACCGCATACTGATAGAATAATATACTTTTTGCAGTTGTTACTTACTAGATAGAAACAAAGGCATTGAAATAAATATATTTCTCTTTATTGATAATAAAATATGTCGATCCATTTAAAATATGTAAATCAGTCAGTCGGGTAACATAGTCTTCACTGGAAATAATCAATATTTTTATATTCTTATTTTTATTTTCAATAGGTATGTATTGACAATAAAAATAATAGTATTATAATAGGTATTAATATAATTTTTTAGTCGATTTTAACTTACATGTGTACCAACGTAATATATTTTTTGCCTAGCAACAATACAACGACAGCTTACAGTTTTTTGAATTTGTACCAGCCTTTTAAGCCAATAAATCACTCGAAAAATCAATAGCCGCATTGATCCGATCCAAAAATCTAACCCTCACGACTCCGAACGGCACATTGTTGTAAACATCGTTTGCTTATTATTTGAAAAAACCGAATTTGCATCGCAATGGGTAAAATTTGCATATTGGGTTACAGATTTAGTTTTGCATAACAAAATGAACTATTGAACTTGGATGTGACTTAAAAAACTACCTGAATCTAAAATTTCTACTGTACAGGCTGTTTTACTTAACGAAATATAGAATACACATAAAAGTTAAAGTTACAGCCTATTATACGTCCCACTGCTGGGCACAGGCCTCCTTTCATTTCTGAGAGGGTTTTAGGGCAAGGAAAGGTCCGCCGCGCTGCCCCAATGCGTGTTGGCGAACTTCACGTCTTCGAAATATATTATTTTTTTATTTGTCAGACATGCAGGTTTCCTCATGATGTTTTCTTTCACCGCCGAGCACGTGGTAAATCAGCACTTAAAATTGCAATTAACAATTTCATTGGTGCCGGCGGGTATCGAACCCGGGTTTCTCGCGTACTGTGAAACTTACAGCGAGTGCTAACCATCTGAGCTCTTATACTAATACATATATTAATGTACACATACATATACACTATTAATATATATACAGTATTTAACATTATTAAGACTTATTTGTTAGCAATATTTTGTAACAATATATTAAAATAAACGTATTTGAAATACACATAGAAAAAGAAGTATTTTTCTTGAGCAATAGTTTTTTTTTTCATAATTTCACAATGTTTATATGTATTTCCTGGTTACAGAATTTCTTTGATTTTGTTGCAATAATTAATTATTAATAAAATTTACTCCACTTGTGTAACAGATCGTAATTTTACTCGGTACAATTTGTATAATATTAGGTAATCAATAAATTGTGATTTCAATAATAGAAACATTGAGTTATATGTACTACGTACTAGAGAAGCCATTCCGAACATTGACTATGTTCAACTGAACTGTACTGCAATCCGTACAAACTAAATATTGCGTAAATTGAAGATTTGTGAATTCCAAAAAATAATAATTATTATTTTTTATTTAGAAATATAATATTATGTTTGTTTAGATTAAATTAAGATATTTTATATTAAATTCTAATATTTATTTTATATGAATATCTTATTAAGTGGCGAAGCTTACGAAGTCACTTATTGATTTCACGATGTCTGTCCGTCTGTCCGTCTGTCCGTCTGTCCGTCTGTCCGTCTGTCCGTCCGTCCGTCCGTCCGTCCGTCCATCCGTCCGTCCATCTGTCCGTCTGTCCCACGATTATCTCGAGAACGGTTTCGAATTTTCAAATTCTGTTTTCAGCAATCGATTACTGATCACAAGGCATATGAACCTCCTATTTTGAAACTGATTGCTCAACGGCAACCGTTAGAAACCGCTACAAAGCTGATTGCTTCGCCACTTTGCTATGCTGTTAGCTTGCTAGGTTTATTTTATATCAAATTAGTCTTCGCTCATGCGCGACTACAACTCCCGCGCATGCGCGAAGACATAGAGTAGGACACATTTTTTGTTTGGAATAGCTTCTCTAGTACGTAGTACATATAACTCAATGAATAGAAACTTTTGTTTTATCAGTCAAGGGTTTAAAGAGCTTATAATATTACAGGCTGAGACGCGTTCCGGCGTTCTAGCATTCCTGAGGCTGAGTATCTATAGCCTTCTTTGTTTAAAACTAGTTGCAAGTGTCCGTGGGCTACAGTACGAGTAAGTAGCCACTATCACTACCAGTTTCATAAAAATCAAAATTAATCGTTTTTAGGCCACTGTGAAAAAGAAAATACAATAAATTTATTTTATGTCTTGTCATTTATTTCACACGTTATAATTGATTCAACTACGGTTGTTATGAGATTTAAATTATTACATAACCCTTTAGCGCTTACGGGCGGTCCAAAACGACCAGTGCGAAATTTTATAACAATCGATCTTTCTCAATCAATTTCGTTTCTCGATTCAATCGGACCCTTCGAGGAGCTAACGAACTTATACAAACCGTATGCAAATATAAATCATGTAGTCACGAAATCACAATGCAGCATTGAAATACTCTCAGGTGCTCCGATGAACGTCTGTCACAATGGATGTAATAAAAAATGTATTCCCATTATTGTTGCTAACTCAGGGGTTTGAGCGTAGTCTATTTAATATGCGTGTGAATATTTTTTGCTAAACTACGTCGCCGCAAAGATTGTAAAACAGGAATGTTTTTGTTTTGACTAATTATCCGTCCTTTTGTTTTTGTTTTCTTATTAAGATATAATCGCATTATTCTGAATATAACGGATTCACAGCTATCTAAACGTAATTCTATTTTTAATTGTTATAGCTATAGATCGCTCGTTTTTAATAGCGGGTAATTTAGGGTTAAATGAGGTTATAGATCGTCGAGTTTTTTCGTATATTCACGATAAATAAACTAAGCATTATTGAACACAGTATTTTAAGCGGAAGTTCAATTGATTTATCTTAATAAGTTTACAGAAAGTAAGCTATTGTTTAGATAACTTATTTATGTGACGAAATAGTCAACTATTCAGTAATAAGAGGTGGCTTCGCAGTTGTGGGACGTTTGTACACATTTATTTTATACTAGCAATCCACCCCGGCTTCGCACGGGTGATTTATGGATCTCACAACAGCACCACATACTGGGTTCATATGTGAATCTAAACTATCTAGGGACCCATTCAAACACACAAAAAATTTCATCGAAATCGGTCGAGCCGTTTTTTAATTTTAGCGAGACTAAAGGACAGCAATTGATTGAATGATTTTTATTTTTAGGATATTAAATTGAGTTTATTTCATATTCAAGCCGATTCTATTTTTTGAGTTATGGATTGGCTCGACCAAAGAATGGCTACGTTCTCACAAAATACTAGATTAAAGATAAAAATAAGTTAAGTTATAACCTTTTTAAGACCTTTCAACGATCTCCTATCATTTCTAAAAGCGTTTTTGGGCAAGGAAGTGTCAACCGCGCTGCTGCTGTATGTTACCCTCACGACTTTTCCTTCACTGCCGATCATTATAATTAAGAATTTTATAAGTGCCGGCGTTGATCGAACCCGAGACGTACGCGTACTGTGAAATTTACAGCAAACGCTCAGCCCCTGAGCTATCACAGCTCTTACTAGACTATTATAGTAAAATAATGTTTCATTGTTTTAGTTGCGTGACAGGAGTCTATGAGCAACATCATTTACTTAGCAATTAGCATTAGTTGGATTGTGTGCTTCTTTGCCATTCTAAACTGTATAAAAATTTACATACATAATATATAAATGTGTAAATGTTGTAATTTACGCATTCACACACACACACACACACACACACACACACACACACACACACACACATACACACACACACACACACACACACACACACACACACACACACACACAAGCGCGCGCTCGCACGTTCCATCAAATTAAATTTATTAAATATTTACTTATAATAATACTTACCACAATTAAATGGATTATAACGTATCATTGTAATTAAAAAATGTATTCCAACTGAAATACAGGTTCGTCGCCCAGTTTAGGTATCGGTCTCTCACATTACTTTGTGCCTTTTTTTGTCAAAAATCGATATTGTTAATTTAATGTGGTGAGAAAATAAATTATTATTATTATTATTGTTTTCATGTTACGTAATAATTGGGCAAGAGATGAAAGTTCCCATCAGTTTAATTCAAGACCCATTATTCCGTTTAATAAAATACATCTCTTTCCGGCACAGATTGTTGCGACGCAACGCATCAGATTCACTTTCTACGCAGGTGTTTAAACGACCCCGAAGATTTCCTGCCTCAAATAAAAGGGTTAACTGACAATCGAGATCACAAAAACTCGTAAAACATCCCTTTGTTGAAATCTCAGGTGGTGTAGAACTAATGTAGTTTTTTTAGTTTTTTGAAAGGTCACGCAGGTTGCGGTGAAAGTGAAATCATTTGGGGGTTGCTTTTGAAATTAAATTTTGAAGAACTGCTTTTGTGTAACTGATACTTCAATGTTTTATGTGGTTTTTATTTTGTTGAAGAAATCATATCATTTGATCACTTTTAAACTGAGTGTATTTTAATAGTGGTACGCATATCATATAAAAAAATTGCTATAGAACGACATTGCTAAATTAGTGCAAGATGTAGGTTTATGAAGATTTAAAAAAGTAGAGTCATGTATTAAGGACGCACACAGATTGTATGGGAGCGTCATTATAGTGAACTTTTATGACAGATTATCCAGTATTTATTTATTAGCTTTAAGAGTTAAGTATATTTTATTAAATATTACCTGGTAATCGGCGCGCTGCTGGCACAGAAAAAATAATAGTGGAAATATCGTTTTAAATTTGGAAGAGTCATATTGTTTGATAATACATTCATTTAAATTGGATGATGTATAACTTTTCAATAAATTTTTCAGTACAAAACGTGTAATATAATTGTACTAGGCTTCACACAAGTACAGGCAATAAGTTGACAAAGTTTTAGCACAATGTGATGAACGGAATAGCAGCGATTAAAATACGAACAAACAAACATACATTTTTATATATTAAACTATCAGTCCGTTCCAGTATCGTGAAGATTTGTCTTTTAAATTTGTCTGAAACATTATAACTCCGAAAATAAGGCATTAAAAACTTCGTTGTGTGTAATATTACATATAATTCGTCTGAGAAAAACCGTCACATAGAGTTGCATCTTTGCATGCAGCTTTGATTTATAAATTAAATGAGTGACAAAAATGTTCTTACCGATTGAGCGCCCACTTGAACATTTGGGTGTGCTTTTAATTTGTACGTAGCTTTGTGAATACAACTTCAAGCAATGCACTTAAGGTTGAATTTACATTAATGTATATTTATTTCAACTAGAATTACGTCAAAACAATTGGCGACAGTTTTTAGGGAAATTTTGCATGGGTTTGTGTATCTAGTTTTGTATTAGGGATCAGTGCTACTATGATAATACGGTTTAGTTGTTTCTCACTGCAAACTTTAAAATAAAAAAAATATCCTCACAAAAAAAATTACACGTGGATGAACAGCCAGACACGGAACAATTATTTGTAGGCCATACAAAATTACAAATACTTGTTTCGTGGGAGATTCGAACACACCGCTGTCAATGTCTTACCGCGTCTTACGTAAACATCTTTGGAGGGAGCCTAATTTAATCCTTAGCCTATTTAGTAATCTGTCGCTGAAGGCGCTTTTGATACAAAAAATTGTAACCATCTCATTGCTGCCGGCTGAGATCGAATCCGCATTGCTATTTTTATATTTACGGCTAACGCTTACCCGCGGCGTTACAACGCCTATCCGCGAATTGCAATTTTGGGTGCAAATTTACAGTTTACGCGGTAGATCCATATCCATGCTGCAGCTATATTATGGTTGTAGCACAAATGGGTTGACTCGACTGAGGATGTACCACGCTCTCACAGAATTCCAACGTAAAATAGCAGCTAAATCTGTATTTCGAATGGTGAGTGTACAGAACCGAAATGTTTGTTCAATTAATGTTGTAAAATTCCGTGTGGAATGACGCGTTTGCAGTAAAAAGGGTCTTACCTTTTTACTGCAAACGCGTCATTCCATCTTAGTCATTAGGGCAACGCATCTGCATTTTGAATCTTAATCGTGGATTGATGTTTTTTTTTAGAGAATAGGGTGACAAATGAGCACATCGTCCACCTGATGGTAAGTGGTTGCTGCAAAACATAACCGCACTCAAATCGCTCCACTCGTTAAAGAGCTACGATGCTACAGACAGGCACACAGATAGACACACATAGCGGTAAAACTTAAAACAGCCCTCTTTTTGCGTCGGGGATTAAAAGGATCATCAAAATCGGTTCAAAATTGACGAACACATCGCGTAACTAACATACGAAAAAACACACAGTCGAATTAAAAAACCTCCGTCTTCTATTAAAATCGGCTATAAAAGAGAATCAATAATTGATACTATGAAACATCCAAAATGACGATGTAAGAATACCCACTACCCCATATAGTACCGTGGATGTCGTAAGAGGCGACAGAGATAAATTGAAATTGGTGATGGGCAGCAGTGTTTGCTATAACAACTCAAAATAATAAAAAAACTGCGGTTGACAACCCGCTATGGCAAAATGCCCCCTATGAGGCAAAAAATAGGGGAGACTTATGTTCAGCAGTGGCCTTTTATTGGCTCTAATGTATGAATGGATGAAACATTCAATTCACTTCAAACATGTCATTTAAAAACAAATACATTATTTTGAATAGAATAGAATTGAATAGAAAAAATAGAATATAATCATTTTTATTCAATATAGATTACTTATTAAAAGTCATTTTTTACTTTTACCATTGATTCGGAATACACCTCTTGACGTTAAATACAATTATATTATTATTTATTAAAGTATTTAAGCAGACCGTGCCATGTTTACGTTAAAAGATATTTATTACCTAGATATTTAAAATAGGTAAGTATATAGTACTATAGAAGGAAAAAGAAAGGCAGATTAGAAAGCAAGAAACAAATAGTTATTTTCTGTTTCAAACAGTAAGTAATAGTTATATTATTATTATTATTAATATGTAGTAATAGGCGAGCAGCTTATAGCTGATATGCCTATATATGTATGTGTTGGTGTTTTATAATAGTCCAACTCCATATCAAGAATACACTAAATTAGATTGTCATTGCACCGTTTATACCAGATAGAGTAAGTTTAACCTCTCGGGGATTATAGACGTGACGTAAATGTGTGTGTATCTTTATTACCTTAGGCCCCACGGTAACTCCGCATCTATGGTCATTTCAGTTTGAAGTTGCAGTGTATCCATAGGCTGCATTAGTTACATACCAGGTTGGTGTTTTGCTCGTTTGTAACTTGAAAAAAAAAAGATTCGCAAACCTTTTGCGCAGGTATTAAGAATCAGTTTGAAGTAAGGTAACGTTAGGGACGCGTTCGTTAACGTTTTATTATTTAATTAGGAATTACAAGTTTAATTAAGGTTGGGGCATGTCTATAAAACCCGACGGAGAATCAACAACGAAGCCGTCTTCCCTATTTACTAACGACATATTCTTGATATGCGAAACTCATCACGAACAAATTGCTTATTGTTACATCCAACTTTTTGTTGAAGAAATCAGCCAAGTCGCTTTAGTGTTTGCGGAGTAATTAACTAAAGCGGCTTCAATAAATCTAGATGGATTCCGAGTATCTTTTTTGTCTGCAATCAATGCGAGCCTAGTTTTCTATTCTTCTATAGTTGAACTATACTATACCCTTTTTTATAGAATAACGGTGATACACGAGCACACAGTCCACCTGATGGTAAGTGGTTTCTGTGGCCCATAGACATTTACATCTATCTTCGTTTGCGAATTAAAATGCAGATGCGTTGTCACCCGTGAGGACTAAGGTGGAATGCCTCTTTTCCAGTAAAATGGGTCTACGGTTCTCTACACTCACCATACGAAACACAGCAGCATTAAGCTGCTATTTTACGCTGGTATTCTGTGAGAGCGTGGTCCTTCCCCGGTGCAGCCGACTACAACTATACTATTAATATAGCTGCAGCATGGCTCTACCTGTAGTTAACACACAACTAAAAGTCACAATATACATAATCACTAACAACATCATCATCATTACAGCTCATCGCAAGTCTGCTGAACATAGGTCTCCCTCTAGTGTTGCTACACGGTTCTGAGCCACTTGTATCCAATGACTTACTATATCTCTTAACAGGCCGTCACTCTATTCTAGTGTATATACATAATCATCATCATTATCATTGCAGTCTTTAAAGATCCTCCCTCATAGATTGATTCATAGGTGTGATATATGCCATAGTTGCAACGCTTGGCAGGCAGGTTGTTACCAGAAAAATGTTGCTGCCGATCTCCCGTTTCATTTCCCACTGTCTCCACTAACGACACCCACGGGATAATATGAGTTAATGGATTCGATTACGCCGCCATTATACGGCCAATAATTAATCTAATAAAATCTAATATATAAAAATTAATGTTTGTTTGTTTAATTTTATGCGCTGCCATACCGTTCATCAGATTGTGCTAAAACTTTGTCAACTTATTGCTTGCACTTGCGTATACTCTTACTTACGTAGGTGGCCGGCGTATCGTTCCGACAAATTTATTTGAAAGTTATATATCATTCAAGTTCAATGAATGTATTATCATTCCTAATTAAACAATATAACTCTTCCAATATTACCTAATAATACTACCGATATTTTCACAATTATTTCTTCTGCGTCTGCAACGCGCCTGGTACCAGCTAGTATTATATAAAAAGTAAAAAATATTTTTTTTATTCTATATAAAAAAATGTTAGAAATACTATTTATTTTACAGGGCTTGTGCTGTTCTTTTTTAACCGACTTCAAAAAAGAAACAAGTACTCAACTCGACTGTATATTTTTGTTTATATGTGCTACCTCAGAACTTTTTTTATTCTTTTTGATTTTTGATTGATTCTTTTTTATTTGAAAGCTGATGCTTTCATGTGGTCCCATATAAAAAATCAAGATCTGACCAGGTGTTTTTGAGTTATCCCTAATAATGCATATTTAAATGACTTCGACGACATTGATGATATTCTCATTTTATTATATTGGAGTTGGTACAAAATTTTTAATTTTACCACGTTTGCTTCATCAGCCCGTCAAAAAACAAGATTAACAAGTTTTATGTGCATGTTTCTACCGTTCTCTCAACTTCACGGTTGTGTAAGATCTTTTTATACAAGGGCGGCAAACGGGCACACTGTGTCTACTTGATGGTGAGTGGATGCTACATGTCGGTGCCCTTGGCTCACTATAAAGAACACAGCAGCATTGAGCTGCTATTATACAGCGTATAGTAGTTTAATTGTGTACTTCAGTAAGAGCGACTCCGGTCGAGCCGAGGCATTCGTGTTGCAACCATGATATACCGACAACGCGGCTTTATAACGCTAAATGAAATATAGATAGTAGGCACTATGATATAAAAGGATATAATATTTTCAATTATCGAAATACTTCAAGTGATTGATACTACAGATGGGTTCATCACCATTTACTAGCAGGTGGGATTGTTGTCAAACACCGGCTTGTAAGAACAAAAAGGTAATAGAATAGAATAGAATACTATTTTATTCAATATACATTACATGTGTAATTCTTATATGAAGTCATTCTTTACTTTACCACTGGTTTCGAAAAAAACCCTCTGTAAAGGGTTATTATATCTAATATCAAAGAATACATAAGTGAAAATAACCGCTGGGAATGAGGTGATTGCAACCATGATGATTCTATTAATATTTATTTAAAAATTGTAAAAAAAAATATTGTAAAGTGGAATATTATGTTTAAAAAAAGTCCCGCTGGGTTTCTTGCTGGTTTTTCCCAGGACAGAGGTATCTTCCGAACCAGTGGTAAATAAAAAAAATACTTTCATTAAGTATTATGTAATAAATATTAATAATATTAATAAATATTATGTAATATTCCTCGCAAAACTTCCTTGTGGAATCGATTGCCATCAGCGATTGGTCCGGACCGATACGACTTAGGGACCTTCAAGAAAAGAGCTTACTCCTTTTTAAAAGGCCGGCGACGCATCTGCAATTCCCCTGGTTCCCCTGGTGTTGAGTTGTTCATGGGTGGCGGTAGTCACTTACCATCAGGTGAAACGCATGCTCGTTTGCCCCCTCTCCTATAAAATATATAATAATCCTAATAATCTATACTGAATAAGAATTATTCTATTATATTTTAATAACTAAAAAAATAACTCACTATCTACTTGTAATCTTTAATAATTACATTCTTAAATTATGTATTAGTTATCTATACCCTGTCTCTTTCTATTATCATTCAGTTAAAAGAGAGAGATTGGATTAACTTTAAACATTACTTAAATTGACGCCGATCTTTGTGAGTAACAACTTTAATTGGTAAATAATGTCTTCAATGTAAAGAAAGTCTCAAAGAAATGATCATTCTAAGGGTCGCGATTTCCGGAGCCACAGGGCGTCGGCGCCAATTACGGTCGCAGAATTTATCTAAAGAATAAACTTCGCCTACGGTGTGGCCGTTTTTGCCATTGTCCAGATAATTTATAATTGTACAGTTTTCATTGTTTGTTGAACGTTGCATGCTTTGGGTTGCGCCGGACTCCTTGTTAGGACAGTTAATGAACCGGTGGCATTTGAGTTATCCCATTGATTTAAGTCCGCAATTACCTTAGAATGTTTTAATCATTATCGTTAGAAAATATGAAACTGATACGGGGAAATGGATTGGAATCGTACAACCATTACTTCTAATTAAACTTTTAGTTCATTAGTATCAGACATTGGTAAGTTTTCGCTGATTTATTTTTGAAAAGTATTAAAAAATATACACGATTAATTTTCAGAGTAGCCAAATTTTAAAGTTAAGTTCAAATATAATATAGAAAAATCGTTACTGCAATTTTTGAAAATAAATTATTCCAAAATGAATGTGATTTATGGGCAACAACGTTTTATTAAACACAGTACAGTTACAGTAGTATTTTCTCCTGTATTGCGGAGGTAGTTTACAAACATAAATTGTACAAGGACAAACATCCAGACCCGGAACAATAATTTGTAGGCCATACAAATACTTGTTCCGTGCGGTATTCGAACCCGCGGCCTCCAGCGCTGGAACGCATTGCTAAGCTACTGCGCCACGGAGCCGTCGATACCACAGTTTTTGCCTACCGATCGACCCTTACAAATATGTGCGTGCGTAGTAAAATCAGTTAAAATAATGCATCACCACGCATTTTGAATTTAAAAGATAAAAAGGTCAGATAGTCTCACATTTTTTCAAATTAATATTTATTCACCATTTGCCTATAATACTTATCCTGAACCTTCTCTGCAATTTGGTCGGTTATTGCAAAATAATCCTGTATATTAATAAAATAATCATCATCATCATCATCATTACAGCCTTTCACAAGTCCACTGCCTCCCCCAAGGAGTGTCACAAAGCACGGTCCTGAGCCACCTGCATCCATCGACTTCCTGCATGTCTTACCAGGTCGTCACTCCATCTATTGGAGGGTCGCCCTACACTTCGCCTACCGGTACGAGGTATGTACTACGTACTAGAGGCGACACTGCACTAAGTTACGCTGTACGCCTACCACAGCTTCTCAAATCATCCAGGGTTTACTGGTAGAGAATGCCACAAGGCATTAAGTCCGACCTTTATATTCCTTATTATAAGGTAGATGTAAAAAAGAATAAATAAATAAAATAAATAAAGAATTAAGATACTTAAATAATAAACAACATTACAGATTAATAATTAAAAAGTTATTAATAATTAAAAAGCCAACTTGTGTCATGGAATATAGATTATGAAATTAATTTGTTCAGATACGACATTTCTGTGAGCAAGTGTAGGACGATTATATTATGCACAATTTTTTTTTGTAGAAATAAATAGAAGTATTAATAATTGGGCTTAATTTCTTAAGTTTATATTTGCTGATTATTATTTTATTTTATTTTTAGCTTTCCACGTCCAAACCACGAAAACCGAGAAAAGTGGATTAAATTCATCCAAAATAATCGTAGAGGAGAGATGTGATTACCAACAAATCATTTGTTCCTTGCATTTTAAGAAAGAGGATAAATATAGTACGAAGCCAAAAACTAACAAAACTTATATTGTTTAAAGGCACTTAATTAAATTCCTAATACATATTTTTACAATAACATTTATACATTTTATTAATTGAAATTAATTTTCAGCAAAAAAACAACAAATAAGTGTATATACGTATAATTCACGTGTAATCAGAAATGGTAGAAGTTTTTAAAGTTTTACTATGTTTTCTCACAGTAATTCATAAGGCATAATATAAAAAGTATCAGCTGTGTGTCCATGCCTCACGTGAACTTAGGTTAGGGCTTTTGGGGACCCAGTTCTAGATCTAAAGGCGCCGTCATCCCATTCTCGTTGACGTCACAATGCTGGTGGCGGTGGACAATCGCCCTAATACCGCATTGTAATATATGCCGCAAATGAAAACCTCGTAACGTGTTAAGTACAACTTACTGTAGTTTGTTATGGTAAACTGCGTTGCGTGCCAAATACGAGTTATCGATTCTTTGAATATTAAATAACAATAGAAAAAAACGTGTTCTATAACATTTCAAGAAATTAGTGAAATCAAACCGTTAAACATAATTAAACATTTAACGTTAGACATATTATTATGCTCGTACTGGCCACTATTAACAAATTACCTGGCATTTATTAATAGCACGCAATGGAATTGAAAAAAAAAGATACGATGCCAGCAAATGTCAAACGTAGGACTTGTTCACTTGTTAGCCGTAAGAGTGATTATATTCTCTTTGGCCGTAAGTGACTTATTAGATAGACAGAAGGCCCTTAAAGTGGACGGATAGACCGACATATTACGGATAACGTTCTGAATTTAAATTGGCATAGAATTAATGTGCAGGCTGTGTTTATGAGGTACAGTGAGCAGGTGCGGTTACCCTGCTCGTAGGCCCGGATATTAATACAATTTAGATTTTGACTGGACTGTAAAATAATCCGTGACTTTTCCCAAGCTTATTCTCTTCTTGCCACTTCTTTTTCATGCAATTAAATTTCAACAAGGATAATAGAACACGTTTAAAAATGGCTGTAACATGCTTTTTTTATATTGAAGTGACCAAAGAAATTATAGCCTATCTGTTGTAGTGAAACTGCAGTCCACTTGCAGCTAACCCCATACAAAGAAGGGTACAGATACTTTGACATCTCTAAGGTCTAAGACAGATGCCTCACAGTTTGTGATTATACTAACTCTTTATATCTTTCAGATTAGACCACAGCATTTCACGCACTGTTGCCTGGCAGAGACATAAGTAAGACAGTAGTTAGTTAGTACACACACGGTCTCCAGCCACGAAAGAATCCCTACCAGCTAGAGGTAACTTAACATACTTATTAGTTTTGCTTTTGCTATTGTATTATATTCTAAATAACCTTTAACAGTTGCCGTGTGCTGTCGACGCAAGAGAATCCATAAGTTCCTTATACTTTAAAGGATAAGAAAAGAGAAGACAAGAAAATAACTCGGCAAAGTACGTAAAAGAAAATAATAATAATGATCTCCAGACGGCATTGCGGTCACGTTGGCCAGCCTTAATGGAGACTAGCCATCGCCGCAGGGCAGGATTATAATGCCGAAGTGTATGCGAAAGCACAGGTGCACTATCTATTGCCACAATGTCATAGTTCGATGGGGCTGTAAACCGATACGACTGGAGAGAGATCAGGTGCAGGACCAAAGGCTTTACGTGCCTTCCGGGGCACGGGGCTGAGACGCCGCCAATTTCTTGACTTCGGGCAGCTACTGAGAATTTCTTGATGGAAAAACTCAATAACTGACTTTTTTGGCCCGATCTGGGATTCGAACCTGGAACCTCACGAACAGCAGTAGCACTACTACAACCACTAGACCAACTTAAAAGAAAATACCCACCAATAGTAAAACAGGATATAAAATAATTTTAGTATTTGTTACCGTTCAGTAAAGAATCTTGTTTCGCTATTAAATGTTACTGTTACGTTGGTATTACTGCACGCGAACGTAAATAAAAGTTGTAAAATATTATGATTTTATACTACACATTCATGATCGTACAATTCACACTACAAAGTCGATATTATAGCACAAAATAAATGTAACGAATCACCCATTAAGGAATTGAAAACTAAAATTGATATTATCTACGTCGACAGGGGCGCAAATCGTCGTCGTCCCGTCGTCGCGTCGTGCCAACATCGTAAACATGTTCCAGGCACTCGTTAACGCGGCAAAAATATCGCATACCGTCGAAAACTCGCGATCTTGGCAAGCGAATGCAATATCGCTGAAATGTTGCGATCTCATATTGATTGCTGTAAAATATTCGAGTGTTTGCTTCTTGCTGCTGCAGTACGTTTTATGGCGTCCGTATCTTTCGTTTTTCAATTACGTTGCTTTTGTATTTTTGTTGTAGTGTTACTACTTCTATAAAATGGAGACGTACTATGTTGGTACCATGTCTGTAGGAATTTGACGACCGTGTAATTAAATTGCCCGTTGAGTCAAGATTTGAGAGAGATTTAGAAGAGATATTGCGATGAAACAAACAATGATTTGTTATTAGCAATTAATAATTATATTATTATAATATCAGTTATCGAATATTTCACTGTTGGATATGAACCTCTTCTAAATATGAAGAATTGGCTGCAAATCACAGAATACCAGCGTGAAGTAGAGGTTTACCTCTGCGTTTCGCTTGGTGAGTGCAGGTGGCCGGAGGCCCTTTTTATTGGAAATGAGGCATTCCATCTTAGTCCTCACGGGTGACAACGCATCTACATTTTGATTTGTAATAGAGGATAGATGTAGATGTCTATGGGCCGCAGCAACCACTTACCATGATGATGACCAGGTGGACTGTGTGCTCGTTTGTCACCCTTATCAAATAAAAAAAATGCTTATCTTGGTGGATGCATAAGCAATAATAACCGTAATACTATGATATAACAGATATTATTAATAGTTTATTAGTTTTCTACCACTAAATAATACATATAAAACAAAAACACGTTTGAACGTGGTAGAGCCATGCTGCAGCTATATTAGTAGTATAGTTGTAGCACGAATGGGTCGGCTCGACCGGGGAAGGACCACGCTCTCAAAAAATACCAACGTAAAATATCAGCTTAATGCTGCTGTGTTTCGTATGGTGAGTGTAGAGAAGCGGAGACCCTTTTTACTGGAAGCGAGGCATTCCATCTTAGTCCTCACGGGTGACAACGCATTTGCATTTTGATTCGTAATCGAAGATAAATCTAGATGTCTATGGGCCACAGCATCCACATACCATCACGTGGACTGTTCAAATTCAAATTCAAAATTCAAATTCAAATTCATTTTATTCATTTGCGATATATGGGTTACAATAGGTCTTAATAATTTAACAAAACACAGCCATATTCTACCTTTCGGTGTGCAAACTACTTAAATATAAGATTTTATTTATAATTAAAATTAAATGGAAAATGCCGATAAGTAAATTAACATAATATAACCCTATTTGTATATTTGCACTACTAACATAATAATTATTCACAAAATAATGATAAAATACATGTAATAATTAAAATTGTAATGTCAAAGTAATAATGTCAAAACGAGTAGGTATAAATTATTGTCTCAAAATTAATAACATAGATAACGTTTCGTTCAATAAATTTGATAGTTAAAATTTAAAAATTGTCATATAGATAATCGTCAATATTATAATACGCTTTTTTGGTTAAAAATGTGTTTAATTGTTTCTTAAAAATGTGAAGGCTCTTAGAATCTCTTATATATTTAGGTGTGCTACTGTGTGCTCGTTTGTCACCATTATCCTATAAAAAAAGTGTTTCTAATAACAACAAAAAAATAAAAAACTGCGGTTGCCAGCTCGCCTGCCAAGCGTGGCAACTATGGCAATTATCCCCTCTGTATGGCAATATGGGGAGGCCTATGTTTAGCAGTGGACTTTTGATAGGCTGTAACGTTAACGGTAGTTTTCTACATCATCATCATCAGACTATGTCCATTGTTGAACATCACTCATCGTATCTTCATCACATCAAATCGTCTGTTTCCTGCATCTAGTTGTTGGCAGCCGCTTTGATCAGATCGTCCCACCTCATTTATAATTGGGACGTTCCAAGCTATGTTCGTTTAAACTCTGACAGAGTTATCACTTCTGTGATTTGTTTGGTTTGTTACTTCGGTAAAGGCTTGCAAGCACTGACTGCTGGGAGAATGACATCACAAACTATCTTCCGAGAGCTGTACAATTAACTGACTCTGTTGCTGGCGCAGCCAAAGTTATAATCTTCATTAATTCTCTTGCTAAACTAAGCGATGTATAACACGGCTAATTAAATTTTCACTCTAGGTTGCTTTTGTTTAATCCCAAGCCTAAACCCAAGTCTAACCTATAAATTTGGTAGCTTTGCTGTGTTGAAATAAATTTTGTTCTCGGTCGGACTTCCCGTCCAGACGATCGCAGATATCTAAACTTTCATTGTGAATTGATGGTCAGGAAATGCGACACCGGCGTGATATGATAACAAAAGCAATGTTTCTAAGCTCAATAAATGTTAGAATCGAACCCTAAAGGAAGGTATTTAACAGAAAACGAATGAATGAGGGGTAATAATCTTTCACTCACCAGATGTCGCTAGTAGCGACTGAGGTAAAGTTTTTTGTTACAGTGTCAGTTAATTGAGAAATTAGTTTTAAATAATAGTTTATCATTATCTAGAATATTGTATTTATATATAACACAATGCGTCAGTGGTTTCATTTTTAATTTTTTGCACATAATAACTCTTTTTTTTTAAAAAAGTCGTCTTTTAGTTATTTTTATAGTTTGGTTTATTCATTTCTAATGTAATTAATATAAAATATAACTAATAATACAGAAAGAAACCTTAAAGATTACATTTTCCTAAGAAATTATCGTCCCCGCTATGAAATCTGTCAAATATTTTACCTCACTCTAAAGTGGCGCCGCCCTGGTGGTAGAAAAAGTCGTGGATGCCCTCATTGGTGAAGCCCTTTTCTAGTTTGTAAGTGAACGTCTCGTATAAAATTATCCCTATTATATTGTGTAGTTAAAAAGATGGGAAAGTCTTTAAAATTACAACAAACAGTTTCTGATAGACACGGTTCGCTTACATTCTATAAAATGAAAGGTGAGTGCTCCCCAGCCCCTGGAGTACGACTACCTTAGTTCAGGACCTGTTCAGGCCCTGTCCCAAATTAAAAATAATGAAAAGCCCGTATAATTACAGGCGATATAGCTTCCCGTCTTAGTCCTAAGATGAAACAACGTAATTAAAGTCTTCTTGGTTTGAAATTGGTTGCAATGTAGTTCTGAATCACGTCTGAATCTGTTAGCTCATTTGTCACTTAACTGTTATTAAAAAAATACGCTTACTATAATCTAAATATTGCATAACGAAACATGTTCACAAACTCCGCTATACAAACAAAACTTTACCCAAAACTTGTTCTGTGGAAAACGAAATTAATCCTCAGCACCCTCCGTTGAGATTTCAAGGTTAAAGTCCGCAGTATCGTCGCAGCACTTGCCGCAACTCGCGAACGTGTCCGAGAGTGAATCTGTTTTGTTCGGGACTTCGAAACTTTGTTGTTGTCACCACTTTGTTGTTGTGTAAACTACGGTAAAACATTTAGTTGGTGGCATACAGAAACATGTTGGAGACGCTTTATAGCCAAACTTTTACACGTTATCGGCAGTAGAGTTTAACGCACACCACAAATTGTTGCTTATGATACTCGTAAAAAGGGTACAATTTAAAATTTTGTACAACCCAGTTCTATATAAATACAACTTGAACATTGTACCACACATCAATGCAGTCGAAGTCAATTAAATACGCATTATTAAGAATAACTCAAAGCTACTCAAATCAAATATATACGGTACTACATGAAAAACACCAGCTTTCAAATAAAACAATCATCAAAATCGATTCACCTAGAAGAAAGTTCTGAGTTAAAGTAGTGATTATATTCTCTTTGGTTCTGAGGTAACACATTAAAAACATACGGTCGAATAGAGAACCTCCTCCATTTTTTGAAGTCGGTTGAAAAAAAGTAAAATTACAGCCTACGTCCCACTGCCGTACACAGGTACTCTTATTTCTATGGGAGCTGTGGACCAATTCTTCCGCGCTGCTCTAATGTGTGATTTTTTTTATAGGATAGGGTGACAAACGAGCACACAGTCCACCTGGTGTTAAGTGGATGCTGTGACCCATAGACATCTACATCTATCCTCATTAAAGAATCGAAATGCAGATGCGTTGTCACCCGTGAGGAGTAAGATGGAATGCCTCGTTTCCAGTAAAATGGCTCTCCGGTTCTCTACGCTCACCATACGAAACACAGCAGCATTAAGCTGATATTTTACGCTGGTATTCTGTGAGAGCGTGGGTCTTCCCCGGTCGAGCCGACCCATTCGTGCTACAACTATACCAGTAATATAGGTGCAGCATGGCTCTACACGTAAAACGTGTTAGCGGACATGTCCTCAAAATATTTTAGTTTCCATAAATGTAGAATTCCTTACGATATTTTCCTTTACTCTAGAGAACGTGGTAAATCAGCACATTTCAATAGTGCCGGTTAGACAACAGAATATAGAGAAACGTTGTTCATTATATATCAAATTGAGGACAAATGTTTACATATAAATTCATAGTTACGTGGTAGAGCTGTAGCACGCTACAGCTCTCTATGCCAGCTATGCATAGCTACAACACGAATGGGTCGGCTCGATAGATCAGGCTCTCTAAGAATACCAGCAGAATAATGCCGTGTTTATGTTGAGTGTAGAGAACGTCGAACAAAATCGCCTGTTTTTACATAATTACTTCAAATTTCAGACAGTGAACAAATCAGAAAGTATTACGTAACTGATTTACATATCACATGAACGCTCACGAAACATACGCAGCTAAATGTATCTTAAACACGACAGGACATTGTTGTACTCTGTTCGCTTGCGCCAGATTACTTGTACAGGTACTTGTCAGTAATGATAGTACTTATAAGTGAAAGTCAATTTCTTTTGTTAAATTTAATTAAACAGAATTCAGAACAATCTATAATAACATATTCTATAGATTATAACACGAAAAATATATAATAGTAAAAGAAATGCTACGTATTTTTGAGCTTGTTTCCAGACCTTTATAAGTCTCATAATTGAGGTAACAGCCGACAAGACATGTATATATATTTACTAAGTGTGCTTATACGTTTAAATTTATTATTTGATACAAAAATTTAAAAATAAGCTAAGAGAAAATTTATCTGAAAAACTACCTAAACTATTTTAAAAATAACAAAATTATAAGACAGATATCTTATTATTGGTTTTTAGCTTAATTCTTAAAGTCCAAAGCTAGATTAGGAAATAAGGGTCTCTGTTTTTATCTTATATTTCAAAGTAGAAGAGCAGACAACAAAGTCTTCAGACACAATTTTATATTTGTACTTTATCAAAAGTTTGCTTAAAAGAAATAAGTGAGTAAAAACTGCAACACTCAACTTGATTACATTTGCATAGTTAGTTTGAACTATAACCTGGAAACGAATATTACTACTGAACTTTTAAATAGACCTAGTACTTACTCAAGCGCACTTGATCATATCTAACAATATAACGTGGTTCGTATCATGTCGGAACATTTAGCATTTACTTTTAACCATGGACTTCCGTGCGATGCGTCCATAAAAAGGAGTTTTACTAACCCGTGAGATATATTATGTCTTTGTATAAGTATTATAATATGTACAAGTCATTTGTTATTTATAGTGAAACATAAATTTTACTGACACTTAGACGCGAGCGTAAAAAGAAATAGGGTGTTTTTTGTTTAAATTTAATTTATGTTAAAAAATTCTATTTCGATTGTGAGTAAGGAACCAGCAATATTCTTTTTTATGTTTTAGCATATCTAAACATTCCCGCTAAATATAGAAACCTCAAAGGACTTATATGGAATACCACTATGTTGTAGTTAGATGTAATTATTTATTGCAAAGTTAAAAGAAAGCTTGAAAGAAAAATTATTACCATTCCTTTGCTTAAGATATGCATTGGCGATGGTAATGAATAAGCGTAAAAAAGTTAAGTTCCAAAAATGAGAATCTCCCCTACGAGGCAATATATCGTTGACGCCTATGTTAAAAAAAAAACAGTTTCCATCCATTACATCCTATAAAAGCCCAGTGCGGCTATTATCGGCTGTAACGGATGGAAGTTGAGTTGAGACTAGCACATTGCACTCATGGTGCCTCGCATGAGTGATCGTAAGTGCGATTGCTGATGATGAGGTCCTGACATTTTCCTGCAACCTCTCCAAACCTCTTTCGAAACCCTCTCAGAAACATTTCTTATAACTGACACTGTGATGTAAGTAACTGTTATATTTCCATTAGGTGGTAGGACGCTCTTTCTGCCCAGGAGTTCGTCTGAGTGACCACACTCTTACCTATTTCTGATGCCAAAAGTTAAAAGTTAAAGTTACAGCCTATATACACATCCCACTGCTGGACACAGGTCTCCTCTCATTTCTAAGAGGGTTCTATGGCAATGAAAGGTCCGCCGCGCTGCCCCTATGCGTGTTGGCGAACTTCACATGCCTTCGAAATATATTTATTTTTATTAGTCAGACATGCAGGTTTCCTCACGATGTTTTCCTTCACCGCCGAGCACGTGATAAATCAGCACTTAAAATTGCAATTAACAATTTCATTGGTGCCGGCGGAGATCGAACCCGGGTTTCTCGCGTACTGTGAATGTTACAGCGAGCGCTAACCATCTGAGCTACCACGGCTTATCTGAGCTACCACGGCATCATTGATGCCAAATAGCAGAGCAATTCAAGCTGTGTTTTGGTCTGAACGAAATAGAGAAAATAGAGTGTTAGATTTTTTTAAAACTGGCTTTACGGCTTTGGGTTCTAGCCCTTCTGATATAGTGTTAGTATAATTACAGGCTGTAGAGTAGTCCATTCTAGTTATCAGTGGTGACAACGCAACTGCAGCCTTATTTATTTGAAGTTGACTTCAGTTGGTATCCACGGACTGCATTAGCCACTTACCGTTACGTTGACTATAAGTTCGTTTGTCACGTCATTTTTATAAAAAAAAAACTTTACATTAGAATTTCCTTGATGTATATATCTATTCCTAACATTTGCATGCAATTTGTATTAAAATAACCCGTAAAAAGTATTTCAATTGACATAAATGTTAACTTCCTTTTTTGCAAGTCAAGTCATGCAATAATCGTAATTTCGTAATTGCACAGATAATACTGAAATAAATTCAATTAAAGCCAAGAGTGAATAGGCTTTTGTTACGCTAAGACAATGCGATTTACCATCTCGGGCTACGTCACCACTTACCACCAGGTGGGATTGTGGTCAATCACCGGCTTACTATAAGTAAAAAAAAATTCAAACTGTCGGTCGCTTTCTTTCCTATATGCCTATTGAATTAAATTAAATTAGATTTTCACAAAATGCAACACCTAATTTCTTACTTAAATTCTTGCGTATAAAAATGAAAGCATACGAAAAATTATGTCTGATAAGGTTAATATTTGATATGAAATTCGCTGTTAAATTAACGAAATAAGACATATAGTCGCAAGCACTATGACTGTACATTGCTCCGAGTATAGTATTAAAATATTCTACATATAACAAATGCAAGGAAATAAATGTGAACTTGTGTGTGGTGTACCCAAGGGCACTATCGCGATATCACACACACGAATATCACCTAACAAGATTATTATATACAGACACGGGGCTACCTTTGAGTGTGTGATCTAAGCCTTTCTTCTTGTATGTGTGCGTGTGATTTCTTTACGGTTGATCTGAATTTTTCCACGTATTGGTGTTCTTGGCCGCACACATTGTAGTATGTTAAGGGGATGCTTCTTCAACGTATTTTTATCGTATTTTTTGTAAGATGGCATGCACAGAATTGAAATTAATAATATGAATGGAGTACGCAACGGAAAATGTATATGTTCATATATGAGATGTATGATATGTACAATTCTAATTTCATTTATTCTATTAAAATAGTAAGCTACGTGGATTGATGAATTTTGATTCGATTTTATTTAAAGAAGTTTTGAGGAACAATTTTATGTATACTTTATATGAAATATTTACGTAAAAAAAGATATTTTCGTTTTATGATCACGTCAAGTTGACTGGATAACACAACACTTACCGCTAAATGGTACTTTTGGGGAAGCTGTGGCGAGATGCTACTTTTGAATTTTCATTTAAAAATCATAAGGTGTTAAAAAATAGTAAGTTAAAACCACTTTTTATATGATAAAGGTGACAATTGGGCACACAGTCAGTTGATAAGTGGATGTTGTGGCCCATAGACATCTAAATCGTCCCTCAATTAAGAATAAAAATGCAGATGCGTTATCACCCCTGATGACTAATATGGCACGCTTCAACCATTTAAAAACAAATTTGGATATAAAAACAGCATTTTGCTACTATTATACGTGTAACTGGTGTTCCCCGCGAGCACGGTGCTTCCCCTGAGGAGCCGAATGTGCAGAAGCTATAATACAACTGCCAGGCACAAAAGCATAAAAGAAAATCATACAATAAATTATAATAACTTAATAGCATGTACAGAAGTCATACTGCTAGGCACAGGCATCTCAGTCCTGAGGGAATTTAAGATAAAAGCACATCCACGCTGCCCCAATGCGTCTTGGAAGTCTTCCGACGTCCTCGAAATGTTTTTGACATACATGGTTTGCTCTCGATGTTTTCCTTCACCACCGAGTTTGTTGATAAGCACTTTAAATTCTAATTACAATTGCATTAAAGTCGGCGGTGACTGAATTTGGTTTCCTTGCATGATGCTAAATTTACAGCGCACGCTAAACCCAAGAGCTTCCCCGGATTTCAAATTAAATTAGTGCATTGTGAGTAATTGGAAACTGTATAAGACCTGTTTCCATTACTTCTTACAACTTAATACATATTTTGTTTTAAGATTATGCAATGTATTAAAAATTTAAAATACCTCCAGACTAAATAAATCGGTCACGGGGTAAACTTATCCAATTAATTATTATTTATTGACAGAAAACCTTACAGCTGATTTCGACCCCACCCTTCGGACCCGGGATATGATTATTAGCAACAAAAAATATCATATATAGTGTAAAAATATCATTTATCATCCCGACTTAAATCCAAAGGTATTAATAATTTTAATTAATAACTGGATGTTTATAATTGTACTTATTACATTGTCAAGAAATAAATGAAATATGATTAATTACTCGTAGCTTGGCGTCAAACAGCCGTGGATATATGTAGTTCTTAATTTCTTTAGTATATACAACATTATACAATAAAAATAAGTTTCCCACACACCGATTATCTAGATGCGTTGTTATATTTTGGATTTGTTTTTAGAAGCTAACATTTAAATCATTAGCGGCACTAGATTTCTCGGAATATTTGCGTTTTCATATTTATTTTAATGGCTGAAATAATTATTTTTGCTTTCAAACTTAAATATATAGCCTTAGAAATTAGTATCGACATTTTTTTGTTAAAAAGTTTCCCCTTAACACACTATGGCATGTCTACGTCGTCGGTGTGCGTAAAGGTAACCCGTACAGCATCACTGTGACTTCTATTCAATCTTCTTACGTTCCATTTCGTTGGGACATTTGATTTTCATTCCTGTCCCTCGCACATGGCGCCACATATAGCCCTCCCTTTTCCCTCCTAACGGGCTTAGAACCGTGTGATATATTGTATTGAATGGATTTTTCGTTTCGAAATGGAATTTCTTTCCGAGTCCGTACCTGACACGAAGGATGTTAGATCAAACCACAATTTCCTTATTCTGTTTGTTATGCCACGTTGATTTTCTCGTAAATTTGATGCTCAAACATATTTATATGTTATTTATAAAAATATATCTCAGTTAAATTGTTCATGTTATAGAAATATGACAAAATAAATAATCTATTCTAATAAATTGGCAGATTTCATTTTATATTTGTTTCCTTACGCAATGAAAGAATGAGGTGTGGTTGGAATACTAAAAGTTGTATAACACAAGTCACGGATGATTTGTGATGAGTCTTGTAGCAAAATGTAGATAATACAATGATATTAACTTTACGGCGACTAACTGAGATATTAGATATAAAAATGTATTTTCTATTATTTATTTTCCTGTAAGCACAGTCCAATGATAGTATTATTTTTCGCGATTCTGTGTCACAAAGTAAAGCATAATATGATATGTCTTATACACTTATCTATACATCATTTAAATAAAATGAAATGTCTGCAATATCGAAATAATTGTCCTTTAATTGTTATTTGCGTGCCATTAAGACTTATGAATAGCCATTTGTAAAATTTTTGTCTGTCTGGGCTAATTATCGTAATGCCTGAACCGATTGTAATGAACGATTTATTTCATATAGTTGTAACATGGGTCTACTACTTAAAAACACGGCTCTATCAAGTAAAAGCGCGTCTTTAAATAATTTAAATTGGGTTATTTATCGATTTTTACTGTTGATAAAAAAATTGTCAGCGAGATTGCTTAATGTAGTCATTTAAATTTACATTTTCAAACACTTCCCATCTTTGTACTTTGTCAAAAGTCGTGCATTTCCATAAAATAAAAAATAAAAACTACTTCAATACGTAATACTAATATCGTTGGTTGAGTTCATTATTCGAACTGACATTCACAAGAACAAGGATTCGGTTTTTTTATTATATTATATTAGAGTATGTAAGGAAAACATTTTTTATTATATTTTAAGAGAGTAAGTAAATGAGTAAGCACGACGGATGCAGGTGGCTCAGGACCGTGCTTTGTGGCATTCTTTGGGGGAAGCCTATGTTAAGTGGACTTGTGAAGGCTGTAATGAATCATCATGATGAAGCAAGGGAGTAATGGTAGACTAATATAGAACGCATCACAGCCTATAATTATACTATTTACCTTATCCAATAAATTAGCACGCATTCTGTTCTCAGAATAAACTAATAAAAGATTGAAACATGCTCTAATGTAATTAAAAACAATAAAATTCGCAGTCAAACCAAATGTGACAGTGGTAGTCTCTGACATTTTATGTAGCTAATGTAAAAACTACACGACGCGACGTTGATAAAATAAAATTGTATTTAACTACAACATTATTTAGTTAAAGTTTCGTTTCATTGAATAAAAATCATCAAAGTCCCTCCACTAGTATCAATTGAAACGGATTTTAGGCAGGAAGGGAGACCCAGTCTTCCTGGTAGACATTCCAATAGTAGAACTACTTGTGTTTCGTATGTTCAGACAGTGTGGTGAGGCTCAGACAATAACTGGATACGTGACATTTCTCTTTAGTGGCGAGATGACAACGCTTCTATATTTAAACTTCAAACGAATGCGACAGAACTTTGCCACCCCTAACGATTAATTTGCCTCAAAGATTTTTTTTATGAAAAATCTTTTGCTCTTCTAACGAAACACAAAAGTGAATGCACTGCAGCTAACGACAAAAATAACAGTGTCTTAGACAGACAATGTATCCTGGCAACTAGTGAATATTTAAGCAGTGATAGTTTTTCTATGGGTATTTAATAAAGTGTCAATAAAATTTAATCGTTCAATGAAACTTTTTCTTTTGATATACCTAATGATTTTTTTAAAATTTACTTTTCACTGATCTTTTTTTTTATAGGATAAAGGTGACATACGAGCACACAGTCCACCTGATGGTAAGTGGTTGCTGCGGCCCATAGATATCTACATCTATCCTCGTTTGCGAATCAAAATGCAGATGCGTTGTCACCCGTGAGGACTAAGTAAATAGAATGCCTCTTTTCCAGTTAAATAGGTCGCCGGTTCTCTACATTCACCATATGAAACACAGCAGCATTAAGCTGCTATTTTACGCTGGTATTCTGCACGAGGGTGGTCCTTCCCCGGTCGAGCCGACCCATTCGTGCTACAACTATACTATTAATATAGCTGCAGCATGGCTCTACCACGTAAAAGACTGTAACTTAACTTAAACGTACACTTACATATACAGATCATGTCTGAATACACGCACCACATTCATACGTGATCACTAAACGCTGAACACCAAGAAAAATAAATTCAAAAGAAAACGAAAATACTGGCGTACCCTTCGGGTATTCCGAGAAATTGGTGCCTCCGAGGAATGGGGTATATTTTGAATTTTTATTATGTACTATTTTCTATTCCGCTCCCAAGGTAACCCTTCCTTCAGCGTGGGGCCTCACAAACGTGGAGACATTCTATAGGTGAGGGCCGGGTGTACCCCCTTGTGCCACCCCTTTCTCCTTTTGGGGAATGATGCCTCCCTGTCCCATCTCGTTTCACTGTGAAGGATTTAGAAAGTAGCACGTGTAATATACATATAAATGTATACAGTCGTCCTTATTCCTGATGTATATATTACTGAATAATTCGACTCGAGGCGCTCTTGGATCCGGCCTAATAAGGTCACTGTTAGGAAGAAGCGGCTTCGAAAGGATTATCTCGTATCAACTTAAAGATTTATTATTTTGTAAAAAAAAATACTCATCTATGTAACATTAAACATATTTTTTAAATTAATTCTAAATCGTTTTGTCTTTAGTAGCTGATAGAAAATATGTTTGTAATAGCTCTTTCTATAAAAACCAATTGCTGTCCGTTAGTCTCGCTAAAACTCAAAAACGGCTCGATCAATTTTGATGAAATTTTTATTGTGTGTTAGAATAGGTCCTTAGATGATTTAAATTCACATTTAAATCCGATAGGTGGCGCTGTTTTCGTGATCTAGAAATTACCCGTGCTAAGCGGATTAATATCAATCGTAAGTCTCATTACAGTTTTCTTAGTCATGTTTTTATATTATTAAGTATATCGAAAACTAATATCAGAAATATAATCGAAAGTGTTGGGTAACTTATATTTAAGGTGGCATTTTGTTGTCAGCTTTTGAATCTTGCTGGAAGAAATCGCATCTAGCGAAGAGCGGTTTGAATCGTTGACATCCAGGTTTTCTCAGATCGACTCAATTCACTGGCGCTGTTGAGATGTTGCATCCTTTTGTATTTTAACCGCATTTATCACTGGTGCTTAGATGATTATTTGGATTAATTTCAACCACCAAATTTTATCATCTATGCGAGGCTGTCCACCGCTCTGCGATTTACTGGGAGTTTTCTGCCTAGCACGACTATTTGTGGAATTGGATACTATAGGTGATTTTGCCGGACCGAGGTAGAGGCCTTCATGAATCATGCATACTCTTTTCTTAAAGGTCGGCAACGCATCTGTAATTCCCTTGGTGTTGCAGTTGTTCACAAACGACGGTTGATATTTGCCATCAGGTAAGCCGCATGTTCGTTTCCCCTCTCATTTCACTCTCATGTCTAGTATGGTAGCAAACTTTATAGAAGAATGAATACAAACACTATTATCATAAAACTGAAATTTCATTCCTAGCCTTTGATGAACAGTTGAAACTTTTTATTTTTAATTAAAAATATCGGTTTTTAGGCAGTTATGGAAATTGGCTTTCCTCAATAAATGATTTAACTACTTTGATATGATTGTAAGTTAAACTTCGGAATAACTCCATTATTTCCTTCCCGTTATACGTATCATAGTTATTGGCGAATGCGACCCAATAGTATCTTGTCACGATATCAACCTATATTACATTTTGTTACAATTTTTACATGTATTGAAATTTACATTTTTGTAATTTACAATGATAAATTTATCTTGTTAAATGACACGGTAATATCAATGATCTCAAATCCATATTATGTCAATCAGTAAGCTGAAGTGGCAAACGGACGGGACACATATAACTTGAAGAACCGACAACTGACGGTGAAGAAAAGTCCTCGAGTAGCAGCCTTGTACCGGTAGGCTAAGTGTAGGGTGGTCCCTTTTAGATTAAGTGACGAAATTGTAAGAGATGCATAAATTCAATGAATGCAGGTGGCTCACGACCGTGACTTGTGGCATTCTTTGACGAAGGGGCTGGCTGATATGATGGTGATAGTTAATGATAAACTTCTATTTTGTATCCTTATTTCTTTCATTATAATATGTGGTTGGCATTAGATTAAATGATACTGAAGATAATTCCCTGAAATGAAAGTAATCTTAATATATATTTATATTAACAATGAAATAAAAGTAAAAACCGCTTTACATAGTGAACAACACGGTGATGCACCCACACGTTGCATCAAAGAAATTTAAATCAACAAGTGACCCAGTTACCCAAAAGTTGGATGTTTAGCGCCTCTTAATTCCCTCCCCATTTCCCCCTATTGACTCAAACTCATTACGCCCGAGGTCTAATAGACCCGGACCTGCCTCAACATTCGCGGCTCACATTTAAAATTAAGGTTGTACGAGATAAAGAGCGAGAGGACAAATGAGTGTTACGGAGTTCGCTCGCAAAATTCGTGGCGTATTTAATAAAACGAGAGACGGAATAAGTGGCCAAGAGAAACGTCGTGATGGTGTTATGCACGTATAAGTAATTAAAAATGAATATTTATGACTACTTTGGACTCATTGCCGGTAATTGCAGAAAACTGGGGATATGTCTTCCTTGTCATCATCAAACTTGTTTTTTATACTTTAGCTCGTCACATCACTATATCTTCATCAAACTTTAGACTACGGAATACCTTACAGCATGTTATTAAATAAGCACACTTATCTCCAAAACTCCACCACTACGCACGCACCAATTGGTCGGCTTGAGCGGGCAAGAACCAGGCTCTCAAAGAATATCAGCATAAAACAACATCTTACTGTTGCTATGTGTCGTATGGTGTGTGGTAGCGAAGCATCTTAGCCATCAAGGGTGACAATACGTCTGCATTTTGGTTTTTAACCGCAGACAAATATCTATGGGCCACAACCAATTACTATCAGGTGGACTGTGTGCTTGATGGTCTACCTTATTCTTTAAAAGGCAGAGTATTTAGCACGATCCTGGCACACTTCTCTGTCGCTTTTTTCACAGCCATATACTCATATCTACGCAAACATGCTTGAAGGTCAAAAGTATTTATATTGTCATAAATTGTCGCCATTTAATATATTGACTCTATGCCGACTCTATGTGTATATAACATCCTACTATCTATAATGACGTTGGGC
Source organism: Parnassius glacialis (assembly GCA_033319125.1). Taxonomy (NCBI): domain Eukaryota; kingdom Metazoa; phylum Arthropoda; class Insecta; order Lepidoptera; family Papilionidae; genus Parnassius; species Parnassius glacialis. The sequence goes on from JAVANC010000018.1 coordinate 36,093,633, forward strand.
AGTTAATTATGTTATAATTTACATATAGTTAAAATAATTAGTTCTTATTTAATAGCACCGGTTGCTAATGGAACCGAGACATTATTTTGTAGTTGTTCATTAAATGAAAATCGTTTTGTAGAAACGGCTTTGAAATTATATCGATGTTTTAAAATACGCTGACAAACTTTAACAAGTTTTATAATCGTGTTGTGACATTGTGACATACTTTGCTTCTGCAAATGGAGCGGTTCGCTTTTGCCGGGAAAAGTCCAATCAAACTTTCCCACTTTCACTTTCGCATAACACCGTTCCAAGGCGGTATAATTAAACGTTTCATGAATGGGAGGAAAGGAGAGGACTGATGTGCGAGAGGGATGAAATCGTCTACTGGTTGAGAGAAGGTAATCAGTTTTACGCTAAGCGCAAATTATGTGGGGGTGTGGGGGTTGAATTAGCTAACAAGGTCAGAGAGTTTAAACTGAAACGCACGCGTTTGTGTTCCTTCGTCTAACACAGCTGATCAGGGGTAGGTCATGGAGATGAGTTTCACACTTTTCGTTTCTTATGTTTAATGAAATGTTCATTTAAAATACTTAAGCTTCTACGTCAAGGTATAAATAGTTTATTAAAACACAGTCGTCATCTGGACATGCATATTACATTTTGAAAATGTCATTATTGGAAGTGACTTTTACGACTTCAAAAAATGTATACCGTTATTATAATTCGAGTTAAATAATACAGTTTTTTTTTCTACATAAAACTCCACATTTAGAATATCGTGTAAATCAGTCTTCGTCCGTTTTGTCTATATTAATAGTACATCGATAAGATCTGATCATTGTTAGCCTTAGCCGAAAGTAAAAGAATTAGATGGCAAGTACATATCAAAGCCAAAAAATTTATAATTAGTGTTTCATGAATATTTACTTATAGCGCATTGGAATCCAAAATTCTATAGCTCACCAGGCAGTCTTCCATTAAACATTGTGTCACGATCTTCTGATAACAAAGGTCTGTAATAAACCAATAAAATAAACTTGTCAAAGACTGTCACGCTTCAACAGAAACGTTCCGTTGCTCTGAAAAGAGCAAACCGACAAATTACAAATGGAAACAAAACGGAACGTAGACGCGACAAAGGAAAAATCGAACGCCGTGAAAATTTGAATAAGGAATCATTTCTTTTTTTTCCCTTATTTTTATTCCTTTCTTCGCTCACTGTCAATCATTTGTCTGAGGCACGAGCGAATCGTTATTTTCTTTGTTGATGGATGGGATTCTTTTTTCCGTAGAAACGATTTTTCCCCATCCCATTTTAGGATCGGGTGTCTCAAGTGTAGTCAGATCTCGGTAGTTCATATTTCATTATTTTTATATGCGTGTGTGTGAAGATGAAGTGTTAAAGAATTTTGATTATTTGTGCACGGAATATATTGAATGTTTTATGAAATAAAATAATAAAATTACATTTCTTATACTTAATTCCTTAAAATATTAAAATTTTCTTTCGTAGGCACTCGTAGCGACAGTATATTTGATAGAATAAGAACGAAGAAAAACTAAGGAATTCAATACGAACTAAATAACAATTACATTTTTGGTGAAAGATTAATGATTTAATTGTTTGATTTTTGATCACCAAGACAAATAAATATTTTATCTGAAAAAATTAATATCGATGATGAACATTTGTCGACCAAGAAAACATTTTGGTCATCATCATCAAACATAAGAAAAGTCCACCGTTACACATAGACCTACCCCACAGATTGTAGTTATTAAATCTATTTATAAAGAACATAGTTTGTATTTTAATGGAATATTTCGTTTACTAGCAAAAAATGTAAATCGATGATTATTTTTCAAAACCAAACATATTCGGTTCACACAGCCACTTAATCAAAACATCTGATACACAAACAATCATAAGCAATACATCTTAACTTTATCCGGGCTTATTGGAATAATATAACGGGCGAGTCCGCCAGTCATGTAGATGGGGAACCGAATCGCATGGAAATTCGATGTTTTCTTTACCTACCGCATTACCTATTCTGAGGCGTCCTTTGTATTTTACTGAGGGTATGTTTACACAGCGAGGACTTCGCTTCGTACTGCCAAAGAAATATCAAAATTCGAGTTATATTTTTAAGGTTTTTTTACGATTTTTTAAGAAAAATGTATTAATTATTTTTATGTACAATATTTGTTTAAAATATGTAAATATGTATATATCTTATATTTATGTTACGTTCGGGAGATTACGACACATCTTCTCGTCAGGCATACCTCAAAACCTCAAAACTAGATTGTACAACGAGTGCGTGTTGTTTCCCTACGTCGCCTCTTACGACATCCACGGGGTTATATAGGGAAGTGGATATTCTTACACCGCCACTACACGGTAAGCACGTTAGTTGGGTTTACATTCATAAATTGTACAAGAACAGGCCATACAAACATTAAACATTTCGTGCGAGATTAGAGCCCGCGGTGTCGCAGCGGCGCGGCCAAAAGCGTAGCCACTGCGCTACGGATGGTTACGGTCATTAATTAAGAACAATTGCATAACATGTTATGTTATAACAACATGTATAATAAGAATATATTCTAAATTAATGTTTAATAAAATCTCGTATTTAATTCATTCTAATGGACTAAGTATACAATGTATTATATTATTCAATGCAATGAAAGTTAAGGAAAATTACTCCATATCACGTCACGTTTTTTACGTGGTAGAGCCATGCTGCAGCTATATTAGTAGTATAGTTGTAGCACGAATGGGTCGCCCCGACCGGGGAAGGACCACGCTCTCACAGAATACCAGCGTAAAATAGCAGCTTAACACTGCTGTGTTTCGTATTGTGAGTGTAGAGAACCGGAGACCCTTTCTACTGGGAAAGGGGCATTCTATCTTAGTTCTTACGGGTGACAACGCATCTGCATTTTTATTCGCAAACGAGGATAGATGTAGATGTCTAGGGGCCACAGCAACCACTTACCATCAGGTGGACTTTGTGCTCGTTTGTTAACCATTCCTATAATAATATCACGATTATAAGCGAGACTTGTTTGCTAACTTATTTATATTTTAAATAAATAATTATACTTTTTATGAAAATATGAAAAGACACATCTTCATTACAGCCCTTCACAAGTCGATTGCTAGTCCTAGCAGTCCTAGGCCTATTGCCTACTGCAAGATGTATTAGAGGTCATAAAATCTTTGTGACCCGTTCACAATTGGCACTCAAGCGACGAATTGAAATATGGGGTGTGCTTGAATTGTCCAGCCAGTTGTAGCTGATATATGCCGTAAAATTATTATTACCTAGGTGTGCCTGACAATCCGTCTATGTAGGTCCCATCCAACCACTCTTATTATTTTTGCCGCGTGTTCTACTACATAGTAACTACACACTTAATTACACAACATGGTTATAGAATCACGCACTAGATGTATTTTGGCTGCATTATAAGTGTATTGGCTCCACCCAAGAAGGACCGAGCTTTGACAGAACACTTGCGTAAATAACAGCAAAATGTTGCTTCGTTCTGTATGGTGAGTGTAGAGAACCACAGACACTTTTTTACCGGTTACCTCGTGTTCCATTTTATTCATCAGGAACGGATAACGTATCTGCATTGATAAAGGTGACTATACCATCAGGTCAACTATTGCTCGGTTGTCAAACATATTTCTGTAAAATAATTAAACATTAAAAATTTTGTACAACCGATTTCAATATAAATTATTAAGAATAACTCAAAAACTATTGGTCAGACCTAAATCAAACTTATAAACCACATGTAAAGCACCAGTGTAAGACTTTCGAATAAAAAAAGAATCATCGAAATCGGTTCACCCAGTAAAAAGTTATGAGGAATACACATAAAAAACATACAGTCGAATTGAGTACCGTCTCCTTTTTGAACTCGATAGAAAATTCGCGAAAACTTTACAGAGGCTCCATTCACTACTGTTTCTTTTAGGTTCATCTAATGTAGCGTGTGCATCGCGTACAATAACATAACGTTCCGGCACGAATCACACCTCTCTACATAGTTACAGAGCACGTCTGCACGTAAACCGTTTCAGACACAAACCATGTTAGCCATATTATAGTACCATAGGTTGACGCAAGATGGCGGTCGCACGTACAAAACGCTCCACCAACTCACGTGACCGGAATCCCGAATTCAAAGTCGAAGGGACTTTTTATACCTCACTCGGTAGATTCGACTGGCTCTTTAGCAAATATAACTGAATTGTGACTGGAATAAGCGGCGATTGTTAAGGACGGGTGCAGTTGAATAAAGAGTTTGTTAGACGCAGTGTTAGTTCGATGCTGGATTTTAGAGATTTTGCATGTTCAACGTGAATTCCTATAGCAGTGTAAAGTGAACCCTGTTTTCCTATGTCAACATTACATTTTAAATGTGTGTTTCGGCTCTGTCTCTACATTTTTCAGTTCATCTATATTATTATATAGTTAGTCCTTAAAATTCTACGATAACAAAAGCTAAAAACTTTTAGACGCAAAGAAGATGTCATAAGAAGTCTTCGTTTACATTTTATTTTTAATCGGCGACAGATGTAGATCTCTATGGGCTACAACATTCACTTACCATAAGTTGGACTGTGTCGGATTGTCTTATTATACTTTTATAAAAAAACCAGACACCAGAAAGATGTATGTGGTAGAGCCACGCTGCAGCGGTTTGGAAAGGGCCAAGCTCTCACAGAATACCACCCTGAAACATCAGCATAATGCTGCTGTGTTTCTTATCGTGAGTGGCATGAACCCAACACCCTACTAACTGTTAAGGAGGCATTCCATCTTAGTCCTCAGGGGTGATGATGTCTACATTTTGATTCTTAATTGAAGATAGATTTAATTATCTATGGACTACAGCCCCTACCTACCATTAGGTGAAATGTGAGCGCATTTGTCGACCTTTATTCTATAAAATAAGCAGTGAGGCGCTTACAGGCACAAGTATAATGCTTTTACAATGAGATCGGAAGTAGACTAGGTTAAGATGCAGTATAACAGATATAGGTATACTCAAAGTCTAACCAGCCCAAATCATAAGTAAGAAACGAAAACCAAACAGTTTTTTGTTTTTGCCCCATAGTTTGATTCATTTAAACTCAACCCTATGTACCTATACCTGGGTACTAGTAGTCAAAGGTTATGACTGCTAAGTCACTCCTCGTTCGGGAGTATTTATTTATAAAAATACAATGATTAACGAACTTCCAATACACCTGATTATAAGTGGTTACTACAGCCCGTGGAACCCAGCAACCAACTTAAAAATAAAGAAAGCTATAGTTTCGTCGTCACCTCGGATTCTCAGATAATAAGATAAGTAAAAAAAAAATTGAAACGCTCGTAGATTTATTAATTTATATAAACGTATTGTCTTACATGAGTATATGTCATTTGGAAAGCAAAGCAGTTAGACCATAAGAAAATTTTATTTAAAAATAAAGTATGCGTTTTAATAAACAGTGATATCTCGTTTCAAAGGCGCTCCTAATCTTAGCTTCGCTACAGAATTTCATAACATCGCGCTACCCCATACTAACACTCGAAAATAGAACAAGAAAAATCATAACACGCTTGAGTACGCGATACATTTCTTCATATCCTACGTATTCCGAATGAAAAATGCGCAAAGAGTTGACTGCTCCAAACGAGTCTTTCTTACACCCCCTTAAAGGGGGCAACTACAAATCCGCTAGAGCGGGACGGCGAAACGCGTTAGAGGGAGCCGAAATACTAAACCCGAAAAGATGGATGGTACACACAATGTCACTGGCGCTATGCTGAAATTGTATATTTTATATTCGGTATAAAAAGGCTGCCACAACATACGATATTAAAAAGGCGGTCCGCATGTGAAATATTTTCTGCGTACAGTAGTTATATTGTTGAAGAATTTAATCTTGAGATGACATGGGAGGAGTCTACTAAGTAAAGGATTATTGGAATGTCTCGAGATTTTGATTTTGTGTCGGTTTTGCGTTAGACGATATTAAAGGCTCAATTTTACGTCAGATAATAAATGTATCAGATTTGCTAAGGGATTAGAGAGTTGATATTTTATATAAGCTGTGGTGGCTCAGGAGATTTGTGCTAAAGGTAAATTTTATAGCAGGTGAGCAACATGGCGTCATGAAATTGTTAATTACGAGTCTTAGACGCCAATTTACCACTTCCCCATCCATGAAGGAAAACATCGTAAGGAAACAGGCATGCTCAAGTAAAGTTATAGCCTATATATTTCCCACTGCCTGGCACAGGCCTTATCTCTTTATAAGTGAATTATACTTTCGTCGCGCCACTCCAACGCGTGTTAGCGGTCATTACATGTCCAGGACTTATTAGACTCCTTACTCATGTAAGCTTTCTCAAATATCTAAGAAATATAAAACATATTTTAAAAACGCGCGATGGAATATTTCCCGGTGAAATATTTTAGGGGAGATCTGTGACCAGCAAATTTTTGATTTCTTGAAATATTATTATATTATTGCAATAGTTACTGAAAAGAGAAAATGCTTTCTATTGTATACTCATTTAGTTTATGGACCAATGCTTATCATAAAAATGATGAATGAATTCCTTTATATATTGAAAAGCTCGAAGGGCTTCCCCTTTATTCACAAACTGTGAAGTACTCTATCTCAGCTCCAGAGGGTAGTCCTCCATCGGCCTTCTTTGGATGCAGTAGAATAGAATGGAATAGCATAGAATTAAAAATAATAAAATAACTTTTATTTAACATAGATTATAATACTTATTGAAGGTCTTTTTTTTACTTTTATTACTGGTGCGGAGAAAATATGTCTTGAGAAAAACTAGCTTGAAACTAAGCAGGACTTAGTTTTTAAAGAAATTTTTTAAATTAAATTACAAATTACATTAATTACGAAAATTATGTGTTGTATTAAACTGCGTAAATATTCCAAATATTTTGCAATGAAATACACAAATGAATTAGGTTACGTTTTTCGTTATATCATTAATTAAATCAGTCTTATATAATAACTTAGTCGTCACCGAAAACGCTTAAAAGCTTATCATCACGAGAGGCGAGCTTTCAACGGAGCGTGTACCGTGGCGGCGTGTTTCCCATATGACTTTGGCAGGCGTCACTCGGGTATATTTTATAGGTTGTGGATGACAAGCGGGTTGGCAACCATAAGTTTTTGTTGTTTAATTTTTAATTATCTTGAGTTGTTTATTAGGAAGATGCTGCATCCCAATTCTAATTTTAGTTTTTAATGTCACCTGTTACGACACCCACGGGATGAATTCATAACTATGCTGGGATCCGATATGTGTTGCTGTAGTCAAGTTATTAACAAATTCTATATTTATGTACCAAAATGACCCATTTTCTTTACATTACATATATTTATTATTTAGATTTAGTAACAAAATATAAAATCAAAAAATCTGGACCCGATAGGTGCCGCTGTGGTCGAGATATTAATAAATTTTATATCTACACAGTAAAAATAAATATTTACTGAATTTTTTGTGTTTTTATTTCTCAATAAATTCTATCCACTACATCTCGATGGCTGACAGAACACTACGAGTATCATTGGTTTTATTTATTTTTTGTGAGTATCGCTAAAGAGCTTACAATAATGATTACATACATATATTATAACATGTTCTATAGCACTAAGGTAATTGTTACTTTAGTAACAGGCGATCACAGCATGAACCAAATACACCAAAGTACTACGAAATAACAAAACTAAATTAAGACATAATCATCATCATCATCATCATTACAGCCTTTTATAAGTCCACTGCTGAACATAGGCCTCCCCCAAGGAATGCCACAAAGCACGGTCCTGAGCCACCTGCATCCATCGACTTCCTGCATGTCTTACCAGGTCGTCACTCCATCTAGTGGAGGTCGCCCTACACTTCACCTACCGTTACGAGGCTGCCACTCGAGAACCTTTCTTCCCCATCGGTTGTCGGTTTTGCGAGCTATATGACCGGCCCACTGCTACTTCAGCTTAATAATCCGGACATAATAAGACATAATACCCGATTGAATATTAAAAAGATCGGTGAGATCAGTCATTGTGAGAGTTCAACAGCAGTGTTTAATATTTCCTTTTTGAATTTAGAGATACAGCTGAGCATTTTCCTAAATTAATTACCTAAATTGGTTGGTGTTATAGAGACAACTGAAGAAAGTTTTCGCTAGCAGTTTTACCGAGCTGATATGACATAGGGATTTTTAAGAAAAGAGTCTGCTCCTTTCTAAAAGGCCTATACTCAAGGCAACTTAACTTTTGTATTATAGATCTTCAAGGGTCAGGGATCACGTACTATTAGATGACGTATCCTCGGCCACTTTTTCCATATAAACAGATAAACAAATTTGTACGATGTTTGGTAGATATGTAAATGTACAAAATTACAGAAGTGTAAATTATTTTATATTGTATTGTATATTTCTGCTTCAACTCAATATTCTTGCAAGTAGAATCATACTTAAAGGTATGATAGATAAATAGCTGAGAAATTTATCTTCAAAACATCCTTTCTAGGGGATGTGTAATCGATCATACGGCCTCGGAGTTACGTCAGTGCGCTATCGGTATCCTTGTTGCAGGAAATAACCCTATATGTTTTATCTTTGGGTAAAGCTCGAGAGATTGATAGGAACATGTCACACACTCGTAAGTGTAGGTAGAATATTCGCTAAACACATATTTTTTGTACCTAAACAATTTTATGACTAAACAAGTGAAATTTAAAAAATATGTATTACATTTTTTTAATATACCGCGTTTTATTCTTATTACATTGTCATCCGATTCTGTGCTATATTCAAAGTTTCAAGTCTTTAGCTCATCGGAAATTTAGTTTAAAATCACGAAAGAAAGCTAGTTTTATACGTGGTAAAGCCATGCTGCAGCTAAATTAGTAGTATAGTTGTAGCACGAATGGGTCGGCTCGACCAGGGAAGGACCACGATTTCACAGAATACCAGCGTAAAATAGCAGCTAAACACTGCTGTGTTTCGTATGGTGAGTGTAGAGAACCGGAGAGCCTTTTTACTGGAAAAGAGGCATTCCAACTTAGTCCTCACGGGTGACAACGCATCTGCATTTTGATTCGCAAACGAGGAGCTATGGGTCACAGCAACCACTTACCATCAGGTGGACTGTGTGCTCATTTGTGACCCTATTCCTATAAAAAAAGAGTTAATATAAACACGGTAAAAATGAGGACAATATAGTATCATCTATAGACATGTAAAAATGTAGTAAAAAATAATCGTAAAAAGACCAATATAACCATAAAGTCCCACTCCCTACAGTATATTGCCAAGAATGCTGGCTGCATTTCCTAGTCGATTTTTTTTATTTATTCTTTATTAAATTCCCTCTTACGAATATGCTATGTATAGGGCCTTTGGACGAGAAAATAACCGGCCCTCTCGTCTTCAGCAAAGAGGAACAGTTGTGAATACAATTCCTTTAGAAAATTCACCGCCTTTAATTACCCCAAGGACAGATAGTCTCTACGGTAAATGGCACACATACTCATATACTATACTCAGAGACTTGGCTTCGTATTTTACACTTAATATTATTGATGTTAAGACTTTTTGTCGTTAATCGATAATACATCGTCTGCCTTGTCGAGTTTTCACCGATGTGCATTAATTTCAAAGAGAAATATCACAAAGCATCGTGATAATGATAAATTTATTTAACGGTTAGGTAAGTTTTTATACGTGGTAGAGCCACGCTCTCACAGAATACCGGCGTAAAAGAGTAGCAACTGTGTTTCCTATGGTGAGTGTTTCAGACCAGAGGATATTTTTCTGGAAACAAGGCATTTAACCTTGTTCCTCATAGGTGACAAGGCATCTGCATTTTGATTCTTAATTGAGGATAAACATAGATGCTCGTTTGTCATCCATACTATATAAAAAGAAAAGTTCGTCGACCCCATGTGCATGATTTTTAACTACATCAACAACTTTTGAATAATAGGGAGCTATAATTGATAGCTCCACGTTCATGACAGCCTGTATACGTTCCACTATTGTGCACAGGGTTCTTCTTATATCTGAGGGGGTACTGAAGCGATTAGTCGACCGCGCAGCTACAGTGCATGCTGGCTTACTTCACTTGTTTTAAATTATTTTATTTCTTAGTCAGGTTTCCACACGATGTTTACTTTCACCGTGAAGTGGCTAGCGGGATTTGAACCCGGGTCACTCGCGTACTTTAAAATTTACGACAAGCACTTAGCTTTGAGCTACCACGGCTGTTAATCGTTCATATTCACATGAATTACATCTTGAAGTAATTTTTAATAGCTTTTAACGATCAACGGATACACAGACCAGTTACAGCTTATGTTTTATGGACTATTTATTTTATAACTTACTAGTTGGTACCCGGCGCTTGCTGCCGCAGAAAAAATGTTTGTGGAAATATCGTTTTAAATTAGGAATGATAATACATTCGTTGGAACTGAATGACATATTATTACTTTTAAATAAATTTGTCGGTACGACACGCGCGCCACCTACTGTAATTTAATTGTACTATGCCCATAACCATCGTGCAAGTGCAAGCAATAAGTTGACAAAATTTTAGCGCAATCTGATGAACGGTATGGCAGCGCATAAAATACGAACAAACAAACATACATTTTTATATATTAGACTAGCGGAAATAGCGTTGTATTACCAACGTGGTATGCAGTGTCGGCATTGTAATGCAAATGGGTCACAATTAGCTGCGTGCCGTAATATGTGATGGTGGGGATTAAACGCATCTGCTTGCGAATTTGACTAACAATAAAGCTTTTAATATTCAAATACGCCTTTCAATATTTGTTTCATGTCAATGCTAGTTGACGGGTACGCGTAGGCATAATTCTCGTTTTTAATTTTAGGAATCCGCTCGTTTTTAAAAGAAAATAAATATTTTCAATAAGATCAAATCAAAACTCATAATGTACTTCAGGTTAATAGTATCCTATAGAAAAATAGAAAATAGGCAAGATAACATTTATAATTACATTAAATTTACGGATTTGTATTATTAAATTAAGATACACACTTACTCCAGTGAGAAGTGCGATAAGAAGAAGAAACAGAAAATAAATTCAAAATAATTTAAAAATAATTTGTTAATTTACTCTGTGAAAGCATTTAGCATATTATCCATAAAATATTATATATACCTTGGAATAAGACAATGTAAACCTAAAACTAATATTCTCAATATGTATCAAGCAATTAACAAAATTAAACTTTTAATTAAAAGTAAAAGCCTACTTAAAAAAAAATAACAAAAAAAAATAATTTTCACATAATACCTTCTGAATTTGGACAACACATAGTAAAAGAATTTAGGCTTAGACTTCTAATAACAGCGTACAGCTGCAGCCCCATCAAGAATAAAATTTCGTTAAGAGGGTCGGCTCAGTGCTCACCAATTTACCTGGTCACAGAGAGGAGAATGAGCAAAACTTTCATTTACACCTACCAGCTACCGTATCTCGGATAGGTCTAAGTAATGAGTCAGCAATGTACTTAAAAGGCTAATGATGTGTGATGATGAGAACGTCGAACGAGACGAATACTCGTGTCACAAGTAACTTTATAGTACTAAAAAAATTCTATAGATTTTTTTTTCATGAAATTGAAGTGATAAACGACTGATAGTCCATCTGATGGTAAGTGGTTACTGCAACCTAGGACGCCTGCATTCAAACAAACAATTCTACAGATGCGTTGTTTAGTTCTCAAACTAAGATGGAATGTCTCAAGGAATGTAATTATACTGGTTCTCTATATCCTTCAGACATGAATACAGCAGTACCATGATTTCTATTTGGCCGCAAAAAGAGGAAGGCTGCCTAGGAGTCCGTAAGACTGTAAGTCGGTAAGGCTACCCACTTCTGGTAGGTAATACCTAGACGGAGTCGTAAAATGAAAGAAGTACCTTCTAGTAAAACATAATATGTAGAAAAATACTTCCATTTAACTTCTAACCTGCAGTGTTATTGTGTTGCCGACTTATATATTTTTCTTCCGAGGCGTAAAGGGAAACGTTCATAAATCCTTTACCGGGCCGTCAACCGCACGCCTAGCCGGTCGCCGTATATTATGCGCTAGTAACGAATTTCCTTACACAATAGCTGCGTTATTTCCACTGTATTAAATAAACCAGTGCCATTCCTGCTTAAAAAAATATATGAAAGTCTTAGAAACCTAAATCTTTTATGCTTGTCAGGCAAATTAGAAAGAGAGAGCATGTACTTTGTGAACTGCCACTGTTTCTGTCTCAATGAACTTCTTCAATGATTTAAAGAGAGCAAAATGTTTTCAGTGCCATTTTATTGTAGGTCAATCGGTATTGTCTTTATGTTACTATGACGCCTATGCTCTTTTCAGTTCAGATATTCAAGGAAAGGTTAAATGGAATTTTGTATGTAATATTTTGTTGTTTTTCATACAAAATAATCCACTATAACGATCTGGCGCATTCTGAAATTTAGGAGGATACATAATGTATCGTATAAAATTTATAATCGAAAAAGAGCTAAGAATCATAATACTGTTATCGTTGTGCCATTAATGTTTTATACGTGGTAGAGCCATGCTGCAGCTACATTAGTAGTAGATATAGTTGTAGCACGAATGGGTCGGCTCAACCGAGGAAGGACCACGCTCTCACAGAATACCAGCGTAAAATAGCTTAACGCTGCTGTGTTTCGTATGGTGACTGTATAGAACCGGAGACCCTTTTCACTGGAAAGGAGGCATTCCATCTTAGTCCTCACGTGTGACAACGCATTTGCATATTCGTAATCGATGATAGATGTAGATGTCTATGAGCCACAGCAACCACTTACCATCAGGTGGACTGTGTGCTCGTTTGTCACCCCTATCCCTTAAAAAAACCACCTCCAAGATACACTATAAAAACCTTTTCTTGTGATGACATTTAAAAAAAAGATTTTTTTTACAATATAAAAAAATATTTTATGTTTTAATGGCATTTAATGAGGTATTTTAATATGATGAGTATAGATGGATGGATGTTCGACTTGTGATAGGATCTGAAGCTGGCGATGATGTCTCGAAACTTTAATGTACGCTTAACTTTAATTTACAAGATGCTGTAAGACTCCTTTTCTGCCTTGAAGTTCGTTTGTGTATGTAGTAGGTACCACCTACTTACTTATTTCTGCCACCAAATGACCAGACAGAAAGGTATAAAGAGCCAGTATATTAGTATAATTACGGCATACCGTCTCAGTTATCATGGCTATGACATCGGGACGTCAAACATCTCAGTAGCCCGTGATTATGGGTGATTTTTTTATAGGAGAGTGGGCAAACGAGCATGCGGCTCATCTGATAGTAAGTGACTACCGCCGCCCATGAACTACTGCAACACCAGCCTCCGTTGCGCCCCCCCCCCCCTCAGAGGGGAAAAACCGTGTCCAATAAAGAATCACCGGACAAGGCGGCACCTGGACCAAGAGGTCCCAAAAGTCCGCCACCGGTGATTATTCAGGACATGGCAAAATGGGATCGCGTATCCCGCATCATGGCCGAGAAAAAGATCGGCTACTCGAAGGCCAAGCCCTCGGGTCAGGGCATAGTAGTCTCGACCAACACGGTCGACGACTTCCGCGCGCTGACGAGCATGCTAAGGGGAAAAAACATCCCCTATCACACGTACTCCTTAGAGGAGGAAAAACGACTCCGGGTTGTACTCAGAGGAGTTCCTAAGGAATTCGAGTCAACCTTCATTAAGGAGGACCTGGTTAGACAAGGCCTGCCGGTGCAAGAGGTGCACCGCATGGTCAACAAAACTACCAACACCCCATACAACCTGGTGTTGGTTATTCTTGACCTCTCAGAAGAGGGCAAGAAGATATTCGACGTACGCACAGTGTGCCATCTATCGGGGGTTATAGTAGAACCCCCGCATAAGAAAAAGGTGCCGGGACAGTGCCATAGATGCCAACTCTATGGCCACTCGGCCCGTAACTGTTTCGCCCGTCCCAGGTGCGTGAAATGCACAGGGGACCATGGCACCAAGGAGTGCACCCGTGGCGAATCGTCCCCCCCAAGCTGTGTGTTATGTGGGGCGGTAGGGCATACGGCGAACTTCCGCAGTTGCCCAAAGGCCCCTAAAGCACAAAAGCCGAGGGGAAGGAACGCCGGGGGTCGCAAACAGCCCCCCAAGCAGAAGGGAGCACAAGGCCCTCCAAAAAAGGATGGTCCATCTCCCCCTGCCTTCGTCCCAGCTCCGGCCCCCAAGCAAAGCGCTTGGGCCAAGCCGCTGAGCCTGGCCAAGGGAGGAGCACCAAAGAGTGTGCCCACCCCTCTTCCGACTCCCACTCCCGCGCGCGCACCGGCTCCTTCAGTAGCCCGTGCCCCGCGTAAGGAGCTCCCACCAAAGCCGGTTACCAAATCGTCCCCGGCCTTGGAGGATCTGGCCGAAGACTTCAATCTTGTCTGCGACTTCGCAGACAGTTTTGATGTAAATGAGCTGCGCACACTAGCGCATAAGATTAGAACGGCGCGCTCCGCCAAAGAGCGCCTCCAAGCCTCCCTGGATCACATGGGGGTAATAGAGGCAATAAAGAACTTCAGGGCCAACTAGGCCCGAAGTTCTACATACAGTTAACTTGGCTTGGTTTTTATTTTTGACAATGGATAACGACTCAACTACAGCCAGAATAAAACCTACGTCGATAGCTGTCGCCTTATTCAATGCGCACGGCCTTAAAAATCAAATTGACGAAGTCCGGACCTTCCTCACTGACCATCAGATAGACATATTGCTAGTGCAAGAGACCTTTCTTAAGCCTAGCCTTAGAGACCCCAAAATAGCTAACTACAGAGTAGTTAGAAATGATCGATTAGGGACTAAATTAGGAGGGACACTTATCTATTATAGGTCGTCCTTACATGTAGTGCCCATAGACACGCCTCAACTAGTTGATTTAGAGGCCTCCGTTTGCAGAGTAGCCATGACCGGTCATCAACCGATCACGATAGCCTCTGTATATCTATCACCAAAAAAAAAGATAATAAAAAGCGACTTCGAAGCGCTATTCAATCTTAGTAATTCAGTTATACTAGCCGGTGACTTAAATAGCAAGCACCAAATCTGGTCAAATAACCATAGGAAAAATACTAACGGCGTGCACTTAGTTAAGCTAAGTGACCGCCTGAATTTTGATATAATAGCCCCTCCGGAGGATACAAGCTATACAACAAATCAATTTAATACGTCGTCCAAAATCGACTTAGCACTCTTCAGGAACGTAACCTTATCGTTGCGCTCCATAGAAGTGGTGCATAAGTTGACATCTGATCACCGCCCGGTAATAATGTCGTTAGGACAGTCCAGCAGCGAGGTTCCTTTAACCAAAACTGTTACGGACTGGCATAGGTTCGAGGCTAACCTCGAAACTATGAACACAGAATATTTAGACAAAGTGCCAGATATAATTGACACCAAGGAGGTGGCCTTAGAAGCCATCTCTCACATCACCTCTCACATAAAGGTGGTTGCCGGGGAGTCTTCGAGGCAGGTCAAGGCGTCGAGCGATCGGCGCTTTGAGCTCCCTGGGGACGTACGGCAATTACTGAGGGAGAAAAACGCTGCGGTGAGGGCCTATGACCGTTATAGAACCGTCAATAATAGGTCCAATTTGCGCCGCCTCTGTAGAGAGGTCAAGGAGCGCATGGCCCAGCTGAGGGATTCACGATGGGACAAACTGATGGAAGATATCTCGCCCTCGCATACAGCATTCTGGAAGCTGGCGAGGTCTCTGAAATCAGAAAATGTCGCTTCGATGCCCCCATTAGTTAGATCTGATGGTCAATTAGCGTTCGACGACTCGGAAAAGGCCGAGTGCATGGCAGACAGCATCGAGAGCCAATGCTCCCCAAGCTCCCTGCCAATCGACCCCGTCCACCTGAACAAGGTGAACGAGGAAGTGGCTAACATGTCCGCCACACCACCAACGGATGACCCACTTCCTCCAGTTACTTTTGATGAGGTGAAAACCATAATCAAAAATCTTCAAATCCGAAAAGCGCCTGGAGCCGACGGCATAAACAATAAAGTGTGTAAAGCCCTTCCTCCCAGATTAGTTTGCCTTCTAGTGGCGATATTCAATATCTTAATGGCCACTTGCACCTTTCCAGAAGTGTGGAAAGAAGCAATAGTCATCGGTATACACAAACCGAAAAAACCCAGAGATAGGGCGTCTAGTTATAGACCCATAAGTCTCCTCAGTGCCATGGGGAAAATCTATGAGCGCATCATCCTCAGCCGTCTGAAGGATGCAGTGCTTAGCAAAAATCTAATTCCTAACGAGCAGTTTGGTTTTCGAGCCAAACACTCAAGTGTTCAGCAGGTGCACCGCCTCACGGAGCACATCTTAGAGCAGGCCGCAAAGGCGAACACGCGCGCTGTTTACACAGGAGCGCTGTTCTTCGATGTGGCCAAAGCATTCGATAAAGTCTGGCACAATGGACTAGTCTACAAACTAATCCAAATAGGAGTGCCAGTAAGACTTACTAAAATCGTTCAAGACTTTCTTGAAAACAGATCCTTTCGTTTTCGCGTGGAGGGTACCTTCTCCTCTCCCAGACCCATCAGAGCAGGAGTTCCCCAGGGCTCAGTGCTCTCCCCGACCCTTTACTCACTCTATGCAAGTGATATTCCACAAATACCAGGTACTCATCTCGCACTATATGCGGATGACACCACCATATACACTTCAGATGTCCACCCGGTTAGAATCTGTGGTCGACTCCAAGATGCAGCAAACGCCTTAGGCGATTGGTGCAGAAAATGGAGGATTGAACTGAACCCAGATAAGAGCAAAGCCATCTGCTTCAACAGAAGGTTTGCTTATAACCGATTAATGACAAAAATCAAAAAATACAAAAGCGGTACGATCTCCCTCTATGACAGCCCAATTCCGTGGGTACAAGAGGTGAAATACCTGGGGGTGACCTTAGATTGTGCAATGAGCTTCTCTCAGCACATTCAGATAGTTAGGAACAAGGCGAAATTCGTAGTTTATCGACTTTACGCCTTAGTTAACAAAAACAGTAAGCTGTCACTCAGACGCAAGCTGCACTTATACAAAACCTGCGTACGTCCTATCATGACATACGCAGGGGTATCCTTTGCCCATGTTCCCAAAAGAAGTTTACATAAACTTCAAATCATCCAGAACAAATTTCTCCGTCAGGTCACAGGAGCTCCATACTATGTGAGGAACGCGGATCTCCACCGCGACCTCGACATGCCCACAATTCAGTCGTATCTAAAGGAATTATCCTTAAGATATTTCAATTCGATAAAGGAACATAAAAATCCGTTGGTGAATGAGGCGGGCTCGTACTCCCCAGATAGGGATGCGGCCCCCCACAGGAGACGTCCCAAGAACGTTCTTCTTGACCCCGATGACGAGATCACAACTATGAATAGGTCGATCCCGGTCCCCCCCTCCACAGGAGAGGGAACCAGTTTAGGTAACACAAACACAAACACTCACACAGACACTACTCTAGTACAGAACACTAGGGCACACCGCATTCGCCGGCGAATGCGTCGGTATATACACACTCCGTACACGAGGTATAACACCCGTGATACGGGGCGTTTCTAATCATTGCGATCAGTATCAAAAATGCGATAGTGATTCAAGCCGAGGTTCGTACCTCCTTCAGAGGGGCCCTTGAATCGCATCGAGCCCTCCCCCCTAGCTCAAGGAGCCTTACTCCGAAAGCAGGGGTAGGGGTGCCACGGGACTGCAGTCGGCGAGGCGGCGCTTTGCGCCGCCTCGCCGACGGCAGAGTCGTTGCACTCGATAGTTTGTAAGTCCTCACTTACGAACCTAATTCAATGAAGCTGTGAAGGCCGCAGGGCCAACAGTATACACTTTTAGAAAAAAAAAAAAAAAAAAAGGGAACCAGGGGAATTGCAGATGCGTTACCGGCCTTTTAAAAAAGGAAAGGGCTCTTTTCTTGAAGGTCCCTAAGTCGTATCGGTTCGGAAAAATCGCTAGTGGTAATCGATTCCACAAGGAAGTTGTGCGAGGAAGAAAAAAATCTTCTAAATCCCACAGTAGTGGCCCGCCAATCATCCAGATGGTGTGGATCGTATCGAGAGTTATATCGCAATGTGCGTTCGTGAAATTCGGCGGCTGGGGTTAATCCGAACAATTTCTAAGAGCACTCCTTTAAAGCAGCTGAAACTTCGGGAATTAAAAAAAGTAAATTAAACGCGATAAATTCCGTAAAAATAGTTGTATATTATAAAAGTAAAGGTATATTCCGTAAATATGTGTAGTGTTCTAGTTAATATCAGAAATGATTTTTAGATAAACATATCAACTGATTTTTGCCAGATCCAGGATTTGGATCCTCATGATTAGTAATCGCGTCCACGAGTACTAGACCAAGGCAGTCAAGTATAGCAAATAAGCATAGCATCGCTTTAATAATACTTACAGCATACGATATTATGATTCTTAGCTCTAAAATCTTTAAAAACAGTTTTATTAAATGGGGAATTCTGACAACAAATTCTAAGTAGCAGCCCGAAATCAGCGGTATTTTACCCTTGTGCCTTGGAAAGCACGTAAAGCCGTTGGTCCTGCGCCTTATCTCTCTCCGGTCGTGTCGAATAATCGTCCCATCGGACTATGAGAGTGAGGGAATAGAGAGTGCACCTGTGCTTACTGCGCAGATTGCTAGTCTGTGTTGAGACTGGCCTCTATGACCGAAATTCGGGCTGGAGGACATTATTTTTGTATACTTATTTACTTTGGAAACAATTTATAAAATTTATATAATTTCAAACATTCTCGCTTCTTACATAACTTGGCTTGGCTTGGCCATCATTATTATAAACTAGGTATAATAAAAAGTACAAGAAACGGTATTTAATATGATTTAGATAATTTATAAAATACTTTTTGATACTAAATTTGTAAAAACTTTATATCAGCAAATAACTATAATTGAATTGTTTGTAGAATCATGAGTCGTAAACGTTGTTGATGACTGGGATTTATTACTGTGTATTGCAGACTAATAAAATCCGAACCTGGAAGTCCATAGGTTTATTTTAACTAAAAGTGTTTTACTTATTATTAATCAAATACTATCCAAATATTTTTTTTTCTATAAATATATTTGAGAACATTTTTAAATACAAACGGCCTAAATTGAGCATTAGTTAATTCTATTCCTGTCTCTTTTTATTCTCATTGAGTGAAAAAAGAAAAAGCAAATTTAAGCATTTCTTAAATTGACATTGATTTTATGAGTAAGGTCGTGAGTGTTCTAACGTGGAAACGCTACGCTGCAGCTATATTATAGCTTTAGCACGAATCGGCTCGAGCGGAGAAGGACCAGACTCTCACTGAATACCAGCGTAAAAGCAACAACTCAATGCTGCTGTTCGTATGGTGAATCTTTTTTAATGGAAACAAAGCGTTTCATCTTTGTCCTTAGGAGTGACAATACATCAGCATTTTGTTTTTAATCGAGGATAGATGTAAGTGCCTATGGGCTGCAGCTTCCACTTGCCATCAGGTGCACTGTGACCTCCTTTGTCTCCTTTATTCTATAAAAGATATCCTTTAGTTATATGTAACAACACAATCGGAGATATTTTCGTTCTTTAAAAGTTATTGAAGTCCATCTTGCGTATATTACTTATTTTTTTTATAGAATAAGGGTGACAAACGAGCACACAGTCCATCTGATGGTAAGTGGTTGCTGCGGCCCATAGACATCTACATCTATCCTCGATTACAAATCAAAATGTAGATGCGTTGTCACCCATGAGGACTAAGATGGAATGCCTCATTTCCAGTAAAAAGGGGCTTTTAGGTTATCTAGATTATTTATCAGCAATAAAGCTACATATAAGAGACTCTATTAAAATTTCTAAATTCGACCAGAACAGACTTAAGAAAACGTGTGTAAAAAAGAACCCGCTGTAATAGTCTATCATATAACGAGCTAGGTAAAAATTTTCTGATCAGACATCAAGAACGTGACCTACTTAAAATTTATGATGTTTAGCAATTTTGGAACGAAGTTCCTTATCGCATGGTACGAATTTGACGGATTCCGTAGGCGAGAAAAAGTGTAAGATATAACCGTCACGACCCCCTTTCTATAGTGCGAGCGAGATCGATTAATATCCATCTCCCTCGCATTTTTAGGGTTCCGTACCTCAAAAGGAAAAACCGGAACCCTTATAGGATCACTTTGTTGTCCGTCTGTCTGTCTGTCTGTCAAGACCCTTTTTCTCAGGAACGCGTGGAGGTATCAAGCTGAAATTCATATCACATACTCAAGTCTACTGTCCCTTGGAGCTGTGAAAAAATCAAACTTCTAAGACAACGCAATCAAAAGATAAAGCCGTTTATGTAGCAAATTTTCGACATTCGCAAGGGAATCAAAACCTGCAAGGTACTTCCCGTGAACTCAGAATCTTGAAATTTGGTACGAATCAACATTTTATAGCACAGATGAAGGAAAAATTGCGAAAAATATAAATTTTTAGTTACATCATATAATAAAAATATTTTTAATAATTTTAAACTTATTGTGGCAGCGCTGTCGTCGCGCCACAAGCGAAACACATCGAAGCCTAAATCGCGCTTACAAAGTTCCAAAGATAAAGCAGCATATATAGAATAGCTCCGAACTACCAATGGGAGCGTTGGCCGCTCCCCGGGCAGAACACCTTGCCCGGCGGGAGATCTCCCCTTTTCCTTCCACCCGCCATAGTGGTGACCACCCGACGTGATATGATCACGCAACCAACAACCTTCGGAAACTACAACTTCCAAAACCTTCGTCATCGTCCTCAAGTACCCCATTCATTCGTTCCCGAGCAGATATTGCCTGCAGTCTTCACATTCTGCAAGTCATCTAGCTTTACAAAGGTTCATCGCAGCACTGGAATAATAATGCTTCCTGTTCCTTCAAGCTACTCTCTGCGCTACAGTGTTCGGCACGGCTCTGAGCCTTACTGCTCGCCTCTGCTTCACGGCACTCTCGCAGATTACTTGCCTTCTTCTCGACTCACCGCAGACGTACAAGGCAATTCCCTGGCACTTGCAAATTCGTCGACATCTAGACTGCACTATCAACCTCCGGTCTGAACAGGGGGGTGATGTGGCGGCGCTGTCGTCGCGCCACAAGCGAAATACATCGAGGCCTAAATCGCGCTTACAAAGTTCCGAAGATAAAGCAGCATATATAGAATAGCTCCGAACTACCAATGGGAGCGTTGGCCGCTCCCCGGGCAGAACACCGTGCCCGGCGGGAGATCTCCCCTTTTCCTTCCACCCGCCACACTTATAAACCTACGGATTTGTTCGGAACCCTCGGTGCGCGAGTCCGACTTGCACTTGGCCGGTTTTTTCTTCTCTTGCCATGAAAGAAATATTATTTTAAATGACGCTTCATTTTAATAGACGCTAGTAATTCAATTATTTGTATTTATATCAATAATAATATACTACGAAAGAAACTTCAATCCAATCCAATCGAGTTCCAATCGAGTGTTTCACGACACTCACGCATGTTTATATTTTTTTTTATATTTCGTAACCTGGTTATATTCTATTATACGAGATTCATAAATGGCAGGGCCACGCTGTGGCTTTATTTTGATTGCAGCACGTATGAGTCGTATCAAACGGAGAAACGCCACACTCCTACAGAATACCATTCTAAAATATAACAGTAAGTATATTGTTGTTGTGTTTTGCATGTTTAGTGTTAAGATCCGCAGACCCGTTCCACGGGTAAGGAGTCATTTCATCTTACGCATCTGCATTTCGATTCTTAATCGAAGATAGATAAAGGGAGATTGTATGCCCCATCTCGCAGTGTATGTGGATAACAGAAAAAATCACATTCCACGTTACACTACTTAAAATCAACGCATTTTATTCAAATAATAACGGAAACAACACATTTTCCACACCACATCTGGTAAATTTATTTGCTGGCAATGCTCCATTATGTGTGAGAGGGATGGACGATAGTTTGCTGCATAAAATAAAGATCAATCAGAGCGAGATGACAAGGCGTTTATTGGTCTCATCGTGCAGTTTGTGGCTATCTCTGCGAGCCAACTTTAACGTAATATTCTTGGCGGCACTGTGCAACGTTGAGTAATTGAAAGGTTATTCGTGTTTTGTACACATGATCGAATCTGATGAATATTGGCGACATACTAACCCAGCACATGAACTAAAGTAATTAAGTAGTCGGCGAATTTTATTACTTTTGTAAAAGTATTTATTGAAAAAGAAAATGTTACTTTAAGGATGAGTAATCTTCTTTTTTTTTATCATCCTATGCAAATTTGTCTTCTAGGGATGTATAAGACTTTTTCTATCTACATGGTCACCATGAGGACCGAAAAAAAGAAATCGAGATTCCGAAAGATGGCGGTGTACTATTCTATTGAATATAAAAATAAAATTAAAGACTCCTTCCACTGCACTGCTCAGTAGGTGCTTCAGTACCTTCGTGTACTGAAATCACAAGTTCTCCAAATACTTTATTTATTAAAGGTGCAAGAAAGTGACAGATATTACTAGGACATGTGAACGCGTGTTCACGCATTGTAACAGCGCTGCATTCTAGCTCATAAATCACTCAGAAATGAGAAGCGAATTTTGCCTAGCAGTAGAACGTATATACTGTTGGCTGTGACTTAGATCAAAAATTGTTTTCCAACGCTCAATTTTCTCTTGTATCGTGAAGACTCGACAACCAAAGCCGGAAACTTGTTCTGTTCATAATTCAATCATTGCAGTCTTTTAAAAATTCACTGCTAAACATAACCAAACCAAACCAATTTTAACAGTGGTAGAGCCACGCGGCAGCTTTTGCTGTCGCACGGATGGGCCGGCTCGAACTGGGGTGGTACCACGACCTCACAGAATACCAGCGTGAAGTAGAGGTTTACCTCTGCGTTTCGCTTGGTGAGTGCAGCTGGCCGGAGGCCCTTTTTACTGGAAATGAGGCATTTCATCTTAGTCCTCACGGGTGACAACGCATCTGCATTTTGATTCGCAAACGAGGATAGATGTAGATGTCTATGGGCCGCAGCAACCACTTACCATCAGGTGGTCTGTGTGCTCGTTTGTCACCCTTATCCTATAAAAAAAAAACCCCACGCCTAGATATTAGCTAATCTAGGTAGGTAAACTAGGCAGTAATTTTGCCATAGTTGGGCAGTCGGGTTGGCATCCGCAGTTTTTTTTTAAATTTTAAGTTACTTTTAGTTAGAAAAATGTACGAGTACGTACATTTTTCCAGTTTATTGTTCACTTCTAATTAAAATCTTATTTTCTACCTTATTATATTATATCATTGTGATATTTAAGTAACTAAGATACCAGTGGTCTCTTTCATAGTATAAAACAAAGTCGCTTCCTACCGTCTGTACGCTTACATCTTTTAAACTACGCAACGGATTTTCATACGGTTTTCAACAATAGGCAAAATAATTCAATATAAATTTTATAAGTATAATACATGCATATTATATAGTATATAATTCTTCTGTCCGTGTGTATGTGACTGAACTCCTTTTAAACGGTTGGACCGATTTTGATGAAATTTTGTGTGTGATTAAGTTGATTAGAGAATGGTTTAGATTTACAATTGGACCAGGTAGGTGGCGTTTTTGTCGAGATCCAGAAATCAATCGTGCGAAGCCGGGCGTTTCGCTAATATTTATATATATTATAAAATTCCGTTGTGCATGTGTTCGTAATTTAGTTATGTCCGCCCTTTGTATTGTTTTATTTTAGGAACGCAATAAAGAATAAATAAATATTATATAATATATTATTTTTAAGTGGTAGAGCCATGCTGCAGTAATAGTATAGTTGTAGCAAGAACGGGTCGGCTCGACCGGGGAAGACTTTTTACTGGAAAAGAGGCATTCTATCTCTAGCACTACTCACGGCTGACAATGCATCTGCATTTTAATTCGCAAACGAAGATAGACGTAGATGTCTATGGGCCACAGCAACCACTTACCATCAGGTGGACTGTGTGCTCGTTTGTCACCCTTATTCTATAATATATATATATATATATATATATATATATATATATATATATATATATATATATAAATAAAAAAGTGAACTTATAAAATTAACATCACTTTGTATATTGTTAATATTATTTTACACATTATTAACATTGTTAGTTTAAACATGGACAGGGCTATGCTCAGAGTTTTTCAGTGTGATAGATTTCGTAATCACGAACCGCAGTCAAACTAGATTTACCGACATAGCCGAACGAATCAGTAAGTTAAAGTGGCATTGGACCACTCGAAGCATCGACAACTGATGGGGTAGGAATGTTCTCGAGTGGCAGCCTCGTACAGGTAAGCAAAAAGTAGGACGGCACATAATGATGTTCAACGAATCCCTATTAGATAGAGTAAAGACCTGGTAAAAGATACAGGAAGTCGATGCATAATGGCAAGTGACTCAGGACCGTGCTGGTATTCCTTGGGGGATGTGTGATAAGCTGTAATGATGATGATGATGATAATAATATTATATGTTTATCTATTCTGTATATATTTAGTTGTATGACTTTACATTCAATAATAAAGTAGATAAAGGTATAGATACAGACATTCAGATTTACTTACGACAGTTTTCTTCTCCGTCAAGCACGTGGGTAAAATCTCAACAATTTCTTTTGTGCCGGCAGGGATTGAACCCGGTTTGCTCGCTTATCGTAAAATTCACTGCAAACGGCACAACCGTAATTTTAATAAATAAAAATATAAAATTTACAAGCTAGCTAGACTTTTATGACTTTATGTGATTCAATAAAAGAGCTTACTCCTTTTTAAAAAGCTGACAACGCAGCTGTAATTCCGTACCATGACGTGAGCTACTTGCGCGTTTACCTCTCTTCTAAATTAAAACGAAAAACAATTACCTAGTCATTAAATAATATAAACCCAATTTACTAAAACTGTAGTTCTAAATTGATACCTAACAATTTGTCTCACCGACCCGTTTAGTTCTGTCTCAAAAGCCTGCTTCGTTGAACATCATTATGTTGTTTCGGGCTTCATAAAGGATAAATGTAACACGTATGTCTACACACTATCTTACAAAAGAAAAGAAGGAGTGAACACTAGATCAATACTTCGCTTTATGCCGCACATGTGTCATACGGCGCGGAACAAGCACAAAAAATATGTTGAGTTGCTTATTCAACTTAAGGTAATAATTTATTGTGAGGCAAAGAAATAAAAAAAAAAATGTAGCTTTATATTTCATTCCTAAGGGTTAAACATATGCATTATTACTCGACTGCTTGCTAATAGCAGTCTGTGCTCTTGTTTATTACTATTGATTAAGTAAACAGTGGAAAACATATCTATATTTATTGTAATACTTAGAAACGAGAGAAGTGTGTCAGGATCGTGTCAAACGGAAGTCTATCTGTGCCTACGTAATATGTATAGAAATTCTTATGTTGTTATTGTGTGTTACTATACAGTTGAATATCATGTTTAACAGAAATCCGTGGCGACAATTTGGTGGTGTGAAATAAACGATGTATCAACCCATTTAATTCCGTGAATGCCATAAGAGTTGACTTAGGAAAATGCATTAAAGATTTATGTATTTATAACGGTGTGATCGCCAATCCCAAAGTCTTTACCAGGCAAGCAAGTTATGGCAAATTCAGCTTAGGCTGCAAATTGTTAACATGCTCATAAAAAAGAAATATTATCAGATCACCAGAAAAATTATAATTTCAATATTTTCAGAATGTCTAAATACAAAGATATAAGTTGATACACGTTGTCAGCGTAGCGACTCCATGCCAGTTTAGTTTAGCCCGTGATAGATAATGTGCTACTCGCATATGCGGGGGGTGGGAGAGGGTTGTTTTGTCAAATGCCACCCGGGAAAGTAGGGAAAACTCGCGATTTTTGAGAAGAACGCGACCTTTATTTTAACGACTATTTTTCTCGCGGATATCTGCAGGTTTCGCTTACAATTTCTCAACCGTTTCCAAAACCTTATTGTTTTGAAGAATACGTATAATATATTTCGTGAAATACTTTTGAAATTTTCGACAGATGATAGTGAATAAAATAAGTCATGTACCTATGTTTTATTTTCGTCATTCTTAATTTGAAATATACCTGAATAATTAACATTTAAAGAAAGAGAGAGTTACCTATCATTTGAAGCTATAATGCAATAAAATACTCAGCGACGGTATAACAACAGATTTTTTTATACGTTCATAAATTATAAAAAGTACATATTAAAAGAGATTTTGCAAAGACTCAAAAATTCCAATGCATCTGAAAACTGCCGTATTTATCACCAAGGTCTAAATCTACCAGGATTACATAATGATGCTGCAGTGCAGTAAATGCCATCGCAATGTTATTATTCCACCGATATAGTACAATTTTATTTCAGTATAGAAATAAATTGGAAGAAGCGGGAGAGGTGAGTCAAGATCGTACCAAATGGAGGTCCGTAGTCGTTGCTTACCTCTCTGAGTAACATAACTACGACTCCGTGGCGCAGTGGCTTAGCAATGAGTTGTTGCGCTGGGGACCGCGGATTCGAATCCTGCACGAAACAAGTATTTGTATGGCCTACCAATAATTGTTCCGGGTCTGGATGTTTGTCCTTGTGCAATTAATGTTTGTAAACCCCCACGATACAGGAGAAAGTCCTAGTATGGTGGTAACGTTTTTTAAATAAGAAAAAAAAACATGCTTATGTTTATTTTACGTTTATTCACAAGTCCACTGCTGAACATAGACCTACTCCAAGGAACGCCATAAACACGATCTTTATCCACCTACATCCATCAACTTCCTGCATGTCCTACCAAGTCGTCACTCCATCTTGTACATGCGACTAGAAAATAGTATATATGTATATAATAATATGTTTAGCTGATTGTCCATAAATTAGATGACCGGTTAAATTATGAAGTCAAATCACGCTTGAACGGTTCGAAGGATTTTAATAAAATTGAAGGTTCTAGTCTAATTATATTTTCACGAGTTTTTTTTGCATAAGCACGAAATTTTAAATATGTTGGTTATAGGTTGACAAACGAGCACACAGTCCACTTGATGGTAAGCGGTTGCTGTGGCCCATAGACATCTACATCTATCCTCGTTTATGAATCAAAATGCAGATGCGTCATCACCTGTGAGGACTAAGATGGAATGCCTC
The DNA here is from genome assembly GCA_033319125.1 of Parnassius glacialis. Taxonomy (NCBI): domain Eukaryota; kingdom Metazoa; phylum Arthropoda; class Insecta; order Lepidoptera; family Papilionidae; genus Parnassius; species Parnassius glacialis. The sequence goes on from JAVANC010000018.1 coordinate 36,120,989, forward strand.
TTTTCCAGTAAAAAGGGTCTCCGGTTCTCTACACTCACCATACGTAACACAGCAGTATTAATCTGCTATTTTACGCTGGTATTCTGTGAGGGCGTGGTCCTTCCCCGGTCGAGCCGACTCATTCGTGCTACAACTATACTACTAATATAGCTGCAGTATGGCTCTACCACGTATTCACTCTCTTTTTTACCCTCACTCTCATAGTCCTATGGGACGGTGTTTCTTCACAACTGGAAAAACATCCAGCGCAAGACAGTGAAACACTGCCAACTTACTGATGAACTTCTTGACTCTTAAACCTAATAAATGATTTTCGACCCGACCCAGGTTTCAAACCTGGAACGTGATGTTCCAGTCACGCTTACGACCACTAGACTAACAGCACAGTCAATCAAATCAAACAAATCAAATTCCACATAGACGTCGCTTAATATATCTCCCCGGTATAAGATACAAGTAAAATAATGATATGTAAGAAAATATTTGTTTATGTTATATAAAAATATTGCTTTAACAATATTTACTCTACTTTTTTACGTTATACGGAAAAGTGAACAGTTCCTATAAACTTGACAAGAAGTTTTTGAACAAAATATGCCTGTTCGTTTACTTTTCTTATGAGCTAAAGCCGCGGACAAGGTGTTTGAAAGGCAGCGATTCAACATAACTGATGTTATTCAACGATACAAAAAACAATATGACATTTTTTATAAAGTCAAGCAATATTTACAGTTAGAGATTAGCTTTTGTATACACAAATTCATAATTTAACAATTTTCCATCTAAATGGCTAATCGTGTTCCGAGTCGTGTTGATCTTCCTCCACAGCCTTACCTCTCGGAGATTATAGGCTGGTATGTATATATGTAAAGATTTTTAATATATAATCTTTTTAACGCCATAATAATATTAATTTTTTTTGTGAGCGTCACCGTTACAGTCCATTAAAGTCAATTGCTGCAGATAGGCCTCCCCCATAGACTGCTTCATAGATGGGATATTTCTCATAGTTGCCACGCTGGGCAGGTGGGTTGACAACCGCAGCTTTTTTATCTTTAGTCATTTTTTAATTTATTTATGTACAAACAACAAGATACAGAAACAGTATTATAGTGAGTTTGTACAAAGGTTCTACTTATTCCATAATTAGTTGAAATATCTTCCAGTAGACCCACAAAGGAAAAAAATATTAGAAAGGCAAACTTAGTGCGTACAATACCAATACTAATGTAAATAATATACAAAATGTTACGTAAATTATATTTAATGATACTATAAATAAAAATAAAATAATACCTTTTTTTTTAAATAATAAAGACTTTTAACAGTGGTAGAGCCACGCGGCGGCTTTTGCTGTCGCACGAATGGGCCGGCTCGAACCGGGGTGGTACCACGACCTCACAGAATACCAGTGTGAAGTAGAGGTTTACCTCTGCGTTTCGCTTGGTGAGTGCATTTTTTTTTCTATTTTTTTTTTCTAAAAGTGTATACTGTTGGCCTTGCGGCCTTCACAGCTTCATTGAATTAGGTTCGTAAGTGAGGACTTACGAACTATCGAGTGCAACGACTCTGCCGTCGGCGAGGCGGCGCGAAGCGCCGCCTCGCCGACTGCAGTCCCGTGGCACCCCTACCCCTGCTTTCGGAGTAAGGCTCCTTGAGCTAGGGGGGGGCTCGATGCGATTCAAGGGCCCCTCTGAAGGAGGTACGAACCTCGGCTTGAATCACTATCGCATTTTTGATACTGATCGCAATGATTAGAAACGCCCCGTATCACGGGTGTTATACCTCGTGTACGGAGTGTGTATATACCGACGCATTCGCCGGCGAATGCGGTGTGCCCTAGTGTTCTGTACTAGAGTAGTGTCTGTGTGAGTGTTTGTGTTTGTGTTACCTAAACTGGTTCCCTCTCCTGTGGAGGGGGGGACCGGGATCGACCTATTTATAGTTGTGATCTCGTCATCGGGGTCAAGAAGAACGTTCTTGGGACGTCTCCTGTGGGGGGCCGCATCCCTATCTGGGGAGTACGAGCCCGCCTCATTCACCAACGGATTTTTATGTTCCTTTATCGCATTGAAATATCTTAAGGATAATTCCTTTAGATACGACTGAATTGTGGGCATGTCGAGGTCGCGGTGGAGATCCGCGTTCCTCACATAGTATGGAGCTCCTGTGACCTGACGGAGAAATTTGTTCTGGATGATTTGAAGTTTATGTAAACTTCTTTTGGGAACATGGGCAAAGGATACCCCTGCGTATGTCATGATAGGAGGTACGCAGGTTTTGTATAAATGCAGCTTGCGTCTGAGTGACAGCTTACTGTTTTTGTTAACTAAGGCGTAAAGTCGATAAACTACGAATTTAGCCTTGTTCCTAACTATCTGAATGTGCTGAGAGAAGCTCATTGCACAATCTAAGGTCACCCCCAGGTATTTCACCTCTTGTACCCACGGAATTGGGCTGTCATAGAGGGAGATCGTACCGCTTTTGTATTTTTTGATTTTTGTCATTAATCGGTTATAAGCAAACCTTCTGTTGAAGCAGATGGCTTTGCTCTTATCTGGGTTCAGTTCAATCCTCCATTTTCTGCACCAATCGCCTAAGGCGTTTGCTGCATCTTGGAGTCGACCACAGATTCTAACCGGGTGGACATCTGAAGTGTATATGGTAGTGTCATCCGCATATAGTGCGAGATGAGTACCTGGTATTTGTGGAATATCACTTGCATAGAGTGAGTAAAGGGTCGGGGAGAGCACTGAGCCCTGGGGAACTCCTGCTCTGATGGGTCTGGGAGAGGAGAAGGTACCCTCCACGCGAAAACGAAAGGATCTGTTTTCAAGAAAGTCTTGAACAATTTTAGTAAGTCTTACTGGCACTCCTATTTGGATTAGTTTGTAGACTAGTCCATTGTGCCAGACTTTATCGAATGCTTTGGCCACATCGAAGAACAGCGCTCCTGTGTAAACAGCGCGCGTGTTCGCCTTTGCGGCCTGCTCTAAGATGTGCTCCGTGAGGCGGTGCACCTGCTGAACACTTGAGTGTTTGGCTCGAAAACCAAACTGCTCGTTAGGAATCAGATTTTTGCTAAGCACTGCATCCTTCAGACGGCTGAGGATGATGCGCTCATAGATTTTCCCCATGGCACTGAGGAGACTTATGGGTCTATAACTAGACGCCCTATCTCTGGGTTTTTTCGGTTTGTGTATACCGATGACTATTGCTTCTTTCCACACTTCTGGAAAGGTGCAAGTGGCCATTAAGATATTGAATATCGCCACTAGAAGGCAAACTAATCTGGGAGGAAGGGCTTTACACACTTTATTGTTTATGCCGTCGGCTCCAGGCGCTTTTCGGATTTGAAGATTTTTGATTATGGTTTTCACCTCATCAAAAGTAACTGGAGGAAGTGGGTCATCCGTTGGTGGTGTGGCGGACATGTTAGCCACTTCCTCGTTCACCTTGTTCAGGTGGACGGGGTCGATTGGCAGGGAGCTTGGGGAGCATTGGCTCTCGATGCTGTCTGCCATGCACTCGGCCTTTTCCGAGTCGTCGAACGCTAATTGACCATCAGATCTAACTAATGGGGGCATCGAAGCGACATTTTCTGATTTCAGAGACCTCGCCAGCTTCCAGAATGCTGTATGCGAGGGCGAGATATCTTCCATCAGTTTGTCCCATCGTGAATCCCTCAGCTGGGCCATGCGCTCCTTGACCTCTCTACAGAGGCGGCGCAAATTGGACCTATTATTGACGGTTCTATAACGGTCATAGGCCCTCACCGCAGCGTTTTTCTCCCTCAGTAATTGCCGAACGTCCCCGGGGAGCTCAAAGCGCCGATCGCTCGACGCCTTGACCTGCCTCGAAGACTCCCCGGCAACCACCTTTATGTGAGAGGTGATGTGAGAGATGGCTTCTAAGGCCACCTCCTTGGTGTCAATTATATCTGGCACTTTGTCTAAATATTCTGTGTTCATAGTTTCGAGGTTAGCCTCGAACCTATGCCAGTCCGTAACAGTTTTGGTTAAAGGAATCTCGCTGCTGGACTGTCCTAACGACATTATTACCGGGCGGTGATCAGATGTCAACTCATGCACCACTTCTATGGAGCGCAACGATAAGGTTACGTTCCTGAAGAGTGCTAAGTCGATTTTGGACGACGTATTAAATTGATTTGTTGTATAGCTTGTATCCTCCGGAGGGGCTATTATATCGAAATTCAGGCGGTCACTTAGCTTAACTAAGTGCACGCCGTTAGCATTTTTCCTATGGTTATTTGACCAGATTTGGTGCTTGCTATTTAAGTCACCGGCTAGTATAACTGAATTACTAAGATTGAATAGCGCTTCGAAGTCGCTTTTTATTATCTTTTTTTTTGGAGATAGATATACAGAGGCTATCGTGATCGGTTGATGACCGGTCATGGCTACTCTGCAAACAGAGGCCTCTAAATCAACTAGTTGAGGCGTGTCTATGGGCACTACATGTAAGGACGACCTATAATAGATAAGTGTCCCTCCTAATTTAGTCCCTAATCGATCATTTCTAACTACTCTGTAGTTAGCTATTTTGGGGTCTCTAAGGCTAGGCTTAAGAAAAGTCTCTTGCACTAGCAATATGTCTATCTGATGGTCAGTGAGGAAGGTCCGGACTTCGTCAATTTGATTTTTAAGGCCGTGCGCATTGAAGAAGGCGACAGCTATCGACGTAGGTTTTATTCTGGCTGTAGTTGAGTCGTTATCCATTGTCAAGAATAAAAACCAAGCCAAGTTAACTGTATGTAGAACTTCGGGCCTAGTTGGCCCTGAAGTTCTTTATTGCCTCTATTACCCCCATGTGATCCAGGGAGGCTTGGAGGCGCTCTTTGGCGGAGCGCGCCGTTCTAATCTTATGCGCTAGTGTGCGCAGCTCATTTACATCAAAACTGTCTGCGAAGTCGCAGACAAGATTGAAGTCTTCGGCCAGATCCTCCAAGGCCGGGGACGATTTGGTAACCGGCTTTGGTGGGAGCTCCTTACGCGGGGCACGGGCTACTGAAGGAGCCGGTGCGCGCGCGGGAGTGGGAGTCGGAAGAGGGGTGGGCACACTCTTTGGTGCTCCTCCCTTGGCCAGGCTCAGCGGCTTGGCCCAAGCGCTTTGCTTGGGGGCCGGAGCCGGGACGAAGGCAGGGGGAGATGGACCATCCTTTTTTGGAGGGCCCTGTGCTCCCTTCTGCTTGGGGGGCTGTTTGCGACCCCCGGCGTACCGTCCCCTCGGCTTTTGTGCTTTAGGGGCCTTTGGGCAACTGCGGAAGTTCGCCGTATGCCCTACCGCCCCACATAACACACAGCTTGGGGGGGACGATTCGCCACGGGTGCACTCCTTGGTGCCATGGTCCCCTGTGCATTTCACGCACCTGGGACGGGCGAAACAGTTACGGGCCGAGTGGCCATAGAGTTGGCATCTATGGCACTGTCCCGGCACCTTTTTCTTATGCGGGGGTTCTACTATAACCCCCGATAGATGGCACACTGTGCGTACGTCGAATATCTTCTTGCCCTCTTCTGAGAGGTCAAGAATAACCAACACCAGGTTGTATGGGGTGTTGGTAGTTTTGTTAACCATGCGGTGCACCTCTTGCACCGGCAGGCCTTGTCTCACCAGGTCCTCCTTAATGAAGGTTGACTCGAATTCCTTAGGAACTCCCCTGAGTACAACCCGGAGTCGTTTTTCCTCCTCTAAGGAGTATGTGTGATAGGGGATGTTTTTTCCCCTTAGCATGCTCGTCAGCGCGCGGAAGTCGTCGACCGTGTTGGTCGAGACCACTATGCCCTGACCCGAGGGCTTGGCCTTCGAGTAGCCGATCTTTCTCTCGGCCATGATGCGGGATACGCGATCCCATTTTGCCATGTCCTGAATAATCACCGGTGGCGGACTTTTGGGACCTCTTGGTCCAGGTGCCGCCTTGTCCGGTGATTCATTATTGGACACGGTATTTCCCCCCTGAGGGGGGGGCGCAACGGAGGGGGTGGCCGGAGCGACCTTCTTCGCCGGCCTGGAGGAGTCGGTGGCCGGAGGCCCTTTTTACTGGAAATGAGGCATTCCATCTTAGTCCTCACGGGTGACAACGCATCTGCATTTTGATTCGCAAACGAGGATAGATGTAGATGTTTATGGGTCGCAGCAACCACTTACCATCAGGTGGACTGTGTGCTCATTTGTCACCCTTATCCTATATAAAAAAAACATAAATAAAAAAAATACATACAATAGCTCCGCATTAGGAAGATACTGCCCATCTCCTGTTTTGTAAAAGGGGTAAAGGTTATTATTACACCACCACTATATGGCTATACGGTTATTAGTTTATATTTTAAATTTTTAAAGACTTAGTAGATTAATTAATAAATATTTGCGTAACTATAATATTCTAAAATTATTTTAATGAATCTGTTTATTAGCAACAAAAACTGTAATCCGCTATAAGCGACGCTATCTCCTATCCATTGCGCTTTACACAACGAACACAGTATGTTCACAAACAAATATATTGTTGGTAAAAGTTTTCCCCGACTTCTTAGAGTGGTTTCTGAACTTACACAGTCATAAGTTGCACATCCAACGGCTGTGAATATCTCATTTTATTTATAACGTCTTTTATATGAAAGTTGGCTTTCTGAACGTATAGTTATTTGACTGGTGTGGTTGCATTCTAGAAACTTTGGCACACGTTTTATATTATGTTGGTAGGTATCTTGTAATAAAAATATGTATTTGATGTTTTGCTATAACATGTAGATAATAGTCCTTTTTTATAATATAAGGGTGACGAACGAGCACACAGTCCACCTGATGTTGAGTGGATACTGAGGGCCTTAGACATCTACAATTATCTTAGATTAAGAATCAAAATGTAGATGCGTTGTCACCCCTGAAGACTAAGATGTAATGCCCCGGATCTAGTAAAAAGGGACTCCGGTTCTTTACACTCACCATATGAAACACAGCAGCATTAAGCTGCTATTTTACGCTGGTATTCTGTAAGAGCATGGTCATTCCCCGGTAGAACCGACCCATTCATGCTACATACATAATAAAGCTGCAGCTTGGCTGTACCACCGTAAAAAGTAAATAGTACTAATTAAAACAATTCTTATTAAAAAATAAAAGAATCAGACAAATTAGCAACTAGGACGTTGTATAGCCAAACTGCAGTTTTATTATGTCGTAAAAATAGATGAGTTGGATAAGCAGCGGAATGCCGAGCTCTCTCAAAATACATATAATAACCAAATAATAACGGCATACATATAATAGTGACGGTGTAAGAATATCCACTACCCCATATTATCTTACGGGTGTCGTAAGAGATGAAAGAGGGAAACAAATCAGGAAATGAGCAGCAGCGTCTTCCTAGTAACGAATAAAATTAAAAAAACTGCGTTTGCCAACACGCTTGCCAAGCGTGGCAACTATGGCATATATATTTACCCTATGAGGCAATCTATGAAGGAGACCAATGTTCAGCTGTGGACTTTAATAGGCTGGAACGGTAACGGTAATGCGAATGTTTCGTATGGCGAGTGTAGAAAACCGGCGATCCGAGACATTCCATCTTAATACTCTGTGTGACAGCAAATCTGTATTTGGATTCCTAATTGAGGATCAATATTACATTTACTTTTGACCTTTTGATGTTGCTGTAAAGAAGTAACGTCTTATGTTGAAAAATATTGTTGCGTTACAGATAAATAAATACTTAAAAGGAAATGAGTTTTAAATATTTATTTAGACCTTTTTTCATTTCTTCATTGTATCATATTAAACAACATTAAATTCACAAAAATTCAATATTCAATAACAAAACATTGCAACCCTAAGAACATTGATAAAGTACGGACCGTTCATCCAATGCTCTGTGACAATAAATTATCGACACAATACGCAAACTGTATCATCCCTTGCCACTTCGAGTGCCACTCAAAGGATTACGACGAACGATACCAGTTCTAAATTCAAAAATCGTTACAACTGATTAGTTTATTTAAATAGGAGTTTATTGGCCGTACCTTCGGGCATTTAATGTCGTGTGAGTTCAAAACTGACATAACGCAATATGTCGTCTATAGCATAATAGCATCCAATAGCAGAACCGTCATCATTACTGCTTATTAAAGTTCACTGCTGAACACAGGCCTCCCTCATAGATTGGCACATACGGGGGTTATTTGCTATAGTTGCCACGCTTGGCAAGCGTGTTGACAACCGCAGTTTTTTTTATTTTTAGTTGTTATTAGGAAGACGCTGCTGCCCATCTCCTGATTTGTTTCCCTCCGTCGCCCCTTACTAGACCCACGGGATGATATGGGGTAGTGAATATTCTTAACATCGTTACTACATGGTTACATTTATACAGATAGCAATAGCATAAAGACCTATGTCATTACAAAATTTGTAAGAACTTTAAAAAATAAACTTCTGGATATACACTTAAAAACTGTATTGTATTTATTTTATTTTTATCTCATATTTTTTATTTCAATGAACCGAAGAATACTGAATAAAAGTATTTTATAAACATTTTGGAATGTTCCAGCCAATAGGGTTCTTGATTGACAAAAGACAGGACAGGTTAGCAGACAGAGAATGCCAGCATAGCGTTAAGTTCAGCTTTGTACAAAAAAGTGCAATACGGAATCTAACGCTAACAAACGTCGATCAAAATTGAATCGACTGAAACGCATAAGGATTAATATTATGCAACAAACTCTTAAAAAGTTAAAAGAACAACGGTTAGGTATCTAAACAAAGAACACTAAAATTATTTTTCTTAAAACATAAGAAATCGTAAAGAAACTCTTCAGCTAAAGTAAATTAAAACGAATATGCAAGAGAGGGACAACGCTTTATAAAGGTTTATATTCTGTCACGTTCTATCTTTCATAAGAAAATAGTTTGTGAATGAAAATTACTTTTTTCTCCCGCTAACTCTACAACAAGCCGAGGTATCTTTGTTGTTTTTCTTTTAGACGAAAGTGAAAGTTATGCAGCTTCTTGATTGAATATAAGTAATATTTAAGCACTACATTTTAAGACACTATATATCTTAAATATTGTTGTTATTGGAACATAGCTTTTTTATTTGTGACCTTTTATATTGTGGACTGCTTTCTATACTTTCTGTATTTTAGGGTAAATAAAGAAGAGTATATTTATTGTAACCATTGAGGAATTCTTTGAGAGCAGATAGTCAGTCAGGATTTTATTCTGTTTTTGTTTGTCCTATAATTATATCGCTATTTCACTAACATTGAATAAATCTAATATGATACAGAAAAATACATTAAGTATATTAACACTTTCACTGTCCGGTTTTCAGACACAATAGTAAGACAATAACAATAACCTATAAGTAGTGCACGGGACAGCGAAAGGGTTAATACATGAGTGAGAATGATACAACTAAAATTCGTAAAGTATAAAAAAATAAAAATCAAGTCTCGTGGTTTTTAGTGTAAAGTAAAAGTTATTAAATTTGACGTACATACATTATTATAAAGATATTCACTTTTACTTTAATGCTTAAATGTTTACTAAACATGAATTTATTTCTTAAAATAAACTGTAAAAGATAACGGTGGATGATAATAATTGAGGGTCGTTGTAGTCGTAGCGCATGGAACATTGCAACAAAAAAACTATATTGATGGCACTTATAATTCAAGCCTTTGTCAACAAAAATTTAATGCGTATTGGTCTTAGAGATTCACTCGATAACATTTTTATAGTAGGAAATGCTTAATGTTATAATAAATTTACGCTTACTTATTGATCTTGATCTTTATTGCCACTTTAATACGATTTAAAATCTGTTTACTAGATAATGTTAGGTCAACATATTTGGTGTAAATTAGTTAAATGCAGGTGCTGTTACAAGCAAAAGGAATAATAAGCCTTATTCCAACTATTTATAGAATTTAATTGTGAAGAACAAAGAAGCAAATAGCGAAAGATATCAGTAACATAACCGAACATTGTTTTTCTACGTGATTAAGTAGCATGACATTGCATGATATGATAACTGATTGGCTACATTTCTTAACGATGCCGATTTAAATAAAGATATCGTTCGGGACTAACACGACAATAATCTACTTATATAAATTTTGAAGTAATATCTATTAAAAAATAATTAAGTTGTAATAGGTGGGCAGAAAATGAGTGTTGCCGTGTTTTCGTTCAACCAACGCTTATATACCCCTGCCGACCAAGCTTTGTTAAACATACGTGAATGCCTTCGATAAAATATTACCGACATTTTTTACTACGAATAATAAGCATAAATTTATCTATCCATACATTATAGAAAGGGTTTAATAACCTATAAATCAGTATTTTAAACAATGGCTAGTCAAATTCCGTACAATGGGATGTCTCTCATTGTGCATAGACGGGAGCACTTTTTTTTTGTTACCATAAACCCGTGAAATGTTTGTTTTGTTAGTGGTGCGTGTAGTGGTTTTTTTCGGCAGTTTTTGTGCCAGTGTTTGATCAATACATCGATGATTGCAATAATAGAGGTTGTTGTGTATGAAGTGTGTTTTAGTAGCAAATATTTGGTTAACGTTGTCGCTATTATCGGATTGTTTATAAAATAATATACCATCAATTGTAAATAAAGCTTAATATATATCTGGCACACCAAAAAAATTTTAGTTTTTAAAATCTTACATTTATTAGTTTATTCCTTTATAAATCATTTATCTAAGTATAATCACAAATCCATCTTATTACGAAATATGATAATCGATTATGCCAGCGCCGTCCGTGACAGATCTTAAGCCCCGATTTGATTAATTTTAATACGAAAGATGCCCCGTGAGATAGTAGGGTTTGTATGAATGGAACTAACTAAATAGCTTCCCACATAGAAGAAATCGAATCACCGGAAGGGTTTGAGCGTCTGTTACAAAAGATCTCACTTCCGGTCCATCGGGCGCATTGTGGTTTGGAATATTAATAATCAGAGATAATATGGAATACGATGCTATCATTTTTATTATTAATTTTACTTTGTCTATGGCCTCAGGCATTTCATCCACATTAAAATAGAGGTAGAAATAGAAAGTATAAAGTTGATTGCCTCATTTGTAAAAATCTCTACAATTAGGTTTTAACTTTGTTCTGTAGCACGTGAGGGTAATATGGTCATCCGGTTAATATGGTCAAGTTAACCTTGTTTGCATAGATCGTTCTGTGATGTGTGGAAGAGCTATCGATTCATCAGTCAATCTAATAATTAAGGGTCAAAAGGGCGCTGCTTTATCGACGACATTACATTAACATTTTAGTCGATTTTAGTATTGTGTAGGGTAGTAAGTTTTGTTTAAGTTGATTTTTCAAAGTGTTCCTAATTGTTGACAAAGTTTGTATGCTTTTTTTTCTTAATATATTAGTTATAGTATACGACTTTGTACTTTTGTCTCTGAACTCCCCCTAGTTTTGAATTTATAGGGCGGCGAAGTGTAGGGCAGCCCTCCACTAGATGTAGTGATGACCTGGTAAGACATGCAGGAAGTTGATAGACGTAGGTGGCTCAGAACCGTGTTTTGTGGCATTATTTACGGCAGGGTTATGTTCAGCAGTGGACTTGTAAAGGGCTGTAATGAAAAAACCAGGTCATACGACTCCTCTTTTGCATTGGAGTTCATCTGTGTAGATACAACACTTGCCTATTCCTACCGCTTATGTGTACAGTCTGTAGAGCATGGAGAGCCAGTATATACCTACAGGCTGTGAGGTATTTCATTTTAGTCCACAAAGATGACAGCACATCTATAGCTTTTTTTGTTTGAAGATGGTTGCAGGTATCCATGGGTGGCAGTAGCAACTTTTAATCAGGTGTGTAGTAAGTTCGTTTATAACTTTAATTTTATATAAAAAAAAAGACGCTACAACGATTATACACACAAATATTACATTACAATCTATCGGAAGTCCACTGCTGAATGGCCTTCCTCATAGATTAGCTCATAGGGGATGCCCCCTATTTGCTATAGTTGCCACACATGGCGAGATGGCAACCGCTGTTTTTTTTCGTTGTTACTAGGAAGACGCCGTCCCTCGTTTGTTTCCATCTGTTACAACACAGACACAGGACGATGTGGGGTAGTGGATATTCTTACGGCCACTACAGGGTTTATAAGGATGTATATATACGTGGTAGAATCATGCTGCAGCTATATTAGTAGTATAGTTGTAGCACGAATGGGTCGGCTCTATCGGGAAGGACCACACACTTACAGAATACCAGCGTAAAATAGCAGCTTAACACTGCTGTGTTCCGTATGGTGAGTGTAGAAAACTGGCGACCCTTTTTACTGGAAAAGAGGCATTCCATCTTAGTTCTTACGGGTGACAACGCATTTGCATTTTGATTCTTTGAGGATAGATGTAGATGTCTATGGGTCACAGAAACCATTTACCATCAGGTGGACTGTGTGCTCGTTTGTCACCCTATTCTATAAAAATAATATAATAATGATTTGTTAATTGAAGCTGAAGTTAGATGCGAAAAAACAAATCGTATATATAAGAATTATGTCAACGTTATGAATAGTCTCGTATACATACGTACATCAATGTTTTCAGGGAATATCGATTTTATGAGTTACTAGCTGACCCGTCAAACGTTGTTTTGCCATATACATAATTTCTAAGAAATCTTTCTTGGTTTTAAAAATCGCGTTTAAAAACAGGGGTTGATCGCAAAAGGGTGAAAATTTGAAGTTTTATGTATTTTTCAATGCTAAATCATAATAAAATAAAAATAAAGAATTTTGTCAAAAAAATTAAAAAAAATATTTAGGGGTGGGTCACCCTCATCATTTAAGGGTTTGAAAAATAGACGTTGGCCGATTCTCAGACCTACCCGATATGCACACAAAATTTCATACAAATCGGTTCAGCCGTTTCGGAGGAGTTTGTTAACAAACACCGCGACACGAGCATTTTATATATTAGGCTAGCTGGCCAGGCAGATGTTATTCTGCCCTTTCCGACGACCCTTTCCATAAAAAAATCCTTAAATTCGCAATAAAAAAATATTGAAGGTCATTTATCGGGATAAAAACTATACTATCTCTCAAGTTGGACCAAACTGAACATGATGTGCAAAATTTCATTGAAATCAGTTCAATAGTTTAGGAGTTCATCGCGGACAAACAACGTGACACGTAATTTTTATATATTAAGATAATTTTGTACTCGTATGTCCACGTGTTATCATCTCCAAGGAACTTTGTTAGAGCAAGAGGGACGCAATAGACATTGGTATTTGTATGATGGCAACCGATTTGTATGATATTTAGGTAATTATTACAATGTGGGGTTACAATAGATATTGTGGCACTGTCCTGTGCATTTCGAGATTGTTGGTCGTCTTACTCATTAGTGCTATCAGAAATTCTCTTCCCTTTTTTAATCTGTCGATGTATATAGACCTGCTCAAGAATGCGCCTACTCGTTTACATAACTTGAAAGATTTTCTTATGCATATCACGGTGGGGACTCGGTCTTGTGCGAGCAGAGCTTATACTTTTTGTATATATTAAGCCAATGCTAATAGTAAGTGGTGATGTAGCCGAAAATAGAACAGCCGATTCACATTTAACAAAAGCGTATTCGCTTGTGCCACATTGGAAGACATTGTAATCAGATGTAAAAACGGAATGCCGGCAAATTATTACATACTATTGCTGTACGCATAATGGACGATCAAAAATCAAAAATTAAAAAAAAATATTTACTTTCACACCAGTAATACTTAAAATTAAATACATTATTGGAACACTCCTTTTAAGTTAGGAAACTTGTGTTAGGAGGCTCCGCTCTTCCCGTCCTTCATTTATATAAATTAGTGTTTAGAACTTGGGATTTTTGACTTATAGTGAAACTTATATAGTATTTTTACAATAAAATATCTGTAGGTGTTAGTTGTGTGATTGTGTAGTGTATGTATGTGGTGTGTGCATGTTGAGGTATGGTATATTTAGTGAATTATTAATTATGAGTAATGAGTAACAAGTTAAGTAACTTTTTCTATAAGTATTTCAGTTTCGTTGTAATTTAAAGTTTTCAACCATTCTACTGTTTTCTTTTTAACTTCTATGCTATGCAATGGATATATGCTTAAGATTTTATTTATTTTATTATATAAGTATACTGCTCTTTTCTCATATTGTACTGAAGCAAATGTCGTTTTACAGCGATAGGTATATAGAACTAAGTCGTTTCTTCTTTTGTTTGTCTTGTCATGTTCATACCTGGTAGATTTATGAATTTTAAGCAATAAGAACAAAATATATAACTTTCGAACTGTCAAGACACCAGACAAATTATAAAGGTCAGTAGCAGTCGATGAAGCAATGCAATGCTGTATTATAAGTTTAAAGTTTTGTCATTTTTAAATGAAGATACCGCAGTTAGGCAGTCATCAGCTTAGTAAGGTGCACCTCGTATAGAAGAGGTTTGGAGCTGATTTTGTTACATCCCTCTGACAGCCTACTTATAACTTGTTTAAACCAGATATTTTAAATAACATTTATTTATTACTTAGATAAAATATTTAAAAACAGATTTTAACATAAGTTTAATTTGAAAATATGGTTAAACAAAATTATTGAAGAGGCCTTTCCATCGACCTGTATTTGTTGTAAAAAGCTTTTGATAAAGGATTTTATATTGTAATAATTTTTAAATTAGTCTTGATAGTTGGCACAGACAATAACAGTACATTCAGCGTGGTAAACATAATCATTCATTTGCATGTTTGATAATGACTCTAGATGAAATTTGAACCTAGGAACAGTTAGGTAAGGTTAGTGATTGCTAAATCTCAGGAGCAAGTACAGAAATATTTGATCGTAATCATGTTGCTATTTGATAGCCTAAGTAACTCTAATATTTCTAATGTCTAACTATCTATCTACTAACATCATCATCATAACAGCCTATTAAAGTCCACTGCTGAACTTAGGCCTCCCCCATAGATTGTATCATAAGAGGTGTGTCGTATTGTATCAGTGTAAGTAGATATATGCAAACAGCGTAACTGTGAGCAAGCTACATTGCAACTAGAGTGTTACCACGGCTCTACTCTGCAGTTCTGTGATACCGTTGCAGCCTATTAAAATCCACTGTTGAACAGAGGCCCTCTCCCATAAATTTAGCTCATAGGGGGTGTGTTTTATTGTATCAGTGTAACTGTATGCAAACAGCGCAACTATGAGCAAGCTGCAATACATCTACAGTTACCACGGCACTACTCTGCAGTGCTGTCTTACTGTTACAGCCTATTAAAATCCACTGTTGAACATAGGCCTCTCCCATAAATTAGCTCATAGGGGGTGTGTTCCACTGTATCATTGTAACTGTATGCAAACAGCGTAATAGGGTATTTTACACCATGTAAAAATAAGTCAAAGCATATATATTTATGATAGATTTTGGAAAAAGTAAACGAGAAATATTGATTTCTATTTATAAAAATGCATTATAAATTTTATATTTCAATTTAAAAAATAATTTTTTTTAGCTGTGCTTCAAATCTGCAAAATGATGTCCGCCATATTAGATAGCGTCATGACGTCACTAGGTCAAAGAAATAGGTTATGTGCTGTGTACTAACTAGTTAGTTTCGAAATTTTTCAAGTTATCATTACGCTTTTTGACTTTTATTCCGAATTTATTGAAAAGGCATCATGGAAGACGGATTTGTAAAAGCGAGTTTATTACTTCGCTTTTAGCACTAATGTTATAGATATTATAATATAAGCTTAGGTGAGAAAAACTTTTTGTTACTTATATTTTTTTATACAAACCCTCAGACGAAATAAAAAGTCACTTTTTTATTTGGTCTGAGTACAATGAGTACAAACCATGTCTTTATTCCCATATAATAGAAGAAAACAGGAATTAAGTAAAACACTGCACTGCACTTGCTTATTAGTAGTAGGGCTTGCAAGCAAGGGCTATCAAAATGGCCCACAAAAGGCGGGACGCGGGACAGACGAGCGATGAACCTAATCTATTACAAAATTTGACTTGCAATAGGTACCTATCATGTCATGATGTTTTGTTTTGTTTAATCGATAGTCAAATTTAAGTCATATTTACATCAGAGTGATCTTCACAGAAGTATAGTTTAGATTTTGTAGACAAATGCCTTCGGGTCTCTTCTTGCCAGTTTTAACCAAGTATTTCTCATATTTAAATCAGTTGGCACTTTAATCCATAACTTCCCCGGCATTCTTATGCTTGTACTTTTTCCAATCAGGTACAACACAGCAATGATATAGATGATAACTCATTATTAAACATTCAAAAGTATCTTATTCCTTTGCAAAATTGTCAAAATTCTAGGACAGTGACGTCACGAGTTGAACAGTATGGCGGCTAGCGTTTTCACGCGAAAATTTAAAACGATAGATTAAAAGTAATTTTTATCTCACTATTCGGTTTTAAAAAATTTATATAAAAATTATAGTGGTTTATTATCACTCTGGGATTCATTTAAAACACTTTTTGAAAATGGGTGTAATACCCTATTGTGAGCAAGCTACAATACAACTACAGTTACCACGGCACTACTCTGCAGTACTGTGTTACTGTTACAGCCTCTTAAAGTCCACTGTTGAACATAGGCCTTCCCCAAGGAATGCCACAAAGCACGGTCCCGAGCCACCTGCATCCATTGACTTCCTGCATGTCTTACCAGGTCGCCACTCCATCTAGTGCGGGACAGCCTACACTTTATCTACCGGTACGAGGCAGCCACTGAAGAAACTTTTTTCCCCACCGGTTGTCGGTTCTTCGAGCTATATGGCCGGCCCATTGCCACTTCAGCTAACCAATCCGTTGAGCTATGTCGGTCACTCTAGTTCTACTGCGGATATCCTCATTTCTAAGTTTATCACACAGAGAAACCTTGAGCATAGCCAAAGTGTAATGTTAGAAGTTCGAGTAGATAATCGTTTCGTCCCTTCCCCCCTCCCCCCTCCCCTTGCACCACAGTTAGTTACAGTTGCCTCGTTGGTCTAATTGTCGTAAGCGCAACTGCTGATCATGATATGGTCCCGAGTTCCAATATGGGTTTGGGCAAAAACCAGTTATTGAGTTTTTATGTCAAGAAATTCTCTATATCAGGCCGGACTCATGAAATTGGCGATGTACCTCAGTGCCTCGAGAAGTAAGTCGTTAGTCCTGAGCCCAAACACTCTCTGTTCGTGTGGGATTGCCGTTCTAACGGTCTGTGAGAGTGAGGGAATAGAGAGTACACCTGTGCTTGCGAACACAGTAATCGGTTTGCGTTAATGGCTAGTCTCAGTTAGCTGTAACACTTTGTATCTTTTTATTAGAACTTTACAAGTCACTTATTATGTAGTTAATTCATAAATAAAGCCCGAGAAACACTAAAGTCGCTATTGTTAGAAATAAAATGAACTAAATTATGTCTCTTGGCAGAACCAAAACATCAATGAAATTCCTAAAACTCTTGTTGTTACTATAGTTGTCGCATCTCGACGGAACCTATAAAGTTTGCTTTTTTATCTGTGCTTCAATATCTTTATAGCGTGGATTCACGAACAAACGGAAAAGTAAATAGTAGTAGGTATCGTAAAATTTGGTTTACGGTGTTTCTTTTTAAGCAGTATCTCTAATGTTTTACATGTGAAAGTTTCTTCGGACGTTTGTTCCTCGCTTTGAAACTAAGGCTAAATCTTAGCACGTAATAAATAGAACCATACAATTATTTGAAACATGCCTTTTATTATTGTTTGAGATACTTTGCACTACGGGAAATTAAAATGAATGCGCGAAAATGGACCTAAAGTCGTTTTTGTATAGACTTTGGCGTCACCGCTGGCAGGAGCTAGTCATTATGGCGCGTCTCCACCAAAGTTTTCAACATTTGTCAACACGTGTTGCCGACAAATGTTTCTGTAATCACCTAGTTTTAGCAACAAAACGAAACAATGTCGGGAATCGTGTTTCCATTTTCGGCGGCAACATCAAAGGAATACGCTTGTTGCCGACATTTGTTCCCTCGGTGGAGACGCTTCTTGCAACATTTTGAAACAAATGTCGTAAACTTTTGTTGATTTGTCAACAGTCGGAAACATAAATGTTGTCAACATTTTTGGTGGAGACGCACCTTTAGATAAAAAAATCGATGTTTTGACGATTTATGTGGTGTGGTATAGATACTTTGTTTTCAAGTAATAGCACCCGTGTACTTTTGTTGACTGTGTTGTATAAAAAGCAATCAGAATTATTCAATACTAGTAAGCCGCCCAGTGGGGAATATCGATTAATTTATATATAATTAATCCTATAAATTTTTCGATTTCCTGAAAACTCTCCAAGTTTTCGGATAAAATAAGCCTAAATCTTTACTGGTTTTACTCTATATCTGATCGTGAATTATCATCACAATCGATTCTACCATTCTGATTCCGGGACAGACACACAATTTTTTAATAATGGCTGTTACTGTCTTACTTAATACTTGTAGCATACAAATAATCCCCTCAATCAAAGACTTAACTTGGGTAGGATCTATTAATATGTCGTAACTTACAACTCCCACCTTTCCACTACTAATCCCAACACCACTACCCTCAATACCACTACATTAGGAAATATTATATATTATCGACACGTATTTCGACTCTAAACGAGACATAATCAGGACATAGGCTCCGCGATGGAAGAGTAATTAACGTGTTTTTACTAGTATGGTAGTGTCACCAGTAGTTGGGATTACTGGTGGCAATGACAGAGCAAGATGTTAAAATTAATTACAGAATATCCGCATAAAATTTTAACATCTTTAGTAGGACACTAAACACGTTTGTCACTCCAATATCATTAAAAAATGAAATATAGGAGCATTTTGTCCCCTAAAAAGTTTTTTTAATAGAATATGAGTGACCAACGAGCACAATGTCCACCTGATGGTAAGAGAATGCTGTGGCCCATACATATCTACATTTATCCTCGATTAAGAACCAATATGCAGATGCGTTGTCACCCCTCAGGACTAAGATGGAATGCCTTGTTTCTAATATAAAAAGGTATCCAGTTCTCTAAAGTTATACATATAAGCCCTTGTTAACAAAGAGTTAGTTTTTACCACTGGTTCTCATCAAGCAAGTAAACGATAATATAAGCTATAAGCAAACGAGTAAATTATATAAAACTATATTTTTTCTATTACAACGTCGCATCTTTTACCGCCTATATTTTCTATCTAGCGCAAAATGATTCCTACACCATCTCACTCTACACGGTGCTTACCTTCTAATCCTTATTAATACGGCCAATTCATCAACCCCGAAAAACGTTACCATGACAAAGGGGTCCCCCTTTAAAAATAAATAATAAACTAAAAATTATATGCAAATTCACGACCCATAACTTTCTATAGAAATAGTTAACCCTTTACCGACGATGGGGGACAAAAATGGTAATAATTTATTCACGTTGAAAGATACAGAAGGTCACGGGACACTTTTAGTGGCATTCGAAAATGTTGAACATCGGTGCACAGACGTGTTCTAGTGTCCAATTTAAATCAAGATGCATTATTATATAGTGTGTGTTGTGTTTTGTAAACAGATAAAAAATTACACGGTATGTTTGACTCATATTTTTACAACAGTTTAACATAAATTATCCGAAAACATGTTTACTCTAAAACTAAAGTGTTGTACTATTGAAATAACCTTCATGTTTATAATATTAACTATGTTAGTCTAAAATAATTACACAAAAGTGTCTTGAAGTAACTCAAGTTAAACTTCGTCGTGCGTGCCTTTTAAATAAATTGGTATAAACAATATCCTAATGGAAAGTGTAACTCGATATATTTGTCAATACATTTTCCATCGCTTCTATGACTCCTATGTATAAGAAATATGTCCGAATTGCAAACAGTCAAAATATACTGATCTCAGAGTATTTTAACGAAAACTCAATTCAGTTTCTATTTCATATGTTTTACGGCGTATTTTCGTATGTGCACTTGATGGTATTACGTCCTTATAATACTTTGGCTGTTCCTACACTGTTTGCACACGTTTGATCGATTGACAACTCGGGGGTGGGGTTTCGTATAATATTACCCCCGAATTCTACGGGAAAGTGTTGTTAGTTCGTTTTACATGTTTACTTAGTTGTCCACGAAGGGACATATATGTCTTTACATAATCTGATGATACGAAAATATAATGGACTATTTGGTTATAATAAATTCATATTCAACTTCACTTGATACGTTAGCGATTGTCAACATAGTTTTTAAAATTTGTATTTTGCAAAATCATCCTTTATCTAAAAGATATTCGGTTTAACTAAGGTTTCACTCCTTATTATTTTCGTATATTTATGTTATTTACAGTTTAAAATGTAAGAAAAACTGTGAAAAGTACTTAAATAAACTATTCTAAAATATGAACAGTTAATTAATTAGAGCTTAATTAATGTTTAAATTGCATTACCGGTGTGTTTTCAGACTTGTTATATATCGCATTTGCATATTGTAGTTTTCCATAATTAATATATATTAATATATTCCATAATAAAAAACTGTTTGTAGGTATACAAAAAAACTTAATTCGTCATAAAAATTTTAAATTATTTTCGTAATTAAATTCTATTCTTAAAATGATTTCAAATGATTTATCTTTTTATTATACAAAACACAGTTAAAAAATCTTTTTAATTTTTATACACAAACATTTTTTTTATTATTTAATTTAAATATGGCAAATGAAGATATCCAAATGTGATATTTGCCAGTTCAAAATAAAAATATACCGGTAATTTTTTTTTCAAGTATAGCTAATTAACAAACATCCAGTTCAACTGAATTAATAGTGTGTATATGGATGATGTAGCCTAATACCTAAACTTATCTTCGATTAAAAATCAAGATTCAGATGATTGTTGATTTGCTGTAAAAATTTCGTACGGTGAAATTAAAAATTATTAATTACAGCATTAAGTAAAATAGTTTACTACGTAATCGTTCGTGAAGGAAATTAACATGAGGAAACCTGTATGTCTGGGAAATAAAAAAATGCGAAAATGTGGAGTCTGCAAACACGCATTGGGACATGGCAGCGGGCTACTTCTTTTCCCGAAACACGCCTAGATAAGGAGGCTTTGTTAGGCCCTCCTTTGCTACACTTTTTTATTTGAAGTTTTTTTTGTGTTTATGGCCTGGTATACCTTTAGGCCAAGTCTTGAGTATTTTTGTTCGGTTTATTATAATTTCCCCAAGCCTTGCCTTTATGTATTATTATCCTTCATTCTCCACTGCTTCACAATATGTTGATGCGTCACATTGTGCAGCCCTTGGGAGATTTTGACGGCAACTTGAGCCAGCAGGCAGCTGGCGATGGTATCTAAAGGCGCCTATGCAAACAGCTTATCTTGAGAATCCATCACCATCAGAGCACTTGTTTCACCGTTTCCACTAATAGTTCACATGCGTAGACAGTTAATACATAAAATCGCACCACTTTTACATATCAAAATCCACTTCAGACTATTATTTAAACTATAATACAGGAGCAGCAAACCGCCGCCGATCAAGTCCCCGCCAAAACTCTTTTATTTGAAGTTTGTTATAAAATATGTTGCCAGTAAGAAACATAGTGAATACAAAAACGAATCAAACTTTTTTTTAAATGACGAGAAGTATTATTTTAAAAATACTTGAGTTCTTCTAATTTAGTAATTAAAATTCGAATGATCTATAGTCTATCTAAAGTATCGAATTTAAAACACAGATTCCAATAACTCATTTAAAAAAAGATTCTCTCCGATAATCGGCCGGTAGCTCTCGTAGTCGATTAAGCAAGTTCTTTATTAGGCATGTTTTTAAACACAAACAACAAAATAAAATTTTACGACCCAACTCCTCCACCGTTAAATAAATAGCTGCGCGTTCGACTCCCGGTTTGGACATGCTATAAATTACCCGTGGTTGGTGAAAAACAGAAGAGAGGGGTTGTTTTAAATAATGAAATACAAGTTTCTTTCTCTAGTTCGTTAGCAGTATGTACGACGTACGCGGTATTTGCTGGCGGTGGACAAAAATAACATGGTAGTAAAGTTTTTCACGAGCAAATTGCTGTCGATCGCAGAAAGTATGAAGTCATTAATCAGATAAGAGGTTACGAACATTCATGAGACCGGGATATTTGACGTGCCGACGTTGTAGTAGGCCTTGCGGTGACTTTTTTATTTTATTTTTTTAATTATGACTGAGTACGTCCGTCGGCGATGAATCGATTGTGCCATTACGTCGTTTACGAACATTTATACAGATTATTAATCGTCAAGGAAGATGGCTTTGAATATATGGCTCTATCGTCCACGTGTCTTTTGTTTAGGTCGAAAGACTAAATTAATATTAAATATTTATGCTATGAATAAACTATTAGGTTTAAAAAAAGCTAATCTTACGGATTTTAATCTCGTTCAACTATACTCATTAAATTTATTTTTAATTCCTGATGATTGGGGTGCTTTGCAGCAGCCGATAATCACGGGGGAAATGAGGTGTTTGACATTTTAATGAGTATTAAAATATGTAAAACAAGTTTCATTCAATGAGTGTTATTCCCGTCTAAATAGGACATAATTATTAGTTTGGAGTCATGTATTTATTAACGAACACACTGACGTCTATAACTAGAGCCATCATAGTGTAAACAATTTCTCCGTACCAAAAAAAAAAATACGTTACATTAATAGGGAAACATTACGCGCGTACTGAATATATTATAACATACGGTTAAAACGATAATAAAAAATTCGACGGCGTAGAAAAGTTTAATGAGGCGAATCTGACTACACCATAATATGTTAAAATCCATGAAGGCATTCAAAAAATTATCCTCCTTCTGGCACAGCCGGGTAAAAACTGACCGAGTTTGTTACTTACCTATTTCAGCACAATATTTTGCTTTTCTTAACTAACACGTTGCTTTAATTAAAAATGGGCACATGTTTTAAACATAATTATGTCTAGTGCTTTCACTTTATGACTATTTACATCAAAAAAGAAGAGGTACTCAATTCGACTGTTTTCTTTTTATGTGTTACCTCAAAACTTTTTTCTAGAAAAACTGATTTTGGGGATTCTTTTTCTGTTTGAAAGTTGGTGCTTTTTATGTAATTACATACCAATTTGTTCAAGATCTGACCAGCAGTTTTTGAGTTATCCTTAATAATACGTTTTTATACCTGGTAGAGCCATGCTGCAGCTATATTAGTAGTATAGCTGTAGCACGAATGGGTCGGCTCGACCGGGGAAGGACCACTATCTCACAGAATACCAGCGTAAAATGGCAGCTTAACACTGCTGTGTTTCGTATGGTGAGTGTAAAGAACCGGAGACCCTTTTTACTGGACAGGAGGCATTCCATCTTAGTCCTCACGGGTGACAACGCATATGCATTTTGATTCGCAAACGAGGATAAATGTAGATGTCTATGGGCCACAGCAACCACTTACCATCAGGTGGACTGTGTGCTGGTTTGTCACCCTATCCTATAAAAATATTAATTGACTTCGACTACATTGATGTTCTCATTTTATTTATATTGAAATCGGTCGTACAAAATTTTGAAACTTTAGCACTTGTTAATTTAGGGGCTTACGATCGTATCTTTCTAGGCAACATCGTAACTCAGACATATTTCTGCCCAAACATTAATCTACATCGGATAAAACAAAAAATGTACTAATGCTCAAAGAGATATTTAAAAAAATGTGTTAGTATAGTTCACTCAACATATTGAAATAACTGTTCGTTACTTAGTACAGACTAAAACAAATTTCATATTTTTTTATTTGACTTTCTGAATTTTAATTAGGCTAACAAAAAAGAACAAATTTTCGTAGAAACTTGGTTACTTTTACAAATTCAGAAACCTCATACATTCGAAGTTTTACAAAGGAGTTGGCATATCGATTTTGTCCTCAACCCTACATTTATACATGTGTGTACGTTATATATACCTTTGTGTGCGTTGGAGGGTCGAGGTATGAGGGTGGGACGATAAACTATTCTCTATCCGTATAACATTGGTAGGTATATAAATTATATGTCGTTCACCCCATCAATGGGAATATACCCTTCGATTTTACATCATTCCCCGATCGGGTCTTATCAGTTCATATTTTTATTTTTTTTATTATATCTATTGATACATGTATCATCGCAAGTGTAAAATCGGTAATCAACGTAAGAAATTTAATGATCACAAAATATCATAGAAAATATTACCATGAAATAATGTAAATTTTGTATACTTAAATTAATGTTACGGCCTTACTAAAAATCGATGTTAACGTAAGAAATTATTCAAGTTTCAATCTCTCTTTTTTTTCTTTTTTTCTTAGTGGCAATAAAAAGGGACAGGTATAGAAATAGTCATCAAAATAATCGCTAATTTTCAATCACATCAATTCAAATGACAGTGCTGAGTATTCTATTATATTCTGTTCAATACAGAAAAGAATAGAATACTTTTTATTCAGTAGATATAGATTTGATAATGAAGGACTTTTTAATTTACTACTTTGTAAAATACTTGTTTGGCAAATACTTCTGTTTTCATAAAAATAAAACCAGTACTTATTTTTTAACTTATATTTTTCTTATATATTAAGAACATATAACTATATATAAATAACATATATACATATAACTAATCACTTAATTAGTAACTAGTGTTTGGCCAATCGTGAGAGAGCGAAACTTGTATGACTTTCTGTTTCAGTGTTATTTAAGTTAGCGATAATAAACAATTAAGCTTAACTATAAGTAAGACGGTAAGTGATTAAGACACATCGATGTAGAGGTTCCTTTTTTAAATTAGATATTTATTGCTGATGTTTAAAGAAATTAAACATTTTCTAAAATGACATTTTTAACTTCATTCGCAGCCACAACACGGACAAACAAGGCTCTGGCAACAAAAAATCCTCAGAAAATCTTAATATTCCAAATACAAATCCCACACATGGTGATAAAAACAGTATTATCAAGCTGAAAGAATTGGCTACAATTTTATTACATTTGAGAAAATGCGTGATAACTATAACTTTTTTTTTATAGGATAAGGGTGACAAACGAGCACACAGTCCACCTGATGGTAAGTGGTTGCTGTGGCCCATAGACATCTACATCTATCCTCGTTTGCGAATCAAAATGCAGATGCGTTGTTACCCGTGAGGACTAAGATGGAATGCCTCATTTCCAGTAAAAAGGGCCTCCGGCCACCTGCACTCACCAAGCGAAACGCAGAGGTAAACCTCTACTTCACGCTGGTTTTCTGTGAGGTCGTGGTACCACCCCGGTCCGAGCCGGCCCATCCGTGCGACAGTAAAAGCTGCCGCGTGGCTCTACCACTGTTAAAAAAAAAAATAACAATCGTAATGAAACACGTGTAATAAATCTAAACTCGCTATACTCGTACCACAGTACAGGCTTCATAAAATTGGCAGTTTATTTTTGGGTAGATGTAGTACTATTTCTAACTATTAATAAAAATATCTTATTACATACTAGCTGTCCTCCACGACTTTGCCCGCGTGAAATTAACTACGATTTCATGGGTTTTAATTTGTTTGCGCAGAACCCTAATTATTTTTCTAAAATAAAAGTATTCTAAGTTACTCCTTATAATATCAGCTATCTGCTAGTAAAATCCTGTCAAAATCAGTCCAGCCGTTTCAGAGATTAGCCGGAACAAACAGACAGACAGATAGACAAAAATTTTAAAAATAGGATTTTTGTTATTAGTACTGTCTATACTTTCGTATGCATTTTGTGGAAAGCTGTTATTTTAACATTACAAACAGACACTTCCATTTAATTTATTTGTATGTATGTATGTATAGAAGAAGTATAGATATATTGCTATTTAACTATTAGTAACAAGATCTTTTAAATATAACAGATTTTTCTGTTTGAAAATGTAGGTTAAAAGGCATTCTTATGAAGTGATATTATAACGTAGTAAAGACATGCTGCAAGTATATTATCTTTGTAGCACGAATGAGTCGGCTCGACCGTGGTAGGACCACGCTCTCACAGAATACCAGCGTAAATAGCAGTTTAACGCTGTTGTGTTTCGTATGGTGATTGTATGGTGACTGTCTGCTGGTTTTTAGTGTAGTGTAGTGTAGTAATTATTTAAAATATAACAATGAGCTCTCTCATCATCTTTTACTTGTTTATGTAACACTCTGAAATAACTGTTTTTTCTATCTTCTAAAACAATTGTTGTCTAATGACCTATCCTTCCGAAGAACGAGGCTACCAAATTTTTCTCTCGCTTCGACCTCTCTTCACTTTAGTTGGCAACTCCTCGGAAAGAAACACCCACACAGCAGACTGTCTCTTAGTTTCAGGATCATAACAATAAATCCAGCTTTCGTCACACCTAAGTATGTCGAATACAGCATTTGAGTTAACTCCGTCAAATTTTTGAACCATTTCACGACACCAATCAACACGACGGAGTTTTTGGGCCTCTGTCAAATTATGAGGTATCCACCGGGCACAAAGCTTCCTGACCGCTAAATGTTCATGGAGGATTTTTGTACACTTGACTCATACCAATGCCTAAGCTTGTCCGAATCTGCTGATAAGTCTCTATTTTGTCAGTCTATATTATACGCCGCACAACACTGATGTTATCTTAAGTCGTCGTCGTAGAAGGCCGTCCCTCACGCAGATCATCGGTGAGATTAGTGCGACCACGTTTAAACTCATTATATCAGTTGTAAATAGTGACACGAGATAGGGCTTTATCGTGAAAGGTCAAACAAAGTCTATCATAACTTTCTTGTTTACTTAAATGACATCGAATTTCATAAAAAATCGTTGTACGAAAATCTTCTCGCGTTAAATTCATGCTGACGTGACACAGACATTTTTCAATTTCCCGCAAATCGTAAACAAATGATAAATTAATAAAATACATACACAATAATATTGGCAAAAAGTTCCATTTTAAAAATTTTAACTTTTTTTATCATAGCGTTTACAAGTGACCAGTTCTAAAAACTTTCAGTGTCGCCGTCGTAACTCTTCCAAATTTAAAACGATATCTTCACAAGTATTTATTTTGCGGCTTCAACGCGTACCACCTAGTATACATTAATTTAAAGTATTTTTAAATGGATTACGTAATATTAAAATTTTAATCTTAATTGTTTCTTCATTATGAACGACTGTTGAGGCATGAAATAATTTGAAGATTTATTTATAAGCTTACTAGGTACGTCTCTTATTAAATTTGATGTTCAATTGAAAGCCTTTTGTCATTTGATAGACAGTAAAATAGTGTTCACTGAGATAATTAGTGTTAACATGTAACATATAAGACTACTAGCGATCTTATTAAATGTCACAACTTGTTACGAGCTGTCCGATCCTCCACAAAAAAGACGCGCGACGGCATTATGACGCATTTTTTCATTCACCTCTTTCTCTTGTAACACTAAGTTAATTACGTGTGTTAACTGAAATGGAACTGGTAATACTGGCAGTAGGCATTGTAAAAATGTCACTAGTGTCAGTGACACTTGCCTACGGTGGAAAATACACGGAGCCGTATTATAACGTATTTAGCGGATCTTAGTGAATCTAACATATAATATACAAATCACATAAATACGCTGCAAGCTTACATGGTAGAGCCATGCTGCAGCTATACTATAGTTTTAGTACGAAAATGTCGGCTCGACTGAGGTAGGACCATGCTCTCATAGAATACTAGGGTAAAATAGAAGCTCAATGCTGCTGTGTTTCGTATGGTGAGTGTAGAGAACTGGATACCCTTTTTACTGAAAACGATGCATTTCATCTTAATTCTCAGGCGTACTAAAGCATTTGTATTTTGATTCTTAATCGAGGGTACATGTAGATGTCTATGGGCCATAGCATCCACTTACCATCAGGTGGACTGTGTATTCCTTTGTCACCCTTATTCTATAAAATAAAAACGCCGAAAATTTTAATTAGTTCTTTTAAAAATAATCTTAGTCGTACCATTCGGATTCCTCTCTGTCTAGAGTCCATCTGGGTCAGTGCACTCTCTTACCTATTTCTACCGCCAAACAGCAGTGCGTGCACAACTGTGTTCCGGCCTGATAAGTATACATATAGACATTTTACGTGGTAGAGCCATGCTGCAGCTATATTAGTAGTAGGTATAGTTGTAGTACCAATGGGTCGGCTCGACCGGGGAAGGACTGCTGCGTTTCGTATGGAGAGTGTAAAGAACCGAAGACCCTTTTTACTGGAAACGAGGCATTACATCGTAGTCCTCACGGGTGACAACGCATCTGCATTTTGATTCGTAATCAACAATAGATGTAGATGTCTATGAGCCGCAGTAACCACTTACCATCAGGTGGACTGTGTGCTCTTTTGTCACACTTATCCTATAAAAAAGGACAGCCACTACAATTTTAATAATAATATTAATCGTCGTCATCATGATTATTATTACGGTCTATCAAAGTCCACTGTCCACACATAAGGGGATTTTTGCCATAGTTGCAACGACTGGCAGGCGGGCTGGTAACCACAGTTATTTTTATTCTCTAGTTACTGTTGTATAATTATAGTTGACCAAATCGCTATGTAATTGATATTTAGTATAAATGAATATGATTATTTTTAATAATATTTTTGTAATTGTAAACAAAGTGCAGTTGCTTACGCATGGACAGCTGGAAACAACTTAAAAATAAGGGCATAGTTACATTGTTAACACTGAAAATTAAGATAGAATCATCTTTGCCTGTAATAGCAGTAGCTCTAACAGCCTTTAAACCAGATCACAACAGTGCACAAACTTCTGACAGGGACAGAAATAAATAAAAGGTTGTGATTAAAGCCGGCGGAATTCTCGACAGAAAAACCACCTCCCGTAAATGTCCAAATGCTTCTTTAGAACTTGACATGAACTTGATTGATTTCTACAGACCATGTCAACCGGCTAACCAACGTTCATATCTCTTTAAAAAAGTACTCTATAATTAATAATTTCTAATTTAATTAATAATTTTTCGTATTGAATGTTTGCCTTTGATAAAACCATGCCGTTTCTGTGGCAAAGTTTCATAAATATAAAACAACATATTATCAAGGACGATATCTAAATATCAATAGAAAGAAATTTCTTGAAATATATTGAAAATTGTTCATATTAAGAGTACGCTTAACCGACGAGCTGTACGTAGATGCGTACCAACGCAGTAGGTCAGGATAGTGCTAATTGGAAATCCATAATTCCTGCCTAACACTCTAGGTGACAGACTTGAGAGTTTATGTATGTGTTAAGAATTGATAACCACAATAAAAGAAGGACTGCCACTTATGTTATAAATCAGAATATAATAATAGATGAAATTCAAAATCTTATTTTTTCATCAAGACAAGAGTTTGATATATTATTTTATGTATTGAGTATACGAAATCAGTCGCCATATGGTGGCGCCGTAAGGTAGTTCACTACCCCATTTAATCCAACGGATTTTGTAAATGGCGACGCGACGCGATATCTTTCTGATAACAGCTGAAAATAATAAAAACTGCGGTTGCCAACGCACCAGCCAAGCATGGCAATTATAGGAAAATCCTCCCTATTATTCAGTAGTCATCTTCCGATAACCTGTATTGAATAAATAAATGAAATACATAATCACAGTATTCATATTATTAACTTGCTATTTCGTCAGGATTATGCCCAATAGAAGTCCTTAGTCTCTGCCTAACCCTCTGTTTGACGTTCGTTAAAGATAATGTTATGTAATTTGGTGTTTAGAATAATTTTAAATTGTCGAGTAATTATTTATACGATGTTTGCGTAAAACCTAAAATAAGTAAGTAATTCAACTTATTTTTAAATAATATTTTATGTAAATATTATTACACTATATATTTGGAGTATATTTTATGAAAATATATACAATATCACTTTCATAAAATATACTCCAGGAAACGAAAAATTTACAGATGACTAAAATACTAATAAAGTTAATATACTAAACCGCAAGTAATATCATACCTATACACATTAAAATGATTTATTTTAAAGTATTATTTTAAATTACTACAATGACACAATACGTAAAATAAGGTTATGTAAGAAAAACTTACCTTTCACTGACGGGCAAAAGTTTCAAATTAGTTTTCATTTACAGCGACGCATTTTGTTAGTTTAGCGATGGTCACTCGAGACGCGAATGTTATTTTCGTTTCATGATAAGTTGAAAAAAAAATCTACTTTGATAGCCAGTTAAAAAAAGAAAAAATTCAAAAGTCTTATTCAAATTTGGAATTCGGAGACGCGTCCCGAAGGAAATTCAAGAAAATCGTCGTCTCCAGACGGCGTACGGTGAGTGAATGTCCCGCTCAAACCATGCTACAATTTCCTCAGCGAAAACCAAATCGACTGCGCCGTATAAGCATAGGGAAGGGTGGTTTTTCCTTCGAATTTCATAAGTATCTACCTTTCTTTATATCCAAGCGCAAGAACTACGCTCACCCCTTGAGAATACCTCGTGAGACTCGATCACGGAATCACAATGCGGTAGTTACAAACGACGGCTAGGCTACAATTTAAAATCGATTCTATAAGACTATTATTAGGAACACAATTTGAACCGCATCGATTTCGGGTTAAGTCATTTTTCAGTTTTAAATGTGTCTAGTAAGGCAACGGTAACATAGATAAAATGTATTGGGTGGTGAGCAGAAATATATTTATGTGTGTAGATTCGTGTAGGTTCGGGAATAAGATGTGGTGTAGGCTTCGTTTCGTATGACTATAGGCTCTTATTTTTATGTGAGTATAAAATGAAACAGCTAACTCCGTAAAATGTGAATTTCCATGGTTACATCTAACAATTTGTCATAAAACGAGATATCGTATCATGTAGGTAATATCAGGTTTCCTTTTATATCTCCGGCCTTTGCCTTTTTCATGGGCTTCCATAAATTGATAAAGTCGTGTTGGCCTATAAAATTAGGAAGGGTTCAGTATGCCTAATATGCGTAAAATAATGAGAATGTGCTAATTTTACGCACAAAAACGACTATCCGAGCGCAAAATTTAACGCTTAAATACCTTTTACGGGTAAATGACAATGGTGATTTGAATATTTTTTTTTTAAATTGAGACCTTATAATACTTATAACTGAATTTAAGGTCCGATTGTTTGTTAATTGATCTCGGGAAACGATCTAAAATAAACGTGAAATGATGCAAGCAACAAGTCTCATTCATTCACGAAAGGGAGAAAACAATCCAATTAGAAAGGGAAGGAGAGGAATTTAAAAAGTGAACGCCCGGAAAGTTAGGCTGGAAAAATCCGTGCTAATAACCTGTTGCTTTCGCGGCTAAATTAAATATGAGTGCGAGATGTGCATTCTCATGTTAGTTATCGACATTAAAAAAGTAACAAATAATTTAATTTATTCTCTGTTCTTAGACAGTGTTCATAAATACACCCTCTAAACTATCATTCCTCTACCACTCATCATTTCATCTTTTATATTGGATCTGCATAAAACAAGTTCCAAGATTGAAAACATTTATCATTTCACAATTTATAAGCTCGCCTCGCCCACCCTACGCGAACGTTTTGGAGTGCTATCGTGAAATATCGATAAAGCAGAATGCTGACGTAGCAGACACCCCTACGCCTATTCCTTAGCATAGTGAGGGAATGAAACAGTGTAATATAAGAATCATTACAAAGAAAGAGACAAACGCCAAGACCGCGACGAGATAAGTGCTCTAATTTATACTCAAATTGCGAACGTCGTCACGAGAACCACGTGCTAAATAACCTTTTCATATTTAAAACGTCTTACGTTTGAACATTTTTATATTCAATTTTGCACTTTATTATTCACGTAAATTAAGCCTCAATTAATGTTTGTTTTTTATTTTATATTAAATTGCCTTAACATTTTGAAATTTTGAAACAGAAACTTGGTGGTGACGGGTAGTATTAAGTCACTTTGATTCGTATGTCCTTGTAGTTAAGACTGTTTTTATATGAGTCCCATATTCGCAAATTAATACATCAGATTTTAAAAGAAAGCCCGTGCATACTAACTAGGGCTGTGTCAAGGTTAAATTGATGTAGGTATTACATTAGCGAGTCGGTTAC
This sequence comes from Parnassius glacialis, assembly GCA_033319125.1. Classification (NCBI taxonomy): domain Eukaryota; kingdom Metazoa; phylum Arthropoda; class Insecta; order Lepidoptera; family Papilionidae; genus Parnassius; species Parnassius glacialis. Next base: position 36,153,242 of record JAVANC010000018.1, read on the forward strand.
TGGGTTAACTGGTTGTCTTTGGGGTGAATTTATGAGATTTGCAGCTAATAAAATATCTTTGAGGTCTATTCTTAAGTGGAATAACAAATTATTTATGTTACAACTTTTACATTTTAAATAAATATGCTACTTTTAATTATTGTGTTCTTAGAAACTAGCCGTGGTAGCATAGGTGATAAGCGACTACAGTAAAATTAACAGTAGGCGAGCAACCCGGATTTGATATCCACCGGCAAAAATGAAATTTTAAATTACAATTTTAAGAACAGATTCACCTAGTGGGCTGTGATGGAGAACATAATGCGGAAATCTATATATCTCGTGTGTGATAAAATATTTCGAACGAATCGAGTTCGTCAACAGGCGTTACAGTAGCGCGACGGTATAATAGCTCCATAATCCATTTAGAAGTGAGAGGTGGTCTTTGCCAACTAGTGGAGCCACGTTGCAGCTGTATTGTAGTTGCAGCATGATAGGATTGACTCAACCGGGAGAGGTCATAGTCTCACATAGAATACCAACGTAAAATAGCGATTTAATAAAAAAAGTTTCAGTAAATACAGGAATTGGAACGACATAATCACTAGCCCGATATGTTCCTTCACATGGCTTTGCCTGCAATTTTTTCTTTGCATTCCATTTCTAAGTTTTTCACGCATTTAATTATTTCAATAACGATAAAGAAGAGAACAATTATTATTTTAATTTGGTGAATATTATTTTAAATTACATCCACACATAAAAGTCAATAGCATGCAGACAGTCAAACACCGAACTTTTCATAGCCCAATAAACTTGAAGACGCTTTTTGCTAAAAAAAAACTAGAGGAATATTGTACAGTATATACTTTATTTTTTGTTGACTGTACCACACCATCAATCCGTATCAACCCGGCTTTTAATAGATAGTGATATCGCTATCTCATGTGGTAATGAAGATTTGTCACAATCTCCACGCTTGGCATCAAAATTGGCAATCGCAGTACCAGATGTATCACACTTAAGACTCCGCTCTCCGTCGTAAGTCTTGGCATTTTGCCTCTGACTTTAACGTAATAGTTAACCGCCCTCCATCGACTGGTAATTTCCCATCTCTACCTCTTACAACACGCTATCTACGATAGTTAGTAACCATACGGTTTCATGCACTCCTAGTTATGCAAACGTGCAAGAAGTAGTAGTATACAAGGTTATTTTTTAAAGGGTAGCCAAATTTTATACTTAAGTTCATATATAACGATATGCCGTTATTGCATTTTTTTAAAATACGAGTAAATAAGGGTTCTAGCTTTTTTTCAAATTATCCCATATTGAATGCGATTTATTGGCAATAACTAACGCGCTCCTGTTTGCGATTCAATTCACAACGTTTTTGCCGACCAATCTTACCTTTACGAATGTGTGCGTGCGTAGTAAAATAGTGGGCGTTAAATATTTATGAATGACAATCAGTTAAATAAAATAATGCATTAATATGCATTCTGAATTTAAAAGATACAAAGGACAGAATGTTGGAGATTTATTTAATTATTTTTTTTACCATTCGCCTATATTACTTATTCTGAACCTTCTCTGCAAATTTGGCCGTATATTGCAAAATAAGCCTGTATAAGAAACTATTAGACATTTGTGTATCAAAATCCTTAACCTTTATGATCACACAAATTATGAAATCACAAAAAGCGACACTAACCTAATGAATAAGGGTTAGGGCCGCAAACTCGGAAAAGTCGAGTGTTGCCCGGCTATCGATACTGTCGGAGCCACTCTGAATTCCAAAACTTTAAGCTTACCAAAATTAAAGTTATAAAATAAATTAATTCGCTTATATTCGTGTAATGAAATAAAATGATGTGTCTTACCTAGTTTGAACAGCACCTGCCCTCCCTGAAGTAAAGTGCAGTGGCTGACCGCTAAGTCATACTTGTATTACAATTTTAATATTATAATGGAGTTCCGAAAAGTAACGCCTGATTCTATTAATTATCTGACCTAAATTGATTAAAGGGAGTATAACTAATGTTAAAGAGTTACTGGTATTTATTTAAAAAAGGAACGAACCTATTACAATAAATTTTTCAATAGTATAAAACCAATTTACTTCGTTATTTGTGTTGTTTGTTCACTAACTGCTTTAAAATAATATTTTTTTTAAACTGAAGCGACAAAAAAGATCAGCCTTTTTGATGGTTAGTGTACTGTAGTATTTTGACACTTTAAGCTAACTTCAAACAAACAAGGTTTCAGATGCGTTGTCACCTCTGGCGACTAAGATAGCATGCCTAACAGCCATCGATCACTAATAAAAAACTAGATACACAATCAGTGACAAAAATGTCCTTACCGAATGAGCGCCCACTCGAGCATTTGGGTGCGCTTTTAATTTGTACGTAGCTTTGTGAATACAACTTTAGACAATGCACTTAAGGTTGAATTTACATTAATGTATATTTATTTAATTAAATCAAAACAATTGGCGACAGTTTTTAGAGAACTTTTGCGTGGGATTGTATATGTAGATTTTTATTAGTGATCGATGCTCACACGACCTGTAATTACACTGACTCTCTAAACCGTTCAGACTGGGACGCAGCAGTGCTGTATGGCGGCAGGAGGAAGTAAAAGGGTCGTAGTCACCATGTAAGTGCAGAAGAGTGGTAGAGCCATGCTGCACCTATATTAGTAGTATAGTTGTAACACGAATGGGTCGGCTCGACCGGGGAAAGACCACGCCCTCACAGAATACCAGCGTAAAATGGCAGCTTGACACTGCTGTGTTTAGTATGGGTGAGTGTAGAGAACTGGAGACATTTTACTGGAAACGAGGCATTCCATCTTAGTCCTCAAGAATGACAACGCATCAGCATTTTGATTCGTAGTCAAGGATAGATGTAGATTTTTATGGGCCACAGCATCTACTTACAATCAGGTTGACTGTGTGCTCGTTTGTCACCCTATCCTATAAAAAAGAAGAATTAATATGAACGAAACAAAGCGTAAAAAAGACATATCATTGTTTTTTTTTTATTCACAACTAGCTGTTTCCCGCGACTTCCCCGCGTGTAAGTTAGGGTTTTAATTATATTGCGCGGTGCCCTTATTATTTTTCTAAAATATAAGTAGCCTAAATTACTCCTTATAACATCAGCTATCTGCCAGTGAAAGTCACGTCGAAATCGGTCCAGCCGTTTCGGAGATTAGGAACAAACAGACATAATTTTTTTTTTAAATTGTGTTTTTGTTATAGGTTATACCGTATATACTTTCATATGCATTTAGTAAAAAGCTGTTATTTTGTTTTTACAAACAGACAATTAATTTTTTATTATTTGTATATAGTAAAAATGTAGCACCGAAGCAAGTTTTAGCCTTTAATTTCAATCGCAGCCAACCAAAAAACCCTTGTACACAGGTAACACTATCCACATCTCATTCCACGTTATCCATTGCGATTTCAGCATACAGTAAATAATAATAATTCCGCTTCCACATACGATCCGTGGCTGCATATTGTCGCCTAACAAGCAACCCTTGAGAGGTCGATGGGGGAGCACTACGTTTTACATATCACGTGTAGAAGGACGTAAGTGAAAATTTACTCATACTATATTGTGCATTGTTTAGAAGAATGAAAAATATTTAAAAACAATATTAGAGTTTAGAAAACTTAACCTAGTTGTTTTGTCAGTCATTGAGCATGAGTTTATGATGTTTATTGTGAAAATACTAGATCGAATTCATGTTTGTGTCCGGTTCTTAATACTGATTTAAGAATATTTAGGCGTCTGGAAGTAAATAAAAACAGAATTATAAAATTAAATCAAATTTATACATACCTACTTAAAGTGAAGCTATAATTAAGAGTTTAATAATTTTGTGTTGTTGTTAAAAATATTAGTAAATAAACAAAAACATACTTTATATAACATCGTTATTTTGATACATTAAACGCTGCCGAAGATACTCGGTAGAGCCATTCTGCAGGTAAATTGTGGTTGCAGCACGAATGGGTCGGCTCGGCCGGGGTAGGATACGCTCTCACAGAATACCAGCGTAAAATAGAAGCTTGAAACTGCAGTGTTTCGTATGGTGAGTGTAGAGAACCGGAGACATTTTTTACTGGAAATGAGGCATTCCATCTCAGTTCTCAGGTGTGACAACTCATCTACTTTTTGATTCCTAAACGAGGATATAGATGTCGAAGAGCCACAGCATCTACTTACCATCAGGTGGACTGTGTGCTCGTTTGTTATCCTTATTCAATAAAAAAGGTAAAATTAACGCTTACTTAAGTTATTTGTATTCGATAGATTTTAAATATGGAACTGGTGACTAACCGATCCATTAGTCTCGTAAATATTTTTTTTGTGTAGATCTATTTACTTCTATATTAGATACAATTACTCTTAGTTAAAAATGATAATTATAAATATTTCAAATATTATAAGTCTATAATGTAAATTAAAATAATTTCTAAAGAGTAACTGTTTGTAGGAAACCGGATAAATAATTTACATGGAACTGCAATAAGTTCCGTGTAAATTCGTTAAATAAACATTTATGATAATGGCGAGATGAAACTTGCATTAGCAACCTTACAGGCCGCGACCGTGTCGCCTGTCAAAACGAATGGGAAATATGCGAGAAAGAGTGACTGGATAACAAGCACGCACACACTCACGGGCACATGGGGTCGAGGCAGCCATCTTGAAAACCATTCACTATCGGAAAATTTAGTTTGGCTCCAAAGGAATTGGAAATAAATAAAATCGAGACGGCTCCCAGCTTGCGGGTAAGGTACTCGTAACTTGAATGGCTATGTTAAAGTTAGACGGGTACGGAATAAAAATATCCCGACGCAACGTTTACGAAATTGCGTAACGAACTAAAATTATTACATAAGTATATGCATATGCTATTATTTTTTTATAGTATAAGGGTGACAAGTGAGGATACAGTCCACCTGATGGTAAGTGGATGCTGTGGCACATAGACATCTACATGTATCTACGTTTGCGAATCAAAATGCAGATGCGTTTGTCACACGTGAGGATTAAGATGGAATGCCTCGTTTCCAGTAAAAAGGGTCTCCGTTTCTCTACACTCACCACACGAAACACAGCAGCGTTAAGCTGCTATTTTACGCTGGTATTCTGTGAGAGCGTGGTCCTTCCCCGGTTGAGCCGACCAATTCGTACTACAATTGTACTATTAATATAGCTACAGCATGGCTCGACCACGTATAAATTTCAACAAACTGCTATTATTATCCATCCATTAAAGACTTTTATGTCTTTATATACAAAGGGAATAGTTTCAATGATATACTATATGCAAACTAATGCTAATTTATTCATTCAAAGCAAGTTTTATCTATTATGTATAATAATGGTAACAATAAAGTATAAATTCTACTTGTAAATGTAACAGTAGACGCTCTTGTTATTTTTTCAGAGGCACAATACACATAGAGATATTAACACTTTCACTGTCCGGTTTGCAGACAAAATAGTAAGACAATAGCAATGACTTATATTATGTAGTGCACAGGACAGCGAAAGGGTTAACTATGATAATGGTAAGTATTGCACGAACACCTGCAACTAATTTCAAACACAAAAGTTCACAATGCGTTAACACCCCTAACGATTCAGGCGAATAGCCTCACAGTCTGTAACTAGCTATCACCTGATAGACTGGAACACTTTATTGTTCGCACTGCCAGTTGGCGGAAAAAATGCAAGAGGATAGAATCAAACCAGACGGATCCCTAGGAGTACTATAGTCGTACCACTTAATATCCAGTACTATATTATATAAATTATAAACATTTTATTAAACATTATATTCTAATTGCGTGGTAGAGTCACGCTGCAGCTATATTATGGTCGGCTCGAACGGGTTGGGACCACGCTCTCACAGAATACCAGCGTAAAATAGCAACTTAATACTCGTGTGTTTGTGAGTGTTGGTGAATGTAGAGAATCGGAGACCCTTTTTACTGGAAACAAGGCATTCCATCTTATTCCGCAGGGATAACAACGCATCTGCATTTTGATTCTTAATCGAGAATAAATGTAATGTCTATGGATCACAGCGTCCACTTACCATCAGGTGGACTGTATGCTCGTTTGTCACATTTAGTCTATAAAATAAAACATTATATTATATTAAGAGTATTAATTCAAATAAAAACATTTTAAGTTTTCTTTCAACTATTTAAAGCCAGTGTTTGACTGCTGTTCCACTTGATGATAACTGGTGATGTAGCCAAAGATACTAAAGCGAACGTACTAAACTTAACAAATGCCTCATTACTCTTGCATTGAATATACTCGTATTGAATAGAGTCGAAATAATTTAAAATTGGTGACATATTCTAAGCCCACACACAGTATAACCTTAAAACCAATTTAGAAATAAGAAAATATAACATAATGTAAAAACATTTTGCATTCTTAATTATTCAAACCGTAAGTGAGTACGTCTGTATGTCTGTTTTTCAAAAGAAAAGCTAATTCGTTCCAAAAACTTCTAAAAAATATCTCACGGCCGATAAACCTGCAAACACAGACTAGTAAGAGAAAGTCATTTGTTAGTCGATTTAGCACAATGCTTATTTTTCGGTTATCCCGCTATAGAGGCTAAAATCGAGTAGCGACTGTTATAAATGCTTCCACGATTTAGTGATGAAAAACCGTATGAATTGGGTGGAAATTGTCGATAGTTTGATCTGTTCAGATTTTGTCAATGATTTTACTTCATATTTCTGTTTTTATTTAATATTTTATTACTATAACATTTTTTTAATTATATAATTAACGTAACTACTAACAAACATATTACCCACTCTTGAGCACAAACCTCTTCTCTATGAGAACTCATTGTACAAAGAGTAGTTATTGCGTGTGGGAGAACTTCAGATGTTCTTCAAATAATTTTAAGTGATTAAATTTTATGCAGGTGTCGTCCAAATCGTCGTGATTCTTTTCTTCCTACGTCGCTAAAACGTGGTATCATTGCAAAGAACATTTTCATTGCTAGGTGAGGTACTAACTCGATTTGCTCACGTGGTATGAAGGCAAACCTGACCTTTTAAGGTATACCCTTGTTTAATAAGTACTGAACTAAATATTATCACCATAATTATTAATGTGAAATGTCACTGCCCTATTTATTAAACTAAATGAATGGATGATCGTAGTAGCTAAACTGTCGCATTTCTTGCATCTTTTTTTTTTATAGGATAGAGTGACAAACGAGCACACAGTCCACCTGATGGTAAATAGTTGCTGTGGCTCATAGACATCTATATCTATCTTCGTTTGCGAATTAAAATGAAGATGCGTTGTCAGCCGTGAGGCTTAAGATAGAATGCCTCTTTTCTAGTAAAATATGTCTCCGGTTCTCTACACTCACCATGCGAAACACAGCAGCATTAAGCTGCAATTTTACGTTGGTATTCTGTGAGAGAGTGGTCCTTCCCCGGTCGAGCCGACCCGTTCGTGTTACAACTATACTATTAATATAGCGACAGCATGGCTCTAACGCGTATAAAGTCTAAAATATCTTGAACAAAACGTTTATTTTTATTTTATTTAAGTCTTGCTCTTACTTTAATATTTCCTTGTTTACACAGGCTATGTGTGGTTCAAGGGCACTCGGCATTTAATTTGAAATTTTAGCGACCAAATATGTTGTCAGTTTTATATATATATATATATATATATATATAAAAGGATTATGAGATTATTATTATGCCAGATTAGGAGTACCCTTAACCGACGAGCGTGTATACGTAGGTATATGGATGTGGAGCAAGCGAGAGAGGTGTGTCAGGATCGTGCCAAATGGAAGTCCGTAGTCTCTGCCTACCCCTCTGGGTGACAGGCGTAAGTGTTTATGTATGTATTTATGTATATATATATATATATATATATATATATATATATATATATACATATATATATATATATATTGCCGCGTAGTGGCGGTTAAGAATATCCACTACCCCATATCTTCCCGTGGGTGTCGTAAAAGGCGACAAAGGGAAACAGGCAGGGGATGGGCAGCAACATCTTCCTGGTAACGGCAAAAATACAATAAAAAAACTGCGGTTGCCAACCCGCTCACCAAGCGTGGCAACTATGGCAAATACCCCCCAAATGGATAAAGTTACTAAGAGACGGCCCCTGGTCCCCGGCGGCCCCCTTATTCCTGGCTACGGTGGCGACCATGGTAACGGCGGGGCAGGGGGTGCTAAGAATCTCCGGTGGAGGTTCGGTTGCCACCTACGACGACTCGACCTGGCAACATACCACGCACGCACCCTGAGGACTGGCGAGAAGATTGTGGAGCTGGAAGATGAGATAGAAAAGTTTCGCTGGCATATTATAGGATTATCCGAAGTCCGAAGAGAGGGGGAGGACACGGTAATCCTTGAATCCGGCAACTTGCTCTATTACCGAGAGGTGCAGGAAATGTATGAGGATATCTCTAGAGCCATGCATTCCTCCAAAACCCAATATACGGTGTTAATGGGAGACTTCAATGCAAAACTAGGCACAAGTGAGAACGGTGAGCTGAAAATAGGGAAATTTGGAATAGGGCAACGGAACCCAAGGGGCCAGCAGCTGGCCGACTTCATGGAGAAAGAGGGACTCTTTATGATGAACTCTTTCTTCCAGAAGCAGCCCCACAGGAAGTGGACCTGGTCGAGCCCCAACGGTTCGACAAAAATGAGATTGACTTCATTATGACGACCAGACGACAACTGTTCAGTGATGTCTCAGTGATCGCGAGGGTGAAAACCGGCAGCGATCACCGAATGGTTAGAGGCACACTGAACCTAAATGTTAAGTTGGAGAGGTCTCGTCTGATGAAGTCAACGCTCCGTCCCCCTCGTGCTCTAATCCAAAGTCCCGAAATCTTTCAGCTCGAGTTACAAAACCGTTTTCAGTGCCTAGAAAACTGCAATGAAGTGGACGATATGAATGACAAGCTCGTGGAAACCGCACATGTGGTCGGAGCTAAGTTCTGTGAGACCCGCCGTAGAAGAACACAAAAACTCTGCGATCACACTCTTAATCTCATGGCTGTTAGACGGGAGATGAAGCTACATTCTTCAACAGATTTGACAGCATACAGGCAACTGAACAGACAGATCTCCAGATGCATGCGGCGGGACTTACGCAACTTCAATACAGCTCGTATTGAAGAAGCGATTGAGCGGAACCAAGGCTCCAAAGTCTTTGCCAGAGATCTGTCTGCCAGAAAGAGCCAACTGTCAAAGCTGAAGACCGAATGTGGCAGCATCGTTTCCGGGGCACCTGAGATTTTAAGTGAGATTGAGAGGTTCTATGGGCAGCTGTACACGTCATCGTTGGAGCCACACGCAAGTGTGAGTAACGATCAAAGAGCGAGTCTTGTCCGACATTATTCTGACGATATCCCGGACGTCAGTCTTAGCGAGATTAGAATGGCTCTCCAGCATCTTAAAAACGGCAAGGCCCCAGGCGAAGATGGAATTACAGCGGAGCTTCTGAAAGCGGGTGGAAAACCGATACTTGAAGTCCTTCAGAAGCTCTTTAATTCGGTCCTCCATGGTGGCATTACACCGGAGGCGTGGAGCAGAAGTGCGGTGGTCTTGTTTTTCAAGAGAGGCGACAACGCTCTCTTGAAGACAGACCGATTTCCTTTCTGAGCCGCGTCTACGTGCTGTTTTCGATAGTCATTACGAATCGTCTCGCGCGCAGACTTGATGACTTCCAGCCTCCCGAACAAGCCGGTTTCCGAAAAGGCTTTTGCACCATAGACCACATAAATACCCTTCGGCAAATTTTACAGAAGTCAGAGGAGTACAATTTGCCACTATGTCTGGCGTATGTGGACTATGAGAAAGCCTTTGATTGCGTCGAAATTTGGGCGGTGCTGCAGTCCCTTCAGCGATGCCAAGTTGACTGTCGGTATATCGAAGTGCTGCAGTGCTTGTACAGTAGGGTTACGATGGCTATCCGAGTACAGAACCAGAATACGAAACCTATCCAATTGCAGAGAGGTGTAAGACAGGGTGACGTCATATCCCCGAAACCCTTCACCGCTGTATTGGAAGACGTTTTCAAGCTTCTGGACTTAAAAGAATACGGTATCAACATCAATGGCGAGTACATCATTCACCTTCGATTTGCCGACGATATAGTCCTTATGGCAGAATCGCTGGAGGACCTAAACACTATGCTCAATGACCTCAATTGTGCTTCCCAACGGATAGGTCTTAAGATGAACATAGACAAAACAAAGATCATGTTACACCTATGCCGGTAGTTGTTGGGAGCACTAAGCTCGAAGTTGTTGACGAGTATGTTTACCTGGGACAAATAGTCCGACTAGGTAAGTCCAACTTCGACCGAGAGGTCAATCAGCGGATTCAACTCGGTTGGGCAGCGTTCGGGAAATTACGGCACATCTTCTCGTCAGGTATACTTCAAAACTTGAAAATGAGACCGTACAACCAGTGCGTGTTGCCAGTGATGACATACTGAACTGAGACGTGGTCCTTTACTGCTGGCCGGATGAGGAAGCTCAAGGTTGCTCAGCGAGCTATGGAGAGGGCTATGCTCAGAGTTTCTCTGCGTGATAAACTCAGAAATGAGGATATCCGCAGTAGAACCAGAGTGACTGACATAGCCCAATGGATTAGTAAGCTGAAGTGGCAATGGGCCGGCCATATAGCTCGAAGAACCGACAACCGATGGGGAAGAAAGGTTCTCGAGTGGCAGCCTCGTACCGGCAGGCGAAGTGTAGGGCGTCTCCCCCACTAGATGGAGTGACGACCTGGTAAGATATGCAGGAAGTCGATGGATGCAGGTGGCTCAGGACCGTGCTTTGTGGCATTCCTTGGGGGAGGCCTATGTTCAGCAGTGGACTTGTGAAGGGCTGTAATGATGATAATGATGATATACATATATATCCCTCTTATTAATCAATGGGGGAGTCTTATATTTGGCAATAGGCTCTCATAGACTGTAATGATGATGATGATTATAATTTGTGTAGATATGTAGAGCGTGATGCAATAAATAGTATATCTAATCTTCAGATCAATGAACTTTTGAATTCTATGCCAATTCTGCGATATCTCCTTCAAATAAATAGGAACAAATTTTACACATAATAGAAACAGGCCAGCTATATATGAACAGGGAGATCACTGAACACGATAAAAACTGTATCGGCACTAGAGTACGGTAAACATCAGCATAAATTTTCTGATTTACATCGCGAGCCTTTTCTATGATAATTAACGTGAATAATTATAAACGCTAGTGTGAAACAATAACTTACGTTCAGTCTAGCCTTATGATAAACGGGCCTTTGTGCGGTGGCAACTTTGCATAAGTTTTTAATTGTACACTAGAGAACATAATTAAATAATGTGACATTTCATTTTCAACTCTGTTTTGTGGAGTTTAAAGTTTGATTTTGCAAATAAAGTTTACGTATCAAAGAATTAACAGTAAAGCATGGATTATTTTATTTATCGATTGCAAATATAATAATTGCGTTATTAAACCAACATTTACATAATAACAGACTGATTGATATTTAACCCTGATCTTTATATATAACTAAATTTATTTCAATTATATTTGTTATTATAACTATTTTCTGTATATTATTATAAAGTTACTGAACCAAAAAAGTAACACGTGGTAATTACGTTTATTACAAACTGCTTTTTTATTTATAAATGATAGCATAAATATATTCTGTAAGAAAATAAAATTTCAAGACAGTTTAAATTAATATTTGTACATCCTAACATGATATTACGAGTTTACACTATTCTACTTTAAAAAACATCCCACTTTGTTTCTTGTCCTTTCTTCTCAGGACTCAGGTATTCTTCGAACCAGTGGTAAATTAAAACAAAACTTTCATTAAGTGTTATTTAATACTCTGATTAAGAGAATCCATCATCCCATTTCTTTCTATGGATGCAGTAAGGGGCGACTGGAGGAAATGATCTAGAAATATCTTTAAGATTATTGGCGTGTATGTAACTTTTTTTGCGCCCAGATGCAATAGAAATGAATGAATGGAATGGAAGGGCTACCCTCCGGAAAGCAAGGAAGGGAGGTTGTGAATGCTCTAAGCATACCACGACAGCCGACTGTTCTAGTTATGTGGGACTCACTGCGACTAACCTAACCTAAGTGCGTACCCACTAAACACCACCTGTGAGACTGACTTTGACTTGTGTAACCTTTCTGCCGAATCGAAAGCCACCCTCTTTAGGGAAAAGGGAGCGCAGATAAGTAACTATTTACGCCAGGCCTTGTATACCAGACTGACGCCAGAAAGCCAGACAAAGGTGCGAAATATCTGGTACTGTGATAATCAATACATCAACCAAGCGTGACGATTAAGGCAAATCTTACCTACAACGAGTGAGGCTCATTTCCAGAAGTTGACTTTTACCGCTTGATGATAAAGAGGAAGATGAATGATCAAATTTTTTTATAGGATATGATGACAAACGGCAGTCCACCTGATGGTAAGTGGTTGCTGTGATCCATAGTCATCTACATCTAACCCCGTTTCCGAATCAAAATGCAGATGCTTTGTCACACGTGAAGACTAAAATGGAATGTCTCTTTTCGAGTAAAAGGTGTCTCCGGTTCTCTACACTTACCATACGAAACACAGCAGTGTTAAGCTGCTATTTTACGCTGGTGTTCTGTAAGGGCGTGGTCCTTCCCCGGCCAAACCGACCCATTCGTGCTACAACTATAATACTAATATAGCTGCAGCATGGCTCAACCACGTAAAAATAGTATTATTTTTAAATATCTTATCTATCTTCTACTTCTTTAGTGGCAGTGCTTAGCTCAGATATAAGCCTTTTCAAGAATACACCAATTTACTTATACAACTGGAAATACATATTTGTTAATACTCATCATGCTGTTCACGCAAATTGGTACTCTTGCACTAATGTTCTGTTTACCATAAACTAGGATTTTGATTCGGGAAAGAACTTGTGTCAACACACTTTCAACGCCTTTAATTATCAGTATATTTAGAAAACTATAATAAATAAATATATTCTATTCTAATATAAATAAAAGACTATCGATTAAAAAAATACTATTACGCGTGACTTGTTTTAAATTGATTCTTACAAACCTATCTAAACGTTATCGACGCAAAATCACACATCACTAAACGCACAAGGAAGCGAATCGCGTCGAAGCGAAGAATTTCAGGGGCACTATAAATGTGTACAGTTTTGCTCCTGACATCTCTCCATCAATTACGCTTTTCGTAAAGCAACACTCTAGTAAGTAGCAAACCATTTGTTTTTATTTATGGCCAGACTTACGAACTATGGGGGTTCGTTCCAACTTGCACGATTTCGATTGTGTATTTATCCATATGTATAGTTTTAAGGCTTACTTAATGGAGAAACATTTGATTTGTAATGGCTTATATCGATTATTTAAAAAGAGTGATGTAAAAGAGTGAGTAGCACGTATAGAGTTATTTTTAAACAAATGTACTGAGACCACGTTCGTGTTTAACTTAAAAATGGTACATTTATAATATATTTCTCTTGTTGTATTCAACATTTAAATTATTTAGCGAACCATTACGTGGGAAGGACCCGAGCGTGGATACGCTCAACGAAAGGGCTAACTACGTCCTCCCTAAAATAATTAACAAACGCATTGATTAAAGAAACTGATAATAACATGAGCTCTGCCAAACTATTAGCGAACTTTCTAACTTTCATTGATTATCGTAAAATAAAATTAACTATTAATTATCTCTGTACCTATCTCTCTTTACTGTCATTTGTTGAAAAGGGAAAAGCAACTTTAATTATTTCTTAAATTGACGTCGATATTTATGAGTAAAGGCAAAGTAGTTAATTAATATATACACCACTAAATTTTAATTAGCAGAAAAAAGATTTAAGGCTTAAAATAGAGCCGTGTAACATATTATTTGAAATTAGAAATATTATTTTATTTATTTGACGAAATTTTCCGCCATTGTTTTATTAGAAAAATTTGACTAAAACGGACGCAGTACAGAAGAACTGTATTGCACTAGAATCCTTCGCGCATTTTACGTATCTATAGTGATTGATTAATATAATTGTTTTTAATTTCAAGACCTATCTGAATATTCCTTTATTTTTTGGTATAAACATAGTGGCGTATAATGTCACATATTTGTATGATTTTTCAAGTCAACCGATTATGAACAGCGAAAATGCACCAACGTTTCAAAAACGATAATATTAAATAGAAAATAAATTCTATTGATATTGCGTTTTGGATGATTCTTATGCTTCATCAGCTCGTAAAAGTTCACTGCTGGACTTGTGCCTTCACCGATAAAGGGATGTTTAGCTTCCGATGAATGACGGTACCTATAAGCAACCCATTTATGCCAGACAAAAGTTCCAGATCGTTAAACGGGAAACAACGTCCAAGTAACGAGACAATTGGTAGGTTTGCTGCGTAACGCCGATTCTCCCGCTACTCATGGCAATTATGGCAAATATTACCGACGTTTATACGTGGTAGAGCAATGCTGCAGCTATATTAATAGATAGTTGTAGCATGAATCGGTCGGCTCGACCGGGGAAGGACCACGCTCTCCAGAATACCAGCGTAAAATAGCAGCTTAACACTGCTGTGTTTCGTATGGTGAGTGTAGAGAACCGACGACCCTTCTTACTGGAAAAGAGGCATTCAATCTTAGTCCTCACGGGTGACAACGCATCTGCATTTTGATTCGTTATTGAGGATAGATGTGGATGTCTATGGATCACAGCAACCACTTACCATCAGGTGGACTGTGTGCTCGTTTTTCACCCTATCCTATAAAAAAAAACGAAGAGAGAGGGCCATGTTCAGCAATAAATTATTACAGATAAAGAATAATATTTAGCTTTATTAAGTAGGTACTCACCATTTATAAATTGGGAAAGTCTTAATTTTTGCACTAACATTGTATTATAATACGTTCCAATAAAATAATGGTACCTAATAGGTACACGTAAATAAATTCTCAATAATTCAACAATCGTATTCTGGTTTCAACTTCGTACATTATTAAAAAACTCGATATTGATTCATTCGCTACAGATTGCGATAAAAACTCAGACCGGTGACTTGGAAAAATGAAAATAATTTCAATTTATTCTAGACTCTACATACTCGTATTAGCGAAGGAGGTATATAACATTTAACTGTTTTCTATTTTTTATTTTCACATTATTTTTGCGTACGTATGTACATGTCGTAGCAAACTAGCTTAATTATTATTATTAGTCTTTCATTTAACAGTCTAGTCTTTTTACGAAAGGGCGCCGTTCAACTACGTACTACGGAAACGATGCGTCTGATACAACATTGTGCACAGCTTGTAATATCAGCGACAGTAGGTTAAGGTGACATTATTAGAATATAGTACAAAATACTAATTAGGCACAGACCAGTGACCGTCTCGTTGAATGATATTAATAGGGTGACCATGCCATGTAATGTCTAGGCTGTTAACTGAAAGGCTAATCAAGCTAGTTGACTACGACATATATAATTTCATAATTTATAATATGTTTTATATAATTTTATATAAGGTAAGGAACTAGGTACGCATTACAAATGTAGTATGTTGGATATTTGTTCTACATATCAAGTGTCACATTTATTATGCAATAAATTAATATTGAGATCTCAGACCAGCAAAAAAGTAAAATTTATAATTAAAGTGACGCAAAAACCATGCCATTTAAAATCATTTCATCATTTGCAGCCAAAAACATGGTTTTAGGTACAATGCTTGCGCCCAACAGTGGACTTTTACTGGCCGTCAACTGTAAAAGAGAGAAAGAATAAAGATATGAGAGTGAGTCAAGAAGTTGAGCGTGGTTTCAGCACTTCTTATGTCCGAGATCGAGATATGACAACGACGTAACCCTTTCTTTATGAAATAGTAACACATACGCGAAAAATAACAAGGTTTCACAAGTCGCATAGTAACCGCCACACTCACGCAATCAAATTATTTTATCAAATCTATTATTTTATTTTAATACTTAGGCCTTGACAGTAGATTCGAAATTGTTATAACTTACAAATCAAATTGATAAACATGCCGTATAAAAATAAACTTTATTCTTATACATTAAAATAACATTTTATTACTGTGGTTCGCTCACATGGACCCATTTTTCTTTTCAAATGATAACTGTTTCATATTTTCTTGCATACAAAACTCAATTTTAACATTATCGTCATAAAGTTGATAATTGAATGAAAGAATAACACGCAAATAACATTGCGTGGGTGAGCACGCGTGGCAACAATAGTGTCCGAAAGGGGTTGTTAAGTTTCGGTACACTGCGCATCGGTTTCGCGCAATCGCAAGATGGCGTCTGATTGTGCGGCACGCGCCATTTTGCTTAATTTCATAGATAGAATACAGAATATTTTTCCTGCATTAGAAATATCTTTAATCGAATGAAAGTTCTTTAATCTCCTTTTTCTCAATAATAATAACAACGTCTAATTTGGATTTTGATTGGTTTGAATTGAGATATTTAAGCATAATACATAGATATATGTAGTTCAATCTATGAGCTTAGAAGGCTTGGGTATATATTATTCACATGTAAGTATCTTTTTATGTAGTTATTTTTATGCGGAAACTTTTAGTTAAAATGCAGAAAAAAAGCACACTCGACGCCTAGTGCACGTGAAAGTCGTTAGTCACTAATCATAATAAAATTTGCAATGAAACGCATCTATAACTAAAAGTGTGGTGCATAAAACCTCTCTGTAATATATATTCTATCATACTTCTATCATTCATCTCTATAATATTTTAGCATCTTTTAAAAACTTGTGTTTACGTTAAGTGAAAATAAAGTTAGTAGCAATAGTAGTTATAGAATAGAGATCACTTGGAATAATCTTTTCCAGAAGAATGTAGAGCCTTGGGAGGAGTAAAATTTACGTCAATCGTCAACCCAGAAAAATTTATGAACTAATAACAAACTGGAAACTACAATCACAAGAAAATTGTAATTTAATTAATATTGACCTAAAAATATTTAAAAAAAAATTGACATGATTTTAATTTTTTTATATTTATTCAGTTTCATTTGGAACCCATGAAACAAAAATAGATTATAAAAGTTATTGTAATTTAAAATATTATATTATAGCTTTTTACAACTTTATAGTATTTTGAAATCACAATAACTTTTTTTGAACAAAATAAATATTTAGAAACAAAGTAAACATTTTTATCATTCAAAATAATAAAATCCGTAAAATAATTTTGCCAACCGATTTCAAGAAAAATGGGGGGTTCTCAAATCGACAATTTTTTTATGTGTGTTACCTCAGAACTTTTGTCTATGTGAATCGATTTCGATGAATCTTTTTTATTTTAAAGCTGGTGCTTTACATGTGGTCCCATATAAATTTGATTTTTTTTTGAGTTTTTAATTGTTCTTAATAATTTATAAAGTCGGTTGTCCAAAATTTTTAATTTTACCACTTGTTTATTGTGTATAGAAAATAATTGCTAAACTGAGATATACTCATAGACGTGGCTGTGGTGTAAAATATTGTTATAATTATTATCTATGATGATAAAGTATTATTTTGTCATATTAAAATGTAAATTTTCCTTGTTTTAGGAAAAGTATGAAGACAGAGCCGTAGCAGGAGTAGCTTAGTGGCTAAGCGCTCGCTGTACAATTTGCAGTACACGAGTAACCCGAGTTCGAACCCCGCCGACATCAATGAAGTCGCAATTGCAATTTTAAGTGCTGATTCAGCATGTGTTCAGCGGTGAAGGAAAACATCGTGATAAAATATGCATGTGTGAGAAATAAAAAAAAATATCTATCGAAAAAATGTGAAATCCGCTAATGGGCAGCTCTGTGAATACTTTCTTGCCCTAAAACTCTCTCAAAAATGAGAGAAGGCCTGAGACGAGTGATGGGACGTATATACGGTGTAACTTTGTTTGTTTAATTACTTTTCTTTAGGTTGGTCGCGCGTCTATAAAATAGAGAGGTTTGCATCACTCTAGCGGAATGTCATATTGCTGATAATAATTAATGCGTAAGCAGGCGGGAAAGTTGAACATCCGCTCTCGCACTATTATTATTTCAACCAACCTCAAAAAGAAAGAGGTACTCAATTCACCTGTTTTTTAATGTGTGTTACCTCATAACTTTTTCTCGGTGAACCGATTTTGATGATTCTTTTTTTTATTTGAGAGCTAGTGCTTCTCATGTAGTCCCATATAAGTTTTATCAAGTGAGCAATAGTTTTTGGGTTATCCTTAATAATTTATATTGAAGTTAGTTGTACATTTTTTTTTAATTTTACCAATTGCTAACAATTAACCTATTGATGTATTTCCGACAGATTTGCAAAAACAACATATTTTACTCGGTCATTTCTTGCACAGCGACATCTAACAAATACTTTCAAATACTATCAGCTGGGTGAGTGACACCCGTATTCAAGAACGATACTATGCGTACGCACTACGCACAGTAGCTCTTAACGCACAGTGGACGAAATTTTGTTTCATCAACGTCACATGAGTGTTAGACGACACTATGCGTTCATTATAATGAACGCACAGATAAAGTAGCTCGCTAGCTACTTTACGCTACGCACAGTGCGACAAATCAACGCAACTGTCAAACTGGTATGGGGTATACGCTGATTTGTTTTGTTTGAATAATTACGATGGATTACAGCAGCGAAGATGATTTTGATAATTATATCTTGGAGAGAAAAAACGTGCAAAGAACGATTAGCACAAGAAAAGTGATACGTGACTTTCAAAATCCTTTTGATTATTACAGTGCCAATGAATTTAAAAGTCACTATAGGTTTTCAAAAGATATCGTATTAAATATACTTTTGCCTCTAATAAATGCATATCTTTTGAAACAGAAACAGAAACTTTTTTATTCAATATAGATTATAAATAATACTTATTGAAAGTCACTCTTTTGTATAAAAAGGTAAGGTGAAAGGTACCAGTAGAGGCCTTCCAGTGCCCTCTATTTACCAGTTACTAGTGGCCTTAAGATTTTATTCATATTCATGGGTTTGTAACAACAATTCAATTAATCTACCTATCAACAGTTTCAAATCCACATTATTTTCATAATATTTATGCATATGTACCCTGTGTCCAGCTGTAGGACATATTAGGTTGTGACTTTAATTTTTACTATCAACTGCGCAGGCGTGTACTGCGACAAGTGTACGAGATAACACAGAGACACACACACACATAATTTAACGATATCCGATGTATTCATGTAATTCCTTCTTATGTGTCAAGTAAATCATATTGAGAAACTTGCACAGGCTATTATAAAGTACAAGTGGTAAAATTAAAAATTTTGTACTACTGAATTCAATATAAATTATTAAGGGTAACTCTAAAAAAAAAGACCTTGAACAAATTTATATGGGAACACCAACTTTCAATCAAAAAAAAAAAACAATCATCAAAATCGGTTCACCTAAAAAAATTTATGAAGTACCTAACACATAACAAATACAGTCAAATTGATCACCTCCTCTTTTTCGAAGTCGGTCAAAAGTGAAGTGAACATTCGTCCCACTTCTCGGTATAGGTTCCTCTCATTTTTACCAGGGAAATGTTCATCACTCTGTAACAATGCGTGTTAGTGGACATCATTAAGATGTCCTCGATATATACTATTGTTTTTAATTTGATAGACATGTAATGGAAGATGAAAGAATGAATGTAAGGGAGAATGCGCTAAGTATTGCTCAAAAGTTAACTTCACCAGCACTTTGTGTCCAGCTGGAAAGTCGTGGGATATCACAAAAAGTCCGCGAAATATACTTTTAAATTTGATAGACATGTAATGAAAGAAGATGAATTGAATGGAAGAGAGGATGTACTAAATATTTCTTAAAAGTTTAATTCACAAGCAATTGGTGTTCATCTGATGGTGGTAGGAGACTCTGGCGACAGACTAGTGATTAGTAGGAGTATATCAATGCGAGAGTTGTGGCTCTTCATTTACCATCTACTTGCAAAGTGTGGTGAGTGCTGGCAAGTCATCCAGGTGTAAAGCAGCTGTGCGTTCGTAGAAAGGCTTATGTCTAACAATAGACATAAAAAGGCTATATTTAAAAAATTAGGGTGGTAAAAGAGCACACAGTCCACCTGTTGGTAAGTAAATGCTGCGGTCTATAGACACTACATTTATCCTCAATTTAGAATCAAAATGTAGATGAGTTGTCAGCCCTGAGGTAGACAAAAGAATGCCGCGTTACCAGTTAAAAAGGTTTCCAGTTCTCTACACTCAACACATGAAACACACAGGCATTAAGCTGCTATTTCACGCTGGTATTCTGTGACAGCGTGTTCTTCCACTGGTCAAACTGACCCAATCTACCGTATTAAATGGACTGACTGAGAAGACTGTTAATGATATTAGCTTTACCTATGGTACGACTTATTTAATGGATTATCTTATTTTCTTTTATTAAGCGAATAAATATTGTAGATAATGCATATATTTTTATCGTTTTCATACGGCCAAATATTCAAACGTTACTCAATTTTGTCTCGTGGTTTCACAGTCACTTTGACTTAAAGTGGTAGAGACAGCACGAGACAACATTAAACCGCAAACATTTTATTGACAATAAATATATCTTCCTCTTTTTCATTAACACGTGAAATTTCATACCTGGACATGAACCTCTCCCATTGTAGGGGGGATTTATGTTAATCTGACGATTAACGCTTTGCGGCCTGATTGCCGATCGCAATATTAGTCGTTCCGTACCTTTGACTCTACCTATCGTTGGTGGTCGAGTATCAACTCAACTATCAATCTCGTTATTCAATCGATCTTAATACTTATTAATTACTACTTGTAGCGCCATGCTGCAGCTATATTATGTTCGTAGCGTCAATGAGTTTCCTCCAACGAGCAAGCATCACGCTCTCGTAGAGAGCGTCTCACAGAATACCGGTGAAAAATGATCTGTTACAATTTGTATTGTTGATTGTTTACAATATAAATATAAAAGTAATCCATATCGAACAGTATTTATTATCTAATTTTGTCGTGTTTTATATGAAAATAATCACCTCCCATGCACCAAAATTTACACATATAAAATAATGCTAATTAAATGAAGGTGGTAGCTCCAGAGTGGCCCGCGAAATTTAAAATTTCTTACGTTTTTTGGACTTTGCAAGTCAGGGTCAGGTTGAATGTTTAACAAAATATGATTCGCGACCGTAACGAGTACGAGTATGTATATGTTTACAGAATTATTATCATTAAAATCACCAATACAACCCTCCAAGTTCATATAATTCCTTTGAATGAGTTTTTCTGGAAATAGCCATACAATAGGATTATACGAACTTAGGGCGTTTTAATAATGATTATAATGATTATAATTCTGTAAATACATACTCGTCACGGTCGCGAATCATATTTTATTAAACATACAACCTGACACTGACCTACAAATTGCAAAAAACGTAAGAAAATTTGAATTTCGCGGGCCACCCTGGGGCTGAACCTTACCTATACACAACAAGACAGCACAAAACTGGAATGTTTGGACAAATGACAATACATAGCTTTACAATAACATTATACTTATTGAAATATTGGATACCAGGTGTGCTGCCATGTTCACTAAAATATTAAATTAATAAATGCATTTAAATAAACCATTATAACATATCACCAAATTATAAATTTGTGACTGTTAAAAAATCATAAGCTCCGAAAAATGTATCATGTTATTTCTACTAGAACAAGTGGGATGCGGAAGTAAAGACTGTGTAAGAACCTCAGAAGGAGGTGGAGTTATAGCCGAAATAAGATTTAAATTTTTTTGGTTTTGAGCCATTTTGATCCCCTAGGAGTATAATGAGAACTTTTTGCCCCAATTCAACTATGATCCCCATGACATCCATGATAGGCTATTCAAACTGACTATGCCTAAAGTTCGAGCCACCCCTCAATTTTGTGGTTTTTGGCCATTTTACCCTCCTAGTGATTCTGATGTGTTTCGTAAAGTGACTAGAGATCCAGAGACCCTTTTTAATTGAAACTAGGCATTCCATCTTAGCCCTCAGGTGTGACAACGTATTTGATTCTTAATCGGGGATTAATGTGGGTGGCTATGGGCCGCACTTACCGTCGGGTGGACTGTGTGTTCGTTTGAAATCCTTATTCTAAAGTTGATAAAAATTAATTTGCTCATTCCGCGTAGTGAAATAATGTGCTTAATTCTTAACTAGTTTGAAGAGCACCTCCCACCCTCCCTCAATTGCGTGCACTGTTCCCGTTACTGATCCCAGCACCACTACTCCCAACACCACTACACTAGGAAAGACACACCACCGTTGTTCCACCAACCACGTATTTCACTTCTACACGAGGAATCCTCAGGTGAAGTACACTCTGGGGTGGCTGACCGCTAAGTGACTTGTCTTATTATTTTATTACATTACGCGGAAATGAGCAAAATAATTCTTATTAACTTTAATATAATGAATTTCGGCAAAGTAACGCCTCATTCTATTTATAATTCTTATTCTATAAAAATATTAAATGTATATTTTAAAATATTATATTATAACTATATTAACATCGATAACTTGAATAATTTAGCCAACAAATTATAAGCATACACAATCGTTAATATCGTTAGCTATTGTTGGTAGATTGAAAAGGCTTAAGTTCGAAACTTAAGACCATAAAACGAAACTACAAACAACATGGCAACGGTACACCTGCTTGTATTATAACAATTCACACCAAGAGTTCTTAATACATTAAAAGAAGCCGATAACTCCCCAAGAATAACCGCATGCAAATCGTTAACATAATACGGAGAGCAGTTGTAACAGAAATTATTAAATTACAACTTCCATTGTTGTGAAATTTGAATAAATTACTAACACAACGCAATTGGGTTTGTTCCCAAGCGCATCGACCGGAGAGTCATCTTTAATAATAATTCGTTTGTAACCCTTTTCCGTTGTTGTAAGCGTGTAACTCTACCTGTGCAAGAGTGTACCTTAGCGTGTCATGGCGTGCTCGAATAATTTTTATTGACTTCTTATTTTTATTTCAAAACTCATGTCTTCTCTGTCAGTAATTATAATCTACTTCTGAATATAAACCTTTTCAAGATTGCACAGTTACTGAATGAACGATGGACAGGCTTAAGAAGCTTATTATTATTTAACACTAGTTTCAATATTGAAAATCAAATCTTAACTCACACATTATGCAAGTGGAGATTTGATCGCAAACTGTGATAATACACATTATGTGATATCTGATGCTATACGCTAAAATTTTGTCCTTAGGGGTGATCTCCTTTACGGTTTCTAATATAGTAATCTAATAGATATAGACCCACGTCGAAGTAATATAAAAAGTGTTATCATAATTATGATCGAACTGACGCTGGAGTCAAGAGGATTTTCTTACGACAGAATTCCTCAATGGTTAGTATTAACATTAATTGATCTCCATTGATCTGAGCTCTCTCGATTAATTTTATTTATTTATTTTAGTGCATTTAAGTAAAGTACCTACTGGTTTCATCATAAATAGTTTTCTTCTAATGTTTTGTGCATAAGCTTAATGTTATATAATATGCTACTATATTATGTAATTCTGATTTATTAATATACAAAAATCCACGCCGTGTTTATTGATTGTTTTATTTTACCTAATTCTTTATATTTAATTAATTAACCATTGCGGTACAAATATTTATTGTTAGCTTTTAATGTGTTAGATCCATGCTGTCGCTATATAACTGTTGTAGCACGAATGGGTTGGCTCGACCGGGGTAGGACCACACTCTCACAGATTATCAGCGTAAAATAGCAGCTTAATGCTGCTGTGTTTCGTATGGTGTGTGTACCGAACCGGAGACCCTTTTCACTGGCAACGAGGCATTCCATCTTAGTCCGCAGGGGTGACATCGCATCTGTATTTTGCGTCACAGCGTCCACTTACCATAAGCTGAACTGTGTGCTCCTTTGTCAAGCTTATTCCATAAAAAAAACCTGCAATAAAGTCGACCAACTGAAATCATAATCAACTCTTAGTTCAACTTTGCAATACGTTTAAGTATGTAAGTCTGATTTCGCTTGACGTATTACTTAGTTGACCATTGAATTAAACGATGTCAAAGAATAAGGAGACATCTCCATACATTTTTGGGCCCAGATGTTAACAAGATGAAAGTCGGACCATTTGAAAGCTTATATATAAAAAATTCATACCTGAAAATCTGGCTAGATTTGTCAATCTAGGAGCTCAGTTATTGAAGAATAAATAAAAGTGATTTTATGTATTACCTACACTGTAACAGGCGATTTTTCACTGTAATAACACTGTAACAGGTTATTTTTCACTATAATTACTTAAAGATATAAAAGGCGGATCAGTATAAAATCACCAAAGAAAAGCTGAGGTTATCTTGGAAATAAAATATTGAAACGCTTAACGAAAATTAAAACAACAACAACTAATTGAAATGAATATTAGAAATATCGATCTGAGATCGATAACTTTAATTATTGTTGTTACTGTTATTTGTTGACCTGTTGATACTTTGTATTTTTTCATATTATTTTGTAGATATGTTTTTTTATCTGCCTAGTTAACACAGATAAATAATTAAAAATAGATATTAAAATGCTGGATTTAATCGAGAATCGATTATATTACACTCGTTTCAAATCAAATCGAAAATAGGTCTTTTTCTTTTTTTTAAATGAATAGTTTTGAAGTTTGAACTGTCAAACAAACTAATAGAAATTACTAGTGGTAGGTAGTGTACAGAAAAGATAATTCCACTAGTGTATTCTTTATGGTAATCGATTTATTTCCATAAAATTTTTATTTCTTTTTTCCTTATGCGAATAATAATATACTTTATTTCCAAATGAATATATCATATCAATATATCAACTTTATCATTTAATTTTTTTTGGATCCGAATAAATATAAAATCGATTGCATCAATACAATGGATTTTCTTACTTATTTATTATTTTATTGTTTTTTCGAAATCTAGCTTTTAAAATGAGCTAGTTTTTTGTATTCAACTTTAGAAACAAATATAGCCAATTTTTTAAAGTATAAACTAATTAGTTAACTTAAGGCCCAAAAATCCCATTTTCCTTTTTATAATAGGCACAAGCTGTGTGGTGACACTGTAAGATAATCTTTCAGCTCAATTTATCCTGTGGATGTGATGAATGGAAAAATAGCTAGGAAATCCCAGACAAATCATGGATTTCGCTAGATGGCAGTATGATCATCTAATTACCGTCAGACATAATATATTCCGCGGGTGAAGGATATTCTTCACTACGCGGTGTAAGAATATCCACTACTCCATATCGTCCCATGGGTGTCAAAATAGGCGACAGAGAGAATCTGAAGCAGGAGACGGACATCAGTATTTTCATGATAACAACTCAATACAAAACTGCGGTTGCCAACCCGCTTGCCAAGTGTGGTAACTATGGCAAAAATTCCTTATATTAGGCAATCTATGGGGGAGGTCTATGTCCAGCAGTGGACTTTGAATAAGTTGTAGTGGGAATATTCTGTTACTACAATACCTCATTTCCCTTTGTTGCCTCTTACGACACCCCAGTGCGATATGGGATAGTGATGGTCTGGAACCTCCATCACACGGTGAATAGAACATTAAAATTAAAGTTTATTTTTATTTGTGAATATAAGTGAAAGGTACAGACATAATAGTCCCTTGAAAAAACTACGTTTGCTGCATTCAACCCTTCGGTATGCAAATATTATATTTATAATTAAATATAGGTACTACACTACTACAATTAAATAATTTAATTATATCAAATAAACTTAGCGATATGCTTCACATAAAATATATTGTCATTTAATATACAAAGATGTACATAGTTAAATTACAAAAATATATGTTATAAAAAATTAAAAAAAATATTTTATGATATTTTCTAATTATTTAAATGTATATATATACAAAAGATCTCAAATCCATATCAACACGAAACTGTACAACCAGTGCGTGTTGCAACACGCACTGGTTGTACAGTCTCGTTTTCAGGTTTTGAGGTATACCTGAAGAGAAGACATAATACAGTGGTCCTTCACTGCTGGCCGTATGAGGACGCTCAGAGTCGCTCAGCGAGCTATGGAGAGGGCTATGAGAGGGCAAGGTACAAAAGGTTCTCGAGTGGCAGCCTCGTGCCGGTAGGCGAAGTGTAGGGCGACCCCCCACTAGATGGAGTGACGACCTGGTAAGACATGCAGGAAGTCAATGGATGCAGGTGGCTTAGGACCGTGCTTGGGGCATTCCTTGGGAGAGGCCTATGTTCAGCAGTGGACTTGTGAAGGGCTGTAATGATGATGATGATGGCATAAAATGGTAAAATTGTTTTTTTTAATTGTTTATGTATCTCATATTCTCTTAAAACCACAAGCGCCTTGTTTTGATAAATGTTTGTATTAGACAAATATAGCGTTATCTTTAATTATAACTGAGTGTTCCTCACGGGAGAAAATATTTTGTGGTTCTCCTATAATAACGAATTATACGTTACTAGTTTATAAGGTTACTGGCGTTTATAGTGATTTAGTTAATTATGGTGTCGTTGCGATAATTTTACTACCATTATTTCATAAATAATATTCGATACAATAATTTTATATTGCGGGTATTTGGTTAGGTTTTTGCGATATTAATCCTTCTAAAAATTCCTAAAAATCATTAATGTTGAATAACTTCGACAGTGATAATTTTTAAGGCCGTGAAAATAACTAACACGTCTAGTTTTTTTTATTAAATCTGGGCTGATAACCTTTACTCTAAGTGATGAATTTTTTTATTTTTTCAATGTTTATATATTGTCAGTGGAACAAAACAAAACGGTGCATAGACCAGCATTATGTACGGAATGCGGAACACATTAGATTTAACTTTACATTGCGAGACCGTCTCGCAGATTCCCTAAAAATATGCCTTACTTATTAGTTCTGTTTGGCGTATTTTTATATCGTATCATCTATTTTACAGATTCATGAATTATTAACGATTTTTTTCTTTAAAATGAATTCTCAGACAGATTAAAAAATTTCTATATCTCTAAAATTACGTTTCGACATTTTAGTTTTGATATCGAATTTAATTTAAACGAAAATTGCGTAGGTGGGTCATGATTTGATTTGTCAACTGAATTATAAAATGAAAATAACGCTGTGGCTAAGTTTAACTCAAAATTTCAAAGTAAAAATAATATTATGGGGTTAGAAAAAATGCCGAATTATGGTAATTTGTGAAACTTTCTACTTTAGTTTATATCGCTAAATTTCAATAACAACGTAAAAGAAACAGATAAGAACTCCTTTAACACAACACATATATTATTAATAAGCTGTAAAAAAAAAGAAACGAGCCCTCCACTTTCGATCTCGATCAAGTTTTTTTCCCGCTTCCTGAACCTTACATCTGTGCGACAAAAAATGACAAACACTATACCCAGCCATATTATTCTAATTATGCATATACAACGGACTTTGACAAGGTAAAAAATAAAGGGTTAACTTTTTGCTCTATTGAAAACGAACACTTTAGTATTATGCAAATGCACGACGACATTTGCATACGGTTTTTTAAAAGAAAGAATCACGCACATCTGTCGTTGGTTCCGTTTCCTACATTTTTTTATAACGAACGATTGTAATAGATAACACATAGAGTTAGCTTTTTTTACATGTGACCAGTACTTTTACCGTCCTACACTGTGTTAATAACTTTATTTATGCATTTTATATCATTTTGAAACACCCTCTTGTTAGGAGCATAAATTCAAGCACTGGAAAACAGAAAATAATTTAAAACTTAATGATATTAACCACACATTTTAATGTCAACATATGCAAATCCATTATAGGTAATTATCCGAACCGTCATGTAGAGGATTATGTAAGTACTAAATTGACTTAAGGACAGGTGATTAAAAACTGTAATGAAATATACCTTAAGGCCTTTCCGATATTTTTATAACAAGTATTATTACGAATACTTTATTATACTTCAGTTATTTTGAATTTAAGTTTATCATGCATTAAACTTACAACAATAGTCCGACCCATAAAACAACATAACTCATGTATGCCGTTAATTAGGGGGCTATCGTATCGTAAAATGTAAGATGCATATCAACTGACCACGGAATCGAAGACAAGGCGATGGATAGATAAAAATAATATATCATTACGGTGCAATTATTCCATTCGTAACAAAAATGTCTCCGGAAGTATGCTCGCTTGTGTATAATCAACCGAATAATTGTTCTTATTTCATTATATTTTAGTTCCCTTAAACATAATAAAAACGATGTATTGCATTTTACATGTCAGATAAGCCTATAGATAATCTAGCTCTTGTACAGCCACCAACTATTCCTGACATCTTTCAATGACACTTACCACTACTATCAACTCTATCAAGCAGCATCGCCATTTTGCTTTGCGTATAGACGATGAAATTGTATACATGCACGAGAGGCCACGCGGAAGAAGAGTTGGAGAATGGAGGACGAGCTGTCGACGAGTGGTCGCCGTGTAGCTAACGACTTTACGAGAATTATTGATACTAATTTCTCTCGTTTGTCACTCTTATTATATATAAAAAATTGGGTATCCCCACTATAGTAATCAGATGCCTGAGCTATTACAAGAACTTAGACCACCTGAATTTAACCCAACATTTTCATAACATTTTTCTAATAGAACTAAGGTGGAACTTCAAAGCTATAATTATACTAACCTCTTCATACTCTGTAAACACAACAGTGTATCATTACTATAGCGGCAAAAAATAAGGTAACATGTAAGTTAGTCACGTCAGAGTAGGTACAACACGGAGCCCTATCAGCAATACTACTCTACTGTTAACGTGGTAGCCATACTGCTGTGTATTTAGCTGCAGCATGAAAAGATCGAATTGACTGGAAAAGGGCAGCGCTCGTACATAATACCAGCGTTATACTGCTGTATTTCCAATGGCGTGTGTCAAGAATCGGATGCTCTTTTTACTAGTAACGAGGTATTCCATCTTAGTCTTCAAGGGTGACAACGCATATGCATTTTGATTATTATTCGAGGATAGATAAAGGCCACAATATCCACTTACCATCAGTTGATTATATCATCGTTTGTCACCATTAATGATAATAATAATATGTAGACCGAATTCCGGTCACGGCGGCGAGTCTCAAGGCAGACTAGCTATCTACGCAGGTTCAGATTGTACTGCCCGAGTGTATGCGCAAGGATAGGTGCACTCTTTTTTTATAGAAGAGGGAGCAAACGAGCATGCGGCTCACCTGATGGTAAGTGACTACCGCCGCCCATGAACAACCGCAACACCAGGGGAATTGCAGATGCGTTGCCGGCCTTTTAGAAAAGTGTAATCTCTTTTCTTGAAGGTCCCTAAGTCGTATCGATCCGGAAAAATCGATGGTAAACAATTCCACAGAGTAGTTGTACGAGGAAGAAAACTCCTAGTAAAACGCACAACTCTGTATTCTCTCAATCCCGTAGTCCTGGGACAGTAATCCGATACGACCGAAGAGTCCAAGCGCAGGGACAACGGCTTTATGTGCTTTCCGGGGCATAGGGTTGAAACGCCGCCAACTTCCTGACTCCGGGCTGTTACTGAGAATTTCTTAACAGAAAAGCTCATTATCAGATTTTTGGGCCGACCCGGGATTCGAACCCGGGAGCTCATGATCAGCAGTCGCCTTTACGACCACTAGACCAAGGACGCATTCAAACTGAACTCAATTTTAAGATGTTAAGTCTCATGCTGTCACAGTCACTTTGACTTAAAGTGATAGAGACAGCACGAGACTTAATGTCATCTTAAAATTGAGCAGTGTTTAAGTATTTAAAAATATCGTACCCAAAACGTTTCATAGGAAAATGGGAGTGAAGATGATTCCGGCCTGCTAACATTTCTTTATTTCTTTTCTTTCTTTTTTAAAGAACGTTACCTCTACACTAGGATTTTCTTCTGTATCGTAGAGGCAGTTTACAAACATAAATTTCACAAGAACAAACATCCAGACCCGGAACAATTATTTGTAGGCCATACAAATACGTGTTCCGTGCGGGATTCGAACCCGCGGCCCTTGGTGCTGCAACTTGCACTGCGCCACGGAGCCGTCAAACATTATACTTAAACTTCCTGTAGACACTATATACAAGTTTTTTTTGTAGTTAAATATAGTGTAAACTTAATCTGATGCATTATATTCTTAAATATCGGATGAAACATGAATATATTTTAACATTTTCCTTACCGAACTGTGATCCATCACAACAGAAAAGAGCCTACTCTTTTTTAAAAGACCGGCAACGCACCTGCGTTTCCCTTGGTGTTACAGTTGTTCTTACTCGTAGGAGGCGGTCGACACATACCATAAAGTGAGCCGCATGCTCGTTTGCTCACTCATTTCATATATCTCTTTATAAGTTATGAGATCTATTGTGGAGCCTCTTTTTCTTTTGCGATCTCTCACACTATAATTCCCGCTAAAGGTGATTTATAGACATTCTATGTTCTATCCTCGATAAAAAACTAAACACATAAGCGTTGTCAACACTGAGAACTAAGATAGAATTCCTCAACACCAGTCAAAAAAGTCTCCGATTCTATTTGTCATAAAAAAACCTGGTACCTACAAAGTTTTAAGTTGATATTTACGCTGGTATGCTGTGCGAGCGTATTTTTTTTTAACTAACTAGCACATAGTACACCTGATGGTAAGTGGATGCTCTGGCCCATAGACATCTACATTTATCCTCGATTATGAACCAAAATGCGGATGTGTGTACACCTGAAAACTAAGTTGAAATGCCTCGTTTCCGGTAGTCCTGTATCTTCCCGGTCGAGCCGACCTATTCATGTTATAGTCATTATTAATCTGTGATTAGAGCTACTCTAGCTCTAGCAGGTTAGGCTAGATTATTATCTCTCTAATAACAATTGTCAAAAATAATTTCTACTCTTAAGTAGATTGAATTTTGATACCCTAAGCCGGATGCAAGTTGAATTCTCAGCATTGCTGGTTTTGATAGCTTTATGATTCCGGATAAATAAGCGATATTGTGATAATTTATCTAAAACCTTATTATTTGACAATTGCCACAAATGTTGGGTGGTTTTGACACATTATTGCTGATTTAGATAACAATAATTTATAGGGACGACATAACTAGGCTGTTGAAACCCTTCTAGTTGTAAGTAGTTGTTGAAAGCTACCCATTTATGTTTCGAAATAGTTATGAATATTTGCATTTAGATTTGTAACCTTGTCCGTTGTAATATATTCGCTATTTTAATAATCATTATTAACTGTTTTGGCAGCCGAATGATATCAATAGTGTATTGTGTACTTTAATTATAATAATTCGACGTAGTTAGGCAAAAGGGATTAAATCCACAAACAGCTACTTTTGTGATATTGTTTAACGTTTCGATTTAGATAATGTTATTCTTAGACTTGAGATTAGATTTATTAATTAGTTTGCTTTATATCAAATGTGACTGTTTTTAATATTAGGCTATGCTCAACAATGAACTTTCGTTAGCCTGTAACGGTATCATAACAATACAGAATAACTATTTAAAGTACTACGGATAGTCTCGAGGAATCTGGGATGGGTGGCTACCTTACTCGATAGTATAAGACTTTTTAATGTTTACCGCCAAGCGGACTTAGCAGATCAGTTGTGAGATTTCAATAATATCAAACATTTAAATACTTAGTATTAATGCGCACTTTTAAAGATAATTTTGAATAACTATTTTGATATTTTGATTTTATTTTATCTCGAAATGAAATGTGTTATATTAATAACGTAATTTCTCCGTCGCAAGGAATTAAAATTTGGTGAATCTAATTCTTCCAGCTCCTATCTTTGCACTGGTGATACTACTGCACATGATGCCCTCCAGGTCGATTTTGGTTAGTGCCTCCAGTCTCAACGGAGACTAGCCTGAACTGAATAAGATTACAGTGCACGAGTGTGTGCGCAAGCACAGGTGTACTCTCTATTCACTCAATCTCATAGTGCGATAGGCCAGCAATCCGACACGACCGAAAAGAGATCAAGCGCAGGAACAACGGCTGACCGCTAAATTTCCTGATTCTGGGCTGGTGTCGAGAATATCTAAACAGAAAAATCTGATAAACGACTTCAGCCCGACTCGGGATTTGAACGCGGGACTAGACTAAAGAGGTGGCCAAAGACTGCTGCGCTTAACCAGTCTGTCAATTATAGGTACAGTTTTTATTTCATCAGTCTGAGATCAGGTCATCGTCCCCGTCTTCGATCAACAAGTTGCATAACTCGTGAAGCATACTGTTCACCTCTTACACCAGACATGTAAAAATTAAAAAAATATTTTAATGTCGACCCTTGAAGTTTTAAATATGTATATTGAATAAATGTGTTCCCTGAACTGTGGTATTATTTTATCCCATTGCGTCAAACTTAAACGTGGGTAGGTTTATTTATTATCCATCCATCTACCATGACAGTCCAGAAGAGTCCACTGCTGAACATAGGTGAACGCTCTCATCCTTATAATACCTCATAGGAGTGTGTTTGCTTACCCCATAGGCAGGTGGGTTTACCCACTCTTGTCTATGGGGTGGATGGTTGGTTAAGCGATAAAATATCATCGATCCCATATCATCCCGTGAGTGTAGTTAAAGATGACAGAGGGAAATGAATTAAGGAGATGGGCAGCAGCATCTCTCTGATAACATATAAATAAAAAACTACGGTCGTTAACCCCATGGTTTTTCATTATATATTTCATATATATATATATAGATGAAGAAGAAGAGTGATAAATTCGCAGACGTACCACCTGTTGGTAAATTAATGTGGTATTCCGTAGACACCCACATACTTTTATTCTTGATTTAGAATTGAAATGCTGATGTTTGTCTCCGTTGAGGTCTAACATGAAATGTCTCCTTACTGGTAAAAAGAGCATTGTTTTCTGTCTATTATATAATCTATGAGAAATTGGTTTGTAGCCAGTTAATAGTAGTTTTCTTACGTGGTAGAGCTATGCTGCAGCTATATTAGTAGTATAGTGGTAGCACGAATGGGTCGGCTCGACCGGGGAAGGACCGCGCTCTCACAGAATACGAGCGTAAAATAGCAGCTTAACGCTGCTGTGTTTCGTATGGTGAGTGTAGAGAACCGGGAA
The DNA here is from genome assembly GCA_033319125.1 of Parnassius glacialis. Classification (NCBI taxonomy): domain Eukaryota; kingdom Metazoa; phylum Arthropoda; class Insecta; order Lepidoptera; family Papilionidae; genus Parnassius; species Parnassius glacialis. Next base: position 36,186,643 of record JAVANC010000018.1, read on the forward strand.
CCTATTTTACTGGAAATGAGGCATTCCATCTTAGTCCTCACGGGTGACGACGCATCTGCATTTTGATTTGTAATAGAGGATAGATGTAGATGTCTATGGGCCGCAGCAACCACTTACCATCAGGTGGACTGTGTGCTTATTTCTCATCCTCATCCTATAAAAAAAATTGGAGTGGTCGATGACCCCGTTAATGTTGCTATGGCGAGATTCAATGGCGTAGTGACTTAGCATTGATTCGCGGCGCTGCTTCCCGTGGGTTCGAGTCCAGAATGGAACAGGTATTTGTATGGTCTAAAAATAATTGTTCGAGGTCTGGCTGTATGTCTTTGTGCAAGTTATGTATATAAACTGCCTCCACGATACATGAGAAAATCCAAGTGGGCGTAAGGTTATAAATAATTAATGGTAAAATTAAAAATTTTGTATAGTCCACTTCAATATAAATATAATTTATTGTTGAGTTTTTAAAACCGCTGGACCGATTTCGATAAAATTTTAATGGGACCTGGAAAGTATACAAATCGGTTTAGGAGTTTTTGAGTAATCGGTGAACATACATAAACAATCCGACGAAATATAATCCTCCTCCTTTTTGAAGTCGGTTGAAAAGGAAGACAAAAAAGGAAAAAATAAACAACAAACAATCTTAGGGATCTATCTTAATCTATGAGATCATATAAAATAACGTTATTGTAAATCTAGTAAGATGAAAATTAATTGTAAATCACCTAGATAACAGATCACTTAAGTCATAATCAAGATTTGTTAACTTGTATTATCAGGTTTTCAAGTCGTAAACTTTTACATGGTAAAATTTTACGTGCTAATCTTTTACGTGGTAGTATTTTAAGTGGTTAACTTTTATGTGGTAGAGCCACGCTGCAGCTATACATATTTGCAACGGGTCGACTCGACCGGGGTAGAACCACGCTCTCATAGAATACCAGCGTGAAACAACAGATTAATTTTGCTGTGTTCCGTATGTTGATTGTAGAGAACCGGAGACTCTTTTTACGAGTATCAAGGCATTCCATCTTAGATCTCAGAAGTGGTAAAGCATCTTCATTTTGATCCAAATCGACGATAGATAGTATCCACTTACTATATAGGTGGACTCATAGCCCATATACTCGTTTGTTACCCTTATTCTATGAAAAATACTCAGTTATTCACCACCACAACGAACGAAGAATTTGTTGCCTTTTACAACACACACACAAGACTTAATAGGGTAATGGTTCATCATCAGCTGCCTCTTAAGTTCTTGCAACCTTTAAAAAAATATTAAAAATAATATTTTCAAGACATATTAAATCAGTCCATAGGAATTGTTAAACCCGACAGATGCTTCCCAGCTAAAAAAATCTTTAAAATCTGAAACAAGGCCGATGCTCAACTCTGGGATAGACTGTACTTACACAATACAATTATACATTTCTTTTCTTTATTCATACACAGATCCTTTAGTGTTTGTTACATTTGCTGTAATTAAGTGTAATTTTGATCCAACCTTGGAGCACCAGGCGGTCGATGAGTCTTCACCCCATGTTGTCGATATTCCAGGCATTCGAACCAAACAGTTTGCTTCGTTTTTCGTAATGTGTGCAGCAATGGAGTGGGATAAAGTGCCAGCGTCCGTCTTTCCGTCCGATTACAATCTGGGCGTCTTCAAGGCAAGAGCGAACAGGCTTTTGTTACCCTAAGACAGTAAGTGTAGTAGTATCTAAAGGTATCCCCACTTATCACCAGGTGGGATTGTAGTTAAGCACTTGCTTATAATAAGTAAAAAATACCATTTCTTTTTTGAACATTAAAAGTTTATAAAACAAATTTTGATTTAAGCTAAGATAATATGATATAAGAAGCTATTGGATCTTTAGAATGGTTAATTCTCAAGTACATATTATAAAATCAAACCTTTGACCAACGTCTGCCTACGCCGCTAGGCCAATAGGGTCAGCATTAACATAGAGATGGATGGGATATTGAAAGCTCCATTATGAGGTGAGATTGTCAACTCCCCGCAGCGCTACCTCTTTTCGTGGTACAGTCACATAGACAATTCTGCTTATTTTTTTTTATTTGCAAAGGCAAAACAGAAAATTAACACAAAAATGTATCCTTCGAATATTATGCATAAAGAAACACTATAATATTCAGTTTATGAGGTACATGTTTGAATTGAATAAAAATAATTTCAAGATTTAATAAACAAAAGTGCATGTGTAATGTGATTTCCATACGATGTCCTAGTAACAGAATTTGTCAACCCAATACGTCTCATCGTGTCGTAAAATATGTCTATTGGAAATGCAAATATATCTCATGGCTTTCGATAGATGGCGGTATAATCATCTCTAAAGAAATTTCTAGACCGGCAATGCGGTTAAAATGTGCAAGAAATCTGATACTATAATGAAATAAAAAATAAATAAAAACTTTAATTAATACGAAAAATTCACAATCACCGTACAAATCCTATTACTAATACTTTTTTAAACGAACGTTGGCACTGGCTGGAAGTCGTAACGATGCGATCATTTATTAAAATGAGTAGTTGCTATATTGCCTTTTTCTTTTTTTTCTTTTTGTTTGAATTTTCTATATAAATCAGTGTGGCCAAGGCGTTAACAATATTAACGCCTTGGCCACACTGATTTCAGCTGTCAAGATTTGTGTTGAAATAATGTGTTACAGTTGTCAAGAAGACATTATGCTGTATTGCCTAAATGCAGCCAGATCTTGTTGGATTCTACTTCTTACACAATTTCTATATTTACGCAAAATTATTCTTATTCATCAAACCGTGAAAACTTACTCTCGGATACTGGCCTCTCCGGTTGGAGTGAGGATTGCGTTGCCTTAATTACACTTAGGAGAATGGGGAGTCACAGTACTTAGCATATATTAGATTTTAAACTTGGTAGATCCACGATGCAGCTATATTATGGTTGTAACAAGAATGGGTCGGCTCGACCGGGGACGCTCTCACAGAATACCAGCGTAAAATAGTTGCTTAATGCTACTGTGTTTCGTGTGGTGAATGTCGAGAACTAGAGACTCTTTTTACTGAAAACCAGGCATTCTATCTCTGTCCTCAGGGATGACAACGCATCTGCATTATAATTCTTAATTGAGGATAAACGTAGATGTCTATGGGCCACAGCATACATTTATCATCAGGTGGACTTTGTGCTCGTTTATCACCCTTATGATATTAAAAAACACGTTGCTTCTGTCGTCGATCTGAGTATAACGTACTAAATATAATAATATCTTCCTTGGATTTCCTTTAAAGGACTGATGGCACCCATGGGACAAGATGGAGTTATGTGTTCTCTTATACCTTATATATCATTATACAGCTAATTTACCTTAAAATACTTAAAAAAGCATTGTCTACTGTGAAAAGCCTCTGGGTCTAAGCGTTCACTGTAAATTAAACAGTATGTGAGCCACTTAAGTTCAATCCTCACCGGCACAAATGAAATTGGTTGAACGTGTTTGGCTGTGAAGGAGAGGGAAAAGATAATTCGAAGACAAGTGAAGTCCGCGAACAGGCACTAATTGCGCAGTGGACTGATTGCTCAATAACTTGTGCCCACTTGTGGGCCGTATATAGACTGTAACTGCTATTCTGTCTACTGATGATTGTTGTCCTAAAGATTCTTGAATCACTTTTCTTAGCGCCTGTACCGTCGATATTATGTAAATGCGGACGAAGAAGTACATGCACATTGTGATTGAACATGCATGACGGTAAAAAGGATTCTTATAAGAAAATCGATGAGCGAGTCATTTTCCTACCGCGAACTCAGGCTAGAGATTAATATAATAGTTACCTACTCAGGCTTAGTTTGATGCAGCGTTTATTTGTATAATAATCTACAATTAATGGTAGTTGACGGTTGCCTTTACTTGATTCTAAATCCTATATTACTTTTTATATTTTTTAACTAGACATTAATAATTTCAAAATATTTAGTTTTATTAAAAAACAGTTTTGCATTTTCACTTTTTCGTATATAATATATGTGTATTTAAAAAAAAAATAGGATAAATAAGTCTCTCGTTCGTCCAGTTTGGTCAAAATTTATATTCAAATTGTAAGTCTTCATTACACAGAAAAAACCCTATAGCAAAGGTTACGGTTTCAAAAAATACGGACTCAAATCTCGCTATAAATTGTATTTCGTAGCGACATCTTTATTTAGTTTTTGGATATGGTGGCAAAATAAAATATACAGCGCCATCTGTGAGAGGCTTATTAAAATATTTATATTGACTGAAATCTAATAAGAAAAATAAAAAGGAACTTAAAAAAGTGAATTCGATTTATTTGTAAGTATTTATTTAGTACTATAGCATAGAGATAAAAAATATTTACCAAGCAGGGAAATTTCTTCAAATTATATTAATCAAGATCAAAAGGGAAAACAGTATAATTTAAATAGTATTTTTAAGCTATGTGAGCTAATGTACTATATTTCAAAGTATATTTATATAGCACTAATTGTGATTTTACTTATTATTTAATTAGTCATGCTATACTTATAAGAATGTTTTTCCTATTGGATTATAAAGCATTGCGCCTTTCAGCGCCATCTGTTGACAAATAGCACAATAAAAGCTTCACTTTACTGAATGCTTCGGGACAGTAGAACGCTTGGACTTAAAACTCAACGCCAAACTTTTTATTCCTAATTGCGTTATGAAGTTTACAATAACTATGTTTCGGGCGCGGGATTTGGGTTTATTACCGTAAAAACTTTTTAGCGCGGTTTTTCCGCAGCGGTTTGTACATAAATTGAATTATTTTTTATGCAGAGGGAAACTTTATATAACTAAACTGCCGAAAATTTCTAGCTGTACATACTGTTTATAATATTAAAAATTTTAAATATCGAATATTTGCATATTATAATTATTGCTAAATATAAATTTTTAATACACGGTCAATGAACGTGAAGTGGTGGTGTAAGAATACCCACTACCCCATATATACTATACCACATCCCGTGGGTGTCGTAAGAGTAGATAAACGGAAAGAAACCAAGAGATGGGCAGCAGCGTCTTCCTAAATACCAATTAAAAAATTAAAAACTGCGCTTGCCAAACCGCGCGGCTGGCGTAGCAACTATGACAAATTCACCCCGTGAGGCAATCTATGGGTGAGGCTTTTGTTTAGCAGTGGACTAACAGTTACGGTGTTCATTGTTATTAAATCATCTAAGTACCTACAGAACCACAGTATGAAACCTGTGCAACTGCAAAGATGTGTACAAAATGGTGACGTCGAATCCCAGAATTTTTTTACCGCTGCGTTGGATGATGTTTTTAAAAATTGGAAAGGAGACGGTATTAACATCAATAGCGTAGGTAGGTACCTACATCACTAACTTTCGATTTGCCGACGATATAGTCATGTTTTTTTTTAATATAGGATAGGGTGACAAACGAGCACACAGTCCACCTGATGGTAAGTGGCTGTTGATGGTAAGTGGATGGTAAGTGCGAATCAAAATGCAGATGCGTTGTCACCCGTGAGGACTAAGATGTAATGCCTCTTTTCCAGTAAAAAGGGTCTCCGGTTCCCTACACTCACCATACGAAACACAGCAGTGTTAAGCTGCTATTTGACGCTGGTATTCTGTGAGAGCGTGGTCTTTCCCCGGTCGAGCCGACCCATTCGTTTTACAACTATACTACTAATATAGCTGCAGCATGGCTCTACCACGCATAAATGTATGTCATATATCGCAGAATATGGTAGTACCTATATATATGTATATAATAAAGTATATCCTACCAAACAATAAACGTTACCAAATGCCACATGGCTCAGATAACACGAGTGATTGCTCGTCTCCGTGTTTCACAGACCATCACGCAGCGTCATCTCTTGATTTAGCACACAGCCTTGACGAGCTTGCTAGATGCGGTGACAGTAAAGGTTTTTCCCAAAGCAGAGATGATACATCACCAATACCATAATATACAATAACCTCAATAATGTCTCCCACGAATTATGTTATAAGATATCATGGTGAAGTCAAAGATCATGTGTGACATCTATATCACGCTTATGCTGTTAGTTGTTAGGAACCCTAGGCTCGAAGTAAACCAACTTCCACCGGGAGGTAACACGACGAATCTTACTTGGTTGGCTGGCTGTCGGGGGATTAGTACACATCCTCTCGTCACAGATATGGTAAAGCCATGCTGCAGCTATATTAGTGGTATAGTTGTAGCACGAATGGGTCAGTTCGACCAGGAAAGGACCATGCTCTCACAGAATACCAGCGTAAAATAGCAGCGTGATGTGGCTGTGTTTTGTATGGTGAGTGTACAGAACCGGAGACCCTTTATACTGTAAACGAGGCATTCCATCTTAGTCCTCAGGGGTGACAACGCATCTGCATTTTGATTCGTAATCGAAGATAGATGTAGATGTCTATGGGTCACAGCAACGACTTACCATCAGGTGGACTGTGTGCTCGTTTGTCACCCTTATCCTATAAAAAAAATGCAGCTTTATTTTGGTGGCAGCACAAATGGGTCGGTTCGATCATAGTAGGATGAAGACGGGGTATACGCTCTTACGGAATACCAGCTTGAAAAGCAGCATAATGCTGCAGTGCTTCGTATAATGAGGGTAGAGAACTGGAGACCCTTTTATTTGGATGCCGCCCTACACTTCGGTTACCTTTTCTTACGATATATGGCCAGTGCATTGCAACTTCAGCTTACTAGTCCGTTGAGTTATTTCGTTTACTTACATAGAAGCATAGCCCTCTCCATAGCTTTGAGTGACCAGACCACGTCACATATTCATTTTATTAACACTGGTAGAGCCACACGGCAGTTTTTGCGGGGTGATACCACGACCTCACAGAAAACCAGCGTGAAGTAGAGGTTTACCTCTGCGTTTCCCTTGGTGAGTGCAGGTGGCTGGAGGCCCTTTTTACTGGAAATGAGGCATTCCATCCTAGTCCTCATGGATGACAACGCATCTACATTTTGATTTGTAATAGAGGATAGATGTAGATGTCTATGGGCCGCAGCAACCACTTACCATCAGGTGGACTGTGTGCTCGTTTGTCACCCTTATCCTATAAAAAATCGTGTCTCTACGACGTAAAAAAATATATTACCTCTAACATTATAAAACAGTGGATGGTAGGACTTTTCTGCCTAGAACCCTTTTACATATTTCTACCGCCAAATAGCAGTGCTTGTACCGTTGTTCTCCAGTTTGAAGGTTATATAAAGCCAGTATACCTTGAGGCTGTGAGGCATTCCACCTTAGTCCTCAGACGTAACAACGTACCCGTAGCCTTATTTGTTTTAATTTGGTTGCAGGTGTGCTATACATCAGGTGGACTGCAAGAAAGTTTGTCACTTCAGTTTTATAAAAAAATATATTTCAAAAATGGAATGTCTTTCAGATTTTCTGGAATTCTATTAACCTCAGTTGTATGTTTCACTTTCTTTTATATTACCATTATAAATTCCGTTAGTTTTAAAATACGCATAATTGGCAAAATTTTAACATTTACTAATAAAAGTGGAACGAGTATAAATTGGGAAGAAAAACGAAGATCACACTCTACCGTAAATTAACACGTAAATGGATAATCAAATTGACTATTCGATGACGTGTTTCCAGGTACAGAATTTCAACGATTACAGAAAAATGCGGGATTCCTTCCAGCCAATTACGTATCTCTATGACAGGCGTACACAATTACCTTGAAATATTTTTGACGATTTAATTCTGTATATTATCCCGTCAAATTTTGATTCGAAAATTATGTTTATACCTAATTTTACAGCTATTACGAGCATGAAGATATTATAAATGAAAAAGAAGGCTAGAAGTTTTATTTATTTAGCTTTTTTCTAAATTAAAACTAGCGCGCAATAATTGGATTATTAGTGAAGTCTCAGGATGAATACGTCCTACTGTTAACAGGTCTATGGACAAAAAAATATTTTTGTTTTTTGTTTATTTGTTTTTCCGCCTTCTATATAACTATGGAGAGGGCTATACTCATGGTATCTCTACGTGATAAACTAAGAAATGAGGATATCCGTAGTAGAACCAGAGTGACCTACACATTCCATCGGATTAGTAAGCTAAAGTGGCAATGGGCCGGCCATATAGCTCGAAGAACCGACAACGGATGGGAAAAAAAGCCTCGTACCGGTAGGCGAAGTGTAAGGCGATCCCACACTAGATGGCGTGACGACCTGGTAAGACATGCAGGAAGTCGATGCATGCAGGTGGCTCAGGACTATTTTCCGCAGTGGACTTGTGAAGGGCTGTAATGATGATGATGATGATGATGATATAGCTACGATGAAACTTTGGTAAGTTATCATGTGCATGCAAAAGAAGGCATCTTGCAAATAAAATGAATATTTATTTGTGTTTTCTTCTTCAATCCGTGTCTATAGTATGCATATTCATATTCATCGAAATGTATTACGATGAAATTTTGGTGAAATGTTGTGCGAGTGTTTGCGAAAGTTTCTGGCAAAAAGACTTACTGATAGGCATGCAAGTCGCAGATAATAATACATAAAAACTGCAACTAGATGGCGTATCTTAAAAAGAAGTAAATTAAATATATACAGTTTTTTTTAAATATTTCAAACGAGAGCCTTTTTACGGAAATAAGAGGCATTCCATCTTAGTCCTCACGGGTGACAACGTATCTGCATTTTGGTTCGCAAACGAGGATAAACGTAGATGTTTATGGGCCACAGCAACCAACCATCAGGTGGACTATATGCTCGTTTGTCACCCTATCCTATAAAAAGAAGAGGAACAGTTTTCGCGGTCTCCGTTAATTAATAAAAAAAAATTAAAATAGTTTAGCTTATTTATAGATTCTATGCTTGGAGTTTCTGTGCATGTAAGATCAAAGAAGGTTCTGAAGTGGCAGGCTCTTACCGGTAAGTTTTTTTTAATATGAAAAGGGTGACAAACAAGCACACAGTCCACCTGATGGTAAGTGGTTGCTGTGGCCCATAGACATCTACATCTATTCTGGATTAAGAATCAAAATGTAGATGCGTTGTCACCCGTGAGGACTAAGAAGTAAGGTACAGGCCTACCATTAGGTAGAGTGTCGACCTATTAAGACTATTGTATTGTGGTATTCCTTGTCGAAGGCCTATATTCAGTAGTTGACTGCCTCGTTAGTATTGCAGTCGCAAGGGCGATCGCTGGTAATATAGTTCTGTTAAAAATATATTATGTATTAATATAGTGTTGTTGGGTTTGTTTGTCAAGAAATTATGAGTAGCAGTCAGGAGTCACAAAGTTGGCGGTGTTTCAACCTTCTACCGTAGAAAGCATGTAAAGATATGTCTCCGGCTGTGATGGATTGGTGTTCCGAAGAACTATTAGAGTAAGGCAATAAAGAGTTCACCTATGCTTGCCCAAATACTCGTGCACTATAATCTTGTTAAGCGGAGATTTTGGTCTGGAGGACGTAATTATGTTCATTAGCAGACATACCGTTACCGAGTAGTGGCGGTGTAAGAATATCCACTACCCCATATCATCCCGTGGGTGTCGTAAGAGGCGACAGAGGGAAACAAACCAGGAGACTGGTAGTAGCGTCTTCCTAATAACGACTAAAAATTAAAAAAAACTGAGGTTGCCAAGCGTGGTAATTATGGAAAATATCCCCCCTATTAGGCAATCTATGGGGGAGGCTTATGTTCAGCAGTGGACTTTAATAGACTGTAACGGTAACGGTAGTAGCCTCAAGAAAGGCTATGAAGCTTACTATAATTATGATATAAAACAGTAACTGGTTTATTAAAAAAGTAACTAGTTTATTAAAAAAAATATAGCTATACCGTCACGTCATTTGTTATAATATTACAAATGATCTAACAGTCCACTTGATAGCAAGTACCTGCAACCTGTGGACATCTGCAACTCAATTCACACAAAGAAGGCTGCAGATTAGTTGTCACCGGAGGACTGTGATGAAATCACTCGCAGACAATTATATTGGCTGTCTCGACCTGTGAACTGGAGAACAGCGGTGGTACTTCACTACAGTTTGGAGGTTGTGATTATTTTATGAAGTTCGTAGTGAACATATTTTTTATTTTTCATAAGGGTGATGAAACCTGAGATTGTAAATTAAACTGCCTTAGCGTTACAAAACAACAACCTATTCAACTTTAAATGAATATGTATCATCTACAAAATTACTATTTACGTAATATATATATTAAGTAAATAGTAATTTTGCTTAGAAAACTTACATATGATTACAGATGATTTAATGAGGATATAATCGACAACTATACTTAATCATCAACATAATTACAGCCCTTCACAAGTCCACTGCTGAACAAAGGCCTCCCCCAAGGAATGCCACAAAGCACGGTCCTGAGCCACCTGCATCCATCGACTTCTTGCATGTCTTACCAGGTCGTCACTCCATACTTATTAATGGTACAAATATATAATATATAGGTGTCCAATCCAAAATAAAACGAGTTAAGACGAAATGTCAATAAGTCGTGTCTTATGCTGCTTGTTCATCATCCCAGTTTATGGGTGCAGCACGAATGGGTTGTGTCCACCGGAGTAGAACTACGCCCTCACAAAATACCAGCGTGGGTCACCAGAACTATGCTGTAATTCGTATGGTGAATGTAGAGAACCGGAAACCCTTTTTACTGTTAACGAGGCATTCCATCTTTGTCCGCAGGGGTGACAATGCATCTGCATTTTGATTCTTAATCGAGGAAAGATTTAGATATCTATGGGCCGCAGTACCCACTAACCATCAGGTGGCCTATGTGTTCTCTTGTCACCCTATTCTTAAAAAAAAACTATCATTCTGTGTGTGTTATTACAGGCACCAAAGGCGAAATGGGTGGAATTGAAAATACAGGCCGAAAGTACAGGCTTGATGCCTAGTTTAGACACCAGCTCTTCATCTGTCAATAGTATTGTTTCAGATATAAGCATATATTTGTTGTTGTTCACTCTAAAATTTATATTATAGATTGAAGTCAGTGAAGTAATGGTGTACAGGAATCAAATTAAGTATTTTTTTTCTTTTTGAAGGATAAGTTACCCCCGCACTAATTTTCTCCTGTATCACGGAGGCAGTTTACATACATAAATTTCACAAGAACAAACATCCAGACTATTATTTGTAGGCCGTACAAATACTTGTTCCGTGCGGTATTCGAACCCACGGCCCTCAACGCCGCAATTATTCTTTGCTCCTTTTATTCTCCATTTAGGGCGTTATGCTGATACGGGCTTTGAGCCAAGTATTCACCGTTTGCTGGTTTCATGTTACACTTGTTGTGTTATCTTGAACATATTCTGGAATTTGTAAAAATTTTCGACGAAAATCATATTTAAAACTGGCTGGTGGTAAACCCGGCGCATTGCTGCCGCAGATGGAATTGTACAAATATCATTTTGAATTTGGAAGAGCTATATTATTAAATAAGGAATGAAAATACATTAATTCAATGAAATTGAACAAAAATGACTTTTAACCAAATTTTTGGTAGGTACTATGCCTTAATTGCGCAAGTGCAAGCAATAAGTTGACAAAGTTTTGACGCAACCCGATGAACGGTATAAAACATGAAATACGAAAAAACAAACATTATTTTTTTATATATTAGATAACTGCTTTTTGTATTTTTATAAGATTATAAATTTAGATATTTTATATAACATTTTTAATTAAATACACCTCCGAATCTTGTTGGTCGTCTAACGAAACACAGCACGAAACAAACACACTATGCTGATGTCTCACGCTGATATTCTTCACTTAAAATACCCATATGGATATAGAGAAGATAATTGTGGTACTGCGTTAGCTACCAAGTGTGCCAACCTACGGCTCATCCTCCTGACTATGAGAAAGGATCCAGAAGATATAGTACTTGATGAGAATAGTGAGGAGACTTACTAGAATAAGATCTGACTCGGTTTTTTAAGTTAATATCCGTTACGTTTAACCTAATTAAAAAAAAAAAAAACTATTTACAATATTCAGTTTGATTCAGTTAAAAATGTTTACAAGATTCATTATTCATCACTTTAAGGTAACATAAAACATCAAAATTTACTACATTAGGCATTTAATTAAAATAAAAAACAAGTCTTTCATCAATACGCCCCCTCAATTGAGTTGTATTACGTTGTGTATTATTGACATTTCATTTAGAGCACACTTCGTGCTTACATATATATTATATTAACTTAAACTATGTCATATTATGAACCTTAATCCACTGTCATAAGGACAACGCGCTACAGTTAATGCACCCTAACAAACTAATTTTTCCGATGTTCGATCATGCGTGGACGTTGATGCTTCAGAAAGGTTTCCTCGCTTATTTAGGTAGATGACCTCGTTGGCGTCCCGCTAAAGTGTCTATGAAGTTTTTAACTATAAAAAGAGGGCGTGAGCGACTGATCCTTGGGGTTTAATTACCTTATTACGTGGGAATGGCGTTATTTTAATTTTATTAATTGACATTAAATAGCTTTATCCATATTTTTAAGTACATGTAAGATGCAAATAGAAAGATAGAATTGTTTATCTGTGGTCTTGGACTTTTGAATCGCCTTACCATTACTGTCTGTTAAAGTCGACTGCTGAACATAGGCCTCCCCCATAAATTGCCTCATAGGGGGGGCTATTTGCCATAGTTGCCACGCTTGGCAAGCGAGTTCGTAACCGCAGTTTTATTTTTATTATTTTTCATTATTTTGTATCGCCTTAATAATATGATCCTAATTTTATGAATTCAAGTAGTCCATCCATTACTAGAATTTTGTATTGCCTTGGCCCTGATTTTTAGCTGCTTAGCGTAAAATGGTCTGAAGCTGGAGTAAAATTTGGACATTGTGAAGTTACAATTTAGCTAAAAAAAACTCTGAATACTAAATATTAAAAATAATTGATTATGAATATTTTTTTCTACCGACTTCAAAAAGGAGACGGTACTAAATTCGACTGTATGTTTTTTTATGTGTGTTACCTTATATCTTTATTCTGGGTGAACCGATTTCGATGATTCTTTTTTCAGTTGAAAGCACTTTCTCATGTGGTCCCATATAAATTTGATCAAAGTCTGACCTATAGTTTTTGAGTTATTCTTAATAACTTTTATTGAAGTCGATTGTACAAAATTTTTCATTTTAAATTATTATACAATAAGACCAACAAACGAGGACTCGGTCCATCCGCTGGAACTGTTATGCCTATAGACATCTACATCTATACTCGAATAAGAATCAAAATACAGATGCGCCGTCACCCCTCAGGCCTAAGATGGAATGCCATGTTCCCAGTAAAAAGGATCTCCAGTTCGGTTATGCTGGTATTCTGTGATAACGTGATCCTTCCTCGGTCGAGCCTACACACTTTCCTACTACAACTATGTAACTGCAGAACGTCTCTATCACGTATAAAATTAATTTCTGATTGTAAATAAAAGCCCGGAGTTAGGAAGTTGGCGATGTTTTACCAAGGTACGTAAAGCAGTGGGTCCTGCGCCTGATTTCTCTCCGGTTGTCCCGGATTACCGTCCAATCGGACTATGAGAGTGAGGGAATAGAGAGAGTGCACCTGTGATTGTGCATACACTTGGGCACTATAATCGTGTCTTGCGCCGATGGCTAGTCTCCATTGAGACTGGCCGCCGTGGCCGAAATTCAGTCTGGGGGAAATTATTATTATTATTTGGTACGTGTGACGTAGCAGTGCGTGTGACGTAGCGGTGCGTGCTGCAGCGGCTATCACTTACTTCACTGTAAGAAAGCATGTGATTCTCATACATGCCCCCCCTCTGCACGTTCCTCATTCATTACTCTTTTTATGTTTGATGCTTAATTTTAATTTTACCTCGATACCTATATCTATAAAATAATCCATTATATTGTCCTTGGAAGAGTTATCTCATTATTACTACTAATTATAACTATCTATGAAGCAAATAGTCCACAACGCTGCTCCGACACGTTAAGGGACTTAATATATCCTCTAAATACGTTTCGAAAAAAGAAAAAAAAAATTCTTATGCAAATTTCCTCACGACGTTTTCCTTCAACACCGAGCACATGGTCCATCAACAATTAAAATTTAATTAACAGTTACATTGGTGCTGGTAGGGATCGAACTCTAATTGCTCGGGTACTGTTGAATTAACTGCGGGTGCTCTCTCAGAAATGAGAGGTCTGCGCTCAGCTGTGGTACATATTAATTAGTTTTTTCTTTACCTCTTTAGTACATAGAGTAATTTTATAAAGATATATATAACAATATCAGTTATCACTTTGTTTTATTGCACTTGATGATATACAGCCATAGATTTTTGACAATGCTCTATAACAAGGCTCATACCTATATATTTTTTTAATTATAAGCTAGTAAGTAGTAATAATATAAGCCAATAGAGAAGATGGCTGGGTAATGGGCAAATGGTAGCATTTGCTTGGGATCCTATCTATACAAATAAATAAAATTGAAGTGTCTGTTTGTAATGTCAAAATAACAGCTTTTTACTAAATGCATATAAAAGTATTTACGGTACTTATAACAAAAACACAATTTTTAAAATGTTTGTCTGTCTGCCTCTTTGTTCCGGCTAATCTCCGAAACGGTTGGACCGATTTTGACGGGATTTTCAATGGCAGATAGCTGATGTTATAAAGAGTAACTTAAGCAACATTTATTTAAGTAAAATAATTAGGGTTTCGCGCAAAAAAATTAAAACCCATGAAATCCAATAGTAACGCGGGGGAAGTCGCGGGGAACAGCTAGTAATTAATAAAATTAAATTTCAACCCAAGCATACCACTGTAAGACTTCAAGGCACATAAGTTCTTTTTGCATAGATCGGAACAAAAGTTAATCATTTTAAACTGAGGGTAGCCGTGTTGGGACGTAGATTGGTGTAAAATACTTCAAACGTCGGATATAAAATTAAGTTAATAAACGCGATAAAATCCGTTAGATTTGGTTATATTGAATGTGTAGTGTTCGCTTTTTAAACACAAGAAATCATTATATAAGCCAGTGTGTTACAGTCTGACGGTTGTAGGTAACCTTTCTAGTAAACTTAAAAGATGGAATAACAATGTATTATATATTAGTCGCAAAAGAACCGATGCGTTTACATATAAGAATAATTTTCTACTTGCTTCAGCCGCGACAACATGACCCCCATAGAATTTAATATGGCGGGGGCGACCCTCTGCACCGTGGGGTGGGGTTTTTTACCATCACGACAAAACTCCATATTTTTTGTTTAACATTGCCTCATAATATTGCGGCACGTTGTTCATCCGTGCCGGATTGCGAATATTAGATTTTAGTACAGTTTACAACGCAAGTTTGATGTATAGGATACATAAAGTGCACGGATAATGCATCTGTAATTTATAAAATAGGTATTGGTTTTTATACCTACCTTTATGCATGGAGTTAGTAAGTAACAAACTTAATGATTTAATGGTGTCATTTAATTCTCTGCGCTGGTCAGGTTTTAATTCAGATTATATTATTATCTACCCATATATACAGAATAATATTAGTGCCTATGTAACTTCTTCTTATGTGAGCTTTTAGCTCTACTTTTTTTATTATTCTTTCTATGTTATTGCCTAATTTTATGCAACTAAAACTCATAATGAAATAAATCGTATATTGTCAAATAAAATAAAAGCCTTTATATCTCACAGCGTCGGGTTTAATTAAAGGGTAATGTGACAAACGCAGCACACAGTCCACCTGATGGTAAGAGGATGCTGTGGCCCATAGACATCTACATTTATTCTCAATTAAGAATCAAAATGCAGATGCGCCGCCACCCCTGAGGACTGAGATGGAGTGACTCGTTTCCAATAAAAAGGGTCTCCGGTTCTCTACACTCACCATACGAAACACAGCAGCATTGAGCTACTATTTTGACGATTCCGTGGCAAAGTGGCTTAGCAATGAGTTGCTGCGCCGGGGCGCGCGGGTTCGAATCCCGCACGGAGCAAGTATTTGTATGACCTACAAATAATTGTTCCGGGTCTGGATGTTTGTCCTTGTGCAATTTGTGTTTGTAAACTGCCTCCACGATACAGGAGAAAATCCTAGTGTGGGGGTAACGTTTTTTTTTTTAAAAAAAATTTACGCCGGTATTCTGTGAGAGCGTGGTCCTACCCCAGTCCCGCTGACCCATCGTGCTGCAACCACAATATAGCTACAGCACGGCTCTACCACGTAAAATCTGCTGGACTGTTAGAATGCTTGTCAATTTTTTGTTATATAAATATATTTACTTGCACATGGTATTACTACTACAGCTTGTGTCACTCAAATTTTATAAAAAGCTATTAGTAATCGTATTATTATTATTATTGTTATTACTATGTATCTATTGTTATTACTATAACTATTATATGTTATTGTTATATATAAAATAAACTCAGAGTAAGGGTTAATTAAGAAAATACTCGTTTGATATATTTTTATTGTTTTCATTAATACCGTAACACTTAAATTAAATAATTATTTCCATACTGTAACCATTTGAGAAAAAAGTTTGGTTTGTAACATTGCAATAAACAGCATAATCTAAAAGTTTTTTTAAAACAAGTCAGGGACTTAAAGTAGATATTTACTTGATATCATAGAGTTTAGTTTTTTGAAATAATACGTATTTTATTTACTAACTGACATTTATAAATCGGAAAATGAATTTATACAGTCACAGGTGTTGAAATACTCGTACAACCTTGGTATTACGCTCCTACTTGATATAAAATTGTAACAAACTTTAAACCAAAATGTATTTAAAATACAAATGACAATAATATCATATAGAAAATAGTACCTTTTATGTAAATACTTATTTATTTAATTTATGTTTTCATAACATAACTTACTGTACAATAGTTACTTGTTTAAAATTAAAAATTAAATTTTATATATACAAAATTACAGCTACGGTTTATTTGAAAATATAAATTAGTAGAAATACTTATCACCATATATGGAATTTTAATTGAATAGCAAAAAAACACCACGACCCACAAGTGAACTTCGGAACGGTTTTCATCTGCGGATAAGTCAATTAAAACATTAAAGTCTAACTCCGACTTGAACAAGTAAGCGACGTATAACCCATTCGGTTCCACGTATAACGTTCATTTTCTTATCGAAAGTGGCGACTAGATCAGGAGATGGACACTGAGCAAGACTGAACTCCGATTTATATCCCTGATGATGTATCAAGATTCATATATCATGATGATATAAAAAGGATAGCTGGAAATTAATGTAAAATATAATTAGAAAATTATGTTTGTAGATGACGAGCACACAGCACATCGTGGTAAGTGGATATTATGGCTCGTAGACGCCTACGTCTACATTTTTATCCTTGATTTAGAACCAAAACTTAGATGTGTTTTCAGCTACGGGCACCAAGGTGGAATGCCTCGCTACCACTAAAAAGGTACTCTGGTTTTCGTCACTTACCAAATGAAACATTATGCTGCTATTTAACACTTGTATTATATGTGAACGTGTAACTTGTTGTGAAAAAGAGAAAAAAAAGCCGTAGGAATTGGTTACAGGATTCAGTTGTGCCTGTCGTCTACTATCTATGATTTCTGTCGTTATGATACAAGGCGTGGATCGACCGACGTCTCGTTGTCTTAGACGCCGCGCACTTTGGTATTGTTGTATTTCAATTACAGTAGTAAAAGTCCACTGATGACACGGCCACCCCTACAGATTGCCTTCATAGTTGCCACGCTTGGCAGGTGGGTTGGCAACTGCAGTTTTTAATAGCTTTGAGGAGTTATCAGGAATATGCTGCTCCAGGAGATGCCTTTTCAAGTTTCCCTCTGTCGCCTTTTACAACATCCACGGGAAGATATGAGGTAGTGGATTCTTACACCGCGACAACGCCATCTTGTAATTAGTTTTATTTAACGTGTAATAAAATAAAAATAGTAATGTTACGGCTTATATACGTCCCAAGGCTGGGCGGAGGCCTCTATCCATTATTCCACTGCGCTGTTGTGGTGTGCGTTCTTGACTTCACATAAAATATTTTATACACCAGACGCTATTCTTCACTACGTGGTATAACCACGCTGCAGCTATAACATTATAGTTGTAGCACGAATGTGTCGTCTCAACCGGGGTAGGACCGCCCTCTTACAGAACAACAGCGTAAAATAGCAGATTAATACTGCTGTGTTTCGTATGGTGAGTGTAAACACTGGATACCCTTTTTACTGGAAGCGAGACATTCTATCTTAGTCCCCAGGCGCCACAACACATCTGAAGTTTGATTCTTGATTGAGAATAAATGTAGATGTCTATGGGCCCCAGCATCCACTTACCGTCAGGTGGATTGTGTGCTCGTTTATTACCCTTATTCTATTAAAAAAGGTTTCCATAACCACCAAGTATTATGGTAAACCAGTACTTAAAATTGCTATAGTAACAATGTCATTGGTGCCGGCGGGGACCGAACCTAGACTACTCGCATACTGCAAAATTTACGGCAAGCGCTAAACCCTTAGGCTACTTGAGTCAACAATATTATAATTAGAATCCACACTTATTATTTTATGAATATTATCATTAAAAAGAGTTCAGTGCGGTCCCGCAGTTGTTAAAAGTTAAACAGGAGAAAAATCTAATGTGCGGTAATTTATATTCAAAAGAAAAAGTTTTTAAAAAAAATTATTAATTCCTGATTAAATACCTATTAGTATTATTTTAATAGTCTCTGTTCAGGAATCAAATCAATTGATTGTCTCTAATCGTCTACCTGCGTCTCCATAATAACGAGGTGTCTCCAGGGAGTGCGACAAGGCCGAGCTAATTTTTACAGTCGCCGGCCCCCGAGCCCGGACAAATCGAGGGTCCTAATGCGCGGTAATTATCAATTAGATCGGCAAACGCTTTTGTCTTCCAGTGTGGATGTCAGTGGTAGTGATATTACATATATTTAAAACGTTTCAGCACGTTTTTTAGAATGTTATAGCTTTTGCTTTTTGCAATTTCAGTTTCAAATTTTGAAGATGTAAAAAAACAATAAAATTAATTTACGGTAAAAATAGATATCTGCTACATGCTGAAACAGGAGTACCTTAAAATTATAATTAAAAATTAAAAATTTTGTACAATATAATGTAAACTATTAAGAATAACTCAAAAATTATTAGTCAGACCTTGATCAAATTTATATGGGACCAGTTTTCAAATAAAAAGAATCATCGAAATCGGTTCACCCAGTATAAAGTTATGAGGTATCACACATAAAAAAAAAACATACAGTCAAATTGAATACCGACTCGTTTTTGAAGTCGGTAGAAAATAATCATTCCTGATTTCAAGATTTAAAAGATCAATCATTTAATAATTCGATACGATGGCCTTGCATTTATCGTATTAATAAATACATAAATTTTACACACAACTATAAAAAATGCATAATTTGTTTTTATAAGCTCAAACAAGACACATAGATTTACTGTGTGTACACAAAAAATTGAGTAGCCATGTAGGGATAACCTTAATATTCAAAAAAAAAGGTGTCATTAATTACGTACGACTGTACACCCTACAGCCTACTTTAAATTTTTGTAGGTAGGTATTAAGTTAAAAAAGTCTCAATAACATCTCTATAATATTTACAACATAATTAATTACTGGTTTGATTTATGCTAATTATAATTGATGACAAGAATAATGGATGCCTTTAAATCATTGTTTGAATAATTTTAAATTTAGTTCTTTACATTTATTTCTTTAAGTTGTCGAATTAAATTTTAAATAATTTATAATGTGAATAAATTGTGTAATATGTATTACACATTGGTTTCTTTCTTAAAGTTTGTCGCGTAGCGTTCTTACCAAAGTAAAGTTGAATATTTTATCATTAGCATTATCGGTCCCTAAAGGTACAGCCTATAAACGTCCCACTGCTGATCACAGGCCTTCTCTTCCTCGCGCTGCCCCAATGTGTGTTGGCGAATTACACGTGTCTTCGAAATATTTTTTTCTTATTTCTCAGATTTCACTGATCCTTCTTTAGACGAAAATTTTAAAAGAAAGGTAGTATATAAAGCATAGGGATAAACAAGCCACATCAAGCGGTGACAGCCAATGAAAAATTAATGAAAAACGCATCACCGAGCAACTTATGCTAAGTACCCGATAAATCTTGCCCCCTGAGGCGGTTTCCTCGCAATTTATTCTTTCTGGGAGGCCCCTAATCCCGTTATTAATGGTATTTTGCCTTCCCCACAAGTGTGTGCCGTGCGGTGCATTGTCTGAAAGAAAATTGAGATAAGCAGCTTTTCAAAAATCATCTTCGTGACGAAAATCGAATATTGAATTATAAATGCAATTAACTATTATGTTCTTAAACAAATAATTTTTTTTATAGGATAAGGGTGACAAACGAGCACACAGTCCACCTGATGGTAAGTGGTTGCTGCGGCCCATAGACATCTACATCTATCCTCGTTTGCGAATCAAAATGCAGATGCGTTGTCACCCGTGAGGACTAAGATGGAATTCCTCATTTCCAGTAAAAAGGGCCTCCGGCCACCTGCACTCACCAGACGAAACGCAGAGGTAAACCTCTACTTCACGCTGGTATTCTGTGAGGTCGTGGTACCACCCTGGTTCGAGCCGGCCCATCCGTGCGACAGCAAAAGCTGCCGCGTGGCTCTACCACTGTTTAAGTAATATAATAAAATTTATCAACATTAATAATACGTACCGTTATTGTTACAGCCTATTAAAATCCACAGCTGAACATAGGCTTCCTCCAAAGATCTGCCTTAGTTGGCATGCTTAGCAAGCCGGTTGCAACCGCAGTTTTTTTTTTAATTTTTAATCGTTATTAGGAAGACGCTGCTGACATCGCCTCTCCTGACATGTTTCCCTCTGTCACCTCTTACGACACCCACGGGATGATATGGGGTAGTGGATATTCTTGCATGTTTCAAATAAACTACATATGCGTTATAAGTCCTGAGGACTAATCCAGAATTGCCTCACAACTTGTAGATATAAACAAGACTCTTCAGCGACAATAATAATAATAATGTCCTCCAGATCGAATTTCGGTCAAGTCGGTCTTAGTGGAGACTTGCAATGCAATAATGGGCAATAGTAGGTGTGAGGATGGCACATATCCTGTTAATTATTTAGTATAATTACATTTACCTGTATTTAAAAACCGACTTTCTTAGACGTTGTAAAGAAACTTCGTAGTGCCCAATCTACCTATTTTCTAAATTTTTCGTTCTAAAAACAGAACCTTAATTCAGTCACGAGCATTTTTTACTGTAGATTTCTGATTCTGCTGTGATACTCGTAGATTCATATTTAATCCATTTATCTTTCAGATTTCAGCAAATTTAACTTTGTTTCAATGTTTATTTAGCCAAAATATATTATATGTTTGGACGTTGAACGCGGTTCCTTACCGAATGGCTATATACTTAGATTCTGGATAAGAAAAGAACCAGCTTTCAGCTGATTTTAATTATTTATAAATTTCTGCGCGCATGGACAGGTTGATAGTCTCTACAACAAATGACACAAATGTAAAGTCATCCCTCAGACTCTAATTATTTGAATATTTCTAAGCATATTTATGAAATAATATTCAAAAATTCAAGGTTTTTCTACAGTACATTTATTATTAGGGTTTTGATGGTAACCTACTTACTATATTACGTATTCGGAATAAATAAAACCCATGTTTTAGACATGCAATTCCCACAATACAAAAAACCTTCAAACTATCTACTTAGCACCAATAGATACATGTATATTCTCAGTTGTAATTTAGATTAAAAACGACACAAAAAGTCAGCAACAATATATAAGCGCGCTTAAACAGTCGAGGGGATGTACATCTCATATAAAATTTATTTCAAATAACAATCAATTTTGCCCGGGCTCACCCGGCTACGTTATTAGGATAATATTTAATACAATTCCACGTTGCAATACTTTTAAGCAATAATGACCTTTGTGCGAACGTTAAAGTGAGTATTTTCCCATATTTGAAGTGGAGAGCAGACAACAAAAATATTTCCAACTGACTACTCATCAACATTGCGCTTTATTGAAATAAAATAAAAGGAAGAAAAGCGTAGTCTGAAATTGCTTTATAGGTAATGTTGAAACACATACTAGCATTGTGAGTCTTACTTTTTTTTGGCATAATTCTTGTATTTTGTATGGCGAGTATAAAAAACCAGAGACCATTTTTACTGGTATAGGCATCTCA
This sequence comes from Parnassius glacialis, assembly GCA_033319125.1. Lineage (NCBI taxonomy): Eukaryota > Metazoa > Arthropoda > Insecta > Lepidoptera > Papilionidae > Parnassius > Parnassius glacialis. The sequence goes on from JAVANC010000018.1 coordinate 36,208,987, forward strand.
TCTTAGTCCTCGAGGGTACAATGCATTTGTATTTTGATTCCTAAGTAAAGATAGATTTAAGTTTCTATGGGCAACAGCATCCATTTGCCATCGTGCGGACTGTGTGCTGCGTGTTTAGAACACCCATGCATGCACCCAGCATCATTGTTGATATTCATTTTATGAATGTATTTCACCCTTTTTGAAATAAATGTAACTTTAAATGTATGTAACATAAACTTAAATTTGCATGCCAATTATAAGCAAAACATGTGTATTTATTTTACTCTACCACCTACAAATGCCATGTTTTAAGCAAACAAAGAAATTATTATTATTATTATTATGGTCATAGAGGTATTAATGTTTTCGAGGTCATGATACCCCAGTCAACCCAGGTTACTTAGAGTTTTTAATTATTAATTTTATCACATTTACGAAAATTGATGTTTGCGTTTTGTTTTAATTTGATTTTAATCAATAAAACTAAATTAGTAGAATAATAGTAAAGCCACGTGGCAGTGATAATACGGGATTAATGGGTGGTGTTGACCAGGAAAGGACTACGCTCTCATAGAATACTAGAGTAAAATAGCAATATAATGCTGTTGTGTTTCGTAAGGTGAGTGTACAGAACCGAAACCTCCTTTTTAGTAGTAACGAGCCAGTCCATCTTATTCTTCAGCACATCTGCTTCTTAATTTTTTGACTATTAATCGACGATAGATGTACTTGTCTATGGGTCACAGTATCTTCTTAACATTAGGTAGATTGTGCAATATTATGTCACCTTTACGTATATATAAAAGGACGTCAAGCACCACATACCCTCCTGACTGACAATAGGTGCTGTAAAGTTCCCAAAACGGCAGGAATTACAAGTTAACACAAAAACGACCAGATAAGTAAAAATGTTATGTTAATATTCAAAACATAAGTAGTAAATGTTTTTAAAATATCATACTTTAAAAGTGTAATTTTAAACATATTTTGCTCAACTTGTGAAAATAAAATTAACACTTAACGTGAACCAAAATTACTCAAGGGCAAAATTTATCAAGGGCTTAATTCAACGAAACCTTTTATGTGCCTTTACTGTAATTATGACAAGGCTCTTTGTAAATTATATTCAGGTCTAATAACAACGACAAATATACTTTCCTCGGCACATTAATCTCGGCCGACACTGTATTCTAAAGAAAGCAACAGGGATTGGCCCTAGGCTGAATTTTAATAAGATGTCACTGCCATAACAAGGGCAGAAGGGAGGTAAATTTTATAACAAGAAAAAAAAATCACCGAATAGTAACACAAAGTATTAGTCCGTCTTAATTGGGTCTAATCGACCAGAGGAATGTTTTAATATGGAGATGGGGCGAAAAATCCTACCTTGGGGTATTTTTAATTTGACAGCTCTGTTTCGTAATGAGTGTATTAATTATAATGGGTCTGTGATTAAGAATTTGTTTGAAGATATTCGTGTTTTTTGTTGAAGTGTGAATATACCCTATTAATTATAGCTTTTGTTATTTTTAATTAAAGCTTTGAACAATTATTTTTATATAAAAATTGTTTCGGAAATTTCAAGCTTTTTTTATAGAATAAGGGTGACAAACGAGCACACTGTCCACCTGATGGTAAGTGGTTGCTGTAGCCCATAGACATCTACATCTATCTTCGACTACGAATCAAAAAACTTTTTGACCAACTAAGATGGAATGCCTCGTTTCCAGTAAAAAAGGGTATCCGATTCTCTACACCCGCCATACGAAACACAGCAGCGTTAAGCTGCTATTTTACGCTGGTATTCTGTAAGGACGTGGTCCTTACCCAGTCGAGCCGATCCATACGTGCTACAACTATACTACTAATATTGCTGCACCATGGCTCTACCACGTAGCTTCATTTTTTTATTAATTAATAAAAAAATGTTAACTTATATTAGAAGTAATTATTTTTTCATTCTTTCTTTTTTACTTTTATAAAACTTAAACAATAAAAGTATTCTTATACATTAATTTCAATATATCTGCCAAATTACGAAAATACAGAAAGACTAAGCGCAAGTCAAAATAATTATTCGTTTAGTAGCACCTCGGCAGTTGAGTAGTGAAATACTTTAACCCCATGTTGTATAAAGAGCAGCATAAAAAGCTTTATGTTTTATCGAGTTAGTTAGAGGGTAATATGGTCATTCGGATAATGTGGTCACTCTCTTATAACTCAAAAACCACAGCCTTATTTGCATAGATGACTCCGTGATAAGATAACTCTTAATCAGTCAATCAAATAATAAAATGTCAAAAGGGCGCTGCTTTATCGACGCCATTTTGACAGTTGACATTATAGTAAATATTTTATTAGATTTTAGTATTGTGTAGAGTAGTTAGTTTTTTTAAGCTGATTTTTCGAAGTTTTCCTAATTATTATCAAAGCTTTTTTGCTATTTTTTTTCTTAATATTTTAGTTATAGTTATTTGTCCTTCTTCTAGTTTTGGTTTTATAGGGCGGCAAACCTTCAGGACCATATTACCCTCATGTACTTTAACTAAAACTGTTTTACATAACGTAATAAGTTAGTAAAAAAATAAAGTTACGACATATATATACGTAACGATATAATAATAATAATAATAATATTGGCATAATATTGGCTATGGCACATTATATATACGAACTCTAAATGTTTTATACCTCACACAGGGTTTCCTTACGATGTTTTCCTTCACTGTCGAGCTCATGGTAAGTCAGCATTAGATACCTAAAGAAAACAAAGCTTGGCGAATATTTTATAAGCTTACGACACCCTAAAAGGATTACTTACATATTATAAAAAAATTATTGTATCAAATAATACCTCATTTTTAATGTATATGAAAAATATATTATATACAGAAGCATTTAAGCATTCTTGTGTCATATATTATGCTAACTCGCCTCACCGCGGATCGGGGGAGGGACGAAATGGATTCGAGCGACATTCGGCAGCCATTATTCCGACCCTCCGCGATCCCTCACCCTCCGAACCGTGTTTACTAAAAATGCCTTCAATTTTATATGCGGGCGTATATACGGAACATCTCGTGTGCCGGCTTTGATCGGGCTTCTTTAATAATCTCCCATGTTTTGGCCGTTATTGTAAGGCATTCTTTAGGACTGTTAACGATGTTAAAATAAAAAATCAATTGTTCTTTGTTTTAAAATGCTCGAAATTGCATATACGGTAGTACCTATATCATATTTTTTTAAAAATAATATTGTTAAGATTCCTATTTACCAAAACTAGTGGTCGAAATTCGATCGTAATTAATTAAATTTTTAAGTTTATGTATAAATACAGTAAAATGTATTTTACTTTCAACTCACAGTTGTAAACTAGTTTTTAAACTAGGTAAGACACATAATTTTTATCAACCGGTTTAAAAAAAAGAGGTTTTCAATTGGACTGTATTTTTAAGTGTGTTATCTCAGAACATTTTTCTAGGTGAACCGATTTAGATGACTCTTTTTATTTGAAAACTGGTGGTTCTCATGTAATCTCATATAAATTTGTTTCAAGATCTGACAAGTTGTTTTTGGGTTATGCTTAATAATGCGTGTTTAATTGACTTCGACTATATTGATGATGTTCTCATTTTATTTATATTGAAGTCGGTTGTACAAAATTTTTAATTTTTTTTATAAGATAAGGGTGACAAACGAGCACACAGTCCACCTGATGGTAAGTGGTTGCTGCGGCCCATTGACATCTACATCTATCCTCTATTATAAATCAAAATGCAGATGCGTTGTCACGCGTGAAAACTAAGATGGAATGCCTCGTTTCCAGTAAAAAAAGTGTAAACAAAAAAAATTGATTAAAGCCCCCCCGACTTCTTCTTCTTCTTTTTCCTCATCAACTTTGAAGAGTACATTGCTGGACATGGGCATCTCCCAATATAGAGAGGATTTGTAATCGTCTTACTTGACAGGCGTTTTGACGCTGGGGTATGCAAGAATACTTAAGATTTTTGTGGTATTTCATATTTTCGCCCCCATATGACTCCATAGATTCTCGAATACCGCTACCATATGGATAATTCAAACTTAAAATAGATTAAAATATATAAGTCAAAAAGATACACTGTTCGTTGTAAAATTAAGGGAAGGTGTGCTAGTTTCAATATATTATATCAGAATAATTATCAGATAAGAAAATTGAGTATGTATATAATATTTTACTACAAAATATTTTAGCACAGTATGTTATAACTTTAAGTAAAAGTAATCAGCAAATTTTTCCTTTTTAAATAATAGTTTAAAATCACATTATACTCTTTAAAAATAAATGTTTTCTGTATTAGCAAGTCCACCAGCAATACAAAACTTTTAATTACTAACTTTTTAAACGATCTGTCGACGTATGAATTTCAATACTGGCCACATGAAGGTTATATTTTAATTTATTTATAAACGAATTTAATTTTAAAAGCAATTATAATTTAATGTCAAATGATTCGATTTATTTTCCACGTTTTGTTTTAGATTACATTTATGCTTATGAATAGAAAATCAATTTTTATTTATTAAGGCACAAAATGAAGTTGATAGTTAACTTTATAAATTGCTTCAGCTTACAGATTAAAGTACATACGTATATAAGTAAGTAAGTAGTAGTAAGTAAGTTAGAAAAATCTGTTACCTACTGTAAGAAATGTTCCCGATTACTATTTTAAATTACCATATTTACATTCTACATATGGAATAGAATAATTTTTTATTCAATATACATTACATGTGTAATTCTTACTGAAAGTAATTTTTTACTTTACCACCACTGGTTCGAAAAAACCCTCTGTCCTGGGAAGAACCAGCAAGAAACCCAGCGGGACTTTTTTTAAATAGGTAAATTTACATTTTATTATTATATTAAACATATCTTAGTTTTCTAATATATTTTTTTTATTATCATTTACTATTTGGATCGTAAGTTTATTCTGCCTAATTTAACAATACTGACATTTTTGAATTTTTTTTATGTAGTTTATTTTTATTTTTAACGGGACTGCACTTTTAATTCCACTGCAAGTAACTCGAATGTTATTCTTATTCCTGGTACTGATACCACTTAGGTAATCAATTTGCAATTTTTCAGCTGTAATTTTGCACGTGTTCGAAGGTGAAGATTTTATAGAAGAAAATTAAAAAAGTAAGTTATTTTATAATGCTTTTACGAATGTATTTATAAATAAATGCACTATTTTAATTAATACCATATATTTACAGCGATTTTTATGTCGATTATATAGGCAATACTACGCGGTTGCTACTTCCTATTAAGTACTAAATGTAAATGATCTACAATTACAAAAAATATGATATATTACTCGCAAGCTAAATGTAACTGTATAGAGTTTAAACTATCCAATATGAGATATTATTATCAAAGGACATTGTTGAGAAAATTTATTAATTTACAATCATCAGTAACAAAAAAATAACATAGATAAAGTGAATTGAAGAAAAAATGTCATCACTAAACATTAGGAATGCTTGAGTTTAAAAGAATAACCCAGTTCTAGGAATTTCTCCTGTATCATGGAGGCGTTTATATATCTAAGTTGCACGTAAACAAGCAACCCAGACCCGGAAAAGTTATTTGTGGTCCTTACATACACTTGCTTCCCGCTGCGTCCGAACAAACATTCAGCCATAGCGCTACGATCCTTTAGATATATTAGAAGATACAACTGGGGAGTGGAATAATTTTTAATTCAAAGTGAAAAATTAAATAAAAATTTTTTTTTGGTCTTTTTGTCCGATAACAATCTGGATGTCTTCAAGGCAATACTATATAGGAGCTTGTTTGTACGCTAACACAGCGCGATTTACCATCTATAGCTTTATCACCACTTACCACCAAGGGGGACTGTAGTCAAACCCTAAAAGTAAAGTAAAGTTGCAGCATATTTACGTCCCACTGCTGGGCCCAGGCCTCCTCTCATTTCTGAGAGAGTTTTAGGGCAAGGAAATGTTCGCCGCGCTGCCCCAATGCGTGTTGGCGAACTTCACATGTCTTCGAAATATTTTTTTTCTTATTTCTCAGGCATGCAGGTTTCCTCACGATGTTTTCCTTCACCGCCAAGCACGTGGTAAAACGTCAGACCCTGGCTAATAGTAACTAAAAAAATATATTAGATAAGTGATACTGACACAAGTTTATGCGCAAGCGCAAAAGCCCTACGCGGCCATTTTAAAAACTGTTAATTTGAAACAAAAGAAATACTGTGTTTTAAATGTAATCAACAAAATAATACCAAAAGACTCAGGCTTTCATCAAACTGGTAAAATTTTGCAAATTGTCATAAGTTTAGGGGAATTATAGCAAAAGAAAAGTCCGCACATCGTTAATTAACCAGAAACTTATGTATCTTCAATGAGGTTTGTTAACTCTCTACTACTGGCAGCTTACTAGTAAAATTTTTAAAACAATACACTATTTACCAATTTTGTAGAACACTAAAACACGTCTCTCACAAATCACAAACCGCCAGCCACTAAATGCGGTTTGGAGAGTCACCTCTTTGCTGTCGGGGAACTATTATGCTTTTTTTACATCTTCCCGGCCATAATGAATTCCTGTTTTTGTACGTATTACCTTCGGCCGGGACAAATTGCGAAGAACGCCTTATAAATATTCGGTCGGTTAATAAAGGGTAAGCTGTTAACGCTTAAATTTTTGCATTTGGAATTTGTTTAAATTTTTTGCTGTGTTATATTTTTTATAGAATAAGGGTGACAAATGAGAACACAGTCCACCTGATGGTAAGTGATGGGATGCTGTGGACCATAGACATCTGCATTTATCCTCAATCAAGAATCAAAATAAAGATGCGTTGTCACCCCTGAGGACTGAGGAGACGAAACACAGGAGCATGAAGCTGCTATTTTACGCTGGTATTCTGTGAGAGCGTGGTCCTACCCCGGTCGAGCCGACCCATTCGTGCTGCAACCACAATATAGCTGCAGCAAGGCTCTACCACGTAAACATTTTAAAATATTGATTTTAATTGTTGCAATAGCTTCAAAATTCATAAACTGAATTCCGTCTGATTACACAAAGTAATTTATTGATATTTTTGGATTTAGACTATGGTTTATTATGCCTCCTTCTAACTAAAGTTTGTCAAATGACTAACTTTAGTTAGAAGGAGGTATGCCTCCATAAACCATAGTCTAAACCATCGACTAAAGAGTCGTGGCGCCAATTTCATAAATTGACATTAGCTGTCAAACTCCATACTTTACGTTTTAGTTTGTATATTTCCACAAGTCAACTTTCGTGAAGTAGATTATAGCCTGGGTTAGGCCTCGCTATCAACCACTTTTTATGATAAGGCCCAATAAATCTGACAGTCCAAACTGTTAGATTCATCAAGACCCCCAAGTATTTTCAGGGTTCCGTACCCAAAGGGTACCCTATACTAAGCCTCCGCTGTCCGTCCGTCTGTTTGCCAGCGGGCTGTATCTCATGATCCGTAATAGGTAGACATTTAAAATTTTCACAGAATGTTTATTTCTGTTGTCGCTATAACAAAAATTAAATAAAAATAAGTTAAAAATTAAAAGGGGCTCTCCTACTAGAAACGTGTATTACGATGGTACGGAACCTTTCATGCGCGAGTTCGATTCGCACTTGGCCGGTTATTATTCTTATTAATTATAAATATTATTGCCGTGTAGTGTCAGCATAAAATAATTCACTTTATGATACGCATCCAGTGGGTATCATTAGAGGCGATAGAGAATAATGTAACCAAGCGATAGACAGTAGCATCTTCCTGATAACAGCTTAGTAATAATAAAAAACTGCGGTTCCCCATGCGCTTGCTAAGCTTGTTAATTATGGCATACTTAACATCCCCAATGAGTATTAATATTAATATAATAAAATAAAATAAGAGCCGTGGTAGCTCAGATGGTTAGCGCTCGCTTTAAATTTCAAAATACGCGAGCAACCCCGGTTCTAACCCCGCCGGCACCAATGAAATTGTTAATTGCAATTTTAAGTGCTGATTTACCACGTGCTCGGCGATGAAGGAAAACATCGTGAGGAAACCTGCATGTCTCAGAAATAAGAAAAAAAATTCGAAGACATGTGAAGTTCGCCAACACGCATTGGGACAGCGTGACGGACATTCCTTGCCCTAAAACACTCTCAGAAATGAGGGGAGACCTGTGCCCAGCAGTGGGACGTATATAGGCTGCAATTTTAATAAAATAAAACATATTTCTATGTTTCATTTATTAATTAAAGAAAGTAAGAAGTAAGAAAGATATTTATTCACTGAAACTATACACATCACTTATATAACTAAGACAGTTAAACGTATGGCAGATTAAGACTACTAGTGATGAGGTGTGAAAAGGTTATGATTCGGTGTAAAAGTTGTTTTTAACCGAGACTCAGGTGTCCTCTCCGGCTGATACTTCATATCTCTCCCACCCGGGGTACAAATTAGAACACTCCTTTGTGCCTCGGGCTGGGGTTTGCGTATACCGTCAAAGAGACATCTATTTTCGACGCCTCAGCAGTCTAGAAGGTACGGACCTGTCCATCCTATGGTTGCGCGTAGACAGCGACGACCATCCCCGCGTCTACGGGTGCCTCTATAGGTCCCATAGCGGTAATGCCGACACAGATCGACTCATCGACCACGTCCAAATGGCTGCAGACTCCGTGCTACAACAGGTCCCATCCGCAGAGATCGTGATACTCGGTGATTTTAACGCCCACCACGCTGAATGGCTTGATTCCCGTTTAACCGATCACGCGGGTAGATCTGTCTATGACTTTGCCTTGGCATATGGTCTAACACAACTGGTTACTTTGCCTACGCGGATACCAGATGTGGAAGACCATCCCTGTTGGACCTTCTGCTGACCTCCCATCCGGACGGATATCAGGTCTCCGTCGATGCCCCTTTGAGCTCTTCGGACCATTGTCTGATTCGGAGTACGGTGCCACTCACGCTCCAATCGCAGTTGCGATCTGCAGCTTGCCGCCGTGTTTGGCACTATAGGTCAGCCGATTGGGACGGGATGCGGTCTTTTTTTGCATCCTACCCTTGGGGGCGGGTTTGCTTCTCGCCGGAAGATCCCAGCGTTGTTGCCGATTCTGTTGCTGATGTGGTACTTCAGGGTATGGAACTTTTTATTCTATCCTCTATGGTGCCCATCGGAGGCAGATCCCAGCCATGATTTAGTCGCTCCTGTAAAATAGCATCACGCTATAAGCAGGAGTGCTACCGGGCCTGGGCTGATGCATCAACGTTTTTTTTTTTTTTATATCTTTATACTACCACTATTCTGCGGTACTCTTTTTTCTGTTTATGTTATTCTTTTTTTTTCCTTTTATATTTCCGCTTTGTTTTTTTTTTTGTTTTTTTTTCCCCTTTTCCGTTCGTGTCGTTATTATATTTCTTTCATAGTTATTGCATAGACCTTATTATCTTACACCTATCATGCATTATACATTACTATATATCTTATATCTATATAATATTCAAACTTTCCACTGTTTGTTTTTTACATTTGTATAAGCTATTGAATAGAATAATACACTATAATATAATACACAATACAAAATAAATAAAAATACAGAATAATATACAATACAAGAGCTAATTCTTATCCTACATATTACTTGCACTAGTATTAGATTATGCATAACTTGCGATTACATTGTGTATTACTGGAGCATTGTGCTTTATTGTTATTTTTATATTCTTTCCTTTTTTTACGTTATTATTCGTTTTTAAATACAGCTACAACTTGACATGCAATCTTTTTCACTTGATCTTGTATGTGTGCTATGCGTTATTATATTTTTTAAATTTCTCTTATAGTTGCTTCTTTATTAGTTACTTTCTATTTAAACTAATTCACAATACTATTCTATTCTAATCCTTGATATTATATTATTACATACAAATGCATACGCACACATACGCATATATACATACATATTCATTTCATTCATTTACATTATCATATACATACCTATACATAACCACATACATACATATACATAACATATTATAACTGCATTCTTGTACTATTGCGCGTAATAGAATCAAATTGTATATTAACTAGTCCACCACTTTGCTTCCGTTCTTTTTATTTATGACTTTTAATATAGAGAGAGCAAAGCCTATAAAATAAGATCTGCAATAGTCATCTGCCATTATTAAACTTAGATTCTTAGAGTTTAAGTCCATTCCCATGCTGCACTCGCATTCATACCTTTTTTTGCCAAAACGTGGGCAATCTGAAATTATATGCTCAATTGTTTGGTATGAGCTATTATCGCATGTGCAGTGTGGAGACGGTGCCAACTTAAACCTGTAAAGATAGGCCTTATTTCCTCCATGACCGGTTAGTAACTGTGTTATGATGTTGGTTAAGCTTATATGTCTAAGTATTTTGTATGCCGTCGTGATGCTCGGGAAGAAAATTTTTGTGGTTTCGCTGGTGGATGCCTCTTCGTACTTGTGTTGCCAATTTAGCAAAGTGTGGCTTCTGGTGAGGTACTTGGCGTATGACAATGGGAACAAGTCGTATGCGGGTCTCTGCTTTTTATGAGTAGCGGCATATTTAGCCAACTCATCTGCTCTCTCGTTTCCCGTCAGCCCACAATGAGCCTTTATCCAGTAAAAATTTAGTTCCCCGTTTCTTTTTTCTAGGATGTTAAGTTCTGAGTTTATTTCTGCAGCGATGGGGTTCAGTGCTGATGGGTTGCAGATGGTTGTTATTGCTGATCTGGAATCGCTTAGAATATTGGCTTGAGAATGTTTTTTATCTATTAAGAATTTGATCGCTTTTAGGATGGCTATCAATTCCGCTTGATAGACGCTGCAATAGCTCTCAAGTCTACAAGTAATGTTTTTGATTTCTTTACCGTTTTGCCAGACCGTAATTGCAGCTCCGACCTTATTGTTCATCTTGCTTCCATCTGTATAAATATTTATCCAGTTGTTATTAATGTTGTCCATGTCTTCTTGTGTTGTTATTAACTTAAATTCTCTTTGTCGTCTGTCAGCAGGGTGTGGTAGAAGATATGGACTAATTCTCGTCTCCAGGCACCTTCCTGGGAGTGACTTTATAGGTTTACCTCTCTTGATTCCGTATATCTCCGCGTTTTCTTTAGCTCGTAGAGCTAATGGAATAATTTGAGCTAGAAGTGCACTTGAGACGAGGGAGATAGTTTTGTGTCCTTTACATATACGGATGCTGAACATGCGTGTTATTCTGTTGAGGATTCGTTCTATATACTTTTTATTTGTAGTTTCTGCCCAGCAGCTGGCTGCATAAAGGATGGTGGGTTCCACTACTGCTAGGTAGATTGTTCGTACGATGTCCGAGTTCAAGCCCCATTGTGCTCTTGCAGCTCTAGATACCATTTTGTATAGATTGATGGCTTTGCGGCAGACGTACTCTATATGCGACTTGAAGTTCAGATTTTTATCTATTATAAGTCCAAGTATTTTTGGGTGGTCCGAGTATGTTAGGACAACTTCATCAATAAGTAGCTTTGGGCAGTGGTATCTGAGTTTTTTGGTGATCATGATCGTTTGTGTTTTATGAGGGGCAAATTTCAGTTTGTGCTTGCGTCCCCATTCTGTTATTATTTTTAAGGTGTTATTTATGTCTTTCTCCAATTGTTCTCCGTCCTTGCTTGAGGCTACAACTAATATGTCGTCTGCAAAGGCCTGTACATGCGCAGGTGCGTTTTCTGTTGCTTGTAGCAATGGATCCAATTGGATATTCCACAGCATGGGTCCGCAAGTTGAGCCCTGGATACATCCCTTGCTTGTGGGTAGGCTTGTTATTTCATTTGCATAGTTTAAGGTGATTTCTCTATCAGACAGATAGCTAGTAATAAGTCTTAGCATAGTTGGTTCGACTCGTTTATTTTCTAGTTCTTTTATAATAGCAGGCCACCATGCATTGTCGAATGCACCTTCTATGTCTAGTGATACCAGTGCTATTATCTCTTTTCTGCGAAGTCCTTCTTTTATCAGAGTGATAATGTCGTAGAGTGCGTCCTCCGTGCTGCGCTGTGGAGTAAATCCATATTGCCTCTGATTCATTTTTTCTTCGTTGCCCAACTGCCATTGTACTCTGTTTGTGAAAAGTTTTTCTAGTATCTTTCCCAATACTGGCAAAAGACCGATGGGGCGATATGATTTAGGCTGAGTGTAGTCGTTTTTGCTCGGTTTAGGTATCACTTTTATAGTCGCTCTTTTCCGGTTATGAGGGAAATAGCCCAACTCCAGACATTTGTTGTATAGTGAAGCGAGAAGTTCTGGATTGCTTTTGTAAGATTCTTGGCATATGTCTGATGTAAGTGCATCTTCACCTGGTGCTTTCTTTGGGTCCATGTTATTCAGTATGTGTTCTATTCCGACTTGTGTAAATAGTCGCATGGTATCAATCAGTATGTTGGTTATTAATCCGTGTAATGAGTTTTTTTACTTTTTCCCTTATTTTTGACTGCTCTTCTGTGTCTGTGTTACAACTGTCCTTTGGGTAAAATGTTTCAGCTAGAAGAGCTGCTGATTCTTTTGCCGATAGGATTTCTCCGTTTTGGTCCCTTAATAGCTTGTCTTCCTTCCTGTTTGTACATACTTTTAGAATGCGATATGTTCGTTGCCAGATGGTTTCTTTTTCTTCTTTAGTGCACAGATCTTTCCAGCTCTTTGTGGAAGCTCTTTCAATACTTGTTGTATAATCTTCTTTGGCGATCAAGTATTGTTGTATGACATGGTCTCTGCGTCTAGGGTGTGCGTTCTTGATTCTTCTACGAATTCTGATCATTTCGTCTTTTTTTTCTTTTAGTTCCGCGTTCCACCATTTCGCTGCTTTAGAAATTTGCTTTCTTTATATTGTAGGAATAGTTTTACTACAGGCTTCCAAGATACATTTTGTATAATCTACTACTGTTTTGTCTAGATCTTCTATTGTCCTTACCTCTTCTATGCTTTCTTTGGTGATACCCTTTGTGTCTATTGCTTTCTCTAATTCTGTTCTAAAGCTATTCCAGTCGGCATTTCTCGTGTTGAATTTCCTGGTACTATTGATTTTTCTCTGCTGTGGCTTGTTTGATATAGCGAGGTTAAAAAGGATGGGCTTATGATTTGAGATGGTGCCAAAAGAATCATCTATTCTCCAGTTATTGATTTTGTGTAGCAGAGAGGATGTGCATAATGTGATGTCTATTATGCTCGAGCAGAGTGAACCCATTCTATATGCACTAAATGTAGGAGATTTGCCAGTGTTTAGTATCTCGAGATTGAGTTCTGCTACTGTTTCCATTAATAGTGTTTCCCTTTTATCATCTGCCTTGCAACCCCACCAGATACTGCTTGCATTAGCATCACCTCCTATGATGACATCTTCAGTGTTCATTACTTCTTTGAATTTTTTGATCGTGCTTAAGTCTTCCTCTATTATTCCTTTTTTGTGTAAATACATACTAATTAAGCCTACATTAGTGTGACCTAAATTTAGTTCAACTCCTACAATATCCTCAGTTAATAAATTAGGGTTAATAGTAAACTGAATGTTTGGGTCTGTGATGACTATTGCGGATCTTACCGGTTTGGATTTATCGTTTGTAATCTTTTGTATAATGCGGTACTGTGATCCAACAGTTACATGTGATTTGGCTCCAACGTAAGGCTCTTGCATTAGTATCGCTGAAAAACCTTTCGTTGTAGCTGCGCGTAAACACTCTAGAGTTGCCGCTCGTCCTCGATCGAGGTTATATTGGACTATTTTGATGACATTATCATTGCCTGAAGGGCCCTTTGAAACTGTTTTATTATGTGTGTCATCTGATTCTTAGCATGCATCAACGTCTCGGGATGTAAATACCAGCGCACTTAAAAAGAAGTATAATTCCGCCTCCAGGTCCTTCAAAAGCGTCATTGGCAAGGCAAGGTCTGAGCAGAATTGGCGAGAAGCTAGTTCGTCTTCTTTCGGGAACCCGTGCATTCTGGTCTCTCGCCAAGGCTATCCAAGGGAACTTCTGTCAGCCATCTCTTCCATCTCTGCACAGAGAGGACAACTCACTGGCCCATGCCGCAAAAGAGAAAGCCAATCTTTTAAGCTCTCTCTTTGCGTCCAACTCGAATCTAGATGACGGGGGGAATACAGCGCCGACCATCCCGTGATGTGAGTGCTCCATGCCGGATGTGCGATTTACACAGCGCTTGCTTCGTAAAGCACTCTTCTCCCTGGACATCAGCAAGTCGAGTGGGCCTGATGGAGTCCCTCAAATTGTGAATAGAATAGAATAGAATAGAATAGAATTTATTTTTATTCAATATAGATCACATGTGTAATTCTTATTGAAAGTCATTTTTTACTTTACCACTGGTTCGAAAAAAACCTCTGTCCTGGGAAGAACCAGCAAGAAACCCAGCGGGATTTTTTTAAAAGCATATTTTACATTAATGATTGGTAGATATAAAATTTATTTTAGAAACAGCTTGGAAGCGACCACCTCATTCCCAGGGGTTACTATCAACCATGTATTCATTTATACTATAATTGCCCTTTTTATACAGTTTCAACTTAACAAAACATTTAAACTTGGTAATAGAGAGAGCCTGTACAATTTCCGGGACCCTGTTGTAATAGCGTATACATTGCCCCATGAATGAATTACTGACTCTGTGGAGTCGAGAAACTGGTATCACTAGCTTGTATTTGTTCCTAGTGTTTACAGAATGTACATCACTTTTTTTTACTAAAACTACCTTTGCTTTTGTGAACATACATTAAATTTGCGTAAATATACTGCGAGGCCAAAGTTAATATATTTATTTCTTTAAATTTATCTCTAACTGACTCTCTCGGTTTTAGATTGTAAATAGCTCTAATGGTCCTCTTCTGTAAATCAAAAATAGTTTCTGAATCAGCCGCATTTCCCCATAGCAAAATCCCATAAGACATTATGCTATGGAAATAACTGAAATAAACTAATCTAGCTGTCTCGACACTTGTGAGACCTCTAATCTTTTTACAGCATAGGCTGCAGAACTTAGTATGCTCCCTAGTTTGGACATATGGGGGCCCTACTGAAGCTTTGCGTCGAGAGTGATGCCAAGAAAAACAGTGGATTCAACAGGGCTCAGTTCTTTCCGATTTAAAAACACATTGGTACTCAGATTTTGAACATTCTTTGTTGTAAATTTATTACATTTAGTTTTATTTCCGTTTAAATGTAGATTATTAACGTTAAACCAATGCACTAATTTTGATATAGCATTATTCACTTCGTCACATTTAAATGATTGACGTTTAAGTTTAAAAATCAAGGAAGTATCATCAGCAAATAATACTATATCATGATTATCCCCTACAAGAGAAGGTAAGTTATTAATATACACTAGAAATAGGAATGGGCCGAGAATGGAGCCTTGAGGGACACCCATTAGTACAGGTGACCCGGAAGAACTTTTACCAATGATAATAACTTTCTGCATTCTTTTACTTAAATATGAAATAATAAGTTTAAGCGCTGTGTTCTTGACACCATAGTACTGTAGCTTCCTGATTAATGTCTCATGGTGAACGCAGTCGAAGGCCTTGGAAAGGTCACAAAATATACCCAAAGCATCCTCTGCATTCTTCCATGCACAAAAAATGTTTAATAAGCTCAACTTCAGCGTCAGTTGTTGAGCGACCCCTTGTAAAACCGAATTGATTTTTATGTAGCAATTTATTAATATTAAAGAAAATTAACATCTGATCCAAAATTATTTTTTCACAAATTTTACAAAACGTTGGTAGTACAGAAATTGGTCTAAAATTGGCGGGGTCTAATGTACTACCAGATTTAAATAAAGGTATGATTTTACTATGTTTAATTAAATCAGGAAACATACCAGATTCGACGCTTGTATTAAATATAGTGGCTAGATACGGTGCTATTATATCTATTATAGATGAAACAACTTTAACGGAAATCCCCCATAATTCTGCCGTTTCTTAACATCAATAGTTTTTAAATATTCAACGATATCTTTTGGCAGTACTATATGGAATTTAAAAGTATTTGAACAAGCCTTTACATTTTGTTTAAGCAATGATTAGGCGACAGTAGGAGAATAGATTAATGATTTAGTTCTCAAAAAAGGAACATCAGTAAAATGTTTCTCAAAAGCCATAGCAACTTCTTGATCAGATCGCGTTAAATTATTGTTGATATTCAATTGAAAACCCGAGTTGCGCGATTTGACCTTGCCCGTTTCACTATTTATTATTTTCCAGGTCATTTTAATTTTTTCGGATGCAGTTTTAATTTTGTTACTTAAATGTAAAGCCTTAGCTGTGGAGCACACTTTTTTTAAATATTTTAGAATATGTTTTTATATAATCTTTAAATATAACACTACTATTATATGATCTTTCCTTATAAAGCTCATATAACTTTCGCCTACTTTTATAAATTCCTACTGTCGCCCATTCATTAAATGATTTGCGACTGTTAAAAGAAAAAGTTTTAGAAGTAAATATCCTACTAAATTCACAAGTTATAGTTTTAAATAACATACCATACAAATAATTAGCACTATTTTTAAATGAAAGTGATGGAAGTCTTTTAATTATATTACTTCTAAACCTCTCCAAGCGATGTTCTTTTTTTGGAACAAACACAACTTTCTTATTTTTCTGTTTCTTGTGTATATAAGGCAATGATACCAACTGTCCACAGTGATCTGAACTTAAATTTTGAATAATTGATTTATGCAAGGGCTTAACATCTGTAAAAATGTTATCTATACAGGTCGCACTAGCCCCAGCAATACGTGTTGGTTCTAAGAATAAATTAACAAGATTATACGATTTAAACAATGAGCTAAACTTAATACTAATGGCAGAAGTTTCAAGGAGATTGATGTTAAAGTCTCCACATATTACAAGAGACTTGTTCTGTTTACTAAGTTTGAGCAAAACTTCTTCCACAATCCTTTCAAAATAGTCATAAGTAGCACATGGGGCTCTGTAAAAACTTACAACAATGAGGTGCTCGAGCTCGACACAAGCCATTTCTACAGTTCGCTCAACAGAGAGGCTCACTATATCCTTACGTTCGTTATATAATAATGATTTATCTGCTAGTATTAAGGAGCCACCACGTAAACAGTAACAGTGGTAGAGCCACGCGGTAGCTTTTGCTGTCGCACGGATGGGTCGGCTCGAACCGGGGTGGTACCACGACCTCACAGAATACCAGCGTGAAGTAGAGGTTTACCTCTGCGTTTCGCTTGGTGAGTGCAGGTGGCTGGAGGCCCTTTTTACTGGAAATGAGGCATTCCAACTTAGTCCTCACGGGTGACAACGCATCTGCATTTTGATTCGCAAACGAGGATAGATGTAGATGTCTATGGGCCGCAGCAACCACTTACCATCAGGTGGACTGTGTGCTCGTTTGTCACCCTTATCCTATTAAAAAAGAAAAAAACTTTTTTCTCTATTGAAAGAACTGACCACCTGGTGATTTCTGAAATTAAACATGAAATTATAATCTTTTAGCCAATGTTCAGTAATACAAAGGATATTTATGTTGTTACTATTTAAAAATAATTCAACTTCTAATTCTTTGCCCATCATGCCTCGTATATGTTGATGCACCAGGTGTAAACAGTTTTTATTACTTATTTGTGGGCTGCATTCAAAGTTAATTAAACTATTATTATTGCTAGAGATTGCCTCTATTGTCGCATTTACTAATTTAAATTACTTGGAACTGATTCCAAATTAAATGTCAAATGATTTACATGCTTAATAAAATCAGTCTTGATAGCCAAAAACTTGGGTGAGTTAAAAAGTAAATAATAAGATAGCACCTCTGCTATCAGTCTTAAATTATATTTGGACAGGTAATACCTATCTTTTGTCCAAAACTTTTTTATTAAATTATTTATATCAACTAAATGAAATTTGTCATTATTATCATAACAATTATATATCAAATTTAAATTATTGTTACATATTAAATTATTCATTTGTATATTTAAATTATGTCTTAGAATATTTTCCTGTGGCAATCCCTGTATGTAAGGCAGTGTGAACAAGACAATTTTGTGTACATTTAAGTTATTAAGTTGCTCAATATATCTTAATAACTGTTTGTTGTTTACACTGCCTCTTCCACCAACAAAAATTATTATTGTACTATTTGGGCAAAATTTAGTAACAATAATTTTATTTAGGATGTCACTAAAAGATGCTCCAGGCATGCAGCAATTTGTAACTTTTTGTCCCTTTAAAGAGTTATTTAAAGTTATGCCTAGATTTTTTCCCATGTTATCGCTATACACAATTATATTATTTTTAGTAATAGTTAAGTTATTTATTATTTTAATATCCTCTGCTATGGCACTGTCGTAGAGTTTTGGTAGTGGTATGATATTATCAACATACACCGACTCTGAAGAAGCTGGTATTGAATGCTGACACTCACATTGATGTTTTACTAAGGAGTCAAAACGCTCCTCATTATGTTTACATGTCTTTACCAGATTATCCATAGCCAGTATGTGTTCTTTTATTTCGTTTTGGGCTGACTTATATTTATTGGATACAGTTTGAAGGGAATTCGTAAGAGATAATATTTCAGATTTAAGGCACTCTACGTCAGTCTCATAACATTTTCTTATGCTATCCACCTCAATTGAATACAACTTAAGTTCATGTATCAATGCTTGCTTTTGTTTACATAAATTAACATAATTTTTGGTATTAATCTAATTTTTTATAATTTTTTGTACTTTCCTTATGTATTTATTAACTTTTATATACTTCTTCAATTTGGTTTTACTCTTAGAGTATTTAGTTTAATACTCCAAGGTTTTACTGCAATTAATCCTCACTGAGTTTCCTGAAGTGGAAGAGTCGTCACCAGTCAAATCGTTGAAGTTGTTGATCGTGAAATGATCGTGAAAAAAAGTTGCAGATTGCTGTAAAATTCTTGAAGTATTACATTGCACAAGCTCAGAGAACAGACTTTGACTTTGTGCTGAAGACCTGTGCTCCGGAGTTGGCACCGGTTTTAACGCGTCTTTTCCGGTACTCCTACTCCCAAGGCGTAATCCCGAATTCATGGAAGACAGCTTTGGTCCTCCGATCCCTAAAAAAGGCGACCGTTCAGACCCGTCCAGCTACAGGCCTATCGCCATAACCTTCTTGTTCTCCAAAATAATGGAATCCATTATAAACTGCCAGCTCATGAGGTACCTTGAGGATCACGAGCTGATTAGTGACCGCCAGTACGGTTTTCGTCGGGGTCGATCAGCTGGTGATCTTCTGGTCTACCTGACTCATAGATGGGCGGAGGCAGTAGAGTCCAAGGGGAAGGCATCGGCCGTTAGTTTGGACGTAGCGAAGGCCTTCGATCGGGCCTGGCACAAAGCGCTTCTTACGAAGCTTCCTTCTATGGGCTTCCCGAGAAATTGTGCAAATGGATCACCACTTTCCTCGCTGATTGGAGCATCAAGGTCACAGTAGATGGTGCATGCTCTGATTCCAAGCCTATCAATGCTGGTGTTCCACAAGGCTGCGTGCTATCACCAACGCTGTTTCTCCTGCATATCAATGATATGTTGCAAACTAGTAACATTCATTGCTATGCAGACGACAGTACTGGTGATGCTTTATATACCGGCCGTGCAAATGTTTCTCGGGGAAACATCGCCGAGTACCGGGACAAACTTGTGTCTGAAGTCGAGTCTTTGCTTAACAAAGTCTCGAATTGGGGGCGACTAAATCTAGTCCAGTTCAATCTCCAGAAGACACAAGTTTATGCGTTTACCGTTAAAAAGAACCCCTTTGTCGTATCTCCTCAGTTTCAAGGCACTCCCCTTGCTGCCTCAGCTAGCATCGGAATCCTCGGCGTCGACATATCGAATAGTGTGCAGTTTCGTAGTCATTTGGAAGGGAAGGCCAAACTGGCCCCTAAAAACTTGGCGTGCTCAGCAGAGCGAGACAGCATTTCATGCCGGCACATCGCTTACAACTTTACATGCACATGGAATACTGTTCTCATCACTGGGTCGGGGCACCCCAGTGCCAGCTCCTACCACTTGACCGCATATAGGGCAGAGCGGTTCGAATCGTCGACGACCGAGTTCTTTCTGATCGGCTCGATACACTGGCACTGCGTAGAGATGTCGCATCGCTTTGCGTATTTCATCGCATTTACCACGGGGAGTGCTCTGAGGAATTGTTCGGACTAATTCCAGCCGCTCAATTTTACCATCGCACATCACGTCAAAACTTGCGACACCATCCATACCACCTGGATGATCGGCGGTCCACCACTGTGCGATTTAGAAGATGTTTTCTTCCTCGCACAACTTCCTTGTGGATTCGATTACCATCAGCGATTTTTCCGGACCGATACGACTTAGAAAACTTCAAGAAAAGAGCCTACTCCTTTTTAAAAGGCCGGCAACGCATCTGCAATTCCCCTGGTGTTGCGGTTGTTCTTGGGCGGCGGTAGTCACTTACCATCAGGTGAGCCGCATGCTCGTTTGCCCCCTCTCCTATAAAAAAATTACCGTTTACTGGATAGACACAATAAAAATAAAAAACTTGACTAATGATAATGATGATGATGACAAGACTTTTCTTTTTTTTACACACGACTGACGTCTTCCACGAACATGTGTAACACTACATGAATTTCAAGTACGTTGCCAGCTATTCAGAAAGAAGGAGGTTCTTTTCTTGAATAAGTCACCTCTGTCTGTTATCTCTCTGTTCTGTCGGAAAAACCATTGGCGACAAAAAATTCCCCGGTGCGGTGGTTCGAGCATTTTTTACCACATTATAGTTGGACCATCGATAAACTATTTTTTAATATTAGTGTACGGAATTGTAACAAAATAACTTTGAAAGTTGTGGTTTGTACATAATGGGTTTTGCAAGCACGACGATGCTACATTGTTATTTTATTTTATTTCTAATAGAATTTGAATGTTTGTGTGAATAAAGCCACTCGTAAATAATCTATAACATGTCAACTTCACATTAAGAATAAAAAATATTTCAATGAGAGCATTTGAAAAATAAAATTCTTAATTTTTTGAAAGATTTAATTTAAACAAAGTTTTAGCAATACGCGCCGAAATCAATTTGAAATGAGTTTGCTTTTAAATGTTGCATAAATACGTTCTTAAAAATAAATTTCAATATTATTCAGCGTAACAAAACATCTGCAATGTATTTTTGATACAGCCAAAAATGTTTGAACAAAAAACTTATTAACATTTCAACGCAATGCAGGTATAATTCCTCATTGTACAGGCACAAAATAATAGTAAGAGGCGTTTAAACAAAACGGAAGAAAAAAGTGTTATTGTTTCGCGTTAAGAAAAAAATATGCAAATTGTGACCGACCGAAGTAGGAAGGGTATTTTACCAACGATAAAAACATTTCAAGAATGTTTTGTTAATATTTAAACTCGTTGATTTCTTTAATTTAATTTTTCATTTTTAACTCGAAAATTTCGCTAGAAAAACAAAACACTTCTCAATGTAATTATTTTGATTGTATATATTTCTATATAATTGCAAACTGCAAAATAACAAACTATTGAGATATTATTTTTATGCGTAATAAAACTGGTAAGTAAGGCGTTTATAATAACCAAGTTTTTACCAAAATATGTTCATTGTTGGTGATAGGATACTGGCCAAAAAGTTTTCAAGCATTTAAATTTTAGTTTTTTTTTCGTGATAACACATAATAACGTTAAGTACGATAATGATCCACGACTTTTTCTACCACCAGGGCGGCGCCACTTTAGAGTGAGGTAAAATATTTGACAGATTTCATAGCGGGGACGATAATTTCTTAGGAAAATGTAATCTTTAAGGTTTCTTTCTGTATTATTAGTTATATTTTATATTAATTACATTAGAAATGAATAAACCAAACTATAAAAATAACTAAAAGACGACTTTTTAATAAAAAGAGTTATTATGTGCAAAAAATTAAAAATGAAACAACTGACGCATTGTGTTATATATAAATACAATACTCTAGATAATGATAAACTATTATTTAAAACTAATTTCTCAATTAACTGACATTGTGTAACAAAAAACTTTACCTCAGTCGCTATTAGCGACATCTGGTGAATGGAAGATTATTAGCCCTCATTGACTCTGTAGACATAAGTGGAGTAACGTAAGTAAATAATTGAAAAAGTCAAAGATGGCGTAGTGCTCTAATCGCCTATCTTATACGTATGCATGAAATAAATTAGTTTTGCGTTTTGTCTAATAATTTTGTAAAATCATGAGAGAAGCGAAAGATCAGGCTAAGTGGCGAGAAGCTTATGTCCAACAGTGAACTTCCTCAGGATGATAATAATAAGTCTGAAATAAACGCTATATTTCCAAGAAAGCAATTACTGTGATAGTAAACCCATTTTATAAACAATGCAACAACTTGAATTGTTTATAACCTACTTTCAAAATAAATGTATTTTTCATTCGTTCCCACCTTAACAATGTATGTGTGTGTAACTTTAGGCCAATTACAACAGATAAATAAATATATTTTTCGGTTCAATTTCGACTAAAATTTTCCAAAATTAATCTACATTCTTTCTCTTTGCTACATTCGCTATTTAGTTGTTTATTATATTTTATCATAAAGTTCAATGTAAGTACAAAACAATAAATTAATTTTAAGTTATATTTACAAAATTTAAATTTGTAATAACACACAGACAAATAAACAAATACTATAGTATGTGCCAAATCGATTGAGAAAAACGGACAATGACCTTTCGGTCGTTTAACCAGGGGTTACAAACCTTCAATATATAGGCACATTTTATATGTAGTACTTTCTTTATTTATAATGATTTTTTTATAATGATTGATATAATATATATTTATTAACTATTATTAAAAAGTTATGTGAAAGATCGCTGTAGAAGAAAAATCATCTATTGTTATAAAGTACTTTATTCATTTAACAACAAAAAACATTAATTTATAACACATATAAAGATTCGAGTGATAACGACACCGAATAAGTACGTACTTATGCAAAAGATAAAACTTTATTTTTAATATTATATAAGAACTTTATTTTTATTCGGTGCAATCATCACTCGTATCTTCACTTGATGAACTATCTGTAACATTAATTATAAAGCGATCTGCAGTTTGGTCAATTCTATCATCCATGCCACGCATTTTTTGTTCAACCTTAAGGACATGCTGAACACAGTTTTTCCATTTATCTGGCGTGATTTGAGTTAAACCATCTTTAAGTAAATTTTTAACATCTTTTAACTTGAAAGTTGTATTTTTTCGTGCAACGTACCCTTTCACATCTGCCCACACAAGTTCAATGGGGTTAAGCTCACAGTGATAAGGAGGTAACCTTACCACTGTGATGCTAGATGATGATTCAAATACCCAATCACATCCCTCCAAAAAGCCATTTTCATTGCCAACGTGTACAACTATTAATCGCTTTCCTTTACCCGAAGGGGCTTTCGCGCCAGTAGAGTAGCCTTCTAACCGTGATTGACGAGAAGATTCAATTGTGGTGTCTTCCCATACCTTTCCCATAGTATGACCTGCGTTAATCCATGTTTCGTCAAGGTAAAAAATGTTACGTCCCTCGTTTCTTAATATTTGTATTTCTCTCAAATATCTGGTACGCCACAGAACTATCTCTGGGCGATCTATTAGACCACTTTTTCTGTTTCTCTTTATATATTTGAATTTTAAATGGCGCAACACACGTCGCAGGGAAGTTTTGCTCAAGTTTGGCAACTGGTCATCTTGATTTATACTGAGCAAAATTTTGTCTAAAGTCGGTAATTCTCCTGCAAGAAAGAACTGATGCACTTTCGCTCTTATAGCCGATTTATCAAAATCGTCCAACTTGTCAATTACAGACTTTTTTCTTTTATTAATTATTCCCTTTTCTGGTATTTTATGGGAATCTCTATACACGCTTAATACGCGATATATAGTGCTCTTGCTGACTCCTGAGATCTCCGAAACCTTTTCTACCATATTAACGTTTGAAGGATACACGTCTTCGGGCCAGGTGTTTTTGACATATTTGTATACATTAATGATAATCTCTTGTTCCCCGACCGACAAAGTGGTAGGTTTTCTCTTTTTTACTGGTGACGTTAAAGGTGCTCCAGAAGATGGGCCTGTAAATAAATGACAAAAATATACTACCATAGTACTACATCACATAAATACATATTGTTTTAGAAAATAAATACCACATGGTCACATAAAAAGAGCGCTTTAAGAAATAGAAAGGCTACGTCGTCGCATTTGTACCTATTTGTACGTACCTGCTACGTTTATTATGGGTCGGCGACGTCTCTTTCCACTTGATGTTGAAGGACCGGGTCCTTCACCAAATTCTCCTGAACTCATGTCGATTTAGTAACGACCGTCACAGTAAAACTAATATAACAGATTCAAAAAACAAAAACTTAACGATATAACAAATTTAACAGTAAAAACTCAACTAAAACAATGCAATGAATGCTATGAATTACCCGAGACGTACACACGCAAGCGCTATCCGAACACGAATGAAAACAAAATGGCGGACCGGCCCAAAAAAGGTGACGCATCTCTGGCTGCCATTGTCACGTTTCTTTTAGAACGAACTGACGTAACGCGCGTTTTGTTTATTTTAAAGGGATGAATTTGCAAAAGCTCAATATGGTGATTATATTGCTTCAAATATTTTTTTAATATGAAACTGTTATTAAATGAATTGCTGCGTTACTTACCATAAATTGAAATATAAAATATAACACATTTTTCGCGATGTACCGTAAGATTTTACTATGTTTATAGGAACCACAGACAATATTATTTAAGAAACAAAAAAACAAAACATATGTGCTGACCTAGAAGTGGGAATAATATCAATATTTAAATATTGTTATCACATCTAAATTGAGATTTTGTAAGTTACGCCTTTTGACACTCGGCTCATATCTGAGGTCATTGTCCGTTTTTCTCAATCGATATGGCACATACTATAAATTAAAACATCGCCAGGAAAGGGGCAGTAATAAAGAGTATTACATAGCCATTTAATAACGTTAAGTAAACTAAAATATTAAAATAACTACAGATACGATCTCCATTAAGTTTGCATGCGAAACAACAATTTGTATTAAATATTTATTGGCCGCAGTAATTTCTACTTGATGAAATATTATTTCCTGTTTATACTTAAGTTTAAAAGCATAAGTTAAACCATTTTCACCGCTTAATGACGTCATAAAACTCTGAGTGTTAATTTATTATTAACTAAAGGTTAAATTCCAAGAGCGAGTCTTATTCGACACTATTCCGAAGATATCCCGGACGTCAGTCTGAGCGAGATTAGAATGGCTCTCCAGCACCTTAAAAACGGCAAGGCCCCAGGCGAGGATGGAATTACAGCGGAGCTTCTGAAAGCGGGTGGAAGACCGGTACTTGAAGTCCTTCAGAAGCTCTTTAATTCCGTCCTCCATGGTGGCATTACACCGGAGGCGTGGAGCAGAAGTGCGGTGGTCTTGTTCTTCAAGAAAGGTGACAACGCTCTCTTGAAGAACTACAGACCGATTTCCCTTCTGAGCCGCGTCTACGTGCTGTTTTCGAGAGTCATTACGAATCGTCTCGCGCGCAGACTTGACGACTTCCAGCCTCCCGAACAAGCCGGTTTCCGAAAGGGCTTTAGCACCATAGACCACATACATACCCTTCGGCAAATTGTACAGAAGTCCGAAGAGTACAATTTGCCACTATGTCTGGCGTATGTGGACTATGAGAAAGCCTTTGATTCCGTCGAAATTTGGGCGGTGCTGCAGTCCCTTCAGCGGTGCCAAGTTGACTGTCGGTATATCGAAGTGCTGAAGTGTTTGTACAGTAGAGCTACGATGGCTATCCGAGTACAGAACCAGAGTACGAAACCTATCCAATTGCAGAGAGGTGTAAGACAGGGTGACGTTATATCCCCGAAACTCTTCACCGCTGCATTGGAAGACGTTTTCAAGCTTCTGGACTGGAAAGGATACGGAATTAACATCAATGGCGAGTACATCACTCACCTTCGATTTGCCGACGATATAGTCCTCATGGCAGAATCGCTGGAGGAGCTAAGCACTATGCTCAATGACCTCAATAGTGTCTCCCAACGGTACAGCTCTGTACTAACACACGGAGCGTTGGCCGCTCCACAGGCTGAACACTGTGCTCGATGAGAGTTCTTACCTTTTCCTTACACGGTCAAAGAACCAATTCATAATGCTGCTGCTATTTCATGTAGGTGTTTTTTGTAAACATGCTCCTTATCTGTTCAAGCGATCGGTAATATGCTCAGATAACCACTTTCGCTTACCATTTTGAAAAAACATCGGAGGTACACTAGAATTCAGTATCTGAAACACGAGTATGTACACATATATAACACAAAAACCAAGATGTGTAAAAACTAAATAAACTTGGGTAAGGTTAGGTTAGATTCAGAACGGGTTTCTGCTTTATCGTAATAGGGAGCTTATTAGTGGCTTGGAAACCAACGGTGAGTTGCGAGGGAAGAGGATTGTTGGAGTGACGATCTACTCCACCTATCTATCGCGACAGGCGGGGTAGCATCGACAATAAGGTGGTTTTTGAGCCACGGAGAGAGACGTTGGTCGGTATTACGATGCACCGCTCTCCCTATCTTCCGCAACCAAAACTTGGTCAGCGGTGGAGCTATAGACCAGATCCTTTTTTGAGGTGGTAGAGCCTTGCTGCAGCTACATTAATTGTACAGTTGTAGCACTATTGTTGTAGGTCGGCTAGACCGAGGAAGGACCACGCTCTCACAGTATAGGTACCAGCGTAAAATAGCAGGTTAACGCTGCTGTGTTTCATATGGTGAGTGTAGAGAACCGGAGATCCTTTTTACTGGAAAAGATTCATTCCATCTTAGTCCTCACGGCTGACAACGCATCTGCATTTTGATTCACAAACGAGGATCGATGTACGAGACTCGTAGATATTTATGGGCCACAGTAACCATTTACCATCAGGTGGATTGTGTGCTCGCTTGTCACCCTTATTCTATAAAAAAAACACCACTGGGGTCAGCAAGGCTGATACTTCTGAATGTTCGTTTTTTCTGGCTTCATTGCCTCCGCGTGTCAGACTTGGAGTGTCTTTGCGCAGATATGGTAACCGCTGAGAAAAGCGCACCTTGTGTTCTAGTGCAGTTCATTTGAGAAGGAAAAAGGGAAGGGAGTTGTTCGCTCCCAAGGATTGAACAGGTAGCGTAGGTGGGACCCCAGATTTTAGCGATAGCGTTAGCTTTGCCAGTAAGCGGCGAAAGTTTTTTTTTTATAGGATAAGGGTGAAAAACGAGCACACAGTCCACCTGATGGTAAGTGGTTGCTGCGGCCCATAGACATCTACATCTATCCTCTGTTACAGATCAAAATGCAGATGCGTTTTCACCCGTGAGGACTAGGATGGAATGCCCCATTTCCAGTAAAAAGGGCCTCCGGCCACCTGCACTCACCAAGCGAAACGCAGAGGTAAACCTCTACTTCACGCTGGTATTCTGTGAGGTCGTGGTACCACCCCGGTTTGAGCCGGCCCATCCATGCGACAGCAAAAGCTGCCGCCTGGCTCTACCACTGTTAAAAGTGGAACACCTTGGAGTTTTAGCCGATGCGCATCTGACATAACCTGACATAACCCGTTCTTACCCTTGCGAGGTTGGTATACATATAATTTCCCAAAGTAAAAAAAGTAAGTTTAGGTTAGGTGGTGGTTTTGCATCGCTGATCACCTGAAGCCAGTTAGCTTGTCAGAATACTATAACACTGATCGCTTAAATGGGATTACTAGAAGAAACAAAAAATATCTCAGTACTTTATCAAGGAAACAGTAGACAAAAACATAATTAGCATTTAGAAATTTGATATAAAACTGCACTTTAAGTGGCTCTGTTCTTAAAACACGTCTTTATCTAGGTCTATTCAGCTGCGGGACAATAACTCAGTGTTGTGATTTAAATGAATACGCTACTCTGGTAACTGATACCCTTGAGAGCAAACTAAAATTAGGGTTACCATAATCTCAAACTTTCCCGACCTGTTAAGTACATGACAGTATAATTAAATTTGGTCTTCGAAAATAAAGAAATAATGTATGCTAAAAACTTGTAGATCTGTAGCTTAAATGAGTGCTAAAGAATAAAAAAGATATATTAACCTAATTAGTATCAAATGCTATTGAGCAGCTTTTTTAATAACTTTGTTCCTCAAAGATAGAGAATGGTAACCCTAACCCAAAATTCAAATTATCAAAAAAAAGACTGCCATTCATAGATAGTTTTGTTTTTTTTTTGTCTCAACTGCGTTCTGAAAGTAGGACATGCATGTCATTATTGTTTTTTCTTTCGAAAACCGGCTATGAATAATACCTCGTCATTAATCGTACTTTTTGAAATTGGAACGCAGCTGGTGTAGTTTTTTCGCGACATTTTTTGTCTTTTCTATGATTCGGAACCTTGTGTTGTTTTGTGATTTGAATATATTTTATGCGTTTTGACCTTGGAGTCAAAAGCGTTGTAACATTTTTTAGGGTTTATTATTATTGAAATTTTAACGGTGTTTAAAAATAATGCTTAACTTGGTTTATATGGGTGATGGTTTTGGTAAGTTATTGCGTTTGTTGTTAAGTGTGTTTTGATATAATATCACGTTTAATTTATTTAGAAATGTAAACGGAGAACTGCCTGCTTTTTAGGTAAACGCGAAGGAGTAACAATAAAGTTTCTATTTAGAATGACAACACTTTATTAATATATAATAATTTTGCTGACGTCTACCTTCTTACAAAATATCAATCTTAGTTATGGTCACCACCATCATCATCATGGAGCATTTCAAGAATGTGTAAACTTGTATACATTATATTGAAGATTTTCTCATATAAGTACACCAAGTTAAGCAGACTTAACTTGGTGTATATGAGATTATATATATAAATATTGATAGATATAAAATTTGGCTTTGCAACCTTCAGTCGGTAGCCGTAGGCTCGTAAGTCAACCAGGACGGTGTCTTACGTGCTCTTAAGGTTCGCCACTAAATTTAAAGTAAAAATACAACCATAGGTCATCATTTCTTAGAGGGCTCTCCTCCGCACTTCTCAAGTGCGTGTTAACCAACTTCACATGTTCTCAAATTCTTTTATTCCGCACACATACGTTCCCTCACGATGTTTTCTTCACCACCTAACGCGTGGTAAATCAGCACTCAAAATTGCAATCAACAATATATTTAGTGATGTCAGGGATATGGTGGGGGGAAGCGCAACCCCTAAATTACCACAGCTTACTACGGTTGCTCAATGACTGAATGAAATCTGTAATTAATTATTAAAAATATTATTCCAAACCGTCAAGTATAATATCTCTCTACAAGATGCAGGAGTGTACAAGCTTGATTGTGAATGTGGTCTCTCTTACAAAGGACAAACAAAAATATCTATAAAAATCCGCATGAAAGAAACTAGCTGACGCAAAGCACCGACGCTCCGGAACGTCTGCAGTTTGTAAACATGTTCAAGGCTGTCCCCGATTACATCAGATTTACTAGACCACAAATCCTCACAAAAGAACACCAATTTCTACAGAGGCTCTTACGCGAGGTGACTGAAATAATAAAAAACATCCTAATTTCAATAGAGAAGATGGATGGGTGCGGCCATCTGCTAGGGATACAATAATTAACAAAGTTAAATCCAAACCCAAGCATACCACTGCAAGACTTTAAGATACTGCAATTTCGTACTGTGTAGGTCGAAAAAATTAATCTTTATATATAAAAATTAATTGTCACATTGTTTGTCCGTGATGAACTCCTAAACTATTGAACTGATTTCAATGAAAGTTTGCACACTGTGTGCAGTTTGCTGTTCCAACTTGAGAGATGTTAGATTGTAGAGATGGTAGAGATAATTTTTATCCCGATAAGTGACCCTCAATATTTTTTATTACGATTTAAGGATTTATTAGGACAAAGGATCGTCGGAGAGGGAAGAACAACGTCTGCCTGGCTAGCTATTATTATATAAAAACTGAAGGTAGCCGGGCTAACTATGACATCGGGACGTCAAACATCTCAGCCCCCGTAACCATCGGGAAACGTCGGGAATTAAAAATAAGTTAACTAAACGTAATAAAATCAATATAAAAATATTATGGCAAAATTTTCTGGGGATAATAGAAAACAATTAAATTATTTATCCACTGTATTTTAATATTATGTAAATTATATAGTAGTTTCTTTTAATTCTTGGTCACTAAATTTGCTATTGACACTTGAATATAGCGAAGGCGTGATATAAACTTGCAGGGTAGAAAGAACGGCTTGCTCTTTAAATAAAATAAGTTTTTACTGTTTGTACCTACCTTATATATTACTTATTATGTTTGAAATAGCATGCCTAGTGACCTCCAAATTAAATAAACGCAAAATTGGTTTATTTTGGTTTAGTTATTATTGGTTTTATTTACTTTTCACTGGCATCCGCATTTGTTTTTAGTTGTTATTAAAATACGCTGCTGCCCGTTTCCTGGTTTGATTTCCCTTTGTCGTCTCTTTTGACACACGCGGGACTATATGGGATAGTGGCTATTATTACAATGTAACAACACGGTCAACATGCATATATTTGTAAGTATTATTAAATTTGTATTAAGGCGATACCCCGACCAAAACCTTGCGATAGTGCGTTTTTCAGAGACTATTATCTCATTAGCTATGAAAAATAAACTACATCTAAAAGCACATTATTAATGTTCGATATCCTAGCATCACATTTCACGTTATAATTTGTTTTTATGTCTTATAAATACATTTAAAATCTACTTTTAAAAAATGACTAAAATTATTGATTACATGCATCTGTTGCTAAAGGCAACGCTCTAATCATTTGAGGATTACACTAATGGATAGATAATTTAAAAATTTATATTTTTCACGTTTTATTCAATTTTGAAAGCTCGTTTTTCTTTTTAATAAAAATAATTCCAAAAATTGTGTGAATTCTACGATAAAGCGGCGTACGTCTAAAGAGGGAACGAATGCTCAAGGTAATTTGGTCAGGGAAACGCCTTAACATTTAATCATCCGGATTGATTAACATTACTATTATGAAATAACTATAATCTAAATTTGTACAGCCTTTCACAAGCCCACTGCTGAACAAATTCTGCCAAGGAATGCCACAAAGCACGGTTCTGGCCACGTGCATCCATCGATTT
The DNA here is from genome assembly GCA_033319125.1 of Parnassius glacialis. Classification (NCBI taxonomy): domain Eukaryota; kingdom Metazoa; phylum Arthropoda; class Insecta; order Lepidoptera; family Papilionidae; genus Parnassius; species Parnassius glacialis. The sequence continues at coordinate 36,240,338 of JAVANC010000018.1, forward strand.
TCTACATGTCTTACCAGGTCGTCACTCCATCCAGTGGGGGGACATCCTACACGTTGCCTACCGCTACGAGGCTGCCACCCGAGAACTTTTCTTTCCCATCGGTTGTCGGTTCTTCGAGCTAATATGGCCGGCACATTGCCACATCAGTAATCCATTGGGGTTTGTCGGTTACCCTGTCTTTACTGTGGATATTATGCGCTTGTTTTTTTTTATATAAAATTAACTATTAACTAAGAAATGATGGCGATATCGCCAACCCTCATTCCCACAGCAAAGAGCTGGCGGCTAAATAAATTTCAAATAGACATCTGCCCGCTAATTGTCTAACTTGCAACGTGCATAAATTGAACGAAATTATCGTGTTGCGAACAAAAAAGCGCGTCAAACTGCGACGACTCTTTATTTTTAAAGCAATCGTCTTTAAAAACCTGTTGTAACCCCATGTCAAGGTGTGAAATTTGCAAATTTAAACAATTCCATTTCTTTAAAACCGCATTTCAAACGAATAAATAAAAAAAGAACCCTAGGCTTTCGAACTAAAGCTCCATTTTGTACTTACACTGGTAAACTTGTTTCATTCTAAAATCTAATATCGTGTATGCAAATCAGGTAACCCATTTCTTAACTTGCCCTATAATTATGGTGTTTTGCATATTATTCGAAAAATAAATATTTATAAGGAAGTGAAATTTAAGAAGTAATTTTTGTGAACTAGTATCGAATAAAGTGCGTTCGTTACTTTTTAAAAGTCTATTTTGCATATTTACATTCATTTAAAGATTCCGTGTCACGGTATGCTAATTTCTCACGTTAAAAACGGGTTGCTTTATTAAATTATGCGTGAGGACACTTTTGGGATTTCCTTCCCACGTCTTAATTAATTTTATGTACAAAATGTCATATTAAAAATTGAGCACTTCGTGTTCCTTTCTCTCTTGAGATAATATCATAAATGTTCGTCAATTATGACCTTGTGAAATGTTCTCAAGACATTACTTAGAAAAATATAACCTTTGAGGAAAATCTCCATTTCCAGCTGTGAACTATTAATTAACTATATATTTTATGAACCCAAAGGTTAAATATTAAGTATGAGCCTAATGGCCAAATATTCAAATGCTACTTTTAAAATGTCGGTAAGTCTCGTGGTGTCACAGTCATTTTGAATTAAAGTTATAGAGACAGCTCAAGACTTAACGGCACCTTAAATCTGAGTAGCGTAAACTTTAAAAAAGAAGAGGATGATAACACATACGGTGTTTTTAAACCTCTAACGTAACTCTTACAACTTGAAAACTTTAATAACCACCTTTAACAAAATGAAAAAGCCGTTTCACCAATTACACATTAAAAAAAAAACTATCTATTTATGCGTCATTTATGTCAATTCAAGCACAATACAACCCTAATACGAATCGACAAAGAATTTATCCGCTAATCGAAATAGAATAAATCGATAAAGGCACTTGACTCGTGCGTATCGATTTTTTTTTCAAATTCCCCTTCACATTTCTTTTCAAAGTTCTATTTGTCGGTGCACTCAATACCTGCTATTGTTACGTCATTCCTTTTTCAACATTTCATATTTTGACATGTTATTGTCGACGGCACTTGTTGACTTGTCAATAGATGTGTTATCGAAAAAGAATGTAACACAATATGATTGGCTGACCAATTTTTTTAACCTTAAATAACATAGATACTAATGGTCTTCGTTGTAAGTTTATTCTGTGTTATATAATCGAGAACTAAGTTTTCAATATTATGTAAAAGTAATTAGCTGTATAGTGGTTGTTTAAACTACCCTATATAATCACGTGGGTGTAAGAGGCGACAAAGGGAAATGAAATAGAAGATTGTCGCAGTATGTTCCTAACAACAGCTCAAAATAATAAAAAACGGCGGTTGCCAACCCGCGTGTCAAGCGTGGCAATTATGGTAAATGTTCAGCAGTGAATTTTTAATTGTCTGCAATCAATGGAAGAATGTATCAGTCTGATTGCGTCCCACTGGCACAAGCACAAGCCTCCTCTCATTTTACATTATATTCATTTAATTTTATATTTTGAAGCAGTGTCCTAAAATGCTTGCTGTTAGACGTCAAATGCCTCAGATATGCAGGTTGACACTATGTCTTCCTTCAACACCAAACATATTATTTTAAATCAACGCTAAAATATTGCAATTTCATTGGAGCTGAAGGGGTTTGAACTCAGTTTGCTTGTCCACACCAAAAGCTATCTCGTCCTTTATTTAGTAAGTTATAGTTGTCATTATCATCATTATCATTACAGCCTATAAAAAGTCCACTGCCATACAGGCTTTGTCAATAGATTGCATAACAAGAGGGGTATCTGTCATAGCTGCCAGGCGTTATCAGGACAATGATGCGGCCCATATCCTTTTTCCCATATCCGTTAAATTAAATATTTAGGAAAATATTTATTAGTAACTAGCTGTTCCCCGCGACTTCGCTCGCGTGTTAGAGTTTTTATGTTTTTGCGCGAAACCCTAATTCTTTTTCTAAAATTAAAGTAGCCTAAGTTACTCCTTGTGAAATCAGCTATCTGCTAGTGAAAGTCCCGTCAAAATCGGTTCAGCCGTTTTGAAGATTACCCGGAACAAACATACAGACAGACAGACAAAAATTTCAAAAATTGTATTTTAGTTATAGGTACTGTATTTACTTTCATATGCATTTAGTAAAAAACTGTAATTTTGACATTAAAAACAGACACTTCAATTTTATTTATTTGTATAGATATAGATGTATCAGAGAAATGTTTTGTTAAGTGGTAGAGCCATACTGCAGCTATATTGTGATTGCAGCACTATTGGGTCGGCTCGTCCGGGAGGGGAGCTCATAGCTGCTATTTTACGCTGGTTCCATGTCTCGAATTTTTTTTTATAGGATAAGGGTGACAAACGAGCACACAGTCCACCTGATGGTAAGTGGTTGCTGTAACCCATAGACATCTACATCTATCCTCGACTACGAATCAAAATGCAGATGCGTTGTCACCCGTGAGGACTAAGATGTAATGCCTCGCTTCCAGTAAAAAAGTTCTCCGGTTCTCTACACTCACCATACGAAACACAGCAGCATTAAATTGCTATTTTACGCTGGTATTCTGTGAGAGCGTGGTCCTTCCCGGTCGAGAGTAGAGAACCGGAGATTCTTTTTACTGGAAACGAGGCATTCCATCTCAGTCATCACGGGTGACAACGCATCTGCATTTTCATTCTTAATTGATGATAAATGTAGATGTCTATGGGCCGCTAGTTTGTCACCCCTTCTTCTATAAAAAAAAATGTCGCGTTAGAATTCCATGTTTAAAAATGTTACCAAAGAACATTGTGTGTTTATAATTTTCTACAAAAATTATAAACACATTCCTTATTTGTTGTGACAAAATAATCTTTTCAAATTAATTTATATGTCACATTTAATAATACGTTGATAGCTTTCGATTAAAAGTATTTTTAATTCAAGTGTTTATTTAAAGCTATATTATATTACGCTGCTATAAAAATAATAAATTTAAAATAAAATAAGTTTCATTAATTATTATTTTCCCGTTTACGACGCCTCCGTTTTAACGCTTTCGTGTAAGTGTTCTATGTAACAGCGTTTTAATTATCCGTTTTTAAAATGAAATCGAAAAATGTTATTATAATATGTTATTCCATTTAATGTGCTAGCCGGGTGTTTCGTAAAGGACACTTTAATGACGGCCCGGTCTCCTAAGAACCGGATGCTAATGATAGGGTTGCCCTGTCTTTGCTCTTGTAGATTAGACAAAGCGCTTTTAGTTTTCTTGGTGATATTTATACAAAATATGTCCAATGGTTTTAAAGGTTTTGTAGGTCTTTTGTATTTAGTATATTTTCTTATAAAATATATAGGGGTGCCAAACAATCACACTGTCCACCTAATGGTACATCTCCAATTATTCTCAATTAATGACAGACGCATTGTCACCAATGAGGACTGAGATGGGATTAAAGGCCCATCGATTCTCATCACCCACCATTCGAAGCATTGCAGTATTATGCTGCTAATTTACCGTTTCCTACCTGGTTGAATAGATCCATTCGTGTTGCAGCTATATATAAAGGTACGCGTACATACAAACAAAGAAGATACAGTTGGTTTGAAAATATCGGTCTTTTTCTGCCGACTTCCAAAAAGGAGACGGTACTCAATTCGGGTGTATGTTTTTTTTTATGTGTGTTACCTCATAACTTTGTACTGGGCGAACCGATTTCGATGATTCTTTTTTTATATGAAAGCTGATAGTTCTCGTGTGGTCTCATATGAATTTGATCAAGGTCAGACCAATGGTTATTGAGTTATTCTTAAATAACCTATATTGAAGTCACTTATATTGAAGTCGGCTGTACAAAATTTTTAATTTTAAATTATTTTGTAGTCTACTAAAATAATTTGCAAATTCTGAAGTCTCGACTATTTATCTCTGTACATAAAAATCAATCCAAAAAATTAAAAAAAATCCGCGAGTCTCGCTAAAACTCGAAACTGTCTCGACGGATTCTGATTAAATTTTTTGTGTGTATTTGAGTGGGTCCTTGGATGGTTCAGATTCACAACTAGAACCGGTAGGTGAAGCTGTTGTCGAAATGCAGAAATAACCCGTGTAAAGACGGGGCGGATAGCTAGTTTAGTATATAACTCTTCTATACATTATGTCTTAATACTGACTCCATATGTGAATTTATTTTGTTCTTTTTAATTCTTTGAAGGTGGCTTTTACTCTTTATTATAAGTTATTTGTTCTATTAATTTCCTATTTAATTTAATGCAGACACAGTACATTATGCACTTACCGCCATGTACAATGCATTATACATTCGAATTTCGAACCGTACCTTTCTCGTTTGTAATGCGTACAGCAAAGGAGTGGAATAATTAGCCAGGATCAGTTTTAAGACAAGAGGGAATAGGCTTTTGTTAAGCTGTGTCAGCACATTTTACCATCTCCAGCAACTTCAGCTGCATCAAATGTCTTATCATCAAGTGTAATAGTAGTCAAGAATTGGACTAAAATGGTTTAAACTTGTAAGAGTATATTTTAAATTTAAACTTAGCGATTAACATCACAGAATTTTAATAATCAGAAAAAAATGGCTGATATAGCAGTATTTGTTTACCTTTCACATGACGAAGCTATTCGCTTTTGTTTTATTTAAAAAATGGAATAAAATGAACTCAGTACAAAAGTTCTAGTTATGTTCTATTTCAGTTATAGAGTATAGTATCTATGTTGTGTTCTATTTCAGTTACTGAATATGCCCTTAAATTTTTTTTTGTAACATAAAGTGGCGTACACTTTACCCAACCGTAGGTAACAGTTCATTCTTGTTTGTGTACAAAATTATGCTTCAAAGGTAATAACTTATTTTTGTTTTAGCGCTTTCCGCACGGCAGTTTGGCCTACAAAAATTGTGCCGATTCTGTAGTACATAATATGTTTCTCTATGTGAAATTTTTTGTCTGTAAAAGTCTCCACGATACAGAAGGAATTTCTTGTGTAAGTGTAATGATTTTTAGGTTTACAAAAATAAAATAAATTAAATAAGTTTGAGGGATAAATCAATTATTTCAACTCGTTATGTTAATTATCATTAAGGCGTCTGAGTGCAATTGGTGCAGAAGTACCAAAATATGGAGTAATTTAGAATGGAATGCCGCAGAATAAAGATTAATGATCATAAAGATGATGATGGTGAGCGGTAGCCCGACAGCTTCGTACTACCAAGCGCTGTATTGGGCGACTCCAAAGTCGATATAGTGACGACTTGAAACATTCAGGGTGTCGATTAATGTAGATCGATATGGGAGCCATTGGGCCATCAGTGGACTTGAGATGGAGTATAATGAGGATGATAATAATGAAAAATGTAAGAAAGTGATAGATTAATCATGGTTTTGAATTTAAATATATTATAAGAATTAATTGGAGCCTAAAACTACTGAAAACCTGTACTCGAAAAACAACCAATGCAGCCCTATACATGGGCTCTTTTCCACAGCGACCTTAAAAAAAAGATATCATGAAAAGCTTAACAGCTAATAGCAAAAGCTCTTGTATTAGTGTCTTGTATGAGACTCACTTGAAGTATGAGAAACGAACAGCGACGTCACACGCCCCGCCAAACGCTCGTCATTCAAACCTTACCCTGTGACCTAGGCATACTACACTAGAAAATTTAACGTACAATAAAGTAAAGAACGACCTTGCTTAGACGTAAATAATATAAAAGTAAATTATCTGCGGTTCCTATTAAGTAATACAAATAGTATGTTACATATAATTATTAAATTAAGTTTAAGCGGCGGTTGCTTAATGTTGTTTTTTTATGGAATAGGGTGACAGAGCACACAGTCCAACTGTGGTAATTAGATGCTATGGCCCATAGACATCTACATTTATCCTCGATTAAGAATCAAAATGCAGATGCGTTGTCATCCCTGCGGACTAAGATATTCCATCTTCCCAGCCTCGTTTTCAGTAAAAAGGATCTTCGGTTCTCTACACTCACCATACGAAACACAGCAGCATTACACTGATATTTTACGCTGGTATTCTGTGAGAGCGTGGTCCTTCTCTGGTTGAGCCGATCCTAAAAGTAGTAAAGGTAAGTAATATAAGTACCAAAGTATGAAAACTTAAAAGTCTCGAGTTCAAATCCGCCATTTGGCTACTGTCCTAGCACAGCTATTTTGTCTGGGAGTAGTATGGGCGAAGCTGAGAAGTGTAAATAGCATTGCCTTCATTATTATATATAAAAGTAAGTGTATGTATTATTTATAGTATCTCAATATCAACTGCGGTAACTTGTTAATATTATCGTAAGGTTATTAATTTATATATTCAATGTAGGTATATGATTTTACGTGGTAGAGCCATGCTGCAGCTATGTTAGTAGTATAGTTGTAGCACGAATGGGTCGGCTCGACCGGGGAAGGACCACGCTCTCACAGAATACCAACGTAAAATAGCAGCTTAACACTGCTGTGTTTCGTATGGTGAGTGTAGAGAACCGGAGACCCATTTTACTAGAAAACGGGTGACAACGCATCTGCATTTGGATTCGCAAACGAGGATAAATGTAGATGTCTATGGGCCACAGTAACCACTTACCATCAGGTGGACTGTGTGCTCGTTTGTCACCCTATCCCATAAAAAAAATATAATACACGCTCATACACAGGTAGGAAGATTCATTTACCACGACAAAATTACCCCAAGCATATCATTTGAAAAAACACGTAAATTACTCGAAACTGAAATTACACGTAAATTACCAGAAAGTGACTTCGCATTAATTTTGTGGCATGCGACCAGAACAAGTTCTTCACTTTACAAAAAGTGCTCATTTAACATAATTAGTTTTTGTACGTGGTAGAACCATGTTGCAGCCATATTAGTAGTATAGTTGTAGCACGAATGGGTCGGCTCGACCGAGGAAGGGCCACGCTCTCACAGAACACCAGCGTAAAATAGCAGCTTAACGCTGCTGTGTTTTATTTGGTGAGTGTAGAAAACCGGAGATCCTTTTTACTGGATACGAGGTATTACATTTTAGTCCTCACGAGTGAAAACCCACCTACATTTTGATTCGTCATCGAGGATAGATGTAGAAGTCTATGGGCCACAGCAACCACTTACTATCAGATGGACTGTGTGCTCGTTTGTCACCCTAATTTTATACTTAGTGGTGGAACTACTTTTCCGTTTAGATGTCCATCTTACTAGGTACCAACTACATTTTTTTAAATATTTTTGTTAAGTTAAAAAATTGTTCTATTTGATTTTTTTTGTTTGTTATAATTTATGTGCCAAATAAACTTATTTCTTTCTTTTTTTCTTTCTTTAAATATTCCTACCGCCAAATAGCAGTACTTGCTTTACTTGTCCCGATTTGAACGGTATAGAGACGGTCCTCAGATGTGACAACGCAGCTGTAGCCTACTTGGTTTGAAGTTAGCTGTAAGTACGATCGCCTTTTCAGTTTATAAAGAATGAGCTCAGCATTAAGGGAAAACTTGGTTACCAAAATTACTGCGCAATTCAAAAAAATTCAAGGACATATGAAGGGAACCATAACTGGAGCAACGTGACCAACTCTTTTATGCTCCAATCCCTTCTAAGATGAGGATGATGATCAGCCTGGGAATAATACAGGCGGGACCTTTACAGTCTACTTTATTTGAAACTGTTGGTTTTGACTGGGATTTCAAAGATGCAAAATGTAGGAAACACAGTTACATATCATATGTACATAATCACATGATTGGTATTTCGCACAAGTTATATATATCTAGATGTAGGCTGAAATTTTATTCAGTTATTTCGTAGTATTTTGTCTAATGTGGAAATTCAAACATAAATTATGATATATGTATTACTAGGGCAGGAAGAAGCCCTTTTTTTTTTTTTTTTTTTTTCGCATGGAAAATCATCTAATGACGCCTTTCGCTGTGGGTGGAGCGGAAGGGAGTGTCAGACTTTTACTGACTAAAAACCATCCGTGTTCCTTCAGTGCCCTTACGTTCCGGAGCCGCGGTATCTCTTTCGAACAGCCCGCAGCCCCGGCAGGCGTCGGCCCTTGCGGGCCCCTTCACGCTGCTGACAGCTCTTTGAGGCGCGCGTGGAACAAAACGCGCCGTCGACACGGCCTGTCGTCGTTAGACGGACGGACGGCGAGCTACTCATTGCTCGCCGTCCACAGGCCCGCGCCTACGGTGGCCGGGGGCCACGACGTAGCCCCCGACGCCCGGGGCGTCTCCCGCGGCGGCCGGGAAGGAAAGCTGTTGCTCTTTCCTTCTCCCGCTCCGCCACCTCCTTCGCTAGCATCACTGCTTCGCAGAAGGTGGTGACGGCATCCCATTCCGTCTCGCTCCGGACCATGGCTTCGACCAGGGCCGGACGCGAGAGGTCGCCGCCGCCTATCGCCGCTACGAGGACACGGCGGTGTTCCGCCCAAGCAGGGCACACCTCCACGGTGTGCTCCACCGTGTCCTCCGGTCGATCCTCGCAGTGGGAGCACCCGGGCGTTTCCTCCCGCCCGATTCGGTGCAGGAACCTCCCGAACACACCGTGTCCGGTGAGGACCTGCGTCAGGCGGAAGGTGAGGACGCCGTGGCGTCTCTCAAGCCACTCCTCAAAGAGGGGTCTTATCGCCGCTATAGTGGCGTGCCCAGCACGGGGTTGCGACAGTCGCTCTCTCCATGTCGCCATGAGATCATGCCGGAAGTCTGTCCGCTGCGCGACAACTTGCCGCGGCAGCGGGGTTTCCCCCCGGCACAGTGCCTCCGCGCGCCATTCGTGCAGGCGCGCGAGGACTATCACCTCCAGATCCCATGGCGGCAATCCGGCAAGGAGGCTCGCCGCCTCGCGGGAGATCGTGCGGTAGCCGCGAACCATCTTTACGGCAACCACCCTTTGGGGCGCGTTTAGGTGGTGGACGGCAAGCCGCGCCAAACCACGCGCCCACACCGGGGCCCCGTAAAGGGCCATGGACCTCACGATCCCCGCGTAGAGCCTCCGGCAGGAGGCGTTTGGCCCCCCCAGGTTCGGCAGGAGCCGCCTGAAGGCAGCCCCGGTCCGTTCCAGTTTGGGAGCCAAACGTCGGAAGTGCTCAACGAAGTTCCATCGGCCGTCGAGGACGAGTCCTAGGTACTTCAACGTCGACTCGACGCCGATGGATACCCCTCCTACCATCACTGAGGATCCCGGTGGTGGCCTGTTCCGAGGGCCGTGGAAGTGCATGGCCTCGGACTTGTGCAGAGCCACCTCGAGACCCAGTTGCCGGATCCTCTCAACGACTATCGCAACCCCGCGTGTCATAGTTTCCGCCGGCGCCTCGTACGACCCCCCTTGTGCCAGTACCAGCGTGTCGTCAGCGTAGCAAACTACGCTGACGCCGGTAGGGAGGTCGGCGCGCAGCACCCAGTCGTAACCGATGTTCCACAGGGGCGGCCCCAGAACCGAACCCTGTGGGACACCGCACGACATCTCTCGCCGGTTCCACTCACCGTTGCGACCGGGGTAGATGACGGCCCTGTCCGTCAGATAGTCCCCGACTATACGACGGAGATAGGTCGGCACCCGGTGATACCGGAGTGCCTCCCTAATGCAGCTCCAGGGCATGGAGTTGAAGGCGTTGGCGATGTCGAGAGACACCGCCAAGACAACCCCCCCCTGGCCACTGCATCCCCCGTCGTGAGGGCTCTCACGCGCATGATGGCGTCCACCGTAGAGCGCCTCCGGCCCCGTCCCCGCAAGGTGCTCGGCGAGGCGGTTTGCAATTACTCTTTCAAAGAGCTTGCCCACCTCGTCGAGCAGCACCACGGGCCGGTATGCGGACGGAGAGTCCGCAGGGCGCCCCGGCTTCCAAATGAGGACCAGCTTCCCCGTCTTCCAACGAAGCGGGAATTGGCCTCTCTCCAAGCATGCGCTTAGGAGCCCCTCCAGTCGGGGCCCGAGAGCCTCCGAGGCCAGGACCCAGGCTTTGCCAGGCAAGCCATCGGGTCCTGGGGCGGTATTCCTGGCCTTGAGCCTACGTACCGCCACTCTCAGGTCTACCCCGGTCCCTTCCGGGATGTCGTCGTCGTCGTCCTGGTGGTCCGCTTCCGGCACCGCAGGTGGCGGAGCCATAGGCGGGGGCGGATGTTCCCCTCGCGCAGGGAACAGAGCGCTCACCACGTCCTCCACGAGCTGAGGCCGGAGACTCTGCGTCAGCGGGGGGGCCCAGGTGCGGAGTTTATCCCGCACCATCTTGTAAGGGCGCCCCCACGGATCTCTGTCAAGAGTCTCCAGCATCTCCTCACGGGAGGAAGAAGCCCTGCGGTTTCACTCGTGAAAAATATTGTTCAAGAGAAGACTTTAGATTTGTTTTTTTTATTGGAATAATAAATGTTGTCATAAAAATATTATATAGAACTATTTAGAACCTCTTACTACTGATATTAGAACTAAAATATATAAAAGACTTTTTGTTTTAAATGTTAAATATAATATATTTGTTTTAAATTACTAAATATAATTCCAAATTTTAACATACCTATTTAATAATCAACTAATCTCATATAAAACTACGATAAAAAATAGAACTACATTAGAAAAAGTTTTAAGCCGGAGACGAGACAGCTCCGTATTGTAGTGAATAGTGGCTTGCCCGCGGTGCTGCAATGGTGCGAGTTCTAATCCAGCACGAAAAAGCCTACATGTAATTGTACCGGGTCTCCATGTACGTTCTTGTGCAATATGTATACCTCCACAATTCTGGATGGAGGAAATCCTACTGTGGGGAATACTTTTTTATGAATAAAATAAATACATATCTACCTACACGTTGCATAATTTCGAAATTCAAAAACATTTACATAAAAATGTTTAAGCACTACTTTAAAATAACAGTATTTGGCATTATAAAATAATGTAACGAGTTTTATGAAACTTATAATTTTAAAACTTAACAAACAACACATTAAAAATGGCCATTGTCAACGTAAATTTAAGAAATAAAAGATCAGAAATCCACGTTTTCAATTAAAATATGCTTTTGGTATATTCCTTTTCAGGATAAGTGAAGCATGCACGCATTCAGATCGTACTAGGATATTATTAATATACCAGTCAAAGATAGAAGACTATGGCTTTGAAAATTTATGAAAACCCGAAACGAATTAGGCCGGGAGCCCGCACAATTATTTCGGGCAAGACGAACAAGAGAAAATACACAGATGAAAAAAATGAGCTTTGTTATCGAAATTGGAAATGAAACGAATATATCCGTAGGTACCTAAAAGAAAGTTCAGCTTCTGTTGGGGTGCATTTTTTTCAATCCGAACGCGTGTACAAAAAACACCCCTCCGCATATGAAACATTACCCCACAATGCGTCCAATGGAGCCGTACCCCAAACACATCTACGCTCTCATTTTTATAAACAGATTTTTTTCTTTGCACAAGAGCGAGACAGCCTCTCGGCTGTCACATTTTATTTGAAGATAAGCAGAGGCGAGAAAGGGATGGGTGTAAAGTAAAAGTTCAGGCTGCGGATAAAGAAAGCTCAGGTACGGATAAGGGTGTGGAGGGAAGAAAAAAGGGATACAACGTGGGGTGGCGACCACCCTCCACTTTCGGAGAGGTGGGGGATATCCGTCGAGGTTCGTGTCGCTGCCACTAGATGGGGGTGAATAAGAAAGTTTTTTTTTATTGAATTTTGGCAAGAGGAGTTTCGGCATAATGATGATGGATTGTACGGTGGCGCTCCGCAGATAAGTTTTTAGGGAATTTTCCGTTGCGTGTAATGTGTTTTGCGAGTTTTAAATTAGCTGCGAGCTTATACGTAGATGTCAATTTTATAAGGGTAGCTTGAGTGCCAAGTTTTATAATAAAACTGTATTTTTGGTTATTTCTTCGAAAATTTTAGTATAGATAATTTTGAATAAATAAGTTTTTCGCAATATTTACAGACCATTATTTGGTAAGCTAAATAATATTTCTTGTATTCTCGTACAATGTACAGAATGAAGTAGATAATCTTAGTAGCCCTGACAGTCAATGTAAGAATACATTTCTTCTGAACCTTGTAGATTAGAGTCTATTCCACCTTTCGAGTCTTCGATGTATTGGGAAGTTTCTCACACTCCGGTATTATGACGGAATTTTCTACGATCTTATTTGCCAGTCCCTCTGATAAGAGATATGAACAAATCATTCAATTATCTTTCCCATTTTAAAATATTTAGTACTAATTCGAGACACGAAATATTTAGGTAAAGTTTTAATTTATTAATTTATAATATAAAGTTATATGTTGCATTTTTTAAAAATATTAAATAATAATGAAACTAGTAATATACAAATTAAAAAAATATTTTACAAAATATTTGATGTAATGTGTGTATGTATTTTTACAACAAACATAATTTTTGTTGCGAAATGAACTGGCTTATTTAAACATAAATTTAAAGACCAAATTTTATGCTATATGAAAGTGTAGTTATGTTTTTTTTTCTGGGAGCACTAAAATCAGGCTGGAACTATTATGCGAAGCTGGAACCGAAAATCTTTTAATTAGCAGTGCGTCGAGCTTAAAAATGTCACTTGAGGGCGCGCGTCGAGTTTTTTTTTCACGACCCTTTCACTAACGCTAATGAGACAAGCCCTCAAAATGTCTGTCTGTCGTTAAATATAAATATGAAAGCCTAGGATGTTGGAGTACATTTGGGAGACATATTCGCAATTAGTGTGAGGCAAGCTAAATTAAAAGTCAACATGATAGGGTTGTCATTGCGAAAAAAAAAGGTTGGTAAGCGTTGACGTGTAACTATACCTGTAATTAAGGTGAATGTATGCCAAAGGCGAAGTGTTGCCACAAGTTGCTTGAATAATAGAAATACAGAAAAAAGAAAATGATTACTTGCTTCAGTTAAAGTTTATGATATTTTAGGATATTGAAATTAATAAGAAACTTTATTACTTTACATTATAATACATAAAAACCTTTATTTCAGCTGATTTCCTCATCCATAACAAATTATTTATAAAATTATTTAAAAAGCATTTGTGGCAAATCTCATTTCGTTTCAAATAAGAACGCAGTCTTACTTGGTATATAAAATGTAATATTTTCCCATTGGCAAACAACTCAACCTTTCGCAAATATCCAATTCGGGCTTCGTATAAGCAATAAATAAGAGGAAAAGGCTTTCCAGACGGTGCCTGCCCGGGAAAAAGGAAAAAAAAGTAAAAAAGGCAACGGATCGAAGTCTTTCGTCCGTCGGATCCAATAATCCTGCCGTCTGTCCGCCCGCCTAATGTGATCGTAGCCTAATGAAAAACGCTAATGCCGTATTCATAGTACTTTGCGATGTCAACTCATAATATTAAAGAAATCAGAAATTGATGGATGTTAATAGATGTATTTTGTATTTCCTATATTTACCAAGTGGTGAATGAGGATTTATTTACCTTATTTCATCTCATGGGTTTCCTAAGAGGCGATTGTTGGAAATGCTACTAAAATTTAAAGGTTTCTAGTAAATGACAATATATTTCGCTTACGCCAGATGGAAAATAACCAGACCGGTAACGGGCAGAAACGTCAAAGGTGCGAGACGTACTACGATTGACGATCTCTCTGCCAAGCATGTCGATTAAAGCAAATCTTCCCCACAACGAGAGAGGTCCATAATCAGCAGTAGACTTCTAGGGGCTATTGAAGGAGATGATATTGCAGTGTGGTGACAGCTTAAGATAATCTATACCTAATATAATTCTGTCTGTATACCAAATATAGAAAATGCCAGAAAGATCTCATCATCGTCATTACAGCACAAGTCTACTGCTGCACATAGTGCAACAATACACGTTCCTGAACCATCTTCTAACACCCTCGTCGTTTTCGGTCAACTATGAATGCTGGCCCATCATAGATGGTACTGTGAATAAAAATAAATTATAATATATTTTGGTGACTTATTAAAAACGAGAATTATTTATATGAGCTCCTACTTAATAACGCATAGACTTTCTCCACTACATACCAGATCGTTGATTCTTCTAGTCGAGTTCCACGCTACACTTACTTATTGGTACGAGGCTGCTTAGGTTTTCAGCTTATATGGTCAGCCCATTGCCACTTCCGCTAACTCAGATGCGTTAGGCTAGTCACTAACACTTTTTCTACCTCGGATATTCTCATTACGAATCTATCATGCACAGAAACTACGAGCAAAGCCCTCTCCATAACTCGGTGAGCAACCTTGAGCTTTCTCATACTGCTACCAGCGAAGAACCACTTTTAGAACCTTTTTGTCATCACTGGCAACACATAGTGGTTTTAAACACTTGTTTTCAAGTTTCGAGACATACGTGAAGAGATTGTGCTAAAACCACGTATACATCACATGTAAAACATCCTGATCGATGATGGAGAGTAGGTTCAAAGGTGTTAGACTTCTGATACTGGTGTCATCATGCCTCATGCAAAGCGTATCAGATGTCTACAAGCATATATATTATGGTAAAAGCCAATGTCCAGAACATACATCATATAATCCATACAATACATAATAATTCACATCTACTAGTACTAGGATTCTAGAAGCCTCGATACTGTTCACTATCAGCAAACTATGTATTTTATATCTGATATACTAAAAGAGTTGGTTATACCCATCTATCGGAACTGCATAGATATCTGTATGGAACTTATCTCGATAGTCTTTCACGAAGCTCAAAGAACGAAAAGAGGAAGATTGATTCTATAAAGCTGCCAAAACACAGCAAAAATAATCTACAAACCAGTTATTTGATTGTCGTAATTTTGTTATTGTTGATGCTACAAAAACTTAGTAAAATGTAACATTAATTCTAAGTAGATAATAACACACATGAAACACACGAAAAATCTTATGCTATAACAGTCCCTCTAAATATAAGCTTTTCAAGAATGCGCCATATAACATACAAACAAAAAGCTCGGGCCATGGCTCATACTCTCTCGTACTGGGAATGCTGTTACCATCACAATTTTGGGTTAGCATTAATAGATAGATGTCAAAATAGATACAACGTTATAGTAGATAATTATTAAATGGGATATTATAAAAGAAACTCTTTAAAAAATCTTATTGGTATTAATATGTTCGATCTAATAAGATCTGATCTTGGGCACAGGCTTCCTTTCACTTCTGAAAGCTTATAAGTCACTGCTCCAGTGTGGCTAACTTATTCCCCCATTTACATGTCCCCGAAGTATTAGATTACACAGATATGCCGATTTCCACAACATGTTGTTTTTCCCCACCGCCAAACATATGGATGGTCGTCGTAAAACAGCACTTACAAATTGCAATTAACAATTTCTTGTTTTTTTTTTCATTTTATTCAGACTATGAAAAGTCCACTGCTAAACATAGGCCATCCCATAGATTGCCTCACAGAGGGGTTGTTTGCCGGAGTTGTTACGCTTGGCAGATGGTTTGTTAACCGCAGCCTTTATTATTTTGAGCTGTTCATCGGGTAGATGCTACTGCTCATTGCGTGTTTCACATTCCTTCTGATACCCGTATATATACCCTTGCGACTCCCGTGGGATGATATTGCTTGTGCATAAGGCTTGTGCTACCTTGCCTCTTATTAGAATACAAATTATTATTAAAAAAATAAAAAGTCAGATCTCCACCGCCGAGTTAAAAATGGCTCTTTTTTCTAACAACACAAACATCATCGATAGCTGTTTTAAAAAAGTTAAGGTAATTATTTTTAAAAATCACGAATCTGAATGCAGGGTTTCGAAAATATCGGTTTAATATCTACATTTAATTTCTAACTTGACTATTAATACGGCCGATAGCTTCGCGAATGTTAAAAAAGAAATCCTGAAATGGGTTTACGTTGGTAACGAAATCAACATAAATTTAGAAGAAAATTAAAAAGTGAACTCACATAACGTTATTGTTATTTTTAGTATAAATAAAATGTCATAACGTTAGCTAGTTTATTGTTTATTTTTATTTCCTCAACATTCTGTAGAGTTGCGTGCAAGCTAACGAAGTTTATTAATTTATTGTTTTAACACCTGACATAATACCTTTTACCTGGTAAGAATTATTTAAAGTATTAAGCGTATTTAATACGTAGTAGAACCATGCCGCAGCCATACCATATGGCTATATGCCGGCTATAGCCAGCTCGACCGGGGAAGGACCTCGTTCTCACAAAATACCGGCGTAAAATACCAGCTTAATGCTGCTGTGCTTCGTATTGTGAGTATAGAGAACCGGAGACCCTTTTTACTAGAAATGAGGCTTTCCATCTTAGTCAGGGTCGATGTACGAGTAGATGTCTATGGGCCACAGCATCCACTTACTATCACGAGGACTGGGTGCTTGTTTATCACCGTTGTTCTATAGAAAAAGTTCTCAGTTCAGTTCAGTGGGGCCGCGGGTTCGAATTCCGCACGAAACAAGTATTTGTATGGCTTACAAATAATTGTTGAGGGTCTGGATGTTTGTCCTTGTGCAATTTATCATTGTAAACTGCCTCCACGATATAGGAGAAAATCCTAGTGTAGGGGTAATGTTTGAAAAAAAAACAATAAAAAAGTGTGTGTGTGTGTGTACTTATGTATGCACGTAGGAAGTTATACTTCTTTAGCGTAACAAAACAAAAAAAACTTGAGATACGATTACCCACTGAAGTTGTCGCTTTTAGGTGACAGTGTGCGCGTGCATCGTAACAACTTCAGGGTGTCAAGTTTAGGTGTCGGTATGCGCGCGCATTATATAAATTCACTCTCATAATTTTTCCTAAACGCCCCAAAAGAAATATAACTTCAAAAACGATCGCTTGTCTGTATATTTTACGGCTAAATAAACAGAGATGGTTATATCTCCCCATATCAGAAGCCAAGAGATTTTACTGGCATTTTCATAATAGGTATTTAGATTGAATTAGAATTCAATACATTTAACATAAAATCAACATGAAGGACAAACATTTATAGATTTTTAGCATATTTAGATTTATAATTTTATTAATGTTTCATAAGAACCTATTGATATTGCAAGCTATGTTCTGTACTGATTAATGAGGCTTTTGGAAACAAGTTAAGTTTTAATAATGAAAAGAAATGCTGCCAAAGAAACATACTATTAAACAAGTTGTCATATTTTTTTATTTGGTGTAAAGGCATGCAAATCTTATTAGAAGTGAGCTATAACTAAGTCAGATCACAAACAAGAAGGTAAGATCAATGATGAGATTTAATAAAATAAATACTTATCAGATTTCCAAATAATAATATTACACTAATTCAAAATTATGTAATTACTGATAAGAGCTACTTTACTCTATGAATAAGTTTTATAACATAATAGATTTTCTCAAATACAATTAGCGAAAATATATTTCAAGCAATTTAAACTCTTTCTTCAATAAAATCCAAACAATACAATATACAATACAATGTATATATTATGTATATATATTATACGCGGTAGCTTTTGCTGTCGCACGGATGGGCCGACTCGAACCGGGGTGGTACCACGACCTCACAGAAAACCAGCGTGAAGTAGAGGTTTACCTCTGCGTTTCGCTTGGTGAGTGCAGGTGGCCGGAGGCCCTTTTTACTGGAAATGAGGCATTCCATCTTAGTCCTCACGGGTGACAACGCATTTACATTTTGATTTGTAATAGAGGATAGATGTAGATGTCTATGGGCCGCAGCAACCACTTACCATCAGGTGGACTGTGTGCTCGTTTGTCACCCTTATCCTATAAAAAAAAAATATTTTTAATCACATACAAAACTCGCTACTATCTTCTATCTTCTGCTTGACTAAATCAGATTAGAGTTAGTAATGAAGAAACTTTTCTCGTTATATTCACTAAGCGGTTAGGACTCTTTCTTGGCCTAGGAATCCACCGGAGTAGGTACCTACTTCCAGTAGGCCCACTACTGCCATATAGCTGTTTTCTTGTGTTACGGTCTATAGCTGAGAGCCAGTGCAATTATAGGCTGTGAGACATTCCATCTTAGTCCTCAGTTGTGAAACGCTTCTGTAGCCGTCTTTGTTTAAAGTTGGCTGAAGGTGTCCATGGACTGCATTAGCCACCATCAGGTGAACTGTAAGTTTGTTTTCGCTTCAATTTAATAAAAGAAAAATCTGTTTGTTAAAACAAAAAAAAATTTGTTTATTCACCACAGTTACTGCTAATACGTTGTAAACTTGAAAATTGAATTTAAGTAAGGAAGGTCATACGTTGTCACCTTGAACCATATTAAAATCGTCTAGCGTGAGCTCCATTATCACAGACTCCCACTTCGATTTCATTAAGAGCAGCTACTTTCTTAAGAAAATCTATTCATTCAGAATCAGCTGATGCGTACCTCTCGTTCTTAAACACAATTTTTTAATATTTCCCTCTCCTTCCAACGCAATGTTGAAGTAATGACGTCATAACGAGGTCGGCGTTCGGATTCACTCATTAAATAAACAAGGAACTGGTTTGCGTTTTATCGGCAAGACTATCTTAATGTTCTTAAAATGTGTAAGGAGCATTTTGTAACCCATTCCCCGTTTAACAGTCGACTATGGTGTGAAGTGTGGAATGAACCAGTATAAAAGCAGGGGAAATAATTAAATTAAAATATTTAGGTATTAGTAGTGAATCCAAATGGAATTTATTCTACTTTTACCTCCAAAACTCCTATTAAATTATTTTTAAAGTGAAAATTTCTTTAGTCGCGTTGAGCGATTTTTGGTAGGGGAAAACTTATAAGTTCACGTCACCGATGACCTCGACCATGTTTACTACGCCGCGACGCGTAGTATAGCAGCCTGTGTACATGTATACGCATATATCATAGAATTTTCATTTATGTCGGCAGTCCCTACGACTGCCTATGTTTTTTATAGAATAGGGTGACAAACGAGCACACAGTCAATCTGACGGTAAGTGGATGCTGTGGCCCATAGACATCTACATTTATTCTCAATTAAGTATCGAAATACGGGTGCGTTGTTACCCCTGAGTACTAAGATGGATTGCTTCTTTTCCAGTGAAAAGGGTACCCGGTTTTCTACACTCACCAAACACAGAAGCATTAAGCGATCTCCTATAGTCTGATATCAAAATTTTACTAAAAATCGTAAATAAAAAATTAAATAAATTCCTTGTTATAATATCACATTTCAAGTGTAATATCATTGTAAGTATCATCTTAATTTCTTAAAAATATATTTTATGTCATTTCCCTTAAGAATTATTTATATTAAATGATTAAATACAAAGAATAGAAAAAAAAATATTACGAATACATAACCGCTATTACCGTTTAAATGCACACCAAGTTCGTTTTAATTCGTATCCCTACCCCGCTGTTCTTCATTATCTTATTACTTAGCCAAGTTTTTACACCGCGACTTGTACGATTTGACACTCAAGAGTGTGCAAATAATAAATATTAAGAATATAACATTTGTTTTAATTATCTATCACGTGAACGGCCATGGTAGGACATAGATCTTTCAAAGGATGCGCTAACAAACATTGCTTGGGTAATTTGCATTTTGCATTGCAAACTTGAGATGAAACAGATATCTGGTAACTATCCGGTATTTGGCCTATCCGGCCTAAATTATTATCTTGCCGGATACCAGAAACAAAAGACTATCCGGCAGATACTGGATTAAAAAAATCAAAATATCAAATTAGTTAAGTACTTTATTTATGTTATATAGTAAATGTAATTACTAATCACATAAATTTCTTCTTAAAACTCAGAAAATTAGTGCTCGTTTGCACTAAGGGCAAATTATGGTGATTAAATACAAGTTTGTAATTTCTCTGCATTGAAAGGTAATAAGCGGTTTCGCCTGTATTCCTAAACAAGGCCAGCTTCAGAAAAAAGTCTTTCGCTGTACACATTGCTGCACAGTGCTGAAAGATAGATTTTGGCAAACTTTAATAAATTAGGGTATTGTGTAGCATTAGCTGCCCACCAAATAAAAGGGTTACGATCGCGTGCAATTCACACTGACTTTAGATAAAATTCAATCTAACATGCAATCGCGTTTCTTTCTTCATTGTGAGACTGGCTGGTGGTCATTTCATACTTCACTGAAGCAATCTCAAAATGTGTAATGAGCTTCGCGAGATACAGCTGACTCTGTCACCTCTCCTCTACTATTTTTAGCCGGTGTTTAAGATGAACTACTAGTCCAATAGAATTTCCTGGCGAGCTCTTTCAGCTTCGACCCGAAAGACCCGAAGCCGCACAAGTCACGCGTGCACTCGATCGCCACCACTAGTGCCACATACGCAAGTTCACTTTTTGCGATGAACCAAACGGCAATGTTCTTCAGAATATTCGGCGGCCGGATATCCGGCTATGCGGCGATAAGACTGGGTGAATATCCGGTATCCGGCCAAACAGCTATCCGTTTCATTTCTAGTTGATGCTCTCGGAACGGTTTTGGTTTTTCTTTAATTGAGACAATTAGCAGATGCAAACCGTTCAGGTAGGGTTGGCATTTGATAAAAAAAGATGACATATTCTATTTAATTCTATTAAATTATCTACAAGATTTATGAGATTCTAAATATACAATATTAAAAACTTACAATTACAATATTAATTAAATAAAAAAACTAATTCTAGTAACTTAATTATCTATTAAATTAATTTTCTATTAAACAGCTAAGTCTAAAATTATATAATATGTAAAAAAAAAACCTCTGTCCGAAAAATATCTTAAGATGAGACGTCGTAGGATGAATACGCAAAAGTTTATTCTGTATTTTCGATTTTAGGTATCGTGATATGTATGAATCTGTTCGTGTAGGTCATCACTTTCCAAGAATAAATTAAAAATACCCCGCATAAATGAATAAAAATTAATTACATTGGGAAACAACAGTAGACTTATCATGGACTGTATTGATGATGATGATGAAATAGGGAAACTTACTTGAATAAAAGTGGCACGTGGGGTAACAACAGGCAAACTTCACAACTTTGACCTCTGTTGTTCCCAGCCTTCACCAAAACTTCACGCAGAAAAGGAGTCCCACCACAAGGCTGTCATAGGTACGAAATCGAGCTAACAATCTGCATTTTTTTCGTAATATAATTAACTACCTATAAAAAATTCTTATAAGAGCACCATTTTATTCAGTTTATTCCTCTTACATAAAAAAAACAATGGTTAATTTTGTTCTTTATTCTTTTATACATTTATCAGGTTAATTTATACATCAGGCCATTAATTTATACAAGAGGTCAATATTTATAAAATATTGTATTCTTGATAGGCTATTGAGATATAAATACAGTATTTCTCAATTATTTAAAAAAAAGTTATTACTCTCCGAAGAACTCGAAATATTTTTAATTATTAAAAGATCAAGACTGACGATCGCGGTAAAAATCTTAAGACGATGCCGGCACGCGGAGTTGTTCTAAGTAGAGACGTTAATGGGCGTCGCCTTCACCTTGACCATCTCTCTGAACTTTCACCCCAGTTTTGTTGCCCTGGCACTCACCAATAACTGGGTCACTCTCGAAAGGGTCATCTGTAGAAAACGTGTGCGATAATGGACAATTTGGATAGTAGAGTTTTTTCTCTTTTTTTTCTGTATTCTGAGTAATACACAAAAAACTGAGTAATACAATAAAAAAGTGAATGTTTAATTTCTACCGTACTATGAAAATTTCACTTAGCATTCTAAAGTTAATTATGTTTTACCTATTACTATATAATTAATATCTCATTTTTATTGTATTCTGTATCAAAATAAAAACTATTTATAATTATATAAATTTATTTTTTTCTGAAAAAATATAAGTTAAGTATATAATTTTTTAATTCTTAACTTTGCATTTTAGGGTTAGATAGGTACTTAAAGTTAATAATAATTTAATATAAAATAAAGTATTATATTTTTATCAGCAGTTTTGTAGGTAGGTAATTTTTCTTATAATTACATATGTTCTTATACTGAAATGGTGACACTGAAAGTTCCAATTATACAAAAGATATTTAAACAGATGTTTTATTTGTATCTATCATTTCCTCAATATAATACTAAATCAGTGCAAATGTTTTCCTCAACTATAGTTTAAAATTTCTGCGAAACGTGCATTATCTTTTTATTTTTTTATGTACAACTATTAAGCGCGTTAAATAAACAGAATAAGGGTTTACTTTTATAAATGATTGGGTCAGAAAAACAATATGTAACCACACGTTGTGACATCAAAGTCTCAGTTTACCGACGGCCGCTGACATCTAAGTGCCGCCGGCGCTCGTTTCCTTTTGGATTTGCCGACGGTAACGTGCTATGCGTTCAGAGTAAGCTGTGTTGGTTGTCAAGTTATAGTTTTCTTTCTAGTACCTATGTAATTATTAAGCTAGATAAAAATTCAATAAAACACCTTTAACCTTAATTTCATTGGTGTCGGTAATCGTGTGATCTAATTAGAATCAATTATTGCAATACGATTCTTTGGATAATAGCCGCAGAATAAATGAAGTAGCGCTTATTGATTTAATGATAGCATGTTGGTAATTTAAAGTGAATTCCGTTGTAAATAGATTGTAATTAGTGTAAAAATATAAAAAAATATATCTACGCGCTTCTTTGTGCTTCAAAATAACTTGCATTTTATTTGAAACCATATAATTTACTTACATGCTTCCAGGTATCGTAATATTCATTAATGCATTCCCTGCAGTGTGGGCTATAGCAATGTCAGATCTGAAACGTCCAAACTGGTGACGCGAAAACTAGTTAGAAGTCCAAGGATTCCAAGGTTAAATAGGTTAAATTATAATGTGACGTTGATAATATATACAATAAATATTAAAATTTGACTACACCTGTCATGGAAGTCAGTATCATTTAAATTTTTTATAAATGTAATACAATTTTTTTAATAGAATTTGGGTGTCAAACGAGCACACAGTCCACCTGATGGTAAGTGGATACTGTGGCCCATATGACATCTACATTTATCTTAGATTAAAAATTAATATGCAGATGCGTTGTCACCCCTGAGAACTAAGAAGGAAAGCCTCGTGTCCAGTAAAAAGGGGCTCCGGTTCTCTACACTCACCGTACGTAACACGCAGCATTAAGCTGCTACTTTACGCTTGTATTCTGTGAGGATGTGGTCCTTCCCCGGCCTAGTCGACCCATTCGTGCTATATGATACAGTTGCAACATAGCTCCACCACGTTGGTCTAGTATAGTTGTAAGCGCGACTGCATTGGTCAGGCCAAAATAACTGATTTAGTTTTTCTGATAAGAAATTCTAGTATTATTAGCAATATCGCAGTAAGTAGCAGTTTGTAGCCAGGAAGTTTGAGGTGTTTCACCCCCATGCCTCGGAAAGTAATTTTCCTAGGCCTGATGTCTCTCTGGTTGTTTTGGATGAGAATGAGAAAATAGAGAACGCACATGTGTTTGCGCACACACGTGTACTGTTATCGTGTTCTGGACAGATTATAGTGCATCCGGTCGAATTTCGGCCACGATGGTTCACGGTATGGATGTTTTGTTCATATACAATTTATGTATGTAAGAGGTACAATATATGCTTACAAAACGTTTTTAAAAATAACGGGTCTAAAGAATGTATTGCTTTCGGGTTGAAACAAATGTGGAGTCGTTTCCGAGCTTTCATTACAAAAAGACTTAAATTTTAATTTATACGCAACATTTTCGTTTGTGTATGTTTTACGAAGCAATTCTTTAACAAGTCACTATTTTATTTAATAAATATTTACATAGGGGTTTTGGAAAATATGTTACTTTTAATGGACACACGTGTGTTCATACGTGGTAGATCCACGCTGCAGCTATATTATGGTAGTAATGGGGAGGCTGGACTGCGGTAGGACTACCCTCTCACATAATACCAGCGTAAAATAGCAGCTTAATGCTGCTGTGTTTTGTATAGTGAGTGTAGAGAACTGGAGGCCCTTTTTATTTGTAACAAGCCATTGCATCTTAGTCCTAAGAGGTGACAACGCATTTTTTATTCTTAATCGAGGAGCTACAGCATCCACTTACTATCAGGTAAACTGTATGCTCGTTTGTCACTCTTATTCTAAATAAAAAAGTGTAAAATAACTCAATGATACTATGGATGGTACGGTTGATATACGGTATGTGGACACGGTATATATGTGGTGTTCTGATGATGTCTAATATGGACTTTACGCCACGCCGTCTACGGAGATCAAAAATAAACTGATTTCTGAATTATTTCTATTTTACGTATGTAACAAGAATACTACTAAAAATACTACATAATACACAAACAAGCGATATAAGCTCACCCTTAGCATTCCACAGAGCTTTTTCTTTACCGAAGAAAAATCCACGCTGGATTAAAAAGGGATGCATTCGTGTGTGAACGCCACTGTATCTCGTACCCAGTGGAACAAAGGACGAGGAAAACATTTTCCTTTAATGCCTGTTGTACAGTATAAGCTATAATATTTAATTTATTAAAAATATTACTACGCGAATACCTATCCATAAACAGAAACATTACGCCTGTTACCCGAACGGGTATGCAGAGACACAAACTTGACACACCTTTACACTTCCTAATGAGATGATTTCTTCAACATTATTTTCTTATAATTCTAATACTACACGCAAATTTCACTATCACACATTGTCATTACATATTAAATAATAAATATATCAGTTACTGGTGGCGGTCGTCGATTCAATAACATTATCACTCTATCCTTAACATCTCATTGACCTTCGACCAATATTGGTATTTTGAATTCAATTAAAGCATTCAAATAATCTAAACTAAACGCGTCATATACCATTATTCTAGACTGCTATCATAAATTGATAATGTAATTTTTTTTTTAATTTAACCTAACCTGTTTGGCTCGTGTTTTACGCTACTGATTTAATTGCTAATCGAAATCTGGCGACTGATAGACAGTAGAAAAAATTTATATATTTTGAACTCCAACTTCTTTTTCTTCATTAGCCCATTAAAGTCCTCTATTTGACATGAGGCTCTTCCATATAAGTTAGGAGTTGCCTTAATCGTCACGCTTGGTAGATGAATTAACGATCACAGTAATAGATGTCTCGCACCTTTGACACTGCTTTCCATCGCCAGTCTGGCTATTTTACTAGCGTAAAGGTATGGTTGGTCATAGTGCCATCTATCAGGAGACATAAGATCTTCAAGGTGTTTCCCATAGTCGCCTTTTACATCACTCATTGAACGAAATGAGGTGATGGATTCTCTTCACTTGTGTGGTGGCTCATGGAATAACACACATGTAGGATACATTATGTTACGGTTAGTCGATAAGTTCTGATCTCAAATAGCACCAACAAGAAATTCTCAACTCAGCTCTCACTAATCCGTCTATGAACCATAATAAGTACCTATGGACAAATTTTCAAGCAAACATCAGGACTTGTTCCAGATGCAGGTAAAAGTTTTTAAAAAGCAGATAAATATAATAAAAAATATGAAAATATTTAGTAAACGTAATTGAAAAAATAAAACTAAAAACTGAACTAAGAATTAACCCCTCTTCGGATTATATTTGTGTTATAGCTGGACTATATATAGCTTGTAATGTGCTCTAGCCTAATACGAACAAATACGTTTGTTCGCAGATATCTTTACTACCACGGACCCTCCTTATATCGTATTGAGACGTCTCGCGAAGCAATTCGCTTACAATATCCAATTTTAAAGCTCTTGCATTCGCTGATAATGTTTGATCAAAGAATATTAATTGAACTTTGTAAGGGAAATTTAACATTGAATGATTTTTTTCGCTTTGTTGTAATGAATACAAAGATGTTGTTGTTTTGTAATTTAAAGGTTAGAAAATATTTAATAAAATTGGCATTAGCTTTCGTAAATTATGGACACCCTACGCTGTGTTAAGATGTAATAAGATAATATGGCCCATAGCCACCTATATCTATCCGGGCTAGAAACTAAAGTACAGATACGTAGTGACCCCTAAGGACTAAAATGGATTGCCTTTTTAACAGTAAAACAGGTCTCCCCGATTCTTCACTTACCATACAGCATCCTTATGCAGCTACTTTCCACTCGTAACTGGTGTCAACATGCCTTTGTATTTTCCGGTTCAAGTCTACCCATTTGTGCTCCAGATATTTTTCTGAAGCGCAACTCTACCACGTAAATTATGTGTTTTTTTACAATTAGGTACTCTTGTGATACTTAGAAAAAATGGAGATAATTTTTACATGGTAGAGCCACGCTGCAGCTATATTATGGTCGTAGCACGAAGGGGTCGGCTCGACCGGGGTAGGACCACGCTGTCACAGAATACCAGCTTAAAATAGCAGCTTAATGTTTCTATGTTTCGTATGATGAGTGTAAAGAACCGGAGACGCATTCTACTGGAAACAAGCCATTTCATCTTAGTCCTCAGGGGTGACAATGTATCTGCATTTTGATTCTTAATTGATAATAAATGTAGATATCCATAGGCCACAGCATCCACTTACCATCAGGTGGACTATGTGTTCGTTTATCACCCAAATTCTATAAAAAAACGATAACAACCTCGTGGCAAGTGGTACGACCTCATTAAAACCGATTAGGAGGACGAAATTGCTGCAACAGTACGACACAACCGTAACATGACAACACTATTAGCCAGGGTATAAGGGTTCTTTTCCACCAGAGATGTGTTGACTATGTGACCGTTTCCACTGATAGTAAGCTATGTAGCGGGGCCGGTAAGATTTGCTATGAAGATGCACCACCGCGTTGTAACTGTGGGAGGAAGATGCGCAACTCGAGCTCAACAGTAGGAAAGGCACAGGGAGCTCTGCTCTACACATAGCTACACCACTCGCGACCATCCATAGCACGCATCCATAGCACGCATCCATAGCACGCATCCAGAGCACGCATACATCCATATAAAAATATGGCTTAATTGAACCTGTTTCCACCAGTGCTAAGTTATATGGACCAAAGTATATAATTGGTGGATATGAAGCGCATGCATAGCAACGTAGCATAGCATATCTCTGGTGGAAAAGTACCCTTACACCCTGATAAAGCATCGATGAATAGAGATGTATTGGGACCGTGCTGTATGGAAATTTATGGGGGGGTCATTTTACTGGAAACGAGGCATCGCATTCCAGTTCTCAAGGGTGACAAGGCATTATTTTGATTCTTAATCTAGGATAAATGTCTATGGGCCCCAGCATCCATCAGGTGTTAGTTGTCATTAGGTGAAATGTGTGCTCGTTTGTCACTCTAATCCATAAAAAGGCCTCATTGGCAATAGACTGGTTGTATGGTATAATGGCTAATTTTTATTGATATACCATAAGTTAACGGCTACCTTATTAGACAATACACGTTCAGTGGAATATTTAAGCAACTCTACGAACATTAATACTATTTTGCTATAGCTCTCTCTCTCTCTCTCTCTTTCTCTACCTAAACCTTGACAATATCTTTCACGCTATTTTCAACAACTAATTATATCCTTTAACGTTCAAGTTTAAAGTATGTATTCCTAGCCATTAGGCTACTTTCACTTCAAAGTCAAGAAAGGAAAACAAATAAACTATTCTTTACACAGTAATAAGTTTACAAAACGCCATACTCTGGAAAGACATTAAAGGGAACGTCTACTCTTGGGATATTCGCGTTCCCCGCGTCATTTTCCCGGTGCCGTAAATTTTACAAATGCAAACGATAAATTTCGGCACCAACCGCTCACTAATGTAGCGTAATGGATAAATGAAAATATTACAATTTTATCTACGACGACGCGAAACTTTTTCTTACTCTTTTATTTTTTTATCGTGTCTGTGAGGAACCATCACTAGTACTCAGGAATAACATCGCATCTATGACTTTTTCCCTAGTGTTTGATTGCAGGTGTTCATTGACCGCAGTTCCCTAAGGTGGATATGTTAGCTCGTAACAGTACTGCACCCCAATAGTTCTGTATAAATTTAATTAAGTGTGTAGATAGTTCATTTATCCCAGGAATTATGTTTCGCATTTATTTCCCTAACGAAAAGGTTTGTGGGATTGAAGGACAAACTTAACTTGCCAGTGAACAACGTGTTCTCTACCATACGTCGGTCTACATCACGGTCGATGCTTTAACGCAAATCTATGATTGTAATCTGAATAAAAATGTTTATATGTGAAATTGCTACAAATTAACTCTTTTCTAAGTTTTTTTTTTACTTCTTCTTTGAGACTTTACTTCGTGCAAAATTTCATGTCTCTAGGTCAACGAGAAGTAAATACCCTATAAATTTTAATGAGTTTGTAAGTATAAAAATACGTGACATATGTAAATGGCCGTATCTTTCTTAAATTATATTATTATTTAATATTAATTTCTACTTTCATGCGGTAGAGCCACGCCGTAACTATATTAAGGTTGTCTCGACCGGGAAGGAATGGGTTGGCTTGACCAGGGAAGGACCACGCTCTCACAGAATACCAGCGTAAAATAACAGATTAACGCTGCTGTGCTTCGTATATAGAATAGAATAGAATAGAATAGAATAATTTTTTATTCAATATCGATTATTACATAATTCTTATTGAAAGTCATTTTTTATTTACCACTGGTTCGGAAAATACCTCTGTCCTGGGAAGAACCAGCAAGAAACCCAGCGGGACTTTTTTTTTCAAACATATTTCACTTAACAATAATTTCATTTATACAATTTTTAAATGATTTTTAATAGAACCAGCATGGTGGCGATCACCTTATTCCCAGGGGTTATTTTCATTCATGTATTCCTTGATATTATAATAACCCTTTTTGTACAGTTTTTTTTTAATAAAACTTTTAAACTTGTTTATTGATAAACTTTGAATATGTTCTGGGATTTTGTTGTAAAAGCGTATACATAGCCCCATAAATGAATTACTGATTCTGTGGAGTCTAGTAACTGGTATTACAAGCTTATGTTTGTTCCTAGTGTTTAAAGTATGCACATCCTTATTCTTTTTAAAGCTATTTATGTTTTTATGTACATACATTAGATTTTCATAAATATATTGCGATGCCAAAGTTAATATGTTTATTTCTTTAAATTTTTGTCTGAGGGACTCTTTACAATTTAGGTTATAAATCGCCCGAACGGCTCTCTTTTGCAAAACAAATATAGCTTCAATATCAGTCGCATTACCCCATAGCAAAATACCATAAGACATTACGCTATGAAAGTAACTAAAATACACTAATCTAGCTGTCTCAACATCTGTGAGACTTCTAATCTTTCTTACAGCATATGCTGCAGAACTAAGTCTGCTTGCTAATTTAGATATATGGGGGCCCCATTGAAGTTTCGCGAATTTAATTAATTTAAATTTAAAATTATAGAGAATAGGAGACCCTTTTTACTGGAAACGAGGCATTTCATCGTAGCCTTCAGGGGCGACAACGCATCTGCACTTCTATTCTTAAACGAAGATAAATGCAGATATCTATGGGCTACACCATCCACTTACCATCAGGTGGACTGTGTTAATCTCGCCGTTCTTAAGAAAAAGGATTCCGTTTTTTACTTATGAGGGAAGGACGCTAAAGATTGGTATTTTGATTATGTTGTATCTGAACTCACATATATCTTACTATATCATCGCATCATCTTCTTCGTTGTTGATGTGATAAATAATCAATTCACGTAAAATTTCTTAACCTTGTTTTAAACCTTTTCTTTTCTAATAGGTCCTAGGAAACATTTTGTATAAAGTAACATTAAATGAAACCTTACCGTAATATATTTTCCACTTAAAGACGAAATTGAATTTTCAAGAAAATTATTTACCTACACTATTAAAGGAATCCTTTTGCCTTTAAAGGAAAACGCCGGAAGCTTGGAACAGGAAGTGCGGGGCGGCCATTACCGGAAGTCGAACCGCCCTGCTAACGACAACAGCGTGCCTTATAAATCACTTTCGTGCTATACTTAATATCCAAAGAGGGATTTTATGTATTATGTAACAAAATTGATTCGATTTCTTAATACGATTAAACGAATTTCGAACCCAATTTATAATGCCGTGCTGGCCGACCTCAACTATATGTATAACTACAGTAACCGAATTTTTATTACGAGTTGTCACTTACGCACAATATAAGTGTCGTGATGTCCTCCTGGCCGAATTTCGAACAAGCCGACAACTTCAAAATAATCAGAAGTTGTCAACTGCGCGGCAGATATTGTTATGCTTCAAGTCATCATCATCATTACGGCCCTTTACGAGTCCACTGCTGAACACTGACCTCCCCCAAGGAATGTCACAAATAACGATCCTGAGCCGCCTGGATCCATCAATTTCATATCTTACCATGTTATCACTCCATCAAGTGCCGCTTTACACTTCGCTTACTGGTTCGTACCAGCCGGTTCTCGAAGAGAACCTTACGGCCGGTCTTTTTGGCCGGTTGTCGTGAAGCGACAATTAAAAGAGAAAGAACCTAACCTAAGAACAGCAAAACAACAAAATAGACCAAGAAAATAATATATTATAAATTTTTAAAAGGTATTTACAATCTTATAAAAAAAATGAAATATGAAGGTGATGGATGAAATGAGATTACAATTATATTAAAAAAAAAAGGGATAGGAGAATAGGAGAATTAGTATGATAGTGGAGCCCTAGAGCCTCGCTGCTTTTGTAGAAGTAGGGACACGGAGAGCTTGAGGTTTCTCAGCGGCGACGGCACGCAGCGCCTGAACTGGGCACACGCAGCGTCCGGAGCCGGCGCACGTAGCGCCTGGGGTAGGTGCGCTGAGTTCTTGGAGAAGTAGTCGCCGCGTCCAGAGGTAGCGCGGCAGTAGTGACGCAGCGCCTGGAGCCAGCAGTCGAAGCGCACCTGAAGGTAGCGCAGGCAGTAGGCTGCACTCAGCGCCTGGATCAAGCAGTCGTAGCGCGCGGAGTAGTGTGGCCCCGCACTTGAATTAGAATTCACCGACGACTTCACGTGTAGATGGAAGCTTGCAGGATCCCGGGGCAAAGCGGCCCCGGGATAAGGCCTTTAGTAGATGTTTCTCGTTTGAGAACCGAAGCGAGACTGTCCTGTATTCTCCAATTGTTTGGCTTTTATACCTTTTTAGAGAGAACGAGAAATTATTTAAATTAAAACGAAATTTATTGTAAATGACCTACAGCCAAAAAGTATTTATGTAGAAAGAACATCATACCAGAGACGAATTTAAATAAAAGTTACCATAACAACCACAAAAACAATGGTTGTCAAATTGAGGAATTTTTAGTTTTAGGACTGTTATTAAGAAACTATTACATTTAAGTAAGAAACGAGATAAAAATCACATAGGAAAAACTAATGCACGACAACGTACACTAAGCCTGAAATTGTAGAGTTACAGAGAATTCAATAAAAGACCAAAAAAAAGGTAAGACTTCGTTGACAGCTAGTTTAAAAGTACTAAATAGTGTGAAAATACGCAGTAAAATGATATGTTATTGTGTAAAAACGTTACAGGATCCTATATAAATAAAGGTGATGCAAAATATAAATGCAGAGAATCAAAAACAGAATGAAAAAAATAGTATAAAGTGATGCAAAACATGAATGCAGAATATCAAAGCAGAATGGAGAATTAGTGTACAATGAAATGTAAGTTGCATAACACTACACGGTCCATTGCCACTTCAGCTTACTAATCCGTTAGGCTATTTCAGTTACTCTGGTTCTGCTGCGGATATCTTTATTTCTTAGTTAAAAAATTCCGAGCATAGCCCTATCTATAGCTTGCACCAGGAGTGAAGCACCATCCTGCTGGTGTTTCAAGTAGGTACCTGCAAATACACAGACACTTAACTTACTGTCCACCCGTGCCCTTATTTTAGGTACTTCATTAGCCTGTGAAGGTCCACTCCTGAACCTCTCCCGTTGTAGAGAGGCTTTACCAACGTCACGCTTGGCTGGCGCAGTAACGATCGCAATAACAAACGTCGCGCACATGCTATTTTTATAGTATAAGTGTGACAAACGAGCACGAACTCCACCTCATAGTAAGTGGTTAATGTGGCCCATGTATATCCTCAATTATTAATCAAAATGCAGATGCGTTATCACCCGTGAGCACTATGATGGAATGCTTTGTTTCCAGTTAACAGGGTCTCTAATTCTCTACACTAACCGTACGGAACACAGCAGCGTTGAGCTGCTATTATACGCCGGTATTCTGTGAGAGATTCTGTGAGAGAGCGTGGTCGTTCCCCGGTCTAGCCGACCCATTCGTGCTATAACCACAACACTAATATAGATCTACCACCGTCATCGTCGGTCTTGGTATTTTACGTCAAACATAAGGCGATGGTTAGTTACACCGCTGTCTGTCGGAAGCCATAAGATCTTTTAGGCACTTTCCATAAACAATTCTCACAACATCCATTGAACAATTCGTTGGGTGCTGATGAATTCTTTGATGAATGTGGTGATGGCACATGATAAACTACTTATGCCTATATGTAACGCTTCCGATATGTTTACATAGTTGTCACTACACATATTTTAGAAACATTTATTCATCATCGTTATACACTTTCACGGGTCCGCTGCTCAACACCGTCCTCTGCCAAGGAAAGCCACAAAATTTCGCAAAAAAAATTAACTCTTAACATTCTATTTATGATTATTTAAATTGTTTGTCAAAAATATAAGGTAATGATATGATTAAGTATAGGGAATATTTCAACACTGGACAGGAGTGGGTATCTATCTATATATAGGGTATCAAGGCAAGAGTGAATAGGCTTTTGTTAATCTAAATCAGTTTCACCATCTTCGGCTACATCACCAAATATTACCATAAGGTGAGATAGAAGTTAAGGTTTAAAATAGTTAGATAGTAAAAATGATTTAATGTATAAAGGCTAAATAATAATTGATGAAAAAATGTAATCTTTGTTTTTTTTTTATAGAAGTGGGGGCAAACCAGGATGCGGCTCACCTGGTGGTAAGTGACTACCGCCGCCCATGAACAACCGCAACACCAGGGGTATTTCAGTTGCGTTGCCGGACTTATAGAAAAGTGTAAGCTCTTTCCTTGAAGGTCCCTAATTCGTATCGGTCCAGAAAAATCACCGATGGTAAACAATTCCACAGAGAAGTTGTACGAGGAAGAAAACTCCTAGTTAAACGCACAGTGGTGGACCTCCAAGAAACCAGATGTTGAGAATAGTATCGTGAATTTTGACGCGATATGCGTTCGTGAAATTTGGCGGCTGGTATTAATCTAAACAATTACTCACCATACTCTCCGTGCTAGATTTGATATAAGATGCAAAGGGATGCCACATCCCTACGCAGCACCATGTAATCGAGACGATCAGAAAGAACTCGGTCGTTGACGACTCGAACCACTCTGCGCTGGATGCGGTCAACTGGAAGGAGCTGGCACTGGGGTGTCCGGACCAGAGATGAGAAGAGTATTCCATGTGAAGTCAGCCTTACATGGAATACTCTTCTCATCTCTGATTCTTGCGCTTCCACGAAACTACTCACTATTCGATATGCAGATGCCGAGAATTCTAATGCTAGTAGAGGCAGGGTGATGCCTTGAAACTGAGGAGATACGACAAACGGGTTCTATTTAGTGATAAACGCACAAACTTGTGTCTTCTGGGGATTGAACTGAACTAGATTTAGTCGCCCTCAATCCGAGACTTTGTTCAGCAAAGACTCGGCATCAGACACAAGTTTGTCCCAGTACTAGGCGACGTTTTCCCGAGAAATATTGGCACGGCCGGTGTATATAAGGCATCACCAGTGCTGTCGTCTGCATAGCAATGAATGTTACCAGTTTGAAACATATCATTGATATGCAAAAGAAACAGCGTTAGTGAAAGCACGCAGTCTTGTGGAACATCAGCATTAGTAGGCTTATAATCAGAGCATGCACCGTCTACTACGACCTTGATGCTCCGATTAGCAAGGAACCTGGTGATCCAATTCCACAATTTCTCGGAAATCCCATAGGAAGGGAGCTTCGAAAGAAGCGCTTTGTAGCAGACCCGATCGAAGGCCTTCGCTATTCCAAACTAACGGCCAATGCCTCCTCCTTGGGCTCTGCTGCCTCCGCCCATTTATGAGTCAGGTTGACCAGAAGCTATATATAATGGGCTCCATTATTTTGAAGAACAAGGAGGTGATAGCGATAGGCTAGCAGTTGAAAGGGTCTGAGCGGTCGTCTTTTTTAGGAATCGGGTGGACCAAAGAATATATTTCATGAATTCGGAACTACGTCTTGGTAGTAGAAGTACCGGAAAAGACGCATTAAAACCGGTGCTAACTCCGGAGCACACGTGTTCAGCACAATGGGAGGGACTCCATCAACCTCACTCGACTTGCTGACGTCCAGGAAGAGGAGTGCTTTGTGAACGGAGTGCTGTGTAAACCGAACATCCAGCATGGAGCACTCACACCACGGGATGATCAATAGTGTGTTCCTCCCGTCATCGAGAGTCGTGTTGGTCGCAAACAGAGAGAGTCTAACAGATCGACTTTCTCCTTGTAGTGTTATACTACTTACATTTCATTGTACACTAATTCTCCATTCTGTTTTGATATTCTGCATTCATGTTTTGCATCACTTTATACTATTTCTCCATTCTGTTCTTGATTTTCTGCATTCATGTTTTGCATCACTTTATACTATTTTTCCATTCTGTTTTTGATTCTCTGCATTTATATTTTGCATCACCTTTATTTATATAGGATCCTGTAACGTTTTTACACAATAACATATCATTTTACTGCGTATTTTCACACTATTTAGTACTTTTAAACTAGCTGTCAACGAAGCCTTACCTTTTTTTGGTCTTTTATTGAATTCTCTGTAACTCTACAATTTCAGGCTTCGGTGCGCTGTCGCGCATCAGTTTTTCCTATTTGAATAATATCTCATTTCTTACTTAAAGGTAAAGATTTTCCAATTATATTCCTAAAAACCAAAAATTTTATATTTGATAACCATTGTTTTTGTAGTTGTCATGGTAACTTTTATTCAAATTCGTCTCTGGTTTGATGTTCTTTCTTCATAAATACTTTTTGGCTGTAGGTCATTTACAATAAATTTCCTTTTAATTTAAATAATTTTTCCGTTCTCTCTAGAAAGATATAAAAGCCGAACAATCGGTGAAGAAATTCAGTCTTGCTTCAGTTCTCGTATCGGAAGCATCTTCTAAAGGCCTTATCCCGGGGCCGCTCAGCCCCGGGATCCTGCAAGCCTCTATCCTGCCTGAAGCCACTGGACTCTACGATCCGTTGCTCTGCCTGAAGTCGCCGGATCCTACAAAACGTTGCTCTGCCTGAAGTCGCCGAGATCCCACAAGTCTCTACTCTACCTGGAGTCGCCGGAACCTACAGACCTCTGTTCCGCCCGAAATCACCGGAACCTACAAATCTCTGTCCCGCCTGCAGTCACCGGATCCTGCAGGCCACTGCGCTGTCTGAAGTCGCTGAGGATCCTGCAAGCTCCTGTCTGGGCTGAAGTCGCCGATCCTGCAATCGCCGCATTCACCTGAGGTCGTCCCCTAGAGACGCCCACGCCTACCCACCTACGCCGTGCGTGCTCGTTCCAGGCGCTGAGAGCACGCTTGGGATCTTCGGACTCAGCTACGACATAAATCTTTTTTTTATTACCTTTTTTTTAAAAAATAATTTGTAAATCACATCATCCATCCTCACATTCATACTCCATTTTTGATATATAAAATTGTAAATACTCTTTTAAAAACTTAAATATATTATTGTCTTGGTCTATTTGGTTGTTTTGCTGATCGTAGGTTAGGTTTTCCTTCTCTTTTAATTGTCGCTTCACGACATCCTTTATGGCATTGGCCAGTCAATCGTCTTCTCTGTGCGGAGATGGAAGAGATGGCTGACAGAAGTTCCCTTAGACAGCCTTGGTGAGAGACCAGAAAGCACGGCCTTCCGAAGGAACGTGAACTAGCTTCCCGCAAATTCTGCTGATGTGCTCAGACCTTGCCTTGGCAATGACAACGCATCTGCAATTCCCCTGGTGTTGCGGTTGTTCATGGGCGGCGGTAGTCACTTACCACCAGGTGAGCCGCATCCTGGTTTGCCCCCTATTCCATAAAAATAAAAAAAATAAAAAAATAAAATAAAATAAAAAATGACTCTTTTGAAGAACCTGGAAGCGGAATACTTCTTTTTGAGAGCGCTGGTGTTTACATCCCGAGACGTTGGTTTGTCAGCTCAGACCCGGTATTATATGGTGATGCTATTTTACAGGAGCGACCAAACCATGGCTGGCATCTGCCTTCGATGGGCACCACTGAGGATGGAATAAAAAGTTCCATACCCTGAAGTACCACATTAGCAACAAAATCAGCAACAATGCTAGGATCTTCCGGCAAGAAGCAAACCCGTTCCCAAGGGTAGGATGCAAAAAAAGACCGCATCCTATCCCAATCGGCCTACGTATAGTGCCAAACACGGCGCCAGCTTGCAGATTGCAACCACAACGTTAGTGTCAGTGACATCACGCTCCGGATAAGACAATGGTCCGATGAGTCTCAAGGAGCGTCGACAGAAACCTGATATCCGTCCAGATGAGAGGTCAGCAGAAGGTTCAACAGGGAAGGTGTATGATCCTCCACATCTGGAATCGGCGTAGGTGAAGTAACCAGCTGTACCATATGCCAAGGCAAAGTCATAAACAGATCTCCCCGCATGATTGGTTGAACGTGAATCGCGCCATTTGGAGTGGAGTGTGTTAAAATCGCCAAGGATCACGATCTCTGCGGTCTCCTGTAACAAGAAATCTGTAGCCATTTGGACGTGGTTGATGAGTCGGTCTGTATCGGAATTACCGCTATGTGACCTATAGAGGCACCCGTAGATGCGGGGATGGTCGTAGCTGTCCACGTGCAGCCATAGGAGGGACAGGTCCGTACCTTCAAGACTACCGAGGCGACGAAAACCTCCTCTGTTGTTGCAAAAATTCACGGATATTAGTTGCGAGTGGAATTTTGCCCCTCCGGAATACGCGGGGCAGTCTGACCACCCACGCTCAGGAGTGGAGTAGCTTGGTCGTGGATGCTCAGCGAGGAATTCTCCAGGGGTAGTCTTCCATTTAATTCCGCTACCATGTTGATGGGAAGCGGGGATTGCGCCTCCGGCCACCTGTACTCACCAAGCGATAGAGGTATCCCTCTACTTTACGCTGGTACTTTGTGAGGTCGTGGTGATCCCAATTTGAGCCGGCCCATCATTGCGACAGCAGAAGTTGCCTGCCGCGTGGCTCTACCGCTATTAAAACTGGTACTAAATTTTTTTTTGTTCTCTTTAACCATAATCATTAACGCCATTATTACTGCATAGCGCAATTTCCGATTATTAGTGACCATTTTTATAAATTCTCTCATTAAAAGCATACTTCAATAAAGACGCAGTCGTTAACCGGAAGGAAAATATATATTATGAATTACGACCCTTGCGAACACCTGCGACTATTGGAGAATGTATTGCCAAATCTAAAAGAGAAATGTGTGGCATGGTGGCATGTCCTAAAAACAGTATTAATATTATTAAACTAGCTGTTCTCCGCGACTTCGTCCGCGTGTAATTTAGGGTTTTAATTATGTTGCACGGAACCCTAATTATTGTTCTAAATTTTAAATAGCCTAAGTTACTCCTTATAACATCAGCTATCTGCCAGTGAAAGTCCCGTTGAAATCGGTCCAGCCGTTTCGGAGATTAGCTGGAACAAACAGACGGACAGACAGAGACAGACCGACAGACAGACAAAAATTTAAAAAATTGTGGTTTTTGTTATAAGTACCGTATATACTTTCATATGCATTTAGTAAAAAGCTGTTATTTTGCCATTACAAACAGACATTTCAATTTTATTTATTTGTATAGATGTATAGATATAGATAAGCTTAATGGTCTAAACAGTAATTAGGAAACCCGACTACGCGAAAAGTTTACTGAAAAGAGAAATTTTTTCCCTATATTTCTTTCACAACTAAGAGCAATCCAACGACACTCCTCTAGTTAAAATCCATGAAGTCGTTTAGGCTAAACTATTTATGACATGATTTTGTCATAAAAATAAACTATTAATAAAACAAAAATCTGCCGTACTAACGCTAGCCTTCGTTCCCCATTAAGCGTCTCCCACACAGAAGCGGCATGCGATAGCGACCGCGGGGGTGGTCAGTTGTATTCACTTGCAATGTAAGAGAGTCTGCAAACCCGTGCGGCCAGGCTGCGATCTGCAAGCGGCTGGCCGCGGCTGCATGCTCGGCTCCTTCCGCTAACGCACGTGTGTTAGCGAGTACGCGGCCAGTCGGTGGCCGCAGCGCGGTCAGTTGCAAATTTTAACAACATGCCGCGTTTACCGCATGTAAATGGTGCTAAATTCATAGATTGTAATAGAAACAGAGAGTAAAATCATTGAGTACTTTATGATAATTCAGATCGTGATTACAAAAGTATTAGGATTAAAACAACCGTGATAAGACTTCATCACGGTTAGCAATGTTTACTGACGTCTAATATTAGCACAGACCGCGACCGCGGTGGTGTGTTGTTGCAGCGGCTGGAGCCGCGGCTCGCGGTTAGCCACCACCGCAAGGCACTTGTGTGTGGGAGACGCTTTAAGGCGTATAGTGCAGTCATATAATGATTATTTTAGCGATATCGATTTTTATGATATCGATTTTTTTACTGCCTCACATTAATTTGTGCTTTAAAAATATATTAATAAAAATTACAAGTGTCACTTTAATATTTAATTCGTGCAAAATTCTATTATACTGTTTAATAGTTATGTTTTTTTTGTGATAGTAACTTTTTCTCTTCAACTCGTTACTTATTCTTTATACTAACATGTGGTATACGGTGTTGAAGGTACATATACTATGCTCTTTCTGATAATACTTTTATAAATACCTTTGTACATTAGTTTATATATCTTAATAAATAAAATAAAATAATAAATAATTTAAAATTAAAAATTTTGTACAGCCGACTTTAATATAGGTTATTTGAGAATAACTCAATAACCATTTGTCTGACCTTGATCAAATTCATATGGGACCACACGAGAACTATCAGCTTTCATATAAAAAAAGAATCATCGAAATCGGTTCGCCCAGTACAAAGTTATGAGGTAACACACATAAAAAAAAAAAAAAAAAACATACACTCGAATTGAGTACCGTCTCCTTTTTGGAAGTCGGCAGAAAATAGGCTACAAGGCGTACCAAAAAAATAGACGTACATACATACACTTGAAAAACATTAACCCCCTTCTGGGGCTGTCGGGTATATACTACAGTGAACGGTGTGACAAATTAACCTACAGAAGGGCATGGCTCATAACGAGGACGTAAATGGAGGCCTTGGGTCAAAAAAATCTACATTTTATCTCGATTAAGAATAAAAATACAAATGCCTTTGTCACCCCTAAGGATCCCGCCACTAATCATATGAAACACAGAGGCATTATGCTGCTGTGTTTCATATGCTCAAATGTTTTCTTTATATATTTATTATAGAATAAGGGTGACAAACGAGCTCACAGTTTCACGTGATGGTAAGTGTATACTGTGGCCCATAGACATCTACATATTCGATCAACAATCAAAATGTAGATGCGTTGTCACCAATGAGGACTAATATGGAATGCCTTGTTTTCAGTAAAAAGTATCTCCGGTTCTCTAAATTCACCATATGAAACAGTGTCATTAAGCTGAAATTTAAGGCTGGTATTCCGTGAGAGCGTAATTTTGCAGCTTAGACCCCGGTAAATTTTTCCTTTAATACGCTATAACGTTGCTTTCCCACGTATCATAAAAATATCGATATTATATTATCGATATTACTTTTACAAATACGATAAATTTATTGAGGTATGTTTGTAAAAATCTGACGACAAGATTAGGACTCACAGACTACCATGACATAATATAATAAATACATGTCATCATCCTTACAGCCTTTCACAAGTCCACTGCTGAACATAGGCCTCCCCCAAGGAATGGCCAAAAAGCACGGTCCTGAACCACCTGCATCCATCGGCTTCCTGCATGTCTTACCAGGTCGTCACTCCATCTAGTGGGGGGACGCCCTACACTTCGTCCGCCGGTAGAGGCCACACTCGAGAACCTTTTTTCCCCATCGGTTTTCGGTTCTTCGAGCTATATGGCCAGCCCATGGCCACTTCAGCTTACTAATCCGTTGGGCTATGTCGGTCTCACTGGTTCTACTTCGGATATCCTCATTTCTAAGTTTATCACGCAGAGAAACTCCGAGCATAGCCCTCTCCATAGCTCGCTGAGCAACCTTGAGCTTCCTCATCCAGCAGTCCATCCAGCCATTGCTCTTAAATCTAATCATAATAATAACTAAAGAAGTTAAACATTCAAATACCAATGTGTTCTTAAATTGGGAGGAGTTGAGTCTTGTGGATACCACTGTTTTTCTTGGTGTTACTAAAGACGCGAAACTTCAATGGAGCCCGCATATATCTAAATTAGCACACAGATTTAGTTCTGCAGCATATGCTGTATGAAGGATTAGAAGAATCTAGATGTTAAAACAGCTAGATTAGTTTATTTTAGTTATTTTCAAAGCGTGATTTCTTATGGAATTTTGCTATGGGGTGATGCGCCTGATATTGAAGCTACATTTGTTTTGCAAGTCGTACGGGCGATTTATAACTTAACTTATTAGTTTAATATCTCTTAATCACTATAAATATATATTAAATTTTAGACTGGCATAAATACGTGTATGCCAGTCTAAAACATAATATGATTATGGAAATATTTCTTTTGGGTAATAATAATAATGTATGTTTGAACCAACAAAGATTTTTCTCTGTAGTTTAACACTAACTTTGGTAAAAAAAGTCATACAATAGTGCGTAATAACTGCGGTCAAGTATTAAGTCCAGTGTCTAATGACGCGCAGTTTCCTTATATTTATAATCCATGTAAGTTTTAGTTTTATAATCTTTGGAAAATAAGTCAGGATTATTATCTCATTACGGAAGCTGAATTATGTCTCTACGACTGCTTTGTTAGGTGGCAGATGTAGAAATATAAGCTAAAAAAACGTTTACTCTACGTAATAAACTTAACACAACAGCATTTAGAATTGTATAAATTAAGCGGCCAGTTTAAACGATATAAAACTTTGAAAACAGAACAAAATATAACAAAACAAAAATGGTTCCGTCTGCGACAGACGAGGCGAATTTCTTGGCCCATTAGCGGTAATCAGGAACAGACTAATCACTAATTACAAGTCAGAAGGAGAGACAGAATGCAATGTTTAAGCAAATTGATAAAAAAAAACCGTCGCTTAGGGCGGTTCGTAAAGTAAATCCAAGACATTTGGATGCGGCATTACGGTTGTCTTGTAATGACAGTGCAAGACAATCCATTACATTTTATCATCCTGTAAGTATGGTGAGGTGCAGAAGGAACATCTTCCTTATAACAACTCAATAAAAAGGCGGTTTGTCTGGTCGATGGTTTAAATAATGAATTATGGTTATTTTGTAACATCAATAGGAAATCCATCATCAAGCAGTACGTGGTAGAGCCATGCTGCAGCTATATTAGTAGTATAGTTGTAGCACGAATGGGTCGGCTCGCCCGGGGAAGAACCACGCTCTCACAGAATACCAGCGTAAAATGGCAGCTTGACACTGCTGTGTTTCGTATGGTGAGTGTAGAGAACCGGAGACTCATTTTACTGGAAAAGAGGCATTCCATCTTAGTCCTCACGGGTTACGACGCATCTGCATTTTGATTCTTTATTGAGGATAAATGTAGATGTCTATGGGTCACAGTTTGTCACCCTACCCTATAAAAAAAGCACCCGTAGGAGTCGTAAGATTCGACGAGGGCGATGTGGTGTTGTGGGCCATCGCTTCGAAACCCGTATGAAACAAGTATTTAAATAGTCTACAGACAATTTTTTCGGGTATGACATAATATGGACATTATGTCATACACAAATAACATAACAATGTCCTCCAGAACGAATTTCGATCACGGCGGCCAGTCTCAACGGAGACTAGTCATCGGCGCAAGACATGGTTATAGTTCCTAAGTGTATGCACAAGCACAGGTGCACTCTCTATTCCTCACTCTCATAGTCCCACGGGACGGTAATTCGACACGACCGGAGAGAGATCAGGTGCAGGACCAACGGTTTTACATGCTTTCCGAGGCACGGTGGTGAGACACTGCCAACTTCCTGACTCCGGGAAGCTACTGAGAATTTCTTGACGGAAAAGCTCAATAATTGATTTTTTGGCCCCACCCGGGATTCGAAACCGGGACCTCATGATCAGCAGTCAAATATACAACAACTACAACAACTAAAGTATACTACAACCACTAGACCAACGAGACAGTCAAATATATATTATAACATAAAACATAAAATAACATGATATGGACATTGTGTAATTTGTGTTGGCAAAACGCCGCACGATACAGGCGCATTTTTAGGGGTAATATTTTTTTTATAAGAACTCACAACACATGGTGGTCAGTATTCAGCACACATTTAGGAATTAGTATACAAAATTTAACAAAATAAATGGCTCTAGTGGATTTTTCTTCCTCTAATATAATCTTCTTGCTGTGTGTGTGTGTGTGTGTGTGTGTGTGTGTGTGTGTGAATAATAATATTGTTTAAGTTGGTTTGTCACATCTAATAACCTTTCGACGTTCTTAGACAAAATGTAGTCGTTAAAACGCTCCGGATGAAGGCAGAAATGAAATTATTAAAGAACGCCTTCGAATCATAAGCGAGTTATCTTAGCCACCTGTTGATGGGCTAATTAATTTGATTTTCAAACGCTACCTGCGGCATTTAAGGCTATGTAAGAATCAAAGGAAAATAAAAGAAACAAGGTTTGTGAGCACTATTTATTTTGTTGAATAATTTTTATTTTGTGTTTGTATGTCCAAATGTTAGATTCGAAATAAAATAAACGCAGACTGACATTTACAACCGTGTAGTGGCGGTGTTAGAATATTCACTGCCCCATATCGCCCTGAGGATGTCAGAAGGGAAATTGAAACAGTAAGTAGTATCCTCCTGATAGCAATTCAAAATTATACTGCAAAGACTGCGGCTGCCAACCCGCCAGACTATGGTAAAATCCATGAGGCAACCTATGTATCTCATATATTTTATATATACATAGGACATATTTTCAGCAGTGAACGTTTATATGTTGTAATGGATATTGGACGGACATAAAATATATCTAACTGGAATGTATGTTCGTTAGTCACTCCAGTTTTATAGAAAAAGAACCGGCAAAGCTAATTTCTGTAAGCAATCTTGACCCCTTAACCTGTGGATGTTTCAAAAATTTTGCGATCCTGACACTAAGATGTGAAGGTTCACTTGAGATCAATGATAAGGTTGTTGATTAAATTCGCGGAGGAGCTAAAATTTACAACATAACATAAACATACATAAACTTGTGAGTAGACAGAAACTACTAACTTAAATTTGACACTATCCCGTTCACAACTCTCTTGTTTCTTTCACATCAATATATCTACGCATATATGCTGGTTGAGGGTACCTTTTTTTTATAGAATAAGGATGACAAACGAGCACGCAGTCCACCTGATGGTAAGTGGATGCTGTGGCCCATAGACATCTACATCTATCTTCGTTTGCGAATTTAAATGCAGATGCGTTGTCAGCCGTGAGGTCTAGATAGAATGCCTCTTTTCCAGTAAAAAGAGTCTCCGGTTCTCTACACTCACCATACGAAACACATAAGCATTAAGCTGCTGTTTTACGTTGGTATTCTGTGAGAACGTGGTCTTTCCCCGGTCGAGCCGACCTATTTGTGCTACAAGATTTTTTAAATTTTTGTCTGTCAGTATTTCTGTCTGTGTGTCTGTTTGTTCCGGCTAATCTCCGAAACGGCTGGACAGATTTTGACCGGACTTTCACAGGCAGATAGCTGATGTTATAAGAAGTGACATAGACTACTTTTATTTTGTAAAAAAAGTTAGGGTTCTGCGCAGTAAATTAAAACCCATGAAATTCAATCGTATAAAAGTCGCAAGGAAAAGCTAGTCTTCATTATATCGCTAATTTTGATGATACACATGCGTTTTGCCCTTGCCAACTCTGCCACTCTCTTTTTCAGTACAAATTTGCATTGTCACTCTATCCACATTCATTATTTACACATATTCAAGCATAAAATATAT
This sequence comes from Parnassius glacialis, assembly GCA_033319125.1. Lineage (NCBI taxonomy): Eukaryota > Metazoa > Arthropoda > Insecta > Lepidoptera > Papilionidae > Parnassius > Parnassius glacialis. The sequence goes on from JAVANC010000018.1 coordinate 36,285,193, forward strand.
ACTAGCTATCCATCCGATTTCGCGCGGGTGATTTCTGGAACTCGACAATAGCGCCACCTAACTGCCCAACTGTGAATCTGAACCATCCAGAGACTCACTCAAAACACACAAAAATTTCATCAAAATCAGTCGATCAATTTTCAATTTTAGCAAGACTAACGGACAGCTATTCATTTTTGTACAGGGTTATTTTTCAAAGAGTAGCCAAGTTTTAAACTTAAGTTCAAATATATAAATAATGATATACCGTTATAGATATATGCGTAGTTGTTGGGAGCACTAAGCTCGAAGTTGTTGACGAGTATGTTTACCTGGGACAAATAGTTCGACTAGGTAATTCCAACTTTGAACGAGAGGTCAATCGACGGATTCAGCTTGGTTAAGCAGCGTTCGGGAAATTACGGCACATCTTCTCGTAAGGTACCTCAACACTTGAAAAAGAGATTGTACAACCAGTGCGTGCTGCCAGTGATGACCTATGGAACTAAAACGTGGTCCTTCATTGCTGGCCGTATGAAGACGCTCAAGGTCGATCTATGCTATGGAGAGGGCTATGCTCGGAGTTTCTCTGCATTATAAACTTAGAAATGAGGATATCTGCAGTAGAACCAGAGTGACCGACATAGCCCAACGGATTATTAAGCTGAAGTGGCAATGGGCCGACCATATAGCTCGAAGAACCGACAACCGATGGGGAAAAAAGGTTTTCGAGTGGCAGCCTCGTACCGGTAGGCGAAGTGTAGGGCGACCTCCCACTAAATGGAGTGATGACATGGTAAGACATGCCTGAAGTCGATGGATGCAGATGGCTTAGGACCGTGCTTTGTGGCATTCCTTGTGGGGGAGGTCTACTTTCAGCAGTGGACTTGTGAAGGGCTGTAATGTTGATGATACCGTTATTGCAGTTTTTGAAAATACGAGTAAATAAGGCTTCTACTTTTATTAGAAATTATCCCAAATTGTATGTGATTTATGGGCAACAACGTTTTGCCTGCCCATCGACCCTTACGAATGTGTGCGTGCGCAGTAAAATCAGTTAAAATAATGCATTACTACGCATTTTGAATTTAAAAGAGAAAAAGGACAGAATATATGAGATATTTTAATTAATTTTTCTTCACTATTTACCTATATTACTTATTTCTGAACCTTTTCTACTAATTTAGCCGTTTATTATAAAATAACCCTGTATATAGAGGATATACCTACGTAAGTGAAATATACATTGAAACAATATTAGTTTAAAGATTCTGCTGTCACCGTTTGAGTATTAACCATCTGATGTAAATAATATGTATATACCATCATTTATCGGAAGCCATAGGAATTCTCTATGATTTCCCATCGTTGCTTTTTACGACACCTATGAGACCAAACGCTCTTAAACCGCCACCAAGCGGAAATTTATTACATTCTAAATGATAAGAGGAGACATCACATGCATTTTGTTGTTGAATATTAGGGGAGATGGTTGTAAGGGGAATTAAGTCAAATTTTCTACAAAAATAACAACTGCACGTGCTCCACTCTGCTGACTGAGGCTCGGGCGATCGAATGATGGTGGAAATTCCAACCAAAAATCCAAATTAAACGCTGGTGATAAGCAACAGCATATCAATATATAACAGCGTTGCATGAGCGTCGGCTTTGCGCTTAATATATAGGCAAGAAGATATCACCGACGGCACATTTTTTAAAAAGAAAATAGTTCAGCGGTGTAGTTAAAATTATTGACCAAACAACATTCAGAGAACACAAATATCATTTATTCCTTATTCTATCTTTCATTTAGAAAGAGTATGATTCTGAACGAGTTCTGTAAAATTATAGTTCCGAAAGTTGATAAAAATCCTTTTTTCTACCGACTTCAAACAGGAGGAGTTGTTCACTTGGACTGTATGTTTTTTATGTGTGTTGCCTCATAACTTTTTTCTGGGTGAACCGATTTCGATGATTCTTTTTTTATTTGAAAGCTGGTGCTTCTCATGTGGTGGTCATCAAGGTCTAACCAGTAGCTTTTTTAGTTATCCTTAATAGTTTATATTGAAGTCGTTTGTACATTTTTTTTTAATTTTAAGTTATTTTCACATAAGTTTTATAAAACATCGTAATCAGAATTATTCAAATTTGCATATACCATGGACAGTGAAAAGTAAAAATAACTGCAAAATGCCATCGTTCAAGTCAAATAAATTTGTAATCCACTTTCTTTTTTGAACACGTTCTTTCAAATAAAGGCTTACGGTCATCGTATCGGTCAGTTGACAAATTCTTGCAGGTGCCACCGAGTCATTAAAACAGTTTATAATGCTCCTTCAGTGACTATCGAGTCAGCCATCTTGCCGGCGCCATATTGTTTTTGAATTTATTACAGTAATTACATTATGTTGTTACGAGTCGGTGTAATGGACGGGCAAAGTTGCGGGGAAAGTTGATTCTCTGATAGCACTGTAATAATAGTATTTATATCTTTATTATTTTTAAACATTGTTGAAGTTTCTTTAATTTATAACAAGATGTGATAAGCTAAAATGTGTATTGCGTGCTATTACTATAATATTATTACACACTTATTTTTAATGAGCATTTTTTTACTTTTTTAAATAAGCTGATTTTAGTTGTTATGGTAAATGTATAGTAAGTTTTCCACATATCTTTTGAACTATTTTGAACCCTCTTCCACTATTCATTTATTGTAAGATCAGTTTATAACAGTTTCATGATGTCTAGAATCTATTCTATCGTATGTAAGAATTGCGGTGATTTTTTTAAATTCAAAATCAAAAGCAAAACAAAATCAAAACTGAGGTGAAGTTAAGGCACAAACTCGTAGTCGAGGCGTGAGCGACACGTCGTCCAAATATACACAACAACAAATTAACAAAGAAGGTTGGCCAAATCGTACCAGATGATGAAACGATTGTGTCACTATATGAAATATTTATGAAAAATATCCTTATTTTTTAAGGTCTTAAAAAACACAAAAAATACCTCTCAAAGTAACCACAAAAAAAGTTATCTTTTTATTTTTGTTTTTATAACTGTTCCGAAATTATTTAAAATAATGGTTTCTGAACGCACTGAAACGCACCTAACGACGATTCATAAAAAGATTCACACATATGAAAGGACTTTGTATTTAAAGACTAATTATTCACGTTTTTCTGAATAGTTGTTAATTGTAATTCAATTCAATTAGTATGTAGGCATCAAATCAACTACTATACTGATTTATCTGGATTCATGTCATAAAAAGATTATGTAGCTTCATAGTAAGCTAAGCGTTTTGTTCAATTACGTACAACGGGACATCATGTGTCATCGTCAAGTTACATAATCTGTGGTCATCAATCGACATTGATTGTCACCCGGCAATCATCTATATATCTTATTATCTTCATTCGTTGGAGATTGTGATACGTATTGTACTGTTTTAGATTTCCTTCTGTTGTTTTGACTTTAGCATTGTTTTACGGACTGATAACTACCACTTGTAACGATTATTCTGTGCTTTTGATTTCTGGACACCAATTTTGCATCTTGCATATTTGTTAGAGACATCATGCAGACTACAGCTACACAACAACGACAACTAGCCCTGTGATTGCTATGTGTTAGTTGTAACATATGCATTGCTTCTCTTCACCGCCATCTCGTTTTTGAGCTGGATACCAGAGTAATTTCTAAGATCCGCGAGTGGAGTTGGTACATATTTACATACCTACTTATTTTATTACACTTACATAAGCCATCACACACAATCGTACACCATAATACAAATCTATTTCTTATTTTATATCACTGAAGAAGATTACATATGTGATGCTAACCTCAAAAGTATTGTTGACGTTATTTTAAAAAATTGTGGCTATTTAGATACGATTTTCATACGGGATATTGTTTACAACATAAAAACAAACCAATCTAGCTATAGCTTGTTTTGGGACATGATATGATATAAGTCAAGTCCAGCTCCTATAGAAATTTGGCCATTGTTCTTTAACAGTTATAGTGAGTGTGAGTACACCGTGCGCCACAAGGCCTCATCAACTCTGTCTCGAACAATGCTATTGAGCGCTACTATAAATATAAAACAAAAAAGCATCATGGATCACAATCTTGTACCTTTGTCTTTTCATCATAATTACATCATTAACACGTTCACCGCTAAACATAGGCCTTCTTCAATGAATGCTACGAAACACGATGCTGAGCTACCTGCATCAATCAACTTTCTGCAAGTCTTAGGCCGCCCTACACAAGTCCTTTCCCGGTTCCGACTCCGGTTCCCCTCACTCACCGAATGAAACACAGCATCATTATTTTGCCATCTTACGCTTGTATTCAGTGCGAACATGATGGCTACAACGTACTAGTTTGTCACTTTAATCTAAGTATACAAATAAATAAAATTGAAGTGTCTGTTTGTAATGTCAAAATAAACAGCTTTTTACTAAATGTATTGGCGGCTGGTCGTTGCTGCCGGTGATAAAAGGGTTGGTTCATTTCTCCTTAAAGGCTAAGTATAGCCATTCAGCGGGAATACGCAGCCAGTGTTCTTGGCACGAAACCGCGGGGTACTAAGACTGTGTGATAATTAAGTTACTAGTTTTAATTTCTTTATTTATTATAGTTTATAATATTGTATATAATAAAATATGAAAGTATATACGGCACTTATAACAAAAACACAAGTTTTAAAATGTTTGTCTGTCTGTCTGTCTGTTTGTTTCGGCTAATCTTCGAAATGGCTGAACTGATTTTGACGGGATTTTCACTGACATATAGCTAATATTATAAGGAGTAATTTAGGCTATCTTTATTTTAGAAAAGGAATTAGGGATCCGCGCAAAAAATTAAAACCTATAAAATCCAATCGTAATTATTCCACGCGGGCGAAGTCACGGAGAACAGCTAGTTTTATATAAAAACGTACGCGTATCAGAATAGAAATACTACGGACTTAAATAAAAATATAACCCTATATTTAAAATGTTGGTTTTGGGTGATTTTTTAACTATCCTAAGCCAGTGCTTGACTACTATGCCACCTGATGGTAAGTGTTAATGCAACCGAAGATGGTGAATCCCACTGCCCAAGTTTAACAAAAGCCTATCCTTCTTGCCTTGAAGACACACACAGGGTATTCGTATGGAAAGACAAATGCCGACAATTTATTCCACTCCTTCTTTTTTGATTTCTGACTTGCTGTACGCACGACGAACGGTGACAGGACTCTTACCACCTAGGAGTTTGTCTGGTTAGTTACCACCATAGATCAGTTTATACTAAATGTATGGTTACCACCTTCTTAACTATTTCTACTGCCAAACAGCTGTCTCCGCACTGTTGGGCGGGATAAGAAGCGAGATTTGAAAGTATATAGAGAGTCTGTATAAAAACACACGGAAGCATTCCATCTTATTCTTCAGTGGAGAATACGCATCTGCACCATTCTTTGTTTGAAATTAGTTGCAGGTGTCCATGGACTGTAGTACCCATTTTCATTTGTCACTTTAATTTTATAAAAAAAAAAACAGGAAACGAGTGGTTGTGAATGAAACTCAAATGTCATTTTACCGACAATTATCCTGTCAAATAAACATGTTAGCCAGGCATCGTCAACCCATCATTAACACCACGTTTTGGCGAAAGCACACTTATCTTCATTGCGCTAATTGCCCTCAACCATGTTCTTCGTAACACAATCTAAAGGTCTACTATGTACGCTAAATATTAAACATTACTGCAATTATGTTTGCCATTACAGTATACGAGTAAGTGCCAACTATTATCTACTTAACTTCAAGGGCAGTATCGTTGAAATTCGCTTGTACCTTGAGCAGTAACATGGATATGGTGTTCTTTTGGTTGAACTGCACAAGATGAATATTAAAACATTAAGAAAACATTTAATACAATACTAGCAAAATAACATGAGTTGTTGCGGTTCTTGTGAACTTGAGTGTTGAATTATTTGCATAAATTGAATTCCATTCACAGTGCTATAAAAGTGTCGATTAAAGTTCATAATATTTATTAAATTCATTATATTCATCATAATCCATGGACTGCAGTAGATACCATCAGATAGACTGTAATTTTCTCACATTAATTTTTTTTAATTGTAAACTTATCGCACATATTAGTAACAACGCATTTTCATATAAATATTTTAGATGCCATTTAACATATTTAAATGCAATTTTTTGGTTTTTTTTAAGGTGAGAACGTGCGACAAACGAACACACAGTCCACCTAATGGTAAGTGGATACTGTGGCCTATAACATTTACATCTATCCTCGAGTGAGAATCAAATTGCAGATACGTTGGCACCTTGAGTACTAAGATAGAATGTCTTGTTTCAAGTAAAAAAGGTTATCTACCCCACTATACGAAACACTTAGAATATAATAACACCTAGAACGATAGTTCCCTACAAAGCGGACGTTCAAAAGTGGGGCAAGAACAAAATCTATGTGTGCGTTATCAACTTGTGTTTACGCTAGACGAAACACACATAAATGAAAAAATAATGTGGCCAATACATTAAATTTTCCCGAAACGTAGGGAAGTTGAAACTATATTGAAAGTATTTTAATAGTTACAACGTAACGACTCACACAAATATGAAAATAAGTTTGTTTGAATTCTATTATCGAAGTGTAGCTCGCTAAATTCAAAATATTTTTGAATAGGATGGCTAGATCCTATTCAAAAATAAAAATTGAGAAACTTTTATGAACCATATAAATGTGATTGCATCATTTTTTTTTGTAACTGTATAGAGACGTTATAATTATATGACTAATGCAAGTTCGATAAACACCCGCCCGATGCCTGACACACGACTGTTCGACGAACCGTTGACCGTATTCACTATCTATTATTCAGTTTGTTTTTAGCAATTTTTTTTTAATAATCGTCGAGTAATGGTATACCGCACCTTACTGCATGCATAATGTAAGCTACAATACGAAACACACAAGAAAATTTTAATTTTGGTAGGTTTTACACAGTCCTCACGGATGACAATGCATCTAAAGAGATGCATTGTCATCCGCATGATCATCATATACATCTACAATCATCGTTAATAAAGATTAACGATGATTGTAGATGTATATGGGTCACAGCATCCACTTACCATGAGGTGGACCGTGTGTTCGTATGTCACCGTATCCTATAAAAAAATGTAAAGAACAAATTTTTGTATTTTAGTGGGCTTCCAACTGCTTTTATTTCGATTGTGTCTGATGTTTTCTATCTCACAAGCCGCAATGATCGGATCAGAAAGAAACATAAAACGAAAACCAAACATGCATTTGTTATCAGACCATATAAAAAGTTTCCTTAAAATTCCTCATCCATTTTTTTTTGAAACTTTACCCCCACACTGGGATTTTCTGTTTCTCCTGTATCGTGGAGGCAGCTTACAAACATAAATTGCACGAGGACAAACATCCAGATCCGGAACAATTATTTGTAAGGCATACAAATAATTGTTCCGTGCGGGATTCAAACCCGCGGCACCCAGCGCCGCAACTCATTGCTAAGCTACTGCGCCACTGAGGCGACGATAAATAAAAACAATGCGTTGCATTTTTTCAATGTTGGCAGCCCTCGTAGTAATAAGTTGTCAAGTTGCGTTACGCACTCTATTTAATGAGGGCTAATAATCTTCCACTCACCAGATGTCGCTAGTTGTGACTGAGGTAAAGTTTTTTGTAACATAGTGTCAGTTAATTGAGAAATTAGTTTTAAATAATAGTATATCATTATCTAAAATATTATACTATTACACAACACAATGGGTCAGAGGTTTGATTTTTAATTTTTTGCACTTTATAACTCTTTTTAAAAAAATCGGCTTTTAGTTACATTTTATAGTTTGGTTTATTCATTTCTAATGTAATTAATATAAAATATAACTAATAATACAGAAAGAAACCTTAAATATTACATTTTCTTAAGAAATTATTTTCCCCGCTGTGAAATCTGTCAAATATTTTACCTCACTGTAAAGTGGCGCCGCCCTGGTAGCAGAAAAAGTTGTGGATGCCCTCAGTCCTATTGACGTGTTTTAGTTTTAATTAAAAAAAGGTGGGAGAATTTTTCTTTCACTTTGGCAACATTTCCATATAATGTTATATGTCAGTTTTTAAAAATTCATATTTATATTTTATGAATGTTTTACGTCAAAATATAAGTTCAAAAGCATTAGTTACTCGTGAAATGTAATGTTATTATTTTTCTTGTGTTTCTGTGATGTACTGACATCCGTTCACTGCATAAAACGTCATTTTTAATTAAAATTTCGGGAGCTGTTGTCAACACGACACGACTTTGAGCACTAACGGGCCGAGTATTGAACTAAGCCATACTGGCTTAGTTTGAGTTGCCTCACATTACGGACGCGGACTCGGCTTCTAGACGAAACAGCAATCTTGTTCTGCTGTTTCACGCTGTTAGAGAGCGTTGTCCATCTCCAGTCAAGCTGACCTATTTATACTATAACAATACTGCTAACAAAGCATTCTATCTTAGTCCTCAGAGTTGACAACACGTCTTTGTTTTGATTCATCATCATCATTATCATTACAATCCTTGACAAGTCCTCTGTTAAAGATAGACCTTCCCTGAGTAATGTTACAAAGCAATGTCCCGAGCCACCTGCATCCATCGTCTTCCTGCATCTTTTAATAGGTCACGGCTCCGTGGCGCAGTGGCTTAGCAATGAGTTCAGCGCTGGGGGCTGCGGGTTCGAACCCCGCACGGAACAAGTATTTTTATGGCCTACAAATAATTGTTCCGGGTGGATGTTTGTCCTTGTGCAATTTATGTTTGTAAACTGCCTCCACGATACAGGAGAAAATCCTAGCGTGGGGGTATAATTACAAAAAAAAGCCCTTTAGTTGAGGTCCGCCCTACACTTGATTGTGATCATTTATCGCACATAAATGTAAGTGACTGTTGGCCACACAGTATTCACTTTCCATTAGGTGAACTGCGTGCTTGTTTGTCACTATACCCTCTATAAAAAAATATTAAGATAATCCGCTACCCCATATCATCTCAGAGCTTTTGATTTGTTACGTGTTCACCGAACAAAACATTATGAGGAATCCTTCTTTATAAAACACGAAAAGCTCAAAAACCTTATCAGAAATAAGATTCCCAGTTATGGGACGCGCTAGTTTTGAAATTATGATTGTGTTTGCGATAATAATTAACCAGTAAAAATTTTAACATTTCCTCTTATTTCTTTATGTTTGGTTTTTCTAATAGGAATGAAAAGATTAATAAAATAGGATTTATTTCGTTAATAAACTTTTCAAGCAGCCCCATGTAGTTTATCGAAAAATATTGTATATATTAATACTTATTGCTCTCCAACGATGTGTGACTATGTTCTTCCCTTTAACTTTTAAATTAGTGTACTCTACAATTTTCACCCGATCTGCCCTAATATTATCTGTATAAATATTTATAACAGTTGTTAATATATGCACAGTGAAAGCGTTAACTCGCTGTGTTAACCTGCTCAACGTATTTCAAGTTCGTTATAAACATAATCGGCGGTATGAGTAAACATCGTTTTAGTGGTTATTGTGTTAGAAATTTCATTAAGGTGCCCTCACATTTTGCTTATCAGATATATTATAATCGAACACATGTGACCGTAAAAATAATGACTTCAGTTATAGCATAAGATATATGAGAATTTAACTAAAACATCTGGCTATGGGTCGATTTATAATCTTCACTTAAAATTTATTCATAGGTTAAAAATGCAACAAAAAAAAATGTTAAAATGACAGTTGTAAGAATAAAATAGTTCATTTGTTTCACTTTTATATTCAGAGGTTAACGGTAATAGATTATTTGATGAATAGCTGTTATCTGACGAATGAAAAGTCAGCAATTTAATTTCTCACTTGAAAGTTATTGTAACAATGCCTATTTCAGGACGTTCAAATACAATCTTTCGTAGATCAGAGGCTTAGTGCTCGCTGTAAACGCAGTAGTGGCACGGTACGCAAGCAATACTGGTTCGATCGCCGCCGGTACCAATGAAATTGTGCAATTTCATTTACCACGTGCTCGACGGTAAAGTAAAACATCGTGAGGAAATCTGCATGTCTGAAAATAAAATTTCGAAGACATGTGGAGTCCGCCGTAACGCCTTGCTGCCCCAAGGCGTGATGGCGGACACTTTCTTGCTCTAAAAATCCTCTCAGAAGTGAGAGGACGCCTGTGCCTAGTAGTAGGACGTATATAGACTGTAACCGAAACCGGTTAAATCAAGATGGAATTGACGGTATATCGAGAAACCCCCACTTGTTTGTCCAGTATAAAGTTCACTGTAGGCGCCGTGCTGGAGAGATTCCGCTTGAGTCGTTCTACGAATGAAGTCCTTCTCAAGTGCTAAGATAGTTTCGTGGTTCTATCCGTTTTGGTCCTTCTTCTATTACAGGCAAGGATGGTGTTGCTGAAAGGCTACCCTGTGTTACACTGAGATAAGTAGTGTTGCTGTTAGTTTGCATACTTTGGTATTATCATGTAATTACGTCCCTCACGTTACACTGGTGTGTGATTGTGACGGGGACGTATTACGGTGGGGTCGAACTGTAATTTCTCTATATGTATATGTATGTATAGTGCATTACGCTTTCTTATTATGTATAGTGCCTATATGTTTGTATAGTGCGTTACGCTGCCTTATTAGTGATAATGATTAATTGTGTAAGCAAGAGAGCAAGTTGAACATCCGCTCCCACACTTTTATTATTTTCAACAATTAACGCTATCCTGATGTATTTCCGAGATCAAAATTGGGATCTTCTGCTAAATACGTGGTAGAACCATTTTGCAGCTATATTAATAGTATAGTTGTAGCACGAATGAGTCGCAGAATACCAGCGTAAAATAGCAGCTTAACACTGCTGTGTTTCGTGTGGTGAGTGTAGAGAACCGAAGATCCTTTTTACTGGAAAAGAGGCAATCCATCTTAGCCCTCGCGAGTGACAACGCATCTTAATTTTGATTCTCAAACGAGGATAGATGTAAATGTCTATGGGGTACAGCAGCCACTTACCATCAGGTGGACTGTGTATTCGTTTGTCACACTATGCTATAAAAAATTCCGAGATTTATATCTCTTGAAGTTTTGAGGTCCCTTACTAACTCACGGCAATACCATTTAAATGGTCTACAAATAAACATTACAGATGTGGCGAAAAATCTGATCGATCGATAGGTAAGGTATTGTTAAAAAACTAAAAAAGTAATTGTCAAAAACATAAGTCCCTGATAGAGAAATCTAGTGCCATTTTTATTGAGACATGTTCTTACCGCGATGACATAGCAACGCCACGTACTGATTCTGAAGGATACATTTCTGCAAGTTCCCGTCACTGTTAGAGAAAACCTGAAGAATCTTTCATTTTGTTAGCCGTACTTAGTAAATTTTCGTATTCACATCATTGAGAAATTTATTAATTGTATTTATTAATTTCTAAGTTGAAAAAAAATTGTGGCAGCGCAGAAAAATTGTAAAGAAAATAACTTAAAACCATTGAGTTATATGTACTATCTACTAGAGAAGCCATTCCAAACAAAAATTGTGTCCTACTCTATATCTTCGCGCATGCGCGGGAGTAATAGTCGCGCATGCGCGAAGACTTTAATTTGATATAAAATAAGATATTAATATAAAATAAATATAAGAATTTAATATAAAATATTTTAATTTAATCTAAACTAACATATTATATTTCTAAATGAAATGTAATAATAATTATTTTATGGAATTCACAAATCTTCAATTTACGCAACATTTAGTTTGTACGGATCGCAGTACAGTTCAGTTGAATATAGTCAATGTTCGGATTGGCTTCTCTAGTACGTACTCGTAGTACATATAACTCAATGCTTAAAACAAAAGATGTGTAATATGAAGCCTTTGAAGTCCGTCAAATCCGCTGGAACAGCGTGGGGCTTCATTTCAGTTCCATTACCATTTCAGAAAATGAGGCAGCCTGTATCCTGCAATGGCTCTGCAAAAAATTTAAAGTACAGTTAAAACAACAAAAAAAAGAAAACTTTTTTGCTGCCATGTTTTAAGTTTTTGTTGCCTTTTAAAATTAAAAAATGACAGTATTATGAATGGCCAAATTTTTTTTTCTCTTTAATATGGCCCTTGACAATTTTTTCATTATACTCGGCTCATGTGTTCTGTGACTCGGCTTAATCGGTGTATCCATTTAGGTGTCGCATGTGACAGCTTAAGTTTTTTACTAAGTCAATGTTTCATTATAAAAACAGGTAACACCCGGACCGCAATGTAAGACATTAAATAAACTCCGAAACCGATGTTCTGTTTATGGGCTTCTTACAATGACGTCAAATTAGTTACCCTCTGATAATGATCACAGAAAGATGCGTGCGTTATAAGGGCTACCTATATGATTTACAGGTTTTAATTTTTTTACACAATAGTCATTAGCTTCCGTTATAGTTGTTAAATAATTGCTTTGCTTATACTCTATTACATAAATTTGAATAAAAATAATTTTCGTTCTAACCTAGTGCATTTTGGTTTCCATAAAACCAAAACGAATATCTAGTCATAATAGGAGACAGCTAAAACATAAGTGTTGGATAATTTATACTTACGATTGATGTCACTTGATAAAATGCAGTTTCGTTTTTGTGATTTAGACTTGTACAATTGTGTAATTATTACGAAACGATATGATTATTTATAGAATAGTGTGACAAACGAGCACACAGTCCACCTGATGGTAATGCTGTGGGCCATAGGTATCTGGATTTATCCTCAATTGAAAATGAAAATGCATATGCATTGTTGTCACCCCTGAGGACTAAGATGGAATGCCTCAATTCCAGTAAAATGGGTCTACCATTCTCTACACTCATCATACATAACACAGCAGCATCAAGCTATTATTTTACGCTGATATTCTGTAAGAGCGTGGTCCTACCCCGATCGAGCCAACCCATTCGTGCTACTACCATAATATTGCTACAGCGTGACTCTACCACGTAAAGAATTAAAAACACAAAAATATCATAATAATAATGTTAGGTGTTTAATCCTATATTATCAGCTGTCAGTGTTATACGAGCAACATAATATTATAATTATAACATATATTTCTTTGTAATCGCGTTCTTCAAAACGGCTCTATCTATTTGAATGAAATTTTGTGTTCAGATGTTTTTTTCTTAACAACTTTATTCTAGATAGGTAGGCATCATCAAAAGCCATTTCTTCTATCAATTTTTCGATTTCTCAGAAAACAATAAGCTCAAGTTTTTTTTGAATAAAATATGACCTAGATCACTCCCGGCACTGCTCTCTATCTGTTAGTCAAGTTTACTTTTACAATCAGTTCAGCCATTCAGAATATTGGTCTGGACAGATATCATATACCCCATAGTTTTACGTGGTAGAACCATTCTGCAACTATATTAATAGTATAGTTGTAGCACGAATGGGTCAGCTCAACCGGAGAAGGACCACGCTCTAACAGAATACCAGAGTAAAATAGCAGCTTAATGCTACTGTGTTTCGTATGGTGAGTTTAGAGAACCTGAACAATGTGTTAACATTGGCTTCTGCATACAAGTTCGTAGTCGGATACATCCTAGGTTTTCTCGAAGCAATTTTTTAATATCATCCTTTGTACCTTTTCAACTTCCATCATTAATATTTTACTAGAGCCTCCCCATACAGAAATTCCATAGGACAGGATAGATTGACCTAACGATTCATATACAGTTTTAATTAAATTCCAATTTGCGATATGTCTTAAGTTTTTAAATATGTAGATAAACTTTCTAATTTTTTGAACTAAATAGTTTATATGTTCTTTGAAGCTTAGATTCTTGTCTATTATTATACCGAGGTACTTTATGTTATTTTTATTTTCAATATAAGGACATTTACAGTTTGAAATAGTGGTCATATCACATGAATGTGCTATGATTTTAAATTTATTTTGTAATACAGGATGAATTTCGGATGGAAAACATTACATATTTGGTTTTATCGGAATTTAAAGTGAGACTATTTAGAGCAAGCCAGTGGCAAACTATACTGAAACTGTCCTGTGCAATTTTGAAAACTTCTTCCCGAGAGTCACCGTAAAACGAGAGGGTTGTGTCGTCAGCATATGACATTATTTTACAATTTAGGATGTTTAATTGACAAAGATTGTTTATGTAGCAAAAGAAGAGAGTTGGACCAAGAATACTCCCTTGTGGTACTCCGCAGTTGATTGGTCTTTCTTCACTAAAAATATCTCCTATCCTAACTCGTTGTGAGCGATTTTGTAGGTAATCTTTAAAAAGTTGTAATTATACATATCTAATACCCATTTTTTCAAATTTCTCGATCAGTTTAGAATATGAAATAGTGTCAAAAGCTTTTTGCAGATCAATAAAGATTGTGATACATTTTTTATTGGAGTCTAATTTTTGCACAATAAATTCTGTAAAAATATGTATAGCGTCCGTAGTTGATTTACTCTTTCGAAAACCGAATTGACCATTTGAAAAAATTTCATTATCTTCTAAATATTTTATAAGTCTAGTGTTTATTTTTCTTTCAAGGAGTTTAGATATAGACGGGAGTAACGATATTGAACGATAGTTAGTGATGATGTCCCGCTTTCCGTTTTTAAAAATTGGAATTGTGGAAAAATACCTTCTTCTAGACACCTATTAAAGCTATGATTAAGTGGGGGGATTATAATTTTTTTTTATTACAGCCCTTCACAAGTCCACTGCTGAACATAGGCCTCCCCCAAAGAATGCCACAAAGCACGGTCCTGAGCCACCTGCATCCATCGACTTCCTGCATGTCTTACCAGGTCGTCACTCCATCTCGTGGGGGGACGCCCTACACTTCGCCTACCGGTACGAGGCTGCCACTCGAGAACCTTTCTTCCCCATCGGTTGTCGGTTCTTCGAGCTATATGGCCGGCCCACTGCCACTTCAGCTTACTAATCCGTTGGGCTATGTCGGTTACTCTGGTTCTACTGCGGATAACCTCATTCCTAAGTTTATCACGCAGAGAAACTCCGAGCATAGCCCTCTCCATAGATCGCGACCTTGAGCTTCCTCATACGGCCAGCAGTGAAGGACCACGTCTCAGTTCCGTAAGTCATCACTGGCAACACGCACTGGTTGTACAGTCTCGTTTTAAGGTTTTGAGGTATGTCTGACGAGAAGATGTGTCGTAACTTCCCGAACGCTGCCCAGCCGAGTTGAATCCGTCTATTGACCTCTCGGTCGAAGTTGGACTTACCTAGTCGGACTATTTGTCCCAGGTAAACATACTCGTCAACAACTTCGAGCTTAGTGCTCCCAACAAGAACCGGCATAGGTGCGACATGGGCATTAAACATAATCTTTGTTTTGTCCATGTTTATCTTAAGACCTATCCGTTGGGAGACACTATTGAGGTCATTGAGCATAGTGCTTAGATCCTCCAGCGATTCTGCCATAAGGACTATATCGTCGGCAAATCGAAGGTGAGTGATGTATTCGCCATTGATGTTAATACCGTATCCTTTCCAGTCCAGAAGCTTGAAAACGTCTTCCAATGCAGCGGTGAAGAGTTTCGGGGATATAACATCACCCTGTCTTACACCTCTCTGCAATTGGATAGGTTTCGTACTCTGGTTCTGTACTCGGATAGCCATCGTAGCTCTACTGTACAAACACTTCAGCACTTCGATATACCGACAGTCAACTTGGCACCGCTGAAGGGACTGCAGCATCGCCCAAATTTCGACGGAATCAAAGGCTTTCTCATAGTCCACATACGCCAGACATAGTGGCAAATTGTACTCTTCGGACTTCTGTACAATTTGCCGTAGGGTATGTATGTGGTCTATGGTGCTAAAGCCCTTTCGGAAACCGGCTTGTTCGGGAGGCTGGAAGTCGTCAAGTCTGCGCGCGAGACGATTCGTAATGACTCTCGAAAATAGCACGTAGACGCGGCTCAGAAGGGAAATCGGTCTGTAGTTCTTCAAGAGAGCGTTGTCACCTTTCTTGAAGAACAAGACCACCGCACTTCTGCTCCACGCCTCCGGTGTAATGCCACCATGGAGGATGGAATTAAAGAGCTTCTGAAGGACTTTAAGTATCGCTTTTCCACCCGCTTTCAGAAGCTCCACTGTAATTCCTTCCTCACCTGGGGCCTTGCCGTTTTTAAGGTGTTGGAGAGCCATTCTAATTTCGCTCAGACTGACGTCCGGAATATCCTCGGAATAGTGTCGGATAAGACTTGCTCTTGGATAAGTACAGCTGCCCGTAGAACCTCTCAATCTCACTCAAAATCTCAGGTGTCCCGGAAACGATGCTGCCACACTCTGTCTTTAGCTTCGATAGTTGACTCTGTCTGGCAGACAGATCTCTGGCAAAGACTTTGATGCCCTGGTTCCGTTCGATCACTTCTTCAATACGTGCTGTAGTGAAGTTGTATAAGTCCCGCCGCATGCATTTGGAGATCTGTCTGTTCAGTTGCCTGTATGCTGTCAAATCTGTTGAAGAATGTAGCCTCATCTCCCGTCTAACAGCCATGAGATTAAGAGTGTGATCGGAGAATTTTTGTGTTCTTCTGCGGCGGGTCTTGCAGAACTTAGCTCCAACCGCATGGATAGTTTCCACGAGCTTGTCATTCATATCGTCCACTTCATTGCAGTCTTCTAGGCACTGAAAACGGTTTTGTAACTCGAGCTGAAAGGTTTCGGGACTTTGGATTAGAGCACGAGGGCGACGGAGCGTTGACTTCATCAGACGAGACCTCTCCAACTTAATAATTAGGTTCAGTGTGCCTCTAACCATTTGGTGATCGCTGCCGGTTTTCACCCTCGCGATCACTGAGACATCACTGAACAGTTGTCGTCTGGTCGTCATAATGAAGTCAATCTCATTTTTTGTCGAACCGTCGGGGCTCGACCAGGTCCACTTCCTGTGGGGCCGCTTCTTGAAGAAAGAGTTCATCATAAAGAGTCCCTCTTTCTCCATGAAGTCGGTCAGGTGCTGGCCCCTTGGGTTCCGTTGCCCTATTCCAAATTTCCCTACTTTCAGCTCACCGTTCTCTCTTGTGCCTAGTTTTGCATTGAAGTCTCCCATTAACACCGTATATTGGGTTTTGGAGGAATGCATGGCTCTAGAGATATCCTCATACATTTCCCCCACCTCCTCATCGGGGTGTGCCGAGGTTGGTGCGTAAACCTGTATGACCTTCAGCGAATACCGTTTGGTGATTCTGAGTATAAGGTACGCAACCCTCGTCGACACACTCCCGATCTTTACAACGTTGTTAACGAGAGACTTGTGGACGATAAATCCGACACCTCCTTGGGACAGATGGTCGCCCTCCCGGTGATAGAGCAAGTTGCCGGATTCGAGGATTACCGTGTCCTCCCCCTCTCTTCGGACTTCGGATAATCCTATAATATGCCAGCGCAACTTGTCTATCTCTTCTTCCAGCTCCACGATCTTCTCTTCAGTCCTCAGGGTGCGTGCGTTGTACGTTGCCAGGTCGAGTCGTTGTAGGTGGCAACCGAACCTCCACCGGAGATTCTTAGCACCCCCTGCCCCGCCGTTACCATGATCGCCACCGTAACCAGGAATAGCGGGGCCGCCGGGGACTGGGGGCCGTCTCTTTGTTACATTCATTCATAGGGGGGGTATTTGCCATAGTTGCCACGCTTGGCGGGCGGGTTGGTAACCGCAGTTTTTTTATTGTAATTTTGGCTTTTATCAGGGAGATGCTGCTGCCCATCTCCCACTTGTTTCCCTTTGTCGCCTTTTACGACACCCACGGGAGGATATGGGGTAGTGGATATTCTTGACCGCCACTACAATTATTTATTATTTAAGACATTTTAAATTTTTTTGCGTAATACCATCCCAACCAGCACCACAAACAGTCTTAAGGTTAAGAATGAGAAGTTCTAGTTCTTCTTCACTTGTTTTAAGTCGGACAAAAGACTTACTTTTGACTGTTACAGGATTTATAGTGGTAGGAAGAGGCGGAAGATCTGTTTTAAGTTTATTTGACAACTCAGAGCCTATATTTGAAACAAAAAGTGTTTATAAAGTTTACGGAACTTAGCTGGTTATTTTCAATCTTGAGAAGTTCAGCTGGTAGCACTTTTGGTTTATTTAAGTTATTTATATTTTTAACAACATTTCAAATTTTTTATTATCATTTCCAGCAGATTTCAACTCATTTCTTTCATAATGATTCTTTTGTTTTTTTAATATATCATTACAAAATTTCTGTATCGCTTATAAGTACATTTTAAAATTTCATTTTGAGGATCTTTATTTAATTTATAATGCATTCTATCTCTGGTTCTTATACATCTTAATAAACCAACAGTTATCCAGGGTTTTATTGTGATTTTGCTTCGGGGTATTCTAACTTTTATTGAATTATTAACAATTATTTTTTGTATGTGTTCAATAATAAAGAGTATTGATTGATTTGGACTAAGTTCATTATTATATATCTCATTAAAATTTATGTTTTTGCAATCTTCATATAGGTTATGGAAATTTAATTTATTAATTAAATTATTTTTAATGTAAATTTTGTGATCAGTAATGGAAGTTAATAAAATAAAAGTATATGTGGGATACTATTATTTTATTAACTTCCATTACTGATGCGAAAAATAGCAGCTTAATGCTGCTGTATTTCGCATGGTGGGTGTAGGGAAGCGGAGACTGTTTTTACTGGAAACGAGGCATTCTATCTTAGTTTTCTAGGACGACAACGCAATTACAATACTATATTTCATTCAAATTTGACAAATGGCATCTTATATTTATCCTATCTCGATACGCGAATAATGTACAATATGGATAAGGATACGAATTTTGTCGTGATTTTTAATTACATTTTAGCTCCTGACGTATATCCACTAAACGAATGATTAAAGACTCAAAAGCAGACCCATTTCAATTATATCCAAAAAAATGTGCACCTTTTACTGATGTTATTTCGGCTAGAGTTTAATTAATCCGTGGGCCACAACATCCGCTTACTAACAGACAGTTTTGCACTAGTTTGCCAGGAAACGCTGCATAGAGCACCTTTTAAAATGATGCTAGCGTTTTATTGCTAAAATTAGTGATGATAAAATCAGTCAAATAGTTTTGAAAGTTACAAAAGAATAGACAAATATTTATGTACCGGAAAAATATAACCTTCTAGAGCATAAATGTTCAAGTTCGTTATAGGTTGCTTAAAATAATTGTATTCAATGAAACTGCGATTTAATAGTTTATAAATTTATTAGTTGTTATAAGACAATCTTTAAAACACCTTCGAAGATTTTGTTGGATGTTTGTAGTATCACCGTTTGCACCTGTAAAGAAAAACTATTTGAATTAATTATTGTTTGTATTAAAAGAAAATATATTCTAAGATCGGATAATGTTCATTGGTTGTTTCTTGGCGATGGGCAGACCGCAAGACATTGTGAAATGTATTACAACAACCAAGCATAAACCTGTGCGAAGAGAAACTTTATTTTGAACATCATCAATGTAGTCGAAGTTTTTTAAATACACATTATTAAGGAATAACTGTTGTTGTTGCTGTAGCTTCACCCGCGTGTAATTTCTAAACATAATTGACAATGACAGCTGAGTAGCTGAGATGCGACTTTTGGACTTTGGACTTTTTGCTTATTATTTTATTTTAATCTAATGGTCTTTGACCAGTGATTTTAAAGATAACATGTCCTGAGTGGGCTTAGCCCATGTAACTGGCCTTTTACTTGTAGGTTTATAATTTTTTTGCGCGGAACACTAATTCTTATTTTTAAATAAAAGTGCCTTAGTTTCTTCTTATAATATCCGCTGTCTGCCAGTGAAAGTCCCATCAGAATCGGTCTAGGCGTATTGGAGATTAGCCGGAACAAATAGACATACAGACAAAAAATTTAATAATTGAGTTATTGTTATAAGTACCGTGTATACTTTCATATGCATTTAATGAAAATCTGTTATTTCAAGATTACAAACAGAAACTCCAATTTTAGTTATTTGTATAGATAACTCAAAAACTACTGGTCAGTTCTTGATCAAATTTATATTGGACCACATGAGAAGCACCAGCTTTCAAATAAAAGAGATCATCGAAATAGGTTTACCTAGAAAAAAGTTCTCAGGTACACATAAAAATATAATCGTATTGACTACCTCGTCCTTTTTTTAAGTCTGTTGAAAAATAGGCTGGGTATTGTTAGGCCACCCAATCCTATTTGACCACCTTCCTATTTGGTAACCTCATATTCCAGTCTACTTAACAAGCCTCGACAACGCGGATACCGTGATACAGGAATACTCTATCGAAATGTCATGATTTTAAATATTTCTATGATTTTTAATATTTCTTAGTATATCCCCCAAATAAAACTTTATGAAAACCCAATCAGCCTTTATTATCCAATTACGCGTCGTATGAATCCGGTCCTGAGCTTATATATACATTTTTATTAACAAGATACGCAAGCTACGCAAGACTGAAAAAGTTCGTGAACGTACGAAAACACACACATCTCTGTAAATACAATGAATTCGGACTCTAGATGGAGACCGACAAGTTTTTAATTCGAAAATTCCTCTCAACTCCTAACAACAACTTCTAAATTAAAAAAAAATGATAACATAATATACACGTACCATCAAATGTATATTTTTTTATATGATAAAGGTGACAAGCGAGCACACAGTCCACCTGATGGTAAGTGGTTGCTGTTGCCCATAGAGATCTATATCTATCCTCGTTTGCGAATCAAAATGCAGATGCGTTGTCACCCGTGAGGACTAAGATGGAATGCCTCTTTTCCAGTAAAAAGGGTCTCCGGTTCTCTACACTCACCATACGAAACACAGCAGTGTTAAGCTGCTATTTTACGCTGGCATTTTAGGCATAGGCAGAGCGTGGACCCCGGTCGAGCCGACCCAATCGTGCTACAACTATGCAATTAATATAGCTGCAGGATGGCTCTACTACGTTTACATGTTTATATGTTTATTAATGCGGGTAATCCTAAATCAATATTCTATTATTGTATACTACATTATGCTGGTTCACCGCAAACGGGCGTTGCAAACAACTTTTTATTTAAGATAACTAGAACTAATTATAGTTTAAATCGCACATGAACATTCAATTAAACCTTCAAGAAGTTTAATCTACCATTGGACGCGAAATAAAAATTAAGTCACTTCATTGTTGTACTCTATAACAACTGTAAAAGACTTGATAATGTATGTGAAATACAACACATTCTGTAGGAAAACTAAAGGAACAAAGGAACATAAATTAAAACTACAAACGCGTACTTTTACGTTCGTATGTTACGCAATGTTAGTTCTTTATAAAATTTCAAGTAATAAAAAGCTGAGTAGAAACTAACTGTATTAAACGCACTTAGGATGATAGTACACTAGAGCATTTTAACTAGTCACGAGTGAACAACGTTGAAAACATTTTTATAATTGTCCCAATCTGTGGTAAGTTACAGTTTTGTTAAGTGGCGAAGCTTGCGAAGACACTTATTAAGTGGCGAAGCTTGCGAAGACACTTATTAAGTGGCGAAGCTTGCGAAGTCACTTATTGATTTCACGATGTCTGTCCGTCTGTCCGTCTGTCCGTCTGTCCGTCTGTCCGTCTGTCCGTCTGTCCGTCTGTCCGTCCGTCTGTCCGTGTGTCCCACGATTATCTCGAGAACGGTTTCGAATTTTCAAATTCTGTTTTCAGCAGTCGATTACTGATCACCCAGGCATCTGAACCTCCTATTTTGAAACTGATTGCTCAACGGCAACCGTTAGAAACCGCTACAAAGTTGATTGCTTCGCCACTTTGCTATGCTGTTAGCTTGCTAGGTTTATTTCATCAGAATTCTGATTTCCTTCTGAGATCATTTAAACACTATATTTTACAAAGTTCGTAACAAGTGTCACTAGCTTTATAAATGGGCTTTATTAGGTCCTCGGGGGAGACAATGCATCTGCATTTTAATCACCTTAATCGAGGATATATGTAGCTGTCTATTGATCACAACATTCACTTACCATCAGGTGGAGTGTGAGTTCATTTGTCACCCTTATTTTATACAAAAAAAATTACGTTGTAAGTTGTATTGCAAACGAAAAATATAAAACCATATACTTTTAGCGGGCTAGTGTAAACTAATCCTTAAAGTGCTGCCAGTGTGGGCCTTTTTTGTTGGTCGATTTGCATTCGTGCGTTTATCTGGGCGATCTGAACAGTTAATTGTGAAGCGAGCTGATGTTTAACCGTTGGAACTTATCTGATATTTTACTCCTTAACACGCAAACGCTAATTCTGTAGCTACTCGTTTCAAGGGTAATAAATAAGCATGTTTGACTATGATCTATTTTACAATATACAATAGTAGTAAGTTACAGCCTATACGTTCCACTGTTGGACACAAGTTTCCTTACATTTTACAGTATAAGTTATAAAACATTCTACCAGGCGGTACCCAACTTAAGATTCTTTTTACTGAAAACGATGCATTCCATCTTAGTTCTCACGGGTGACATCGCATCTGCATTTTGATTCGTAATGGAGGATAGATGTAGATGTCTATGAGCCGCAGCAACCATTTACCATCAGGTGGACTGTGTGCTCGTTTGTCACCCATTTGTGTTATTATAAAAACTAATATTTGTCGAACGCGTATGCTCTGGGAGCAGATGTACCGTGAGGAAAAGTAAAGTAAAGTAAAGTTGCAGCCAATTTACGTCCCACTGCTGGGCACAGGCCTCCTCTCATTTCTGAGAGGGTTTTTAGGGCAAGAAAATGTCCGCCGCGCTGCCCCAATGCGTGTTGGCGAACTTCACATGTCTTCGAAATATTTTTTTTCTTATTTCTCAGACATACAGGTTTCCTCACGATGTTTTCCTTCACCGCCGAGCACGTGGTAAATCAGCACTTAAAATTGCAATTAACAATTTTATTGGTGCCGGCGGGAATCAAACCCGGGTTGCTCGAGTACTGTGAAGCTTACAGCGAGCGCTAACCATCTAAGCTACCACGGCTCTTGCTACCCTGAGCAAACAGTCACTTTTTTCATCTTTCTTATTTTTTTTTACAGTGCACCAGAAGATAAAAAATGCTTTGGTCAATAGACGACTAAATCTCTCCTCGGTTAAGAGTCAAATTAGATATGCATTGTTACCCATAAAGATCGATGAAATACCTCGTGTCCAGTAAAAAAGGTATTCGATTATCTACACTTACTATACGAAACAAAAATTTATCTTGCTGCAACTTTACGCTGGTTTTCTTTTTGAGGGCGTGGTGCAACTCCGGTTGAGCAGACCCATGCGTTCTACAACCACTATCAAAACCTAGGGTGTAAGCAGCTTAGCCAGACTACTAAGCCATTTAAATTTCAGTACGTGCACTGCCTTGTCCCGGTTTGAAGGGTATGGATATTTGCAGGCTGCCAGGCACTACAATTTACTCTTCGGAGGTGACCAGGCATCTGAGTTTTCTTTGTTTGAAGTTTGTATATCATCATCAATATCATTATCATCAGAGACTGTTATCATGCTTCCGTTTACAATTAAACCCATATTTAAATGATTATCACCGCGCTCCAGTCACTACAGCGAACTATTGTGTTCAACCGTCATAACTTATATTTATAGACCTTTAAAATCGCCCATAAAAACTGAATTATAATCACTCCTTGTCCCAATTAAACAAAAAAAAGGAGCGGTCAAATTACGATATTATTATGCATTAAATTTTATAGACCACGTTTTATGTGTTTATAATAGCATTTCATAAGCAATTCGTTTTGGGGACACAATATTTTAGTGATAGGTCGTTAATTCCGTACAGAAACATTTTTATGACGGCCATATCAAAATTAAAAAGTGTAAGGAGTTTTATGAACATCGTTTTAATTACTGGCAGGATAATGGATTACCTTTAAAGTCACACCTGCATTATTTAAGTAAATATTTTAAATAAGGAACAGTGACAAACGGTCTTCTTTCCTGAATAAGTCCTTGACTAGTCTAGTCCGTCTGGATAGGTACCACCCTTTTACCAATACCGCCAATTAGCATCGTTCGCACCGCTTTGTTCCGGTTTGAAGTGTATTAAGATCCAATATTATTACAGGCTGTCTTAAATCTTAGTCCTCAGAACTGACAACGCATCTGTAGCTTTCTCTGTTTAAAGTTGGCTACAGGTGGACTGTATGATTGATCATCGCTGCAGTTTAAAAAAAACAATGTTGATGCTGTTCGAAACATAATTCAAATCTTTTAAAGTGATTCAATTATATATATATACTCTAAATCCTAATCTATAAAATACAAATTACAATATGTCACCTAAAAGCTTTGGGCTCAATGGGCAGGTATGTTTATTTTTATTGTTTTATTGTGACAATGACATCTATATCTTTCAGCGACTAAGAATCAAAATGCAGATGTGTTGTCACTCCTGAGGACTAAGGTGGAATGCCTCGTTTCCAGTAAAAAGGGTCTCCGGATCTCTACACTCACCATACGAAACACAGCAGCATTTAGCTGCTATTTTACGCTGGTATTCCGTCAGAGCGTCGTCCTTCCCCGATCGAGCCGACCCATTCGTTTGAGAAAAGGGAGAAAATATCTCTCAGTAATGTGTGACACCGTTTACAACAACTAAAAATAAAAAAAAAGTTGGCCGTCACGGGACGCCCGGAAGATGCGAAATATCGTAGTTGATGGTAGAATTTATAATTAATTAGCGTTGTTTCACCCATGTGCCTAGGAGAGTAAGTAAATTTGAGAGCCGGATCTCTCTCTATTCGTGTTGGTTTGCCATTCCATCGGACATCGGACTCTGAAACTAAAATCTATTATTATATGTTATTATTGTGCAGAATACATTTTAAATAGTATGCGCAATAAAGGCATGATTTCATTTTACTCTCTCTCTTCTATCAATGAATAACCAGAAGCTCGGCTTTTCTTCACATATTATTGTCTACATACTACTCTGTCTACGCATTCGAGCCATACGCCCCGGCTACACACTCGTCGATTGGCATGGGAAGTAGCGTCATGTCGCACGTCATGCTCCTCGTCTTGCACATCGCTCCCTGTTCTGTCGGTTTTTTGGACGCGAGTCAAAAGACTAGCAAAATGAGCGCGAGTGTTTGGCCACATACTCGCGCTAACGCAGTCCGAATCGAGCGCTCGTTACGGAAGCTTCGTTCTAATGCGATAAATAGATGTCGTCTACCATCTCTGTTGGCGAAGATGACGACGTATATTTCTTTTTATGACATTGATATAATTAGCTATAATAAATATGCATTTAGCGCGCACGCTGCCGCAGTTTCAACATCCATTGTGTTGCAAGCGCGAGCAACTTAGTGCGAAACGTCGCGAATAATTGCGCGAGTAGAGTAGTGTGTGGCCAGAGAGGACAACATCGCGGCAGCGCGAGGAGCAGCGCGAGGTCCATAGTGAGGCTGGGCCAAAACAGTTTGCTTATCGTTTGTTACTTCAATTACAATGTGGGTATGATGAACTGAGGCAGTTCAGAGACTAAGCGCCCGATATAAATTTCATATCATGCGAGCAACCCAAGTTCGATCCCTGCCAGCGCCACTGAAAATTTAATGCAGTTTTAAATGCTTAGGTGGAAAACATCGCGAACTTAAATATTTAAAAATAAAACATTTCATGTGGTTTATTATCTCTTCAAAAATGAGTAGTAGTGCACTTTTAACATCTTCGACTACATACGAGTACACCACAGCTTACTATCAAATGAAATACTAGACAAGTCGCGGCAATAGATAAAAATAAAATAAGGCATTATTTTTATATTATCTTAAACTTATTTTCAAATGAAGACGTTAATATATTAAACAGATGTTGTTTTTATTGAAAGAGTTTTGGGTACACGCTGATAAGACATTGTAAAGCATTTTTATATGTAAGTTTTAATGCATTTCGTTATTTATTTGTTTTTATTTTCACAGTAAAAGCTTATGAATGCTACTTAATCATCATTACATAACAGCCGTACTTTGAAAAATCAATTTAAGTTTAAAAATCGTATCATATTTTCTGCTACCACCCTATGTTTGAGCGCGATAAGAAAGAAAAGGATGGAAGATAATCCTGCTCGTGTATCGGAGGAAGATGCATGACAAACAAAAACTTTAGCAGGAAAAAACATGGTTGCGAAGCGTAGGGGTTGATTCTGGAGTGGCACATTAGTGTGCCCTACACTGAATTTGACTGGAGAAAAAAATGAATAATAACCACCCCCATCCCGCGGGGGTCGATGCAAACTTTTACGAGCATATTCGATGATTCGTGAGCACGAAAACATGAGAGGATATTAAAATTTTACCGCTGTGAACGCCGCGACAAAAGACTGTAATATGTAAGGAAATAATTGGTCTGGAAAAAACAAAAGCACACTTTCTTATTGGCATGGCATTTCCTACCAGCACCCGGAAAGTGAGCGAAAGAACTGTGTACCTACTGTGGTGGGCTAGGCCGAATAACATCAAAGTAAACATTTACACACATACATAATTAATTAATCCGTACTTTGCGGAAATCCATTATATTAAAGATGTTAAAAATCCATTTGTTAGGATCAGCGTAGTAAAATGAAATAATGTGTCTTACCTAGCTTGAAGAGCAGCTCCAGCCCTCCCTCAATTGCGTACACTATCCCCATCATCACTACTCCCAACACCACTACACTAGGAAAGACGCACCACCGTTGATATTACGATACATGAGGCATCCTCAGCTGAAGTAGACTCTGCGGTGGCTGACCACTAACACTGTGGACTTAGGACCTTATAATATTGATTTTTAACATCTTTAACACATACATAAAATACACACGTACATACTACATAAATATGCAAATCACCAAATTTAAAGAAACACCGTAGCGAACAAAACATCTTTCTTAAAAATTGTACTGACTAACGAGCAAATACGGTAATGGTATGTGAGTAATGCAGATAGTGGACACTAGAACTAAATGTAAAAATGTAGACCACAGATCCATCGACTAAGATGGAATGACAGCTTGTGATTGCACCACTGCTTAGAGAAATAGATTAGAAGATATGCTACCAACCCAAAAGGCATCAAAGGCAGAATTGAAGTCCATTAGGGATGATATCCATAAGGTGCACTAGGTACCTTCAAAAGTTGACTTTAATTAAAAGTAAAAAGAAACAAATCGGAAAAGTACGTAAAGGACCCATGCTTAGAGGGTTCCGTATAAACTTAATTATGTATGTAAATAGTTCATCCATTCCTGGAAATATAGATAAGGTAAGCACCGAATATTGCCCCAACAAAAAGTTGTCGGAGTAAAGAGCAACCTAACTTTACAGTGGAAAAAAATATTCACGTCTACAACAGTTTAAATCACGGTCGATGCTGAAAATATACGTTTATAATCGATAAAAAAAAATTTACGTCTTATAACTAAAATTAATGATTTTTTCCCATAATTATGCTATGAAACCTTACTTCTTGCCAAATTTGATCACTCTAGTTTTGATGAGTGAGACCTCCTATATTATATTAATTTTATTTCAATGCCTCACCCATTCCTGAGAAAAAGGATCTTGACAGGTGGAAAAAAGGACTGACAAGTAAGGGTTCCGTATTTTGCTTTTTGAAGTACTGAAGCCTAAAGAAGCATTGATGATTGTACAAACTATTTGCTTCGTATGCGTGGTATGTCGACAACATGATTGAATTAATGAAAATTTAAAATCCAAAAAAATATCAATTCCAACCTTTTCTTCCGCTTATAAAAGTCCAGTCCTGAACCCTCCATAAAGAGACGTTTTCACATAATCATTACGCTTAGCAGCTGAATTGGGAATACTATTATATTTTATTATCATTGCCCCTTCTTCTTCACTTATAATTCCCATTTTGTTAGGCACAAACATTTTCTCATTTCAAGAAAATTGAGAGCATAATATAATCCAACGTGATATTTCTTTTTTTTGTATATTGTATTATTCAAGTTAATCTACTAAATAAATACAATGACCAAATATTATATGTTACCAATGATGTAAAAATTCTATAAGTATCTTGTTTTGCTTTTGTAGATTTGTAAACTCCACATAATATAAAGATATTTATATGTGTTAGAGTCACGCTGCAGAAATAGCATAACTACAGCTTGAATGGTTTGGTTCGGCCTGGGAAGAACCACGTTTACACACAATACAAGCGTAAAATAGCAGCTTAATGCTGCTGTAACGACGTGTGTGTGACAAGTGACGAGACGACTTTTAAACGACTTTGATCCTAGCCCTAAAGAATGATATGTGTATTTTATGCTAAATTTAGGAGAGTTTATGGCCCTCATCTGAGCACAGTATTTTTTTAACATCTGTTAAATGGATGCTGCGGTGGATTAATTTGCTCTATTATCACCCTTACTTATTAAAATATATATATAAAAGAGCACTATGTTAAAATAAATGTAAGTCTTACGTACCTAGTACCTAATCTAAATGGAATTATATTATTCTCAATATTAACATAAAAAATTGTCACTTTCCATTAATAATAGAATACTATTTAAAATTATTAAGAATAATTCAAAAACTATTAGTCAAACCTTGATCAATTTACATGTGAAGCACCAGCTTTCAAATAAAAAAAGAATCATCGAAATCGGTTCACCCAGTAAAAAGTTATAAGGTAACACATAAAAAAACATACAGTCGAATTAAGTACCGTCTCCTTTTTGAAGTCGGTAGAAAATACCTAAACATTAATTAACATTAATTAATTGTAAGGAATTCATTTCTACTTGTGAGTAGGTACGTCTTGCTAGGTACCACCCTGTTACATGTTTTGCCGCCAAATAGCGGTGGTTGCACTGTCGTGTACCAATCTTAAGGATATATATATATATATATATATATATATATATATATATATATATATATATATATATATATATATATATATATATATATATATATATATATTATAACAGTGGTAGAGCCACGCGGCAGCTTTTGCTGTCGCACGGATGGGCCGGCTCGAACCGGGGTGGTACCACGACCTCACAGAATACCAGCGTGAAGTAGAGGTTTACCTCTGCATTTCGCTTGGTGCGTGCAAGTGGCCGGAGACCTTTTTTACTGGAAAGGAGGCATTCCATCTCAGTCCTCACGGGTGACAACGCATCTGCATTTGGATTTGTAATAGAGGATAGATGTAGATGTCTATGGGCCGCAGCAACCACTTACCATCAGGTGGACTGTGTGCTCGTTTGTCACCCTTATCCTATAAAAAAAATATAAAGAGCTTGTATATTTATGGGCTGTGATCTTAGTTCTCAGAAGTGACAACAACTCTGTAGCTTTCTTTGTTTGAATTTGGCTGCAGGTCTCCATGGCCTGCAGTAGTCACTTACCATCAGGTGGACTGCAAGTTCATTTCGTCACTCCAGTTTTATAAAAAAAAAAACTAATCCGTACATAATTTTTACTAATATGACAAGAACCTCAGAGCAAAGAATATTGTTCTATGTCTAGAACAAAGCATTTGTATATTTAAATGTATGTTTAAGAGTTTCATTAAAAATACATCTAATGATATAAAAAATGCAAGCTGAAAAGCTTTGTCATTCCTTTTCATCGAAGTATTTTGGATAATCCCCGTCTGGACAGCATTATAAAAGCTCTAATGACGTCATTAAGCAAACAGAAACATCTTCTTAGCTGCATTGTCCTTTAATACAATACAGTACTGCTAGACAATTTTAAACCTTAACACATTTGGTTATAAAAATAAATTTATCTAATCGCAGCGAACTAATTTGAGTCCTCACCCTAAACGCCAGCAGTTGTTTGTCAAGACCGCTAATTGTCTATTACATTGAGTAAAAAGGGCCTGTGAATTTTGGCTTATTAACATTCAACAAGTTGAAGGTAATCGTGCGCTAAGACAGCCGGATCTTACGACAATACGTATTCTTATTGAAGTGGAAATCACGATCTGATGACAATTTTGTTATGTATATATATTCTTAAAACCGAAAACAAAATTGCTTCATAAATTGACTTCAACAAAGTTTAAAATTGTTGACACATATAGACTTTTTTTTTAATATAGAATAAGGGTGAAAAACGAGCACTCAGTCTAACTGATGATAAGTGGTTGCTGTGGTCCATAGACATCTACTTCTATCTTCGTTATCGAATTAAAATACAGATGCGTTGTCAGCCGTGAGGACTAAGATAGAATATCTCTTTTCCAGTAAAAAGGGTATCCGGTTCTCTACACTCCCCATACAAAATATAGCAGCATTAAACTGCTATTTTACGCTGGTATTCTGTGAGAGCGTGGAAGGTACTTCTCCGGTCGAGTCAACCCATTCGTGCTACTATACTATTAATATAGCTGCACGATGGCTATTCGGAACACATGCATAAATTTATTCTAATATTGTTAGTACGTCTAGTCTAGTCGTTTGTGTAGTTCACGAAATCTTTTATTCTTCGGCCATACTTGTTTCCTCACGATGTTTTCTTCACTACCCAGCACGTAGTTAATCATCACCTCAAAATTCAATAATTAAAAATTTCACTGGTGCCAGCAGTACAGAATATACCTCAAGCAAGCCCCTATGCTTTAAAATTGCACATGAAAATACAACAAATAATAATTCCATTTACCAATACAGTCCACGGCTGAACATAAGCCCCTCTCCCCCCCCCCCCATAGTGTCTCATGGAGAGAAAATTTGCCAAAGTTGCCAAAGGGTTGGCATACGCAGTTTGTTATTTTTTCAGTTGAAGCCTGGTAAAGTTTCCCTCTGTTTCTGCGAATGAAATGGGGTAGTGAATATTCTTACAACGCCATTACACGGTCTAGTAAATCAGTCTTATTTAATTGTTATGATTTTTAAAACCCTGTATTAAATACTATGAAACTATACTACCCGGTTAATTGGTAAGGAGTGCCTACAACCTTATCTACTCCACCCGATGTAACACATATGTATATGCATATGCTCTAAGTAAGCATTGTGCTCGAAGAGGTGTTTGTAATTGTAAGGACAAGGGAATGACAGAGGTTAGGGCTTGAGTTGAAATCCAGGACCTACGTAATAGTCTGCTTTCCTAACTTGTTTAAACAACCATTGCTTAAATGTAATGACGTCGTGTCTTAAACATTTTCCATTAAGAATTAAATTAAATACAATAGGAAACATCTTCACGGCGATTTCAATACACATGACACCACAAAGCTTGCAATATTTGCTAGGCGTCGCGACTATCCACATAAGACCTTAAACTCGCATAAAATACCCCCACAAAGGAGAAAAAGTAATGCAAAAAAATCAGTACCAACTACTATCTCAAAATTGATCTCAATACCAGCAAAGAATAATCACATCTATAAGTCTAGATTTAACGAATAAAATCGCTTATCAAAAGTTCTTATAAATTGCTTTACAAAGACAAACCTATTTGTACTTTAAAATTTAAAACATAAGATCGCTTTTTCTTGTGAGCATCCAAAATACCCTCACATAAGTTAAGGCCCAAGTAATACGGATGACGATGCGAACTTAGTGGAAAGAAAGGGGAGAAGGGAAGTGAAATAACGAGGGGTGGTTTGGGGTGAGCGGGGAGCGCTACACACCCCCTGTTTCGGGCTTTCAATAGATGTTTGAGAGTTTCGCTTCTCATATGATTTGAAAAGGTAGACAGGTGTAAATTTGCGAAATTGTTTCTGTGTGCTTGAGAAAATAAATATAGAGATGCATGATTAACCATACCGAGTTCTCGATTGATTTTTTAGGGTTCCGTACCTCTGAAAGAAAAAACGGTACCCTTATAGGATCACTTTGTTGTCCGTCTGTCTGACTGTCTGTCTGTCAAGACCCGTGTCAAGACCAGAACGCGTGGAGGTATCAAGCTGAAATTCATATCAAATACTCAAGTCTACTGTCCTTTAGAGCTGTGAAAAAATCAAACTTCTAAGCCAACGCAATCAAAAGATACAGCCGTATATGCCGCAAATTTTCGACATTCGCAAGGGAATCAAAACCTAAACTTATACTTACTTATTTTTTTACTTATTATAATTTTATACTTACCTACAAATTTGTTCGGAACCCTCGGTGCGCGAGTCCGACTCGCACTTTGCCGGTTTTTTTACGATTCGTCCGTCATTTCATTTTTGCTTGAATGACCTTTGAAATCATTCAGTTATCCAATATACATTTGCACAACGACAACACTGTCAGTACCTTTTAGGTCTCTATAAACCTCGAAAGATATAATTATTGATTAGTTGATATTTTCATAAATCAATAATACACCAAATAATTTTATTTTAGGTGATAGTATCCCAAAAGTTGGTTAAAATTGATTTTTACTTTCATGGACAAATTAAATTACATTTTTATTATTTAACCTTTTTTTTATAGGATAATGGTGACAAACGAGCACACAGTCCACCTGATGGTAAGTGGTTGCTGCGGCCCATAGACATCTACATCTATCCTCTATTACAAATCAAAATGCAGATGCGTTGTCACCCATGAGGACTAAGATGGAATGCCTCATTTCTAGTAAAAAGGGCCTCCGGCCACCTGCACTCACCAAGCGAAACGCAGAGGTAAACCTCTACTTCACGCTGGTATTCTGTGAGGTCGTGGTACCACCCCGGTTCGAGCCGGCCCATCCGTGCGACAGCAAAAGCTGCCGCGTGGCTCTACCACTGTTAAAAAACTGTGACGTAATTTATTGATATTTCCTTAAAATCTCAGTAGAAAAGTTTTGTTTATTAAGCTTGTAAAGGTATTTAATTGGCATAAGTGACTATTATCATATAATAGTACCAAAGAGTACGCGCCAAAACGTACACTCTTCTAAAATTACATCGGATACGGGTGGCATCCGATACATCTTTATGTTATAAGACAGGCTTACTCGTATCAACGATACGAGAACACTCATAGATAAACCATACCAGCACACAAACAATATGAGTTTATACATTTTTTAACGTTATTTCTAAACTAGTCATATACTTTTATTTTCTACTGCGCTTATCTTTAAATATATAACAGTATATATTTTTTCCGTACGTGTCTTTGTCACTATACTCCTCCTAAACAGCGGGCCGATTTTGAAGAATTTTTGTGTATGTTTGAGTTTGGGTCCCTTGATAGTTTAGATTCACAATTAGGTCTAGTAGGTGGCGCTGTTTTCGAAATTCGGAAATCACCCGTGCGATGCCGGGGCGGATTGCTAGTTATTATATTTTACTTATTCTAATCTATACATTAATACGTGACAAGAAAACTTTGTACCCCTTTTTAAGCATATTTCGCTCACAGAGGAGTCTGTTGTCATAAAAGTTACAGCCTAAATACGTCCCACTGCTGGGCACAGGCCTCCTCTCATTTCCGACAGGGTTTTAGAGCAAGAAAACGTCAGCCGTGCTGCCTCAATGCGTGTTGGCGAACTTCACATGTCTTCGAATTTGTTTTTCTTATTTCTCAGACGTGCAGGTTTGCTCGCGATGTTTTCCTTTACCGCCGAGCACGTCGTAAATTTGCACTCCAAATTTCAATTAACAATTTCATTGGTGTCGGTGGGGATCGAACCCGGGATACTCGCGTACTGTGAAATTTACAGCGAGCGTTTAGTCACTGAGTTACCACGGCTTTCGAGAATTGTCATAGTTAAATTTAATTTAATTTTATACATTAAATATCTGTGCTTTAATATAATTTATTTATATAATGTGCCTTTGAAAGTGAAATACAGCTTGCCCAATATACAAACTTAAAATTTTTATGAATTACGGTTGAATTTCGACTCTTCGGTGACCAGTATAATTAAAAAATCGTACACAATGCATATGACAACTGAAAAACACAGTTAAAATACATGAGTAAAGAAACTGTACGGTTTATTTACTCATGTGGTTAAACCCCCGTGGTTTTCGTATTGTAAAAATTACTATTAAGGATGTGAGCTCGTTATGCTCAATAAATTAAAAAAAAAACTCCTGTATCTTGGAGGCGTTTTACATACATAACTTATATTAAACAAACATTCGGCCACAATGTGAGATTCAAACCCATGACCTAACAGCGACGCATACAAAAATGCCTGGCAAGCATTTAATCCGAGCCGCATGTAATCTCTGACTGGGGCTTATCACTCACCCCATAACATAGTTGTAAGATTCGAGGCCGGCTAGTCGTCGTATCGTATTCTATAAGTACCTATAATTTTATGACATGGTAGCCTAAATGTAAGTATAATTTTCACTTATTAGTTATTACTCTAATGATCACCAAAAATGATTATAAATAATTAATAAAATTGTTAAAAAATATATTGCTCACAAGTGATCCTTTTAAATGGGTTTATATAGTTAATACAAAATTGTAAGTTTTTCTATTTTCAAACTATATTACAATTTTTTTAGTAATTAAAAATAACTTGCTCTAAATTTCACAATATGCGAACTACCTGGATTCGTACCTGCCAGCACTAATAAAATTGTTAATTGCAATTTGCCGTGCTGATTTTCCATTGGCTCAGCGGTGAAGAAAACATCGTGAGGAAACATGCATGTCTTGAGAATAAATCAATTCTAATATGTATGTACAGTCCGCCAATACACTAGCTAATCGGACGATATGACAATGGAATAATGACGGTGAACGGGACAAAAAAGCATGATATATTCTATAATGCAGAGTGAACATGAAAAATTATATTGAGTTCGATTGAAGT
Source organism: Parnassius glacialis (assembly GCA_033319125.1). NCBI lineage: Eukaryota > Metazoa > Arthropoda > Insecta > Lepidoptera > Papilionidae > Parnassius > Parnassius glacialis. The sequence continues at coordinate 36,320,090 of JAVANC010000018.1, forward strand.
TTTAGATATAGCCTTTTTTCAACAGTAGCGTGGAACTTAAAGGTTGTAGGTTACAATCTCTTAGCCGCTTTTGGCATGAAGCGCATTTTTAATCGACATCAAAAACGAGAAGGTTCTCAATTCGAAAATATCTTTTTTTTTCCACGTATGTCACGCGATATCTTCGCAGATTGTGAACCAATTTTGATGATACCTTTTTACTAAATAGGTTACACTTCAAGGGTGGTTTCATATAAATTTGGAGATAAAATTCCACCCCTATTGGTAGCAAATAAATAACTTCTCTTTTAGCAATTTGAAGTCGGTTTTTACTGTTTGCTTAATGTTATTAAAGTAAAATGAGCACACATTCCACCTGTTGGTAAATATAGTACATCGATCTTCGTTTTAGAATTAAAGTGCAGATGCGTTGACACTCCTCAGGACTAAGATGGTATGTACCGCTAACAGTAAAAAGCCTCAACGGTTTTTACCACTCACCACAATTATAAAGCTTTTTTACACTAATGTTCTGTGTGAGCGAGGTCCTGTTGGAGCAGACCTATCCAGGTACATAACACACTGAGACGTGGCTCTACCTCTTACTACCAATGGTTAATAGGTATATTACATTGATAGAACACTAATATGTTTTTTTTAATATTCGTATTAAAACAATTTATGCAATTTATAACGTAAAAACTAATTTAGCTACTATACAACTTTCATGTATATCAAATAAAAGTATGCAAAACTAATAACTATAAAGAATAATTATGTTAAAATGAAAGAATTTATAATCGTGAAGAATTTAAGGTGCACGTGGAATATGAGATTTGCTATACAATTTACGTTTATGAAATAAAAGTATACAAAACTAATAACCATAAAGATCATTATGTCAAAATGAAAGAATTTATAGTCGTGAATAATGGGATGTGGTCGTGGAATTTGAAATTTACTATAATACTTACGTATATATGAAATAAAAGTATATATACAAAATTAATAACCATAAAAATCATTATGCTAGAATGAAAGAATTTATAATCGTGAATAAATGGACGTGGACATGGAATTTGAGATTTGCAAAAACCCGCTTGGGTAGCTTCCACCCCCGTACATGCTGTCTATGCCTACCCTGTTGTTCTGATCTAAGTGTGTAGGCATTATAATTACAGGCTACAGGCAGGCAACTCATATTAGTCCTCAAAGTGACCTCAACTCCACTGTCGCCTTCTTAGTATGAGGTTGGTTACAGTTGTACATAACTAAAGTAGTCTTTTAAAGTGAATAGCCATCTGCGAATGACGGGACTGTAGTACTCAAATGTGTACGCAAATACAAATGCAAAGTCCGTTGGGACGGCAATTCGACACGACTAGACAGAGAGATCAGTCGCAGGCCCCCGTGCCTCGGAAATCAAAAGGCGTTGGTGGCTTTTGCTTTCCGAGGCACGAGGATTTCCTTGATAAAAAAAAAACACCAACAACTGATTTTGGCTCTATCCGAGAATCGATCCAAGGACCACACGATGACATCAGAAGTCGTGCTTACGACCAACGAGGCAATCAATAAATAGGTTTATTTATTTATTTAATTCAAAAACTCTTGTGGCTTACAGAAAATTCAATACGCACACAAGTTTAAATTTTACGAAAAAAATTTTTTTCAGAAACTTTATTAATCCATAACAACAAAAATTAATAATCATTTTAAATTAAATAATTATAAAATAATAGTAATATAAAAGGTTTATAATTAATGCAATTCTAAAAGTGCGATTAATTGTTTTAAAAAATGTAATAACAAATTATGATACGAGGGTGGATTGAAAAGTACTCGGCCTAACCAAGAAAATAAACACATACTAAATCAGTTATATTATTATTTTTCTACATAATCACCATCAAGTTCAATACACTTTTGCCACCTCCCCTTGCAAGCATTTAGACCGTTGAAAAAAAATGATTCTTCCTTAGAGTCAAAATATGCGTCTACAGCTGCTTTGACCTCGTCGTTTGTCTAAAATCTTTGACCTCCCAAGTGCTTTTTTAGGTTAGGGAACAGAAAGAAGTCTGATGGTGCCAGATCAGGTGAATACGGCGGATGCGGTAACAGTTCAAAGCCACAGTTGTGAATTTCAGCCATTGACTGTACTGACGTGTGAACACGGGCGTTATCTTGATGAAACAGGACTTTTCTTCTGAGCATTCCTCGACGTTTTTCTTTTATTTCCTTTCGTTAACGACTTAGTAAGGTGCAGTAGTAATCAGAGTTTATAGTCTGACCCCTTTCAAGATAATCAATCATAATCACACCTTTCGAGTCCCAGAATACTGAAGCCATCACCTTATTTGCCGACAAAATCGACTTAGCCTTTTTAGGGGGTGGTGAACCAGGTCTTCTCCACTGTTTTGATTGTTGTTTTGTTTCCGGTGTACAGTAATGAACCCATGTTTCGTCTATAGTAACAAAACGATTCAAAAAATCATCTGCATCGGCTTCAAATAACTCCAAACAGTCGCGTGAAATAGTCAATCGCGTCCTTTTTTGTTCAACTGAAAGCAGTCGCGGAACCCACCTCGCAGACACCTTGTGGAAACCCAACTCGTTGACAATGATGTTTTGAGTTCATTCATAAGAGATGCCTATAATCTCGGCTATCTCTCTAATTTTTAATCTGCGGTCTCCCATTATTAAATCAAGTACTTTTTTAATATTTTCGTCAGTAGTTGACGTCGAAGGCCTTCCAGAGCGGGGTTCATCTTTCACACTCTCTCTACCACGCTTAAATTCTGCTATCCATTTTTTGACGGATGAATATGACAGAGCACAATCGCCTAATGTACTGACCATGTCATCATGGATGGCTTTTGATGATAGCCTCTTCTTATGGAGGTACTTAATGACGGCACGCTGCTCGATTTGCTCCATTCGCGGAAATTATGTCCGATTACTTTGTTAATAAATTTATAAAATCACAACTAATTATCGCACACGTTTCGAACTTCACACAATGAACTAGTCTGAACTGAACTAAATAATGTGGGTAGATTTGATTTTTAGAATTGAATGGATCTGTGTTAGGCCGAGTACTTTTCAATCCACCCTCGTACATACACTGAACAGTTATTTATTTTTGGTAGCCCATTTTACAATAAAATGCTAGTCTTATCATCACCATTAAAAATTATTAGCATCACAGTCCATCACAAGTTCACTGTAGTCGTCATTCCATGTAGTGGGGGCTGCTCTATTGACTAATTGAAATTATAAAAAGATACAGCATACATATGTCACTAGAGCATAGATCTCCACTCATTTCTAAGTGTCAATAAACCTAAACGAAAGAAAGAAAGAATAAGTAATATTTACACGTAACCACAGGGCGGACATAAGCCATCTATACAAATAAATAAAATTGAAGTGTATATTTGTAATGTTATAATAACAGATTTTTACTAAATGCATATGAATGTATATACGGTACTTATAACAAAAACACAATTTTTAAAATTTTTGTCTGTATGTCTGTCTGTCTGTCCTTCTGTTTGTCTGTCTGTCTGTTCCGGCTAATCTCCGAAACGGCTGGACCGATTTTGACGGGACTTTCATCGTTAGATAGCTCATTTTACAAGGGGTAACTTTAGCCTACTTATATTTTTTTTAAATAATTAAGGTTCCGCGCAAAAAAACTAAAACCCTAAATTACACGCGGGTGAAGTCGCGCGGAACAGCTATATCAAATATAAATTTTAACACTTTTTAACTGAAATCATTTTTTTATTTAAGGCGATATTTAGTAAATAACACGAATATCTGTACATATTTATATATTTCAAAAATAAGTTTGTGTAATAGATACATATACATATTATGTACAGGAATACAAAGCAGAATATTAATAAAATATTTTTACAGAAAATGGTGCTCATCGGCAGAGAGCTCCGCGAAGCATTTTTCAAGACACAATCCACCCTCGCGTTTCTCTACATATTACTTTGTAGGAAAAGTTATGAACAGAAGCGGTTTTTGTAGAAATTTCTATTAGGGAATATTTTCATTAGAATATGAAACGAAATTATAATGTGTTTTCTTGTTTAAGAAAACCGAATTCCTTTTTTTTGCGCCCGAAGCAATTGGAAAAGGGCTACCACAGCCCTCAGGAAAATGCATTACGCATACCACGACAGCCGGTCTGTCCTGGTTATGCGGGACTCACTGCCTACCGGGGGAACCTAAGTGATACCCTCTAAAAGCTGCCTTTGGGGACTGGCAACCAGCTGTTTAAAGCTTCTTATGCCGACTGAATTCCTGTATGCATTTTAAAATAAATACTTCATGTATTCGCGTTCGTTTTTATACGGGGAAACAGTGATGGGGTTACAGTTGTTTTTCCTTGCCAAAACGAACCGCGAAGCTTGTTTAGTAGGGAATGCGAACACTCACAGGAAAGCCTTGAACTTACTCTCCATGAGCACAATTTGAAGCCCGGCCGATAGGTTGTATCTTATGTAAAGTTTACAAAGTCTCTAGTAGTACGATGTCTGACTTCCACTACGTCCTCCTCATTTTCTGATGACCTTTGACTTCTGAAGCACTAAAATTGGTAAACAAATATTAAATACGCAATAAAATCCGTAAAATTAGTTTTACCTAATTTTTTTTGCTAAAATAAAAGTACCTATCCTAAGTTACTCCTTATAACATCAGCTATTTGTAAGGGGAAGTCCCGTCAAAATCGGTCCAGCCGTTTCAGAGATTAGCCGGAACAAACAGACAGACAGACTGACAGACAGACAAAAATTTTGAAAATTATTTTTTTGTTATTAGTAGCATAGGTATATACTTTCATATGCAAATAGTAAAAAGCTGTTATTTTAACATTACAAACAGACACTTCAATTTCATTTATTTGTATAGATACAGATATGTAGGTGACATATTGCATGTTTTATTGATTTAATATATTGTAAATAAATCAGTAAAAAGTCGTTTATATAAATATTCTTTTTTTGATTTCACTTATGCTTTTAACTTGCACCACATACAAGAGAGTAAGTTCGTTTTTCTCCCACTTCTCCTTGGCAGTTTTGATGCATCGTAATATTTTCGCGTCTGCCGCATTCGCGCTCCGTGACGTCACATGATATATCGGCGTAAGCCTGCGTAACTCCCCGCGTGGCTACTGATTGCTTTCTGAGCATTTTTTGTTACTGGCAAATATATGATATTAAACATTTATATTTTACTTGAGTAACTTTTGAACACAACATGAATTAGACTATGTGAATTTTTAACAAGGTACATAACATGTAAATATATATACAACTAAATTCATGAGCCATGATGGCAGGGGATAAGCTTTCAGTTTTAAATTACATAATATGCGACGAAACACAGTTAAATCCCGTAGGCATCAATGAAATTGTTAATAGGTTACTTATTGTAAAAAATCATTCCACTTCTGATGTTAGAAATTATTTTCAACATTATTTAAATAAAATAACACTACTCGGTAACAAACCCTGCTTACTATCAGGACCCCAATTACATGATAACATCAAAGTATGCAAACCAACAGCATCACTAGCCATCTCAATGTGACACAGGGCAGCGTCTCGGCAACATGACCTTCCTTGCCTACACTTCTAGAATACCCGTTAGGGTATTCTAGTAATGTAGGCTCTTAGTTTTTTTTGCGCCCAGATGCAATGAAAAGGGCACCCTCCGGGAAGCGGGGGAGAGAGATGGTGAATGCTCTAAACATACCACGACAGCCGGCTGCCGTGGTTATGTGGGACTCACTGCTAAACCTAAGTTCCTACCCACTAAACATCACCTGTGAGATTGGGATTAGCTTATGTGGCCTTTCTGCAGAATCGAAAGCGACCCTCTTTAGGGAAAAGGGGCGCAAAAGGGGGAAAAGGGCTCTCTTAGTCGCCTGCGCGATACTTTACTGCTAGAACAGGTGGGAGATTAACGTCCTACCTTCATTCGTTCGTATTTGCTTTTATTTTTGGTACCCCATTCCTAACAATATGATATTATGGGGACATGTGTACTCCGCCAAGACGCATTAGGTTAGTGCGGCAAAGTCTTCCTGCCCTAAAAACTCTCTCGGTTATAAAATGTAATCAGCGAGCAGTGGGACATAATGTGAGGTGAGGACTTTACTTTTTTCGTAATTATTAGTATTAGCAACCGGTTTGAGTCCACTACAGGACGTAGGTCTTTCGAATAAAGCCCTCGCTAACACAAACGAGCCTCTAGCAACCAAATGATGATAGGAAATCTATCTGAAACTGCTCAAGCTAAATTTCACAGATTAATTATAGAGATCAGCACCTCGCTTTTACAAAAAATTCGCTTTACAACAGAATCCCAGAAAAAGTACAAGATTTGTCATATGTTTTATTAAAGAAAAATTGTTCAAAAAGGTTTATTATAATATCAAAGAATACATAGATGAAAAAAAAACCCTGAGAATGAGGTGGTGGCCATGCTGGTTCTATTAAAATTCATTTTTTTTATTTAAAAATCTTTATTGCACTTAAGATGTACAATTAGTGGACTTAATGCCTTTAGGCATTCTCTACCAGTCAACCACGAGCTAAGCAGAGAAACTTAAGCAGGTGCCATAAAAACTTGAGAATATATCATCATCATCATCATCATTACAGCCCTTCACAAGTCCACTGCTGAATATAGGCCTCCCCCAAAGAATGCCACAAAGCACGGTCCTGAGCCACCTGCATCCATCGACTTCCTGCATATCTTACCAGGTCGTCACTCCATCTAGTGGGGGGACGCCCTATACTTCGACTGCCGGTACGAGGCTGCCACTCGAGAACCTTTCTTCCCCATCGGTTCTTCGAGCTATATGGCCGGCCCATTGCCACTTCAGCTTACTAATCCGTTGGGCTATGTCGGTCACTCTGGTTCTACTGCGGATATCCTCATTTCTGAGTTTATAACGCAGAGAAACTCCGAGCATAGCCCTCTCCATAGCTCGCTGAGCGACCTTGAGCTTCCTCATCCGGCCAGCAGTGAAGAACCACGTCTCAGTTCCGTATGTCATCACTGGCAACACGCACTGGGTGTACAGTCTCGTTTTCAAGTTTTGAGGTATACCTGAAGAGAAGATGTGCCGTAATTTCCCGAACGCTACCCAACCGAGTTGAATCCGTCGATTGACCTCTCGGTCGAAGTTGGACTTACCTAGTCGGACTATTTGTCCCAGGTAAACATACTCGTCAACAACTTCGAGCTTAGTGTTCCCAACAACTACCGGCATAGGTGTGACATGGACATTGAGAATATATACGTGAATGTAAATATAAACATATACATACTATACTTGTAAATACAAAAATAAATATATATAACTACAAATAACATAAATAATATACTCCTTGCATGATACATAAACATACATAATTTTAAACAATACATAATACATACATTTTAAGCATACTTACATACAAACATATTATACAAAAACAACTTAAGTAATTTATAATACACTTATACAGACACATTTAAATAAGAAGGTCAATTGATGGAAAAAGAAAGGTAGTGATCAGTCACCATTCTCATTTAAAATTTGTATAAACAAAATTATTGTAACGTAAAATATGTTTTTAAAAAAATTCCCTCTGTGGTAAATAAAAAAATGACTTTCCATTAGTATTATGTAATAATCTATATTGAATAAAAAAATATTCTATTCTATTCCAGCATTACCTACCTACCTACCCAGTATGGTATCGTCCGGAAAATATTTTTTTAATCCTTTACTTAACTGATTTTTAGCGATTATAAGGGTTATTGTAATTTTTAGCAAAAACAAATCCCAAATATAAATAAGTATGGACACACATTTATTGATACAAAATATCTATGAATATGTTTAGATATATGAATATATTTTATGTACACCACAAACACATATAAAAATAACATAACAAAAGGCTGATTAAATGTACAATTTGGCGGCCTTATCGCTACATAGCGATCTTTTCCAGGCAACCAAATGTGTAAAGGTATAAAACAATGAATACTAGGTAGGTGGTGCAATATAAATATATATAATACTAGCTGACCATGCAGACGTTGTTCTGCCCTTTCCGAACGACCATTTGCTTTCCCAAAAAAACTCCTGAAATTAGCAATAAAAAAATTGAGGGTCACTTATCGGTATAAAAACTATCCTATCTCTCAAGTTGGACCAAACTGCACACAGTCTGCAAATTTTTTTTGAAATCGGTTCTATCTGTTGAATACTTACAGCAACACGTGGTGGTTATACTACTAAATTAAAGCTTATATTAAACGTTTGTATTTTTAACATAGCGCCATCTATTAAATATTTACTCAATCCAGTCAACATATATCGTCATCTGACAGAATCGTTTGGAGCTAACAGATAATTGTGACTGTCAAATAATACAAAAATAATTTTCAATAAAATAATATTGTATTGCGACTATAAATTGAGATGTAAGCTATCCTATCTTTTAAGTTGGACCAAACTGCACATTGACCAAAAATTTCATTGAAATCAGTTAAGTACTTTAGGAGTCTATCGCGGACAAACAACGTGACACTTACTTTTTATATATAAAGAAGATAATATCAATACATGCGATATTTATATAGGCAATACATGCAATAAAACAACATATAAATAACTAATACATGAAATAATATTAATTACTAATAGTACTATATAAAATGTTATTTTAAATAAAATACTTAAGTAAAATTAAAATGCTATGCTATCCTTTTCATCAGTTTTCTAATAGATGTCTAAGGTCGTTCTTTTTGCGTACACATAATGCACATAACTTATAGTAGATATGTGACGGCTCCTTTTGAATTTGTGCTTTACGAAACGGCACGAGTGGATATTGCGCTAAACAATTTGAAACCTTTTTACAGCATATGACAGCAACATTTATAACTTCTTCGGTTCGATTCTGCAAAAGACAATATTTTAACAAATTTGGAGGTCATAAACTGAACTCATTTATATAATTATCAGTCTGTAGTACCGATATAACTGGCTTCTGTTTAGCAAGTGGTAAAATTAAAAATTGTGTACAATCGAATTCAATATAAATAAAATAAAACATCATCAAAGTAGTCGAAGTCAATTAAATACGCATTATTAAAGATAACTCAAAAACTACTGGGCAAATCTTGATCAAATTTATATGGGACCACATGAGAAGCACCAGCATTCAAATAAGAAAAAGAATCATTAAAGTCGGTTCACCTGAGAAAAAAAGTTCTGAGGTAACATACATAAAAATACAGTCGAATTGAGTACCTCCATCATTTTGAAGTCCGTTAAAAATGAATAAACGTATTTAAAATTTTTGTCTGGTTGTTTGTCTGTCCAGGTATAGTCTGCGGAATGACTAAATTGATTGTGACGACATTTCTCGAATAACGGAGCAGATTCTTTGATTTCAGTTCTACGCGAATGAAGTCGCGGGTAAAAGCTAGTCTCTATATAAATGTATACATTCATACACTTACTCATATATATACATAATGTAATCGTTTATAAATACATTTATTTTTGTGTAACTGAAAAGACAAAATAATCTGATGACGATAAGTTTCATTTCTTTTTTCAGCAAAATTATTCTAAGTTTCATCCTTTTACCTAAACCTTTCAGACAGCTATCTTTTTCGTCAGAAATACCCAAAACCGTCTATTCCTTTCTTCAAAAGCTAAGACAAAGCCGAGAGAGGAAAAAAACAAAAACTCGTAACTACAAAGAGGTGGGGTAAGCCTCGTTTCGGGCTTCGTTTCCCATCTCGCGCGATGTCTACCTCATATGTATGGAAATAGGATCCTAAGCCCGCGACAGCTTAGGGCTCGTACACATTAAAGTTTCTTCAATTACCTTTTTTATTTCTTTTTACAAAGCATGTGAAACTCGTATTAGCATCAGAATTTCACTGTATGCTTTCACTTCTACATGGTAGAACTATGCTGCAGCTATATTAATAGTATAGTTGTAGCACGATGGTTCCACTCAACCGAGGAAGGAAAATAGCAGCTTAATGCTGCTGTCTTTTGTATGGTGAGTGTAGAGAACCGGAGACCCATTTTACTGGAAAAGGGGCATTCTATCTTAGTCCTCACGGCTGACAACACATCTGCATTTTAATTCGCAAACGGAGATAGATGTAGATATCTATGGGCCACAGCAACCACTTATCATCAGGTGGACTGTTTGCTCGTTTGTCATCGTTATTTTATAAAAAAAAATCACTGATGTAAACAAAGTTGCCAAACAATAAAAAACAATCCTTTAAATAATATTAGCAGAGTTTCACCACGAATAAATTGCAGGTAAGTCTATATGTCGTATATGTACTATATAAGTTGGGTGTAATGTATCCAGATCGGCTATGGGAAGCACTATACTGCTTCCGAAGCAGTATCAAAGGAGCAAGATGTCAATGCAACCTCCAATACGCCTGCGAGAAGTCATGGAACCACTGTGAGTTAGAATCCGCATCATAGTACGTATTATATTTATAATGGTTTATTATTAAAAAATAAAACGTAATTCTGTACAATGTGAACGTTGCTTTACATCGTATTAGGGTATACACATAAACACAAGTCAGGTGCGCTCAAAGTCTCGCTTTACGAATTTATTTTTCTTAAAGATATTAGTTTGAGAGAAATCACGTTGTTTCCTTTTTTATTTATGTAATCATCACTACATAGTATAAGCTTCTATCGCCATTTTTACACAAGGTTAAATGATTATTACAACGGAGGGATAAGAAAATATTTCAACTTATAAAATATACTTAACTTTCATGCTATATATTTCAAACAGTCTTCGAAGCAAATGCGATATTCAGAAATACATACGTTACTTAAAGCATGCGCAAAATTAATAATAAAAATAGTTTATTCAAAATATTTTATTACAGTTTCATGTATTTGAGTAATGTCTATGTTTATCATATTTAAACCATTACTTATAACATTATTTATAAAAGAAGGAATACCACACATTACCTACTTAAAATGATTTGAGGTAAACCTTTTTCCGACATGAAAAGTGTATTTCGCTACGACAATTCTTATAGAAAATTGAAAATTCTGGCCAGAAATGCTATTGGAAAGATTCTAAATTATGAAAAAATTACAAAAAGCCGAGCACCTCCATAGGTAGCGTCGTCACGTAATACATCAGCGTAATCTTCTTACATCGTCTCAATTCCGAGGCCTATCCCTCCCCCTCCTCGCGGCGGGATTACCTCCCTTCATCCATCGGTACGGGTGATTTTTCTACTTTAATATAAGCCATGGAAAGTGGCTTAGAACGGTTTCATCACTGGTATTTTATTACTTTCTCATATATATACACTTATACCTATATATATTACCTACATAGTCTTTGAATCCAAGAAATATAAGTATGTTATGTAATTTTCTTTTATAAATTTCTTTGGCCATAGACTATCTAGGTAATTAACACTAGTATTGAACTATATTGATAAACGGAGTTAAATTAAGTATACTTTTTTATAAAATAAAATTAAACGTGGTAGAGCCACGCTGTAGCTATGTTATGGTTGTAGCATGAATGGGTTGGCACGACTAGGGTAGGACCACGCTCTCACAGAATACCAACGTAAAATAACAGCTTAATGCTACTATGTTTCGTATGGTGAGTGTAAAGAACCGGGGCCCCTTTTTACTGGAAACGAGGCATTCCATCTTAGTCCTCAGGGATGATAAACGTATCTGCATTGTTTTTTTGATTGAGTATGAATGTAGATGTCTATGGACCACAGTATCCACTTACCATCAGGTGGACTGTGTGCTCATTTGTCACCCTTATTCTATATAAAAAAGTTAGAGTGAAATATAAACTTACAGTCGACCTAAAGTATTAAGTGACCCGTGGACACCTGTAACTGTAACCAATTTCAAATAATTGACTGCCTCACAGTTTGCTATTACACTGGCTGTGGCCTGTAATTATATTGATTCTTTATAGCCTTCAGATTGGAACACGTTACCGCACGCAGTGCTGCTTGGCGCCAAAGATAGGTAAGAGAATGGTGTCTTGACGAGCTCTAACGGTGAGTACACATTATATAACATAACATGTTATAAAACGTTGTTATATAACTCAGAAATCTAAAGGTGTATAAAATGACTCTTTTATCGTTCTATACGTAATTGAGATATTTGGTTATTACACATTTTATTAACCGCCGTTTACTTAAGAATGTATATGAAATGCACACAATAACAATATTTACATAAAAAACATCTCCACACGACAAAAAAATCTAATTTACTTATATTCATCCATCCAAGACATTACCATGGCCCTAACAAGACACAATGGATTCGCGAAACGTCCCTCCCTAGTTTTGAGGCAACCACCTTATCAAGAGCCCGCTTCCTCCCACTACCATCTAAGAAATGGAAAAGTAACACAAAGTCACAGACCAAGGTATAGTGGTTATTGTTGCCACCCACTCGGCGTCACTCGTTGCCAGTGATTGATGACGTAGGCGGGGCAAATCCAATCATTATCCGTGATGCATTGCCCTCGGTACATCACTACTCTTGATTTGGCAAAGCAAATTCGAAATTTGAAATTTTCAAAAAAATAAGTACGCAGATTATTTTACTTCACGATTTTTATACTTAGCTACGTTAATAATAATATAACACGCATATTAACTAACATTTTTATTTGCAGTTATTACAAAGCGAAGTCATAAAAATCAGCAGTTCAATCATAATATCGAATGTCGTTTTAAAAATAATGCGAATGTTGTGTTTAAACAAAAAAAATCTCATATTTTGATCTAATATACATGTTGGAGATGTATAAACCAATAATTTGGTGAATATATATTAATTTTAAAGCTATGAAAATGTTGTGATGTAATGGAATCTTATGTTTTGGCCGATTATGCAAACTAATGGATAATTTTTGGTACCCATTACTTAATTAATATACATTAACTGTATGTTCAATGTGCATTAATGTTATATATAATATCTAGGTATTGTATCCATTTTTTAATTAAAAAAAAGAATACTAGTGACACTTTTAAGATTACTAACACTTCCTGTTAATAATGCCCAAGTAAGCTTAAAATGCTTTTGGTAGGAGTAGTTCATGATATTAATCGTATGGTAGACTCGAACCTACAACTTTCCGAGTTTGTAGTTCGCGACCTCAACTAATAATCTATTGTTGCTTGAGTAGATATGTTCAGTTTATTTATAAATTTAACAACAAATTTACTTTAGATAACGTGTTATCTACACGAGTGTTGCTGATTAAAAAAATATTTCTGAGTGTGAGAGGTCATGGACACAGCCGATAACCCCGTCCGGGTGACAGAATAGTGAGATTAGACTTATATAATATACATAAATATTGATATAAGTTCTAAACTTAAGTTTGTGATATAATACAGTGCATAATTATTGATACAAGTCCTGTTAGAAATCAAGTTAAAGAAAGTGTTATTAGAATTATCACACCATGAACCATAAAAAATATTTCTAAGAGATGTTGCTTTATATTAAAGATGCTTGTGGTGGCTGATTAAAAGAATCCATCACTTTATTTAAGCGACTTCAAAAAGCCTCCTCCTTTAACTCAAATCGACTGTATGTTTTTTTATGTGTGTTCATAACTTTTTTCTAGGTTAACCGATTTTGATGATTCTTTTTTATTTAAAAGCTGGTGCTTCTCATGTGCAAGAAAGATTTTATGGCTCCCTCAAGATACAGTACATAAATATGATACTGACGGGTTATAGTGAGCAGTGTCAAAGGTAAATGAAGGCAAATTCTACCTACTGTTAGAGAGGATCATGCTCCGTACTGTACTCGTAACGGTAGGCGAAGTGTGGTGCGGCACATCAATAGATGGAGTGACGACCTGGTGAGACATGCAGGAGTCAATGGATGCAGGTGGCTCGGGAACGTACTTCGTGGCGTTACTTGAAGGTGGCCTATGTTTAGCAGTGGACTTGTGAAGGACTGTAATGGTGGTAATGAAGATGATACGTACCTATCAGTAGACTTGTAGTTCTCCAATAATTATTGCGTTAAACTATCATGAACGATTATACTCTGTATAAAATTGCACAGCAACGTACCGCACTCCACCAAATTCAGTCACACACTGAATCTCTTTTATCAAAAAATTAAAGTAACTGCATTTCTAATAGCGAATACATTATGTCGCACACCCTTGAATAATTAAAAATATGCGTGAGCTCAAATAATCGAGATGAATTAACCCTTTGCATGCAAATTACGTGCGGATGTGCGGGTAAAAAATCGCGACCGGTCTCTGCTAACCGTACTGTTTACAAAAGTTTTATCATGAACTTAATAAGAAGGCCGTGAACTTCACAAATAAAACTACCCAAATTAATATAGTGCTTATTTCTTTAAAGTAAGTACCCTAAGTGTAAAAGGCATACTATCATAACTCGCTTCTCTACGCACGATTCATAGGATTGCATACATTTTTATAGCAACTTGGACTCGATTCTGACTGACGATATTGTGCCCTACAACACAAATTATTACTAAGTTATAGAAATTTAAATTACATACTACACTCATTGCAAAACGTAGTTCAATGCTAAGCCATGACTCATCGTAAACACTCCAGCTAGGCGCTAAGTAGTCCATAGTAAGGATAATTTCCATTTGTTTAGTTACTATTTGTTATTTATCATTCTGATATTAATGATTGAGCTAACTACTTTATTTAAATTTAGAACGACCGTGCTTTAGTTTTTAATCGCACGTTTGCCTTTTTCTAATTTTAATTTTTATGTTCATTTAAACACTCAGATGTAAAACTATTTCTTACAGTGCCAGTATTCAAGTTAGTTAAATAATAAAATATCTGTTACAACTGACACAAGTTTTATTACAGAACTTGGTCTGCAGCTTTGAAGTTTTAATGCTGTCATTAATTTTTGCTGTCACTGGAAGACATCTGTTCCGCCATTTTCAAAATACATGCTATCATGTTGTTATGTATTCCCATGTGCAACAAAGTCAGATATTATTTTTGTCAGACCTTATTAAACCAAATGTTCCATTGTATTGCAAATGTATATTGTATCATTAAATTTGTATTGACATTTAATCATCCGGAATTGATGAACATTATTATTATGAAATAACTATCATCTAAATTTGTCTAACAGATTGTGCGCTTCATCATCATCATTACATCCCTTCACAAGTCCACTGCTGAACAAAGACCTCCACCAAGGATTGCCACAAAGCACGGTCCTGAGACACCTGCATCCATCAACTTCCTGCATGTCTTACCAGGTCGTCACTCAATCTAGTGGGGTGAGGGATATTTATAAACGGCTTAATATAATAATAATATCTGTAATCATGCACTAGAAGAAACAATTTGTTCGGATTTTCTATAATAAAATATCTAATATAATCTTAATAATATATATGAATGTATACTTTTTAAATCATGTACCTCGATCTTGTTGCTCCCAAGTCGAACTGGTAAATTTATTATCTCAGAAATGAGGCACTATTGGAGCTAGTTTAATTGTGTACTAAGATTTCATTTATTGAATAAAACTAGTTTTACGGATTTTATCGCGTTGGTTTTGCATTATAGTGTGTTAACGTAAAGTTAAGAAATCATAATATTTTATTTATATTATATAATTAGCTTTAATACGAGTATATCCTTTTATTCAATAAACTCAAGATAAAAAATAATTCAATAGTCAAAAAATTCAGTTTATAATAGTGTCCTAAACGGAAATTCTTTCAAAGGACACCTACCCACCTGCTTGCAGCAAGGGGACGGAATTCGAATTTGAATGACTGCGGACGTTGAAGGGTTCAAGATGTTTGCTTTTTGTAATCAACTTTGTTTAAAGTAAATGCGACTTCATTCAAATTTAAGATTAGAATCATTTCATTTTCATATTACTGATCATTTCATTTTCATATTACTGTATTTATGCAATCTTTTCGCTATTTAAATAAGTCTATTGTTGAAAATTTAATCATAAAATAGATACCGTGTTATATCTGAATAATCTGATATACCAAAAATTATATTACGCAATATTGTAATTAAAAATTTAAAAAAAAATCTTCAACTTTTAACCATAGCTTACAACAATGGGTTACATCCATACAAACGGATCAGGAAGCTTATAGTTAATCAGTAAAGAATAAAGATTATTTCTTAAATACTTGTGAAATTGTAGAGGCGAATATAGACAGAGCGACCCGTAGTAGGTAGACTGACGGTCTAAGGAAGTGTGGTAGGCTTGAAGCCTTATGTTGGCCTGGTATGATAAGAATAATGGCAGCGACACATAGAGCAATAAAATTAACTAAGCACCTTATATTTGCAATTAAATAAAGTTATTTAGAATACATCGTTATTAAATACTCGTTTACAAGTTGTGAGCTAAAGTATAAAATTGAATTTCCTAGAGGTATCCTGCAAAAATATCCCTATCGAAATTTTTCTAAATCATACTGACGCATACCTTGATATTTACGACACGTCGATATTAGCATATTACTGCAATGTTGACACAGCTTTCCACAATATTCAACCCCATCGATTATACATTACAAAGACAAGATTCTCACGTTTAATAATGCCTAAGCAACGTTCTCACGACTTTAGTAAAATCCATGAATACATTAGCGTTTAAGAAAAAGTTTTTTATCTGTATAATTCAAATCACTATTCGTAGCCGGTGATACTGGCTTGAAAGAAAAGACGACGCTTAATTTGAATAAAAAGTAAAAGGGGTTAAGCATTCTTCCAAGTGTCAAAATTGCTCTTCCGTGTCGTGTTATAGAAAAATGGCGGTTCATTTGAATATCGACCGTGAATGGAAAAGATCTGTTTTGCATGTCTCTGTCATCTAAAGACTGAATTTCTTATGTACCATTTCAACTTTAACCACCGTTATTATAAAGTTCAAATTTGTTTGGCGTTCCTTTGTTATGTTTTTATTAGTATACGTAATGAGATTAAATATTTTCGTTCCAACGTCATATTTGTAAAGTATGGTCTTCTAATGTATTCGAGTCTTTGTGTGCAGGTGATATATGAGAATGGAACAGTTTTGATTCCCACGAATGCAAATATTTTGTAAGAAAGGTAAGTTACCTAAACTTTTACGATTACGTGTTACTTATGTTTACTAAAATAACTTTAGATGTAAGTTCATAATACGCCGTGTAGTGCGGCGTAAGAAAGTCTACTGCCCCATAAAGTTCTGTGGGCTTCGTAATATTATTTAAAATTTGCAAAATTCTTCCCATAGACAAGAAAGTAAAATCCATCATCATATTAGAATAGCATGGTATGGTAACATTTAAGAAACCTAAGACATATATAATACCGAAGCGCTAAGTTACGCAAAGAAGGAAATATCTCATACCTAGGGTTGAAAATTACTTTGGACGACGTACAAGGCAATGGATAACTCCGACCTTGTGTAATGAGGTGGCGGGTATTTTTGACGAAAGCGTAACTAAGTCGCAGCTCAAAACAATCTTGAGGAAACATTACCTGTCGTTGTGTCCTTAGTAGTGAATGTTTCTTTAATTATGTATGTGTTAATTTAAGTATTTATAACTAACTCATATTGTTATTAAGGAGTGTGAAACGATTAACTGTTGCGTTGCCGACAAACTGGCTTACAGTTTGGCAAAATTTAAAATGTAAATAATGTAACACTCTTTCTAAGAATAAATAAAAAAAAAATTCACCACATTTTCACATCATCCACCTGATGGTAAGTGAATGCTGCGGCCTATAGACATCTACATCTATTCTCGATTAAGAATCAAAATGCATACCAGTAAAAATAATATACAGTTCTCCATACTCACGATACGCAACATAGCAACATTAAGCTGCTGTTTTACGTTGTTATTCTGTGAAAGCAGCCATAATATAGCAGCAGCATGGATCTACTATGTAATTTTTTAATAAGATAAGGGTGACAAACGAGCACACAGTCCACGTGATGATAAGTGGTTGCTGCGGCCCATAAATATCTACATTTATCCTCAGTTAAGAATCAAAATACAGATGCGTTGTCACCCCTGAGGACTGAGAGGAATGTATCCAGTAAAAAATGTCTCCGGTTCTCTACACTCACCATACGAAACACAGCAGCGTTAAGCCGCTATTTTACGCTGGTATTCTGTGAGAACGTGGTCCTTCCCCGGTCGAGCCGACCCATTCGTGCTACAACTATAGCTGCAGCATGGCTCTACCACGTATAAAAAGTATAATACCACGTATAAATGTACTATATTTGGCCATAGTCCGCTGAGCAGGCGAAGTGTTCAGCGCAGTTCCGAAGTCTTAGCCTTAGCACAGTTAAAGATGCAGCTTTATCACTCAACAGGTCCATCACGTTTGGATCGTTTTACCATAGTCAGTCGACAGAACCCATTTACCTAAATAAAGAGAAAAACAGGATACAGACTAACAATGTGCTGTATAGTTTTTAATTTTAATATTTTGAAAAGCTTGCCTATAGAAAAAAAATCATTAATTATTTTAAATTATTATTTATTTATAATACCAAAGTACGTGATAATCGCTTGTATCGGAAATACAAGATTAATTGATCTTATTAAAATAACAAAGACCACCATATTTATTGCTGGTTGGTTGAAAGCGTTTGTGACATGGTACAGATAAACAATGGTAGTTTTATGAAGTTGACAGATAATAAAAATGGGCTCGAATAAATTAATAATCATTTTATTCATTGACATTTCGAAATGTAATAAATATTCATATCTGATTAAATGATTTTTGAATACAGTGCCTTTATAATAGTTCAAATATCATATTTTAAAATGATCGCCACAAATAGTGTAGCTACCGAGGATTGAAAGGCATTTATTTTTACTGTATTGTATTTGTAGACTTGGCTGGCGAATTCTCAACATTATGTTGGCTTTTTGCCGCCAGGAGTTTCATGGATGCTGGTGACGGAACGATCATACCTTAGATGCATTAGCGTCATTCTTTAGGGAATATTTTTGTTTTGCGTTGGACTGGAGATACGCTAATAAAAGTAATATTAGAAAATATTTTTTTATAGAATATGCGTGACAAACGAGCACACAGTCCACCTGGTGGTAAGTGTGGCCCATAGACATCTACAATCCATCCTCCATCACGAATCAAAACGCAGACGCGTTGTCACCCGTGAGGACTATACCACCATACGAGACACAGCAGTGTTAAACTGCTATTTAACGCTGGTATTCTGTGAGAGCGTGGTCCTTCCCCGGTCGAGCCGACCCATTCGTGCTACAACTATACTAATAATATAGCTTCAGCATGGTTGATTGGGTCGATCCTGGCTGACACAACCAAAATTGTTACTTGCAATTTTAAATAGTGATTTACTACGTATTCGGCGGTGAAGAAAATAAACGCGACATGACATGCATCTTTGAGATATAAAATATTTCCATAGCGAAGTGACTAATTGAACTATTGGCATTGCAGTGAATAATTGATAGAAAGCCAGAAAGTTCCAGAAGTTCAGAAATCGAGCCCAGCAGTGTACAATAACACAGCTGTAACTTTACCTTACTTTAAACTAGATCTAGAATTAAGTTTCTGACAAAAATAGTCTACTTAGATACACTTAACAAAAATCTTTTAAACAATGTATCTCTTACAGAAAGAAAACAGAGTAAATTAAAGAATCGCTACTTAAAGAACGGATTAATCTACTTAAATGGTACGTTAGTAACGGATGAATTGTCCTCCCGTAACATGGTCGTCTTAATCGCGATCTCTTAATACCTACGTTTTTTTTATAGGATAGGGTGACAAACGAGCACACAGTCCACCTGATGGTAAGTGGTTGCTGTGGCCCATAGACATCTACATTTATCCTCGTTTGCGAATCAAAATGCAGATCCGTTGTCACCCGTGAGGACTAAGATGGAATGCCTCTTTTCCAGTAAAAAGGTTCTCCGGTTCTCTACACTCACCAGGCGAAACACAGCAGTGTTAAGCTGCTATTTTACGCTGGTATTCTGTGAGAGCGTGGTTCTCCCCGGTCGAGCCGACCCATTCGTGTTACAACTATACTACTAATATAGCTGCAGCATGGCTCTACCATGTAAAAAAAGTCTTATTTACTGGACTGTAGTATAACTTTTTATACCTGCATGTAAAAGCTTAGTGGAAAAACATTGACCTTGGGGAATAAAAAAGCCATACTAAAATATGTTCGATAAGTTATGGCATTTAACAGCTCAGTAACATAGTGGCCAAGATAGCTACAACATGTGTTTTTTGTGGTTTAAGTGAAGCTTCTTGTTCGTGGTAACTAAACTAAACTAACTAACTAATTGTGTAGGTGAAAATGTAGTAAAATTAGAACAGTTAGTCTTAAGGGCAGTAATTTAGGTTAGTACATTAAAGGAAACGCGTAAACGTTAGTGATTAGCTGATTAGTACTAATTAGTACTTCTAACACGACTTGATGTTACTATTCTCATATTTCTACTACAATAAAATATAATTGCTTTTTGTTTTTATTTCGTGTGACAGTAAAGCACTTGCAATCTAGTGCTAAATTTACTCTCAACAAGCACTACACAAACCATTCGGTCACAGAGCTGAAAAATCAATTGATTGTATGGTTGATTGTCAATCATCGAATTCATTTTTATTTGTCATCGATTTCGTTTATAGATAGAGAGTTTTAATAAAATCTTTTATAGCGGACATATCAAAAACTAAAAGAATATAAAATATCCAATGTATTCTGAAACTGAAAAAAAAACTGAAAACGGTTGTTCCTGCAGGTCATCCCTGGAACTTCTCGCTTATTTTCGAGCGCAACGCTCGAAAATCGGCTTCCTAGGACTTCAAAACGTGGGTCTCTGATGAAAACTCGCATTTTCAAAATCGGACCGAAATCTATTACTTCCTACTTTTCAAAATTAGTAATTTTCAAAGCGAGAAGTTAAAAATGAAGTACTTAAGTTAATTTAAAAAAAATCGTACAAATATGTAAAATGCATCACCTGTGACAAATGGCAACTACAAAATCAAACTAGCAGCAACGCATTAGCCATGTTATGCAAATACAAGCTGCCTCTACATCCGTACGGCGTCACATCCGCACTGCATTTGCATATATTAAGAGACAAAAGGCGAACCGTCATAATTTTTATATTTAATTTTTTACAGTTACAAGTACCGGTTTTTGTCTATTGTCACGTTTTTAAAATATTTAAATTGAAAACAAAATCGCCGGGTCGAAACAATAAGCGCACCTTTTTGTTACCGCTCGCATTCATTCCGAAACACAGTGCTCTATGGCAGTTGTCGTGAAAAGAAAACGAACTTTACAATTAAGCTTTTAAGTACTAATATCGTGCGTATTTTCTTTGTTACAACGCTGAATAAAATTAGTGATAGCGCCACAAAATTATAACTTTATGATTTAGAGTGTGTTATCCAAATGAAGTGTACGTAGCGAGACTATAAGCTTTCAAAAGTAAATGATTTTACTGGTAACATGAAAGTAATATAAAAGAAATAATATTCCATTTTTTTTAAATACTTTTTCTTCTTTAGAAACATTATCGGCACTTTTGCTATTTCTGCTTTATTGTTGAGAACCTTTAAGAATAAACTGCATTAGGAAAAACACGGAAACCGTTTTTCTTTTTGTAGGCCTGATAATATTTGACCCCTCCCGATATCGTAACTACGGTTCGCAGCGTAAGGCCACTGAGCTACCGAGCTAAACCTAAATTATTTTAATGACTATTATTTTTAACAAATAATGCTTAGTAATAAATCGTAATTAGGAAGTCTCTATGAAAAATAAAATAAATACAGTTTAGTATTTTGTGTTATATAAGTACCTAAAGACAGCTGACTTTAAATAGCCCAAAATATTAAACAGCGACGTCAAATGAATTAAAATCTATACAAAAATTAGCTCGAAGAACTGACAACCAATGGGGAAAAAAGGTTCTTGAGTGACAGTGTAATGTTGGAAGGCTTTAAATAAAAAGAAGACGTGTTGCTTACTTTAATATTTTAATTATACTGCTCTAAACTTATTCTTTTTTTTGGGCCCAAAGCAAGGGGCTACCCTCCGGGAAGCGGAGGAGGGAGGTAGTGAATGCTCGTAGCACATATATAGCACCATGCAGCCGGCTGCGTGGTTATGTGAGACTCACTATGAAGTGCCTACCCACTAAACACCATCTGCAGTACTGGCTTCGGCCTGTATGGCTTTTTTGTCGTATCGGAAGTGGCCCCCCTTAGGGAAAGAGGGCGCAGACCTAAACTTATTCTACTACTAATATATACTGTCGTACTGTGCGAGGCTGTTGAAGTGTAGCCCCCAGTACACTTTAACAGCCTCGCACCGGTAGGCGAAGTGTAAGGCGACCCTCACTAGATGGAGTGACGACCTGGTAAGACATGCAGGCCTATCAGCAGTCGATGGATGCAGGTGGCTCAGCCCCGTGCTTTGTGGCATTCCATAGGGGGGAGGCCCTATGTTCAGCAGTGGATTTGTGAAGGGCTGTAAAAGAAAAAAAAAGGAAAAAATTGCCTTAAAAATTAGTCGTAAGTAGATGTAATATTTCTCCCTGTATGCGCTCTTCCAGTTTAATATAAACAAAATAATTGCTCTATTTTAAAATTTGGTTCAAAAATCATTAAAGAATATTACATTTTAACGATATTTAATACATTTTTAAATATAAAACCAAGGACTGTTTTATTTATAGCAAATTAATTCCGTCAAACACAAAGGTGCGAACACACCGGTCCGTTGCGAATGGTGAACAAACACGAGTGTTTGGAACCAATCGCTGGGTCACAATAAGATGCTAATCTTTGACACCTTTACTATATTTGCATAATATTTGCCGAGGTACTTAATGTGAGATTTCGCGCCTTTTTAACTGACTTTAAAATGAAGGAAGATCAATTCAACTTCGAAAATACCTAAATTTTAATTTTAAGAAAACAATTTAATTAATTTTAATGTTGTATATTTTCACATTGACGGATCCAACTCAGCAGGGCATGGTTCGGTAGGTTACGACTCACCTTAACGTATATCTCAAATCGGATATCACAGAACAGTGTACCACCAGTACGTGTTACCAGTGAGGACTATAGATATGAGTAATGGCATATAGATACGTGGTCCTTCACTGCTCGCCATATGAGGAAGTTCAAAGTCGCTCAGCTGAACTATGCTCAGAGTTTATCTCCATGATAGATTTCGTAATGAGGATAAAGGCTGGCAACGCACCTGCAATTCCCCTGGTGTTGCGGTTGTTCATGGGCGGCGGTAGTCACTTACCATTAGGTAAACCGCATGCTCGTTTACCCTCTCTTCTATAAAAAAAAAAGCTAAAGTAACGGACGCAGCCCAACGGATCAGTAAACTCAAGTGGCAGTTGGCCGGCCATATAGTTCGAAAAACCGACAACCGATGGGCAAGAATGGTTCTCGAGTGGCAGTCTCCTACCGGTAAGCGAAGTGTAGAGTGGGTCCCCACTAGATGCAGTGATGACCTGGTAATTAATGCAGGAAGTCGTTGGATGCAGGTGGGTCAGGACCGTGCTTTGTGGCATTACTTGGTGGAGGCCTTTGTTCAGCATAGGACTTGTGAAGGGATGTAATGTTTATTTCATTTGGGTCAGATCTGATAACAAATGAAGTGTGTTTTATATACATATACCTGTACACGATAATAATCAAATATCGTATCGATATTCATTTCAGATTCCATGGTCAATGCATTATTTGTTATTTTTTTATCAATTTTGGTATTGTATAGACCACCTATTACCACTCCATTTTTTTTAAAGAAGGGGGGTAAAAACGAGCATACAGCCCACCTGATGGTAAGTGGTTTCTGTGGCCCATAGACATCTACATCTATCATCGATTAAGAATCAAAATTCAGATACGTTGTCACCCCTGAGTAGGTACTAAGATGGAATGTTTCGTTTCCTGTAAAAAGGATCAAGCTGCTATTTTACGCTGGTATTCTGTGAGAGCGTGGTCCCACCCCAGTAGAGCCGGCCCATTCGTGCTAGCACCATAATAATATAGCTGAAGAATGGATCTACCACGAAACTATTTTTGCCCCTCAACCGCCGAGGGTAGTTGGTAAAAATATAATCTTAATAATAAGTTGTCAGTCTGCCAACGCAACATAATTGTAGCAGCTATGAAAACGGTTACTATTAATTACCATCTTCTATAACAACAACTATCAAATAGTTATTTAAGTTAACTACAACGTAAGTATCACCCTAGTGTGGTTCCAGTTCTACGCAGTAGCTGCTGTATTCTATAACCTGGTTGTGTATTATTTATTTTTATAGCCTTACCCATAGTTTTTATCATCAGAACATTTTAAGGGCATATTCAGTAACGGAAATTTAAAAAAAAAAATATATATATATATATATATATATATATATACAAAGTAAGCTTCAAATGCGTTGCCGAACTTGAGGACTAAGATGGAATGCCTCACAGCGTGTAATTACACTGGCTCTCTATACCCTACAGACTGGCACACAGCAGTGCAGGCAAAAGGGTGATACAGACTCAGACGGACTCCTTGATGGAAAAGAAGTCCCACCACCTATACGTCGTAGAGCCATGCTGCAGCTATATTAATAGTACAGTTGTAGCACGAATGGGTCAGCTCGACCGGGGAAGGACCACGCTCTCACAGAATACCACCGTCAAATAGCAGCTTAACGCTGCTGTGTTTCGTATGGTGAGTGTAGAGAACCAGAGACCCTTTTTACTGGAAATGAGGTATTCCATCTTAGTCCTCACGGGTGACAACGCATCTGCATTTTGATTTGTAATAGAGGGTAGGTGTAGATGTCTATGGGCCGCAGCAACCACTTACCATTAGGCGGACTGTGTGCTCGTTTGTCACCTATATCCTATAAAAAAAAACACCAAATAAATATCAAAAATTTATACATTTTTAATAAGAGCAGATAGTATATAATTGTAAATAGTATAGTAATAATAAGGTTAGTATAAAAGTGTAAAGGTAAGTATAATAGTAGGTAATATTATTAAATAGTAAGCGCAGGCGGTTTAATTTCTCTTACAATACTTGTATCCAGTTAAGGATTGATGTTGGTGTCCCATCATCATCGTTACTGCCTAACGACAGCCACAAACTTAGAAGAGGTATTTCTGAGAAAGTTATGGTGCAGTTAATCGGCCGCCCTGTTACGCGTATCTCCGAACTCGACACGTTTCCAAACATGTAAATAGTAGTTTAAAATAAGCCCTTAAGTTTGCAATATTTTTTTGTGTCGGTGATCAAATTTGCATTTCTCGGGTACTGTGTACGGTTGCCACTTGTTCCCTGAACTATCACAGCTATGGAGATAACTTTTAATTTTTTACTTTCAAATTTTTCCACGTGGAAAATTTATTACTAATTATTGTATGTTTCATCTCATCTCTCACTCCAATATTACATTCTACCTGATCACAGATAGTGTTCTATGAGTCCATTGACTCGTATATTATACTACCTCGCGACGATGAGCTAGCGCTTCTTCTGTCAACCTCGTGGCTTTGCTTCAGCTACATATTGCATGGCTTAGTATTAAAAAAAAAGTAATCAACTTTTATTCGAATTTATTTTCGCTGTCAATTTTAACAATTGACTTTCTTTCTAACTATGAGACGTTACATTATTTCTGTAATATATAATGATAAAAATAAAATGTTTTAGATTTTACATTTACTAAGCACATAAAACAAATAAAAAACTGAACTGCTATCCATTGATTACAAATGCATTAAAGCACATATTACTATAAAGATCTTTCAAAACCGTGCAAGGCACCTGAAAGTAAGCATATGCCGAAAAATCAATACGAAGCGTGTCGCAAACGCGTGATTCCAACGAAAAACTACTACAGGGCCCTTCCCACCCCACGCTGCGCGGATTTTTCTTCACCCCTCTCTCCCTCACAGGCTTAGGGGAGTGAGGGGACCGAGAAAAAGATGTTTTTTCTAGCAAGCGTGTTTTGTTGACTGTTCACTTTACTTTCGAAATCTAACTTTATAGCCTTATGTATAAAGTCCTATTTCTTTTTACTACACTAAGAACATGTGTGCAATTGTCTTCAATATGCGTCAACGTAAAGTTACCCCAACCATTTTATATATTAGGTTCAATTTGAATTGGCGTAACATTGTCAAAATCGGCTAGGCAAACATGGTATATATGGGAGTTTTTCGGTCTTCAGTGAAATTAAGGCCCGCGCTTCGCATGCTACGATGCGTAATGACTTCTTATGATTTGATGTCATGTTGCGTGCTAGTTTCTCCTTGCCTTTATTTGACTTCGCCGAGGGTTGAATGAACGCGAATTTTGTATTCGCATCTCGGAATTTGAAATTGGAAGCAATTGAAAATTCTGACACGTTCCTATAGAGAACTTCAGATGTATGGTTAATATTCGGCGTTTTGGCGCGAGAAAATTATGTTGATTTTAACTTTAGGTTACGCGTGACGCTTCTATGTAATAAGAAGACAAATACAGTATCCATATAGACTTTCAAATGTCGTAACGTATGATTGTTATTGTGTCTATCTAAATTAAGATAAAAAAATATATTATGCTTATAGCACAATTGTTTTTAAATCAATTGCTTTGATCCAGAAGCATGTCGCATGGCCTCCTGGGAAATAATAATGTCAGGATTAGATTAAGCATCATTTTTTAATTCAATAATTTACATTGTAACCCTCAACTTCCCTTTCTTCATCAACCTGTAGAAGTCCACCGCTGGACATGGACCTCTTCCAATGTAATGGGGATTTGCCTTCGTCATGCGTGACCAAGCGTATTGACAACCACAATGCGTGCCATATGTATCGCATTAAAGATGTTGCTTTCGATTACTGGACTAAATATTTTACGTCTTGCATCAGCGTGGTACCTATATGTATAACTTTTCTTATATTTCTCATAGTGACCTCTTACGATTCTCGCGGGTCATAATGAGTTTGTTGATTATTACGCAATCATCACTCGGCAATGTAATAATTGTTACTTTTTGACTATTCTAAACCAGTGCTTGATTTCTATCTCAGTAAATTGTGCTTTTTTAAAAATAAAGTCCCGTTGGGTTTCTTGCTGGTTCTTCCCAGGAAAGAGGTTTGACTTTAATGACTTTCAATAAGTATTATGTATGTTAATCTATATTGAATCAAAATTATTCTATTCTATTTTATTCATTTCGTTCCGTGGGTGGCGTAAGAAGTGACAGAGGGAAATAAATATCAAACAGTGGACTTTGGATAGGCTGTAACGGTATGACAGCATGTGTTACGTTGATTCGTTCTCAGCTTTATTTATCCAATATAAAATACATTTATTTTAATTTACTATAATTCCCGATATGAAAGTGAAACTATGTCATTAAAATGTCAATGAAATGTTTCTATAATAGCCTAATAGTTAAGGGTACGGACTACGAAACTAAAAGACCGTGGGTTCGAATAAACTTACCGGGAGTAGTGAAAGGGAATATTAGTAAGGTTTATAGCACTGCAGGATTTTTTTTAATTTATGCTTCAACTCAAACCTCTAACTTAATCGTATGGGAGCGGGCTTGGAAGACTCAGAAAAAGTTTTTTATCAGTGCGTTGTGCCGGTGATAATTAATGTAGAGTGGTGCACGTACGGATTTTTTTATTAGAATAAGGTTGACAAACGAGCATACTGTTCACCTGATGGTAAGTGAATGCTGTGGCCCAGACATCTTTCATCGATTTAGAATGGAAATGCAGATGCGTTGTCAGCCCTGAGGACAAAGATGGAATTTCTCGATACAAGTAAAAAGGTTCAGCTTTCCTTAATTTCATACAGTGGTAGAGCTACGCTGCAGGGTACTATGGCTGCAGCGTAAACGGGTCGGTTCACCCGTGGTAGCACTACGTCGCACTAACACCACCCCGTTAATTGTATTAGGGGGATATTTGCCACAGTTGCCAGGGTTGGCAAGTGCATTATTTTATTTTCTAATTCTTATTACGATTACGTTCCTGTCAGTCTCCTCGTTTGTTTCCCTCTGTCGCTTTTTACAAGTTATTATCAGGCGAACAAGTGGAAACAAGGTTTGACCTACTACTTGATTAGGTACACGCAAGGTACCTTAGATAACAGCATATGGAAAATCGACTACATTAGTTAATATGAAACTTTTTCTCGATCTGACGATTAAATAGATATAATATATCCTATTATATCTATTTAATCGTTCGTTTGCGTATACTTGTGCGCATAGAGCAATAAAGTACAGAGACAATCCAAGGTTATCGCAAATTATAACGATTCCATCTACCCACCTTTACTCTTATGAATATTTAGAGTAATGAATGATGAATGAATGAGTAATGAATGATGTTAAAAAGTTCAGTCAATTGATCTTTATAGGCATTGAAGTACTATAAGACTAAGCGCTCATAAATTAAAGTTGAAGTTAAAGTTACAATCTATATACGTCCGACTGCTGGGCACAGGCCTTCTATCATTTTTGAGAGGGTTTTAAGGCAATGAAATGTCCGCTGCGCTGCCCCTGTGCGTGTTTTAAAATATTTTCTTTGTCCTATTTCACAGACATGCAGGTTCACTCACGATGTTTCCTTTCAACTCCGAGCACATGGCATATCAACACTTAAAATTTCAACTAACAATTTCATCGGTGCCGACGGGAATCGAACCCGGGTTGCTCGCTTACTGTGAAATTAACAGCGAGGGCTTAGACCCTGACATACCACGACTCTCATAAATTACAAATTAAATATATATGTACGTAATAGCAATGAAAATTAAAAGTGCCGAACTTTTAATTTTAATTGCTATTACGTCTTGCTCGGCGATTAAGGAAAATGACGTAAGGAAACCTACACGTTCGAGGAATAACGTATATCGATGATATATGAAGTCAATCAAAGTGCAACGGGGTAGTGCGGTGAACTAATCGCCTAATGATATGATATGAGAGGGGGCCTCTGCCTATGTGGGAAGTATTTCAGCTGTAACTTTAACATTTAAACTAGTATAAAATTTACATTATTATGTCTTCAGCCATAATCAACTACCAATAATACCATTGAATGTTAGAAATAAAACAGGGTACCACATATAGTTTTTTTATTAAAAGCTTCACATCAAATCAAAAGATTATTTGGGAGGATCACTTAACGTCAGTTAGTGTATGCTCGTTCGTTACTTTAAGTTGTAAAAAAGAAGCCCGTTATTTTACTTTTTGACCTTTGAGAAAAGTAGCAATAACCTCTGTCTATTTTTACTCTATAAGATTTAAATTAAGATTAAAACATCATAGCATAGTTTAGATATGACATAATGGCTATTTCCTTGTCACTTGGGCCACACAGGCTTCGCTTATCTTCACAATACTAACACACGTAAAAAGTCCACTTCATTAACGACCAGCAACAATTCTTTGTTGTGCGTGTATTTAATTGGGCACTAAAGTGGGCACCGCCCGACCTAAAACGCCTTCCGAGTCCAATTTACGAGGCATTTCTTTGATTTATCGCTTGTTCCTTCGTGTACTGTTGAAAAGATATATTTCATTTTAGCTTTAAGTTGTCTTTAAGATGTCAGGATAGTCGATCGCTATCTTAAAACTAACTATACAATCCCTTTATATAATCAGTTGTATGAAATGATCCCTAGAAACGATAAATATCATCATCATCATCATTACAGCCCTTCAAAGGTGCACTTCTGAATATAGGCCTCACCCAAGGAATGCCACAAAGCACGTTCCTGTGTAACCTGCATCCATCGACTTCCTGTATGTCTTACCAGTTCGTCACTCCATCTAGTGGCTACTTCAGCTTACTAATCCTTTGGGCTATGTGGGCTATTACGATCATTAATACACCTGCCGAGCGTGTCGATAAAGACAAATCTCCCTACAACGGAAAATGCCCACGTCCAGCGGTGGGCTTTTACAGGCTAATAATTAAGAGACGCCACTTTTTCTATGTAATTAATAAAACGATTACTAGATTAGTTTACAAAATAATTTATAAAGGATGATAGCATTACATGATACCCGAAATCAACATTTGGATATATGGACAGTTGTGGCAATGATTCGGCCATCTAATTTTTTCAAATATTTGAGTGATTGTCACGTAGTGGAGCTACTCTGTAAGTATATAATGGTTGTAGCACGAATGGGTCGGCTCGACCGGGGAAGCACCACGCGCTCAAGAATACCAGCATGAAATAGCAGCTTAATGTGTTTTTTTTTATGTTGAGCGTAGAGAACCGGAAACAAATTTACTGGAAGCAGAATTCCACCTAAGTCCTCAAGGGTGACAACGTATCTGCATTTTGATAGTAGTCTATAGGCCACAGTATCCACTTACCAACAGGTTTGTCACCAATTCTAAAAGAAATTATAAGCTAGTTAACAGTCCGTCAGATATAGTAGCTTTTGCATTGACATTTGCAAACTTTTTCCCAAGAAAATCTCAGCTCCGGGCAGCCGGATGACTTGCGTGTTATCATCTAACTGTTATCCTTAAACGAAAATACAGTTTTTTTTTTAATAGAATAAGGGTGACAAATAGACATCTACGTTTATCCTCAGTTAAGAATCAAAATGCAGATGTTGTCATCCCTGAAGACAGAAATGGAATGCCTCGTTTCCAGTAAAAAGGGTCTCCTGTTCTCTACAGTCACTATACGAAACACCACAACATTAAGCTGCTATTTTAAGCTGGTACTCTGTAAGAGCGTGGTCCCACCCCGATCGAGCCGATCCATTCGTGCTACAACCATAATATAGCTGCGGCGTGGTTCTACCACGTAAAAAATCTAATGAGTGCAAGCTGTAGAACGGAGGAAAATAGTTAAGAGGGTGATAGCAACCCAAACGGAGTTCTAGATAGAAAAACACAGTATTGCAGTAGTTAAACAACCCGTTTCAATAAAAAGTAAAAGCCGACTTCAACGACGACGGCTCCGTGGCGCAGTGGCTTAGCAATCAGTTGTTGAACTGGGGGACGCGGGTTCGAATCCCGCACGGAACAAGTATTTGTATGGCCTACAAATAATTGTTCCGGATCTGGATGTTTGTCCTTGTACAATTTATGTTTGTTAACTGCCTCCACGACACAGGAGAAAATCCTAGTGTGGGGGTGACGGTTTTTAAAAAACAAAAAAAAAATTATAAATTTCACATTTTGAATTCGGTGCTAAAACATAATGTGATCAAAAAGGATATGGACTGTGTCAAAAAAAAACCAGTGATGCTCATAAGCCTTATACTTGATCTGGTTTATTAGCAAACAAAAAAATTACAATTCACACTTATCGTAAATGAAATGAAACACAGAGAGGACGACTCACTGGCCCATGCCGCAAAGGAGAAAGCCGATCTGTTGAGCTCTCATTTTGCGTCCAACTCGACTCTAGATGACGGGGGGAACACACCGCCGACCATCCCGCGATGTGAGTGCTCCATGCCGGATGTGCGATTTACACAGCGATCGGTTCGCAAAGCATTCTCCTCCCTGGACGTCAGCAAGTCGAGTGGGCCCGATGGAATCCCTCCCATTGTGCTGAAGACGTGTGCTCCGGAGTTGGCACCGGTTTTAACGCATCTTTTCCGGTACTCCTACTCCCAAGGCGTAGTCCCGAATTCATGGAAGACAGCTTTGGTCCATCCGATCCCTAAAAAGGGCGACCGCTTAGACCCGTCCAACTACAGGCCTATCGCCATCACCTCCTTGTTCTCCAAAATAATGGAATCCATTATAAGCTGCCAGCTCATGAGGTACCTTGAGGATCACCAGCTGATTAGTGACTGCCAGTACGGTTTTCGTCGGGGTCTATCAGCTGGTGATCTTCTAGTCTACTTAACTCATAGATGGGCGGAAGCAGTAGAGTCCAAGGGGGAGGCATTGGCCGTTAGTTTGGACGTAGCGAAGGCCTTCGATCGGGTCTGGTACAAAGCGCTTCTTTCGAAGCTTCCTTCCTATGGCCTTCCCGAGAAATTGTGCAAATGGATCACCAGTTTCCTTGCTGATCATCAAGGTCGTAGTAGACGGTGCATGCTCTGATTTCAAGCCTATCAACGCTGGTGTTCCACAAGGCTGCGTGCTATCACCAACGCTGTTTCTCCTGCATATCAATGATATGTTGCTAACTGGTAGCATTCATTGCTATGCAGACGACAGCACTGGTGATGCCTTATATACCGGCCGTGCCAATATTTCTCGGGAAAACGTCGCCGAGTACCGGGACAAACTTGTGTCTGAAGTCGAGTCTTTGCTTAACAAAGTCTCGGATTGGGGCCGACTAAATCTAGTCCAGTTCAATCCTCAGAAGACACAAGTTTGCGCGTTTACCGCTAAAAAGAACCCCTTTGTCGTGTCTCCTGAGTTTCAAGGCACTCCCCTTGCTGCCTCAGCCAGTATCGGAATCCTTGCCGTCGACATATCGAATAGTGTGCAGTTTCATGGTCACTTGGAAGGGAAGGCCGAATTGGCCTCCAAAAAGCTTGGCGTGCTCAGCAGAGCGAGACAGTATTTCATCCCGGCACATCGCTTGCAACTTTACAAAGCGCAAGTTCGGCCTCACATGGAATACTGTTCTCATCTCTTGGCCGGGGCACCCCAGTGCCAGCTCCTTCCACTTGACCGCATCCAGCGCAGAGCGGTTCGAATCGTCGACGACCGAGTTCTTTCTGATCGGCTCGATACACTGGCACTGCGTAGAGATGTTGCTTCTTTTTGCGTATTTTATCGCATCTATCACGGGGAGTGCTCTGAGGAATTGTTCGGACTAATTCCAGCCGCTCAATTTCACCATCGCACATCGCGACAAAACTCGCATTACCATCCATACCATCTGGATGATTGGTGGTCCACCACTGTGCGATTTAGAAGAAGTTTTCTCCCTCGCACAACTTCCTTGTGGAATCAATTACCACCAGCGAATTTTCCGGACCGATATGACTTAGGAACCTTCAAGAAAAGAGCTTACACCTTTCTAAAAGGCCGGCAACGCATCTGCAATTCCCCTGGTGTTGCGGTTGTTCATGGGTGGCGGTAGTCACTTACCATCAGGTGAGCCGCATGCTCGTTTGACCCCTATTCTATAAAAAAAAATAACATCTTTATACCGCAATCCATATATCGCTCAACGCCAACTACACAAAAAAAATCGTACTAATTTAAACCAGTTAACATAATGTATAGAAGAAATACAGTCCCATTTGTATCATCATTTTTCTTTTTTAAAGTTGACTTTTACATATAAAATAAAAAGTTGTTTTTTTTTAAATATTTATGATAATAAATAACGATGGACTAAGTTTATCACATAGATATTATCCCCGCGGTAAAATGCCATGGATGCTGACTGCTTCCTCACTGAATGGCTATTTTGCCTTGATAGTCTTCGTGCAAGAAAAGAACCAGCTTCGATATACATGTACATTTTTTAATTTTCTTAAGGTATAATATGCATGATGAGAAGCATTCCAATTATCAAAATCCAAGATATATTTTATATTGTCATGAACGTTTCACAATCTCTTAGCATCGCTATCATGCCTCCGACTTATATTATAGGCTTGTCCGGAATGCGGCGACTTACCAACGTCACGTCCATTTGCTTCCGGTGATTTAATAAACTGAGTATTTCATAAGACTATCATAGTTTATTTCTTTACGTAATTACGTGGTCTCGCCGTGTTCTCATTTAAACTCAACCTATGACTGTTATTTGTTTACGTACAATTTAGAGTTATAAGTGAAAGTCGAAAATTGAAATGTATTAATTTTAATTAAAATTAATTAGTATTTATTATAAACATTATGAAATTTATATCATATAGTGTGCAGAACAAGCAAAATTAGTAAAATACTGTTTCAAAACCATCCTGACTCTTTTTTGCATATCCAATTTATAAATATTATATAGCCTGCACGAATCTAACGTCACATCATAATATGTTAAAATCCATCAAGCCGTTTAAGGTACAGAGCGTGCTAAAGAAATAGACATACATACATACATACTGTCGTAAAACATTACCTGCTGGAGTACTTGGGTAAAAAAAAACATGTGTGTATTTTGTCACTATACCAGAATATTCTGTCTATGATTATCACAAAGGCGGGTAAAATAAAATGAACATAAACACATGATTGTTTCATAAAAACACATAGACATTAAATCAAATTATTTTAATCAGGTTAATGGCTGTATATTTTATAGGATAGCGTCACAAACGAGCACACAGTCCACCTGATAGTAAGCGGTTGCTGTGACCCATAGACATCTGCATCTATCCTCAATAAAGAATCAAAATGCAGATGTGTTGTCACACGTCATGACTAAGATGGAATGCCTCTTTTCGAGTAAAAAGTGTCTCTGGTTCTCTACGCTCACCATACGAAAAAGCAGCATTAAGCCAATTAAGCTGCTATTTTACACTGGTATTCTGTGAGAGCGTGGTCCTTCCCCGGTCGAGGCGACCCATTCGTGCTACAACTATACTACTAATATAGCTGAAGTACGGCTCTACCACGTATAAAAATATGTATGAGTGGACTTTTAATGGGCAGGAATGAGTGAATGTATGTATGAAATATATGGCGATATACCATCTATCGAAAGTTATGATGATATGATAATTAAAACATTTTAGCTATATTAGTAGTATAGTTGTAGCACGAATGGGTCGGCTCGGCCGGAGAAGGACCACGCTCTCACAGAATACCAGCGTAAAATAGCAGCTTAAAACTGCTGTGATTCGTATGGTGAGTGTAGAGAACCGGAGACCCTTTTTACTGGAAAAGAGGCATTCCATCTTATTCCTTACGGGTGACAACGCATTTTCATTTTGATTCGTAATCGAAGATAGATGTAGATGTCTATGGGCCACAGCAACCACTTACCACCAGGTGGACTGTGTGCTCGTTTATCACCCTATCCTATAAAAAAAAACATTAAAACATAAACACAAAAATAAACATTATTAGTCCAAAAACGATACCTAACTATTCATTAACATAATTAGATAGAAAACTACGCCAGTTATATTCATGAACAGCACAACGATTTAATTTTGAATTTAGAACGTTTCATTAGAAGTTGCGAGGTGATCAGATAACATAGTGATTATAAATGAATTAACGCGTCGACAACGTGTTCGAGTCTCGTGTTGTGCGCTCGGTACATCTAGCTATTAGCGTTTCAATTAACTCATTGTCCGAATACAAAACACTTAATGCAACTTTGCCGGATTACAGTCAGCAAACGAAATTTATCTTCGACATACCCAAAAAAAGACAACATATTATAAATAAAGTTGGGAATCGTTGCACCCCAGAGGATAAGTGCTCACCGTAAATTTTACAGTACGTGAGCAACCCGGGTTCGATCTCTGCCGGCACAAATGCAATAATTACTTGCAATTTTAGGAACTCCTTTACCGCGTATAATACGGTGAAGAAAGACATTGTGAGGAAACCTGCATATCTGAGGAATAAAACACACCGAATGCATTTGAAGGCCGCCAACAAGCACTGAAACAGCGCGGCGAACTTCTTGTTTTTTTGTAAAATTATTTAATTTTTTGTATAATTTTCTCATGTACACATACATACATTTCAAGGACAAACATCAAAACCCGGAATATTATTGGTAGGCCATACTAATAGTTGTTCCTTGCGGGATTCGAATCCGCGACCATTGTAACTCATTTTGCTAAGCCACTGCGCCTTGGAGCCGACTAATTGCTCCATAACCCTCCCAGATGAGAGGAGGCCTGTGCAGCAGTATGACGTACCTATATAGGCTGAGGATTTACTTTTATAAATAAATATTTAAATAATATATCGTAAGTGTGTTTTAAACGATAACTGATGGATAAGCAAGGTACTGGAAAAGTAGTCTATATCGACAAGATAATCTCTATCCACTAAATGGTATGATGTTGAGGCATGCTATGAGTCAAGTTATACAGATGGCTAAGGATTTGAGGCCATCTTTGCAGTAGGTTTATGTTCAGCAGTGGACTTGTTGTATAGATAATAGAAATGAATATAATAGAATATTTTATTAAATTTTGCTAATCAAATAATATTATCTTCCTGATTCAACTTAAAATAATAAAAAAACTGCGCTTGCCAGTCATCTGTCTCTATGAGCCAATCTGTGGAGGAACTCTATGTTCAGTGGACTTTTGACTATGTGTAATGATAAATTTAATAAAAAGTTTTGTTAAATATTGTTAAATAAATAATATCTTCCTGATTACAACTTAAAATAAAAAAACTGCGCTTGCCAGTCATCTGTCTCTATGAGGCAGACTTTTGAGTGTGTGTAAAGACGGCTCTTCACGTTGGCCAACATAGTGGCGAATGTATTGGCAAAGATGTATAGCCAAGAGTTTATGATGGTGTCCACACGTTGGGAGGTAGTTCAGTGTGCTTCGCTTCAGGCTAATGTGCGGGCGAATTTATTAAAATGGATATTGAGGCGCTAACGGCCGCTGCAGTTTATTTATTCACCGCATACCGCTACTACGTGAATGTGTATAAGAAAACGATGATCAAAAAGAAACGGAAAAAAAGAAATTTTATTTCTTCTGTTCCACAAACAATTTTCGGCTCGGTAGAGCTGTGTTAAGCGAAAACTTTCTTCATTGGT
Source organism: Parnassius glacialis (assembly GCA_033319125.1). Lineage (NCBI taxonomy): Eukaryota > Metazoa > Arthropoda > Insecta > Lepidoptera > Papilionidae > Parnassius > Parnassius glacialis. The sequence goes on from JAVANC010000018.1 coordinate 36,356,930, forward strand.
CATTGTTACTGCCATATTGTAGACACTAGTTACGATGCATGTATATACAATTTATCTAAATCAGGTGCGTGTGATCACTCTGGAAACTCGTAGCAAACTAAGCGTGCGCCCAACGTGTGGACGCGGCGGCCAATACTGTGCCACAACTCTTTGATCTTTTGTAAAAAAGCCGACACCACACGAATCCGCGACAACTTGTGGGCCATCATCCAATACATACCAAGTGAAGCATAAACACCCGCTCTACACGATTGCCATTGATATTGGCCACAATATTCGCCACAATGTTAATCAACAAGAAGAGCCACTTTATTAATGAATTAAATAAAGACTTTTTATGAAATATTGTTAATTAAATACCTATATTACATAAATAACACTTTTTAAAACAATTTTTTATTACCTACAGTTTTTTTTTATATAGGATAAGGGTGACAAACGAGCACACAGTCCACCTGATGGTAAGTGGCTGCTGCGGCCCATAGACATCTACATCTATCCTCTATTACAAATCCAAATGCATATGCGTTGTCACCCGTGAGGACTAAGATGGAATGCCTCATTTCCAGTAAAAAGGGCCTCCGGCCACCTGCACTCACCAAGCAAAACGCAGAGGTAAACCTCTACTTCACGCTGGTATTCTGTGAGGTCGTGGTACCACCCCGGTTCATCCGTGCGACTGCAAAAGCTGCCGCGTTGCTCTACCACTGTTAGAAGTTCCGGAAAATATCTTAGTGCTGGCCAGCAACAAACAAAGTAAACATTATAGATACTATTAGTTATATTAAGAATTACTGTAGAAACAGCTGATAATGATTTAGTATAATACAACTTGGTTCTCTCGTCGTCCACGTCGATATGTACCAAACAGTGCAGTAGGTACAACTCTGCAGGCCAATTATAGCGCCACAAAGGTACTAAATTGCAAACTCTTGGGTTTGTTAGGTTAAGGAATACCAGCAGAATGATTTCAATGTAAGTTATGCATGCGATAGTCAAAGATACAAAGGACGGTGTCTTACCATCGGTCACTTACCATCAGGTGAGCCGTATGCTTGTTTGCCTCCTCTTCCATTAAAAAAACATTGTTGAGTCCAACTGAAACAAAGCTGACTAAGTATTTGAAGAATTTAAGTAAGCATAACTAATTTTAATTAATATTCCGAATAGTTACGTTTTGTTCAATAAGGTTGGATAAAATGTTTTCATGCTGTCCTTACAATTGACGCGGTAGGTGCCCGATAGAGATCGACTTCACGGTAGCGATTCTGGACAAAGGAGACTCAGTATTGAGGTCATTACTGTATCAGCCATGTACCTTTGATGTACACTCAGCCACACGAAATTAAGCAGAGATAATTGCCGTAAAATATTCACGGCGTACAACTTGCAGCGCACTCCGCCGATATCGCGTCGTGCGTTAATTAATTAAACGCAATGCCACTCATTAAAAATTTACTTGCTTGGAAGTAACGCTGTGTAGTTATAATTCATATTTTAATTGATTATGTGCACGCCGAGATTGGAATTTAAATATCGGTGTTACTACATAATATTTTTTGTTTAGTTAAGGTATTTACATAAAGTTTATTTTATTATTCTGATTCAATTAGTATGATATTAATATTATTTCTGTAATGATTATTTAATTTCAGCTTTCAATAATTTTTATGGTGCTATGAAAATATCGGAGGGATAAAATATTACAAAGACGTGTGAAGTTCGACAACACGCCACGCACTAATATTTATAAATAGTTCACTAAAAGTTAGAGCCTATATACGTCCCACTGCTGGGCACAGGCCTCCTCTCATTTCTGAGAGGTTTTTAAGGCAAGGAAATGTCCGCTACGCTACCCCAATGCGGATTGGTGAAATTCACATGTCTTCGATTTTTTTTCTTATTTCTCAGATATGCAGGTTTCCTCACGATGTTTTCCTTCACCGCCGAGCACGTGGTAAATCAGCACTTAAAATTGCAATTAACAATTTCATTGGTGCCAGCGGGGATCGAACCAGGGTTGCTCGCATACTGTGAAATTTACAACGAGCGCTAACCATCTGAGCTACCACGGCTCTATAAATAATTCACTATATATAAATAGTTGCTTCGTAACCTCTAAAAAATAAGAGGAATGTGGCACAGGCCTCCTCTAGTACTTACTTTAGATACTTTAGAAAACCCTTTTGAATGTTTTAAACAAGCTACCAAAAGGATTCGGTAATAAATTCGAAATATTATGTTATCTCTATATTTAAAAATCAAATACTGTCCGTTAGTCTCGTTAAAACTCAAAAACGACTCGACCGATTTTAATGAAATTTTTGTATGTGCTTGAATGGGTCTATTTGGACACGGTAGGTGGCGCTGTGGTCGAGATTCAGAAATCACACGTACGGAGCCGGGCCGCTACTTTTTTAATATACTTATATGATGCGATACCTTGAAGTTAGTTAAACGATTTAAATGGTTTTTATATGCCATGGGGTATATAGTTGGGTAGTAGGCAGTACTAGGACAGGATATACTTCCACTCTAACTACAGTTAGATCCATCCTAATCCTACAATACTTTAAGATGGCTTGCACATTTTTTTAATAATATTCAAATATCTAAGGAATACTGACTCCAATACTCGATCACGGCTACCATAAAAGATTATGAATTTATTACATTGAAGTAATCTTAAGATTTGTCAATTGTTTAATCATAAATATTAAGTTTTATTTAAATTATTATACTTACCTAGTTTCATTAAAAAATACTTAATTATTTTCCAAAGTAAATGTTACAATTTAATATAAATACATTGGCAAAGATTTCTAAGGAAATATAAAATTTTTATAGAGACTACAAATCGTGTTAAAAACATATCAAAATATTCTCACACAATATTATTTTTGTGGACACTCAGCATTTTTAAGCTAAGAATCTATAGGTATTATGGCAACCCACCTGCCTGACAACGTCGTTTATGTTAGATGGAATATGAGGGGATGTTCAGCGGTGGGATTTGATGACTCATTTTATCACAAGATCTCACGAAAAACAAGCGATCCGACAGGAACAAGTTTTCTTATTATTAAATACTCTTAAGTACAGGAGCACTATCCAAACAGTTTCTTTCAATGCCCAAAACAACTTAAATTCATAAAACAATTATATGATTGTATATTGTAAAATCACTTAAAATTTCTCTAAGTACTCGCCACATATTATCCACTCCTGCGCAGTTCGTAGACTACGCGACAAAAACCCTCACCCTTTCAATAAGGGGGTTTGCTAGGGGAGTGGTCTGCAAAAGGTTTTATGCGAGAAAGGGACAACAAAATACAATAAAAAACGTTATTTGGTTAAAGGCGTAGAAAAAGACGGATATAATATTTCGACCAGATAAAATAAAGGTGCATACTAAATGAAGTGATATGATGCAATATTGTAATAATATATGAATGGCTAATAAATTATATGTGATGTTTACTTTATTTGTATTATAATTTCACCGAATTACAAATGTTAATAATATTTTCATACTAACATGTTACTTCTTTGGAAAGGGCATTTTTATTAATCATTAATTAATAAATTAAGAACTATTATGTTTTTATAGAATAAGGATGACAAACGAGCACACAGTCCTGACGGTAAGTGGATGCTGTGGGCCATAGACACGGTAATCTATCTTCTATTCAGAATCAAAATGCAGATGCGTTGCCACCCCTAAGTACTAAGATGGAATGCCTCGTTTGCGGTGAAATGGCTCCGGTTCTCTACACTCACCATAGAAATATTGCAGTATTAAACTGATATTTTACGCTGGTATTCCGTGAGAACGTGGTCCTACCATGGTCTAGCTGACCCATTCGTGCTACAACCAAAAATTGGCTGCGGCGTGGCTCTACCACATATATCGTATAAATATAAGTCACATAGGTATATATTTACCTTTCTCATTTTAATTTATTGTTGTAATAGTAAAAAAAGAACGTACAAATTAAACAAAAATTAAGTAAAGTTCTAATTCTAGCCTTACATTCCAATAAGACAACTAAACAGCAGTTTCGTATTTAAGATCTTATTGGAGTTTACAAAAGTACATACATCTTCATAAAAGTTTCAAGAAATGAATATAAATGCGTAAAAGTGCGCCGAATAAGATGTGAGAAGGCAATTTGGATAGAAAATGAGACAGTTTGCTTTTAAAGTCACGTTCTGAAGGCCTCGAGTGCAAATATTCCTTTTCTTCAAATATGTTTAAGAATTAAGTGTATAGTAGCGACATCTATTAGTCATTATTAAAAACTCTGTAATGAAACTATAAGACCATGATTTATTAAATTTATAGAATTATTCGTGTTGTTTTCCTTTATCCTAAAAAAAGGAACAAGTACCTATTTCACAAAATTCTAATTTTCTTATTAGATTTATTTAACAACTACTGCCATCTTTCGACGAGTAGCGAAACTAAGAACTACTTGTATCGGTGTAAATCGCATTTGCCTGTGTGTGTGTGTGTGTGTGTGGAATGGCGCTCACTTTTTTTAAGTTTCGGTTTTCACTCCGGAATATATAAATTAAAAAATTACCAGTTTTTATGTATATTATCTCTATGTATAGCAATTACAGGCGGCTGTAATGGGAACCTGTTGTGCAAATGAATAAAATGTGCCTAATATTCATTTTTACAACGCGTTCTATAAACATCAAACACACGAATTTATTTAGATACAATTAATATTTTGAATAAATGTTTATTCTTGAACAAAATAATTTTGTTTTTGATTACTTTTATTGTAATATTTCGTAAATATATAACAGATAATTAATAATATATCTATAATGTAAATTTAACTCTTATATAATATATACCTACATTTCATAGAGATAAGTTTGATATCACATTTTTAGTCTTTAGTTTTCGACAATTTATGCCTGCCGTATCTACTATTTATTATATAACGCCATAATAGGACTACACCTAAACAAAATAGAGCAGTTATTTTTTTGTCAATAAAAAAAGTTTAATTGTTAAAATTTTCATTATTAAATCTTTTAAAAATACTTCCTAACAGCATCTGTACAAAGTTTCTGCGTCTGAACAAATTGTCGAAACTCCAGTCTTTTAGCGTACAGCTGATTTTTTTTTAAATTTAAGTTAGGTAAGAAGAAGTAACACGAAGCCAAAACAGTTTTATAAGAATGGTGACCCAAAAACTTAACAATCATGCTGTCCAGAAAATCCGTCACATTGAGAGCTGAATGCGTGGGTACGTTGTCATGGTGAAGCGGTACCACGCGGAGCCATGTTCGATTGGTTATTGCTCACAGCAGTGAATACTTCTGCGAAGCACTTGATAGTATTGATGCTACTTCGATTTGTAAAGGAATTGACATCAGATATCGTGTCAAGTGGGAAAAATTGGTGATCAATATCTTTCCAGCGCTTTTCGATCATTTCACTTTGGTAGGAGTTAGTTCGTTTTAAAACAACCAATCCATTGACAGACATCGACTAACTCTTCGTTTCTGGATCTTGAATGTACCTACGTAGATTACCTATATTCTGATCTTTACACTACGTGTAGAATTTCTTGGATTAGGATAGATTCAAGATTCATCATCCGAAAAATTGTCGTAATCACGTAGAGACTAGCCTGCTTTAAGTTTAGTATGTCACGACACGATTCCAGGCGGGCCTGCTTCTAAGCATCGATGAATTTGTGCGGAACTCAACGTGAAACTGTACTCCTCACGCGAAGGTGTTCGTGTAAAAACTCGTGAAAGCTTCCCACTCCATCGTGTGTTGAATATATTTATGCACACGTAATAAATTTGAACGTTAGAACCACGCTGCAGCTATATTATCTATGGTCGTGGCACGATTGGGTCGGATCGACCGGAGTAGGACCACGCTTTCACAGAATAACAGCGTAAAATAGCGGCTTTTTGCTGCTGTGTTTCGTATGGTGAGTGTAGAGAATCAGAGACCCTTTTTACTGGAAACGAGGTATTCCATCTCAGTCCTCAGGGGTGAAAACGCACCCGCATTTTGATTTTTAATAGAGTATAAATGTAGATATCCCTGGGCCACAGAAGCCACTTACCATCAGGTGGACTGTGTATTCGTACGTCTCCCTTATTCTATAAAAAAATCGCCTGTTCCCTTCAACTGCTGGCACGTTTCCTTCCATAATGGAAGATCCACACGCACTCAAAAAGTGACGACTTCTTTCTTTGTCTCTTAAAGTTAGTCGACCGTGATAAAATATGTTATACCAGCGGTACGCGTTTACTTGAGAAGAGCATTCATTATCCATAAAAAAATATTAAATGCCATTTGAAGTCTTCCGAACGATTTGTCTAGGTTTAAATGACATTGGAAATTGTAAAACATCATTACACAAATGTTTCTTATTACTTGATCCATTTTACAATGAAACACAATATTTCAATCATTGGGCTCGAAAATAATTCGACAAAAATTTGAAATTGGAACATTCCTATTTTTATTTGTAACGGAAAAAAATTTGAGAGAATTTGAAATTGGAATATTCCTGTTAACAATGGCATTTTCAAAATTAATTATAACTAATAACATTAAAAAAAATCTTCTGTTTGCAAAACATCCTAGATGGCCTGTCACATATGAAAATATGATCGGTTCGAACACCATAAAAACACGATTTATTGCAGAGTGCATTTGAATCAAATATGCAACATTTCTCAAAATTATTTCGACCTTAATTTCACTTTTATTACAGTTATTATAGTGAAAATTACCCGCGATATTATGGCAGACCAATTAGTATACTAGTTTAAACGTTACGGTCGGTCATAAATATTATACGTGTGTACATATTCGTTCGATCGTTTCGTGGTTTGGTCACGTAGAAAGAATGAACGAAGAAAGAGTGACAAAGCAAATTTATGTTTCAGAAGTGAACGGCAGAGTCGGGAAGGGACGCCCTAGACGAAGATTTATCGACCAAATCGGCGAAAATGGACCAGATTAGAAGTACCCTTAACCGATGAGCGTGTATGCGTAGATATATGGATGTAAAGGAGGCGAGACAGGTGTGTCAGGATCGCGCCAAATGGAAGTCCGTAGTCTCTGCCTACTCCTCTTGGTGACAGGCGTGAGTGTTTGTGTGTTTGTTGTACATATTCGTACAAAAAAAATTAAAAAATATGCCATCCAGTTGGGCACCTCCGCAGTTGAGTAAAACTTAGTATTTAAGTAAAATCTTATTTTTACAAAGTTAAGATATTAGAGCTGATATACATATAAACAAGCAAAAAAGCATTTCCCAGCAAAAGTCTTAGAATAGTAGTCAATTATTTAAATTTATTGCATAAAAAGTAATCTTAGTTTTGCTTGTGCTATCTCATTTATTTCATTAAAGCTTCAATTACATTTGTATTCGTTACTTAATTAACCTATGATGTATCTATGAATAAAACTGAGATTAAGAATAAAAAAATTAAGCAAACTACATTTTAAAATGCTTCTTAAAACCGGCAACATTTTAAATCTTTAAGTCTCGATGCGGTCAAAAATGTTCAAGTTTGACAAATATTTAAATTACGCTCGCTTAATATGAATAGCACAACATAACTTCAAATTATTCAAAACTAGACCTTTATACAGACAGAAGGCGGCAAAACGCTCTGGAATCAAAGTTACTCTTGTTTTTTTATTGTTACTTATGTATATAAACAACCTTTGCACATACATTCATTGATTCCCTGGTAAGTAGTGTAACTGTATTTCAAGAACCATTTAGCTAAATAACATAATATTCCAATTATTCGTAATAAAAGTCAAAACCAATAGAAATAATTTCCAAAAATTTTTTTCGTATTTTCGAAAAAAGCCATGAATAATATTTTATTATTGATTTTCTCTTTAATAGATTTAGTCATGTCCTTTGAGAATAGAAATTGATAAATTTATAAGAAAAATATATTATTTTTCAAGTTTGTATTAAACGTTCATATTAGTTAATAATACAAATTATTTTAATAAAAATACTCATTCGGTCTTATATTAGCAGTTAATAAGTTTAAGTTATCTAATAATTATAGCAGTCAAATAAGTCGCAACATTTATTATCAATAATCTAGTTTAAATAAAGTAACTAGAAAATTTTAAATATTTGAGGAAAGAGTGACAAAGATATTTATGCTGCAGAAATGAGTTGCAAAGTCGGCAAGGGACGCTCTATACGGAAGTTAATCGAACAAATTGGCGAAATATTGAAGATGGAACAAATTAAAAGTACCCTTAAACAACGAGCTGAACCGATATGTTGTGGATTTGAATTTGAATGGAATTAGAGAGGTTTGTCGGGCCCCTGCCAAATGGAAGTCCGCAGCTACTTACTAACCCTATGGATGACAGGCGTGAGATTGAATCCATCTATCCATTATGGCCTATAAAAATCTAAACTGAACTGGACATAGGTCTTCTTCATATATTGCCTCATATGGTGGAACTTTGCCTTAATTGCCAAGCTTGGCAGCCGAGTTTGTTATCGAAGTTTTTGTTATTTCGAGTTGTTGTTATAAGGATTACGCTTTTTTATCTGATAAGTTTGACAAGCGAACACACAGTCCACCTGATGGTAAGTGTTTGCTGTGACCCATAGACATCTACATCTATCCTCGTTTGCGAATCAACATGCAGAGGCGTTGTCACTCGTGAGGACTAAGATGGAATGCCTCTTTTCCACCAAAATGTGTCTCCGGTTCTCTACACTCACCATACGAAACACAGCAGTATTACGCAGCTATTTTACGTTGGTATTCTGTGAGAGCGTGGTCCTTCCCCGATCGAGCCTACCCATTCGTGCTACAACTATAAAATTAATATAGCTGCAGCATGGCTCTACCACGTTTAAAAATGTTGCTCATCTTCTTTTTCATTTACCTGTGTTGCCTCTTACGACACCTACGGTAAGATAAATGGTAGTGGATTTCACGCCGCCACTACCTAACTAAACTATGCTTGTTATGTAGCTATATGTGATATTCAAATCCAGGACTCGACCTAGTTGTCTAGTACTCTGAACACTACGCCACGCGGTCTAAAACTCATGTCAGGTCACTAAATCTCATGATTATGTTAAAAGAATGACAGGAAGCATAAAAAAAACAACTACTTTTTTAATTGTAGTTGTACGTACTACAACCAGACTGCGAACTTCCTGGTCTCCATATATTAGGTTAAGACAATTTCGAGACGCGGTGAAACCATTACGATCATTCCAACAGTGGTAGAGCCACGCGGCAGCTTTTGCTGTTGTACGGATGGGCCGGCTCGAACCGGGGTGGTACAACGACCTCACAGAATACCAGCGTGAAGTAGAGGTTTACCTCTGCGTTTCGCTTGGTGAGTGAAGGTGGCCGGAGGCCCTTATTACTGGAAATGAGGCATTCCATCTTGGTTCTCACGGGTGACAACGCATCTACATTTTGATTTGTAATAGAGGATAGATGTCTATGAACCGCAGCAACCACTTACCATCGGGTGGACTGTGTGCTCGTTTGTCGCCCATATCCCATAAAAAAAAATTCCGTAATCTTAAGATCTTATATAGTAGGTATCCAGAATGATATCTTATGACTTTAATACATTTTAAATGCCGACGCCAAAATGCTTCAAGAAAATGAGTATGGTAACACCGTTCTGTGGCAGTTCAGTATCTAAATAAAAAATAATGTGCGTCGAAAAATCTACTTTTTTTTGTTTAAAAACGTCATCAGTTTTTTTTCTTGGTATTAACGAAGAAATAGTGTGCAAATGACATTAATTATCCATTAATTACCTTCAATTAAATGTACAAACACGATTATTTCGTATAGGACAAATTTTATTCTGTGAAGCTTACAAAAAAAAAATACCAACTGCTTCAACTAACTTAATTATTGCAGTTACTACAGTGAATACATCTTTGCTACGTACACGTTCCCGAACGCACATTTATTGCTGCTAGGCACAATTTATGTACATGCAACTGCGAATTTATAGTTTTAAATTAAAAAAAAACAATGCAGCCACTGACAGGTAAATCAGATAACAAGCGATGCATGAAAAATGACTCCGCTCGTTTCTAATTAAAAAAAAAAGTACAATAGACGTTTTTATTTTAATTTAAATTCGAATGTCGCGAAAAAAATGTCGCGCCAACCCCTGATTTTGTCGCGTGAAACAATGAAAGTGGAAATTTGACTACGTCTTTTGATAGAATTTGATTTAAGGCTAGCATATCAAAGAATCGAGTACAGCGTAACGAATGTCGAAATTGTTAGTGTTCAGTTCAGACAATAGGACTTTTTTTAGCACGAAAGAGTATTTTTTTTATTTTTCGAATACAGTTCTGATTTTAATCAGCTCACAATCGGAAGGCGCTTTTTTCGTTGTGACGTTTACGAGTATATCATTGCACCCTTTTGAAATGTATAATTTTTTATAAGTCCTTTTTCACAGTCGCCAACCGTTATTTTCTGGAATTGTCTATTCAAAATTTTGTTTTCTATTTCCACTGACCTATTGTGCCACTGCTTATTTTAATAAGATTACATTTTTTTCTGCAATTCACTACAGTTTTACATTTATGTAGTTTTTTTTTTTTAAATTCAGCTTGCTTAATATTTATTGTTATAAATTATTGTTAAGGATGCTTTTACACGTTGCATTTTCTATGTAAATGATACTTAGTAAAAAAATTGTGACAGTTTATTGCATACGAGTTTATTACGTAAAATATACTTGTTTAATGTATGTAAACAAAGTCTCATTTAACAACTGCAATATGGTTTATGTTCTGCGACAGGCAACACCTTACCTACGGCACATCGAAGTTTATTTACGGTCATCAATTATGACCAAAAAAGTTTTAGCTGTCTTTATGTCACTACAAGACAATTTATCTTGCTACATTATCATGAAATGTTAATGTTGCAACGTTAATTCCATTGTAAAAGAATAAATTACAATTTTACTTCACTGCGGGCGTGTTGAGTTTAATTTTGTTATAAAGTTCGGAAACCGATATGACCCGAGGCGATTTAATGCATATACATACTCGTAACAGATCGCTTCTAGCAAAATGTTTACTGACGCTTGTTATTGCATACTTAATGTATAATGTATGTACCTCGCTTTTAAAAGTAAAATGGAATTGTACGGAAATGGATCAAAAATAATATTGGTTATTACTACTTCTTGTGTAAAATTTTAACTCTTTCTTTTAAGACACTCCATCGCTCCATTTTAGTTGCGGCCGTCGTAAGAAACGACTACAGCAAATGGTAATAATTTAAAATTAAAAATTTTGTACAGCCGACTTCAATATAAGCGACTTCAATATAGGTTATTTAAGAATAACTCAATAACCATTGGTCTGACCTTGATCAAATTCATATGGGACCACACGAGAACTATCAGCTTTCATATAAAAAAATAATCATCCAAATCGGTTCGCCCAGTACAAAGTTATGAGGTAACACACATAAAAAAAAACATACACTCGAATTGAGTAGGTACTACCGTCTCCTTTTTGGAAGTCGGCAGAAAAAAAGATTACTTCCAATAAATGGTGGTACACCATCTCGTTTATGCCAGACATAAAATACCACAATAGAAGCGGTCTACGTCCACCAGTGGAGTTTAACGGGCTAATGAAATAACTTTGTTACAATTGCAATAGGAATCAAAAATAATATGCTTTCTTTTATAATTTTTATTAGGTAAGCGGTTGCTGTGACCAATAGAAATCTACATCTATCAGTAAAGAATCAAAATGCAGATGCGTTGTCATCCGTGAGGACTAAGATGGAATGCCTCTTTTCCAGTACAAAGAGTCTCCAGTTGTCTACACTCACCATACGAAATACAGCAGTGTTAAGCTGCTATTTTACGCTGGTATTCTGTGAAAGCGTAGTCATTCCCCGGTCGAGCCGACCCATTCGTGCTACAACTATACTACTAATATATCTACAGCATGGCTCTACCACGTATAAAATTTAATCGATCTACGTTTCTTGGAGTAAAAGCCGATACTGCCGTCAATAACCCTATACGAGTTAGTAGACAAACACAGGTACGTTGTAGTACAAAGTAAGAGTCAGTATAATGAGGCCTCGTAATCTTACGCTCACCAAATGTCGCTAGTGATTTTATTTATACGGGAACGGATTACAGCGTCATCTTCATTGAAAGTTGTGTTTAAAATAGATTTTTTTCAGTTTCTAGTGTATATATATAGACACAAAATAATGCTTCAGTGCTGTGTTCTTTAATTTTTTTTACAAATTTTTAATTCATTTATTTTTAGGAATATCTGTAGGTTGTTTCATCTATCTTAAATCTAAATAATATAAAATATATCTAATATTTCAGAGAGAAACATTAACTGTTACACATTTCTAACAAATTAGCTTCCCCCGCCATGTAATCTGTCAAATATTACACCTCATACCAAAGCGGCGGCACCCTGGTTTCTTCAGTTTATTACAGGCAGTGAGGCATTCCATCTTAGTCCTCAGTAGTGACGACGCATCAGTAGCCTCCTTTATTCGAATTTCGTCGCAAGTGTCCACGGGAAGCAACAGCCTCTTACCAACAGGTGCTCTGTAATTTTGTTATTTACTTCAGTTCTATAAAAAAGAGGATCTCGATTGGATGAAAAGGGCCATGGTGCTGAAGAGCTAATGACGAATTAATGATGGTATTATAGTCAGTAGTAGTATAAGTCAAAAGGAAAAGTCATCTTTTTCTCTAAATGCCATCCACACATTTTAGAGTTCTGTACCCAAAGGGTAAGCAATGAGAAAGCCTCCGCTGTCCGTCTGTCTGTTAGTCAGCGAACTGTATCTCTAGATCCGTAATAGGTAGACAGTTGAAATTTTCACAGAATGTGTATTTGTGTTGCCGCTGTAAAATAGTAAAAAAAATAAATTAAAATTAAAGGGGTGCTCCCCTACTAGAAACGTGCTTTACTATGGTACGGAACCCTTTATGCACGAGTCCGACTCGCACTTGGCCGATTATTAAATTATCATAAGCCTTAAACCCGTGCTTGTCTACTATCCCACCTGATGGTACATGGTGATGCAGTCGGAGTTAGCAAAACGCAATAAATTAGCTTAACAGAAGTCTATTCACTCCCTTTTCACACCCACAGGATGGAAAGACGTGCAGGCAAATTATTCCACTTCTTTGCTGTACGAACTATGGACGACGAAGCAAGCCGTTTGGTTCGCACGAGTGCTATGGCGACATCAAAAGGATGGAGACCACTTGGCCGCAGTGCTTCCTGCTGATTGAGTGACAAAGTTTCGGCACCGAGAAATCCACCAAAAAAAAAAACAAATTCGAAGATGCAACCAACGTAAGGAACAATTTTTTGATCTTTATCAGCCGGTTATAATCCCACGCTGTCTATTCTCCTATTTAAAAATGCTATCCTAATACTAATGCTTTCTAGATGATTTATTATATAGGTATAAAGCTTGATTTTTTAAATAAGTATACATGAATAATACGTATTTAAAGTATTTTAGGGTTCCGTATCCAAAGGGTTACCAAACGGGACCTTATTACTAAGCAATCCGCTGTCCGTCCATCTTTTCTTTTCTTTTTTTTCTTTTTTCTGTCTGTCAGCGGGCTGTATCTCATGGACCGTAATAGCTAGACAATTGAAATTTTCACAGAATGTGTATTTCTGCCGCTATAACAACAAATAAGAATAATAAAAATAAATTAAAAATTAAAGGGGGCTCCCTACTTGAAACAAGTTTTAGGTACGATTTTACGGAACCCTTCATGCGTGATTCCGCTTCGTACTTGACCGGCTGTTTAGTTTACCACTGGTGCAGTAGTTTAGAAAAGTACCATCAAGAAACCCACTGAGACTTAAAAAAATGTCCGTTCATTACAGTTTATAAAAGTTCACTTCTGAACATATGCCTGCCACGTAGATTGCTTCATAGAGGGGATTTTGCCATAGTTTACCTCACCATAGTTTAGTTTACTCACCATACGAAACACAGCAACTTAACACTGCTGTGTTTCGTATGGTGAGTGTAGAGAACCGGAGACCCTTTTTATTGAAAAAGAGGCATTCCATCTTAGTCCTCACGGGTGACAACGCATTTGCATTTTGATTCGCAAACGAGGATAAATGTAGATGTCTCTGGGCCACAGCGACTACTTACCATCAGGTGGACTGTGTGCTCGTTTATCACCCTATCCTATAAAAAATTAGTTGCCACGATCGGCGAGCGGTTTGACACCGCAGTTTTTTTTTATTATTGTAAGTTGTTATCAGAAAGATGCTGCTGCACATCCCCAGTTTCAATTTCCATCAGTCGCGTCTTACGACACCCACGGAAAGATATGGTAGTGGATATACTTACACCGCCACTACATGGTACGTCAATATGACAGTTATGTATTATATTGCACACTTATAAAATACAAAACAAATTAAAATTACCTAGTAGGCTAAGTAGCGATCAACGCAATCCTATGGGTTATTATTATTCATGTATTCCTTAATATATTAAACTATAATACATATATCATAACATGCGTGAGTGTCGTGGAACACTCGGTTGGAAGGAAATTCCTTTCGTAGTAGTGTATTATTATTGATAAACTTATTATATTATTGATTAACAAATACAAATAAATGCATCACTAGCGTCTATTAAACTGAAGCGTCATTTAAAATAAAATAATATTTATTTCGTGGCAAGATAAGAAAAATGGCGAGGGAGATGGATATTGTTCTATCTCGCTTTCTTATAGCCGCCAAGGCCATCTACACTACGTCAGAAGGGCTCGTGACGGAAAAATCTTACACTTTATCTCGCCTAACCCTCATCCGCCAAATTCGTATCGTCCGATAAGGAACTTATTTACAATAAACCTTTTGATACAATCTTTGCTAAATATTTTTTTAACTCGGCGATGGACTTTGTTCTAAAAGAGTATACATTACTCCTTAATTTTTTTTTATAGAATTAGGGTGACAAACGAGCACACAGTCCACCTGATGGTAAGTGGTTGCTGCGGCCCATAAATATCTACATCTATCCTCGATTACGAATCAAATTGCAGATGCGTTGTCACCCGTGAGGACTAAGATGGAATGCCTCGTTTCCAGCAATAAAGGGTTTCCGGTTCTCTACACTCACTATACGAAACACAGCAGCGTTATGCTGCTATTTTACGCTGGTATTCTGTGAGAGCGTGGTCTTTCCTCGAGCCGACCCATTCGTTCTACAACTATACCAATAATATAACTGCAGCATGGCTCTACCACTTTTAAAATTACTTACCGATCTGTGTAGTCGAGTAACTGTAGTACATGCTTGCGTCTGTGCATAGTTTTTTCTAAATGTGTTACCGTTACCGTCACAGACTATTTAAGTGCACAGCTAAACATAGGCCTCACCAATAGATTGGCGGGTTGGCAACCGCAGTTTTTTTTACTTTTAATCGTTATTAAGAAGACGCTGCTACCCATCTCCTGATTTGTTACCCTCTGTCGCCTATCAATTTTTTTAGCTTCTTATGCTTTTGTTTAAACTCAAAAACATATTAAGCAGCTCTTATTACATAATTATATTGAATGGCCGAGTTCAATATACTAAATCCCTTTATTTTATGTTTAAAATAATCTTTAGGTCATTATTAGAAAGGCCAATTGGGACCTTTAAGACTGTTATAAAGATATATTGCATCATTACCAGTATAACAGTCTCCGGTTCTCTTTACTAACCGTTCTTTAACAGCAGTATTACGCTGCTAATTTGTAATGGTATTCTATAATATATGTTTTTACCCAGGTTCAGTCAGTTTTATCGTATTGCAGGGATAATACAGCTACAGCTACTGCCACGCAAAAATAAAAATACAACAAAGATGGATGACTATGTCGATTTAAACAAGTTGTCAATTACCAATCAAGCCTTGGGGTCCACACGCGATGAAGTTAAAGGAACGCGGTTGATTGTCGCCGCTGGCGTCATGACGGCTGATATTTTCTTTCCTGTGGTGACAGTGAAGCGATATACTCACAGTACACATACAGCGTTCTTAAATTATAGTTTATAATTTTGCTGTTAGAAAAATATAGTATGAATATTTACTACATCAAGCCATTTCGATCAAAAACGAGAAAACCGGCCCAAAATAAATTAGCTCACTTTTAGTTTTTCCAGCTTCATTTAAAAATAATTTAAAATTAAAATTTTATACAACCGACTTCAAAATAAATTATTAAGAATAACTCAAAAACTGTTGCTCAGACCTTGATCAAATTATATGGAACCACATGTGAAGCACCAGCTTTCAAATAAAAGAAGAATCATCGAAATCGGTTCACCCAGTAAAAAGTTATGAGGTAACACACATAAAACATACAGTCGAATTGAGTACCGTCTCCTTTTTGAAGTCGGTAGAAATTATAATTTGGCGTACACGGAAAGATTTTTAAGACACAGAACATAGATATTCGTTTTATTGACTTAAGTACACACGGTACATGTACATTTACAAATAAACGTTAAACATACAAGATAAAGGAAAAAGAAATAAAAATAAATCTCAGCAAGAAAATTACTTTCCGTGAATGGTGTGATGCCAATCATTACAAATTTTAACGAAAGATAAAAACCGACTTCAAATTGCTAAAAAATAAGTTATTGACTTATCTGCAAATTTATACGGGACCATCCTTGCAGTATAATCTATTTAATAAAAAAATAATCATCAAAATTGGTTCACAATCTGCCAAGATATCGCGTACCATACATATCTAAGAACACACACACTCGAATTGAGAACTTCCTCCATTTTGAAATCGGTTCTAAACTTCAAAAGGATTCCGATTCGAACCCTGATAAATATTGGAATTGCGGCTTCGTTAGTATCGGTGCAAAGTATACAGTATAAAGTAAAAATATTTATATATATTTTATGTATATCTATGTCTTTGTGTACTTATGTTAATAATGTGTATCTTAATATGTAGTTATGGTTATTATTATGCATATATTTTGTAAACATTAACTGTTTACACTTTCCACTCACAATATCTTCTCTGCTTAGCCTGGAGGTAAACCGGGAGACAAGGCATTATTGCATTAAGTATGCCTTTGTGTACTTGGTGTGCAAATAAAGCATAACTTATCCGTGGTAGAGCCACGCTGCAGCTATACTCGTATTATAGTTGTAGCACGAATAGTTCGGTCTGGCCGGGGCAGGACCACGCTCTCACAGAACACAACACAACAGCGTAAAATAGCAACTAATGCTGATGTGTTTCGTATGGTGAGTGTAGAGAACCGGAGACCCTTTTTACTGGAAAAGAGGCATTCCATCTTAGTCCTCACGGGTGACAACGCAACTGCATTTTGATTCTTAATTGGGGATAAATGTAGATATCTATGGTTCACAGCATCCACTTACCAACAGGTGAACTGTGTGATCGTTTGTCATCTTATTCTATAATATATACATAAAAGTCTATAAGAAGAATTCATCACCTAAATACGTGTAACTTTTGTCTTTAAGATTAATGGAAATAAGTTTGATTGATGAATCAGTAAAGGGTCAGAGCGCCTACATGAAGGACGGATATTTTACTAAGTGGTAGGCTGGTAGGCCTTTTCTGCTTTGGACTCCGTCCGAGTAGGTGCCAACAACTTACCTATATCTGTAACCAAGTAGCTTTGCGTGCACTTCTGTTGTTCGGTCAGAAGGATAAAGAGAGCCATTATAACGACAGGCTTAGAGAGGATAACTCATCTGAATTCTTCGTCGTATAAAGATGGTTGCAGGTGTCGATATGCTTCAATGGCCATTTACGATCAGGTGGACTGTAAGCTCGTTTGTGACTTCATGTTTATAAAAGAAATAATTTCCTCTGGGTTTCTTTCTGGTTCTTCCCAGGGCAAAGCCTTTTCCCCAACCAGTAATAAAATCGTTAATCTTTGAAAACAAATTCCGAACCTGTGTATAAAAGCATAAATAACTTAAAAGAATTATTATTTATTGACCTAGTAGTAGCAGTACAATAATATACCACAAATGTTGAAAGAGGCGACACGAAAAAAAGGAGTGATCCTAATACAAATAAAAAAAAATCTATAGGACGGAATAATTTGAGCAATGGTATCTGATAGACTGTTTTCTATTTTATTCTAGAAATGTTTCAAGCTATAAGCTATACCAAGAAACAATACTACAAAATAAAATATAGAGCAATTAAATTAAAAAAAAATCTGCTTAGTACTGATTTATAAAGCTAGTTTTAAGTGGTCAAGATCCTCAGTCATGGAGCGACAAAAAAAACCTAAAATTAATATCTTAGCTTGTATAATTTTGCCATTTCAATATATTTATTCTTGTCCTAATAACAATAGGTTAATTAATGCTAATACCTATTAAGTCGGCCATTTGTAATATTTTATTTGATAAACTTGCAATAACAGACTAAATAATTAAAAGAATAAATCATTAAGAGCAAAATAAAACACATTAAATTAGAGCCTAAGAATCTTTATTACTGGTTATAGCAGCCATACTTCTATTATAACATTTCCGACCATAAAAACTGCCGCAATGACCTCAGTTCGCCCGCGATATTACGCCCGCGTAGCGTTAGATATTACTCACATGCATTACCAAGCAGCTTTTTCAAAATGGCCGACAACTTACGCATAGCGTGACCTAAGGGTTTGGCCTGATCGTGGGTAGACACGGTCAGACGATACGATTTTGTATTTTTTTGACACAGTTAACGACTATGTGATTTATAATTATTTTGTACTACCGGTTATAATTTTATTTTTCAGCCATAATTCTCACTGGCGCTAACCAATGCGAAATTCGACCGGTTAGTGCCGAAACTTGTACTATTATTGTATTAAATAATATCAAGTTATTAGTCTTATCTTAATGTACTTAATTATATTACAGGAATGGCCATTTTAATATATTAGTACCTTGTACTATTAAGTAATGTATGAAATTAGTTAAAGATAAATTTTAAGCCGTACAAGACAAGACAAAAAATCTAGTGCGTTCTTATTTTAAAATAATTTAATTTCTTCTAAATAGTTAGATAGTTAAACTAAGAGAGGTTTGAGAAATACATTTAGCATTCCCCTGTACTACGAGAAATCCGTCCGTCTATTCTAAATTATCACAGCATTACAATTTCTAAAATTTTTAAGTGAATTGTATAAAAACTTAGGAGTAAAAATTTTCAATATATCACATTATCTATATTTTGTATGTATTTCGCCATAGATTACATTTCTCCCATATGTAAATAAGAGATGCAAATGTTTCTACTTACCATATTGAGTGGATAGTTGATAAACCAGTATCAGCACTTTTTTCGAAGTATATCTTACTGAATGCATTTGAATAAAATAGTATTTTTTTTTTATTAAAGTTGCTAGAAATTAATTTGCATAGACCCGCGTTATAAAATAAAATGATGTATCTTACCCAGTTTCTTCCATTGGCACAACAATTCTACCTAACGCCTTTGGTCAATTTTTTTTAGTAAATATTTGATATAATTTTGAAAGAAACACATAAATAATTAAAGAGGCAATTCACCAATAACACAGTTCCGTATTCGCATTGAATTCCGCTCGCATCTGCCCGCGGACATGTGAAACTTAATTATTGAAAAGTGAAACCGATTGGCGTAATCAAGGTTGATTGGCGATGGCGGCTGCGTACGTAAATTGGATCTATACGCCTCTGACATCTGCCGCAACCAGTCCGCCATAAACATAGTCGCACAATAACGCAAACGATGTCCTTCGAACTGACAGATGTCAAATTTCGTGGCCTGATTGTTTAAATTGTGACCAGATCAAACCAGTTTATTCATAACACATCTTTAGGAAACTATAGAAAAAATACCATAAAATAAATATCAAAATATATATTATTTTTTCTAGTTGAGATATTTAAATAAATGCTTATCTTTATATATAAAAATGACGTGTCACGTTGTTAGTCCGCGATGAACTCCTAAACTACTGAACTGATATCAATGAAATGTTTCACAATGTGTGCAGTTTGGTCCAACTTGAGAGATAGGATAGTTTTTATCCTGATAAGTGACCCTCAATTTTTTTATTGTGAATTTAATGATTTTTTAGGACACACGGTCATCGGAAAGGGCAGAACAACGTCTGCCTGGTCATCTAGTTTTATATAGTATATGGTTATAATGATTCATATCAATCCTGATAAGTCTCCAGCTGGATGGAGTCCGTTTATAAAAAATAAGTACGAGTAAGTGTGACCAGCGAGTACACAGTGCACTAATACATACATTGTCTTTTCTGAAGACTAAGATGGAATCCTTACCAATATAAAGTATCCGGTTTGCGTCACTAAATTGACGAAACTGGTACGGAGATCTGGGTGGCGATCGCAGAAGATGTCGTGCATACCTGCGGGAATAGCCACCTTCACTTCCTGGAATTGTTAACGCTAATGGAAAACTAATTAAATGAATGAAATCAACAACAAGTCGTGTGACAGTCTCATGACTTACCTAAAGTAAGGATGTTAACGTTATGTCATTTCTATTCATTTTACCAAAATTTTATTAAATCACTTTCTTGTTTGTCTGGTCGTTCCTTGTGGAATCTTGCAACTGAAATTTCGAGCACTTTCCTATGATTAGGGACTTGACATTTTGAACACAACTCAGAATTGGATGACAATTTAGGAATGTGAAAAAACGTGGTATTACATTATAGTGTATGTATAGTTTTGTGTTAGAATTGAAGATTGTAGAAAATTAAGTTGGCCACCAACAACAAAAGAAATCTCAAAATTTTGACTTGATTTCGCTATTTTTTATTCCTAAATATTGTTGCATCTCACAATTGAGCACAGATCTTTACTTGTTTTAAAGTTTTCCTGCATTGGCGAGTACGTGGTCAATCACTTAAAATGCAATGATAACAACAAAACTAAAACATATATTAAATTAGCGTTTATAATATCGTGTCACGTGCAACAATGGAAACATTTACTCAACAGAAAACGTTCTATCGTTTGCAATAAAAACAGGGCTTAATTTCTAACGGCAGATCTAAACTTAGAGCACTAGCCGTCATGGATTATAAAGTGAATGGAGTGATCAACTTATTTAAAGTTTAGGAAAATATTTCATATCTATAATTTTCTTCTTCAAACAAAATACATATATGTAACACAATTTACCATTAGAGAACAATATACTTTTTTTAATGAAAACTTCTATAGAATCATTGTGATTTGAAACTTGATGAAAAGAAAAAGCGACAATAAAAAGAGACAAACATACACGTCTATAGGATTTAGCCTGCGAGCCTTCGAAAATGAGATGGAATAGAGTATACAGTGCTTTTTTTTAATTTATTATATTCTAATTACATAAACCCTAAAATTATCCTACTCTTAATACTTGCATTCGTCTCATTCTCTTGAACTTTAGTTTTCTGAAGTTTTAACTTCTACCGCGTGTGAACTGCACACATGTTCTTTTTTATTTTCAGATATCCAGTGTACAAAGAGGAATAAATACCAACTAAATAATTTAATACTGTTCATAAGTTAGTCATATGAGAATCCACTAGTCCGTATCAATGCATGGGTGACATAAGAGGTGCAAAAGGAAATGAAACAGCATTTGGGCAGCGTCATCTTTCTGGTAGCAAGTCTATAACAAATAACTGTGGTAGCCAATCCGCCTGCCAAACGTGGCTACTGTGACAAATATCCCCCTATTAGAATATTTATGAGAAAGGCCTTCGTTCAGCAATGGACTTTTGATAGGCTGTTATGATGATAATGATGAGACAATTTGAACGTATTAAAATATAAGTAATCTTAATCAGGCCAACTTTCGCTATTAAATTTAAGTAACTCATTCAACTTAAATTTCATGGTACAAAATGGTTAAAATTTGACATGTGACACATCTGCCTTACTTATCCTTGACGTGACGTTAACACCAGTTACGTATAATAATGCAGCACTATATAGCCGTTGGCGCTATTTGTGTTATAATATGTAGCAGGCATAAATATCGCATGTTTATCCACAACAATACACACAATTTATGGAACATTTTTACCCTGCGGACCTGTAAACTCACATGTTTGTACTATGCTAATGGAGTAATACTTTTAGAAAGCTTTTAATTAACATAGTTTTTATATTTTTGTCACGCATTTCTATTATTTTATTAACTACTAGCCGTACCCGGCATACGTTACAATGTTTCTTTTTCCCGGAAGCGTTCGCGGGCGCACGCATATCAACTCAAAGTTTCATCGTACATACATGGACATACATACCGCTGGGTTTCTTGCTGATGCTTCCTAGGACAGGGGTATCTTGAGCCAATGGTAAACATGTAATTAAATAGGTAAGTGTTGTGTAACCAAGTCGTGACGGTATGAATATCTGCTACACCATATCGTCAGGTGGGTGTCGTAAGAGGCGATAGAGAAAAACTAACCAGGAGATGGCAGTAGCGTCTTTCTATTATCAACATGGCGAAATATAACCTTACCAATCTTAAATCAAGGTGTATAATTCTTGAGGCAATGTTGTTTTATTATCTGTGTCACAATAGATACAACTGTATGGATATAACTGACAATATAAATTATGAGGTACCTACCAGAGCACATCAGCGAGTGGCTCATTCTCATAAACTTTTTTCTAGCAATGTATGCCGAACAAACGAGGGACGAAGGTCCTCTTTATTACGTTTGATGCGCTCACACAATGAGAATTTTAATGATATCGATATCAATGTCACTGGACGAGATAATTATAAGAAGATTGTCACTGAAAAACTTAAGCAAGTATATAATGGAATATATGACACGACTATTTAAAATAAACTAATGAGCAGTGGTGTCATATATCCTATCATAACCCTACAATGTTTGTTAGTCGATACTGTGTGTAAACTTTAATTCTTAATTAAAAATAACAAGATATTGTCAATTTCTAGGTATACTAGGTAACAAGCTTCATCTATCTTTAAAAACAGTAATACTTAAGTTAGTGACCAGCGTTGCTGAGTTCATAATAATAAAAAAAGTGCAGTAATTACAATAGATAAGTTGATAATTGTGAACTTGTTTGTGGTCCGAAGTTTAATAAATTGAAAAAAAATATCAACAAAAAATAAAAAACAGCAATTACTAAAGCCTGACCTGCCTGCCGCAGGGGCAATCTAGGGAGCACAGCGATCGGAGCAATATCGAAGGTCACAGGGCCGACTTAAAAAATTGCCACTGCTTGCCTACACACATCACAATTAAGGAGGCAATTAAGGGTCATCCCCACTCCTACACCCTAGATTGCCCCTGCGGCAGGCAGGTCAGTAGCCACCTTAACCCAACCACCAAGCGTGACAACTACTACGGGGGAGGCCTATGTTCAGCAGTGAACTTTTTATAGGCTATAATGGTAAGTGTTGTGTAATAATCTATATTGAATAAAGAATAGAAGACGAATAGATAAACCAAATATTTTATTTTTCAGAATCCTTTACGAGCGCACAAACTTCAACTCTCAAAGTTTCATCTTAACCGGGTGTATAGTATAACTGAGTAGTGGAACACGAAGATGAAGAAACAAACAAACATAATATATTTTATATTACAATTTCCTTTCACGTTCGGTTTGTCAGGTGGAAAATTTTAAAGCAATGTGACTATCGATTGTAGTTCATTAGGTTTTTTTTTATAGAATAAGGGTGACAAACGAACACACAGTGCACCTAATGGTAAGTGGTTGCTGCGGCCCATAGACATCTACATATATCCTCTATTACAAATCAAAATGTAGATGCGTTGTCACCCGTGAGGACTAAGATGGAATGCCTCATTTCCAGTAAAAAGGGCGTCCGGCCACCTGCACTCACCAAGCGAAACGCAGAGGTAAACCTCTACTTCACGCTGGTTTTCTGTGAGGTCGTGGTACCACCCCGGTGCGAGCCGGCCCATCCGTGCGACAGCAAAAGTTGCCGCGTGGCTCTACCATTGTTAAGTTTTTCGTTATTGTAACAACTTTAGGTTTAAATGCAATAAATCTATCTGTCTATTTATTGTTATATTTCTTTAACTTTTTATTTTTTAAATTAATGTACTAGTAGCGAATAGATTGAAAATAATAAGCTCTTATTGACCCAATCCCCCCCCCCCCTGTAACATGGTAGTGGAATTAAATAAAAGACTACCCCAGGAGGGTACCAGCACCCCTGGAGAATACCTCGCTGAGCATCCACGACCAAACTACTTCACTCCTGAGCGTGGGTGCTCGGGCTGCCCCGCGTATTCTTGGGGGGGGGGGGGGGGGGGCAAAATTCCGCTCGCGACTAATGCTGCTCGGGGCAAGCGGAGCAATACAACCAAGGCGACCCCTGTCATGCTATCCGTGAATTTTTGCCACATCAGGGGGCTTCATTCCAACCTTATCACCATTGTCATCTATAGACGGCGAAGCCGGCCTTGCTCTTTTTAACCGAGACTCAGGTGCCCTTTCCGGCTGATACTTCATATCTCTCCTACCCGGGGTACAAATTGGAACACTCCTTTGTGCCCCGGGCTGTATTTTGCGTATATGTCAGAGAGGACATCTGTTTTCGACGCCTCGGCAGTCTCGAAGGTACGGACCTGTCCATCCTATGGCTGCACGTATACAGCGACGACCATCCCCGCGCCTACGGGTGCCTCTATAGGTCCCATAGCGGTAATACCGACACAGACCGACTCATCGACCACGTCCAATGGCTGCAGACTCCGTGCTACAACAGGTCCCATCCGCAGAGATCGTGATACTCGGTGATTTTAACGCCCACCACGCTGAATGGCTTGGTTCTCGTTTAACCGATCATGCGGGTAGATCTGTCTATGACTTTGCTTTGGCATATGGTCTAACACAACTGGTTACTTCGCCTACGCGGATCCCAGATGTGGAAGACCATGTACCTTCCCTGTTGAACCTTCTGCTGACCTCTCATCCGGACGGATATCAGGTGTCCGTCGATGCCCCCTCTGGGCTCTTCGGACCATTGTCTGATCCGGAGTACGGTGCCACTCACGCTCCAATCGCAGTTGCGATCTACAGCTTGCCGCCGTGTTTGGCACTATAGGTCAGCTGATTGGGACGGGATGCGGTCTTTTTTTGCATCCTACCCTTGGGGGCGGGTTTGCTTCTCAACGGAAGATCCCAGCGTTGTAGCCGATTCTGTTGCTGATGTGGTACTTCAGGGTATGGAACTTTTTATCCCATCCTCTGTGGTGCCCATTGGAGGCAGATCCCAGCTTTGGTTTGATCGCTCCTGTAAAATAGCATCACGCTATAAGCAGGGGTGCTACCGGGCCTGGGCTGACGCATCAACGTCTCGGGATGTAAACACCAGCGCACTTAAAAAGAAGTATAATTCAGCTTCCAGGTCCTTCAAAAGCGTCATTGCCAAGACAAAGTCTGAGCACATCGGCAGAATTGCCGAGAAGCTAGTTCACCTTCCTTCGGGAACCCGTGCATTCTGGTCTCTCGCCCCGGCTGTCCAAGGGAACTTCTGTCAGCCATCTCTTCAATCTCTGCACAGAGAGGACGACTCACTGGCCCATGCCGCAAAGGAGAAAGCCGATCTGTTGCGCTCTCTTTTTGCGTCCAACTCGACTCTACATGACGGGGGGAACACACCGCCGACCATCCCGCGATGTGAGTGCACCATGCCGGATATGCGGTTTACACAGCACTCGGTTCGCAAAGCACTCTTCTCCCTGGACGTCAGCAAGTCGAGTGGGCCCGATGGAGTCCCTCCCATTGTGCTGAAGACGTGTGCTCTGGAGTTGGCACCGGTTTTAACGCGTCTTTTCCGGTACTCCTACTCCCAAGGCGTAGTCCCGAATTCATGGAAGACAGCTTTGGTCCACCCGATCTCTAAAAAAGGCGACCGCTCAGACCCGTCCAACTACAGGCCTATCGCCATCACCTCCTTGTTCTCCAAAATAATGGAATCCATTATAAACTGCCAGCTCATGAGGTACCTTGAGGATCACCAGCTGTCGGGGTCGATCAGCTGGTGATCTTCTAGTCTATCTGACTAATAGATGGGCGGAGGCAGTAGAGTCCAAGGAGGAGGCATTGGCCGTTAGTTTGGATATAGCGAAGGCCTTCGATCGGGTCTGGCACAAAGCGCTTCTTTTGAAGCTTCCTTCCTATGGGCTTCCCGAAAAATTGTGCGAATGGATCACCAGTTTTCTTGCTGATCGGAGCATCAAGGTTGTAGTAGACGGTGCATGCTCTGATTTCAAGCCTATCAACGCTGGTGTTCCACAAGGCTGCGTGCTATCACCAACGCTGTTTCTCCTGCATTTCAATGATATGTTGCTAACTGGTAGCATTCATTGCTATGCGGACGACAGCACTGGTGATGCCTTATATACCGGCCGTGCCAATATTTCTCGGGAAAACGTCGCCGAGTACCGGGACAAACTTGTGTCTGAAGTCGAGTCTTTGCTTAAAAAAGTCTCGGATTGGGGCCGACTAAATCTAGTCCAGTTCAATCCCCAGAAGACACAAGTTTGCGCGTTTACCGCTAAAAAGAACCCCTTTGTCATATCTCCTCAGTTTCAAGGCACTACCCTTGCTGCTTCATCTAGTATCGGAATCCTTGGCGTCGACATATCGAATAGTGTACAGTTTCGTGGTCACTTGGAAGGGAAGGCCAAAGTGGTCTCTATAAATCTTGGCGTGCTCAGCAAAGCGCGACCGTATTTCATGCCGGCACATGGCTTGCAACTTTACAAAGCGCAAGTTCGGCCCCACATGGAATACTGTTCTCATCTCTGGGCCGAGGCACCCCAGTGCCAGCTCCTTCCACTTGACCGCATCCAGCGCAGAGCGCTTCGAATCGTCGACGACCGAGTTCTTTCTGATCGGCTCGATACACTGGCACTGCGTAGAGATGGTGCATCTCTTTGCGTATTTTATCGCATCTATCACGGGGAGTGCTCTGAGGAATTGTTCGAACTAATTCCAGCCCCTCAATTTCACCATCGCTCATCGCGACAAAACTCGCGTTACCATCCATACCATCTGGATGATTGGCGGTCTACCACTGTGCGGCTTAGAAGAAGTTTTCTCCCTCGCACAACTTCCTTGTGAAATCAATTACCACCAGCGATTTTTCCGGACCGATACGACTTAGGGACCTCCAAGAAAAGAGCCTACTCATTTCTAAAAGGCCGGCAATGCATCTGCAATTCCCCTGGTGTTGCGGTTGTTCATGGGCGGCGGTAGTCACTTACCATCAGGTGAGCCGCATGCTCGTTTGCCCCCTCGCCTATAAAAAAAATATATTTCTGAGGGTAGTAATAATACTACCGCACCTATGTAGCGATTATTTTGCTTCTCAAGTCCCCGCCCGAAGTATCTCTCAGTCATGCAGGTTTTCTCGTGATGTATTTTCTTCACTTCTCGCAGAAGTGATATACTTAGCAAGGGCAGTCTTTTATCTCTAATAATCTTAATATCGAAATCGAAATCGTAATAAAACAAGGATATCCACAGAAGAACGAAAGTAATTGACATCTGAGGCAGTTCAGTAAACTGAAATGCCAATGGACTGAGCATATAACTCGAAGAGTCGACAACCGATGAGGAAGAAAGGTTATAGAGTGGCAGCGTTGTACTGACTGAACAGTGTTGGCTGACCCTACCGCTAAATGGAGTGACGACTTGATGAAACATGCAGTTAGCTGATAGTCGCAGGAGTGTTAAAAGTCGTTTTTTAATAATAATAATAATAATGAGCCTTTTGTAGACACAGTCGCCTCCCTCCACTGGCTACGTTTCGGTGACCTCTTTGGGGAAACTGAGGGTTTTGTCTGTGCAATACAGGATCAGGTTATTAAGACCAACAATTATCGGAGATACATCCTAAAGGATGGCACCGTCGACATCTGTCGAGCTTGTCGCCATCCCGGTGAGTCACTTAGGCATGTCATCTCTGGTTGTTCGGCGCTTTCTAACTCTGAGTATTTGCACAGACACAACCTAGTAGCCAGGATTCTACACCAGGAGCTCGCTCTGAAATACGGTCTCGTGGATCGGAAACTGCCATATTATAAGTACTTGCCGGAAGCCGTGCTCGAAAATGACCGCGCCAGGCTCTACTGGGACCGGGCCATCATCACAGATAGGACTATTCTTGCGAATAAGCCTGATATTGTGCTGATGGACCGGGCACAGTAAAGGATATTTTTGGTCGACATTACCATTCCTTATGACGAGAACCTCGTGAAAGCCGAAACAGATAAGCTGACAAAATATCTGGACCTGGCTCACGAGGTGACCTACATGTGGGGTGGTCTGCCGGCCGAAATTATTCCTGTGGTCGTTTCTGCGAACGGGTTAATCCCAGTTAGCCTCTCGGGTCATCTGAGGCGACTGGGACTCCGTGACGGACCGCTCCAAGCTCAAATGCAGAAGGCGGTGCTCCTCGATACCGCCCGCATCGTCCGCCGGTTTCTTTCCCTTTCCCCCTAACCCTCGGCCGTTTGGTCTCCCCTGCCGAGGGCTTCCATCTGGTTGGGTTTTTATATATTTATGTAATTTTTATGTACTTATTTTATGTTATTCATATTTATGTAAGTTTATCATTTTCATTTTCAATTATATATTTATACAACCCAACCAGATGAGAAAACTATACAAATACCCCATAATAATAATTATAATAATAAATTTATTGCCTCTAAAATACACAGTTACATTCACGTTAAAACAAAGGAACATTATAAATTATTTGAGACAAAAGGAGACGGCTCAGCTTTGTCTATAATGAGATAGAGATCTCATATAGAGCTGTTTTTCAGTCGCTCCCTCCTCCCTGAGGTGTTGTGCGGGAGTCCAAAGTAGCAGGCTGCCCATTTACCTGACTTATACTTTTAAACTATGTCCAAAATAATAAAATGTGATAAAATCGCAAATACAAAAAAAAGATTAAAAACATTAAACACAAAATAAAAACATTTAAAAAATATGCATAAACAACCATTACGAAATGAACTAACAACAGATTCAAAAAAAAACAACAACACGGGAAATAAAAATATAAAATAAACTTTCCTTTCTTTGAACTGTTGTGTGTGGGTGTGTGTGTGTGTGTGTGTGTGTGTGTGTGTGTGTGTGTGTTTGTGTGTACGTGTGTGTGTGTGTGTATGTGTGTGCGTGTGTGTGTGTGTGTATCCTTATTAATTTTTGACAAAAAAGTCCCGTAAATGTAAAAACTTAACATAGGGATGTTTCAAATTCTCTGCAGCAAGTTGTCTTTTTAACAGAGCCAATTTATATTTGGCTTTGAAGCAATCTATTGACATTTTCTTTCTCATGGGTGGAGGAAGGTCATTCCAAATTCTCGCTGCAGTGAATTTGAAACAACTCCTATATCTTGCTGTTTTGTGTGCGGATGTGTGAAGGAGCATTTGTGTGTGAGAACGAATACTTCGACAGGAAATATCTTTGATCCAGGTGAGTTTTTCGAAAAGGTATTCTGGCTTTTTGTTCCAAATTACCTTTTGGACTATCGAAGCATAGTGTAATTCTCTCGTGGCGCCCATATTAAGTATGCCTTTTTTATTTAAGTATGGGGTTATAAATTGTCTTCTTGGCACATTGCAACAGTACCGAACACATGCATTTTGTACTCTCTGTATTGCTCTTTCGGTATTAGCTGACAATTTAGGGCCAAAGACTGAGCTGCAGTAGCTCAATTGTGATAACACCAATGAGTCACACAAGAGAAAGCGTAGGTCCTCTTTAATATACGGTCTTATTTTGTATAAAGTTTTAAGTTTAAAGTACGAACTTCTTATCTTGTTATTGATGTGTTCTACAAATTTCTGCTCTCCGTCTAGTATAAGCCCTAAATTACGAGCGGATCTTACTTTTGTCAAGGTTTCATGTTCTGTTTTAATCGTATCCTCGCTGTCTAAAATAGTTTTATTTGTTTTTTTGTGCCCAAAACTAGTACTTGTGATTTAGTTGCGTTTAATACTAGGGAATTTTTTTGGGACCAGGTTTGGATATTATGGAGATCCTCATTTATTCTGTTTATTGCCTCTTTAACATCTCTGGGGTCAAAAGAATAATACAGCTGGGTGTCGTCTGCGTATAAATGGTATTTACAATGTTTTATTTGCTTAGGCAGGTCTGCTGGGTACAGAGAGAACAAAATAGGACTGAGTAAGGAGCCTTGGGGTACTCCTCTTACAATTTTCTTACAATTTTTTATATAAGATAAGGGTAACAAATGAGCACACAGTCCATCTTATGGTAAGTGGTTGCTGTGGCTCATTAACATCTACATCTATCCTCAACTACGAATCAAAGTGCAGATGCGTTGTCACCCGTAAAGACTAAGATGGAACACCTCATTTCCAGTAAAAAGAGTCTCCGGATCTCTACACTCACCATACGAAACACCGCAAAATAAGGTATTGGAAGCGATAGTAGCCTAATGGCAGGATGCGGACCGCGAACTCAAAAGGGTTCGAATCTACCATTCCACTACTGTCGTGGACCACTCCCAACACAATGATTTTCAGCTTACAACGAGAGGTTAAAGGAAATATTAGTAATGTTAAAAACATTGCTAGTATTTACAAAAAAAAAGCTGCTATTTTACGCTGGTTTTTGTGAGAGCGTGGTCCTACATCGGTCGAGCCGACCCATTCGAGCTACAACCATATCGTAGCTGCAGCGTGGCTCTACCACGTAAACCTTTCTCTTTAAATTCAAAAAGATTCCATTCTTTATTTCTATATTTCATTGTCTATACAATTTTCTATAAATATGTTAAATAATTCAGCCATTCGCAACAGATCCTGACATATTGCGCCACAGTTATCCGTCGATACAGTGTTGCATACGGATGGGTAAAAAAACGCAAACATTTTGCTTCCGGTGCAATCGGCTGCACATTGCACAATCGCTTTAGACGCTTTGCACTATTTATGGCTGGCATTTGCTCGTCTAATAATAACTTGATATAGAAACTGTTTACTACATCGCTCTATTGAAATTTATAATAGTTGTAACATTTTGATTTTTCATTACAATGTCTTCTTTATGGGGTAATAAAGTACAGTGGGGTGACAACGCATCTGCATTTTGACTTTTAATAGATGAAAGTGTTTATGGGTCACCGCATGTACTTACTTAATATCAGGTGAACTGTGTGCTTGTTTGTCACCATTCATCAGACAGAGAATTTTCATTAAATAATTATAACTTTTAACAAAAAGTAAAAACCGACTTCAAATTGCTATAAAAGAAGTTATACTGTTAGGGCTGGAAATTCCCCAAATTTATATGGGACTACTCTTGAAGTATACTTTTTTTTATTAAATAGGTACTTATATATATTGTAATAAAATTTCAATGTAAAGCTACAGGAAAAGGCTTTAATCCCACTTCTGATTTTAAAAACTATTCCACTTCTGATGTTAAAAACCATTCTTAAAATTATTTAAATAAAAGAATGTTACTCGTATTAGAATTTACTCTGGAGGTTAATTGTTGAAAATAATAAAAGTGTGAGAGCGGATGTTCAACTTGCCCTCTTGCTTACGCAATCAATCATTATCAGGAATAAGCGTACAGCGTGCCTATATATAAGTGCCTATTTAATAAAAAAAGAATCATCAAAATTATTTCACAATCTGTAAAGATATCGCGTAACATAAATACAAAAACATACACTCGAATTGAGAATCTCCTTTTTAAAGTCGGTTAAGAATTAAGTAAACAGTACGTATTGCTAGAAATTACTAGTTCACTAAATAATATAGGCCTCATTATCATAAAACTCGGGACATTTCCATAAATGTACCTCTTGTTTATTCAATTTTTGGTTACGCGAATAATTATAATAAAAGATACATTTCAAAGAGTGCGCGCAAGAATTGCATGGCAAACTACACCTTGCCCCTGCCACCATCTGACAACCTGATGCTCGGCCAGTCTTCTTCCTTTTGTTCTTCCGTTTGTTGTTTGAACAGCAATGGAGTAGAATAATTTATCAGGTTTTTCCACCTTTCCATTGAGAGCCGTGGTAGCTCAAGGAATAAGCGCTCGCTGTAAATTACACAGTACGCGAGCTACCCGTGTTCACACTTTTTAAACTATACCGTCAATTGCAATTTGAAGTACTGATTCACCACGTGATCGGCGGTGAAGGAAAACATCGTGAGGAAACCTGCATGTCTGAGAAATAAGAAAAAATAATATATTTCGAAGATATGTGAAGTTTGCCAACAGTGGGACAGCGCGGTGGACATTAAGCCTGGCGTCGACTACAGCAGAAATGCGTCGAATCGAAGCGAGTCGCATTTATTCCTAGTGCGTCCATCTCTGAAGAATCGAATCGAGTTGTTCATTCATCGCAAATTCTTCGTCAAAATAGGTCGTTTTTGCGTTATGGACAGCTCGGATGAAGAGATTTTTTTTTATTTCATCGTGATAATGTGAATCTTCATGGTTAAACAATTCTGGATATTGTTGGACCAGTGATATCAATAGCTCTTCATTTATTTGATTTTTACGAAAACTAAATAGAAATTAATAAAAATATCTTGGCGCGCATCCGCTTCTCCGCGTCGACTGGGGCGCGCCGAGTTGAATCGAATCGCATCGGCGAAGAAATTCGCCTGTCAAGCAAGTCGCAGTAACAGTGGTAGAGCCACGCGGCAGCTTTTGCTGTCGCACGGATGGGCCGGCTCGAACCGGGGTGGTACCACGACCTCACAGAAAACCAGCGTGAAGTAGAGGTTTACCTCTGCGTTTCGCTTGGTGAGTGCAGGTGGCCGGAGGCCCTTTTTACTGGAAATGAGGCATTCCATCTTAGTCCTCACGGGTGACAACGCATCTACATTTTGATTTGTAATAGAGGGTAGATGTAGATGTCTATGGGCCGCAGCAACCACTTACCATCAGGTGGACTGTGTGCTCGTTTGTCACCCTTATCATATAAAAAAAAAGTCGCGCGGTCGATTCAATTCGGCGTGCCGCGGCTCTTCGCTAATGGACGCAGTTTCATAGTAAATATATAGGAAGCGACTTTCTGCAATTCTATTCGACTCGGCTCGGCGAGCCTAATGGACGCTTAGCCTTACCTTGCCCTAAAACCCTCTCAGAAATTAGAGGAGACCTGTGCCTAACAGTGAGACGTATACGGGTTGTAACTTTTGTCTTTCCATCTGATTACAATGTGGGTGTCTCCAAGGTAAGATTGAATAGGCTCTTGTTAAGCTAAGTTAGTGCATTTTACCATCTTCGTCAACACCATAATTTATCATCAGATGAGATAGTACTCAAACCTTGGCCAACCTTTGGCAAACCTTACAAAGTTAGTTAAAAATCGCTTAGAGCTCATAATGATGACGGTACTGAAGTGTCTTGTACTTCATTGCTTAATTCTATAAAAAAGGTAGCCATATGTAAGTGCTTAAAGCAAAAGTAAGTAATGGAAAGCACTTGTTGTTTTTCTGTTTGATAAAATACGTAAAGGGGATATCCACAGTAGAGAAACTAACATATCTCAATGGATCAATAGGCTGATAAAAAAGTTAAGTGCTCATGTAAGCTATATTGAATAAAAATTATAGTCGTTTTTAGTAAATACAGATGACAAAAATAATATTTCTATTCCATTGTATTCTAATGAGGCAACACGAGTATAGTTTATAAACTGATAACCGAGTTTTGGCGGGAACTTGATCGGCGGTGGTTTGCTGCTCCTGTTTTATAGTTTAAATAATAGTTTGAAGTGGATTTTGATATGTAAAAGTGGTGCGATTTTATGTATTAACTGTCTACGCATGTGAACTATTAGTGGAAACGGTGAAACAAGTGCTCTGATGGTGATGGATTCTCAAGATAGCTGTTTGCATAGGCGCCTTTAGATACCATCATCAACTGTCAGCTGTCTGCTGGCTCAAGTTGCCGTCAAAATCTCCCAAGGGCTGCACAATGTGACGCATCAACATTTTGTGAAGTAGTGAACTGTGAAGGATAATTATACATTTGGAGAAATTATAATAAACCGAATAAAAATATTCAAGACTTGGCCTAAAGGTCTAGATACCAGGCCATAAACTCCACAAAAAAAATTGACAACCGATGGGGAAATAGGTTCTTGAGTGTCAGTCTCGTACTGGCAAACAGCGACCTCAACTTATTGTAAGATCTTAAATTATTTTTTTTTATTATAGAAGAAGGTAAATGGCTGCTGTCCGCGGATACCTGCAGCCAACTTAAAACAAAAAGGATACAGACGCGTTGTCATCTCTGAGGAACAAGATGGAATGTCTCACATCCTGTTATATATTGACTCTCTATGTCTTACAGACCGGCACCCAGCAGAGCAAGCACGGCTATTTGGTGGCAGAAATAGGTAAGAGGGTAGGACCGGGTGTTCCCAAACCGTTTCCTAGGCAGGTTAGAATTCGTTCGATACGATAACTACATCTTAGATGGTAGATATATCGTTATAGTATCGAGAGATCGTCAATAATTTGAAATGGAACTTATTTTAATTTTTTTATTTTAATATTTATTGTAAAAAGTGGAGTTACCGCACTAGGATTTTCTCCTGTATCGTGGGAGCAGTTTACAAACATAAATTGCATAAGGACAAACATCCAGATCCGGAACAATTATTTCTAGGCCATATAAGTAGTTGTTCCGTGCGGGTTTCGCACCCGCGGCCCCTAGCGCTGCAACTCATTGCTAAGCCACTGCACCACGGAGCATTCAATGGGCTCTTGGACAGTATATAAACAGGCATGATATACAAGAGGACTAAACTATTATCAATATTATTATTATTTTACTAAGTACGTTTATTATTTTCCCTGTGGAACTTATAGAAATCCTCATATTGTGATTCCGTTGTCGTAGGCACCGACTATGTGGAAAATCAGAAAAATTGATATTTATGGGCCACAGCATCCACTTACTGTGGGTGGGCTGTGTGCTCGACTGTTACCCTTAATTCATAAAAAAATATACCTGATATGAATAGCAATGCCAGTGCTGTAAGCCATCAATTCGCCAGCCAAGCGTGATGATTATGTAAAACACACTCTAGGATGGTAGAGCCCCATGTTTAGCGGTGGACTCTTACTAGCGAAGAGAGAATAAGCACTAGAAATGAGGTGATCGCTACCATACTATTTCTCAATGTTTTTTTACTTAATTGTTTAAAATGTTATATAAATTAATATTTAAAAATAAAAGTCCCGCTGGATTTCTTACTAGTTCTACCTAGGACAGAGGCTTTTTTCCGAATCAGTGGTAACTTTCAATAAATATTTTTACTCCCAACGGATAGGTCTTAAGATGAACATGGACAAAACAAAAATCATGTTTAACGTCCATGTCACACCTATGCTGGTAGTTGTTGGGAGCACTAAGCTCGAAGTTGTTGACGAGTATGTACCTAGGACAAATAGTAAGACTAGGTAAGTCCAACTTCCACCGAGAGGTCAATCGACGGATTCAATTCGGCTCGGCAGCGTTCGGGAAACTACGACACATCTTCTCGTTAGACATACCTTCCTCAAAACCTGAAACCGAAATTGTACAACCAGTGCGTATTGCCAGTGATGACTTACGGATCACTCAGTGAGCTATGGAAAGGGCTATGCTCGGGGTTTCTCTGCGTGATAAACTTAGAAATGAGGATATCCGCAGTAGAACCAGAGTAACCGACATAGCCCAACGGATTAGTAAGCTGAAGTGACAGTGGGCCGGCCATATAGCTCGAAGAACCGCCAACCGATGGGGAAGTAAGGTTCTCGAGTGGCAGCCTCGTACCGGTAGGCGAAGTGTAGGGCGACCCCTCCACTAGATGGAGTGACGACCTGGTAAGACATGCAGGAAGTCTATGGATGCAGGTGGCTTAGGACCGTGCTTTGTGGCATTTGATGATGATGATGAACTATTCTTGTAATCTATATTGAATAAAAATTATTCTATCTATTCTGTTCTATAAAAAATCTAATTATTTAGCCAGATAGCCGACACAGATAGACAGTGTCAAGTCAAGTGATTCTATCGACTTTTCAAAATAAATAAAAAGTAGGGATTATTTTCCTTTCATTAACGAACTTCGCAATTTTTAAGTAATGTGCATAAAAAATAAATTAAGCGTTGCGACATTAAGTATTTATGCGAGTTTGACTCATTCATGGCCAGTTTTCCACTGACCCAAACTCCTATAAATAGATATTACATAACAAAAGATTGTCACTGACAGGCA
This sequence comes from Parnassius glacialis, assembly GCA_033319125.1. Classification (NCBI taxonomy): domain Eukaryota; kingdom Metazoa; phylum Arthropoda; class Insecta; order Lepidoptera; family Papilionidae; genus Parnassius; species Parnassius glacialis. The sequence goes on from JAVANC010000018.1 coordinate 36,393,325, forward strand.
ATAGGCAGATGTTTTTCCGCTGGCATAATATCTAACTCAAGATTATCAACTGCAGACCTAGGCCAATGCATAATTACATCGATGTGCCGATAACAAGTCTTTTTTAATTTATTTTGCCTTAGAGCAGGTGGCCTTAACGCATAGTCAATATCGGTTACGCATATTAAAACTAACTAAAGAGTCTGAAAAATAGTAAAAAATTGAATGTTTAAATTGTCTATATATGGCGCTCTAGAGACCAAACAGGTGAGCCGATTTTGATGATTCTTACGTCAATAGATTTGTCTTAATCTTGTCAGTGTCACTAAAGACCATAACAGTAATCAAAATTATATATATATATATATATATATATATATATAAGAAATAAAAGTCAAAGGAATACAAAGTCTATGATATATATATATATATATATATATATATATATATATATATATATCATAGACTTTGTATTCCTTTATATATATATATATATATATAAAAGTCTTGAAAAAAGTCCAGGTCAAGAGTACCCTAAACCGAAGAGCATGTATGAAGGGAATAATAAAATTGGACGAAGCAAAACAAGTATGTAATGATCGTAGCAAGTGGAAAGAAGTGGTCTCTGCCTACCCCTACGGGAAAGAGGCGTGATTATATGTATGTATGTATGTATGTAAATATATAACATATACAATTAAATAATAAGCTAACAAATGAAAGTCGACTACGTCAAATAAGGTATCATTGATTAGGTCTTTGCAAATTCTATTTAGATTTCTATAGTCATTTTTCATTTTGAATGATCATCGAGGATCTATAACGATTTAAAATTTAAAACTTATAATAAATCCGTCATAAAGTTCATATATAATTGTATAATGGGTATTAGTATCTATTACGCAGTCGGATTTTTAATAAATCAGTATTAAGCTTGCTTGTTAATATCTTTTGTTTACAGAACAAAAGAAGTAATTTCTTCATAGTTTTTAGTTGTAAAGCCATGCTGCAGCTATATTGTGGTTGCGACACGAATGGGTCGGCACGACCGGGTAGGACCATGTTCTCACAGAATACCATCGTAAAATGGTAGCTTAATGCTGCTGTGTTTCGTATGATGAGTGTAGAGAACCGGAGACCCTTTTTAATGGAAAAGAAGCATTCCATCTCAGTCCTCAGAGGTAACAACGCATCTGATTGAAGATAAATGTGGCTGTTTATACGCCGCAGTATCCGCTTGCCATATGGTGGACTGTGTGCTCGTTTGTCACCATTATTCAATAAAAAAATGATTTAATGTGCTCCTAAATAGTCCAGTGATGAAAATGTGTTTTCCCATAAACGCCACTGCGCGCTGATCTCGTGTAATGGATAGTTGACGCCATCATATATTGCTACAAATATAAGTGAAATTAATTTTAAACTGACGATTAAGCTTCTATTGGCATGTATTTTAACACCTAATTGTTTTTTTTTTCTCTTCAATTCAGATTTAACCCTCTTCCGAATGTCTGAATAATCTAACATTTTACAGACGTAATAAGCAACGACAATACAATAATTTCATGATTATACTTTTATCTTTTTATTCTTTTGTTATCATAAACGACACACCCTCGTGGTTTCCGTTTAATGCGTCATCGGAAATGGTATTCAAGCGCATAGAAATGACTTTACTTCAGAAAATTAGATCATAAACTAAATTAAATTTAAATAAATTTTTATTTGCAAATTGTGTGTAGTTTATAACCTCTGCGTTGGCAGAGTATTTATTGTCAAAGACCCCGCTTTACCGATGCGCGTGTCAGAAGTAATAAAACCACATACAATTTGCAAATAAAACTTTAAATTAATTTTTTTATGGTCGAGTTTTCTGAAGTGAAGTTATTTCTATACGTTTGAATATTGATTCTGATAACGTACTTAACGGGAACTACAGAGTTTTTGTTATATGTTGTTTGGTCACCGGAGGCAAGTGTGACAGTGGCGCAAGTGTAACAAATGCAAATTATGCGGCATAAACAGGTTTTTTTGGTTAAATTTCATCTATTGAACAACGCAGGAACGTTTACGTTATTGACTATACTGACAGTTAAGTATACAGCTTCAACTATTTTATCGACAGACGTCTTTTTTAAAACTACTCTCAAAACTTACCATATGTGGGAAAAAATCAATTACACAAAAATGAACGTTCAAATCGTATTAAAATATTATGACCTCTTCAATTTTGTGGAAAACCACATATAATAATAAAGTAACTACAAAAAGAAGCGTACTGTCACACTTGACTCACTGATGGGGTGAGTGTTGAGTCTTCCAACTTAATTTTTTTTTAATTACGTTACATTGCAAAATACGACTTAATAATTGACTTAAACAAGCACTTAATAATTGGTGTTATGAAACTGAATTCTCTTTGTTAAATCCTTACAGAGTAGAATTATTTAAATGTTCATTATAGTTTTAATTAATTTATGTCACACTTGCCTCGGATGATCATATATGCTTACCTCTAAGCCTAAGTTTTTTTCTTTATAGGATAAGGGTGACAAATAAGCACACAGTCCACCTGATGGTAAGTGGTTGCTGCGGCCCATACACATCTACATCTATCCCCGTTTGCGAATCAAAATGCAGATGCGTTGTCACCCGTGAGGACTAAGATGGAATGGCTCATTTCCAATAAAAAGGGCCTCCGGCCACCTGCACTCACCAAGCGAAACGCAGAGGTAAACCTCTACTTCACGCTGGTATTCTGTGAGGTCGTGGTACCACCCCGGTTCGAGCCGGCCCATCCGTGCGACAGCAAAAGCTGCCGCGTGGCTCTACCACTGTCTCTAAGTCTTGAATTGAAGGGAATGCTCTTTGAACTTAGGCCTACCTGTATATTTACTAAAAGTTTAAAGTAATTAATTAATAAATGAATTATACATTTGATACTTTAGGATTATTTCATAGTACGCAAATAACTCGGGTGCTATTCCCGCCGGCACCAAGTAAATTGTTAATTGCAAATTTTTAATTGTTGATTTGCAACGTGCTCTACATTGAAAAAGAACATCATGAGAAAACGTGCGTGTCTGAGAAATTAACAACACATTTATTTCAAAGACATGTAAAGTTCGTCGACACGCGCTGGGGCAGCGCGGCGGACACTTCCTAATTCTAAATCCCTCACAGTAATCAGAAAATCCTATGTTTAGGAGAGGGACGTATATAAGCTGTAACTATACGTTTATTTTTGATTGATTTACACTGATACAAGCACTGTAGGTACTTGTATGTATGTGCTTCTGACACTGCTACCGAGCCTACTTCTGTTCTTACCATAATACACATTTTCTACGGATCAATAAAGACAACTAATTGCTTTAATTTAATTATAAACTTTTCAAAACCTTAAAACGAAACTGTACAACCAGTGCGTGTTGCCAGTAATGACTTACGGATCTGAGACGTGGTCCTTCACTGCTGGCCGTATGAGGAAGCTCAAGGTCACTCAGCGAGCTATGGAGAGGGCTATGCCCGGGGTTTCCCTGCGTGATAAACTTAGAAATGTGGATATCCGCAGTAGAACCAGAGTAACCGACATACCCCAGTGGATTAGTAAGCTGAAGTGGCAGTAGGCCGGCCATATAGCTCGAATAACCGACAACCAATGGGGAAGAAAGATTTTTGAGTGGCAGCCTCGTACCGGTAGGCGAAGTGTAGGGCGACCCCCCACGAGATGGAGTGACAACCTGGTAAGACATGCAGGTAGTCGATGGATGCAGGTGGCTCAGGACCGTACTTTGTGGCATTCCTTGGGGGAGGCCTATGTTCAGCAGTTGACTTATGAAGGGCTGTAATGATGATGATGATGAATTATAAACTTTTGGCACTATAATATTGTGTCCTAAGTAGTCGACAACTTACAATAGCTTTCGGAAATTGTCTTCATGCTTGAAATAATTGGTCAACAGGGCGATTGCGTGATTCTAGTTATTTGTGTAGGTACTCTAAGAAACGTTTGTCGGTAGGATTCCTCAACTAAGTCATGATTTTTCAATATAATGTTTTGTAACCTTACATAAGTTAAGTACTAATATGAAAAGAACATATGCTTATATTCGCGTTTTTCTTAGATTGTGTCAAACTTTTCTCGGCAGTAATTATGTATAGTGGGAGACATCTATTTATGAATCTAGTTATAAAGCATTTTCCGGCAAATCGATGAATTAAGTTAAGAACAAAATACGGAGTAAACATCTTCACACAACTTTATTCTAACAAAAAAGTAATTTTCCATGTTCCTTATTTTGTTTATTTATTTAACCTCACGATTGGACTTAGATAAGCGCATTTTATAAATAAGCTGAATTGCATGAATTGTGTACTACTTACTATACAAGAGTTTATGTGAAACTGTATATGGAGAAGACGTTAGTGTACATCACGTTTTATAAAAATGACATCAGCTTATACTCGACGCTTATACATTTGCATAACTCAAGGAAACCAACCATTATTGCCACGTACATATACATATACAATTAATAATAAACATAAAAATATATAATTGCACTGCCAGCCTGCAGGAGAGCATCATCAAATTAATCATCATAAAATAGTTCAGCAGCAATCACAAACAGCAACACCTTATTCCTCATGCATAATGGTGAAAAAATAATGAGCAAGTAAAAAGTTTCTGTGTTGATTTTACTCGAATAAACTAACACACAAACAAAATACACAGCAGTAACAAGAAGCTTAATAGACTATTGATATCGGTAAAATAAAGGAAGTTTTTTTTCTTTAATAATTTTATTTTGAAATTTTTTTCAAAATGACATGCCAATCCTATCATGCCTTATACTAATTACTGCTAACACTAGAACAAAATAAAAATGTATAGTTGTGAGTACTAGTTAAATTACTAACCTAAAAAGAAACATACTGAAGAAGAGAAGATAATTATTTCGTCCTAGAAGCAAGCCGGAATAACCATCTTGACATCTTTGATTTGGGGTTTGATAAAACCATTTGCACTAGATCGATATCGAAAACATTTGCGTTAAATTCTTTCAACACAGCCTGTGTATTTTTTTCATTCTTGACACAGTCCTCCTTCAACAAATGGTAAACATCTTCAATTTTGTTGCATACATCACATTTCGGTGAAGGTTTTTTCCCATTAAAAATGCGAACTTTGCTGATGGAATATGGTCATATTCCGAAGAACGAAGCCTTAAGGCTAACTTAATAAAATTTCTGCTGAGTTCACTATCACTAAATCATTTTTTTTCACAGAGAAATTTCAGCTCATTAATAAGTTTGGTGGTTATACTGTAGGACCAAAAACTTTACTTTAAACTGTATTTAAAGCCAAAAGTTGTCTTCTTAAAAATAGTGTCGAACTGCTAACTCAAAATAAAGGAAGTTATTATTGCGAAAACATCAATCGATTATTATTTTTTTATAGTTTATTGACAACCATTAAAGCTAACGATAGCATTATAATCATAAGTCGTTTTAGTTGAAAAGGTGAGTGGATGATGCAATATAAATATTTGTGAACGTGGAACAGCTTTCTATAATAAAACTGTTGTGAAGGTATTTTTTATTCTAAATGCCACGTTGTTACACCTAATAACAAATAGGAACTTTGTCTTGGATCGAATCATATATGAAAGAATGAGACAGATGTTTTCTTTCTGGTTTAAAGGTACTTGAAAGAATGGGACGGATAATAGTGTTTTCTTTCTGCTTTAAAGGTTCTTTATTTTTTATGATATTAAAATGACAAACAATGTATAATCATTTAACACACATTTATAGCAATCATGGTAAACGGCTAATGCATGGACGTTTGTAACCGACTTCAAGCAAGCTAGGGATGTGTTGCCACCTTTTTTATTAAAAAATGTAATGGTGTGTACGTTCTGTGTTTTGATCTAAAATAGAGCCAGTCTGCTAGTATAATAACAGACTGTCAGGCAATCTATCTTGGTCCTCTGGTGATAACGAATCGGTAGCCTTTTTTTGGGATTTTCCGTATACAGTCACTTACCGGCCGCGTTCGAGTCAGTCAAAACCATTTAATATGATAACCGTTTAAGATAGAAATTCTTAAATTTTTTTTCTTAATTTTAATTATCATTTTAGACAATTTTTTAAACGCTATCCCCACAGTAGGATTTTCTCCTGTATCGTGGAGGCAGTTTACAAACACAAATTGCACAAGGACAAACATCCAGACCCGAAATAATTATTTGTAGGCCATAAAAATACTTGTTCCGTGCGGGATTCGAACCCGCGGCCCCTAGTGCAGCAACTTATTGCTAAGCAACTGCGCCACGGAGCCGTCAAATTTAGACAAATGTTTTAGTGGTCTTTATAGAAGAGGAACCAATCAGTATACGGGTCACCTGATGGTAAATCACCGACGTCCATGAACATCTGCAACACTAGAGGAATTCCAATCCCTAAGTCTTATCGGTCCGGAAAAACCACTGGGGAATACACGGTAGTGGACTGTCAGCTATTAAGATCATATAAATGAAATTTTGAGTTCAGTCACAGCGAATAATTCTTTTGAGTACTTTTGATTGAAATTAACCCGAACGGTTCTTTTGAGTATTCTCCTGGTTTATGTGATAGAGATGCACTGAGATCAACGTCATTTCGTTAGTGAAGTGGATTAAGTCGATCGGAAAGAACTAGGTCGTCAATGATTCGAACTGCAAATTTCATCAAAATCGGTCGAGCCATTTTTGAGTTTAGCGAGACTAATGGACTGCAATCGATTTTTATATACAGAGAGATTAGCGATGCTTCCCGATTTCGCACGGGTGATTTATGTGTCTCGACTACAGCGCCATCTACCGAACCTAACTATATTTTTATATATAGCTAAGAACCATCCATAAGTATTCCATAAAAATCATCAAAATTTATCAAACCGTTTAGAGGGAATAATTACGAACACACCCACACCGGAATTTAATACTTATGTAAAGATTTATACTTGCAATTATAACCATAGATAATTATGTTCCATGGTTATAAATCTCGCGAACTACAGTAACTATGGGCCGGCTTGTTAAAGTTAACGCAAGGCTATGGAGTGTAGAGTACAAGGAGAACCATCTTATAAGGGGCGAAAGTTGAAAAAGTGTCCTACTTTTTACTGAAAATAGAGGTTCCAAAACCTACCACAACAGCGCTGGCGTCTGAAAAACTACGATATGAAGATAGCTGTTGTGAACGGAATGAAGTCAGCTGAATTCAAATATTTAAAAAATTTAAAGACTAGAGTAGTTAGTAAAATGCCAGTATACAAAATCTCAACTATTTACGTAGTACAAAACCAAGCGGATTGGTCGGTCCTTGTTTATTTCTCCATCTTATTCTAATTACTTTTGGCACTTTTTTTTTTTAATTTATCCTATGCTACTGCAGCGCCACCCTAATTGGACACGTTTTTAGGGACATTTTTCATATATAGAGATGGTTCTCCTTCTACTCTACACTCCATACGCAAGGCATAACATTGTTGTTAAAAGATCACGTTCACAAATAAATTATTAGAAGTAAACGAGGATAAATGTAGATGTCTATGGGCCCCAGCAACTACTTACCATCAGGTGGACTGTGTGCTCGTTTGTCACCCTATCCTATAAAAAAGTAAGTAGTTTATGCAGTTTTTTTTATAGGATAAGGGTGACAAACGAGCACACAGTCCACCTGATGGTAAGTGGTTGCTGCGGCCCATAGACATCTACATCTATCCTCTATTACAAATCAAAATGTAGATGCGTTGTCACCCGTGAGGACTAAGATGGAATGCCTCACTTCCAGTAAAAAGGGCCTCCAGCCACCTGCACTCACCAAGCGAAACGCAGAGGTAAACCTCTTCTTCACGCTGGTTTTCTGTGAGTTCGTGGTACCACCACGGTTCGAGCCGGCCCATCCGTGCGACAGCAAAAGCTGTCGCGTGGCTCTACCACTGTTTATACCACAGTTATATCAGTAGCATAGTTGTAGCACGAATGAGTCGGCACGACCAGCGAAGGACCATGCTCTTACAGAATACCAGCATAAAATAGCACGTTTGGTGAGTTATTTCGTACGGTGTCTTTTTACTAGAAACGAGGCATTCCATCTTAGTCCTCACGGGTGACAACGCATCTGCATTTTGATTCGTCATCGAGGATAGATGTAAATATCTATTAGCTAGCATCCACTTACCATCAGTGGGATGGTGTGCTTGATTGTTACCCTTATTTAATAAAAAAAAGGTGGTTTATCATTAAATGTATCTATCACAGCCTGTCAAAAGCTAAATTACTACGTTGCTTCAAATATTATTGCACCTCCAAAGCACTGTTCTCTGCTTAGTAATAATTTGAGTGGTAGTTAAGTCCGCCTTTGTACATTTTTGTGTAACGATGTTTAAATAAATAAAAAATAAAATAGGGAAGGGGGATATTTACCATACTTTCTGCGCTTGGCAAGCGGGTTGGCAGCCGCAATTTCTTTAGTTGTTATTAGGTAGACGCTGCTGCCATCTCCTGGTTTGTTTTAATCTGTCGCCTCTTACAACACCCACAGGAAAAGACGGTGACGGTGATTCGTACATCCACTACCAAATGTCAATTTCATCATCATTCTATCACTAAATGTTATTGTTAAAATAATGCATTTGTCCCTTACCTTTTTATTTTTCAACCGACGTCAAAAAGGTGAAAGTACAATAGGACTGTATTTTTTTATGTTACCTCAGAACTTTTTTCTAGGTGAACCGATTTTGATGATTCTTTTTATTTGAAAACTGGTGCTTTTCTTGTAGTCTGATATAAATTTGATTAACATCCGACAAGTAGTTTTTGAGTTATCCTTAATAATGCGTATTTAATTAACTTCGACTACATTGATGATGTTCTCATTTTATTAATATCGAAGTCAGTTGTACAAAAATTTTACTTTTGCCACTTATTCCTTTTGAGGGATATAAATATAGATAATCGTAAAAATTATAAAGAATAATTCTAACACAAATTGTTTTATATGAATTAAAGTTAAGCGCCCTGAATGGAAACCCCTTATTTATTATTATTTACTATTTATATTGAAGTCAGTTGTACAAATTTTTTAAAATTTTACCATTTGTTAATGATCTATAACAAATTTTTCATGTATTTTGTATATTTAAACGTGGTAGAGCCATGCTGCAGCTATATTTCTGGTATAGTTGTAACACGAATGGGTCGGCTCAACTGGAGAAGGACCACGCTCTCACAGAATACCAGCGTAAAATAGCAGCTTAATGCTGCTGTGTTTCGTATGGTGTAGAGAACCGGGGACCCTTTTTACTGGAAACCGAGGCATTTCATCTTAATCCTCACGGGTGACAACGCAACTGCATTTTCATTCGTAATCGAGGATAAATGTAGATGTCTATGGGCCACAGCAACCATTTACCATCAGGTGGATTGTGTGCTCGTTTGTCACCCTTATCCTATAAAAAAAATATTCTGAAAGAGTTCCATGTCATGAAAGAAGAGCATGGAATTATTAATTTAAAAAAATGATGTGACCTGACGAAGAATACTTAATTAAAAAAATGTGGACATTTTTATCAAAAGCTTAACGCAGTCCGTTACTAAACAACCATCGTTGTTGATAATTTTAAATTCTTCCACCATTTTAAACTTGTTTTATGTGTTATTATATCTTTCTTAACATGTCGAGCTAAAGTTTGACTCGCAAGGTGACTTGGATCGATGTTAACCAGTTTAGTTACTTAATTGAAGTAAAGGAAAAGTTTTTAGGAAACTTGATTTTTCGACATGAAGACTTTAATCTTGACCGGCACTAGCGTGGTGACTTTCCCTTCTTAATTGCTTACCAAAAAATTAGAGAAAGCTGTATCCTACCTTTTGCTTATTTTTCTTTTATACATTAATATACCTGATCACTAAGATGGAATGGTGCGTTACCAGTAGAAACGATAGGCTTCTTTACTCGCGATAAGAAATGTTTTTAAAAGAAAAGGTATTAAAAAGAAAGGTATTTCAATTCGAGAACGCGGGCAACCTGATGTTAAATGGATGCCTGGATGAATAATAATTCGATATAGATACATTAATATACCTGATCACTAAGATGGAATGGTGCGTTACCAGTAGAAACGATAGGCTTCTTTACTCGCGATAAGAAATGTTTTTAAAAGAAAAGGTATTAAAAAGAAAGGTATTTCAATTCGAGAACGTGGGCAACCTGATGTTAAATGGATGCCTGGATGAATAATAATTCGATATAGATACATTAATATACCTGATCACTAAGATGGAATGGTGCGTTACCAGTAGAAACGATAGGCTTCTTTACTCGCGATAAGAAATGTTTTTAAAAGAAAAGGTATTAAAAAGAAAGGTATTTCAATTCATTTTTTCTAAATTATTTTGCCAATTATAGTTCCTTAAGTGTTTAACGAAAATACAGTTGTACTTAACTTTTTTTCCTACGAATATATCTCATTCCTACGTTCTCTAAGCCCAACAACTTAGAAGAAAGTTTAGTGAATAATATAGTTGTCTATAAATAAGACAAAATTGAAGCCATTGTATAGCAATATTAAATAGAAACAATTAGAAAAAACAAATACAATTCTTAATTTTGAATTGCAAAAATAATCCCTGCTAAAAGTCAAAAAAGTGTGGGAACTTTAGCAGTGACACTCCGTTAAAAAGTCTTTGTCTCTTCAAGAAATGTCTCCTCATTTGCTTACGTTACCAGTTTGAAATAATTCATAATGAATATAATGAATAAATTAGCGTCGGGGACAATGCCTTAAAGACGCATAGGGGAAGAGTAAGTTGTAATTAAAAAATATTGCTGCTAAGGGGTTGGTAGGTTCTTATATATTGGTTTAATTATCTTTCACATTGTGACATTCTGAGTCATTCCCTTATCATAGATAACATCGTGGACTCGGATACTTTTTTACTATTATAATATACCAGTGTTTAACTACTGTCCCACCTGATGGTATGTAGTGATGTAGCCAAAGATAATGCGCACTGGCTTAGTTTAACAAAAGTCTATTCACTCTTGTCTTGAAGATACCCACATTGTATTCAAAAACAGATGCTAACAAATTATTGAACACGCTGTTATAAGCATATGAACGATGGAGCAATCAAAATTTTATTTAAATGCGTGGTATGTTGACAACTAAAGGTGGAGAATTATAATAAATTAATAATTTTTAATATTCTGCTAGAGTATTAAATTCGATATTCAAAAATTATTTATTTATGGGCTGATTTTTCAAACAGCATAATTAAAAATAGCCCAATGAATAAATTATGAGTTATGACTGACTGAACATAAAAGTGAAACCATTATTAAACATTTTCTTTATATATAATTTTAATTTCATATTTCGTAATTTATTCTATAAAAAAATCTAAAAGTCAGCATTAAATATTATAAAAAATAAATAAAATGACGTATTGATAGCTACATTTTAAGTGTTAGATTTATTAATTTAAAAACGATCAGTAAATTTAGGAACAAAAATATTGTAAATGCAAAATTAAATTAATATCTCATAAGTCGTCAACCCTCGTCTTACTAACGAAACACTTCACAAGTTTACATCTCACTTTACCCTTTCTAATGATAATGAAAACCTGTTTCAACTATAACAATCATTCTCGTTTTTTTGTTTTAAAACAGCCGGGTTCCTTTGGAGGGTTACATAATTGTGTCAACGCGGAGCATTGTGATTTATTTTTACCTTTACGAGTTTAAACAATAGTTCGCGAAAGGGTTAAAGAACAGATGTCAGAGCCGTAACTAAATTCGGCAAGTTTTATTATTGTCTTAATAAAGAGAGGTGCAATATGCAGATGAGCTTTATTAAAATTAATTTTTTTACGGTTGCAACACTTCGGTTGTGGGAATCGCTGACCCCTTTTCGGTTTGAATTCGGACGTCGTATCATTGTGTTAGTTACGCTTTTGTTTTTTTTTTCTCTCCAACGGTAGTTAGTTTTAAGTTATTACCGGTTTTAAAGCGGGAACGGATGCATAATTATTTTTCCGGTGTTGATTGTTTTTGTTCACGGCTTTATAGTTTTTAAAAATTCGTTTAATTAATTTTTCATATTTGAATGTAAGCGTTTACTCGATTTATTGTTGCTTAAAAACCTAATTAAGGCTAGACTCAAAATTGTTTTTCTGTTTTATAACGTCAAAGAATTTAACACATTGAAAAATTTGCATTTAGATTGCCCATTTCTATAATTAAGTAATAATAAAAAAACAAAAAATAATACAATATGCATAAACATTAGTAAGAAAACAGTTGGTAATTAATGACTTGCCTCAGCAACCAACTCAAACTTTGTATAGTGATAAGGATGACAACCGAGCACACAGTCCACAAGGAAAGTTGACATTGCCCATAGACACCTACGCACACATACCAAGGGACCAAGTTGGAATGCCTTCACACCTATGAAAAGGATTTCTAATTCTCTACCCATTACCTTACGAAACACAGCAGAATTATACCACTATTTCCTTTTATTATGTGCAAGCGTGGTCTTTCACCAGTCAAGCCGACCTATTTACACTGCAACTATAATACGCGCATTAGCGACGTAAAAATCTGTTACCTATATATTATATACATACGTAGATATTTTATTTCACGTGGATAATTTGTTGTAATGTTTGAAAATAGCTACAGTGATTAAAATCGGCTAATTCCTTTTTTTAAATTACTTCCATACGAAGAGTTTCACAAGTTTGTTCTTGTCCGACTTAGAACAAATTCATAGGCGATACTCATAGTGTAGTGTATACGGTAATAGAACCCACGGAAACCCGTGACGAGAATAGAACTCAGCCACTGCCCTACCGAGCCAGGAAAACATAAATTGAACTAAACTTTTAGTTTCTTTAAACTAATACACACTACACAATGTCCTGTTTGATATTATACCTCTATCGTCCTATCATGTCTCAGGCACCGAAAATTCCTCTAAGAAAAGATATATATTTAACAGTTGGTGTATATTTATATATAGTAGGGCCTGGTTATGGTTGTACCGCTAATGGGTCGGCTCTAGCGGGAAAGCACCACGCACTAATAGTATACCAGCGTAAAATATCAGCTTGATGCTGCCGTGTTTTGTGTGGTGAGTGTAGAGAACCGAAGACCCCTTTTTATTGGAAATGAGGCATCTCATCTTAGTCCTCAGGGGTCACAACGCATTTGCATTTCGCCTCTTAATCGAGGACAGACTCAGATTTCTATGGGTCACAGCATGCACTTATAATCAGGTGGCGCTCGTTTGTTGGTATTCTGTGAGAGTGTGGTCGTTCCTCTATTGAGTTAACCAATTCGTGCTACAACAGTAGGTAATATAGCTGCAATATGACTCTACCACGTAAAATCATTTCAACAAATATATTCACTCATAGACTAAGCCCACTCATAGATTAAATCGATATCATTGTATTCGCTTCCCTGATCATACCTGAATGAACATCATTGGAAAGCAAAATAACCCGCAATGCAATCAAACAAGCAAATCATGCGTGAAATGATGCCCTGCACTGTTGAAATTCACGTATAGCACTTATATATTGCGCTTAAGGGCGTGTTTCGTTTTAGTATATAGAGTCGACGGTGTGTTAACAAACCTAATAATACCTACGCGGTAACAAGCGTTGGGGGAGTGCATCTGATTTGAGTGAAAAAACTTCACTACGTAGGGTGCAGCTTATAAAGTTAATGTACAGTCGCGGCAAAAATACTCTAAAAGTTCATTAGGCAATATTCTTTAAATATAAAAGTCTATATAGATTTTATCAAGAGGAACGTTAATTTTTAATATAACGTTAATATATGTAATTTAATTATATCATATATATCATATATATAAAACTTTCATAAGAAAATAAAAAGATACGTACATATTGTTCTTCTATATGAGACTGTAACAGATAACTGATAGAAATGGGTCTCTCTTAGAGAGGATTTGCGATATTCACCGCATTTGGTAGGTTTGTTAGTGACCCCAATACGAAATGCCTCACTCATTTGACGCTGCACATTTATGCATCAAACATATGACTCGTCTCGTCATGTCCTCACATGATGAGACGGAGTAACGAGGAGGGCCCAAGCATAGTTATCGCTTTTTAAGTTGGCTCCCTTCGTACTCTTCATAAATCCTTGTTGAAATTCAATATGCAAATCATAACTTCTTGTGAGTCATGAATTCTTTTGACGGGAAGCTATTGGTTTGTGGCCATGCAGCCTATTTGCTCAATTCCTGCTTTATGCAAGATACTTCGTATCGACTAAACGGTTTGATTGGTTGCTAATTCTTACGCAATTTATGTTAGAAAAAGTTTTCTTAATGTATAAAAATACCACAAAAAATTAACGTTTTTTGAAAAACTTTTCGCCATGATTATACCCAATAAAATCCCCACTCGCCTTCGGATGAAAAGTTCATTTTCTTTAACGAATCCCTTCACTTTGAAATTCTATATACAGCGGCTTGTCGATGCATTTTTAATTTTCTTCGGAGGGAATGGAACTTTTCCTTGGTCCCTTCTGTTCCATTAGCGCACTATTGATCGACGTTAAATGAGATAAACATAAAGGAAGTAATTATGCACCCTATACATTTTTAAACGAGAATTTTTGATAAGTTTAACAACCGTGGTAGCTTGGAGCACGGTATACTACTAGGCTAGCAACCCAGCTTTGATTCCAGCCGACACCAATAATTAAGTGCTAGCTTACCATGTGCTCGGCGATAAAGGAAAACATCGTGAGGAATATATATATTTGATGACATGTGAAGTCTGTAAACACGTGTAAAGACGTAACAAACGTCCTCTCAAAATTGAGACGGTGTCCAGCGTCGATCTAACGCACAGAAACATTCGTCCACTTGTGGATCGATTATTCCTTAGATATTTAATAAGGGTGATCGTAAGGGACTAATTAATTTTTAACAGAAATTAGAATTCCAATTCCAAATTTACTTACACAATATATCTAAATATTTTATAACTATTGTAAAAGTACTCCATGACGCAAAAGCATTAAGTTTATCGATTTAAAGCATACTCGACCACCATGTTTGATGGGGTCACGATAATCTTTAGTTTGACGCGGGGGAGATAGATTTTTAATAATGGGGTCGCACCGCCCTCTAATTTAGTTTCTACTTTGCTTTATTATATATTTCTGACTGTTATGAAACATGTTAATGGAAGCTTTACTATTTATCTTTTGGTTGGTTAAAATCATTACCCCAAGTGGAATATTCTTAAAATAATGACAGAAAATTTTTGGTAGCCTTCAAGTTTCTCGATTCCAAAAGTTTTATAATTAAAAATACCAAAATATTGCATTCATTTATGTTCTCCTTTGAAGCTTTTACATATATACAAATATTTTCCAGACAAAAGCTACATTTTGTTTCAAATTTTCATTTAATTTCAAAATTTCTTCTTCATCATCCTTAAAAATCCACAGCTGGATATGAACCACGTACGATGTGAGAGGATTTACCTTAGTTGCCATGCTTGGCGTATGGAATAACAATGGCAGACACACCTCGCATTTTTGACCCTTTTGACTGTTGTCGCTCTGGGTATTTTATACATGTTATAAAGGATATGATATAACCGCCATTTTTTTGTAAGCCATAAGATTTTTTTTAACGTTTCCCATAGAGATGAAATGGGTTAATGTGATTGCCGCCACCACGCATGTTTACGTGGTAGAGCCATGCTGCAGCTATATTAGTAATATAGTTGTAGCACGAATGGGTCGGCGCGACCGGGGAAGGACCACGCTCTCACAGAATACCAGCGTAAAATACCAGCTTAACACTGCTGTGTTTCGTATGGTGAGTGTAGAGAACCGGAGACCCTTTTTACTGGGAAATAGTAAAAAGGGTATATATAGTATTCCATCTTAGTCCTCACGGGTAACAACGCATCTGCATTTTGATTTTTTTTGATGATAGATGTTTGTCTATGGGTCACAGAAACCACTTACCATCAGGTGGACTGTGTGCTTGTTTGTCACCCTATCCTATAAAAAAACACGCGACAGTTTTTATAAAAAAAACTTGCGATCCACCCCGTCTTCGCATAGGTGATTCTTGGATCTCTACAACAGCGCTATCTACCGGATCCAATTGTGAATCTAAACCAAACGCACCTAAAAAAATTCATTAAAATCGTTGAAGCCATTTTTGAGTTTATCGAGACTAATGGACAGCACATTATTTTTATATATAGAGGTAGTTATTTCTATTAAAATTTTATTATAAAAAAATATTTATTTCCAGAATCTAATAAATCTTCAAAAGTAATGAAGAAAAGAAAAATTATCATTTTTTTTTATTGAACACAAACGAGCACACACCCCACCTGATGGTAAGTGGATGCTGCAGCCCATAGACATCTACATCTATCCTCGATTAAGAATCAAGATGCAGATGCGTTTTCAACCCTGAGAAGTTGAAATCCATCGTTTCCAGTAAAAAGAAGTCTCGAAAAATAGGTACGAAACACAGCAGTATTAAGCTGCTATTTAACACTCGTATTCTGTGAGAGTGTGATCCCTCCCAGTGTTACATTCGTGTTACAACCATAATATAACTGCAAATCTACCACGTATAAAACCTTTGACATGATTTTGATCATGAAGTGCAATGTTAGGTATTCATCAAGGAACGATACAAAGCACGTTCCTGAGCCTGCTACTTTCGAAACTTTCTTCCTCATTGGTTGTTGGTTCGTCGAGCTATATGACCGGATTGCCTTCAGGTAACTGATCAGTTGGGCTATGCCGCTTACTCTTACTCACTCGTTCTGCTGCGGATATAAACATTATATTAGCATAGCCGTCTCCACAGTTATTTAAACGGTTTTAAGTTTTTTCTTACAGTAGAATTCGAATTATTTATCCATATACTATTTATTTCGATATAATTTCTAAAAAACCTTTAAAAGTGACAAAAAGTAAAAAAAATTATTGACTTATATAATATAGCAATGTAAATAATTTCACTTGAACAAAATAGCTGAACAAAATAGCTGTTAAGTAGGTAGCTTACGGGGCGAAATTTTTCTAGAAGGGCTTCAAAGGACGTTTACGCGCGCACCCCAAATACTCTAGTAATATTTATAAAGTGCCTGCAAAAGACAAGGAGGCTTGGACCCGAAAGTTTCTTACGAATTATTGTTTGAGATTGTTTTTAATGGCTTTTCTTTCTTCTCGATTTCTGTTTTTTTACCGTTGATAAAGTCCTTCGCATTTACCGCCGAAAACATTTTCAAGTCACAATCTTAGACATTGATTTATTTCTTCTTAACTTAGTGCGCGATAGATAAGACTAAAAAAAGTTGGCCTCCTTTTATTAAGAAAAATAAACGATTTTTCTTTAAAAAAGCATTCTTAATAGATATCTTTTTCGTCTATTATTTAGAATTATGGTACCGTTAAGAATATACACATGCAACAAAACCTTGCACTTCGAACGATTAGAATTATACAATAAATGTGCATACCTATAAAATGTTTTCGAAGAAATTATTGTGCATGGCAGATTTGATTAGAAATATCATAAGAATCTCGCAAATTTCTGAAAATAGAGATAGTCTTGTACCAGCGTAAAATAGCAGCTTAACGCTGCTGTGTTTCGTATGGTGAGTGTAGAGAACCGGTAACCTTCTTACTGGAAAGGAGCCACTCTGTCTTAGTTCTCACGGGTGACAACGGATCTTAATTTTGATTCGTAATCGAGGATAGATGTAGATGTCTATGGGCTACAGCGACCACTTACCATCAGGTGGATTGTGTGTTCGTTTGTCACCCTAGCTTAAAATTAATTTACTTCGACTACATTGATGACGTTCTTATTTTATTTATATTTAAGTTCTACAAAGTTTTAGTGAGGGAGGTCTATGTTCAGCACTTTGGACTTTAATAGGCTTTAATGTAATGGTTATCACGTGCTCCCCGGCGAAGAGGGAAGCATGCACGTCACAGAAACTTTTCCAGTAAAAAGGGTCTCCAGTTCTCTACACTCACCATACGAAACACAGCAGTGTTAAGCTGCTATTTTACGCTGGTATTCTGTGACCACGCGTCCTTCCCCGGTCGAGCCGACCCATTCGCGCTACAACTATACTACTAATATAGCTGTAGTATGGCTCTACCACGTATAAAAGTACGCATTATTAAGGATAACTCAAAAACTACTGATCAGATCTTGATCAAATTGATAAATGGGACCACATGAAAAGCACCAGCTTTCAAATAAAAAAAAAAGAATCAGCAAAATCGGTTCACCTAGAAGAAAGATCTGACGTAACATACATAAAAATGTGGTAAAGCCACGCTGCAGCTATATGGTTGTAGCAGGTTGGCTCTACCGGAGAATGACCACACTCTCACAGAATACCAGCGTAAAATAGCGGCTTAATGCTGCTGTGTTTCGTATGGTGAGTGTACAGAACCGGAGACCCTTTTTACTGGAAGCGGAGCGTCCCATCTTGGTTCTCTGGGGTGGCAACTCATCTGCATTTTGATTCTAAATCGAGGATAAATGTAGATTTCTGTGGGCCACAGCATCCTCTCGCCCTTTATTTGTCACCTCTTTGTCACCACACATTCTATAAAAAAACATACAGTCGAATTGAGTACCTACTTCTTTTTTGAAATCGGTTAAAAACTATGCCATAGTTACTAACTGTCATGTTTTTCCTTGCATATCACTAAAAACCGTCCCCTCGTCTGAAATTTAAAATGAAATCTTCATTTTATATAAAATAACAAAAATTCAATATTAACTGATTATTCCCACAAACTAAAATAGTGGAACACCTTTCTTTCCTTAGAAATAAATAAATATAATAGATTCTATTAACATTTAATTTAAAGTTTAACGTGAAACATAATTAACGTCGCAATAAATATATTTGAGTTAACATTAATTACAAATGGTGTGAATAACCTATTAATGGACGAAAGACAACCGTTTATTTTTAGCGTTTTATTTAAAAAAGACCTTAGTATGTAGTCGTTTATCTATTAGCTTTATGTGAACGCGTGAGAGTTATCTATTAGTTGTTTCTGTTTAATTAATTATAAGTCAATTATGAGAGTGCCTTTACGTCATAGACTATAAATTTTTATTTACTAGTAGTGTAATTAAATTTAAAAAGGTATCTTTTATGTCATTTGATTATAATAAGGGTTAAAGTATAAAGTTGCTGTTTTAATGGAGTGGCAACTGTGAATTAAAATGAAACCTGCGTAGTCCAAGATTCGTAAACAAAACTTTTTTCACTAAAAAACTATAACATTCTAAATTTAAAAATTATTTGACATTCTATTGCTTGACTTTTAAGTATTTTTACATTCAGTATGTATGTACTTGAGTTAAAAGTAGAGACATAGAGACGTCGAAAACTACATTACTAACCAATTAAAGTACGTAATTACAGTTCTGTGTTTTGTGAGGATACGACTAACTAACGCTGTGATTGTTTTTAGTTTAATCATCTTCGTAGTTGATACTTTTTTATAATATAGGATAAGAGTTAGATACGAGCACACAGCCCACCTAACGGTAAGTGATTGCTGTGGCCCATAGACATGTACATCTATCCTCAATTACGAATCAAAATGCAGATGCATCGTCATCTCTAAGTCTTCACTCACCATATGAAACACAGCAGTATTAATAAGCTGCTATTTACTTATTTATTTATTTACTTCGACTTGAAGATTGCTATACGAAGAAGTTCGGATACTAGAATTAAAACGATAGATAACGATGATTTAAAAGTAATGGTGGAAGCCAATTGCTATCAAAACAAATAAGTAAGAAATTAGTATCAAATTTTACGTTAATTGTGCCACAATATTGACTCATTTGCACCAACTTCTTGTTAATCATTTAATGCCATCAAAACCATAACTTGTAAAAAAATCAAAGTCTCGCAACTCAGTTCTTCTACCGTAAAAAGTTGTGAGATCCATGTAATACCAGGTCGGTTAATTTATTCAGTCCCTACTTAAGGGTCCTTCTGTTTTAAGTTATTGCGTAATTAGGTAACCTAACAACGTCTTATAGTGACCATATCAGTACTAAAAATCTTTATGTTATAAATAAATTGACTTGAAATTCAGGCTTCTAATTTTATGCACAGCGAAGTTATAGGGTTTCGAAAATGGCCTGAACTGCTTCGAAAAAAGGATGGTACGGCCGTGCCGCTTTTTTGCTCGACTTGGCGGGGGCACTGCTATGCCCCCAGATCCAGTCCAGCGCGTTGAAAATGGAAGAAATACAATGTCATCTTTTCCACGACTTGATCACAACACGCTAACATTGCTGTATTGTTTTTATATTAAACCATCCCTCCATCCATTACAGCCTTTATAAGTTCATAGACCTCGCCCATTGGCCATTGGCTCATAATGGCCACGTTTGTTAAGCGAGTTTGAAATCGCATTGTATTATTATATTGAGTTGTGTTATCAGGAAGATGCTGCTGCCCACCTCCCGTTTCATTTTCCGCCAATCACTTCTTACTGCACCCACGGTGCGAGTAGTAGATATTCTTACATCGCCGCTATACACCTACAGTGTATTGGGTATCCCAAAAAATCTTCAGAGTTCACCTGATGGTAAGTGTAAAGTTTTCAAACATGGTAGAGCCATGCTGCAGCTATATTAGTAGTATAGTTGTAGCACGAGCGGCGAAGGACCGCGCTGTCACAGAAAACCAGCGTAAAATACCAGCTTAACACTGCTGTATTTCGTATGGTGAGCGTAGAGAACCGGAGAGTCTTCTTACTGGAAAAGAGGCATTCCAACTTAGTCCTCACGGGTGACAGCGCATCTGAATTTTGATTCTTTATTGAGGATAGATGTAGATATCTATGGGTGAAAGCAACCAGTTACTATCAGATGGACTGTGTGCTCGTTTGTCACCCTATCCTATAAAAAAAGAAAAAAGTGATACTGCAGCTCTTAGTAATCTGCAGCCAAGTTCAAACATAGAAAAATATAGATGCATTGTCACACCTGAGAACTAAATGTCTCACAGCCTGCAATTACACAGTACATATCTCTATATCCTTCCAACCGAAACACAGGAGTGCACGCCCTATTGTTTGGCGGCAGAATAATACAAAGATAGAAGGTAATAAGTGATTTTGTTATTTTGTGATGTCATACATTTGATAAAACTTCTTTGTAACAACTATCAAAAGTGAAAATGGCTTTTTTAAATAATAAGGATGACAAACGAGCACACAGTCCACCTGATGGTAAGTGGTTGCTGTGGCCCATAGACATATAAATCTATTTTTCGATTACGAATCAAAATGCAGATGCGTTGTCACCCGTAAGGACTACGATGAAACGTCGTTGCCAGTAAAAAGGGTCTTCGATTCTCTACACTCAACATACGAAACACAACAGCGTTAATCTGCTATTTACGCTGGTATCCTGTGAGAGCGTGGTCCTTCCCTGGTCGAGCCGATCCATTCGTGCTACAACTATACTACTAATATAGCTACAGCATATCTCTACCACGTAAAAATATAGTTTTATATAGGAAAAGGGTGACAAACGAGCACACAGTCCACCTGATGGTAAGTGGTTGCTGCGGCCCATAGACATCTACATCTATTCTCTATTACAAATCAAAATGTAGATGCGTTGTCACCCGTGAGGACTAAGATGGAATGCCTCATTTCCAGTAAAAAGGGCCTCCGGCCACCTGCACTCACCAAGCGAAACGCAGAAGTAAACCTCTACTTCACGCTGGTTTTCTGTGAGGTCGTGGTACCACCCCGGTTCGAGCCCGCCCATCCGTGCGACAGCAAAAGCTGCCGCGTGGCTCTACCACTGTTAAAAAGTTAGTTGCAGCATGGCTTTTTTAATTATTTCTTTTAGACATAAGTGTGCCGACTGTTCATATGATATCGAATCGTATTACATCCTACATAATAAAGAGAGTATAAAATTCATTTAATACAATCAATATTAGTAGTTTTGCAAATCGATAAAGCTTTTAGAATTTACTCTGCACCAACCTCTCATTTATTTCTTCCACCAAGTAGCAGTGCTCTCAATCCATAACTAGCTGAAAGTATACATAACAAACAGAACAATGGTAATTGACAAAAAGTAGCAATGCTTCGCAGATTCCCTTAAGGCAGGCTCGGATAGGCGAGCGCACACAAATCTAAAAATAAATAACAAACATTTATTATTTACTAGCTGTCCCTCGCAAATTCGCCCGCGTGGAATTTACTACGCTTTCATGGGTTTTAATTTTTTGCGCGGTACCCTACTAGTTTTCTAAATTAAAAGTATCCTAAGTTACTCCTTATAACATCAGCTATGTGCCAATGAAAGTTCCGTCAAAATCGGTTTAGCAGTTTCGGAGATTAGCCGGAACAAACAGACAGACAGACATAAATTTTAAAAATTGTTTTTTGTTATTAGTACCGTATATACTTTCATATGCATTTAGTAAAAAGCTGTCATCTTCAATTTTATTTATTTGTATAGATTTATTTCCAAGGTAGGTACATCATCAAAACATACATCAACAAATATTTATACATATAAATATAATGTCTGTCTGTAATATTGAAATAATTGGTTTAAGCTCTATTTAAGCTCTATTGCACGCTATTAAGACATAAATAAACATTTTTAAAATGTTTGTCTGTCTGTCTGTCCGGACTAATCTTCGTAATAGCTGAAACTATTGTGATGAAACTTTACGAACAGCTAATGAATACCAGAAAGGATATAAGGTATAAAATATATAGCTACGAGTATATATTTTTTCCGAAAAATTGAACGCGGCGTTATCCACCCAGTAAATTATAAATTGGACTGGATATTAAAGTGAAACAATGGAACTACTTTCTTTATACAAGTGTAATTTTTTATTTGGTTTTGTTATATTTTAACTTATAAATATTTTTTTTTAGCAGAGTATTTCAAAGTCGGTCCATATAATAATGAAATAAATTGTTTTTCATTATATTAAATCTAAATAATGCCACATTAATATATCTTATCCAGACGATGTCGGGAGTTGATCGCTAGTCTACAAAAAGGTATGTAAGGCTTTACTTTCTGACTTATCTATATCACACGTATTGGCCGTCGATGCGAGAAAATGTCTAACCAAACTCCCGCTTCCGTAGATATCTTGTTTTAAAAGGGCACGACTTATTTTTCATCTCTAAGTATACGCGCCCCTCGCGTGCTTGCCAAACTTCAAAGGAGGGGGCGTTTCCCCCCTTGTTAACAAACTTCTACCTATCTGCATTTTTATTTAAGTTTCGACAAAAATTTCCACCCCTTAATTCAATTTTTTCCCTAGAAAATTAATTAGTGAACACGTACCTTTCTGTTGATAATGCCGCGTTTAATTTGAAGGGGATTAGTGAGGTAAATATGTAAGGAAATCATTTTTTGGGGGGAAAGATTTTTGACGTTTCCATGATAACGCAGTCATTTTAATGCGTGACATTAGGGTATTTTCAACCAAATTCAAAAAAAGAAGGAGGCTCTCAATTCTACTGTATTTTTTATGTGTGTTATCTCAGAAGTTCTTTCTAAGTGAACTGATTTCGATTTTTATTTGAAAGCTAGTGCTTCTCATGTGGTCTCATATAAATTTGATCAAGTTCTGACCAGTAGTTTTTGAGTTATCCTTAATGATGCGTATTTAGTTTGCTTAGACTACATTGATGATGTTTTTATTTTATTTATATTGAAGTCGGTTGTACCAAAATTGTTAATTTTACCACTTGTCTAAGCTGAATTTGCGAACGAGATTACAGTCCGCCTGATGTAAGTCGCCAGCGCGTGGACCTCTGCCACCGACTTCTAACAAAGAAGGATTTAGGTACGTCTGTAGTTCGTAGATGTCACATCTGAGGACTAAAATGGAATGCCTCACGACTTGTAATTTATACTAGTTCTTTATACATTTTACACAGTAACACAGCTATGCAATCACTGCTGTTTAGCTGCAGAAATAGGTCGGAAGGCAGAAAAGGAATCTCACCTCTTGGCAATTAGGGCTAATAATTTTCCACTCACTAGATGTCGCTAGTTGACACTGAAATAAAGTTTTTTTGTTACACAATGTCATTTAATTGAGAAATTGATTTTTAATAAAAGTTTATCAGTTTCAAAAGTATTATATTAATACACAAAACAATGCCTAAATAGTTTGCTCTTTAATTTTTAGCACATTTTTAACTCTTTTGTAAATTTTCTACTTTGATGAATATCTGTGGTTTGGTTTATTTATTTTTAATCTTATTAATGTAAAATATAGCTAATACCACAGAAAGAAACATTAACCTTTACATTTGTCGCACAAATTAACTTCCCCGCTATGATATAGTCTGTCAAATATTATACCTCACTTTTTAGTGGCGCCGCTCTGGTGGCAGAAAAAGTCGTGGATGCCCTCATTAATGATATTTAAAATAAGAACTGACGATTTTTGCACAGAGTACCTACGTTATAGGCCGAATGTAAAATATTTTCGCGTAATTGCCTTGAAAATAAAAAGAAATGACGGCTTCTTCAAACTCACGAGAAGCGAAAAAACTTTGCGAGTGGTTAAATAGAAAGTCTGAAGCAAAGTTTGTACGTCTGGACAGTACCTGAGTCTATGCAGATATTGCGTTTGTAGATCTTTTTTCTAGCATCTCCGCAAAAAAAATCTGTTTAAGTCTGGAAAAGGTATGGAGTTTTAGAATTTGCATTATTCAAAACGCCGTGTAAAGAAGGCAGTACAGTCAACATTTGTGTTTTAAAGTAGGAAGCAAAACTTGAGACAAGAAATCAGTAGCTATGATTAAATCTTTTATTATATATTTTTATTTTTACTGCATAATAAGCATTGACTCTCGTTATAAAATCGGGTTGTTTTTATGTCTGTATTCATCTCTAAACAGCGTTATCTGTGGACTTATTATTCTCTAATCTAATGTATATTATATTATTATATTTTGTATTATACCTGCGGATACATGGTTCGAAGAGTATTTTTTAACTTTAATAAATGCAAAACCTATAAAATTTCGAGGGAAAAAAACAGCTATTTTACGAAATATTACAATCCACAAGCCACAAGCTTGGCTCTGCTTATTGAATAATTAAAAAAAAGTCTAGTGAACAAAAAAGAAGCAGCGACTCACACGTTTTTCTCTTACAAATCCCAAAAAAAAGCACTATAAAAACGCAAATGTACTTTAGCTTGGAAAAAAATGACTTCATCCCAGAGATTTCATTCAAAATATATTCACCGTGAGCGAGTTAAGTGGCAAACATTGGAAAAAATGCCCTTACAATTAAAAATAAATATCCCACGTTTAATATTCCCTTCACACATCGGATCAAGGGGGCTAATATAAAAAATCCGTCTTGTAAAAAATGATACCCGTCAAATATTTCAACCAGCTCAAATGTCACTTATTCTCGAAGCACTAAAGACGAATTTTCGAAATTGTGAATTTTTACCTGTGGTATTGTCAATTAACCCATTGACAATACCACAGGTAAAAATTTATTGACTGATTTTTATAAGGACAGGCACGAGCTGTCGATATAATTTCTATCAATCATATTGACAAGAGAATAGCTTCTTACCGACACAGGTGGAATAATTTACTATTGCAACAAATGACTTGACTACATTAAAAAAACTTTGTCACTTTTAAAAATAAATTGAATGTTAATTTATAGTACCTAGGCGCTTTAATAAAGGCGATTGGGGCGGGGGGGGGGGGGGGGGGGGGGGACGTTTTTAAGCGTTATTAAACTGTTATCAGAGTGCTGTTATCTGCTGTGTTTTGGTTTCCCTGTATCGCCTCTTACTACGCCGATAGTTTATGGGGTTATGGATATTCTCATACCGCCACTTCACTTTAAGTTTTCTCAGGGATAAGATATGATAAATCATTTAAATAAAACTACACTGCACTACTGCACCCATGGTTGCTGTAAAGTGCTTGAAACGTCGGGAATGTAAAATAAGTTAATTTACGCGATAAAATCCGTAAAATTAGTTTTATTTAAATGTGTATAGTATGTGCCAAATCGATTGAGAAAAACGGACAATGACCTTTCGGTCGTTTAACCAGGGGTTACAAACCTTCAATATATAGGCACATTTTATATGTAGTACTTTCTTTATTTATAATGATTTTTTTATAATGATTGATATAATATATATTTATTAACTATTATTAAAAAGTTATGTGAAAGATCGCTGTAGAAGAAAAATCATCTATTGTTATAAAGTACTTTATTCATTTAACAACAAAAAACATTAATTTATAACACATATAAAGATTCGAGTGATAACGACACCGAATAAGTACGTACTTATGCAAAAGATAAAACTTTATTTTTAATATTATATAAGAACTTTATTTTTATTCGGTGCAATCATCACTCGTATCTTCACTTGATGAACTATCTGTAACATTAATTATAAAGCGATCTGCAGTTTGGTCAATTCTATCATCCATGCCACGCATTTTTTGTTCAACCTTAAGGACATGCTGAACACAGTTTTTCCATTTATCTGGCGTGATTTGAGTTAAACCATCTTTAAGTAAATTTTTAACATCTTTTAACTTGAAAGTTGTATTTTTTCGTGCAACGTACCCTTTCACATCTGCCCACACAAGTTCAATGGGGTTAAGCTCACAGTGATAAGGAGGTAACCTTACCACTGTGATGCTTTTTTCTTTTGCCATCTCGTCGGTGACGTAACTTCGATAGTTATCTTTAACTGCCTTTATTTTTTCCATTAAGTGGGTCTTTGTGTCCGAGGGCACGTATGCGATCTGTTTAGATTCTAGCCATTCCTGCATATTTTGTTTCCGCCAAGACATTGTTGGGGTTTTTTCTAAACGTCTGGAGTGGTAACTAGCGTTATCCATAACTATGACATCGCCGCTTTGCAGTTTTTCTATTACTTTTCTAAACCAGTCCTCGAAATGGAGAGCGTCCATACTCTCATGGTAGTCACCAGTAGATGATGATTCAAATACCCAATCACATCCCTCCAAAAAGCCATTTTCATTGCCAACGTGTACAACTATTAATCGCTTTCCTTTACCCGAAGGGGCTTTCGCGCCAGTAGAGTAGCCTTCTAACCGTGATTGACGAGAAGATTCAATTGTGGTGTCTTCCCATACCTTTCCCATAGTATGACCTGCGTTAATCCATGTTTCGTCAAGGTAAAAAATGTTACGTCCCTCGTTTCTTAATATTTGTATTTCTCTCAAATATCTGGTACGCCACAGAACTATCTCTGGGCGATCTATTAGACCACTTTTTCTGTTTCTCTTTATATATTTGAATTTTAAATGGCGCAACACACGTCGCAGGGAAGTTTTGCTCAAGTTTGGCAACTGGTCATCTTGATTTATACTGAGCAAAATTTTGTCTAAAGTCGGTAATTCTCCTGCAAGAAAGAACTGATGCACTTTCGCTCTTATAGCCGATTTATCAAAATCGTCCAACTTGTCAATTACAGACTTTTTTCTTTTATTAATTATTCCCTTTTCTGGTATTTTATGGGAATCTCTATACACGCTTAATACGCGATATATAGTGCTCTTGCTGACTCCTGAGATCTCCGAAACCTTTTCTACCATATTAACGTTTGAAGGATACACGTCTTCGGGCCAGGTGTTTTTGACATATTTGTATACATTAATGATAATCTCTTGTTCCCCGACCGACAAAGTGGTAGGTTTTCTCTTTTTTACTGGTGACGTTAAAGGTGCTCCAGAAGATGGGCCTGTAAATAAATGACAAAAATATACTACCATAGTACTACATCACATAAATACATATTGTTTTAGAAAATAAATACCACATGGTCACATAAAAAGAGCGCTTTAAGAAATAGAAAGGCTACGTATTTGTACGTACCTGCTACGTTTATTATGGGTCGGCGACGTCTCTTTCCACTTGATGTTGAAGGACCGGGTCCTTCACCAAATTCTCCTGAACTCATGTCGATTTAGTAACGACCGTCACAGTAAAACTAATATAACAGATTCAAAAAACAAAAACTTAACGATATAACAAATTTAACAGTAAAAACTCAACTAAAACAATGCAATGAATGCTATGAATTACCCGAGACGTACACACGCAAGCGCTATCCGAACACGAATGAAAACAAAATGGCGGACCGGCCCAAAAAAGGTGACGCATCTCTGGCTGCCATTGTCACGTTTCTTTTAGAACGAACTGACGTAACGCGCGTTTTGTTTATTTTAAAGGGATGAATTTGCAAAAGCTCAATATGGTGATTATATTGCTTCAAATATTTTTTTAATATGAAACTGTTATTAAATGAATTGCTGCGTTACTTACCATAAATTGAAATATAAAATATAACACATTTTTCGCGATGTACCGTAAGATTTTACTATGTTTATAGGAACCACAGACAATATTATTTAAGAAACAAAAAAACAAAACATATGTGCTGACCTAGAAGTGGGAATAATATCAATATTTAAATATTGTTATCACATCTAAATTGAGATTTTGTAAGTTACGCCTTTTGACACTCGGCTCATATCTGAGGTCATTGTCCGTTTTTCTCAATCGATATGGCACATACTATAGTGTTCGCGTAAATATAAGAAATCATTATATGATAAATCAATTTGGAAAGTAGAACATTATCTAAAACACATCCAACCGATTTAATGTACGCCAATAATTTACGATTTGCATAGCACTATTATACAAACTTAGTTGTTTGTTTAATCGCTATTGTCTCAAAAAGTCAGTGTAAATTGATTATAAGCTAAGTCTGATTTATTTTGTATTTTCAACAACTACCTCAATTTTAAACAAACGTATTTAATATTATTGTAAGGGTACTTTTAAAATAATACCTAATTGTTCTCGTGTATTAAACATAATAGTGTAGAAAAAAGTATTTACTGTGTATGCATAAACAATATTTTTTATATATTTTTTTTATTAAGAAATATATTTTTTCTTCTCATCATTATTTTTCCTTTCAACGTCATGATTAATTTAAATTCTCGTTCGATATTCAAAATTGGAATTAATCAATACGCATACAAAATTATGACAGTATTTTGATGCGACGTAAAATCACATGAGTAAATAGTAAAATTAAAATGAAACATAAATCGAACACGTCGTAAAGTACTAGATAGATTTACGCTTGTACGACGCGCGACGTCCCGGTGCATTACCCTGCAATCCACTATAGTCTTAACCTTGCGAACAGGTCTGAGCTAGCGGCATCAGCCGGTTCTGCGAACTTGAACCCTTTACTGATCGTATTATCCCGTATATTGCGCACGACAAACAACATCTGACAGCAAAGACCTTGAATACACCTATACGGATCTGAGTGCTATTGAAACATAAAAAAATAGTTTTCGTTCACATTTTTTTTATTTAAAAGCGTCTCGAGATCACGAGTTTATTTACATATGATGTCATAAGTTAATACAGATTAAATAAGATCAGCGATAGATAGTATAGGATACGGAGACGCGTAATAACAACATAATATTCAGACCCGAAAAATGACCCAGAAGTAGGGTGAAATTTTTGGAGTGTATGTACGTATGTATCTATGTCTATTTATTTGGCATGCTCTGTATCTTAAACGGCTTGATGGATTTCAACATAAAGGCTGTCGTAATAAATTTTTAGTAGTGGAAATGACATAAGGTTTAATACTTTTCTCTTTCCAGTAAACTTCTTTACGCAGTCGGTTTTTTTAATTACTTTTTTAGCTTTAAGCCTAAATTTTGGCTTAATTCACATTGAACTCACTCTTTCTCACTTTGACATTGACCACTAATTTATATATATTATATTGTATTAATACTTAGGTAGTTCAAACACAAATTCTTTAATTTAATAAAACATTAAATCAAACAAGAATTATTGCTCCCCAAATTAATAATTAGGTACCGATATTGCGAATTATGAATATATTATTATATTTATTCACGTGAAAGTGACAAACACAGAATTCAACCACGAACCGCTGTTCATGATTCATATGTACATTTATGCAGCGAACTGTACTTTATGTTTGCGTTTTTGTTCAACGTAGGTACTTGCTTGAGGGGATTTCTTTTGAGATGAATGGAGCGGGTTCCAGTTTTATTTTAGAATAAAAAAACACGCAAACCCGTTTCCCTAGCGTCTTTGAATTGTGTATTCTTGACTAAGCATTAAGCACTCTGATAAAGCACTCTGCTTTGATTGCAATATTTTTTACTGCGTCGAATTATTTTTAGTATGTTTTTGCATTGAATTTGCTACGGTACCAAACACGATGTAAGTACCATATTATGACAAACACTTTGCATCAACCCATATAATTAAACTGTGTGATATATCTCATATAAAATGTATGAATACAAAAATTTTAAATCCATGTATACTCAAAACCATTCGAAACTTTGTTATCAAAGAAATTCTCAAGTAAATATAATTTGCTCAGATATTTGTAGCTTTTCATTTATTATCCTCTCTCAGAAATGAGCCTCTCTTATAGTGAAAAGGATCTTCCATAATCACCCTCACCTTCTATAATGTTTAGGATATGTTATATTTAAAAAATATAATTTCTTATTTATTTCATCCAGGAAATTTATTGACGCAAGTGGGCTGGCGACCGTGTCTTGTGGGAATCTATAGACCTATGCCATTGAAATATTTGTACTGTGTAAACTGTACTACTATGTTTACTAACTGTAAACAAAAATTGTTCGCTGCTCTAAGTCTTCGCGCATGCACGGGAGATACGAGGGTGGATTGAAAAGTACTCGGCCTAACACAGATCCATTCAATTCTAAAAATCAAATCTACCCACATTATTTAGTTCAGTTCAGACTAGTTCATTGTGTGAAGTTCGAAACGTGTGCGATAATTAGTTGTGATTTTATAAATTTATTAACAAAGTAATCGGACATAATTTCCGCGAATGGAGCAAATCGAGCAGCGTGCCGTCATTAAGTACCTCCATAAGAAGGGGCTATCATCAAAAGCCATCCATGATGACACGGTCAGTACATTAGGCGATTGTGCTCTGTCATATTCATCCGTCAAAAAATAGATAGCAGAATTTAAGCGTGGTAGAGAGAGTGTGAAAGATGAACCCCGCTCTGGAAGGCCTTCGACGTCAACTACTGACGAAAATATTAAAAAAGTACTTGATTTAATAATGGGAGACCGCAGATTAAAAATTAGAGAGATAGCCGAGATTATAGGCATCTCTTATGAACGAACTCAAAACATCATTGTCAACGAGTTGGGTTTCCACAAGGTGTCTGCGAGGTGGGTTCCGCGACTGCTTTCAGTTGAACAAAAAAGGACACGATTGACTATTTCACGCGACTGTTTGGAGTTATTTGAAGCCGATGCAGATGATTTTTTGAATCGTTTTGTTACTATAGACGAAACATGGGTTCATTACTGTACACCGGAAACAAAACAACAATCAAAACAGTGGAGAAAACCTGGTTCACCACCCCCTAAAAAGGCTAAGTCGATTTTGTCGGCAAATAAGGTGATGGCTTCAGTATTCTGGGACTCGAAAGGTGTGATTCTGATTGATTATCTTGAAAGGGGTCAGACTATAAACTCTGATTACTACTGCACCTTACTACGTCGTTTACGAGAGGAAATAAAAGAAAAACGTCGAGGAATGCTCAGAAGAAAAGTCCTGTTTCATCAAGATAACGCCCGTGTTCACACGTCAGTACAGTCGATGGCTGAAATTCACAACTGTGGCTTTGAACTGTTACCGCATCCGCCGTATTCACCTGATCTGGCACCATCAGACTTCTTTCTGTTCCCTAACCTAAAAAAGCACTTGGGAGGTCAAAGATTTTCGACAAACGACGAGGTCAAAGCAGCTGTAGACGCATATTTTGACTCTAAGGAAGAATCATTTTTTTTCAACAGTCTAAATGCTTGGAAGGGGAGGTGGCAAAAGTGTATTGAACTTGATGGTGATTATGTAGAAAAATAAAAATATAACTGATTTAGTATGTGTTTATTTTCTTGGTTAGGCCGAGTACTTTTAAATCCACCCTCGTAGTATAGTCGCGTATGCGCGAAAACTTTAATTTAATATAAAATAAGATATTAATATAAAATAAATATAATAATGTGATATAAAATACTCTTATTTTAATCTAAAGAAACATATTTCTAAATAAAATGTAATAATAATTATCTTATAGAATTCACTAATCTCCAATTTACGCAATATTTAGTTTAGTGTAGTGTATGGATTGCAGTACAGTTCAGTTGAACATAGTCAATGTTCATAATGCGAAATCTAGTGCGTAGTACATATATATCGATGACCTATGAAGTGATCTTGCAATGGGCTGTGATAATGATAATAATAGATATCACAAGGGAACATCATTCTTGTTACATGAAATATTATGGCTAATATTATACTCTCTCGGGGTGCTGATTTCAGCTCTAAAGTCAGTTGTCAGATTGTTTGTTTTAGCTTATATTTTATAATTAAGAAGCGTTTTTCAAGAAAAAACTATTTTTATTAAGAAAACCTTTAGAAAAACAGCCACTACTTATTTAAAAAATCTTTTATAAGATTTTCTTGCTTGACTTGGTTCACGAGAGCTGTTTTTAATGCTCCAACAATAGTCCGTCATCATGTGAGCGTTCCAGTGACCCTGGTAACAATCCTTCATAGTTCGAATGTCTTGATGAAATCGTTCCCCTTGTTTTTTACTCAGATCACCAAGATTTTCAGGGAAACGGACCAAATGGCTGTGGAGGAAGTATACCTTGATGCTCATATTACAACCAAGCTGCTGGAAGTGTGACAATTCATTCCAGGCATTTTTTTCAATATCAGTCTTGTAACTAATAAAGTTTTCATCCTTTATCAACCTTCTTATTTGTGGACGATCAAAAATTCCGGCTTTAAATTTCTAGGTGCTCAAATTATGGAACTTTTTAGGGATGTATTTAAAACAATCACTGTCCTTGTTCGGAGCTTTGACAAATTGTTTCATAAGCCCTAGTTTGTTTACCACATTCAATTTTCCCGGAACCATAGCTTGCCTGGAAGGGCAACCTTTTCTAACCCAGTGCACAAAGATAGCTGTGCTATCGCACAGACAAATAAAACAAGGATATTTTGTGGCCATACAAAATATCCTTGTTTTATTTATATTTATATTATATACCCTAGTTGTCCAAGAAGAAAATTCACCATTTTTAGATCTACACATATCAGCCACTTGTGTTCGTTGTACTTGACCCATCACAGTAGCTACTACAGACAAGCAGCTAGCAGATTCTTCTTTGACTGTAGGTGAATATGCAATAGGTGTCCAAAGTAATCAAAATACACCCGTTTTGTGAACTCCGACACACTGCGTCTATAATTTTTGAATGTATATTCACCACAGATGTTACAAAAATAGTTGGATCGTTGTTTACAGATATTTCTCCACGTGGACGTTGTTAAACAAAAAAACTTTTTTAAAATACAGTTCGGCTGATTTGAAGTTTAAATGTGACTAGTACAAAAATATGTCTGATCGTTGTATCTCAGAAACTCGAGCTGCAAAATAAAAAATGAAATTAGAATGTAGATTTGAAATCAGCGACCTGAAATTAGTAAACAACAGGCATAAAATTCCATGCAACAAAAAAGTTTAATTTTTTTTTTGCTTTGTATTTATTTTTTTAAAGTAAAAGTAAAACAAAGTTTCAGCTTTTTTATAATGTCTCACTGCTGGGCACAGGCCTCCTATAGTTACTGAGAGGTGTATGGTAGTTATGGTAGTTGGCGTTGCTACTGTGCATGTTGGTGAACTTCTCATGTTTTTATAGGGGCGGGGGCAAATGAGCACCTGGTTCACCTGATGGTAAGTGACTACCGCCTCCCATGAACAACTGCAACACCAGGGGAATAGCAGATGCGTTGCCAGCCTTTTAAAAAGGAGTAGGCTCTTTTCTTGAAGGTCCCTAAGTCGTACCGGTCCGGAAAATCGCTGGTGGTAATCGATTCCACAAGGAAGTTGTGCGAGGAAGAAAACATCTAAATCACACAGAGGTGGACCGCCAATCATCCAGGTGGTATGGATGGTATCGCAAGTTTTGTCGCCATGTGCGATGGGGAAATTGAGCGGCTGGAATTAGTCCGAACAATTCCTCAGAGCACTCCCCGTGGGAAATGCGATAAAATACGCAAAGAGATGAAACATCTCTAAGCAGTGCCAGTGAGTCAAGCCGATCGGAAAGAACTCGGTCGTCGACGATTCGAACCGCTCTGCGCTAGATGCGGTCAAGTGGAAGGAGCTGGCACTCGATAATTTAAATTTCGATAATTTTAAAAAAATGTCCTCGTAATACTTAACTTTTCAGACAGGCATGATTCCTCTCATGATGATTTCCTTCTCCGCCAAGTATGTGTATATTTATTTATTTTTATATAAAGAAATCAAACCAATATGATTTCAAGCACGTCTTCTGCTGTCATCTCACTACGGGAGTACAAGTAGAGTGCAATAGTAACACAAATACAGAGGCATCCATCCATCGTCCAAGCCCGGGTAGGTTTGTAACTACCCAATAAAATCAGAGGTAAGATGAGAGTATCAGTAAATTCCGAAAAGTTCATAGTTTCTCTACAAAAACTTTTGAAAATAAAACCACGATAATATAAAATTTTGGTCAAAACATTTTATTTATAAAAAAGTACAATTCCTTCCAACGAACAGAACCGAATTACGGAATACGTCATTTACAACGTTCAGCAATACCATTTTGTAATATAAATAGTGATTAGCAGCTATATTTTTCCACTTTTCTCGAAGAAAATGTATTTCTATATTTTCTAAACGAACTTTCTAGACCCCCTGTGGTTTACAGTTAGCGTGCTCCGCTGTAAATATTTTATAATTCCTATTTCTACTAAGTCGCTTACAAATTTCTTTTCGTGTGGATTTTACATTAAAACTTCAGATACCGTATCTAAGAAATTGTTTGTGAAAATTGTAATTTTAAAATAGATGGAATAGAGAAATAAATGGAAAATTAATGCATTCATTTGTTACCGTTACCGTCACAGCTTATTAAACTTTACAGCTGAACATAGGGCTCCCCCATAGGTTACCTCATAGGGGGGATATTTGCCATGGTTGCCACGCTTGGAAAAGCGGGTTGGCAACCGCAGGTTTTTATTTTCAGTCGTTATTAAGAAGACGCTGCTGCCTATCTCCTGATTTGTTTCCTTCTACTCTCTTCTTCCGTGGGTAACATAAGAGGTGACTCTTATGTTACCCACGGGCTGATATGGGGTAGTGGGTATTCTTACACCGCCACTACACGGCACTCATTCATTACAGACTTTCAAAGTACATTGTTGAACATAGGCCTCCCCATAGAATGCCATAGTTGCCACGCTAGGCAAGCGGGATGGTAACCGCTGTTATTTTTAGTTGATTACTCAGAAGACGCTGCTCTCCATCTCCTGCTTGTTTTCCTCTGTCACCTAATATGACACCCACAGAATGAAATAAGTTAGTGGATATTCTTACACCACTACTACAAGGTAATATGTAAAAATGGAAATTATTTAGATGAAACTCTTAATGATTAGCAAAAAAAATATTTATAATTCAATCCAAAATAAGTAAATTAATTTACAAGACCACAGGTAAAATATTAAAAATTATAATAATAAAAAAAAACTAAAACTAGAAACTTAATTACCATATAGTCCTACTCCCCGCGGTGTCGTGCCAAGAACGCTCACTACGTTTCCCCGCTGAATGGCTATACTTAGCCTTCGAGCGAGAAAAGAACCAGCCCTCTTATCACCAGCAGCAACGACCAGCCGCGAATGGAGTTCCTTTAAGAACTTCACCGCACGTGGACCCCACGGACCGATAGTCTCTACAGCAAATGGCACAAATATGTAGTCATCTCTCAGAGGCTCATACTTGCACCACTTACTCAGTTCTGCTGCCTCTGACGCCGCCCCGGCTCTAAACAAGGTACCCCTGAGATGAGAGGCCGCCAGAGTGTCTACGCAAGTAGCATCCCACACTAGGGCTTTACCTCTCTCCCAAGGGACCAATGTCGTACCGTCGGGTCTCCTGCCATCGTCTCTAAATATAAATATTCCACAAGGCTCTAAAACCGAGGGAAAATTTATAGAGACAAGAGCCCTTCGGATGACATCGTTCAAAAAACTGTGCCGTGAAAACCTACCGGAGCTTTTCTTACATGAAAGTCCGTCGAGCCCAAACTTGTCGACGCTGCTACCACAGGGGCACTCATGGGGTTGACAAAGCGCCGCTCCTAGTCGGATTCCTACGGCAATACGCAAGCTTTCCCCATCAAATAACGTGCCGAGATTACTTGATGGTAAAGCGTGTAACCAGTGACTAGATTGCTTATTCGAAACAGCTAGAAGGCGTGCCTTATCTTGGTCACTATGGAAATTATGAAACAAATCTTTCTGCACGCCCCGTACCAACGGAATATCCCACTATTTTTGTTGGTTAACTTCCAGTGGAACATTTTCACCGGGATAGAGAGTTTGCCATGGCTGCTCTGCCTCCGTAGCAAAGCATAGGTCTACTTTATTATTTAAAATTATGTTACATTAGTCACTGACACTATGCACGAAAGCAAGGAAAGTAGGCAATGCAACGCTAGAAAGATTTCTCACACCAATGCCACCAAATTTTATAAGTATAGTAGCTTGAGTCCAGGCCGTTGTATTTAAAGTTAAATTTAGAATTTTTTCTATAGCTATTTTAAGATTATTATCAATATCTTTTAAAATATCCGAACATTTCCAGACTGGACTCGAGCGAAGTAAGTATGTAAATCTAGGTACAAGGAGACAATATTTTAAAATAGTAAGAGCTATGTGAGGGTTTAATTTATACAATTTATCAACGTGGTTTGAAAACTGATCAAATTTTGTTTTTAAAACAGGTTTAATACTATAGAAAAACAATGGGGCACCTAGCAGGTATAGTGATTCCGTACTGACAGTTTTTATTCCTGGAGAAACATGATTGAAATTTTGAATTAAACTGTCTCTATGAGAAGTAGATAAATTATTGGAAAAAAATATTTCACATTTATTGCCATTTGGTTCAAGACCAATATTTTTAAAATTTCGATAAATATGAGTAAGATCACTGAGGACGTCATCTGTTCTACCTCCCAGTGATACCTTTTAAACACTTTTAACTTTTGAAAAGTTCTGGACCTAGTGGGTCACCCTGCTGAACACCGACAGCAGAATCGATAACATGGTTTTCGTAAAACAAGTTAGTATTTTGACTATAATATTGCCAAACGTAATGATAAATTTCGGGGGTATTGTTAGCCACTTCTTTCAGCAAGGTTACCCTATCGATAGAGTTAAAAGCATTCCTTAGGTCAACCTTCACAAGAACATCAGAGTCTGCATCAGAGTTTGTTAAAAATGTACGCACTGAATGTACCGGCGCCTCACAGCCACCTCTAGTGCCAGAGCCTAATTGAGTAGGCTGAAATTTGGTCTTAAGGTTAGAGATTATATGCCTGCATGCTAGTTTTGAAGTTAAGTGTCGAAATGTAGAATCAACGGCAATAGGACGAATACCGTTATCCTTTTTTTTGAAGGCACATAATCTTGCCCCATATAAGAATGGAATGAAATTTGGATTAACATTACCAGAAAGCATAAAGTTACATAATTTTTTAATGTCTTTAAGAAGTACTTCGCCGGCGTCACCGACAGAAGCACTTACAAGATCTTTAAGATGTTGAGACGTAATTCCGTCAATGCCGCCAGCAGAGCCATTCGAAAATGACATAATTGCTTCTAAAGTGTCTTTTTCGGAAATTTGTAAAGGTTGCATAGAAGTCTTGGGAGGCAGCGGTATCAGCGGTAAACCCTGAGAAGGTTTGACCGAAGGATGCTTCTGACGAAGGCTTTCAAGAGTTTCGACATTACGAGGAGCCAGGACGGCGTCTGAGAATAAAATAAAATACGGGATGCATTTTTTAATTCGACATCCATTACTTTCGACTCAACCACTTTTTTTAAATCAAATTTAGGCCGTGGTCGAGATAAATGAGTATTAATTGGGTAATCTAAATTTTGAAAAGATGTCTCTTTAGTTGAGACGTAATTGATTTATTTATTGTTTTATCAAAATGAAAATGGAAATATGCGAAAGTAAATAATTTTGCCAACTATTTTCACTATTAGTGAAACAATTTTGAATAGTGCATGACAATGCTTCAGCAAGCTGCATCCTCGCACCTCTAGGAATTCTTTTAACCACTGGTACATTACGATGATAATTGTAAATTTGCTCCGAAAAAAGGGAAACATTTGTGTCATTAGCTGAATTGCTAATAGAGTTATGAATTTCTACGGTAGGCTGTGAAGCCGAAATACTTTTACTATGGCATTTTGACACTGTAGGAAATTCGGCTGTGAATATAGCGGAGCAGAGATATTAAACAAAAACTAAACAAATCTCTACAGCACTCAAAAGTCTTTATATTACATAACTTTTTTTATAGGAGAGGGGGCAAACGAGCATGCGGCTTACCTGATGGTAAGTGACTACCGCCGCCCATGAACAACTTCAACACCAGGGAGGGAATTGCAGATGCGTTGCCGGCCTAACTTCATATTTAATTGCTGCTGTACCCCGCATCTTTCCCTGAAACAGTAATTTACGGCCTAAATAGAATCACTTTACTCTATAAATAAAATATTATCACATCACTTCCCTGGATTTATTCCACATTGATAAAGAATTGTTTGTAGTCGTTATGCTTTGACAGTTGACAACGACGCAGCAGAAATATTTTCCTTTATAAATGACTATTGTGTCTGAAATCAAAAAATAATTATTATAATAACTCTCTTAAATATTTACTGATCTTTTCATTGAAATTTATAAGCCAGAATTGGCCTCTAAATAACAAAATAAAATAAGTTAAAAATACGTAGCTTTAGACAGTGAAAAATTTTGACCAATGAAATTTATAAAATAATAAGACCGCGATTGTGACTACCAAGCATGGAAACTATGGCAAATATACATTTATGAGGGAATCTATGAGGACACGTTCAACTTTTAAGTTTGATATACCTAGAGACCATGCAATATCCTGCCTGTCCAATATAATAATGCATTAAATATGCGCTTTGGATTGGCAAGCATACGTGATTCATCGTTCATGATCGCCGTAACACAAACTGATGGTCTTTGTGATACGGCGATTCTCTATCTTGCACGTATAACATGGTACGCGGTGAAGACATTTTGCAGCGTACTATAACTTGGAAAGGACCACGTTCACACTAAATGAAAAGCATGAAAAGCATGAAAAGCAGCGTAATGCTGCTTTTTGTATTTCAAATGGTACGCGACGTGAACCGGTGAACCGTGACCGGAGATTTTATATATTTATTCTATAAAGTTGGCTGCAAAAGTAAGTGGACTACAGAAGCCTAAATAGCTTCATCAGGTGGACTGTAATATCGTTTGTCACTTCAGTTTTAGAAAAAAAAGTTGGATCTTTGCCAGTACCAATGAAAGTAATTTCAACAGTGGTAGAGCCACGCGGCAGCTTTTGCTGTGGTACGGATGGGCCGGCTCGAACCGGGATGGTACCACGACCTCACAGAATACCAGCTTGAAGTAGAGGTTTACCTCTGCGTTTCGCTTGGTGAGTGCAGGTGGCCTAAGGCCCTTTTTACTGGAAATGAGGCATTCCATCTTAGTTCTCAGGGGTGACAACGCATCTGCATTTTGATTCGCAAACGAGGATTGATGTAGATGTCTATGGGCCGCAGCAACCACTTACCATCAGGTGGACTGTGTGCTCGTTTGTCACCCTTATCCTATAAAAAAAGTAGTGAATGCGGTGAAAGGAAACAGCGTAAGGAAATCTGTATATCACTGCATTCAAAGATATTTCGACGACTAGAAATCAATACGCATTGCGGCAACAAGAGAACTCTAGCCCCTCAGAAACCCTGTCACAAATAAGAGTAGGCCTATGCCTAACAGTAGGATGTATGTAAACTGTTGCTCTACTTTCTTATGCAAAACAAAATATTAAATAATACAGCCAACAACAGATTATCTAACCCTATCTTAAGTAGAAAATATATATTTACTGTTATTGCCCCATTAGCAAAGGCATTGTGCGTGGTGGAGCCATGCTGCAGCTATATTACGGTTGTTTGCATGAATGGGTCGGCTCGACCAGAGATGGACCACGCTCTCACAAAACGCCTGTGTAAAATAGCTTGTAGCAATGCTACTGTGTTTTGTATGGTGAGTGTCGAGATCAGGACACCCTTTTCTACTGGAAACGAGGCATTCTATCTTAGTCCTCAGGGGTGACAACGCATCTGCATTTTAATTCTTAATCGAGGTTATTGTAGATGTCTATAGGCCACAGCATTCACTTTCCACCGAGTGGATATGCCTACGAAACCATTTGGTAAGGAATCCATTTTAATTAATTTATTAATTACTACAGTACATCAGAAGTTCATAACTGAACAAAGTTTATTTTCAAGGATTACCTTATCGGGGAGATATTTTCCATAGTTGCTACGTATGGCAGGCAGGTTCGCAACCACTCACTCTTATCGCCAGTTTTAGTTTTCCTCTGCCACCTCTTACAATGTACACAGTTATTAAGGGTTGTGGATTATCTTGGGTCGCCACTTTACGGCAAATTTATATTTACATTGTTATAGCTATATATTTACGGAGTAGGATAATATACTATCCACAACACAGCGTTCATTTCCGATCAGGTGAACTGTGTGCTTCTTTGTGTTTGTCATTGTCATTAATTGTTTCATTGCTACTGGTAAGAACAAAATTCGAGGTGATCGCTTTCTATATATATATATATATATATATATATATATATATATATATATATATATATATATATATATATATATATATATATATATATATATATATATTAAATGTTTAATTGCATGTATGTATTAAAATTTACATTTATAAAAATTATTTAAAAATAACATCTGTTAATTTATCTTATCATTCCAATTAAAAAAAACAATACTTATATCTAGATAATATCTTCGCCTTTCGTGTCCGTGTGCACTGTAGAGTAATAATAATTTGACTAAAATGTGATGGCTACATTGACTTCATATTCATTAAGCTAATGCTATAATATACACTAATTACATTGAAATAGATTCAACAAATCATAACGAGAATAGGTAAATTAGACGTTTTTATAACGACGCAAAAAGTACATTATCAGTTGGATCTGCCTAGCGTAAAAATGAATTTGTTAATTTACAGGCGTGTTTGGTTGCGAACGACGTCATTAATTCCCATGTTAGAGAAGCGAAGGTATAATTGTTTTAAAAAACGCACACAATGAACGGGCGTGGCTTCTTAACGGTCTATAATTACGTTTGTTGATTGGTTATGGTGTTATTGGTCGAGGTTAAGGCGAGGCGTTGCTTCTTATAAAGCGTTAATATGCAGCAGTTATAAAATATGAGGTTTCGCGCCAAATTATTACACGCAGTGGAAGCAAGCGGATATTGTACGTGGCTTACATTATTGATTTAC
This sequence comes from Parnassius glacialis, assembly GCA_033319125.1. Classification (NCBI taxonomy): domain Eukaryota; kingdom Metazoa; phylum Arthropoda; class Insecta; order Lepidoptera; family Papilionidae; genus Parnassius; species Parnassius glacialis. The sequence goes on from JAVANC010000018.1 coordinate 36,435,097, forward strand.
TCCTTTTTTTTGTAATTACAAGTTGATGTTTTTAATATGCCAGTACTTCTAATATGGAACTGTTTAATATTTATCGATTATTTCGATGGAAAGCATTTTAATCGATTTTGTTCGTTTTAAAACATTTTTTATAATACTGACAAAGATCATTTGTATTTTTTATCTGTATTTATAGATTCCACTTGATGAAAGATATCCTAACTCATTAAAATACTTGATTTTACATCCCAGGTTTGACTTAACTACCACGTTTGGTGAGGTGGCAATAAATGATGATGGTTATCTCACCATCTATATTACATCCTTTGTATGCACGGTCTTTAACTACTTATATCCAACGACTCCTTGGATGCATCATCAGGTCGTCATTCCATCCAATAAGGATCAATTTATTAAGCGCAAGCCGGGACAAGTCTACTATACGAGCACCTTTTCTTTTGGTTGTCCTTCTCTTCTTTTCTTCCCTTTCGGTGGTACATCCAACTATAACAATAGCCTATATACGTACCACAGCTTAGCACAGGCGTTCTCTAATTTATAAGAGAGTAAAAGGCAAGCCAGGAGTAAATAGGTTTTTGTTAAGCTAATACAGGGCACTTTATCATCTTCGGCTGCATCACCACTTACCATCGGGTGGCTGGCAATAGGTAATGGTAAATGGATGGAAATAGGTAAGGTACGTGAGGGTAATATGATCACCTCACCTTAAACTTCGCCGCCTTTTAAAAACAAAACTAGGAGATTTTTGTACGTAGTAAAGCCATGCTGCAGCTATATTAATAGTATAGTTGTAGCACGAATGGGTCAGCTCGACTGGGGAAAGATCACGCTCTCACAGAATACCAGCGTAAAATAGCAGCTTAATGCTAGTAGTAGGTGCTTAGTCCTCACGGCTGACAACGCATCTGCATTTTAATGCGCAAACGAAGATAGATGTAGATGTCCATGGACCACAGCAACGACTTACCATCAGGTGGACTGTGGGCTCGTTTGTCACGCTTATTCAATAAAAAAGGAGAAGGACAGAGACAAAAACATAATCTCGTATACTATAACTAATATATTATGACAAAAATAGCAAACATCCTCTGGCAATAATTAGGAACACTTCGAAAAATCGACTTAAAAAAAATAACTACACTGCCCAATACTAAAATCGACTAAAATATTTTCTATATAATATCAACTGTCAAAATTGCGTCAATAAAACGGCGCCCTTTTGACCATTTTTTATTTGAATGACTGATTAAGAGCAATCGTATCACAAAGCCACCTATGCAAATAAGGCTGTAGTTTTTGAGTTATAAGACCATATTAACCGGATGGCCATATTATTCTCACGTACGTTAGAAAAGAAGGGCAGAGTCCACAGCGCTACCCCAATACGTGTTAATTTGTACTCGAATACTTAAATTTTTTGAGACATGCTGGTTTCTCACGACGAGCCATTATCAATAATAAAAACTAACACAGGTCTCCCGTTTTCTGGAGGTGCAGGTATATAACAATTATTCCGTCGCGCTTCTTCTGCAAGTGTTGGCGGATTTCACATTTCTTTGAAATCTTTTATTTATCTACATGCAGGTTTCCTTACCTACGGCTTTTTCCTTCACCGCCAAGCAAGTGGTGAATCAGCACTTTTTTTATAGGATAAGGGTGACAAACGAGCACACAGTCCACCTGATGGTAAGTGGTTGCTGCGGCCCATAGACATCTACATCTAACCTCGTTTGCGAATCAAAATGCAGATGCGTTGTCACCCGTGAGGACTAAGATGGAATGCCTCATTTCCAGTAAAAAGGGCCTTCGGCCACCTACACTCACCAAGCGAAACGCAGAGGTAAACCTCTACTTCACGCTGGTATTCTGTGGGGTCGTGGTACCCCCCCGGTTCGAGCCGGCCCATCCGTGCGACAGCAAAAGCTGCCGCGTGGCTCTACCACTGTTGAAATTTAACTTAATTGCAAATTACAATTTCAATAAATTGCCATGTTTTGGTAAGCTCCATGCCCCATTTTATCCCGTGCGTGTTGTAAAAGACAGCTATAGAAAGTGACAGAAAGATGTATGGCTTCCAAAAGATTGTGGTATACTTATCCCGCCTACACCTGGTATGAAATTCCCAGAACTGCGATAGGGAGCAGGGTTAAAGGTGTGAGACTTCTGATATTGGGATCGTCCAACCGCCTATCAACGGGAGGGTTAGGTACAGCATTGAGTATTTACGAGCGAATAAAGAAGAAGATTTATTGTACAGTTCATATTTATAATATCATCATTATATTATGATTTTTTATATTTACGCGAACACTATACATTGAATAAAACTACTTTTACGGATTCTATCGCTTTTAATTAACTTGTTTTTATTGATTACCGGCGTTTCGGGCACTTTACAGCACCCATAGTCACTGGGTAATTAAATGCGATAGAATCCGTAAAATTAGTTTTATTCAATCATTATATTAATTATCATCAGTTCATTACATTATCGTAATATTATATTATCACCAGTTCATCACAAATCCACTGCTAAACACAGGCAGGCCCCTAAGGAATCACAAAACACTGTCCTGAGCCACTTGTCTTACTCGATCGTCGCACCAACTTCTAGAACCCCGCTCTACACTTCGCTTAACGAGGCTGCCACACTTAAAACCTTTCTTTCTCAGTTGTCGGTTCTTCGAGCTATATTACCGGCCTATTGCCATTCAAGCTTACTACCTATTTATCTACTGCGGATCTCCTTATTACAAACTCCATCGCGCAGAGAAACTCCTAGATTCTATCAATAGCTTACTGAGCATCCTTGAGCTTCGTCATACGGCCAGCAGCGAAAGACCACGCCATAGATCTATATTTTATCACTGTCTGTGGTGAACAGTGTGTCATTTCATTTTAAGTGTGTATTTCTGATTTCTTTTTCTTCTTTTTCTGGTTAAAATAATGCCATAATATTAGTATTAAAACATAATGGAAACAATCTGGTGTTTTTATTTATACCCATATTTTTATGTCCTTTGACCATTTTTGTTCCCAAACGAACACACAGTCCGATAAGTTCCGAAGCAATATAATGTAAAAGTAAAGTTGCAGCCTATTTACGTCCCACTGCTGGGCACAGGCCTCCTCTCATTTCTGAGAGGGTTTTATGGCAAGGAAATGTTCGCCGCGCTGCCCCAATGCGTGTTGGCGAACTTCACATGTCTACGAAAATATTTTTTTCTTTTTCTCAGACATTTAGGTTTCCTCACGATGTTTTCCTTCACCGCCGACCAAGTGATAAATCAGCACTTAAAATTGCAATTAACAATGAGGGCATCCACGACTTTATCTGCCACCAGGGCGGCGCCACTTTACAGTGAGGTAAAGTATTTGACAGATTTCATAGCGGGGACGATAATTTCTTACGAAAATGTAATCTTTAAGGTTTCTTTCTGTATTATGAGTTATATTTTATATTAATTACATTAGAAGTGAATAAACCAAACTATAAATATAACTAAAAGCCGATTTTAAAAAAAAAAAGAGTTATAAAGTACATAAAATTAAAACTCAAACCACTGACACAATGTGTTGTGTATTAATATAATACTCTAGATAATGATAAACTATTATTTAAAACTAATTTCTCAATTAACTGACACTGTGCAACAAAAAACTTTACCTCAGTCGCTACTAGCGACATCTGGTGAGTGGAAGATTATTAGCCCTCATTTCAATGGTGCCGGCGGGGATCGAACCCGGGTTGCTCGCGTATTGTGAAATTTACCGCGAGTGCTAACCATCTGAGCTACCACGGCTTAGCTTATATTTGTAATTATTAATCAAAATGGAGATACAATTATTAATCAAAATGGGGACTAAGATGGATGCATCGTTACCTCTTTACTGTTTCTTCAATCGACTTTAAATAAGGAGGAGGTTCTCAATTCTACTGTTTTTTGTTTTATGTGCGTTACTTCAGAACTTTTTTCTAGGTGAACAAATTTTCATGGTTCTTTTTTTACTTGAAACATTTTCATGTGGTCTCATATAAATTTGATCAAGATCTGACCATTAGTTTTTCAGTTATCCTTAGTAATGCGTATTTAGTTGACTTCGACTACATTGATGATGTTCTCATTTTATTTATATTGAAGTCGGTTGTACAAAAATTTTAATTTTACCACTTTTATTAACACTTCTCGCCAAATGTCATACGTTATACAGCAATATTATACTGCTATTTTACGCTGGTAATCTGGTCCACTGCTGAAGTGGCAATAGGCCGGCCATATAGCTCGAAGAACCGACAACCGATGGGAAAGAAAGGTTCCCGAAGCCGTCACCCCACTAGGTGGAGTGATGACCTGTTAAGACATGCAGGAAGTCGACAGATGTAAGCGGCTCAGGACCGTACTTTGTGGTATTCCTTGGGGGAGACCTACGTTCAGCAATGGACTTGTGAAGGGCTGTAATGATGACAATAATGATGATGATGATTCTGTGTAAGTGTGGTACTTCCTCGGTCAAGCTTTTTACGTGGTAGAGCCAAGCTGCAGCTATTTTATAGATGTAGCAATTGTGGGCTTGACCGGTGAAAAACCACTCTCTCATAGAATATCTGCCTAAAAAAGCAGTTTAGGTAGGTTAGGTAATGCCGCTGTATTTCGAACGATGAGTGTAGAGAACCGGAGCCCCTTTTTACTGGAAACGAAGCATTCCATCTTAGTCCTCGGGGGTGACAACGCATCTGCATTTTGATTCTTAATCGATAATAAAATGTAGATGTCTATATACCACGGTATCCATTTACTATCTGTGGACTGTGTTCTCGTTTGTCACCCTTATTCTATAAAAAAAATCTGACCGACTTGTGCTGTAGCCATGGATGTCCACCGCGACTAAAGCCGTACCAAATTGATTTATTTGTAATTATTATATAATGAATCAAATCATTATCTATATAAACAGACAAGAACAGACAAACACATATTTACTGGCAGTCTCTGCCTTAGACAATCAAAGACAATGAAAAATTCATGAATCGAAAAAAAGCATAAATGGATTTAAGCAAATGATTTTTCAACGTTATTTATGTAAAAACGACCTCCCATCGAATACAAAAAACGGAGTACCCCAAATAGCCGTTACCCCATAACTTTAATCACGATACCATAAATAAGCACATAAGGATATTGCATTGAACCGTCACTCCTATTAAGCCCCTATGGAAAAAATTCACATAAAAAATTCAGGGGTCGAACCCCACCCTCACCGTTTTTTTTTGTTGATTCGTCACCCTACATTTCGAGATCTCGTTTGTATTATTGGTACATAATGGGTATTGATTTTCAAACCACCAATCGGTTTACTTTGCCTTCATATATTTAACGATTATAGATTTTTGTCTGTGTAGATACATTACTCAATAAATAAAGAGCCAGATTTTTTTAGATCAAAATTACATATAATCGAATACTTATTGTATTTTATTTCTTTCTGCAACAAATTAATTTATGTGTTTACTGCCAATTCGGCAGTTTTTGTGATGGGTCCATGTTTCGTGGCTCATAGAGTCCAATCCCACTTTCTTTATAATATGTTTGTGTTCGTGAGTTAGAGAACTTTTTTGTCTATCTAGTATATTTCAGGAAGAAATGAATAGAAGTCACCAAAGAATTTTCATTTTATGCTTTATAAAAATAATAAATTAAGTGACAGTGGGTTCAGCAGTGGACTTGTGGAAGCTGTAGTAATGACGATGATAATGATGAAGTTAGGTGATTAAATTTGTTTATAACCTTTCTAAGTTGTGATGAAAATCGATCCCCTAGTTTTTTCTAAATTAAATATACTTAAGGAACTTGCAATTAACCGCAACCACGCCAATTTTTTATTTCCAGAAGCAATGTACAAAAATTTGAAAGTTAAATATATTTAAATCTTACTTTAGAATTAAATCATATTTCACTATATTTGAACAATGAAAATATAAATTCAAAGTCTTACACATTTAAATTCTGGCAAATTTTAAAAAGTTCTATTTAAAATAATTTGTTGCAATATTAGACGAATAAATTATTGATTAACCCATTATTTTTTAAGTTTAGTCTTTTATATCTTATAATTACAAATTAAATACATAAATGTATTAATTCGTTCAATAATATGAAGACTAAAATTAGTTTAAAATTATTTTTGAGAACTTCCCTTTAATAAGTTCATTCGCTTCTAACAATGATAAAACTTAGACATAATTACCTGGCGGCATTTTTACCATCGCGCAAAAATCGACAGGCGCGGGGGCGACGCTTTCAAAGATGGCTGCCATGCCTCTTAGCACCCTATTTTTGTGTTCTTGCCTCCCCCGCTGCTCCCCTGTTTATGCATTTGGCCCCTGTCGCCCCACGCTCGCAAAAGTGCACCCGGTTTTTGTTTTGAGCTGACGTCGGGAATTTAAAAAATGAATTCGACTTGCAAGTCGTTGAAAACCAACGTACATTTTAATTGGACGGTTTTGTTTTGGTTTGAAGTAATGAGACGGACGCGAAATATAACTAATTACATATTAGTTTTTATACTTTTTCACGTTATATTATTTATAATTAAAACTGAAGCACTGAGTTTAGTCGTTAATTTTAATTACATTAGTTACTTCTTTGATGAGCCAAACATATTTAAGTGTAATTAAATTAAGGAGCAAAAAATTACTTTATTTTTGTAATATTTCAGTAATTATAGAAAAAACAAGTAATATTCTCGATTCATATTATAGGTACAGACGTATGAAAATGACTGCTGGAGTTATGACTCCTTTCCTATTAAGGAGTCTCGATAGGTTGGTACCAGGAAAGGGTATCTAAGCCTGTTTCTGCCGCAAAGAGCGTCTAATGTTATGGCTATGGAGAATATTGAAAAACCAGTATGATAACAGTCTGCGAGATATTCTGTATCATTATTTTTGTGTAGTAGAGTCACGCTGCAGTATAATTTTGACTGGCAAAGGACCACGCCAGCAAGAATGGCAGCGTCTTTCTTATGATGAGCATTTTCTACTTCAATCTTTAGAGGTGACAGCAAACAACAAATTTTGATTGCATAGGTGATATGTAATAAAAACTAAGTACACTTATTTTGAAAACTACTCGCATTAATGAAATTATTTTAATCAGCATAATATGAATAAAAGACAAAATCATAGTGCCAGTTTTATGTTTGTATGGCGTTTGTATGTATCTAAAATATTTTGAACTCAAAAAAAAATCATTTTTTCATCTTTACTTTAATTAAAATTGATTTTTTTCTCAGAACATAAGAACTGTTTGGCATAAATATATTTATTTTGAAAACATTATTGATGGGCTGTGAAAAACTAGCAAATATTCTACAAATACCACCATTAGAAAATACTTACAATAACCAAACAACTATTCAAATGCTAGCGTGGCGCTACATTGTAGAGGCACGCTGCAGATGTGCTAGCTATATACAGCTGTAATACGAATGGATTGGTTAGACCGGGGTAGAACCAAGCTGTCACAGAATACCAGCGTGAAACAGTAAAATAATAAATAGAATCAGGCGTTACATTACGGAAATCCATTATATTTAAGTTGGTAAACATTACCTTACGTACATCCGCTTGGTAAAATAAAATTATGTGTCTTACCTAGTTTGAAAAGCACCTCCCGCCCTCCCTCAAATGTGTGCACTATCACCGTCACCACTAATCCCAGCACCACTACTCCCAACACTACACTAGGAAAGATATACCACTGGCGACAAGTCTTAGCGGTCAGCCATCGCAGAGTCTACATCACCTGAATATGTCTCGTGTCTACACGAGCCATCTTCAGGTAATGTAGACTGTGCGAAATTCGTGACGTATTGGCGTCAGTGGTGTGTCTTTCCTAGTGTAGTGGTGTTGGGAGTAGTGGTGCTGGGATTAGTGGTGACGGTGATAGTGCACGCAATTGATGAAGGGCGGGAGGTGCTCTTCAAACTAGGTAAGACACATCATTTTATTTTATCGAGCGGATGTACTCAAGGTAATTTTTACCAACTTTAATAAAACAGTAAAGTATTGCTGCTATGTCGTAGGATGAATGTAGAGAACCGGATATCCTTTTTACTTGTAACGAGGCGAGTTATTTTAGTCCTTAGGGGTGATAACGCGTCTGCATTATAATTATTCTTAATCGAAGATAGATGTAGATGTCTATGGGCCACAGCATTCACTTACCATCAGATGTACTGTGTGCTCGTTTGTCACCCTTATTCTATAAAAAAACAACCATCTAACCAAAATGTTATTTTAAAACGATTTTTATACCGCCAATAAATGGCTAAATAAATATATAATTAAAATGTATAATCGAAAAAAAAATCATTTTTAGCAAACCCCAATTCTAAAGTCATAAAGCACAAAATGTCTTACAATTTACTGAAATAAGAACGCACTATTCATAAGGAATGATAGATTCTTCTTTTTTCTTCATCAGGTCGTAAAAGCCCACTAGCACCACATAGGCCTCACCCGTTGTAGAGAAGCGCTTGGCAGCACTGACGGCAGTATCAGACGTCCTAAACTTTTTACGTTGCTCCCCTTTACCGGTCGAGATCTGGGGGCACGGCAGTGCCCCCGCCAAGTCGAGCAAAAAAGCGGCACGGCCGTACCATCCTTTTCTCGAAGCAGTTCAGGCCATTTCCGAAACCCTATAACTTTGTTATGGATAAAACTAGAAGCCTGAATTTTCACTGACCAAGTAGGCATTGTATAAACTCAGTATATTTTAAATTTCATTGAATTTGAACCAGTAATTTAAGAATTATAACTAGTCAAAGTTTCTTAATTTTGTCACTCACTGACTGACCGATCATCAAAACTCTAAGGCACTTCTAGCAGACATAGAAACTTTAAATTTGGAAGAAAATTATTAATAGATAAATCAAGGAAAAATTAAAATATTTTACAATTTCGGTCCAGTTTTCGAGAAACACCAACTGCATAAATAACTTTGTAATCCCATATAAACATATAGTATTACAAAGTTACATTTGCAGTGAATGAATCGGTGTACCTATATATGTATAATGGAATAATAGGTGTAAATAGCTACCTAGATATAATATCTACAAAAAGAAATGATATGCCATCAAAAACATAACTTGTAAAAAAGCCAAGTCTCGCAACTCGGTTCTTCTACCGTAAAAAGTTGTGAGATCCATGTAATACCAAGTCGGTTAATTTATTCAGTCCATAGATTGATACATACAATTGCACTAAACAATCTAATTTAATATAATATGTATTACTTGTGAGATATACTGTGTTTTCATGCGATTGCCAAGTCAATCTATGTATCAATCTATTGACTGAATAAATTAACCGACTTGGTATTAGGTACATGGATCTCACAACTTTTTACGGTAGAAGAACCGAGTTGCGAGACTTGGCTTTTTTACAAGTTATGTTTTTGATGGCATACAATTTTACGTCTGATATAAACGATGATGATAATTTCCAGGGATATTATGGATATGACATTTCGTATCTGAATACGGATACGGATATGGGAATAATTTTGTGTCGGTTTCGGTTTCGGTTACGGATATAAAATTATTTCGGACTAGCTGTCCTCCGCGACTTCGCCCGCGTGGAATTTACCACGATTTCATGGTTTTTAATTTTTCGCGCGGAACCCTAATTCTTTTTCGAAAATCAATGTATTGTATATTTTTTTATAGGATAAGGGTGAAAAACGAGCACACAGTCCACCCAATGGTAAGTGGTTGCTGCGGCCCCACTGCTGCGGGATAGATAAAATCAACTATCTGTCAGTGAAAGCCCCGTCAAAATCGGTTCAGACGTTACGGAGATTAGCTGGAATAAACAGACAGACAAACAGACAAAATTTTTAACAATTGTTTTCTTATTACCGTAATAAATCCTATATACTTTCATATGCATTTAGTAAATAGCTGTTATTTTATCATTACAAACAGACACTTCAATTTTATTTATTTGTATGTATGTACATATGTAGGTATAGATTATCCGTTAGTTTCGGATCATATTTTTTTTTATAGAATAAGGGTGACAAACGAGCACACAGTCCACCTGATGGTAATTGGTTGCTTTATTTCGGATATCCGGTAGTGTCGGAGCTCCATAATATCCCTGGTTATTTCACCATTTAACGGAAGACAAAAAAAATTCTGGCGTTTCTCGGTAATAGTCAAATGATCTCATGCGCCCCCTCGTTCATTGAGATTATACTTTGACATAATACAATTTTACAATTGTAGAAGTATGTTTATTTAATAATAATATTGATAATTTTATCAATAAAACATACTGATAATTTAAAAATATATTTTTTTTAACAACCTACTTCAATATTTTCAAATTATTAAGAATAACTCAAAAATTATTAGTCAGACCTTGATCAAACTTATATGGAATCACATATAAAGCACTAGCTTTCAAATAAAAAAAAGAATCATCGAAATCGGTTTACCCAGTAAACAGTTATGAGGTAACACACATAAAAAAAACATACAGTTGAATTGAGTACCGTCCCCTTTTTGAAGTCGGTAGAAAACAAAACCATAGATTGAATCCACGAAGCATTTATTTGCCGTCAATGTTCTTACTTTGTTTACAGAATAAGAGTAATAAACAACTGCATAGTCAGTGAGTTGATGCTGTAACTCATAGACATCTATCCTCGGTAAAGAATCAAAATGTAGATCCGTAGTCACCCCTGAGAACTCAGATGGAATGCCGCGTTTCAAGTTAAAAGGGTCTGCGGTGCTCTACACTCACCAATCACCATACGAAACACAACCGCATTAAACTGCTATGTAACGCTGTTTTATATTCTGTAATAAAGTGGTCCTTCCCCGGTAGAGCCGACCCATTCGTTCTACAACCATAATTTAGCTGCAGCATGGTTCTACCACGTAAACAAATACGAATCGCTTGTTGAAATGATCGTACATGACTCTGAACGTAATAAATTAATCTTTCCAGAATCCTTGAAATTGAAAATAAAAAAAATATTACAAGTCTAATTAGTTAATACAGTATCTATCAATTAGGATGTTAGTCAACAACTGATTTTAATAGATTTAAAAAAAATGTTTCATAATGTTTAACGACAGTACAACGAGCCCAAGGTACGACTTAGTAAACTTCTGTGATCATGCGGTTCATAAAATCAAATGTTGGTCACAAATCTACCATGTTAAGTTTACGTTAAGACTTTACGTTTGAGAATCACTAAGTATTTTTTAATTTCTCTCTTAAAAGACTCCTTGGAGAAAATCTAATGGTAATACAGATCGGATCAAAATACTACAAACAAAGAGTGAGACGTGATCATGATGGACGCTAGATCGATGTGTGACACCGTAACTTTTAATTTTTATTGTGCGTTTACAAGACTGGTTTGTTACTTGGTCGAATACTTTCGCATGGTAATTTATTCTTAAGATCGCGTGATGCAGGGCTATTTTTAAAAGAACTATGAAATTTTCTTAGTAACCTTATGTTTTTTACTTACAAATTACCAACATGAGGAATTTTTCAAGACTGTTAAAATTAAACAAAACAAATTTATAATCGTACAAAAACTGATTACAATACAGTCAGTACAGTTTGATGACCCCATGTTAGCATGAATGTTGTGTAAGCACTTATTTGATGGAATTTAGGGGTTTAAAGGGAAATTTACAAATTTCTCTAAGTGTCATACTCACATGTACGCGATACACTCTTCTGATAAACAAACACGGTTTAGGGATTGACAAATAGTGAAATCCAAAAAAACTGGCTAGCACTATTTACACATTATAATGTATATGCTTATATAAAAAAATAAACTCATCAGGCTAAGCAGGCAGGTATGGCTACTGTTAACTGATACCGTCACACTAGTAATTAGGTTTCTATAAAATTGAGGAAACTTAAATACACTTCTTAGTAGTTTATTGGAGATAAGTCTATGAGGCTGATGGGGCTGAGGCATTTTATTACATCAATTTATACAGGTACAGTTGCTAAGTGGTCGTTAGGTTTAGTGCTATCTACTTAGTTATCCGTGTATCTTAAGCCATACTATGTAGTGGCGGTTTAAGAATACCCACTACCCCATATCATCCCGTGGATGTCGTAATAGGCGACAGAAGGAAACAGATCAGGAGGTGGGCAGAAGCGTGTTCCTAATAGATACGACTAAAATTAAAAAAAACTGCGGTTGCCAACACCCTCGCCAAGCGTGAAAACTATGGCAAATATCCCCCTATAAGACAATCTATGGGCGATGTTCGGCAGTAGACTTAAACAGGCTGTAACGGTACCGGTATCTTAAGATCATAATTGAAGCTATTTAAAATGCAATAAAAAGTGAGCCATTAATTTTTATAGATGTTGTTGTGTTAACAGCTTCCTATCACCAGTATGTAGGTACACTTAAAGTTCAGCATTTTTCAAAACGGGACGAATAAGGTAGCTGCCATTCCAGAGAGCTAAGGTGGATTATGCCTCACATAATTATATATTTTTTTATATTGACTTTATTCCGGAAAAAAGTGGATGCACTGCTGATTCGCGGCAGAACAAAGAAAAACAGCGTCACATAGGTGTATTATTAAATATATTGGATGTTTATATTTATAATACATAGTAAGTATATGAGTAAGGAATGATGTATCCTTATAATAATTATTATTATTGTAATAAAAATAGAAGGCAAGTCGTCAATTTACATTCCGAGAAATCCTGTTTATGTTAGAGAAACAAATCAGTAGTAGCGGCAAGTAACTTGACTAAACAAACTGTTCAGTCTAAACGCACCACCCGCTCGCTCTAAGGCGCATGTAGGGGCATGTTACCCCCACCCAGGGGGCGGCCACCGAGAGGGGAAGACACACCCCGCGACATCTACTCGCAGTGTTGCACGATAGAAATGTGAGTGTTGATTAAAAATTTGAGATCTTTCTGTCCTTTTATCAATTTAAATTTTCAATAGTTTATTTTCAAGTACCTGTTTTAATTACGTATTATTCCCATTTACCTATTTTCGCCCTTTTCTGTTTGAGTGATGATTAAATTATAAAAAGTAATAAGTATGTAATTACTTATAATATATTATGAAATAGAATATATTTTTTTTATTTTCGTTTTATGCTTCTAATATATTTTTCTAACTTTTTTTGATCGACGATAAAATTACAAAATTTAAGAACGTAATTAATTATTTAAACTTTTTAAACTATGTGTGTGTTCATCAGTGTCATTGTGTTATCAAATGAAATAAAAAAAATATAATGCTAAAGAAATGCCAACGTAGTGTACTACACGCCTAAAGTGAACAAATTAAAAAATGTAAAGTCAAGAAATGTTTTCATCGAAGTAATAATAATATAATTATGATTAACAGTTAAATTTGTAAAATATCAAAAAATAACAGACAAAGCAACATGAAAATCATATATATGCGACCGCACCGCGACTCGGGTTCTTGCGTCAAGCGGGGGCGACCCCCCGGCGATTCTTTCTCTTATTTCCCGGCTTTTTTCGGTGGCCATTTTTACCACGCACGCGCACTGCCCACTTCGACCCCTTGGTCGCAGAAACGCATCGATTTATCCGAAGTGATGGGTGTAAATAAAGTAGAGGGTTGATCGTAGGGATGTGCCATCTTAGCATAGGCAACTTTGCTCTGAGATTGATTTGCGAAGAAAATTTAGTTTTGAACTTGGAAATATTTTTAAACTGTATTCTGTGCGATTTTGTTATTATATTTCTTTTTTTGTTTAAAATATCAACCAGTGCTATTTCGTTTTCCCGAAGAAGAATTTAACCACAGTAGTAGGCAGGATTTGTGCAATAAAGTATATATTGTGTGTACTTACTCATTGTTTTCGCAACTAATTCTACTTTACACATTATAAGCACAATCGTAACATTGGTTATTGGTGATGACTCATGTATGCCTCTTTTATATCATGCGGAAATCCTTATATATACTTTCGGCTGCGGGGGTAACGTAAAGGTTATGCCGGACTCCCGCCGGACCGGCTAAAACCCAAAAAGGGGTAATATGAATGGTTAACAAAGTCTAATTTCATATTTGAAAGATGTCAATACCCTTCTGTTAATTCTGTATACCTTTCAGTCTAGAACACAGTTGAGCAGGTACTGCTATGTGGGGGTGAAAATAAAGAGGGAAAAGAGGAGGAACCCTCTTTTACCTCTTACGTATTTTCACCGCCAAATTTCGCTCCTGTCAGACTCCTAGGCAAAAAAGAAGGCCTAACAAATCAACATTTTTAACGATAGCGCTGTGGTTGATCATAAAGCTGAAGTAGGTACTACATGGCTTGGGTTTTCATCCCATATGGAACGAGGGTTTGTACGGCCCACAAATAATTGTTCTGGGTTCAACAATATCCAAATGTTTGCCTATAAGCAGTTTATGTGTGTATGTAAACCGCCTCCACGATACAGGAACAATAAAAATAAATAAATAAGAAAATTTTTCATGTTTTATTTTATCCTTTTTTATTTATACGCAGCTCTGCAGCGTATAAATAAAACTTGACTCTACAACATAAATAAAATAAAGTAATAAAAAAATAGCTATGTATCTATGTCACTATAGACGACTTAAGTGAACAAAGTTACAGCATTTATACTTGGCACAGTAAATTTCACAGAACTTGAGAAATCCGGGTTTGTTCCCTAGCAATCCCAATAAAATTATTAAGTACAATTTTAAGTGCCGATTTATCACGTACTTAGCGAAGAACGAAAACATAGTAAAGAAACTTCTATCTCGCAGAAATTTCGCCAACATTGGGACACCATGGCGGACTTTTCTCTGTCGGCTTTAGATTTGTGATTTGTGATCTATGTATTTAATGACAGAAAACCTACTGGCCTAATAATGCCGAAAAATCTGGACTCAAATTGTACAAATGGAAATGGGAGCAGTGCCAGCTCCAGTGCAAGAGTAATCTGCAAATGGTCTCTGCACATGTCAACACCCCTTCTCCGTCAGCATTTACAGACCCCAACAAAAAAATAGTGCAATTTTCCATAATGATCAATCATTTTCTTTAGATGTATTTACAGCTTTGCCCATTAAATAAAAAAAACTAATATTAAATTACAGGCAGAATACTCAAACATATACAATTCCAACACAATTCCTCACTCACACATATAAGTACAACACGCCCACATAATTAAATAAAATTGACATTATCAGATTATTGCGTCTAATTTCCCATCGATTAGACTGCGGGCTGGTTGTACAGCTATTTTCCACCAATCTAGCCCCATCGGGGTTGCGGCGTTGCGCATAAAATTGCAATATCCGATGGCGCTCGGTGGCAGACGCGATGCAACGTTGGCCGGTAGTGACTGCGACGTACTTCCGGTCGCCATAATGACATCAATGACACTTATTTGCTTTTACAATGCATTGATACACTACCATATATATTTTCGATTAACTTATTACAATGCATTTATTTTCAGTGTCAATGGGCCGGCTATATAGCTCGAAGAACCGACAATCGATGGTGAAAAAAGGTTCTCGAGTGGCGGCCTCGTACCGGCGGACGAAGTGTAGGGCAACCCCCCACTAGATGGAGTGACGATCTGGTAAGACATGCAGGAAGTCCTTGGATGCAGGTGGCTTGGGACCGTGCTTTGTGGCATTGCTTGGCGAAGGCCTATGTTCAGCAGTGTACGTGTGAAGGGCTGTAATGATGATGATGATGATGATGATGCATTTATTAATAACAGTCTATCAAAAGTCCACTGCTGAATATAGGCCTCCCCGATACAGGAGGGATATTTTGCTACAGTTACCACTCTTGGCCGGCGGGTTGGCAACCACAATTTTTGTTATTAATTGATTTATTATCAGGAACGAACACGCTGCTCCCTATCTCCTAATTCAGTTTTCCTCTTTCGACTTTTACGTTACCCACTGATGATAATATGAGATAGTGAATCTAACCGTGCGTACATATTATATAACATAACATGTTATATAATATGTACGTACATGTTTCACAAATGTTATATAACTAGAGAGTATTTTTCTCTAGTCAATAAACTAGGACGAACCCAGTATTTATATTTTTTTCTTTTGTTATTTAAAAGCACAGAGTTGCTGCAGCAGCTAGCAAATACGTCCTCTTTTGTCGACATTGTGAATAGCACTGGCAGAGTGCAGAACGACAATCGACAATGTCATATAACATTGTTATAATGCATTGTTATTCTAATGTGTACAGTATTGTTATATGTTGCAATGTTGATAGACAATGTAACATAACGTGGACGTGTTATAAAACAAAAGTTACACAACATGTTACTTAATCTGTACGCACCCTTACGTTGCCACTAAAGAGCAAACGTATGAGGGCAAATAATTTTCTGCTCACCAGATGTCGCTAGTTAACACTGAGGTAAAGTTTTTTGTTACACAATGTCATTTAATTGAGAAGTTAGTTTTTAATAAAAGTTTATCAGTTTAAAAAGTATTATACATATTAATACAGAAAAGAATGCCTCAGTAGTAGTACAGTAGTTTTTTTACACATTATTAACTTTTTTTTAAATTTTCCTACTTTTATGAATATCTATAGTTTGGTTTATTTATTTTTAATCTTATTAATTTAAAATATAGCTAATACCACAGAAAGAAACATTATTAACCTTCACATTTTCTGAACAAATTAACTTCCCCGCTATGATATCTGTCAAATATTATACCTCACTTTTTAGTGGCGCCGCCCTGGTGGCAGAAAAAGTCGTGGATGCCCTCATTCCATTACAGTCTATAAATGTTTACTGCTGAACGTAAGTCATAGATTGCCTCATATGGCGAATTTGCCTTTAGTTGCCACGCTTGGCAGGTGGGTTGGCAACTGCAGTTTTTTATTATTTCCAGTTGTTATGAGAAAGATACTGCTTCCCATCTGATTATTTATACCTGTGTCGCCTGTACTGCTGCCCTGATTTGTTTCCCTCTGTCGCCTCTTACGACACCCACGGTATGATATGGGGTAGTGGATATTCTTACACCGCCAAGCGGCGTTCATAGCTGTCCTATGTTCAGCAGTGGGCTTGTGAGGAGTGATAATGCCGATTATTTTGTATGCCGGACCCGTAAGTAGTAGTAGATACTTTGAATTACACCAACAAATGAATTGGAGAAAACAGTAAACCAAACTCATGATAATATGGACCCCACTATAGAATTTTGGATTGTCTACTATAATCTATAGAATTTCGAGTTGTCTACTAGGTATAGTCTTTAGAATTTTGAGTTGTCTACTATTTTTTCCTCAATGTTTGGCTGGGATTCGAATCTTGAAGGAGTGTTTCCAGTAGTCAGAGTTTTGATCAGTCTCGTGGTGGCCAGATCAGAATCTTTGCCTAAATATTTTAACAAAGTTCATAAAGTTGTCCCCAGCCTAAACGAGTTACCTCTGAACATGTTAAAGAGTAATTCGATAAATCGACGTAGGCGACGTCGTCTCTGTATCAATATACGCTGTGGTTTTTCTAATTAATTTAATTTACGTGATGCATGTTCACCAACTTTAAATTCAAACCAAAAATTATAATTAAGACTGTGCATAAAAGTATATGACGAAAATGAAATTTAAAATAATTTATAAAATGTTTTCCCGCAACTTAAATTACAGTGCGAAATTAAATATTTGTGTCTTTAACAGAACTTGAGTAATTTTTTACAACATTTATATTTTTTATATTGGTTATACTTGATTTTTGGATTTTTTTTGATGTAAAAATTAAGTAATATACGACTGCAGTGCATGGACGCCTGCAACCACCTTCAAACATAGAAGACTACATATTTTTTTATAGGATAAGGGTGACAAACGAGCACACAGTCCACTTGATGGTAAGTGGTTGCTGCGGCCCATAGACATCTACATTTATCCTCTATTACAAATCAAAATGTAGATGCGTTGTCACCCGTGAGGACTAAGATGGAATGCCTCATTTCCAGTAAAAAGGGCCTCCGGCCACCTGCACTCACCAAGCGAAACGCAGAGGTAAACCTCTACTTCACGCTGGTATTCTGTGAGGTCGTGGTACCACCCCGGTTCGAGCCGGCCCATCCGTGCGACAGCAAAAGCTGCCGCGTGGCTCTACCACTGTTAAAAAATAATTCATGGTATTCCATCTTAGTCCTCAGGGGTGACAACGCATCTGCCTTTTAATTCTTAATTACGATAAATATGGGTTTCTATGACCCACAGCATTCACTTACTATCAATACAAATGTCATAACAAAATTTATCAATATTCAGAAGACAAAGAAATGTAGAAATGTAACTCTTTCTGAACTTGCAGGCCAATTCTTATACAATTAATGGTGACAATGATGATATGACTGAAATACACATACATTTTTCATAGAACAATGATGACAAACGAGCAAATAGTCCACCTGATGCTAAGTAGCGGCTGTGGTCCATAGACATTACATCTGTTTACGATTAAGCTGCAATTTCTTTTCTTTGAGGTCGTTGTCTTTTCCCCGCCGAACCAACTCATTCGTGCTGCATCAATAATGGTCAATCTTGTAAACTAACATACCACATTATGTTATAGGTTTGTTGTAGCACAACAATTGGAGAACTCAGGTTTCAGAAGTGAGTCGTAAAGTCATTGCCATGTTATATTCTCTGTATCGTTTTAAACATTTCTTCCAACTCGCTCATATTATCCTATATATTATCTCTCATATTATTATAGTGTGTGTTACCCGGATCTGTATGAAAATCGTCTAAACAAGCTCGAAAGCCTTCTCAATAACTGTATAAGATTTCATTTCTGGCTTTCTAAGTATGACCATATTTCGCAATATAGATCTAAGCTTAATTGGCATACAGTTCGGCAGAGGCGCAATTCCAGAATATTTTTTACATTTTTTAAAATTTTTTTAAAAATTTTTTGAAAATTTTTTAACAGTGGTAGAGCCACGCGGCAGCTTTTGCTGTCGCACGGATGGGCCGGCTCGAACCCGGGTGATACCACGACCTCACAGAATACCAGCGTGAAGTAGAGGTTTACCTCTGCGTTTCGCAGCGAGGCCCTTTTTACTGGAAATGAGGCATTCCATCTTAGTCCTCACGGGTGACAACGCATCTACATTTTGATTTGTATTAGAGGATAGATGTAGATGTCCATGGGTCGCAGCAACCACTTACCATCAGGTGGACTGTGTGCTCGTTTGTCACCCATATCCTATAAAAAAAAAAATATTACTTGTTCTTTTTTCCATATTTAATGACCCATTTTCGCCTTCTTATCTTAAGAGTAAATTTCACTATCTCTCCTCATCTCATGATAGGATTCTACAATCTTCTTCTAACCACAAAATATATATCCCAGTTCACTTCACCGAGTTCTATGGTAATTTCTTTATATTTCAGGTTACACGTCTCTGAAACTCCTTGCTCGATCACAGAAAAGCTACTAATAAACATGCTTTTAAAAAGTTGATGCGTAATCATCTCTTAAAGACAACGCTTCTTACATAAATCATCCGTGTCATTTATATTGTTAACAGATGTACTTATTCGTAGTTATTTATATATTTATATTAATATGTATGTATTTGCGTAAATGTATGTTAAGGTTACATTTGTATAGTTTATTTATTTATTGCTACACCTACGTCACACTCTCACCACTCCACCAATCTCCGTCTCCAAGTTGACTGGTAGAGAATGCCTCAAGTTATTAAGTCCGCCCTTTACATTCTTTAGATTTAAGGAATGCAATAAAGATTAAATAAAATAAAAAAATAAATGTCTGGTTACCAGAAAAGGGCTTCTATTACTTTTCCCTCGCCATGCGTAACTAACTCAATTGTCAGGCAACTGTCAGAAATATTATGTGAGTCTCTTACTGGTCAGCTCGAGCAGAAAAAGATCTCCTTCTCGCAAAATACCAGCACAAAAAGTCACAAACTGAATATAGATTGGCTCTATCACCTACAAAATTTATTATATTTGTATATGACAAACGAGTACATCTGATGGCGCTGTGGCTAGGGTTTGGGTCCCGGAACGTCTCGTGTCTCGAAGTCCCGGGACTTTTCGTAATTTTAGTTGTCTCGAGTCCCGGGACTTTGGGGTCGAGACTCAAGACGAGACAAGATTTTCGAAATTGTTATGTAATCATTTTTATTTTCAAATAATTGATGGAGCGTAGCGCCATGTGTAAGTTTAATGAAAAATTACTTGGTCTACTACGTAAAACAACTATGTGATTATGAGAATTAACAATGAGATTATGAACTATGATTAGATACTAAAATTACTAGATAATAGTAAAGTTACTAAGAATTAGTATGATTTTGAACTAAGCTCGTTTCATAACTATAAGATGTAACTATTTAGAAGTGCATCTGTGTGTGACTAAAAGCAATTATTGAGGCTGAAATTAACGGTAACTTTATTTAATTTTCTGTTTAATCTAATATATAAAATGCTCGTGTCGCGGTGTTTGTTACCAAACTCCTCCGAAACGGCCCAACCGATTTGTATGAAATTTTGTGTGCATATCGGGTAGGTGTGATAATCGGCCAACATCTATTTTTCAAAACCCTAAATGATAAAGGTGACCCCTATTATGATTTAGCTGTGAAAAATACATAAAACTTAAAGTTTTCACCTTTCTACGATCAACCCATGTTCTTTAATCGCGATTTTTAAAAGTAAAAAATATTTCCTAGAAATAATGTATATGGCAAAACAGCGTTTGCCGAGTCAGTTAGTTGTTTAATAAATGTTGATTTTTACAAATAATTGCCTCTTTTTAATACGTTTCACCAGAAATCGGACGTAGTTATGCAAAAAGGATCCAACCCGCAATAAGTTAATTTGAGTTTATGATATTTGAAGTATCCATACTTCAAATATCATAAACACAAATTATCGGTATGGTTTCTGTTGTTTGTAATTTTTCTTCTTATTTGTGTTACCTTTGCTAAAATTATTACATCACATAATAGTATAGATATATTTTATTTTTATATTTATTATTATTATATTTTTCAAGTCAAAATTTTGGACGCAAACTCGAGTTGGATACTTTTTGCATAACCACGTCCAATTAACACAATAATAATTCTACAAAAAAGGCTTACCCTGTTACCCATCTTAAAAAACAAAAAATCTTTTTCTTAAAAGTCTCGAAGTCCCGGGAATTCCCAGGACTTTGGTTATAGGCAGTCCCGTGTCCCGGGACTTGTCGGGAATTCCCAAACCATAGCTGTGGCCTTAGAGTATTTTAGTTGAATACTCTAAGGCTGTGGCCCATAAACATCTAAATCTATTCTCAATTAAGAATCAAAATGCAGATGCGTCGTCACCCCTGAGGACTAAGATGGAACGCCTCGTTTCCAGTAAAAAGGGTCTCTACACTCACCAAACGAAACTGCGACGTTATTCTGCTTCCGATAGATGGTCCTATAACCATTCCTTTATGAACGGCGTATAACTTAAATAAAAATAAATAAAAACCGCCTGTCAAGCGTAATGACTAGCGAAAATCTTTCTTACAAAAAGCCCACGTCTAGCCGTGTGGTTTTACAGGGTGATAATGAAGAAGACCCGTGGTAGCTCAGATGGTTAGCGCTCGCTGTAAGTTTCGCAGTATGCGAGCAACCTGGGTTTGATTCCTGCCGGCACCAATGAAATTGTTTATTGCAATTTTAAGTGCTGATTTACCACGTGCTAACGAAAACATCGTGAGGAAACCTGCATGTCTGAGAAATAAGAAAAAAATATTTCGCATGAGCATTTAGTAATAATACGTTTAAGTATTTGTAGCACTTCCTGTGCAGATGACAGTTTTCGTGTACAGATGCCAGATGTCTCTAGATCGATATCATTTTTGTTTAAAAAACATCAATCATCGATTTTGTTTAAAAAACCCTTCGATCCGATTTTTTATAGAATAATATTGACAAACGAACTCATAGTTCACCTGATGGTAAGTGTATACTGGTGCCCATGAACATCTACATTAATCCTTCATTAAGAACCCGGGTTCAATCCCCGTCGGCACCAATGGAATTGTTAATTGCAATTTTAAGTGCCGATTTACCACGTGCTCCACGTGTACCACGTGCGGTGAAGGAAAACATCGTAAGGAAACCTGCATGTCTGAGAAATAAGAAAAAAAATATTTCACAGACATGTGAAGTTCGCCAACACGCATTGGGGCAGCGCGGCGGATATTTCCTTGGCCTAAAACTCTCTCAGAAATGAGAGGAGGCCTGTGCCCAGCAGTGGGACGTGTATATAGGCTGTAACTTTAACTTTTAACTTTTTTAATGAAGAAGAAGACACATGATATGTTGGACGCTCTCACAGAATACCAGTGTAAAATAGCAGCTTAATGCTGCTGTGTTTCGTTTGGTGAGCGTAGAGAACCGTAGACCTTTTTTACTGGAAATAAGACATTCCATCTTAGTTCGTAGGGGTGACAACGAATCTACATTTCGTTTCTTAAACGAAGATATATGTAGATGTCTACGGATCACAGCATCCACTTACCATCAGATAGGCTGTATGCTCGCTTGTGATATTTATTATTTTAAAAAACATGTCTGTCAAATGCCACTGGCTAACACGGCTCTAACATTTCTAATATATAATATATACAATTTGGTTTTTGGGTTTGGTTGTGTATTTTCCCCCTACCTTTGACACTGCAATGTAACAGTGGTAGAGCCAGGCGGCAGCTTTTGCTGTCGCATGGATGGGCCGGCTCGAACCGGAGTGGTACCACGACCTCACAGAATACCAGCGTGAAGTAGAGGTTTACCTCTGCGTTTCGCTTGGTGAGTGCAGGTGGCCGGAGGCCCTTTTTACTGGAAATGAGGCATTCCATCTTAGTCCTCACGGGTGAAAACGCATCTGCATTTTGATCTGTAACAGAGGATAGATGTAGATGTCTATGGGCCGCAGCAACCACTTACCATCAGGTGGACTGTGTGCTCGATTTTCACCCTTATCCAATAAAAAAAAAAAAAGACTCTAAACAACATTAAAAAGTAACGGTTCTAAAATACACGTACCTAAACGGCTTCATGTTTACACAAAATCATCCTCAAACAGAATTCAAAGCATATACAGGAAACGGCAGCACATAAAGCAATAAAAGATCATAAAACGGGTAAAAATGACAAAAGATATCTCGCATAAGAAAGAGACAAGTTTCCCTCTCAAACATTTATGACATGTAAAAAAGTTCTTCTACACAGTGTGCCAAAAGGAAAAATTGGGGGCTTCTGCACCTCACTCGCTGAAGATCCCTTGTGTACCTACGTTTCTCCTTATTAACGAGATTGCGTACGACGTCTCAATCTTTTTGATAGTTGATAAAAATGTTTATTTGATATTCTATCTTCTATATAAATAAAATGAGAGAGATTTGCAGTTGTGCGCGTATCATGGGAAAACTACTGGATAGATTTCAATTAGATTTTCTAATTTTTATTTCTAGATACTTGGCCCTTATCTAAAAAAATATTGCGATAATTCATTTAAATATGTTAAGTTATTCAAATTTTAAGAAACAACTATTTTTACATGGGATTCTTCACACGGTCTTCTATTTATATATTCTATTATGCGAAGTGTAATGGGCATCGTGGAGTGTCGTATATATTGCTGTCGGATGACGCCGCGGGCGTAACTGTAAATCCACGACAGCCATCTTTCCCATCAAGTCAGCAGAATTGCCATTAGGTTTCTGGTAAGATGCTATGTCGGTTGACACCGCGTGAGTCATTGTGAGTCCACGACGACCGAGTTCCCCAAGTCAGCAAAACTGCCTCGTGGAAATAATGTTGAAATGTTGTGTGGGAATAAGAGGTTGCCGTGTAGTTCGCGGTTTTGTAAGGGGCATCCATATAACACCATAATGATTTATGATTCTGATTAATGCCCCATGGTAAACAAAGTCGAGAGTCTTGGAAAGGTCACAAAGTATCCTCTTAAACTTTTCTAAATTCTCTCATACAAAAATAATATCAGTACCTAATCGAACTCTTGTAAAATAACAACTAGCTACAGTTACAAATGTAAATATAATTTAAATATTTCCTTTACCTTCAACTTTCATTAAATTATTAATTGTTTGTTTAATTGCGTCAAAATACAAATAGGATATATCGTAGGCTTTCCCTTATAGCAAGTTTACTCAAAGTGATGTCCGCTAAACCGTAATGCCCCATTGATCGAAGAGGGTTCGCGAAAAAATTTACGTTATGGAGGCTGACTTACTACGCGTGCTACACGCATGATAGCGCACGCAATTTATGTAACTATTCTCTATGGTACACAAACAAGTAATCTCCATCGCATCTACTGGCGGCTACGACGTTTTGTTTTATTTTTTTGAAGTGAAAACTTCTATAGCGGCGTTGTGCACTTTTTTGTAATGGGTAAAAAATGTTAAACTCGCGTAAGGACACGTGACCTGATCGAAAATTCGTAAGACGGACGGAGAGTAGACAGCCGGCGCGGCGTAGGAGAGGAAGTATCCCCCTCTCTTTCTACGGCGCGGCGAAAATGTATGCCTGCGCCTGCTGTTTCGTTTAGGCGGCGCAGGACGCTTGCGCGAAGGTTCGACGATTTTTCTGAGAGATAAACTTTTTAATGTATTATAAATTGTCATCTTTGTGTACGATAGCGCAATAAATAAATATTGTATTCTACCACATAAATGATAGTACTTTTATACTGATAATTAAAGCAATTCGTGCAAAATTATTCCCTAACCATTCCAAAGTATCAATAATGCACAACGTTAATATTCAAGTTTTCACTTCTGCCGGCACTCCCGGAGTGCAACCCGTCGTTTTTTTATTTATAGAATAAGGGTGACAAACAATCACACAGTCCACCTGATGGTAAGTGGTTGCTGTGGCCCATAGACATCTACATCTATCTTCGTTTGCGAACTAAAATGCAGATGCGTTGTCACCCGTGAGGACTATGATAGAATGCCTCTTTTCTAGTAAAAAGGGTCTCCGGTTCTTTACACTCACCATATGAAACACAGCAGCATTAGGCAGCTATTTAACGCTGGTGTTCTGTGAGAACGTGGTCCTCCCTCGGTTGAGCCAACCCATTCGTGCTACAACTATACTATTAATATCGGTGCAACATGGCTCTACCACGTATAAAATATAGACGTGATATAGTTTTAATGGTACGAGGTCCGAGAAGCAACGGCGTTGCTTATTATTTGCAGTATGCATTATTTACTATTTAGTCATCACATTTATTAAAAACTTATCTTTACCCTTTGTGACTATGTTTTATAATAAAAAAACCTTATTTACGTCCTTAGGCAGTTTTTAAGATGTTGGCTATTGCCTGGGAAATTTAATGGGTGTAGATGGAGCTATGCTGAGGGGGTATAACGTGTAGTGGCGGTGTAAGAGTATCCACTGCCCCATGTCCCGTGGGTGTCGTAAGAGGCGACAGAGGGAAATTGAAACAGGTGATGGACACCAGTATATTTCTGATAATAACTCAAAATAAAAAAAAACCCACATTGCCATAGTTGACACGCCTGGTGATATGGGTATGGAGCAATCCACGGGGGAGGCTTATGAATAGAATACAATACCTCTGCGCTCCCTTTTCCCTCAAGGGGGTCGCTTTCGATTCGGCAGTAATGCCATACAGGCCAAGGCCAGTTCCACAAGTGGTGTTTAGTGGGTAAGACACTTCTTCAAAGTGAGTCCCACATAACCACGCAGCCGGCTGCGTGGTATGCTATGAGCATTCACCACCTCCCTCCCATGCTTCCGGAGCCTTGCTTTGGGCGCAAAAAAAAATAGAATATTTTTTTATTCAATATAGTCACATGTGTAATTCTTATTGAAAATATTTTTTTACTTTACCACTGGTTCGAAAAAAGCCCTGTGTCCTGGGAAGAAGCAGCAAGAAAGCCATTGGGACTTTTAAGTAGAGTAATGAAAAAAAATTTTAAAGTATGCTCACCAATGGACTTTTATAGGACGTAATAGATGAGATGGAGTTTGACAAAGTCTACCCTATAGCATATGATAGACCGTAGCTACAATCTTATTGTACTAAATTTAATATATTCTAGCAGAATAAAAATCACCAAATCAAATAGTTTTAGTCGCTTTATACAGTCTCAATGCCTACGCCTTGTTTCTTTTTCGCAGAGAACTTACCGCCCCATGTATAATGGAGCCAAGTGTGCAGAATGCACGTCGACCCTTAAAAACGTTCTACATAGGCGCGACCGTGTATAACTAACCTTACACGGTAATTAATTTGACGACTCGTTACTATGTACTACGTGCATAATTACTTACCTACGATTTTTTTTAAAAGTACTATTTCATACGGCAATTTCGGTACGAAATATTACTATTAGTTAAATTTTTTTCTTAATTTTAGCAACGTGTACCTATTTTTAGTTTAGAAATCGTCGTAGTAATGCTCTCAAAATCTGCAATGCTTTTGAAAGGATGTTTGTGTGTCCGTACGTTCGTACGTATTTACGTGTACGTATACGATTTTTTTTGATGATTGCGATGAAGATTGCCTCCAATCAATGTGATTCTACACTTAATTGTATAATAAATAAGTTGTCATGAAAATGGATTGTATATAATTAAAGATCTGCAACTATAGTCATGGGGCAGACCGAATAGCACCAACGCCCATGCTTTTCATCACCATCGTTATAATGGATCATAAGTTCACTTTATATTATCATCTTTTTATTATAATATTACCAAAGAAGACTTAGATTTTAGGTCTAAATGTATAAGTTAAGGTATGATTTAGAAAACAGGTTATATATTTTTATTTCAATTTCAATAAATTTGTCCCATTTACAAGTGTAAAAAGAGATAATCGATTATTTTGCGGATTTTATATTGTTTAATTTTAACTTTTCAATAATTCTTAAAAATTAAAATTGGTGTGGGAACTAAAAAGTTAAAATTAAAGCATATAATCCGTAAAATTAGTGTCTTTTATATTAAATGATAGATATAAAACAATTTAAAAAAAAATGGAAAAACTTTAGCACCCGATGATAATTACATTCAAAATAATTAGAACATCATCTAATAAAAATCTATACGTATATTTAAAATAGTATTATTAAACAAGCATTAATAGTATTTTTATTAAACATTAACTACAATTTTAGTTTCTAATATTTTAATTATAATTTCATTTATCGAGTATTTTTTTTAATTGGTGACTTTCGATTTGTCACAAATTCCTTACTAAGTCCTGACATAAAAAATTCAGGATATAGCTTGGGAGAAACTAACAATAAAAAGCGGTTGTCAACCCGTTTACCAAGCGTGACAACTATGGCAAATATCCCTCCCCGCTATGAGGCAATCTATGGAGAAGGCCTATATTCAGCAGTGGACTTTAAGTCTTTAACAGGCTCTAACGGTGACGGTAACGGTATCGCTGAGGAAGACAGGATTGAAGGACTCCAAACATCACCAATTATGTTAATAGCCCATCAAAGTCCTGAGCCTTGTAGGGGGGAAGCCGTGCTTGGCAGGCAAGTAGGAATAGCTGTCCTGTTTCTTTTCCCACTTATGACCACAGGATGATATGCGGTAGCGGATTATTACGACGCCTCTAGATGGCAATATGGTTTTTATGTTTTTGGAATAATATAATTATTCGTTGCATAACGCCCTTCAGCTGCAAAACATAAAGATCCACACCACCTTTGCTTGCGTAAACAAAATGTGTACATAAATAACATCTGTACATAATTCACACCTGACAAATTTTAATGCGAACATATGCCTTTAATAGTTACATAAGCGGCAGTGATTTGAAATTAATCATTGATTCTGCCTTCATTTTGCCAATGGCCTTGACTGTTACATGATAGCGTTGTATAGTTGAGCACAGGTTGTCTAATTGTGACGATCACAGCTGTCAATCTGTATGAATGTTTTCCACTGAGCATGATAGGGAATCTTACGTATAAAATTCTCATATATTTTTCCATGATGGTAAGTGGATGCTGTGGCCTATAGACATCTACATCCATCCCCTATTAAGAATAAAAATGCAGATGCATTATCACCCCTGAGGACTAAGATGGAATGCCTCGTTTCCAGTTAAAATGGTCTCTGGTTCTCTACACTCACCCGACGAAACACAGCAGCATCAAGCATCCAACGAGCTGACCCATTCGTGCTACAACCATAATATAACTGCAGCATGGTTCTACCACCTTGTATATTAACTAAATATATTATTAACTTTTCAACTTCTTTTTAATATTGCTAGATATTATCTTTTGAAGCAATTAAGTACCCGTGTAGTGGCGGTGTAAGAATATCCACTACCCCATATCATCCCGTGGGTCTAGTAAGAGGCAACAGAGGGAAACAAACTAGGAGATGGGCAGCAGCGTCTTCCTAATAACGACTAAAAGTAAAAATAAACTGCGTTTGCTAACTCGCTTGCCAAGCGTGGCAACTATGGCAAGTATCCCACCTATGAGGCTATCTATAGGGAGGCCTATGTTCAGCAGTAAACTTTAATAGGCTGTAACGGTATCAGTAAGCAACTAAGGGTCACAACATACAGTCTGTGGCGGCACTGTCGTCGCGCCACAAGCAACATCACAAACATATCGAAGCCTAAATCGCGCTAACAAAGTTCCGAAGTTAAACCAGTATATATAGAATAGCTCCGAACTACCATTCCCTGCGCCCTCTTCTGGCAAAAGAGGGTCGCTTCCGATCCGACAAAGCGGCTTAATCAGCCAATTGTCTGTCCCACAGGCGGTTTTTAGTGGGTATCACTTAGGCTACCGGTGAAGTTAGACACAGTGGGTCCCACATAACCACGACAGACCGGCTGTCGTGGTATGTATAAAGCATTTACCGCCTCCTCGCGTATCCGGGTAGCCCATTTTCCAATTGCTTCGGGGCGCAAAAAAAAACTACCACTCGGTGCGTTGGCCGCTCCCCATATACATCTATCGAAAAACCATCAAATTGCGCTGTTAGATAGAATGCCTTCACTTGTTACCAGTGTTTTTATTGTTAACGAGACACCTTTCTATCCAACAAGGGTCCCCGATTCTCTTCGCAGTCGCAAGCTGCTATTTTTCGCTAGTTATGAGAGCGTGATCCTACCTCGGACATACCAACCCGTTATCCTAACTGCGATAATATAAATCTGCAGCGTACCTCTATCACGTAATTAAGTAGGCAAGACATGTAATATAAGCTACAAGTATTCATCACCATTAGCTTGGAACAATATTAAACGTGACACAACTCTCACCCAAACCCAAATGGATCCGTGTCTTTTGAACATACAACGGATTCCAACCATACGAATTACTTGGTCGTTCGTTGGTCGCCCAACAAAGGATTGGAGTAATTTGCCTGTCTCTATTTTCTTCCGAAAACAACGCGTTTGTATTTTTTTTTATAAAACTGAAGTGACAAACGCACATACAGCCACCTGATGGTGAGTGGCTATTGTAGTACATAGACACCAGCAGCGAAATTCTAACAAAGAAGGCCTACATATGCATTGCTACCTCTGAGGGCTAAGATAACTCGCCTCGTTACCAGTAAAAAGTGTCCTGGGTTCAGACTCGCCATCCGAAAAATCCGAAAATTAATATGAAGCTGTTATTTTAGCTGGTATTCTGTGAGAGCGCAGTCCATCCTCAGTCGAGCCAAGGTATTCGTGCTGCAACTATATTATAGCTGTAGCGTGGCTCTACCACGTCGAAATATACTTGTACAATAGAAACTTACGAAACATTATTACGTACATCATTTACTTGCACGATAAATTAGAATCTCGTTGCTTAATTCGTTAACTTGATTAATGAGCATTTAGTAATAACACGTTTAAGTAGTTGTAGCACTTCCTGTGCAGATGACAGTTTTCGTGTACTAGCGCCAGATGTCTCTAGATCGATATCAACTATAATTTTGTTTAAAAAACCCTTCGATCCGATTTTTTATAGAATAATAATGACAAACGAACTCACAGTTCACCTGATGGTAAGTGTATACTATGGCCCATGAACATCTACATTAATCCTTAATTAAGAACCCGGGTTCAATCCCCGTCGGCACCAATGGAATTGTTAATTGCAATTTTAAGTGCTGATTTACCACGTGCTCCACGTGTGCCACGTGCAGTGAAGGAAAACATCGTGAGGAAACCTGCATGTCTGAGAAATAAGAAAAAATATTTCGAAGACATGTGAAGTTCGCCAACACGCATTGGGGCAGGGCGGTGGACACTTCCTTGCCCTAAAACCCTCTAAAAAATTGAGGCTTACCAAACACAGAAAGCCTACTCTCTACTAACGAACAAAATTTAAAAATACCTAACACATATTATGACCGACCTACTTTGATCTAGTGGTCGTATGCGCGAGTACTGATGTGGTCCTGGGTTCTAACCTCGCGTTGAGTAGAATCAGTTATTAGGTTTTTCTCTCAAGAGATTCGCAGTTGCACCCCCCAGTCAAAAATTGACGGTGTTTTATGATTATAATTGTGTGTTGTGTTAGTCCTGCGCCTCAACTCTCTCTGATCGTTTCGGGTTAACATCTCATCAAATAAGGAAATAGAGATTACACCTGCTTGTGCACACATTCGTGCACTATAATTCTGTCGCGCGTAGATTGTTAGTCTTGGTTGAGACTGGCTGCCGTGACCGAAATTCGGTCTAGAGGACTTCATTGAGAGCCAGTATAGATACAGGCTATAACAAATACAATTCGTCTTACATCTCAGTCATAACGCACCTAAGGCTTTCTTTTAGTTATCTGCAATTAAATTTTAATAAGGACATTGAGTTGTGTAAATTGTTACGTTACAAATTAAGCTAAGCCCATGATTTTGACTGATGCAATCACAAAGCAAATACAAATTGCTGCGTGGATGCAACAGATCGGAACAAAATATTTTAGTGCTACGTTGTCTTCGTTAGATGGCGCTGCGTAGAAAAAAAATCGCGCTATGGTTTTATTTGTTAAAAATAGGTATAAGCATTCATTTACAATTTCCCATCACTCTGGTTTCCCTTCAAAACGTATAAATCTTTCGCCTTTTACTAAAGATTTCCGTGGAGGGGAACACTCAAATGAGTCTTACTCAATTTTTGTTGCCCTACGATCGTAGGGCTTATTTAATCTAAGTTATCTTCAACTATGAAATAAATAAACTAGAGGTGTAAAAGTAACGAAAAAAAGCGTACCCGTATGTAATATGTATTCGTTATTTTAATAATTAGTACCCGTTACTATCGTATCGTTACGTGACTCGTTACTTCTGATACCTCATAACATGCTGTTATGTTAGAGCACCGAATCGAGTCGTATTGCGTACGCGTACAGTATGACGTCGCGGCGTATTTTGAACCAGACTTGTGTTTAAGTTATTCTAATTTTAGTTTAATAAAAAACAAAAACATACATGTTTCTAATTTATAAAAAATACTTTCTTATCTTCTTATGTTTTAATCTAAAACTTCGTGTATACACACAATACCTTCAATAAGTAGTAAAAGACTTGGACGACGAATTTCCAAATTATACTTTAACTAATAGACAAACATCGCTCTTTGTAACGTACGTTTTTAATTTCACAAATGTTTCAATACACGCATCACGTATCAACGGTACTTGCGTGAACTGAAACAGTGTAGGTACCCATAGCTGTGCCCATAGTACGAAAAATGCGAGAACGAGACATTCATATGTAACGTTTCGTTACTCGGTACTAGATGGCGCACCCGTTACTCAGTACCGAATACATACGGTTTGCTACAGCTTTAAAATAAACCGTAAGTTACAATATTTAGAAATTAATATATATCGAACGTCCTTTGAGAAATGAGAACGTCCTCCAAATCTCCAAATCTATGTTTAATTCTTAATGCCCTAACAATATTAAAAAAAGTTAGCCAACTAAATAACAATTACGTCATATTCAAATGAAGGCCAGGTGCTGATAAACTCCGACCAAAATATTCCATGGCCACTAAAAGTTCTATTGTCAGAACAAATCTTAGCTGACCCTTCCAAATAGAAAAAAAACTTAAAATTTTCACATCACCGATAAGCAAGCCTTGTTTCTGACGTGATAGAGTTTAAATTCACTAACATCCTTATAAATGGTCCAGGCATGCGTCTAAATTAAAACCCTTTGTGGACATAACCCCTTATTGCCGTATTGACCCCGAATGGCATAATAATGAGCCCAAAAACCGTAAGTGATTTGGTATTTAAACAAAAGATGGCCAGGTAAACAGCTGCCAGCGGATTTGAATATCGTAGACATGAATATTTGACCCTTCGAGTTACCCTTTAATAGATATTTGATAATAATAACGCATCGTAACTATATCAAATACAGTCCTATCTATGGTTGTAGCACGAATGGGTCTGCTTTTCCGGGGAAGGGCCACGCTCTCATAGAATACTAGCGTAAAATAGCAGTTCAATGCTGCTGTGTTTCGTATGGTGAATGTAGAGAACCGGAGGTCTTTTTACTGGAGACGAGGCATTCCATCTTAGCTTAGTGCTCTGGGGTGACAACGCATCTGCATTTTGATTCTTAATCGAAAATAGATGTACATAGATATCTATGGGCCACAGCGTCCACTTACCATCAGGTGGAATATGTGCTCGTTTATCAACGTTAATCTATGAATAATATTTTTAACTCCATTACTGGACGACAAAGCAAACCATTTGGATCGAATACGTGGTACGTTTACAACAAAGGGGTGGAAACTGGCCGAGCGTCTGTTGTCCGAAGCTGGAAGTGAGAGCCAGGACCAGGAATATAGTCATGCAATTTTGCATTGGGCATCTGAGCCCGAAACTGGCATAATTAACTTTCAACAGAATGATGAATGTGCTTACGATTTTTTCATTGTATATCTAGCAGTGAACTATTTATCAATGATTTATCAAAATACTTACAGCATAGATAGACGGGCTGCAAAGTCAAAGATGCGAAACCTCTGTGACGATTAAAGCAAATACTGTAAAAACAAAATATGTCCTGGAGTGAGCTTCTGGCTAAATAATAGGCTTATATATAAGATGATGATAATTACAGTAATAGAATTGGATATTTTAAAACAGTAATTTTATCTTCAAATTTAAAATGAAATTCCTTAAAAATGTATCCGTATATCTTTGGGATTTTTATTTTAGTTGCATTACGATGGTCTTCGTGTGTCCGACTCTACGTCCAAACCAGTCCAAACCGTCCTCTGTACCTTTGGCATTATTCGACTTTGCCAACATTGACGGAAGAATAAAGAAAAGAAGGGAAATTGACAAAAAGTCAAGTTCTTTTATGTAAGTGCCAACAGCCATGTCATTATCAGTTATGGGCTGCTTGTCTTTTACGGATTACCGGCCAATTTTTCAGCTTTTTTTTGCAAAATCTCAAAACAGAAAGAGTCAAATTCTACCTCAAGTGGATCACAAAATATTAAATATCCATAAAAATAACTACCTTTTATTTATTAAAATGCCACCTCTGAACAAGAAATTGTACTAATATAAGACAATTTAATAAAACTGCTTTTGGGTGTTTGTTGTCTCAAATTATTTCTCTAAAAACTAAGAATATTTTTTGTTATTTAATTATTATTATTACCTACAGAGTATATTAAATATTTGATTTCACTGTTAACAACCATTATTTATTTACATAAAAATAATATTGTTCAAGAATAATACACGAGGTATTAATCCTACCGCCATCTAGCGATATTATATTAAATCATCTCTATGTGTGATGTGATTTCATTAGACTGTACAAATACGTTATCACGTCAGATGGCACAGTAATACAAAAGATAAAAATTCGATACATCTATCGTAAGGGAGACAATTTAAAAAAAAAGACATTAAAATACTTACCTATGCGCATGTAGTAATAATAAATTACCCATTTCATTTAAACGTTTTGAGAACACTTTTCTAGGGCTATTAGAGATATTTCTAGTTGTTTCTACTACGTCCACTGTTACTGTTACTACCAATGTATTAGAACTCTTCTGTCTAAATATACGTTTAAGGCTCTAAGGAGGTACCACACTCTTAATAAATACTGTTACTGCCGGCAAATAATAGGTAGCGCTTGTACTGCAATGTTCCGGTCTGAAGTGTAAACAGAACGAGTGTAATTACAAGCAGTGAGGCATTCCATCTTAGCCATGAAGCAAATGCTTAATGATCTTAGGTCTTAGCCCTCAGAAGTGAAAACGCAACTCTAGCTTTCTTTGTTTGCAGGTGGCTGCACGTGTATAATAAAAACCTCAGTAGTCACTTAGTATCAGGTGGACTACAAGAGTTCTTTAGTCACTTCAGTTTTATAAAAAATATAAAAAAAATTGACCGCAAGCGGATTGCTTCTACATGTAGGTATATTTATCAACTAATAATCTTATGAATTTATAATAATGTTAGGTATTGGAAAAATGGGGCGGTGGATTATTTTTGTCATTACATACAGACAAACAGAAGTGACAAACACTTAGGTGATCCAATAAGTGTTTTGTTTATGTATACTAAATTTGGCGCGGATGACTGAAAATTATTATTTTTATATCTATAATGAGACAAATATAAAAGGATTTTTTTCCTACAGTTCATCACCCGTTCGTCCCGTTCGTAGTAGGCGAGTGTGAGAAATACCAGAACAATCTTATGACTTCCAATAGATGGCAGTGTACTACATTTTAAAATCTTTTTACATTATCATGTTGCCCCATGTTGATCTTGAACTTTAGGTCCCAAGTTTATGTGGGTGCAACAGTGTTACCAGGTCAGCATGTCGTAAAAGGCGATTAATGGATTATTTACTTTATTATCTGACAGATATTTATAATGACTCTACCTACTCCCTCGGGGATAGGGTTACCATATATCAGGATTTATCCTGAGATGTCAGGATTTTTAGACTCTTTTCAGGATTGCGGCTGGATTTTGCAAATCTCATGAAATCTCAGGATTTTTAGAATTTTCAATACAATACAGCTTACATTTTAAAGATCTCTTTAATAAAAAGTTAAACAAACTAAAAATAATCTTCCCTTGATAATAATTGCACAATTAAAATCAAAACTTATTTATTCAAGTAGGTACTTAAACAGTTTTATCATACTTAATATGTGAAGATACCTTTTTCAGTAAGGCTTTTTCTCAAACTGTAAAAAAATTCAGGATTTTTCAATGGAAATCAGGCCTTTTCTCCGGACTTTTGATTTTTCATCTGGTAACCCCACTCGGGGATTACAGGCGTGACGTATCGTATCATTTCTTATAAACTCTATTTATATTCTTATTTATCACACTACATGTTTTACTCGTATTTGACCTTGGGTGTCGTAAGAGGCAACAGTAGAGAATAGGAGATGAATTCATGATAACAATTTAAAATAAACGTGCGGTTACTAACCCGCCTTGCAAACGTGGCAATCTACAGGGAAGACCTATGTTCAACAGTGAGCCTTTGAAAGGATGTAATTTTTATGTGCCTAAATAATGAGGATGAATAATGACTTGATAGAAATTTAAAACATAATAATGTCTTATTTGATAAAAGGAATAAATAAAACAAAACTGAACAATTTAATTCTATCTAATAATCTAATATCACATTTTGATCACAGATTTGTCGTTGATCGTTTTCGTCATCTTCATAAAAAAATCGTTCTCTCGCTTAAGGCCTTCCTCACCTAAATAGTACGGGAAATTGTTATTAGTCGAGAGGTAGAATATTCCAAGTTTCGTTTTGTCAACCTTCAAACCCAAAAGGTTGGTCACCAAAGGTTTCCTATCGTAGCAGTTCTTATCCCTGGCTTGTTGTACCGAATCGCACTGCATCGCTATAAATGAATCTGGGTGTTTTAATGCAGCCAGCCATAGTGTGAACGATCTGATATGACTACAAAGGACATTGCACGGCATCCATAATACTTCACCAGGCTGATATTCTCCGCCGTTTATATAAAAATTGACGTGTCCTATAGGTGCCGCCATTCCAAAGCCATCTATATTCGTCTGCACGACCTCTACAAAGTCGGCGTCCACCTGGTCTAGACGCTGATCTGGACCAAGATTTCTAAAACACGGTCCGGCTGGATCCAGCCCGGTTAGTCTGGATACATTCACACCGGTAATTTCTTGGAAACTCTTCGCTATGAAACTCATAGTTTGTGCACCGAGACTAAGTCCGACGATTTCGAGTTTCTTCGGATCTAAGCCCTCTTCCATTAGTGCCGACAGCATCTTGGCAACATGTCTTCCAACAGGACGCATGAAACGAACGGCCCTGAAATAATGAGGAACGGAATTTCAAAAGGTTAAGAATATAAGTAACATAAGTAAAATCTTCTAGCAAAGACATCACGTTTAAAATCACTAATGTTGATAAACAGTACTCTCTACCTGATATCATCAGGCTTTTAAACACTTTGAGGGGTAAAGGCAACGCTCTTACAGTATATATTAGCTTGAAATAGCATCATATGAAGATTCTCATGTGTTTTTATGCTAAGTGCGGAAAACTAGAGACACTTTTAACTGGAAAAAGACATTCCATCGTAGCCCTCAGGGGTGACACCACAGAGTAAATGCAAACAGGAGGTGTTGTAGTTAGATTTCACTATGTAACAACGCGTGACAATTTGCAGGGTGAGGGAATGTTAAGCCCCGCCCACTTTACTATCTACATCTACCGATAAATAGTAAAACTACTTGAATCGTTCCATATTGATGTTGCAATGTAGTTTAGCTACCTTGACGATAGATGGCGGCATGTTCACAAATGATTATAAAAATAATATTTTGGCGATTAAAAATTCTTTGGGACTGAATGCAAAACAAATTTCAGTACCTTCGCTTTGTATTTGCTTCGTGGGTGACACGCACACGATTTTAATTCTTAATTGATGATCGGTTTAGGTTTGTATCGACCACATCACCCACTTAGCGTAAAATGTACTGTATTCTTTGCTACACTTACTTTTTCTTAAAACATTTTTTTATAAGGTAGGGTGACAAACGAGCACACAGTCCACCTGATGGTAAGTGGTTGCTGTGACCCATAGACATCTACATCTATCCTCAATAAAGAATCAAGCTGCAGATGCGTCTTCACCCGTGAGGACTAAGATAGAATGCCTCTTTTCCAGTAAAATGGGTCTCCGCTTCTATACACTCACCATACGAAACACAGCAGTGTCAAGCTGCCATTTTACGCTGGTATTCTGTGAGAGCGTGGTCCTTCCACGGTCGAGCCGACCCATTCGTGCTACAACTATGTTACTAATATAGCTGCAGCATGGCTCTACCACGTATAAGACCTTTGGCCTTTTCATCACATATCTTACCCATAATATGACCAGCGTGGTCCGTATTTATAAAGTTGCATACAAACCATGCCAGATGGAATATTCTGTGAGACCAATATCCAGCGGTGGACTTAAAATGATGATGATGGTGGATGTCTTGAAAGATTTACCCATATTCAATTTGCTGCTCATTATGCTGTTGAACGCAATACCAATATAACTTCACATTGGAAACTGGTCATCATCGATCTTAAGGAATTTAAATTCAACTTATTCGAATCTGCTTTGCAGTGACTACGTAAGAGAATCCAGTATCCTATACAATCTCGTGGGTGGCGTATGAGGTAAAAGCGGGAAAAATTTCCCACTTTTATCTTTTATCATCTTTCTTAAAACGAGTCATAATCATAATGATAATAAAACTGCGTTTGCCAATCCGCCTGCCAAACACAGCAATCATTGCAAATATCCTAGCAATTAAAATCGGCGTTACTTAACTAAGAGACATAATGTTAAAGATGTTAACAATTAAATAAAACTAGTGTTTACGTTTATTCTGATTTCAATAGAGAAGATGGCTGGGTGCTACCATAGGCTTGGGATCCTATAATTAATAAAAATAAATCCCAACCCAAGCATACCACTGCAAGACTTCAAGATACTATAAGTTCATACTGCGTAGATCGGAACGGCGATCATGGGTGCTGTAAAGTGCTCGAAAGGTCGAGGATATAAATAAGTTAATACGAGTATACACGATAAAATCTGTAAAACTAGTTTTATTTAAATGTAAATAAGATAATAAATCATTATGATAAAACTTAATTTGCTAATATCCGCGTAATGGAATAAAATGATGTGTCTTTGCCAGTTTTACACGTGGTAGAGCCATGCTACAGCTATATTAGTAGTCTGGTTCGTGCTACGAATGGGTCGGCTCGACCGGGGAAGGACCACGCTCTCACAGAATAACAGCGTAAAATAGCAGCTTAACACTGCTGTGTTTCGAATGGTGAGTGTAGAGAACCGGAGACCCTTTTTACTGGAAAAGAGGCATTCCATCTTAGTCCTCACGGGTGACAACGCATCTGCATTTTGATTCGCAAACGAGGATAAATGTAGATGTCTATTGGCCACAGCAACCACTTACCATCAGGTGGACTGTATGCTCGTTGGTCACCCTATCCTATAAAAAAAAAGTTTGAAGGAGGTGCTCTTCACACTCGGCACATCATTTTATTTATTACGCGGATCTTAGCAAAACAATTTTTAACATCTTTAATCCCAGCAATGGCCAATACTTCACCAATGAACTTTGACAGTCTGTAATGATTGAATGAATGAATATTCGAATAGTCTTCCGTGTTTGCAGGTCGATATGGCAGTGACGAATACAGCGAATCCCCCTTTACAATAGAGGCATAATTATGCTCAACTGTGGATTTTTACTGACCGATGGAGGAGAAGATTGCGAGACTGTCTCGCGCAAACCAAAACACTTTGTCACTTTACTCATTACTGATACGACCTTTTTATAATCTAATAGCTTCTTTGTACCTTTTTATGTATAAGACAGTAAAAATATATTTACTTATTAAGACGCTGCTATGCAGGAAACAACTTCCTAACAATGTAGAGACGTAGGGTCAGTAAATAATCAATTAAACAAAGATCGTTGCTTAGTTGCAATTTTTCCCATTAATGGAACGGCCCGACTTTGTACCTCATTCGTATAAAATACTAGGGAAAAACCAACATTCTTTTAAGTAGCATTTTATATAGAATAGGGGTGCCAAATTAGCAGTCCATTTGAGAGTAACACAACACCTATTCTCCATTAACAATCAAAATGCAGATGCGTTGTCATCCCTGAGACTAAGACAGAATGCCTCTTCACCAGTAAAAGGCTCTCCGGTTTTCTACGCTCACCATACGAAAAACAGCAGCATTAAGCTGCTATCCTGCGTTGATATCCTATGAGAGCATGGTCTATCTTCGGTCGAGTCTACCCATTCATGCTGCTACAATAATATAGCGGCTCTACCACGTTGCCTGATGGTGATATGCATTTAGAAGAATCCGGACTGGCACGTCTATTTCGAGTATTTGCACATATCACGCTGGGCAGCAAGTCTTGACGAAACACTGCCCGACGTGAATTGGGTAACACAAGGCTAACTGTACTGGGGTCGTTGTTCTCCACAAACGTTTGGTGGAATTTGCAGATGGTGTGGATCCTAAAATTCTCTATTCTTTGACTGGTTTAGTTTTTGGAAAAGGTGCTCAGCCATATATTGAAGGGAATAACTATTTCCATTTCCACATTCGATTTTTACTACGTCTAGGAATCGTGGTGAGTTAGTGGATTCTCCTATGTCGCAATTACAAAACCCTAACAGGTTGTTTTCTCTACATCTACATCAACCCGTAAAATACCACTACTGGACGTGGGCCCCACTGTTGTAGGGAGTCTTTGGCGGGCATGGTGGCAATCGCAATACAAGACATCGCAATTTTATCGCTGTTTACCATCATCAGTCAAATATATTACGTCTGTAGTGTAGTCACTATTCGACAGCAGGGCCCTATTTTTACAGAAATAGACGAAGTGTCATAAAAAACAAAATGCTTTAGCTATACGAGAACCGTTATTCCCCGAAACTCTTCACCACTGTATTGGAAGACGTTTCACTACTAGACTGGAAAGGATACGGTATTAACATCAATGGCCAGTGATGTGCAATCACCTTCGATTTGCCGACGATATAGTCCTTATGGCAGAATCGTTGGAGGACCTAAGCACTATGCTCAATGATCTCAATACGAGTAGTGTCTCACAACGGTTAGGTCGTAAAATTAAGATGGTAAAATAAAGATCATGTGTAATCTGGCTATGCTTGGGGTTTCTCTGCGTTCTTCAATGACGATATTCGTAGTAGAACCAGAGTAACCGACATAGCCCAACGAGTTAGTAAGCTGAAGTGGCAATGGCCCGGCCATATAGCTTGAAGAACCGACAACCGATGGGGAAGAAAGGTTCTCGAGTGGCAGCCTCGTACCGGTAGGCGAAGTGTAGGGCGACCCCCCACTAGATGGAGTGACGAACTGGTAAGACATGCAGAAAATCGATGGATGCATAAAGCTCAGGACCGTGTTTTATGGCCTTGTGATGAAGATGACGATGATGATACGAGAACCAAGAACCTACAAGGACGAAGCTTAATTACTTACATCGGATACTGCATTGTTGTGAATGTGTTTGTGTCCAGCAACAAAACGTTGTATCCGATCTCGTGGTAGGCAGAGGCGAGTGTTCTGGCGATCGGAAAGTTGGGGCTGTCCAAAAACCCTCCAACGTACAGCACTGTTTTTCTCTTGAAATTAATGTCCCGGTCTCGAGCAAGCTCCCGCATTTCATAATATGTATATTTCACGTGGCGAGCGGTGAGAATATTACCTGGTCCATGGACGTAGAAGGATAAATACTTCAGACTCTTCTTTGTTATGATAGCTTCTTTGTTTGATCCGGGACCTGAAATAAAAAACAAATGTAAGATTTATGGTCTTGTTTGTCGTCTTTCATTGTTTCATAATTGTTGGTTAGTCGACTTCAAAGAAGGAGGAAGTTCACAATTCCACTGTAGGTTTTTTTTGTATGTTACACGATATCTTCGCCAATTGTGGCCAAATTTTGAAGATTATTTTTTTATCAAATAGACTAAACTTCAAAAGTGGTCGCTGAATTTTACTTTGTTATGCGGAGGGGTCGCACTTGCTTGTATGTTACTTCAAAGAAATAAATAACGTATTCACTGTCGAATAGCTTATTGCAGACTGTTTTACAAATGTAAAGACAGGCTTAATTTAACTTACTACGCGTATAACAATACAATGGTCTACTCGTATATATAAATATATAAAAGGGGATGTTTGTAATTTGTATATATGAAATCGTTTAACTCAAAATCTATTTATTCGATCAACATGAAAATTGGTATACATATGTATTTTTCAACGTAGAAGGTTTATATTTATAAACTAAAAAAAAAGAAAAAAATTTGCGTGCTTGATTGAAAAAAAATTCTTTTTTTTTAATCAAGTGCGACAAATAATAAATTAAATTGCATGCGTTTAAATAAAAAACGTTGCTGCCTATGATATTGACTGACTGGACACAGTCTGCGGGGTTCAGCTATAGCCCATATAATTTAGAAGAATAATTTCACACCGTTAGTAGTTTTAACGTAACTATTCAGGCAACATTGAAATTGTGAAATTTCTAAGTCCACTCAAAAGAGTAAAAAAAATATTTTAACAAAAA
Organism: Parnassius glacialis; assembly: GCA_033319125.1. Classification (NCBI taxonomy): domain Eukaryota; kingdom Metazoa; phylum Arthropoda; class Insecta; order Lepidoptera; family Papilionidae; genus Parnassius; species Parnassius glacialis. The sequence goes on from JAVANC010000018.1 coordinate 36,476,885, forward strand.
GTTAAGAGAGGAAGTCAAGAGCTAATAATATTAAATTGAAAATTTCAAAACCCCCCCAAAAAAGAACTGATGATCTTCAAACGACTGAAAAGATTTTCTTGAATTATAACTAAGAACACTTCGATTAAGTCCCTTTCAAAAAAAAACCGCACCTAAATCGGTTCACTCGTTTAAGAGCTGCGGTGCCACAGACAGACATACATAGCGGTCAAATTTATAACAACCCTCTTTTTGCGTCGGAGGTTAAAAAAGGATAAAATATTATCACATTCTGAAGTCGGGGCTTTGATGATTCTTTTATTTACTACGTATTAGCACCGACTTTAGAATGTGAAATTATTTTATTCTTTTTAGTTCATTAAAAAAATGATTTGCGAAAAAATATAATTAAAGTAATTTAAGTAACCAATCGTTTATCGATTATGTAGGTATCAATTACCTTTTTTTTATAGAATAACGGTGACAAACCAGCAAACAATATACCGGATGGTAGGTAGATACTGTGGCCCATAGACATCTATATTTATCCTCGATTAAGAATCACAATGCCGATGCGTTGTCACCCCTGAGGACTAAAATGTAATGCCTCGTATCAAGTAAAAAGGGTCTCCGGTTCTCTACACTCATCATACGAAACACAGCATTAAGCTGCTATTTCACGCTGAGTGTGGAGCGTGGTCCTTCCCCGGTCGAACGATCCATTCGTGCTACAACCTTAATATAACTGCAGCATGGCTCTACCACGTCAAAAGTTTACTTGTGAATAAGTTGATTTTTATTAGTTTTACTTTTTTTCAAATATCACTATGAGAAATTATTTAAAAGCGTGGTAGAACTAGTCTAGGTGGTGGAACTCCTGTTCTTACTAGGAGTCGAAGTAGGTGCCGCCGAAAGCAGTATCTCCGCTACTTCGGTCTGAAGGGTATACCTAGTAAAATTCACCTGATGATAAAAGGCTACTGCATCTTCGGACACCTGCAGTCAGCTTCAAACAAAAAGGCTACAGCTGCATGCGATGCGAACATCTGAAGACTTATATAATATGTCTAGTTACAATTAAAAAGGTCTCCGGTTCTCGTCACTCTCCATACGAAACAGCAGCGTCATGTGCCTATTTACGTTGGTCTTATAGTAAATTATGGTCTATAGTATGGTCGTATAGAGGACCTAAAAAACGAACGAAGATAATTTAATTTAATTAAGATGACTCTGAACATGGAAAATACCCAGTACCAACTGCTCAAATGTATTGATTGGCCTTGAAATTTATTATAAAGCAAAAACTGTTTAATAAGCGTTATTATACTACTAAAAATAGATTTTTTAAGAGAATATGGCTGACTAACAACATGTTACCCCTGACGACAAAGATGGAATGCTCCGTTTCCAGTAAAAAAAGTCTCCGGTTCTCTCCACTCAACATACGAAAGTACTTACCTGGTCGAGGGGATCTATTAGTGCTACAACTAAACATAGCCGCAATGTGGCTCTACCATGTATAAAGTAATTTCACCTAATTGTAAGTGGATGCAGTGACCCATGTAAAAAAGTAATGTAAAGTGGCAGCCATCACACGTCTGGGCAGAGTCCTCTTCGCATTTCTGAGAAGGTTTAAGAGTAAGGGAGTGCCCCATGTCCTCGAAACATTTTCTTAAATTTCTGAGAAATGCAGTTTTCCTCACGCTTTTATGGTTTACTGCTGAGTACGTGGGAAATAAGCATATAAAATGCATGCAATTAACAATTTTATTGATACCGGCAAAGATCGAACCCGAGTTGATGCGAGTTGTGTAATTTGCTACTGCACGTGCGAACATTTAGCTACTGAGCTACCACGGCTATAAGGGTGCGATCCATCGATACCTATCTTATCCTATATTTATATTTGACGAGATGTAATTATTGATCCCTAACTATGCTACCAATAGGCCCTTTGGGACTAAAAGAGTTTTGGCTATCGTCGCTAATTATATTTTTATTTTTATTTTTTTTTATAGAAGAAGGGGCAAACGAGCATGCGGCTCACCTGATGGTAAGGGATTACTGCTGCCCATGAACAACCGCAACACCAGGGGAATTGCAGATGCGTTGCCGGTCGTACCGGTCGTCGTATCGGTCCGGAAAAATCGCTGGTGGTAATCGATTCCACAAGGAAGTTGTGCGAGGAAGAAAATATCTTCTAAATCGCACAGTGGTGGACCGCCAATCATCCAGATGGTGTGGATGGTATCGGGAGTTCTGCCGCGATGTGCCTTCGTGAAATTTGCCGGTTGGTATTAATCAGAAAAACGAGGGCATCCACGACTTTTTCTCCCACCAGGGCAGCGCCACTTTACAGTGAGGTAAAATATTTGACAGATTTCATAGCGGGCATGATAATTTGTTAGGAAAATGTAATCTTTAAGGTTTCTTTCTGTATTATTAGTTATATTTTATATTAATTACATTAGGAATGAATAAACCAAACTATAAAATATAACTAAAAGCCGATTATTAAAAAAATATAGTTATAAAGTGCAAAAAATTAAAAATCAAACCACTGACGCACTGTGTTGTGTATTAATATAATATTCTAGATAATGATAAACTATTATTTAAAACTAATATCTCAATTATCTAACATTGTGTAACAAAAAACTTTACCTCAGTCGCTACTAGCGACATCTGGTGAGTGGAAGATTATTAGCCGTCATTCCTCAGAGTAATGGGGTTTTTATAAATTAATTTGTTTAATTCCGCGTAAAGAAATAAAATGATGGGTCCTGCCCAGATTTAAGGGGACCTCTCACCCTCCCTCAATCACGCGCACCACCACACTAGGCACGACATACCACTCTCGAAAATACGACACGACACGACTCTGCGGAGGCTGGCCGTTCAGTCTTAGCGGCCAGCCTCCGCATTTATTTTCATTCTTTACGCAGAATTAAGCAAATTAATTTATAACAACCCCATTATAATGGATTTCCGCAAAGCAACGCCTGATTCTTTCAATTCCTCAGAGCACTCCCCATGGTAAATGCGAAAGAAAATGCAAAGGGATGCAACATGTCTTCGCAGCGCCAATGAATCGAGTCGATCGGAAAGGATATGGTCGTCGACGATTCGAGCTGTTCTGCGCTGGATGCGGCCAAGTGGAAGGAGTTGGCACTGGGGAGCCCTAGCCCAGAGATGGGAACAGTATTCCATGTAAGCCCGAACCTGTGCCTTGTAAAGTTGCAGGCGTTGTGCCGGCATGAAATATTGTCCCGCTCTGCTGAGCACGCCAAGCTTTTTAGAGGCCAATTTGGCCATCTCTTCCAAGTGACCACGAAACTGCACGTCACTCGATATTTCGACGCCGAGGATTCCGATACTGGCTGAGGTAACAAGGGGTTTGCCTTGAAGCTGAGGAGATACGACAAAGGCGTTCTTTTTAGCGGTAAACGCGCAAACTTGTGTCTTCTGAGGATTAAACTGGACTAGATTTAGTTGCCCCCAATCCGAGACTTTGTTCAGCAAAGCCTCGACTTCAAACACAAGTCTATATAACTCAACAGCATTTAATATCAAAGAAATATATATATATATATTCACCCATGGTTAATTTGTAATCATTAATTTGTTGTGCAAATAAATTAAGTTGTTATTGCCGTTCATGCTGGTCGTAAAAATACACTGTATTTAAAACGCAAACAAAACAGCTGAATGATAGATAATGGCGTCAATAACAAGGCCTTTTAGCTAGGAATGTATTAGCACAGACTACTGCTGCGTTTCATCGCAACTAAGCTTCAGAACACAGATGCCATACTTACTTACTTACTTATCTTCATTTACAATCCCTGACGGGGTAGCCAAAGAGAACAGATCGCCAAGTGTCACGATCCTTACATACCTCTTTCGTTTCTTTCAGATTCAGATGCCATCATCTAGATAAAAATATAATACCAGAGACTATGAGAAGCTGCAGGTATCAAATGAATGTCCTTTTTCAAGCAAACATTACCGTTACTGTTACAGCCTATTTAAGTTCACTGGTGAACATAGGCCTCCCATATAGATTTCCTCACAGGGGGGATATTTGCCATAGTTGCCACGCTTGGCAAGCTTGTTGGCAATCGCAGTTTTTTATTTTTAGTCTTTATCAGGAAGACGCTGCTGCCCATCTCCTGATTTGTTTCCCTCTGTCCCCTCTTACGATACCCATGGGATGATATGGGGTAGTAGATATTGTTACACCGCCACTACTCGGTAAAAGCAAACGAAAAAAAAAAGACAATATTTCTATCCAATACTAATGGCAGTAAATAGAATTGAGAAAGTAACAGGTAACTTTTATTAAATGTTACTTTACATTTTGTCATATTTTTTGATCGCGTAGTGGCGATGTAAGAATATCAATTATCTCATGTCGTCGCGTGAGTGTCAGAGGTGACAAAGGGAAATAAACCAGGAGATGGGCAGCAGCGTATTTCTAACAATTAAAAAAAACTGCGGTTGCAAATCCGCCTGCCTAGCGTGGCAAATATATCAAATGTCTTCCCTATGAGGCGATCTATGGGGAGGCCTATGTTCAGCAGTGGACTTATGATAATCTGCAACTTTAACGGTATAGCCACCTTTTTATTTAATCTAAGAAGTTCTTATAATCTTAAAATTCCCTTCCTAAAGAACTCTACATCCTGAGCATCAAAAAATTCCTAAAAGTATACGGCAGTGACCAGAAGATGATGTAGTATCATCTTCTTCTATCGTCTCAGTAGTCACAGTCCTTCAATCTTGGTAATAGTGGTAATAGATAGAAATCACTACATGCAAAGTATATTAAATATGGGGGATGCTCAAGTATTTCAAATCTAGTATCTCGAATTCCACCATCGCATCGCCAGAGCATTATCGTAGTGAAACAAAACAATATTTGCGAGTTTGCCTCGTCATATCACAAAAGCATGTTTTTACGTCCGATTACTTTGGAGGAGACAAAGACACTTAAATAATTCTAAAAGTGAAGGATATGATGGTATAAATACGAAAGTATCAAAAATTGCAAGGATGAAATATCGCCTATACTCACGTACTTGATAAATTTATCATTCGAAATAGGTGTTTTCCCAGAATTATTAAAACTATGTTTGGTCAAACCCTTATTAAGCAAGGTGATAAAAAAGATGTGAACAATTACCGTCCAATAACAATTTTGCCTGTTTTCTCCAAAGTATTTGAAACAGCTATGCATAGTAGGCTTACTCATTATGTTAATTGAAAATAAATTTATAAAAAAAGAACAATATGGCTTTCAGGAAAATAAATCAACCATGATGGCATGTTTTGATGTATTAAAATGAATTACAGATGCAATAAGATGATAAGGTAAATGTAACAAGTATATTTTTTGATGTCAAAAGCATTTGACTTTGGTTACCATGACACCTTATTATGTAAGTTAGAAAAGTATGGAATAAGAGGACTAACATTACAATGGATCAAAAATGAGATTGACTTCATTATGACGACCAGACCACAACTGTTTAGTGATGTCTCAATGATCGCGAGGGTGAAAACTGGTAGCGCTTACCGAATGGTTAGAGGCACACTAAACCTAAACGTTAAGTTGGAGAGGTCTTGTTTAATGAAGTCAACGCTCCGTCCCCCTCGTGATCTAGTCCAAAGTCCCGAAACCTTTCAGCTCGAGTTACAAAACCGTTTTCAGTGCCTAGAAGACTGCAATGAAGTGGACGATATAAATGATAAGCTCGTGGAAACTGTCCATGCGGTCGGAGTTAAGTTCTGTAAGACCCGCCGCAGAAGAACCCAAATACTCTCCGATCACACTCTTAATCTCATGGCTGTTAGACGGGAGATGAAGCTAAATTCTTTAACAGACTTGACAGCATACAGGCAACTGAACAGACAGATCTCGAAATGCATGCGGCGGGACTTACGCAACTTCAATACAGCTTGTATTGAAGAAGCGATCGAGCGGAACCAAGGCTCCAAAGTCTTTGCCAGAGATCTGTCTGCCAGAAAGAGCCAACTGTCAAAGCTGAAGACCGAGTGTGGCAGCATCATTTCCAGGACATCTGAGATTTTGAGTGAGATTGAGAGATTCTATGGGCAGCTGTACACATCATCGTTAGAGCCACACGCAAGTGTGAGTAACGATCCAAGAGCGAGTCTTATCTGACACTATTCCGAAGTTATTCCAGACGTCAGTCTGAGCGAGATTAGAATGGCTTTCCAGCACCTTAAAAACGGCAAGTCCCCGGGCAAGGATGGAATTACAGCAGAGCTTCTGAAAGCGGGTGGAAAGCCAGTACTTGAAGTCCTTCAGAAGCTCTTTAATTCCGTCCTATATGGTGGCACTACTCCGGAGGCGTGGAGCAAAAGTGCGGTGGTCTTGTTCCTCAAGAAAGGCGACAACGCTTTATTGAAGAACTACAGACCGATTTCCCTACTGAGTCGCGTCTACGTGCTGTTTTCGAGAGTCATTACGAATCGTCTCGCACGCAGACTCGACGACTTCCAGCCTGGCGAACAAGCCGGTTTCCGAAAAGGCTTTAGTACCATGGACCACATACACACCCTTCGGCAAATTGTACAGAAGACAGAAGAGTACAATCTGCCACTTTGCCTAGCGTATGTGGACTATGAGAAAGCCTTTGATTCCGTCGAAATTTGATTTTCCCCTTCGATTTGCCCGACGATACAGTCCTTATGGCAGAATCGCTGGAGGATCTAAGCACTATGCTACATAACCTCAATAGTGTCTCCCAACGGATAGGGCTTAAGAAAAACATGGACAAAACAAAGATCATGTTTAATGTCCATGTCACACCTATGCCGGTAGTTGTTGGGAGCACTAAGCTCGAAGTTGTTGACGAGTATGTTTACCTGGGACAAATAGTCTGACTAGGTAAGTCCAACTTCGACCGAGAGTTCAATCGACGGATTCAACGCGGTTGGGTAGCGTTCGGGAAATTACGGCACATCTTCTCGTCAGTTATACCTCAAAACTTGAAAACGAGACTGTACAACCTGTGCGTGTTGCCAGTGATGACCTATGGAACTGAGACGTGGTCCTTCACTGCTGGCCAGATGAGGAAGCTCAAGGTCGCTCAGCGAGCTATGGAGAGGGCTATTCTCGGAGTTTCTCTGCGTGATAAACTTAGAAATGAGGATATCCGCAGTAGAACCAGAGTGACCGACATAGCCCAACGGATTAGTAAGCTGAAATGGCAATAGGCCGGTCATATAGCTCGAAGAACCGACAACCGATGGGAAAAAAGGTTCTCGAATGGCGGCCTCGTACCGGTGGATGAAGTGTAGGGTATCCCCCCACTAGATGGAGTGACGACCTGGTAAGACATTCAGGAAGTCGATGGATGCAGGTGGCTCAGGACCGTGCTTTGTGGCATTCCTTGGGGGAGGCCTATGTTCAGCAGTGAACTTGTGAAGGGCTGTAATGATGATGATAATGATTCAAAACAAAGGGAAACCCAACAAATCCGATCAAAATAAAATCTCGCCCATTATACAAGGACTAATACAATTTTTGAGCATGTAATATATAATATCATAAGAATTTTTAGTAAATAAGCGAGTTTAATCATTCTAAATTTAAAAAAAAAACAAGAATAAATAACATTTTATTATTTTTCCTGTAGATGGATCTTTAGTCCCTTCGCATTTTAATATGAATCCATTCAATATAAATATTCAATTTATGCACTGACGTAACATGTAACTAACATTTGCATTAAATAATTAGCATATATCTGTGAAAAACATTATGTTGTCAGAGTAGTTTAATATATCATATATCTTTACTATAATAAAATTATAAGAGGACGGTTTCTGTACATTGAATACTTTTTTGAAAATTTAATTGGGGTATTCTATAATAAAGGTGTAGATGCCATAGCATCCGGCATAGATGCGTTGCCGGCATTTAAAGGCCGGCAACGCATCTGCAATTCCCTCCCTGGTGTTGCAGTTGTTCATGGGCGGCGGTAGTCACCATCACCATCAGGTGAGCCACATGCTCGTTTGTCCCCTCTCCTATAAAAAAATAAATAAAAAAACAACAATTTTTGAAAGCGTTGTCTGTCTCCGTCAGAACGCGCATCATACAAAAACCTTCATCTAAAATTCCATCTGAATATAACGTGGTTTTCTTCAAGACAAGAGTGGTTAGGCTTTTGTGAAATATATTTACATTGTGGGAATAGCTTTATATAACACTTATCTATACTATATTAAATCTCGAAGAAGACAATTTCTGAACATTGTTTTTTTTTAATTTACATTAGGGCATTCTATATTATCAATAGAGATGCCACAACAACAATTTTTGACAGCGTGGTCTCTCTGCCTATCTGTTTGAATGCGCATCACACAAAAACCTTTGTCTGTCTTTCCATCTAATCCACATCCACATGTAATGTCATCTACATTTTTTTACGGCAAGAGTGAATAGACTTTTGATAAGCTAAGTCAGTGTGCATTACCATCTTTGGCTGCATCACCACACTATCACTCTGATCAGGTGAGATAGTAGTCAAGCATACAATAGGAAATAAGCTTGTAATACTAAAAAAAGAGTATACGGATTTGGATGGAACATTCACTGTATTGTTAGTGTAATTTTTTGGAAGCCATACAAATAATTCGCGGCATAACACACAAACAAATAATAAGCGGGATTCAAACCCGCAACCCTCAGGACCGCAACTAAATACTTCTAACATATGTGATAATGATTCGTCAATGATTGTATAAGGCTGTTCCAGTAACAGAATAGATAATAATATATCACTACAAAAAATATAAACTACCACTGACAAATTAAATCACACCACTAAAAAAAATATAAATCCTTTTTAATATTTGTATATATTCTTCTAAGATTTAATTAAAATACATTTTGAAATAATTGGAACTAGGCCTAAAGCTGCCGCAGTACACTATCTTTGCTTGAGTGTGAAGACCAATGTAGTCCCACATTAAATACTAATACACATAAAATACTGGCCGAAAGAAAACTACATATTAAAAAAATGGTAATGACAAATATAAAAAAAACAGTCAAGTGAACAAAGGGCGCTAACTTCAATTTAAATGTAATTTTTAAAAATAATTTTATAATAGGTGCCTTCTTAATTTAAAAAAATGCGGTTATGACGTATAGATTGCCACCGGTGATGTAGGTGAAGTCCTATTCATGATGCACAAAACCATTCATTCCTAATAATTGCCCGTTTCGATCTAAACAAATCCAGATGCTGATGAGCTTTGTAATAATAGTAGACAATGTACAGGATGTGGAGCCCGCGAGCTGCTGTATCTCACTTGGTCAACTGCTATTCTGTGCCAGCGATGATGCTGATTTTTTTAAGCGTCACAAAAAAAAATGTCCAACGTTAGTTATTATGAAGAGACCCTTTGATATAACAACATGTTTATATTTTAGGGTTCCGTACTTAAAAACTTTAAACTGAACCTTTTTGACAAGTTTCTCCGTCTGCATTGTAATTTTTCCAAATATTGCTATGCCGGTATTTAGGTAGTTCTGATGGTAAAATTTCGGGTTTTAGAATAATACCTATGTATATATACAAAAATAATATAAGTAGGTAAATTTCCGTGTAAAATTAAATAAAGTAAAAAAAAAATATTTATTTCAACTATAAAACGAATTCCTAATATTAAACCGATGGTTGACGGAGTTGTATTTTCAATTAAAATATAATTTTAAACATGTTTTTGAACCTTAGCTTGTGACTCCATAAGGTTTAAAGGACATGTTGCGGTTAGATAAACTTTATCGCAACTATTGAGGATAAAAATGCTAACGAGAATGCAACTTCGAAAATTTTTTAAATATCAATTTAACGTTATAATAATAAATGTGTTTCTAGTGTTTAGAGTTCATTGCTTGTTTGTAACTAGTTGGCGTTAACAGCTTTAACAAGATATGTTTTGCGTAAAATTAAAATGGCCGCTAGTGACTAACACCAAACTATCCGAACAAAGTGTTACAGAAATAACAAGTTTATGAATGTCCATCGATTCTAATGAAATCGTTTGGAATATTCCGACTGATTGCTTTGGTATTTCCCGGCAATCCAAAGATCTTTTCTTAGGATCGCTTCGATTGTAAATCCGCAAACACGCAATTAATAAACTTCATAGGAAGAATAGAACAACTTTTTTTTATTAACGCGCCTTTTAACACTGTTCATTAACACGTCTTTAGTAACACGCTTTTATGAACACTTTTGTATTATTGTACCTTAAGCAGTATGTATTTTTGTAAGTATATAAGTATGTACTCGTATGTATGAATGTAATGGAATTTTATAATTCAGTTTTAACCTACTTGCGGATGACTGACTAATCTGAAATTTTGCAAACATAGGACAAAATTGCAATACAATATCCCATGATATCACCTAGTATTCTCACTGGAATAACGGCTTATAATAAATATTATTGTGATATATATTATAACTTTCAAGTTAAATCACTAACCTAACTAGTAGTAAGTACTGCAGCCCACGAATATTTGCTAGCTAATTAAAACTAGGAACGCTAAGGATGCGTGGTCGACATTGATGGAATGACTCCAAAGCCTGTAATATTGCCTCTCTTTAGCCTTCTAGAAAGCGCTGGAACACAAATGTTAATGTACTGCTGCATATCGGAAGAAATAGGTAAGTGAGAAAACTTCTGAGCAGAAATAGAACCCTATACACTAAAATATTTAATAATTACATTACTTTGCAGTAATGGCTTTATCTACTAGCGTTTTTGTCCATTGTACGTTGTTTGTGAGTAATAATATGCCTGTAACACGATTGGGTCGACTCGACTGGGGGGGGTACCGCGCAAAGTACCGTAAAATAAGAAATACAGCTTACATATAGTTTCATAACCATTAGTTATTATACGTTTATTATATATTTTAAAAATAAATCCCATTATAAAAAAAACATAAGTACTAAGGTCGCAAAATAACTTGGTATCCAAACACAGGTGTGGTCTAGTTTAGGGGTCACATGACTAATTAAACGTAGTAATGTATTACTCGTTGCTTGCTTTTGTATTTTAACGCTTTTAACGCATGATCTGTATATATTTATGACTGTATGTATGAATTATCGTAATGGAATTTTATAATTATATAGTTTTCACCAACTTCCAGATGTCTGGATTATCTAAAATTTGCAAGCATTAGGAACCGTTTATTACAATAAATAACCTTGTATTTTCTCTGGGATCATCACACCTCTTGAACAATTCACAATTTTGCCACGCTGCACCTATATATAGGTGGTAGGACCACGTTATGACACGAATAGGCTACGACCACGCTCTCACAGAATATCAGCGTAAAATAGCAGCTTTGTGATGGTGAGTGCAGAGAATCAGAGACCCTTTTTACTATTTCATTTCATTCCATCTTATTCCTCAGGGGTGCCAAAGTAACTGCATTTTGATTCTTAATTGAGGATCAATGTAGATGTCTATGGGTCACAGGACTCACTTGCCACAGGCGGACTGTATGCTCGTTTGTCACCCTTATTCTTTATTAAAAATTTAAGTGTAATTATTTATAATTACACTTAAATTTTTAATATTTTACTTATAGTACTTGTAACATTGTATTTTATTCACCGAGAGCGAAACTTAGTACCAAAGACATAATTTGTCGGCCTTTAGGCCTGGATGTAATGTGATTCCCGTTTTCGTATGGTCTCACTGGGACGCTACGACGTCGCCGCCACTATTGGAATATACGTAATAACAATTTAGTGACGTCGTTACTTTAAAAACGCCCGAAATTAATATTCGATCTTAATCTATTTTTAGCAATCGAAGATTGATAATTCCATCTATTTTATGGTTAGACAGCGCCAATAATCAATCCAGAGATTAAAATTACTATCTGCAGAAGCAAGCTATCTTTGGGAGGTCGGATTACAGAAAAAGATACACCTCTGTGGGTGAATGACAGTTTGTGTGTATCAATATGTACACTAATATTATAATACTCAAATATAATAATATATAGTAATATTTTTTACGTGGTAGAGCCATGCTGCAGCTATATTAGTAGTATAGTTGTAGCACTAATGGGTCGGCTCGACCGGGGAAGGACCACGCTCTCACAGAATACCAGCGTAAAATAGCAGCTTAACACTGCTGTGTTTTGTATGCTAAGTGTAGAGAACCGGAGACCCTTTTCACTGGAAAAGAGGCATTCCATCTTAGTCCTCACGGGTGACAACGCATCTGCATTTTGATTCGCAAACGAGGATAAATGTAGATGTCTATGGGCCACAGCAACCACTTACCATCAGGTGGACTGTGTGCTCGTTTGTCACTCTATCCTATAAAAAAAATAACCTATCTGTCAATTTTGACGTTTGATTCGATCGGGGTAAACAATCCAAATTCGCAATCCGAGAAAAGCCTAGGATTAATCCTTCTAGTTCAAAACTCTTACGTGTTTTCTTTTATTTTACACAATATATTTGCTGTAAATGTTTCTGTTCTTAAGTTGTAATTCGAAAAAAGGTTTATATACGCTCTAAAATTAATGACAAACACACACGATCGTAGCTAAGCAAGGAAACTTGACAATGATAATTTTTTTTTGACTGACGCACTGACGCTACGGTGGCGCTACTTACCGGCGACGTTCCGTTATGTAATTTTTGTTTTAACTATAGGTTTACATTGATTTAATAAAAATATAATAATTTAAAAATTTTAGGGAGAAAAAAGTAGCTAATGTAATAATGTACAATTAGTGTCAATAGTAATAAATTTTAAATATCATTTTATGTTATTACATTAATACATCTATTTAAATGAAACAATAGTCGTTATGCATACAACGAAACAGTCGAGAGGAATCGGATAGATGTTTGGATCGACTGCGATCGCCGCAAAAAAAAAAGATTGGGCTTGTTAACATATGTTATTGGGATGTGGATTTAGATCGATCTTTGGATAGGGTACAATCTCGGATTGTTTTTAATCTTAAAAAAGAGATACGTTATTAAGTTCGGGCGTAAGTTGAGTTTGCGGACTCTATCGCGTCATAGTAAGGCTAAGGTCTTATTTACACTAGAGCTGTGCCAGGTAGTAAAGTGGTCTGCAAGAAAAAACCCACCAATAAGATTACTTCATTTTCCTAGAAATTTATAAGCGCAAATGGTCAGCGCTTAGCCCCTGAACTTGCCACGGCTAAAATGTCTTATTAATGTATATTGTGATAAGATAAGATATTAGACGTAAACCAGTTTCAAAACCAGAAAATGTATTATTATGAAGTTGTTCTGACATTTCCAAATGTTTACGTTACAAATTACAATGCAGAGACTTTATCCTTAAAATCATTGCGTTAAAGTTATCTAGCTATGGCCCTTAAGCCTTATGAGGTAACAATTTAGAGTTCAAAAACCCTTTTTAAAGTGATATTACAATTCAAAAGACTCCAGCATTGCTCCATCAACAATCTACTTACGAGTATAAGAGATCGGTTAAAGGTTTAAATTAAAAAATATATATAAGTATTTTTAATTAGGTAAATTATATTTACATGGAATTTTAACCAGATATTTTTATAACAATCATCATCATTAAAGTCTATTGTATTACGGCAAGTGTGAAGCCACCAGCGTGCGTTAACACTTTATTAGTTAGCATTTTATATCAGGGTGCACTTACCACAAGGCGTTGAAGTATTTTTCCTTATTATTTGTTAAGTTTTCTATGTATTTGGCCAGCCCATTACCACTTCCGTCTATTAATACGTTAGGTGACAGTTACTTTAGTTCTGCTGCAGATATCCTTGTAACAGATCTTGGAACGCAGAGAAACCACGAGCATAGTTCGCAAAGTGCTTTTTATTCAATTTCGACAAACTTACAGCTCTTATGAACAATATCTACACCGCTGCACAAAAACAAGATATCTGAGGAAAACAAGATACTGTAGGCTCTTATTTAATGCCATATTACAATTTCATTTACAATTACAACTTGTTTTTAAGTGGTAGAGTCATACTTTAGCTATAGTATGGTTGTATCACAGATGGCTCGGCTCGGCATTACGTACATTTCAGACGACACTGAAACCCAGCCTTAACCATTCAGAGCTTATAGTATAGTCCAGGGGTGGCGAACCTTTATGTATCAACGTGCCATTTTTCTAAAGAAATGTTTAATGTGGCCATAGACGTGCCGTAAAATAATTTTTACTTCGTAATTACCGCCGCGCCCGAACAATCCGCAGCGTATGAACTTTGTTATCGCTGGCGTAGCGTGCCCAAAATATTGTGTCGCGTGTCATCGACAGCACGCGTGCCATTGGTTCGCCATCCCTCGTATAGTCTGTTCGCTAAAATAGTGTCGGTACACCCGGAGGCGCACTTATTATATTGCATTTATTTTATTATTTTTCACTGTATTTGTCAATAAATGTCTTTCTATTGTAACAATAAAATAGAATACTATGGATATTGTAATAAAATACGCATATAAATAATAAACACAATTTAGGTAGCAAAAAGAGTTTAAATAAAGAATGTGAGTAGGTAGGTAAACACAAACTAAACTAAAATAGCCCCTATTCTTCATCACTCGGAAGTGTCGGAGTCATTGCCACCTGTATTTATAATGAGGCATTCAACGGCATCATGTTCTGAATCCATACTAATATACTTATAGTGTTTTTGTTATTGATTCACTCAAAATTGTATCTTGAGGCACTTCACTGTCCTTCCAAGAACGAAAAAGCATTTTCTGTATAGGTAGCTCCCCTACGTATACATAAAATGCTTTTTCGTCAACAAAAACAACCTTTCATTACGGCGTTTTTTGTTTTAAAATGCCAAAGTGTCCTGCGGGTGTACGACTTTTGATATTGCAGTGGCGACTTTGTCAAGATGCAGCACTTGCAGAGGCGGCGCGACACAAAGGCGACTGTATCTAAGCGAACAGACTATAAAAACACGCACTCATTCACACATTTCCACCTAATATTATTTGGAATCAACATATTTTTAGGTGCAATGCCAGCGTTCAGTAGTGGACTGCAAGAATGAGCGCGTGTCAATAAATTAAGCATCGTTTTTAGCATCTATTGGAATTTCTGCATCTTTATTCTTGGTCTGAGGTCATACGAGTGTCTCTCATATTTTATTCAGGCATTTGTTCGATTTAGGTAAAAATTTAAAATTCTGGCATTCAAAATAGGTTTCAAGTAATAAGGAAATACTGCAATACTTGATATGTGGCAGTACGACGATCGACAAGTTAATTGGACAGACAGCCGTCCGTCAGTTGAATGCCTTTAGATAAAAAAATTGTCAAATTGTTTAACGTTCCTAACGTTAACAGATTTGAGTACGATCATGAATTTGATAACATTTTTGAATCAAAATTATGTTTATGAGTAGACAAATTCATGTACATATTTTGTCTTGAAATATTTTATAAAACAAAACTTCCTATAGCTGAAAATTACGTCAGCTGTGGAGACAATTTTTTTAAATAACTTTTAGCTCGAGTTTGCGTGATAAACTTAGCAACGAGGATATCCGCAGTAGAACCAGAGTGACCGACATAGCCCAACGGATTAATAAGCTGTAGTGGCAGATAGAATGGGCCGACCATATAGCTCGAAGAACCGACAACCGATGGGGAAGAAAGGTTCTCGAGTGACGGCCTCGTTCCAGCGGATGAAGTGTAGGGCGTCCCCGCACTAGATTGAGTGAAAACCTGGTAAGACACGCAGGAAGTCGATGGATGCAGGTGGCTCAAGACCTTGCTTTGTGGCATTCCTCGGGGGAGGTTAACAGTGGTAGAGCCACGCGGCAGCGTTTGCTGTCGCACGGATGGGCCGGCTCGAACCGGGGTGGTACCACGACCTCACAGAATACCAGCGTGAAGTAGACGTTTACCTCTGCGTTTCGCTTGGTGAGTGCAGGTGGCCGGAGGCCCTTTTTACTGGAAATGAGGCATTCCATCTTAGTCCTCACGGGTGACAACGCATCTACATTTTGAATTGTAATAGAGGATATATGTAGATGTCTATGGGCCGCAGCAACCACTTACCATCAGGTGGACTGTGTGCTCGTTTGTCACCCTTATCCTATAAAAAAAAAGTCTGTGTTCAGCAGTGGACTTGTGAAGGACTGTAATGATGATGATGATGATATACATACATATACTTATATATACATACATACATATACATTCAAACACACATAATATATATGCAGAGAAAATTAAACAAAAAATAAGTACAAAAAGTAAGTATTAATGAAAAGAGGAAATACATAATATAATTTATTATTTTGACGGGAAATTCAAATAATACTCCTTCAGTTGTTTTTTTAAAAGTCTGTAAAGATTGCGCTTGCTGGATGTTAAGTGGTAATGAATTCCAGAGTCGGGTTGCTTGTGAAGTAAATGACTTATTATAAAAAGAAGTTACGCTGCTAAGTATTCCAAGCCAAGCTATACACTGAACGCAAACTACGATCATGAAATTCATGTCGATAGTGAAATTATTCCTTAAGGTACCTTGGAGATTTCGGATCAAACAGAACATAAAAAAGTAAAGAATGTATATGAAAATTCCGGCGAATTTGAGTTGGGAGCCACTTGAGTTGGTTTCCAATGGTCATATTTGCGTAAACAAAATATGAACCGAATGGATAGATTCTAAAGACGCTCAAGCTTAATTGCTCCAAGGTAATATCAGTGTAGCATATATCAGCATAGTCCAAAATAGGAAATAAAATGGAATGTGCTAACGCAATTTTGGTAGAAATGGGCAAGAAATTTCTTAGACTAAAGTCTTTTAAGACTTCCACAAGCTGCAGACATTTTCTTACTTATCTGTTCAATTTCTACTCACAATTTGTAAAGGCATTGTACTGTCAATTAGAACCCCTAGATTTTTTACAACCTTACAGTAAGGTTAGCAGAATTCTCAAAACAAATGAAAGGCAGCGTATGCCAAAAAGGCTTTTGGCTTATGTCCAGATATAGATTCAAAAGGCTAAAGAAAACTATGTAGAAGGTGAAACTTGAAAGCACTAAAGAGTAAAGAGTATTTTAAACACAAAAAATTATATTAAATTATATCAGAAGCGATCATAACATAGTTGTATGAAATTCCACAAACGAAATAAAAAAACAGAATAACAAAAACCTTATTATTTAAAAAAATATTTTAACATTTAAACGTTTTAAATACGTTCATTTAATAGTACCTAAAAATAGTGCGAATAAACACGTTTTACCATTTTTTGTTGTTTTCGTTGGGTTCACCATTCTTATCGTCTATAATTTGCACTTTTAAATTTATTACCAAAGACGCGTGTCGTTTGTGTGTTTGACCGTTGTTTACAATGGCTAACTTTATGGAAGTTAGTGCTAGTTGGATCATTAAAATAAATTATGATGCATTTTTAGGCGACTCGTTGAACTTCAAGTTTACATTGTGACTATTATTTTTTCGGCGTTGTTCAAAATTATATACTCATCTCTGAATCCGGTGATCGATATCATAACAAAACAAAATAAGCAAAAAATTACATTTAAGAAATAAATATTTTTTTTAAATATCGAGTATTTTATCTAGTTTTCAGTGGGTGATATGGTTGTGTGATAAGAATTGGAAAAACGTCTTCGATTTACGAGAAAGAAAATAAATAATAACCTGTATATTATACTAAATTTGTATGCATATTTAAAATATTACTTTCATTATTATGCATTACAGTAATTCGTTATTTCAATTTGTATTTGAACAAAAACATAAAGAGTAAAATTAATAATAATAATTTTGATTTGACTGACTTTCTGATTTATTATTACAATTTATCGAATAATAAAAAAAATATTATCTCTTTTATAACTCCAAAATATGGAAATACTATCTTTATAACATTTGCAATAATACCTTTTCCCGATATTACAGATGGCTATACACAATCATAAGACCACCTTCACGTTTTGAAGGAGACCTAAAAATATTTAAAATGTATTCTCAACTGAGAGTCTCATTGTGAGACTTCTTCGCGGATTCTAGGCATTTAGAAAAATAAAAGTCAGCTTAAATTTCAAAATACACGCTATTTGTTTCGTCAGCACGCCTCTCGTTGTAGTCGTATTCAGTAAAAAATACGTATTCAGATTGTTTTAAGGGCTCCTTGGGAAATTAACTTTCAAAACCTAATATGCTTAATTTAGTAAACATTAGTCATGATTTTGTGGTTAAATAAGTTGGAGATTGCGAGAAACACGCTAAAAGAGTTACCTTGATTTGGTTGAAACCAATCTTTTAAGCATCAAGTTCGTTTGGTGAGTAACGAATAGATTAAAGAATGACGTTTTACGGGTGGGTCATAGATAAAACTAATATTTTTAAAATTTTTTAGTAATATTGTAAAGCGCGACAGGCTGCCGAGTGATTCAGTGAAGCAAAAAGGTCTTTAGATCTTTATCTATGAATTTTCCATTTTGTAGAACTGGCCACTTTAAACTAACCTATGGTTTAACTTGGCATTACCAATGGATGTTAACTTTGCCATCAGGGGTATACTGGTGGCAAAATTACGATTAACACGGAAACCGTAACGTTTTTCGAGATAAGCCATGTTTTGGATGAAAATATAATAACTAATTGACAGTATTGCTTTCGATATGGCAACATGAGTGTTAATTTTGGCATTTTTTTTAACGCGGAATTATGCCGGCGAAATAACCTTTTTGTTCAGTGCTCCAGAACAGTGGCGTAGCGTGCCTTCGAGGGGCCCTGTATCAAAATTTGTTGGGGGGCCCCAATGAAGAGTAAAGATTTCATAAAAGGAACAAAAACGCTTGCATTGAATTCAAATTATTATATATTGATTTTAAGTTATTCATCATCATCGTTACAGCCCTTCATAAGTCCAAGGAATGAAAAAACGAATAAAGGAATAAAAAACATATACATAAAAATGGTCTTCAGTTCTCTATGTACACATAAATTATCGTCAATTATCACGACAACGGCAAAAGTACTAATTCCACTAGTTCATCATCATCATCATCATCATAACAGCCCTTCATAAGTCCATTAAAGAGCATAGGCCTCACCCAAGGAATGCCACAAAGCACGGTCCTGAACCACCTGCATCCATCGACTTCCTGCATGTCTTACCAGGTCGTCACTCCATATAGTGGGGGGACGCCCTACACTTCATCCGCCGGTACGAGGCCGCCACTCGAGAACCTTTTTCCCTATCGGTTGCCGGTTCTTCGAGCTATATGTCCGGCCCATGGCCACTTCAGCTTACTAATTCGTTGGGCCATGTCGGTGACTCTGGTTCTACTGCGCATATCCTCATTTCTAAGTTTATCACGCAGAGAAACTCCGAGCATAGCCCTCTCCATAGCTCGCTGAGCAACCTTGAGCTTCCTCATCCGGCCAGCAGTGAAGGACCACGTCTCAGTTCCGTATGTCATCACTGGCAACACGCACTGGTTGCACAATTTCGTTTTCAAGTTTTGAGGTATACCTGACTAGAAGATGTGCCGTTATTTCCCGAACGCTACCCAGTCGAGTCGAATCCCTCGATTGACCTCTCGGTCGAAGTTGGACTTACTTAGTCGGACTATTTGTCCCAGGTAAACATAAACGTCAACAACTTCGAGCTTAGAGCTACCAACAACTACCGACATAGGTGTGACATGGACATTAAACATGATCTTTGTTTTGTCCATGTTCATCTTAAGACCTATCCGTTGGGAAAAACTATTGAGGTCATTAAGCATAGTGCTTAGGTCCTCCAGCGATTCTGCCATAAGGACTATATCGTCGGCAAATCGAAGGTGAGTGATGTACTCGCCATTGATGTTAACACCGTATCCTTACCAGTCCAGAAGCTTGAAAACGTCTTCCAATGCAGCGGTGAAGAGTATCGGGGATATAACGTCACCCTGTCTTGCACCTCTCTGCAATTGGATAGGTTTCGTACTCTGGTTCTGTACTCGGATAGCCATCGTAGCCCTACTGTACAAGCACTTCAGCACTTCGATATACCGACAGTCAACTTGGCATCGCTGAAGGGACTGCAGCACCGCCCGAATTTCGACGTAATTTTGATTGAAAGTCTTTGGGCTTTCTCATAGTCCACATACGCCAGAAATAGTGGTAAATTGTACTCCTCGGACTTCTGTACAATTTGCCGAAGGGTATGTATGTGGTATATGGTGCTAAAGCCTTTTTGGAAACCGGCTTGTTCGGGAGTAATGACTCTCGAAAACAGCATGTAGACGCGGCTCAAAAGGGAACTCGGTCTGTAGTTCTTCAAGAGAGCGTTGTCACCTTTCCGGAGTAGTGCCACCATGGAGGACGGAATTAAAGAGCTTCTGAAGGACATCAAGTATCGGTTTTCCACCCGCTTTCAGAAGCTCCACTGTAATTCCATCCAGCCTGGGATCTTGCCGTTTTTAAGATGCTGGAGAGCCATTCTAATCTCGCTCAGACTGACGTCCGAGATATCATCGGAATAGTGTCGGATAAGACTCGCTCTTGGATCGTTACTCACACTTACGTGTGGCTCCAACGATGATGTGTACAGCTGCCAATAGAACCTCTCAATCTCACTCAAAACCTCAGGTGTCCCGGAAACGACGCTGCCATACTCGGTCTTCAGCTTCGACAGTTGGCTCTTTCTGGCAGACAGATCTCTTGCAAAGACTTGGGAGCCCTGGTTCTGCTCGATCTTTTCTTTAATACGAGCAGAATTAAAGTTGCACAAGTCCCGCCGCATGCATTTGGAGATCTGTATGTTCAGTTGCCTGTACGCTGTCAAATCTACTGAAGACTGCAGCTATATACCCCGTCTAAAAGCCATTGAGATTAGAGTGTGATCGGAGACTTTTTGTTTCTTCTGCGGCGGGTCTTGCAAAACTTAGCTCAGACCGCATGGACAGTTTCCACGAGCTTGTCATTCATATCGTCCATTGTATTGCAATCTTCTAGGCACTGAAAACGGTTTCGTAGCTCGAGCTGAAAGGTTTCTGGACTTTGGATTAGAGCACGAGAAGGACGGAGCGTTGACTTCATTAGACGTGACTTCTCCAACTTAACGTTTAGGTTCAGTGTGCCTCTCACCATTCGGTGATCGCTGCCGGTTTTCACCCTCGCGATCACTGAGACATCACTGAATAGTTGTCGTCTGGTCGTCATAATAAAGTTAATCTCATTTTTTGTCGAACCGTCGTGGCTCGACCAGGTCCACTTCCTGTGGGGCCGCTTCTGGAAGAAAGAGTTCATCATAAAGAGTCCTTCTTTCTCCATGAAGTTCGCCAGCTGCTGGCCCTTTGGGTTCCGTTGCCCTATTCCGAATTTCCCTACTTTCAGCTCACCGTTCTCTCTTGTGCCTAGTTTTGCGTTGAAGTCTCCCATTAACACCGTATAGTGGGTTTTGGAGGAATGCATTGTTCTAGAGATATCCTCATACATTTCTTCCACCTCCTCATCGGCGTGTACCGAGGTTGATGCGTAAACCTGTATAACCTTCAGCGATTACCGTTCGGTGATTCTGAGTATAAGGTCCGCAACCCTCGTCGACACACTCCCAATCTTTACAACGTTGTTAACGAGAGACTTGTGGACGATAAATCCGACACCTCCTTGGGACAGATGGTCGCCCTCCTGGTGATAGAACAAATTGCCGGATTCGAGGATTACCGTGACCTCCCCCTCTCTTCAGACTTCGGATAATCCTATGACATTCCAGTGCAACTTGTCTATCTCTTCTTCTAGCTCCAGGACCTTCTCGTCAGTCCTCAGGGTGCGTGCGTTATAAGTTGCCATGTCGAGTCGTCGTAGGTGGCAACAGAACCTCCACCGGAGACTCTTAGCACCCCCTGCCTCGCTGTTACCATGGTCGCCACCTTAGCCAGGAATAGCGGGGCTGCCGGGGACTGGGGGCCATCTCTTCGTTACTTTCATGGGGGTATATTGCCATAGTTGCCACGCTTGGCGAGCGGGTTGGCAAGCGCAGTTTTTTTATTGTTGTTTTGCTGTTATCAGAAAGATGCTGCTGCCCATCCTCTGCCTCAGTTTCCGTCTGTCGCCTTTTACGACACCCACGGGAAGATATGGGGTTGTGAGTATTCTTACCCGCCACTACACGGGCTTATGAGTTATTACTTACAATAAATACTCCTAGGAACTAAGCTAGCCAAACAATTTAATTTTCGTGCCTTTTGTTCGGCGAACATAGCTGAAGACGATTTCAGTTTTACTAAATTCTTTACTTCTTTAGAGAATAGTGATAGCCTTTCCTGTCCCATTAGAAGTCCTTGGAGTTTTTGCTTACACACGTTGGGGGCCCCTGTAGCCCGGGGGCCCCGTATCATTGATACGGCTGATACGGCGGTAGCTACGCCCCTGCTCCAGAACTTTAGTTTTTTTTAATTTGAAATACTTAATGTAGGTATCTATGTATATCTTTGTAGTAAAGTAATATTAATGGTTATCAAATAATGTTAATTATCGTTTTAAACATGTTGGTCTTAACATTTATCTATTAAACTAACTTGGCAAAGTTACCGTACTAGTGATGCCCCGATGTGACGGTTACCTTGCCATGTTTTGTTACAACCAAGGGTTGTCACTTTCAACCTATATTTTTAACCGATTACAACTATTTAAACAGTGTTCTGCACTTGATATTCTAAATACGTATGTATGTTTGTATCGATGTTTTACCGTAGCAGCCCATTAGACCGATTTTACCAAATGAGTCGTTAGTCAATTAATCTTTATTAAAAGTGAAGGAAAAGGCATTAATAATATTATTACTACTCAGTATTTTTCATAATTTCAACTTAGTGTATTGATATTAAATTTTTTTTTTCAAATATTAAAATTTTTATTAAAATATACAATACTAAAAACTATAATAATAATTAAAAAAAAAACTAAAACTAGAAACTTAAATATCATATAGTCCTACTCCCCGCGGTATCGTGCCAAGAACGCTGGCTGCGTTTCCCCGCTGAATGGCTATACTTAGCCTTTGAGCAAGGAAAGAACCAGCCCTCTTATCACCAGCAGCAACGACCAGCCGCGGATGGAGTTCCTTTAGGAACTCCACCGCACGTGGACCCCACGGACCGATAGTCTCTACAGCAAATGGCACAAATATGTAGTCATCTCTCAGAGACTCATATTTGCGCCACTTACTCAGTTCAGCTGCCTCTGATGCCGCCCCGGCTCTAAACGAGGTACCCCTGAGATGAGAGACCGCCAGAGTGTCTACGCAAGTAGCATCCCACACTAAGGCTTTACCTCTCTCCCAAGGGACCAATGTCATACCGTCGGGTCTCCTGCCATCGTCTCTAAATATTCCACAAGGCTCTAAAACCGAGGGAACATTTATAGAGACAAGAGCCCTTCGGATGACATCGTTCAAAGAACTGTGTCGTGAAAATCTACCAGCGCTTTTCTTACATGAAAGTCCGTGAAGCCCAAACTTGTCGACGCTGCTACCACAGGGACACTGATGGGGTTGACAAATCGCCGCTCCTAGTCGGATTCCTACGGCAATGCGTAAGCTTTCCGCATCAAGTAATGTGCCGAGATTACTTGATGGTAAAGCGTGTAACCAGTGACTAGATTCCTTAGTCGAAACAGCTAGAAGGCGTGCCTTATCTAGGTCACTCTGGAGATTATGAAACAAATCCTTCTGCACGCCCTGTACCAATGGAACATCCCACTGTTTTTGTTGGTTAACTTCCAGTGGAATATTTTCACCAGGACAGAGCGTTTGCCATGTCTGCCCTGCCTCCGCAGCAAAACATAGGTCTGCTTTATTATTTAAAATTATATTACATAAGTTATTAGTTTAACAACCTAATATATATATATATATATATATATATATATATAATAGCAAAAGATTAATAATCATTTAAAATGACAATTAAAACATTATTTGTCATTTTTATGATTATTAATATTTTGCTGTTGTTGGAAAACAATATTTAAATTGATTACAATATTTATGACCTGACATCATTTTATTACGACCAGTAATAAAATGGTGATGATGACTAATAAAAAAACGAATACTTGTGAAAAATTATTGTAACCAGCTTTTTTTATTCTACACTATAATTGACTTAAGCTCATTATTTCATCAATTTCATTTTTAGTTTTAGACGAGTGTTTTTGTGTTTTAGATTTTTTCTTAAGAAATTATTGTAACAAGCTTTAAATAAAAAAAATAAGTTAAATATGTAATCAAGGATTTTTGGCAATCTTTACAGATATTTTCAAGTTTGTATGAAAAATTTAAAAATGGTAGGGTAACTTTGCCACAAGCTTAAACTTTGATATTTGCAATCAAATCATAACTCTGGGTGTTGTGTATTATATTATGAGGTAAACTTACCTTCAACCTTGAAGTCAAATCCTATTATTTGCATTATAAACCCTGATGGCAAAGTTGCCACAAAGTGAGGTTAACTTTGCCATTTTCTATTTTTGAGTATTTTGTCTATTTAATGTTAGTATTTGTTTAAATCATTAATAAATAACAAATCTATGAAGAATATGTCAGTCTGATATTACATTTTTTGTTGGAAAATTGGTCTTAAACTTTTAAGTCCTTCCAAAAATGGCAACGTTGCCAGGTTTCACGGTTCTGTATTTAAATAAATTTTATGGACGTGTCATTCCATTTTCAAAATCAGTTAATTATTTGTTTCTTACGATTCCGTTTTTCTTTCTTGCAAATCGCTATATTTATAACCAGAGGTCTAAAAAAATTCGTTTTATTTTTAAATATGACTTCCGACGTGGAAATAATGAATCTCAAACGGCACTCAGTGACGTAAATGAATTTTTAGCACAAACGAACGAAGTGTGCGTTATTGGTTCAAACACTTTCGTATGAGAAATTTTGGCCTCACAAATATTCCTCGAGGCCGCCCGGAGAAGAAGTTTGATAATTACGCACTTAAGGCCATATCAAAAACTGATACGTCTCAATCTACGTATGAGCTACCGTCAGCTTTTTAAGTAAGTGTTAAAAATATTTTTTTATAGGAGAGGAGGCAAATGAGCATGTGGCTCACCTGATTATAAGTGACTAACGGCCCGTGAACAACTGCAACACCAGGAGAATCGCAGATGCATTGCCAGCCTTTTAAAAAGAAGTAGGATCTTTTTTTGAAGGTCCCTAAGACGTATCGGTCCGGAAAAATCGCTGGTGGTAATCGATTCCACAAGGAAGTTGTACGAGGAAGAGAACATCTTCTAAATCGCACAGTGGTGAACCGCCTAATCGCCCAGATGGTATGGATGGTATCGCGACTTTCGTCGCGATGTGCGATAGTGAAATTGAGCGGCTGGAATTAATCCGAACAATTCCTCAGAGCACTCCCCGTGGAAGATGCGATAAAATACGCAAAGAGATGCAACATCTCTTCGCAGCGCCAGTGATGCGAGCTGATCGGAAAGGACTCGGTCGTCAACGATTCGAGCCGCTCTGCGCTGTATGCGGTCAAGTCGGAGGAGCTGGCACTGGGGAGCCCCAGCCCAGAGATTGGAACAGTATTCCATGTGAGGCCGAACCTGCGCCTTGTAAAGTTTCATGCGGTGTGCCTTAATATTAAATCATTTGCAGTAATGCGGTAAAATGAAGCAGACCAGCATTGCAGAATTGACCTCTGAGAGAAGGGTACCTCAGAACGGCGAGATGCCCGTGTCCAAGTCGCATCGTATTGCTGAATCGTCGCAGACATAAACATTGCCCGAAACAAATTTATTTATTAGTCAGAAGAAACTTGTGATGACAGTTTGGTGATCTTCTGTGATTGCTATTCAGAAATAGTATCTGTTGCCACAGTTACTGCAGACTATTATTGTCAAGAATTGGAAATGGTGCTGGAGATGCTGGCACTCAAACAACCCAGATTGGTAAACTGCTCTTGGCCAAGGCTTTTTCATGATAACGTCCGGCCACAACTGCTTAAACATTTTTTTAGCGGCAATTTTTTGTTGTTGGCTAAATTAGTAGAGCTAAAGCTGGCCACCCTTCCTTATCCACCAAATTCTCCTGACCTTTCTCAAACAGACTTCCACTATTGTTGCAGTTTAGATTACTATTTGATAGGCAAAATTTTGATTCCGAAGAAACAGTAAAAAATATCAAAGAATGTGATAGTTTAGGCATATATTTTGATTATGTAATTAAAGTTTTCTGGAACAAAATATTAAATTTTTCCCTTAAAACAAACACTTAACTCACAATTTCATTCCTATCACATTTTCATCCCCAATGGAGGTCCTTAAAGGACATAAAATATACAATCTGTCTTATCAATAAAAACAAATCTTAAAAACGGTTGACTCTGCAGGCCATCCCTGGAACTTCGCGCTTATTTTCGAGCGCAATGTTCGAAAATGTATTTAACTTTTGATTTTTTTTGGGTTTAATTTTTGGAAATCTTTGAAACGGCTCGACCTAATCTAAATGAAAATCTAATCAGCTCGAAGTCTTAGTGAACACTTAACGCAGTGTCACACATCTCAATCGGTTGATCCGTTCTAAAGATATCGTACGACAGAATTTTATTTATTTACATACATACACACACACAAAACACACACACACACACACACACACACACACACACACACACACACACACAAACACACACACACACACACTCACATACACACGGCCTGACATCCAGCCGGCAGTAGTCGGAACGGTTTCCTAGGACCTCAAAACGTGGAGATTGGATGAAAACTCGCATTCTAAAATTGGACCGAAATCTGTAACTTCTTACTTTTGATAATTATTAATTTACAAAGCTGATAGTTAAAAATACTTTAATTATAAAAGTAATTTGATATACGAGTAGGTTTGGATGCATTTGTAATCATTTTATAAGTTTTTGCACAATTGTTGCACCGACTAGATTTTAAAGTCAGGACATTGGGGTATGCCCAACATTAAGTCACGCAGTTAATAACATGCGCGAATATGAATGTATTAAAGGGGTCATTACCGCTCTTATTCACATTACCATGTTTAGAACAATGTATATTTGTCAACCTTTAGTAATACACTGCGAGCGTTGTTTTAGAAGGAAAGGGAAGGTTTCCTTTCGCTTTCGTACACGGGCAAAAGTTTGTTTTTCGATAACCGGGCGAATTCAAGGACATTAAAACAAGAGATTTTAGCCAACTCTTTTTGTTTCAGACTGACTTGTTATTTACCATACATTCCGTACAATGTAACATAAATAAAGTCTTGCAATGGCAAATAAATTACAATTAAATTACAATATTGTTGGTTCTACCGTCTTAAAATGGCTCTTATATGTAGTTGAGTTTTCTCTAACTGTCCTAACGTATTTTAAAACATTCACACTGTTGTATGTTTACAGAGGGAAGAATTCAGAAACAATAAGAAGATATAAGGGGACGATGATTATTTTTCCTTTATCGATAATAAAATATTAATATTTTAAATGATGTCCATTTAAACAAAATAAAAATTCCAAATCCTTGCATCATTCATAAGTACCGATAAATAAGTTCTTCGAATATGTCAAATTTCACAATAATAGTTATCGATAACAGATAAACACTGAGAAAATTGCTATGTACAGCTTACAGGCTTTTTAAATATAGGAACCCAAACAAATAAACATTATTCATTATACACTGTTGTTTAAAAGGGTCAATTTATAAACAATGTTGAATAGTTTGTTTTGCGATGCGGACTTTTGGACTTTTGGATTGCGATGACTGCGCCACATAAGAGTTGACAAAGTGAGAAAATCTCTTGTTGCTCGTGAGATCCGTGCCCTAAGCGATGTTTACTGTCATTGTAAAGCAAATACTCACCAATATTTGGATTTGCTTAAACTGAAAAGGCTGATTATTACATATTAATTGTTTGTGAAATAAAACCACAAAATAAAATATAACTCGCACCACAATCGGTAGCATAATCTCATGTATTACGTTACTGAAGACTATTATAAAGAATTGGTGGATTATTAAAAGAATTAACAGTGAACAGTGACACTTGTCGGATAATGTTAAAACTGACAAAAGGCAGATAACATTTTCAAACAATTGTTGCTTTGGCATTTGGTTTAAATAAATGTTGATAATAGATGATATTATGAAATGTATTATTTGCATATTCAGTACAAAAACCTTATGACAACGTAATCGTGTGAATCACGTATTAACAAATTAATTTAAATAGTAATATTTTCATAACCTAACAGCGTTTTTTTTTGTGAGTGTCATAACCTCTCATATTAGAGAATTACCTCTTTGTAGCTTCCGTATATTTAAGAAAATCGTCATATATTTCAAGAAAAAAATTAGATATTAAATAATTACATGTTTATGGTAGATGACATATTAGCCATCTCACATGCATATGCATGGTCAGATGGAAATATCGAAAAGGGCGTGGCGAGCAGTTCGGGGGAGCGAAACAGCTAAATTTTTTTTCTAGGAGAGGGGGCAAACGAGCACGCGGCTCACCTGATGGTGACTACCGCCGCCCGTGAACAACTGCAACTCCAGGGGACCCAGGGGAATTGCAGATGCGTTGCCTTTCTTTATCTCTCTTACAAAGCAATAAGGACCGTGGCCGAGCTCACTTGACTACTCTAGCGCCATCTATTATCTATCTACGGAAGCGGTTGCGATGTATATCGATATGAAAATTTGACGCGCTAAATACATCGTTCTTTATTTAATACATTTCCATAGATGTCGCTACATGGTACCGCTAAGAAAGATTGACGAAGTCATTGGGCTCTAGTTAATATATATTTTATTAATATATAATTTTAATTAAGTCATATATATATATATATATATATATATATATATATACCTAATTAAAATTATATTTGAAAAATACAAACAAATACAAAAACTTTATTTTGACATAAAAATATTACAATCTGCCACTGCGATTGCCAATTCGCCTTTTAAAGCGTGGCGATTACATGTGAATGATAGAAAACTGATTTACAGCTTAGCTTAGTTGAAGACTAACAAGAAAACAGAGTAAGAATTAGCACACGAATTAAAAAGATGGACATTGTATGCCTCTGGCACTTTAAATACAGTTTAATGCTGCTGTTATTTGTATGGTGAGTGTAAAAAACCGGATATCCTTTTTACAGAACAAAAACAAAAACGAATATAATTATTGACGAGACTATCTATCTTACCTAGGAAGACCTAATTAATATCAGAATAACACACATTTAGCATATTCAATAGTGGACAAATTATGCGATTACTTGAGAGTTATCTCTACTTTGACCAGAAGTAAGTGTCTAAGACGATTCAAAGCACTTAGTTAAGCAAGAACAGGCCTAATGATTTTCTGAATTTGTAATGTTTGGTACATTAACAAAAAAATAAAAAAAGGTACGTGAGGTTGTGTTAAAGTAGATTTTAACATTATTAACACAGTTTATCATTTATATACTAGAGAATTATTAAAGAAAGGTATAATAACCTTTAGAACTACCACATATTTAAAGTACAATTTTTAAATCAACGAAACTTTAAACACAACTAACGTCAAGTATTGACAATTGTTGAACACTTCCAATTACAGTAAAACTCGCGTAATACGATCACGTTTAACACGATTTCTCGTTTAATACGCCATTTTATGACAGTCCCTGTAACTTGAGGCATGTTTTCATACATTATTAACACGCTTAATACGATTCGTCATCCCGTCTAATACGCCACCTGGGTCGGAAAAGTTACGTTTGCTAGTGATTGGTAAGGCGAAAAATCCACGTTGCTTCAAAAACGTGAAATCGCTCCCTGTAACATATGATGCACAATTTCGAACTTAAGATGACTGGCCTTCGTTTTATTAACTGGTTAAAAGCTTTATATGATCACTTCCAGATTAAATGTAGACGCATTATTCTCTTCATTGATAACTGCCCCGCTCACCCTAAAGATGTTGAACTAAAGAACATCACTCTTATTTTCTTACCTCCGAATGTGACAAGCAAGTTGCAACTGATGGATCAGGATCAGGGCATTGTAAAAGTCCTTAAACATGGCTACAGAACACGATTGATACATCGCTATCTTAAGGAAATGGAAGACCCTGACAGCAAACGAACCTTGACTGTGCATGACGCGATCCTAAACATTGCAGCGGCATGGCAAGCAATTAAGCTTGAAAACATACAAAATTGTTTCAAGAAAGCAGGTTTCCGAAATAACGAAGCTGATGTCTTGTTGGAAGAAGAACCCGCGATACTGCAGGCTTTTTCTGGATGTTCTTCCATTGATGACAATGTTGCACCCAAGAAACCTGTTTGATCTAAAATCTTATTCAAGATGTGAATAACACCCAAAAAGAGGCCCTAAGTGATGACGATGAGGATGAAGGCGAGTCAGTTTCGATTTTATCAAACGCAGAGGCATTATCAGCAGTAAACGATTTAAGGCGCCATGTATCTTCTTTCGGAAAAGTGAAGACGCACTGCAAAAGTGAAATTATATTGAAAGCTTTGTCATTAATAATGCATAAGAATCCTTTTTGTGAAACCAAAATAAGTGATTATTTTAAGTAATATCATTATAAATAATAATTAACTATGACGTAACGTATTTAAATACATATACATGTGTACAACATTATACCTTTCTAACAAATTTATAAATACGTATACCTATAATTTAACACCTACACATAATTTGTAAATGATGTTTTATTTTTCCTATCCCGCATAATACGCTTTCCCGCTTAAGTCGCGATTTTGGCTGGGTCTCTTCAAAATCGTCTTAAGCGTGTTTTACTGTATTATAAATTTACGTGATTATCAATAACTAAATGTTAATATTTTTTTTTATATGATAAGGGTGACAAACGAGCACACAGTCCAGCTGATGGTAAGTGGTTGCTGCGGTCCATAGACATCTACATCTATCCTCTATTACAAATCAAAATGTAGATGCGTTGTCACCCGTGAGGACTAAGATGGAATGCCTCATTTCCAGTAAAAAGGGCCTCCGGCCACCTGCACTCACCAAGCGAAACGCAGAGGTAAACCTCTACTTCACGCTGGTATTCTGTGAGGTCGTGGTACCACCCCGGTTCGAGCCGGCCCATCCGTGCGACGGCAAAAGCTGCTAATGTAAAAATATATAATAATTCTCAAAATAAATAAAATTACTGTATTAAATACTCTGCGTGCCTAATCTGGAATAGCTGACTCAAGGACGCCCCGTTTAGAGGCAAAAGAGGCAATTTGAGCGACCAAAAAAAATAGGTTTAATTATAGCGGCGTAAGACTAAATCTATCATCACATTTCGTCCCGCGGGTGTCGGAAGAGGCGACTTAGGAAAATACCAGAAGGCCTCCGATAGATAATAATTATTATTATCTATAAATACTTTTCCAGATGCAAAATCCCAAAATTGGCGATGGTAAGTAAATTCAAATTTGAAATACGTTTTTTTTAATAAGATGTGTTATAAGATGTGTGATGGTGACAAACGATCACACAGTCCACCTGATGGTAAATGGTAGCTGTGACACATAGACATCTACATTTATCCTCAATAAAGAATCAAAATGCAGATGTGTTGTCACCCGTGAGGCCTAAGATGGAATGCCTCATTTCCTGTAAAAAGGGTCTCCGTTTCTCTACACTCACCATACGAAACACAGCAGTGTTAAGCTGCTATTTTATACTGGTATTCTGTGAGAACGTGGTAGTTCTCCGGTCGAACCGACCCATTCGTGCTAGAACTGTACTATTAATATAGCTGCAGCATGGCTCTACTACGTATAAAATGTCATACGTTTGGTTATACGATCATCAACTCGACTGCTGAGCGTGACGATATGACAAATTCTCCCTACAACGAAAGAGGCTCATGTTCAGCAGTGGACTTCAATGTGCTGATAAGAGAGTCTAGCGAAAAAGTTTTAAATAGTTTATATTGATTCTTGTGTAAGAACAAAATGCAGTGCAATTACGGTCTACTCTACGCAAATACAACGACGTTTATTCTAACAGCTTTGCAGTTTTTAAAAGAAAATAAAATCAACCCTTCGATCATATTATTATAGTTAGATTAAGAACCTTACATTCTAGGTTTGATATTGTATTGTAAGCAGATTAAGAATTAAATTGATTTTCCTTAGGTATACATTCTCTAGATATTAATTTTCGTAACACCGTCATGATATTTTGCGATTCTTATAAAATTTGGAGGAAGTTATTATAACAACGTAAAACAGTTTGAATAAAGGTGAATCATTACAATTTTTTTTTTATTTTACTCGTATCCTAAGCAGCGAACATAAGGTTAGAGGTGAGGTTGTCAAATTGACAAACCCATTCTTATTCTTTATTATTTTATTTTTTACAATTTAATCCTAGCTGCTTTTGTTTTAGTATTTTTCCTCTTTAGTTTGTGTTATCTAACGTTTACGTCGTTTATTTTATTTGACCTTTACAAGTCTGTTCTGTTAATATTTTACTTTAAATAACCATTTTTTCACTGTTGATATATCTGTAATTTTATATATATATATATATATATATATATATATATATATATATATATATATATACAGAAACTGTTAGTTCCATCACTTTATATCTGGGAGCACTGCAGTGCCCCCGCCAAGTCGAGCAAAAAAGCGTAAGCACGGCCGTACCATCCTTTTCTCGAAGCAGTTCAGGCCATATTCGAAACCCTATAACTTCGTTGTTGATAAAACTAGAAACATCAATTTTCAGTAACCAAGTAGGCATTGCATAAACTGGGTATATTTCAAATTTCAATAAATTTGAACCAGTAGTTTAAGAATTATAACTAGTCAAAGTTTCTTAATTTTGTCACTCACTGACTGACCGATCATCAAAACTCTAAGGCACTTCTAGCAGACATAGAAGCTTCAAATTTGGAATACAATTATTGTTTATTATATAAATCAAGGATTTCGGTCCCGTTTTCGAGATACACAAACTGCATAAATAACTTTATAATCCCATAAAAATATATAGGATTACAAAGTTACATTTGCAGTGAATGAATCAGTGTACGATTCGAGATAATGAGATGCCATCAAAAACATAACTTGTAAAAAAACCAAGCTCGCAACACAGTTCTTCTACCGTAAAAAGTTGTGAGATCCGTGTAATACCAAGTCGGTTAATTTATTCACTCCCTACTTAAAGGTCCTTCTGTCTTAATTTATTACGTAATTAGCTAACTTAACAACATCTTATAGTGACCATATCAATATTAAAAATCTTTTATGTTTTAAATAAATAAATTGACTCATCAAAGTAACATCAATGCTGAATGATAACTAACCAAATGCTTGCCAGAATTGTTCGATGTGATTAAGATAAATTAATAAGAATTTTAGATTAATTGTGGATAGATAGATTTTAGAAAAAAAATTAAGATAAAAAATAAAAATAGTTAGTAAATAAAAAACTAAAGTAATTAATCTTAGGTCTGATCCAATAAAGTCCCGTGGAACATATGCGAAAGGTACAGCTTGAAATATGACAACAAACGTCAAATTTCGCAAATACTGTGAAGCTGGGGCAAATAATTTTTTTTCCTAACAAAGAATATTCTTTAAACCCAAAACTAACGAAAAGCCACGTTTTCTAAAAAGGCGGTCATTGTCACTAAAGTTGAGTTGACGTTACTTTAAATGTGTATTTAAATTTTATTCTTTACAATTTTGTTCGCAATTCTTAATTTAAATAGACTATACTTTAAACCTCATACTAATTTTAAGCTACTTTTTATAATAAGATAGATAAAACTTAGAAAGAACAGCAAACAGCATGAGGTTTGAGCATCGCGTTAGTGCAAACGTAAGGGTGCAATCAAACTCAGTTTTGTTTGTTAGGAGCTTATGACTTACAAAGGCGTTCAATAATATTTTAAATAAGGATAATGTTTTTGAATCTTTTTATATAGGATAGGATAACAAACGAGCACACAGTCCACCTGATGGTAAGTGGTTGCTGTGACCTATAGACATCTACATCTACCCTCAATAACCACCCGTGAGGACTAGATGGAATGCCGCGTTTCCAGTAAAATGGGTCTCCGGTTCTCTACACTCACCATACGAAAAACAGCAGAGTTAAGCTGTTATTTTACGCTGGTATTCTGTGGGAGCGTGGTCCTTCCCCGGTCGAGGTGACCCATTCGTGCTACAACTATACTTACTAATATAGCTGTAGCATGGCTCTACCACGTAACATAGCTGTAGCATGGCTCTACCACGTAACATAGCTGTAGCATGGCTCTACCACGTAACATAGCTGTAGCATGGCTCTACCACGTAACATAGCTGTAGCATGGCTCTACCACGTTTATATTTGTAAGGTAATGCGTTGTAAAAGTTTGCGCACTGAAACACAATTTACCATCTGTTAACACGCCCCGGCTTCGCATGGGTGATATCTGCATCACGACAACAGTGTCACCTATTGGGTCCAATTGTGAATTAAAACCACTCAAACACACACCAAAAAATTCATCAAAATCGGTTTAGTTGTTTAGGAGGAGTTCACTGAACACACATACAGAAGAATTATTTAAGGGAAGAAGATAATGTATACCTCTAAGTTACGGTAGTTAAAACAATATTTGATCATAATTGTCATTATAAAGATTTTTCCGAGCTCACCACGCAAGACAATAATCGGGTTGATGAAATCAGGGCCTGTCTTGGAACTGGTAGTGCCATTCTTTATTACGAATAAGTGATATTCAAGTACAGCAAAGCCACGTCCGTCAATCAGCAGGGTACGCTTCGTGTTGTTTCCTGTATTTTATAGTGACAAACAAAATTACAGGCCAAACCTTATGGCAATTCATACCCATGGACCACAGTAGCCACTACACTGGAGACTGGACACCTGCAGTCAACGTCAAAGAACTTTTTCTTTACATGCTAATGAAGATGAAGTAGCTTTACTTTTGCTTATTTTTATTTTTGTAGTATTTCACTAGATACATGCATTGTTACGACAAATAAATGCTTCCGTGTATGCATAGCTACGATTGAATAACGTCACGGCAATGTCATCACCATTTTTTTTATAATTTGCTACAAAACGTGAGCTAAGTAGAGTTAATTTTGGTATAAAATATTTTATGGGAGAGTTTGGAGAAAGGTTTAACAATGAATATATGTATATATTTTAACTAGAATGTATTGAAGTGTCAATTTACATTTTCATTGATACCGCTGGTGATCGAACCTAGGCTGCTCGCGTATTGTGAAGTTTACGACGAGTACAAACTCCCTGACCACAGTTCTTAATACCTACGTAATTAAGAAGTTATAAATTATTGATTATAATTATTATGGTGTATTTATACAGTTTTCTCAGATGAGAAAACTGCACACACAATACACCAGATGGTTGGGTTGTATAAAAAATGAAAATGATAAATATACATAAATATCAATAAAATAAATACATATAAATAAAAACTCAGAAAATATGGAAGCTCTCAACAGGGGAGACCGAACGGCCGAAGGTTAGGGGGAAAGGGAAAGAAATCGGCTGATTATTATTATTTTATAGATTACCTAGTATACATTTTGTCTCTATATTTTTCTTTGTCGTATAATTATATCGTATCGTATGTCGTATCTTTGTCGTATATAATTAACATTGTGATATTATCATTATATTACAAAACTTTGCACTCTTTTTTGTTTTGTTAATGTTTTCCGACTGTATGTGAAAAGAAAGAAGAAAATTAAAGAAGAGGAACACTTCGTCCTTCCTTCGCGAGAGAAAGAGAGAGAGAGAGAGAGAGAGAGATGTATGTATGTCTATTTCTTTGGCACGCTCCGTAGTGTAAAGTGGCTTGATGAACCTTAACATATGGGGGTCGTTAGAATCATATTAGTTGTAGAAGTGACATACGATATAATTTTTTTTCTTTTTTTGTTAAAGTTATTTACGCGGCCGGTTTCTTAAATTACTGTGTTAACCTTTGGACTTCTTTAGCAAGTTGCACGCACGGAGGAGTGTGAGCTTTGGCATATTTAAAGGTTATGTGGGGACGGAATGCAAAAAGCTAATATTTATATATACTGTGTAACAAAAACATTAAATTGAATAAGATTAAACATTCATTGTTTACATTCCTACCGCCAATGTCAATTGTTAAACACATAATAGTCTATGTTCTAACAGTTGCAAAGAGTAGATATTTTCACCAAAGAATTTTAAAATGTTGTTTCAATTGTTTGCCAAGCGTGGCAACTATGGCAAGTCTTTCCTCTATAGGAAATCGCCTATGCGAGGCCTATGTTCAGCCGTGGTTTTTTAATGGGCAGTAACGGTAACGATAATTGTATGTCAAAGCAAAAAGCATTTATTTTATATTTAGTATATAAGATATCTGTGCTTTATATTTTAATGATAGATAAATTATTATATACAGGGTTATTTTACAATTACCGGCCTTCGCAAAGAAGATTCAGGATTAGTAATATGGGCAAATGGTTAAGAAAAAATAATTAAACAATCTCAAACATTCTATCCTATTTATCATTAAAATTCAAAATGTGTGGTAATGCACTGTTTTAACTGATTTTACTGTGCACACATTCGTAAGGGTCGATCGATAGGCAAAAACGTTGTGGCTCATAAATCACATTCAATTTGGTATAATTTCAAATAAAAGTAGAAGCCTTGTTTGCTCGTATTTTCAAAAACTGTAATGACGGTATATCGTTATTTATATATTAGAACTTAACTTTAAAATTTGGCTACTATAAAAAGCAACCCTGTTTAATAAATTTAATGACTTACGTTCGAATTTCGACCATTAGGCGAACAATAGTGTTTATAAATATTAAAGAACAAAAAATATTACTATTTCTCGTTCTTTTTAACCTAACATACCTAACCTACATTGATTAAATGTTGCATGTTTTTTCTTCACTTTCTATGACCTAAAATTTTCTATATCCAGTAGTACGCTACCTTGCAGATTCCAGAGTTAATTGCATTTTGTGACGTAAAATCTTAAACTATAGCAGCTAGGTTTTAATTTATTTTCCTGATGACAAATATTGTTATATTTTAAGTCCTGTATAAGAAGCTACTACCGGTGTGTTGACTTCCGTACGCAAGCTGTTTAAATGTAGTATGCCTTGAGTTAAAATTTGCTTTTGTTAAATATGAACTGTATAATGGACAAAATTCAACAATGAAACAGAAATAGAAACAGAAACTTTTTTATTCAATATACCACTGGTTTGAAAAAAAACCTCTGTCCTGGGAAGAACCAGCAAGAAACCCAGCGGAACTTTTTTTTTAAATAACAGCTTACAATCATGTATGTTACATAATTGACAACACAACAAATTAGAAATAGCTTGGCAGCGATCACCTCATTCCCAGGGGATATTATCATCCATAAATTCCTTAATATTATAATAACCCTTTTTATAAAAACTTAGTTTAATAAAGTTTTTAAACTTTGAGCAGGTCAAATTGTATATACTTTCTGGAATTTTTCTTGTGAAAAATTCCAGAAAGCATACAAAATTTGAATGAATTACTGACTCGATGAAGTCGTGTAGCTGAGAATACTAGCTCGCATCTGTTCCTAGTATTTACAGAATGAATATCACTTATTTCTGTAAAACCACTTTTATTTTTGTGTACGTACATTACATTTTCATAAATGTATTGAGAGGCCAAAGTTATTATATTAATTTCCTTAATTTTTTGTCGCAGCAATTCATTAGGCTTTAAATCATAAATTGCTCTTATGGCCCTCTCCTGTAAAACAAATATAATTTAAGTGTCAGCTGCGTGTCCCCATAGCAAAATACCATACGACATTATGCTATGGAAATAGCTAAAGTAAACTAGTCTAGTTCAACACTGGTAAGATTTCTAATTTCTTATAAAGCATATGCTGCAAAACTAAATCTGCTTGCTAGTTTTGATATATGGGGGCTCCATTGCAGCTTCGCGTCTAGTGTGATTCCAAGAAAAATGATGGTATCTACAAGACTCAGTTCCTCCCCATTTAAAATTACATCAGTATTTAATTGTTTGACATTTGGGGGCATGAATTTCATACATTTCGTTTTAATGCCATTTAAATACAAATTATTAACATTGAACCATTTTACTAATTTAGATATAGCATTATTCACTTCGTCATATTTTAGTAATTGTCGTCTTAATTTGAAAATTAAAGAAGTGTCATCAGCAAATAATACTATATCATACTTATTCACTACTATGTAAGGTAAGTCATTAATGTATACAAGAAACAGTAAGGGGCCGAGAATTGAGCCTTGAGGCACGCCAATTTGTATCATCCACCCGGAAGAGCTCATACTTTTAATGAAAACTTTTTGCGTTCTGTTACTTAAATATAAAATAATTAATTTAAGAGCATCTCTTCTTACACCGTGGTGTTGAAGTTTCCTGATTAATGTTTCGTGGTGAACAAAATTGAAGGACTTGGATAGGTTACAGAATATACCCAAAGCATCCTGTGAATTCTCCCATGCATTAAATATATATTTAATCAGCTCAACACCGGCATCAGTTGTCGAGCGACCCCTTGTTTTGAAATCTTGAAATCCCCTTGATTTTTATGAAGTAAACTATTTATATTAAAGAAATTTAACATTTGATCAAGAATATTTTTTTCAAAAATCTTACTAAGTGTTGCTAGTACAGAAATTGGTCTAAAATTGGCGGGGTCTAGTATACCATCAGATTTAAATAAAGGTATTACTTTACTATGCTTCATTAAATCAGGAAACACACCAGATTCGACACTAGTATTAAAAATAATAGCTAGATGAAGCGCGATCGTATCTATTATAGATGCAATAATAAATAATTTAACGGGAATCAGCCACAGATCCGTAGTTTTCTTAATATCAATATACCAATAGTTTTTAAATATTTTACAATATCTTTTGATGATACTTTATGAAATGTAAAATTTTTTGTACACGCATTTACATTTTGTTTAAGTAATGAGTCGGCGACGGCAGGAGAAGAATTCAGTGACTTAGTAGTTAAGATCGGAATATCAGTAAAATATTTCTCAAAAACCATTGCAACGTCCTGACCTGATTCAGTTAATTTGTTGTTAATACTTAACTGGTACTTTGAATTGCCAGAGCTGATCTTAGCAGTTTCGCTGTTAATTATATTCCATGTCATTTTAATTTTATTAGAAGCCGTCTTAATTATGTTCCTCAAATACAAAGACTTGGCTGCGGAGCACACTTTCATAAATATTTTTTACATATTTCCCAAATTCGACGGTAGGATTATATGACCTTTCCTGGTAAAAATCATATAACCTGTGTCTGCTCTTATGGACTCCTACTGTCGCCCATTCATTGAATAGTTTTCGACTGTTCAAGGAGAATGTTTAAGAAATAAAAGTATTATTAAATCCATGGCAAATATGCTTAAACAATGTTCCATACAAAAAATTAGGATCATTTTGGTATGAAAATGATGGAAGTTTTTTCAGGTGATGACAGCATCACCCAGATGTATGGTGGAATTGAAAGAGCATCGTTTATTATGAGCTCTTACCGCCGGGCAAAACCATCCATTCGGATCTCTATTGCCAACAACTACAACAGCAACAACAACAATGAGATTCAAGCAAAAAATTGAGAAAAACGGCCGGAATTGATCAACAGAAATGGAGCGGTCTTTCATCATGATAAAGCCAGACCACTCACATCTTTAGCCACTCAGCAAACATTGAGAGAGCCTGGTTGGGACGTGTTAGCATCCAACATAAGTTCCTGACCTTGCCTCCTTTAGATTTTCATCTGTTTCGGTGTCTTTAGAATTCTTTGGGTGGTGTTACGTTGGGTGATAAACGAGCACACAGTCCACCTGATGGTAAGTGGTTGCTGTGGCTCATAGACATCTACATTTATCCTCGTTTGCGAATCAATATGCAGATGCGTTGTCACCCGTAAGGACTAAGATGGAATGCCTCTTTTCCAGTAAAAAGAGTCTCCAGCCTCCGGTTATCTACACTCACCAAACAAAACACAACAGAGTTAAGCTGCTATTTTACACTGGTATTCTGTGAGAGCGTGGTCCTTCCCCGGTCGACCCGACCCATTCGTGCTACAGCTATACTACTAATATAACTGCAGCATGGCTCTACCACGTCTAAAAGTTTTCATAAAAGGAGTTCATCGCGGACAAACAATGTGAATCGTAATTATTATATATAAAGATTAAATTTGATTAAACTTTGAAAAAAATGTCTTGAATTTTTATATAAAATATGAAGAAACCTTTTCTCTCGACCTTTTAAGGTAAAAAAGAAAACTGATAAATCAAAATTCAAAACTAAGACAAAAAAATTACTACAATGAAGGTCAAACGGCAAATGTGCTTTGTTGTAAGAAACAATTATAAATTAGTAATACTACAAAAAGTTTTGATGTTTTTTTAGGCTTAGAAACAAAATATTATTAATAATGTGTAGGGTTCCATAGTTAAACAACAAGAAACCCATACAGTTTCGCCATGCCCATCCGTCCGTCCGTCCATCCGTCCATCTGCGATTTTACTAAGACCCTAGATGCTACAAATATATAATTTAGAGTCATAGCTATTAATCACGCCTACAAAACTGTGAAATAAAATCTTGAAAAACATTTTTATTTTGGGTACCTCTCTATACAGGCAAAGGTAGGATGACTTTTTTCACCTGTCTCATCGTATGGGGTGTCTTTGGATAGGTCTTTCAAAAATATTAAGAGTATGGGACAACATTTATTCAATTCAGGGGCCCGTTTGCGAAATATTTAGCTTTAACGTGGTGGTTTATTTTTTATTAGAGCCTGCCACTCGAGAACCTTTCTTCCCCATTAGTTGTCGGTTCTTTGAGCTATAGGGCCGGCCCATTGCCACTTCAGCTTACTTATGCGTTGGGCTTTTTCGGCTACTCTGGTGCTACTGCGAATATCCTCATTTTTAAGTCTATCACGCAGAGAAACTTCGAACACAGCCCTCTTCATAACTCGCTGGGCGACCTTGAGCTTTCTCATATGGCCAGCAGTGAAGGATCACATCTCAGATTCATAAGTCGTCACTGGCAACAATCTTGTTTTGACGTTTTGAGGTATATCTGACGAGATGCGTCGCGTAATCTCCCACGAACTCGAAATATGCTCATATTATCAAGAAGGCCCCTTCTAAATTCACATGTCGTGACGGGCAACTACGGAACCCTACCTCGACATTGTGCGTGACTTGGCCAATTTTTTGTTTAGTCTTGCGACTTAAGTACGTTACTGTTTTTATAAATTATGGTTCGTAATAATAAAAATGTTTTTCAATACAAAAAAGCTTTAAGCCTTTGTCTTTAATGACGTCAATGCGGATTTAATAAAAAGCTCAGACAAATTTGGTTACTGAAAAATTAGTGGCAATGAAACAATATCGTTTTTTTATATTTTAGTCCCTTTGATTTCATTATATTAATGATTAATTAGGAATTATTCTTTTCTCGCTCAAAGGCTAAGTATTCATTCAGTGACAAAAGGCAGTCAATGTTCTTGGCACTATACCACGCGAAGCACTGAAGGACTGTATGATAAAAATTTATTTTGTAATACACAGTACACCATTTAACGTGGTAGAACCATGCTGCAGCTACATTATAGTTGTAACACGAATGGATCGGCTCGTGCAGGGTAGGACCACGCTCTCACAGAACACCAACGTAAAAGAGGAGCTTAATGCTGCTGTATTTCGTATGGTGAGTGCAGAGAACTGGAGACACTTTTTGATAGAAACGAGGCATTCCAAGGGTGACAACGCCTTTGCTATTTGATTTTTAATCAAGTATAGATATAGATCTAGTCTATGGACCACAACATCTATTTACCATTAGGTGGACTGTGTGCTCGTTTGTAACCTTATTCTATGAAAAGAAAACATAATACTGCTAATAAGTTACGTCACATGCACGATTTACGCAACATTTATATTTCTTTTTTTATTTATTGGGTACCTACACAGAAAAGGGGTATGGTGTCTTGCGCGGGGATGGTAAGCGTTTTGATTTGACTATAGTCTTCTTACTAGGCATGCCTTCTCGAAGAACCCACTACGTTAAAATCCTTGAAATCTTAGTCACACTTTGAAATAGTTTTGGTAAGTGCTACCAGTAACAATCACACTGTATAATACTAGAGCCCAATGACTTCGTCAATCTTACTTAGCGGTACCATGTAGCGACATCTATGGAAATGTATTAAATAAAGAACGATGTATTTAGCGCGTCAAATTTTCATATCGATATACATCGCAACCGCTTCCGTAGATAGATAATAGATGGCGCTAGAGTAGTCAAGTGAGCTCGGCCACGGTCCTTATTGCTTTGTAAGAGAGATTATTGTTAGACTATAATAATACATTTGACAAAATGAGTGTTAAAAATCTAAACTTGTTGTTCTAAAGCAAAGGCACCATAAAAATTGTTGAAACAGACCAAAAACATTTAAGTAGTAGTTATACCCATATATTTAAATCTCTGAAACAAACTAAACAAGATTTTATAGCAATCAATGTATGTGCTGAAACGATACCGAATAATTAGGAACACTTTACTTTGAAAATCTTGTGGTGACAGGGAACTCGAATGTTAATTATTA
The DNA here is from genome assembly GCA_033319125.1 of Parnassius glacialis. NCBI lineage: Eukaryota > Metazoa > Arthropoda > Insecta > Lepidoptera > Papilionidae > Parnassius > Parnassius glacialis. The sequence goes on from JAVANC010000018.1 coordinate 36,519,676, forward strand.
AAAAATATATAATATTAAAATATTATTAGTATTATTTAATTAATAAACGAAATCAAAATAAATAAACGACACCACAGTTTAATGTCGGTTGTTCTTTGTAGAGTATTTATCATTTTTAATCCGACGGTAGATAGAGTGCTACCAGTAACAATCAACCAATATATTAGTATTTTGATTTTATTTAGAAAAAAAATGTGTCTTATGTCTTAAGTAAATAAATAAATAATTACAGGAATTATTCGAAGATAACAATTTACGTTATTTTACGATGTGTCAGACCAACAAAGATAGACGAACCGCTGCGTACATTTTAAATTATGCCGACACCATGGCTAACTTCTTAACACACTCTCTCACACACACACATACACCTTTCTTATATTTTTATTTATCATTCCTTAAAAATCACTGCACGCACAGATAATATGCAACGAAAAGCATGTTGTTGCTTGCAAATTATTTTTAATGCAAATGTGTACGTGAGTTACAGTACAATATTCTACCAATAACTAGCAGCGTTTTGGCTTGGATTTTGCGTCGCTTGAAATGTACTCAGCGCTCCGCCTTTTTTTCTATAATGGTCTCAGTACGATGTATAATACGTTACTATTATTACTACATCATCAGCCTGTCCACTGCTGTACATTGTACAGAAAATTTATCCTTTTTAAAAGTAAGAATATTAGGAGTGCCTATAGCATTACTAAAAGACCTTAAACAATTCCAACTAAGCTTTAAAATGCCTGTACTAGAAATGGTTTACGACAGTAGTATGGCGGGTTCGCACCCATGACTTTTGAGTTTCGCAGTCCTTATACTTGACCGAGGATACTTTCGTCGTATTCACATATAGCCGGCAAATTGAGGATCGTAGTACCAAATGTCTGGTACCCTTGTACCCGCAACCAGTGGCCGATCTGAGTAATATACGCCTTATTGGCAAAGGCATAAGATATAATATAATATATGCGCATAATATATTATACGGAATGAAATTAAAATTATCTATATCTTTTTAATCCATTATAAAATTAGGAAGTGGACATAGACCAAGTGAATTCGCTATTAGGCAGACTTATTTATTGAAGCCTTGCCCATTCTCACCACATTTGGTGAATTGGTAAACAGAGCCGACACACTCGCACCGGTAGTGCAGGCACAGACCATCGCCATAATATCTTCATCCGTCAGTCGGCAGGATGTCCCAAATATCGTTCTTGACAACACCAGAACTCGAATTACCATTGGAGTATCATGATAATCATTATTAGAGCTTATTAAAAGTCTGCTGGTCACACATAGGCCGCCTCCATAGGGGATATTTGCTAAACTGGCACGCTTGGCAAGCGGTTTGGCAACTTCATTTTTATGTTGAGTTATTGTCAGGAAGATACTGTTACTGTCCATCTCCTGTTTCATCACCACCTGTTGCCTCTTCCACATCCACGGGATTGCATGTGGTAGAGTATTCCCTTACAACGATATTGCACGTTGGAGTATTTTATTTTTATTAATGAAATTCACTTTAATATATAGTTTCCAAAACTGGTCAAATTGTAAAATTAAAGATATTAACAGAAAAAAAAAATTGACTCACAATCTCCTAAGTATCCCGCAGGATATCCCTCCAAAGCCTTGGAACTGTACATCGAGGTAACATGACTAGTTGCGAACATCAAACAAACGTAGAACAACCCGAGAAACATTGTGGCAACGTCTCCGTGTTTCACAGTACGCAGTCCCCACGTGCACTGAACGTCCAAACTGTACCAATGTCAATGTCCCAATGCGGTTCCGTCGAACGTGGTAGCGTGTTTATGATAACATAAAGACGCAATGTTGCTCGTATGTAATGTAGACTGTCCTTATAAGCGATAAGGTTAGATTACTCATTCACAGTTAAGAACGTCTTTTATAAGTATCCGAATTTTATAAAAAGTCTCGGATTCTTGTTTTTTTTTTTGCCAAATTTGCATGTACAAATCTCAAAAATTTAAAACGTACCGTTGGATTTTTTTTAAATAAATGTATATATGTAGGGGAAATTTGCTATGTCAGTAGGCCTTTCTTGCCTAGGGACTGTCTAAGTAGGTACCACCCTCTTACAAATGTCTGTTAATAAATAGCAATGCCCGCACTGCTGCTTCGATCTAAAGAGTATAGAGGGTCAGAATTGAAAAAGCCATGAGGTATTCCATCTAAACCCTCAGAGGTGATATCGCATCTGTATGTAGCCTTCTTTGCTTGAAGTTGTCTGCAGGTGTACATGGGCTACATTCACCACTTACCATCAGGTGGACTGTTGGTTCGTTTGTCACTTCAGTTTTCTTTAATTAATTATTCTATTTATTTACTTAAGCACCAACAAGATATAAGCTTTACAAATTTCAAAAAAGTTAAAAACCTCTAAAAAACGGAATATGCAATCAAATTTCATGTTAAACATAGGTAGCCATGGCTTGGTAAAAATAACAAGAACTAGAAAAATAAAACGTACAAAAGCTTAAGAAAAGAAAATTTGCAAATAAAGGGAACTTAACAAACAAGCAAATTGGTCTTCGATAGAGAACAATAATTGTGAGTTAATTAATTACGAATGTTATACTTTTCAATTGTATGATTATATATTTTCTATATTTGGGGTACAGATAAGACCAGATGTTTCGCTTAAATTTTCGAGGACTAAGTGCTAAATCGATATCCAATACTTTGTTAATTAGATTGTACTGGGTCCATAATCGATTTACACACAAAAAGTATCCCAAATTACTTTACAAATGTTTTAATCTAAAATGCGTGTACGTGCGTGCGGGAACGAATGGGGACTATGAATATTAAAACAAAAACATTTTTCGTCCTTATATCTCATTTATTTTAAATGCGTTTATGACACCAGTAAGTAATTTTAATTTTTTTTGTATAATTTATTAACTAAAATCCTACTCAATAGCATCTCAAGACTCAACATAACGGAGATGGTGCCATCAATAAATTAAAGGTTGCCATCAATTGACTTAGAACAATTTATACTAAGTTAGAGAGTCTAATCATGTGCAGACATGATACATCAAAATTTTATAAAATAATATATTTAAGATGTACACTTAACATTATCATTATGTAAAGATAAATATTACACATGTTTTAAATTAAAATAATAAAAACAGGACATTCACGGCCATGAGACAAGGAAACTAGAAAAATAGACTTTAATAGCACAACAATTAATAATCATCTAATTAAAATCGTCATACAAATTACTTTCTACGTTTTAATTCGGTCAACATGAACCCAGAGTTTGAAAATAAGACCATGACATCTACTTCACTATACTAATAAATAGGCACCGCTCTTTAGATGATAGACTACGCAAATCCAGTTTTGGAATCTTGACAAAAAGTCGAGTGAAAAGGCCTGCTCAAAATCATTCTACTCAATGCTACTTTACGACTTCTTAAGCGTAATTGATGGGCTATCCTTTATTTTAAGAATATGGGTGATAAACATGCACACAGCCCTCCTGATGGTAAGTACATGCTGAGGCCAAAAGAAACCTGCATCTATCGTCGATTAATAAATCAAGATGTGGATTGGGTTATCACCCCTGAGCACTAAGATAGAACGCCTCACGTACCATACAAAACACAGCAGCATTAGACTGCTGTTATCTTCTCGACTCAGAGCTTGATCAATATTATTTAAAATTAAAAATTTTGTACAACCGATTTCAATATAAATGACTAAGAATAACACAAAAACTATTGGTCAGACGTTGATCAAAAAGGGACTACGTGTAAAGCACCAGCTTCCAAATAAAAAATAATCATCGAAATCGGTTCACCCAGTAAAAATTTATGAGGTAAAATTTTAACTAAAATTAAAAAAAAAACATTCAGTCGAATCGAGTACCGTCTCCTTTTTGAAGTCAGTAGAAAATCTGATTTATATAAGAATTAATAGCTTTTGTATGTTCTTTAATAAGTGTTGAAGGCGTAACATCACCATTGTCGTCAATAGGCCTAGGTGATACTGCTACATACCTGTGTGCCACGCGCCTCTTAATTAACAGAAGATTCATCAAAATAACATTATAACATAAAATCAATTTAAAGACCGGCAACGCATCTACAATTCCCCTAGTGTTGCAGTTGCTCATGGGCGACGGTAGGCACTTACCATCAGGTGAGCCGCATGCTCGTTTGCCCCCTCTTCTTTAAAGTAAATAATTAACCATGATCGGAACAGTTAAATGATAGAACCTGTGTGGTCAAAAATAAGGTTAAAAGATGATTAGTCTACATTTTTTTAACAAATTTAATCTCAAGTTAATTTTCTAATAATTATATAACGCATACACAGACGAGAGACCTTGGTTTTCAAATTAGTTTATTCTCCCAGTGATTTTTTAATAATCGGTTGTCTTAAATGCGTGTTAAATACGTGAGGTGTGTGTACTGTGTGCTGCTTGAACTTGGCCTTAAAATGTAACTCTCTAGTGAGTCTAGTTCTTGCAATCATTAAGTGGTCCAATGTAGTAAGAGTTACCTGTTTTATAGAACACCACAAAAGTGAATAGTAATAACAATTCCACTGATATAATTATAACATTATGTCGTAATTTATGTCGACAGTGCAGGACATGTATACAATATGTAACAAAATCCCTATGGTTCCCGTTAAGTACGTTATCAGGATCATTATTCAAACGTATAGAAATAACTTCTTTTTAAAAACTCGAACAATTTTTTTTATTTTATTAAAAAAATAATTGTATGCAAATCGTATGTAGTTTTATTACTTCTGCATCGTCTGAGGAGTAAGAGGATTGTCGAAGACCCCGCTTTACTTAGCTTTAGCATCGGCTAGTGTCAGTAAGAGGTAATAAAACCACATAAAATTAAATTCTTTTTTTTAAATAGAAAATAACATGGTCGAGTTTTTAAAAAAGTTATTTCTATAGGTTTGCATACTGATCCTGATAACGTACTTAACGGGAACCACGGGGTTTTTGTTACATGTTGTATAGTTAAAATAGACATAGAACGAGTAGTGATTCGCCGAGTACTCGGCCATCGGGTACTCGACCTAGATTGGGCCGAGTACTCTGCCGAATACTCGGCTTTAAAAAAAACGCTGTAGCGGGCGGCGTGCGGTTATTTCCCTTACAAACTAGACCCAAATAGGGCCGAAAAACTAGTGTTTTTGCATCACAATCTTCCTCTCTTAAATTTTAAATATTAGCAATAATAATTTCTATTATAGTTTCTTATGTACGTTCTAAATATTTCTTCTGCTTCTCATGTTTCTGATGTTTTAATATGTCTAATATAATAATAATGATAAAAACTGGCTTTTTGTCTTTATTTTTCTCTGGAATATAATTAAGGCCGAGTAGTCGGTACTCGGCCGTTAATAATCGGTGCTCGGCCGAACCCTAAAAAAGGGCCGAATCCGCCGAGTACCGAATTCAAACCGAGTACTCGTCCCATGTCTAGTTCAAAGCCGGAGTAAGTTAGGAGTACGTACGTCCAATTTCATTCTACACTCATTTCACCCACTGACTTAGTTGTAACAATAGTCTCTCCAGCAGGTATGAGGTACCAGGTTCAAAACCTATGCTTCGCTAAATTGTAAAGCAGAGGCTTAATTTAAATGACCATAAAACTATACGGTTTTTTGTTTATAATCGTTTGACAAAATAGCTAACATTAAGTGGCTACTATTTATGAAAATATTGGATAAGTTCAACCATCATCGAACAATGAACCGATGCGTTTTTATTATTTTTCTTTTTCTTTATCATGGCTCTCTTAGGTACCCTTTAAGTCGGAACACAGAAATAGCAGCTCGGCGAAAACGTAAGGATAGAGTAACAACCGACAGAGCAGGCATAGATCAAATGATATTTTACAACTTAGTCCTCTGCAGGGCTAGCATGGGCAGGAGACAATTTTATCCCCGGGGAAAGGAGAAAATGTTTATCCCCTCGCTGAGTTTTATCCACCCTTCGAGCATGGGTACACCGGTGGATATAATATCCAAAGTAGATAAAATGGGAGATAGACTTAGATAGATTTTTTGTATGAATATAAACTTAAACCCACGTTCAATGGACTAGGATTAAATTGTCCCTTTCAAATGTCAAAAAAGCATAATGTTTTACCTTTCATTTGGCTCCATGCTACGGACGGCAGATATATGTCTACTCGTTACGTCAAACGGGGATATACTTCTCCCCGTTGCCGTGCTTCGGCATAGGGACAAGATAATTTTATCTCTTGTCAGTGGATATAATCGGGGGATAAAATTTTTGTCCCCAGCCCATGCTAGCCGTGCTGGGGTGAAAATGCATCTGCATTTTTATTATTAACTGATAAAAGATGTAGATGTCCACGGGTCATATAATCTACCTACCATACCATCATGTGTACTGTGACCCTTATTCTATAAAAAAAAAATTAAAAGAATGACAAACGAGCTGAGAGTCCCCTTCGTGATAAGTTCCCTCCGTATCCTATGGACATTTGCCAAAACAAAACAAAGAAAAACAATACAAAAGTTACGTTGCCATCACTCGATGACTTAGATGGAATGTTTCCTGGCACGTAATTATATAAAGATTTTTAATTATACACATTTAAATCATCGTCTTTAGTTCATTAGCAGGTTGTTTACAGTAATAATGTTTATGATAACTATATCCTTTGATTAATGCGAAGAAAATGCTCACAAGCTATATTTTAGTTACTAGCGATTAGCTCGAACATTGCATAGACGTAATTTTCGCAACGTGGTTATCTTTTTACAACTTGATTAAAAAAATGGACATTTTTCTTAAATCTCTAAATAAAAATGAATATATTATTCACTCAACCCTTCTTTTTTGTATCAATATGTAATCATTTTATTTACAAACATAGCAAATAATATTACATAAAATACAACACTAACAAATCAAATTAAAACAAGGAAAAAAATGTTATACAAAATTATACGGTATGTAAAGCTTAATTTAAGTAAAAAATACTAGCTAAATCGCCGCCGTCTGTTGGTAGTTTGCCCAAAAGACTAGCTGAGTTGCCTCGCTGTATTGCGATTCACCAAAATATCTGCCAGCTTTTGGGTCACCAGAGACATTGACAAGGTATTATGAGATATCTCTGTACAAACGCCTTGCTTCAGGACCCCACGGCCCCAGTGTATCTACACCAAACGGCACAAACATGTATCCCTCTCCGAGGGCTGCATATTTGCGCCACTTGTTAGACTCGGCAACAGCAGCAGCCATGCCTGCCTTCTGTGCAGTCGCCGCGAGATGTGATTGCGCTAATGTATCAACACAAGTCGCAATCCATACTAAGGAATGCCCATTTTTCCATGGAGTAAGGGTCATTCCATCAGGTCTCTTGCCATCGTGCCGCAATATACCGCTTGGCTCTAAAATTGCAGGTACGTTGGCACTGGTTAAGGCCCGTCGAATGACGTTATTAATGGCTGCATGGAGAGGGATGCGGCCGGCGCTTCGCTGGCACGCGAGACGTTGGTGTCCGAGAATGTCGACCTCTTTAACACAGCGGCAGCGATGGAGCTCATTGGTTTTAAACCTAATCTCAGGCTGATAGCAAGAGAGGAAGTAGTTTTATCCAAGAGTGTTCCGATATTTCACGAGGGCAGTGAATTCAACCAGTAGCCCGACTCCTCCTCAGATGCCAGGAGACGAGCTCGTTCTGTAGGGTTTCCGCAGTTTTCGAAAATGTTTTTTTGAACCTGGATTCTGAGTGGCTCATCCCAAAGCCTCTGCGAAGCTGAGGTTGTCGGAAAAACCTGGTCCAGTCCTGTCTTATTGCTCCAGGCTTTCTTGGCTTCAGCCAAGCAGGAGACCTCTACATCCCCGAGTGATGGGTTAATAATTGTTCCAATAAGGTCTGACGTGCTATGAACTGAAGTCAAGAAAGCTGGAAGTGCTGCGCTGGAAACTCTTCGGATGCCTAGACCACCAAGTCTAACGGGAAGTATGGCCTGAACCCAGGAATTTTTATTTAGTGGACGATTTAGAAGTTCAATCATAGATTTTCTAATCATATCATCGAGACGATTCAAAAATGGGACAGGCATCCAAAGAGTTGAACACCGCAGCACGTTTAAGTTCAACGATCAATTTAAAAGTATTATGATTGTTTTTTTAAATCTTTTTCATCCATAACTTAAATTATAACCTAACAGAATATTTGATTTGAAAAGGCAAGGCGTAGTGAAGAGTGCTCGCCTTGCAATACATAACGCAGTGTTGGTACCGACTTTGTTATATGGCAGCGAAACCTGGGTATGCCAGAAGAAGCATAAAAGCAAGTTGAATGCAGTGGAGATGCGATCTCTTCGTAAAATGTGCAGCGTCACCATGGCCGACCGAAAACGAAACGAAGAGATTCGCAAAACGGCAGGTTTGAAAGATGACCTTATCACAAAAATTGATAAGGGCGTGCTTCGATGGTTTGGGCACGTTGAGAGAATGAGAGAAGACCAAATGGTGAAGAAAATATATAGCGCGAAAGTTAATATTAAAAGGTGTCGAGGTAGACCGAGACTAACTTTCGAAGACCATGTGAGCAAATTGCTCGAAGAGGGGAGGGTCAAGAGTACTCGGATACCTAGACGTGCATGTACGAGTATGAAGAAGATAATGAATCTGAAAGAAGCGAAAGAGGTATGTAAGGATCGTGACACTTGGCGATCTGTTCTCTCTGGCTACCCCGTCAGGGATTGTGCGTGACGATAAGTAAGTAAGTAAGTAAGAATATTTGATCGGTTGTTTTAATTTAAAGAATCGACGCCAGAGGACGCTCAGCGCGGTGATTTCCTACCTAATTTGTACTTTTCGAGACAAGAGGCTTGTATTGAATTTGAGTAATTAAGGATTAATTTTGCAAGTAATTTACGTCAATTTGTATAGTGATTGCGTATATAAGTGCATTTGACAATATTAATTTGCTCGTGTGGCATTTGATATAGTTCGGAGACATTTTACTTTGTCGGTTAAAACGCTGAACTTTGTCACTCGAGAGTAGACCGCGTGTGCTCGATTATAATTTTGTTGCTAAGTAAACATACCATTGAACTTTGAACGACGGTTCGTTACTTGTGTCGTGTGTCACGTGTTTGATTTCGATGAACGTTGAATTGGTTGACTTTGAAGTTAATTATATGTACAATAAAGTTGATAGACTGAAATAGTGAAAGGAGGGCAGAAGTTTTCCATTGGTGAACGCCCTGGAGGATCGCACATTTGAAGAAACGCAGCGCCTGCGGGTCTGCGTTTTGACTCCCACGGTTAAATCAGGTCACACATTATACACACTACTCCACACTACTTACATGCACATAATTAACGCCTGTAAGCGCCTTGGGTTCGGTTCTCGATTCGGAACCGGGTAAGTTCTTATTAATTACCTAGCCTGACATCTATTGTGTAGGATATTCATCCATAGGCATTTTGAGCCCACCCTGAGTTGTCCGTTGAATCTACCGCTGATGGGCCCCGGGATATTTGGCCTTTGTCGGGACAACTAGGGGCGTGTACAATATTAAAGTGAAATTATTGAACCTAAAAATTTTATGCATAAAACAATTTTTTAATTTGTTTTTTTTTTCTATATTATTAATACAACTGTAATTTTTAATTTGTTTTTTTTTTCTATATTATTAATACAATTGTAATTTTTAATTTGTTTTAGTTGTGCATATATTTTGTCCTTTTTATATTCCTTAATGGAATACACCGACGGACCCGGATATTCGACTAATATTGCCTTTGTTTTAAACTGGCCACTTTGAACCGTAACAGATATGGTTTAGTTTAGAATCCAAAATTCAAATAAATTTTACATTTAAAGCATGTATTTACTATATCGTAATCACTTGTTTCAATGTTGTCACAAATTTTTTGCTTCATTGTGTTTTGTTTTTTCTGCAATATTGTTATATTTAAAACCACGGGCTTGTGGCAAATATCGGCCTTATAGGTAATCTATGGGAATAAATTCAATATAAATTATGAACTCTAGGAAATTCGTGTAATTTTTGTAAAAACTAATGATGGCGGTGATTCTCGTGAAACAAACTTCTATAGCAAGGCGATCAAGAAAATGCCTATAAAGTGGCAAGTACGTATTAATATTTTCGGCAAATATTGTGATATGCAAATATATGTACCGTAACTTCTTTCAAAAACGGGAAGAATGATATTTGATAATATATAATTAATATAATCATAACATATTATAAATTTCCTGTTTGTCAAATAATTGATAAAAATACTTACCAGTAATTTGACTCAGAAATTAATTATCAGAAGTTAATGCTGAACATAGGCCTCCCCCGACAAAAAAAATCACCCCTAAACTTGTGAAAATAGGGAATAAAGTTTTTAATGTAACTTTTATACGGTATTCAAGTTGTTACCTTGAGCTTGTTATATTCCTTACTCCACTCTACTACTTTCAGAAGTTGCCCCAAATGGGGTTATTGCTATAGTTGCCACGCTTGGTAAACGGGTTGGCAACCACATTTTTTTATTCAGCTGTTATCAGGAAGATAATATTACACATCAGCTGGTTCAGCTTCACGCTGTCGCTTCTTATGACACCCACGATCACGATGGGGTAATGGATATTCTAACACCGATCTTACACGACTAGTCCACTCAAAACTGCCAAAAAATATACATACATTTAGTAAAAAGTAAAAGCCGACTTCTAATAACTAAAAATAATATAATCTTTTCATAACAGCTTCAGAAGTCGGTGGTAAGACATAGCGTATAGAAGCTACGAAGTTCCAGGTGCAAATTTTTCAACCTGGAACGTATAACAACTTACGTATAATAACGAACAGCCTACGAAGTGAACATAGATATATAGAATAGTAGAATTGAAGCCCTGTATCTTTAAGTTATATCTAAAAAGCAGAAAGGCAAAACCACATACTAAATGTATGTGACTTTGCTTTTGATATACCTTGTATATTTAAAGTAAAGAAATAATTTATACTATGAGTTGTATTGTGTATCCTCTGTCTTATTTTCTCTTTTTTTTTGTACGCATGTTCATTCCATATCAATGATGGACTTCCATTTGTGTCATCTATTAAACTTTTCCTTTATAGAATAAGGGTGACGAACGAGCACACAGTCCACCTGATGGTAAGTGGTTGCTGTGGCCCATAGACATCTACATCTATTCTCGTTTGCGAATCAAAAGGCAGATGCGTTGTCACCCATGAGGACTAATATGGAATGTCTCTTTTCCTGTAAAAAGGGCCTCCGGTTCTCTACACTTACCATAGGACAGCAGTGTTAAGCTGCATTTTTACGATGGTATTCTATGAGAGTGTGGTCCTACCCTGGTTGAGCCGACCCATTCGAGCTACAACTACGAGTATATTATATAGCTGTAACATGGCCCACTTTTACTACCAAAGATGATTCGCGATAATTACAATAGAGAAGACGGCTGGGTGCTACCATTCTGCTTTGGACACATACTTAAATAATAACTCCAAACTCAAGCATGACTGAAGCAAGACATCAAATTATTGTTAACTCGTTCTGCGTAGATCGGACCAAAAAATCTATTTAAAATTTTGAAGGTATCCTTCTTTAAGTATAACATCAGGAGGTCAAACACCCGTCCGTCCGAGCGGCAATTAAGACAGTTAAAATTAAACGCGATAAAATCCGTAAAATTAGTTTTATTCCATGTGTAGTATTCGTCTAAATTTAAGGAATCATTACATCTTATATTTTTGAAAGATATACCTACCTTAAACGCCTTGCTTTGCAAGAGAATTTGCGATCACAGTATCAGAGTGATGTAGTGCACACTACTTTCCGACGTCTGTTTGGGTATTTACATCTGATCACAACAGAAAATCTTTATGGTCTTTTCTACAGTTGCCTTTTCTCAAGTCCCCTTCTGAACAACCAGATCTACCTCAAAACCAGTCACAAAGCACACTTCTAAACCATCTTCATCGTTCAACTTCCTACATTACTCTTTTTTAATTTACTTGGATCGCTGTAAAAATTGAAATTGTATGGTGTGCGTGTGCGTGAGCGTGTGATTGTGTGTGTGTGTGTGTGTGTGTGTGTGTGTGTGTATGCGCGTGTATGTATGCGCGTGTGCGTGTGCGTGTGCGTGTGCGTGGGCGTGAGCGTGTGATTGTGCTTGTGTGTTTGCGCGTGTGTGTCTACATTTGCGTGTGCGTGTGCTGCTGCGTGTGCGTCTGCGTGTGCGTGTGCAAGTGTGTACGCGCGCGCGCGATTGTGTGTGTGTGTGTGTTTCGAAAAGTAGCCATCTTTGTTTCATATTGCAGGTGTCCCTGTAATAATGTCCACCAGTCCGAATTTCAAAAAACTTACCATCTGGTGGACTGAAACATCGTTTGTCAATGCGAAGGTATCATTTGAAAATCTTTCTACCACATCAGTCGGCTTTGCCTGTCACTTTGGCTTACTTATCCACTGGGTTATGACCAATATTTGTTTTCTAGTGAACTTAAAACAAAGTCATGGTCAAGATTAGCGGCGGGCCATATGAAGGAGGTTAAAATTACTCAGCGAGCTATAAGGACTATACACGGAGTGTCTGGGCTCGCTAAATCCGTTACGATATCCGCAATAAAACCAAATTTAGCGATTAGTGAGGTAAACCTGAACTAACAAAACATTACTCACGACTAACGTTTCAGAAAACATACAAAGTATTGATATTACAATGAAATAATTATTTACTCTAAAATTTGCGTGATCATATCCCACCTAGATTGTTAGCAGTTACAGTCTTGACCTAGACTAGGAGCCCGATTATTTCAAAAAATGGTTGTTATTAAATCGTCAATCAACAAACTGCGTACTTTTTAATAACATCGTTTACAAATTAGCAGTTATAACGAGTTCTTGAAATCAGCAACATCCTGGCTGCGCAAATGTTATGTTTATAAAACATCTTTGGTTTAGTATAATATGTGGCATGACACCAATGCCAAAATTCAACAGAAAGCATTAATACAAGTGGTAAAATTAAAAATGTTGTACAACCGTCTTCTATATAAATAAACCTAGCAAGCTAACAGCATAGCAAAGTGGCGAAGCAATCAGCTTTGTAGCGGTTTCTAACGGTTGCCGTTGAGCAATCAGTTTTAAAATAGGAGGTTCAGATGCCTGGGTGATCAGTAATCGATTACTGAAAACAGAATTTGAAAATTCGAAACCGTTCTCGAGATAATCGTGGGACAGACGGACAGAAGGACAGACAGACGGACAGACGGACAGACGTCGTGAAATCAATAAGTCACTTCGCAAGCTTCGCCACTTAATAAAATGAGAACATCATCAATGTAGTCCAAGTAAATTAAATACGCATTATTAAGGATCAATCAAAAACTACTGATCAGATCTTGATCAAATTTATATGGGAAGCATCAGCTTTCTAATAAAAAAAGAATCATCAATATCGGTTCACCTAGAAAAAAGTTCTGAGGTAACTCCTTTTTTTGAAGTCGGTTAATAATGTCATTTCACAACGACTAGCTTTTATATGCGGCGCTCTCGGCAGCAAACTTGGTTACCACACGGAACAAGTATTTGTTTGGCAAACGAATTATTGTTCCGGGTTTATATTGGGCTAGGTTCTCCCCTCCCCTCCCCCAACGAGATCTCGCCTTGTCATGGCGGAACTCTTATTAGCCGTGACTGGCACGCTGAACGAAAAAGAACTCACTTGGATGGCCCGAGGTAACCAGCCCGAGGTGGTCGCATCGAGTAGGCTTTGGTAGGCTTTGGAGGATACGAAGAAAAGCGCGCCTTGTGTACTAGTGTGCCTTACCTAAGAAAGGAAAGGAGGAGGAGTGATCGGTTATGTGTGAAAGCTTCCCATGACCGTGCCCGTGGATTTTGTTAGTGCGAGTCCGATCCGGCATATCAAATCCTTGCCACCTTTCCACCACATTTCCCCGTTCAGCCGTTTCTCATTTGGACGTAGTTATGCAAAAAGGATCCAACCCGCATTAAGTTAATTTGAGTTAGTGATATTTGAAGTATCCATACTTCAAATATCATGAACTCAAATTATCGGTATGGTTTCTGTCTGTTTGTAATTTTTCTTCTTATTTGTGTTACGTTTGCTAAAATTGTTACATCACATAATAGTATAGACCACAAACATTATTTTTCAAGTCAACATTTTTTGACACAAACTCGGGTTGGATCCTTTTTGCATAACCACGTCCATTTCATCATTTCGTTTTTGAAATCGGTTAAAAGGCCCACACGAACCATTCTGAACAACTTCTGTTTTCTTCAAACCGCCCATTACTCAAAAGCTATTTGACCTTGCAAACCCAATAATGACTATCTTGAATAATTAGGATCGCATATATTTTTTATTACTCACTAACTAATTTACTGACTCACTCATCAAAACCTCAAAACCTAGGTCACTTCTAGGTTACTTAGAAACTTGAAACTTGCCATCAAGGTAGATCATTAATTAGGCGTATACACAGGAAAAAACATAACTATAAATTATTGATATTTGGAGTAGACAGATTTAAACCGCACGTTAAATAATTTTGTCAACATTTAACTCCGACACCGCAAACTTTTTGAAAATTAAAATGTCCACCAGCGTATGTCAAGAAATAAAATTTTATTAATGAATTTTTAGTACCATGGATTAAATAGTTCTAACTTTAAAAAAAATAAAAACCGATATCAAATTGCTAAAAAATAAGTTATTTATTTGCTACCCTTAGGGATGGAACCTATTTAATAAAAAAAGAATCATCAAAACTGGTTCACAATCTGCCTAGATTTCGCGTAACATACAAGCAAAAATACACACACAATTACATAATATAAAATTGAGAACTCCTCCTTTTTGAAGTCGGTTAAAACTGTTGGATAGACCTAAAACATTTTTTACAAAAAATATAGCTTGTGTGCTGTTCTTGTTTGTTATCTCTAACATTGCCATGTTTCATCAAAGTCCATTCAGTCGTTTTTGCGTGATTAGGCCATAAACATAACTATAAATTTATATATAGTAGAGCCATGCTGCAGCTATATTAGTAGTATAGTTGTAGCATGAATGGGTCGGCTCGACTGGGGAAGGACCACGCTCTCACAGTATACCAGCGTCAAATGGCAGCTTGACATTCCTGTGTTTCGTATGGTGAGTGTAGAGAACCGGAGACCCATTTTACTGGAAAAAGGCATTCCATCTTAGTCCTCACGGGTGACGACGCATCTGCATTTTGATTCTTTATTGAGGATAAATGTAGATGTCTAGGGGCCACAGCAACCACTAACCATCAGGTGGACTGTGTGCTCGTTTGTCACCCTATCCTATAAAAAAACACATCCATACACTTACTTTCACGTTTATAATATTAAGTAGGATAAATTGTATAAGTACATTAATTTGCAATTAGAAATATTTTTTTATACGTTAGCACTGTACAAAAAGTATATAATCACTACTTTTTTACCCGACTGAACCAGGAGGGTTATATTATCGAGTGTATGTAGGTTTGTTCAGGTTTGTCTATATCTTTGGAACGCTCTGTAGCATAACCTACTTGATGGATTTTAACATAAATGGAGTGTGGATAGATTTGTATTAAACGTGAAAGTGACATAATAATATGATATAATATTTCAATTTTTCATTTTTCTGTACACATTTTACGCAGTTGGGTCATTTTTACTTACTGTTTTTACCAAGGGACTCGTTTAAACAGTCAAGTTGATAGTGTATACAGACGCCAGTTTTTTGGTTTTCGCTTTAATTTTTTTAGCAAACTTAAGTCATGTAAGTTTTCATCATTCATCATCATTACAGCCCTTCGCTAGCCCACTGCTGAAAATAGGCTTCCCCCAAGGAATGCCACAAAGCATGGTCCTTTTTTTATAGAAGAGGTTGCAAACAAGCATGCGTCTCACCTGATGGTAAGTGACTACCGCTGCTCATGAACAACCGCAATACCAGGGGAATTGCAGATGCGTTGCCGGCCTTTTAGGAAGGTGTAAGCTCTTTTATTGAAGGACTCTAAGTCGTATCGGTCCGGAAAAATCGCCGGTGGTAAACAATTCCACAGAGAAGTTGTACGAGGAAGAAAACTCCTAGTAAAACCTACAGCCGTGGACCGCCAAGCATCCAGATGGTAAGGATGGTATCGTGAATTTTGACGCGATGAAAATTCAAAGGGTGCAACATCCCTACGCAGTGCCAGTGTATTGAGCCGGTCAGAAAGAACTCGGTCGTCGACGATTCGAAACGCTCTGCGCTGGATGCGGTCAAGTGGAAGGAGCTGACACTGGGGTGCCCCAGCCCAGAGATGAGAAAAGTATTCCATGTGAGGCCGATCTTACGCTTTGTAAAGTTACAACCGATGTGCCGGCATGAAATACTGTCTCGCTCTGCTGAGCACGCCAAGCTTTTTATAGGCCAATTTGGCCTTCCCTTCAGATTGACCACGAAACTGCACAAATTCGATATGTCGTCGCCGAGGATTCCGATGTTAACTGAGGCAGCAAGGGGAATGCCTTGAAACTGAAGAGATACGACAAAAGGGTTATTTTTAGCGGTAAACGCGCAAACTTGTGTCTTCTGTGGATTGAACTAAAGGTAACGGTAACAGAACGGCAAGGTAACTAAAGGTCCTTAGCCACCTACGTCAAACGACTTCCTGCATGTCTCGCTGGGTCGTCTCGTTGGGCTATGTCAGTCACTCTAGTTCTTACTGCGGATATCTTCATTTCTAAGTTTATCACGCAGAGAAACCCCGAGCATAGCCACCAGGGAAGGACCACTGGTCATCACTGGTAACACGCACTGATTGTACAATCTCGTTTCCAAGTTTTGAGGTATAACTGACGAGAAGATGTGTACGGTAACTGCTCAGCCGAGTTGAATCCGTCGATTGACCTCTCAGTCGAAGTTGGACTTACCTAGTCGGACTATTTGTCCCAGGTAAACATACTCGTCAATAACTTCGAGCTTAGTGCTCCCAAAAACTACCGGCATAGGTGGTGACATGGAATCCTTAACAGTAGTTAATTTATTATTCTTTCTTGAACTTTTGTATCATCTTCTAAACGAGTCCTGTTATTCTCTTATTTAAAACTTGTCTTAATTACCTAATTAATAAATAAAGGTTTTGTATGAACTGAATTATAGCATACTTATAAATCTATTTCCTCCTAATTAGATCTATTTCCATAATATGAATCAAAATACGGTTAAAATAAATATATATTTAGCGATAATATACAAAAATGTTAGCAAAACACAGAAAACAATAACTTAAATATTAATAAATCACGAAATATAATCCCACTGATTGATTACATTATAAAATTGGTACTAAATAACATAAAAAGCAAATAAACTGTTGTGTTTCGTTTAGTGAGTGTAAATTCTATTTTATTCTAGTCCTCAAGGGTGACAACGCGTCTGCATTTTGATTCTTAATCGAGGAAAGATGAAGATGTCTGTGGGCTATTACCATAAGGTGAACTGTGTGCTCGTTTATCACACTTATTCTATAAAAAAAGAAACACAAGTAAACGTTAACATGTGTGCTAATAAATATAGTGTCATAGTGTTACAGTCTGGGTGTCGCCAAAACCGTAGGAATTCGGCTAAAAAGGTCGTAAGAGGTGAAAGATTAATGGTGTAAAATATGATAGGACTTAGGGACCTTCAAGAAAAAGAGTCTACTCCTTTTTAAGAGGCCGGCAACCATTGAGTTATATGTACTAGAGATTAGAGATTGAGATTGAGAGCTATTCCAAACAAAAATTGTGCGCGCATGCGCGAAGACTTTAATTTAATATAAAACAAAATATTAATACAAAATAAAGATAAGAATTTAATATAAAATACTCTTATTTTGATCTAAACAAACATATTTCTAAATAAAATGTAATAATAATTATTTTATGGAATTCACAAATCTTCAATTTACGCAATATTTAGTTTAGTGTACGGATTGCCGTACAGTTCAGTTGAACATAGTCAATGTTCGGAATGCGAAATCTAGTGCTTAGTACATATATATATATCGATGTCGACAACGCATCTGAAATTCCCCTGGTGTTGCAGTTGTTCATGGGCGGCGGTAGTCACTTATCATCAGGTGAGCCGCATGCTCGTTTGCCCCCTCTCTTATAAAAAAAGAGGAAAACCGATACAGAATATGAGCAGCAGCGTCTTACTGATAACAACTCGAAGTAATAAAAAACTGCGGTTGCCAACCCGCCACGGTAGGCGGTAATTATGGCAAATATCACACCAAAGAGACGATTTATGGGGGAGGCCTATGTTCATCAGTTCAGTGGAATTTTGACAATCTCTAATGATTATGACGATGATGATGTAAACCAGGATATACAATACAACTTAGGTGCGTTAATCATTAAACCACTTGTATTAATTACACGTATCGGAAAAACTATCAATGGTCAATAGTTGGTATCTTTACAATTTACTTACAACAATAACAAGTCTATAAGAGCATTTTTATTTATATTTCTACCACAACTATTTAATTGTATGTAATTAACCTGTCAATTAAACATCTGTAAATTAAATATAATTTGAGTATAATGTCTGGAATTTAACGATCAATTGTAATTTCATTGTCAATGATATAGATATCAACGATAGGATTTTCTTGTGCAGCCACTGCACGCCGCCCTGGGTCATCATTTTATTTTATATTTTTGTAAAACACAGTTTGTGATTTTCGGATTTTGATGTATTGTTATTTTATCATCATCCTATGAGAAATCATCTCACACTCAACTTACACATATACGTGGTAGAGCCATGCTGCAGCTATATTAGTAGTATAGCTGTAGCACGAATGGGTCGGTCGAACGGGGAAGGACCACGCTCTCACAGAATACCAGCGTAAAATAGCAGCTTGACACTGCTGAGTTTCGTATGATGAGTGTAGAGAACCAGAGACCCATTTTACTGGAAAAGAGGCATTTCATCTTAGTCCTCACGGGTGACGACGCATCTGCATTGTGATTCTTTATTGAGGATAAATGTAGATGTCTATGGGCTGCAGCAAGCACTTACCATAAGGTGGACTGTATGCTCGTTTGTCACCTCTATTAAAAATACACAAAATACAATTACAATAAGAAGATTTAATTTAAAAAAATAACTTCATGCACATTTCGGGTATAAGGAATTTAATGGGTTATTAAAGAACTATGCCCAGTCTAAAAGAACACAAAAATATTATACTAACATAATATAATAAAATAACCAAAAATTTTTACCTTATTTTACATTCTTCTATACCGTGACCACAAACCATAATGAATTCCGTTGGTTTTTTATTATTACAATATTTCATTTTAACTGAGCTGATGATAAACAATAAATATAATGATTGTTATTTCATGTTTTTGTTTAAAAAAACAGCTTGAATTATTGTTTTAGTGAAAAATTTGCAACGATATTAATTTTGATAAAGTGTAAGCAAGCATCCGTGATATAAAATATGTATGGAAACATGAGTTTTATTTTTATAGAATAAATGTGACAAACGAGCACACAGTCCACCTGATGGTAGTGAATGCTGTAGCCCATAGACATCTACATTTATCCTCGATTAAGAATCAAAATGCAGACGCATTGTCACCCCTGAGGACTAAGATGCAATGCTTCGTTTCCAGTAAAAAGCTGCTATTTTACGCTAGTATTCTGTGAGAGTGTGATCCTACCCCGGTCGAGCCGACCCAACGCGTGGCTCAACAACGTCATAATGATCTATTACTTCAAAATAATATGTGTTCAAACAGATTTCAAAATGCTACAATTCAATATTGTATCCAATAATTATTGCTAATAATATCCGGAATGAGTAAATATTGAGCAACAAACCTTTTTTTTTTTACTCTATTCATTCATCATAAATGTGTTACTCAGAACGACTACGAACGATGTGTACTGGAATAATGGCTCGTTCTGATGTAGAAGACGCGGTGCTTGAGTAAATTGAGCAAAATCAGATCCTCATACTTCTATGCAACATAATATATTAACCCTTCCTGTCACTGTACATTTATAAAATTAGAATGCGTGTTTTTAAAAATAAGTCATTGTTTATTTAACTAAGTCATTTTAATATCCCCGAAACCGGCGTAACCTAGACAAACTTACCCTAGAAAATAAAGTTAATTATAAAAAAAATATCTACTGATATAATTATGTGCGTCAAAATATAATAATTTTACCTGCTAATGATTTCAACTTTATTAGCAGGGAAATATCCCGTATAATTAGTCTCTGGCCATAAACAATGGTACAATTTAAAAAGTTCTTTCTTTCTTTTTATGAATTGCTTATTATGGCTTATCTCAGAAGTGACTGGTCACCGCGACCGGCGTTCGGCTCGAAGAAAAAAAAATAATAGTTTATTATCACCACTTAGATAACTATCACATTTATAAAATAACTGTTCTATGATCAATACTTTTTTACAATGAATGATGGAACATCTGTATCTGAACTAGATAAATTCAGATCACAATGTTCTTCCTTATACATATTAACAAACTAACATTAGTATAATGTAATGTTATATATAGTAAATGTAATGTTATATATATAATATATAGTAAATGTAATGTTAAGGGGGTCACTGTAGAAGCGTGCTCGTCGCGACCCCTGCCAGCCCTTTTCAGGGCTGCAATTCTACTTAGCTGCGCACCCATGCCAACGAGGGTTAGGGCGTCCCCCCAAGGCGACGCACACCAGCTCGTCCCCGTTGGTGTGGAATGCAGCGCGCAAAGCGGCGATGGGGACCGCCACCCGTCACGCACAGCCCGACACGGCGGAAGGTGGAGGACAGAGTGCAGAGTTGGCACGTGGAATGTTAGAGGAGGCATGAGAGATAAGACGAATGAGTTGATCGAAATAATGAAAGAAAGAGAATTAGATGTCGTGTGTATGTCGCGGAGACCAAACGGAAGGGCAGTGGTACTGAAGAGCTCCCTGGCGGGGCGTTAGCTCTATGGTCCGGAGTCCCGGAGAGCGAGAGCGCCCGCTCCCCAGGTGTGCTGCTGTCGTCTCGGTTGGTCGATGTTATGACTGAATATAAAGTTGTGAACTCAAGACTTCTCTGGGTTCGCTTTAAATTGGGACTAACGAAGTTATTTCTTTTGGCTGTTTTTGCGCCGGTAGCTACGTCGTCCAGGGCTGAGCTGGAGGAGTTTTGGGAGAATGTAAGAGAAGTTCTAGATTTGGCTAGGGGAAACGAAAGAATTGTTGTATGTGGTGATTTGAATGGATGGGTTGGTACCGCTCGACCAGGGTACGAGTCGATGCTTGGAAAGTTTGGGGATAAAAGGGTTAATGATGCTGGCAAGCTTATACTGGCGGTATGCAAGGAAAAGGGTCTTCTTGTGACACACACTATGTTTAATCACAAGAAAATCCATATGTATACTAGAGAAAGAAAGAATGAGAGAAGTATGATCGATTTGTTCCTGGTGGATGACCGACTGCGAAAACAGGTGATGGATACGCGAGTGTTCAGGGGTGCTGACCTGGGAACGGATCACTATCTAGTGATTACTAGGTTTAGGGGTCTATTCGCGGGTTGGCGCTACCGGACGGCAGTAACAGAACCACAGTCGGTCTGTCGCATCCGAAGCTGGAAGCTTCAGGAAGCGGATACTAGGGACAAATATCATGCGAGGGTAGCCGAAAAGCTTGACACCATCGATGGCAGAAATGAATGTGTGGAAAGAACATGGCAGAACCTTAGGGATGGAATGGTAAGTGCAACAGAAGAAGTGTGTGGAACGATTAAAAGAGGCTTTGTGGAAAAGAGGATTGGTGGAATGATGAAGTGAAAGAAGTTGTAAAGAAGAAGAAGAAAGCATGGTTAGACTACTTGGCCTCTAGTAATGATAAGGATATGAGAGAGAAGATGAAAGAAAGATATAAGCTGCAAAAAGTTCACACAAAAGCATTGATTGAGGAAGTGCGTGAAAGGTGTAGAATGGAAGCGGACGAAAGGTTGTCGCACAACTTTAAGGAGAACTCCAAACTCTTCTGGAAAGAGGTTCGAAGGACCCGAAGTGGTGCGACGGCCTTAAGAATGAACAAAGTGCTTTCGAGAACTAATGACGTCCTCTCAGACAAATCGGACGTCATGCAGCGATGGAGCGAATTTTATAGAGAAATGTATGCGTGTGATGATCTTAGTGAGGGATCCGGGAATGACGCCAAGACTGGTACGCCAGACCCGGACCTCGATGACACTGAGGTCATCATTATGAAAGAGATTGAACTTGCGATTCGAAGTTTGAAATGTGGTAAGGCTGCGGGACTAGACAGAGTTACTGAAATGGTCAAGTATGGTGGGCCTTGCGTCTGGGACAGCTTCATCTGCTGTGCAATTTGTGCTGGCGGACGGGGGATGTCCCGGATGATTGGCGATCCGCAGTCATTGTGCCTTTATATAAAGGTAAAGGTTCACATTTTGACTGCGGGTGCTATCGGGCGATCAGCTTGACCTGTTTAGCAAGTAAAGTTTACTCGAAGGTTTTGACACGTAGGATGCAAGAGAAATCGGAAAGATTTCTATGGGAGGCACAATGCGGATTTAGACCTGAAAGAGGATGCACGGATCAAATGTTTTCTCTCCGCATGATCACGGAAAAGCTTCTGGCTGCTAACCAGAGGATTTTCTGTGCTTTTGTGGATCTTGAGAAAGCATTTGATAAGGTTGTAAGGAAGAAAATGTGGGAACTGTTGCCGGGGTACGGTGTGGATGGTCGTTTGCTAAGGGCTGTGCAGTCACTATACTGTGACTGTAAAGCCTGTGTGCGGGTAGGGCATGACCTGTCACCTATGTTTAGCGTCCAAACGGGCGTAAAACAGGGTTGTGTCATGTCTTCCTGGCTGTTCATACTATATCTCGACAGCTGTTTACAGAAGCTGAAAGATAGCTGTTTAGGTGTGAAATTGGGTGACATAAAAGTAAATTGTCTGCTGTATGCTGATGATGCAGTGCTTATAACACCATCAGAGGCAGAACTGCAGGCATTAGTCACGTGTATGAAAGAGGAATGTGAAATTAAAGGTCTCCGCTTGAATGCTAATAAAACTAAGGTTCTGGTATTTGAAAGGGACGAAGAGAGAACGATGTGTGAAATATGGGTAAATCAGGAATGTCTAGAACAGGTAAATGAAATTGTATACTTGGGGAGTGCTTTTAGCCGGGATGGAAGATGTGATTTAGATGTGGACAGGCGTGTCGCTGCCGGGAACAAAGTCAATGGTGCCCTGACTGCGTTAGTCAAAAGGCAAGGCGTAGTGAAGAGTGCACGCCTTGCAATACATAACGCAGTGTTGGTACCGACTTTGTTATATGGCAGCGAAACCTGGGTATGCCAGAAGAAGCATAAAAGCAAGTTGAATGCAGTGGAGATGCGATCTCTTCGTAAAATGTGCGGCGTTACCATGGCCGACCGGAAGCGAAACGAAGAGATTCGCTATATGGCAGGTTTGAAAGATGACCTTATCACAAAAATTGATAAGGGCGTGCTTCAATGGTTTGGGCACGTTGAGAGAATGAGTGAAGACCGAATGGTGAAGAAAATATATAGCACGAAAGTTAATATTAAAAGGTGTCGAGGTAGACCGAGACTAACTTTCGAAGACCATGTGAGCAAACTGCTCGAAGAGGGGAGGGTCAAGAGTACTCGGATACCTAGACGTGCATGTATGAAGAAGATAATGAATCTGAAAGAAGCGAAAGAGGTATGTAAGGATCGTGACACTTGGCGATCTGTTCTCTCTGGCTACCCCGTCAGGGATTGTGCGTGACGATAAGTAAGTAAGTAAGTAATGTTATGATATATGATAAATAATATTGTTATGACGAGGGTATTGTTGTGGGTCAAATAATATCCCTTATCAATAAATTAATTTTATTATTGTTTTTAACATGTTTTAACGTTTACTAAATACAAAAATAAGACAGAGAATTACAAAATGTACAATACTCGCAGTAAAAACATACAGAATTCTGTTAAAGTTTGTTCATTTACGCGAAACAGGTTTCATTGTACATCATCGTAACAGTCATATTATGCGAACAGGTTTGTTATCTATAAATTACTAAGTCTCTTACTTGTACTACGTAATGAAGAAGCGTAAACAATAAAGAAATGTGTGAAGAGCACTACATGTTCTTTTTAAATGCCTACATAGTACTTAGTGTCTTTGTCAGTTTTGCCTCCGGCCCTGGAAACAGACTGTAAATTATAGTACACATATTTTTTTAAGTTAGATACTAGACTAGAGAAAATAATAAACACTAGAAATAACAGTAGGTACCTTTAGGTGCGATGCTTTAGTTTCCGCTACCATCGCACTCATTAACAATATAGCCCTACAATTTTCCACACACACCAACTAATATTAACAAGGTACTCAAACGGACACCAATATACCACTCATATAGATTTGTATGTATGTATAGCATCCGAACGAAGACAGCCTAATTTACTAGTTATATCTATTAGAAGTGGAATACAAGGCACGCTTTAATAATAAATGTCTTTTAAGTGCGTCTATAAGAAATTTAACATGACTATCACGTTTCTCTTGTGTTTAGGAATTTGAACAATTCTAAGGCGTGGTCATTAGAGCCGTGGTAGCTCAGGTGCACAAATTTTACAGTACGCGAGCAACCCGGGTTCGATCTCCGCCGGCACTAATGAAACTGTTAATTGCAATTTTAAGTGCTGATTTACCACGTGCTGGGCGGTGATGGAAAACATCGTGAGAAAACCTGCATGTCTGCGAAATTTAAAAAATGTATATTTCGAAGAACACGCATTAGGACATTTCCTTGCCCTAAACCCCTCTCAGAAGTGAGTGGAGGGCCTGTGCTCGGCAGTAGGACGTATATAGGATGTAACTTTACTGTTTTACTTTAAGGCGTTGTCAAAAGTTTAGTTTTCTTAAATTATGTTATTATTGTATTGAATTTGTTGCGGTATCAGAAAATCAATCATCTTATTTAGTCCCGTATGTGTCGTAAGATATATGGTTATGAGAAGTACTAGAAAAATCTCATGGATTCCGATAGATGACCTAGTATAACTATCGACTTACTCCAATAACCAGACCGGCAGCAGGAAGCAATATCAAATGTGCAGAACGACTGACATCATGTGCCACGTTTGACAGACAGATTGACGATTAAGTTCCCCCTAGAACGAGTCCATTTCCAGCAGTAGACTTGCGAGGTAAAGAAGAGGCAGGTAGATTAAACTGTGGCGTTGTCCCGTAATTACATATTTGTTTAGTACTTGTTATATTTACATAACATAACAGCTATGGAATAATTATAATTATAAAAATTATCTCTGTGACTATATGGTTGACATGTTTTGTAAACAGCAGTGGGATTGTGTAACGAATGGGATGATATGGGGACTATGCCATATCATTACAAGCGTTACAAAATCTCACTACCGCTTACAATATATATCCACTAAAATATTCTTACACCGCCACTACAGTGTAGTATTGAAATAGTAATATATTTTCTATCAACTCCAAGAAGGGGGAGATACACAATTAGACCGTATGTTTTTTTATGTGTGTTACGTCATAACTTTTTTCTGGGTGAACTGATTTCGATGATTCTTTTTTTATTTGAAAGCTGGTGCTTCTAATGTTGTCACATAGATTTTTTTTAAGGTCTGACCATTAGTCGAGTCGATTTGAGTTATTTTTAATAACTTATATTGAACTCGGTGGTACAAAATTTTTAATTTTAAACTATTCAAATTTAAATTTAAAAAAAAACTAAAACTAGAAACTTAAATATCATATAGTCCTACTCCCCGCGGTATCGTGCCAAGAACGCTAGCGGCGTTTCCCCGCTGAATGGCTATACTTAGCCTTTGAGCGAGGAAAGAACCAGCCCTCTTACCACCAGCAGCAACGACCAGCTGCGGATTGAGTTCCTTTAGGAACTTCACCGCACGTAGACGCCACGGACCGATAGTCTCTACAGCAAATGGCACAAATATGTAGTCATCTCTCAGAGACTCATATTTGCGCCACTTACTCAGTTCAGCTACCTCTGATGCCGCCCCGGCTCTAAACGAGGTACCCTTGAGATGAGATTCCTAACATTTTATAATATTATGCGTAGTGTTAAAATGTAAACTTGATGAGATTATTACGTATCTAACTCTCGTTTTGATGGTCCTTACTTCATTAGTATGGATTGTTGGTACGATACAACTGGTTGATGAATTTACAATTCAATTGTTTCTGAATGGATCATTGAACTGCACCTGTTAAATGTTTAATAAATTTGTTTTCTTTACTTTGTTTTAATTTTGTTCTCGAGGAAGTTATCATATCTGTATTTTTATTCTTAACACAATAACAGGAGTGGATCACCCACTTACCATAAATGGACTGAGCGAACGTTTCTCACCTTTTTATAAAAATATTCATCACTACGCCCCGCC
Source organism: Parnassius glacialis (assembly GCA_033319125.1). Lineage (NCBI taxonomy): Eukaryota > Metazoa > Arthropoda > Insecta > Lepidoptera > Papilionidae > Parnassius > Parnassius glacialis. The sequence continues at coordinate 36,546,263 of JAVANC010000018.1, forward strand.
ATATGCAATATATGTACGTGATCTGACCACTCTCGTTTGAGCCGGCTTACCGGGTACTTTGCATTTTAATTATATTATCTATTAGATGATATTACCACGTTTTTATTAATTCGCTTATTGGTCTGATCGCTACACATATCACCATTGATTTTAAGCTATCTTTCCGATGAGCTAGAAAATCCAAATTTTAAATTTAGCACAGAGATGGATGTCAATGCAATACAAATTTACTTTCTTACCCGTCTGTCTATTTGTTCGTCTGTTTGGTAAATCGATTTTAAAGTAACTTCCCGATGAGTTAGTTAATCGAAACTTTTAACATAATTTAGGGCTAGAAACGTGGTGAAATAGTTGAAATTTTGAATTATAAATACGATCCACTTATTAATTAAATATTGTATAAAAGCTTTAATGATATAACAAGGTTTGCTGAGCTCAGCAGGTTATTGCGTATCAGTTTATAATAAATCTATGATTACAAAATTATTTTTAAATTCTAATCTCTTTAATTATCTTATTTCTATTAGAACGCTATTTACTTGAACAGAAGTCATAGTCATTTCAATTGTTGTTCATACTTTACTATACCTTACCCGAAAATAACCTACCAAAATCGAGTACACCTAAGTTTAACCAACCGCAATCCGTAACCGCATTTTATATATATATATATATATATATATATTAGCTGATCAGGCAGACGTTGTTCTGCCCTTTTCGATGACCATTTGCTTTCCTTAAAAAAACTCCTGAGATTAGCAATAAAAATATTGGGGGTCACTTATCGGGATAAAAACTATCCTATCTCTCAAGTCGGACCAAACTGCACACAGTGTGCAAAATTTCATTGAATTCAGTAGTTTAGGAGTTCATCGCGGACAAACAATGTGACACGTAATTTTTATATATAAAGATGTATAAAAATTACGTGTATATCTGTGTATATCTAAAGATTTGAATGAAATTTTGTATTAAGGATAATGTTTCACTTTCCAGGTTTATCTAGAACCGTTACATTTTAAATCTAGTCCGACGTTAGATTTTCTTTGGGACCCATCCAATGTTCGATGGTTCAGGTACTTTTTAGAAAAACGTTACCTCTTTAGAAGATTTTTTCGCGTATCGTATTGGCGTTTTACATAAATTGTACATGGACAAACTTTTAGATTCGCAACAATTATTTGTATGCCATACAAACAATAGAGCTCTTGTCGTGCACGTGTGGGGTTCGAATCCGCGGCCCAGCAGTGTCTCAATCCAGCTGTGACGCTACTACGCTACCGAACCGTATATTTGAATATATTTGTGTGTACATAACATATAACTAAAGACTCGTGGTAGCTCAGGCGTTATGCGCTCGCTGTAAATTTCACAGTACGCGAGCAACCCGGGTTCGATCCTTGCGGGTACCAATGAAATTGTTATTTGTATTTTTAAGTGCTGATTTACCACGTGAATCGACGGTGAAGGAAACTATTGTGTGGAAACTTGCATGTCTAAAAAATAAGAAAAATAATAATTTCGAAGACAGGTGAAGTTTACCAACTAGACAAGCATTGCAGCAGCGTGCCGGATATATTCTTGCCCTAAAACCCTTTCAGAAACGATAGGAGGCCTGTGCCCAGCAAGTGGGAAGAATATAGGCTGTAACTTTAACTTTATTAACTTTTAACATAATAACTCACTTTACTGGTGATTATGCCATTGTTTCCACATTTGGCAGGCGGCTTTGCAATCTCAGATTTGTATAATTATGTTGTGTTATTATATATGGAGACGCTGCTGCCCATCTCCACAAAATAGATAATGCAAGTAACATCTCCTGTTTAATTTCGTCTGTCGCCGCTTATGACGCCCATAAGACGATATGGGGTAGTGGATATTTCCTACACGGCTGTTATAAGGTTAAATGCCTTCCTATGGAGCAATCTATGGGAGGGGCACTATGTTCAGCAGTGGATTTTATCGGCTGCAATGGATGGATAATGGTATATCTATTCATCTACCTCATCTTACTTTTGATACCTTTATATCAACTTTCTTCGACACCTACTTTTTTATAAAATAAGGGTGGTAAACAACCACACAGCACCTGATGGTAAGTGGATATTGTTGCTTATAGACACCTGCATTTATCGTCGATTAAGAATCAAAATGCACATGCGTTGTCGCCCATAATGACTAAGATAGAATGCCTCGTTAACAGTAAAAAGGGTCTCCGTTTCTGCACACATACCATACGAAACAGAGCAGCATTAAGCTGCTTTTTTGCGTGGTTCTGTGTGAGCGTGGTCCTACCCTGGTCGGCCCGATCCATTCATGCCACAACCATAATATACCTGCAGCGTGGTTCTCTCACGTTAAATAATCCTACTTAGGTACTTCTTTTTGTATGTTGTGTGGCTATACTTAATACCTGAAGCTTTCTAATAGTGAGGGCTTCAGGCATTAAGTCCATAATGTATATTCGTATATGAAGTTTAGCAAAAAATTATCGCCATTATCACAAGTCCACTGCTGAACATAGGCCTCCACCAAGGAATGCCACTAAGCACGGTCATGAACCACCTGCATCCATCGATTTCCTGCATCTCTTACCAGGTCGTCGCCACGTTACTAGTAAACATTATAGTGTATATTATTATATACCTAAATCAATATTTGAATTGATTTTATTATTTGCATTTATTAAATTATCATAATTGCGTATTGTTTCAGAGGTCACGTTTAATAATTGTGTCAGTGACCAAATGAATTAAGGTTTATAAATATAACTGACTGTAAATCGCCTCATTACAAAACTGCAAAAATAAAAATAAAAATAAAAAAAGACATTTACGTTCTAGGCAGAGTAAATTATAAATATGCAAAAAGGGTGATTTTTTGCACTCCGTGATAAACAGATACTCAAAATATTTTTTATAAATATTATTTGAGTTTTTATATTATACCTTTTGACGTTGAATGCTGTTCTTGTTCTGTTTTGAGTTCTAGATCCAAATGATAGTTTAAGCTATTTTTAGTGAATAAAGCATTATTTTACTTTTCTAGCCTGAAAGTTAACTGGGATCTGGGTTTTCGTTCATGACGTAATAGTTAGGATGATGCTGCATCTGCTGCTTTTGTGGTAATTCCATCGTCGAAGCCTTGGCCGTCAATCAACTGAGTGCACACGTTTCATTCCTGACCATCTCTCAAAAGTCTACTGGACATGGACCTCTTCCGTTATAGGGACAACAGGTCTTCATATTTACACCTTAGTTAACAGCTTTTGATAATTAGATCGATAAGAGTCGAAAAGAGAATATACAATGGATGTGTAGATTATGCAAATGCCAAATTGAATTAACAACCGCTGGGTTTCTTGCTGGTTCTTCCCAGGACAGAGGTTTTTTTTCGAACCAGTGATAATTATACAAAAGAGTGACTTTCAATAAGTATTATTTATAATCTATATTGAATAAAAAAGTTTCTGTTTCTGTTTCTGTTTCAACATAAAACAAATTGTATGCTTTTTGACCGGAACATAGAGAAAATTTTATGGGCATTTTTTATTTGGTTATTTTAATTTAGGTGGTGGAACTACTCTTCTGCCTGGTGGTTTGTCTGGCAGCCAGCCTCTTATCTATTTCTGATGCCGTACCACAACAATAGCAGTGCTTGTATTGTTGTGATTCGATTTTAAGGGTAAAGTCATTTCACCTTAGTCCTCAGAGGTGTCAACGCATATATAACCTTCTTTGTTTGAACTTTGCTACAGGTGTCCCCATGGACTGCATTAGCCATTTGCCATCAGGTGGACTCAAGTTCTTGTCACTGCAGTTTTATAAAAAAATAAATTAATTAAAATTAATTTTTGCACAACCAACTTCAATATAATTTATTAATAATAACTCAAAAACTATTGGTCAGACCTTGATCAAATTTATATGGGACTACATGAGAAGCACCAGCTTTCAAATAAAAAAAATCATCGAAATCGGTTCACTCTGAAAAAGTTATGAGGTAACACATATACGAGGGTGACACTGATAGTTATTATATCTTTTAAAAATAGTGTCCATTTACATCAATACATCGCTGCATCCGATAGAACTACTGGAAAAAGCACTTTGCCTACTCGTCGTTCGCCTCTCTTCGACGGCATTTAGAAACGCAGCCACTGAAGAACTACCATCCGATCTGATCTGAAGGCCACCATCTTTTTTCCCACGCTTCGACCTCTTTTCAATTTATTTGTCAACTCATCGGAAGGAAACATCCAGATAGCAGACTCTCTCTTAGTTTCAGGATGATAACAATAAATCCAGCTCTCGTCACCTGTAAGTATGTCGAACACAGCATTTAAATCACCTCCATTAAATCTTTGAACCATTTCACGACAATAAACAACACGACGGAGTTTTTGGGCCTCTGTCAAATTATGAGGTATCCACCGGATACAAAGCTTCCTGACTGCTAAATGTTCATGGAGGATTTTGTGCACTTGACTCATACCGATGCCTAAGCTTGTCCGAATCTGCTGATAAGTCACTCTTTTGTCAGTCTCTATCATACACCGCACAACACTGATGTTATCTTCAGTCGTTGCCGTAGATGGCCGTCCCTCACGCAGATCATCGGTGAGATTAGTGCGACCACGTTTAAACTCATAAAACCAGTTGTAAACAGTGGCACGAGATGGGGCTTCATCGTGAATTTTCTTGTTGACTTAAATGACATCGAATGTCATAAAAATCATTGTACGAAAATTTTCTCGCGTTAAATTCATGCTGATGTGACATAGACAATTTTCAATTTGCCGCCAAACCGTAAACAAATGACAAATTAATAAAATAAAAACACAATAATATTGGCAAATAGTTCCATTTGAACAATTCAAAATTTGAACTTATTTTTTTAATATATCGTTTACGTGTGGCCAGTTCTAAAAACTTTCAGTGACGCCCTCCTAAAAAAAAGCAGTCGAATTGAGTACCGACTCCTTTTTGAAGCCGGTGGAAAATACTATTGAGTTATTATGTACTAGTATGTACATTATACTTCAATGAAAAATGCCATCTCCTGATCATTGAAGTATGTGTAATACATATTAGGTCAATGCCCCTGATGAAAAATGTATATTTATTGTAAAAATTAATTTTTGACGTGTTAATTTAACTATTAGACGACATTCTAGTTATTGTTACCTTACGATTGTTGAATTGCTAAGTATTAAAGAGGGTCGAATATTATACTTTAAAAAAAGTAAAAACTTGAATGAAAGTAGAATTATTTCGAAGTAATTGAATAGCTTCTGAAGCCGTTGCTAAAACATAGTGTATTAAAAAATTTAAGCCTTACGCTTCAGAAGCTTTTAAATTATGTGCAAATAAATCTATTTCTTATTTTTACAGCTGATTATTTAATAATCAGATAATAGTTATATCTATTAAAGACATCCGATTCAATAAAATAAATTACATCTTAACAAATACCTGATAAGCGATTTAATTACACTCTTCCCTTTCCACCATTGGACAACCAGAAGCTCAACTAGTATTCCATCAATTAAATGTTTTGCTTGGTCGTTTCCATGTATTTCAATCCTATTACAATGTGGATGTCTTCACGGCAAAGTGAATAGGGTTTTGTAGCCAAACCGGTGCGCTTACCATCTACCATCATCATCATCGGGTGGGAGATTAGTCAAGCACTGTTAACGTTAACAAAATTCTGGTAATTGACGGACAAGACGAAAAAATAATAGGTGACTCATCCAAACACGATGAACCCAAAATTCATAGACTGGTGATGGAGAGGAGCATTAACTAATATTAAGGTACCTATGCTACGCTCACCGACCCACCTGATCAGCGTCGTGAGGATGAACAGATGTTCCCATTCAGTAGCAGGCTACAATATTAGTTGGCGTATTCTCGAAAAGGTTTATGTTCAACAGCAAACTTGGACTAGGCTGTAATGATTTCATACAGAGCCGCTAACTCTCATTCTGATCTAACTATAACCGATATAACAACAGCCTATACACATCCCACTGCTAAGCAATTGTACTTTTTTTTATAGCAGAGGGGGCAAACGAGCATGCGGCTCACCTGATGGTAAGTAACTACCGCCGCCCATGAACAACCGCAACACCAGAGGAATTGCAGTTGCGTTGCCGGCATTTTAGAAAGGTGTAAGATCTTTTCTTGAAGGTTCCTAAGTCGTATCGGTCCGGAAAATTCGCTGGTGGTAATTGATTCCACAAGGAAGTTGTGCGAGGGAGAAAACTTCTTCTAAATCGCACAGTGGTGGACCGCCAATCATCCAGATGGTATGGATGGCAAGGCGAGTTTTGTCGCGATGTGCAATGGTGAAATTGAGCGGCTAGAATTAGTCCAAACAATTCCTCAGAGCACTCCCCGTGATAGATGCGATAAAATACGCAAAGAGATGCAACATTTCTACGCAGTGCCAGTGTATCGAGCCGATCAGAAAGAACTCGGTCGTCGACGATTCAAACCGCTCTGCGCTGGATGCGGTCAAGTGGAAGGAGCTGGCACTGGGGTGCCCCGGCCCAGAGATGAGAACAGTATTCCATGTGGGGCCGAACTTGCGCTTTGTAAAGTTGCAAGCGATGTGCCGGCATTAAATACTGTCTCGCTCTGCTGAGCACGCCAAGCTTTTTAGAGGCCAATTTGGCCTTCCCTTCCAAGTGACCACGAAACTGCACACTATTCGATATGTCGATGCCAAGGATTCCGATACTAGCTGAGGCAGCAAGGGGAGCGCCTTGAAACTGAGGAGATACAACAAAGGGGTTCTTTTTAGCAGTAAACGCGCAAACTTGTGTCTTCTGGGGATTGAACTGGACTAGATTTAGTCGGCCCCAATCCGAGACTTTGTTCAGCAAAGACTCGACTTCAGACACAAGTTTGTCCCGGTACTCGGCGACGTTTTCTCGAGAAATATTGGCACGGCCGGTATATAAGGCATCACCAGTGCTGTCGTCTGCATAGCAATGAATGCTACCAGTTAGCAACATATCATTGATATGCAGAAGAAAGAGCGTTGGTGATAGCACGCAGTCTTGTGGAACACCAGCGTTGATAGGCTTGAAATCAGAGCATGCACCGTCTACTACGACTTTGATGCTCCGATCAGCAAGGAAACTGGTGATCCATTTGCACAATTTGTCGGGAAGGAAGCTTCGAAATAAGCACTTTGTGCCAGATCCGATCGAAGGCCTTCGCTATGTCCAAACTAACGGCCAATGCCTCCCCCTTGGACTCTACTGCCTCCACCCATCTATGAGTCAGATAGACTAGAAGATCACCAGCTGATCGATTTGTTTGTTGACCTGACGTTCTCAATTCTGAGAGAGCTATGCAGCATTTTGTACTTGGTAGAAACACGCAGCAGCATGTTATGACTGCAGCACCGTAATACGGACCGAGGTATAACCATGCTTACTCAAGATACAAGCATCAAGTAGCAGTATAATGCTGCCATGTATCGTATGGAAAATCAAAAAATTATTGTCTTCACTAGTATCGAGACATTCCATTATAGTTCTCTGGGATGACAACAAATCTGCATTTTAATTATTAAATTAAGTTTGCAAATTAATTAATTAAAGTAAATGTAGGTTAGAGTGCAGCCTAGACACGCATACTCTATTCTATTCTAGGGTCTATTGATGACAACCAATCCAACCGTGCAACTATGGCAATATCGCCCCTATGAAGCAATCTTTGGGAAAGTCTATATGCAGTAATAGACTTTTGATTGGCTGAAATATATGAATAAAGACATTTATAAGAAAAAGACATTTATAAGAATTTATAAGAATTTAGGTTTAACCGTACAACCGTACGTAGGGCACTGAGAGGTTCCCCCTCCCCGAACGGGTTCCCGCCTTGTCATGGCGGGGGGGCTTAGTAGCCCTAGCTTGGTCACCCACGGTGAACAAAGAGGAACCCCTTGGCTGGCCCGTGGTGTAGGGCCGGCCTGAGATGGCCACTCCGAGTGGACTTGGCGAGCCCACCTCGGATGTGTGTCGGTGAACTGCGGTGAGAGGGGTGTCCACTCCCCCTACCACTGCAGCCGAGGTGGAGTCGCGGAGGAAGAGAAGTGTTGGTATGGCTATGCGCCACTCACCCTATCCTCCGCGAGTCAGACGGGGCCGCACCGTTGATGCGGTGGTGGTGGGGCCGCGGGGGGAGGAGTGTAAGTATTGCGAGGTGCCGCTCTCCCTACCCTTCGCGGCCGAAACTTGGTTGGCGGCGGAGCCAGAGACCAGATCCGCCGCTGGGGTCGGGAAAGCGGGTGCTACTAAGCGCTCGATTTTCCTGGCCCCATGGCCTCCGCGTATCGAACTCGGGGAGGTCCAGTACGCAGGTGGAGTTGGAGACCGTAGAGGAAGGCGCGCCTTGTGTTCCTGGTGCACCTTGCCTGAGAGGGAGAGTGGGTAGGAGAGGTCCTCCCCCGGGAATGGACTGATATGGGGCGGCCGGCGCTGGTGGGGCCGCGGATGTGTGCGTATGCGTTCCCGTGGCCCTGTCAATATGCGGCGAAGGTGGAACACCATGGGGTTTTAGTCGGTACGAGTCCGACATAACCCGTCTTGCCCCCGCGAGGCGGGTATGTGTAGGCATTTCGCCATGTAAAAAAGGACACTGAGAGGTTAGCTTAACTCATAAATGAAACAATATATATAATAGGTCTTTACCTATGAAATTCCCGTTCTGCAGTACTGGCCATTTCAAATAATATAATTTTTGTTTGGCTAAGAAATCTAATTTCAAATTAGTTTTATTTTAAAAACAGGTAATTCTTTTTTCAATATTAGTCATTTGTTTATTGATTAGCGTTATGTTTTCATCTTATTTTAATATTTTTCGTCATCATCACCTTCAAAGTTCGAGTAGTTATGAAATATGAGTATCGTTTTGGCAGCAATAAACGCGGCACAAGCGGCAAGCAACAAAACGACATTTACGGAGCGAATATTACAAACGAACGCACCGCCTGTTATTGATCTGCCCGCTTCCGTTCTGGTAATGTCGACCTGAAAAATAGAAAAACCCCATGGTCGTCCGGACACTATGGTCGGTAATGACGAATTCAATGCGATTATGGAGGCTGCTGATAATCAATCTAAGGCTGAGTTAGCAGCAGCTTTTGACGTTAGCATCAAAACAATATTGGTTCATTTGCGTCAAATTGGCAAGGGTAAAAAAGCTTGACAAATGGGTGCCCGATGAGCTCAATGATCGCCAGCGCGAAGTAGAGACGTGCCTTGCACTGCTGGCACAGGCACAAAAACGGAAGAATTTTTATTCGCATTGTTTGTTACCGGCGACGAAAAATGGATTCTGTTTGATAATCGTAAGTTGGTTGGATCCTGGTTCAATACGTAAACATTGCCTTAAACGAAAACTTACCCCTTGAAAAGTGATGGTCATTATTTGGTGGTCTAGCACCGGTGTGACTCATCACAGCTTCTTACCAAACGAGATAAACATTACTGCAGATGTGTACTGTGAAAAACTGAACATAATGATGGAGAACCCACACGTCTCCAACCCACTTTGGTCAATTGTTTGGCCCCGCTGCTCCTGCACGACAACGCGCGACCTTATACTGCACAACAGACGGTCTCCAAGTTACAAGAGCAGGGGTTGGAAGCTCTCCGTCATCCGCCGCACTCACCATACCTTGCGCCTACAGACTTCTGCTTTCTCTACAATTTGGATAACTTTTTGGCGAGAAAAGAAATCTATATCCGGCAGGCAGTACAAAATGCCTTTGAAGGATTTTTTGCCTCCTCTCAAGCTGATTTCTTGAAAAAAGGCATTATTATTAATAAAAATTGTTAATAAAACATTAATATTAATAAAAAAAATTATAATGCATCGGCAAAGCTGCATCGATTGCATGGATTATTACTTTAATTAATATAAATAAAAAATCAGAGAAAAAATGAGTTAATTTATTTAAAAAAATTAAAAATTAAAAAATTTCTACAACCAACTTCAATATAAATTATTAATAACAACTCAAAAACTATTGATCAGATCTTGATCAAATTTCATTTGGAGCACATGTAAAGCACCAGTTTTCAAATAAAAAAAGAATCATCGGAATCGGTTCACCCAGTAAAAAGTTATGAGGTAACACACAAACCATACAATCGAACTTAGTACCGTCTCCTTTTTGAAGTCGGTAGAAAACGGCAATTTCATAGATAAAGACCTAATATAAACTAATATATTTACTGATTTTTAAAGTATTCTCCATTACATTTTAAATTCTTCTTCGTTGGATCCAACCATTTTTGAAAAGATATGGGCCATCATTGGTGTGAGGGCAGGTTTTTCACGTGGTGGTTGAGAGCTATCACAACCTCTTCTGGCTTCGTAAATGTCAAACTTCTCATTAAACCTTGATTTATTGGGAAAATAAAGAAATCGCATGGTGTGAGGTCTGGACTGTGTGTGAGATGGGTCACAAGCTTTCTCTTTTCAGAAACCAAAAATGGTCTTTTTCCCATAAAACATACGTCAACAACATTTTTATACCAATCAACTCAAGCCCATTTTTGTTCTGGGATGAGTTTATGAGGAATCCAGCGGCTGCGAAGCTTTTAACTTTTAAATAATTTTGATATAATATGTAATATTTTTAGAATTTGGCTCTGACCAATACCCAAAATATCCTTGAACCTCCTCATAGATGATACGGTAGTTTTTTCAGTCACATTTTCCTTAATGATTGCAGTTGAGGGTTGATCTTCATGAATTTCATAATGGAGAGAAATAATGCTATTTAATTCTGAGTACCAATGCCTTACGGTGCTTAAATGAGGTGTTTCCCTCCCAAAAGCATTTTGAAGGCAGGCGAGCAGTGCAATCTTGCGAAAAGAGCAAACTTACGTGGTAGAGCCATGCTGCAGCTATATTTCTGGTATAGTTGTAGCACGAATGGTTCGGCTCGACCGGGGAAGTACCACGCTCTCACAGAATACCAGCGTAAAATAGCGGCTTAATGTTGCTGTTTCGTATGGATATATATTTTACTGAAAAGAGGCATTACATCTTAGTCCTCACGGGTGACAACGCATTTGCATTTTGATTCGTAATCGAGGATAGATGTAGATGTCTATGGGCCACAGCAACCACTTACCATCAGGTGGACTGTGTGCTCGTTTGTCACCCTTATCCTATATAAAAAAAAACTTTTGAAATAATAAAAAATCATGACCCTAAAATCTTTTCGCTTTAATTCCATTGTTGCTACGGATAACGAAATTCAAGTTATGATAAAAAAACAACGTATACGCGCCGTCCCGCCAAAAAATATATTAATCAATTTATATGGCTTTATTATATTATTAAAAAAATATGCGTGAGTATCCTGGAACACTCGGTTGGAACGAAGTTCTTTTCGTAGTATTTTATTATTTGTAAGCGTATTATATTACTGATTAATAAATACATAGAAATGAATTCCTAGCGTCTATTAAAATGAAGCGTCATTTATAATAAAATAATATTTCTTTCATGACAGGATAAGAAAAAGCGCGAGGTAGATGGATATTATTCCATCTTCCATTCAAGGTTTTTGTTACACAGTGTAATTTAATCGAGAAGTTGGTGCTTAATAAAAGTTTATCAGTTTCTGGAGTATTAAATTAGTACACAAAATAGAGCGTCAATGGTTTGCTCTTTAATATTTTGCAGATTTTTATCTCTTTTTTTAAATTTTCTACTTTTATGAATATCTGTGGTTTGGTTTATTTTTAATCTTATTAATATAAAATATAGCTAATAGTGCAGAAAGAAACAATAACCTTAACGTTTTCCGAACAAATAACTTCCCCGCCATGAAATCTGTCAAATATTATATCTCACTTTCTAGTGGCGCTGCCCTGATGACAGAAAGAGCCGTGGATGCCCTCATTCGTACCGTCCGATAAAGAACTTCGTTCCAAAACTTCGTTCCAATATAATATTCTAAATACAAACATTTTAGAGCTGCCAGGAGCGTAGTGTATATATATTTTTTAAATAACCAACGCCTGCGTGAAAAGTTATAGCAAAATTTTTCTTTCATAGTTTGCTATAAAATTGCTATTAATTTAATAATAACATACTATTGAGTTCTAGAAAGCTACAAAACGCATTTTTATATCATATGACAAGACTATTAGAGACTATCAAAAGTCTATTGCTAAACATAGGTCTCCCCCCATAGATTGTCTCATAGGAGATATATTTACCACAGTTGTTACACTCGTATATTATAAATAATATCACATAATCTCAAATAATTTCTGTGTCGTGCTGGATAAGAGAATCCATGATTCCAATTATCCTATGGGTATCGTCAGAGGCGCGCAAGGCGTGGGCAACACACGACCTAAAGGGCCTCACACACCAAAAGTTCAAAAAATTGTCATAGTCTGTCCCAAGTCTCAAAGGTTTCTTTGCAAGCAGCTATGCAGTTCCAGAAAGACCAGTATAACTGCGACCTGTAAGATCTATTGTGGTCACTGCTATAGCTATATGAGGACTAAGATGGAATGCCTCATTTCCAGTAAAAAGGGCCTCCGGCCACCTGCACTCACCAAGCGAAACGCAGAGGTAAACCTCTACTTCACGCTGGTTTTCTGTGAGGTCGTGGTACCACCCCGGTTCGAGCCGGCCCATCCGTGCGACAGCAAACGCTGCCGCGTGGCTCTACCACTGTTAAAAATTTTCATTTAAAAAAAAGTTTTTTTAACAGTGGCAGAGCCATGCGGCAGCTTTTGCTGTCGCACGGATGGGCCGGCTCGAACCGGGTGGTACCACGACCTCACAGAATACCAGCGTGAAGTAGAGGTTTACCTCTGCGTTTCGCTTGGTGAGTGCAGGTGGCCGGAGGCCTTTTTTACTGGAAATGAGACATTCCATCTTAGTCCTCACGGGTGACAACACATCTGCATTTTGATTCGCACACGAGGATAGATGTAGATGTCTATGGGCTGCAGCAACCACTTACCATCAGGTGGACTGTGTGCTCGTTTGTCACCCTTATCCTATAAAAAAAAAAGTTCGTACGGCTGGCGAAGCAGAATAGTCCGAATAATGTGGATATCGAGACGGACAATAATTTGTTAGAATTAAATAGCTCCGCTTATTCAGGGTGAACGTAATTTATAACTTGTTTATAAAACTACAAATAATTTAGAAGTGGTTATTGCCTGGTTAAGAAGCAACAGCGTGAGTAACATTGCTGATACTTTGAGTTAGATTAAATGCCAATCTCAGTCGACATTATCCTGATGAAGACCCGGACGTCAATCTGAATGAGATTAGAATGGCTCTCCGGCAACTTAAAAACGGCAAAGTGAGGATAGAATTACGAGGGCGGCACTGAAAATTTCGGGAATCAAGGAAGTGACACAACATTACTATTTAAAAATGTATTTATTGCTTTTCGAAGTATTGTCGGCGAAATTTGACACATTTTTCCATACGATGGAACCAATAATTGAAGCAACCATTTCATTCGGAAGTTGGGGTCTCCAAAATGGTCGTTTTGTAGCCATCCACAGCTTCTTCAGGTGATGAAAATCTCTGTCCACGCAATTTATTCTTTATTTTAGGGAAAATATAGAAATACCGACATAGCCCAACGGATTAGTAAGCTGAAGTGGCAATGGGCCGGCCATATAGTTCGAAGAACCGACAACCGATGGGGAAAAAAGGTTCTCGAGTGGCAGCCTCGTACCGGCAGGCGAAGTGTTGGGCGTCCCACCACTAGATGGAGTGATGACCTGGTAAGATATGCAGGAAGTCGATGGATGCAGGTGGCTCAGGACCGTGCTTTGTGGCATTCATTGGGGGAGGCCTATGTTCAGCAGTGGACTTGTGAAGGGCTGTAATGATGATGATGATGATAGAAATCATTAGAGCTTAGGTCGGGGCTGTATGGCAGATGGTCTAATAATTCTATGTTTTCTTGCTCTAAAAACTCTTTTTGTTCTGTGTGCGGTGTGAGAACTCGCATTGTCGTGATGGAGGATGATGCGGCGGTTGCAGTTCTCTTTACGGAGTTCAAAAACGACCTGTTGCAAACAAATGCTAGCATACCATTCTGCATTAACCGTACTTTGTCCCTCAAGAGGAATAGTCGTAACATGGCCGGTTTTGGAGACAAACGTGGCCACCATTTTTTTGCAACACTCCGTGAACGAACAATTTTTGTTGGCTTTAACTCATTTTCGAACACCCAAACTCATGACTGGTTTTTTGTTTCGGGTTTGTACGCGTATATCCAGGATTCGTCACCTGATACGATGTTGTATACAGCATTTGAGGATTCTGCGTGGAATCTTTCGAGAGTTCTGACGCACCAAGTAACACGAGCCGCTTTTTGCTCTTCACAGAGCGAATGCGGTATCCATCGGGAAAACAAATTTTTTACACCTAATTGTTCATGCAAGATTATTTGTATTTAACTCATGCCAATCTCTAAAGTTGCCTGAATTTCGCGGTATGTCATATGTCGATCTTCCTCAATCAGCTTACGCACAGCATCAACGTTTTCTTGGGTGACTGCAGTTATTGGACGACCTTGACGGGGATCATCACTGACTTTGACACGTCCACGTTGAAATTCAGCAAATCAGCGATAAATTGTGGTTTTGGATGGGGCTTCATCACCAAATGCAGAAATCATCCGGTCAACACACTGTTTTTGTGTTAAACCACTTCGAAAGTCATAATAAATCATCGCTCTTGAATTTTCTCGAGTCAATTCTATTTTCTCAATGACTAAACAAGTTTGACAAAACTTTGTGACAAGACCGAGAATCTTTTTTTAAATAAATAAATGGTATTCGATTTTAAATCCAAGGTGTTTTCTATTAAAAAGATTTTAATATGACAGGAACAGTGGAAATATTCCATTCCTGATACTTTTAGTGTAGCTTATGTATTTTATCTTATGAGTCCTCCGCCAGTCTAAAATGTCTTCCGAGCTGGCGGCTCTGGGTTTACCTAGGTACTCCTCCAACTCGTTAATAACTAAGCCTTGAAGACAAGATCCAAATCCATTTTTACACATTTCAAGTGTTTTAAAAGTGTCAACCATATTTATCAAAGGTGTGACGAAAAAATTCGAGCACTTTGTGTTTTAAAAACTAACACTTCCAAAAGTCGAGATTTGCAGTGAACTTATTGAACATGTTTATCTATTAGGTAATAATAATAATAGTAAGTAATTATTATAAATCCATATAGTAAATGTTATAATAATTACTTACTAGAATAAATTATTATGATACCTACCTATCCCTACCATTATCTAATTACAATTTTTAAAACCAAGGAGTTTTCAATTAAAAAGATTTTAATGTGACAGGAACAGTGGAGATATTCCATTCCCGATACTTTTAGTGCAGCCTATGTACCACAGAGCTTTTGCAAGTGCGTGGAGAATCGGTACTTAATGTGCTTCATTAGTTATTTAATTTTGCTCTTCCACTTCATACTATGTGCAACATAAGCAATACAATCAAGTCTGGCAACTTTACCAATGGAAGGTAACTTTGCCATCAGTGGTGTACTGGTACAAAATTACGTTTAACACGGAAAACGTAACGTTTTTTGAGATTTGTAATTTTTTGTATGAAAATTTAATAACTAATTACCAAAATTATTTTAAATATGGCAATATCAGAGTAAATTTTGACATTTTATTTTACCGCGAAATTGTGCCGGCGACTTAAACACCTTTTTCAGTGCTCCAGAACTTGTGTGAATACACCTATACACTATTGTTGAGTGAGTAATATCCTTGTATTCGTAATAAAAAATATTGCGTGTCACACACAAAAAATATCAGGATAAAAACTATCCTACCTCTCAAGTTGGACCAAACTGTACAGAGTGTGCAAAATTTCATTGAAATCAGTAGTTTAGGAGTTCATCGCGGACAAACAACGTGACACGTAATTTTTATATATAAAGATATAGCGTGGAGTTTTCTCGTTTTGACTGTATTTTATTACATACATAAAAATATATCGATATCTTAGCCAATTTAAAAAAAAATCAAGGTTTTTTTTTCATTTTCAATCCTATAAAAAGTGCACTGCACTGAACATAGGCCTTTCCCATAGGTCGTCTCACAAGGGAGTGTGTCAAAGTTGCCACGCTTGGCAGGCAGGTTGGCAGCCGTAGTTTTTTATTATTTATAACTGTTATCAGAAAGATGCTGCCGATTATCTTTCATTTCCCTCTGTCGCCTATTACGATACACAAGGGATGGCGTGGGGTATGCGGCCCTTACTCAAATAACGAAATCGATTATTAAATAATTATTTCTTTACTATAAAACCATTCTACCATAAAATTATGACTTTTAAAAGGTGCTGGTAAGAACTTTGTACTTGTTTTAACACCTTATCTAATAACAAACCACCCAATAACTCATCACGCTACGGTAGAGAATGCCAATAGGCACTAAGTTCGTTCGTTCGTATTACACACTCACAGAATACCAGCGTGAAGTAGAGGTTTACCTCTGCGTTTCGCTTGGTGAGTGCAGGTGGCCGGAGGCCCTTTTTACTGGAAATGAGGCATTCCATCTTAGTCCTCACGGGTGACAACGCATCTGCATTTTGATTTGTAATAGAGGATAGATGTAGATGTATATGGGCCGGAGCAACCACTTACCGTCAGGTGGACTGTGTGCTCGTTTGTCACCCTTATCCTATAATAAAAATGGTCCAATAACATTAAACAGAATGGATTTAAATTTTGACATTTGTCAAAAATCGTCTTTTTTAAATCAAGAAAAACTGTAATACATTCTTTTCCGTGATCAACATTTTCAATGATTAAAGAAGTAAGGGCCAAAACCGCATCTTCTATAGAATTTTTTTTTCCAAATCGATTATTGATTTCTCGATAATTTGTTCTATTTAGTTTAATACGTAATGAGTCGAATGTTTACCATTTTTTCTAAAATTTTCGACAGGAGTTTTGGCTGGAACTTGACCAGCGTCGGTTTGCTCCTGTATTATAGTTTAAATATTGGTTTGAAGTGGACTTTGATATATAAAAGTGGTGCGATTTTGTGTGTTAAGTGTCTGCGCATGTGAACTATTATTGGAAACTGTGAAACAAGTGCTCTGATGGTGATGTAATTCTCAAAATAAGGTGTCTGTCTGCTTAGGCGCCTTGAGATACCATCGCCAACCGTCAGCTGTCTGCTAGCTCAAATTGCCGTCAAAATCTCCGAAGGGCTGCACAATGTGATGCATCAACATATTGTGAAGCCATATACTATGAAGGCTAATTATTATAATATATTGTAACTTCAGGCTCAGAAGGGCTTGATCCCAAAGCCGTAAAGCCAGTTATTAAGAAGAAGTCTAAAATTTTCGAAATAAATGTAAGGACTGAGATAGGCCTATAGTTGTTGACATAATCGCTTTTACCATTTTTATAAGCCGGAGTAATGATACAAATGTTCGAGGAAAACATAGTGTTTGTGGATTTTATAAAACAAATATCGTTGATATCTAAAAGTTATTAACTTTGCCTTTTTTATTTTTTATATTGAATATGAGCGCTATCAGCATTTTAAATTGTGAGTGTTTTCGGTGTTTTTATACGGGTTACACAGAAATTATCCCATTAAGCAAGTCCAGATTCGACTATGTAATTATAAAATAATCAAATATTATTTATTCGTCGCCAGGGGCATTGCGAAATTCGGTGTTGCTCTGCCCCTTTTTTTTTTTTTTTTTTTTTTTTGCGGATGGAAAATCATCAAATGACGCCTTTCGCTCTGGGTGGAGCGGAAGGGAGTGTCAGACTTTTACTGACTAAAAACCATCCGTGTTCCTTCAGTGCCCTTACGTTCCGGAGCCGCGGTATCTCTTTCGAACAGCCCGCAGCCCCGGCAGGCGTCGGCCCTTGCGGGCCCCTTCACGCTGCTGACAGCTCTTTGAGGCGCGCGTGGAACAAAACGCGCCGTCGACACGGCCTGTCGTCGTTAGACGGACGGACGGCGAGCTACCCATTGCTCACCGTCCACAGGCCCGCGCCTACGGTGGCCGGGGGCCACGACGTAGCCCCCGACGCCCGGGGCGTCTCCCGCGGCGGCCGGGAAGGAAAGCTGTTGCTCTTTCCTTCTCCCGCTCCGCCACCTCCTTCGCTAGCATCACTGCTTCGCAGAAGGTGGTGACGGCATCCCATTCCGTCTCGCTCCGGACCATGGCTTCGACCAGGGCCGGACGCGAGAGTTCGCCGCCGCCTATCGCCGCTACGAGGACACGGCGGTGCTCCGCCCAAGCAGGGCACACCTCCACGGTGTGCTCCACCGTGTCCTCCGGTCGATCCTCGCAGTGGGAGCACCCGGGCGTTTCCTCCCGCCCGATTCGGTGCAGGAACCTCCCGAACACACCGTGTCCGGTGAGGACCTGCGTCAGGCGGAAGGTGAGGACGCCGTGGCGTCTCTCAAGCCACTCCTCAAAGAGGGGTCTTATCGCCGCTATAGTGGCGTGCCCAGCACGGGGTTGCGACAGTCGCTCTCTCCATGTCGCCATGAGATCACGCCGGAAGTCTGTCCGCTGCGCGACAACTTGCCGCGGCAGCGGGGTTTCCCCCCGGCATAGTGCCTCCGCGCGCCATTCGTGCAGGCGCGCGAGGACTATCGCCTCCAGATCCCATGGCGGCAATCCGGCAAGGAGGCACGCCGCCTCGCGGGAGATCGTGCGGTAGCCGCGAACCATTCTCACGGCGACCACCCTTTGGGGCGCGTTCAGGTGGTGGACGGCAAGCCGCGCCAAACCACGCGCCCACACCGGGGCCCCGTAAAGGGCCATGGACCGCACAATCCCCGCGTAGAGCCTCCGGCAGGAGGCGTTTGCCCCCCCCAGGTTCGGCAGGAGCCGCCTGAAGGCAGCCCCGGTCCGTTCCAGTTTGGGAGCCAAACGTCGGAAGTGCTCAACGAAGTTCCATCGGCCGTCGAGGACGAGTCCTAGGTACTTCAACGTCAACTCGACGCCGACGGATACCCCTCCTACCATCACTGAGGATCCCGGTGGTGGCCTATTCTGAGGACCATGGAAGTGCATGGCCTCGGACTTGTGCAGAGCCACCTCAAGACCCAGCTGCCGGATCCTCTCAACGACTATGGCAACCCCGCGTGTCATATTTTCCGCCGCCGCCTCGTACGACCCCCCTTGTGCCAGTACCAGCGTGTCGTCAGCGTAGCAAACTACGCTGACGCCGGTAGGGAGGTCGGCGCGCAGCACCCAGTCGTAACCGATGTTCCACAGGGGCGGAAGTGGGCCTTGCCTGAGCTTAGGTTTTAAGGTGTAGTTGGATTGTGGTCATTTTTTTTCCAGAAGGTTTATGTTCCTACTTTATATTTTTTTTTATAAAAGTTATATAAGTCGTAAGTAAGAAATACTATTTCTTGTTATTCTGAGAAGATTATTCTTCGTGTTTTGATTTTTTATATCGTTTAGTCGGATTTTTCCCCGAAATTCAAGCCAAATATTATTGTAGTCTTATATTTAAAAATTTAGTAAAGTAAATAAACCTTTTTATACTTATTTCTACTTAAAACTCTTTACTTTTCATCATAATACAAAGACGGATATTTAAATCATCACTTTCTTTAAAAAACACTACATAATATACGCGGCCTCTCAGGCCTCACGTCGGTACTAACGTTACAAAAAATGCACGTCGGTACTTAAAGGTTAACCAAATTTTTAATTCCTTACGACGGAGAAATTACGTTATTAATATAATACATTTCATTTCGAGATAAAATAAAATCAAAGTATCAAAATAGTTATTCAAAACTATGTTTAAAAGTGCGTATTCATATTTAGTACTTAAGTATTTAATATTATTGAAATCTCACAGCTGTTTAAGTCCGCTTGGTACTAAACATTCAAAAGTCTTACAATATCGAGTAAGGTAGCCACCCATCCCAGATTCCTCGAGACTATCCGTAGTACTTTAAATAGTTATTCTGTATTGTTATGATACCGTTACAGGCTAACGAAAGTTAATTGTTGAGCATAGCCTAATATTAAAAACAGTCACATTTGATATAAAGCAAACTAATTAATAAATCTAATCTCAAGTCTAAGAATAACATTATCTAAATCGAAACGTTAAACAATATCACAAAAGTAGCTGTTTGTGGATTTAATCCCTTTTGCCTAACTACGTCGAATTATTATAATTAAAGTACACAATACACTATTGATATCATTCGGCTGCCAAAACAGTTAATAATGATTATTAAAATAGCGAATATATTACAACGGACAATGTTACAAATCTAAATGCAAATATTCATAACTATTTCGAAACATAAATGGGTAGCTTTCAACAACTACTTACAACTAGAAGGGTTTCAACAGCCTAGTTATGTCGTCCCTATAAATTATTGTTATCTAAATCAGCAATAATGTGTCAAAACCACCCAACATTTGTGGCAATTGTCAAATAATAAGGTTTTAGATAAATTATCACAATATCGCTTACTTATCCGGAATCATAAAGCTATCAAAACCAGCAATGTTGAGAATTCAACTTGTATCCGGCTTAGGGTATCAAAATTCAATCTACTTAAGAGTAGAAATTATTTTTGACAATTGTTATTAGAGAGATAATAATCTGGCTTTACCTGGTAGAGCTAGAGTAGCTCTAATCACAACTTAATAATGACTATAACATGAATAGGTCGGCTCGAGCGGGAAGGTACAGGACTACCGGAAACGAGGCATTTCATCTTAGTCTTCAGGTGTGATAACACATCCGCATTTTGGTTCATAATCGAGGATAAATGTAGATGTCTATGGGCCAGAGCATCCACTTACCATCAGGTGTACTATGTGCTAGTTAGTTAAAAAAAATACGCTCGCACAGCATACCAGCGTAAATATCAACTTAAAACTATGTAGGTACCAGGTTTTTTTATGACAAATAGAATCGGAGACTTTTTGACTGGTGTCGAGGAATTCTATCTTAGTTCTCAGTGTTGACAACGCTTATGTGTTTGGTTTTTTATCGAGGATAGAACATAGAATGTCTATAAATCACCTTTAGCGGGAATTATAGTGTGAGAGACCGCAAAAGAAAAAGAGGCTCCACAATAGATCTCATAACTTATAAAGAGATATATGAAATGAGTGAGCAAACGAGCATGCGGCTCACTTTATGGTATGTGTCGACCGCCTCCTACGAGTATGAACAACTGTAACACCAAGGGAAACGCAGGTGCGTTGCCGGTCTTTTAAAAAAGAGTAGGCTTTTTTCTGTTGTGATGGGTCACAGTTTGGAAGGGAAAATGTTAAAATATATTCACGTTTCATCCGATATTTAAGGATATAATGCATCAGATTAAATTTCCACTATATTTAATTACACACAAAAACTTGTATATAGTGTCTACAGGAAGTTTAGGTATAATGTTTGACGGCTCCGTGGCGCAGTGCAAATTGCAGCACCAAGGGCCGCGGGTTCGAATCCCGCACGGAACAAGTATTTGTATGGCCTACAAATAATTGTTCCGGGTCTGGATGTTGGTTCTTGTGAAATTTATGTTTGTAAACTGCCTCTACGGTACAGAAGAAAATCCTAGTGTGGAGGTAAAGATCTTTAAAAAAGAAAGAAAAGAAATAAAAAATGTTAGCAGGCCGGAATCATCTTCACTCCCATTTTCATATGAAACGTTTTGGGTACGATATTTTTAAATATATATTTATTATGGGAGTAATGCCCAAATACTCAAACACTGCTCAATTTTAATATGACATTAAGTATCGTGCTGTTTCTATCACTTTAATTCAAAGTGACTGTGACAGCATGAGACTTAACATTTTAAAATTGAGTAGCGTTTAAGTATCTGGCTATAAGGGTGATAGTCAGTCAGTTTGAATGCCTCGTTGGTCTAGTGGTCGTAAAGGCGACTGCTGATCATGAGCTCCCGGGTTCGAATCCCGGGTCGGCCCAAAAATCTGATAATGAGTTTTTCTGTTAAGAAATTCTCAGTAACAGCCCGGAGTCAGGAAGTTGGCGGCGTTTCAACCCTATGCCCCGGAAAGCATTATCGCCGCTATAGTGGCGTGCCCAGTTGCTCTGCCCCTGGGTATCGGAAAATGCGTTGAACAATGGGTGTAGAAAATGCTTTTGACATGGTTCCGACAGAGGACAGTATGATCATTTCGTTTATGGTAGTAGGCTTACCTGTAATAAAATTAAAGTTAAAACTAAAGCCCAAAGGTGTAAAACAAGTCTACAATGTCAAATATATTATTCTGCAGTATACTATTTAAGAATAATTATATTTATTATACAATAAGTTTAATATATAATAAGTTTTCTCCCTCGCACGACTTCCTTGTGGTATCAATTACCACCAGCGAATTTTCCGAACCGCTACGACTTAGGAACCTTCAAGAAAAGAGCTTACCCCTTTCTAAAAGGTCGGCAAAGCATCTGCAATTCTCCTGGTGTTGCGGTTGTTCATGGGCGGCGGTAGTCACTTACCATCAGGTGAGCCGCATGCTCGTTTGCCCCCTATTCTATAAAAAAAAAATCAATCAAGAAATTACTATATAATGTTACTGTGTGTACTATAAAATTACTATATATTATTTATAATTATTATATATATCATTTTTCGTATACTTGTAGTCACACTACATAAAACCGAAATTAATAACAACTTTATGAATACGGCTGTAAGAAAATTGATATTTATTTTAACAACTATTAAAATATCACTACAATGTAATTCCACCCGTGTAGTATGCCGTAAGCCCGTAAGCACTCGTTGGTTTAGTGATTGTTCGTACGACTGCTGGTCATGTAGCCCCGGGTTCAAATCCCTAGTCGGGACAAAATCAGTTATTGGGTTTTTCTAACAAGAAATTCTCGGTAACAGCCCGAAATCGGGAAGTTGACGGTGTTTCATCACCGTGCCTCGAAAAACACGTAAAGCCGTTGGTTCTGCGCCTGATCTATCTCCGGTCGTGTTGGCCCATCGCCCTATCGGACTATGTGTGCATACTATACACACGTGCACCATAATCCTATCTTGTGCAGGTCTCCGTTAAGACTAAACGCCAGGACCGAAATGCGGTCTGGAGGACATTATATTTTATACTTGTACTAGCTGACCAGGCGGACGTTGTTCTGCCCTTTTCGACGACCCTTCATATAAAAAATCCTTGTATTCGTAATAAAAAATATTGCGTGTCACACACAAAAAATATCAGGATAAAAACTATCCTACCTCTCAAGTTGGACCAAACTGTACAGAGTGTGCAAAATTTCATTGAAATCAGTAGTTTAGGAGTTCATCGCGGACAAACAACGTGACACGTAATTTTTATATATAAAGATATAGCGTGGAGTTTTCTCGTTTTGACTGTATTTTATTACATACATAAAAATATATCGATATCTTAGCCAATTTAAAAAAAAAATCAAGGTTTTTTTTTTCATTTTCAATCCTATAAAAAGTGCACTGCACTGAACATAGGCCTTTCCCATAGGTCGTCTCACAAGGGAGTGTGTCAAAGTTGCCACGCTTGGCAGGCAGGTTGGCAGCCGTAGTTTTTTATTATTTATAACTGTTATCAGAAAGATGCTGCCGATTATCTTTCATTTCCCTCTGTCGCCTATTACGATACACAAGGGATGGCGTGGGGTATGCGGCCCTTACTCAAATAACGAAATCGATTATTAAATAATTATTTCTTTACTATAAAACCATTCTACCATAAAATTATGACTTTTAAAAGGTGCTGGTAAGAACTTTGTACTTGTTTTAACACCTTATCTAATAACAAACCACCCAATAACTCATCACGCTACGGTAGAGAATGCCAATAGGCACTAAGTTCGCCCATTTTTTTTACTATGGCCCATTGTTACCTTAGTTATAAGGTGTTACCATAGATTTAATGTAAACTAAATATCAATGAGTGTTACGATAAATAATAAATAAAATAAAATAACTCTTTTACGTAAAATTAATAGATTTTCAGTTTTTATGTTAACACTTTTCCTATCCCATGAATAATTTTTTTTATAGGATAAGGGTGACAAACGAGCACACAGTTCACCTGATGGTAAGTGGTTGCTGCGGCCCATAGACATCTACATCTATCCTCTATTACAAATCAAAATGTAGATGCGTTGTCACCCGTGAGGACTAAGATAGCATGCCTCATTTCCAGCAAAAAGGGCCTCCGGCCACCTGCACTCACCAAGCGAAACTCAGAGGTAAACCTCTACTTCACGCTGGTTTTCTGTGAGGTCGTGGTACCACCCCGGTTCGAGCCGGCCCATCCGTGCGACAGCGAAAGCTGCCGCGTGACTCTACCACTATTAAATCATGTATGAACATTTCTATTGTTTAAGTATTGTATCTATTTCGAGGACAAGGAAACTGTTAAACAATTTGCCATATCATAGTTATTTACTTGAAATCATATAAAGAAAAAATCAGTTTAAAGTGGTTTTTGTATAATTGAACTACTTACCCCAAGACTACTCATAGATCTGCAGGTCTTTTTTTTGTTGAAGTTCTACGGGACGAAGTGAAAGGTAAAAGTTAGTATAATATAGAAAGAAAAAAAGGAGCTGACAGTTGTACTCAACTTAATTATATTTAAGAAATTATTTGCGAACATTAAATTGGACGTGGTTATGCAAAAAGGATCCAACCCGAGTTTGTGTCAAAAAATGTAGACTTGAAAAATAATGTTTGTGGTCTATTCTATTATGTGATGTAACAATTTTAGCAAACGTAACACAAATACGAAGAAAAATTACAAAAAGACAGACATCATACCGATAATATGAGTTTATGATATTTGAAGAAAGGATACTTCAAATATCATAAACTCAAATTAACTTATTGCGGGTTGGATCCTTTTTGCATAACTTGTAGTGTTATACTACTTACATTTCATTGTACACTATTTCTCCATTCTGTTTTTGATTTTCTGCATTCATGTTTTGCATCACTTTATACTATTTTTCCATTCTGTTTTTGATTTTCTGCATTTATATTTAGCATCACCTTTATTTCCATAGGATCCTGTAACGTTTTTACACAATAACATATCATTTTACTGCGTATTTTCACACTATTTAGTACTTTTAAAATAGCTGTCAATGGAGTCTTACCTTTTTTCGTCTTTTATTGAATTCTCTGTAACTCTACAATTTCAGGCTTCGGCGCGCTGTCGCGCATCAGTTTTTCCTATATGAATAATATCTCGTTTCTTACTTAAATGTAATAGTTTCTTAATAACAGTCCAAAAACCAAAAATTGGTAAATATGACAACTACTATTTATACCGTTGTCATGGTAACTTTTATTCAAATTCGTCTCTGGTATGATGTTCTTTCTACATAAATACTCTTTGGCTGTAGGTCATTTACAATAAATTTCGTTTTAATTTAAATAATTTCTCGTTCTCTCTAAAAAAGTATAAAAGCCAAACAATTGGAGAATACAGGACAGTCTCGCTTCAGTTCTCAAACGAGAAACATCTACTAAAGGCCTTATCCCGGGGCCGCTTTGCCCCGGGATCCTGCAAGCCTCCATCTACACGTGAAGTCGTCGGCAGTCTGCTTCAAGCGCGGGGCCACGCTACCTTCGGGCACGCTACGACTGCTTGCTCCAGGCGCTGATGCACCTACTGCCCGCGCTACCTTCGGGCACGCTACGACTGCTTACTCCAGGCGCCGAGTGCTTAGGTTCTTTCTCTTTTAATTGTCGCTTCACGACAAACTACGTCCAATTATATTAAAAAAACATAGTACACAGGGTTATTTTTCAAAGAGTAGCCAAATTTTAAAGTTAAGTTCAAATATGTAAATAATGATATAGCGTTATTGCAGTTTCTGGAAAAACGAGTAAATAAACCTTTTTCGTTTATTTGAAATTATCCCATGGGCAACAATGTTTTTGCCTACCGATCGACGCTTAAAAATGTGTGCGTGCGTGCTCAGTCAAAATAATGCATTACCACGCATTTTGAATTTAAAAGATAAAAATAACAGAATATTTGATGTTTTTTTAATTAATTTTTCTTCATCATTTACCTATATTACTTATTCTGAAACTTCTTTGCAAATTTGGCCGGTTATTGCAAAGTAACCCTTTAATATTAAAGGTCAGTTTTTAATTTCAATTCAATTCAGTTATACATATCAAAAAGGTCTTCTGCGTTAACCGAACTGTATACCTTCCAAGGCTAATAACAAAATTGTAGCTTAAATATTTATACAGAAAAAAATGTTATATTTTTTTCTTAAATAACACTCTTATCTTAAAACTATATAATATACTTCCTGCTGTGCGATATTTGCCTCAAAGATATCCTTCTTAGAACATGTTTGTAAATAATAAAGAAAAGAAAATTCTTTAAAAGCCTATTTCTTATCTATTTGCTGAATGTGAACGGAACAAGGAAAATTAAGCATGTTGTCGAGTAAATATTGTTTGGAGTTTCAAACAAATTTTAAACGCGTTATATTTTTATTTTTATTATTTCTGCTATGAGCATGGTCTCTGGTCGAACCGTAAGTCATCACGTGACTGCTAAGTCAAAAGTAAATAGCCTGAAAAGGACAAAACCTTTTGAGTTAACACGTGGTAGAGCCATGCTGCATCTATATCAGTAGTATAGTTGTAGCACGAATGAGTCGGATCGACCGGGGAAGGACCACGCTCTCACAGAATACCAGCGTAAAATGGCAGCATGCCACTGCTGTGTTTCGTATGGTGAGTGTAGAGAACCGAAGACCCTTTTTACTGGAAATGAGGCATTCCATCTTAGTCCTCACTATATTGCTTATTATATATAGATGTCTATGGGTATATATATATATATATATATATATATATATATATATATATATAAGTATAAGGCTGACAAGCGAGCGCACAGTCCACTTGATGGTAAGTGGTTGCTGTGACCCATAGATATCTACATTTATCCTCGATTACGAATCAAAATGCAGATGCGTTGTCACCCGTGAGGACTAAGATGGAATGCCTCGTTTCCAGTAAAAAAGGTCTCCGGTTCTCTACACTCACCATACGAAACACAGTTAGTTCAGGTGCTGCTATTTTCCTGTAAAATAGGTAAGAGAGTGGTTCCTACGTCGACCAATTCCTATACAAAAAAGAAGTCCTACAACCTAGGTTTGTTTTATCTTTTATATTACGCACATCAATGTAATAATTGCCGGCGTCTATCCTTTCGTCCGATTACAAGCTGCCTGGCTTTAAGGTAAGAGTGAATAGGCTTTTGCTACCCTAGACAGTACTAGGCCCTAGGCCTTATTATAATTAAAACTTACATATTTTGATTACATTACATGCTTAAATAAAACCGAAAATTTTTATACAAAATTTTATTGCCTGGTAGAAAGTAATTGTTTTTCATGTAATAAATGTGACAAACGAGCACACAATCCACCTAATGGTGAGTGAATGCTGTGTCCCATAGACATCTATATTTATTCTCGATTAAGAATCAAAATGCAGATGAGTTGACAGCCCTGGGGACTAAGAATGCGTTATATCTAGTGAAAAAGGGTCTCCGGATGTCTACAATCACTATACCAAACACAGCTGCATTAAGCTGCTACTGCTATTTTACACTGGTATTTTATTTATTCGTTTAAAACTTCATATACACACGTGGTATATAGGCGAACTTCATGCCTAAGGCATTCTCTACCAGTCTACTTTGGGATGATGCAGAGATAGAATGAAGTATTATATAGGTATTCTGTGAGAGCGTGGTCTTACCCCGGTTGAGCCAACCCATTCGTCCTACAACCATAATATAACTGCAGCGAGGCTCTACCACGTAAAATGTGGCTTATGCAACGTAGGTATTATATGGCATTAGCTCTCAATAATAGTTGAACAATAATAACGTAAAATATAATTTGTTTAATTAAAAATGGTTACTCTTGAACTCCATCTGGAGCGAGTTTACCCAGGAGAAGCCATTACACACGCCTTAAAGAGGTTCAGGATGTATAACTGAACTGGAAGTAAGTACATCCGTAATGATTTCTTATATTTACGCGAACACTACACATTTAAATAAAACTAATTTTACGGATTTTATCGCGTATATTAACTTATTTTACATTCCCGACGTTTCAAGCACTTTACAGCACCCATGGTCACGGGGGGGACTGTAAATAAAACTAATTTTACGGATTTTATCGCGTATATTAACTTATTTTAAACGTCGAGAATGTAAAATAAGTTAATTTACGCGATAAAATCCGTAAAATTAGTTTTATTTAAAAGTACATCCGTGTTGCAACGTTACATTACGTTACACCGTATTCTACGTTGTAACGTAATGCAACGTAGAATACAATAGAATACTATGGTATTCTACATTTCTAACATTAATTTTCCTTAATTACTTAATGTAAGACTAAACTGTGGTTAATTTGAGAAAACCCTTCACCATATACGTATTTGACGCTGACGTTTTTCTTTCTGGACATAATTGTAATAATATAAGAAATTTAGCAAGAAAAAATAACTAAGCTTAAATAATAATTAAAGTATTCGCAGGTTTTTGGTTTAAAAGATTTTGCTCCCGGTTGAAAGCTTCAAAGCTCTTGAAGTTCTGATCCAGGATTGCAGTAAATATATTTTCCAATGGGAGCGATTATAGAAGCCTGCGCTTACTTTTCCCATTTATTTCCTATTCTATGCCTTCTCCCACTACGCTAGCAGAAAATGGCCGATCGAACTAAACTCAGTGTTGCGCGCGATTCTCGACGTGTGCGCACGCGACTGCGCTCGAGGCATCTAACGACGAATTTTGAAACGTTAAATACAATAATTTGTATTTATAACATAATTTGAATTAAAATAAAAAGTGTATATAAGTGGCAGTTCAAGTGACGTTGCTTCCATAACCACATTTTTTTAAATTGCGATTTAATAGCAGCCTTAGACAAGTGCAGAGTATAGTTTGCTTTGTTGACGTACAGCAGCTGTCAAAATATAACCTGGATTGCAAAGGTAAGCCTTAGCGGTTTAGTAAAACAACTTTTATACACCATTACGACTTACTGTAAGGTAGATTTGGGTAAAAATATTTGGATCCCCAAGGTTAACTCTTAGGCCCTATTTTGTTTTTGTAGTTTTTTATGCTTATAATAGCTTCTTTTTATTATTTCTTCGTTTTTATAGATTTTTGTTATAGCACATGGGAGAATAAATGTTATTTTATTACTTTATGTCAGTTTTTAAATGTTTATTATATAGCGTAGGTGTAACAGCCATGTATTATTAGTTTGTAAATGAATTTGTTTTTAGAATTGTTTGATGTTTAGTT
This sequence comes from Parnassius glacialis, assembly GCA_033319125.1. Classification (NCBI taxonomy): domain Eukaryota; kingdom Metazoa; phylum Arthropoda; class Insecta; order Lepidoptera; family Papilionidae; genus Parnassius; species Parnassius glacialis. The sequence goes on from JAVANC010000018.1 coordinate 36,575,679, forward strand.
TCAACCAGCCGGTGATTAATTTTTTTGGGTCAGGGACTCTTTCTCACTTTTTCACCGTGAAATTTAAATAGCTTGAACTTTTATATAAATGGAAATAAAAATTACTTTTCTATTTTATATCGCTACCTAACAATTTCGATAATATGTTTTACATGTAATTTTAAAACGTCCCTTTTCCCAATATTTAGATTGCATTTTAAATTTACTTTTGGACTAAAGTATTATATATTTTAAAGTTACAATGTATTTACTTTTGCCATGTAATGAATTTCCTCAGGGTTGAGGTAATTCTAGCCATGTTTGGAAATTAATATAGTATAGATAAGACACCAAAGCCTTCAGTTTTAGAGTATATTATTATTACAATATATCTAACACAGAACAAACACTAGTTGCATTATTGTGATTTTTTGTCGATAAGCGTATCTGAATGCTGAATATGCATTTTTGGGTTAAGAGTACTATGGAAATTAATGTTCTTTGTGTACGGATGCAGTGCAGTGTCTCTGACAATGATACCGATAATACTACCGATCATTAACGCATCAACGTTTTATAGTGTACCAGAAGTGATAATGAGTTAGGTTTTTTGTTTAGTTGAACCTGTTATAACCCTGGAAAGAAGGTAACTTTCACGTTTTAAGCAGATGTTGCTGGAATGACAATCTCACCCATACCTCGTTGAAGTTTTCAAACATCGCTACGTGAGTTACTTCTAAAGTTTACTCAAAAAATATATGATTTTGAGTGTCATTTTGATTTAGAATCAGACATGTCTTCCCGTTACGTATAACTTAAAACTCTAAAGCAAACTAGTGCGTGTTACAGTTGATGACGTATGATTCGGAGACGTGGTTTACTGATGGCCGTGTGAGGATGATCATGAGAGGATCATCATTTCTCTACGTGATATACTTCAAAATGAGGATATCTGCTGTAGAACCAGAGGAAACGATATAGATCAACGGATCAGTAGACTGAAGTAGCAAAGGGCCGTCCCTATAGTTCATTGAACCAACAACCGTTTGGGAAGAAAGGTTCTCGAGGGACAGTCTCGTACCAATAAGCGATGTGTAGTGCAGGTCCCCGCTAGATGGAATGACGACCTACAGGAAGTCGATGGATGGAAATTTTATATGTGGTAGAGCTTGCTGCAGCTATATTATGGTTGCAACACGCATTTGTCTGCTCGACCGCTGAAAGACCATTCTTTCATAGAATACTTACGTAAAATACCAGTTTAATACTGCTGTGATTCGTATGGCGAATGTAGAGTTCATTTTCACTGAAAAAGAGGCATTCCATCTTAATCCTCAGGCGTGACAACGCATCTGCAATTTGATACTTAATCTAGGATAGACGTTGATGTCTATGGGCCACAGCATCCACTTAACGTCAAGTAGGCTGTATGCTAGTTTTTCTCCCTTATTCCATTTAAAAAAAAATGATGGTGAAAAAGTTTCACACCAAAGAGAAGAGAGTTGCAGTGTCTTATTAGTTAGTGATGTGTAGCTGGCTCTCCTCTTGACGGAGTGACGACCTGGTAAGGGATGTGGTAAGTCGATGGATGCAGGTGGCTCAAGATCGTGGTTTGTGGCATTTTTAATGTGAGACTTATATATAACAGTGGAGTTATGATGAGTAAAAGCTATTAAGGTGGCAGTTATACAGTTACAAATAACAACTATATTATGTACTTTATTTTTAGAATTAAAGGACCAAACAAACTTTTTGTTTATAAGATAAGGATGAAAAACGAGCACACAGTCGACCTGATGGTAAGTGGCTGCTGTGGCCCATAGACATCTACATCTATCCTCGTTTGCAAATCAAAATTCAGATGCGTTGTCACCAATTGTTGTGACTAAGATGGAATGCCTCGTTTCCAGTAAAAAGGGTCTCCGGTTCTCTACACTCACTGTACGAAACACAGGAGCATTAAGCTGCTATTTTACGCTGTTTTTCTGTGACTTTATCAAATGCTAATTTATGAAAGATTACAGGACAGATACGAGATGCACAAACTCAAGTATACGTAGAATGAGTACTAACTTAATAAAAAGATTTCCTTCTAAGTCTTTAAAGCGACAACGTTCATATCTATAATTCGTCGTCACTTAAGGTTTTTTGGCGTTGTTATTAATAACACTTAAATAAGGAGGGCAGTAAGAATGTTTTTGGCAATTGTTTTCTTTTATAAAATAAGGGTGACAAAAGAGAACACAGTCCACCTGGTGGTAAGTGAATACTGTGGCCCATAGACAACTACATTTATTCTCGATTAAAATCAATATACATATGTGATATCACCCCTGAGCACTAAGATGGAATGCCTCGTATCCAGTAAAAAGCTTCTCCGGTTCTCTACACTCACCATACGAAACACAGTGGCATTAAGCTTTTATTTATACTTATAATTATTTTATGTACTTTATTTATAATTATTTTATTCTGGTATTCTGTGAGAGCGTAATCCCATCCCGGTCTAGCCGATCCATTCGTGCCATAGTCATAATATTGCTGCAGCATAGCTCTACCACGTATAAACGTTTATAATAAGTGCGTTTTATACGTTTTATAATAATAGCGATAAACGGTATAATTCGTAGTCGTCTATGTGGTCGCACATTTACGCATGATTCTGTAATCATCTCGATATTGGCAAATGATCTCATCGGTTGTGTAACGTCTCACTTGGTTGCGTTCTCAACGGACATCCGATCGCTTGGAAGACCATTTCTTATACGCTTAATGGTTACTTGAACACGACCTACTCAGATATAACAGTATGCAAATATCAGCCTACTTGTCTTGACCGAGGTGCGTATATTGCGTAATCATAAAAAATTGATATACGATAAGCGTAACTTAAGTGACTGATAATATTTGAATAAGAAAATAAAATCCGTACTGGATGGCAATTAGTCGGCAATTCTATTATTTTATTAGATATAAGTACTACTTTCCCGTTCGATTTTTAAAATAAAATGTCCTCCAGACGAATTCTCAGTCACGGCGGTCAGACTAAGCCGTCTGTGCAGAATAGGGTCTGAGTGTACGTGCAAGCACAGTTACCCTCTCCATTTCCTCACTCTCGTATTCCAATGGTATGTCAATCCGATACGACCGGAGAGAGATAGGGTGAAACACCGCCAACTTCCTGACTCCTGGCTCCCACTGAGAGAACTTCTTAACAAAATAATTCAATAACAGTTATCGGCCCGTCCTGGGATTCGAACCCGAGACCATAATTTAAAAAATTACTTTTACTGTCAATATAAAATGTATAAAATATAATTTTCCCGCTCTTGCAAATAATACAAAACATACAGTCGTCGTTATTAATCATATCAGCCTGTATACCTTTCTCTACCGAATACCTATGCCTCAACTCAACCATCGTAAGAAGGACTTACAAAGGCTTTGCGGGGTAAATATTATTAGCAATATTTAATTTTTTCTTTTTATCATTAAATGTTAAATAATGTAGCAAGATGATGAAGAAAAATAAAAATAGTTAGGCAATGTAATTAAATCTTAATCTACTTAATTTAACTAATTCTATAATATATAGTAGCTGGTATCCGGAGCATTGCTGTCATAGAAAAAAAATTGTCGAAATATCGTTTTAAATTTCGAAGAGTTAAATTGTTTAAATGGCTGATAACTTTCAAATAAATTTGTCGATACGATACGCGCGCCACCTATTGTAAGTTAGTTGTAATATGCCTATAACCTTCTCACAAGTGCAAGCAACAAGTTGACAAAGTTTTAGCGCTTATTTTTTATATTTTAGATATCTAATTAGTTACTACGTATTAGGTATTACGATTCTGTCCTACGCAAATAGCTAGGCTCCATCCAATGACTCCTGAGTTTAATCATTATACTATAAAAAAAAATAAAAAAAAAATTCACAATACCCGACATTCTGCACCTTTGTCGCTTCTTCCCGTTCGCGATTTAAGTACTTTAATTCCAGCTTTTCTATTTACTACGTTGTAGATTTTTTTTTATAGGATAGGGTGACAAACGAGCACACAGTCCACCTGATGGTAAGTGGTTGCTTTGGCCCATAGACATCTATATCTATCCTCGTTTGCGAATCAAAATGCAGATGCCTTGTCACCAGTGAGGACTAAGATGGAATGTCTCTTTTCTAGTAAAAAGGGTCTCCGGTTCTCTACACTCACCAAACGCAACACAGGAGCATTAATCTGCTATTTGACGCTGGTATTCTGTGAGAGCGTGGTCCTTCCCCGGTCGAGCCGGCCCATTCGTGCTACAACTATACTACTAATATAGCTTCAGCATGGCTCTACCACATATCTGGCTAGGAGACCATCTGAGTAGGAACCCTCCTCTTACATATTTTTGCCGCCAAATAGCAGTGCTTACTCTGCTGTGGCCTTGCCTGAAGGGTGAAGAGAGCGATTACAATTACAGATTGTGAGGTATTCCGTCTTAGCCTTCAGAAGTGACTACCCATTTCTGTAGACTTACTTGTTAGATGTTGGCTGAAGGTGTCCGTTGACTTCAGTAGCCACTTACCATCAGGATGGTGAGTTCGTTTGTCACTTCAGTTTTATTAAAAAGGCCTATACGAAACTGTTATTCCCTATCAGTCGGAGGTCACATTAAAAAACTCAATGTATTATTACTCAAGCTTGTGCGTGGTAGAGCCATGCTGCAGCTATATAGTAGTATAGTTGTAGTACGAATGGGTCGGCTCGACCAGGGAAGGACCACGCTCTCACAGAATACCAGCGTGAAATGGCAGCTTGACACTGCTGTGTTTCGTATGGTGAGTGTAGGGAACCGGAGACCCATTTTACTGGAAAAGAAGCATTCCATCTTAATCCTCACGGGTGACGATGCATCTGCATTTTGATTATTTATTGAGAATAAATGTATACGTCTATGGGTCACACTATCCACTTACCATCAGGTGGGCTGTGTTTTCGTTTTTCATACTATCCTATAAAAAAAAAACGTGTAATTCTGATATTCAATTTGTAGGAAGCAACATTATTAAATAACTTAAGTTTTAATTTTAAAAGCGAGAAAGGAACAAACCAGTGCCCTTTGCTGCAGAATGTTTGGTGAGCTAATTACTCATGCGTGTCCTTAATGCTGTATGTTGACATTACCAATGAAGGCCAATCGCTGGAGTTTTTAAGGGCCAACGTACACAACGCTTGATTCTTAAAAGATAGTAGTGATCGCCATAATTCTTTAAATTTTTAAGTGTGTGTACTGTATTTTACTTTTACTTTTAATCCTACCAACTAGTTATTATAACCTTTGTTTTCTGTGTGGTGTAACTGTTACTACACGGCCAAGGTTTAATAGGATATAATATAAGAGGCCTATGTTCAACAGTAGACGTTTATAGGATGGTTTTATGGATGGTTCAGGACACTTGAAAAAGATGAAAAATTTCTTCTTTATTGACTCAGGTGCCGTTTTTATATTTTTCTTTGTAGTTAAGGTCTATAATAAAATATTAATTTTTATATTTTCTATTATGTAGTTACTTTTACAGCTTTTCAAATTAATTTTATGTAGATTTTGCTACCTTCGTGAAATATAAATAAAATCATAAAGTGACATTTGAAATTTTCCAAAGTTGACATGTATATTGTTTACGATTCTTGTTTTCGATTAAGATTTGATTATGAATTTGATCTAATAGTCAATGAGTAAGAAAAAAACGGCTGAGTTAAAACAAGTGTAGAAAAGTCTTTGTTCTGGTTTCTGATGTAAGTGCTGCCAGCCTTTTGACTCTTACAGCTTCATGGGGCTCAGGAAAAAACATATTATCGTAAAAAAACATTGTATCGTAACGTCCGTGCATAGCGTAAATAACTTAATATTAATAAGAGACTAACCTCGCCTAATTTAATTATCTTAGTTTTTCTGTTTGATAATTAAAATAAATATAAACTTTAGAAAAACAGTTCCTGGTAGCATGGCACAATGGTCAACGCAAGGTTTATTGTGAAAGTGAGAAATCAAAAAAAAATAGGTATAATCACATTTTTTCGTTGTCTTTTGACAACTTGATAAGAATAATTTAAAATTTTAAATTTTGTACAGCCGACTTCAATATAAGCGACTTCAATATAGGTTATTTAAGAATAACTCAATAACCATTGGTCTGATCTTGATCAAATTCATACGGGACCACACGAGACCTATCAGCTTTCATATAAAAAAAGAATCATCGAAATCTGTTCGCCCAGTTCAAAGATATGAGGTAACACACATTAAAAAAAAACATACACTCGAATTGAGTACCGTCTCCGTTTTTGAAGTCGGCAGATACCGTCTCCGTTTTGGAAGTCGGCAGAAAAGACAATGTTTTTATATCACTAGATATTGGCCTCACTTCATTTGGCACACTTTATGACGTCATTTAGAGGTGAAATTGGTATCAATTTATTTCATTCATTTTTATTAAAATAAAAACTATCCCTCATTTTTAAGACCTCTAAATACCGAAATAGCGTTTATACGTGAACAATCTCGTATCGCAACGGTTCCAAAATCGGCATGACTTATAATTTTGTTTACATACCGAAATAAAAACTTTAAGAGAGTTAATTAAATTAAGCCACACGGTTACGGTTCCACGCGTACCTACTGCATATTAATTTTGAGGCGAATTTATGATCTCTCAGTGGCTACCACGGTTCTAAAGAAAAAGTTAAGGAATAATTAAAAATTAAAAATGTTGTACAGCCGACTTTAATATAAGCGACTTCAATATAGGTTATTTAAGAATAACTCAATAACCATTGGTCTGACCTTGATCAAATTCATATGGGACCACACGAGAACTATCAGCTTTCATATAAAAAAAAGAATCATTGAAATCGGTTGGCCCAGTACAAAGTTATGAGGTAACACACATAAAAAAAACATACAGTCGAATTGTGTACCGTCTGCTTTTTGGAAGTCGGCAGAAAATATAAATTTGTCTGTATTATCTAACGTAACATAACACAATCAGTCCACGCATTAATCTATTATGAAAGGACTTACTTTTATAATAGATAAATGCGTAGTCGTAACTAATCTCTTCGAACAGCCTTTGCAAAGAGCTTTGTATGTCTACAGGCTTAAAATATGAAAGAAATCGAAAGCGACACTCATAAAGGCAATGAGTAGGTGCGTAAAGCGTAAAAGGATTGTTGTGTCCAATAAGACAGAAACAGGTTGACGGTTCGCGGTATGATGTAATATGGCGGCTGTTTTATACGTAGAATGTAGATTTGCAACTTTTTTGTTTACAAGATTTCCTTTTCCAGGAGATTTTAACTGGAGTTCGTACAAAAGGTCAGTTATAGGTGAAATTTTATTAGTGACTCTTGTTCTTATACACATTCGAATATTTTGAAAAAAAAACCTAAGGTATGTTATAATTTTCAACACGGTAAATGCAAAGAATTGTTTTTTTTTTATAGGATAAGGGTGACAAACGAGCACACAGTCCACCTGATGGTAAGTGGTTGCTGCGGCCCATAGACATCTACATCTATCCTCTTTTAAAAATCAAAATGCAGATGCGTTGTCACCCATGATGACTAAAATGGAATGCGTCATTTCCAGTGAAAAGGGTCTCCGGTTCTCTACACTCACCATACGAAACACAGCAGCGTAAAGCTGCTATTTTACGTTGGTATTCTGTGAGAGCGTTGTCCTTCCCCGGTCGAGCCAACCCATTCGTGCCACAACTATACTACTAATATAGCTGCAGCATGACTCTACTACGTAAACAAAACGTGTTTTATATTTGGGAAACTTTAAAAAATACGAAGGTACCTAGAAAGCTTGCAACTTTTTTTTACAAAATGATCGTTCACAGAATGAAAGAAAAGTACAGTATAATATACGATTTAGTGCTGGGCTCATGTATTCTGTAATTTCATTTAATAGATTACAGGAATACATATTGAAAGTCATTTTTCACTTTTACCACTGGTTCGGAACAAAACCTATGTCCTGCACGGCTAGCATGGGCTGGGGAGAAAAATTTATCCCCCGATTATATCCACTGACAAGAGATAAAATTATCTTGTCGCTATGCCAAAGCACGGCAACGGGGAAACGTATATCCCTTTTTGACATAACGAGTAGACATATACGCCCGTAGCATGGAGCCAAATGAAAAATAAAAAATTATGGATTTTTGACATTTAAAAGGGACAATTTCATCCTAGTTCATTGGACGTGGGTTTAAGTTTATATTCATACAAAATATCTATCTAAGTCCAAGTCTCCCATTTTATCCACTGTGGATATTATATATACCGGTGTGCCCATGCTCGAAGGATGGATAAAACTAAGCGAGGGTATAAACATTTTCTCCTTTCCTCTGGGATAAAATTGCTCCTGCCCGTGCTAGCCCTGCAGGAAAGAACCAGCAAGAAACCCAGCGGGACTTTTTTGGGGCAATTAGTCCGCCGCGCTGTTACAATGCTTGTTGTAGGATATGTTTTCCTTTACTGCCGGTTACGGAGTAAATCAACACTGAATAATTTCAGTGGTGCCGCCATTGAGTTCGTACTACGTACTAGAGCTATTCCAAACAAAAATTGTGCGCTACTCTATGTCTTCGCGCATGCGCGGGAGATAGTAGAGACGCGCATGCACGAAGACTTTATTTTAATATAAAATAAGATATTAATATAAAATAAATATTAGAATTTAATATAAAATACTCGTATTTTAATCTAAACAAACATATTTCTAAATAAAATGTAATAAAAATTATCTTGTGGAATTCACAAAACTTCAATTTACGCAATATTTAGTTTAGTGTACGGATTGCCGTACAGTTCAGTTGATAGTCAATGTTCGGAATACGAAATCTAGTGCGTAGGTAATACATATATATCGATGGGTGCCGCCGAACCCAGCTTGCTCGATCAAGTAGACAATCGTTTTTGGGCCCACTAGGAACTTTAACGTAGCTTAATTTTATTACACATAAAAAAGATACCAATTTATTATTGTAAACGGCCTAAAGATTTTATGAAAATGCAACCGGAATCATAAAATCTGAAAAAAAAAGTTTTTTTTTGATATTCGTAAATTTCCTAATGTAATATGAAAAAAATGCATATACAGAAGAACGAACCACTAAAAAAAGTTTCCATCAACCTTAAAGTACCAATAAATGCTGAATGTGCCTAAAACTTTGTTTTATACTATTAATTTGACCAATGCACTATTTTAACTTATAATACCGGTGAAAACTACTAGACCATCGCTTTAAAGTTTTTAGTTTATTGTGATATTCATATTTTAATTGTTAATTTCTCAGTAATCCTGTTAGATATGGTAAAACTAATATTACTGTTGTAATCTATTGGTTAAAAGGAATAAAATCCACATGTGTTTCATTAACTTACGCCTGGTTACGGTGGTGGGTTCATTCTCGATACAAAAAGAAATTGTCTCTTTACACCGTGTGCTCAGCTCCTAAACTAAGGCTTACAGAATAATGGAATGGAAATTAATTTACGGAATATAACGAATAATAAATGTAATTTTTTCACAGCTACACACATGAACAGATACCTGTCAGAAGTTATTGATGCCGTCTAAATAAATAAATAATCCATCAAATAACGTTCGTACGTTAAACATTGATTTAATTTTGATATCCAAAATATAATATTTTTTAACGCCTGATTCTATTAAATTTATAAGAAACTAGTTTACATTATAATCTTAAAGATTGTCTTATTTAAAACTGCACACTTCCCCTTGTAATTTTGGTAGATTTTGTCACATTTACCGTATTAAGTTTCATAATAACTTAATCTGCGCTCCTTTTCTATTGAGTTTTAGTAGATTTTAACATTCTTACTATATTAGACATGATGATGATAAAAGTTATAAAATCTACCAAAAAAAAAACAAATGAAACGCGTGCAGTTCTAAATAAGACGGTTGACCAATATAATTCATACTCTACATAGGCTTATTTTTTTATAGGATAAGGTTGACAAGCAAGCACACAGTCCACCTGGTGATAAGCGGTTGCTGTGGCCCATAGACATCTACATCAATCTTTGATTAAGAATTACAATGCAAACGCGTTATTAGCCGTGAGGACTAAGCTGATATGCCTCGTTTCCAGTAAAAAGGGTCTCCGGTTCTCTACACTCACCATACGAAACACAGCAGCATTAAGCTACTATTTTACGCTGGTATTCTGTGAGAGCGTGGTTCTTCCCCGGTCGAATCGACCCATTCGTGCTACAACTGTACTATTGATCTGACTGTAGCATGGCTCTACCACATATAAATTTCCAATACAGCCAACACTAGTACCCACAATTTGGTATAGAGATAGCCATATCAACTGCCTCGTTTATCTAGTTGTTAAAAGCGCGACTGCTGACAATGTGTCCCGGGTTCGAATACCGGGTCGAACCAAATTCAGATATTGGGTTTTCCTGCCAATAAATTCACAATAGGAGCCCGAAATCAAGAATTCAGTGTCCAATAAAACTGACAACTGGAAAAACTTTTGGATCACATTCTAAGAATTCCTAATGTTTTAACAGATTAAACTGTATATTAACCAAGGAACCACAAATTATATTAAAGGATTGAAACTAATTTCCGATTTTTGTTACGTTTAATTTTGTTTATTCCTGACGTTTCAGGCGCTTTATAGCACTCATGATCATCGGCGACAGACTGTCGCCCCAAGGGATATAAACAGTGAACAGAACATCCCCCTATATTCATCGGTTGCCTAGATCCTGTAATAGCAAATTATTTTTTGCACCTCAAAGTCGAACTAATTTAAGATCACATTGTTCCTTAACAAGAATGTTTGCATTATATAAAGAATACCAAAGCAGAATAGATCTATTCTCAACCTCGATGGCTGGCATCAAAAGAGTAGTTATCGGTGATTAAGGCTATGTTCCAATGGAAGTTTCTTCATTATTAATTTAAATTAAAATTTTATTCTAGTTAAATTGTACCTTTGTACTGTTGTAAATTCAACGTAAAGTGTGTTTTTTATGCATGTGTTGCCTTCCTTACAGGTATTGACAATGGAATGGAATGGAATGGGACATTTAGTTATAATAATTGTGATGTCATTCCATAAGTATGTAACAGTTTACTCATTATTGTGAGAGCCTAATAAAATAAATAAATAAATACAATCGCTGCCAACAATAATTCTACAAATTTATTCTTAAGTGCTAGGACCCATTACGACCTCATATTAACGTAGCTGATGTCATTTTTAAAGGTATTTACGTGCTTGTACTAAGAAAACAAAGAAAATGGCGGGTGTGTACGTACAACAACAGCACATTTTCACATAATACAATTTTGCGCGATCGTATCGCGGCAATTTGTGGCAATTTGAAAAGATGGCGGAATATTATGAATTCATCACTTGATGACGCCGCTTAACCTATGTCGTGAACTAGCTTACAAAGGGGGCTTATAATGTTTACCTGCACTTATCCAATATTATTATCGGATATCGATATATTATTATTTATTGAATATCGACACCGATATCACCAATATACCTATCACCGTGTAGTGGCGGTGTAATAATATGCACTACCTCTTTCTTTCTGTAGTTATCGTAAGAGATGAAAGAAGGAAACAAATCAGAAAATAAGCAGCAACGCTTTTCTAATAACAACTTCGGGGAGAAAACTGCGGTGAATTTAATTTAATTCAAAGAAAATGTAATTGTTAATATTTCTTTCTGTAATTTTATTTATATTTTAATTAATTAGATTAGAAATAAATAAACCAGCCATGGTGCAATATTACGTGTTTTATGAATTGGGTACCTATCGAGCGTATTTTGAATTTGAATTGGGTCAAAGTTAAAACCTAAAAAAATATAGAGAAAATATTTGCTCTGTGCAGAATTAGGACCCGAGGCCCAAAACATCATCTCTCAATGCATTAAAAATATTATCGGTATCACTAGGTTTCATGCATTTGATTTTACATCGCCAGTCAACGCTTTTTTACCATCATTGGACTTTTTTACCATGAGATGGTATTCCCTCTATCGAACACCTTCCTGGCTCTAATGGTTTTTCTGGATTTTACCATTGTCTACTCTACTAGTAACACCAGCCAAAAAACAAAATTTTGTTTGCATTCCCAACATATCGGTAAATCGATATACGATTTAAACTCATTTTGATCGTGTTTATGCAACTAATGAAGAGGTTTTATTACGTGATTTCCCTTAGATTTTTGATGAGCTCACACAAATTTCATAAGCTATTTCTAAATTTAGCATGACATTGAAATCATTTGAATAGAATGTAAAATGAAAATATTGTCTAATAAGTTGGATATTTCTCACAAAACTGGTTCAGCAGCACATCTGTTTAGAATATAAACTATCTTTTAAATATATTATAAGGCTTGGCTTGCGTTTCTTTGTGTAAATTGGAAGTTTTAGATATAATGAACAATATTAGTTCTACTAAATATTCTGTGACTTAATTTTTAAAAATGTGTAGATAATTTAGTGATCAATTATGTTTTAATAAGATATTGTAACTTTATGTATACAATTGATAGGATATTATTTAGAAGAAATGTGAAGTCCGCCAACATGCATTGAGGTAGCGCGGTGGACACTTCCTTAGCCTAAAACTACCTCGGAAATGATAGGAAGACACCCAGGAATGGGACATATATAGGATCTACTGTGGAATCTATAAACCAAAAAGTGCTAAATTTGTTACTTGCCTAGCATATCGTAAAATGCGACTAATGGGATATTGGGTTTATGATTGTCATGTCATCTTTCATAATTATAAAGAGCAAAGCTTTCAAATAAGGCTTCAGGGGTGGTCTCATATAAATTTGGAGAAAATGCCCCATCCCTAGGGGTGACAAAATAAAGGATGAAGTTTTTAATGCAACTACTTAGACGACATTGAGATGTTCCTTAGTTCATTAAAAAAGGTAAAAATATACTTTTAATGAAAAGTAAAAGCCGATTTTTAACAACAAAAAATTATAAAATAGTTCCTCATTCTGACGCCATCTAATTTATATATGTAGTAGAGCCAAACTGCAGCTTGGTATATAATATGGTTGTAGCATGAATGGGTCGGCTCGACCGGGGTAGGACCACGCTCTCACAGAATACCATTGTAAAATAGCAGCTTAATGCTGCTGTGTTTAGTATGGTGAGTGTAGAAAACCGGAGACTCTTTGTACTGGTAACAAGACATTCAGGATAAATGTGAATGTCTATGGGCCACAGCATCTACTGACCATCAGGTGGACTGTATGCTCGTTTGTCCTTCTAAAAAAACCTTACGTTACCTTAGCCCCTACACTAGGATATTATTTTTTTAAATTCTTTTTAGTTGGTTTAAGTCAGCTTTAACTTTTTATGAAAAGTAATTTTTTTAGATAATAATTTAAACACGATGCGAAAGCAACAACTTCAATTGCGAAATGTTCGAAAATAGAATTCATATTTATGAGATGTTACGTAAAATATATGAAAAAGGCTTCTTGTGCACTGTCAACAGCGGTTCAAATTTTCGGAGCTATGAGGTAACAGATAGACGTCACGATAAAGCCAACCTACATGCACAGCTAAGGTCATAACTCACGTTTGGCTTCGCTGTAGTCGGGTAATAACGTATCACCGTGACATATTTCCAAGCGCACGACGTGTTTTACCTTAAACAAAACTAACTGTAACGCATTCCCATAATTGTGATTGCGATTAAGCGTTTGCGGTAAATTTACTGCTACACCAGTAAAGAATATTTTTCGTTGTTCCACTGTAGTTGGCATTTTGTCACTAACTGGGTTAATATGTTAATTAATCTGACCATAAATCACAAGCTTATTGGATGCAAATTGATGCACCGTTGGTAATTTTTTGTGATTTCTTTGTTGCTATTTCTTTTAATTATACAGTTGGTAAAGCATATTTTGAAATGGAAGAATAAAGACCTTTATTATTTTATATTAGATACATCTTTGATGAATCCGTGGCGTAGGTTCGAATCCCGCACAGAACAAGTATTTGTATGGTCTATAAATAATTGTTGCGTGTCTGGATGTTTATCCTTGTGAAATTTATGTACGTAAACTCTACGTAATCCACGATTCAGGAGAAAATCTTAGTGTGGAGGTAAAGTTTAAAAAAGTTAACTTTATGAGCTAAGGGCGATATCACAAAAAATAATAACTAACTAATTTAATCTTCGATAAGATAGATGGACAAATTGTAGCCAATTTGTCTTTCTAATTTATTTTTAAATATTACGAAAAATAGTCTTCCCTTTCTCCTTATATCAGCCTGAGGACTATTCTTTTTCAGTCCGTAAGTCCGCTACCGACCACAGTAGACGCCGCACAACGTTGTCACCTCTGGTCATTTTACGTCTCGCACAAGCGTGATACTCCTACTTCTTTTTTAATATGATTGAATTAAAATTATTCCCTACACTCATTTTTCACCGTTTATGCCGTGTAGTGGCGGTCAAGAATATCCACTACCCCATATCTTCCCGTGGGTGTCGTAAAAGGCGACAAAGGGAAACAGGCAGGAGATGGGCAGCAGCATCTTCTTAATAACGGCATAAATACAATAAAAAAACTGCGGTTGCCAACCCGCTCGCCAAGCGTGGCAACTATGGCAATATACCCCCCCATGAGCAATGACAATAATAAACGGCCCCCAGTCCCCGGCGGCCCCGCTATTCCTGGCTACGGTGGCGACCATGGTAACGGCGGGGCAGGGGGTGCTAAGAATCTCCGGTGGAGGTTCGGTTGCCACCTTAGACGACTCGACCTGGCAACGTACAACGCACGCACCCTGAGGACTGACGAGAAGATCGTGGAGCTGGAAGAAGAGATAGACAAGTTGCGCTGGCATATTATAGGATTATCCGAAGTCCGAAGAGAGGGGGAGGACACGGTAATCCTCGAATCCGGCAACTTGCTCTATCACCGGGAGGGCGACCATCTGTCCCAAGGAGGTGTCGGATTTATCGTCCACAAGTCTCTCGTCAACAACGTTGTAAAGATCGGGAGTGTGTCGACGAGGGTTGCGTACCTTATACTCAGAATCACCAAACGGTATTCGCTGAAGGTCATACAGGTTTACGCACCAACCTCGGCACACCCCGATGAGGAGGTGGAGGAAATGTATGAGGATATCTCTAGAGCCATGCATTCCTCCAAAACCCAATATACGGTGTTGATGGGAGACTTCAATGCAAAACTAGGCACAAGAGAGAACGGTGAGCTGAAAGTAGGGAAATTTGGAATAGGGCAACGGAACCCAAGGGGCCAGCAGCTGGCCGACTTCATGGAGAAAGAGGGACTCTTTATGATGAACTCTTTCTTCAAGAAGCGGCCCCACAGGAAGTGGACCTGGTCGAGCCCCGACGGTTCGACAAAAAATGAGATTGACTTCATTATGAAGGAATTTTTTTTTTTTTTTTTTTTTTTTTTTTTTCTGTGGCAACCCTGGTGATAAGTTGTAAAAGTAATTGGTCTCGATAAATTTTAATAATTTAAATATTGTAAATTCATTATATCCACCTCAATTTTATGTTATAGTTAATAATTACTGCCGCTTTGTATTTAATATTTAAGAAAGTTGGTACATAAATGTTATAACAATCATTTTGGTGTTGGAACAAAAAAGTGACAGGTAACGAACATTGTTTTAAAATTATTGTAATTCTTATCATTCCTTTTATAATTTTAAAGATCTATTCTATTACTCGGATATTTTACATTCTTTGCGGGTTTCTTTTCGAATTGTTTTAACGATAATTTGATTTGAGACTTGTAAATAAAAAAATAAATAAAACAATAACTCGATATTAGCTTACTCTGCTCCTTCTGTTTTCGATCTTTGTTTTCTTTTATTATTTATAATAAATAGTAAAATGAATACTCGCAGCGCCAAGACGCGCCAGATGGAGAACCAACTCCAGCTTGCGCTCCAAGAACTTAAGGCGTCCAGGGAGCAGTGTGAACTGTTGCTTAAGGAAAGGGATGATAATGAAAAAGAAATAGTTAGCATAATTGCCAAAAACACACAATTGAAATGTGATATGGTTAAGTTAGACACAGAATACACTAGTGTTATAAAAGAAAGAGATCAGCTACAGGGAATGGTTAATGAGTTTGACCGATGCAGCAAGGAATATGAGGAAGCTCTCAGGTTCATTGCTGCATTGAAGTTACAGTTGAATGAGGCTAATGAGCAAATAATACAATTTAAAACATATATAGGTAATCTTAACGCCTCCCAGACTCAAAGCCTGTTCTCTGAGCTTGTGCAATGTAATACTTCAAGAATTTTACAGCAATCTGCAACAATAGACTTGACTGGTGATGACTCTTCCACTTCAGGAAATTCAGTGAGGATTAATTGCAGTAAAACCAAATTGAAGAAGTATATAAAAGTTAATAAATATATAAGGAAAGTACAAAAATTAATAAAAAATAAGATTAATACCAAAAATTATGTTAATTTATGTAAACAAAAGCAAGCATTGATATATGAACTTAATTTGTATTCAATTGAGGTGGATAACATAAGAAAATGTTATGAGACTGACGTAGAGTGCCTAAAATCAGAAATATTATCTCTTACAAATTCCCTTCAAACTGTATCCAATAAATATAAATCAGCCCAAAACGAAATAAAAGAACACATACTGGCTATGGATAATCTGGTAAAGACATGTAAATACAATGAGGAGCGTTTTGACTCCTTAGTTAAACATCAATATGAGTGTCAGCATTCAATACCAGCTTCTTCAGAGTCGGTGTGTGCTGATAATATTATACCACCACCAAAACTCTATGACAGTGCCATAGCAGAGGAGCTTAAAATAAAAAATAACTTAAATATTAACAAAAATAATATAATTGTGTATAGCGATGACATAGGAAAAAATCTAGGCATAACTTTAAATTACTCTTTAAAGGGACAAAAAATTACAAATTGCTGCATGCCTGGAGCATCTTTTAGTGATATCCTAAATAAAATTATTGTTACTAAATTTTGCCCAAATAGTACAATAATAATTTTTGTTGGTAGAAGAGGCAGTGTAAACAACAAACAGTTATTAAGATATATTGAACAACTTAATAACTTAAATGTACTCAAAATTGTCTTGTTCACACTGCCTTATATACAGGGATTGCCACAGGAAAATAATTTAAGACATAATTTAAATATACAAATGCATAATTTAATATGTAATAATAATTTAAATTTGACATATAATTGTAATGATAATAATGACAAATTTCATGTAATTGACATAAATAATTTAATAAAAAAGTTTTGGACAAAAGATAGGTATTACCTATCCAAATATAATTTAAGACTGATAGCAAATGTGCTATCTTATTATTTACTTTTTAACTCAGCCAAGTTTTTGGCTACCAAGACTGCTTTTATTGGGCAGGATAATTATTTGACAATTAATTTGGAATCAGTTCCAACTAATTTAAATTAGTAAATGCGACAATAGAGGCAATCTCTAGCAATAATGAGAGTTTAATTAACTTTGAATGTAGCCCACAAATAAGTAATAAAAATTGTTTACACCTGGTGCATCAAAATATACAAGGCATGATGGGCAAAGAATTAGAAGTTGAATTGTTTTTAAATAGTAACAACATACATATCCTCTGTATTACTGAACATTGGCTAAAAGATTATAATTTCATGTTTAATTTCAGAAATCACCAGGTGGTCAGTTCCTTCAATAGAGAAAAAAGTTTACGTGGTGGCTCCTTAATACTAGCAGATAAATCATTATTATATAAAGAACGTAAGGATATAGTGAGCCTCTCTGTTGAGCGAACTGTAGAAATGGCTTGTGTCGAGCTCGAGCACCTCATTGTTGTGAGTGTTTACAGACCCCCATGTGCTACTTATGACTATTTTGAAAGGATTGTGGAAGAAGTTTTGCTCAAACTTAGTAAACAGAACAAGTCTGTTGTAATATGTGGAGACTTTAACATCAATCTCCTTGAAACTTCTTCCATTAGTATTAAGTTTAGCTCATTGTTTAAATCGTATAATCTTGTTAATTTATTCTTAGAACCAACACGTATTGCTGGGCCTAGTGCGACCTGTATAGATAATATTTTTACAGATGTTAAGCCCTTGCATAAATCAATTATTCAAAATTTAAGTTCAGATCACTGTGGACAGTTGGTATCATTACCTTACATACACAAGAAACAGAAAAATAAGAAAGTTGTGTTTGTTCCAATAAATGAACATCGCTTGGAGAGGTTTAGAAGTAATATAATAAAAAGACTTCCATCACTTTCATTTAAAAACAGTGCTAATTATTTGTATGGTACGTTATTTAAAATTATAACTTGTGAATTTAGTAGGATATTTACTTCTAAAACTTTCTCTTTTAACAGTCGCAAATCATTTAATGAATGGGCGACAGTAGGAATTTATAAGAGTAGGCGAAAGTTATACGAGCTTTATAATGAAAGATCATATAATAGTAGTGTTATATTTAGAGATTATGTAAAAACATATTCTAAAATATTTAAAAAAGTGTGCGCCACAGCTAAGGCTTTACATTTAAGTAACAAAATTAAAACTGCATCAAACAAAATTAAAATGACCTGGAGAATAATAAATAGTGAAACGGGCAAGGTCAAACCGCGCAACTCGGATTTTCAATTGAATATTAACAATAATTTAACCCGATCTGATCAAGAAGTTGCTATGGCTTTTGAGAAACATTTTACTGATGTTCCTTTTTTGACAACTAAATCATTAAACTCTTCTCCTACTGTCGCCGAATCATTGCTTAAACAAAATGTAAAGGCTTGTTCAAATACTTTTAAATTCCATAGAGTACTGCCAAAAGATATCGTTAAATATTTTAAAACTATTGATGTTAAGAAAACGGCAGATTTATGGGGGATTTCCGTTAAAGTTATTTTATCTATAATAGATATAATAGCACCTTATCTAGCCACTATATTTAATACAAGCGTCGAATCTGGTGTGTTTCCTGATTTAATGAAACTTAGTAAAGTCATACCTTTATATAAATCTGGTAGTACATTAGACCCCGCCAATTTTAGACCAATTTCTGTACTACCAACATTTAGTAAAATTTTTGAAAAAATAATTTTAGATCAAATGTTAAGTTTCTTTAATATTAATAAATTGCTACATAGAAATCAATTCGGTTTTACAAGGGGTCGCTCAACAACTGACGCTGGAGTTGAGCTTATTAAACATATTTTTTGTGCATGGGAGAATTCAGAGGATGCTTTGGGTATATTTTGTGACCTTTCCAAGGCATTCGACTGCGTTCACCATGAGACATTAATCAGGAAGCTACAGTACTATGGTGTCAAGAACACAGCGCTTAAACTTATAATTTCATATTTAAGTAATAGAATGCAGAAAGTTATTATTAATGGTAAAAGTTCTTCCGGCTCACCTGTACTAATGGGTGTCCCTCAGGGCTCAATTCTCGGCCCATTCTTGTTTCTAGTGTATATTAATGACTTACCTTCTATTGTAGAGGATAATCATGATATAGTATTATTTGCTGATGATACTTCTTTGATTTTTAAACTTAAACGTAAATCATTTAAATGTGACGAAGTGAATAATGCTATATCAAAATTAGTGCATTGGTTTAACGTTAATAATTTACATTTAAACGGAAATAAAACTAAATGTATTAAATTTACAACAACGAATGATAGAAATCTGAGTACCAATGTGTTTTTAAATGGGGAAGAACTGAGCCCTGTTGAATCCACTGTTTTTCTTGGCATCACTCTCGACGCAAAGCTTCAGTGGGGCCCCCATATATCCAAACTAGCAAGCAGACTAAGTTCTGCAGCCTATGCTGTAAAAAAGATTAGAGGTCTCACTAGTGTCGAGACAGCTAGATTAGTTTATTTCAGTTATTTCCATAGCATAATGTCTTATGGGATTTTGTTATGGGGACATGCGGCTGATTCAGAAACTATTTTTGTTTTACAGAAGAGGGCCATTAGAGCTATTTACAACCTAAAACTGAGAGAGTCTCTTAGAGATAAATTTAAAGAAATAAATATATTAACTTTGGCCTCTCAGTATATTTACGAAAATTTAATGTATGTTCACAAAAACAAAGGTAGTTTTAGTAAAAAAAGTGATGTGCATTCTGTAAACACTAGGAACAAACACAAGCTAGTGATACCAGTTTCTCGACTCCACAGAGTCAGTAATTCATTCTTGGGGCAATGTATACGCTATTACAACAAGGTCCCGGAAAGTGTACAGGCTCTCTCCATTAGCAAGTTTAAATGTTTTGTTAAGTTGAAACTGTATAAAAAGGGTTATTATAGTATAAATGAATACATGGTTGATAATAACCCCTGGGAATGAGGTGATCGCTTCCAAGCTGTTTCTAAAATAAATTTTGTACTTATATAGTTAGTACAACCATTATTGTAAAATTTGCTTTAAAAAAAAAAGTCCCGCTGGGTTTCTTGCTGGTTCTTCCCAGGACAGAGGTTTTATTTTTCGAACCAGTGGTAAAGTATAAAGTAAAAAATGACTTTCAATAAGTATTACACATGTGATCTATATTGAATAAAAAATTATTCTATTCTATTCTATTCTATTCTATTCTATTCTATGACGACCAGACGACAACTGTTCAGTGATGTCTCAGTGATCGCGAGGGTGAAAACCGGCAGCGATCACCGAATGGTTAGAGGCACACTGAACCTAAATGTTAAGTTGGAGAGGTCTCGTCTGATGAAGTCAACGCTCCGTCCCCCTCGTGCTCTAATCCAAAGTCCCGAAACCTTTCAGCTCGAGTTACAAAACCGTTTTCAGTGCCTAGAAGACTGCAATGAAGTGGACGATATGAATGACAAGCTCGTGGAAACTGTCCATGCGGTCGGACCTAAGTTCTGCAAGACCCACCGCAGAAGAACACAAAAACTCTCCGATCACACTCTTAATCTCATGGCTGTTAGACGGGAGATGAGGCTACATTCTTCAACAGATTTGACAGCATACAGGCAACTGAACAGACAGATCTCCAAATGCATGCGGCGAGACTTACGCAACTTCAATACAGCTCGTGTTGAAGAAGCGATCGAGCGGAACCAAGGCTCGAAAGTCTTTGCCAGAGATCTGTCTGCCAGAAAGAGCCAACTGTCAAAGCTGAAGACCGAATGTGGCAGCATCGTTTCCGGGGCACCTGAGATTTTGAGTGAGATTGAGAGGTTCTATGGGCAGCTGTACACGTCATCGTTGGAGCCACACGCAAGTGTGAGTAACGATCCAAGAGCGAGTCTTATTCGACACTATTCCGAAGATATCCCGGACGTCAGTCTGAGCGAGATTAAAATGGCTCACCAGCACCTTAAAAACGGCAAGGCCCCAGGCGAGGATGGAATTACAGCGGAGCTTCTGAAAGCGGGTGGAAGACCGGTACTTGAAGTCCTTCAGAAGCTCTTTAATTCCGTCCTCCATGGTGGCATTACACCGGAGGCGTGGAGCAGAAGTGCGGTGGTCTTGTTCTTCAAGAAAGGCGACCACGCTCTCTTGAAGAACTACAGACCGATTTCCCTTCTGAGCCGCGTCTACGTGCTGTTTTCCAGAGTCATTACGAATCGTCTCGCGCGCAGACTTGACGACTTCCAGCCTCCCGAACAAGCCGGTTTCCGAAAGGGCTTTAGCACCATAGACCACATACATACCCTACGGCAAATTGTACAGAAGTCCGAAGAGTACAATTTGCCACTATGTCTGGCGTATGTGGACTATGAGAAAGCCTTTGATTCCGTCGAAATTTGGGCGGTGCTGCAGTCCCTTCAGCGGTGCCAAGTTGACTGTCGGTATATCGAAGTGTTGAAGTGTTTGTACAGTAGAGCTACGATGGCTATCCGAGTACAGAACCAGAGTACGAAACCTATCCAATTGCAGAGAGGTGTAAGACAGGGTGACGTTATATCCCCGAAACTCTTCACCGCTGCATTGGAAGACGTTTTCAAGCTTCTGGACTGGAAAGGATACGGAATTAACATCAATGGCGAGTACATCACTCACCTTCGATTTGCCGACGATATAGTCCTCATGGCAGAATCGCTGGAGGAGCTAAGCACTATGCTCAATGACCTCAATAGTGTCTCCCAACGGATAGGTCTTAAGATGAACATGGACAAAACAAAGATTATGTTTAATGTCCATGTCACACCTATGCCGGTAGTTGTTGGGAGCACTAAGCTCGAAGTTGTTGACGAGTATGTTTACCTGGGACAAATAGTCCGACTAGGTAAGTCCAACTTCGACCGAGAGGTCAATCGACGGATTCAACTCGGCTGGGCAGCGTTCGGGAAGCTACGACACATCTTCTCGTCAGAAATACCTCAAAATCTTAAAACAAAATTGTACAACCAGTGCGTGTTGCCAGTGATGACTTACGGAACTGAGACGTGGTCCTTCACTGCTGGCCGTATGAGGAAGCTCAAGGTCGCTCAGCGAGCTATGGAGAGGGCTATGCTCGGAGTTTCTCTGCGTGATAAACTTAGGAATAAGGATATCCGCAGTAGAACCAGAGTAACCGACATAGCCCAACGGATTAGTAAGCTGAAGTGGCAGTGGGCCGGCCATATAGCTCGAAGAACCGACAACCGATGGGGAAGAAAGGTTCTCGAGTGGCAGCCTCGTACCGGTAGGCGAAGTGTAGGGCGTCCCCCCACAAGATGGAGTGACGACCTGGTAAGACATGCAGGAAGTCGATGGATGCAGGTGGCTCGGGACCGTGCTTTGTGGCATTCCTTGGGGGAGGCCTATGTTCAGCAGTGGACTTGTGAAGGGCTGTAATGATGAATGATGATGATGATTTTTCACAAGTTTCAATCAGATCGCTTACGATATAATTTTGTTTTAGCGCCTACTTCAGAAGCTATTATGTGGAAATTATTTTAGTACTTTAAATCTTTTTTATTAAAAGTTTAATTATTAATATGTATAATAAAGAATATTCCCATATAATTTATACATAATTTATTCCGATATAAATTATGTATAAATTTATAGATCTTTTTGTTTCTACCCACAGCCGCCTTAAAGATGCTACAAAACAAAATGATATGATGATTACGTCGCCACCATATGGTCTAAATCCGCGAATAGAATTTCCATGGGTTGCACTAGCCACTGACTGTGAGGTGGACGGTCACCTCACTGGTCATTATTATAAAATAACACATTAAACTAGAAATGAAATTACGATAGAGGAGGTTAATTATTAATTTAATTTTCGTCCACTGGTCAGTCCTTTCTCCTGAAACCACAAGTAGGTCCCCGTCACCGCAATCAAGAGAAAGGCTGAGACTAATGAGACGAATTAAGAAGCCGTGCCCTCAGCGCACGTAGCAAATTACTACAAGGTGTTTCCCACGCGGGTCCGCCATGAATATAAGTCCCATTTATTCATTTTGAGACACGCATATAAAATGTTTCATTTGGAGTTCCGATCGCCATAAATCTGGCAACTAACAAGCATACAAAAAAATATTTTAGTTACTCTTTATCACTATTCGACTTTTGAAATATAAATAATGAGATATAATTTTTTACGTTATAAATTATAATACAACATATTATTTATGTGTTACCAATGCAAATGATCTTTCATCACAAGTTTTTTAGGGTTGCGTACCTCAAAAGGAAAAAACGGAACCCTTATAGGATCACTTTGTTGTCCGTTTGTCTGTCTGTCAAGACCCTTTTTCTCAGGAACACGTGGAGGTATCAAGCTGAAATTCATCATCAATCATCAAATACTCAAGTCTACTGTCCCTTGGAGCTGTGAAAAAAGCAAACTTCTAAGCCAACGCAATCAAAAGATACAGCCGTTTATGCAGCAAATTTTCGACATTCGCAAGGGAATCAAAACCTACAGGGTACTTCCCGTGAACTCAGAATCTTAAAATTAGGTACGAAGCAACGTATTATAGCACAGATAAAGGAAAAATTGCGAAAATCATAAATTTTTAGTTACATCATATAATAAAAATATTTTTAATAATTTTAAACTTTTATACCTACGGATTTGTTCGGAATCCTCGGTGCGCGAGTCCGACTTGCACTTGGCCGGTTTTTTTACATTTTTCGTCAGCTGTAATATGTTGTGTCCGATGTCGTCAAATCGAATCCTCTAATGATCGAAACATTTGGCGATTCGATTTTTTGCTGAATCAATGATAATTTACGTGATCTTCATCACTTATTATACATATTACTTACTGGCCAACGACGTTCTGGTGGTGATTTACGCTGGAAAATAAATCCATAAATATCGACTCTGCAGTCAATTGAGTAAGGTGAGTTCGCACAACTATTTGAAAAAAATCATGCGTGTAACACATTTTGCTCAAAAACTAAGCGCACTCTATAAATTTCACAGTGTACGAGCAAACCGAGCCCGATCCCCGCCGGCACAATAAAATTTTTTTATTCCAATTTTAAGTGCTGATTTGCTGTGCGGAGCTGTGAGAAAGATTAATGTCTCCGTAAACCTCCGACTAGGGTCATAACCCATAGCATCAACTTACCATCAAAATGTGTATGTGCTCCTTTGAAATATGAATATGAAAGGCTATCTTACTTTTGTTCAGATCTATGGCAAAATATAATTTAGCTGTTTAATAAATGGTAGCAGTTTAATAAATAAGTAAATTTCATATTAGGCCTTAGAGTTGACAAAGATTTTTGGCCTTCTTTGTTTGAAGTTGATAGCATGTGTTCAAGGGCTGCAGTAAACAATTACAACTCAGTTGGATTATTAAATTACTTTATACACTTTCATACTCTAAAAAGGTATAGCTTAAACAGTATTGATTTATGATCTAACGCTACCAAATAAAATTAAGCCTCCCACAGTAAATCCATCAAGTCATTCCCACGTTAACTTCTTAACAACGAATATTGTATTGAAAGATGACGTCACCTTTGGTGTGCAAATACTTAAATACATTCCGTGATAAGTTTTAATAAATATTTACAGGGTCGTGACCTTTGTTAAACGTGCATTTATAATTTACAAAAGTGGGTCTTTTCTAAAATTATTATATAATTTAAATATTTATTATTTTATTCCTTCCGACATTCTTTCAAATTTTTAATAAAACATATATGTTATGTAACAAAGGCGCAAAGTGTTTTTACATTTCATAAACATCGCACATTTAAATCAAAGACATATTATGCTTCAATACGCTTAGAGACAACGGAACGGAATCTTTTCCATTAAAACTCTTAGAAATCGAATAGTAATAAATTGCGTTACATTCATTTCATTGCCCATCTATCATAGCCTATAGAAGTCCGCTATTAAAAATAGGCCTCCCCCATAGATTGCCACATATGTAGGATTTTGTCATAGTTCCCAAGCATGGCAGGTGGATTCGCAACCTCGGTTTTTTTTAAATTTTAAGTTGCTACCAGGAATACGCCGCTGCATTCATTTCATTGTGCGAGGAGCTTAATTTGATATCTGCATGTTAGTAACTTACATAGGGACTTAATGGATCTTCTTCTACATTCCATAAAAGTCCGCTGCTGGACGTGGGCCTCTAACATTGCAGGAAGGATTTGCCTCAATCGTCACGCTGTTGAGGCAAATTCACCTTCGACGCTGCTGCTAATCACCAGTCTTGATGTTTTAAGTGTAGCGTAAAAGAGATGGTTATCTCACAATCTATCGGAACTCATAAGACCTTTATGGCATATCCCGTAGAAGCCTCTTTTGACAACCACAGGACCGAGATAAGGTGACGGATTCTCTTACATCGATACATGGCACTTTCCACGTGGTAGAGCCACGCTGCAGCTATATTATGGTTGTAGCACGAACGGGTCAGCTCAACCTGGGAAGAACCACGCTCACACAGAATACCAGCGTAAAATAGCAGCCTAATTCTGATGTGTTTCGTATGGTGGGTGTAGAGAACCATTTCCCACCAATCACTTTTTCCCCACAAATCACCAGGAATTACACGCTTTAATTCCTCACTCTCCTTTCCACTATCGGACAAACAGGCGGTCGGCGGGTCTTCATCCCTTTGTTGTCGATATTCCACGCATTAAAACCAAACGGTTTACTTCGTCTTTTGTAATGCGTACAGCAAAGGAGTGGAATAATTTGCCGGCGTCTACCTTTCCGTCCGAATACAATCTGGGCGTCTTCAAGGCAAGAGCAAATAGGCTTTTGTTACGCTAAGACAGTGCGATTTACCTCTAAGGCTGCAACCAGGTGGGATTGTGGTCAAGCACTGGCTTATAATAATAAAAAAAAATCATTAGAGGCATTCCATCTCAGTCTTCAGGGGCGACAGCGCATCTGCATTTTAATTCTTAATTGAGGATAAATGTAAATTTATATGCCATAGCATCTATAACCATTAGGTGGATTGTGTGCTATTTGCCACCGTTATTCTGTAAAATAAAAATAAGTAATTTTAATAATTTAAGCAATCCAAATTATGACTCCATTTTTTGTAATTTGGCTTGAAACATTTATTACTGCATGTTTGTGTAACGGCAGGAAATGAACAACGACATGAAGTGCATAATTTGAGCCTTTTGATACGCCGGTCACCCTATATGGTAGGTTGATGCCGGACCTTGTATGGGAGGCTGCGAGGTGACATCATTGAGCGAGATCTCAAATTGGTTTCAGCAAATGCGTGGGATGAATGTAGTAATATTATATGTGGTAATATTACGTTGCCAACGTATTTTTTTACCACCATCCCACCCTGGTGAAGCCCTAAATGGTAAACCGTCGAAAGCTTGCCGCCGTGTTTGGCACTATAGGTCAGCCGATTGGGACGGGATGCGGTCTTTTTTTGCATCCTACCCTTGGGGGCGGGTTTGCTTCTCGCCGGAAGATCCCAGTGTTGTTGCCGATTCTGTTGCTGATGTGGTACTTCAGGGTATGGAACTTTTTATTCCATCCTCTGTGGTGCCTATCGGAGGCAGATCCCAGCCATGGTTTGATCGCTCCTGTAAACTAGCATCACGATAGCGTGATAGCACTCCTGCTTATAGAAGCAGGAGTGCTACCAGGCCTGGGCTGACGCATCAACGTCCCGGGATGTAAACACCAGCGCTCTTAAAAAGAAGTACAATTCCGCCTCCAGGCACTTCAAAAGTGTCATTGCCAAGGCAAAGTCAGAGCACATCGGCAGAATTGGCGAGAAACTAGTTCGCCTCCCTTCGGGAACACGTGCATTCTGGTCTCTCGCCAAGGCTGTCCAAGGGAACTTCTGTCAGCCATCTCTGCCATCTCTGCACAGGGTGGACGACTCACTGGCCCATGACGCAAAGGAGAAAGCCGATCTGCTAGGCTCTCTTTTTGCTTCCAACTCGACTCTAGATGACGGGGAGAACACACCGCCGAACATACCGCGGTGTGAGTGCTCCATGCGGGAAGTGCTGTTTACACAGCGCTTGGTGCGTAAAGCACTCCTCTCCCTGGACGTCAACAAGTCGAGTGGGCCTGATGGAGTCCTACCTATTGTGCTGAAGACGTGTGCTCCGGAGTTGGCACCGGTTTTAACGCGTCTTTTTCGGTACTCCTACTCCCTAGGCGTAGTCCCGGACTCATGGAAGACAGCTTTGGTGCACCCGATCCCTAAACAGGCGACCGCTCAGATCCGTCCAACTACAGGCCTATCACCATCACCTCCTTATTCTCCAAAGTAATGGAAATGATCATTAACAGCCAGCTCATGCGATACCTTGAGGATCACCAGCTGATTAGTGACCGCCAGTACGGTTTCCGTCGAGGTCGCTCAGCTGGTGATCTTCTGGTCTACCTGACCCATAGATGGCCGGAGGCAGTGGAGTCCAAGGGGGAGGCGTTGGCCGTTAGTTTGGACATAGCGAAGGCTTTCGATCGGGTTTGGCATAAAGCGCTTCTTTCGAAGCTGCCTTCCCGAGAAATTGTGCAATTGGATCACCAGCTTTCTTGCAGATCGGAGCATCAAGGTCGTAGTAGACGGTGCATGCTCCGATTACAAGCCCATTAACGCTGGTGTTCCACAAGGCTGCGTGCTATCATCAACGCTGTTTCTTCTGCATATCAATGATATGTTGCAAACCAGTAACATTCATTACTATGCAGACGATAGCACTGGTGATGCTTTATACACCGGCCGTGCCAATATTTCTCGGGAAAACGTCGCCGAGTACCGGAACAAACTTGTGTCTGAAGTCGAGACTTTGTTGAACAAAGTCTCAGACTGGGGGCGACTAAATCTAGTCCAGTTCAATCCCCAGAAGACACAAGTTTGCGCGTTTACCGCTAAAAAGATTCCCTTTGTCGTATCTCCTCAGTTTCAAGACACTCCCCTTGTTGCCTCAGCCAGTATCGGAATCCTCGGTGTCGACATATCGAGTGACGTGCAGTTTCGTGGTCACTTGGAAGAGAAGGCCAAATTGGCCTCTAAAAAGCTTGGCGTGCTCAGCAGAGCGGGACAGTATTTCATGCGGGCACACCGCTTGCAACTTTACAAGGCGCAGGTTCGGCCTCACATGGAATACTGTTCCCATCTCTGGGCAGGGGCCCCCCAGTGCCAGCTCCTTCCACTTGACCGCATCCAGCGCAGAGCGGTTCGAATCGTCGACGACCGAGTTCTTTCCGATCGGCTTGACTCACTGGCACTGCGTAGAGAGGTTGCATCTCTTTGCGTATTTTATCGCATCTACCACGGGGAGTGCTCTGAGGAATTGTTCGGACTAATTCCAGCCGCTCAATTTCACCATCGCACATCGCGACAGAACTTGCGATACCATCCATATCATCTAGATGATTGGCGGTCCACCACTGTGCGATTCAGAAGAAGTTTTCTCCCTCGTACAACTTCCTTGTGGAATCGATTACCACCAGCGATTTTTCCGGACCGATACGACTTAGGGACCTTCAAGAAAAGAGCCTACTCCTTTTTAAAAGGCCGGCAACGCATCTGCGATACCCCTGGTGTTGCAGTTGTTCATGGGCGGCGGTAGTCACTTACCATCAGGTGAGCCGCATGCTCGTTTGCCCCCTCTCCTATAAAAAAAAGCCTATTAACTCTTGCCTTGAAGACGCCCAGATTGTATTCGGACGGAAAGACAGGCGTCGGCAAACTACTCCACTCCTTTGCTGTACTTATTACAAAAGATAAAGCAAACTGTTTGGTTTAAAAGCGTGGAAATCGACAAGAAAATGCTGATGACCCGCCGACTGCCTGTTTCCCCGTTGGTGAAAAGGAGAAAGAGAAATTAAAGAATGTAATTCTTGTGCACACTCTTCGAAATGCATCCTATAGAATACCGAGAGGCTGGCTACTCTGCGTCTGTGCCAGGGCTCCGTCACTCGCTTAAGGTCTCGCGTTAATGCATCCTATAAAATAGTGATATTTATGTGTAGTAGTAACACAAAGTGACAACTTGTGTCCCACTGCTGGGCACAGGCCTGATCAAATTACTGAGAAGGTTTTTGGAGCAGGAAAGAAACCGCCGTGCAGCCCTAATGCATGTTGGCGACTTTAAAATATATTCTCAAAATAATTTTTATTTTCTCAGGCATGCCGGTTTCCTCACGATGTTTTCCTCCACCACCGATCACGTGGTGAATTAGGTAAATTTAATTCAAATTCAATTTCAAAAATATCCTTGGAGCCGGTGGACATCCATCTCAGTTCTTCAGCGACATATGAAATTTAGCTTGAACTGGTCATGCACCTGCTCTCTCCAGTTATGTCGGATTACCGTCCAATCGGAATATGAAAGTGAAGGAATAGAGAGTGCACCTGCGGGTACGCACACACGCGTATACTATTATTCTGTCCTGCACTGCTAATATCCGTTGAGACTGTTTTAAGCGACATTCTAAAGATTTAACTTTCATTTTTAAATTTTAAAGTTGTCATATTGTTTTGAATCCCCTTGCCTAACATTAATAAACATTATAGTCAATGGGTACGAATGCAAACGGATGTGACGCCCCGATTGGCAGGCTTCGCCAGCAAGTTGGCAAACGAAGCATTTAGTGCCACACCACGGGGTCTGTACTAGAATATTTAATGCCCTAAACGAGCTAAATATAACGACTTTATAGCCTGTTACTTTGTTTTCGTGCATTCCTGAGTTAGATTATTAAACGCCTCCGCGTAAACACCGTGTTAATGGCGGCCAATGTATAAACTGTCGAATGTATCGTAAAATATCACAAGAGGATTTAGATACATGAATAAATGTAAACAAATGTAGGAATGGTCCGAAATCCAGCGCCGCCGGCAATGAGCCGGCTGTCGAACCCTTGGCACGTAATCAAGCTTATGCATATTTTTTTATATCACTTTGTTTCAACTTTGGTCAACGCAAATGTTTTGCGTACAAACAAAATTTATTTGGTGTGTGGTCGTTTGATGATAGTTTGGCTAGTAATAATTTATTCTGACAAACGATGCAACGTCTTATTCTTTGAATAATGATAAAACATTTTCCTTATTCAGAAATCTCAGGTCTTAATGTAATTTTAAGATCTCGTTTTAAAGAATATAATATAGTCTTTCTGACTGAACTTCTCAGCATCCAATCTCAACGGAATCTAGCCATCTATCTGCAGGACGGGACTATAGTGCACTAGTGTGTACGCAAACACATGAGCGCTCTCGACTCTTACTCTCAGGTAACGAGTGCCTGTTTACACTCTCGCGATGCGGTCTGTTTGCGTTGAGCCAGCAACCACAGAGTACATTATATATAGGGGACCAGCAACGATGAATGACGTCGAAATAGTAGCGGCATCAACTCTTGCCTTAATAAGTATTTATCGATGTTTGACCATTTTAAAAAGAAGGAAATTAATAAAAATACGTCGTTGAGGAAGAATATGACGGATGATATCTATTCATCGAAATCCTTTTCAGTATCATAATTTTATATAAATTTCTAGTACCTATTGTGCAAGATTAAATAATATTATTTTATTAAAATTGTAATTTTAAAACAAAAGCAATTCGAATGTTATTATGGAAGGGCGCCGTAAACAAACTGAAACGAGACGCGAGTGTAAACACCACGCTCGCGTCCCTCGCGAGGCCCTTTGCCTCGTGCTCGAAAAACCGCCTTCGACGCGAGCGCCGCGAGTGGCGAGGCGAGTTGCGAGGCGAGCCACGAGCTAGCGTTTACACTCGCGCCTCGTGGCTCGCCTCGCTACTCGCCTCGTCGCTCGCGCGGGTGTGTAAATGGAGTATCATAGTCCAATGGGACGGCAACACGACTGCTCAACGTGCTTTCTAAGGCGCGGGGTTGAACACCGACTACTTCAGGATTCCGGGCTGTTACTGACAATTTCTAGACAGAAAACCCCAATAACTGACTTTGGCCAGACCCGAAATTTGAATCCGAGATCTCGGAACAACGAACAACACCGAGGAACAACGAGGAAGTCAGAACATCAATACTTTAAATCGCCTACTTTTACTATTACGTTTTTGAATTTTTATCACACCATTTGGATTTTTAAATATAAATTTTACAATATTTTCAAATCCATAAAATGAGATACTAGATTTTATGAGAGAGGATGCAAACAAGCATGTGCCTCACCTGATATTAAGTAACCGCCCAAGAACATCGTTGTCTGAAGGTTGCGTGAACATGGTGCGTTACCGGCCTTTTAAGAAGTAGGCTCCTTTCTTTCAGCCTCTAAGCCCTAAGTTGTATCAGTCCCTAAAAATTAATGTTCGTACTATACGTATGTTTGTACCTTTATAATATTATGCATTAGTAAATTTTTCATCTCTCATATCTCGAGAAGAAGTGATGATATCGCCTGCAAACATATTTCATTCGAAACATAATTACGTTATGTATTCTTACCTGATGAAGTATTCATTAAAATCGATTCTGTATTTTTAAGGAAAGACGAAAAACTTAAAATCAATAACCAATAGGAAGTAGACAGTGGGGTTAGATCGAATCGTACCCACATCCATTTATACAAGCTTTTTATTAACTTGAATTCTTCCTGTCTTTACGTTTAAAATTTTGTGATCAATTTTTGAAGGTGGTACTTGCTGGCATCCGATTAATCTGAAACTTAGCATATTCATGTAACTTCAATAGCAATGTAATAATACGGTGCCATGCAACTAATCTGATGATGGACTCGGATGCTGGCCTTAGCAAAGCCTATAAAAGCTTTATTTTAAATAGATTTTGTTAATGTTTTTTAATAATGGAAAGAATCCATAGCGAATACCTTATAATGTTTATGTTCAGCCGTGAACTTGTCATGAGACGTACCGATTATGTTGATCTCGGTTTTTTTCCCAAAGCGAAGCGAATAATATTTATCACATCCTATATATTTGCGGATGTTGTTAGAGTTGACTAAACTGAGTCTAAGTTGCGCAAGGTCTTATTTTTGCAGTCGCCAATTTATTTACACAACTGTAACAATGAAATATAAACCTAATTTTTTCCTTAACGTTTTTTTGTTAATATACTACCTTTACATAATAAGATTTCTCTGATCAGAGAAGAAATTTAAAAAAAATTATTGAATGTAAATTTGCATTTGAAAGCAAATCTAGTTAGTAATAGGATTCCATATCTGCCCAGGAGTCTGGGTAGGTATATTGGTCCCTCTAAACTATTTTGTCGGCAAATAGAATTGCCTGCACTGCTGTGTTCCAGCTTAAACGGTTTAGAGCACTAATATAATTACAGGTTGTGAAACATCCGTAGTCCTCACAGGTGACAACGCATCTGTAACCTACGCTGTTAGATGCTTGCTGGTGGTGTCAGTGGACTGTAGCAGTCAATTAACATCAGTACGTTTGTTTGTCAACTCATTAAAAAATAACAGCTCTATTATTTATCCTAAAACACTACTAAAGCTTTATACGTGGTAGAGCCATGCTGCAGCTATATTAGTATTATAGTTGTAGCACGAATGGCTCGGCTCGACCGGGGAAGGACCACGCTCGCACAGACTACCAGCGTAAAATAGCAGCTTAACACTGCTGTGTTTCGTATGGTAAGTGTAGAGAACCGGAGACCGTTTTTACTGGAAAAGAGGCATTCCATCTTAGTCCTCACGGGTGACGACGCATCTGCATTTTGATTCGCAAACGAGGATAGATGTAGATGTCTATGGGCCACAGCAACCACTTACCATCAGGTGGAATGTGTGCTCGTTTGTCACCCTAACCTATAAAAGAAAAGCTCGAAATTCCATCGCGACCTGAAGCAGACCAACTCCAATTTAAGCGACAGTAGCCTAATGGCAGGGTGCGGATTGCGGCTCAAAATTTCGTGGGTTCAAATCCACCATTCAACTACTGTCGTGAACCAATCCTACGTCGGTTGCGTACGATCGGTCGCGTACGCGTACCTAGCAAACTACGCGCCGCTGTCGTCAGCGTCGTAGTGTGGGGCTATATAGAACACAATGTACATTAGTACGCGCGACCGACGTACGCAACCGACGTCAGCGTAGGAGGAATTCAGGCCTAACACAAGCATTTTCAGCTCACCAGTAGTAGTTAAAGGGAGTTTTAGTAATATTAATAGCCTTACTAGTATTTAAAAAATATACACGATATTCACACCTATTACGCGTGGAGTAGCTATCTCCCTCCCCAACTTTAATATGTGTATCATACCTCCTACCTTATTTAAATACATTAAACAGGTGGCACGTTTTCCTTACCTTGGCCTTGGCATAGTTTAACTGTAATACATTGCTGTCATAATGATTGTTAGTCATCTATAGTCATCGTATTGTTAAGTAAATGACAAACGTAAATTTATAATAACATTATATACATGTGCACTTGTTACGTTGTTATAATTATGTAATGATTGGGGCAGGATGGGGAGTGTTCAAGATCACCCAAGTGTTCGATAACTAGTTTCAAATTAGTTATATCTATACATATAAATAAAATTGAATATGCGTACAATTTTTAAAATGTTTGTCTGTCTGTCTGTCAGGGGGTAATTTAATGAATGGCCGTGCCGATCTTAATTAAACTTCACGAACAGATAGAAAATAATGCCAGGAGTGAAATCTGGGATATATTTTATCCGATAAACTTGAAGAGTTTTTCTTTTTTGAAAAACAAAAGAATTATGAAATATAAGTGATTTTTGATTGTCTTAAATTTAAATAACGCCAAATTAATGGATCCTACCCAGGAGAAGCCGGGGTAGGTTGTTAGTTGTATGATAAAATCACATAATAACGGCTCCATGGCGCAGTGGATTAGCAATGAGTTGCTGCGGGGAGGGGGGGGGGGGGGCACGGGTTCGAATCCGCCACTGAACAGGCATTTGTATGGCCTGCAAATAAATGTTCCGGGTCTCTGGATGTTTGTTCTTGTGCAATTTATGTTTGTAAACTGCCTCCACGACACAGGCGAAAATTCTAGTGTAAGGGTAACGTTTATAAAAAATAAATAAAAATAATAATAAAATATGAAACATAATAATATTTATGTTTTTTATTTTTATAAAACTAAGGTTTACATTTATTTATTTCATCACGGCCTACCAAAGGTCCACGGCTGAAAATAGGCCTTCCCCTTAGATTGCCTCATAGGGAGATATTTCTTGCTTTACCTTTCGAATTTTTAAGTTGGTAAGCGCAGTTTTTTTATCATTTTGTTTTATTTTCCTCTGTCGCTACTTACGACACCCGCGGGGTGAAGCGCACATAATAGTCGCATATTAGTAATTATCTGTCAGGTAACCCTTATAAACAAGAAAAAATAAAAACTTTTAATTCAGATGAAATAAATTTGACAAGCGCATGATATGCTCTATTAGTGTTTTTTTTTATTAACTCAAGTGGCAAACGAATGTACAGTCAATATAGTACAATTATATCATCAACGAAATTACTGTAATATCTCCTTATTATTAATTAAATATAGAATATTAAAAATGATTCAAATAAAATTCTGTGAACTTTCAAAAATATAATAAATAAGACTTTATAAAACTCGGAAAGTAGCAATCCAACTAAAAAATTCTTTGTTTCATGTAAGTATGTATAAAAAATATTTTTCGTTATCTAGTAATTTTTTTTATAGAATATGAGTGACAAAAGAACAGTCCACCTGATGGTAGGTGGATCCTTTGGATGTGGTATATGACACATCTATCCTCGATTAAAAATCATAGTGTAGATGCCTTGTCACCCTTGAGAAATAAGATGGAATGCCCCGTTTCCAGTAAAAAAAAGGTTTTCTACATTCACCATACAAACACAGTAGCATTATGCTGCTATTTACGCTGGTATTCTGTGAGAGCGTAGTCCTTCACCGGTTAAGCCGACCTTTTCGTGCTATAATTATAATATCATTCAAAAATATGGCGTAGGATGGGTTTGTTCTAGTTACTATTGGGTTTCATTTTTTTTTCATATAATTGAAGACTATAGATCAAACGCAAAAGTGATTTGATTTACGCTCGTTCCGTGGCTTGTGGTACTCTGTTGCGACATGTTAATTTTAGGCTATTTACAAACACACATAATGAACGTATCGACATGATGACGAACTAAACAACTTGAGCATAGTTCGAGAGTTCAATTCATGTGTTAATTTCCGTCGAGCAATAATTAGACTTTTATTGTAAGCCGGCTTCGAAGT
Organism: Parnassius glacialis; assembly: GCA_033319125.1. Taxonomy (NCBI): domain Eukaryota; kingdom Metazoa; phylum Arthropoda; class Insecta; order Lepidoptera; family Papilionidae; genus Parnassius; species Parnassius glacialis. The sequence continues at coordinate 36,611,424 of JAVANC010000018.1, forward strand.
ACTAAAAATAAAAAAAATGATATCCGCTTCATAGCTTCAGAAGCAGTTGCTAAGGCATAGTATAGAAAACTATTAAAAACCTGACTTCTAAAGCTATTATACGGAAATTATCATATTAGTTTTATTACTTTGAGGTCTGATTTTTTCAAAACCTTTTATCAAAATTCTAAATCACTATAAAAATAACTCTTTTGAGTGGACTATACTAACTAAACACTTCATCCCTATTTTCCATTGTGGTTGTAATTTTTCTCCAAATTTATATGAGATCCGCCTTAAAGTAATATACTTTAATAGAAAAATATTATTAAAATCGGTCTACAATTGACGAATATATCGAGTAACATACATAAAAAAACATGCGTGGTGTCGTGGAACACTCGGTTAGAACGAAGTTTCTTTCTTAGTACATATACATACATATATTATTGATTAACAAATTAATACAAATAAATAAATTACTAGTTCTTTCATGGCATGATAAGAAAACGTGCGAGGGAGATGGAGATTATTCCATCTCGCTCGTACTATAGAAAGGGGCTCGTGACCGAAAAATCTTGCATTTTTCTCGCCTAGCCCCCATCCATCAAATTCGTACTGTGCGATAAAGAACTTCGCTCCAAAAAGAACATACACACGGATGGAGGTTCTCTTTTTTTGAAGTCGGTTAAAAATAATATAAACCGGCTTTCCAGAATCATTCGAGAAACGAAAATATGTAAAAGATGTGTTCAATAAAATAATATTTCAAAAGATTTTCAATTTTCCAATTAGAATAACAACTAGTAGATGTATATGGGCCACAGCATCTACTTACCACGTGTTTACTACGTAACACTTACGTGTGTGCTCATTTGTCACTTTCTTCTATAAAAAAACTAAGGAAAGGAAACATGCACTGCTACTTGCGAGCAGATATATCAGAGGGTGGTACCTGACCCGACGGACGGCCAAGCATATAAGGAGTCCTACCATCTAGAATTCTAAATTCGTGTGCTTGTATGCTTTGCATGAACCAATGAGGACTAATAAATAATAATCTTTCTCTCACCAGATGTCGCTAGTTGGGACTGAGGTGAAGTTTTGGCTGCACTGCGTAATTTAATTGAGAATTTAGTTTTAAATAAAAGTTTATCAGTTTCTAGATTATTACATTAATACACAAAACAATACCTTAGTGGTTTTCTCTTTAATTTTTTGCACATTTAGTTTTTTTAGGGCTATCCGTAGTTTAGTTTATTCATTTCTAATCTAATTAATAATAAATATAACTAATATTACTGAAAGAACCATTTAAACTTACATTTTCCTAACAAATTAAATTCCCCATTAAAGCACGGTCGCGGAGCTGGATCTTTTTTATTGCTTTGCATTTTTAAACTTAATTCCCATCTCAAAATTTTTGTTTCTATTGCAACTAAGATAGTTTTCGGACTTTTTGAACAGTATCTGTGAATGGAAAACAGAGTTTATTCACAAGTGATTAAAGTTCACATTTGTATGGATTGCAATAATTTGAAATTCTTCGTGCTCCGGGATCACGCCATGTAAAATCTGTAAATATTCCAACATGTAAAAATATTAAAAAACCAAAAGTAAATATATTATCGCATTCCAAAGCGGCGCCGCCCAGGTGACAGGAAAAGTCGTGGATACCCTCATTAACAGAATCAATGAATATAATATTCCATAAAAAAACTGATCACTAAACCCAAGAACCACACACGGTTTCCCATTGAATGATTAATCGTCCTCTCTGTATTACCGAGGTCGGACACGCGTAGGCGCTGTGTTGTACATACGTTCATTACGTGCAGGCATCCGAAGGTTTACGACAATCATTTCACTATTTATTGCTTCTGTTAATTGGTTCATGCATAGCTTTACACGAATATGCGAGGATACGTATGTAGAATTCTAGGTGGTAAGACTAATTACATGCCTGGGCCACCGTCTGTGCAAGTACCGCCCTCTCACCTACTTCTGAAGAAATAAGTGAGAGGAGAAGATGATATTATTAAATATTTCTTTCAAAAAGTAGTGCGTGTTTGTTTTTATAGAATAAGGTAACAAAAGAATGCTAAATCCATGGATGCTGTAGCTCAAAATGTATACCCCTGAGGATTGAGATGGAATGCTTCGATACCAGTAAAAAGGGGTTCACCATACGAAGCAGCATTAAGCTGTTATTTCACATTGGTGGTCTGTGAGAGCGAAGTCCTTCTCTGGCCGAGTCGACCCGCATGGTGGAGACTGCCTCTCTTAAGGCACATCGCTTAATATGTGTGATACCTCATAATAGTTTTGTGTAATGTAGTTTTTCATTATTAACTTATAGTCAATCCGTTGCTGTACTAGGGTTCTTAAAGAAATACTCCCAAAATTTTCGTTAAACTTCATGCGTTTGAAAAGGATTAGCGTTAGTTGGCTTTTTACGTTTGGTAGTCGCCGCCAAGTAGCAGTGCAGGTTTTTCTTTGTTATTTTTTTTATATAGTAAGTTGACCAACGAGCTCGGTGGACGTACCTGATTGTAAGTGGATGTAGAATGGAACCATGCAGAATTAATCTGTTGTTATGCGCTGGTATTCTGTGAGAGCATCGTTCTTTCCAGGTTACAATCAAACAAGAGTTACAATCATAATGTAGCTGCAGTGTGACTTTAAAAAGTCTAAAAAGTAAAAAGTAACTACTGAAGTGTACAATAGCGGGCCAGTATAAATACAGGCCAAGATACAATTCATCGTATTTCTCAGTGAAAACAACGCATCTGGAGCGTTCTTCGTTTAAAGTTGGCTGTAGACGTTCATCCATGGACTGCAGTGGTCACTTATCATCAGGTGGATACTAAATTCGTTTGTCACTTCGGTTTTCGGTAACGGAACGGAGATCCCGGGACCCCTAGTCTAAGCTGATGGTAATTACCGTGGGTATTAACGGGTAGAAGTCCGGCATACCCTTCTCATTGCCCCCGCAGCGAAAGGTATCCATGAGGATTTCCCCACGATAAAAAGGCGTTTGTTTGCTGCAGTAATCACTTATATCATCAAGTGGACTGTTAGTTGGCTTGTCACTACAGCTTTATAAAAAAGGCGTAAACTTAATAGCGACGCATCGCAAGCCATTAAAGTAATAAACGGCCTTGCTTTTACTTCTTAAACCACTTTACAAAAATGTGAAAATAACACAGTATTCACTTGTTATTTCTAACTTTCGTAAGTCTTTAAGTAAACATCTCATTCCACACTGATGCATCGGCGAGCCGAACCGGTTGTGAAGGACGTTTTTTCAATGTTCGCACCGCAAGGATTGACCTACAGGACCACTTCTGAATGAAGAAAACCGCGCCAATTAAATGAAATTGGTTGGGAATGTGTGCGTTTATAAATCATGCACGTAATGGAACACTTTCTTAAGGTAAAAATTAACTTTAACGCTACTAGTAAGCTGTTTGCTCAACACATAGATACAAGCAAATTACTTTAAAACAAAACTATTAAATATTGAATCGATATGGCAATACAGAAAAGAAAATTAATAAATCAATATAATTAAAAATTAAAAATTTTGTACTGCCGACTTCAATATAAGTTATTAAGAATAACTCAAAAACTATTGGTCTGACCTTGATCAAATTCAATTAAAAAAGAATCATCGAAATCGGTTCACCCAGTAAAGAATTATGAGGTAACACACATAAAAAACATACAGTCGAATTGAGTACCGTCTCCTTTTTGGAAGTCGGCAGAAAATAAAAGCATCAGTTCTTGATATCAGTGTTTTCTTAACATTAATATGCTTTTTTTTACTTATTAGTGTGATGTAAAAATAATATATCAGATTTAATTAGAACGGGCAACGTGAACTTCAAGTCGCGACAGTAAAGCTCAACGTCTCCTCTGAGAAGACAGGACAAACGAGCATGTCTCTTGTAAGTGTTCATCCGGAGAATGGCAGATGCATTATTAACTTTTCTTGAAGGTCTCAACTTTTTTTTATAGCAGATTCAAAAAATAGCCACCCAAGACGGCTCCGTCATAGTATAAAGACAGGGAAGTACGTTATCTTCAAACAAACGCACTGCGCGCGGCTTGTATGTGTGCGCCATAGTATCTATGAGGCGCCGCACGCACACTTAAACACAATCTCGGAATGTTTCTCACTACGCCAGTTTGGGCTAACACCGCATGAGGTTCGCGCGTTACGGCTTTTTTACATACGTTTACATATTTTTGTTGTATTAGTTGTCTATCAGACAGAGGAACAATAGTAACTAAGTACCTACTTACGGTTATAAAATCGTAATTAATTATATTTGCAAAAGTTATTTATAAGGATGCGGATATATTACACATTAAAGTTTAATAACAAGTCGTTTCGTAATAGTCGAAACCGAAGAAAGTATTTTTCTGTAGCTAATTTGTAATTTTGTAATAAATGTGTGATTCAATATATATATGCTTGTATTAATTAAAAATAAAAATTAATATGGTCCTTTATGTGTGCAAATACTATATTATGCCTATTAAAAATAAAAAGTAACTAGTATATACTAAGTAAATAATTTAAACACGAGCTCACACACCGCCCCGCCGGTTTATTTTATCCCTTTTTTTATAAATAATACTGCTCTGAATCTTAATACATTTCTGTATTTGTTAGGAAAACAATTGTTGAACTTTATCGACTAATGATCACTGAATTAGTTATACAGAGATGTATTATTTTTGGCAAGGGCCGGGCTTTAAACTAATGATTTGGTGACAATGACAACCCTGAGACAGTAGGCAATTATATCGCGGATTGGGCCGGAGACAGCCTACTTCCCTGTCTTTATACTATGGCTCCGTGGCGCAGTGGCTTAGCAATGAGTTATTGCACTAGGGTTCGCGGGTTCGAATCCCGCACGGAACAAATATTTGTATGGCCTACAGATAATTGTTCCGGGTCTGGATGTTTGTCCTCGTGCAATTTATGTTTGTAAACTGCCTCCACGATACAGGAGAAAATCCTAGTGTGAAAGTAACGTTTTTTTAAAAAAAAAAAAGACAGAAAACTCCATGTAAACCACACTGTGATGATCTGGCAAACATCCAGATGATTAACATGGAGTTTTAAACTCTGTTAATCCAAACAATTCTTCAAAATGCAACAACTCTTCGCTAGGTCAATGGTTCAAACCGAAGAAAGGAGTCGGTCGTCGCCAAGCCCTTTTTCGCTGAATGCGGTGAAGCTGAAGAAATTGGTATTTGGCGGTTTAGTAGAACTTACTTGTAAAGTTGCAATCAGTAGGACGCTATATGTAATATACATGTAGTGTTAACCTATCAAGTAGTAAATGAGTGCTACATTTACAGTCCGTAGCGAAATTATCAGTACACTAACAGCTATAATTACAACAGAATTATTTCACTATAAATATTATCTAAATTTTTTGAGCGGTTAATAAATCTGTTGATAAGTAAAGTAAGATTTACAAATATGAGCATCATATAAATGAGCATAAAATATAAAGGTAGGTAAAATTTGTGCTTAGGGAAAGTATGTGATATCCTTCTATACGTAGTATAAGAGCTGCCCGATTTTATTTATATAGCACTCAGGGCTGACGGATATGCAACTGCTGGATAATGATTTAGACATTTTACGCTTTATTTATTTAAAAATTTGACTTTGAATCTATTCACGGTGCAAGATAAAGTTAGGTACTTATAATTGTTGTAAAATGTACATAAAAAGTGTTGTGAACAGGCATCAAGATTCACACGCTCATTGGATGAATAATTATCACAATATTGTAAAGAAAATATTACAAAAGCGCTAGCCCACTGCAATAACTTCATTCTGCATTGTCACCCAGAATCATAGAATTCTATGCCCAGAATCATTTCAATTTTTTCAGTTGTTAATGTAATAACTAATAACAGCGAATAATTAAAATTGTTTTTATTTCACTTTAATTAAACCTATAACATATATAATATTAATGAAATGATAATATAATAAAATTAAATTAAAAACAGGAATTATAAGGCCTCCCAAGAATGATGAATACGGTATGCTAGTCTTTCTTACAAGAAATAAAAAGTCAAACGAATAAAGTATATTATATTATAGTCAAGCATACTCAACTTTGTCCAATTCTTGAGAATTGAAAACAAGTTATTACGAATTTAACACATTAAACTCGGATTTAATTAGCTTATGTATTAGGTATATAAAGTTTTTTTCTTTCAACATCAAGGTCGTGTTGGTTTGTCGCAAGGTCGTTTGAAGATTTAAAGTCAGGTTAATTAACCTGTTTGGGATACTTTAAATCTTCAAACGATGTAACTAAATGGAAATTCACCTCAATAAGTTTGCTCCTAAGAAACTAAAAACAATATCAAATTGGTACAGATTTAAAGATGCCGTAAGGTGTCCGTCACCATGTTTCGTCTTTGGGTGTCGTAAGAGACGACTATGGAAAACGCCACATTAGGGATGGGCAAGTGAAAAATACATATCGATATTTTTAAACAGTATCGATATACATTGTGTCCCGAAACTCAACGTCAAGCGGGTACGCGGCGATAAGCTAGATTGTTCTAGCAAAAATAAAAGATAAATTCCATGTTACTTGGTTAAGTGATAATAGGTATATGTACTTATGAAAATGTTGAAAATCAACAGCCTAGATCACATATTACTTAGGTACTGTGATCACAAATTTCTACATTTTCAGTGTTTTTTTTTAATGTAATCCTAAATAACTATGCTATTTATTGCAGTCACAAATCCAATAATTAATATTTAATATTGTGAGTATAATACATAAAAATAAAGTTTAATTGAGCCATGGTTAAAAAAAAACGTTTTAAGACATAACTTTCACGCCTTGTATTTAAAAAAATGTACTATACTAACATAAGCAAGTTGTTTTAAAAAATGGCCCATTTAATTAAAATTTCAAAACTTGCTACTTATCTTTTCATAAAAATATAATTGCATATTTACTTCCAAAAGGTCTTAACTCCAAATACTTAACTAACTTTTTTATCTGAATAGTACTTTTGTGTGCAAAAGGATTTGCTTAAGCAATAAGTTGACAAAGCTTTACCGCAATCTGATGAACGGTATAGCAGCGCATAAAATACGAACAAAGAAAAATATTTTTTTATATAATATTAAAAATAAATACTTATAATTGAAGTAAATATAATATGAAAAATAACAAAATGTGTGGTAACATTAAACAAGCTTTATAATTCTTGAGATATATATAACAGCAAAATCGGTCAACCGACCTTCAAAATTGTAGAGTTAATAAAGTTTAAAGTAAAGTCAAGTTGATTATCTTTACTCTCCGGTTAAAAAAAATGTGTTTGATAAGACACTCCATAAAATTTTCATATAATATTTACACTGTCTCCAGATTTCTCTCTAGTAGATTACTATAAACCAACCACTAATCTAGTCTCAGTTCACGCATAAACACCACCAGTATAACGAACAGTTGCACCTTTTAGTAATTACGCAGTTTGATGAGTAATGTTTAGCAAATAACGGCTATCTGTGTTAATCGCATCGCCTGTGTTGCAACAGTTTGCTTAGACTGCGTTCTGAGTTCTAGCTCTCAACTTAAGTAAAACGATCAGATCACTGTGTAAGGCAAAGGTGTAAGCGTTGTCATTTATTTTTATCTCTCCATTACTTGCTTTTCTTGTTTCACTTTTTTACTGCCATTAATTTTTAATTTACTTTATTATTAATGATGACAAGGTAACATTAAGAATGTTGTACAACCGACTTCAATATAAATAAAGTGAGAACATTATCAATGTAGTCGACGTCAATTTACGCATTATTAAGAATAACTCAAAAATCACCGAAGGATGTCAGATGCAGAACAAACGGCTTTACGTGCTTTTCAAAACACGAGGGTGCAACACGGGCAAATTTCTATCTCCGGGCTCATACTGAGAATTTATTTATAGAAAAACCCAGTAACGTTTGGCCCAACCCGGGATTTGATACCAAGACCACATGATCAATCGAGAACCACAAGACCAACCGACCAGTCAATTTAAGTAACAATAATAAAGTAATGTATAATACAAGCATAGATCAGAAAAAACGACATATTAGTGCTATTTTGTTTAATTATGCTTAATAGTTTTAATTTACTTCACCTCTGAGGATGACATTTTTGTGTATTGTTATTGTTTTATAAGTGGCTCATGGCCGTGCTTTACGACGATACTTGGAGGAGGAAGAGGGAGGGAGTCTGGCAGTTGACGGTGTTTCACTCCTTTGCCGCAGAAAACACGTAAGCAACGCCTCACGCGTTTTCCGGGGCAAGTCCTGCGCCTGATCTCTCTACGGTCGTGGCTGATTACCGTCTCATCGGACTATGAGAGTGAGGGAATAGAGAGTGATCTTGTGCTTGCGCACACACTCGGGCACTGTAATCCTTTCTTGCACTCTAGAGCCAGTCTCCGTTGAGACCGGCCGCCGTGACAGAAATTCCTAATAGTATTATTTCTAATAGTAAATATTATGGACACCTATAACTGATCACGCTGCTTTTAACTTTTATAATAGTTTATCAATATAAAATTGAGATTATAAATTGTGTCATGGACGCTAATTTCCTATGACATGCACCATACGGTGTCACAAAGTAACGGACGCGTCCCAACCGTCGCCATCACACGCAGGCGACGACTGGGACTGGGACGCGATTGACAGCTTTATAGTGGTTTCAGCTATTACGATGTGCGGTAACATCAATCCACTGCGGCTTCGTGGCTGCAACTATGTCACTATATGCTTTCGACATCCTTTTATATTGCAGAACGTGAGGTCTGCGATAGCTTATGATTTGTTGTTATTGTACCTCTAACTGCAGTATATGATATTGTGAGCGATTACAGTTAGGCCTTATAGAAAGATGAATTTGAATTTAAAGTAATATATAGTAATAATTATAAATATTTATTCATTATCACCTATAAAGTTACAATGATAATACACATAAATAATCAGAATTACATAATGTTGTAATAAATGAGCTCTAGCTCAGTTTGTTTTTCTGCTTGTTTGCAGTTGCCTACAACACTGTTTTTCTGCCAGCGCCCAATATATGAACAGTACAGTACGCGCGCATCCCTGCTCATATTGCGTTTAGTCATAATTGTTCACATTAGGGTACATACCATGCATTCCCGTGGAAATAAGTAAAGTTAAAGATTTTTTTCCACTGGTAGTAAAGGGTGGTAGAGGAATGAAGCGTCCGTTACCTCACAATAATACGACGTAAAGAGTTTATTCCGGTGAAGGTGAAGAGATATCGGTACTTAAAATTAACGACTTTATTGGTGTTAGGATGATCAAAACCTTGGTAGCTCATGGGTACACGGTTACCGTAAATTTCAAAGTATGTGAGATTTTTGATGGGATGTGTGGGACTATATTCTAATAGGTCTTCAAAGCTAAGTAAAGACATTGTCTCGACTACCATCTGAGAGTAGAAAAACCATCTAAAGATTCATTCATTACAGCCATCGATATATATATATATATATATATATATATATATATATACTACGCACTAGATTTCGCATTCCGAACATTGACTATGTTCAACTCAACTGTACTGCAATCCGTACACTAAACTAAATATTGCGTAAATTGAAGATTTGTGAAATCCATAAGATAATTATTATTATTGTTTAGAAATATGTTTGTTTAGATTAAAATAAGAGTATTTTATATTAAATTCTTATATTTATTTTATATTAATATCTTATTTTATAATAAATTAATGTTTTCGCGCATGCGCGACTCTTATCTCCCGCGCATGCGCGAAGACATAGAGTAGTGCAAAATGTTTGTTTGGAATAGCTTCTCTAGTACGTAGTACATATAACGCAATGATTACAGCCTATCACAAGTTCATATCTGAACTTGGCACTTTTTCATGGATTACCTAATAGCTGCCATAGATGCCACGCTTGGCAGGCGGGTTGAGAAACGAATGTGTTTTATTATTTGAAGCCTGCTGCCCATCTTCTGTCTCACATCGCTCTGTCGCCTCTTACGACATCCACACAATGATATGGGGTAGTGATGAGAAGGGCGAATTTCTTAAATGCCTATTTGCTCATTCTTATAAAGGTTTGTATCCAGCAGTCATTCTAAAATAATGGGATTCATCTATTGACTGATTACTTAAGAAATTAGTTTCGTTTTCCTTTCTAATACATTATCTTTCGTTCTATACAGAAAAAAGTGCACAACGAACACATTTTATAAGACACATTGCTGGTGCAATAGCTTACGAACGGATGATTTTATTTTTTATTTTAATTTTGCATACCTTAAGCGAAAGCGCAAGGTAATGTTCTACTATCGCCTAAAAATTAAAATTCCAACATTTTATCGAATAAAATCGTATCTAGCAATCATATTATACATATAAATGATATAAAAAGCACATTGTTAGAAAGATAAATGATTGTTGAACTTATTAATAATTTTTTTAAATCGATTAATTGCTATTTTTAAATAAAAAAAAGGGTTTTAGTGGCATATGGTGTGGATTTATCATGTCCCTGTGGCTTGTAAACACTATAACTTTTGAAAATATCAATTGTTTAACTCAATCTATTTTTTAATCTCTTCATCTATCATGTGGGAAGCCACTGAATGTAAATGGCAGTGTAATTTTGTTTTGTTTAGCTATAATTAATTTTTTTCGGCTCCAAAATGGCGAAATTTTCGTTGATTTGGTTGCCTCGTATATAAATTGTTTCTGTAAATGGGGATCTACAGCCACAGAGTAGTTTAGTTCACAGAGTACCTTTGTATTAAGTTTAGTTTAGTTCGGTTCCTGTATAGGACAGTTACTACTTACTATACTCTTTGGTTCGGCTTCAGTCGCCGTCGTGAGTGGACATTGTTTCGGTTGTTTTCAGCGGCTCAAAAAGATCGCTGTACAAATACACAATATTCGAATAACCAAATTTCTTAAATACTTGATTATAATAATAATAAGAGATTTTTTATTACAATATTTAAAAGCACAGAATAAATAATAGTAGTACATACTAAAAGTAAGTAGTATAGTATAGTATAGTAGTTTTTGTCATGGGTGACATTTTCATGCTTTTCGAGGGTGTCGAAACCGATAGGGTTGTCGAAATGTAAATCCAAGATGGCGGCCGCAATAGGTTACAATTTTTTAATCATGGGTGTCATTTTCATGGTTTTCGAGGGTACTGAAGCCGATAGTGCTGTCGAAATGTAAATCCAAGGTGGAGGCTGCAATAGGTATAAAATTTTTCATCATAGGTGTAATTTTCATGGTTTTCGAGGGTGTTGAAGCTGATAGTGCTGTCGAAATGTAAATCCAAGATGGCGGCTGAATTAGGTACCAATTTATTCATCATGGGTTTCATTTTCATGGTTTTCGAGGGTGTTGAAGCCGATAGTGCTGTCAAAATGTAAATCCAAGATGGCGGCTGCAAAATATATCAATTTTTTCATCTTGGATGTCATTTTCATGGTTTTCGAGGGTTTTGAAACCGATAGTGCTATCGAAATGTAAATCCAAGATGGCGGCTGCAATAGGTATCAATTTTTTCATTACGGGTGTCATTTTCATGGGTTTCGAGGGTGTTGAAGCCGATAGTGCTGTCGAAATGTAAATCCAAGATGGCGGCTCAAGTAGGTACCAATTTTTTCATCATGGGTGTCATTTTCATGGTTTTCGAGGGTGTTGAAGCCGATAGTGCTATCGAAATATAAATCCAAGATGGCGGCTGCAATAGATATAAATTTTTCCATCATTGGTGTCATTTTCATGGTTTTCGGGGGTGCTGATGCCGATAGTGCTGTCGAAATGTAAATCCAAGGTGACGGCTGCAATAGATATCAAGTTTTTCATCTTGAGTGTCATTTTCATGGTTTTCGAGGGTGTTGAATCCGATAGTGCTGTCGAAATGTAAATCCAAGATGGCGGCTGAAGTTGGTACCAATTTTTTCATCCCGGGTGTCATTTTCATGGTTTTCAAGAGTGTTAAAGCCGATAGTGCTGTCGAAATGTAAATCCAAGATGGCGGCTGAATTAGGTACCAATTTATTCATCATGGGTTTCATTTTCATGGTTTTCGAGGGTGTTGAAGCCGATAGTGCTGTCAAAATGTAAATCCAAGATGGCGGCTGCAAAATATATCAATTTTTTCATCTTGGATGTCATTTTCATGGTTTTCGAGGGTTTTGAAACCGATAGTGCTATCGAAATGTAAATCCAAGATGGCGGCTGCAATAGGTATCAATTTTTTCATTACGGGTGTCATTTTCATGGGTTTCGAGGGTGTTGAAGCCGATAGTGCTGTCGAAATGTAAATCCAAGATGGCGGCTCAAGTAGGTACCAATTTTTTCATCATGGGTGTCATTTTCATGGTTTTCGAGGGTGTTGAAGCCGATAGTGCTATCGAAATATAAATCCAAGATGGCGGCTGCAATAGATATAAATTTTTCCATCATTGGTGTCATTTTCATGGTTTTCGGGGGTGCTGATGCCGATAGTGCTGTCGAAATGTAAATCCAAGGTGACGGCTGCAATAGATATCAAGTTTTTCATCTTGAGTGTCATTTTCATGGTTTTCGAGGGTGTTGAATCCGATAGTGCTGTCGAAATGTAAATCCAAGATGGCGGCTGAAGTTGGTACCAATTTTTTCATCCCGGGTGTCATTTTCATGGTTTTCAAGAGTGTTAAAGCCGATAGTGCTGTCGAAATGTAAATCCAAGATGGCGGCTGCAATAGGTATCAATTTTTTCATCATGGGTGTCATATTCATGGTTTTCGAGGGTGTTGAAGCCGATAGTGCTGTCGAAATGTATTTAAACTACTTTAATAATTCCGTATAATCATGTTATACGTAATTTTTTTAATGCGCTTAAGGTATGCCCAATTGGATTTACCAATATTTTAAATCTCATTTTCATCTCATTTGTTTCGATTTTCCTTTCATTCAACATTTAATTCAAATATACAGGGTTTTTTTCTTCTCAATTACCGAACAAATAATTTCTAATAAAAATTAACTTTTATTAAAATGTAAAAGCAGATTTTAAAAACCTAAAACGAATGAAATAATTTCACATTCTAAAGTATTTGCTAATACATAATTAATAGAAAAACTAAAACCCCGACTTCTTGAATTCTTCGAATGTAAAAATATTTAATTCGTTTTTGGTTCTCTAAAGTCGGCTTCTACTTTATCATTATCATCATCATTACACCTCACCTAAGGAATGTCACAAAGCTCGGTTCTGAGCCACATGCATCCATCGACTCCATGCATGTCTTACCAGGTCGTCACACCATCTAGTGTGGAGTCGCCCTACACTTCACCTACCTGTACGAGGCTGTCCTTTAACCTTTCTTCCCTATTGGTTGTCGGTTCTTCGAGCTATATGGCCGGCCTATTGCTACTTCAGTCGGTTACTCTGGTCCTACCGCGGATATCGTCATTTTTAAGTTTATCGTGCAGAGAAACACCTAATACCTATAAAAATAAAAATAATATAACCTATAAAAAAAACACTTTGTACTAAAAGTTAAGTTTTTTATTTTTCTTTTGAGTAAGAATATTAAAATACCAGTGTCGTCTAAATACGTTAAAAACTTCATCCCCTATTTTGCCACCTTTAAGTTTGATTTTTTTCTTTAAATTCACATATGTCACCAACCCTTGTAGTATAAACTGTTTATTAAAAAAAGAATCATCAAAATCTGTATATAATTGAAGAACATGCAGTCGAATTGTTAATGCACGCAATTTTTGAAGTCGAATAAAAACGTTTGTTTTATGCTCTTAGTAAATTATTATATTTTTTATTTATTTAATGAAAACATTTTTTTACATTATCAAAACAAATTGTAATAAAGAGCGAAACGTTTTTTAAATATAGGAATCGGGAATCGGTTTAATGAGAGGTATGTGTATTTTTAATTTTATTGTAATCCAAAAGGCTTTTAGTCATCACCTTAACGGAAATTATGTAGCTTGATGTATAAGTTTGCTTTCTTTTGTTTTCAGGTAATAACTTAATCAGTTACATCATCGTCATCATTATCATCAGCCTGCTGTCAGCTGCTATACATAGGTTTCTACTAAAACGCTCTACATAGACCAGTTTTCGGGTTCACAATCACCGAATCGTGAGTATATCGTGGTCGACACTCCACTACACGTTTACTTCAGTAGACGTTAGTTCTGATATCATTATTTACAAGTTTGGAGTGCAAAAGAAGTATGTAACTAAGCAAAGTTGAATATTACTTTAAAATTTACAATTCTCATTAACTGTCACCCTGACTATCGCCTGGTTGTCAAGTAAGCTATATTTTTTTTATTTTTTATTTAATAATACATAAAACATGTTACAATAGTGCATAGTTACTATTCAGCACCATTAAACAAGCTGTAAAATAGCAGATTAATGTTGCTGTGTTTCGTATGGTGAGTGTAGAGAACCGGAGACACTTCTTACTGGAGGCTTAATGAGGCATTCCATCTTAGTCCTCAGGGGTGAACGCATCTGTATTTTGATTCTTAATTGAGAACAAATGTAGATGTCTATGGACCACAGCATCCACTTTTTTTATAGGAGATTGGGCAAACGAGCATACGGCTCACCTGATGGTAAGTGATTACCGCCGCCCATGAACAACCGCAACACCAGGAGAAACACAGATGCGTTGCAGCCTTTTAAAAGGAGTACGCTCTCTTCTTGAAGGTCCCTACGTCGTATCGGTCTGGAAAAATCTCTGGTGGTAGTCGATTCCATAAGGAATTTGTGCGAGGAAGAAAACTTCTTTTAAATCACACAGTGGTGGACCGCCAGTCATCCAGATGGTATGGATGTTGTCGCGAGTTTTGTCGCGATGTGCGATGGTGGAATTGTGCGGCTGGAATTAGTCCGAACAATTCCTCAGCACTCCCCGTGGTAAATGCGACAAAATAGCCAAGCCGATCGGAAAGAGTTCGGTCGCCGATTCGAACAGCTTTGCGCTGGATGCGATCAAATGGAAGGAGCTGGCACTGGGGAACCTGCCCTGCCCAGAGATGGGGACAGTATTCTATGTGCGGCCGGACCTGCGCCTTGTAAAGTTGCAGGTGGTGTGGCGGCATGAAATACTGTCCCGCCTTGCTGAGCACGCCAAGCTTTTTAGAGGCGGATTTTACCTTCTCTTCCAAGTGACCACGAAACTGCACGTCACTCGATATGTCGACGCCGAGGATTCCGATACTGACTAAGGCAACAAGGGAAGTGCCTTGAAACTGAGGAGATAAGACTAAGGGGTTCTTTTTTGTGGTTAACGCGCAAACTTTTGTCTTCTGGGGATTGAACTGGATTAGATTTAGTCATCCCCAATCCGATCTCGACCTCAGGCACAAATTTGTTCCGGTACTCGGCGACGTTGTCCCGAGAAATATTGGCACTGCCGGTGTATAAAGTATCACCAGTGCTGTTGTCTGCATAGCAATGAATGTTACCAGCTTGAAACATATACAATTATATATCAATATATGCAAAAGAAACAACGTTGGTGATAGCACGCAACCTTGTGGAACACCAGCGTTAGTAGGCTTGTAATCAGAGCATGCACCATCTACTACGACCTTGATGCTCCGATTAGCAAGAAAATTGGTGATCCAATTGCACAATTTCTCGGGAAGCCCATAGGAAGGAAGCTTCGTAAGAAGCGCTTTGTGCCAATCCCAATCAAAGGCCTTCGCTATGTCCAAACTAACGGCCAACGCCTCCCCCATGGACTCTACTGCCTCCGCCCATTTATGAGTTAGGTAACCGAGAACCGCGACCGCGACGGAAACCATACTATAACATAATAATAATAATAATAATAATATTTATTTCATTTCCAATTACACATGTTTACATACAGGAGCAAATATAATTATAATTAAATAAAGTAACAATAAGTCTAACAAAAATAAAATGTTATGATAAAATTAAAACTATGTGTAGCTTAATAATGTAGAATTTACAAAAGAAAAATAAAAAAGTCAAGTTTATAATATTAGCTACCTGCCTGAACTAGGTTGAGTACCTGTGTTTCAGACATCACTTACGCAGGTTTAATAATGTAGGTATTTAAATAATTAAACTATATTATATAATAAATAAAATAATGATTTCTTATATTTACGCGAACACTACACATTTAAATAAAACTAATTTTACGGATTCTATCGCGTATATTAACTTATTTTTATCTTCCCGACGTTTCGGGTGCTTTCCAGCACCCGTGGTCACGGGGGACTGAGGTGTTTGACGTCCTGCTGTCATAGTTAGCCCGGCTACCTTCAGTTTTTTAATATTAATTTTTGGTTCGATTTACGCAGAATGAGCTTACAGTATCTTGAGGTCTAGCAGTGGTATACTTGGGTTTGGATTTGATTTTATTAATTATGGGATCCCAAGCAGATGGCAGCACCCATCCATCTTCTCTATTGAAATTAGGATGTTTTTTAATTTCAATAGCCTCGCGAATCATCCTTGGGAGGAATCGGTGTTCTTTTGCGAGGATTTGTGGTCTATCAAATCTAATGTAATGGCGGGGACGATCTTGAACATGTTCACAAACTGCAGACTTCCCGATACGTCGGTGCTTCACGTCAGCTATATGTTCTTTAACGCGGGTTTTTATAGATCTTTTTGTTTGTCCTATGTACGAGAGACCACATTCACAATCCAGCTTGTACACTCCTGCATCTTGTAGAGGGATATGACACTTGACGGATGGTAAAAATTGACCAATCTTCTTCAGCGGCTTGAAGTATGTTTTAATGGAAGCTCGCTTCAAGATGTAGCCAACCTTGTCTGTGACTCCTCTGACATAGGGTAGTACAGCAGGCACACGCTCGACTGTGGCTGGCTTCACTCGGTCACTGTGACGTAGGCGCGGGACCCGAAGCTTGTTGTCTTGCAGTACTTGCTTGACGTGCTGAAGCTCGGCGGCCAGATGTTTTCTGTCACAGATCCCTCGTGCTCTCTGAAACAAAGATTTTCCCACGGTAGCTAACTGTGAAGGATGATGGTGCGAATCACCATTTAAATATCGGTTTGTATGGGTATTTTTTTTTCTGTACACAGTATGACCAATAGTGTTATCAGGATTTCGGATGACTAAAACATCTAGGAAAGCTAAAGTATTGTTTGCCTCTAACTCCATTGTGAATTGTATTTTAGGGTTTATGGAATTAAGGTGGTTTAAAAATGCAGTTACTTTGTCAGATGGTAAAATTGTGAAAGTATCGTCTACGTACCGCTTGTAGAATCTTGGATTTACAGGAGCATTAAGAAGGGCTTTCTCCTCAAAGTCCTCCATGAATATGTCGGCGACTACGGGAGATACAGGTGAGCCCATTGCCACTCCGTCTACTTGCATGTAGAACTCTTCTTTCCACAATAAATAGCCAGATGTAAGGCAGTGTTTGAGTAATACTGCATATTCTGTGGGCATGTTGTTATCTTCTAGCTTTCTAGTAACAATTGAGATGCAGTCTTCAATAGGTAGGCATGTGAATAGTGACTGAACATCAAAACTGACCATAGTTTCATTGTCAGCGAGATGTAGGTCTTTTATCTCACTAACAAAATGGTATGAATCCTTTGTGTGTGCTCTGGTATGTCCTCTTAGTGGTGACAGTATTTTTGCCAAGTGTTGAGCCAACTTATAAGTTGGTGAATCGATCTGGCTTACTATAGGACGTAGTGGAGCGTTTGGTTTGTGTATTTTCGGTAACCCATACAATCTCGGTGGTTTGGCACATGATGGTATTGTCGAGTTCACGTCGAGATCTAATTTTTCGGAGTATTTCTTTATTAAATCAGTAGTTGTTTTAAGTGTATTAGTTGTAGGGTCTATTTTGACCTTTTTGTATGTACTTACGTCCGATAAAAGTTCTTGTATTTTGGAATTATAATCTGACGTGTCCATTATTACCGTAGCATTTCCTTTATCCGCGCGGAGAATCGTGAGCTCTGGTCTGTTGCGTAAGTTGTACAACGCTTTAAATTCGTCTTTAGGGAGATTTAGTTTCGGCGTGGAACTTCGACGTAACAAGGACGAAATGTCTTGACGTATAGCCTCTAAATCGTGTTTACCGATATTGTTCTTAAACAGACAATTTTCCACACTGCAGATAATTTCCTCGTACGGGATTTTTTGCGGCGTTATAGCAAAATTCAAGCCTTTCGACAATACTTTTATTGTAGGTTCGTCCAGTGTTTCTTTTGACAAATTATAGACCGTGCGTTGTTTATTGTTCGCGTCTGTGGTCAACGGTTGTTGCGTTTCGTTTCTACGTTGACATGGATGTTTGGCATTTGATTTGATAGTTAATTTTTGGTATTTTTCTATATGTTTGTCTTTGCATTCATTATATTTCGATATTTCGCGTTTGTTTAAAGTTTCAATGCAATTATTAAAATCAAATGTCGTTAAAACTGTCTTTAACTCACTGGACAAATTGTCTATGGTATTATTTATGATTTGTAAATCGAACCGTTTTTGCTGAATCACCGTTCGTAACAACTTTTTTCCTATAGTAAGCCAGATCGATTCACCAACTTATAAGTTGGCTCAACACTTGGCAAAAATACTGTCACCACTAAGAGGACATACCAGAGCACACACAAAGGATTCATACCATTTTGTTAGTGAGATAAAAGACCTACATCTCGCTGACAATGAAACTATGGTCAGTTTTGATGTTCAGTCACTATTCACATGCCTACCTATTGAAGACTGCATCTCAATTGTTACTAGAAAGCTAGAAGATAACAACATGCCCACAGAATATGCAGTATTACTCAAACACTGCCTTACATCTGGCTATTTATTGTGGAAAGAAGAGTTCTACATGCAAGTAGACGGAGTGGCAATGGGCTCACCTGTATCTCCCGTAGTCGCCGACATATTCATGGAGGACTTTGAGGAGAAAGCCCTTCTTAATGCTCCTGTAAATCCAAGATTCTACAAGCGGTACGTAGACGATACTTTCACAATTTTACCATCTGACAAAGTAACTGCATTTTTAAACCACCTTAATTCCATAAACCCTAAAATACAATTCACAATGGAGTTAGAGGCAAACAATACTTTAGCTTTCCTAGATGTTTTAGTCATCCGAAATCCTGATAACACTATTGGTCATACTGTGTACAGAAAAAATACCCATACAAACCGATATTTAAATGGTGATTCGCACCATCATCCTTCACAGTTAGCTACCGTGGGAAAATCTTTGTTTCAGAGAGCACGAGGGATCTGTGACAGAAAACATCTGGCCGCCGAGCTTCAGCACGTCAAGCAAGTACTGCAAGACAACAAGCTTCGGGTCCCGCGCCTACGTCACAGTGACCGAGTGAAGCCAGCCACAGTCGAGCGTGTGCCTGCTGTACTACCCTATGTCAGAGGAGTCACAGACAAGGTTGGCTACATCTTGAAGCGAGCTTCCATTAAACATACTTCAAGCCGCTGAAGAAGATTGGTCAATTTTTACCATCCGTCAAGTGTCATATCCCTCTACAAGATGCAGGAGTGTACAAGCTGGATTGTG
Organism: Parnassius glacialis; assembly: GCA_033319125.1. Lineage (NCBI taxonomy): Eukaryota > Metazoa > Arthropoda > Insecta > Lepidoptera > Papilionidae > Parnassius > Parnassius glacialis. The sequence continues at coordinate 36,631,067 of JAVANC010000018.1, forward strand.
AATGTGGTCTCTCGTACATAGGACAAACAAAAAGATCTATAAAAACCCGCGTTAAAGAACATATAGCTGACGTGAAGCACCGACGTATCGGGAAGTCTGCAGTTTGTGAACATGTTCAAGATCGTCCCCGCCATTACATTAGATTTGATAGACCACAAATCCTCGCAAAAGAACACCGATTCCTCCCAAGGATGATTCGCGAGGCTATTGAAATTAAAAAACATCCTAATTTCAATAGAGAAGATGGATGGGTGCTGCCATCTGCTTGGGATCCCATAATTAATAAAATCAAATCCAAACCCAAGTATACCACTGCTAGACCTCAAGATACTGTAAGCTCATTCTGCGTAAATCGAACCAAAAAATTAATATTAAAAAACTGAAGGTAGCCGGGCTAACTATGACAGCAGGACGTCAAACACCTCAGTCCCCCGTGACCACGGGTGCTGGAAAGCACCCGAAACGTCGGGAAGATAAAAATAAGTTAATATACGCGATAGAATCCGTAAAATTAGTTTTATTTAAATAAATAAAATAATTAAACAACAGTTAATTGTTAATTACTACAAACTATTTTAACACCAATTAATACAAACTATTTTAGAATTTCTAACAACTTCTCTGTGTCTTCGTAATTTAATTTATTTAGAAATTCCCTTACACTTATATTACAGTTCTTATAACTTAGACTATATACCTTTAGTGACTTGTTGAGCTTGTTATATAGAAAGGGTCCTGAAAATATGTAAAATTTATTCACAAATGCGTGTTTGGTTTGAGGGTTTACACAAACTAAGTCCATTCTTCTCCTGTCTATGGATTTTAAGTTAAATGGAAGTTCGGTATGCTGTTTTAATATAATGTTCAGGATAAACAACTGACGGACAGTTAGTACACTACATGCCAAGTAAAGTTGATATGTAGGAAACATGAATGGACGGAAAGTGGCTACCTTTAGAACTGCTCTCTGAGCACGTTTTACTGGGAGCAATATTGTTTTAGAAGCACCACCCCAGGAGGTAATGCCATAAGTGAGTATGGATTGACACAAAGCTAAATAAACCTGTCTTATCAATTTGAAGTCAGCGATGTTACGAAGATATTTAAAAATATATATTAATTTACGAACTCTAGCACAAAGTAAATCGATGTGCTTGCGAAAATTTAAATTTGTGTCAAGCGTGATACCTAGATATTTTATATTGTCTGTTTTTGTTAATGCGGAACATGCACATGCAGTGTCATTATACGAGTTACAATTATGCGCGTTTAGGTGAGTAGGTATGTTATTATTTCCCATTAAAAATAACATATATTGTGTTTTATCAGCGTTTAAACGTAGGAGATTATTAAGAAGCCAATTAGATACTATGTTAAAGCCTTGCTGAGCGTATTTATAAACCTCATCTCGTGATTTAGCTGAGAATAACAGGGCTGTGTCATTCGCATACGACATTATGACACCATTTTGAAGTTGAAGATTGCATAAGTCATTTATATAAATTAGGAACAATGTAGGCCCCAGGATACTGCCCTGTGGGATTCCATAAGAGCTGTTTTGTAATTCAGTTCTTGTATACTCACCGATTTTTACACATTGAAAGCGATCACTGAGGTAATCGGAAAAAAATTGTAGTTGAGTTCCCCTTATGCCAAGTGTTTCAAGCTTTTGCAATAGTATAGGGCAAGAAATAGTATCAAATGCTTTGGCAAGGTCTAAAAAGATCCCAATTGAGTGCATACCGTTGTCAAGATTACTTGTGACATAATCTGTCAATTTGTGCAAGGCATCATTACATGATCTCTTAAACCAAATTGTCTGTCCGACAGCAAGTTGTTAGTTTCCAGGTATTTTAATTAACCTGGTATTTATGATCTTTTCTAAAATTTTAGATAAACCAGATAAAACTGATTTCGGCCTATAGTTACTAACTAAGTTTTTATCACCAGCTTTGTAAATAGGAGAAACCACTGCTTTTTTAAGCACTTTCGGGAAAATATCATTTGATAGGCATAATTGAAAGATATGTGTTAACGGAGCTGCCAGTAAATGTTTAAATCTTTTGAATATGACTCCAACTGCACAATCTTCTTTTAAGCCAGATATTATACTTAAAATCTCATCAATATCGGTGTTTAACAATACAAAAGAATTTAACTTAGAAAAGGATGTGGGCATAAAAGTTTGATTACGAGTATTGCTTAATTTTAAAGTTGTCTCTGCTATTTTTTTGCCAACATTATTAAAATATGTATGTTTTTTATTAGTTGCTTCGTTTGGGCTTTTGTCTAATGACAGGAGATCAAGTGGGGGTCCAAGATTTTTTGAACTGAACGTATTATTTTTAATGAACTTCCATACAAGTTTACTGTTTTTACCGCCCTTTTGTAAAACATTTTTATCATATTGTACTTTGAGGTTTTTGAATAGTTTATTGCAAAAGTTTAATAGTTTATAAGTAGCAGAAAGTATTAAATTATCAGGTGAAAGTTTAGATTTTAAATGAAGTTTGTCTCTATTTCTTATACAGCGGACGAGACCAGGTGTTATCCAAGGTTTAATATTATAATACTTACGTGACAGTTTTATTGTTGATGTATTATTCATTATTGCGTATTGTAAAGAATTTATAAAGTAACTCAAGGACGTATTTGCATCGTCAGAGCAATAAACAAAGTCAAAATTAATGCTACGAATGTCATTTTCAAGGTTTATCAAATGGACTTTAGTGTAGTTGCGTATGCAGTTTTGCCTAGGTAAGGCTAATTGTAATGTTAGTAAAATTGCTTGATGATCAGTGAGCGAGGAATTAGTAACTAATGTTAAAGAAGGTTTATTTGATTTAATCACAAAATGGTCTAAACAAGAGCCGCTTTGATGTGTAGGGTGGTAATGTGTTGGTTAAGAGTCCATGAAAAGAGCAAATATTTAGGTAGTTATGTGCATGGTTATCTGTTTTCCCAGGGGTAATGTTAATATTTATATCACCGGTTAGCATTATATTTTTATATGTGCTAAGTTTGTTTAACACGTTCACTGTCCGGTTTTAAAACACAATAGTAAGACAATAGCAATGACCTATATGTAGTGCACGGGACAGCGAAAGGGTTAAGGTAATATCAAGGGACTCTAGAAATCTATCAATATTTTGTGAACGAGGTCTGTAAATTGCGATAACAATCGTCTCGGAATTGATTCAAAAGATTAAGCAATTACTATCCTGGAATGTAGGTTCTGTGACAGTTACTTTTAAATTATTTTTAACATAGATTACTAAACCATCATTTTGATTAATGTTTTTCTCGGTTTTGTGTAAAGAATAGCCATTTAGAATCGGTAGGTGGGGTGAGAGGTTTGACAGCCAACATTCTGTAAGGATAATAATATCACATTTTATATCCAGTCTATGCAACAAAACTTCAAACCCGGTTATATTCCGATTTATGCTTCTGAGCTTCTATGCTTGTAAGTAAGATTAACTTGTTTTCAGGACGTGCAGGAAGGAAGTGTTTACAGTCATCAATATTACATGTTTTAGCGTCAGACACAGAAAAGTTGTCTAGGTCATTGAGTAATTCATTCGCCATACTTAAGCTTAAAGATAAACTAAAACTAGTGTTTAAGAGCTAAGTAAATAATATAATACGCGGCGCTCTTAGGCGCCCTCATAGTCTATGGAGTTGATATATTTGTTCTCTGCGAATTTACGTGCTGGACAGCTTTCATCACCAGTTTTGTGGTCGCATTTTCTTTTAAAACGTTTACACGTCGCACAAACGGGGGCATGCGCTTTGTTATTACATTCCTTAAAGGAATGCCCGAGTTCTCCACAGTAGTTACATGTAGGGCTACTTTCCCGACAAAATTTGGCTGAATGACCAAACTGCTGGCAGTTGAAGCATCTTGTTACTATTGTAAAGTCTCTGACTGGGCATGAGGTCCAATTAATATATATTCGTCCTTGATTGATGAGGGCCTTCCTGATGCTAGGTGGCACTTCGACAATGTAATTACAGGTAGGAAGGTTTTTCTTACCTGATTTATGGCTCAGTTTGACTGTTGCCAGGAAGGACTCACGCGTGGCATTAGGAAATTTATCGGCAATATTTTGTTCGAAAATGCACTCGAACACTTCTTTATCCGTGAGGGCTATAGGGACACCAACAATTCCAATCCTTGGACGTCGTTTAGTCGGCTCTTCCATGGTAAGGCCAGAAGATACAAGCTTCTCGGAGTTCTTTAATTTGTCGATATGGCCTTTGTCTCAGCGCTAATTATAACTCCCCCATTTTTGACCTTCCTCATGCCCCGGACATGTAGTTTGAGTTCTTCTGGGGATATTATTTTTTGTAAGAGGCACTTCGTGTCGTCACTGGATTTGGACTTGTCCCTCGGATAAATTGCTAGGGTACTAAGGTTGTTTGGGCGAATGAGGGTTTGGCCACCTTTTTTGACCATGTCCGCAAAAGTGGTTCCAGAGTCCGGTTTTGATGACTCTTCGATACTGTTCTTGAGTTCCTGCAGCTTTTGGGACAGGTCAAGTTGGTTCTGCAGAGATACGATGGAGGTCTGGGCTTTAGTGGCATCCATTTTGAGGGACATGTACTGGACTACCAATTGTGATGTACCGTGGCTTACTTTTTGACAAAGCGAGCTGATGCGCATTTTTTGATCCGAGTTAAGTTTTCCATCTGTAGCGATGGAGCACACCTCGTTAAGGCACAGGTCGATGGTTGTCATCCAATGCTGCAACTCAGGAGTTGGAAGTGTTTTAATTGGTTCGCTTGAAGTGGGTGTCTGCATGGGTGGGGTTGATGGAGGCGGGGTGCGAGTGGTCCTGGCACTCCGGTTGAAGGGACTGTTCTCCATTTTAGTACCTATTCTAGATAAAGCTAAACATTTCAACAAAATCACTAACACAAATATAACTAAAGTATGTCACAGGTACTACCGGTATTGTTATAACGAGGTCACGGCTAAGCACATACTTATTTAATTATTTTAATTACTATATGAAACGTCTGTACACAATAACGTGCACTTATGAACTATAACTAATTTATATTTATCAGTTTTGTTTGTCTGTATATTTTCCTCGTATGTGTTAAATATGAGTAGTGAAATAGCATTTTTATTAATTTGTTTTGCGCAACCTGTAGTTCTGATAACTTCGTTTTTTAGGCGCAGCCTCACCTCAATGATATATAATGATGGGTTTAATTAGAGAATGGTTGGACGAACTCTGAGAGGAAGGCATCAAACATTATTTCTAAGTAAGCCCATGACGCGTGAAAGTTTATTTTTTATATATTCGATATGTAAATTCTATGTTAAAAAGCTGTGTAAAAAAAACAGCTACTACTTAGTAACGACCTAGTAGTCGACTAGTAAGTGAAAAAAACATCGTCATCATTAGCGACGATGATGACGATGATGATAACGATGATGATGACGATGATGTTGACGATGATGATGACGATGATGAAGACGATGATGACGATGATGGTGGTGATGATAATGACGATGGTGATGACGATGATGATGACGATGACAATGATGATGACGATGATGATGACGGTGATGACGATTACAATGACGATGATGTTGAGTATGGTGATGACGATGATGATGACGATTATGTTGACGATGATGATGACGATGACAATGATAACAATGATGATGACGGTGATGAGGACGATGGTGATGACGATGATGATGACGATGATGATGACGGTCATTAATTAGCTGGTGATCTTCAAGGTACCGCGCTTACCGTCAGGTGGACTGTGTGCTCGTTTGTCACCCATATTCTATTTAAAAAAACGCTTAAACTACTCTGTCGCTTAAACACCACAACAAAGTAACATTAATGAAAGACAAGTTTGCTAAAATGCTCCAATTAACAATAACTCACAAGATCAGATACAAAAACAACAAATACTAACATTTAACATCATAATAGCAGTAGATGTCACATCGTTAAGCATTTAATGGCGACGCAAACACGAATTTAGCGCGGGAACCAACCGATCTGGAATGTTTGAAACGTGCTCATAAGGAATAACGAGCTAAATCGTGCAAGTGCGTTCCAATTATTTTTTTAAATACAAATTACAAATTAATGCAACTTAATTCCGTTAAATAATTGAAGAAACGTCGGAAATAAAAATGTTACAATTAAACGCGATAAAATCTGGAAAAAGTTAATTTCATTTAATGGGTAGTATTCGCGTAAGAATTCGCGTAATAATTAATTGAATTCCAATTTTACCAGAGAAACAAATTATTTTTATATATATTTTATTGACGGCTCCGTGGCGCAATAGCTTAGCAATGAGTTGCAGCGCTGGGGGCCGCGGGTTCGAATCCCGCACGGAACAAGTATTTGTATGGCCTACAAATATTTTTCGGGGTATGGATGTTTGTCCTTGTACAATTTATGTTTGTAAACTGCCCCCTCGTTACAGGAAAAAATCCTAGTGTGGGGGTAATGTTATTTAAACAACAAAGAAAATATTTCTCGGATAGACAATTCTTAGTTTGTATGGGTATCGTAGAAGAGAGTGTCATCTATATCTACTAGGTACTTGAAATCCTAGTATGAGTACGAGTATATGTAAAATATTTTTCATTTTATATATTTATCTACGTAATCGCCTTTCAAGCTAATATACCTTGAATAGCGTTTTGCAAATTGGTCAATTCCCTTGAAAAAATGGTTTGATCTTGGGACTCGGAAAAGGCCTCTACAACACACATCACCTCATCGTCGCCGGCAAATTTTATACCATGCAAGTGCTTTTTCAGCTGAAAAGGTGCTGCATCAACTGAAACCCAGCAGTTAGTTTGGTAGCACCTGCAACATCAGAGCGATGAGCAGGGGAATTAACATAATGAAAAATCACTTCAGACGCAATTTTCTTCGACGTTTTTTCTTTAGTTCTTCGCGTAATTTTTTCATTAATGATGCGTAATATTTCATGGTTATTGTCTCTTCTTTATGTAAATAGGCGATCATTATTTTACATTCTGCATCCCATAAGATAGAGGCTTTTATTTTTCCAACGGACGTAGACCTCTTGGCTGGCAGGAAAGACGGTGTTTTCCACAGCTTACTTTGGTTTTTCGTCCCCGAGTCAAAATGGCGTACGCAAGTTTTTTCTACGGTTATGAAATGTGCGCAAAAGCATCTGGATTTTATTCAATTATTGCTAAATTAAGTTTTGAAATGTCAACTCTTGCTTTCTTCTGGGTGTCTATTAACACTCGAGGAACTCAGCACGCAACCACCTTTGTGAATTTTAAGATATGAGTTAAAATAAACTGAATTGTTCTTACCTTAACGATTTCTTAGATTTTTTAACGTTTTCTCACGTAGTGGCCGTTATTGGCCGCCCGAAGAGAGTGTTTAAATTCAGCACAGCAGTCGCTATTGTAGGATAAGACGCAACATTGTCTGCCAACGTAGACTGCAGGTCTTCAAAAACACTTTTTGTGGGAAAAAAATACAGACATAAATATTTAATAACCGCACGAAGTTGGAGTTTCCCCATTTTGCATACGATCAGCCAAATGTGAAATTTGAAAAAAGAATTGGGTATAGTTTTTAATTTAGTTTTATCTGGCCTTGGCTACTAACAAATTTAAGATAAAAAAAATAGAACACATTTCTATAACTCATTGATGTGTCCTATTCCGAAAAGTATTATAAAAAATATCATCCTAGTATTATAAAAAATAGTTTTTTTTTGTCCCGTATGAGTTCCTATACTATTCATGCGATAAACATGAAACTTTTGTGAGTTCTTTTGCTCATGCCCACGAAGGCTTCTGACCAAGTATTGAATATTTGTTTGTTTGTTTATTCATTCAGTATGCGTTAGTCCATTTATCCGATTACAATGAAACTTTGGTAAGTAGTTGTGTGCGCGCCCATTAATGCTTCTGACAAAAAAGGCATTGTAACGCATGCCGAGCACCGGTAATAAGTTATATTATATACGTATTGTGTCTTTGAATAAATTGATACTAAATCTTTTCAAAAGTATTTTCTTAGATCTCCATTGTTAATCGAGGAATCCCATAACAGGGGTGACAATGCATCGGTGTCCTTCTTGTATGAAATTGTCTGCAGTTGTCCATGAACTGAAGTAGCCACTTACCTTCAAGTGTACAGTAATTTTGTTTGCCACTTCAGTTTAAAAAAAAATTGCTTGACCCGAATGAAAAAATACCCTGACCCGAGACAATTATTTTAATCGACCCGCGGCTAATGGCGCAGTCTTTTTTTAATTTTAGCATCTATATGAAAAAAACGAAGTACTAAAGCAGTTTTTTATTTTTTAAATGAGAATTTAAGAAATTAAGATATTTCTAATCTTATTTAGATATACCAAACAGTATTTAAAAAATCTGTAAAAATATTCGAACAACTAAATACTGTACAAAAAAAATTGACGTTTAATAACACAAGTGAAAGCCGACTTTCAAGAAAAAAGAGGATCAAGTAAAATCATAGACTTAGAATATACTGTCAATATATTCTAAGTCTATGAGTAAAACTACTTTTACGGATTTTATCGCTTATTTTTATTAATTCCCGACGTTTCGGGTGCTTTCCAGCACCCATGGTCACGGGGGACTGAGGTGATTGACGTCCCGATGTCAGAGTTAATCCCGAGTACCATCAGCTTTTTAAATTATTAATTTTGGTCCGATCTACGCAGAATGAACTTACTGTGTCTTGAAGTCTTGCAGTGGTATGCTTGGGTTTAGTTTTAATTTTATTAATTACAGGATCCCAAGCAGGTGGTAGTACCCAGCCGCCCTCTCTATTGAAATTAGGATGTTTTTTTTAATTTTAATAGCTTCACGTATCATCCTTGGCAGGAATCGATGTTCTTTCGCGAGAATTTGCGGTTTATCAAATCTAATGTAATGGCGGGCGCCGTCTAGGATTTGATCACTGACGTGAAGCACCAACGTTCCGGGAAGTCTGCAGTTTGTTTGCAGAATTAATAAAAATAAGCAAAATAAGTTAATTAAACGCGATAAAATCCGTAAAAGTAGTTTTATTCAATGCTAAGACATTGTTAGTTGAATTAAAGCCCGACATCTGAAACGTATACTAACATGGAAATAATTTTATTCCTATTAGTCCTGACACTGGTGTGAGTTTTAGACCCCCTATTGCGTGGACTAAGGAATATTTCAAGCTAAAATATGTCGAAATAGTTAGATTAAAAACTAAACCACCCCTGTATTGACGAAGATACAATCGTATATAGTCACATACATACCACCAAAAACCAAAATATACAGTCAAATTGCGAAACTCCTTTTTCAAATTGATGAAATGTCAAAATATAATTTTTCATTATTACGTTATAATCATGTCAGGGCTTCTAAATAAATAAAGGTTATTAGTTTTTTCTTATAGGATAAGGGTGACAAACGAGCACACAGTCCACCTGATGGTAAGTGGTTGCTGTGGCTAATAGACATCGATATCAAACAAAATGTAGATGCGTTGTCACCCGTGAGGACTAAGATGGAATGCCTCATTTCCAGTAAAAGGGTCTCCGGTTCTCTACACTCACCATACGAAAGACAGCAGCGATAAGCTGCTATTTTACTCTGGTATTCTGTGAGTATGCGAGAGTATGTGAGTATGCGTGGTAAACTGATAAACGCTGTATATTTTTACTAAATTTCTTTTAGTAATATGAATGTGTCAACCAGTTTTATATTCATATTTTTAAAATATCAGCACAAAAAAATATATTATTTATTTTATTCAAACACTGACGCTTTAGTTTACTAAGTTCAGAATGAATTCGTCTCACACATACATACGTAAAATTTTTACCATCTAAATCACGATGTGATAAAACAGTATACGACTTCCTCCCGTTTTATTCGCGAAGCACACCGTTTCGCCTATCCCCGATCTCTGACTTTGTTGCCATTCGGACCGTGACGATTTGAATTAGATGGCCCTAAATAGCATACTTACCAGACTACGTTCACAAATATCATCATTACATTTCCTTTGTATGACCATCTTTATGGCAGCTACACGACAGCTTAATTGAGATAAGAGATATGTCATCACGGCTCCCGATATTTTAGCTTGCCTTACATTTTGTACTTTACTCACTACTAACGCTGATTTAATATGGTTCTACATTATGATCTTCCTAAGAAATACAATACCCTCCTTGCCCAGACACATAAAAGCAAAGTTTTCACATTTGTGAGGGGATTTGTACCACACCTTTTCAGGATATTTTAGGGGTTATTGTAGGGGTACTTATATACCTTATTAGTGGATCAAATCACCTTTGTTAATCTGAAATTTATTTTATTCCGATTATGCAATTGTATTCTTTTCTACGTAGGATTCTCTCTGGGTACCAATTTCTATCCGCAACACTATTCGCCATAACCCCATCGCTAGTAAAACTTTTTTTATAAAAAAAATAACTCGTTATTTGTCATATCAGTGTACCCAATTAATTTCATAAAACTGAAATTAGCTTTTATTGACGTCAGTTTAATTTTCCACCGACATCAAAAAGGAGACAATACCTACTCAATTCGAATGTATGTTATTTCTTTTTTAATTTTTTTATGTGATTTCGATGGTACTTTTTTTATTTGAAAACTGGTGTTTCTCATGTGGGATCAGGTTTGACCAATAGTTTTTGAGTTATTCTTAATAATTTATATTAAATTCGATTGTACAAAATTTTTAATTTTTAATTATAAATATTTTTATTTAATTCTTTTTTGAAAATTACAAGGTTGCAAGCAGTTCAATTGTCATAATATATATCCTTTTGTTTTATTTATCACCTTGTGCAGAAATTATAACGATATAAGTCCCATGTTAGTCTAGAATTTATAGATTCCATTTTTATGTTGAATTTATAACAAAACTGAATTTGACAACTGTTTCATTTGCTTAGCGTGTCGTAAATGCGACTGATGGGATATTGATTTGTGATTTTGCAGGCAGTGTGCTATCCATCTATCACTTTTTTAACAGTTTTCCCTCTAAATCCATATTTTTGGTTGAACGTGTTCACAGTAGCTCGCTGCTCTGACGCTGACTCTACCTATCCTTTCGAGGATTACAGAAGTGAACCTATGTTTGTAAATTATAACGAAATTTATTTTGTTAATTAAAAACAATGCTGCGATTTGAACAAAAAAATATGTAACTTTAATCCAAAGTAGAATGTACCACCCAAGTAGCCTGACCCACCATATTGCTGTCACATTGACAACTCATGCACAGCCTGTCACGATCAATGTGAGTTACGGCGCAGAGAAATGAGATGCCATAAGCCATAACTAATCTACAACATCTAACAAACGAAATCAATGACTATGACTTTAGTAAAGAGAGAAAGCGGGAATGATTAACACGACTTCATTTTGATTTATTTAATTTTCAATTAGAATATAAAAACATTTTGAAATAGAAATAAAGCTAAGCGTTATCATCATTCAGCCTACGTTAGTTTACTACTGTCTGCTTCCCATTTTTGATTCCCACTCAATTTCAGCAAAAAAAAAAAGAAATTATTGCAGCAAAATTATAGTAAAAAACTATGATTTTGATAATTTGCATTTATATTATTAATACCATACCATACCGATTGATACCAAAATAAAAAATATTAAAATTTATACTTGTTCCGCTATAGCAAAATTATAATAAAATCAACTCGGCAATATATTCTCTCATTATTTATGAGTATGCATGATGAACAACTCTATACAAATAAACCATTTGAAAGAAACATTTTAATAGCATTTAAGAGAGGGCTATTCTAGGGATTTTTATGTATGATAAAATCAATGAACTAATGGATCAGAATCGTAACCAATGGATCATTTGAAAAGAAAAGAATGGCTGCACCACTAGGTGCAGTGACAAGTGACAACCTAAGGAGAAATACATGAAGTCGATGTATCGAAAGTGGATGAAGATGAATCTGACCGTGCTAAGTGGCAATCAATCAAAGAGGTTTAGGTACAATAGTGTACTTATGAGGAACAGTAATGATGATAATGAAGAAATAATTTTCATATTTTTTTTAGAAATAAGCATGACAAACAAGCACGCAATCCTATAATGACCTCTCAATTAAGCGAGCATATAATTTACTACGCCGTTATAACCAGTTTAATTTGTTAGTTCCGTATTTGGAATAGTTTCTTAAATAAACGAAATTGAAAGTTATTTTTATACGACGCTGTCGACGATGTGATACCGTATTGCATACCGTCTAAATCCGTTTATTACTGTAATCAGTTGCAACTCACACGCCTAGACCCCCCGTATTGGTTTGTTATTACTTACTTGTTTTAAAAGTTCATTATCTCGCCGCCAGCTTCATTCAGTTACTTAGTGAGTTGATTGTTCTTCATTTTTTGTAGCTTGACTGATTTTAAATATTAAAAAAATAAAGTAGCAGCCAAAGGCGTAGCATGGGTGGGGGGCAGACCATACCCCAGGTAGCAGATTTTGGATGCTAAATTTTGGGAAAGAAAAATTAGCTCTCTGGCTTAACTTTTTAAATGATATCAATAAAAATTAACATAAAGCCTGAAAACTTGCTATTATTAAATAATTTTGATCAAAAAGAACATCACAGCGCTGAAAATTCTGGAAATAGAGATAAACCCTGACAGGTTAAAGCTATTTTTGGCTAAAGACTCAGGGTGGCAGCAACCCCATGATATGGCAGTGGCCTGCACAAGTACTGCTGTGCACATGCCACTTTTGAAAGCGTTTGGAAGATGCTCCGATGCAACTTGACTGACTTAAAATATGATTGTCAAATTTGAGGGCAACTTATGCTCAACAGTGGACTTTTGATAGGCTGTAGTGAATTAATTATGAAAAATGAAACACATTAATATACATTTGACATTGTATTGATTGTTATAAGTGTTACTTGGTGTTACACAAGAAGGTTTTATATTATAACCTCCTTGCTGTTACATGACATTTAAAAAAAAATAAGAAGACCCCAGATTATATTACCGGTTCTTATCTGAGGAGGTCTTGTTTTTGCAAACCGGTATAAATTTTGACGTTCTTAAGAGGTTTAAAGAAGCTTTAATTGTATAAAAAGTTTTGACTTTGACTTAAAAAAATTGTCGAGGTCTCTTCACGATTGGTTCTTTACCCGCCAAAACACAGGTAATAAGCTACCTATAGTTGCGATTACGAAAATTCAAGCTTATTCTGAAATAGCGTGACTCTTGGTTTAATTTAGTAAACATATATCTATAAAATATCTAAAGTAGTAAGAGCAAGCAGGCAGTTGGGAATGAAATAAAATATTTTACATTTTCAACAAATACAAAATTTCATTTGTTTTTAGAAATGGATAACTTTTCATTTAAATTTTAATGATGTCACTACTTAAAAAAACGTATTCTAAAGCTGTATGCACTAAGAGAGTGAACAAGTATATTAATAGTCTTTTATTCATTCGTTCAAGACAACCTGTGACAAGTACTCTGCTGAACTTAAGCCTCTCTCGTAGATATCCTCATAAGAGGTATTTCTACCATGGTTGCCACGCTTGACAGGCGGGTTGAGAACTGCAGTTTTTTTGTATTATTATTGAACTATTATCACAAAGATTCTGCTATGTATATCGTGTTTCCGTTTCCTTTAGTAAAAATAAATAAATAATAAATAATCTTACGATACCAATGGGATGGTACGGGCTTTTTTAATTATCTATCTTTATTTAAAAGGCAGTGGATACCCTTACGTCACCAATACACACACGGCTTTCAAATTGATTTAATAAGTATAATTCTAAGAAATAAAATACTATATATTGGTAGGTAGTTTATTTCCAATATAACTATAAAACTAGGTAAGTAAACAAATGTATACAATATTTATTTTTAATATAGATAATATCTAAACCGAATTACGAGAATTTATGATAGATTTGTGTTGAGCCATTTCTAATGCACCTATTTCATCCTTTCCTTTTACACATCAGTTTTAAGGATGCTTTCTTCGGAAAAACATTTGCAGTCATCGCAGCGCTTAAAATCACCACTTTCATCAAGACAAACGCATATGCAGGCTGCACCGTTCGTAGAAATACATTTGCAATTATCCTTGCTACAATTACATTTGCATTTATTCTGACCGGAGCATAGACAATCGCTGCACTTTATAATATATTTCTTGTCGTCAAGGCACACACAAACGCATTTTTTACCTTCGGTTTGTAGGCAAACGCATCCCTTTTTGTCACATTTTTTGTTACAGCATCCTTTAATAGAGTCACTTTGATTAGAAATGCAACTGCAGTCATCGCAGCGTTTAAAACCACCACTTTCGTCAAGACAAACACATATACAGGCTGCAGCATTCGTAGAAATACATTTGCAGTTATCCTTGCTACAATTACATTTGCATTCATTCTGGCCGGAGCACAGACAATCGCTGCACTTTATAATATTTTTCTTGTCGTCAAGGCACACACAAACGCATTCTTTACCTTCGGTTTGTAGGCAAACGCATCCCCTTTTGTCACATTTTTTGTTACAGCATCCTTTAATAGAGTCACTTTGATTAGAAATACAACTGCAGTCATCGCAGCGTTTAAAACCACCACTTTCGTCAAGACAAACACATATGCAGGCTGCACCATTCGTAGAAATACATTTGCAGTTATCCTTGCTACAATTACATTTGCATTCATTCGGGCCGGTGCATAGACAATCGTTGCACTTTATAATATTTTTCTTGTCGTCAAGGCACACGCAAACGCAGGGCTGTCCATCTGTTAGTAGACAGATGCATCCTTCCTTATCGCATTTCTTACAACAGCTGTTCTTGCTTTCTGGTACTTTACTGCACGACATTATTTTTGTTGAGATCTGGAATAATAAATATAACAATAATTCGTAGGACAAAGTCTAAGTTTAGGCGGAAATTTAAGTTTATTGAGTACTGTAACGATGATTACATTTTGTTAACACCAGAAATTATGAACTAAAGTAAACAGTGCTCCATGTTTTCTGCCGACTTCCAAAAAGGAGACGGTACTCATTTCGACTGTATGTTTTTTTTATGTGTGTCATAACTTTGTACTGGGTGAACCGATTTCGATGATTCTTTTTATATGAAAGCTGATAGTTCTCGTGTGATCCCATATGAATTTGATCAAGGTCAGACCAATAGTTTTTGAGTTATTCTTAAATAACTTATATTGAAGTGGGCTGTACAAATTTTTTAATTTTAAATTATTATAGAATAAATGCCACAGCACTCACTCTCATACTACTCACTTACTATCATACTACGTGCTGGCTCGTAACCATTTTTAACTATTATAAAGCAGTGCCTGACTATTATCCCACCTGATAGTAATTGCTGATGAAGCCAAAAATGTTAAAGCGTACGGACTTAGCTTTAAAAAAGTCTATTTATTCTATAAAATATGCAGCAGTGGATTGTTGCAGACTGGTGATGATTATGACAATAATGGGATAGCAATTATTGCTCTTAAAACGCAGACTTGCAATCTGTTTATTTTTAATTAGTTTATTTGGTTAAGCTTTTATACAAAAAATTAGTTCATATGGTGGACTTGACACTTAAAGGCATTCTTTCCCAGTCAACCATTAGGCTAATTGGAGATAAACAAATAAGATACGGTGCCGAAAACTAAATGAAAGTAATATGTAGTATGATATTTTTTAAGAATTAGCAAGTGACTTGTTTCTTTGCTGTTTTAGTTGACACTACTTTAAAATAATCGATAAAGAAACTTAGGCAGATTAATGTTAACAACTTTGTTTTTCATACTGACTATAAACAAAGTCTTCTGACGTACACTATATTATACACAAAAGACAGCTCATACCTATTATTAAACAGTTTAACAAAAACACGTTAAATAATTCACACAGAAGCAAATTACACACGCGTATAATAAATCATACACAAACAAAGTTATAGCCCGTTTCGGTTACAGCCTAAATATATATTAAAGTCCACTGATGAACATAGGTCTTCCCCATTGATATTTTCCATAGTTGCTACGCTTGGGAAGCGGGTTAGCAACCCGAGTTTTTTTTTAATTTTTAGTCGTTATCAGGAAGACGCTGCTGGCCATCTCCTGATTTGTTTCCCTCTGTCACCTCTTACGGCACCCACGGGATGATATGGGCTAGTGGATATTCATACACCGCCACTACACGGTAAGTTATACACGCGTAAAATCGCACACAAACAAATAACACTCACATGTAAACAAAGCAAAGAAGTTACAATCGCTTTCAAAATAACACGTCTGATTACGCAGACACGAAGTTATCACTGCGGTAAATACTTACATTAACGAAGGAATTTATTGATAACTCTCGAATCTTGTTATAGCAACACTCGATTTAATAATGATATAGATTCTCGAACCATCAGCTTTATATTATGATAACCGTGCGCAAAGGAACACAGTATCGTGCGCAATGACGGATGCCGAGTGCAAAACTGAGTAATCGAGTCTCGAACCGTGTGGAACTGTTGACATTTGTCACTCTTATCTACAGAAGTCAATAATCTCAAGAATCACTATAGAAAAACAATATTTTATCAACAAAAACATATTATCAAATCTAATAATATATTTCTGAAATAAACGTTTCCGCTAGAATTTTCGCCAACATCGTAGCAGGCGGCAGGTTACATACATAAATTACACAAAGACAAACATCCAGACCCGGATTAATGATTTGTAGGTAATACAAATACTAGTTCCGTGCGGTATTCGAATCAGCGGCTGTTAGCGCCGCAACTCAATGCTAAACCACTGAGCCAAAAGCCGTCAAAGTCTCAAGGAATGACGAAAACGATTTATGAAAACACACTTTGAGTATAATTATAAGGGTGTGAAAATTAAACATTTACACACAAAGTTAGAGGCAAATTTTTGAGATTTTCTTTATGTGTGGCGGTGAATGAAAGGAGGTATAAACCTGAATAGAAAAAAGGCTACTGAGGAGATACTAGAACAGATGAGAGAAATCAATCAATTTACTAAATGAATCAGAATGGGCTCCATTATTGGGTGCATGACAATTTTGTTAAAATTATAACATTCTGTAAATAGCCTAGGGGCTAGTGACCGGGGACGAATAGCCTATGTGCTGTAATCCCGAGTCAGTTAGTTCCCTAGCTTGGAAAATTTTAACTTGAGGTACTAAGAGCAACAATGCTTTTCTCAATATACATACACATCATCATCATTACAGCCCTTCAAGTCCACGGCTGAACATAGGCCTCCCCCAAGGAATGCCACAAAGCACGGTCCTGAGTCACCTGCATCCATCGACTTCCTTCATGTCTTACCAGGTCGTCGCTCCTTTTAGTGGGGGGACGCCCTACACTTCATCCGCCGGTACGAGGCCGCCACTCGAGAACCTATTTTCCCCATCGGATGTCGGTTCTTTGAGCTACATGGCCGGCCCATTGCCACTTCGGCTTATTAAGGTCGCTCAATATATACATAGATATACATAAATCCGTAGTAACTTAGATGCCAAGCGCTCGCAGTTAATCTCATACTACCTACGCGAACAATCGGGGTGCGATCCCCGCCATTACTATTTGAAATTGGTAATTGCAATTCTCTACCGACTTCAAAAAGGAGGAGGTATTCAACTCGACTGTATGTTTTTTATGTGTGTTACCCCATAACTTCTTACTGGGTGATTTTGATGATTCTATTTTATTTGAAAGCTGGTGCTTCACATGTGGTCTCATATAAATTTGACCAAAGTATGTCCAATAGTTTTCGAGTTATTCTTAATAATTTATATTGAAGTCAATTGTACAAATTTTTTAATTTTTAATTATTAAAATTGATAGTATCAACTTTTATACCCTACCGTACCCTTTCAATTATTCATTCATATATTACAGCCTATTAAAGCTAATCCTCTGTTGAACACAGGTTAAATTTGATTATATCAATACAGATAGCCTCGTAAGGGTATACTTGCCAAAGTTGCCACGCTTGGCAAGCCGTATGCCAACCGCAGATTTTTATTTTTCAGTTGTTATTTGAAAGACACTGCTTCCTATGTATATCCTGTTCCAGTTTCCCTCTCGCCTCTTTGTGACACCCACAATTTAAGTGGCCACTGCAATCCTGCAGCCAATTTCAAACAAAGAAGACCTCATCGTCTTCATTCCACTTCATCTTATTTGCTTCAATTTATTTCATACTAGCTGTACCCCGCGACAAACACAAAAATTTAAAAAATTGTGTTTTGTTATAAGTTCTCTATAAACATTCAGATGCATTTATTAGAAAGCTGTTATTTTGACTTTATAAACAGACACTTCAATTTTATTTAGATATAAATAATAAATAAAATAAATAAATAATAAATTAAAGCCATCATTAAGCGGCCAAATTTAGAGCACCTTGACCGACGAGCATTTATGCGTAAATATAAGGACGTGAAAGAAACGGAAAGAGGTGTACGGATCGTGCTAAATGGCAGTCCATCACTGCCTACCCCTCAGGGTGACTGGTGTGAGAGTTTATGTTATCAAAAACCTTGGTTTTATTTTTATTTTAAAGCAAGATATTGAAACAAAACTACTTTAGACAGGTGACGTCATATCTCATACGTCATTATACACCATGCAAAATAAACACTTGACATAAAATAATCCGGTTTGCTGCGAGGCGATAGGATGACTCATAAGGCTGTATTTCCAGATACAGTGCATGTAAAATGAGCTAAGGAGCTTCCTTAATCAATATAGGTACATATTATATATTTTAACCGAGTTCAAAAGCGCGGAACTTCTATATTTTGTACGAGGTAGAGCCATGCTGCAGCTATATTAGTAGTATAGTTGTAGCACGAATGGGTCGGCTCGACCGGGGAAGGACCACGCACTCACAGAATACCAGCGTAAAATGGCAGCTTGACACTACTGTGTTTCGTATGGTGGGTGTAGAGAACCGGAGACCCATTTTACTGGAAAAGCGACATTCCATCTTAGTCCTCACGGGTGACGACGCATCTGCATTTTGATTCTTTATTGAGGATATATGTGGATGTCTATGGGTCACAGCAACCACTTACCATCAGGTGTGTTTGTGTGTGACTGTGCTCGTTTGTCACCCTATCCTAAAAAAAATTCGACGCGTGTTTTTATTTATCTTTAAGAAATTTCCACCTACTATGTACAGAGTCATCACGACATCTCTGGAACCATAAGGCCTAGCGACTTGAAATTTGGTAGAAATATTCCTTTCGCGGAGTAGAAGTCAGCTATGAACGGATTTTACGAAATTCTACCCGTAAGGGGGGTGGCGGGTGCGTTAATAAAAAAAACACATTTTCAAACTACAGCTCTTATAGGTATAAACTTGACCAGGTAAAAAGTTTAAAAATTACCAAGAACGGATTTCATGATATTGTACCCACAAAGGGCAATGCGGGGGTGTTAAAATTAACTTAATGAAAGAGGTGTGTAAGGATCGTGACACTTGGCGATCTGTTCTCTCTGGCTACCCCGTCAGGGATTGTGCGTGAAGATAAGTTAAAATGTCGCTTCCCGTACGTACTGCACGCTTAGATCTTTTAAGCTGCGTAACAGATTTTGATCATCAATAGACAGAATAATTCATGAGAAAGGTATAAATGTGTAATTATATATATAATTCTTCTGTTCGTGTGTATGTAACTGAACTCCACCTAAACGGCTGGACCGATTTTGATGAAATTTGGTGTGTGTGATTAAGCTAGATCACATAGATTCACAATAGACTCGGTAGGTGGCGCTGTTGACGTGATCCAGAAATCACTAATGCGAAGCCGGGGCGGATTGCTAGTTTTTTTTATTTAGAACTAGCTGTTCCCCGCGATTTCGCCTGCGTGTTTTCGGGGTTTTAATTTTTTTACGCGGAACTCTAACTCTTTTTCTAAAATGAAAGTAGCCTAAGTTACTCCTTACGACATCAGCTATCTGCCAGTGAATAGCATAGGCTGCATAGACATCTACATTCATCCTCGATTAAGCATGAAAATGCTGATGAGTTGTCACCCGTAAGGATTAAGATGAAATGCCTTGTTTTCAGTAAAAAGGTCCTCTACAACTTTTTCATACTGATATTGTGTGAGGGCTTGGAACTTCCGCGGTCGAGCCCATCCATTCGTGCTACAACCATAATATAGTTGCAGAGTGGCTCTACCATAATACTTAGTTACAATATGAAACATCATGCAACTGTTTAGTATGGTGAGTGACGAAACTAGAAAACCTTCTACTGATAAATAGTATATCCTCAGGAATGGCAACGCATATATACATTTTGATTTCATATATTTTTTATTTTATTATATTTAAGTCCAAACATAAATATAAATTAACATAATAAACACAAAATTAATAAGGAACGTGGCGTCTACTCAGCACAAATTTTATAGAAACCACATAGCTCAAACATAAAATATAAGCATACCTACACTTATAAAAATTTTGAAATAATAATAAAACTTATAACATGTAGAAAAACAAGGACACATAAATAAATTATTCCATTAGATAAGAAAGCAAAATAAATATGTACTATCAATCGGAGACATAATATGTAAATGAATTTGTACCACACTAGCCACGCTGGTTTGCAACTGTGCTATAAGAAGTAATACTATAGAAAACGAGCATATTATTTGAACAATAATTTTAAACTTTAATTTTCATAAGATCCTATAGCAAATATTTATTTTCTACCAAAAGGTATAATAATCCTGTGTAAGACAAAGGAATGAATTGAAAAAGCTTGCTGTTTATTCTTCGCGAAAATTAATAATTAAAAATAAAAAAAATGTACAACCGACTTCAATATAAATTATTAAGAATAACTCAAAAAAAATATTGTTCAGACCTTGATCAAATTTATATGGGACCACATGTGAAGAGCCAGCTTTCAAGTAAAAAACGAATCATCGAAATCGGTTCACCCAGTAAAAAGTTACGAGGTAACACACATCAAAAAATATAGTCGAATTGAGTACCGGCTCCTTTTTGTAGTCGGTAGAAAAAAAACACACATGTATATCCAAATAAAGTGACGCAACAGCTCTTTCGATATGTAATTGTTATTTTAAGTTGCCTTGCTCCAAATGAACGGAAGATATTTTTGCGATATTAACAACCTGCTCACAGTGAACGAAAAAGCGTGGGCGATGGAACTTGCCTTGAGAATCGCTTGGTGACTATGGGCACCAAAGCACAGAATAAATAATAGTACTACGACAAAGACGGTCGGTAAATGTTAAGAAAGGATAGCGCACTACTTGCATTCCTTTGTACGTTTCAAGCAATTATACCACTAATTACAATAGATAATAGTTCTATTTTAGCTCCTCATCGATGTGTTGAAAAATAGGCCAGTGAGCTTTCGTCGTCGATCTTAATGTAACGATTTAATGTATGGTTCTGAATTTATGATTCATTAACACATTTTATTATGTTAATCTGTTTTGAAAATAAAACCGAAATTAGAATAATATACGAACATAATATCATCATCATCATAATGATTATCATCAAGATACATGACCCTTCACAAATCTACTACTGCATAAAGGCCTCTTCCAAGGAACGCCACAAAGCACAGGCCCAAGCCACCTGCATCCATCAACTTCCTGCATGTCTTACCAGGTCGTCACTCCATATAGTATTGAGCGACCCTACACTTCGCTTACCTGCACAAGGTCCTTTCCTCCCCATCGGTTGTCGGTTCTTTAAGCTATATGGAGCCATTGCCAATTCAACTTACTTATTTTTTATAGTATAGGGTGACAAACGAGCACACAGTCCACCTGATGGTAAGTGGCTGCTGTGGCCCATAGACATCTATATTTATCCTCGTTTGCGAATTAAAATGCAGATGCGTTGTGACCCGTGAGGACTACGATGGAATGCCTCGTTTCCAGTAAAAAGGGTATCCGGTTCTCTACACTTACCATACGAAACACAGCAGTGTTAAGCTGCTACTTGACGCTGGTATTCTGTGAGAGCGTGGTCCTTCCCCGGTCGAGCCAACCCATTCGTGCTACAACTATACTACTAATATAGCTGCAGCATGGCTCTACCACGTGAAATTATTTTGTTAAGCTATGTCAATTAATCTAGTTCTCCATTACGCCCTCTCTTTAGCGATCTTTAGCATCCTCATGGCCAGAAAACAAATAGGCCACGTCTCAGATCTATAGCTCACCAATAATAATATAGAATCGTATTTTATAGACAACAAAATAATTTATTTATAGACATCAAAATAAATACTTTTATTTTGTTGACTATATTTCGCCTAAAAGAAATACAATGTAAAGTAGCCTCTAGGCATGATATAATTTTAGTCAACAAACTACATTAGTTAGAATAACAGTCGTCAGTCAACCGGCGCCTGTGCGAACATCACAATGCCACCATGATAGCTTCTGACTTCCGTATTAAGAAAAAGACAATGTCGGTGCCGTTGGCACGGGAGACCAAACGTGGGGATCTCAGTGTGCTCTTCACTGACTTCCAATCAGGCGCCTGCTCTTTTACTGGTCAGGATTAACCTTTCAGCGTTGAACTGACTTGAAAACAGTTTAAATAATAGCTGAACTAATTACACATTAGCTTGCTTATGAACTGCCGCCTTTTCTGTCCCAATGTAAATTGATCTTAATTTCGTAAACAATTTCGTGCGTAATATACCAGTTTAAATTCCAATGTAAAATTACACAAATGTTATTCCGAAAAAAAAATTAAAAATATGGCATAAATAATAGCAAATCTGAGTCAGTTATGGCTTACTTATGAACTCACGCCTTTAATTGACACTATTTAAATGGACCATCATTTCCTAAAGTCCCACATACAAGAATGTCCCTAATCGTTGATAAAAGTATGTATATGAAATTGTCACTGAAATATTCCCGCCGAAATCACTTCCCTTCTCTCTCTTCAAACAAACATTTTAGTATGTAAAGCGTGTAGTAAAACGTAGGTATTACAAATCACCTAGGTCATTCACTTAGAGAGCATGACTAAAATTCAAGTGCTTCCTAAGAAGCTGCTCACGTTACGATAAAAAGAGAAATTAGGCCTTTTGGAGAAAGTACTGAGTAGAGCCCGCGCAATTTATTTGCATGTTAAATGAACGTTTAAGTTACACAATACACTTTGTAAGGAAGATCTGCTTAGATAAGGCAATGTTGCCTTTGGTATAATTAATCGATGCTTTTTTATTATTGTATGAATACATTGATATGTAGGTAATGATCGTTAATTGTTTGATATATTAATTAATGATAATTACACATGCAAGTGGTGATGCAGCCGAAGATAATGAAGCGCACTGACTTAGCTTAAAAGTCTGTTCACTCTTGCCTTGAGGAATTGTTATTCTTCGCCTTCTTATAATTCAATAGTAGTATTTTTTTATAAAACGAAAGAGACAAACGAACTTACAGTCCATCCACCTTATGCTTACTGGCTACTGCTATGCACGAACACGTGTGCCCAATTTCAAACAAAGAAGGCTGAACAAAAGAAATGCGTTGTCACCTCTGAGGACTAAAATGGAATGCCTCCCAGCCTGTCAGTATACTTTTCTATACGCTTCAGTGCAAGCACTGCTATTTGGAAGCAGTAATAAACCTAGCAAGCTAAAAGCATAGCAAAGTGGCGAAGCAATCAGCTTTGTAGCGGTTTCTAACGGAAAAATAAATAAATTCAAAATAGGAGGTTCAGATGCCTGGGTAATCAGTAATCGATTGCTCAAAACAGAATTTGAAAATTCGAAACCGTTCTCGAGATAATCGCGGGACTGACGGACAGACGGACAGACATCGTGAAATCAATAAGTGTCTTCGCAAGCTTCGCCACTTAATAAGTAAGAGGGTGTGGTATCTATCCAGATGGACACTTTGGCAGAAAAAATACTATCACCAGAATAAACTTCTTCACTAATACTGAAATATTTAGATAAGCATTACAAAAAGAGAAATCACAATCTCGCGTTTAATCAAATATCGTTGTAAGCAATGGGAGATTAATAGAAAAGTATCGAATGAGTAAACAATTGCTAGTGTTAAGTGCTATTGCGTACTCGATTGTCGTTCATTCATCGTCGGTGATAAACAATCGATCGAAAATTAATAATCGACTACAATTGTGTGCTATGTTTATGACGCAACACCGTACGTGCATGTATCTGATGTATGCGAAGGATTACACGAATCTAAAAATCATTTTACTATCCGATCACTATTTTTGACTCCCAAAAAGGTAAGTAAATAGAAAAGCAAAACTAAGAAAAGATTATTTTTAATTTCTTACGGTATTTACACCTATGAAAATGTTGCTTTTAATGGCGATTTGGTGTTGCTGCATGTTTTCATAATATAATAGTTAAATAACTAATGCATTAATGAATGATTATTTGTTAAAATTATGTACCTAAACCTAAAAATTTTGTACATAAACATCTATTCCAGTCATGCACAGTTTCCACAATTCGTAGCTCACTTAGCGACCTTGAGCTTCCTTATACGGACACAACGTGAAGGACCACGTCTAAGAGCCATACGTTACAACTTAGCAACAGGCACTGGTTGTACACTCTTTGTTTTCAAGATTTAAGGTATGTTTGGTGATAAGATGTGTCGTAACCCCCCGAACTTACCTATTGGTCTCATTGTATCACCAGTGTTTTTACTTAGTGAAAACTATTACATTTTTTAATTTATTTTTATACCAACGACTTTCAGTCCTTAATTAGCACGAACTCCGTACATATGACATGAATCAATCTCCTTTCGCGATGTTTACTTGTTCAGTCATTCATTCATTGGAATCGATGGTAGGCTTCAACAATCGAATCACGAGAATCAACGAAGCATAACTATTAATTGCCAATCATTGTTAGTTGCATACAACATAAATGTGCTTACACAAAGCAAACATTTTTTATCGTAGACGGCGCGCGGAATGTAAATATCGTATAAATTCGAACCATCAACTAACGCCGGTTTTATTTACTGCTATCAACTAAACTGAGCTATCTAATAATACGATTGATTTAATAATAATCATTCATTAATCCCACCGTCAATCCCACAAATCAAAAAGACCACTGATAATCATAGGCTACCCCGTAGATTTGCCTCCTCGTTAGGTGATAATGCCAAAGTTGGGTACTGCAGTTTTTACTCGTATTATTTTAAGTTGTTATGAAGATGCTGATGCTCATGTCCTTATTCCGTATTCCTCTGTCAGCTCTTACGGCACCCACGAGGCGATATGGGGTAGTGGATATTCTGACATCGCGACTACACCTTTAATAACATCACTAATCATCATAAAAAAAGCCTTGTTACGCATTACATTTTACATTTTATAAATATATTTATTTTTTTACAAAAAAAAATAGGATTTATTGCGTTTAACCTTTTAACCAGCATTATCTGATACAAAGCAAACCAAACACAATTCCACTGAAGCAAAACGGCAATCGACACCGAGCGTCAGTACTACCGTCAATCCCTCACTTACAGTTACGCGTAATGACACCCGGTAAAAACGTAACTACTGCTTCCTTGTACGGCTACTGCTTTCAATTAGTACCCTCCTAAGAAATGTTGAATTATGACGTTTGTATGCGTAGAAAAACTTGTTGCGCATTCCCTACGCCTGGGCGTCTTATGAAACGTCCGGAAGAGCAGTTGCGTCGCGACATTGTTTTGTTATTGCATAACGGTCTATTATGCAGAAAATGTTGTATCTTAATTGATTAAATGACATTTTATTGATACATATACTTTTTTATCGCTACGCATCATGTAATAAGCAACCAAACACTAAGAGGTATGTAACTCACCGCTATACATGTTGCTTTCACCTGTTCATGGATCATAGATCTAATTCCATGTTATAACTACCACAGTATAATTTATATCGAAAATTTAAATATGTATAATATACTATAGAATACCAGCGTAAAATAGCAGTTTAACACTGCTGTGTTTCGTATGATGAGTGGAGAGAACCGGAAACCCTTTTTACTAGAAGAGGCATTCCATCTTAGTCCTCACGGGTGACAC
Source organism: Parnassius glacialis (assembly GCA_033319125.1). Taxonomy (NCBI): domain Eukaryota; kingdom Metazoa; phylum Arthropoda; class Insecta; order Lepidoptera; family Papilionidae; genus Parnassius; species Parnassius glacialis. The sequence continues at coordinate 36,657,249 of JAVANC010000018.1, forward strand.
CGCATCTGCATTTTGAATCTTTATTGAGAATAGACGTCATCTACATCTATCTTCAATAAAGAATCAAAATGTATGTATATACATTTTGATTATAATTTTATTGTGATGTATGTATGTAGTTGCTATGACCCATATATAAATGTATATCTATGGGTCACAACAACCACTTACCATCAGGTGGACTTTGTGCTCGTTTGTCACCCTATCCTATACAAAAAAAATATACACTCTAGCCTGGCGGACATTTTCCTGCCCTGTTCGGTGGATAGCACCATTAGTTTCACTCCGAAGTCATTTCAGACGTTTTTACAGTGTAAATATAAACTTATTAATATCTCAACCACAGCGCCACCTATCGGATTCTAACATAGCTCTGAACCATCTCTTGACAAAACAAATATATGTGTGAATATGACATGAATCGGTCAGGTCGTTTAGAAGTTACAAGATCACTAACAGACGCTTTTAAACATAAAGATACAATGGAATGCCGTTGAAAGTGGCCTCAAAAATTCCATCAACGTATCAAAATTCAACTGAGCAAAGAGAGATTACACGATCTCTTCGGCAGAGAGCGAGACATTTATTTAAATTATCATCATTACCTAAATACTGTGCTGCAAAGAAAATACGAATATGTGTCATTGTTTCTCTTGAGAATCGTAGAACATTTCTAGGCATAGTTACTCTATACAAAATAATTAATTATCTTTATGATTGTCCAGTACTCGATAGCCGAATCGGAATTAAAAACTATACATATAAATAAAATTGAAGTCTGTTTGTAATATACAAACGAGGAAACTTCACGAACGGATAATGGCCAGAAGTGAACTAGGTTAAATTTTTCTTCAAAAAAAAATTGAGGATTATTTTGGAAAATCGATATCTGATAAAATAAATGGTCTTTGATGATTACCTTGATCACATTAATAGATCCCACCCAGGCGAAGCCGGAATGGATTGCTAGTGTAATAATATTTTAGTAACCCCGTCAAGTAAAATATACTGTAAAGATTTCCTTGGAGAGATTCGATTAGATATAGATTATATTAAAAAATAAAAAAAAATAGAATCAGACGTCACTGTGCGGAAATCCATTATATTAAAGACTAACTGATACCATCGACTTCATCCGCGTTACTTACACATCACTGAACACGTAGTACTTATAAAAACCGTTGTTTCCTAAAACTTTAATAACTTTATATTAAATGAAGATATCGGAATATTTTTTTTTAGATAAGGGCCAACTATCTAAGAAATAAAACTTAGAAAACCTAATTGAAATCTATCCAGTAGTTTTTCCGTGATGCGCACACAACTGCAAACCTCTGTCATTTTATTTATATAGATGTTAAAAATTAATTAGCTAACAGCCACGTAATAAAATAAAAGGATGTGTTGAATGAATGATAAAATTATCTAGTTTGATGATGTTAGATTGAGGGAGGGCGGGAGTTACTAACTAGGTAAGACACATCATTTTTTATTACGCGGGTCTTGACTAATTAATTTTTATTATCTTTAAAAAAAATATTCACTCTAGTGTTAGGAATACGTGGATTAAACGCCAGCCGGATATTCTCTTAAAGGAAATTCTCCCTACTTGCGGCGGCGCGGTGTAGCGTAAGCGTAACTAGTCATCAACTTTCTTTTAAAATGATCAAGGGTGACTTCCGCATGCCTCGTACTTTTGAACGTGTGTTAATTGTTCGAGCTGTTCTATACTCGATGTCACAATACATTGTTATTCTGAAATTCTGGTATAATTTTATTATGATCACCTTAGGCTAGGCTAAATAGCCGTGGTAGCTCAGAGACAAATCGTTAATCGTAAATTTCACAGTACGCGAGCAACCCGGGTTCGGTCCGTGCTGACTCCAATTTAATTTTTATTTGCATTTTTTAGCTGGTTCACCAACCGCGATGCTGGAAAACATCGTGAAATAATCTGCATGACTGTCAAAAAATATTTCAAGGTCAAATAAAATCTGCCAACATGCACTGTAGCACAGCTGGCTTATTATTGTTCCAAGAAGTAAGGATGACAAAAGCACACAGTCCACTTGATGGTAAATTGATCGTGTTGCCCAAAACATCTACATCTATTCTCGATTAAGGCTTAAAATGCAGATGCTGTCACCCCTGCGGACTAAAATGAAATGCCTTGTTACTAGTAAAAAGGTTCTCCGGCTCAACATATTCATCGTAAAAAACACAGCAGCATTCTGCTGCTATTTTACATGTGTATTTTGTTAAAGCGTGGGCTTTCCGAGTGTCCATATAATCCATTCGTCTTCAGCCATATTCTGTGTATAAAATAAATAAATGTTAAATCTTAAAATGTAGCATGTCATGATCATACCAAATGTGAAACGGTACCCTCGCTCTGATGGATTACGTTGCTTACCAATACTAAAGACATTTAAATAGTTTTTCTCCATCATTGGGACACCTGAGTAAGTTTACTGGGTAGCAGAGTGCATTGGATATTTTGCTGGTAAGGTGAGCACTTTAGAGAAAAATCTTTAATTATAAAATTGTATTAATTATAATAATTAAAAATTCATTTATGATATGAAATTTACAAAAGGATAAAGTATATTAAACCTGTAGGTTGATTCAGAAAAAAATCTGAAAGACTTTATTATCTATTTAGTTTTTTATTTTCAGTAAAACCTAATCCCCAACTCATTTCGTTGTAACGTACCACTGAATTTGTTTCATTTTAAATTATTTTCGTTTTTCTTCTTTGATCTTTACGTTGATTAAACAAGCTCCAGTACTGTCATAACACCAACGAAACCGTCATGTGGGCAGACTAACGCTATCAAAAGTCTAAACACGTAAATATGATGTACGTACAGTAAACAATAAGCTCCAACAGGCAGTCGTTAACATGTCAAATGTTCGAGACGACCTCGACACCTTTGAGGAACCTTCGGTAGCCATGTTTGGTATGACGTGTGGATACGCAAATATTGATTTGCGGTTCATTCAATTTTCTGTATGGGCGGTGAAGGATTGACGCTCAATGTAATTTTAACATAATATTTATACAAGTTTTTACGAATAACTACTGTCAGTATTATTACTAATAACAATGTCTTCAAGACCAAATTTCCATAACGGTCTCCAGATTCAACGGAGACTAGCTATCTGTGTGGGTCAAAATTGTAGTGCACGGATGTGTGCACGCTCAACGTAATTTTTTATACAAGTTTTTACGAATGACTATTGTAAGTAATAATAATAACAATGTTTACCAGACCAAATTTCCATAACGGTGTCCAGTTTCAACGGAGACTAGCTATCTGTGTGGGACAAAATTATAGTGCACGGAATAGAAAGTGAACCTGTGCTCTATTCCCTCACTCTCATAGCCCGATGCAACTGCAATCTGAAAAAGACTCCGGGTAGTTACAGAGAATTTCTTGGCAGAAAATACCAAGAACTGATTTTGATCTAACCGGGATTTGAACCCAGGACCATATAATAAACAGTCGCGCTAATGATCACTAGACCAACAAGGTAGGCAAGTAGACAAGTACTTAGGTATAATTATAATAATAATAATGTTCCAAATCCAGGCCGGTTATTGGTCACGGCGGCCAGTCTGAACGGAGACTAACCATCTGCGCAGTGCCCGAGTGTATGCGCAAGCACAGGGTGCACTCTCTATTCCCTTACTCTGGCCCGATGAGGCGGTAATTTGGCACGACCGGGAAGAGATCACGCGCAGAACCACAGGTTGAACGTGCCTTCCGAGGTACGAGGGTGAATGAAACGTCGCCAAATACCTGATGCTGGGCTGCTACTGATAATTTCTTAACAGGAAAACCCAATAACTGGTATTGGCTCGACCCGGGATTCGAACACAGGACCTTATGATCGCATTTAAGACCACTAGAGCGACGAGGCAGTCATAATATGTATACACCGGATCATTGATACAATCGATTGAAAGCTGTTTCACTAGCAATGCTTCTCTTCATCCTCCCACAGATCAGATACTCATCACCGAAAGATGATCCTATCACTATAAAATAATCTGATCCGTGATTAGTATCCGATGCTCTTTGAAGTATTTCATCAGAATCCTCTAATTCGAAAACATTTGAAAATAACCGTAGTTGAGTCCTACCAACGTGCCATTTGGCCTGGTCCTTCCCTGGTTGAGCCGACTAACGTGCTGCATAGGATAGCTGCAGCATACATGATACCGCCTTAATTCGTCATTTTAAATTCCCTTTTATTCTGTATAATAATTTAAATTTAAAAATTTCGTACAACCGACTTCAATATAAATTATTGAGAATAACTCAAAAACTATTCGCCAGATCTTGATCAAATTAATATGAGACCACATGTGAAGCACCAGCTTTCAAACAAAACACGAATCATCGAATCGAAATCGGTTCACCCAGTAAAAGGTTATGATGTAACACACATAAAAAAATACAGTCAAATTGAGTATCGGCTCCTTTTTAAAATCGGTAGAAAAAACAAATACGTGTTCAAACGTTTTCATCACCATCATCATTGTTAAAGCCCTTCACAAGTTCACTCCTGATAATAGGCCTCCCAAAGTAAAACCACAGTGCACAGTCCGAAATCTGCATTGGTGGGATTACTGCATCTCTACCAAGTCGTCACTCCGTCCAGTGGGGGGTCGCCCAACACTTTGCTTACCGGTACGAGGCTGTCACTCGAGAACCTTTCTTTCCCATCAGTGGTCGGTTCTTCGAGATACATGGCTGGCCCATTGCCATCATTCAATGTCATTCAATGTGCAATGTACGCGAAAACTACTTTCGTCCATTTTGATCCATTAGCCTATGTCGCTTACTCTTGTTCTAGTGGTTTAACGGTTTAATAAGTGCATATGTGCCATCCTCTTACATATTTGTGTCGCCATATAGCAGACCATGCACTGTCCTCTGGTCGGAAGAATATAAAGCTATAGCATACAGACGGCTCCGTGGCGCAGTGGCTTAGCAATGAGTTGCTGCGCTGGGGGCCGCGGGTTCGAATCCCGAAAGTATTTATATGGCCCACAAATAATTGTTCCGGGTCTGGATGTTTGTCCTTGTGCAATTTGTGTTTGTAAACTGCCTCCGCGATACAGGAATAAATCCTAGTGTGGGGGTAACGATTTAAAAAATATACATATACGTCCCACGGCTGGGCACAGGTCTCCTCTCATTTCTGCGAGGATTTTAGGACAAAAAAGATGTCCGCCTCGCTGCCCCAATGCGTGTTGGCAAACTTCATTTTTTTCGAAATATTTCTTGCTTATTTCTTAGACATGCAAGTTTTCTCACGATGTTTTCCTTCACCGCCGAACACGTGGTAAATTAGCACTTAAATTTGCAATTAACAAATTTCATTTAAAGATTCGAACCCGCGTGCTGTTAAACTTACATCAAGCGCTTAACCCCTGAGTTACCACGGCACGGAAGGGTATAAAGAACCAGTATACTTACAGAGTGTGAGGCATTCCATCTTAGTCCTCAGAGGTGAATACCTGTAGCCTTCTTTGTTTAAAGTTGGCGGGAATTGTCAATGGACTGCAATAGCCACTTACGAGCAGGTGGACTGTTAGTAGATACATTTATTATTTTAGTTTTATAAAAAAAAACAAGTTTTTATAACGCAAAACTTTTTTTTTTCAAATCGAAATCAATTCCATTACAGCATTTAAAAGTTGACTGTTGAACAAAGGCCTTATAATAATGATTTCTTATGTTTACGCGAACACTACACTTTAGCATATCACTGCAAGACTACAAGACACAAGAAGTTCTTCCTGCGTAGATCGGACCAAAAATTAATAAACCTAGCAAGCTAACAGCATAGGAAAGTGGCGAAGCAATCAGCTTTGTAGCGGTTTCTAACGGTTGCCGTTGAGCAATCAGTTTCAAGATAGGAGGTTCAGATGCCTGGGTGATCAGTAATCGATTGCTGAAAACAGAATTTGAAAATTCGAAACCGTTCTCGAGATAATCGTGGGACAGACGGACAGACGAACAGACATCGTGAAATCAATAAGTGTCTTCGCAAGCTTCGCCACTTAATAATTAACAACTGAATATAGCAATGGTTAACTGTGATATTGGGACGTCGTACACCTCGTCGATATAAAATACTCGAAACGTCGGGAATATAAAATAATAAATGCGATAAAATTCATACAAACTAGTTTCTATAAATTGCATAGGCGTAGGCGTTCACCATAGATTGGGAGATTGTGCCATTAGTTGCCATGCTTGGTAGGTGGGTTACCGTAGTTTTTTATTATTTTAAGTTTGTGATCAGGAAGATGCTGCTGCCCATCTCCTGATTTGTTTCCCTCTGTCGCCTCTTACGACACCCACGAAACGATATGGGGTAGTGGATATTCTTACACCGCCACTGCACGGATTCAAATAGTAATGTTTACATTATAAGATCAGGTACTATAACTTTACAGTGGTAACAGCGATATTATCAACGTGTTTTGCCGATTATAATCCGCTTATCGTGGGTATATCATTGTAAAATCTCGCATTGTTCGTAATAGTAAATTGTGGGAAATTATTCACTAAACGCGAGCACAGAACTAAAATTACATCGTTTTTAATTAAAACACACATTTTTTGTTAATCATCTATGCGCAGATACGGTTCAAATAATTTCTTCATATTTATTTCGCAGTAAATTTTAACATTAACACAAGATTCTGTATCCGACCTAAATGAAAAAGCCGTATTGGCTCACTGAAAATCAACGCTGTTGTTTCGGCGACAGTATAAGCTGAGTGATGTCCGTTTTCGTAACGTGCCAAAACACACGATGAACGTATTTTAAGAGTGATTTATATCTATACATACTTTTTTAATGTGTTTGTCAAGTTGTAGTTTTTTATTATTTTGTTTTTATTGTATTGACATGTGTACAAATATTTAAATTTAAGTGCCTAATTTGTGTGTCATGTTTGCAATGTATTTCAGATATAGAAAAGACTTCAGATTTTAACTTTAATAAATAACAATTACCACTACAGCCTATCAAAAGTCAACTGTTGAACAAGTGCCTCTCTCATAGATTGCCTCGTAGAGGAGATACTCTTATTTGCCATAATTTATGCGCTTGGCAAGCGGGTTTATGTACAGATTGCAAAATGTAGAAAAATGTTCTTTTCATCTTCTCCTAGTAGTTCATGCACTTGAACCATATTCGTATTCTCACCCCCAGTAATTTAGGTATTTTCGCTTCCCTGACTGTATCTATATATCCGATAAATTGCGTTCAAAAACGTTCACGAATTCATTGAATTTATGACAGGAATGTGTTATTTATTATCGATCTTGGACAAACTAAAGAGCTCCACAAATATTAAATTTTAAAAACTTAAATTTAAATTGTTTAAAACTAACTTAAAATTTTGTTAATTACATGTCATGATAAATAAAAATTAAACGCGATAAAATCCGTAAAAATAGTCTTATTCAATGTGTAGTGTTCGCGTAAATATAAGAAATCATAAGACTTTAGTGTTGTCCATACAAATTTGCCTCAGTCTCAATGCTAAGTGATGACACTGAAGAGTCATGTTGCTCGAAGCCATGTTGTAACAAAGCCGGGTCGCATCCAATGGCGGGTCGCGTCGTGAGGGCGCGCGATGAAAGTAAGATTGTAAAAGTTCCCATCCCGCAGCGCTGTCACTACGAACATGCCCTACTAATTCGGAATTTATGTTCTCCAATATCTCTTTGTACCGTGTGTGGTGTAACATATCCACTGCCCCATATAATCTCGTACGTGTCTGGAGAAACTGGAGGCCCTCTTTACTAGTGACGAGGCGTTCCATTTGTCTTCACGGGTGACCACAATGTGTACGTTTGTGACCTTTACTCTTTTAACATTTGCTATAGTTACCTTTTACTAATTTTATTAATTTTACGAGACGAAATGGAGTGGTTATACTGCCATCACACAGTGGATTCAACGCATAAAGGTGTTATCATCATCATCATCATTATTAAAGTCAGTATTTTTTAACACGTTCACTGTCCGGTTTCCAGACACAATAGTAAGACAATAGCAATGACCTATATGTAGTGCACGGGACAGTGAAAGGGTTAAATTAAATTAAATAAAAATACAGCTCTTCACAAGCTACTGCTGAATATAGGCCTTGCCCAAGGAATGCCACAAAGCATATCAATAGCATATCTTACGCATATTTTAAAGAGCCGCGCCGTTCACTTTAATTTGCATAAGTTAGCGATTAAATTCAGTTCAATCCCCGACACCAATGCTGATGCTAAAATTGTTACGTTTAATTACAAATGTTGATTAACCCTGAATTCGGTAGCGAGAAGAAATCGTATTTAAATTTTAAATATCAATGCTATTTAATGTTAAGTTTGTAAGCCCTTCTGATGCGCAGAAAAAGCCACACGATACATAAATTGTTTATATATTGACTTTAAATGTATTTAACAGCTTTTCTTGATATTTAGGTAAATTCAAAAGTGAAGTTAAGGCCTACAAAATATGTCTCACCTGGGCACAGGCCTGATTTATCTGAGAGGGTTTTTAGGTAAGAGAATTGTCCACCGCGCTGTGTTCGATTTTTTTTTTAATTTCTCTGACATGAAGGATTCCTCACAATGTTTTCTTTAACCGCTGAGCACATGGTAAATCTACACTTTAAATTGCTATTGGCAATTTCAGTGGTGCCGGCGGGGATCGAAACCAACCCGGGTCGGCTCGCGTACTATGACATTCACGGCAAGCGCTTAACATCTGAGCTAGCACAGGTCTTAACAGATTTCACTGGCATTTGGGTATTTAATATTATTTTTTTTAATTCAATCAACTGGACATCAATTCTAACAAATTGTTAATCTAATTAATAGTGTAAGTTAATGGGTACCTGTACTAAGGTAAATCTATATCTGAGATAGTTATTAGAATCAGGTGTTACTTTGCAGAAATCCATTATATTAAAGTTGGTAAAAATTATTTTGCCTACACCCGCTCAATGAAATAAAGTTATGTGTCTTAGCCAGTTTGAAGAGCACCTCCCGCCCTCCCATAATTGCGTGCACTATCCCCGTTACCACTAATCCCAGCATCACTACTCTCAACACCACAACACTAGAAAATACACACCACCGACGACAATACGACACCTGTCTCTACACGAGGCATCCTCGGGCGAAGTAGACTCTGCGGTGGCTGACCGGTAACGGTATCATTTTATTTTATTGACCGGATGTAGGCAAAATAATTTTTACCAACTTTACTATATCTGAGATGTATGTGTATGTATACACTATTAAATGTTGCCTGTTTTCTATTTAAAACTGCTATAATATTGTTATATCGTATGTTCATTATAACCGACAAAAACATTTTTGTTTTTCTTGTTTGCTTTCCCGGAAAATGTCAGCGTAAAAGCAGCCAGTCATAACAATATGACGTTTAAACGAAACGTCTTAGGAACTAACCGCGTAATCATGATGGTGAGCATACAGCTTTAAATATACGTAATAATACACTACACATACTATAAATACATTTCATTACTAATGTTATTTTTATACAAAAGAATAACAAAAGAGCATAGTCTCCGTGAAGTGGTGTGGTAAAAACCACTCACTACCCTATATCATCGCGTGGGTGTTGTGATAGGCGACAGAGGGAGACTAAAGCATGATATGGGCTGCAGCAAAATCCTGAAAATAACCACAAGTAATAACCCCCCCGCTCCCCCATAAGAAGAAAATTAAATACACACAATATGCATATTCAAATCGTTAAAGGTTTTAAGCGTTGATACTTGATACCTCGCAAATCTTGCGCGAATATATTGGCTACAGGCAGTGATGAATTTATAATAATGCACACGAGGCACTGGCCTAGAGCATCATTGCAGAGAGGGAATCGGTTATTAAGCTTCTGATAAAAGATTACAATATGCTTTTTTATGAAATTGCATGCCGGTAGTCAATCAAAATAGAAATGAATCTCTCGCTATTCCAAATGCACTAAATGCATTTAGAATTGATATATTGTAAAACTACCAATTTTCTTCAAGTAAAAAACCCAATATAAAATGAAAAACTCGGGCATCATTTACTATAAAAACCTAGGGCACCAAAAAGTTAAATACGGCGCTGGCTACATGCATACATTCGATGTTTCCTTTCCCAGCATGCGTTTACTGCATACGTCGTGACGAGTTTCCGTAACTATAACGGATGTCTGCCATTTTTAAGAAATAGTAGCTATTTATATTAATGCACACGGTTTAACATACACATTATTGAGGAAACGAAACCAGTTAATTGGGGCACAGGTTTTAGTATACACCATAAAGGCTTAATGCTTAACTCTGCTTTGGTATGCATAATAACTGACATAGTACAAGAATAGTCATTTGCGCAAGTACAGGGTTATAGTGCACCAGTGTGTGCACAAGCCCATATACACTCTCTATTCTCTCACTTTTATAGTCCGATGAGTTGGCTTCAGGCTCAAAACCAACGATTATACCTGCTTTATGAAGGGATTAAGCACCGCCAACTTCCTGATTCCGAGCTGCTTCCACGAGTTTCTGGATAGTATAATCCATAAAACTGTTAACCCGGCCCGATTTTAACCCGAGACCACATGACCAACATGACAGTCAATTTAATTATTATATTAAGTTGTTATGATGAAAATTTTTTATTTTAATTTAGCTCTGTCGCCTCTTAAGAGCTTAAGACACCCACGGGGTAATATAAGGTAATTCTCTTAAACCGCCACTAGGCGGCCTTTCTATCAAATTTAAGAAATATATTCGCTTTACCTTATTTACATATTTATTAGATGTTATTTTATACAATTATTAGTGCACTTGCTGCTAAGTAGATGCCTCCTGAGGACTAAGTTGAAATACCTCGTTGCCAGCAAAAGCGGTCACGGGATCCCTTTTTTTTTTGCGGATGGAGAATCATCAAATGACGCCTTTCGCTCTGGGTGGAGCGGAAGGCAGTGTCAGACTTTTACTGACTAAAAACCATCCGTGTTCCTTCAGTGCCCTTACGTTCCGGAGCCGCGGTATCTCTTTCGAACAGCCCGCAGCCCCGGGTCACGGGATCCCTACGTTCAACATATGAAACACAGCAGCATCATGCTGCTATTTTACGATGTTATTCTGTGAAAGCGTTGACTTTCCCGGTCAAACTTTAATATAGCGGCGACATGAATCTATCACATTAAAAATATTTTTTTTTCCTAATTACATTAGGGTGTTCATTTTATGATATGGTAGCTTCTGGTAGATTATGGTAGTTTCGTATGGTGAGTGTTGAGTACCGTTAACGAATCGCTTTATGTTAGTTCTCAGAGTGACAACGCATCTACATTTTATTCTAATCGAAGAAAGATTTAGATGTTTATGGGTCACAGCATTCACTTATTATCAGGTGGACTATGCGCTGGTTTGTCACCCTTATTTTATATTAAAATTATCATTATTATTAATCCAAAATTATCTAAATATATAAATCTAAATATAATCTAATCAACTTTTCCAAAAATAGTGCACATAATTTCTGCGTGGACTGGTAACGTAAGTTGTAACTGGCGCCTGAATCGAAACGCGACACTATCATTGAGCCGCAGCGTTTGGAAATCGAAAGTGGTCGACATGTTTGTAAACGATATGTACAGACAGAGCGAATACCGTTTCACAATATTATGCTATTTATATGTTATTATGTCTATTTAATAATTTTGTTTAGTGATTTTAAGTGGATTTTGTTACACATCATAATGAAAATACATTATTACAATAAAATAACTAAAACTAAAATAATCATGCAGTCCTACTCTCCATGGTTAATACCAAAAATACTGACCGCATTTGGGCGACAAAGAACTAGCCTTCCTGTAAACGCCACAGCGAAGACTAGTTGCAGATGCAGTTCTTTCTTTCAACTTATGTTTGTCTACAAAGAACATAAATAATATTATAGTCAACTATCAGAGATTTACTACCCCCTGGCCCCTAGGGGCCAGCCTCCGCTGAGTCCACTTCATCTGAGGATGCCTCGTGTAGAGGCGAAACACGTGTCGTATTTTCGAGAGTGGTATGTCGCGCCTAGTGTAGTGGTGCTGGGGATAGTAGTGCTGAGATTGACAGATTTCCGTAAATTCTGATTCTATTAATCATTCTATCTTAGTCCTCGCGACTGACAACGCATCTGCATTTTAATTCGCAAACGAAGATAGATGTAGATGTCAATGGGCCACAGCAACCACTTACTATCAGGTTGACTGTGTGCTCGTTTGTCACCCTATTCTATAAAAAAAATCACAGTACTGTGTGTGTGATCTTATTACCTTGTTATATAAAACTAACAAACTAACAAGTAGTGTTTACTAATACGGGTATTTTAAGCATAGTTTACCGTATAAGATGTTTTTATCACCATTCTAGTGAACGCAAGATCAACATTCTCCGTGGATGATAAATCGATATTATGCTCAGATCATAAACGGACTAAATGATAAAATCTATATCATTAATTTGTTGCTGATGGAGAATACATAAATCAATCATAAACTTAAATTAAAGTTATTCAAAAATATTTAATCTCTTTATCAATGGTTTAATATAAATAAAATTGCGACAGAAGACTGATTTCGAAACAAATCCGAATGCGTTTTCGGTTTTCAAAATAACTGTACTCCATACCTTTTATGGAATTCTCTCATAAGCCCGCGGCATGTTAGCACTGCTTTGCATAACTCAACCGATTGTACAAATAATCGCTCCGAAGTGAACGGGAGCGAGCTTGGGAACAACTAACGAGGTTTTCAGTACCTAGATTAGTTATGGTCTTAACCCAAAACTAAGGATTTAGCCTCAATAAGATCATTTGGTGATATATATTTCAGTGTGTTCAGTTGCGAGTTAGGGTTGTGCAAGGTAGGGTTGTGGATGCGTTATCGTCGCGCCACAAGCGAAACGCACTGTATATATAACGCCTGAATCACGCTATCAAAGTTCCGAAGTACTCCAGCAAGTAATAAAATAGCTCTGTACTACCACATGGGGCTTTAGCCGCTCTCCGGGTCGCATGGGGATTTGGCCGCACCCCAGGCTAAACACTTTGCTCAGCGGAATATCTACCCTTTCTTTCCACATGGTACGCTGCGTGTTCATAACGCTATAATTTCGACGCATTGAATGCTACACTCAGGATAAGACAAACGTCTACGCATCTGTATTATACATAAAGGAGTCGCTCTCACGCAATACCACAGCTTTTTATATTTCTGTGTTTCGAGCCCCTTTTTAATGGAATTGAGACATTCCATCGTAGTACTCAGGTGTGACAATTCCCCTGCATTTTGGTTTGTAATCGAGGATAGAAGTAGACATCTATGGGCCACAGCATCAACTTACCATCAGATGAACTATATGCTCATTTGTCACCCCTTATTCTATAAAAAAAAACAACAAGCCTTATTTGATGCACCCGCCTCACCCCACAATATCTCTCTCTACATTTCTGTCGTGTGGAACGACGTCGCAACCACCATGTAGCATGTCCCGCTCAGTCGTCGCAACGTATCCAGTATCCACCACCCAGAACACTTATTTCCAGCATCGTTTTCTTTATAGGATAAGGGAGAGAAACGAGCAAACAACCCACCTAATGGTAAGTGGTTGCCGTGGTCCATAGACAATTTACATCTTTCCTCGATTACGAATCAAAATGCAGATGCGTCGCCACGCGTGAGGACTAAGATGGAATACCTCGGATTCATGAAAAGTAGCTCCGGTTCTCTATACTCACCATACGAAACACTGCAGCGTCAAGCTGCTATACAACGCCGGTACTCAGTGAGAGCGTGGTCCTTCCACGGTAGAGTCAACCCATTCGTGCTATAACTATAATATAGCTGCAGCATAGCTCTACCACGTTATAAAGTCTGTTTAAAAATGTTGGTAAAGTGGTAGTTTACCATGTTTGGCAAACATTTTTTTTTTACTTGTAACATAATATTTACATACGTACATACAAGCGTTTTGTTCGTGGACTGTGCTTTTGAAACAGAATTCAGTGAAAGTGATCTCTCGATGATTGTCCGGCTGTGTACATAAGGCTCGAAGCATCGAACCGGTATATTACGTGCCCATAATATGACGATGCTAATCGATCTGCTGACGATCCCTTTTTTGTGTTGCTTGTATTTTTCTCTTTTTGTGTTGTTTGAACTTTAATCTTTATCTTTGTTTTAAATTTGAAATCGCTATTTACAATGATCACACATATTAAAATTATATTAGAAATGAACCAACTCTGCATGTTCTAAAGACCATGAAAAAAATTTAAGTCATTTTGCCAAATCCTTCGACTTCCACTATAAAAGTAATTTTGTCTTTACGTTCACATTCTTCACCGTATAATCATATTCGTCATATTTTAAAAACATTTCATAATTAACGGATAGTGACGATAATTTTTTTTTATCGTCTCTATCCGTCTTTTCCGTTGGCATTTTTTTATAATAATATTTATTGCAAGACTATATAAAAGTATCAGTTTTATTCATTAGTAATTCCTCATAATTATGTATTAGTATGCTTTTTTAGGGTTCCGTACCTCAAAAGGATAAAACGGAACCCTTATAGGATCACTTTGTTGTCCGTCTGTCTGTCTGTCTGTCAAGACCCTTTTTCTCAGGAACGCATCGAGGTATCAAGCTGAAATTCATATCAAATACTCAAGTCTACTGTCCCTTGAAGCTGTGAAAAAATCAAACTTCTAAGTCAACGCAATCAAAAGATACGGCCGTTTATGCCGCAAATTTTCGACATTCGCAAGGGAATCAAAAACTACAGGGTACTTCCCGTGAACTCAGAATCTTAAAATTTGGTACGAAGCAACGTATTATAGCACAGATAAAGGAAAAATTGCGAAAACCATAAATTTTTAGTTACATCATATGATAAAAATATTTTTAATAATTTTAAACTTGTATACCTACGGATTTGTTCGGAACCCTCGGTGCGCGAGTCCGACTCGCACTTGGCCGGTTTTTTTACGTATTACTGCGATTTAATATGATAAACTAGATAATATAATGAAAACGAGTAGCATAACCTTGAGTCGACAATAAAATCCAACCTGTCCGTTTCGCGTTAGAATTCTTGTACAATAATGAAGATTATTTATTACATTCACGTTATTTAAATTTTATCAAAAACAATAAACATAACTGAATTTGGCCCAGCTACAGGATCCATTTTACAAAAAAAGCTACTTATGATATATTGATGTTTAATATTTGGACCAGTAATCATTATTCAATAAAAATTTTGTTTTTGACTGGTTGTGAGTTACAAAGATATATTTTTATCGCCGGTGGCATTTGCTGACATTATTTTTTTATAATTTGAAATTATAGACCCTAAAGCCGGTAATACATGTCGGCCAAGCCTCAGCTAACGCGAGCGTAGGCAAATTTATACAAGGCGAGTGCTACAGTCTACATGTTGGCCAAGTTTGAATAAGTGAACATACTGACATGGCCGAGTAACATCTGGACGCGAACATGCCGAGTGCGGACGAACGCCTTTGATTTGTGCAGAAAAACCGACACTGTTCCGAAGTGAGACAAGTCGTCGCGAGCGATCCCGAGTAGTGAGAAGGCACGCCAAACGCACCGTATACACGTTGGCTTGGCTCTCGCCTGCACTCGGCCAGCTAGGCGAGCGACGACGAGCAATGTCGAGGCTAGTCAAATGTTCTGTCCATTATGTTGGTACTTGTCTTCGCTCAGCCAACATGTATAGCCGGCTTAAAATTATTTAAGCATTTATATTTTTTATCCTAACTTGTGTCCATTCGATTCTATTACGAACTTTATCATAGTTCAATACTAATAATCCTTAAATAATTTTCAACTGTAACTCTTTCTTTACTGAACGTAGCTCTTCCTTATACAGGGTTATTTTGCAATAACTAGCCAAGTTTGCAGAAAAGATTCTGAATAAGTAATATAGTGAAGAAAAACTAATTTAAAAATATCAAACATTCCGTACTTTTTATCTTTTAAATTCAAAATTCGTGGTAATGCATTACTTTAAGTGATTTTACTGCGCACGCACACAAGGGTCGATCGGTAGGCAAATAAGTTGTTGGCCATAAATCACATTTAATTTGAGATAATTTCAAATGAAAATAAAGCCTTATTCACTCATATTTTCAAAACTACAATAACGGTATATCATTAATTATATATATATCTTTGAAAAATAACCCTGTAAATGAGTGTTAATATTCTTATATAGGTTCTATGTGAGTAATTATGTTTTATAACATCTTGCATAAGAACAGATTTTAAAATGCGCACAAGGCTTAGTATGAAATAGAAATGTTGATAATCAATTATTTTTATAATTGATTATTAATAGGTTTCAAATGAATGTGGCATTTATATATTCAAATCCATAAGAAATTATTGTGGTTTTGTGGTGAAGAATAAATGCATTCTTTTTAAAAATAAATTAAATCTTAAATCCTATAAAAGTATTAAATATAGAATAAATTGATTTTTATGAAGTAATGTGTTTTCAATTTACAGGAATTTGATATTGATCAAATTTTGAATAAGTACAGTTTTATGGTATTTAGATGAATGATTAATAATCGGTTATAAGCATATTCAATAATCAAACATCACTAGTATAAAACCAAACTTTAAAAAAATGAAATTAAAATTTATAATAAAAAGTAAAGTGGTAACCCTAACCGTCACTACAAGCCCTACAAAAACCGTTAAGTGTTACGACATTGACTTGAAATAATTTTCTTCATGAAATGCTAAAACAACTAAATAATGCACATAGCTTGCGTAGTATGATTTTGGTTCACTAATCGGTAACTCAATATGCTCACTTTCACTTATTACATATATTTACGACTTTATTTTTTTACGGCCACGGAATGATCCAACTGGTATAAAACTTATATGAGTGATTTTGTGGTATACAAACGAACACACAAATCACTTGATGGTAAGTGAATGCTATAATCCTTCGACGTCTATCTATAATATAAAAATGAATCGCTGAATGTGTTGCTAAGCGCAAATCTCGAGAGCAGCTGAACCGATTTCGCTAATTCTTTTTTTATATTCCTTGAAGTACGAAGACGGTTCTTACGGAGAGAAAAATTTAAAAAATTGCCTGATAAAGTCTAAAAACAACACTTTTCTATATTCCCATACAAAAGATTCGTAATAATACTTAAAAGTCTATTTTACCTTTAATACCATACCATAAAGTGTAAGTGTTAGTGGAGGGGTTCCGGGAAGGCAAAACAATTGAGTGACGTTAGTATCGTATAAATATTAATGTCATTATTTGTCAATATTTATACACACTGGCAGATAGCTGATGTTATAAGGAGTAACTTGGGCTGCTTTTATTTTAGGGTTCCGCGAAAAATAACTCCACGCGGGCGAAGTCGCGGAGAACAGCTAGTTAGGAATAAAAATACACAATACAATATACAAATAGAATAGAATAGTTTGTACAAACTACTTACAAAACTTATTTAAGAAACAACTTGGAAGCCACCACTTCATTCCAGAGGTTATTATCAACCATGTACTCATTTATAAATATTATATTCAAATTCAAATTCTTTATTTGCATGAAACACAGTTGACAGGGTCTTAAGTTAAATCAAGTGTACATGTGTTTAGTCTGCTCGCAGACGTGCAAATATTTAGGTACATAATACAAAAAAAAACTATCTGTAAGTGGATCACATAAATCATTGAACTAATTTTTCCATTCTAAATATTCTGTTAGGCTATAGAAACAATTTTCCAATAACCATTTGGTTAAATTATTTTTAAAAGAGACTCCTTCTTTTTCTTTTAAATTCTTAGGTAATGTGTTATACAATAATATACTCATGTTATATAAATTTCTCTTATACATATTTTTATGACAGGGAGATTGATATATTAGGTCTGCATATTTACTTCTTAAACGCCTTGTTGTAGTATCTTGGAGGGTTTTAAAATACTTAGGGAATGATTTGGCAAAAAGACAGGCTTCTTTGATATATAAACAAGGTAATGGAAGAATATTATATTTTTAAAATAAGGTTTACAACTATCTAAATACCAAATGTTGCTTAAGGCACGGATGCATCGTTTTTGGACTAAAAGTGCTCTTTCTACCTCAACAGAGTTACCCCAAAGCAAAATACCATAACTAATCACTGATGATAAGTAGCCATGGTACGCGGTGAGGGCAGCCTCAACTGATATATTTTGCCTAAGACTATAATAACCCTTTTTATACAGTTTTTGTTTTATAAAATATTTAAACTAATAGAGAGACTGTGTATTTTCTGGGACTATGTTGTAATACCGTATACATTATCCCATGAATGAATTACTGACTCTGTGAAGTCGAAAAACTGGTATCTCTAACTTGTGCTTGTTCCTGGTATTTACAAAGTGTACATCACTTTTTTATTAAAGCTACTTTTTTGTGTAAATATACTGAGAGGCCAAAGCTTTTTTAAATAGTAGCAAATTTGCAATATTAAAAAAAAACTTTAGCTGCTCAGTATATTTCTCTCCTTCCCTCTGTAAACACCAGGAAAAAACATAAATAAATCCTATAAAAATATGTTATTAATATAATCAATAATCCTTTCAACCACTACGTGTTGGAGCCATGTTGCAGCTATATTAATAGTATAGTTGTAGCACGAAAGGGTCGCCTCGACCAGGGAAGGACTACGCTCTCACAGAATATCAGCGTAAAATAGCAGCTTAATGCTGCTGTGTTTCGTATGGTGAGTGTAGAGAACCGGAGACCCCTTTTACTGGAAAAGAGGCATTCTATTTTAGTCCTCACGGCCGACAACGCATCTGCATTTTAATTCGCACACAAAGATAGATGTAGATGTCTATGGGCCACAGCAACCACTTCCAATCAGGTGGAGTGTGTGCTCATTTGTCACCCATATTCTATAAAAAAAACACTCCTGGTAAGCTTAAAATGCTTGTGCTACGACCGGTTCAAGACGGTAGTCGAATGGTGAATTCGAACCCACGACATTTTAGAGTTAGCGGTCCGCACCCTTTTTTTTTTTTTTTTTTTTTTTGCGGATGGAAAATCATCAAATGACGCCTTTCGCTCTGGGTGGAGCGGAAGGGAGTGTCAGACTTTTACTGACTAAAAACCATCCGTGTTCCTTCAGTGCCCTTACGTTCCGGAGCCGCGGTATCTCTTTCGAACAGCCCGCAGCCAACGGTCCGCACCCTGCCATTAGGCTAATGTCGCTATAGTTAATATATTTGTTTCCTGAGGATATATGTATATATGTAATATCTTGATACCAGTAACAACTTTCTCCTGTTCTCTCTTTCTCTCTCTCTCTCTCTCTCTCTGTTTCTGTCGCGTCATAACAGTGAGTGCCACTGTGTTCCAGTCTGAAGACATACTTTTGCTGCAGTACCATACCATCAAATTAGCTGTAAGTTCGTTGTCAATTAAAAAAATACAACGCTTTGGATGCGATTTATGATTGCATCAAGTCATATATCTCTCTATATGGCTAGAGGTTTTTCCTGTTATTTCAGTTCGCTGGCCTACTTCAACAACTTATCAGTCTCATAATCACCCCTTACGTGTATCACTCAAACAATTACGGTGCCGACACACCTGGCCACCGACCGGCGGGTTAAAGTAACTGACTACCGGTAGCTAAGGGTTAGGACACACTAGGAGTCAAGCTAAAATTAAACAATGTTACAAAAAAAAAGTTATGTAGTAAATATTTAATTTTAAACGTTTTAGTATTAGGACTGAGCGCTTAATGTGTTTCAGGATTGTTAGCTAGTGGGGCACAAGATGAGAGCAAATTACTCTCATTTTTAACCAGCACCTTTTTTTATAAAACTGAAGTGACAAGTGGTGAGTAACTACTGGAGCTCATACACACCTGCAACCAACTTCTAACAAAGTATGCTATGGTACATTTCATCTTAGTCCTTAGAGGTAGCCTTCTTTGTTTGAAGTTAGCTGCAGGTGGGCGTCAGTAATCCAGACGACTACAAAGGCTTTTTTATAAAAAAGTAGTGTAAAAATGAAAGAATATACAAATGTAAATATATAATACAAATGCTTTTTCTACCGACTTCAAAAAGCCGCCGGTACTCAAGACTGTATGTTTTTTTTGTGTGTTACCTCATAACTTTTTACTGGGTGAACCGATTTCAATGATTATTTTATTATTTAAAAGCTTTCTTAATAAATATATTCCTAATAATTTATATTGAAGTCAGTTGTACAAAATTTTTAATTTTAAATTATTTAATATAAGAAAGTGTTTGTTTCCCTAAATATCGAGCCTTGTAAATGCAAAGACTGAATATTTTATTTAATCTATCATCAGATAGACCGATATTTATCAACTTTAAAAAATATTGGAAATAAAATTAGTTTTAATATAAAAATAGATGTTATATTTAATATAAAATACACCAGCCTAATAATGCAATCCTGCTGTACTACGCCATCTGTTCGAACATTCCTCTATAAGCCGGTAATTGAGTGTATACAAAAATAAACGAGTAAAAGTCCATACATTTTAAGGGAGTACGCTGTCACCTTGTGACTCATGAGTTATAAAAATAAAAATTATTAGCTGGGTTAGGTAATTATATAATTATTACCCAAATACTCAAAATCTGCTCAATTTTAAGATGCCGTTAAATCTCATGATGTCTCTATCACTTTAAGTCAAAGACTTAACGACATATTAAAAGTGAGTTAGATTTATTTGGCCATGGCTCTGACTGAATATAAAGGTAATTTTTAATTTCTATATGTTGTATTTTATTCTATAAATAAGTTTTATTTAAGGATTGAAAAATAAAAAGTAAAGTAAAGTTGCAGACTATTTACGTCCCACTGCTGGGCACAGGCCTCCTCTCATTTCTGACAGAATTTTAGTACAAGGATTTGCCCACCGCGCTGCCCTAATGCGTGTTGGCGAACTTCACATGTCTTCGAAATATGTTTTTTCTTATTTCTCAGACATGCAGGTTTCCTCACGATGTTTTCCTTCACCGCCGAGCACGTGGTAAATCAGCACTTAAAATTGCAATTAACAATTTCATTGACGCCGGCGGGGATCGAACCCGGGTTGCTCGAGTACTGTGAAGCTTACAACGAGCGCTAACCATCTGAGCTACCACGGCTCTTGATTGAAAAATAGGCCCAAATACAATATAATGACGGTCCGTAAAGTCAATAGTATCTACTAGCCAAAATCTTTAGACAGATTCCAAATGCCGTGAAACTAGAAGTACATCAGGACTTGCTCTTAGATGGGATTTTAGTAAATCACTGGATTGAAAAACCTACATTCCACTGCTGCAGACCTCGCAGACCACTCATTACTAAAAGACTTTTAGCACAAGGAAATGTCCGCCGTGCTGCCCCAATGCATGATGGCGGCAGGTTTCCTCGCGATGTTTTCAATCGCCGGCGAGTACATAGTAAATAAGCACTAAAAATTGCAATTATCAATTTCATTGCTGCTGGCGGGGATTGAACCCGGATTACTCGCATACCTACTGTAATATTTAACATTTTAGAAACTTCTGAGCTACCACGGCTCTTCAACACTGCCTTATATTATTGTTAACACTTATACGTGTTATTTATTTTCACTTATATAATAAGTGAAAATAAATAATACGAAATATTGTAATATTATTGAATAGATTAAATAATTGTAATAAATAATTGAAATAATTGTGGTCATAAGTTCTTTTTTATCTCTCTTACATTGCCTCCAAACGACAATAGCATGAAAAGAATAAATAATTTAAATATTTTTGAATTATTTCTTTTCTTATAAGTAAAATTTTTACGTGGTAGAGCCATCCTGCAACTATATTATGCATGGTTGTAGCACGAATGAGTCGGTTTGACCAATGATTTGTTATTCATTTATGGGACAATGTAGGTACAACAAAATATTAGAAAATATATTATCATATAAATTTAAATCAATCATCAATTAGAAATAATTTATTAAATAAAAACTGTATAATACTTAAAGGTTATAATAATATTGAGGAATCATCATCGTTGTCACCATCGCAGCTCACTAGCAGTCCACTCCTGAACATAAGTCTCCCCCAAAAAAAGCACAGATGAGGTTTTGCGAAGAGTAGCCGAATGGTTGCAGTTCGAAACCACGGTGTTTTTAGGATAGTGTACATAATATATATTTCTTTAAAAAATATGCCAGTTTAGCAGACTTTAGAAATTAGAACACCACGTAATTTAAACCAGTTCAACTGTACCAACATCGCATTATGTATAACTCAACAATTTGTTACATTGCATTGCGTAGCTCTTCAAAAGATGAATAGAGCACATCAATTATCGCTGTTTTTTATCTTTCAAAACGTATACGTCAGTCAAGCCGTGTCTCATTGTGCTGTTTGTTTAGAAACAAGTGTCTAATGGTAACACATCAATACTTTTCAGTAGTAACAATATACAAAATCTATTAAAACAGGCTTTTATAGGCGCTGCTAAGGTCAGCATCCAGGCTCATCATCAGATCAACTTTATGGTGCTATATTGTTAAATATTCTTCGAAATTACATAAATATGCCAAGTTTAGATTCGGATGTCGTGGAAATTATGGCAAATATACTTTTGAACTGTGAAGTTTTGATAGACTATAATGAATGAACGAATAAATAAATGTGTTTAAAATAAACATTTTTTTCCTTATCAAGCCCTTAGGAAATATCGATGTTGGAAATAACATTATTTAGAAACCTTTGAGGTTCATGGATGCTATTTTACTTGTACTATTCAAAATAATCGTAAATGATAAACTAATTAAAGATAATCATCTTTTAAAGTTTAATCATCAATGCAATATTATGTGCATGTTCACTAAACACGCATCGGAACAATCTGGAAAGTGCAACGCGCTGTCATTAACATCTACATAAACAAAGAAGTGAACAAAGCGATGAGAGAAAGTGCGGGACAACACGTATGTCTGGTAACAGCGAGCTTGATTTAATATACTCTGTACACATAATTGCAACGCGTTCTTTGATTTTTAGCTGACTTCAAACAACGTGGTGCACAAAGTGTATTTTTTATAGGATAAGGGTGACAAACGTGCACATGTTCCACCTGATGGTAAGTGGTTGCTGTGGCCCATAGACATCTACATCCATCCTCAACTAAGTATCAAAATGCAGATGCGTTGTCACCCGTAAGGACTAAGATTGAATGCCTCGTTTCCAGTAAAAAGGGTCTCCGGTTCTCTACACTCAGCATACTAAAAACAGCAGCGTTAAGCTGCTATTTTATGCTGGTACTTTGTGAGAGCATGGGCCTTCCCCGGTCAAGAGGAATCATTCGTGCTACAACTATACTATAGATGTAGCTGCAGCATGGCTCTACCACGTATAAAAGTGTACGTGTGTTGCGCGATATTTTCGTCAATTGTATGCCGATTTTATTATTCTTTTTTTATTAAATGCGTTATAATTCAGAGCAACTCAACTCTTGAGCTTGTGATATTCATTAGTTCGTTAAAGTTGGCTTAAATTCTTCTAAATAGTATGTCTAGCACCGAATTTGGAAGCTGTCATATAGAAATGTATGGAAAGTCTTTTTTAGTTTTTTTAAACGGGATTTCACTTTCTATAAAAAAATATTTCTATAGTTGTTTTATATTTTGTACACAACATTATGTGTTAAACACTATCCACAAGTTTTCCAGCACCAAACAAAGTTTATCAACATTCATTGAGTGCAGTAATAACGGAGACAAAATTTTGTCTTTTGCCTACGTTGTTGCCTACCTAAAATTACTTAGGAATAAAATACTAGTTTTTTTTTTGCTTTTTTACTTCGAAACATTTAAAATAGAATTATTTATAATTATAATTTAAACTAGTTCCCAACACTTAAAACATATTTTAACTTTATTTTTCAGCGAAAACCTAAATTATTTACGCGAATACTACAAATGGAATAAAACAAATTTTACGGATTTTATCGCGTTTAACTTTTACTTCTTTAATTCTCGATGTTTCGGGCATATTGCAGCACCCTTGGTTACGGGAGGACTTAAGTGTTTGTCGTTCTGATGTCATAGTTAACGAATGCTAGCCTTTGTTTTATTTTGAATTTAATTGATGACGAAGGAGAGTACCAGGGTTAACTATAATTCTACTTCTCATCATCTAATCAAGCCACAAAATAAAGGATTTGCCTTCATCGTCATGCTGGGCAGGATTGATGATCACAGCGTCAAATGCCTTGCACGTTAAAGGCTGCTGCCCGTCGCTGGCCGCCTGAAAGACGCTGTACTCTTTTCTATAATAGCATTTTTTAAAAGTCGCATATTATTCAGTCGTGTGCAGTATATATGTGCGTACAACCTGTGCGGTGCCCGCGGTTATAGCACACGTGTCAACTGGTTTTCAATCTATCTTATACAATCACTTATACAAAGTAAATACGCGAATAACGGACATGTCATTATTTACTTTTCATATAAGAACAAGTGACACAACTTAAAGGCAGATTTCATCACGATGTTTTCGTTCGCACGAATGCACATTTTGTGTTGATGAAGCGTGATGTCCCCCAGGGGATACGCGCTCGTCGTAAATTTCACAGTACACGAGCAACCTGGATTTGATCCCCGCTAGCACCAAATAACACATTATATTATATATTAGCACATAAAATTGCAATTAACTATTAATTGCAATTTTATGTGCTAATTTACCACGTGCTCTGCGATGAAGGAAAAGATACTTAAGGAAATTTACAAGTCTAAGAAATTAAAAAAAAACATTTTAAAAACACGTTAGGTCCGCCAACACAAATTGGGATTCCGCGGTCGTACTTCCGTGCCATAAAACCCTTTCAGTAATAGAGGCCCATGCCCAGGAATGGGACATATATTAGGCTGTAACTTTACTTTTCTAATAATTTTAAATATAATTTTAATGAACCCCTAAGCCTCGTGAACGGGGCGCGGCATCCTAACGAAGTAGGAAGTCACGTAAAACTCCGTTTCCACATTTTACGGTCCACTTAAGCTCCTCGAAGATATTTTAATGCGAGCGGAGGGAATCTCAAAGGCCTCACCTTAGTCTGCGCACCATTCAGTTAGCTCGAATATTAAGGGGACTATTCACTTGACCGCTCTAATATTAAGCGTGTATTGTAATTACATTGCGTGTAATTAGATAACTATACTTTCCATTACCACGGGTTATAAATTAGATACGATATTACTGTTTTATGAAATCATCAGTTATTATTGTTAATTCAAACCTTGAAAATTCATCTCATGGCATAGGAAAATGATTTCAAAGTATTTTTTTAATATCTATGTTGCTTGAATAAAAAAAATTAGGTACTTTTACAGTTGTCCAACCTAAACAATATGTTTAATTAAAATAATGTCCACACTAGAACTATTCAATGTGCTTTGGATTGAAGGTTAGTGGACCATTACAGGCTCCTAATGACGATGATAATCACAATTGTGCTTAAATACACATGATTAAAGTATAAATAAGCATAGTTTGCTTATTAATATTACAAGTACACATGCAATGCAGGCAAAAAATTAGAATCTAATTTACGTAAATTAATTTATGCTCTCAATTCGCCAATATTATACTCAGTTGTGTACGCGTCCTTAGATTTTTATATTATCTCTGAAAGCGTGATATACAAAGTCATTCTTCAAATCTTTATAATGAAGCAAAAATATCTCAATGGACCAGTCCCGCATACACATTTGTGTATTATAAAAACATCCGCTGTGGAATTATAGTGACTCTCGAATTCCGAGGCGGCGCTTTGCAGTGAAATAACACAGCAGTCAACGTTAGCGAACTTCATTCTTTATTGTGCTATGTAATTACAATGTTAATCATGACTACATTGTCCCTAACATAGAGTTATATGTACTACGTACTAGAGAAGCCATTATAAACAAAAAAATGTGCACTACTCTATGTCTTCGCGTATGCGCGGGACATAGGGAGTTTTGGCGGGAACTTGACCGGCGTCAGTTTGCTGCTCCTGTATTATTGTTTAAAAAATTAAATTAGATAATGGTTTGGAGTGGACTTTGATATGTAAAATTTGATAAGTAAAAGTGGTGCGAAAGTGAACTATTAGTAGAAACTGTGAAACAAGTGCTCTGATGGTGATGTGATTCTCAAAATAAGGTGTCTGTATGCTTAGGCGCCTTGAGATACCATCGCCAACCGTCAGCTGTCTGCTGGCTCAAGTTGCCGTCAAAATCTCCCAAGGGCTGCACAATGTGACGCATCAACATATTGTGAAGCAGTATACTAAGAAGGATAATTATTATAATATATTGTAACTTCAGGCTCAGAAGGGCTAGATCCCAAAGTCGTAAAACCAGTTATTAAGAAGAAGAAGAAGCGGTACATAGTGGAGTCGCGCATGCGCAGTTGATTTAAGCGCGTTGCGCCTGCGCGGTCAGTTTTTAATTCAAACTTTAATTTGAAATCTTGTGTTATTAGCGCCGTTCCACAATGCATGTATATTGAAACCACAGACTAACTAGTAGATTGAAACCACACTAAATGACACACTGTACGGATTTCAGTACAGTTCAGTTGAATATAGTGTATGTTCGGAATACGAAATCTAGTACGTAGTACATATATATCGATGGTTCCTAGTCAAAGTACTAAATCCCTGTGTCACAGAACCTACTAGGTAAGAATTACATCTAGAAGCAAATTCTTATTAAGTCTCAAATCATTTGTTTGTAAAAACTGGTTCTATCGTAATTATTATTGTCTTCGTATTTTTTAATACTAATAATGCCCAATGATATCGAGTGGATTGTATTCGCGTGCCAAGTCCTATAGGCAGAATCAAAATTAAGGCAAGTCCCCATTTAGGACTAATCCTTGGGGATTAATTTGTATAATAATGTCTAATACTTTTTATTTAGAACTAGCTTTTTTACGTGGTAAAGCCATGCTGCAGCTATATTAATAGTATAGCTGTAGCACGAATGGGTCGGCTCGACCGGGGAAGGACCACGCTCTCACAGAATACCAGCGTAAAATAGCAGCTTAATGCTGCTGTGTTTCGTATGGTGTGATTGGTGAGTCACGTCTGACAACGCATCTGCATTTTAATTCGCAAACGAAGATAGATGTAGATGTCTATGGGCCATAGCAACCACTTACCATCAGGAGCTGTGTGCTCGTTTGTCACCCTAATTCTATAAAAAAAAATAGTAGAATAGAATTAGACGTAGAAATTATTACGGTTGGATTTCATGGGTTTCGATTGTTTGCTGAGAACCTCAATTGTTTTTCTATAATCAAAATAGCCTAAGTTACTCTTTATAACATAAGCTATCTGCCAGTGAAAGTCCCGTCAAAATCAGTCCAGCCATTTTGGGGA
Source organism: Parnassius glacialis (assembly GCA_033319125.1). Taxonomy (NCBI): domain Eukaryota; kingdom Metazoa; phylum Arthropoda; class Insecta; order Lepidoptera; family Papilionidae; genus Parnassius; species Parnassius glacialis. The sequence goes on from JAVANC010000018.1 coordinate 36,684,811, forward strand.
TAAGCCGGAACAAACAAACAGACAGACAGACAGACCGACCGACAGGCACACAATTTTTTTAAGATAGACATATACACAGATACACACTACAAACATAAAACACCCCTCTGTTTTCGTCGGGTGTTAAAAACATATTTAACTTAATTTTTACGGTTCCGTACCCATAGGGTAACCAACGGGACCCTGTTATTAAGCCTCCGCTGTCCATCCGTCCGTCCGTCCGTCTGTCTGTCAGCGGGCTGTATCTCAAGATCCGTAATAGGTAGACAGTTGAAATTTTCACAAAATGTGTATTTCTATTGCCGCTATCACAATAAATAATAAATAAAAAAAAACATAAAAATAAAAATAAATTAAAAATTAAAGGGGGCTCTCCCCTACTAGAAACTCGTTTAGGATAGAATTCGGAATGCTTCATGCGCGAGTCCGATTCGCACTTGGCTGGCTTTTATTATTTTACTTTATCATTGGAAAGGTCTCAGAACGATTTTAGAAATACGTTCTTTCCTTTTTCCATTCAATTATATTAGGTATTTACCTATGAAATTGCCGTTTTTTATGAACTAAATTAACGTAATTTGTTTACTATATTTTTTATTTCTATTAATTAAACTAATCACACATGCAAACGGTGCATTTTTGCCAACGTAGTGGCAGTTTATTGATACCCTTCTTGAAGAAATCGGCTGGACGGGAGGCAACAAATTCTACAAAGGCATTTTGTACTACCTCTCAGTTATTGAATTTTTTCCCGCCAAAAAGTTATCCAAAATGTGGAAAAAGTATAAGTCTATAGGCGCAAAATCTGGTGAGTACGGCGAACGACGGAGAGCTTTCGACCCCAGCTTTTGTAACTTGAAGACCGTTTGTTGTGCAGTATGAGGTCGCGCGTTATCGTGCAGGAGCAGCAGGGACGAGCGATTGACCTAAGCTGATTGTAGACGTGTGAGCTTCTCCATCATTGTATTCAGTTCTTCACAGCTCAGATGTGTGCAGTAATGCTCATCCCGTTTGGTAAGAAGCTGTGATGAATCACACCGGCGCTAGACCACCAAACAGTGACCATCACTTTTCTAGGCGTAAGTTTTCGTTTAGGGCATTGTTTCGGTGCTAAACCAGAATCCAACCAACTTGCTGAGCGCTTGCAACTGTCAAACAGAATCCATTTTTCGTCGCAGGTAACAATAATACGGTTCAAAATTCCTTCGTTTGTGTGCCTGTTGAGTTTTTTTTTTACAGGATAAGGGTGACGAACGAGCACACAGTCCACCTGATGGTAAGTGGTTGCTGCAACCCATAGACATCTACATCTATCCTCTATTACAAATCAAAATGCAGATGCGTTGTCACCCGTGAGGACTTAGATGGAATGCCTCATTTCCAGTAAAAAGGGCCTCCGGCCTCCTGCACTCACCAAGCGAAACGCAGAGGTAAACCTCTACTTCACGCTGGTTTTCTGTGAGGTCGTGGTACCACCCCGGTTCGAGCTGGCTCATCCGTGCAACAGCAAAAGCTGCCGCGTGGCTCTACCACTGTTAAAGAGTAGTGCAAGGCGCCCTGTTTCACTTTGCTTATTTGACGCAAATGGACCAATATTGTTTTAAATCTAACGTTGAAAGCTGCTGCTAATTCAGCCGTATATTGAGTATTATCAGCTTCCACAATCGCCTTTAATGGATCATTGTGGACCAAAGTTTTCGGACAACCACGGGGTTCATTTTTTATGTTGAATTTTCCAGAACGGAAGCGGTCAAATCAATAACAGGTGATGCGTTCGATTATAATATTCGCTCCGTAAACGTCGTTGATAATGCGTGCCCCATGTGGCGCGTTGCTGCCACGACGTTACTATATTACATAATTACTCCAATTTTTTAACGTATCCATGGTGAGAAGAAGATTTAAATGCGATGAAAACAACGCTAATCAATAATTAAATGACTAATTTTGAAAAAAGAATTCCATGTTTTTAAAATAAAATGAATTTGAAATTAGAATTACAAACAAAAATTATTTTGATTTGAAATGGCCAGTACTGCAGAACAGCAATTTCATATGTAAAGACCTATTAAATAGTCATCAACAGCGTGACTTTTTAAAATATACAAACGCATGCACAAATAATTGTATATATCTTTAATTCATTTTCTACAAATTTCCCATTACTAACCTATGATTGAGGAATGTATTACGAACTTTAGATTCATTTGAAAATTCATCATTGAGCATCCGCCAGTTAACCTCTACTCCTCGTAATTTCAAACGGACATGTCTATCTGTCTGCTATGTTTTAAGTCTTAATTAAATGTGGAAGAAGTAATTTCACCTATGCCATTCAACATTTTCGATTTGAAATGTAAATTGCATTACTTGATATCAGCTTAAGGTGTAATTTAACTACAGGGTTATTTTTCAAAGAGTAGCCAAATTTTATACTTAAGTTCAAATATATAAATAATGATATACCCTTATTGCAGTTTTTGAAAATATAAGTAAATAAGGCTTCTACTTTTTTTTAAACTATCCCAAATTGAATGTGATTTATGGGCAACAACTACGCATACGCGCGCTCCTCTGTATGCGATTCAATTCACAATGTTATTGCCGACCGATCGACTATTACGAATGTGTGTCTGCGTAGTAAAATAGTAGGCGTTAATATTTATGAATGAAAATCAGTTCGAATAATGCATTACCACGCATTCTGAATTTAAAAGATAAAAAGGATAGAATGTTTCAGATTTTTTACATTATTTTTTCTTCACCATTCGCCTATATTACTTATTCTGAACCTTCTCTACAAATTCACAACTAGCCATTTTGTTTTTATTTTTTTTTAAATAAATGTGCCAATTATTATTTTAGCCATTACTTCAACTATAATATCGTTGCAGCATGATAAGGTCGGCTCGACCGGGAAAAAAACCACGCCCTCACACAATGCCAATAGCATCTTAATGCTGCTGTGTTTTGTGTGGTAAGTGTAAAAAACCATACTCTTTTTACTGGAAGATAGAACTAAGATAAAGTGCCTCGTCATTTTATCTTAGTTCTCGGGGGTGACAACACATCTGCATTTGATTCTTAATCGAGGAAAAATATAGATGTCTAGGGACAAAATCATTGTCTCTAAAACCTATAAATTATTATTATTATTACCACCTTTAATAAAAATATAGCATTATGGGAATTAATAAGAAAAAGATACCTGTATTTTTGTTATGTTTTGTGTTTATGTTAAAAGGAAAAAAGTACGTTACTAATTTATATATATATTTTGTTTTCAGATTAAATTAGGCGACACTTGCGTAAGTACTTAAGCTTAAAAAACAGGTAATAAGTACCTTTGCCCTAAAGTTAGTACTATTATTTATTCTGTGCCAAAGTCGTAAAGTTAAAAGAGTTTAGTACAACGCACAGAGTGTGTACATTTTTATAAAATCAGAACACTTTTTGTTTATTGTGTACCTTTAAATTAAATATAACTATTTACCTATTTTTTATTATTTTTTATTTTTTATATACCTATTTGTAAAACGTCTTGTCATCAATAATAGAATACTACTGGAATCTTCTAGAAGTACATTTTAATATATTTACTTCTAAAAATAATAAATTAATTGTATACAAAAAGATAAGACAGATATTTTTTTAGATATACATTGATAAAATTTTGTAGTATATTAACACACAACATATGAAAAAAAATCACCTTTTCTAATCTATACTTATACTTATCATGATTGCCACGCTTGGTAAGCTGGTTGACAACCGCAGTTTTTTATTTCCCAGTTGTCATTAGAAAGACGCAGCTTCTCCTGGTTTCTTTCCCTCTGTCATCTCTTGCGACACTCCCGGAACGACACACGTATTAGTTAGTGGATATTCTTACATCGCCACTAAACATTGGTCTCAGCTAACATTTTCGAGTTGGCGCAAACAAAACTTAGCCGCAGTTTTCATCACCAAAACCAGAGATTCTTCTGCCACTTATAAATACTCACAAATTCCGGTTACCACTCACCCACACAGGTTAGAAAGCTAGTATTATTACAGGATGTTTTGTTTGTAAGTCAACACGGATTACAGTAGCCACTTTTCAACAGTTGAACTGTATATTCGTTTGTCTCTTCAATTTTATAAATAAACTAGCGATTCGCCCCGACTTCGCCGAGGTGATTTCTGCATCTTGATAACAGCTCCACCTATCGGGTCTAATTGTGAATCTAAGCCACCAAGGAACCCACTCAAACACACAATTTTTTTATAAGAATCGGTCGAGCCATTTTCGAATTATAGCAAGACTATTTTTATATATAGAGATGTGTAATCTGTTCGGACACAAAAATCTTTTATTTATCATTACGATCAATGAATAAGTAAGCAAATACGGATAAGAAGAAATAAATAAGAATTGTATAAAAAAGTATCCGTTACCGTTACCGTTAAATTCCACTGCTGAATATAGGCCTCCCCCATAGCTTGCCTCATACGCTCGGCAAGCGGGTTGTCAAACGCAGTTTTTTTAGTCGTTATTAGGAAGACACTGCTGCCCATCTCCTAATTTGTTTCCCTCTGTCGCCTCTTACGACACCCACGGGATGATATGGGGTAGTGGATATTCTTACACTGCCACTACAGGTTTCATTAAAAGATGTATCGATTGTAGTGAACTATCAAATAAAACCGGAATTTAATCTGCAAACTGAAGGCAGTTTGAGAAAAGATAATTACGAAATATTTAGCAATTTTAAAATTACTAAAACACAGTCGTAGTCGCTTCAAATTTAGGGTCATCGCGCTTACAATCACGGGCAACCATTTCGCTACTTTTCACAAATAAAACCTTACACTCTCAAACACACAAGAACAATAAACAAAACTCTTATTACCTAAGCCATAAAATGTATAATTCGAACGTAAACTTGTTTTCAAACGCAGCTTGTGAGCTGGTATTAATGCGTGGCATTGACGTGCATGTTTCGGGACGTGATTCAGTAGTCGTTCCATTTACAAGCTTTATACTAAGGGTTTTCTTATTGTATTTAAATTGAGAGAATCATTTTAACGGTAGAGTTATGACCTGCCCGGACTTCGCCATTAATTCTCGTCGCATACCACTGCGACAGTTGATGTCTATACGTATATAATGATAAGCTCTTAGATTTAGATATTTTTGCGACACCTACACCCAAAGCCAAAAAGTGGTAAAATTAAAAATGTTGTACGTCAGTTGTACAAAATTTTTAAATTAAGTAAAATTAAAAATTTTGTACAACCGACTACAATATAAATAAAATGAGAACATCATCGATGTAGTCAACGTCTATTAAATACGCATTATTAAGGATAACTCAAAAACCACTGGTCAAATCTTCATCAAATTTGTAAGGAGCACATGAGAAGCAGCTTAACACTGCTGTGTTTCGTATGGTGAGTGTAGAGAACCGGAGACCCTTTTTACTGGAAAAGAGGCAGTCCATCTTAGTCCTCACGGGTGACAACGCATCTGCATTTTGATTCGCAAACGGGGATAGATGTAGATGTCTATGGGCAGCAACGACTTACCATCAGGTGGACTGTGTGTTCGTTTATCACCCTATGCTATAAAAAGCACCAGCTTTTAAATAAAAAAAATCAAAATCGGTTTATCTAAAAAAAGTTCTGAGGTAACACATAAAAAAATTCCGTCGAATTGAGAACCTCCTCCTTTTTTTGAAGGTTGTTAAAAAACAACTGTTGCAGCACTTAAAAACATGTTATTTCTCTCTTTTTTTATATGTTAGTTATATTATGTATAAATATTGTAATATAAGTTTATTTTTGTTTGTACTAAGCAAAACCACAAAATAAATAATAGTACAAGGCGAAACTAATTAAGACGTGGATAACTTAGTTGACTGTATAATTATCTACTTATACGATTTTTTTTATTTAAACTGTTATTCTTTGTAATAATCATTGTACTAATGTTTTTTCCCCAAATAAAAGAAAATGTGACTATTTTTGGATTTAAAATAATTTTTTCGTTTTTTTTTAATGTTCAAGTTTTTTGGATAAATATATAATAAAGCCTAGATCACTGCTGGTAATTGACCCCATATTTTTTTATAGGATAAGGGTGACAAACGAGCACACAGTCCATCTGATGGTAAGTGGTTGCTGCAGCCCATAGACATCTACATCTATCCTCTATTACAAATCAAAATGTAGATGCGTTGTCACCCGTGAGGACTAGGATGGAATGCCTCATTTCCAGTAAAAGGGGCCTCCGGCCACCTGCACTCACCAAGCGAAACGCAGTGGTAAACCTCTACTTCACTCTGGTTTTCTGTAAGGTCGTGGTACCACCCCGGTTCGAGTGCGACAGCAAAAGCTGCCACGTGGCTCTACCACTGTTAATCTACCTGTTCGTGAAGTTATAACACGTAAAAAGTTGGTTACAAAATTATTTGACGTTTTAATTGACAACAAGAAACAGTATCTCTTGAAATGTACAAACTAAATGTACTTGAAATGTCTTTCTATGTTAGTCTGAAATTATCGAAATATTCGATCGATGTAAGGCAATAAATACAAAACCATAATCTTGGATTGAAAAAATTATAAAAGCTCACCATATGCATTGAAGTAAAATGCACTACATACTAGAACTGAAAGAAAATACAGCAGTAGAAGGAGACAAAAAGTACCTTTTTATGGCAAAGATTAAGTAAGTTTGAGCCCGTGGGCTCCACTAAGTATCTGCGTATATTCTAGTACATATTGCATTTTACTTCAATATATACCATATACAAAGAAATATATAATACCACACACGCATTTAATCTGATAATTTCTATTCATAACAAATTTTATATCACCAGTATATATACATATCTATAAGAGGATATAAATTCTTTCAATCTTTAAAAGTGGAACACATTGTTACAAAATGTTTAAATTATTTTTCATAGATCAGTACCAACTTTACTTTCAAAATAAAATACGCGCAAGAATTCTGTTAAATATTTTCAACAGTGAATTAGACCGTATCGTAGCTTTGGCGAATATAAAAGACGTATTCTATTGTATTCAATTTTACCTTCGCTTTCATTTCTTTACCTTTCTCTAATATATATCAGAATAAGGAAATCAAATCATTTCAAATTTTCCTCTGACAATTTCACTTACCCATAGGTAGTACCATAAAATATATATTAACCAAAAGTTCTCGATTGAAAGTTGTTTTAATTGATATGAAATAAAACGCAGACTGATCGCTCTCATTGGCGAAGGTGGATTGGTTGAATTGATAACTTTTCTGGAGCATTCATAAATAAACCTAGCAAGCTAACAGCATAGCAAAGTGGCGAAGCAATCAGCTTTGTAGCGGTTACTAACGAAAAAAAAATTCAAAATAGGAGGTTCAGATGCCTGGGTGATCAGTAATCGATTGCTGAAAACAGAATTTGAAAATTCGAAACCGTTCTCGAGATAATCGTGGGACAGACGGACAGACGGACGGACAGACGAACAGACGGACAGACATCGTGAAATCAATAAGTGACTTCGCAAGCTTCGCCACTTCATAATTAGAAAATTTTAATCTGCAATTATAACATTCAACAGATTATGTATTATTGATTTTTTATGCGAAATTAATTCGTTTATTGTTTAGAAAAAAAATTAAATGCCCCAATGATCATGTAGTGGTACAGCCACGCTGCAGCAACATAAAATGCTTGCAGCACGAATGCAGCTCGACCGGGGCAGAACCACGCTCTCATAGAATACCAGCGTAAAATAGCAGCTTAACATTTCCGTGTTTCGTATGGTATGTGTAGAGAATCGGAGGCGGAAACGAGGCATTCCATCTTAGTCCTCAGGGGTGACAAAGTATCTACATTATTAATTGAAGATAAATGTGGATGTCTACGTGCCACAGCATACACTTACCATCTGGTAAACTGTGTGCTTGTTTGTCACACTCATTCTATAAAACAACTACCGTGTAATGCCGGTGTAAAAATATCCAATACACCAATTTGTCACATGTGTAATGTAAAAGGCGACAAAGGGGAAAAAGCAGGGTATGGGCAGCAATGTCTTTCTAATGACAACTAAAAAAACCTAATAAAATTTCGGTTGCCAACCTACCTGTCAAACGTGGCCACTATGGTGAATATAACCCCTAGGAGGCAGTCTATGGGGGATGGTTTAACAATAGAAATTTGATAGGATGTAAACAATAATGTTTTTTGTAAAAGTATAAATACGAGTGTAATTGTTGATTGTCAAAAACGCAAACGTTACGGATGCTAGGATTATCGTTAAAGTTAATTTTTTTCTGTTAATCTTTACCTTACAAAGAGAAATCACAAAAATTTAAACTAACAAAAAAACAGTATGTATTACCATTTTATAAAAGCCATAATTGATTTGATTTTCTCTAAATTTAGTTAAAGTTACAACCTATATACGTCCGGCTGGGCACAGGCCTTCTCTCATCTCCGAGAGGATTCTAGGGCAAGGAAGTGTCCGCCGCGTTGCCCCAATGCGTGTTAGCGAACATCACATGTCTTCGAAATATTATATTTTCTTATTCCTTAGACAAACAGGTTTACTCATGATGTATTTCTTCACCGCCGAGCACGTTTTAACTCAGCACTTAAAATTGCAATTAATAATTTCACTGGTGCCGACGGGAATCGAACCCGGGTTACAGCGAGCGCTTAGCCCGTGAGCTACCACGGCTCAGGATCTAATTTGCTTTAATATTAAATATTAATTACTAATTATAAAAAAATTAAATCACGGCAGTTTTATTTTTAATATTAGAATGACAAAAAATCTAACAGTCCACCTGATGTAAAGTAACCACTGTAGCCCATGGACACCTGTGTATAACTTCAACAAAAACGGTCGCGGATGTGTGAGACCTAAGGACTAAAATTAAATACCTCATAGTACGTAATTATTCTATTTGTCTTGTCCCTAAAATACGGCAATGATTGCACTTACTGCTGCAGCCTGCACCAACAGGTAGAAATCGGTAATTACGTAGTAACAATCATATTATATATATATTTTTTTAATGACATAATATTATAATCTGTACAAACTACTGGCACATAAAGCTATCTAAAGTAGAAAAAAAATTTTTTTCGACTTCAAATTGACAGAAGCGCGTTAATTTAATTATTGGAACGAGTTTATCCAACATCCTATGCCGATGTTTGTGGATATTTTAGTGTATTTACAAAGCGGATGCGCTTTTTATATACATTTCTCGATGCCAGCTGTGAATATAACTGTAAATTATGAAGTTCGTAGGTTAATGTGAGGAGGAAAACGACATTTTAAGACCTGCTTTGACTTGTATTCTTTTTTTTCAATTATGTGGAATGGTTGAACGCGCATACATTAGTATAAGAGAAAACTCTAACATGTTACATAATCAATATCCAGGTACTATAGGAACTGTATGCAATACAATCTGAACCAGCGACCCACATGATACTATCCTTAGGTATTGAGTTACTGGTGACCACATGCAGAGCGCAAGCCCCTTAACTTCCGCCTACGATGTACAGAATAATGTCTGTGATTAAAATCTACGTTACACCAAAGTTATATTCTATCTAGCTTTGTTTAGGTGACAGAGCGTCGGATTCTTAACCTAACTCCCCTCTTAACTGTACGGCTTAATTTTTAGAAATACAAACCTTAAAATAATAAAATTTTAATTTTTCTTTCAATATTAATGTAACTATGTTTTTTTTTTCAATTATAAATATAGCACCTACCAATAATTTTAAAACACAATGTTTTTTTTTTTAAATAAAACTGAAGAGACCAACGAACTTACAGTCTACATGAACATCTACAGCCAACTTAAAACATAGAAGGCAAATGCGTTGTCATCTCTGAGGACTAAGATGGAATGTCTGACAGCATTGAGTTATATGTACTACGTACTAGAGAAGCCATTCCAAACAAAAATTGTGTCCTACTCTATGTCTTCGCGCATGCGCGGGAGTAGTAGTCGCGCATGCGCGAATACTTTTAATTTGATATAAAATAAGATATTAATATAAAATAAATATTAGAATTTAATATAAAATATCTTAATTTAATCTAAACAAACATTATATTTCTAAATAAAATATAATAATAAATATTTTATGAAATTCACAAATCGTCAATTTACGCAATATTTAGTTTGTACGGATTGCAGCACAGTTCAGTTGAACATAGTCAATGTTCGGAATGGCTTCTCTAGTACGTAGTTTTTTTTTATAGGATGAGGGTGAAAAACGAGCACACAGTCTACCTGATCGTAAGTGGTTGCTGCGGTCCATAGACATCTACATCTATCCTCGTTTGCGAATCAAAATGCAGATGCGTTGTCACCCGTGAGGACTAAGATGGAATGCCTCATTTCCAGTAAAAAAGTCCTCCTGCCACCTGCACTCACCAAGCGAAACGCAGAAGTAAACCTCTACTTCACGATGGTATTTTGTGAGGTCGTGGTACCACCCTGGTTCGAGCCGGCCCATCCGTGCGACAGCAAAAGCTGCCGCGTGGCTCTACCATTGTTAAATACATATAACTCAATGTCTGACAGTCTGTAATCATACTGGCTCTCTATCTTTCAAACCGCACCATAGCAGCTCAAGCTCTGCTATTTGACGGACTATCAGACAAACCCTTGTATACATGTATATGAATGACAAAGAATGCCAAAAGGCCAATGAACCCAATCCGTCTATTGTATATCTTAATTAAAGGTTTATTTTCATCACAATCATTATCAGTCCATAACAATGCACTGATGGCTATAGATCTCCAATTTTTTTCTCCGATTTTATTGTATCGATGAAAGGTGAACAAACGTGCATACAGTTAGCTCGACTGTAAGTTTATGCTGTTACACATAAATAACATCTAGATTAAAAGACAAAACGCAGATGCATTGTAACCCTTGAGGACTAATATAAAATGCCTCGTTACCAGTTAAAAAGTTCTCCGATGCTTGGCACTGGCTATTTTACAGCAGTATTATGCTGCTATTTTACGTAAGCATTCGAGCGTGCTCATTCTTCATTCCAGTCGATCCATGCTGATCTATGAGCCACGAGCTACAATTATTAATTCAGCTTTGCTCTACCATATTAGAAAGGATTTGTCGTAATTGCAACGCTTGGCAGGCGGTCCCCGCTTTATATATCTTTTTTTTTTCTATTCTACTAAGCCAGCGCTTATCTACGATCCCACCTGATGGTAAGTGGTTATGTAGCCTAAGATGGTGAAGCGCACTGACTTTACAACAGCCTATTCACTTTTGCCTTAAAGACACACACACTGTAATCGGATGGAAAGATAGATGCTGGCAACTAGCGATGAGCGTTGAATCAACGAACTAGTTGAATCAACCGTTGATCTCCTGTCAACGTATTAACGTTTACCGTTTATGAATCAACTAGTTGAATTCGTCAACGACGTTTATGAATTTAACTCGTGCGTCTCATTAACGCAACGAACTGAGCAAGTTAAAAAACTTACGTTGATAGTAACGTCATAGATTGTGAGCAATGGTCATGTCATACAATTTGAACTCTAAGTAACCTAAAAAAGAGTTTATTTTCGTAATTTTTATTTTAAGAATAGTACTTATGACGATATTGGTGGAATGGCGCGCCCCGCTCATGCCTTTCGAGAGAAATAGGTCAATACTAGTTTGTTTGTATATTATGCAACGATAGGAAGTCCGCTTTCTTTAATTTTTTGATTGACGGTTAGTGACAAATTGCGCGGAAGGTCAGAAATTATTTTGCGGCATATTGTAAATGTTTAGAGTTTAGACTTTTTAGTTGATGTTTATAATTACAGTGTAAATTTGCTTGTGTTAATATAATTGTGTATATTTGCATAAAATAGGATTACTTAAGGTACAAAATTGAAAATGTCGGGACGTACTGGGGTAACAGTGAATCGTGGCTGTATTTCGAAAAATTAAAAAAAGAAACAAAAAAAATATTTAAAAAAAAACTATAATAAAACATATTGTAAATAATAATTGAATTGCGCACATAGAAATAGATGATCTTTTAAATACGCCTGAGTAGAATATGATTTATAGATAATTGTATTCAATCAGTCTTAAACCTAAAGAAAAAGTATGAAGGGAAGGTCATCTAAGTAGAACCATCAATCAAACGATTTCCAATACATGCATTGAATCAAATTGTTTCTAAAATTGAACGTCGTAACGTTGAATTAAACCATTCAATGAATTAACTTTTTACGTTGCAAGTTGACATTAGTAGTAAGTTAACTCGTTGACGAATTTAACTAGTTGATTAACTAGTTGACAAAGTTAAATCAACGTTAACGTTTCGTTAACGGAGAAACCGTCAACGACCCATCGCTACTGGCAACTTATTTCACTCCTTTGCTGTACGCATGATGAACGACGTAGCGAACCGTTTAGTTCGAATGCATGGTAAGTCAACTACGAAAGGGTGGATATTGGCCGAATGTTTTGTATATATGACAAGGTATATGCAATTATTAATTCATAAAGAAGCCCACGTTTTACAGACAAGGTCAAATAGTAGTTATATCTTGCTACGTATGTAGCCGCCTTTTACGATACCCAAAGAAAAAATCGTGTGATGGATTTTATCTATAATGAATTTGTCATAACAATTATAATGTATTAATGTGTTATTTATATCAGTTATATTTTCCCATACACGTTGTAGATAAATATTGTTTATGAAGTAATTTTCAAACAATTAAGGGGTGATTTTAGACGACATCGCTCTTGAATATTTATAAAGAAAAATAAGTTTAGTATGTTTATTGATACGAAAAAAAAACACCTAAAAAGTTCAAATTTGAAGCTCAAAACTCAGTTTAGTGTCAAGCGACCATATAAATGCAAATTTGAAAATCCGTGGGTTCGAATCCGCATTCGACTATTTTCGTGCACCACTCCTATAGTATTTTAAAGCTACTTGGATTAATTAACTGGATTATTAGCGATGTTTATAGCGTTACAAGTGTTAGTTTAGTTTTTTAAGTTCTTAAAGTTTTTACGTACATAATTAAGATTATAAGTAAATTGTGAAGATTATTTTTAGTTGCTCTTAGAGGTAAAAACGAAAATCCCATTTCGTACTAATAGCTCGAGCTTGTTACTATTTTAATATATCCAGTTCAGGCTTGTTAAAGTTATACCAAGCAAAATTCTACGCAATCAAGTCTAACATTCAATCTATAAAATTAATATCGGATCGACATAAGGACAAATATAATTTACGATATAAACATAATACAACCACCGTAAAACGATTTATAGACTAGTACGTATATACTGTGTGGTCCAAAGTCTAGATAGGAAGACCTGAGTTTGATCGCTGCCGGCACCAATGAAATTATAAATCGCTATGAAAATGCTGAGTTACCACAAGCTCGTCATCTCTTCTATGACTTACGTTGTTTATTTTAAAAACACTACTTTCTTTCTTTGCGTGCTTTTATTTTACATATTGCTTACTTCTTTATGTTCTTGTTTATATTATATCACAAATTTTTATACGTGGTAGAGCCATGCTGCATTAATAGTGTTAGTAGCACGAATGGTTCGGCTCGACCGGGGAAGAACCACGCTCTCACAAAATAACAGCGTAAAATGGCAGCTTGATACTGCTGTGTTTCGTATGGTGAGTGCAGAGAACCAGAGACCCATTTTACTGGAAAAGAGGCATTCCATCTTAGTCCTCACGGGTGACAACGCATCTGCATTTTGATTCGCAAACGAGGACAGATGTAAATATCTATGGTCCACAGCAACCACTTATTATCAGGTGGACTGTGTGCTCGTTTGCCACCCTATACTATAAAAAAAATCAGTAGGCTGAAGTGGCAATGTGCCAGCCATATAGCTCGAAAAACCGATAATCTATGGGGAAGAAAGGTTCTCGAGTGGCGACCTTGTAGATGGTAAGCGAAATGTAGAGCGGATACGTACTAGACTGGGTGAAGATGCAAGAAGTCGATGAAGGTTGGCGACTCAGGACATTATATGTGTAGGCTTAAATATTTTAAATATATTTTTTATACACACGACTATATAATAATTTTACATATTGAGGCGACTTCGTGGTTTTATTATAGTATTAAAAACAAGATTGATAAATTCTTATTTTAATTCAAAATTCCCATTTCTTTGCCTAGGATGAACTATGTTACCAAGTAGATCGTATGTGACTTGAAATTCTTGTACATTGTAAAAGAATTCCGCAACAAGAGCCACCCTGACAACAACGCCTGTAACTAAAATCGCTTACCGTCTAGCTCGTATTTAATGAATGAATTGAAGAAAAACTATTTATACTCTAATCGAGATCGGAATGAGTTCTGATTTCCGTGGTAGTCTTCTTTCATAATACTATGGCAATTCCCATTTGTGGCATTAATTGGTCCCTATATGTTAATTGGAGTTACAAAACCGGATGCACCATTTCGTTTCGGTATTTCTTTGATGGACTTTAAAATTGGAATTAGCACATACATACCTATATACACACATACACAAACTTTCACGCCTGTTACACATCTACGCACACATGCTTGTTGGTTGAGAGTATTTTTAACTTGGCTCATCTTTTATATCGCTAGTTTGCTGAATAAACTTCCGTCTAGAGCGTTCCTTACCGAATTTTCCACTCAATTCTGCAGCATAAATTTGTTTTGTCACGCTTTTCTCATTCATTCTTTCTACATGACCAAATCACCGAATCATCTCTTTAGTCACAATTCACAACGTCTTCTGTACACTACACTTTTGTAAACAATTTCTCACCCTATCATTCAGTTTCAGCCCTGAAATGAAATATCTCGAATATAATTTGCGATATTCTTAATTACTTATTGTTTAAGATACATATATGTGAACACGTCTGAATTTTAACCAAGCCGTGTTTCTTGCCTTTAAGTACAAGATTTTTATAATATAACGCCAAATTTTATGAGTAAATTTACTATCGCACTAAGTACAAAGTGATATGTAATTTTTATAATTCATGGATAGAGCGCGTTAATCGATGACGGTGATCTAGCTTAGATTGTAAACACGTTAACCCACTATTTGCAACCATTGCGCTTTTATGTACTACGTAAGTATATAGGGTAAGTCCGGGGGAGTTGGCCATAGTTTTTAAAGAAGTCACTCAAATAAAAACTACAAGGATTAATTAACAAAAATCAACTTTTTATTAAACTTTCGACATTAAACTCTAAGAAAATCACAACATTTTTTTGTCATTTTAACATAATCAGTCTCATAATTTACTTTTTTTTCAAATCACGATTGGCCATCTCTCCCGTAGTGCCCGGTAGAGATGGCCATAGAAGCAAGGGAGAGATGGCCAGTTTGATAATCTACATTTTAATCACTTTTTCCCTTTAAGTTTTTGAGCCTTAGCTCATTCTTCTTTTTCTGTCCACATGATGAACACTTATCATCGAATTCGGTGCAATTTTCATGTACCCACAGTTGGCATATAACGCATTGAATCCAATCTTCGATGAGTTGCGTTTCGTAATAATTTTCTCCACAACCTACACAGTTATCCAATTCTCTGTTTCCATCTTCTTCATCAGACGAATTACATAATATTAGTTCTTCATCCTCATCACTACTTTCAGATAACTTTCTTAATGATTTTCACTTTCTTGGTGCTCGTTTTATTGTTTTTATCTCAATTTTTCTTTCCCTTTTAACGTCTTTTTCGAAATTTTTTTGTTCCCTATTTTTTTTAAGTGCTTCTTTAAATTTTCTTGTTTTGATGTGATTCTCTGAGGTTAAAAGCATGCCTACCTGTTTAGCACGTTTGCGTACTTCAATAATTTTTTGTGGAACTGGCGATATTTGCTTTAAAATACGTGTTGGAGTCAGATCTGGCAAATCGCTTCTTGGAGGGAATTGTTCTGACATTTTTTTAACTACTGCTGCTGAAGCAGTAGCAAATAATTTTTTAGGCCTTCTTGTAATCATCTCAGGACTTGCGTTTAAAACTATTTGCTCAACAGAGCTATTTGGCTCATCGATTGCAGGTGATATGTCTTGTCGCACTTCGAAAGTATTTGGAACTGGTTCCAGATTAACAGAAGCTATGTTACTAGTATTTTCTTCTTGCTCCTCGACCATAACAGTGGCTGTACACTCATTTTGAGATTTAGACATTTGCTTTGTCAATTCTCGGGTAAACGCGTAGTCGGGAATTGCAGATGGATTGAAGGGGTGGACACCTGGAGCTTTAAAACCCGCAATTGCATTCTCTGCAGAAGCTGCTTTTCCCCACGCCTTATTAAGCAATCTTCCAAATGATAATCGTGTTATACGACGACCAGGATTTTGTTTTAGCCAAAGTCGACACTGCTCGTAAAAATGAGTCTTCAGTGATTTAAACACCGTACGATCTAGTGGTTGGAGGTAGTGAGACGTGTGGCTTAGCATTGGAAGTAAGGTGATGTCATTGTCCTTTGCATATTCCAGCATTTCCACAGAATTACAGTGACTTGAATGACCATCTAGTAAAAGAAGTACTCTTCCAGCTGGTTTCCTCGGAACAAAATGTGTTTTCAACCATTAAATAAATAAATCTGAGGTATTGTACGCTGATTTTGGGGACATGAAAAGTCTCGATCCCGGTGGCATCCCATCCTCAAACTCAGGTTTTTTGTTTTTGCCTTTCATGATACAGGCAGGTGGTAAAAATGTACCTTCAGCATTGCAGCAGGCTATAACTGTAATCGTTTCTCCCTTTTCAGTCGAAGTAACTGTAGATACAGCCTTAGAACCCTTTTCAGCTAGAACATGCCCTGGTCGATTATTAAGCTAAAGACCAGTCTCGTCTATGTTGAAGATACAATTCGGTTTCAACACACCATCGTCTACTGTCAATATACTTTCAAGAAGTTTAAAGTAAGCGTCAACCTCCAGTTTATTCATAGCAGTTGATCTAGCTAAAGATACTCCTTCTGACTTTCTTAATGTAATATCGTGGTTTCTTCGTAAAAAACCTTGCAACCAGTCATATCCTGCTTTTTCACTTTCTCTATTAACTCTGTGATTCAAATTCAATTGCTCCGCGAACTGGTACGCAATCTTTCTGACGTCATCAATAGTCAATGGGAAACCATTTTTTGCATAGTTTTAATATGGTTAGCGAGTTTCTTCTCATTTTTTTCGCCGAATAAAGAGGATGGTCCCATTGGTCCTTTTTTGTCATTATTTTTCTTGTATCGCCTTTCGAGGGTCTTCCTTGGTACTTGATAGGTTATTGAAGCTGCGTAGATAGTCATTTCACCTTTTTAACAGCGTCCATGGCCGCCTTAAGTAACTCTTCACTCCAGTTCCCTCGTGAGCTGCATGCTTTTCTTTGGTATTTATTTGGTATCTAAAAATAAAATATTGTGATATGAAATACTAAAACCAAATAAGCATAATAGCACCATAAATAAAGAAAAATATATCAAGTTATAATAATATAACTTTCACCATTACGCATTACATATATGGTAGGTGTGAGATGGCCTTATGGTCATCTCATACCGATTATGTATGGCCATCTCTCCTAATCAGCCGGGATAGATGGCCACACATTATTTGTAGAAAAATATAAACAACCCACGCGCCATTTTGAGGTTATGTTAAAGTGTGGGTCATTAACTGAGCACTTAACTTAAAAAAACCACTTACTTTTTATGATGTCTTTTCACCACACTGTATAACGTAAACCCTTTGAAAACTTTAGGCTATATACAAATAAATGTAGGTACATTTTACTTACTTTTTCGATTTTTTTCACCGGAGATGGAGCGAAATGTCGTTCCCACACACAGCACAAATTGAACTAATAAGAAAGTACTGCCATCTATAGTATGTGCCAAATCGATTGAGAAAAACGGACAATGACTTTTCGGTCGTTTAACCAGGGGTTACAAACCTTCAATATATAGGCACATTTTATATGTAGTACTTTCTTTATTTATAATGATTTTTTTATAATGATTGATATAATATATATTTATTAACTATTATTAAAAAGTTATGTGAAAGATCGCTGTAGAAGAAAAATCATCTATTGTTATAAAGTACTTTATTCATTTAACAACAAAAAACATTAATTTATAACACATATAAAGATTCGAGTGATAACGACACCGAATAAGTACGTACTTATGCAAAAGATAAAACTTTATTTTTAATATTATATAAGAACTTTATTTTTATTCGGTGCAATCATCACTCGTATCTTCACTTGATGAACTATCTGTAACATTAATTATAAAGCGATCTGCAGTTTGGTCAATTCTATCATCCATGCCACGCATTTTTTGTTCAACCTTAAGGACATGCTGAACACAGTTTTTCCATTTATCTGGCGTGATTTGAGTTAAACCATCTTTAAGTAAATTTTTAACATCTTTTAACTTGAAAGTTGTATTTTTTCGTGCAACGTACCCTTTCACATCTGCCCACACAAGTTCAATGGGGTTAAGCTCACAGTGATAAGGAGGTAACCTTACCACTGTGATGCTTTTTTCTTTTGCCATCTCGTCGGTGACGTAACTTCGATAGTTATCTTTAACTGCCTTTATTTTTTCCATTAAGTGGGTCTTTGTGTCCGAGGGCACGTATGCGATCTGTTTAGATTCTAGCCATTCCTGCATATTTTGTTTCCGCCAAGACATTGTTGGGGTTTTTTCTAAACGTCTGGAGTGGTAACTAGCGTTATCCATAACTATGACATCGCCGCTTTGCAGTTTTTCTATTACTTTTCTAAACCAGTCCTCGAAATGGAGAGCGTCCATACTCTCATGGTAGTCACCAGTAGATGATGATTCAAATACCCAATCACATCCCTCCAAAAAGCCATTTTCATTGCCAACGTGTACAACTATTAATCGCTTTCCTTTACCCGAAG
Organism: Parnassius glacialis; assembly: GCA_033319125.1. Lineage (NCBI taxonomy): Eukaryota > Metazoa > Arthropoda > Insecta > Lepidoptera > Papilionidae > Parnassius > Parnassius glacialis. Next base: position 36,703,794 of record JAVANC010000018.1, read on the forward strand.
GGGCTTTCGCGCCAGTAGAGTAGCCTTCTAACCGTGATTGACGAGAAGATTCAATTGTGGTGTCTTCCCATACCTTTCCCATAGTATGACCTGCGTTAATCCATGTTTCGTCAAGGTAAAAAATGTTACGTCCCTCGTTTCTTAATATTTGTATTTCTCTCAAATATCTGGTACGCCACAGAACTATCTCTGGGCGATCTATTAGACCACTTTTTCTGTTTCTCTTTATATATTTGAATTTTAAATGGCGCAACACACGTCGCAGGGAAGTTTTGCTCAAGTTTGGCAACTGGTCATCTTGATTTATACTGAGCAAAATTTTGTCTAAAGTCGGTAATTCTCCTGCAAGAAAGAACTGATGCACTTTCGCTCTTATAGCCGATTTATCAAAATCGTCCAACTTGTCAATTACAGACTTTTTTCTTTTATTAATTATTCCCTTTTCTGGTATTTTATGGGAATCTCTATACACGCTTAATACGCGATATATAGTGCTCTTGCTGACTCCTGAGATCTCCGAAACCTTTTCTACCATATTAACGTTTGAAGGATACACGTCTTCGGGCCAGGTGTTTTTGACATATTTGTATACATTAATGATAATCTCTTGTTCCCCGACCGACAAAGTGGTAGGTTTTCTCTTTTTTACTGGTGACGTTAAAGGTGCTCCAGAAGATGGGCCTGTAAATAAATGACAAAAATATACTACCATAGTACTACATCACATAAATACATATTGTTTTAGAAAATAAATACCACATGGTCACATAAAAAGAGCGCTTTAAGAAATAGAAAGGCTACGTCGTCGCATTTGTACCTATTTGTACGTACCTGCTACGTTTATTATGGGTCGGCGACGTCTCTTTCCACTTGATGTTGAAGGACCGGGTCCTTCACCAAATTCTCCTGAACTCATGTCGATTTAGTAACGACCGTCACAGTAAAACTAATATAACAGATTCAAAAAACAAAAACTTAACGATATAACAAATTTAACAGTAAAAACTCGCAAGCGCTATCCGAACACGAATGAAAACAAAATGGCGGACCGGCCCAAAAAAGGTGACGCATCTCTGGCTGCCATTGTCACGTTTCTTTTAGAACGAACTGACGTAACGCGCGTTTTGTTTATTTTAAAGGGATGAATTTGCAAAAGCTCAATATGGTGATTATATTGCTTCAAATATTTTTTTAATATGAAACTGTTATTAAATGAATTGCTGCGTTACTTACCATAAATTGAAATATAAAATATAACACATTTTTCGCGATGTACCGTAAGATTTTACTATGTTTATAGGAACCACAGACAATATTATTTAAGAAACAAAAAAACAAAACATATGTGCTGACCTAGAAGTGGGAATAATATCAATATTTAAATATTGTTATCACATCTAAATTGAGATTTTGTAAGTTACGCCTTTTGACACTCGGCTCATATCTGAGGTCATTGTCCGTTTTTCTCAATCGATATGGCACATACTATAGTAAGTGTAACTATGATTTTTTTTTAGTGGCCATCTCTTCCTTACGGCCAACTCCCCCGGACTTACCCTATTACTTCAATTATCGCAACGTAGGAAAATAATAAAACATGAACACGAACGAACATGAACAAGAATATGGATCGACTCGAGAAATTAGTTAATTTCTTAAGGTTAGTTAATTTAAAGATATGTAAGGATCGTGACATTTGGCGATCTGTTCTCTCTGGCTACCCTGTCAGGGATTGTGCGTGAAGATAAGTAAGTAAGTAAGTAGTTAATTTCTCGAGCCGATCCAAATTATGAAATTTTGAGTTGAAACCCAATATTAAAATGTGACAATGGGTAAATAGATCAACTACATAAGAAATAGATTCCTTAACTATTCATAATAATATTTTCTTTATTTTACATCACTTTTTAAGGAAATTTAACAGCAAACAGCAAAAAGTCTATAATTCCTTGATGAAAGCACGAGGCATACTACGCCGTTGAATCGTGCAAAAACGCAATGAGATCATCTTCGTAATGCCACTTCGACGTGACATGTGCTGATCTATGGCTGAAATCACGATTCTCGGTCTAGATAAACCAACGACAGATAGCCGCTGTCTTCAATGGAGTCGTTCTCAGCGCCAGCTTATTGACATTCTAGGTTAGCTGTAGAGTTATTGCTTTATAGATAAAGAACCAGAGGCTGAGAATTACTTTTTTTACTTTTTTACGCACTGGAGCGTGCGTTTTTTTTCTAGGGTTTTAAGGTTATAATATTAACCTGTTATTGTAGTGTGATGGCAACGTAAAGAAACATGCGTGACTGTCGTGGAACACTCGGTTGGACGAAGTTTCTTTCATATTATTATTGATAAACTCATTATATTATTAATTAACAAATACAAAGGAAAATAATTACTAGTGTCTTTTTTTATAGGATAAGGGTGACAAACGAGCACACAGTCCACCTGATGGTAAGTGTTGTGGCCCATAGACATCCACATCCATCCTCGATTAAGAATCAAAATGCAGATGTGTTGTCACCCGTGAGGATTACAATGGAATGCCACGTTTCCAGTAAAAAGGGTCTCCGGTTCTCTACACTCACCATACGAAACACAGCAGCGTTAAACTGTCATTTCACGCTGGTATTCCGTGAGAGCGCACTCCTTCCCCGGTCGAGCCGACCCATTCGTGCTACAACCATAATATAGTTGCAGCATGGCTCTACCACGTATAAAAAAATGTGTCTATTAAAATGAAGCGTCATTTAAAATAAAACAATATTTGTTTCATGGCAAGATAAGAAAAAGTGCGAGGGAGACGGATATTATTCCATCTCCCTTCCTTATTATTAGAGCCACGCGGCAGCTTTTGCTGTCGCACGGATGGGCCAGCTCGAACCGGGGTGGTACCACGACCTCACAGAATACCAGCGTGAAGTAGAGGTTCACCTCTGCGTTTCGCTAGGTGAGTGCAGGTGGCCGGAGGCCCTTTTTACTGGAAATGAGGCATTCCATCTTAGTCCTCACGGGTGACAACGCATCTACATTTTGATTTGTAATAGAGGATAGATGTAGATGTCTATGGTCCGCAGCAACCACTTACCATCAGGTGGACTGTGTGCTCGTTTGTCACCCTTATCCTATAAAAAAAAACACTTCAGAAAGGGTTGTGACGGGAAAATCTTACACCTTTCTCGTCTAGCTCCCATCCGCCAAATTCGTACCGTGCGATAAGGAACTTCGTTCCAATAATGTTACCGTTACTGTACTTTTATAGTCTTTCAAAAGTCCACTGCAAAACTCAGGCCTCCACACTCCTGCCTTACAGGGGGGATATTATAGCCATAGTTTCCACGCTTGGCAGGCAGGTTGACAACTGCAGTTATTTTTTTAAACACTAATAATGCTATTAAACATTACTAATATTCCCTTTAACCACTTCTGGTAAGCTTAAAATGCTTGTGTTAGAAGTGGTTCGCAACAGTAGTCGAATGGCGAGTTCGAACCCACGACTTTTCGAGTTCGCGGTCCGCGCCCTGCCATTAGGCTACTGACGCTTCTAAATTATTTATATTTTAGTTTCTATAAGGAAGACCCTCTGTCGCCTTTTACGATACCCACGGAACAATATGAGGTAGTAGCAATCATTGCCATATTGCTATATGGGTTTAAACCGACCTGGGTGTTCTTTCCTCTCCATACCCATACCTTTATCAGTCGCATATGATATTAGTGAGGGGTTAACCAAGTTGACACTCTGCAATCGTTACCGCTATTAGAAAACTATAAAAATTAATAAAAACAAACACGACTGTCACGGGACATGCCGTTGAGATTTCCCATATATTGTTATGGCTTTCTATTAGCGAGAAAGTCAACTTGGCTATGCCCCGCTGTACTGAACACAGTTCGCCGTCCACTTCATTACACTTCAGCCATCTTAAAGTCATGATCAGTGCAGTTTTATCACATGACTCCAACAATAAGAAATCGTGTTTTAACTTCTTGTTTATATATTTAATTTAATTTCCTCAGATTCTTCACAAAACAAGACATAATACATCACGACATTCCACAATTTATCTTAATATAATAACGTACAAAGAAGTATTTAAGTGCTATTAAAGTCGGAGCGAAGTTACCACGATATGAGAAACATAAGTTTTAATGGCTCGCGGTGTTGTTCTTGGTTACAAGCCGCTTGGGAACATTGACATATCGTCAGTGTCATCTCACTGTTAACTGGCGGCGCTCCGTGAATCCGTTTTGTTGACTCGGTTGTTGTGTGGCCATAGATACAGCGTCGAAAATGGTTTCTATCTACAAATATTCACTAACGTAATTAGTCTCTAAAAGCTTTTAATAGGAAGCACTTATCATAGTAGAGCCATGATGCACAGAATACCAACGTGAATGAGGGCTAATAGTTTTCTGCTCACCAGATGTCGCTAGTTGACACTGAGGTAAAGTTTTTTGTTACACAATGTAGTTTAATTGAGAAGTTGGTTTTTAATAAAAGTTTATCAGTTTTTAGAGTATTATATTAATACACAAAACAATGCGTCAGTGGTTTGCTCTTTAATTGTTTGCACATTTTTAACATTTATTTTATTTTTCTACTTTTATGATTATCTGTGATTTGGTTCATTTATTTTTAATCTTATTAATATAAAATATAGCCAATAGTACAGAAAGAAACAATAAGCTTAACATTTTCCGAACAAATTAACTTCCTCGCTCCGATGAAATCTGTCAAATGTTACACTCTAGTGGCGCCGCCCTGGTGGCAGAAAAAGTCGTGGATGCCCTCCTATGCCTCCTATTTTTTAATATCCATGTCCTGTTTACCTGGTAGTCAATCAGAAATCCAAACAGTATAAAACAGTTATTCATTAATTCTTATAATGTTATTGCAAATGTCATATATTATGTTCAGGCATATATACGTATAACAGTTTAACAGTACGTTTTAACTGTGGTAGAGCCACGCGGCAGCTTTTGCTGTCGCACGGATGGGCCGGCTCGAACCGGGGTGGTACCACGACCTCACAGAAAACCAGCGTGAAGTAGAGGTTTACCTCTGCGTTTCGCTTGGTGAGTGCAGGTGGCCGGAGGCCCTTTTTACTGGAAATGAGGCATTCCATCTTAGTCCATACGGGTGACAACGCATCTACATTTTGATTTGTAATAGAAGATAGATGTAGATGTCTATGGGCCGCAGCAACCACTTACCATCAGGTGGACTGTGTGCTCGTTTGTCACACTTATTCTATAAAAAAAAAACGTAAAATATTATCTAATATTTTTATATTGCTAGTTTGTTGAATAAAATTCCGTGTTGAGCGTCCCTTGCCGACGTTTCCACCTAATTTTGCAGCATAAAATTTTTTGTCACTCTTTTGAAACATTTCTTTCTCAATCCTAGTCGCAATATCTTCTGTACACCACACTTTTATAAACAATTTGCTAACCCTACCACTCATTTTCAGTCCTGGAATTTCTCGAATATAGTTTGCGATGTCCTTAATTACTTATTGTTTAAGATACATATTAAATATACGTAATTACGTCTCGATTTTAACTATAGCTATCGTTATATATTATATTTAGGCATATATACGTAAAATATTATCTACTTAATAATTTTACATATTACAATAATCATCTTTTAGGATTATAGTAATAACATCCTCCAGACCGATATCGATCACAGCGGCTAGTTTCAACAGAGACTAGCTATCTGCGCTGCACAGGTTATATTGCCCAAGTGTATGAGCAAGCACAAGTGCACTCTCTATTGCCTCACTCTCATAGTCCGATGGTACGAAAATTTGACAAGACCGGAGAGAGATAAAGCACAGAAGTACATGCAGAAATATTATATTCATGGTTCCCGCTGATTTACGGGCCCGCCTCTACTTTAGAGCAACGAAAAGACCCCATTAAAATAATATTATAGGTTTGTGTATCAGACATTGAATCACCTGTAGTCGATTTGAAACTCGGTGACGTTTCCGCATAGTTTGCTGAGACTGACGGTTCGACAAAACGGTGCGGTGACGAGGCACGGCCGCAATAGTTTTATATTGTGATTAGACCACCGTCATCGTTTTATGAAAGTAAATGCGCTTGACTAAATGTGGTAAAGTACCTTAGTGGTTTTTATCTGACCATGTAAAAAAAGAAAAACTATTAAAGTAACAGTATTGTAATGGTTAAGCGTATTGAGAGCGAACTTAAGTAGTCGTTATTTGAAATTCGCCATTCGACTACTTTTATGAAACATTTTTCTTTGGAGTAATCAAATAATCCTCCAGATCGAATTCCGATCACGGTCTAACCATCTCCGCAGGACAGGATTATAGCGCACGAGCATGTCAAGAACAGGTGCACTCCCCATTCTCTCAATCTCAGAGGCCGGTGGTACGCGACACGATCGAAGGGAGATCAGGCTTAGAACTGACGGACCACGAAAAACGTGCGTTCCGAGATACGGGGATAAAACAGTGCAACTTCATGACTCTGGGCAGCCACTAAGAATTTCTTTGACAAAAACCCAATAACTTATTTTGGTCCGATCCGAAATTTGAACCAGTCATGATTAGCAGTGATACTTACGACCAAACAGCCAGTCAACGAAGCGGACAATGATAATATAAATGGGTTATATATCAGAACGATGCTGCTATACATTTCTGACGACACCTATAGAATGACATGGGGTAGTGGGCTCCTAGGAAATTCCATAGGATTGAGAAATCATATAATATTTCAAAGATTTTGAATAGCCTATCCTATCAAATAGCCTCATCAGTATTCTGTATTAAAAATATCATATATATAAAATAAATATCATGAAGGCGTTGTACATAACATGAATTGGATATGGACAAACATCCAGGACCTGCCTATATATACTTGGAACAGTTAGTTGTAGGTCTTACAAATATTTGTTTCTACAAAATTACTCCAGACGTTCAACCTTTGCGTTAACAAGCCTACAAACATTTTAAATGAGCAAAACCATTATATGGACTGTTACCTTGGCAGACCCCAAATAAAAAAAACTTCAAAGCCACTTCGTCATCAAATTCATACTCTATCAAATTCTTTCTACAGTCTATCAGAAGTTAATAAGAAAATAGGATTTTAATAACAAACTTATTTCTTTTTGTTATATACATACATACATATAAGAGTGACAAACCAGTATGCAGTCCAATTATACGTGGTAGAGCCATGCTGCAGCTATAGAAGTAGTATAGTTGTAGCACGAATGGGTCGGCTCGACCGGGGAAGGACCACGCCCTTACAGAATACCAGCGTAAAGTAGCAACTTAACCACTGCTGTGTTTCCTATGGTGAGTGTAGAGAACCGGAGACCCTTTTTACTGGAAAAGAGGCATTCCATCTTAGTGCTCACGGGTGACAACGCATATGCATTTTGATTCGCAAACGAGGATAGATGTAGATATCTATGGGCCACAGAAACCACTTACCATCAGGTGGACTGTGTGCTCGTTTATCACCCTATCCTATAAAAAAGTGAATGCTGTGGCCCATAGACATTTACATCTGTCCTTGTCATTAAGCTGTCATTTCACGCTGGTATTCGTAGAGAATATGATCCTCCTCCAGTTCTATTAGTGCTACAACCATAATAGAGCTGCAGCATGGCTCTACCACGTACAGAAACATACTGAAATAGTCGTAATCTTGATTTTTTTAAAAGCAATCTTTCATTACTTGAGACTGATTTTTAATTTTCAACTTTTAACAAAAAGTAAAAACCAACTTCAAATTGCAAAAAAAAATAATAAATTTATTTGCTACCTTTAAAGGTGAAATTTTTTCTCCAAATTTATTCGGAACAATCCTTCAAGTATAATCTATTTAATAAAAAAAGAATCATCAAAATTGGTTCACAATCTGCGAAGATATTGCGTAACATAAATACAAAAAAACATACTCCTCCTTTTCGAAGTCGGTTACAAATCGAGAAGATGTGCAATTCTGTTACCACAGACATTGTCCCTGCAGGTATAACAACAGGTAACATGTCTGCACCACCCAACATCCTAAAGATATAACCTAGATCGAGAGGAGATAAGCTAGCGGCAACCAGCCCTAGATATCTAGAATCTAGATTAAGTATACGCTCAGAACAGTGTTGCAGCCGTGAAGACTAACATTATTGTCCCTTATTTATACATGCTTGTTAGAAGTAAATTTATAACATCCTTTCTTATCAAAGACTAGAAAGTTCGCACGTAAATTCGAATCTTCATTCGAACCTTTGTTATTTATATATCCCGCAATGTAAAATATAGATGATTTAGCTCAGACAGAGCGCTCTTTTAAATTCTAATAGTTGGTACACGAACTCAATTCTGTCAACGGCACTGTTATTACCAAAATTGTTAAAGATACATGCTGATTGTTCAAGCGCTCGACCGTGCCAACTGATATTGTAAGGAAACCTATCGATCAATTTTAGACAATCAAAATTCCGCTGCTGAACATAGCCCTCCCCCATAGATTGTCTCACGGGATATTTTTTTTATAGGATAGGTGTGACAAACGAGCACATAGTCCACCTGATGGTAAGTGGTTGCTGTAGCCTATAGATATCAATCATCGATTACGAATCAAAATACAAATGCGTAGTCACCCGTGAGGACTAAGATGTCCTCCTTTCCAGTAAAAAGGGTCTCCGGTTCTCTACACTCACCATACGAAACACAGCAGTGTCAAGCTGCCATTTTACCCTGGTATTCTGTCAGAGCGTGGTCCTTCCTCGGTCGAGCCGACCCATTCGTGCTACAACTATACTACTAATATAGCTGCAACATGGCTCTACCACGTTTAAACTCTCTTAACTTTTCTTTTCTCAGTTAACAGCTTCAGATTTTCATTTTTTAGCGTTCTTATGAGAACGACGCTGCTATACATCTCTGACGACACCAATGGAATGATATGGGGTAGTGGACTCCTAGGAAATTCCATAGGCTTGAGAAACTATAAAATATTTCGAAGATTTGTGAATTCCACCAACATTTTTTAAAGCCGTAGCTTAAGAAATGTTGAATAGAATTGAAAAGCGTAGTTTTGCTCCAAGACTCTCTCCTCTCATATTATATCTTCTAACACTTTATCTACTCCTATTTTTAAATTAAATCTTCACACAATCTTTTCTGATTTACCCAAAAACTTTACTTGCTTACATAGATACTACACTTATAAGTCATGAATTCTATTATTTAAGAATGTACATAATTTTCTGATCGTTTGGTCGAGCGATAATGCAACATAAACCAATAAAACATTATCATTAAAAGTTAATTGAATGATCTATGAAAATAAAAGGTACACCTGTCTATGCCTACAAAGCAGTTTCATCGATAATTGCCATGAACAAAAGAAAAATATGTAACAACACTATCTTTACAAAGGCATAAAAGAAGCGAGCAGCTTTAGAGATGCGCCGACAAACAAAAGATCGATATCGAAGTGCGGGTGGCTTTAATTTTATAAATAAATTATTTTTAATTGAAACGTCAGTCAACATGAAGGCAGTCACGCATGCATCTTGCTTTTATGTTTTGTTTTTTTTTTTTATTAAGGCGAGAACAAAATAAAAGCATGTGATCATTTTCTTCTTAAGCTCGATGTTGAAATTATCTTCATCACGTGATCTTTAAATTATAATAAAATAGCATGATTTTAGGAACGTATAAGAGGGTTTTAGTTTACTTCGCATAAATTTTATGATGAAATATATTCTTCCTTTTTAAATAGTAATTAATTTTAAAATTTCTTGTACACCATTAACTATTTTTTAACAAGCAGAGTCGCAAAATTAAAATTTATTTTAAAGTATATGTTAAAGAAAATGGAAATATTGTATCAAAACTTTATATTTTTTTGATTAGTTATGATTTATTACTTTTATAAGGACTGCAACAAAACTGAAGTGATTGAAATTCTGTTTGCAACGTGTGAATAATTAGATTATTTGTTTATATTTTAACTGGCAATCCACCTCGGCTTCGCACGGTTGATTTCTGGATCTGGTCAACAACGCCACCTACCTGGTTCAATTGTGAATCTAAACCATTCTCTAATCAACTTAATCATACACAAAATTTCATCAAAATCAATCCAGCAGTTTAGTAACAGTTGAGTTACACACAAAAGGACAGAAGAATTATATTATAATACTAGCTGTTCCCCGCGACTTCGCCCGCGTGGAATTTTTTTTACGCGGAACCCTAAAATAAAAGTAGCCTAAGTTACTCCTTATAACATCAGCTATCTGCCAGTGAAAGTCCCATCTAAATCGGTTCACAGGATTTTGCGTGATGAATGCTCGCGCCAAAATAGCTCGCATATGACAGATTTTTTTCAGACTTATATAACATTAATCATAATTTTTTGGCCAATTTACACAATATTTTTATGAATTATAGCTTATGTGTTATTCAGATGTGTCAGCTATATTATTGTAAAGTTTCACTAAAATCTATTCAGTAGTTTTTGCGTGAAAAAGTAAAAAAACATTTCAAACTTTCACATTTATAATATTAGTAGGATATAATATGCATGTGTTATACATATAAACCTTCCTCTTAAATATATTGATGAAAACCGCTTCAAAATCCGTTGCGAAGATCTATGACTCTATGAGTACAGAATGCGGGAAGCGACTTTGTTTTATACTATATAGAGATGTCATAGTTTAATATTATGATATTATGTGACATAAAATCCAAAAAAATATGTGTGTATATATTAGCCAGTTAAATGAACAGCGTATACCACTTGCTGATAGGTTGGTGGATGGGTAAAATTATTATTATTTTTTATTTACAAGATAAGCTACAAAACGGGGCGATTAAAATTAATTTATTCATAATTTATTCTATTACAGGCCAATTGAGACCTACCTCAACATATATTCACTTGCACGGCTTTCTACTCTCTCCTCTTCACTTCAATTTATTTAAAATACACCTTATTTCGTATGATACATGGTGCATATTTGTGCTTTTATCGCATTCGTAGTTAATCTCACATGAGATCGTTATTGATGGCGCAGACAAAGTCCCGTCCGTGCTGCAGTTCTTGGCTATTAAGCGGTCACGGGATATTTATTCTAAAGGGAAAACCATTGATCTGTTAGATTAGATTACGATTGGCATTAAAATATACTTATTGGCTATTTACCTGGAACTTCTTCGGTAATCGAGTGTTGTTACGAAGAAACAAGTACAATACCATCCTGTTAATTAGTGGAATTTTTGGGGTAATAGTAAGTGAAATGGAATGAAATATAGGTATTTATTTTGGCGTAAGAAAATACATTTTGTTTGTCATATTTATATTTTTTTTAAATCTACAATTTTAAAATGAAAATCCGCCGACTGGTGGGGAAGCAGCAAAAGAAACTCTGCACGTATCCACTTTTTAGCAGTCATAAATAGTAGGACGTTAACAATTCGACTATATGTTGAATTAAACAATTTTTGAGGGATTTATCGCGTTTTTTATTTTACTTATTTTTTAATTCCCTACGTTTTGGCACTTTCGGGCAATGTTGTCTCTTGTTGTTCTCATGTTACGCAATATTTTTGTCAATTTCGAATCAATTTTGAAGACTCTTACTTTATTAAATAGACTATAGTTCAGACGTAGTCCCAAATAAGTTTAGAAAACACATTCACCCCCATAAGGGTGACTAAATTAGGGTTTTAATTGCTCTTCTCAACTTTTAGTTGTTTGAAGTCTGCTTTTAATGAGGGCTAATAATCATCTACTCACCAGATGTCGCTAGTTGTGACTAAGGTAAAGTTTTTTTGTTACACAGTGTCAGTTAATTGAGAAATTAGTTTTAAATAATAGTTTCTCATTATCTAGAGTATTATATTAATACACAACACAATGCGTCAGTGGTTTGATTTTTAATTTTTTGCACATTATAACTCTTTTTTTTTAAAAGTCGTCTTTTAGTTGTATTTATAGTTTGGTATATTCATTTCTAATGTAATTAATATAAAATATAACTAATAATACAGAAAGAAACCTTAAATATTGCATTTTCCTAAGAAATTATCGTCCCCGCTATGAAATCTGTCAAATATTTTACCTCACTCTATAGTGGCGCCGCCCTGGTGGCAATAAAAGTCGTGGATGCCCTCATTTTTGTCATTTTTTAAATTTAATATTACAATAAATAGCATAGTATGTACAAATTGGAAAATAATAACAGATTCATCGGTAACTAAAACATGTCGTAAGACATACTAAAAAGGACGGAGCTTATCAGTGCATAGCAATCTAGAGTAGACCAACCTGCAATCAAAAATAGATGATCTAAGCTATTGTGTCATAGTATAAAGAGTTATACTATGATTGTGTCATAGTTGACGTCATACGTCTAGATATGTCTCTCCTGTTGTAGGTATTTGCCTAAAAGGAAGTTTCTCCCTATCAAGCTCCATACAAACGAAGTTTGATCCTAGATTGAATATAAACCAATTAGTCTTTTTTTTTTAAATTGTAAGCACTATCACAATATCTATATCTGTGATTTGTTACATTTTCGTTAAAACATAAAGTTTCAAGTAGACTAGCCCAAACATTTGTAATTCTCTATCAAAATAGACCCAACGTCATCCTAATATTTCAAAACAATAAATCAATTTGGAACAATTAGAAACTAACACAGACATAGAAAAATTATTGAATAATCTGTATGAATAAAATTATCTACATGTCTAACATACTATCAGAATAATTATCGTGTTATCTCGCCATTGCACACAGGACTGGACAGAGATGGCAACAATACTCTCAAATACCTAATTTGGCCGCGCCGTCTGTAAGGAAATTTGGCGCTTGGCGGGCGGATTGACGTTCGCAGTACGCTACATTGTATGGTACGTTGACGCTGCTCCTCGTCACGGCTCTGGGTATTTTACATCTTGCGTAAATGAAGTGATTAACCGCCATCTATCGAATGCCACTACATTTTTTTATAAAAGAGGAGGCAAACGAGCATGCGGCTCACCTGAAGGTAAGCGTCGACCGCCGTCCATGAACAAGTGCAACACCAGAGGAATCGCAGGTGCGTTGCCAGCTTTTAAAAGAGTAGGCTCTTTTCTTGGTCTAGGTCGTATCGGTCCGGAAAAATCGCAGGTGGTAGCCGATTCCACAAGGAAGTTGTGCGAAGAAGAAAAGTTCTTATAAATCGCACAGTGGTGGACCGCCAATCATCCAAATAGTATGGATGGTATCGCGAGTTTTGTCACGATGTGCGATGGTGAAATTAAGCGGCTGGAATTAGTTGTAACAATTCCTCAGAGCACTGCCCGTGGTAGGTACGATAAAATTCGCAAAGAGATGCAATATCTCTTCGCAGTGCTCTGCTTCGAACTGCTCTGCGCGGAATGCGATCAAATGGAAGGAGCTGGTGCTGTGGAGCCTCGGCCTGTTAGTTGATTGTTGGCGTTTGCCATAGTCGCAACTTACGACATTCAAGAGACGTAATGAGGGGAAAATTTCTCTTATCCAGATACCATGCGGCATATAAACAGAAACTTGCCAATTTAATAAGCCAAAATTTATATTTTTTATAGAATAAGGGCGACAAACGAGCACACAGTCCACTTAATCGTAAGTGGATAATGTCACCCATAGACATCTACATTTATCCTCCAGTAAAAAGGGTCTCCGTTATACTCACCACAGCATTGAGCTACTCTTTTACTCTGGTATTTTATGTGAGCCTGGTCCTACCCCGTTCGAGCTGACCCATTCGTGCTACAACCATAATATAGCTGCAGCATGGCTCTATCACGTTCCTAGATACACGCTATATGAAACGCTTTTTCAAGGAGCATTAAAACATTAGGGTTCTTCGCATATTAGTTTATTTTAAGATTTTCGATTTAAAATCTTAAACACAATCGAACATATCTGAAAGCTTGGCTTATCCGTGATAAATATTAGCCTAACAATTAAAGTGTCATTTCGATTCACACAGATGGCTAAATAATTTAGTGTGGCCAGGACAGATTAAATAGATCGGCGCAACTGATACCCGTGTCCTGTTTCGTATATAAGAGAGCCGGCTGCTACCAATAAACTAAGGCAATTGCGCAATATAGTTAATGTAGGCAGTAAACGAGATGAAGCGGAATCTATTGGCCATGCGCCTGCGCAGTTCCCACGCGTTGGTCGGCCTTGCGACGAACTTGCAGTGCAAGGATTAGGAAATCCGCGATCATGCTAGCCAGTTTAATTCATTCTTAACATGTAATGTCCGTGACTGCGTTCGCATATAATCAAACAGTAAAAAATCTACTTAAATCCATCTTCAAACTTGCGGTGCAGGATTTAGGAAATCCGCGATCATGCTAGCCAATTTAATTCACATCATGTAATGTTCTGTGACTGCGTTCGCATGAAATCAATAAAAGTAAACAGCTAGTTAAATCCATATCTTCTAGAAATAACTTATTTTCCTACTAAAGGTCGTCATGATCAGTTAAGCACATTTTTTTTCTTCTTTATTTTTTTTTAAAACGTTACCCCCACAACAAAGGTTTTTCTCCTGTATCGTGGAGGCAGTTTACAAACATAGATTGCACGAGGACAAACATCCCAGACCCGGAACGATTATTTAACAATAATTAGTTGTGGAAAGCTAAAACACATACGCGCAATTGAAAAAGCTTAAAGCCTAAGTATTGCGGAAAATTTTTATTTTTATAATAATTAGTATAAATCCATTATAGCCAATATATTTTATATGATATAAATCTATCACTGCTAAACATAAGCCTCCCTCATAGATAGCCATATTTTCCAAAGTTGCCACGCTTGGCGAGTTGTCAACCGCGTTTATATTTTTAAACTGTTATCAGTAGGATCCTGCAGCCCATCTCCTGTTCCACTTTCCCTCTGTCGCCTTTTACGACACCAACGGGACGATGTGAGCTAATGGGTATTCTTACAACGATACACGATAACAATATTAGTGACAGTATAGTCGATTATAATAAATGACAGTATCAGTGACAGTAGAGTCGATTATATTAATAGCAATGATAAAATTTTGAATAAAGCCCTAGGATCTAGACTGTTATTTTTATTGCTTAAAATTTAAAATTATCTCTCTACAGTTTTCCCATTTCGGTCGTACAATTTTAATGGAAAATGACATATATAATTAATATGTACTGCCATTTCAAACAAAAATTTGTATTGCCATTTCAAACAAATTAATAAATATAATAATAATAATAATAATTAAGGCTTTTTAAGCGCGCTCACCATGCATAATCGCGAAGTGTGCAGCCTCCGTAATTACTTTCTGACGAGAGCGGATGATCCATACTATAGGGACGTTATTTTCTGTGATAAAGGACTTACCCCTCTTTCCTTAGCCAACGAGCAATGGCAAGACCCGGCAGTACAGGGTATTTCCGACCGAGAGACCGTATGGAAGGAGAAGGAGCTCCACGGGAGGTTCTACAAGGCTCTTCATGAGCCTTTCGTAAACACAGTCGCCTCCCTCCACTGGCTACGTTTCGGTGACCTCTTTGGGGAAACCGAGGGTTTTGTCTGTGCGATACAGGATCAGGTTATTAAGACCAACAATTATCGGAGATACATCCTAAAGGATGGCACCGTTGACGTCTGTCGAGCATGTCGCCATCCCGGTGAGTCACTTAGGCATGTCATCTCCGGTTGTTCGGCGCTTTCTAACTCTGAGTATTTGCACAGGCACAACTTAGTAGCCAGGATTCTACACCAGGAGCTCGCTCTGAAATACGGTCTCGTGGATCGGAAACTGCCGTATTATAAGTACTTGCCGGAAGCCGTGCTCGAAAATGACCGCGCCAGGCTCTACTGGGACCGGGCCATCATCACAGACAGGACTATTCTTGCGAATAAGCCTGATATTGTGCTGATGGACCGGGCACAGTCAAGGATATTTTTGGTCGACATTACCATTCCTTATGACGAGAACCTCGTGAAAGCCGAAACAGATAAGCTGACTAAATATCTGGACCTGGCTCGCGAAGTGACCGACATGTGGGGTGGATTGCCGGCCGAAATTATACCTGTAGTCGTCTCTGCGAATGGGTTAATTCCAGTCAGCCTCTCGGGTCATCTGAGGCGACTGGGACTCCGTGACGGACCGCTCCAAGCTCAAATGCAGAAGGCGGTGCTCCTCGATACCGCCCGCATCGTCCGCCGATTTCTTTCCCTTTCCCCCTAACCCTCGGCCGTCTGGTCTCCTCTGCCGAGGGCTTCCATCTGGTTGGGTTTTTATATATTTATGTATTTTTTGTGTATTTATTTTATTTTATTGATATTTATGTAC
The DNA here is from genome assembly GCA_033319125.1 of Parnassius glacialis. Classification (NCBI taxonomy): domain Eukaryota; kingdom Metazoa; phylum Arthropoda; class Insecta; order Lepidoptera; family Papilionidae; genus Parnassius; species Parnassius glacialis. The sequence goes on from JAVANC010000018.1 coordinate 36,720,173, forward strand.
GTTTACCATGTTTGTTTACAATTATATATTTATATTGCCTAACCAGATGAGAAAACTTTATAGATACCCCAAAATAATAATAATAATAAATCTTTATTTCAGATAACAAATGAGATCCATATCACAGATATTAGAAAAATCACAAAATAATTATAATAGTACAGCTAGATGGACGGAGAAAGTAAAAAGACACGCACGCACGCATTCACGCATGCACATACGCACGCGAGCACACACACACACACACACACACACACACACACACACACACACACACACACACACACGCACACACACACACACACACACACACACACACACACACACACACACACACACACACACACACACACACACACACACACACACACACACACACACACACACACACACACACACACACACACACACACACACACACACACACACACACACACACACACACATACACACACAGGTAAGTCAGCCATGCAGGACGTTAATAATTTGCCTTATTATAGGACAGTCATGTTTTTGTGCTATAACACCCAGGATACTGTTGGAGCTATTCCTTGTTCTGCTTAGTAGCGATGCGGCTTTCTTGCGCATTATCGCGTTAAACCCGTCAGTGCGGGCCTCACAGAACATGCCTGAAGCACTGCAGTAGCGGGGCAGCCCCAAAAGAACTCTAAATGAATTGTTATATTGCACCTTTAATGCTTTATACGCCCTTTGTGTGTAGTTGACCCAAAGGGAGCACGAATAAAAAGACTGGCAGTATGCCTTAAAAAGAGTAACATTAATAACATTCATTCATTTAACGTCGTCATCATGCGAGCCGTTCACAAGCCCACTGCTGAATATATGCCCCCCCCCCCCCTTCTAGGAATGTAACACGCGCACAAAATACCCTGATCTGAGCACTTGAGGACCGTGTTTGGACCGTGGCATTCCTTGGAGAAGGTCTATGCTTAGCATTAGATTTGTGAAACAACGTACTGATGACGATGAACTATGATGATGATATCAGCGTCTATCAAAGGATACACACAAGACAACATTTTGTATTATCGAATCTTATGAAACTATTTGGTAGTATACATCACGGTAATGGCTTTAATATTGATAATATTATAGAATATTAGTTAATATTATATTATTTAATGGCACCCGAAATACCCTAAATCCTAAAGACAGTCATTAGATCACAAGAATTATGTTAATTTACTAATACAATAAGCAATTAGGTCTGACGACATTTATCGATGTTAACATTATCCACAAAAAAAAAAAAAACAAACACCTTTTTCGTATCAATCCTGAGGTAGAGGGTTCGGAGAGTCTTCATGTGTTCATTACATTACTGACACTATCTTTATTTATATTTATTAATTGATGTTACTAAAAGAAAAGTTACTCAACGATATGAACTTTAAATGCGTAATTATTCTAAAGACGTAATTACAATAGAATTAATTTTTTTCTACGAAAGTATAATGTTATGTAGTATGTCTTAACGGGTGTGTACATAATATATGATAAACAAAAATTTATACGAAGATTGACGTAGAAATAATGTTAAAGAATTGTTTGAATGTAGATAAAGATGAAAGACTTTAACGTGGTAGAGCCACGCTGCAACTATATTGTGGTTGCAGCACGAATGGGTCGGCTCGACCGGGGTAGGACCACGCTCTCACAGAATACCAGCGTAAAATAGCAGCGTAATGCTGCTGTGTTTCATATGGTGAGTGTAAAGAACCGGACAGCTTTTTTGCTTTTTTTAAAAAAACTTTCTTTAACACTTCTTTTTCTAAAGACAACAAATTAGTCTTGATAAGTTAATTGTAACAATTAGACTTAGAAGTCTATGATTTACACAGTGAATATAACAGGTCTGCTAACATTTTCTTATGAATGACTAGCTGTTCCCCGCGACTTCGCCCGCGCGTAATTTATTACGATTGGATTTCATGGGTTTTAATTTTTTTGCGCGAAACCCTAATTATTTTTCTAAAATAAACGTAGCTTAAGTTACTTCTTATAACATCAGCTATCTTCCAGCAAAAGTCCGGTTAAAATCGGTCCAGTCGTTTCGGAGACTAGCTAGACAGACAGACAGAAAGACAGACAGAAATAATATAAAAAATCTGTTCCGTATATCTTAAAACAATAGAGAGCAACATGCGATATATGATAGGTACATAAAAATAAATCATAACAGCATTCTAATAAAGATGAAAATAATAACTATCAGAAAATAAATATGAAATGATATGTAATACCTATATGAAGTCTTATTTATTTATATAATATTAACATAAATATGAAAATAATGAAATACATTAATATAAAATTTAAAATAAAAGGTTTAATATTAATGTTCCTTATCAGAGTTAAACACGGACAAAGAAAATTTTATGTGAAAAATGTTTTCTCATTTTTGTACAAAATTAGAAAGTATGTATTTAAAAGGTGTAAGGAATGAAAGAAAGGAATGTTCAAAAGTGTGAATGCGAATGATTGATTGAGTTGCTAAATTTCGTCAATATTGGACCGATCACCCAAATATTGATGACTGCTTAAACTCCTGGTATGGAATTCATTATGAGCGAGATTAATGCAAGATATTATTGGAAGTGGAGCATGCAAGTGTATAAAAGTTATTGATACATTCAAATAGCGTGTTAGTAAAGAACATGATGAAGAATAAATAAATAAGCAAATAAGATTTATGAAGTGATTAGAAACAAAACATAAGTTGACCTTGATAAACAAATAATAGAGAGATCTTCGCGTAAAAATAAATTTAAAAAAACTAACTAATTACGTCCGCAAATTGAGAAATGCTTTTATTTAGATTTTAGAAGACTATTTCTAAGAACTTGCTATGTGCTAGGGCCAAAAATTAAGAAAACCTCTCTATGTTACTTTTGCTTCTCATCCTGTGTAGTGTTCTCAACTCATCATCAGCCCGTAATGAATGATCTACTGCTGGATACGAGCCGCTCTCGTTGTAAGGAGGAGTTACATTTATCGCAGTACCTACAAGACTACCAGACGTATCGCGATGACTGCCCGTCTCCAGTCTGGATGTTTTACATCGGGTGTAATAGACTGGGAGATGGTGACAGAAAATAGTTTCCCATTTTCTCCTGCATGCTTTTTTGAGAATTGATAACTAACCCTAAAATATGAAAGATAGAGGGGTTACGAGCCCTTTTGCACTTGCACGTCATAAAGAAAATGGCTTCTCTTTGTGTAAAGAATTTTAGTATTTTTCCGTGACATTATATTGCATGCCTTTGTAATATAACGTAGTTGGAACAAATTTAAGCTATAATTTAAAGTTAAAATATATATATATATAATAAGTAATAAGTAATATAAAAAGTAAGTTAAAATCTGTTTCAACTACGTTATATTACAAAGGCATGCAAAATAATGTCACGGAAAAATACTAAAATTCTTTACACAAAGAGGAGCCATTTTCTTTATGGGAGACTATTTTCTGTCACCATCTCCCAGTCTATAAACGAGACCGTATACCGCCATCTAAATAAGATTTCTCTGTCGTTTCCCATGTTTATGGATTCTCTTACGCATTATTGCACACATCAAACGCAAAGCGGAGATGTAGTGCTGGATTGTCACCAAATTAAAAAATCGCCATCCACTCAGCTTAAATCACTTCCTACACTTTATATTCCACTTAAATAATAAAAAAGTACACCAATAGCAAGAGAAAATTTCAATTAATACTTCTGACGTAGTTATAAGATTATTTATTTCGATTATTATTAATATTTAATAATAAATCCTTATGAATTTTTATTTAATTGTCAATTTTTTTTGGTCCAGAAAAAGGACAGGTCAAAGTAAGGCCAGCTCTAGAGTACCCTAAACCGTAGAGCATGTATGAAGGGAATAATGAAAGTGGCCGAAGCGAAACAAGTATGTAAGGATCGTAGCAAGTGGAAAGAAGTGGTATCTGCCTACCCCTACGGGAAAGAGGCGTGATTATATGTATGTATGTATGTAAATTTTTTCGGTAACAAAATACGAATCACCGGTATTAAGCAGTCAAAAAGAATTTGTGTTAATTAAACAGAAACATTTTTTGTAGCTTTTGGATTTTCTTCTGTCAGTGTGTATGTGACTGAACTCCTCCTAAACAGCTGGAACGATTTTGATGAAATTTTGTGTGTTATTAATTTTATTCAAGAATTGTTTAGATTCGTAAGAATCCGGCAGGTGGCGCTGTTGTCGAGATCCGGAATTCACCCGTGTGAAGCCGCGACATATCGCTAGTTGATTGTATAATCTGTTATTAAACAAATGATACAATAACGTCGTCGTTAGTCGCTCTACGACACCCGCGGTAAAAAAAAATGGGAAGCCTTACTGCAATTAGTGAAGGCTCACTACATATTTTACTATATCGACTAACCTTTAACATGTCATCATCATCATCATCATCATTACAGCCCTTCACAAGTCCACTGCTGAACATAGGCCTCCCCCAAAGAATGCCACAAAGCACGGTCCTGAGCCACCTGCATCCATCGACTTCCTGCATATCTTACCAGGTCGTCACTCCATCTAGTGGGGGGACGCCCTACACTTCGCCTGCCGGTACGAGGCTGCCACTCGAGAACCTTTCTTCCCCATCGGTTGTCGGTTCTTCGAGCTATCCATGCGAGCTTTAACATGTATCCAATAAAATTTAAAGTCCTAACTTTTTAATCCTAATATAATGTGTCCATTCCAAAGACAAATATGGTGATATTTCATTTGATATACGTGTTAATTAAGACATAGAACATTTGTATTGTCCAATATTATCAAACACAATTTGTAAACGCCACCAATTTTTAAGTGTTCTTAATTTAAAATTCAAAAGTATTTTCGATTTCGTAAGGTACGTTGTACAAATCACTTCATTATAACACCTACTATTTAGAAGTCATTAAGTTTTCCAAGTGCTATCCTTATATCTATATTTTTCTTTGTCAAAATATAAAAATATTGAAAAGCAAAAATGAACTTAAACACTAAAGAAATAAGACTTCAATTGTCATATTCACATTATCAAGTTATTTTAATCAATAACCAAAAGATCAAAAGGTCAACTGTCTAGCATAGAGTATGCAAATATAAGTATAGTTGATATCAGTGACGGATGAATCCTTTTATTATTTTAATTTGATTATCTCATTATTTTTTTTGACTTATCAATTTATAATAATAATAATATCCTCCAGACCGAATTTTGGTCAGGGCTATATATAATGTACTCCATGCTTTCCGAGGCGCGGGGATGAAACACCGCCAACTTCCGGGCTCCGGGCTGCTACGTATAATTCTTAACAGAAAAATCTCAATGACTAATTGAGGCTGACCCGGGATTCAAACACGGAGCCACAAGATCAACAATGACGCTTACGACCATTTGACTAACGAAAAAGTCAAAAAAAGTATTAGCACGTAATAAGATAATGTACGCCCTCACTCATAAAATCGACAAAAAAATGTTAAAAGTTGATCTTTCTCTATTCACTAAATGACAATAGAAAGAGACATAAATAAAAACAATTATTACTTAATTTAAGTAAGCGATAATAAACGTTAAGTGAGACAGTAAGTGTTAAACAAACCACTAAAACAAAACATACTTACAATCTTTATTGAAATGTAAAATGCCACCAATCGCCTACTTATCGGGCTTTTAAAACAAAAAATCTTCAATATTTCCAAACTAAAATAGTAGCAAGTTCGGTTCCGACCCAATTCCGTGGCGTCAGGCTCTTAAACCGCGGGCGATTTATCATTTGGGACCGTTATCTGGTCTAACAGCTATACGCTCCGTTTAACTGCGTTGTCTAAGTTTGCAGGTGGTTAGGCCCTTGCAATTTGAGGGCAACGGCCGAAAACTATAAAAGCGATCGACTTATCGAGGACAGAATCTTCAATGGATAGATATATGTTGAAATATTTAATTGCACACTCTAATATTTGGTAATATTGACATACGACGTCATTAAGTAGTTTGTTTTCAAATTGTGTGCAACTGAAAAATTTCTACAAAGAAAACTGATTTCACGAATTATACCACGTTTGATACATAAGATATAGCTCAAGTCTTAGCTGTAAAAGTTAGATATGGGGCTAACTATGACGTCAGGACGTCAAACACCTCAACCTCCTGTGACCTTATAACACACTCAACCCTTTACTAGAAACGAGGCATTCCAACTTATTCCTCAGGTCTGACAACATATCTGCATTTTGATTCTTAATCGAAGATAGATAGATGTCTGTGGGCCACAGCAGCCACTTATCATTAGGTAGACTGTGTGCTCGTTTGTCACCCTTATTAAATTTATAGCGAGCAGTCAGCGTCTGAGCCACCACGTCACATATTTGTCACTCAAGGTATAGGTTAAGTAAATAGGTATTAGATTATATTACGTAGATCATGCTATAAACGTAAATGGTATTGCTAGATTCACTTTCAATGCAATTGCAAAAACAGTACAAAAACTCCGACAGACACGTTGAAAATAGGCGTCAATAAAATCAAATCACCTGTCATTTATCGAATGATATTTAATAGACGCTCCCTGCGCAATAGACATAAATGCAGACATAACAAATTATTTAGCAAATCTAAATTATCAACAAATTTCCATGGACGGAGTCCACGATGCTGGCTCGAATTCACAAGAGGAAAAGATACAAAGTTGTATAGCAGTGCTAAACAGCATCACCGATAGTTTAGGATAGTACATTTACAAGATCTAACGTTAGGTGCGATTTTAGTTAAACATCGGCTTTTTGATGACAATAAAATGTATGGTATGTACATCGGAAATCGGAATGAACATAGTAAATAATTTTATTATCTTTTGAAAGTCGATTAACAAACTATGTGTATATCCAATCTTCGTTATATTCAAAATTTATTTATTTTTTAAGAAGTACTGAAGATATAGAATCATTTTCAATAAATAAAATAAAAAAAACCTTTTCAATTATTTTGTTAGGATTTTTTCTTCAGTGCGCATTCGCCTAACATTCTGTAGCGACATACACGCTCTTTATAAGCTTAAAATACATTTAGATACGTTTTGTCTTACAGAACAATCTAAGCCAAACCCATATCTTCTGCTTGTTCCTTTTCTTTTTCTTTCTAATTCCCATATTATCATCACGCTACATTTAATTGTTTTTATTTTAACTTCTGCGAGACATCTACGCACAGGAATATATTTGCTTAAAAAGATGTCCCAGCAACGGATTGATGTATCTATTTAAACAAGCCATGTAATATTAATAAATTTATCCCACCACGTAAAAATCGAGTCCTGTTTCGGGCCAAAAAAAAAACAGTTATTAAGTTATTAATTTTTTCTGTCAAGAAGTTCTCTAAAAGAATAATTAATCCATCTTATTCGTCAGGGGCGTCATCACAACCGCATTTTGATTCTGAATCGATGATAGATGTCTGTGTGCCATAGCATTCAGAGTTTCAAAAGTGGTAGAGCCATGCTGCAGCTATATTAGTAGTATAGTTGTAGCACGAATGGGTCGGCTCGACCGGGGAAGGACCACGCTCTCACAGAATACCAGCGTAAAATAGCAGTTTAACGCTGCTGTGTTTCGTATGGTGAGTGTAGAGAACCGACGACCCTTTTTACTGGAAAAGAGGCATTCCTTCTTAGTCCTCACGGTTGACAACGCATCTGCATTTTGATTGTTTATTGAGGATAGATGTGGATGTCTATGGGTCACAGCAACCATTTACCATCAGGTAGACTGTGTGCTCGTTTGTCACCCAATCCTATAAAAAAGGAGTACGTGCTCGTTTGTCATCGTTATTCTATAATTTTTTCTAAAAATAACGATCCGCTCTGGCTTCGTACGGTAGGTTTCTGGATCCCGACAACAGTACCACTTACCAGGTCCTGTTGTGAATCTAAGCCATTCCTTAATCAACTTAATCATACCCACAAAATTTTATCAATATCGGTCCAGCCCAGCAGTCCAGCAGTTTAATTACATACACACGAACAGAAGAATTTTATATATGTATAACTATACATATAGCCTTTCGCTTCAATTCAAATCATTCTGTCTATTGATGGTAACCGCATGAAAATCCTTTGCAAATTTTAAAAGATCTAAGCGTACAGACGGCGGGAAGCGACTTTGTTTTACACTATGTAGAGAAACTTTACATTTGTTAGAAGAAAAAGTTAATCTAACGCCATTTATTTTAATCATAAAGTGTTGGAAGTAAAGAGACATTCATCCTCAGCTAACTTAACTTCATATATGATCTTTTTTTACATTCTATAAAAACTTTTGTATAACTATGAAGCAATCAATCAAAACAGTCAACATACTTTATTAAAGTAACTTTATAAGAAATTAAAAGCAAAATAATATCAATAACGTTTCTCAGAACTGATTATAAAATATCGACTAGGATTTCTCTGTAACCGACCACCAACGGCAATGAACACAATCTTTTTAGAGTTTAGAGTTCATTCAGGATATAAATCTATCCGTAACTAGAGAGCTACTATTGAATAAAATAAATTTCACTGTTTTTATGCATTTAATTTATCTTTATTTGCATTAACAACGTTTCAAGCTATAATATAAGTATTATTACATATTTTAATTTTTATTATTAATTTTGATCCAATCTAAGCAATAGTAGCTTACAGTAGTTGAAAACTTGCAGTTTCATCAATTATTATTAATTACAAGATCCCAAGACGATGGTAGATATCTAGACATTTTGTATTTAAAAATTTGTTTTTTTTTAAATTTATATTTCAATAGCCGCACTGAAGAGATTTCATCGGAGATACTAGTATCAAAGAGAATATAATCACTACGATTAATTAGTATATTCAGGCAATCTGTCTTGTATAAACTCGTGTACTTGTAAATGACGTCAAACTTGACTTCTTACTATAGAAATTATTGACAGTTCTTAGTTTTAAATTATAAATAATATTAAATAGATAATTTTAAAAAATCACCCAAATAAAAATGAATGATGAGCTAAAAACACTCTTGATCAAGTCACATTTCATAAAAAAAAAACTAAATTTAGATCGGTTCATACGTTCGGGAGCTACGATGCCACAGACAGACACACAGATACATAGAAACACATGTTAGACATATTATACCCTGCTTGCGTCGGGGGTTAAAATACACAAGTTCGGTGACAGCTTCTAGCTGACTTCTATTGAAATAAACCTAGCAAGCTAACAGCATAGCAAAGTGGCGAAGCAATCAGCTTTGTAGCGGTTTCTAACGGTTGCCGTTGAGCAATCAGTTTCAAAATAGGAGGTTCAGATGCCTGGGTGATCAGTAATCGATTGCTGAAAACAGAATTTGAAAATTCGAAACCGTTCTTGAGATGATCGTGGGACAGACGGACAGACGGACGGACAGACGGACAGACGGACAGACGGACAGACGGACAGACATCGTGAAATCAATAAGTGACTTCGCAAGCTTCGCCACTTAATAATTTCTAAATCATACCCTACAATCTATACAAGACTTCTTGCAGAACAGTGTAACAAAATCGTAGCTATACGTTCTAAATGAATTAAAGTGGACGCACAACATTTTATAATATAAAAATTAATATTTCTGTTTGTCCGTTATGCCTTCCTATACCATTGAATAAAACTATTTTTACGGATTTTATCGCGTTCAATTTACTTATTTTAATTCCCGAGGTTTCGGGTGCTTTACAGCAACCCATGATTAAGGGGGGGGGGGGGGGGGGATTTTACTGAGATGTTTGACGTCCCGATGTCATAGTTAACCCGGCTACCTTCAGTTTTTGAATATTAGTTTTTGTAAATTTTTAGATCCAACCAAAAATTTATGTGCACATTCATTTGAATAACCTTAACCTTAAATATAGATGTCGCTTTTAGGTGTCAGTGTGCGCACGGCACGCATCGTAACAACTTCATGGTGTCGTTTTAAGGTGTCGGTGTTCGCGCGCATCGTAAAAATTCACTCTCATCATTTTTCCTAAACACGCCAAAAGAAGTATAACTTCATAATTTTTATTGTAAGTGCTCAATTTTTAAATTAATAATCAGGTTTAATTTAAAAATTGAGCATTTGACATTTTCGTGTGAATATCTGCATTCTCTATTAAATCCAAATACTCTTTGTATTTTTACTAGCTGGTACCCAGCGTGTTACTGCCGTAGCAGAAATGTATTCTGAAAATGTGATTTTAAATTTGGAAGAATTATATTGTTTAATTAAGCATGACTGATAATACATTAATTGAATGATATCGTTACGATACGAGCGTAACCTAGTGTAAGTTAATTAGACTATGCCTATAACCGTCGCGCAAGTGCAAGCAATTGACAAAGCTTTAGCGCAATCTGATGAACGGTATGGCAGCGCATAAAATACGAACAAACAAACATTATTTTTTATATATTAGATTTTGAAATAAACAATAGCGTAATTGCTTTTTCGATGCATTCAGTTCAGTGCGATTCAGTTTTTTTTCAAATGAATAGAATACAAGTCAATCATATAAACAGACTATTGAACCATATGGATAATTTTATTTTCATTTTTAGTAATTTTAATTATTTCAATTTAAATAATTATGCAAAAAGAAAATGTTTGAATTTTGTTTAATATAGAAAAAAAATACTTTTGTTGGCTCGCAAGCTATATTGACCTCGTTTTAATTTGCCTATCATTGGTTTGAATCAGCGTTGAAATGGTTACAGAGTAAAGCGTTCACCCAACAATTGACCGTCCTGAAAGTTATCTCTCCGTTAAACCATCGACAAGCTACAACACTAAAACATTTCGATAACACCGGCCAGCCCTACATTAACAAAGACCCCTGCTCGTAGTCCCGTTGCTTCTGGCCATCATAAAACAACTTTGACAAGAAGTGCTGGCTGGCAGCACAATAATTATATTTCGTGCCAATACTAACGATGTTAGCCCTATATCGATTTAAGATTACTACCGGTATAACAAAGAACGGAACGCTCCACTTTAGGAATTTCTGTCAGGTACTGATAGATTCATTGATTGGATGGATGATGACAAATGAAATTAAGAGTCATTAGTAAAAAGAAAAATTAACGATGATTTTTCTTTTTACTAATGACTCTTAAAAATTATTTAATTTATATATCTGCTTTTATTAACATATATTTATGAACTAGCTTTCTCGCCGGTATGCCGTTCGGTACAAAGTTCGCAATCGATTTTAAACTAACTTCTCAATGAGGGACTTAAAACTTTGAATATTACTCAGAACTGGACGACGATGCAAATATATTTTCATCCAGTACGTGGTAGAGCTATGCTGCAGCTACAATCTGGTTGTAGCACGAATGGGCCGGCTCGACCCCGGTCGGAAAGGACCACGCTCGCACAAAATACCAGTGTGAAATAGCACCTTAACGTTGCTATGTTTCGTATGGTGAGTATAGAGAATCGGAGACCCTTTTTACTGGAAACGAGGCATTCCATCTTAGTCGCTTAGTCCTCACGGGTGACAACGTATTTGCATTTTGATTGGTAATCGAAGATATAATATGTAGATGTCTATGGCCCACAGCAACCACTTATCATCAGGTACAGTGTGCTCGTTTGTCACCCTTATCCTATAAAAATAAACTTACTTTATTGTTTATCAGTCTGTTTGTTAATGTGCTCGCTGCTCGGTACAAATTTTGAAATCGATTTTAATCTAATTTCTCGATGAGATAGACACTTAAAACTTTAAACATAGCTCAAAACTGGATGACAGACTAAAAAGCACAAAAAAATATTTCAATAATAAATATACCATGATTTTATAAACAACGGATATATATACAGACCATTCTTACACATCTTAGGTACTGTTATCTATTACATGTGTTTTTGTTTCATTTGTATGGGGTTATAAATTTGTATGGGACTAGGAGAAATTATTTTATATGTATTTTTATCCGTTCTAAAGTGTTATATATTTTTTTAAATTAAATAATTATTTTTCTGTCCCTTTGTAACCTACATAACCTTTGTATACTATACTTACAATATTTAGATTATAGTACACTACATTTAATATACCATAGCTTAATGGTTTATAACTGTATCCATTGCATCCACAGCGGAGTATCGCTTGTCATCTTCCGAGTGTCTTAAAACAAATTTTATTACAATAATACCAATAATCGCACTCGCAAAAAATCTGTCATTTTTAAACAACATTATTAATACAGATAATTTAAATCGCAAGATAAAGTCCAAATACATCCTCAATTCTATTCAGAAGAATACGTAAAAAAGCATGATTAATTTTTATTAATAAACTAGCTGGTACCCAGCGCGTTGCTGCTCCAGAAAAAATATTTATGGAAATATCGTTTTAAGTTTGGAAGGGTTATATTGTTTCAGTAGGAATGAAAATACATTCATAGAAATTGAAGGATATAATATGACTTTCAAATTAATATGTCGGTACGACACGCGTATCACCTACTGTATTTTATTTCTACTATATGTATAGTTCGCGCAAATGCAAACAAAAAGTTGACATTTTAGGGCAATCTGATGAGCGGTATGGCAGCGCATAAAATACGAACAAACAAAACTAAATGTTTACATATTAGATTATATAATATGTATTTCACATAAACCTAATCCCAAATCTTTATTTAATTTAATCGAGGTCCTATAAATATTTAAGTTCGATAAGGTTTCCTGGGACAGACATTTTTTTCGTAGCTAGTGGAACAACTTATCATCAGGTAGACTTGTGCTCGTTTGTCACCCTGATTCTATAAAAAAAAGTAATTCAATAAGGATTCTAGTAATCTATATTGAATACATATAATTGTAGTGTATTATATTGTATTGGCTGATTCACATTAACTGTTAACGACACCTACACCGCCTCTTCCCGTACGTCGTTGCTTCCTCGACGTGTTTCCTTCGACACAGCGTGTGGTAAGTGATAAATCTAAAACAAGTAGATTAAAATTCCGGTACACTCACATTTCTGTGAACAAATATTTTCAACCATTAAATTACAACAAGTCGAGTTATACGAGTTATATTCTAGTACGATTGGTTAATCGTACGAGTATATAATTCTGTCAATTTCACAATATTTTTTTTCTTTTTTTTTTTATAAAAACTTTACCCCCACACTAGGATTTTCTCCTGTATCGTGGAGGCAGTTTACAAACATAAATTGCACGAAGACAAACATCCAGACCCGGAACAATTATTTGTAGGCCTGTATTATGATAAGTAAATGTACTTTTTTTTATATAATGAGAGTGACAAAGGAACACACAATCCACCTGATGATAAATGGATGCTGTGACCCTACGGGACACCTACAACTAACCTCGATTACGACAGTGGTAGAGCCACGCGGCAGCTTTTGCTGTCACACGGATGGGCCGGCTCGAACCGGGGTGGTACCACGACCTCACAGAATACCAGCGTGAAGTAGAGGTTTACCTCTGCGTTTCGCTTGGTGAGTGCAGGTGTCCGGAGGCCCTTTTTACTGGAAATGAGGCATTCTATCTTAGTCCTCACGGGTGGCAACGCATCTACATTTTGATTTGTAATAGAGCATAGATGTAGATGTCTATGGGCCGCAGCAACCACATACCATCAGGTGGACTGTGTGCTCGTTTGTCACCCTTATCCTATAAAAAAAAACGAATGGGTCGGCTCGACCGGGGAAGGACTACGCGCTCACAGAAAACCAGCGTAAAATAGCAGCTTAACGCTGCTGTGTTTCGTATGGTGAGTGTAGAGAACCGGAGACCCTTTTAACTGGAAAAGAGGCATTCCATCTTAGTCCTCACGGGGGACAACGCAGATGTGTTCATCTAGCAGCATCGAGCGAGCATCTAGAGTCTTTATTGAGGATAGGTGTAGATGTCTATGGGTCACAGCAACCACTTACCATCAGGTGGACTGTGTGCTCGTTTGTCACCCTATCCTATAAAAAAAAGTAAATAGGGTCAACGGTTCTCTGCATTCTCCATACGAAATACAGCAGCATTTTGTTTCTATTTCGCGCTGGTATTCTGTGAGAGCGTGTTTCGGTCCCGGTCGAGCAAACCCATTCGCGCTGCAACCATAATATAGTTTTAGCGAGGCTTTACCACGTTATAACAACATCTAGATTGCACAGCCTGAAGTCATGGATCAAAGAATATATAATCATTACCCTCTTTACTATGGATATCGATAGATGCAGGTAGTTTAGGGCCGTAGAATTGTGAGGAGAAATATTGATGTTAGTTATACTATTAATATAACTTGAACACTCATCGACATTATACAAAGGTAATACAAAAATAAGTACCTACATAACCAGATCTTTTGTTTTCAACTAATATCAAATTTCATATATTGAAGAATTTTGTACGTGGTCGAGATAGATTTCTTCTGTGTCACGGGGATTAATTGCATATGGGCAAACATTCAGACTTGGAACAATAATTTGTAAGCTATTCTACTCGTACATATCCTATATCCTTCCGTGCGGGATTCTAACTCGCGGCGCCGCAGTTGAACGGTTAATGAACTGTTGAAATAAATACATAGATAACTAATGTCTTCCAAACCGAATTCGGTCTCGGCGGTAGTTTTCAACGAAAACTAGCCATCTGCGTAGGTCAGGATTGTAGTGTACGAGTATATGCGTAAGCACACGTGCACTTTCTATTTGCTCAACCTCATAATCCAATTGGACGGCAATCCGATGGTCGAAAAGAGACCAGATGTGGGACCACTACCAACTCCTCGTATCGAGCATTTAGACCAAACAAAAATCTTTAATTTCCGCGTCCCGACCCGACCGAGATTCGAACCCGGAACCGCATTATCAGCAGTCGGGCTTACTACCACTAGAACAAGGAGGCAGTCAGAAACACAACTAACTGAGATATTGAAATGTTTACGTGTATAAATAAGTTTTAATAATATAGAATTTGCTTTCAAAGACAATTAGCGTCTGTCTGATTTAGTTCGACTCGTTGAGCGTAATGGCGGACATAATGCACGTTAATTATCATTTAACCGCCTCCGTTAAGTTGTAAATCTGTAATAGCTAAATATTTCTCGGCAGATACACAACGCGGAACCATCGACACACCACTTAACTGTTTTCAACTGGAAGGGGCAGCGGACACTGAAACCAAAAAGTGAGTATTCGAGTTTTGTTTTTGTTTTCATATTAAGTCGTCCGGTTTAATAATGATCGCAATCTGAATGGGGTGCAAGATAATGTTGGCCTCTTTAAGCGATAGCTCCATCTAACGGAAGCCATCTACTTGGCAAACTCACTTCCATGGCAGACATTCCATCTTTGTTCCTAGGTATGACAACGTACATGCATTTGGTTCTTAATCAAGGGTAGATGCAGATATTTATGGGCGACAGCATCCACTTACCACTAGGTGGACTGTTTGTACGTTTGTCACCTTTATTCTATGAAAATAAAACAGACAGAAAAACATTAATGTTTTAACACTTTCACTGTCTGGTTTTCAGACACAATAAACCTAGGAAGCTAACAGCATAGCAAAGTGGCGAAGCAATCAGCTTTGTAGCGGTTTCTAACGGTTGCCGTTGAGCAATCAGTTTCAAAATAGGAGGTTCAGATGCCTGGGTGATCAGTAATCGATTGCTGAAAACAGAATTTGAAAATTCGAAACTGTTCTCGAGATAATCGTGGGACAGACGGACAGACGGACAGACGGACAGACATCGTGAAATCAATAAGTGACTTCGCAAGCTTCGCCACTTAACAATAAGCATGCGCACATACAGCAAGCGACATATTTAAATAAACTATCCTTATTTTATCTTTCAAATACATTAAAATAGATGAAATAAATTTGCTATTAAAGTTCGCAATAAGACTCCAGTGTACGACCTACCCTAGACGGAATACAGTGCCGATAACTATTGGGCAATCATCACTAACTACGGAGCACACCTGGCTCCGGTGCAACAGTTACACGGTGCCCTCACGTCAACGTTTGCACAATTAACTTTTTAACAGTTAGTCATTGTAACAATTGTAGGATATACATACACATACTGAATTAACTGCTGCCTATGACAATAAACCTGTTAAACTGATTATAATCGCATATTAAACGTTATAGGAACAAAATGTAACGAACTAGAGCCCAATGACTTCGTCAATCTTACTTAGCGGTACCATGTAGCGACATCTATGCAAATGTATTAAATAAAGAACGATGTATTTAGCGCGTCAAATTTTCATATCGATATACATCGCAACCGCTTCCGTAGATAGATAATAGATGGCGCTAGAGTAGTCAAGTGAGCTCGGCCACGGTCCTTATTGCTTTGTAAGAGAGATCATTATGTGACAGCTAACCTTACTGAAAAATAAACATAATTTTAAAAATATGGTTACTAGAATAAGATTTTGTAAGTGATGTCCGAAACCGTTACGGACGGGAAAAGTGCAGCGAAAGTTTAATTAACTGTGAAATTATTTTTATAATTCACTGATAACCATTTATCATGGTATTATTTTTAGATACACTGGCTTCTTTATGCCTTTACCTTTTTTTTATAAAATAATTGTCAATAACAAACTACTGAGAACTAAGATAATATAACTCACAGCGTACGATTCGGTCAATTTAAATACGTATTAAGTTACCCAAAAAAGAAAAACATTTGTAAAGAAATTGTAGAATTTCGTGTTATGACGTGGTTTCATAATTTATACTTGCGATTGTTTTCAATAGTAGAACATCATTTTTCACTTGGATAGACACGTGTAAGTACTTGTTTCACTAATATTTAATTTATATATAGAAGAAAACGAACCGGTTTCGGCTCATGGCATCATCAAGTAAATAAGACTCAATATTACAAAAACGTAAATAAAAAGTACAAATAAATATAAGTATTAATACTATGATGTGCCTGATGTGACGCGTGGCACAACCGGTCGGTTTTTATAGTTAATAAATTAAAATAAATATCATTGCAACAAGTACCTGTGATTTTTGTAGTTGGATAGACCAGCTACAAAAATCACAGGTTTTTATCTATGACGTCATTATACGATGTGTTTAAGATGCGGTGTAAAAGAAACGAGAATCCATCGCCCCATTTCGTCCCAAGGGTACCGTTAAAGTAGACTACGGGAAACGCCAAATAAATCTAAGGCTTCCGATAGATTGCGGTATTACTGTCTCGCTTACTTGCTTGAATTTCCTTACCAGCGACGGACAGCAGCGGTGCTCACGTCTGGTAGTGCGATTCCTCAATCCTCCTGTGTGCTCCAAGCGTGACGGTTTAGCCAAATCTTCCTAAAGCAGTCTACTATATACAACGTGGCCGTAAATGTGCACACTTTTGCGTCCTGATTAAGAATATGTAACTAAGATGGAGTTGCATATTTTTAAATTGTAAGATTCTATCTTAACCACTTTCCTGTCCGCGAAAAAGACACAATGGTAATTTGATATGATGAAATTGAAATGTTCAATATTAATAATATTAATGTCCTCCAAACCGAATTTCGGACAGCGTCCAGTCTCAACGGAGCCTAGTCATTAGTGCAGGACAGGATTATAGTGCCCAAGTGTATACGCAAGCACAGGTGCACTCTCTATTCCCTCACTCTCTTAGTCCAATGTGACAGTAATCCGACAAGACCGGAGAGAGATCAAGCGCAGGACCAACAGCTTTACGTGCTTTCCGAGGCACGGGGGTGAGACCCCGCAAACTTCTGGACTCCGCGCAGCTACTGAAAATTTCTTGATGGAAATGCTCAATTACTAATTTTTTTGCCCGAACCGGGACTCGAACCCGGTACTTTATGATCAGCAGTCGCACTGCTACAACAACTAGACCAACGAGGCAGGCAATATTATGACTCATGGGACAGTGAAATGGTTAAAATGGTAAATCCACCAATTAAGAACCCAGCTGAAAGAAGTAAGTCCAAAATATACGATTTAATTATTTACGAATACTATAATGGATGAACAGTGAACTGTATATTTATTTCTGACTGATTACTTAACGACTGATCTGAGGTTAGCTATACTAGGGGACTGCTCGAAGAAAAGATGGTACTTTTTAATATACTGTATTAACTATTTACAATGATTCGGCACTGAATAACTATCTCTAACACTATGTACAGAGGGAGGTCTTGAATTGGAGTCTTGAGTCTTCTTTAGGTTTTCTTCTTAAGTGCCGCTCCGAAGTGAAATGAACAGCTCACAGACCGAGACGCCCTTCTTATATCTCGCAAGAAGGTGCCTCAATCTGTGAGTAGTGCCGTGCGACGACAAATGAAGCCACACGCGTGCTGATTGGTCGCCGACATCACTGGATCGGCGCCGGTGTGCGGGGTGCGCGGGGGGTAGCGGGGTACGAAGGAGCGACGGGGCGGCGGGTCTCTAGCTGTCCTCAACAAATACTGTTTAAAATAAAATGCCAGAACCCTCACGTTGCCATATCGAAAGCAATGCTGTCAATTCGTTATAGTATTTTCATCCAAAACATGGCTTATCTCAAAAAAAGTTACGTTTTGCGTGTAAATCGTAATTTTGTACCAGTACCTACACCCCTGATGGCAAAGTTAACATCCATTGGTAAAGTTGCCGGACCTGACTGTACCATTATATAACTGCAGCGTGCTCTGCTGATTCTTAAATCTTTAAAATAACGCTTTCAAATAATTTCTTGACTATATATAAATTATATATTTATTTATTTATTCAACACAACAATATAAGCTTACAGTACTAGACCAAATCGCTTATGTGTTATACTAAACATGATATTACATTTTATGAGATCACTTATTTAACCTAGTCAGATAAGAATACACATACTTCCTAATTACATCGACTTTGTCAAAAAATATATCGGCATCAGGGTTGGCATATATGATATGTATAAATATTAATAAATATTTCTATAAATATTCCTAAATACAGTTTGACAATTACAATTCAAACACACTAACAAGCATAACTGCAAAGATTAATGCAATATCTTGATAGATTTAAAGCTAGTTACAGAGTAATAGCATCAGTCGGCGTTCAGAGGGCAGTATCGATAAATCTGTGCATTCCCGGCACATGCCTAGATCGGCGATAGACCGCTAACAGGTCTCGCGGATCGCATGCCTTGGACGCTTGTTAGTCGATCTCTAGGTCGCGCGGCCACTTTGTCGTTCGGCCTTTGCAAATGAATTAACGGCTCATAATAACGTAGATACGTATAGTTTTTATGTTATAAATGTATACTTCCTGTTTTACTCTTGAATGAAAATATTGACATTAAAAATATGTCATGATAAATTGAGGCTGCATTGTGCCATAAAGTTAACGATTACAATAACAACCGTTTTAGCTCCACAGCTGAGCACATGCCTCGCACGAATACTGGTAGTCGCGTTTGCAGTCAAAGGCAAATTATCCAAAAATAATTTTTAGTATAAGTGTGTGGCCTATCTACATCTGTCCTTGATTACGAATCGAAATGCAGATGCGTTGTCACCCGCGAGGATTACGATGGAATGCCCCGTTACCAGTAAAAAAGGCTTCCGGTTCTCTTCTTACACCATACGAAACACAAGTATTCTGTGAGAGCATGGTCCTTCACCGGTCGAGCCGACCCATTCGTGCTGCAACTATACTACTAATATAGCTGCTGCATCGTTCTACCACGTAAAAATATACTAATAATAGTGTATTACTACTTAATTAGGAAAAAAAATTACAATTAATTAATAACTATTAAAAAAAGTAATAAGCGGCTTCAAAAAAATAAAAAGAATTAAATACTTTTTTAATCTGAAGTCGGTGCTGGTGCGTATTGCATGGAAGAATTGAAGCCCCGACTTCAGAATGTAAAATTATTTTATCTTCATCCCACATTTTGCAACCCACTAATTTTTCCCTATCTGAAGCATATCCTATTTAATACAAAAATAATCATCAAAATCGATTCGCAATTGTCGAATATATCGCATAACATATATTGAAAAATAATTTAAAATTAAAAATAACTCAAAAACTATTGGTCTGACCTTGATCAACGGGACCACACGAGATGTACCAGCTTTCAAATAAAAAAAAGAATCATCGAAATCGGTTCACCCAGTACAAAGTTATGAGGTAACACACATAAAAAAAACTTACAGTTGAATTGAGTACCGTCTCCTTTTTGAAAGTCGGCAGAAAAACTTTTGAAGTCGACTAAAAGGGCAAGACATTAAGCTCTCCAGTTTACCACGCCCTTGTTTTATCTGCAATATACCAAAAACATTTTATCATTAGTGAGATCCAAGATTGGTCTCACTATCAAGAACAGAATTATACAATGAATGAGTTAAACCAATATCAGTCTCCAAAAATAATACACAAAGGTTACGCAAATATGCGGCCACATCTACTAAACAATTGCGACTTGGAACAGTTGCTACAATTTTGATAAAATACAGTTCAGTCGTATGCTAAGCCGGTCGCAAAGTTTTATGGGATTGTAAATTGTTTGATACTGTGCTATTGTCCAACTCAAAAGTGTTTCAACTTGTCATTGTTGACATTTATAGGCATAGATAAGCTTACGAGTCCGTTCTATTCAGTATACAAAGCCAAAGTTGCAATATCGCTACTGTTTCCCTCCCTCGACGCTATACTTACAGTGCATAGACTATATTTACTGTGCATTAACGCCTAGAGCATTCTATTAAAGCTGTACTTAAATAGGACCGCAATGTGCCCTTGCTTAAAGGTCAGAGTCAACATAAAAATGAAATTCTTTGTACAGGTTTACATTTAGACGACGCCTTCACACCTTTAATTTAATTTTTATAGGTATGGACACCTATAAAAACAGCATTGAGTTATTGGCACAATCATTCAGTTCAATTTCAATGCAAATTTGCGATATTTGAAGGATTTAATTCATTATATTTAAGATCGAATGGCAAAAATTCTTCTCTTGTCATTTTGCTTTAATTAAGGCAGTAAATAATTGATAGAATCAGGCGTTACTTTGCGGAAATCCATTATAATGGGATTGTTATAAACTAATTTGCTTAGTTCCGCAGAAAAAAAAAAGAAAACGATGTGTCCTGCCCAGTTTTAAGAGGACCTCCCACCCTCCCTCAATCGTGCGCACTATACCCGTCGCCGTCACTCCCAGCACTACCACCCTCAGCACCACCACACTAGGCAGGACACACCACTCTTGAAAATACGACACGTGTTTCCCCTAGGCACGAGGCATCCTCAGGTGAAGTAGACTCTGCGGAGGCTGACCGCTAAGACCACCCTCCGCAGAGTCTACTTCACCTGAGTGTAGAGGCGAAACACGTATCGTATTTTCAAGAGTGGTGTGTCGTGCCTAGTGTGGTGGTGCTGAGGGTGGTAGTGCTGGGAGTGACGGCGACGGGATAGTGCTCGAGATTGAGGGAGGGTGTGAGGTCCCCTTAAAACTGGGCAGGACACATCATTTTCTTTCTTTACGCGGAGTTAAGCAAATTAATTTATAACAATCCCATTAAGGCAGTAAATATTTATTCTTTTTATGGTTTCATTCCTTTTATGATTGTGTTATACTAGGTTATTCCGTTGAAAACTCAAAAAACATATTTGCGTAATCCTTAAAAAATATTCTTGTCATTATCATCATCATCATATTCAACATAGTGATAATCTTTTATAATTTTATCTTCAAAAAAAATGGTAATCACACACTATTTCTCTTCTATCATAGATATACCTAGGCAAAGCCACTGCCCAACAATATTAATATATTTCAACTCTTTACCTAACATTACCCCATCATTACAGGCTTCCCCATAAATTGTAATATTGTGTTATTGGCAGGCGGCTTGGCAACCACAGTTTTGTATTATTTTGAATTGTTATCAGAAAAATTCTGCTGCTCACCTCCTGTTTTAGTTTCCCTTTGTCTCTTACGACATCCACGGTCCCATCGATATGGTATAGTGGATTTCCTTACGCCGCTACCACACGCTTAATCAATATTATCTTGCAGTAATAACATTTGATGATCTCTTTGGATATGTAAATGCATGCAAAATCTTCTTATTTCTTTCAGTAATCACAAATATGGGCCAAGATTATTGTCATGCCGCGCTGAATAATATAGAGAAATCGAGAGATGGTGGTATTGAAATCGGCAAGATTCCGACGAGAAAGATATATTGAACACTGTTATGCCGACAAACAAGAAAACGCCCTAACTGCACACATAACATGTAACAACAATCTTATTTTACCTTTGCAATTGTTCAATTGCACAGTTAAGCTTTAGAAAAGACATAACCACTATTCAAAATAATCAAATAGTATGGAGTAGCAGTGACCAGATACAGAAATTAGATTACGAAAAAGCCACCTCAGACACGAGCGCAGGGCGCGGCTCTTGCAATATCTGAGTGATCGTGAACTTTTAGCGATAAACACATTCCAGTTACAATCGTTGTCGGGACCCTTCCAAAAATATTTGTTATTTAGTAATATATTACCACGTTCTTGTAAGGTTGATTTATTTTAGAATCGAAATTTGAATTTAAAACTAAACCTGGGGCTGGTTAATTTCTCGCTTATAGGCTAAGTATACTCGTAACTATTCAGCGAGGAAACGCAGCCATCATTCTTGGCACAATGCCGCGGAGAGTGGGACTGTATGATAATTTAAGTTTTAAGTTTTAGTCTTTTTTTATTATGATAATAAATATGGGAATGGGCCTTCAAATAAACTTCGTTCTCACTGAATTTACATATATTTTTATATTCAAGTACATAATTTAATTTGGCAAAACAAAAGAAACAATACGCCCCGTGACACTCGTCGTACGTCGTTACTCTGTTCTATCGTATGGTTCTATTTCTTAAGTACAAAGTAAATATAGTGTAAGGCGAAATGTTATGTTTTAATGGGGTTGTTACAAACTAATTTGCTTAATTCCGCGTAAAGAAAGAAAATGATGTATCATGCCCAGTTTTAAGGGGACCTCCCACCCCCCCTTCCTCAATCGCGCGCACTATACCCGTCGCCGTCAATCCCAGCATTACAATCCCCAGCAGTGTTCATGTAAATATTAAAATATATGTTGAATATTATTTTCAAAATCATATCCATTACTACATAATATACATTATCTGTGACTCATAAATTGATATTGCCATCTTCGCGGGTCTTTCATGGTCAGCAAATGTCCTACTTAAACATATCTCTTAGAAACTCGTTTTATACCAATATGAGGCTGTAAACGTGAGTAGGTCCTTATAGGGGTATTCATTTCATCCCATTCAATGGTTGACTAATCTAAGTTCCAAGTTCTAAAGCAAGCGAATCGTTACAACTACGAATTACTTCGCTAAAACACTACGACTGCATTAATTTAATTGTTAACTAATCTTGAAAAAAAAAACTGCTAAAGCTTTCACATACTTTAAAACATTTCCTGTTTTGAAAAAGAACGTAAGCATTCACCGTTATTTTATACAATCACAATATTCTTATTGATTGTATACGTCGTAGAGCCACGCTGCAGCTAAAATAGGGTTGTATCACGGACGGATGGGCTCGGACGGGGAAGGACCACGTGCTCACAGTATACCAGCGTAAAATAGCAGTTTAATTCTGCTATCGTACGGTGAGTATAGAGAACCGGAGACCCTTTTTACTAAAGTCATTCTTATCTATATCTTCTTTCCTATCTATAGTCATCTTAGTTCTCAGGGGTGACAACACATCTGCACTTTGCTTCTAAATCGAATCTAGCTGTAGATGTTTATGGGCCGCAGTATCCACTTACCCTTATTCTATAAAAGAAAAATAATCCTGCGTAATCCATAACTAATTCAATTTTTTCTCATGGTCAGCCCGTTCCCAAAATATTGAACTACTGGAAATTGCCATATTATGGCATACATATAAAACTACCTCTATCGACAGTACCAGACGACTCGCATCTGTGACGCTACCTTCCGTTATCGTTACGATGGCCTTCCAATTCCACCGTACACACAGCATCACCTTATTGCGAGTTAATCCGGGTTTCGCTATAGTCTGTGGAGCTTGACTACCCTTTGGCCTTGATCATTTTCGCACGTTCTTGTCGTAGATAATCCACTTTTCATCACCAGTGATCAATCTTTTCAAAAATGGTTCGCAAGTTTGCGGTCCTGCAAATGAATACACGATTCATCGGTTTCTTTCAGAGTGCGCGTTTGGTACCCATATATCGAGCTTTTTAGTGTAGCCAAACTTTTTCAAATGGGTCAAAACTGTCTTGTGGTCAATCATCAATTTCTCGGCGTAACTAATAATGTCTAATGTCGTAACTAATATGCCGATCTTGCTCCACATTTTCAAAAATGGCATCGACTTTGTCCGTATACGGCGACCAGAGCGAGCTGCACCTTTGACATCAAAATTCCCGGACTGAAAACGCTTGAACCAACTTTGTGCTACTCTTATTAACACTGCATTAGGTCCATAAACGTCACAAATTTTTGTCGCGTCTTGAGTCGCATTTTTCCCTTTTTTGTAATAAAACTTCAGAATGTATCTAATTTCTTCGTTAGATTCACTCATTTTGGCGGACAGAAAACTGTTGAAAAATGGCGGGAAAGCGTTTTTTACTTTTTCCTTTTCTTTTTCTTAATGTCCTATATGTATTGATATTATAACCAGCCAGATACAAATAGTACAAACAAAGAGATTTTTCTTCAATTTTATACAAACATAATGCGAAGAAACTTTTTCCTCAACCTATTATTTTTTATATATAAGTATTGCTCACTTAAAATATAGGATTATATGAATACGCAATTATGTTATAAATAAAGCTGACTTTTACTTATAATGCCATCGTGACTACGAAATGGAAACACTTACTCGTATGGTGGCCGGGATTAAATAGGGTGATGAATTCTTAACGAGTACAAATAAAGTCTAGTATTTACGATGGTCGTAACAAACCTCAGTATACCTGGCAAGTATTCAGTTTCGAATTATTTAGGTAATTTTTTTTATTTGTTCTATTTTGAAAACTTATTCCATGTAATTTGTTATTAGTTTTATGTCAACATTTGTATTGTAAATTATATTTTATTTGTAAATTATAATTTCAAGGGCTTGACTTCGAATTGACTTGATAATAACTTGTAATGTAGTTTTCGCTAGTAAAATGCTAGATTATTATTATTGCACGCAGATATCAGTAAATTCATTTTACGTTTCTATCAATTATTTTAAGTAAACTTAAAGTGAAACAATAATAAATGTATATTATATTGTGCGAGCAAATTAAATTGCCCATTGTGTTTTATCATGTGCCTATTGCAATTATTATTTCTAAACGTATACTCGTGTTACACACGAAATGTTTTTTCCCAACAATTATCAGTTCAAATAATGAAATCGGCTGTTCTAATGATCGATTCACGGTACCTTAAAAGTATCCACGAAACAAATGTCGAACGCGTTAGAGCTCTACACTTTTTGGACAACAATACAACATAATTTTCTCGCACATGCAATATTTTTTCTCCCTTAAATTAAACTTTATCTCGTTGATATTAAAGTCGCAGATCATCTTGAAATCTGTTAGATTAAATTTGTTTGATGAGGAATGTGAAGTCAAGGTCGGAGAATCTGCGAGATCGCGTGCGTAACAAATCGGGCGCTGATTGCCGATGTCAAAACTAATTGTTGTTTTGGTTAATGTAACAATAGCTTCTTAGATTTTGTTTTTAATGTTGAAACATTAAAGCTACCAAAACTTTGCGTTTAACATACGGCTCACAAAAGGTTTCTTTTAAAAAGAAGACAAAGTAGAATAAATGTTGTAGAAATGCAGTAATTAAGGAGTATGTTAAGGCAGAATCTGAACGACAGAGTGAGAAATTGTGTGATTGTTTTTTATTAATTTCAATATATATATAATAAACATAATTTTGTTTGCTCTTATATATTATTTTACTTAAGCCAAAGAAACTAAAGACAACTGAGAGAAAAGTGTGATTTGCAAGATGATATTGTGTGTGATTAAGAAGGGAATGCTTCGAAGGTTTGGTCATGAAGAAAGAATGAACAAGGAAAGAGTGACAAAACAAATTTATACTACAGAAGTGAACGGCAGACTCGGGAAAGGACGCCATCGGCGAAAGTTTATCGCCCGAATTCGCCATACGAGTATATTGAAGATAGATAAGTAGGATAGGTAGATAGGTAGTAAGATATAGGTTACACCTAGGTAGGTATATATATATATATATATATATATATAGGTGCCAAGTGCCAAATGGAGGTCTGTAATATCTACCTACCCCTCTGTGTGATAGGCGTGAATATTTATGTTTTTTCTCCTTAGACTTAAATGAAGTGCAATTAATTTATTGTTCGATTTTGATCCAAGCGAAGTTAACAACAAAATACAACGAAAACTTTTTTTTTATTTTGACTATAGTAATCATGAGTAGCAGTAGGTACCAAGGTGCTCAACCTTTGACGTTTCTGCCGGTGATACGAAGCTTACTATTATTTATTCTGTGCCGGTGATTGGTCTGGGTACCTAAATATCTAAACAAAATCTTCATCTGCTATCTATCAAAAGCCATTATATAAGGTAATGAAGAATTATAATCAATATTTAAAACAGTATAGCGTAAGGCATATAAATTAACTAATTTAAAATTAAAAATAATAATGAGGTCTAAGGGGAATATACGTGATGGCTTTGGCGACCGAATGATAAATATCAGGTTTTCTGCTATCATTCAAATATGTGTGTGTGCTGCCTAAAAATATAGTTAGTAATATAGTTTTTAGAGAATAAGGTTGACAAACGAGCACACAGTCCACCTGATGGTAAGTGGTTGCTGTGGCCCATAGACATCTACATCTATCTTCGTTTGCGAATTAAAATGCAGATGCGTGCGTTGTCAGTCGTGAGGATTAGAATGGAATACCTCTTTTCCATTAAAAAGGATCTCCGGTTCTCTACACTCGCCATTTGAAACACAGCAGCATTAAGCTACTATTTTACGCTGGTATTCTGTGAGAGTGTGGTCCTTCCCCGGTCGAGCCGACCCATTCATGCTACAACTATACTATTAATATAGCTGCAGCATGGCTCTACCACGTATAAACGTATAAATGAAACATTTTTACATTCTTAAGTAAGTGATTTAATTCTTCTATACAATATATCTTAGCATCAACTTCAGAGTATGAAATTATTTTATGCTTTTTAGTTGTTTGAAGTCAGTTTTTACTTTTTTAATTAGGTTGTTTTGTATATGGGTATTTAAGTACGTTTAACTTAACCACGGCCAGACTGTGAGAAACGTAAAAAATCTAGACTACTAAGTCTATGTTTTTAAACAAAATACCTATAGATTTTTATCGAATGAAAAATGAATCCGTTGTTCTCGGACACATGTTAAGTCTTTGATATAATCTATATCTTTATAAATAAAAATTACGTGTCAAATTGTTGATCCGCGATAAACTTCAAAACCACTCAAATGATTTCAATGAAATTTGTGCACACTTGGCAGTTTGGTCCAACTTGAGAGATAGGATAGTTTTTATCCCGATAAATGACCCTCAGTATTCTTTATTGCAAATTTAAGTATTTTTATAGTACAGAGGTTCGCCGCTAAGGGCAGAACAACGTCTGCCTGGCGAGTTAGTATATACATCTTTATATATAAAAATTACGTGTCACATTGTTTGTCCGCGATGAACTCCTAACCTACTGAACTGATTGCAGTGAAATTTTGCATACTGTGTGCAGTTTGGTCCAACTAGAGAGATAGGATAGTTTTTATCCCGATAAGTGACCCTCAATTTCTTTATTGCTAAATTCAGGAGTTTTTTTTAGGAAAGCAAATGGTCGTTCGGAAAGGGCAGAACAACGTCTGCCTGGTCAGCTAGTATATATATATTTTATAGGAGAGGGGGCAAACGAGCATGCGGCTCACCTGATGGTAAGTGACTACCGCTACCCATGAACAACTGCAACACCAGGGGAATTGCAGATACATTGCCGGGCTTTTAAAAAGGAGTGGGCTCTTTTCTTGAAAGTCCCTAAGTCGTATCGGTCCGGAAAAGTCGCTGGTGGTAATCGATTCCACAAGGAAATTTGTCTGAGGGAGAAAACTTCTTCTAAATCGCACAATGGTGGACCGCCAATCATTCAGATGGTATGGATGATATGGCGAGTTTTGTCGCGATGTGCGATGGTGAAATTGAGCGGCTGGAATTAGTCTGAACAATTCCTCAGAGCACTCCCCGTGATAGATTCAACAAAACACGCAAAGAGATACAACCTCTCTACGCAGTGCCAGTGAGTCAAGCCGATCGGAAAGAACTCGGTCGTAGACGATTCGAACCGCTCTGCGCTGGATGCGGTCAAGTGGAAGGAGCTGGCACTGGGGAGCCCCTACCCAGAGATGGGAACAGTATTCTGTGCAACCTGCGCCTTGTAAAGTTGCAAGCGTTTATATCGTTTTAATTATTATT
This sequence comes from Parnassius glacialis, assembly GCA_033319125.1. Lineage (NCBI taxonomy): Eukaryota > Metazoa > Arthropoda > Insecta > Lepidoptera > Papilionidae > Parnassius > Parnassius glacialis. The sequence continues at coordinate 36,748,787 of JAVANC010000018.1, forward strand.
ATTTATTATTAAGTGTATTGTCGTGTTAATTGCCGTGCGTTAGTCTCGCAGAAACTCGAAAATTTCTCGAGAGATTTCGATGAAATTTGTGGTATTTGTTTGACTAGGTCAGTAGGTGGCACTCCTTGGGGGAGGCCTATGTTCAGCAGAAAACTTGTGAAGGTGCTGAAATGATTATATACATATTATGCAAATCACTAATATAATAAATAAAGTACTTTCAATATTGACTCCTTTCATTAGTCCAAGTTAAACTGATTCTATGAATTTCTACAAGCCATAAGATTTGTTACTCTTCGTTAGAATCCCGTAGCACGTGTTCTTTCCTGTAAGCGGCCATATAATAATAGACCCCGCCTTGACTTAACCGTTGTATCACACCCGTTTATTCAGATTTACCTACCGCGTGAAATTACCTACCAAGAAGATTTAATGTGCACCTTCGTTTCCTTGTTCTATCGTCGCTCGTGCACGCCAAGTCTCGGGATCGATTCCGTTTAACTGTCCTACTCATACTTGTTGCTGGGGAAGAATCTTGTACCCTCCGGCTTTGGTTCACGTGTTATTATTTCTGTTATATTAGTAGCTTTCTAACTATCTTAATAGTTTAACTGGCGTAAGGAGACTTAACAATTGATATGGCGTGATAAAGTAAAGAAATACTTGCTGCTATTTAAAAAAAATTAAGGCATAGATATTTTTTTTAACATGGCGAACGATTTAACTTTTTACCAGAAGGTATTGACTGCTACAGTTCAACAAACTTAAATCAAATAAAGGACTAATGCTCCAATATTCAAACGCTAGTCAATTTCAAGACGTCGTTACTTTAACTATAAGTACCAGAGACAGCACGAGATTTTTTTTAACAGTGGTAGAGCCACGCGGCAGCTTTTGCTGTCGCACGGATGGGCCGGCTCGAACCGGGGTGGTACCACGACCTCACAGAATACCAGCGTGAAGTAGAGGTTTACCTCTGCGTTTCGCTTGGTGAGTGCAGGTGGCCGGAGGTCCTTTTTACTGGAAATGAGGCATTCCATCTTAGTCCTCACGGGTGACAACGCATCTGCATTTTGATCCGCAAACGAGGATAGATGTAGATGTCTATGGGCCGCAGCAACCACTTACCATCAGGTGGACTGTGTGCTCGTTTGTCACCCTTATCCTATAAAAAAAAAATTAACAGCCTCTTAAAATTGAGTAATGTTTGAGTGGTTGGGTACATCATGGAATTAGTAATATAGTTGTAGCACGAATGGGTCGGCTCGACCGGGGAAGGACCACGCTCTCACAGAATACCAGCGTAAAATATCAGCTTAATGCTGCTGTGTTCCGTATGGTGAATGTAGAGAACCGGAGACCCTTTTTACTGGAAAAGAGGCATTCCCTCTTAGTCCTCACGGGTGACGACGCATCTGCATTTTGATTCTTTATTGAGGATAGATGTGGATGTCTATGGGTCACAGCAACCACTTACCATCAGGTGGACTGTGTGCTCGTTTGTCACCCTATCCTATTAAAAAAAAACCATCACAGGCTGTAGTTTCCACTTGCGACAGCTTCAGCCAAAGAAGGTTACTGATATATTATCGTTTATAAGGGCTAAGATGGAATACATGACAAGCTTTAGTTTTAGTTTTAATGAAATTACTTAATAGTGATATTACAAAGATTCATAAGAACTTTTAGAAAGCAAAGCAAAGCACATTGGCATTTAAATTATCAACCAATTTGTAGAGGCCCTCTCATCTCATACAAGCGTAAACAAATTGAAACCTTAAGCAACTTATAGCGCTATCAAAGTTTCACATTTTTTATAGGATAGAGTGACAAACGAGCACACAGTCCACCTGATGGTAAGTGGTTGCTGTGGCCCATAGACATCTACATCTATCCTCGATTGCGAATCAAAATGCAGAGGCCTTGTCAGCCGTGAGGACTAAGATGGTATTCTGTGAGACCATGGTCCTTCCCCGGTCGAGCCAACCCATTCGTGCTACAACTATACTACTAATATAGCTGCAGCATGGCTCTACCACATGGAAAACATGGAGTATTGGCCCCCTTCTGGACTGGATATTCTGCTAAATGGGAGATCTGACCTTTTCTTTCCACTGCCAAAGTGGTGATCCCGACGTGACACCTGATCCTATAAGGTTTATGATCACCTCTATCATATCTTGACAGTCTATCAGACCAACACATGAACTGTGGTTTAGATATGATAAAGATATTTATTTCTCAAAAGAATTATAATTCACTTACATGAGAAATGTTCACAATGCTACATAGCTTAATTAAAACGACACGGCACACAAAGTGATAACAAAATAAAATGACACAGTTTTCTTTGTATTCTAAGGTAAATAATGTAAAAAAAAGTTTTAAGTACATATAATTCGAATTTCTATTCCAATTATTAGTTGGTCGTCTTATAATGAGGGCATCCACGACTTTTTCTGCCACCAGGGCGGCGCCACCAGTGAGGTCAAATATTTGACAGATTTCATAGCGGGAACGATAATTTCTTAGGAAAATATAATCTTTAAGATTTCTCTCTGTATTATTAGTTATATTTTATATTAATTACATTAGAAATGAATAAATCAAACTATAAATCTAACTAAACGCCCATTTAAAAAAAAAAGAGTTATAAAGTGCAAAAAATTCAAAATTAAAATTACTGACGCATTGTGATGTGTATTAATATAATACTCTAGATAATGATAAACTATTATTTAAAATGAATTTCTCAATTAACTGACATTGTGTAACAATAAACTTTACCTCAGTCACAACTAGCGACATCTGGTGAGTGGAAGATTATTAGCCCTCATTAGTTGCACTTTTAGTACAATATAAAGGAAATGTTATAAATTGGATAGCAGAACAAAGTTGTTAAGTGCGCTAAACCTGAAATTCTATTACTACCTTATAATCACTAGATACTACCACAAACTTCGAAGAACTATCACTAAATTTAATTATGTTCTTTTTAAATTATTTTATTGGTTACAACTATGCCCGCGTGGATTTTATTACGATTGGATTATAATTATATGGGTTGATATGGGTTTAACTATTTGCGCAAACCCTAATCATTTTTCTAAAATAAAAGTAGCCTAAGTTACTCCATATAACATGAGCTATCTGACAGTGAAAGTCCCGTCAAAATCGGTCCAGCTATTTCGGAGATTCCAGCTAAACTATTAGACGTTTGTCTGTTTGTTTAGCTGATTAGACAGAACAAAATTTTCAAAATTGCGTTTTTGTTATAAGTACCGTATAGATTTTCATATGCATTTAATAAAAAGTTGTAATTTTGACATTATAAACAAACACTTCAATTTTATTTTATTTGTATAGGATATAGATTGGCGACCCGCCACAGTAGGACGAGGACTTCGCCTGTGTAGGAATAGGTCTTTTGTTGTTAACGTGGCGTTATTTAATCATCAAAGACCGTTTATTCTAGAAATTTTCAATTTAAAAATTGTTTTTTGAATTAAATATAGCCTAGATTCTTCTAGCATTGCTCTATATCTATTCTTGAAGTTTTCTACCGACTTCAAAAAGGAGGAGGTACTCAATTCGACTGTATGTTTTTTTTATGTGTTACCTCATAACTTTGTTCTACGTGAACCGATTTCGATGATTTGAAAGCTGGTGCTTCTTATGTGGTCTCATATAAATTTGATCAAGTTCTGACCTATCCTTAATAATATAATATATTGAAGTCGGTTGTACAAAATTTTTAATTTTAAATTATTCTACAATCGGTCAGTCCTTCCGAAGATTAGCCCGAACAATAATTTAAAAATAAAAATTTTGTACAACTGACTTCAATATAAATTATTAATAATAACTCAAAAAACCACCTACCGTGGCGGGTCACACCTTGATCAGCTTTCAAATAAAAAAAACAATCATCGAAATCGGTTCACCCAGAAAAAAGTTATGAGGTAACACAACAGAAAAAACATACAGTCGAATTGAGTACCTCCTCCTTTTTGAAGTCGGTAAAAAACAAACGTAAATTTAAAAATTTTGTTTTTCACGTTTTAATGGCATGCAAATAATTCAGCACTATAAAAGGCAGTTACTTCTATGATGCAGACAAACACTTTAATTTTATTTATATGTACATAGTCATCGATCGTTTTTTATTAGTGATAGATGTATATATAGTACATAATCCCATATATTGGAATATCGTTACTTCCAAACTCTCTAAGACAAACTTCTTTGTATATACTACCAAAGACAACCATTATTCGTATTTTTTATATATAAACTAGCTCGCCGGGATATCATATCGGGATAAAAACTATCCTATCTCTCAAGTTGGACCAAAATGCACACAGTGTGCAATATTTCATTGAAATCAGTTCAGTAGTTTAGGAGTCCATCGCGGACAAACAATGTGACACGTAATTTTTATATATAAAGATTATGGTTGACAAACGAGCACACAGTCTACCAGTTGGTAAGTGGATGCGGTAGTCCATAGTCATCTACATCCATATTCTATTAACCGCTCATATGCCAGAGCGTAGATCTCTGAAGAAAATTCTGTACCCTCTGTGTGACTGAGCTTAGATCTGCGCTTCCTGACTTTCACGCGAATTTAAGCCATTTTACATATGTTTAAGGGTATTTAAAGCTTATTATTGATTTAATCTTGACTTTTTGAATGAATGAACGGGTTGCAGTCGTCAAGCTTTCTCATTGGCTGCGAAAACGGAGTAAAAATCATCCTACCGTTAGTATTCAAACAGGCAAAGTGTTTGAGTTTTAAAGTGGTTTTTTGAAGAAAAAAAGTGTAAAAAGTAAGTAGTTTTCTATTATTTGTTGTATTTAGGACTGAAATCTTGAAATTGAATCAGTGTAGTATTAACATTTCGATGGTTTTATTTGAAAAAATCTGCGCAGAATCCTTATACTATATTTCGTTACTAATATTTGAAGTTGAAATGTATTACGACTTTTGCTTTACTTATACTATTTTATTGGAAATTTCATGCAGATTTTAGATATGTGATAAGTTTCGTTATGATTTGCAACATTATTTTTTTACGACCAAATTATCACACTAACTCGACATAGCCTATAAAAATATACCCTTACAGGATGTTCAAAAAATAATCATGCCGGAGCTTAGATCTACGCTTTGTGAATTTTGTTACACAATTATCTATTAATTTTATTATTTTAAATATTTTCATGTCAATTTAGGTAGAAGTATCATTAGCAATTAAGTAAGTCGCGTGTCGGGGCAAATTATTATTAAGTATTACATTAATCTTTGATTTTTATTTTATTTCTGGTTTTTTCTTACATTTTATCTTTATCTTTTATACGAGTATGTCACTGAACTTCTTAACGACTAGACTGATTTGGAAATGTTTGTTTAAGTGGGTTCCTGATCTTAGATGGTTAAGATTTACAATTAGACCCGTTAGAAAATCTATTATTTGGTAATTTTAGTGTATGTTTTAGCGGATTTTGATGGAAGGTTCAGAGACGAGGGGCACCGGCGCTATCAGCAAATTATAATCGAGAGATGACAGTCACAGTTGCATGTAACATGTATATTTACATAATAATTTACATAATCGTTCATATATATATTTGGATAATATTATGCTTATATATATATATATATATATATATATATATATATATATATATATATATATATATATATATGCTTTTATTTTCAGCCATGGCGGCCATCAACGCCTGATTTTCAAGAATGGTATAATTTTGAAGATGCAGAAGAAAATATTTTATTTTCATGTTTTAATATATAATTTATAAGTAATCTTAAAGGCACAGATAAGACTAGCAGCCATCCATTTCATTTATTCCATCACTTTGTGCAAGTAAAATATGTATTTGCTCATTTTTTTTCTATTCTAGTCCTATCGTTTTATTATTTACCGAAATTATATCAAAGTATTAGCTTTTTTAAACATGCTATATACATAAAACCAGAGCGTAGATATGCGTCTTTGCTTCATGACCAGAGCGCAGATATACGCTCTCACTTTGTGAATGCAGCGTAGACTTATTACACATACTTTAATCAATTTTAGTTTATTTATGGCATATTTTGGCAGTATTTTGACATTTTGTATCCTATACTACAGACAGCTAATAAAAAAATAACAGTTTTTGTTATACAACTGTTGTTTTATTCAATTTCTCCAAGTTGATAACGAAATTTTTGATAATACTGGATGTTTGTGATCCTGGAATTAAATAAGACCCTATTATTGTGTAAAAAACCATTAATTCTTGAAATTTACATACTGATCTACCAAAAACTGCAATTTGTCAGCGACAATTGTTGATTTTTACATTAAAATAGCGATTACAAAAAAGTGTTCAGAAATAGTGCTTATGTGGGAAATCGCCGGCAGACGACGGATATTCCACGTTACGCGAACTCGGCACATGAGCGAGATTTAAAATGCAGATGCCCCTTAAGACTAAGACGGAATACCTTGTTTCAAGTAAAAAAGGTCTCCGGTTCTCTACACTCACCATACAAAACACAGCATCATTAAGCTACTATTTTACGCTTACGTGAGAGCGTGGTGCTTTCCTTGTCGAGCCGACCCATTATATAACTGCAGCCATAATATAACTGCAGCATGCTTATTCCACTATAAAATTAATTAATAACTAAATTATTAATCATATTAGACATTTATTATGTACTTAATTTCCGCTTATACATTTAGCTTTTAGTGTTAATGAAAAAAAAAAGTAAGTCCGCTTACTCATAGACGTAATCTAATTTGTGGGTATCGATAGGCTACAACAAATCGAATAGGCGTGTCTATGTTTTCGATCCAATTAAAGATATAAATGATCTCCGTCGCCCTATCAAAAATAAATGTAATACTGACACGGTTTTGATTTGTTACTTATTTTTAGTTACGAGAGTTAATGTAATATTTTATAAATAAAGCTGACTTCCCACCAGTCTTACTAAGTAACATCTGTGTTTGATCGAACGAACTATGCAGCTAGCCCATACTGCCAAATTCGAAATTAGAATCACCGTTACAATTAGTTAAAAGATTGACCGTTACATCTGGTAACACACTGGTGTTCCCAGTAAATGTGTAGTATTTGTTTTTTATCAAAATGCACACAATCATTCAGACTTAAACATAAACAAACTTAGAATTCAAGAAATATTGAAGAATACACGAATATTAGAAATACATCATTACGTTAATATTTAAGTACTTAGTACCGGAATAGGTGATATGTTATTACTGAAAGCCAGTAAAAAGTAAAGTAACAGGCAATATACGTACTACTACTGGGCACAGATATCCTTAAAATCCGACAAGCATAGATTATGTACAAAAACCAGGAACTGCGTGTGCGATATGCACTTAATATGGTCTGGAGCTGCATTGCCCCGATTACCTCAGACACTATGCTTTTATACAAAATAAAATAATCAAATCAGTGCTTTTACCTAACTAGTTACCTGACTAGAGTAAACGAAATGGTTATACCGCTTTCTATCAGAAGATATAAGGTAATTGGCATGTGGTATGTCCCATAGTCTCCTCTTACAATGCTCATGGTATGAATCGTAGTGATGGATTCCCTAACACCACTGACTCTCACCATCATTTTTAACAGTGGTAGAGCCAGGCGGCAGCTTTTGCTGTTGCATGGATGGGCCGGCTCAAACCGAGGTGGTACCACGGCCTCACAGAATACCAGCGTGAAGTAGAGGTTTACCTCTGCGTTTCGATTGGTGAGTGCAGGTGGCCGGAGGCCCTTTTTACTGGAAATGAGGCATTCCATCCTAGTCCTCACGGTTGAAAACGCATCTACATTTTGATCTGTAACAGAGGATAGATGTAGATGTCTATACGCCGCAGCAACCACTTACCATCAGGTGGACTGTGTGCTCGTTTTTCACCCTTATCCTATAAAAAAAATCACACTGTAAAAATTAAATAGCGCATAGTTATTTGTCAAGGTAAAATACCCAAAAAAGTCAACGGTGTGAAACATCTCGTACTGCTATCGTCAATCATCACATTGGGAGAGGCCCATGTCCAGCAGTGGACTTCTATGGGAGAGACAACGGATAAAGAAGACAGTTAATTCAATTGTTAGAAAAACGTGGTGATTAACGTGGAAATTTTTAAACGAAGTAACACGGTTTGATCATGTACAAAGAACAAATGAGGAAATAGTGACAATTTTTTTTTGATATTGCAGAATTGAATGCCTGAGTCGGCAAGGGACATCTTAAACAGCCAGCGTAGGTATAAGTGTGGCGGCGCTGTCGTAGCTCCCGTAAGTGAAACGCACCGAAGCCTAAATCGCGCTCTCAAAGTTCTGAAGTTAACGCGCTATACATATATAGAACAGCTCCGAAATAACAAACGGACCCTGCGCCCCATTTTCCCTAAAGGAGGTCGCTTCCAATTCGGCAGAAAGGCCACAAAAGCCAATGCCAGTCTCACAGGTGGTGTTTAGTGGGTAGGTTTAGGTTTCGCAGTGAGTCCCACATAACCACGTAGCCGGCTGTCGTGGTATGCTTAGAGCATTCACCACCTCCCTTCCCCGCTTTCCGGAGAGTAGCCCTTTTCATTTCTTCTGGGCGCAAAAAAAAAAACCAAACAGAACGTTGGCCGCTCCTCGAGCAAATTATCATGCCCGGTGGGAGATCTCCCCTTTTCCTTCCACGAGCAAATAAGTAATGCGCGAGTGGTGTGTTAGGGTCATGCCAAATGGAACTCCGTAGTGTATATATGTATTATGAATTAACACGATAAATATTTTGTAAATGTACTCAAATCGCACGAAATTATGAATGAAATGTTTATATTACAACAAATCTCATAACACGTTACTAATCTAATTCGTTTCGATGTAAAAATAAAACTACATTAATTCGTTCACATGGCACGGCAGGCAACGTGACTGCTCTGGGCCCGGACGACGAGCCAACGTCAGCTTTAATTATAGTTTGACGGCTTTTTGATTGCTTCTCATAAGAGGTCTAACGAAATGGGCTTCCGAATTATGATATAAGTAGAGAGAGAACTGCCATTAGTGCTTCTGGTTATAGTCAACCATTAAAATGAAGTAAGATTAAAGAAGACATAAATATTAGAAGTAAAACATTACGTTATTATTACTAATTCGTACCAGAATCGCCATATGTTATTACCGAAAGCTGGTATCAAGTAAAGTAAACTTTCATTTCTGTGAAGGTTTTGGGACAGGCTCATGTCCTCGAATTTTTTTTCAATTATGTAACCAAAAAATTGAAAAAAACACACACACACACACACATTACGCTATTTTCTTTCAACGCCGAGCGTGTCATCAATCAGCACTTAAATTCGAAAATAACAATTTCGTTAGTGCCAGGGGAATGGAACTCTGCTTGCCTGCGTATGATCAAATTTTAAGGTAATCGCTTATCTCCTCTGTCTGTTACGTCTTCTAAGGAGCCGATATTAAACCAAAATAAATAATAGACCAAACCAACCAAAGGAAATATTCATATAGTTACTGTAAAGCGACCATTTTGTTTGAAAACATGTTAAAATTTTAGCTTGCTATCCGGTTGTATTTCAATGTCACTAGAAGATTTTTCCCTAATGTCATGCATGTTAATATTAAAGGTAAAGTGAAAATTCTAAAAAGAGATCGGATCATCTATGCAGCATCGACTTTGTTCTTCCACGAAACGCAGGACGTCTTGTCCCGACGTACTTTTGTCTAAACGGGATATGCAGAGCTGTCTGGTAGGTTCCACAACACGGAGAGCTGTACTTACGTTTATTTTGGCGGTCCCACGCTGGTTACGTCTCCTCTCAACAAGAATGAACACGTGATTATCGATCTTAATATAGCAAAGCTAAATGTTATCAAGTTGCAGCGGTGTCCGGTATCGGTAAACGGTGTGTAGGACGGCCCAGGAATAGATGCAGCGACATCCTTGTAAGACATGCAAGATGTCTGCAAGTGTCTAAGCACCGTGTTTTGGGGCATTCTTGGAAAGAGGCCTTTGCTAAGCAGTGAACTCGTGACGCGATCAGGATGGTGATAATAATTACTAATGAAAACAACTATCGATATGATTTTTATAAAAACACTTGTTCACTTTTAAAATATTTTTTCAATTTTACATACTCTTAAACAACCATTATCAACATCATCAGTAATAAGACGCGATCACACTTAACATAATTTCATCAAACTAAAATGGATTATATTTTGAGATGGGTATAGTTAATGATGCTTGTTACATTGGTAACGTGATTAGAAGATACATATTATATCGTTAAAGTGTTAAAAAGGTTTTTTTTTTCATGATTATTTGAATCGACTAACTAGACGACAATTTAAGAGTATTAGCACAGAATAACAATAATAGTACAAGAAGTATTACTACATTAATGTGGTATTAAAATATAATACAATTTCAAATGGCGCGAATGAGCACGAATACAATATTCTATTCAATTTTCTATACGTGGTACAGTCATGCCGCAGATATATTAGTAGTATAGTTGTAGCACGAATGGGTCGGCTCGACCGGGGAAGGACCACGCTCTCACAGAATACCAGCGTGAAATAGCAGCTTGACGCTACTGTGTTTGGTATGGTAAGTGTAAAGAACCGGAGACCCTCTTTACTGGAAATGAGGCATTCCATCTTAGTCCTCACGGGTGACAACGCATCTGCATTTTGATTTGTAATAGAGGATAGATGTAGATGTTTATGGGCCGCAGCAACCACTTACCATCAGGTGGACTGTATGCTCGTTTGTCACACTTTACTATAAAAAAAAATCTTTTTAAAGATACAGTAAAGTAATAAACTTGGCAAGTATATATTCTTTATCGAATCTACCACGGGGAGTCCTCTGAGGAATTGTTCGGATTAATTCCAGCCGCCAAATTTCACGAGCGCACATCGCATCAAAATTCACGACACCATCATCACCATCTGGATGCTTGGCGGTCCACGACTGTTATACTAGGGGTTTTCTTCCTCGTACAACTTCTCTGTGGAATTGTTTACCACCGGCGATTCTCACTGGCACTGCGTAGAGATGTTGTATCTCTTTGCGTGTTTTGTCGCATCTATCACGGGGAGTGCTCTGAGGAATTATTCAGACTAATTCCAGTCGCTCAATTTCACCATCGCACATTGCGACAAAACTCGCGATACCATCCATACCATCTGAATGATTGGCGTTCCACCATTATGCGATTTAGAAGAAGTTTTCTCCCTCAGACAAACTTCCTTGTGGAATCGATTACCACCAGCGACTTTTCCGGACCGATACGACTTAGGGACCTTCAAGAAAAGATCTTACACCTTTCTAAAAAGCCGGCAATACATCTGCAATTCCCCTGGTGTTGCAGTTGTTCATGGGTGACAGTAGTCACTTACCATCAGGTAAGCCGCCAGCTCGTTCGCCCCTTCTATAAAAAAATTCTACCTGATGGTAAGAGGATGCCATAAAATGATATACGGTGTCACCCCTCAAGAAGGTGGAATTCCTCATTACCTTACGTTAAATATAGAAAAGTCTTCGGCTCTCGACACTCATTATACGAAACAGCGAGCGTTATGTTGCTGTTTTACTCTCGTACGAGTATCCTGTGAGCGCCAAGGCTTTCCTCGCTCAAGCCGACTCATTCCGGCTTCTGCCTTAATTTGCAGCGTTACCGTTATACTTATAACTCGTGCGAACTTCAACTATAATTTGTATGACGTTATAATGCAAACTACAACAATAAATTACAGCAAAATTTATATATAATAATAAGCTAATCATTTTCACATAGATTATTTCCAATAATTTAGCTCTGGGGCTAAGCCTAAGCGCTCGTTGTAAATTTAATAGAACGCGAGCAACCGCTACAACTGCAACAACACCGCCGGCACCGATGAAATTGCTAATTGCAATTTTAAGTGCTGATTTAACAATGCTAACAGTGCCCGGAGGTGACGGAAAACATCGCGAGGAAGCTAGCATGTCTTAGCTTGCATGTCTTAGAAATAAAAAATATTTAAAACAGAGGCAGTCGTAAGGATTGTACACAGAAGTGAAAACTTAATGATATATGCGACTAGCGACGCGAAATGACATGTTCGTGTCGAGGTCATCGGTGACTTGAACCCATAAGCTTTTTTTTATATATGATAAGGGTGACAAATGAGCACACAGTCTACCTGATGGTAAGTGGTTGCTGCGGCCCATAGACATCTACATCTACCCTCTATTACAAATAAAAATGTAGATGCGTTGTCACCCGTGAGGACTAAGATGGAATGCCTCATTTCCAGTAAAAAGGGCCTCCGGCCACCTGCACTCACCAAGCGAAACGCAGAGGTAAACATCTACTTCACTCTGGTTTTCTGTGAGGTCGTGGTACCACCACGGTTCGAGCCGGCCCATCCGTGTGACAGCAAAAGCTGCCGCGTGGCTCTACCACTGTTAAGCTTTTCCCCTACCAAAAATAGCTCACCGCGGCTAAAGAAATTTTCACTTTCACAATTGAACACATGTAAAATCCGCGAAGACGGATTGGGACAGCGTGCGAACATTTCATTGCTCTAAAACCTCAGAAATGAGCAGAGACCATTGCCCAGCAGCGAAACGTATGAGTATATAGACTGCAACCTACCAAAAGGACTATTTACATGTAATTCTCGAACAAAATAACTTGGGAAATTTACATATTAAGTTATGGAATCGCGCATGTGCATGCTAGAATTAATTGCTAACGAGCTGTTTCAATATGCTTTGGTGAACGCATTCATATACAATTTTCACTGTATTCAAATATCTCCCGTATATGGAATGCGACATCGAATGTTGCAGATCTGAACGGTAACTATGCAAATTTAATTCTATTGCGGCAATATGAAATAGTTGCGTGCGATACAATGCTACGTGCGACTGTGAAATTTCCAACAAGAAATACTGGATAGTATAAACAGCTTATATAGTATCTTGGTAACTGTTTAGTTCCGCGTGATTTGTATGTAGATACGTCTTTCTACTGTGGACCATCCTAGATACGTCTTTCTACTGCGTCGCAATATTCAAAACATAAGATTAATTTTTATATTAATAAATAATAACATAATTTAATTTTTAGAATTAAATTTCGGTTCTAAGTTCTAAATCTTTCTACGTGACCAAACCACCGAAATATTCCTTTCTCAACCTTAGTCACAACATCTTCTTACAAACCACTTTTCACCACACTACACGTATCCTACTAAAAATAATCTTTAGTTATTTGTATTGAATAAATCAATGTCGCAATTAGATGGTAAATAAAACACTTAGATGTATTTAATGTATATGTTTTACTTTGTATAATTTAAATATAGAATAGACTTCTTATCTATGGACAAAATCCTTTTCGTTTTTGTGTAAGAATTTTGAATTATTAACCTTTAAAAAAACGACAAAGAGAGGATACTTACGTTTCTATGAAATTTGTTTTAACTTCTTACGTTAAAAAAATAAAATTTTCATTTATTTTCATTCATTAATTCATTCAGTCTCTCTACCACTTATCTGCAACGTGTAAAATAAACGGTTTCTTACCAACTCTCATATAAATTATTTCTATTACAATAACGTTCCATGACCTGAATCGCCAACAATCGAAGCAAAAGGAATTTGTAAAATGCATTGAATGGTATAGCATAGCGTCCGACGACCGTGCTGTTCTCTGACCTAGGCTTTCAACCAGAACACTTAAACCTAGAGTTGGGAAATGTCATTACGTATCTACTTATGCGCGCGACAATTGTTAAACGATTGTAATACTGTCTAGTAGTCTATATTAACTATGCGTGTTGTGATCTGTGCGAGTAAATATTTGAATTTGTGTTGGTAGCCTAAGAACTTATTTTTATTTCATTTCGTCTCGTAGGAGAACCGAGATTTCAATCTTAGTTTTGAAGTTGTTCATTTTTAAAGTATGGGATCCATTCTCGAAATTGATAACGCACGTCCCCCATAGTAAAATAAAAATAGTCCGGAAGTAGACCTTATTAAAAGGGTAGTTTGCCATGTGCACGACAGTCAAGTATAAACATAATGAGGAAAAGTACGTGGTAGAGCCTCTCTGCGGCTATATAGGAGTTGTAGCACGAATGCGTCGGCTCGACTGATGAGGGACCTCGCCACGCTCACAGAACCAGCGTAAAATAGCAGTGTAATGCTGCTGTATTTCCTCTGGTGACTGTACAGAATAGGAGACCCTGTTCACTGGAAACGAGGCAATCGATCTTAGTCCTCAAGGGTGAATCGCAACGTATCTGCATTTTAATTCTTAATCGAGGATAAATGTAGATGCCTATAGGTCACATCACATCACATCCACGTACCATCAGGTGGACTGTATGCTCGTTTGGCACCCTCATTCTATAAAGAAACCTGTCTGAAGACCAATTTTTTTTCGAAATCATGTGAAGTCTAAAATATATATATATATATATATATATATATATATATATATATATATATATATATATATATATATATATATAAAATAAGTGAGAGGAACTTTACTAAACTCAATTATCAAATATATCTTTAAATAAAAATAAAGTAAAGTTAGTTTAAGTTTTATCCCAATGGGTGTTTAGCAGACTTCGCCTCTTTTAATATTTATTTATTTTAATTTATCAGACATTATTACTGAGGGGACATCTGACATGCAGGTTGCCCCACGATGTTTTCTATCACCGCCGTGTACGTGGTAAATACGTACATAAAATTGTAATTAACAATTTCATTGGTCCCGGCGAGGATCAAACCAGGGTTGCTCGCGTACTTTGATATTTACGGTGAGCGCCCCCTGAGCTACATCAGCTGGCAATATAAACAGATAAGTGTAACAAAAATAAAAACAGATAAAGTAAAAAATTCAAATAAAAATTTGTCATTTTTCATTATTAGTCATTTCGTTTTTTTTTTACTCAATACGACTTCAACACAACGGACGCAAATATAAGGCTGTATAGTAAGTAGTATGTTGTACTGTACGCTTGCTAACACAAATATGCAATTAAAATGGAAAGCGAACACCGCAACGAAACGAATGTAAATAGCTCAAAACAAAGCAATAGCTAAATGTCTATCTATGTACACATTCAAAAATCTACCGTGCTGCTTTAAAATAAAACTTAAAAACTGTTTAAAGTGTGTGCATAAGAGTAAACAAATGGTAATATCACGTAAGAAAATGCAATAATATTTGAGTATTAAAAATCGTCGATGCAAAGTAAGACAAACGTATGATTACATGTACACATGTGTAAACTTGATATTTGTTTAAAAAATGTTGCATTATATTTTTTTACTGTTGTTAAGTGGTAGAATTACAAGTGGTAAAATTAAAATTTTTGTACAACCGAATTTAATAAAAATAAAATGAGGACATCATCAATGTAGTCGAAGTCAATTAAATACGCATTATTAAGGATAACTCAAAAACTACTGGTCAGATCATGATCAAATTTATATGGGATCACATGAGAAACACCAGCTTTCAAATAAAAAAATAATCCTCAAAATCAGTTCACATAAAAAAAACAGTCGAATTGAGTACCTGCTTCTTTTTTGAAGTCGTTTAAAAAGTAAGCCAAGTTATTGTAATACACTTTTTTTAAATTTACTGATTTTATTTGTTATAGCTTGTTCTAAATATTTCAGGTGTCTTATTTGAATAAGTTAAATATAATAACCGCTTGATACATTGAGGGAATATCAGACCAATACATCTTCTAAATTTTAATGACAGACAAGATCTGCAGGTAGCATCAATTACATTTACATGACATAGATAGCATATGCATACATTCGTAATTCATGTTTTAGTTTTTAAATAAATACTGTTATAGTTATTATTAAATAAAGAAAATCTCCGAGTTTAATTGTTAAGCCGTGTCTCACGGAGCTTAGTGCTCAATGTTAATTTGACAACACGCGAGCAACCTGGGTTCCATACACGCTAGCATCAATAAACTAACTTCAAGTTTTAATGATTAGTCCTTAGAAATGCAGGTTTGCTTACGATTTTGCATACCTTAAGCGCTTAAGAAAGCGCAAGGTATGTTCTACTATCGCCTAAAAATTAAGATTCCAACGTTTTATCGAATAAAATCGTATCTAGCAATCATATTATACATATAAATGATATAAAAAGCACATTGTTAGAAAGAAAGATAAATGATTGTTGAACTTATTAATATTTTTTTTAAATCGATTAATTGCTATTTTTAAATAAAAAAGGGGTTTTAGTGGCTTATGGTGTGGATTTATCAAGTCCGGAAGGCTTGTAAACACTCTAACTTTTGAAAATATCAATTGTTTAACTCAATCTATTTTTTAATCTCTTCATCTATCATGTGGGAAGCCACTGAATGTAAATGGCAATGTAATTTTGTTTTGTTTAGCTATAATTAATTTTTTTCGGCTCCAAAATGGCGAAATTTTCGTTGATTAGGTAGCCTTGTATGTAAATTAATTCTGTAAAGGGAGCTAAAGCCACAGAGTAGTTTACTCACTCACTCAGTTCGACGCACAGAGTACTTTTTATATACTGGTCAGTCGCCGTCGTGAGTGGACATCGTTTCGGATGTTTGCAGCGGCTCAAAAAGATCGCTGTACAAATACACAATATTCGAATATCCAATTTCTTAAATACCTGATTATAATAATAATAAGAGATTTTTTTATTACAATATTTTAAAAGCACAGAATTAATAATAGTAGTACGTACTAAAAGTAAGTAGTATCAATTTTTTTGTCATGGGTGACATTTCATGGTTTTCGAGTGTTGAAACCGATAGGGTTGTCGAAATATAAATCCAAGATGGCGGCCGCAATAGGTATAAGTTTTTTCATCATGGGTGTCATTTTCATGGTTTTTGAGGGTGTTGAAGACGATAGTGCTGTCGAAATGTAAATCCAAGATGGCGGCTGAATTAGGTACCAATTTTTTCATCTTGGGTGTCATTTTCATGGTTTTCGAGGGTGTTGAAGCCGATAGTGCTGTCGAAATGTAAATCCAAGATGGCGGTTAAATTAGGTACCAATTTCTTCATCATTGGTCTCATTTTCATGGTTTTCGAGGGTGTTGAAGCCGATAGTGCTGCCGAAATATAAATCCAAGATGGCGGCTGAAGCAGGTACCAATTTTTTTCATCTTGGGTGTCATTTTCATGATTTTCGAGAGTGTTGAAGCCGATAGTGCTGTCGAAATGTAAATCCAAGATGGCGGCTGCAATAGGTATCAATTTTTTCATCATGGGTGTCATTTTCATGGTTTTCGAGGGTGTTGAAGCCGATAGTGCTGTCGAAATGTATTTAAACTACTTTAAAAATTCCGTATAATCATGTTATACGTAATTTTTTTAATGCGCTTAAGGTATGCCCAATTGGATTTACCAATATTTTCTTTACTGTCGAACACATAAATCAGCACTTAAAATTTGATGTTAATAAACCTAGCAAGCTAACAGCATAGCAAAGTGGCGAAGCAATCAGCTTTGTAGCGGTTTCTAACGGTTGCCGTTGAGCAATAGTTTCAAAATAGGAGGTTCAGATGCCTGGGTGATCAGTAATCGATTGCTGAAAACAGAATTTGAAAATTCGAAACCGTTCTCGAGATAATTGTGGGACAGACGGACAGACGGACAGACGAACAGACATCGTGAAATCAATAAATGTGTTCGCAAGCTTCGCCACTTAATAATTATAAAGATGTTTGAGGACGCGTGAAGTTCACCAACACGCATTGGAGTTGCTCGGTAGACATATTATTATTGCTCCAAAACCCTCTTAGTAATGAGAGAAGGCGTGTGCCCAGAAAAAAACGTATTTATATTTATTACTGTCACTTGAATTTCAACTTTTAGCTTTATCTACATAAAATGTATTATGTTAGATGATAATAATTATATTAACGTCCTCCAGACCGAATTTTGGTCTCATCTGAACATGATTATAGTGCCCGAGTGTATGCGCAAGCACAGGTGCACTCTCTATCCCTCGGGACGGCAAACCGACACGACCTGTGACATCAGGCGCAGGGCCAACGGCTTTACATGTTGTCCGAGGCACGGCGGCAAAACACCGCCAACTTCCTGATTCCGGGTTGCTACTGAGAATTTCTTGACGGAAATACAATATAACTGATTTTGACCCGACCCGGGATTCGAACCCGGGACCTCATGATCTGCAACAGCGTTTCCGACTACTAGACCAACTAGGCATTCAAGATTATGTTAGATGTTGTCCTAATAAGCAACAAAAAAGAGGAAGCGATTCGAAGCGACAGTACTTATAGTACTTTATTTAATATTATTAATTTATTTAATTTTTTCTATACGTGGTAGAGCCATGATGCAGCTATATTAGTAATATAGTTGTAGTACGAATAGGTCGGCTCGACCGGGGAAGGACCACACTCTCACATAATACCAGCGTAAAATGGCAGCTTAACACTGTTGTGTTTCGTATGGTGAGTGTAGAGATCCGGAGACTCTTTTACTGGGAAAGAGGCATTCCATCTTAGTCCTCACGGGTGACAACGCATCTGCATTTTGATTCACAAAAGAGGATAGATGTAGATGTCTATGGGCTACAGCAACCAGTTACCATCAGGTGGATTATGTGCTCGTTTGTCACCCT
Organism: Parnassius glacialis; assembly: GCA_033319125.1. NCBI lineage: Eukaryota > Metazoa > Arthropoda > Insecta > Lepidoptera > Papilionidae > Parnassius > Parnassius glacialis. The sequence continues at coordinate 36,767,523 of JAVANC010000018.1, forward strand.
ATCCTATAAAAAAAAATCTGTTTTGTAACAGTACGAACAAATCAAATAATTCATAGTTAGGTATAGGTACATACCTACATCACACCTGCATCAGTTTACGATGTAGTTTCGAAATAGTATGTAGTTTCGATCGCATTCTTGGTATTGCGTCGCAGTTTGTCGCTATTCATTGCTTATCTAGAAACCTGGAGCAATACGTAAGTAGCTAATTTCGGTAGGGAAACAACCCTTGATACAGTTATAATAAAACATAACATGACATGGGTCAATGGCCTCACTATTAAATGGATGCGTTGGTAAAAAAGCAAACACGGACAGTAGCCCAAACACTACATATGACAAAAAGGAAATAAACGATAACTTATTTAACTATATTTTTATACATAATATAGGATAAGAAGCATAATTAATTAAACTTAAAAAAAAAGTGTAAACCGACTTCAAAAAACTAAAAATAATATCAAAATCAATTGACGCGGTAAAAAATATTCGCCCGTATATCATGGTGATAGCGTGGCAAATTGAAAAGTTTCATTATTAGATATGGGACTATCCCCGTGGTACCCCTTTTCCAACAAAAAAGAACCATTAAAATCTGACAAGTGGTAAATAATTATCGCTGAACATTCATAAAAATACGACGGCTCTGTGGCGCAGTGGCTTAGCAATGAGTTGCTGCGCTGGGAGCCGCGGGTTCGAATCCCGCACGGAACAAGTATTTGTATGGCCTACAAATAATTGTCCCGGGTCTGGATGTTTGTCCTTGTGCAATTTGTGTTTGTAAACTGCCTCCACGACACAGGAGAAAATCCTAGTGTGGAGGTAACGTTTTTTTTTTGATAAAAAAAATATTCCAGCGAATTGAGAACCTCAGTCGGTTAAAAAAGAACAACATAAATGTTGGCTTTATCAACGTATCTCATTCACCTTCACCCGCAAAACGAAACAAAGTCAACAATGACACAGGCGAACCTGCAGCGCACTCACTCATCCATCAAATGTGATCAGTGAACAGCCACAAAGGGTATTGTAATGATCGATTCTTCGACCACCGCATTAACCGGTGCATTGAGTAAGACTACTGAAGCCATCTTTTGGGACATAAACGGGACAAGACCTCATTGTATAAGATGACAAGATCTTATTCGTATAATATATTATATACCCTAAAAGTAGTTAAAGAATCAACATAATACATAATTACATAATATTATAATATTTAACAATGTAACAATAAGATATATATTATTTATTATCATAATAAAAACATAAATTATTTTAGTTATATTATTATACAAATAAAAAAATGTATTTTACGAAATATACCATATACTATAAAATACTCGCCAAGTATATTCCATTAAATTAATAATTAGCAAAAAGAACAAAATTATTATTATTCATTATAAATCTGTTCACAAAATGTTGACACAAAACCACAGATCAATGAAACTAATTTTACGCATTTTATTGCGTCTAATTTAACTTTTTAATTTCCAACGTTTCTGGTGCTTTACTGCACCCATGGTTACGGAGGGGTCACGAGCTTTTAGTATCTTACTTGTTTGGAATAAATTAAACGCGATAAAATCCGTAAAAATAGTTTCATTTAATGAAACTATTTTTACGGATAGTATAGTAGGATAGTATAGTAGGATAGTATAGTAGATAGTATAGTAGGATAGTATTCGCGTAAACATAAGAAATCATTAAACAAAACCAAAGAGTTAATTAAACTATTAAAAGGAGTAGTATTAAGTTCATACAGTGGTAGAGCCACGCAGCAGCTTTTGCTGTCGCACGGATGGGCCGGCTCGAACCGGGGTGGTACCACGACCTCACAGAAAACCAGCGTGAAGTAGAGATTTACCTCTGCGTTTCGCTTGGTGAGTGCAGGTGGCCGGAGGCCCTTTTTACTGGAAATGAGGCATTCCATCTTAGTCCTCACGGGTGACAACGCATCTACATTTTGATTTGTAATAGAGGATAGATGTAGATGTCTATGGGCCGCAGCAACCACTTACCATCAGGTGGACTGTGTGCTCGTTTGCACCCTTTTCCTATAAAAAAAAAATGTTTTTAAATTTTAACAATTGGTGTCATTTAACATAACAAAATAAACTTAGCAGAACCTGAGACTTATCCAACGAATCTTTAACGTATATAATCCCAAAGAAAAATGTTATTGAGACACATCAGTAATGCAAGTCGAACACAATCGTACTAAATTAATACAATCTCAATTTTATTGTCTTATGTCAACGTTGAATGTTTTAGTAAACAATAGATATTAATGAATATGCCGTATAATATATACATTCCCCGTACAGTTTTATGGCAATAGAATGACTAACGATAACACCAGTTGTAGTCCAAGAACAAGAAACTACCCTTATCCTTAAATTTTTATATATTTTGTAAGTGGTAAAGCCATGCTGCAGCTATATTATGATTGTAGCACGAGTGGGTCGGCTCGACCGGGGTAGGACCACGCTCTCACAGTATACCAGCGTAAAATAGCAGCTTAATGCTACTGGGTTTCGTGTGGTGAGTGTAGAGAACTGAAGACCCTCTTTACTGGAAACGAGTCATTCCATCTTAGTCCTCAGGGGTGACAACGCATCTACATTTTGATTCTCAATCGAGGATAAAATAAATCTATGGGCCATCAAGTCTATGGGCCACAATATCCACTTACCATCAGGTGGACTGTATGCTCATTTGTCACCCTTACTCTATAAAAAAAGCGAGGATACCTGGTCTACTCCAAACAACCTGTCTGTTAGGCGTGGTAAATACGGCCATCTGTTTCAAACTTGCATGGCTGCTGTCCAGGACACGACGACGACTTTTATATTTAATGTAGCTACATCGGATGGTACTCACAAATTTTTTCCGGAATTGAAATCGACCTGGAGCAACACTTTATTCATTTCTTCATTTTTAATGAAAAATTATTTTTTGGTTTCAATATTGAATACTATTTTTGCGGCTCGTGTTTTAAAAAAAAATTAATATAATTACTTTTCTCTTCATATTTTTGTGCGCAACAAATGCGCTACAAGTAAAAAGGTTTAAAAAAAGAACTTGCAACTGAAACTAAAACAAACAGTTTCCCAACACCATAAAAATAGACAGCAGCTTTGAAAACATATCGATAAATCTGACAAGGCTTATTAAAAAAAAATTTACCGAGATATTACAAGTCATTTAGCAAGTTATCCGAATGCGATAGGAATCGAATCGAATATTGACTTGACTGGATATGAGCCTCCCATTGTTATGTTTGCCGTAACAGCTCTTGCACTCAATGCCTTGCGTCACTATAATCGATACTGACAATCGACAAGCTATTATTGCTGCTATTGTTTTATCCGCAACGCACATTTTGTGTAAAACAAACTTTAACGTCAGCGATACAAAGATGTTAATTATTTGCAGCGTTCATTCAATGTCATTTTTGTAGTAATAGTAAAATTCAAAATTTAAGTTATTATAGTGTTCTGATACAATTACGCGATCTGTAATCATTCAATCGATTCGGTAATTTAAGTAATCAAGTCAATTCTTTGCGCAAAATTGAAAACAGTGTGGCGGACTCTTTCCTACCCTATTAATCTCCCAGAAATAAAAGAGGCCTTTTTAATACAATTAGAAGTGACAAGCGAGCACACAGTCCACCTGATAGTAAATCTATATATCACCTATAATACAGTCATCATCGAGGCAGGACAGAATAAAATCAATTTTTAAGCGCTTTTTAACCCTTCCCCAGTCGAGTCGATCCATTTATGCTACAGATATAATACAACACCAGCATGGCTCTACCACATAAAGTTTTAACCCTGATCCTAATGAAGAAATTTAGATAGATAGATATTTAATGATGAAAGAAATATATAGATTATGAATAAATATAAATAATAACATTAACATTAAAAACTCTCTTAATTACGAGTAGCGGCGGTGTAAAAATAACCCCACGCCGTATCATCCCGAGGGTGTCGTAAGAAGCGACAGAGGGAAACAAATCATGAGATAGGCAGCAGCGTCTTCCTAATAACGACCAAAAATAAAATATCTGCGGTTGCTACTCGCTTGCCAAGCGTGGCAAATATGGCAAATTGAGGCCTATGTTCAGCAGTGGACTTTAGACAGTAACGGTAACGGTAGTTATGAGCTTATAATATAATACGAATAGTTTATAATATTTTTCAAGAAAAAGTATTAGTTATTATTTTTTTATTTCTAGCTTTTAGTTTACTTGCAGACTCAATTGCTCAAATCGTCTATATAATGTAAAAGTTTCTACAGATCAAATTTATTTCTACTGGTCTATAAGTTAAAGTAACAAAGTTTTTTTTTTTAATTTATTCGTGACCATGGTTGCGAGAAACTTCAGTCGAAAACATTACTTTATCTTTATCCTTCATAGTTCACTGCTTCACAATATGTTGATGCATCACATTGTGCAGCCCTTGGGAGATTTTGACGACAACTTGAGCCAGCAGGCAGCCGACAGTTGGCGATGGTATCTAAAGGCGCCTATGCAACAAACAGCTTATCTTGAGAATCCATCACCATCAGAGCACTTGTTTCACCGTTTCCACTAATAGTTCACATGCGTAGACAGTTAATACATAAAATCGCACCACTTTTACATATCAAAATCCACTTCAAACTATTATTTAAACAATAATACAGGAGCAGCATATCGCCGCAGATCAAGTTCCCGCCAAAACTCGTAACAAAGTTTCTAATTTTAGTGTTGCCATTTATTGATATTTCTCCAGATTTATCCTAGTTTAAAGATGTTTATACAATTTGTCAGTCGAACCATTTTTATGATGAGGTTGGGTGACAAATGAGGGGATTATTGAGAGTATTATGTTGTTGCCTACGGGATGAATTCCGCAGTATCAAAGTAGTCGACGTAACTCAACGGATTAGTAAATTTAAGTTAGATTTGGCTATTAATTTCGTAAACTGATTACTGAAGGGTAAAAAAACATGTGTGCAGTTCACACACAGTAGAAGAGAAACCTTTAGAAAACTAAACTTCGAGATAATGAGACGAATGCAGAGTATCACGAGTAGGATAATTGTAGGGTTTATGTAATTAAAATATTATACAGTGAAACCTGGTTAAGTGGGACCTGGATAAGTGATAAACCTCTATTATTGTGAGTTGTAATGCGGTCCTGCATCTTTTTCATTAAATTACCTGTGTTAATGGGATTTTTTGAACCTGGTTAAATGAGATTTGAATTCTAATAATTTTTCGATGTTTACCCTTATAATTGAGACTATGTAGCTCAATTACCTGTACAAGTGAGACAAATTAATCTGGTTTTAACACGTTTTGACATGTTTGTTTACATACATTTGGCACCGTCTATCGCGCATGCTTTGTTTTTTTATAGAATAAGGGTGACAAACGAGCACACAGTCCACCTGATGGTAAGTAGTTGCTGTGGCCCATAGACATCTACATCTATATTCGTTTGCAAATTAAAATGCAGATGCGTTGTCAGCCGTGAGGACTAAGATAGAATGCCTCTTTTCCACTAAAATAGAATAGGTCTCCGGTTCTCTGCACTCACCATACGAAACACAGCAGCATTAAGCTGCTATTCTGTTAGAACGTGGTCCTTCCCCGGTCGAGCCGACCCATTCGTGCTAAAACTATACTGCTATAGCTGCAGCATGGCTCTACCATGTAATAAACAATGTTTGTCAGTACGGGGGCCTCTGTAAATGAGACAACTATAATTAAAACCTGCTTAATTGGAAAACTGGATTATTGGAAACCCTCAATAAGTAATCAGTATATCCTCTAATAAGTAATTGGTACATATGTCTTCGCAGGCTAAATCCTATAGATGTCCCTTTTTAAGTGTCGCTTTTTCGGTCCACATCTCAACGATTCTAAAGAAGTTCTCACTTCAAAAAGCATGAAATTGTTATTTATTTATTTCTTTTCTTAACAACAAGAATACCATTTTTATTATGGGTCGCCTGATAGAGAATTCTTTTGGACATGGTTATTGTTTGTCGAAACAAATAAATATACATACATTAAATCCCCCTTTTGTATTTCTTCATAAAGGGAATGTATAAAAAAATATTTTAATAACGAATAGATACGCTGATTAGATTACTAATACTCCCGTTTATCACTTCAGGTAAGCACACAATGCTTGAGTTAAAGGTGGTTAGGAGGTAGTCGAATACTAAGATTTTTCGAGTTTGCATTTGAAATTACCAATACCACTGTATCTTTAAAGTGCTGTTATATTGTCTTCTATCATAAGCACCTATCAGAAATTTTCAAAGGTCGCCTTTTACAACAATCCATGGGAAGATATGGAGTGATGACGCTACATAGAGTTTTATACTATACTTACAGGTATTTTTTACAATTATAAAAACTGTAAGGTTGGTAGAGCCACGCTATACCTATAATATTATGGTTATGGCACGATTGGGTCGGTTCGATCGGGAAAGGACCACGCTCACACAGAATACAAGCTTAAAATAGCAGCTTAATGCTGCTATATTTCGTAAGGTGAGTTTAGAAAACCGGATACCATTTTTACTGGAAACGAGGCATTCCACCTTAGTTCTCACGGGCGACTGCGATCCGCATATTCTTAATCGACAAATATAGATGTCTATGGGCTTCCACTTACCATCAGGTAGACTGTGTTCCCTTATTCTACAAAAATTAACTTCACAGGTTACAAATACAGCCTGTCTCTTAAAAACAATAAACATCACAGCCCTAACAATTCGTCACTTAATACATCTAACGTTGTCATTCAAGCAACAGCAAATTATAAGCTTCTAGTGCCAACAATTTAAATAACAAACTGTTATTCCATTAGCGTCCACATTGACAATGCGTCGCGAAAGTGCGTTGAATCTCATATACATACACTTGGCAGGCCTACAATCAAAACGAAACACACTTTATTTAACTGCGCCTTTCTGTGTTTGGTAAGTCAATTATAATCTGACTTGTGTTAATTTTATAAAATTCCGACAACAAGGAAAACATAAATAAAATGCTGCTCCTGGTTGATTTCAATTCTGAAAACAATTGTTAATAATATTTCTGGTTCTAAAAACAAATATTTTAACAGAATAACTGCACATTTTTACGAAGTAGAGCCACGCTGCAGCTATATTATGGTTGTAGCACGAATGGGTCGGCTCGCGGAGTAGGACCACATCGTTATCATCATCATTACAGCCCTTCACAAGTGCACTACTGAACATAGGCCTACCCTAAGGAATGCCACAAAGCACGGTCATCAGCCACCTAATTTCACTGACTTCCTGCACGTCTTACCAGGTCGTCACCCCATCTAGTGTGGGGACGCCCTACACTTCGTCCGCCGGTACGAGGTCGCCACTTGAGAATCGTTTTTTCACATCCGAGAACCTTTTTCCCCATCGGTTGTCGGTTGAGTGAGCTATATGGCTGGCCTATTGCCACTTCAGCTTACTAATCCGTTGGGCTATATCGGTCACTCTGGTTCTACTGCGGATATCCTCATTTAAGTAGGACGCTCTCACAGAATACCAGCGTAAAATAACTTAATGCTACTTTACGCTGACCCGGTTGTGTGACAAACGAGCATATAGTCCACCTGATGGTAAGTAGTTGTTGTGGCCCATAGACATCTACATCCATCCTCAACTACGAATCAAAATGCAGATGCGTCACCCGTGTGGACTAAGATAGAATGCCTCGTTTCCAGTAAAAGGGGTCTCCGGTTCATAAGACTCACCATTCGAAACCATTACGCTGGTATTTTGTTAAAGTATGGTCGAGCCGACCCATTCGCGCTATAACTGTACTACTGATATAGTTGCAGCATGGCTCTACCACGAAAATAAACGTGGTAGGGTTACGTTACAACTGTATTACAGTTACAGCACGAATGAGTCAATTCGACCTGGGGAGAACCACGCTCTCATAGCTTAATACTTTTGTGTTTTCTTATATAGCGAGGCTTTCTCTTTTAGTCCTCTAGGTTGGCAACGCATCTAAGTTTTAATTTTTAATCGGAAATTGTCAATGAACCACATGAGATAGTTACCATCGGGATCAGGTGGACTGTCTGCACGTTTGCCAACCTTATTCTATAAAAGTAAAAGATAATGCAATGGAACAAAATTTTTATAATTGGTTCGAGACAAATTCTTGCATTCTATTTGTATGAATTGCAAACAAGTCTAGGTGGTATGGTAAGTGACAAGAATTGAAGAGCTTTGTTACTGGTATCGATGTAATGCCTCGATAAAACTAAGAAGGGTCTATGGGTCTATGGGTCTATGATCTCAAAACATCTCCCTTTTGTTCCTTATACGAGAATAGATGCAAGTATCAATGTGCCTCAGCATACATTTACCGTCAGGAAAACTGTGTACTCGTGTCACCTTTACATCTTTAAAACAATGAGAACCATTTAAGCTCTAATTATCACCGATTCGATCTAAATCAACAGAATCAACTGTATCGTGTACTCGATTAAAAATCAATCAAAACCTATTTAAAAAAACAATTAGCACTTATATTAGCAGCCAATCGTACCACTTCACATAAAATCAACTTCACACAGTTCCCACTATTGTTAGCGATCGAGGAAACCCTGATGTGTCAGTCAAAGTTTTTATTCGATTCAATCGCCTTCTGGCCCCAATCAATGTAATTAAGCAATGGTAGTATCGGTGATTATAATGATACAATCGTTCGATACAACGTCCGAATCGATACCCGTGAAAAATAGATCAGTGAAAGTAAGCTTACCAATCACGAACAAGGATGATTTGAGAGAAAATTCTATTAGTTGGATAGCGGCATCTAGGTCGGTAATAAGTATTATAGGGATTATTTGTATGTTATTTTCCCTGAGATAAATTTTATAGTTTAAAGTAGTATGCGCTAGATTGCACTGAAAGCTCCGTTATTTTAGGCAAATACCTAATCAAATCTCAAAACAATTTCATTTCAGTTAGCGAATAAAATCATAAACCATCATTATATATACTCACACACATGATTACTACAGCCTACCAAAGTCCACTGCTGAACATAGACCTCCCCTATAGATTTTCAAAAAATATTTGCCAATGTTGCCAATCTATGCAGACGGGTTAATAACCGCATTTTTTTATTGGTATCAGGAATATGCTGCTGCCAGAACTGGAAAATAGATGTTGTGACTTGTGACGGCTTGTGGCTTAGCAATGACTTGTTGCGCTGGGGGCCGCGGGTTCGAATCCCGCACGGAACAAGTATTTGTATGGCCTACAAATGATTGTTCCGGATCTGGATGTTTGTCCTCGTGCAATTTATGTTTGTAAACTACCTCCACGACACAGAAGAAAATCCTATTGTAGGGATAACTTTTATTTAAATGAGAAAAAACTGACAATAATATCGCACAAAACACAACCGCATAATTTTGCTATTTTCAACCGACTTCAATAAAAGAGGAAGTTCTCAATTCGACTTTTTGATGATTCTTTTTTCAATAAAAAGCTGGTGCTCGTCATGTGGATCCATATAAATTCATATAAATTGATCGAGATCTAACCAGTAGTTTTTGAGTTATCCTTAATAATACGTATTTAATTGACTTCGACTACATTGATGATGTTCTCGTTGTATTTATATTGAAATCGGTTGCACAATTTTTCTAATTTTGTCACTTGTATACAATACGGGAAGATATGGGGTCACAGACATTCTTACTCATCTCTTGGGGTAGTGGATTCTTTAACGTCGTAGCTAAACGGCGGTAGTTACATAATATTTAACTAATATATACGCTATATTTTTACGTGGTAGAGCCATGCTGTAGCCATATTATTAGTATATTTGTAGCACGAATGGGTCGGTTCGACCGGGGAAGGACCACGCTCTCACAGAATACCAGAGTAAAATAGCAGCTTAACACTGCTGTGTTTCGTATAGTGAGTGCAGAGAACCGGAGACCCTTTTTACTGGAAAAGAGGCATTCCATCTTAGCACTCACGGGTGACAACGTATCTGCACTATGATTCTTAATTGAGAATAGATGTGGATGTCTATGGGTCACAGCAACCACTTACCATCAGGTGGACTGTGTGCTCATTTGTCACCCTATTCTATAAAAAAATATATTAACAACCTTACACTTCTTATTTTTATATATATACTATTATATATTTATTATATATCTATATTAATTATATGATCCATTCACGACTAACGTCGGTTTTAATAAATACCCCGTCCTGCACCCCACAGGAAAAAAGGCATTTATATATCCCCATTTATGATTTTTAAATGTATAGAATATTGTAGTTTTGTATGATTATTTTTGCAATAATATGATGTTATTTAATTAAAAATATTATGTAAATTAAATGTGTCCCTTCGTGCTTGATTTGATAACGTGTTTCCGTTAAACTTATGAATTTTAGGGTTATTCGGGTTCCTTTCTGTGAAAAGTTTCTGTAGTCTGCCTATGTATCCTGGTCCTATTGATCTTGCTTTAAAGTAACAAAACATTAATTCCTGAAGTTCTTCTGTAGACCATTTTCTTCTTCTATCATCACTTTCTGCATTATTTTCGGTCATTGTAGATGAGCCGGCAGAGCTTGTGGGTAATTCCCTACTCTGCAAAACGTCACCCACCCCCATCCCTTCCCGTTGATCGGCTGTAATAGTTTCGGGTTCCCCGACTCTCGCCCGCCTGCTCAGCAGAGAGCCGCTGACGGCCCGTACGCTGTCACGTCCAGCGTCAGCTCCAGACGTGCCCCGACGCTCACCCTCGGGTAGCGGCCCTATAATAGTACTACGTAATTGTCTCTCCATCATTGAAGGATTCTAAATTATAAATCTATATTATATTATATAATAATATATAATTATTATATATTATTATATAATATAATATAGATGATATAATTCATCATCTTGTAAATAAATACATCTATCAAAACTTTTCACCACAAAGCAAATTCATAAATTTCCTTAATTTTAAATCTCTATCTATTCTAAGAGGTTGTTTTCTTATTATTATTCCTTAAGTATTTTATATATTTGTCGATTAAAGAACTCTACTCTACTACCTGTATAGAGACGCGTCAATCAAACCAGAAATTTGTGCAAGTCGCTATCGCCTAACCACAAATTACCTACTTCAAGGTTAATAATAAAAAGGTTAAACGTTTCTAACCAAGCCATTCTTTGTTGCAGGCTCACCGGTACTGCTGACCCACAATACAAGATACCAACGGAACGCTAGATTCGAATCATTAAATCAGAACGAATATGATAGATTAGCGTTATAGGCTCAGCGCAATACGCTCACTGGCATAAAAAAAAATTATAAATAAACCGCGGACAATGGTGCCCTGCTAAGTACCTAGTTCTGTTTTCGAATGTGAAAATGAACGTAAGCATAACTTAGTGTTGTGATAAATCCAAGATGGCGCATAAAGTGAAAAGTAATCATTATGTGGCGACACACCGTTCTGGTGTTGATTCGCCTTCATCGGGTGGATTTTTACACCGAGCTTCTTCGAGGGATGAAAACGACAGTCACCGAGCTCCCTCCGAGAGGACGTTGTCGGAATATACGGTTAGTAAAATTTTAAATAATTGATTTCATAATTTTGTATTGGGGAAAATTACATAATACAAAATATTTACATATGTACTATAAATCTTCAGTTATTTATGTTATTCTGAAATTTAAACTCTTATTTGAATTTGATTTTCAAGTCCACTGTCAACGGATAAAGTTGGTGAATTTTTTAAAAGTTTTAATATAATTACCTAACGGTGATAAGCGACTACACAATTTCATCTGATGGTTTGTAGATACCGTGACCCATAGACACCTACATCTATCATTAATTGAGAATCAAACTATCGATGCGTTGTCACCTGCGGGCTAAAATGGCAGACTACTAGTAAAAGGGTCTCCGGGTCACGTCACTCATCACACGAAACATAAGCACATCATGCAGATATTTCAAGCTGATATTCTACGCAATCCGGAGGCGTGGAGCAGAAGTGCGTTGGTTTTGTTCTTCAAGAAAGGCGACAACGCTCTTTTGAAGAACTACAGACCGATTTCCCTTCTGAGCCGAGTCTACGTGCTGTTTTCAAAAAGGTTTTAGCTCCATAGACCTCATACATACCCTTCGGAAAATTTTACAGAAGAATACACTTACCTACAATTACTTTGTCTTGCGTATGTGGACTATGGCAAAACCTTTGATTCCGTCGAAATTTCGACTTTTGGTATATAGACGTGCTGAAGTGTTTGTACAGTAGGGCTACAATAACTATCCGAGTACAGAACTAGAGTATGAAACCTATCCAACTGCAGAGAGGTGTAAGACACCCTGTCTTCCCGACGTTATATCCCCGAAACTCTTTACCGATGCATTGGAAGATATTTTCAAGCTACTAGACTGAAAAGGATACGGTAGTAACGTCAACTGCGAGTACACCACTCACCATCGATTTGCCGACGATATAGTCCTTATGGTAGATTAACTGGAGGACCTAAGCACTATGCTCAATGACCTCAACGGACAGGCGTTGGGAGACACTATGTGGTCGCTCAGCGAGCTATGTAGAGGGCTATACTAGGCGTTTCTCTGCGTGATAGACTTAAAAACGAGGATATCCGCAATAGAACCAGATTAACAGACATGGTTCAAAGGATTAGTAAGCTGAAGTGGCCATATAGCTCGAAGAACCAAAAACCGATGGGAAAGGAAGGTTCACGAGTGGAAGCTTCGTACCGGCAGGCGAAGTGTAGGGCGTCCCCTCACTAAATGGAGTAAAGACGTGGTAAGACATGCAAGAAATCAATGGATACAGGTAGCTCGGAAATGTGCTTCGTGGCACTCCTTGGGGGATGCCTATGTTCAGCAGTGGACTTGTAAATGGTTGTAATGATGATGATGATGATGAATCTGCGTAAGCGTGGTCCTTTCCCGGCTGTGCCGACTATTTTGTGCAGCAGCTATAACACGCAGCAAAGAGGCTCTACCACGTTATCGTTACTATGAAACTCTATTGAAGTCCACTAACGAACATAGGCCTTCCGCATAGATTGCCTCATAGGGGGGATATTTATCATAGTTGCCACGCTTTAAACCACAGTTTTTTATTCTTAGTCGTTATTAGGAAGACACTGCTTCCCATCTCTTGGTTTTGTTTCCCTCTGTCCCCTCTTACAACACCCACGGGATTATATGGGGTAGTTGATACTCTTAGACAGCCACTACATGATACCGCTACCACGTATAGATAATTAAACATTGATTAATTGATAATGTACCTACAAAGCAATCTTGCAATATAAGTGAACCATAACTATCATCACCAAAATATGGTGCCAAAATTTTTATTGCCTCCGATCTGAATAATGGCAAAATTTACGGGCTTAATAGATTACGGACAGCTGATACTAACTGCTGATAATAATAATGCGAGAATTTTTTATAATATGAGGATGAAAAGAGTGAACAGACCACCCACCATCCCTATATAAAGTAAATGACAACTACAGTCTATGTACACCTACAACCATTTTTACGCGGTAGAGACATGCTGCGGGTATACTACTGGTATAATTGTAGCACGAATGGGTTGACGTGACCGGTAAAGACCCGCTCTCACATAATACCAGCGTAAAATAGCAGCTTAATGCTGCTGTGTTCCGTATGGTGCGTGTAGAGAACCGGTGACCCTTTTTACGAGACGAGGCATTCCATCTGAGTCCTCACGTGTGATAACGCATCTATATTTCGATTCGAAATCGATGGTAGATGTAGATATCTATGGGTCAGAGCAACTACTTACCATCAGATAGATTGTGTGCTCGTTTGTCACCCTTTTCTTATAAAAAAAAACATATTTGGGCAAAAAAACCACAGATATATTTTCACACCTAATAACTAAGATGCAATACATCACGTCCTGTAATTATAATGGCTCGCTTATCCTACAAAGATAAAAAAATACTAGATGGTAGGATACCTTTACAGTTAAGGTGTCCATGGGATTAGGTACCACCCACTTGTCTATTTTTGCTTGTACTATTGTATCTCGGCACTGAGTTATATGTACTACGTACTAGAGAAGCTACTACTACTACTACTACTAGTACTAGAGATAGTAAAATATTACGATATTGTTACCTATTTATTAACTTGAACAACAAATAATTTTAGTTACTAGACTACTGAATTGTTATTTACGTCCAGGTTTAAACTTTAATTTGAAATCTCGTATTAGTAGCGCCGCTCCACACTGCATGAATATTGAAGCCACACTAAATGACACTAAGGTTTACGGATTGCAGTACAGTTCAGCTGAACATAGTCTATGTTCGGAATGCGAAATCTAGTGCGAAGTACAAATATATATCGATGTATCTCGGTCTTAACGGTGTGGAAAAGCAGTATAATAACAAGTAAGACTATCTTAATCCACAGAGATGACATCGCATCTCTATTCCTCTAGTCTGCTTCGTTTGAAGTTATTTCCAGGTGTCTATGGACGACAGTATCCACTTATCATCGAGTGGACTGTAAGTTGGTTTATGATTTTAATTTTTTCAAATAAAATACCGTTCGATCCTAAGCGATCGAATGAAAGAAAATATGAATTAAATCTAAATATTTGAGAGGAGAACGGGCAAATCTATTTTTAACGTATTCAGTGATGTGACACAATTACCATAATTATATTATTAATTAAAAAACTCGACCTTTAACTATAATAAATAAAATAATTTCCATTTGAAGTCTGTGCTAAGACATAGTCTATCAAACAATTAAAACAATTTTATTTTACACCATTATTATTGGAATTATTACTTTTAATGTATATGAAATTTCCACCACCGCTGAAGTACGTATAACCTATTTAATAAAAAGGAATCATTTTAATCAGCTCTATCCAAGCAATCGGTGAACATAAATAAGAAAAAACATGCAAGTCGATTGAAATAAAACTAGTTTTTACGGATTTTATAGCGTATATTAACTTATTTTATATTCCAATTTTTAATCAATTTAAAAAATTTATTCTAGAGGTAGCCGCGGTTAACTATGACATTGGGACGTCAAACACCTCAGTCACCCCCGTGACTATGGGTGCTGTAAAGTGCTCGAAACGTCGGGAATATAAAATAAGATAATATATGCAATAAAATCCGTAAAAACTAGTTTTATTTAAATGTGTAGTGTTCGCGTAAATATAAGAAATCATTTTTTTTATCGGAGAGGGGGCAAAGAAGCATGTGGCTCACCTGATGGTAAGTGACTACCGCCGCCCATGAACAACTGCAACACCAGGGAGGGAATTGCAAATGCGTTGCCGGCCATTTAAAAACGAGTACGCTCTTTTCTTGAAGGTTCCTAAGTCGTATCGGTCCGGAAAAATCGCTGATGGTAATCGATTCCACAAGGAAGTCGTGCGAGGGAGAAAACATCTTCTAAATCGCACAGTGGTGGACCGCCAATCATCCAGATGGTGTGGATGGTATCGGTAGTTCTGCCGCGACGTACGTTCGTGAAATTTGGCGGCTGGGATTAATCCGAACAATTCCTCAGAGCACTCCCCGTGGTAGATGCGAAAGAAAATGCAAAGGGATGCAACATCTCTTCGCAGTGCCAATGAATCGAGCCGATCGGAAAGGGCTCGGTCGTCGACGATTCAAGGCGCTCTGCGCTGAATGCAGTCAAGTGGAAGGAGCTGGCACTGGGGAGCCCCTGCCCAGAGATGGGAACAGTATTCCATGTGAGGCCGAACCTGCGCCTTGTAAAGTTGTAGGCGGTGTGCCGGCATGAAATACTGTCCCACTCTGCTGAGCACGCCAAGCTTTTTAGAGGCCAATTTGGCCTTCTCTTCCAAGTGACCACGAAACTGCACGTCACTCGATATGTCGACTCCGAGGATACCGGTAATGGCTGAGGCAAGAAGTGGAGTGCCTTGAAACTGAGGAGATACGACAAAGGGTTTCTTTTTAGGGGTAAATGCGCAAACTTGTGTCTTCTGAGGATTAAACTGGACTAGATTTAGTCGCCCCCAATCCGAGACTTTGTCCAGCAAAGACTCGACTTCAGACACAAGTTTGTTCCGGTACTCGGCGAAGTTTTCCCGAGAAATATTGGCACGGCCGGTGTATAGAGCATCACCAGTGCTGCCATCCGCATAGCAATGAATGTTACCAGTTAGCAACATATCATTGATATGCAGAAGAAACAGCGTTGGTGGCTTGTAGTCAGAACATGCACCATTTACAACGACCTTGATGCTCCGATCTGCAAGGAAGCTGGTGATCCAATTGCATAATTTCTCGGGAAGCCCATAGCAAGGGAGCTTCGAAAGAAACGCTTTGTGCCAAACCCGATCGAAGGCCTTCGCAATGTCCAGACTAACGGCCAACGGCTCCCCCTTGGACTCTACTGCCTCCGCCCATCTATGGGTCAGGTAGACCAGAAGATCACCAGCTGATCGACCCCGACGAAAACCGTATTGGCGGTCACTAATCAGCTGGTGATCCTCAAGGTACCGGATGAGCTGGCAGTTAATAATGGATTCCATTATTTTGGAGAACAAGGAGGTGATCGCGATAGGCCTATAGTTGGACGGGTTTGAGCGGTCGCCTTTTTTAGGGATCGGGTGGACAAAAGCTGTCTTCCATGAATTCGGGACTACGCCTTGGGAGTAGGAGTACCGGAAAAGACGCGTGAGGACCGGTGCCAACTCCGGAGCACACGTCCTCAGCACAATTAGGGGGATTCCGTCAGGCCCACTCGACTTCTGGATGTCCAGGGAGAGAAGTGCTTTGCGAACCGAGCGCTGTGAGAACAGCACATGCGGCATGGATCACTCACACCGCGGGATAGTCGGCGGTGTTTTCCCCCCGTCATCAAAAGTCGAGTTGGACGCAAAAAGGGAGCCTAAAAGGTCGGCTTTGTCTTATGCGTCTTGGGCCAGTGAGTCGTCCTCCTTGTGCGGAGATGGTAGTGATGGCTTACAGAAATTCCCTTGGACAGCCTTGGCGAGAGACCAGAATGCACGGGTCCCCGAAGGAAGGCAAACTAGTTTCTCGCCAATTCTGCCTATGTGCTCTGACTTTACCTTGGAAATAACTCTTTTGAAGGACCTGGAGGCGAAGTTATACTTCTTTTTAAGTGTGCTGGTGTTTACATCCCGAGTCGCCAAAGCCGCAGCCCAGGCTTGATAACACTCCTGCTTACTGTGTAATGCAGTCTTACAGGAGCGACCAAACCAAGGCTGAGATCTGCCTCCGATGGGTACCACAGATGATGGAATAAATAGTTCCATTCCCTGTAGCACCACATCAGTGACAGAGTCAGCAACAGCGCTGGGATCATCCGGCGAGAAGCAAACCCGCCCCCATGGGTAGGATGCAAAGAAAGACCGCATTCCGTCCCAATCCGCCGACCTGTAATGCCAAACACGGCGGCAACCTGCAGAACGCAACCGCGAAGGGAGCGTGAGTGGCACCATACTCCGGCTCAGACAATGGTCCGAAGAGCCGAGAGGGGCATCGACGGAAACCCGATATCCGTCCGGATGAGAGGTCAGCAGAAGGTCCAACAGGGAAGGTGTATGATCCTCCACATCTGGAATCATTATGTAAATCGATTATAAAACTTTCTCGTTTTTTTTAAACTCAATTATAAAAGCACTATAAGTATTTATGGTACCAAATAAAACAGTAAAACTGCAATTTTCTTATTTAAACCGTCAGTCATTGTAAATCTAGAGCGCATAAATTAATAAAACATCTATCAAGCAAAACTAGTTATATGTAAATGATGTATACGGCCTGAAATCTAAACAATACATCACATTATGCATGTAAACAAGGAGATTGGACACGCTCTGATTTTCGTACGGAGGTATTCAAACATAAATTGAAGTTTCGTATTTCTACGAAAATAATTAAATACGAGCGGCTCGCCCGCACACCGCTCCTATTGTTTCTTAGGTTCCGATCATGTTGTTATACAAAGCGAAAAGTATTTAAAAGAAAGGCTAAATAAAATCAAGTCAACGTTTTTCAACTGACTTAAAATAAAGCGGAGAGGTTCTCAATTCGTCGGGTTATTTTTTATGTATGTTCAGCTATTCCGACCGTTGTTCGATTTCAATTATTCTTTTTTTTTTTCAAATGCGAGTACCACAGTGGCGGTCCCATGTAAAGGTCAAGATCTGATGAGGGGAACCGTGAGAATCAAAAACCTTAAAAAAATTTAAACCGAGTACTAATTTCGATGATTATTTTCCTTTTAGTTCCTTCAAGTCGGTTTTTTTTAACTTTTTTTAAAGTATCATTATATTGTGAACGGGATAGAATATATAGTGAAAGTGTTAACTATTATTAATTCTGTGTTGTTAATCAAAATGACAATGGACCAACCATATATTTTTTAATTAAGTTGCCTTATGATATTGTTATTTAGGTATTATACTTATATACAAGTATAAATTAGTAAGCAATACTACTTACTAATTTATTATATTATAATTTTCTTTTTGTCCTTTTATGTGCTATTTTATATAGTTAGCGTGCATAATGCCTGACGCAATCCCTTACCTAGCTTAAAAGCAGAAAAGCTGCTTTTTTATTTTTGCATTCCAATCTAGTACTGGGACTACAATACCAGTCTAGTATTGGGTGGTATGATAATATGCAGAAATAAAAAAGTAGCTTTAACACTGACGCTTACGCTTATAAATAAAATCACCAAAGCCTTAGCTGCACTCAAATTAGCAAGGTTGACTTGTGACATGCCGGTTCGATCTACAATTGTTATTTTGTAAAACACAATATTGTTTATAATAACAATGGTATCACTTATTATTTCAAAATTTTATCATTAAATACGAAAGTAAATTACATACGTAAAATTGTGTTCATAGTTGTTCAAGTCATTTGTGAAATGATTCTTAGTTTGATTTTTTTATTGATAAATAATTCATCACATCAAACGGTACTGCTAAATATAGGCTTCCATAGACTGAAGCAAAAGACGCGGTATTACACTTTCAACTTACAATGAAAATATCCAATCCTCTTGTTATATAGAGCATAAATATCTAAATAAGAACTGCGAGGATTTTACATTTAAGAGTGATGAGCTGATGGTGACTACGAGTTATACAAATTTCAGTAATGGCGGCCATTATCAACGTAAACTAGCCATCTGCGCATGACAGGATCATAGTGCCCGAGTGTATGCGCAAACGCCAGATCACTCTTTATTCCCTCACTCTCATAGTCCAATAGGACGGTAATCCGACACGACTAGAGAGCGATCAGGCGCAGGACTAACGACTTAACATGCTTTCCGAGGCATGGGCGTGATCACTACCAACTTTCCGACTGACTTGAAGACTCCAGGTTGCTACTGAGAATTTCTTGCCAAATAACCCAATATCTGATTTTTCTGACCCGGGATTCGAACCCGGGATCAGCAATCGAAACCACTAAACAGCTATGGCGCCCTTGAGCTGCGGGTTCGAATAGAGCTTCTGCGACATTTGAAAAAGTACTAGTGCTAGCATTATACAAAATAGAAATAAAGTAGACTAGGTGTTCTATCCTATCCTCGTTGTCAGTAAAACGGGTCTCCGGTTCTATTTCATGCTGGTATTCTATAAGAGCGTAGTAATTCGTGCTGCAACCATGTTATTCTGCAGTGCAGCTCTACCACTTATTAAAAATAATCGTACTTACATAAAATATATGATTCGTCTTGTATATATTTTGTATATAAGACATGTAACATTCTTGTTTACTAGGTAGTAGGTCTCTTTTTCTGTTTAGAACCCCGTCTTGGTAAATACCACCCTCTTACTTACTTATTTCTGTGTTTCCGTCTGAAGAGTGTAGAGAGCTAGTATAATGAAAGACTAAGATGTATTTCTCATCATCTAGTAGTCAACTTAGCAGGCGGTTTAGTAACTGCAGTTATTTATTATTTGGAGTTGTCGTCAGCAAGTTGCTGTCCACCTTCTGTTTCATTTCCTTCGGTAACATGCTGCTCCTCAACTCCAGTTTCATTACGCTCTGTCGCCTTTCACGGCCCCCACAGGATGGTATGTGATAGCAGATGGGATAGTAGATTGTCTTACGCCGCAACTACACGACGGTTCTCTCTCTGGAATAAGTACGATAAATTAACAGGGACATGAAAATGAAAAACATAGATTTAGTAAGCCCTCCCCAAAATGTTTGCTATGTTCATCTCACACCACACAACAATGTGATAAAAACAGGGGCATTCCATCTCATCATTTAGTAGTCAACTTGGCAGGCGAGTTAACAATTGTAGTTATTATTTTGACTTGTTATTGGTAACATGCTGCTGCCGATCTTAAATTTCATTACCCTCTGTCGCCTTTCACGACACCCACATGATATGATGTGATAGTAGATGGGATAGTAGATTATCTCATGCCGCAACTACACGGCGGTTTCCTATGATTTTCTTCGTCAGTCGACTAATATTTACCATCCATCTGGAACAAGTACGATAAATCAACAGGGACAAGAAAATGGAAAAGATAGATTAAATAAGCTCTCTCCAAAATGTTTGCTCTGTTCGTCTCTCAAACATCCAATCAAAACTTGCAAGACTGCGTAACCACAATGTGATAGACTGCGCCACTAAACGCACACAGTAAGATTTATTTCTGACATACATCATATTCAATGCATATCATTCAAACGGCAAGCAAATAAGAGTAGACTAACACCGACTCGCAATACACGCAAAAAAGCGCAGTATTCACCTACAATAGCAGCAGAGAAAATAATGCGGTTATGGTTATAGCACGAATGGGTCAGCTCGAGTGGGGTAGAACCATTCTCTCATCATAGAATACCAGCGTAAAATTGCAACTTAGTGCTACTGTGTTTCGTATGGTGAGAGTAGTAAGAAGCGGAGACCATTTTTATTAGCAATGAGGCATTCTATGTTAGTTCTCTAATTGAGGATAATCTAGTTGAGAATAAATGTAGATGTCTATGGGCCACAGCATCCAGTTACCATCAGGTGGAGTGTGTGCTAGTTTGTCACGCTTACTCTATAAAAAAAGTACTACCGACGCGGGGGGTATCTTGTTATTTTGTTACACATTCACTCTGCTAATACTGATTGTACTGCTGTACTGAATTTGACTAATTTTGATTGATTGATTGATTGACTGACACCCGAATTTAGCATGCTAAAACCAAAAGCGGACGTTGGATATTGTTGTCTTCATAAAAAAATAAAAAATCGCATATAATATTATTAAGTTTATAGCGGTATTTTATGTGGAAGGATCACAGTGTATTTTGGCATACAAGAAAATTTATTGTGAAATAGTATACTTCGGATACATTTTATATGGATTATTAAATCAATTATAAAAGTTTAATTTAAACCCAGTGAAGAGAGAGTATTACATAATAGATTTAAATAGCTACTATTTAAATCTCTGTAAACTAGAGCCATTACTCATTCTGTGCATCTGTAATTATTCCGTTATTTACATGACTGTTATATTATTTTCCCATCAAAAATGTTTAAACAAATTGCTTGAGCATGGTCAGATTACTCAATACTGTATGTTAATATAAATTTGCTCTATTATATTATATACACCGCCTGTCACATTTGTTATTTTCATTTACATAGACTGCTAATTTTCATTATAAATAAAATTGCGTTACAAAAGGTCGCAGCTTTTATCGCTTTTTGATGATTTACAGCATTTAATAGAATTAAAATTGTAAGCGGTCGTCGTAAATTTAGGAGAGGGTAGGGGATTAGATTGGTATCAAGTGCTGTTTACCACGTACTCTGCGGTGAATGAAAACATCGTAAGGAGACCTGCATGTCTGAGAAATTAAATATTTCGAGTACCTGCACACGTAAAGTCCTCCAACACACATAAACCTCTTAAGAAATTTATGCACTAAAATATAATAGTCTCGTGGCCTTGAATAAGATTTATCTCATTATAATAGAATAGAATAGAATAGAATATTTTTTTATTCAATATAGATGACATGTGTAATTCTTATTGAAAGTCATTTTTTACTTTACCACTGGTTCGAAAAAAAAAACCTCCGTCCTGGGAAGAACCAGCAAGAAACCCAGCGGGACTTTTTTTTAAAGCAAATTTTACAATAATGGTTATACAACTATATAAGTACAAAATTTATTTTAGAAACAGATTGGAAGCGATCACCTCATTCCCAGGGGTTATTATCAACCATGTATTCATTTATACTATAATAACCCTTTTTATACAGTTCCAACTTAACAAAACATTTAAACTTGCAAATAGAGAGAGCCTGTACACTTTACGGGACCTTGTTGTAATAGCGTATAATAATACTATCTATACATAAATAGGGTAGGCAGAGACTATGGACTTCCATTTAGCACGAATCTGACACATTTCTCTCGCATCCTCACTTCCATATACCACATCCATATACCTACGTATACACATTCGTCGGTTAAGGGTACACTTTATACTCTTTATTTGGCCCATTTTCAATATATCGCCAATTTGGTCGACAAACGTTCGCCTAGGCCGTCCCTTCCCGACTCTGCCGTTAACCTCTGCCAACATAAATTTGCATTGTCACTCATTCCTAATTCATTCTTTCTACATGACCAATCCACCGAAGCATTCCTTTCTTAATCCTGGTCACAACATCATCTTTCAAACCATACTCCTCTCTTATCACACAATTTCTCACCCTGTCATTCAGATTCAGCCCTAACATACTCCTTAATGAGCATTTCTACAGCATTTATTCTACTCTCGTGCTTCGTCTGCAATAGTATCTACAGTATTATATCGTCACGTAATATTATGAATATTTAAAAGCCAGCCGCTCTCTCCTATCACACGTACTTACACACTCGGGCATCTCACACTACTCCGAATCTTATCGCTATAGTTCATAGCTAATTAAACTGCATTCATACGGTGTATAACTCTGTGATGTAACCGATTTCAATTCGCTTTAATGCGATAAATATTTTAAGGTTAATCATTTGAACGGTCATTATGTTGTTATTTTTATCATTGAACTATAGATAACGATATAACTGCTTCTATTTAAATATTCAGACGTTGCCTTCTGTTGTTCTTTGTTTCGTCTAATGCGTTCGTTGATTGATGCTTAAGAGCCTGCAGCTTTGTACGACAGCAGACATTTACACTGATCTGATTCGAATGTTAGTGAAACTTATAGGCGAACAATTTTCGCTAATATTGGGCAATTTTAATAATATAATTTGAAAAAAAAAAACAGTTTTAGAAAATAAATATGACAATCGAGTACATACTGTAGCTCATAGAGACCTACCGTTTGGCCATAGTTGCCACGCTTGGCAGGCGGGTGGGCAACTGCAGTTTTTTTTATTTTATTTGTAAGTAAATAGACGCTGGTGCCCCTCTCCTGGTTCAGTTTTCTTCTGTCGCCTCTTATGACTCTCACGGAACGATAATGGGTAATGGATATTCAAATAACGCAACTAAGCCGTTTAAAAGACCCACATGTAACTTAATTTAAGAATCAAAATGGAGATGCGCTGACACCCCTGATGGCAACTTTAAATGCCTTAAGTAAAAATAACTGGGCAAAGGATACTTACAGGAGTGCACTTATAGTAGTACTTGTAGTAGTAGTTCGTATAAAACACTACCACATTATTCTGCTATTTTACGCTGGCATTCTGTGCGAACATGGTCTTTCCCGGGTCGAGAGGATCACTTCGTACTTCAGCCTTTAATACGCTGTAGAGTACAAGGATCTGAATTTTTATTCCTTAGAAAAGATGAATGGGTCTATGGCCCATAGACTCTATTCATAGAGAATCTCTATGAATAGATATTATATATTCTTCCATAGTCTATCGACCACAGCTTCCACCTATCATTGGATGCACTATATCCATTTTTGTCAACATTACTTCTATAAAAAGCAATACTTAAATCAAAAGCCTTGCTTTGCACCTTATGGTCTCTTAGCGTATCGTTCAAAAATTATGTTGTGTGGATGTAGAATAGGACGACAGAAAGACGACTTTCAAAATTGATTTTATTATAAGTGGTAAAATTAAAAATGTTGTACAGCCGACTTCAATATACATAAAATGAAAACATCATCGATGTAGCCGAAGTCAATTAAATACGCATTATTAAGGACAACTCAAAAACTGCTAGTCAGATCTTGATTAAATTTATACGAAACCTCATGAGAAGCACCAGCTTTCAAATAAAAAATCATCAAAATCAGTTCATCTAGTAAAAAGTTCTGAGATAACACACATAAAAAAATACAGTCGAATTGAGAACCACCTCCTTTTTTTGAAGTCAGTTGAAAATAAAACAAAAACATAATAGAAAACGACTGAATAATTTATAAAATTGTGGTAACAAGCGAACTTGCAGCACACCTTAGCTTTAAGTATCTACTTAGCCACATAGCCTAACGTGCCTACTGTGACCAGATGTCTGGGTGTGTCAGAAACACAAAATCAAAATCACATTGTCCCCAAAACCAGTAACAGTTCGTGTATTATAAAAATGTTGGTGTAGTGATTTCTAAGAATACATTATATCACATACTTTAAGGTTTTAAATTTTCAGACAATGGACGAGCGAACGCGATCACCATCCGGCGGCGGATCAGGCGGTGGCGAGCATCGCAATGGCAGGCGTCATCACCACTCCAACGGCTCACCAAGGGCTGATTCCGATGTGTACGTCACAAGCGCTGCCTACCGACCAGCCTCCGAAATTAGGTAAGTACTAAGTTTGTAAAACCAACTTAAGAAAATAGACATTGCCACGATTTAACAATGTTAGCTAAGGGATCATAGTTTTCTCAGACATTTTTTTATAGGATAGAGTGACAAACGAGCACACAGTCCACCTGATAGTAAGTAGTTAGTTGCTGTGACCCATAGACATCCACATTTATGCTCAATAAATAATCAAAATGCAGATGCGTCGTCACCCGTGAGGACTAAGATGGAATGCCTCTTTGCCAGTAAAATGGGTCTCCGGTTCTCTACACTCACCATACGAAACACAGCAGCGCTAAGCCGGTATTTTACTCTGGTATTCTGTGAGAGCGTGGTCCTTCCCCGTTCGGCCGACCCATTCGTGCTACAACTATACTACTAATATAGCTGCAACATGGCTCTACCACGTGTGAAACATTTTTGTACAGTCATCCATCATCAATCCATCGATCACTGCCTATAATATTGTCCACTTCTGAACATAGACCTCCCCATAGACTGCTTTGAAAGCGGGAATTAGCCATAGTTGTCACGCTTGGCAGGCGGGTTGGCAACCGTATTTTTTTATTATTTTAAGTCGTTATTTAATTGTTATGTTACAAAGTTTTACATTACTTAAATCTTAAATCAAACTAATTTTACGGATTTTATCACATTCAATTTTCTTGTTTTTTATTTTTTATATTGGCTAATGAAGACGCTAACTGAAAAACAGTTTTTCTCGGTTCGCGTTTCACTTGACCAATAAATCTCTAAAAATAACATATAAACACGCAATAACATCTCGAAAGCTGTTCCATTCGACGTCTGAATTCTTGAGACGGTAAATTATTTATAATGTATTATTTCTATTCATTCATTACCAACATGTACGATCTCAAACGTCCGACTATACGCTCATAAAGTAAGGTTCGCGGAAGACATAAATAATTTTAAAGGTTTACGAAATGTCTTTATGCTAAGAATTTGTAATTTTTATATTATATACATACAAATACATGTATAAATTATCACGCTTATTACCAAATTGTAAACAGAGACTATAAACTTCCATTTGGCACGATCCTGTAACACATTTATATCTGGTGGAGCCATGCTGTGCTGTAATTATTATAGTTGTAGCACGGAAAGGTTGACTCGACCGGAGGAGGACCACGCTCTCACAGAATACCAGTGTAAAATATCAATTTAATGCTGCTGTGTTTCGTATGGTGAGTGTAGAGAACCGAAGATCCTTTTTACTGGAAAAGAGGCATTCCATCTTAGCCGATTTTTTCGTAAGATTGAGACAGAATTTACTAAATAAAAATGAATACTGTTCTTTTACGCGAAGTGCGCCAAAGCATTGTCATAGTGCAATAAGACACAACTTCTTGGTCGTATTTCCCCTAGATTTTTCTAATACACTGGGCTATTTTATTAGCTAAATGCACTCGAATCTTCTCATAGATAATACGCCGATATTTTTCTTATACTGCGTATCGGTGCGATGCTTTACGGTTTAGGGTGCTCCCCTGAGGTGCTTCCTTCCCAAAAGCATTTTGAAGACAGTGGGTGCCAATGTTGCGGAGAAAGTGAACTATTAAAATAATAAAAAATCATCGCCCTAAAATCTTTTCGCTTTAATTCCATTTTGCTACTGATGACGGACTTCAACTTTCAACAACAATAACTTCAACACAATTGACACAAGCACACACGACTTCCCGCCAAAAATTATTTTAATCAAAATATGAGTTTCTTATGTTTAAAAAAATGTAACATTCGAAATTCAAACATTTATGAGCGACCAGGAGCGGAAAACTTTCAGTAAGATCTATGTGTAATAAAATCAAAAAATATATACTTAAAAAAATATTGCTGCGACCCTTTTTTATAGGATAAGAGTGACAAACGAGCACACAGTCCACCTGATGATAAGTGGTTGATGTGGCCCATAGACATCTACATTTATACTCAATTACGAATCAAAATGCAGATGCGTTGTCACCCGTGAGGACTAAGATGGAATGCCTCGTTTCCAGTAAAAAGGGTTTCCGGTTCTCTACACTCACCATACGAAACACAGCAGCATTAAGCTGCGATTTTACGCTGGTGTTCTGTGAAAGCGTGATCCTTCCCCGGTCGAGCCGACCCATTCGTGTTACAACTACACCAGAAATATAGCTGCAACATGACTCTACCACGTATAAACTTGCCCTAGGTGGGATTTAAATATAGGATCCGCAACACAGCAGTCAGATAATGAAACCCGTATAAGTATTATTCTAAAATACGGTCTTAATGCTTCTGTACGCTACCTATTGGGATGAAATGTAGTGACACTATAATATTAATATTGTCTATATGATCCCCCAACGTTTCATCTAATTCCACCGAACGACCAACGACTGTAGAAACATGTAAACTACAAATCGTAATATTCCGGAATTAAAGCAGACATGAATTCAAACCATAACATAGCGTGAAATTAATCCAAATATGCACAGAAAATAATCTAGTCATGTACCTATTTTCAATATTATTCACATGGCCATGTATTATATTTATAATTGACGTATTTACATAGTTAATCTATGTAATATCTATTACGATATAGTTTTATATATATATATATATATATATATATATATATATATATATATATATATATATATATATATATATATATATATATAGACGATCAAACTAAGAGACCAAGGATTAAATTTAAGTGCGATAATTAGACAAGAATTCGTTATACAACAAATTCTTGTCTAATTATAAAATATGTAGAGAGATCTGAATTGCTTAGCGATATAAACGCGTACAAAGCATAAAGTGAAACTATCGAACAAGAGCAGCCACTAAAAAATACAATACTTAAATTTACCAATGTTTTTTATTGGATAAGGGTAACAAACACACGCAGCACACAGTCCACATGACCTGATGGTAAGTGGTTGCTGTGGCCCATAGAAATGTACATTTAGCCTCGACTATAAATCAAAATGCTGATGCGTTGTCACCCGTGAGAACTACGATAGAATGCCTCGTTTCCTGTAAAAGGAGTCTCCGGTTCTCTACACTCACCAAAATCACCAAAAATGTTTCAAATCATATACAATGGGTCACACCAACATGTTCTAATTTGACAATAAAACCCATATAGCTTTAAAACTATGTTTATGAAAATAACAATCGTTTTTGTTTCATCCAAATTGGTACAGAAATACGAAAGTTATAACGTTTTAAAGTTTCGCAATTTTTTTTAAATTTTTACCCGCTCGTTCTCTGCGACGTGACGTCACAATCCGACAGAGCGAACGTGCAGTAGGTACTTGCTAAGTTCAGTACTAACCGCGTGCTCGGAAGTATACGGTCGTTTACCTACATATTATATCGAATGTCAGAGTTAATGTCCCGTTGACTGTATTAGATGATATAATACTTATAATTATAATAAACCCAACGACTATATAATAATTTTGAACTATTAATTTATGAATAATCTAATCTAACATGAATAATCTAATCTAATATGAACAATCTAAGCCAATGTAATCAATATTATTTAAGATGAATAATTTAATTTTTTTTTATAGGATAAGGGTGAAAAACGAGCACACAGTCCACCTGATGGTAAGTGGTTGCTGCGGCCCAAAGACATCTACATCTATCCTCTGTTACAGATTAAAATGCAGATGCGTTTTCACCCGTGAGGACTAGGATGGAATGCCTCATTTCCAGTAAAAAGGGCCTCCGGCCACCTGCACTCACCAAGCGAAACGCAGAGGTAAACCTCTACTTCACGCTGGTATTCTGTGAGGTCGTGGTACCACCCCGGATCGAGCCGGCCCATCCGTGCGACAGCAAAAGCTGCCGCCTCGCTCTACCACTGTTAATTTAATCTAATCTATTATTATGAATAATGTAATCAATGAACTATTAATAGTATGTGACTTTTATATATTTCTATATTATTTATATTTGTAATTTTACGTGGTAGAGCCATGCTGCAGCTATATTAATAGTATAGTTGTAGCACGAATGGGTCGACTCGACCAGGGAAGGACCACTCTCTCACAGAATACCAGCGTAATATAGCAGCTTAATACTGCTGTGTTTCGTATGGTGACTGTAGAGAACCGGAGACCCATTTTACTGGAAAAGAGGCATTCCATCTTAGTCCTCACGGCTGACAACGCATCTGCATTTTAATTCGCAAACAAATATAGATGTAGATGTCTATGGGCCACAGCAACCACTTACCATCATGTGGACTGTGTGCTCGTTTGTCACCCTTATTCTATAAAAAAAACATTTGTATGCCCATGAGACTGATCACATACTGAACTTTATTTGTGTTTAAATAAGACCTTTGTGTAAACTGTGAATCACAAATGAATTATTTGATTTGATTTATAAACTAAATTACGAGTATTTAACATTTAGCTTTTAAATGATTATATTTATAAGTTTAGTGCTGTATAAAAAAGAAAATGGAAGCGGGGTTTGAAAAATGACAGTCAGCTAAAAAGTCATTGATATATTAAAAGAGGAAGATATGTTACGCGCTAATATCGCAATAACTAAACCTGGACTCGGCGCACGACTCCATGCACCGAAAGCTACACATCTGTTATCATAATCGCAAAATACATTTACCGATAGACAAGGACAGAGATAGGAACCTTCGTAGTTGTGCGAGCGAAATCGCGTTAGCCGCCGAATGTTTATAATTATGAATGACATTGTGGTAGTTTTAGCTAATAAATATCGAAAGAAAAACATTAAGCAGTTTAATTATTAATTAGGTACATCTACATTCTTGAATTATTAGAGCACTGTTTAGCTGCACAAGAAGTCATTTTAATGCGTATTTAATACTAAAAAAACTGAAATTAACGAGCTGTATGATCAACGCCAATCCACGCCCGACTGAGTGTCACTGCGAGCCAAGTACGGGCAATCCCGTAGTTTTGTAGGACCGGGCGCTGTGATTTAGTAACGTATCTTCCCCTTTTAATATATCAATGCCAAAAGTAGATATTTTTTATGGTTGCGCAGTATTTTTCTGAAAATTATGATTTTTTTATCATCAGAAATGCATGAAATAAAGCTCAAAAGGTTCCTAATAAAAGATTACGAAAAGTTGTAGTGTTATGCTACTTACATATCATTTTACATTTATTTTTCCATTCTGTTTTTGATTTTCTGCATTCATATTTTGCATCACCTTTATTTCCATAGGATCCTGTAATGTTTTTAGACCATAAGAACACAATAACAAATCATTTTCACTTCGTATTTTCACGCTACCAGTACTTTTTACATCGGTGTCAATGGAGTCTACCTTTTTCGATCTTTTATTTAGTTCTCCGTAACTCTGCAATTTTGGGTTTCGTGCGCGCTGTTGCGCTACCTTTTTTCCTATATCAATAATATCTCATTTCTTACTTAAATCTTGCCGTTTTTCAATTATGAGCCTGAAACCAAAAATTGACATGTTTTGACATCGTTGTTTATCTGGTTGTCATGGCAATTTTTATTCAAATTCGTTACCGGTCTGATGTTTTTACTTCAATATTTCCACATAAATACTCTTTTCCTCTGGGCCATTTACAAAAATTTGCTTTTAATTTGAATAATTTCCCGTTCTCTCTAAAAAGGTATAAAAGCCGAACAATCGGTCAATGTGGGGAGTCTCGCTTCAGCTTCCAAACTTGAAGCATCTCCTAAAGGCCTTATCCCGGGGCCGCACTGCTCCGGGATCTTGCAAGCCTCTGTCTTCACCTGAAGTCGTCGGCGTAGCCTACTCCAAGCGCGGGGCCGCACTGCTCCGGGATCCTGCAAGCCTCTGTCTTCACCTGAAGTCGTCGCCTAGCCTACTCCAAGCGCGGGGCCGCACTGCTCCGGGATCCTGCAAGCCTTTGCCTTCACCTGAATTCGTCGCCTACGCCTCCACCTACTAGTGCCCGTGCTATCTTTAGCCGCTGTGCGTGCTTGCTCCAGGCGCTGCGAGCGTTTACTCCAGGCGCTGAGAGCGCCTAATCAAGGCGCAACGTGTGCCTATTCCAAGCGCTGCGTGTGCCTACTCCAGGCGCAGCGTGTGCCTACTCTGGGCGCTGCGTGTGCCTACTCCAAGCGCTGCGTGTGCCTACTCCAGGCGCAGCGTGTGCCTA
Source organism: Parnassius glacialis (assembly GCA_033319125.1). NCBI lineage: Eukaryota > Metazoa > Arthropoda > Insecta > Lepidoptera > Papilionidae > Parnassius > Parnassius glacialis. The sequence continues at coordinate 36,798,575 of JAVANC010000018.1, forward strand.
CTCTGGGCGCTGCGTGTGCCTACTCCAAGCGCTACGTGTGCCTACTCCAGGCGCTGCGTGTGCCTAGACCAGGCGCTGCGTGCCACCAACGCCAAGCGCGGTGTGCCACTTTGATCTTCAGGCTCCGCTTCAGTATTCATCTATCTTTATTTACTATTTAATTGTAATTCACGTCACCCATCACCATCATCATACCTCATTTTTTTTATATAAAATTGTAAATATCTTTTTAAAATTTTAAATATATTTTTTTTTGTTCTATTTTTGTTGTTTAGTTGTTGTTAGGTGAGGTTCTCTTTTTTTTAATTGTCGCTTCACCACAAAGTATATAGCTTTACCATTGTAGTTAGTAATTAGGCAGTTATACATAGGTAGGTATTAACTGACCGAACCATGAAGTTGCACATGATTTACAACGACATAAAATGAAAAAACTGACTTAAACTTACTAATGCAGTGATTATTAATCAACTTGTACTAGAATAGAATATTTTTTTATTCAATATACATTACATGAGTAATTTTTACTGAAAGTCATTTTTTACTTTACCACTGGTTCGAAAAAAACCCTCTGTCCTGGGAAGAACCAGCAAGAAACCCAGCGGAACAACTGTTATTTAGTACCTAGTGAAACGTATAGAAATGTTGTTGGTTACGTAGTTCGTCAGTGGTTGCAAACATATGGTCCTTTTTTTACATTAACTTACATTTGAATAAACTGATTGCGGTATTACGTTGGTAGTTGGTACCTATACTGTTTTGAAAATGTAATGGTCGCAAACATTTAATGTGTGTAATACTAAAGTGATTTTGATGAAATTTAGCATTAAGTTAAACTTGATCTACAGGATTTTACATTCTCATATCGGACTTTTATTCCCAAGGAGCGTGATATAACAGAAAAAAAAATATAAAATAAAGGTTATTAATAAATAAATAACATGACAAGAAAAATTTGGAGTAATAAATATGGAGAGAATAAGAAAAATATAACAATAAAGACTACTGGTGGCTTCGACGTGTCGGTTTGTGACGTCACATCGCGATGCGGAGCAAAGCGGTCGCTCTTACCGTAAAACACCACTTTACTCATCAATATTTCAGTAATTTTTAAAGGTAGAAAAAAAATAAAAATATCGTTGAATTCGTAATTTTTTATACAATTTTTTGATATCCTTAACAAAATTGGGTGGCCAGACCCATTAGTTTATATACTATACAGTGTAAGGAAGGGTATGTCGCATTTCTTTCTAGCGGCTGAAGAAGTGTTAACAAAATGAAACCGGGAACTCGTTTTTCACTAAATATTTATAAAAAAAATACTAAAACACACAGCAAAGCAAAGTTAATATTAAATTTTATACAAATGCGCGAAAGTTCTACATAACACGTTCAAATACGATGGAAAATTACCCATACTTACACAAATGGTGCCAATGGCGTGGACATGACTCATCGCATTTCCCTGAAAGCATCGCTATTCGACAGTCATCCTCGTGGGTGCACTGTATATCGCTGGTCATGTTTGCCGGCTTTTGATGGGCCGTAACGGCGTTTAACATACAATGAGTTAGTTATAGAATGAATTCAATTTATTTCATTATCATAACATCCGTGACGATTTTTATGTATCGATTTTTAAATAATAATAACAACGTGTCTGTTACCATTTAATCATAGGCCTCATTCCAAAGGACTGGTTTTTTTTTCAAATATTGACACTGCACGCGTGGTATTTTTTTTAAATTACATAATACTGTAATTTTTTTTGTACTTATTATAAGCCAGTGCTTGACCACAATCCCACCTGGTGGTAAGTGGTGATGCAGCCTTAGATGGTAAATCGCACTGTCTTATCGTAACAAAAGCCTATTCACTCTTGCCTTGAAGACGCCTAGATTGTATTCGGACGGAAAGATAGACGCCGGCAAATTATTCCACTCCTTTGCTGTACGCATTACAAAAGATGAAGCAAACCGTTTGGTTCTAATGCGTGGGATATCGACAACAAAGGGATGCAGACCCGCCGACCGTCTGGTTGTCCGATGGTGGAAAGGAGAGGGAGGAATTAAGGCGTGTAATTCCTGCGCACACTCACCGAAATGCATCCTATAGAATACCGAGAGACTGGCTACTCTGCGCCTGTGCTCAAGGCTGACAAGATTGGTTTCAACCAAATCAAGGTCACCAATGAGCCTCTTAGCACGTCTCTCCACTGAGTCCAATGCTGCCAGGTAGCATTTTGCAGCACCAGCCCATATGTGACAGCAGTACTCCATGTACGACCGGACTTGCGCTTTATATAAGGTAAGAAGCTGCCCCGGCGTGAAGTACCGTCAACCCTTGCAAGGACACCAAGTTTCCTTGCGACTGCTTTCGCTCTGGACTCAATGAACCGCCCATAGTTTAGGTTCGGAGAAAACTCAATCCCTAACAACTGAAGGCGGTCAGTGTACTCCAAAGATACATTCCGGAAAGTAGGAGCCAAGGTGAGCGGGCTCCTTTTAGCGGTAAAAAGACACGCTTGTGTTTTGGAGGCGTTAAATCTCACGAGATTGGCATCGCCCCATTCGGAGACTGCCTGTAGTGTGAGACTCACACGCTCAACCATAGCCTCTCTTTCTGACTGGAATTGATCCCGACTGGCCCGGGTGCTTGGTTGGTATCTCTCCACAACTGTGCTGTCATCTGCATACTCATAGACACCAGGAATGAGCAGATCATTTATATGCAGCAGGAAGAGAGTTGCGGAGAGAACGGACCCCTGAGGAACACCGGCGTTAGTCGCCACAGTATTGGATGAGCAGCCATCAACGACGACCCGGAGAGACCGTTCACTCGGAAAGTCCTTCACCCAGACAATTAGGCCAGGGGATAAGCCGTACGCTGAAAGCTTGCGCAATAGACTAGCGTGCCAAACCCTGTCAAAAGCCTTCGAAACATCGAGGGAAACAGCAAGTGCTTCACCACGGTTCTCGAGGGCTTCGCCCCATTTGTGAGTGGCATACGCTAGAAGGTCCCCAGTTGATCGATTTCGGCGAAACCCGTACTGGCGATCACTGAGGAGATCATTTTGCTCTAGGTATGCCATAAGGTGGGCGTTCAATATACGCTCCATAATCTTGCAGAGTATGGAGGTAATTGAAATTGGCCGATAGTTGGCAGGGTCGGTACGGCTACCTTTTTAGGCACAGGCTGCACATTGGCCAGCTTCCAAGATTTAGGCACTATTCCAGTCCTGAATGAGAGGCGGAACAAGCGTGTCAACACAGGAGACAACTCAGGTGCACAGACCTTTAGAACTATAGCTGGTATACCATCAGGTCCACTAGCTTTGTTCACGTCTAGACTTCGCAAGGTTTTAAGAACCTCCTTGTTGGTGATACGGACCTCAGTCATAGAGGTACTGCAGTGAGGTAATTGAGTTGGCACGCTGTTGCTACTGTCCAGACGCGAATTGCAAGCAAAAAGAGAAGCAAATAAGTCCGCTTTCTCCTTAGGCGCATGCGCTAGTGAGCCATCTGGTTTTACCAGAGGAGGCAGTTTAGACCGACAGAAGTTTGTCTCGACCGCTTTGGCGAGAGACCTCTAAGCAGGGATTGAATACCGGTACCAATTTCGGTTCTGGTTCTTCATTTAGGTTCTTATAAAGGTTCCTCTTTTCGGTACGGTTCCAGTTCCGGTATCGGTTCCGGTTCGGGTTCCGATGTACCGGTTCTAAATACCGGTTCCGAGAACCTAAAATCAATTTTCTCCAAATCCGTACATTGGTATAAAAATTCTGTACAATTCCGTAGATGCTATTTCAAAATATCCGTTCCGTTGAGGATCGACAATATTTGTTTTTGAACTTAGTTGATAAATTCATTCTGTCATGGAAAATTCTTGTTGTAAGTTTAAATGTAGTATAACATCGAATCAAGCTACACATGTAAGAAAAATAAACCATAAAAAATTTATTATAATTAAATGTTTTTTTTTTAAATTAAATAATCTTTAGTAAACAACAAATAAAGTAACTATACACACTTTAATATTTGTGGATAGTTATACTAACAAAATACGTTTCAAACTTGATTATAACGACTTATTAACATGGATTTTATTTTCTGGTTTTTGTTAGTTTATTATTTGATATATTACGGTGTTTCAGACTCGGATGATTTATGTCACAATGAAAAACTAGAGTTGTGTGGCGGTTAAGAATATCTGTGGGTGTCGTAAGAGGCGACAGTGGGATACAGTCAGGAAATGGGCAGCAGCATCTTTCTGATAACAGCAATATCACAATAAAAACCTGCGGTTGTCAACCCGCCTGCCAAGCGTGGCAACTATGGCAATATACCCCCCAAAATAAATAAAGTTACTAAGAGACGGCCCCCAGTCCCCGTCGGCTCCGCTATTCCTGGCTACGGTGGCGACCATGGTCACGGCGGGGCAGGGGTGCTAAGAATCTCCGGTGGAGGTTCGGTTGCCACCTAAGACGACTCGACCTGGCAACTTATAACGCACGCACCCTGAGGAATGACGAGAAGATCCTGGAGCTGGAAGAAGAGATAGACAAGTTGCACTGGAATATTATAGGACTATCCGAGGTCCGAAGAGAGGGGGAGGACACGGTAATCCTTGAATCCGGCAACTTGTTCTATCACCAGGAGGGCGAACACCTGTCCCAAGGAGGTGTCGGATTTATCGTCCACAAGTTTCTCGTTAACAACGTTGTAAAGATTGGCAGTGTGTCAACGAGGGTCGCGTACCTTATACTCAGAATCACCAAACGGTATTCGCTGAAGGTCATACAGGTTTACGCACCAACCTCGTCACACCCCGATGAGGAGGTGAAGGAAATGTATGAGGATATCTCTAGAGCTATGCATTCCTCCAAAACCCACTATACGGTGTTAATGGGAGACTTCAACGCAAAACTAGGCACAAGAGAGAACGGTGAGCTGAAAGTAGAGAAATTTGGAATAGAGCAACGAAACCCAAGGGGCCAGCAGCTGGCAGAGTTCATGGAGAAAGAGGAACACTTTATGATGAACTCTTTCTTCCAAAAGCGGCCCCACAGAAAGTGGACCTGGTCGAGCCCCGACGGTTCGACAAAAAATGAGATTGACTTCATTATAAGAACCAGACGACAACTGTTCAGTGATGTCTCAGTGATCGCGGGGGTGAAAACCGGCAGCAATCACCGAATGGTGACAAGCACACTGAACCTAAACGTTAAGTTGGAGAGGACACGTCTAATGAAGTCAACGCTCCGTCTCCCTCGTGCTCTACTCCAAAGTCCCGAAACCTTTCAGCTCGAGATACGAAACCGTTTTCAGTGCCTAGAAGATTGCAATGCAGTGGACGATATGAATAACAAGCTCGTGAAAACTGTCCATGCGGTCGAAGCTAAGGTTAGCAAGACCCGCCGCAGAAGAACACAATAACTCTCCGATCAAACACTTAGTCTCATGGCTGTAAGACGGGATATGAAGCTGCAGTCTTCAGCAGATTTGACAGCATACAGGCAACTGAACGGACAGATCTCCAAATGCAAGCGGCGGGACTTACGCAACTTTAATACTGCTCTTATTGAAGAAGCGATCGAGTGGAACTAGGGCTCCAAAGTCTTTGCTAGAGATCTGTCTGCCGGAAAGAGCCAACTGTCGAAGCTGAAGACCAAGTGTGGCAGGACACCTGAGATTTTGAGTGAAATTGAGAGGTACTATGGGCAGCTGTACACATCATGGTTGGAGCCACACGAGTGAGTAACGATCCAAGAGCGAGTCTTATCCGACACTATTCCGATGATATCCCGGACGTCAGTCTGAGCGAGAACGGCAAGGCCCCAGGCGAGGATGGAATTACAGCGGAGCTTCTGAAAGCGGGTGGAAGACCGGTACTTGAAGTCCTTCAGAAGCTCTAATTCCGTCCTCCATGGTGGTATTACACCGGAGGCGTGGAGCAGAAGTGCGGTGGTCTTGTTCTAAAGGTGACAACGCTCTCTTGAAGAAGTACAGGCTGATTTTCCTTCTGAGTCTCGTCTACGTGCTGTTTTCGAGAGTCATTGCGAATCGTCTCGCGCGCAGACTTGACGACTTCCAGCCTCCCGAACAAGCCGGTTTCCAAAAGGGCTTTAGCACCATAGACCACATACATACCCTTCGGCGAATTGTACAGAAGTCCGTGGAGTACAATTTGCCTTTGATTCCGTCGAAATTTGGGCGGTGCTGCAGTCCCTTCAACGGTGCCAAGTTCACTGTCGGTATGTCGAAGTGCTGAAGTGCTTGTACAGTAGGGCTACCATGGCTATCCGAGTACAGAACCAGTGTATTAAACCTATCCAATTGCAGAGAGGTGTAAGATAGGGTGACGTTATATCCCCGAAACTCTTCACCGCTGCATTGGAAGAAGTTTTCAAACTTCTCGACTGGAAAGGATACGGTATTAACATCAATGGCGAGTACATCACTCACCTTCGATTTGCCGACGATATAGTCCTTATGGCAGAATCACTGGAAGACCTTAGCACTATGCTCAATGACCTCAATAGTGTCTCCCAACGGATAGGTCTTAAGATGAACGTGGGCAAAACAAAGATCATGTTTAACATCCATGTCACACCTATGCCGGTAGTTGTTGGGAGCACTAAGCTCGAAGTTGTTGACGAGTATGTTTAGCTGGGACAAATAGTCCGACTAGGTAAGTCCAGCTTAGACCGAGAGGTCAATCGACGTATTCAACTCACTCTTAGGCAGCGTTGGGGAAATTACGGCACATCTTCTCGTCAACGAGACTGTACAAACAATCCGTGTTGCCAGTGATTACTTATGGAACTGAGACGTGGTCGTTCACTGCTGGCTGGATGAGGAAGCTCAAGGTCACTCAGCGAGCTATGGAGAGGGCTATGCTTGGAGTTTCTCTGCGTGATAAACTTAGAAATGAGGATATCCGCAGTAGAACCAGAGTAACCGACATAGCCCTACTGATTAGTAAGCTGAGTGGCAATGGGCCGGCCATAAAGCTCGAAGAACCGACAACCGACGGGAAAAAAAAATTCTCGAGTGGCGGCCTCGTACCGGCGGACGAAGTGTGAGGCGTCCCCCCACTAGATGGAGTGACGACCTGGTAAAATTGCAAAATTCAGGAAGTCGATGGATGCAGGTGGCTCAAACCGTGCTTTGTGGCATTCCTTGGAGGAGGCCTATGTTCAGCAGTGGACTTGTGAAGGGCTGTAATGATGATGATGATGAAAAACTATACAAATAAGAACTTTGAGAAATTCGAAAAAAAAGATCGAGGAAAAGCGAAGAATAATCCGGCAGAATTTTTTTAATAATTGCAAAAACAAATGTGAATAGTATGGATTAGAAAAATTTGAGACATACGTGACAATTCAATCATCTATAAAAAGGTTATAAGCGGTTATATTAACTGCCTATTTTTCAAGAAGAAAGAAGAAACAAAAGTACCTAATTTAATTAAAAATATCTAAGCTATTAACATTTGAAATCGATTAACGTCACAAAAATTTGATATTTATAAGTAAGAATGGTTTTATTTTAATACAGATAGCATAGAATTAATTATTAAATATAATTTAATACAGACATTAGAAGAAGAGAGAGAGAATGACATTGTCGGCAAGTTCACACTCATGATAAAAAAAATCTTGTTAAGTTTATAAAAATTCCGTAGATTGCAACGTCAAATTCCGTAGTTCCGTAGATGATGACAAATTTCCGTTTATCTATAGAAAATCCGTAGAGTTGGCAACACTGCATTGATATGCAACATAAGATTCACCAATACAAATGTGATATTTTACAAACTCCCCTCTTCTCATACTCCGCCGCGCGCCGCATCGCGCCGTCAACCCGACCGCACCTCAAACAAGTTTGGACTCGCTTTCTTTTTACTTAGGAACCGGTAAAATAAAGGTTCTTAAAGGTTCTAATTTAGGTTCTGGTTCCTGTTCCGGTATAGGTACCGAAACCCTTAAATACCGGTACTATACCGGTATTTTGGGACCGCTTTCAATCCCTGCCTCTAAGAGAAACTCTCGAGAAAGCTCTACTGCCAGATGGTTTGACAGAGAGCTTTGTGCCGATGCGTTTAATGCGGTCGAAACTGGCTTGGCGTAATGCTTTTTTGCACGACTTGGCGGCTTGGTTAAAGGCTCTCTTCTTAAGGCTAACATCCGGAGCTTTACGGTCTCGAGCATCGACCCAGGATAAGTACGCCATATGCTTGTGCTTTTCAGCACGAGCGCACTCGGCGTTAAACCAAGGGATGAAATACTCCATCGCTTGACGTATCACATTGGTAATGGCATCCGCTCAGCTCGATGGGTCTTCAGAGGAGAAGCAGACCTGCCGCCAAGGATAAGATGCAAAGAAATGCCGCATCTCATCCCAATCTGCTGACTTGTATCGCCACATTCGTCGCACTCCGTGGAAATCGTAGTTAGGTGGGGGAATATAACGACACAGATTTCACCAGACAGTGGTCAAAAGTTCCCAAGGGTGAGGTAACCTGAACATCGTACCTGTCTGGATCGGTCGTCAGCAGAAGATCGAGGCAGTTGGCGGTGTGCCCATCCACATCAGGTACCCTAGTCGCTTGTTGCACCAGCTGGGAGAGCCCCAGCGACAAGGCAAAATTCCACGCCTCTCTCCCAGCGTGGTCGGTCTTCTGGTATGGGAACAGCCAGTCCTGATGACAGGCATTAAAGTCCCCCAGAAAAACCAACTGTGCATTAGGGTACCGATTTAGAGCCACATCAGAGGCCTCACTGAGGTGTTCAAACAGCCTAGTTGTCTCCTGGTCACCGCTGTGCGATCGGTAGACACAAGAATAAATAATTTTATCCATTCCAGTGTCTATCAATACCCAGATCGTAGAGAAAGTGGGGTCTTCAAGGTGACGGAGACGCTTACAGCAGATGTCGTTGCGGACGTACACACAGACTCCGGCGCGCTGATGGAAATTATGCTCCAATGTGTACCCAGGGTAGCCAAGGTACGCCGCATCTAGAGGACATCTGATCTGCGTCTCAGTCAAGAAGAGTAAGTGCGGCTTGTCAGTCTCAAGGTGGTAATGGACTGCATTGAGATTACAGTGCAGGCCTCGGATGTTTGTGAGGTGCACTTTAATGGAGAGGGAGTGCAACCGCTGTACAAACTTACTCTTCTTTTTCCTTTTTTTCATCAATGGTGGGAGTGAATAGGTTGAGAGAATGGCAGTTGGACGAGGCGTCACACATATAACCTAGGGACGCAAACAGAGTCATAGCATTGATGGTACCTAGCATGGAGATCGCGGGGACGCCCGAACCCCCCTGGAAATCGCCACCAGGCCCTCTCCTCCGGTCGCCAACCGGCATGGTGGAGCCATCCCAGGATTTTTCGTAAGATGGCGGGGCAGCCTTTCATGAGTGGCTGGCTCATTAATTGGGCCCCCAACTATCTACGGTCGGCCAGCGGTGCAACCGTGCTTGGGATCCCGCTAACCTCCATAACCAGGCACCTGACACTAAGAAACGGCCGCGTTGCAACCGGTCCGTATGCGTAACGCAACTGTCCAGACCCATTCTCCCTAAGAAATGGGTTTCACCTAACATCATACCGGAACACGATTTGCATCTTTTGGCGGTATGTCTTTGCCAGGTGGGTGGTAACTAACCCTCGGCCGGGCCTCTCACTAGTAGAGGACCAACCTACCACCAGTATGTAGTACTGCTCGTTTAGCACTACCCAGGGGATATGTGTAGGGAATCAGGATTCCAGTAATTCCTAGATCATAGAGTCTGTAAAAATATTAAATTTCACATCAATTAAATTTCTTAATGAGACGCCAATATTTTTCTAAGAATCTTCTTATTTAATTAATAAATTATGAGTAAGTATCAGAAAATATTTTTCAATAAGGTTCTACTCGTCAATCTATCTCATCATATATCATACTCGTCAATAAATCGTCAAAAAAATCAATGTTGAAGATAACACGAAGGAATCTCCTCTTGCCTGATTATCGAATACAGTGACACCTCCTTATGCGATGAGATGGAGGGTAAACGTGTATATTATACTATGTATAAGTTTATATAATCAGATATATACATTGTTATAACTGTTTCATTAGTCATGAGTAATGAAAAAGGGGTGATCACACAAGTCCAAAATTAATGACATTCATCAATAGTGCGATATCCGAAGCACGGCCAATTCTCAGCCCGCACCTCAATTCTATCCCGCACACTTGGACAAGAGCTAGGACAATGTGTGAGACGAAGAAATCGAATCACACTTTGTGAGTTAGAGACCTGTTTTCACTGCTCACAAGTATATGTATTTAATTCTTCCTATAACAACTAAAATATATATAATAAATGCGGTCGCCAACCCTCCTGCAAAGCGTGGCAACTATGGCAAATATCCCGCCTATGAGACAATCTAGGGAGCCCTACGTTCAGCAGTGTACTTTTGGTAGGCTGTAACGGTAACGGTCTATTTTTTTGATACAAAAAATACAATTAGAGAGTAAAGTGCTTTTCGTGGAAATTTAGTTCATAAAAGCCTGTAGGTACAGTTATGAAAATAATCGTAAAATGTCAGGTCAATCGCAAACATGGCGGCACGGTTTACTGCACTGAGAACCATTTGTCCCATTCCGAAGTAGGTTTATTTTGTTTATATAAATTTGAAAACCAGACAATTTATAGATAGAGCATATTATTTTGAACAACATGCGTTTCACAGATATTTGATACTAGCTGTTCCCCGCGACTTCGCGCGCGTCATTTACTACGATTGGATTTCATGGATTTTAATTTTTTGCGCGGAACCCTAATACTTTTTCTAAAATAAACGTAGCCTAAGTTACTTCTTATAACATCAGCTACCTGCCAGTGAAAGTACGGTCAAAATTGCTCCAGCCGTTTCGGAGATTATCCGGAACAAACAGACAGAAAGACAGACAAAAATTTTAAAAATCTTTTTTTGTAGTAAGTACCGTATATACTCTCATATGCATATAGTAAAAGGCTGTTATTTCGACATTACAAACAGACACTTCAATTTTATTTATTTGTGTAGATAAGTGATAATCCAACTTGTCATTGTAAAAAGTAATTTAAGATAAGTAAGCCACACGATATTTGCCATATTCGATTCAGCTGCCATTTTTTTATAAAACTAAAGTGACAAAGGAATTTACAATCACGTAATGTAACGTAACGTAAATATATCTCAATATTATGACATTCTATGAATTACGAAATACTATTGTTTACGAAAAACTAATTGAAATGTGCGTTTTCACTTTTCTACAAACACGCACACAACCTGCATTGTATGATTCTTTGAATAAATTTATTTCTCTTTTGCTTAAGTACTAAAGTTCTTAAATCCTGATTCTTGAAGAAATCCAGTTCTTCAAAAGTGTTTCCCACATTACCATGATGGGTACAAGAGGTAACGTTCACATTCTTTTAAATTCATAGATCACAAGCAATCGAGTTCAATCCCAGCTGGAATTATGGGTAAATTTATTATAAAAGTAGCTTCAATGGTGTTTTTTACTTATTATAAGCCAGTGCTTGACCACAATCCAACGTGGTGGTAAATGGTGATGCAGCCTTAGATGGTAAATCGCACTGTCTTAGCGTAACAAAAGCCTATTCACTGTTGCCTTGAAGACGCCCAGATTGTATTCGGACGGAAAGATAGACGCCGGCAAATTATTCCACTCTTGGTGTACGCATTACAAAAGACGAAGCAAACCGTTTGGTTCTAATGGGTAAAATATCGACAACAAAGGAACGAAGACCCACCGACCGCCTGGTTATCCGATGCTGGAAAGGAGAGGGAGGAATTAAAGCGTGCAATTGTATACGAATCGTATATTTCTGCAACTGCCAATACGCCTATTAATTATGTCGATAACGGCAAATCCTTTCTACTATTGGGAAGGCCCATATTAAAAAGTGGTCTATGGCCGGTAAAACAGTCTAAGGTGTTACAAGATGAGAGATGAGACTTTATCAGAATACAGAACAAACAATAGTCGTGGTAACTGTAAAGGGTGATGGTATTGCATAATATTTCAGATTCGTAGATATTCAGATACGTCTTGTACGTGGTAGAACCACGCTGCAGCTACATTATGGTTGTACCACGAATGGGTCAACTTGACCGGGGTAGGACCACGCTCTCACAGAATACGTATTCGTATGCTAAGTGTAGAGAACCGGAGACATTTTTAGTGGAAACGAGACATTCTATCTTAGTCCTCAGAGGTGACAACACATCTGCATTTTATGTATTTATTTATTACAAAAACAGTAACAGAATCATAACAGTACAAGACCAAGACAATGCTGTACAAAAACAAACAAAAACTGATAAATATAACTATGTACTTACAAAAAAATATACTTTTTTTATATATTTTTTTATATATTTATATACTATTATAATTAAGAAAAATAATTATAAAAAAAAATCTCACAGACCTTGTGCGCTGGTTCTGTGAACTTTTCCAGGCTGCAGTAGTAAATGTCTTTTTCTTAAATACTTTTAAAGCACGTGACATAGGTGCAAGCCAGAGCAGATTTGTCCTACGGCACCTTAAAGGTGGGATGTGGGCGACGCCTAATCACCGCCTTATCAGCCACAAATTTTGATTCTTAATCGAGGATAAATGTAGATGTCTATGGGACACAGCATTCACTTACCATCAAGTAGATTGTGTGGTATTTATTTATAAAAAGAGAGATTCCAAAACATAATAAATTCATTAAAACTTGCTTCTACAGTAATTTAGATTTGGAAAATGTATTCTAAGTATTTATTACGTTCGCATTCCAGGCTGCTTTGAATATAATGCAGTGTGGGTCAACCGGTGCCCACGCACACACTCGCACTCATTGTTTCAGGACCGGGATGAACTGAACTATACAAGCTAGCAAACTACCAATCACCAATCATATCGAATCTGCACAAGTAGTTTTATGTGGATAACCACAACATAGTATCATGTTATTCCTGTTATTGCTGACGGCAATATTATATAAGTCCAAATAAACACAATAAAACCTGTAAATGTTGGATTTAATAAATGATTAGGATTGGCGTATATAATAATATATCATGATCTAATCATTAACATAACGTTATTTTATGTGTTAAGTACGTTTTGAAATATATTTAATCTAAACATAAACATAAAATAATGTGTATGCACGTAGTACACGGGCAACCCGGTTCGATTCGCTTCGACACCAATAAAATTATCAGTTGCAATTTTAAGTACTGTTTCATCACGAGCTTGGTGGCAAAAAAATATCGTGAGAAATCTCTGCATGTGTGAGTAATAAGATCTTTCGAGAACATGTGACGACCATTGCTTCAAGTCATAACCCTTAGAAATGAAAGGAGGCCTGTGCCTAAAAGTGATAAACCACTCGTACAAAGATGTTTTATAGGTCCAGATACCGTGTTGCTAACACACCGCAACGTTCATAGTGAAGACAGTCTTTGATTCATGTGTGCGTGAGTATCACGTGACGCGCATATCTTACGCACCATGGCTGCATTAATGTGCGTGACTTCGGTAATAACAGTGCAAATCGATTACCCAAAAAATGTGGGAGATTTCATATTTCATTCATATTGACGTACCTATTGATTCTAAGAGTATAAAATGTGTGTGCGTGGCGTGTGCATTTGTGTGCGTGTGTGTATGGGGATATGGTTGCTTATGTGTGTTTTATGTAGGTACGAACATCGCACTAAAATATTGAAGATATGTAATAAAACCTATAATTAGTGTAACAGTTAAAATAAATAAAAAAGCACAGTAGATATTTATGTATGTAACATATATTTATAATCTATTATTACTAAATATATACAGAGTACTACATTTTTGTACTGTAGAACACAAAATATTGCCGCTTTTTACGAAGATATTAATTATTTTTCAATCCTAAGTAAAATGATGAAAAAAGTAAGTTTGGTTAAGCGTAAACTTCGGCCAAGAGATAGCAAAATGTTTAATTTTTTTAAATTGCTCCATTCCGTTGCTGCGTGAAGGAAGGACAAAAACAAATAAACAAAAAATCACATTCTTACATTTATAATATTATATTAGTATGGATTGTCATGAATGATAGATAAACTTTTAAAACCGGTTTACAATCGGCTTTTTGAGGGTGGAACTATATACTCGCGCTCTCTTTCTCGCTCTAGTAAATAACGGTTCTGAGTGACCAAAAAGGATAGAAGCACAGGAAAGTGCAATTTCATGCTGCCAGATGTAGTTCAACCCTAACCCTTAAAACGGTTTAACTCTATAGGTTGGGTAAAATCTGTAAAATTAGACTGTTTAAAACCCCTATACAGATAATATTTGCGGTTGATCATGACATTAAAAAATGGTAAAAACATTTCATAGACTAGGCAACACTCGAATATTATTGCGCAGTATTATTAGTTGTATTGACATTTAGCTGTCGTATACTTTTACAAAGAAATACACCATAAAATTGTATAGTTACTTATGAAAAGTGATGTTGTTATCCTTATCTTTATTCCAAGAGTAATTTTTAAATGATTTCACGGCACAAACAGTCATTTTGCGAAATTAAAAACACTGGTGCGTGACGTATGTTCACAGCGAACGTCGCTGGCGTAATAATAATAATAATAATAATAATAATAATCATTTATTGACAGACAACAAAGGCCGTAAAAAAAAATAATTACTTATAATCAACAAACATAAAAAAAAAATTGAAATAAAACGAAATAATAATGTAATACAAAAATAAATATAAATTAAATAAATGCCATCAAACAAATTAAAACTTACATCTTAACAAAGTAGACCAATATTTGAATATTTCACTACAATTTTGCGTTAAAATTAGTATAATCGTGTTTCCAGATTTGAGAAGATTACTTCTAAATCTGGCCACACGATGTCTTATCAAAGCATCGAGCGTCGGTACGCGTGCCTCAGCGAACATTGTAGATGCACTACAGTACCTCGGAAAACTAAATAATAATCGGAACGAATCGTTATATTGAACCTTAAAAATTCGATAGTTTTCCTTTTTAAATTTAGTCCAGAGATGCGGTGTGTAAAGCGATTGGCAATAGGTTTTAAATAGTAATATTTTAGCATCTCGCTCGCATTTATTAAATTTCCTGCCAATCATATTTGCACGTACAGCAAGGGACCGCCTTTCTCTGTCCATGTCCTGATCATCCCTCAGGTCACTCGATACGATATGTCCTAAATATCGAAAGCTCGTCACAAACTTCAAATTTTTGCCGTTCAGGTATAATGGTAAAGAAACATCTTTACTATGCGCTCCAAAGACCATTGCCACAGACTTGTCTGCATTATAAACTAAATCGTGGCTTGCTGCGTATCTCTCACAAATAGAAATTAACTTCCTTAGGGCTCCGATTGAGGGGCTCAATAAAACCATATCGTCTGCGTAACTAAGGTTGTTTACACATTTCCCACCTATATGACAGCCGATACCCGTTTCATTGAGCTCCTCAATTAGAGCATTAACGTAAAGGTTAAACAGCAGAGGAGAAGTCAGCCCACCCTGCCTAACCCCACTAGTCAGTACAAACTCGTCCGAAAGCGAGCCATCCCAGTTCACTACATTAACCTGCGTATTATACCAATTAATAAGGATTCTAATTATGTCGGAAGGAACACCCACCCGTTTTAACTTATCCCACAGGATGCTATAGTTTACCCTATCGAAGGCGCGACTCAAGTCCAAAAAACAAGCGTATACTTTTGTACTTCGTGACACGTAATACGTTACTATTTGTTTTAAGGAAAAAATTGCCAACTCAGTAGAGCTACCTTTTTTAAAACCAAACTGAGCGTCACTTATAAAAATAAATTTCGATAAAATATCCAGAATAATAGACTCAAATAGTTTCGCACAGGTTGTAGCGATTGAGATAGGCCTATAATTGGAACTGATCGTATCGCTAACGGTTTTACTTTTGACAATAGGGCTAACCACGCATTTTATTAGGTAATGGCGGAACGATCGAACGAATACGCCAATATTGGCGCCTTTGAAATGGAAGCGTTTTAGGCGCGCGTACACGGTATCTGGACCTATTAAACATCTTTGCACTCGTACTTATACGGGCTGTAACTTTATTATACATTTGAAATAGTGTCTATCCATTTTAATTTTTTAATTTTTTCACATTTAATATTAGAGCCGTGCTAGCTCAGATGGTTAGCGCTCGCTGTAAGTTTCACAGTACGCGAGTAAGCCGGGTTCGATTCCCGCTAGCACCAATGAAACTGTTAATTGCAATTTTAAGTGCTGATTTACCACGTTCTCGGCGGTGAAGAAAAACATCTTGAGGAAACCTGCATGTCTGATAAATAAGAAAAAAAATTCGGAGACCTGTGAAGTTCGCCAACACGCTTTGGGAACTTTTTTGGGACTATTTTGGGAACTTTAACTTTTTAACTTAAACTTTAATATTATAAATATTAAATGAACTCTGTTTGACTGTTTGTTACCTCATTACGGCTCAACCTCTGAACCGTCCGTGAAGAAGTTTCTCAAAAGGGTAGCCTAACACTTCGAAAGGACATAGGTTACTTTTTACTATGTGTATTTTACGAGGGATTGTTTATAGATTCCCTTTCACAGCATATAGGTATTGTACCAAACAGAAAAACTGGTTGGCACTAAGTGTCTTTTTTTTAATCTGTAGTGGCAAACGAACTTACAGTTACCTGATGGTTAATGCGTACTGCAGTTCATGGTCACCTATAACCAACCGTAAACAAAGAAGGCTGCACCCACTAGCCTTCTTTATCTAAAGTTGTTTTATTTAAACTCAGACAAAGAATGCTTAAGATGCGTTGTCCCCTATGAGGAGTATGATGGAATGCCTCATAGTCTTTTTTTTGTTTTTTTTTAAATAACGTTACCACCACACTACGATTTTCTCCTGTATCGTGGAGGCAGTTTACAAAGACAAATTGCACAAGGACAAACATCCAGACCCGGAACAGTTATTTGTAGACCATACAAAAACTTGATCCGTGCGGGATTCGAACCCGCGGCCCTCAGCGCAGCAACTCATTGCTAAGCCACTGTGCCACGGAGCCGTCAAAATAAATAGTTTTATACAAACGACTTCCATATATATATATATATATATGACGCCCTAGACGAAGATTTATCGACCAAATCGGCGATACATTGAAAATGGGCCAGAACCCTTAACCGACGAGCGTGTGTGCGTAAATATATGGACGTAAAGGAGGCGAGAGAAGTGTGTCAGGATCGCGCCAAATGGAAGTCCGTAATCTCTGCCTACCCCTCTGGGTGACAGGCGTGAGTGTTTGTATATATATATATACTAGCTGGCCAGGCAGACGTTGTTCTGCCCTTTCCGACGACCCTTCCTATAACAAAATCCTTAAATTCGGGAAAAAAGTATCCTATCTCTCAGTTTAGGAGTTCATCGCGGACAAACAACGTGACATGTAATTTTTATATATATATATATATATATATAATTTATTGTTGAATTTTTTTAAACCGCTCGACCGATTTCGATAAAATTTAAATAGAGCCACCTGAGGATTATACCCCTTGAAACAAAAAAGAATCAAATCGGTTCAGGCGTCTTCGAGCAATCGATGAACAAACATAAATCATCCTTTTTGAAGTTGGTTGAAAACAACTCTTAAATAAAAAATACTAATTTTACAATGAGAAGTTCAACTTTAGTCCATAGACGATACCAAATATGATATGGTAACTTTAGTCTTTTTGATAGAGGTATAGGTACTACTCAATATATAGCGCTAACTGCACTTAAATGTATGCAAGACAATATACTGCTTTGTTTTTAATAGAGAATAAACATAAATTAAAATTAAACCATTAAAAATCCGAAATTAGTTTTATTAAATACCTCAATTTTTTATTTTATTCTAAAATATTGAATACCGTAACCGTAATCTGTGGAGAGTGTTTCTTCCCCGGTTGAGCCGTCTGATGCATTACCGTTACCGTTACAGCCTATTAAAATCATAGTCAGATATTACCATAGTTGCCACGCTTGGCAAGCGGGTTGGCAACCGCAGTTTTTTATTTTTAGTCGTTATCAGGAAGACGCTGCTGCCCCTCGCCTTCTTTTTTCCCCCTGTCGCCACTTACGACAGCCATGGAATGGTACTAGATATTCTTACTTCGCCACTACTCGGTACAAATATTACTCGGTAAATAATGAATAAAATATATGAATTATACAAAAGTTAAATATTGCAGAATGGAGTAATTTTGCTCAGCATAAATCTTAAGTACTTGTTGAAAAATTCATCTTTCACTTAGATCACTGATTCAAAAAAAGCTCTATTCAATATTCGTTAGCCCGCATGTAATCTATGTAATTATCTACGCCTTTATGACAAAGGAGAAATTCCTACACTATGATATTTAACAGACAAATTCACTAATATTAATTGCTTTCAATGAATTGCTCCAAAAGTTCACATGATCTGAAAGTCAACGCGCGTTTGACCGTAATTACCATGAGCAGCTCCTACTACCATAACAGATTCCATACACTTTCTACTCGTCCTTGGCGTAAATCCGTGACTATACCGCTTCCATTAGTTGTAA
Source organism: Parnassius glacialis (assembly GCA_033319125.1). Classification (NCBI taxonomy): domain Eukaryota; kingdom Metazoa; phylum Arthropoda; class Insecta; order Lepidoptera; family Papilionidae; genus Parnassius; species Parnassius glacialis. The sequence goes on from JAVANC010000018.1 coordinate 36,817,263, forward strand.
TTTGAAGTTCCCGGATTTGATTCTCAAGATGGCTTTTTGTGAGTCGCTTTTGTGAGATGATTGCATAATCGCCCTTTGTAGATGCCGACTAGAGCGACTAATCGATCTGATGTTATTAAGCTACGGACTCAGCTTCATTACTCCAGCAACCAGCGGGTTAATTACAATACGGGTACAATTTTAAAACTCAAGTTAAAATTAGACGAAATAAATACGATTTAACGTTATTAATAATTCTTATTAATAATTCTTGGGCCATATTATGCAGCTATACGTAATTACAATAATTTAAAAATAAAAAATTTGTACAACCGACTTCAATGTAAATTATTAAGATAACTCAAAAACTATTGATCAAACCTTGAAAAAATAATGTCACATTTACTTATATTTTACAGCACAATAATTTTAGATGGCCTTCAACTAAAATTACATGGAACACATGTTTTTTTATAAACTTTACGTAAGCTCTTAGATATTTAGAGCAGCATATGAACGTTTGCATAAACAATGATTATGAGCATAAGCGTTGAGATTTATTCCTATAATATTTTATACCACGCTTTTTCCTATTGCATTTTAATAGCCTGTCCAATAAATTAGGATTATTGGCAATTTCGAAACGATCTTATTTGTTAACATAAACAAAGTTTTACGATACATTCAACATACATAGATTTTTATCTGGTTCGTATATTTATATTTCGTTTCGGGTATTATTATAAACCACTTATACTTACTTGCATATATTTATTTATACTTCACAAAAGGCACTTATATTCTAAGATTATTGACCGGCTTCAAAATTCAAACAAGAGATTGCCAGTCGGGTACATTTTCTTTTTTAATACACCTAACAATATCTCGGAAGTTAATTTCGACAAGTTGATTTGAGATGGTCCCATATAAATGCATAATATAAATACACATATCAATCATTTAAACTATGTTTAAACTATGTTTAAACGATCCTTATGTATTTTTTAAATAAGTCTCACATAATTTATTTCTCGTCGTCTAAAGTGAGTTGAGTTTGTTGTGAGGGCTACACTTAAGAAGAGAAGAGTTAAATAATTATTTACTCTTTCACCGAAACCTGACAATTTATTTAAGTTAAACGTTTGTTCGTCTTACGATGACTAAGGGATACGTGCCTCTTTAATTTTTTTATTACAAAAAACTTTCTATACAAGCAGTCGATTACAATGAGAGGTCCTTCAAGCATCTTTCTTTTGATAAAGCTTAAATCAAGCTTTATATAGACAAACTAATTTAAGTGCCGTCGTGTTGACGAGTCTTTTGTCTATGGATGTTTGTATAAACAAATTTAAAATGATTTAGGCTCTACCTATAAATACGTCTGTATATTTTACTATCACAGTATGACAGGCATGAGAGCCCTTTTTCTTCCCGAGCTTTCACATGCACGTACAAGTGAACCATGTAAACTAATACTAAATTATCTTTAAATGTATTCTTATATACTTTCAAGAATTCTTAGAATTGTTGCGATTAATTTGCTTGAAAATATTAACATCATAATAAGAATTGCTTCTGTATGTTGGAGCAACACCCGAATCAATTGTCAGTTCTTCATCAGCTTGTAAAACTCAACTGCTGGACATCAGCCTCTTACCTTTTAAGGAGGATATGTCTATGATACGACTATTAAGTAACACTTGGCAAGGCATTGACGATCGCAGTACCACATGACTCGCACGTTTGACGCTGCTTCACGTCTTTGATCTTTTTTCTATAGAATAAGGGTGATACACGAGCACACAGTCTACCTGATGGTAAGTAGATGCTGTGGGGCTGTGGCCCATAGACATCTATATCTTTCCGCGATTAAGAATCAAAATGCAGATGCGTCGTCATCCCGGAAGATTAAGGTAGAATGCCTGGTTTCTAGTAAAAAGTGTATCCGCGGTTCTGTACACCCATCATACAAAACACAACAGCGTTGAGCTGTATTGAAATAAATTACTACATACTAGAAGAGAGAACAGACACCGTGAACAAAATCAGTTCGATAGTACGGGGCGCGTGGCAGGATGCACAGAGTACCTTTTTATGGCACAGACTAAGTAACAAGTTGCAAACAACCAAGTGCAGGCGATTCTTTTAATACGTTGTACATATTATAGATGGCGGTATTACCATCCCGTAAAAACACACGTAAAATACACACACTCGACGGACAGCAACGTCAATGGTGTTCACTTTTTGCACTGCTTTCGTCAATCCGCTTGCCAGTGTCAGGTCATGCCCAACAGTGCACTTTTACGGATGAAGAAGGAAAAGAAAGTCTCCGTAATTGCACGCACATTTAACATCTTCTACGCCGTTGATAACATCCGAAGGTGTCTCACAGAATACCAGCGTAAATTACTGAAGGATCTTCAAGAAAAGGGCCTACGCTTTTTGAAAGGCCGGCACCGTATCTGCAACTCCCCTGGTGTTGCAGTTGTTCATGGGCGACGGTAATCGCTTAACATCAGGCGAGCCGCATGCTCGTTTGTCCCCACTTATATAAAATAATAGGCACCGTATGATGAGTAGAGAACCGGAGAGCCTTTTTAGTGGAAACGAGACATTTCATTTCAGTCCTTAGGGGTAACACCGCACCTTCATTTTAAATCTTAATTAAGGATAGACGTAGATGTCGGTAGGCAATAGCATCTACTTACCATCAGGTGTGCTTGATTGGCGTCCTTATTCCGTATAGAGGTGTTAGAAAATGTTTAACTTGGACGTAACGGGATCATCATTATTGATTTCTTAAATACATTGTTTTGAAAAACTAACAGCCCTAATTTAAACGATCATCACCTATGAAAAAAAATACGTCGTGTTATGTAATTTAGTCGTCGTGACATCCCGATATGACCTTGACTTAGAACGAATCGTACGACGCGAAGGCAGAGTCGTGACTAACTCGTAAAGTGAGTTAGCATTCTACTGTCATAACGAAACGATTGACTGCATAGTATTGATGTGCATACTAATCCTAATAACACATTATGTTCATACCTTCACTTTTTCCAAGCCCAAGAAGTTTAAAGGCTATAAACGCTTGCACCTAATTTCACTGTACGCGTGCAACCAAAATTCTTTGTTTGTAATTGTTCACTGCTACTTTACCAATCGTTTTGGCCTCATACCGGCGGACGAAGTGTAGGACGTCCCCCCCACTAGATGGAGTGACGACCTGGTAAGACGCATATCTTACCGGGTCGTCGGAAGTCGATGGATGCAGGTGGCTCAGGACCGTGCTTTGTGGCATTCCTTGGGGGAGGCCTATGTTCAGCTGTGGACTTTTGAAGGGCTGTAATGATGATGATGACTTTACCACGTGCTCCGTTATGAAAGGAAATATGGTGAGGTTTAATGTCTAAGAAATAAATTATTTTTTGATTCACACATTCATTAACAAACCCGTCTAAAGTCCACAGCTGAACACAGGCCTTCCCTCATATTCGCCACGCTTGGCATCAGCAAACGCAGTGTTTTTATTTCCTAGTTATTGTTAAGAGGACGGTGCTCGTCTCCTGGTTTGTTTTCCCCTGTCGGCTCTTACAACATGCATGTGATACTGGATTCCCTTACACCGCAAGTACATGACGTAAGATAAAAAATATATATTATCAAATCCGTCATCACGCTTAGAGCAACCCAGCTGACTAACTGCTGCATAGCCTTCAAACAAATGAGGGACTTTGGGCCAGCTATTGTGACATATACAACATGTAACAAAAACCCTGTGGTTCCCGTTAAATGCGTTATCAGAGTCAGTATTCAAATGTAAAGAAATATTTTTTTGTTTCAAGAAACTTGAACATTAAAAAAAATTCCATTTCCACTCATTTCCAGTAAAAAGATTCTCCGTGTCTCTACTCTCCCCATCAAGCATTAAGTCGCTATTTTACGCCGGTATTCTGTGAGAGCGTGGTCCTACACCGATATTATATATATACTATATATACTATTAAAATGTTAATGCATGCTAGTAGTTCATTTATTTGTATTTGTTAATCAATAACATAATACGTTTATCAATAATAATATACTACGAAAGAAACTTCGTTCCAACCGATTGTTTCAAGACACTCACGCATGTTTTTATTTAAACGTTACCTAATATGATTTTCTCCTGTATCGTGGAGGCAGTTAACAAACATAAATTGCACAAGGACAAACATCTTGACCCGGAACAATTATTTTTAGGCCATTCATCATTAATTTATACGCAGTAATAATATATAAGTCAATGCATTTCATTATATTCTTACAGCTTATATTTGTAAGAGATGTTAATAAAACAATTCTATCTTGCTTTAAAAAAAAAGGGAACGGTCACGTTTCATGGCATTTAATAAATTAATTCAAAACTCAAGTCAAAGGTTTATTTCTTAGATTTATATTATAAAAAAGTTTAGTTTTCCTGCTACCGACAATTATGTTAGCAGCAGGGGCTCCACGACTCATCGTGGGAATATCAACACGCCACTTTGTCCCATAATGACGCTAGCACTTTCTTTTTTGTTCTCCTTTATTTCGGGGCGAAATATCATTCCATACCATGTTATTACTGTAAAATTCTACCAGAACCTAATTTTCATGTTAATTCAAAATATAAATTATATGTGTTCGATACTAGTCTGTAATAAATTAAACGTATGGAAGACGTCACATCACCCGCGTTCCTGTAAACTTTACACGCGCTGCACACGGAAAATAAGTATATTAAAAATAAGAAGAACTTTAAAGCCCGTATTAATAAACGTTACTCAACGACGAACTCAAGTGCGTAATCAATTGATACGCCCTCATTACGATATCAGCATCTCAAGGTCGTTGCTAATTAATAAACACATAAAAACAGTATCTCAAAACGCTGTACTTAGGAATACTGTTCTGTGACTTGCACTCAAGTACACACACTTGAGAGTCGACTTTCGTTTATTACTCAGTGTGTCACTCAGCTGATATCGTAAACCTAAACCGCATCAGAAGATATGTTTATTAATAAGATCATAAAGCCGATATAACACGGATCAATTTCGGTTCAATACTGCTTTCAATTTAATTGTTTCAATAGCATTGAAACATCTAAATACATTTCAATGTGATTGCGCTTCTCATTGAAATATCATTGAAAGCTTCGATTCACCGAACGTTTTCAATGCAATCGTAGCAATATTGGTCATTGTTCAATGCGGTTGAAACATATTAACGTAAATAATTAAACGTATACATGAAGATTGAACGGCGATTCATTTCGCGCACCGCAAGACAGCGAAGCATACGCACGAAAATGGTTTTAAAGTGGCGTGACAGTCATGTTCCGCTATTTTTGGAACGTTTTCAATTGTATGAGTGTTTGTGGAATACAAAATAAAATTCTTACAAAGATAGAAATCAGCGTGATAATGCTATAAGATCACTGAAGGAAGGTTTAAATATTGGTGGTGTTAGTAAAGAGGACATAAAGTTAAAAATAAAAAGTATTCGCACAAGATATAAGTAGTTATGAATTAGCTAAAATTAAAAAGTCTACTAGAGTGGCTGTTCAATGGATGAAGTTTATGTGCCAAAGTTATTTTGGTTTGCTCAGGCTGATACTTTTTTGAATGAAATTGACTTATGAATATGAATTTGGATTTTCTTTGCCAATTCTACTAATAAAGTGCTTGAGACTATTTTTTTTCCTCCTTTAGACTCCTTTAGTTATCCTTCTCGAAATTCACGGGTGCACCCACCAGTGCCAAGATTTTCTTTTTTTAATTATTTAACTCATTTATTAAATAGTCGCAGATTAACGAAATTCCCGGACGTACGAGTTGGCGCGACATTGCATTCCGTTGTGAACATTGAATATCATTTAAATGATTTGCGTGTATATTGGTAAAGCTGTTTAATGTGCAATATTCAATGCTTTTCAATGGAATTGTTTCAATTTGGTTGATCTGTGTAATATCGGCTTAACCTCAAGATTGTAATCAAGTGCGTGTACTTGAGCCGAGTAACGTTTATTAATACGGGCCTTAAACTCCCTATTGTAATTATAGTGCCTCTCTATCTATACAAATAAATAAAATTGGAGTGTCTGTTTGTAATGTCAAAATTACAACTCTTTACTAATTGCATATGAAAGTATATACGGTACTTATAACAAAAACACAATTATTAAAATTTTTGTCTGTCTATCTATCTGTTTGTTTGTTCCGGCTAATCTCCGAAACGGCTAGACCAATTTTGACGGGACTTTCACTGCAGGTAGCTGATTTCATATGGAGTAACTTAGGCTACTACTAATAAATTTTATTATGGTGAAAAAGAAATGATCGAAATTCCTGAAGGGTCTTACGAGCTTAAGATATTTGTGCTTATATAAAAAATAAGATAAGATAGTACAGTGTACTATTTTTTTTATAGAAGAGGGGGCAAACGAGCATGCGGCTCACCTGATGGTAAGTGACTACCGCCGCCCACGAACAACCGCAACACCAGGGGAATTGCAGATGTTTTGCCGGCCTTTTAAAAAGGAGTAAAAAATTAAAAAAAAAATTAATTGTGAAAGCATATTATATAGATAAATTGCACGTGGACAAACATTCAGACCCGGAACAATGACTTTTAGTTGTAGGCCACTGATACCAACACATCCTCCGGTGAAATTCTAACGCAAAAAAAAAACCTAGTGCGGTGCCGTTTATTATAATAGTCTGTTTCTTACATTAAATAACTGTGAAATCTAAACAAATAAATAAAATTGAAGTGTCTGTTCGTAATGTCAAAATAACAGCTTTTTTCTAAATGCATATGAAAGTATATACGGTATTTATAACAAAACAACAATTTATAACATTTTTGGCTCCGTCTGTCTATCTGTCTGTTTGTTCAGGTTAATCTCCGAAACGGCTGGTCCAATTTCGACGGGACTTTCACTGGCAGATAGCTGATGTTATAAGGAGTAGCTTAGGCTACTTATATTTTAGAAAAAGAATTAGGGTTCCACGCAACGTGATTCAAACCTTAAATTACACGCGGGCGAAGTCGCCGGGATCAGCCATTGTACAATAAAATGAGATGATGACAGTATGTAACAAACAACCCGCTGATCCTTTTAGGGACGCATAAAGCCTTAATGACAGTGAAATATTTTTAGTCGTTATTAAAGGGAATTAAGTGTTCACAATAGGTAAGTTACAAAATTCAATCTTGTGAAAAATTGTTATTCGCATCTGATCTGAAGTTGGAGCATTGATACTTCTCTTACTTCCCAGTCAATGCCGAGGTAACAAATCCACAATAAATTAAAGCAATTTACAATTTGCAAATAAAAATTTATTTAAATTAAAATTGAATTTTTATGTTAAAGTTTTCTAAAGTTATTTTTATACGTTTGAAACGCACTTAATGGGAACCACAGGTTTTTTGTTACGTATTGTAATACTGTTTGTGTACAGTGATGTACAGTATCACGTCCATCACAGATACCTCAGTTTTTAAAGGTGCTTGAAAAATAATATCAATACTGTTTTGCCCCCAGCCGCCAGTCACGGGCGCCTCGCAGCGTCTACTCCTACAGAAGCGCCGTGGCGCCCTCTGTCGCCTCCACACACCGGTCTAAAGTCTCAAGAAAGGTAAATAAACCATTTTTACCTAGGGTAAGATATTTTATATAAGTAAGGGTGACAAACGAACACAATCCACCTGATGGTAAATGAATTTTGTTGCCCATAAACACATCTATACGAGTAAATATGGTCACTGAACCACTACATACTGCAGCATTATTTTACGCTCGTGCCGTCGTAGTTCAGTGGTTAAGTGCTCGCTTTATATTTCACACTACAGGACCAACCTGGATTCAATCTCCGCCTGCACCAATTAAATTATAAATTTCAATTTTAAGTGCTGATTCACAGCGTGATTATCGATAAATGAAAACATCGTGAGCAAACCTTTATGTCTGAGGAATAACAATATTTTAAAGACGTGATATCCGCCAAAAAGCAGTGGAGCAGCAAAGCGGGGTAGTTGCTAAATAACTCTCAGAAGTGAGGGGTGGCCCTCTGGTGGTATTTATATGGTAAATACCACCTTATATATAGTATTTATAAGTTACGTTAACTTATAAATACTATTACTTATTCTTTTGTTCTCACTTGCAGGCCGGTGTGAAAGTAGAAGCGATGGCCGCACCGAACCCTTTCTGTCCGAACGTAAAGGGCATGTGCTGCCTCATGCTACTTTTAAACCTCGGCCTCATCCTGGTCACGCTCGGCTTCGTCATCGTGCTTCAGTTCTTCGAACCTCTGTTCGTTTGGTAAGTTGTTCTTTGCATAATTATGCACGTTGGAAAGTAAAAAAGGGTGTGTGTATCCGATTCGTTCTGACCTCTACATCAACTTTCAATTTGGCGGGTCAGTTCGATTAACTTAAAAACTACGAAATCGATTTTCATAAAAACTTAATCAGATAATCAATTATGTATCCAATAAAATTGGTGTGCAATCGAAATTATCATCATTTGTTCTCGAATTTGGACTCTAAGAAAACCTACTTTTTTATAGGATCAGGTAAGGGTGACAAACGAGCACACAGTCCACCTGATGGTAAGTAGTTGCTGTGGCCCATAGACATCTACATCTATTCTCCGTGACGAATCAAAATGCAGATGCGTTATCACCCGAAGATGGAATGCCTCGTTTCCAGTAAAAAGGGTCTACGGTTCCCTACACTCGCCACACGAAACGCAGCAGCGTTAAGCTGCTATTTTACGCTGGTATTATGTGAGAGCGTGGTCCTTCCCCGGTCGAGCCGACCCATTCTTGCTACAACTAACCAGTAATATAGTTACAGCAAGGCTATATCTCTATTACTGGTTAGTTGTAGCAAGTATCTCGTAAACCTGAAAACAATCTCATCAAATCCTGCCATGCGATTTACTGACCAAATCTTACACGCACACGGTACTTGTTCGAGGCTCTTTCCCTTGTGTGTGGTTGCTTGACTCCCTACCAATTTCTCCATAGCGTTCTATTTCTCTACTTAATATATGCATATCTCTTCTGGAGCGTGACTCCACAGCGACGTCACTTCGCGTTCCCAGCTCAGTTCGTATTCTTCAGTCCTCATATTGTTTCCTCTTGTGATATGATGCGTGTTTGTACTTCCTTAACTCCTCAAAGTTACATTTACAGTACACTCCTATTAGTGCCATTTATGTCCGTTGAAATCTATCCAGAAGTGAGTTTATCTCCTCACATAGTCACGGCTCTGCTGCGATAAGACGGTAAAGCCACAGTTCTGAAGCCGTGACTAACTAGGATTCATGACGTGGAGATATTTTGAAACTTGGACAAGCAGGCCACCTGATTGTAAATAATTAGTCCAGCCCGTTGACACGTGCCACCAACTGTAAACAAAAAAAAATACAGATGCAATGTCACTCCTCAAAACAAAGATTAAAATACCTTACAGGTTGTAATTATACAGGCTATCTCACGCTTCAAACCGACAGAAATAGGTAAGAAATTGTTCCAGACGACTATAGACGTGACGATAATAATAATAATGTCCTAAAAACCTCATTTCGGTCACGACGACTAATCTCAACAGATAGTAGCCGTCTGCGCAGGACAGGATTATAGTGCCCGAGTGTATGTGCAAGCACGGGTGCACTCTCTATTCCCTCGCTCTCGCAGTCTGATGAGGCAGCTTTCCGACACGACCGAAGAGAGATCAATTGCAGGATCAATGGTTTTTCGTGCTCTCCGAGGCACGGGCTAAAAAAATATCATCAACTTCCCGACTGCGGGCGACGCCGGACTGCTGTTGAGAGATACTTGATAGAAAAATTAAATAACTGAGTTTTTGGCCCGAAGGCCCAATTCGAACCCGAGACCGTACGATCAGAATCACGTTTATGATCACTAAGCCAACGAGACAATCAAACATGACTATAGCCGTGTTGTGGTGGCGTAAGAGAAGCTTATCACCTCATTTCAGTGCACAATATGAGTTTTAGTATTTAAAGCTGTCCTTCATCCTTAAAGCTGTCCTCCAACATTCAATTTACGTAGCAGTCATGCTGCAGCTATATTAGTGGTATAGTTGTAGCATGAATGGGTCCACTCGACCGGGGAAAGACCACGCTCTCACAGAATACCAGCGGAAATTCGCATCGTAACGCTGCTGTGTTTCGTAAGATGAGTGTAGAGAAACGGAGACCCTTTTTACTGGAAACGAGGCATTCCATCTTATTCCTCACGGATGACGACGCATCTGCATTTTTATTCGTAATCGAAGATAGATGTTGATGTCTGTGCCACAGCCCCACTTACCATCAGGTGGACTGTGTGCTCGTTTGTTACCATTATCCTATAAAAAAGCGAAGAATAATAGTTCGCCTATACTTTCCAATCGTACTATTATATTAGCGTCTATACAAAATATATTTTAACAAATGCGAATTCAGAACATCTCATACGTTTCACGATTTCATTCAATTTAACGTGGGAACCGACAAAACGAGTATGCGATATTTATATTTACTATAATATAATTGCGCCAACGGAAAATAATTAAAATAAAGTTGGGCAAACGCCTAAACTAGAACGAAATGCGGCTCTTTATCCATGTCATAAACGCAAAGCGTGGACGATTGTTCCCCGTCCAACATTAAAAATCAATTTGTAGCATTTGAAAAAAAATAACGCGAGAAGTGTCCAACGGTATACGCAATTTGGATGACAATGTGAGATTGAACAATGTTGGTTTCCAGAAGGTTCCCGCGATTATGCATTCTTTCGGCGGCAATCAATTTTTTCATTCAATACCCGGTTCCTCGGTTAGTTGACAGCATCGTATATTATGCTTGCTTGTTTACTAAAATTAAAATTATCGCTACTCACATATAACAGTACGTGGTAGAGCAATGCTGCAGCTATTTTATGATTATTGCACGAATGGGTCGGCCCAGGGTAGGACCACGTTCTCACAGAATACCAGCTTAAATAGCAGCTTAACACTGCTGTGTTTCGTATGGTGAGTGTAGAGAACCGGAGACCCTTTTTACTGGAAACGAGGCATTCCATCTTAGTCCTCAGGGATATGCGATGATCTGCATTTTAATTCTTAACTAACGATAGATGTGGACGGTTGATGGTGGACCTTGTGCTCGTTTGTCATCCTTATTCTATTTAAAAAAATAAGAACAATAGATATCTATGTATATGGTCACCTATATAAACTCTTTCATATTACAAACATCGTGAAGAAACTTGCATGATTATGAAATGAAAATAAGATTAATTTTCTAACTAGGAGTTCGTCTGGTTAGGTGCCACCCTCTTTGCTATTTCTGCTACCAAATAGCTTGCATGTTCGAAGCAGTCTGAAGGGTATAGGTAGTATGAGGCATTCCATTCCAGCTTAGTCCTCAACTCAAAGGTGACAACGCATCTGTGCCTTCTTTATTTTAAGTTGGTTGAAGATGTCCATAGGCTGCACTAGCCACTTACTATCAGGACTATAAATTTCTTTGTCCCTTCAGTTTTATAAACAAAAAATCGGAGACATGAAGTGATTCTATTCTCACTGATGCACGGGTGCAACGTGAGTCTTCTCTCTGTTCTTTTACGCTTTCCGAATTAACAATAAAACATCTTGTGAATGTCACTAGCAGGGACATAGCTACCGCCGTATCAGCCGTATCAATGATAAGGGGGCCCCGCGCTACAGGGGCCCCGAACGTATGTAAGCAAAATTCTAAGGACTTCAATGGGACAGGATGTTGGTTTGAAGTGTTTGGCTAGCTTATTTCCTAGGAGTATTAATTATAAGAAATAACTTAATAATCAATATATAATTATTTTAATTCAATTCGAGAGTTTTTATTCCTTTTGTAAAAAATCTTTACCCTTCATTTGCCCCCCCCCCCCCCCCCCCACAAATTGATACAGGGCCCCTCTATGGCATGCTACACTGGTCAGTAGGATTATTTAGGAAAGTTAACCCTTTTTATTTCGTCATCATTATCATCATCAAAAGTTAAAAAAAGCCTATCAAAAGTCCACTGCTGAAAATATTTCTCCAGAGGCAAATATCCACGCTTGCCAGGCGGTTTGGCAACTGCAGCTTTTTATCTCGTTGTCACCAGGAAGATGATGCTGCCCGTCTGTTTCATATCCGCCTGTCGCCTGCTGTAAGAAAAATCTAACATTCGAAAAGATATGTATAGAGTAGTGGATTTTTTTTTCACTTTAATTATATGTTTTAGCTATAATATGACCCACAACCAAGAACTAGAACAAACGTTTTTACACACACACACAGACACACACAATGCCAATGATTTTTATAGTAACCAAAACAATCATAAGTGTTTTACTGTCGGATTATATTCATTTATTTTCTGCAACTTATTAAAAGTCCACTGTTGAGCATATAGGCCTACTGACCAAACCTATACATTGCCTCATAGGGGGATTCTCTTAACCACCACGCTTGGCGGAGGGGTCGGCCACCGCCTTTTCTCATATTTTCAGTTGTTATCAGTAAGATGCTGCAAATATCCACGCCTCTTTCGCCTCTCACGAGGCCCACGGGATGTTATGGTGTAGTGGATTCTCATAAGTGGCCACTTTGGCAATATTTTCACCTTATTTTAAAATTTTTATTTTAGCGACATTATTATTTAATATTAATACCCATTGTCTTAAGCAAATTTATATTACAATAATTTTATGGTTCCTGAAACAATTATAGATTCTATACGGTCTCAATTATTATATATAGTTATTTTTCTTCTTTTGCAGGATTCTCGGGATAGTTTTCCTGATATTCGGCTTCATCACGCTAGTGGGGAGCCTCATATACTGCGTGGTGCTTTGCCGGGAAAATCCTTATCCTCGATATCCAGACGACTTTTATTGGACCCATCACTGGTCTAAGACCATAGGGCCTTCGGAAATACATTACAGCGCCAGCGAGAAACCGTACAGACAGAACGGTCACGGCGACAGATATAATAAATACAACGCAAAATATTCCGACAGAGAAAGTGCGAAAGGTTATTCCGATAGAGAAAGCAAGTTAAGCAGGTACTGATAGTACCAAAGCTTTAGGTCTTTATTTAATACTAGGTTTCTGTGTCGCATTTAACGTTGTAATGTTGTCACAAATACCATTTAAATATAAATATTTGTATTATTGAATTTATGTATCCTATAAATATTATAACGAAGCACACACAGCTCGTTTATTATAAATCCACTGCAGAGCCGTAGCAAGGATTGCTGCCGCCCGAGGACGCTATTACCAAAAATGCCACCATTAACACCCCCCCCCCCCCCCCCCCTAGTTTTGAAGTGTATTTTCATTTTATTTAAAAGCGAATAAACAATATACTAATGTATTTTTATACTTATCCCTACAATTTACTTTGAAGATTACCTCCATTTTCTGAATTATACTAGTAAAATAGTATTAAATAAATAACTATTCAGAAATAATCAATATTAAGATTTTTGGAGATTTTTAGTGGCATCATTTGAATTATTCCCAAAATGCCATGTGGCCATGCCCTACCCTTGCTACGATGCTGTTCCTCTTCCTCTGTCTAATTCTACTAAAATAAACTTATAAATCAGCATTGAATTTATTGCCATCTCTTGTTAATAATCGTAATATATTACTATACTTATAATAGTGTACTACTCGTAATAATAGATGGCGCTCTACAAAAAAATTTATTGTGTCTGTGTAAAACTGTTAAATTTTAATTAAATACATTTATGTAATATTTTTGGTTTTTTGATAAAGTTTTGATTAAATTAATAATATATGGACATAGCTTTACTAATACTAGGCAATTATTTTAAGTGTATAGATTGAACAAAAGAGTTATTCGTAAATTTATATGAAAACATCAAACAATCGACAATGTAAAACTATTCATTCTTTATTTTTCTGAATGCCTTTAATTCTAAATTCAAATGCTATTAAACAAATAACTATTATTTTTACAGTACCTGTGTAATGTACCTACTAAAATGGTACAAAAAAACGCATCTTTATGTATATAACAATACGCCGAAACCCATAGATTAATGATAGGTCATCTCATTAATCACCTATCATTAATCTATGGCCGAAACCATAACGACATCTTTTAAAATTGTGTACACTTAAAATGATAGCATTTAAAATAGCGTAGAAAAAATATTTTTAAAGTACCAATTATTGTAAATAATATTTTATAAATATTTTAAGTTACTTTGAAGCAAATGCCATATTAAATTTACTTTTCTTTATTTATCGAGTTTAGATCTAACTAAAAATTATTTGCAGGCGGGATCAGAGGGCGTATTTCACTTTCTGAAATCATTATATATTTACATAATCCATCAATGTATTGTCAGTATAAGTCGTACTTACGTTGGTTTTAATACGTGAATAATATTTTTAATAAATAATTTTGTGTCTTTAGCGAGTTTATTTCTCTTATTTAACCATTCGTTTCATTCAACCAAACATTATTTATGAGTAGCTTATACATCAATTACAATAAAAACCCCTAGAAAAGGTCGAATTAAAGCCGAACTTACGCTAGGATGATGGCTTAATCCTTATTTATTCTCAACGATTCTTATAGGTGGTAAGGTGAAAAATGTTTAATGAAATTAATAAGTTTAAAAATACATCGTCTGATCTGTTGCTGAATTTTGTGCTTCAATAAACTTTTATGATTTTTCACTAAGCATTTGCAATGTACACTGATAAATAAGTTCAAAGGTTATCAGTAACAGTAATCCGACTGCGTAAAAAGTTTTTTTTATAGGATCAGGGTGACAAACGAGCACACAGTCCACCTGATGGTAAGTGGTTGCTACGGCCCATAGACATCTACATCTATCCTCGTTTGCGAATCAAAATGTGAGGACTAAGATGGAATGCCTCATTTCCAGTAAAAAGGGCCTCCAGCCACCTGCACTCACCAAGCCAAACGCAGAGGTAAACATCTACTTCACGCTGGTATTCTGTGAGGTCGTGGTACCACCCCGGTTCGAGCCGGCCCATCCGTGCGACAGCAAAAGCTGCCGCGTGGCTCTACCACTGTTTACTGACAAGTGGTAAAATTCAAAATTTTGTACAAACGACTTCAATATGTATTATTAAGTATAACCTTTTAACTATTATTTGTTCCGTGGCATAACTCGAAAACTACTGGTAAGATTATGAACAAATTTATATGGTACTATACAAAATAGAGAGAGGAGAAGCACCAGCTTTCAAATTAACTAGAATCATCAAATCGGTTCACCTAGAAAAAAGTTTTTTTTTCTCTTAAGAAAAAAGTTAGGAGGTAATAATACAAATAAACAAAAATTTAAAAAATACAGTCGAATTGAGTATCTCCTCCTTTTTGAAGTCGGTTAAAAAGGGAAACGATTTATATACTATCACACGTCTACAACTAATACGATTCTAATGACTTCCCATGTGTTAAAATCATCAAGTCATTTAGGCTACAGAGATATACATAATATACTCGAAAAAGATTACCCTCCTTCTGGGGCTGTCGGGTGAAAAAATTCCATATCCTAAATCCGTATAAAATCAAGCCCCCAGAAATTTTTGAATAATTGTACCAACACATTTAATCTTTACGAGTATACTAAATTTAAAATTTCTAGATACAAAAAAATGGTTTAAGAAAAATCGTGAAGTTTGGAAGAATTAATTACCTATCCTGCTCCAGATTTTTAACACTAGTAGAACGCTACGCGGCAGCTTTTGCTGTCGCACGGATAGGCTGGATCGAACCGGGGTGGTACCACGACCTCACAGAATACCAGCGTGAAGTAGAAGTTGCAGCTGTATAGAAACTGCATTTCGCCTAGTGAGTGCAGGTGGCCGGAGGACCAATCCCCCCCCCCCTCCGTAACATGGTAGCGGAGTTAAATAGATCACTACCCCAGGCGGGTATCAGCATCCCTAAAACGGCTTTGGTGCACCTGATCCCTAAAAAAGGCGACCGCTCAGATCCGTCCACCTACAGGCCTGTCGCTATCACCTCCTTGTTCTCTACAGTACAGTAATGGAAACCATTATTAACTGTCAGCTCATGCGGTACCTTGAGGATCACCAACTGATTAGTGACCGCCTGTACGGTTTCCGTGAAGGTCGCTCAGCTGATGATCTTCTAGATTACTTAACTCATAGATGGCTGGAGGCAGTGGAGTCCAAGGGGGAGGCGTTGGCCTATAGTTTGGACATAGCGAAGGCCTTCGATCGGGTTTGGCACAAAGCGCTTCTTTCGAAGATTCTTTCCTATGGGCTACCCGAGAAATTATACAATTAGATCACCAGTTTTCTTGCAGATCGGAGCATCAAGGTCGTAGTAGACGGTGCATGCTCCGATAACAAACCTGTTAACGTTGGTGTTTTACAAGGCTGTGTGCTATCACAAGCTCTGTTCTGTATATCAATGATATGTTGCAAACTGGTAGGATAAATTGCTATGAAGAGGACAGCACTGGTGATGCTTTGTACACCGTGCCAATATTTCTCGGGAAAACGTCGCCGAGTACCGGAAAAACTTATATCTGAAGTCGAGACTTTGTTGAACAAATTCTCCAACTGGGGGCGACTAACTCTAGTCCAGTTCAATCCCCCGAAGACACAAGTTAGTTCGTTTACCGCTAAAAAGAACCCGACTGTCGTGTCTCCTCAGTTTCAGGGCACACTCCGCTTGTTTCTCAGCCAGTATCGGAATCCTCGGTGTCGACATATCTAGTGACGTGCTGTTTCGTGGTCACTTGGAAGAGAAGGCCAACTTGGCCTCTAAAAAACTTGGCGTGCTCAGCAGAGCGGGACAGTATTTCATGCCAGCACACCGCTTGCAACTTTATAAGGCGCAGATTCGGCCCCACATGGAATACTATTCCCATCTCTAGTCAGGGACTCCCCAGTGCCAGCTCCTTACACTTGATCGCATCCAGCGCAGAGCGGTTCGAATCATCGACGACCGAGTTCTTTCCGATCGGCTTGACTCACTGGCACTGCGTAGAGATGTTGCATCTCTTTGCGTATTTTATCGTATCTACCACGAGGAGTGCTCTGAGGTATTGTTCGGACTAATTCTAGCCGCTCAATTTCACCATCGTACATCACGACAAAACTCACAATACCATCCATACCATCTGGATGATTGTCAGTGTGCGATTTAGACGAAGTTTTCTTCCTCACAGAACTTCCTTGTGGAATCAATTACCACCAGTGACCACCACGACTTAGGGACCTTCAAGAAAAGAGCCTACTCCTTTTTAAAAGGCCGGAACCGCATCTGCAATTCCCCTGGTGTTGCGGTTGTTCGTCGGCGGCGATAGTCATTTACCGTCAGGTGAGCCGCATGCACGTGTGCCCACTCTCCTATAAAAAAAACTTTGAAGGACTTGTTAATTTATTGGTTTATTCGATTATTAAATTTAACGTGGTAGAGCCACGAGCTTTATAGAAGTAGTACGAATAGGTTGGCTCAACCAGGAAAGGTACACGCTCTCACAGAACATTAACGTGAAATAGCTTAACGCTCCTGTGTTTCGTATGGTGAGTGTAGAGTACGGTACAACCCATTTGCATTTTAATTATTACTCGAAGTTAGATGTAGATTATGTCTATGGGCCACAGCTACAGCATTCACTTACCATCAGGTGTACTGTGTACTCATTTGTCACCCTTATTCTATATATTATATACTAGCTTTTCTCAACGGCTCAGAATTTATTACAGTTGGATTTTATGGGTTTTGAATTTTTACGCGGTACCCTAATTCTTTTTCTAAAATAAAAGTAGCCTAAGTTACTTTTTATAACATAAGCTATCTGCCAGTGTATAAGTCCCGTCAAAATCGGTCCAGCCATTTCGGCATTAACTGGAACAAACAGACAGACAGACAGACTAAAAACCTTAAAATAGTTTTTTGTTATAAGTATCGTATATATTTTCATATGCATTTAGTAAAAAGATGTTATTTTACATTACAAACAGACTTCAATTTTATTTTTTTGTATAGATAAAAAAATTGTTAGCAGACTTCCTCACCTAACTACCACCCTCACGATTAGAAGTATCCATAAGGAATGTGCTGTGTACATAATTTATAATTTAAAATTAAAAATTTTGTACAGCCGACTTCAATATAGGTTATTTGAGAATAACTCAATAACCATTGGTCTGACCTTGATCAAATTCATATGGGACCACACGAGAACTATCAGCTTTCATATAAAAAAAGAATCATCGAAATCGGTTCGCCCAGTACAAAGTTATGAGGTAACACACATAAAAAAAAAAAAAAAAAAAACATACACTCGAATTGAGTACCGTCTCCTTTTTGGAAGTCGGCAGAAAAAGGAGATGTATGCAGTGTTCTTCGTCAATATATAATCCCGAATTCATCATAAAGACGGTGCTGCCAAAAACGAATTTAATAATCGAACTGCAAATAATATTTAATATTCATGTTTTGAAATAAAATAACATTTAAAATTTCTATATAACCACATTATTAAATAAAGAGATATAAACCTACTTTTATTTTAATAACATTTTTAACTAATAATGAAAATATTACACTAATTTTAAAAATAATTTGTCAGAAGTGGGATTCGAACCCACGCCCTCAGAGAGGACCAGAACGCCCAACCACCCGTTTTGCACAGGCAAGTTTCCTTGAGTCTGGCGCCTTAGACCGCTCGGCCATCCTGACGATGCCAATTTGTATGAAATTACGTGTTTAGTGTTCATTACATGCAATTGCATAATATAATCTTGTTTAGTAATTACATACCAAGCATGATTTTCTACTAGTCGCTTTAAATTCGACCACCACGACACCTTTTGTTTATATCGGAACTTATTAATAGCGAGAAATATTGCCATCCCTACAATATAATAGCATCCTACTATATTAAGGTCCAAATCACAGAACAGAAATGAATTCCTGCTGTTTCGTATGGTGAGTGTATAGAACCCGAGACCCTTTTTCCAAGAAAAGAAGCATTCCAGCTTTGTCCTCACGGCTAACAACGCATCGACATTTGGATTCGCTTATATTAGGTAAACTGTGTGCTCGCTTGTCACCCTTTACCTATAAAAAAATAGTCCACCACTGAACTTGGGCTTCTCTAATTTTAGTAGGATGTTCTGTAAGCTAGAAGCGAGTTTTTTTTTTATAGAAAAGGGTGACAAACGAGCACACAGTCTACCTGATGGTAACTGGTTGCTGCGGCCCATAGACATCTACATCTATCCTCTATTACAAATCAAAATGCAGATGCGTTGTCACCCGTGAGGACTAAGATGGAATGCCTCATTTCAAGTAAAAGGAGTCTCTGGTTCTCTACACTCACCATACGAAACACAGCAGCGTTAAGCTGCTATTTTGCGCTGGTATTCTGCGAGAGCGTGGTCCTTGTCCGGTCGAGCCGACCCATTCGTTCTACAACTATACTACTAATATGCTGCAGAATGGCTCTACCACGATTGAAAAATCCTGCAGTATACAAAGCCGCGGATATCAGACGAATTAAGAGAGTATCTGGGCGACGTTTAGTGCATACAAATTATACTCAACCAAACCTAAGAAATACCTTTTGACGTTTCACATTAATCATTCCGCAATAACTTTGTACAAGCGTATTGAATTTTATTGTCGTTTTATTATGTATCATTATTATTCAATTGTGTAGAAGAAAAAAGAAAAAGACATTTATTGTTACAACGAATGTATTTATTAAAACTAAATATTTATTTATTTTAAATTAATATAAAATTATAAACATGATAATACATGTAACTTAAGCTATACATTTATCTCTTACTTAGTACATAGTAGTAGCATTACATAGTTTTACATTCAAATTTATTAAAATATAGTTTTATAGTGTCCCCACGGTAACTGTGGTATTGTAGCCATCTGCCATAATTTGTCTTTTAACAAACTTTTTGAGTAAATATTTGATGATTCTTTGATCTAAATATACACAACATACTCTTTCTAAAGTTTTCATTAGACCATGACGCTCGTTTATATTTTTCAATATTAAGATTTTTAGTAACAGATTTTTAATACCCTTAGCTTTTCTTATTGAGGTTGTTTTAGAATCAATACAATATAATTTCGCTCTTAATCCAACAAATTCAGTTATTATATCACCATCCATTTCGTCTTTGCAAAACCCTGGAATTTTACAATTTACATTGGGCATATCATACTGATTGTTTTTGAAATTACTTGTATCAAAATAATTTATATTTTCTTTTCATGTCTCCAGAATTGAAAACTCAATGTAAATTGGGCGATCAAAGATAACTTTTGTTAGTTCTAACTGGATTGCTACTGACGAATCTGAAATTATTGACAAATTTTTAAATTTAGGAGCACCCACATACTTTTTAGCTCAACATAGTTTATTAGTCTTATTGGATGTATCTTTCCATACATTAACCAATTTTACATCGACTTGTTTTCGTTTATTCTCTATCCAAAAATAGAATTGTTTTGTTTTTTAAAAAAAATCTCTTTCAAAGTCTGAAGTAGCGTTTTGTCTAAGTGTTGTATTTAATAAAATATATGGTGTGTTACGGCCAGCAGCTACTTATCCAACAGTAGTGTCCCCCGGGGCCCATAGACGGAGAAACCACAAGCAGATGTTGGTCGGGCCTGCTACAGGCCAAAGGTGAAAAGTTCTAATTACAATAAACAATTAGGGGGGAGCGTTACATTCTAATAAAGGGAGCTTACTTACCTCTATCCAAGGCGACTGTTCCCTCAGGATTCGGTCAGGTCGCGTGTGGATGTATAGTGCTAGGAAAGTAAGGGTCAGTGATGTGTATCTGGGTGTGGCTGGTAGTGTTATTGACCTTATTAGACCGTTACCCTCTGCAGCAGTTCGGCCCTCAGTACCTCTCCAAACTACGGTCTCCTTCCGCAGTCACTTTCTTTGTTTTCTACGATGACAGTTCTTTAACTCTGCCGTACGATTAACTACCTTACAGAAGCCACTAACTCTAGCTTGTCATAAATCTTGACACGCGCGACCGGATCAAAGGTCACTACCGTTCCGCGTGGCAACAGTTATTTCTAGAACATCAAATGCCGCACTAGTAACTAATACAGTCGAATCCACTTATACGGACTCAGCGTTAAACCTAAAAGTCCCGGGTGACGCTCTCAGCAAAGAATACACGCTACAATTCCCAGTCAGTATATTTACTATACGCGCCTATCATGACGAGCTCCCGACAAAATAGACCGCGTGCTATCTCTCGCAGCGATGAATTTGGACTCACAATTTTTCTAGCACGCTTTCGACACCCACCGTTCAAACACGCTCGGACGAACTTCATCCCGTATCGTGCCGAGCCGAGTGCCATCTAACGTCGATGCTTGACATTAGCGCTTTTGCGCGAACATGGTGCTAAAAATGCATTTTGACTAAATAACAATATCCTATAAACTTTAAGCAAAATGAGTCCAAGACGTAAACATTCTTTTAAATGCTCATAATGAATATGTAACATATTGTTACGAGCTTGGGGTTCGAGACAATTAAAAACTGCCGATTGAATTACCAAAATTGACACTTTAATTACACAACACTAATTACAATCTAAAACCACACAATTATAAAACACAATTGTCACTTTCGTTCGCAATTATTTCGCTTCGAAGTATTCTCTTGTATCGCCAATTCAATACTGCCTCGGTTGTGGTCTATAACGGCCTTATATAGGGCCTCAGATAGTTTCCAGAACCTTCTACTGTAGCGACATCTAGAATGTTCGAGTACATATAGGTCCCGAAATTTCTGGAAGGATCTTGACTCTCCTAGTTCTGCTACTCGACACTAGAGGGCGCTAGTGTAACTAGTGTTGCCATGTACAAGACATTAATAGTGGCGCGCAACAATATTTACATTTATCGTACAAACTAGCTATTAATTTTTTATGTTTGCTTCCTGGCGGAGCAAACTTTTCTGCTGCAAATGGTAAATCTGAATGATCATCATGTATTTCAATTGGATAGTGCAAGTCTACTTCAAGAACATACCCAATATCACTATCATCAGGAACACTCATTACATCAAATTGATTAATTTCTTTTTCACTAAGGAATTTGAAGTTCCCCATTGGTAACTTTTGCATCATAGCAAAACCATATAAATTTACACAATCAAGATAAATTAAAAAATTGTTTTTATCCTTGCTGTCATAATAGGACATGTATTTATTGTTTGCTTTTGCATATCTTAGAGAACATTGAGTCAGACCACCCTGAATTCCTTTCTCTAATTTGTACATTTCAATATCTGAAAGTAAATCTAATTGTATGTTCGTATGAAACAACATAGCATCCCAACTTAATGATGGGGATGAGACATAGTAACATGGGTCAAGACTTGTTTTATATCTATTTATCTTATAATAGGACTTGTTTTAAACTCATAGCTCGGAATTTTTCAAAAACATCACACAACAGTAATACATCACATTTTAAATATAAATCGGTTTATTCGCCTAAGTTACGGATTTTAAAATCATTCCATACCTTCAATGCATGACTGTAATCTTCATCTGAAACAGATTGAGATGTAAGGTGATTGAAAAATTTCGATTGCTCTGGTAATTGCTTTTCTTCATACCGATTCCATAAATCTATATAGTCATAACAGTAGATACCTTTCTTTCGAACTAAATTAAATAAATGTTTATCTTCAAAACACTTGCGTAAATTTTTAAAATCTTTCGATTCCATCGTTTTCACTAAATTATCAAAGCACGAGCTCAAAAAGTTGAAAAAGTCAATAAATTTCAACTGGGCTGGGTTCTTATTATTATTATTATTATTATTTTCTATTGGAATAATAAGTTTATTCATCAAACTCGGTTTGCAGTAAGCAGTTGGACTTGTGAATATAGGACTTTTGATGGACGGAATAATGTTTAACATGCATACCGCAGAGATTGCAGAAAAACATTTTTTTTAATTATTATTATTATTATGAATACAGATCAGTTTATTATAATAAAATATAGGTTTTTTTGGTTGTTAGATTTTGAATTTTAGTTTTATAGCTTTATTTTGATTTTATGTTTATGTTATTAAAAGTACTAAGCCGGGAACCAAATATTTCCAAAAATAAATGATAAAACACTTATTATATTACTACACTAAAATATAGATCAGTTTATTATAATAAAATATAGTTCAGATTTAGAATTTTAGTTTTATGGTTTATTATTTCGATTTTCGATTTTATCTGAATTTAGATGTTTTAGTTTTTATTTCGATTTTAACTGAAAGCAACAACACGTAGATAAGTAACACTGATTACACTAACCTTTAGTTGGATACAAAAATGGAAGAACGTTGTGATAATCTTCTTTTATGCATGATACCAACTGGGAAACAGCCTTCCACGTTGGGGTTTTCTCATCGAGGGCTGATTAAAACTGATCAGAGAGTGCTGCCAGCGGTCGGTTGATGGAATAGCCTCCAGCTCGCGGAATTTAGAGATGCGCACTTTGATGTAATATTCTCCTCGCTTCGAAGGCTCGCTCCGGTGCATATATCTCGACCCTGTTCGGCATGATAAGTAGCTTTTTAAAATCCCCGCTCGGATAAGTTCAGAATCTTCATCCTGGAAACCATAAAAATACTATTTAAACAAAAGCATACTGATAAGCAACGAACTATTTTATATTCCCTCCTACCCCTGCATAAATATATTTTATACGATGCTCATAACATGATTTAGTAGTCCAATTCACTAACAATTGTATCAATCACATCGATCCGTCTAAGAATATAATTAAATACGTTTTCATAAAAAAAAATTACCTGTGACTGATAATTTATTCACAACATCCAATCAAATAGAAACTAACTTTTCATCACGCGAATGGTAACGCAAACTATTAAAATTAAATAAGATTTGCTAACCCCAGGATCTGGAAAAACTTTTAATTTACGTTTCCTGCTGGTCGAAGCTGGGGTGAGTGATGATGATGTATCAGCCTCAGATTCCGACTCGCTTCCGAATAATTGAACTCGTTTCTTGGACTTAGGAGCTGTTGTTTTAGTCTTTAATACATTAGCTAGTTTCTTAACCGCTTTCTTCTTTTGCGAAGTCGACTGTACTTCAGCGTCTGACTCGAAGGGGTTGGAATACCTAAAAATGTAACGCAAAATATATCACTATACAGAAACACTCATATGAAAAACTTATAAAGCGAAACATAACATAACTTAACTCTAACATAATATAACAAATTAATAATTAACAAATTATTATTCTGGGGTTGTTATAAATTAATTTGCTTAATTCCGCGTAAAGAAAGAAAATGATGTGTCCTGCCCAGCTTTAAGGGGGACCTCCCACCCTCCCTCAATCGCGCGCACTATACCCGTCGCCGTCGCCGTCGCCGCAGGACACACCACTCTCGAAAATACGACACGTGTTTCGCCTCTACACGAGGCATCTTCAGGTGAAGTAGACTCTGCGGAGGCTGGCCGCTAAGTGAGCGGCGAGCCGAAACTACTGCTATTTATACTACTTGCTGACGCAACCGCGCTCCAATTACGTAGCGAGCGATTACGTCATGCGATAAATCACCGCCTGACGTACGCCGATATTTGCTGTGAAATTAACAACAAACTACTGCGAAACGTCCGCCTACCCTACAACCACGCAACCAAATGCTGACCACCGCACCGTGAGGGTGACAAACGACCATGTTGCGAGGCTATATATCATCACGGAGCAGGCTTAAACATGTTTAAGAGAGGCGAGTTGGAAACATTTGTTTGTTCATTCAGCAGTGCAACATTACCGTTATAATTTTTTAATATCTCTAACTGTTCCAACGTACACAGTCGTATCCCTTTAAAACAAGTATGTAAGACTATAAAGGAGTGGTCATTGGCTAGGCTGTGTCCAGTGTCTAAGAGATGTTTAGCAAAATGTGATTTATCGGGGTTACAATTCCTGTACGCGGCTAAATGCTCTTTATAACGTGTTTCGAAGTTGCGACCAGTCTGACCCACGTAAAAGGCTTGGCATTCGTCACTAACAAGTTTATAAACACCAGACTTTAGACCAATATCTAACTTATCTTTATAATTACAGATATTCCTAAGTGAATTGTTTGTTTTGAATGCCACGTACACGCCACTCTGTCGAAGAGTGTTAGCTATTTTTTCAGATATAGAACCTAAGTAGGTCAAACTGCCAACATATCGACGATCACTTTGAGGTTTAACCGCGTACAGAGAATTGCGTACGACAAGTTTTTGTTTCTTTTTTATTACATTGTCAATGATATTCTTTGAATAGCCGTTAGAGACTGCAATTTGATAAATCACATTAAGCTCTTTTAAATAATTTCCTTTACTTAACGGTACAGTAAACAAACGATTAATATAACAATACAAAGCGGCTAATTTATGTTGCCACGGATGACATGATGACGCAGGAATGACCGTATCGGACTCTTTCCTTGTTATTGTTAAGTCGAGGAAATTAAGGACACAATCTTGTTCCAATTCAAGCTTAAATTTAATTTTGTCGTGGATTTTATTAATTTTATTAAGGAAAACATCCAGTTGTCTCTTTGTGCCAGTCCAGCAAATAATTATGTCGTCTACATATCGATAATAGTATAAAATATTTTGATTGACAACTATGTGTTGTTTTTCAAAATTATCCATAAAAATGTCCGCCATAAGAGGACTTAGAGGCGAACCCATGGCTAGCCTTCTTTTTGTAGATAGAAGTGGTTATTAAACCGGAAATAGTTTTGTTTCATACAGAGAGAGGTTAAGTTTAGAAGATCATTTGTTTCCCCGGGATGTAGAAGACGTTTATTAAAGAGATCTGCGAGTATACGCAAACAATCTGGGGATGGGACATTTGTGAAAAGACTATCAACGTCTAAAGATAACAACATAGATTTAGGTGGAATACGGATATCTTTAATCTTGGAAATGAGATCTAAACTATTTTTAAGGCTGTAAGTTGGTTTGAATCTAGATTTCTCCCGCAGAAGGAAGTTTAACTTTTTAGCAAGGAAATAAGCTGGTGCACCTATATATGATGCAACTGGACGAATAGGAACATGTTCTTTATGTATTTTAGGTAACAAATATAAAATGGGTGCTTGAGGACACAACACGTAACAAGTAACAAGGACTTGGCTACACAGATGACTTAATATGTAATTTGGAATCAGTTCCAAGTAATTTAAATTAGAAAATGAGACAATAGAGGTAATCTCTAGCAGTTGTAATAATTTAAATAATTTAGAATGTAGCTTACAAATCTTTAATTGTATGACTCCACAGAGTGAAAATGAAAATTGTTTACACCTGGTGCATCAAAATATACAAGGCATGGTAGGCCAAGAGCAAGAAATTGAGTTGTTCTTAAATAGCAACAATATTCATATTTTATGTATTACTGAACATTGGTTAAAAGCATATAACTTAATGTTTAACTTCAGTAATCACCAGGTGGTCAGTTCTTTCAATAGAGAAACGGTTTTAAGAGGTGGCTCCTTAATATTAGCTAGTAAATTATTGTCATGTAAAGAACGTAAAGATATTGTGAGCCTCTCTGTTGAGCGAACTGTAGAAATAGCATGTGTTGAGTTTGAGCACCTCATTGTTGTGAGCGTCTACAGACCCCCATGTTCTATATACGATACTTTTAAAAAAATTATGGAGGAAGTTTTTGCTAAGCTTAATAAACAGAATAAATCTGTTGTAATATGTGGAGACTTTAACATCAATCTCCTAGAAGCTTCCTCAATCAATATTAAATTTAGATCACTGTTTAAATCATATCGTCTTTTTAATTTATTTTTAGAGCCAACGCGTATTGCTCAATCTAGTGCAACATGTATAGATAACATTTTTACAAATGTGAAGCCGTTGCATAAATGTATAATTCAAAAATTAAGTTCTGATCACTGTGGACAAGTAGTTTCGTTACCATATTATGTTCACAAAAAGCAAGTAGATAAGAAAGTTGTGTTTGTTCCAGTAAATGCAAGTCGCTTGGAGAAATTTAGAAATAACATAGTGAAAAAACTTCCATCACTTTCATACCAAAATGATCCAAATTTTTTGTATGGAACATTATTTAAGCTTATTTGCAATGAATTTAATAATACTTTTACTTCTTAAACATTCTCCTTGAACAGTCGGAAGTCATTTAATGAATGGGCGACAGTAGGAGTCCATAAGAGCAGACATAGGTTATATGATCTTTACCATGAAAGTTCATATAATCATAGCGTCGAATTTAGGGAATATGTAAAAAATATTCAAAAATATTTAAAAGCGTGTGCTCCACAGCCAAGTCTTTGCATTTGAGCAACAAAATTAAGACGGCTTCTAATAAAATTAAAATGACATGGAGTATAATTAATAGCGAAACTGGTAAGATCAACTCTCGCAATTCAAACTACACCAGTTAAGTGTTAATAACAAATTAACCGAATCAGATCAGGACGTTGCAATGGTTTTTGAGAAATATTTTACTGATATTCTGATATTAACCACTAAGTCACTGAATTCTTCTCCTGCGGTCGCCGAATCATTACTTAAACAAAATGTAAATGCGTGTACAAAGAATTTCACATTTCATTAAATATCATCAAAAGATATTGTAAAATATTTTAAAACTATTGATATTAAGAAAACTGCGGATCTGTGGGGGATTTCCGTTAAAGTTATTGCGTCTATAATAGATACAATCGCGCCTCATTTAGCTATTATTTTTAATACTAGTATCGAATCTGGTGTGTTTCCTGATTTAATGAAGTATAGTAAAGTAATACCTTTCTTTAAATCTGGTAGTACATTAGACCCCGCCAATTTTAGACCTATTTCTGTACTACCAACACTTAGTAAGATTTTGAAAAAATTATTCTTGATCAAATGTTAAATTTCTTTAATATAAATAATTTACTTCATAAAAATCAATTTGGTTTCACAAGGGGTCGCTCGACAGCACTTCCGACGTTTGGCTCCCAAACTGGAACGGACCGGGGCTGCCTTCAGGCGGCTCCTGCCGAACCTGGGGGGGCCAAACGCCTCCTGCCGGAGGCTCTACGCGGGGATCGTGTGGTCCATGGCCCTTTACGGGGCCCCGGTGTGGGCGCGTGGTTTGGCGCGGCTTGCCGTCCACCACCTAAACGCGCCCCAAAGGGTGGTTGCCGTAAAGATGGTTCGCGGCTACCGCACGATCTCCCGCGAGGCGGCGAGCCTCCTTGCCGGATTGCCGCCATGGGATCTGGAGGCGATAGTCCTCGCGCGCCTGCACGAATGGCGCGCGGAGGCACTATGCCGGGGGGAAACCCCGCTGCCGCGGCAAGTTGTCGCGCAGCGGACAGACTTCCGGCATGATCTCATGGCGACATGGAGAGAGCGACTGTCGCAACCCCGTGCTGGGCACGCCACTATAGCGGCGATAAGACCCCTCTTTGAGGAGTGGCTTGAGAGACGCCACGGCGTCCTCACCTTCCGCCTGACGCAGGTCCTCACCGGACACGGTGTGTTCGGGAGGTTCCTGCACCGAATCGGGCGGGAGGAAACGCCCGGGTGCTCCCACTGCGAGGAGCGACCGGAGGACACGGTGGAGCACACCGTGGAGGTGTGCCCTGCTTGGGCGGAGCACCGTCGTGTCCTCGTAGCGGCGATAGGCGGCGGCGACCTCTCGCGTCCGGCCCTGGTCGAAGCCATGGTCCGGAGCGAGACGGAATGGGATGCCGTCACCACCTTCTGCGAAGCAGTGATGCTAGCGAAGGAGGTGGCGGAGCGGGAGAAGGAGAGAGCAGCAGCTTTCCTTCCCGGCCGCCGCGGGAGACGCCACGGGCGTCGGGGGCTACGTCGTGGCCCCCGACCACCGTAGGCGCGGGCCTGTGGATGGCGAGCAATGGGTAGCTCGCCGTCCGTCCGTCTAACGACGACAGGCCGTGTCGACGGCGCGTTTTGTTCCACGCGCGCCTCAAAGAGCTGTCAGCATCGTGAAGGGGCCCGCAAGGGCCGACGCCTGCCGGGGCTGCGGGCTGTTCGAAAGAGATACCGCGGCTCCGGAACGTAAGGGCGCTGAAGGAACACGGATGGTTTTTAGTCAGTAAAAGTCTGACACTCCCTTCCGCTCCACCCAGAGCGAAAGGCGTCATTTGATGATTTTCCATCCGCAAAAAAAAAAAAAAAAAAAAAAAAAAAAGGGGTCGCTCGACAACTGATGCCGGTGTTGAGCTAATTAAATATATATTTAATGCATGGGAGAATTCACAGGATGCTTTGGGTATATTTTGTGACCTATCCAAAGCCTTCGATTGTGTTCACCATGAAACATTAATCAGGAAACTTCAACACTACAGTGTAAGAAGTGATGCTCTTAAATTAATTATTTCATATTTAAATAAGAGAACGCAAAAAGTTGTCATTAACAGTATGAGTTCTTCCGGGTCGATGGTACAGATGGGCGTGCCTCAAGGCTCAATTCTCGGCCCCTTTCTGTTTCTTGTATACATTAATGACTTACCTTACATAGTAGGAGATAACCATGATATAGTATTATTTGCAGATGACACTTCTTTAATTTTCAAATTAAGTCGACAATTGCTAAAATATGACGAAGTAAATAATGCTATATCTAAATTAGTAAATTGGTTCAATGTTAATAATTTGCATTTAAATGGCACTTAAACGAAATGTATTAAATTTATAACTCCGAATGTCAAACAATTAAATACTAATGTAATTTTAAATGGAGAGAAACTGAGTCTTGTAGATACCACCATTTTTCTTGGAATCACACTAGACGCGAAGCTTCAATGGAGCCCCCATATATCAAAACTAGCAAGCAGACTTAGTTCTGCAGCATATGCCGTAAAAAAGATTAGAAGTCTAACTAGTGTTGAAACAGCTAGACTAGTTTACTTTAGCTATTTCCATAGGATAATGTCGTATGGTATTTTGCTATGGGGACACGCAGCTGACACTGAAATTATATTTGTTTTACAGAAGAGGGCCATAAGAGCAATTTATGATTTAAAGCCAAAAGAGTCGCTGCGACAAAAATTTATGGAAATTAATATATTAACTTTGGCCTCTCAATACATTTATGAAAATGTAATGTACGTACACAAAAATAAAAGTAGTTTTACAAAAATTAGTGATATTCATTCTGTAAATACTAGGAACAGACACAAGCTAGTAGTACCGGTTGCTCGACTCCATCGAGTCAGTAATTTCTTCTTGGGGCGATGTATACGCTTTTACAACAAAATTCCAGAAAATATACAAAATTTGACCTGCTCAAAGTTCAAAAACTTTATTAAATTAAGTTTGTATAAAAAGGGTTATTATAGTACTAAAGAATTTATAGATGATAATTACCCCTGGAAATGAGGTGATCGCTACCAAGCTATTTCTAATTTGTTGTGTTGTTAATTTGTGTAACATACATGATTGTAAGCTGTTATTTAAAAAAAGTCCCGATGGGTTTCTTGCTGGTTCTTCCCAGGACAGTTTTTTTTTCGAACCAGTGGTAATTATACAAAAGAGTGACTTTCAATAAGTATTATTTATAATCTATATTGAATAAAAAAGTTTCTGTTTCTGTTTCTGTTTCTGTTTCTGTGATTTATCAAATTGCAGTCTCTAACGGCTATTCAAAGAATATCATTGACAATGTAATAAAAAAGAAACAAAAACTTGTCGTACGCAATTCTCTGTACGCGGTTAAACCTCAAAGTGATCGTCGATATGTTGGCAGTTTGACCTACTTAGGTTCTCTATCTGAAAAAATAGCTAACACTCTTCGACAGAGTGGCGTGTACGTGGCATTCAAAACAAACAATTCACTTAGGAATAAATGTAATTATAAAGATAAGTTAGATATTGGTCTAAAGTCTGGTGTTTATAAACTTGTTTGTGACGAATGCCAAGCCTTTTACGTGGGTCAGACTGGTCGCAACTTCGAAACACGTTATAAAGAGCGTACAGGAATTGTAACCCCGATAAATCACATTTTGCTAAACATCTTTTAGACACTGAACACAGCCTAGCCAATGACCACTCCTTTAAAGTCTTACATACTTGTGATAAAAAGCTACAACTGTGTGTGTTAGAACAGTTAGAGATATTAAAAAATAATAACGGTAATGTTGCACTGCGGAATGAACAAACAAATATTTCCAACTCGCCTCTCTTAAACATGTTTAAGCCTGCTCCGTGATGATATATAGCCTCGCAACATGGTCGTTTCTCACCCTCACGATGCGGTGGTCAGCATTTGGTTGCGTGGTTGTAGGGTAGGCGGACGTTTCATTTTCTTTCTTTCAGGACACATCATTTTCTTTCTTTACGCGGAATTAAGCAAATTAATTTATAACAACTCCATTATAATGGATTTCCGAAAAGTAACGCCTGATTCTATCAATTAATTATTATTCTATTGTATTTAATGAGTGAGGAGACTAAGTGTTACGTACATACTTGATGTCTTGATGATGATGATGTCGAACACTTCCAAGTCTAGTAGACTGTGGAAAAACACGATGCAACTAATGGTTAAACACCTCCCGACATTATATTTTATACTCTAAGTTATAATACTATCCCCACTTGGAAGTATTTTAGTTTGACATATTTTAAAATGAAGAAATATTTCATTGGGTAACTTTAGCATTGACCCGTATTAATGTTATTTGTAAGGAATATTTTTGCTTATTAACATTAAATGCTCATATATGAAAAACACTTAGCATAAATGTTCGCATACGATGTCAAATCAACGCTTGCGTCGTCAGCCGAAAACATCAACGGCGCCAACCAGACGCTGTAAAATGATACGACAGTGTTTTACAGGTAAACGAGTGTATTTCGCAATAATATGGAAATGGGTCAGCATATAACGGCCGATTTACTTATTAAATTTAGATCCATTATAAATATATCTTTATTTAAAATTAATGCTTTTTGAAGAAAAAAACTAACAATTTTCAATCTTAAACTGAATTTTATACTATTCGTAATAACTATAGATAGAATATAGTCTGGAATAACACACAGGCGTTTGTTGTAAAAGCGTATATATTGCCTACCCATAAATTAATTACTAATTCTATAAAGTCTAAAAACTGGTATTACAAGCTTATGTTTATTCTTAGTGTTTAAAAATGAACATACGAGGGTGGATTGAAAAGTACTCGGCCTAACCAAGAAAATAAACACATACTAAATCAGTTATATTTTTATTTTTCTACATAATCACCATCAAGTTCAATACACTTTTGCCACCTCCCCTTCCAAGCATTTAGACCGTTGAAAAAAAATGATTCTTCCTTAGAGTCAAAATATGCGTCTACAGCTGCTTTGACCTCGTCGTTTGTCGAAAATCTTTGACCTCCCAAGTGCTTTTTTAGGTTAGGGAACAGAAAGAAGTCTGATGGTGCCAGATCAGGTGAATACGGCGGATGCGGTAACAGTTCAAAGCCACAGTTGTGAATTTCAGCCATTGACTGTACTGACATGTGAACACGGGCGTTATCTTGATGAAACAGGACTTTTCTTCTGAGCATTCCTCGACGTTTTTCTTTTATTTCCTCTCGTAAACGACGTAGTAAGGTGCAGTAGTAATCAGAGTTTATAGTCTGACCCCTTTCAAGATAATCAATCATAATCACACCTTTCGAGTCCCAGAATACTGAAGCCATCACCTTATTTGCCGACAAAATCGACTTAGCCTTTTTAGGGGGTGGTGAACCAGGTCTTCTCCACTGTTTTGATTGTTGTTTTGTTTCCGGTGTACAGTAATGAACCCATGTTTCCTCTATAGTAACAAAACGATTCCAAAAATCATCTGCATCGGCTTCAAATAACTCCAAACAGTCGCGTGAAATAGTCAATCGCGTCCTTTTTTGTTCAACTGAAAGCAGTCGCGGAACCCACCTCGCAGACACCTTGTGGAAACCCAACTCGTTGACAATGATGTTTTGAGTTCGTTCATAAAAGATGCCTATAATCTCGGCTATCTCTCTAATTTTTAATCTGCGGTCTCCCATTATTAAATCAAGTACTTTTTTAATATTTTCGTCAGTAGTTGACGTCGAAGGCCTTCCAGAGCGGGGTTCATCTTTCACACTCTCTCTACCACGCTTAAATTCTGCTATCCATTTTTTGACGGATGAATATGACAGAGCACAATCGCCTAATGTACTGACCATGTCATCATGGATGGCTTTTGATGATAGCCCCTTCTTATGGAGGTACTTAATGACGGCACGCTGCTCGATTTGCTCCATTCACGGAAATTATGTCCGATTACTTTGTTAATAAATTTATAAAATCACAACTAATTATCGCACACATTTCGAACTTCACACAATGAACTAGTCTGAACTGAACTAAATAATGTGGGTAGATTTGATTTTTAGAATTGAATGGATCTGTGTTAGGCCGAGTACTTTTCAATCCACCCTCGTATTTTTTTCTTATGAAAGCTATTTATGTTTTTATGTACATACATTACATTTTCATAAATAAATTTCGATGCTAAGTTAATATGTTTATTTCCTTAAATTTGTCTCTAAGGGACTCTTTACAATTTAAGTTATAAATTATCCGTATGCCTATCTTTTGCAAACAAATATGACTTCAATGTCAGTCGCATTATCCCATAGTAAGATTCCATGAGATAATACGCTATGAAGGTAACTACATGCTTATCTTATTAATTAATAACATAAACATAAAAGTGTATGTTAGATGTTTTTTTTGTTTGTTACTCAATCATAATAGATTGCCTGAACCGTTAACGCTCGCTAGTTACACATAGAAAAAGAAGAAAGAAAAAAAAGGTCTCCAACAGTATATACAAATGTTTTCATGTGTTCATGCACCCTAATTTTTATACTGGATGGGAATCGAACCGCAACCATCAGGCTTTGTAGCTCACTCGTAGTACAAACCGCTAGATCATTTGCGATCACCCACCATTGGTTAAATAAATTGATTTAATATAGAAACTTGCAAGCATGTAGGTATTAATTTGATTAGACTAAAAAAAAATTTGGACCTATACTTGAGAGAATTATGGTCGTCAGTGGGCACATAGCTTGAGCGAAGCAAGAGTGAGTGAATGCTTTTACGTGGTAGAGCCATGCTGCAGCTATATTAGTAGTATAGTTGTAGCACGAATGGGACGGCTCAACCGGGGAAGGACCATGCTCTCACAGAATACCAGCGTAAAATAGCAACTTAACGCTGCTGTGTTTCGTATGATGAGTGTAGAGAACCGGAGACCCTTTTTACTGGAAAAGAGGCATTCCATCTTAATCCTCAAGGCTGACAACACATCTGCATTTTGATTTGCAAACGAGGATAGATGTAGATGTCTATTGGCCACAGCAACCACTTACCATCAGGTGGACTGTGTGCTTGTTTGTCACCCTATCCTATAAAAAAAATGCTTTTGAACTAAAGCTGATGATTAAGTTAATCTTCAGCAACTTTTTCAAGTTTTTAAATTATTAACACGATTGAAATAACGTTAGTTCATTAAAACCTATCAGCCAATACGGACAAGTTAACCAACCTGTTATGAAATTTCTCAAACAAAAAGAATCACTTAAATTAGAATGTATCTGTCCTGCACCAAAAAATAAGGTTAAACGTCATGGGAGCTTATTTCCAAATACGATACGTAGTATTGTATGCGGTCCATCAAATTGCGGAAAAACTAACTTAGTTATCAGCTTAATGTTACATCAGAATGGACCGCGCGTCGCAACCTTTATATATATTCAAAGTCTTTATATCAACCTAAATACTTATTTTTAGAAAAAGTACTGCAGAATGTGGAAGGTATATCTTATTACAAGTATAATCATAATAGCGAAATTTTGAGTCCACACGAAGCTTCGCCTAACTCAATTATAATATTTGACGATTTAGCTTGTGAAAATCAGAACAACATACGCGATTATTTCGCCATGGGTCGACATAAGAATATTGACTGTTTTTATATTAATCAAACGTATACTAAGATACCTAAGCAACTAGTTAGAGATAACGCTAACCTGATCATATTGTTTAAACAAGATGACGTAAATCTCAGACACATTTATGACGAGCATGTAGGGTCTGACATGACATGGTCTCAATGCCGGGAAATGTGTTCAACTGTGTGTGTAAACCTTTCAATTATATTGTTATAAATAAAGACTGTGAACGAAATAAAGGCTGTTACAGAATGAAGTTTTATACATTCATAATTACCTAATTAACATACACAACATAATTACATAAATACATAACATAATTTTAGACTGTTTAAATAGCTGCTATGTCACAAAGCAATCAGTTTCTGCTGAGTAGTCAAACATAGTACAATTCCTTTACAATGGAGCGAGACCTCAAGAAACAAGTTGTAAAATCTGCTGCAGCTGTAAAAATAAAGGTAGAAATGATAAAAGATGCAAGAAATACATACAGTCTGGCTTTGGAAACAATATTTAAGCCTATCGTTGATCCGCTTAATTTGCTTACCAGAAAAACTGAAGAAAAGCAGCATTTAAATGAAGATACAGACCACGCTCACCTTATTAAAAAACCTAAGTACAGCACAAGTGAGTCATCGATTTCTTCAAGTGATGTGTTTGAAGATCCTGGTAATAATGAAGAAAAGTCAGATAACAATGTTTATACAACATCCCACAAAACCCTCACTCACTCGCTTCCTGTGGATGATAATGACGCGAATGAAATTTCGTTTAAATCACATCAATTAACACCAAGTATTGCAAATGATTCATTATCATGGACTATGTCATCTGAATTACTAAAAGATGTGCCTTATGGTGTCAGAAATGAACGTTGGAAACTAATGCTCGGCCCATTTCGTGTCTATGATAATGATCACATCTTAAAAATTGGAAATCATAGTTTGAAAAAAACTCCAGGCTTAAAAGAGTTATTGTTTAAAAAACTACCAAATTTAGATATTGTGACAGAGGAAGACTTACAAAATTATAAATTGTTACTTTTGCATACTAATGCACACAAACGTAATTATGATCCATCCAAACCGATTAACAGTAACAAAGGATTTAAATATATGCAAGTGATCAAACCATTGTTTAAGCACTCGAGAAATCATAAAAGTAGTGCAGAAAGTCTTCCAAAGGGAGGAGTTGATATTTTTAAAGAAGTTAAAAAAGATACTGATTTGGTTTACTGGAACGATCCAAACGAGTTAGTAAAACGATTAAAATTACTACTTGGATCATGGGCAGCTGGTAACACAGGGGTTTACAATGAAATTTATGCAATAATCGAAGAATTGCATGAATCTGGCATCATAAAAGACATTAAATATATTAAGCTGCCTACAGGAGGATTACGCAGTACCATTTCATTACAGAAGCCGATAAGACGGCTATGAATATAGATAAATTTGGTCATCATGTTCATAAGCGTTTACGACTATCTGAATGCTCTGATATTCTCAGTGACGCTTTAGTAAGAACAGACGCAGGTGATTTTGATTTGAAATTAACAAGATTAAAAGGACTGCAAACTCCTGAAAAAGAGGATGAGGCTGTGAATAAAGAATATGTGGATAAATGTGTTCAAGAAGTTAAAAATGAAATGAAAACAATTCACGATAATGCCAGAAAGTACCTTAACAATTTAGAAAAATTGACTACTATCCATTTCAGGACAATGTATTACACTAAAAAGGAAATCGACCTCATGATTGCATCAAAACCTGCCCAAAATGAGTAAACAAAATATAGTCAATGAGCTTCACAAAGCAGCAAGAAGAAATTTTTCTCGTCAACCTAACCTACCCTAATCTTTTTTTTTCTTTTTTTGTGGGAAAATCCTCATGGATACCTCCGGCTGCGGGGGCAAACGGAAAGTTATGCCGAACTCCTACCGGCTAAAAACCCACGGTGTCTCCTCGCACGTGCGCACGGGGCCGCGGGAATCCAAATTCTTCCGCAGCCCCACACTAGTGCTGGCCCGGTCTGTCCGGGCCTCGTCTCCTGCACGGGGTAGCGAGGTGTTCAGCCTACCCCCTCCACAGCCTCCAACTCCACCTGCGTAATGGACCCTCTGAGTCTGATACGCGGAGGCCACGGGGCCAGGAAAATCGAGCGCTTAGTAGCGCCCGCTTTCCCGACCCCAGCGGCGGATCTGGTCTCGGGTTCCGCTGCCTACCAAGCTTCGACGACGGAGGTTAGGGAGAGCGGTGCCTCGCAATACCGACACTCCTCTCCCTCCGCGGCCCCACCACCACCGCATCAACGGTGCGGCCCCGTCTGAGTCGCGGAGGATAGGGCGAGTGGCGCATCACCTGCGCTGGCCGCCCCATGGCGGCCTCTCCTCAGGAGAGGACTACTCCTTCCCCATCTCCTTCTCAGGTAAGGCGCACCAGAACACATGGCGCGCCCTCCTCCTCGGCCTCCAACTTCACATGCGCAACAGACGCCCCCGTGTCCGATGCGCGAAGGCCATGGGGCCAGGAAAAACTAGCACTCAGAAGCACCAGCCTTCCTGACCCTAGCGGCGGATCTGGTCTATGGCTCCGCCGCCAACCAACATTCGGCTACGGAGGGTAAGGAGAGCGGCGCCTCGCAATACCGACACTCCTCTCCCCCCGCAGCCCCACCACCACCGCATCATTTAACGGTGCAGCCCCGTCAGAGTCGTGGAGGATAGGCCGAGTGGCGCATCGCCATACCAACACTCCTCTTACTCCGCGACTCCATCTCGGCTGCAGCGGTAGAGGGAGCGGACAGCCCTCTCACCGCAGCCCACCGACACATATCCGAAGTGGGCTCACCAAGCCCACTCGGAGTGGCCACCTCGGGCCAGCCGTACACCACGAGCCAGCCAAGGGGTTCCTCTTTGTTCACCGTGGGTGACCAAGCCATGGCTACTAAGACCCCCGCCACGACAAGGCGGGTTAGGAACACCCGTTCGGGGGTTCCTAACCTAACCTAAACCACTAATTCACTTATATCCACCCAACTATTTTCGTCATCACTCAAACCTAACCATTTTACTAAAAGCTTATTTCCTTTTCTTTTAATGACTTTTTCAATAAGATAAAGGTCTGGAAATTTAGTTTTTTGTAATTCGTAACCGTAAAAAGAGCCTAGAATTTTTTGATTGTGTTTGTCTTCTATTTGATAGGTTTGAGGATTGGTTTGGTTGACTTTAAGAATACGAAATATTTCTGTAGACCAATTAGGGGTACCACACACACAAAGGAGATTTTTACAACCTTTGTAAAAATCTCGTTTGTATTTGCTTATACGAACATAATCGCCAACGTGAAACGCCGGTCCTTGACGTATCTTTGGCTTTTGAGACTTCTTGATGTTTGACATAACTAAAATCGCATTTGAATCATTGATAGGCTTGAATTTTGTAATGCGATGTAAAGTATTATTATACCGCTTTACAACAAAATCTAAATTATTTTTGAACCATTGATATCGTCCGCATAGACCAAATATTTTGTAAAGGTGAGTTTTTAAAGTTCTTATTACTCGTTCTACAATGGAGGCCTTTTTAACGGAGTACGTGGAATAATGATTTATATTATAATTTTTCATTAAATTCTTAAAAGAATCATTATAAAACTCTGTACACACTCTGTACAAGTCAATCTATGTATCAATCTATGGACTGAATAAATTAACCGACTTGGTATTACATGGATCTCACAACTTTTTACGGTAGAAGAACTGAGTTGCGAGACTTGGCTTTTTTTACAAGTTATGTTTTTGATGGCATCTCATTTCTTTTTGTAGATAGTTATATCTAGGAAGCTATTTACACCTAATATTCCATTATACATATATAGGTACATTGATTCATTCACTGCAATTGTAACTTTGTAATACTATATGTTTATATGTGATTACAAAGTTATTTATGCAGTTGGTGTATCTCGAAAACTGGACCGAAATTGTAAAATATTTTAATTTTTCCTTGATTTATATATTAAACAATAATTGTATTCAAAATTTGAAGTTTCTATGTCTGCTAGAAGTGCCTCAGAGTTTTGATGATCGGTCAGTCAGTGAGTGACAAAATTAAGAAACTTTGACTAGTTATAATTCTTAAACTACTGGTTCAAATTTAATGAAATTTGAAATATACCAAGTTTATACAATGCCTACTTGGTTAGTAAAACTTCAGGCTTCTAGTTTTATCCATAACGAAGTTATAGGGTTTCGGAAATGGCCTGAAATGTTTCGAGAAAAGGATGGTACGGCCGTGCCGCTTTTTTGCTCGACTTGGCGGGGGCACTACCGTGCCCCCAGATTGTTCGTATGCATGTCTGGGGCCAGAAAGTTCATCCGTTAATAATTTTAAAGGAATAATTTTTATTTTTCATTCTTCAATTTTTTTTAAAAGGAATACATGGTTACCTGATGATAATTCGATTAATTCCGCATTTGCCGCTACGCCAAAGGGTTGGTGTTATGTGTATCGTATATATTTTCATATGCATTTAGTAAAAAGATGTTATTTTGACATTACAAACAGACACTTTAAATTCCACAATTTTATTTATTTGTATAGATAAAAAAAAATTGTGAGCAGACTTCCTCACTCAGCATCCCTTCACCACAGCATGTACTATGTCAACCCATATTTTGTAATTTAAACAATGTAGTTAGTGAAACATTCTCGTAGTCCAGACAAAGCACGAAGACTTGCACACCGTAAGATTTTAGGTGATAGGAATCCGACATAACTACCACCCTCACGATTAGAAGTATCCATAAGGAATGTGCTGTTTACAAAAAGGAGAGGTATGCAGTGTTCTTCGTCAATATATAATCCCGAATTCATCATAAAGACGGTGCTGCCAAAAACGAATTTAATAATCGAACTGCAAATAATATTTAATATTCATGTTTTGAAATAAAATAACATTTAAAATTTCTGTATAACCACATTATTAAATAAAGAGATATAAACCTACTTTTATTTTAATAACATTTTTAACTAATAATGAAAATATTACACTAATTTTAAAAATAATTTGTCAGAAGTGGGATTCGAACCCACGCCCTCAGAGAGGACCAGAACGCCCAACCACCCGTTTTGCACAGGCAAGTTTCCTTGAGTCTGGCGCCTTAGACCGCTCGGCCATCCTGACGATGCCAATTTGTATGAAATTACGTGTTTAGTGTTCATTACATGCAATTGCATATAATTTTGTTTCGTAATTACATACCAAGCATGATTTTCTGCTAGTCACTTTAATTTCGACCACCACGACACCTTATGGAATTATATTAAATATATTGGAACTTATTAATAGCGAGAAATATTGCCATCCCTACAATATATAGTATCCTACTATAATACCCATAGATATAATAATAGAATATTATTATATCTATGGGTCTCTATTTAATATTTCTATGATAATACCTTACTTTGGCAGCGTGAATTTGTGTAGGCAAAAAACTCATATTCAATGTTGCGCTGTAAAAACACTACGTAATTCCAATCTCTCACCATTTTGGTAGCTTACTGTGCATACTTCTGTAATTTTTCGTTTGTCTTCTTATTTTGTAACTCAACTATAACGTTTTGGACTGATTCTACTGTATCTTTGGCAAGTTATATACTAAAAACTGACGAAGCAAGTGATCATAATGTCAAAGTAGTCGCACTTTAAAGAGTCGGGCTCGTGCATTGGTGGTGAAATTACACGAATATTTCGAACTTTAGTCACAAAACGGTGAGCCCCGTTTACTAGTGACACAAGTGCGGGATCGTGCCGGTGAAGCACTCGAAATTGGCTAACGTACCGTTGCGTTACCTAGACTGAAAAGTACAGGCCTCCAAAAAAAAAACGAAAAGAAGGTCAAACCAGTAACAATCAAATCAATTCGACGCAGATGCTGTTAGAAACCATGTCTACGGCAATTTCACAAGGGGCTAATATCCTGCTGTGGCGAAGTTACAAGAAAGTTTAGTGGATGCCGGCTTGTACAATGGTAGTATAGAGTCATCGAGAACCATTATAAAACGCATAAGCTTCCGATACAAAAAAATTAATAAACGTATAAATTAATAAATAATTATTGAGAAGCATGTCATTTTTTTATACGATAAGGGTGACAAACGAGCACACAGTCCACCTGATGGTAAGTGGTTACTGCGGCCCATAGACATCTAAATCTATCCTCTATTACAAATCAAAATGTAGATGCGTTGTCAACCGTGAGGACTAAGATGGAATGCCTCATTTCCAGTAAAAAGGGCCTCCGGCCACCTGCACTCACCAAGCGAAACGCAGAGTAAACCTCTACTTCCCGCTGGTTTTCGGTGAGGTCGTGGTACCACCCCGGTTCGAGCCGACCCATCCGTGCGACAGCAATAGCTGCCGCGTGGCTCTACCACTGTTAAATCATAGTCTTGCAAAGAATAAGATTTTGAAAAATATAATCAATTAATAAATATAATCAATTTCGATATTAATGACAAGCTCGTGGAAACTGTCCATGCGGTCGGAGCTAAGTTCTGCAAGACCCGCCGCAGAAGAACCCAAAAACTCTCCGATCACACTCTTAATCTCATGGCTGTTAGACGGGAGATGAAGCTACATTCTTCAACAGATTTGACAGCATACAGGCAACTGAACAGACAGATCTCCAAATGCATGCGGCGGGACTTACGCAACTTCAATACAGCTCGTATTGAAGAAGCGATCGAGCGGAACCAAGGCTCCAAAGTCTTTGCCAGAGATCTGTCTGCCAGAAAGAGCCAACTGTCAAAGCTGAAGACCGAATGTGGCAGCATCGTTTCCGGGGCACCTGAGATTTTGAGTGAAATTGAGAGGTTCTATGGGCAGCTGTACACGTCATCGTTGGAGCCACACGCAAGTGTGAGTAACGATCCAAGAGCGAGTCTTGTCCGACACTATTCCGAAGATATCCCGGACGTCAGTCTGAGCGAGATTAGAATGGCTCTCCAGCATCTTAAAAACGGCAAGGCCCCAGGCGAGGATGGAATTACAGCGGAGCTTCTGAAAGCGGGTGGAAGACCGGTACTTGAAGTCCTTCAGAAGCTCTTTAATTCCGTCCTCCATAGTGGCATTACACCGGAGGCGTGGAGCAGAAGTGCGGTGGTCTTATTCTTCAAGAAAGGTGACAACGCTCTCTTGAAGAACTACAGACCGATTTCCCTTCTGAGCCGCGTCTACGTGCTGTTTTCGAGAGTCATTACGAATCGTCTCGCGCGCAGCCTTGACGACTTCCAGCCTCCCGAACAAGCCGGTTTCCGAAAGGGCTTTAGCACCATAGACCACATACATACCCTTCGGCAAATTGTACAGAAGTCCGAAGAGTACAATTTGCCACTATGTCTGGCGTATGTGGACTATGAGAAAGCCTTTGATTCCGTCGAAATTTGGGCGGTGCTGCTGTCCCTTCAGCGGTGCCAAGTTGACTGTCGGTATATCGAAGTGCTGAAGTGTTTGTACAGTAGAGCTACGATGGCTATCCGAGTACAGAACCAGAGTACGAAACCTATCCAATTGCAGAGAGGTGTAAGACAGGATGATGTTATATCCCCGAAACTCTTCACCGCTGCATTGGAAGACGTTTTCAAGCTTCTGGACTGGAAAGGATACGGTATTAACATCAATGGCGAGTACATCACTCACCTTCGATTTGCCGACGATATAGTCCTTATGGCAGAATCGCTGGAGGACCTAAGCACTATGCTCAATGACCTCAATAGTGTCTCCCAACGGATAGGTCTCAAGATGAACATGGACAAAACAAAGATTATGTTTAATGACCATGTCACACCTATGCCGGTAGTTGTTGGGAGCACTAAGCTCGAAGTTGTTGACGAGTATGTTTACCTGGGACAAATAGTCCGACTAGGTAAGTCCAACTTCGACCGAGAGTTCAATCGACGGATTCAACTCGGCTGGGCAGCGTTCGGGAAGCTACGACACATCTTCTCGTCAGCCATACCTCAAAACCTTAAAACGAAATTGTACAACCAGTGCGTGTTGCCAGTGATGACTTACGGAACTGAGACGTGGTCCTTCACTGCTGGCCGTATGAGGAAGCTCAAGGTCGCTCAGCGAGCTATGGAGAGGGCTATGCTCGGAGTTTCTCTGCGTGATAAACTTAGGAATGAGGATATC
The DNA here is from genome assembly GCA_033319125.1 of Parnassius glacialis. Taxonomy (NCBI): domain Eukaryota; kingdom Metazoa; phylum Arthropoda; class Insecta; order Lepidoptera; family Papilionidae; genus Parnassius; species Parnassius glacialis. Next base: position 36,860,567 of record JAVANC010000018.1, read on the forward strand.
CGCAGTAGAACCAGAGTAACCGACGTAGCCCAACGGATTAGTAAGCTGAAGTGGCAGTGGGCCGGCCATATAGCTCCAAGAACCGACAACCGATGGGGAAGAAAGGTTCTCGAGTGGCAGCCTCGTACCGGTAGGCGAAGTGTAGGGCGTCCCCCACCAGATGGAGTGACGACCTGGTAAGACATGCAGGAAGTCGATGGATGCAGGTGGCTCAGGACCGTGCTTTGTGGCATTCTTTGGGGGAGGCCTATGTTCAGCAGTGGACTTGTGAAGGGCTGTAATGATGATGATGATGAATCAATTCGGACAACGTCATATTCGTTGATGAAACGTGGTTAAATGTCAACCACACTGTGCTGCAGATTTGGAGAGATGACACTGCAGCATCTTGCTCGAAGATGCCCACGGGATAGGTGAGCGCCTCATGATATGCCATGTGATAAATACGAAGAAACTGAAAAATTTTGTGTTTTAAAATATCTGTTTCTAATTTATTCTGGCATTTATCAAAACAAAACTGCAAATGATTACAAACTCTAAAGAATCGGATATTGTACGTACCGATTTTTTGGTTGGCATGCCTAGTCCAATAAGTCTGACTTCTGTCAAAATGTAATTGTTAGATTTCGTTGAGTATACAAACGTACCTTTTGGCTTTTTAATATTTTTTCTCTGGATAATGACACTAGAGCCAAATTTTTACGATACAATCTATATCTTACCATTGGCATGTTCTCATTGCCTATTTTTTAAATGTTTCTTTTTAAACTAGGAACCTTCTAAAAATACTAAAACTGCCTACAATCTTTCATAGAAAGTTCAAAAAAAAATTGATATTCTAATCTGTCCAGTTTTGGAGGTGGAACGTCCCTGACGTTTCGATACGGAATCGATACGGCTACTCTACAAGCTCAAAGTCGCTCAACGAGCGTTGGAAAGAGCTATGCTCGGAATTTCTCTGATGGAAAAAGTTCGTGATGAAGAAATCCGCCGGCAATAGCAGAATATTAATATAGCCTTAACGTCTGTCGCAAAAGTGACAACCTGTGGCGTAGACGTGTTGTGGAGTATAGACTCCACAAGGAATTGAGTAATATATATTACTCCATTTCGTATTCCCTGGTATTATCAGACCGCGGCAGTCCGCTGTTGGACATAGGTCCTAGCAAGTCGCCCCTCTTAGCCCGGTCTTCGGCTACATGCATCCAGTTCCAGATCGTTGCTAAGTTCACTTAGCGGTTACCCACCGTAGAGTCTATATCACCCTGAGGATGCCTCGTGTAGAGGCGAAACACGTGTCGTATTATCGTCAGTGATGTGTCTTGCCTAGTGTAGTGGTGTTGGGAGTAGCAGTGCTGGGATTAGTGGTGACGGGGATAGTGCACGCAATTGAGGGAGGGCGGGAGGTACTCTTCATGCTAGGTAAGACACATCATTTTATTTTATAACGCGGATATTTGCGAAGTAATTTTTTCTAAAAGCTTTTATCGACTGTATGCTTTTCTTTGTATGTATCTTAGAGTATATAATTACAGTAGAGTAATTTGTCGTGAAGCGACAATTAATAAGAAAATATATAGAACCTAACCTAAGAACAACAAAACAACAAAAGTAGACCAATAAAATAATATATTTAAAGTTTTAGAAAGGTATTTACAATATTATAAAAAAAATTAAATATGATGATGATGGATGATGTGAGATTACAATTAGATTTAAAAAAAAATAAAGATAGGAGAATAGAAGAATATAGTATTATAGTGGAGCCTAAAGGTTGAAGTGACATGCTGCTTTTGTAGAAGTAGGCACACGCGGAGCTTGAGGTTTGTTAGCGGCGACGGCACGCAGCGCCTGGACTGGGCACACGCAGCGTCCGGAGCCGGCGCACGTAGCGCCTGGAGTAGGTGCGCTCAGCACTTGGAGCAAGCAGTCGCAGCGCCCAAAGGTAGCGCAGGCAGTAGGTGCACTCGGCGCCTGGAGCAAGCAGTCGTAGCGCCCGAAGGTAGCGCGGCAGTAGGTGCACTCAGCGCCTGGAGCAAGCAGTCGTAGCGCCCGGAGTAGTGTGGCCCCGCGCTTGAAGTAGACTTTGCCGACGACTTCACTTGTAGATGGAGGCTTGCAGGATAAGGCCTTTAGTAGATGTTTCTCGTTTGAGAACTGAAGCGAGACTTTTTCTTATTCTCCAATTGTTCGGCTTTTATACCTTTTTAGAGAGAACGAGAAATTATTTAAATTAAAAGGAAATTTATTGTAAATGACCTATAGCTATAGAGTATTTATGTGAAAATATTAAATTAAGAACAACACACCAGTGACGAATTTGAATAAAAGTTACCATAACAACCATATAAATAATGGCTGTCAGATATAAAATTTTTGGTTTTAGGACTGTTATTAAGAAACTACAAGTTTTATGTAAGAAATAAAATATTATTGATATAGGAAAAAAGATAGCGCGGCAGCGCGCACGAATCCCGAAATTGCAGAGTTACGGAAAACTCAATAAAATACCGAAAAAGGTAAGACTCCATTGACAGCGATTTTAAAAGGTACTGATAGTGTGAAAATACAAAGTGAAAATTATTTGTTATTGTGTAAAAACGTTACAGGATCCTATGGAAATAAAGGTGATGCAAAATATAAATGCAGAAAATCAAAAACAGAATGGAAAAATAATGTAAAATGATATGTAAGTTGCATAACTGAATAGCGTGAATGAGCGTGAAAAGTGATGCAATATATGAATGCAGAAAATCAAAACAGAATGGAAAAATAGTGTACAATGAAATGTAAGTAGCATAACACTACAAATTATATACTCCATAGTATATATATTACGCGAAATCTTCGAAAATTGTGTAGGTGTACGTACCTACACAATTTTCGAGGATTGATTTCGACGATTCTTTTTTTAACTATGTTATACTTATACTTCGGAGGTTGTCTATTGGCCACAGCATCCACTTACCATCAAGTGGACTCTGCGCTTTTTGCCACCCTTATTCTATTAAAAAAAAGTTTTTGTCCAGCATCGGCAATTTAGGTGATGGCAGCTCTAAATATAGGTCTTTCAATAAACTTGGACGACCCTTTACTTTTCCGTAGTTGCTATGTGTTTAACAAAGTTGTCGCCGCATCAATAACATTATTATCGTCATATTATTTTTATTTTTTTATATAAAAATAAGTATTACCAGGCCTCTGTCACTCTTGCTACCTGTGTGAAATAATTACCTACAATCGTGAAGTGCCCCGGGCAAACATACGCAGTTGGGGCTAGCGCTAATTTATAATGGAATAACGTCGTTCCTGTTATACTTATTATTGCGTGGGTGGATGCTTAGTGAAACAAAAGGATTCAGATATATAATTTTTTAAGTTATCGAAGGATTATGAAAGTGAATTTATTTCATTTTTTTTTACATAAGTACTTATAGCAAAAAATAATTAAGGGCAAACTATAGACATCCGGTACTCGCATACGGGGGTGGGATGGGGAGGGTTCAGGGGAAGCCCCCCCTGCCCTTCCCCCTTGCGGAAATGTAGTTTATGAGTAATATTTTTTTTTTGTAAAATTATAATCTCACTTTTTTTCACAGGAATATTGACACAAGTAAGGTTTCGGCGCTGCCCCCGCCCGTTGTAGCAAATCGCAGGCGCCTGATTGAGCCGGACGCTACAGTGGGCGGAGGCTGCTCTCCCTCCGCGCCTACGGCTTTACAAAAACACTCTAGGGGTAGGGCAGACAATACTACGTGGATTCGGGGTGTTCTGATTCAGTTTTAGTACAGATTCGACTTATATATAAAGTTAGGTTTCCCTAAGCTCTCAATCAAAAAAGTCCAAAAACAGAGCAGAAGTCGTCGAAAAAACAGGGAAAACACAGCACTAAGCACAAGAGAGAACATTAGAAACGGAATGACAATTTCACAGACTAATATGATGGACAATTTCCTGTATAGGACAGTTACTATACTCTTTGATGACAATTGACATTTGACATTATAGATAATATATTATTTGCACAGATATAAGAAAAATAGCATAGACTTAGGATATACGTATAGACCAACATAGTGTGCAAGGGAGAAGAAAATTCCTTATGGCAAAAATGCAAGATAGAAAAGGATACCAAATCTCATGACTCTATAACCAATTTTGAATGACAGGTCGGCGCAAGTCGGCGCGCAAGAAATAAGCTAGGGATTGACCTAACTATATCAAAATTAATGTCGATTTTTTCTTTAATGTCTATAAATAATCGATAGATTTTTATGCACAACAAAAAGAAGAATGAAATTAAATGCTCGATTTGCGTTCTAAAAACAAAATTTTATTTTGCCGTTTTTCAAACAGATTCCCTCTGGATTCTTTAGTTAGAAAAAAATGGTTGGCATTAATTGGGCGGGTTGGATGGAATCCTAAGAAGAACTCTACAATTTTGTAGTAAACATTTTATTGAGAAATATATAAGAAAAAGCAGAGTAAATACAACTTTATTAGAAAGAGCCATTCCCACATTATTTGTACCAGTAATTATATTATTGTTACAATAAGACTTCTTTTTTTTTGTAGGATGGGGTGACAAACGAACACACAGTCCACCTGATGGTAAGTGGTTGCTGTGGCCCATAGATATCTACATCTATCCTCGTTTGCGAATTAAAATGCAGATACGTTATCACCCGTGAGGACTAAGATGGAATGCCTCTTTTCCAGTAAAATGGGTCTCCGGTTCTCTACACTTACCATACGAAACATAGCAGTGTTAAACTGCTATTTTACGCTGGTATAAAAATTTAACATCAAAAACTTTAGGTAAAAATAGAGATAGATTTTTATACATTATAAAACCCTATCTCTATTATTATATATTTTCCCCAAGGGGTGGTGCGGAGCTTTGGAATATATTCCTAAATCACAGTGATAAAACTTTTAGCGTAGTTAGGTATGGTTATTGAGTATTGCTCCTGAAGCGCCACTAGATGCCATGAGGCGCGCGATTAAGTGTACCAGGATAGTATAAATTCCATAGTATTTGATACGCGCAAAGCTTGATGTCCGATTCATGCTTGATGCTCGATGACAGTGTGCCGAGAGCGTTATTCGTAGAGAAGAGGAACTCGTAGTTAATTAACAGTTGCGTAGATCAATAGATTTGCAAGATAAAGGTGCACTTGCTGCGTCGGTCCATGTGTGGGTGACCGTTTTCTTAACATACTGCGATTTAGAGAATAGAAGAGTGCATCTGTATTCTCAGACACTTGGTGCACTTTAATGTCTCCAGCGTATTTGACTTGTCTATGTTAAGATCATTATATTTTTTAAATTCATGCAGCTAAAATGATAATAAATTTAGTATTACTTTATATTTTTCAGAGACAGATGAAAGAAAGAGTAGCCTTATCATATGTCACTCGTGACATAACCCCTCCACCTTTGAAATCACAAGAAAGAAGTGATCAATTTACACCAAGAAAAAAACACCTTTTTCAAAAATTGAGAAATTAAAACAAAATCTGAAAGAAAAACAAAAGAAAATACGTAGCTTATCAGCAAAAACTAAAAGACAGGCTAAAAAAATTATTACATTGCAAAACGTGCTTGAAGAAATTCATTCAAGACCAGGATTGATAGATCACTATAGCAATATCACCATGGCATGTAGCAATGAATTGATACAGAAATTAATTAACAGGGTTAATGATAAAAAAAGTGGTAAAGTAGTGTCTGCATCCAAATATAACGAAGAATCTATAGTCCAAGAGCATATAATTATTTACGTGAAAAATTTGATTTGTGTCTTCCACACGTTAACACATTGCGTACCTGGTATGCCAGACTAGACTGTGAACCTAGTTTCACTCAAGAATATTTAAACACCATTATAGAAATGAGAAAAAAGGAGCTGATCTAAAACTATGTCTCACTTTTGATGAAATGAGTATACGTGAATACACTGAATGGGTAGGCCAGAAGCATAATGGACAAAGTTTCATGATGCATCAAACACTTCTTAAAAATGCGTCATGAGCTCTTGTACCAATATAGGCGTTCACTGGTTTGGTTAGTTTCTCTCGAATCTCATCGGGCTTGGGTTTATGCGGTCGTTCGCGCTCCGAGCAGAGTATTCACTATATTAATTTTTCACTATCTCTTATATGCGTCCAAATAATATGCCATAAAGAGCAAAGTTTATCTTCATAAAATTGTCTTGACGATGAAGTAACTTTCTTTCGTAAAGGTTAATATGCCATGACTAATAATAACGCTCATAAATCACTTTTTCATTTTCAATAATTTTTTTCACAAAATAACTTATTGTGGCTTATGTATAAGAAATAGGCATGTGGCTGGTGGAAGGAAAGGTGGAGATCTCCCGCCGGGCAATGTGTTCTGCCCGGGGAGCGGCCAACGCTCCGATTGGTAGTTCAGTGCTATTCTATATATGCTTCGGAACTTTGTTAGTGCGATTTAGGCTGCGATATGTTTCGTTTGTGGCATGACGACTGTGCCGCCACAGGCATATGGTATCACATACTTTTTTTTAGATAGAGCAAAGACCAATATTTTTGTAGAACATTGTATTTATGTACTACTAAATGTTACGCTAGCGCACGTGGATAAAGCAGTTACAGAGCGCCTTTTCTTCCGACTTGCTTAACAAAAATCAATATATATTATCAATATATACTATTCCTCATGAATCTGGCTATTATATACAAAAATTTTAAATTTGAACTGGTAGTTCCAGAGATTATCGTGTTTAAACAAACAAAATAACTCTTCCACTTTATTATATTAGTATAGATTAAATGATTTTGTTTTTTTGTTTCTGTTTCCGATTCTATTTTATAAATATTAAAGGTAATAATTATATAATTATATAAAAAATAAAGCAGCCATTATATACTCCGTGTCCTCGTTTTTTATTTTACCAGCAAAACATTTTATAAAATATAAATAGGTAGATACTTAATTAAGTATCTACCTGCAGTACTACATACTGGTGGTAGGTTGGTCCTCTACTAGTGAGAGGCCCGGCCAAGGCTTAGTTACCACCCACCTGGCAAAGACATACCGCCAAATGATGCAAATCGTGTTCCGGTATGATGTTAGGTGAAACCTATTTCTTAGGGAGAATGGGTCTGGACAGTTGCGTTACGCATACGGACCGGTTTCGACGCGGCCGTTCCTTAGTGTCAGGTGCCTGGTTATGGAGGTTAGCGGGATCCGAAGCACAGTTGCACCGCTGGCCGAACGTAGATAGTTGGGGGCCCAATTAATGAGCCAGCCACTCATGAAAGGTTGCCCCGCCATCTTACGAAAAATCCTGGGATGGCACCACCATGCCGGTTGGCGACCGGAGGAGAGGGCCTGGTGGCGATTTCCAGGGAGGTTCCGCCGTCCCCGCGATCTCCATGCTAGGTACCATCGATGCTATGACTCTATTTGCATCCCTAGGTTATATGTGTGACGCCTCGTCCAACTGCCATTCTCTCAACCTATTCACTCCCACCATTAATGAAAAAAGGAAAAAGAAGAGTAAGTTTGTACAGCGGTTGCACTCCCTCTCCATTAAAGTGCACCTCACAAACATCCGACACCTGCACTGTAATCTCAATGCAGTCCATTACCACCTTGAGACTGACAAGCCGCATTTACTCTTCTTGACTGAGACGCAGATCAGATGTCCTCTAGATGCGGCGTACCTTGGCTACCCTGGGTACACATTGAAGCATAATTTCCATCAGCGCGCCGGAGTCTGTGTACACGTCCGCAGCGACATCTGCTGTAAGCGTCTCCGTCACCTTGAAGACTCCACTTTCTCTACGATCTGGGTATTGATAGACACAGGAGTGGATAAAATTATTTATTCTTGTGTCTACCCATCGCACAGCGGCAACCAGGAGACAACTATGCTGTTTGAACACCTCAGTGAAGCCTCTGATGTGGCTCTAAAGCGGTACCCTAATGCACAGTTGGTTTTTCTGGGAGACTTTAATGCCTGTCATCAGGACTGGCTGTTCCCATACCAGAAGACCGACCACGCTGGGAGAGAGGCGTGGAATTTTGACTTGTCGCTGGGGCTCTCCCAGCTAGTACAACAAGCGACTAGGGTACCTGATGTGGATGGGCATACAGCCAACTGCCTCGACCTTCTGCTGACGACCGATCCAGACAGGTACGATGTTCATGTTACCTCACCCTTGGGAACGTCTGACCACTGTCTGGTGAAATCTATGTCGTTATATTCCCCACCTAACTACGATTTCCACGGAGTGCGACGAATGTGGCGATACAAGTCAGCATATTGGGATGAGATGCGGCATTTCTTTACATCTTATCCTTAGCGGCAGGTCTGCTTCTCCTCTTAAGACCCGTCGAGCTGCGCGGATGCCATAACCAATGTGATACGTCAAGTGATGGAGTATTTCATCCCCTTTGCTGACGTGCCCATTGGTGGTAAAGCTCATCCTTGGTTTAACGCCGAGTGAGCTCGTGCTGAAAAGCACAAGCATTTTTTTTATAGGATAAGGATGACAAACGAGCACACAGTCCACCTGATGGTAAGTGGTTGCTGCGGCTCATAGACATCTACATCTATCCTCTGTTACAGATCAAAATGCAGATGCGTTTTCACCCGTGAGGACTAGGATGCAATGCCTCATTTCCAGTAAAGCATATGGCGTACTTATCCTGGGTCGATGCTCGAGACCATAAAGCCCCGGATGTTAGCCTTAAAAAGAGAGCCTTTAACCAAGCCGCCAAGTCAAGGTCAAATGCAAAAAGGCATTACGCCAAGCCAGTTTCGTTTCGACCGCATTAAACGCATCGGCACAAAGCTCTCTGTCAAACCATCTGGCAGTAGAACCATAGATAATACACTATATACCAGGAAAGTAGAGCTTTTTGGTCTCTCGCCAAAGCGGTCGAGACAAACTTTTGTCGGTCTACACTGCCTCCGCTGGTAAAACCAGATGGCTCACTGGCGCATGCGCCTAAGGAGAAAGCGGACTTATTTGCTTCTCTTTTTGCTTGCAATTCGCGTCTCTATGTCTGAGGTCCATATCACCAACAAGGAGGTTCTTAAAACCTTGCGAAGTCTAGACGTGAACAAAGCTAGTGAACCTGATGATATACCAGCTATAGTTCTAAAGGTCTGTGCACCTGAGTTGTCTCCTGTGTTGACACGCTTGTACCGCTTCTCATTCAGGACTGGAATAGTCCCAAATCTTGGAAGCTGACCAATGTGCAGCCTGTGCTTAAAAAAGGTAGCCATACCGACCCTGCCAACTATCGGCCAATTTCAATTACCTCCATACTCTGCAAGATTATGGAGCGTATATTGAACGCCCACCTCATGGCATACCTAGAGCAAAATGATCTCCTCAGTGATCGCCAGTACGGGTTTCGCCGAAATCGATCAACTGGGGACCTTCTAGCGTATGCCACTCACATATGGGGTGAAGCCCTCGAGAACAGTGGTGAAGTACTTGCTGTTACCCTCGATATTTGGAAGGCTTTTGACAGGGTTTGGCACGCTAATCTATTGGGCAAGCTTTCAGCGTATGGCTTATCCCCTGGCCTAATTGTCTGGGTTAAGGACTTTCTGAGTGAACGGTCTCTCCGGGGCGTCGTTGATGGCTGCTCATCCAATACTGTGGCGACTAACGCCGGTGTTCCTCAGGGGTCCGTTCTCCCTGCTACATATAAATGATCTGCTCATTCCCGGTGTCTATGGGTATGCAGACGACAGCACAGTTGTGGAGAAATACCAACCAAGCGCCCGGACCAGTCGGGATCAAATCCAGTCAGAAAGAGAGGCTATGGTTGAGCGTGTGAGTCTCAAATTACAGGCAGTCTCCGAATGGGGCGATGCCAATCTCGTGACGTTTAACGCCTCCAAAACACAAGCGTGTCTTTTTACCGCTAAAAGGAGCCCGCTCACCTTGGCTCCTAGTTTCCGGAATGTATCCTTGGAGTACACTGACCGCCTTCAGTTGTTAGGGATTGAATTTTCTCCGAACCTAAACTATGGGCGGTTCATTGAGTCCAGAGCCAAAGAAGCCGCAAGGAAACTTGGTGTCCTTGCAAAGGGTGCGGCGGTATTTCACGCCGGGGCAGCTTCTCACCTTATATAAAGCGCAAGTCCGGTCGTGCATGGATTACTGCTGTCACATATGGGCTGGTGCTGCAAAATGCCACCTGGCAGCATTGGACTCAGTGGAGAGACGTGCTAAGAGGCTCATCGGTGACCTTGATTTGGTTGAAACCAATCTTGACAGCCTCGAGCACAGGCGCAGAGTAGCCAGTCTCTCGGTATTCTATAGGATGCATTTCGGTGAGTGTGCGCAGGAATTACACACCTTAATTCCTCCCTCTCCTTTCCACCATCGGACAACCAGGCGGTCGGCAGGTCTTCATCCCTTTGTTGTCGATATTCCACGCATTAGAACCAAACGGTTTGCTTCGTCTTTTGTAATGCGTACAACAAAGGAGTGGAATAATTTGCCGGCGTCTATCTTTCCGTCCGAATACAATCTAGGCGTCTTCAAGGCAAGAGTGAATAGGCTTTTGTTACGATAAGACAGTGCGATTTACCATCTAAGGCTGCATCACCACTTACCACCAGGTGGATTGTGGTCAAGCACTGGCTTATAATAAGTAAAAAAAAGTAAAAATTTAACTCGAGAAGTAATTAGGTATTACTTATGTAGTTAAATTAACAAGTAGTACTTACAATAAGTACAAACGTACTTTATTATGTATTATAAAACTTTAAATTTTTACTTCACTATCCAATACATATAGGTATATATATATATATATATATATATATATATATATATATATATATGTTATAATAACACAAAATACTGAAATTAAAACTTTATTTACAAGATTTTTAACTAAGTAGAATACGTTTACATTTCTGTTAGGCATCGTATTTCGGGTTTATTTGTTGTTTACACTGTCTGCCTATTTCTCCCGAGCCAAGCATAGCGATTCCCGACGAATGGCCTTGCAAGTTGCATGCGTAGCGCAGCACAGAATTCACATAGTAGAAAAAATATGGTCAGTCGATCATAGTCAAAATAGATAATTTACCTTAAGTTACTTAACAGTGGTAGAGCCACGCGGCAGCTTTTGCTGTCGCACGGATGGGCCGGCTCGAACCGGGGTGGTACCACGACCTCACAGAATACCAGCGTGAAGTTGAGGTTTACCTCTGTGTTTCGCTTGGTGAGTGCAGGTGGCCGGAGGCCTTTTTTACTGGAAATGAGGCAATCCATCTTAGTCCTCACGGGTGACAACGCATCTGCATTTTAATTTGCAAGCCAGAATAGATGTAGATGTCTATGGGCCGCAGCAACTACTTACCATCAGGTGGACTGTGTGCTCGTTTGTCACCCTTATCCTATATAAAAAAAAAACTTACTTACCATTTCGCAATGTATTTTTTTATTCTTTATTGACTGCCCTTAGTAACCACGGAAAATGAGCCGTGACGTAGGAAAGAGAAAGGATGCAAAGTAATATAGATACTCGCGCACAGCGATAGTTTTATTTAGCTTGCGTGCGCGATTTATCTACTTAACAGTGGTAGAGCCACGCGGCAGCTTTTGCTGTCGCACGGATGGGCCGGCTCGAACCGGGGTGGTACCACGACCTCACAGAAAACCAGCGTGAAGTAGAGGTTTACCTCTGCGTTTCGCTTGGTGAGTGCAGGTGGCCGGAGGCCCTTTATACTGGAAATGAGGCATTCCATCTCAGTCCTCACGGGTGACAACGCATCTACATTTTGATTTGTAATAGAGGATAGATGTACATGTCTATGGGCCGCAGCAACCACTTACCATCAGGTGGACTGTGTGCTCGTTTGTCACCCTCATCTTATAAAAATAAAAAAAAATAAAAAAAATAATTATGTAGGCTATTAAAACGTCAGCAAGCAGTCAACATCAAAGGTGTGCAACTTCTGTACGTAGTACTATTATTTATTATGTGTATTACTAATATTCCAGTTATCCACTCCAGGTAAACTAAAAAGCTAAGTAGCTTATTAGAATGCTTGTTAGGAGTAGTTCCCGATAGTAGTCGAATGGAGGAACCTTTCCGAATTCGTGGTCTGCACCCTACCACTAGACTACTATCGCTACAAATATGCTCCAGTTCTTTTTCTTTGAAGTATTATTATATTTCAGGATTTTGTGTTTGTTGCAGACAATAGCTTTTGATACTTCTTAATACAATTAATTTATTGGTTTAATTATGAGTCATTGGTTTAACTACATTTCAATACAAAGATGCTTCACTGTGTATGTGTAGTGGCGGTGTAAGAATATCCACTACCTATCATCCCATAGATGACAGAGGAAAACAAATCAAGCTATGGGCAATAGCGTCTTCCTAATAACGACTGAAAATAAAAAACCGCGGTTGCCGACCCGCTTGCCAAGCGTGGCAACTACGCCCACTATAAGGCAATCTAAAGGGGAGGCCTGTGTTCGGCGGTGGACTTTGATAGACTGTAACGATAACGGTAACAATGATGGTTTTTATTGCGCGTGTGCGTCCGTTCACTAGAGCTGTTGTTCTCTCGCCGGCTCGGAGCTCGAGACTTGGAGGTTCCGCCAGCCCCCGTGACAGAATTAGACTAAATTACCCCGTACTAGGCTACGGACCGTATCACTCCTGCATAGAGGCGACGCACTTCTTCCCTTGGTCCCCCTAGATTGGGCACAGTCTATGCATAGTACCCGCTACCGGGAGACTAGGCGCTCGAAGTGTTCTTCGAAGCCCCATCGACTGTCCAGGTGGAGGCTAGATACTTCATGTACCGCCTCACTCGGACTTCAGATCTACCTATGCGGACGCACGAGTCGGGTGGTTCCCTGCCGCGTCGTAATTTAGCCTCAATAGAATTGACGTTAACATTGTTAAATAATATTAAATTGAAAATTTAAAAAACTCCCGTAAGAAAGGACTAATGGTTTTCAAACGGCTGAAAAGATTCTCTTCAATCATAGCTGAAAACCACTCGATCATGTCAACTTTCGAATAAAACAAAACTAAATCCAAATAGATTCATCCGTTTAGGAACTTCGAACACAGACAGACATATACACAGATACACATGTTAATACATATAACAACATACATAACATATAACACCTCTCTGTTAGCGTTAGGGGTTTAAAAAAGAAACAAATTTTAATAATAAAATGTTTATTATTCAATAATTTAATTTTAGTTCAATTATTTGATCTGACCTATTCTTTCTCTTTGCTTTTTGCCTACTCTAAAAAGAATTCTGCAATCTCTGAATTATAACATTGACACATAAATGATAATTCAGTCATGATTTTTGCCACAATCAATAATATGCATTGATTATTGCCTTCAAATATTATCCGTTGCATCGTAACATTGTTTGCACAAAAACGATTTATCTTGACAGTGAACTTGAAACACAGTAAGGGACACTTGTGTACAGTTTCCCCCATTTCTTCTTTAATTCCATTAAATAACTTCGATAGGGTATCACAATATGCGTCTGCATTTACTGTTTCACAATAATAATGGGATGCTAGTGGTCCCTGTTGACATAACATTTAGTAACAATGAGTATGAAAATAAAAGGGAAAACATTGATTTCTCCTGTAAAATGTAATAAATGTAATAATACAATTCCCCGCCCTGTCCAGCAATAAGAAACTGTATTTACCGGGCAGACTGTGGTTTCCTTTATGACTTCAGTTTTATAAATCAAACATGAACATTATAATTATACAACTATTATATTTCAAGATGTAGTGCTGTAAGCCTTTTCGCTGTTTTGACATCTTGATCCGTCTCACTGCACTATCATACTATTCATATGAACGCACACCTCATATAATGAATATGTTTGTGTTCATATTATATACTGATATTTAAATGACAAACTTATAACAAAAAAGAATGTGCCAACTGTATAATTTGCCTAGCATGTCGTATATGTGTACTAATAAAGTATTATGTTAGTAATTGTGTAGGCGATGGGATCCACTGATCTCATATTTTTCCACTGCTCTTTGGACTCTGCCTACTTATTCGTGGGTAAAAGATATGACACTATGTACATATGTGTGTACTACTGTGGGAAAGGCAGTGGACTGTTTACGGGCTGTAACAGTTAGGATGTGGAGGACATGGCAGTATAAATATACCTTGTATATGTTTGAAGTAAAATAGCTAGACCAGTAATGGGTTCAATTGTGTTCATAAAGAAGAACACAAAAATAAACGAATCTGCATTTTGATTCTTTATTGAGGGTAGATGTAGATGTATATGGGTCACAGCAAGCACTTACTGTCATTTGTGCTCGTTTGTCACCCTTTACTATAAAAATAAAATAAAAAAGAAAACCTTATATTCTTTCATAAATACCAGTATCCTTTAACAGTGTAACAAACTACCTCTGCTTATCTTTCTCAAAGTTACCAAATATTATGCTTTCAAAATGAAAGTTTGCAACTACTTTTAAAATAAAATGTGAATCTACTCAGCAACAGTTTTATACATATTTTTTTAATATTTTATAAATTATATAGGTGTAAGAACATTTACCTACCTACTATAGATATACTACCATGTATCGTCACGTTAGTGTCTTAAGAAGTGACAAAGCGAATCAAACTAGGTGACGCGCAGCAACATCGTCCATATAATAACTAAAAATAAAACACTGCGGTTGCCAACAACTGTACATTTGATGAGCTGTAATGGAGTATGGTATGGTCTTTAGCCAAGTGGCAGCAGTGCAAGAGAATTCACATCTCAATTCGTCGCATATATATTGTAAGAGGTTACTACAGGAAATTTCAGAAAGATTTTATGTCTTCCGACAGTAGTAAGTACAACTAGGGCGAGAGGCAGCATCAAAGTAGATACATCTGGTACTGCAATCATCAACCAGTGTGCTAAGCTTGAAGATTTCGGCAAATACCCTATAATATATACTATGGTAAAGAAAGTCTAGCAGTGGCTTTTGATTACTGATTATTTAACTCACAGCACTTATCGTCATTTTGTCTCTATATCACCCTAAGATAAACTGATAAAAAGTTACTTGTGGATGAATTCCATCAAATTTTAATGGTTTAATAGTTCAAATATATAAATAATGATATACCGTTATTGCAGTTTCTTAAAATGCAAGTAAATAAGGTTTCTACTTTTGTTTTATATCATCCCAAATTGAATGCAATATATGGGCAATAACTACGCCTAGGTGCCCACCATACGTCATACGTGGTAGAGCCATGCTGCAGCTATATTAGTAGTATACTTGTAGCACGAATGGGTCGGCTAGACTGGGGAAAGCCCCCGCTCTCACAGAACACCAACTTAAAATAGCAGCTTAACACTGCTGTGTTTCATATGGTGAGTGTAGAGAATCGGAGACCCTTTTTACTGGAAAAGAGGCATTCTATCTCATGGGTGACAACGCATCTGCATTAGCGAGGATAGATTTAGATGTCTATGGGCCACAACAACCACTTACCATCAGGTGGACTGTGTGCTGGTCCTATACAAAAACTTCTGTGTGCGGTGCGATTCAAATCACAACGTTTATGCCAACTTTTTTTTTAGTAAAATAGTAGATGTTCGATATTTATGAATGACAATCAGTTAAAATAATGTATTACCATGCATTCTGAATTTAAAAGATAAAATAGGACAGAATGTTTGAGATTTTTTTAAATTAATTTTTCTTCATCATTCGCCTATATTATAGTATGTTTCTAGAGCAGGCGGAAAAACGTACATTGACCTTTGAAGATGTCGGGGTAGCCAACCTTTTTCTTTGGTTTTATCTTTTTATCCTAGTATCATTACATATATCATCAGAGTGAAAAATAAGAGTGCCGAGTGCGAAGTTCTTCGCAGGTCCTGTGTCTATTATTTTATTATGAAGAAGGAAGATTATCCTGTACTTAAATGAATTAAAAAGCAACTTAACATTATTTTAAATTCATTATTTATAAAAACCTTAAGAGTTAATACAAATTTAATTATTACGTTAACAGTAGGTAAGTAGTGTAATAAGTAGGTAGGTAGGTAGTTGTACAAAACTTAACACTTCTTGGCAGTCGGATAAAATGGCGAACTTTTAATGCATTCTTTAGTAGTTAACCTTGAAGCATGCAATAAAACTTCTCATAATAGATTGTCAGAGACACTTGACAGACTGTGCTTTTGTAACTAGTTCAGAATCATTTTCTGATGATAAAGACGTGGAAAAGTTCGCCACATTGATTATAAAACTATCTACAGTTTTATCAATGGCATTATCCTATTAATTTAATTTGTTTTCTTCTTTTATGACGTGGTTAATGCAGTTTTTCCACTTTATATAGTCAATATTGTATAGCCCTTCTTGAAATAGTTTTTTGACGTCTGCCAATTTAAAAGTGGTATTGTTTCAATTTAGGTTTGTTATCTCTGAATGATCGCTTCCTTCACCCCACCCTGTACTATGAAACATACTTAGCGCATAACGATACGTAATCAATAATGAAATGTATAAGGAAGGATTACCTGTCGTTTTGTTTCGGTGCTAACATAATACTTTAGGTCAATGTACGTTTTTCCGCCTGCCCTAGAAACATACTATACTTATTCTGAACCTTCACTGCAAATTTGTCCATATTTTGCAAAATAACCCAATATTATATACCATTTTGTGTATAATATGAAGTTTAAATAGATCTATAATGTCAGAGGCTTACCAGAATTAATTTCAGTAGATTGCTAGCTGGTGTCTTTAGTAATAAAGTCATCTTCACTGTTTGATAGATAACAGGGATCTTCAGAGTCCCAGTCTAGATTGATATTATCCAACTGCATGTTTGAGTTATACTTGAAATTGGTGTCATCCAGGGGCGTAGCTACCGCCGTATCAGCCGTATCAATGATACGGGGCCCCCGGGCTACAGGGGCCCCGAACGTGTGTAACAAAAAATTCCAAGGACTTCTCCGGGACAGGAAAGGCTATCACTATTATTTATAGAAGCAAAGATTTAAAAAAAAACTGAAACGTCTTCAGCTATGAATGCCGCCGAATCGTCTTCAGCTATGTTAGTATTGTTTGGCTAGGTTAGATCCTAGAAGTATTAATTGTAAGTAATAACTTATAATCAATATATAATAATTTTAATTCAATTCAAGTGTTTTTGTTCCTTTTATGATATCTTTACTCTTCATTTATGTATTTATTCGTATGGCATTCTTACAATCGTTCATAATAAATTAAAATTAAAATCAAAATTATAAAGTTATTCTATCTTTTTAATTGCTGAATCCATGTGATAGCGTCGTATTCGAGAGAGAACAGGTCTGTTGGGCAGCCGTGGTACCTTGTGAGTGGGCAGTCTCTAGCTATATGTTCAACATCCTGGACAGTAGCTCCACACTCACACCCCGGTGATTCCCTCCACTCGCACATGGACATGAAGGCATTGCTTCGCCCGCATCCGGTTCATACCCTATTCAGTTGGCACCATTCCCTTCTTGGGAGCGCAAAACCGGCAGGTTTATTTGTAGGGTTGATGGTAACTCCCATGCTATCAGGCAGTTTTGCGTTCCATTCCTGCAACCACTCAGCAGATGTGTTAAATCCGCCGGACACGAGTTCACATGTGGTCTGGTATGGTGGGTTACGTGACTTCAGACGGTGGGGTGGCGGATCAGTAAACTCCGCGTGAGCTGGCAGGTTGGGATTTCCGTAGATCTTCTGGGACTTTCATAGTAGTATTTGTTGTCTTCTCAAATGGGGTGGGCTTATATGGCTTATCACGGGGAGCCACTGGAGGGGGGTACATTTTAAGGTTCCAGATATGCATCTCATGGTCTGGTTCAGCTGGGTGTCCACATGGAGCATATGTGCACTATTTGACCATACTGGTGCACAGTACTCTACTGTTGAGTACATCAAACTGAGACCGCTTGTACGCAGCACATCGGCGCTGGCCCCCCAAGTGACTGGACCTCACCGATCTGGGCGTGACTCCGATCGAGAGTCACGCCCAGGTATCTCGGAGTGGGGTTGTAGTGTAACTTGGCTCCAGCAAACTCAACAATGGGTTCGTATTTTGCCATTTGGTTAGCCAAGTGAAAGGTATTTACTTCGGTTTTGGCAGTGTTTTGTACTAAAGTATTTGTTTCCTAAAATATTTGTCTAGTATGCTTCAGTCCTCGTTAAGGATACCTTCGGATGGTTTGAAGGTTTCTTGTTGGTAAGCTAGTGCTGTGTCATCAGCATACATAAATTTACGACTCTGCGTTTCAGGTATATCATGTAAGTAAAGATTTAAGAGCAGCGGCGCCAAAACTGAACCCTCTGGTAATCCATTGTTCAGAGTTTTGGTACGACTTTCACTGTCGCCAAGGAAAACCATGAACTCACGGTTCCTAAGCATGCTTTTTAACTGCCCCACCATTTTTATTTATGGTACCGCTTTCATGAGCTTATAGACCAATCCTTGCCGCCAAACTCTGTCGTATGCCGCTGACAGGTCTATCAAAACAGCAACCGTCTTTAGTTTCTTTTGAAACCCTGCTTCAATGTGGGTTGTGAGGGACAATACCTGTCAGTACAGTTGCGGCCACATAAGGTGGTTCCACTGGAACCACCTTATCAATGAGAGGCATAATGCGGTTGCAGATTAGTCTCCCCAGAAGTTTGTAGACACAGCTCAGAAGGGCGATAGGACGATAGCTCTTAGGATCGTCTGCAGGTTTTTGGGGTTTCAGCATAGCAATAATCTTCGATCTATTGAAGTCGCGAGGCAGTTTGTAACGTAACAGAATATCTGAGAACTTTTTCAGCTATTTCCTGCATTTCGGGCCCAGGTGCTTTAGAAACTCATTGTAGACTCCATCGAAACCAGCAGCTTTATTAGTGGGGAATAGTTTCAAGGCGTGATCGGTTTCATTTTGGGAGAATTCTCGTGACAGCTGGTAGTCAATTGGTAGCGACGCCTTGAGCTGTTTAGCGCACTGTCGTGTCGCCCGGGTATCATCTTTCATGCCTTTAACTCGGGACACTTCAACTATTCTGTTTGCAATCGAGTTGGCTAGTGGAGCAGATTTGCCACGGGAGTTTGTTTCAGTCTTGCCTGCCAACCCATTGAGCACCCTCCAAGCTTTCGTGCTGGAAATCTTAAAATCCATTGACTCTACGGTATCGAGCCACCTATTTCGACGCCCTTCATCGAGAGATTTCAGAAAGTCATCACCTATTTCATAGGTACCCGTGCGCGTGTACTCATCAAATAGTTTTCAGCAAGGGATGTAAGCCTTGCTGTAGCCTCGGACAGTGCTCTTTTTTGCTGTTGCTATGTTAAGTTCTCTTGTAGTTTTCGGCACAGGGAGGTATCCATCTGATAGCAGCATCCATATCAGCGCGGAATTTGAACCAGTCTGCTTTGTGGAAGTTTCAACGAGGCAAAGGCACGGAGTTTGTTAAGGGAATCTTAATACCAACCACCACAAGCACCTGTCGGTGCTGGCTGTTCGGGAAGTCTGAGAGAATTCTTCGTGTGGTTTGTAATGGGGTTCGATTGATGTAACAGGTACTAAACGTTAAGTCTAGATTATAATCCTGTTTCCATCTTGCTGACCTGCACGATCCTCTATCCTTGGCATTAAATACCAGGAGTAGGTTGTTGTTCTACGCCCATTGCACGAAGTATTCACCATTTGCATCATTTTGTTATATCGCCAGGTCGGGTGATGACTGTTGAAGTCGCCGGCATATAGGCATGGATGTAGGAAAGCGGGGTGGTTGGTAGTCCATGAAGAGTTCGGTGGTTTGTATACGTTTACAATGGTAAAGTTATTGATCTTTATTGCAGAGGCAAATACATCCGGACCCCAAGGCAAGTCTCCGCAGCGACATGTTTAATACCGTCTTTAACATAAGTGGCCATGCCATATTGAGAGTGATTAATTGAATGAGCAAGGTAGTATCCCGGGATAGCACCACGTTTATATAGATCCTGTTCATCTCTAGCGTTTGTTTCTTGTAAA
Source organism: Parnassius glacialis (assembly GCA_033319125.1). Taxonomy (NCBI): domain Eukaryota; kingdom Metazoa; phylum Arthropoda; class Insecta; order Lepidoptera; family Papilionidae; genus Parnassius; species Parnassius glacialis. Next base: position 36,880,650 of record JAVANC010000018.1, read on the forward strand.
AGGAGTAACGTCTATGTCATTTTCTAATAGAATCTTACTTACTACTTCGCATTTAGCTTGACTAATACTTTCTATATTAAGTTGGCAGGTTCGGGTAATAGATCCAATATCTCTAGTACGGTGGCTCTCCGAGGAGAGCTGATCGCATTGAGACATTTCAAGAGGTTAATTAAATGCTATAATAATTCTTTGAACGACTGTGATAGTGCTGTGAGGTTGCAGAATTATAGCGCAACAGTACAGCAGCCAGTAGTTTGTTGTTCGTTTAGCGCCACCCAGGGGACACGTGCAGGGTGCGGGCGGCAATTCCTGCGGACGTGAACAATTTCATCCCCCTACTCTTCATTGGGGCCCCCCAACAAATTTTGATACAGGGCCCATCTAAGGCACGCTACGCCACTGGTGTCATCTAAATCGTCTCTGTGTTTTTGTACCTGAGACAAATTAAATTTATCAATCACTAGTTTTTTGTGTCAGTACATGGCACCAGATACTTGGCAGCCGAAATTGGCAAGGGTATACTTACCCATGCAGTCTGCTTGGGCCTACCCAGTGTATATCTATATACCCTTGCTTCTTAGCAAAAAAGAAGTCTTACCATCTAGTTTAAAAAAAAATATTACATTACATCTATTACTATTCAAAGGAGATGGAGACGACTCTATACATTCTTGGGCCCAGATGTTAACAACATGAAAGTAGGACCATTTGAAAGCTAACATATAAACAAGTCATAGCTGAAAATTTGGCAAGATTTGTCAATATAGGAGCTGAGTTATTGTAGAATAAGTAAAAGTGAGGTTATGTATTACCTACAATGTAACAGGTGATTTTTCACTGTAATTACACTGTAACAGTTCTATTATTCACTATGATTACTTATAAATATAAAAGCAGGATCAGAATAAAATTACTAAAAAAATCTGTTGTTATTAAAGAAAAGAAATGGTGAAACGATTAAGGAAAATTAAAACAACAACAAATAAATATATTGTATTAACACAATTGGTTTTCACACTTATTTCTTATTTTATTGGTTTGTTGAATTCTATATTGTAAAAAGAGCTAGTTACTTTGTATTTTTAAAGTATAAACCAATTAGTTAACTTCAGGCCCAAAAATCCCATTCTCCTTTCTTCATAACTTTATGAATATGAAAACAAAAAAGAGGGAATTAGGTATATTTCATTTTTCCCTTTTTAACAAAATTGCATTATTCCTGGTACCAAAACCATTCGTTAACTGTATAAGAAAGCATAAAGTAGTCCAGCAAGCAAAGGATTAGGGGTGTATATACGGTTTTGCTACATGATAAAATACATAATGAAGATATCTACGGCAGAACAAGAGTAACTGACATAGCATAATGGATTAAGAATCAGCAATGATAATGAACCATGGCTTAAAGTACTGACAACCAATAAGGAAGAAATGTTCTTATGAAGTAACAGCCTTATACTAAAAACCAAATTGTATGATGGTGCCCCACTAAATAGAGCGACTATCTGGAATGTAATATATGCAGAAAGTTACTGGATACAGGTAGCTAAGGATTAAGTTCAAAGAAGTAAAAATTTGGGGAAGGATATTCAGCACATGTGATGGACTGAGATGATAATGGTGAACAAAAAATAACACAATTTTTACAGTATATTGATAAGCTCACTAGTTAATTTACCTTATTACTATCAGGTAGGCTGCTACAATCACTTTCAGGATCCATCACTACTTTCACAAGTCTCATCTTAGGTCTCCCTTCTTTTGGGACCCTGTTAATATTGTTTAATTTCATATTTGTTACTAATTTTACCTCTGTAGGTGGTCCTATAAATGGTCTCTCTATTTTATTACTATTTATAAATTTCTTAGATTCAGAATTAAATTCATTCTTCTTGGATATTTTTGTATTTTCTGTAGTTAATTCTAATGGGTTTTTAAATGTGAAACCAATTTTTTTCAAGACACTAGCTAACGATGTTTTTTGACCATTATAGAGACCGCTTGCACGCAGAGAGATTACTAACTTTCTTAAAGTTGGCGTTTCCTTACGTAAGTAATAATTGTTTATATGATGCTTAATAGCCTCAACATTAATGTTATCAATTGCAGTCACAGTACACGATCTTCTTTTCTTTTTTGGTGTACGAAGTTCATTCTCTTCCATGCCACTACGGCCATATGCTTCAAATGTTATTCTTGACACTGTAGCACAACTTATTCCCAACGCTGCAGCAACACGTGCAAGCACATGCGACAGGGGTAAAAGAGGGCCACCGTTTTGGCATTCTCGTTCAAAATAGTCCCGCAGTCGTACCACAAATAGCCTCGACTGTTCTTGTAGCACCATTCCCTTTGGCATTTTGACTACTGATGAAATTATTAATTACGGTGTAAATCTTTCAATATAATACATTAACAGTATGGAAGAAAACAATTTTTTTATTACTCAAGTCACAGAGAACAATAAACATACGGAAAACTCAAGGGGTTGGGTTTGGGTTTCGCCTGAATTTGAAGTCTGTCACTGTGTATCAAGGGGACTTATCTGAAGTGTCCCCACGCAATTTTAGCTACCGGAGCTGCGTCGAAATATTAAAAAAATTCTAAATATATTCGTAAATCCTTAATTAATACCTGAACCACTAAATTCTTACGTTTTTTAAGTTGCGTCTGTCAAAATACTTTTTTTATAACTGACTTTACGGCTCTGGGTTCTAGCCCTTCTGAGCCTGAAGCTTCATGTATATTATATATAATGTACTCTGTGGCCTGAAGTTACAATGTATAATTAATAATTATCCTTCATAGTACACTGCTACACAATCATTCACAATATGTTGATGCGTCATATTGTGCAGCCCTTAGGAAATTTTGACGGCAACTTGTGCCAACAGACAGCTGACAGTTGGCGATGGTATCTCAAGGCACCTAAGCAGACAGACACCTTATCTTGAGAATCACGTTACCATCAGAGCACTTGTTTCACCGTTTCTACTAATAGTTCATATGCACAAACACTTAATACACAAAATCGCACCACTTCTATACATCAAAATCCACTTCAAACCATTAATTAAACAATAATACAGGAGCAGTAATCCGCCGCCGGTCAAGTTCCCGCCAAAACCCCCATGACAAAATCAAAATGCGTAAAATCACCCCTATCCCCCGATATTTATGTAAATAATTAGAATTGGGTACTTTTTACAGTATAATAACACTGCACCTTGCTTGAATATAATTGCACCATCAAATGCAATGATAAGCTCAAAAATGTACTAAAACCAAATTTGTTAAATGTCGATTGGGTGCATTCGACACTTAACAAATTTGATTTTATCAGATGAGTGCAATATTATATTAAACATTTTTACGCAATATTGAGAATGTAAGTTAGACTTAACATGAGGTTTTATTCTAAAATTGAAAGCTTTTTATGATAAAACGAGCCTTTGAATTTACACAGGTCCTATCTGTTTTCTATTTTTACTATGTTTGCGAGAAAATAACATAAATTCATCAAAGTTCTATCTTAAGATACCCTTGTTGTTGTGAAATACACAGTTAGGGCAGTGTTGTAATAAAAAATATGGGTGAATAAAATACGACTTATTAAGGCACTGATACTTTAATTTAACTTAAATTAATTGTTTATTAAAAAAAGTTATTATTAAATATTAAATAAAATGATGTGTGTTATACAGTTTTAAATAGAGCTTCAAAGTACTTAAAATCAATTTTGAATATCCATTACATCTTGGCTTGAATTTGAAGGGTTGAGTTCAGTCATGTAAAATTAACCCAATTATTTTATCTTCTGGTGCTCCTATCAGTGTGTTTTATAAGACCCTGTCATTCAGTCATATAGTGACTTCTCTTATAAAATACTAAACTCCGTCATTGCCGGTCCCAAGCCCCGATGGGAAAGGAGGAGGGGACGGTTCCGCCGGAGAGAGTGGGTGTATCCGGTGGACTAACACACCCACCTGCGCTAGGACCTGCGCAGTCGAGCGCCGTACGCGGGGATGAAGGAGTCCTGGAGGGTTGAGCCGATCGTCGCTGGGGTATATAGTGGCGAGAGGCAACACGCCCTCTTTGGTCCGGATTTCAAGCTAAACGGTGGCCCTATCTGCTAGCCACAGATAGGGAAATGGCCAAGCGCCCCGTCAGAGAGTCGCAGGCGAGGGATGTGGGGGCTGCCTAGTTTTCCTGAAAAGGGGGCTGGGTGGTGGTAAAGGCCATGCTGACAGAGCAAGTGACAGTTTATTCGGGTGGTTGGGATGGGCCTTGTCAGCCCCATCTACCAGCTGGATCGAGCTCCCGATGTCGCGCTGTGAGCCAACTTCGCGTCCCTATATTCTCCCGGTAATCCTAACGCCTGAAATTCCTTTTTTTTCTAAAGTAGGGCGTTCCCAAAGGTGCGGGCTCCATGGAGGGTGGGAAGCCGGGGGGATGAATTTTAAAGAACAAAAATTATGGACAATTTAATGCCCAATAAGAAAGAGGGAGTGGTGTCAGTGGTGCTTACCAGAGACATCAAAGAACAAGGGGGAACCGTCACTAAACCGACGGTTCCACGGACAGTACCGTCCAGCGTAGGTGCCCCCACCAAAGGGATAACTACCTCGCTGAACGTTTCCAAAACCAGTTCCAAGGAGCTGGAAGAGAAAAAAGAACAAGAGCCCGCGAGTAACAAAACTGCGGAGCCACTACGTACTGACGACCTTTTCCCTGCTGCCTGGCAAGTGGTGAGCCGTAAGGGGAAAAGCAAGGCACCCAAAAAGGTGACTTGCCGACCTGACGGACAATCAGGAGGGTCCATCCCTGCAGGCAGTAGTGGAAAGGCCAAAAAGAAGAACAAGAAGCAGCGGGAAAAAGGCCGTAGAGAACGAGCCGCATTGGCTGCTTCCAAAACTAAAACCAAGGAGGCTGGGCAAGCTACTGCGACTGGGGTGCTTGGCGCTGGAACCAGTAGCCGCGCTGAAGCTGGGAAGGATAAAAATACAGCCCAAGTGAAAGTCTCGGCCGCGGGAACCAGCTCTAGGATATCCGCCAGGAAGCAGCGAGCGGCCGAGCGTCCTGGGAAGTAGGAAAGAGCAGCCAAAAGGATGCTGGAAGAGTCCACCTCGCCTAGAGGGGAACACAAAAAAGTGCGACTTGAACAGCAACTAAAGACTGCAAGAACGAGCTACGCTTCTGCTGCTAAAGCAGATTTGGGTGTGGCCTTAACGTGTGCGCGTTCAGGTCACAATACGAAGGAAGTAGCAGACGACATCTCGTAGCAATACAGAGGAAGATGATCAGCGAGGCCTGGAGTAGCCAGGACCCTGATGCGTCGGACCCAGTTTTTAGGGGCAAACCCGTTTATACGGAAGGTGTCCTGAAACTGTGGTGCGACGATCAGAAGGCTCTGGACTGGTTGAAGGGGAATATTGCTACCCTCGACCTTATATCCAACACCTTGCTGACAATAAAGAAACAGTCAGAGATACCACAAAGAGTCAAATGTGGTATCCTTATCCCTGATGCCCAAGGGGCCTGGAAAGACTCACGCGACATTGGTCGCGTGCTGGCGTACCAGAACCGCTGGGTTAACATCAGGGACTGGCTGTTACTCAAGGCTGATAAGCAGACGGACGGGTGGTTCCTCGTTGTTTCGGTGCCGGAGGATCATACCCCGACCCTGATGAAGGCCGGACTCCGTCTCGCATGTGTATGCGGGGCGGTATACGTAAAATTCCAGGGTCGTGGAGGTAAATTCTTTGACATTCCACCTAGCAAAGAGGTATAAAACAACCCGGAAGTTATGGATACCGGAGCCATGGTTACCGGTACAGCGGAATCACTGGAGGCCAAGTCCAGTGAAAGAACGGTCTGCACAATTGAGCCGAAGCCCCCAGTGGAGATCGGGCTCAGCGGCAGCTCACTGAGTGACGAAGAGGACTGCATTTTGCCGACCACTTCCGACTCGGTGGCTGATGATGAAACCCGAGATCTTCTGGCCAGCCTATTTTTGGGCGGGGACGGGGAGGACGCGATCAATGATGGCGTGCCCTTCGTCCAAAACTAGCCTAGTGCAGGCCAACCTCCACCACAGCGAAACTGCGTCGGCTCAATTACGCAAGTGGTTGGAGGTTCAAAGGACTGCCATAGCCTTAATCCAGGAGCGGTGGGTTGCGGCTGGTAAAATTAAAGGCCTAAACAACCTAAAAGGTAAGCTATTCTACAGCTCTGAACACGACAAGCCTAGAGCGTGTATTTACACTACTAAAGATATATGTGCACAACCATTAACAGATTTCTGTTCTAGAGACATGTATGCTGTGGCAATACAATACACACAGGAGAGAAGATTAGTCGTCGCCTCGGTCTACATGCCGGAGGAAGACACTCCTTCCTTCCCCTCATGACCTCGGCAGGCTGGTGAACTTCTGCGAGAGGACCGGACTAGAGGTTGTGATCGGGACGGACTCCAACGCACATCATCCCCTTTGGGGAATGGAAAAACCAAATGAACGAGGTTAGGTTTTAGTTGAATATTTATTTAGTACTAACCTTGTCGTGAAGCGACAATTAAAAAAAAATAACCTAACCTAACAACAACGAAACAACAAAACTAGAACAAGAAAATAATATATTTAAAATTTTAAAAAGATATTTACAGTTTTATATAAAAGAAATGAAGTATGATGATGGTGATGGGTGACGTGAATTACAATTAAATAGAAAATAAGATAGATGAATATTGAAGCGGAGCCTGAAGATCAAAGTGGCACACCGCGCTTAGCGGTGGTGGCACGCAGCGCCTGGTCTAGGCACACGCAGCGCCTGGAGTAGGCACACGCTGCGCTTGGAGTAGGAGTAGGCACACGCTGAGCTTGGAGTAGGCACACGCTGAGCTTGGAGTAGGCACAAGCGGCGCCTTGATTAGGCGCTCTCAGCGCCTGGAGTAAACGCTCGCAGCGCCTGGAGCAAGCACGCACAGCGGCTAAAGATAGCACGGGCACTAGTAGGTGGAGGCGTAGGCGACGACTTCAGGTGAAGGCAAAGGTCTGCAGGATCCCGGAGCAGTGCGGCCCCGCGCTTGGAGTAGACTAGGGGACGACTTCAGGTGAAGACAGAGGCTTGCAGGATCCCGGAGCAGTGCGGCCCCGCGCTTGGAGTAGACTAGGCGACAACTTCAGGTGAAGACAGAGGCTTGCAGGATCCCGGGGCAGTGCGGCCCCGGGATATGGCCTTTAGGAGATGCTTCCCGTTTGAAAGCTGAAGCGAGACTCCCTGTATTGACCGATCGTTCGGCTTTTATACCTTTTTAGAGAGAACGGGAAATCATTTAAATTAAAAGCAAATTTTTGTAAATGGCCCAGAGGAAAAGAGTATTTATGAGGAAATATTGAAGTAAAAACATCAAACCGGTAACGAATTCGAATAAAAATTGCCATGACAACGACGATGTCAAAACATAGCAAATTTTGGTTTTAGGCTCGTAACAAAGAAACGGCAAGATTTAAGTAAAAAATGAGATATTATTGATATAGGAAAAAAGGTAGCGCAACAGCGCGCACGAAAACCGAAATTGCAGAGTTACGGAGAACTAAATAAAAGATCAAAAAAGGTAAACTCTATTGACACCGATTTAAAAAGCGTGAAAATACGAAGTGAAAATGACCTGTTATTGTGCTATTATGGTCCAAAAACGTTACAGGATCCTATGGAAATAAAGGTGATGCAAAATATGAATGCAGAAGATCAAAAACAGAATGGAAAAATAAATATAAAAAAGTGTAAAATGATATGTAAGTACCATAACACTACTTTCCCCCCCCCCCCCCGACCCTGGAAAATTTTTGACTCAGCAAAAATTTTGACATGTACATTCTAAAAGAAAACCATAAAAACACAGCTTTGCTTCTGCAAAGCTGTGTTTTTATACAGATATCAACAGGCATTTGTACAGACATCAACAGGCAAAATCAGATATACTATCTCTTACATTCATCATCTGCATTCAGGTAAGGGTGGAGTTCACATTCAATGACTACCACTCTAAAAGTGTGTTTTCGAACGGACATTCAGACTTATTTAAGGAGTAGTCATCCGCTCCTGCGTGGGAAAAAAATTAATTTAAGCAAGCTTTAGTCGAAGAGACACCACTCTAAAAGTGTGTTTTCGAAAGGACATTCAGGCTTATTTAAGGAGTTGTCATCCGCTCCTGTGCTGAGAGCGCCTAATCAAGGCGCCGCGTGTGCCTACTCCAAGCTCAGCGTGTGCCTACTCCTACTCCAAGCGCAGCGTGTGCCTACTCCAGGCGCTGCGTGTGCCTAGACCAGGCGCTGCGTGCCACCACCGCCAAGCGCGGTGTGCCACTTTGATCTTCAGGCTCCGCTTCAATATTCATCTATCTTATTTTCTATTTAATTGTAATTCACGTCACCCATCACCATCATCATACTTCATTTTTTTATATAAAATTGTAAATATCTTTTTAAAATTTTAAATATATTATTTTCTTGTTCTATTTTTGTTGTTTCGTTGTTGTTAGGTTAGGTTCTTTTTTTTTTAATTGTCGCTTCACGACATTTTGGCGCCCAACGTGGGGCCCGAAATTGCAGAGTTACGGAGAACTAAATAAAAGATCAAAAAAGGTAAACTCTATTGACACCGATTTAAAAAGCGTGAAAATACGAAGTGAAAATGACCTGTTATTGTGCTATTATGGTCCAAAAACGTTAAAGGATCCTATGGAAATAAAGGTGATGCAAAATATGAATGCAGAAAATCAAAAACAGAATGGAAAAATAAATTTAAAATAGTGTAAAATGATATGTAAGTACCATAACACTACAACCTAACCTTTTTATACATAGGTTCTGAACCTACTTTCATAAACAAACGCTGTCGCACTATAATCGACCTCACACTTGCAACAGAAGGAGCAGCGCAACTAATTACGGGATGGCATGTGTCGAAAGAGGCCTCATGCTCAGACCATAGATGGATCTGCTTCGCACTACAGGTCGATATCCCCTCTACACCACCATGGAGAAATCCCCGCAAAACGGATAAAACAAAATACCTAAATAGGCTGACGTCTTCGCTCGCGGATTTTGAGGGGATAAATACTATAGCAGATCAGTCGCTCCTAGAAGAACAGGTAGCAGCTGTTACTAAGGCCATGATAGACAGCTACCATGAATCATGTCCAGAAATAACTCCACCAAGACATGCCGAGGTAAAGCAAAATCCATTGGGCCATTCACAGTTTACTCCCCTATAAGGCGGCAGGACCTGACGGCATATTCCCGGCACTCATACAGTGGGGGGGTAAAGCCCTAATAGTCAGACTTGTTGCCATAATGCGAGCCTGTCTGGCTCTTAAATATGTTCCTAAGGGATGGAGGGAAGTGAAAGTTACATTCATACCCAAACCAGGTAAGAGCGACTACACTGACCCTAAATCCTACAGGCCCATTAGCCTCACATACTTTCTCCTAAAGACGATGGAGAGGATGTGTGAAAGGGGGGGGGTCGGTGCTAATGAACTTACCACTACACGACAAGCAACACGCCTACAGTATAGGCAAATCAACAGAATCGGTACTTCATCAGGTAATTACAAAGATTGAAGAGGCCATCCAAAACAAAGAAATATGTCAAGGTTCCTTCATAGATATAGAAGGTGCTTTTGACAGAACGAACTTCTCCAGCATAAAAGGTGCACTCAGTAGACATAAAGTTGAACCGGCACTGATCGACTGGATAGTTTACATGCTCAGTACACGAATAATAAAGATTGCTGGTGAATCTCAACCAATCCAAATTAAGAAAGGCTGCCCGCAGGGTGAGGTTCTCTCACCTCTCCTGTGGAATATGGTCATTAATGAACTCATCAGCAAATTAAATGCCAATCACTTCTATACAGTAGGTTATGCTGATGACCTGACAATACTGGTCTCTGGAAAGACAGCAAGCATAGTGTGCGACCTGACCCGAGCGGCTCTCCGTATAGTGGAGAGATGGTGCAGGGAATACGACTTAACCGTCAATCCAAATAAAACGGTTTTAGTAATGTTCACACAAAAACGAAAGCTGAATAACTATCATCTTCCAAGTCTTTTCAGCACAAACCTCCAGCTATCCTCTGAGGTAAAATATTTAGGTCTTACCTTGGACAGCAAACTTAACTGGAATAAACACATAGAAAACAAAATCAACAAAGCCAGTATAACTTTCTGGCAATGCAGAAACATGATTGGCAAAAGATGGGGACTGACGCCAAAAATCATACTGTGGCTTTACAAAACTGTAATTCGGCCCATGATCACATACGGCGCTCTGGTATGGTGGACCAAGACAAATTAAGCCACCACAATTAAGAAGCTTCAGCGCTACCAGAGACTGGCATGTTTGGCTGCCACAGGCTGCATAAGAACTACACCAACAGCAGCCTTAGAAGCGATGCTGGAGCTAACTCCGCTTCATCTACATATACAACAAGAAGCGACTTTAGCTGCCATCAGACTCAAGGCCCTAAATCTTTGGAGTAAGAATAGTGTCCCTCATACAGGCATAATTGATAGAATTCATTCAAAAATTCCTATCCTACAAGCCAAATACGATAGGATTCCTAAACAATTTGTTTTCGATAAGAAATATAAGATACAATTAAATGAAAACAGCCAGCCGGAAGGATTAAGCCCAAAAGAGCTTAAAATTTTCACCGATGGTTCTAAAACAAATGAAGGTGTAGGTTCTGGAGCTTTCTCTGAAGACCTCAATATTCACATATGCACACCGCTGGGTACCTATAACACGGTCTTTCAGGCGGAATGTATGGGTATCATTCAAGCGGCCATAGCAATAGATGCTAGGAAGGTTAATGACTTCCCCATCAGAATACTGACCGACAGTAGGGCGGTACTAAAAGCTCTGAGTTGCAATGTGGTGAACTCGGGACTAATATATGAATGCCATCAACGATTAAATGAGGTATGTAAAAACAACAATATGACTCTGCAATGGATAAAGGGACACAGTGGATCCAGAGGCAACGATGCAGCAGACGAACTAGCCAGAAGAGGATCGGCTCTGGCCACTATAGGGCCGGAACCAATCATACCAATCCCCTTTGGTAACGTTCGTTCACTGGTACGTAGACACTTCACTAATCAACACGCTCAGCTTTGGAAAAATCTAGTAGACTGTAGACAAGCTAGGGAGGCCCTGCCTGAAATAAACAGTCGCTTAACCAAAGTTTTAATGAGACTGAACAAGCCGCAGATTAGGATAGTAACAAGTGCTATCACAGGACACGGCACCTTTAACAAACATTTATTTACTATAGGTGTTACAGATAGTCCCCTATGCAGGGCATGTATGGGGGAGGAAGAAACGGCGGCCCACGTGCTACTGAAATGTCCGGAGGTCGCTACATACAGGGCTAAACATCTCGGCACGCCGGGATCACTCCCCGAAGTTGCATGCAACATTAAGGGACTGTTTTGAGCTTCTTCGGGGAGATCTCATGGCTCGAATAATCACATTATTCCTGCCCAGACGCAAAATACGCGCATAGACGTGGAGTTGCGGAAAACAGCCCGTCGTAAACTAAACTAAACTAAACTATAAAATACTAATATGTAGCACAGTAAATTTCGGAGAGAAGCGTTTGTAGATTTGCATATTCAAGTCTTTTGGAACAACTTGTATAACCAAGGACATCGTTAATAGTAACTATACCAAAAGGAAGTAGATGACATAGGAGTTAGCGTACCTACTCTAAAATGAGTCGTATAGTATCAAAGGCAAAGTAGGTAGATAGTGAAAAATGAGTTATGGGTATAGCAACACATTAAATCCAAAGAAACTTACACTATCGGTCTTTCAGAAACAAAGATTACCATAATACCCTTAAAAACTTGATTGAAAATTCAATTGAGTTTCAAAGCTGGCAATCTTTCTTATCTTAGAATCACGTAGAGAGAGAATAAACTACCCTCTACGTAGAATCATAACCGGTCATCTTTTAGTTTCCACCAATCAGAAAGGTCCCTACAGCCTACACCCTACAGTCGCGTCCACAGAGTACATTATATTAGTAGCAGGTGTTGGAGTGTGTTCCATGATTAAAATTACTTATGTTTAGGCACCAAGTCACAACAAAAAACAATAAAAACTGGAGACAAAACTGTACTCCATCTGCACTAGCCGCCATGTTGCGACGCGACTGTCTGTAACACAGAACACAATTACTCTCTACCAAGAGAAGAATGCCAACTTCATACTAAAAAACGGAAACACGTGTTTACGAGTGTACACGAAAAGCGCTACGGTGGACGCCCATATAAAACTTTTTAGCGGGAATTTCAAACCTTTGTATTCTGTAACTTTAAACTTTTTATTTAAGGCTTATTCGAGTAATTTTGGCTCAAGCCTCACAAACCTATGGGGTAAATTCCCATATTTTTTTAGAGGTTGCACCAAAATTACCCGAATATGGATTAGTATGTGGGATAAAATAAAACTATAAATAAGTATAGTTATGTAATTTTAGTTTCTGGAAGACAGATTGTTTTATAAACGACACATTATTATTGATGTTTTTTATTGTTTTTGTACATATTATTTCTACGCTGGTTACTGATGTATAACACATGTTATTGTCAGAGAGTTATTCTTCACAGAACATTAACGTAAATTTAAATCAGCAAAATTGTCATGGTGAAAAGTTAACTCAGCCCAAATACATGATCTGAAACAGATAAAATTCGAGTTAATATAGTAATAATCCCTACAAATAACGATCAATACATTTAAAATGCTTAAATACTTACCACAATATTGTTAAAAGTAATCCTTCTACTATTGTAGGAAACCTGCAGAAAGTAATTAGATGATTTTGTGCTTTTTGTTTGCACTACGCTTAATTTACTTTTGATTCAGTTAGCTGATATTTTTTCGACGATTTTAAGCCGCCGTTACTCTATCTAGAGAGTAAATAATCTAAGAACATATATTAGTTTTGACATGCAACAGATTCGGCCTCTACCCGAAATTCCCATATCAAAAGCATTTTATTTGAGACAAATATGGTTTTATAATGAGGGTATCCATATCATTAATAGAGATAGGCATAGGTCTTATTTATGCACTTGGACAGAAGACTGTGGTGGAAAGGGTAGTGTAGAAGTTCTTAGTTCACTATTTTACTGTTTAAATAATCTAACTAGTTTGGAAAGTTCTCAACACTTGTTAATATGGTCAGATTCTTGCAGTAGGCAAAATAAAAATCAATTTCTAAGTGTATTATATCAGTACATGATTTCACATAAAATGTTTGCGTCTATTGAACACAAATTTCCAGAAGTAGGACACACATTTTTAGATTGTGACAGAGATTTTGGCCGCATAGAAAAACTTTTAAGAAGAAATTAAACAAAAATTACTCCTAATAATTACAGAAAAATAATTAAAATGGCATAAAAAATTCCGTTATTGAAGATATGAATCACCACTTTTACGATTTTAACAAATTAAAAGATGGTTTGGGGATAATAATACCTAACACATATACATTAAACAAAAAATCAATTTTAAAATTAATGTCAAGTGGATTCACATTGAAGACTTTAGCAGATATTTTTATAACAAAAACTATGACCCACCCCTACACACCATTTCTGGAAGTCTCCCTTGTAAAAAAATGTGATGTTATCCCAACAGTGTTCATTAGATGTAACATGAATCACAAGGATAAAATTTCAAAAGAAAAACTTGGTAATATAAAAACACAACTTGATTATATTGAGCAGGATTCTCAGTGGTTTTACATAAATATTCTAAATTCTCAATAATTAATAAATAGTCTTATAAAAATTATAAAATTCATTATAAATTGTTTTTAAAAATAAAACCATTTCATATAAATAATGGTATTTAATTTTTTACCACAGAGAGCCTTTGTAAGTTCTGAACAAAACTCAATATGGTTTATAGTAAACAAAGGTGGTATGTTCATATTTTCATTGTTTTTTAATAAATTTGCATAGAATAACCTATTTTTTTATATTATATATATAATAATGAGTCTTATCTAAGTATTGGTACTAATATTGTATTGTAAAACTATAAGATTTAAGTACTAAGTTCATTTGATTATATATTGTTTTCAAACGCTCATTACTCGTTTAGAACTATTTGTTAGTTAACACCTTTAGACCCGATTTCACCAAACTCTTCTTAATTACCCGTTAAGAAATGTTCTGTTAAAATTGACGTCGACGTCAAAAAGGTTTCCGTTCTATAAACGGATCTTAACAAGGCGTTGCTAAATGGAACATCAACTAGATATTGTCTGTGATCAAGTGAACAAAATCGACCGGTCTAACTTGTCATTCTTTCCATTTCACTCTCGCAATTATGCAGTTAAATCAAAATGTCATGGCACGTATACAAAACGTTCTGTAAACAGTATAATTTTATATTAGTCGTTTTGAACGTCAAACATTTTCGGTTTCGCGCTTGTAGATTTCGTTTTGTGGTGGTTTTAATTCCTACTTTTTTTAATTTTTAGTTAATTTGTGTTTTAAAATGTCGAAAAAAAAATCGTGGACCTAACTTCTGTGCTAGTGAAAAAGAAATTTTAATAGGATTCATTATAAAACATAAACATATTATAGAAAACAAAAAAAACAGATGCAGTGACGATTGCTCATAAAAATGAGGGTTAGGACGTCGAACAATATTATCTAAAAGTTCTAAAATATCATCATTTTCGTCTTCAAAAATAAAATTACACGCCGCTTCTATTTTATTTCACCAACTGACAAAAAATTGACAGCCGTTAAAAGCATTAACGGACCTTTGGAGCAGTGATTAACTTTAACGCCTTGTAAAGAGAAATAACCATTCGTTAGTACGTGGTGAAACACTCACCACGCCTAACGGGTTGTTATCTATTTAATTGGACGTTAAAACTAACTAACAGAGTATGGTGAAACTAGTTCTTATCCACTTAACCCTTCAATTATTTATTTAATGAGATCAGAAATACAGCCAGGAAACAAAATAGCCGATTTTTTTTTTCAAAATTATGTTATTGCAACACACAATATAAAAATATAATTTTCAACAAAAAAAATTCTCGCAATAACTTAACATTCTTAAAATAAAACGTCTTGGTACAAAAACTTTGAGCTCGCGCGTGTGTGACGCCGTCTAGCTACATAGCAAAACTACGCTTATAGTTCGGCCGTTCAGAGAATGCGTTCCTGACACCTATCAGTTAGTCACGACTATAGATGGGCACAACATAACACTGAGTTCGTTACCGTTCCTCCAAAATGAACCGCCGCGTTATTTTTAAGATTATTTTCGTTTTAAATTGGCGGAATCATTTAAAATTTATATTTTAGTAATTTAAGTGGAAACCAAAAAAAGGTAATATTAATATAATAAAATTGTTTTATTTATTCTTTGTTACAAAGTTACAATCTGCATTTCTATGCAATAAAGTACATTGAATTGAATGTGTGTACAGAATATTAATCACACTCCGATTCGCTTGAGGAGGTGGTGTCTTCATCATCATCTTCGCCTACATGTATAATTATATTATTATCAATAACAGAATCAATCCTGATATCTCGGTCAAAATGTTCCACAATCAGGTTTTTAGTCTTCTCAACAACCTTTGCCCAGTCATCTCTTGTGACTTCCCCGCAGGTTTCTTTTAATAGGGTCATCATCTTTTTCGTGCTGAATGGCGGGGACGTATTGTGGCGGGCGGCGTAACCTTTTATTTGAGCCCAGATTAGCTCAATCGCGTTATATTGGCAATGATACGGTGGAATTCTTAGAATGCGATGACCGTACTCCAGAGCCAGTTCATCGATTTCGTATCGCACATTTGCCGCTTTATTTTCTAGCTCTGGTTTTAGCATCTGCATATTTGCGTCAATGCCTTTTGCTTGTAACCAAGTCACCATTTCTTCTTTTTTATTAGCTAGGGTAGGTGGTTTCTGTATTTGAACCGAGTGATAGGAGGCATTATCCATGAATATTACAGAAGGCTCTGCTAGGCTGGGCAAAAACACGTTCTGGAACCACTCTTTAAATGTAGTGGCATTCATTTCCTCGTGGTAGTCATTTGTGGTTTTTGGTATTGAAATGCCAGTAACGCGTTCTCCTGAACCTGCGTGGCATATTATCAGACGGGCCCCCTTACCCATTGGTACTTTCGACGTCGACGCTTGTGTATCATCCGTCCAAGAACGGGAAACCGTGTGATTGGCGTTTAGCAATGTTTCGTTAATGAACACGACATTATCCCAGTTATCAATATTTTTTGCTTCTCTCAAAAAACTTATCCGTTTTAAAATTATGTCGTATCGTTCTAATAAAATTTTTCTTTTGTCTGTTTTTTTTATACGAAAAACCAATATCTTTTAAGATTTTGGTTAAAGCAGTTTTACCCCCGCTAAACAGTTCAGCTTCTCTTAACGATGTCAAAAGCTTCTTCCTGTTGAGATACTCATTTCTGGAATAGTAACCATATATATGATTTCTGATTGCATCGGCGTCAAAGGTGTCAATATCTGTCACGGGTTTAGTTCTACGTTTCTTCTTCGGAGTACGTAAAATATTATCTTCCGTGCCAGTAGAGCCAAACTTTTCTTTATTAATATTTGTTATCGTTCGTTTGCTAACTCCAAGCGCCTGAAAGACGCGTTCTTGTACTTGTTCAACAGGTAACAGGGGTCCGCCATTTTGCCGCTCCCGCTCAAAGTAATCTTGCAGCTTGATGATTAACTCACGGGTTCCACTTTTCAATGTTTGTCCACGTTTAGGCATTATTATGCACCAAAAGTAAAAAGAACGCAATACAAAACACAATCGAAGTCCGATTTAGCGCCGATGTCAGTTTCAAAAGCAGAAACAGTCCATTAAACGAAAGCCGGGTAATCAAATAAAACAGATCGAAAACACTTGAAGAACGTGGTCTATACGCACGAAACGACAACAGACGACTGTTTTAGCGTCACAAAATGGCGGCCCATAACGCCGTTTGAGGTTACCATTTTCAACCTAAATATAAAAATGCTACTTTCTTTCGCGCGTTCGGTTTGGTCGTAGTTTTATTTTTATATTTAATAAAAGTTACCTTATAGTCCATTATTTTCAAATTCTTAAAAAGAAAAACAAAACGTATTATTTTATAAAGTATAACTGTATAAGAACAGATTACGATGCTGTTATTGCCTGTTATTGTTAGCACAGCACTACAAATATAAAGCGCTGACATAATCTTGTAATAGCGCAGTATAGATTTAGAAAAATATTGTTTACCAAGTTATTTGACACTCAGTTTGGCACAAAATTATAACATTCATTGATTATTGATATAATAATGTTGTTTTAATGCTCATCAATTGTTAAAACGGTAAACAACCAGCAAAAATATATTTATCGTAACTGCAACGCCATTACAAAGTTACGTCGTCAGTTCAATCGCGACGTGTCAGGAACGCATTCTCTGAACGGCTGAACTATAATAGTTAGTAAGAAACCATTTCAGCTATTCCCCAGTAGGTGAAGCTAATAAATGTAAGGTAAAAACCCGTTTTAGGAATGTTCCTGTTTCGATATCAAAATGTCGATAATGTTGTTGAAGGTTACTAAGTTCGTAATGTTTTACGATATAATAATAGAGAATATGTATGCTTTTTTATTGTATAAATTTATTTATTTTGACTTCCGTCACACCAAAAAAGTCCACAGTACCGCAGCCGATGAACAACTGCAACACCAGAGGAATTGCAGATGCGTTACCGGCCTTTTAAAAAGGAGTAGACTCTTTTCTTGAAGGTGCCTAAGTTGTATCGGTCCGGGAAAAATCGCTGGTGGTAGTCGATTCCATAAGGAAATTGTGCGAGGAAGAAAACATCTTTTAAATCGCACAGTGGTGGACCGTTAAACATGATATGGATGGGATCGCGAGTTTTGTCGCGATGTGCGATGGTGAAATTGAGCGGCTGGAATTAGTCCGAAAAATTCCTCAGAGCATTCTTCGTGGCATAACGATAAAATACGCAAAGATATGCAACATCTCTACGCAGTGCCAGTTAATCAAGCCGATCGGAAAGAACTTTTTTTTTTCATTTCTTTAACAAAAATACACTTTAAATCTAACATATTTTAGAAAAGCACTGAACTTAAAAGTCGTTACACGATAAGTTATTATAGAAATTCAAAAGTTTGCGCGTTTACCGCTAAAAAGAACATCTTTGTCGTATCTCCCTAATTTCAGAGCAGTCCCCTTTTTGTCGCAGCCAGTAGCGGAATCTTCGGCGTCAACATATCTAATGACCTGCAGAAGCATGGTCACTTGGAAGAGAAAGCTAAACTGGTTTTTAAAAAGCTTGGCGTACTCCGTAGAGCGGGACAGTATTTCATGCCTACACATCGCAGGTTCGGCCTCACATGGAACATTGTTCTCATTTCTGGGCCAGGGCTCCCCAGTGCGAGCTCCTTCCACTTGATCGCATAGAGAGCAGAGCGGCTCGAATCGTCGACGACCGAGTTCTCTTTGATTGGCTCGATTCACTGGCACTAAGTCCGAAGAGTACAATTTGCCACTATGTCTGGCGTATGTGGACTATGAGAAAGCCTTTGATTCCGTCGAAATTTGGGCGGTGCTGCAGTCCCTTCAGCGGTGCCAAGTTGACTGTCGGTATATCGAAGTGCTGAAGTGTTTGTACAATAGAGCTACGATGGCTATCCGAGTACAGAACCAGAGTACGAAACCTATCCAATTGCAGAGAGGTGTAAGACAGGGTGATGTTATATCCCCGAAACTCTTCACCGCTGCATTGGAAGACGTTTTCAATCTTCTGGACTGGAAAGGATACGGTATTAACATCAATGGCGAGTACATCACTCACCTTCGGTTTGCCGACGATATAGTCCTTATGGCAGAATCGCTGGAGGACCTAAGCACTATGCTCAATGACCTCAATAGTGTCTCCCAACGGATAGGTCTTAAGATGAACATGGACAAAACAAAGATTATGTTTAATGTCCATGTCACACCTATGCCGGTAGTTGTTGGGAGCACTAAGCTCGAAGTTGTTGACTAGTATGTTTACCTGGGACAAATAGTCCGACTAGGTAAGTCCAACTTCGACCGAGAGGTCAATCGACGGATTCAACTCGGCTGGGCAGCGTTCGGGAAGCTACGACACATCTTCTCGTCAGACATACCTCAAAACCTGAAAACGAAATTGTACAACCAGTGCGTGTTGCCAGTGATGACTTACGGAACTGAGACGTGGTCCTTCACTGCTGGCCGTATGAGGAAGCTCAAGGTCGCTCAGCGAGCTATGGAGAGGGCTATGCTCGGAGTTTCTCTGCGTGATAAACTTAGGAATGAGGTTATCCGCAGTAGAACCAGAGTAACCGACATAGCCCAACGGATTAGTAAACTGAAGTGGCAGTGGGCCGGCCATATAGCTCGAAGAACCGACAACCGATGGGGAAGAAAGGTTCTCGAGTGGCAGCCTCGTACCGGTAGGCGAAGTGTAGGGCGTCCCCCCACGAGATGGAGTGACGACCTGATAAGACATGCAGGAAGTCGATGGATGCAGGTGGCTCAGGACCGTGCTTTGTGGCATTCTTTGGGGGAGGCCTATGTTCAGCAGTGGACTTGTGAAGGGCTGTAATGATGACTGGCACTATGTAGGGATGTTGCATCCCTTTGAATTTTCTATCGTATTTACGACGGAAAGTGCTCTGAGGAATTGTTCGGATTAATTCCAGCCACCAAACTTCACCAACATACATCGCGACAAAATTTACGTTACCATCCACATCATTTGAATGATTGGCGACCCACTACCTTGCGATTTATTAGGACTTTTCTTAGGAATCGTTTACCATCGGCGATTTTTATGACCGATACGACTTAGGGACCTTCAATAAACGAGATTACTCCTTTTTAAAAGGCCGACACTGCAATTTTCCTGGTTTTGTAGAATTATATTAAAATTTATATAGAAGGCTATCTCATTGACTGGTTGTACTAGCTGACATAGACGTTTCAACCAACGGCCGTGTGCCCCGAACACAGACCCACCCGATTTCTTTATTGGTATGGGTACAGTATCGTTTACTGTTTCACCTCCTTAAATATTGTATCTTTAGCGATAGCTCTTATCGATAAACGTTGTCAATCACTAACTCTTTGGTACAAATATTTTTTAAATTTAGGAAACGAATGCGTCTTGAGCTTTTGATGATGTCACTAAGACTAAATAACACAAATCCGAAATATATCCTATAGGAGGACATAAGTAAGCCGTGACCATTTGTTGCTGATGTCCAGTCTATTACTACTACTTAAATGTCTCTTATAAAATATATAATAAAATTAATTAACCACAATTACTCTTATAAAATATATAATAAAATTAATTAATATTGCTTGATTTTTAAATTTAAACGTCTATCATTTAAATGTGACGAAGTGAATAATGCTATATCAAAATCAGTGCATTGGTTTAACGTTAATAATCTGCATTTAAACGGCAATAAAACTAAATGTATTAAATTTACAACAAAGAATGTTAAAAATCTGAATACCAATGTGTTTTTAAATGGGGAAGAACTGAGCCCTGTTGGATCATCTGTTTCTTTGGCATTACTCTCGACGCAAAGCTTCAGTGGGGCCCCCATATATCACACTAGCATGTACTAGCAAGCAGACTAAGCTCTGCAGCTTATGTTGTAAAAAATACTAGAGATTTCACTGATGTCGAGAGAGCTAGATTAATTTATTTCAGTTATTTCCATTGCAAAATGTCTTATGGGATTTTGCTATGTGAAAATGCGTGAAATGATTTAGAAACTATTTTTTTTTTGCAGAAGAGGGCCATAAGAGCTATTTACAACCTTAAACCAAGTCTCTTAGAGAAAAATTTAAAGAAATAAATATATTAACTTTGGCCTTTCAGTATTTTATGAAAATTTTATGTATGTTGTTCACAAAAACAAAGATAGTTTTAGTAAAAAAAAGTAATATACACTCTGTAAACACTAGGAACAAACACAAGCTAGTGATACCGGTCTCTTGACTCCATAGAGTCAGTAATTCATTCTTGGGACAATGTATGTAGTTTGTAATAATTTATATTGTAAAATTTATTTTAAAAAAGTCCCGCTGGGTTTCTTGTTGGTTCTTCCCAGGACAGAGGATTTTTATTTTTGAGTAATCCCATCGACGGGCAGCAGAGGAACGAGGCCACGTGGCCACGTGGAAATGTCCTATCATAATAAACTATATGGGAGAAAGCTAGAACACATAGTACTTACCAGTATCCGAGGCTAACTTCGCACCAAGGCTTGGTCAGGCCGTGAGTGTGTAAAGTGAATGGCGAGTAGTGTTCAGTGATGTGTAAATGTCTGCGACCTGGGCAAGCTTAGGCGACCAGCAGCGGCCGAGTTCCAGGCTGCCCCAAAATACTGCATCGCTCCAGCAGGCTCCATCGCTGGACCATTTCTTTCTTCATTGTCACTATTTCAGTCTTTTAGCTTCATTGTACATTTAACTAACTTAAACTCACCTAATTCCACATTCATCGTAGAATCGAACACGTGATACCCGACACCAGCAAGGACTAAAAGAAAATAAGGGCTGCCGGAGAGGAATATTTCCGTTTTTATTCGATCGACTGTCGCTCTGCTAACGCCCCAAACAAATGCAACATTTTTCAGTATTTTATTAAAATTAAACTGGGATATTTTTTCAGTTTTCAGTTCACTTTCCTATTCATTTAAATATATATATATTGTAAATAACTATTACTTTGCATGTTAATATCATTTTTTAATTTTTGAAATCCACGTTAGAGAATAAATTTTCCATTATGCACAACTGTAGAGATCAAAGTTTGAAATAGAAGTGAAATAAAAATAAATGTATAGAGGTCTATGAACAGCGATTGATGGCACATTCCTATTGTTATTGACATTTATGGCCCGACGACTCAGTTGATAACGCGGGCACTATAAGTATCTTGGGCCAGTTTTTATCCTGTTTCTATAGATGACTTGTAGTGTTATGGTACTTACATATCATTTTACACTATTTTTAATTTATTTTTCCATTCTGTTTTTGATTTTCTGCATTCATATTTTGCATCACCTTTATTTCCATAGGATCCTGTAACGTTTTTGGACCATAATAGCACAATAACAGGTCATTTTCACGCTTTTTAATCGGTGTCAATAGAGTCTACCTTTTTTGATCTTTTATTTAGTTCTCCGTAACTCTGCAATTTCGGGTTTCGTGCGCGCTGTTGCGCTACCTTTTTTCCTATATCAATAATATCTCATTTTTTACTTAAATCTTGCCGATTCTTAATTACGAGCCTAAAACCAAAAATTGACATGTTTTGACATCGTTATTTATCTGGTTGTCATGGCAATTTTTATTCAAATTCGTTAGCGGTCTGATGTTTTTATTTCAATATTTCCACATAAATACTCTTTTCCTCTGGGCCATTTACAAAAATTTGCTTTTAATTTAAATAATTTCCCGTTCTCTCTAAAAAGGTATAAAAGCCGAACCATCGATCAATACAGAGAGTCTCGCTTCAGCTTCCAAACGGGAAGCATCTCTTAAAGGCCTTATCCCGGGGCCGCACTGCCCCGGGATCCTGCAGGCCAGGCGCCGGGATCCTGCAAGCCTCGGCCTTCACCTGAAGTCGTCGGCGTAGCCTACTCCAAGCGCGGGGCCGCACTGCTCCGGGATCCTGCAAGCCTCTGTCTTCACCTGAAGTCGTCGGCGTAGCCTACTCCAAGCGCGGGGCCGCACTGCTACGGGATCCTGCAAGCCTCTGTCTTCACCTGAAATCGTCACCTAGCCTACTCCAAGCGCGGGACCGCACTGCTCCAGGATCCTGCAAGCCTCTGTCTCCACCTGAAGTCGTCGCCTAGCCTACTCCAAGTGCGGGGCTGCACTACTCCGGGATCCTGCAAGCCTTCACCTTCACCTGGAGTCGTCGCCTACGCCTCCACCTACTAGTGCCCGTGCTATCTTTAGCCGCTGTGCGTGCTTGCTCCAGGCGCTGCGTGCCACCACCACCAAGCGCGGTGTGCCACTTTGATCTTCAGGCTCCGCTTCAATACTCATCTATCTTTATTTTCTATTTAATTGTA
The DNA here is from genome assembly GCA_033319125.1 of Parnassius glacialis. NCBI lineage: Eukaryota > Metazoa > Arthropoda > Insecta > Lepidoptera > Papilionidae > Parnassius > Parnassius glacialis. Next base: position 36,903,864 of record JAVANC010000018.1, read on the forward strand.
ATTCACGTCACCCATCACCACCATCATACTTAATTTTTTTATAAAAAATTGTAAATATCTTTTTAAAATCTAAATATATTATTTTCTTGTTCTATTTTTGTTGTTTCGTTGTTGTTAGATTAGGTCCTTTTTTTTAATTGTCGCTTCACGACAGACTGTACACAGCTTAGGGAGAAAATCGGAAGAATAATAATATATACGAATTCCGAATATCTATCCCGTCTGGGGTGGATAATCGGTATCAAATGTAACACGAAAGTAATGATACCTATCTCAACTTAACTCTGGTAAATACTACGTATGTGTAATAAGCCTGTTTAGAATGCTCTTAAAATCATTCGGACTGGAAGTGACATTCCTACTATGCATAATTGGAATCACGATTGACCGTAGGCCTATTAACAGCTTTGTTCATTCGTATAGGTGTGGCCAAATATATGACTATAAAAAATGTCTGTGGACACATACACAGTAACGGGTAGCAGCTTCGTCCGAAACTGCGATGTCCATTCAGACTTCTAAACATGACATCCATGGCAAATTCTTTCTACTAAGGAAGAGAGGCCCATGTCGAGCAGTGGAATGTAGTGAAGCAGATAAAATAGGTGGTAAATTAAAAAACTAAAGGTTTGTATAAAATTGTCCATTTATTTACAAAATGTTTAATATTAACAAACATGGCGAATTTAGTGTTAAAAAATAATGTCACTATGAAATAACACATCGATTTTCTAATACTAATATTTCTTTTTTGTTTTAAATACTAATTGACAATAACTTAGTAAAAAATTCATACCATTGGAAAATAAAATGAGGCACGCTCCTAGGAGCAAAAGTTATTTAGTAAAATTAATATATCTTGATATTTTGTAGATGAATTGAGCTACATTAGAAAATAAATACGGAATACGTGAAAATAGTTATTGATTAGAAATTAAATGACAAATAAATTATATCGAAAGAAACAGAATATTGTAAACTGAAGATTAAATTGAAAAAAAAGTAAAGAATAGTAAATTAAGACAAAGACAACAAAGCAAACCATGTGAAGTTTCACATTTAAATATGTACAAATTTATTTGAAACTTCTTATGAAAATCATTTTATACTTTAAAATGATTAAAGAACTCTATATCATTTTAGGACTATACTAGACATGACATTAAATTACGTTAATTAGGTACTAATTTAATTAAACTTTTACATTACTTACAGTAATTGTGCCTAGTATTATGTAAAAATTAATGAGATTATACTTCTCAAGTTTCCAAGTTAAAAACGTCCTAAAAATAACTAATACAAAAATAACTCGAAATTTAAATTTAAATTTAAATTAAGTCTCCTATTATAAAAAATCTGGCATATTGATACAACTTGTAACGAATTTTACGGCATAATATGTCACTTCTTCATGCTGAGTCACTACTGGGATCAGATGTATATAAAACTTTTTCTGAAAAAAAAAAACAACGAATCAATATTATAAAACAATTACTATTGCTTGATAATAAATCTTATGTAAAGGTTTATAATTTATGGTTGATGTACTTGCTCTTAATAAAATTAAACAAATTAAAATCAATTATTTAATGGACTATAAGGTTCTGACAAATGATAAATGAAAAGTGAAATGCTATAAATTCAGGTTTTAGGATTACGACAAAGAAAAACAGTGATGACTTCAAGTGTGAAAAGGACTCGGCTCTGCTCCTCCTGCTCTGCCCAGCATCCATCCATCCATTACATCCTATAAAAGTCCATTGTTGAACACAGACCTCCACAAGAGCGTCTCATAGCATGGGGGTTAACAACTGTAGTTTTTAATAATTTAAAGTTGTTATCAGGAAGATGCTGCTGCCCATCTCTTAATTCAGATACCCTCAGTAGCCTCTTACGACAAGGATATGGGGCAATGGATATTCTTACAACGCTAACTACACAGTTATGATATTCTTGATTTTTGATGATTTTTTAATGATTCACAACAGAACTACAGTAACAGCCCAATGGATCAGTAAACTGAAGTGGCAATGGGCAGACCTGGTAATGCTTCTCTTCATCACATCTATTGGGTTTGGGTTCAGCATTTTCTAATGGATATACTACTAGCGAGTCTCCAGAACTTTGTTCATTAATGCCCGCCCTACACTTAGCTTACATGTACAATACCCACTCGAGACTCTCACTTCCACATTTGTGATATCATGGAATATTTTTATAACCGTACTAGCTGGTACCCGGCGCGTTGCAGCCGCACAAGAAATTTAAATTTGGAAGAGTTATATTATTAGGAATGACAATGCATTCGTTGATGTTGAATGACATATAACTTACAAATGTATCGGTACTATAGGTACGCGCGCCACCTACTGTAAGTTAATTTTACTATGCCCATAACAACCCACAAAATATAGTTCTCTCTGTACTCCAACTAAAATATAGCTAGCTTGGCTCTACCAAGTATAAAATAATACGGCTGGATCGATTTTGACGGGATTTTCACTGGCACATAGCTCATGTCACAAGGAGTAACTTAGGCTACTTTTATTTTAGAAAAAGAAAAGAATTAGGGTTCCAGGCAGAAAAATTAAAACCACAAATAACACGCGAGCGAAGTTGCGGGGAACAGCTAGTATTCACATAAAAGGCGACAGGGGGGAAACTAGGCCTGGTAGGTATGGTGGTAATATTCATTCAACATTACTCATCATTAATTCATTCAAAAACCTCGCCACATGGGAAAATTGGAGGAGTTATGGCGGGAAATGCGAATTTGTGTATTAAATGTCGGTGCATTAGAATTATTAGTGGGAACGATGAAGCAAGTGTTCCGACAGTGATGTGGCTCAACATATTGTGTATTTTTGGCGGTTGGACATACTATCGTTATCGACTGTCTTGCTGGCCCAAGCTACTGTCAAAATCTCCCAAAAACTTCGAAATGTAATGTATCGACATAATGTGAAGAAATTTTGAAACCAAAAGAAGAAGAGAAAATGAATAATTTTCCACTCAGAAGATGTCACTTTTTTGAGACTGAGGTGAAGTTCGTTGTTGCGCATTGTCATTTAATTGAGAACTTAGTTTTAAATAAATATTTATCAGTTTCTACAGTATTATATTAATACATAAAACAATACCTCAGTTGTTTGCTCTTAAAATTTTTGCACATTTTTAACATTTGTATTTTTCTGAATATTCATAGTTTGGTTTATTCGTTTTTAATCTAATTATCTTATTACTGTAAGATATAATTAATGTTGCAGAAACAAACATTAACTTCTACATGTTCATATATCGCTTTTCATAAGTGATTCGAAAGTGGCGCCGCCCTGGTGGCATAGTCATGGATCATTGGGTCATACCAACCTAAACAAGCGGTGCAGCGGCGCGCGGTTAGTCGGAGTCGGAGTCGGAGGCGTCGCTGAACTTGTACTTGGGCTGCGGGCGCGCGCGCGCCTGGCTGCGCGCCGGCGGCGGCGGCGGCGGGCTGCTCGACACTACTTCCTCCTCCTCCGAATCACTCTCCACCTTCTTCTTGGCTTTCTTCTTCGGATTGCTCTTCTTCTTATCCTGAAAACATTACATTGTTCCTATTTTACAGGGAGGCAGAAAAACAAACACACAAAGTATTATGTTAGTGTTTGTAATACGATACACATCCTTCGCTATACATTTTCTTTTTATCGCTAAATCTTCTTACAACGTTAAGTCGTACAGGATGGGGTCAGAGCATATTGATATGGCAAATCTGATACTTAAGACATTTTCTGACAAACAACCTTACCACATTATAATATTATTAATAATAGTAGTAAATATTAATTAGACAAAACGAAAAAGAAATTGTAATTACAAAATGGTTGATTATTCCTGAGTTCATTGTCCGTTTTTTCGCCGGTGCGGTCTGGTGCAGTGACTAATAATCATTATTATAGTTTTCTATTAGCACTAACGTATTAGACGGTCAACTTGGCTAAACTTGCTGACCGATCAGATGACTTTAATACTAATTTGTTTCAAAACAATAAATATGTTTTAGTGTTTTTATTAACATTTATGTCAGCTATGACATGTCACATAACGGCAGACTAATATCATCGATATTTTGTGTAATTTTTTAAACAACCTCTACTCTCACCTTTTTACTGTCAAATATGCTGTCATCATCACTATCAGCACTCATTAGCACTTTAGCTGGCCTTTTCTTGGGCTTTTCCTCCTTCTTCTCCTTGTTGGCATTCATTAGTTTCCTTTTTGGTGCTGGTTTTTTCTTTGGGGGTGACTCTGGTGCAGGTGCAGGTGCATCTGCTTCATCACTAGAAATAACTGTTGTTGGTTCAGGATGATGGTTGTTCTGCTCTTCTTTCTTTGTATCTTCTATTAATGAGTCAAAGAGGCAGTCTGTAAGTAAAAATAAAAAAAATAAGTTACAACTATATATCACTCTATTGGATTATAGACTAGTTATAATAATATTTGTTATTGTAACTGTGTTATGATTGTTTTCAAACTGTTCGTGTACCTTATTAATAAAAAAAGAATTAAAAAAAATATGTTATTAATGCACAGGTCTCACATGTCTGTGAGGTTTATGGAGCAATTCATCCACCATTCTGTTCAATGTCTAAAGTAATTTTATTTCTCAGAATTATTAATGATTTATTTCAAAGAATGTAACACCACATTATGTCTTGTGAATGTGTTAAAAGTTGATTAAGGTAAAATACAAAAATAATGATTTTCGTAGAACAAATTGCATCATTAGTTATTTATATATATTTATTTGTAGGAATATAGGCTTACCAGAGTCCATCTCAGCAGGTTTCTTTCCGGGGTTCTTTTTGACATTAAAATCATCATCATCTTCGCTGCCTGATAAGACGCGAGGTTTCTCACTGTCTGATTCCAACTTATTATCATGAAGCTCTAATTCAGAATTAGAGTCAGAGTCATCTGACCCGTCCTTGTACTTTTGTACCTGTTTAAAATAAATTGATTTAAACATGTAATGTAAAGAACAGAGAGATGAAAGAAATGGAAAGTTTAATTAAATGGTTGGTATGAATGAGAAAAGGAAAGAAAGGTGAAAGAGAACAATATCTTCGTAAATTATTTAAAAATATTTTGTTAATATTTTGACGATATATATATACCGATACTGGAAGGTCTATATATAATGATACTGGAAGGCCAACAAAGGTCGTCCAGTCGGAGAGGATCCCGGAGAACCTTGGCAGGTCCAGCGTTGGGAGTCGTCCCAACAGCTCCGGCTGAGTGGGCTGCTTCCGAGGGGACTCGGGCAGGCCACTCAGCCGAGCTTCACGCGCTTCATTAGCATACTTGGCCCCCGCCTCGATCAAGTGGTCCGTGAGCGAAAAGAATTGCTCGTAGTCCGCGAGGCAGGAGTCTAGGACTCCCTGTTCCGCCTCCGAGGCCAAAAGCTCTGTGCAAGGCTCCTCCACTACGGACCTTCGGGCCCCGACCTGCTCGACCCGTTTCCTTAAACTATGGACCCGATCGGGTCGCCCTATCAACATGTGGGCGTTCGCGGCCCAGCGCAGCTCCGCCTGCAGGCGAAGCGCCGATGGCTTGTGCGATGGCATCACTACTAAATACAAATTACTATTAAATTAAATACAAATTACACTACACGGCAAGTACACACTACAGTCGGTCAGCAAGATGCCACGCCCAGGCGACCGACCCTTCGGCAATTTAATCTACCTACCCGAAATACCTGACGCGTAGGTACCTAACCCTAAACTACACTCCTGCTTGCGCAGCCTAACGGGCGTGGTTATAATTCTACCCACTGATCCGTTAACAAAACAAACATTTTTTTTTGTATATTACAGCCGGGAGTAACCACGCTCTGCTACCAGAAAATGTTACGGCGCTGCTTCTCTCCAAAATGTGCGATCCCTCCAGTGGGCGTTCACCAATTGAAACCTTCTGCTTTTGTTTCACTATATTAGTTTATCAACTTTATTGTACATTTAATTAACCTCAAATTCAACCAAATCAACGTTAATCGAAATTAAAACAAGTGACACGCTGCACAACTTAAGAACGGTCGGTCAAAGTTCAATGTCCCAGGTTCACTTAGCACAAAATTATAAACAAGCAGAAACGCGATCTCCTCTCGAGTCACAATTTTTAGCGTTCCACCCGACAAAGCCAATGTCTTATTACGATATCAAAATGACGCACAAACAACTCGTCGATGCAAATTAATGGCAATAGAAGTTAACTTAATCACTCAAAAACTCCCGAGACGCCTCATTGTCACGTAAAACGAACGAAAAGACAACTCAATTAGAGACAGTCGTCACACGACCAAACGCGGCCGCGCCCAACTAACTCAAAACTATTACAACAATAATTATAATAAGACCAGTCTCGTTGTCACATATACGAACGAAATAAGACAACTCAAAGGACGCGGTTCCGAGCGTAAAATTCCAGGCCGTCTTATCGACTCGGTGTACGCGCACAATTAACGACACCGGCCGCGCCCAACCAACTGCCCGCAAGTCGAGCGCCCGACCGGTGAGCCGAGCGCCGCTAACAGGAGAGGGGGCCGGAGGTGACCTTTAAATTCCAATGAATGAACGCGCCGAGGGCGCGTCCTGAATGCAAATTTCAAACGCCCATATTTGGCCTAAACATGTAGTTTTTGTTTTACAATAGTAACAGAATTAAATCTTTAAATATTTTAAACCTATAGTTAAAGTTATCAAGTTACAAAACTTCAATGTTTATTACCTACATCAATTTTTATGCTTTTTATTTCATGATTTTCAGATGCTTTTATTGGACCTCCTGACAGTTCTGCTTATTTGAAAGATCACAGATTTGAACTCATTAAATTTGATTGAACATATAACAAAAACATTGGTAATAACATAAACATAACATATAACAAAAACAGTGGTAGAGCCACGCGGCAGCTTTTGCTGTCGCACGGATGGGCCGGCTCGAACCAGGGTGGTACCACGACCTCACAGAATACCAGCGTGAAGTAGAGGTTTACCTCTGCGTTTCGCTTGGTGAGTGCAGGTGGCCGGAGGCCCTTTTTACTGGAAATGAGGCATTCCATCTTAGTCCTCACGGGTGACAACGCATCTACATTTTGATTTGTAATAGAGGATAGATGTAGATGTCTATGGGCCGCAGCAACCACTTACCATCAGGTGGACTGTATGCTCGTTTGTCACCCTTATCCTATTAAAAAAAATAGTTTTAAGTGCCTGATAAGGTACCAAATGATAAAACAAAAAATATATTGCTTTATGATAAATGTAATAAAAAGGGCTACTAAATAAATACGATATAAAATACTGCTTAAAAAGTTTGTAAAATAAAATTGCAGACAATACATTACTTTAGTTTGTTAATTACTTGATGTTTAGTCACAATATAAATTTCTTAGGAGTTGTCTTGTTAATGAAGATGTATGTATACGTTAAATAAATGCAAAAGAAGTCATAGATAATTATATAGATTTAAATAAAAAAATGCAATTACAGAATTATTGTAAAGTGATGAATTAATGATTAAAAACGTGATCTTTTTTATTTTGCTTATTGTTATATTACTAATTAACAAACCAAATAACTGTTTTGTTGGTCTAGTGGTTATAAGTGTGACTATTGAAATGAAATGAAACTTTGTAGTAATGTTATTGTAGTAAGTATGACTGTTGATCACGTCCTGGTATTATAGCACCAGGTGGGCCAAAATATGAATGCATTTCTTTTTTACAACTAACAATAGCAATGTAATGAAGGGACTTTCGCGGTTTCCGTAGTTTTGCCATTTATGTTTTTATTTTATTTATTTACATTCTAAGAGTGAAACATTGTAAAGTAAGCATGTATATTTTATGTTATGATAAATATTCGATTCAAGTGTGGTTTGTTTCAGAGTCAGTCAGAGTTCAGATTTATAATGCCTAATATAAACAAAAGTTTCATTTAGTTCGAAAGTTGTTGCCATGGTCAAAATAAGGCATGAAATTGGATATGTTATGATTTTTTAATTTACAACATTTAAAGTGCTTTTACGCCCTCGTGGTCATGGGAGACAGTCTTTAGTGGTAGAAAATCTGCATTAAATGTGTACCTTAGTAGCTGCTCTCCTGGCATTTGCCCGTTCTCTTGGCGCTGGTGGTTCAACCATTTCCACTTCGGACTCTGACATCTCACCTGAGCTGCTGCCACTGAATGTCATCTTTTTCTGCGTTAACAAAAAATGTTTAAGGTTAATATTACGCACATACACAGAACACACTCACAAGAAATTTTAAAGTTTAACTTCATTAAAACAACATGTCAGGGGTGGATATTCTAACATAATAAGAAATAAGCTTACATTTTTTGTTTTTTTAGGATCGAGTGACAAACGAGCACACCTGATGGTAAGTGGTTGCTGTGGCCCATAGACATCTACATTTATCCTCAATAAAGAATCAAAATGCAGATGTGTTGTCACTCGTGAGGACAAAGATGGAATGCCTCTTTTCCAGTAAAAAGGGTCTTCGGTTCTCTACACTCACCATACGAAACACAGCAATGTTAAGCTGCTATTTTACGCTGGTATTCTGTGAGAGCGTGGTCCTTCCCTGGTCGAGCCGACCCATTCGTGCTATAACTATACTGCTAATATAGCTGCAGCATGGCTCTACCACGTAAAAACTAAAACCACGTAGAGATGCGTATTCGTATTAGCAACATTTACATACTTATACTCGGCCAAATAAGTTGTTATAATTGACGAATACTAAGTAGAAATAATATTTATATTAATATCAGATCTCCGGATTGAATGGATCAGTATGCTGAAGTGGCAATGGGTAGCCTATAAACTAATGATGGGGAATCAGATGCGGAAGAAGGTTCCTCGAGTGGTAGCCTCATCCAAACAATTGAAGGTTTTTTTATAATAGAAATAAGGTTGGCAAATGTGCACATAGACCACCGACACATATGATAAGTGGATGCTGTAGGCCTTTAACACCTACATCTATCTTAGATTTAGAATTAAATGCAGATGTGTGTCATCAGTGAGGACCAGGGTGAGGCAACTTTGTATGAAAGCTGAAAAATCTGCACACAATCATGATTTTGTTAATGTTCGTGTTGGGCTTGTTAAAATAAAGCGAGAAAAAATATCGCTGTTTCTTTCCTTCATGTTGTTTTAGATTGCCACTTTAAAAATTAGATACACAAATTCATATTATATCGAAAGAAACTAAAAATGTTATTATGTGTTAAACTTTTTTTGGTTTGTCCTTTAAAGTATAATTACATACATATTACTGTGAAATTTGCACAATTTAATTCATTTAAATTAAATTATTTAATATTAGCAGAATTCTATCAAGAGAAGCCATGAATTTAAAAGAAGAAAAAAATGACATTTATTTGTGAATGTCTTTCATATTGAAAATATTTTCTGAAATAGATTAAAATAGATTTAATAGGTTTAGATTTTAATATTTGTTATTGCTTTTTGCTGCAATTCAGTTATTATCGGTTCAGAATACGTCATTTTCGTTTGTAGTCATTCCTTCGCGATTGTGTCTGTAAATATTTTTTGTGAGATGTTGACTCTAAGAGATATTGACTATAAATTTTATTATTAAAAAAAATTATTCACGATGTGTGATCAGAATCGAAAGTAAATTAAGCGTTGTGCAAACAAAAAGCACAAAATCATCTAATTACTTTCTGCAGGTTTCCTACAATAGAAGAAGAAAAACTTTTAACAATATTGTAGTAAGTCTTTAAGCATTTTAAATGTATTGATCGTTATTTGTAGGGATTATTACTATATTAACTCGAATTTTATCTGTTTCAGATCATGTATTTGGGCTGAGTTAAGTTTTCACCATGAGAATTTTGCTGATTTAAATTTACGTTAATGTTCTGTGAAGAATAACTCTCTGACAATAACATGTGTTATACATCAGTAACCAGCGTGGAAATATTATGTGCAAAAACAATAAAAAACATCAATAATAATGTGTCGTTTATAAAACAATGTCTTCCAGAAAATAAAATTACATAACTATACTTATTTATAGTTTTATTTTATCCCACATACTAATCTATATTCGGGTAATTTTGGTCCAACCTCTAAAAAAATATGGGAATTTACCCCATACGTTTGTGAGGCTTGAGCCAAAATTACTCGAAAAAGCCTTAAATAAAAAGTTTAAAGTTACAGAATACAAAGGGGAATTTCAATTCCCGCTAAAAAAGTTTTATATGGGCGTCCACCGTAGCGCTTTTCGTGTACACCCGTAAAGACGTGTTTCCGTTTTTTAGTATGAAGTTGGCGTTCTTTTCTTGGTAGAGAGTAATTGTGTTCTGTGGTGAGGACTAAAATGGAATGCTTTGTTATCAAGAAAAAGGATCTCTGATTTTAAAAACTAACCATAAAATACAAATTTGCACAGCATTATGCTACTATTTCATGATGGTATTCTCTACAAGTGTAGTCCATCCACGCTCGAGCCAACCAATTTGTGCTGTAGACATAGTATGCTGCAGCATGACTCTACCCCATTGAACTTTTGAAAGGCATTAACAATGACATTTGAGTGTAAGTGCGTGAAATAATTATTTAATAAGTATCAGTTTTTACTGATGTAGCTTTAGCTTTTGAGAGTTTCTCTAATTATGTGTGTTGGGAGCGTGTTTTAAAATGTTTTTGCTCTTTTGTTCTGTTCAGCAAACATGAAAGTGAAACTCATTTATAGTGGATACTCAGTTACCCAGTAAAACATGTACTTGATGAAGTTCTAGCTATGTAATACAAATTTTTAATTGAATCTAGGTCAAATTTAGAATTAAGAGTATTAATTAGTACATTCAAGTTTCATGTAGAATCTAGATTAAGTTATGAATTAAGAGTATGAGTAAAGTTTACTATTTTAACTGACATTGTGTGTTTTAAGTCAGTGTAAGCAACCAAATCACACTATCACTCATTGCAGTTTATCATAATATGTTCACAGCTAAATATAGATCTACACACTATCAGTACTACACTATCAGGTTGTCAATACATCTAGAAGTTAGTCATTAAATTCATACTCTTACCTTTTTAGGTTCCTTCTTAAATGTGAGTTTAGTCTGTTTAAGTCCATCCGCCTTTTCTGTCTTCTCCTTCTCAGGTTTCTCTTTCTTTACCCGTCCCTTTGGTTTTTTCTCGCCACTTGAAGGACTAATTCCCGTTGGATCATCCTGGGGAATTTCCAAAAAAATATATGTCAATCGTTACAATATTTGCAAAAAGATACCTTACCAGTACCTGTTTATAGTAACATTAATCATGTATAAAATTTCTATTTTTATGAAATTGAAAAAGTAATATTTTAAATAAATTTAATTACTTTTGATTGCAGAGAAATAAATTGTAAATCTGGATTGAATAGTAAAAAGGGCTATGTATTAAGTACGAATATCTCAGGACTTGACGCGTGTTGCGTTAATATGTAATTTTATTATATTCAGGTATATTAGAAATATTAACAGACAGATTAGGTTTAGGTGCAATTATTTTTCACTAGTATATTTTTTGTTTCTTATTCTTAAGTAGGTATTGAGGTAAACCTACCGGATCATATTCCTTCTTGATTTCTTTTCTTGTTTTCGCCTTTTCAGCGGCCTGTATCCTCTTTATCAAATCTTCGGATATTTTAGGCTCAACTCTTCTACCGTTCTCCGATGGTATTATGTCTAACAGCGATTTGCGGCTCTTCTTATTTGCGGCCTAAAGATTTTTTTTAAATATTGTATTAACACTAACTGCACATCGAAACATATTATATATTTATTTAATAACTAATTACTTAAACTATAATATTTTAATCTTTATTCAAAAACGAGTTATATTGCATTTAACAAAAAAGAACAAAAAGTTTTACAGAATTACATGATGTAAGTTCTGTCAAGAATTATTTTGAAGTTTACAACTTTTTCTTGGAAATCTTTCAATGTTACAAAGCATAATATTCCAAGAACTTGAATAATAAAAGGAGAAAAAAGAACTTCATTTAAAATTGATACAACTAAGTCAAAATTAAAGAAGTAAAAAATTACCTTTGTTCTTTCCAACTGTATGATTGAAAGTATAAAACAAAAACATTACTTAACAAAATTAATGAAGTTTTCAATACCAGCCATGCGGTGGTTGAGTAAGATAAACAATTACCAAGTTTTCTACAAGAAAAAAAGGAGCTAACTGTGATCATCAATCCCATCACATGTGGCAACTTCGGTAAAATCTTACTAGTGGTGAGGGCATTTCGTCTATTATTTTTATGTGTAATGTCATCACATTATTTGCAATTATATAACTACACTTTAAAAGACTCAGTTTATTAAAATTATCTAAATAAAACATTAAATATTTTATAGTACACATAGTGACTTAGAACCCATCATACTCATGCGGGACTCAACTAACCGATTATTGTATCTATGGTATATTTTACTTAAGTGATGCATAATATTTATGTTTGATAATTTTTAAAAAAATGAAACATTTATTGAAACATAATAATAAATACAGAATAATAAAACTTTAATTAGTAACATCTATTAGACTACTTTAAATTACAAACAAAACATTAAATCATTTGAACAAGAAATACCATTGTGAATTCAAGTTTGATAAATTATTTACATATAAGCCAACATCTGGCTCATATAAAACTTCTAAGGTTTCAGTTATAACTTAAAAAAAAAGTTGTATACACATTATTTTGGTCAAAATTATGTTTTATAGTCATGAACTTCTACAATTGTTTCTGTTAGCCAACATGATATTATTAATATTAGTAACTCACCAGTGCCTTAGAGCTCTTCTTATTAACCGTGAGCTCCTCTTGTCTTTCCTTTTCTTCAATCTCCTCTAGTCGTACTAGGAATGTATCGAGATCATCACGCCAAAGCATAGACGGTGTTTTCGCTCTGGTAGTTAAAATAACATTATTTTTTTAAAGATTGAACAGTGTAGTGGTGGTGTTAGAATATCCTAGAGCCTACTCTTTTTTAGAAGGCCGGCAATGCATCTGCAATTCCCCTGGTGTCCCATGCAGTTGTTTATGGGCGGTGGTAACTACTTATCATCATGTGAGCCATGTGGTTGTTTGCCCCCTCTGCTATAAAAAAAGAAATCCTCTACCCAATATCGTCCCATGAATATCGTAAGATGTTACAGGGAGAAACAAGCCATGAGATGGGCGGCAGCGTCTTCTTTATAACTAAAAATAACTGCAGTTGCCAACTGTGACAAACATTCCCCCTAAGAGGCGCTCTATGGGGGAGGCTAATGTTCAGCAGTGAACTTTTGATAGGTGTTGTAACAGTCATAGTTATATGCCCACATACTCAAATGTTGCTCAATTTTAAGATGTTTTTAACAGTGGTAGAGCCAGGCGGCAGCTTTTGCTGTCGCATGGATGGGCCGGCTCGAACCGGGGTGGTACCACGACCTCACAGAATACCAGCGTGAAGTAGAGGTTTACCTCTGCGTTTCGCTTGGTGAGTGCAGGTGGCCGGAGGCCCTTTTTACTGGAAATGAGGCATCCCATCCTAGTCCTCACGGGTGAAAACGCATCTGCATTTTGATCTGTAACAGAGGATAGATGTAGATGTATATGGGCCGCAGCAACCACTTACCATCAGGTGGACTGTGTGCTCGTTTTTCACCCTTATCCTATAAAAAAAAAATGTTGTTAAGTCTGCTGTTGTCACAGTCACTTTGACTTCTAGTGATAGAAAATCCACGAGACTCAAGCCGTGTTTGGTCAATAAAGAGGTTGATAAAAAGTTAAATAGGCAACTTGAATTTTTGTAACTTGTAATAGTATTGTTGCGCGCACAATTAATGGAAGGCACATGGCAACACTAGTTACCACTAGCGCCCTCTAGTATCGAGTAGCAGAACTAGGAGAGTAAAAATCCTTCTAGAAATTTCCATGGAAGAACTTTCTAGAACTATCGACAGCTAGTCAATTGAGACCGATATGTCCTTGAACATTCTAGAAGTTTCTATAGTAGAAGGTTCTGGAAACTACCTGAGGCCCGATATAAGACCGGTATAGACCGCGACCGGGTCAGTAATCAGTATTGAATTGGCGATACAAGCAAATGCTTTGAAGCAATACAACTGCGAACTAAAGTGATCAGTAGTACAATTGTGTTTCATTATTAGTGTGGTTTTAAGTTGTAATTAGTGTTCTGTAATTAAAGTGTCAATTTTGGTAATTCAATTGGCACTTTTTTTTTAATTGTCTCGAACCCCAAGCTCGTAACAGTATTTTCATATAAATGTTAAAATGTAAAAACTTACTTAAGAGCATTGAGTTCAGACAGTTTCTGATCCCTTTGCTTTAGTAATTCATCCTTTTTCTCCTTTGTTAGCATCCACATGGACATGCCCAGAAGGTAGTTGAATTTCTTAACTTCTTTTAACTGTTGGAATGCTTTCTCTGCAATGAACAAGTGGTAAAATTAAAAAATTTGTACAACCGACTTCAATATAATTTATTAAGGATAACTCAAAAACTACTGGTCATACTTGGATCACCAGCACTTGAAGCACCAGCTTTCAAATGAAAAAAGAAACATCAAAATCGGTTCATGCAGAAAAAAGTTATAAGGTATCACAAAAAAATACAGTGGAAATGAGTACCTCCTCCTTTTTGAAGTCGATTAAATAAAATGAGAACATTAATGTAGTCAAAGGCAATTAAATACGCATTATTAAGGATAACTCAAAAACTACTGGTCAGATCTTGATCAAATTTATATGAGACCACATGAGAAGCATCAGTTTTCAAATAAAAAAAAGATGATCAAAATCGGTTTGCCTAGAAGAAAATTCTGAGGTAACACACAAAAAAAATATAGTCGAACTGAGAACTTCCTCCAGCATATGCTAAAAAACCCAAGTGTTAACCCCTGCCGGTACCAATAAAATTATTAATTGCAGTTTAAAGTGCTGATTAGACGACGGAATTCAAGTTAGTGTCACAGAGAACACCAAAAACAAAAACTCTACTAACCCATGTAGTGTGTATGCAATAAGATTCAGTTTGTTATCACAAATTTGGTTTGAACCTGGGACCATAAATAATGCTTTTAAATTAAAACCTTTGAAATAATATGGCACTACAATAAGTTAACTGACATCACAAGTATAGCAGAATAAGAAAGAAATTTCTAATACTATTTTAATATTATGTAGGTATTTGTATGTTTATATTTTTTTTGATCTAAAATATTTTTTATGTGTATAATATTCCTACCTGGATCAACAGGTTTTCCTTTGTTATCTTCAGGTTCGATCTCATCTTCAGACTCTTCCTGCTCCTCTTCCTCCAATGCAACCAAGCCTTGCATTTTACTTGCGCGTTTCTTCCAGTCCGCAATTGGGTCCGGTGTATAGCCTAAACAATAATTATAACATTATTATAAGATGGTTGAGAATGTCTAAAGACACATTAAAATGCAACCTTAATCTACCATTTTATAAATATTTTTTATTATTTAGCAGTTAACAATAGGCTATTTGGCTAATTTTTGAAAATCATTTTAAATGATTCTTTATTACATAATAAGCGTAGTATGCTTATTATGTATATTGATGTTATGTTATATTGATATTTCCGGTGGATCTACTGTATTAAAAATAAAAATCAAAGTTAAAGTTCAAATTTTCAAAACCGCGCCTAAAACGCTGATTCTGTAATGTCGTTGGTCATATGACATGTGTGACGTCACAAACATGTAAATAAGTCAATGTCCGTAATAAAACGGTGTCACTGAAGTTAATTTTATCATTTCTCTTCAAATTTATTCGATAAAATGGTGTGTAGTGCCACTATGTACCAATATAACTATAAGTAGTCTACAGAAACTGTTCGTTTCTGTTCCAACGAATCCCAAAAGACGAAAAATGTGGTTACAATTAGCTGGAAGAGACCCAAAGACTATTTTAGCTCATACCAATGTTTTTATGTGTTAAGATCTTTTATATAAAGTAATAACATCTTTAATACCTAACCTATGGCTTAATTTTACAGCATAAGTTGGAAGGATCCTTTTCAATCAAACCCTACAGGCTACAGGGTTTGCTGTAGGGTTTTCTTTTATGTTCTTTAGCTATCTTTACAGTTTTCTATGCTGTCTGGTAATGTACTTTGTCTTGTCAAACATTACACATTTCGAAGTATATCAACATAACCTAAAATGAGATTTTACAAAACTTCTGAATGATGATCATGCATAAAGGTTTGTAAATAAATAATTCCTACATGGAACTGACACTGCTGTTTTCACATTCATATATTCCGCAGCATAGTATTAGCGTTATTCTTAAAGAAATCTGCAACCATAAATCCATCTACTTTAGGTAGGTTGTTCTTATCGGCTCGCACAAAATTTGACTGCATTTTGAGATTCAAAACAAATATTCATGCCGCTAGTTATAAGATTTATCAAAAAAACTGTTTCGGAAATAGCTCAATGATCGAATATATAGCACCCAAAAACTTAGAACACTAACTACAATCAGCCGAGGCAGCTATGTTTACTCATGTGTGATGTGACACCAGAGTCAACAAATCACAGGGCATTCCCGTCACAGATAAATTTCAATAATTATTGTTATATTTTTGTTTATTTTGCATAAAGTATACATATTTCAGTTTAAAATAAATCGAAATATATTTTGCTATGCTATTATCTGATAGGATGACCACAATTGGTAGTATATTTTCAATGTTGTCAAATAGCCTATTACAACATGTAACACTGCCTATAACAGTCTTTTTTTATAGAATAAGGGTGACATATGAGCACACAGTCCACCTGATGGTAAGTGGTTGCTGTGGCCCATAGACATTTACATCTATCTTCGTTTGCGAATTAAAATGCAGATGCGTTGTCAGCCGTGAGGACTAAGATGGAATGCCTTTTTTCCTATTACTACCGGAGACCCATTTTGGGTCTCCGGTTCTCTACACTCACCATACGAAACACAGGTGCATTAAGCTGCTATTTTATATTGCTATTCTGTGAGAGCGTGGTCCTTCGCCGGTCGAGCCGACCCAGTCGTGCTACAACTATACTATTAATATAGCTGCAGCATGGCTCTACCACGTAGTCTGAAGCAAGACTTTCATTTGATAAAACTAAATAAGTATGATTGAATATATTCAGATAGTATGTTAAACACATGAAAATTAATATGATTAAACTAAAGAGAGAACGAATAAAAACAAGGTAAGTCAGATTTATATTAAACTAGCTGGTACCCGATGTGTAGCTGCTGCAGAATAAACGTGGAAATATTGTTTTGAATTTGGAAGAGTTATATAGTTACAATACACGCGCCACTTAATTGTACTATGCCTATAACCTTCGCGCAAGTGCAAGCAGTAAGTTGACAAAGTTTTAGCGCAATCTGATGAACGGTATGGCAGCGCATAAAATACGAACAAACAAATATTAATTTTTATATATTAGATAAATAATGGAATCACAATTTTAATTACTCACCTCTTTTAATAAGTTCTTCCACCATCGCTTTCCTCTTCTTATTTTCAATTACTAGTCCTTTGTCACATTTCTCTAATATGAAACGTGCCTGATTGGTTAGCTTATCGGCTTCTGCTTGTAGCTGCCCTTCTAGATAATCTTTACGTCTTGCGTAGTATTTCAGACGCAGATCGTAAAAGTCTCGAAGAACCTCTTCTACGTTATCATACCTATGATACACATTTTTTACATGATACATATTTTGATATGTAAATATTAAATGAAACAAGTTTTATAACAATGATAATAGTTTTCTTCAAAATGATATGACTTTTTCTTTCAATTTCTATGAAAAAACTGGTCAAATCGCGATAATGCGGAAGCAGGAGAGAGGTAGCTACAATTGCGGTAATACTATTACCACATTTTTTCTATTTTAGGCAGCTTTTTGGTTATATTTCAAATATACAATCGTGTATTTCATTGAATACTACCAAGTAAAGAAACCGTAAAAGTGTACGGTGTAGTTTCAGTATAAGAATATCCACTACTTCATATCATCCCATGGGCGTCCTAAGAGTCGTCAGACGGAAACAAATCAGGAGATGGGCAGCAACGTCTTCGTAATAACAACTAAAAATAAAAAAACAGCAGTTGCTAACCCACTTGCCAGGCGTGGCAACTATAGCAAATATCCCTCCCATGAGGCAATCCATGGGTGAGGCCTATGTTCAGCAGTGGACTTTAAAAGGCTGAACGGTAATAATAATGTGTAAAGAAAAAAATTTGCAATATTTCACATTCGCCGTACCGAATGCCGAACGACGTATGTATATTATATAATATATTACGTGATATGTATAAAACATACAACTGTTGATAACTAAATTAATGAAAATGATGGATGTAATGCGTGAACCAGTCTGAAATGTATAATATGTATAGAGCCAGTAAAATTACATGCTACCTCTGAAGACAATCACATTACATCTTCGTCTTCACAGGTAGTAACACAATTATTGTAGCCTTCTTACTTTAGAACATAATTAGATGTTATTTCATTGAAAAATATTTATCAAGCCATCAGATAGATATTTTTTATCAGTTGTCTTGTAAACTTAATAAATTTTAAGTTAAATTACTATTCATCACTGACATTGTAAACAAATCATTTTGTCAATACACTGTCAGTATATACATAACGGATATTGTCTTTCTACAAACTATTTCAAAGCCAACGCATTACATTACAATGAAAATTGATGAACTATGCATGAATATTTTAAAGAAAAATAAAAACTCACTTTTTCAAGCAGTTATTGTAATCGAAGGCATTCATACAGGTCATGGATATTGTAGTCTGCAGTTTAAACACTTTGTGTATACCTTCCGCTTCTACTTCGGCCAACTTGCCAGGCAACAAGGTGATGACAAAACGCACTGTAGTGTCTGTGTTGTATTCCTGTTTGAAACAATTTACATTAGATGTTACTATTAAGAAGTATTTGCTTTCGTTTTTCATGTTAATAAAACAAATTACTAATGAGACCCAGTTGAATCTTTCTTTGGTCCAATAAAATCCTTAAACCAAAGAATACATAGAAATTGTTTGACTGCTGATAGACTTCAAAATTTGAGAGATAGACTTTCAAAAAACAGACCCATTACAACTTCTAAATTATCAATAATGTTAATAATCAACATTTCTGTGCTAGCTAATTTATCTTAAAGTTTAAAAAGAGAAGAGGATATCTAAACTGTAAAAGTTTGAAGAATGGGTTTTATACAATATATTACTGTGGCACTGTGCCCCACAAAGTGAGAAAAATAACCAAGAGAGAACTGCAACATAGACTTACTATACCCATCTTTCTACATTTGACAAATTTGGATGCCTAATAATTGCGTTTCAACAGTAGGGTTAGCTAAGATGACTTTCTACGATCATTAAAACTATAGAAAACTATTAAAATGAATGGGAATGATATATCTGAAAGTTAAATCACGCGAGTCACATGACTTACTGCTGTTTTCATAGTCTGAGTTTTAGCATGGTACAGGTGACAGCTTACAGTTTAGTGTATCGAGAGATGGAACAATGGTAAATCAATATGGTTGGTTTACAACTCTAATAAAAAAATTATACAAATAAACAGGTTTTTGTAGCCATTTTGGCCACCATGAGTTATACTAGTTTTTTTTACACAATGCAAAATGTGTTTTATAGTTATTAGTCTTTGGGACTGAGCTAATAAACGAATAATTTGTTGTGCAAACATTGGAAAAACTGCATATTATTCGTCTATGTACATTTTTCTTTTTCGGCAAATCAGAAATAAACTATTGGTTATTGTTGCCTCTGAATTTTCTAGTGACTCGTTTTAGTGTTATTCTGAAAATAGTATAACACTACACTTCAAACAATCATACAATAAACATCCGGATAAAATTCTTACATTACATGCTTAATGTCACTTTATTTATTGAAAACAACAATACCTATAACCGCTAGAACAAATTGACTAATGGAAGAACTAACCCACAAGACTTGCATTTTACTAAATGTACTTTTTTTTTATAGGATCGGGTGACAAACGAGCACACAGTCCACCTGATGGTAAGTTGTTGCTGTGGCCCATAGACATCTACATCTATCCTTGCTTGCGAATCAAAATGCAGATGCGTTATCACCCGTGAGGACTAAGATGGAATGCCTCTTCTCCAGTAAAAAGGGTCTCCGGTTCTCTACACTCACCATACAAAACACAGCAGTTTTAAGCTGCTATTTGACATTGGTATTCTGTGAGAGCGTGGTCCTTCCCCGGTTGAGCTGACCCATTCGTGCTACAACTATACTACTAATATAGCTGCTGCATGGTTCTACCACGTATATATAAAAAAAAACTACGTTAGATGACATTTTTGAAGGTAATCTTAATCTAATTGTCATACAACAGAATAGAAAAATTAATAAAAAGAAATTTATTGTTATTTTTAACAATTTAAAATTTACTTGTATCTTGCACACGCAAGCGAGTTACGTTCTAGTGACCTATCATGCGCACCATGCTACATCGCAAAAACCATAATTTTTATACTTTTCTAGTGTTAAGAATCGTAAAATTTCTTGGTTATCTCCGCCGGGCAGTTTTAGTATTTTCAAAGGTTCCTAGTTCTTAAAATAAATTTAAGATAAAACTAATCTCATTGAATTGTTAATCTTACCCGATATTCAGAAATCAATGGTTTCACTTTATCAGTGCCAAGCATGGGCTCTAACACATTTTCCTTGTAATTCTGAGTCCATACACCAACTGGAAGCTCAGTGATCTCTATTTTTTCTCCAGGCAATACAGCTGCTTCACCAGAGATAACATATTTATCGCCAAAACCCTCGATTGTACCGCGGAAATTTTTGTACCATGGATGCATAGGCTTGGGCTCTTCACCATCTAACAAACGGCTAAAAATAAACAATAAAATTGAAGATTACATAATGTGTATTGTTTATCGTACTGTTATGAATGAGGGTAGAAATAAAAGAAACACAACAAAGTGAGGGTAGAACTCGAAACTCCTACTCGTTAGGGCTGTACCTATAAAGTACAGAGCAGGCAACTAGCTTGTATCAGTCATTTCACAAGTCTTAATCATTACGTTTCTATCAATTGGAGGTGGGCAAAGTGTATCATTTTTGCAATTGGAACATTTGCACCTCGATCATTGAAATGTTCCGAAACACTGATATGTTTCGTTTGGCTCATTTGGATCATTGACTCAAAAGATATAAAATACAGAATGTTCCGAATAGGTACATTAAGTTGCGTCGCGGGCGTTTATTACTGACTGAGTCAGTGAAATGTTATGTGGTAACAATGGTGAATAATATAAGTGCTTAGGTTATTTATTGTGTACCATTATAAGCTTGTATATATAATCGATCCTCCTTCATACTTTAACAAAAATGTCATTATGTCAATTAATTATATAGAAAAATGTCCATTTACACAAAACAACAATGTCTATGTACACAGAATTCTCACGTAGTCTCGTAACTCTAACTTTATGATGAAAAGGAAGGAAGTAAGACAATAATCACTACGCAAAGAAATCCTAAACAGAACTTAGTATGTTTCTGTAAACAGGCGCTCATAAACATAAACAATTTCACAAAATCAACATAAAATGACAACTTGTTAATGCAAACATTACATGCAAAAAAAATCGGTTGTCTGTAAAGTCGGTTTACTGACGATAGTTGAACGTGACAACGTTATAAGAAAATGTTGCTATAAACAATTGACACCACATTCACTTTTCACTGCACTTCATACTTGACGAAAACATGTAAATGTATTATTTTATAGCAGCTGTCCATGCGGACGCATCGCTCACTCAAGTAGGAGAGAGACAGATGTCGAACGCTGCCGAACGCAGAGGCCGATTGTGCCTCTTTGTCGTTCGTTCCGCGCTCTCGCTTGCACTTCAAGCCTTAAATGGAACGCCTCAGAGCGAGGTAACGCCGCATGAGTCATATTTTTTTTCGTGCGTGCAGCCAGCTTCATCGAATTATAAGACGTTGTCACGTCAAAACGACCGTATAGTATTTGATACGTAAGCGCGTTAGTAGTCATTTTTACGTGCATGAATAACGACAGCGAAAATCCGTACGAGTTGAGTGATTTGTTATCTATTTCTAACTTGTATAGATTATAATTATTTCGCAAGCTCACTCGCCACTCGCGAGTCAATAGTTAGTTATTCAGTGTCTCAGTCTGTCTCACTCGTTCGCGGCTCAATCGCCTCGCGAGCGACGCGCGAAATGAGCACAGAGCAAAGTAATGTTTTAGATCCAAATGATGCATTTGAAACGTTGTTACTGAACCAATCTTTTGAATCACTTCAGTGATCCGGATCAGTGAGTCGGTTCCGTAAAGAGTTACACATGCCTACTATCAATTGCAAGGAAAGGTTACGTTGCGGTGAGGCTGCCCTGTGTCACGTCGTAATAGGCAGTGGTGCTGCTGGTGTGCATACTACATCTGTTTTGGTGATATTGTCTTATATTTACTTCTAACTGTTTACTGTGTCCCATTAATCTACACTACTATTATAAAGAGGAAAGATTTGTTTGTTTGTTTGTATGTTTGTTTGTTTGAATTGAATAGGCTCCGAAACTACTGGACCAATTTGAAAAATTCTTTCACCATTAGAATCCTACATTATCCCTGATGAACATAGGCTATATAATATTTTCAAAAAAGTTAGGGATCCGTATGAAAACTTCGTTAATGTAACTCAAGGTGTGAAAAAAATACCAAAAAGAATCCTTATATCGCGTACGCTGCGGAAACTATTAATAATAGAGCAAAGTGATGTACTACAGTTTTATAGAGGATATCAATATCTACAAAAAAGTCTGCGATAGCATAAGTTTAACTATTACAGTTATGTCACAATAACTACTTTTTCATGTTAAAATGTGAAATAGTAACGCCGGTACTAACTAGGCCACATTATTCGTATCAGTAATTTTAGTAACATATTTTACTTTTTAAATCTTTGGTAATTCAGCAACCGTCCGTCGTGATGTTACTCTCGAAGTTCGCATGTCGCAAGGTGTCGTGATCTACGCGGGTGAAACCGCGGGGCACAGCTAGTGTTTTATAATGTAAAGATGTTACAGAGATATTACTTTTCTTTATTGAGACTAATATTGACCATTTAATGCTCGAGCATAAGTGACCATTTAATCTTCGAGCGTAAGTTAAAAACACAGTTTGGCATAGAAGGCTCACTTCTAAAATGGTTTCACACATACCTCTCAAAGAGGACTGTTAGTTACTGTTACTGAAAGTAATAGTAAACGGTTTTATTTCAAACACTTTCACTCCGACATCAGGTGTTCCACAGGGATCTATCCTTGGTCCCATTATTTTTATAGTCGACTAGCTGTGCCCCGCGGTTTCACCCGCGTCATCACGTGTTGGAGGTGCGCAACATGACCTAGTTCAAGCATTTTATAATTGCAATTAAATATTTTATTTGATAGCAATGGATGGAAAAATTGGCATAATTAATGGGGTACTTTTATCTGTCGGCATATTATGTATGATGTAGAGCGAAGTTAAGTTTTGTCTACTTTCCCTCCCCCTCCCGGTTAAGCAGTTCTCGCAGTTCTCACCGGGTGGCTAAGGTTTATGTGTCGTTCGCGCGCCCAGCCAAGTATTGAATTATTTTAATTTTACATTATCTCTTAAACTATGCGTCCAAATAACATGGTATAAAGAACAAAGTTTATCTTCATAAAATTGTCTTGATGATGAAGTAACTTTCGTTCGTAAGGATAAATAGGCCATGCCTAATAATAACGCTCATAAATAACTTTATTAATTTTCAATATTTTTTGTCATAATTATGGCTTATGTATAAGAAATAGACATATGGTATCGCGGACTTTTTTTTAGACGGAGTAAAGATCTATATTTTTCTAGAACATTGTATTTACGTATCCCTGACGATAACACCACCGTACGCGGATAAATCATTTCGGGAATGCTTTTTCTTCTGACTTGCTTAAGAAATATCCATATTTTAGACTAGCTGAGTGATATAGCTTAATGCTAGATAGCCTATACTATTCCACATGAATCTGGCTATGATATACAAAAAGAATTTTTCAAATCGTACTGGTAGTTCCAGAGATTAGCGCGTTTAAACAAACAAAAAAACAAAAAACTCTTCCGCTTTATTATATTAACACTCCAGTAGTCGCGCGTTCTACCATTGTAGAACGCGTGTACATTTTGTTGAATTTTGTCGCAAGTTGAAGGTCACTCACGCACACATTCTCAGTATTCCTCTATTACTAGGCAATAAACAATTGTAGTGTCCTTGCAGCGACGGACGCGGCCGCATGTCTGTGAAATTTGGCGCCAAACGGGAATTTCTACGATTGTAGAGCGCGCGACCACTCGCGTGACATTTTTCTCGTAAGTTGCCGTTCATCTTTTTTGTTGTAATAATGTTTATTACCTTTTTATTTATTGTTATGTTTATTTATTTTTATTGTTATGACACGTACAACTTATTGTAAGGTTAGTAGTAACAAGAGTGGCCCTTTTTTTTCAGAGAAATGGCTTCCCGGAGTGAAGAAGAGAGAATTAGTAGATGGCTGGAGGGAGAAGACACTGATCCTAGTGATATAGCAGAGAGTGACCCTGAAGATCGATTATTAGAAGAGGAATGGTTGGAAGAATCTCAGCACGATACGGACACGGAACAGGAAGGAAATAGCACAGAGCCCGACCTGGAACGAGGTATGATTAGCACCCATGAATCCGATTTAGATTCCGATGATGATATACCCCTAAGTTCACTCAGAGACCAATATTATACGTCCAAAAATGGTACTAAGTGGAGGAAAACGCCTTATCCTGTCACAAGAACACGTACTTGTAATATTCTTACGGAACGAGCAGGGCCTAAAGACGCAGCCAAAAATGCGAAGTCCGAGCTAGAATGTTTTGAACTGTATTTTGATAAATCTGTTATAGAGATCTTAGTAAACTCCACTAACATCTATATTGAGCACGTAAATCCAAATTTTCTAGAGACAGAGATGCTAAATTAACAGATATTTTAGAGATTAAAGCATTCCTTGGCATGCTCTTTGTGATGGGTGTCCACAAATCCGGAAGGCGGAACTTGGAGGATTTTTGGAATACGACCCGAGGTACAGGTACCGAATTAATTTAACATTTATCACATTATCTAAACATATTAACTTTGGCAGCGCAATATATTTATTAAAATCTGATGTATGTACATAAAAACATAAATAGCTTTAATAACAATAAGGATATGCATTCTTTAAACACTAGGAACAAACATAAGCTTGTAATACCAATTACTAGACTCCACAGAATCAGTAATTCATTTATGGGGCAATGTATACGCTTTTACATCAAAATCCCAGAACATATTCAAAGTTTATCAATAAACAAGTTTAAAAGTTTTATTAAAGAAAAACTGTACAAAAAGGGTTATTATAATATCAAGGAATACATGAATGAAAATAACCCCTGGGAATAAGGTGATCGCCACCATGCTGGTTCTATTAAAAATCATTTAAAAATTGTATAAATGAAATTATTGTTAAGTGAAATATGTTTGAAAAAAAAAGTCCCGCTGGGTTTCTTGCTGGTTCTTCCCAGGACAGAGGTATTTTCCGAACCAGTGGTAAATAAAAAATGACTTTCAATAAGAATTATGTAATAATCAATATTGAATAAAAAATTATTCTATTCTATTCTATTTATCTCGTCATGTCACTAAAAAGATTTAGATTCCTGCTACGAACAATACGATTCGACAATATAAGAGACAGAGACGTACGTAAACAGCATGACAAGCTAGCTTCTGTGAGAGATATTTTTGAGAAACTGGTCGCCAACTTTCAAAAACACTTTGTACCGGGTGAATACATGACATTAGATGAACAACTTGTAGCTTTCCGAGGACGTTGTCCTTTCAGACAATATATCCCAAACAAACCTTCTAAATATGGTATTAAAATATTTTTACTAGCAGACGCTAAAGTACCGTACTCCTACAACATGGAAATATATGCGGGCGCCCAACCTCCCGGTCCAAATGAACAGTCGAACAAGGTTGTGGATATTGTGAATCGAATGCTTACTCCCGTGAATAACTCGAGTCGTAATGTCACGATGGACAATTGGTTCACGAATATAGAGCAATGCACAGAGCTTCTAAATAAAAAAATTACCGTTGTTGGCACTTTGAAAAAAAAAACAAACCACAAATTCCCGAATCCTTCAAGCTTACTAAACATCGATGTGAGAATGATTCAATATTTGGTTTCCAAAAAGAGGGGACTTTAGTATCATACGTGCCAAAAAAAAACAAGGTGGTGCTAATGTATTCTTCTATGCACTATGATGGAAATATCGATTTGACAACAGGAGAGAAACGTAAGCCAGAGATAATAACATTTTATAATAATACAAAATATGGCGTGGATATTGTGGACAAAATGTGCGGTTCTTACGACGTTTCCAGAAACTCTAGACGTTGGCCGCTCACTGTATTCTTTGATATAATGAATATAAGTGCCATAAACGGATATGTTGAGTATACAATAAACAAGGGCTACAGTAACAAGCCACGAAAAGATTATTTGTACGAAATTGGCTTTCACCTTGTCGCTCCGTGCATAAAGCGCAGAATAACTGTCAAAAGCATTCCAAAATCCCTGAAAATAAAAGGAAAACTTCTTCTGGGTCTAAATGATCCCTCCGAGTTGAACCCGGGCCCAGCACAACCCTCAAACACCGGACGTGTTGGTAAATGTTCTTTCTGTGGCAGAGCGCGCAACAAGTCCACCAGGAAGCTTTGTTATATATGTAACAAGTGGATTTGTCCCGACCATCAGGTTCTTCTTTGTCCCGACTGTGCCAAAAACGAAGAAATGGAGGTGGAAGACATGACAGATTCAGAAATATGAGACTTATAATGTTAAGAATTTTGCGTTTTTTTTTTATTTTCAAAAAGGCTGTTTTTTAGTTCCTATTATGTTTAAATATGATTATGTTTTGTTTCTTTTAGCTTTATAATAATAAAGTTTATCTCAATATTATACAAATACTTTTTATTTATGAAACTTTGCTTTAAAACTCCATCATTAAATATGGTCTACAAATGTAGAGCGCGCGACTACTAACGTCCCAAATAGAGGCGCGCCTACTGGAGTGTTAAGTATAGATATTAAATATATAATAAAAAAAACTCTCAATTTAAACTTCATGCAGACAACCTAAAAATATCAAAGATTGTCAAAACTGAGCAAGAGCAAAGAGCTTTTCAAGATGATATCGACAAATTTTACAAATGTTGCCAGCATAATAGAATGGAGCTGAATATAAAAAAAAATGTTTTCATATCAAATTCTCCCGAAAATACAATAAATTTCAAACTAGCTAAAACATTGCAAAACAAACCACTCAAAAAGGTTGAGGAGGTTCGCGATCTGGGCGTCCTTATTGATTCAAAAATGAATTTTGGAGAGCATATTGATGCAGTTGTAAATAAAAGCCTGATGATTTCATTTATGTTGCGAAACATCAGAGAATTTAAATCTGTCATTCCATTAAAGACTCCTTATATTTCACTGGATTGCTGTTATAGAATATTGTTGTAATGTATGGTATTCCACTTATCAAAACAATATTCAACACTTGGTATGTATTCAAAAGAAGTTCATTCGCAGGCTCTCATATAGTGCTGGAGTGATTCGCACTATAAGGGGTCATGAGGAAAGACTCAATTATTTCTCCCTAAAATAATTACATCAGCATGCAAACAAAATCTGACTGGTTTTTCTTTACAAGCTTCTTAATGGTGCCATTGACTGCCCTCAGACAGTGTTAGTCAATTTCAAGTGAATGTTGAAAAGCATATTGAGAAAGTTGATATAAACATTCATTCTAAATGAAAATAAAATTAAATAACCATATCTTTATTTTATGGTTTTAATATCTTTTCTTTTAACAAAACTTAAATCTTACACATACATTTTTAGTTTTGTTTTGTTTTTAAATAAAATAATTGCATTAAATTGTTGTACTCACCTATAATTTAAGTACATATATATAGTGTTATAACAAAATGTAGCTTAATTGTTTTCATATGTACTTGGTAAGTCTAAATAAATAAATAAATAATTTCGAACAATACAATATCAGATTATGTATCTACATTAATTTTACATGGTCATGAAATCCATATATTTAACATTTTAATATTTTTTATCAAACATTTTATCCAACCTTAATAATAAATATATAGAATAAAAATGCATGTGGATGATTGCATCCACATGCATTTTTATTCTATATTTATTTATATAGATGATGCTTGGTATTGACCAAGCATCATCTTATGGTGATTACAGGCCCATACACCCACATGCTCATACATAAATACATCCTTTGGTATTATACTTCAAGGATCTCAAAATATTCTCATAAATGGGACTTTCAAAAACAGGACTCATTACAACAACTTTGAAATGTGAAGTTAATTAAAATTTAGTCAATTAAAATCCTACATCAGTGAACAGCAAATAAGTATAAAAAGCAAGTAACCAAAATAGTCATACCGTATGTTAGCAACTATGTCACGTGGGTTATAATTAGGTATTTTAGTGGACCAGCCAGTTCCAATACCTTCAGCTCCATTTACTAATACCATAGGCAGTATAGGAACATAGTATACTGGCTCAATTTTTTGATTATCCTCAAATTCATGCTGTAAAATGAAAAAGTTTAAGTTGAATATAATATAATAACAAAATAAAATGTTGATACTTATTTAATGTGTAGGTATGTATTTCGTGTGCACAACAATTTACAAAAGTTTCTTGGTTTCTTAAATGTATGGTAAAAGCACTCATAGGAGATGAACAAAGAAATATTCAAAGTGGCGGTGTAAGAATATCTATACTAAAAGGTAGTGGATATGGGATGACATGGGGTAGTCACTAGGAGTAGTATTACAATGGGTGTCGTGAAAGGTAAGAGGGGGAAACAAACCAGAAGCAGCGGGAGAGGGACATCAGAATCTTCTTATTATATATATAACCCACCTAACCAAGCAAATAACTATCTGCAAAACTGCCTTACAAAAATTGTCAATATCAGTTAAGTGAGCAATGTCAAATAATGTGAGAAGTTACATACTGCAATCACCATAAGCTTGTTGCATTACCACATCCCAAAATATCTTTCCTAAATTGGGTAAAACAGTCCCATCTCCAAAATCCAAAGAGAAAATGCAAAAAATATGTTAATACTTACAACAAGCAACGGATCGTCATGCGGATGGAAAATAAGCCTTGTGAGTGGTGACATAAGTGTGAAAATGTAACGCGGGCTAGCCGAATCCTTGCCACCGCAAAGCCGCGTACCGAACTGACCGCGCGGCTCCAGTAAATTAATGTTGTTTGAACCCACATAGTTTTGAGCGAGATTTACGATAGTCATGGCTAGGGACTGCTCACCTGCAAAATAATAGTTATTGTGGTGGACAATGAAGGTAAAATTCAATAATGGTGTGATTATTTTCATTAAATGATAAATGAATCATCACATTTTTCATTAATTCTCTTTAATATGTTCAATTGCGAAATATTTCTACAATTTGATGTCTGATAGTGAGAAGTTTACTAGGCATTTAATTCCAACAAATTAATTAATTAACACAATGTCAGTATTATATAATATATAATGGACTAGTACATACGAAATTTGTATGATATTCTTTTTGCAACATGTAAGTTTTGATTCATTAATTAAAAAGTAATTAGTTAAGACATTGTTTACAAACCATGATGGTAAGCTGAATGCTCGGCAACAGAACCAGCCAGTTGCGCCACTTTGACTTCTCGTTTATCATTACGTTTTATGCAAGTGAAGATTACTTTACGTTGGCCAGGCTTTAAGCCATCAACCATAGATGGTATTGATCTGAAATATGAATGATAAAATATGAGTTATTATGAGCTGTGGTAGCTCAGATGGTTAGCTCTCACTGTAAGTTTCACAGTACAAAAGCAACCCAGGTTCGATCCCCACCGGCACCAATGAAATTGTTAATTGCAATTTTAAAAACTGATTTTCCACGTGCTCGACGGTGAAGGAAAACAACGTGAAGAAACCAGCATGACTGAATAATAAGAAAAAAATATGTTTCGAATACATGTGAAGTTCGCCAACAAGCATTGAGGCATTGAGGCAGCACGGCGGACATTTCCTTGCCCTAAAACCCTCTCAGAAATGAGAGGAGGTACGTATATAGGCTGTAACTAACTTCTTTATTAATACAAAGTGTCCATAGCAAAAAATGTTTGTATAAAAATCAATCACCATTAGTCTTGCTAAAACTCAAATAGGGCTTGACCGATTTTGATAAAATGTTTTGTGTGTTTAAATGGATGGGTTCATGGATGGTTTAGATACACAATTGGACCCGGTAGGTGGTACTGGTACTGTCAAGGTCCATAAAACACCCGAGAGAGGCCGGGGCAGTTCGCTAGTATAAGATCGAAGTAGTAAAATACAACAGAAATTTTGAAAATAATGGAACTTACCTCACATTATCTCCATTAGAAAAGAGAACCAGCTCCAAATTAATAAAGTCAGAGTATGTGACAGTTTTTGTTTCTTTAGTGTATAAATATCTCTCAGAAAGCCCAATCTCCCTTCTCCTCTTTACTTCATCCATATGATTTGTCAACCACTCTTTACGTTGATCAGCACCTTTCTTAGAGAATGCTAACTCAATATGATGATCATCAGTAGGACCGCTATATCTGAATTTTATTCTGTGCCTTTCCATATTTTGGAAATACTCTTTTGCCTCCTTAGATGTGGAGGTACCCAAACCCTTGTAGTATTTGATATTGTATGTATGATAATTCTCAGTTTCCCTCTTCCACTCTTCAAATTCTGGTAATGAATAGAACGAAATTTCCTTGCCCTTCTTTGTGGCTTTTACAATAGGCGTAATGAACTCCTCTAAAAATGGCAGTTTTAGTAATTCAGGCCAATTGTGATGTATGAAATTTATAATAAGACCTTTGATATGAGAACCATCCTGATCCTGATCGGCCATTATCATCACTTTACCATATCTTAATGCCTTTAAATCATCAACTGAGTTATACTTTTTTTTATACACCAGTCCAAGAATTTTGATTAGATTATTGATCTCCACATTTTCTAGAACTTGTTTGTGTGATGCATCACGTACATTTAGCGGTTTACCCTTTAATGGAAATACACCATAATGATCTCTTCCTACTACACTAAGTCCCGACACAGCTAAAGTTTTAGCTGAGTCTCCCTCAGTAAGAATTAATGTACAAAGATGTGAATTCTTTGTACCTGCATCATTTGCATCTTCTAACTTTGGTATACCTTTTATTTTACTTTGCTTTTTACCAGATGCTTTCACAAGTTCATTCTGTGCCTTAAATTTGGCCCATGCCAATACACATTCAACTAAACCAGACTTAGTTACTGCAGTTATAAATTTTTCAGAGAAATTACATTTAGATCCAAAGCTCTTTGCTTGGAGTGTCATATTTTCTTTTGTTTGTGAATCAAAGGTTGGGTTAACAATCAAGCAGTTGATGAACAACCACATATGATTTTTGACTTGGAAAGGCTTTATGATTACACCTCCTTTATTTTTCTTTTTCAGGACTTCTAAAACATTCTTTACAATACTATCAGTTACTGTGTCAACATGTTTCCCGCCTTTGGTTGTAGCTATAGAATTAACAAATGAAACCTGTTGGAAACCTAACCTGGAGATTGTCAGAGCTACTTCCCAACGGTCATTTACCTTTTCATACACAACTTTTAATGGTTGTCCATTTTCATCTTCATTACCTTTAATGTATAAATCTACATAGTCCTTAAATTTATTAATTTTTAGTCGTTCCCCATTTAAATATACTTTGACACCCTGAGAGGAAGCTGCAACATCATATGCACGCCGTGACATTAAAGCAACTATGTCATCCTCTAGTTTCTCCATTTTAAATTTAGATAAATCAGGGCTGAATGTCACTTTAGTAAAATCATCATCTTTGCCAGACTCCTTAACCTTTGGTTCAGAAGCTTTTGTCATATTAGAGCCCCAAGTCTGCTTAAAATGTTTCTTATACTGTTTAGATGCAGTCTCAACAGTAAATTTTGTAGAAAAAATGTTGCAAAGTTTTGCACCGTAACCATTTCTTCCACCTGTCACTTTTTCTTCCTCATCATTATAATTAGATGATGTCAAAAGATGTCCGAAAATCATTGTTGGAACATACATTTTCTCCTCTTTATGCATTACAACAGGAATACCACACCCATTATTGTAAACTGAAATAGTATTTTGTTCTTGGTTTATGTCAATTCTAATTACATCCATTTTGGGGTCTCTCTGCTTATTATCAGCTGCATTAACCAGAATTTCATCATATATTTTATATAAACCTGTAAAAAAAAATATTAAAATTATGCTAATTTTATTTTATTATATGATCATTCAAAATTCTAAAATTTTTTACTGATACAGACTATGTAAGCAATAAATAATAGTTTTTAAAATAAAACAATATTATTAGAAGTATACCTGGCACATATGTCAATTCTTTTTGCACCATACACTCCTTTTCCTTATCAAAAACCCACATTGTCTCAGTGGCCCGTTCAACGGAACCAATGTATGTATCAGGACGAAGCAGTATGTGCTCCAGTTGAGACTTCTTTTGGTAAATCTTCTCAATTGTGCCTTTCTGACCCTTGGCAGGAGGTGCAGCCTCTGCAGTGCCATTTTGGGTAGCAGTTTGCATTTTATTGATCATAGTCTAAAAAGTAAGTAAGTAAGTACATGAAAAGAACATTTACCCAGTATAAAGTAATAAAATGCTATAATCTTAAGTTGTAGAATATTTTTTCGTGTGTAAAACTGTGGTAGGGATAGGGGCTAAATATTAATATTCACTAATTAATTTCATAGTACGCAACCCAGTTTCTATCCCCACTAACATCAGAGAAATTGTAATTTGCAATTTTATGTACTGACTAGCTATTCCCTGGGACTTCGTACTAGTCAAAATTATTACGATTGGATTTCATGGGTTTTAATTTTTTTGCACAAAACTAATTCTTTTTCAAAACAAAAGTAGCCAAAGTAACTCCTAATAACATAAGCTATGGAACAAACACAAATACAGACAGAAAGACAAAAATGTTTTTTTTTGTTACAAGTATCGTATATATTTTCATATGCATGTAGTAAAATGTAGTAAAAAGCTGTTATTTTGACATTACAATCAGACACATCAATTTTATTTATTTGTATAGATTTACTGTGTTTGGTGGTGAAGAAAAAAATTGTGTGGAAAGCTGCATAAATGGTAAAATGTATGTATTTTAAAGAGATATATACATTTCACTTTATGAGAAGTTACAATATTCAATACAAAAAATACCTTAAGAATGGAAAGAATTTTATGACATACAACTTACTATTTTACACATACAACATACTAATTATAACTTTTCGAAACAATTTTGTGTATATTTCTACAGTGTTATTTTTCAAAGAGTAGCTAAATTTTAAACTTAAGTTCATATATATAAATAATGATATAATGTTATTGCAGTTCTTGAAAATATGAGTAAATATGGCTATTCAAATTGAATGTGATTTAGGGGCAACAACTACACATATGGCTCCATGTGCAATTCAATTCACAACATTTTGTTGACTGATCGATCCTTATGAATGTGTAAGTGCATAATAAAATAATGCATTATGACACATTTTGAATTTAAAAGATAAAAAGGACAGAATATTTTAGTTTTTTTCTTCTCCATTTGACACCAAATAGCAGTTGGCATATGAAGACAGGGTCAGATTTAGAACTTGTTTATGTTTTTTTTTTTAACAGATAAAATTAACAGTTAAAAATATTACTCACTTTTGTATTGAATTTTTATTTTTGATCGGTTGATGTTAAATTTATTGTTTAAATTT
Organism: Parnassius glacialis; assembly: GCA_033319125.1. NCBI lineage: Eukaryota > Metazoa > Arthropoda > Insecta > Lepidoptera > Papilionidae > Parnassius > Parnassius glacialis. The sequence goes on from JAVANC010000018.1 coordinate 36,938,045, forward strand.
TACGTGTGAAATTTTAATTCAATAAATATTTCTTCATACTTTAATAGGAACAGGATTCTCTAGCATTAAAAACTCTTATTAAGAGCTAAGCGTATTTAAAAGTTTATTAATTCAATATTTTCCCTATATTATAATTTACAATACAATGTTGATTATTATTAAATGTTGATTAGGTATTTACACTTAATATAAAAGTTTTATATTTACTGCTTTTCTAATGCTTTTACTACTTTATTGATTCTTTTATTAAGTAGACATGATTATTAGTTATATTTTATTAATGTTCAGAAACATTATTTCTACGATAAAGTATTTTTTACTATAATTACATATTGCAATTTTTTCACATCCGGCACATTTTTCAAAATGGTCCTATAGCTGTGTTACGTCTCTGCATCATAAAAGGTGAAAATTAAACTCGTAACAAAAATCTTATAATTGTACACTACACTAAATAATAAAAAAAAACAAATAAAAATCTTAATTTACTTCCCTAGTATTTTTTTCCAACTTTTTAAATAAATCCTTTGTATTATTTTGATGAAAATGTAAACTAAACTAAATAATATTAAACTGACATGCTTCGTTTAAATTAATACAATAGTGTAACAACAAAGTACATAAAATTAACAACAACCACTAATGAATTCAACCAATAGCGTTACATGTATGTGTTAAAAATATCATTTCGTACAGTTTAATAAAAATGATTGATTAAATCATTGATTTTTATTGAAAACATAATTTGATTTAAATCATGATATAAATCAAAATGATTTATTCGTGCCAACCCTGCTTGGTAAGAATATCTGTCACACCTGTTCTTGCTCTTATGTATGTGTTTCTTTGCTTATCTATTTTTCTGATTCTTAGCATACTCCTTTCCATGGTTCTTTCACAGTGTTCGAGCATATCTCTGTGCTGCTTAGAAAGTGCCCAAGTTTCACAGCCATACATATAATGTCATCACAGTTATTAACTTATTAATAATTTAGCCGTGGAGGGCAGCAAGTAGATCAAATACATATTATTGAACAATGTATTTATTTAATATAGTAAATAAAATAATAACACTGAATAGAAACATGTCTGATAAAATAAAATATTTTTAGTATTAATTATTTACGAAGGCGTGAACAAAAACTGGTAGGTAGATAATTACGCATCCATAACTTAAATATGAGTTATTTTAACGAACTTCTTCATTACTGTATCACTGCCATCACTCCATTTTGTGTTTATATCAAATTAACGAACACAAAAAGTCAACAGAAACCAAAAATCATCAGTAACAAAAATAACAACAAAAACAGTAAAACTAGAGATCGCACATGAGTACTAACAACAGACAGATATGAACACGTATTAAATATTTGCATTATAAAACACTTTTTTTTACCATTATTTGTTACAAATTTTATTGTGTGTATTATCTGCCTCAAAAAAATCACAACAATAAATTTCCTTTACAATTTATTTTACAAATACACCGCTAAAATAAAATGAGTGGATATATTGATATTGCATGTATACAACTGTTATTTTTTTGTAATTTTTTGTAATGTAATTTTGTAATCTTTTGAAATGCAGTAGAATTTTATAGCAAATTATATTCATATTATTTAATTCACCTATATCTTAGTATTTCATATTGCATTCTATAAAATAAAAACAAGTTTGTGCCTAGTTAGTATGAAATGTGTCAATAACGGAACCAGAGGTCTTTGTAACAAATTCACAGCATTAGAAGAAATTAAAATTTGTGAATAATGTGCTTGAAAAGTCTTGGCCCTTAGAACTTTTTAAGGATTCAGTGTAGATCATAAGATACAAAGTTTGAAACCTCTGATCTAAACTATCAAATTAGAAATGCAAATACTCAGAATTATTGTTTTAGTAAGATATAAAAGTCCTGGTGTAAAAATATTTTAAGTAATAAAATTCTGCTCATAGCGGTTGAAAATTGAGGGTAGATTTTAGTTGTACTCGATTATTCCCCTTTTATGGAGCTATTTGTTATAAACTTTTAGTATGTATGTATTAACATGATATGATAAAACGATCAATTAAAATTTCATTTCATTTTATAGTGACAGCTAATTAATATATTAGAAGAACCGATGTTAGATTGTTAATCATTATACATGGGTTCGTTTTAAAACATATCAGCAGTGGCAATGTTAAAATAATTGGAAAAATGAAAAAATCATGAAATTACGGTTTAAAAACAACAAACAAGCCAAACGACCGTTACCGATCAAAATGCCGCCAAGAACACTTACCCTTATATCAGCCATCTTGTGTATTGTACGTATACTATTAGTACGATTACAATTACGTGTAATATTTAATAAGAATAAGTTACTAATATAATTAATAATTCTTGGTTTTATAAAACGACATTTTTCTGTCGCAAGCTAAAATTGGCGGACGCGACGAAATAACTTGACAAAGCAGAGACGCTGCGACATAGACAACAAATAGCACTCTTTCTCTTTCTCTTGTCCACAAACTAATAAAAATAAAAAGCTCTTGTCGTACTGTCTACGGTACCTATTAACTCCGGGTGCTGGTAGCTACGCTACCCCAGCCTAGTGTTTTTAATAGCACTTCTCAAAAATGTTTATTATTTAAACCGCACCCCCGTAGTTTATGATTAAAAAATAGATAAATATCGCGCATCTTATAGCGTCGATATCTCTTCAGATACTTACAATTCGGTACTTTTTATAATTTAAAAAAAACTGCACCCTACTTGAGTCTAACTCCACTATCGCTAAAAATCCACAAAATGCAATACTAATGGCAAAAAGTTAATAAAACTCGATTTATCAATCGTCGAATTGCATGGCGACTTGGTGCATGCGCAGGGCAGATATTCTAGGGTTTTCACTTGATTCATCACTGCTTTCACCACCAGGTCTATCAATTTTGAAAGTTACAGATGCTGTTGCATCAAAACATATGGGATGTTGCAACAGCTTCTGAATTTGGTTATGCACATTTATTTGTTTGGAAGACCAGAATGTAGTGTAAAATTTATCATAGCCAACTTCTTTGATAAATTTATGAAACTCTGGATCCTGTTTGATCTTTGACAAACTGTCAAAAACTTTTGTTCCTGGGATGATCCCCAACATTTCATTTTTTTGTTCTTGTGAAGCTTATCTTAGTAAAGATATGGTGGCTGACAACACTATATTCCATATCTGTTGCTACCACATCTCGCTGCCACTGTTTTGGTTTTTTATTTTTTAATTGTTCTTTTATGTTTTTTCTATGAGGACCTGCTAATCTTCTTTTTTCTGTATGAGGTATTCCTCGACTGTTCGTGGTTTCTACAATGAATTTAATTGATTTATCAATTATAGATGGTTTTTCATCACAAACTACTTTTAATTTAGTATCGCATGTTTTGCAATAACCATCAATTCTAATATACACTTCCATATCATCTATGACATGTCTCTTAAAATTGTATACACATGGAAGCTTTTTTTCAAGATAAATTTTCTTCACTATTATGTCAGGCCAACCTGCTTTTAAAGCTAGAACTTTGTGTCCATTTTTATAAAGCTGCTCAATCGGACTAATTTTTTCCCATTCTTTTTGATCGAGACAAATACTGAACAGTGGTAGAGCCTCGCGGCAGCTTTTGCTGTCACACGGATGGGCCGGTTCGAACCGGGGTGGTACCACGACCTCACAGAAAACCAGCGTGAAGTAGAGGTTTACCTCTGCGTTTCGCTTGGTAAGTGCAGGTGGCTGGAAGCCCTTTTTACTGGAAATGAGGCATTCCATCTTAGTCCTCACGGGTGACAACGCATCTGCATTTTGATTCACAAACGAGGATAGATGTAGATGTCTATGGGCCGAAGCAACCACTTACCATCAGGTGGACTGTGTGCACGTTTGTCACCCTTATCCTATAAAAAAGAAATTTAATATGCTTCTGAGAATTGTTTTTTCCTCTTACGAGTTTTATTTTAGATTCATCAAATTGATCAGAAGAATCACTGGGTTCATTTTCATCGTCTTTTAATTCATCAGAATAAGGATCACTGAGATCATCGTCATTACCTTTAGTGACTGAAATTGTATCTTTGCACAAACCTTTGTACTTTATATAATCAGACAGCAAATTCCCAACATTTTTTTGTATTTTTATATATAAATTCAATGGTTTTATTGAATGTAAAGGTTGCTTATAATTCAATTTATTGCAGATTTAAATCCAAACAACATCTTTTTTCTTTTTTAAAGAACCATTAGTATGAATGTCAATGTTTATCAGTTCTTCAAATATTTGTTTGTAATTAAATGCTGGCTTTGATCCTACGATTTTTACAGTCATCATTCATCAACATTACAGCCCTTCACAAGTCCACTGCTGAACATAGGCCTCCCCCAAAGAATGCCACAAAGCACGGTCCTGAGCCACCTGCATCCATCGATTTCCTGCATGTCTTACCAGGTCGTCACTCCATCTTGTGGGGGGACGCCCTACACTTCGCCTACCGGTACGAGGCTGCCATTCGAGAACCTTTCTTCCCCATCGGTTGTCGGTTCTTCGAGCTATATGGCCGGCCCACTGCCACTTCAGCTTACTAATCCGTTGGGCTATGTCGGTTACTCTGGTCCTACTGCGGATATGCTCATTCCTAAGTTTATCACGCAGAGAAACTCCGAGCATAGCCCTCTCCATAGCTCGCTGAGCGACCTTGAGCTTCCTCATACGGCCAGCAGTGAAGGACCTGTCTTACACCTCTCTGCAATTGGATAGGTTTCGTACTCTGGTTCTGTACTCGGATAGCCATCGTAGCTCTACTGTACAAACACTTCAGCACTTCGATATACCGACAGTCAACTTGGCACCGCTGAAGGGACTGCAGCACCGCCCAAATTTCGACGGAATCAAAGGCTTTCTCATAGTCCACATACACCAGACATAGTGGCAAATTGCACTCTTCGGACTTCTGTACAATTTGCCGTAGGGTATGTATGTGGTCTATGGTGCTAAAGCCCTTTCGGAAACCGGCTTGTTCGGGAGGCTGGAAGTCGTCAAGTCTGCGCGCGAGACGATTCGTAATGACTCTGGAAAACAGCACGTAGACGCGGCTCAGAAGGGAAATCGGTCTGTAATTCTTCAAGAGAGCGTTGTCACCTTTCTTGAAGAACAAGACCACCGCAATTCTGCTCCATGCCTCTGGTGTAATGCCACCATGGAGGACGGAATTAAAGAGCTTCTGAAGGACTTCAAGTACCGGTCTTCCACCCGCTTTCAGAAGCTCCGCTGTAATTCCATCCTCGCCTGGGGCCTTGCAGTTTTTAAGGTGTTGGAGAGCCATTCTAATCTCGCTCAGACTGACGTCCGGGATATCTTCGGAATAGTGTCGAATAAGACTCTCTCTTGGATCGTTACTCACACTTGCGTGTGGCTCCAACGATGACGTGTACAGCTGCCCATAGAACCTCTCAACCTCACTCAAAATCTCAGGTGCCCCGGAAACGATGCTGCCACATTCGGTCTTCAGCTTTGACAGTTGGCTCTTTCTGGCAGACAGATCTCTGGCAAAGACTTTGGAGCCTTGGTTCCGCTCAATCGCTTCTTCAATACGAGCTGTATTGAAGTTGCGTAAGTCTCGCCGCATGCATTTGGAGATCTGTCTGTTCAGTGGTCTGTATGCTGTCAAATCTGTTGAAGAATGTAGCTTCATCTCCCGTCTAACAGCCATGAGATTAAGAGTGTGATCGGAGAGTTTTTGTGTTCTTCTGCGGCGGGTCTTGCAGAACTTAGCTCCGACCGCATGGACAGTTTCCACGAGCTTGTCATTCATATCGTCCACTTCATTGCAGTCTTCTAGGCACTTAAAACGGTTTTGTAACTCGAGCTGAAAGGTTTCGGGACTTTGGATTAGAGCACGAGGGGAACGGAGCGTTGACTTCATCAGACGAGACCTCTCCAACTTAACATTTAGGTTCAGTGTGCCTCTAACCATTCGGTGGTCGCTGCCGGTTTTCACCCTCGCGATCACTGAGACATCACTGAACAGTTGTCGTCTGGTCGTCATAATGAAGTCGATCTCATTTTTAGTGGAACCGTCGGGGCTCGACCAGGTCCACTTCCTGTGGGGCCGCTTCTTGAAGAAAGAGTTCATCATAAAGAGTCCCTCTTTCTCCATGAAGTCGGCCAGCTGCTGGCCCCTTGGGTTCCGTTGCCCTATTCCAAATTTCCCTACTTTCAGCTCACCGTTCTCTCTTGTGCCTAGTTTTGCATTGAAGTCTCCCATTAACACCGTATATTGGGTTTTGGAGGAATGCATGGCTCTGGAGATATCCTCATACATTTCCTCCACCTCCTCATCGGGGTGTGCCGAGGTTGGTGCGTAAACCTGTATGACCTTCAGCGAATACCGTTTGGTGATTCTGAGTATAAGGTACGCAACCCTCGTCGACACACTCCCGATCTTTACAACGTTGTTAACGAGAGACTTGTGGACGATAAATCCGACACCTCCTTGGGACAGATGGTCGCCCTCCCGGTGATATAGCAAGTTGCCGGATTCGAGGATTACCGTGTCCTCCCCCTCTCTTCGGACTTCGGATAATCCTATAATATGCCAGCGCAACTTGTCTATCTCTTCTTCCAGCTCCACGATCTTCTCGTCAGTCCTCAGCGTGCGTGCGTTGTACGTTGCCAGGTCGAGTCGTCTTAGGTGGCAACCGAACCTCCACCGGAGATTCTTAGCACCCCCTGCCCCGCCGTTACCATGGTCGCCACCGTAGCCAGGAATAGCGGGGCCGCCGGGGACTGGGGGCCGTCTGTTTGTTGTTTTGATCATTGGGGGGTATTTGCCATAGTTGCCACGCTTGGCGAGCGGGTTGGCAACCGCAGTTTTTTTATTGTAAGATTATTGTTATCAGGAAGATGCTGCTGCCCATCTCCTGCCTGTTTCCCTTTGTCGCCTTTTACGACATCCACGGGAGGATATGGGGTAGTGGATATTCTTGACCGCCACTTCACGGCTATTTATACAGTATACTATTTAAATAAGATTTTTTTTTTACTTATTATAAGCCAGTGCTTGACCACAATCCCACCTGGTGGTAAGTGGTGATGCAGCCTTAGATGGTAAATCGCACTGTCTTATCGTAACAAAAGCCTATTCACTCTTGCCTTGAAGACGCCTAGATTGTATTCGGACGGAAAGATAGACGCCGGCAAATTATTCCACTCCTTTGCTGTACGCATTACAAAAGACGAAGCAAACCGTTTGGTTCTAATGCGTGGAATATCGACAACAAAGGGATGAAGACCTGCCGACCGTCTGATTGTCCGATGGTGGAAAGGAGAGGGAGGAATTAAGGCGTGTAATTCCTGCGCACACTCACCGAAATGCATCCTATAGAATACCGAGAGACTGGCTACCCTGCGCCTGTGCTCAAGGCTGACAAGATTGGTTTCAACCAAATCAAGGTCACCAATGAGCCTCTTAGCACGTCTCTCCACTGAGTCCAATGCTGCCAGGTGGCATTTTGCAGCACCAGCCCATATGTGACAGCAGTACTCCATGCACGACCGGACTTGCGCTTTATATAAGGTAAGAAGCTGCCCCGGCGTGAAGTACCGCCGCACCCTTGCAAGGACACCAAGTTTCCTTGCGGCTGCTTTGGCTCTGGACTCAATGAACCGCCCATAGTTTAGGTTCGGAGAAAATTCAATCCCTAACAACTAGAGCATGCATTATTCGTCCAAAAAAGGTATTCGGATTTTCCGAATAACCGAATAAAAAATATCCGAATACTTCGAATAATACGAATTTTACGAATAATGCTTAAGTTTATGAAAAGAAACATTATTATTACTTAAAAATTTTAATTAGAAACCTTTTTAATCACCCACACTTACTTAAAAATACAAAAAAAAAACTTTTTCGTGTTCATATGACCATTGGAAACTGAGGGCGTCTAACGTATCGTCATTGAATGAATATATCTCAAATGATTGCAAAAATATCTATTAGCCGGAAATACACGTTCTGCTTCAACGCTTGTGGGGGGGGGGGGGGGGGTAAGTAAAAATCATGACAAATGTTTTGTTGATACCTCAGCAGCATTGTGCAAGGATTCATTAACTTTTGTCTTTAACTGTTCCTTGAATGTCTTGGCTGTTTCCTGTTCCCTCTCATCTTCAAGGCGCTGCTGTCTTTGTATTTCTCTTAAAGGCAGGTCATCTTCAGCTTCACAGACAGTTGTAGCAGCTTTATCTATGCAAAAATAAGTCTCATTGATTTTTACAATTAAGGGTATTATTTCTGCAGGATGCCTTTGAAAATGCATGAGGAATATTCCTTTCGTCATAATATTTTGTAGGATTATGTAAGTACTGTAACGTACTTACGAGTGTAGCGTTTCTCCTCTGCGAGATTCTTCTATTTAAAGCTTCTTGAAACTGGCCACTAATAACGTCTGGTTTCATCGCCAATTTCTCCATCATGAATTGAAGTGCGATTTCAGCGGTTAGTAAGTTTGATTTTAGCTCGCAGTGCTTTAACTATGACCTTTATCAAATTCAGATAACTAGACAGATCTTTCAAAATTAATATTTCAGTATCTGAAAAGGTTTTCTCTTTGAGATCAATTAATGTCTTTTGAATTGCATCTTTGAATTCTAGAAATCTTGCTATCATATCAGCAAGGCTGCTCCAACGAGTCTTGCAATCGAGGATCAGTGTCATGTCTTTAGATTTGGACTACAGGTAAGATTTTAGTATACCCATGCGAGTAGGTGAACCTTTGAGAAATTTTACTATTTTCAGGACTTCAGTTATCAATTCTTTATATACCGGCTTGGAAATGATCCCACGGAGGTCAGCTTCGATGACGAAACCATTTTTTATCTTCGTTCTCTTTATCACTTTCGTCCTCAGAGTCAGAGCTATCGCAAGGTCTGTTAACAGTGGTGCCGGTGTTACCTTCTGTGTCATGAGCTTTGTATAGCATGTCCAGGACAGCGCTCTGAATACCATGGGCCAAACATAACTGATGATAAAGAGGGAACCATTCTCCCTAGTTCGCACATTACGCTTGCACCGTCAAAGATTATGCATGAGATATCGTTTTGTATTGACAAGCTGTAATATTCCAATATTTTTCCTTAAATATCAATCAATCAAATCAACAACAATATCGCAAAGATACGAAATGTATAACCGTTTGCACTATGCACACATACTAAGTAACTTTTTTTATATTTTCTGCTTTGGCTACGCATGTTTTTCACATAACTTAGTAGGTTTACGTTCGGATATTTTTAACAAATCAAAATAAGATAGTATTCGAAGTATTCGTAAAAACCGAATAATTATAAATATACTATTCGAATAATAAACGAGGCGAATATCCAAATAATTTGGATATCCGGATATCCGAATTGCATGCCCTACTAACAACTGAAGGCGGTCAGTGTACTCCAAGGATACATTCCGGAAAGTAGGAGCCAAGGTGAGCGGGCTCCTTTTAGCGGTAAAAAAGACACGCTTGTGTCTTGAAGGCGTTAAATCCCACGAGATTGGCATCGCCCCATTCGGAGACTGCCTGTAGTGTGAGACTCACACGCTCAACCATAGCCTCTCTTTCTGACTGGATTTGATCCCGGCTGGCCCGGGCGCTTGGTTGGTATCTCTCCACAACTGTGCTGTCGTCTGCATACCCATAGACACCGGGAATGAACAGATCATTTATATGCAGCAGGAAGAGAGTTGCGGAGAGAACGGACCCCTGAGGAACACCGGCGTTAGTCGCCACAGTATTGGATGAGCAGCCATCAACGACGACCCGGAGAGACCGTTCACCCAGAAATTCCTTCACCCAGACAATTAGGCCAGGGGATAAGCCGTACGCTGAAAGCTTGCCCAATAGACTAGCGTGCCAAACCCTGTCAAAAGCCTTCGAGACATCGAGGGAAACAGCAAGTGCTTCACCACTGTTCTCGAGGGCTTCGCCCCATATGTGAGTGGCATACGCTAGAAGGTCCCCAGTTGATCGATTTCGGCGAAACCCGTACTGGCGATCACTGAGGAGATCATTTTGCTCTAGGTATGCCATAAGGTGGGCGTTCAATATACGCTCCATAATCTTGCAGAGTATGGAGGTAATTGAAATTGGCCGATAGTTGGCAGGGTATGTACGGCTACCTTTTTTAGGCACAGGCTGCACATTGGCCAGCTTCCAAGATTTAGGCACTATTCCAGTCCTGAATGAGAGGCGGAACAAGCATGTCAACACAGGAGACAACTCAGGTGCACAGACCTTTAGAACTATAGCTGGTATACCATCAGGTCCACTAGCTTTATTCACGTCTAGACTTCGCAAGGTTTTAAGAACCTCCTTGTTGGTGATACGGACCTCAGTCATAGAGGTACCGCAGTGAGGTAAATGTGATGGTACGCTGTTAAGATTAGGCATAATTATCTTATTACAGTTTCAAGTTAAAACAAAACACTAATTATTAGAACACTTTTCTTTCTTTTTCTTTTTTTAGAAAACGCTTTCAAGTTAAAATAAAACACTTTAGAATCAATGACTGGTCAAAACCGATACAAAGTAATAGTAGATACTAGGCGAATGCATTGTCTTTTGTTTTCTTGTTATTAACAACCATAAACTGATTCTGATTGGTCGATTTTAAATGGAGATAAAATTTGAAATGCTTATTAATAATTGAAAACCATGTTTAATTTGAAAAAAAAATTATTATAAGAATTTTAAAATGTCAATAAGGAAAGTGATAAAAAAATCTAGGAATTCAGAAAGGAATTCATCATTATAAGAGTTTCAATTGTTTTTTTTTTCGTTGCTCCTCGGATGCGTAGTTTTGCACTGAACTAATAAGGAGAGGGTGCCGTGCAATTCGACGATTGATAAATTGAGTTTTATTAACTTTTTGCAATTAGTATTCCATTTTATGGATTTTCAGCGATGGTCGAGTTAGATTCAAGCAGGGTGCAGTTTCTTTAAATTATAAGAAGTACCGAATTGTAAATATCTGAAGAGATACTTACAATTCGGTACTTCTTATAATCGATGTTATAAGATGCGCGATATTTACCTATTTTTTATTCATAAACTACGGGGGTGCGGTTTAAATAATAAACATTTTTGAGAAGTGCTATTAAAAGCACATCTATGCGTATTTTTATTTATATGTATATTGTTATATTCGTAGGCTGAGGTAAGGTAGCAGGTGCTGGTTAAATTATATTATTCTCTTTGGCCGGTGCCTACATTTTATTAATCTATGGTATCGAAACGCCTTAAGACGATATTTGGCCTACAGGTCTAGATACCAGGCCATAAACTCCAAAAAAAAAACATTAAGACGATATTACACGGATCAACCAAATTGAAACAATTCCACAATTCCATTGAAAAGCATTGAATACTGCACATTGACTGACTTTACCAATATACACGTTAATCATTTGAATGACATTCAACGTTCACAGTGCAATGTGATGGCGCAAACTCGTACGTGCGGGAATTATTTAATAAATGAGTAATTAAAAATAATAATAAAAAAGAAAATATAGGAGTTGGTGGCTGCACACGTGGATTTAGAGAAGGATAAAACTAAAAGAGTCTCAAGGATCTTATTAGTAGAATTAACATAAGATCCAAATACTTATTTGAACCAATGAGGGCTAATATTATTCCACTCACCATGGCGCTACTTGACACTGAGGTAAAGTTTTTTTGTTTCACAATGTCTTTTATATGAGTAGTAGTAAGTTTTAATTTAAAAGTTTAATTTAATTGTCTGCTATCTTCTCTAATCACTGTAGTGTAACACAGGCTCGGCACGCACTTAACTAAACACGTCCACTCTCGCCCGAGGCTCTCGTGTAACTGACGCGGTGCACTGGAGACTGTGACTTTTATATAAATGTATGTTTGTGTATTTATGCAAACACTACATCTCTTTCTTATCAAGATTTTTTTTTGTATTTTATCTCTATCCCTGATATCTGAATCTAAATGATTGTCTGTAATTTATTTCACCTATTGATGGAATTTTATCCCTACTTTTTCGTTGAAAAACAGTTCAGACGGTAACCTCCCGGTAACTGTAAGGAGGGGTGCTGTTATACATTAGAAGATACTCCCACAAACATTCTTTTAAATCCTTCGTCTCGATCTGACTGATACGAAGACGTTTCAAAATACCTCTGTTTTGTCTTTCAACTTCGCCGATCATTTGAGGCCAATATGGTACAGTACTAAATAACTTAATGTTACATTCTTTAAAGAAAGATCGAAACTCTTCACTAACGAACTGCTTGCCATTGTCTGCGGTGATAGAAATAGGATAACCAAGTCTACTGAACATTTCTTTTACCATTTTAATAATTTGTAAGCTTGTTATGTTTTTGTAATTTTTTACTTCTTTGTATCGACTATAGTAGTCGACCACTACTAACAGATACTCATTACTTGGTAATGGTCCCATTAGATCCATTGTGACATTTATCAATGGAGCTGCAGGCAACTCTCGTCTCTTCATTGGTGCAGGTGGGTTTAGCAAACCCACTAATGTACAAACTTTACAGGCCTTTACTAATTGTTCTACGTCTTTATCGATACGGGGCCACCATACCTTTGATCTCAAGCGTCCCTTCATCGCTACGATACCTGGATGACCCTCCTATGCAGCATCTAATACACTCTTGAAGAGTTGCTGTGGTATTACAATTTTATTTCCACGAAGTAGAATGCTATCGTGGAAACAACTCGTTTTCAAAAAATTTGTAACTCTTAATTGAATCGTCCCAGTCGTTCTGATAGACACCTTTTTCACTTTGTAAATATCTTGGTCTTTTTCTTAATATGCTACAATGGTACTCATTGGTATAGCAACTGGTCTAGAATTTTCCACTATTTGGTACACATGCTGGTCTTTTCCTTTTGGTGGGTTATCAGGATAGTTACATGATCGTGACAAGGGATCAGCTATATTTGTTTTCCTGGCTTGTATACAACCTTGAATGAATAAGACTGTAGCCTCAGTACCCATCATTCAATCCTCGCACATGGTTTTGACTTAGACCCGAACAATATCTCTAGCGGCTTGTGGTCAGTGACTAAATCAAAAGGCTTTCCAAATAAAAAAAATATTAATGTTCGACCCCCCAAACTAATGCTAGTGCCTCTTTTTCCGTTTGGCTATACCTGCGCTTGCAGTCTGTCAAAGTTCGATTACAAGGACAGCACCAAGTCCGACAGGGCTAGCATCTGCTATCACCTGTCTTGCATCTCTGACGTCATAATACCCTAAAATCTGTATTTCCGTGAGCATCCGTTTGAGTTTTTTGGAATGCTTTATCTTGTTCCCCAGACCATTGTTTTTCCAAGCTCTTCCTTTTGCTCATCTTCTGTCTTAGCAGGTGCTTCAGAAGTTCTGTCATGGCGGCCAAGTTAGGTATCCATTTGTTTATGTAGTTTAAGAGTCCTAAAAAACTTTGGGAGTTCTTCTATGGTCTTTGGGACCCTAAATTTCATAATGCTCTCAACATACTTGTTGAAGGGTTTACTCCTTCATGTGTAAGCCTGTGTCCCAGAAAATTCACATCCTGCGTTTTATATATGCATTTATTGCTATTCAGCACGGCGTTGTTTTTACTAAGTACCTGTAGAACTTTCTTTAGTCATGCGCCATGTTCTTCTTCACTGTTTCCGAATACCAGGATATCACTAATAAAATTGACGACCCCTTCACAGTTTATCAGCATCCTTTCAATGATCTTCTGAAAAATCTCGGAAGCACAGGTAATTCCAAGCATTATTCTTTTATATCTATATAATCTTTTGGGAGTTATAAAAGTCGTTATGTGTCTCGATTCAGAGTGAATTTCCGCTTGATGGAAGGCATTGTTTTATGTCTAATTTGTTAAAATATTTAGCTTTCTTCATTTTAGGCAAATATGGTCCATAGTAGGCAGGGGGTGGTTTTCTCGCAATATAGCGGCGTTCGTACATCTCATATCTACGCACAAACGTAATTCACCATTTTCTTTTATGATTGGAACATTGGTGAAACCCATTTAGACGGGCCTTGCACTTCTTCAATTATATCACTGTTTAGTGATTCCTTAATTTTGATTGCAACCTTGTCTTTAATGGGGATCCGTACTCTCCACTTGATTTATCCCGATACCAAGTTTTAAGACACCTAGACGGACTGCTGTGTTCTTACCCAACAGGTCTCTAGTACCCCCCGAAATCACGTAAATGGTTGTATGTTCCTTTCGTCCTCCGACTTCGAGTATAGTTTCAAATGAACCCTCTATTGCCAAAGGAGAGTTACTACTATATGCTAATACTGTCTTGTATGGTCTAAGACATTTGATAAAAAACATATACCTTTTTGCTTTTTAACTCTTCCCACGTTTTGTAAGAATTACACTTTTCCGCAATTTGATCTATGAGATGATCATCTTGCTTTTCGAATGCACACTTTTCGGCCTGTTGACGCAATCTTATCAAAAACTTCTCAAATTTTTCTCCTTTTTCCTGTTTTAGCAATCGAAAAACATGCCGCTCATAAACTTTGCTCCGTTTAGGTTGAAAATACTCGTAGAGTTTTTTTATGGCTACTTTAAATACATCAACGGTTTCTGATGACTCGACACTGGCACCCGGTAAATTGTAGAATATTTTTTTTAACCCAGAGCCACCAAAATGCAATAGCATAGCTCGTTTATTGAGTGCTGATATAACTTCAGCTGCGTCCAGATAGATTAGACCTTTTCCATTTTTCACACCTTATAGCCAGAGATGTGCTATCACATTAAAACTGATAGCGGTATTATTATTATTATTATTTTAGGGGCAAACTGAAACAGTTTCTTATATTTTTATTTCCAATTTAATGCTGGTATTTTAATACCCAAAGTCCAATTTAATGGTAGTAACTTAGTACCCAAAGTCCAATTTAATGGTAGTATCTTAGTACCCAAAGTTCAATTTAATGGTGGTATCTTAATACCCAACTTCCAATTTAATGGTGGTATCTTAATACCCAACTTCCTATTTAATGGTGGTATCTTAATACCCGACTTCCAATTTAATGGTGGTATCTTAATACCCGACTTCCAATTTAATGGTGGTATCTTAATACCCAACTTCCAATTTAATGGTGGTACCTTAATACCCAACTCAATTTAATGATGGTATCTTAGTACCCAACTCAATTTAATGATGGTATCTTAGTACCCAACTCAATTTAATGATGGTATCTTAGTACCCAATTCAATTTAATGATGGTATCTTAGTACCCAACTCAATTTAATGATGGTATCTTAGTACCCAAACTCAATTTAATGAAGGTATCTTAGTACCCAACACCAATTTAATGGTTAGTATCTTGGTACCCAAACTCAATTCCATGATAGTAATATGTTCCAAAACACTCGCCCTTCTCTTTCGGTTTATTTGTAATACCGACTACTTCCATTGCTGTGCTATTGGTGGTGGTTGGTGAATTCAATACCTATAATGTGCATTTACAGTATTACTAGTTACCTACTATGCAATTTACAGAAGTCGTGAAGTGTCCACGATTTTTTGTAAGACATATATGCCCTGAAAGCGGTAAAATAGTATTTTCATTAAAGGCGATAAATATCACACCTACATGTAAAATGCCACTAAAATTTAGCTAATGACATTGTATTTCGGTTCGAATCGAGAGGAGTGATTAGTTACATCTACTATTTTTCCATCAAAAATATTTTTAAATAAAAGTTGTGCTAATAGACATATGTTAAAATAAATCATTATTTTATCATTGCTACAGAAACAGAAACTTTTTTTATTCAATATAGATTATAAATAATACTTATTGAAAGTCACTCTTTTGTATAATTACCACTGGTTCAAAAAAATCTGTCCTGGGAAGAACCAGCAAGAAACCCAGCGGGACTTTTTTTTTTAAATAACAGCTTACATTCATGTATGTTACACAAATTAACAACACAACAAAATAGCTTGGGAGCGACCACCTCACTTCCAGGGGCTATTATCATCTATAAATTCCTTAATATTATAATAATAAGTAACTTTAAGACATATAGAAAATAAATTTTTGCACACCATAAGCGTGGTCATATGCGAACATATAATTTATATAAATTATTAAAATGATCATAACAGGGTTAAGACAATAAATCATAATTCATAATCCACAGTTTTTTTTTTCCCGCGGGTACTCTAGGAATTAATTTACAATTGCAATGCTAATAGTTGCACATTGCTAACCTATTTTTGATTATATCTTTATGCTAAATAGGTACTTATCTTTTTCCTCGTCGCCATTTGTATTGTCTGCTATCTTCTCTAATCACTGTAGTGTAACACAGGCTCGGCACGCACTTAGCTAAACACGTCCACTCTCGCCCGAGGCTCTCGTGTAACTGACGCGGTGCACTGGAGACTGTGACTTTTATATAAATGTATGTTTGTGTATTTGTGCAAACACTACAACTTTCTAGAGTATTATATTAATACACAAAACAACGTCTCAGTGGTTTGCTCTTTAATTTTTTGCACATATTTTTTTAATTTTTCTACTTTTATGATATACGTGGTTTGGTTTATTTATTTTTTTATCATACTAATATAAAATATAGCTAAAAGTACAGAAAAAACATTAACCTTTACATTTTCCGAACTAATAAACTTCTCCGCTATGAAATCTGTCAGATTCCTCACTTTTAAGTGGCGCCACCCTGGTGGCAGAAAAAATCGTGGATGCCCTCATTGCACATGATAGAAAGTCAATATAATGAACTTCTTAAAACCCATTTCACGACACTTGAAAACCATTTTCGAAAATCCATGAGCGCACGCTAAATAGGTGTCGTGCAATGCTCGGAATGAGTCATCGTATACACGTTTTAACTGCATTGAACAATGACCAATATTGTTACCATTACACTAAAAGCGTTCGGTGAATCGAGGCTTTCAATGTGATTGCGCAATCGCATTGAAATGTACAGGTCCCGTCACGTAAAAAGAACGCTGAGCGACAGTGGAGGGAGTGTCTATGCGCATGGGTACAGTCGCGTTCTAAAATACTACATGATACTAGACTATTGTTTTATAATATATTAGTAATTAATTGTTTTATTGTAGAATCATAATAAGTACTACTTAATAGCTACTTAGAACTTTGGAAGAGGTTGGAATTAAAAATGGATAATGTTTACTTGAGCATTATTTTTTATTTCTGTCGTATAATATAAAGTAGTTTGTAACAAGAAAACTTAAGCTAAGGGTGACACGCCGTCCACTACATTGTGTTGGGTCACATGGAAGCCACATGTCGATGGTGTGTTAGTGTTACTGGACGCTACTTCATCATCACTTTCGTCTTCGCTTGAGCTTCCGTCATCAGAATCATCATCACCAATGCGAATAATAAATGTTTCCGTCATCAGGTCGACCACATGGTAATTTTTTTGATATTCTTCCTCGATACTTTTAACTTTACTACACAATTTTCCCCATTCACCTTCTCCCATCATATTTACGTTTTCGTTTACTAGTTCAGTCATAAAATAATAGATATAAATAATTTTTCTTTCCTTCCTTTTTAAAATCATTGTCGCGAGTCGTGCAATGAAAGCTGTACGTGCTACTGTATTTTGGGAGGGAACAAAGCGCGGGAAACATGAGGAACCAATAGCATGCGCGGACAGTAATACTGGCGAGCATTCCCCCGTCGCGCCACCTTCGTACCACCAATTTGATCGATAAATCGCTCAGTGCGCAGGTTCAAGGCCAGCGTTCTTTTTACGTGACGGGACCTATATTTAGATGTCTCAATATTATTGAAACAGTGAAATTGAAAGCAATATTGAAACGAAATTGATCAGTGTAATATCACCTTTAGCACTTCTTATTAGTTTGTGGATGCGTAAGTATTATATTAGCCTGTGGTTTGTGGTATCGAACTTTCGAACTAGGACCAAGACGAAGTAATTTGGTCCTTGGTCCTATGTAAGGGCCTAAAATTTCTTAGGTGATTGGTCCTAAGCGTCCTCTTAGTAGTCTGTGGTCCTAGGTATCGAGCCCATAGACTTTGTATTATCGAGCCACATAGCTATCGACACTACATGTCCATAATTTTTAACAAATGGCTATGGAGTGTAGAGTAGAAGGAGGACCATCTCTTTATATGAAAAGTGTCTCTAAAAACGCGTCCAATAAGGGTGGCGCTGCAGTAGCATAGGACAAATTAAAAAAAGCGCCAAAATTAATTAGAATAAATAGGAGAAATAAACAAGGACCGACCAATCCGCTTGATTTTGTACTACGTAAATAGTTGAGGTTTTGTATACTGGCATTTTACTAACTACCCTAGTCATCAATTTTTTTAAATATTTGAATTCAGTTGACTTCATTCCGTCTACAACAGCTATATTCATATCATAGTTTTTCAGACGCCAGCGCTATTGTGGTAGGTTTTGGAACCTCTATTTTCAGTGTATAGTGGGACACTTTTTCAACTTTCGCACCTTATAAGATGATTCTCCTTCTACTCTACACTCCATACAAATGGCGTAACTTGTTGAACTAATGATTTAACTCTTTTAACTAATGTAGCACATAATTTTAACCAAAGAACTAATTCTGAGGTCATTGTTTTTAAGTAATAACAAAATAATTTTTAAATGTAATAGCAGGTGATTGTAATTAATTGTATTTAATATAGGTTTTGCATGCCAGTTATGGCAAAAATGACAATCCCACATTATTGACCATCTTATGTACCATGTTTTTAAGCAAATACATTTTCTATCTCTCTATTTATCACTAGATCGCTTTCGCACTACACGGTAAAATAACTGTCCGCGATTAAAATTTTTTTTGATGCACTATTTTGTACGTATAATCGTGTGTTCTTGAGCTATAACTGCAATTTTTTTCTTCCTTTTTATATCTTCGGTTTTGATTGTTCGCCAATGTCAGCGATAAATTGTGCCCGTGTACAAAAGATGATTGTGTTAGTATAACATTGTACAAGTATCTTATTTTCCTGTAATTTTTTTTCTTTTTTCTATTAATTGTATTGTTGAATTACTTAATAAGAAACGATTCGAGTTTTTTTATTATGACATTTCGGCCCGAGTTTGTCAGTTATTTAAAAATCCTTACACATGTGTTTTGGTATTTGGGAAATTAAGCTTTAGTAATGTTTAAAAACATAAATAGACTAAAGCACAGTATTTTAACATAGCATTTTGTATTGTATTTTTAGTCAACTTGAAATAAGGAGACTTCGAGTTTTTAAATTCTATTTTGACTATTTTTGTATATAGATTCCGTGATATTTTCGCCAACTTTTAATTAATTTTAATGAGTATTTTTTAGTAAATATACCAATTAAAATCATTGAAGTAATATGTACTTACGTACTAGAACAGCTATTTCAAACAAAACATGTGCGCTACTCTATGTCGTTGAGCATCAGTCTTACCGCGCATGCGCGGTTTTTTATCATAATAGATTATGCGTAGGTAGAATGGTAAGTAGGTATTTAATTAGAGTACATATATTGTTAATTAATTTATTAAAACGAGTTCAATTTTTTATAATCTGTCAATTATTTTGCATGATATGAAGTAAATTAATATGATAATATATATTATTATCACAATAGCATTTTAATTACAATTTTATATAAATATTTTATAAGGTAACTATATAAATTGGAAGAAATCGAAGCTAATGAAATATATTTATTTAAATCTAGAACTGGGTCCCCAAAAACCCTAACCTAAGTTTGCGTGAGGCATGGCCACAGAGCTGATACTAGTTATATTATGCCTTATGAATTACTGTGAGAAAACATAATAAAACTTTAAAAACTTCTACCATTTCTGTTTACACATGAATTATATGTATATACACTTATTTGTTGTTTTTTGCTGAAAACTAATTTCAATTAATAAGATGTATAAATGTTATTGTAAAAATATATATTAGGTATTTAATTAAGTGCCTTTAAACAATACAAGTTTTGTTAATTTTTGAATTCTTCGTACTATATTTATCCTCTTCTTTAAAATGCAAGGAACAAATGTATGTATGATTTGTTGGTAACCACATCTCTACGATTATTTTGGACGAATTTAATCCACTTTTCTCGGTTTTCGTGGCTTGGACGTGGAAACCTAAAAATAAAATAAAAGAATAATCAGCAAATATAAACGTAAGAAATTTAACCTAATTATAAATACTTAGGTATATTTATTTCTACAAAAAAAATTGTGCATAATATGATCGTGCTACACTTGCTCACAGAAATGTCGTATCTGAACAAATTAATTTCATATAATCTATATTCCATGACACAAGTTGGCGCCAAAGAAATAACTTTTTAATTATTAATCTATAATGTTTTTTTATTATTTAAGTACCTTACTTACCGATGAAAAGTGATTCCTTGGTTTTTACTAACATTTCGTGAATTTTTTGTGCAATATCTAAGAACACACCGCGGCATATTATATCAAGAGATTTTTTTTAAAATCAACACAACACGTGACATCTCTACAAGCGCCTAGCGAGCGACTGATTAAAGTGCGGTGACATTGCCGCAATTGAATGGAACAGCGTAACATAGTGCAGTGTCGCCTCTAGTACGTAGTACATAATATCTCAATGATTAAAATAAGACCGCATTAAAACCAGAAGAATTCACCCATAGGATGTGAAATCGGAAATTTATATTTAATGTAACTTTTAGGGATTGTTTTGGTTTTTTTGTTACCTCGAGCTTGTGATATTAATAATTTCACTCAAAAGGTAAAAAATAAACTTTCATTCAAGAGTAAAAATCGGATCCAAAGAACTAAAAAGAAGAAAAAAATTTCACATAATAATGCTTACATACATGTTTAATCCTTTATCTTTTTAATTTTTCGTAGTCGGTTTAAAAATTTCCAATTTTAATTGTTTATATTCGACTTAGCCCAAAAACCTAAACCTGGGTATATAGAGTTTGGGTTAGTGGGCCTTTGACATGACTTTACGGACAGTAAAACGCATAGTCCACGGCGTGAGGTTTTCTTAAATATCTAGATTCTTCTTGTTTGTTGTGCTGGTCATTGCGGATTAATCAATTTCTTCTTTGCAGAGGTTAAGTTCTGATGGGAGCCGTTGAGATGGTTCGATGACGAGGGACTGTCTTCCAGACGTTTACTGACAATCGCCAGTCGTTATTAGCCAGGATACTAGGGCTTAACTTTTTCTATAGCTTCCCTTACAGCATGTGTGGCGTTTAAAGCCTTCTCTAAATGTACTGCGTCGTTGGCATAAACGGCCAACATGATAAAACCTTCTTTTGAAATGTCATCAGTGAAGTCGGAATAGCAGGACATGGAAAGGCAACTTCTTCGTGGAACTCCGGCCTCTAAAGAATGAACCCTCTCCTTTTCCGTTCGTCGGATAAAACTCCTTCAACTACCACATGAAAGCGTTGATCTCTCAGGAAGAGGCCACTACTCTCATAATGCGGTGATCGCGGAATAGATTGGGCAGATTAAACAGCAGGCCCTCATGCTAGACATCGTCTAAAGCTTTGACCATGTCTAGAAGAACTGCGACTACGGTTTCTTTCTTGCCGAGCGATAGTTTTGATCTACCGGTTTGTAAATAGATATGGATAAAAATGACAAAGGCATATGGTGTATACAGCATGGCATGTTTTTTTATGTATACAAATTAAAAATGAAATAAAACACTTTAAAATAATGTTAATGTCTATGATATTGGCTTTGTTTAATAGATAATTTTATGCTATATTGTGTTTAAAAATGATTTTGGGCTTATGAGCACCACGGCAAGCTTGAATGAAGTGCAACCGTGAAGTCCAATTTTTTACAACTTTATCGAGCAACATGAAAAGGTTGATATTATAAGTTATAATAAACATAGGACTTTATTTTATTCCTACTATAATCATCTGTCATTTAAGCAACAAAATTATTGTTTATATAATTTTAAAAACCAGTGATAGTTTTAACTAAGTGTGAAAAATAAATAGGCTATATTATGCTGTTATCATCTTTCTATGCAGATTCGTTAGAAATTATATATATGTTGTACATGCAGATGTCAACGAATCAGGATTAGTGAGAGTGGCACTAATGGCATCGTAAGTTGATAGTCTGTCATCTGGTAGAGTAAATGATAATTGATGGTTCTAGAAAATTAGATTTAACATTGTACATTTTTTGAAGTGGAGAAATCTGAGCTTCATCTCACAATTATGACTAACTACATACTACACTATACTTCATACACATTTTACGGGTGGCACGGGGCAATACATATTAGTCCTCAGGATTCAAAACGCATTTCCAATCTGTAGCGGTTTGTTGGCCTTCAAATAGTAAATGTCCATGGGCCACGGTTTACTTACCATCAGGTTTACTATACGCTAGTTTGCCTTCTCCATGATGTAACAAATGCTGAAGGAACAGTAATACTGTGTGGTATTAAAGTTGGCTTGGTGCCCTCAACCAGAATTCAGAAGTCTGGAAATTATCTGAGCAAATTACACTGTTTCATGTGAGAAGCCAGGTAAGTCTGTTATTATAAAAGTACTTCCACATATCCTTTAAACTCTGATCTTTAGGAAACCTGCAATAAATAAATAAAAATAAAAAACAATATGATTGAATTTTACACTAAGTAATTTTTATTAACACTCGTATGTATTGTATTATATTTAATTTGATGCAATTTTAATATTAAACTATATTATAATAAGGCTCACAATATATATTAAATAAGTCAGAAAACATAATCTCAAAAATAATATGTAGAAGGGACATGGCTGTATAGATCATATTTGCAATTTGCCATTTTATCGATAACTATTTACAAACCGGTATATCAAAACTATCGCTCGGTGACAGCTACAACTCGGATACAGGCTCAGATCAGTCACTCGACCGAACCGCATATTGTATGAGGGCGAGTAGTCTGTGGTGGTAAACAAATCCGAAACAACATATGTATGGCAACTATGGTTAATGATAACAAAGCCAACCACGCATAAATTATTGAAATGGTACACAATAATTGTCGGTACATATTTCTTTCTTGGGTAGGTGTGAGTTTGGCGACAGTGGTTCTCCTACAAATTATGCGTTTTGCTACTTCCTCTTGTTTTTTATATTCCGTGGTTATTATTGTATTTTTTAAGATTAAAAAGAAATAAATAGTACTAATATAGACGTGATTCTTCACTGCTGGCCGTATGAGGAAGCTCAAGGTCACTCAGCGAGCTATGGAGAGGGCTATGGTCAGGATTTCTCTGTGTGGTAAACTTAGAAATGAAGGTATCCGCACTATAACCAGAATGACGGATATAGCCCAAGGGATGACTAAGCTGAAGTGGCAATGGGCCGGCCTTGGAGCTCGATGAACCGAGAGCCGATGGGGAAAAAAGGTTCTCGAGTGCCGGCCTCGTACCGACGGAAGAAGTGTAGGACATCCCCCACTACATGTAGTGACGACCTGATAAGACATACAGGAAGTCGATGGATGCAGGTGGTTCAGGACCGTGTTTTGTGGCATTCATTGGGGGAGGCCTATGTTCAGCAGTGGCCTTGTAAAGGGCTGTAATGATGATGATCAAATAGTACTAATATTTTAAAGAATTACTTATGTAATGTCCTTGCTATTCAAGGAATACGGGAAGGGTTTATTTAAACACACCGAAACCGTAAACGGTCATTTACTCACACCATACAGGGTAGCCGTAGAAACCGTTATTATTATCTACCGACATAATATGCTACAACTTACGTATGAAAGTTAACGTCATTTTTTTGTAAATTGGATGTTTTTTTTTATAGGAGAGGGGGCAAACGAGCATGTGGCTCACCTGATGGTAAGTGACTACCGCCGCCTATGAACAACCGCAACACCAGGGGAGCCAGGGGATTTGCAGCAAAAAAAAACTGAACAACGTTTTATACGTGATAGAGCCATGCTGCAGCTATATTAGTAGTATAGTTGTAGCACGAATGGGTCGGCTGGACCGGAGAAGGATCTTGCTCTCACAGAATACCAGCGTAAAATGGCAGCTTGACACTGCTGTGTTTTGTATGGTGAGCATAGAGAACCGTGGACCCATTTTACTGGAAAAGAGACATTCCATCAAAGATGGAGCAGGAGCATGTCAAAGATTAAAGTGTTATTTAATATTTATTGGCTTCGTAGACAGAGAATCCAATAGACAGCGTGATATGTTTTGTTCCATTTACAAGACAAAGGACGCATTTCTTACAAGTACTTATATATCATATTACCACTTGTAAGAAGGAGATATACTATATCGTTATCCTTATTCCTGTACCACAAGGGTTGCCAGATCCAAAAAAAGTTTTCCTGGCAAAATCCCTGCCTCAGCAATAAATTACCTGACATTTCGGCAAAAGTATAGTAGTACATTTTTTTAAAAAACTCGCGGATGAGCTTGATTAAAAGTGCTAACCGTGCTGATATATCACTGAAAGCTTAAAATGAATTTGTGAATACATTGATATCAACTACCAAGTTGCTTAAAACTAGCTGGCCGAGTTTTTTCCCAGCAACAGAATGAATTTTATAAATGTATCTGCCTCTAAAATAATACTTTTCGACCACTCTGCAAGTGCCAACAACACTTAAAGCTTTTTTCGAAAATGATTTCGTAGGAAGTTATTTATTTTTTATGCATTCTCTTATGTCGGTCTTCCAGTCACAATTCGCAAAAATAGAATGAGAAAATAACTCCGTTATGGATATTCTAGGAATATTAAAAGAAGAAGAGAAATAGACTGTCCATAGTTTCTGTTAGGGCTCTACTGTTGACACAGTTCAATCTGAAGAACACATCATGTGAAGAATTTCATAAAATTGTTCTGAAAGACCATCAGATGAATAATTAATCAATTAATTACGTGATAATTATTAGATTTCGTTCTTTGATTATAAGTTGATTTTATTATTATTTCTTATATTATTCTCTTTTCTTAAAATTCCTGGCGATTTCCAATTTTGCCTGTTTCCCTGACAGACAGCTAAAGTTTCGGACATGTCAGGAAAATTCTTGTCATTTGATAATCCTATGTACGACCTAACAAGCCGTTTGGCATTAAATTTAGTGGCAGACACTGCAACTGTCACGGAGTGTTTAAATCTTTATTATTTTGTGTAAAAATGTGTTTGCAAATAAAACTTAATTGTACCTTACGTACAAAAACGTACGTAAAGTTAGAAAATTATTTGATTTTATACCATATCATGGTGTCGTGCAGTGTTATGGGCTGTAAAAGCCGCAGTGAACGAAAAATTGAAAACATTACATTTCACACGTAAGTAAACTTATTCCATGAATATGTATTTAAATACTTTCTGAATCACGATTTACATGGAAGTAATAATTAAAGCGATGTTCACGGCCATTTTTTTTTATAAATTATAATAATATTAACTCTATTAACGATATTATAACCTCAAACCTATGTTGCCAGCTAAAGTATATAATTACCCGAGGTACGACCTCATTGCTTACAATTACAGCGAGAGTAACTAATGTATTATACTACATATTTACCATTGTGTTAATATACCCGTGCTTATTATGTCATTTAAATTTATTCACCTTGATGTTTTTTTTTATTTGTCAGTTTCTCAATTGATTCGGAAATAAAATGAAAATGAGTTTTAACAACCGGTAAAAAGAATTGGGAGCCTACTAAATACTCTTGACTTTGCTCCAGGCACTTTGAAAGGAGTTTTTGAATCCGAAAAAGAACTGAATTGTTTCGTAATGCTGTCGCAACATATTGTATAGACAATAAAGGTTTATTTGCTTAGATATGGTCATATTTTAAATCTTTTAACTGTGTTTTTATGTAGTAGATAGGCATGCTTTTGACCAGAATTTAACCCTTTCGCTGTCCCGTGCACTACCTATAGGTCATTGGTATTGTCTTACTATTGTGTCTTAAAATCGGACAATGAATGTGTGAACTAAAGTGATGATGGATTATGATAGGATAAAAGGGAATTTAAAAGACATAATTTCTTTTACATTTAATATATAGAAGAATATTGCAAAATGTAACATTTTTCCAGGACGATGTTGCAAACATAGAAGGACCTGAGCGTGATTATATAGTGATGGAACAATCAAATACGGTGCGGTGCGTCTTCAATTTTCATTGCCTTGCTAACTAAACACTAGTACTAGTGATAAGAATTAATATAAAAGTTATAGTTAACATGTAATGACATACTGTTATATTTTTTTAATGAATGCTAAATAATATTCAGAATATCTGATATTTTTCCAGCAGGACATTAAAATTACTAAAAATGGGCATCAAATTGATGATGTAGTTATGAAAGTACCAAGCACATTTGCGGTTGGTTTTAAGTTTTTAAAATATTGTGTTGTGCCAGTTACAAAAACTGATGGTACCTAACTGTCATACAATTGGGTTAAGGGATTAAATACTAAAACCAGAAAATGAAAAGCAGCGTATGTTATCTTTACCTACAAATTTGTATTTGTAAAAGAAGCTGAACTACTCACTGACTGATTAGCTAACATTACGCACATCATTATTTGTCGTTGTTTTTGAGAGCCATTGATTTCCTTGTTTACATTTTGTATTTTGCTATGCTGAATATGATATAGGTGACATGTAACATTATGAACACTATTGAAAATCTATTGTTGGGGATCAATAAGGGCCGTTAATAGGTTTAATGAGTTAAAACATTTTAACTTTGTTTGAGCCACTGGGTACGCCAAGAAGTTTATATATATATATATATATATATATATATATATATATATATATATATATATGATAAAGGTGACAAACGAGCACACAGTCCACCTGATGGTAAGTGGTTGCTGTGGCCCATAGACATCTACATCTATCCTATATTACAAATTAAAATGTAGATGCGTTGTCACCCGTGAGGACTAAGATGGAATGCCTCATTTCCAGTAAAAAGGGCCTCCGGCCACCTGCACTCACCAAGCGAAACGCAGAGGTAAATCTCTACTTCACGCTGGTTTTCTGTGAGGTCGTGGTACCACCCCGGTTCGTGCCGGCCCATCCGTGAGACAGCAAAAGCTGCCGCGTGGCTCTACCACTGTTACAAGTCTTACCAAGAGATTGAAACAGCAGCAAAATCTGTCGGAGAAGAGGTGAAGAATGATGCGTATTCTTCGTCAGAAAACAAGGCGTCTAAAAATAAAAGTGGCAAATCTGGAACAAATTCTCGAAAAGTTTAAGACCAAAGCTCTTGTTAACGAATAGGATAGCAATCTACGTAACTCTATGGATCCCATCAATAAAGATTTCCTTATATTGACAATCACAGAATGCTTCTCATTAAAGCTGTCCGCATTAAGATATTTTGAAATAAGAATACATAATGAAACCACAAAAATTAGCGAGTCCGTCGAAAAACTTAGGAATATACATACATACTAAATTTGTTTTATTTCATGGACAATCATAATTAAATTGGATTTACCAATACCTATAACTGTAATTATTACAATTTTGTTAACAAATAAATATGTTTTAACCATAGAATGATTACCAAGTAGAAACGCAGTCTGGTACAAAACACGAGCGTTAAAGTGACGCAAGGTTATTATGTTAGTGGGCACGAGTCGAATGTGCTTACGCTCGTCACACCCATACATACACGCCATACAGTGATACCAGTTTCTGACGACGTTTGCAATCAAGTTGTGCAAATCACTATTATATTGATTAATTTTAAATAATCGATATAATAAAGATTACGTATTACGTACGAAGGCGTATTTTATGATAATGTAAAATGGAATAAAATAAACACGATAATGATGGTACTAATATAATTTTATTATACATATTTTAATGGTACAAAAATGCAGAAGTAATAAAATTTAAGAATATTATTAAACACAATTAATTTGCTCGAATACAATAAGCACATCGTGTAATGTTTAATTTTAACTGACTTCAAAAAAGGAGGAGGTTCTCAATTCAGTGTATTTTTTAATTTTTTTACCTCAGAATTCTATAATTTCTAAACCGATTTAGATTTTTTATTTGAAAGGATATACACACAGATTAATCCAATATACACGCTGAAATTTTAATGGTTGTTTTCCCGAAGTAAAATGATTTTGTCTAGGTAGTACAATAGATTTATTAAAGTAAAAATTATTAGGATACAAATATGGCAGATTTACAATCAAGAAAAACAAAACTCGAATGCGATCTCAAACCAATAACAATATCTCGCAAGTAGGGCGTGCAGACTAGCTTATGACGTATTATTATAATAAAGTCTGAAAAAAAAAATTCGCTGGACGTAACGCAGTGATACGTCTATCGCACGCGCTGCCGCGCGCTGCATATACAGTGAAGGGCCACTAATAAATGTTCAGAGTATGAACTTTCAAGCGTAGTGATACGACATAAACTAATCTGAATGTCCGACTAGCTCATGAGGTATTACTATTTTAAATCTGCCCTTTTTTAATTGTCATATTTTTTATTTTAATAAATTTACTCTACTATCGAGACAGTATAATTTGGCTGCGGGAAAACAACCACTAAAATTTCAGCATGTATATACGAATTGATCTAGAATCGTCTTAGAAATCAGTGTACATACACAATTGATAACCTCTCCTTTTTGGGAGTCGGTTAGAAACAGATTGTGTTTGAGTGTAAAGTGACATCTGGTTACTAAAGGCTTTCTTATTAATAATCTCTCGATGTTGTAAATAAAAAAAAATTAAATTATATAATCTAAAACGTCGACTTACGTCAATAAACAAAGCAATTAATATAAAATAGTTGCGTTTAATCGGCGTCGACGGATCGCGATCAGCTGATTACTCCGTATCAGTTTTAAATAGGCACCCATTGTTAATGTTATGTTAATACTTAGAGAAGTATGGATCTATATAAAAATATTTGAGTTTTATACAGAGCGTTGCGATTAAACGTTTTAAACACAAATAGAAAATAAATATTTTTAAAAGAAAATTATGACTTTTTTCCTCACAACTAGCATCATTTGTATTATATTAGCTTAGATTAGTATTTTTTTAGTTTAACGTACTTATAATGAATTATATATATGAACTTATATGTGAAATGTTATACCATCACTTTTTTATGTTTATCATCACTGTTGTGACAATATTTTGCAACACAAACAGTCATTTATACAATTTTTCGCGAGCTCTTCTCCGTAAAACGTGACGTTGCGCACTGACGCGTCGCTGAGTGAACTTACGCGGTTTCGCGTTAGTTTTACTTGCTTCACTTTTGGTGCGCATACTAGTATTCTATACGTAATAATTCTATGGTTTTAACATTTGTTATTAATCAGGGCGAGCGAAGCAAGCTCTGCACTATTACACAATCTCTATGCATTTTTGTTGTACAATTTTCTAAGAAACTTTTAGGTTTGCGCTTTGAAATAATATTTTCGATTCATGTCTAGATATGTTATCAATCATAAAAATATTATTTTATCCTTATTTCAAAAAATGGAAGATATAACAATTTTCATTAATTTAGATTTATATTGTATTACTAACGCCATATTCCGAAGATATCCCGGACGTCAGTCTGAGCGAGATTAGAATGGCTCTCCAGCACCTTAAAAACGGCAAGGCCCCAGGCGAGGATGGAATTACAGCGGAGCTTCTGAAAGCGGGTGGAAGACCGGTACTTGAAGTCCTTCAGAAGCTCTTTAATTCCGTCCTCCATGGAGGCATTACACCGGAGGCGTGGAGCAGAAGTGCGGTGGTCTTGTTCTTCAAGAAAGGTGACAACGCTCTCTTGAAGAACTACAGACCGATTTCCCTTCTGAGCCGCGTCTACGTGCTGTTTTCGAGAGTCATTACGAATCGTCTCGCGCGCAGACTTGACGACTTCCAGCCTGCCGAACAAGCCGGTTTCCGAAAGGGTTTTAGCACCATAGACCACATACATACCCTTCGGCAAATTGTACAGAAGTCCGAAGAGTACAATTTGCCACTATGTCTGGCGTATGTGGACTATGAGAAAGCCTTTGATTCCGTCGAAATTTGGGCGGTGCTGCAGTCCCTTCAGCGGTGCCAAGTTGACTTTCGGTATATCGAAGTGCTGAAGTGTTTGTACAGTAGAGCTACGATGGCTATCCGAGTACAGAACCAGAGTACGAAACATATCCAATTGCAGAGAGGTGTAAGGCAGGGTGATGTTATATCCCCGAAACTCTTCACCGCTGCATTGGAAGACGTTTTCAAGCTTCTGGACTGGAAAGGATACGGTATCAACATCAATGGCGAGTACATCACTCACCTTCGATTTGCCGACGATATAGTCCTTATGGCAGAATCGCTGGAGGACCTAAGCACTATGCTCAATGACCTCAATAGTGTCTCCCAACGGATAGGTCTTAAGATGAACATGGACAAAACAAAGATTATGTTTAATATCCATGTCACACCTATGCCGGTAGTTGTTGGGAGCACTAAGCTCGAAGTTGTTGACGATTATGTTTACTTGGGATAAATAGTCCGACTAGGTAAGTCCAACTTCGACCGAGAGGTCAATCGACGGATTCAACAAAAACGGAAGCTACGACACATCTTCTCATCAGACATACCTCAAAACCTTAAAACGAGATTGTACAACCAGTGCGTGTTGCCAGTGATGACTTACGGAACTGAGACGTGGTCCTTCACTGCTGGCCGTATGAGGAAGCTCAAGGTCGCTCAGCGAGCTATGGAGAGGGCTATGCTCGGAGTTTCTCTGCGTGATAAACTTAGGAATGAGTATATCCGCAGTAGAACCAGAGTAACCGACATAGCCCAACGGATTAGTAAGCTGAAGTGGCAGTGGGCCGGCCATATAGCTCGAAGAACCGACAACCGATGGGGAAGAAAGGTTCTCGAGTGGCAGCCTCGTACCGGTAGGCGAAGTGTAGGGCGTCCCCCCACGAGATGGAGTGACGACCTGGTAAGACATGCAGGAAGTCGATAGATGCAGGTGGCTCAGGACCGTGCTTTGTGGCATTCTTTGGGGGAGGCCTATGTTCAGCAGTGGACTTGTGAAGGGCTGTAATGATGATGATGATGACTAACGCCATCTGTAAGAAAACTAAAAAAATACTTTGTAGTAGCACCACGTTAAATGGCGCTAACTATGAATTATGAATTTTTCATACGTGGTAGAGCTATGCTGCAGCTACATTAATAGTATAGTTGTAGCACGAATGGGTCGGCTCAACTGGAGAAGGACCACGCTGTCACAGAATACCAGCGTAAAATAGCAGCTTAATGCTGCTATGTTTCGTATGGTGAGTGTAGAGAACCGGAGACCCTTTTTTCTGGAAAAAAGGCATTCTTATTCCTCACGGCAGAAAACGCATCTTCATTTTAATTCGCAAACGAAGTTAGATGTAGGTTTCTATGGGCCATAGCAACCACTTAGCATCAGGTGGACTGTGTGGTCGTTTGTCACCCTTATTCTATAAAAAGGGGCATAATTTGATGAAAAAATGTTGGATAATCTCTTAGGTTCCGACATATTTATTGGCCAAGTTAGTGAGATCTATGTTTTGGCCAAGGTCAATAATATAATTTTTTCAGAACAATTATTTTTTAAATGTTATTTATAAGAATTTGCGAGCCATTACAAAGTTTAATTTTAGCTAGTATTACCTAGTTGTTTCATTTGCTTTAATTATCTTATCGTAATAACATGTGAATTAAGTGACCTAGAATTACTGACGTACGCTTCACAAACAAAATTTCCCTATTTTGTGGGTAACATCGCCAAAGTGGCAACACTGTGTTGCGTGAATGAAAGGCAGAATAGCGGTTACGCGACCCCGCCGTCTATTGGAATCTCTGTAGCTTGCTACCTACATATTTATTCTCTGTCTACGATTAGCCTGCTACATATTTATTTAGGCTCAGAAGGTCTAAAGCCCAGAGCCGTAAAGTCAGTTATAAAAAAAATACATATATATTATTTAATATTCATCTATGGTTCTATGGAAGTAGTCTGTGTCAGTGGTGCCAAGTTAGACGACTTTCCGCCTTTTAGGCTATCTCCAAGGGTGCGTGCTGCCAGTGATGACTTACAGAACTGAGACGTGGTCCTTCACTACTGGTCGTATGAGGAAGCTCAAGGTCGCTCAGCGAGCTATGGAGAGGGCTATGTTTGGAGATTCTCTGCGTGATAAACTCAGGAATGAGGATATCCGCAGTAGAACCAGAGTAACCGACATAGCCCAACGGATTAGTAAGCTGAAGTGGCAGTGGGCCGGCCATGTAGCTCGAAGAACCGACAACCGATGGGGAAGAAAGGTTCTTGAGTGGCAGTCTCGTACCAGTAGGCGAAGTGTATGGCGACCCCCCACGATATGGAGTGACGACCTGGTAAGACATGCAGGAAGTCGATGGATGCAGGTGGCTCAGGACCGTGCTTTGTGGCATTCCTTGGGGGAGGCCTATGTTCAGCAGTGGACTTATGAAAGGCTGTAATGTAAAAGAAATATAAAAGTAATAATATAATCAAAACACACACACACACACACACACACACACACACTTTACACACTCCTCTCCTTAAATTGCTTACACACATTACACTCATTACACAAATACTTCTTACAGTCATACATTACACATCTTAAGAGAGAGGAATGACATTATTAGTATAAATTATTTTCTTTTTTGTGCCTTATATATTATATATAGTATATGTAATAACTTAGCATATGGAACATAACATGTGATCCATTAAATTTCATTGTACCTAGGCTATGTTAGCATAAGGCACAAACTCGTTAAACAATGTTAATTAATTAACTTTTGTTTTCATCCTAATATTCATGTAAATTAACGGTGGGGATATGGCGCTGTCAACTGATGCTCAGGTCTCCTAGTGCGGCTGCAGATGCTATGTTTCAAATATATGTATGTACAAAATTAGCTTTATTAAGTGTTAAGCAAATATCTGGTTGTACTATGTACCTTTTGGAAATAAAGAACTTATTATTATTATATTATTAATGATGATGATGATGAAGGGTGTCGGGGTGACGAAAAATTGCGATTTTTGCTATATAATTATTTTTCTTATTAAGTAAGTCTCTTAGGATATATAATAAAAATGCGTGTAATGGAACATATGTTTTTGACACATAAAACTAGATTTGAAGGTATCAATGATCTAAGAAAAAGAGGTATTTCTTTGAGAAATATATATATATATATATATATATATATATATATATATATATATATATATATATATGCTTCGTTAATCTCTTTAACTGTATGTAAAATATTTCGTTTCAATTTCTAAAATATTAATAATAATGAAGAGTTAATATACATTTTATAATTTATGTTGATCTTTTCTTTCACGTTTACGATAAAGTACTTCAAATTTTATCTTGTTAAAATTATAAATAAGGGATCTACGTTTAAAAATAGCCTAGGAAAGTAACGTAAAGTTGTAACCTATATACGGTGTCACTGCTGGGCACAGGTCTCCTCTGATTTCTGAGAGGGTTTTAGGGCATGGAAATGTCCGCCGCGCTGCCCCAATGCGTGTTGGCGAACTTCATATGTCTTCGAAATATTTTTTTCTTATTTCTCAGACATGCAGGTTTCACGATGTTTTCTTTCACCGCCGACCACGTCGTAAATCAGCACTTAAAATTGTAATTAACAATTTGATTGGTGCCGGCGGGGATCGAACCTGGGTTGCTCGAGTACTGTGAAGCTTACAGCGAGCGCTAACCATCTGAGCTACCACGGCTCTTGACAATTCAGTATTTATAGGCTAAATGACAATTCAGTAGGCAATTTTAGGCTACATTACAGAAAAAAAATATTAAGCGAATTTAGGCTACTTTTTTTTTATTTTCGGCGACTCCGAACGATCTAGATCTAGATTTGGCAACACTGGTCTGTGTGTTTATTTTGGTTTATTTCAGGTTATGAAATAAGATTAGGATTATAGTTTTTATTTTAATTTATTACTTACTAGTTAGGATATTAATTCTGTAAAAGTTATGATTAATAAATTAAAAGTATAAACTGGATAGGAAATTTTATTTAATAATTAAAGTAGAGAAGTAAAGAATGTCTTTGCTATCCTTTGCCACTACAGTTTTAAAAAGAGGGGTCACCTTACGTTTATCTCATTATTTTAGCAATATTAACCGTAATCATGTTTCTCGAAATTATTCTTTTAGTTCAGTAACGACTAAAACAGTTCATGACGTGAATACCAAAGTTGCAAAAGACGTCATATTATTCAAATATGAGAATCCTACGTTTTTTAAATACATGAATATATTTGCAATTGTGCAGTACATGTTTTGGTCATACCTTGGTGTTTTTGCCTTTAAATCATTGAGAGATGCGCCGGTGGATAAGTCAACAATAACAGAAGAAACTCCTTGGTTCAGAAGAATAAATCTGGGCGAAAATAAATACAGAAATACTTTAGGGACTGTTGCTTTGGTTGTTGGTGATTATATTTATTTTCTTTCTATCAATTATGTTCATAATTAAAATTACATGCAATTATTAATTTAATTTGTCGACGGATCCTTGTAATGTGCACAATGCAATCAAATGTCCAATGATATTGATTGAGAAGTACATATCCAATCAGTGTTGTCTTTATTTAGCTTAAATTTGTAAATAATTTTAGTAAATAATTTTGTATATTCTATTCATAATAACCACAGTGAAAACATACCTCCATAGTTTTGTATGAAAATCATGGCATATTATGTGAAGGAAGCTGGTGGCAATTTTATCATTTAATGTCAAAGGCAGTTTTATTAATCCTATTAAAAATTTAGAGGCATACTCATAATGTGCTGATTATTAATTTTATCATTATGAAGACATTACCTTCAGCTGGCGCATTTTACATACATGGATTGCATAATGCATAAGGACAAACATCGACACTAAACAACAGACTTCCACACTTCAAACAATTGTTTGAAATGGAACAATTATTTGTTAATTTTTTTATTGGATAGGGTGACAAACGAGCACACAGTCCACCTGATGGTAAGTGGTTGCTGTGGCCCATATACGTCTACATCTAACCTCGTATTGTGAATCAAAATGCAGATGCGTCGTCACCTGTGAGGACTAATATGGAATGCCTCTTTTCCAGTAAAAAGGGTCTCTGGTTCTCTACATTCACCATATGAAACACAGCAGTGTTAAGCTGCTATTTTACACTGGTATTCTGTGAGAGTGTGGTCCTACCCTGGTCAAGCCGACCCATTTGTGCTACAACTATACTACTGATATAGCTGCAGCATGGCTCTACCACGTAAATATTTAAGATATTGTATTAATACTTGACACTTGTTTCGTGCAAGATTAGAACTTGTGTCCCTGCAGCATTGGAGTTAAGCTACTGAGCTACTGAGCGGTCACATATTAGCATCAAATCTTAACTTAAAAAGATTTCCATACAAATCTTTTACTTCTATTGTATACATAGTATTTTTTTTAATTGATATTTAAAAAAATTGCTTGAAATTACTGCTGTATTGTTTTCCAAATGATGAACCACCTGCTCCTGAACATCAGAACAAACTAATTTTGCTGGCAGTGTAAAATTTAATGTTATCTTTCCACACAAACTACATTATGCATGAATAAAAAGAAAGTTCTTTGAAATATTGTTTTACTTTTACTTACAGGCACGGGATCTTTAGCCATGGTATGGATGTACACCCTGAAGTCAGTGAGATATTTAATCCTTAACAAAGGTGGACAGCACTTGACATTTGTAACATATGGCCCCTTTGGAAATAACCGCATTATGAAAGTGCCAATAGAAAATGTTTCTTGTAAAGAGAGCAGGAAACTGGCAAAAGTGCAGCTACCCCTTAAAGTTAAGAATACAGTAATGCACTATATGTTAGATATGAGGGGAGAATTCAAGAACCCTCTTTTGTTTGATAGCACTGCTGGCCTATCCAGAAAATGGTGATATTGCTGTTATATTGCATAATTGTTTGCCAATTGTTCATTTATCAGTTATGTATAATTAAATAAATATTGTGGAACATAACTTGAAAAGGTTAGTTTAAAACAGCTGCAATGTGTAAATGTGTGTAACTTACATAAAATTAGTTTGTAAATAAAACTTTTGATGTAGATTTAATTGTTTTATTTAATTATTTTTTATTCTTTCATATAATTTTAGCAATATGTTGTATTAATTGACATTATATGTTAAATTTAAAGTAATTGAATTAATTCAATATTTCAATAAAAATGGTTGCAAAAGATTCCTTTGTAAAAGTTTTCTTTGTTTGAACTATTTTTTTACAAACAAAAGTAATATGTACGTAAGATCTGTCGAGAGAGACTGTTGAGAAGTGGTACTTTACTCCTGGCTTTAGAGGATGCTTTGCTCAGCAAGCTATGAAGAAGGCTATACTCCAGTTTCTCTGCGTGTTAGAATCTGTAAAGATATACTCTGGATGAATTCAATCCGAGTGGATGCTGCATCCTAATATGACTACATTTATCAAAATGCAGATGTGTTGTTATCTACAAAGACTGTGATGAAATGCCTCACTCATTATCCTATACAAATTATAACTAAATTTTGTACATTTCTGTATTATTGGTAATTCATCATCATCATCATCATCATTACAGCCTTTCATAAGTCCACTGCTGAACATAGGCCTCCCCCAAAGAATGCCACAAAGCACGGTCCTGAGCCACCTGCATCCATCGACTTACTGCATGTCTTACCAGATCGTCACTCCATCTCGTGGGGGGTCGCTCTACACTTCGCCTACCGGTACGAGGCTGCCATTTAAGAACCTTTCTTCCCCATCGATTGTCGGTTCTTCGAGCTATATGGCCGGCCTACAGCCACTTCAGTTTACTAATCCGTTGGGCTATGTCGGTCACTCTGGTTCTACTGCGGATATCCTCATTTCTAAGTTTATCACGCAGAGAAACTCCGAGCATAGCTCGCTGAGCGACCTTGAGCTTCCTCATACGGCCAGCTGTGAAGGACCACGTCTCAGATCCGTAAGTCATCACTGGCAACACGCACTGGTTGTACAATTTCGTTTTAAGGTTTTGAGGAATGTCTGACGAGAAGATGTGTCGTAGTTTCCCGAATGCTTCCCAGCTGAGTTGAATCCGTCGATTGACCTCTCGGTCAAAGTTGGACTTATAGCCCACTCAATGAAGGAAAAACTAGGGGAAATAAATCGTGTAAAAGCGATTTTTGGCATAGTTGTAGGTGATAGTGTCTACATACTCAAAGTACTGATGGATGGGGGTGAAGCTAACGGGTAGGGGAGGGGGGGGGGGGTGTAAAGGTCCCTTTTTAAAGTTTTTCTTAAATAACTCGTAAACGGTGGCTCGTAGCAAAAAAATTCTTTCACTAAAGTAATCTACATAAAATTTTCTACAAAAAAGGTTCTATACACTTTTTCGCTGTGATCAATATTTAACGAGATATTAAAGGAGAAAAGTTAATTATGATCAATTCTGTTCGGGAATGGTTCCCCCATTTACAAATTTATATTATATTATATTAAATATTGAATTTAATAAGATATGAAGAAAAGAATATGGACAATAATAAAATTAACTTACATTTAGTTAAGTAGGTATGACAATTATTAATATTAAAAAAATCTAATTATGTTCTAAATCTAAAATATCATGATCAACACCATCGCCGACGGTGTTTTCGATAGGGGCTCCATTAGTATGAACCGGAGCATACACCGCAGGTACTAGAGCATCCGTTCCTCGCACCCCACACCCAGTCGGGCATCGGCAAAATATGGTGTTGAGAATGGAGTCAGGTGCCGCTGGATCGTTGGTTGTTACCGGCTTTAGGATGCCATCGTCCCCTCTGGCCCAGCCCCATTGAGTAGGTGTTAGGCGGTTGCCGAGCCATTGTTTTTTATTTCAAATACATAGTTATTTAGCTCAAATACATATTTATGACAGTATTTGACAACTTCTGTCATTAATGATACCTGTAAGTACACTCTCAACGAATGCCGCTTCGAAACTCGTCTGGTAGGAGGAAGAGTGGCCAGATCTGATTTCGGCTTCATCGATGCTCTCAAAAAAGCTGAGTAGCGGTATTTATTGAGAATTTGTTCCTGGACAGGCACTTGGTAAATTGCCAGAAACAGTTTCTCGCCAAACATGTTCAATACTCTCAGGTGATGTTGAAATCCCACTGAAAATGTCTGAGATGTTTTGGGTCAGGTCTAGTTTAGCCGTGAACAGCTTAGCAATTCCCACTTTGCTCCTTCCATAGATTGCGGAAGTGGTGTCGCATCCGGAGAAGCTGTGAAGAAGGAGAATAGTCTTGGCAAATGCAAACTGTTGAAGATGTCGCACTGAAAACAATTTGGTCTCCACCTTTCCACGCCCTGGTTTCATAAAGAACACGTTGATATTTGGTGAAGCCAACCCCATGAGGAGGACTATCTAGTCGACATCCTCCCCAACTGTTACAATAGTTGGATGAAAGGCAGCATTATCCAACCCGCACCTGACAATAGAACTATCAGCGTCTCCTGTTGAAACAGTTGTTTCAATCCCTGCTGCTGTCATTTTCTCGGTGAGGAACTGGATCAGACTCGTTTTATTCTTTTCATTGGCGAGAAAATGCTCCTGTTGAACAGTGATGATTGTATTTTCATTACAATTAATGTCAATCGACGTTTTAGTCAGACCTCGTCGCTTCTGCTCTGTTAGTTTTGGCTGTTGACATCATTGTAACCATCAAAAACCACCATACAATTTGGACCGTACTAATGTTTTTGTATGTAGGTAATGTAGTAGTGGATATTCTTGACCGCCACTACACGGCAATTATTGGTAATTACGCTAGAAGATTTTTCGTGAGATATGAGCATACCTACATCAAAGACCTATATCCTTAAACACATCAAAGACAGAATATGTAGAAGTGGTATGTACCTATAGAGGATGGAAATAACTACTAGTTTGGCAATACTGTAGCTGTAGACTTATAATTATGGTAGCATTAAAATTTTTGAGTTATATGCATTTATTTTGATCATAAATTCATTTGGTAACTTTTGAGTCAATGTAACTACAATTATATACCAACTGCAACACCAGGGAAATTGCAGGTGCCTTGCTGGCCTTTTAAAAGGCGTAAAGGCCCCTGAATATGAAATTATAATCCCACCAAAATCATAAATACAAAAAGGCGGTCGTTCGGCACAAACAACATTCGTAGTCGCTAGCTTTGCCGAGAGTTCAGATCAGTTATAGACTAGGAGATGGTAACAGAAAATATTCTCCCATTTTCTCCTGCATGCCTTTTTAAGAATTGATAACTAACCCTAAAATATGAAAGATAGAGTGGTTACGAGCCCTTTCGCGCTTGCTCGTCATAAAGAAAATGGCTTCTCTTTGTGTAAAGAATTTTAGTATTTTTCCGTGACATTATATTGCATGCCTTTGTAATATAACGTACTTGGAACAAATTTAAGCTATAATAATTGATGGCATGCAATTCGTAACGGCTGACGGAGCTCAAAGAGTTACGTAGAAATGAAAAATAAAATAGAACATTTCAGAGTTTACAAATTGCATGCTGTTGTAAAAAATTTGTTTTTTTTTATCTCAAAAATACTCTACGAAAATTGGCATGCACCCCTCGTATGACCAAGGGTAGAAAATATTAGGAAAATGTTGTGAAAATTCAATACAACTTTTCCGTGACTTCAAACTACTTCTAATAAAGATAATTATTAATATTATGACCAAATAATTCTGAAATACAAATTTAAATAATAATGAAAGTTTCATAAAATATATTAAACATTTACGTGTTTTTAATTTGCATGCCGTTTTGTCTTTCTTTTATCTTTCATATTTTAGGGTTAGTTATTAATTCTTAAAAAGGCATGCAGGAGAAAATGGGAGAATATTTTCTGTCACCATCTCCTAGTCTATTAGCGGTTTGTGGTTATGTCGGAAATTTGCAGTGCTGTTTACAAACAACTTTTAATGCAGGACTGGAGAAATAAATGGTATATCAATCTAAAAATTGGGTGGTTTCAGTCAAACAGGTCGCTTCAAGTGGCTACGACTCATATATTCACCTTCGGCGTCAGCATTAAAGTCGCTGTACTTACGGCAATATTCAATTACAATTATAAACCTCTAAGCTTACGTAGGACAACACATCAGTTTAATTTTGGCTACATTCGAAGGTCGCATTCATTACGCTTACATAGAAAGCCCAACTCCATGCATCTCTTTCACAGATTTCTTCCGGCTTTTAGTTAGTTAGTTAACGACGGGCTGTTTTCCGCAACTCCACGTTTAAGCGCGTATTTTGCGTGTGGGCAGGAATAATGTAATTATTCGAGCCATGAAATCTCCCCGAAGAAGTTCAACACTCCTTTGATGTTGCAAGCAACTTCAGGGAGTGATCCCGGTGTGCCGAGACATTAAGCCACAGAACACTATTACTCCTACGGAGCATTAAGCCCTGTATGCAGCGATCTACGGACAAGTCAGCGACACGTGCGCCGCAGTTTCTTCCTCCCCCTACATGCCCTGCACAGGGGACTATCTGTAACACCTATGGTAAATAAATGTTTGTTAAAGGTGCCGTGTCCTGTAAAAGCATTATCCTGATCTGCGGCTTGTTCGGTTTCTTCCAGCTCTTGTTTATATTTATGAGTAATAATAATTGACGTCCACGGGTTCGAATCCCGCACGGAACAAGTATTTGTACGGCCTACAAATAATTGTTCCAGGTCTGGATGTTTGTCCTTGTGCAATTTGTGTTTGTAAACTGCCTCCACGACACAGGAGAAAATCCTAGTGTGGGGGTAACGTTTTATAAAAAAAATAACATCAAATTTATGAATTTTTTTGAGAAAATAAATAAAAACAATACCTAAAAACTTTTGGCCAAACTGAGGCGATTTCCGCGCGGAACGCGAATCTGTGCGATTTGCTCGCTCGCTTAACTTCCCAAACTGAGGCGAACACCGCACGTCATTAGTTTTGTTTTCTCAATAGGAAAACATGTCTTTTGATATTGAAAGTGAGGTTTTGTTTTTATTAGCATTAACTGAAAAAGAATCTCAAGATGTGAGGAAGAAAAGAAAATGGGTTTATGAGCTAAGTACTCAACGCATAGAATTTGCAGTTTAACACTTTGATACACACATTACGAATAGAAAAAAAATATTATATATATATATATATATTCTGAAAGAAGATGTAGTGACAAAAATTGAGAAAGGTATGCTGAGATGGTTTGGCCATGTCGAGAGAATGAATGAAGAACGATTGACGAAAAAAAGTGTATAAGGCGAGTGTGAATGAAAGTGTTGGAAGGGGTAGACCTAGGCGGACATTTCTAGACCAAATCAGGGACGTCTTGAAAAAAGGCCAGGTCAAGAGTACCCTAAACCGCAGAGCATGTATGAAGGGAATAATGAAAGTGGACGAAGCGAAACAAGTATGTAAGGATCGTAGCAAGTGGAAAGAAGTGGTCTCTGCCTACCCCTACAAGGAAGAGGCGTGATTATATTATATATATATATATATATATATATATATATATATATATATATATATATATTCGTATGCCGAAAGAATGCTATAACGAAGTTTTATCAAGA
Organism: Parnassius glacialis; assembly: GCA_033319125.1. NCBI lineage: Eukaryota > Metazoa > Arthropoda > Insecta > Lepidoptera > Papilionidae > Parnassius > Parnassius glacialis. The sequence continues at coordinate 36,979,862 of JAVANC010000018.1, forward strand.
ATCGAACAAAATAAACGGAAACATATTTTGTTCGGTTCTTGATAAAACTTCCCATAACCTATCTTTTTCCTTATTATTTTTATAGTCTTCGTAGCTGAGGTCGTATAGAATCTTGTTTTCTTCTACTTTTGTAAAAATAATTCAAAGTTCAACGGCATTTCGAAAAATCAGGCACTATCCCGCGTATATTTCCGAAGGCCGAAGGCCGATTGGCCGAAGCTTAATGCGATTCCGTGGTAGCAGAGGCTAAGAGCTCGCCTTATATTTCACAGTACGCTAGCAATCCGGGTTCGATCATGCTGGCGCATATGAAAACAGTTATTTCGAAAATTGCAACTTAAGATTAAGTATAGCGTGTTCGACGGTGAAGTAAACATCGAGAACGTGAAGGCCGTCAACACTAATTACTAATAGTGCTCCCACTAACCATAACCTTTTACGAAATGAAAGGAGGAGCATCGTGCCCAGCTGGTGTATGCACTTGTATAAAAGCTGTAACTTTAATGTGATTTTAGACAAAAGACAATATTGAACAACCGCAGATTGAATGTGTTGTAGTAAAGTTAAAAAGGCAATACAATACACAATACTACTCTTTATTGTACACCAAGAAAAAATAAAAATATCAAAAATAAAAAATAAACAACTATTGAAGGGAAATACAAAGGGCGGTCTTATTGCTACATAGCAATCTCTTCCAGACCACCCAGAAGAAGAAATAAATAAAAACAAGAAAAAGAACAATGGGTAGGGTGCACTAAAATAAAAAATAAATAAAAGCAAATAAAGATACAAACTTATGCATTAAAAAGACAACATTCTTCAGGTAGATCAATGACCATAATTAAGCGGAGGAAGAGAGAGGGGTTAGAGAGACAAATAGTATTCCTTAATCTGTTTCTGGAACACATTTAAGGATTGAGCACTTCTGACTGGGGTAAGGAGTTCCAAAGTCTTACTCCAACAGCGAATGATTTATTATAGTCGAGGAGTGTACAGGACATTGGAGGGAAAGATTTTCTTTGGATCGTAACGAAAAATTATGACAGGAGCTGAGAAATTTTGAAAAAAGACTTGTGAGATTTATCCAAAAAAACTTTATTTTAGTTTTTATAATTAAAGCAACGGAAAGTTATGTCATTTAAACACAAAACAAACAAAAATAATCAATAACAAAAAATAAATTCCATTTTCGTATTTACAACATTGACTCATAAGTTAGACATAATCCCGGTATCAGATTGATCGGCATTGAAGGATAACATATAGAAACTTGTCAACAAATCATTATGGACTGTAACATTTTAAATATTTCATTTTGCTTTAGATTTATGTATGGGTTACATTCAATTTTAAATTTCTAGCATGTGAAACCGTCACGGAGTTCATGTCTAACTTTAAAAAAAAATCTAATTACATTACAATCGGTGCGAATATATTCGTACGTGAAAATGACAACTTAAGGACGACATACAGATTAACTTACAGTCTAAACATCTAACAATTTTTGAATTAAGTCTACAAATGCTTTAACTAGCTTGCTACAACAAGCTAAATGGGATCGACAGTGCATTGCCACTTCGGAATCAAGGAATATCGTAAAAATAATATGTGACAGATGTTTGTATGAGGATCTCTTTATTTTTCTTATATCTAATGTAAATTTATTTTGTAAATAACCATTTTAAGAATAAAATATTTTACAATGTCACTTTTATATCGCAAACGTAATAATAAACGATAATAAATTGATAGAATCAGGCGTTACTTTGCGGAAATCCATTATAATGGGGTTGTTATAAATTAATTTGCTTAATTCCGCGTAAAGAAAGAAAATGATGTGTCCTGCCCAGTTTAAAATACGACACGTGTTTCGCCTCTACACGAGGCATCCTAAGGTGAAGTAGACTGCGGAGGCTGGCCACTTAGTGGTGTGTCGTGCCTAGTGTGGTGGTGCTGGGGGTGGTAGTGCTGGGAGTGACGGCGACGGGTATAGTGCGCGCGATTGAGGGAGGGTGGGAGGTCTCCTTAAAACTGGGCAGGACACATCATTTTCTTTCTTTACGCGGAATTAAACAAATTAATTTATAACAACCCCAACGATAATAAAGTCAAGCCAAGATAAAACTATAATAACAAAAATTAGACCAAGCAATTTGAGATCATTAAAACAATCATCAGTTAGCCTAACGGGGAAGTGTCAACAGCAATAATGTTGCAAGATAAAAACAATGCAAAAAAATTAAACATGAAACAATACAGGGTTGAGTGCACCATCAATCCATATTTATTAAGTACAATGTTAAACCTTATTTACAATTAATCATAAATATTAATGATCTACTAATAAATAACTTGCTTAAGGCTCTGCTTGTCCACATCCGAAAACAATAGAAGCCGATGCAATAAGATTTCGTTACCTTTACAATTAGATCAGCCATCACAGGTGATTGAAAAAAAAAACATACAATATAAATATATAACTCAACTCCCACTGCATTGCAGTTACTATATTCGTAAATATTTTCCCTATAATTATTAAACAAAGCAGATAGTGGCAAACGGGGTTACCATTATTAGTGTTTAAGTAACTTTTTTTTAAAGTTGCTTCATTTGTTTTATTTGATAGGATTTCAAATAAATATGAAGTCCCATCATACAAGGATGTAGCTTTTATTTACTTTTCTTTCAGTTGCCACTTTAAGATTTAACACAAGTAATAAGATGTTTTATTGAATCTAGACTAACTCCATTACAACCATCTGCCATTACAAAAAAAAAAAAAATTAAAACTAAAAATATATTTAATCTGTACTCTCCAAACAGTGTTTTTTCTTATAAAAATATATAATAAGAACTGTCAGAATTATTCCTCTTTACACTCGTACGACTAATTTATGAAGTACTAACATTAAGTTATTTAAAAGCATTCCTTCCTTTTTAGAAGTATTAGTAAGCTAACTCCGAACATAACGAATGAAACTGTTGAAAATACATAGATATTCGTCCATCAAAATTAAATTACTTTTGCTCAATTTTACTAAACTAAAAAAGCATTCTTGGCACTTGCCGCTTTTTCATTCTTCAGTCTCAAATATTACGAAAAATATCAGTCAAATATTTTTTTCAACATATCTACAACGTAATCTTTCGATGTCAATCTATTAAAAAAAAATTAAAAGCCTTTGCAATTACACATACATATTTACTTTCATCATTACTTTCTTTTTAATTTTATCGGAAGTCTTCGAATACAATAAAATAGATGGAGGTTAACTATGAAGTCAAAGTGTTTGTTACAAATATTCATTGTTTTAATCTTAGACACAAGTCGTAATATACAAGATATTACGATTTGTGTCTAAGATTAAGTATTGTCACAACAAATCGTACTAAGTAGTTTTTTCCGTTTTTTTTTGTAAGTACCTACTACCTATAGATAACATTTGAATTGTAAACAGACTGAAAAGGCGCAGAAATCATTGGTTTTCAATCTAAATTAATTATTATTATTAATTAATAAATTAATAGAAAAATAAAAGCTGCCTAATTATCTATGTATAGTGATGGCATAGTGTTGGATTTTATCGAATCTGTCATTTCATGCTTATCCAAAAATATTAAATGCGTGGTGACAGCATCGATCTTTTGTATTCATTCATAATTTTTTAAACATCAATATATTCGTAGATATAGTTCCATTCCATATTATCTAATAATAAATCTGCAATACTAGCTCTTTCTAAGCTTGAAACTGACAATGAAACATATGCTTGCGATGTTTGTATGCGGTTTTACTTAAATATTTTACCATGTTAAATTACGTCATAATTTGTCACACCGAATTAAATCGTATTTATACCACATAAAGTCTATTGTACAATAACACTGAAGTCATAAACGGTTTGTACCAGCTAAGTACAGGTGTTTGTGCGGACTTAGGAATATCCGTTATCGTATAACGATTTAAATAGTCAATATGTTTAAGTTTTTACTAAAAGAAGCCACGACTTCTTGAACAGACAAAACACATCAATAATTAGTCTCTTACTCCTAAAATACACAGAACAATTTAGTTTGACGAACATCCTGCCATTTAAAACAAGTAATTTTCCACAATCACTTATTGTAGTTATATATTCAAAGTTCTCTGTTGTTGGCCTCACATGTCCCAAATTTGTGAATATGTAAGTTTTTGGCCATATAACGTCCATTCCAATTTGGGTCTTATCCCAATTCGTTAGAGTCCATTGTCGTTTAATATCTCGGCCTACGTCAGTCTGACAAATATCTAGCGCGTGTTATTTCGTCACCTTCTTCTTCTCGGCCGGGAGTGATGCTTTCGATTTCGTCCACCTCTTCTAAATTTTTCGTATTTGGATTGCAGAGTCTGAAAAAAAAAACATTATGAGTTAGCTGATTATAATACATGTATAGATTTACACGTTGAGACGTCACTATCGTCATTTTATTGTGTTGATTCAAAGGCCACTAAGAGAGACCGCAAATTTACAATTATAAGTTGGCCGACTAAATCGCAGAGTATACCAATAGGTATAGTGACATATGCTAGCCCATACATCTTGTCCAACTAATCGTCCAACTAATTAATTGGGCACCGATCGTATCAGAATCAAGATTCCCTTCCGATTACGCACAATTAAAAAGTTGTCCAACTATCGGCCCACTGCTCGTTAGCACGGTTCCCCTATGCAAGCTTGCGGACTATCCAACTTTGTTGGTTATTCGCACGGCAACATGCAAGACGAACCGACGCGCGTGCGTAATTTCCCCACGCTCGGACTTGGGCCTTTGCCGAAGGGTGCGACATCTGCCGCCCTATCATTTGTTGCAAACGAAAAAGTAGAAGAGCTCATAGATGAAATGCAAAAAAGGCCAGCGTTGTACAAAAAAGTTCTTTTCAAAAAGGATGCACCCAAAATGTTCTGTTTTGTTTTCGTCTTCCTTTTATTATTAATGCAATTAGAGCGTTTTTTTCCCGCATTATCACGTACACGCACCGCGCTAGCAACACTACCACGGACTAAATCGATTAAGTCTGCGGCTGGTAACCAATAAAAGAAAGTTGGTCGATTAAATTACAAAAGTACGCAATTTAGTCGTTCGATAGTTGGCTAACTTAGAATTGTATGTCTACGGAAGCTCTAAGATAAGATAAAGAATATGAACAAGCTTTCAAAGGCACATATAGTATATTATTTAGGGATTTTTGTTTTTAATAAATAATCAATATCTTTTCAAAAACTACAGAAAAGACATAAATGATGCCAAGAAATTTTCAGAGGGCTAATACGTTCTATTTGGTATTTTTAATTAATTATTAAAATTCAAATAGTCTACAAATCTATACAAACAAATATAATTGAAGTGTCTGTTTGTAATGTCGAAATAACAGCTTTTTACTAAATGAATATAAAAAATATACACGATAAATAAAATAATGAAACAATTTTTTAAATTTTTGTGCGTTTGTCTGTTTGTTCCGAAATGGCTAGACCGATTTTGACGGGATTTTCACTGCCAGATAGCTGATGTTATAAGGAGTAACTTACCCTACCTTTATTTTATAAAAATAGAAAAAGTTCCGCGCAAAAAAATTAAAAAAATACATAATATCCAATCGTAATAAATTTCACGCGGATGAAATTAAGTTTAAGAAAGTACTAGAAAGGTTACCTGCATTTGCAGCAGACGATGCAAGGAGCGGCGAGCAGCAACAGCGGGCTGGCCACTAGCAGGAGAAGACCGAAGCCGGCAAAGATGCCCACCACCTGCAAGTATCGCATAATCTTTATAAACTATATGTGGTAAAGCTATGTTGCAGCTATATTATGGTTGTAGCACGAATGGGTCGACGTGACCGGTAAGGTCCATGCTCTCACAGAATATCAGCGTAAAATAGCAGCTTAACGCTGCTGTGTTTCGTATGGTGAGTGTAGAGACGAAGATTCTTATTCGAGAATATATGTTGTGGCCCATAGGTCACAATATCCACATAATGTCAGGTGGACTTTGTGCTCATTAGTCATCTTTATTCTATAAAAAATACAGGTCTTTTGACGCTTGTTTCATTCGCGGAGCTCCTGATAAACCAGCGCTTAAAACTGCAATTTACAAATTCATCTATCCCCGCTAGGATCGAACGCGGGTTGCTCGCGTACTGGCGTCTTTATGCCTAATGTGTATAGATTCTTTTTAAACTCAGGGGTAGTTTAAAAAAAATCTACCCCCTATAGTAGGTATACTTCTGTGTCATGGAGGCTATAAAGAAACATTATGAGGGAACCCACATGACCGTGAAATTAAAAAAAAATCTTTTTACGTACTTGTGAAGCGTAGAACGACGTTAAGATCTACTAAATGAGAAATCTAAAAAAAATATTTCGAAAACAAGTGAAGTCCACCAGTATTTCCGTCACAAATTCGAAAGTTCGAAGGTTGATTTTAGGTGGTAGGATTACTTTTCTGCCTAGGACTATCTCTGGGTAGGTATATTTAAATAAAAGAACACAAACAGTTGTGATTAATGTGAGTAGTTCTTCCGGAATACTAATAGATAACACTATCTATGAGTGTTCCGCAGGGCTCAATACTTGGCCCCATCCTGTTCTTAATTTATATTAATGACTTAACTTACTTATCAATTTCTACGGCAAACTGGTTGCACTGCTGTGTTCCAGTGTTAAGGGTATAGAGAGCCATTTTTATTACAGACAGCAAGGCGTTCCATCTAAACTCCCAGAGGTGACAACGCATGTGTAGCCTTTTTTGTTTGAAGTTGGCTGCAGGTGTTCATAAATTGAAGTAGCCACTGTATCTGATGCTACGATCGAGAATTCCTCTATCAAGTTTGGCTATCACGGCACATCCTTCCTACCATGGTAGAGGCTCATGATCAGAGGTGAACTGGGGGTTAATTATGACGTGAAGGAAGATATTATAAACAATAGAATAATTTTGGTCATTACCTGAGCACGATGCCAAAGCACTGAAGCTCGTGAATGACCCAACTTGTTTTTGCACGGCCCTTTGTCGTAGTGTCGGAGAAGGAAGTCGTCCTGAAACAACAAAGAATCGATAATTACAAAATGTAATTTTGATAGGTCTGGCGGAAATTCTATATCACTTCGTCATCATCTTCATCACAAGTCCTATGCTGAACATTGGCCTCCCCAAGGAATGTCACATCGCATTATCCAGAGCCACGTGCATCCATCGACTTCTTGCATTTCCAATTTTTTATTAAATAACTTAATGATAATGAGAGTATGCAACTACGTGACTTATTGTGCCACTGAGTAGAACAAAATGAATAAGATGACGAACATTTTAATATTTTTGAATGATTGATTCGTGCAGAGCTAATTTCAGTGTTAAAAATCATTGTTATGTAGTTAAAACAAGTATCAAGGTAACAAAATTGTATTGGATTGCGTTTAACTGATATCCAGTCTCAACGTCAAGTAAAATATATAGCTGAAGAAATTCATTAATCTTTATTAGAAAGCTAGAAAACTTGTTAGTAATAAAAATATCAAAACAATAAAGAAAATGTCTAAACTAATGAAAAAATAAATGTATACCCAGCGACCACTTATATATGTATGTAATCTTTAATACTTTGCATTAATATTATCCAAAACAAACATACAAACTATTATTCATATGCATACTATTTAAATATATTAAATAGTGACATAATTGAAATAACATAATTGAGGACCTTGCTGAGGGGGTTGATCACAGGAAATCATACGATGCAATATACACTGATTTCAGTAAGGCCTTCGACAGGGTAAATCATGAAATATTATTGCATAAACTTTCCTCCATCGGAATAGCCGGTATGTTTTTAAATTGGTGTAGATCATACCTTTCAGATAGACAGTCAATAGTTGTGGCCGGAGGGTATAAATCCAAACCATTTACTGCTATATCTGGAGTACCTCAAGGGTCTCACTTAGGTCCTTTATTTTTTAACATTTTCATCAACGACATTGGAAAATGTTTTCAGGGCTCTAAATTCTCAATGTTCGCTGACGACTTAAAATTATATAGAATAGTTAACTCATCTGATGATGAATTATTACTGCAGAAGGATTTAAATAATTTATCGCTGTGGTGTACTGAGAACGGAATGAGCATGAATCCTGATAAATGCCAAGTAGTGCGATTCAGCAGAAAAAGACATTTACCAACCAGACTCTATCATATCAATGATGTGCCTCTAAGAGAGGTTAGCCACATTCGGGACCTAGGAGTCATCATTGACAGCAAACTACGCTTCAATATTCATATTGACAATATTATAAATAAGGCTCTTAGAATGCTGGGCTTTGTCCTTCGAAACTGTAAAGAATTTAGGAATCCCATGACAAAAAACTACAGTATATAACTGCCTTGTACGTAGTATGCTAGAATATGGCAGTACTGTGTGGAACCCGCACTACGGTACATATATCAAACGCTTAGAGAGTGTACAAAAGCGATTTCTATGGCATTTGTCCTATAGTTGCAACTTAGCCAAGAAACTTCCAAGCTACAACGATCGACAACTACATTTTCGCCTCAAATCACTCCGACACCGTAGGGAACTGCTTGACGTCATGTTTCTGTATAAGCTGATAAATGGAAATTTTGACACCCCTGATCTTTTATCTAGAGTAAATATTTCTGTACCTAGAAAACCATACAGACTTAAGAAACCTCCCTTTAAAAGTTATCCAGCTACGTCAAATTTGGGTCATTATGCTCCATCAAACAGAGCGTTGAGGAGTTACAATCTCAATCACAACTCTATATCCAGTGAAACTGAAAAAGTATCCTCTCAGCTAGATATTTTTTCAAACTCCTTAACACAATTTAAAAATTTTGCAGCTCAAGTAATAACAGAATAATTTGATTATTATGTACGATAAGTAATTTTAGTTTAAAATATTTGTGAGCGTTATTTTAATTTTTATTTTCAATTTTTAATTTTGACTTATATATGAATTTTAATTTTAATGACATTTCGACTTTTTAAAATTTTAATTGATGTTTTTATTTTTCTTAGTTTTTGAATTATATATCGTTTTTGACATAGTTAAATGTAATGCAATGATTAAATTTTATTATTGTTGTTGTTAATATTGCTAATAAGTTAATTAATTGTATAATAACTTCCTTATAAAAATGCATACATTTTAACATAAATAAATTAAATTTCTTCACAACATAAGTTAATGTACGTGACTTTCAGAGAATGCTGTTTGCGCCTATAATTGAAGTAGCACTTTATATGTTTTTTTTTTGTTTCTGATATTTTTGTATGTAAGAGTGTGTACTTTGTTGGTGTAATAAATAAATAAACATGTAATGTATAGCCACAGCCTAAGAAGAGTATAGTTATGAATTTAACGTTACAGATAATAATTTGTAAATTTCGTCTTTAAAATATTATTTAATGAAAACTCTTTTCACTAGCCTGCCTATATTATACCTAAGAAGGCATGCTTGCACTACGTGTCTTACTTTATGACCTTCCTTCATATTCTAAACGATTTAACGGTTATCAAGTGCAAGGTAGTTAGATTCGTCTTCATTCACAAAGCGCTAGACTAATTTAAGGGTTTTAAAGGATAATACTAAATACGATGCAACAATATGATATGGTGCTTGTTTTTAACCACATCTTGACATGCGTGTCATTTTATTAGTTAATAATAATTGATAATTAGTTGTTGATATAATATAATATTATATTATTACCCCGGGTCACATACTGCGTCATAGTTCACGTTCGAATGTATCCTATTATCGGTATGACTGTCTGTTAGTCTAGTTGTTACTGACTGTTAGTCTAGTGGTTGTAATAGTGCGACTGCTGAACATGAGGTCCCGGGTTCGAATCCCGGGTCAGGCCAAAAAAACAGTTATTGAGTTCTTTCATCAAGAAATTCTCAGTAGCTGCCCGGAGTCAGGAAGTTGGCGGAGTCTCACCCCCGTGCCTCGTAAAGCACATAAAGCCGTTGTTACTGCGCCTGATCTCTCTCCGGTCGTGTCGGTTTACCGTCCATCGGACTATGATAGTGAGGGAATATAGAGTGCACCTGTGCTTGCGCACACACTAATGCACTATAATTCTGTCCCGCGCCGATGGCTAGTCTACGTTGAGACTAGCCGCCGTGACCGAAATTCGGAATAGAGGACATTATTATTATTATTATCGGGATATTGTCGTTTTTAGCAATGTTTGTGAAAGAATGAAAAAAAAAAATAAGTTTATTACACATTAATACAATTTGCTTACAAAATCGGTATATTTGGTTAATGGTTAGATACTAAAAAGATACCCTAGTCTGGCAGTATGAAGACTAGGGAATTGAAGTAGGGGTACTTCAATTCCCTAGTCTTCATACTGCCAGAGTACGTCGACGCTGATCTTCCGTGGGAGCCCTTAAATATTTCACAAAAATAAACCTAATAGTATGTATTTATTATTATATAAAAATAATAATAATATATAAATACAAATATATACATATAAACACTTTTACATATATATTAATAAAAATAAATAAAATAATTACAAAAATAAAATAAATTAGTTACTTTGTTGACTTTTGAATATTTAGTTAATATTTTTTTGTAATTTTTAAACAAACCAATTGTAGTTTTATTTAAGAATTGTGGTCTTAGACAGGAGGCTTTTACATATTTTACGTAACTAAAAGTATAAAGTCCCATAAAACATATAAATGCAAACATTACAGCTGAAGCTGCACTCTGAGTCGTAAATCAAAGGCGTATTTGTACTCGAATGCGTGTCAAGGGAACTCGGGTGTTTTTCCACAGTCTAATTATAACACTAACTGAGAGTAGGGTGTGCATAATATAATAAATTAAATTTGAAATAGGACATATCCTGTTATTATGGCGATTAATCTAAATATTGTGGAAGCATATTCATAGTTTCTTTTACGTTCGGTGCATTCATGGTTGCGAGTTTTTGTATAGTCGACTGGCTTTTGAATCTTCAAACCGTATCGGCGAACTTTAGGCGTCGAACTTAAATTGTCCAAATTAGATTAACTAGGGGCAAAACGGCTAAATTAAATAAGGCAGTACTGATATTTGTAGTTTACACCTCCATTACTGAAAAAATACATCTTATTAAACATAACTTGAATATTTTATTTTAGTGGTGTCTGAAATTTGGTTGATCTTCCATTTTAAGTTAAAAAAAGTTTTTTTAAGAGTATGTTTAAAAATATACAATTAAGATTACCATTTGTCTGTAAACTGTCCACACTAATATTCTAAAAATGTGAAATCAATTATGTCTATCTGTTTTTCTACAACTAAATCACTGAACCGATCATAATGAAATTTAATAAGAGGTAGACTGGGGGCCTGAATAAGGATATAGGCTACTTTTCATTATGATTATTAAGTGGCGAAGCTTGCGAAGACACTTACTGATTTCACGATGTTTGTCCGTCTGTCCGTCTGTCCCACGATTATCTCGAGAACGGTTTCGAATTTTCAAATTCTGTTTTCTGCAATTGATTACTGATCACCCAGGCATCTGAACCTCCTATTTTGAAACTGATTGCTCAACGGCAACCGTTAGAAACCGCTACAAAGCTGATTGCTTTGCCACTTTGCTATGCTGTTAGCTTGCTAGGTTTGTTTATGGGAAATTAATTTGCAACATATTTATATCTTTACAACAGTTTTTCAGATGGGTGAACCATCTGAAAAACTAGATGTCAGTACGGTCTTTTAAATCACTCCTTGATGCAAAATAATACCACGTCAGCTGTTTGCTATTTTATTATTAATTTAACATTATACGATAATGCAATAAAATTAACGTAAGAAATGCACTTAATAAAAACATTTGTTTTGCCAACTTCACTTTTTGAAATTTGACTTCAGTTTGTTATTAATATAGAATATAATGCTCAATAGATGGCAGTACCTGTACTCAAATTTTGCAAGATAATAAAAATTATACTAATTTAATATAGAATAAAAATAACAAACTAAAAAAAGTCTACAAAATAAGTTTTATTCTACACCTAATTTTTTATTTTAGAATAAAATGAAATATTGTAAAATGGAGTAATTTTGGTTCAACATCAGGTCATCTTTTATTTTTACCAGTGGTTCTGAATGAGGTGAAGTTTTTTGTTATAAATGTCATACCATTCTGAAGTTACGCTATAAATAAAAGTGTATCAGTTTCTAGAGCATAAATGAATACACAAAACAATGCCGCAGTGGTTTGCTCGTTAATTTTTTTGCACATTTTTAACTATTTTTTAAATCTTTCTACTTGTAGGAATATCCCGTAGTTTGGTTCATTCATCTCATATCTAATAAATATAAAATATAACTAATATTACAGAAAGACATATTAATCCTTACACTTTCCTAACAAATTACCTTCTCAGTCATGCAATCTGTCAAATATTTCATCTCGTTCGTAAGTGACGCTGCGCTGGTGGCAAAGAAGTCGTTAGCCGCCAATTTTTTTAAAGCAGCATTTTACAATGAAATAGGCTGTACAAACTTAAACAATATATTATAATCATCATAATAGTAGCCTTTCACAAGTGTACTGCTGTAAATAGGACATTTGTTTGTTTGTTCGTCTTCCATGCGTTCCTTTAGCGACGTTGAGACTTTGACCAGCTTTAGTGAGTTGCTTTGTTACAAAAAAGGGGGCATTACATCACACGCACACAGATACACTATATTCTCAAGCAATGACTTTTTTTTTATGGGATAAGGGTGACAAACGAGCACAAAGTCCACCTGATGGTAAGTGGTTGCTGCGGCCCATAGACATCTACATCTATCCTCTATTACAAATCAAAATGTAGATGCGTTGTTACCAGTGAGGACTAAGATGGAATGCCTCATTTTCAGTAAACAGGGCCTCCGGCCACCTGCACTCACCAAGCGAAACGCAGAGGTAAACCTCTACTTCACGCTGGTTTTCTGTGAGGTCGTGGTACCACCCCGGTTCGAGCCGGCCCATCCGTGCGACAGCAAAAGCTGCCGCGTGGCTCTACCACTGTTTCTTTCTGTGACTTTCTCTGTCACTAGGACTTATTCTGCCACTTTGGAATGAGTCGAAAAATTAGACAGATTTCTCTATGGGGGAAGTTCTTTTGTTAGAAAAGTATCTAGAGATTAATGTTTCTTTCTTAAATATTAGTTAAATATATTTGGAAGTAATTTGAAGTAAAGACTAGAAATGAGTTGGGGGGTGGCTCGAACTACAGGCCTAGTCAGTTTGAATAGCTTATCATGTATAAGATGTCATAGGGGTCATGGTTGAATAGGGGCAAAAAGTTGTCATTACACTCCTAGGGGGTCAAAATGGTCCAAAATCAAAAAATTAAAAATTCTTATTTCGGCTATAACTGCGCCTCCTTCGGAGGTTCTTACACAGTCTTTACTTCCCGCATCTCACTTGTTTATGTTATAAATGGATAGATCAAACTACGGATATTCATAAAAGTAGAAGAATTACAAAAAAGTGTAAAAATCATAGAATACAGCACTCAGGCATTGTTTTTTTTTGTACTAGAAACAGAAAAACTTTTATTTAAAACGGAACTTTACAACCATCTGCCTAATAATCTTAGTTCTAACTAGTGATCTAACATCTGATCACCTTATGTTGATAATAATTATTGTAGTATATGGTGTATCCATAAGGCTAAAACACACATTGAAGTATGACAATAATATGAGAAAAATATGTTTAACATAGGAAACCCCATTCAGAGACCATGTTAAAATTATTCAAATCAAATATTTTTCTCTTTCAATACAATGGCAGAAATTTGTATCAAACTTATGGTCACACTGACAGCGAACATACTCCGGGCCAACTTTAAGGAAAAACAACCAAACAGATGTTTTCTTTGCGATGAGGTAAGGTCGTAAAAAAAGCGCCTCTTCAATATTATTTGTGGATTACATGATCTCTCGATTTTTTAAGACTATGTATATTTAGTGTAGACCTGGGTAAATGTCACAATATTGTGTACCATATGAAAGGCGTCAGGCATTCACAATGAACAAAAATTATTTTGTAGGTACATCTAATGGCAAAATTTCATAACAATTTTTAAGATATGTGGTCCTTCACTGTTCGGGTTCATAATTCATGGTTCTAGTTTTTAACTTTTTCGGTTCCTCCGGTTATATTTGAACGCATCCCAGAAAAAGTTATAATTTATCATAGTTGCGGTCGGATAGATGCATAATTATTGTGTGCATCCCTTATATTAGGTAGACATGAAACTTACAAAAGTTTAAATGAAAAGTTTTATTTAAAAAAGTGCATCTCGGCTCTACAAGAATAATTTGTAAAACGTTCCACTTGCTGAACATTCCGACCTGCTTGAAGAAAAGCTATAAAACTCTTGACCTTTTCCTTTTCCATCAAGTAGTGACCTCGCTTATATGGATTTTTTTTTACTAGCAGCACTTCACAGAAGTGCATTCTGATTTTTACTTAAATCATTTGACGGATTACTTATAAAAATGTACACCTAAAATAAAAAAGGAGAGTAATCTGCATTTATTTAATCTATACATAATAAAATTTATGTTTGTTTGTCCGGTCTGAACCGATTGTGATGAAACCTTACGAACATACAGAGAGCAGTGCCAGGTGGGATCTTGGTTATATTTCTTATAAACTTTTTTTTTTGGGTATATTCAACCGAGACTTTTTAAAAAGAAAACGGATAATTGATAAAATAAATCGTCTTTGATTAGGCATATTAAATCGGAATAAAACCACATTAATAGTTCCTACCCAGGCGAAGATAGAGCGTATCGCTAGTTAATTAATAAAAATAAGTTAATAAATAAAAATAGTGAAATACTATTTAACAATAGCCAAGTCTCCCCGTTAAATATAAATTAATGGGTGGTAATTAGTTTTTGTAGAAAACGTGGATATGTTGGACTGATATTATGAACTCCATATCATCCCGTGGGTGTCGTAAGAGGCGACAGAGAGAAACAAATCAGGCGATGACCAGCAGCGTCTTTCTAATTACGACTAAATATAAAAGGCTGCGGTTGCCAACCCGCCTCCCAAGCGTGACAACTATGGCAAAATCCTCCCCTATTAGGCAATCTATGGGGGGAGGTCATGATCAGCAGTGGTTGTAACGCTAACGGTAGCGGTGGTGGTGGTTCTTATCACCACACTTCATATTGGGTACATAACGAAACACATTTTGAAAATATGCTACTTACATCGAGTGAGGCCAGGCAGTACCAGCAGAATACATGCTTGCATCTTTTGCACATCATCTGCGCGCATCCCTCGTCCTTCTCGATTGGCACTCGACACATCGGGCACATCTTGATCAGTTCCGACTCTGGTAACAGTGGGGCGCCGGCGCCACCTGACGATGACGCTGCTGCCGCCTCACAGGACAGGCTACCGTGCCACTGTTGAGAGAAAAGTATGGGGATAAATAAATTAGTCCTGCATATACACTGTAATAAAAAAATAAATAGTAACTGATTGTCTACCTATTCACAAAAACACAGATCGATGTCATGTAGAAGTAACAAATCATATTAAAAAATAAATCAATAATGCTGACTGTAATTCAGTGTCATGTCATTCAAAAAAACGGAATACTTGTACATAACATTACTAGAGGCGAGTCGTTCAGAAATATAAAACATCATAATTAGCTTCTAGACAAACGATAAATGTAGGACAAAGATACGGAATACGTGGGAAAGCAAATGAATGGTCTAAAAGTTACGTGGGTCAAAGGCAACATTGCATTGAAATAACAAAGCTCAAAAACCTTAAAAGGTGCATATCTGGTCTGAATATCGGTTAAACAAATATAGTGTACCGCAAGGAAGTATTCTGGGTATTCTGCTCTTTCTAGTATAATATATTAATGACCTACCAACAACAACTCATAAAACGATTCTTTTCGCTGATGACGTAACGGTCATTTTTAAATATACGAACAAGGCTTTTGGATTTGATATTAATAGTACACTAAAAGATATAATCGATTGGTTAAATTTTCACAATATGACTGTAAATATAAATAAAACTAAAATAATGCAATTTCACATGATTCGAGGTAAGCAAATTAGTTTAAATATAAGGTATAATGAAAAAGTGCTACAAGAAGTTTGTTATTATAAGTTTGTTAGTATCACTATTGACAATAATTATAAATACAAAATGCATATTCAATCGATATGTAACAAATTAAACTTTGTGATTTGATTTTTTGATTTTTGATTTATTTGATTTGTATTTGTGCTTTGCCGACTTCGAGAGATAGCATCTGCCAAAGCAGCGTTAAAAGCCTGTCTGCTATGTCTCATCGATATTGCAGTACGAAGTTTTGATATGGGGGCAATTGTTCTGAAATAGAACGCGTATTTCGGATCCAAAAAATAATGCATTCCGTCAATGTGTGGAGTACATTCCATAGAATCGTGCAAGCCATTATTTAAAGAAATAAAAGTGTTACTGGTCGCATGGATGTATATAAAACTAGCCGCGATTTTTATCAAGCAGTTCCCTGGATACTTCCCAAATAATCTTTTTTAAGAGATAGAAATTTAAGAAAAACATCTAATAACAGAATATACTTTCCAAATAGTAAAATGATGTTCCTTCAAAAAAAAATCATACATAATGTCGCTTAAAATCTTTAATTCTTTACCCAACGAGTTAAAAAATTTCCAATGGCAAAGTTAAAAACAAACTTCATGAATGGCTAATTGTTTTATACCATCTATGAGTATCTTGATCATAAAAATCACAACAAATTACAAATTTAAATGTCTGTATCTAAAATTGCTTGAAAGTTTGCTGTGAGTAAATAAGATAAGACTTTGATAGTTATAGAATAAGTATTAGTTTGGTTATTACTGTATTTACATATGAACATTTATTTTTGACATTTATAAAGGATTGTGTGACATTGTTTTTCGTAATTAATCTTTTGAAATTTATTTTATTATTAATTGGAATTTTTATGTTATATTGATAAAATTAAAATTCATCAATAATTGTATAAAAAAATGTGTTATAACTATTTATTCAAAATTTGCACGCCTCGATAATGCAGAATGTATTGGAATTTTCATGTTTTAATAATACTATGGTAATATCTACCTACATTCTATGCAAATAAATAATTATGAATTTATGAAAATTAAAAGCGGTTTATGCTTAAAGTCTATACATCTTACCTAATATATATATATATATATATATATATATATATATATATATATATATTAGATAAGATGTAGACTATACACAGAATACGACCAAAACCGTTACTAAAATAGTATCTTAGATAGTATTTCATTTTGATAATATCAAAATCGAGGCTTTTGATAGTATCGAGTATCGATAATATTATATTTTAAGTTTTAGATTGTGAGAGATCCCATATCAATACAATCGATGATATCGATTGTATTGATATATGGGTGTAAATTGTAATATATAATAGATGGCGGTATATTTGTACATACGTCAGACGTAAAATACCTAGGCCGGCTACGAGTAGCAGTGTCAAAGGTATGCGACTTCTGGCACTGCGATTGTCAATTAGCCTGAAAAATATGACTATTACGGAAAAGCAGCATGTAATGGGAGATGTCCATGTCTAGCAGTGTTATTTCGGAACGAGGAAGGTGAAGATATTGTCCCACTGCTGAGCAAAGGCCTTTTCCCTCCCTCTTTCCCTCCCTCACGTTCGGTCTGTGACTTGAGTTTCCCATTCCTACTAGGTAGGTCAAGAGGTCGTCTCCTTATCTTCGTGTATCAATAGTTTTGGTATGTTGCCGATTCTCTCAATAGTACGAGTGATTTAGGGTTCATAAAACATTATTTTATATTACATATAAAACATTATATTATATTTTAAAAAAAACGTAACTTCCCACCATAGGATTTTCTCCTGTATCGTGGCGGCAGTTTAAATACCTACATAAATTGCACAAAGACAAACATCCAAAACCCGGAACAATTACTTGTAGGCCATACAAATACTTGTTCCGTGCGGGACTTGAACCCGCGGCTCTCTGTGCCGCAACTCAATGCTAAGCCACTGCGCCACAGAGCCGTCAAACTGAGGATACGATAGGGAATTATTAATTAAGAACAAGTAAGCTGTCAGTAATAAAAGAGCTTTGATTGCTTAATATTCGATGATACCAATGAACATGGCCGCATTGACAATAGCTTTTTACTTCTGAATTCTGAATATTTTCAAACCGTATCAGAATTGTACTTGTATTTTCGCTTTTAGAAGTACAAGTAACTTTATTAAGTTGGATATTGGGCTGCTCCATAAAAGGAATTGTCTCTTTTAATTTTAAATCACATCAAATTATCATGATGAAAAAATAAAATCAGCAATGCATTGCCTTTGCCCTATATGCGACAGATGTACAGTCTAAGAATAAAAACGGACCAAGAATCGATATCTGAGGAACATCACGCCACCGAGGTCAGCCTATTTATACCATAATCCTCAGTTCACGATGACAGAAGTTTTATTGCACGGTTTTAGTTTGCGAATTAATGTCTATCCATTTATTACCTAACAAAAGTCCACTGCTGAACATACGCCTTCCCTATAGATTGTCTCAGAATGGATCATTGCCATGATTGCCACGCGTAGAAAACGGACTGGCAAACAGCAGTTTTTTATTATTTTAAGATGCTGCTGCCCCTCTACTGTTTAATTTCTCTCTGTCCCCTCTTACTACACTCACGGTATGATACGTGGTAGAGGATTCTATTACAAATGAATGTATAGTGCTGTAATTGTGCGAAATTTCTTAACCTTTGAAGTACGTTTAGAGATCCTTACTCGTATATCAGGATTTGTCCTGACATATCAGGACTTTTAGGTTCTTGTCAGGATTGCGGTTGGATTTTAAAAATGTCAGGCTTTTTCAATACTTCAAAAAATACAGTAGATATTTTACGTGGGGGGGAGGGGGGGGGGTCTGCGACGTGGTTAGATCGCGTGGAGTATACAAAACCATTAATTGTTTTGTTTATTTTTTCCACAATAGTTTATTACGTTTGCAGCAAATTGTCAAAAATTTCTATAGAAATCAGGTTATTTGTCAGGACTTTTAAATTTTCCATCTGGTAACCCTAAGATGTTTGAATACGCTATGAGAGCGCTATGCGTCATGCGTTTAAGAAGGATGTAAAGGTATATAATTTTTCTACTTACGTAGATTGGCAATAAAGATGACATGCACTGTACATCGTTGTTGTACATTGCTCTATAAATAAAGAAGATAATGTTCGTGTTAGAAGCCATTAGCGCCAGTATCTCTAGCGCCGCGTCTTACGGATCACAAAATAGCCGGCAATTGTATTCAGATGTGACGTTTACGTGTACCTAATAAATGTGTTATTAATTAACACAGAGCAATGTGGAAACTAAGAAGTAGTCGTGTGTTCGTAATGTGAAACTATGTATTAATTGCAACAGTATTATTTATTACATTGCATCAATTCCTATAATTATTTTAGTATTTAAATGTTTATTCAAAACTTCAAAGAATTTGTTTCAATATTATAGATGTACATATGTTTAATATTTTTGACACGAGATTGGCAATAAATCCACCATTGTGGCATTATTTTATGTTTCATTGCAGCCTAAAAAAGTACACTGCTGAAGATAGGCCTCTTTTCTTCTCCATCGGTTGACGGTTCTTCGAGCAATATGGTCGGCCCATTGCTACTTCAGGTAACTAACTTGTCTGACATGCAGTTAATTAATCGGTTATATTTATTTATTTTGCTATGTATTATGTTAGAGCGAAACTGTTAGCACAATTTATATTAACAAGACAGACACGTTTGCTTTATTACTCGCAATAAAAATGTACATATTGGAACCTTTACTATTGACATCGGAAACGGCAGTTTGCTTCTGCCAGTGTTCTCGACTTGAATATATTAGAATAAATAAGTCGGATAGTATTAGTTGTTTATTAGTGTTCCGTGTTTTTTTGTTGGACGACAGACAAGTCTGATAGGATTGTTTATCAAGAATATAATGTTTTATTCATTCTCATTAATTCAAATTCGCTGGCTTTTATATGTGGTAGAGCCATGCTGCAGCTATATTAATAGTATAGTTGTAGCACGAATGGGTCGGCTCGACCGGGGAAGGACCACGCTCTCACAGAATACCACCGTCAAATAGCAACTAAATACTGCTGTATCTCGTATGGTGAGTGTAGAGAACCGGAGACACTTTTTACTGGAAAAAAATGCATTCTATCTGAGTCCTCACGGCTGACAACGCATCTGCATTTTAATTCCCAAGCGAAGATAGATGTAGATGTCTATGGGTCACAGCAACCACTTACCATCAGGTGGACTGTGTGCTTGTTTGTCACCCTAATTCTATGAAAAATATAGTTATACATATTTATCGATCAGTATAGTCGTGTTTCTAGATTATGTACTCTAATCTTTTGAAGTTTTTGGTGAAGTTAAAAATATAATATCGAACTATTTTGCAACAATATTTTGTAATAAAAATTTTTATTAAACATGATTACACAGTCAGGTTATAAGTATTGTCACACAGTAAAAACCTTTCTTTTAGAACGCTGGCCACAAAAAAGTTTATTGAATTCGAATTTTGAATTGTTCAAAATAAAAGTGTATACTTTTTAGAATTTTACTCATTTTTAAATATGGAGTGGACGCTTAAAGAAGACCGTGTTGCAGTTATTACGTTGCATCGTTGCGGTTACGCGCCAATTCAAACTTTTAACATACTGAAAAACTTGAATATAACCAAAAGATTCGTTTATCGTACCATCAAACGATACAATGAAGACTCTAGTGTAGATGACAGGTCAAGAAGTGGTCGCCCTCGGTCTGTTAGGACTCCAGCAGTGATAAAAGCTGTGAAGGCGCGAATTCAAAGAAATCCCAAACGTAAGCAGAAACTGTTGGCCCTACAGATGGGGTTAAGCAGAACCACGGTGAAAAGGGTGTTAAATGAGGACATATCGAAGAAAAACAGGACATCGTTTGAATGCTCGTCTAATGGACCTGAGACTGAAGAGATGCCGCAATTTGTTGAAGCGGTACGCGGGAAAAAAATATCGGGAAATTCTTTTTTCGGATGAAAAAATTTTTACCGTAGAAGAGAGCAAAGTGCAAGCAAACAAAATGATAAGGTGTACGCACACAGTAGTGAAGAAGCGAGCAACCGTATTCCGCGTGTCCAACGAGGTCATTTTCCATCCTCGCTCATGGTATGGTTGGGAGTTTCTTATTGGAGCTTAACAGAGGTACATTTTTGTGAGAAAGGTGTAAAAACGAATGCAGTTGTGTATCAAAATACAGTCCTGACGAACCTTGTGGAACCTGTTTCTCATACCATGTTCAATAACAGACACTGGGTATTCCAACAAGATTCGGCGCCAGCTCATAGAGCGAAGAGCACACAAGACTGGCTGGCGGCGCGTGAAATCGACTTCATCCGGCACGAAGACTGGCCCTCCTCCAGTCCAGATTTGAATCCGTTAGATTACAAGATATGGCAACACTTGGAGGAAAAGGTGTGCTCAAAGCCTCATCCCAATTTGGAGTCACTCAAGACATCCTTGATTAAGGCAGCCGCCGATATTGACATGGACCTCGTTCGTGCTGCGATAGACGACTGGCCGCGCAGATTGAAGGCCTGTATTCAAAATCACGGAGGTCATTTTGAATAAACTTTAGTGTCATAAGAATCTATGTTTTGTTAAGTTCATTTTGGTATATAAATGGTTACATAATGAATAAACTTGTTTCAATTATTTTATATTAAACATGTGACAGAATTTATGACCTGACTAGGTACAATGAAATGCAGCAATACTTTCCGATGATTTAATTACTTTCAATTTTTTAAAGAGAAACCATGCATGAGAAATTAAATATAATATATTTAGAGCACGTGTCAAGGTCATTCCAGTGTGAAATTGTTTTGCTATAATATCGCTTTCAGAAATTAAAAATTAAATTGTACTGGTTTTAATTTTACTTTCTGGACGAAGAAGTGGTTACAATATTAAGTACGTGATTGCTCCTGCCAATCAAAACCGTGTCGCGTAATAATTAAATTCTATATACTTAAAGTGATTTTTGCCATACTTACTTTGTAAATGATGTAAGTAAACTTTACGCGTGGTATAACAGCAACACTTGACGTTAGGTGTCGTGAAAGTTTGAGAAGATGTTTGTTACTTGATCACACATACAAGGTTAAAAAATGGATTTGGGTCAAATTTGGCAAATAGATACGACCATACTCTTGACTTTATGACGAAAAAATGGACGATAAGGAGGCTTTTCTGTTTTCACGCCGGTAGAGCCGAGTAAAAACTAGTTTATAATGGAAAGGTGTATTGTACGGAGACGGTGGTCATCGACCGACACGAGTAAAGCTGTCGTAGCCGGTGCTCGATCACCCCTGCTCGGACGGCGGTTAGATCACGAAACATCATCATCATCAATCATTATTAGCCCCCAGAAACAGAAACAGAAACTTTTTTTTCAATATAGATTATAAATAATACTTATTGAAAGTCACTCTTTTGTTTAATTACCACTGCTTCGAAAAAAAAACCTCTGTCCTGGGAAGAACCAGCAAGAAACCCAGCGGGACTTTTTTTTTTAAATAACAGCTTACAATCATGTATGTTACACAAATTAAAACACAACAAATTAGAAATAGCTTGGTAGCGATCACCTCATTTCCAGAGGTTATTATCGTCCATAAATTCTTTAATATTATAATAACCCTTTTTTACAAACTTAGTTTAATAAAATTTTTGAACTATGAACAGGTCAAATTTTGTATAATTTCTGGAATTTTGTTATAAAAGCGTATACATCGCCCTAAGAATGATTTACTGACTCGATGGAGTCGAGTAACTGGTACTACTAGCTTGTGTCTGTTCGTAGTATTTACAGAATGAATATCACTTATTTTTGTATCCCCTTCGAGAGTTCCCCTGAGCCCAGTGAAGGTATAAAAATCAACTGGCTAACAACACTAATATTACAGAATGTAGACAGAGACGTGGTAATTAGATGAGCGCTGTAATTTCACGGACTGTTCATTGCAAGCAGCACTACCTGTGCGACGTATCTGCTCTGCGTTCAACCCACCGTGAAGAGTTTGTTCTCCTGCTACAAATGGCTCATTGTTTTATTTCGGATTTCGTTATTTTAATATGTCAGTCATTCTACCTAATACTCGTATATAGAAATAATCCAAAACAATATACTAATTTATTTGAACAATATACCAACTAAATGATACACCGTTTGAACAGCAATTAATAAGTGCTCAGAGATAATGCTTTGATATTCATCAATATTACACATTCGTGTAGTTTTGTTGCCGTGTAATTGTATTTTATTTTTTATTTCATTATAAACTAGCCGATACCCGTTACTTCGTTCGCACTGCTTACACACATCACTGAACACGTAGTGCTTATAAAACTCGTTGTTTCTTAAAACTTTAATAATTTTATATTAAATGAAGATGTTGCAATAATTTATTAATATAAGAAGTTATAATATGATATGATATAATAATATAATAACTTAATAATAATAAGAGTTAAGTGTTTAAGAAATAAAACCTAATTGAAATCTATCCATTAGTATTACCGTGATGCGCGCACAACTGCTAGCTATCATTTTATTTATATAGAAGATTAATGTTATCAAACAAATGTATTCTATTATAATAATATAGCTGAATATGTCATAATGTTTAATGAGTTTGAAATGTTGTTTGTTTTGAGTGTAGAGAACCAAAGACCCTTTTTACTGGAAACGAGGTATTCCATTTTATTCCTCAAGAGTGACAACGCATCTGAATTTTGATTCTTAATCGGGGATAGATGTACATGTCTATACGGTCACAGCATCCACTTTCCATAAGGTGGACTCTGTACCCGTTTGTTATCCTTATTCTATAAAAATGTAATTTTTTTTATTGGCTAAGGGTGACAAACGAGCACACAGTCCACCTGATAGTAAGTGGTTGCTGTGGCCCATAGACATCTACATTTATCCTCGATTCGGAATCAAAATGCAGACGCGTTTTCACCCGTGAGGACTAAGATGGAATGCCTCATTTCCAGTAAAAAGGGCCTCCGGCCACCTGCACTCACCAAGCGAAACGCAGAGGTAAACCTCTACTTCACGCTGGTTTTCTGTGAGGTCGTGGTACCACCCCGGTTCGAGCCGGCCCATCCGTGCGACAGCAAAAGCTGCCGCATGGCTCTACCACTGTTAAAAGTATTAAACATTGCATACGACTGTAATTATTAATACTTAATTTTTAAACTTAATAAATATTAAGTAATAATTAAATTATTAATTGCACTGCAGGCTAAAAGTGTCAGGTCATTAGCAAAAACATATCACGCATCTTTTCGGCTAATTGAATAGGTCCGGGCCAAATTTATTGTTCTCGAGAAACACGAGAAATCTCTATTGTTCTTTGAACCGTAATTCATGTAAGTTTCCCAGCCTATTATTCCACTATTCGCCACGGCATACATTTCTTAAACCTTACAACTTTCAGTTTCTTCTTACAAAATTATACAAACACACACTGTCATTAACTTTTTGTATTATTGAGTTACTGAATTAAAATATTTCCCGAGTAAATTATCGAAAATACTAGACTTAAAAAATTTAAACAAATGAAGAGTTTTTCTTTAAAAAAATTTATATCAACATCTGGATAAAATCAGTGTCAGGCGTTTTTACGGAAACTTGATCAATTGGATTCTGAATTCTGATACGTAAATGTTTAATTTTATTTATTAAAAGGCTTGTGCCTATAAATAATTACAGTGAAAAATATATAAAGAACAAGGATAGTGATAAATATACAGCTATAATAATTTAAAATTTTGTACAGCCGACTTCAATATAAGCGACTTCAATATAGGTTATTATAGAATAACTCAATAAACCATTGGTCTGCCCATGATCAAATTCATATGGGACCACACGAGAACTATCAGCTTTCATATAAAAGAAGAATCATCGAAATCGGTTTGCCCAGTACAAAATTATGAGGTAATAAACATAAAAAAAACATACACACGAATTGAGTACCGTCTCCTTTTTGGAAGTCGGCAGAAAAGGTTTTAACATATTTTTCAATTTTGTTAATTTTGGCGCCGGGTGAACACGTTATTGATTCGTTTTTTTTTAAATCTGGGGCTTTCGCAATGTTCTGCAGAGTTTAAAGACTCAATTTGAAAATAATAATATCAATAGCTTTATAAATTTAAAAATATGTAATGTATTATATACACTTGCTACATATATAATTTACATCTGCAACCAACTTCAAACAATTAAGTCTATATAGATTTGTTGTCACCTCTGAGGACTAAGATGGAATACGTAGTGCACGCACCACTGTTTGGCGACCGCAGTAGGTATCAGGGTGATGACCCTGGCTAGACGGATTCGTAGGCATAAAAGTAGTCCTACCAAAATAGGTCAGTAGCAGATATATTATAGAACATAATATAAAAGGTGTAAAATTTCGACACGATAATTTTAAACATTTCATTACAGAATGTAATTTTGTTCTCATGGTTGGTTTGACTTAAAATAAACACATTTTGAACGATAGCAGCAGTCAGCGTTGACTTGTTCATGGAACGATGCCTCTAACTGAGCCAAATGTATTTAAGCTTTGAAATGTACCGCATTATAACACATATTGCGCTGTAGGTTTGCTGGTTTTATTTGGATAGAACAATTTCTTTCATTGCGATTTTAAAAATTCTACGTTATAGACACCATCATTATATTATATCGACAGGTACAGAGTAAGCGTAATGTTAGTTCGATTTTATAACTTTGTTACCGTGACTGGCTGTTGACGCAGGTAATAATAAGTGACATCCGTATGTAAATTAGCAGCTGTAATGTGACTAAAGTTTATCACTAGATGGCGACACTTGACGTGTCATTGAAAAAATTTGCAAGTTGATTTTTTTATACGAGCCACGAATTGATACCTTTGGAGAATTATATACGTTCACTACCTCTTTGTATTTGTATATATGTTACTGCAAAAGCCCGAATTTTGTTGAATCTTAGGTTTTACTTTTAAATCCTAGGATTTACTAACATGAGCTGGTTAATGTAAGGATTGATACAAAATGCGACGATTTTCTCCGCTTTTACCGTTAGAGTTTGGTACATTCTAGGTTTAACCAAAGACTATCAGTAAGTGTTGTTTTTGGAAATGAAACAATATATTTATATAAAAAGTAAAGTTACAGCCTATATACGTCCCACTTCTGGGACCAGGCCTCCTCTCATGAGAGGGTTTTAGGGCAAGGAAGTGTCCGCCGCGCTGCCCCAATGCGTTTTGGCGAACTTTATATGTCTTCGAAAATATTTTTTTTTCTTTTTCTCAGACATGCAGGTTTCCTCACGATGTTTTCCTTCACCGCCGAGCACGTGGTAAATCAGCACTTAAAATTGCAATTAACAATTTCATTGGTGCCGGCAGGAACGAATCCGGGTTGCTCGCGTATTGTGAAATTTACCGCGAGTGCTAACAATCTGAGCTACCACGGCTCTTTATATAAGTAGAATATAGAAAAATAAACAGGCTTAGCTTTCCATTGACGTCCGTCGTGTTGGGGGTTGATATTTTTTTTACATAAAGGTTACATTATTAGAAGCACACACGCAAAGTTTCAACATGCGTTTTTTGAGAAAAAAATTATTGAAAATCAATTATTTTCAATTCTAACGGTAAAAGCGCGAAAAATCGTCGCATTTTATATCAATCCTTACAATAACTAGCTCATGTTGGTAAATCCTAGGATTTAAAAGTAAAACCTAAGATTCACCAAAATTCGGGCTTTTACAGTAACATATATACTGGATAGAACAATAGATAGATTTTTATTGGGATGAAAAAAATAAGATGTAATAGGTGAATGCCTTAGACGCCGACCCAAGGCATAAACATTTTTAGAAAAGTAGGCAAAGCTTTAGATTTTGAAAAAATAGAAAAGCGATTAAAATAAGGAAAATCTAATCATGTGCACTCTACTTTATGCGTGGTAAATATCCATGAATTTGTTACCCTTGACATTGAACAAGCCGCTAGATGAGAGTTTACTTCAAATTAGCAGTACTTGTTGATAGATTAATTTGATAAAATATAAATGATAAAATCATTAATTTAAAAATGTCTATGCCGTACTAGATATTAACTACTATTTTTTTCTAACGGTAGAAAGTCACCCGTATATTACAACAACACAAAATACGAATAAATATTTAAAGTAAATAAAACAGATGTATGTATTGGGCTTGTGATGAGTTGCAACTATGATAATGATGATGAGCCTCACTTTGAGTCTAGAATTATCGGGAATTTTTAACAGTGGTAGAGCCACGCGGCAGTTTTTGCTGTCGCACGGATGGGCCGGCTCGAACCGGGGTGGTACCACGTCCTCACAGAATACCAGCGTGAAGTAGAGGTCTACCTCTGCGTTTCGCTTGGTGAGTGCAGGTGGCCGGAGGCCCTTTTTACTGGAAATGGGGCATTCCATCTTAGTCCTCACGGGTGACAACGCATCTGCATTTTGATTTGTAACAGAGGATAGATGTAGATGTCTATGGGCCGCAGCAACCACGTACCATCAGGTGGACTGTGTGCTCGTTTGTCACCCTTATCCTATAAAAAAAAATATTCACAATTTGTATATCTGTCGCCATGATCCACTTTGCGTCTCTTGCAGACGTATAATATAACGTTTCATTCACTGACAGGTTCAATTAGTTGCCTGGATTTTGGAACTTTTTCAAATTGAGTCTTGGTATGCTACATGGCGGTATGGTGCCAGCGTAGGATAATCCATCACATATCTTCCTTTGTAAGAGGAGACCATGGGTAAAGCTAGAAAAATCATATGGCCTCTAATAGATATATCACTGTCTAGTGTAAGCTAGATGTAAAATACGCAGATCGGCGACAAAGGTGCGAGGAATTTGACGCTGCGATCAAAAATATGCTTGTCAATAGTGTCAATTCTAGCAAATCCTCCCTATGGTCTATGTCCAGCAGCAGGCTAAAAAAAAGTTACAACCTATATACACGTCCCACTGCTGGGCACAGGCCCCCTCTCATTTCTGAGAGGGTTTTAGGGCAAGGAAAGGTCCGCCGCGCTGCCTAAATGCGTGTTGGCGAACTTCACATGTCTTCGAAATATATATAGATATACAGTAAAACTCGCTTAATACTATCACGTTTAATACGATTTCTCGTCTAATACGCCATTTTATGTCAGTCCCTGCAACTTGAGGCATGTTTTCATACATTTTTAACACGCTTAATATGATTCGTCATCCCGTCTAATACGCCATCTGAGTCGGAAAAGTTACGTTTGCTAGTGATTGGTAAGGCGAAAAATCCACGTTGCTTCAAAAACGTGAAATCGCTCCCTGTAACATATGCACAACCTCGAGCTTGGATGACTGGCCTTCGTTTTATTAACTGATTAAAAGCTTTAGATGATCACTTCCAGATTAAATGTAGACGCATAATTCTCTTCATTGATAACTCTAAACTTTCACCCTAAAGATATTGACTAAAGAACATCAAGCTTGTTTTCTTACCTCCGAATGCGACAAGCAAGTTGCAACCGATGGATCAGGGCATTATAAAAGTCCTTAAACATGGCTACAGAACACGATTGATACATCGCTATCTTAAGGAAATGGAAGACCCTGACAGCAAACGACCCTTGATTGTGAAATGCGCGATCCTAAACATTGCAGCGGCATGGCAAGTAATTAAGCCTGAAACCATACAAAATTGTTTCAAGAAAGCAGGTTTCCGTAATAACGAAGCTGATGTCGTGTTGAAAGAAGAACCCGCTATACTGCAGGGTTTTTCTGGATATTCTTCAATTGATAACAATGTTGCACCTTACGAAACTTGTTCGATCGAAGATATTATTAAAGATGTGAATAACACCCAAAAAGAGGCTCTAAGTGATGGCGATGAAGATGAAGGAGAGTCAATTCCGATTTTTGTCAAACATAGAGGCATTATCAGCAGAAAACGATTTAAGGCGCTATGTATCTTCTTTCGGGAAAAGTGAAGACGCACCGCAAAAGTTAAATTAAATTAAAAGCCTTGTCATTAACAATGCATCAAAATCTTTTTTCCAAACCAAAATAAGTGATTATTTTAAGTAATATCATTATAAATAATAATTAACTATGATGTAACGTATTTAAATACATATACATATGCACAACATTATACCTTTCTAACAAATTTATAAATACGTATACCTATAATTATTCAATACCTACACAATATTTGTAAATTATGATTTAATGTTTTCCTTCAACGCCGGGTACGTGGTAAATCAGCACTTAAAATAGCAATTAATAATTTCATTGGTGCCGGCGGGGATCGAA
This sequence comes from Parnassius glacialis, assembly GCA_033319125.1. Lineage (NCBI taxonomy): Eukaryota > Metazoa > Arthropoda > Insecta > Lepidoptera > Papilionidae > Parnassius > Parnassius glacialis. The sequence continues at coordinate 37,009,449 of JAVANC010000018.1, forward strand.
CCCGGGTTTATCGTGTACTGTGAAATTTACAGCGAGCGCTAACCATCTGAACTACCACGGCTCAGCAGCATACTGTTAAGAGGTAAAGAAAGAAAGACGTTTATTCATTGACACTATCACTGAAGACTAACTAACCACTAAAGAAGAATTAATTACATTTGTCAATATGTATATGTGTGCAATAATAGAAATACGTTGTCGTAAGAGGCGACAGAAGACGGCAACAACATCTTCCTGATAACAAATAAAAATTATAAAAAACTGCGGTTGTCAACCCGCCTGCCAAGCGTGGCAACTATGGCAAAATCCTATCAAAATCCTATGAGGCCATTTATGGGGGAGGCCGATGTATATAAGTGGAAGTTTTTTTTAAGGCTGTAATGGTTGGATGGAATAGCAAAACCAAGATTATTTAACGGTTTACCTTTTGTAACTGCCGTGTATCACGACTGTTGAAATCACGGAAAAAAAAACAAACTAATTTTATTTTTAACGACAAACTTTAATAGTATGTTTATGTTGCGTGCGGCCGCGTGCCGAATGTCATTGCCAAAACAAATAAACTAACTTCGATCAACAATACCAACTTGGTATTGGTAACAATACAAGTTGGTATTGTTGATCGAAGTAAACCAATTAGTATGCAGTAATAGTACTAATACTAACCTAGTACTAACTAATTAGAATCTGAGGGTAGTAAGGAAATAAAAGGTAGCTTTGATTTACTTGCGTGAACAGCGTATACGTATACGCTACATGTATACGCTATTACAACTGGGTCCCGGAAAGTGTACAGGCTACAGGCTCTCTCTATTACCAAGTCTAAATGTTTTGTTAAGTTGAAACTGTATAAAAAGGGTTATTATAGTATAAATTAATACATGGTTGATAATAACCCCTGGGAATGAGGTGGTCGCTTCCAAGTTGTTTCTAAAATAAATTTTGTATCTACCAATCATTAATGTAAAATATGCTTTTAAAAAAAATCCCGCTGGGTTTCTTGCTGGTTCTTCCCAGGACAGAGGTTTTTCTTTCGAACCAGTGGTCAAGTAAAAAAATGACTTTCAATAAGAATTACACATGTGATCTATATTGAATAAAAAATTATTCTATTCTATTCTATTCTATTCTACAGCTGAAAACTAATTTTGTAAAATGTATTATAATAATATAATGATTTGTTTTTTTAATTAGTTTTTATTACTAGTTTGATTACATCCACAATTATCATCGTCCATCGATGAGCTTTTCTGGTAGCGTGGCCAAGCGGTGGCGACGTAAGTAGCCGTATTCATGATTTGGGAAACGGGTAACACATTTGCACACAAGTTTTCAAACGACTTCAAAAAAAGGAGTAGGTTCTCAATTCGACTGTATTTTTTTATTTTTCTTGTGTCACCTCAAAACTTTTTTCTAGATGAACCGAGTTTTGATGATTCTTTTTATTTGAAAGCTGGTGCTTCTCATGTGGTCCCATATAAATTTGATCAAGATCTGACCAGTAGTTTTTGAGTTATCCTTAATAATGCGCATTTTATTTATATTGAAGTCGATGGTACAAAATGTTTAATTTTAACACTTGTTATATAATACATAAAATCCCAGTATGCGTATATTCGTAACTCTTCTCCTTTCTAAACGGCTTGGCCGATTGTGATGAAATTTTTATGATACCCCATCATAGGTGGCGAAGTTGTCGAGATCCAGAGATCACCCATGCGAAGCTGCCGGAATACTCGAAGTATTGCAACAGCTTTAGTCAAATTTAAAAACACATATTTAATGATTACCCCCGCACACATCTGTGCACTCGGATATAGGCCACGGAGCTGAGGTGGCACTTAGGAAAGTGTCACTCGAATTCAGGAGCGCTGCCGGCCTAGTGCGTGCATTGTTCTTCCGTCTCGACCCAGTTGCACCGACGTATTTGACAAAGGGCAAAGAGGCATCCAATGTTTGTGTTAGCGACATACGAATACAGTGCACTTTCCATTAACAGAGACAATACAAAAGAACTAAGCTCTAGATACAGCCTCACGTAGATGAGGCAAGTGTGGATAAATTTACATAGATAAGTTTCTTATTTCTTTTGTGAGTTCATTGTTTCCGCCCTTTGTTTCACGAATGGTTTTTTTTATCTACCTACAATAATTGCAGAAAACTCTAGGTTTGTTAGGTAAATAAAAGAGATAAATAAAAGTGAACATTAGTCAGGTAGCAACGATTACAAGAACGTATGTTTGATAGTGTTGTCCTTTAGTCCGCAACAGTACAAGACTTGTTGTTATTATACTTTTCTTTCATAATCATTACAGCCCTTTAAAAGTCTTTTTTTTATAGAAGAAGGGTGACAAACGAGCACACAGTCCACATGATGGTAAATGGTTACTGTGGCCCATAGACATCTACATCTATCCTCGTTTGCGAATTAAAATGCAGATGCGTTGTCAGCCGTGACCACTAAGATAGAATGCCTCTTTTCCAGTAAAATGGATCTCCGGTTCTCTAAACTCACCATACGAAACGCAGCAGCATTAAGCTGCAATTTTACGCTGGTATTCTGTGAGAGCGTAGTCCTTCCTCGGTCGGGCCGACCCATTCGGGCTACAACTATACTATTAATATAGCTGTAGCATGGCTCTACCACGTGTAAAACTCAGTCTACTGCTGAACATAGGTCTACCTCAAGAAATCCCACAAAACACGGTCGTAAGGCACCTGTATCCATCGACTTCTTCTTGCAGGTCCTGCAGGAAGACGATGGCTGCATGATGTCCTGCTGCAATATAGTGGTGGAGTAAAAATATTCACTGTCCCATATCAGCCCGTGGGTATCGTAAGGAACGAAATAGTGAAACAAATCAGGACATGGACAGCAAAATATTTCTGATAACCACTAAATAACAAGGAAGAAACTTTCTCTGACTGCCAAGCGCGGAAACAACGTTACTGTGAAGTAAAAAATATTTTCCTTTACTGGAAAAGATGTTTTTGCCTACGTGGTAGAGCCACGCTGCAGTTATATTACGGTTGTAGCACGAATGGGTAGGCTCGACCGGGGTAGGACCACGCTCTCACAGAATACTAGCGTAAAATAGCAGCGTAATGCTGCATCTGCATTTCATTCTGCATTATTCTTAATTAAGGATAAATGTAGGTGTCTACGGCCACAGCATCCACTTACCATCAGGTGAACTGTGACTGACTTATACTATAAAAAAAAAGATTTGCCCTTGCTTGGCAGACTGGTTTGTGATTACAATGGCTTGATGTTTCGCATGTATCACCTTGCTCTCTTAAACTGTCTGTGTATTTTGCATCTAATATTACATAATATATTGTATTAAAACCAATAATATAAAATCATCATATCCTTTCACAAGTCATCATCATTAAATACTTTCACAAGTTCTATATTGAACATAGGCCTTCTCCAAGGAATGCCACTAAAATAAAATAAAATAAGATATAGTTTGACAATACTATCGGAAGTAGATTTACTCGAAGCTGACATCCAGTCCATCCACATAATCTTAAGCCGCCTTAATACGAACCATCAAGAAGTCTCACGGATTACTACCGTAAAATAGAAAGCGTGATCCTTCCCAAGTCGAAACGACCCGTTCGCGCTACAGCTGCAGCGTAATATTAGGTACATATATTGGATTAGTGTTACTCACTTGGTAACTATTCAGTCTGTGGTATAAGTCTCTTACGAAAACGGCGAAGAAAAAAGTTAAAAACTTGTAAACCGCAATAAAAAGAAGTATGGGAAACAAAAGACAACGTAAAGAAACAAACAAAATAATCGGGAAACATACGACAGTAGACGTCGTAACATTAAAAATATAGAAACTGAAATGAAAATGGACAGGCATCATGAGAGGTATAGAAAAATGGAACCTACGTATTCTGGTAACCGTGAAACGAAAAAAGGAAACGGAGAAGACAACTTTGAAGGTTGGACAAGGATATAAAAGCAGCAACAGGGAATGCATGGTCTAGGACAGCGCTAAACAGAAAAAGATGGAAAGAAACGTAGGAGGCTTTTGCCAAAGCTACAGCAAAGTATACAGCAAGCCTCCTAGCCCAAGATGTTGATGTTAACTAACTTGACCTGATGAACTGAACATAGGCTTATATCTATTTAATTAGTCTGTGGATTACTATTCTGACCAAGCGACTTTTTTCCTGTAGGATTTGAAAGAATATTAACATCAAAAATATTTATCTCAGTCCAGACTTAATAACGTGAAATCATCAGATGTAGATCATGTATGTTAGCTGGTTTTTAATAAATTACAATTTTATAGACTATATTATATAGATGCTAACCGGCGCAACCACACATAGATATATTCTTCAATCACAAAACCGGTGTGACTGCATTTTCCGTCCTCATTTTTAAATATACTTTAAAATTAGAAGACGGTTATGGATAAGAATACAAATATGAAATCAATGGCCGGCCATATAGCTCGAAGAACCGACAACCGATAGGAAAGAAAGGTTCTCAAGTGGCAACCTTGTACGGGTTAGAGAAGTAGGGGGCCGATCAAATTTATCAAAAAAGGGATTTTCTATCCTCAAAAACTATAATACACATACGTGGTATTTATTTAATATGTATTTCAGTTTTCTAAAATAATTACCAAGTTTAAAATAAGCAGTGCGAGTAACATTTCAACTATAAGTAATAATTAGACTCTTATAGCTTGTTAGGTACCATAAAGTGAAAATAATGAAGAAACACCGGTTTATTTTCTAGTGATTTACATATCATCGGTCATAGTTCAATAAGCTAAAGAACTAATGGGCCAACCATATATCTATGTGAACGGACAACCGATGGAAAAAAAAAGGTTCTCGAGAGGCAGCTTCATGCTGGAAAGCGAAGTGTAAGGTAGTCCCGCACTAGATGGAGTGACGACCTGCTAAGAGAAAGTCGATGGTTGGGGCTGGTTTCATTCATCCATTACAGCCTATAAAAGTACAATGGTGAAGATAAGCCGCCTCCTCCGCAGATTGTCTCATAGGGGTACTTTGCCATAGTTGCCACGCTTTGAAGGTGAAAATTTTGCTGCTGCCCTTCTCATGTTTTAATTTCCCTTTGTCGCCTTAGGATATTCTTTCAAAGCCACTACAAAGCAGATGGCTTAGAACTGTGTTTTATGGCATTTCTTGGGGAAGGCCTTTGTTCAGCAGTGAATGATGATGATGTTGATGCTGATGATGATGTCGATTATAATGAAGTCGGGAGATGAATAAAATAAATAGTGGGATGACTAGTAACCCATATTCAAATATCATCGCGGTCTGCACTATCGTGACGGTAAAAATAGTCAAAATGTATTAACAAATTGTATCCGTAAGCTATTGTTAATTTGAGTACTAACACTTAATTAACGTTGGTTTAGTCTATCCGAAGGAAATTTCAAAACAATGATCCGACGTGTGTAGAAATAAAATTAGGGACGAGAGGTTATTAGGGGAACATTGCCCTTAGACTTTTTAGAAGATTGTTTAACACAATCTTTTGTTTAATAAAATCTTCTACAAAAACTTGGAATTTTAGTTGTTCAAGGGCCATTAAAGGTCTTTAGAATTAAAGAATTTTTTTTATTGCATTTCTTTATTTTATAATTTACGAAAGAAAACAGTCTAGTAAAAAATTTTAGCAATATTTTTTTTAAGTACCTACTGAATAAATGGAATGTCTTTACATTTTGTATTATGTTTACGTAGAATATTATTAACATTCTACGTAAACCCTTGGTGCGTCGAACGATTGATGATATTTACACAATATGTTTGTTATATCCAGACGATGCTTCGTAGCAATGCTAGAAACCGATAAATCGCATCGCAGTCAAGTTATTATCAAATTTTTAAACCAGCACACAGTCCACACCTGGTAGATTTACGAGTATACTCGGTTAAGAATTAAAATGTAAATGCGTTGTTACCCCTGAGGACTAAGATGAAATGCCTTGTTTCCAGTAAAAAGTGTCTCCGCTCTCTGGTTCCCTACCCTCAACATACGAAATAGAGCATCATTAAGCTGCTATTTTACAATGGTATTCTGTGAGAGTGTGGGCCTCTGCAGGTCTTGCCGCTCCATTTGTGCTACAACTATAATATAGCTGCAGCTCTACAACGTTAAATTAAATTAATTGTAACTTTATTATAAAAAAAATATGTGGTGGGTTAGGTGAGAGTATAAGACAATCATACCTCCTGGTTGCATTGCGAGCAGAAGTCGTGACGGCAGGTGGGACAGTGCGCGGGGCTGGCGGCGCGCACCGACACCACTGTGTCGCAGCCGACACGGGGACAAAACGCACGCCCAGCGTCCATCGACACCTCTGTAACAAACGTATCAAAATGTTAAAAAAGGAGAACGTAAGCAATTCGTCGGAATATTTTTTTGTATGTCCAGCGATAATTCTTTACCACGTTGTCCGATTTTAAAATCTCTTTTTTGTTAGAAAGGGAGTATCCTTCTGGGATAGTCCTAAAATTTGGTCAAGGTATGATGATAGGATTTATGGTTTGTACTTTTTTAATAGTTTTATTGTTATTATTTTATACATTTCATACATTTGTTTACTTTCATCTATTTGCCGTAACTTATAAGCGAATACATGCCAGTGTGGTGGCGACTAAACAGAATCCATTAACCCCATTGATATACAAAAGTATATCAATGATTAACCCAGTTGATTACCTAAGCGTTTTAAGACATGACTATAGATAAATAAAAATAAAAAGATTTGTACAACCGACTTCAATATAAATTATTAAGAATAACTCAAAAACTATTGGTCAGTTCTTGATCAAATTTATATAGGACCACATGTGAAATACCAGCTTACAAATAAAAAAGAATTATCGAAATCGGTTCACCCAGTAAAAAGTTATGAGGTAACACATAAAAAAACACTAAGTCGAATTGAGTACCGTCTCCTTTTTGGAAGTCGGTAGAAAATGCAGAAAGATCTCATGGCTTACGATAAGGTATTAATCGTTATTGCAACCAATCAAAAGTCCGCTATTGAACTCAGGTTTTCCCCATAAATTGTCTTAGTTCTGCTATAGTTGCCACGCATGGCAGGCGGATTAGTAACGGTTTTTTAAACGTGGTAGAGCCATGTTGCAGCTATATTAGTAGTATAGTTGTAGCACGAATGGGTCGGCTCGACCGGGGAAGGACCACGCTCTCACAGAATACCAGCGTCAAATAGCAGCTTAACACTGCTGTGTTTCGTATATGGTGAGTGTAGAGAACCGGAGACCCCTTTTACTGTAAAAGAGGCATTCCTTCTTAGTCCTCACGGGTGACAAGGCATCTGCATTTTGTTTCGCAAATGAGGATAGATGTAAATGTCTATGGGCCACAGCAACCACTTACCATCAGGTGGACTGTGTGCTCATTTGTCACCCTATCCTATAAAATTTTTTTTTGAATTGTTATGGTATAGTATATGCTGCTGTGCTACTTCTATTTCCTATGTTCGGCAGTGAACTGTGATAGGCTATATCGGTAACGGTAACGATCACGAAATCTACTACAAATTTTCTGAACAATAATTTCATGTGCTAGTGGAACGGGTACAGGAATTTTTAAACGTTTTTCGTTTTTAAGCATTTTGGTACTTAGTTGTGATAAAAACACTTTTGTAACTTTTGAAAACTACGAATCGTAACAATGAACATGAAAGCATTCTAATGTAGTAAGTAGTAACTGCATGAACGGCAAGCAAACGCACGACTAAATGAAAGGCTCAAGAACGAGTCAAGAGCGGGAAAAGTCACGGCCGAGCGTTGCCTCGCACTATCAACGTGGATTACGGCACGGACACGTTTGTTTGTCGCTAAAGTCACCTCAGTTATTTACTAATCTCGTCGGTTTCTTACCGACCTTTTAAAAGGAAAAGATCTAAAAGTATTTTATCTTTATATTCGAACTTAATTAACTCGGCCCATTTTTTGCAGGTTATATTATTCCTGAAGTATAAATTTTATCAAAACTGAATTTAAGAGTCATAATATATGAATGAATGAATTAGTGAATCTATTTATTCTCTTTGCACAAGAGGTGATCTTAGTGCTAAAGATTAGATAAATGGCAGACTGGTACCTGAGAGTGAGTGGAGTTAAGATTTCTAAGATTCCTAATGCAATCCCTCCATGACAAGCATGTACCTGTACGGCGTTTTTTTAAAATGTTACGCCATATCGCTTGACGTATTTAAATCCAGAAACAGACCAGATTTTTTGATGATGCTGCAAACTGTCATTGTAACTAAGAGTAAAACCAGCTGCATAACGTTAGTACGTTTCGTTATTATAGTAGACAAAGATGTTTTAGCAAAAAGTAATATTAGGCCATAAAATTTGTGTAATCGTGGCAAATAAAATGACCAAATGGCTAAATGCGGAGAAGGTTGTGTGTGTCAAGAATGGTTCTAGGTCAAGCATTCTAGATCGCAATATATGGAAAAATTGGCAAAATTAATGGAGCACTTTTATCATATTTTATCCACTCTCCCTCACCCTCCCGGGTGACGTCTACCTTCCGCGCCTCACAAAGTGTCCCGAAGCTCGGTTTTTGCCAGTTTTAAAAAAAACCGTACACGATACATGAAATGTGTGCGGTTACGAAATCATCCTTGATAAATTTGCTATCAACCTCTGATACATATGTACGAAAGCGATATTACCTATAGTCCTTTAGTTTCCGCGCAATCTGGCATGAAATATGACTTTTTTTTAATCATTTATCGATTATTTTGCTTAAAGTTTAGTTTTATCAAAAATTACTAAATTTACCGCCAAGATATGTATAACTAAAGTATAGAATATAACGTATATAAAATTTAAAGATAATAATCCTCAAAAAGAGGTTTAATTTATTTCTAAACTCTGAAATTTAATTCATTCGGGTAATCAGTGAAATATAAATACTTATTTGTATTTTAGCTAAAAAATTGGCAATATTAATGGTTGTTTAAGTTTTTCTCGGTTGTTTTTATTTTCTTTAATACAATGGTGTGTGGACTTTGTTTATTTTAGATACAATTGCGAAACTGCATCGTATTCTACCTGTTTACTATTAACGTAGATGATTAAAGTTTTTCTATATTAGTATTAGTATTGCGATATGGCTGATTGTTAGGAATTTTAATGGAATCTTTCAATACCTAGCTCATATTTAAAAATGATTTTCACACTGTGAATGCACGTGCTTAACGCGAAGGTTATTGGTTTTTAACACTCATATAGCTATATACTAAACGATGTTTTTAATGTTTCGAAGTCGATATCTCTTTAATTATTTCCTCAGGTAATAAATAGTGAAAATAAATGCGGTTAATTACATACAAATTTATTATGTACATCGTTATTATTTATGATGTAGTTAAGTTAGTAAATATCACAAGTACAGGAAGAGCCATTTGGTGGGGTAAGAAAACCTATCACCACATTTGGAAACGAAAAATAACATCTTATGGTTTTCGATCAATGGCAGCGTAACCACCGAATAAATAATAGTTAAAAGAAGTGTAACATCTAGTTTTTTTACTATACTAAGTGCTTTGACTACTATTATTGCACGCCTCATAACGCAGTCTTATAAGTAGTGCTTTACTCTCGACACTTCGAGGTCAAGCGATTTTGTGTTCAATGATTCTATCATAACCATATTGCACTTATACGATAATAAGATTAGCCATATATCAAGAAAACACTACATTAATCCATCTTATATTTTATAAAAACCAATTTATATTGCTACTTTGAAAATAATTTTATGTGATCGTTCGGATGTTGATTTTGTATGTGGTCACGATAACTGTCGAACTACTTGACGTATCGATTACCGGGTTTTTTTTTATTAGCTTCAGAATTACATCAACTGGTTCCCTATTTCATATCAATAGCCTAGTACGTGTAGTTTGTTAATAAAATGATTATCAACTTTTATGAATTTTATTGCTATTAAAAGTTTAAAGGCGGTTTCATATTTTTTAGCCCTTTTAGACAAAGGACACATGACCAAAAATCCTATATCGATTATATTTATTTTGTGTAATCGATTTATTATGGTGTTGAAGAAAAATTAAAGTATTGTCATAGAAATGTTTTTCTAAGGAAACTGTATGGTAAGACAAGTGCCATTTTATTATAGGTAAAATTTTAAATACTATATAAATCTAAATTAACTTAAATGAAAAATCTAAAAGTAGCAATTGATGATTTCTTAATTAGGACCTAGGAGCTAGTCAAATCCCGAAATGTTTAAACGTGGGTTTAAAAGACATTTGTGATAAATACAAATAATAACTATTGGTATATTTGTATGTTTTGCCATTAGATATTCTTCACTGCAATGCTCGCCCTCCGCCCGCTTAATCCGTCACCATCAATATCATCACTGAAAAAATATGTGTGTTAAGTATAAACAGTAAGACCAGCAGCTTCCTTTTAATATTTAATATAGATTTAATATACACAAAATTAATATACCGGAAATGTCGCATTGCAATTACTTTGTGATAAAAGTGTAGCACTGCGTACGGGCATATCGAAGTCTTATTGTTAAACGGAAACGGAAGTGTGTAGTAAATCCGCCAAAGGTCACGTGACCTTCATATTTCGCGACAATCTGTTGAGGTCAGTTCGAGATTCGATTAAGTCTCAGATAAATGTTGCATACAATCACGTCAAAATTGTATTTTATGGCACTTGTGACAGACTTTGATCATAATCACAGATAATGATATCTTCATGACGTTTAATCTTGATGAGTTACCGACGATGTCATTTGTTAGGAGAATAATAAACTGTCCTAAAGTTTTAACTATAATGGGAGTTATCTCAAGGGCTTTGAGTTTTGAAAGTCAAACTCCAAAAGTGTGTGTACACGGGCATATTATGTACCTAACTTAGCATAGAGTTGTGTAGTTTGTTTTGCCTACGGGGATTTAACATAATATTAACTTTACAAAACAAGTGATACCGGCAATTTTAAATTAACAAAAATATACATTTTAACTCGTATGTTCCATTCAATTTTTGAAAATATGATCTACTGCTGAACATAGGCTTCTCCCATAGATTTCCTTTGATTGATTGATTGGGGATTTTTGCCATAATTTTTGTGCGATAATGTTTGGTCGGCAACCGCTGTTTTTTTATTTTTAATCGTTATTAGATAGAAATACTATTAGAATATTAGATTGGAACACACACAGTTCCTGCAACTTATGAGAGTTGATCGCTTGCTGTTCGATTACGCTGATGGAAGACACAGAAATATGCTATTTACAGATGAATTTCTTTTTACGATTTAAGGTGACAAAAAGCAAAGTGACAAAGTATGCTTACAGCTCTAACGCCTCGCAACTTGTTGGAAAAGTTTAACGTGGTCATTCTGTGTCAATCGTTGTTCGGTTGAGGTATCCTACCAAGGAGTAACGAAACTGTTCTAGTGAAAAAGTATTAAACTCTTTACGGCCAATGTTTATTAAGGGACTATATTATCTTTAATCGTGTAAACTACACACCTATCTGTGATATACTTTTCTTTCTCTTGATCTGTTCAATTTTCCGAATCTATGTGATGGTTTATAAGAACTGAAGACTGGGCCTCATCCAGTACAGATCTGACCTCTTTAAAATGTTGCTCCATTTCAACATTATATCTTAGAGCCAGCAATTGTTAAATTACCCATGTCACTGTCTCAGTGCGCAGTCATAGATTCGTGGCAAGTGACAAGCACCATTTTTAATGAATCGCTTAGACATAATTGTAAATATTATGTACTTACCTTTAGCTTTTTTATAGAATAAAAGGTGGCAAACGAGCATACAGTCCACCTGATGGTAAGTGGGTGTTGTGATTCGTAGAAATCTTACGTCTACGGGTCACAACACCCACTTACTATCAGACATATCTTACCTCGAATAAGAATCAAAATGCAGATGCGTTGTTGGACTAAGATGGAATGCCTCGATTCCAGAAAAAACCATACCAAAGAGCAGCACTAAGCTGCAATTTTACGCTGGTATTCTGTGAGAGTGTGGTCCTTCCCCAGTCGAGCCGAGCCATTCGTGCTACAACTATAACATAGCTACAGGATGGCTTTAACATGCTACAGTTATGCTGAAAAATACAATATGTTTCTATTCTTACAGAATATGTTATGTAACACTTACGACCGTACTTGGTACATTCATCCTCGAAAAACAACATACACAAACAAAACAAAACAAAATTCTTTTAATGTGAATAATTGTTTTTACATATTTATGTTTGCAATTGTAAATACGGATAGGACCAAGGGAGCCTTGATCATAATGTTAAAAAGTTATAATATTGCAATGTTTATTGTATTTTTAACAGTGGTAGAGCCACGCGGCAGCTTTTGCTGTCGCACGGATGGGCCGGCTCGAACCGGGGTGGTACCACGACCTCACACAAAACCAGCGTGAAGTAGAGGTTTACCCCTGCGTTTCGCTTGGTGAGTGCAGGTGGCCGGCGGCCCTTTTTACTGGAAATGAGGCATTCCATCTTAGTCCTCACGTGTGACAACGCATCTGCATTTTGATTCGCAAACGAGGATAGATGTAGATGTCTATGGGCCGCAGCAACCACTTATCATCAGGTGGACTGTGTGCTCGTTTGTCACCCTTATCCTATAAAAAAAAAAGGTGGACTGTGTGCTCGTTTGTCACCCTTATCCTATAAAAAAAATATAATTTATACAGACGCGATTTATAAATATAAAGCAATGCGGAATAGGAAGGTTGTAGATTATATAAAATACCAAAAAGGTAAAAAATTTTGATTAACAAAATTATACATTACATGGTAACGAACAAAAATGGTATGTAAGTCATACATATTGTAAAACAACAGTGACAGCGAGTTACGTAAAACCGTAGACGCATAACGTTCTTTGAAATGAAATAGAGCGTATGATGTAGATACGAGTATAATTAAGGTGTGTAGTGGTTTTCACGAGGATTTTTCAAATAGCACAATGCACAAATAGTTCTTTTACGCCTCGAGTTTGAATTTAGATATTCAGTAGTTTCAATTTCAAGTATTGGCATATTTCAAAATTGTTACGGTAGTTCAAGGCGAAAAAACTCATCAAAAATGTTATAGCAAGTCCCTTTTTTATAATAATCAAATTTCTAAACAATCGCACCATAATCCAATGACCTATCGTTCATTAAACAAGTAAATCGAAAGGACAATTTAAAGCAGGAGAAAATCAATTTTCGCGTCGTCATTGAGTTCTTTACTAAGTATGGAAAACCTCCTGAAAACTTTTCGGAAGACATGCCTTAGGTCCACGGAGACTTTTGCTCTACTAAGACAATGACTGTAATTGAAATGTTGAAAAAAATAGTATTGTAAGATAACCTGAGAAGATTTACTGGAAATGAGGCATTCCATCTTAGTCCTCACGGGTGACAACGCATCTACATTTTGATTTGTAATAGAGGATAGATGTAGATGTCTATGGGCCGCAGCAACCACTTACCATCAGGTGGACTGTGTGCTCGTTTGTCACCCTTATCCTATAAAATAAAAAAAACCTACTAAATATAATCAATTTGTAGACATATTTTCAGTACCTACCAGCTGGGCTAGCATGGGCAGGAGATAATTTTATCCCCGAGGAAAGGAGAAAATGTCTTATCCTCTCGCTTAGTTTTATCCACCTTTCAAGCATGGGCATACTGGTGGATATAATATCCACATTAGATAAAATGGAAGATAGACTTAGACTTAGATAGTTTTTGTATGAATATAAATTTAAACCCACGTCCAATGAACTGGGATAGAATTGTCTCTTTCAAATGTCAAAAAAACATAATTTTTTATCTTTCATTTGGCTCCATGCTACGGTCGGGGGATATAATATGTTTACTCGTCATGTCAAATAGGGATATATTTCTCCCCGTTGCCGTGCTTTGGCATAGCGACAAGATAATTTTATCTCTTGTCAGTGGATATAATCGGGGGATAAAATGCTTGACCCCAGCCTATACTAGCCGTGCTGATACATTTTGAATGTTGAATACTAATTGTATTTTGCGGATTTTAACGCATTTAACTATTTTTACTTATAATAAATTCCCGATTGTTCGGAGTAAGTCGGCAAAGCAATGTAAGTTACAGATAAAAGTCTGGAATAAAAAAATTAAGCATTATTTTTTTTTAATATTGTACACAATCATCGGGTGTTGCTTTTGGTTCAGAAATTTTAGAAATTTGTAGTGAGAACAAGGAAGAAGTTTTACGTCAGGTTTAGAAACTTAGGTTATTCATCATTACGAACCAAATCTAAGTAAGAATAGATGCAGTTTTCGTGGCTGGAATAATTAAAAGACGCTGTGAGAGAAAAAGGCAAATAAATTGAGAACGCCTTTGTGCTACTTATACACGACGACGCGCCCGTGCAAGAGGTGAATTTTTCAAAACACTCAACCTGTAGCTCAGATTTATCCTTTAATGATAAATATATATTTAAAAAAAAACGAAACAAGAGTTTCGGGGGGAAATTTTGCGAGTGATCATGGTCAAGAGCGTAATTTCTACTTATTTTTGAGGAGAAAAATAATAATCACACTTTATTAGTCGCCGTGATCATAATTTAAAACCAATCTGTAAAATGTAGACGTATCCAAAGGGAATATATATTGAAAAGAGAAAATAATTGTGAGTGTAATTTTCAAGTTCTTCCTCCATTCCGCGAACTTATTTAACTCCCTTCGTTGTGCATGACAAATCTTTAACTTTTAAGATGTAAAACAAAAGAAAACTTACATAAAAAAGGTTAACTTTTACTATAACTTCTCCAGTTGTTTGATAAAGTAATGGTCACCTACACAATTATTCACGGCCTAGCGATAAACGTCGTATAGTTATCTGCTCAGACATATCATGATCTGCTGATTATACCGCCTATTTTTTTAATAATACTGACGCGACCAGCGAATCCACAGTCCACATGATGGTAAGTGATTACTGCATTCCGTGGACACCCGCAGCCACTTAAAATGAAAGAAGGCCACAGACCAGTCATCACCTCTAAGAGCTAAGATGGAATATCCGAAAGCCTGTAATTATATTGGCTCTGTACCTTTGAGACCGGAACAAAGCAGTGTAAGCAATTTGACGGTAGAAATAGGTAAGAGGGTGACTCCTACCCAGCGAGGTTTTGCAGAAAGTGAGTCTTACCACTAGTAACGATGAGTATCCGATATACGTTTATACACGATGGAAAATACCACATTTTTCGAAAATAAAAATTGTGTCTCGCAATGTTGAATAAAGAAACGAATTAGTATGCATTATATCTTAGTAGCGCTCGCTGTAAATTTCACAGTACGCAAGCAATCCGGGTTCGATCCCCGTCGGCACCAATGATATTGTTAATTGCAATTATAAGTGCTGATTTACCACGTGCTCGGCGGTGAAGGAAAACATCGTGAGGAAACCTGCATGTCTGAGAAATAAGAAAAAAATATTTCGAAGACATGTTCGCCAACACGCATTGGAGCAACGCGGTGGACACTTCCTTGCCTTAAAACCCTCTCAGAAATGAGCGGAGGCCTGTGCCCAGCATTGGGACGTATGCGTATAGGCTGTAACTTTTAACTTTTTTTTTATATCTTAGTATAGAAATGTCAATTAACATTTCGCATGCTTTTGATAGATTTGTAGCGAGTCGCGGTAATCAGAGCGTAGCAATTAACGCTTCAATTTGAAATGAGAGCTCAAAATAAGGGGTATGAATTGCAAACGTTTAATTATCCCTTTGCCCAATGTCAAAGTAACCTGATTGTGTATGTTTGCGTATGATAGCACAACTTTGAAACTTGCTCATGCATTAAATTAACTCACATAAACACAAAGGTTAATTTAAAATAAATAACAATTTACAACATTTTTTAGTTTAAATGTTATTTTAAGTACAAAAGGTGTAGAGACTTACTTGATATTAAAATTATTAATTACTATCGAAAATAAGAAAAACAAGGAAACTATTCCTAACCACAAAACATTAAGACAAGAAAAATTATGTAAAACTGCATCATATTTGCAATAGTTGTCACGCTCGGCAGGCGGATTGGCAACCGTCTCCGGTAATATCACAACAAAATACAAAATCAAGCCTTTTAAAAGAAGCGCGATTTGTAATTTCGTTTCCAAAAACTGGATATTAACCTTTGTTTAACTTTGTAGGGTTACCGAAAACTTGAGGTATAGAAAAAGAAATCATATAAAGTTATTCTTTGTGGAAATCAATTTAAAAGTACCAAATCAAATGAAATATTTAGTTATAGGGAGTATATTATTTATGTAAGCAATATCAGTCTCATCATTACAGCCCTTCACAAGTCCACTGCTGAACATAGGCCTCCCCCAAAGAATGCCACAAAGCACGGTCCTGAGCCACCTGCATCCATCGACTTCCTGCATGTCTTACCAGGTCGTCACTCCATCTTGTCTGGTGAAAGACAAATAAGAGGCACTTTGAAGACGTTTTGATTACACATTTTAACTACATTAATATTGTGATTACTTCGATTGAAATAGTTTTGCTATAACCTTTTAATCCCAGCGGGAGGCAGGAATTAAATTGTAAATTAATATTATTGAAGTAATTAATTTTAAGTAGTTTTTATGTTAAACAATGGAATTAAGTTAAATTGAATTAAATTGAATAAGATTAAATTAAATTAGATTTTTTTTTTATAGAATAAGGGTGACAAACAAGCACACAGTTCACCTGATGGCAAGTGGTTGCTGCGGCCCATAGACATCTACATCTATCCTCGTTTGCGAATCAAAATGCAGATGCGTTGCCACCCGTGAGGACTAAGATGGAATGCCTCATTTCCAGTAAAAAGAGCCTCCGGCCACCTGCACTCGCCAAGCGAAACGCAGAGGTAAACCTCTACTTCACGCTGGTATTCTGTGAGGTCGTGGTACCACCCCGGTTCGAGCCGGCCCATCCGTGCGACAGCAAAAGCTGCCGCGTGGCTCTACCACTATTTAGATAGATAGATAGATTAGATTGAATTGAATTAAATGAAATTAAATTCGGCGAGATTAATATTGTAATAATGTTTCTTTTCTTATGTCACTTGTATGGACTCTGTCTGAAATAAATTGATTTTTTTATTTTTATTTTATTTTATTTTATAATAAAATGTAATCGTTTTGTATTGGCGGTGTAAGAATATCCCCTAACCTATGTCAACCTGTGAGTGCTTTAGAGGCCACAGAGAAACTGAAATAGCTATGAAACATTGCCCCGACTCGTATTGTGTTTGTGCTTATTATGTAGTAGAGCCACGCTGCATGAATATTATGGTTATATTACGAAAGGGTATATATAGGTATATTAGGGTTTTATTAATATATAATTTTTTTAGAAATTACTTTTCTGTGTGATATAAAATATAAAATATTCAATTTCATGACTTTTAGGAAGTTAATCACTGGCTAAAGTCGAAAGAATTTTTGTTTCCATCTTTTGTTAAGACTAGAAACAGCAGGGACAAGACTATTTCTAGTGAATAATTCTTTCACTTAATCAACGATATATCGAACCATGAATCGAATTACAGTAAATATTACCATATCAAAATACAAGCTGTAAATAGATCTCGATGCAAATAAACATTTTAGCTTACATCTTTATATACATATAAAATTCGATAGTGGGTGTGTTCGTAATTCTTCTCCTTCGAAACGGCTTGACTTATTTTGATAATATCTAATGTAATATTTATGGCGTCATATGGATGGTTCTTAGCTATGGTATAATATATAGTTTTATATAAAATGTTTATATTTAATATTGTTTATTCTGTGATATGTCGTTCTGTTTCGTAGATGATCGATCGCAACGATCAATCATATATACTTTTTTCATATTGATTGAAGCAACGAGTCGTATCCTATATCGGGCCCCTTGATGGTGATCCATAAATAGGTCGGTTAAATATAAAACAGATTTTATAAGTAAAAAATTAAAAGTTCGAGCTGGCCCCGAACATAAAGTACATTTGTGTCAACTATATAAAATTAGAAACACACTCTAATAGGCACATACGACAACCTTTAATTACTATTTTAAGTAGATATCTAAGCTTACCGTGATTGAGGCGAAACTTGAGGTGTTTCTCGAGTACAACGGGTTCGACCAGGACCGAGATTTCGTCTATAGAAAGGGCTGCACCGACTCGGCACCTCGCGTCAGGGCATGACACTTCGTAGGCGCCGTTGCATACTTCGAATTCCACGTAAGCTTTCATACACTATAACAAGAAAAAATAAAATAAGGAATATATGTATTTAATCATTAATAAAGAGAGTACAGGACTATCCTTACTAAGCCAACAGAGGCTCAGCGAGACTCCGCTTTTTTATCGTTACATTACGCATTTAACCAAACGGTATGCTTGGTCGTTCGTTATGCGAATATCAATGGAGGGAAATAATTTGCCAGCGTATCTTTTCATGTGATTACACACTGTAATCGGATTGATCCTTTGTGTTTTAAAGACAACTGTGAATAGGCTTTTGTTAACCTAAGTCTGGGCGTTTTAGCTACATCGCCACTTACCATCAGGTGGGATAGTAGAAAAACTGCAAAAACGCTGGCTTATAATAGGAAAAAAACTTAATGCTATCCTTAGTCGTAGTAATGTTTTAAGGTGTTGCTCTTGGTTTCACAGTGGAATGTTCTGTTTCGTATGATGAGTGACGCGATCTATCAAATCTTCAGGAACGACAACACACTTAAAAGATGTAAAGTATTTCTTTGAGGTAGGATTTTTACTAGGATCATAATGACCTTCTGCTAATTAGGTGGACTGTGAGTTGTTTGTCTTTCTTATCAATATATACACGTACAAAAAATTCTTATAAGACCTTATAAAGGTTGCGCTGAGCTCTATTTCAAATACGTTATATTACGTACTAAAATATCCTTGCAAAGCTGAAAATAATTGCCTGCTCGAAGCCCCTCGCTTTTATGAAACTGGTAAACTACAAAAAACGCTGTGTCATCGATAAAGTCATCAAACTGAAAGCCATTAGATTACCATTGTATCACAAACAATAGGAATTGTGTTAGAGAGAGCCTATTATTATTAAATACTAACGACATCGTGCTGCATCTAAATAGAAGAGAAAATTAAATTGTCATATGAAATAACATAAACACTCACGCCTGTCACCCAGAGGGGTAGGCAGAGACTATGGACTTCCATTTGGCACGATCCTGACACACCTCACTCGCTTCCTCCACATCCATACACCTACGCATATACGCTCGTCGGTTAAAAGTACTCTTAATTTGGCCCATTTTAATATATCGCCAATTTGGTCGATAAATTTTCGCCTAGGGCGACCCTTCCCGACTCTGCCATTCACCTCTGCAACATAAATTTGCTTTGTCACTCTTTCCTCATTCATTCTTTCTACATGACCAAACCACTTTTGATGAATGGAAAGCTTTAAATTCACAAACATGAGTATAGAATATCTACACGTCTATTGTATTATATATTATGATTTTTTTCATATCATATGAAATAAACATGGAATATAATAAATAAATAAATATATAATACAATAGACGTGTAGATATTCCATACTCATGTTTGTGAATTTAAAGCTTTCCATTCATCAAAACGAATACCAAAAATAAATAGCTGTAATATAGAGTAGACGAAAAATACTTATGAATTTGTACATAATATTATTATTTTTATCATAGAAGAAGGGGCAGACGAGTGGCTAGCCTCCTAATGCGGCTAGTAAGTGTCTCCTATTCCGTCTCGTCCGTGGGATTAAGTAGGAAGTAGCAGTGTCTGCACTGTTGTGATCCGGTCTAAGCTGTACAGAGCCAATATAATTACAGACTGTAAGCCATTCAGTCTTAGTCCTTATACGTCACATCTCTATCTTCTTTATTTGAAGTTGTATACAACTGTCTATGAACTGCACAAGTGACTTACCATGAGGTAGACTGTTAAGTTCGTTTGTCATTTCAATTAATAACCACTAAAATTAATATTTAAGGTTTATACGAGTTCATATGTAGTCTATTCTGAATTTCCGACGTTTCGAGTGATAAACAGCACTCATTCATAATAGCCTCCGTGTAGCGACGTTAGAGAATTTACATTGATGATTTATAGTAGGCAGCCGTAAGTTTATGTGATGGATAGCATTCGTGTAAATATAAATAAATCCGAGCTCACTGAAAACCAGCTAGTGTTGTCGGCAGCATAAGCTGAGAATAGAATAAAATAAAACAGTATTATTTATATTCAATATAGATTACGAGACTACTTATTGATAGTAATTTAAGCTTTACCACTGTTTCGGAAAAAAACCTCTGTTCTGGGAAAAACCAGCAAAAACCCAGTGGGACTTCCTAAAAATCACAATATAATATTTTAAACTATTAATTATCAAAACGTTTAGCAACAGTATGACCTAGTCCAAGTTGCTTGTTTTTTTTTACAGTGTGTTGTACTTCTGAACATTAATGATAGATGCATAAAATGTGTGTGTTAGTATTTATCTATAATATAAAATGAATCGCTGAATGTGTTGCTAAGCGCAAATCTCGTGCGCAGCTGAACCGATTTCGCTAAATCTTTTTTTATAATATTGCTTGAAGTACGAAGATGGTTCTTACGAAGAGAAAATTTTAAAAAATTGCCTGAAAATATCTAAAAACAACACTTTTCTATATTCCCATACAAAAGATTCGTAAAAATACTTAAAAGTCAATTTGAACTTTAATACCATACTATAAAGCAAAATTTTAAAAAATTGCCTGAAAATATCTAAAAACAACACTTTTCTATATTCCCATACAAAAGATTCGTAATAATACTTAAAAGTCAATTTGAACTTTAATACCATACTATAAAGTTTAAGTCTTAGTGGAAGGCTCCGGGAAGGCAAAACAATTGAGTGACGTTAGTATCGTATAAATATTAATGTCATTATTTGTCAATATTTATACACACTGGCAGATAGCTGATGTTATAAGGAGTAACTTGGGCTGCTTTTATTTTAGGGTTCCGCGAAAAATAACTCCACGCGGGCAAAGTCGCGGGGAACAGCTAGTTAGGAATAAAAATGACTAACGACCGGATCTGTAACCCGTAGATATCTGCATTTATCCTCGATTAAGAATCAAAACGAAGATGCGTTATCACCCCTAAAAATTAAGATGGAATTGCCAGTGAAAAGGATCTCCGGCAATTTCATGCTGGTATTTGTGCAATAAACGTTTCTTTCTTTCTTCTTTCTTAAATAATTAAGTTAATCTATAAATGTCATTTTTGAGACACATATTTTACACGCGGGTCTTAGCTAATTTATTTTAATGTCTATACAAGAGATATGTACTCTAAAACGGCAAAATTCATATAGAACTTGGTTACATCATGAAGAAAATGGTGATGATGATTGGTTACATTATAATAATAGACAATAGTATATTTTATGGGCCACATGGTTGTTGACCTCTGATCGCGAAGTGACAGTATAAGAATATCCATTACGCCATATCGTCCTGTGTGCGCCGTAAGTAATGACATTGGGAAACAAGGTCGTGGGCAGCAGCGTCTTTCTAATAACAATTAAAAACTAAAAAAAAAAACTGCGGTTGCCAACCCGCCTGTCAAGCCTGTCAACGCTGGCAAATATTTCGCCTGACGACAATCTATAGAGTGATGGCTCTTTCTCTCTTTAATTTTTAGTATGTTGTATGTTTAGTGTGAAAAGATTATAGTGATTATATTAGGTCCTTACATATGAAATTAGCATTTTGTCGTATTGACCACTTTGATCTAAAATATCTCCTCTTTGGTCAAGAACTCCAAATTCAAATTTATTAATTCATTTAGCTGGTACATTTGAGTTTTGAAAACAGTCATTCATTTGTTTTTTTCTCATTATTTTTTTCTTTGGCGTCGCTTATTACCGCAAAATGAAAAACCTGAAATATCGGTATATTTACGAGTACGAGTTCTACCGTGGCACCAGTACTGCAGAAACAGCTCGAAGGATTAATGTTGATTTGTATTTTTGATTGTATAGTTGATTGATGTGTACGGCGCTGGTGTCGCAAAAGAAAGCACGGTACGTTTTTAGTTTCAATGTTTTCGTTCTGGAAATTTCGACCTTCAGAACCAACCCCGTGGACGGCCGGAGACCAAAGTGGAAAATGAAAAATTAAAGGCTTATTGTGGAAGCGGATCCATCACAAAGCACTTCAGAGATAGCTGCAGGGTTCGGGGTAAGTGATAA
This sequence comes from Parnassius glacialis, assembly GCA_033319125.1. NCBI lineage: Eukaryota > Metazoa > Arthropoda > Insecta > Lepidoptera > Papilionidae > Parnassius > Parnassius glacialis. The sequence continues at coordinate 37,031,824 of JAVANC010000018.1, forward strand.
AACTGTATTAATCCACTTGAAGCAAATCGCGAAAGTAAAAAAACTTAAACGATGGGTACCTCATGAATTGAGTGAATCGAACTTGCAAACACGCGTCGACTGCTGTGTTACTTTGCTCAACCGACACAATAATGAAGGGATTTTAAATCGAATCATTACTTGTGATGAAAAGTGGATACTGTACGATAATCGGAAGCGCTCGTCGCAATGGCTGAACCCTGGAGACCTAGCCAAATCCTGCCCTAAACGAAAATTAACTCAGAAAAAGTTACTTGTGAGTGTTTGGTGGACTAGCGCCGGTGTTGTTCACTATAGCTTTCTAAAATCTGGCCAAACAATTACGACAGATGTCTATTGTCAGCAACTGCAAACCATGAAGGAAGAATTAGCTGCTAAACAATCGAGATTGGTCAATCGCTCTAGGCCACTGCTGCTTTACGACAACGCAAGACCACACACTGCACAACAAACAACCACTAAGTTAGATGAGCTAGTACGGTGGATGTCGCAGACATTCACCGTACTCCCCGGACCTTGCTCCAACAGATTACCATTTTTTCCGGAATTTGGAGAACTTACAAGGAAACAAATTCAACTCCGATGCGGCAGTTCAAACCGCCTTCAAAGAGTTTATTGATTCTCGCCCCTATGGTTTTTTTTGTAAAGGGATCCATGAACTACCTATGAGATGGCAAAAGTGCATAGATAACAACAGTGCATACTTTGATTAATTAAATATATTTTACAAAAAAAATGACTTTATATTCCTCCGTTTTCCGTACAAAACGCCTATTTCATATGTAAGGACCTAATAGTAAAGACGATTGTAATAACCTAAGAAGATTATATTACGTTAAACGATACTCACAGATAGTGTTATATACACGTAGAAAATACTTAAATTGCTTCAATATGTGTTTGAAACAGTCCTTTGTAAATTACACTTAACATGGCGGAGTGAAAATAAAAAGGAATTTGGTTTTACTGTGATAAAGCTAAAGTATTTTAATTAAATACTGTGAATCATCTCTGAGAGCGTCGCACGGAAATGGAACGTAATATATTTAATTAAAACGTAATTAAATTAATTCCAGTGAAACCGTCCCTTTTCATACTTCGCTAATATTAAAACTTTAAACAGATTTCTCAAAGTCTATTAACTTATACCTAAATGATGGTCGTATGAGAAAGCTCAAGGTCGCTCATCGACCTATAGATATATAGAGAGAGAGAGAGAGAGAGAGAGATAGAGAGATAGAGAGAGAGGGAGAGAGAGAGAGAGAGAGAGAGAGAGGGAGAGAGAGAGGGAGAGAGAGAGGGAGAGAGAGAGAGAGGGAGAGAGAGAGCTATGCTCGGGGTATTTCTACGTGATAGACTTAATATGTTCAGCAGTGGACTTGTGGTGGGCTGTAAGATAGAATGCCTCGTTTCCAGTAAAAAGGTACTCTGGTTCACGTTACTTTTTTATTTCAGTGTTCTGTTTGATATAACCTTAATATTAGATTCGACTCCATCCTTGCACAATTTTTCCAAGAAAACAATATGGCAATTGCTTGAAGCACTTTCTGTACCTAATAACAGATCAATGCTGTCGGGTTCTTCTTTTTTAAGTAATGTTTAATGTAGCAATAAAGTAAAGTCCGTGAAGAAGTTCTAAAAGAAATCGCCATATTAGTATGCTTAGGTACTGCCTCGTTGATACAGTGATCGTATGCGCGACTGCCGATCATGTGGTCCCGGGTACGAATCCCGGGTCGGTCCAAAATCAGTTGTAGGGTTTTTTTTCAAGAAATTATGAGTCGCAGCTCATTCATTCCCGAGCCTCGGAAAGCCGTTGGAATAAATCGGCACAACCGGGATAGGACAACGGTCTCTCAGAATATCAGCGTGAAATAGCAGCTTAATGCTGCTGTGTTTTGTATGGTGACTGTAGAAAACCGAAGACCCTTTTTTTCTGATAGCGAGGCATTCTATCTTAGTCATGGGGGGTGACAACGCATCTACATTTTTAGATTCTTAATCGAGGATAGATGTAGGTGTCTGTGGGTCGCAGCATTCACTTACCATCGGATGGACTATGTGCTCGTTTGTCACCCTCATTCAAATGTTGTCAGCCCATATTCTTTTAAAATAAATGAAGTCTATATTTAGAATTCCGATCGCGTATCCGCTTTCCAAGTGTAGAGATTACGGCAAATCATCCCTACCAAGAAAAGGCCCATTGAGTAGAGAACTGTTTACGATCTATTGAGGAGGGGTGCTAAATGGACGTATTATGAAATTTTGTAACATAGATACAAACGTGACTCCGACTATCGCTTTATCAATCCATTGAAGATGTCACACGCGCGTTATCGACATTTATTAGATTAAAGTATATAATTATAGATTGTTGTATTATATTAAACATTATAAAAATAACACATTAAATCATTTACCATCTGGTGAACCGTATGGTCTTTGCCTCCTCTTACATTAATTTAAAAAAAAAAACATTCACTGGCCGATTTTGAGACAATAGTAAAACTTGGAAATGGTTTTGTCAAAAAAGAATAATAATGAAAAAATTTGACTAAATTTTAACACTACTGGAATAAATACCTTAAAAAATTGCTAGAGATGAGTTAAGATTCCGCCATTCCTTTCATTTTCATAGCCAAAAGCGACATTCTTACAGACAATGACTTTAACCATAATAGACTATTATAGTCAACAAAGGAAAGGCAAAACTTGCCTTGACCTTTTATTAATTAACGAAAGGTTTTGGCTGAATCTGATAATTTTAATGACTAGCATAATAAACATTAATTAATTGAAAACAAAGATTTATAACCACATTGTTGATAGCACAGAGTAGTTGTTGGTTTTTTTGGGAAGTATGTTTAAATGGGCCCTGTATTCATGAATATCTTATACATCGATCTGACAATTTAATTACTTATACTTATCTCTTTTAAATTAAATGATAATTGTGATTGTGTTAACCCATCAATCAATTTGTAATATGTTCGAAATGAAATAAAATCATAATTTTTTAACTTCCATATTATTATTATACTGTTCTACACTAATATAAGATTTTTTTCAACCCGCGTCAGGCCAGTTATTGAATTAATCTGTCAAGAAATTCTCAGTAGCAGTCCGGACTCAGGAAGTTGGCGGTGTTTCACCCCGTGCTTAGGAAAACACGTAAAACCGTTGGTCCTGAGCCTGATCTCTCTCCGGTCGTGTCGAATTACCGTCCCATTGGACTATGAGAGTGAGGGAATAGAGAGTGCACCTGTGATTGCGCGTGCCCGAGCGGCACTGTGATTTTGTTCTGCGGAGATGGCTAGTCTTCATCGATACTGGCTGCCGTGACCGAAATTCGGTCTGGAGGATATTATGATTATCATTATAATCCAAGTTGTTGTTGTTACTATGTGGTAGGGCTCCTCTGCCTAGGCGTCTTGTATCCTTTGTATCCTTGTATCTATGTAACCTTTGGTATCCATGGGTTGCAGTAGCCACTTTATATCAGGTGGACAGTATGTCAGCCAGTGAAAAGCAAATTTTACAAGGAAAAAAGTTTGTAAAAATGAGAAAGAGGTTGGTATTGTTGATCGAAGAGAAAAAGGGAATCTGAAAATCGAGGAGAACTGTGCCTATATTATTTTTTTCTAGCTATCTCTAATATTAAATAAATATTCTTCGATAAAATAACACAAAGTTCGTAAGAGCATTGCGAAATCGAACACGCCAACTCCTACAAACACCCGTATTACCACGGAACGGGAAACGTGTTAGAATAACATGAATTATTTATTTGTTCATTAATAAATTTAATATTCATTAAAAAAGTGGCAATGTTATATACCTAAAGATATACAAGTCAAAACATATAATATGTTATGATAGATGATATAACATTTTTAATTAATTCAAATAAAGATGACAAACGAACATACGGGCTGGATGCTGTAGCCCATAGACATCTATGTTATTTCAATCATCGAATATTAATCAAAATACAGTTTTCAATATCAAATAACATTTGAAACGGGTAAAAGTAAATCTATATAATCGTTAATTTGTCGGATAACTGTGTAACTTCTGAACGATTTGACCGATTGATGTCACATAGTGTCATTCATTCATTTCTAGTGACTTGATCATTCAAGTATTGATTCCTCTTACGAACCTGATCGTTCGAGTCGATCATTCAAATGGATCATTTAGTTTTAGTACTCAGATTGCATCTCTGTGAGACCCGCTCGATAATGTCTGTCGTCAAACTCATTCGTCATACTCTTAGGTCGTAGGTCCTGTCAATCGTTTGATCCGGAACGTTGTAACGTTACTTTGATGCAACCCGAGTCAAATGAATTAATCATTCACGATTGACACATGTTTATTTCACATTCACAATATATTTGTCTTGCCGAGATAATCTTTCACAGCTATGCTAGGATCCAATAGTAAGCGTTATAGTCAAGTTATTTACAAATTGTATATATGTACATATATTGACCAACATGACTCACATTCACAATAAAAGTGAATCTAATGCGAAAAAACACATAATTTGGACAAGAAAAGTAGCGCTGTGGTCGAACGATTGACATATTTTATATTTACAGAGTAAAAGTTCGAAGTGAATTCGGAATGCAACTCATCGCGTCACCTACAGCAAAGGGCAGAACAATATCTGTTGGGGCTTCTAGTAGAACTATAGTTACGAACAAAAAGCTGAACGATCAGAAGGCCACTGGTCACCATTGCTCTCATTTCCTTAGTTCATAATTCTGAAAACGCATTTCGATAATATTTTAAAATCCTTGGACTAAATTAATCAAGGCGTTTATTTATGTAATAATTAAAAGTTGGACTAATATTTTAACGGGGAATGGGCTGAAGGAAAATTATTCTGAGTGTTATTTGATAAGGCATCTACTCGCAAGGAGCCTCCTCGAGTGACGTCCCTCCGAGAAAAATACCAATGCTGTTAGAGGCAGTAATAATTTTAACATAAATAATATTATGTTTATCAATGAAAATAATACGTGTATTCCTCAAAGCAAAGTATGTAGTTGCAGTTGTTATTCAGGTTTATTTAACTTATTTTAATTCCTAACGTTTCGATTGGTGTACAGCACGGTTGGTTACGGGGTTCGTGGTCTATATATCATAGTTTACTTGAGCTACCATCAGCTATTTAATATTAATTTTTGGTTTTATCTTCGCTGGTAATCCGTAAATTAGTTTTATGTAGTGTGTCGTATTCGTGTAAATATAAGAAACCATTATGCTTCATAACTGTCTCAGAAATGATAGGTCTGTGTCCGGCAGTGGGACGTATGTAGGCTGTAACTTTACTAATTTTAATTTTAATTAGTTGTTAAGTCACGGACACATCTCGTTTACACTTAATATTAACCACAAGATGACTATTAAGCAGCATTGGAATGACTTAAACTTGTTTTGCGATAGTAATGATTCATAAAGAAGCGCGATTTAGACATATTATACTTCTATTAATTGTTATTCAATTAACAAGTTGCACGAATTAATAGTTAGACATGATTTTAAAGACCTATTAGATAAAAGATTTACTATCTAAGCTGTAGGAATGGCAAATTAAGTAAGTAGCATAGGCAAACAAAGACATTACTTTAAGGCTCAATTTACACTGTGGCAGAACGGAATGGAACGGAAGCGTCAATTTCGCCACATCGCGCGAGAAGACGCGCGAAATCGCCTGTACGTTGGGACTATAGAGGCCGTTCGGTTATTTAGTCTAGATCTTATATTTGACAAGAATGGTTGATTGGATATTTTTTTGATATTGCTTATTTGTGAACGCCATACACTCCCTAACCGGAACAAGGCTACTTCTAGAGAATCTTTCCTTCCCATCGGTTTTCAGTTCTTCGAGCTATATAGTTAGACCGTCGCTATTTTAGCTTACTGATCCGTTGAGCTATGTCGCTACGTAGAGATATCGAGTGCATAAAACTCTGAATATGAAGCCCTTTCCAAAGTAAAAACTCACGGATCTAAGACGTTGTCCTTCACAGCTGGCCGTACGAGGAAGCTGAAGGTTGCTGTGTAATAATATCTAACATAAATTGATGTTTTAATCATTATTTATTTAGCAAGTGCTCGTACTTGTACATAGTGCCTATATAAATATTTTAAAAGTGAGCCAGCCCGACACATTTATTTCAAGTGCCAATTTACTCTACGAGGCCTAACGTAAGCAAATATATAAATTATACTAGCTGTTCCCCGCGACTTCGCTCGCATGGAGTTATTTTTCGCGGAACCCTAAAATAAATATTGACATTAATATTTATACGATACTAACGTCACTCAATTGTTTTGGCTTCCCGGAACCCCTCCACTAAGACTTAAACTTTATGGTATGGTATTAAAGTTCAAATTGACTTTTAAGTATTATTACGAATCTTTTTTATGGGAATATAGAAAAGTGTTGTTTTTAGACTTTATCAGGCAATTTTTTAAATTTTTCTCTCCGTAAGAACCGTCTTCGTACTTCAAGGAATATAAAAAAAGAATTAGCGAAATCGGTTCAGCTGCTCTCGAGATTTGCGCTTAGCAACACATTCAGCGATTCATTTTTTATATTATATATAGATATAGATATTTCTACGCTCTAACATCATTATGTAACCTATTTGAACGGAATTCATAAAGTTGGTAGCAAATTCGGAATAAAATGGAAAAAATCGCGTGCGATGCGCCAGTTACGGAGCTGTGTTATTTTCTTGTAAACTGTATAATAATGAGAGGTATTCGGTGAAGAGTTAGGCATCGTTAAGGCAAATATAACCATTTTATGCAAAGCAAAACTTCTATGGCTGCCTTTAAATTATTTGTTTTAAATTTATTTTTCTTACATGTAAGTAAATGACATGTAACGTGGCATTATAAAGACTCAAAACTTGCTTACAGTTTCTTCCGTTCTTGTTTAGAGAAAAGATGTAGATTTTTACGTTTAAAAGAGCTATAAACAAGAATAAATATTCTTTTTCTTTTGATTTTGACTTTAATTTTGTTATAGACAGGCGCACGTTGGATTATTGACGCCCGTTTGCTGAAAATGTTATTTGAATTTACTTTGGTTGTGAAGGAATTTTCTTGCCTCAATATCAATCTAGTAGGGTAAAGACGTGACATTTGATATTCATTACATCATTATAGCGGAATCCAGTTCTGTTTGTTTATTAAAAACAGGCAATTTTTGATTGATGATTTTGATGGAAGTTATTGATTGTTTGTTCCCAGATGGTACTTAAACAAGTTTTGCTGTTTTTCGAACATGTTTTTGAAAGAGTAAGATAATACAGTGATCCCAAGTTTTCAACAACAACGACTATTATTTATTTTATAATCTGTCTTATATTCAAACAAAAAAAAAAAACAAATACATACTTTCATCATTCATCAAAATACTGTACAATCAGTTAATAGCATACGTTTCTTTATAATATATGTTGAAGTTATATACAAAATAGATCGTGGCCTAATTTACTGATTGGTTTTCAAATTGTCTAACCCTCACAGCCATGTATTTTTGTACAAATTCAACCAAAGTCGATCCTTCCATGTCCTTTTTATAATCCTTACAAACACTACGCGTACCAGGGCAATATGAAAATCAAAGAGTAGTATTTGCAAAACCGGTTCTCGTTCAAATGCATGCGAATGACGGCTCTACATAAAAGGCTAGGCGTAGGTCTGACGTAATTTTAACAGGCGCGTGCTGCGCATTAACGGACAGCTACTTTATTTTATAGCGAAAAGCACTTCTTTGCTATGGACGCCTGGTACCTCTACAATCACCAATAAAGATTAATTTTAACTAAATTAAATGCATTAACAACCATGTGGTGTTAGGATATTCACGTCGGTTCGTCTCGTGGGTGTCGTAAGAGCCGACAGAGGGAAACAAACCAGGATTTGGGGCTGCGAGGCTTACGTTCTTTAAAGGAATTTGATAGAGCTGAATGAAAAGCAAAACAATAACGAATCTTTTCTTATCATGGAAATATACTGAGTAACTAAAAAAATATTCTCGAATGGCAGCCTCGTATCGGCAGTCGAAGTATAGGGCGTCCCCCCACTAGTGGAGTGACGACCTGGTAAAACATGCAAGAAGTCGATGGATGCAGGTGGCTCAAAACCGTGCTTTGTGGCATTCCTTGGAGGAGGCCTATGTTCAGCTGTGGACTTGAGAAGGGCTGTAATGAATGAAAAAAAAAACTAGGTATATATTTTATACCGATATAAAAAATAACGAAACTCTCTGCATGAACAAAGTTTGGTAGCCGGATTGGCAATCGTGGTATCATATGTTGCACATCTTTGACACTCGACATTATCGGACTGAGTTTTCAAATCTGGGCATGAATAGGTCACATTACATCTATCGAAGGCCGTAAGTTTTTTTTATAGCATTTTCAATAACCTTGCCTCCATTACAACATCCACGCGGCGAAATAGGGAGATGGATTTTTATATTGCAAGTAATATAATATTTATCGAATATTAAATTAATGTACTGACATTTCAGTACATTAATGAATTTCATATAAATATGCGCATTAGATATTTGCATAAATTTATATACGTTTAAGTTCTTGACTCTTGACTTTTATATTGGAAAAATATTTTTTAGAAATTTGATTCACTTGTTAAGTGGCGAAGCTTGCGAAGTCACTTATTGATTTCACGATGTCTGTCCGTCTGTCCCACGATTATATCGAGAACGGTTTCGAATTGTCAAATTCTGTTTTCAGCAATCGATTACTGATCATCCAGGCATCTGAACCTCCTATTTTGAAACTGATTGCTCAACGGCAACCGTTAGAAACCGCTACAAAGCTGATTGCTTCGCCACTTTGCTATGCTGTTAGCTTGCTAGGTTTATTTTTAAGTATAATTACGAAATGGGATAACGAATAAACATTATTTTTAAAATTTAATGTGTTTTACACTGAAAGGACAAAAATATGTAAATGAATGATTAGAAATACATTTGCTCTTCTACGCTATTTACTTCCGGTTTAGTGACTAGTATTAACTAATTTGAGGTTATTTAACCTTTTTTTTAAAGTGGGAATGCTATTGTAAAACTTTTAAATAACATTAAATAAAACTTAATTAGGAGTACCTTACTAATTAATTTAGAGTAGATATAACTATTAGTTTTCGAAATATGCGAAATACGATAAAGTTCACAAAAATATATTATTATAGGCGAGTAGACATAATATAAAAGTAGGAGTTGTAAATAAATAAAATTTATAGTGGTCGCTCTTCGCTAATTACACTATTCATGCAGCAAAACTTGACAAAGAAATTGTTATAAATATGAAAGATACGTGCTTAATTTTTTATCCTTTGTACATCTATAATAGGCAATTCATACTTAGGAAAACCACTAAAAATCATAATTAGTTTTGAAGATATTTTATTTTTTAAATTATTAGGTACCATTTTACTCTGGAATTTGTTTATTACGAGTATAAGTTATAGAATATAAATGAAGTTGAAATCATTAAAGTGCTACTGCAGCTACTACATTTCAAATGAGAATGCAAAATGAAACAAAGATAGTTCATATTTTTATTGTTTTTTTACTCGATGAAACTCTACCTCACTTCATTAATATTTATGGGATTAAAACCAGTATTTACTAGCTTCACATTAACTTTTTTTTTTAAATAATTCGACTGTCGTTTATACGACGTAAAGCAAAACCGGTCGCTTCATTAAAATTTCTTCATGTATCATTCTTATTATTTGAATGTATATTTATACGTTACGTTTATTTAAAATTAGCAATCCGTACAGGCTTCGCACAGGTGATTTCTAGATCTTGACAACAGCGTCATCTACCGGGTCCAATTGTGAATCTAAACCATTCTCGAATCAACTTAATCACACACACACAAAACTTCATCAAAATCGTTCCAGCCGTTTAGGAGTAGTTCAGTCACACACACACACGGACAGAAGAATTATATTATGTAAAGACACAATTCGCTATTTCAGTCATTATTGTGACCCCATAGAGGATAATTTCACCACACCGTGAACTATTACCGTGCAGGACTATTACTTGAGCGACTTTAACCTTAATGGGACATTGATAGTTCGTAGTTATCTCGACATTCGTGTAGAAACGAGTGTGCTATTTCCTGCAGTTAAACTTCGCAGTTGAATTGAGAAAACTCTCGATTGTGAGAATATACAAATGATGTTAATGTTACGATTGAGCAAGTCTGCATTGTTGTGCTCTTAGATGACACATGACCTCGTTCTATTTACAAGATGCCAACTTTCTCAGAGGCTACAGCCTACTAATTTATAATCTAGACTGTGGAGATATTTCATACAACATTAACCCAAGATTAATTGTATAAAGGAGAAAAAAAAGTTACATTTTATTTTGTAAAATAATAGTTTTAAATTAATTAAACCTTATAGAATATGGTATCTTATTTCTATAAAAGGGACATTTTTAAATTTAAAAATATTTTTTAATGAAAATTAATTAATTACATAATGAAAATAGGAATATACTATTCTATTTTGATGTTTGAATATACTATTATATATCATGTTTTCGAATATAACGACGGAAGTCAAATTCGAAAACAATGCGAATTTTCAAGTCAGTTCATGGTCGCAGATAATATATGATATATCAAAGAAAGAAAATAAGAAGCTAAAAAAAGAACTGAATTTTAGAAACCATGTCACGCACTGTCATTACAAAGCGACAGTTTCATAGATAAAAACGTAATAATTTCAAAAAAGTATCTCCCAAATAAAACATAAAACATATTCTAATGAACATTATTCATTTAAAGTAGATATGTTAGATTTAAATATTAGTTACGAATGACGGCTTGATCGTTCATCATCAATGGATTGAAAAAGCCACCGCTCGTAGATTTAATAATTTATAGGAACATGTAATTACTAATTAGCCATCTTGTAGAGGCTCCTATGGAAGAAGCTACCTGTGAGTAAGCGGCAAACGTTGCTAAGCCAATTACAACATCATAGAGCGGTTTTGAATTCAATTAACAAGAAACATGTAGCTATGGAAGAACAAGAGATGAGATTTAAATATTCACACCTAACCAACGCAATTACAAAGAAAACTTACGGGAAGGCGCAGTGCGTGTAGGGTTGAGTGTACGGCATGCGGTTTGAAGCCTGACTCTATTATATATTATTAAGTGGCGAAGCTTGCGAAGTCACTTTTTGATTTCACGATGTATGTCCGTCTGTCCGTCTGTCGGTCTGTCCGTCTGTCCGTCTGTACCACGATTATCTCGAGAACGGTTTCGAATTTTCAAATTATGTTTTCAGCAATCGGTTACTGATCACCCAGGCATCTGAACCTCCTATTTTGATTTTTTTTCCGTTAGAAACCGCTACAAAGCTGATTGCTTCGCCACTTTGCTATGCTGTTAGCTTGCTAGGTTTATTATGGTTTGTTTTGATAAAAATATATTTTTTGTTTCATAGTAATTACTTAGTTCGAGTTTATGTTTATGGTTTGTTTTGATAATAATATATTTTTTGTTTTGTTTAGATAATAATTACATAGTCCCAAGTTTATTTTCATGATAATAATGGAATCAAGGGTTATTTTTGCGGAAATTCATTGTATTAAAGATGTTAAAAATTTATTAGCTAAAAACTGATTAATTGGCTAGTTGTTACGCGGATCTTAGTCAATTAATTTTAACATCTTTAATTATTTTTTTATTTATAGAGTGAGGTTGGTACAATGGCATTTGCAGCTTCGTCGGACGAGATTCACGAGCGTCCGGATTTAAATTGTGCCGGCCTTCTTATCACGATAAATTAATTCTATGACCTATTCATCAGCATCAAACTAGAGATTTATAAAATATATACATGCTTAACTCTCTCAGAAATGAGAAGAGGCTTGTGCCCAGCAGTGGGGCGTATATACGCTGTAACTTTTTTTTAAATGCTTAAACTTAATGCGAAAAGTACCACTTTAATTTAAATTTTTAAAGATCTAATTTAAAGCTTCCTAAGTTTACACCTACCAACAGTTTTTTATAGGGTTGCCTGGCAAAGAAAGATACATGAGATTAAGCGAGCCCTTTTCCCAGTTTTTTTTTAAACTGTTTACAATAATCAATAAGATGAGGCTGTTCTAAAATTTAAATTAAATCTTCAGAACAGCCATTAAGCCAGCAACTATCGAAGAAAAAAATGTATATCAGTGAGAACTATTAGAATATGAATTTTTTGTTTACCTTATTAATCCCAATTTGAAACAACATAGCTGTTGTTTCACAGCAACATAATTAGCAAATTTATCGCACGCAAAGTCACGTTTCGCTTTAGGGTGTATCCGGTAAGTATTACGTCGCTCTAGTGTCACGACACAAGGGTAATAAAAATACCTTTTGTATATTTTATGGAAAAAAAATTATAGTAATTTATTATGGCTTCGCTCAAACGACGTCGCACGCAAAGTTAATATTTAGGAATAAATTTTTGAGTGAATTTGAGTTACGTACAGCCAATTCGCCGGATAAGTGGAGAAATTTAGGTAACTGCCCACCAGTTATGTGTATTACAAACAGTTATTGTATTAGTTACGTGCGTGAGCATTAACTCGCAAGTGAGAGTGAGTCAACATAATGAGAATTCGCGAAATAAATTACCAGGATTTATTAGAAGACTTTATATATGTATTTTAGAACGAATCTGGAATTTATAAAAATTATATAAAATACTGCAGCCCTCAAAGTAGGATCAATTAAATAAAAGAAGGGAATGAAGAAGTCTTACAATCAACCTTCTAAATGTGTCGGAAGTAAATTGGATAAGGGCTTAACGGGAAAGGGCAGATATGAAATAACGAAATTTCCTTTAGATCAAATTTTAGTCACAGTATGAACGGAGACGAGCCGTCTGCGCGGGATAGGATTATAGTGCACGAATTTATTCGCAAGCACATGGTAGGTACACTCTCTATTTCCTCACTCCGGAAAGAAATCATGCGCAGAATCAAAAATTGTTGACAGAAAAACCATATAATTGATTTTGGCCCAACCCGGGAAAAATTAAAGTTAAAGACTTAGATACATACATATATACAATATGTAACAAAACCCCTGTGGTTCCCGTTAAGTACATTATCAGGATCAGTATTCAAACGTATAGAAATAACTTTTTTTTTAAAACTCGAACATTATTTTTTTATTTTATTTAAAAAAAAAATTATATGCAAATTGTATGTAGTTTTATTACCTCTGCATTGTCTGGGGAGTAAGAGGATTGTCAAAGACCCCGCTTTATTTAGCTTTAGCATCGATTAATGTCAGTAAGAGGTAATAAAACCACATAAAATTAAAAAAAATAATATAATAAAAAAATGGTCGAGTTTTTAAAAAAAAGTTATTTCTATAGGTTTGAATACTGATCCTGATAACGTACTTCACGGGAACCACAGGGGTTTTGTTACATGTTGTATATATATAACGGGGTACTGATGATGGTGATAATACTGATGATGATGATTATCATGCCAATTATATCCGAATCGAACGTTCAGTTCCTAGAGTTATCTAACCACAGTCTGTGGGACTGAAGACGGTGATGTTACCGATGACGATGATGATCAGAAATTACCAAATAGTATTTTTTATGTTTTTTTTAATGAAACTGAAGTGACAAAAAACTTACAGTCCAACTTATGGTAAGTAGCTACTGCAGCCCACGGACATCAGCAACAAAATTCAAACAAGAAGACAGATCCGGTGTCGCCTCATCCGATTCGGAGTATCATGCCAACGAGCCAACGACCAATATTTATTAGCATCATGTAATTTTGGAGATATTTTCGATGTTCAGACGGAAATCAAGACTTCGGTTTTTTAAAATTGCCACTCTGAGCACTGAAGCATAAACAAAGAAAAATACCCTTGAAATTACAAATCATCGGAAGTTTGAATTTGAGTTAACGAATCGTCGTCATAAGATACGGAATGTGATTTTAGCGTACATAAGAGATTGATTTTTCTACTGACTTTTGAATATTTTTAGGGTTCCGTACCTCAAAAGGAAAAAACGGAACCCGTCCGTCTGTCTGTCTATCTGTCAGTCTGTCTGTCTGTCAAGACCCTTTTTCTCAGAAACGCGTGGAGGTATCAAGCTGAAATTCATATCAAATACTCAAGTCTACTGTCCCTTGAAGCTGTGAAAAAATCAAACTTCTAAGCCAACGCAATCAAAAGATACAGCCGTTTATGCCGCAAATATTATGCCGCAAGGGAATCAAAACATACAGGATATTTCCCGTGAACTCAGAATCTTAAAATTTGGTACGAAGGAACGTATTATAGCACAGATAAAGGAAAAATTGCGAAAAGCATAAACTTTTAGTTACATCATATAATAAAAATATTTTTAATAATTTTAAACTTATATACCTACGGATTTGTTCGGAACCCTCAGTGCGCGAGTCCGACTCGCACTTGGCCGGTTTTCTTTTTAAATACGAACAGTGCCTTCAATCTCATTAATATGCTCATTTTAATGTTAATGGCGGATTCAAACTCACGACTTCATGGTTCATACTTTTAACCATTACACTACGAATTATTTTTGTTATTTATTCATTACAGTCTATCAAGAGACCACTGCTGAACATAAACCTCGTCATAGATAGCCATATAAGGGGAATTTTTATCATTTGTAGTTATTAGGAAGATAGTGCTGCCCATCTTTTCTGTTTCATGTTCCCCTGTTGCCCCGTACCGACACCTACGAGATGAAATTGGGCCCGTGTAGTGGCGGCGTGAGTACTTGATCAAACAACATTAATGGAAGACCAAGGGTATGTTTATCGCAAAGCATTAAAATGTATCGTCAATACACGTAATAGTGTATGCATTGCGTGCATCAACAATGTCCTTCGAGGTGTCAGCAACGAGTTTATCTTGTATTACGTGATATTTACTGAGCGGCCGACTGTTTTGATACTTGGAATGACTGATGCACTAAAGGGTAACACCAGCGGCATTACATTACATGAGGGTTTCCAGGACTTTAAAAAAATAGCAAATATACCCCCTATGAAGCGATCTATTGAAGAAGCCTATGTTCATCATGTATGTGATGTATGGGAGTGATCTTTTGATAGGATTTAAAAAATGATGAATTAATGAAACCAGGAATTTAAAGACATAATTTATTTATTTATTTCCATCATGCATATTGTTGCATCCAGAAAACAAGAAAAAAAATATGTGCTTACATCTGAAACAATACTATTGTTGGGTGAAAAACTGGTGCCTAAATTAGGTAAAACCTGTATCTCATCACCTGGTTATCAGGTCCTCACCTGTAGTTATACGTGCACAAAATACATAGATGAAATTACAATAAATGATTTCCTTCGCAATTAAACCATACAACGAGATTCACTTATGTTCTAGTAAAAAAAATAATAATAAGAAAGAGAAAAAAGTTTTAAATACTTTGCACGTGCACACCAAATCATATCTTCACTTTTTGCTTTTGTGCTCTGGATCATAAAGAACTAAGCGATGTTGTAGGTTATTTTTAAAACAATAAGGGCAATATATAGCAAAACTATGACTGTATTTCTCAATTTTATTACAAGACAGTTAGCTTCTGGAAAAAAGTTCTTCGACTGAGTGCTTAAGTGAATTCTTAATGTACAGGACCACGCCATTATTTTGGTTATATTATAAGCTCTCAGTCGCATAAGACGTGTAGTCACACAAAATAGGTACATTGTCAATACGAGACAGCGAACATTCCGAAAGGATAATAATATCAAAATGAATTTTCAATCTAGACAGAAAAACAGATATTCCTTTAATATTTCTCTTTATACTTCTGATATTTTGTGATAACATGTTTGTATAGTTATTCAAGCAAGGTGTTAAACGGCTAAATTGTTCCAGGTCACAGGTCATAAATTCAGATACTAAGACGTCATCGAAGTCAGCCAAGAAATCGCTCATATTCTTAAATTTTATAATTATTTGTTAAAAAACTCAACTTATTCAGTGTATAATAATCATTTAATGTGCTGTATAAAATATATAACCTGTGTAAACGGGAGAGTAAAGAAAATGGTTGTTAAAATGAGATTGATATGAGGACGATAACAGATTATTATTTACGTAATTATATGTTATTTGTGATATGGTATTAAGTATAATGTGCTTGTGTGTATGTACTGTTGCTATAATTTTGTTGTATAGTTAGATTTTTAATCTTTAAAAAATACTTTTTTTTTAAATTATGAGTGTACCCTAATTTACATAAACAAAAATATAAGTACATTTGGAAACAAAAAAACAAAAACAGAATAAAAATGATAAACCAAGGAATCGTCATCATTACAGCCCTTCATAAGTCCACTGCCGAACATAGGCCTCCCACAAGGAGTGCCACAAAGCACGGTCCTGAGCCACCTGCATCCATCGACTTCTAAGAAATAGTCATGCAACAATTTTTTCCAGTTCAGTTTCGTTATCCACCGGAAAAGCTGGTTGACCTTCCTGCTTTTTGACATAAACTTGCCCATAATAAGTCCAAGTAGCTAGAAGTTTTGTATGTTTAACGTGTTCACGAGCCAGGTAACTAAGCCTCTTTGCTTTAAAGTTAAATAGATTTGAGAGAAAGATCATTGAAGGGCCTTAAATTTTCAGGTGATGGGTGTTCAACTGATGCTCCTTTAAATCCCTTTTATTTCTATGAATTTTTCTTAATTTCCCTTAATTTTTCTTAGAAAAGTTTCCTTCTGGTGTACAGTTGTAAAGTCGACAACTATGGCTTCTGATTTATTGCGATAAGCTTGTTTCAACTCGCTGTCTTTTATGATGTTGCTTAGTGAGTGTTTATTTTCTTGGGTAATTTTGGGAATATTTCGAATTTCTACAACGGACGACCGTGAATGTTTTTCTACCATCTCTATATTATTTTCTATTACTCTAATCTGTATTTTGTATTCTTTGTTTTGCTCTTCAAGTTATTAACTCTTAAATTACAAAATAAACCTCAGTCGATAAGAAAAATGGAAGGAACAGATACAAGGGGTAGAAACAAGTTCAAACTATAATGCATCTATTACTTATTACTTACCCACACACTAATAAATACGCATAATAAAACTAATATACGTATATACTAAAATTACGCATCAACTTTTAATTGGTAATTTAATGATACAATGTTAATTTTATGTCTTTTTAATAATAATATTTTTTTATACTTAGTGTCATAGAATAAAATTAATGCATGTTGTGATTACCTATAAAAGGAAATACAATCTTGGGAGTGTTTAAATGTCATGTATGTTATCTGTAAAACTATTGTCATTTCTGTTGGTGATCCTAATAAAATAAATAAATAAAATAAAATAACTTCAGTCGTACTGTTTCAACCTCCGCTGGATTCTACATTGAACTAAACCATCCGATTATTTCATTGGAACACAATAGTCAACTTAACACTGGAAAAAACGATAGGTGACAGTGTCAAGTGTCAAGTGAATTTTGTGTATCTCCGCAATTTTAATTTGTTTATTTTAATTATTCATTCTCTACAGTAGTTAATATTTGTTGGGTAATTACTAAAATATCATATATGCAATAAATTAGGCACCAGCCATAAGCTGCTACCACTTTTCTCACAAACTTCAAGTTGAGCACAACATTTAAAGAATCAGTATGGAAAACATATTTGAAGTCCTTAAAACACAAGCGGCACTGGAGAAGACACTTAACCAAAGGTTAGATGAGTTTGAAGCAAGACTGGAGGGGTCATCAAAGGAGTTGAGCCTGAAGGACCTGAGTTCTGACTATAGCAATTTCAAGAATTTTGTTTGTTCTACATTTACGTTACTGCGGCAACAAATTAATCATCTAATTGTTAATGTGGATGCCATTGAAAGTAGATACAGAAAGAAGTTTCTGCTGCTAGGAGGAGTGGTCGAGAATACCAATGAAAATGTCCGTGAATTGGTAGCTACAGTCATCACAAAGAATCTTGGCATCAACAATTGTTCTGATCAATTGCTGCAGGTATGTCATCGACTTGGCACAATATCTAATGGTCGCCCTCGTCCAATTCTTATAAAATTTGAAGACACTTCATTTCGTCGGGAGGTATGGGCCAAAAAAGCTTTGCTCAAGGGTAGCCCGTATGTGTTGTCAGAATATCTGACGAGAATGAGACAGTCTTTATTCTTGGATGCCCGCAGGCACTTCGGTATTAGAAATGTATGGACCTTGGACGGGGTCATAAATGTCAAGCTTCCGACAGGATCCCGTTCCAAAGTGTTTACAACAAATGATCTGGAGAAGCTGACAACGCAACACAAAGCAGACGTAGAACGTAGTACCCCGCTTCCAGTCTCGGATGTCATCGCCAGAAAAGAAGGATCTAAATCCAGGACTACAACTAATTCGAAGCGTGCAGTCAGTAAGAAATTGTGATTTATTGTAACTGTGTCCTAGTCTGTACATAAGTGCCTTGCACTTTATGATCATCACCATTCTTACTGTATTTATAACTATTTGATTTAATTTTATGATTTAGATTTTAATGTTATGTTTATTGTTACATTCTCCGTACGAAATTTTAGACTGTTAACAAAATTTCTCAATATCTCTCAATAACAATGTCATTTCAGTGTTTAGACAATAGATTAATAAGACACATTAGTGAGCTCATTAACTGATATTCTGTGATTGTTACCTAAGAGTATATAATCAAACGTTTTAACTATAACGTTTTAATCTTACCATAATTATTTCGAGTTTAAGTTATTCATATAGGTAGTTTTATATTAAATTTAATATACTCTTGTATACTCTTGTGTCTTGTATAAATACAATACGGTAATCAATTACGGCCTTACTTATAATCATTGTTCGTCGCTTACGTAATTTAATATTTATCACTATATTATTACCCTTTTCTATTGTCCCTTATATTACATATGATGAGAGTAACTTGAATTAGTTGTCAAAATGACGAAGTGAAATATGAGTACGGCCGTCAGTGCTTTTTCATTGGACTGTTTAAAATAGAAAGTTTGTGATACATAATTTTAATATTTTTTTTTGACATAGGTATGTAAACTTGATTAATAATTTTTAAAGCAGACCGGCAGGTAAAACAATTAGTGATTAATTAACATTTTATATTTCATAATAGCTACATTTTTTTTAATATTTATTTATATAAATATAATATAGTATATAGTATATATAAAGTTTATTATAAATATAGGTATATATATTATATAACATTATTTATTATTACCTATTTTTATTTATTATTATTATTAATAACAGTTTAAATGTCATCAGAAGAAGACTCATTTTATTCTGCATGTTCTTCTCTTAACATCACTTCAGCCACTGACGATTCTTTCGTTGATGTGGGTAATTATTTGCACACGAAATTCGCATCTACTAATTGCTTAAATATATGCCATATAAATGCGCAAAGTATCCCTGCACATTATTCAGATTTGCTTAACACATTTTCCTCGCCGTACATCCATGCTCTACTTATTTCCGAATCCTGGCTAAAACCCTCCCTTTCCTCCACATTGTACAGTCTTCCTGGATTTGTAATTATACGCTGTGATCGCACCGGCAAGGGTGGTGGTGGCGTAGCCATTTATTTGCGATCGGAATATGCATATAACGTCATCGCGATATCACCATCGGAGTACAGAGGATCTGCTGAGTACCTATTTCTAGAAGTAGATATTAAGGGTTTGAGAGTCGTGCTCGGAGTTGTTTACTGCCCTCCTTCAACTGATTATTTTTCCCATATTGAATCTGTGATCGACTCCATCAGCACAATTAACAAACATATTATAATAATGGGTGACTTCAACACTAATTTACTAAAGGATTCCCCTCAGAGTCGCAAACTCAAAGAGATCATGGACTCAGCAGATCTCTATATTCTTCCATCTGGCCCAACTCACCACAACGTGGACACCGAAGATTCATGGCTAGACATCATTTGTACTAGTTCAGCGGGACATGTTATGTATCATGATCAACTAGCTGTTCCAGCATTTTCTCGACACGATCTTCTGGTCATGTCGTATAAATTAGAGATCCCCAAGCCAAGGCCAGTAATTGCGTATTTACGTAATTTTAATAAAATTGACACCATTCAACTAGACCGCGATGCTAAGAATATAGAATGGGGCCCATTGCTGGAGGCAAATAATATTGACGACAAAATTGTTCATTTGAACACCCAAATTCTCGACTTATTCGATAGGCACGCACCAGTTCGTGCAGTCAGGTTACGTCGACCCCCTGCACCTTGGATAACCGATGAAGTGCGTAGAGCAATGATAGGAAGAGATCGAGCTTTTCACATTTTTAAAAAGAATCGTAATAGTCTCACCTTTCAACACTATAAGCGAGCACGAAACCGCTGTAATCAGTTGGTAAGAACTGCCAAACGCCGCTACATCCACAATAGTATTTTAAACTCCTCTTCTGCAACTATATGGAAGTTCCTTAATTCCCTGGGATTTGGAAAATCACATTCCAATTCTCTGATTCCAAATATTTCACTCAATGACTTAAACATACACTTCTCTTCTGCTTCGCGTCTGCATTATTCCACTAAAATTACGACTCTCCAGGAACTTAATTCCATGCCATTGCTATCGAGTAATTCTTTCAACTTCAGTTCAGTGACTGATGAGGATACTAGAAAAGTCATACTTTCAATAAAATCTTCCGCAACCGGCTATGATGAGGTGAGTAGATCTATGATACTTCTCATACTCAATATCATTACTCCAGTTCTTACTCACATCGTCAATTTCTCACTTTCTGCTGGTGTTTTCCCGAAGTTATGGCTAAAAGCTTTTGTCTTGCCACTCGCTAAAGTACCAAATCCATCGCTTCCTTCCCATTTTAGACCTATTTCTATACTGCCGTTTCTCTCCAAAGCACTTGAATCATTGGTACTAAAACAAGTCACCTCTTTCATTTCAAAATGCAATTTCCTTAGTACATTTCAGTCTGGCTTCCGCTCGGGACACAGTACAACCACAGCATTACTTCAAGTTACAGAAGACTTTAGAGATGGAATGGAGAGGTCATCTTTGACTGTTCTTGTCCTTATTGACTTTTCGAACGCATTCAATTGTGTTGATCACGACTTACTTCTTGAAATACTTTCACGACTAAATTTCGCTTCGTCAGCACTGAACTGGTTTTCCTCTTATCTTCGCGGTCGCCAGCAGGCTATTCGATCTGGTCAGGATTTTTCCGACTGGTGCGACCTATATCTGGGTGTACCGCAAGGCGGCATTCTTTCTCCTCTCTTGTTTTCGGTGTTTATCAATCTTCTAACTACCCACCTTCAATGTTCTTACCACCTCTATGCTGACGATCTCCAGTTATACTCACAAGCGTCCTTGGCTGAAATTGATTCTGCCATCGCAGCTATTAATCGTGACTTACAACGTATATCACACTGGTCACAGCGCTTTGGTATAACGGTAAATCCCAATAAATGCCAGGCTATCGTCATTGGTAGTCGTCGAATGGTGTCGCAACTTAATTTATCTGAACTACCATCCATTTACTATGAAAACTGCGTTATACCCTTCAGAAATAATGTAAAGGATCTGGGTTTAATTATCGACCCGACTCTTAGTTGGATATCACAAGTGTCCGAGGTTTGTCGTAAAGTCACAGGCATACTTCGTTCCTTCTATCGCCTTAAGTTCTTTCTGCCTCCTTCAACTAAACGTCTTCTCGTCCAATCTCTAATTTTTCCATTATTTGACTATGCCGATGTTTGTCTTACTAATATTTCTCAGGAGCTGCTAAATAGATTGGACAGCTTACTTAACAACTGTATCCGATTCATCTTTGGCCTGCGCAAATATGATCACGTTTCAGAATTTCGCTCTCAGTTAAAGTGGTTGACTATACGCCAGCGCAGAGATTTTCGAATCCTGTCCACTTTGTTTTCAGTTCTTAATGATCCTTCCTCACCCCTTTATCTAAAAGAAAGATTTCAATTCTGTAGTGACACCCATTCTCTCAATCTCCGTTCTTCACACAGTTTAATCCTGTCTACTCCTCTCCATCATTCTGGGTCTATGTCAAATTCTTTCACAGTTACTTCTATTACCCTCTGGAACAAATTGCCTGTTGACCTGCGAACAATACCTGTCAAAAATGTTTTTAAAAGAAAACTATATGAGCATATCCGTAGCCTACAAAGTTAAATCAACTTTCTTTATATGTTTATAGTTATTTATATATACATTTCTTGATATATATATATATATATATATATATATATATATGTGTGTGTGTGTGTATGTGTGTGTAAATGTGTGTATTTATATATATATATATATATATATATATATATATATATATATATATATATATATGTGTGTGTGTGTGTGTGTATGTGTGTGTAAATGTGTGTATTTATATATATATATATATATATATGTGTATATATATGTGTATATTTTATGTATGTGTATATATTTTTGAACTGAATAATATCATTACAACTTAACTGCCCAAACTCACTTTCTGTTCTACCCAAGGTTAGCTGGTAGAGAATGCCATATAGCATTAAGCTCGCCTTTTGTACAGATATTTGGTGCAAAAAAGAATAAATAAATAAATAAATAAATAAACCTATGGAATAAACTATACGACACATCAAAGCTCAACGTACATGCTCGACTGGTTTCCTATCATTCACTTGCAAATTGACACGGTAAATATGTGATTCGAGCGCAATAAGACACGGGAAGTCGTTAAATACTCGCTTTGGATCGGAGGCTGCAAATATTTTCTGAACACAACAAACATTTGGATGTTTGTTAAGATGGCGCACTTATATTTACCAAATTCTGTTTTTTTTTTTATCTCAGTTGAAGCAGAATGGTCTCAATTATGACCAATGACATAACTATACACGCAGTTATTAAGATTAAAAATCAATGTCAAAGTAAAATTTAATGTAAATATGTGAGCTATGAAATAGATATGAAGTAAGAACCGATAAATCTATTTGTTTTTACCAAGTTGCTGAAGCACTGTTTGTTTATGAAATTACATGTGTGATGATATCGTACCTATTTCGCTGTGATGATAATAATATATCTAAAAAAGAAATAATATTTAGGTAGTGCTGTGGCTCAATCTGGTTAAATGGAAAACAAAAAAAAAAGAAGTTTCTTCTACGTCCAACAGATGGAGCTCTTTAGCTCTTTTCCAAAATAATATTAAAACACGCACATATTCGAATGCAACGTTGTGTTAAAATTGAAATTTCAGGCGAAGAACTTTTAGACTTAAGATTATGAACAAACGAACATGTACATTTTTATACTATTGCCTTACCGAACGTCACGCAAAGTTAATGATGCATTGATTATGAAAGCAACTACGACGCATTACCATCCTGCTTAATTATGCAAAATATTGCTAATTCTCACGAAATCATTTCAGTACACACAGTATAGTACTGGTACTATGCACGCACGGAAATACAATACAGTAACTTCATTACAGGCATCAAGGACTTAAAAATTAAGAACATTGGCTCATAGCAATATATACCTTAACCTAAATATTAGTGATGCACCGAATACGAATATTCGTATTCGCCGAATAGTAGACATTTACCGAATATTCCTATTCGGCGAAAACTGATAACGAAAAAAACTAATATTTTCGTACGTAACTCTAATTACTGGCGGGCTTAGATAATGCACGTCGTCGGCGCGAAAAAAATATGTGTGGTTTGGCCCTTAGCCTCAATGACGGGGGACTCCCAAAAATATTTTTCACTGAAACTATGTACAGTCGCCTCGGAAAGACTTTTTTCAACGACTGGGAAATTCCAAACTGAAAAAAGAAATCGCCTAAAACCAGAAAAATCTACAAATTTTATGTTTTTAAATAAAAATTTGCCTATTGTAAATTTTAATTATTAGAACAATAGAAAATCATCAAATAAATTAGTTTTTTATTACCATGGCGAGATATTTGTATTCGTATTCGCCTAATAGTAGGTTTGATATTCGTATTCGTATTCGCATTCGTAAAAGTAGTATTGGTTGCATCACTACTAAAAATATATATAAAATGTAGACATAACACTATTTAGGGAACTTTCTTCTTTGGCGCATCCCTGTATCGGCGAAGCACTACCCCAGAGGGCCAGAAATCGGGAGCGAGGAATGTCTCTTTGTGTTTTGCAAGAACCTGGAGTACGTAGGATTCAAAGTCCTACTCGTATTAGACTCCAAACGCTGCAAATGTAAAGAGATCGGATCCTCAATGCGACATCAGCTTCGTTCTTCCACGAAACGCAAGACGTCCTCTCCCTACGTACTTTTGTCCAAACGGGAGAAGTAGAACTGTTTGGTTGGCTCCACAACACGCAGAGTTGTATTCGCGTTTATTTTGGCAGTCCCACGCTGGCTTAAGACGGCTCTCGACCGATGTCTCTTCTCACCTCCTTATCAATCTTGTTTCGGGTCACCACTGCAACTAATTTTATTTCCACATTCTTTCGCTTTCGATCACAAGAGGGTGCCTGTTGTGAAGATTTTCGGGCAACCTCCGCAAATGTCTTCTCTTGTTGACGTCAAAGTCAACGGCAGAGGTTGGCTTCGGTGGAGAGTACTCATGGGTTCAGTCAAGGGCTGAGGTGGTGATGCAATGACGGCCGAGGTCGCCATAGTTTCACGGACATCAACCCGCTGACAAACGGTATCGCGTGACGGAGTCGTAATCATTGGTGAAATATGACTACTATTACGGTTACCGCGTGTCGTATTTACATTCTGCGACGGCGGTGAATATACAACATAGTGACTTCGTTCCTCAGCTCTGTTGCGGCTCGTTCCGATTCTTCAAATTTGAAGCGGATGTTTCTAACTTCGGCTTTCAACGTGGTGATGTCTTTCAACAATCTTGTCACATCTACGTGATCGAACGTTACGGGAGGCAGAATATAAATATTATAAACCATCTTATTTACATACTGATAAATTTAAAAATGGAAGATTAATTTTCTCAAATATTTTTATATATTATTAAAAGTGGTTGAGATAATCTGGCTTGAATGAGGGCATCCACGGCTTTTCTGCCACCAGGGCGGCGCCACTTTACAATGACGTAAATCATTTGAAATATTCCATTGCAGGGAAGATAATTTTTTAAGAAAAATGTAAAGGTTAATGTTTCTTTTTGTATGATTAGTTATATTTTATATTAATTACATTAAAAATATTTTTTTATAGGATAAGGGTGACAAACGAGCACACAGTCCACCTGATGGTAAGTGGTTGCTGCGGCCCATAGACATCTACATCTATCCTCGTTTGCGAATCAAAATGCAGATGCGTTGTCACCCGTGAGGACTAAGATGGAATGCCTCATTTTCAGTAAAAAGGGCCTCCGGCCACCTGCACTCACCAAGCGAAACGCAGAGGTAAACCTCTACTTCACGCTGGTATTCTGTGAGGTCGTGGTACCCACCCCGGTTCGAGCCGGCCCATCCGTGCAACAGCAAAAGCTGCCGTGTGGCTCTACCACTGTTGCAAAATAAACCAAACTAAACCAAACTATACATACGAGGGTGGATTGAAAAGTACTCGGCCTAACACAGATCCATTCAATTCTAAAAATCAAATCTACCCACATTATTTAGTTCAGTTCAGACTAGTTCATTGTGTGAAGTTCGAAACGTGTGCGATAATTAGTTGTGATTTTATAAATTTATTAACAAAGTAATCGGACATAATTTCCGCGAATGGAGCAAATCGAGCAGCGTGCCGTCATTAAGTACCTCCATAAGAAGGGGCTATCATCAAAAGCCATCCATGATGACATGGTCAGTACATTAGGCGATTGTGCTCTGTCACATTCATCCGTCAAAAAATGGATAGCAGAATTTAAGCGTGGTAGAGAGAGTGTGAAAGATGAACCCCGCTCTGGAAGGCCTTCGACGTCAACTACTGACGAAAATATTAAAAAAGTACTTGATTTAATAATGGGAGACCGCAGATTAAAAATTAGAGAGATAGCCGAGATTATAGGCATCTCTTATGAACGAACTCAAAACATCATTGTCAACGAGTTGGGTTTCCACAAGGTGTCTGCGAGGTGGGTTCCGCGACTGCTTTCAGTTGAACAAAAAAGGACGCGATTGACTATTTCACGCGATTGTTTGGAGTTATTTGAAGCCGATGCAGATGATTTTTTGAATCGTTTTGTTACTATAGACGAAATATGGGTTCATTACTGTACACCGGAAACAAAACAACAATCAAAACAGTGGAGAAGACCTGGTTCACCACCCCCTAAAAAGGCTAAGTCGATTTTGTCGGCAAATAAGGTGATGGCTTCAGTATTCTGGGACTCGAAAGGTGTGATTATGATTGATTATCTTGAAGGGGTCAGACTATAAACTCTGATTACTACTGCACCTTACTACGTCATTTACGAGAGGAAATAAAAGAAAAACGTCGAGGAATGCTCAGAAGAAAAGTCCTGTTTCATCAAGATAACGCCCGTGTTCACACGTCAGTACAGTCAATGGCTGAAATTCACAACTGTGGCTTTGAACTGTTACCGCATCCGCCGTATTCACCTGATCTGGCACCATCAGACTTCTTTCTGTTCCCTAACCTAAAAAAGCACTTGGGAGGTCAAAGATTTTCGACAAACGACGAGGTCAAAGCAGCTGTAGACGCATATTTTGACTCTAAGGAAGAATCATTTTTTTTCAACGGTCTAAATGCTTGGAAGGGGAGGTGGCAAAAGTGTATTGAACTTGATGGTGATTATGTAGAAAAATAAAAATATAACTGATTTAGTATGTGTTTATTTTCTTGGTTAGGCCGAGTACTTTTCAATCCACCCTCGTATATAAAGTAAAAATAAATAAAAAAGAGGTATAAAGTACAAAAAAATTAAAGATCAAATCACTGACGCAATGTGTTGTGTATTAATGTAACACTCTAGAATCTGATGTACTATTATTTAAAACTAATTTCTCAATTAAGTGATATTGTGTAACAGAAGTGATTTACCTCAGTCACAACATCTGGTGAGTGCAAGATTATTAGTCCTCATTCGCTCGTATGGAATGGACCTCTGTTGATGTGAGATTTCTGAGATTTACTATGACAATAAAAAAGATTTGAAGAAACCTCAAGAATGTTTTGAACTTTTGGCTACTATTTTTGAAGTGCCTGTTCATATGCAACAAATTTTATTCGATTTGTCGAATTAAAAAAAAAAGAAGATTGAAGGTAAGGTAAGGTCAACCATCTACCACGGTCACTCAAGAACGTTTGAGCAGTGGAAACTTACTGGAGAAAACATCTCCATAAGCGTTATTCGAGATGAGTTCGATACAAAAAGTGAGAGAAATGTTTACGGTATACTGACCGGAGAGATAAGTTATGGTTATAAAATTATAATTCCGAAACAGTGATATTCGTTTGTAGTGTCTTTGAAGATAAGCCAACTTCCAACGGAATGCCGCCGTGCGCACACACACACACACAAATGCTACATTTTTCAGTAAGATGGGTCATGTTGCTACTATTGGGAAGTGGCACAGAGAACGATTAACTTCATGTGGTATATGACCGCGTAGTGGTGGCGTAAAAATATACACTAACCCATATTGTCTTATGGCTGTCGTAAGAGGCGACAAAGAGAAATAAACCGGAAGATGAGCAGCGCCGTCTTCCAAACAAGAACTAAAAAATGTATTATCAGCTTGGTGTGACAAGCAACCAAAGTCAGGAATTCGGCACCTTCTCAGACACCCAGTTGACACGAAAAGAGTATACGTGTTCCAAGGTGAACACTGAAAAGCACTACACACTAGTAAAGAAAAATAAATATTATCTACAATTTTTCCATCGTAATCACTTATATATTCATAGACAAGTTCTCGGTGTTCCACGTTCCAAACCATAAAACAGACAAAATATATAGCGTCTATTTTGGTAAACAGTGTCGTAATTCTTTAGACATGTTTGTCTAGCTTAAACTTAAACCTGTATTTGAAAGGTTTGCTTTAGGCAAACATTATTAGACGATGACTATGCTTAGAGATGTTTCTGGTTTAAGACATAATATCATGGATTTTAATTCGCCCATATTTTAGATATGATGTGTCGGTATTATATAATCTTATCAATTCAATATCAGTACCAATGCTGTATATGGGCCTAACTAACAGATGAATCGCTTGGTTGGCAGATTTACGATCGCAATATTAATCATCGATTTGGGACTGTGTGTGCCTGTGGAGTCTATTTGGAAGAGTTTCCTAGGTACTCAATTCGACTGTATGTTTTTTTTTATATGTGTTATAACTTTTTTCTGGGTAAACCGATTTCGATGATTTTTTTATTTGAAAGCTGGTGCTTGACATGTGGTGCCATATAAATTTGATCAAGGTTTGACTAATAGTATTTGAGTTATTCTTAATAATTTATATTGAAGTCGGTTGTACAAAATTTTTAATTTTAAATTATTAGTGTAAGGTATGTGTGAAGGGCGTGTGGCGTAGTAGTTTGTTGAGGATACATTTTGAGAAGTCATAACTTAGGACATAAATAAAAGAGATGATACCACCAACTGCAACCAAAACTGCTTTCTCACCGAGAAGCCTCACGTCAAGGCGCGATATACTAGACACTGGCAGAGTTATTGTGACCTAAACTAACAACTATATTAACGAACATTAAAAAATACCTTGTGTTTGTCATGCGCGCCGAGCACCCCGTAACACAGCACAAAGCCAATTTAAAATTCCAACCACTATTTAATACGCGCTTACTGTAAGAAAAGGCCTACCGGATATGATATTTCGCGATGCGACACTAATTTCAAGAGCGTTGGGTAACATATAATAAATATTTATTTTTATTGGTATTCATTTTACCCGATCCTATTTGCGCGCATAGTATATCGTTATTAATTCCTCGCTTCTTACGTTATTTTGTTTTGCGTATCACGGTTGCTTCACTAATGCGCGGTGACGTGTTCAATCTTGACATTGAAACAATAATTATCACCGTCGCGACGTTCGGGAGCAACGAGTTAGCACTGAAGATCTGATCCAAGCAGCCACACTAATTACCTGACAGTATTTGTGTGACAGGTACTTGATAAGTCATTGCGAATTGTTTGTTCTTTGTAAGTGTAAATTACAGTTGCTTATACATATTATTTTCGTAATGTAATTTTAAGAATGATAAATAATTCTAACCAAATAATTCACTTCGGAAAGTTATATTGATTAATACATCAATTTATTATTTGATTATTAATAAACAGAATTAATTATGACTGATAAATGATGATAAATTACGTCTTTATCGTCATTCACTGCCTTTACAGTCTACTGCTAGACAAGCGGCTTGCTACAGAGCTGATACCCTTGTCATGATAATGCTGCTATTTCTTACCAGTATGTAAAATTTAGGTGCCGCTATTTGAATAACTTATTCGTTATCTGTCGCTTGACAGAGCCTCGTCCGTCAATCAAAAATGCACACTGTGTTGTGTGCATAAAAGCTTTGAATTTTTTGTCATATAATAACTAGGTGGTAGGAGTAGGCGGTATAGGTACCTTCTTATCTACTTCTGTCGCCAAACACCAGTGCACGCTGCTGTGTTCCCTGTGTCTGAAGGGTATGAAGCCAGCATAATTATAGGCTGTGAGACATTCCGCCTTAGTCCACGGGGGTGACAACGTATATGTAGCCTTCTTTATTTGAAATTGGTTACAGATGTCCATAAGCTGTAGTAGCCACTCACCATCAGCTGGACTGTACGTTCGTTTGTCACTATATTTACGAAAAAAGAAATCCTTTCATACCTCGCGATATAGTGTTGCACAGCTGTTGTCGTTTAAATACTTGTGGAGTAGGATTGAAGAATAGATCAGAGCGTATACTTTAGCTAATGACGACAATATAGGAATAGGCCTGTAGTTGCTAACAAGCTTAGCACCTGCCTTGTAAATTGGTACCACTTTAAATACCATCCAAGCTTTGAGAAAAACCCCAGATGAATGAGTTATTAAAGATAATAAATAAGGGCACCACCACGAATTATGCGCATCGTGAAATGAATAATGGTGAAATATTATCCTTCCCAGCGCCCTTCGTTACATAAATATTAACTATTTTTTATAAATTTTCTTGCGGGAAAGATGCAGAGTTGGAAAACGATAGATTCTGCACCATCACCGCATTAACTAATCCATGATTTAGAAAATTACAGCAATAGCTCGCTTCAAGCGCCTTACAAAGATGTGAATATTTAACTCAGTCCTATAAAACTGAATAGATGTCTTAATATTCGTGTAGCATAGGGTACATAGGCACACAACATTATAAATTGCATGAATTACGGAATATATCTCAATTGAAAATCTAAAAGTGTATGGAACATAATTGGTCATGTTCAAATTGTTTGGTGAATTTGACGCAACCTGTTTATTATAATATGTATTCAGGTAAGCGTTGTATTCGCTGTCAAACGAATTATCAAACAGCACTGAATAAGGAAACGGGCCACAAAATAGACGTGGATAGACTTTGTTCTTTCATTTTTATATAATGACTCGTCATTTGTTTTCGTTTAAATATAAATCTTAAAATTCTATTCACGATGTTGTAATTGATAAGATCGGAAAAAGGCATTTCGCTTTTCGTCATGGAAAAGAAAATATTTTATGTGTTAGATAACGCCAGGCGTAAAATACTCCGGAAGCAGCGTCAAGGGTGCGAGACGTCTGGTGCTATTCCCTAATACGAAAGAGCCGAGTGAACTTTTTTTGAGATTTATCATTTCAAAATTATCATAGATACCCATAGATTGCCTCGCAGGGGGATACTTATCATAATTTCCACGCTTTGCAAGCGAATTGGCAGAGGTTGACAGTTCGAGTGCAGGTTGACCGACTTTACATGTTTATGAAATAAATTTTCTTTTTTACAAAGGTATAGCTTTCCTCTAGATGTTTTCATTGATCGCCAATCACTTAACAAATCAGTATTTACAATTGCAAATAAAACATCAGGTCAACCAACCTGATGTTGATGAACTCTGAGCTACAATTTCCTTTCTATATTTATTATAATAAAACGTACAAGCTTTTTGCAACACTTGTATAAAAGGATATCAGGATTAAACAATATTAATTTAAAATTACGTTCTCAAATTTTATATATCAGTAAAACTAAGGTAAACTAAGGTCTTAATGATCATATTGCAACGACGAAAAACTAACTTGAACACATGCTGCAACTAGGAATTGGTATGACAAGATATATAGAAAGTTTTCCAGCGAAAATTCACGGAAAAAGTGGATAAAACTTTAAAGAAAACGAATAATATAATCTCGGAGATGGAAGGCAAATATACTTAAAAGCAACGTAGCGCGTTTCCTACAAAATATGAATTCAAATAATGAGATCATCGTTCACTTCTATATATTTGTTTTACTTTAAAAGATGTAAATTAGCTTGCAAAAGTCCTCTGTTGGACATGGGCCACTCCCGTTACAGGGATATTTTACCATAACCGTCATGCTTGGAACGCGGTTTGGCAATTGCAGTACAAGAAATTTAATCAAATAATAAGAAAATTATTTTATTCATTTAAAAATTGCTATCTATTTATTATTACGTAAAGAGAACACTTTGTTTAAGTGATATGCCAAATAGGGGTACAAAACGCACGAAGTATTGTGAGATTGGATTAGCAGCAGCTATTTTATAAAAAGTTAGTTTTATAAAAAACACTACTAGATAATATGTATTTATATAGGACTGCCGTGTTGGTCTAGTGGTCTGGGTTCGAATCCCGGGTCAGGTCAGTCAGAAAATTGGCAGAGATTCACCCCCGTGTTCGGAAAGCGCGTAAAGAATTCGGTCATGCGCCAGATCTATCTCCAGTATTGTCTTGTGCAAACTTTCATAGTGATCGGTCAAACGGTGTAAAAGTCTTAATCTCAAACAGATACAGGTACCAATATCCATGGTATGTAAATACATATATAGATGAAACATAAAATCTATACAATGAGTGTGTAAATTAGAATAGCATTATACGTAATAATCTGTGCTTGCTTTCATACACAAGATTCGACGCAGAGCTTCCATAACCGGATAGTCAGGTCGAGTACCGGTCGTTCCAGCCACACTCTGCGCCATGCTTCTATCCGAGTTATCAACAATCAAATAATATACAACAGGCAGATAAATAGAAAAATTATAAGTATTTTAACAATAATTAAATTTTAAAAAAGTAAAACCGACTTTAAAAAGAAACAAAAAAATAATTTCCACAGTAGATTCTGTCTTAGCACAAGCTTCCGAAGAAAACAAAGTGTACTGAAGAATTACGAGTATAGCCTCGCATTCAGAAGCTATTATGTGGATAATAGGACTGAGGAATATCATAAGTACAAGGTAACAAGTAGATCTTAGCAGTTAAATTAAAAATTTCATCCCCGATTTTTCCATCAAAACAGGTTCAGCCGTTTCCGAGAAATCGGTGGCAAACATAAATCTACGCGTCGAATATAGTAACATCTCGTTTTTGGAATTCGGTTAAAAAGAATATTATACGAGTATAATGGAAAACGACTACGTGCAACACGTACACAAAAACACACAGAGTAGAAACAGCATACGGATTTAGACGCATTTATTTTCAATTTCATTGGTCAAGATCAAAACTTGAGATCAGAAATAAACCCATGAAACTATTTGAATAAAATACAACTACCATAACCTCCCAATTTAATCGTGACGAAATATTAGTTGACCTTTTTGTATTGACGATAAAAATAGAACATAAATAGTGTATGATGAGGGTCGTAAAGAATAGTGTTCATAGCTTATAATTGTAACGTAGCGGTGCAGAAAAACTGAGCATGCTGCATGAGCAAAAATATTATAACGTATTAAATTGATATTTTTTGTTTAAACCTAAGGCTTCATAGTTCTAATAACCATATACATAACCAATAAAAACCATACTGCATAAAAAATGATAATTTAAAATTAAAAATTTTGTACAGCCGACTTCAATATAAGTTATTAAGAATAACTCAAAAACTATTGGTCTGACCTTGATCATATGGATCATTCATATGGGACGACACGAGAAGTACCAGCTTTCAAATAAAAAAATCGGTTGTCTGTAAAGTCGGTTTACTGACGATAGTTGAACGTGACACCGTCATAAGAAATATTTAATATCGAAAGAATCATTACCTTTATCGCCACAATTATCGTTGCTATAAGCAATTGACACCACATTCGCTCGCACGGTCGCTCGTTCCGCGCTCTCGCTTGCACTTTAAATGGAACGCCTAGGTAACGCCGCATGAGTCATGTTTTTTCGTGCCGGCAGCCAGCCTCATCGATTTATAAGACGTTGTCACGTCAAAAAGTATCAACGAAATCGGTTAACCCAGTAAAAAGTTATGAGGTAAAAAAACATACAGTCGAATTGAGTACCGTCTCCTTTTTGGAAGTCGGCAGAAAAATAAAGGATGTACAACTTTTATTTTGATTGAAAATCAAAGGGCAAAAAGGGCTGTGCCCTTCACAAGTCCAATACTGACAATAGGCCTCCCCCAACGAATGCCACAAAGCACGGTACTTAGCCACCTGCATCCATGGACTTCCTTATTTTGACCTTACATTGACTTACGGATCTGAGACGTGGTACTTCACTGCTAGCCGTATGAGGAAGCTCAAGGTTGCTCAGCGAGCTATGGAGAGAGCTACGCTCGGGGTTTCTCTGCGTGATAAACTCAGAAATGAGGATATTCACAGTAGAATCAGAGTAACCGACATAGCCCAACGGATTAGTAAGCTGAAGTGACAGTGGGCTGTCCATATAGTTCAAAGAACCGACAACCGATGGGGAAGAAAGGTTCTCGAGTGGCAGCCCCGTACCGGTAGGCGAAGTGTAGGGACGCCTTACACTTTAATACTGGTACGAATCCGCCACTAGAGAACCTTTCTTCCCCATTCCCATTTCCACTTCATGTTACTAAACCGTTGGGCTATGTCGGTTACGCTGATTCTATTGCGGATATCCTAATTTTTAACATATAGAGAAACCCCGGGCATAACCCCCATAGCTCTCTGAGCGACCCTGAGCGCTTCCTCATGCGGCCAACAGTAAAGGTCCAGGTCTCAGATCAATAAGTCAACACTGGCAATAGGCACTGGTTGTACCATATTGTTTTCGGGTTTTGCGATATTTCTGACGAGATGTGTCGTACTCTCCGGGTGTCGGGTTATTTGTCCCAGGACCTACTCGTCGGCAATTTCGAGCGTAGTGATTCCAATTTCCAACAACTGCCGGTATAGGTATGACACGGTCGTTACACATGACCTTTATTTTGTCCATGTTTGTCTTCAGACCTATCCGTTGAGAGACACTATTGATGTCATTGAGCATAGTCCTCCAGCGATTCTGCCATAATGACTTAATCGAAGGTGAGTGATGAACTCGCCAATGATGTTAATACCGTAAACTTTGCAGTCCAGTAGCTTGAAATCGAAAGTATTTCGGGGATATTATCACTCCTATCTTACACCTCTCTGCAGTTGGCTGGGCTTTCGTACTCTAGTTCTGCACTCGGATAGCCATCGTAGTCCTAGTGTACAAACACTTCAGTACTTCGATATACTGACAGTCAACTTGGCACCGCTGAAGGTACTGTAGCATCGTCGTAGTTCCCACGGAATCAAAGGCTTTCTCATAGTCCACATACGCAAAGCAAAGCGGTAAATTGTGCTCTGCAGTCTTATGGACAATTTGCCGAAGTATATGTATATATCTTTTACGTGGTAGAGCCACGATGCAGCTATGTTATGGTTGTAGCACGAATGGGTCGGTTCGACTGGGGAAGGACCACGCTCTCACAGAATACCAGCGTAAAATAGCAGCTTAACGCTGTTGTATTTCGTATGGTGAGTGTAGAGAACCGGAGACCCTTTTTACTGGAAACGAGGCATTCCACCTTAGTCCTCACGGCTGACAATGCATGTGCATTTCGATTCGCAAACGAAGATAGACGTAGATGTCTATGGGTCACAGCAACAACGTACCATCAGGTGGACTGTGTGCTCGTTTGTCACCCTTATCCGATAAAAAAATGTATGTGGTCTATGGTACTAAACCCTTTTCGGAAACCGGTTTGTTCAGGAGGCTGGAAATTATCGAGTCAGCGTGCGAGACGATTCGTAATGACTCTCGAAAACGCGGCTCAGAACTACGTATATTATATGTATATATAGAAGATTAATTCTTCTCATAAAATATAAGGTCGACAGTTTGTCACAGCCGCATAATATTTAATTATAATCTAATATAACACTAAGCTAACCGTGTAGTGGCGCCGTTAAAATATCCACTACCCCAAATCGTGCCGTGCGTGCCGTAAGACGCGACCGCGGCAAGCGAAACAGAAGATGGTCAGCAGATTTGATGATTTCTGATATGAACTCGAAATAATAATGAAACTGTGGTTGCCAACCCGCCTGCTAAGCGTGTCAACTATGGCAAAATCCTCCTTGATGAGGCAGTCTTTTGTACAAGGTATGTACATGTTCAGCAATATACTTTTATAGGCCGTTATGAATGAATATGAATTATAGCAGTGTGGAATAATTTCAAAAAATAGTTCTTACGTAAATATGTTTAAAGTGCTATGTGGTTTTGCAAGAGACTACTAACAACTACTTTTTTGTAATTAGCGTAAAAAAAAAGTCATTCTGTTGAATCGCAACCGTGAGAAGAGGCGAGTCGCGGTATTTAATCTATACATAAAAATAAAATTGAAGTGTCCGTCTATAATATTGAATTAACTAGCTTCGTTTAAGCTCTGGGGTCATTATGTTATTGCATGACATTAGGCCATAGGGGGGCATGCTATTACGTCATAAGCAACTATGTAAATAAATACGAATGTCTATCCGTCTGTATGTGTGCCCGGGCTAATCTTCGGAATGGCTTAAACCATTGTCAGTG
Source organism: Parnassius glacialis (assembly GCA_033319125.1). NCBI lineage: Eukaryota > Metazoa > Arthropoda > Insecta > Lepidoptera > Papilionidae > Parnassius > Parnassius glacialis. Next base: position 37,068,006 of record JAVANC010000018.1, read on the forward strand.
GCAACGCCAGGAGGAATCTAGGATAGATTTAATACGCATAACTTGGAGATTTTATTTCTGATAAATACTACAATTTGATAAAATATATGGTCCTTGATTATATTAAATCTAAAAAAAACGCCATATTAATACATAATATATATCCGAGGCGAAGCCAGTGTGACACGTTAGTTATCAATAAAAAAGGAGCAACTTACTCCACGCTTAAATATTACCAAATAAAATGAACCGCCCAATGCATTGCGATTTGCGAAATTAAAATAATCTTGGGACAGACCGTTCACTTTGAAACACATCGCGAGCCGTGTGCCAAGTATATACAAGGCTGGGTTATTTTTTTTAATAGAATATATGTGACAAACGAGCACACATCCCACCTGATGCAGATGCATTGTCTCCCCCGAGTACTAAGATAAAATGTCTCGTTTCCAGTAAAAAGGGTCTTCGTTTTTCTACACTCACCATACGAAACACAGCAGCATTTAGCTGGTATTCTGCCAGAGCGTGGCCCTTCCCCGGTCGAGCCGACCCACAACTTACAATATATACAACCGTAATACTATACCACACCATAAAATAACTGCAGCTTGGCTATATCACGTATATCTATTGTTTATTATGTATGTTGTGGCTATGGAATATCCTCTCCTGGCATTCCACAGTTTTAGAGCGGGTTTAAGGTAGGAATCGGCCACGATATTTTGTTGGGAAACTTAGCATGTCTTCGAAATATGATTTATGGACAGCCGTCAGAGCCGGGGTCCGCTCCCTTGTTCGGACGGCAGTTAGACAACTCACCCATGTCATTTTGTAGTTTTCGGCGACATCAAGGAGTATTTGATGTTGATGTGATGATGATGTGATCACTGAACACAATAATATCCTACCTTCAGGTTGTCGACTTTAGTGCAGCGTCGCTTTTGCAACGTTGCACTAAAATAAACTATCTCGCGAGCCCTGAGTCCGATGGGAGCTGTAAGAGTAGCATACGCTAACAGCACTAACATCACAGAAACCAGAGGACGATTTATGTTTAAGACATACAGATTTCTTTATAATGTGAGTTATAAATCATAGCACAAAAAACTGGGATCGAACCCGACTTTCTCGTAGACTCAGTAGATTCAGCCGTCACGGTGCGATTCATTCATTAGAGATCAATTATTCTAAATATCAAAATTCCGTTTATTATAGCATAATCATTTTAAACTTCAATATATTATAATTTAAATATGTTCTTACTATACTGTTATGTGTAGAGCAGGTGACAAATTAAACCCTATCTTAGTAAGCTGTAGTTACACTGCAGCGTGATGACAGCAACACGAATGGGTTGACTCGAACGATATTCGCACAGAGAACACTAGCGTCAAATAGCTGTGTTTCGTACGGTGAGTGACAAAACCCCTTTTTATTGACGAGCCATTCCATCTTGGTGCTCAGAGGTGAAACGCATTTGCATGTCTATGTTATATAAGTGTTATGTTTTTTAAACAATGAATATTGTTAATAAATGTTAATGAAATAAATGACAATAAATATAATATTATATTAAAAGCTAACATGAAACACACGCATTAGATAAATAGAAAAACGCCCTCGGTGTTCCTGTTACAATGACACATTACGAAACTTGAATTAATTAGAACAATCAAATTAATTATCAAATTAATTAAGTAAATTACGGAGACTCGGCACGTCGCGAAAGACCCACTAGGTGCACTGCTATTAGCCATAGATATTAAGGAAAGCCCACACGTATTCGTTCCGACATAACAAATGTTTTTAAACACTAAATTATACTAAATTATAATAAACCTAGCAAGTTAACAGTATAGCAAAGTGGCGAAGCAATCAGCTTTGTAGCGGTTTCTAACGGAAAAAAAAAATTCAAAATAGAAGGTTCAGATGCCTGGGTGATCAGTAATCGATTGCTGAAAACAGAATTTGAAAATTCGAAACCGTTCTCGAGATAATCGTGGGACAGACGGACAGACGGACGGACGGACGGACGGACGGACGGACGGACGGACGGACGGACGGACGGACGGACGGACAGACGGACAGACGGACAGACGGACAGACGGACAGACATCGTGAAATCAATGACTTCGCAAGCTTCGCCACTTAATAATTGTAATTTTTTTTAAATAAACGTTACGTCCACACTAGGATTTTTCCTGTATCATGGGGAGATAAATATCAAGGACAAATATCCAGACCCGGCACAATTACTTCAGGCCAAATACAAATACTTGTGCTGTGCGAGATTCGAACCCGCGGTCCCTAGCGCTGTAACTCATAGCAAAGCCACTGCGCCACGGAGCCGCCACTTGGAAATCAAATCATCATCATCATCATCATTACAGCCCTTCACAAGTCCACTGCTGAACATAGGCCTCCCCAAAGGAATGCCACAAAGCACGGTCTTGAGCCACCTGCATCCATCGACTTCCTGCATGTCTTACCAGGTCGTCACTCCATCTAGTGGGGGGTCGCCCTACATTTCGCCTACCGGTACGAGGCTGCCACCCGAGAAACTTTCTTCCCCATCGGTTGTCGGTTCTTCGAGCTATATGGCCAGCCCACTGCCACTTCAGCTTACTAATCCGTTGGGCTATATGTATATGTTTATGTATATATATATATATATATATATATATATATATATATATATATATATATATATATATATATATATAAAAAATCAAATCACTTGGAAATAATATAACAACAAACAGCATGCCTCACACGCTCATATAAAAATTATTCATATAAGTTTAATGCAGTATAGTGGCGGCGTAAGATAATCTGCTACCCCATATCATCCTGTGGGTGTCTTAGGAGGCGATAGGGAAAAGGAAAGAAGATGGAGAGTCTGTTCCTGATGACAGCTTAAAAAAGAATCAAAAACTGTGGTTGAGAAACCGCCTGCCAAGCATGGTGACTATGCGTACACTGCTGCGTTCTGGTTTGAAGGGTATAGAGAGACGTAATAACTACAGGCTGTGAGGCATTCTATCTTGGTCCTCAGACGCGACAACGCGTTAGTAGCCTTCTTTTTGAAGTTCGTTGCAGGCGTCGATTGGCTACAGTAGCCACTTCGTAGATAGACGAAGATAGTTTATCACTTCAATTTTATAAAAAAATACTAGTTGGTACCCAGCGCGTTGATGGCGCTGAAGAAATAATTGTAAAAATATCGTTTTTAATTTGGAAGAGTTATATTGTTTATTTAGGAATGGTAATATAACTTTCACATTTTGTTGGTACGATACGCGCGCTACCTAGTGGAAGTTAATTGTACTATCCCTATAACCTTCGCGCAAGTGCAAGCAGCTCATAAAATACGAACAAACAAACATTAATTTTTATATATTACAAGAAAATAAAAGAAGATTTCCAAGCTGTGACGACACAGTGTGCGAATGCCTTAACATTAGAACATGCTACAATAAACATTAATTGTGTCAGCAGCGGAGATAACAGCGAACACAATTAAGAGGCAAGCGTAGCTCTCGCCGCAAAAAACGAGGCCAATAGCATCGGGCCGCAGGCACTGTTCTCACGATTTCCTCGTTTATGTAAACAAATCAATGGCCTATAAACATTTCGGTGAAAATGAAGCTAAATAAATTTAAAAAAAAATGTCTTTAATAATTAGTTCATGTTTTAAAGTGACAATTCTTTAAAATTTTGTTCACAAAAGAAGAAAAATATATTAAACGTTGAGTAAAATGAATTTTACAATGTTTATTGGTGCAGATGGTTGCCTAGATGAAGGTCATGTCATTAACTCAGACCTTATAACATTGTTCGCATAGATTGGACTCAAAACGTCGTTACGTAGTTAAACGTGAAAATCAATAAATTATTCAACGTTTTGTATTCGTGTAAGGAAACAAGCTTAAAGGTTAAAACTGTAATTAAAAAAAAAAACCCGCCTGCGTAAAAAGTTAAGTGAAAATAGAAAATGTTAATACCCTACGTCACTTCCACAACTAAGACTAATATAACGATAACCCATATGTTAAAATGTATTTAGCCGTTTGGGCCACAGAGCTTGTCAAAGAAATAAACATACATACATACTGTCGAAAAACATTACCTCCTTCTGGGACAGTCGGGTAAAAAGTAATTATCTTATACTTTAAGTGAGCAATTCTTGTGTTGATAAGATATGTAATGGATTTTTGGTAAACGGCTCTAAAAATATGGAATTTTGTATTTAGAAAGGCAATGTTTCACTTTCAAACTTCATCTAGGCAGGTTTCGCTCTAAGAAAAATATAATTTATTTTCTAACGCTGAGCAGACCTCGATCGCCCAAATATTTACATAATTTATAAAAGGCTGAATGATTGATTTACGAGACAATAAAGACATTCGTCATCCTCATTCACTAACTACAATGTAGTATTAATAAGATCCGATTGTTCGTGCAACGTCAATAGATTAAGATAACACAGATGTAGAACCGATTGATGTAATAATCAATACTCGACAGCCTAACTGCAGACAACAAAGTAAACAGAGTATTATTTAACTCAGGTCAATTTACTGCCCGCCTTACAACTCATATAATGTAAGAAGTAAACAAAGAAAACTGGTATCTACATTTAGTATTATCGAAACAGGCATTTAAAATGTACACCTAGTAGCAGAATTATTAATGGATATAAAAATAAGTGTGTGCGAAAAAAATTTAAGAAATACGGGAAGTCGTCGTAGATTCCTTCCATAGGCCCGTGTTCAACGGTGGATTTGTGGAGGGACCGTAGAAAATAGGAACATAATGATAATGATGATTATGGTGTTGATGTGAATATTTTTTATTTAAACTTTTTTTTATAGGATAAAGGTGACAAACGAGCACACATTCCACCTCATGGTAAGTGGTTGCTGCGGCCCATAGACATCTACATCTATCCTCTATTACAAATCAAAATGCAGATGCGATGTCACCCGTAAGGACTAAGATGGGATGCCTCATTTCCAGTAAAAAGGGCCTCCGGCCACCTGCACTCACCAAGCGAACCGCATAGGTAAACCTCTACTTCACGCTGGTATTCTGTGAGGTCGTGGTACCACCCCGGTTCGAGCCGGCCCATCCGTGTGACAGCAAAAGCTGTCGCGTGACTCTACCACTGTTTCTACACTTTAGAATATACAAAGGCTAGCGATTAAGGTGTAAGATTACCCTTAACAACGTAATTGCTAACCTATAGAATACGTAAACTTGTTCTTTAAATGTCAACGACACCTGCACGCGGTGTACTCTGTTGACTGATAAACGTAGGCCAAACAGACTAATCTCGAAAAATTCATCCTCAAATGCCGTCTCCAAATCTCCCATACTACTCTCTACTCTCATCAAACAGAGCAGCATTTCAAGAGCTAGGATATCAGCTCCGTGCTCATCAACCGGCCTGTAGAAGTATCGTAGAAAGAAGACTACATAGAATATACCTATTTAATTTAAAAAAAAAACATTAAATTCGGTTCAAAATTCACGAAGATATCCTGTAACATAAATTAAAGCTTCTAGCAGATAACTTTCTTATTTAAATCTTTCCGCTTACGAGAATATATGGCTAGATATTATAAATTATTTAAGTTGATTTTGTATAATATGTTCGTATGTAGGTATGCTTAAAATGTATGTACTATGTATTACTTAAAATTCCGTATATGTATCAGGTATAGACGTATAGAGTATATTATTTAGTTTTCGCGTTTTTCCAACACAAACGTAGAGTAGCTAATACTGGGTATTGTTACTCTAGAGTTTGTGAATGAAAAATGAATGAACATGTAAGCCAACTAAAATCGAAATACAATTGTTTACACAGCGCAATGCAAGATTTTCTGCCCACTTAGTTTTGCCGGATTATAATAGTATCAACTGTCACTGAACACTAGAATATTAACACCAATTGAGTTGTCAGTTGATTATTCTTCTAACCTTATTCTTACCTTTTGAAATAAAATGTCTACAGAAAAAGAACGTAGCCCAAATTGGTTTGAAAAACCTTTGAAAAATAATTTGTTGTTAGAACTAGTAAAAAAACATTTTCGTATTATTGAAAATTAAAAAAAAAACAGACGGGGTTACGATGAAGCAAAAATTGGCGGAATCTTCGATCATATTTCGTAAACGTTGCATTATTTAAAAAAAATAATCCCTAAAATTATCATAAAAATACAAGCAATTATAAATGCACAACGATAAAATATCTTACTTTTTCAACAAATTATACGAAAACAGCTGTTAAAATGTTGCCATTAAAATACTCTGGGATAACTTATTTACTCCATGAATTTTGGCAGTATAGCAATTTACTCTCGGATAGACAGTTATATCCGGGTTAAGATTTAGTAACTCGAGAGTAATTAGTCGTTTTATTTACAGGATAAGACTTATACTAAGTTTGGTCGTGTAAATTTTAAATGCAATAAAGATTTAAATAAAAAAAAATACAGTTGATGATGATTATTTGATGTCATGAAGGAGTATTGTATCAGTGAACTCGATAAGCGTTTTAGCAATTATCAAAAGTAAAAAAAAAGATGACCTACCAGCTTGTTTGATTGCCGAATTCTTCTAAACCCGTTTTAGTATTGTTTTACTATAGTAAAAGTACAGATGAAGTAATTCGCACTCCTGCGCAAGTTCCACAAATAAGAATCAATACATTATTTTTGTTTCACACGGCACGTACAAAAAGATACGCATTAGATAATAGGCTATGGAAGTACGCATTTATATATTTATCACAAAAAAAAAACTATTCAATGATTATATCTAACAAAAACTAACCGAGTTAATACTTATATATATAATATTATACTACATCAAATTATACGGTGTGTTCAATTAAAGAAAATAAAACACAAACGCAATAATTGAATTAGCATTTATAAAAACTTCGTTCAAAATAAAGACTGAGCTTTAATAACAATTGAGGTAACGAAATTATTAGGTCGTGAAATATATCTCATTTGATCTTTCCTTTGCTAAACTAACAGTTCATTTAATTACAAAAAAAACTTAAACTGAAAAAAAAAATACTTAGAAGGATGGATAATCCATAGCTAACTTTGTGTTTTTAGTTTTAATAATATAATAGGCGTATTCAAAGCAGTTGCGATGAACATCAGTATTGTTCACCCTGTGGCAAAACATGGGCAAAACTTATAAAATGATCTCTATATTACCTATACCTTTGTTTTGCATGTGTGTGTAGCCAATCTTATCAGCCCGCAAATATGTCGCTAATGGACGTGGGCCTTATTCGTGGTACAGGATTTCCCATAATAGTCACACTACAAGTGTAGCACTTTTTTGATGCGGGAGCATTTTTTATAAAACGGAAGTGACAAACAAACTAACAGTCCACTTGATGGTAAGTGGCTACTGCAGTCCTCGGACACCCGCAGCGAACTTTACACAAAGCAGGCTATAGATGCGTTGCCACCTCTGAGGACTAAGGCTAAGCGTCCACTAGGCTCGCCGAGCCGAGTCGAATCGAATCGCAGACAGTCGCCTCCTATATATTTACTATGAAACTGCGTCCATTAGCGACGAGCCGCGGCGCGCCGAATTGAATCGACCGCGCGAATTGGTTGACAGGCGAATTTCTTCGGCGGTGCGATTTGATTCAACTCGGCGCGCCTCAGTCGACGCGGAGTAGTGGATGCGCGCCAGCGTATTTTAATTGATTTCCATTTCGTTTTCGTAAAAATATTTTTGTTTAAATAAAAATGAATGGAGAACTATTGATATAACTGGTCCAATAATATCCAGAATTGTTTAATCATGAAGATCCACATTATCATGATGAAATAAAAACATCTCTTCATCTGAGCTGTCCATGACGCAAAAACGACCTATTTTGATGAAGAATTTGCGATGAATGAACAATTCGATTCGATTCGTCAGAGATGGATGCACTAGGAATAAATTCGACTCGCTTCGATTCGCCGCATTTCTACTGTAGTCGACGCCAAGCTTAAGATAGAATGCCTTACAGCCTGTATATATAGCTTATACTACCCTTCAGCCTTCAGACCTAAACACAGCAGTACAAGCATTGCCATTTAGCGGCAGGAATAGTTAAAAGGGTGTACCTAGTGATGCGTCAACTCGTGTTACTAACTCGAGTTGCGCTTAACTCGAGTTGAATCTCCCAAACTTGAGTTTGGGCTGCTGTAGATGAACGGATCAAGTGAGCCAGCAAAAGAGTAAGAGCGCGATTCATTTATTATGTGCGCGCTTTGTGTTTAAAAGAGTATTTAGCCACAAGCAAAACAATTTGTTATTTAGAATTTTATAATAACTAAGTTATGTAATGTAATTTCTTTTATAGTTTTGAAGGTTTTATGATCAATCTAGTTATGTATGTCACAGATCTATTATTGTAATACCCGAAAAGGGTGGTTCAGTTGTAAGATACACCATATTTTAAATTAACGCCAATTATCACCAATTTCAAAACGCCAATTTCAAAATTAAAATATTTATAGTAAGTTAAGTGTTAACTTAACTTACTATAAATATTTTTATTTAAAAAAAATTGAATTTCTTTAAGAATATTTTGACTCTAATAATTAAAATATTAATAGTTTATGTACCTATATCTTAAAGCTAGACTAATATTGTTTCGTGAAAACTGCTACATAGCTAGTTTTGTTGTTGTTTCGTTTTGTTAAATACAAGTACTTACTATGACTAAGATTAAAGTCAAATATACATAAGTATGTGATACATACTAAATATACCTTTTCATTTCAATCCTACATAATAAGTTTGGTAATTATTGTTATCCCAACCCGCCAAAGAGCTAGATAGAAAACAAATTTATAGAAAAGTAATTTGTGACAAATCATTTACTCTATTTGGTACTGCTAACTCGAGTTGCGTAACTCGAGTTTAAACTCGAGTTGCACGAATTTTTATTTTTCCGAGTTGGCACATCTATAGGTGTACCTAGTCCTTACAGTTATCAACCCGGATATTTTACATATTTACATACGATTCTTACGCCTTTAACTTAGAGGGGTAGGCAAAAACAACAAAATCGTATTTTGCACGATCCTGACACACCTTTCTTGTGTCGTCACACACATATATCTAAGTATATAAATTCTTCGGTTAAGGGTATTCTTAATATGTCCCATCTTCAAAATTGTTGCCAATTTAGTCAATAAACTATCGTCTAGGCCGTCCCTAGCCGACACTGGAAATTCACATTTGATATTACACACATTATATTATTTTATATCCAGATATTTTACATCTGGTAAATATAAATACAAGATAATTATACGGCAATATTACATTGGACGCCACAATACAAGTATCATGGCGTTTACCTACGTCACTTATGAGGTAACATCCATAAGATGAGATGTCGCGATATATATATATATATATATATATATATATATATATATATATAAATTATAGAAATCTATTATAGATTCCCTTATTCTACCAGTATCCTATTACACGGCAAACGACTTTGGGGTACGTACTATTCGAAATCGGAACTAAACTGTTTCTTACCCAGACGATTGTTTTGCTTCAATAAAATGACTGATTAGAAGAATACGAATAGAAACAAAATAAATAAAGGTGTATTATACCTATTACCTAGTATAGTCGATCTGACCAAAATATGGTACTTGACTTTTTGGTCCTTTAATTCGAGCATTTAAAAATTGTTCATTGTTTGTGTATTAAAAAGGGATATTGATGCGTTCAGTTAAAAAAAAAACTATTTGTGCTAAGTAAGGCAACTAACATTTAAAAAAACCTGCGCGTGTTGCCAAAAATGACAAATGTATCTGAAGCGTGTTTTTTTACAGCTGTCCGTGTGAGGAAGCTCTTGGTCTCAGCAAATTATGGAAAGACCTATACTTGGTATTTATTTCCGTGACAGAATTTGAAATGTGGTATCCGCAGAAGATCCAGAGTAATCGACATAGCTCAACAGTAAGTTGAAGAGGCCATGGACAAGCCATACATATAATAAGCTTGAAGAACCGACAACCGATGGATAAGAAAGGTTTTTAATGGCAGTCTTAAACCAGTAAGCGTAGTGTGAGGCGGTTCCTTACTAGATGGAGTGACGACCGTGTAAGACATTCAGGTAGTTGATGAATGCATGCATCCTTGAGGAAGATGTATGTTCAGTAGTGCATTTGTGAAGTGTTGTTATGTTGACGACGTACACTTAATATAAATCAATATATTAAGTTCTTCCAACTAAAAATTAACATTAGTATATTTTAACAGTGGTAGAGCCACGCGGCAGCTTTTGCTGTCGCACGGATGGGCCGGCTCGAACCGGGGTGGTACCACGACCTCACAGAATACCAGCGTGAAGTAGAGGTTTACCTCTGCGTTTCGCTTGGTGAGTGCAGGTGGCCGGAGGCCCTTTTTACTGGAAATGAGGCATTCCATCTTAGTCCTCACGGGTGACAACGCATCTGCATTTTGATTCGCAAACGAGGATAGATGTAGATGTCTATGGGCCGCAGCAACCACTTACCATCAGGTGGACTGTGTGCTCGTTTGTCACCCTTATCCTATAAAAAAAAAAAAAAAAAAAAAAAAAAACATAAAAACCAATACAAAAAAAAACAACATAACATGCGTGAGTGTCGTGGAACACTCGGTTGAAACGAAGTTCCTTTCGTAGTATTATTATTGATGAACGTATTATATTATTGATTAACAAATACAAATAAATGAATTACAAGAAGCGTCAGTAGCCTAATGGCAGGGCGCGGACCGCGAACTCGAAAGGTCGTGGGTTCGAATCCGCTATTCGATTACTGTCGTGAACCACTTCTAACACAAGCATTTTAAGCTTACCAGAAGTGGTTAAAGGGAATATTAGTAATGTTTAATAGGATTACTAGTATTTTTAAAAAAAATTACTAGCGTCTATTAAAACGCTACAAAATTTTATAATTTTTGTCACCTAGCCCCATCCGCCAAAGCCGTACCATTCGAACTTGCTTGCAATAAAATTAACAATTTTTGAAGTCATTCTGTGACTTCAAAGTTACTGAGTAGGTATAATTTAATTATTTTTAAGTATCAATATTTTTCAAACAATAAACATTAAAAAAAGTTTTAATAAACAGGGCATAGCAGGGTGTAGTGATAACATCGTACCTGTCATTCGCAATCAGATGGCAAGAGGCACAGTATAATTTACAGATAATTCTTATATCTATGCTAATGATATACCGTTTTTATTAAATCAATTAAATTAAATTAAAATGTTGAGTTCGGGGGTCAGAATGTTTTATGTAGACGAAGCGTACCGAAGCCCTGAGATCGTATGGATTTATGAAAACGTGGCATTCTCTTTAGGTGCGAGTTTAGTTAAATAATTAAATGGCCTCAGTTGTATTATGTACAACGGCTTCGGGTTCATAAGGCTAATGAAAGAAATAAATTACAAACCATGTTATTTAATTATCTAATCTAAAATGCTAATGCTAATAAAAACCTCTCCCCCTCAGGGGAGAGATTACGTTCGATAGTCGACTTTTGATGGACTGTAATAATGATAATAATAATAATCCCTTATGGCGTAGGGAAGTGACGACCCCATCGCCCGCTGACGTAACGGTTGTGACAAAACTGCTACGTCAGCGCAGTCAGTCAGCACCTTGCCAAGAGGTGTTAGAGCCGTGCCTCGGCGAAACTGAGGGTGCAAAGGCCCGCTTGAGCACATGGCCTCACCATGAAACGGTTCCGGGTTTGGGCGTCTCCCGTCAACTGACGCCCAGTAAATGGATGATAGAATTAAGAAGATTGCGCAAAGGGCCGCTGCCTGGAGGTCGCCAGGGCGCGTCTGGAGCTGGCGCTGGGCGCGAACTGGTGGAGTACGCCGCATGCGCTGGTCAACGCAGATGAACAGCAACGCATTGCGGGCGTATTTTAGGGCGAAAGGGGGAGAAATTGGAATTTTGCGTATCGGGCTAGGATGCATCGACTTTTTGCTGAGTTGCAGCCATCTATAACCGTCACCGAGCAAAACCTGGCAGACCGAGTTCGGTATATCTTGCGCTCAAACATATTTGATAGCACCGAACTCGAACGGCTACGACGTGAGGCTGTTCCCTCATCGGATGAAAATGCTACGGCTGAAGATGCGGCGCCACAAGTTGCAGAGCAACCAGCACACGTGGATGCCGCCGTGAACCTTTCGGTCATGATTGGTTCAGACGATGATGGAACAGTCGCCTAGGAACTAGAAAAAGCAAATGAGGAGTACATTGGAAGAGGCTATTTTGGAAACGCGCAGTATGCCTATCGAAAATCGGCTGCGACTTCCCCGCATACCCTTAAGCAAGCGGAATCGGGCTATCGTGAGGGCTCTCAACCCAATCCTGGTGACCTATTTGGAAGCCAGCCGGAACATTTGCGAGACGGACTCAATTATTTTTGGTGCCGCACTGGTAGTCTGCCGTATTATTGGTACCAAACTTTCCACGGCTGGACGCGCTACTAGGCAAAGTAGCGCTATCCCAGCCTGGAGAAGAAGGATTGAGGACCGCATCGCAAAGGCAAGGGCCCTCATGGGCAGACTGATAAACTTCAGGTCGGGCAATAATAGATTGTGCGCACGGTCAGGAAGGCGTTTGCTGGGACAAATATCAGTTTGTCCCAGCCGGATATAACGCAAAAACTGACGAAGTGCATAGACGATCTGAAGCAGAGAATCGCTACTTGGGGGAAGCGGATTCGGCGATATACCGAGAGATCGACACGGTTCAACCAGAATCGTCTCTTCCAGAATGATCAGAAGAGGCTCTATGAATCATTGGAGCGGCCAATGGTACGTGGAACGGGCCCAGCACCGAATCAGGCCGACACTGTCGTATTCTGGCGCGGCCTGTGGTCAGAGCCCGTCAACCACAGCAGGGCCCTTGGATGGAAGTTGTGGCGAGTCAGTGTGCGAATAATACGCCCATGGACCCCGTCATCATAACGCCGGATGACGTAGCCGAGGCGGTCCGTAGGGCCCCGAACTGGAAAAGTTCGGGATTCGACGGACTGCATCACTACTGGCTGAAGGGGTTCGTGGTGTGTCACGCTGTGCTCGCCCGACAGTTTCAAGCGGCTCTCGATCAAAAGTCGCTTCCGAGCCTCTTCAATACTGGGATCACTCATTTGGTTCCTAAAGACCGGGATTCCACAGACCCGAGAAAATACCGCCCCATTACGTGTCTACCCACTATATATAAGACACTGACATCCATTTTGAGTACGCGAATCATTCGTCACCCTGATTTAAACAGGTGATGTCGCGTGCTCAAAATGGATGCCGGGGCGGTGGTCGTGGAACCAAGGAACCACTCCTCATTGACGCGGTCATTGGCAAAGTGGTTGAACGCAACCGTCGGAACTTCTCTGCCGCCTGGATAGACTATAGAAAGGCATTCGACTCGGTGCCCCATACATGGCTAAAGAGGGTCCTCGAGTTGTACAAGGTTGACAGTACAGTTAGAGACTTCTTCATGCAGTGTATGGAGCAGTGGAGTACAATCCTTTGTCACCTAGGCGAGCGGATGACGGAAGCGGAAAGCCACATAAGGATAAGAAGGGTCATCTTCCAGGGCGATTGTTTGAGTCCAATCTGGTTTTGCCTCTCCCTGAACCCTCGCAGTACCTTACTGGGGGACTCCGGGAGGGGATTTCAGCTTCGGAAAGGAGGTACAAAAGTGACCCACCTTTTCTACATGGATGATCTCTAGTTATTCGCCTCCAGTCGCTCCCATCTTATGGAATTGCTAAATATCACTTGTGATTTTAGAGTAATTCTATTAGAATGGAGCTGGGGACGGATAAATGTGCGATCCTCCATGTTGAAAGGGGAAGGGTTGCTAACTCTGAGAGCATAGACTTATCTATGCCCATCGACATAAGAACCCTTTCCGAGGCTGAAACATACCGATACCTGGGTATGTAACTTAACGTCTTGGATAGAAAAGTCCGCACTACTATGACGTCCCATAGTATGCATCACCCGAAATCGTCGATTATGAGGCTGTACTTGCCGCGGAAACATGGTGGGCTTGACTTTTTAAGCGCGTTTACCATGCATAATCGCGAAGTGTGCAGTCTCCGTAATTACTTTCTGACGAGAGCGAATGATCCGTTCTATAGGGGCGTTATTTCTTGTGACAAAGGACTTATCCCTCTATCCTTAGCCAACGAGCAATGGCAAGACCCGGCAGTACAGAGCATTTCCGACCGGGAGACCGTATGGAAGGAAAAGGACCTCCACGGGAGGTTCTAGAAAGCTCTACATGAGCCTTGCGTAGACACAGTCGCCTCCCTCCACTGGCTACGTTTCGGTGACCTCTTTGGGGAAACCGAGGGTTTTGTCTGTGCGATATAGGATCAGGTTATTAAGACCAACAACTATCGGAATTATATCCTAAAGGATGGGGCCGTCGACATCTGTCAAGCTTGTCGCCATCCCGGTGAGTCACTTAGGCATGTCATCTCCGGTTGTTCGGCGCTTTCTAACTCTGAGTATCTGCATAGGCACAACTTAGTAGGGTTTTACACCAGGAGCTCGCTCTGAAATACGGTCTCGTGGATCGGAAACTGCCGTATTATAAGTACTTGCCGGTAGCCGTGCTCGAAAATGACCACGCCAGGCTCTACTGGGACCGGGCCATCATCACAGACAAGACTATTTTTGCGAATAAGCCTGATATTGTGCTGATGGACCGGGCACAGTCAAGGATATTTTTGATCGACATTACCATTCCTTATGACGAGAACCTCGTGAAAGCCGAAACAGATAAGCTGACAAAATGTCTGAACTTGGCTCACGAAATGACCGACATGTGGGGTGGTCTGCCGACCGAAATTTTTCCTGTGGTCGTTTCTGCGAACGGGTTAATTACAATCAGCCTCTCGGGTCACCTGAGGCGACTGGGACTCCGTGACAGACCGCTCCAAGCTCAAATGCAAAAGACGGTGCTCCTCGATACCGCCCGCATCGTCCACCGGTTTCTTTCCCTTTCCCCCTAACCCTCGGCCGTTTGGTCTCCCCTACCGAGGGCTTCCATCTGGTTGGGTTTTTATTTATTTATGTATTTTTTATGTATTTATTTAATTTTATTGATATTTATGTATGTTTATCATTTTCATTTACAATTATATATTTATACAGCCCAACCAGATGAGAAAACTTTTCAGATACCTCAATAATAATAATGAATCTAAAATACAAATGATACATAGTAACTAACAAAAATATTATACGTAAACGTTTAATCATCATAATCATCATCATCAGCCATTCACAAGTGCACTGCTAAACATAGGCCGCGCCCAATAAATGCCACAAAGCACAGTCTTGAGCGACCAACATCCATCGACTTCCTGCATGTCTTACCAGATCGTCACATGTCAAAACTTTATTAACAAATTTCTTTAAAAAGCGTATAGAATATTATCGTAATAACCTATTAAAGTCTATAGATGCACATAAATATCCACAAAAAACAAGTAGATAGTATCTATCCCGTTTAATTAAATTATACACATACATATTATATATATATATATATATATATATATATATATATGTATATATATATATATATATATATATATATATATATATAATATGTATATAGGCTTTTGTTATGCTAAGACAATGCTATTAACCATCTTGGGGATCATCACCACTTACCGCCGGGTGGGATTGTAGTCGAGCATTGCATTATAATAAATAAAAAAATCTAAACAACTTTCGCGTTTTTACTTATCGCCCTCGCCCGATTTCACATCATGCTGTGTGGCCTTAATTACTGTGCTATATTAAGGCGAAAATCATTCCAATGTCATTATACTTCTTGTCTTACGAAATGTTTTTGTCGTGTGTGATTAATCACTGGTCAACGCGATAGATTCTTTAACTTAAGAAGTGTGTCACAAATCCTATATACGGTGTAACTTGAGGGGTGGATCATTGGTGGGGGGGGGGATTATCTCAATACCTATCCATTTAATCCCCCCCCCCCCTGCCGTATGTAATGCGATATTCGGTGGTAGTAGTATTTGAACTTTAGTAAAAATTTTGTTAAAATCCGATTTTAGCCAAAACTTCGCCATTGCAGCCAAACTACGAGTATTAGGCCTGCGACTGTGATTTTTTTCAAACATAGGATCTTTTGTACCTTTACATCAAACAGAGGATTAGTTTCGAGTTATTCTTAATAATTTATATTGAAGTCCGTTGTACAACATTTTTAATTTTTAATTATTATTACCTAGCAGATCCATGCAACTATACTATGGTTGTAGCACGAATGGGTCGGCTCGATCGGGTAAGGACCGCTATCACACAGAATACTAGTGTAATTTAGCAGCTTATTCTTGCTGTGTTTCGTATTGTAAATGTAGAGAACCGGAGAACGTTTTTACTGGAAACGATGCATTACATTATAGTCCTCAGGGGTTAAAACGCATTGTGCGTTTTGATTCTAAATCCAGTATAGATACCTATAGATGTTTATGGGCCTCAGCATACATATACCAAGAGGTGGACTTTGTACTTGTTTAAATATTTCATGGCCTTCATTAAGATGATGTACACTCATTTGGAAGTTTTACGGCATGTCAGTAGAAGGTACGACGCGAAGCGTCACCTGCAAAGGCGCCGTCTATTACGAAAAACATTCTTAATTTGGATACACATTTCTAGAAGTCGTTTGTTTAAAAGTTGAAAATTCAGAAAATATTTCAAATTATTTTAGTTTCAGATTTCGTGTTCCACTGATATAATTTATAAATGAAACAATATGTTGTGCTTATTCAAATAGTTTAAAAGTGTCTCGAAAAGACCATACCTAAATTTAAAAACGCGTCGTTTTCAGAGTCCTTTTGCAGTAAGTAAATGAAGTGCATGAAAACCCCTTTATTTAAACAAAATACCAGTTCAACTTTTATTTTAAAAACCATTTAATTTTTTATTTCATTTTAAGTCATGCTGAATAAATATTTTATAATATAAACTGATTTTACAATCACCACGTATGTGTTAAAACGGATAGTTATGTAGTTCGAATTGTTTCTTGAATATAGGAATCTTCAATAATTATAGCAAAGGTATAACTTTATTTAACCAATAAAAAACTAGTAATGAATAGCTAGAAACCCGTTAAACATTCAATGGCATTAACATACACGACCATTTTTACAGTCAAGATCACTTTTCATTGGTGTCAAGAAACCCAAGTGCCTTTTTAAATTATTATTATTATTATATAAGTAAGAATGGGTGAGTTAACCGTCAAATGCCTTTTGTACGCCGATGATCAAGTCATACTTGCGTCGTCGGCAGCCGAGTTGCAAATGATGGTTACATTAATGAACAAGACATTAAAAGAAAAGGGAATGAAAGTGAACGCAAGTAAGACGAAAGTTATGGTTTTTGAAAGAGAAGAAAGTAAAACGATATGTGAAATAAGAATAGAAGGGGAGTTGGTAGAGCAAGTAGATGAGTTTGTGTATTTGGGATGTGTGTTTAGCAGGGATGGTAGATATGATCAGGATATAGAACGACGAGTGAATGCAGGAAATAGATTGAATGGGGCTCTACACTCTATTGTGAAAAGTCAGAATGTGTCCAAAAAGGCACGTTTGGCAATTCACAATGCTGTGTTAGTGCCTACTTTAATGTATGGTAGTGAAAGTTGGGTATGGCAGAAGAAGCACGAGAGTAGAATAAATGCTGTAGAAATGCGGTCATTACGTAGTATGCTAGGGCTGAATCTGAATGACAGGGTGAGAAATAGTGTGATAAGAGAAATGTGTGGTTTGCAAGATGATGTTGTGACTAGGATTAAGAAAGGAATGCTTCGGTGGTTTGGTCATGTAGAAAGAATGAATGAGGAAAGAGTGACAAAGCAAATTTATGTTGCAGAGGTGAATGGCAGAGTCGGGAAGGGTCGCCCTAGGCGAAAGTTTATCGACCAAATAGGTGATATATTGAAAATGGGCCAAATTAAGAGTACCTTTAACCGACGAGCGTGTATGCGTAGGTATATGGATGTGGAGGAAGCGAGAGAGGTGTGTCAGGATCGTGCCAAATGGAATTCCATAGTCTCTGCCTACCCCTCTGGGTGACAGGCGTGAGTGTTTATGTTATGTTATGTTATATAAGTTTTATATTGTTCATAGAAATGCCTATAGTTCATTCTAATTGCCGTCTTAAGTAACATATGTATATTACATGTTTATATAATTAATTCAATTATCTTACATTGAAGTAATAATAAGAATACTAAGATGGACATAAAGTTATTTCAATCAAGAAAAAGTTAATACGCGTTGAAATGCGAAAGTCTGTTATTTTGTCTTATGAAGTAACCACAACCTTGTGATGGAAATATTAAAATTTATAAATTTAATTAAATGAAGAACCATGCAATAAACAGTGTTGTAAAATTTTATAACATAATGATATTTAATAAAAGTTTACAACCCTATTTAGTAGTTATTTTAAAATAGTTAGGATTAAAACTGCTCTTTCTAATTTTATTAAACGTTGTTCCATTTCCCCTATTTTTTTTATATCTGCAGGATGCTTGTTCACATAAAATTAATGTATATTAAATTAAATAAATAAATAAATATTATAACGGCTGTTTGTCAGTATGTAATATTATACATATACATTACTAGGTGGTAACTCTTTTTCTGTCTACGCGGGTCCACCAGGGTAGGTACCTACCGTCGCTAAATAATAGTGCTTGCAGTACCATGTTCCGGTCTGAAAGGCTGTGTGGAATTTCATCTAATTCCTCAGATGTAACAATGTACCTGCAGCCATCTTTAATTTTAGTCTGTTGCATGTATCCATGGGCTACAGTAGCTTCAGGTGAAATGTAAGTTCGTTTTCGAATTTTATTGTATACTAGCTGTTCCCCGCGACTTCGCCCGCGTATAATTCAGGGTTTTAATTATGTTGCGCGGAACCCCAATTATTTTTCTAAAATATAAGTAGCCTAACTTACTCCTTTTAACATCAACTATCTGTCAGTGAAAGTCCCGTCGAAATCGGTTCAGCCGTTTCGGAGATTAGCCGGAACAAACAGACAGACAGAGACAAAATTTTAAAATTACGGCATGCAAAAATTGTGTGTTTGTTATAAGTAACGTATATACTTTCATATGCATCTAATAAAAAGCTGTTATTTTGACATTACAAACAGACACTTCAATTTTATTTATTTGTATAGACTAGCTGTTTCCCGCGGCTTCGCTCGCGTGTTAGGGTTTTTTAGTTTTTGCGCGGAACCCTAATTCTTTTTCTAACATAAAAGTAGCCTAAGCTACGCCGTATGAAACCAGCTATCTACCAGTGACAGCTCCGTCAAAATCGGTGCAGCCGTTACGGAGATTAGCCGGTACAAACAGACAAACAGACAAAAATTTTAAAAATTGTATTTTAATTATAAGTACCGTATATACGTTCATATGCATCTAGTCAAAAGCTGTTATTTTGACATTACAAACAGACACTTCAATTTTATTTATTTGTATAGACTAGCTGTTTCCCGCGGCTCCGCTCGCGTGTTAGGGTTTTTTAGTTTTTGCGCGGAACCCTAATTATTTTTCTAAAATAAAAGTAGCCTAAGCTACTCCTTATGAAACCATCTATCTACCAGTGACAGTCCCGTCAAAATCGGTGCAGCCGTTACGGAGATTAGCGGGAACAAACAGGCAAAAATTTTAAAAATTGTATTTTAATTATAAGTACCGTATTTACTTTCATATGCATTTAGTAAAAAACTGTAATTTTAATATTACAAAAAGACACTTCAATTTTATTTATTTGTATAGATAAAATATACATATTTTGTATCGATCTCAATTTTTTTAATATGAAATGATATGTATATTTTTCTTCCGAGGTGAAGAGCAAGGGAGCTACGTTACGAATGCGCACAAACGGCCAGGTCGTGCTCGTGTTGAACATTCTATAAACAACACGGGTCATGCGCTAAGAGCCATGGTTTGACCTACATTACGAACAATGCACTCCCGGTAGAGCAGCTCTCGGTGACCTCCACTTTACCTATATAGGTGAGTTTCGTTTAAATACACTGCTTGTAAACTTAATGTAACTTGTCATTAAAGAAAATATAATTTGTAATTTGAAACGGCATGCTGCCTTTTTTGCTGTATACCCACATAATATGTTTTCAACAGAGAATGCATATTGTATTCCAAATACTACGTATGTATAGAATATTGTTACATTCACTGGTTTTCGACCTTAAAATATGTTCTTAGCTTTCAATTTCTTCAATCATAAATTAAGGTTTACTTCGTAATTGTGATAAGAACGAGGAAGAATATATCAATAAGACAATATTATCGAACCGGAAAATAAAGAGGATTAAGCTTGTTGCTTAAAATTTCCAGTCTATTTTCATAGAATTATTGTGTTATATATAGTTTACTATTTATATTCATTGGAGGGATTGTGATCAAGTTCTTGCTTATTTACCATGTTCAAGGGTATAGAAGCTATTGCCAATTTTTCTGTAAATATGAAACTCACTTGCACGTGCCGCATTGGATATAAAAACGATGAAACGCTGGCAACCGGACGAAAGAAAAACCATCAAACATCAAAAACATTTTACATGTTAGAGCCACGCTGTAGCAATTTTATAACTGGTTCACGATTGGGTCAAGTGCAATGAAACTAAGGCTTTAAGGTAGCATCATAATTATACAAATTTTTTTTTCATGTTTGTGTCACTTTTTAGAAAGGAAAATAAACTAAAATGCACTTTAAAATAGCCATTACTGTTTTGTATAAGAGAGATTTCTGCAGCATCAAAATGTAACTAATATGACTCTGTGGTTGAACTTTAAGATTTTTTAAACATTCAATTTAATGCGATAGAAAAGGTTGACATTGACATCTATAAATTAAAAAACACACAATGTTAAAAAAGAAAAAAATACTACGTGTCTTTTTAAAATATAAAACGTATAAATTGTAAACGTATTTGTCTAAAATATTAGTCACAGATTAAAGGTTAAATTATTCACTTCCAATCCGGAACTGTATTTATAAAAAAAATAGCTTTGTTTAAATAACAGTACTTTTTACGTACAAAAATTATTCATCACGTCGTCCCATGGGTGAAAATGTTGTATCCGGTTTACTTGAGATTACTAACGATACCCAGAAACATGACAATAAATGGCGAAATAACCAGCACAAAATTAAAACAGACTAGAATTAAAGTGAGGTAGCGTATTATTATTGTAGATTCAAAACTACACGCGCTTGCTTAACTGCAGCCTGCGAAAAATATATATATTATATACAAGTAAAAGGCCAGTTACGTGGGCTAAGCCCACTCAGGACATGTTATCTTTAAAATCACTGGTCAAAGACCTTTAGATTGATATAAAATAATAAGCAAAAAGTCCAAAGTCCAAAAGTCGCATCTCAGCTACTCAGCTCTCATTGTCAATTATGTTAGATATACGTTTTTGCTGACCATATTAAGTATCATGAAATCTAAATTTGCACGCCTTTTCAACCATTTTTACTATATTTACCAAAATAACATATCTACCAAAATGCAAGGGAGTCGCGTGCTGTTTTAAAAATACAATCTTTACAATGTTCCTACCATTATGGGCAATAGTGGATCACTTATAATACTTACTAGTAGTAGTAGTCACTTATAATAGAATGATAATGATTATATTGTCTAGAATGCGCTTAACGTAATCTTTAACGTTATTAAAAGCTTATAAGGTACAAGCCTATGTCAGATATGCATAAGAGGATTAAAATTCACTTGCATTCATGGAGTTATAGCTCTAAGCATTTAATATTAATAAAATCAATTTTAACCTAAATCGGATTAGTACAACGGCAGCTTAACTTAAACAACATTATATTCGAAAAATTACATTTAGAGTTCACAACTAAGGCTGCCTTTTTATGGCTCCATGCAGCAAGAGGCAAAAAACAAAACCCTTGATCACTGGACCTCTTTTCTCAGGAACAGATACGATATACTCGTATTGTAAAGTTGAAATTAATATCAAATACTAAAGTCTACGTCCCAATGAAGGTGTTGGAAAAATCAAGCTTCAAGTCAACAGAAATCAAAAGATCCGCGTATAAATTGCTACCTAGCCTATACATGTCTCACAGATGGTCACAGCGCTTCTTTCTTTTTTAAGATTTTAGGGTAAGGAATGCCCCAAAGCTTCCCCAAGGAATGCCACTAAACACTTCGCTCGCCAAGCATGGCAACTATGGCAAACGTAATGTTGTTTGCCATAGTTGAACAACGCCACACAAAGAAACAAATTACTTCAGGTAAAAAAAATAAGAAGACCTATAATAACAATAGCAGTTCTTATACGCAGTATTTTTAAACTGTAAATAGCATAATAATACTTTACAACGTTTAAAAAGAGTAATAAAAATTAATAAAAATGCAAAATCGAAACAACTTTTATGGCTTTAGTGAAAGCATTTAGTGTCCCGTTTGTGATTAAAAATAATAGTTTACGATATAATCCTATACCGACGCATCAAAGTAGTTGTGACGCTTGCAATTTCCTATAAAGTTGCCGGTAGGTACGATACTTTGTCCAAGGTTGCCGTAAGTAGGTATCGTAAAATAAAAATACACATGCACGTGAGACATGGTGCTGTGAAATTCAGCGTACATTAAAATTTATTGCTTCTGACAGCTACACGTTTATGTGAAACATTTTGTAAACATTTTGTACAGTTCAGAAAGCTAAACGGTACCATAAAATGCTGGCCGCGGTTTGCCGACTGTGAAAAAAAAAACAAAGAATCCTTAATTTCGCAAAGTATTAAAAAGGAATTTTACATTAAACGGAAGCACTGGTCCGATGAGTCTGAACAAATGTCAAGTGAAAGTAATGGCCGAGATGTTATGGCTCGGAGG
This sequence comes from Parnassius glacialis, assembly GCA_033319125.1. Lineage (NCBI taxonomy): Eukaryota > Metazoa > Arthropoda > Insecta > Lepidoptera > Papilionidae > Parnassius > Parnassius glacialis. The sequence goes on from JAVANC010000018.1 coordinate 37,091,024, forward strand.
GGTCATTACCATTACAGCCTATTAAAGAATCACTGTTGAACTCAGGCCTCCCCCATAGATTGCCTTTTTTTATAGAAGAGGGGGCAAACGAGCATGCGGCTCACCTGATGGTAAGTGACTACCGCCGCCCAGGAACAATCGCAACACCAGGGGAATTGCAGATGCGTTGCCGGCCTTTTAGAAAGGTGTAAGTTCTTTTCTTGAAGATCCCTAAGTCGTATCGGTTCGGAAAAATCGCTGGTAGCAACCGATTCCACAAGGAAGTTGTGCGAGGCAGAAAACTTCTTCTAAATCGCACAGTGGTGGACCGGCCAATTATCCAGACGGTATGGATGGTAACGCGAGTTTTGTCGCGATGTGCGATGGTGAAATTGAGCGGCTGGAATTAATCCGAACAATTCCTCAGAGCACTCCCCGTGATAGATGCGATAAAATACGCAAAGAGATGCAACATCTCTACGCAGTGCCAGTGTATTGAGCCGATCAGAAAGAACTCGGTCGTCGACGATTCGAACAGCTCTGCGCTGGATGCGGTCAAGTGGAAGGAGCTGGCACTGGGGTGCCCCGGCCCAGAGACGAGAACAGTATTCCACTTGAGGCCTATTTGCTATGATTGCCATGCTTGCCAGGCGCTTGGCACCGTAGTTTTTTTTTAGTATTTTGAGACATTATCAGGAAGAATTTGCTTCTATCCGTCTCCTGTTTAATTTCCTTCTCTTACGACACTCGTAGGATGTCATGGGGTAGTGGATTCTCTTACACAGGCTTAAAATATAACAGGAAGTTGTTATACATCTATATACACATATCTTCTACCCAAAATTGAGCCGCAAGCTTTACAAAGCCTGGACCTTGGTAGAGCAAATTTATTACGCGATTTTATTAAAGGTCATAAAACAGTTTTTATAATAAAATAATTATACAAACTTAATGATTGATAATTCCATTGCGAACTACAAGATTATCTACTCGTTCGACGTTATGCGTGTCCTTGATAGATCTTATACAAATAAATCAAATATTTCACGTTAACCTCCAAAACAACCGCAATTAAGCAAACCTTGTCCAAAAACTCGTTGTAATGAATAAATCGAATAAAATTAAAGCTTATCAAGTATTTTAAGTACACGATTGATGTATTATCACCATTAATCCATTTTAAGCAGTAGATATATAATAGAGTCTACTTTAATCAAAAGCTTTTTGTACGTAAGCGTGGTCAGTGTTTAGACAGTAAAACTATTTATGTGAAATATTAAATAAAGTGGACGCTATAGTCCACAGACATCTACATATCTTGGTATTAAACGAAATTAAAATTGTTCTGTTAATTTAAGAGCATGTTCCTTCCTTAAAATTTCCACATTTTATTACAAATGACCTTATAAGACATTTCGCAGATGTTTTATACATAAATACTGGGAAACTGCATATGATTCGCTTTCAATACTGTTCACATTGGTCTTGGTTTTGGCTTTTAAACGAAGTTAATGTTTATGATTTTCGAATCTGTACGTATACAATAGTATATGTCCCTGACAATGTAATTTACTGCATATGGTAAATGGGAAGAATGCTCGTCAGACGACGTAACGATTTTTTTAAATATTAGGGTGATAAACGAGCACACAGTCCACCTGATGGTAAGTGGTTGCTGTGGCCTATGGGACATCTACATCTATCTTCGATAACGAATCAAAATGCAGATGCGTTGTCACTCGTGAGGACTAAGATGGAATGCCTCGTTTCCAGTAAAAAGGGTCTCTGGTTCTCTACACTCACCATACGAAACACAGCAGTGTTAAGCTGCTATTTTACGCTGGTATTCTGTGAGAGCGTGGTCCTTCCCCGGTCGAGCCGACCCATTCGTGCTACAACCATAATATAGCTGCAGCATGGCTCTACCACGTTAATAAAACAAAGGTTAAACAAAGGCCTTAGATACGTTTTGACCCTTGAGGGCTCTTCCCAATACAACGTTCCATAACATTACCGTAACCGTATGAAGTACATGAAAAAATATTATTTTTGTAAATTAATATACAAACACGAAGACTAGAGCGTTTGTCCCTAACCAACACCGACCGAAGCGCGTCATGACCGAAAGAACAGCGGATTCACGACGAGAATATTTCACAGCTGTCAAGTAGATATATTCTCCAATCTCGCTAATTATACCAACGCCGTTATCTCTTGGCTGTTTCCAATGTTTTTACGTACCTGATGTAATGCTAAATAAATAATAGTCTAAAAAAACATTACACGCCCTTATTTATCATGATAATATTATTTTTTCATTTGTAATGCGTAAACAAAAGTTAAGGAACCTTTAAACATTTCCGCATGCTACGTTTTAATGAAGCATTTATAGTATATGTTAATTATTTTATAAAATACAGATATTTTTTTTAATCGTATTGTATAGTATAATATAGTATTTTCTGCATAAATAACAGAGGTATGTCACATTTAATAAAACTTATTATTCGAAATTTATTACTATTAAGTTTTATTTTAAGTTTCGTCGTTATGGGTGCATGGTCACAGGGGGACTGAGGGGTCTTGACGTCCTGATGTCATTATTTACCCGAGCTATCTTCAAATTTTAAATATAAATTTTTAGTTGTATCCACGCAAAACGAACTTAAAGTATTTTGAAGTGTTGCATTAGTATACTCGTAGTATACTGTAAACATGTTCAGGATTGTCCCAGCCATTACATCCGTTTTAATAAACCACAAACTGTCGCATGAGAACACCTATTCCTACCAAGGGCGACTTGTGAGGCTATTGAAATTAAAAAAAAACATCAATCATCATCCTAATTTCAATTCCAATAGGAAAATGGATGGCTGCTCGCTATCCAAGAACTAATACCTAATGAAAAGATCCGAACTCTACGCAGGCTGATTGACAGTCATGACAACGTATTTCAATTAGTATGCCAAGCGTTCCTCGATGTTCCTCGTCCAGCAAATAACTGTTTGTGAGCTGGTAAATGGGTGGTACTTACCATGATATTTCATTGTTGAAGAACTAGTTTCATTAAAAAAAAACATATATTTAATATTTACAGTGAAAAATTTACAAAATAAAATGACATTTCAGACAAGTGACAAGTGATCGCTATGGATATGGCAATGTCAAGCATGACATACGCATTTTGTGTTAGCTTACCGTAACTAAGTCTATTAAACCGTGAAAAAGACCAATGTATGAAGTAAATTACTAAGATCCGGCATTAAGGACGGCTTTGAAACTTTCCATTTCTTTTTACTTGTTGGATTGTGTAGTACGTAGATAGATATGATTAAATTTTTAATATTCATTTTCAATCCATAAAAACCGAGATCCAATTACAGTTTTCTTTGTTAAACATAGATATTATGAACAACAAAATCTCGGTGTATTTAAGTTTAACTTAGCTTATTTTAGTTTAATTTAGCAGTTCCAAGTGCTAATATTTTGTGAAAGCCTAAACAAAATTTGTGCTATGATATTGGCCTTTATTTAAAATGACTGTCGAAGGCCAACGAGAGACTGTGTATTTAATTCCGCTGTAAATATTCATGATGCTAAAAATTATCAATATGGAAACGTGATCTTACCAAATTTTAATCAATTAAAACAAACGAAGTAGTAAAAGTAAAAAGAGGCAAAATTGAACAACTTTTTACTAAATTCCTTGAGGTACAGCGATTATGAGAAATGTTATGGGTTTCGGTAAATAGCGTATAGCAATATTGTTTCGACAGACGTCGATTCCGGAGCAGTGTCAAGATCGGAGAATTCTTTTACGCCTGTCAAGCGAGGCGACAAAGGCACATCCTGCCTATAACAAGAGAAGCCTATGCTCAACAATGACGGAAGTAGACGGCTCCGTGGCGCAGTGGCTTAGCAATGAGTTCCAGCGCTTGTAGCTGCGGGTTCGAATCCCGCACGGAACAAGTATTTGTATGGCCTACAAATAATTGTTCCGAGTCTGGATGTTTGTCCTTGTGCAATTTATATTTGTAAACTGCCTCCACGATACAGGAGAAAATCCTAGCGATGGGGTAACGTTTTTTTAAAAAAAAATGTAATTATATAGGACAAAGAAAAAGATATAGAAGAAAATAAATTACTTTATTACCTTGTTGAATTGAAAGTCCAGTTTGTTACGATGATAGAAACACACAAGTAGTATGTATTGTTTGGTTTCTAAAAAATCCATAGGTAAGTACTTACTATCATTAAAATAACAAAAAGTAAATGCCGATTACAAAAACTAACAAAAAGAATGACTCTACCACGTAGAAGCATAGCTGTACATGGTAGAGCCATGCTGCAGCGATATTAATACTATAGTTGTGGCACGAATGGGTCGGCTCTACCGGGGAAGGACCACGCTCTCACTGAATACCAGCGTAAAATAGCAGCTTAACAGTGTTTCGTATGGTGAGTGTAGAGAACCGAAGACCGTTTTTACTGGAAAAGAGGCATTCCATATTCCTCAAGGGTGACGACGCATCTGCATGATTCTTTATTGAGGATAGATGTAGATGTCTATGGGCCACAGAAACCACTTACCATCAGGTGGACTGTGTGCTCGTTTGTCACCCTATCCTATATATAAAAAAAAACTAAAAAGATTAAAATAATTTGCCATTCTGAAGGCGGTGCTAAGATATAGTATATAAAAAATTAAAGCAGCGAATTCAGAATGTGAAATTCTTTTTAGTACTTTGAAGTCGGCTTTTACTTTTTGGTAAAAATTATTATTTATCGTTAGAAGTGGAATACCGCAATCTCAATATTGTCTAAATAGCTCCTTAGACTATTCACATCAAAAATTTTATTCCCTATTTTGCCACACTTAGGGATATATTTTTCTCAAAATGTATACGGGACTATCCCTACTAGTACTAGTAGTGACCAGTAGTAGTAGTAACTTATTTAATAAACCACCAATTGTGAACCGACTTACGGTTCACAATTGGTGAAGATATCGCCTAAAATACATAAAAAAAACTAACTTCAATCGAATTTTCTTCCAAGCCTTCTCCTTTTTTAAAGTCGGCTAAAATAAAATCGAAATGTGTGCACTTTAAAGAGCTACTTTTCCCCACAACACTTTTCACATTTACTAAGAGATCTATTCTGTATGTATATAAGTAGATCGTTGTACTAGAAATATCGGGAGGGAGACCATTCTCTTCGCAACTCTTGTTTTGCTGCACTTTAACGATATGTTTATGTTTTTAAGCAGTCTGAAAGGCGGGTCAAGGGGGCGGATCCCCAATTGAGGGAGATGACATCTTGATGCTTATCTTCGCCAAACTGAATCCGTTCACCTTGTCGTTTCTGAATTAAGGCTTTTATTAATACTCTACAGTCTTCATTAATTGGGTGTCGCATACAAAGCGTATATCTTCATAATTTCAGATTCAATTCGAAATCCTTAGCCGCGCCAGTCTCTCCACACCATAATAACTTGTATATGTTCAAGGCAATAGTTTGTATAGACTAATGTGTTTACTGTTTACCATTAGGGCCCCTCAATCACTATTGAACAGTAAGCGGAACTAATTGCAAATTTTATAGTAGTCATAAGTAATTTGCACGCCAATAATATCAAACTAAAACAAGCCTGTGAATATTTGTACTTATCTTTTTATAATCAAGATATTTAAAGAAACAAACTTAGTTTTAGCTATGATTACAAGTCATTATATTATACACAGTAATGTCATGTCAGTAAAAAATGAGAGAGTCGGTACAAAAACAATGGGTACAAAAATGAATAAAACTACAATCGGTCATGTTATTGTTTCCAATAGCATTCCGAACTTTGCAGATGTCTATAAATAATTTTAAAAATATACTTACATTTAAGATATTTTAGCATTGACCCAAAAACGGGTTTCCCTTCCAATATATATATATTTCGCACATAATATTATTTACAGTATGTACTTGACAATCAGTCGTAGTGAATTGTTGATATGTTTAAACACATTCATTAACGAACTTTTAACAGTGGTAGAGCCACGCGGCAGCTTTTGCTGTCTCACGGATGGGCCGGCGCGAACCGGGGTGGTACCACGATCTCACAGAAAACCAGCGTGAAGTAGAGGTTTACCTCTGCGTTTCGCTTGGTGAGTGCAGGTGGCCGGAGGCCCTTTTTACTGGAAATGAGGCATTCCATCTTAGTCCTCACGGGTGACAACGCATCTACATTTCGACTTGTAATAGAGGATAGATGTAGATGTCTATGGGCCGCAGCAACCACTTACCATCAGGTGGACTGTGCGCTCGTTTGTCACCCTTATCCTATAAAAAAAAAACTTCAATTGTAAAATGCTACATATGTCTTGTCACCTCTGAGGACTAAGGAGAAATGCCTTATTCTGTAACTAGCGATCCGCCCCGGCTTCGCACGGTTGATTTCTGGATCTCGACAACAACGCCACCCACCGGACCCAACTGTGAATCTATACCATTCTCTAATCAACGTCAACACACAGAAAATTTCATAAAAATCGGTCCAGCCGTTTAGGAGGAGTTCAGTCACATACATACACATTGACAGAAGAATTATCTATACAAATAAATAAAATTGAAGTGTCTGTTTGTAATGTCAAAATACCAGCATTTTACTAGATGCATATGAAAGTATATACGGTACTTATAACAAAAACACGATTTTTAAATTTTTGTCTGTATGTCGGTCTGTCTGTCTGTCTGTCTGTTTGTTCTAGCTAATCTCCGAAACGGCTGGACCGATTTCGACGGGATTTTCACTGGCAGATAGCTAATATTATAAGGAGTAACTTAGGCTACTTTTATTTTAGAAAAGGAATTAGGGTTCCGCGCAACATAATTAAAACCCCAAATTTCACGCGGGCGAAGTCGCGGAGAACAGCTAGTATAACATATAATATGCATGTTTCATACGTATAAACCTTCCTCTTGAATCATTCTGTCTATTGATGAAAACCGTATCAAATCCGTTTAAAAAATCTAAGCGTACAGACGGCGAGAAGCGACTTTGTTTTATATAAGTACGTATATACTTACTAAATCTAAAGTTTTCTACTATGTAGAGATTATGCTGGCTCTCTACACTGTTCAGACCGGACCACAGCAGTGCAAGCGCTGCTATTTGGCGACGGAAATAATAAGACAAAAAAAAATAATACGTGAAACCGGCATTATGAAACATGATGATAATCTGAGTTACTATGTAAGCCTGACAAATAATAAATGTTTGTTGAAGGTTTTTAATTTGATATCTTACGAATGCAGTTATGTCTAGTTTTAGAAGAACGCGGCAAACATACGCCAAATGAGTGCAAAATATTAAGATGTATATGTTACTGTAAAAGTCCGTATTTAGGTAAATCTTAAGTTTTTCCTTCAAATCTTAGGATTTGCCAACATAAGTTGGTAAATGTAAAGTTTGGTATAAATTGAGACGATTTTTCGGGCTTTTACCATAAGAGTTTGGTACATGCTAAATTTTACCAATGACTATTAAGTAAATGCTGATTTTGAAAACAAAAAGATATAATAAAAGTAGCAAGTATAAAATACTGAATAGGATATATATATATATATATATATATATATATATATATATATATATATATATATATATATAAATAAGATATATGAATAGGATCGTGTGATTGGCTTTATCATAGATAATATACTATATAGGGCAGAGATGAGCCACTCTGACAAATTATTAGGTGACAAAACGAGGGAAGTTTCTATTGCGCTTTTATAGATGGTGTTGGGATTATAAATTCGTGAAAAATACACTAGAGGGCGCTATCAACTAGGTTCAGTATTATTTTCTACATAATTCAATAAAATTAAAAGGATATGTAACTAACTAATTTGTTTTCAATAACTCTTCATTTAGTTTGTTTTAGTTGAGCATTTTATGCATTGGTTCGTTTAATTTTATCTCATATACCGCCGTATTTCAAAACTTCGCTAACATGATTTAGGCTTCGGAATAAATAATAAATACCAACAGTGGCGCCATCTTTTTAATAGATTGTGTAAAAATATTGGGGAAAATAGTATTTTTAATGACTGTGAGATCGCGCTAGTATCAACGTAAAACTGAGGACTTTCATACACCTGGGTTTCATAGTGTCCCATACAATACTGACGACCGGAATTATACCCGGTTTGGCTCCGGGCTTAACTCCGACGAAAAACCGTCTCGTGGGCATGAGGCCTTACGCTCTTATTTGTGTCGTTAGTTAATTTATTTGCGGGCATATACATACTCACACACACATACACACAATATACATATAGTACCGTAGTACTCAAAAAATATTATAAATATGTAAATTGATTTTATTCAATCCCCAACAAAGCAACGATATGGTTTCCACTTTCATAAACCTGTCTGGGATTGTACTTCCAAAACGTTCGTAAAACGTGAGTCCGCGAACGCCTGCGATCGAACGTGAACCATTTCCAAGTTCTAGGTTAACGGACTGGTCTAGAACTGGTTGGGTTGTTGGCCTTTACACAGTATTCAGATGATGTCAACATTTTATCTATTAATTTTAACGGAAAAATGTTATTATAAGTTCAAAAAATATAGTATTTATATTTCTTTAAAAAGAAAAAAACACTGTTTAATAATTTCTAACCACTTTCATATTTTGTAACTTACCTAACTTGACTTATGTCCAACCATGGACGTATAAATTAACGTCCATGTGTCCAACAGTTAATTTATTAACATACTTATGTAACTACATATATGTATATATTTTACCCGACTGCTCCAGAAGGAGGGTAATGTTTTTCGAGAGTATGTATGTACATATGTATCTTTTTATAGTATAAGGGTGATAAACGAGCACACAGTTCACCTGATGGTAAGTGGTTGCTGTGGCCCATAGACATCTGCATGTATTCCACGTTTGCGAATCAAAATGCAGATGCGTTGTCACCCGTGAGGACTAAGATGGAATGCCTCTTTTCCAGTAAAAAGGGTCTCCGGTTCTCTACACTGGTGAGTACACGAAACACAGCAGCATTAAGCAGCTATTTTACGCTGGTATTCTGTGAGAGCGTGGTCCTTCCCCGGTCGAGCCGATCCATTCGTGCTACAACTATACTGTTAATATAGCTGCAGCATGGCTCTACCACGTATAAAATTAGATGTCTATTTCTTTGGCAAGCTCTGTAGCCTAAACGGCTCGACGGATTAGAACATAACGAGTTGTTAGATTCGTATTAGTTGTGCAAGTGACGTAGGGTATAAATATTTTTCTCTTTTAAATAATTTTCTACATTGGGTTTGTTTTTCTTTAACCCTCTTGCCTAACCCATTATCTATACAAATAAATAAAATTAAAGTGTCTGTTTGTAATGTCGAAATAATAGCTTTTTACTAAATGCAAATGAAAAAAAAACACGATTTTTAAAATTTTTGTCTGTCTGTCTGTTTGTTCCAGCTAATCTCAGAAACGGCTGGACCGATTTTGACCGGACTTTCACTGGCAGATAGCTGATGTTATAAGACTTTACTTAGACTACTTTTATTATAGAAAAAGAATTAGGGTTTCGCGCAAAAAATTAAAACCCACGAAATCCAATCGTAATAAATTACGCGCGGGCGAAGTCGCGGGGAACAGCTAGTCTTGTATATTATTCAAATCAACACAGAAGTAGCGTCCTGTGTAAAACTAACAACCCACAGCACATTATACTTACCGAAAACTCGTTAAACGAGTTTTTTTTTAGTGTGGTGACTTTAAAAAATACTACTAAAAAGCATCTAAAAATTGTGGTGTTTTTTTTTTCAATTGAATCATAATAATTAGCAGACTTCGCTTAAAATATCATTGTTCAATCCCAGTCGTACATCATCATCATTACAGCCCTTCATAAGTCTACCACTAAACATAGGCCTCCAAAAAACGTGGTCCTGAGCCATCTGCATCCATCGACTACGTGTATGTCTTACCAGGTCATCTTTCCATCTATCAGGGAGTTCCCCATGCACTTCGCTTATCAATGCGAGGCTGCCACTCAAGAAGCTTTCTTCCAAAACGATTGACGGTTCATTGCCACTACATTACATTGCCAGTACAGTTTATCGAACCCTCGGGAACAATGTGGTTGTTAGTCAAAGGAAAACTTACTTGTCTGAGAGATAAACGAATTTCGATGATAAATAAAGTCTGACAAACGGGACTGCGGAGAGCGGCGGACTCTACTCTACTCCAAAGCTTTCCCAGAAATGAGAGGAGGACTGTGTTCAGCGATTGGACACGTGAATGCTTTGAGATTGAAAGGCAGAAACATATTACATTAGCTTATACAGTTATACGCAATCATTGAATATTAATATTTTAATCTCAACGTATCATAGCGAATGGCACCGGCACTGTGTGCGTTACAATTGAATATGCATGTCAAGACGAGATAAGGCATGAAATAGCGTCCTCGATTAGTTTGTCTAGGTACTTTTAGTTTTGTTGTAATAGACAAAAAAGAAAGATAATACAGTGATTCATGACGGAATAACTTTAGGAATTGTATTTATTTTTATATATAAAAATTACGTGTCACATTGTTTGTCCTTGACGTGACGACGTGGTCCTTCATTGCTGGCCGTATGAGGAAGCTCAATGTCGCTCAGCGAGCTATGGAGAGGGCTATGCTCGGAGTTTCTCTGCGTGATAAACTTAGGAATGAGGATATCCACAGTAGAACCAGAGTAACCGACATAGCCCAACGGATTAGTAAGCTGAAGTGGCAGTGGGCCGGCCATATAGCTCGAAGAACCGACAACCGATGGGGAAGAAAGGTTGTCGAGTGGCAGCCTCGTACCGGTAGGCGAAGTGTAGGGCGTCCTCCCACAAGATGGAGTGACGACCTGGTAAGACATGCAGGAAGTCGATGGATGCAGGTGGCTCGGGACCGTGCTTTGTGGCATTCCTTGGGGGAGGCCTATGTTCAGCAGTGGACTTGTGAAGGGCTGTAATGATGATGATGATGATGATTGTTTGTCCGCGATGAACTAAACTACTGAACTGATTGCAATAAAATTTTGCACACTGTGTGCAGTTTGGTCCAACTTGAGAAGAGATAGGATAGTTTTTATCCCTATAAGTGACCCTCAATATTTTTTATAACGAGTTTATCAATTTTTATAGGACACAGGGTCGTCGGAGAGGGCAGAACAACGTATGCCTGGCCAGCTAGTTATATATTATATTTTTTAAACGGTCTCATGTGGTACCGTCCCGTACCGTGGTGTGAAAGTTCGTCTGGGTCGGGAGCACAATAAAATAATATTATTTAATCTTGGTACTAGCAATTTATATAAAATTATGAAACTGAAAAGGTTCTGTTGCGATGAATAGATTTCTTCCACCATATTCTTCCTCAACGAGCTATTTCTTTTTAATTTCCTTCTTTTTAAAATGGTCAAGAATCGATAAATACTTATTAAGGCAAGACGCCGCTTGATGCCGCTATTATTTCGACGTCTTTCATCGTCGCTGGCTCAACGCAAACTGAACTGAACGGTGAACGCATCGCGAGAGTGTAAACAGGCACTCGTTACCTCGCAACAACACGCGAGCTGCGAGGCGAGGTACGAGAAGAGGCGCGAGGCGAGAGTCTAAACCCGCTATAATAAATGAAATATTTAAAGTGTAGCTACACGGTGTGGTGCGAAGCTGCATTGTTCACCGCCTGTTTTTTTATATAGGATGCGGTGACAAACGAGCACACAGTCAACCTGATGGTAAGTGGTTGCTGTTACCCATAGACATCTAACAATAAATAATGAAAATGCAGATGCGTTATCACCCGTGAGGACTAAGATGGAATGCCTCTTTTCCAGTTATAAGGGTCTTCGATTTCCAACACTCACCATACGAAACAAAGCAGTGTAAGTTGCCGGAGGCCCAACCCCCCCCCCCCCCCCCCATCAACATGGTAGCGGAATTACACATTAGACTACCACAGGAGGGTACCAGTACCCCTGGAGAATCCCTCGCTGAGCATCCACGACCATGTTAGTCCAATCCTGAGCGTGGGTGGCTCAGGCTGCCCCGCGTATTCTGGGGGGGGGGGGGGGCAAAATTCTGCTCAAAAACATAACTGCTCGGGGCAAACTGAGCAACAATACCAAGGCGACCCCTGCCACGCTATCCGTGAATTTCTGCAACATCAGGGGACTTCACTCCAACCTAAACGCCGTCCACTACCATCTCAAGACGGCGAAGCCGTTTCCTCTCCGGCTGATATTTCGTATCTCTCCTACCCGGGGTACAAACTGGAGCACTCCTTTGTGCCTCGGGCCGGAGTTTGCGTGTATGTCAGAGAGGACATCTGTTCTCGACGCGTCGGCAGTCTTGAAGGTTCGGACTTGTCCATCCTTTGGCTACGCGTAGACAGCGACGACCATCCGCGCGTCTACGGGTGCCTCTATAGGTCCCATAGCGGTAATGCCGAAACAGACCGACTCATCGACCACGTCCCAATGGCTACAGATTCCTTGCTACAACAGGTCCCATCCGCAGAGATCGTGATCCTTGGCGATTTTAACGCCCACCATGCCGAATGGCTCGGTTCACGTTTAACCGATCATGCGGGTAGATCTGTTTATGACTTTGCCTTAGCATATGGTCTGACACAACTGATTACTTCGCCTACGCGGATTCCAGATGTGGAGGATCATACACCTTCCCTGTTGGACCTTCTGCTGACCTCTCATCCGGACGGATATCAGGTTTCCGTCGATGCCCCTCTCGGCTCTTCGGACCACTGTCTGATCCGGAGTATGGTGCCACTCACGCTCCCTTCGCGGTTGCGTTCTGCAGGTTGCCGCCGTGTTTGGAATTACAGGTCGGCGGATTGGGACGGAATGCGGTCTTTCTTTGCATCCTACCCATGGGGGCGGGTTTGCTTCTCGCCGGTGATCCCAGCGCTGTTGCTGACTCTGTCACTGATGTGGTGCTACAGGCAATGGAACTATTTATTCCATCATCTGTGGTACCCATCGGAGGCAGATCTCAGCCTTGGTTTGGTCGCTGCTGTAAGACTGCATTACGCAGTAAGCAGGAGTGTTGTCAAGCCTAGGCTGCGGCTTCGGCGACTCGGGATGTAAACACCAGCACACTTAAGTATTATTAGTTATTGCCAAGGCAAAGTCAGAGCACATAGGCAGAATTGGCGAGAAACTAGTTCGCCTTCCTTCGGGAACCCGTGCATTCTGGTCTCTCGCCAAGGCTGTCCAAGGGAATTTCTGTAAGCCATCACTACCATCTCCGCACAGGGAGGACGCCTCACTGGCCCAAGACGCAAAAGACAAAGCCGACCTTTTAGGCTCCCTTCTTGCGTCCAACTCGACTCTTGATGACAGGGGGAAAACACCGCCGACCATCCCGCGGTGTGAGTGCTCCATGCCGGATGTGCTGTTCTCACAGCGCTCGGTTCGCAAAGTTCTTCTCTCCCTGGACATCCAGAAGTCGAGTGGGCCTGACGGAATCCCCCCATTTGTGCTGAGGACGTGTGCTCCGGAGTTGGCACCGGTCCTAACGCGTCTTTTCCGGTACTCCTACTCCCAAGGCGTAGTCCCGAATTCATGGAAGACAGCTTTTGTCCACCCGATCCCTAAAAAAGGCGACCGCTCAGACCCGTCCAACTATAGGCCTATCGCGATCCCCTCCTTCTTCTCCAAAATAATGGAATCCATTATCAACTGCAAGCTCATCCGGTACCTTGAGGATCACCAGCTGATTAGAGACCGCCAATACGGTTTTCGTCGGGGTCGATCAGCTGGTGATCTTCTGGTCTACCTGACCCATAGATGGGCGGAGGCAGTAGAGTCCAAGGGGGAGGCGTTGGCCGTTAGTCTGGACATTGCGAAGGCCTTCGATCGGGTTTGGCACAAAGCGCTTCTTTCGAAGCTCCCTTCCTATGGGCTTCCCGAGAAATTGTGCAATTGGATCACCAGCTTCCTTGCAGATCGGAGCATCAAGGTCGTTGTAGACGGTGCATGTTCTGATTACAAGCCTATTAACGCTGGTGTTCCACAAGGCTGTGTGCTATCACCAACGCTGTTTCTTCTGCATATCAATGATATGTGGCTAACTGGTAACATTCATTGCTATGCGGATGACAGCACTGGTGATGCTCTATACACAGGCCGTGCTAATATTTCTCGGGAAAACGTCTCCGAGTACCGGAACAAACTTGTGTCTGAAGTCGAGTCTTTGCTGGACAAAGTCTCGAACTGGGGGCGACTAAATCTAGTCCAGTTTAATCCTCAGAAGACACAAGTTTGCGCGTTTACCGCTAAAAAGAACCCCTTTGTCGTATCTCCTCAGTTTCAAGGCACTCCCCTGGTTGCCTCAGCCAGTATCGGAATCCTCGGCGTCGACATATCGAGTGACGTGCAGTTTTGTGGTCACTTGGAACAGAAGGCCAAATTGGCCTCTAAAAAGCTTGGCGTGCTCAGCAGAGCGGGACAGTATTTCATGCCGGCACACCGCCTGCAACTTTACAAGGCGCAGGTTCGGCCTCACATGGAATACTGTTCCCATCTCTGGGCAGGGGCTCCCCAGTGCCAGCTCCTTCCACTTGACCGCATCCAGCGCAGAGCGGTTCGAATCGTCGACGACCGAATCCTTTCCGATCGGCTCGATTCATTGGCGCTGCGAAGAGATGTTGCATCCCTTTGCATTTTCTTTCGCATCTACCATGGGGAGTGCTCTGAGGAATTGTTCGGATTAATCCCAGCCGCCAAATTTCACGAACGCACATCGCGGCAGAACTCCCGATACCATCCACACCATCTGGATGATTGGCGGTCCACCACTGTGCGATTTAGAAGATGTTTTCTTCCTCGCACGACTTCCTTGTGGAATCGATTACCATCAGCGATTTTTCCGGACCGATACGACTTAGGGACCTTCAAGAAAAGAGCGTACTCCTTTTTAAAAGGCCGGCAACGCATCTGCAATTCCCTCCCTGGTGTTGCAGTTGTTCATGGGCGGCGGTAGTCACTTACCATCAGGTGAGCCGCATGCTCGTTTGCCCCTCTCCTATAAAAAAAAACGTATAGTACTACTACTGTTTAAGAGATTTCGGTGCAGGCGATGAGGGCGATTCATCACAGTCTATCAAACGTCTATTATGAGATATGTAGGCCTTCCCATAGATTGCATTTACCACGCGTAAAGTAACACATGATTTAAATTTCGTTTATTTTTATTTTCGCAAAATTCAAGTTGAAAAAGAAAAACAGGGTTTGATCGTAGAAGAGTAAAATATTTGAAGTTTTATGTATTTTTAAATGCTAAATCATAATAAAATAAAAATAAAAAATATTATCGAAAAAATAAAAAAAATATTTAGGGGTGGGTTATTATATAGGGGTTTGAAAAATATATGTTGGCCGATTCTCAGACCTACCTGATATGAACACAAAATTTCATACAAATCGGTTGAGCCGTTTCGGAGGAGTTTGGTAACAAACACCGCGACACGAGAATTTTATATATTAGATTGTTGTTAGAATGTTCGTAATATTAACTGTATTCTGGTATAAATTTGTAAATATTGTGTCTGTTATATTTGTTAATAAAATAAAATAAATATTTAAGCAATAAAACTTAGATTAATTATTACAAAAATAGTTTTAAGAGTTAATAACCTCCAGACGCAAACTCTTTTAAGAGGTTCAGACTCAGTAGGTGTTAAATTTCTCTAGGGACTGCGAACCGTCGCGTCGCTTTTTGTGCCTTTTAATACCTATCATTTGATATTTATGATGTAGATAAAGATAAACCCTTGTCCCTTTTATAGCGTTGTTGTGACTCAATGCATTCTTACAGGTAACTAAAATAACCTTGTAAGGTATATATACCTTAATGATTTTTTTTTACTAATCTCAATACATAAAGGCTGTCAAATCAACTTTTTATATTAATATTTTATGTTAAGAAAATAGTGTAACAAGTCAAATTAAAAGACGGTAAAATACTTAAAAGATTTTTTTGTTTGATTTTAGTTTAATCAAAGTAAACATTGAATCACGAATACATAAATGAAACGTTAATAATTTTATAAAATTTGTGTATTAAATATTTTATCCAATTTTATTTTGCTTTCTTTATCAACAGTCACGATAGTTTTATGGGTAGGTATATAGGTTTTTAACATAAAAACAAAACTATTTCATTATTTACTTCTAATATCAGAATTATCTAACTGTATTCTGTATTATTATATTTCATAGTATTAAACTTTAACAGACAAAATATACATTTTAAAACAATCAAGTTAATCTATTTATTTTTCATATTTCAAAAGATTTAAACAAAAAATTTAAACAGTCCATTTTAATTTTAAAATTCAATTCGATTAGAAAAATATTGTTAGATTAATTTATTGATAAATAGAATTTCGGCACGAAACGTTTAACGAAACTGTTTTAACCTTTACAAGGGCATTGAATATTGATAAATAACACAATTATTATAGTTTTGCTAATATTTTTGCTAAGTGCTAACTTTTATTTCTTTCTTAGAGACATGCGATCCGCCCCGGCTTCGCACGGGTGATAACTGGATCTTGACAACAGCGCTACCTACCGAGCTCAATTGTAAATCGTTCAGATCACCCAGAGACCCACTCTAACACAGACACAAAAATTCATCAAAATCGGTCCAACCATTTTCGAGTTCTTGCGAGACTAACGAACAGCAATCGAATTTTATACATAGAAATTGAATGTATGAAGCTTCTCAATTTACACTACATCGAATGTAACGATAGACAGGGCTCATTTTTAAGGTTTCCACGCTTAAGTACAGTGGACAAGGTACATAACCAGCTGTGGGCTCTAACGGGCTAATGTAGAAGAGCCTTGACCATTATCGACGTGAAAACGCAATCAATTATCATATATATTTCATTTGTTCTGCTTGTGCATTTTAGGTTTATTATTTATTCTAGGATAGTACTCCTTATCAAAAAAAGGAAACTGTATTGACAAAAGACTAAATGTAGCAGGCTACGTCTCTACTGTGTGTCCTAAAGTGTGTGTGACCTAAAGTGTCCCTTTATTTTGGAACGTATTGTTTGTAGGCCATACAAATACTTGTTCCGTGCGGGAATAAAACCCAAGGGCCTAGATGCCGCAATTCAGCGCTAAGTCACTGCACCATAGAGCTGTCATCAATTGCCATTAACAAATTCAGTGGTGCCAGTGGAGATTGTAATCGAATCACTTGCGTATATTAAATCTATGACGGGCGCCCAACCACTAAACAACCATGGCTTTTAGAAAACAGAAAAGATGAAATACAGGAAATTCGCACCACAATTTGCATCTTTCCAAGTGAAGAAAAGTGCTTCCAACACGTTTCAACAGTAACTTAAGCTATTACTTGTTTAAAAAAGTTCTCAAACAAAAAGTTTGTGCTTTCGAATAAATAGCTCAGACTCATCTTCTAAGATTAACCTTCACCTTTATACTTTGAAGCTGTACGTGCGTACACAGTAACATTGTTTTATATTGGATCATTATGTTACATGTTAGAAAATAAACGGCAGCTTTATTTTTTCTTAATGAGTCATAAAAATATACTGTTGTTAAATAGCAGGTACAATAATAATCAGTCAAAGGAAACCGCGAGACACAACTAATGTGTTTTCATTTCATGCGCTTACACTGAAATTCATAGTCCAGATATGGAACGATTCAGGCGCTATGCGTCGAATTCAACCTTTTAGCATTTCATAGACAATAGGAACCCCCAATTTAACGGGGTTGGTTGCTGGCTATCTGAATTTCGTCAAACAAATAAACCCCTAGCTTATAACTTCATATCGTGAAACGTACATTGGACAACAACAAAAGTTTAATTAACTTTAACTTTGCTAGTTTATCTGCGACACTGCTTGCTAATCTGCTTTTATTCGGTAATAAATTTAATTTTTGCTGCCGTCAAATGATTCGTACAAATGGAATCAATAATTTTAACAAAATTGTAATACACAGAGTATTAAAGAAGAAAGAAGTAAGAACTTTGTATTAATTTTCAGTAACACAAAGTACAATACAATTTATAAGAACTTTATGAAAATAACGAGCGAAATCGTTGGAATTATAATTTTTACTTTATTTTTATTTGTTTCTAATTTTCTTCTAGGGAGAATTTTCATGGAAAACATAATAAGATAATAGACAATGACGCATGAAATTCTATTCAGATAGGGGATTCTTCGGTAGTTGTTCATGAAAGACAAGATTGATTCATTGAGTTATGGATTTCGGGGGACCCATTGACTATGAATTCCATTGTAAATGTAAATAATATGTGTACGCACAAGCTGCGAGTTGAGTGGCGTAGGAAAGAAGAGCATTAGGTTTGAGGCCGCGAAATTGCAAGTCAAATGAGGTGAAGGAATGTTTGAATTAATCAAAAGATGCCTGTTAAATTTAACTGTTTAATTTTAAATTATTACAAAATAATTCCTAGTTATTTTTATCTCACTGTTACGTGAAGTACAATGTTGTCACGTGATAAATAAATATCTTTATCCAAAAAATCATAATGGAAACCTTTAAAGCAATCAATCCATCAAACACAAAGTTACGGCAATAAAAAAAGGTAGTAAATCCGTGATTTATCACAAACATCTTCAATTGTATTAATATATGTAAAAACTTGATTTGAAACCATTTCGGAATTATTCCCGAAATAAACAAGAACCGGTTTAAAAACGAGTAAGTGACCGAAAATAAAAAATGGAACCAGATATTTCCATGATTTTTGTTAACATCATATACATATTATAAGCATCGTGTTATGATTCAGGTACAAAATGTGTGAAACGTCAAAAAACAAAAACGTTATTTTTGAAATTTACATTACATTATTATGCTGGCGAATGTACGTAATATTGTGGGCGTCACGTCACGTCTAAGATAGCCGATCTTGTCGTCCACGATATGTATAACTCATGTATAAAAAAATGTATAACTCATTTAATAAAAAAATTGTGTAGCTCACACGGGCCATTTATGTAGAATAAATTATACCTTTTACACAACAACACTGTTTAGTTCAGTATTGTAAAACTTGTCATGTCAGATATGAATTATCTGAATAAAACGATATAGAAGAGAAATGAAAAGCAACTTTCCAATGAAAGATATGACTAATTTAAAGTCGAAATCATAGCTTCTTTTATTTAGGAAAGTACACTGAAAAAACATTTGCGTCGAATAGAATAGAATAGAATAGAATAATTTTTTATTCAATATAGATCACATGTGTAATTCTTATTGAAAGTCATTTTTTACTTTACCACTGGTTCGAAAAAAAAACCTCCGTCCTGGGAAGAACCAGCAAGAAACCCAGCGGGACTTTTTTTTTAAAGCAAATTTTGCAATAATGGTTATACAACTATATAAGTACAAAATTTATTTTAGGAACAGCTTGGAAGCGATCACCTCATTCCCAGGGGTTATTATCAACCATGTATTCATTTATACTATAATAACCCTTTTTATACAGTTTCAACTTAACAAAACATTTAAACTTGCTAATAGAGAGAGCCTGTACACTTTCCGGGACCTTGTTGTAATTGCGTATACATTGCCCCAAGAATGAATTACTGACTCTGTGGAGTCGAGAAACTGGTAACACTAGCTTGTGTTTGTTCCTAGTGTTTACAGAATGCACATCACTTTTTTTACTAAAACTACCTTTGTTTTTGTGAACATACATTAAATTTTCGTAAATATACTGAGAGGCCAAAGTTAATATATTTATTTCTTTAAATTTTTCTCTAAGAGACTCGGTTTAAGGTTGTAAATAGCTCTTATGGCCCTCTTCTGCAAAAAAAAAATAGTTTCTAAATCACGCATTTTCACATAGCAAAATCCCATAAGACATTTTGCAATGGAAATAACTGAAATAAATTAATCTAGCTCTCTCGACATCAGTGAAATCTCTAGTATTTTTTGTTATGGTTGTAAATAGCTCTAATGGCCCTCTTCTGTAAAACAAAAATAGTTTCTGAATCAGCCGCAATATAGAACCTATTCCACTTTTGAAATTTGGTTAAAAAATATTTTTCAACATGTTTAAAATAATGAATAAGCATTATTCAAATAGGAATTTGATGGATGAACGTGGCTCGAAGGATCGTGCTTTGTGGCATTCCTTGGGTGAGGCCTATGTTCAACATTAGACTTGTGATGATGATGAAAAATCAATAACAGATATTGAATTAAATCATTCATACAAATCATAGGAACAATAATTATGATAATGAAGTGAATTCGATCGTAAAATTTCGATCGACTTTAGTCTTTAATGGCAGTTATAAAGCTGTCGGGTAATTTGTTTTGATTTTTTGGCAGAGCTGATGTTGTGCAACCCACAGTCACGTGTTAGAAGCAGATACGGCGATTTTTACTTTCTTTTTTTGATCTTTAATTCTCCAGATTTAAATCACTTGTAACGCACCGTTTGTAAAACATAATGTATTTTTTTTGCAGCAGCAAATGTTACCTTTCATAGCTGAAGACGAACAAAATCCACTAATTAACCTTTGTGACGTGTCGTGGCGTTACTCATCTATTTCTTGAGTTGCCTTAGGGTTAAATTAAACTAAATAGAAAAAGCGTTGATTCGAAATCAGTGGAATTTGTTTAAATAATCATTGTTATTACAAATATAGGTAACAATCATGTAATTACATAATAATAGGTTTTACAAGACATTATTATGTTATGATATTATGCTAACAGAACTGATCTAAAATATTTACTATAAAAAACACAGCTATTATCTAGATTATTGGTTGGTATAACTGTTTCTTTTTAATAAGTTAATTATCTATTATAATTTATATATTTATACATGTACATGGAAGAAAATGTGAAACACTATTGGACAGATTCTAATAGACTTTTACTACAAGTTAGTAAAAGTTTATATACAATTTCAGCTATCTTACTATATTTGAATTTCAATTTTAAACAAATCGCAAACATTTCAGTCGTATTAAATATAACTAAGAAAAATACAATACCTACACCAATTGATCAATTTTAATTTTTGTTTATTGCAAAATTGTAAACAACTTTAAGGTCGCACTATAAGCCTGTATCCTTTTTGGGGTCGTAAGAAATTGAGAAGAAGAAAATACTAAGAATTGACTGTGCGACTATTACGGTCGTATATTGTTGATCGAAGGTCGTATATATATACGTTTGCTAAATAAATGGGGAAGATTCCCAAAGCAACAATAGAAGGGCCACCCACACACCATTATCTTGCTGTAAAGATTTTCGGAACTTAAAAATGTACTAGAGAAATAAAGTCAAATTACGAATACGTACAATGCTTGAAAATTTTTCGTTTCTCTCACTTTCTCTCTCTCTCTCTCTCACACACAAACAATCTCTTTTATTGTAGTAAACATAAATCCGACTTAAAGAAAAATATCTTACCTTTGTGCAGAAGGAACAACCGCATCCGCTGATGACTGTGACCTTGTCAGGTGTAGCGTCTTCCAAACACAGCTTGCAGTTGACGGGAACGGCCGGCACAAAGACACCACCAGCGCCATCCAGCGAATACCTAAACGAAAACAACTGGATTAAGAGAAATACCGAGATATATTTTTAACACAATCTAAGTATGGGTTATCAATATTATAATTTTATACCAAAATAGAAGTGACAA
Source organism: Parnassius glacialis (assembly GCA_033319125.1). Lineage (NCBI taxonomy): Eukaryota > Metazoa > Arthropoda > Insecta > Lepidoptera > Papilionidae > Parnassius > Parnassius glacialis. Next base: position 37,112,773 of record JAVANC010000018.1, read on the forward strand.
ATGAAACTACATATTACAACCACCTAAAGTGGTTACGGCAGTCCATAAACACCTGAAACAAACTACATACGAAGAAGGTTCCGGATGTGTTGTCACCTCTGAGGATTACGATGTAATACCCCACAGCCTAAAATTGTACTGGCTCTCCAACCCCTCAGACCGATACACTGTAGTGCAAGATATACTATATATTCGAACGTGGTAGAGCCATGCTGCAGCTATATTAATAGTATAGTTGTAGCACGAATGGGTTGGCTCGACCGGGGAAGGACCACGCTCTCACAGAATACCAGCGTTAAATAGCAGCTTAACAATGCTGTGTTTCGTATGGTGAGTGTAGAGAACTGGAGACCCTTTTTACTGGAAAAGAGGCATTCCATCTTAGTCCTCACGGGTGACAACGCATCGGCATTTTAATTCGCAAACGAGGATATATGTAGATGTCTATGGGGCACAGCAACCACTTACCATCAGGTGGACTGTGTGCTCGTTTGTCACTCTATCATATAAAAAAGGACTGTTGCTTGATGGAAGAAACGAGTAAGAGGTGGAACCTACCCAGATAGACTAAATAGAAAGGGAGTCCTAGCACCTAGTGTTACAGAACAGTGATCACCAGCGTGGCTACATTGAGGTTGTTTAAGATATCGCATGAAAATAGGAACTATGTAAGATATCCCATTGTTTTTTTTTATCAAATGATATTAAATAGAAGGAAATAGTACTTTGTCAATTATAAAATTTCCAATTGTACAAAATATTATTATTTATTTTGCCTTATAACCTTTACTATGAAATTGTAAATACCAAAGTTTTTTATCTTTGTCGTGTCAGAGATTAACTCTGCTCACTTATAGTTATCTGATGAAACAATTAACAACTAACAGGGAAAAATTCTATTTAAACAATAAAATTTTCTCGTATAGTCAAGGTTATGCATATGCATGCGTATTAGTGTTAGTTGTTTGAATTATAGAGTACATTAATCATCTTTTAGCTGGTTTTTATTAAGCTTTTTTATCAAATCAAATTTATTAATATTTTATACAGACTACACTAAGTAAAGGATTAAGCAACAAAAATAAAAGATTAATCCGACAAAATGTTAGCCTTCTAGAAATAACGTAACGCAATCGTAAATTTGTCAGCCTGTAAGTGTTGTAAGAGGCGACCAAGGGAAACAAACCAAGAGGACAGCAGCATCTTTCTAACAACAACTAAAAAAAATCTGCGGTTGCAAACCCGTCTGCCAAGCGTGGCCACTATGACTAATAATCCCTTTGAGGCAATCTATGAGGGAAGCGCGTATGTTCAGCAGTGGGGTTTTAATAGGCAGTAACGGTAACGGTTTCTGTGTCCGTGTGTAGGACATAGATGAATGTTTTCTCAGTCAAAGACTTTTATATACTGTACCCATATCTGGGCAGGGGCTCCCCAATGTCAGCTACTCGACCGCATCCAGCGAAGAGCGGTTCGTCGACGACCGAGTTCTTTCCTATCGGCCTGACTCACTGGCACTGTGTATTTTATCGCATCTAGCACGGGGAGCGCTTTGAGGAATTGTTCGGACTAATTCCAGACGCTCAATTTCACCATCGCATATCGCGACAAAACTCGCAATACCACCTATACCATCTGGGTGATTGGCGGTCCACCACTGTGCGGTTTAGAAGAAGTTTTCTTCCTCGCACAACTTCCTTGTGGGATCGATTACCACCAGCGATTATTCCGGACCGATAAGACTTAGGGACCTTCAAGAAAAGAGTCTACTCCTTTTTAAAAGGCCGGCAACGCGTCTGCAATTCCCCTGGTGTTGCAGTTGTTCATGGGCGGCGGCAGTCACTTACCATCAGGTGAGCCGCATGCTCGTTTGCCCCCTCTCTTATAAAAAAAAACATATACTACTAGACGGGTTCAGCGGCCTTAATACATTGCATAGTAATGCCGCTTTCACACGAGGACAGAACAGTGAGACAGTAGTACCAGTAGAAGTAGGACAGGACAGTTTGAAAGGACAGTGGTGTTCAAATATAAGACCAAGTACTAGGAAAGCACAAATAGCTCTGGTTGAGCGAATTGCAATTGTAAAGAGTGAAATAAATAGGAAAGAAAAACTTTGAATCAGACCCTGGGTAGCAAGAAGACCAGAGCTTGGTTGTTTATTTCAAGTTTTAGAAGAAAGAAGGATTGAAGATCTCCAAGAATTTAGATTGATTATGCGTATGACAAATGAAAATTATGGAGCATTGATGCACCTCATCAGTCCAGTATTCCTTCATCATACCCGCGAAGCGGGGCTCAGTCGACTACCGAATTAGTAATAAGGCGCAGAGAACTTAAGATGCAAGAGCGAACGAAGCGAGCTCGGGAACTAGAGGCATCCCGACTCGGACAGGTAGGTTCGAAGGGGATGCCAGGGTCTTAGTTCACTCACTTCGCTCGCTCACTAGACCGTTTGTGTTAGGTTACTTTAAGCCCTGCAAACTGAAATAGGATTCAATCATTTTAGTGTTAAAACAAACTAATTTTGTGTAAACAAACCACACGCCACATGCAAAACAAGCCAGCGCGCGCACACTGTCCTGCTCTTTGTCTTTCTGCACTGCAATGTCCTCGCGTATACACGACTCCAGCCACAAGATAGACGAACGGGAAAGATGGTGGGGGGAGCAAACTGCCCCGCAAAAATCGAACAGCGAGTTATTAGATACAACCTTGGTTACTGTTAAGATAGTACTGCTCTGTCTCGGCGTGTGCTTTCAAAAAGTAGCAGTACTGCGCTGTCTAGCACTCTGCCTCACTGTTCTGCCCTCGTGTGAAATCGGCATAAACAACGGACACCTCTCTAATTCCTTTAATCGACTGCGAGCGGACGAGAAGACTATTTCTTTGTTTTGTAAGCCGTGAATGTTGTTTTCGACAATCTAACACTTAAAACAAAGTCAGTGTTATATTGTATCTTTATTATTTATGTTCACATTTTGTCAACGCGATTTGAAGTTTATTTCATACAAGTATGTAACTTCAATTCGCCTAAAACAGTAACTATCGTAATTCAAAATAAAACTACTATCTTGCATGGCATATTTACCGTTGCCGCACCAGCGCGATCCGTAGCAGTGACAAAGTTTTTGTTTAGAATTGCCGGTCTAGTAGAATACATAGAAGTATTTGTTCTCAGTACCTGGAGCCGCCTGCGCCTGCAAGGGACAGCAGCGAGGAACATCGGGAGCAGACGGAGGGCGCTCGCAAGCGATTGTGCGCTCGTATCGGCTCGCTGGCCCGCTCGCGCTCGCTCAGCGCCAGCACTGTTGAGCATTTTCTCAGACCTGCAGTAAAGAAGAGAACTGTCTAATATTGCTAAGCTTATTTAAGGGAGAATATGCCACCTATTTATTGCCAGCCTCATTTGTTTTTTTTATAATTTTTTATAGAATGGGGTGACAAACGAGCACACAGTCCATCTGATGGTAAGTGGATGCTGTAGCCCATAGACATCTACATTTATCTTTAAGAATCAATATACAGATGCGTTGTCACCCATGAGGACTACGATGGAATGCCTCGTTTCCAGTAAAAAGGGTCTAGGTTTTCTACACTCACCATACGAAACACAGCATTAAGCTGATATTTTACGCTGGTATTCTGTGAGACCGTGGTTCTACCCAGGTCGAGCCGACCCATATATGCTGCAACCACAATATAGCTGCAGCATGGCTCTACCACGTTAAAGTTGAAGTTGAAGTGACTTACTAACTTACAGTCCACCTGATCGTAAGTGGCCACTGTAACTCGTGGAAACCTGCAGCTGACTTAAAATAAAGAACGCTACAGATGCGTTGTCACCTCTGTGGACTAAGAGGGAATGATTTATAGCCTTTCTTAAAGGATAAGGGTGACAAACGAGCACACAGTCCACCTGATGGTAAGTAGTTCCTGTGGCCCATAGACATCTACATCTATCTTCGTTTGCGATTCAAAATGAGATGCGTTGTAAACCGTGAGGACTAAGATATAATGTCTCTTTTCCAGTAAAAAGGGTATCCGGTTGTCTACACTCACCATATGAAACACAGCAACATTAAACTGCTATTTTACGCTGGTATTCTTTGAGAGCGTGGTCCTTCCCCGACCGAGCCGACCCATTCGTGATACAACTAGGTATACTATCATACTATCAATATAGCTGCAACATGGCTGTACCACGTAAAAAAATCTTGGTATCATACTGGCTCTCTATACCCTTTAGGTTAGAACACAGCGGTGTAAGCACGACTATGTAGCGACAGAAATTGGAAGTAGTTAGGTGGGGGACTAGATACTATGACCTTGAATTGTCCGCTGGGTTCAGCTGTGGTCAAAATCTCCCAAAAACTTTGCAACGTGATGCATCGACATATTAATAGAACCTTTGTAAATAAAATTAAAAATTAAATTTTTTTGTTGTACTCAACCGACTTCAATATAAATTATTAAGAATAACTCAAAAACTATTGATCAGACCTTGATAAAATTTATATGGGACCTCATGAGAAGCACCGGCTTTCAAACAAAAAAAGAATAATTATCGAAATTGGTTCACCCCGAAAAAAGTAATGAGGTAACACACATAAAAAAAGAAAAAAAAGAACATACAGTCGAATTGAGTACCGTCTCCTTTTTGAAGTCGGTAGAAAAAAAAGAACATACAGTAGAATTGAGTACCGTCTCCTTTTTGAAGTCGGTAAAAAAAACGAAATACAGTCGAAATGAGCACCGTCTCCTTTGTAAAGTCCGTAACAAATACACCTCAGACTAGGCTGAACTTAATACAAATTAAAAAAAAAGTCTCCTTTTCTGATGGCAAAAAGCCTATCGAGATGCGCCTAACCAAAATCCCGTAGACTGGTAATGAGAAGCAAAACTACAAATGGGAGGGATACCAACCCGTCTGCTAATCGTTTTGAGTATGGACAAACCTTCGGCAATTCATTTAAGAAATGCGTCATTTGGAGCATTCTAGGAAACACCCATAACCAGCAGTCGATTTGGAAGACTGATTAAGAAAAAGAAAAACATAAAATAATATAAGCATTATTAAGCATATTCACTTATAAAATGTAAATTACAAGGTGGAATGGCCAATAATCTAAGAATAGCCAAACGCAAATTGAAATGAAATACGAATATATTTAAAATTTATTTCCTCGAAGTAACAAATAAAAATTTCGATTATCAAACGAAATTTGTTTCTTCAAATTTACTGCTGTTTCAAAATGATGTTCTTCTGATAGAAAAAGAAACAGCGAGGAAACAGTGCAGGTAATCTTATTTTTGATATTCTTTTAACGTTAAAATACATAACAAAGTTGATAAAAACATTAAAAATGACACCCATATCAGTAAGTCAAGCATGTTATATGATATACTAAAAAAGGAAAAATAAAGAAAAGTACTTTAATATTTGAAGCTACTATTAAATACTATTACATAGTAGAGTAGTGAATTTACTCTAGCGAGTTAGTTATTATGGAATATTTAATAAACTATTTAACATTCGTTTTTATAATATAAGGGTAACAAACGAGTCAGTTTCATTTGTTCCATGATATGACGGCTACTACAACCCATGGACATGCAGCTAGCTACAAAGTTAAAAGGCTACAGGTTTATTGTTACTTCTAAGGACTGAAGACTTGAAGAAATGTCTTTTAACCTTATTATACTAGCACGCTCACACACAACACCATCGTAAAATAGCAACTTAATACTGCTGTGTTTCGTACGGTGAGTGTAGAGAACCGAAGGCCCTTTTTACTGGAAACGAGACATTCCATCTTAGTCCTCACGGGTGACAACGCATCTGCATTTTGATTCATAATCGAAGATAGAGATGTCTATGTGCCACAGCAACCACTTACCATCAGGTGGACTGTGTGCTCGATTGTCACCCTTATCCTAAAAAAAACTCTCTATACTTTTAAAACTAGAATTCAGCAGCGGACGTTTTGCAGTTAAGCGGAAATAGGAGGGTAGTCCATTGGAACGTTCTATGGACCACCTAAATATTTACACGGTACATAATATAAATGCACGTTTACAGAAGTATTTCGGCTGATGGAACTCTAAACACGGTTTTGTATCCATTCGCAAAGCGAGTAATAAATTCACTGTAATTTAGTATGCAAACAACATGATTGCTTCCAAATCGTTTTGTGTGCAATAGCACTATTAGAATTTCAATTACAGTCAAATACGATGCCTCGGTGTGTGCAAGCTGACGCTCGGTGCCGGCGTGTCTATGCGCAGTACAAGCTTCGAGCGGGAGTCGTATCACCAATGTGATTTTGCTTACATAGACATTGCGTTTGGGTTTGCATTTCTCTTTAAATAAAATCAATAATTTTGAGGCACTGAGCAATGATCTAGCCTTGTATTGTAAAAATATCCTCGTAGATATATCTCGAAGTTGTCGTAAGAGGCGACAAAGAGAAACTTCATCTGCACTGATAACTGAACTGACACTGAACCTGATAACAGCTGAATAAAAATAAAAATCTGCGAATGATATCTCACTTTCCATATTAAGCAATATATGCAAGAGACTTAGCTCAGCAGTAGACTTTTTAATAGGCTGTTATGGAGATGTAATAATACCTTAAGATTTTTAAGCAATATTTATTATTCGTGGAAGGGTCGCATGAGGTGACATGGTAAAATGTCTAAAAGACCACTCAGGCCCCGACATTTTATTGGTCCAAATTAGTCAGAGCTTGCAATATAGCAATGTAAAAATAACGGAGTCATTTTGCCAATTAATTTTACTGTTTTATCTTAAAAAAATTATCAACAATTAAAATATTGAATAATTTGTATGAAGGTCAAGTGAGCGCTAGAGAAACGACGATTGCAAGACGTTGCCGATAAATAAAATGTTTTCAGAAATTATCAATTACCTTGTAGTGGCGGTGCATGAATATCCATATCATCTCGTGGATGCCGTAAGAGACTTGGGAAAAATATTATTTTTAAATAACCGTGAACATCGTTGCGGTTACGAAATCGTCACAGTGAAAAACATCGTGACTTTATATTTATATATGCATTTTAGATTTAGTTAAAAGTTAAAGTTACAGCCTATTATACGTCCCAGTATGGGCACAGGCCTCCTTTCATTTCTGAGAGAGTTTTAGGGCAAGGAAATGTTCGCCGCGCTACCCCAGTACGTGTTGGCGACTTCACGTGTCTTCGAAATATTTTCTTTCTTATTTCTCAGACATGCAGGTTTTCCTTCACCGCCGAGCACGTGGTAAATCAGCACTTAAAATTGCAACTAACAATTTCATTGGTGCTGGCGGGGATCGAACCCAGGTTGCTCGCGTACTCTGAAATTTACAGCGGGCGATAAGCATCTGAGCTACCACGGCTCAGTACGACGGGGGACGACGACACACATTTTACCATTTTGGAAGTGTCTCTCGCGCAAACTGTTCAGTTTAGAAAAAAATTATATAAGAAACATCAATATCATTTTTGAAGACCTATCCATAGATACCTCACATGTAGGGGTTTGATGGAAAAAAAGTTTTTGAGTTTCAGTTCTAAGTATAACCCCCAAAATTTATTGTTTTTTTTTCTATTTTGTATGAAAATCTTAATGCGGTTTACAGAATACATCTACTTACCAAGTTTCAACACCATAGTTCTTATAGTTTCGGAAAAAAGTGGCTGTGACATACGGACGGACAGACAGACTGACATGACGAATCCATAAGGGTTCCGTTTTTTGCCATTTGGCTACGGAACCTTAAAAACCGATCTTTTTGGAACAATAAATCGATTAATCGATTTCAGATCGTCATGCCTAATCGGCATACCGTTCTAGGACACGGTACACGTAACTTAGTATATAGTGGCAGCTATGCCAAATATACCCCCTATGAGGCAATATATGGGGAAGGCATATTATGTTTAGCAGTGGACTTAAAATAAGCTGTAACGGTAAGTGTTTGTTGTTATAGTAATAAGATAAATTTAATAGTAGGAGGAACAAAAGACGGAACATTTTATTTTTATTTTGTATCGACGAAACGCGGGTGTTACGATGTTTAGGGCAGCGTTGCTGACGTGAGCGATATTTGCGTAAATAAATAGTAATTCAATCATAGGTATATACTTTATTACGCTATATTTGACCAACACCACTTTTATTGAAAACAACTTCGCCATAATAATCACGATATACCGAAATTGTAACATAAAACATAATTTTCGCACGTTGGACTTTGTGGAATATGAAAATTTGTATTTTACATGATTTATAGTGATAACTCACACTTTATATTTCAATTTCAGTTCCTTCTGACTACTTTATTTCATACGTGAACGAAATCTATAAAATTGTTATGAAAGAAAATATAAGCAAATAACTTTTAAAAACAGTGTAATTACTCAAACTCAAACTTATATTGCTAAACCATAATGTACACAAGATGTTATAAAATAATGTGAGACCAGTGTTATGGACCCTGTTGGGCACGCAATTTAGGGGCTAGGAGAGAGGAAGCTTATTTAACTACTTATAAGAATGTCATGGTGACTTATTGAGATAGAATTCAATTTAAATTAGTGATCATTTTGTAAAACCTATATTTTTTTTTTTTTTATAGTAGAGGGGGCAAACGAGCATGCGGCTCACCTGATGGTAAGTGACTACCGCCGCCCATGAACAACTGCAACACCAGGGAGGGAATTGCAGATGCGTTGCCGGCCTTTTAAAAAGGAGTACGCTCTTTTCTTGAAGGTCCCTAAGTCGTATCGGTCCGGAAAAATCGCTGATGGTAATCGATTCCACAAGGAAGTCGTGCGAGGAAGAAAACATCTTCTAAATCGCACAGTGGTGGACCGCCAATCATCCAGATGGTGTGGATGGTATCGGGAGTTCTGCCGCGATGTGCGTTCGTGAAATTTGGCGGCTGGGATTAATCCGAACAATTCCTCAGAGCACTCCCCATGGTAGATGCGAAAGAAAATGCAAAGAGATGCAACATCTCTTCGCAGCGCCAATGAGTCGAGCCGATCGGAAAGTACTCGGTCGTCGACGATTCGAGCCGCTCTGCGCTGGATGCGGTCAAGTGGAAGGAGCTGGCACTGGGGAGCCCCTGCCCAGAGATGGGAACAGTATTCCATGTGAGGCCGAACCTGCGCCTTGTAAAGTTGCAGGCGGTGTGCCGGCATGAAATACTGTCCCGCTCTGCTGAGCACGCCAAGCTTTTTAGAGGCCAATTTGGCCTTCTCTTCCAAATGACCACGAAACTGCACGTCACTCGATATGTCGACGCCGAGGATTCCGATACTGGCTGAGGCAACCAGGGGAGTGCCTTGAAACTGAGGAGATACGACAAAGGGGTTCTTTTTAGCGGTAAACGCGCAAACTTATGTCTTCTGAGGATTAAACTGGACTAGATTTAGTCGCCCCCAGTTCGAGACTTTGTCCAGCAAAGACTCGACTTCAGACACAAGTTTGTTCCGGTACTCGGAGACGTTTTCCCGAGAAATATTAGCACGGCCGGTGTATAGAGCATCACCAGTGCTGTCATCCGCATAGCAATGAATGTTACCAGTTAGCAACATATCATTGATATGCAGAAGAAACAGCGTTGGTGATAGCACACAGCCTTGTGGAACACCAGCGTTAATAGGCTTGTAGTCAGAACATGCACCGTCTACAACAACCTTGATGCTCCGATCTGCAAGGAAGCTGGTGATCCAATTGCACAATTTCTCGGGAAGCCCATAGGAAGGGAGCTTCGAGAGAAGCGCTTTGTGCCAAACCCGATCGAAGGCCTTCGCAATGTCCAGACTAAAGGCCAACGCCTCCCCCTTGGACTCTACTGCCTCCGCCCATCTATGGGTCAGGTAGACCAGAAGATCACCAGCTGATCGACCCCCACGAAAACCGTATTGGCGGTCACTAATCAGCTGGTGATCCTCAAGGTACCGGATGAGCTGGCAGTTGATAATGGATTCCATTATTTTGGAGAACAAGGAGGTGATCGCGATAGGCCTATAGTATAAATATAAGTATTACATATTTGTAAAATATTCATTAGTACTATAGTAACATTTATTAGTTAGGTACTGTTTTAATTTTTTTGTAAATATGATGTCATTATTTTCATTTTTTAATATATCAGGTAGTTTATTATATAATTTTATGGAAGAACTTAATGTGCTAGAACTGTTTAGTTTTAATCGGGAAGTTGGCAATACTAATTTATTTTTGTGTCGTAACATGTATTTGCATGGTAAATCTTCACGTTTTGTATAAAATTGCTTATTTTTTCGAACAAATTTACACATCTCCAATATATATAAGCTGGGTAAAGTTAATATTTTATATTTAAAAAAGAACGGTCTGCAACTATCAGTCTGATCTATATTTGCTATAATCCGGATTAATTTCTTTTGAAGGGTGAATAGAGAGGCTGCATCCGTGCTGTTGCCCCACAAAATGATGCCGTAACTCAGCCAAGCGTGCGCATACGCATAGTAGGTTGTTATCGCCGTTTCTATGTTGGTACTTTTTTTAATTTCGCGTAATGCATATGAAAATTACTTACATTATAAATTTAAAAATCTAATCAACAAATTTTCTTTTGTACCTACTTAGTTTTTTTAAATTAAAGTTGCCTCTTGCACCTTACGCAGCGAATAATTTAGAGAAGCGTAATTTAGTAACGAATCGAAAACAATACAATAACTTTTTTTAACAAAACTAATTTTAATAAAATTTTTAGAATTTTAATTGTATAATTCTTATAGATAACATTTAAAAAAAAGACTTGTTCTGAGCACTCTTATCTATTGTCCTGAGTAAACGTAGTGATTATATACTATTTGGTTCTAAGGGGTCCCTTCTAAATATTACTATACTCTTTGTCTAATTCTAAATAAAAAGTTCTAATTATCACTGAGGAGACCGATGTGGACCGGTAGGACTTGACAGATTAAAGTCGATAGATAGCGGTACACCCATTAACGATGTTGAATTAACAAGATATAGAATCGCCAAATTGGTGACGGAACCCGGCGTCAAAGGTGGGAGATGTATAGTTCTGCCATCGCCATTGCGCTTGAGATGCGTGGGTGTCCATGAGAATAGTATCTCTATGGCAGATGCCTATATCCATAAATAGTCACGAATTCGTTGCGGGTTGATGAGGGATAAATATTGAATTAAATTATTTCATTTTTATCACTATTTTCTCGATGAGTTCAATTTGAACTGATCCATAGACAGAAGAATAACTCTACCACCTAGAGGCCTGGACAATTCACTTTTATGATGATAACACTGTGACCAACAGTGCACTAATCTACTTAATAACTTTAAAAACAGTTGATTTATATAAGAGTGGAGTGAGCAAATCCATCAAGAAGTCAATTAAAGTTTCACGCTGGAGAGGAGAAAAATATTGAACGACGGTGAAGTTTATTACACAATAACCTCACCATTTTTGAATTTCTCAAATTACATTCAACGTTTATGGAACAAGGAAATGTCACAAAAATAGCTGCAATTGAATCATAGCTCATCTCATAAAAACGACACAAGGAAAGATGGTATTACAATAAGACAGTTACAATTAATAGCGTCGCCAAGGTAAATGACCACCTTGGCCTGCTTTGGAGACATCAATAATATTGATAAACAATACGTTGAAAATGCTAAAAATAATTGTTACGCGTTCTACTCGCTTGTGCGCCGCCAGTTTATTGAATTGTTGCCAAAGTAGTTAATCCTAACGAAAATTCACTCTTATCGAAAGTTTTTCCTTCATATCTAAAAATATGACAAAAGAATGTCGTAAAAACAAAAATGTTGTCCATATTTCTTGTTTGTCAACACGAAAAGAAAAAAGTGTAAAAGAAATTTTATTAAAGGCAACAATATTGTAAACACTATACAATACAATATTAGTGTATTCACCAGTATTTGATAACAGATTTTATACGTGATAGAGCCACGTTGTAGGTAGCTGTATTATGGTTGTGCAGCACGTATGAGTTGGCTCGACTGGGGAAGGACCACGCTCTCACTGAACACTGTTTCGCATGCTGAGTGTAGAGAACCGCAGACCCTTTTTATTTGAAATAAACCTAGCAAGCTAACAGCATAGCAAAGTGGCGAAGCAATCAGCTTTGTAGCGGTTTCTAACGGACAAAAAAAATTCAAAATAGGAGGTTCAGATGCCTGGTTGATCAGTAATCGATTGCTGAAAACAGAATTTGAAAATTCGAAACCGTTCTCGAGATAATCGTGGGACAGACGGACGGACGGACGGACAGACGGACAGACAGACAGACATCGTGAAATCAATAAGCGACTTCGTAAGCTTCGCCACTTAACAAGGTATTCCATCTTAGTCCTCAAGGGTGACAACGCATTTGCATTATGATTCTTAATCGATGATAGATGTAGATGTTTATATGCTCGTTTGTTACCCTTATTCTAAATAAAAAAGAGGATAGTTAGCTCTTCTACCTAGGGCTCCAGACGGACCATAGGTATACAACTGAACTGATTTTAGTGACCTAAATCTACTAGCATTACTTTTGAGAACAGAATTGAGAAACCATTTTGTAGCTAATACTTCCGACACTATGTCAAATCAGACGGGATTTACTATCGACATGATAAAAAATAATGACGATGGATTTTTATTATGCTAAGAATACCCAGAATAAATAGATCATTACTTGTAGCACAATTCAATAGTAATCAAGACTTACAATAGTCGTCGTTAATCGATCCTAAATAGTCCCGATGAGGAAAGTTAGAGAGAGATAAGAACGTTAATGGCCTGGTATTTATTGTCAAGGGTAATAAAGAGAAACGATAACCCACTAAGAATAATTAAATAAAAGTAAATCACTACTATACTACTACATGATTACTTGAGTGAAATTACGAAAAACTTAGTAATTTGGCGAATTATAACAGCTTTTAGCTTCTGCTTCTTCATCGGAGAGTAAAATCTCATTGCTGAGCCTCTCTCGTTTTAAATAAAATATTTAATTGCAATTATAAAATGCTTGAACTAGATGTCATGTCATGTCGCGCACCTCGGACACGTGATGACGCGGGTGAAATCGCGGGGCACAGCTAGTATACTATATAGGGCACAGCACAGTGTCCCGCGGGACGTTGCCGAGGTAAGATTTATGTCAAATTTTTACGCCAAAGAATGGTAATTTACCTAAATTTATGTATATAGTATATAAATATAATTTACGTATTGTATTTGGAACACTGGTGTCCGTCACAGGTCTTGGTATTTTACGTGTGGCATAAATGGAAAGGTACAACAGAAGCTATTAGATTTTCATTAAATTTTATATCACAGCAAGCCCCCAATTTTAAAATAATATTTTATAAGATAATTATTAAAATTTTGCGGAAATCCATTATATTAATAATAATTTTAGTCAAATGTACTGCTGAACGAAACACTATTGATATGACAACATATTGATTTTCTTGTAGATTGCTTAAGTTTGGAATTAATATTATTAATTATTAGCGACCCGCCTCGGCTTCGCACGGGTGATTTCTGGATTTGTGGCACAGACATTTACATCTATCCTCGATAAAAATCAAAATGCAGATACGTTATCACCCATGAGGACTAAGATGAAATGCCCCGTTTCGAGTAAAAAGGGTATCCGATTCCTTACACTCACCATATGACACAGCAGCATTAAGCTGCTATTTTACTGTGAGACCGTAGTCGTTTCCCGGTTGAGCCGACTCATTCGAGCTACAACTACTATTTACTATTTAGCAGCAGCCCAGAATAAATAATAGTACTACGAAGCTGCAGCATAGCTCTACCACTTTATTTATAGTAATTTGTAAACAAAATACATTTAGCGAGGTCATCATCGATCTGATCTATGTATCAAAACTGCCTCGTTGGTCTTTTTTGACGTGGTAGTATAGTTGTAACACGAATGGGTCGGCTCGACCGGGGAAGGACCACGCTCTCACAGAATACCAGCTTAAAATGGCAGCTTGACACTGCTGTGTTTCGTATGGTTAGTGTAGAGAACAGGAGACCCATTTTACTGGAAAAGAGACATTCCATCTTTGTCCTCACGGGTAAAGACGTATCTGCATTTTGATTCTTTATTGAGGATAAATGTAGATGTCTATGGGGCACAGCAACCACTTACCATCAGGTGGACTGTGTGCTCGTTTGTTACCCTTATTCTATAAAAAAATAATTATCGCGACTACTAGATGCCCGGTTTGAATCCCGTGTCGTGCCAAAATCAGTTATTGAAACTTTCTGTCAAGAAATTCGAGGTAGCAGCCCGAATTAGAAAGCTGTGAGTGTTTCGCCACGTGCCTTGAAAAGCACGTAAAGCCGTTCGCCCATCGGACTATGAAAGCGATGGAATGTAGAGTGCATTTATCCTGGCGCACACCCTTGTGCACTATAATCCTGTCCTACGCAAATAGCTGGTCTCCGAGGAAACTGACTACCGTGACTGAAATTCGGTCTGGAGGAAATTAATGTCATCATCTAACCTTCGAGCAGTGGCTGCGGTTGCGACAGCACCGAGTCTCGTGAGGCGGCGCGTCGCACCGGCTTGGCCGGCCTCGCCAGCGACTTGAGCCCACTGCTTAGTATGAGCTCGAGTGCTCGCCGCCCGCCGGGCCCGGTCGCGCCTGCTCCCATCTGCACACAAACATAAAAATATATTTTAACATTCTCACAGATATCATCCCAACTATATGTATAGTAAAGAATGGTACAGCGCACTAGCATAGTTTAACAAAAATCTATTAAACAAATATGACACCGTAAACTATGCAAGAGCCGTATGCAAGAGAACTAATGTGTTTTGTCTTAACTGTTTTATATATAATTCTTCATAGTGTTTATAATATTAATATAATTTAAGATTCTTTCAAACTAAAGTGAATTCCGTGCGGAACGCGGTAATCGATATGTTGGTTGCGTTCGTAAGCAATGAACGAGTATAGTCGCGTCAATTAATATGAAAATTGTCTAAGACACTATTGGTTCAATAAGTGTTTATGTTTTACAAGGTTATTATGCAAAAATTAAGATATAAGCACATATTATGTTAGATAAATGATCCTAGGGAGAATAAATAAGCAGGAACTTGCGTCATTTTGAGCAGCGAATTGCGCAAAATAGTATTTCACATTGTGCAGGCTTTCGGTTCAGTTTGAGTGGACCTTCTCTTATCCTTAATAATAATAAAACTGCTAAATTAAGTAGTTACTAACTGTTACTAATACTTAATTAACATGCGATTTTTTTATTTTGAAACCGTTGTACGGTCCAACCGTACATTTCTGCTGGCGTTAACATTTTACGCAACGCAATGACTATAGTTTGACAGTTACAAAAATTGACTTTGTTCACGTTTTCACCGTAACCGCGACGGACGCGAACTCATTATCATAACATTTAACATCATTATAACATTAACATTTAACATTATTCAACATATTTTAATCTTATATTTTTTACTTGTTTATTAAACGGTTTTGACATAAAATTTAAATTATTATTGAACATTCGACCAATACCCGAATAACCGTAACGTAGCATTGTTAATATTGCCATTTAATTGTCAGAATTTAGCAGTACATTATAATATTTATGTTTTTCATCAAATAGGACCTGAACGTTGTCAGTTTGTAAATATTTCGAAAATTTTCTGATATCGGACAGTAATGATGAGCAAATCAGACTTTACTGTCCGATCAATATAAACATTTTTCTTAAGGAGTAAAAATAATTTATTCTTCCTACAGTGGAGTTAATAAATTTAGTTTTTACCCATTCTTGCCTCAGCCATAAACGACAAGTTTATCAAACGGAGTAACAGTTTCGGTATCAGATCAATACCTTACTTGATACTTACTATCCCAGGTGTGGGTATTTTAGGTTGGACCATATTAGGATATTATATTTCGTTATCTTTAAGTAACAGGCAACAAAATTTACTACTAAAAAAGAAAAGATTCGCGAATTAAACAGTATTTTTGTAGTAGGTAGGTAGGAAACTCATTAATGTACCCCATTATACCTCAAGTGTATTCCCGGTAAAATTTTAAGAAAGAAATCCCACTCTCCTAAGGGTAGAATTTTCAATGAAATTATTTAGACATGATTCTCGTTGTTACCTTGAGGTTTTTTTATAGTAGAAGAGTGACAAACGAGCACACAGTCCACCTGATGGTAGGTGCTTGCTGTTACCCATAGACATCTACATCTTCATTTGCGAATCAAAATGCAGACGCGTTGTCAGCCGTGAGGACTAAGAAGGAATGCCTCTTTTCCAGTAAAAAGGGTCTCCGGTTCTGTACACTCACCATACGAAACACAGCAGCATTAAGCCGCTATTTTGTGAGAGCGTGGTCCTTCCCCGGTCGAGTCGAGCCATTCGTGCTACAACTATGTATAATATTATTGATATATGGCAGCATGGCTCGACCACGTATATAAGAGGTTGTGGTATTGTTAATCAAAAACGATCAAAAACGGGCAAAAACAGTCTACAAAAGACTATTTTTGTAAATAACTTTGCATAAAGCATTTGCAGTTATTGTAAATTGAGAACTAAAAGTTTTCAGTTCATTACCGCGCCATAACTTACTCTTCAACAACTCAAACGCAGCGAATTATAAGATAGCTATAAAAATGAAATCCCTTTTCACAAGCTAACATACTTTACGAACGGAGCTCGCTTTGGGGTCGCGATTCTCATTGTAATTGTGTCACGTAATGTGATATACCTTTCCATTATATTAGAATTTCACTATTTGGTCACTATACGCTTTGGATTAAGGGTGACAAAGCTACCAATTTATTACGTCACAAACAGCATCATAACAAACAACGTGAATATTAATTGCGAAGTGTTCAAGGCCGCGAAATACTAGTCAGTGGTTGGATAATATCCATTTCTATTTACACATATAAATAAAATTGAAGAGTCCATCTGTAATATTAAAGTAACTGACTTCTATTAAGCTCAGCGGGTTATTTGCATGCTATTAAGACATAGATAACCATTTTTAAAATTTTTGTCTGTTTGTCGGTCCGAGCTAATCTTCGTAATGGCTGAACCTAACTTATAGATACTCTAAAAGTTGAGCGGATTGTGCTGTAACTTTAAACAGTAGAGAGGAATGCCAGCAGGGATCTAGGCTATATTTTATCCGAAATACTCGAAGATTTTTCATTAAAAATTGATAAAATAAATAGTCTTTGATTATCTGAAATCTCAATAATGTTACATCAATAGAACAGAATAGAATAGAATATTTTTTTATTCAATATTGATTATTACATAATTCTTATAGAAAGTCATTTTTTTGTTTACCACTGGTTCGGAAAATACCTCTGTCCTGGGAAGAACCAGCAAGAAACCCAGCGATCATGATATATAACGAATAGATACTATCCAGATGAAGCCGAGGCGGGCCGCTAGTATGACAGTAAGTATTCAAGAATCTACATATAAATTACATCACTGCTTAGTCTCCATAGATTGCTGCTTATTTAACATCAATATATACTATCCACACGAAGGCGGTACGAGTCGCTAGTATGACAATAAGAATTCGTCAATCTACAAATAAATTACATCACTGCTTAGTCTCAATAGATTGCTGCTTATTTAACATCAATATATACCTATCCACACGAAGGCGGTACGAGTCGCTAGTATGACAATAAGAATTCGTCAATCTACAAACAAATTACATCACTGCTTAGTCTCAATAGATTGCTGCTTATTTAACATCAATATATACTATCCACACGAAGGCGGTACGAGTCGCTAGTATAACAATAAGAATTCGTCAATCTACAAATAAATTACATCACTGCTTAGTCTCAATAGATTGCTGCTTATTTAACATCAATATATACTATCCACACGAAGGCGGTACGAGTCGCTAGTATGACAATAGGAATTCGTCAATCTACAAATAAATTACATCACTGCTTAGTCTCAATAGATTGCTGCTTATTTAACATCAATATATACTATCCACACGAAGGCGGTACGAGTCGCTAGTATGACAATAAGAATTCGTCAATCTACAAATAAATTACATCACTGCTTAGTCTCAATAGATTGCTGCTTATTTAACATCAATATATACTATCCACACGAAGGCGGTACGAGTCGCTAGTATGACAATAAGAATTCGTCAATCTACAAATAAATTACATCACTGCTTAGTCTCCATAGATTGCTGCTAGTTTAACATCAATAGATACATCCATGCGAAGCCGGTACGGGTCTTAGTATAAGAATAAGAATTCATCAATCTACATATAAATTACATCACTGCTTAGTCTCCATAGATTGCTGCTTGTTTAAGATCAATAGATACTATGCACACGAAGCCGGTACGGGTCGCTAGTATAACAATAAGAATTCATGAATCTACATATAAATTACATCACTGCTTAGTCTCAATAGATTGCTGCTAGTTTAACATCAATAGATACATCCATGCGAAGCCGGTACGGGTCTTAGTATAAGAATAAGAATTCGTCAATCTACATATAAATTACATCACTGCTTAGTCTCAATAGATTTTAACATCATTTAACATCAATATATACTATCCACACCAAGGCGGTACGAGTCGCTAGTATGACAATAAGAATT
Organism: Parnassius glacialis; assembly: GCA_033319125.1. Classification (NCBI taxonomy): domain Eukaryota; kingdom Metazoa; phylum Arthropoda; class Insecta; order Lepidoptera; family Papilionidae; genus Parnassius; species Parnassius glacialis. Next base: position 37,131,487 of record JAVANC010000018.1, read on the forward strand.
CATCAATCTACAAATAAATTACATCACTGCATATTCTCAATAGATTGCTGCTTGTTTAACATCAATAGATACTATCCACACGGAGGCGGTACGGGTCGCTAGTATGACAATAAGAATTCGTCAATCTACAAATAAATTACATCACTGCATATTCTCAATAGGTTGCTGCTTGTTTAACATCAATATATACTATCCACACGGAGGCGGTACGAGTCGCTAGTATGACAATAAGAATTCGTCATTCTACAAATAAAGTTCATAACTGCCTAGTCTCAATAGATTGCTGCTTGTTTAACATCAATATATACTATCCACACGGAGGCGGTACGAGTCGCTAGTATGACAATAAGAATTCGTCATTCTACAAATAAATTACATCACTGCATATTCTCAATAGATTGCTGCTTGTTTAACATCAATATATACTATCCACACGACGCCGGTACGGGTCGCTAGTATAATAATAAGAATTCGACAATCTACAAATAAAGTTCATAACTGCCTAGTCTCAATAGATTGCTGCTTGTTTAACATCAATATATACTATCCACACGACGCCGGTACGGGTCGCTAGTATAATAATAAGAATTCGACAATCTACAAATAAAGTTCATAACTGCCTAGTCTCAATAGATTGCTGCTTGTTTAACATCAATATATACTATCCACACGACGCCGGTACAGGTCGCTAGTATAATAATAAGAATTCGACAATCTACAAATAAAGTTCATAACTGCCTAGTCTCAATAGATTGCTGCTTGTTTAACATTAATATATAACTATCCACACGACGCCGGTACGGGTCGCTAGTATAATAATAAGAATTCGACAATCTACAAATAAAGTTCATAACTGCCTAGTCTCAATAGATTGCTGCTTGTTTAACATCAATATATACTATCCACACGACGCCGGTACGGGTCGCTAGTATAATAATAAGAATTCGACAATCTACAAATAAAGTTCATAACTGCCTAGTCTCAATAGATTGCTGCTTGTTTAACATCAATATATACTATCCACACGACGCCGGTACAGGTCGGTAGTATAATAATAAGAATTCGACAATCTACAAATAAAGTTCATAACTGCCTAGTCTCAATAGATTGCTGCTTGTTTAACATTAATATATACTATCCACACGACGCCGGTACGGGTCGCTAGTATAATAATAAGAATTCGACAATCTACAAATAAAGTTCATAACTGCCTAGTCTCAATAGATTGCTGCTTGTTTAACATCAATATATACTATCCACACGACGCCGGTACAGGTCGCTAGTATAATAATAAGAATTCGACAATCTACAAATAAAGTTCATAACTGCCTAGTCTCAATAGATTGCTGCTTGTTTAACATCAATATATACTATCCACACGGAGGCGGTACGAGTCGCTAGTATGAAAAATAAGAATTCGTCATTCTACAAATAATTTACATCACTGCATATTCTCAATAGATTGCTGCTTGTTTAACATCAATATATACTATCCACACGACGCCGGTACGGGTCGCTAGTATAATAATAAGAATTCGACAATCTACAAATAAAATTCATAACTGCCTAGTCTCAATAGATTGCTGCTTGTTTAACATCAATATATACTATCCACACGGAGGCGGTACGAGTCGCTAGTATGAAAAATAAGAATTCGTCATTCTACAAATAAAGTTCATAACTGCCTAGTCTCAATAGATTGCTGCTTGTTTAACATCAATATATACTATCCACACGACGCCGGTACGGGTCGTTAGTATAATAATAAGAATTCGACAATCTACAAATAAAGTTCATAACTGCCTAGTCTCAATAGATTGCTGCTTGTTTAACATCAATATATACTATCCACACGACGCCGGTACGGGTCGCTAGTATATTAATAAGAATTCGACAATCTACAAATAAAGTTCATAACTGCCTAGTCTCAATAGATTGCTGCTTGTTAAACATCAATATATACTATCCACACGACGCCGGTACGGGTCGCTAGTATAATAATAAGAATTCGTCAATCTACAAATAAAGTTCATAACTGCCTAGTCTCAATGGATAGATACTGTCCACACGTAGCCGGTACGGGTCGGTAATATGACAATAAGAATTCGTCAATCTACAAATAAATTACACTAATGCTTAGATATCGTAGTTAAAGTATACTTTTAAGAAAAAATTGTTCCACTCATTAGCAGTTGTTGAATAACAATAACTTTTCATAACATACAGAAAATTCCAACCATTATTGAATGTTTTGTTTTCAACAATTTGTTGCTAGTGGCTGTTCTTTTGTAAACACCTACCTAATGCTTCACTCAACGTTGAACATTTAGGTAATTAGAATAAATATTAAGATAAGAGCTGTTTCGATAACGTCATACAAACAGTAACGGGACAGCGCAGCGCATCGAAACTTTAATTACATAGACGCCGCTAACGCAAGGGCGCCGTAAGTTCATTGTAAAAAGGATTATCAGTTTGTCTGTCTAACATGAAAAGTCAAAAGCCACTTTCATCATAAAAATTAATTATAAATGTTTTTAACTAGACAATCAGAAAATAATCGATTTAGGGCTGTGGCTAAGCGTTTGGCTGCTACGCCAAGACCGCAGGTTCAATTCCTAAAGATAACAAAAGGTGTTTGTATGGTCTACAAACAATTGTTTCGGGTCTTGTTTTTTGCCGTATGCTGTTTATGTATGTAAAACATCTTCACTATACAGGAACTTTAAATGACAGAATAAAATCATTATCAGTATCGGTAAACATGTCCATACTCCATCTTACAACGTAGGACAGGTGACAAGGCAAGACAAACAAACACCCAATACGGGCAACACTGCACTTGCATTTAAAATGCACAGACGCACGCAAATATGTCAGGGAAACCAAATACAAAGACACTGCTGGCGTAACACTGCCTCGTCAGTATTCCGTGCAGAAGCTGCTTTTACGTCCAGAGATTCCAAATGGAGTATGACGCAAATCGGATAAAACCGATATCTTACGATTGTTTAACCAATACATTGTTAAGACATAAGTTATAGAAGACGAAGTATTATTGATTTGGAGGAAATGAAACGGTTTTAACTTTGTAATTTCCGCGCATAAGTATCAATAGTCAATGAAATGAGATCAACCGTATCAACTTTATGTATTTAATCTAAACGTATATATAAATAAAAGTGAAGTGTCTGTCTGAATATTAAATACCTGTTTCAGTTTCTTGCTGGTTCTTCCCAGGACAGAGGTATTTTCCGAACCAGTGGTAAATAAAAAATGACTTTCAATAAGTATTATGTAATAATCAATATTGAATATAAAAAACTGGCTTCTAAGATACTCAGGTATTTTGTCTGTTTGTCTGTCTGTCTGTCCAGGCTAATCTTCTTTCCGAACAGATAAAGAACAATGTCAAGAGGGATCTTGGATAATTTTATCCTAAAAGCTCTGAGATTTTTTTAAAAACTTTTAAAAAATGTATAAAATATATGCTCTTTAATTATTTTAAATCTAAATGTTACATTAAAAGATCCTATCCAGGCGAAGCCGGGACAGATAGCCAGTAATAAATAATTACATGACCAGTATTAGTTCAAGGATGCTTATCCTGGTTGTCCACAGTTGGTCCTGGGCCTCTGCCGATGTAAGGATTTACCTTAATCTTCACGTTAGGCTTGGCGTCAGCAGGGAGTTTAACATTCAAAATATCAGACGCCTCGCACCTTTTACACTGAGGTCTGTCACCGATCGGGGAATTTAATGTCTGGCATAAACGATATCGTTATGTCGCAATTTATCAGAAGCCATTTTCTAGCATTTCGTCAAGTGTTTAGCAGTGGGACCATTTATGTGCTGACGAAGATTATTCTTTCGTAAATATTGGATAAAAATGTTCAAGGGTTTTTAACCAAAATAATGAAAGAACGATAACATAAATGTGTTAGGTTACAAAGAGGGTGACGCAAATGCGATTAAATCGATATTTGCCCTTCAGCGTTCGTTCGCTTTGAACCGGCCGTGCAAAATTGCACAGCAATCTCATTACATATTTATGGTTTAAATTAGTTGAATATACATTAAAAATTAGGACCTTCATTTTAACTTAGGTACACTTTTTAAAAAGTCCGCCCAGATGCGTTGTCATCCCTGAGGACAAAAATCGAATGCCTCGTTTCCAGAAAATGGGGTCTCTGGTTCTCTACACTTTACAATTTAATAACAATAAAGGAAAGAATACAAAAAAGGGTCAAAATATATGAAAAAAATATATAACAGTGCTGCCACCACTTAAGATAATTTTTATAATTTTTCTTTTATAAATCATTTAATATATCTTTAAAAATGTCGAGATCTGTGTTATCATTTGCCTTTGTGCGTGTCAAGCGGAAAACTGACGAGTTTTTCCCAAGACTACTTTTATGTTATTGTACTTTGCGTATACCGGTGACAAGGTTACAGCGTGGGTAATTTATGGAAAATTTAACAGATTTGGGCAGTAGATAACATCATTAAATATAATAATCTTCAAACATATTTATATATATATATAATGATAAACGAACTAATATACAACTTGCCGATAAATGGTTACTGCAACCAATTGGTACATGAAAGTAATTTTAAACAAAGAATTAAAGATGCCTGGCCGCTCCTGAAGATTAAGATGAAATGCCTCACAACATGTAACTAGTAGCTAGTAGTTAGACTGCTATAACTAATACTAGCTCTTCTACCCTTTAAACTGAAACACAATTCTAAGTTCACACAATTCACGCAAAACGCGTCACAATCATGCCTAAAGACATCCAACTTGCACGACGAATCTGTGGAGAACTCTCTTAAATTTAGCTTTAGTGTACCTTACACATTATTTGTAATTAAACATAGTAATGAAACATAATTTGACACAAATTTTATAACATTCGTTTATAATGTCTCACATTCAATTAATTTAAGTAAAATCGTAAGCATTATTGTAAGATGGCAGCAGAACTAAATTTTTTACATGTTGTTATTCTATAAGTTTCTCATCTTTTCAAGGGATGCTGTTAGGTGCAAGAAATGCATTGTAGCTTACTACAAACCAGTAGCAGCATTCGCTGCATTGATGTAGTCTTATTTAAGTGACTCAGGTTTATCTAAGTAGTGTAATGGGTAATGTCGTTGACCACGTCTGAGAAGATTCTGTACTTTGAGTAATTTTATGCACTAATGTAAATGTGTATTAAAGAATATAGTATTAATAAGTGTTTGTGCTTTTAATTAGCATAATATCTGATACATTTAATTGTTCCGCCCTAGGGGCACTGGATGCGTATGCACGTGCATGTGTCTGGTGTCATAGGATGCCGAAAATAATTGTTATAAATAATTGTTTGTATATAATAAATAATTATATTTAAACTAACCTATGTTAGTACGTCAATTACTAACATAACTATGGAATGTATGTGTAACATAATTAAGTATTGTCTGAAATAAATTGTTATTAGTATTATTATTATCAGAAATAATTTAAAAGTTAAAATTTTGACTTCAATATAAATTATTAAGAATAAGTCAAAAACTATTGGTGCAGACCTTGATCAAATTTATATGGGACCCCATGTAAAGCACCAGCTTTCAAATAAAATAAAGAATCATCGAAATTGGTTCACCCAGTAAGTTATGAGGTAACACAAATAAAAAAACATACAGTCGAATTGAGTACCGGCTCCTTTTTGAAGTCGGTAGAAAATGGGTACAAGCAGTAGTGACGGGCTCTTAGGCAGAAAGGGAAAAGGAACTTTTCCTAGTAAATATTCATGTATATATATGTATATATATATATATATATATATATATATATATATATATATATATATATATATATATATATGTACATAATATAACAAACGCTAGGTGGCTAAAAAATTGGGAACATGCCCTGAAAAGGACGTTGTTCTAATTAAATATCAGTGTGAAATGTAACGCTGCTGTGTCGACGCGACGGCGCTATCGTATAGTAAGTAAATCATAACTGCACAAATATTGTTGGACCCAAAAATAGTTGCCGGTAGCTTCTTTATTATGGACTTTTGCTTATTAGATATAAAAGCAAACCCGAGTTTATTTCTCCGCACAAAAGAAATTGGTAATTTCGTGTGCTAAAATAATACCTACTCGACATAGAAGAAGATATCGTGAGATCCCTGAGGATAGGCGTATGTCTGAGAAACATTACAATTTAGGATACATGTTATGCGGACTTCACATGTCTCCTTTTTCCTTGGGCCCTTTCCACTGGAAACGAGGCAATCGATCTTAGTTATCAGGGTTTACAACGCACCTGTATTTTGTCTCTTACTCAAGAATAGATGTTGATATCTATTTGACACAGCATCCACTTACCATCATTTGAACTGTATGCTCCTTTGTCACCCTAATTCTAGAAAAAAATATCATTTTTAAAACGACAATACCTAATATTAATAGACAGTGGGACCCCGAAAGTGAACAATTTTGTTCATCATCATTATCATCAATCATCACAAGTCTACTACTGAACATAGGCCTCTCCAAGGAATGCCACAAAGCACGGTCCCGAGCCACCTGCATCCATCGACTCTTACAAGGTGACGTCACTCTGTTAACTTACAAATTTAAAATAAGGAAGAGCCACGAACTTCGCATTTATCGTTTGTCGATACTGTTTGAATTTCCTCGTCGATCAACACAAGCGCATCCGCGAGTCACAAAACAGAATACATTTAGTGCCGATAGCGTGACCGTGTTATTCAAACTTCGCTAGAGTTACCATATTTCCCGAAACCTCCGTCGGGGGAGGGAATTTGTTGTAGATCAAATAAACAAAAACGAAGACATATTTCGACGGGAAATATTTCGCGATTCCATTCGTCTGGCCAATGCGAAGATATTAATGAAAATACGCGTTCTACAGTTGCGTTATATTTCAGTATTCCCTGGAAACATGTTGATAAATTTACTTAAATTTTATATAAAAATCACCTGCGAAACAGAAACAGAAACTGATTAATTCAATATAAATTATAAATAATACTTATTGAGTCACTCTTATGTAAAATTGTTAGCGAAGAACGCGTGCGCGTTACCCTCGTCCACATCGCAATTCGGCGTGTTGGGTGTTAGTCGGGTTGCAAGATCATATAGTTTTACCGCTCGTCGTCAGGACATCGGGATACCATTGTTAATAATGGCGACATGCCCGACGTATCGGGACGAATGGCAACCCTAAACATCGCTATAGTTATTCCATGATAGCGTTACGTTACGTAAGCCTTAAACGATATTGAAACGATTAAATGTAATTGGATACTAAGTCCTTACGCAGCCATTTCACAGTGCCAGGGCCGCATAACCTTGGCAATTTTATACAATAACAGTGTGATAATATAATTTGATAAGCAAAAGTAAATCTGTTTATTTTGGTTTGTGTACTTTGCAATTTGCCTTGAAATGGTAGAAGAGCAAATGTCTACAATAACAAGTCAATTTACTGCTTTGTTTAAACAGTATCTAGTATCTGACTGCCTCGTTGGTTTAATGGTCGTATACGCGAGTACTGATCATGTGGTATCGGGTTCGGATCCCTGGTAGGGCTAAAATAAGTTATTGGGGTATTTCAAGTATTTCTCAGTAGCAGACTAGCAGTAGTTGTGAATTCAGGAAGCTGTTGGTCTTCCGCCTCATCTTTCTCCGGTCGTTATTTGCAAGTAGACTAAGATATAAAACGTAAGCTGTAAGAAAGATTAGAAATCTCACCAATGTTGAAACAGTTAAGTTGGTTTATTTTAGTTATTTTCACAGCGTATATACTATACTTAACGTAACGTAACTTTTTATGGAATCTTGCTATGGGGAAAAGCAACTGACACTGAAAATATATTTTCTTCTGCAAAAAAAAGGACAAATACCGCACGCACATACATACGTACGAACGTACGTACGTACGGACGCACGCACGCACGCACTAAGGCACGCCCGCCCGCCCAAGTTTTTCAACTTTTTCGATTACTTCTAGCGTGGTAGTTTCAATCGGCCGTCTAGATCGGGAGTCGTCTTCAATGGAGTTCCTCCCTTGTTTGAAAAGGGCGTGCCATTTGAAAATCATAGTTTTCCCATGAGCGAAGCCCCATAAGCAGGTGACATCTCTTGAAAAATAGTTTGAGACTTACTGTCTTTCCTTGTTGGGTGAGAAACTAAATGACGGCGCGATATTCAATTTTCTCCGTAGTGGCTAGTTTACCCGATTTACTTGTTTACTCGTTGATAACTCAAAAGCTAATGACTAGTGTTGCCTAAAAACGGTCTTGGTCTTGCAGTCTTGGTCTTGTTCTTACATTTTTGCAAGACCAAGACCATGAACAAAACCGCCTGTTTTTAGCAAGACCAAGACCAAGGCTGACCGTGCAAGATTTGCGCAAGAACAAGACTAAGCTTGTGAGACTCTTGCGTCTTGCACACAGAAATATAAATGTGGTCTTGCAGTTAGGACTAAGTGTCGTTTCAGGGAGTATAGGAGCTCGGGTATACGCTTAGGGACTCTATGAGACGCAAAAAAATATAATGAAAAAAAAATTGGAAAATTGGACTTATGCGCATTACGAACAATACCATAAAAATACATAGCGAATGAAAATATCCATTAAAAGAAAAAAGAATGCTTCCCTAGTTTTGACCATCGGCACTTTGATAGTGCGCGACGTCTTGTTGTCGGCGTCATCAAAGGTCGGATACTGACCTGTCAAAGAAATTGGTCCAGCTATTCGAAAGTAAAAGGTCAAGATACACGTGCCGGCGGCTACTATTGATATCGCATACAATCGTCGCCGCCGCACCACACCACAGAATAAATAATAGTACTACATAGCCACACGCACTACATTTAACACTGTTTGATTGCCGCCACAGAGTACATGTTTCAAAGAATAAAATAAGTTTCCGGGTGCTCAGAATGGACACGAATACATTATGCTGATCTCGCAAGGAATATTGTAATTAGATAATGGTAGGGATAGGTAGGTATCATAATAATTTATTCTAGTAAGTAATTATTATAACATTAACTATATGGATTTATAATAATTACTTACTATTATTATTATTACCTAATAGATAAATGTTAAGTTGGAGAGGTCTCGTCTGATGAAGTCAACGCTCCGTCCCCCTCGTGCTCTAATCCAAAGTCCCGAAACCTTTCAGCTCGAGTTACAAAACCGTTTTCAGTGCCTAGAAGACTGCAATGAAGTGGACGATATGAATGACAAGCTCGTGGAAACTGTCCATGCGGTCGGAGCTAAGTTCTGCAAGACCCACCGCAGAAGAACACAAAAACTCTCCGATCACACTCTTAATCTCATGGCTGTTAGACGGGAGATGAGGCTACATTCTTCAACAGATTTGACAGCATACAGGCAACTGAACAGACAGATCTCCAAATTCATGCGGCGAGACTTACGCAACTTCAATACAGCTCGTATTGAAGAAGCGATCGAGCGGAACCAAGGCTCCAAAGTCTTTGCCAGAGATCTGTCTGCCAGAAAGAGCCCACTGTCAAAGCTGAAGACCGAATGTGGCAGCATCGTTTCCGGGGCACCTGAGATTTTGAGTGAGATTGAGAGGTTCTATGGGCAGCTGTACACGTCATCGTTGGAGCCACACGCAAGTGTGAGGAACGATCCAAGAGCGAGTCTTATTCGACACTATTCCGAAGATATCCCGGACGTCAGTCTGAGCGAGATTAGAATGGCTCTCCAGCACCTTAAAAACGGCAAGGCCCCAGGCGAGGATGGAATTACAGCGGAGCTTCTGAAAGCGGGTGGAAGACCGTTACTTGAAGTCCTTCAGAGGCTCTTTAATTCCGTCCTCCATGGTGGCATTACACCGGAGGCGTGGAGCAGAAGTGCGGTGGTCTTGTTCTTCAAGAAAGGTGACAACGCTCTCTTGAAGAACTACAGACCGATTTCCCTTCTGAGCCGCGTCTACGTGCTGTTTTCGAGAGTCATTACGAATCGTCTCGCGCGCAGACTTGACGACTTCCAGCCTCCCGAACAAGCCGGTTTCCGAAAGGGCTTTAGCACCATAGACCACATACATACCCTACGGCAAATTGTACAGAAGTCCGAAGAGTACAATTTGCCACTATGTCTGGCGTATGTGGACTATGAGAAAGCCTTTGATTCCGTCGAAATTTGGGCGGTGCTGCAGTCCCTTCAGCGGTGCCAATTTGACTGTCGGTATATCGAAGTGCTGAAGTGTTTGTACAGTAGAGTTACGATGGCTATCCGAGTACAGAACCAGAGTACGAAACCTATCCAATTGCAGATAGGTGTAAGACAGGGTGACGTTATATCCCCGAAACTCTTCACCGCTGCATTGGAAGACGTTTTCAAGCTTCTGGACTGGAAAGGATACGGAATTAACATCAATGGCGAGTACATCACTCACCTTCGATTTGCCGACGATATAGTCCTCATGGCAGAATCGCTGGAGGAGCTAAGCACTATGCTCAATGACCTCAATAGTGTCTCCCAACGGATAGGTCTTAAGATGAACATGGACAAAACAAAGATTATGTTTAATGTCCATGTCACACCTATGCCGGTAGTTGTTGGGAGCACTAAGCTCGAAGTTGTTGACGAGTATGTTTACCTGGGACAAATTGTCCGACTAGGTAACTCCAACTTCGTCCGAGAGGTCAATCGACGGATTCAACTCGGCTGGGCAGCGTTCGGGAAGCTACGACACATCTTCTCGTCTGAAATACCTCAAAACCTTAAAACAAAATTGTACAACCAATGCGTGTTGCCAGTGATGACTTACGGAACTGAGACGTGGTCCTTCACTGCTGGCCGTATGAGGAAGCTCAAGGTCGCTCAGCGAGCTATGAAGAGGGCTATGCTCGGAGTTTCTCTGCGTGATAAACTTAGGAATAAGGATATCCGCAGTAGAACCAGAGTAACCGACATAGCCCAACGGATTAGTAAGCTGAAGTGGCAGTGGGCCGGCCATATAGCTCGAAGAACCGACAACCGATGGGGAAGAAAGGTTCTCGAGTGGCAGCCTCGTACCGGTAGGCGAAGTGTAGGGCGTCCCCCCACAAGATGGAGTGACGACCTGGTAAGACATGCAGGAAGTCGATGGATGCAGGTGGCTCAGGACCGTGCTTTGTGGCATTCCTTGGGGGAGGCCTATGTTCAGCAGTGGACTTGTGAAGGGCTGTAATGATGATGATGATGATGAATAGATAAACATGTTCAATAAGTTCACTGCAAATCTCGACTTTTGGAAGTATGTGTTTTTAAAACACAAAGTGCTCGAATTTTTTCGTCACACATTTGATAAATATGGTTGACACTTTTAAACACTTGAAATGTGTAAAAATGGATTTGGATCTTGTCTTCGAGGCTTAGTTATTAACGAGTTGGAGGAGTACCTAGGTAAACCCAGAGCCGCCAGCTCGGAAGACATTTTAGACTGGCGGAGTGTATGTTTAACCATGTTTTAGCACATGTAAGCTTATTAAATGTAAACGTTTATTAAGAAACTGACGTCCGTGGCCGTGGGACACGGTAGACAGCTCAGTTGGTTAGAGCGTAGATCGCTTAGGTCGCTTAGGTCGTGAGTTCAAACCCCACCCGGTGTCAGTTGATTTTTCGAATTTCTCATTAAATGTTTAGACATTTATTAATTTGGTTGGTCTTTACTATGTTAATTCAAGCTCAATATGTAACTACTGTTAAGTTGTTCTAAGATCTAAAGTAACGTTTAATATAAATAGTAATAGGCTAATAGGTAATTGCGAGACTTGCGAGACTCTTGTTTCAAGACGATGACCAAGACCAAGACTAGGAGCGCAATACTAAGACCAAGACTAGGAGCGCAATACCAAGACCAAGTCTTGATAAGTCTCGTCTTGTTCTTGCATTTGGGCAACACTACTAAAACCCGATTAGGCTGAAACTTGATATATATACTAACAATGAGTCACTAAACTAGTGTCTACCTGTATGAGTAAACTCACCCTCGCCAACCCCGCCATTCCGCGAACTTTTTGACCTCCCCTCTTATATACGACATAGGAAGAGTGGAAAATCCTATGATTTAATAAAAAAATAACTATTATTTCAATTTTTAAAAATAATACAATACACAGTGTCCATGCTCAAGACCATGCTTCATCTGGCTCATGGCTCAGCCATGGATTTAGCATAGGAATACATATGAGATCTTACAATAAGTTACGTGGCTACATTGTACGGTTTATTGAACCGCTGTGGATATTGTGCAGTTTAATCGATAAGAAACAACCCCTACCCACGCGAGACGAGTTGTGTTACGCATTTCACCACTAAAAGGCTGTAAGGACATCAAAATGATAGAAGAATTCAATTTGAATTTTGGGTTAGGTTGTGGAAACTCTAGGGATAAGCGTTAGTTTCAAAGTTTCATAGCATGCTGGCTGAGTTACAATTTTAACTGCTGATTTACGTGATCGACGGTGACGGCAAACATCGCGAGAAGTGTCTGGGATATTATAAAAAAATTGTGAGCATACGTAGATCGCCAGTAATGAGAAAAGGGTTGAGCTTGTGTGTATGTGTACTTTATTACTTTACATTTTAGTAGTTAGTCTCTATTATAGGCATTTTAGAACAGCGAATATCCATCAGCGTGGTAAGTGAGTCATCACAACTCAAGAACCTAGCCATTATTAGCTCCAGTATACTATTCTTTATGCAAGTGAGGGTGACAAACGAGCCTGTTGATTGGTGGATTCTGTGACTCATAGACATCTAAATCTATCCTCAATTAGGAATCAAAATGCAGATGTGTCGTCACTCCTGAGCACTATGATGGCATGTCTCGTTACTAGTAAAAAGGGTCTCCGGTTTTTTTTTTACACACATACTACACGAAGTGCAGCTGCAATACTGCTATGTAACGTTGTAGTTCTACGAAAGCATGGTTTTTTTCCCGGTCGAACCGGATACATACCATATAATAATATGCTATTAATTTACTGTCAGATAACAAAGATCCATTGTTCTATGCCACGCATTACAGATTGCATAATAGGGTATTTTACACAATGTAAAAATAAGTCAAAGAATATATATTTATGATAGATTTTGTAAAAAGTAAACGAGAAATATTGATTTCTATTTATAAAAATGCATTATAAATTTTATATTTCAATTTAAAGAATATTTTTTTTACCTGTGCCTCAAATCTGCAAAACGATGTCCGCCATATTAGATAGCGTCGTGACGTAACTAGGTCAAAGAAATAGGTTATGTGCTGTGTACTAACTAGTTAATTTCGAAATTTTTCAAGTTTTCATTACGATTGTTGACTTTCATTCCAAATTTTATTGAAAAGGCATCATGGAAGACGGATTCGTAAAAGCGAGTTTATTACTTCGCTTTTAGCACTAATGCTATAGATATTATAATATAAGCTTAGGTGAGAAAAACTTTTTGTTATATTTTTTGTACAAACCCTCAGACGAAATAAAAAGTCACTTTTTTATTTGGTCTGAGTACAAACCATGTCTTTATTCCCATATAATAGAAGAAAACAGGAATTAAGTAAAACACTGCACTGCACTTGCAAGGGCTATCAAAATGGCCCACAAAGGGCGGGTCAGACGAGCGATGAAGCTAATCTATTACAAAATTTGACTTGCAATAGGTACCTATCATGTCATGATGTTTTGTTTTGTTTAATCGATAGTTAAATATAAGTCATATTTACATCAGAGTGATCTTCACAGAAGTATAGTTTAGATTTTGTAGACAATGCCTTCGGGTCTCTTCTTGCCAGTTTTAACCAAGTATTTCTCATATTTAAATCAGTTGGCACTTTAATCCATAACTTCCTCGGCGTTCTTATGCTCGTCTTTTTGCAATCAGGTACAACACAACAATGATGTAGATAATAACTCATTATTAAACATTCAAAAGTGTCTTATTCCTTTGCAAAATTGTCAAAATTCTAGGACAGTGACGTCACGACTTGAATAGTATGGCGGCTAGCGTTTTCACGCTAAAATTTAAAACGATTGATTAAAAGTAATTTTTATGTCACTATTCGGTTTTAAAAAAATTATATAAAAATTATAGTGGTTCATTATCACTCTGGGATTAATTTAAAACACTTTTTGAAAATGAGTGTAATACCCTATTATAATTACCGTAACAGTGTATTAAAGTCCACTGCTGAACATAGACCTCCCCAATGGATTACCTCATAGGGAGGATATTTGCCCTAGTTGCCAGGCTTGGCAAGCGGGTTGGCAACCGCAGTTTTTTGTTTTTAGTCGTTATTAGGAAGATACTGCTACCCATCTCCTGATTTGTTTCCCTTTGTCGCCTCTTACGATATTCATATATAATTAGCTGATAAGTAATAAAACTGATCACATTATATTTTATGTAAAATATATAGGTACGATATTATTAATAAATCAGCCCCAATGGTTTTTTTCAATTTGCAACAGTCAAGTAAGTTAACATGAATTCACAAAGCTGAGATTTATGAGAAATCAAGAATCTAAAGAATTAAATTTACCAGAAAAGGGACTCAGGGGTAGGTTTAACTTTGTTAATTACTCTTGGTCCGTTAAATCAAAAGGCTTATTATTAAATGTCTTGAAAACCTTTAGAGTCACGTATTTCAAAACTTCCACAGTTGAAGTGTTCAAATTAAAACGAAGAAATTGAAACTAAATTACTGACTTCGTCACCTTTAAAATACAAATCTTTATGTATAGACATATAATTTTTCCATGTGAATTCGTTTTACAAGCACAGGTGCACGCTCACTATTTCCTCACTCACATAGTTAATGGGACGGCAAGCCGACAAGACTTTAGGACTAGAGACAATACTTTTAACAGTGGTAGAGCCACGCGGCAGAATTGTTGTCGCACGGATGGGCCGGCTCGAACCGGGGTGGTACCACGACATCACAGAATACCAGCGTGAAGTAGAGGTTTACTTCTGCGTTTCGCTTGGTGAGTGCAGGTGGCCGGAGGCCCTTTTTACTGGAAATGAGGCATTCCATCTTAGTCCTCACGGGTGACAACGCATCTACATTTTGATTCGCAAACGAGGATAGATGTAGATGTCTATGGGCTGCAGCAACCACTTACCATCAGGTGGACTGTGTGCTCGTTTGTCACCCTAATCCTATAAATAAAAAAAAGTAGAGAGATAAGGCGCAGGATCAACAGTTACGTGCTTTCCGAGGCACGGGAGTGGCTCCACCAACTTCCAGCCTTCAGGCTCCTACAGAGAATTTCTTGACAGAAAAACCATTATTAGATTTTCGCTTGACCTGGGGGACCTCATGATCACCAAACGTGTTTACGATCACTAAACCGACGAGGAAGTCACATACGAGCGTGTGAAAAGTAAAAGTATGAAACCAATATACTTGCACAACATAATATATGAAATAGGAATTAGGTACTGATTAGTTTTTAATAGAAAATTCGGTTAAACAAACTAAACGCACAAACAATAATTGTTTACCTTTAAATATCGAAGTTTTGTTTATACTAAGATAACTGTAATATAAATGAAAAATAAATTCCTTCGTAAAATCTAAACATAACACAAAGTTTAATATTTCAAGACGGAATAGGTAAACGGACTTGAGATATTTGATTCTCTTGATAAACTATTCGGACTGATTTGGCTTGCGTTGTCGCTAACAGATGGCGTTGAGCGTTATTTGTGTCGCGATGTTGTTTAATACACATTTTTAGAATAGAACAGAATAGAATATTTTTTATTCAGTATAGAAGATAGAAGATTACATGTGTAATTCTTAATGAAAGTTTGAAAGTCAGTTTTTTACTTTACCACTGTAACACTGTAATTTAATTAAGGACATTACAGGTTTACCTTCACGTGTTCCTGCCCAATTCTATCCTTGGTTCCTTGGAGATGGGTAGGGAGGTAGGAATTAAACATAAAATTCAAATTATAATTCAAAATGGTGATCAATTTTTTATCACGTTTCCAGTTCCGAGCTGTCTCTCGCTCATTTGATATTTGGCATAAAATCGACTGCAAAATTTGTACCGAACAAACAATAAAACAGACCGACAAGAAAATAAGTTGATATTGGATGGTCATCCCGTTAGTTTGGAAATGTAGAAAGAATGAATGAGGAAAGAGTAACAATTGCTTTGTCAATTTGAACTATATTTAAACTTGAGCTCATCAGGAAAAAAATTCAAGCAAAATTTATACGGAAGATAAAAGGAATATATAGCGAGTTAGTAAAAACGTAGTAATAAAAACGAAACATGGTTCTATTCATAGGAGTATTTGCAAAGGCATTTCAAAAGCGTCAAGGAATATAGACATAACTTGGACAATCTCCAGGAGAAAAGTGGAAGAAATCAAGTCAAGCAACTTTGTACTGGATCACACAATAAAAAACTTGCCACGCGAGCAATGACTTCTTATATCTAATGTGCAGGAATGCCACAATCCGAATAGCTACTACATCATCGTGAATAAATGGCAACCTCTCACAACTATTTGCTTTATTTGTTTTGACTTAGGCGCACAGACAGAGCAAGAATCACACTGCAGGCGTACAGTTACTGACAGCCCACATATTATGAAATTACGTTATAAAACAATAAAGTTTAAAAAAACTCGAAAAACACGCATTGGTGTTGAGCTCTAACGATACTAACGAGAATATAATACGTAGAATACTATCATATAGGTTCGTTTTGTAGACATTATATAAATATAATAATAATATTACAGTTGGAGAAATCTAAAAGAACACTAATTGATTATAAGCTGTGATAACCCTAACCCTCGCAAAAATAAGAATCCTACCAGGTCATAATCATAAAATTATTGTATTGTCACCGTATCTTCATTAGTCTGTAAACTTTCAAGAGTCTAGTCTGGGAATGGGTGAAGACTGAATTATAAAATTTTATTACTTTCATACATACACAGATACATACATGTCAAACAAGCTACAATAAAACGCATAATATGAATAACCCTTAATGAAGCTAGCAGTTTATTACATATTTTAATGTCTATATTATTAAGAAATCACAATGTCAATATTATTTTCAATTAGCTATGTAATATTGAGGTGATTAGCGTTCGCCGTAAATTTCACGGGTATCAATGAAATTGTTAATGGTAATTTTAAGTGTTAGGGGAAACGAATAAAATATTTCTAGGACATGTTTAGTCTCGCACAAATTAGAGAAGTGGCATGCAACACTTCTTTTAACAGTGGTAGACCCACGCGGCAGCTTTTGCAGTCGCACGGATGGGCCGGCTCGAACCGGGGTGGTACCACGACCTCACAGAATACCAGCGTGAAGTAGAAGTTTACCTCTGCGTTTCGCTTGGTGAGTGCAGGTGGCCGGAGGCCCTTTTTACTGGAAATGAGGCATTCCATCTTAGTCCTCACGGGTGACAACGCATCTGCATCTTGATTTGTAATAGAGGATAGATGTAGATGTCTATGGGCCGCAGTAACCACTTACCGTCAGGTGGACTGTGTGCTCGTTTGTCACCCTTATCCTATATAAAAAAAAATAACACTAAATGGCTCGAAGATATTACAATCGATGGGTATGCAAGTAGCTCTGGAATGTCGTACATTTCAATGATTACAGGCATCAGAGTCCACTGTAGAACATAGGCCGACATAAGGGGGATATTGATCATAGTTGCCAAGCTTGGCAGGCGGGTTTTTTTTTTTCAAATTGTTATTTGGATGACGCTGCTGCCCATCTCCTGCTTAGTTTTACTCAGTCGCCTTTTACGACACCCACGAGATGATATGGGACAGAGGATCTTCTTACACCGCAACACTGCATGGTAGCTCACCTCAGGAATGTACTATCAGGGTGAACCTTCGTTCAGCAGATATCTCACGAGCTGTAATAAGTATGATGAAAAAACTTGATATACGAATATTTGTGTTCGTAAAATTTACCTCACATTTCTCTTATTAGACTTACGACACGAAAGATTATCCATGGATTTTCCCACACTGCCATAAGCAAAATGACGAAAATATAGCTTATTTAAATACCCACATTTTTGTTATATTTGTTGCACAAATGTTGGCTAAAATTAGAAGTGTGAAGTTCACCAGTAGATCAATCCGCCGTTGAGTCACACAGTCATAAAACGACATACATAATAACCTACTAATTATATTTTTCAAATGAAAATAAATATAGCGCACTCAAATCCACTCGAAGAGCTCGTTAAGGTTTCCATTAATTTTCCTACAGTTGCTTCTATTTCCTCCTTTGCAATTATTATTGTATTTCAAAGGAAATTATGTACCTACTTATTTACATAACGAATTGTAAGAGTTCCGTAGTTTTTATGATTTCATTTCGAAAATATGTATGCATTTGCCAAAAGATGATTTCATAGTTTTTCCTCTTAAACACAAACACAAAGATTAGACTCGTACATATTTTCATAGGGAACAGGTTTTAGTTATACATATATCAGTTCCATAGGCATGATTAGAAACTGTTATGAAAAACTTTATAAAACTACGTATAAAAATCTATGTCTTATGCTGCCAAATTTGAAGCGAAGGTTCAGAATAGTTCATAATATAGGCAAATGGAGAAGAAAAATAATAAAACAAAACTCAAAACATTCTGTCCTTTTTATCTTTTAAATTAAAAATGCGTGTTAATGTTAAATGGAACTAATTAAACGCGATATAATCCATAAAAAAATAGTTTTATTTAATGTGTAGTCTTCGCGTAAATATAAGAAATCATTATGCGCGGTAATGCATTATTTTAACTAATTAATATTCATAAATATCTAACGCCTACTACGCCACGCACATTCGTAATAGTTGATCGGTCGGCAAAAACGTGAATTGAATCGCATACAGAGGAGCGCGCGTACGCGTAGTTGTTGCTCGTAAACAAGATTCAAATTTGGGATAATTTCAAATAAAAGTAGAAACTTTATTTACTCGTATTTTCAAAAACTGCAATAACGGTATTTCATTATTTATATATTTCATCTTAAGTATAAAATTTGGCTACTCTTTGAAAATTAACCCTGTATATTATAACAAGAAATTCTTTAAATGTTAGTACCATAATCTATCAAGTAGGTACATAAGGGAAGTTAAAGATCGCGGAATGGAGGCCAAGCAATTGGAGCATATTGCTTGGGCCCTTATACATTTTTAGGATCGGATAATTGCTTACGCCGTCGAATAAAATTATAATTATCATTATTAATCATTACTAAACATTTAAGTACGATTCACAATTTAAATCAAATTAACAAGCCAGTCTGGATGCAAAAAGTTGAATCACATGTTTGTTGTAATAATAGGTGGGAATAAAAAATTCTCCCGCATGCAAACTAAATTTTTGGTTGGGACATCCTAATAACCATTATAAATAATTTAAAATTAAAAATTTTGTACAGCCGACTTCAATATAAGCGACTTCAATATAGGTTATTTAAGAATAACTCAATAACCATTGGTCTGACCTTGATCAAATTAATATGGGACCACACGAGAACTATCAGCTTTCATATAAAAAAGAGTCATCCAAATCGGTTCGCCCAGTACAAAGTTATGAGGTAACACACATAAAAAAAAACATACACTCGAATTGAGTACCGTCTCCTTTTTGGAAGTCGGCAGAAAAAGAACTAGAGACCGCGGTACTCACATCTTCTGTCTTTTTGGAACTACGCAACGCAGGATCACTCACACTGGTAGTGTTTTGATACGATTCATCAGTTGATTGACGGGAATAGTGGAAGGAAGAAAAGAAATTTTATTTCTCACAAAACAATGATTTTAATTTGTCTAAGTGGTTTGATGTTCCATGAAACATTGATATATAGCAATGGCACACAGGCAGGATTGTATTTAGCGTCTACAAACAATGGAGGAAGACGACAGACAGTTGATCGATGTTTCAGCGGGATTAACTGACGCCAGTAGCGATTTCATTTTGTTGACTCGACCCAAAAAACGAACCGAAGTGATTGAATGTCTGTCATGTAAGTTTCCGGATTTGCATTTGAAGCGGATTTGCGAATATGTTTTTACGAACTTCTACGACCTTAAACCGCAAACCGCGCGGTGAGCGCGAACACCGTTACCGCCGATGTTTCTCTTTTATTTAAATTGAGGAAAGTTTACAACATAAGGAAACCTACGATTAATGAACTGTGTCAGTATTTTTCGCCACAATAATATATTTTTGAGGACGCGGTTTCGCATTGTTTACCTAGTACAATCCCGTGGGTGCCGTAAGAGGCGCTAGAGGGAAATGAAACAGGTGATGAGCAGCAGCATCTTCCTGACTCCAACTCAAAATAATTAAAAACTGCGATTGTCACGCTGCTTGTCACTTGTGGCAACGCGGTACGTGGTAGAGCCATGCTGCAGCTATATTAGTAGTATAGTTGTAGCACGAATGGGTCGGCTCGACAGGGGAACGACCACGCTCTCACAGAATACCAGCGTAAAATGGCAGCTTGACACTGCTTTGTTTCGTATGATGAGTGTAGAGAACCAGATACCCATTTTACTGCAAACGTCGCTGTCGCACGGATGGGCCGGCTCGAACCGGGGTGGTACCACGACCTCAGAGAAAACCAGCGTGAAGTAGAGGTTTACCTCTGTGTTTCGCTTGGTGAGTGTAGGTTGCCGGAGGCCTTTTTTACTGGAAATGAGGCATTCTATCTTAGTCCTCACGGGTGACAACGCATCTACATTATGATTTGTTATAGAGGATAGATGT
Source organism: Parnassius glacialis (assembly GCA_033319125.1). Lineage (NCBI taxonomy): Eukaryota > Metazoa > Arthropoda > Insecta > Lepidoptera > Papilionidae > Parnassius > Parnassius glacialis. Next base: position 37,152,323 of record JAVANC010000018.1, read on the forward strand.
AGATGTCTATGGGCCGCAGCAACCACTTACCATCAGGTGGACTGTGTGCTCGTTTGTCACCCTTATCCTATAAAAAAAACGAGGCATTCCTTCACGTGGTCCTTCACTGCTGGCTGTATGAGGAAGCTCAAGGTCGCTCAGCGAGCTATGGAGAGGGCTATGCTCGGGGTTTCTCTGCGTGATAAACTTAGAAATGAGGATATCCGCAGTAGAACCAGAATAACCGACACAGTCCAACTGATTAGTAAGCTGAAGTGGCAGTGGGCCGGCCATATAGCTCGAATAACCGACAACCGATGGGGAAGAAAGGTTCTCGAGTGGCAGTCTCGTAAAGGTAGGCGAAGTGTAGGGCGACCCCCCACTAGATGGAGTAACGACCTGGTAAGACATGCAGGAAGTCGATGGATGCAGGTGGCTCAGGACTGTGCTCTGTGGCACTCCTTGGGGGAGGCCTATGGTCAGCAGTGGACTTATGAAAGGCTGTAATGATGATGATGATGATGAGGCATTCCAACTTAGTCCTCACGGGTGACGACGCATCTACATTTTAATTCTTTATTGATGGTAAATGTAGATGTCTATAGGTGGGCTGTGTGCTCGTGTGTAAATAGAAAGATAAATTAAAATATTTATGACTGTTTTTTATCTTGATTGTTTGAATAAAATTTAAAACAAAAAATTATGAAATAGGATTGCGAGAGAATAGTGTGAATTTCTTGGTCTTATTAAAAGTGACGACTAAAATTAATGTGCGTATAAAGATTACAATTCTAATTATTGTGATAATTAAAACCGCAAGCTGAGCAATTTCAATAGAGATATATAACGTAACAACCAAAATACCGCTGACCTTTGTAACGATACTTGTCATTTGTTTCTTGAGCATCCGGCTGCGATATGATTGGCCTTTGTAGAAACTATTCATTAATTACTAATTGTAGTCTAGTTTTTTTTGTTAAAAAATAAACTAAAAAGTCAATTTTAATACATTAATTTATCAGGTATTCAATATGGAATAAGGCGTTGAATAAAAAAGTTTGAAGTCAATATCATCATTTTGATTTCGAGATATATGAAAGACGAAAAAAGGTCAATAACGTACAAACTTATAAAAATGTATGAACGAACATTATACGCACGAACTCATAACCAAATTAGTTATCGTTGTTATTAAAATGAAATATAATATAAAAATAATAATTATTATTAATATTTAATTATTATAATAATAATTATTATTGTTTAGATTACTTATCTTGGCCGCTATAATCTATATCTACACAAATAAATAAAATTGAAGTGTCTGTTTGTAATGTCAAAATACCAGCTTTTTACTTAATGTATATGAAAGTATATACGGTACTTATAACAAAAACACATTTTTTTAAATTTTTGTCTGTCTGTCTGTTTGTTCTGGCTAATCTCCGAAACGGCTGGACCGATTTCGACGGGACTTCCACTGGCAGATAGCTGATGTTATAAAGAGTAACTTAGGCTACTTATATTTTAGAAAAATAATTAGGGTTCTGCGCAACATAATTAAAACCCTAAATTAAACCCGGAGAACAGCTAGTTCATCAATAACATTATAAAATTTATTTTACAACAAAAGATCAAACAACAACATACCGGTACATTGTTGTAGCAGAATTGACTTTTTCTTCAAAAGCTTATTCTTTTAAGAAGCTTAATAAAGATAAAATATAATAAAATGAGGTTATTATAATTTGTAAATTGAGGCATTAAGAAACGTATGAAAAATCTGTAATTTCTTCATTTTTCGAAGTTAACGACTTGAAAATCAAGGAACACTCATAAAAAACAAATTATATTTCATATTTCTTTTTTAACGATGTTATCCTCATTAATCATAATTAGTTGATGGCAGATTAAATTAGGAGACTCCGGGGTTCTGAATGAGCGAGATAGTTATCTCACTATAGGCACGACAATTTTGTTAACAAGAACATTAATATTTAAAGGCACATTTATAAATTCAAAATTCATTAAAATCAAACTCAAAAGAGGGAAAATGTGAATCGCCTAATACATTATTCAACTTCATCATCATAATCATCATCATTACAGCCTTTCACAAGTCTACTGCTGAACATAGACCTCCCCCAAGGAATGACACAAAGAACGGTCCTGAGCCACCTGAATCCATTGACTTCCTGCATGTCTTACAAGGTCGTCACTTCATCTAGTGGGGGCCGTACACTTCGCCTATCAGTACGAGGTTTCCACTCGAGAACCTTTCTTCCTTCGAACCTTCGAACTATATTGCCGGCCCATTGCCACTTCAGCTTACGTTTGGGCTATGTCAGTTACTCTGGACACACTGCGGATATCCACATTTCTAAGTTTATCACGCAGAAAAACCCCGAGCATAGCTATCTCTATACCTGAGCGACCTATTCACCTTAGAGTAAATTCTGCGGAACCTTAAAGGTTGTATATTAAGGAAATAATCAATCAAAAAAACGTTAAATACATAACAGCGGCTGTTTTCGAACATAAAAGCAATGATCATCAAGTGATAATAAGCTGAACGATGAGAATTCAAAAACGATGAACTTTGCCTTTAAAATGTCCTTTTTTAAAAGAAGTAATATTACTAAACTACATTAGGTAAGTAATGAAACTACATTATTGTATTTTTTTTTATAGAATAAGGGTGACAAACGAGCACACAGTCTACCAAATAGTAAAGTGGATGCTGTGGCCCATAGATGTCAACATTTATCCTCGATTAAGAATCGGAATGGAGATGCGTTGTCACACCTGAGGACTAAGATGGAATGCCTCGTGATTATTAAAAAAAAATTTAAATCTTTAATAAGCTATTTTGTATTTTCACTTTATTTAAGTTGATCTATGACAACTTAAGCCTTTCCTGTATATTCGTGCATTTTCAGCTTCAGTCAATTTACCTACGGGATGAGAAGGGATAATTTATTGTTCCCGTTTGCACAAAGGAATATTTAATTAGTGAGTTATCATTAAAATAATACGGTCACACAGTAACATAAATACATACTTCTTATCAAACAGGTTTTTATACCCTAGCATTAATGTTTCGCTGGTGTTAAAACAAGTTCCCATATGTAGCAGTGAGGAACATTTTCAAGTCAAGATATTACTTTGTATTGCAGTTATATGTATCATAGAAACATCGATAAAAAATTATAGGATAAATGTTAGTTCTGTGTAAGAAGCAATAAGAAATTAATTTTGGCCTGAAAATAGGAAATTTTTGAATAAATATAAAATCAAAGTAAAAAAAAAAAAATACCAACACAGTTTGATCCTGGTGAGAATAGGACCTAATCATAGTCATGACATTATTGTTTTGTCGTCGGTTTCTGCCATATTTCAAACTAGCGACCCATCCTGGATTCGCCTGGTTATTTTGATTTAAGATAGTCATATACTATTAATAAATTTTATAAATTTTAGTTTAAATTAAAAAAGTTTCGCAGAAAAAATTGCTTATATCCCTCCGGGCCTTGCTTTCTATCTATTCGTAAAATTTCACAATCGGATCAGCCATTCGGGAGTCAAAATATTTTATTCCCCAGACATGTATGTTTCCTTACTATGTTTACCTTCACCCCTGAGAACGTGATAAATAATTTCTTAACATTGCATTTCATTGGTGAAGACGGGAATTGAACCCGCGTTGCTAGTGTTATTAGAAATTTACGGTGTGCGCTTAGTCCCTAAGTTGTTACTGCTCAGAAATAAAAATTAAGTAACTAATAAATATTTCAAAATATAATATAATACACAAACAGCTACAAATGCTCTCTGTAAATAGATATTTAATGATCGAGATAGCCAAATCATCAAAGACAAGTTTTAATCAAGTAACGAGGAAAATGCATTTACATTGTCAGCAGATAGATGTTTCAATAATTCATGTACAATTTGAACATCACCACATTCTAATAGCTACAAGGTAATAAAACACATTGTAAACAACGCGCTAAATGGTCATAAAAATACAACATTGTAATCGCATATCGATTAGTGATATGAGACGCCGACTAAGACTTATATCACTAATTTTTATAATTATAATTTTAATTAATAAGCTTTTGAAGAGCTGATCGGTAAGATATTGTAAGACAGTGTAGTTAAATTGTCTTAACAATTACATAACATAAGCTATCACGCCTGTTACCTGGAGGGGTAGGCAGAGACTACGGACTTCCATTTGGCATGATCCTGTGACATCACTATCGCTTTTTCACATCTATATATATATATGCTCGTCGGTTGAATATTGCCTATCTTTAGTATTATATCGCCAATTTGGTCGATAAATTTCTGTCTAGTACGTCTTTTGTCGACTATGTTACTCTCTACTCCAACTACACGCTCTAATACACCACACTCTACTTCTGCAGTATAAATTTGCTTTGTCCCTTTCTCCTCATTAATTTTTCTACCTTTTCGAACTACCGAAGCATTCCTTTTTTTATATAGAAGAGGGGGCAAACGAGCATGCGGCTCACCTGATGGTAAGTGACTACCGACGACTACTACTACTACTACTACTACTACTACCTATCTTAATCCTAGTCATAACATCACAAATCACACTTCCCTCTTATTACACACTTTCTTACCCTATCATTCAGAGTCAGCCCTAACCACTAACATACTTCTTAATGACCACATTTCTATAGCATTAATTTTACTTTCATACTTCTTCCGCCACACCCAAGTTTCATTACCATACATTAAGGTAGAATGAAGAAATTAGAATTATATCGCTTAATAATTAATAATTGTGAATCTCGAATTTATATCTAAAAGCGTTCCATAATCGGGCTAAGTTTTTCTGCAATTTCTACCTGCACTCGCATAGCCGTCAAGTTGCCGTCTACATCGCGCAACGCAGTGCAATGTTGCTTCAAATTTATAAACTCAATAGCTTGGCGATAGATTATACTCTGAAAGGTATTGCACAATAACATTGCACCAAAAGCATCTCTGGCAATATATACGTGGTGGAGCCATGCTGCAGCTATATCAGTAGTATAGTTGTAGCACAAACGGGTCGGCTCGACCGGGGAAGCACCACACTCCCACAAAATACCAGCGTAAAATGGCAGCTTGACACTGCTGTGTTTCGTATGGTGAGTGTAGAGAACCGGAGACCCTTTTTACTGGAAAAGAGACTATCCATTTTAGTCCTCACGGGTGACGACGAATCTGCATTTCTCATTTCATGTTCTCACCAAGATTTCTTACAAGATGCGATTTTTATAGCTCGTTTAAGAGTCCTTTAAGATGTAGGTAGTTTAGGATACTTAAACTAAAACAAATTGTTTTATAAACTGCATCAGAAGCTTTGATATTTTGCATAGGACGTAAAGGTATACTAATAATGCTTCCTGTACACTGGCAAAGCTATAATTTAGTCCAAATAGATAGTGAAATTCTATAGTAATCATCTTGCTATTAAGAACAATGAACGACAAATATCCTTGAGATATAACAACACTGACATTAAGATAATAAGATACCTCAGAGTTCTATTGTTATTTCTGTTCTAGAAGTTAATTCTGACCAATTATGGACATTAAAGAAGCTTGAAATAAGGCTTTACAACCTAAGAATTTATATATCAGCACTTAAATTTCATAAAAATTAATAAATCTATTTTTAGTAGGACCCTACATCCAGTGTATTAATGAATAATAAATAAATAAAATCGGCGAAATACTAATTAATACTATTTAGTAAAAAAAAAACATTTTATTCATGTCGAATGAAAAGTGATGAAAAAGAACCTAGTAAAAACTAACCCTAAAATCAGAGTACATATTATACACCTCCTTTCTTCTTCATCATCAGCCCGTAAAACTCCACTGCTAGATATTGTCGTTGCCTTTGTCGTCACGCTTCGCAGTACCAAACACTTGGCACCTTCCTTTCCCGCTGCTTCGCTTCACCAGCCTGAATATTTTAGGTCTGACGTAAACGAGATGGTTATACCGTCATCTGTTGGAAGTCATAACGTTTAGTGGTCGCCTTTTACGACTCATTTGACGAAATTGGACGATGGATTCGCCTACGCTGCCCAAAACACACAGCAACAAACTAATTATAAACGCTATAAAAACTGGAGCGCAGATATAACGAAATTTCACGGATTATACTTTACTTTCATTTACTCCGAAGTGACGTCAAGTTCTCAGAATAGGTGCCGACTAGATTCCCCGGAATTGAACTTGACTTTCTTACGTAACTAAGGCAAACTGAATCAAGGTAACGCGTAGTTTCAAGATCTACGGTAGATACTCGCTCCAAGGCGAGGATTATATAAACGATGAGCAAAACGTTTTTTAAATAATTACTCATAGCGTGAGTTGATTACCGTGTAGCGGCGGTGTAATAATGTCCACTACCCCATATCATCTCGCGGGTGTCATAAAAGGCGACAGTGGAAAACAAACCAGAAGATGGACAAGGGATTCTTCCTAATAACAACTAAAAAATAAAGATCTACGGTTTCCAACCGACCTCAGCCAAGCGTTGCAACTATGGCAAATATGACATATATATAATAATAATTCATAGGCAAACTATGGGGAAGGCCTATGTACAGTAGTAGACTTTTGATAAGCTGTAACGGTACCGGTAATGTTGACAGATTCTTTTTGATTATTACCACCATAAGGTAATGTTTAAATTTTATTATAGCCAGTTTAAACGTTTAATAACGAATTACGAGTACGGGTGCCATGAATTCTAAACCAAGTCAATTAAGATGATTTTTCTAAACAAATTTCGACAATAGAAAGCAGTTTATTTGTATGCGTATCATGCGTCACGCAAAAACCATTGTATAATATTAATTGATATACACCTATCCGATACATTATGTCGTAATTCAACAATATTAATTGAAAATAAAATTGTATAGACACACGTAACCATACTATACGTAAGTTGACGTTATCATAATATGACAGAGCCATAAATCTAATCTAACAAATAAAAACAAAAAAATAATAATTTCGATTTAAAATCCATATTTCTATGTCAATTGCATATTTAAAGTCAACAACAACAACTTAACTAAACATTAAATAATTTATTCATTAGTTATTATCATAATTAAAAACCCTTTAACAGCGTAAATAAATTGTCCGAGTACCACACAAGTTTATGAAATCTAAATAATGCTTTTGAATGTCATTCGACGTTTTCAAATGATCTGGTTGCCTTTCAAAATAACTTAGTAAATATAAAAAATGCATAATTAAGATTTAATTTATCGGAGGCATAACTAAAAAATAAACATAACATAACATAACATAACATAAACACTCACGCCTGTCACCCAGAGGGGTAGGCAGAGACTATGGAATTCCATTTGGCACGATCCTGACACACCTCTCTCGCTTCCTCCACATCCATATACCTACGCATACACGCTCGTCGGTTAAAGGTACTCTTAATTTGGCCCATTTTCAATATATCGCCTATTTGGTCGATAAACTTTCGCCTAGGGCGACCCTTCCCGACTCTGCCATTCACCTCTGCAACATAAATTTGCTTTGTCACTCTTTCCTCATTCATTCTTTCTACATGACCAAACCACCGAAGCATTCCTTTCTTAATCCTGGTCACAACATCATCTTGCAAACCACACTCTTCTCTTATTAAACAATTTCTCACTCTGTCATTCAGATTCATCCCTAACATACTCCTTAAGGATCGCATTTCTACAGCATTTATTCTACTCTCGTGCTTCTTCTGCCACACCCAACTTTCACTACCATACATTAAAGTAGGCACTAACACAGCATTGTGAATTGCCAAACGTGCCTTTTTGGACACATTCTGACTTTTCACAATAGAGTGTAGAGCCCCATTCAATCTATTTCCTGCATTCACTCGTCGTTCTATATCCTGATCATATCTACCATCCCTGCTAAACAATATAAAAACTATATTTATTATATGATCATCGCCTCCTATATATATATCTCAATATAGGAGGCGAGAGAGATGAGTCAAGATCATGCCAAATGGAAGTCCGTAGTCTCTGCCTACTCATCTGGGTGATAGGCGTGAGTGTTTATGTTTTTTATGATCAGTAAACATTTGTTTTTCACCAACTCTAGCTCTAAAAATACATGTTAACCGTCTATAAGAGACTGAGTGACAAACATCCAAACATCTTCACAAATTTTCACATATTCTTCAAACAAAGAAGGCAACTGATGCGTTATCACCTCTAAGGTAGGATGCCCAGCAACCTGTAAGGATGGACCTGTAAGGAAGTGTGAAGGGTGATGAGCCAGTATAGGGCTCATCACCCTTCACACAACAACACAACACACAAAACCACAATACTAATACGCAGCCACGATAAGAAGGCAGTATACCTTGCGGTAGACCACGCAGACCGTGACGGTAGAATAAAAGTTCATTCATTCATTAAAACCTCATAGGATATTTGCCATAGTTGCCACGCTTGGCAAGAGCAGTTTATCATGAAGATGTTGAGGCCCATCTCCTGTTTCAATTCTGTCCATCACTTCTAACGATACATAATTAAGATATAAAATTAAGGGGTACGTGGTATAATTAAGAGTTATATGGAAGTCGGCTTTCTTATGCCATCCCTACACGGCGTCATAAGAGTATGTAATCAAATACATTTACAATTGCAAATTCAAAAGAGTGCTACACTTGAACCCGTAAATAGCTGTGTGTAAACAAAGCAATTAAATGAGACATAACAAGCGATTCGATGTAAATAAACGACCATTCTTACACCATTGGCCTTTAATCGACACCACTGATAATATTATAACCATTCCTCACAAACAAAGTGAATCCTTCGGACTTAAATAAAAAATATGCAGGTACCCACAAAACATAGCTGCTGTTTTATGTTAAATTACTGATTAACCTTATTTCACTTATTTGGTGTATTCAAAACCGATTACCCATCATCATATTATTTCATTTATTTAATCTTTATTGCATTCCTTAAAACAAAAGAATACAAAGGGCGAACTTAATTCCTTGAGGCATTTTCTACCAGTAAACCCATGCAGTGGTGAGAATTTGGCGTAGGTGCGGCAATATAGAATAAAAGAACACACCACCAAATTATAATTAACTACATAATGTATAAATTTTACTAATAAATAAACTATACATATATGACATATACATATACACAAATATATAAATACATGCATATACATACAAATATACATATTTAAATACATATATAATTAGTACACACAAATATACTATGAATTTATGCGTCTGTTTAGCAATACATATTAAATGGATGAATCAAGTAAAATGCTTACGTACCAATTTTTTAAAAGCGTACTTATTAGGTGCTTTTCTGATGTCATCGGGAAGGAGTTCCAAAGGTGTGTAGCCAGAAATGTGAAGGAGTTAGCATAGAACTCGGTGAAGTGAGCAGAAATACAGATTTTGTTGTTAAAAGAACGTAGGACCCTATCATAAGATGAGGGGAGATAGTGAAATTTACTCTTAAGATAAGAAGGCGCAGATGGATCATTTAAAATGGAAAAAAGAACAAACAATATTCCAATGTTCGAAATGTTTGCCAAAACGCCGAATTCATTGGTAATTATAATTCATATTTTATTGTTGCATCTGTCATACAAATTCCGGATAACGTTCAACGGACTAATTAGTTATGTTTTTGCGTCCATAAAGACACATACATAATAAATATTTAAGAAATAATTTTCGCCGGGTAGTGGCGACGTGAGAAATGCCACTACTCCATAACTGCTGTTACGGCTGTAATAATGATGAATACCTAATGTAATATATTTATTTATTCGACGTAAAAAATTTGTAGCGTTTGTTATTTTATTTTTGATATAGACATAACATGTAATACGTAATGTGAAATTAAAAATGTCATGAGTTCGAATCCCAGGATCTGACAAAAAATCAGTTATTAATTTTTTCTGTCCAGAAATTCTCAGTAGCAGCCTGGAGTCAGGAAGTTGGAGGTGTTTCTTCACCCCCGTGACTCGCACATAAAGCCTGCAATCCTGCGCCTGATCTCTTTCCGGTCGTTTCGGATTGCCGTCCAATCAGACTATGATAGTGAGGAAATAGGAAGTGCACCTGCTTGCTTATGCACTCGGGCTAGATAGTAGCCCGAGTGTATGCGCACACTAGGGCAACTATAATTCTGCCCTTCGCAGTTCCCTAGTCTCCGTTGAGACTGACCGTCGTGATCGGAATTCTGTCTGGGCTTTTACTATTTTGCTTCTATAGTAGATAATAATGTAATGATCAATAGTATTAAATATTTAATGAGTATATTCCTTACGTTTAACGACATATGGAACACAAACCAGGAGATGGACAGCAGCATCTTTCTAATGTCAGCAAAAACGTTATAAAAATACTGCGGTTACCAACCCGCTCGTAAAGCGGGACAACTATGGCAATATACCCCTCATGAAGAACTGATAGGGAAGAAAGTCTCGAGTGGCAGTCTCGTATTGGTAAGCAAAGTGTAGGGCGGACCTTTACTGGATGCAGTGACAACCTGGCAAGTTATGAAGACGATGGCAGGTGCCTACGGAAAGTGCTTTGTGACTTTCCTTAACGGAGGGCCTTCAGCTGTGTAATGATAATGATGAACGATATTCTACGAATAACGCTTTAACTTTTTGTGACACGGACACATGGATGGAGTTAGGACAAAATTATTTTGTTTGTTTACATGTTTGTGGCCAACAATTTAAGGTTTTATCTACAGTGATAGTTTTTGTCCTATTATTTTATACTTTTATACATTTCATTAATAAGACTTATATTTACGGTCACTAAAGTTGCGCTAAACAATATATTAAGATCAAATATATAAAAACTATGTGCTGATAACTTCAAAAAATTTCAAATCCCTTTAAATCCACTGTTGAACATAGGCCTCCCAGAAAACTTATATATAAATAAATATATTTCTATAGAAGATGAGGAAACGGTCATGTGGTACACCTAATGGTTAGTGACTACCGCCCATGAACTACTGCAACATTAGGGGCATTGAAGGGGCGTTTGTCGACCATTTAAAGAGGAGTAGGCTTTTTTCTTGAAGGCCCTAAGTCGTGTCGGTTCGAAAAAAATTCGCAAAGAAATCGTGCGATAAAGAAAACTTCTAGTAAATCGTACAATAGTAGAGCACCAAGCATCCAAATGGTGCAGATTGTTACGCGAATTTTGTCGCCATTTGCATTGATGGAATTTGGTGGCTGGAATTAATTCGAACAATTCCTCAGAGCACTCCGAAAATCTCTTCACATCAATCGAGTCAATCAGAAAGAACTCGGTCGTTGACGACTCTAGCCGCACTATGCTGGATGAGGTGGAGTGAAAGGAGCTGGCACTGGGGCGCCCCGGTCAAGAGATGAAAACAGTACATCATGTGTGGCCGTACTTGTAAAAGTTGCAAGCGGTGTTCCTGCATGAAATACTGCCTACAATTATTGTAGGTAGGTCATATACAAACATACAAAACTCAAATCTGTTTTATCGTAACAATGCAGGCGGTTTTGGTTTTACATAAATTCCATAAAAAAGAGCTGATGTTTCAATCGTCAAATAAAACTTTCCATCGAATAAATTCTAACCTGACTGGATATAAAAGTAAAACAATTGTACTATTTTAGTCATGTTTGTGTAATTTTTAATTTGTTTATGTTCTATTTTATCCTATGAATACAATGTTATCTGACGAATGGAAAATCGGTCCTTAGACGAACAAAGTACAGTCCGTACTTCCGTACTTTGTCCTTATAACCCTCGTATATTATTACAACATTCCAAATAAAATATTTCGCCATAATTGTGGTAATATCTAGAAACTAGTATGAAGTATAGTATAGTACTAATTTAGTAATTGATACACGTTTAGCTAATACGTTTGGTGATAAGACTAGGCATCCTTACCCTTGCGCGTCGAACTTCGTTAGGCATAATCGTGAAAGCAATGCCGGAACTGTATACAAAATATTCCTAGGTCAGTGGCGTCACCTCACTATCTGATAACACTGCACAATCACACACCAACGTGGCTCGCGGTGACGTCATATCAGCACTAGAAACTCGCGACTATTATTAGGTGCTATCGAGTTTAATGAAGAAGCTTTTATATGGACGCGCAACGCACGTGCGTTCTCAACGACTACGCGCCGAGTAATGTCCACGGATGTTACTGTACTGAGTAAGTACAAATTGAAACGTTAACGTTCGCGTTCCCGCTTTTTCTTTTCGTATCGTAACACAAAAACGGGGGAGACTATCACGCCCGAATGGCGATTCCGTGTCCGCGTTCCGCACTTGTATCACTATCACTAATCGCGTTTCCTGTCAAAGGAGATGCGGCGAACGATCCGCTCGATCAAACATGAAGTACCCTTGTCAATAAGAACCATATTTTCGTGCACTTACCACTGTGAAGTGAATATGATAGTACTTGCTTAGTTTTAAAGATTGATTAATTTTCCAAGTACTTATATGATTATATTGCACGCATAAAGAAGAAAGTAAAACAATATATGAAATAAGAAAAGAAGGGGAGTTGGTTATGCAAGTGGATGAGTTTGTGTATTTGGTATGTAAGAGATGGTAGATCTGACAAGGATATAGAGCGACGAGTGAACGCTGGGCACAGAGTAAATGGGACTTTTTACTCTACTATTGTTGGAAGCCATAATGTGTCCAAAAAAGGCACGAATGGCAATTCAAAATGCTAACATTAGATTAATGTATGGTAGTAAGAATTCGACGAGGCAGAAGAAGCACGAGAACAAAATAAATGCTATTAGAAATAAGATCACTAAGGAATATATTAGGGCTAAATCTGAATGACAGGGTGAACAATTGTAAGTGAAATGTGTGGTTTGCAAGATGATGTTGTGACCAGGATTCAGAAATGAATGCTGCGGTGGTTTGTTCATGTAGAAAGAATGAATGAGTAAAGAGTGACAAAGCAAATTTATGAATGACATATTCGGCAAGGGATGCCCTAGACGAAAATTTTTATTTTTTTATTTTATTTTATTATTATTAATATTGAAGGCGAGATTAATAGTAGTATCATTTATTTTCATAGTATTAAAGTAAAAATAAAACTAACCCTGCAAATTTTAGTCTACTACAGCACAACATTTTACAAGTTAACTGCAAGTGGACATGGGCTGCACTATGTCCATGATTTCATGACAGTAGTCGAATGGCAGATCCGAACCCACAACCTTTTTCTTTTTTGTCATTACTTCATAAAAGTCCACAATTGGACATTTCCCGCATTTAGGGAGACCATTGGGCTACCGCCGCTTCATTTTTACACAAGGATACCCGCGAACGGGGGAGAGGAGTGTCAGTATTGCGAAGCGCCCTGTCCCTAGAGCCAAAGATCAGATCCGCCGCTGGGGTCCGGAAAGCGGGTGCTACCGAGCGCTCGATTTTCCTGGCCCCATGGCCTCCGCGTATTGGACTGGGGGGGGGGGGTCCCCACAGGTGGAGTTGGAGGCCGTGGAGGAAGGCGTGTCTTGTGTTCCATATACGCCTTTTCTGAGAAGGAGAATGGGGAGGAGAAGTTCTTCACCGAGAAGGGGCTGCCATGGGGCGGCCAGCGCTGGTAGGGCCGCGGATGTGTGCGAAAGCGTTACCGTAGCCCTGCCAATATGCGGCGAAAGTGGAACACCATGGGATTTTAGTCGGTGCAAGTCCCGACATAACCCGTCCTTGCCTCCGCCAGGCGTTTATGCGTAGGCATTTACCCATGTAAAAAAAAAAGAAAAGAAAAGGATACCCACCAATCTCAAACTCAAAAAGTCGTGGCTCCGACATTCGACTATTATCATGGACTACCCTAACACAAGCATCTCAAGCTAACCTAAAGTAGACAACGGGCATATTAGTTATGTTAATAGCATGGCTTAGTATTAAAAAAATACAATTTAAAAGAAGTAATAACAAAGTCGTTCATTGACAGCTATTAAAAAACAAAATATTTTTTTTTTATAGAATAGGGGGCAAACGAGCATGCGGCTCACCTGATGGTAAGTGACTACCGCCGCCCATGAACAACCGCAACACCAGGGGAATTGCAGATGCGTTGCCGACCTTTTAGAAAGGTGTAAGCTCTTTTCTTGAAGGTTCCTAAGTCGTATCGGTCCGGAAAATTCGCTGGTGGTAATTGATTCCACAAGGAAGTCGTGCGAGGGAGAAAACTTCTTCTAAATCGCACAGTCGTGGACCGCCAATCATCCAGATGGTATGGATGGTAACGCGAGTTTTGTCGCGATGTGCGATGGTGAAATTGAGCGGCTGGAATTAGTCCGAACAATTCCTCAGAGCACTCCCCGTGATAAATGCGATAAAATACGCAAAGAGATGCAACATCTCTACGCAGTGCCAGTGTATCGAGCCGATCAGAAATAACTCGGTCGTCGACGATTCGAACCGCTCTACGCTGGATGCGGTCAAGTGGAAGGAGCTGGCACTGGGGTGCCCCGGCTCAGAGATGAGAACAGTATTCCATGTGGGGCCGAACTTGCGCTTTGTAAAGTTGCAAGCGATGTGCCGGCATGAAATACTGTCTCGCTCTGCTGAGCACGCCAAGCTTTTTAGAGGCCAATTTGGCCTTCCCTTCCAAGTGACCACGAAACTGCACACTATTCAATATGTCGACGCCAAGGATTCCGATACTGGCTGAGGCAGTAAGGGGAGTGCCTTGAAACTGAGGAGATACGACAAAGGGGTTCTTTTTAGCGGTAAACGCGCAAACTTGTGTCTTCTGGGGATTGAACTGGACTAGATTTAGTCGCCCCCAATCCGAGACTTCTAAATATTCTTGATGTCTAGGAATCATCATGGATACCTTTCGCTGCGAGGGCAACAAAAAGGTTATGCCGGATACTTTCCGGCTAAAACCCACGATAGACTCCATTAGCGTATAGGAGGGGTCCCTTGATCTCCGTTCAAAATGCAGGAGCCCCGCTTTCGCTTTGCTTCATTGGAAGCACTTCTCGGATCAATTTTTGCTGCCCCCGCACCCTCGTAGTGCTATTACGATGTCTCGGGGTACATGTGCGTCATCGTCTTCCTCAGGGGGATTTTTGACTTTAATAATTACTACTTTCATAAATATCATGAAAGTAGTAATTATTAAGTAAAATAGAGTATTGCAAAATATCTTCCCGATAGAGAAAACTAGTAACTCGAAAACGAATGAGCCATCGATCGAACAGTTTCATGTCGTCATGAATTCTTCATTGAACATCACCCGACTAAACAGTTTGATCGATTTAACAATAAATAATATAGTTTTGCGGTAGCCCTCAACCGCACAATTATTGTTTAAGTTTGATTTGTCTAAATCCGACAACTAGTTTAGGTATTACTGGTGAAAATAGAAACAGAAATACACAAAAATGAGCTAGAATAATACCTTCATATCGTTTTGTTTTTCTACTGACTTCAAAAAGGTGGAGGTATTCAATTCGACTGTGTGTTTTTTTATGTGTGTTACCTCATAACTTTTTTCGTGGTGAACCGATTTCCATGATTCTTTTATTATTTGAAAGCTGGTGATTCTCATATGGTCTTATATAAATAGAATCAAGGTCTGACTAGTAGTTTTTGAGTTTGAATTTTGATTGAATAGTCATTTGTACAAGATTTTTTTTGAACTATTTTTGTTATAAAAATGTGTCGGAAGAAAGGGATGGCTCCTTTTTACACACTTCTTACCTAAAAAATAAAGCATATAAAAACTGCAGAAAAATATAAAGGAATTTCAAATCAGATTTCTCATGTATACAAAAAGTCCAGATCTTGCTCGCTTGCTATCGATCAAATATAAACTAAATATTTGTATGTTGTAATTTAACCAGTTGAACGTTGTGAAATGTTAATTCGCTAAATCTAAACATTTTAAATGTGTATCGGCATAGGTATCGGCTTTTGAAGTTTATTTAATTACTTTAAAAAATAACTCAAAACCTGTATGTAATAAATTCTGAATTTTACGAGATATAATTATCGTATAAACGAAAAGTGTTCAACGATTCAAAGTAGAATCGTCGTTATCAGAGTCCTCAGTAACCGTAAATGTACATTGCTTATCAAGGGCCTCGTCTAATTTTTTTTTCAGGATTACAGTAAATGAAAATAAAAGAAACAGCGTATAATGGTACTGGTGCTGTGTTTTGCAGAGCGAGGGAGACCATTTTTTTACTGGAAACGAGGCATTCCATCTTAGTCCAACAGGGTGCCTACGCATTCTGAATTTTAAATATAGATGTTTATTTATTTATTTAAACTTTTATAAAAAAATTATTCGCACGTATTATGGCGGACTTAATGCCTTAAGGCGTGTGGTATTTGTAAGGTATAGTGGTTGTGTGGCAACCACCTAACATTAGGTGGACTGTGTGCTCGTTTGTATCTCTCACATATATCATAAATACCTATATGTGAATCTACAAATTAATGCATAAGTACATTACCGAACTTAGGTTTAATCAATGAAACATAATGATAATAAAGAGCACTGTAATTTTAAAATCAGGGATGGAAAAATCATGATTTTTTTTAATTTTAATCAAATCATGCTGATTTTTTTTAAAAAATCATGATATTGTTGAATTTTTTGATTTTTTTTGTATATTTGGAAATTTACGAGTTGGTAACACTTTTTTACATAGCAGGATTAAAAATTTATGAATACACTAGCTGTTCCGCGCAACTTCGCCCGCGTGTTATTTGTGGTTTTAGTTTTTTTGCGCAGAACCCTAATTCTTTTTCCAAAATAAAAGTAGCCTAAGTTACTCCTTATGACATCAGCTATCTGCCAGTGAAAGTCCCGTCAAAATTGGTTCAGCCGTTTCAGAGATTAGCCGGGACAAACAGACAGACAAAAATTTTAAAAATTGTGTTTTTGTTATAAGTACCGTATATACTTTCATATAAATTTAATAAAAAGTTGTTATTTTGAAATTACAAACAGACACTTCAATTTTATTTATTTGTGTAGATTGTGCTTGACTACAATTCCACCTGGTAGTAAGTGGTAATTAAGCCCTAGATAATAAATCGCACTGTCTTAGCGTAACAGAAGCCTTTTTACTCTTGTCTAGACGACTTTCTTTTTTAATAAGTCTGTAGAAGTTTTTGAGGTTGTGGTGGATTTTTGTTCGAGCCTGCCACAATCAGGCATAAATTCCTATGGTCCCCGATATAAAAATATTTATAAAAAACTATGTCAAGTTTTATAAAATGTAGATATGTTATATGAAATTTTACATTATGATATATATCTTACATATGAATTTAGTAAAAAGTCGTAATTTTGACATTACAAACAGACACTTCAATTTTATTTATTTGTATAGATATGTATGAGACTGATTAAGAGTAAAATAATTAATACTGTATTAATTACAGTTCATATATTAAGGGTGAATTTCTAAAAAAATCGATTTTACTATGTTTATGAGCCTGACAGACCTCATCGCTACGTCTTTGTTGATTTTCCAAAGTTTATGAGACTTATAGTAGAATAATAAGAATAACATAAAACAACAAGAGATTGTACCTTATTTTAAGCCAGTTGTATTTCATTTTCTGCCTATTACATTAATTTATACATGTTGATTTAAATCAATGATTTTTTTAATCAAAATCAAGCGATTTAAATCGTGATTTAATTCATGATTTAAATCAGTCTGATTTAAATCAGCCAACCCTGTTTAAAATATAACAGTAGAAAAAGAAAGTAATAGAACTAATAGTAAAATCCAAATACAATTTAGGTATAGGAGCAAATATTGATAAACAAACCATAACGTATTTTATAATTTTACCAGCAATTTTTTTATTATTTATTTTTTGCACTAAACCAACTAATATTGCGAATGAGTCATGTTGATTGATAAATATTATAGAATGCGTTAATTACTTAACTGCAGCGCCATCTCTCGTATCGTAGCGTAGCTATGAATCATAGCCGCAACACAAGTAATAATATATATTATGTGAATATGACCTCAATCGGTCTAGTCTGAGAAATCACAAGCTTTTAGACGTATCAATGAAATAATATATTACTTATATAAAATTATATATAACATCTTTGACAGCTTTATTAAAAAATTAACCACCTTTAGAGCATCAGTCGATTGTGGTTTGTCTATGCAAACATAAACCTGCGACTTCAAATAACCCCACAAGAAATAGTCTAGCGGGGTCAAATCGCATGATCTTAGTGGCCAATTCACATCACCCCTGCGAGAGATATGCTTAGCCTCAAATCGCTGTTTCGCATCGCTGTCAATCGTAGCGTTCGCTGTGTGGCACGTAACGCCATCCTGCTGGAACCAAATATCGTCTAGTTCCATATGGTCCTCGGGCCTCGTCGTCAAAGATGATTTTTCGGCCAAAATTGGGATCTTCTTCCAAACGATTCGAAGGCCAAACAGCGAATAAACGGTGTTGTCTATTGTTATGAACTTTGAACTCCTGGGTCAGTTGGATCTTGTACGGGTGTAGGCCTAAGTTCCGACGCAAAATTCGCCAAGTTGAAGTCTGCGAAATGCCGAGTTTTTGTGTATGCGAGGAATCGACTAACGACGATGTTCTCGGCCGATCTTGCGTTCCTTGAACGTACGGGTGTAGGCTGATTGTTTACCGAACCAGTTGTTTCAAATTTCGCCACCAAACGTTGAATAGTCGACTGTGAAGGGCCACCACGTCTACCGGAAAATGGGCGCAATGCGCGCAATGTTTGCACTAACGAACACTAATTTCGATAAAAAGGTTTTATTATTTGAACGTGCTGTTCAATCGTGTAACTTGCCATGGTGATTTGGCATAAGTAACTGAATAATAAACAAATGATTTGATAAAACAAAATGGCCGCCACGGGCCTCCAAATTCAACCTGCGCCAATTGAAAAACCCTTTAGAATATTTTTTATTCAATATAGATTACAATAATAGCTACTAATTTGAAGTCATAAGCTTTACCACTTTCGGTTTGGAAAAACCTCTGTATAAGGAAGTACCAGCTATATACCCGGCGGTAGGTAATTTAATTTTTTTTTATATATTTAGGAAAGAAATGCGAACAAATAAAATTAATTTGTAAAATCTCTATACATTCGTCGTATATCTGAGAACAACAGTAATTTTCCAAGTTAAATTTAAAACATTATATACCTACTTTTTTCTCGGAACAGAAACAGTCACATTACGAGAATTTAACGGAAACCAACCAAAGAGCAAAACTTCAATATTCATTATGTTGTGATTCATTTACATTAATTATAATGTTACTGTAAATAAAGCTAATTATAGACGAATTAAGGCGTAAATTCTGAATCACTATCTGAGACTATTAATATTTTTTAGAAAAATTTACGCACGTTTTTTTCCCTTCAGTTTTACAATTCTAAAATATGCTTAACAATATTGCGTGGTCAAATTTACAGTACGCGAGCAATTCGGGTTCAATCCCGCCAGTACCAACAACATTTGTTAATTGCTATTTCAAGTGCTGATTTACGACTTGTTGTGCGTTGAAGGAAAACATAGAGAGAAAACCTATGAGATAAACTATGTTGCGGGCGCAACGTTGCACTAAAATCGATAATCATAGAAGGATAATATTGTGGTCAGTTCTGTGATCACATTAACGTAACATTGATGAGTTGTCTGACGGCCGTCCGAACAGGAGGTGACCGGCCCCGGCCCCGGCTCTGACGACTAACTCGTATCGTTCGATGTTTTAGGCGGTGAGAACCGACCAGGCACGCGGGTGTACGGTGTGTACGTGGTGTGGAGGAATGTGCGGCGCGCCCGTCTGCGGACTCGCTGCGTCCAATTCGTTGTTGTCCTAGCAGTGTTTGTGGCACTAGGTGATTATGTAGTGTTTGTGTGTGACTGGCCGGCGACATTTCGGTCGTCGGAATCTAGTGGACTACATGTCTGAGGAGTAAAGATATTTCTAAGACGTGAACTTCATAAGCCTTCATAACCCTCGTAGAATAGAGAGAAAGATTGATCCCAGCAGTTTCACGTATATTAGCTGTAAAGGCCAATTCACACATATCAGTGAAGTCACAGTTCCGATACAGTACCGCCACCGTGATAATTATTCTTTCATACATTCTCTATGAACGTGTACAAACCTGTCATTGTCAGTGACAGTGCCGGCGCCACCAAACACCGGCAAACACGGATGGCAATCGGCGACGACGAATTTTTGTCGGATCACAGACGACGCTGCATCAAAAAAAAACTTCTCTCTTGGAGATATAACATTCCTCCAAAGAGTATCTTTCTTTAATAATTTTCTTTCTAGTTTCTGCAGAAGAATATTGAATCAGGTTTCTGACATTTTAAATATTCAAAATATTTCATTCCGTCCTTTCTTATTATTGAACAGAGTCATATAGTACCGTGTAGTGGCGGTGTAAGAATATCAACTACCCCAAATCGTCCCATGGGTGTCGTTGGAGGCGACAGAAGGAAACTGAACCAGGAGATGGACAGCAGCATCTTCCCGATAATAACACAAAACTAATAAAAAAAAACTGCGGTTGACAACTCGCCTGCCATGCATGGCACGTATGGAAAAATGTTTCTAATGAGGCAATCTTTGGGGAAGGTCTATGTTCTGCAGTGGACTTATATAGACATTTAAGAAGAACAGAACCATAGCAACAATCACAGTTACCTCAGTACATCGCACAGGTTTTGCCTGAAGATTCATAGCCGACATGTGTGAATTGAAGCAATGCTGCATCACTGTAGCACTGATACGGACCTGTGCGGACGCGTTGCCGGAACTTTGACTTCACTGATATGTGTGAATCAGCCATAACTCTTTTTATATTACAATATTTGACATAAAGTCTCACCTTATCGCCGTCCGTAGGCAAAGTCCCATAGCCATACCAGCTCCTCGCAGGCCTCAACCTGGGCTCGTCCTTGGGCGATAACAAACCGCTGCCCCACCGTACCACCCCTTCTGCAACTGCCGCAACCCCTGGCGTCCTTGGGCTCCCATTCGGTGATTTTTGAGAAGGTACACTCTTCTCCGCAACAGGAGGTAAAGTCGGCCGAGCGCATCCTATTCTCCTCTCATAAATTCTTTTACATGTGTCATCAGTATCGGTTTCCAGTAGACCTTTTTTGTCGCTCCCATGCTTCACCTCCTCGGTTTTCTTTAAGTCTTCTTGCCGTTGCGTCCATTTTGGATCCGAATCTCTCCGTTTCGCGCTTTCATTTGACTCTTGTCGACAAAGTAGAGCCTTCTTTAGGCTCTCGCTAGAATCTTGTTTAGTGACGGTCTTTTTGTCCGACTCCTTAACTGCCTTCTTGTCATCTTTAGACAAAAGCGCACGTTTTAAACTATCCGAAGAGTCTTGCTTATAGATAAGTTTACGCGGACATTCCGTGTTAAGGGAGTCGGTGGTTTTCGATATTAGTAATTTCGGATAATCGTATGGGGCGTGATCGTTAGGAGGATTTAGCTCTAGGGACCGTCTATTCTTCCGCTTATCGGCTGGGGCTATTTGAGCCTTGACCGGGAGCAGCCGGCGTGGCAGAAGGCTGCGGTGGTCAGCGAGGGGCGATTCTGGACGCAACATTTTGGGCGGCGATGTGGGGCTGCCGCAGAATTAAACTCCCCTGTAACAAAAATAAATAAATTGATTATATGAAATAACCTTACATGACATTATAATATTTTAATAATAATAATATTTTATTAGAACTCAAATAAATGTTACACTTGTTCCGATTGAGCCCTAGCTCCTGAACTAGGAATCCTGTATGTCAGGAGCTAGGCCCTTCCAATCATTATGCACATACAATTAACATTAATTATAAATTTCAATTCAATTTAATTATACTTAATTATATTCTACTTTATTTTGTTTAAAATTAAAAAAAAACAGTTTCAATAAATTATTAAATTAAAAAGTAAAGATAAACATTAAAAAGTAATATGACGAATATGTGGGTGCATGTATGTAATTTTGTGTATGTTATAATTTGTGAAGTAGTGTCGTTAACGCGTCAAAGAGCTAAAAAAAATAAAAAAATATGTGTTTAATCAATTATTAAGTGTTTACATTCAATAGATTTTCGCAGCTACCCCATAATCGTGTTCATTGCGCCACGACAAAAGAAAATATTTTATTTGTTTTTGGTTAAGTTTCCTTAGTTTTATTATTTTGTTTAACTTGTTATATAAGTATGGAATCTGAAAATCATAAAATATTCTAGCATTCTAAAAGTGGGAACGGGATAGTTATCAACCCTCTTTTCTGTGGTTGGAATAGTTGGCGCAGTAACACAATGATATCTCATTATGCTGTGAAAAACGTAGGTCTTACGTATACTTAATACTTTAAAGTTTTACTGATGAGGAGCATCCTACCTGTAGGGCAAACACATAATAAGTAATAACCTTTAACAAACTTCTCTGTGGACGTTCCACTTCAATCATATGTGTCTTTTGTGTCCCTCCCCAAGTACAAACACAGTAGGAAATTAAACTTGTTAGCAATCACGCGTAATTTTTTAAAAACAAAAATAAGTTTCCTAACTCTCTTAGCTACATTTTGAATATGAAACTTCCAACTTAGTGTGTCATCAACATGGATGCCTAAATATTTTAAAGTGTTCTTTCTTTCTAATACAGCACATTATAAACATACATACTTCTCAAACTACTGTACAATGTACATACATATCGTTTGCTCATTACAAACGAGCCCATGTTCAGGTGTGGAGTACTACAGGCTGTTTAAAACCATTTATAATGAAGTCTGCTCAGATAAAAATATGATGTAAGTATAAAATAGGTATAAAATACAGACGAGGGACTATTATAGAAAAATTATCACGCTGTAAATAAAAAATACAATTATTACGAAACGAACGTATAATAACAATAAAAACTGATTCCGGACCACTAATAAAAAATTCTTGACAGAAATCTCCAGTGACAAAATAAATGATCAGCAGTGTAGTCGAGTTGTCCTAAACGAGGCAGTGAAATTAATTCATAATTCATTTACTCATTCATAAACATGGGAAATACCTTTGTATTGACGATTTTAGATGTATTAATTTACTTGTAAATTGTGTATTTATACATAATTTACAAGTAAATTAATATATCTAACCAGGTAAATTTAATACTAGATAAGATGGAATCTGCTTTAATATAGACATTTTGACATTAAATGAAAACTATGATAAAAAAAACGACGGGTTGCACTTCGGCAGTGCCGGCAGAAGTGAAAACTTGAATATTAACGTTGTGAATTTTTGATATTTTGGAATGGCGGAGATTATTTATTAATTATTATCTTATTTCATTTATTTTCATTCGAAATTATTTGTTTGGTAAACCTACACCGGCACATGTGCTTATTGTTATGTTATGAAAATATAGGTTAATGCTATAAAGTATAAACATATTACAAATATTACATCTATAATGTGTAAGTACATATGTATCTATATTAATAATTTCGTCAAGCAGTACAGTAGACTCGATCGAAACCTAATCTTAATAATAAAATTATATTAATTAATAAATGAAAATTAATTAAACCTAACCTAACCTGAATAATATTACTACGCCGCGCCGGCTGTCTACTCTCCGTCCGTCTTACGAATTTTCGATCAGGACACGTGACGTGACGCGAGTTTAACATTTTTTGTGCACAACACCGCTAAAGAAGTTTTCACTTCAAAAATCATTTAGTAAAGAAAATTATGATGATTGCTGTATGGTGCAAGAAACGTAAATGGAAATGCCCAATTCTGGCCATGAAATGCCCAACAATTTGGATTTGTTAAAAAAATGCATCTTTTTTATGGTTATTAATCGCGGTATTCATGTATCCAAAAAGACTGCAATGTTTACGCACAAAAAAAAAGTACCGAAAAGATAATAATGAAATTAGGTAAATCCGTAATTCATTAGTTTGGGGATAAAATAAAGAGTGTTACCAATTACAACTCTTGTTAAAAAAAATGATTCTATTTTTTCAATCGATTTTTATTGGATAGCCATAGAGAGATTATGATAATTAAACAAGCGAATTGCTAGTTGATTTTCCATGAATTCTTTAGAATATAACAAAAACGCTACTGCACAATTTAACTGTTATTCTATCTGTTCTTAAAAATACCTTTAAAATGGAATTTAAACAAATAAAACATTTTAACAGGCTTGCAGAACTTAAAGCGAATCAAAGATTATTCTTTTTTTTTAATTATAAATAGAATAAAAAATCGATATCGATTTATCGATTTTATGTCTGTTAAGTGGGAATATCGAATCTGACAGCTAGGCCCATGCCATTATTATCAAAACTAAATAGTCACAAGTCGAATACTCGAAATGGTTTATTTTGTTTTCTCGCGGCTTTGTTATCTAAGCAACGAATAAGTTTTCTAAATGGACTCCGATAATTCTTCTCACCCTATTGGCCACGGCCGGAACATGGATCCCGCTCCCGCTTCTTACAATAAACCCTGCACAAACTTGGACTCGATATCCACTGTTAACGATGACCCCAGCTTTCACACCGGCCAGACCTTCCCAGCCCTCAGTAACTCATTCAAGAGGACATTTACGCTGTTTTAATTGTGGTTTAAATGTCACGAAAATACGAAGTCATTTGTTGTTAAGAAACTGTTCTTGTGAAAATAAAAACCTTTATATCTTTAAAATCCGGACTTATTTTAAACCAATTCCTTAACCATTTCATTCTTTTATTTGCATATTATCATTTTCATATGCTTTTGTATATGGGCACGCATGGCCGAAGTGTCAATGAACGGTGGGCATTCCCCTTTGCCGTGGTCAGCGCGGTCTCATGCGAACCATTCAAGTTTACATTATTATATAAAGTTTGTTCACGACAAACTAAAGCCGCGTGTATTTTCAATCAATCATTTTAAAACGTTTATCAATACCATCATCATCATTTATCAAAACGAAACCATACATCTATTTGGCCCTTCTAGCCGCATCTTTACCTAGGAATAAATTCCATATAATTTCATATATTATGTAACATGTACAAATTATCATTCTATGTTATAATATAAGAAAATAATTTCGTCTGTCGCGCAGATTGAAACTAAAAACTAGAACGGTATAGATACAAATCAATGAAAAAAAACCGCAATGATTGGTATAAATATTTATTTATCCCAGGACCATCGTAAGGTTTGTATAATCGAAATACCTTAACAAGTTTCAGGAGTAATACACTTGTATTGACTTTACAAGTAAGGGCAAATCTTACTGCTTGATTAAATATAATTGCATGAAATTACATACAATTGCAGCCATTTTAGACTATGTTGCCGCTGTACACTAAGGCAATGAAATCTGGCTTACATATTTTTCTAAATTTTAATAAAATTTATGTACGACGCACAGACATTTTATTTTAATTTCCAAATACACGTAATTAATAAAACGACCAAAGCTCACATTCTTTAAGTCGAGTCGGTGTTAGGTCCATTCTCCAATGCAAAGTAATGTTGGTGTGATGGCTCTTTATCAGTACCACAGATAAATAGATACCAAAAAAATGTGTAAGCACATGCATAAGTGTATGTATGTTTGTATTTTTTTTATAGAATAAGGGTGACAAACGAACACACAGTCCACCTGATGGTAAGTGGTTGCTGTGGCCCATAGACATCCACATCTATCTTCGTTTGCGAATTAAAATGCAGATGCGTTGTCACCTGTGAGGACTAAGATGGAATGCCTCGTTTCCAGTAAAAAGGGTCTCCGGTTCTCTACACTCACCATACGAAACACAGCAGCATTAAGCTGCTATTTTACCCTGGTATTCTGTGAGAGCGTGGTCCTTCCCCGGTTGAGCCGACCCATTCGTGCTACTACTATACTATTAATATAGCTACGGCATGGCTCTACCACGTATAGATTGTATATAGTTTATTTTTCAGTATCACAAAACTATGTTTTCTGTAGCATTGTTACAGAGTTTTTATAACCATGCAGATAGTTCTTGTTTGCATCTTAGCTTTGTGACATATATTTCTTAATGTTGTTAAAAACGCGACATCCAATTGAGCAAAAGCAACTAGTAATGTTAATTAAGAGCCGGTTTTTATAAAGCATTTTTTATACATTTGGAGAAAAAAACCCCTTTAATTTTCTTTCGTTCTCCTTTTCGTTGTGATTTGAAACTCGAAGAAACGATAAAGCAACTCTAAAAAGAGACAAACATATACGTTTACGAGAGAATGAGATAAAATACAGTTTACGGTGTTTCCTATTATCTATGGAGGTTATACATGTTATCTACGAGCTGTAAGGATTAAGGACGTGTTGATTAGAAAATATTTAAGATTTACGATGACGAAATTGAAAACTTGGAGTCTGTATAATATGTAATGTAGAAGTAGAAAATAAATTTGAAATATTTTTTTAACTCAGTCACAATACTATAATAAATAAACCCTACAATTATCCTACACCTGAAACTCTGCATTCGTCTCATTCCATCGAAGTTTACTTTTCTAATGATTTAAATTCTACCGTGTGTGAACTGCACACATGTTTTTTTAAGTGAAAACTTTAGAATTGTTGTGAAACTCGATGAAACGAAAAAGCGACTACAAGGAAACATATACATCTATAGGATTTAACCAGCGAGAGAATGAGATAGAATATTAAATTTATTCGGGTTTAGGCCAACTAGCGTCTTTTTTACTTACCATCTTGAGAATCAATACATTTTTTGTTCGATAAAATGACTAAATGAAGTAGATGGCGCTACAGAAAAGCAATTTTTTCGTCGTTTTAGTGTAATAAATCAAAATAAAATATTCTTTTTATGTATTACACTAAAACTTAGGCTCTACGTGTCTAAAAATAAGGTTTATGACATTAATTTGCTATACAATTAAACTTCTTTTATTTTATGCCGCAACTGTGGTTGAAAATTATCATATTAAATAAATTATTTGCCTCGAATAAATTAAAGCTTCTCCAACGTTACAGATTTTAAAATAAATACAGTGGCTCTGCCTCGCAACATCAAATTTATCAAATTGTCATATTATATAGCGCATGACCTCTGTCAAAATATTAGTATCTATTCTCCTTTTTAAATACAGATGCCTGTAACCGCAAATGTAGATGAAACACCACAGCCTCGTTTTCGTTAATATTTTAATTACAGCTTATCTAGGTCTACTCCTGAACATAAGCTTCTCCTGGAGTTTTGGCAGGAACTTGACCGGCGACGGATTGCTGCTCCTGTATTATTTGTTTAAATAATGGTTTGAAGTGGATTTTAATAAATGTAAAAGTGGTGCGATTTTGTGTATTAAATTGGCTGCGTCAAAATGCGCCGTCAAAATCTCCCAAGGACTGCACAATGTGACGCATCAACATATTGTGAAGCAGTGTACTATGAAGGATAATTATACATTGTAACTGAAGGCTCAAAAGGGCTAGAACCCAGAGCCGTAAAGGCAGTTATTAAAAAAAATAGGCTTCTCCTAGAATGCCTCATAAATGGGATAATTACTATAGTTTTTACGATTCGGGTTGGCAAACGTAGATAATTATTTTTCTAGTGTAATTAGGAAGACGCTGCTGCCGATCTCCTGGTTTCCCTCTGTTGCCTTTTACGACAGCCACGGAACGATATAGAACGAACGGTAGTATACATTCTTACAGCGCCGTTTATAATATGATGTGATCGATCAAACGACCGAACTTTTGTATGTTATATGTAGATACTGAGTTAATCACGGTATTGTTGTTTGTAATTCTATCTACTTTATGTGTTAGATGCAATAAGTTAAGATGTGTAAGGCTTTAAAAATGGTAGCAAGAAAATATTTTTTTCTTCATAATTAATATAAACATTCAAAATAGAATACAGCTGGTGCCCGCGAATACGGAATTTTGTTTACGCACACCACAGTCAAACAAAATAGTTGAGACGAAAATAATCACCAGGTAAATCAACACCGCCCACGCTCACACTCGCTGAACTTCGATTCACTATATAGGGCTGACATTGTAGTGTTTGATTCCTAGAAGGAACAAAGAAAGAAATAAACTTTATTATGATACAAATCATTGACTCACACATCAATATACAAATTTATTTAATTTACCTAGTCACTGCTATAAACGTTAATATTAAGAAACGGCTAAATACCGGTGCTCTGTGGAACTAGTATAATAGTATAGTATAGAAGAAGCTGATCGAGGTAGAGATCCTCTCGTACAGCGTGACGGTGCTGCGGGAGGGAGGAGTATCGTTCCTCCAGAGGCCGAAATGGGCGGCGGCGGAACCACAAAGAACGCTAGTGCTTCCGCGTGTTAATTTTTCTGATCTCATGACCTCTGTGTTATAGACTCAGAGGAGTCCGATGCGCAGGTTCCAGCGCGGCCTAAGAGAAAGGGGATGTGTGTGAACGAGTTGCCGTGGTCCTGCCGATAGGTGACGAAAATACGCCATAGAGTTTTAATCGAAACGAGTATCACAATCCGACCTTGCCTCAAAAAGACAGGTAGAATGAAAATGGGAAAAAAATTACATGTGGAAAAAAGGTGGAGGCCGCTCAGGTCTTCTTTAGAGTTCCGTACCCAAAGGGTAACCAACGGGACCCTATTACTAAGCCTCCGCTGTCCGTCCGTCCGTCTGTCTGTCAGCGGGCTGTATCTCATGATCCGTAATAGTAGACAGTTGAAATTTTCACAGAATTTGTACTCCTGTTGTCGCTAGAACAACAAATAATATTAAAAATTAAAAGGGGTTCCCCTACTAGAAACATGTACGATGATACGGAACCCTTCATGCGCGAGTTCGACTCGCACTTGGCCGGTTATTTCTGCTTACAAACTAACTCACTAGTGGCAATATTTTCAAACCGAACAACCCTACAATATTCAATTAGAGAAATCTACTCTCAAAATGAAACAAAGCATGCCTGCTGGGTTCAATGGCGTCAGACCTATTTCTGATTAAAATTCTAAAATAAATCGGCAGCTTCAGTCAGAAATTCGGCATCTGAAGTTCTAGTAAATGTCAAATGTTCATTCGATACTTTTTTTACTACTGGACAGGTATATTTGTAAGAAAACACCAAATGACGTATTTTTAAGTACTTCATTGACCTTAGTCACAACGCCAGGCAGATGGTTATGGGATATGCTGGGCTTGATAATTCTGCTGCCTGGTCTAGTAGTTTGTTTTATTTATCTTCCAAAACAAAGGCAACAAACAACAAAGGCTCGTAAGGGGTAGAAAAACAAAAAAGAAAGAAGATAATATATGGACGCACTTTTCGAAATTAGTCAGTCGCCAAGTCTCGTTCGTCAGACAGCAGGGAGCACATGAGTCTAGAATCTTCTGCAATAAAAGTATGGCTGGCCTACCCACTGCAGAACTGCCGACGCGCCACTTAGCTCCCACCGAGGTGCCTACGTGCCTTTTCAGCATTTATTCAATCGTGCGTTTTTATTTAAAGTTTAGATTTAGTTGATGGTTATGAGACTGATTCTTATCTTTGAAAACCATTATGGTTCGATACGTATTACACAACTGTATAGATAAATCAGATCCGCCCTTCACTATGAAGCACTTAAGCGATTTTTATTTAATCAGCTTATCAATAATAGCTTTACATGTTATGTCATAATACATTTTTTTCGTGTTAACATTTCTGAACGTATTGTTTATAAATCTATATCTAATCAAACATAGTAATTTAATGTACGTAAACGTGATCCATTTATTGAATAAAATATTCAATAAGCTATTAATCCGACATAAAATAAAGGGAAGAATCCTTCAATAAATATCTCCCGTCCCTTCCCTTTCCTTTCCATACGCCCTACATCCGTAGCCTTGGTGACGATTGGATGTCGATTCGCTCGTAAACAAACGCCCACGCCGCACGAGGCATGCCCGGGGACACATTAAGACCAGATTAAGTCGCCCCGGACGCTATTTATATATTCGTGTTCGTAGGCAACGCGGCACTGACTGTGTTTATTTCCATCTTATCACATTACAAATAAACTTTGATTATACACACGTTTATTCATGTACATGCATCATGTATTTAATAGCTACAGGGGAGTCAGTTGTGTGTAGAAGGTGGTCGCATTGCACACGGTGTGTTCCAGCACGGCGTAGGAAAAATAGGGGACGGAGCTGAGGTGCCAAGGGGTGGCTGGCGTTGATAGAATTGTAGATGTGAGAGAAAGCGTTGCCTTGGTACTCCCGATAGGAGTGGAAGTTACGTCATAGAGTTTTAGTCTAATTAATTTATACATGTATATAATTAAAAGAGATAAAAGGCAGATTTTTCAAATATTTTTTTATTCAACTACGATGGAGATCAAAAGGGAATAGGGATAAAGACGTCCGACCATATAGCCAGGTGCTTTAATTGGGGTGCTAAACCACATTTCCCCGTAGATGACGTAAGAACATGCTGAAAAGATATTTGCTTCGATAGATGGTGTATTGTGAATCATTCCATCTTAGTGTTCAGGGGTAACTAGTAACGACGCATTTGTGGTCTTCTTTGTTTGAAGTATGTTGCAAGGATCAGTGGGTACCGTACATTTACAACATCCGATGGACTGTTAACTCAATTGGTACTCCAATATTTAAATAAAATATTTTACAATATTACCTATCACAAATGACCGCAATAGTTATGAAGTATAATAAAAACTTATTTTGAGGAATTTTTCATCCATTATCTACATCATCATGATCAATCATCATTTCCCTATTAATATAGAGCCCTGAGTCCCAAACTGTAAAAGTGTCCTGAAAAAGAGCATAACCACAACTGACAATGTGTGTGATATTGATTAATGTGACAGTTTCGTATAGTGAGTGTAGAGAACCGGAGACCCTTTTTTATTTTCTAACGAGGCATTAGTCCTTAGGGATGATACGCATCTGCATTTTGATAGAACACTACATACCTGACCATCATCATCTTATAAAAAAAAACTATCGTATATCTGATTACACTACAAGTAAAGTAATGATAATTTGTAAAATAACTTCATATTGTAAATTAATCATAACCACAGGTGACCGTAAAGACCTGAGCAGTAACAAATTATAGTTGATATCTCACGATGCCGGAACAAATTAGCCGTGTCATAGGTAACCTTAATAGCCCTTGATTATGTATATGCATGAATAATATTTTAAAACTTAAGATCCGTGTTTGCGTGAATTGGCAAATAAATCTTTTGTATATGAAGAAACGAAAATAATTTTATTTTCTGAAAATAAAAATGAGAGACATAAATTTCACGTTATTATCCCACATTTCGACAACATTTTCCGAATCCAAAAAAAGATACTGCACACACTACAAACAAAAAGGCGTTCATAAAAACATTCGGAGAATATGTGAAAACAACAACGCAAAATTATTTTAGATTTTATATAAGTTTTAGAAAAATCTTTACAATGGAACAATAAAATTAAGACGGCTTGCAATTAAATAAAACGGAGTATAATCAATAGCAAACAAGGTCAAACCTCGCAACACACGTTACTTTACCACATCAGAACAAGAAATAGTTGCGGCCTTTGAAAAATATTTCACAGATATTGCTGTTTTGATTACAAAATACTAAATTCTTCTTTTACTATTGCCGAATTATTGTAAACAGTTGCCAACAGTTAAGCTTCCTGTACACAGAGTAGTAGCCGGCACCCTAGCGCCGCCGCGCCGCATGGGTGATGACACTGATACATTTACACAACACAACGAAACCAAAGGCCAAACGTCAAAATCAAGCCATTCGTACAACGGTGATAAAAAAAAATAACAGACATATAGATACCATTGTATTTGTGGATCATCTAGCAATTATTTTTGAAACAAACATTTACATAGTAAAGTCAGTCAGTCAGACTGGCTATCATTATTACATTAATTTCCGATTTCCGTACTATTAATACCAGCAATTATATTTTTTAAGTAATTTATTATACAGCATATTAAATGTTAAGGTCCTTTTTATTTAAATAAAATCTATAAAAAACATATAGTATGAATAGCACTCGAGATATGACGTCGATGTAGAGCTGATTATATATATCCTTAATGTATCAGAGAATTTACAACGCGCTTTTGGTGTGTTTTGTAGCCTTGGGGACCTTCAAATGTGTTTACCATGAGATATTGACCAGGAAATAAAATGTTATCGTGAATAAACTTAGTCTTTAAACTTATTACTTCATATTTGATTAAAGGACACAAAAAGTTATAATAAAGGGCAAAAGACCTCCCGGGTCGTTAGTATCAATGGGAGTTCTTCAGGGCTCACGTCTCAAACTCTTCCTGTTCCTAGTCTATATTAATGAGTTCCTTTAACAAGTGGAGAATTATTATAATTGAGTATTGTTTGTTGATGATCACATTTTACATACACTCACATTGGTTTAAGGTCAAAAACTTGCTTTTAAATGGCAATAAAACTAGATGTACAAATACAGTATCTTCATAATATACTGATACCCTTCTCTTGTTTCAATTTCCCTCTGTCGCCTCTTACGACACCCATGGGACGATATGGTGTAGTGGATATTTTTACACCGCCACTACACGGTAAATTTATGCATACACATTCATGCATACATATACATACATATTTAACAAACAACAGCTAATAAGCTGGTATAATAATACCTGTTACTTAAATAGGCTAGACAGGGTCAGTAATAAAATAACATGTAAATGTACTTCAAAAGGCGTTAATTTTTTTAAAGTACCAGGAAATGTACAAGGTCTGTCTATAACCATGTTTGAAAAAAAATCTTAAATCAGATTGTATAAAAAGGGTTATTATAATATTAACATTGATATAATAATTTATATAAAGACATGAATATCAGCCACTGCCTTAAATTTTATAGCCTGCGAGAATTCATCACCACGTTTTAAACTTTGGGAGACTCAATTGGTGATTACGGGAACCGCTAAAAAATCATGGCTTCCGATAGACGGCTGTAAAACCATCGTAATTTACGCCAGACATAAAATATCTTGACCGACGACAAGCAGCAGCTAGTGAGACGTCTAGTACCGTGACCGCCAATCCGTCCGCAAAACGCAGCTATAATGCCAGATCAAAATCCATCTAATACCAGAAGAGGCCCGTGGTGGACTTTTAGGGGCCAATTAAAAAAATCAACCTGACTGAATCGCTGTCGCAATTTAAAATTGCCATTTATAACGTGCACGATGGTGAAAAAACATCGCAAGTTTCTTTAAAAAAAATCTTTAATGTAGTTTACATAAACTACTTATTTTTCAAGGATGTGTGAAATCCGTCCACACATGCTTTATGAAAACGCGGTGGACTCTTACCTGCCCTGAAACCTCAGAAATGCGTGGAGGCCTTATCAGTTATACGTGTATAAATAACAAGAAATAGGCAGCAAAATCTTTCTGATAACAACTTAAAATAATAAAAAGTGTCGGTTACCAACCCGACTGCCAAACGTGTCAACTATAAAAAAAATCCCATAATATCCCTGTCTATAAGCCTACGTTCAGTAGTGAATAAATCATTAAATGGACGAATAGAAAGCGCTTAACTTCGCTAAACTTTGGCAACGGAATAATGGATCAGATAACACAAATGAAATTTTATTATTACAGACTAATCACTATGACTCACCCGCTTCACTTGAAATATTTTTATGAACTGGGTAATTTTGATGTTATAGTAAATAAACAAAAAATAAGTTTTTTTTACTATTTAAAATTAAATTTAAGCGAGTATAGAAAAACCTAACACGAAAAAAAATCCGACCAAGTTTTAAGACACTACTAAAATTATTTATTTATTATACTATTAAATTCAAATTATACAATCTTATGATTAAATGTACTATTATAATTATAAAGTAATTATAACTATAAAGCGTGTCTGTAGTCTACATGACTCGAAGCAAATGTAGAATTTGGCCGCTTATACTCTAAAACAACAACGTTTTTATTACACGTTTTATGTTACCGTAAAGTGGATGTGTAAGAATATCCACGATTCTGAAGTGATTTACATAATTTTGTATTTCATTTTAATTTTAATGGTGTATTGGAGATTGTAGTTGTAGATTAATTATTTTAAAAACTTATTTTTATTTTACAGACACGACTCTACACCACTGACCACACCCAGAAACCATATAGAATGGCCGATGATAATCAGACAAATTAACTATGCATCCTGAAAGTGTACAATTTCTTTTATACTCTTCTTTTTAGTTTTCAGAAAATGTTCGACGTATAGGAGCGTCAGAAGGTGCATACGCAGGTTATATTCTATCTATTGAGATAATTTATTTTAGGCTTTCCGAGTAATTTGTATATATTATCTCCTCTTTCCAGTGCTTTGAAAGGACCGGTGTACGCTGGTTGCAGTGATCCTTTCAGAGTCATCCCTATATTCGTGAGCCGCATTTGGTAAGTCTTTTAAGATAAATATATTTTATTGCCATGAAGTTTTCCAGGTGATGGACGAATATTGTATATTATCAGCATTACCCGTGATAAGAAATCCGTTGTCTGTGTCACTTTCGCTGTTGTTAGAATGTAGAAATTTTCCTGGTAAACTAAGTGATTCACCATAAAGTTACTCAGTGGGTGATGCTTGCAGGTCTTGTTTTAATGCATTTCTCATGCCCAGTAGCACTAATGGCAAAGATTTTTTAAGAGAATAATGGAAACAAACAAGCACACAGTCCACATGATAGTAAGTGGATGCTGTGGCCCATAGACATCTACATTTATCCTCAATTAAGAATCAAAATGCAGATGCGTTGTCACTCCCGAGGACTGAGATGGAATGCCTCGTTTCGATATCAATCTTATACGCC
The DNA here is from genome assembly GCA_033319125.1 of Parnassius glacialis. Taxonomy (NCBI): domain Eukaryota; kingdom Metazoa; phylum Arthropoda; class Insecta; order Lepidoptera; family Papilionidae; genus Parnassius; species Parnassius glacialis. Next base: position 37,187,334 of record JAVANC010000018.1, read on the forward strand.
AAAAAGCAATCTTACACGCCACTTTATCATGGGTAGCAGATGATGTTGCTTACATAATCTTCAGACCGGTACGGTAGTTGGTATGGTTACGAAAACATAGATACCGTATGATTTTACGTTGAATGCTCTCAATTCGCGAAATGTGCTGTCATCATCATCATTATCTTCGTCACCATCACTATCTTCATCATCATTATCAGCATCATCATCATTATCAACATCATCATCATTACAACCCATTACGAGTCCACTGTTAACCTTCCTGCATCTCTTACAAGGCCGTCGCTCCATCTACTACGCTTACCAAACGGTACGAGGCTGCCAGTCAAGAACCTTTCTTTCTCTATCGGTTGTCGGTTTTTCGAACTATAAAGCCCATTGCGAACACATCTCACTGATACGTTGTGCTATGTCGGTTATTCTGGTTTTCGGCGGACTGCTAAGAATAATGTCGCCTCGTTTAGAAGCGAACCACGTGTCGTATTATCGACGGTGGCGTCTCTTTCCTAATGTAGTGTTGTTAGGATTACTGGTGACTGTGACACGCAATTGAGGGAGGGCGTGAGCTGCTCTTCAAATTAATTAGAAATTAATTTTAGAAACGCGTCATTGATAGATTGACTTGTGTTGTAAGGTAAAATATTTAAGACTCTTTGGAATAAAGTGGAGAGTTTAATTTACCTTTAACATATGACCAGAAATATTTAGGATTCTATTCTATTTCCTTATCTTTCCTATGTCCTTCTATTCCCTCGCTATAATATCACCTTTACGGTTCATATACATATAGAGAGATTTTCAACACGTATTTTCCAAATATTTTATATAGTCTCTTCATCAGATCTATTACTGCAGGTTCTTTTGTGGAGGTATTTATATTTTCCTTAAACAGCTCTTTGCACTGCTGGGGAATACCATTTATGATATGAGTCTGAATTAATTATTTAAGCCTTATGTTCTCATCTCTTAATTTAATAAATACTTGATAAAAAAATTAATGGAATCGTTAAAAAAATTCGATGTAAATTCAGTTCGCCAATCGATTTCAGTATTTTGGTACTTTCCATGATTTTTTTTTTTGCGAGGAACCCCAATTCTTTTTCTAAAATAAAAATAGCCTAAGTTACTCCCTATAACATTAGCTATATCCCAGTGCAAGTGCCGTCAAAATCCGCCCAGCCATCGGCTATTAGCCGGAACGAACAGACCGACAGACACGACAAAATTAACAATTTATGTTTTTTTTTTGTAATAAGTACCGTATGCGATTGTAATCGTAATCATATGCGTTTAGTAAAAAGCTGTTATATTGACATTAGAAACAGATACTTTAATTTTATTTATTTCTATAGATGTGATTATCTCAAAAGATCATACCTACTTCCAATACTAAGGCACAGTGGAAAATATCTACTGGGACCAAAGAGTCGTAACTACAATCGGACGCAGCTACGACACAATAAAACAACACAAGGTCAATAGTGTTTAGCATAACTAATGCGTATTCCATTGTAATATAAATAAGAACTTGAGCGCATTGATTTCGTCAACTAGTATTCGTACTAGTATGTCGTGCGTACTGTAGTAAGTTGGTTCATAGCTAAGGAGCTAAGGACCAACTTTATAAGTTAAAGCTAAGCTATAATGTTGATTAAATCGAGTCACCACTATCTTAAACTCATCCAATGAATATTTTAATGTGATATCATTTACTTTTGTACGAAAATTCGATAATTTTTCAGAGAAATTGAAGCCTGAATAAACAATGTGTGTATCAACGCAGACGAGCGACCTAGGGAAATCGAATACCTATCGTGTTTCTAAATAATGCAACTGTACGGTTACATCACTTAGCCTATAGAGTATAAATACTTTAGAGATACTACCGATATAAACGTATTAATTATTATTACAAAATAATTCTGTTCAGGAGCAGATTTCCAGTACCGACGGGCACATCTTTAAACAGTACCTGAAAGCGCAATAAAATTCATAGCGCCAGTCACTATATTTGATTCATACATATATACTTAGCGGTAAAAAAATCAAATCTAATAGTAATATATAAAATTCTCGTGTCACGGTGTTTGTTACCAAATTACTCCGAAACGGCTGAACCGAATTGTATGAAATTTTGTGTGCATATCGGGTAGGTCTGAGAATCGACCAACATCTATTTTTCAAACCCTTAAATGATAAAGGTGACCCACCCCTAAATATATTTTTTTTTATTTTATTGATAAATAACTTATTATTATTTTATTATGATTTAGCATTGAAAAGTACATAAAACTTCAAATTTTCACGCTTCTACGATCAACCCCTGTTTTTAATCGCGATTTTTAAACCTAAAAAATATTTCTTAGAAATAATGTATATATGGCAAAACAACGTTTGCCGGGTCAGCTAGTAATATATACTAATATAATAATCTATACTAATATAATAAAGCGGAAGGCGGTTTTTGTTTTTTTGTTTGTTTAAACGCGCTAATCTCTGGAACTACCAGTCCGATTTGAAAAATTATTTTTGTATATTATAGCCAGATTCATGTGGAATAGTATAGGCTATCTAGCATTAAGCTATATTACTCAGCTAGCCTTAAATATGGATATTTGTTAAGCAAGTCAGAAGAAAAAGCACTCCCGAAATGATTTATCCGCGTACGCTGGTGTTATCGTTAGGGATACGTAAATACAATGTTCTAGAAATATATAGACCTTTACTCCGTCTAAAAAAAAGTCTATTTCTTATACATAAGCCATAATTTGGTATTTTGTGACAAAAAAATATTGAAAATTTAAAAGTGATTTATGAGCGTTATTATTAGGCATGGCCTATTTATCCTTACGAACGAAAGTTACTTCATCATCAAGACAATTTTATGAAGATAAACTTTGTTCTTTATACCATGTTATTTGGACGCATAGTTTAAGGGATAATGTAAAATTAAAATAATTCAATGCTTGGCTGGGCGCGCGAACAACGCTTAAACCCTAGCCGTTATAAAATGCTTGAACTAGGTCATGTCGCGCACCTCCGACACGTGTGAAGCGGGTGAAACCGCGGGGCACAGCTAGTAATATATATTTTAATAATAATTTTTTTACTGTTTCATTTCTTTCTACCGCCTCTCACTTCACCCACGGGAATATAAAGGATAGTGAATTATCTTACACAGCCAATATAGGAGATGGACAACATTTGCCTGAAAAGAACTCAAAATATTAAAATCTGCTGTTACTAATCCAATCAAAATTGTTATAACTATGACAAATATCGACCCTTATAGGATTAAGTGTAAGTTCAGTAGTAGACTTATGATACGCTGTGACGAATGAATGATTGCAAAATACTATTGTCCATATATGAAGCACACACCGTTATAATAATATTCACACCTTAGTCACGTTAAGTAACGTTATGCAAATATAATGATTTAATAATCTGTGCCCACGTAATACCGATCATACGGAAAAGGGTTCTAGTAATGACAACTTTCACTAGAAATTTAGAATAGACTACGTATCTTACCTTTACTACTTTTACTTGTATAGCGGAATTAATTTCCTCTTTGATAGAGAAAGCAAACTGACAACGTAGTGCGCCGTATACCAATGCTATCTATCACGTACAAATTTAATAAATAACACGTGATAAGAAAGTCGGGCTCGAGCGAGAGCATAGTAAACGTGGTAGAGTCACGCTGCAGCTGTATTAGGTTTGTTTTAGCACGTATGGATTCGGCACGACTGGAGATGGTCCACGCTCTCATAGAATACCGGTGGAAATTAGCAGCTTAATACTGCTGTGGTGTATGAGGAGAACCGGAGACTAGTGGCGAAGCTTGCGAAGACACTTATTGATTTCACGATGTCTGTCCGACGATTATCTCGAGAACGGTTTCAAATTTTCAAATTCTGTTTTCAGCAATCGATTACTGATCACCCAAGGCATCTGAACCTCCTATTTTGAAACTGATTGCTCAAAAAAAAGCTGATTGCTTCGCCACTTTGCTATGCTGTTAGCTGGCTAGGTTTATTATTATTGGAAATGAGGCATTCTATCTGAAGGGTGAATACGCATCTGCATTTTGTTTCTTAATTGTAGATATATGAAGATGTCTATGGGTCACAGCATTCACTTACTATCAGATGGACTGTGTGCTAGTTTGTCATCTATATTCTATAAAAAAAGATTATAGTGTTGCGATCAAGTTTTTTTTAGCAGCTGTAAGCGCGAAAAAAGCAAACAGTTTTTTTTTTAAATATCTATTACTCTACATTTTAAAACTAGAAACCTAAGAGTTAAGGGGTGGGGGAAATGGTTTTCTCGTACACCTTTACCACAGGTTTTTGAACAGTAAAACACACGATAAAAGGTTGCTTAATAAACTAAAAGCGACGGCATTGTGTATTGAAAACGCAAATGTTCTTATATCACTAACACACGTGACTTATTTCCTATCTGACGTAAAATGGTGTCATTCATCATGCATAGGTATAATATAATTTGATAAACGTAATAGTAATTAATTATATCAAAATAATTAATAATTTTTCAAACACTATTGAATTTACGAACTGCGGTATCAAATGTTTTTGAAAGCCAACTGTGATATTGTATAATTGCAGCAAAGTGTCACAAAATACAAACACCACTCGTCCTAACCCCGTGCCCCAAGCAATTGCGATAGGGTTCTAAGAAGAATGTTCTCGTTTTGAAAAACTTTGTTATAGGTAGAATTTTTGAATGAACACATATTGCTCTAAACAATTTATTCTGGATTCAAGAAACAATAGATACATGAATATTTAATTGAAGGTTTTGTGCATAATTTACATCTAAACTGAGGTTATTTCGTAACGAAAATCTTGGAATTACCGTTTAAATAACGGTTTTACTCAATGAGGTAAACTAACAGTTCATTTTCTTCTAGTTAAATACTCTTAATCGTCAAGTAACTGTTCGGATCAGTTTAAAATACTTTTTTCATCAAGAACCACTTGAGAAAAAAAATTGAATATTTAAGTAATAATTAACAAACATTATCAGGTATAAAATTTTCACAGATTATAAAATGCCATGTGGTGGGGGCGTAAGAGAACCCACTACTCCATTTCGTTCCGTGGGTGTGAAAAATATTATGATTTTCGTTAGATGAAGATATTAATCGCCGGTTACGTCTGTCTTATTATACCAAAATCGGCGACAGGCAGTAGAGTGAAAGGTGCGAGACCTCTGGAACTGTGATCCGAAATCCAATATGGCAAATAACACGTGGTAAAGCAACACTTAAAAGTTGCTATGAACAATTTCACTGGTGCCGTTGTGGATTGAACCCGGGTTGCTCGCGTACTGTGAAATTTATAGCGAGCGTCGAAGAAGATTAGTCAGTTTCTAATATCAGTCCAGTGTAATGTCTCTTTGCAAGATGCAGGAGCGTACAAGTTTCATTGTAAATGTGGTGTCTCTTATATAGGACAAACTAAAAAAATCAATAAAAACCCGCGTCGAAAGATCACATAGCTAATGTTAAGAATCGTATTTTCGCGCTATAATGAGGGCTAATAATCTTCCACTCACCAGATGTAGCTAGTTGTGACTTTTGTTACGCAGTGTCAGTTAATTGAGAAATTCGTTTTAAATAATAGTTTATCACTGTGTAGAGTATTATATTAATATACAACACAATGCGTCAGTGGTTTGATTTTTAATTTTTTGAACTTTATAACTTTTTAAAAAAAATCGGCTTTTAGTTATATTTACAGTTTGGTTTATTAATTTCTAATGTAATTAATATAAAATATAACTAATAATACAGAAAGAAACTTTAAAGATTATATTTTCCTAAGAAATTATTGTCCCCGCTATGAAATCTGTCAAATATTTTACCTCACTGTAAAGTGGCGCCGCCCTGGTGGCAGAAAAAGTCGTGGAGGCCCTAATTACAGATGAATCCTAGCAACTAACAGGTTAATAGTTTTCATGCGCCATGCTGCAGCGTATTCTGAGAGCTCGGCTCGACCGGGGAAGTAACCACGCTCGAACTAATACCAGTGTAATTAGCAACATAATATTTCTATCTTTCGTATGGCGAGCGATGATAACCAGAGTCCCTTTTACTCTTATCAGGTGGACTGTATGCTCAACGTCACCCTCACTTGTATAAAAAATAATCTCACAAAGATCTATTTCTTAAACCACTTCAAGCTCAAAACATTCATCGCCTATTTTCTGTCTTAGAGATGAATTTGTCCTTCGAATTCGAAGTCATAATCATCAAAAGAATAATTTAAATCAGTTCAGCGATTCCGAGAATCGTACATAAATAAACATATGCGTCGAATACGAATATTATGGAACCTTCTCGTTTTTTGTACTGGATAAATAAAAACATATTTTAAAGTAAGTAAAGAAACAAAAAAAATAATAATGTCAGTGAGATACTAATCATTAATCAACATTATTGCCTTTATAATCTAAGATTAAAATTAAGGATGCGTAATGGCAAGGCATATTTTACTTATTAAATATATTATACTTTATATAGATTTATTAATAAACATGAGCAAGTTGTTTTCACGCGACTGGTTTAAGTGGAATTTTCCCAGGTAATGTAGGCGTAGAAAAATAAAATGCTTCACCCAAAGTTGGAACAAAAATGTATTCTAAGTCTTATTCCACTTATTCCAGTTTTAATTAAATCGTAGCAAATACTTGTTGCCGTGTAGTGACGGTGTATGAATATTCACTACCGCTTATCATCCCGTGGGTGTCGTAAAAGGCGATAAAAGGAAACTGAAACAGGAGGTGGGCATCAGCATCTTCCTGATACCAACTGAAAATTATCAGTAACTGCGGTTGCCAACCCGCCAAGCGTGGCAACTATGGAAAATCTACGGCAATCTATGAGGGAGGTCTTTCTTCAGCAATGGACTTTTACAGGCTGCAATGGATGAATCAAGCCGTGTCTAGGCGGCATAAAATAATCCATCACCCTATTTCAGGATTTCATGCCGTGGGTGTCGTAAGAGGCGAGTTTTATATGTGGTAGAGCCACGCTGCAGCTCTATTGTGGTTGTAGCACGAACGGGTAGGACCACATCCTCACAGAATACCGGCATAAAATAGCAACTTAATACTGCTGTGTTTAGTATTGTGAGTGTAGAGAACTGGAGACCCTTTTTACTGGAAACGAGGCATTCCATCTTAGTTCTAAGAGGTGACAACGCGCCTGAAATTCATTTTATTTCTTAATTGAGGATGAATGTAAATGCCTATGGGCCACAGCATCCACTTACCACAAGGTGGACTATGTGCTCGTTGGTCACCTTATTCTATAAAAAAGGCGACTATGGGAAATGCAATAAAGATGTCATGGCTTTACCATAGAAGGCGGTATAACCATATGTTGTTTACGCCAGGCGTAAAGTAACCACACCGGCGACGGACGACAGCATCAAATTTGCGAGACGTCAGATACTACGGTCGTCAATAAACAGCTGCCAAGCTGACAACTAAGGCGAATCTTACCTACAACGGGAGAGGCCCAAGTCCTGCAGTGGACTTTTACGCTGATACAGAAGTAAATTCTTATTCTAATTAAAAAATATATATTTTAGCGAGAACGTACCATTATGAAGTAAAGATGTTTTGACAGGCTCCTTTATCTCCCTGGAAAGAAAAATATATATATAAATACGCAATTCTTTAAAGTAGCAAATTTTATTATGTACTAGCTGACCTGGCGAACTTCGTACCGCCTAACAGTCGATTCTTTAATTTTTTATTTTTATAATACATATGCCGCTCTTCGGAACACCGGGTCAGCTAGTAAGATAAAAAAAAGAAAAAAGAAAGTTGATAAGTCAACAATGTAATTATGTCAAAAAATAAAAATTATAAAACACTTAAAATTCTTTTAATAGTCACTAAAAAATCACAAAGAAAATTACAATTTATCATTTTTACTTATTCTAAATTAAGTTTCATTTTTATTGTAGTACTAGATACACGATATTTTTTGTTTGATTACCTGGCGCGTAAACAAACAGAGCAGATGGTTTTCCAACATGGGTTTTCTAGATTAGTACCACAAACACTTAATGACTGCCCCTGGGATTTGTTTATAATTATAGCGATAGCAAGCCGTACTGGAAACTGTAGTTGTTTAAACTCGAACGGTACGTCAGTCGGAATCATTGGGATGCGGGGTATCAAAACGTCTTCTCCTTTATACTTTCCTTTCAATATGATTGCTTCTATTACGTTATTCAGTATTTTTATCGCTAATCGTGTGCCGTTACAAAGTTGCGGTTGGTTAATATTTCGCAACATTATAACTACAGATCCAACCTTCAATTGAAGATTGTGAGGCGGCAATCCTGGCAAATCAAGTGAGTTTAAAAATTCCGGTGGATATTTCACGACATCATCTTCATTAGTTGCCGTATCAACTGATTTATATGTCCTCATTTCGCCAGGAACGTCATCTTGAATTTTGAAATTCAATTAATTTACGTCAGTGTTTTTCGTCACGGAATAAGTAATTTTAATATTTATTTATTTATTTAATAAGTAACATTTGGAAACACTTTTTGAATGAATTCAGCTTTTGATTGCGTTAACTGACAAAAACTGTCAGGAAAGTTGATACAGCCAGTCAGCACATCTATAGGAAATTTGCCATTACCAATATCAATGAGTTGTTTAGAGAATATGTCTCCAGATTGATCATTATGCAACATAACACGCATATTCTTGCTTAAAAATGTAATACCTTGACATGTTTCCACAAATTGGAGGACTTTAAACATGCATTCAGTTCATCAGCTTGCGTTGAACGTGGAACCACTGGCAATGTTTGGCGAAAATCTCCTGATAATAAAATCATTGCGCCACCAAATTGGTATTGATTGTTCCGTAGATCTTTTAAGGTACTATCTAAAGCCTCTAAATATTTTTATGCGCCATCGTGCATTCATCCCACACTATTAGTTTACATTGCTGCAAAACCTTTGCCATTGCCAATTCTTGGAAATGTTGCAGGTTGAAGTTTCGTTTCGTTCGGGCTGTTCGACCGCCTTCAAGCAAAGTTGCTGCAATGCCTGACGAAGCAAGAGCTACAGCAATTTCATTTTTTGAGCGAATTGTTGCCAATATTAAAGTAATCAAAAAAGTTTTTCCTGTACCACCAGGAGCTTCCAAGAAGTAAATCCCTACAGTTCCATCATTTATTACTTTCATAAGAGTATCAAATACATACTTTTGTTCTTCTTTCAATAATGAAAGATTTATTTGAATCGATTCTTTCAAAGTATTGAGATCATACGATTTTTCACGTTGTAACTCTTGATGAAAAGCATCGTGCATTGAGCGATTGAGCGCGGCCATCCCCAATTGACATAATAGCTTGTTTGACATCATCAATCACATATCCTCAATGGAAATCAATACCTGATTATAAATTTCTTCACTTATTTGTGAATTCAGATTCCCTGTTCTATTGTGTTTATTAAATAAAATATCATCACACATTTTCATCATTGTATTTTATCTACAAAACAATTGGTTTTTATAGGAAGCATGTACATATGATAATGGAAAACAATGTTCGTATTTGATGTGCTTGTGATGAAATTACAGCATTATTGAGTTTGAACCCAATGTGCATCGTTTTCTAACAGTTGCAAACGATGACAGGCTTCTCTGTAAGATCCACACAATTCACAATCAACTGTTCGTAAATGTTGGAATTATGTTGGGCCACGCACATTGACTAATAGTAGCCGTAAACATTTTGTTTTGCCTTCCCGGAACCCCTCCACTAACACTTAAACTTTATGGTATGGTATTAAAGTTCATATTGACTTTTAAGTATTATTACGAATCTCGCTGCCGGGAACAAAGTCAATTGTGCCCTGACTGCGTTAGTCAAAAGGCAAGGCGTAGTGAAGAGTGCACGCCTTGCAATACATAACGCAGTGTTGGTACCGACTTTGTTATATGGCAGCGAAACCTGGGTATGCCAGAAGAATCATAAAAGCAAGTTGAATGCAGTGGAGATGCGATCTCTTCGTAAAATGTGCGGCGTTACCATGGCTGACCGAAAGCAAAACGAAGAGATTCGCAATATGGCAGGTTTGAAAGATGACCTTATCACAAAAATTGATAAGGGCGTTCTTCGATGGTTTGGGCACGTTGAGCGAATGAGTGAAGACCGAATGGTGAAGAAAATATATGGCGCGAAAGTTAATATTAAAAGGTGTCGAGGTAGACCGAGACTAACTTTCGAAGACCATGTGAGCAAATTGCTCGAAGAGGGGAGGGTCAAGAGTACTCGGATACTTAGACGTGCATGTATGAAGAAGTTAATGAATCTGAAAGAAGCGAAAGAGGTATGTAAGGATCGTGAAACTTGGCGATCTGTTCTCTCTGGCTACCCCGTCAGGGATTGTGCGTAAAGGTATGTTAAGTTTAAGTTATTACGAATCTTTTGTATGGGAATATAGAAAAGTGTTGTTTTTAGACTTTTTCAGGCAATTTTTAAAATTTTTCTCTCCGTAAGAACCATCTTCGTACTTCAAGGAATATTATTAAAAAAAAACTAGCGAAATCGGTTCAGCTGCTATCGAGATTTGCGCTTAGCAACACATTCAGCGATTCATTTTTATATTATAGAAGATACAGCGTAACTAAAAATAAACCCGTATATAACTTAACAATTGTTTTATTAATATTTAATATTACTATCCCAAACTCCCTCAGTAAAATTTCATATAACATATCTACATTTTATAAAACTTGACATAGTTTTTTATAAATATTTTTATATCGGGGACCATAGGAATTTATGCCTGATTGTGGCAGGCTCGAACAAAAATCCACCACAACCTCAAAAACTTCTACAGACTTATTAAAAAAGAAAGTCGCGTCTAGACAAGAGTAAAAAGGCTTCTGTTACACTAAGACAGTGCGATTTATTATCTAGGGCTTAATTACCACTTACTACCAGGTGGAATTGTAGACAAGCACAATCTACACAAATAAAGAAAATTGAAGTGTCTGTTTGTAATTTCAAAATAACAACTTTTTATTAAATTTATATGAAAGTATATACTGTACTTATAACAAAAACACAATTTTTAAAATTTTTGTCTGTCTGTTTGTTCCGGCTAATCTCCGAAACGGCTGGACCGATTTCGACGGGACTTTCACTTGCAGTTAGCTGATGTTATAAGGAGTAACTTAGGTTACGTGTATTTTAGAAAATGAATTAGGATTCCGCGCAACATAATTAAAACCCTAAATTACACGCGGGCGAAGTCGCGGAAAACAGCTAGTTTATAATAAGTTAAAAAAAAACAAGGAGTAATGATGCTGCTGCTTTAGTTCAAACGATTTTAAGTTGAAATCTTTTAAAAAGTAACGTTACATGTGAACGACAGATTCGCCTAGTAGCTTTTGTCTACACTCAGAAATAACTACTTATAGACTTGAAATTATATTTAACACTTGTAACGAAAATAAAACGGCTAACAGTAAATAATGCTAAATGACATGTAATAGTAATCGCATAGAGGCTAGGTTAATAAGATTTATAAGTAACTGAATTAGCACGTCCGCATAATTACGTTATTTACTTGCACGTGTAAATAAGTGTTCAAGGTTTTTAACGGATCTACGTCAACGCCAAAATTTATTATGTTTTGTTAAAGTTACAAGTTCCTTCGTACGTCAAAAATTAACCGACCATTCGCCTCGTTTAAACCTGACCGAATATAAAACTGCTTACCTTAATCTTATAGTACTTTTAGATGCAAATTATAAATAAGATCCTCTGTTTCATGCAATATTTTAATCAAATTTAAACATACAACATTCTGTCAAGCAATCCACTTGCCAAGAGTACAGATAATTATTACATATAGACATATTACTAGCTGGCCAGGCAGACGCTGTTCTGCCCTTATCGGCGAATCTTTGTACTATAAAAATCCTTAAATTTGCAATAAAAAAAATTGAGGGTCACTTATCGGGATAAAAACTATCCTACTCTCAAGTTGGACCAAACTGCACAGTGTGCAAATTTCATTAAAATCGGGTGAGTGGTTTCGGAGTTCATCGCGGACAAACAACGAGACACGTAATTTTTATATATAACTATAATGAGGATATCCGCAGTAGAACTAGAGTGACCGACATAGCCCAACGGAATAGTAAGCTGAAGTGGCAGTGGGCCGGCCATATAGCTCAAAGAACCAACAACCGATGGGGAAAGAAGGTCCTCGAGTGGTGGCTTCGTACCGGCGGACGAAATGTAGGGCGTCCCCTCTGGTAAGACATGCAGGAAGTCGATGGATGCAGGTGGCTCAGGACCGTGCTTTGTGGCATTCCTTGGCAAGCCTACGTTCAGCAGTGAACTTGTGAGTGGCTGTAATGATGATGATGATGATGATATTATAATACATTCCCTACTGTAGAAACGGTATATTTCGAGCATTGGACGGTTTTTCATTTTCATTTCATTGATTTATAACATCCAAAGTTAGTTCACTACTGAGTACTGACATAGACCTTTTTTATGCAATAAGGGTGAGGAACGAACACACAGTTCACTTGTCCATTTATCCTGGATTAAGGATCAATGCAATTGTAACCGTAACGACTAAGATGGAATGCCACGTATCCAGTAAAAAGGGTATCTGGTTCTCTACATTCACCATACAAAACACAACACAACATTAAACTATTTCACACTGGTATTCGATGAGTGTGGGCCTTTCCTGTTTGAGCCAACCCTTTCGTGCTACAACCATAATATAGCCGCAGCATGTGCAATTGTATTTTAGCATTTCTATCTAGCTTACTAAGCAAGCTATTTCCACGTTCGATTGTCAACCCGCCTGACAAGCTTAGCAATTTTGGTATGCATGAAAAGGACTACACTGTCGCATTAGATTTTTCTGTCATGATAGTGTCAGTTGAAATAAATAAATAAATAAAAACTATGGCAATACTCGCTATGAAGCAATCTATGGGGCAGGGCTATGTTCAGCAATGAACTATTATAGGCTGTAATGGATCGATGGATATATTTAAAAGTAAAAAAAAAAACGACGGGTTGCACTCCGGGAGTGCCGGCAGAAGTGAAAACTTGAATATTAACGTTGTGCATTTTTGATATTTTGGAATGGCGGAGATTATTTATTAATTATTATCTTATTTCATTTATTTTCATTCGAAATTATTTGTTTGGTAAACCTACACCGCACATGTGGTTATTGTGATGTTATGAAAATATAGGTTAATGCTATAAAGTATAAACATATTACAAATATTACATCTATAATGTGTAAGTACATAATTATGTATCTATATTAATAATTTCGTCAAGCAGTACAGTAGACTCGATCGAAACCTAATCTTAATAATAAAATTATATTAATTAATAAATGAAAATTAATTAAACCTAACTTACTTCCTCTCCTACGCCGCGCCGGCTGTCTACTCTCCGTCCGTCTTACGAATTTTCGATCAGGACACGTGAGCTGACGCGAGTTTAACATTTTTTACCCATTACAAAAAAAGTGCACAACGCCGCTAAAGAAGTTTTCACTTCAATATTAATAAAACCTTTCCTAGGCTAATATGAAGATTCAACGGAAGACACTCTTGGAAATTGTTCTGAATCTTTAATATGTCTGAGTGTTTTCGCCTTCTCTAGCAGTATATAATTTTATTTTGCTCTTGAGGTTAACCTTATCTCTGAAACGTGTTTGGACGGCAATTCGTTGTCATGCTCTTTCAGTCGTTGGTAAATTTTTAAAAGTCGGCCAAGAGTTATCTAAACACGCTGTAATATAAAGTTCCGTAGTATACTAATAAAAATATGAAATGGATAACAATTTATTCATATTTTTTCGAAAGAGGATGTTCTTAATTCGACTATGTTATGCTATTTTATTTATTTTTTGTATCAACTTCTTTAACTCAGACACGCCATAAGTGATTATTTTTGTATTATCTATACAAATAAATAAGATTGAAGTGTTTGTTTGTAATGTCAAAATTACAGCTTTTTACTCAATGCATATGACAGTATATACGATACTTATAGCAAAATTACAATTATAGAAATTTTTGTCTATCTGTCTGTTTGTTCCGGCTAATCTCCGAAACTCTCACTGGCAGTTAGCTGAAAAAGAATTAGGGTTCAACACAAAAAATTAAAACCCTAAATTACACGCGGGCGAAGTTGCGAGGAACAGCTAGTAGGTAATATAAGTTAAAATTTCTCATACTTCGGCGCTGGTCAGAATGAAGGAATTTTATAATGTTGGTAATGACTAATGAAATTGTTATTCATTTCATTCTAACATTCCTTAGTACACTGAAAAGGGTCAAAAATATCCTTTTTATAAAGTAAGAGCAGACTTCGAAAAACTAAAAAGAATAAAATTATTTCACAATAACAGCCTCGGAAGTTGGGGCTATAACACTATGTCTTAGCATCGAGTTCAGAAGCTATTATGTGGATATTAATTTATTATTCTTAGGTCCATGAAGTCGAATTTTATTTTTTACTAAAAGTTTAATTTTGTGTTAAAGATCCTAAGCCTTAATATTTATTACTAAATAAGAAATAACGAAAGGATTTCGATTTGCAGCCTCGTAACGCCAAACGCATTGCAAGGTATCCCCTACTGGGAGTAACGACAGAACGTACATTTTGATGAATATAAGATGGCTCTGGACAATATAGGTTCATTTTACTACCGAACTTTTCTTACTCCTAACAGAACCAAGAATAACTAGATTCATCTCACCTGGGGAAAGTTCTAGCTTGGCACTACACTAAAAAGACAACTACGTAACTAGTCCACTTCTGTCTTGCATTCGCCATCCACCCTTATCGAGTAGGTAAGGTGCCATCCATCAATCCATATTTTTTACATTACAGCTTATTCAGCTGAACATTGCCCCCCCCCCCCCCCACTCCACATATATACCCCATATATATATATATGTAAGCGCTGCGCACGGATACCGTAGGAGGTTAGACTTGTGGTGTGACAGACCTTGCGTGGCAGACTATAATGGAAGTGGAAATAATGAAAGACGTGTTTGTGTCGGATCACTTGCCACAAATTGTAAAGTGCGATTTAAGCTGTGTAAGACCCAAGTTAGCGTCACCTAGGTTGTTTCAGTTTCCCTCTATCGTCTCTTACGACCGGCAAGGGATATGGGTCATTGGATATTCTTACACCGTCCCTGTTTTGGCCATGAAATCTTACTCACGTAGTAAGGTTTAATGATAGCCGAAATATATACAGCAAAAATTCCGGCCCGAATGGCACACTTTACTGGGCCGTACGCCGTGAAATGAATCTTGAAGCGCGGACAAATCCACTAGTCGATCGGTTTTATAGCGAGCCGTTGACCGATACGAGACTATATTTAATTTTTAACCCACATTCAAATCGGTTCGACGACATTGGAACGCTGCTTTCCATCTTGTTCAAAAAGTATATTTATTCCGTTTCCTATTACTAAGTAAACGCTTGGTAATAAGTTTGTGTGATACAAAAAGCAGTGTGAAAAAAAACTCAAAAAGTGACGATTGTACGTGGCAGGGCCACGATGCATTACCTATGGTATTACGCTTACCGTATAGCAGCGGCTCAAGAGGATCCACTACCCCCATAATCCCGTGGGTGTCTTATGGTGCGATAAAGGGAAATGAAACGGGAGATGGCCAACAGTATCTTCCTGACAACAAACTCAAAAGTGTTAAAATACTGAGGTGCCAATTTGCAAGCCAAACGTGCCAACTATGGTAAATATGAAGCAATCTATGGGAAGGATCCAGTTCAACAGTTATTTTTGGTAAGATGTAATGAATGAATGGTGTTTTAACGATAAGTGTATAGTGGTTTAGCTTCATCGGAGAAAGGCCATGCTTTGACATAATATCAGCGTCAAATTGAACCATAATGCTACTTATTAGGGTATGGTCACCATTAGCTTTCAGTCCTCAGGGACATCATTCACATACCAGCTAGAGTATGCACTCGATAGTCACTCTTACTTTTATAAAAAAGGTGGTTGAAAACGTAATTTAAAAAATTACCTTGTTCCCAACGGCAGGAAACATGAAGATATATAATATGAAGATGTATCTCACCACTCCATGGGTTGACTGGTAGAGAATGCCTTAAGGCATTAAGTCCGCCCTTTGCACTCTTTTGTTTTAAGGAATGAAATAAAGCATAATTTAATAAATTAAGTAATATATTTCAGTTTCACAACTAAACTAAATCATCGCTTCAGTATCTCTAACAGAGATATATTCACACTCATCCTCATTTTCTTTAACACGATGTAACACTATTCACAAAGGAAAGTGGCACCGTGCCCAAGTAAAAATATCAGCTGCTTTTCGGGTCGGTTGCGCTAACTTTGTAGCACTATATCTTTTTTCTTTGCAGCACTATCTCTCTTTTTTTTTGCAGCACTATATCTCTCTTTTCCTTTGTGGCACTATATCTCTCTTGCTAACGTACAGTGGCGGCGTAAGGAGGGGGGTAAGGGGGAGAGTCCGCCCCGGATGCCAAGCACCAAGGGGTGACTACGACAACCCATATATTAACAATACTTACAGAAGAATTACTCCACAAAGACATGCCAATAAATACATGTGTATAAAAATATTATATCTTAATATTTATCTCAAATTTATTTTTATTTACTTTCGAAAATCATTTTTTAAATAAGTTCAGGTTAGGTAGCGCTTAGTCGAGTGAATAACGCGACCGAAGAAGGTAAGGGCTCAAGAATATAATAACGATGCAAACATAGCAGGAGTTTATGGTGGTGTACAAGCCCGAAATAAAGAACGCAAACCCAAAGCGTTGTTTACGCCTTGTGCTAATCATTCGCTAAATCTATGTGGAGTGCACTCCTTTGGGAGCGTTAATTCAAGTTTAAAATTATTTGGAACAGTAGAAAGAATTTACACGTTCTTTTCATTATCCAAAAATCGCGTATCAAAAGACTCAGAGACAAGACTCGGAGTGCTCATAACGACGCGGTTAAACCACTGCAAAATAATTTTGATAAACTTGTATCACACTCGAAGATATATGTGATACCTGCAGCAGCAAAGTAAACAAAAAAAAACAAACGTCGAATCAAGAGAAGCAGCATCTACACTCTTACCAGTGTTGTGTGACTTCAATTTTTTATGCTATCTTTCCTTTTGGTGTGAAGTACTAAAAGAAATTAATTAAACGGAAAAGTAAATATAAATATCTGGACTATCACTGGAAAAGTGTGTGATAAAAATCAAAGCCCTAACATTGTTTCTACAAAGCCAATATATTCAAATAGTAGAAAAAGCTAAAAAAAATGTCAAACAAAATGTGAGGACTTCGACATTTCGATTGAAGGAATAAGAGGAAGGAGATTTCGAAAACGTTTGCCAGGAAAAATGGTTCGGTATGCTGGACTAACATTGTCAGAGGAGCTGCAGAGAGGTATGTTGGAATGCCTTGACAGATTTTACGAAGAACTAGATCATTGTTACAGAGCAATGGATGATATTCTCGTAACATTTACTGTTATTCAGCCTTACACTCTGCTAACGTCACCAGAAAAAGATCTTCGTGTAATATTTCCAAACCTGACAAAAATCAACGATGAATTTGCTGCAGGAGACATAATTTTGAAGATTTTACGACTAAGGTGCCACTTGGAAGCCGCCAGCGTTTCTTCTGAAGAAGCGGTTCAATGTACTTCATTGGAGCTTCTCAGATTCACCTTAAAACGGTAGCCCCGTTTTAAGGTTTCTGAATCTGTTAGTCTGTGTGTTTCGGTACCTTCATGTAAAAGCTTTTCAAAACTCAAGTTAATAAAATCTTACTTAAGGTCTACAATTAGCCAATCGCGAATAACCAATCTTTGCATTTTATCTATCGAAAATGACAAGACTTTTGGCTGGAGGACATATTCATCATTTATAACGTTTTACTGATATGACCAGAGAAAAACTCAGATGCAGTGTCAAATAATAAAAGGAGCATATAAAATACATCCTAGGTCCAGTTCCGATTACTATATTTGACTCAAAAATTTTGTCTCCGGTTAGGATTTGAACGTTAAGCACTAAGCGATGAGTTCTACCAGCGGAGGAGGTCACAGTCGGTATAACGTAGAACCGATGGTGGAACTACTGTGTATTTGCAATGTAAGAATATCCACTACCGCATATCATCCCGAGGGTGTCGTAAGAGGCAACAAAGGGAAACAAATCAGGAGATAGGCAGCAGCGTCTTCCTAATAACGACTAAAAATAAAATAAAAACTGCGGTTGCCAACCTGATTGCCAAGCGTGACAACAATGACAAATATCTCCTCTATGAGAAAGTCTATGACGGAGGCTTATGTTCAGCAGTAGACTTTACTAGGCTATAACAGTAACGAATGGTGGAAAACCACGGAGTTTTAGTCGACGCGAGTCCGACATAACCCATATGTACTTACCCCACGAGGCGGGTATGCGTAGGCATGACTCCATGCATAATAAGGATAAGGCCTAAGTGAAAAGTATGCAGTGGAGGGGTCTTTCAGTGTGTATAGCAAACACCTTGTATTAGGCCATGGACTCAGTAAAGAGCTATAATACGGAACCGAGGATAGAGCTTATTAAAAAAACGATTTATTACACAATGTGTTATAATTGAATAAAATTAACGTTAAAGATTTGGTAAACTTATGATATAGAAATAACTGGAACTTAGAATAATGATATAGTAAAGATATAGTAACGGCTTAGTAACGATGTATGAACGAGACCGAGATTGGAACGAGACTGACTGTAGAATATAGTTTGTAGATTGATTCGGCATTCGTCGGGAGATCGGTTATATAGGCCTGTCGCTGACACAACACCATGAAAGAGATGCGTTAATCGATCTCCTAATATTGATGGGGTATAACTGAGCGTTCAGTGAAACGGACCATCGTGCATGACAAACACATGCTCTTCAGTTATAATATCCAGAGTGGCAACTTCTAATAACTTATGCAAAAAGCGCCGCTACGTCACACGTCTCGTGTCACGTCTCGTCACGTGGATGTTTAAGAAGTATCATTATGATGTTGACTCTGCAAGCAAATCTTTCTTAGAGATAATATGTTGGTAAAAAATTACGAAAACTAAATAGCCGTTTGCTAAATATAAAAACCATAAATCACGATTGCGGTTTCAGATGAAATTAAATGAATCAGTTAAGGAAGACGCATGCAAGTAACAATGAAATTGCGTTAAAATACCATTCGTTCATTACACACTATCAAAAATACATTGCTGAATGTTGGCCCATCTCATAGATTGCTTTATATTCGCCAAGTTGCCAAATTTGGCATGTGGGTTGGCACCTCATTTTTTATCATTTTTGAGTTGTTATCAGAAAGATGTTGCTACCCATCTCCCGTTTAATTTCCTTTTATAGCCTCCTACGACACCAAAGGGATTATATGGGGCAGTGGATCCTCTCACGCCGCCACTACACGGTATGCGTAATACCATAGATAATGAGAACTAAAAATATGAACATGAATCGTACTGTCTAACCATAAAAGATCCACAACACACTCGTCTCCAAAAACCAATAACTGTATAATCATGTACGCCAAAATAATCCTAAAGGTCTATACTTTTAATAAAAAGAATTCCAGCATAATAAAAAGCAAACTTACAGGAATAAAGGGAAGCATTAGCGTTGTATATAGATTCAAACCTTCAAACGACAATATATCAAATGTAGCTTTTTGTGAATTGGGCCTTTTTTTACGTAACTTCGTCCAATCTCAAAATAAAGAACAATTTCAAAACTAATCTTATCTTCCATGAACGTTGATGAAAATTATGTCAGATGATATGACTGTAAAGGGTATCAATATGAAGTGAGATAATATTCGAGAAGCCCATTCAGAAATACGTAGGTATTTATCAGAAGAAATTTTTTAGAACGTGCTTCAGAGCTTGTTTCCATCCCCATCTACATAATATATTGTTAAAAAAGTACATTTGTTGTTAAAAAAGTCGGCACAGTGTCTTTCATTGTCATCATTATTACAGCCCTTCACAAGTCCACTGCGTAACATAGGCCTCCCCCAAGGAACGCCACGGTCCTGAGCCACCTGCATTCATTGACTTCCTGCATGTCTTTCCAAGTCATCACTCCATCTAGTGGCGGTAGCCCTCCACTTCGCCTACCGGTACGAGACTGCCACTCGAAAACCTTTCTTCCCTAACGGTTGTCTGTTCTTCGAGCTATGTGGTCGGCTCATTGCCACTTCAACTTACTAACTCGACGGGATATGTCGGTCATGCTGGTTCTATTGCGAATATCCTTATATCTAAGTCTATCACGAAGAGAAATCCCGAGCATAGCCCTCTCGTAGCTCGCTGAAGGACCACCTCTCAGATCCTTAAGTCATCACTAGCAACACGCACTGGTCGTACGATCTCGTTTAACGCACACACCCTGAGGACTGATGAGAAGATCTTAGAGCTGGAAGAAGAGATAGACAAGTTGCGCTGGGATATTATAAGATTATCTGAGGTCAGAAGAGAGGGGGAGGAGAGGGTAATCTTCGAATCCGGCAAATTGTTCCATCACCAGGAGAGCGACCATCTATCCCAAGGAGTTGTCGGATTTATCGTCCACAAGTCTCGTTACCAAAGTAGTAAAGATAGTGAGTGTGTCGACGAGGGTTGCGTACCTTATACCACAGAATAAATAATAGTACATTGCTTGCAAATGAAATGAAATGACATGGAGTATAATTAATAGCGAAACTGGTAAGATCAACTCTCGCAATTCAAACTACAAGTTAAGTGTTAATAACAAATTAACCGAATCAGATCAGGACGTTGCAGTGGTTTTTGAGAAATATTTTACTGATATTCCGATATTAACCACTAAGTCACTGAATTCTTCTCCTGCGGTCGCCGAATCATTACTTAAACAAAATGTAAATGCGTGTACAAAGAATTTTACATTTCATAAAGTATCATCAAAAGATATTGTAAAATATTTTAAAACTATTGATGTTAAGAAAACTGCGGATCTGTGGGGGATTTCTGTTAAAGTTATTGCGTCTATAATAGATACAATCGCGCCTCATTTAGCTGTTATTTTTAATACTAGTATCGAATCTGGTGTGTTTCCTGATTTAATGAAGTATAGTAAAGTAATACCTTTATTTAAATCTGGTAGTACATTAGACCCCGCCAATTTTAGACCTATTTCTGTACTACCAACACTTAGTAAGATTTTTGAAAAAATTATTCTTGATCAAATGTTAAATTTCTTTAATATAAATAATTTACTTCATAAAAATCAATTTGGTTTTACAAGGGGTCGCTCGACAACTGATGCCGGTGTTGAGCTGATTAAATATATATTTAATGCATGGGAGAATTCACAGGATGCTTTGGGTATATTTTGTGACCTATCCAAAGCCTTCGATTGTGTTCACCATGAAACATTAATCAGGAAACTTCAACACTACGGTGTAAGAAGTGATGCTCTAAAATTAATTATTTCATATTTAAGTAAGAGAACGCAAAAAGTTGTCATCAACAGTACGAGTTCTTCCGGGTCGATGGTACAGATGGGCGTGCCTCAAGGCTCAATTCTCGGCCCCTTTCTGTTTCTTGTATATATTAATGACTTACCTTACATAGTAGGAGATAACCATGATATAGTATTATTTGCAGATGACACTTCTTTAATTTTCAAATTAAGTCGACATTTGCTAAAATATGACGAAGTAAATAATGCTATATCTAAATTAGTGAATTGGTTCAATGTCAATAATTTGCATTTAAATGGCACTAAAACAAAATGTATGAAATTTATGACTCCAAATGTCAAACAATTAAATACTAATGTAATTTTAAATGGGGAGAAACTGAGTCTTGTAGATACCACCATTTTTCTTGGAATCACACTAGACGCGAAGCTTCAATGGAGCCCCCATATATCAAAGCTAGCAAGCAGACTTAGTTCTGCAGCATATGCTGTAAAAAAGATTAGAAGTCTAACTAGTGTTGAAACAGCTAGACTAGTTTACTTTAGCTATTTCCATAGCATAATGTCGTATGGTATTTTGCTATGGGGACACGCAGCTGACACTGAAATTATATTTGTTTTGCAGAAGAGGGCCATAAGAGCAATTTATAATTTAAAGCCTAAAGAGTCGCTGCGACAAAAATTTAAGGAAATTAATATATTAACTTTGGCCTCTCAATACATTTATGAAAATGTAATGTACGTACACAAAAATAAAAGTAGTTTTACAAAAATAAGTGATATTCATTCTGTAAATACTAGGAACAGACACAAGCTAGTAGTACCAGTTACTCGACTCCATCGAGTCAGTAATTCATTCTTGGGGCGATGTATACGCTTTTACAACAAAATTCCAGAAAATATACAAAATTTGACCTGCTCAAAGTTCAAAAACTTTATTAAACTAAGTTTGTATAAAAAGGGTTATTATAATATTAAAGAATTTATAGATGATAATAACCCCTGGAAGTGAGGTGATCGCTCCCAAGCTATTTCTAATTTGTTGTGTTGTTAATTTGTGTAACATACATGATTGTAAGCTGTTATTTAAAAAAAAAGTCCCGCTGGGTTTCTTGCTGGTTCTTCCCAGGACAGAGGTTTTTTTCGAACCAGTGGTAATTATACAAAAGAGTGACTTTCAATAAGTATTATTTATAATCTATATTGAATAAAAAAGTTTCTGTTTCTGTTTCTGTTACAAGAACAGAAGGATCACTCTCTGATAGCAAATTTGCGAGTTTAAACCTTGTTATAAAATCGCTAATATTCATAATACTTTGCACGCCTCGGACGCGACCTTCGTCGAACTAGCCTACCGATTAAATCGTCGAAAAAAAATTAATGCGGCGCACGTATTAAATCAAAATACACCTTATGTCCGCGTGCGAGTCTGTATCACTTAGCCCGTTACGCACCTTTGTTAAAGCCGCACCTACTGTAGGGTTAGGTGTTGCGAGAAAAAAAAATATCCTTTGATATTATGTAGTTGGTAACAGAATACACCTAGGGAACATTACTGTTCAATGTGAGGAAGGTTAATACGCAGCATCGAGAAAAATTAAGATTATAACAACGTGAACGTCTTTGAAACTTAAACAATTTACCTACCTACCATTTTAACTGACTTTTAAAAAAAGGAGGAGGAACTCAATCGACTGTAATTTTTATGTGTGTTACCTCAGAACTTTTTCCTAGGTGAACCGATTTTGATAATGATAATGTTTTTTATTTGAAAGCTGGTGCTTATAATTTATATATCCCATATAAATTTAATCAAGATCTGACCAGTAATTTTGGGGTTATCCTTAATAATGCGTATTAATTGAAGTTGGTTGTACAAATTTTTAATTTCATTACTTGTCTCTCTTCCTCTGTTTTTAAAAAAATGTTGCATCCACATTAGGATTTTCTCCTGCATCGCGGGGGCAATTCCCCCACCCAGAAGAATTATTTGTAGGCCATACAAATACTCGTTTCTTGCGGGATTCGAACCCGCGACCCGTATCGCTGCAACTCATTGCTAATCCACTGCACCACGGAGCCGTTACTTGTCTGTTTCACATTTTTGGCAAACATGCGGCATGCGACGGTATCATGAAAGAGTGACAATGAGGTGCTGCTATTTTCAATCTCTTTCTTTTATCGACCAAGTGTTAAAATATTACCCAGTATATGCTGATCTTGCATTAGTAGGCAGTAATTGGTACTAGGTCTACTTACACTGCTCGATTTTTAAGGTCATTGGCATTATACGCGATAAAATCGAAGCCCGCGAAGCTGTGGTCGGGTCACTAATCAAATTATAAATCTGTCTAACCTATCTATAAATAATAACATCTTACCTTTCGGTATCCTTAGAAACAATAAATAATGAAAAGTAGACATTCCTATTGTTAGTTAAACACCCGTATGCTATGAAGTACCTTTTGGCTTTTTGAGAGGCTATACTTGCATAAATACTCAAAAATAAATATCAAAAGTGCCTAAATACTTATAAGTGAAAATATTTGAATTCTGTTACGCCGCCACTTCACTTTTTAATAAAACTTTTCGTCACATTCCATTACTCTATATCTGTTATTAATACTAAATATCTATTATAAAAATAAGCTTAGAGATAGAGCTAAAGATAAGCTTGCGATTATGTTAATCTATATAAATAAAAATGTATATAAATAAATAAAATAAAAGTTTGTAATGTCAAAATAAAAGTCTTTTACTAAATGCAAATGAAAGTATTATACGGTACTTATAACAACAAAAAAAATACAATTTTTAAAAATAATAGTCTTTGCTCCGGCTAATTCCCGAGAATTAATTAAAATGGCTGGCCTGATTTTGACAGGACTTCCACTGGCAGATAGCTGATGTTATACGGTTACAAACTTAACTAAGGCAATTTTTATTTTAGAAAAATAATTAGGGTTCCGCGCAGAAACATTTAAACCCATGAAATCTAATAGTAATAAATTACACGCGGACGTAATCGCGGGGACCAGCTAGTAGTAAATAATATTCGAGTACGCAGTGACCTCATTAACAATTCTTATGGGCATGTTAAAAGCATCCGTTGCAGAAAGAACAGGTTTATCGGAAAAAATCGAATATATAAGGAAGTCATTAAGATAATAAAAACACTCGAATAATTTTGTATTGTTAAGTCCTCAACTTTAACTTTCTTTTGATAAATTCAAAAGTATTCATTTTACAGAAAGAAAATTACAATTAAAATCAAATTATTTTGTGCATTATAAAGTATTTTCGTTATTTCATATTCTATAAAAGCAATCGTTTAATAGCATTCTTTGGTTTATACTTTTCTGTTGTACTGTTCTATTGGATTAAATAAATAAAATCTAGGTATAAGGACGAGTAACTAATCTACTCCCACTTCCAGTCTGGTACTCCCCTGAATCCACAATCGGGAAGGTGGATAAACCCAGAGGGATAAGACTAGCGGTGGTTGACCGGCCGATTTCTTCAACGCACAGCGATGAGTGTTCTTAGTGCGGAAGCGGAAGAGAACAGAGTAAGGCCTTGAAGAGCAATTGAAAATCAATACACAGGTTGGTAAAAAAGAGAATTTTATTGATGAGAACTTAGAATTCCTGAATCCCGAGGGGCCTTCGATTCAGAGCTTCGCCGACTCACATACAAAAGACGGTATTCATATAACATTTAAAATTATGTCTATCGTTACAACAGAAAGTTGACATGAATCCTCAGATCAAAGAACATACATAATATAATAAGTAATACATTACAAGGATTTTAATATTTAAATACCTAGAAAAAAAACATTATGAAAAGGAACTAATTTCATTTTTATTACAATATATTACATAATATGATTACTAAGCGGCGGTGTAGGAATATACACTATCCCATGTCAGTCGTAAGAGGCGACAGAGGGAAACTTAAATAGGATATGGGCATCAGGATCTTCCTTCTAAACAACTCATAATAATAAAAAACTGCGGTTCCCAACAGGCCTGCCAAGCGTAGCAACTATGGCAATAGGAGGCAATCTATCTAATATATAAATCATATCTAATTTTATAAGGAGGGATGGATGTTAATGAATAATAAATGTTAAATGACTTTTGAAGCAATCCTCTTCGGTAATACACTTGAATGGATATAATATATGTGCACGCAGAAGATTTTCGTATGTATTCTTCTATCCCTAACAAAATTAGAGTATAAATCGCGTGGTGTGATTGGTCTACGGACTTGTAGCTCTTCATATATCTCATAATCAAAAGGGGTTTCAATAAAAAAATCTCAGAGCAGAAAAGCTAAATTCTTGGAGCAAGACAATAAACCAGATTGAGACAAGCTGATTATTTCTTCGGTCAAGTGTGCTTTCATAATATAATAAGAAGTCACTGGACTGAGTAAAAAACGTACTTACAATCTGCGTGGAGGTATGTAGCTTCAAACAAATAAAGCTAGAAGTACGTCGCGTCATGTCACTTCTGATAACTAAGATGAAATACCTGCCTGTAATTATATTGGCTCTCCAAACCCTTCATACTGGCACAGCTACATGGCACATGGATACCTATTTCTGAGAGGAAGGTAACCATACAAACAAACTCCACCAGAATATATTACATCTAAAATAAAATATGTCAAAGATTTGTGAGTCACGAAATTGTTTGATGATTGGACTTACAAATAAGCGCCGCGCAGTGCGTTACTTATTTTAAAATATAACAATTGTGTTCGGTATTACTGCACTGGGCAATTAGTGCTGGGTAAATCACCCGACTAATCGAAGAACGCATCGAAACTTATCAAATCAAAGCATTAAGCGCGTGACCAACGCGAATTTCGAACATACATCCGCGCGGACCCATCCGTCCGTCCGCGGCGAAAGTTACTAGGAGCCGGCTGATGCGAGTGAAAGTGTGTATCGGACGAAAGCAGTTGGACCACTGCTTTCATGCCAGTTCAGTTTAGATGTCCTTTCCTTTGGCAATGTTAGCATTCATCCGGTACAGTTACGTATAGTTTATCCTCATTTACCACCTTACTTATAAAAGTACGAAATTGAACAATACTTTTTTTTGAGTTTCGGTTTGTTCTATAATTCAGCAAAGGAGGAACAACTGTGTTCAGATTAGAAGAAGAAAGGCATTAAAAATTGGAAACCATGAATTACTTTTTTTAAAGGCAAACAACATTTTTATAGTGTTACAATTATGATTTCTTATATTTACGCGAACACTACACATTGACTAAAACTACTTTTACGGATTTTATCGCGTTTAATTAACTTATTTTTATTAATTCCCGACGTTTCGGGTGCTTTACAGCACCCATGGTCACGGGGGACTGAGGTGATTGACGTCCCGATGTCAAAGTTAACCCGGAGTACCTTCAGTTTTTTAATGATTAAAATATTTTTATTTTTATTATTATAATATATCATTATGCGTATGTCGGACCAATATTAATATTTAATTATAATGGGTGCTGTAAAGCACCCGAAACGTCGGGAATTAATAGAAATAAGTAAATTAAACGCGATAAAATCCGTAAAAGTAGTTTTAATCAAAGTGTTACAATTAGTTAATAAATTCGCTAACAAACGTTACAGCCTTCATATTCAATGCTATTAATTATTGAATCATTAATTAACCTAGTTATAAATGACTCCCTCCCTAAATTTAAAAATATTAAGCATTGCTGTTGAACTCTCAAATCATTCACTGATCTAACTGATCTTTTCAATATTTCATTAAGTAGGTAATATCTTTAACTTTAGTTTCATACACTTTGGTACCATTTCATATTTTAGTGTGTTTAGTTTATGCTATGGTCGCCTGTTATGAGAGTTACAATATGTTAGCACTAAGAACATGTTAAATATGTAATCATTATTGTATACATACATGTTGGCGATTCTCAAAATAATTAGATAAATTAATAAATTCGTTTCATTTCGAAAAATGAGTGTGCACTAATGTAGCAGTACGATTGTGTAACTTTGGTGATAATCGTTTGGCAGTTAGAATCATGCGTTACTTTTTTTTTAATTATAATGATAGTATTTTGTAACCTAAATAAGATATATTACCTAACCTAAATTAGATATTCTTCTAAAATAGACATCGGCTTATAACCGGACTGATACATTTACGCAATACAACGAAACCGAACGTCAAAACAGAGCCAACCACAATACCCACTAGAGTTACACAATCGCACTGCAGTTCCTCACTATCGCTTTATCTACTTTCTGCATATTTCTAGTTGTTAGTCAAAAAAAACAAACTTAAAAGTCTCGACGTTTCCGCCCATACACAATTAGGACTCATCTCAAAAAATGTATGCTCCATTACCTTCTTAAGAATGTACAAAAGGCTAATGTACTGAGAATGAATGGCTTACGGAGGGGCACACTGAAATGATCGGGAATAGAATATTTCGGATTGAGTTACAAAAAAACCTTTTTTAGAATTAGAATACTGGCCTCTTAGAATCTTAATGACATTCAAACAATTTAAAAAAAAGTTTTAAAACAAAAACTTTGTTGGTTTAAAGTTGACACGTCACGCTTACGCGTGAACATTTCCGTGCCACAATTTATCACAATTTTCGTCGCGGCTTATTTCAAGATAAATGTCTCAGCGAACTTGTTTCGATTTATGATGTTGAAGCACCGAGTCCAACGACAATATACCGCTGGTATGCCGAGTTCCGACGCGGTCGTGTGTCACTCAGTACTGTTTCTTCTGCAAGTCGACCAAGAACAGCGGTCACGACTGAAAACATCGCAGCTGTGCGATCTGTTATATAAGATGACCGTCATGTGACATACGAATAGTTTCGGGCTGTTATCAGTATCGGAATGACTGCAATTCAGTCGATATTACATAATGAGCTGTGTGAAAGAAAGGTAGTTTCCCGCTGGGTTCCCCACAATTTGTCCGAAGTGCAAAAGGTGGCTCGTGTAGATTGGTGCCGGAATACTCTGCAACGCTTCAACGGAGGGAAGTCAAATGGCGTTTATAATATCGTCTCAGGTGACGAATCATGGATTTATTCATACGCACCGGAAAGAAAACATCAGTCAGCAGTTTGGGTTTTCAAAGACGAGATCAAACCAACGAAAATGGTTCGCTCCCACAGCGTGTCAAAGAAAATGGTCGCTACGTTAGCCTCGAAAAAGGGGCATGTTGCTATAATTTCTTTACAGAAACGCAGAACGGTTACCGCTGAGTCGGTTTGTTTGCCAGAAATGATAGCTGAACTCCGAAAAATAACCCGAAACGTCGCATCATCTCATATCACGATAATACGAGCTCCCATACGGCTCGGAAGACAAATGATTTTTTGAAGCAGGAAAACGTTAAGCTGTTGAGCCATCCTCCGTACAGTCCTGACCTGAGCCCAAACGATTTCTTTACATTCCCTAGAATGAAAGATTTATTACGCGGTCAACGGTTTGAACGGCCCGAAGCAGCTGTGGAAGCGTACAAATCAGCCATTTTGTCAACATCAACTTCAGACTGGAATTACTGTTTTAATGATTGGTTTGCACGAATGGAAAAGTGCATTAAGTTGAACGGAGAATACTTCGAAAAACAATGAAATACAATTTAGCTATACCGTGCATGTGGTTTATCTTATTCCCGATCATTTCAATGTGCCCCACGTAGTACGAGATCAGACTGTGCTATTCATTAACGATATGATAACAATAGTAAAAACACTAATCGCAATAAATCGCAAGTCCAAATTAAATAAAAGCACTAAAAAGCAATGCTCGCAAAAGAACCCCTATTCTTACCAAGGATGCTTCCTTAGGCTTAAGAAATTAAAAATATTCTAATTTCAATATAGAAAATGTCTGAGTGCTACCATCGGTTTGGAATCCCATTATTAATAAAATTAAATCCAGACCAGACAGACAGAAAGTTTTTTGTGCGTTCATGGACTTGGAAAAGGCTTATGACAGAGTGGACAGGAACGTGTTATGGCAAACACTGACCTCATTTGGGTTGAGCGCTGGTCTGATACAGGCATTGAAGTCTCTATATAGGGACTCTAGTGCTTGTGTCAGGATCAACGGGGCCTACTCGGACTGGTTTGGCATCCATAAAGGTGTCAGACAGGGCTGTGTGGCTTCCCCGTGGCTGTTCAACCTATTTATGGACAGTTGTTTGGAAAATTTGAAAGTAGAAGAATGCGGGTTAAGAATGGGTGAGTTAACCGTCAAATGCCTTTTGTACGCCGATGATCAAGTCATACTTGCGTCTTCGGCAGCCGAATTGCAAATGATGGTTACATTAATGAACAGGACATTAAAAGAAAAGGGAATGAAAGTGAACGCAAGTAAGACGAAAGTTATGGTTTTTGAAAGAGAAGAAAGTAAAACGATATGTGAAATAAGAATAGAAGGGGAGTTGGTAGAGCAAGTAGATGAGTTTGTGTATTTGGGATGTGTGTTTAGCAGGGATGGTAGATATGATAAGGATATAGAACGACGAGTGAATGCAGGAAATAGAGTGAATGGGGCTTTACACTCTATTGTGAAAAGTCAGAATGTGTCCAAAAATTGAATAAAACTGTTTTTTACGGATTTTATCGCGTTTATTTTATTATTTTTATTCCCGACGTTTCGAGTGCTTTTCAGCAACCCATGGTCACGGGGGGGACTGAGATGTTTGACGTCCCAATGTCACAGTTAGCCCGGCTACCTTCAGTTTTTTAATATTAATTTTTGGTTCGATTTACGCAGAATGAACTTACAGTATCCGGAAGTCTTGCAGTGTTATGCTTAATATTAAAAAACTGAAGGTAGCCGGGCTAACTGTGACATTGGGACGTCAAACATCTCAGTCCCCCCCGTGACCATGGGTTGCTGAAAAGCACTCGAAACGTCGGGAATAAAAATAATAAAATAAACGCGATAAAATCCGTAAAAAACAGTTTTATTCAATGTGTAGTGTTCGCGTAAATATAAGAAATCATTATGTGTCCAAAAAGGCACGTATGGCAATTCACAATGCTGTGTTAGTGCCTACTTTAATGTATGGTAGTGAAAGTTGGGTGTGGCAGAAGAAGCACGAGAGTAGAATAAATGCTGTAGAAATGCGATCCTTAAGGAGTATGTTAGGGATGAATCTGAATGACAGAGTGAGAAATTGTTTAATAAGAGAAGAGTGTGGTTTGCAAGATGATGTTGTGACCAGGATTAAGAAAGGAATGCTTCGGTGGTTTGGTCATGTGGAAAGAATGAATGAGGAAAGAGTGACAAAGCAAATTTATGTTGCAGAGGTGAACGGCAGAGTCGGAAAGGGTCGCCATAGGCGAAAGTTTATCGACCAAATTGGCGATATGTTGAAAATGGGCCAAATCAAGTGTACCTTTAACCAACGAGCGTGTATGCGTAGGTATATGGATGTGGAGGAAGCGAGAGAGGTATGTCAGGATCGTGCCAAATGGAAGTCCATAGTCTCTGCCTACCCCTCTGGGTGACAGGCGTGAGTGTTTATAGATTATAGATAAATCCAGACCCAAACATACTACTGCAAGAATTCAAGATACTGTAAGCTCATTAAAAAATAATATTTAAAAGTTGAAAGAGAAGACATAAGGATATCACAACTAAATTCCCCTGTGGATGCTGTCAAGTGCCCGAAATGTCAGGAATTAAAAAATTAAAAAACTAAACTCGATAAAATCCGTAAAATTAGTTTTACTTAATGTGTAGTATTCGCGTAAATAGCACAAATAATAATACAATCGTACTTTAACTTAACACTGATCTGGCACCGACATGGTATTTGTGAGAGAGCTTATAGATAACAGATTAAATCGGAGATCAAACAAAAACAAACCGGTTCCTCATACTCTCTCTACTTTCTGTTACCAACGTCCAAATATACAAAATAGATCTGTCTGCATGTTCACGTTACGCTTATTTTAAATTATATTTACTATTATCATTTTTGCCGTAAAAGTATACATTACGGTATATCCGTTACAGCATATTAAAAATTCACTACGGAACACAAGCCTCTCCACATAGATTACCTCATAAGGGAGACATTTGACATAGGTGCCACGCTTGGCAGGCGGGTTGGCAACCACAGTTTTTTATTTTTTATTGTAATTAGGAAGACACTGCTACCCATCTCCTTGTTTGTTTCCCTCTATCGTCTCTTACGACACTCACGGGACGATATGGGGTTATGGATATTATTACAAAGCTGCAACACGCCAAGTACAATTAGTTACGACAGTATAATATTGCGATAGTTAATTAGCGTACCCACATGCCTCTCGCTAGAGCTCAAAGATAGATTGTCACAAGCACAATATCATATTAAAATAGCACAAATTAACTTAAATAAACACAGGCCTTGTGGTATAGTTAGCCCACCGCTCTGCTCGAGTGCGTTTGCGCACACAAAATTTGCAAATACAATTGGCGAACTTCAAGTGTCCTCGAAATATTTTATTTTTCGAACTGGTGTATGCTGGTTTCCTCGCGATGATTTCCTTTATTGCTGAGGAAGTGATAAAGCAGCACTTATAACAATGAACGATCAAAAATGAAATCAAGGAGTTAAAGTTACAGCCTACATGGGGTATAGGAGTGGGATGTCCTCCTGTTGGGCACCGCCAGGCCCCCTCTCATTTCTGAAAGGGTTTTATGGCAAGGAAAATTAAGGTGTAAAAAGGTTTAATTGCACAAAGTTACGGTCCGACGAGATTCCGACGCCTACTAATTGAAGGGAATCGATGTATTGATTACATTTACACTATGTTCTAAACTCACGTTCCGAAACGTGGCACCCAAGGCAAACGGGTTTCTTTTAGCGGTTGTTATGTGTTTTAGTGGATTTGTATATATTACAAGTTTTGAATTATTATTATTTTTTAACTTATTAAAGCCAATCTTAAATACGAACCCACCTGATGGTAAGTGGTCGTCTTTTCGATAACTCTTAGAAAATAATTAAATAGTGAAATGTAAACTCTTTCGACTACAAGAACGTCAATGCATATATTACACTTCTTTGTTTCTATACATCCAGGGCCAATAAAGAAAGATTGACGGAGCGCTGCGTTCATTTCATGTGAAGCCGAAACTATGTTCAACTTCTTGATACGTCACACGCGCACACCTTCCGTCTTTCTCTCTTTATCAGTCTGTAAAAATTATATGGTAGACGCACACATATACACCTACAACCATGTTGCTAATTTCAAATGATTTTAGATGCATAATTGGAGTGTATGATCTTACAATAAATTGAGGATGGTATTGGCTTGGTTTTTGCTTCACTTGATATGTCACAGCGCTCCGTCTTTCTTTATTTGTTGGTCTGAGCAGACAATGGATCACTCGCCTAGATAGCAAAAATAGATTAACATTAAATGTACCATGCCAAAAAAACACTAGTTATTAGAAGTGAACGAGACCCGAGCAGCCACCGCTGAATTATAAATGAAATGAAGGATCGCATTTTTGAGGAGACAAAGTTAATTCTTGAAGTTAAAATTGTGTTGACAAAATAGAAGCTTCCTTAATCCCTACGAATTAAAAATATTTCTAAAAGGTAATAAAAAGAAGATATATCAAGATTTTTACTTTTATTTTACATAACAAATTAACGTTATAGTCTCTTTTCGTTTCTTTCGTTGCATTTCAACTTTAAATGATATTTGTCGCCTAACGTGGTAGAGTCACGCTGCAGGAATATTATGGTTGCAGTATGACTACGAATGGGTCGGCTCGACCAAGAATGGATCTCGCTTTCACTGAAATACCAGTAAAATAGTAACTTAATGATGGCGTGTTTTGTATGGTAAGTGTAGAGAATCAGAGACCCTTTTCACTGGTCTTTCGTAATCTTATCGCTGAAAAACATATTAAATAGGTAATAACTTTAAAAATAATATTGTTACAAGAGTTACTTCCTTACAAAATGAAAATAACAGATCCTCACATAATAAATATTCTAATATTTATAGACTAACTAGCTGACTAGGCAGCCGTTGTTCTGCCCTTTTCGACGACCATGTGTGCAAAAAATCATTAAATTCACAATAAAAAAAATTGACGATCACTTATCGGGATAAAAACTATCCTATCTCTCAAGTTGGACCAAACTGCACACAGTGTGAAACATTTCATTGAAATCAGTTCAGTAGTTTAGGAGTTCATCGCGGACAAACAACGTGACACGTAATTTTTATATATAAAGATTAAGCATGGATTCAATAATAATTTTATAAAATTAATCTAATATAATATATAAAAATTTATATTTGTTTGTTCGTATTTTATGCCCTGTTATACCGTTCATCAGATTGGAGTAAAACTTTGTCAGTGTGTTTTCATCATATTGCAGTAAAACAACATATTGCATGCACTTCCGCGTAAGTTATAAGCATAGTACAATTAGCTTACTGTAGGTGACCCGCGTATCGTACCGACAAACTTTTTAAAAGTTATAATATATCACTAAGTTGAGTTCCCAATTAAACAATACTAGGGCACACTGAAATGATCGGGAATAGAATATTTCGGATTGAGTTACAAAAAAACCTTTTTTAGAATTTGAATACTGGCCTCTTAGAATCTTAATGACATTCAAACAATTAAAAAAAAATTATAAAAACAAAAACTATGTTGGTTTAAAGTTGACACGTCGTTAACAGCAATGGAGCTCACGCGTGAACATTGCCGTGCCATAATTTATTACAATTTTCGTCGCGGCTTGTCGTAAGATAAATGTCTCAGCGAACTTGTTTCGATTTATGATGTTAAAGCACCGAGTCAAACGACAATATACCGCTGGTATGCCGAGTTCTGACGCGGTCGTGTGTCGCTCAGCACTGTTTCTTCTGCAGGTCGAACAAGAACAGCGGTCACGCCTGAAAACATCGCATCTGTGCGAACTATTATATTAGATGAACGTCATGTGACATACGAGCAGATTCGGGCTGTTATCAATATCGAAATGACTGCAATTCAGTCGATATTACATAATGAGCTATGTGTAAGAAAGCTAGTTTCCCGCTGGGTTCCCCACAATTTTTCCGAAGAGCAAAAGGCGGCTCGTGTAGATTGGCGCCGGAATACTCTGCAACGCTTCAACGGAGGGAAGTCAAATGCCGTTTATAACATCGTCTCAGGTGGCGAATCATGGATTTATTCATACGCAGTTACGCACATAAAAGAAAACATCAGTCAGCAGTTTGGGTCTTCGAAGACGTGGTCAAACCAACGAAAGTGGTTCGCTCCCGCAGCATGCCAAAGAAAATGGTCGCTACGTTTGTCTCGAAAAACGAAAAAGGGGCATGTTGCCTTTACATTTACAGGAACGCAGAACGGTTACCGCTGAATGGTATATCACGGTTTGTTTGCCAGAAATGATAGCCGAACTCCGAAAAAATAACCCGAAACGTCGCATCATCTTACATCACGATAATGCGAGCTCCCATACGGCTCGGAAGACAAATGATTTTTGAAGCAGGAAAACGTTGAGCTGATGAGCCATCCTTCGTACAGTCCTGACCTGAGCCCAAACTATTTCTTTACATTCCCTAGAATGAAAGATTTATTACGCGGTCAACGGTTTGAAGACCCCGAAGCCAGCTGTGGAAGCGTACAAATCAGCCATTTTGTGAACATCAACTTCAGACTGGAATTACTGTTTTAATGGTTGGTTTGCACGAATGGAAAAGTGCATTAAGTTGAACGGAGAATACTTCGAAAAACAATAAAATACAATTTATACCCTGCATGTGGTTTTTCTTATTCCCGATCATTTCAGTGTGCCCCTCGTATAATCCTTCCAAATTTAAGACGAAACTTCCGCAAAAATTCTTCTGCGGCTGTATCGCGCCGATTACCAGCTAGTTTTATAATATATATATATATATATATATATATATATATATATATATATATATAATCTTTATTACCTGCAATTGACTGGCAGAAAATGCCTCAAGGCATTAAGTCCGCCTTTTGTATTCTTTTGTTTTAAGGAATGCAATAAAGAATAAATAAATAAATAAATAAAAAAACGTCAAAAACAATTCTGTGCCTGGACTACCTACAAGAAGCATTACAAACCATTTTATGAATTATTACCATTAAAATCTAAATCTTAGAAATTATTCAAAACTGTTCAAAAAATTTGTGCGAATACTTTTTTCTACCGACTTCAAAAAGGAGACGGTACTCAATTACCTGCATGTTTTTTTATGTGTGTTACCTCATAACTTTTTACTGGGTGAACCGATTTCGATGATTTTTTTAATGTGAAAGCTGGTGCTTCACATGTGGTCCCATATCTATTTGAACACAATTGCTATAGTATTTGCTCTGTGAATTTGATCAAGGTCTGACTAATAGCTTTTGAGTTATTCTTAATAATTTATATTGAAGTCAGTGGTACAAAATTATTAATTTTAAATTATCGTAGAATAAAGTGAATGCTGTGGTCCATAGACATCTACGTCTAACCTCGATTAAGAATCAAAATGCAAATGCATTGTCACCTCCTGAGGACTAAGATGGTGTGCCCATTTGCAGTAAAAAGGATCTCAGCTCTTTACACTCACCATATAATACCCTAGGTCACCTAAACACCTGTATTATGATTAAAATAATAATTTGAAGTGGATTTTGGTCTGAACAAGTGGTGAGATTTTGTGTATTAAATATCCGCGCACATGAACTATTAGCGGGACCAATAAAACAAGTGCTGGGATGGTGATATAAACCTCAAGCTATTTTGTTTGCTTTGGCAAACACCATTACATCACACCACACATAAATAATACATGCACATTTAACATTTAAAAATGTATAGATTTAAATTTCTATTTGATGTTCAAGGTTACTACTAGTAATTTATAAAAAATATATTAGGTATCTCAAAACTATGCAAATTCTTTATTATAATTTTGATGTTTGATACCTTTTTACTATTCCTTCCTATTATAACAATAATGATCCAGTATTTTAAACATTCTTACCCGTATAGTGGCGGGTAAGAATACCCACTACCCCACATCTTCCCGTGGGTGTCGTAAAAGGCCACAAAGGGAAACTGAGGCAGAGGATGGGCAACAGCATCTTTCTGATAACAGCAAAATAACAATAAAAAACTGCGGTTACCAACCCGC
This sequence comes from Parnassius glacialis, assembly GCA_033319125.1. Taxonomy (NCBI): domain Eukaryota; kingdom Metazoa; phylum Arthropoda; class Insecta; order Lepidoptera; family Papilionidae; genus Parnassius; species Parnassius glacialis. The sequence goes on from JAVANC010000018.1 coordinate 37,224,149, forward strand.
TCGCCAAGCGTGGCAATTATGGCAATATACTCCCCATGAGCAATGACATTAATAAACGGCCCCCAGTCCCCGGCGGCCCCGCTATTCCTGGCTACGGTGGCGACCATGGTAACGGCGGGGCAGGGGGTGTTAAGAATCTCCGGTGGAGGTTTGGTTGCCACCTACGACAACTCGACCTGGCAACTTATAACGTACGCACCCTGAGGACTGACGAGAAGATCCTGGAGTTGGAAGAAGAGATAAGTAAGTTGCGCTGGAATATTATAGGATTATCCGAGGTCCGAAGAGAAGGGCAGGACACGGTAACCCTCGAATCCGGCAACTTATTCTATCACCGAGGGCCAACATTTGTCCCAAGGAGGTCTCGGATTTATCGTCCACAAGTCTCTCGTTAACAACGTTGTTAAGATTGGGAGTGCGTCGACGAGGTTTGCGTACCTTATACTCAGAATCACCAAACGGTATTCGTTGAAGGTCACACAGGTTTGCGCACCAACCTCGGCACACCCCGGTGGAGGAAATGTATGAGGATATCACTAGAGCCATGCATTCCTCCAAAACCCACTATACGGTGTTAATGGTAGACTTCAATGCAAAACTAGGCACAAGAGAGAACGGTGAGCTGAAAGTAGGGAAATTCGGAATAGGGCAACGGAACCGAAGGAGCCGGCAGCTGGTCGACTTCATGGAGAAAGAGGGACTCTTTATGATGAACTTTTTCTTCCAGAAGCGGCCCCACAGGAAGTGGACCTAGTCGAGCCCCAACGGTTCGACAGAAAATGAGATTGACTTCATTATGACGACCACACGACAACTGTTCAGTAATGTCTCAGTGATCGCGAGGGTGAAAACCGGCAGCGATCACCGAACGGTGAGAGGCACACTGAACGAAAACGTTAAGTTGGAGAGGTCACGTCTAATGAAGTTAACGCTCCGTCCCCCTCGTGCTTTAATCCAAAGTCCCGAAACCTTTCAGCTCGAGCTACGAAACCGTTTTCAGTGCCTAGAAGATTGCTATGAAGTGGATGATATGAATGACAAGCTCGTGGAAACTGTCCATGCGGTCGGAGCTAAATTTTGCAAGACCCGCCGCAGAAGAACACAAAAACTCTCCGCTCACACCCTTAATCTCATGGCTGTTAGACGGGATATGAAGCTGCAGTCTTCAGTAGATTTGACAGCAACTGAACAGACAGATCTCCAAATGCATGCGGCGGGACTTACGCAACTTTAATACTGCTCGTATTGAAGAAGCGATCGAGCGGAACCAGTGCTCCAAAGTCTTTGCTAGAGATCTTTCTTCCAGAAAGAGCCAACTGTCGAAGCTGAAGACCGAGTGTGGCAGCATCGTTTCCGGGACACCTGAGATTTTGAGTGAGATTGAGAGGTTCTATGGGCAGCTGTGCACATCATCGTTGGAGCCACACATAAGTGTGAGAAACAATCCAAGGCCGAGTCTTATCTGACACTATTCCAATGATATCCCGGACGTCAGTCTGAGCGAGATTAGAATGGCTCTCCAGCACCTTAAAAACGGTAAGGCCCCAGGCGAGGACGAAATTATAGCGGAGCTTCTGAAAGCGGGTGGAAAACCGGTATTTGAAGTCCTTCAGAAGCTTTTTAATTCCTTCCTCCATGGTGGAATTAGACCGGAGGCATGGAGCAGACGTGCGATGGTCTTGTTCTTCAAGAAAGGTGACAACGCTCTCTTGAAGAACTACAGACCGATTTCCCTTCTGAGCCGCGTATACGTGCTGTTTTCGAAAGTCATTACGAATCGTCTCGCGCGCAGACTTGACGACTTCCAGCCTCCTGAACAAGCCGGTTTCCGAAAGGGCTTTAGCACCATAGACCACATACATACCCTTCGGCAAATTGTACAGAAGTCCGAGGAATACAATTTGCCACTATGTCTGGCGTATGTGGACTATGAGAAAGCCTTTGATTCCTTCGAAATTTGGGCGGTGCTGCAGTCCCTTCAGCGGTGCCAAGTTGACTGTCGGTATATCGAAGTGCTGAAGTGCTTGTACAGTAGGGCTACGATGGCTATCCGAGTACAGAACCAGAGTACGAAACAGGGATGGAAAAAATCATGATTTTTTTAATGTTAATCAAATCATGCTGATTTTTTTTTTATTTTTTTGATATTTTTGATATTTTTGATTTTTTTTTTGTATATTTGGAAATTCACGAGTTGGTAACACTTTTTGACATAGTAGGATTAAAAATTTATGAATACACTAGCTGTTCCGCGCGACTTCGCCCGCGTGTTATTTGTGGATTTTGTTTTTTTGCGCAGAACCCTAATTCTTTTTCTAAAATAAAAGTAGCCTAAGTTACTCCTTATGACATCAGCTATCTGCCAGTGAAAGTCCCGTCAAAATTGGTTCAGCCGTTTCAGATATTAACCGGAACAAATAGACAGACAAAAATTGTTTTTGTTATACGTATCGTATATAAAAAAAATATTATTAATTATTATTATTTTTACTTACATGTGAATTTAGTAAAAAGTCGTAATTTTGACATTACAAACAGACACTTCAATCTTATTTATTTGTATAGATATGTATGAGACTGATTACGAGTAAAATAATTAATACTGTATTAATTACAGTTCATATATTAAGGGTGAATTTCTAAAAAAAATTCGATTTTACTAAGTTTATGAGCCTGACAGACCTCATCGCTACGTCTTTGTTGATTTTCCAAAGTTTATGAGACTTGTAGTACAATAATAAGAATAACATAAAACAACAAAAGATTTTACCTTATTTTAAGCCAGTTTTATTTCATTTTCTGCCTATTACATTAATTTATAGATGTTGATTTAAATCAATGATTTTTTTAATCAAAATCAAGCGATTTAAATCGTGATTTAAATCAGTCTGATTTAAATCAGCCAACCCTGGTACGAAACCTATCCGATTGCAGAGAGGTGTAAGACAGGGTGACGTTATATACCCGAAACTCTTCACCGCTGCATTGGAAGACGTTTTCAAGTTTCTGGACTGAAAAGGATACGGTATTAACATCAATAGCGAGTATATCACTCACCGTCGATTTGCCGACGATATAGTCCTTATGGCAGAATCACTGGAGGACCTAAGCACTATGCTCAATGACCTCAATAGTGTTTCCTAACGGATAGGTCTTAAGATGAATATGGACAAAACAAGATCATGTTTCCATGTCACTCCTATGCCGGTAGTTGTTGAGGACACTAAGCTCGAAGTTGTTGACGAGTATGTTTACCTGGGACAAATAGTACGATTAGGTAAGTCCAACTTCGACCGAGAGGTCAATCGACGGATTCAACTCGGCTGGGCAGCGTTCGGGAAATTACGGCACATTTTCTCGTCAGGTATACCTCAAAACTTGAAAACGAGACTATACAACCAGTGCGTCTTGCCAGTGATGACCTATGGAACTGAGACGTGGTCCTTCACTGCTGGCCGGATGAGGAAGCTCAAGGTCGCTCAGCGAGCTATGGAGAGGGCAATGCTCGGAGTTTCTCTGCATGATAAACTTAGAAATGAGGATATCCGCAGTAGAACCAGAGTGACCGTCATAGCCCAACGGATTAGTAAGCTAAAAAAGGTTCTCGAGTGGCGGCCTCGTACCGGCGGGCGAAGTGTAGGGCGTCCCCCCACTAGATGGAGTGACGACCTGGTAAGATATGCAGGAAGTCGACGGATGCAGGTGGCTCAGGACCGTGCTTTGTGGCATTGCTTGGGGGAGGCCTGTGTTCAGCAGTGGACTTGTGAAGGGTTGTAATGATGATGATGATGATGATTTTAAACACTACATTATAAAAATACACAGAGATAGTGCTGAGTTTTTTTTAAAAATAGTAACCGTTTTCCACAAACTATAACAAAATACGAATGAAAAAAGTACTTTTTCTCACCGCAGCAAGTATCAGTTTCTGCTTACAGTTTATTTGGAAACTTCACAGTGTATGCACCCCACAGTCTGATAAGTTTCTATACTCCACAGCAAAAAGCGCAATGTTAGAAAAGTTAAAAGTAAGTGATAAGAAATAAAAATAACTTCAAAAAAGATGCCGATTTAAAATAAAACTAAAAAACTATGGACGTATAAATAAGGCGGACAGAATTTTGTTAAGAAAGGAATGATGCACTGTAATGGCGGCGGTGCAAGTATGTTTGCGTGTTATATAGGGTTGTCATGTGAAACAAAATTTCCCCATTTTTTTATAAAACAATCTGTCAAAATAACTTTGACGAAATACTAATTTACTATTACGTAACTAATATAAATAACACATTTGACGATTAAATAAATTATGAATTTAAGATTTTGATTGAAATCGAATTATTCTATTTCAATCAATTTCGATTTAAATTATTTTTTTTACAAACATTATATTCTACAAAATTCGTATTACATTATTGGAACGAAATATATAACAAATAAACAAATTATAGGTAACCAAAAAAATAATATGAAACTAATTTACAATATATTATTTTAGAATTCGTATAAAAACATTTAGAAATAGCATGTTAGCGATCACCTCATTCTCAGGGGTTATTATCAATCATGTAATCTTTAGTTGTATACCCTAATAATCTTTACTAAACAATTTTTACTTGGTAAAAATTTTAAGCTTTGATAGATAAGGCCAGCATATTTTCTGGGACTTTTGAAAGCGTATACATGAAGAATTTACTGACTCTTTTGAGTCGATTAACTGGTATAATTAACTTGTGCTTTTTCCTAGTATTTACAGAATGTACATCACTAAATACAAATACGTACATTCAATTTTCGTTAATATACTGAGAGGCCAAAGTTAATATGATTATTTCTTTAAATTTTAAGTTTAAATTATTGTTAATATTTATGACAATAAGTCATAAATAATTTCTTTAAATTTTCTGCAAGTGTAAATTATTGTTAATACTTATAACAATAAGTCATAAATAATTACCATAATTTACTTATTTTCATAACAAACAAAAATGTTAAAATCTTTTTGTTGAATAATTTTTTTAAACAACTGACTTTTACTTTCGAAGGTTCTTGAAATCCCCTTTAATTTAGAAATATGGTGGAATCGAATCGCCAAATATTTTTCTGCTATATATTTAATAAGTCTTATCTTGTGCTCTATCCCTGCGAATGTGTGCTCAAATTCCAAGCTTACAAAAACCCTGTCATTGGCAATAAACTTTTCTAATATTTTTGTAAGTATATACTTTTGTTGCCTTTCATTTTACATTGTAAAAAATTTTACATTTTAAAAAGAAAAGTAGTGTTAAACAGCGGTTGCACGTCCTCTCACTAAAAGTGCACCTCACTAATATTCGAGGATTGCACTCTAATCTCAGCGCAGTCCATCACCATCTTGAGACTGAAAAGCCGCACCTACTTTTCTTGACAGAGACGCAAATTGGATGTCCATTGAGTGCGGCGTACCTTGACTATCCTGGATTCTCCCTGGAGCACAAATTCCATCCACGTGCCGGAGTATGTGTGTACGTCCGCAATGACATCTGCTTCCAGCGTCTCTGTCACCTTGAAGACCCCACTTTTTCGACAATCTGGGTGATGGTAGATACAGGTATTGATAAAATCCTTTATGCCTGTGTCTATCGATCGCACAGCGGTGACCAGGAGACGACTCGGTTATTTGATCACCTTAGTGAGGCTGCTGACGTGGCCATTAATCGGTATCCTACTGCACAGTTGGTCTTTCTGGGGGACTTTAACGCTTGTCACCAAGACTGGCTGTTCCCATACCAAAAGACCGACCATGCTGGAAGAAAAGCGTGGAATTTTGCTTTGACGCTAGGTCTTTCTCAGATGGTAAAGGTGGCGACTAGGGTACCCGATGTAGATGGTCACACAGCAAATTGCTTGGACCTTCTGCTGACTACTGAACCAGACAGATATGAAGTACAGGTTACTTCTCCTTTGGGTACATCTGACCACTGTCTGGTGAAATCTGTATCGTCATATTCTCCACCTGATTACGAGTCCCAAGGTGTTCGACGAATATGGCGGTATAAGTCAGCTGATTGGGATGAGATGCGACACTTTTTTGCATCCTATCCTTGGCGGGAGGTTTGTTTCTCTTCTGCGGATCCGTCGAGCTGCGCGGTTGCGATAACGGATGTGTTGCGTCAAGCAATGGAGTACTTTATCCCCTTCTTCGACGCTCCCACCGGTAGCAAAGCTCGCCCATGGTTTAACGCTGAATGCGCCCAAGCTGAGAAGCGCAAGCATTTAGCTTACCTATTCTGGGTTGACGCTCGAAACCGCAAAGCTCCGGATATTAGCTCCAAGAAGAGAACCTTCAATCAGACCGCCAAGTCCTACAAAAAAGCATTACGGAAAGCTAGTCTCGATCGCATTAAACATATTGGCGCAAAACTCTCTGCCAGACCATCCGGCACTAGAGCTTTTTGGTCTCTCGCCAAAGCGATCGAGACAAACCTCTGTCGGCCTACACTGCCTCCATTGGTAAAACCGGATGGCACACTGGCTCATACGGCTAAGGAGAAAGCGGACTTGTTCGCGTCTCTCTTTGCCTACAATTCACGTCTGGATAGTGGCAACAACGTTCCACCAAAATTACCTTACTGCGGGACCTCTATGTCAGAGATTCGTATAACGAATAAGGAGGTTCTTAAAACCTTGCGGTGTCTAGACGTGAATAAAGCTAGTGGACCAGATGGTATACCAGCCATAGTCCTAAAGGCCTGTGCACCTGAGTTGTCTCCTGTGTTGAGACGCTTGTTCCGCCTCTCATTTATTACTGGAATAGTGCCAAAATCCTGGAAGCTGGCCAACGTGCAGCCTGTTCCAAAAAAAGGCAGCCGCGCCGACCCTGCCAATTACCGTCCAATCTCAATTACCTCCATACTCTGCAAGATTATGGAGCGTATATTGAATGCCCGCTTAATGGCATACCTAGAACAGAATGACCTCCTTAGTGACCGGCAACATGGGTTTCGACGAAATCGGTCAGCTGGGGACCTTCTAGCGTATGCCACACACGTATGGGGCGAGGCACTCGAGAACAGTGGGGAAGCACTTGCTGTTTCCCTTGATGTCTCGAAGGCCTTTGACAGAGTTTGGCACAATAGCCTTTTGGGTAAGCTTCCAGCGTACGGCTTATCCCCTGGTCTGATTGAATGGGTAAAGGACTTTCTGAGTGAACGGTCTCTCCGGGTCGTCGTCGATGGCTGCTCATCCGATCCTATGGCGACTAACGCCGGTGTTCCTCAGGGGTCCGTTCTCTCCGCAACTCTCTTCCTTCTGCATATAAATGATCTGCTTATGCCCGGTATCTATGGGTATGCAGACGATAGCACAGTGGTTGAGAGATACCAACCAAGTCCTCGGGCCAGTCGGGATCAAATCCAGTCCGAAAGCTATGGTAGAGCGTGTGAATCTCACATTACAGGCAGTCTCCGATTGGGGCGATGCCAATCTTGTGAAGTTCAACGCCTCCAAAACACAAGCGTGTCTCTTCACTGCAAAAAGGAGCCAGCTCACCTTGGCTCCTTCTTTCCGAAATGTATCACTGGGGTATACCGACCGCCTTCAGTTGTTAGGGTTTGAAATATCCTCAAATTTGAACTTCGGGCGGTTCATTGAGTCCAAGGCCAAAGCAGCTGCAAGGAAGCTGGGAGTCCTTGCAAAGGTGCGGCGATACTTCACGCCGGGACAGCTGCTTACTTTATATAAAGCGCAAGTCCGGTCGTGCATGGAGTATTACTGCCATATATGGGCTGGTGCTGCAAAATGCCACCTAGGAGCTTTGGACTCGATGGAAAGGCGTGCTATGAGGCTTATTGGTGACCCGAATTTGGTTAAAACCAATCTTACCAGCCTCGAACACAGACGTAAAGTAGCCAGCCTTTCGGTTTTCTACAGGATGCATTTCGGAGAGTGTGCGCAGGAATTACATAACTTAATTCCACCCTCTCCCTTTCACCATCGGACAACCAGACGTTCGGCCAGTCTCCACCCTTTCGTTGTTGACTTACCACGCATTCGAACCAAACGGTTCGCCACGTCGTTCATCATGCGTACAGCAAAGGAGTGGAATAAGTTGCCAGCATCTGTCTTTCCATCCGATTACAGTGTGCGTGTCTTCAAGACAAGAGTGAATAGGCTTTTGTTAAGTCAGTGCGCTTCACCATCTTAGGCCACATCACCACTTACCATCAGGTGGGATCGTAGATAAGCGCTGGCTTAGTAGAATAAAAAAAAATGTAATGTTTTCCTTAATAATCTTTCGTACAATTATTTCGCGAGTACAACAAATATTAAATAAATCGTCAGATGGAAAACGTAAACCTCCTAAATTTATTTATCATTTTTCAAATTTATTTATTTATGAAAGAAACGCCTTTCTACAGTACACAAACACGCGGTGAATTTTTGGCATTTAATTTTTTTTGTTGCCTAATGAGCAATTCTACCCGCCAGATATCCTATTATTAACTTACGATAGTCATTATGTGATTCTACCCCTAGTCGCTTAACAAGCTCATCATCTTCTTCAGTAATTTCATTTAAAAATGATAATGAATCACAAATACTATCATCATCTTCTTCGTGGCGGTATAACAGTGTGGTGAAATTGATTATTTGAGTAGCCGAAGTGCAATTAAGCACAGCTAATTGTTCCAAAGGAACACAATTTCCTGTAGTTAAGCACCTAAAATCTAGATGTGCCAGCAGTTTTCTGTAGCAACTTTTGAACTCTCTGACATTAGGGTTGTCATTAAAGCCACCTTGTATTCGAATACAAAAAAAAATATTTCTAAATGATCCTGATTATGTTTGTATAAAGCCACCTTGCATTCGAATACAAAAAAAAAATATTTCTAAATGATCCTGATTTTGTTTGTAGGTTGGCAGGTACATTATTTTTTTTTCATTATGAACATATTTTTCATATAAATATTTAAAGCCTTCTATATTTATTAAAGTGCCAAGGAAAGCTGTTTTGTACTTAACTCTTATTAAAGATATATGATACCGAGTAATAACAAATGTTACCCTCCCATCTCGCTTTACTTTTCTTTTGCTGGAATAATTTATTTATAATTTTGATATGTATTTTTGATTCGATATGAGATTTATATACTAAATTAAACATGGCAACACATTTAAGAACCTTCTTAACCGTATTATAATCAGTCCATTTTTCAGGAAATGGTAACATAGTAAAAAATAAAAATCACGATTAGAGCACAACATAACGAACTATGGCCAAAAAATAACCGCATTATAATCGGTCGGGTAATTTTCAGGAAAATTGTAACAAAAAGTGCTTATAAAACAACCTTAAGAAGTTGTTGGGCAAACATATATACTGTATCCGTGCCAACGTGGGTAAAAATAGCAATTTCCCAAATTTCGGGTAATTTTCCCTATAAATAATTAACATCACTGATCACGTGACTCATGTTTTGTGTTCCAAAAATAGCATTTTAATTTAATACATATAATTCTCAAATAAGTGATTATAATTACTGACACACCTATGAAAGGTGATTCCTTTAAGGTTTTTGGTAAAACCACTATGATTTTTACAAAATTTAACGACGCAAGACGGCATATTGATTTTTGTTTTTACTAACGACAACTACTTCTCACGGACGACGATGGTTGCGTAATGGCGGGTGCTAGCCTTATTATTAGTGTGAATGTGTGCGTGACCCCTTGTACGTACAAGCGAGCTGACTTATTATGGGTGCCTCGGTGAGTTGTATAGCGAGATTCAGTCCACCTTATTTATACGTCCATGTAAAAAACTATAAAATTTTCACATTTTGAAATTGGAACTAAGACATAGAATAATAATCAAAGCCCTGACTTCAGAATGTAAATTATTTTATTGATTAAGTTTGCTTTTATTAAAAGTTAGTTTTTAACTGTTTTAAATGTACTAAGGCACAAATCACAATGTCAATGTCATCTAAATAGTAACAATTTATAACTTCATCCCTTAGAGGTGGAACTTCTTCAAATTTTAATGGGACCACCCTTGAAGTATAACATAATCAAAATCAGTTCACAATGAGAGCTAATAATCTTTCGCTCACCAGATGTCGCTAGGTAACAATGAGGTGTAGTTTTTGTTATAGGTACACAATGTTATTTAATTGAGAAGTTAGTTTTAAATAAAATTTATCAGTTTCTAAAGTAATATATTGGCATTGTTTTGTGTGTTAACACAAAACCATGCCTCAGTTGCTTGCTCTTTAATTTTTTGAACATTTTGAACTCTTTTTTTAACTTATCTACTTTTATGAATATCTGTTGTCTGGTTAATTTATTTTTAATTTAATTAATATAAAATATAATTAATTTGTACAGAAACTTTAACCTTTTCATTGTTCGAAGACATTAACTTCCCTGCTTTGAAATCTAATATTACACCTCATTTTTAAGTGACTCCCGCCATGGTGGCAGAAAAGTCGAGGATGCTCATTGACAAAGATGTATGTTACATTTATATGAATGTTACTTCCAAACTAACAGTGAAATTATAAACCTCATTGTTTTTTTAGTTGTTTAAAAATAATCTAGACACATGGCACGAAAAGTGCTACGCACAAGCAGCAAGTATATAAATTTACATGAATAATTTTGAGCTTCTTTTGACCCTACCCATAACTCAAAAATATAAGAAGTACAATCTTGTAATTCTGCTATACTAAATTTCATGATAATTGTTCTTACTCATAAACTCACTCAATAACTATAATGGTCTGAAAAAGTCATTATTATCACTCCCTGGCTGACCGACACACTCACGTGAAACCTATAACCAATTTAGATGACATTTGATGATAGAAGCCGAGAAGTCGGGCTTTCCCTGTCAAACTGCTCAATCAATAATATCAAGTTCTTTTTTAATAGGATATGGGTGAAAAACGAGCACACAGTCCACCTGATGGTAAGTGGTTGCTGCGGCCCATAGACATCTACATCTATCCTCTGTTACAGATCAAAATGCAGATGCGTTTTCACCCGTGAGGACTAGGATGGAATGCCTCATTTCCAGTGAAAAGATCCTCCGGCCACCTGCACTCACCAAGCGAAACGCAGAGGTAAACCTCTACTTCACGCTGGTATTCTGTGAGGTCGTGGTACCACCCCGGTTCGAGCCGGCCCATCCGTGCGACAGCAAAAGCTGCCGCCTGGCTCTACCACTGTTAATAAGTAATAAAATAACTCGTAAACTGTTTCACGTAGCCTTATTATGTAACGTCAACACTTGGCAGATTGCTTTCAATTCGAAATACACTGATTTGTATTCTCTCTGTCTCAAAGCGAACACGCAATGGACTGTCAAAAAACGCAATGGTCGCGGCAAAACTGCACGATAGTGCTGTCATAAAAAAGGAGTTGGGTTGAGCGATTAGTCGTCTCTTTCGCACGCGTGGGCTTTTTATCAGGCTTTCGAGAAGACGATCGCTCCCTTTCTAACCTGTGGCAAAATGTTCTATAATGAAATATAACTACGATTGTTTATATAATGTCCAAGGGAATTTCTGTAAGCCATCACTACCATCTCTGCACAGGGAGGACGACTCACTGGCCCAAGCCGCAAAAGAGAAAGCCGACCTTTTACGCTCCCTTTTTGAGTCCAAGTCGACTCTTCATGACGGGGGAAACACACCGCTGACCATCCCGCGGTGTGAGTGCTCCATGCCGGATGTGCGGTTCGCACAGCGCTCGGTTTGCAAAGCACTCCTCTCCCTGTACATCCACAAGTCGAGTAGGCCTGACGGAATCCCCCCAATTGTGCTGAGGACGTGTGCTCCGGAGATGGCACCCGTTCTAACGCGTCTTTTCCGGTACTTCTACTCCCTAGGCGTAGTCCCGAAATCATGGAAAACAACTTTTGTCCACCCGATCCCTAAAAAGGCGACCGCTCAGACCCGTCCAACTACAAGCCTATCGTCATCACCTGCTTGTTCTCCAAAATAATGGAATCCATTATTAACTGCCAACTCATGCGGTACCTTGAGGATCACCAGCTGATTAGTGATCGCCAATACGGTTTTCGTCGGGGTCGATCAGCTGGTGATCTTCTGGTCTACCTGCATGCTCCGACTACAAGCCTATTAACGCTGGTGTTCCACAAGACTGTGTGCTATCACCAACGCTGTTTCTTTTGCATATCAATGATATGTTGCTAACTGGTAACATTTATTACTATGCGGATGACAGCACTGGTGATGCTCTATACACCGGCCGTGCCAATATTTCTCGGGAAAAAGTCACCGAGTACCGGAACAAACTTGTGTCTGAAGTCGAGTCTTTGCTGAACAAAGTCTCGGATTGGGGGCGACTAAATCTAGTCCAGTTTAATTCTCAGAAGACACAAGTTTGCGCGTTTACCGCTAAAAAGAACCCCTTTGTCGTATCTCCTCAGTTTCAAGGCACTCCCCTTGTTGCCTCAGCCAGTATCGGAATCCTCGGCGTCGACATATCGAGTGACGTGCAGTTTCGTGGTCACTTGGAAGAGAAGGCCAAATCGGCCTCCAAAAAGCTTGGCGTGCCCAGCAGAGCAGGACAGTATTTCATGCCAGCACACCGCCTGCAACTTTACAAGGCGCAGGTTCGGCCTTTCATGAAATACTGTTCTCATCTCTGGGCAGGGGCTCCCCAGTGCCAGCTCCTTCCACTTGAACGCATCCAGCGCAGAGCGGCTCGAATCGCCGACGACCGAGTCCTTTCTGATCGGCTCGATTCATTGGCACTGCGAAGAAATGTTGCATCCCTTTGCATTTTCTTTTGCATTTACCACGGGGAGTGGTCTGAGGAATTGTTCGGATTAATCCCAGCCGCCAAATTTCACGAACGCACATCGCGGCAGAACTCCCGATACCATCCACACCATCTGGATGATTGGCGGTCCACCACTGTGCAATTTAAGAAGATGTTTTCTTCCTCGCACAACTTCCTTGTGGAATCAAATACCATCAGCGATTTTTCCGGACCGATACGACTTAGGGACCTTTAAGAAAAGAACCTATTCCTTTTTAAAAGGCCGGCAACGCACCTGCAATTCCCCTGGTTCCCCTGGTGTTGCAGTTGTTTATGGGCGGCGGTAGTCACTTACCATCAGGTGAGCCGCATGCTCGTTTGCCCCCTCTCCTATAAAAAAAAATATAGCAATTAGTATGAAGCCATAAGCTAGGCTTTTGGTGTGAAGTTAGTCGAGCGCAAGGGCGCGCGGGCGATACGTTTGCAACTTCTTGAGCGAATGAATATTGCGAGTTGAAAATTTATGCTTTTTTAAAGATTTTTAATGAAAATGGAGGATAATAGTGTTCCTTGTGAAGAATTGAAGTGTGTTAAAGTGCTAAGAAAAAGGTAAAATCTTTAAACTTTGTTGAAAAAAAAACAGCTCATATCCACATAAACAATTATTGGTACAATTAAAATGTTCACCAACATTTTACGCCGACGTAATCAAATCTTTTCTTAAGAAAGAGAGACAATTCGATTTAGAATATAAATAATTTGTGTTTTTTTTATTTTGTACATAGTGTGTTTGTACTTTGTCCATGCTTTTCTTTTGTTCATATATTGTATTGTATATAAATATCCTTTTCTTTAGCTTAAGCAAACCCAAACGACTCTTTTCAAAGCCGCCGAAGGTATACAATTGCTGATATGTCACACAATCTATCTAGCAGTAGTATGCCTTCTGTGTGCTTTGTTAAACACGTCCTCGACAACACTGAATATGAAACTGAAGAGAGGCGACAGATCAAGATTGGTGTATTTTTATAAAACTGCTAAAAACAACAAAACCATATCTAGGTTGGAGCCTTAGCTGAGCCACTGCTGACACTAAGCATTTTGGTGAGTGTGCACAGGAATTAAACAACTTAATTCCTCCCTCTCTTTTTTATAGTATAGTAGGAATGGTGTTCAAGTTTTTGTATGATCCCCATCTTGGGTGAAAGCCCCCTCCATATTTTTCCATCTTTGTTTGTTGTAAGCGAAATTATCCAGTATTTCCTGCTATTTTTATTAAACCATCAGCCCATCTTTTCCTTCACTATTCTGTGCTTCTTTAAATGATTTCTTGTTTACGTGAACAATACATATTTCAATAAAAGTGGTTTTTATGGATGTTATCGCATTTAGAAGCTTTTTTTTCTGTGCTTCTTTTTCCGATAGGACTTGACCATTTTACTGTTTATAAGGTTCATCTTTTGTCCTGGTATCTAGATAATGAAGCCTTTTTATTTCCATTTGAGTTTTAGAGTGTGATCAAGTGCATCCGTGACTATTGTATTATTTTTATAAAACATAACAAAATTCCCCTCCACATACCTACGATTTTGAAATCTTGCATTCTTGTTAATTTCTGATGACAATACACTACAATTTAAAAAAGAACCTAATTCTGAAACCAGGATTGTCTCAACACAAAGGCACTCCTCAGCAGTCGAAGCACGGACCCGGGACATCGCACAATATATTACGTAATTTTGATACCAAAAAATGATCCTTAGTAGTATGAACATGAAACATAACAAAACCAGACATGACTTTCTACTGTAGGTAATTCTGCAACCTTTCGAGGAGAAGGAAAACTCCAAAAAGCACACCCAGATCACAGTATTTATTAGGCACAAGCAGATTCAACTAGAAATAAGTGGCGCATACATAAAGTCCCCAGTCACACCAGTCTTGACCCCAGTCAAGGTAAAGCCGTGCTACTTAACATATCATCTTAGGGAACCAGGTTATACCCATGCCCTTATATATTTTGATAATTATGGTATTTACATTATACAGCTATTGCACTGTGGAACGCAGAATGGTGCCCATATGCTGGACTTCAACAGTGCATAAGATGTAGGGGGAGTACTGTTAATCATACTGTGATTTATTTGGGTTCAAAACTCTTTACTGTCAGACAAGGGTATGTAGCTACAAATTAAAGAACTAGATTGCACAAAATGAACTGGCAAGAGACATTGCAACAATGATGTATTACTTGAAATATGTAGATTATTGCCAATACTCTAATCGGCAAACCGGACAACATCAAACATAATTTGTACTGAATTGAGATGTTATTTCTTATTTCTTTAATCACTTATTTTAAAATAGTTACGCAAGTTAAAGTAGTTTTAAAAAAAGACAGACATCCTTAAAGCATGATAATTTAGCTATGACAACACAATGAGGAATACAATTAATTATTTGAAACTCCACAAGGTTGTTTACATATCTCTACTTGACCAATAACAAGGGATCAGTAAGTTATCTACAATTTTGTTTACTTTATTGTTGCAGATAATTAAATATTTAATAAAAGACAACTGGTGGTGCAAGGGGACTCAATTGTATATTGCATCTTCTATTTCCCGCAGAATTTCAAATGTTTAGAGAGTGAATATTGTTAGTTTATTTATTACCTAATAACATAGTAGAATAGGAATTTCATTTTTATTGCACAGGGCGATACTCAATTTTGAATAACTCTTGCTCATTTAGGACGTCCGTTCATGATAAACAGAATGTGGCACAGTGTATATTCCGTATATGTTTTGTATGTTTTGCTCACTTCATGCGTCCGTTCATGACAGAAATTATGTGGCACTATATATTCCGTAAATGGTTTAATTGTATTGATCACTTAATGCATTGACCTTGAGACCGTCCCTTGAGATATAACTGTTATACGAGTTTGTAGTCGAGAGTAAGATTCCTTGCGAAGACATCTTTGTTATTTTTTTATAGAAGAGTGGGCAAACGAACATGCGGCTCACCTGATGGTAAGTTACGACTGCCGCCCGTGAACTTCTGCAACACTAAGGGAATCGCAGATTCATTACCGGTCTTTTAATACAAGAGTAGACTCTTTTCTTGACGGTCCGGAAAAATCACTGGTGGTAATCGATTCCACAAGGAAGAAAAAAAAATCTTCTTGTAAGTCGCACAGTGGAGCGGGGGTTAGTCTACTTCTCTACGTCTCGTCTAATTCTCACATCTTTTCATTATCAGTAGGACTAGATTAACATCTATTCTGCTCTCCTGTCCGGCGAGCAGTTTGGCGAATGGCTCTGGGGGAGAACACAGGTCGTGTTGATCCCCAGGGCAAATCTGAGGAGTTCTTGCTTCACGTGGTAGCCGCCTGTTATTTGGTCTGGTTCAATAGAAAAGAGACAGAACAGAAACACTCAGACGATCCTCATTTTCTTTTTCACGTCTGCAGCCGAAACACAGTCGGAAATGAACCAGGGAGAGGAAAAGAAAAATTTCACTAGGCATTATAAGCTTAGTGGGGCAGCACGGAAGAGGTACCGAAGGCTGATAGCAGCTGAAGAGGCCCTCTCTCTCTGCCAGAAGCCCTGGGACAAAATTCCTCTGTCCAAACCTCCCTCAGAAAGCGAAAAAACGCAGTCGGTCTGAGGTGAGTCCCCAAAAGACCAGGCCAGGAAATCTTTGAAGCTGTCAACGGGGGAGAAGAAGCTCAGCTTCAGCCCCGTAGATGGCTCTGCACGTTTAGGAATTCGCAATTCGAATCCTATGAGCGTGGAGCAGACGCGGCTGGTTCACTGGGCACTAACGCAGGCTATTGCTAAGACGACCTGTGGAGCGCAGCCGGAAATGGGACCAAAACTTTCGGGTTTCACCCACAAGACAGGTTGGATTCTGGTAACGTGCCTGAATAAGGCATGCCAGGACTGGATTGTGGTTGAGATCAGAAAACTGAAACCCGGGCCGGAGGCAGAGCTCTCGATAATACCCGAAAGCGAACTGCCTAAACCTGAACTGGGCATTACTTTTCTGCCCCGCAGCGAAGCTGACTCTCCAGGGGAGGTGGCTGTGCTGTTGAGGGCACAAAATGAAGGGCTCCATACCGAGCTCTGGAAAATCCCCCACCGTAGGGACGAGGAGAATGGGTTCCTAGTAACCTTTTCTCTGGAGCACCCATCGGCGGAGGCTCTCCGAGCGGTAGGCGGCAGTCGTCCTTAGCTTTAAAATGGTAACTTTTAAGTTCAGGGGAGGCTATGACGCGGCAATGGAGCCTGAACCGCCCCATCTCCAATCCCCCCAGCCCTCCACCTTGAGGGGTGAAACTGAAACGACATCAGCGAGAGTGACTGTGACCCAAGGCGCTGATTTCACCTCGGTCCGAGGGCCTTCGCTGGTGTCGGCCAGGGGTAAGGGGAAGGAAGATGGGAGCGGTAAACCAAAAGGAACGGCGGGAGTCAAGAGCGTCGGTAAAGGACGTCTTCGTCCTAAGCAGGCGAAAGCGACCCCTGCCCTCCCCCCCACGCCTTTAAATGGCTAACCCCCAAGAGTAGGACGAGGGTCCTCCAGGCAAATCTTCACCATGCAGCAGCTGCTTCTGCTGTGGTGGAGGTTTGCTTTGCAGAGGACAACATCGACCTTGCCCTGACACAAGAGGCTTGGGTGGACAACGGTCAAGTTCTGGGATTGTCGGTTGCCAGTAAGATCTTAGTCAATACTAAAGGACTACCCAGAACTTGTATAATCTACAAAAAAAATATTGAACTTTTAGCTGTTCCAGAGTATTCAAATGACGACCTGGTTACAGCCTTTATAAATCTTAAGGGATGTACAGGGCCCAGAGTAATAATTTTGCTCAGCCTATCTTCCCGGAGAGAACCCAGATCCTGCCATCGAGTTAGAGCGAGTGGGGGATTTCGCCCGTAAGCACAATGCCGAAGTTGTGGTGGGATGTGATGCTAATGCTCACAACAGCATGGGAAAGCACTAACATCAATGAAGAGGTGAGTTACTTTTTGACTTTCTAACATCCAATTGCCTGGTAAGCCTAATCTTAAGGTGTACACCAACTTTTGTAACGTGTACTAGGCAAGAAGTTTTAGATATAACCTTTGCTACCAATAACATATCCAGGCGGATTACTGACTGGCGTGTTAGTAGTAAAAACTCAATGTCTGATCACAGACACATTAAGTTTGTGATTGGAGCATCACCAACTTATCAAACTGTTGCTTTTAGGGATCCAAAAGCGACCTCCTGAGATGTCTATAGAGATAGCCTAAGCAGGAATTTGAAAAATTTTCCTAAAAGCATAAAAACGATTGAAGGTCTGGAATTAGCGGCGGAGATGGTAACCGTCGGTATCCTTGAAGCCTTCAAAGACAGTTGTTACGTCAAAACATAGACCTCAACACGAAAAGTTCCTTGGTGGAACACTAAGCTAAAGCAGCTTAGAGATAACACCAGGAAACTATTCAATAGATCTATAAAAAATCAAAGAATGGAATATTTATAGTGCAGCCCTAACCGATTATAATAAAGGAATTGGGAAAGCTAAGAGAGCTAATAGTGAAACGGAAACACTGGAGCTACTAGCTTCAACCCATTTCCCAGGGTCACATATGACACTGGCCTTGAACTTTTTCAGAGCCCTATGAAGGTCTTGTAATGAAGAATGGTGTAGAGCTACAAAGATAATAAGGTCAAAGCTGTTTTTTTTATAGGATAAGGGTGAAAAACGAGCACACAGTCCACCTGATGGTAAGTGGTTGCTGCGGCCCATAGACATCTACATCTATCCTCTGTTATAGATCAAAATGCAGATGCGTTTTCACCCGTGAGGACTAGGATGGAATACCTCATTTCCAATAAAAAGGGCCTCCGGCCACCTGCACTCACCAAGCGAAAAGCAGAGGTAAACCTCTACTTCACGCTGGTATTCTGTGAGGTCGTGGTACCACCCCGGTTCGAGCCGGCCCATCCATGCGACAGCAAAAGCTGCCGCCTGGCTCTAAACCATAATAAACTGGCTTTTAAACCATATAAGACAATTGGGGACAATGGAATAATGTCTATCCATCTACAGAGGGGTATCAATATCCTTCTTCCATATCTGGTGAAAATCTTAAGAGCAAGTTTTGCATGGGGATATATTCCAGAACGACGGACAAGTGTCAAAGTTAAAATTTATACCTAAGGCTGGTAGAAAGGACTACGCTTTATCAAAGTCCTTTAGACCTTTCTTTCTTCTTAAGACATTGGAAAAAGTTATAGATAGATATATTAGGGATGTAGCTCTAGCTATGAGACCTATACACTACAACCGTCATGCTTACCGCAAAGGAAAATCTACGGTAACAGCCCTGATCAGTGTTATTGACAGGGTCGAAAAAGCACTGAAGGATAAAGAAATAGCACTATGCGCCTTTCTAGACATTGAGGGTGCCTTCGTCACTAGCCCTACATCACTGCTGCTTGGGGGCCTGATATCTAAAAATGTTGACCCCACAACCATCAGGTGCGTGAAGTCGATGCTCTCAAACAGAAAAGCAAAAATAGAGCTGTTCAAACTCCGATTGAGATTGCAACTACAAGAGGCTGTCCACAAGATGGTGTCTTGTCGCCCCTCTTTTGGACTCTTGCGGTTGGCCAATTATTGTAGACCTTCACATTGACACACTGGGTTATGCTGATGACCTTGTGATCATTGCCAGGGGCTTTTGCCAAAGTTTTATTTATATAAATAAAAAGTACTTTATCATTAATCATACAAAGAGCCCCAAACACCATAAACAACTGGTGCAGGGATAACAGTGTATTAGTTAATGCTGATAAAACTGTTATAATACCCTTTACCAAAAAGAGATGGTTGGACAAATTAGTCACACCAAAACTCAATGGTAAAGAAGTACCATTCTCCACTGAAGTTAAGTACTTGGGGGTAACAATCGACCAAAAACTAATGTAGAACTCTCACCTTAGCAATGTATGTCAGAAGGCTAAAATTGCTTTAGGTCGTTCAGTTGCATGGTTGAGAACAACATGGGGCTTGCATCCCAGTATGATCCTATGGCTGTACAGCAGTAATACTAAATAGTCCACAAAGGACTGCTTGCTTAATGGCAACTGGAGCGATGCAATCATCGCCTGGAGCAGCTCTTAATGCACTTCTAGGCTTAACGCCCTTTGATCTTCACTTAGAAAAGGAGGCAAAGGCTAGTTTGTATAGGATTAACACTTTCCTATAGATTGAGATCCATGATCGACTCAATCAAGGAAACACCGGTCTTTTGCATAATCTCAGATATCATGCATCCACTATATACTTAGTTAGAGACTGCGTGAACCGTCTAAATGCCCTGGGAGGTAGCAACAAGGTGGTTTTAAGATGGGTTCCAGGTCACGCGGGTATAGTAGGCAATGAAACTAAAGAGTACACAATTTGGACCCTGAGCCATTTTGTGGAATCTCAAAAAGCCTTGTCCTATTGCCCCTGAAAACTCTTTAATACAATAATTCACTTAAGATCTGGTCTGATATATTCGCCACCATACCATTCGCTTCGGAAGCCCTGGGATTAGGTAAAAATAAATTGTGCATTCTGGTAAGAGCCCTGACTGGACACTGTTGTCTTAAAAAGCACATTTTCATCCTGGGACTAAGCAACTCAAGGATGTGCCGGTTTTGCTCCCTAGAGGAGGAAACGCCTTTACACATCCTGACAAATTACGGACCCTTAATGCGCAAAGCATCATCTGGGAAACCATATAATTCGCCCAGAAGTGAAATTACTCACAGCTAAGCAACTCCTTCTATTAATTGAGGACATAGGGCTTAGTAGTGAACTGTAGACATAGCACCGATCACAATAGATCTTTTAGGTCGCAGTGATACTGGGCTCTCTAGACCTGCATAGCTGCTCATACAAAAAAAATGTTGGAGAACAAAAATATTTGCTGAATTCATTGGAATGATGAAATAACGTCAATGCCAAGTCTTTGCCCAGAAGGTTTACTGATAATATGAAGTCTATTGGCTGATTATCAGGGTGGATTAATCTTGCGTCCGTATACTGGAAGCAACAAGTCGGTCGGTGAAAGTTTTGTTAATCAATGAAGTCCCTGGTTTTACATAAACATTTATTGATTCTTATATTGTAAATAGTGATTTAATGTCAATAATAAATGAATTACAATTAAACCTATAATTTTATTGCAAAAATCAGACAAAAACATTAAATACATTGTTAAATTGCTAAAAGACTAAATCAAATTTTAATAATAAAATATTCCAAATCTGGAGCCCCTATTTCAAAAATGATATTGAGTTACTGGAGAAGGTTCAACGCAAATTTACAAAGGTTCCCAGAACATTGAAAAACATACCATATGAGGAAAGGCTAAATAAACTTAAAGCAACAACTCTGAAAGATCGCAGAGAATGAGGAGACTTGATCGAAACTTATAAAATTATAGATGGACACTACGATCTAGAAAATTTTGACAAAGATTTATTCCAATACTCAAAAAACACGCATCTAAGGGGACATCACTTGAAATTAACCAAAGCCATGTCGAATAATAACCCACACAAGTACTTTTTTAACCAAAGAGTGGTCGAAACATGGAATAAGCTGCCATCAGAAGTGATATCTGCAAAAAATGTTAACCAATTCAAGAACAGATTAGATAAACAACTAAAATAGAATAATCACACATTCGAAAATAGGATATGGGATAATAACATTTTACAATCATCAAAATAAAAACAAAATAAACAAGTCACTACTCAAATACTTAAATCAAATGTTAAATATCCTGCTTGCTTCACATCATATTTTTCTGCATTAAAATTGTTCCTAATGATTTCTTTGCATCTTTAAGGACAGCCAGAGGTAATAAATTACAATAATACATGTTCACTAATATGATATATAAACTTAATTTTTAAATGTAAAACCTATTTAAGGCAGCCATCCATTACATCCTGCAAAAGTCCATTGCTGAACATAGACCTCCTTCATAGTTTGTCTTATGGAGGTATTTTGCCATAGTTGCCACGGTTGGCAACCGCAGTTTTTCATAATTTAGTGTTGTTAATTTTCCCTCTTCCTCCTTCTCATTTATTACATGGCAACATATTTACAAAATTAACATAAATAAAAAAAACATCAGAGTACATAATATTTGAAATATTTACAATATATCTGGATTACTTCTTGTTCTTTAAAAGCCTTATTAAGGTTTGTGCCTACTGAACTGGATTACTTGAAAAATATAGACCAGTTATGACTTCTTTAAGTAAATCTTATGTCATCACATGGTCTACTTATTGATTATATTTACACTTAGAAGAAAATAACATTCTCTTATCAAGGCCTTGTTGGTTTAAGTAAACACTGATATTAATCATTATCACAGACACAGCTTGCTTTCCTCTGTCTTGCTAACTTTTGTACATCATTATTATTTTTATTTTGTAAAGAATCATTCAAATTAGAATTTACTTCTTTCACTTAACCAGGTCATAAACATTTTGCAGCAAACGTCACATAATATCCAACGTCACTTTTGGGGCTGCTCTCTGTCACCATTTCCATTCTGTACACTTAACATCTAGTATATATAAGAAAAGGTAGCTAGATACTATATACTAGGATAATTAGAATTGTATAACACTCAAGAGATGACAAAGTGATGAATCCTCTAACATTACCACCACACATAAAACTATGCAATAGATAGATATTATTTAAAAATTATTAATATATCTATAGTTGATGAAACAATTATTGGAAATAAAAATAAGGCACATCTACTTATTATATGCCTACTATGTAGATTGGAGATGTAAAGACAAAACATTATGAAAAAAATGTTCAGTATATTAGCTAACTCAAACCACTAATATATCAAATAAATATTGATTAAAATATTTGACTAATTAGTTAACACACTAATTTTTCAACTAGTAAAAATATTATTAGATTACAAGTACAATACTCAAGTTATAAAACTGTAACTAAAATAGATTTCACTTATGACGATGATGAAGGGACTGGTGTAATTTTGTCACTATATACAGAAGTCACTATATCCACAGGTAGTAATGGGGAGGAGAGAAAACTTGACATTAAGAATCCATGAAAATAATACTTATTGTCAGTCAACCAGGAACCATGAAAATAATACTTACTGTACAGTCATTCAATACACCTAATCACTTAATGTCTACTAACTTATACTGTTTAAAATAAGCAGTAATATTGCTTTGTTTCAGATTTGATTCATGTGCTAATGTACAATTTTGCAGTCTAAGATTTTTTTTTGCAGCATGGCATAATTTCAGAACAGTTTTTCTACATCGTTGACACTGTAGAATGCGAAATATCAAATTCTTTGCACAAGTTAATATTGCTTTCACCATCCTAATGCCTCGAAATAATATCTACTTTTTCTTTAACTGTAAACGTTTCTAATGGGTGCCATGATGAACAAACGATCTAACATCCCAAAAATTACTGAGTAACAAATTTTTAGGGTTCCGTACCTGAAACGGAAAAAACGGAACCCTTATAGGACCACTTTGTTGTCCATCTGTCTGTCAAGACCCTTTTTCTCAGGAACGCATGGAGGTATCGAGCTGAAATTCATACTAAATACTCAAATCTACTGTCCCTTGGAGTTGCGAAAAAATCAAACTTCTAAGCCAACGCAATCAAAAGATACAGCCGTTCGACATTCACAAGGGAATCAAAACCTACAGGGTACTTCCCGTGAACTTAGGATCTTGAAATTTGGTACGAAGCAACGATTTATACCACAGATAAAGGAAAAATTGCGAAATGCATAAATTTTTAGTTACATCATATAATAAAAGTATTTTAATAATTTTAAACTTATATGTGTAAGGTCATCAAAAAATGTAATATAACGCACTGGAAGATATAACACATGATAACACAAGAACACACTGGATAATGTAAAGGTCAATGTTCACTTGGAAATAGGTTCAAGGGTGAATATACGCTATTTGAATTCCAACGGTCCATAGACAAATTTTATGTTAAACATAATGTATTATAGTTACTCTATGCTTAAGAAATAAAGAATATCGTCTATTATTTGGCCCACGCAGTCAATTCACAATAATTGTTTAATTTAAGGCATTAATAGTTTAAAATAGTTAAAAATGTATACTCCCCTGGCCTCCCCTATTACTAGATTGTATAATTTTATGGCCATATGTATTATATACTTAAGCAATTATGTTTTCTTTTAACATGATCATACGCCTAAATAAACATCGAAACATATTTTATCAAAATACATTGTAAAAATATTTATTAACATTAAAAAAATTATCTTATTTTCACGTCCCGTTACTATTATGTCACCTCACCTGGCGAAACTGAAAGACTAAAAATTTGACATAAAACCGCTAAAGTATGTTTTTGAGCTTAAACTACACGCGTAGTACAGTGTGAAGTTCAAAGTAAGCTAACGGTGATGAGCAAAACTCAAATAATATTGCGTCAGTTTTGGATTCACTGTAAGAAAGCGTGTTTGTGCCAGTCGTTGGAGTATTTCCCTTGGTTAGTATACGTTTTTGTATTTTGTCATTACGAAATTGTAAATTTGCACAATGCAATGTTTATTTTGTGTAGATGTCATGTATTACGTTAAACTGTGGTCAGAAAAACAATTGATGTTGTTTTCGTAGGTTGTGTGCGATTTTGTCACTTCTCTGGCGTCACTTCTCTGGCATATTTCAAGCCAGGGGAAATACAGCCTTCCCAGAGAAGTGATAAAATTTTGTTTCGTTGATATTTACGGTTATAACACTTCAATTTATTTGTTCTATGTACTCGAGCATAATTGGATATTATGGCAAATGTTAAAAAGAAGCAAACAAGGGAAGAAAGGCTTGTAAAAAAACGTCAAGATAAAATATTACGCTACCAAAGAATTAAATATGAAACGGTTAGAAGTGCTGAATTAACTGAAAAATACAAACAGAAATATAAAAAAAGGAAAAAGGACAAACTAAAAGCATTAATGATATGATTGAAAGGGAACAAAGGGCTGTTAGAATTTTTTTATAGGATAGGGTGACAAACGATCACACAGTCCACCTGATGGTAAGTGGTTGCTGTGGCCCATATACATCTACATTTATCCTCGTTTGCGAATCAAAACGCAGATGCGTTGTCACCCGTGAGGACTAAGATGGAATGCCTCTTTTCTAGTAAAAAGGGTCTCCGGTTCTCTATATTCACTATACGAAACACAGCAGTGTTAAGCTGCTATTTTACGCTGGTATTCTGTGAGAGCGTGGTCTTTCCCCGGTCGAACCAACCCATTCGTGCTACAACTATACTACTAATATAGCTGCAGCATGGCTCTACCACGTAAAAAATAGAGGAATATGGAGAGAGAGGACTAAAAAGTTACACTCTACCAGAAACTATCAAGTAACATCTGCGTCTGATAATGAAAACCGACCTCCACTTCTACAAAGCAATTTAGCTCTGGCTGCTAAAAGACGATCAGAAAGTCAAAATAAAGTTATAAAATTATTGTTAAGTACAAAATAAAGTTATAAAAAACAAAAATATGAAATAATGTCAAAAAGTACATTAGTAACGAAAGAAACTTAAGCGCATCGAAAAACAGAAGAAGGAGTTCCAAGTGATATTGGAGAGACATGTATACGAATCCTTGACAAATTTGTCGCTTCAGGAACTAACATACACATACATACAAGACTTTGCTAAGGAATTAGAAAAAAAATTGCCCCAGCATTTATATTTTTGTGATACACGAAAAAGAAATTGATTTACAAAGGAAGATAATTGAAGATAATCGACCAAACATTAAACCTTTTGCTGGTACAATAAAAGTACATCAAGTCCGATAAGAAATAAGAAATATTTTATTTGCAAGAAACGTGATAACAGGAGGTGGTGAATAAGTACAATGTAGCCGAACACATTTCACCGTTTGTGCTATGCTAATTATTAATATCATGCACAAAGTCAACGAATAAATTAATTTCCAGTATACAATAAAAAATTATTATTATCAGTGAAACCGAGGAACCTTTATGAGCAGCACGTTGTACATCAAGAGCTTCAGCTGCTTTGGTAGCATTTTTTGCCCTCACTTCCACTTAGACGACATTAAATACACCCAAAATGATAAAACCAAATTGCATGTTGCTGCAGTATACACCGATTCTGAGGAAATTGTGCGAAACAAAATGATTCCACAAACATCTACTAATCTGATTAATACTATAGAAAGTGAAGACACGGCTACGATTGTCAAGAACGGTGAATTTATACTTGTGGAATACCAGAGTAATAATAAAATATATATAGATAATTCTGCTGGCGTACATATGTCAGATTTTGATGAAGAAGAAGGATAGATCTGGGTTACTTTTCTAAAGATCTCCAATGAAGATGGTACTCTTTTTAGAATATCTGTCTGATGTTAAATGGGAACAGATCTTGACCATACTACCAGTGCCAAATATACTTAAAAAAGGTAACAGATTATTCTACAAGTTTCCAGGGCCAGTTGATGTATTTGAAAAGTAAATTGTTGATTGTTTTTATTAAAGTAAAATATATTAATTTAGTCGAAATTATTGATTCTGTTCTTTGCAAAAAAATTAAGTTTTTATTTATACTATGTATTAATAATTTTTAAGTTTATTTGTTTAGATAGCCCCGATAATGATAGGTGTTTCACTAGATAATACTATTGTTTTGTTTTGTTAGCGAAGTTAATTTTTTTTGTTTAATTTAGAAGTTTTATTTCGATACGCCTAAAACGTTGCTTTAAGTTTTTGAACATTTTATAATTAAAATTGCTGTAATTTTTATATTAAATAATTACTTTAAATCTCAGATGAGACTGATAAGTAGAAAATATTAATTCCATTATCTGATTCGGGCAATTGAAACTTAAGCATTAACAAACCATTAATATTAAAAATTAATTTGTTGAAAGAAGCTGAAGAAACTGTTAACACTGAATGTATCTAATATATTAAAAAATATCTAGATTATAATTTATATATGTTTTATTCCCCTTTCTTACCTAATAATCAATGGATTGTTCACTACCCTGCATTAATTTGTCACTACTCTGCCAATAGTGTCACTCCCCTGATATTATATTTTCCCCTGGTGCTTATAAAATTCAAAAAAATGTAAAAATCTTCTGGCCCGTATCATTATGAATGCACAAATAGTGTCAAATAGTGATATTATTAATATTGAATTAAACAGACTACATTTCCTTCAGGGACACAAAAAAATCAAATACCGTATATTCACCCTCAAATAAAATCCATTTAAAATGTTATGAATTATTTATTTTCATGAAATTAAAATTCAATAATCAAAAATTAATCTTAGACTATGCATAGACATTTTAAAGCTTGCAGGTTTCGTGTTTGCGAAACTAAACACCAAAATAACACATTCAATAGAATTAAAGCCTTTAACAAAATAATGTGCTTACAACAAAAAAGAGTAGGTAAGTACTAATTAAAGTAGGTACTATTTATAAAAGAAACCTCACAAATTTAATAATGATGTATTTATAAATCAACAATTAGTACAGGTACTGTAATTTTTCACACGTGTCATGGAGTTTTGTTTATGGTTTTCTTTTTTATTACGAGTGCTATCCCATTTGACATTTCTCGTGTTCGCACAGAGCCGTATATAACAAAAACTTTCACTATAAAATACGTTTTTTTTTTAATATAATCAATACATAGGCGAACTATAAAATAGTATTAATTTAAAATAGGTAATGATTTTAAAAAAAAACTTATATGTGTTTATCCAATAAACTCAGCATAAAATGTAATAAATGCCACAATAAAAATGTGTTTTTAATAATAACTTATTTATAGTTTGCCAATTAATTACGTTTTAAAAATTGCTTCTTATCATTTTTTAAATACGGTCTCCTATGCGAGTGGAAAAGGTGACAAAAGACGACGACCCTCTTAAAAAAAGTCTGACGTACCCAAGTAATTAGTTGCTGTAATCGCCATTATTGGCAGTTGGGTTGACGAGGTGTTTAGATAAACACTGTCATGTAGGTACATCAGAATAACATTACTATTTTGTTATTTTGCCGTGGTCGGTTAAGTTATGTTAACAGTCTCCTTTATTACATTCCAGTGTGTGACATAACAAACACTATAACACACATAATGAACTGGAACAAACACACTAGAAAATTCAAAACTCAACAATGAAAAACGGTCACATATCATGCGTGATTTCTTTTATTAAAACTTGATATACTCTGGTCATTTACTATTAATTTCGAATCAGGAATTCACAGACACACTGCCCGAAATTTGTGCACTAAGTTATGGAATTTACAATTATTTACGTTTGTGACCACAAATGAAAAAAATATGTCAAAACTGACTTTTGACAGTAAGACTATGGTATTACCACATCAAAATTAACTAAATAATGTAGTCTACTGTTGAAAACAAAAAATCTACCTCATATCGAATCGGAATAACACACTGGAAAACTTTTGGAGACACAAATTAGAATAGGCTTTTTCCCCACTAGCATTGTATTATTGCAATAATTTATACATTATCACACGGCATCTATATTGCTTTAAAAGTAAACTACAATTTTAAAACCATAATGCTATATTATTATTTTTGATTAAATTTTTTTGTCCTCTAGGTTAAAGGAGACAAATAAATTTTTGTATGCAGCTTTATTTTGTTGATTCAAAAATATTTTTATTTTTTATGTTTAAGCTTCTCGAATATTCTGGTTATTTCTACATTATTTTAAGCATGATTACCAATGTATTATTAAATAATAATATTATCATACTATTTGTTAGTGCATGGTATTCACAATCAAACATGGGTTCACCTCAAAACTTTTAAATAGTACATTTATTTATGACCTTACCCTATACTATTATACTATATACCTATGGATTTGTTCGGAACCCTCGACACGCGAGTCCGACTCACACTTGGTCGCCTTTTTAGTGTATTATCACAGCTGCCGACCATCTGGGAGTACGAACAAATGTTAAGAAACATTAATGACTATAAATGAGATTTGTGTATTTGTTTGTTGAGTCGTTCATTGAATATAGACTCAGTCCTAATACCTGCAAGAGAATTCAGGGAATTTCTTATGAAGACTCATTATAACTGGTTGCTACACCTGAAATTGTTGTAATATCCAGTCACTATAACGGAACCATGTTATCAAAAGTATATGTTGAATTCAAGGGACTTCAAAGTAACATTTTTATAATTGTAAAGTCATTAGAACCTGAGTTGTTATTAATGAAATCTACTGTAATTGTGCTTACTTTGTCTTATTTTGTATAAGTAAGACAACTGAATTTTGTCAAAATAATGTGTATTAAAAATATCATGCCAATTTATTTATAAAACACTAAAAAAATCATGTCAAGAAAATATGTTTCAGTAAAATATAAAAGTGATGTAAAAATACTGCATAGTAGCTGAGACATGCTTAAAATGAGTTTCTTGGTAAATATTTTTATCAGAATATCGCAAAGTAATCAAAAAATGCTGATGCATGAAACATTTTGAACATAATACATTTTTAATATTATTTTAAATATATCATCGTAACACCTGGGGTATGCTCCAATGCAAAAAATAAATAAATCACCCAAATACAAAAGTTTATGAAGTGTAGGTACCAAATACCGAGAATATACGAAAATAAACTTAACATTTACAGAACATATCGGTACTCACCAGCTGATAGTCAGTTCCGGAGAAATTCAGGTGAAACATCATCCCTCGAAACACAAAACGCGAGCGATATCACATTTACATTCACATTTACGACTAAGTCAATACCAATCACCACGTTCACATCACACACCTATCATTCATTACACTGCTTATGAATTAGTAATTTTGTTCGAAACAACGTGCATCACACAAGTAGAATGTGAAATATATTTAACTTATTAACTTATGTTTTCCACTAAAGTAAACGTACACAAATAAAACACCTCCCGTGGTAACTACTTGCGAAACGATAAGTTAAGTTGTCAATCCATGTCAAATAACGAAATTATCTAGGATACGTTAATACAAATCTGTAGGTTAAACTTGAATACTGACTATTTTATTATTTTCAAGATTTAAAACATAAACATTACCTACACACCAATTTTACTGAATCAGCTCCCAAAAGGAGCGAACACAATAACACAATCTATCATGACACGAGTCGACAGAAAACTATTAAACGAAACCATAAATAAGTGTTGCCTGAGCCAAATTTTCAATTACCATGTTAGGTGACCAAAATTGCTGGTGAATGCGTGTTTACACTGCCAATTCATATAAAGTTAATTATTCTACGTGCGGGCATGGTTAGTATTAAATGATTTTTTACATATATTTCAAAACAACCGTTTCTCTTACTCGTAAATTTTGTCTGTGTGATCGGACTCGTCACCAAATCATAACAAAATACGCGAAAAACTTTATTTGTATTTGGTCAAAGTAAACAATAAACATGTCATCTTTACAAAAAGTCCTATGACAATTTATGAGTTCAACATTACTTTTTTTATGCTTAATAAAGGTAGCGAGTCCTTCAACACACTCGATGATGTTATCATTAATAAAAGTCTGTAAAGCTATAAAAAATTTACTACTGCTTAGACAACAAAAGTAAAAAAACTAATATGTATAATATCTTTATGTATTAAGCAATAATATAAAACCGATATCTTACAAAATATACCGAAAAACCATAAAATACGGCAATCGCCTTAGCAATGGAAGCACTGTGAATTGGACTGCCAATCTGTCAATAGGGTTGCTGTCAGGGACTAATATCGATATTTTGAAAATACCGATACTTCTCTATTAATATCGTTATTAGTATTGATAACTCAATTAATTATCAGTATTTGGTACTGATATATGTTATACCGGTATAAAAATACCGGTATCTTTATCGATATCGGGTATCGATACTTGTGATGGCTGCGCGACGTTGCCAGATTTAGCGGCACGTATAACGCGGAGCAGCAACGCAGCGTCAAGTGAGCGAGTGGTCGGTGCACAAACGAAAACCAAAGACGGAGTTGTAAATTTGAAAAATTCGCTGGCTCCGTAGCGCAGTGGCTTAGCAATGAATTACAACGCTGGGGGCCGCGGGTTCGAATCCCGCACGGAACAAGTATTTGTATGGCCAACAAATAATGGTTCCGGATCTAGATGATTGTCGTTGTGCAGTTTGTTTGTAAACTGTCTTTACGATACAGGAGAAAATCCTAGTGTGTAGGTAACTTTTTTTTAATAAAAAAATAAAAAAGAGAGCAAATGCATCAGTGCTTACCTAGTTGTTGTTTTTTTAATAAGACTTTAAAAATTTTGATACTTACCTACCGGCTTTACATAGTATTATTTCTTGTAGTTTTATACTGAAAATACACTAATCTTCAGAAAAATTTATTGCAGTATACTATATAACTATCGCATGATACTCACTGACTGATTCACTGACACGTTGACATAATTGTTCGCCCAAATTGTGTGTATAAAATACTTTTAAGAAATGTCTATTTTTTTATAAAAACATTGCAGTACTTAAAATGAATGTTAGGAATATTTGAAATTTTAAAATGTTAAATTTTAAGTAATTAAAGTTGCATTGTACGTTTGGTTTGTTATTGTTGAGAAAGTATTCAAAATATTTTATTTAAGAAATACATAGTCGACAAGGGTTATTCCGGAAATCTCCACAGCCACTGGTGGGGATTTCAAGCCCCACTAACTATTAGTATGAAAAAATAATTTTAATAAATTAAGGTTTAAAAAATTTGCCCCTTTGTTCATCTACGTCTGATTCGCAAACAAGACCAGATAATGCTCGAGCTGAGTTAGAAGATTTTCTTAGCACAAAATATGGGGAGGCTCAAAGTGATATACAGAACCTTATAAAATTGATATAATGTTTCTTAAGGAACCTCTTCTTAAGTCGACAGAAAACATATTAAATCACTGGTGGTCGAAAAAAAACCATTTATTCTCGTCTCTACAAATTGGCATATATTCTTTTAGCTTGTCCAGCCACTCAAGTCAACGTGTGTCAACTATTTTCTTCTTTGAAATTCGTAGTTTCGAAGTACCGTTTTAATTTAAAAAGCAATTTAATCGAAGTTATCTATAAGTTATCTTTATAATAATAAAATAGATAAAAAAATAATTAACAAAAGAAGGCAAATATTATTCAGAAAATTTCTTCAATGCTTAGAAAACAGATAGTTTTGCTAATCATATAATTAAAGAAAATAAGAAAAAAATGTAACAAAAATAAGTATTATTTTAGGATTATTACGAGGCCGATACTGAAAGTTTTTAGAACTGGCCACTTGTAAGCGATATAATAAAAAATAAGTTCAAATTTTGAAAATGGAACTCTTTGCCAACAGTGTATGTTGTATTTTATTAATTTGTCATTTGTTTACGATTTGGCGGCAAATTGAAAATTCTCTGTGTCACGTCAGCATGAATTTAACGCGACAAATATTTTCGTACAATGATTATTTATGACTTTCGAAATTATTTAAAAGATCCTTATTGATTTATTGAGCATTACGACATAATTGGCCACGTGACCAGACAATTTATGTATATGGGTGATTGAAATTATTTTCGAACTAGCTGTTCCCTGTGACTTCGCTCGCGTGTTAGGGTTTTTTTGCGCGGAATTCTAATTCTTTTTCTAAAATAAAAGTAGCCTAAGTTACTCCTTATAACATCAGCTATCTGCCAGTGAAAGTCCCGTCAAAATCGGTCCAGCCGTTTTGGAGATTAGCCGGAACAAACAGACAGAGAGACAAAAATATTAAAAATTTCTTTTTTGTTATAAGTACCTTATATACTTTCCTATGCATTATGTAAAAAGCTATTGTTTTGATATTACAAACAGACACTCTAATTTTATTTATTTGTATAGGTTAAGTCATTGATGTGATTCCTGTTCAAGAAAGTGATTATTCTTCAAGTAATAGGGAGTTATAAGGAGTATAGGAGTATATAGTTATAGGGAGTAACTTCGGATACTTATATTTTACAAAAAGAATAAGGGTTCCACGCAACATAATTAAAACCCTAAATTACACGCGGGCGAAGGCGCCGGGAACAGCTAGTATATGACTAAAAATAAATATACGCTTGCTTTATTTCATTACCTATGACCGCGTACCTTACCTATGACCGTTGATGTTAGAGAGAGTAAATAAGACGCGAGAACGAGGAATTCTAATTTCCAAGTATCAATATTATTGTACTGAAATCAAATATCGTTACCAGTATCGATAAATCGATACCCAAATATCAGTACGAATATCGATAATCCGATATCGATACCTTCAAAATATCGGTATTACAGTCCCTGATTGTTGTGAATATATCGGAATATCGGTATAATCAGGATTGAATATCGATACTGATACCGATGTAATTTACAGCCTTAGAGAAAATTATTAATTAAAAATAAAAAAAATGTACTGTACTGAAATTGTGTTACTCTAATAAAATAGCATGCTCAGTGCTCACTCATTAATGAATTAGCGCTTCAAGCAGGCGCTGTTTTGTTTTTTGCAGACGTCATATTTGCTTTATCATCATAAATACCAATATAGAATAGTGCCATAAAATAAAATTACTTGTTCATCTTTAATTTTTGTACGAAAACCATGCCATGCCATGCTGTTCAACTTGTTACTTCACTGCTTTAGTAAATAACATGATTTTGCAAATGAAAAAGATATTTTTCGATGTTTAATAATGAGTTACCATCTTTATAATTGGTTTGTTGTGCCTGAATGTAAAAATGCAATTATAACAACGCCAGGGAAATTATGGATTCACGTGCCAATTGATTTAAATATGAGAAATACTTGATTAAAACTGGCAAGAAGAAACCCGAAGACATTGTCTACAAAAACTAGATTATACTTCTGTAAAGACCACTTTGATGTAAATATGACTTATATTTAACTACTGTTTATACAAAACTAAACATGATAGGTGTTGTAAGTCAAGTTTTGTAATAGTTATAGGTGTTAGATTGTAATCGTAGATATAAACATAACTATACTCAATGAAACCTAAGAAATACGTTTTGACGTTTCACATTAATCATTCCGGAATAACATTATACAAGCATCCTTACACGATTTAAAATAACCATTTATGTAATTCCAAGAAATTATTAAATTATCTATATTTCATTACAACATGTATAGTTCTTTATCGCTAATTTAAATTCGACAAAAAACAAAGCAAAATATAAATTTTTTAACCAGAATCAATTTTATGAATTACTTTGTTTCAATAGTATGTCACTTAGAGTAATTACATACGTACGTATGCGTGGACAGAACATAGAATTCTACATAAATTAAGTCAATATACTTGTCTCGCTTCTGCTAATTTAATGTTCAAATAAGGCAAAAAGTAATAAGTCTATTGAAAGATGATGCGTGGAAATTGAAATGTTAAGTGGTCATCTTTGGTCTCTTTATACTATGTCAAATATGAGAGTAAACACACTCGTATCTTCTGATTTACTATAAAAATGATATCCCTTTCGTAATAGTATTATTGTAAGATGTATGTGTGTGTATGTATATGATTGTAAGATGTAGTAGTATAGTGTAAGAAGCGGAAAAAATAATAACAACAAAAGGCTATTCGTAACAATAATTACCTTAGATGATGAAAAGTATGTGGTGATTTCAACTTTAATTGTAATATGATATTTAATGCAAGTACATTTTTGGACTAGCCATCTACGTAGGACAGGTTTTTATAATGTACGATTGCGTGCACAAATACAAACGCACCATTTCCTAAATCTGATAGTTCGAAATGAACTATACTTAGAAACTACATTATCAATTGTGACTGCTAACATTTATGACTGCTAACAATTATATTGTTCCATAAAAATGTGATTTTATTTATATTATTTTTTCAGATCCAAGCAATGGGTGAAATAGCTGGCACATGCACCAATTGAAAAGATTCATATGTTAAAACATATTTGTGGTAAACATTGCAAATCCGAGGATTCTGAAGTCTGAACCCAACTAAAACGAACTGTTATTGATCATCATCAGTGACTTAATTAAAACTGTTAATTAGCTTTCTCTAAAGTCACATTTTGATAAGAATTCGATTATATAACTAAGCTCGTTATTTGTAATTACCCGGTTATAAACATTTTTCACAAACCCTCGCGATCACTGAGACATCACTGTTCAGTGATGTCTCAGTGATCGTGAGGGTGAAAACCGGCAGCGATCACCGAATGGTTAAAGGCACACTGAACCTAAATGTTAAGTTGGAGAGGTCTCGTCTTAAGAAGTCAACGCTCCGTCCCCCTCGTGCTCTAATCCAAAGTCCCGAAACCTTTCAGCTCGAGTTACAAAACTGTTTTCAGTGCCTAGAAGACTGCAATGAAGTGGACGATATGAATGACAAGCTCGTGGAAACTGTCCATGCGGTCGGAGCTAAGTTCTGCAAGACCCGCCGCAGAAGAACACAAAAACTCTCCGATCACACTTTTAATCTCATGGCTGTTAGACGGGAGATGAGGCTACATTCTTCAACAGATTTGACAGCATACAGGCAACTGAACAGACAGATCTCTAAATGCATGCGGCGAGACTTACGCAACTTAAATACAGCTCGTATTGAAGAAGCGATCGAGCGGAACCAAGGCTCCAAAGTCTTTGCCAGAGATCTATCTGCCAGAAAGAGCCAACTGTCAAAGCTGAAAACCGAATGTGGCAGCATCGTTTCCGGGGCACCTGAGATTTTGAGTAAGATTGAGAGGTTCTATAGGCAGCTGTACACGTCATCGTTGGAGCCACACGCAAGTGTGAGTAACGATCCAAGAGCGAGTCTTATTCGACACTATTCCGAAGATATCCCGGACGTCAGTCTGAGCGAGATTAGAATGGCTCTCCAGGACCTTAAAAACGGCAAGGCCCCAGGCGAGGATGGAATTACAGCGGAGCTTCTGAAAGCGGGTGGAAGACCGGTACTTGAAGTCCTTCAGAGGCTCTTTAATTCCGTCCTCCATGGTGGCATTACACCGGAGGCGTGGAGCAGAAGTGCGGTGGTCTTGTTCTTCAAGAAAGGTGACAACGCTCTCTTGAAGAACTACAGACCGATTTCCCTTCTGAGCCGCGTCTACGTGCTGTTTTCGAGAGTCATTACGAATCGTCTCGCGCGCAGACTTGACGACTTCCAGCTTCCCGAACAAGCCGGTTTCCGAAAGGGCTTTAGCACCATAGACCACATACATACCCTACGGCAAATCGTACAGAAGTCCGAAGAGTACAATTTGCCACTATATCTGGCGTATGTGGACTATGAGAAAGCCTTTGATTCCGTCGAAATTTGGACGGTGCTGCAGTCCCTTCAGCGGTGCCAAGTTGACTGTCGGTATATCGAAGTGCTGAAGTGTTTGTACAGTAGAGCTACGATGGCTATCCGAGTACAGAACCAGAGTACGAAACCTATCCAATTGCAGAGAGGTGTAAGACAGGGTGACGTTATATCCCCGAAACTCTTCACCGCTGCATTGGAAGACGTTTTCAAGCTTCTGGACTGGAAAGGATACGGAATTAACATCAATGGCGAGTATATCACTCACCTTCGATTTGCCGACGGTATAGTCCTCATGGCAGAATCGCTGGAGGAACTAAGCACTATGCTCAATGACCTCAATAGTGTCTCCCAACGGATAGGTCTTAAGATGAACATGGACAAAACAAAGATTATGTTTAATGTCCATGTCACACCTATGCCTGTAGTTGTTGGGAGCACTAAGCTCGAAGTTGTTGACGAGTATGTGTACCTGGGACAAATAGTCCGACTAGGTAAGTCCAACTTCGACCGAGAGGTCAATCGACGGATTCAACTCGGCTGGGCAGCGTTCGGGAAGCTACGACACATCTTCTCGTCAGAAATACCTCAAAACCTTAAAACATAATTGAACAACCAGTGCGTGTTGCCAGTGATGACTTACGGAACTGAGACGTGGTCCTTCACTGCTGGCAGTATGAGGAAGCTCAAGGTCGCTCAGCGAGCTATGGAGAGGGCTATGCTCGGAGTTTCACTGCGTGATAAACTTAGGAATGAGGATATC
Source organism: Parnassius glacialis (assembly GCA_033319125.1). Classification (NCBI taxonomy): domain Eukaryota; kingdom Metazoa; phylum Arthropoda; class Insecta; order Lepidoptera; family Papilionidae; genus Parnassius; species Parnassius glacialis. Next base: position 37,261,185 of record JAVANC010000018.1, read on the forward strand.
CGCAGTAGAACCAGAGTAACCGACATAGCCCAACGGATTAGTAAGCTGAAGTGGCAGTGGGCCGGCCATATAGCTCGAAGAACCGACAACCGATGGGGAAGAAAGGTTCTCGAGTGGCAGCCTCGTACCGGTAGGTGAAGTGTAGGGCGTCCCCTCACAAGATGGAGTGACGTCCTGGTAAGACATGCAGGAAGTCGATGGATGCAGGTGGCTCAGGACCGGGCTTTGTGGCATTCTTTGGGGGAGGCCTATGTTCAGCAGTGGACTTGTGAAGGGCTGTAATGATGAATGATGAAACATTTTTTATAGATTCATCTACAAAAATTACCTGTTTATAAATATATTTTTGTAGATTCATCTACAAACATTAGCTATAATGAGCACTCATTTTGAAAGCGACTATTATAGTAAACGATCTCTGCAAGCAGTATGTACATAGGTAGCTCTGAGAAGAAGCCTAGCGATTTTTACATAGTATTTGTTACACTTAAAAGCAATTTAATCCAATCAGTGTTAAAAAACCAAACATTTTTACCTTTAACGTTGAAAACAAGCATTCAGATGCAGATATTTTTTTTTACAGTATAGTAACACTTGTACAGTGCGGGAACGAACCCTCGGTCCTGCAATGCCTACGGAGTCGTCATTTATTTTTTAATTAATTAATTACTAAAACCAATGATATTGTTAATTGCAATTTTAATTGCTGATTTACCACGTGCTCGGTAAATTTATTTCTCCTAAATAATTCAGTATAGAGATCTAACTTTTATTATGTGAAAATATCGATAAACATTATATCGATAAGATTAAACGAGGATAGACATTTACAGTACTATTATAATTCACCTATATTGTCAGCACTGTCTGTCAAAAATTAAATGTCATGTCTTGATGTTGGTAGAGTAGTTAGGCGCCCTTTCATACATTTACTTTTTCTTAGGAAGTCCCGCCTCTTAAACGTAGTGATCATAGACTAATTAGACTTAGAGTGATAGTGTCATTCAAAATTCCGTTCATTGTTGAAACACAATGAATGTGTGCATAAGAGGCCTGTAATGAGGGCATCCACGACTTTTTCTGCCACCAGGGCGGCGCCACTTTCGTGTGAGGTAAAATATTTAACAGATATCATAGCGGGGACGATAATTTCTTAGGAAAATATAATCTTTAAGGTTTCTTTCTGTATTATTAGTTATATTTTATATTAATTACAAGTAGAAATAGAAATGAATAAACCAAACTATAAATATAACTAAAAGACGACTTTTAAAAAAAAAGAGTTATAATGTGCAAAAAATTAAAAATCAAACCACTGACGCATTGCGTTATATATTAATATAATACTCTAGACAATGATAAACTATTATTTAAAACTAATTTCTCAATTAAATGACACTGTGTAACAAAAAAAATTACCTTAGTCGCTAGTAGCGATATCTGGTGAGTGGAAGATTATTAGCCCTCATTACGTTTGCCCACACGCATATAAGCAAATGAGTAATGTTTGCAAGTAAATTTAATTTTCCCTAAAAAGTGGGGAAATCGTAATGGTAGACATAGTCATAGAATTAATATTTAGGTAGCGTTTAGAATCATTTATTAATTATTAAGAGAGAAATGTAACATTATTTATTTTTGTTAACTAATGTAATATTTTAATTATTTATGTATGTAATATCTTGTGTTGCAATATATATTCACAAATCCATTGTGTAATTATATTACTCTGTTAGAAATGGTATATTTATATAAATGTTTGTTATTCATCTTCCATAAAATCTTATATATTACATAAGCTATATATATATATATATATATATATATATATATATATATATATATATATATATATATATATATATATTTAACATGTCCATGTGAACTTATTATTTGTATTTATTATTCTATATATAATACTCCAGGGCATGAACCTAAGGGTATCATATATAGAGGAGTGGAAGAAATGAAGAACGCAAATGCCTACGTTAATTTCTTGCAGTTTTTTCCAATCCAGCGCCACTTACAATTAACAAGGGAATTGTTGTCAGATAATAATTTTAGCTGTCAGATTTTTTTTAGTTATTCATATTACTAGCTGTGACTGTAGGCCGCGGCTTCGCCTGATTTAATCAAAATAAAAGCACAGATCTTGATTCTTGCCATTCTATGAATCTACATGTTATATTTTTAATTTAAATCGGTTTCGACGTAAAGGTTACAACATACAACTTTTACAGAAGAGATATATTAGAAGGAATTAAGAATGTGTTCAGCTTCAAGTGAATATTATTATTACTTTATTGGATTGCATTAAAACGTTATAAGATTCGGAAGGAGAAAACTATTCAAATAAAACATAAAATTAAAAATATTTATTAAACAATATAAAATAACGTAAAATATACCCCAGTACTTATACTAAATATCTCTTATTTAATGACCCTGAAACTTCAGCTGTTTTCTAAACAACTGCCGCTTTGTTGACACTATCCGCGAAATATTGTCTTTTTTGGATTCATAAAAGAATTTAACTCTTAGATAAGGTTCCACAATAAGCCGCTCCAAATTTGTGTCCTGATGTTGTGAATCGATGTGCTCTTCTACTATAGGAAATAGAGAACGACCTCTGGGTTTGGCCATAATTTTGAGAGATAGGTCTTTTAGTACGAATTGGGACTATTGACAGTACGTATGTATTTTTTCCAGTATGAACTTTGTCCTATAATTATAATAATAAGAAAAATTGGTGATAGATATTTTACTATGCCTAGCAACATTTTTATTATTTAAGCGTCTGCCAAATTTACAATTTATTATTTTGTTTTGATGAATGTTTTTTTACAATAATATAAGACGCTAGGCAGTACTTTACCCATGAAATGAGAATTATATATTTTTTTCATGATTATGTGATGAGTTGACACCCTTTCAATTATAGTAAGTAATTTTTTTGCAAAATTGCGCGAGCTCTTTACACGACTACGTGGATCGGGGACTCGAGGACTGACGCGTCGAATTACGTACGTAGCCTTAAAAGGCTACTTATTATGCTTGTTATGGCATTTTTTGCCATATAGTAAGTTTTCATAAGTTGACTTAGCGGCCAGCCTCCACAGAGTCTACTTCACCTGAGGATGCCTCGTGTAGAGGCGAAACACGTGTCGTATTTTCGAGAGTTGTGTGTCGTACCTAGTGTGGTGGTGCTGGGGATGGTAGTGCTGAGATTGATGGCGACGGGTATAGTGCGCGCGATTGAGGGAGGGTGTGAGGGCCCCTTATCACCCCTTGAAACTGGGCAGGACACATCATTTTCTTTCTTTACGCGGAATTAAGCAAATTAATTTATATCAACCCCATTATAATGGATTTCCGCAAAGTAACGCCTGATTCTATCAATTATTTTATGCATTTCTAACGATGGTGCAATTATATTCAAGCAAGGTGCAGTTTTTATACATTGCAAAAAGTACCCAACTCTAAACATTTGAAGTAATATCGACGTTATAAGGTGAGCAATATTTAAGTATTTTTCTGCAGAATTCCAAAAAGGAGACGGTACTCAATTCGACGCGTATGTTTTTTTTATGTGTGTTACCTCATAACTTTGTACTGGGTGAACCGATTTCGATGATTCTTTTTTTATTTGAAAGCTGGTACATTTCGTGTGGTCCCATATTAATTTGATCAAGGTCAGATCAATAGTTTTTGAGTTATTCTTAATAACTTATATTGAAGTCGGCTGTACAAAATTTTTAATTTTATATTATTGTTTCTAAACTACATGGGTGCAATATCAATAATTAATATTTTTGAGATGTACTATTTGAAATACGTCTGCCAGTATTTTTTTATATATATACTCCAAATTCATAGGCTGTGGGGTAAGGGGGGCGCGCCTGCTGCGGTTCTAAGCCATTCTATGGTAGTGATTATATTCTCTTTGTCTAATATTGCGGATAGCGTTTTTTTATTATGATTTTTGGCTTAGATGTTAGTCTTTTCAGCCATGTCTTCATATTTTTTATAGGAGAGGGGGCAAACGAGCATGCGGCTCACCTGATGGTAAGTGACTACCGCCGCCCATGAACAACCGCAACACCAGGGGAATTGCAGATGCGTTGCCGGCCTTTTAATAATAATAATAATAATCTTTATTTCAGACAAAGGTCCATAAATTGATTAGTAACATTACATTTTTTATATTTATTGTTAGTAAAAATTGCCTAAAATCTAAAACAAACAAAAAGAAACAATTTTCATACAATCAAAAAAAAAGCAATATCAAAAATTACTAAAATTACTTATTTAAAAAAAAATACATTTATATTATTTACTGTGATTTAACATTTTAACGCTTATGCATGTGCAGGCGAATCCAGTGTTTTAAAAGCGGAGAGTCCCACCTATCGGCTAAAGCGCTTAGGATGCTATTAGAAGAGTCCCTAATACGAAAAAGAAGCGAGGCGCATCTCTTTCGCATTATGGCATAAAAGTCGTCCGTACGTGCATCCGCGAACATAGTAGATGCACTACAGTGACGAGCTAGTCCCATCAAAATCCTAAATGCATTGTTATATTGAACGCGTAGTGTATTATACGTCCGCTGCGTGTACCCAACCCACATGCTACACGTATAAAAGGTTTGACAGTACGCTTTGAAGAGCATTACTTTAACCTGTCTGGTGGACTTAGCGAATCTGCGAGTCAGCATGTTGCAACGGACTGCCAGTGCTCTGCGTTCTCTCTCAATATCGCAGTCATCACTCATGTTTTCTGTGAGCCAGTGCCCTAGATACTTAAATTTAGGTACTCTTTTTATAACTGTCCCACATAAATTTACAGGCGGTACGTTAGCACTTCTCATAGCGTCTGCCCCAAAAATCATTAGCTCACTCTTTTTGGCGTTGTATATAAGCCCATGAGTACCAGCATATGTTTCACAAATTTTCACTAATTGCCTTAGTGCTCTGATCGATGGGCTCAACAACACCATATCGTCCGCGTAACTTATGTTATTTATATTGACTCCGTCTATTGAACATTCAATACTGTGTGCTGTTGAGCTCAGCGATCGACTTGTTAATATATAAATTGAATAAGGTAGGAGAGCTTAATCCGCCTTACCTTACCCCACACTCTAAGCCATATTCATCTGACATACCAGTGTCCCATCTAACATAATTAGTTTGATGTGAATACCAAAATTGGAACAGAGAAATAATCTCTTCAGGTATGTCACTCTCTTCTCACAGCTTTCGCCATAACACCTTATAAGACACCAAGTCGAATGCTTCGGATAAATCCAAGAAGCATGCATAGACAGGGGTTTTTCTGGTCGTGTAGTACTTGACCGTCTGCTTGAGACAGAAAATTGCACTTTCTGTTGATAGTTTTGGTCGAAAACCAAATTGTGCGTCATGCAAGGAGATGTGTTTTTGCAGATATTTATCAAGCAGACTGTCAAGCACTTTTGCGATTACTGTAGCTAATGATATCGGCCTGTAATTAGATACGTCTGCCGCGTCCCCTGTTTTATTTTTCATAATTGGTACTACTAACGTCTTCATAAGGTTTGCTGGCAAATACATATGCGATAAACAAAGATTAAAAAACAATGCTAGAACCCTGGGTAAATGAACACCTGCATATATCAAATGCTCAATACTGAGCCTGTCGTGACCTGGAGATTTTCCACGCTTCATATCTTTAATAATATCATCCATTTGCTTTGCTGTGATCCTTACACTGACTGCCGATTGCTGATATTGCCCATCTATCGATTGTGCTGAGAGGCCCAAGGGAGATACAACCTTAAAATGATTTTTGAAAAGATTTGCTATCTCACCCGCGCCACTCACACCTGAGACACTAGCAGGGAGGCTCGACTGATGGTTTAAACTACTAGTATGCTTCCAAAATTCTTTAAAATTTCCTTTAGCATGACACGATGCCATTTTATCCATTTTAATTTGCTCTACATTATCTTGGCACCATTTTAACTTAGCTTTGAAATTACTTCTAGTTTTACACATATTATTGTATACTTTTCCGGTGCAAGGTTTACTACACATTTGCCAGATTTGATATGCTAAACGAGCCTCTCTCTGCGCGTCTCTGACATACCTATTCCAGCCAATCACATATTTTTTATACTTTTTATGTATATAAGTTCGTTCCGCTGCCTCACTTAGAACTCCTACAATTTTACAGTACATTTCATCTAAAATTAGCTTATGACTAGGATCTGTACACATTTTATCACAACACTTCGCAAATTGCTGCGGAAAGTCTATGTCTTTCAATTTCGCATTGCATATCTGCCTATACATATTTATTTGACTATCATTTCTTTTACCCCATGTTATCTTATTTACATAAATTTTATTATTAATTACACTGTTACTTCTAATCAAGCTTATGTTGCACTCAATTTGCATTGGATAGTGATCAGAATAATAAGCACTATATAATACTTTTGCTCCGACAACTAAAGTCTTAGCCGCTTCCGTAACAATACAATGGTCAAGCCATCTCTGACTACCATGTACCTCACTAACAAACGTATATGTGTCTAATGGAAGCATGTTCATATCCACGCAGGACCACAAAAATTCTGAACAAAAGCTTAATAATTCATTACCAAAAAGCGTACCTGGATGTGCATTAAAATCCCCTAAAATGAAAACATTTTCAACCTCCTCACTTTCCGTGATTGCGTTGACTTCACTCAGGCACTCAGTGAATTCAACTAAATTATCACTACAGTCTGTTGGCTAGATTGAGAATATAAGAAAAGTACACTCTTGTAGTTGCAACTTAATTGCTGCAAGGCGCACACTGTTACACTTTACTACACTAACTATTTTAAAAGCACTCTTCCTCCATAATAATGCGACTCCGCCATACGGTCTGCCCCTAATTATGCCTACTGATGTATCCATTGCTGATTTTCCAGTATACATGAAATCCTGATGAATATTTCCAAGGAAATCTATATCAGGTGGAAATAACCATGTTTCTTGCACAGCTATAACATCCGCTGTCTCACAAAGTCCTCTTAAGCATTCAACTGACTTTTTGGCTGATTTACAATTAAAGGTTACAAACTTGAGTGTACTATCCATCCTGAGTTAGTAATTTTACAGTATCTGTCGTCTTCTTTCCTTTATACTTAAAATGTATAAACTGCCTAAATGATATACCACCTGGCCATAGGTTATCATCCAAAAATGTTGATAATTTATGTTTAGATACCAACAACTTGTAGGCATTATATCCCTTATCTTTTTTCATTTCTATTTTTTCTAATGTCACTCTTTCGTTTGTTCTCGACATTATGTAGTCTATTATGTCCTTCTCATTTGTGTCCTTATGCACATTGGAGATAAATAAAGGCACTTTCCATTCTGCAGCTTTAAATTTCATTTCAGGCTCTGTAATTGCCTTCCCAGTTTTACCCACAAAACGATTACGTAACCTACGCTTTTGAACAACTATCCACTCTTCTTTTGGCTCATCTTTCTTCCACGGTCCGCCCTGTTTAGCCACATCAGCTAATGACTTTTGTTTGCTACCCGATACAATCGTAGAAGATTTATAAGGCCCGCTTGACTCGATTACCGTTCGATTTGAATATTTGTTTTCGTTATTGGTTTCATTAGGACTTGCGGAATTATTAACCGTTAATGACATCAACTTCGGAACAACCGACCTCACCTTTTTAAAAAGGAAAAGGCTCTTTTCTTGATTCTTCCTCGCACGACTTCTTTGTGGAATCGATTACCATCAGCGATTTTTCCGGACCGATACAACTTAGGGACCTTCAAGAAAAGAGCGTACTCCTTTTTAAAAGGCCGGCAATGTATCTGCAATTCTCCTGGTGTAGCAGTTGTTCATGCGGCGGTAATCACTTACCAATAATAGGTGATATGCCGTATGCTCGTTTACCCCCTTTCCTATAAAGAAAAACCTTTACATATCAAAATCCACTTGAAACCAATAAATAAATAACAATACAGGAGCCGAAATACTCCGCGGATAGCGTTTTGGACGTTTGAGGCACAGATTAGGAAATATTCTTAAAATTGAATCGTATGTTTTTGTTACGTGCTCGGCGCAGTAAATCCTGCCAACTGTTTGTCGCGTAGACTTACTCCGGTGCAAATTATAGATCATCCGCTTTCATTCCATGGACCTTCTTGGATCCAATCAGAACCCTCGCAATAGCCTAGTTGATTTTAATCCTTTTTCAATATCATAACCCCCGGAAGAGAAGAAACATTTTCTGATTGCGAATACATCAAGTGAATATTTCCAATTATTATTTTAGCAAGTCATTTCTCTTCCTAAATCATTCGAAATTATTGCGTAGCGTAACTTATGTTTGTCGTCAAGTCATTATATCACTGCAGCCGATTACAACTATGCAGAATTGTTAATATTTTGTGAACTTCAACATTTACACTTTACCGATGAGATTGCAAGTTGGACCTATTTACACATAGATTACTGTATATACATTTACGCAAACAGGAACCAACCCACAGCAGATTGATTTTGAGAAAACGGGACTTTTGTAAAAAGAGTGTGCAAAATGTATATGAAGCATATCAAAAAATAAATATGTACTAAACTTATGTGGGACATCGAAGCCTATCTAGGAATACATAATTCATACATTTTTATAAGATGTTACTATCATCATCATTATCATCAGGCTTTGTTCCTTTTCAAATTTAACGTGGATTTAAGTTTCTATAATATTTTTAAAAATAAAAAGTTTTCTTTACTTTAAACACTTTTTATTGCCGTGAAATATCTATCGTAGCATTTTTTACATCTAACATAAAAATCATAAAAGGAATACAAAGAATTTAAACTAAAAATCTCCATTGTCATCTTCTACCTTAAAATCAATAGCACCAGTAAAGTTGCTGCTTTTTTTTTTTTATAAAAATCCTGTGCATCTTGCGGTATAAGATGCACAATACTTTTTAAATCGTTTAATTGTTTCGGAAATGGGTTTCCCAGTGGGCCAAAGCAAGTTCATATCACTTTCACAAAGGTGATGATTTCACACTTCCCCGTTCCTTTGAAGCCACATTATGACCTTCTTGCTGACCACGCTCAACTTTATGGTAATTATTCCGCACTTTTTTATAGAATAAGGATGACATACGAGCACACAGTCCACCTGATGGTAAAGGAGGGCTAATAATCTTCCGCTCACCAGATGTCGCTAGTTGTGACTGAGGTAAAATTTTTTGTTACACGGTGTCAGTTAATTGAGAAATTAGTTATAAATAATAGTTTATCATTATCTAGAGTATTATATTAATACACAACACAAAACGTCAGTGGTTTGATTTTAAATATTTTGCACTTTATAACTCTCTTTTTTAAAAAGTCGGCTTTTAGTTATATTTATAGTTTGACTTATTCATTTCTAATGTAATTAATATAATATATAATACAGAAAGAAACCTTTAAGATTACATTTTCCTAAGAAATTATCGTCCCCGCTATGAAATCTGTCAAATATTTTACCTCACTGTAAAGTGGCGCCGCCCTGGTGGCAGAAAAAGTCGTGGATGCCCTCAGTGGATACTGTGGACCATAGACATCTAAATTTATCGTTGATTATGAATCAAAATGCAGATGTGTTGTCAGCCATGAAGACTAAGATGCAATGCCTCTTTTCCAGTAAAAAGGTTTCCGGCACTCTTTATCACTACACGAAACACAGCAGCATTAAGCTGCAATTTTTTTTTACATTTTAGAAAGAGCTATATTTACCCTTTTGGATGATGGAACATTTCTTTGCAAACAAGTGTGTCATTCAAATAATATTCCCGAGAATATGTTTTGAAATAAAATTTTAATTTTTCGTTGTAGGCGTGACGTATGTGCATTTCTTTTGTTTTTCTTTAATGCATGCTTTTATACATATTTCGGGCAACAATATGAGCATTACTAATTTATTAAATTCTACAAGTTTTTCTTCAGTAGATATCTTCTCTTGACATTTTTTTTACACAATTGCAACTATAATCGATGAAAACCTTCGAATAGATGATTTGCTTCTTAGAGTTCTTATAGCTTTGGTTATTGGTATTGTCTCTTCTTTCTGTCTTACCTTGGCGCTCCATTATATATTATTTTTCTACCTCTGGTTAGTCTTGCTTAGTATGCTTCTTTTTCTTGCAATATTTCACTGGAACTAATACTTTCAAGTAACGTCTCATTCGGTGTTTAATGGACTTCTGTTAATGTTGTTATCAATGACAGAATTTTCAGAGCTTTTATTACCAAACGTACTATTTTCATCATGACATACGAAATTTGGATCCGGTACAGAATTATCTCTATTAATGTCGGAAGAAACCGGTGAATTTTGTGCAGCATTTATGTTATGATTATTTTATCATTATCAAGAGATTCAGGTAGAATATTAAATAATTCAGTTGTCTCTGCTGAAATCGGTCGCAATGGGAAAGATGGACAGTCAGTGTTTGGGATAATTTTTTTACTGAATAATGTGATTTCAGAGATTGAAGGACAAGATACTCTAGTGATTCGATGCTTCTTTTTGAACTTTCGTAAGGCAGCGCACCGATTTTAGTTAGCTCGTTGTCATTGGATAAAGAAATGTTATGCAGTGTTAAACATCACTTGTGTTATGTAACATGCTAGCAAGCGATTACGACACTCTAGATATAAGTAGAGAATAGGGAGGCGGTTCTATACTTATTTCCTCAATATTGTTGCGCGCCACTATTAATGTCTTGTACACACTACACTAGACGTGTGTCTAGTGTAGTGTGTACTCGACACTAGTGTTAGTGTCGAGTAGCAGAACTAGGAGAGTCAAGATCCTTCCAGAAATTTCGGGACCGATATGTACTCGAACATTCTAGATGTCGCTACAGTAGAAGTTTCTGGAAATTATCTGAGGCCCTATTTAAGGCCGGTATAAACCACGACCGAGGCAGTATTGAATTGGCGATACAAGAGAATACTTCGAAGCGAAATAACTGCGAACTAAAGTGATTGTGTTTTATTATTAGTGTGGTTTTAGATTGTAATTAGTGTTGTGTAATTAAAGTGTCAATTTTGGTAATTCAATCGGCAGTTTTTAATTGTCTTGAACCCCAAGCTCGTAACAATTGGTGTCAGAAGTGGGATCAAATCATACCGATTTTACCAAAGGACCACATGGAGGGTATCCGTACCCGAAGTCAACGCCAGCTGGAGACGGACCAGAGACGATTTTGTAATACAACGCCGCAAACGTCGGAGGGCCAGCTGCTGACCACGGAGACCGGCCTGTCAGCAGCACCTGCATCTGCAGCACCTGACTTAGTTGCTCTGATGATGATGCTGCAGGATCAGGCTCGCCGACAGGAGGAACAGGCTCGCCGACAGGAGGAACAGACCCGTCGGTTGGAAGAACAGCTGCAGCGCGGTATGGAAGAGCAGATGCTCCTCAGGAAGGACCTTCACGCTACCTTCGAGAAAGAGATAAAGGAGGTGAAGGATAGGGTTGCTCAACATGACAACCGCCTGTCGGAAGCTGAAACCCGAATGGACCAAGTGAACAATCGGGTTGACAACGTGATGGCTGTCGTGAAGAAAACGCTGGACGACCTCAAAATTGGGGATGGAGTTACAGCTCCCGTGGTAGCTACAACACCTTCGCTACGTGGATTCAAAGTGCCACCGTTCGACGGGACTTCTTCCTGGTCGGCCTACAAAATCCAGTTCGAGGCTGTCATGAAAGCGAACGGCTGGAATAAAAGTCAGGCCATGACTGCTCTCACCCTAGGCCTACGCGACCAGGCCTTAATTGTTCTGGAAGCTCTCGGTAAGGAAGTGACTTACGAGCAGCTCCTTGAGGCATTGGAGGCGAGATATGGCGACGCTCACCTGGAACACGTTTTTCGTGCGCAGCTCAAAGATCGCGTGCAACGCAGTAACGAAAACTTGCAGCAGTGGGCCCTTGAGGTGGAGAAGCTGGTTCAAAAAACGTACCAGTCTGTACCTGCGCTCATTGTAGGGAACCTGGTGCAGACATTCATCGACGGCATCCGCGACATTGAAGTCAGGGCTGCTGTGAGGCTCGGGCAACACGAGACGCTTAAGGACGCCTTGACCCATGCACTGGAGGTGGAAGCCGTGCGGCAGGATCATCGTTCCCACCGCGTCAGTGAGGTTGCAGCAGCTACAGTTCAGGACCGCAATAAAAGCTACAGCCCTAGGTGCTACGGCTGTGGGGAAAGGGGCCATCTTCGATCCAGCTGCCCTAAGCGAACTGTAAAAAGGGAAGGTGATCGATTTCGAGAGGGTAGTGCGGCTAACAGCACCGCCCAGCGCAGCGGGAAATCTCATGGCAACGCAGATGTATTGTCAAGAAGACTTTGTCCTGAAGATTTCAAGCGTTGTACTAGGCAAGAGGGTAAGGAAGTGGTATCTGTGAGGATGCTCAGGACAGACCAGCTCAGCAATGAGTGGAAGGACAGCCTACAACATGCACAGCAGGAAGATTCGGACATTAAGCCGATTCTGGAATGGATGAAGGCCAGTGATCCTAAGCCCAAGTGGAGCGACGACTCAGCGATGAGTTCGACCACGAAAAGCTATTGGGCCCAATGGGACAGCTTGCTGATTCAGGATGGAGTCCTGTGCCGTAAATGGGAAAATGGTCGGGGAGACAGTTGTCATTTGCAAATGATTGTCCCTAAGGCTAAAGTACCGGATGTTATACAGCTGTACCATAGTGGTTGTTCAGGAGGCCACCTGGGAGTTGAACGAACTCTACTGAAGATCCGAGAACGGTTTTACTGGGTCCACTGTCGTGACGATGTCGAGGACTGGTGCCGCAAATGTACAAGTTGTGCGGCTGTAAAGGAACCTCAAACTCGTAGTAGAGGCGTATTGAAATTGTACAATGTTGGTGCACCATGGGAGAGGATAGCCATTGACGTTGCGGGGCCGTTTCCGGAAAGTGAAAGTGGTAACAAGTATTTCATGATTGTGATGGATTACTTCACTAAGTGGCTAGAAGTCTTCGCCGTTCCAAATCAAGAAGCTTCAACAGTTGCAGATAAACTGGTTCATGAAATCTTCTGTCGTTTTGGAGTACCTTTAGAGATTCACAGCGATCAAGGAAGGAATTTTGAGTCTCAAAAATTTCAGGAAACTTGCCGAGTTATGGGTACTCATAAAACACGAACAACTTCTTACCACCCACAATCTGATGGAATCGTAGAACGATTTAATCAGACATTGGAGAGGTACCAAGCAAAAGTTGTGGAGAAACGGCAACGAGACTGGGACAGGCACATACAATAGTTTTTGTTGTCATATCGAAGCGCTGTTCACGAAAGTACATCAGTGACACCAGCTTTTGCAAACTTTGGGAGAGAATTACGGCTGCCTGCAGACCTCATCACCGGAATACCACCTGATGCCCCACGCAGTATAACCGGTTATGCAAATGACTTGCGGAACAAAATGAATGACATTTATGAGTACGTCAGACAGTCGGGCCAGCAAACGTCTGAGAAGATGAAAATACGGTATGACCGCAAAATGAACAACAAAGGGTTTGACGAAGGTTCACTAGTGTGGTTACACAATCCAGCTCGCAGCAAAGGGAAATCTCCTAAGCTTCAAGCTAAATGGGACGGACCGTACCGGATTGTAACAAGAATCAATGACGTAACCTACCGGATACAGAAAGGTGCCAGAGGTACTCCTAAGATCGTCCATGTTGATCGACTGGCGCGTTATTATGGGGCCAATAATGATCGGGACGAGCATGTCTTAGGAGGTGGCAGTGTTGCGCGCTACTATTAATGTCTTGTACATGGCAACACTAGTTACACTAGCGCCCTCTAGTGTCGAGTAGCAGAACTAGGAGAGTCAAGATCCTTCCAGAAATTTGCCGGGACCGATATGTACTCGAACATTCTAGATGTCGCTACAGTAGAAGTTTCTGGAAACTATCTGAGGCCCTATTTAAGGCCGGTATAAACCACGACCGAGGCAGTATTGAATTGGCGATACAAGAGAATACTTCGAAGCGAAATAACTGCGAACTAAAGTGATTGTGTTTTATTATTAATGTGGTTTTAGATTGTAATTAGTGTTGTGTAATTAAAGTGTCAATTTTGGTAATTCAATCGGCAGTTTTTAATTGTCTTGAACCCCAAGCTCGTAACAATATCATAACATAAAAAAAACATAAACACTCACGCCTGTCACCCAGAGGGCTAGGCAGAGACTATGGACTTCCATTTGGCACGATCCTGACACACCTCTCTCGCTTCCTCCACATCCATATACCTACGCATACACGCTCGTCGGTTAAAGGTACTCTTAATTTGGCCCATTTTCAATATATCGCCAATTTGGTTGATAAACTTTCGCCTAGGGCGACCCTTCCCGACTCTGCCATTCACAACACACGTAACAATATTCTCAACAACATTTTCATTTGAAACTTTACATTTCCATTCCCGTACATGTAACACAGGAGGTCTAAACGTTAAGTGGGAATATGATGGAGGGCTAATGCTTTTTCCACCTGACTCTTTTTAATTTTTAATTGTCGAAGCTAGAAATAAGCACCTTTTCCAGACAAAACGGTTCGTCATCAGTAACATGCAAAGCTGCAGAAGAAAGCAAAATGTTATCTTCTGAGATATTATATAATAAAATAGTTAAGTGGCAACCTACTTGTAACCTGTAGTTTAAACCTTCATAATTTAAGATGCAGGGATTTTTTTAATTACAAGGATGTGTCTCAATTTATCATCAAAATAATAATTTCGAATCAAAGTTGACTACTTTTTTAGGGTATAAAACAAATTATTAGTGTTTAGGTTAAGTTACCTAAGTTAAGAAGTAGTTAAGAAATTTCTTATATATACTTGCAGCGTTCCGACAACTAAGAAAAGAGATAAAACACTGTCACTTGTGGAACCAACCCACTTTTGCCAACTTTAAAAAAAATGAAATGAATTCGACATATCGAATAGTGTGGAGTTTCGTGGTCACTTGGAAGGGAAGGCCAAATTGGCCTCTAAAAAGCTTGGCGTGCTCAGCAGAGCGAGACAGTATTTCATGCCGGCTCATCGCTTGCAACTTTACAAAGCGCAAGTTCGGCCCCACATGGAATACTGTTCTCATCTCTGGACCGGGGCACCCCAGTGCCAGCTCCTTCCACTTGACCGCATCCAGCGCAGAGCGGTTCGAATCGTCGACGACCGAGTTATTTCTGATCGGCTCGATACACTGGCACTGCGTAGAGATGTTGCATCTTTTTGCGTATTTTATCGCATTTATCACGGGGAGTGCTCTGAGGAATTGTTCGGACTAATTCCAGCCGCTCAATTTCACCATCGCTCATCGCGACAAAACTCGCGTTACCATCCATACCATTTGGATGATTGGCGGTCCACGACTGTGCGATTTAGAAGAAGTTTTCTCCCTCGCACGACTTCCTTGTGGAATCAATTACCACCAGCGAATTTTCCGGACCGATACGACCTAGGAACCTTCAAGAAAAGAGCTTACACCTTTCTAAAAGGTCGGCAACGCATCTGCAATTCCCCTGGTGTTGCGGTTGTTCATGGGCGGCGGTAGTCACTTACCATCAGGTGAGCCGCATGCTCGTTTGCCCCCTATTCTATAAAAAAAAAAAAATATAAAAATGCTGTATGGTTCACTATACAGTGCCGAATTTGAACGATTAAAAGAACCATTTCACTTGGTGCCTTCAGGACTATGGAGTGTAGAGTACAAAGAGAAACATCTTATAAGGGGCGAAAGTTGAAAAAGTGTCCTACTATTTACTGAAAATGGAGATTCCAAAACCTACCATAATAGCGCTGGCGTCTGAAAAACTACGATATGAAGAAATAATAAATAAAAAAAGAAACGATTTATGCATAAACAAATCGAATAGAGTTATGAGGGACGAATAATACGTCGGCCGGTGGTGCAGAAAGCAGTTATATGTAGTATGAAGTAATTTATTTATTTATTTTAGGAAGGCTTACAGACTAATATCTTCGGTAAAGTAACAAAATGGTGATAAGAATTGCTAATTACAAGCCTCCACATATTACTTTCATCCAACTTTATACAAAATTAAAATACTCTAGGGATTACTTAAACTACTTACAAGAAAAATAACATAAGCAAAAAATAGGCAAAAACAATAACAAAAAAAACCGCATAGTTCAACTTTCCGTGAGACCAAGGAGGTTGCAAATAACAATAAAATATATAATAATAATAACAATAAAAAAATATAGATGCCTCAAAAAATCAATCAATGTCTCCAGGCACTGTATCGGCCGAAACAGTGGGCAGACGCTCGGTCATTTTGTCTCATCATCATCATTACAGCCCTTCACAAGTTCACTGCTGAACATAGGCCTCCCCCAAGGAATGCCACAAAGCACGGTCCTGAGCCACCTGCATCCATCGACCTCCTGCATGTCTTACCAGGTCGTCACTCCATCTTGTGCGGGGTCGCCCTACACTTCGCCTTCCGGTACGAGGCTGCCACTCAAGAATCTTTCTTCCCCATCGGTTGTCGGTTCTTTGAGCTATATGGCCGGCCCACTGCCACTTCAGCTTACTAATCCATTGAGCTATGTCGGTTACTCTGGTTCTACTGCGGATATACTCATTCCTAAGTTTATCACGCAGAGAAACTCCGAGCATAGCCCTTTCCGTACCTCGCTGAGCGACCTTTAGCTTCCTCATCCGGCCAGCAGTGAAGGACCACGTCTCAGTTCCGTAAGTCATCACTGGCAACACGCACTGGTTTTACAATCTCGTTTTAAGGTTTTGAGGTATGTCTGACGAGAAGATATGTCGTAGCTTCCCGAACGCTGTCCAGCCGAGTTGAATCCGTCGATTGACCTTTCGGTCGAAGTTGGACTTACCTAGTCGGACTATTTGTCCCAGGTAAACATACTCGTCAATAACTTCGAGCTTAGTGCTCCAAACAACTACCGGCATAGGTGTGACATGAACATTAAACATAATCTTTGTTTTGTCCATGTTCATCTTAAGACCTATCCGTTGGGAGACACTATTGAGGTGATTGAGCATAGTGCTTAGGTCCTCCAGCGATTCTGCCATAAGGACTATATCGTCGGCAAATCGAAGGTGAGTGATGTACTCGCCATTGATGATAATACCAGAAGCTTGAAAACGTCTTCCAATGCAGCGGTAAAGAGTTTCGGGGATATAACATCACCCTGTCTTACATCTCTCTGCAATTGGATAAGTTTCGTAGGGACTGCAGCACCGCCCAAATTTCGACGGAATCAAAGGCTTTCTCATAGTCCACATACGCCAGGCATAGTGGCAAATTAAACTCTTCGGACTTCTGTACGATTTGCCTAAGGGTATGTATGTGGTCTATGGTGCTAAAGCCCTTTCGGAAACCGGCTTGTTCGGGAGGCTGGAAGTCGACATGTCTTCGCACGAGACGATTCGTAATGACTCTCGAAAACAGCACGTAGACGCGGCTCAGAAAGGAAATCGGTCTGTAGTTCTTCAAGAGAGCGTTGTCACCTTTCTTGAAGAACAAGACCACCGCACTTCTGCTCCACGCCTCCGGTGTAATGCCACCATGGAGGACGGAATTAAAGAGCTTCTGAAGGACTTCAAGTACCGGTCTTCCACCCACTTTCAGAAGCTCCGCTGTAATTCCATCCTCGCCTGGGGCCTTGCCGTTTTTAAGGTGCTGGAGAGCCATTCTAATCTCGCTTAGACTGACATCCGGGATATCTTTAGAATAGTGTCGGATAAGACTCGCTCTTGGATCGTTACTCACACTTGCGTGTGGCTCCAACGATGACGTGTACAACTGCCCATAGAACCTCTCAATCTCACTCAAAATCTCAGGTGTCCCGGAAACGATGCTGCCACATTCGGTCTTCAGCTTTGACAGTTGGCTCTTTCTGGCACACAGATCTCTGGCAAAGACTTTGGAGCCTTGGTTCCGCTCGATCGCTTCTTCAATACAAGCTGTATTGAAGTTGCGTAAGTCCCGCCGCATGCATTTGGAGATCTGTCTGTTCAGTTGCCTGTATGCTGTTAAATCTGTTGAAGAATGTAGCTTCATCTCCCGTCTAACAGCCATGAGAATAAGAGTGTGATCGGAGAGTTTTTGTGTTCTTCTGCGGCGAGTCTTGCAGAACTTAGCTCCAACCGCTTGGACAGTTTCCACGAGCTTGTCATTCATATCGTCCACTTCATTGCAGTCTTCTAGGCACTGAAAACGGTTTTGTAACTCGAGTTGAAAGGTTTCGGGACTCTGGAACAGAGCACGAGGGGGACGGAGCGTAGACTTCATTAGACGAGACCTATCCAACTTAACGTTTAGGTTCAGTGTGCCTCTAACCATTCAGTGATCGCTACCAGTTTTCACCCTCGTGATCACGGAGACATCACTGAACAGTTGTCGTCTGGTCGTCATAATGAAGTCAATCTCATTTTTTGTAGTACCGTCGGGGCTCGAACAGGTCCACTTCCTGTGGGGCCGCTTCTGGAAGAAAGAGTTCATCATAAAGAGTCCCTCTCTTTCCATGAAGTCTTTTTATTTCATCATGAATATTTTTCTACGGTCACAAATATTCTGCATACGAGAAACAACGTCTCTTATAGCGTAAATCACTTTAAGTGGCATTTACTGCCATTTTGCAGTGCGATAATGAATATCAAACTAACACACTAACACAGAACAAATTTTATTTATGTACGAGTAGATAATTATCCAGGCGGTGAGAATCTATTCCAAAACAACAATAAATCAGGTAATACTTAGCAAGTCACACGTTACGTAATAATGTTAATTAATGTCTCACGAAATAAAATTATAATCAAATATCTTATATAGGTACACAAATAAACTTCTTATGTACACAAAGAGATGTAGATACAGAGATGTATGTATGTACACAAAGAGATGATAGAAATTCTTATAAGAAGCGCGGTGCGGTTGGTCAAAGATGCAGCTCGCTCTGGTCACGATCTTACGGATAAGGTCGATGCTATTTTCGAAAAAGTAGAGCAAGATTTAGAAGGCATATTTGTTTCGACATAGCCGAATAGAGGATTAACAACAAAAAAGTTTTGACCTATTTGAAAAAGTCTGGTTATACAAAAAAGCTCGATATTTACCACTACCACACGAGCTCACTGAAAGAAACCTAATGAATCGTGTACTCATTTGCGATTCTCTATTGAAACGTAATTATACAGAACCATTTTCAAAAGATTGATCACTGGTGATAAAAAGCGAATCACCTACGACAAGAACGTGCGAAAAAGATCATTGTCAAAGGGTAGTTAAGCTTCACAGATTTTAGCGAAACATGGATTAACACGCAATAATGTGATGCTGTGTGTATGGTCGGATTGAAAGGGCATCGTCTATTATGACCTTTTACCGCCGGGCAAAACCATCGATTTGTATCTCCACTGCCCACAACTAATTAGACTCAACCAAGAAATTAAGAATAAAGGGCAGGAATTGATCACAATAAATGGCGTGGTCTTTCATCATGATAACGCCAGACAACAAACATATTTGGCCACTCAGCAAAAATTGAGAGAGCTTGGCAAATGCCCCGTATATATTATAATTAAATTCAATTAAGCTATGAAAAAATTGTCTTGAATTTGTTTATATAATACGAAGAAACTTTTCCTCCGACCTTTTATAATTAATAATTGTGACCAACAATTATAATCAACAGTTATGAACAACAAATCCGATCAGCAAATCCGGATAACAAGTCCCGCTCGCAGGACCAGAAATAATGTTTTAGTGGTGAAATGCGGCTTGAAGTAACCATAAAATAATGGTTTCCACGATTATGATACCAACGATTCCGGCTCGAAGTAATCAAAATATAATGGTCCACACCAGCTATATCAGCGGTGATCGACGGAACCAAAAAAAGAACTATATAATTATATTCAATATAGGTACTTTATGTAACACTGATTTAATTCGTTGACTGCACGAAAGGAGTTGAGCTGCTGCGGATCGGGAGCAATAAATACGACAGCTCACGAAGAAGGACGGGTAAAGCACAGTACCTTAAGAAGAGCGGCGTGTCTCATATCTCTTGACGACTCGTTGACACGATGAGCTATGTTGACACAATAAGACAGTTCTGATTTCTTCTCAATAAAGTCATGTGCTTGGTGCACATGACTTTATTCAACACAAACTTCCAAGGATTAAATTATTTTAACATATTTTCACAACTAGCTGTGCCCCGCGGTTTCACCCGCGTATATCACGCGTCTGCGCCTTGCGACAGCGAACTTCGAGCTACTTAAAACTGAAGTACATTACTTTGCTCTATTATCAATAGTTTCCGCAGCGTACGCGATATAAGGATTCTTTTTGGTATTTTTTTTTACACCTTGGGTTACATTAACGAAGTTTTCATACGGACCCCTAACTTTTTGAAAATATTATTTAGCCTATGTTCATCAGGCATAATGTACGATTCTAATGGTGAAAGAATTTTTCAAATCGGTCCAGTAGTTTCGGAGCCTATTCAATTCAAACAAACAAATCTTTCCTCTTTATAATAGTATAGTGTAGAAGTTTAGATGTAGATGTAAGTGGTTGCTTGACCCTTAGATATCTACATTTATCCTCAATAAAGAATCAACATGCAGATGCGTCGTCACCCGTGAGGACTAAGATGTAATGCCTCTTTTCCAGTAAAATGGGTCTCTGGTTATCTACACCCACCATACGAATTACAGCAGTGTCAAGCTGCCATTTTACGCTGGTATTCTGTGAGAGCGTGGTCCTTCCCCGGTCGAGCCGACCCATTCGTGCTACAACTACACAGTCAATCGGGGTAACTTTGACAGATCATCACTATATATTTTTTCGTTAACTTTTACTATGTTCAATATGAAACAAAAGAGTTTACATAATCTTTGCTCTCGGGTTTGTTTTCATACTCTCAAGATATTTGAAGTCTATAAAAATCATAAAATATATCAAAAACTGGCAATTTTGTTATGTACTTTTAAATAAGTTTTTGACATTAACTTCGTAAGACACATTCTTTTTTTTCTAGGGGGTTCGTTTACGAAGTTTGTTAAGTACACGAATTGTATAAATTTAATGTTATATACTAAATGTTGTGCACGTAAAAAATAAAAAAGTATTTTGCGACTTGACTGTCAATGTTACCCCGATTGACTGTACTAATAATGTAATAATATAGCTGCAGCATGGCTTTACCACATATAAAAACCCCTGAGGACTAAGATAAAATACCCTACAGCTTATAATTATACAGGCTATTTATACACAAAAGGCCGGAACGCGGCAGGGTAAGCACTGCTGTTTATCCCTCTCAAGACGTTTATGAGATAGGTATTCATTCTGAACGAGTTTTTTGAAAACTTATGAAAGAAAAAATTGTAAACAAAAATACGTTTCGAAAATTAGTAAACGAATGCCTTGTGCCCTACAAAAACACGCTTGACATACATATGTTTAGTTGGCTAGCAATATCAAACCGTAAACACTTAAATATTAAAATAATAATCGTAACTTATTGGATTTTTCTTTTGATGATGAGATTAGATGAGATAAAGCAAAATTTCAAAATACCTCTAAAGAGAGCTTACAACATATTTACAATAAATAAATTTTGGTGGAAAATAAAAATCACAAACTTTTTGTTTGTAGTTTTATTTTTATGCCCTCAAGCATAAAAATATTCATTTTATGATAGGAACACAGCGCTCTGTATCGATAATTGAAATTGACGCATGGCGCAGCGCTATTCGTCTCGCACACATGCACATTTCACTCACACCGGTACATTTCGTTTTTGGTTTCACCCTAATCATTCCATCGCCAATCTAATGTATACTATATGTATGGTAATTATACTCTAAGGAGCAAACCAAAAAAAGTCTAATACGGTATTAAAATTTTCAGTTTCTTCTGATATATGTATTTTTGTATCTAATTTTTATAATGGCAATCTGAAACAAACAAGTTTTCATGAAATATTTTGTCAACGCTAATTTTATCAACGACGCACGGATATGATGCAACGATACCAAAATCGTGAACGCAACTTCACTGGTATCGAAATTCTACACAGGCCAAATGGTGCAAAATGTCTCCAAGTCAGAGTCAAGTTAGAGTAAGAGAATCCCTTTTTGTAAAGTAAAATGCAGCGTTTGATGTTTTTGTTTGGATGAAAGCCTTGTAGCTAATGCAAAAAAAATAAACAAGACACGTCGACTGGCAGCTATTGGTTCCAGTGCTTGCCATACAAAATTTAAAATTACCACAATATCCAATTTTTAACACTTGTACTAAAATATCATAAATAACTTTGCAAGCTTTAAAAAGCATTATGTTTATCATTTCACATAGAAAAATGTATATCTACGCTTAATAAGTCAAACTCGATACTTAGCTATCAAAATATGCCAGATTTCATTATTTTTTAACATTCCATTACTGATTTTAATAAACCTAGCAAGCTACCAGCATAGCAAAGTGGCGAAGCAATCAGCTTTGTAGCGGTTTCTAACGGTTGCCGTTGAGCAATCAGTTTCAAAATAGGAGGTTCAGATGCCTGGGTGATCAGTAATCGATTGCTGAAAACAGAATTTGAAAATTCGAAACCGTTCTCGAGATAATGGTGGGACAGACGAAATCAATAAGTGACTTCGCAAGCTTCGCCACTTAATAAGAGAATATGGGTTTTACAGAAGTTACATATTAAAAATAATGTTATTAGTCACCTTAATTTTACGCATCAATCTTTCGACATCTCCATATTAAATTTATGTGGAGCAGCGAGGAATGAACTACTTTCATATTAGAAAAAAACGACTATTACTAGATTATTATCTGTAATTTTAAATCATCCTAAAAAGTGATAATTATAAATACATTTTCCTAGACAAACAAAATTTTCAACCTCGGAAAAACTATTCTTATTCCTTCTGGTCATATTCACACAATTCAATTTTGTCGAGACGATGGTTCAAAGCTATGCTAGGATCCAATAGGTGGAGCTGTAATCAAGTAATTAGCCCTAACAAATTCTATGTTCCACTTATTTAACAATGACCAAAATAACACAAAAACATCACAAAATGTGTACCCGATAGGTGGCGCTGTAGTCGAATTATTTAACAATTTTTTACACTTTAAAAAGTACAGGGCACAACCAATCGAGTCACCTAACGAAAAAGGCAGAACGAATTCTACTAGTTATAATTTATACATTATCAGCCATTCATCTCTTGGTAAAAAAAAATGTGGATTGCTTTTATTTTCCTATAAATAAACAACTATCGAACACAAAGTCTTATTGTTTCAGATAAATAGCAGACAAATCAAATATTGTTCGCTACAGTTATATTTTACAAGATTTAATAACGTAACATATATAGCTGTCAATAATAAATATTTACAAGCAAACAGAGTCTTTACCCATTCTCTAGCTTAATCACACACAATGTTGCTATCAATTAATTCTTTTATTACACATATTAAAGTAGGAAATAGTAAATCACCACCTATTAAGTCAATGTATAAAAATGTGGTTACAAAAGTGAAATACCCCTTAAATGTGGTAAGGGAACATAGTTGTGTACTTTTTCTAAGAAATAAATACTTATACAGAAATAAACAAAACCTATCACTGAATTATTTTATGTACTGCACAATCACGGCAACATTTGATATTAATATGTGCACTTTTAAAAGGATAGTCCCACAACTAATCAGTCTTACATTTTATTAAGAAGAAGTATACTTCCAGGTAAACTAAACGGTCCAAGTCGAGATTTAACATCAACGGCTCTCACTGCAAAATAATACTTATATCCTGCCATAAATTGAGTAAGTGTACATGCCATGGGTAAGGGTAAAGCTTTCACGTCGCCAATTTTCTTCCATAACGCAGTACTAGGCGGCGAAGTTGTTTCTTGATATGCATATAATTGATAACTTGCTATCTCCTCATAACTATCATCTTGGTAGCCATCTATTTTCCACGAAATAACAATTCCGTTTTCGACTTTTGATAGTTTCAAGTCCGGCGCTGGTGGCAAAGCTTTCCAATTAGGAGGTTGATATTGCTTCATAGCATCGGGGAGGGGTGCTGGGTGTCTATTAGACTGCACTCTATTCATTCTTATAGTATTTGATTGCATTTTAGCCAAATTATTTGTAGGGGGAACTTTTTGCCTTGGACCTGTAATAAGAATTTTGTAATTAATAAACAATTGAAGTTATTAGCTGCAATGCACTTTAAAACAAAAAAATACAAACCCGAGTTAGGAGGTACAGTTTTTAACATAATTGTCTGACCTGGTCTGACATTCTGTGCTTGTGGACCACTAATAGGAATATAAACTTTCCGAGGACTGTTCATAATTGGCCCGAATTGTGGTCGTTGAGGTGCCATTAGATTTTGTGGTGGTACTAATCGAACAGGTGGAGCAGGAGAGCTCTTTGCAGCCGTCTTTGTAGGGGGTTCATCATCAGTTAAGTCTACAGTTACCGATAGCTGCCTAGGTCTTTTTTCAGGTTTCTGTGTTGGTGGGGAATTGCTTACACTTTTTGGTAATGCATTACTTGTCTGTTGGGGTTTTCCAGGAGCAATAGTGTTTGTTTGTGTTAAGTTTGATTTAGTTGCTGTATTGTTCGCAGCTGGTACTAATCTGGGAACAGGAATTTGTTGACTTGTGTTCTTTTGAGATTTCTGAAGTGTATTGCGACTTAATTTTTCTGTAGCGACATTAGAACTTAATGTAGGGCTTGAATTTATTCCTAGTACGTTTTTTCTTTTGCTAAAGGGTTTATCAGTCATCAAAACTTGCATACCAACAGATCTTGTTATTTTTAGAGGTGTTATTGGATAGCCTGGTGTCTTTTTTTGTTCTTCTTGTATTGATTTTAAAACCACTTGCAGATCTCTATTTTGCTTAGTCAACATCATAGCTTTCTTCTTGTATTCTTCAACAGTAAGTGCCATAGTCTTAAGCTGAGTTTTAATATCTCCTAAACTACTTCTATCCACAACACTTTCAACAATTTTTAAAATACAAAATTCTTCCAGATCCTCTCTGGTCATATCAGCTAAATTTTTTTTGCAAGTTTTAAGAAAATTGCATGGCAACAATGATCTCATATTCAAATTTTCATTAAGGTCTTTGTTTTCATTGCGCATATCACTTTTTTCCAAAATTTCTACGGGTTTTTCAGTTGCTGGAAAATAGAATGAAATAAAAAGTTAATTAAAATGAGTATTTATAAAACAAAACATGACATAAATCTAAAACATACCTGATTCGTTTTTTATGTCTGTTGCAACAGTTTCATTTGAACATATATTTTCATTACATATACTTGTATCATTTTGCTCCAATGTTTTTCCTATATGAGAATTTTTACTAACTGAATCTTTTTTAGCGCATATATCTTCATCTATTAACATAATATCATCATCGTCTTCAACACTTAAACACTGGTTGTCATTGTTTGGTTTTAGAATACTCTGTGGTACTTCAGATTGCTCATCTTCATCATCAGAGAGTATATCTAAAGTGTTAGATAATTTGCATATCAGTGATGATTTTTTCTTCTCTTCTATCTTTTTTTCATCTAGTTTTTTGTTGCCTTCTACCACATTGTTTTTCTTTAACTCATCTACATTGCCTGGAACCCCTATTTTCTCAATAAACTGAGTATCTGATTGATGATCATTTTTTAAACTAATTTGTTTTATTTCCACGCCCTGCTCCCCATCCAGATATGCTTCATCAATATTAATAGCTTCATTACAATTTTTAGCACAAGTAGACTTTAAATTCTTTTCATTAATAATTCCCGTAGTGGAATTTGAAGACACTTCATTTTGTTCAGATAATGCTAAGATATCTTCGGTATTAAGTGTTTGTTCCGCATTTGAATCGAAATCCTTAGTATTAAGAGTAGAACAAACTGATTTGACGTTTTCGATATTGTTTGGTTCAATTCTGAATACATTGTCGTCATTCTGTTCTTCGAAATTTTCTAACATATCGACATTTTGTGAATTTTTTGGAACTTCTATTTCCGAATTATTATTTTTTACATTCTCAGTGCCACTATCAGTAGCTTTCTCATTAACATCAGTTGGATCTTTATCACTAAAACAAGCATTTTCTTTTATTGACTCCGAGCTTTCTGCTATATTTACTTCCAGTTTATTTATATCCTTATTTAATAAATCACCTGGCTTGCTTTGACATAAATTTGGTTTCTCTTCTAAACTTTGACTACTTGATTCAGACCGAGATTCGAAGTCATAACATTGGCTAATATTTTTATCATGGTTTGCATTTTCCTTACTTTCATTTATTTCTGTTATGCAAGTGTCTGATATCTTAGTTAAGGTTTCATTAGATTCACTTGACGTGATGTCATCCGATTTATTTTTATCACAATCTCCATTAATAGAGATATTATTAGATTCAGGTTTATGCGTTTCATTGTTTATTTTGTCTTGTTCGAAAATTTCTTCTATATCAGAAACCACAGTTATTTGTGCTGGTGTAATGATCTCATCGCTATTAGATACAGAGTCATTTGAAAAATTTTCTATTATGTTATTAGCAAACTTTTCGTTAAAAGATTCTTGCTCAACAGCTGACATCTTACTTTGAATGTCTATGGTAGTAGTTTCCGCATCCAAAATCAATTGCATTGTTTTTTTCTTGTAATTACATGACCAATAAGGATTGCTGTTATTAAGGAGCGCTGAACCTGAAAATGAGAAAAAATATTGTTTAATTTTCATATATTACAGTAATACTTCGTTTGGCGTTTACATAATTTTAATATAATATTAAAGTATTTTAGTTAATATTATAATAAATTAAACACCAAAATAATAATAAAAAGGAAAACACATTTTTCGACCTGAAATAAAGCGGTACAAACGTAAAAATTTAAGTTAAGCTATGAATTAAAACAATTCTCGCTAAACAACAAATTCCAAAAAAATGAGATATAAAAAATAAAACAGATCAGGTTTAGTAGAATTTAAAAATAAAATCATAATTTTTAGTTGCATAGAATAGAATATACAATAATATTATCTTCTACTACCAATACCTTCTTTCACGTACACGTTGCACGTGTGTAAATATGGAGTGAGGTGATTATCATATATTATGATATTCACAAGATTAAAAAATTATAACTAAATATATACAAATATATATCATAAAATAAATCAGTCTGTTAAAAAATAAAAAATCGTAAGCATCAATCGATGCAATCAATAAGACAAACATCACAATAACGTGGCAGGCAACATACTCGTAGGTGTTCTATATATTATGGTAAATAGTGAAGACATAAACATATTATTAGTAGAATATATTATATTAGTATAATTAGTAGTATATTCTACTAATAATATGTTTAAAAAAAGTAGAAACAATTTTTTATTTTAATTGCAATGTTGAAATTCAACTTTTCATCAAAATCGTTCATTTTAATGAAAAATACAGATTGATTACTAATAAACATCAAACCGCCAAAATAAGCGCGTGAACATAATATTACCCCATAATAATGTTTACAATTTTACTATTGCAGTTTCAATTAACATGCAGTAATAGTTTCATATCTCAATAATAAACAATATGTCAAAACAACAAAAATTCAAAATGGCCGACGGTCTGATGAGTCGAATATGGGAATTAATTCCGCTTGGTATAGAGCTGTGCCGCCGGCGAAGAGAATGGGGAGCGTATATACCAGACAACTTTTACATTATCGCTTCGGTCACCAAACGAACATCGGGAGAATGAAAGAGATAGTGAAATAAGCCAGAGCTATGTCTTCAATGACAAAAAACAAGGTGAAGCTGGAAGTCGAAGAGTGTTATCCAAAGAGTAATGTGTTATCGAACGGCATAATATTATGTAAGTCTAGAAAATTTACATAATTTCCTATTAAAATGTTGGTCTTACTATGTATAATATATATATATATATATATATATATATATATATATATATATATATATATGTATATATGTATACGTATATGTATGTATATACGACGTACCTAACCGAAACCGAACATACAAACAAAAAAATCAAAATTAATAAGAAAAACATTATGTGCCATCGTGTCATTTTTTGAGAATTTGTCATGTTTTGGCATTTTTAAAATAAATTGAAATATTTTATTTAACTAATGGCAATAAAAATAATTAGATATTTTGTGAATAATTTTAAACGCAAAAGATAATCTATTATTAATAATTAAACATAAACTTCGAAATTAAGAAGCTTTACTTTATAAATGTTATTAAAGTTTAAAAAAGAGAAAGTAACTTAAATTACCTACCTATAATTTAATGATAAGAGAATCCAGAAGTAAAAGAGTGATTAAGAAGATATGAATACACACGATACAAGCGACCCGCAACACGGTTTTAGCGGCACTGACAGTAAGCAGAACGAGTGAGAAGAAAATGGCGGACGTAACGAAACGAGCATTGTATCCGCACAGAGTAAGAGGTGTACAGAGATTCTATTGCCACCCTAAATTGCTCCGCTTATCTGCGACAGCACGAAACATTTAGGCAGTTCACCGTATGAGTGATAGGGATAGCGAGCTTAAAATAATGAGCTGCGCCGTGTAGTGTTCCATGTTTTTACTACTCTATGTCAATAGTACCAAGTAAAGTATCAACTCTGATCACATTACTGCAGTGTAGTCTCATTCTCTTGCGTTCTACTTTTGCTAATAACTCCCGATAATTAATTTTGTTTTTACTTTATCGCATGGTGAAATAATTTCAAGAACCACATTTTGCTCATATTTAACAATAGAGTTACATTAAAATACGGACAAAACTTACTAACGAATGAAGATAAGTACCGAAAAATCTACTTCTTAAGTACATAGAAAAAAAATTGTAATGTGTATACTTATACAGTAGAGGTTAAAAGTAGATTTTTGTATAATGTATTTTGTATTAATCTAGGTTATCGAATTCATGCGACGTTGCCACTTTTACATGAAACGCATTTGGAGTCGCATAACCGTGAGCCCGTGAGCGATGAGCGTGAGTAGGCCGCTTGGCTTGGCGGCGATCGTGCCCGAAGTTAGCCGAAGCCGAAACGATCGGGCTCGAAGAACTGTGCATGTCAGCAGCTTATACGTCATGATCATGACTAAAATAGACAAATAATATTAGTCTTTTATGACAAAGATACAATGTATTTAATGCTGTATGTTTTTGTTTGTAAGAAATTATAAATTAATATTTCTTGATATATATCTATAATAAATTGAATATTATAAAAGAATCCACTTGTTTTTTCGCACAAAATTATTTCATTATATAATCAGTAAATATATAGAAGTAAATGTCGGTACCTACGTAGACAATTAAAATAAAAGACTCAATTTCGGTGAGGTTTCTTCCCAACTTTGAGAAACCAACGAATACCAAGCGTAAACTAATAATGATGATTGTAAAGCTCCTATAAATTTTTATGAAGATAGTTTTGAGAAATGGTTCGCGAACATGTGTAGTTCAGATTTCTGAATATTATGATTCTTAATATTATGTTACAGGTATTAGGTATCAATTATTTTATAAATCGATATCCCATTGAGGATCCCATTAACAAGCTTCAGTATTAGTGTGGTCCGACAGATTTTTTAACATTAGGTCATAATAAATGCTCCCATAGATCATAGGTATGACCAAAAGGAAACGAGTGTAGGAGAATATTGAACACGCTTATCGGCAGGCATTAAGTAATTATGAAGAAAGAAGAAGATATAGAATAATTTTAGGCGGTAACATATTAAGGCAAAAGATTTGCGTATTATGTAGATAATTTTAGAAAAAAAAATTGCTAAAACAGCCGAATATTAACTTATTTTAACATTAAATTTTTAGATTATCATCCAGACTTATCAAGGGCAAACAGTCTGAATAGGCACTGAGCTATGGAAATATTATCAGGAGTGAAAGGGTCAAAGAATTCTGCGTTGGTTGCGTTACGAACCATAACGCTAAATGCACACGACAAAACAAAATGGCGGATGGCGCATATACTTATTCTGTAGAATCGATGGTTAGTATGAAAATCGAATAAATTACATATAGAACTAAAGAACACACACTTTTGTTTATTTTTTGGACTTTTATTGATCGTTATCATTGCAAAACCCTGCATAAATAAAAATCAGAAGAGATGAAATGATAACAATCAGTCTTTAATAATATAAATAAATAATTACAAAACTATTTGATCACAATGTTCCTACAGGTGAAGACAAAATGTCTCATATTCATAAAAAAAGAAACATTCGCAACAAAAGGAGAAGTACGGCAGCGCTGCTCATTGCTCAATACTTTGTTAGTTTGGTGTTTAGTTAAACCTGTCCTGTACGCACGCACACAAATGTAACTCGAACAATTTGATCTCAATGCCATGCGCACTACTACATTCTTTCGTATTTTAGTCTGACACGAGTAGCAGAGTTCGGCTGGGGTTATGAGTTAGTGTAGGATATGGTGGGAGATCTGTCAATGTCAATAAAAGAATGAAGAATCCAATGTGGCGTAGGTAATATTTCTACAAATTTACTTTGACTCTTTAATACTTGTAATATGTCGTATGAGAATAATAATATCACTTATGATTATGATGTTGATGATCATATTAAGTTCTTGTTTATGTCTTTCTATGTATATTGTTTTTTTAAACGACTAGTTCGAAATGTTATAATTTATTTGAGAAGATTCATTATATGTACCTACTGGACTATATCTACCTATAAATTGTTACAAGAAGAATTACTTAGAGAATTACTTGCTTACATCTAAAATAACACTAAATATATGTAAATTAGAAATGTTTAATGATAATAGTAGCTATTAAATTCAAATAAACATTATTCCTTCTAGATGTTGAAATATGTGGTGATTGCTCGGGAAATAAAACGTTTGTTTTAAGCACAAGTGGGTAGGTTAGAGAGAAATAGAGAATCTTAATTTTAGTTACTACCTTATTAAGATGTAAAAAAATAAAATTATGGATCTTACCGATTCCAGAAATTGAAGATATTAATTTTTTCAAACTATTTTGAGTAGTATTGTAGTTCCAGGTGTAATGGATTTGCAGATTTTCAGTACGTTGACCGCGAGGCTAACCGCTCAATGGAGGGAGAGTTATCGAATGCATATACTGAGATCAGAGACCTCGGTTCGGTCGATGCTCGTTTTGCGCGGTCGGGTGGTGTACGCCATTTTGTAGTAGATTATTTCATGAGTTCAAGTGAGATAGCGCTATACGATTCTTTCGCTTATTGTCACGTAGGACTTAAATATAGGTAATTCTTCTGTTCTTTGTTTTGATACTTCTCTTCTTAGCAAAATTAACCTCAAAGTATAGATACATATTAATTTTGCTTATTGTATTAGGTTTCATTGGTTCCATATATTTCAAGAAGATAATAATAATTATAGTAATTATACATAATAATCAGATTTTAATAGAAAAAGGAATAAGTATATACAACTATGCAAAATTTTTGTACAAAATAAAACGTAGACCTAAGGAAGTGTTTGCAAAACTAGTTTTGATGTGCATATGCACTTTAGTTTGGTTACAAACACAACGGTCAAACAGAATAATTTTTCATTTAAGTTCATTCTCTGTTCCTTTTTGTGTTATAGTTATAAAAAAGACCTTCAAAGTATTGTTTAAATCCTACGTCACATTAATTCTTTTATCTCGTTACCAATGGCATCTTCCGTATAAATTGTTCAACTATAAAATTGAAGCTATTCAAGGTCAAATCTTGTTTCTTTAATCAGCCACGCGATGGCAGTGTTATTAAATGTAACAATTTTTTTTTATAAATTCGTAGACATATATAGACATAAGAGAATCCACCATAGATAAACAAATATGAAGCAAGGAATTCACTACCACATAATATTGTGGCGTCGTAAGAGGTGTCTGAGGGAAAAGAAACAGGAGATGGGCAGTAGCATCTTCCTGAACATAACTCAAAATAATATAAAATTGCGGTTGCCAATCCCCCTGCCAAGCTTGGCAACTATATGAAACGTTCAGCATTGGACTTTCGATAGACTATATTGAATGATACTTTATATATATATATAATCAGAAAAAACAAAACCCGATGCCCATTTTTTGTTGATAGTTAGTTGATAATTGTACTAAAATCTGACGATCGGACACGACCTGGAATCACATCATCCGTCAACCTAGACATCATTATCATCAGCATCATCATCGGTATCCCTTTTATATAGCCTTGAATCCAATAAAACTGTAAAGCCAACTGACTAACAGGCTAACAGCGATAACATCACAGAATACAGAGATTAGAGATGGTTGACATTTGACATAAGGTATCCAAATCGATGCCTCTGTGCTGCAGCGCGCTTTCGGAAATAACCTTGTAGCGGCGGCATCGATACAATATTATGCATGTACCTACGTAACATGCATAATATTATTTATATTCAAATCTTCATTTTAAATTTTATAATTAGTAGTAGTAGTAGTATTTAGTATTAGTAGCACTAGATACATTGTACTGGAGAATAAAAGAAACAAGTACCCGAGGTAAAACTGTTGACAAAACTTATGTTGTTTGAGTGGCACATTAGGTAAGTGCTAGGAAAGATTCCTATTTATTTTTATTTATTAAGATTATTATTATTAATCGTAAAATAATTAGTTTGTGGTGTAAAATATAAATGAATGAAAGTAGATTCGGTTTGAGTTGATTTGGTACCTATCTAGGTTGCGCATTTTGTAAATATTTGGGTAGCGTTACACTTGGCACTGCGTTTCTTTTCTTCTTTGCGAAGCGATAACTTGCATGGAAATGTAAATTATAAATCAAATAACTTTTATTGAGAATCTCCAGACACTTAGGTACTCATCAGCTCCGGTCGACCAGTTGCTAGAATCCATTCTCTGCACCTGCAAACTAGTCAACAATCACTAGTTTGTTCCAGCGGCGAACAGTCTATTGTTCTATTTAATTTGCATATTTTGTGCAGTGTTAATGGTTTCTTAAATGGCATAAGGTAGATAATGATTTCTTATACTTACACGAATACACGATATTGAATAAAACTAATTTTACGGATTTATCGCGTTTAATTTATTTGTTTAACTTCTTTTTAATTCCTGACGGTTCGGGTGCTTTACAGATGTTTTTGAGGAAACGATATCATAGTGAGCCCATAGGTTAAAAAAATTAAGCTAAGAACGGTAATCTCCCACTTGTTTTAGCAGTTGAAAGTATCGCACAGGCGACTAACCGGCATCAGCCGGAAATTCTACGATTCTCACTGTCGTAATTATGTCTGTTGGGGGGTATTCTACTAGTGTAGGCAAGGAAGGTCGTGTTGCTGAGGTGCTGCCCTGTGTCACATAGAGATGGGTAGCGATGCTGTTGGTTTGCGTACTTTGGTGTTATCATGTGATTGGGGTCCTGATAGTAAGGAGGGTTTGTTACCGAGTAGTGTTCTTTTATTTGAATACTTTTGAGGATAATTTCTAACATCAGAATTGGAATAGTTTCTTACATCAGAAGTGGGATAAAGATCCCTGTTACCGTCCACATATAATCTTTGAATAGTGTGAGGGTTATTACATTTGTGAAGGACTACGATGCGATTCGGGTATCATATCGCCTTTGTTTTTATGTTGAATGTCGTAATGAAATTTGCTGTTTTATTTACTGACATTCACGAATCATTAAAGTATAAAGTAAAATTATAAAGTGAAATGTTTTAAGCCAAAAGTTAAATCTTTTTGTTCGATTTTATATTAAAAGTACCCGCGAGTACTTTCATTGTTTCTAACGTACCCAAATATGTTAACAAGTGTCGAAAGAAATGCTGGAGGTATAGACGAGTTATAATTTTGCATTCAGTGGAATAGAATAGAATAATTTTTTATTCAATATTGATTATTACATAATTCTTATTGAAAGTCATTTTTTATTTACCACTGGTTCGGAAAATACCTCTGTCCTGGGAAGAACCAGCAAGAAACCCAGCGGGACTTTTTTTTCAAACATATTTCACTTAACAATAATTTCATTTATACAATTTTTAAGTGATTTTTAATAGAATCAGCATGGTGGCGATCACCTTATTCCCAGGGGTTATTTTCATTCATGTATTCCTTGATATTATAATAACCCTTTTTGTACAGTTTTCCTTTAATATAACTTTTAAACTAGTTTATTGATAAACTTTGAATATGTTCTGGGATTTTGTTGTAAAACCGAATACATTGCCCCATAAATGAATTACTGATTCTGTGGAGTCTAGTAACTGGTATTACAAGCTTATATTTGTTCCTAGTGTTTAAAGTATGCACATCCTTATTCTTATTAAAGCTATTTTTGTTTTTATGTACATACATTACATTTTCATAAATATATTGCGATGCAAAGTTAATATGTTTATTTCTTTAAATTTTTGTCTCAGGGACTCTTTACAATTTAGATTATAAATCGCCCGAACGGCTCTCTTTTGCAAAACAAATATAGTTTCAATATCAGTCGCATTACGCCATAGCAAAATTCCATAAGACATTGCGCTATGAAAGTAACTAAAATACACTGATCTAGCTGTCTCAACATCTGTGAGACTTCCAATCTTTCTTACAGCATATGCTGCAGAACTAAGTATGCTTGCTAATTTAGATATATGGGGGTCCCATTGAAGTTTCGCGTCAATAGTAATACCGAGAAAAACAGTGGTATCCACAAGACTCAACTCCCCATTTAATAGCACATTGGTATTCGAATGTTTTAAAAACGTTAGGTACTGTAAATTTAATACACTTTGTCTTATTGCCGTTTAGGAGCATATTGTTGGCGTTAAACCAATGTAATAATTTCGATAGAGCATTATTTACATCGTCATAATTAATTAACTGCCGTTTGAGTTTGAAAATTTGAAAATGGTGTGTGGAAATTTGACTTCCTCGAGTTTTGTTGTAATTTGATAGTTCATGTGAAATATGATTTGCGTGGGCTACATTTTAAAGTTCAAAACGAATAGTGATGTAACTATAAATAAATGTTTAACTTTAACGTGCTGTGAATTGAAAAAAATAAGTAGCCTTTTTGTATTTTAACATGTTGATAAGTGTTAAAGTTTACTCCGAATATTATGTAGTCGACAAAATTAGGAATTTGATGTCGAGAGGTTCGTAGAAGTTGCTACAACAATGATCAATGAGGAAGATGTCGTGACGGCTAATTTGACATGGTCAGGTGTGGCTGAGCCCTGGCAACTTATCGGCGGATCTTGCGGCAAGACAACTCAAGCCGCTTGAGTCAAGCGGCCGCCAAACACATGGTACTAATTAACGCTAACTTTGTGCCTATGTGAACAGCCACAGTGAGATATGCAAACTGGTGCCTTTGTCTACAATGTTGAAATCTGGACAGGTGAGTTACACATGTATTAGAAATAGCTAACACAGTGCTTCCTTTCTGGAAGAGTAATATTGAGATACGCTAACGTTAAGGAGGCACACTCCTTCTCAAAAGTACAAGGCGGACAAACTAACGTCACGACTAGCTTAAGTTATGCTAACGTAGTGCCTATGACTTAATCGGTTATTATTTCGTTAAGTTATGCGAACGTAGTGCCTATGACTTAATCAGTTATTTTAACCGACTTCAAAAAAAGAGGAGGTTCTCAATTTGACTGTGTTTTTTATGTGTTAAGTACCTCAGAACTATTTTCAGGGTGAGCCGATTTTGATGATTCCTTTTTGTTTGAAAGCTAGTAGTCATGGGCGTTTTTGGATTTGAACGTAAACGGATATTTATCCGATTTCAGATTTCAAAATCTGTTTTTAAAAATCCGATTTCAGTAGCCCTTAGCCACGCCAATTCGATTGCGTATTTAGATTTCGTTTTATAAGTTAAGAAACGACAAACGCAAAAGAGCTTACACCTTTCTAAAAGGCCGGCAACGCATCTGCAATTCCCTTGGTGTTGCGGTTGTTCATGGGCGGCGGTACCGCGGTAGTCACTTACCATCAGATGAACCGTATGCTCGTTTGCTCCCTCTTCTTTAAAAAAAAAAATGTAATACAGAAACAGATTTGCGCGATTATCCTTTATGCTTCAATTTAGGTTTAGGACTAGCAGAAAAGTTTTCTATTAAATTAAAACTTATCCAGCGCATTTTAAAATCGGCATATTTACAATGTTTTCTTAATATTTTTTTTTATTTCCTAAATCGGTACTTGACTTTTATAAATTGAAGCGTGCAATTGTTTTAATGAGCTTCTAGATTACCCGTTGTAGATTTATATGATATATTTTGACTACAATATTTACACACTGCAACTCCAGAAGCATTGTCTTTTTCGTCAAAATGAGTCTATACCTCACTGGATATTCGCGATATTTTGAAAATCAAAACAGTTCTCGTCTAATCAATTAAAAAGTCTAAACTAAAAATCTTGATAGTCAAAATATATTTTATAAAACAAAAATATTTTATTATATACAATATTACAGACTATAATAATAATAAAAAACTAAAACTAGAAACTTAATTATCATATTATAGTCCCTACTCCCCGCGGTATCGTGCCAAGAACGCTGGCTGCGTTTCCCCCCTGAATGGCTATACTTAGCCTTTGAGCGAGAAAAGAACCAGCCCTCTTATCACCAGCAGCAACGACCAGCTGCGGATGGAGTTCCTTTAGGAACTTCACCGCACGTGGACCCCACGGACCGATAGTCTCTACAGCAAATGGCACAAATATGTAGTCATCTCTCAGAGACTCATATTTGCGCCACTTACTCAATTCAGCTGCCTCTGATGCCGCCCCGGCTCTAAACGAGGTACCCCTGAGATGAGAGGCTGCCAGAGTCTCTACGCAAGTAGCATCCCACACTAGGGCTTTACCTCTCTCCCAAGGGACCAATGTCATACCGTCGGGTCTCCTGCCATCGTCTCCAAATATTCCACAAGGCTCTAAAACCGAGGGAACATTTATAGAGACAAGAGCCCTAAGGATGACATCGTTCAAAGAACTGTGCCTTGAAAACCTACCAGCGCTTTTCTTACATGAAAGTCCATGGAGCCCAAACTTGGCGACGCTGTTACCACAGGGGCACTGATGGGGTTGACAAATCGCCGCTCCTAGTCGGATTCCTACGGCAATGCGCAAGCTTTCCCCATCAAGTAATGTGCCGAGATTACTTGATGGTAAAGCGTGTAACCAGTGACTAGATTGCTTAGTCGAAATAGCTAGAAAGCGTGTCTTATCTTGGTCACTATGGAAATTATGAAACAAATCTTTCTGCACTCCCTGTACCAATGGAATATCCCACTGTTTTTGTTGGTTAACTTCCAGTGGAACATTTTCACCAGGACAGATCGTTTGCAATGTCTGCCCTGCCTCCGTAGCAAAGCACAGGTCTACTTTGTTTTACAGGTTTATATAAACTTACTCACTTAGTTAACACTTAATTATAATCACACACTATTCCCTTAGTTAACTTATTTTTTTTTAACTCTAAACTGTTAAACAAACAGGCAATAAACATACTTGTAATTACAACATAATATCCTGTAATTCACTGATACGACTGACCGGCACCAGGCCTCTGTCATTCTTGCTACCTGCATGAAATAATTACCTACAATCGCGAGCAGCCCCAGGGGTAGATCGCAGTCGGGGCTAGCGCGCTCTATACGATGGAATGTTAGTTTTTTTAACGCTGTTTACGTAAATAAATTTTTGTAAATACTTGTTGAAATACTCCTCGAAATAGTTTTTGTTTAGTGTTTACTATATTTAATTGTAGGATAAAATAGTTGAAAAAGTTTTAATGTAATTTAAGAATAATATATATATATATATATATATATATATATATATATATATATATATATATATTATTCTTAAATTACATTAAAACTTTTTGCATATATATATATATATATATATATATATATATTACCTATCTATTTGATAAATTGTAATGACAAAACGTCGTTCCAACTATATTTGTTGCGGGGATGGATGCTTAATGAGCTATTAAGGGATTCAGATATACAATTTTTTCAGTTACCGAAGGGTAATGAAAGGTAAATTTATTTAATTTTTTGTTAGATAGGTACTTATAGCGAAAAAAATAATTAAGTAATAATTTAACTACAGAAGTAATACCTAAGTACTTTATTACAAAACTTAGTTGAAATTTACTTCATTACCCAAGTACCTACTTATATACCTATACTCGTCTTTGTAATTAAAATATTTTAGTTATAATAGCACAAACTACTGAAATTGTAACTTTGTTTACAAGATTGTCAACTAAGTAGATTACGATTACATTTCTGTTAGAAATCGTATTTCGGGTTTATTTGTTGTTTTATAGTCAGCATAGGTACTTTACCTAAGTAACTTACCATTTCACAATGTATTTTTTTACTCTTTATGAACAGCCCTTAGCAACCACGGAACGTCCGTTGTGACGTAGTGAGGAGAAAAGATGCAAAGTAATACGGACACTCGCGCGCAGCGATAAAGTTTTATGTAGCTTGCGTGCGCGATTTATCTGATTAATAATTACTATGTAGGCTATTAAAACGTCGGCAAGCAGTCAACATCAAAAGAGTACAACTTCTGTACCTAGTACTATTATTTATTCTGTGCCGGCACGCACTTGTCACCAAGGTCAAATTTGCATCTACTTTCTAAACGAAAGCAACATGAAAACAAAAGATTATTAAATTTCTAATAAACAAACACTAAACCAAAAAACGAAAATAAATCATCAACAATCTCGCAAATATAATAATTATATATAATTTAACAACTTAATAATAAGAACGATATTGATAGCATATTTCAAAGTTCTAGTAAGCAAACACCCAAACACAGAACCATAAATTCATCAACACATAATCTCGCAAAGCAATTAAAGACTTAAAGTTCTTAGAAGTAAGCACAATATTGATCGCATATTGCAATAGATTTCCATACCCGACAAACCGAAATCCAAATCGCGAAATTCACGCCATCCTTTTCATTCCGCTATGTCGTGTTTGGTTAGAAAGAGAGAAACTGAGAAAACGGATTTCTACGCATCAATTTGCGTTTGGATTTGGGTGATTTCGATTTTATTGTCGACTTTGATTCGGTTGGTGGTACAGATTGTAAGATCATTAGCTTAGTTAGGTAGATTTTTGAAATCGGATTTTCTAGTTTGAGAAATCGATACGATTCGATTTCTGTTGAAATCGGATTTTAGATTCGTTTTGATATATCTGACGCATGCCTAAAAGCTAGTGCTTATCATGTGTTCTCATATTAGGCCCTTTTTACTGGAAATGAGGCATTCCATCTTAGTCCTCACGGGTGACAACGCTTCTACATTTTGACTTGTAATTGAGGATAGATGTAGATGTCTATGGGCCGCAGCAACCACTTACCATCAGGTGGACTGTGTGCTCGTTTGTCACCCTTATCCTATATAAAAAAAAAATATAAATATGATCAATTTTATTTAGTTCTACAAAATTTTTAACTTTACCACTTGTGTTAAGTTGTGCGAAAGTAGTGCCTATGACTTTACTCCGACGAGACCATAGAGAGTAAAAAATAAATAAAAGGAAATACGAACAAATTAAAG
This sequence comes from Parnassius glacialis, assembly GCA_033319125.1. Lineage (NCBI taxonomy): Eukaryota > Metazoa > Arthropoda > Insecta > Lepidoptera > Papilionidae > Parnassius > Parnassius glacialis. The sequence goes on from JAVANC010000018.1 coordinate 37,300,993, forward strand.
TAGAATGGTAATCTCCCACTTGTTTTAGCACAGGTAAGTATCGCACAGGCGACTAATAGGCATCAGTCGGTAATTCTACGAGTCTCACTGTCGTTACCACGCCCGTTGGGGTATTCTACCAATGTAGGCAAGGAAGGTCGTGTTGCTGCCCTGTGTTACATTGAGATGGGTAGTGAAGCTGTTGGTGTGCATACTTTGGTGTTAACATGTAACTGGGTCCTGATAGTAAGCAGGGTTTGTTACCGAGTAGTTTTCTTTTATTTAAATTCTTTTCAGGATAATTCCTAACATCAGAAGTGGAATAGTTTCTTACATCAGAAGTGGGATAGTTTCTTACAATATTGTAATAGCTCGTTCCGCGTCGAACGGACCAAAAAAAAATATACGAAGTGTGGGAGATCTTTGTATTATTTTTAAGCTTTACATTTTTAATTTACAATTTCATCAGATAAAGCTATTTTAATTTTGTTTAATATATCTATTACCCTACAATATTTTTAATTGAAGTAAAAACAATTATTTTAATAAAGTTAATTGCAATAAATAAATATTTGTTAAAAAATTAGAATAAAATTATGTAATAGGCACCTAGTATCTGCAAATGCAATGTTTTGCCTATAAATATTTAAAACGGTAATTTAATTTAAGTTAAAGTGCAGATAATTTTTTAATTACACATTTCAAGAAGACCAAGACCGTAGATTATCTCTATATTATATAATAACTAAAAGTGGTAAAATTAAAAATTTTGAACAAAATACGTAAATAATAGACCTAATAATACCTATGAAATTGGTGTTTTGCAGTACTGGCCATTTCAAATCAAAATAATTTTTGTTTGGTTAAGAATTCTAATTTCAAATTAAATTTATTTAAAAAAAATGGATGTTTTTTCAAAATTAGTCATTTGTTTATTGATTAACGTTATATTTTCATCGCATTTGAATATTTTTGGTTATCATGGATACGTTAAAATTTCGAGTAATTATGGAATATGAGTACAGTCGTGGCAGCAACGCGGCACAAGCGGCACGCAACATCTACGACGTTTACCGATCGAATACTACAAAGCAAAGTCTACAAACGAACGCCTCACCTGTTATTGGTTTGCACGCTTCCGTTCTGGAAATTTTGAAATGAAAAATGTACCCCGTGGTTTATTTTATATTTATATATATTGACGAATTAAAGGCAATTGTGGAAGCTGATGATACTCAATTAGAGGCTGAATCAATAGCAGTTTTTGGTGTTAGCATGAAAAAAAATATATTGGTTCATATGCATCAAATTGGTAAGTTAAAACAGCTTGACAAATTGGTGCCCCACAAACTCAATGATCGCCAGCGCGAAGTACGTGTCCAGACGTGTCTTACACTGATCAACAGGAACACAAACGAAGGAATTTTGAACCGCATTGTTACCTGCGATGAAAAATGGATTCCGTTTGACAATCGCAAGCGCTCCGCAAGTTGGTTTGGATGCTGGTTCAGCACTTACACAATGCCCTAAACAAAACTTACTATTTGGTTATCGTTTAGTGATCTAGTGCCGGTGTGAGTCATCACAGCTTCGAACGAGATGAGCATTAAATATACAATTATTGAAACATGTATTGTGAAAAACTGAACACAATGATGGGGAAGCTCGCACTTCTCCTCCGCTGCTCCTGCACGACAACGTGCGGCCTCATACTGCACAATAGACAGTTTCAAAGTTACAAGAACTGGGGTTGGAAGCTCTCCGTTATCCGCCCTACTTATCCGTTCTTGCGCCCACAGCAGAGATTCCTAAAGTGGGTTCCGCGAAACCTACGGGTTCCATGGTATAGTTACCATGGTCCCGGTTAGTTTTTCTTTTTAAACATTAGTACAAATATTATTTTCAAATAGCACAAAAAAGTGATATGAGGAGAACCCATTACTATTATGTAGGTACGTAGGTAGTTAGCAAGAATTCGTGACTATGCCGCGGCGTGGTTGCGTTGTTTGGCTGGTTGCATCTCCCCCGCGGTTGTGAGTTTTGAGTTGGTGTTAGGACAATGAAACAGGTTTTTCAGCTTACACTTATACAGAAAACAAATATCAGGTCTAGATTGGATGCTAACCCAGATATGGGCATACAACTGTTGGACATAATACCGAACTATAAAGCAATTATTAATAAAACAGACAAAACAGTATTTTTTAATTATTTCGCTTTTAAAATATTTCTAATTAAAGTTCTTGTTCTTATTTAAATTTTATATTATATTAAAACTGTCTTTGGTTTATAATCATTAGGTTTGGGGTTTCATAAATTAAAATGAATATGGTGAGGGTCAGCCATACTCGACCTTTTTTATATTGGCCACAAACACGTTTCAGTCATGGTGTCGAGGGCCGCAAGCAAAAATTATTTAGGTCTTAATTAAAACGTAATTCCAAGTTAATGATGTATTTACTTTATTACTGAAAAATTGAAGTTTTAATAAAGATGTTTATATGTTTTAATGCGATTTTTGATATTGTGAACACTTTTTCAAAACTTTTTCAAGATCTGGCTTGTCGCTACATACATCCTTAGTACATCATCCAGATGAGAATCTATGTTTGATTCTGTACACGTTCTTTGTGTATTCCATTTTTGAAAAAGTCGATTCGCACACACATGTAGACCCAAAGAATGTTAGTAGTATTTGGGCACATCTTTGGACGCTTTTATATTTTTGAGGATCAATGCTCCAAACTTCCATATATTCCCTGTTTGCCCTTTTTTCTTTAAAGACAACTACTAGATTGGTGTCGTTTTTAAAATAGATGAATTCATCAAACAACTCTGAGTCATTACAATTCAAAACTGAAGCCAACTCTGAGATAGTTGTTGTTTCTAAATGCCATGGATTTTCTATAAGTAACAAACTTTTTTTATTTTACTTAGATCTTGAAACCTTTTCCGAAATTCGTTTAAAAGCTCAAGTTATATTGTTCACGCAAAAGCGTTAGTGTCAGGCATCGACGTTAGATGGCACTCGGCTCGGTCGATATGGAATGACGTTCGTGCGTGTTGAACGTCCGAGCTTGCTGAAAGGTGGGAGTCGAGAGCGAAAGATTAGATGTCTTCTGCGCGTCGATATAGAAGGCGACCTTAGCTTGGAGAGGAGCTGAGGGCCGAACTGCTGCAGGGGGAACGGTCAAATAAGGTCAATAACACTACCAGCCACACCCAAATACACATCACTGACCTTTACTTTCTAGCACAATACATCCACACGAGACCTGACCGAATCCTGAGGGACCAGTCGCCTTGAATAGAGGTAAGTAAGCTCTGTTCAATAATTGTAACGCTCCCCCCGGATTGTTTAGTGTAATTAGACTTTTAACCCGTGGCGTGAGGACGCCCGACCAGCATCTGCCTGTAGCTTCTTCGTCTATGGGCCGCGAAGGATTCTACTCCTGGGATAGGCAGCTGCCGGCCGTAACATTTGGTAGTAGAGCGCGATTCTGGGATCGATTCCCGGTCGATCCACCGACCATAGTGTTTGATAAAAATTAAATAATTTGGTGGCAGGGAGCGTTGGGTTGATTGGTTTAATTTTGTGTCTACAATCACGCCCGTTCGTAATACGTAAAAATATTTTTTTTATTATATACGTAATAATAAAATTCCTTTCTTTGTTAGCTTGCTTTGTTGTTAGTGGGTAAATTTGAAAAGCCACGCCCGGTTCGGGCGCAAGCGGGAGTTTGCGTCATGTAGGTAGATGGTTATTTTTGCGTAATCGGTTAATTATCGTTGCGGATAGTTGTGGTGTATTACTTATCGAAGGGTCGATTTCCGAGCAAGGCATTTTTTGTTGATGTGTATCTTCGTTATGTATCTTTCGTATTGTAATTTGTATTTGAACTAAAGAGTGGTAATTTGTATTTACGTAATCTGAATTTAACTTGATTTGATCGCACTAGTATTTGTTATTGTTAATTTGATTTGCCTTTTCTTTTGTACTAACTTGTGTTTGATTTAATAAATAGCGGTTCTTATTTGTGTAATTTCTATTCAACTCGATTTGATAGGAACTGCATTGGTTAGCTGTTAATTTTTTTTGTATTTTTTATTTGTTATTTTTGTAATTGTGGCCGAGCGGCGTCGTAATTTGTATTTAGTAGTGATGTCCTCGCCCAAGATGCTAATCCGTTGCCTGCGGACTGAGTTACGCTGGGCCACCAGCGCCCATGCTTTGATAGGTCGACCGGATAGGGTCCATAATTTGATGAAGCGGTTCGAGCAGGTCGATGCTCGAAGGGCTGCAGTGGAGGAGGCTTACGCTGAGCTCGAGGATTCGGATGTGGAAAAGGGAGTCCTGGACTCCTGCTTCGCAGACTACGAGCAGTTCTTGTGGCTCACGGACGAGTTGATCGAGGCTGAAGGCAGGTATGCCGAGGAGGCGCGTGAAGCTCGGACGAGTGGCCTGCCCGAGTCCTTTCGGAAGCAGCCTCAGCCGGAGCTGTTGGGACGACTCCCAACTCTGGACTTGCCAAAGTTCTCCGGGGTCCTTTCCGAGTGGCTGACCTTCGTTGGTCTTTTCGACGGCCTAGTGGACGCCCGGAGTGACTTGACCCCGAGCCAGAAGATGGCGTACCTCCTGGCCTCACTGGAAGGGGAGGCCCTGGGCGTTGTCAGCCATTTGAGCTTGTCGGACGACGCCTACCAGACTGCTCGGGACCTCCTAGCCAGAAGATACGCCAACGTCCGGCAAATTGCGGACGAACATGTTAAGCAGCTTCTGAGCCTCCCGCTGCTTAGTGACCGGGCCCGATTACGTCCGGACCTGTTGGATCCAGTCTTGGTGGCCTGTAATACGTTGAGGCGGCTGGATTTACCAGTAGGCGAATGGGCCTTCTTGTTGCTCCGCATCGTGCTGTCCCGTCTACCTCTCGACCTTCAAATGCATTTTGAGGAGAGGTACGGCGGGGACGAGGCCTCCTATATTCCGCCCTTCTATGACCTGCTGCGGTTTTTGGAGGAGCAGTGCCGACAGATCGAGCACGCGGCGGGCACCGTCGACGACTTACGAGCCGTGCCCAGTGAGAGGCGAAATCCGCCGGGCAAGTCGTCGTCAACCCCCCCCTGCTCCTATTGTCGAGCATCGGATCACCGGGTAACGTCTTGCCCAAAATTATTAAGTAAGCCGGTTCCGGCGAGGCGAACTATCGCCAAGGAGCGCCGCTGGTGCTACTCCTGTTTGGAAGGGCACCTCCAGCGAGACTGTCCGCACCAGCGGCCCTGTCTGCATTGCCAGGGCAATCACCATGTCGTACTGTGCCTGGGTGCGAACGGCGCCTCCTCTCGGGGCGCTGCCAGGCCCTCGACCCCCACGGGCGGGGGCGCTCCGCCATGCACTTTGACGGGCGACGCTCGGCGCCCGCCGGCCAGCCACCAGGCCCCTAGGTTTGAAAGGGGTCCCTCCCCCGTCCAGTCGGGGGGTAATTCCCCCAGGAGCGGGGGTGTCATCACCCCCCCTCAGCGTGCGGAGAGGAACTTCACGGCCACTCATCAGTCCGCTGGACCCTTCTCACTCCCGTTAGCTGAGTGGCCGCGACTGGTGGACCACTGTACCCCATTTGATGGAGGCGGCCCTAGCTAGCTGCCGCCTTAGCTCCCACCATGGCTGCCTCTACTGAGCCTTAAGCCGTCAACAGTCCACTTGTCAAGCTGTTCTGTTGCCGACGGCCTCAGTGAGGGCGTACAACCCGAGTGGCGACTGTTAGCGGTTGCGCTCTGTTAGTATCGGGTTCACGCGGTGTGGCCTCCACTTGGTGGTGGGAAGATTAGGGCCCCCTGGAGCGTTGAATCACGCTCTCAAGGGGTATTGGATTTGGTTTGGTCGAGCACTTAGTTAAGAATTCTTTGAATTAAAATTAAAATGCTTTGAGTTTTCCGCGAAATTAATATTGTAGCGGTTGTGATTAAATCCTTTAAATGCTGCTGCATATGTTTTGTAAATACATTTGATCACTGCGTTTGTTGTGGCACGGAAAATTGAGATTAAATTGTGTGCCCTTTTTTAATGCTTGTGCGTATGCTTGTAATTGTATTTGATTGTCGCGCCTGTGCTGAAGGGAAGTTTGGATTCATTTGAAATTTGAATGGCGCGCTATTTTGAAAATTATGTATATGCTTGTGATAGTGTTTAATCATTTTGCTTTGTGATAAGGAAGGTTGAAATTAGATAACCCTGTGGTTGCCGAAGGAAATAGAAGTCAATTCTCTTTTGGTTTAGATTTTGTTGGCACTGTCTAAGATATTTATTTGAAATAAGAAATAGGGCTGTCCCTTACGTTTATTGTTTTGTTTACTTTGCCAAGTTGACCTATGTGCATCGGTGATTACTTGTTTTAATTAATTCTGTAATTGAACATTGATGCTTTTGAAAAATTAGTTGAAATATGAGCATAGGATCACCTGCTAGGGACCATCTGTGCGTTTCGTTCAGCTCTCCACAGACGACGTTCATGGGGAATTTGGGGGTGCTCTCTGCACTGAAGCTTGAAGGTCCCTCTGGACCGCTTCGTGTCGCGTCGCTGTTTGCAGACCTGATCCGGTCGAATTGCGGAATTAATCATAGGAGCGCAGATAGGTATTTGAAGGTGGTCGTCTGACTTCTGTCTAGGAATAGGACTTATTTATGTGCTGCGATGTCCAGGAAGGGCATCCAGTTCAACTCTCCGGCTAGCCCACGTTGGGGCTGCAATTTTGGGGCGTTGGTTAGTGTTGCAAGATCTGATTGGGTGCGTAAGGTGGCCTAGTTTGGTTGTAGATTCGATCTTGCAACTTGCCGTCGCGACCCTGTCCCGCTGACCGGTTTGCTCGCGGACCTAAATCCTTATGTCCGGGACGGGGGTTTGTTCACGCAAAAGCGTTAGTGTCAGGCATCGACGTTAGATGGCACTCGGCTCGGTCGATACGGAATGACGTTCGTGCGTGTTGAACGTCCGAGCTTGCTGAAAGGTGGGAGTCGAGAGCGAAAGATTAGATGTCTTCTTCGTGTCGAAGGAGAAGGCAGTCCGTTTTGTTTGGGAGCTCTTAGATCTAATTTTATGTTAGGCGCGTATAGTAAATATACCACTGGGAATGGTAGCGCGTGTTGAGAGTTTACCCGGGACTTTAGGTTTAACGCAGAATCTGTATAAGTGGATTCGACTGTATTAGTTACTTGTGCGGTAGTTAATATTCTAGAAATAACGGTGACCTTTGACCCGTACGTTCTGTGTTCATTTTCGCGAGTCAATCGTAACAAAGGAAGAAAGTGACTGCGGAAGGCGACCTTAGCTTGGAGAGGAGCTGAGGGCCGAACTGCTGCAGGGGGAACGGTCAAATAAGGTCAATAACACTACCAGCCACACCCAAATACACATCACTGACCTTTACTTTCTAGCACAATACATCCACACGAGACCTGACCGAATCCTGAGGGACCAGTCGCCTTGAATAGAGGTAAGTAAGCTCTGTTCAATAATTGTAACGCTCCCCCCGGATTGTTTAGTGTAATTAGACTTTTAACCCGTGGCGTGAGGACGCCCGACCAGCATCTGCCTGTAGCTTCTTCGTCTATGGGCCGCGAAGGATTCTACTCCTGGGATAGGCAGCTGCCGGCCGTAACATATATAATTTGAAATTATGCAGCAGTTGTCTTCCGAAATGTTGGTACCATCCTTTGTGGTTTTTATCATAGTTTGAAAATTTTGCAGCTGTATGTTCTGTATTTCTCCATGATAAATGCTTAGCTTTTCCTCAAATGCAAACACTTTATTTGCCATATTGGAGATGATTTTATTTTCACCTTGTATACTCCGATTCAGATTATTGAGTTTTTCCGTAATATCACATAGGAAGGCTAAAATACACCACCAATCATAATTTTGTAACTCAGTTTACATTTTATTATTTTGCTCTAAAAACAGTATTATTTCATAGCGCAAAGAAAAAACCTTTCCAAAAATTTCCTCTACGAAGGAATCGCATCTAGGTATGTAAAAGGGGGTCGTTATACTGACTTCTCAGTTCTTCCAGAAGGTTTTTAAATCTTCTGTGGTTCAATTCTCTTGCTCGTATATAATTAACAATATTGATAACTGTCTTCATTATAGCTTCTATTTCTGGATTTACAACACGCACCGCCAAGTTTTCTTGGTTAAGTAACGAAATAAATCCATTTTCGGATCCAGTCATTGAAGGACAACCATCTGTACACAGACACAAGATTTATTGTATGTCAATTTCATTTTGCTCTAAAAAATTGCAAATAGTATCAAGGTAATCTGTGCCTCGGGTTTGACCTTTCATTGGTAGGAATTTCAAAAAAAAATTCCTGTATTCAATTGTTTTGTGTACAATATCTAACAAACACCGAGCATTTCGATGTTGTTGAAATGTCGGTGCCGGAATCGAATGCAAAGCTAAAAAAATTGCATCTAATCTATTCTAATTATCTAATATATCATCGTGAATAAATTTAGAAATGTCTTCAATACGCCTCATACAGGTTGAATCCGAGAGGTGTAGTTTTTTTTTTATATCAGATAGTATTTGATTTTTGTAACTGAATTTATCGAAAAGTATATTGGCAGCACTAACAAAGCATTCCTTTACAATTTCTGCATCGGAAAATGGTTTCATATGCTTACCAAGAATGTAACAAATTTTATATGATGCCTTAGTTACCACGGAGTCTTGTGATAATGCCACAGACATAACATTTTTTGGTTGATGCAATGATCTCTTAAAAAAACTCAATTTCTCATTTCTCAAGGAAGATCCAGGGGAAAACGTTTCGTCGAAAGATTTATGTTTTGTGGTAAAATGACGCGAAATATTGTATTTCCTCAATATAATATTTTCACGACATATCAAACAAGTAGCTGCATTGTTTTTGTTTGGCACAACAAAATAATCCGTTTCCCACTCATCTTGAAACAATCTATTTTCACTAGATATTTTTATTTTAAACTTAGAAGATACTCCTGACATTATTTTGAAAATAAAATAATACTTATCTTCAAAGAACACAATTAACTGCAATTACTGGATGAAATTATCTTTAATTATTTTTTATCTATCTATTACCACCGTAGCGTAGCGTAGGTATATAAACAAATTCGAAACAAGTTACGACCGGCACACAAAGCGACACGCACAGGTTCGTGGATTCCGCCGCGCGTTCCGTCTTGCTCTTGCGACCACAGATGACTAATAACAGGCTGCGATCCGATTCACGCCAAAATCGCTGATAGCGCTCAGCTTACATTCCCGTTCCGAACCACCCGTTCTCTGATGGACGCAATATTAAAACAGTTTACAATAAATTTGGAACTTCAGATGGGCCAATCACAAAGGCCCGGCTGTCCGCAGGTTGAGTATAGCTGCCTTAAACGTTTAAGAACTCCTGGTTTACAGGCTTCTACTTTTTCCAGATATTGAATAACTTTTTGACAGGAAAAAAATTCAATACCCGAGAGGCAGTACAATTTGCCTTTGAAGAATTTGTTGCCTTCCGTCCAGCTGTTTTCTTCAAGCAGTACATAAATAAACTGACACTGCGTTAGCAAAGATTCATCGATTTCATGGGCGATTACTTTGATCAATAGAAATAGAAAAAAATTACGTTAACTTATTTCATGAAAAACTGCAGTTTCATAGGTAAAGACCGAAGAAAAGAAAGAAATGAGAACTTCATCAATGTAGTCGAAGTTAATTAAATACACATTATTAAGGATAACTTAAAAACGACTGATCAAATCTTGATCTTTATGTGGTTCCACATGAAAAGCACTAGCTTTCAAATAAGAAAATAATCATCAAAATTGGTTCACCTAGAAAAAAGTTCTGAGGTAACACAAAAAAATACAGTCGAATTGAGTACCTCCTCCTTTTTTGAAACCTTTATCAATTGCTGTCCGTTAGTCTCGCTAAAACCACAGAAAAGTACTTAGTACACGTACAGAAGAATCACTCTCTGATAGCAAACTTACGAGTTTAATCGTCGCTAATGTTAATAATACTTTGTATCATTTGAATGCGACCTTCGGTTAAAATAGCCTACCGATTATTGCCGCGCGCGTATTAAATCAGAATGCACCTTACGGCCGTGTGCGAGAGTCTGTATCACTTAGCCTGTTACGCGCATTTGTTAAGGCCGCGCCTACTGTGGGTTAGGAGTTGTGAGAAAACAAGTTGAATCCTTTGATATAAGTTGGTAGTAGAATACACGCAGGGCCGAATTAACCATTAAGCAGATTAGGCAACTGCCTTGGGGCCCCGCATCGGCTAGGGGCCCCGCATTGGCTAGGGCCCCGCATAGGCCAGGGGCCCCGCGCGCGCACAAAAGTAATTGAAAAATTTTCGCACAGTAGAAATTTTATTAGTTTGTATCCTCAATGACAATTATTGCTTTTTTGCGACGCATGCTGTCAGTAGATGAAATACTGGACGACCTACTGGGAAGAACTGGCCGCTACAATTTTACATTTTTAGGGTTTCGTACCTCAAAAGGAAAAAACCGAACCCTTATAGGGTCACTTTGGTGTCCATCTGTCTGTCTGTCAAAACCCTTTTTCTCAGGAACGCGTGGAGGTATCAAGCTGAAACTTATATCAAATACTCAAGTCTACTGTCCCTTAGAGCTGTAAAAAATCAAACTTCTAAGCCAACACAATCAAAAGATACAGCCGTTTATGCCGTAAATTTTCGACATTCGCAAGGGAATCAAAACCTACAGGGTACTTCCCGTGAACTCAGAATCTGGAAATTTGGTACGAAGCAATGTTTTATAGCACAGATAAAGCAAAAATTGCGAAAAGCATAAATTTTTAGTTACATCACATGATAAAAATATTTTTAATAATTTTAAACTTATATATCTACAGATTTGTTCAGAACCCTCGGTGCGCAAGTCCGACTCGCACTTCGCCGGTTTTTTAATCAATATGACATTGATATATAAAATGCGAGACTTACGATAATGCGTCAAATATGTCTGGGGGTGAAGTATGTATAGACAATGATTTCCAGGCACATATTAAGAAAATAATCTCGCAAACTACGTTCCATGTGTAGCGCACTCACTGATTTTTTTTGGACTGGTAGGAATACGTGCTTCGGAGAGCAACATTGGAGTAATCTTATTCTTCGGATTTGTACAGAAACTATACAACTTTTCTTCGTCGTCAACTCATCGCTGGGCAATTACGCCGAAACATCTTGAAAAAGGTTAAATGCTGAAAAAAGTGTCCAACACAAAGTGGTGTGCAAGAGCCCATGTGATTAAGGCTCTGTCGGAAAATTCCGCTGGCTGAGGCAACAAGGGGACTGCCCTAAAACAGGAGATACGACAAAGGTGTTCTTTTTTTGCGGTAAACGCGCTTACTTGTGTCTTCTGGGGATTGAACTGACCTAGATTTAGTCGCACCCAATCCGAGACTTTGTTCAACAAAGTACTGTTAAGTTCAGACACAAGTTTGTTCCGGTACTCGGCGACGTTTTCCTGAGAAATATTGACACGGCCGGTGTATAAAAAATCACCTTTTCATTACTTTATTATATTTGGTATTGCATTTAACAAGAATAAAATTAAAATGAAAGCACCCGCATCTTATTTTTCTTTGCTGCTCGATCATGTGACCTTGAGACGGTCTTATACACTATCTAATGAGATCTCGATCATCACTTATCTATAATCTATTCATTAAGACCATTTCAATGAGCCCAAATACAAATCTGTTGCTGTAAGTGCTGTAAGTTCCTGAGGAGTAAAGCATAAGTTCGGGGATACTGCTGATGCTATTATATTCCTTCATCAACTTGCAAAGAGCAGAGGATTTTCAAATGGCTGAAAAGGGCCTGAGAATGGGTCTGGCCACCCAATTTTGTTAAGGGTATCAAAAAATTGTATAAAAAATTACGAATTCAACGGTATTCTTATTTTTTTTCTACCTTTAAAAATTACTGAAATATTGATGAGTAAAATGGTGTTTTACGGTAAGGGCGACCGCTTTGCTCCGCATCGCGATGTGACATCACAAAACGACACGTCGATGCCACCAGTAGTCTTTATTGTTATATTTTTCTTATTTTCTCCATATTTATTACTTCATATTTTTCTTGTCATGTTCTGGGGGCACGGCAGTGCCCCCGCCAAGTCGAGCAAAAAAGCGGCACGGCCGTACCATCCTTTTCTCGAAGCAGTTCAGGCCATTTCCGAAACCCTATAACTTCGTTATGGATAAAACTAGAAGCCTGAATTTTTACTAACCAAGTAGGCATTGTATAAGTTCAGTATATTTCAAATTTCATTAAATTTGAACCAGTAGTTTAAGAATTATAACTAGTCAAAGTTTCTTAATTTTGTCACTCACTGACTGACCGATCATCAAAACTCTGAGGCACTTCTAGTAGACATAGAAACTTCAAATTTGGAATACAATTATTGTTTAATATATAAATCAATGGAAAATTTAAATATTTTACAATTTCGGTCCAGTTTTCGAGATACATCAACTGCATAAATAACTTTGTAATCCCATATAAACATATAGTATTACAAAGTTACATTTGCAGTGAAGAAATCAGTGTACCTACATATGTATAATGGAATAATAGGTGTAAATAGCTACCTAGATATAACTATCTACAAAAAGAAATGAGATGCCATCAAAAACATAACTTGTAAAAAAAAGCCAAGTCTCGCAACTCAGTTCTTCTACCGTAAAAAGTTGTGAGATCCATGTAATACCAAGTCGGTTAATTTATTCAGTTCATAGATTGATACATAGATTGACTTGGCAATCGCACTAAACAATCTATTTTAATATAATATGTATTACTTGTGAGATATACTGTGTTTTCATGCGATTGCCAAGTCAATCTATGTATCAATCTATGGACTGAATAAATTAACCGACTTGGTATTACATGGATCTCACAACTTTTTACGGTAGAAGAACTGAGTTGCGAGACTTGGCTTTTTTTACATGTTATGTTTTTGATGGCATATTTATTTATCAGTAACCTTTATTTTCTGTTCTTTTTAATTTCTGTTATATCACGCTCCTTGGGAATAAAATGGTGACCTAAGATACATGTTTTACCTAGTTTAGGCACCAGATTTTCACCTAACAATAGTATTGTATCAGATGTAAGCACATATTTTTTGTTTTATGAATGTATATTGTTGATGAAAATAAATAAATAAATAAAATAAAATAAAAATAAATTTAATTTTACTGGAAAAATATCATATAAAAGCTAAACGTTCAATACTTTAGTTTATACATCAAATCAAATAGTTTATTTTTGATTCACAATTTACATAAAAATGTTATTTAAACACAAATAAAGTTCAGTCTGTGATCAACCTCATGGGCATCATCATCATCATTACAGCCCTTCATAAGTCCACTGCTGAACATAGGCCTCCCTCAAGGAATGCCCCAAAGTACGGTCCTGAGCCACCTGCATCCATCGACTTCCTGCATGTCTTCCCAGGTCGTCACTCCATCTAGTAGGGGGTCGTACTACACTTCGCCTACCGGTACGGGACTGCCAGTTGAGAACCTTTCTTCTCCATCGGTTGTCGGTTCTTCGAGCTATATGGCCGGCCCACTGCCACTTCAGCTTACTAATCCGTTGGGCTATGTCGGTTACTCTGGTTCTACTGCGGATATCCTTATTTCTAAGTTTATCACGCAGAGAAACCTCGAGCATAGCCCTCTCCATAACTCGCTGAAGGACCTTGAGCTTCCTCATACCATAGTATAAAGAGAGGCCAAGTAGGTTATCTGCGGCCCAATCTGCTATATAAATGCCTACTGTCTCAGGGTTGTCACTGTCACCAAATCATTAGTTTAAAACCCGGCCCTTGCCAAAGATAATACATCTCTGTATAACTAATTCAGTGATCATTAGTCGATAAAGTTCAACAATGGTTTTCCTAACAAATACAGAAATGTATTAAGATTCAGAGCAGTATAATAAATATATATAATAATAAAAAAATTGAATAAAGCAACTAAAATATTGTAAATAAAAACATCGTACAATGACAAAATTACTAACGCCTGCCTCTTAGACTGTAATCAATTTTTTGTTCTGTGGTTATTATTCGAACTTTCAGGGGGCACGGCAGTGCCCCCGCCAAGTCGAGCAAAAAAGCGGCACGGCCGTACCATCCTTTTCTCGAAGCAGTTCAGGCCATTTCTGAAACGCTATAACTTCGTTATGGATTAAACTAGAAGCCTGAATTTTTACTAACCTAGTAGGCATTGTATGGACTCAATATATTTAAAATTTCATTAAATTTAAACTAGTAGATAAAGAATTATAACTAGTCAAAATTTCTTAATTTTGTCACTCACTGACTGACCGATCATCAAAACTCTGAGGCACTTCTAGCAGACATAGAAACTTTAAATTTGGAATACAATTATTGTTTAGTATATAAATCAAGGAAAAATTAAAATATTTTACATTTTCGGTCCAGTTTTCGAGATATACCAACTGCATAAATAACTTTGTAATCCCATATAAATATATAGTGTTACAAAGTTACATTTGCAGTGAATGAATCAGTGTACCTATATATGTATAATGGAATAATAGGTGTAAATAGCTACCTAGATATAACTATCTACAAAAAGAAATGAGATGCCATCAAAAACATAACTTGTAAAAAAAAGCCAAGTCTCGCAACTCAGTTCTTCTACCGTAAAAAGTTATGAGATCCATGTAATACCAAGTCGGTTAATTTATTCAGTCCATAGATTGATACATAAATTGACTTGGCAATCGCATGAAAAGACAATATATCTCACAGTAATACATATTATATCAATCTATGGACTGAATAAATTAACCGACTTGGTATTACATGGATCTCATAACTTTTTACGGTAGAAGAACTGAGTTGCGAGACTTGGCTTTTTTTTACAAGTTATGTTTTTGATGGCATGCTCTATTTATCTGATTCACAATTAGTCAATTACTTATTTTTAATTACGATTTTATAACCGTAAGTAGGTACTTAGTTACTATTCTTCCTCTGTCTGATAGACAACTAATACAACAAAAATAAGTAAGTAGGTATCTCATCGTCAAGTAAAAATTATATGCTATAATAAGTGACTCGCTTACGTGACGCGCGAACCTCGTGCAGTGTTAGCCTCGACTGGCGCATTGAGAAATACTTCGAGATTGTGTTTAAGTGTGCGTGCGGCGCCTCATAGATACTATGGCGCACACATACAAGCCGCGCGCAGTGCGTTTGTTTGAAGATAACGTACTTCTCCTCTCTTTATACTATGCTCAATCGGCCAGCAGTGAAGGACCACGTCTCAGATCCGTAAGCCATCACTGGCAACACGCACTGGTTGTACAATTTCGTTTTCAGTTTTTGAGGTATATCTAACGAGAAGATGTGTCGTAGTTTCCCGAACGCTGCCCAGCCGAGTTGAATCCTCATGGGCATACAAATGTCAAATATTATTAATAGTTCATTGATTACATTATTCATACTAATAGATTAGATTATTAGATTAAATTATTCATAAATTATTAGTTCAAAATTATTATATAGTCGTTGGGTTTATTTATAAGTATTATGTCATCTAATACAGTCAACCGGACATTAACTCTGACATTCGATATAATATGTAGGTAAACGCCCGTATACTTCCGAGCGTGCGGTTAGTACTGAACTTAACAAGGTCCTACTGCACGTTCGCTCTCTCGGATTGTGACGTCACGTCACAGAGAACGAGCGGGTAAAAATTAAAAAATATTTCGAAAGTTCAAAACGTTATAACTTTCGTATTTCTGCACCAATTTGGATGAAACAAAAACTATTGTTATTTTCATAAACATAGCTGTAAAGTTATATAGGTTTTATTGTCAAATTAGAACCTGTTGGTGTGACCCATTGCACTGCCTATGGGCCCCGACATGGTTAATCCGGCCCTGAATACACCGAGGTGTAGTGCAATGTATTAGTAATTTGCTGATAATAAGATCATTATTGTTAAATGTGAGGTAGGTTAAAGGTATTACCTACTACTACTGCCTACTTATACTTTATTACTATTACGTGCTGTGTGATGCTGGTAGAGTAGATAGCATCACCCCATGTCTGTCTGTGGGTGTCGTAAAAGGTGACTAAGGGAATCTAAAGAAGTACTGATTATCTAGTAATCCGTCCCCCGATCCGCAGTGGGACGCGTGGTGGACTACTATTCAAACCCCCTCCGTATAAGGATGTGTCCCAGCAGTGGGTCAATAATTAGGCTCATGATGATGATAATGTTACCTTATTTTTTATTAAAACTGATAACAGTTTTAGATTGTTTAAGTATATAATTTGTACTCGTACATGAAGAAATGGTACATGCCCAGAATCGTAGGTTATAAGACATAACATTACTAGCTGCTCCCCGCGATTTCGCCCGCGTGTAATTTATTACGATTGGATTTCATGGGTTTTAAGCTTTTCGCGCGGAACGTTAATTATTTTTCTTAAATAAAATTAGCCTAAGTTACTCTTTATAACATCAGCTATCTACCAGTGAATGTCCCGTCAAAATTGGTCCAGTATTTTCGGAGATTAGCCGGAACAAACAGACAGCAAACAAAATTTTTAAAAATTGTGTTTTTGTTATAAGTACCGTATATAATTTCATATGCATTTAATAAAAAGATACTAATTTGACATTACTAACAGACACTTCAATTTTATTTATTTGTATAGATAATAATAGTCTAGGAGCTAACGCACGTTTTCAAAAAACAATATTAAGTACTTTATTGTAAGGATTTTGACGCATCACTTTGTAATAACATCTCTAAAATATTTGTTATATTGTATATACCAATTTTTTTTAACTATAACAAGATGAAATAGGTATGAGATGAGATAGATAAGAAAGGGGATTACATAAAACGGCGTCATACTTGTGTTGCGTTGGTGCGCCGGTGGAGTTTGAGCTGTCAAGTATTTGGATGTCTGTGTTTCTTTTTCTGATTGTTGTAAAGGTTCTGTCTGAGACGTCTGACTTGCAGTTGTAGGTTTTCTCAGTTGTGCATCTGTGTAAAATGGGCCTTCTTGAGATTTATTAGGGGAAATTTTAACTGGCAATGAACCACTTTTAAGGCCACATTTTTTGAAGGAAGAGTCATTGAAATGCGCCGAACAAACATAGTAGTTGGAAGGTTTGAAATTAGGTTTGGCTAATAAATCTTCTCTGTCTAGTAATGCTAACCATTCTTGACATCTGAAAAAAAAACGAGACGTCACGAAATTTTCAAACTGTAATATATAATGATCGACTATCTGCACAATGTTAAAGTGAAGGCTAAAGGCATTTGAAAGTTTATGCTTTTTAATATCGTATTTTTTTTTATAGGAGAGGGGGCAAACGTGCATGCGGCTCACCTGATGGTAAGTGACTACCGCCGCCCATGAACAACTGCAACACCAGGGAGGGAATTGCAGATGCGTTGCCGGCCTTTTAAAAAGGAGTACGCTCTTTTCTTGAAGGTCCCTAAGTCGTATCGGTCCGGAAAAATCACTGATGGTATTCGATTCCACAAGGAAGTTGTGCGAGGAAGAAAACATCTTCTAAATCGCACAGTGGTGGACCGCCAATCATCCAGATGGCGTGGATGGTATCGGGAGTTCTGCTGCGATGTGCGTTCGTGAAATTTGGCGGCTGGGATTAATCCGAACAATTCCTCAGAGCACTCCCCATGGTAGATGCGAAAGAAAATGCAAAGAGATGAAACATCTCTTCGCAGCACCAATGAGTCGAGCCGATCGGAAAGGACTCGGTCGTCGACGATTCGAGCCGCTCTGCGCTGGATGCGGTCAAGTGGAAGGAGCTGGCACTGGGGAGCCCCTGCCCAGAGATGGGAACAGTATTCCATGTGAGGCCGAACCTGCGTCTTGTAAAGTTGCAGGCGGTGTGCCGCCATGAAATACTGTCTCGCTCTGCTGAGCACGCCAAGCTTTTTAGAGGCCAATTTGGCCTTCTCTTCCAAGTGACCACGAAACTGCACGTCACTCGATATGTCGACGCCAAGGATTCCGATACTGGCTGAGGCAACCAGGGGAGTGCCTTGAAACTGAGGAGATACGACAAAGGGGTTCTTTTTAGCGGTAAACGCGCAAACTTGTGTCTTCTGAGGATTAAACTGGACTAGATTTAGTCGCCCCCAGTTCGAGACTTTGTCCAGCAAAGACTCGACTTCAGACACAAGTTTGTTCCGGTACTCGGAGACGTTTTCCCGAGAAATATTAGCACGGCCGGTGTATAGAGCATCACCAGTGCTGTCATCCGCATAGCAATGAATGTTACCAGTTAGCAACATATCATTGATATGCAGAAGAAACAGCGTTGGTGATAGCACACAGCCTTGTGGAACATCAGCGTTAATAGGCTTGTAGTCAGAACATGCACCGTCTACAACGACCTTGATGCTCCGATCTGCAAGGAAGCTGGTGATCCAATTGCACAATTTCTCGGGAAGCCCATAGGAAGGGAGCTTCGAAAGAAGCGCTTTGTGCCAAACCCGATCGAAGGCCTTCGCAATGTCCAGACTAATGGCCAACGGCCCTTGGACTCTACTGCCTCCGCCCATCTATGGGTCAGGTAGATCAAAAGATCACCAGCTGATCGACCCCGACGAAAACCGTATTGGCGGTCACTAATCAGCTGGTGATCCTCAAGGTACCAGATGAGCTGGCAGTTGATAATGGATTCCATTATTTTGGAGAACAAGGAGGTGATCGCGATAGGCCTATAGTTAGACGGGTCTAAGCGGTCGCCTTTTTTAGGGATCGGGTGGACAAAAGCTGTCTTCCATGAATTCGGGACTACGCCTTGGGAGTAGGAGTACCGGAAAAGACGCGTTAGGACCGGTGCCAACTCCGGAGCACACGTCCTCAGCACAATTGGGGGGATTCCGTCAGGCCCACTCGACTTCTGGATGTCCAGGGAGAGAAGTGCTTTGCGAACCGAGCGCTGTGAGAACAGCACATCCGGCATGGAGCACTCACACTGCGGGATGGTCGGCGGTGTTTTCCCCCCGTCATCAAGAGTCGAGTTGGACGCAAAAAGGGAGCCTAAAAGGTCGGCTTTGTCTTTTGCGTCATGGGCCAGTGAGTCGTCCTCCCTGTGCAGAAATGGTAGTGATGGCTTACAGAAAATCCCTTGGACAGTCTTGGCGAGTGACCAGAATGCACGGGTTCCCGAAGAAAGGCGAACTAGTTTCTCGCCAATTCTGCCTATGTGCTCTGACTTTGCCTTGGCAATAACTCTTTTGAAGGACCGTTAACCGCGAAGTTATACTTCTTTTTAAGTATGCTGGTGTTTACATCCCGAGTCGCTGAAGCCGCAGCCCAGGCTTGATAACACTCCTGCTTACTGCGTAATGCAGTTTTACAGGAGCGACCAAACCAAAGCTGAGATCTGCCTCCGATGGGTACCACAGATGATGGAATAAATAGTTCCATTCCCTGTAGCACCACATCAGTGACAGAGTCAGCAACAGCGCTGGGATCATCCGGCGAGAAGCAAACCCGCCCCCATGGGTAGGATGCAAAGAAAGACCGCATTCCGTCCCAATCCGCCGACCTGTAATGCCAAACACGGCGGCAACCTGCAGAACGCAACCGCGAAGGGAGCGTGAGTGGCACCATACTCCGGATCAGACAGTGGTCCGAAGAGCCGAGAGGGGCATCGACGGAAACCTGATATCCGTCCGGATGAGAGGTCAGCAGAAGGTCCAACAGGAAAGGTGTATGATCCTCAACATCTGGAAACCGCGTAGGCGAAGTAACCAGTTGTGTCATACCATATGCCAAGGCAAAGTCATAAACAGATCTCCCCGCTTGATCGGTTAAACGTGAACCGAGCCATTCGGCATGGTGGGCGTTAAAATCGCCAAGGATCACGATCTCTGCGGATGGGACCGGTTGTAGCAAGAAATCTGTAGCCATTTGGACGTGGTCGATGAGTTGGTCTGTTTCGGCATTACCGCTATGGGACCTATAGAGGCACCCGTAGATGCGCGGATGGTCGTCGCTGTCTACGCGTAGCCAAAGGATGGACAGGTCCGAACTTTCAAGACTGCGGAGGCGTCGAGAACAGATGTCCTCTCTGACATACACGCAAACTCCAGCCCGAGGCACAAAGGAGTGCTCCAATTTGTACCCCGGGTAGGAGAGATACGAAATATCAGCCGGAGAGGAAACCTGCGTCTCGGTCAGGAAGAGCAAGGCCGGCTTCGCCGTCTCGAGATGGTAGTGGACAGCGTTTAGGTTAGAGTGAAGTCCCCCGATGTTGCAGAAATTCACGGATAGCGTGGCAGGGGTCGCCTTGGTATTGTTGCTTAGTTTGACCCGAGCAGTTATGTTTTTGAGCGGGATTTTGCCCCCCCCCACCAGAATACGCGGGGCAGCCTGAGCACCCACGCTCAGGATTGGAATAACATGGTCGTGGATGCTCAGCGAGGGATTCTCCAGGGGTACTGGTACCCTCCTGGGGTAGTCTAATGTGTAATTCCGCTACCATGTTGATGGGGGGGGGGGGGATTGGGCCCCCGGCCACCTGCACTCACCAGACGAAACGCAGAAGCAGGGCGTCTACTTCACGCCGGTATTCTGTGAGGTCGTGGTACCAACCCGGCTCGAGCCGGCCCATACATGCAACAGCAAAAACTGCTGCGTGGCTCTACCACCGTTAAATCAGTTTTTAGGTATCTATTTTACCTAAAAACTGATTGACTTAATAATATTACATCAACATACCTACTAATGTTACATCAACTCTCAGACTATACAACTCGTATGACACGACAAAAACATTAAAAAGGAAAGAAAGAAAGGAAAACCTAAGGTAGGTAGATATAACTTTATTGTTTTCAACTGTGCATTGATATGTCCGTCAATAAATCAGTTTACTCTTTCATAAATAAGAAACTAAATGTAAGAAGAAAAGGATATCACTATTCCACATTAAGCTAAATATTTCGTAATAAATAGCAGCGTCGACAAGTTTGGGCTCCACGGAATTTCATGTAAGAAAAGTGCTGGTAGGTTTCCACGGTACGGTTCTTTGAACGATGTTATTCGAAGGGCTCTTGTCTCTTGTATAAATATTCCGTCGGTTTTAGAGCCTTGTGGAATATTTAGAGACGATGGCAAGAGACCCGACGGTATGACATTAGTCCCTTGGTAGAGAGGTAAAGCCCTAGTGTGGGATGCTACTTGCGTAAACACTTTGGCATCCTCTCATTTCAGGGTTACCTCGTTTAGAGCCGGGGCGGCATCAGAGGCAGCAGAACTGAGTAAGTGGCGCAAATATGAGTCTCTGAGAGATGACTACATATTTGTGCCATTTGCTGTAGAGACTATCAGTCCGTGTGGTCCACGTGCCGTGAAGTTCCTAAAGGAACTCTATCCGCGGCTGGTCGTTGCTACTGGTGATAGGCGGTTCTTTTCTCGCTCAAAGGCTAAGTATAGCCATTCAGCGGGGAAATGCAGCCAACGTTCTTGGCCCGATACCGCGGAGAGTAGTCCCCCCCGAACAGATTCCCGCCTTGACATGGCGGGGGGCTTAGTATCCGTGACTTGTTGATTTTTCATATTTTAGTAAGAGAACGCAAAAAGTTGTCATTAACAGTATGAGTTCTTCCGGGTCGATGGTACAGATGGGCGTGCCTCAAGGCTCAATTCTCGGCCCCTTTCTGTTTCTTGTATACATTAATGACTTACCTTACATAGTAGGAGATAACCATGATATAGTATTATTTGCAGATGACACTTCTTTAATTTTCAAATTAAGTCGACAATTGCTAAAATATGACGAAGTAAATAATGCTATATCTAAATTAGTAAATTGGTTCAATGTTAATAATTTGCATTTAAATGGCACTAAAACGAAATGTATGAAATTTATGACTCCAAATGTCAAACAATTAAATACTAATGTAATTTTAAATGGGGAGAAACTGAGTCTTGTAGATACCACCATTTTTCTTGGAATCACACTAGACGCGAAGCTTCAATGGAGCCCCCATATATCAAATCTAGCAAGCAGACTTAGTTCTGCAGCATATGCCGTAAAAAAGATTAGAAGTCTAACTAGTGTTGAAACGGCTAGACTAGTTTACTTTAGCTATTTCCATAGCATAATGTAAGGAAATTAATATATTAACTTTGGCCTCTCAATACATTTATGAAAATGTAATGTACGTACACAAAAATAAAAGTAGTTTTACAAAAATAAGTGATATTCATTCTATAAATACTAGGAACAGACACAAGCTAGTAGTACCGGTTGCTCGACTCCATCTAAACTAAGTTTGTATAAAAAGGGTTATTATAGTATTAAAGAATTTATAGATGATAATAACCCCTGGAAATGAGGTGATCACTACCAAGCTATTTCTAATTTGTTGTGTTGTTAATTTGTGTAACATTCATGATTGTAAGCTGTTATTTAAAAAAAAGTCCCGCTGGGTTTCTTGCTGGTTCTTCCCAGGACAGAGGTTTTTTTTCGAACCAGTGGTAATTATACAAAAGAGTGACTTTCAATAAGTATTATTTATAATCTATATTGAATAAAAAAAAGTTTCTGTTTCTGTTTCTGTTTCTTGGTCACTCGCGGTAAACAAAGAGGAACCCCTAGGCTGGCCCGTGGTGTAGGGCCAGCCCGAGGTGGCCACTAACCGAGAAAGCTTTGCGAACCCACTTCGGATGTGTGTCAGTGGGCTGCGGCGAGAGGGGTGTCCTCTGCCCTGCCGCTGCAGCCGAGGTGGAGTCGTGGAGGAAGAGGAGTGTTGATATGACGATGCGCTACTCGCCCTGTCCTCCGCGACTCAGACGAGGCCGCACCGTTAATGCGGTGGTTGTGGGCTCGCGGGGGAGAGGAGTGTCGGTATTGCGAGGTGCCGCTCTCCCTACCCTCCGCGGCCGAAACGTTGGCGGCGGAGCTATAGACCAGATCCGCCGCTGGGGACGGGAATTCAGGTGCTACCGAGCGCTCGATTTTCCTGGCCTCATGGCCTCCGCGTATCGGACTCGGGGGGGGGGGGGGGGCGTTACGCAGGTAGAGTTGGGGGCCGTCGAGAAAGGTGTGTCTTGTGTTCCTGATGCGCCTTGCCTGAGAAGGGGGATAGGGAGAAGAAGTCCTCCCCCGAGAAGGGGCTGCCATAAGGCGGCCAGCGCTGGTGGGGCCGCGGAAGTGTGCGAAAGCGTTCCCGCGGCCCTGCCAATATGCGGCGAAAGTGGAACACCATGGGCTTTTAGTCGGTGCGAGTTCGACATAACCCGTCTTTGCCCCCGTGAGGCGGGTATGCGTAGGCATTTACCCATGTAAAAAAGGACTGTATGATAATTAAGTTACTAGTATAAGATTTTTTTATTATAGTTTTCGTAATAGTACGTAAGTACACACGTAGTACGTTAATACTTATTCTTCTGAAATAGGTCCTCTGTCTGACTTTAACACGATTAAATCATAAAGAAAGAAAGAAAGAATGGAAAACCTAAGTAAACGCTAGTAATTATTTATCTTAGTACTAATCTTACATCAGCTCTTGGACTATATAACTCGTTTGAC
Organism: Parnassius glacialis; assembly: GCA_033319125.1. Classification (NCBI taxonomy): domain Eukaryota; kingdom Metazoa; phylum Arthropoda; class Insecta; order Lepidoptera; family Papilionidae; genus Parnassius; species Parnassius glacialis. Next base: position 37,324,629 of record JAVANC010000018.1, read on the forward strand.
ACAATAAAATCATAAGGAAAGGAAAACTGAAAACTCAAGGTAGATAGGTTTCAGCTGTGCATTAATATGTCAGTCAATCAGTCAGTTTACTCGTGTTTAGGTAGGTAGGATCCACGTACAGTAATAATAAACGTACCTATTGTAAGAAGAGGAGAAGTACTCATTTTGCAATATGCAACATATTGCAAATGATGCATATGCAAAATTAAGATTACAACGTGAACGTCCTTGAAACTCAGATAATTTACGTACTTACCATTTTCTGGTTTACATTTTTTGCTATTTACAAACATGGCGTCACGCAATGGCATTATTAATGAAAGAGTGCCAATGAGAAGCGCTGATATTTTGTATTCTCTTTCTTTAATCGACCAAGTAAGTGTTTGACTAACAACCCTAATGGATGCGCCAGTAACTTGAGTTCTTCGATACATTTTGTGGACTGTATTTGGTACATACAACGAGCAGAGCAAGGAAAATGGATGAGAGTGGAATGCACGCACTAACCTTGTGAAGGGCTGCTTCGCCTTCCTCCCGACGCGTCAGCTAACTGCAGGTCACTACGTAGTCGGCGCACGCACTCTAGTAGATCAGTTCTAGATATCACACTCCTTTACTATCGACTTATTGTAATCGCGGAAAGCGCGTCACATTTGTGAAATTACAAGGACACAATGTCCGGTGATAAATTAATATTAAATCGGGGTCGAAGGACTTAATGTCCTCGTGAGCGGTATGAGCGATCGCGGGTATTGTTCAATTGCAACTGGATTGCCGTTGCGTGGCGCTGTGTCGCCCTCAACAGCAGTGAGTGCATAATGAAAGGAGAAGAGAAGGCGGGGGTTAAAGGTTATGTACCAAGTATTCTATTAGATTTATAAATTAGGTTGTTAACTGGCGTTACCACCTAATAAAAAGTATATTATGCTTATCTTGTATAAGTAGGCAGTCACTAGTACTGGGAGGCCTACTTATACTAAACGATTTTGTAAGGTCATTGACATAATACGCGAAAAAAATAATAAATCTGTAACTATGGCGTCAGTAACTAGGTACCTAATTATGTAGATCTACCTATAAATAATAATATCTTAGCTTAAATGAAACTAATTTTTACGGATTTTATCGCGTTTAATTTAACTTTTTAATTCCCGACGTTTTGGGTGCTTTACAGCACCCATGGTGCAGGGGGGGGGACTGAGGTGTCTGACGTCCCGATTAGGGTTGCCATCTCCTAAAATGAAAAAGCCGGTCTCGGCGCTCCAAAAAGCCGGACTTTTGACCCTAAAAGCCTGACAGTAAATTTTAGCTAAACATACCTTTCTGAGGCCATGCAAGCCAAAAAACTCACCAACTCCAACCCCCCGAGAAAAAAAAACTAAAATACTCCGTTACATACGTTAATTGTTTATTAATCAATCACAGCACAGTTTCAAGTGTATACATTACTTATTTATTTATTCTGCAAGCGATGCGTGCAACGCTTTACACTAACAAAAAGCCTAACAAAAGCCGAACAGGCCGGACACATAAAAATTTGGCCGGACACAACTCGAAAAAGCTAAACATGTCCGGCTTTAGCCGGACAGATGGCAACCCTAGTCCCGATGTCATAGTTAGCTCCGCTACATTTTTGAATATTAACTTTTGGTCCGAACTACGCAAAAAGTTAAATTAAACGCGATAAAATCTGTAAAAATTAGTTTCATTTAATGTGTAGTCTTCGCGTAAATATAAGAAATCAATATCTTACCTTTCGATATCCTTAGGAACAGTAAAGAATGAAAAGTCGACATTCCTATTGTTATTTATGCACCCGTATGCTATGCAGTACCTTTTGGCTTTTTGAGTGGCCATACTTGAATAAAATCTGAAAAATAAATATCAAAAGTGCCTAAATACTTATAAGAGAAAAATACTTTTTTGTTAACCTAAGTCGCGCGTCAGCTTAAGCACGCGTGTGACAGACACCTCACTGAATTAGCCTCTTGTAGGCGGCCGCGCAGCGTAGGTAGGCATATATTCATGCCTAAAGCGCGGAGTGAGACAGGCCTGGTTTGAGTTGATTTGGTATTTAGGTTGCGCATTATGTAAATTCGGTAGCGTTACACTTGGTATTGCGTTTCTTTCGTCTTCTTTGCGAAGCTATCACTTGCATAGAAATGTAAATCATAAATCAAATAACTTGTGTTGAGAATCTCCAGACTCTTAATGCAATTAATTTTATTAATATTTATCTCAAAATTATAGACAATCTCTCTGATTTAACATTATGTTTTTGATTTGCATATTTTGTGCATTGTTAATGGTTTCTTAAATGGCATAAAGTAATGATTTCTTACTTACACGAATACTTGGCATTGAAATCTTAATCTAATTAATCTTATGGCCACCCCGTTCACCCGATTTGAACCCCCTGGACTTCTTCTATTGGGGTTGTCTTAAAAACAGGGTCTACTCAAAACCCATTGTGACATTGGACGAGCTTCGTCGAAATATCACTCAGGCTGCTGATTACATTAATAGCAGAAGATATGCAAGACAAATTAAACGATCATTTTTAAGGCGATGTCGTGCATGTATTAATGCTGGTAGCAAACAGTTCGAACATTTGCTAATAATGTTAATAACTTAATAAATTACACGTGAAACTATTTGTACCATTTGTTTTGAAATATTAAAAATTTTTCAAGAACTAATACTTTTATTACACCCGACCGTCATTTGGCCCCTGTTAAGAAATAATAGGCCCATATTTTTTTATAACTTGTTTTCCTAGAGTATTATACCATTTTGGAATGTTGGTTAGTAGCGTCAATTTTTAAAAAAACTTGCCATACTAGTGTTCATACTTTTTTTTACACCACGATAAGTTAAATTTGGTTAAAAGTAAAAATCTTCAAAAAATTTAGGGAATAAAATAAGTTTTATTAATTTTCGTGATAAAACAAGAGTTATTCTGGAGTTTTTAAGAATTGTGGTAGATAGCAATACTATTCAAGTTGCCTATAAAAAAAAAGAAAAAAATATTTAAAAAATTGTGGTCATGGTAGTGAAAAATATCATAAACGGTCTCAATTTCTAAAGAATTTCATTTTTTTATATAACTTAAAATATAATTGGGATATATATTTTTTTCTTTTTTTCCCCGATTAGTCCGGGGCAGGTCTATCCTCCGGTGTTGGTTTATCGTTGAATTTTGGGACACGTTGTATATGGTTACTATTCCAGAAATGAATATCTCAACAGGAAGAAGCTTTTGGCATCGTTAAGAGAAGCTGTTTAGCGGGGTAAAACTGCTTTAACCAAAATGTTAAAAGATATTGGTTTTTCGTATAAAAAAACAGACAAAAGAAAAATTTAAATAGAACGTTATGACATAATTTTAAAACGGATAAGTTTTTTGAGAGAAGCAAAAAATATTGATAACTGGGATAGTGTCGTGTTCATTGACGAGACATGGCTAAACGCCAATCACACGGTTTTCCCGTTCTTGGACGGATGATACACAAGCGTCGACGTCGAAAGTACCAATGGGTAAGGGGGCCCGTCTGATAATATGCCACGTAGGTTCTGCAAAATACGGCTTTGTGGAGAACGCGTTACTGGCATTTCAATCAAAAACCACAAATGACTACCACGAGGAAATGAATGCCACTACATTTAAAGAGTGGTTCCAGAATGTGTTTTTGCACAGCATACCAGATCCTTCTGAAATATTCATGGATAATGCCTCCTATCACTCGGGTTAAATACAGAAACCACCTACTCAAGCTAATAAAAAAGATGAAATGGTGGCTTGGTTACAAGCAAAAGGCATTGATGCAAATATGCAGATGCTAAAACCAGAGCTAATTAAATTAGTTAAAGAAAATCAAGCGGCAAATGTGCGATACGAAATCGATGAACTGGCTCTGGAGTACGGTCATCGCGTTCTAAGAATTCCACCGTATCATTGCCAATATATCATCGCGATTGAGCTAATCTGGGCTCAAATAAAAGGTTACGCCGCCCGCCACAATACTTCCCCGCCATTCAGCACGAAAAAGATGATGACCTTATTAAAAGAAGCCTGCGGGGAAGTCACAAGAGATGACTGGGCAAAGGTTGTTGAGAAGACTAAAAACCTGATTGTGGAACATTTTGATCGAGATATCAGGATTGATTCTGCTATTGATAATAATATAAATATATATGTAGGCGAAGATGATGATGAAGACACCACCTCCTCAAGTGAATCGGAGTCTGATTAATATTCTGTACACACATTCAATTCAATGTACTTTATTGCATAGAAATACAGATTGTAACTTTGTAACAAAGAATAAGTAAAACAATTTTATTATATTAATATTACCTTTTTTGGTTTCCACTTAAATTACTAAAATATAAATTTTAAATGATTCCGCCAATTTAAAACGAAAATAATCTTAAAAATAACGCGGCGGTTCATTTTGGAGGAACGGTAACGAACTCAGTGTTATGTTGTGCCCATCTAGTCGTGACTAACTGATAGGTGTCAGGAACGCATTCTCTGAACGGCCGAACTATAATAATTAATATATAAATGACTTTACTGAGTTGCAGCGCTAAGGGCTGCGGTTCGAATCCCGCACGGACCTAGGACTAGGCTAGACCAAATAATAGGTAGGAAGTGCGGGAGGTTTTCGTCTTGTTTTTAAACTTTACATTTTTTATTTACATTTTTGTCAGCTAAAACTATTTTAATTTTGTTTGAAGTAAGTAGAAACAATTATTTTTTAAAAAGTTAATCGCAAATTATAAATATTTGTTAAATACATTTTACATTTTTTTATATACATTATATTCTACGTTTTACCACAGCAAATTTATTTATTTATTTAATTCAAAAATTTGTGGCTTGCAGAAAATCCAATACGCACACTAGATTAAATTTTACATGCAAAAAATTTTTCAATAATTGTATTCATCCATAACAACAGAAATTAATAATCATAAATTAATTAATTATAAAATAATAGTAATATAAAATCTCATAGCTTTTGGCAGCCCGTATCAAGAAATTAAAATGGTAATAAAGCCAACTAAAACAAAATATAAAGTATTAATAATTATACAATGAAATATTTTGTCATATCAATTTATAATGCAATGTCAATAAAAACTACATCGATATATATGTACTACGTACTAGATTTCGCATTCCGAACATACAATTTTCAATTGAACTGAACTTCGCGTAGTGTAAATTTTCTATGACTGTACTGCAATCCGTACAGTGTGTCTTTTAGTGTGGTTTCAATGTACTAGTTAGTCTGTGGTTTCAATATACATGCAATATACATTCAATATACATGGTTACAATATAGTGATTATATTCTATTTGGATTTCAAATTAAAGTTTAAATTAAAAACTGACCGTGCAGGCGCAACGCGATTAAATCAACTGCGCATGTGCATCTCTGTGAACTTGGAACCCGAAATAAAAAAAATAAAAAAATAATAATTCATACATATTCTACAAACAACGCAGATGATTGTAATACCGTTTATTCGTTTGTAGTTCCTGAAAAATCTTGTGATAATTACTAAAAGTTGTAATTTTTCATGAAATATAATAAGTTCAAAAAAAAAATCTTGATTACCAATGCGTTAAGAATCGTTTGTAGATGATTGCAATACTAAAAGATTTTTATTGTAGGTTTTTTTTTAATTCTAAAAAGAGTTATAATTTGAAAAAATTGTAAAGATAATAAAAATTGATACATATTCTACAAACAACGCAGGTGATCGTAATAATCTTCATTCGTTTGTAGTACTGAAAAATCTTCTGAAAATCACGAAAGGTTGTAAATTTTCATGAAATATGATAATTTTTGAAAAATGGGTTAAGAATCGTTTGTTTGAATGTAATACTAAAAAAAAAGTTTATTACCGGACCTGAATCTTGAAAGATATTATTATTAAAAAAAATCTATCACCCGAATGAACTACAAACGACACAGATGATTGTAATACCGTTTATTTGTTTGTAGTCCTAAAAAATCTTCCGATAATTACTAAAAGTTGTAATTTTTATGAAATATGATAATTTTCGAAAAATTTGATTACCAATGCGTTATGAATCGTTTGTAGATGATTGTAATACTAAAAAAAAATTGTTGCCGGACCTGAATCTTGAAAGATATTATTAATAAAAAAAAACTATTACCCAAATGAACTACATGTGAACAAATGATGCAGATGATTGTAATACCGTTTATTCTTTTGTAGTCCTAAAAAATCATCTGATAATTACTAAAAGTTGTAATTTTAAATGAAATATGATAATTTTCGTAAAATCTTGATATCAATGCATTCAGCATCGTTTGTAGATGATTGTATTAAAACAATTATTCTATCATAAGTCTTAAATTGTGAAGAAGCAATCTCACTTGGAATTAGTTCATTAAACAACTAGACCTGCAATCAATGAAGCCTATTCGACCAGTTTCAACTATGGCTCCATATATTGTCTTATGTTCAATTACTGTTTGTCGCAATAGTTTCCGGTACAAAAGTTAACAATTTACCAATGGGGAAGTGCTTAGTTATTAACTGTATATTTTTGCGCCGATGTAGTCAACCTCTTTCGATGCAGTCAACATTCGCCCTGAAAGCTTATTATCTCCAATTGGACTGCGTTGACCAATCTGCATTGTAGATAAAAAAGAAATTCAAATATCGAGCGAAATTGATGCATTTCGATTGAATTAACCCTTAATTCGACATCTCCGTGGCGCAGTGGCTTAGCAATCAGTTGTTGCGCTGGGGGCCGCGGGTTCGAATCCCACACGGAACAAGTATTTGTATGGCCTACAAATAATTGTTCCGGGGTTGGATGTTTGTCCTTGTGCAATTTAATGTTTGTAAACTGCCTCCACGACACAGGAGAAAATCCTAGTGTGGGGGTAACGTTTTTAAAAAAAAAAACAATTAACATTGAACCAATTTACTAATTTAGATATAGCAGTGCTTACAGAGAACACAAACTTACAAAGAATCACGAGATGCGAGAATCATATAATGTTGGTGCAAGCCTGAGGTGGCAACACTGCCTGCCGCTCTTTGATTGTCGGCGTACTCGCACCGGGCGGCACTGTGCCGCCTGCCTATGTCGCGCTCAATAAATTTAATTTTTGTAATAATTCAAAAAATATTTATTCCTAAAAATAGTACCAATGTCGTTCTAAAAGTTCAATGGGAGAATTAGAATTTTTTCAAATACTTTCAACCATTGAATCACGAGAAAAACCTAAAAATGTAAAAAAAGGCGGCGCCACGCTCATGGCGCGAGTGATTAAGGGTTCCATCACTATGCTAAATTATGGAGTTGACTACTGTTAAAGCACTCAGTTGACTTAAAAAGAATATAAACTATTGGAGAGTTGACTACAATGGGCTTTTAGTATAATCTCTTATGCATTTGGAGACTAAAGATACTTAACATCGGGTAAGGCAGATGACGTTGGCTCAGCTGCAAAACGCATGCGCAATTGCTTCAATTATAGAACATAAAGGTTTTAGTAATCCAGAATCAAAACATTAAATCAATTAAATCATCAAATCACTCAAATCATCAAATCAAATCAAAAACAAAAATAAACGGTATTACAATCCTCTGTGTCGTTTGTAGTTCATTCGGGTGAAAGATTTTTGTAAATAATAATATCTCTCAAGATTCAGGTCTGGTAATAAAACATTTTTAGTATTACATTCATCTACAAACGATTCTTAACCCATTGGTAATCAATATTTTTCAAAAATTATCATATTTCATGAAAATTTACAACCTTTAGTGATTTTCAGAAGATTTTTCAGGACTACAAACGAATGAAGGTTATTACAATCACCTGCGTTGTTTGTAGTATATGTATCAATTTTTATTATCTTTACAATTTTTTTCAAATTATAACTCTTTTTAGAATAAAAAAAACCTACAATAAAAATCTTTTAGTATTACAATCATCTACAAACGATTCTTAACGCATTGGTAATCAAGATTTTTTTGAAATTATTATATTTCATGAAAAATTAAAACTATTAGTAATTATCAGACTACAATATCATCAGTATTACAATCATCTGCGTTGTTTGTAGAATATGTATGAATTATTATTTTTTATTTTTTTTTATTTAGGGTTCCAAGTTCACAGAGATGCACATGCGCAGTTGATTTAATCGCGTTGCGCCTGCACGGTCAGTTTTGCGACTCTACTATCACCCGCGCATGCGCGATGACGTGGAGTAGTCGACATTTTTTGTTTAGAATGGCTTCTCTAGTACGTAGTACATATAACCCAATGAAAAACTAATAATAATCCTAATATGCCCATAATTAAAATTACATCTTAAATATAAAGTATTAACTGGTACATAGGCTGCACTAAAAGTATCGGGAATGAAATATTTCCACTGTTCCTGTCATATTAAAATCTTTTTAATTCAAAACTCCTTGGTTTTAAAAATCGAATACCATTTATTTATTTAAAAAAAGATTCTCGGTCTTGTCACAAGGTTTTGTCAAACTTGTTTAGTCGTTGAGAAAATGGAATTGACTCGAGAAAATTCAAGAGCGATGATTTATTATGACTTTCGAAGTGGTTTAACACAAAAACAGTGTGTTGACCGGATGATTTCTGTATTTGGTGATAAAGCCCCCAAAACCACAATTTATCGCTGGTTTGCTGAATTTTAACGTGGACGTGTCAAGCTCAGTGATGATCCCCGTCACGGTCGTCCAAAAACTGCAGTCACCCAAGAAAACGTTGATGCTGTGCGTAAGCTGATTGAGGAAGATCGACATGTGACATACCGCGAAATTCAGGCAACTTTAGACATTGGCATGAGTCAAATACAAATAATCTTGCATGAACAATTAGGTGTAAAAAGTTGTTTTCCCGATGGATGGATACCGCATTCGCTATGTGAAGAGCAAAAAGCGGCTCGCGTTACTTGATGCGTCAGAACTCTCGAAAGATTCCATGCAGGATCCTCAAATGCTGTATACAACATCGTATCAGGTGACGAATCCTGGATATATGCGTACGAACCCGAAACAAAAAACCAGTCACGAGTTTGGGTGTTCGAAAATGAGTTAAAGCCAACAAAAATTGTTCGTTCACGGAGTGTTGCAAAAAAAAAATGGTGGCCACGTTTGTCTCCAAAACCGGCCATGTTACGACTATTCCTCTTGAGGGACAAAGAACGGTTAATGCAGAATGGTATGCTAGCATTTGTTTGCCACAGGTCGTTTCTGAACTCCCGTAAAGAGAACTGCAACCGCCGCATCATCCTCCATCACGACAATGCGAGTTCTCACACCGCACACAGAACAAAAGAGTTTTTAGAGCAAGAAAACATAGAATTATTAGACCATCCGCTGTTCAGCCCCGACCTAAGCCCTAATGATTTCTATACTTTCCCTAAAATAAAGAATAAATTGCGTGGACAGAGATTTTCATCACCTGAAGAAGCTGTGGACGCCTACAAAACTGCCATTTTGGAGACCCAAACTTCCGAATGCAATGGTTGCGGCAATGATTAGTTCCATTGTATGGAAAAATGTGTCAAATTTCGCGGAGAATACTTCGAAAAGCAATAAAATAAGCTCCTCTTCCCCCCCGGACTGCATCCAGTGCACACGTGTATTAAGACTGCTACGACTACGAGTAATTATTAGAGTTTTTATAAATTTAGTACATTAAATAATCCACTGCATAAAATAGGAGCTCATAATCTACGAAGAGATTTTTAACAAGTTGGCGCGCCGAGGGACAAAGACAGTGAGTCTTTTTCTATTTCTATGAGACCCTATTTACACATACGAGTGCAAAATAAAGAACTCGTGTTTAAAGTAATTATCCCTTTATACATTCCGCCAACCAACGTAAGGATAGTGCGAATAGGAAGTGCGAATACACATAATATAGACATCCCACTCGCTAATTAGCACTCACTCTAGTAGATTAATTAAGAAGCACGGAGCAACAAAGACGCACGAACCGCTCGCTCATAAGCGGACAATTACCTGCGTATGCGCATCACGTGCCATACTATATTGAAGCTACTGTCGCACAGAATAAAGTGCGCTCTCTTGTTGCCGACCTCTAGCAACTTTATTATATCCTGGTACAATGGAGCATCCAAGCGCGGCCGATATGTCCGTTTGCGACGATAACGAAACGACTTCTCCAACTTACGTATTTGCGCGCAGCCGGGCCGTTACTATGGAGGACTTCAATAGTTTTAAGGAGGAAATGAAAAGCATGATATCTTCTCTGTGGCTTGCACAACAAAAAGAAATAAAGTCTATACCGGACACCTTAAAGGAGATACAGAAAAGTAATACAAGTATTGAAAATTCAATTCAATCGCTTTCGCCTAAAAATGAGGAGTTGAGTAAAATGATATCACAGTTAGAGAGTAGGGTGATGGAATACAAAAATAATATTATACTCCTGGAGGATAAATTAGAAAACTTGCAAATGGCCTATCGAAAGGCTAATATTGAAATAAAAAATGTTCCCCGGGGCAAAAATGAAACTAAGGGCGACCTAGTTGAAATGGTTCTATGTCTATCTGCAAGTATTGGAGGTTCGCTGTGCAGAACGGATATCAAGGACATCTATAGAGTTCTGGGAAAGAAAAAAAGACTCTATGAATACCCCAATTATTGTTGAATTCGGGTCTACACTCATTAAATCCGACATTTTAAAACGGTGTAAATCTTTTAATAACACTAACAAAAATAAATTATGCACTAAACACCTGGGATCCCGCACATCATGTGACACTCCTATTTTTGTGTCAGAACAACTAACGGCAAAGGGCTCGCGGCTTTACTTCCTTGCACGGGATCTGGTCAAGACTGGAAAATATAAATTCTGTTGGACCGGATATGGGAGGGTAAATCCGTACCGTAAATCCGTAAATCGGAACATACTCCGATAATCACCATCAAATCGGAAGCCCAGGTGCAACAGCTTTTGAATGGAGACTGACTATCCTTGGTACTTCTTTTTTGTTCAATGTGTAATCTCGTTAATAATGTACTATTTTTGCTATTAGTTTTATTGATACTCTTGTTTTTTGCTTGCCTTGAAACTGTAAACAAGATTTATTTATTTAACACATACCAATACATCTGTCTAATTCACACTCACAAAACTTCGCACACCCTCATACACACTCAATATACACTATTTGACAACACACACTCACACACTTATCCACTCTACAACTGCAAACTACCACTCAAACACACAAAATTGCCTAATCACACCACTCAGAAAATATTTTTTGCGGATATACTAATGTTTTCTGTATTTTATTATGCAATAATCCCTTCAAACAACTGCTACCCCATAATAAACGATGTCACAATTTTTATGACGTTCAACACAATCGAATTCTATAGTGCAGAAAAAGTTATATACATGTCCCCTGAATTTGGTAACACATGTTTCTATTTTTACTATATTCAATATGGATGATGCCCTTAATACCTTAAATGATCTAGACAACGTAGAAATTGCAGACTCTTCTTTGGCAGATATTGAAAATCTACATAAATTTATTAATGTATCAGAAAAAGACCTAACAATAATATGTCAGAATATAAGAAGTGTTTACAAAAATTTTGACGATTTTCTTGTTTCCATTACTCAGTTAAAGTTTAATCCAGACCTAATAATTTTGACTGAATGTTGGACAAATAAAGATAAACCCATCCCACACTTATCAAACTATGCTTCGTATTACAGTACTCGCTATTTAAACCAGAATGATGGAGTCATCGTTTATATAAAAGATGACATATCAGCTAATATAAAAGAAATAATTCTAGATGACTCTTCTTGCTTACAAATGGAGACTACCAACTACACTGTATTAACAATATATAGGTCACCATCGAATGTCAATGTTGATAGATTTGTTAGCTCCCTAAACACACAACTTGAATTAATCCAATCTCATAGATGCATTATAATAGCTGGCGACATAAATATAAACTTAATTCAAGATTTAAATGAACGTAGCACTATGCGCAATAATAGACTTGCATATCTTGACATGCTAAGTAATCACAGTATCATGATGGGTCATTGTCTACCAACGCGGGATGGTAGTTGTCTAGACCACATAATGCTTAAACTGGATAGACGAATTCTGACTGCTAAAATTGCTATTCTAGACACTACCATAACTGATCATTCTATGACTTTTTTACATTTTTCTAACTTATACACTAAGCATAAAACTCAGAGAGTCAAATTGGTCACTGACTATGACATGGCAATCACGAGTATGGTAGACAAAAATATCCAAGATCTGCTGCTATATGATGATCCTGAGATCATTTCTAATCTTCTGATCTCTCACGTCACACAATCTCTTAGAGAACACTCTCGGAAGACTCGTATCCCAAGGAGCCAAAGGACTATTAAGGCTTGGATAACTCCAGGGGCTTTGCGCTGTATTAAAAATAGAAACGAAATGCAAAAAAAATTACGTTCCAACCCTCATGATGAAGTCCTTAAAATTACATATAAGCGTTATCGCAATTTTTGTACCAACTTGTTAAAGAAACATAAGCGTTCTTATGAAAGACAACAATTAGAAAATTCATCAAAAGATTCAAGAGCTCTTTGGAAACACATAAGGAACATCACACATTTGAATCAAGACAAAACTGGAAGTTTTAAACTCTTGACAACCAAACAAACCCCGGAGGAGTCAGTTGACTATGTCAATGACTTTTTTGCAGGCGTGGTAGAGAACCTGGCAAGCAGTATCTCAGCTGTGAATAACCCTCATGATCTGTCAACTCATCTTGTGGATAAGACCCAACTCACAACTTTTTGCCTATTGGAAACAGATCACCAAGAGGTAAATGACATTATAATGAGTCTGAAATCAAACAGTGCTCCTGGTTGTGACCATGTTCCAGCTAGTTTTTTGAAACTAGCTCGGTATATACTGGTCCCAGTCATCTGTCACCTAGCCAACTGTTGCTTTAGGAAAGGTGTCTTCCCAAGTTTATTAAAACGAGCTATTGTTACCCCGGTGCACAAGGGTGGGAATAGGGAGGATGTTAATAATTACAGACCTATATCGGTGCTTCCTTCACTGTCCAAAATACTAGAGAAGCTTATTAATAAAAGACTGGTAACCTTCCTAAAAAATACAACATATTGGCAGATTCACAATACGGCTTCCAATCAGGAAAATCTACCCAGGATGCTATTTTATCCCTAACATCACTCATAGCTAATCAGTTGGATAGTGGAGGCAAATGCTTGACGATATTCTTAGACCTGAAGAAGGCCTTTGACACCGTATCTGTTCCCATTCTCGTGCGCAAACTAGAAAAAGTTGGAGTTAGAGGTACTCCATTAAATTTAATTAAAAGTTATTTGAGTGGCAGGAAGCAGAAGGTTAGGGTGGGTAGTTTTGTGAGCAACGATGCTGACTTAACTTTTGGTGTACCACAGGGCTCAGTTCTTGGGCCAACATTATTCCTCATTTACATCAATGAGCTTTGCAGTATGTCCCTAAACAGTACCTCGATCTTCTCTTACGCTGATGATACTGCCATGGTCATTACTGGCAACTCCTGGGACTCTATCAAAAAGAACGCGGAATCGGCACTTTTTACTACTGCTTTATGGTTAAGGTTAAACCTACTTTCGTTAAATACATTTAAAGACTAACTTTATGTGTTTCTCTATAAGCAATAGAACGCAACCAAACTCAGATTACAATCTCACGATACATAATTGCTGTCTTCTAAATGCTTCAAACTGCAACTGTCCAATCATTGCCAAAGTGAACTCCACAAAATATCTGGGAGTAATGATTGATGACAGACTTTCATGGCACGCCCACACTGACCTTATTACAAGTCGCATCAGAAAATTAATCTGGATTTTTAAAATTTTACGACATTCTGCGAAAGAAGACCTATTAAAACGCATATATGTTTCTTTGGCGCAGTCTATCATGACTTACTGCATTCCTGTATGGGGTGGTGCATCAAAAATAAAATTTTTAGTAGCTAAACGTGCGCAGCGCGCACTTCTGAAGGTCATGTTCTTTAAAAAACGTAGGTTCCATACCCAAGCACTCTATGCCGTAGCAGATTTGTTGTCATTACGTAAATTATATATCCTGCATACTGTTGTTAAAAAACACAAATCTCTCCCACTTGACACTTCTATATTCACCAGAAGAAGGATTGACTCAGTAGCTAAAATGCAAACATGTAAAACATTTTTTGCTAGACAACAACACGCAAACCTGTCATGTCAACTATATAATAAGGCCAACAAAGCACTTAACATCTATACCAAAACAACTTTTGAATGCAAGGATCTAGTCCTGAATTGGCTTAAGCCACTAACTTATGAGGAAGTAGAGAGCATGATTAGGTTTTAAACATAGAATTACATCCGCACATAGTATAGAAACACACACACACACACACACACACACACACACACACACACACACACACACACACACACACACACACACACACACACACACACACACACACACACACACACACACACACACACACACACACACACACACACACACACACACACATCCTATTCAATCACACAAGAGTAAAAATTGTATGCATGCCTTATTTAAATAATTAGTATGTAGTCTCTCAGTTCATTAAAAATAGTAGTCTAAATATATGTTGTAAAAGTGTTTTTGGAAGAGCGGAGTTTCCTAGAACAAGCAATTTATTTAGCTTAAAAGGAATCTCCAAACATAGAAAACTTGTATATTTAGACTTAAGTTAATGAAATAAACATTTTTGATTTTGATTTTTTGATTTTGAAATACATTTTTAAATAGTAATGTTGTGTCACTTCCTTGATTCCCGAAATTTTCAGTGCCGCCCTCGTACATGAAGATAAGGTAAGGTCTCATCAGTCAACGAAATTAAATTGTCGAATTATTAATTGTCATGTTATCAATAATTTTGTATAAAGGCGGCTCTTCACGTTGGCCAACATACTGGCGAATGTGTTGGCCAATAACGATGGCCATCGTGTAGAGCGGATGTTTATGCTTACGTTGGTGTGTATTGGAATGATGTCCCACAAGTTGGCGCGAGATTCGTGTGGTGTCGGTTTTTTACAATAGATCAAAGATTTGTGGCAGAGTATTAGCCGTCGCGTCCACACGTTGGGAGCACGTTCAGTTTGTTGCGAGCTCCTAGAGTGATCGCAAGGACCTGATTTAGATTTTATTAGCACGCATCGTAACTAGTGTCTACATAATGGCAGTAACAATGACCAGTGAAAAAACCTTTCGCTTTATAGAGCCTTACCAAGCCGAAAATTGTTTGTGAAACACATGTTTTACAAGTCTTTTTAAAAAAAAACGTTACCCCCACACTAGGATTTTCTCCTGTATCGTGGAGGCAGTTTACAAACATAAATTGCATAAGGACAAACATCCAGACCCGGAGCAATTATTTGCAGGACATACAGATACTTGTTCCGTGCGGGAATCGAACCCGCGGCCCCCAGCGCAGCAACTCATTGGTAAGCCACTACGCCACGGAGCCGTCAAGAAATAAAATTTCTTTTTTTCCATTTCTTTTTGATCAACCTTTACTTATACACATTCACGTTGTAGTGGTATGCTGTGAATAAATAAACCGCAGCAGCTGTTAGCGCCTCTATAATCATATTAATAAATTCGTCCGCACATTGGCCTGAACCGAAGCAAACTGAACGACCTTCCAACGTGTGGACGCGATATTCATACGCATATTCTTGGCCAATATCTTTGCTAAGACATTCGCCACTATGTTGGCCAATGTGAAGAGCCGCCGTAAAAGAGTCAGCAGACGTGTTATACTCTCTGCAAATAGGTCAATTTCATAGTGTTAAGTGAGTACGTCTCCAATAAGTGTTAATGCATGAAGCCAGAGTAATATTGTATAATACCTAGCGTCTGTAAATGCATTAGTTTACACTACGTATAAATGTTTCAAATAGTTATTTCAGTTTAAGCTCAGAATAATTGCACGTACATGTACACGAACACGAAAACGAACACACGCACACGCACAAACTCTCTCTCTCTCTCTCTCACACACACACATATACACACACACACTCACTCATACACACACTCACTAACAGATAAATATGTTCCATGCCTATGAAGTTAAAAAAAGGTAATTTCGTACCTTCATGAATTAAATTATAATGCCATTGAAGCTTTAATATCCTAAACCTACAAACTGTACCCACTAACACGCACACAAGACACGCACACACACACACACACACACACACACACACACACACACATATTATGCCATACATATCCATCACCGATCTATTATTTTTCTTAACTGCCTGTTCTTATACTTCTTACCATAATGTAATCAACTCGCTATGCTGTTTTAAAGAATTTCTTATAAAGAGCCGAACTACTGACTTTCATTCCACAGGTTACCCTAGCATGACAGTCAGGGGATCAACTTATTTCTATGTCATTTAGGCTAGCCATCTTGTTACAATTTATCTACAATAACTTTGTATTAAGTTTAAGGTTTTATTTGTCAATAAAAATTATTATTATTATTACTAACTCACTCTCATACACACACACACACGCATTCACTCACTGACTCGTTCACTCACTCATTCACATACACACACACGCGCGCTCACTTTGACGGTCACTAATCAGCTGATGCTCTTCAATGTACCTCGTGATCTCTACAGTTACTAATTTCCATTATTTTGGAGAACAAGGAGGTCATGGCGAAATACCTGTAAGATCTCTTCCCACTACACCGTATCATACCATGACCGTGTTAAGAACGTGTCAGGCAAATAAATATTATTTGTATTGAAAAGTATGACACTGTTCCCACTAAACCGTTCAGTCACCGATCAACACCGTCGCGTGCCATGCACGGAGCGTCAACAAATGTCGCGAGAATATTTTGCCGGTGCTGACACGTTCTGTGCATGACACGCGACGTTGCCAAACCTGTACGCGCAGGCGGAGAGCCGGCGAGTATACAGGTTGTAAACGCGTATGATGACCGTTATATAGGCGTTGTAAGCGCGTTGCCGTAACTTAGTAATTTGTTTGTGTTTTTTCTGACAATATTATTTTCAATTTTTTTCAGCAAAACATTAAATTGGAATGTAGACATTCGGAAATACTGAAAAAACTTTTCTTCATCATCAACTAAGTGTCTGAATAATGTCCAATACTCTCCTTCGGTTTTTCGTTCTTTTATAGAATCGTGAATCCAGTAGCGCCGAGTATTTTTTTTTTGCTTTCTTCTTCTTCCTCATCCAATATTAAAGCAAACATCGCCAGTTGTCTAACAGTTAATTTTCTGATAGCCATAACTATTTTACAATTAAAAAAATTGGTAGCACTCCAAGACGTCCACGCAACACTGTTACGCATGCGAGAATGAAACGGATTCCTATTGGTTTTGGTGGATGTTGCATACGGGCATCATACGGGTTACATACGAGTTGCATACTGGCATCATACGGGACGTAGGGTGGATGCCCCTATTACCAGCCTTTTAGTACCAATTTCAACTTTAAAAATTCCTGTTATTTTAATTAGGGCACAATATTTTTAAACATTTGTTTTAATCGATAGGTTATTTACCTAAAAATATAATGAACATTTATTTACAATCATGTTATTTCAAGAACAATTTTAAAAACGACGATAAGCAAAAAAGGCGTTATGGCTCAAATGCCAGCCAACCTGTACCGAATGTCGTCCTTTTGTGTACTTAATACCAGCATAGTATAGGGTTGTGCCTTTTGAGTTTTTGGTAAGTACCTATTGTAGGTAACTTTTAATTTTGAATTTGCATGTGACAAGCATGGGATATTACTAAAGCAGACGAAAACATTATTGTATTTTAACGTTTTACTACTTAACTTACTGTGTTTTAGTTTAAAGCAGTTCAATAAATTAAAGCAAATTATGATAAAATGTTATGTAGTTTATCGATTTCTAATAATTCAATCATCCAAGTTTTCAAATCATTATCGTCATTATAACCTTACACAAGTCCACTACGAAACATCCTCCTCCATAGACTGCCGCAAAGCCTGGTCCTAAACCACTTTACTTCTCATGAGTTTTTCATATATGTTCTAAGTTGTAATTAGTATTATTAAATTATAGTTTTTGCTTATCTATACAAATAAATAAAATTGAAGTGTCTGTTTGTAATGTCAAAATAAAAGTTTTTTGAAAGTATATATGGTACCTATAACAAAATTGTTCCGACTTATCTCCGAAACGGCTGGACCGATTTCGACGGGACTTTCACCGAACGATAGCTGATGTTATAAGGAGTAACTTAGGCTACTTATATTTTAGAAAAAGAATTAAGGTTCCGCTCAACATAAATAAAACCCAAAATTACACGCGGGTGAAGTCGCGGGGAACACATATATATATATATACTATATTTATTGCTTGATTTTTCTTCTTTTTCAAAGAATAATTGAATACATAAGCTGTCCTTAATATACACCGAATGTCAGATAGAAAAGCTAGTACATCTTTTGCTAAACTTTAAAATCTAAAATCAAATTTTAAAACAGAGGAATTGATCATAGTATTTATTCCAGTTTATGACAGCCCTGATTTATATTACGTGGCTGAAATTAGGTACTTCTTATTAGGTACGTCAAACCAAATAACAGCCGGGCGGCTGACATTATGCACTCCATACATTTCGTATATCTAATTACAGCCCCATTAATTTCCACTAAAAGAAAATAAATAACTTGTAAATTTTAACAAAAATAACTGCATTACTATGTCTATAGTCATATTCATACAAATCAAAAAGCCTATATATGAGATAATGTAAAGTAAGCATAATTTTACCGGTATCATTACTTATCTTGTCAAGAAATTAGGAAAATGAGCGTTTTTCGTCGCGTACCTGTTTTGATTTTTAATTTAACACTGTTAGGCTTAAAACTGTGAGGTAATATTTGAAATATACTTTCCTCTAGTTACGAAGAATTTTTAGGTGACAATATTTGTAGTTATGTCGTTAGGTCATGTAGAAAGAATGAATGAGGAAAGAGTGACAAAGAAAACTTATGTTGCAGATGTGAACGGCAGAGTCGGGAAGGGTCGCCCTAGGTGAAAGTTTATCGACCAAATTGGCGATATATTGAAAATGGGCCAAATCAAGAGTACCTTTAACCGACGAGCGTGTATGCGTAGGTATATGGATGTGGAGGAAGCGAGAGAGGTCTGTCAGGATCGTGCCAAATGGAAGTCCATAGTCTCTGCCTACCCCTCTGGGTGACAGGCGTGAGTGTTTATGTTTTTATGTTTTATTTGTAGTTAAGACTAATAGAAATCTTATTTACGAAGTAAAAAGGCGAAAAGGCTGGAATTAGGGGCATGGCTGGTATTAGGGGCATTCACCCTATACGGGCACAGAACGCCGTCGATCCGTTCAGTGGGCATAGTAGAGAGTATCGTCTTGCTTTTCGTGCCTGATACGCTCCTAGCACGGTCATGGTATGATACGGTGTAGTGGGCAGACACCAGTATTTTGACGGGTCTGAACGGTCACCTTTTTAGGGATTGGATGCACAAAGGCTGTTCCATGAGCTTGGAACGACATCTAAAGAATAAGAGAACAAGCATAAGAACCGTTGGAGCACACGTCTTCGGCGCATCGAGAACAGATATACTCTCTGACGTACACAAAAAATAAAATATATCGGCCAGAGAAAACTGCGTGGAAAGAGGTGCCATAGTGATTGTGTAGAATGTGGACAGAGCGGAGTTGAGTCCCTCTAGAATACGCGGGACAGCCTGAGCATCCACGTCCAGAAGGAAAATAGTTTGGGCGTAGATGCCCAGTGAGGGATTCTCTAAGATTAGCGATGAAGGTACTGTCCTGGAGTAGATTTTATTTAACACTGCTTTCATGTGTTTTTTCCACTGAACTATATTATAATACTAAATAAGTAGTTATAATTTATAATAAATAGCTGCCAGAGGCGCGCCAATGTGGTGCTAGCATAGGGCGCTGTGGACATATCCGCCTCTGTCTGTAAGTTAGAAAATAAAAGTAATATAGAAAAAAGTCTTAGTCTCTTTTCACATCAACCCTCCCTAAGCTGCCGCAAACGTAATGCTCTAATAAGCCGCGTATCCACCAAAAATGTTGACAACATTTGTTTCCAACTGTTTACAACTCAACAAAAATTACCAACATTTGTTTCCGATGTTGCCGACAAATGTTTTTTTTTTATATGATAAGGGTGACAAACGAGCACACAGTCCACCTGATGGTAAGTGGTTGCTGCGGCCCATAGACATCTACATCTATCCTCTATTACAAATCAAAATGTAGATGCGTTGTCACCCGTGAGGACTAAGATGGAATGCCTTATTTCCAGTAAAAAGGGCCTCTGGCCACCTGCACTCACCAAGCGAAACGCAGAGGTAAACCTCTACTTCACGCTGGTTTTCTGTGAGGTCGTGGTACCACCCCGGTTCGAGCAGGCCCATCCGTGCGACAGCAAAAGCTGCCGCGTGGCTCTACCACTGTTAAAAAAGCTGCTGCGTGGCTCTACCACTGTTAAAATGCTGTTTCCAATAAGCGTCTCCACCGAGGGAACAAATGTTTGCAACAAGCGTATTCCTTTGATGTTTCCGCCGAAAATGGAAACACGGTTCCCGACATTGTTTCAAGTTTTGTTGCCAACACTAGGTAATTACAGAAACATTTGTTACCAACACGTGTTGGCAACGCAACTGTTGGTAACAAAATTTTAGTGGAGACGCGGCTATACAGTTGTTTTTAACAGATAACAGAACAATTATTAACCAAATAATTGTTATAATTATATATTTTATTTATTACAGATTTAATAATATGCATGTCTTTAGTATTTTCACAAATTTTTTTCGTGGTAGTTTTGTTGTGTTTGTGATTGATGCATCACTGATGCATAATGATGCATTTTGGAAGATTTTCACGACTGTTAACCCACAGACGGTCGATGACGACAGAATCTCAAGTTCATAAGGCGCCTAAACACATTTATAGATATTCCTAAACAAGTTTATTATAACAACATCGAAGCATCTGTTTCGTTGTTTCCCCTGACTGGACTGACCGTGCAAAAACTTTATACACATAATTTAAAATTAAAAATTTTGTACAACAGACTTCAATATAAATTATTAAGAATAACTCAAAAAGTATTGGTCAGACCTCGATCAAATTTATACTGCTTCACATGGGACCACATGTGAAGCATCAGCTTTCAAATGAAAAAAGAATCATCGAAATCGGTTCACCCAGTAAGAAGTTATGAGGTAACACACTTAAAAAAACATACAGTCGAATTGAGTCCCGGCTCCTTTTTGAAGTCGGTAGAAAATAGCATTGCACTTTTACGTATTAAAATTCACTTTACTTTAAAATATTAATTAAACGATAAAACAGAAACAACAAGTCGCTGGTATTCAAGTTCCTGCAAAAACGTCAAGCACAGAAGAAATAGTAGTAAGTACTACGTACTCCAAGTGAGTACCTCGGTGACCTATTAACTTCATTCGTAAATGTACATAGGTTTCTTTATTTATTGAAAACCTTATTTTCTCAAATATTTGTTTTACAATATTTCTATATTAATTATACAATGATCAATTACTATTGTCATTTATTACTCATATCACTTAATAAAATTTACATAATTATTAGATAACTGATGGTATAGTATAGGTATAGATGGTACTTATTACAGAAGACAAAATAGACGCACAAAAAAATTACGAATGAAATTAAATATTTTAAGATCGTGTTTATGATAAAATCTGTACAAATAAATAAAATTGAAGTGTCTGTTTGTAATGTCAAAAGTGCACCTTTTTATCTATACATCTATACAAATAAATAAAATTGAAGTGTCTGTTTGTAATGTCAAAAGTGCACCTTTTTACTAAATGCATATGAAATTATATACGGTACTAATAACAAAAATACAATTTTTAAAGTTTTTGTCTGTCTGTCTGTTTGTTCCGGCTAATCCCCGAAACGGCTCGATCTATTTTGACGGGATTTTCACTGGCAGATAGCTGATGTCACAAGAAGTAACTTAGGCTACTTTTATTTTAGAAAAAGAAAAGAATTAGAGCTTTCTGCAAAAAAATTAAAACCCCAAATAACACGCGGGCGAAGTCGCGGGGAACAGCTAGTATGTAATAAAATATTATGCCGCTGTAACAAGGCTTGAGACATAGAAGAATATAGAACATTCTAAGTTAATCCAGGTCATTTCACGCTTTCAACCAGAAGGTAATAGAAAACTCGTGATTAACATAAATATAACTACTAGTACAATCATAACGACAAAAATATGTTGAAAGGAGAAAAGGCTTTATTTACGTATAAGGTTATGTTTTGCTTGCATTAATAGTGTGAGCGTTACTATTTTTATGCCTATACATTTTATTACTTGTCAGAGGCCATTGACCCTTATTATCGGGAACATTCTCGTGTAACGTGACGCAATACGCAACTGGCTGTCGTGGCGGGCCGCCAGAAGTATAGGTAATTAAAGACAATAAAGAATTGATAATAATGTATTAAAACTGAAAAAGAATTTATTAATTTGAAGCGTGGCACTGCATAGTGCTTACAATCTTTTTTATAATTGGCTCAAATTTACTTGTAGCAACACGTAAAATTGTTTCCAAACTTTCATTTGCAAGGCGGTTTCGATTTTTTGTTTTATTATTATTTAGTATTGAAAAGGTTTGCTCACATATATAGGTAGAACCAAATAAGCTGGCACATTTCAGAGCGTTTATGCGCAACTCTTTATACGTATTTTTATCAATGCAGCGGTAAAAGTTCAGTAAGTCTCCTTCGTTGAATTTGTTGCGTATATCTTTGTCGTTTTGAATGTCGATAATTTCTAACTGCATTGACTCTGGTGCATTTTCAACTGAAATCGTGAAAGGATTGCTGAATATGTCCAACAGAGGTTTTACTTTTTTAAACTCCGAAAGTCTTGAAAATATTGAATCAAAATATCTAGCTTTTCTACATAACTGAAATTAATCGCAGTTTTGTTGAATTTTTCAGCCATTTTCTTATAATTCTGAAAATGATTGTAATTTACAGAATTCAATTGCGATCTGAAAAGTGTTAGCTTGCATTGAAAGGATGATACATGAGCGTAGAGCTGGGATATCAGTTGATTTTTGCCTTGAAGCCGTGTGTTCAAGACATTCAAATGATTTGTAATATCAACTAAAAAAGCCAAATCACACAACCAATCAGGATTTTTAAGTTCCGGGACATCCCTTTGCTTTTCCGCCAGAAATATTCCAATTTCTTCTATTAAATTTAGAAATCGTTCCAGTGTCAATCCACGACTTAGCCATCTTACTTCTGTATAATACAGTAAATCTCCATATTCGCTTTCGATGTCATCAAGGAATTGTTTGAATTGCCTGTGATTGAGTCCTCGTGATTTTATGAAATTTACAATCGAAACTACCACTTTCATGACATTTTGAAATTAATTTTTTTTTAGAACAGAGGGCTTCTTGGTGTATAATGCAGTGAAACTGCATGAGATCTTCAGTGTTTATGTTTTTTCCTTGCAGATGCTTTTTCAGCAAAGTAGCTAGCCCAGAATTGACACCAATCATCGAAGGAGCACCGTCAGTCGCAACTCCCGATAATTTTGATAAGTCCAAATCAGTTTTTGAACACTCATCCAAAAGTATATTGAGTATATCAAGTCCTCTGGTTTGACCTTTCGATGAACACATTCCTAATAACTCTTCTAAGACTTCAAAATCTTGAGTAACACCTCGTATGAATATCAGAAGTTGAGCTGTGGAACTAATATCAGTGGATTCGTCGAGTGCTAATGAAAAAAATTCAATGATCTTAGTTTTTTCATTTAATTGTTCCGCAATATTACCTGACAAAGACATAATTCGTCTTTGGATAGTCATACGATTCAGTTGAATTTTCTCAAACTTGTTTGCTGCTTCTGGACACATTTTCTTAGCGGCAATTTCTATGCATTCTTTTACAAAATCCCCATCATTGAAGGGGCGATTTCGCTTTGCTATCATTCGAGAAATTTCATAACTAACTTCTGTAGCTGTTTCTGAATCTTGAATGGGTTTTGTAAACCCATTCAAGATTTAGAAAATTTTATTTTAGAAAACGAAAAGAATTAGAGTTTTCTGCAAAAAAATTAAAACCCCAAATAACACGCGGGCGAAGTCGCGGGGAACAGCTAGTATGTAATAAAATATTATGCCGCTGTAATAAGGCTTGAGACATAGAAGAATATAGAACATTCTAAGTTAATCCAGGTCATTTCACGCTTTCAACCAGAAGGTAATATAAAACTCGTGATTAACATAAATATAACTACAATCATAACGACAAAAATATGTTGAAAGGAGAAAAGGCTTTATTTACGTATAAGGTTATGTTTTGCTTGCATTAATAGTGTGAGCGTTACTATTTTTATGCCTATACATTTTATTACTTGTCAGAGGCCATTGACCCTTATTATCGGGAACATTCTCGTGTAACGTGACGCAATACGCAACTGGCTGTCGTGGCGGGCCGCCAGAAGTATAGGTAATTAAAGACAATAAAGAATTGATAATAATGTATTAAAACTGAAAAAGAATTTATTAATTTGAAGCGTGACACTGCATAGTGCTTACAATCTTTTTTATAATTGGCTCAAATTTACTTGTAGCAACACGTAAAATTGTTTCCAAACTTTCATTTGCAAGGCGGTTTCGATTTTTTGTTTTATTATTATTTAGTATTGAAAAGGTTTGCTCACATATATAGGTAGAACCAAATAAGCTGGCACATTTCAGAGCGTTTATGCGCAACTCTTTATACGTATTTTTATCAATGCAGCGGTAAAAGTTCAGTAAGTCTCCTTCGTTGAATTTGTTGCGTATATCTTTGTCGTTTTGAATGTCGATAATTTCTAACTGCATTGACTCTGGTGCATTTTCAACTGAAATCGTGAAATGATTGCTGAATATGTCCAACAGCGGTTTTACTTTTTTAAACTCCGAAAGTCTTGAAAATATTGAATCAAAATATCTAGCTTTTCTACATAACTGAAATTAATCGCAGTTTTGTTGAATTTTCAGCCATTTTCTTATAATTCTGAAAATGATTGTAATTTACAGAATTCAATTGCGATCTGAAAAGTGTTAGCTTGCATTAAAAGGATGATACATGAGCGCAGAGCTGGGATATCAGTTGATTTTTGCCTTGAAGCCGTGTGTTCAAGACATTCAAATGATTTGTAATATCAACTAAAAAAGCCAAATCACACAACCAATCAGGATTTTTAAGTTCCGGGACATCCCTTTGCTTTTCCGCCAGAAATATTCCAATTTCTTCTATTAAATTTAGAAATCGTTCCAGTGTCAATCCACGACTTAGCCATCTTACTTCTGTATAATACAGTAAATCTCCATATTCGCTTTCGATGTCATCAAGGAATTGTTTGAATTGCCTGTGATTGAGTCCTCGTGATTTTATGAAATTTACAATCGAAACTACCACTTTCATGACATTTTGAAATTAATTTTTTTTTAGAACAGAGGGCTTCTTGGTGTATAATGCAGTGAAACTGCATGAGATCTTCAGTGTTTATGTTTTTTCCTTGCAGATGCTTTTTCAGCAAAGTAGCTAGCCCAGAATTGACACCAATCATCGAAGGAGCACCGTCAGTCGCAACTCCCGATAATTTTGATAAGTCCAAATCAGTTTTTGAACACTCATCCAAAAGTATATTGAGTATATCAACTCCTCTGGTTTGACCTTTCGATGAACACATTCCTAATAACTCTTCTAAGACTTCAAAATCTTGAGTAACACCTCGTATGAATATCAGAAGTTGAGCTGTGGAACTAATATCAGTGGATTCGTCGAGTGCTAATGAAAAAAATTCAATGATCTTAGTTTTTTCATTTAATTGTTCCGCAATATTACCTGACAAAGACATAATTCGTCTTTGGATAGTCATACGATTCAGTTGAATTTTCTCAAACATTTTTGCTGCTTCTGGACACATTTTCTTAGCGGCAATTTCTATGCATTCTTTTACAAAATCCCCATCATTGAAGGGGCGATTTCGCTTTGCTATCATTCGAGAAATTTCATAACTAACTTCTGTAGCTGTTTCTGAATCTTGAATGGGTTTTGTAAACCCATTCAAGATTTAGAAAATTTTATTTTAGAAAACGAAAAGAATTAGAGTTTTCTGCAAAAAAATTAAAACCCCAAATAACACGCGGGCGAAGTCGCGGGGAACAGCTAGTATGTAATAAAATATTATGCCGCTGTAACAAGGCTTGAGACATAGAAGAATATAGAACATTCTAAGTTAATCCAGGTCATTTCACGCTTTCAACCAGAAGGTAATATAAAACTCGTGATTAACATAAATATAACTACAATCATAACGACAAAAATATGTTGAAAGGAGAAAAGGCTTTATTTACGTATAAGGTTATGTTTTGCTTGCATTAATAGTTTGAGCGTTACTATTTTTATGCCTATACATTTTATTACCTGTCAGAGGCCATTGACCCTTATTATCGGGAACATTCTCGTGTAACGTGACGCAATACGCAACTGGCTGTCGTGGCGGGCCGCCAGAAGTATAGGTAATTAAAGACAATAAAGAATTGATAATAATGTATTAAAACTGAAAAAGAATTTATTAATTTGAAGCGTGGCACTGCATAGTGCTTACAATCTTTTTTATAATTGGCTCAAATTTACTTGTAGCAACACGTAAAATTGTTTCCAAACTTTCATTTGCAAGGCGGTTTCGATTTTTTGTTTTATTATTATTTAGTATTGAAAAGGTTTGCTCACATATATAGGTAGAACCAAATAAGCTGGCACATTTCAGAGCGTTTATGCGCAACTCTTTGTACGTATTTTTATCAATGCAGCGGTAAAAGTTCAGTAAGTCTCCTTCGTTGAATTTGTTGCGTAAATCTTTGTCGTTTTGAATGTCGATAATTTCTAACTGCATTGACTCTGGTGCATTTTCAACTGAAATCGTGAAAGGATTGCTGAATATGTCCAATAGAGGTTTCACTTTTTTAAACTCCGAAAATCTGTCTTGAAAATATTGAATCAAAATAATAATAATCGCAGTTTTGTTGAATTTTTCAGCCATTTCCTTATAATTCTGGAAATGATTGTAATTTACAGAATTCAATTGCGATCTGAAAAGTGTTAGCTTGCATTGAAAGGATGATACATGAGCGCAGAGCTGGGATATCAGTTGATTTTTGCCTTGAAGCCGTGTGTTCAAGACATTCAAATGATTTGTAATATCAACTAAAAAAGCCAAATCACACAACCAATCAGGATTTTTAAGTTCCGGGACATCCCTTTGCTTTTCCGCCAGAAATATTCCAATTTCTTCTATTAAATTTAGAAATCGTTCCAGTGTCAATCTACGACTTAGCCATCTTACTTCTGTATAATACAGTAAATCTCCATATTCGCTTTCGATGTCATCAAGGAATTGTTTGAATTGCATGTGATTGAGTCCTCGTGATTTTATGAAATTTACAATCGAAACTACCACTTTCATGACATTTTGAAATTCAATTTTTTTTTAGAACAGAGGGCTTCTTAGTGTATAATACAGTGAAACTGCATGAGATCTTCAGTGTTTATGTTTTTTCCTTGCAGATGCTTTTTCAGCAAAGTAGCTAGCCCAGAATTGACACCAATCATCGAAGGAGCACCGTCAGTCGCAACTCCCTATAATTTTGATTCAAAAGTACATTGAGTATATCAACTCCTCTTGTTTGACCTTTCAATGAACACATTCCTAATAACTCTTTTAAGACTTCAAAATCTTGAGTAACACCTCGTATGAATATCATAAGTTGAGCTGTGGAACTAATATCAGTTGATTCGTCGAGTGATAATGAAAAAAATTCAATGATCTTAGTTTTTTCATTTAATTGTTCCGCAATATTACCTGACAAAGACATAATTCGTCTTTGGATAGTCATACGATTCAGTTGAATTTTCTCAAACTTTTATGCTGCTTCTGGACACATTTTCTTAGCGGTAATTTCTATGCATTCTTTTACAAAATCCCCATCATTGAAGGGGCGATTTCGCTTTGCTATCATTCGAGAAATTTCATAACTAACTTCTGTAGCTGTTTCTGAATCTTGAATGGGTTTTGTAAACATAGCTTGCTGACCAATAAGCTTCCGTTTTAAAGACAACATTTTTGCTTTCTTAATTCGCCTGCAAACTTGGTAAAAGAAGGATGCTGTGTTTCATAGTGCCTTTTTACATTATATTCTTTTGCAATCGCAACAGAATTCTTGCAAATTAAACAAATGACTTTGTTATGCGACCATACAAAAAAGTATTTCTCAGTCCAAATTTCTTGAAACTGCCGATTTTTATCTTTAACCTCACGTTTTTTACTAGGTCCTGGCTTGTCCATTTTGCGTTCTTATCCTGGCTAGGATTAACACAGCACCTAAAAACTATTACAGTACCTACTTAAATTACCCATCCTTTTTAAATTACCAAAAATAATTGATTAAATAGGTAGGGAAACACTTATTAATAACAGAGTTTTACTTACGATTTCACAACACAATTATACACGGCACTTGACGGGAAATCTACGTTGAATGTGGATCAAAATATATGACACCGGCTAGTCGAGTTAAAATCTACACTAGAACTATTGACACTTCACTCAAATTAAAACCGAACTGTCGGTCGCTGTGGTTAGCGTGGCTTTTATACCGAGCGTATAGAGTCGAAAACTGTCTGGAGAAATCACGAAACCGACTCTGAAGCTTCGTGTATCTACCTACGCGAGCAATCGAGAATTCGGGACTATTGCTATCTCGCTTGCTCTAACAATATAACCCGTGGATAAGCCGCCACTGCGCTGCCGTCGTCGCCGCGCCGAAGGCCGCGGCGGTTCCTCAAGAAAATGAATTTAACCGAGATCAGCACGAACATTACCGATCGCTGTTAGCGACGCATGCACGGCGCACCGATAAGCGCATTTAAGAGCGCGCGCGCGAGATTCAAATTACTTTTCGAACATATTTTTTTGGTTTTATTCTGGAATATAATTCAATATTTTTCGAATGTACGAGAGTATTATTTTTGCTGTCGGCGGGCCACCAGTATTCGACCGGCGGGCCCTATGCGGCCCGCGGGCCACGGTCTGTGTATCTACGCTGTAAGGTGTCTCTAGTACCACATTCGAGGTTCCAGTCAATTAAATTTTTAAACATTATACTTTTGAAAATTATGACACTTAAATAACAATATAGAAACATTGGATATGGAATAAAATTTCAATAACGATAATGTTCCAAACTTCCAAGTTCCGTTGCTTTTAATTCGTCGTTAGGAAGATGATAAAAACTTCTGTCTTGGTCGTGTCTAGACGAAGACAAGCATCCAAACACAACTCAAGTAACTATCATCACTATTGTCTCGATAAATATACACAGTAAGTATACAGGGTATTTTTGGAACGCTCCCGAAAACTAAGACAGACGACAGTACCAAGTATACCTTTGATGAAGGATGGAATATAAAATCGATCCTGATGAAAGAAAAATCATCTTTTCACAACGTTTTATTAGCTTTATTCATTCTCTATCATGTTAGTACAGCTAAATGAAACGATAATTTCATAAAAAAATAATGAAAATACTGAAACATAAAACCAGCAGTGGAATTACTGAATTGCAATCAGCTGATTAAAGGTCAATGTACGCGCGAACGCTGAAAAATAGAACGCTGGCCTTGAACCTGGGCACTGAGCGATTTATGAGTGAGTAGTACGAAGGGGGCGCCACGGGGGAACAAACCGCCAGTATACTGTGGCCGCACGCTATTGGTTCCCGCGCTTTTTTCGCTCCTAAAATACAGACGCATACACAGCTTACTTTGCGACTCGCGACGATGGTTTTAAAAAGGAAGGAAAGAAAAATTATTTGTATCTATTGTTTTATGACTGAACTAGTGAACGAAAAGGTAAATATGATAGGAGAAGGTGAATGGGGAAAATAGTGCAGTAAAGTTAAAAGTGTTGAGGAAGAATACCGAAAAAATTACCATGTGATCGACCTGTTGACGGAAGCTCAAGCGAAAATGAAAGTGATGATGAAGTAGCATCCAGTAACACCAACACATCATCAACATCTGGCTTCCATGTGACCCAAGATGACATAATTGACGGCGTGTCTCCCTTACCTTAAGTTTTCTTGTTACAAACTACTTTATATTTTACGCCAGAAATAACAAATAATGCTCAAGTAAACATTATCCATTTTTAATTCCAACCTTTTCGAAAGTTCTAAGTAGCTAGAAAAACACCTATTATGATTCTACAATAAAACAATTAATTACTATAATATTATAAAACAATAGCTTTACTTAGCCGTAGTACTTTAGAACGCGGCTGTACCCATGCGCAGACACTCCCTCCACTGAAATTTAGTTTACCGGCGACACTAGAATTAGAGGCGGCAATCACTATAAAACTTGCAAGTCATTTTTTAATAATTTACGTACCTCTTTTTAAATTCAAAGTATTGGCCGGATTAAATACGGAAAGTCAATTAAAATAAAGTGAAAGTATTATTTTTTACATTAATTCTGATAGATTAATCAACTGTCGATCATAATTGCAATTGATTTTAACTATTAAATTATTCAGTACCATTTCATTTCTATTTTTGTTACACAAAATCAAAGATAACGATGAAGTGGTTGTTTATAATTGTGTGAGTACTGAGTACCCAATTAGGTACGTTTATTAATTTCAATAATTTTTGTAGGAAAGAACTGCTTGTTGCGTCAGGGTACAACTGTAATTGTATTAAAAATGATAACCATAACTTTTAAATTCCATATGAAGACTAGTCGTAGGGATAAATAAATAAACGTTGGCGATGTCTTAATATACATAATGCTTAAACGGTGTGTGGAAAGTTCCAGTGCTTCATGGACAATGCCTTATAAGCGCATTTGTTTTAGCGGAATAAATTAATAATTTTAGTTTTTGTTACAGTTCCGTGTTGTTCCGTGTGTTCCGTGTCACGAGAGACAGTACAATTTTTTTGTTTATTATTATTCTTGTTATTTATTACTTAATGATATTATTCTTGTTGTTACGGTTTAAGTTTTTTGTTTTGTTTTTATAATGCCTAACGCGTACGTTTATAGTGCTCGTGAATACGGCAACATGTTAATGTCCCTTGGTGAAGCCCGTGGGAATGCTTCGCATGCATTGCGAATTTATCGAGAGAAATTCCCGACCGCTCGACATCTAGCTGACTCTCGTCTGATAACAACAGCATTTCAGCGAGTGTTGGAAAATCGGCCCATTGCTCTGGTAGCGGCAGGAGGTGGAAGTCAAGTGGCTGAAAGTAAAGTGCAAGCGTTAGTTACAGGCGATCACGACCACCGGCGAGTTTTCTGTTGTTGGTTATTAGACCAACAACAACGTGTGCCTGGTTTCATTGAGCACGTCATATGGACGGACGAGTCGACATTTACCAGAAACGGCATGTGGAACCGAAGAAATACACACGTGTATTCCGAGGTTAACCCGCATGCTGTTCGACAAACCGGGCACCAAATCCGATGGTCGGTTAACGTATGGACAGGTTTATTTAAGAATCGCATACTAGGACCAGTGTTTCTGCCACAGCGACTTAACGGACAGCGATACCTGAACTTCATAAATGAACAGTTGGTGGACATTTTAGACGACCTGTCGTTGGCTGAATATCGCCGCACATGGTTCCAGCATGATGGTGCCCCTCCACATGTCGTGAGGTTCGCCCGTGAGCGCCTCAATGAGCTATTTGATGATCGCTGGATCGGCAGACTAGGACCACACGCTTGGCCACCTCGCTCACCAAATCTGACCCCGTTGGACTTCTTTCTGTGGGGTTATGTGAAAGAAAGGGTTCTTAATCGTGAGTGTGATAGTGCTGACGAAATGCGCCAAAGGATCGTGGATGTTTTTAGACAAACTACGTACGGACTGTGTCGAAGACTACACGATGATGCCCCGCCTGCAGGAGGAGACGCAACACCGAGCCCAAATTTGCCTTGAAATGAATGGAGCACAATTTGAGCCGCATCTCATAAGACCACGGAGGATTTAGAGAGGTAAGCTGTTTGATAACTAATTTTTTTAAATAACTTAGTACTGAACTAATCTGAATAGGTACATAACTGAATACATGAGAATAATAAACATACCTACACGATGAATAAAAACGCATGACTTTAACCTTGGTTACATTTCATTTAAGTATTTTTTCATTAGCGGGGAATCAAACCAGTTATTTGGGTTATTTAACCTGTAAATTCGGATTAAAGTGGCTACGTGGAGACAAGCACAGTGGCAAAATAGTAGGTTAAGTAGATAAGTTAGGTATTTAGACAAGTGTTGTAAATTATTAGGTATTGTGGTATGGCCCACTAGCTGCGGGACGCTCGAATTGGACGTTCGCGCGTACAGTGACCCCTAGTCAGCTGATTGTAATTCAGTAATTCCACTGCTGGTTTTATGTTTAAGTATTTTCATGATTTTTTTTATGAAATTATCGTTTCATTTAACTGTACTAACGTGATAGAGAATGAGTAAACCTAATAAAACGTTGTGAAAAGATGATTTTTCTTTCATCAGGATCGATTTTATATTCCACCCATCATCAAAGGTATACTTGGTACTGTCGTCTGTCTTAGTTTTCGGGAGCGTTCCAAAAATACCCTATATATGTAGATAGTGAGCATTTTTAACTATCTATAGAATAACATAATATGCTACCCACGTCCTAGTACAACGCAAATATGCCTAGGATTCCTTCGCTTAGACTAAGCCTTTATGCCGCGGTGACACACATCGCGCTAGCGCGAATATTCGTGTTATCGCAATGTATGTGACCTGCCCTTCGTGAATACTTCGTCACTTCGTACGAAGTTTCAAACATATCGCTTTGCTGTCGGTAAATTCTCGCACTTCAAAGGGTTTTGTGTACGGCCGCACTTCAATCTGTCCACAGACATCGTGCGTAGCGGATACGTCAAAGTAAATAAGAGTTTGCGACGTATTTCCGACATGGATTGCTGTGAAGATTTTTTTTAGAATTTATTAGTTATTACGAGCCCGAGCCGATATTATGGAACCCGAAAGATGTTGGTCGCAAAAGAAAGGATCTCAAATATGATGCTTGAGTCAGAATATATTTTTAACAGTGGTAGAGCCACGCAACAGCTTTTGCTGTCGCACGGATGGGCCGGCTCGAACCGGGGTGGCACCACGACCTCACAGAAAACTAGCGTGAAGTAGAGGTTCACCTCTGCGTTTCGCTTGGTGAGTGCAGGTGGCCGGAGGCCCTTTTTACTGGAAATGAGGCATTCCATCTTAGTCCTCACGGGTGACAACGCATCTACATTTTGAATTGTAATAGAGGATAGATGTAGATGTCTATGGGCTGCAGCAACCACTTACCATCAGGTGGACTGTGTGCTTGTTTGTCACTTTTATCCTATAAAAAATAAAAAAAATAAACAGAGTTGAAAAAAAGAAACGGATCTCCATTGTGGCTCATTATAGGAAATATCTAAATATAAAAAAAAATAAAGTCGATTAAATCTGGTGCTGGGACAGAAGAAATTTATAATGTCTGGTGGTTTGCTTTTGACGCCCTAAATAGCTTTTTACAGCCTATATATGACTGTAGGTAAACTATAAATACACAGGTAAGAAATAAAAATTACTTATTGCTTGATCAAATAACCTATTTAGAGATAACAGAGATTATATATGTCCTCTCTGTATATAGATATCGACAGAATACCCAACCTATCTTTATTTATATTAAATGTTTGTTTAATTGTGCGCTGAGATGTAAACTTGAGCAAATTTGTCCCGTATGTTCGATGGTGTAGAAGCATTTCTTCTGGCTACAGCTGGCAGTGCGCGTAAGGCACTGTCAACTGGTTGTTCATTCCCCCAAATGCCAGGAACCACCTCATCATTTTCAACCATATTCAAGAAGCCAGGCAGAATGTACAAATTAATAGATGTTTTACTATTCCTTAGGAAGCTATGAAATAAAACGCATGACATCACAATATTAGAGACACGAGCGGGTTGAAGTGGTAGTGGACTTCTTAGTACTCGGAAAATGCTAGACATTACTCCAAACACATTTTTCAGAATAATTTTAGCTTGTGATAATTTTCTATTAAAATTTCTTTTCAAACTTTCTTCTGGGTGTTCGCCGGGGTATGGTTTCATAATGTTTGCTTGTATTGGGAATATATTATTTGCTACAAATACATGAGGCATTGCATTCTCACAACCAGGAAGTGGGGAAGGAGCTGATAAATTAAACTTAGTTTCTGAAATAATAAACTATTTCTAAATACACCGCCATCACTAATTTTTCCCTGGCATTCAACATCTGCAAATATGAATTTGTAGGTTCTGTCAACTAACAACTGTATGTATGCTTGTAGTTATAAAATTCAGTTCCACTGTGATACGGTGACTGTATAACAATATGTTTTCCGTCTATAGCTGCTACGCAATGTGGCAAGATGTTATGGAAATCGGGTTTTTTTCCAACCACTCTTGCTCATTCGAAGGCATTTGAAAAGATTTTTTTCATCAGATCGAAAAAGAAGAACAGGAAATGACTGCAGCAGAAGAAAGAAAAATAGTTCCGGTTACGTACCACTCATCGAGCAAAACGGATGCGATATGATCTAACATCCGAGATAAACACTGCTAGGCAGCAAATGACTGAAGCGTTGAACCTTGTGCAAAATAACTTTTTCAATGACGAATACGAAATTTTTGGAAAACTATTAGCAAGTAAATTAAGAAAAATTCGCAACACAAATGTTAAAGAAATTTTTATGAACGATATCCATAATTTTTTTTTTATAGGGGAGGCGGCAAACGAGCATGCGGCTCACCTAATGGTAAGTGACTGCCGCCCCCCATGAACAACTGCAACAACAGGGGAATTGCAGATGAGTTCCCTATGTCGTATCGGTCCGGAAAAAATCGCTGGTGATAATCGATTCCACAAAGAAATTGTGCGAGAAAGAAAACTTCTTCTAAATAGCACAGTGGTGGACCGCCAATCATCCAGATGGTATGGATGGTATCGCGAGTTTGTCGCGATGTGCGATGGTAAAATTGAGTGGCTGGAATTAGTCCGAACAATTCCTCAGAACACTCCCCGTGATAAATGCGATAAAATACACAAAGAGATGCAACATCTATACGTATTGCCAGTGAGTCAAGCTGATTGGAAAGAACTCGGTCGTTGACAATTCGAACCGCTTTGCGCTGGATGCGGTCAAGTCTCTGCCCAGAGATGGGAACATTATTCCATGTGAGGTCGAACCTGCGCCTTGTAAAGTTGCAGGCGGTGTGCCGGCATGAAATACTGTCCCGCTCTGCTGAGCACGTCAAGCTTTTTAGAGGTCAATTTGGCCTTCTCTTCCAAGTGACCATGAAACTGCACGTCATTCGATATGTCGACGCCGAGGATTCCGATACTGACTGAGGCAACAAGGGGAGTGCTCTGAAACTGAGGAGATACGACAAAGGGGGTCTTCTGGGGATTGAAATGGCCTAGATTTAGTTGCCCCCAGTCTGAGACTTTGTTGAACAAACACATCTGGGATCCGCGTAGGCGTAGTAACTAGTTGTGTCAGACCATATGCCAAGGCAAAGTCATAAACAAATCTACCCGCATGATCGGTTAAACGGGAACCAAGCCATTGAGAGTGGTGGGCGTTAAAATATCCGAGCATCACGATCTCTGCGGATGAGACCTGTTGTAGCATGGAGTCTGCAGCCATTTGGACGTGGTCGATGAGTCGGTCTGTGTCGGCATTTCCGCTATGAAACCTATAGTCGCACCCAGACGCGGGGATGATCGTCGCTGCCTACGCGCAGCCACGGGATGGACAGGTCCGTACCTTCAAGACTGCCGAGGTGTCGAAAACAGATGTCCTCTCTGACGGACACGTAAACCCGGGGCACAAAGGAGTGTTCTAATTTGTACCCCAGGCAGGAGAGATACGAAGTATCAGCCAGAGAGGAAACCTGTGTCTCAGTTAAAAAGAGCAAGGCCGCTTTGTCGTCTCCAGATGGTAGTGGACGGCGTTAAGGTTTGAATGAATTCCCCTGATATTGCAGAAATTCACGGAAAGCGTGGCAGGGGTTGCCTTTCCCCTCCGAACGGGTTCCCGCCTTGTCGTGGCGGGGGGGCTTAGTAGCCGTGGCTTGGTCACCCACGGTGAACAAAGAGGAACCCCTTGGCTGGCCCGTGGTGTAGGGCCGGCCCGAGGTGGCCACTCCGAGTGGGCTTGACGAGCCCACTTCGGATGTGTGTCGGTGGGCTGCTGCGAGAGGGGTGTCCTCCCCACCCCTACCTCTGCAGCCGGGGTGGAGTCGCGGAGGAAGAGGAGTGTTGGTATGGCGATGCGCCACTCGCCCTATCCTCCGCGACTCAAACGGGGCCGCACCGTTGATGCGGTGGTGGTGGGGCTGCGGGGGGAGAGGAGTGCCGGTATTGCGAGGCGCCGCTCTCCCTACCCTCCGCAGCCGAATTTTGGTTGGCGGCGGAGCCATAGACCAGATCCGCCGCTGGGGTCAGGAAGGCTGGTGCTCCTGAGTGCTAGTTTTTCCTGGCCCCATGGCCTTCGCGCATCGGACACGGGGGCGTCCGTTGCGCATGTGAAATTGGAGGCCGAGGAGGAGGGCGCGCCATGTGTTCTGGTGCGCCTTACCGGAGAAGGAGATGGGGGAGGAGTGTTCCTCTCCCGAGGAGGGGCCGCCATGGGGCGGCCATCGCAGGTGGGGCCGCGGAAGTGTGCGAAAGCGTTCCCGTGGCCCTGCCAATATGCGACTAGGGTGGAACACCATGGGGTTTTAGTCGGTGCGAGTCCGACATAACCCGTCCTTGCCCCCGCGAGGCGGGTATGCGTAGGCATTTCCCCATGTAAAAAAAAAAAAAGGGGTTGCCTTTGTCTTATTGCTCCGCTTGCCCCGAGCAGATTTCGTCTTGAGCAGAATTTCGGCCCCCTCTCCCCCAGAATAAGCGGGGACGCCTGAGCACCCACGCTCAGAAAAAGTAGGGTAGATTGGGCATAGATGCTCAGCGAGGGATTCTCCAGGGATGCTGGCATCCTCCTGGGGTGGTCTTCCATTTAATTCCGAGGATAGATGTAGATGTTTATGGGCCGCAGCAACCACTTACCATCAGGTGGACTGTGTGCTCGTTTGTCACCCTTATCCTATAAAAAAAAGAAGAAAGAAGCGTTTTGTGCCAGACCCGATCGAAGGTCTTCGCTATGTAAAAAGTAATGGCCAATTCCTCCCAAAGGGGGAGGTCCTTGTACTCTACTCCTCTGTCCATCTATGACTCAGGTAAACCAGAATATCACCAACTGATCGACCCCGATGAAAACCGTATATGGACTCCATTATTTTGGAGAACAAAGAGGTGATGGCGATAGGCCTGTAGTTGGATGGGATCGGGTGTTGCAAAGCTATCTTCCATGAATTCCGGACTACGCCTTGGGAGTATGAGTACCGGGAAAGACGCGTTAAAACCGGTGCCAATTCCGGAGCACACATCTTAAATTCAATGGGAGGGACTCCATCAGGCCCACTCTACTTGCTGACGTCCAAACGTCGTGACGTGTAAATCGCACATCCAGCATGGTGCACTCACACCGCGAGGTGGGTGCCGATATGTTCCCTCCGTCATCGAGAGTTGAGTTGGACGCAAAGATAGAGTATATATACTTAATGATTACAAGGTAAATTACAACAATCAGTTAAATCTAAAATTATATACTTATTTAAGGCAGGCTTAACTAGCCTGAATGACCTTGACGAAACGGCGATCGCAGAGATTTTAGCCGACGTCAACACCGTCTAGCAACTACGTTCTGTATTGCTTATGAAAATGCAAAGATTAATAGACTGCAGAGGTGACAATTATATAAGTGACATAGTGCCTGTTATGCTTGCGCATCACTGAGAATTATGTCACGGTAACGCATCTTCAATTACATTGCACGGTGTGGTGCTGTAGCTTTGTCCGGTAGGCATTACCAGCTATCAAGTATTCAAGTTTCAAGTACGTAAGAGGTTTTATTAAATATGTTAAATCGTATTTATTTGTGTCCTATTAGTAGCTCTGGGTCAAAGCGTTCGCTGTAAATTTTTCCCGGGTTTGATCCCCAGTAGCACGAATGAAATTTGTAATTGAAATTTTCGTCAATATGCATTGCGGCAGCGCAGCGGGCCTTTCCTTGCCCTAAAACCCGCTCAGAAATAAAAAGAGTCCTGTGCTCAGTAGAGAGACTTGTATTGCCTATTACTTTACTTTGTAGCAATATTCATATTCATTTCAGATACAGAAGGGTACCTAATGCTGACAAAAATATCATGTGGAGGCGACGAAAATGTAAAACATCTTTGTACCTAGATAAAATGTTCGAGAGATTGTCAGTCATGTCATACGCTACATTTTCTATAGAGCGTAGAACGTTGCAGATAGGGCAAAATAAAAAATAATACAAAATATTATGGGAATTATTTATTAATAATATATACATTTATAGGTATTAATAATAAAAATAATGAACAAGGTGCAAGGTTCAACTAATTCTGTGTTAATGTTTCTTGTAAACACAATTGTTAAATTCCTGTTTTCATTTTTACCAATGGTTAATTGATGAAACGTAGGCAAGAGCACTTCATATAAATTATATTTAATTAAAATTGACGCACGACCTATTTGGCCTTCTACTTACAACTCGGCGGAAATTTTAAAATAAGATTTTGTCTGTTCTTAATTATCTTGTGTACACCATTTTTCACAGAAGTATTGTTTACAACTGGCGTGGTTTCGAAAAGCGTGATTAAGTGTCAGCGGTATATTGTCAATTAGATACTGAACTTTTTTGAAATTTATGTTTTTGTTTCTTTTTGTTATATCTTCTTAAGATTGACGCCATCTCATTATTTTATTATTTGTTTTTTTTTTGTAGCGCAAAGGGTATCTTGGATAAGTTTTTAATTTTTTTATATTATCACAAAATTTCCGCAATAAATTATTACCTTTTCTACAGTGATTCTCTCCTCTTAGTTTCGGCGTGATTGTAGGATGTTATACTGAGTCACCGTCAGTTACTAAGCGGCCATAAATCGTTATATGTATGTACATATATACATTTTTAGATTTTAATATTTATGTTCGTTTGAATTTTGATTGATTTTTCGAAACCTGGTAAAATTATTTTTTTTCCATACCAATTGATGGGCCTGAGTATAATGCCAGTTGTGCTCTTTGGTTGAATTTATTTTTTATTTTACGCTCATTTGCAGACAAAACAATATTGATTGCGCATCTTTACAACAAAATTTAAACTCTGCTTCTAATACTCGTAATAGCTCCTACACCTGACAGGGCGAAATA
This sequence comes from Parnassius glacialis, assembly GCA_033319125.1. Lineage (NCBI taxonomy): Eukaryota > Metazoa > Arthropoda > Insecta > Lepidoptera > Papilionidae > Parnassius > Parnassius glacialis. The sequence goes on from JAVANC010000018.1 coordinate 37,364,301, forward strand.
GTTATTATCTATAAGACCATTTGCAGAAACAGTTTTTGTTAACAATTTTGAGTGTAACATTTTTATCAGCTGCTTTGTTTAGAGTGTCTTGAGAAAATGATTGACAGCAAATGATGCTGGCTTTGCAAATATGGATGGCCGCTACCATTGAATATAATACCCGCTATTTACACTTATTTACATAGAAACTTTAATTATCATTTGTATAAAATTCTAAAGAGCACTTTTTGTACAAAAAAGTAAACTTTTAGATCAGTCCATCTTGTTTTTAACTAATTAAGTGAATAGTAAAACAAACCAATAGGCCCGTGATTTAAAATTTCTTGCAGCTTTTTATAGAAAAGCATGACCTTATCATAATATAATAGTCAATCATTTAGCCATCTGATAAAGCTTTTAAGTATGCCAGTCAAACATTACATACAATTGATGATCTTCAGTATGATTGACCGTGTGTATGACGTTTATAAGTCTATGTTATTTTTGATGAAAATTATTATTCCATATAAAAGCCCTTTCACATTTATTTTAATCTCGAATTAAATTAACCAAAATGAAAATTTGAACTTTGGCTCTTTATAACTGATCTTCAAATGTAAAACACCGACTTGAAATTATATAATTATCGGCATTTTTTTAATTCATTGAACTTTTAAAAGATTGTGTTGAAACTCTACTTGTAAAAAAAAAATATATTAATAAATATATATATTATAGTTCTTGACGAAAATAAGGTATCTGAGTTACATCGCATCCTACCAAGAATTTCTAATGTAAGATAAGATGTGATAATAACTGTAAACAATAGAATAACAAAATAATGAAAACATTTGTAAATACTAGCTTTACAACCTAATAAATATTATTAGACCGTAATTAAATAAAACAAGGTAGTCTTCGGCATGAAAGTAAAAATTAACATTTTCGATTATTTTTGCAATATCTAACAGCCGGATCAGCGCGCGACTCAATTCCATCTAAAGATGCTAAATTTCAGCAAGCACTGTCAAATTCAATAGAAGTGACAGAAAAAACCCTTCTTGATATAGAAGGGCAAATAAATTATTTAACCTATAAACCCATAAAGTAAAATCACTTTATTAAAAATCAAAATAGCCCAATAGCTTTATTAACATGAGACACATAATTGTACGAGTACTTACAATACTTAAAATTATTTTACTGAAATTTCAAAAAGTTTTTTTTAATAGAATAAACGAGCACACAGTCCACCTGATGGTAAGTGATTGCTACGGCCCATAGACATCTACATCTATTCTCGATTACATATTAAAATGTAGATGCGTTGTCACCCGTGAGGACTAAGATGTAATGTCTCGTTTCCAGTAAAAAGGGTTTCCGGTTCTCTACACTCACCATACGAAACACAGCAGGGTTAAACTGCAATTTTACAATGGTATTCTGTGAGAGCGTGGTCCTTTCCCGGTCGAGCCGACCAATTCGAGCAACTTTGCAATTATTTTCTATTGAGTGAATTTTTGTGGAATCGTGTTTTGCAAACCGCCACCTGAAATACGTACAATTTTTTTCGATAACGACGTGAAATTACAAAACTATCCCCATGCATATAAATGTGGCTCTATTCAGCCTCTTTATATGGACATTCCTCGGGATACAGAGATTTTAAAAGTTTTCATGCTTAGATAATGGAAGATATAATATATAATTACTGTCCCGTGTGAGGTAACCTTTATACTTATATACATATTCTCATCATATTTTTATGGTTGGTTAGAAAAATTATATCTACATGCAAACTTTCACAGGGTAATTTTTTTTTACTATTTTTACCCAGCTAGTAGTAAAGCAACTACGATCCCACCGGTAAGTGGTTATGTAGCCTAAGATGGTGAATTGCACTTACTTAAGGCCTTAACAGTGGTTGAAATGCCTAAATCTTGAATATTTAAGTAAAAAAATCTTAATAACTGTTCATTTAATCCACAAAGAAAAAATACAGGATAACAGAAGAGGATTTGGTAAATGTTTTTAATTGAACAAAATTGTATTTTTGTCAACCCCTTATTAGAAAAAAAATCCCCAAAGAGTACCTATCTTTGTCATATTTTGCAAAATTTCTCCAAAACGGCACAAGCTTTTTAAATAGTTCTTACACTAAAAAAAAGGTCTTAAAAATATTAATATTTTTAATTGAGAGTTTTATTTTTATTCCCCGTTTTATAAGAGAATATATCATTTTTCCCTGAAATTGAATATATTTACGCGAGCGCGCATGCTCCGTCGCCCTGTCAGCCTGTCACAGTCCGTTTTCGGACTTTGTCGAGGGTGGACCGCGCATCAGTGTTGGGGCGACTTTGTTCAATTATATATTAGTTTTTTAAAAGTTTATACTCAATTATAAATATTTTTATGACTAGAAATACTTAATTTAGTTAATATCTGTACACTGGTAACTGTAAATATTATTTTCTAAATAAATTAATTTTTAATGTGCCCAAAGAAGAAGAAATTTTCGCGGCGACGTTGATTAGTGAAATTGAAAAATGCATTTTTATATAATTTAGATGTGGAACGACCAACATGCTCTCGTTACTTAAATTTCGATAGTTTTTAATACCTATGTAATTTTATTGTTGCATATTTTTATTAATTAGTTGATACTGAATTTTATAATTATGTATTACAATAAAACGCTGTTTTTATGAGTATGAGTATGACTTTATAAAATATTATTGGGGAGGGAAATATAAATACAGATACTTACATTTAGGTACACTGTTATCAAATTAAATCAAACAATTTAAATAAATAAAAAAATTATGCTTCCCTAAGTATAAATAACTATATAAAGACATTCTTGGGTTTTGGTTTTTTTTTTATGTTAGACAAACTATCATCTAAAAATGTAAAAATTTTAAATTGGAGAGGGGTTTCTCTACGTGATAAAGTTAGAAGTGAAGATATTCGCAGTAGAACCAGAGTAACTGGCATAGCCCAACGGAATATTACAGTGAAATGGCAATGGGCTGGCTATACAACTTGGAAAACAGATAAAAAATAGGAAGAAAGGTTCTCGAGTGGCAACCTCGTACAGATAAGCGAAGTAGTACTCAACCTTTATTCCTCTTCACGTATTCTCATACGCTTTTCTTCACACACACACAGCACACACAAACACACACACACACACACACACACACACACACACACACACACACACACACACACAAACACACACACGCGCGCGCGCGCACACACACAAATAGGTCGCAAATAATACTTACCTAGTACTATTAGGCAAGAGTGAATAGGTTTTTGTTAAGTCAGTGCAATTCACCATCTTACGCTTCATAACCACTTACCGATGGGATTGTAGTTGCTTTACTACTTGCTGGGTAAAAATAGTAAAAAAAAAGTTTACCCTGTGAAAGTTTGCATTTAGATATAATTTTTCTAACCAACCATAAAAATATGATGAGAATATGTATATAAGTATAAAGGTTGCCTCACACGGGAAAGTAATAATATAATATTATATCTTCCATTATCTACGCATGAAAACTTTTAAAATCTCTGAATCCCGAGGTATGTTCATATTAGAGGCTGAATAGAGCCACATTGATATGCATGGGGCTTGTTTTGTAATTTCACATCGTTATCGAAAAAACATTGTACGTATTTCAGGTGGCGGTTTGCAAAACACGATTCCACAAAAATTGACTCAATTGAAAATAATTGCAAAGTTGCTTCTGAAAATATTTAAATTTTCAACGTCAATTTTTTCTTACGTGGTAGAGCCATGCTGCAGCTATATTAGTAGTAGGTATAGTTGTAGCACGAATGGGTCGGCTCGACCGGGGAAGGGCCACGCTCTCACGGAATACCATGTAAAATAGCAGTTTAACCCTGCTGTGTTTGGTATGGTGAGTGTAGAGAACCGGAGAACCTTTTTACTGGAAACGAGGCATTACATATTAGTCCTCACGGGTGACAACGCATCTACATTTTGATACGTAATCGAGAATAGATGTAGATGTCTATGGGCCGTAGCAACCACTTACCATCAGGTGGACTGTGTGCTCGTTTGTCACCCTTATTCTATTAAAAAAAAAACTTTCTGAGATTTCAGCAAAATAATGTCAAGTATTGTAAGCACTCGTACAATTATATATCTCATGTTAATAAAGCTATTAGGCTATTTTGATTTTTAATAAAGTGATTTTACTTTATAGGTTAAATAATTTATTTTCCCTTCTTTATCAAATACCGTCTTTCTATCACTCCTATTGAATGTGACAGTACTAGCTGAAATTTAGCATCTTTAGATGGATCAGAATCGCGCGCTGATCCGGCTGTTAGATATTGCAAAAATAATCGAAAATATTTATTTTTACTTTCATGCCGAAGACTACCTTGTTTTATTTTATTACGGTCAAATAATATTTATTAGGTTATAAAGTAAGTATTTACAAATATTTTCATTGTTTTGTTATTCTATTGTTTACAGTTATTATCACGTCTTAGCTTTACACCAAGAATTACATTAGAAATTCTTGATGGGATGCGATGTAACGCGCATACTTTATTTTCTCAAGAACTATAAAATATATATATATATATATATATATATTTGTTTTTTCTTTTACCAGTAGAGTTTCAACACAATCTTAAAAAAGTTCAATGAATTAAAAAAATGCCGATAATTATATAAATTCAAGTCAGTGTTTTACATTTAAAGATCAGTTATGAAGTTCTTATTTTCATTTTGATTAATTTAATTCGAGAATACAATAAATGTGAAAGGGCTTTTATCTGCAATAATAATTTTCATCAAAAATAACATAGACTTATAAAAGTCATATACACGGTCAATCATACTGAATATTATCAATTGTACTACAAAATATTTAAAAGACTATTTCCAGTATAATGACCTGAATATCATCATTAATGTTTGACTGGCACATTTAAAAGTTTTATCACATGGCTATTATATTATGATAAGGTCATGCTTTTCTATAAAATGTTGCAAGAAATTTTAAATCACGGACCTATTGGTTTGTTTTACTTTTCACTTAATTAGTGAAAAACAAGATGGACTGATCTAAAAGTTGTGTAAAAAGTGTTATTTAGAATTTTATGCAAATGATAATTAAAGTTTCTATTAGCGGGTATTATATTCAATGGTAGCGGCCAACCATATTTGCAAAGCCAGCATAATTTTCTGTACAGAATGCGGCAAAGTGTTGCTCAAGGCACTATAAACAAAGCAGCTGATAAAAAGTTACACTCATAACTGTTAACAAAAACTGTTTCTGCAAATAGTCTTATAAATAATAATAACTATTCCGCCGTGTTAGGTGCAGGAGCTATTATTACAAGAAGAAGAGGTAAATTTTGTTTTAGAAATGCGCAATCAATATTGTTTTGTCTGAAATTGAGCATAAAATAAAAAATAACTTCAGTCAAAGAGCATAACTGGCATTATACTCAGGCCCATCAATTGGTATGGAAAAAAATAATTTTACCAGGTTTAAAAAAATCAATCAAAATTCAAAAAACATAGATATTAAAATCAAAAAATTAATATATGTATACATACATATTGATTTATGGCCGCTTAGTAACTGACGGTGACTCAGTATAACATCCTACAGTCATGCCGAAACTAAGAGGAGAGAATCACTGTAGAAAAGGTAATAATTTATTGCGGAAATTTTGTGATAAATTAAAAAAAATAAAAACTTATCCAAGTTAATCTAACTTAGTCTAACTTATCCCTATGCCTTATAAAAAAAAAAAATAATAAAATAGTCAGATGGCGTCAGTTTTTAAGAAGATATAACAAAAATAAACAAAGAAAACATTTCAAAAAAGTTCAGTATTTAATTGATAATATACCGCTGACACTTTTTTTTTATAGGATAAGGGTGACAAACGAGCACACAGTCCACCTGATGGTAAGTGGTTGCTGCGGCCCATAGACATCTACATCTATCCTTTGTTAAATCTTCTCCTTTGTTAATCACGCTTTTCGAAACCACGCCAGTTGTAAACAATACTTGTGTGAAAAGACAAAATCATCTTTTCAAATTTCCGCCGAGATGTAAGTAGAAAGCCAAATAGGTCATGTGTCAATTTTAATTAAATATATTTTATATGAAGTCAACTTGACTACGTTTCATCAATTACCCATTGGTAAAACTGAAAACAGGAATTTTACAATTGTGTTTACAAAAAATATTATTAGTTGAACCTTGCAGCTTGTTCATTATTTTTATTATAAATACCTACAAATGTGTATATTATTAATAAATAGCTCCCATAATATTTTGTATTATTTTTTATTTTGCCCTATCTGCAATGTTCTACGCTCTATAGAAAATGTGGCGTATGACATGACTGACAATCTTTCGAACTTTTTATCTAGGTACAAAGATGTTTTACGTTTTCGTCGCCTCCACATGATATTTTTGTCAGCATAAGGTACCCTTCTGTATCTGAAACGAAAGTAAATATTGCTACAAAGTAAAGTAAAAGCTATACAATTCCCTCTACTGGGCACAGAACTCTTTTTTTATTTCTGAGAGGGTTTTAGGACAAGGAAATGCCCGACGAACTGCCCCAATGCGTGTTGATGAAAATTACAATTACAAATTGCATTCGTGTTGTCGGGGATCAAACCCGGGTATAATTTACAGCGAACGCTTTGACTCAGATCTACTAATACGTTACAAATAAATACGATTTAACATATATAATAAAAACTCTTACGTACTTGAAACTTGAACACTTGATAGCTCGTGACGCCTACCAAACCGACGCCGACAAAGCTGCAGCACAATGTAATTGAAGATGCGTAACCGCGACATAATTCTCAGTGATGCGCAAGCATAACAAGCAGTACGTCACTTTTATAACTGTCATCTCTGCATTCTATTAATCTTTGCACTTTTATAAGTAATACAGAACGTAGTCGCTAGACGGTGGTGACGTTGGGTAAAATCTCTGCGATAGCCGTTTCGTCAAGGTCATTCATGCTTGTTAAAGCCTTAACAAAAACCTATTCACTCTTGCCTAATAGTAGTAGGTAAGTATTATTTGCGACCTATTTGTGTGTGTGTGTGCGTTTGTTTGTGTGCGTGTGTGTGTGTGTGTATGTGTGAAGAAAAGCGTTTGAAAATACGTAAAGAGGAATAAAGGTTGAGTATTACTTCGCTTACCGGTACGAGGTTGCCACTCGAAAACCTTTCTTCCTTTTTTTTATCGATTTTCCAAGTTATGTAGCCAGCCCATTGCCATTTCACTTTAATAATCCGTTGGGCTATGTCAGTTACTCTGGTTCTACTGCGAGTATCTTCATTTCTAACTTTATCACGTAGAGAAACCCCTCTCCAATTTAAAAAATTTACATTTATTAGATGATAGTTTGTCTAACATTAAAAAGAACATAAACCCAAGAATGTCTTTATATAGTTATTTATACTTGGGGAAACACCCTTTTTTAATTATTTAAATTGTTTGATTTAATTTGATAACCGTGTACCTAAATGTAAGTATCTGTGTCTACATTTCTCTCCCCAATAATATTTTATTAAGTCATACTCATAAAAACAGCGTTTTATTGTAATACATAATTATAAAATTCATTATCAACTAATTAATAAAAATATGCAACATTAAAATTACATAGGTATTAGAAACTATCGAAATCTAAGTAATGAGAGCATGTTGGTCGTTCCACATCTAAATTATATAAAAATGCATTTTTCAATTTCAATAATCAACGTCGCCGCGAAAATTTCTTCTTCTTTGGGCACCTTAAAAATTAATTTATTTAGAAAACAATATTTACAGTTACCACTGTACAACTGTTAACTAAATTAAATATTTCTAGTCATAAAAATATTAATGATTGAGTATAAACTTTTGAAAATACTAAAATATATTTGAACGAAGTCGCTCCAACACCGACGCGCAGTCCACCCACGACGATGTCCGAAAACGGACTGTCACAGGGCTCGCGGGTGATTACAGGGCGACGGAGCATGCACGCTCGCACAAATATATTCAATTTCAGGAAAAAATGATATTTTCTCTTATAAAACGGAGAATGAAAATAAAACTCTCAATTAAAAATATTGATATTTTTAAGACCTTTTTTTAGTGTAAGAACTATTTAAAAAGCTTGTGCCGTTTTGGAGAAATTTTGCAAAATATGACAAAGATAGGTAGTCTTTGGGGATTTTTTTTTCTAATAAGGGGTTGACAAAAATACAATTATGTTCAATTTATAATAATATAATATTGTTAAAAACATTTACTAAATCCTCTTCTGTCACCCTGTATTTTTTCTTTGTGGATTAAATAATCAGTTATTGTGATTTTTTTACTTAAATATCCATGAATTTAGGCATTCCAACCGCACTTAAGGCCTTAAGATGTTATAACACATACGAGTAGAGATAATAGACTGTGCGTTCCGTATTCAGTTGTGCAATGATACAGACCGAATAGTGCGAGAGAGACAATGCGAATGTGCGGCCAGTAGTTGCCTCTTTCTAGAATTCTGATTGGTCCACGTCACTGGTGGTCAGGAGTGTATCGTTCTGCGCTGCATGTAGAACTGTAAGTCCAGTGCTATGCATCGTATTGTAAAGAGGGTCTACTGTTTTTAATGTTGTATTTCTGATTCAAAATTTATTGAAGTACAGTTAATTAAAAGAATTACATTATTTTATCAGAAATTATCTGGCAAAAATGGTTTACGAGTATAAGTGTTTTTATGCAAGTGGAAAAGATTCAATCACAAGCAAGTTTACAAATAAGTAAGGCTATGAATATCAAGTGTATATACTATATATGAATTATTGTTTATTATATTTCTTTCGGGACACTGTGCCTTCGACCTTCGGCTTGGAGGAAAAAGATAGGTATAGTTCGCACAGTCGCTTTGTCTCATTCTAGAGAATGGTCACTTGTGAGGCTAACGCTCAGACCATTCTCTCTGTCTCTGGGAAGAATATATTTTGAGCGATGGTTACATATGACATAAAACAGCATTAATTGCATATTGGCTGTGATATTACTCCATAGGTTTAGAACAAAGGAAATGCAAACACTTATCTCGGTTTTCAAGTACCTTGTCCTGACTTAGCTGTGCAGCACTCCACTAAGGCCAGCTTCTATAATATGTATATGCGCTAATCAGAAGATATGTGATATAGAATAGCGATTGGCGGTGAGATGCGGTAATGGAATCAATACTTGACCGCATGAAACGGTGACTTGCTTGACAATGCTGCCTATTTGGTTTCTTTCTCTCAACGTGTAATTGACCAAGTTTATGTCAACAAGGAAACAATTGCAACGTCCTCTGCTGAAGCGTCCATAAAGTAACTTCACAGACAATGCCACACTTCTAAATGTATAGCCGGTTTAAGTCGTTACACCACTAGGTACGTATGCCCGGTCGGCCGATAGTGTTGACTTGACCATGACTTCACTACATACGAGACGCCACGAAAATATTCGAACCGCGAATACTATGAAATGATATGGTGTTACATTTTAAGCAATTAAAGTTTACGTGGTGCGCAAAAATTATACGAAAGTGAGCCTTTACCACTTTTGCAAAGACAAGAAAATAACGCACGTGTACCACCCAATCGGAGTACAATTTCGTCAGCAAACCGAAGACTTTTAGACTTTGGATAGTTCATCACTCCGTCACATAGAAGTGCTCGAGGTGGTCGTTCAGTAATAAGCCCGTCTTATATATTATTATATTAAGGATGCGTTTTTTTTATAGGATAAGGGTGACAAACGAGCACACAGTCCACCTGATGGTAAGTGGTTGCTGTAGCCCATTGACATCTACATCTATCCTCTATTACAAATCAAAATGCAGATGCGTTGTCACCCGTGAGGACTAAGATGGAATGCCTCATTACCAGTAAAAAGGGCCTCCGGCCACCTGCACTCACCAAGCGAAACGCAGAGGTAAACCTCTACTTCACGCTGGTATTCTGTGAGGTCGTGGTACCACCCCGGTTCAAGGCGGCCCATCCGTGCGGGCAGCAAAAGCTGCCGCGTGGCTCTACCACTGTTAAAACGTTAAAGCGTTTACAAATCGGGCAAAATTATACTGTTTTTCGGTACATTTTGTGACAACACTAAGCCAAATCAAATAACTACCACGTATAGACTAGTTCTTCATCATTAAATCGTAGTGAAATTTTTGTTGAAAATAATAGTTTTTTATATTGTAAAAACGATCTCCCCTAGTCATTTTCTACAAAATTAACGATACCGGCTAAGTCCCGAGTCCCGCAAAATGTTCAAAAGCCTGTTTCCTTGACCTCTCCAAGGCCTTTGACCTAGTGTCCTATGAGATACTTTGGAGAAAGTTGGCGGAGGGGCGCGTGCCGGCCGAGTTGCTGGAAGTGTTTAGGTTTTGGTATTCCAACCAAACCAACTTTGTAAAGTGGGCTGATTCTCTGTCGGAAGGATAAGTGTTGGAGTGCAGGGTAAGACAGGAAGGGTTGACGTCTCCCAAGCTCTTCAACATGTATGTAAATAACCTTATCGTGGAGTTGAGCGGCATGCGCGTCGGATGTCGTATAGATGGCGTTAACGTTAATAATATAAGTTACGCTGACGATATGGTGCTGCTCAGCCCAACGGTTGGAGGCCTAAGTGAAATGTTAAAGGTATGTGAGATGTATGCTACTGAGCATGGGCTCACATACAATGTCAAAAAAACAGAGTACATGGTCTTTGAGGCCGCTGGTAAATGTCACAATATCGCAGTTAATGTTACCCTTAATGGCATGAACGTGAAACGAGTCACTAAATTTAAATATCTGGGACATATTATTACTGGTGACCTCAAGGATGATGCTTGTCGTGAAGCGACAATTAAAAGAGAAGGAAAACCTAACCTACGATCAGCAAAACAACCAAATAGACCAAGACAATAATATATTTAAGTTTTTAAAAGAGTATTTACAATTTTATAAAAAAAATGAAATATGAAGATGATGGATGATGTGATTTACAAATTATATTTAAAAAAAAGGTAATAAAAAAAAGATTTATGTCGTAGCTGAGTCCGAAGATCCCAAGCGTGCTCTCAGCGCCTGGAACGAGCACGCACGGCGTAGGTGGGTAGGCGTGGGCGTCTCTAGGCGACGACCTCAGGTGAATGCGGCGATTGCAGGATCGGCGACTTCAGCCCAGACAGGAGCTTGCAGGATCCTCAGCGACTTCAGACAGCGCAGTGGCCTGCAGGATCCGGTGACTGCAGGCGGAACAGAGGTTTGTAGGTTCCGGTGATTTCGGGCGGAACAGAGGTTTGTAGGTTCCGGCGACTCCAGGTAGAGTAGAGACTTGTGGGATCTCGGCGACTTCAGGCAGAGCAACGTTTTGTAGGATCCGGCGACTTCAGGCAGAGCAACGGATCGTAGAGTCCAGTGGCTTCAGGCAGGATAGAGGCTTGCAGGATCCCGGGGCTGAGCGGCCCCGGGATAAGGCCTTTAGAAGATGCTTCCGATACGAGAACTGAAGCAAGACTGAATTTCTTCACCGATTGTTCGGCTTTTATATCTTTCTAGAGAGAACGGAAAAATTATTTAAATTAAACGCAAATTTTTTGTAAATGGTCAAGAGGAAAAAGTATTTATGTGGAATTATCGAAATAGAAACTACAGACCGGTAACAAATTTGAATATAATTTCCATGGAGACCAAATAAACATCAGTAACAGAACATGTCAAATTTTAGTTTTAGGCTTGTTATAAGAAAATGGAAAGATTTAAGTGGAAAAGGAGATATTATTGAAATAGGAAAAAAGGTAACGCAACTACCCACACAAAGCCCGAAATTGTAGAGTTACGGAAAACTAACTAAAAGATCGAAAAAAGGTAGACTTCATTGACACCAATTTAAAAGTGCTGATAATGTGGAAATACGAAGTAGAAATGATTTGTGATTGTGTTCTTATGGTTTGAAATCGTTACAGGATCCTATGGAAATAAAGGTGATGTAAAATATCCCGATTTGAAGTGAATGCAGAGAATTGAAACAGAATGGAAAAATGGATTTAAATTAATGTAAAATGATAAGTAAGTAGCATAACACTACATGCTGACATTGAAAGGGAGCGCAGGGCTCTAGCGGTTAGAGGTAATATGTTGGCTCGCAGGTTTTCCCGTTGTACAAAAGAAGTTAAGATTACGCTTTTTAAAGCATACTGCCAGAGCGTATACACGGGGAGCCTATGGGTCAAATACACCAAAAGATCGCTTGAAGCCTTGCGCATCCAATATAATAATATATTCAGGATGTTGTTCGGACTGCCTCGTTTTTGTAGTGCATCAGGGATGTTTGCGGCATACCGAACAGACGGTTTTAATGCCATCATACGCAAAAAAACCGCATCCCTTATTAGCAGGGTACGAGCCAGTCACAACAGCATTCTGAGGACCATAGCGGACAGATATACATCGCCGCTGTGGAAATGTCTTGTGCAGAGACTGATAACTGGGCCCTATCCACCCCCATGATGATCTGTCTTGGCACAATGTATTTATTTTATTTCCCTAGATTTTAAGCAAACCGTTGTACTACCACTGTAACTAACCCTTGTTATTATTATTGTGTTACTAACCCACATATGGATTTTAATTATCTGAAATAAAGAATTTATTTATAAGTAGGCAGACATATTCAATAAAAAATAATAGTATTTACTTTTTATCAAAGTATCACAAATAGTCGAAAAAAAAAACTGAAAAAAAAACTATTTTGTCACATATTTTGCTAATATGGATGAACCATAATCGATTGCAACAAGGGTTATGTTATTTTTGGTGCTTGTTTTGATTTATTGTACGAAAATTTCGATGAAACCACAGTCCACGCTCGGCCACCGTCATGAGTGGATGCTGTATCGCCTGACTGCAGCGGCTCATGTTGAAAAAGACCGCTGTACAAATACAAACACAAAATATTCAAAATATGATACATAAGTACTTGACAAGGTAAAATAATCACACATTTTTATTCGCTAAAATAAGTGGGATTTATATAAATGCCTATTCGTTTTGGACTTTATGGATTGATCTGTGTACTTCGGTGACTGCCACTGGAACTCCTCGACGAGTAGTAATAGGTTTACATAGATTGTGCTCGTTTTGTTAGTTATGATGAGACCTTACATCCGGACTTGATGGAGAGACCTGATGGTGTACTTCGGTGAATGCTACTGGTATTCCTCGACAAGTGGAACTAGATTTACCTAGTTTGTGCTCGTTTTGTTAGTTATGATGAGACCTTACCTCCGGACTTGATGGAGGGACCTGATGGTGTACTTTAATGACTGCTACTGGAACTCCTCGACGAGTAGAACTAGGTGTGCCGAGTTTGGGCTCGATTTGTTAGTTATGACGAGACCTTACCCATGGGATTGATGGAGACACCTGATTATGTACTTCGGTGACTACTACTGGAACTTCTGGACGAGTAGAACTAGGTGTGCCGAATTTGGGCTCGTTCAATTAGGTATGATGAGACCTTACCTCCGGACTTGAGAGGAGTTCCAGTAGCAGTCACTGAATTACACTATTAGGTCTATCCAGCAAGTCCGGAGGTAAGGTCTCATCATTCATTCATTCATTCATCATTCATTACAGCCCTTCACAAGTCCACTGCTGAACATAGGCCTCCCCCAAAGAATGCCACAAAGCACGGTCCTGAGCCACCTGCATCCATCGACTTCCTGCATGTCTTACCAGGTCGTCACTCCATCTCGTGGGGGGACGCCCTACACTTCGCCTACCGGTACGAGGCTGCTACTCGAGAACCTTTCTTCCCCATCGGTTGTCGGTTCTTCGAGCTATATGGCCGGCCCACTGCCACTTCAGCTTACTAATCCGTTGGGCTATGTCGGTAACTCTGGTTCTACTGCGGATATCCTTATTCCTAAGTTTATCACGCAGAGAAACTCCGAGCATAGCCCTCTCCATAGCTCGCTGAGCGACCTTGAGCTTCCTCATACGGCCAGCAGTGAAGGACCACGTCTCAGTTCCGTAAGTCATCACTGGCAATACGCACTGGTTGTACAATTTCGTTTTTAGGTTTTGAGGTATGTCTGACGAGAAGATGTGTCGTAGCTTCCCGAACGCTGCCCAGCCGAGTTGAATCCGTCGATTGACCTCTCGGTCGAAGTTGGACTTACCTAGTCGGACTATTTGTCCCAGGTAAACATACTCGTCAACAACTTCGAGCTTAGTGCTCCCAACAACTACCGGCATAGGTGTGACATGGACATTAAACATGATCTTTGTTTTGTCCATGTTCATCTTAAGACCTATCCGTTGGGAGACACTATTGAGGTCATTGAGCATAGTGCTTAGGTCCTCCAGCGATTCTGCCATAAGGACTATATCGTCGGCAAATCGAAGGTGAGTGATGTACTCGCCATTGATGTTAATACCGCATCCTTTCCAGTCCAGAAGCTTGAAAACGTCTTCCAATGCAGCGGTGAAGAGTTTCGGGGATATAACATCACCCTGTCTTACACCTCTCTGCAACTGGATGGGTTTCGTACTCTGGTTCTGTACTCGGATAGCCATCGTAGCCCTACTGTACAAACACTTCAGCATTTTGTAATACCGACAGTCAACTTGGCACCGCTGAAGGGACTGCAGCACCGCCCAAATTTCGACGGAATCAAAGGCTTTCTCATAGTCCACATACGCCAGACATAGTGGCAAATTGTACTCTTCGGACTTCTGTACAATTTGCCGTAGAGTATGTATGTGGTCTATGGTGCTAAAGCCCTTTCGGAAACCGGCTTGTTCGGGAGGCTGGAAGTCGTCAAGTCTGCGCGCGAGACGATTCGTAATGACTCTCGAAAACAGCATGTAGACGCGGCTCAGAAGGGAAATCGGTCTGTAGTTCTTCAAGAGAGCGTTGTCACCTTTCTTGAAGAACAAGACCACCGCACTTCTGCTCCACGCCTCCGGTGTAATGCCACCATGGAGGACGGAATTAAAGAGCCTCTGAAGGACTTCAAGTACCGGTCTTCCACCCGCTTTCAGAAGCTCCGCTGTAATTCCATCCTCGCCTGGGGCCTTGCCGTTTTTAAGGTGCTGGAGAGCCATTCTAATCTCGCTCAGACTGACGTCCGGGATATCTTCGGAATAGTGTCGGATAAGACTCGCTCTTGGATCGTTACTCACACTTGCGTGTGGCTCCAACGATGACGTGTACAGCTGCCCATAGAACCTCTCAATCTCACTCAAAATCTCAGGTGCCCCGGAAACGATGCTGCCACATTCGGTCTTCAGCTTCGACAGTTGGCTCTTTCTGGCAGACAGGTCTCTGGCAAAGACTTTGGAGCCTTGGTTCCGCTCGATCGCTTCTTCAATACGAGCTGTATTGAAGTTGCGTAAGTCCCGCCGCATGCATTTGGAGATCTAAGGTAAGGTCTCATCATAACTAACAAAACGAGCACAAACTAGGTAATCCTAGTATTACTCGTCGAGAGTTCCAGTAGCAGTCACCGAAGTACACTATCAGGTCTCTTTATGGCCCTTAGAGTTGCATCTCATGTGCAACCACTGAGTTGTACTTGCGTTTATTTTGACGGTACGAGTATCACGCTGGTTACAGATAGGTCTTGACCGATATCTCGTCTCATCAGGAGTTAACTCGTCATTATCTATCTTGTTTCGAGTCACCTCAGGTGCTGATTCTATTTCCACATTCTTTTGTTTTCGATCACAAGAATTTTCGAAAACCATCCCTTGCTTGACCAAACTTCATACTGGTTAGTTATGTAGATGCTGTAAAAAAAATGAAAATTTCACAAAACTTCCGATTAAATGATTTAAGCCCCTTTGAGGTTGGAAGAGTGTTCAGCAAATACAATGAAGGTCTGCGTCGAAGAGGCTAACCCAGAGAAAGAATGATTGCTTATGAAATGGGGTGAATTTTAAGAAAATATTTACCATGCAATTTTGAAGAAGGCTGCAATTATGGGAAAATCATTTGCATCAAATTTCGCAAATTAACCATAACTCCTTTTTTATACAAAAGGGGACTTAGAGGGGACCCCATAGCTAGCCCTTCTTTTGAAGAGAAACGATTATTAAACCAAAAATAGTTTTTTTTTCATACAGATATTTTTATTTTGTCTGAGGCGAGTCTTAACTAAATAATTTTATCATTTTAATCCACTGAAACAGCTCTTCTTTCAAAATCGTTTTGATAATTTTGCTCGGTACGTGATTTGTGTTTAGATATGCAACGAATTGACTTTGATATTTTATAATATATGAAAGAGTTTAAAATATATTATGAAAAAGAAACATTTCTTTATCATCGTAAACGAGAAAGATATCATTTATTGTGATTCGATAAGATATTGTCATACAGTGGAGTAGATTTTCACTGTTTATTTACGCTTTTTTTGGAACGAAGTTCTTTATAGAACGGTACGGGTTTGGCGGATGGGATCTAGGCGACAAAAAGTGTAAGATTTTTTCGTCACTACCCCTTGTGTCATAGAGTAGACGGCCTTGGCAGCTAAATAAGGAAGTGAGGTGGAATAACATCCATCTCCCTCGCACTTTTTCTTATCGTGCCATGAAAGAAATATTATTTTATTTCAAATGACGCTTCATTTTAATAGACGCTAGTAATTCATTTATTTGTATTTGTTAATCAATAATATAATACCTACTTTTATCAATAATAATATACTACGCAAGGAACTTCGTTCCAACCGAGTGTTCCACAAAACTCACGCATTTTTAAATGATTTTCGGATGACTATTGTATAATTTATTGAGATAACGAGATAACAAACTATTTAAAACAGAACGTTTTGTATAAGTGTGCTCATGTACTATTTTCAATCAATTGATAAACTCCAAATGTCGTGTCGCTATTGGTCGATGGGTCGACGGCTATCGTACATGAGTAGATAAACGGAACAGAGATAAAGCTTCATACAACTGCGCGAATCGGTTGCACTACTACAAGCACGCCGGGCATATTATGTGCATGACCACTGGCCGCTTGTCACGTACGCGGCGAGACTGAAAAAAACCGCTTACGCTGGCACAGCCAGTGGACAACAATGTCAGGGTCAGTGCCACACACGTTGTTTGTTTTGTTAGTTGCAAGTTTGAATATTTCGTTCTAAAACGTGGTATTATTAATATTGGTTGTTTATTGTAGGTACTGTCTGTAAGAGTAATACTATTTTTTTTATAGGATAAGGGTGAAAAACGAGCACACAGTCCACCTGATGGTAAGTGGTTGCTGCGGCCCATAGACATCTACATCTATCCTCTGTTACAGATCAAAATGCAGATGCGTTTTCACCCGTGAGGACTAGGATGGAATGCCTCATTTCCAATAAAAAGGCAGAGGTAAACCTCTACTTCACGCTGGTATTCTGTGAGGTCGTGGTACCACCCCGGTTTGAGCCGGCCCATCCATGCGACAGCAAAAGCTGCCGCCTGGCTCTACCACTGTATGAATATACTAGAAAAAATAAAAATAAATGATACATCATACATAACATATTTTAGAGTAAGTACCTTTATTTTATTGTATGATCCTTTCTTTTAACAGGAAGAGGGTACTTCACGGTGTGTTTTACCTTTTTATTGTTATTACAAGCGTTTACTAAGCATTTGTAGGTTGTAGGTTTTTTTTGAACCACTTCCCGATGTCTGATTGAGTTGAAATTTGGTGTACCGTAACTTCAGTGACAATGCAATAATATGATGCCGCAGCCAGGATTGTCTCCTCACTAGGGAACTCTTCAACGGGTGGTAGCAGGGTCACGAAATTTTGTATATTAGTTTAATTTTGAGAGTTTATCACGATTTTTATCATGAACTGTTGCTGCAGCCAGCACTGTCTCCTTACGAGGGAACTTTTTAACGGGTGCATAGACTCGTTTGTAATTAAATTTAATTTTGTTTGCTAAACATGATCTTCACCATAAACTGCTGCTGCAGACATGATAGTCTCCTCATGAGGGAACTCCTCACCAGATATAGTAGCATGATCATGAAAGTTTGAATACGCGTTTAGAAATCATTTTTAATGAAAACTTATCATCAATACCCACATCCTTCTTATTTCTCGCTACTAGGCGGTATGTTTCTAAATTAAATAAATATTTAAAAAATAGGTATCATTTACCACACCATTAAAAGAAACAATAAATTATCAAAAAACAAAAATTATAAAAGAAAATTATTAAAGTACCTACTTAAGTAATTTGTAAATTATTACATCATACTGAATAATAAAACTATTTGACAAACGTTTTGTTTAATTTGTCTTCACCTTTAGTGATAACCCTAGCAAAATAGGTAACAATGTTGCACGTTCTTAACAAGGTTTGTCTCTGTTCCGTTTATATACTGATGAAGCGTCATTAGCCTAATGGCAGGGCGTGGACCGCGAACTCGAAAGTTCGTGGGTTTGAATCCGCCATTCGACTACTGTCGTGAACCACTTCTAACACAAGCATTTTAAGCTTAAGCAGAATTTTAAGCAGAAGTGGTTAAAGGGAATATTAGTAAGGTTTAATAGCATTACTAGTATTTTAATTAAAAAAAAATATACTCATGTGGCTATCGTATGTGTGCCGTTGGCTCGTACGCGATGGGCAATGTAATAGAAAAAACCTCAGATTATGGAATAAAAAGGAGAAGGGAGAAAGCGATATAAAAGGAGTGTTAGTATTAGGAGTGGGCGGTATAGTTCTAATCTATATATTGCTTCAATATCGTTGTTCGCGCCAAGCGCTAATGTCAATAATTGACGTCAGAGGGCGTGCGCGCCTCTACGATACCGGTTTTGACGTCCCGTCGTGTCGAGGACACGCAAGGACAAGCCAGTCCAAATTCATCGCTGCGATAGATAGCAAGCGGTCCATTTTGTCGGGAACTCGTAATGGTAGGCGCGTATAGTAAATATACTGACTGGGAATTATACCGCGTATTCCTTGCTGGCCACGCCCTCTGACGGGCGACGCTCGGCGCCCGCCGGCTAGCCACCAGGCCCCTAGGTTTGAAAGGGGTCCCTCCCCCGACCAGTCGGGGGTAATTCCCCCAGGGGCGGGGGTGTCATCATCCCCCTCAGCGTGCGGAGAGGAACTTCACGGCCACTCATCAGTCCGCTGGACCCTTCTCACTCCCGTTAGCTGAGTGGCCGCGACTGGTGTACCACTGTTCCCCATTTGATGGAGGCGGCCCTAGCTAGCTGCCGCCTTAGCTCCCACCACGGCCGCCTCCACTGAATCTTAAGCCGTCAACAGTCCACTCGTCAAGCTGTTCTGTTGCCGACGGCCTCAGTGAGGGCGTACAACCCGAGTGGCGACTGTTAGCGGTTGCGCTCTATTAGTCTCGGGTTCACGCCGTGTGGCCTCCACTTGGTGGTGGGAAGATTAGGGCCCCCCTGGAGCGTTGAATCACGCTGTCAGGGAGTATTAGATTTGGTTTGGTCGAGAACTTAGTTAAAAATTCTTTAAATTAAAATTAAAAATGCTTTTGGGTTTTCCGCGAAATTCATATTGTAGCGGTTGTGATTAAAAGAATTGAATTTAAGATACTCCTTTAAATGCTGCTGCATATGTTTTGTAAATATACTTGATCACTGTGGTAGAGCCACGCGGCAGCTTTTGCTGTCGCACGGATGGGCCGGCTCGAACCGGGGTGGTACCACGTGAGTGCAGGTGGCCGGAGGCCCTTTTTACTGTAAATGAGGCATTCCATCTTAGTCCTCACGGGTGACAACGCATCTGCATTTTGATTCGCAAACGAGGATAGATGTAGATGTCTATGGGCCGCAGTAACCACTTACCATCAGGCGGACTGTGAGCTCGTTTGTCGCCCTTGTCCTATAAAAAAAAAACTGTGTTTGTTGTTGCACGGAAAATTGAAATTAAATTGCGTGCCCTTTTGAATGCTTGTGCGTATGCTTTGTAATTGTATTTGATTGTTGCGTCTGTTTGCTGAAAGGAAAGTTTGAATTCATTTGAGATTGAATGACGCGATTTGGAAAATTGTATAAATGTTTTTGTGATAGTGTTTAATCATTTTGCCTTGTGATAAGGAAGGTTGAAATTAGATAACCCTATTTGTGCCGAAGGGAATAAGAGTCAATTCTCTTTTGGTTTACATTTTGTTGGCACTGTCTAAGATATTTATTTGAAATAAGAAATAGGGATGTCTCTTACGTTTATTGTTTTGTTTACTTTGTCAAGTTGACCTATGTGCGTCGGTGATTGCTTTGTTTTAATTAATTCTGTAATTGAACATTGATGCTTTTGAAAAATTAGTTGAAATATGAACATAGTACTACCTGCCTAAAGGGCTATCTGGTTTGTAGATTATCAGATGGAAATCAGCTGTCGCACCATTTGGTAAATGATTATAGGTGGATGGCTTTGTTATGCCTACTTGTTTGAAAATTCATACTAGGGACTATCTGTGCGTTTCGTTCGGCTCTCCACAGACGACATTCATGGGGAATTTGGGGGTGCTCTCTGCACTGAAGCTTAGGAGGTCTCTCTGGGCCGCTTCGTGTCGCGTCGCTGTTTGCAGACCTGATCCGGTCAGATTGCGGAACTAATCATAGGAGCGCAGATAGGTGTTTGAAGGAGGTCGTCGGACTTCTGTCTAGTGGTAGAGCCATGCGGCAGCTTTTGCTGTCGCACGGATGGGCCGGCTCGAACCAGGGTGGTACCACGACCTCACAGAAAACCAGCGTGAAGTAGAGGTTTACCTCTGCGTTTCGCTTGGTGAGTGCAGGAGGCCGGAGGCCCTTTTTACTGGAAATGAGGCATTCCATCTTAGTCCTCACGGGTGACAACGCATCTACATTTTGATTCGCAAACGAGGAAAGATGTAGATTTCTATGGGCCGCAGCAACCACTTACCATCAGGTGGACTGTGTGCTCGTTTGTCACCCTTATCCTATAAAAAAAAAAGGAATAGGACTTATTTATGTGCTGCCATGTCCAGGAAGGGCATTCAGTTCAACCCTCCGGCTAGTCCACGTTGGGGCTGTAATTTTGCGGCGTTGGTTAGGGTTGCAAGATCTGATGGGGTGCCTAGTTTGGTTGTGGATTCGGTCTTGCAACTTGCCGTTGCGACCCTGTCCCGCTGACCGGTTTGCTCGCGGACCTAAATCCTTATGTCCGGGACGGGGGTTTGTTCGCGCCAAGCGCTAATGTCAATAATTGACGTCAGAGGGCGCGCGCGCCTCTACGATACCGGTTTTGACGTCCCGTCGTGTCGAGGACACGCAAGGACAAGCCAGTCCAAATTCATCGCTGCGATAGATAGCAAGCGGTCCATTTTGTCGGGAACTCGTAATGGTAGGCGCGTATAGTAAATATACTGACTGGGAATTGCAGCGCGTATTCCTTGCTGAGTGCTTCACCCGGGACTTTTAGGTTTAACGCTGAGTCCGTATAAGTGGATTCGACTGTATTAGTTATTAGTGCGGTATCTGATATTCTAGAAATAACTGCGGCCAAGCGAAACGGTAGTGACCTTTGATCTGTACGTTCTGTGTTCGTTTCGCGAATTAGGCGTTATAACAAGCGAGAGTTAGTGGCTTCTGTAAGGTAGTTAATCGTGCGACAGAGTTACTGGACCGTTATCGTGACTAACGAAGAAAGTGACGTGAGGTGGAGAGGTGCTGTGGTCCGAACTGCTGCAGAGGGTAACGGTCTAATAAGGTCAATAACACTACCAGCCACACCCAGATACACATCACTGACCCTTACTTTCCTAGCACTATACATCCACATGCGACCTGACCGAATCCTGAGGGACCAGTCGCCTTGGATAGAGGTAAGTAAGCTCCCTTTATTAGAATAGAACGCTCCCCCCTGATTGTTTATTGTAATTAGAAACTTTCCACCTTTGGCCTGTAGCAGGCCCGACCAACACCTGCTTGTAGGTTCTTCGTCTATGGGCCGCGGAGGACCCTACTCCTGGGTTAACCAGCTGCTGGCCGTAACAATTGCATATGCGATATCGGCCCGACAAAAACTATATATCGGTCGAAACACTATATCGCACGTAGAGGGAGTTAGTTCATGCTCTCTCTACGATATCGCACGACTTCCTTGTGGAATCGATTACCATCAGCAATTTTTCCGGACCGATACGAGTTAGGGACCTTCAAGAAAACAGCGTACTCCTTTTTAAAAGGCCGGCAACGCATCTACAATTTCCTCCCTGGTGTTGCAGTTGTTCACGGGCGGCGGTAGTCACTTACCATCAGGTGAGCCGCATGCTCGTTTGCCCCCTCTCCTATAAAAAAAAACTATATTGCTTGTACCCAACAGCCGATCACGATTTGCGACGATATTGTATCGCACTAGTATCGAAATCCGAAAGTCAAGCTGATATCGGATCATGAATGAATACCGAGCAAACTAGATTCTCATGGTATTTTGCACGGAATATAATTTTTTTATATTCCGTGGTATTTTGGCGCTATTGTTTTATGAAATTTCAACATTTGACCTTAATCCAAGGTTAGTAATGATCGCAATGCACTTGTATGTTGTAGCACTTGTTAACATTTGGCCTTGAACTATAGAGCAAAGAAATTAGGACCGAAAAATTTAAGTATTTTTGAAGTATTCCATTTTTAGGTTCGCGTAGGTAAAACAATCGAGTGAGGGCATTTATTGGTTGTTCCTCCTTAGTTTTGGAAGTTATAAAATTAATAATTTGATTTTATTTTAGAGTTTATTTGTGTTATTTTGATATATATAGAACAATTTAATTTTGTGACTCACATTATAATAGTGTAAAAAATTATTTGTGTATAAGTAAGTATTTTGTATTATAGTGCAGCAAGTACATTTTAAACTTAAAATATTCTCGTTTGTAATAATTTTATGACTAAGAAAATAATTTGTGACTCATTTATAACGGTGTATTTAATGAACCTGTAATATAAATTTGTGTGTATAGGTATTAATTTAGTTAATCTGAAACTTTAACTCGCATTTTTAAATGTTAATCTTATCAAACATAGATTTGAATAATCTCTCGAACTTCTAATAGGTAAACAATGTAAATATTTAGTAGTTAGTGAAAAATAAAACAAAAACTTATTTTAACTTTGTACTGCCTAAATTTGTATTAAATTTGTCAAAAATCGTTGCGAAAAAAGGTATCGAAATAACTATGGGGTCGATTTTCATCTCGAGGTATACTAGAACGGCATGATATCGTCAATATATAGTTTCAGAAAATAGTGTTTCGAAATCCGATATTAAATATCGATATACAGTTTAGGTTACACCAGTTAGGTATACAGTAGTTAGTTAGTATAAAAAGGAGTTAAAGTAATACGTGATATACTCTATATATTATTGCTGCAATAGTATGCAGTGTATAATGGAAAAAATTGACTGGGAAATAATCATGCTCGCACAAAATACTCACATAAAATAGCAGTATAAAGCTGCCATGTTTCGTGGAAGCTAAGGCTCAGTTCAGTAATGATGTTCTTAATCGAGGATGTAGGAAGGTGTCTTTTGATCATCTTACCGCTTCAGATGAACTGTATGCTCGCTAGACATCCTTACTTTTATAACAAAGAATCTCGATCTCTGTTCGTAAATACATAGGTGAGTGAACAGAAGTTGAGATGAGCTTAAACATGGTAAGCCAAGCTGTAGTATATTACGGTTATATCCAGAATGCGTCATTTAGACCGGAAAAGGACCACGCTCGTATGGAATACAAGAGTGGAGTCGTCACTCATCTTACGAAGTGCCGCAGTAGTTTGCCGCACTTCGCTCCGTAAGGTGAGTGACGACAACCGGGAACCGTTTTTACTGTCTTTACTTTACTTTACGGCCAATAAATCTGTCTATGGATACCTTCATATTAGAAAAATCTATGGGCCGCAGCATCCACCTACCATCAGGTGGACTGTGCTCGTTTGTCACTCGTACTTTTGTAAAAAACGATGTCTTATATCAAATCATCGAAATAGATAAAATTTTGATTACAGACAAATGATGTTAGCGTGTAGGAGATAAAAATTAGTAGCGGTAGGCCATAAGGATGCGGTAAGCGAGGGGCAGGGTTAGGGCTGCCACCCGTACTATTATATATAGTATCGTATTATATATTATAGTACGGGTGACAACCCTAACAATATGAAATATAATATACTCTCTCTCTGCCGTTCACTTCTGAAACATAAATTTGCTTTGTCACTCTTTCCTCGTTCATTCTTTCTACATGACCAAACCATCGAAGGATTCCTTTTTTAATCCTGGTCACAACAGCTGCACAACTAGCATACTCCTTAATGATCGCATTTCTACAGCATTTATTCTACTCTCTTGCTTCTTCTGCCAGACCCAACTTTCACTACCATACATTAAAGTAGGGACTAACACAGTATTATGAATTGCCATTCGTGCCTTCTTTGACACATTCTGACTCGTCATAATAGCGTGTAGAGCCCCATTCACTCTATTTCCTGCTTTCACTCGTCACTATATCCTTATCATATCTATCATCCCTGCTAAATAAGCATCCCAAATATACAAACTCATCCACTTGCTCAATCAACTCCCCTTCTATTCTTATTTCACATAACGTTTTACTTTCTTCTCTTTCAAAAACCATCACTTTCATCTTACTTGTGTTCACTTTCATACCCCTTTCTTTTAATTACCAGTTCATTAAAGTAACCATCATTTGCAACTCGGCCGCCGACGATGCAAATATGACTTAATCATCGGCGTACAAAAGCTATTTGACGGTCAACTCACCCATTCTCAACCCACATTCTTCAATTTCAAAGTTTGCAAACAACTGTACATAAAAAGGTTAAACAGCCACGGGGAAGCTACACAGCCCTGTCTAACACCTTTTTGAATGTAAACCAGTTCGAGTAGACCCCGTTGATCCTGACCAAGCATTAGAGTCCCTATAAAGAGACTTTAATGCCTGTATCAAGCCAGCGCTCAACCCAAATGAGTTCAGTGTTTGCCATAACACATTCCTGTCTACTCTGTCATAAGCCTTTTCCAAGTCCATGAACGCACAAAAAAACCTTCTGGTTTTTGGCCAAAAACTTATCCGCAAACATGCGCATGGAAAATACTTGATCCGTACACCCCATACCCGTTCTAAATCCAGTTTGCACTTCCCAAATTTTTCCATCAGTTTCTTCTATAACTTTTTCAATTAACACCTTAGCATGCAGTTTACCCACAATGCTAAACAAACTGATATCACGGAAGTTTTTACAGTCCTGCTGCGAGCCCTTTCCCTTATATATTGGGACTATAACTGCTTTGCACCGGTCTTCCGGTATCCGCTTCAGTTCCCAACATAAATAAAACAAGGTGCACAGCAGGCCTGCAACCACACCTTCTCCAGCCCTTAGCATTTCGAGTGATATTTTATCATATCCGGCTGCCTTACCTGCTTTCATGCTTTTCATTGTTTTCATTATTTCATCTACACTACTCTCCACTTCTTCCGGAATTTCTATTTCACTTACTTCAGACGACTCTTCACTCTTAAACACGCTTTCAAAGTATTCCTTCCATCTCTTTAAATTCGAAACTTCATCATTCAGCATGCAGCCATTCTCGTCTGGTATAGAATTAATTCTAGGCTGTTTTGAATTTCCCCTAGCAGTTCTTACGAGCTTCCAAAACATTTTAATATTTACCTGGAAGTTATCAGATATCCTTCTATCATTGTTATCTATCCTTTCTTGCTTTTTCCTTTCAACAACTTCTTTTATTCTCTTATTAATACGTCTAAAGTATGCATTTTTTCTTTCAATCTCATCATTCATACCGCCAGAATTACCAGCTTTGGTTGCTAGTAAATTTAGCCATACTCTCTTCTTTGCTTCAACTTCCATCCGTAC
This sequence comes from Parnassius glacialis, assembly GCA_033319125.1. Classification (NCBI taxonomy): domain Eukaryota; kingdom Metazoa; phylum Arthropoda; class Insecta; order Lepidoptera; family Papilionidae; genus Parnassius; species Parnassius glacialis. The sequence goes on from JAVANC010000018.1 coordinate 37,390,254, forward strand.
CTCATCATCCCACCACAAAGTATTACTTTTCCTTTCATTCGTTCTCTTACTTACAGCACATACTTCGGTGGCTGCATCCACCAAAACTTTCTTAATATTACTCCATACATTGTTTAAGTCTAAATCATTCATACATAATTCATTCAACATACTTACACTTTCCCTCAGTCTGCATTTATTCTTCTCTTTCACACCTTCATCTTGTAACCTCTCTATTCTTATACGCTGTAACACAGTGTTAGACACAGATGTCCGATGCCGCCAACGCTTGAATAGACCATTAATTCGGCAAAAGACCAGGTAATAATCCATCCCTACGTTGGACCCACGGTAAATCCTTGTATCTACCACTGCACTCCTCATTCTTTCATGCACAATTATGAAATATATCATGCTTCTATCATCTCCTCTTTTCCATGTATACATGTGAATCCTCTTATGGCGAAAGAAAGTGTTCGCCACAAAAATATTCTTTTCCACACATACGGTGAGGAGGTCTTCACCATTCTCATTTATTCTTTCATCGCCAAACGTTCCTAATATCCTTTCATAACCAGACCTCTTCACCCCAACCCTTCCATTAAAATCTCCTAACATAATAATATTTTCATTTTCCTTACATTTCATCAACACCAGCCTTACCATGTCCCAAAACTGCTCTCGGATATAAGTGGGCTTAGACATATCTGGGGCGTACACCCCAAGCACGAACAACTTCCTCTAATTGTTTTAAAGGTAATAGTTAATTAATGCACAAGGCGAAGAGCAATAACTAATTTTTATGGAAAAGTACATAAAGGTTAAAAATTATACTTTTTTCCTGATTTTCCCAAACTACTATATTTTTATATATATTTTGGGAAAAATACTATATTAACAAAAAAGGTGGCAACCCTAGGCAGAGTAGCGACGCGTCCACAGAATACGGTTACTCTGGACGCATCACGCCTCAACTTGGTCGGTTTCCACAATCACAGATTAGTAAGTATTATTTCATGTACTATTATTTATTCTGTGGTATTATCTAGTTTTATAGCAAAATTGTGGTTTGTGGTTTAGCTATGGGTTTACCCTACTTGTATGCTATATTGGAGTGTAGAGTACAAGGTGAACCATCTTATAAGAGGCGAAAGTTGAAAAAGTGTCCTAAATTTACTGAAAATAGAGGTTCCAAAACCTACCACAATAGCGCTGGCGTCTGAAAAACTACGATATGAAAGATAGCTGTTGTAAACGGAGTGAAGTCAGCTGAATTGAAAAAAATTCATGCCTAGAGTAGTTAGTAAAATGCCAATATACAAAATCTCAACTATTTACGTAGTACAAAACCAAGCGGATTGGTCGGTCCTTGTTTATTTCTCCATCTTATTCTAATTACTTTTGGCGCTTTTTTTAATTTATCCTATGCTACTGCAGCGCCACCCTTATTGGACACGTTTTAGGGACACTTTTCATATAAAGAGATGGTCCTCCTTCTACTCTACACTCCATATATTATATAGAGGTCAGTGGTTTACCCACATCGAAAGTACGCAAAGGGTTTTGCTCCGTTATTTGCATCTTTACACTATTGGTGTGCTTCCACCATGAATTGCTTCATGGCTTTCATTATCTAATAAAATATTGTAATGCAGATTGTCTTACGAGTGACTGTTAGTAAAGTTAATTTTAATTTTATTAATGGTTTATCTATAGTAACGCAGAGAGAATTCTTTCCTGAAGACCGAAAATTGGCTAATAAAAACTTTTTCAACACGTTTTCAACGCCATCTGTATCTGTATCATCTGTAGCGAACATTTATTCTTGACGTTAGATGGCGTTATTTGTACAAGTGACGAATACAGGAACGGAAATTATATTGTTAAAACAATATTTAATAAAGAACAGTTCCAGAACAATTAAAGAAGACATAATAGGTATTAGGCAGGACCGGATTAACCATGTCGGGGCCCTTAGGCAATGCAATTCTCGGGGCCCCTTTCCAGCCAGCGTGAAGGGATGTGTGTAATAGCATCTAATGCATCTGATGCTTAACTCCTCAAAAATTTACAGTAAAATCTTTGTATTCCAACGTAGTGTGCGAGATTATCCGAGGAGGATATTGTCCGAGGAGTACAATTTGCCACTATGTCTGGCGTATGTGGACTATGAGAAAGTCTTTGGATTCAGTCGAAATTTGGGCGGTGCTGCAGTCCCTTTAGCGGAGCCAAGTTGACTGTCGGTGTATCGAAGTACTGAAGTGTTTATACAGTAGAGCTACGATGGCTATCCGAGTACAGAACCAGAGTACGAAACCTATCCAATTGCAGAGAGGTGTAAGACAGGGTGATGTTATATCCCCGAAACTCTTCACTGATGCATTGAAAGACGTTTTCAAGCTTCTGAACAGGAAAGGATACGGTATTAACATCAATGGTGAGTACATCACTAACCTTCGATTTGCCGACGATATAGTCCTTTATGGCAGAATCTCTGGAGGACCTAAGCACCATGCTCAATGACCTCAATAGTGTCCCCCAACGAATAGGTCTTAGGATGAACATGGACAAAACAAAGATCATGTTTAATGTCCATGTCACACCTATGCCGGTAGTTGTTGGGAGCACTAAGCTCGAAGTTGTTGACGAGTATGTTTACCTGGGACAAATAGTTCGACTAGGTAAGTCCAACTTCGACCGAGAGGTCAATCGACGGATTCAACTCGGCTGGGCAGCGTTCGAGAAACTACGACACATCTTCTCGTCAGACATACCTCAAAACCGTAAAGTGAAATTGTACAATCAGTGCGTGTTGCCAGTGATGACTTACGGATCTGAGACGTGGTCCTTCACTGCTGGCCGTATGAGGAATCTCAAGGTCACTCAGTGAGCTATGGAGAGGGCTATGCTCGGAGTTTCTCTGCGTGATAAACTTAGAAATAAGTATATCCGCAGTAGAACCAGAGTAACCGATATAGCCCACCGAATTAGTAAGCTGAAGTGGCAGTGGGCCGGCCATATAGGTCGAAGAACCGACAACCGATGGGGAAGAAAGGTTCTTGAGTGGCAGCCTCGTACCTATAGGCGAAGTGTAGGGCGACCCCCCACGAGATGGAGTGGCGACCTGGTAAGACATGCAGGAAGTCGATGGTTGCAGGTGGCTCAGGTACCGTGCTTTGTGGCATTTCTTGGGGGAGGCCTATGTTCAGCAGTGGACTTATGAAAGGCCATAATGATGATGATGATGTGCGAGATTATTATTTTTCTTAATATGGGATTGAAGACCATAGTAACTACTAGACATATTTGACGCATTTTTGTAAGTCTTGTCTCTCGCATTTTTTTATATCAATGTTAAACTGATTTAAAAAATAAAATTATAGCGGCCAGTTCTTCCCCTTTATGACTTACTATGGGAATAAATGTAAGAAAACTAGCTACTTCTCCATTTGTATTTCAGCACTACAGTCAAATGATGAGTATGAGATATGTCTGGTGTTGAATCGACTCTTATTGAGAAATATTTAGCTTTAATAATTTCATTAACAATGAATTTTAAAACTTTACTTCCCAATATTTCAACAAGTTTTTCGCAAATCGTTGAAGACAAATATGACTGTCTTCCTTTCCCAACATTACCATATTTGGCCATGCAAACTAAGAAACGGATTGTACTCCGCGAGTTTTTGTAAAATCCCCAAATAGTTGCCATTAAGTTGAGAACGAAGAATTTCATCAGCACCACGAAATGCTAATCCACGGGATAACAAAAATTTAATCCCTGATATTACTCTTTGTAAAACTTTTAACCAATATTGCCTTTCTTTGGTGAATGTCATTTCCAAAGAGGCGTTGACTCGGCCGTGAATACAGCGTCTATTAATCAATGTCTGCACACATTCTCGGTGCATTTTCATGGGATTGAATTCTTTGCGGCGCATTTTTCTCATCAGAAAATCCAGTTTGAATTTGCGATTGACTTTGATCTTCGCTAAAAAGAACACATGGAAAGCAGTATAATTTTCCAGTAGATGTAGAATATGTGAGCCACTCTCGTTTAATTTTACAGCTTGTTTTTTTAAAATCTTTTACTGTCGTCATATTGTCAGCTTGAAGCAGAAAAATCATACTCAAAGTGTTGATATCCGTAAGGATCTCTAGTACACCAAAAATCTTGTATTTCGTTGCTAATATTTTGCTATAATCTAATGTCATGCTGGTATTCTACTCCTAGGTGGACTACGTTTTGGTGTAGTAACTGGACCTCGGCCTTGGCATCACTTTCCTCTGCACCCGCTAAAGTAGCTGTTTCTTGATCCTGGCTAGTCTGTTCAGAACACTCGTGATTGGCGACTAAATCCAAGTTGGAAAAGGTTTTGTGTCTTCTTTAATAGTTTATCACGCTTGTTTTGTTTTTAAAGCCGCATTTAACGTTTTTCTGGACCACTTAGGTGTTTTTTGTTTACAGGTTCCTCCGACATTTTGTTACATAAAGAAATGGTAAACAACCGTGTGAATGAAAATCGACGAAACACAAGAAAAACTTTGTCACTTCACACTCGTTGAATTTATAATATGAGATGAAATAAATACTTGTGTGTACAATAAAATCTCGCAATCAAGTATCAAACTTACCTGGTAACAATAGTTACTTAAGTTTTAGTATCTATTACTCGCTTGTCGTGTCGCTGATTTTATGAAGACACTGGCAGCCTTTATAAAAACTATCACTCAGCCGATAGCTCAACGACTGCGTTCCGAATTAATACTTTAAGTATAAAACTATCTAGCACTGTTATATCCAAATTCATTTAACAAATTTTCCAATTAAACTTTCACTGTATGAAACATCAACATCATTCTGATGTAACAATAAACTGATAAATAAGTAAGTTTTTCCGCAATTCGATGGACCTCAGACAATACTACGTATAGTGTTTGGCAATAAGTTGCCATGACGTTTAACCTCATTTTTTGGTGCACGACAGATACATTCGAATTTAAGTAACTTTTTTGTTTGAGAAATTTCATAACAGGTTTGTTAACTTGACCGTATTGGTTGATAGGTTTCAATGAACTAACGTTATTTCAATCGCGTTAATAATTTAAACTTGAAAGAGCTACTGAAGATTATCTTGACCACAAGCTTTAGTTCAAATGCATTCACTCACTTTCGCTTCGCTGGATCTACGTGCTGATGAAGCCGGGCCTCCGTGCGCAATCCACCTATCTTCATATTCACTATTTAAGTTATCGCTCACTGCACTTAAACAGTTTGATTAGCTGTCAATTGTGCTTTGATTGGTAGGTACAAGTACGTTAACTTCTTGTCGCGGTTAAAACTCACTTTCGTATAATCTTTGCACACCACGTAAATTTTCATTGCTGAAAATGTAATTTCGCACAATTTTATAGTTACATAGTAAATCATCCCTGATTTGAATATTTTCGTTCCGTCATTGGTAACGAAGCGTAAATAATGAGGTTACGGTCAACACTGTCAGCTGTCGGCCGGGCGAGCGGACGTAGGTACTTAGCGGTGTAACGGAAAATGCTCTCACAGAATACCAGCGTAAAATAGCAGCTTAACACTTCTGTGTTTCGTATGGTGAGTGTAGAGAACCGGAGACCCTTTTTACTGGAAAAGAGGCATTCCATCTTAGTCCTCACGGGTGACAACGCATCTGCATTTTGATTCGCAAACGAGGATAGATGTAGATGTCTATGGGCCACAGCAACCACTTACCATCAGGTGGACTGTGTGCTCGTTTGTCATCCTATCCTATAAAAAGAAATAAAGGTAAGGGAAGGGTGCGGAAAGGCGCGCGACAAGTTACGTTACCGAGCGACCCTTACAAATGTGTGCGTGCGTAAAATATAGTAGGCATTAGATATTTATGAATAACAATCAGTTAAAAAATGCGTTAACACGCATTCTGAATATAAAGATTAAAAGGACAGAATATTTTAATTTTTTTTAAATTAATTTTTCTTCACCTTCATTTATATTACTTATTCTGAACCTTCTCTGCATATTTGGCCGTATATTGCAAAATAGGCCTGTATATATACTGTTATACCGTTTTTGCAGTTTTTGAAAACACGACTAATCATAGCTTCTACGTTAATTTGAAATTATCCCAAAAAATAATGTGATTTATGTGCAAAAACTAAAGCGTACACGCGCTCGCTTTTTAAAACCAAGTATTCCTTGATGGTTAATCTTTAGAAGCTGCCCGTAAGTGATAAAATAATAAATTGAAATATTATTTTGGACGCGTGGCCAACAGGAACAAACACAACTTTCTCAATTACCAGTTTTTTGTGCATATAAGGTAACGAAACCAGTTCAACCTAAATACTTATTTTTAGAAAAGTACTGCAGAAGGTAGCAGCAAGCATATCTTATGACAAGTATAATCATAATCGTGAAATTTTGAGTCCACACGAAGATTCACCTAACTCAGTTATAATATTTGATGATGTAGCTTGTGAAAATCAGAAGAACATACGTGATTATTTCGGCATGGGTCGACATAAGAACATTGACTGATTTTATATTAATCGAACGTATACCAAGATACCTAAGCAAATAGTAAGAGATAACGCTGATCTGATCATATTGTTTAAACAAGACTACATAAATCTGAGACACATTTATGAGGAGCATGTAGGGTCTGACATGACATAGTCTCAGTTCCATGAAATGTGCTCAACTATGTGGAGTAAACCTTTCAGTTATGTTGTAATAAATAAAGATTGTGAACGAAATAAAAGCTGTTACAGAATGAAGTTTGATACATTCATACTATTAGACTAAGAGTTTAAATAGGAGTACAATCTTTTACAATGGAACGAGACCTCAAGAAACAAATTGTAGAATGTGATGCAGCTGTAAAATGAAAAGTAGAAATGATAAAAGATGCAAAAAATACAAACAATCTGGATTTTTAAACATTATTTAAACCTATCGTTGATCCGCTTTATATGCTTACCAGAAAAACTGAAGAAAAGGAATATTTAAATGAAGATACAGAGCAACTTCACCTTATAAAAAAAACTAAGTACAGCGAAAGTGAGTTATCGATTTCTTCAAGTGATGTGTTTATGGATCCTGTTAATAATTAAGAAAACTTAGATAACGACGATGTTTATACAACATCTAACAAACCCTCACTCACTCATTTCCCTGACGCGAATGAAATTTTCTTTAAATCACTTCAGTTATCATGGTCTACATCATTATTAGTAGAAGTATTAAAAGACGTACCTTATTGTGTCAAACATGAGCGTGGGAAACTAATGCTTGTCACAGCTCACATCTATGACGATGGACGTATATTAGAAATTGGAAATTATAGTTTGAAAAAAAAAACTCCAGGCTTAAAAGAGTTATTGTTTAAAAACCTACCAAATTTAGATATTGTAACAAAGGAAGACTTATAAAATTATAAATTGCTACTTTTGGATACTAATGCACACAAACGTAGTTGAGATCCATCCAAACCGATTAACAGTAACATAGGATTTCAATATATACGAGTGATCAAACAATTGTTTAAGTACTCGAGAAATCATAAAATTATCGTAAAAAGTCTTCCAAAGGCAGAAGTAGTTGATATTTTAAAAGGCATTAAAAATATACTGATTTGTTTTACTGGAGCGATCCAAAAGAGTTAGTGAAACGATTAAAATTACTACTCGGATGATGGGCTGCTGGCAACATGAAGAAATGCGTGAAACTGGCATCATAAAAGACATTAAATATATTAAGCTGTCTACAGGAGGATTACGCAGTACCATTTCATTACAGAAGCCGACAAGACAGCAATGAATATAGACAAATTTGGTCATCACGTTTATAAGCGTTTGCGACTATCTGAATGCACTGATATTCTCAGTAATACTTTAGTAACAACAGACGCAGGTGAATGATTTGAAATTAACAAGATTAAAAGGACTACAATCTCCTGAAAAAGATGATGAGGCTGTAAATATAGAATATGTGGATAAATGTGTTCAAGAACTTAAAAATGAAATGAAAATAATTAAGATAATATCAAAAAGTACCTTAAAAATTTTGAAAAATTGACTACTATAAATTATTAATTAAATATATAATAAAATAGGCCTATGGTCTGCAAACTCGCTGGAACTTTCACCGTTAGTCTTTTATCTGTGTGGTGAAATAAAGAGTCGTGTTTACGTCAAAGAGACCCAAAATTATGAAAACTGCTATAGTAAATTATTATTGCGTTCACGGAAATTAAAAGTGCTCAAGCATAGTGTAAAAAATAATTTAAGAAAACGTGTTTGTCTATGAATAGTGTGGCTCGCCATAATAATGACAGCCGTCGATTACGTCGTTGATAGGCAAAAATATATTTTTTAATCTTCTTTATTCTGACTATCCTTAGCCCGTTAAAAGTGTGAAGGGAAAATTGGAATCATAATTTGCGTCATGTAGTTATTAACTTAAGCTTTAGTAGTAAGCGGGATATTAAGAAAGGAAACAGTAGGCAAAAACTTGAGAAACAAACTCGTTAATTGAATCACACACACAATTTTAATTAAATAATAATTTTAATTAAAAGTAGAAGCCTTATTTATTCGTATTTTCAAATAATGTAATATCGGTATATAATAATTTATTTATTTGAACTTAAATATAAAATTAAGCTACTCTTTGAAAAATAACCCTGTATAATTAAACTTAAATATTAAATTTGAATACACTACACACACTACAAAAATAACCATGTATATCTGGTAAAACCCTATACCAGGATGTCACGTATTCGAGCAGCGATGCCTGATGAATATATCGTAGCGACCTTAATAAGTGTTGAACGAATTGGTAATCTATAAATAGTTTATTGATGTTGAAAAAGTAATACTACGTTCGTACATTAGGTGGCGTCTTGCAGATTTTGTACGCGATATATTGTAGCGAGAGTCGGCGGACTGAATGCTCAAGGTCATTCGCTAGGAGTAGCGCCTTAAATAAATTATATAGTATGATATACTTCTCAATTTCTAAGGATGGCCTAGTTGATTATGGAATTGCGTTACGATTGTAAATTCAGTCTTATTTACATACAATTTCAATCAATTTGAAATTTTGATGACTGGCAAATTTACCTTTATATTCGTCCATGTTTGCCCGCATCCATTATTTGCGGATCTATAGCTCCTATAGCATGCTTGTCAAAGAACTAATATAAGTTTATGATTCACACACAATAGATTCATTATGAAACATTTGGGCAAATTTAACCTCCAATATCCATTTGTTTTCATATAAGCAAATTGTAGGTGTTAGGGTTGACAAAATCTGGTAGGCACAGTTAAGAAAATAAATAAAAATATACTTAGCAAAAACCTTTTATTTAATTAAATAGATGTAAGTACCTACCTATATCCACAGTCTTTAATTAAATCTTATATATAACTATAAATAAAATAAAAATAAATCTATAAATATATTTTTTTCAATTAACACGTTAATTTGAACCACAGCATGTAGCCAACATGTATTGAGGCAAAAATTACATTTCACACATTAAAATCGACAAGCTGTTTAGGCTACAGGAGGTTACATAGGAACTCACAAACATATCTCTTCTTCTTAGGCAGTCGGGTAATAAGAAAGTGACAAACCTTGTACACTTTTTTGGATTGGCAAATTTGACAACCGGGAGACGCAACTTATGCGGCTTATTTTTCATTCTCGATTTAAGCTATAGACAGGAAAGAATATCTAAGAAAAATATTCTAGAAACCCCTTTCTAAACCATGTAACAAGAAAAACTCGCCTTTGTCTACGCCATTGAGCAGCATACCAAGATACACAAGGCTAAATTGACCCGCATCAAAACACACGTGCACTTTGGCTGGTTCTGACAAGAACTGAGTGTAGTTAAAGACAAAAACCATTACTACTGCTGCCAGAAATATAATCTACATTTATTTAAAACAAAGCAAATCAACCTAAATTAAATAGTAATTTTTAATTTTGTGATTGAGCTTAAAATCGGCATAGCGGGCAAAATATTTTTTTTTATATGAGAGGGGGCAAACGAGCATGTGGCTCACCTGATGGTAAGTGACTACCGCCGCCCATGAACAACTGCAACATCAGGGAGGGAATTGCAGATGCGTTGCCGGCCTTACAACGTTAATTAATAGAATCAGGCGTTACTTTGCGGAAATCTATTATAATGGGGTTGTTATTAACTAATTTGTTTAATTCCGCGTAAAGAAAGAAAATGATGTGTCCTGCCTAGTTTTAAGGGGACCTCCCACCCTCCCTCAATCGCGCGCACTATACCCGTCGTCGTCAATCCCAGCACTACCACACTAGGCACGATACACCACTCTCGAAAATACGACACGGGTTTCTCCTCTACACGATGCATCCTCAGGTGAAGTAGACTCTGTGGAGGCTGGTCGCTAAGTGAGCGGCGAGTTGAAACTACTGCTATTTATGCTACTTGCTGACGCAACCGCGCTCCAATTACGTAGAGAGCGATTACTTCATGCGATCAATCACCACCTGACGTACGCAGATATTTGCTGTGAAATTAACAACAGACTACTGCGATACGTCCCCCTACCCTCCAACCACGCAACCAATCGCTGGCCACCGCACCGTGAGTCATCCAACAAATTTCTCTTCGATATATGTACTAAATTATACCATTGCATTAATTTGCAGGTATTAGGCGGGGGTAATAATGGAAAACAAATGACTCATAACATAGCAATGTCGCACCATCCTTTGTATACCGCACCGCCGCCGTCGCCACCGATGATTCATTTGTTGTTATCGATAATGGCGTTGCGCCGCGCTACATGCTCACCGCCCTAGCCGGGCTGAAGCGAACTATGATTTATGACCAAAACTGCACGGACAAAATAATTTTACTATAGTTGTAAGTTTGACTTCCTTATTTTGTTTTTTTTGAAGTAGAAAATTTGGCATAAAAAAAGATTAGCACATGCATAGAATTAATTAATATGAAATAACGATGTATTGTTTTGCTATGATATTCAAAAACAGCGATGACATGAGACCTATTTTTTATGAAATTTTATTGATTTATAATACACGCCTATGAGAGCTTGCCTTTCGAATAGTGCTCATGGCTATTTTTAATTAAATTAATTTTTATAATTTTTTTTTCATAGCCTTCACTCGTTTGACAACCGAACAAATTTAGTTTAAACAGATAGTTTTAACATGGAGAATATGCCTTGGTAGGCTTGGCTACCTATTGACTACTTATTTCTATTCATGGCTACCTGGCAAGCAGGTATGAACAGGTAAGTCAATATATGTAACTACACCGATATGTTAACCAATACAAATTGGTATCGGAAGAAAGATAATTTAATAACGAAAATAACAGTATAGACTTGCCTGCAAAAAACCGTTCATGGAATATTATTGCCATGCTTTAAATTTTTAAATACGGAGCAGTTAAAAAATTGAACAAAAAAAAATTAAGTATAAAGTATCGAATCTTAACATTACGCCACCGTGCTGGTCTTCTTTAATGCAAATCCTCTTCTTATAAATTTTTTAATTATTTACATGCTTTAATTAATTTATACATCAGTTTTTTATATATGTGTAGTGTATACCGAGTGACGAAAAATTTTCACTAAAAATTAAAAGACGTATGCTACATAAATTTCTTTAAACGTACACAAGTAAAAAAATATATAACAATTAATACATTAGTCGCGGTATTATTTTCTTCGTTTTAATATTAAATAACATCATGTAAATGCATACAGATATCACCTGATGAATTCTAGAAAGTCAAAGACCCATGCCATTTGAAGGCGAATATGGGTAATTTAAACGTTGTCAATCCGAACTACTCAAATAAAGAAAAAATCAAACAAAAACTGTACTTACGGCTAATAATTTAAGGCATAATTTTATGCGCGAAATTAAAAACAAAGGGACAGCGCGCTGCGAGTGTGTGAAAACAAATTCAAGCGAAAAATTTACTTAAAATAATTAGGTTAAGGCATAATTCTCTATGCGCGATGTGACAAGAAATGGGACCGGGTGTGGAAATTATTATTTTTCTGGCGCGTGCGACGTTTTGTAAGTCACTTCAGGTCAGTAACCTATATATTATCAAGGCTGATTTATTTCTTGTCAGTTTTTTACGCTATTTATTTTGTTTGAAAAATGCATATTTTATTTTATTTTATTATTGTTTATTTTATTATTTTAACAGACATATATCAACTTGTATTAACTGCTGTGCTATTTAACGTGATAACCTTTTCGCCACCCAGTATAAGAGGGGGCAAACGAACGTCCGATTCACTTGATGGTTATGAGGGCATCCACGACTTTTCTGCCACCAGGACGGCGCCACTAGAATGTGAGGTATAATATTTGCCAGATTTCATAGCGGGGAAGTTAATTTAAAGTGTAAATTAAAGGTTGTTGTTTCTTTCTGTACTATTGGCTATATTTTATATTAATATGATTAAAAATAAATATACCAAATCACAGATATTCATAAAATAAGAAAAATTTTAAAAAATGTGCAAAAAATTAAAGAGCAAACCACTGACGTATTGTTTTGTGTATAATAGAAACTGATAAACTTTTATTAAAAACCAACTTCTTAATTAAATTACATTGCGTAACAAAAAACTTTACCTCAGTGTCAACTAGCGACATCTGGTGAAGAGAAAATTATTAGCCCTCATTGACAATCGCCACCTTCCTTTCCAGGTGACCGTGGAACTGATGTCGATACTCGACACGGATAATTTTGGTGCTGGCTGAGGCAACAACTTAAATTGAGGAGATATGATACGAAAAAGGGTTCTTTTTAGCGGTAAATGCGCATACCAGTGTCTACTTGGGATTGATCTTGACTAGATTTAGTCGCCCCCAATCCGATACTTTATTTATCAAGGACTAAACTTAAGACATAAGTTTGTTCCGGCAATCGATGATGTGTTCCCGAGAAATATTAGCACGGCCGGTGTAGGTGTAAAGCATCGCCAGTGCTGTCATCTGCATAACAATCAACGTTACTGATTTCCAACTTGTCATTGAGATGTAAAAGGAACAGAGTAGGCAATAGCACGCAGCCCTGTGAAACATCATATATATTCACAGGCTTGGAGTCGGAGCATGCAACGTTGATGCTTCGGTCTACGAGAAAAAAAATTAAAATACTCGTACGAGCTGCTGCGCTGTACAATCTTAGAAGATGATAAAAATGATAAAGGCTTAAAGTGATTATTTAATTTGTTCTGATATTATTGACAGTGAGTACAATGCGCGACGGCGAATGATTGCGTACTGAATTGATGAGAATGAAAAATGAAACAATAAGTTAAAAATGCTGATGTGCAGAAATGTGCGGTAAAGACCGTACATGCTGCGGGGCGAGAGAGAGAACAGATGATGATTGATAAGTGATTATAAAATGATACAAATTGATAATGATGATGATACTACAAAAGTGAGCTTATAAATGTCAATTACAAAACTTATAAATTTCACACTTCACTAAGATCAAAAAGTTTGCAAACTGTAGGCGACGTCGACTTATCCAGTGCGCGTGCACTCACACTCAGTTCACCCGATGACGTGACGGCTCGACCGATGGTGCTTGCTCTGTGTTAGGGCTCGTGCCAGTGAACTGTACATTCCGACATCGTTGATAAGCCCGCGCCGGCGTCTCGCGCGCGTGTATTGCTGACCGAGCAACATATTATGATGATAGTAGTCCAGTTTAGTGGCCTCATGACGTAGTTGCGACAACATTACGTCACATTTATTAGTTCGTATTCTTGAAGTGGCTGTTTTGATGATTCATGCCATATAGTTTTTGTAGTTTTTTGTTGTTGTCATTGCTAAGGATCGCATCGCTCGCATTTTTTCGATAGCTGCAGTGAAAGAGACTTTACACTGTCTCCAAATTATGATCAATGATAGTGGGTCTGCTTGCGAATTGGGTCAGCTGTACATCTTACTTACGTTTAGGCTGTAGCCTGATGACGTCTTTGATGACGCGTTAAATACGACACGTAATGCAGTTGTCAGTGATTCGGCGCGCTGCACACAATGATGCGGCAAGTAGCAACTAGGTGCCGGGATCGTGTTACTGTTAAGAGTACATTGCTGCATATGTTCTAATTCAATGTATTCGCGCATAAAGGTTTTATACATTGCTGCGAGGTCTCCGTTTTTGGCGAATTTTCTTTCCAGCTGATATAGTTGTGCCACGTCGTTCTGCTTTGAATCACCCAGCTTTTCTTCGAAGCCTGGTTTCATGGACAGACGTACAACATATCGACCGTCTTCTTGTCGTGTTGTTGTGTTGTCATAATGCTCCAAACAGTATTGATCTTCTGATGATATTATTATTTTGTTGTCTGCTATGTCTTCGATTGTCCAAAACTTCTGAATATTTTGTAAATCGTGCAGAACAAAATTACACTGGTAAGTGGATTTCAGGTTGCCGCAGATGATCCAACCGAGTCGTGATTGCTGAAAAATCGATTGATTTCATCTTCTCTGATGATTCCACTCAAGATGATATTTGAGTAGATGTTTGCACCCAGTAATATGTCTATCGGACGGCTGATATTGAAATCTGGATCGGCAAGTTGTATGCCTTTAATATGTTTGCATGACGGTTTATCAAATGATCTGTTCGGTAGATTGTTTACCAAACTTTTCATTATGATGACGTCAGTATCGCATGTGTATTCTGAATTCATTGATGATGCTGTGCTAATGATGATGCTTTTGCAGTTACTTTCTTTAGTGCCAATCTCGAAAATAACATCCTTGCAACGCTGTCGTGGAAGGCCAAGTCTTTGAGCGGCGTTTTCGCTGATAAGTGATATTTGTCATCCTTGATCGATCAGCGCTCGCGTCGTCAGATAGCTTCCATCAGCTGATAGCACTTTGATTTGGGCCGATACCAGAAGGATTTCGGCGATGTTTTCTTGTGAAACATGTGTCACGTTTCTCTGCTGTGTGACCCTTTTCTTGCAGTCTCGCTCGCTCGCGTTGATATTTGATACGTATGCTTCGTGTAATAAAGTATTGTGATCGCTTTTGCAATGCGCGCATCTTTTATCGGAAAAACAGTCCTTGCCTTTTTGATCAAAAAGACAGTTTTGGCATAAATTAAATTTTGCCAGTATTTTTTGTTTTAATTCTGGAGTCTGACCTAGAAACGATTTACAGTGGAAAATTCCATTTTATTAATTGCACAATGGACACGTTCCTTGCGAATGATTTTAATGAGATCGCATTTGTATGATTGATATAGACTTTAGTTGATGCACCCAATTTGTCTTGGAATATTGAGCTTTTTTGGAATCTTGATAGATACCTTGCTGATTGCTCCGCGGTGCTTCTTGCTTGCGTCGTGATGATTCTAATGCTGTGAATCGCATTTCCAAAAAGGTCAGAAATCCTGATAGCGTAGGCAATTCCCTCGGATCTTCAAGATGTTCGAAGTAGTTATTATGTGTATCAGTGCCCAGTTTCTGCATCAACAAATGTACAACCAGAGGATCCCAACTTGATGTGTTTACGCCTAAGTTTTTCACGGCGCTTAGAGACTCTTTTGTAGTGTTGTGCAATTTTTTCAGGGCCAATGATGATTGGTGTTGTATTGCTGGCTGGCCAAAACCGTGTTCATGTGAGAACAGAAAATCAAACAATTGCTGTTATACCGATGATTCAGAACTTCCCAGCATGTTTCATAGTTTTTGGAAGTAATATTTAGGTGTTGTATTAGTTTCTCGGCTTTTTCCTAGGCCTTGCTTTTTAAATGTTGCATTCTTTGCACATTTGAAATGAAGTTCTTCTTGTGGATGATTTCCATGAAGAGATTTTTGAAAGATGACCATTGCTGATAGTTGCCGCAGAACGTTGGGATTTCCATTTTTGGCTTTTTGTAGCTGTCTTCGAACATGTAGAAGGTTTTTTCGTACTGCACATCTTCTGTGGTAAGCTCGCTGTCGATCTCCCAGTGTAAGGAGTCTACGGCGTTCCAGCGAAGGAGTAAGTTATTACGTAAGATGTCCTCGAGCGCCCACTTTTCGTTCAGTAACTCCAGATTAGGGATATTGAATGCTCGTTCTAGTGCTTTAAAATTACTTTTTTGTTTACGTTACATCTCGTCAAGTTTGCTGTGGTTACCTCTGTCTACTCGGCTGGTACTGGCCTGACCTGATGGGGTCGCTGATGCAGCCGTTGATGCAGTCGTTGATGGTGGACGCCAATCTGAAGTCACGCCAGCTAAAGGAGTAACAGGTCTCAGAACTGACTCCTTTTCGTGATTAGTAGATAGGTGTTGCTGGACAATTCTCCGACAGTTTATGATTACAGTAATATGGTTTTGCTTTTTCGAAGTGATTTTCCGAGAAATAAGTTTAGTCTTGGTCCTCGTACTCACACAACTTGATATGATTGGCTTGGAACTCTCTCGAGTACTGATCCATAGTCTCCAGTCGCCTTGATATGTTAGATGGGGTTTTTCTTTCAGTTCCATCTTTCTTGAAGTTGGTGAATAACTGCTCCATTGTTTGAAGAAGTTGTTGCTGAGTTGATAGTAAGTCTTCCATTTTTTTATTAATGGCCAATTTGATTGATAATCCGGTAACGAATGCTTCCAAGTCACGGAGATGATGCTGTTGCCAAGTGCTCCGGTATTCTAATGCAATATATGCGCGTACTCAATCTCGTCGGTGACACCCGCTTGTGGGAGGCCGACTCGACCGATTCGCTATTGCACTTCAGACACAGAAACGCAAAGGAAAAATAAGCTTATCGTGATTGATGGAGTGAGGATTACCAATCACTGCTGTTGGTGGTGATGTATGCTGTAGCAGGAAATTGTTCACTGCGTAATTGCTTGAAAAAGTCACGTGTAGAGTTTTTGCTCAATAGGTGGTAATACACGGGCAGCACCTGCGAAACGAAGTCACGTTGTCGAGCCGTGTGGTCCCGCTTAGATCTTACCGGCACTAGATAAATGCTCGAAGGACTATTAAGATGTACGAGCTGCTGTGCTGTACAATCTTAAAAGTTGATAAAAATGACAAAGGCTTGAAATTATTATTTAATTTATTCTGATATTATTGATAGTGAGTACAATGCGCGACGGCGAATGATTGTGTACTGAATTGATGAGAATGAAGAATGAAACAATAAGGTAAAAATGCTGATGTGCAGAAATGTGCGGTTTGTAAAGATCGTACAATACTGAAATAAAAATACGAAAATAACACGTTGTTAGCGCTGTTTTAAAATGCAAAATATGCATAGATAATCGCGTCGTTGCAATAAGGGTTAATAATCTTCTGGTGCCTTAATGTCGTTTAAATGACTTATTTCTATCTAAAACATAGTGCCACTGCCACATCATTGAAAAATAGCGTAGCAAATAAAAGTTTTTCGATTTATTGTGAATGCCTCAGTGGTGTGCTCTTTAATTCTTTTGCACATTTTTTCAAATCTTTCTTATTCTTTTACTTTTAGGAATATTCGTAGTTTTTTTATCAATTTTTAGATAGGATAATAGGAAAATATAGCCTCAGCCTTTGGCAACGAATAGTCTATAGCTTACACTTCATATGAGTTATATTAATAACTAGCTGTTCCCCGCGACTTCGCCCGCGCGTAATTAATTACGATTGGATTTTATGGGTTTTATTTTTTTGCGCGGAACCCTAATCCTTTTTTTAATTAAAAGTAGCCTACGTTACTTCTTATAACATCAGCTATCTGCCAGTGAATATCCCGTCAAAATCGGTCCAGCCGTTTCGGAGATTAGCCGAAACAAACAGACAGACAGACATACAGACAGAAAGACAGACAGACAAAAATTTTAAAAATCGTACTCTCGTTATACTTTCATGTGCATATATTCATGTGCTTATTACTATATGCACATGAAACTATAATGAAAATAAAAGCTGTTATTTCGACATTACAAACAGACACTACAATTTTATTTATTTGTATAGATTTTATCAAATTTCATTTATATATATATATATGTTTCTATAATATTGTAGAATACAACAGTTAATAAAACTTTTTACAGTTAAATACGTTTTTGTTTGTTTACGTTAAGAAGACCGCCATCTTTTGTCACTTGTTTAATATGACCGACTACCACGCCATCGTCGACAATGAAGGCATCCACGAGTCTTTGTAATCAGGGCGGCGCCACTAATGAGGTGAAATATCTGACATATTGCATTGCGGGGAAAGTAATTAATTAGGAAAATGTAAGGTTAATGTTTCTTTCTGTAATATTAGTTATATTTTATATTTATTACATTAGAAATAAATAAACCAAAATACGGATGTTTCTAAAAATAGAAAAATAAAAAGCAAATCACTGAAGTATTGTTTTGTGTATATAAATAATACTCTAGAAACCGATAAATTTTTACTTAAAACGCAACTTCTCAATTATACGATATTGTGCAACAAAAAAAAAATCACCTTAGTCTCAGCTAGCGACATCTGTTGAACGCAGGATTATTAGCCCTCATTTTCTAATCTTGTTGCCCGCCATTTTAACATAGACAATGGAATCTACGTAGTAGATACGTAGAATATAAAAGTACTTTAATACCTTAATTAGAGCAGTCACTAGTTTAATAATAATATAAGAAGTAGCAGAAAATATTAACGCAAAATATTAAAATTGATACAAAATAAATATGACTGACCCACTTTTTGAAAAAAGTTATCTGAAACAGGCATAATTTCAGTACCTGCAATTACGGACATAGGTATAGTAGGTAACACATTAGATTTTTTAGTGTTTAATAACAGGTTATCTGATGTATTTAATAACTACATGTAAAATCTAAGTTAATAAGGCATCTTGTGAATTCTCCCAGGCATTAAAAATATATTCATAAGCTCAACACCGGCGTCAGACGTCGAGCGACCTCTTGTAAAACCTAATTGGTTTATATGAAGTAATTTATTAGTATTAAAAAAAAATAACAATTGATCGAAAATAATTTTTTAAAAAATTTTACTGAGAGTTGGTAGTACAGAAATAGGTCTAAAATTAGCGGGGTCCAATGTACTACCAGATTTAAATAAAGGTATTACTTTACTAATGTACACGCCCCTAGCTGCCCCTACAAAGGTTGACTGGACTAGGGCCCATGAGTAATCCAATCGATGGGCAACAGAGGACGGGGCCCAATGGCCAATGGATATGTAGTATATAAGGCTAAGTAATTAATACGAACTTACCGGGTTCCGAATCGAGGACCGACCCCAAGGCGCGGTCAGGCGTTAAGTATGTGCATGTAAGTAGTGTGTGATAGTGTGTATAAATGGAACCTGACGGCCCAATGTAATCGGACAGGAGATCCACAGGCGCTGCTGTTCTTCCAATGTGAGCTCCCTCCAGTGGTAGTTCACGAATTGAAAACCTCTGCCCACATTTCACTATTTCAGTTTATCAACTTTACTGTACATTTAATTAACTTCAAAATCAACTAAATCCCCGTTAATCGTAATCAAACAAGTGACACACGGCACAAATAATGAACGTTCGATCAAAGTTCAACTTCCATTTTCACTTAGCAACAAATTGCTTCTTGAAACCGAACGCGACTTTCTCTCGGGTATCAAAGTTCAGCGTTCCACACAACAACGCAAAAATTCTTTCGTACGATATTAACAGGCCATCACTATACCAATTGACGTAAATTACTTGCAAACAAAGTCAATTCAATCACTCAACTCAAGAAAAAGGCCTCGCTATCACTTCAAACGCTCAAAACAGACAACTCAATTCGAGGCGGTCTAAAAGAGACCCAAATCTTCAATAGTAAATTATCCTTTAAATTATCGCGGGCAAATACTCAAATTCTAGACCATCAAAACCAACACTAGCCGCGCGCAACCGATCCCGCAGTCGCAGACAATACAAACTAGTCGACAAAGCCGCAGCGGTCAAGATACTGGCCACCGGCCCACGCGCTGAAAGCTGGAAGCGGCTCACAGCCGCCCCCACCCCGGTGGCGTTTACGTCACCTCATACCATCGGGTGACGCGCCGGGCAAACGTTATTGGATGCAATTTCAAATGCCCATATTTGTCCTAAACAAACGCCCGTCCCGGACATAAGGACTTATGTCCGCGAGTAAATTGGCAAACGGGACAGAGTCGCGACGGCACGTGGCAAGACCGAATCTCCAACCAAACCTCGGCCACCCTAGACACCCCATCAAATCTTACAACCGTAACTAGGAGGGTCGAATTTCCACTGGATGCCCTTCTTGAACATTGCAGTACCTAAATAAGTCCTGTTGCTGGACAGAAATTCGACGACCTCTTTCAAACACCTATCTGTACCCCTATGATTCGTTCCGCAATCCGACCGGATCAGGTCCGCAAACCGCGACACGATACGAAGTGGCCCAGCGTGGCCACAAAGGCTTCCGTGCTGAGGGCTCCACAAGTTCCAAATAAACGGCCTCAGAGAAGAGGCACACGAAAACGCACAGATAGGCCTTAGTATAATTTTTTCACGCAAGTAGACATAATCAAGCCATCTACTATATAACCATTTACTCAACTGTGCAGTAGCTGATTTCAATCTGATAATCTCCCAACTAGCTAGCCTTTTAGACATGTAGTCCTATGCTTATATTTCAACCAAGTTTCAAAAGCATCAATACTCAAAACTACTATGTAAAACTCGAAAACAATTTGTAATAAATTTATTTCTTGATGCGCATAGATTAAAACAGACAAATTAAGCAAAACGACAAACATAAGAGATAGCCTAAAATTTTTTTTTTAAATAAATATCTTCGACAATGCAACAAAATTGTGAAAACAAAGAGAGGATTGATTTTTATTTCCTTCGGCACAAAGCAAACATAATGATTAAATATCTTTACAAAAACATATGTACTCGTATTCAAGGAGTATATTAAATTTACTTTTTTACTTGCAACCGCTACAATTACGAAACATTTCGCGGAAAAACCAAAGCATATTTATTTTTAATTTAAAGCATTTTTAATTAAGTGCTCGACCAAAGCCAAATCTAATACTCCTTGACAGCGTGGTTCAACGCTCCAGGAGAGCCCTAGTCTTCCCACCAACCAAGTGGAGGCCACACAGCGTTGTGAACCCGAATCCAATAGAGCGCGGACCGTTAAACAGTCGCCACTCGGGTTGTACGCCTTCACTGAGGCCGTCGGCAATAGAACAGTTTGACAAGTGGACTGTTGACGGTTCAAAGGCTCAGTGGAGGCGGCCGTGGTGGGAGCTAGGGCGGCAGCTAGCTAGGGCTGCCTCCATCAAAGGGGGGACGGTGTTACCCCAGTCGCGGCCACTCAGCTAACGGGGGTGAGAAGGGTCTAGCTGACTGCTGAGTGGCTGTGAAGTTCCTCTCCACACTCCGAGGGGGGGCGACGACCCCCCCCCCCCCCCCCGTCCCTGGGGGAACGACCCCGACTGGTCGGGGGAGGGACCCCCCTCAAACCCAGGGGCTCGGTGGCTGGCAGGTGAGCGTCGAGCGTCGCCCGACAGAGGGCACGGCTGAGCGCCCCCGCCCGTGGGAGTCGAGGGCCCAGCAGAGCTCCGAGAGGAAACGCCGTTCGCACCCAGGCACGAAACGCTATGGTGGTTGCCCTGGCATTGCGGACAGGGCCGCTGGTGCGGGAAGTCTCGTTGGAGGTGCCCTTCCAAACACGAGTAGCACCAGCGACGCTCCCTGGCGATAGTTCGCCTCGCCGGAACCGGACGACGTCACCCGGTGATCGGATGCTCGACAATAGGAACAGATAGGCGCCTCCCTGGCCACTAGGCCACTGTAAGTTGGTAGGGAGCGGCGCCCTCTCGCGGGAGCTCTGATCGGCCTTAGGAGGGTTGACGACGACTTGCCTGGCGGATTCCGCCTCTCACTGGGCACGGCTCGTAAGTCGTCGACGGTGCCCACCGCGTTCTCAATCTGTCGGCACTGCTCCTCCAAGAACCGCAGCATATCACTGAAGGGCGGAATATAGGAGGTGCCGTCCCCGCTGTACCTCTTCTCAAAATGTATCCGAAGGTCGAGAGGCAGACGGGACAGCACGATGTGGAGCAACAAAAAGGACCATTCGTCAACCGGTAAATCCAGCCGTCTCAGCGCATGACATGACCGCGGCTCCGCCATTAGTGAAGGCACTGTTGTTGTGGTATGCGACAAGCACCTTTCGTCATTGCAATGGAAGCTCGCGCGTGTGCATGCTGTTCATCCTGGCTCTGATCAAGTCACTCGTGTAGTGACCTTAAAGGCTGGGAATACTATTTTAAACGACCTGTAGTAAAGGTCTGCCCACTTCCGTTAGAGTAATGTGTTATACTTACAATCTTTATCTTAGTACTTAAGTTATTTTGTTTTTCTTTCAATTTATACTATAGGTTAGCGATTTTTTAAAAGAAATTACTTCTTTTAAGGTGAGCGGCATATTCCGTACTGGAACAGATTATTAATATATTATGTTTTTGGTTAATTTTTTTCGTATATAATAAATAGTACAAAGCAACACAATTTTGAAGATATAATTTTTTCTATATTTCTATTAAATTCATTGGGTTGGCGATCAACTGTTTTCATTCTGAATGCAGCCATAATCTTGCGGGCTATGGCTCTCTGTGCGACACAAGCGCCACATCGAATGACGGCAATTATCACCAGTCTAATTAAAACCGCCGACGCGCACGCATACAAATCATTTCGTGTTACCCAAGCTCATCTCTCAAGATCTCTTTCACCTGGAAGTGTTGTACGTGCAACCTATTGACTCTGGTGCGATACACTCTGCTGAACTTTGATACTACTATCATTGCAACGACTGCCCCGAGCTCCTTTAGCCAGCCCCTGGATTCGTGGTTGCAGGGAGATTGTAGCGGTAAGTCGCTAAACCCAGTAGAATATCGTACAACCGAGATACATTAAGTTTCTCCATAAGTGTTTGTAATACACCGGAGGAGGTGATAGGACGTGTACGACGATATGAAGAGGGAGATAACGAGTGCTGTGATGGCAGTCTTCTATCCTTTAGGTTTTGCATCACCCCGAACGGTCCAAGGAAAGTCGCAAATCCAGCAAGCATGGAGAATAGGCATCTCTTGGGATGATCAAGTTCTACACGAATTGAACGAGTTTTGGTGCACATGGATAACGCAATTGCAGAAATTAGATCATCTAAAAGTACCTAGACCCGTTGCTGAAGGCGTCAGCAAGGGGGAGTTACACACTTTCACGGACGCTAGTGAAAACGCGTACGCCGCCGCGTTGTATTATGTCACCACGGACGAGTTGGGAGAAAGGCGAATCACGCTGATCGCCGCTAAGGCAAGAGTAGCGCCGTTGAAGCCGATTTCCATTCCAAGGCTTGAATTGCAAGCAGCTCTTATGGGCAGGAGATTGGCTGCATCAGTTAAGGAAGAAAGCAGATATGAGCTATCCAAACGAGTATTCTGGACAGACTCACGTACAGTGGATTAAGTCAGATTCTCGCACTTTCAAACCATTCGTTGCTCATCGACTGGCTGAGATCGAAGATCACAGTAGGCCATGTGAATGGCGATGGGTACTGACGTCACAAAACGGGGCAGATGACGTAACTAGAAGTTTAAATTCCACCTTCGATGAAAATCATCGTTGGTTTCAAAGACCTGAATTCCTTAGGACAAGTCCTGATTTATGGCCCATGCAAGTGGACATAAAAAATAGCTTAGAAACGGGTGAAGAAACATCACCAAAGGGCGTAAACACGCTAAGAAAGGAAGAGCCGTTAAGACTACCCGACTACGGACGATTCAGCAGTTTAAAAAAATTCTTTGGGGCAACTACACGCACTTTACAAGCGGTAGAAAAGTTCAAGAGTTTGAGAAAGTCGGTTGAAAGACCCGACAAAAGAAAAGAAAAGAAAAAAGTCGGATATGTGTTCCGACGAAAATTTAACAAATTCGGTTAAAGGACCCGATAACGCATTGAACATAGCGCTTTTAAATAGAGCAGAATTATTAATTTGGAAGTTCATTCAAGACGAGTGTTGCCATTTGGAAATAAAATGCTTAAAAGCACGCAGAAGCGTTGAAAGAAGTTCACGCTTAAGCAAATTATCTTTGGAAATAGGAGAAGATAACTTACTCCGCTTAAAACGGGCGTTTACCTTTCAACTTTCAAGTCTAATTTGACTGAGGAGAGTAGAAAACCTGTCGTCTTAGACGGTAAACACGAAATCGTTAAAATGATGATTAGAGAAGTTCATCGTCAGTTTGGACATGCCAATCACCAAACGGTGATGAATGAGGTGAACCAAAAACTTAAGTAACATAGTACATAGTGTGTCACATCACTGTCAGTGGTGCAAGACGTACAGGCCAAAACCACAAAACGTGCCACAAGGACACCTTCCTCTGGAGAGAATAGCTCACCATGAGCCACCCTTCACGTGTTCATCTGTAGATTATTTCGGAACTATGAGCGTGTCTATAGGAAGACGACACGAAAATGCTGGGGTGTTTTATTCACGTGTCTGACCACCAGAGCAGTACATCTGGAGTTAGCAGCATCGTTGACACCAGCGTCAAGGATAATGGCGTTAAGGCGAATTATCGCCAGAAGAGGAAAACCAGCCGTTATATACAGCGATAACGGAACGAAATGCAAGCATGCGAAGAATGCTACAATGGCATGAAAGACCTTTAGAAAATACATTAAATGGAAATTTATACCACTCGGAGCACCACACATGGGGGGTGCTTGGGAGAGGTTGATAAGATCGATTACGCTCAAAGACAGAAGTCTGCGAGAGGAAGTTCTGCATACGTTGCTTTTAGAAGCAGAGCACACCGGAAATTCCAGAGCTCTGGACATTTAGTATGGATAGTTCTGAAGAGGGTTTGACACCAAATCATTTTCTTCTCGGGCGCTCATGTGGAGATCGTCCACCTGGGTTATTTTCAGATCGATATTTGACGGGTCAACTCAAATGGAGAACCGCTCAGAGGTTGGCCGACCATTTTTGGACGAGATGGCTGAAGGAGTACATGCCTGCTCTGATGCCTTGAACGGGTGATAACGGAAAATCCATGGAACCGAAAGAGGGCGATATTGTGTTGATAACAGATCATTCGTTGCCACGAAATACATGGCCGAGAGGCAAGATTCATAGAACGCTGCCGGAACAAGACGGTCACACTCGAGTGGTTGACGTCATTACTAGCACAGGTATCTTGAGGAGAGTTACGTCCAGAATAATAGTCCTGGTACCCGCGATGCCTCTCAAATGATGGTACTGACGCACAGGGGGGAGATTGTTGGCGACGCGTCCAAAATAATGTTTCAATTTATTAGTTTACCACTTACGGGCAGCTTCTAAAGATTAATCATCAAGAAATAATTGCTTTATTTGGAAAGCGCTTAGTAAAATTTTAAAGAAATTTCGAGTTGATATCCAAAGGTCCTGGGTTCGATCCCCGTTCGGGACGATCACTTTTTGTCTTTTTGAGATTAATTTAGAGTCGTGTATTACATAATAATCATCTGTGTAATGTAAATGCAAATTTTGTAAAAAATAAATGCTTATTTGATGTTTAATACATAAGAATAATTATGTTTTGTGTTATCAGATAAGAAACATTATGACTGATAAGGATAGTGATTGTGAACCTTGGTGTTTCATAATGAACAGAGATAAGTGTTACTGACCAAGGATTTCACTGGCCTCCTATCAAGGTGATTAAGAGTCGTGTAGAAATTCGTTGCTTATGTAGTGCAGACTATATAAACCGCGCGCTGAACTCGCATATAGGAGGCAAAAAATGAATTTATAATTATTTGCGAAATTTCAGTAATTTATTTAAAATTGAGCCATAAATGTTTCAGGATGAATGTGTAAAGAAAAAAAGTGAATTCTGTGTTGTAGCAAGTTGGATTTGCTTCAAATATTGTGAAATAATGATAGCTTTGTATAAGAAATTAAAAAGTGTTTTAAAGGTAAAAATAAGTTTAAAAATGTGAATTAAACTATTGTATTAGTTAAGATATTTGTATTTTCAAATAAAGAACATTGTTTCAACCTTATATGTTAGATATTTAAGTATTCTAAGTTGGTACATGTGTTGTAAAATGGACATATTTTGTTAAATAAATAAAAGGTTTTTTATGTGATTGAAATATAACGAATGTTATATTATTAAGGTTTTGTTGTGCTATCATTATAAATAAATTGTGTAACTGTATGTCTTATACAAATTAATATATTGAGCAAACTATAAGAGTGCAATGGTGAAAGATCAACGTACAGTAAAACCCGCTTAAGACGATTTTGAAAGGACCCAGCCGAAATCGCGACTTAAGCGGGATAGGAAAAATAAAACATCATTTACAAATATTGTGTAGGTATTGAATTATAGGTATACGTATTTATAAATTTGTTAGAAAGGTATAATGTTGTGCATATGTGTATGTATTTAGATACGTTACTAATACGTTATTTATTATTTATAATGACATTACTTAAAATAATCACTTATTTTGGTTTGACAAAAAGATTATGATGCATTATTAATGACAAGGCTTTCAATATAATTTAACTTTTGCAATGCGTCTTCACTTTTCCGAAAGAAGATACCTACATAGCGCCTTAAATCGTTTACTGCTGATAATGCCTCTGTGTTTGACAAAATCGGATTTGACTCTCCTTCATATTTATCGTCATCACTTAGGCCCTAAGTGATGACTGACTTTTTGGGTGTTATTCACGTCTTGAATAAGGTCTTCGATCGAACAGGTTTCGTAGGGTGCAACATTGTCATCAATGGAAGAATATCCAGAAAAACCCTTCAGTATCATGGGTTCTTCTTCCAACACGACATCAGCTTCGTTATTTCGGAAACCTGCTTTCTTGAAACAATTTTGTATGGTTTCAGTCTTAAATGCTTGCCATGCCGCTGCAATGTTTAGGATCGCGCATTGCACAGTCAAGGGTCATTTGCTGTCAGGGTTTTCCATTTCCTTAAGATAGCGATGTATCAATCGCGTTCTGTAGCCATGTTTAAGGACTTTATAATGCCCTGATCCATCGGTTGCAATTTGCTCGTCGCATTCGGAGGTAAGAAAACAAGCTTGATGTTCTTTAGTTCAACATCTTTAGGGTGAAAGTTTAAGAGTTATCAATGAAGAGAATTATGCATCTACATTTAATCTGGAAGTGATCATCTAAAGCTTTTAACCAGTTAATAAAATCAAGGCCAATCATCCAAGTTCGAGATTGTGCATAGTATGTTACAGGGAGTGATTTCACGTTTTTGACGCAACGTGGATTTTCGCCTTACCAATCACTAGCAAACGTAACTTTTCCGACCCAGATGGCATATTAGACGGGATGACGAATCGTATTAAGCGTGTTAAAAATGTATGAAAACTTGCCTCAAGTTGCAGGGACTGACATAAAATGGCGTATTGAACGAGGAATCGTATTAAAGGTGATCGTATTAAGCGAGTTTTACTGTAATTGTATTGTGAAATCGCGCACGGGGCGCGGCTCTCTTTCGAGAATAGCTTTGAAGTACCTTATTAAACTAGTTTTTTGTAATTCGTTCGGAACCAGCTACCAGTAATATTTATAATCAAGAAAGAAAACGCATAGGAAAGTGATAGGAATAGGGAAAGTAATCAATCGCACTCTTATGGAGAAATTTTGAAGATAAATGCTGTATCATTCCTAAAGGATCTTCCACCAACACCCTATACAGTCCACAACAAAAATAGAAGACGACGAGACCAGGTCCACTTCACGAGGACCCACAATCTTCGTCGTCTGACCTTTTCTTTTTAAAAAGGGACTTCAGACGCTCTCTTGTGATACTCACCTCGTTGACCGCCCTAACTCAACCTGGTGTTTCTGGGAAGAACGTCTGTGACAAACTAATCCCAGTTTGATTGGATCCTTTCAGGTAAGGGATCTAAGTAGGGAGGTGATGCTGTAGGTCCTTTTAAATTGGTCCTTCGCAGCCGAATCAAGAAGTAAGCGGAAGAACGTTGTTTTTAGTTCCTATTAATGTAAAACGCCTGGAGAAATTTAGAAGTAATATGGTAAAAAACCTTCCATCGCTTTCTTATAAGAACAATGCAGACTATTTATATGGAGAATTATTTGCCCTTATAAGCAATGAATTTAATAAAACATTTACTTGTAAAACATTCTCCAGAAACAATCGCAAGGCATTTAATAAGTGGGCGACAGTAGGAATTCATAAAAGCAGACGAAGGTTATACCTTTACCATGAAAGATAATTTAATTTTTCCGATGCTTTTAAAGAATATGTAAAAAAGTATTCTAAAATGTTTAAAAGAGTTTGCTCCACAGCCAAATCGTTACATATTAGTAACAAAATTAAGACGGCTAAGAATAAAATTAAAATGACGTTGAGTATAATTAACAGCGAAACAGCGAAACCGGTAAAGAGAAATCTCGTAACTCAAACTATCAATTAAAAATTAATAATGAATTGACTAAATCAAATCAAGAAGTTGCAGCGGTGTTTGAGAAAAATTTCACTGATATTCCTATCTTGAAAACAGAGTCATTGAATACTTCTCCAACTGTCGCCGAGTCATTACTTAAACAGAATTTTAATACCTATTTAAAAGAATTTAGATTTGAAAAAGTATTACCGCATAATATTGTAAAATAAGTACTTCAAAACCATTGATCTAAAGAAAACCGCAGATTTGTGGGGGATTTCCGTTACAGTTATTGCGTCTATAATAGATTAAATTGCACTTCATCTTGCTATTATTTTTAATATTTGTATCGATTCTGGTGTGTTTCCTGATTTAATGAATATAGTAAAGTAATAACTTTATTTAAATCTGCTAGACCCCGCTAATTATAGACCTATTTCTGTACTACCAACTCTCAGTAAAATTTATGAAAAAATGATTTTAGATCAATTGTAATTTTTTTTATACAAATAAATTACTTCATAAAAATCAATTTGGTTTTACAAGGGGTCGCTAGACGTCTGACGCCTGTGTTGAGCTCATGAAATATATTTTTAATGCTTGGGAGAATTCACAAGATGCCTTAGGTATTTTCTGCAACCTTTCTAAGACTTTCGATTGTATTCATCATGAGACATTAATCAGGATACTACAACATTACGGTGTAAAAATTTTGGCGCTTAGACTTATTACTTCATATTTAAGTAACAGAACTCAAAAAGTCGTGATCAATGGTAAAGGTTCCTCCGGATCGGTAGTATCAATGGTCGTTCCTCAGGGCTCGATTCTTGGCCCATTCCTGTTCTTAATCTATTGACTTACCTTATCTTGTAGGGTACAATCACGATATAGTATTATTTGCTGACGATACCTCTTTAATTTTCAAACTCAAACGGCAGTCTATTTATTAGGACAATGTAAATAATGCTCTATCGAAATTAGTACATTGGTTCAACGCCAACAATTTGCTCTTAAACGGCAGTAAGACAAAATGTATTAAATTTACAATACCTAATATAAAACATTCGAAACCCAATGTGCTCTTAAATGAGGAGAAGTTGAGTTTTGTGGATACCACTGTTTTTCTTGGTATTACTATTGACGTGAAACTTCAATGGGGCCCCCAAATGTCTAAATTAGCAAGCAGACTTAGATCTGCAGCATATGCTGTAAGAAAGATTAGAAGTGTCACAGATGTTGAGACAGCTAGATTAGTGTATTTAAGTTACTTTTATAGCGTAATGTCTTATGGAATTTTGCTATGGGGTAATGCGACTGATATTGAAGCTATATTTGTTTTACAAAAGAGAGGCGTATGGGCGATTTATAACCTAAATTGTAGAGTCCCTCAGATAATAGTTTAAAGAAATAAACATATTAACTATGGCATCGCAATATATTTCTGAAAATGTAATGTATGCACATAAAAACATAAATAGCTTTAATAAGAATAAGGATGTGCATACTTTAAACACTAGGAACAAACATAAGCTTGTAATACCAGTTACTAGACTCCACAGAATCAGTAATTCATTTATGGGGCAATGTATACGCTTTTACAACAAAATTCCAAAACATGTTCAAAGTTTATCAATAAACAAGTTTAAAAGTTTTATTAAAGAAAAACTGTACAAAAAGGGTTGTTATAATATCAAGGAATACATGAATGAAAATAACCCCTGGGAATAAGGTGATCGCCACCATGCTGGTTCTATGAAAACTCAGTTACAATTGTATAAACAAAATTATTGTTAAGTGAAATTATGTTTGAAAAAAAGTCCCGCTGGTTTTCTTGCTGGTTCTTCCCAGGACAGAGGTATTTTCCGAACCAGTGGCAAATAAAAAATGACTTTAAATAAGTCTTATGTAATAATCAATATTGAATAAAAAGCATTCTATTCTATTCTATTCTAACAACTTTTAAAATTTTTGTCTGTCTATCTGTTTATTCTGGCTAATCTCCGAAACGGCTGGACCTATTTTTACTTTTTACTACCCTATTTTGACGGGACTATCACTGGCAGATAGCTGATATTATAAGGAATAACTTAGGATACTTTTATTTTAGAAAAATAATTAGAGTTCCGCGCAAAAAGATTAATACCCATAAAATCGTAGTATATTCCACTCGGGCGTAGTCGCGCGGGCAGCTAATAAATAAATAAACCTAGCAAGCTAACAGCATTGCAATCATTTCACATAGAAAAATTTATATCTACGCTTAATAAGTCAAACTCGATACTTAGCTATCAAAATATGCCAGATTTCAATATTTTTTTACATTCCATTACTGATTTTAATAAACCTAGCAAGCTAACAGCATAGCAAAGTAGCGAAGCAATCAGCTTTGTAGCGGTTTCTAACGGTTGCCGTTGAGCAATCAGTTTCAAAATAGGAGGTTCAGATACCTGGGTGATCAGTAATCGATTGCTGAAAACAGAATTTGAAAATTCGAAACCGTTCTCGAGATAATCGTGGGACAGACAGACAGACGGACAGACATCGTGAAATTAATAAACCTAGGAAGCTAACAGCATAGCAAAGTGGCGAAGCAATCAGCATTGTAGCGGTTTCTAACGGTTGCCGTTGAGCAATCAGTTTCAAAATAGGATGTTCAGATGCCTGGGTGATCAGTAATCGATTGCTGAAAATAGAATTTGAAAATTCGATACCGTTCTCGAGATAATCGTGGGACAGACGGATAGACATCGTGAAATCAATAAGTGTCTTCGCAAGCTTGGCCACTTAATAAAATGTAAGTTGTTAATTTACTGGTCACCAAAACTGACATCAAAATGTATAACATAGGTAAAATTTGTGCTATTTAGTTAAGGGTACAATGGGACTGACATGTTAATAAAAACGGAAGTCCCTTTAATAAATAATAAAAAAGTAAGAAGTTATCAACTTAGATTTTACATATAGTTACATGTAGTTTTTAAATACATCAGATAACCTGTTATTAAACACTAAAAAAAAATCTAATGTGTTACCTACAATACCTATGTTCGTAATTGCAGGTACTGAAATTATGCCTGTTTTAGACAACTTTTTTGAAAAAGTGGGTCAGTCATATTTATTTTGTATCAATTTTAATATTTTGCGTTAATGTTTTCTGCTACTTCTTACATTATTAAGTGGCGAAGCTTGCGAAGTCACTTATTGATTTCACGATGTCTGCCCGTCTGTCCGTCTGTCCGTCCGTCTGTCCGTCTGTCCCACGATTATCTCGAGAACGGTTTGGAATTTTCAAATTCTGTTTTCAGCAATCGATTACTGATCACCCAGGCATCTGAACCTCCTATTTTGAAATTTTTTTTTCCGTTAGAAACCGCTACAAAGCTGATTGCTTCGCCACTTTGCTATGCTGTTAGCTTGCTAGGTTTATTATTAAACTAGTGATTGCTTTGGTGCTTTGCCAAACAATCTAATTAAGGTATTAAAAAAAGATTTAACATTAAAGTACTTTTATTTTATATACTACGTAGATGTCATAATCTATGTTAAAACGGCGGGCAACAAGATTAGAAAATGAGGGCTAATAATCCTTCGTTCAACAGATGTCGCTAGCTGAGACTGAGCTGAAGCTTTTTGTTGCACAATGTCATATAATTGAGAAGTTGCGTTTTAAGTAAAAATTTATCGGTTTCTAGAGCATTATTTATATACACAAAGCATTGCATCAGTGGTTTGCTTTTTATTTTTCTATTTTTAGAAACATCCGTATTTTGGTTTATTTATTTCTAATGTCATAAATATAAAATATAACTAATATTACAGAAAGAAACATTAACCTTACATTTTCCCAATTAATTACTTTCCCCGGTATGCAGTATGTCAGATATTTCAGTGGCGTCGGTGGCGTCGCCCTGAGTGCAAAAAGTCGGGGATGCCTTCATTGTCGACGATGGCGTGGTAGTCGGTCATATTAAACAAGTGACAAAAGATGGCGTTCTTCTTAACGTAAACAAACAAAAACGTAATAAACTGTCATCAAAAGTTTTATTAACCGTTGTATTTTACAATATTATAGAAACATATATAAATAAAATTTGATAAAATCTATGCAAATAAATAAAATTGAAGTGTCTGTTTGTAACGTCGAAATAACAGCTTTTTACTATATGCACATGAAAGTATCACGAAAATACGACTTTTAAAATTTTTGTCTGTCTATCTTTCTGTCTGTATGTCTGTCTGTCGGTTTGTTCCGGCTGATTTCCGAAACGGCTGGACCGATTTTGACGGGATTTTCACTGGCAGATAGCTAATGTTATAAGAAGTAACGTAGGCTACTTTTATTTTAGAAAAAAGTTTAGGGTTCCGCGTAAAAAAGTAAAATCCAATCGTAATAAATTACGCGCGGGCGAAGTCGCGGGAAACAGCTAGTTATTAATATAACTCATATGAAGTGTAAGCCAATTCTAAATTCTAAACTATTCGGTGCCAAAGGCTGAGGCTATAATTTCCTAATATCCTATCTAGAAATGGATAAAAAAACTACGAGTACTCCTAAATGTAAAAGAATAAAAAAAGATTTGAAAAATGTGTAAAAAATTAAAGAGCTCACCACTTAGCCATTCACAGTAAATCGAAAAACTTTTATTTGCTACTATTTTCAATGATGTGGCAGTGGCACTATGTTTTTGATAACTTACCTTAGTCATTCACACGACATCTAGTGACCAGAAGATTATTAACCCTTATTGCGACGACGCGATTATCTATGCATATTTTGCATATTAAAACAGCGCTAACGACGTGATATTTTAATTTTTTTTTCAGTATTGTACGGTGCTGCACATCAGCATTTTTACTTTATTGTTTCATTTTTCATTCTCATCAATTCAGTACGCAATCATTCGCCGTCGCGCATTCTACTCAATACCAATAATATTAGAATAAATTAAATAATAATTTCGAGCCTTTATCGTTTTTAAGAACTTCTAAGATTGTACAGCACAGCAGCTCGTACATCTTAATGGTCCTTCGAGCATTGATTTAGTGCCGGTAAGATCTAAGCGGGACCACACGGCTTGACAACGTGACTTCGTTTCGCAGGTGCTGCCCTTGTATTACCGCCTATTCAGCAAAAACTCTACACGTGACTTTTTCAAGCAATTACGCAGTGAAAAATTTCCTGTTACAGCATACATCACCACCAACAGCAGTGATTGGTAATCATCACTCCATGAATCACGATAAGCTTATTTTGCCTTTGCGTTTCTGTGTCTGAAGTGCAATAGCGAATCGGTCGAGTCGGTCTCCCACAAGCGGGTCTCGCCGACGAGATTGAGTAGGCGCATATATTGCATTAGAATACCGGAGCACTTGGCAACAGCATCATCTCCGTGACTTGGAAGCATCCGTTACCGGATTATCAATCAAATTGGCCATTAATTAAAAAAAATGGAAGATTTACTATCAACTCAGCAACAACTTCTTCAAGCAATGGAGCAATTATTCACCAACTTCAAGAAAGATGGAGCTGAAAGAAAAACCCCATCTAACATATCAAGGCGACTGGAGACTGGATCAGTACTCGAGAGAGTCCCAAGCCAATCATATCAAGTTGTGTGAGTACGAGGACCAAGACTAAACTTATTTCTCGGAAAATCACTTCGAAAAAGTAAAACCATATTTACACCAACTGTCGGAGAATTGTCCAGCAACACCTATCTACTGATCACGAAAAGGAGTCAGTTCTGAGACCTACTACTCTTTTAGCCAGCGTGACTTCAGACTGACGTCCACCATCAACGACTGCATCAACGGCTGCATCAGCGACCCCATCAGGTCAGGTCAGTACCAGCCGAGTAGATAGAGGTAACCACAGCAAACTTGACGAGATGTAACGTAAACAAAAAAGTAATTTTAAAGCACTAGAACGAGCATTCAATATCACTAATCTGTAGTTACTTACCGAAAAGTGGGCGCTCGAGGACAGCTTACATAACTTACAACTTCGCTGGAACGCCGTAGACTTCTTACACTGGGAGATCGCCAGTGAGCTTACCACAGAAGACGTGCAGTACGAAAAAACCTTCTACATGTTCGAAGACAGCTACAAAAAGATGAGAAATCTATCAACAGCAAGATGTGGTCCGTATCTCATCCAGAGCATTCTATGCCAAAAATGGAAATCCCAACGTTCTGCGACAACTATCAGCAATGGTCATCTTTCAAAGATTTCTTCATGGAAATCATCCACAAGAATAAATTCATTTCAAATGTACAAAAAATGCAACATTTAAAAAGTAAGGTCTAGGGAGAAGCCGAGAAACTAATACAACACCTAAATATTACTTCCGGAAACTATGAAACATACTGGGAAAGTCTGAGTCATCGGTATAACAACAAACGATTGATTTTCTGTTCTCACATGAACACGGTTTTGGCCTGCCAGCAATACAACATCAATCATCATTGGCCCTGAAAAAATTGCACGGCACTACAAAAGAGTCTCTAAGCGCCGTGAAAAACTTAGGCGTAAACACATCAAGTTGGGATCTTCTAGTTGTACATTTGTTGATGCAGAAACTGGGCACTGATACACATAATAACTACTTCGAACATCTTGAAGATCCGAGGGAATTGCCTACGCTATCAGGATTTCTGACCTGTTTGGAAATTCGATTCGCAGCATTAGAATCATCACGACGCAAGCAAGAAGCGCCGTGGAGCAATCAGCAAGGTATCTATCAAAATTCCAAAAAAGCTCAACATTCCAAGGCAAACCCGGGTGTATCAAGTAAAGTATTTATCAATCATACAAATGCGAACTCATTGAAATCGTTCGCAAGCAATAAATACACGTGTCCATTGTGCAATGAATAACATGGAATTTTCCACTGTAAATCGTATCTAGGTCAGACACCAGAATTAAAACAATAAATACTGGCAAAATTGAATTTATGCGATAACTGCGTTTTTGATCATAAAGGCAAGGACTGTTTTTCCGATAAAATATGTGCGCATTGCAAAAGCGATCACAATACTTTATTGTACGAAGCATACGTATCAAATATCAACGCGAGCGAGCGAGACTGCAAGAAAAGGGTCACACAGCAGAGAAACGTGACACATGTTTCACAAGAAAACATCGCCGAAATCCTTCTGGCAACAGCTCAAATCAAGGTGCTATCAGCTGATGGAAGCTATCTGACGACGCGAGCACTGATTGAACAAGGATGACAAATATCATTTATCAGCGAAAACGCCGCTCAAAGACTTGGTCTTCCACGACAGCTTTGCAAGGATGTTATTTTCGAGATTGGCACAAAGGAAAATAACTGCAAAGGCATCATCACTATCACAGCATCATCAATAAATTCAGAATACACATGCGGTACTGACGTCATCATCATGAAAAGTTTGATAAATAATCTACCGAACAGATCATTTGACAAACCGTCATGCAAACAGATTTAACAGGGGTAGAGCCACGCGTCAGCTTTTGCTATCGCACGGATGGGCCGACTCGAACCGGGGTGGTACCACGACCTCACAGAATACCAGTGTGAAGTAGAGGTTTATCTCTGCGTTTCGCTTGGTGAGTGAAGGTGGCCGGAGGCCCTTTCTACTGGAAATCAGGCATTCCAACTTAGTCCTCACGAGT
Organism: Parnassius glacialis; assembly: GCA_033319125.1. NCBI lineage: Eukaryota > Metazoa > Arthropoda > Insecta > Lepidoptera > Papilionidae > Parnassius > Parnassius glacialis. Next base: position 37,426,419 of record JAVANC010000018.1, read on the forward strand.
GACAACGCATCTGCATTTGGATTTGTAATAGAGGATAGATGTAGATGTCTATGAGCCGCAGCAACCACTTACCATCAGGTGGACTGTGTGCTCGTTTGTCACCCTTATCCTATAAAAAAAAACATCTTAAAGGCATGCAACTTGCCGATCCAGATTTCAATATCAGCCGTCCGATAGACATATTACTGGGTGCAGACATCTACTCGAATATCATCTTGAGTGGAATCATCAGAGAAGATGAAATCAACCGATTGTTCAGCAATCACGACTCGGTAGGATCATCTGCGGCAACCTGAAATCCTCTTACCAGTGTAATGTTCTTCTGCACGATTTACAAAATATTCAGAGGTTTTGGATAATCGAAGACATAGCAGACAACAAAATAATAATATCATCAGTAGATCAATACTGTTTGGAGCATTATGACAACACAACAACACGACAAGAAGACGGTCGATATGTTATACGTCTGTCCATCAAACCAGGCTTCGAAGAGAAGCTGGGTGATTGACACAACTATATCAGCTGGAAAGAAAATTCGCCAAAAACGGAGACCTCGCAGCAATGTATAAAACCTTTATGCGCGAATACATTGAATTATAACATATGCAGCAATGTACTCTTAACAGTAACACTGGCACCTAGTTGCTGCATCATTGTGTGCAGCGCGCCGAATCACCTACAACTGCATTACGTGTCGTATTTAACGCGTCATCAAAGACGTCATCAGGCTACAGCCTAAACGACTTGATGTACAACGGACCCAATTTGCAAGCAGACCCACTATCATTGATCATAAGTTGGAGACAGTATAAACTCGCTTTCACTGCAGCTATCGAAAAAATGTTTCGAGCGATCCTTTGCAATGACAACGACAAAAAACTACAAAAAATCGATAGTGATCGATACTAAATGTGACCTAATGTTGTCGCAACTACGACATGAGGCCACTCAACTGGACTACTATCATCGTAATATGTTGCTTGGTCAGCAATAAACGCGCTCGAGACGCCGGCGCGGGCTTATCAACGTTGTCGGAGTGTACAGTTCACTGTTATGTTCATTAAACATCAATTGTTAAAGTATTCGATAGTAATTGATAGTTTCTTATAAGAACATCGATATATCGATAGACTATCGATTGTCTTTGAGCAGGTATCACAGATTAATAAAAATAACAATAAGTAATTTTTGTTTTTCTTTTTGTTTGCTCGTCTTTGAGAAATACGCAATTTGTCACTGGTTAGTGTAGAACTCAATATGTTCAGTATGCTCAATGACCTCAATAGTGTCTCCCAATGGATAGGTCTTAAGACGAACATGGACAAAAGAAATATCATGTTTAACGTCTATGTCACACCTATGCCGGTAGTTGTTGGGAGTACTAAGCTCGAAGTTGTTGACGAGTATGTTTACCTGGGACAAATAGTCCGACTAGGTAAGTCCAACTTCGACCGAGAGGTCAATCGACGGATTCAACTCGACTGGGCAGCGTTCGGGAAACTACGACACATTTTCTCGTTAGACATACCTCAAAACCTGAAAACGAAATTGTACAACCAGTAAGTGTTGCCAGTGATGACTTACGAATCTGAGACGTGGTCCTTCACTGCTGGCCGTATGAGGAAGTTCAAGGTCGCTCAGCGAGCTATGGAGAGGGCTATGCTCGGGGTGTCTGCGTGATAAACTTAGAAATGAGGATATCCGCAGTAGAACCAGAGTAATCGACATAGCCCAACGGATTAGTAAGCTGAAGTGGCAGTGGGCTGGCCATATAGCTCGAAGAGCCGACAACCGATGGGGAAGAAAGGTTCTCGAGTGGCAGCCTCATACCGGTAGGCGAAGTGTAGGGCAACCCCCTACTAGATGGAGTGACGACCTGGTGACACATGCAGAAAGTCGATGGATGCAGGTGGCTCAGGACCGTGCTTTGTGGCATTCCTTGGGGGAGGCCTATGTTCAGCAGTGGAATTGTGAAGGGCTGTAATGATGATGATGATGATGATGAGTGTAGAATTAAAGTAAAGTCACAATAGCCTTTGTCTTCAACAACTGATTTTTATTACGAGTAAAATAATTCTTAAAATAACTTCTAGATTTTTTTTGTTGCACTTTATTTTGATATTCACTTGATATTCAGACGGTGATCCGTCTTCCGATTCTAACCTATCTATTTTATCGGCATGCTTTCTTTTCAAGTGATCTCTTAGATTGGTCGTATTTTCTAAATGCTTATATTCCTGATTACAAAAGTTACACTTTACAAATGGACTATTACTGTCCGCTATCTAGAAATAACTCCACATTAATGATTGATTTTTAGGATAAATTTTCGATTCATTATGAAGTCAAATACAAAACAAATCAGTAAACTATAAAACGGAAGATCAACCGCCCGTTCTGGCACTCACACAAATAGCGATTTACGTCAGCGTCACACATATTAATTAGCTATTCACACACACACACACACACACACACACACACACACACACACAGCTTATTTACAGGGTTATCTCTGACCTTGGACTAAAGGGAGGAATCTACTATAGGCAAAAATTACGACAAGGAAGACAATCGATAGTTTACCCAGACTATCGATAGAATCGATAGTGCAAACACTATCGATTAATCGATAGTCTGTCGATGTTTAAGAAATACTAGTTCACTGGCACGATCCCTAACACAGAGCGTAACGTCATCGGGTGAACTGAGTGTGAGTGCACGCGCACTGGATAAGTCGATGTCGCCTACAGTTTGCAAACGTTTTAGTGATGTTAGTGAAGTGTGAAATTTATAAGTTTTGTAATTGACATTTATAAGCTAACTTTTGTAGTATCATCATCATTATCAATTTGTATCATTTTGTAATCACTTATTGAAAAGGACACGGGTTCAGCATTCAACAGCGGATTCCTTGATCCTAAGTCTCCTATGGCACCTACGTTGGGTTCGGGAGGCAATGAGGCATATGTGAACCCCGTGAAGGAGTATCACACGAGAGTGTCTGCCGCTTCCTTTTCTTATAAAAAGGTTCAGACGGGGATTACGGGTCTTCCGAGGTCGTCCCGGTCCCAGCGCCTTAATTCTTCAATATGTGCTACGTTAGCAGTACAAGCTGGACTGTAGTAATATTTAAAGTTGAAGGATCCCTTGGGAATAAAACAGCAATTATTTTCAAACAGCTCCGTGAGAGAGTAATTACTTTCCCTATCACTTCCCTATATGTTTTTCTTTCTTGATTATATATATTACTGGTAGCTGGTCCCGTACGATTTGTATGATATCCTGTCCTCCGCATGTATGCACTGCTGCATACTGCATGTCTCGGGCCTCGGGGCTAACCCCATTACCCGGAATCTCCTCGCGGTGCCGTAATGCACCGGTCGTGGGAGCCGTTATGGCTTTGTTGGGTTAAGCAGCGACGCGGTTTCGATTTCCCGTCGCTGTATGTTGGTTATAAATTTTTTCATGAAAAATTTTTCATGAAGTCGGGTAATTCGGCCAATGCCTGAAAAAGGCGCCTAATTCGGTCTAAGGTAGTCCAAGTCGTCTTATAGTCGGCTAATGCGGCCAGGCGGCTAATGCGGCCAAGCGTCTAAGTTGGCATGTCTGCGGCATTGAGGGTTGTTACTCGACTCTCTAATCGCTATAGAGAGGAGTTCTCTTGGCAGAGGTCACCCGTCCTGTGCCCGAGCGTGTAGTGGCGCAAAGTTGCTCAGGTATTCATGTGGCCCGTTGTCGGCGCGATCAAACATGCCGCGCGCCAGTCGGACCACGAAGTCTTGGATACTTTCTATCTTCAAGTTAGCCGCTATGACGTCGTTCCGGACGTAGAGACCTGCACCGACGATAGTCCATAGGGATAGGTTCTGCTGAACCTGCAGCCGCTGCCTCTGCCGTTTGCTCAGGAGTGCGTACCAGGTCGGAGCGGCGTAAGTAATCCTCGTTCTTATGTACATTTTATATAGTTTCGTCTTTGTCTTCAAAGGTAACTTGGATTCCAGGACTGGACGGAGCATCGCCCTCGCACATCTGGTATTGCGGACGACGATGTCGACGTGCGCAGTCATGCGCAACATCCTGTCAATCTGGCACCCAAGATACGTCACGGCTTTCTCGTACGCAATCTCCTGGCCTCTCAGCGTCAACGGGGGCGGGACGTTCCGGTAGCGGCGGGTGAGGAGGGCGGCCGTCTTCCCAACATTTACGGCCATCCTCCACTCATCCAGCCACGGTGGCAGCAGGTCCAGCAGGCGCTGCATCTTGGCGGCGGCGAGATGGGCTCTTCTGGACGAGGTGAAGTAGACGCTATCGTCCGCATATAGCGCCAGCTCTACGTCGTCCTCCCATTCGCGATGGTGTCCTGCCAGAGTAGGGATATCATTTGTATAAGCCGCGTACAGGATCGGCAAAAGCCAGCTGCCCTGTGGTACGCCAGCTCTTATGGGTTTTACTGCGGATTCGGCATCTTCGACACAGACGTAGAAGCTCTGGTCGGCTAGAAACGACGCCACTAGCCGCAGCATAGCTGGAGGGACACTCGTCTGTAGTTTCATCTTGTAGAGTAACCCAGAGTGCCACACCCTATCGAACGCCTTCTCGATATCGTGGAAGACGTCCAACGGTTATGTTCGGCCGCCAGGTGGTGCAGCACTCTGGTCAGCTGTGTAGCTGTAGAGTGCCCGCTCCTGAAACCATGTTGTTCCGCCCGCAGTTGGATACACGGGCGGATTCTTCTTAGGGTGATACGTTCAAATAGTTTGGCTATGTGCGGTAGCAGCGTTATAGGTCTATAACTAGCTGCTCTACGCCTGTACTTCCCGGGTTTCGGCAGAACTATGACTTTGCCTTTCTTCCAGTCCTCCGGGAAGTGTGAAGTCCGCAGTATACCATTGTAGAGCCGTCCTAGCTCTACAATGGCTCTATTGGGCAGCTGTCGAAGTGCAGCGTTCGTGACCCGGTCGTGCCCCGGCGCCTTCCTCGGTTGCAGATTGGCTATCGTCCTCCGCATTTCAGCGGGGGAGATAAGCCACTCTCCTGCAAGCGGTGGCGCGGGCGATGACAGGAACTCCCGTACGCGGCTCTCCTTTTGGGCATGAAGATCCATGTACTCCGCACTTGCTGGGTTCGGCACAAATTGCTCCTCGAAGTGCTTGACTAGGATATCCGCTCTACCTTTGGCCTCGTAACAACGTCCGCCCGCGCTGCTGGTCAGCGGGCACACGGGGGGATTAGTCTTAGTTAGCTGCCGGTTCAATCTATAGAGCGACGCTTCCTGGTCTTCAGCTTCCCCATATGCGCCGCTCCCAGGCCCTTCCTCTATAGGCCTGGATTGCAACCGACAGCTCATCCGTCAGTTTATTTAGTTTGCTCTTGATACTTGGGCAGCGAGTGCGTGCCCAGAGCTTCCTCAGCGCTCGTTTTTGGTACAGCTGCACACGTAGTTCTCGTGGCAGCTCGTCTCTACGGTTCGTTCTTGGGACGATCGTAGAGGCCGCGTTGAGGGCTTCCTGGATGTTTTTCGTAATTCTAGTTGCAGCGGCCTCTACGTCGTCCGCTGAGTTGATCTGTATGTGTTCTGGAGGTCTCTCTTGCAGGTACTGCTGATAGAGCCTCCAGTTGATTTTGGTAGTAAAAGCTCTGGGCAGCGTAGTCACCGCCTTGAGGCCAATGGTTATCAGTATCGGGAGGTGCTGTGAACTCAGGTCATACAGCACCTCTACCACAATCGTGTAGTTGACGTTCCTAGCGAGCACGATGTCCAATACATCCGGACTCCTCCTGCGGTCGGTCGGAACGTGCGTTGATTCTTCGGGACCTAAAACGTCGTAGTTGTTTTGTTCAGCGTCTTCGTAAAGTTCACGACCCGGCGGGGTGTTCATTCTGGATCCCCAGGCTGGGTGTTTGGCGTTAAGTCCCCGCGATGATGGTAGGTGCTGTGCCTTCCATGATCGTCCGGATGTCTGAGGAGTAAAATGGAGTCCCTGGCGGGCGATATACTGCGAAGATCCTCAGTTCCTCGCCCGCCGCCTCCATTTTAATGCTGATGGAGCGCGTCGTATGGTATGACGGTAATTCAAGCTCTAGGTGGACGATGTCCTTACTCACTAGAACCGCTGTGCCTCTGAAGGTGGTTCCTTGAGCGTTGACTTCGTCCATCCTGTATATGTGATAGTTGGGCATCCTGATGAGCGTAGATGGCCTCAACTTCGTCTCCTCCAGCAAGATAATGTGTATATCCTGATGTTGAGCTACAGTGCGGAGTTCATGGAGCTTCTGCTGGATACCGTCCGGGTTCCAGTAGAGCAAGCGCAGGTTCATATCACTCGCCTCTGTAGTGCCGAGCCGAGTGATTTGTATGAAAACCAGTCTAATGGGGTATCAATAACGCTTTACTCGAAAGAGAGCCGCGCCCTCTGTGCGATTTCGCAACTCAATTACATCAATTTGTACTATCACTCTCCCACGGTTTGCCCAATATCTTTATTTGTATAAGACATACATTTATACATTTTATTTATAAAGATAACACAACAAAATATCTATACTATGATATACATTACATTTTCATATCACAAAAAACCTTTTATTTATTCAACAAAATATGCCTATTTTACATCATATGTACTAAGTTAGAATTCTTAAATATCTAACACATAAAATTGGAACAATGTTCTTTATTTGAAAATACAAATATCTTAACTAATACAATAGTTTAATTTAATTTTTTCGCACATTTTACTATTTAAAACACTTTTATATTTCTTATACAAAACTTTCAATATTTCACTATGATAAGAGAATTTACACATAAGAACAACACGGAATTCACCTATTTTGCTCATACATTCATCCTGAAACATTTCACAAGTTTTACATAAATTGCTGAAATTTACAAACATTTAAATTTCCACTTATTTAGACTTTTAATTCTACAAATTAGCGCGCTGCTCTTATCGGGAACTAAGTGAACAACTACTCCCTGCACGACCTCCATTGTCGGTAAAGTAGGTTGCAAATTTAGCATGCGCTGCTATCAACAAAGACTAGGTGAACAACCGATTTTTAGACGACATTCAATTGTCGGTAAAGTAGTATCCAACAAGACTCTTATCAGTTATCAAGGTTCTTATCAGTTATCGTGTTCTTATCAGATAACACAAAGAAAATATTTTATGAATCAAACGTTGAAAATAGACATTTTATTTTTCATACAAAATGTACTCAACTTATATAAGACAATATTATGCAACACTATATTACATTAATTCCACTTATACACAAAGTGCTCATTTCGACCGGGGAATAAATCCTGGTCTAACTTTATTTAAATATTTCTTTAAATTGAAAATAACATCGGAAAGGTAATTCAACCGGGGAACTGAACCCGGAAACATGAATCATATCTTAAAAATTCCCTATATGAATTAATTAAGAAAATATTACTAAGAAAACGACAAACTAGTCCGACCTGGGAATCGAACCCAAGATCTTCAAATTATTAATAAAATATGTTTCCTTTATCGATATTTCTTAATCGGTTAACTAATAAATTGAAATATTTTTATAGGTGCGTCGCTAACAATCTCCCCCCTGTGCGTGAGCACCATCATTTGGTAGGCATCGCGGGTACCAGGACTATTATTCTGGATGTAGGTCTCCTCAAGATACCTGTGCTAGTAATGACGTCATCCACTCTAGTGTGACCGTCTGGTCCCGGTAGCGTTCTATTAATCTTGCCTCTCGACCACGTATTTCGTGGCAACGAATGATCTATTATCAAGACAATATCGCCCTCTTTAGGTTCCATGAACTTTCCGTTATCACTCGTTCGAGGTATTAAAGTAGGCATGTACTCCTTCAGCCATCTCGTCCAAAAATGATCGCCTAACCTCTGGGCGGCTGTCCAATTGAGTTGACCCGTCAGATGTCGCTCTAAAAATAATCCAGGTAGACGATCTTCACATGAGCGCCCGAGAAGAAAATTGTTGGGTGTCAAACCCTCTTCAGGACTATCCATACTAAATGTTACCAGAGGTCTGGAATTTACAGTAGCTCTGCTTCTAAAAGCAACGTATGCAGAACCTCCTCTCGCGGGCTCCTTTCTTTGAGCGTCGCGGTCAACGCAATTTTAATCGATCTTATTAACCTCTCCCAAGCACCCGCCATGTGCGGTGCTCCAGGTGGTATCAATTTCCATTTAATACATTTTCTAAATGACTCGTTTTTCATGCCCTTATAGCACTCTTCGCATGCTTGCATTAATTCTTTATTTGCAGCTTTGAAATTCGTCCCGTTATCGCTGTATATAACGGCTAGTTTTCCTCTTCTGGGGATAAATCGTCTTAACGCCATTATCATTGACGCTGGTTTCAATGAGGCTGCTAACTTCAGATGTACTGCTCTGGTGGTCAGACACGTGAATAAAACACCCCAACATGTTTCGTGTCGTCTTCCTATGGTCACACTGATAGGACCGAAATAATCTACGGCTGAACATGTAAAAGGTGGCTCATGATGAGCTATTCTCTCCAGAGGAAGGTTTCCTTGTGGCACGTTCTGCGGCTTTGACCTGTATGTCCTGCACCACTGACAGTGATGTGATACACTTCATACTACGTTACGTAAGTTCAAGACATAAAATTTTTGGTTCACCTCATTCATCATCGTTTGGTGATTGGCATGTCCAAAATGATGATGAACTTCTCTAATCATCATTTTAACGATTTCGTGTTTACCGTCTTATACGACAAGTTTTCTACTCTCCTCAGTCAAATTAGACTTGAAAGGTAAACGCCCGTTTAAACAGAGTAAGTTGTCTTCTCCTATTTCCATAGATAATTTACTTAAGCGTGAACTTCTTTCGACGCTTTTGCCTGCTTTCAAGCATTTTATTTCCGAATGGAAACACTTGTCTTGAACGAACTTCCAAATTAATAATTCAGCTCTTTTTAAGAGCGTTATGTCCAACGCGCCATCGGGTCCTTTAACCGACTTTGCTAAATTTTCGTTTTCGGTCTTTCAACCGACTTTCTTAAACTCTTGAATTTTTCTACCGCTTGTAAGGTGCGTATAGTTGCCCCAAGGAATTTTTTTAAAGCTGCTAAATCGTCCGTAGTCGGGTAGACTTAATGGCTATTGCTTTCTTAGCAAATTTACGCTTTTCGGTGATTTTTCTTCACCCGTTTCTAAGCTATTTATGGTGTCCACTTGTTTGGACCATAAATCATTACTTATCCTGAGATACTCCCCCCTGCCGAAGTCTTCAGCAGCGGGTCTAGGTGCTTCTTAATAAAAATAAGAGCTGTGGTCTTGACCTTTCCTTTAGGTCCATAGAACTCGACCGGTATAATTTTTAAATATGCACATGCTTGTGCATTTACTGTGCTAACAGTTGTAATTTGGGCTTCTTTACCCCCCTCGTCCCCTTGCGGCGAGGTATTTTGATTGGGATATCGATGTGGCATTCGATGATGTGCCTTTCTACATCCCTCTACGCCACATTTTTGCGCCCTACACTCTAACCTCCTATGGTTAGGTGACAAACATTGGAAACATATTTTTGCCTTTTTAACCGTTTCCCATTTTTCGCGATTGTTCATATTCTTAAATTTGTAACAACTCCATATGGAGTGTTCCTTGTTACATATAACACAATTGCGTGTTACCCGACTTACAGGCTTATCCTGGGTTGTCATAACCACTTATCGGTCGTGCCCTTTATTACTTCAGCGTTCATAACGCTCGTGTACGGTTTGCTTCCTGAATTTAGGACGTTTCCGTTATTCAGGCACATTGTAATTGCTTAACGACGTTCCAAATTGTTTTCTCAATTAATTCAAAAATTTGGCCATCTTCTCTCTGCTCTGGCTCCATGGGATGTTGAGCCCGATATTCGAACCATTTAAATTTAATCATAGTTCCAAGCTTCTCCACTATGCGGCTTACTAACTCCAGTGAGTATAAATACTGCGGTTGGTTCAACGTATTGCAGCGACCATGTTCGCAATGCGACTTGCAAAAGAACCTATATTTCTGCAATCTTCTGCCAATTTTGGCATACGCTTTACATTCTCGATTTCGGCTAGAATGAGCATCTCAACCCTACCGAATCTTCTTTCGAGAGCGTTCATTATTTCTTCAGGTTCACACAAAGTCAACAGCAATGACTTAACCGCTTCCTTAGCGGTGCCCTTTAATGCCCTACTAAGGCGTGCGACATTCTGCACCCCTGAAAATTGACTTCTTGTGTCTTCAAACAACGTTTTGAAAATTATCCATTCACCCGGGTCTCCTTCGAAGACCGGTAATTCCTGGAGGAAATGAAGCTGGGAAGACTTATCTTTACCCGCTATCTTCATTGCACTCACAATCGCGTCGGTTAATTCTGACACCTCACACGCCTGTGCCTTCTGTGCATTTCCTAGGTTGCGCTCGACCTCCGCCTCTTTGCGGCGTGATCCCTTGCACGCTCCCTTATCAGCAATGTCGGGTTGCGTTACACTAACCGGCGCGCTCATTATGGTCTGTTGAACCCAACTCCTTACGAAAGGTTGCACCTGAGTGTTCCGCTCTTCATCATCCTCACTCGAGTCGATTTCCTCTTCTCGGTTGAGACGTGTCAACTCCAATTGAGACTTGGCTAAGGCAGCAGCTGCCTCTGCTCGTTCGAGCTCTGAGCGTTCGAATTTAATCCGCTCCTCAAATTCGGCTTTCACCCTCGCCGATCACGATGACCTACTACATCTCTGTGACCCTTTGTCACTAGTCTGCCCGACTACTGTTCTTGACGATGCCGCTTCTTCGGTCCCTTGACCTACTTTTTCGACTATCGTTTATCGTTATCGTTTCGACATCGTTATACCAGGAGCACCTAGGTATAACGGATTTCTGTGCGGTGCTGGTCTGCGTACCACTGGTGTCCGTCCTGTTGCTTGTCGTTGCCACGGACGCCCCTGAGTCCCACGTGCCTGTGGACGTATCGGTGGTGGCCCCACTTGAAGGAGTTGCCCCACTCGAAGCTGTAGCTCTGGTCGCTCCAGATGATTCCGCCTCTTTAGCCTTTCTTGAGAACCCTGTCCTTGTCCTGGTTCCCTCGCTCCTTTGGCTCTGGTCTTGTGCTTTCTTCATCTTGCACGAAGGTGGTTGTTGGCCTACGGTCCCTAACTGTCCATACGGTCCCTACAGTCCCTATGGTCCCTATGGTCCCTACAACCCCAAACTACAACCCTTCTACACCCCAACCTAACCCCACTACCCCTCCCCCCTTTATCTCCCAACCCTACAACCCTACTCATACCCTAACAGCCCTATCAATCCTGGACGGGGGCCACCGTGGTGAGCCGTCCAGGGATGGAGTCGTGCAGGAATGGAATGGAGGAAAGGTTTAGGAACTGTTCCGCCAAGGAATATGACGAAACAGTCGAGCTAGTAGTGCAAGCTCAGTCTCGTTCGAGAGAACTGCTCCACCGGAAGGTGTTGTGCCAGAGCCCGACCCTTGGCACCGTTAGGGGGTCGGGATGTATGCTGTGCTCGCCGCCCAGTTGCCGGTGATGCCTCGTCCAGGCGCCCTCCTCCGGCCGCGATGGAGTCAGGTGCCCACACGAGCACCCTCACCTGGCAGCAGCAGTGGATGCTTTTTCTTCTTTCTTGCACCCTTGCCTAGCAACAGTGAGTGCGTCCTCTTCTTTCTTGCACCCTTGCCTGGCAGCAGTGAGCACTCCCGCCTGGTAACAGAAAACACCAAACGCCTTTGAGCGCTACAGGAAATGAAAACACAATCCCCGTAGAGGAAATGCCGAGCCTGATGATCCGACAGGAAATGCCGGACAAGGTAGTCCGACAGGAAATGTCGACTATGGTCGTCCAGCAGGAAATGCCGAGCACGCTTGCCCGACAGGAAAAAATGCCAAGCCCTGCTTGGCTACGATGAGCGCCTTCAAAAGGTACTTGCGCCTGGCTGCGATATGTGCCCCATACAAGCACACGCGCCTGGCCGCAATCCCGGTTTTCTTTCTTCCGGTAGATACCAGTGTTTCAGGTCCGGTCCTGCCTAAGCCCTGATGGGCCTACTGCGCTGGCCTGGTCTTCTTGCCTTTGGTCTTGTTGGCTCAGCTCAATCCTCCGGCTTCCTTCGATTGCATATCTTCACTCGGTTCCGAAGGTCCAGTTGAATGGTATCCAGCAGCTCACAGCTGGTTCCGCTTACCTCTTAAATCGGCTGCTAAGGACCACTTGAAAAGGACACGGGTTCAGCATTCAACAGCGAATTCCTTGATCCTAAGTCTCCTATGACACCTACGTTGGGTTCGAGAGGCAACGAGGCGTATGTGAACCCCGTGAAGGAGTATCACACGAGAGTGTTTGCTGCTTCCTTTTCTTATAAAAAGGTTCAATGGGGATTACGGGTATTCCGAGGTCTTCCCGGTCCCAGCGCTCTAATTCTTCAATATGTGCTACGTTAGCAGCACAAGGTGGACTGTAGTAATATTTAAAGTTGAAGGATCCCTTGGGAATAAAACAGCAATTATCTTCAAACAGCTCCGTGAGGGAGTAATTACTTTCCCTATCACTTCCCTATATGTTTTTCTTTTTTGATTATATATATTACTGGTAGCTGGTACCGAACGATTTGTATACTACGTAATCGTCTGCGTGTATGCTTATGCACACAGCAGGTCTCGGGCCTCGGGGCATGTCCCCCTTTGCCCGGAATCTCCTCGCGGTGCATCACTATGCACCGGTCGTGGGAGCCGTTATGGCGTTGTAAGTTTGAAGCAGCGACGCGGGTTTGATTCCCCGGTCGCTGTAGTCATATTAATTTTTTCATGAAAAAATTTTTCCATGACGACGGGTAATATAGCCGCCGTCTGAAAACGTGGCATATGTGGTTATCTAATGTGGCCGGCGGTTAATGCGGCCAGGCGTCTAGGTTGGCCTATCTGTGGCATTGAGGGTTTTACTCGACTCTCTAATCACTATAGAGAGGAGTTCTCTTGGCAGAGGTCGCCCGTCCGGTGGTCGAGCATGTAGAGGCGAAAAATGATTTAGGTGTTCGTGTGGCCCGTTATCAGCGCGGTTAAACATACCGCGCGCTAATCGGGCCACAAATTGTTCGACTGTCTCCATCTTTAGGTTGGCCGCGATGACGTCATTCCGGACGTAGCGACCTGCACCGACGATGGTCCGTAGTGTCAAATTTTGCTGGACCTGCAATCGCCGCTTCTGATGATCGCTCAGGAGCGCGTACCAGGCCGGCGCAGCGTGAGTAAATCTTGATCTGATGTAGGTCTTGTAGATTTTTAATTTTGTTCTTAGTGGTAGGTTTGCGGTTAGGACCGGACGGAGCGCCGCCCGCGCACATCTGGCGTTGCGGACGGCGTTATCGACGTGCGCGGTCATGCGCAATATCCGGTCAATCCTACATCCCAGGTACGTCACTGTCTTCTCGTAGGCGATCTCCTGGCCCCTGAGCGTCAGTGGTGGTGGAAAGTTCCTGTAGCGGCGAGTGAGCAGAGCGGTCGTCTTGCCAACATTGACGGCCATCCTCCACTCATCTAGCCATGGTGGCAGCAGGTCCAGCAGGCGCTGCATCCTGGCAGTGGCTATGTGGGCTCTTCTAGACGATGTGAAGTAGGCACTATCGTCCGCATATAGTGCTAATTCAACATCGTCTTCCCATTCGCGCAGGTGGTCTGCCAGGGTGGGGATGTCATTGGTGTAAGCTGCGTACAGGATCGGCGATAGACAGCTGCCCTGTGGTACGCCGGCTCTAATTGGTCTTGCTGCGGACTCGGCGTCCTCTACACAGACGTAGAACTTCCTATCTTTTAGGAATGACGCCACTAGCCGCAACATAGCAGGAGGGGTACTTGTTTGTGCTTCCAAATTATAGAGTAATCCAGAGTGCCACACTCTGTCGAACGCCTTCTCTATGTCGAGAAAGACGCCCAACGATGTGCGGCCGCGGTTGTACTCGGCCGCAAGATAGTGCAGCACCCTGGTCAGCTGTGTTGCTGTAGAGTGGCCCCTCCTGAATCCGTGCTGTTCCGCCCGAAGTTAACGATTTGTATCATGGTGGTTCTTCTCCTTATGGAGGTTTACATGTGTCGAGGAGACCCTCTTTACATGGGCGGCATCTCAGGAGGATACGACCCCCCGGTCTTTGGTGCTGCGTTGGCAGCTTATAGGTTGGTGTGGTGCGCACTTAGCGCCATCAAGTCGGGTGTCGGGACGCTCACTCACCCCCGGCGTCCCCTGTGCCAGGCGGTGAGCGTAGAAGTTCACGTGGGAGTGGTTGCCCGTCAGGTGGGCGGGCATGGAGAGGAGCTAAGTTGTGAAGATGGGGATGTGGCCCGTTATCTGCGCGATCGAACAACCGTCGTGCAGATCGGACCACAAATTCTTGGATAGACTCGATCTTAAGGTCGCGTGATTTAACATCGTTCCTGACGTAGCGACCGGCTCCCACGATCACCCGAAGCGCAAGATTTTGCTGGGCCTGCAACCTCCTGCGCTGAGTGGCCGAGGTCAACGCGTACCAGGCTGGTGCTGCGTAGGTCAGCCGCGAGCGCATGTAGGTCTTGTAGATACCTATTTTAGTTCTTATTGGGAGTTTGGATGCCAGTATTGGATAGAGTTTTGCTCGCACGCCTCTGGCCTGTCTTACGACATTATTGACCATAGGGGTCATGCGCAGCGAGCGATCTATCTGGCATCCTAGGTATGTGATAGTACTACTCCAACCCACATCCTGCCCGCGGAGACGCAGGGTTGGTGGTGTTCTGGCCAGCCTGGTCATGAAGGCGACGGTCTTCCCGACATTGACCGCCAGCCTCCATTTGTCCAGCCACTCAGGCAAGAGGTCGAGTACCCGCTGCAACTTCCTGGCAGCTATGTCCACCCGACGTGATGACACGAAGTACGCACTGTCGTCGGCGTATAGTGCAAGCACAACGTCATCTTCCCATTCCTCCAGATGGCCTTGGAGGGTGGGGATGTCGTTGGTATAAACCGCGTACAGGTGCGGTGATAGGCAGCTGCCCTGTGGCACTCCGGCTAAAATCGGTCGTGCCGCCGAGACAGCCTCTTCCAGGGTGACGTGGAAGCTCCGCCCCTCCAGGAACGACGCTATTAGCCGCACAAGCATGGGCGGCAAGGTGGTATTTTGAATAAGCTTATAGACTAGCCCTGCGTGCCACACCCTGTCGAAGGCCTTCTCCATGTCGAGAAGGACCCCCACACAGGTGCGGCCGAAGTTATATTCGGCCGCAAGATAGTGTAGCACGCGGGCCAGCTGCGAAGTTGTGGAATGTCCCCTGCGGAAGCCAAATTGCTCCTCTCGCAGGGTGACGTGTGGAAGAACCCTAGTTAGGGTAATTTTTTCAAAGAGTTTTGCTATGTGCGGCAATAGCGTTAAGGGGCGGTAGCTGGCCGGGAACCTCCTGTCTTTTCCCGGCTTCGGCAGCACGATGATTCTGCCCTGCTTCCAGATGGTCGGGAAGTGGCCAGTTCGCAGGATGCCGTTATATAACCTGGCGAGTGCCACTATTACCCTTCTGGGCAGCTGCTTAATGGCTGTGGTGGTAATGCCGTCATATCCCGGCGCTTTACGGGCGGGTAGGCGCATAATAGTGCGCCTTACCTCCGTTGGTGAGATAAAGTCGTCGCCCCCCAATGGTGGCGCTGGGTTTGCAAGGTATTCCTGTACGCGGTCCACTATACTTTTTACATGGTCTGCTTACCCCTCTGCTACGGTGTTAGGTTTAAACTGCTGTTCGAGGTGCTGTGCCATCATCTCCGCCCTTTTGTGGGCGTCGTAGATTCTGCTCCCCGTGCTGTCTACCAGTGGGCAGACAGGTGGTGGTTTCATTGTGAGCTGCCGGTTGAGGAGATGCAGAGAGGCGGGTGTCTCCGAAGCTTCGTCGACTCGCCTCTCCCATGCCTCTCCCCTGTACGCTCTCATAGCTACCGACAGCTCTTCCGTTATAGAATTAAGTTTGGTCTTGAGCCGTGGGCATCGTGTCCCTGCCCAGAGCCTCCTCAACTTCCGCTTTTCGGATAGAAGGGTTTGAAGTTTACGTGGGAGTTCCTCCTTCCCGCGCCCCGTGGAGACAGGGTGAGAGTGAAGTTGGAGTTTTTCTTTTATACTGTTGTGAAGATGTAGGGCTGCTGTCTCCACATCTTCACTGGTGGTAATTGAGGCGCAGAGTTGGAAGTCCTCCAGCGCACTACGGAAGCGCACCCAATTTGTCTTCATTCGGAGACTTCTGGGCACTACGGCATCCGCACTGGTGTCGATGGTAATCAGCACGGGGAGGTGTTGCGTGTCCACGTCATACAACACTTCTAACAATGTTGAGTACGGCACTAAATGGCACAGCACTATATCCAAGACATCGGGCTGGTGTTCGGGTTTGGTGGGGATATGGGTGGGCTCATCTGGGCCCAGCACCTCGTACCCCCACTCCTCGGCGTCGTCATATAACTTCCTGCCAGGTGGTGTCATCAGCGCGGAGCCCCATGCAGGATGTTTCGCATTGAGGTCTCCGGCGATAATGGCAGGTGTTGAGGAATCGAAGATAGTTCTTATATCCTGGGGGGCAAACGAGGTGCCGGGAGGTCTGTAGGCGGCGAAAATCCTAGTGTCCTTGGTCCCCACCTTCAACCTGATTCCCTTAGTCCTCGTGGCTATGTATTGTGTATTGGTGTCAACTTCTTCGTGCATGACGTCCCTCCTCACAAGGACCGCGGTACCTCTGTACGCGACACCTTCCGGGGAGATCTCGTCATGTCGGTACACGAAGAAGTTGGGGAGATTAAATTGGACAGAGGGGCGCAGTTTCGTTTCCTCCAGCAGCACAATCTGGATATTGTGTTGCTGGACCAGAGTTCTTAGGTCGGCGACCTTCCCCGAGATGCCGCCGGGGTTCCAATAGCACATCTTAAGTTGATGGCCTGCTGATAGATGTTAATTGGGCTAGGGCACTTAAGATGGCCGAAAGGGGGTTGGTACCGGTGGTCATGGCAGTCAGGACCTCTCCTAGGATCCTGATCACCACGCCCACCAGTTGAGCGAGGGCCTCCTCGATGGTGGTTGGTGCCTGGGGCTGTGATTGGGGTGTGACAGTTATTGTCCTTTTAGGTGGGTGTGGGTCTCGGGGTTGGGGTGCCGTTTGCTCATCCTGATTAGAAAAAGGGGGAATGTATATCGTGGTTGTGGTAGTGGTTGTCGTTGTTGTGTGGTGGTGTTGGGTGGTAGAAGAGGAGTTGACGTACCTCCCATTTGAGCAGGTTGAGTGGTCGCCTTCTTCTTCTTCTTCTTCCCTCTTTTCTTCTTTGGACGCTCTGTGCGCTCCGTGGCACCATTCGCCGGTGGGGCTAAGGTTGCCCCAGTCGTCGCGAATGTTGTTGGTGCTGGCGTTATTGTAACCTGCCGCTGCTGCGGTTACGGTGCCTGACGCTGTGGGTGTGGGTGTTATTGTTGCTGTTGGGTTAGCTGTTGTTGTGGCATTTGAGGTGGTGGTTGTTGTCGTTGTGGCGGTGGCGGCGGTGGTGGCTGCCATTGTGGCGGGTGTGGTAGGCGTTGCGGTGCCCGTGCCGCTTGCGAGGGCATAGGTGGTTGCATATTGATGCCTCTCTTCCTAGCGATTCGCTGCAACACTGGGCACCGCCTGTCGTTCGCCGAGTGGCCTTTCCCGCAGTTTGCGCATTTGGGTGGCGCATCCCGCGGTTGAGGGCATGCTGAGGCCAGGTGGTCACCCGCACAGCGTACACATTTGTAGGGCCGGTAGCAATTAAAGGATGCATGTCCGAACCCTTGACACCTGTGACACTGCGCGGGGCCAATTCTGCCAGTCCAGGCCTCTATAGTGACCCCCGGCATGTAAAGCAGCTCGTTTATTTGGTACAACCTATTGAGCTCTTCTGGACTTAAGTGGTTCATTTTGACGTGAAATAGACAGCCAGGCCTGTCTCTTTTGGGTGGTATAGATCGTACGAATGTGACTGGGAAGCCCTTCTCAATGAGGGCTTCCTGAATGTCTTAGGGGTCAGTATCTGCCGGGAGCCCTCTTAACCCCACCTTCGTAGGTTGCTCTTCCTGTGGGGCGTAACAGTACCACACGAAGGCGGTGTCTTCCTCACTGCGCTCGATCAGGTATCTTTGTACCTTGCGGTATTCGTTGTCGGATTGGGGCCGAAAGCGGACCCCCTTCCCAAATGGGCGAGCATTCGGGGCATGGCCCAGAAGCTGATGGAGGATTTTAAAGTGCTTCGCCCAATTTGGGAAGCACTCCACTATGATGGGGGGGTATTTGGCCGTTTGACTGTCTGCTTTCTGTTGCGGTCTTTGCACAGGTGGAGGTGATGGTGGTGGCGCCATTCTCGGAGCTGCTGCTATGTGCGCATAGGAGTCTGGCGCTGATGATGGTCCCGGTAATGGCTCATAGTTAGAGGCTTGGGCATCTTGCATAGGGGCAAGGGTGGCGTAGGACGTATTGTCCCACTCCCTCTCCCCTTCTGGGTCCTGCTCACCGAAATCTTGAATGTCTTTATTGCAAGCCGGAGAGGTGGTTGGAGACGGAGATTTGGGTGGGATGTTGTGCCTCACTAAGGGTTGTGGGGCTTGCCTTTCGGGTGGGGTTGGTGAGGTCGTGGGTGATGCGGAATCAGACAATGAGTCTGACCCCGCTCTCAACCTTTTCTCCTCTTGGAGCTCGTCTGCATTTATTTGAGGTGGAGTTCTTCTCCGCGAGGCTAGGTTCCGGCGTGGTAGTGGAGCCGGTTCGGCGCTAGGTGGAGGCACAGCTTCACCAGCGCCGAGCGCGGCGCCGGTGGCCGGTAAACTACCTATCCGCCTCGGGAGTTGGCTGTATGGGGGGAGCACCCTCGATCTCTCAGGAGCGAAGAGGTCTCGCTCCATGAGGGGCCTATCCAGTACTCCCAAACGCCTATCTGGTGGTTTTCGGCGTGGTGGGGGGGTTCCCCCTTGTCCGACATCTCTAATTTGCTTGTGCTCAGCCCTTAGCTATCATACACCTTACTCCCCTCAGCGCGTGCAACCACACCGGGTGAGACCCTTGAGGGAGGCCCAGCGAGGCGCCCGCGAGCAGGGAGGGGTGTGTGAGACGCAGATGGTATTGGGCGTTAACTCGCACAGAGTGCGGCACACTTACAAACACTTTTTATTATAAAAAGGGGTGCAGTGAAAAAAACCTTTGCGCTTACCTTAACCGTAGCTCGACGCAGGAAATGCGTCAGCGACGCCTCGACGCCTGACGGAGCGAAATCAACGTCGGCGGAGTCGATCACTGGCACAACACGTACACAATCGGGAGCGCAACTAAACACGTCCGTACTGTAGCACGGCCCGCGACGAACTCAACGATTTGTATTACGTTGTCTTCTTCTGCGCGCGCCTTAGCGCTGCAGGTTCAGGCCTCGGGCATCTCCCCATTGCCTGGGTATTCATCTCAGCCCATAACTATGGGCCGGTCATGGGTGGGCCTTCTTGGCATTTATCTCTTTATATAAGTTGGTTATCAATCGTGTCTGGTAATCTCATAAATATGTCTATGTTGGCCTTTCTGTGGCATTGTGGGATTTACTCAACTCCCTAATCTATATAGGGAGGAGTTCTCTTGGTAATGGTCGCCCGTCCGGAGGGCGGGCGTGAAGCGGCGCGAAGTTATTAAGATGGGGGTGTGGCCCGTTGTCAGCGCGGTTGAACATACCGCGCGCCAACCGGACCACAAATTCTTTCAGGTCTTCAATTTTCAGATCGGCCGCTATCACGTCGTTCCGGACGTAGCGACCAGCACCGACAATGGTCCTTAATGCCAAATTCTGTTGGACTTGCAGTCGCCGCTTCTGCCGGTCACTCAGGAGTGCATACCAGGCCGGAGCAGCGTAGGTTAGTACAGGTCTTATGTAGAGTTTGTAGAGCTTCAACTTCGTCTTCAGTGGTAACTTGGATGCCAGTACGGGACGCAGCGCCGCCCGCGCACCTCTCGCGTTGCGGACGACGAGATCGACGTGCGCGGTCATGCGCAGCATTCTGTCGATCCGGCATCCAAGGTACGTCACGGTTTTCTGGTATGCAATTTCCTGTCCTCTGAGCGTTAATGGTGGTGGGAAGTTTCTGTAGCGGCGAGTGAGCAGAGCGGCCGTCTTACCAACATTGACGGCCATCCTCCACTCATCCAGCCATGCTGGCAGCAAGTCCAACAGCCTAACGATTTGTAAGAAAACCAGTCTAATGGGGTATCAACAACGCTTTACTCAAAAGAGAGCCGCGCCCTCTGTGCGATTTCGCAACTCAATTACATCAATTTGTACTATCACTCTCCCACGGTTTGCCCAATATCTTTATTTGTATAAGACATACATTTATACATTTTATTTATAAAGATAGCACAACAAAATATCTATACTATGATATACATTACATTTTCATATCACAAAAAACCTTTTATTTATTCAACAAAATATGCCTATTTTACATTATATGTACTAAGTTAGAATTCTTAAATATCTAACACATAAGTTTGGAACAATGTTCTTTATTTGAAACTACAAATATCTTAACTAATACAATAGTTTAATTTAAATTTTTTCACACATTTTACTATTTAAAAAACTTTTAAATTTCTTATACAAAGCTATCAATATTTCACTATGATTCTTTTTTATATGATAAGGGTGACAACCGAGCACACAGTCCACCTGATGGTAAGTGGTTGCTGCGGCCCATAGACATCTACATCTATCCTCTATTACAAATCAAAATGCAGATGCGTTGTCACCCGTGAGGACTAGATGGAATGCCTCATTTCCAGTAAAAAAGGCCTCCGGCCACCTGCACTCACCACCAAGCGAAACGCAGAGGTAAACCTCTACTTCACGCTGGTATTCTGTTGGGTCGTGGTACCACCCCAGTTCGAGCCGGCCCAACCGTGCGACAGCGAAAGCTGCCGCGTGGCTCTACCACTGTTAATGATAAGAGAATTTACACATAAGAACAACACAGAATTTATCTATTTTGCTCATACAGTCAACCTGAAACATTTCACAAGTCAATTTTACATAAATTGCTGAAATTTACAAACATTTGAATTTCCACTTATTTAGACTTTAAATTCTACAAATTAGCGCGCTGCTCTTATCGGGAAATAAGTGAACAACTACTCCCTGCATGACCTCCATTGCCGATAAAGTATGTTGCAAATTTAGCATGCGCTGCTATCAACAAAGACTAGGTGAACAACCGATTTTTAGACGACATTCAATTGTCGGTAAAGTAGTATCCAACAAGACTCTTATCAGTTATCAAGGTTCTTATTAGTTATCGTGTTCTTATCAGATAACACAAAGAAAATATTTTATGAATCAAACGTTGAAAATAGACATTTTATTTTTCATACAAAATGCACTCAACTTATATAAGACAATATTATGCAACACTATTTTACATTAATTCCACTTATACACAAAGCGCTCATTTCGACCGGGGAACAAATCCTGGTCTAACTTTATTTTAATATTTCTTTAAATTGAAAATAACATCGGGAAGGTAATTCAACCGGGGAACTGAACCCGGAAACATGAATTATATTTTAAAAATTCCCGATATGAATTTATTAAGAAAATATTACTAAGAAAACGACAAACTAGTCTGACCTGGGAATCGAACCCAAGAGCTTCAAATTATCAATAAAATATATTTCCTTTATCGATATTTTTTAAAGATTTAACTAAGCGTTTTCTTATAAGACAATTATTGCTTGATAATTTAACTTTAGAAGCTATTCGTAATCGGTTAATTAATAAATTGATATATCTGTTCTCTCTCTCGCCCCGCAGCATGTACGGTCTTTACAAACCGCACATTTCTGCTTATCAGCATTTTTAACTTATTGTTTCATTTTTCATTCTCATCAATTCAGTACGCAATCATTCGCCGTCGCGCATTGTACTCACTGTCAATAATATCAGAATAAATTATATAATCACTTTAAGCCTTTATCATTTTTATCAACTTCTAAGATTGTACAGCACAGCAGCTCGGTCAAGTATTTTAATTTTTTTCTCATAGACCGAACCATCAACGGTGCATGCTCCGACTCCAAGCCTGTGAATATATATGATGTTTCACAGGGTAGCGTGCTATTGCCTACTCTGTTCCTTTTACATGTCAATGACAAGTTGGAAATCAGTAACATTGATTGTTATGCAGATGACAGCACTGGCGATGATTTATACCTACACCGGCCGTGCTAATATTTCTCGGGAACACATCATCGATTGCCGGAACAAACTGATGTCTTAAGTTTAGTCCTTGATAAATAATGTATCGGATTGGTGGCGACTAAATCTAGTCAAGATCAATCCCAAGTAGGCACTGGTATGCGCGTTTACCGCTAAAAAGGACCCTTTTTCGTATCATATCTCCTCAATTTAAGTTGTTGCCTCAGACAGCACCAAAATTAACGGTGTCGAGTATCGATCAGTTCCACGGTCACCTGGAAAGGAAGGTGGCGATTGTCAATGAGGGCTAATAATTTTCTGCTCACCAGATGTCGCTAGTTGACACTGAGGTAAAGTTTTTTGTTACGCAATGTAATTTAATTAAGAAGTTGGTTTTTAATAAAAGTTTATCAGTTTCTAGAGTATCTCTCTTACAAAGCAATAAGGACCGTGGCCGAGCTCACTTGACTACTCTAGCGCCATCTATTATCTATCTACGGAAGCGGTTGCGATGTATATCGTTATGAAAATTTGACGCGCTAAATACATCGTTCTTTATTTAATACATTTCCATAGATGTCGCTACATGGTACCGCTAAGTAAGATTAACGAAATCATTGGGCTCTAGTTATACACAAAACAATACGTCAGTGGTTTGCTTTTTAATTTTTTGCAAATTTTTAACATTTTTTTAAATTTTTCTTTGTTTATGAATATCTGTGATTTGGTATATTTATTTTTAGTCATATTAATATAAAATATAGCCAATAGTACAGAAAGAAACAATAAACCTAATAATAAAAAAATAACCTTTACTTTACACTTTAAATTAACTTCCCCGCTATGAAATCTGGCAAACATTATACCTCACATGCTAGTGGCGCCGTCCTGGTGGCAGAAAAAGTCGTGGATGCCCTCATTACCACCAAGCGATTTGGACGCTCGTTTGCCCCTCTTATATACATATATAAAAAACTAATGTATAGATTAATTAAAGCATGTAAATCATGAAAAAATTTATAAGAAGACGATTTGCATTAAAGAAGACCAGCACGGTGGCGTAATGTTAAGATTCGATACTTTATACTTAATTTTTTTTTGTTCAATTTTATAACTGCTCCGTATTTAAAAATTTAAAGCATGGCAATAATATTCCATGAACGGTTTTTTGCAGGCAAGTCTATACTGTTATTTTCGTTATTAAATTATCTTTCTTCTGATACCAATTTGTATTGGTTAACATATCGGTGTAGTTACATATATTGACTTACCTGTTCATACCTGCTTGCCAGGTAGCCATGAATAGAAATAAGTAGTCAATAGGTAGCCAAGCCTACCCAGGCATATTCTCCATGTTAAAAACTATCTGTTTAAACTAAATTTGTTCGGTTGTCAAACGGGTGAAGGCTATGAAAAAAGTTTATAAAATTTAATTTAATTAAAAATAGCCATGAGCACTTTTCGAAAGGCGAGCTATCATATGCGTGTTTGTAAATCAATAAAATTTCATACAAAAATAGGTCTCGTGTCATCGCTGTTTTTGAATATCATAGCGAAACTATACATCGATATTTGATATTAATTAATTCTATGCATGTGCCAATCTTTTTTTTATATTAAATTTTCTACTTCAAAAAAAAACAGAATAAGGAAGTCAAGATTACAACTATAGTAAAATTATTTTGTCCGTGCAGTTGGGGTCATAAATCATAGCTCGGCCTCAGCCCAGCTAGGGCGGTGAGCATGTTGCGCGGGCGCAACGCTATTATTAACAACAAATGAATCGTCAAAGGCAGGTACACAGCGGTGGTGCGGTATACAAAGGCTGGTGCGATATTGTTATGTTATGAGTCATTTGTTTTCCATTATTACCCTCGACAAATACCTGCAAATTAGTGCAATGATAATCTAGTATATATATCGAAGAGAAAATTGTTTTTGCGCATTCGCTTTCTGAATTTCTTTAGTGACACAATGGCTACTCTTTTGTTTTGTACCAAAACGGCAGAATTTATTAAAAACAATATTTTGCCTGTTGGCACCAATATATCAGCACAAGCACGTGTTGCTATCAACAATGTTTTAATATTTTTCACTGAAATGAAAATAGATCCCGAAAAGTTACAAAGTGTTAATTTCTGCCGTTCTCGTGAACTTGCTGCGGCGATATGTGGTGTGAGTGTTAGAGCGGTCGACAAAATTAAAAAAAAGAGTGTATAAAGGGAGTAGTTAGCTCTCCGCGGGAAAGCTTCTATTGGCCTTTTACAGTAACTGTGTTAGACAACTTTGTCAAAAGTGTAATTAAACAAATAGTGTCATCATTTTATCGCGACGGTAAACATCCTTCCACGACTAAAATTTTGAGTACAGCGAAAGAAAGAATTGACGGATTCCAGTGTTCTATTTCTTCTATGCGTAAAATACTCATAGAACTTGGGGTACAAGTACACATAAGATCCAGATGGTCGTAAATAATTGATGGAAAGGACTGACATCTTTTGTGTTAAAAAGAGTGAAAGTCAGAAGTGGCTCCGCCAACACGGGGTTGAGTTTAGTGATAGTGAGCTCAAGCCGGAACTATTAAAAAAGGTATTTCAGATTTTATTATTTAAAGTTTGCAATACATTTGTTTTCTTTTTAGTATTTAGTTGAATATACAAACAACATTACATTTACAGGTGCAACGGAACCGACCAAAAAAATAAACAAATTGGATCAGTTAGCTTTGGAGTCAGGACACGAAGTAATTCGCTTACCACCTTACCATTGCCAATATAACCCAATTGAGTTGGTATGGGCTCAAGCAAAAAATGAAGTTGCCACCAAAACAGCACTTTTAAAATTGGAGACGTCGAAGTGTTACTGCATGAAGCAATTTCAAACGTTTCGCAAAAGAACTGGGAAAATTGTGTGAAGCATGCGGAAAAACTCCAAGAGGAAGACTTGAAGAAATCTCATCTGGCAGGAGATATCGTAATTCATGTGGATGACGATGACTCTGATGATTCTGATGTAGAATTTTAATGCAAATAGTTTTAGATTAAATTTTAGATGTAAGTTATTATCCTTATATTTATATTTATTTTTAATATAACTAGTTACATTCCAAACATTTGTACTTATAGTTTTTTTAATACATAGATACCTAATTAATAATTTATTTTAAATCATTATTATTCTTATTTTAATAAATACGTTGTTTTATCTATTTTTTTCCATTTTTATCACTAACCCACATAATGACAAAACTAAATACACTATCGATAACGCTTATCGACAACAATAATGCGCATCACTATGCTCGCCTCTAAGACTCGTGAGTGGGAGAGATAGCGAAATACTACGATGATTTATAACCCAAACTGCACGGACAAAATAATTCGAGTATAGTTAAAAATATTGTAAATAAAGTTTTAATATCAGTATTTTCTATTATTATAGAAAAGAATAGAATATAATATTTTTTTATTCAATATAGATTACATGTGTAATTCTTATTGAAAATCATTTTTTACTTTACCACTGGTTCGAAAAAAAAACCCTCTGCCCTGAAAAAGTCTAAAGAGAGGCTGTACACTTTCCGGGACCTTGTTATAATAGCGTGTACATTGCCCCAAGAATGAAGCACTGACTCTGTGGAGCGAGAAACTGGTATCACTAGCCTGTGTTTGTTCCTAGTGTTTACAGAATGTATATCACTTTTTTACTAAAACTACCTTTGTTTCTGTAAACATACATAAGATTTTCTTAAATATACTGAGAGGCCAAAGTTAATATATTTATTTCTTTAAGTTTATCTCTAAGAGACTCTCTCGGTTTAGATTGTAAATAGCTCTAATGGCCCTCTTCTGTAAAACAAAAATAGTTTCTGAATCAGCCGCATTTCACCATAGCAAAATCCCATAAGATATTATGCTATGGAAATAACTGAAATAAACTAATATAGATGTCTCGACACTAGTGAGACCTCTAATCTTTTTTACAGCACAGACTGCAGAACTTAGTCTGCTTGCTAATTTGGATATATGGGGGCCCCACTGAAGTTTTGCGTCGAGAGTGAT
This sequence comes from Parnassius glacialis, assembly GCA_033319125.1. Classification (NCBI taxonomy): domain Eukaryota; kingdom Metazoa; phylum Arthropoda; class Insecta; order Lepidoptera; family Papilionidae; genus Parnassius; species Parnassius glacialis. The sequence goes on from JAVANC010000018.1 coordinate 37,452,728, forward strand.
GCCAAGAAAAACAGTGGAATCAACAGGGCTCAGTTCCTCCCCATTTAAAAACACATTAGTATTCAGATTTTTAACATTCGTTGTTGTAAATTTAACACAATTAGTTTTATCTCCGTTTAAATGTAGATTATTAACGTTAAACCAACGCACTAATTTTGAAATAGCATTATTCACTTCGTCACATTTAAATGATTTTTAAGTTTAAAAATCAAGGAAGTATCATCAGCAAATAATACTATATCATGATTATCCCCTACAAGGGAAGGTAAGTAATTAATATACACTAGAAACAGGAATGGGCCGAGAATCGAGTCCTAAGGGACACCTATCAGTACAGGTGATCCGGAAGAACTTTTACCATTGATAATAACCTTCTGCATTCTATTACTTAAATATGAAATAATAAGTTTAAGCGCTGTATTCTTGATACCATAGTACTGTAACTTCCTGATTAATGTCTCATGGTGAACACAGTCGAAGGCCTTGGAAAGGTCACAAAATATACCCAAAACATCCTCTCAATTCTCCAATGCACAAAAAATAAGTTTAATAAGCTCAACTCCAGCGTCAGTTGTCGAGCGACCCCTTGTAAAACCGAATTGATTTTTTTTTATAGAATAGGGGGCAAACGAGCATGCGGCTCACCTGATGGTAAGTGACTACCGCCGCCCATGAACAACCGCAACACCAGGGGAATTGCAGATGCGTTGCCGACCTTTTAGAAAGGTGTAAGCTCTTTTCTTGAAGGTTCCTAAGTCGTATCGGTCCGGAAAATTCGCTGGTGGTAATTGATTCCACAAGGAAGTCGTGCGAGGGAGAAAACTTCTTCTAAATCGCACAGTCGTGGACCGCCAATCATCCAGATGGTATGGATGGTAACGCGAGTTTTGTCGCGATGTGCGATGGTGAAATTGAGCGGCTGGAATTAGTCCGAACAATTCCTCAGAGCACTCCCCGTGATAAATGCGATAAAATACGCAAAGAGATGCAACATCTCTACGCAGTGCCAGTGTATCGAGCCGATCAGAAAGAACTCGGTCGTCGACGATTCGAACCGCTCTGCGCTGGATGCGGTCAAGTGGAAGGAGCTGGCACTGGGGTGTCCCGGCCCAGAGATGAGAACAGTATTCCATGTGGGGCCGAACTTGCGCTTTGTAAAGTTGCAAGCGATGTGCCGGCATGAAATACTGTCTCGCTCTGCTGAGCACGCCAAGCTTTTTAGAGGCCAATTTGGCCTTCCCTTCCAAGTGACCACGAAACTGCACACTATTCGATATGTCGACGCCAAGGATTCCGATACTGGCTGAGGCAGTAAGGGGAGTGCCTTGAAACTGAGGAGATACGACAAAGGGGTTCTTTTTAGCGGTAAACGCGCAAACTTGTGTCTTCTGGGGATTGAACTGGACTAGATTTAGTCGCCCCCAATCCGAGACTTTGTTAAGCAAAGACTCGACTTCAGACACAAGTTTGTCCCGGTACTCGGCGACGTTTTCCCGAGAAATATTGGCACGGCCGGTATATAAGGCATCACCAGTGCTGTCGTCCGCATAGCAATGAATGCTGCCAGTTAGCAACATATCATTGATATGCAGGAGAAACAGCGTTGGTGATAGCACGCAGCCTTGTGGAACACCAGCGTTGATAGGCTTGAAATCAGAGCATTCACCGTCTACTACGACCTTGATGCTCCGATCAGCAAGGAAACTGGTGATCCATTTGCACAATTTCTCGGGAAGCCCATAGGAAGGAAGCTTCGAAAGAAGCGCTTTGTGCCAAACCCGATCAAAGGCCTTCGCTACGTCCAAACTAACGGATAATGCCTCCCCCTTGGACTCTACTGCCTCCGCCCATCTATGAGTTAAGTAGACTAGAAGATCACCAGCTGATCGACCCCGACGAAAACCGTACTGGCGGTCACTAATCAGCTGGTGATCCTCAAGGTACCTCATGAGCTGGCAGTTTATTATGGCTTCCATTATTTTGGAGAACAAGGAGGTGATGGCGATAGGCCTGTAGTTGGACGGGTCTGAGCGGTCGCCTTTTTTAGGGATCGGGTGCACCAAAGCTGTCTTCCATGAGTTCGGGACTACGCCTTGGGAGTAGGAGTACCGGAAAAGACGCGTTAAAACCGGTGCCAACTCCGGAGCACACGTCTTCAGCACAATGGGAGGGACTCCATCGGGCCCACTCGACTTGTTGACGTCCAGGGAGAAGAGTGCTTTGCGGACCGAGCGCTGTGTAAATCGCACATCCGGCATGGAGCGCTCACATCGCGGGATGGTCGGCGGTGTGTTCCCCCCGTCATCTAGAGTCGAGTTGGACGCAAAAATAGAGCTCAACAGATCGGCTTTCTCCTTTGCGGCATGGGCCAGTGAGTCGTCCTCTCTGTGCAGAGATGGAAGAGATGGCTGACAGAAGTTCCCTTGGACAGCCTTGGCGAGAGACCAGAATGCACGGGTTCCCGAAGGAAGGCGAACTAGCTTCTCGCCAATTCTGCCGATGTGCTCAGACCTTGCCTTGGCAATGACGCTTTTGAAGGACCTGGAGGCGGAATTATACTTCTTTTTAAGTGCGCTGGTGTTTACATCCCGAGACGTTGATGCGTCAGCCCAGGCCTGGTAGCACTCCTGCTTATAGCGTGATGCTATTTTACAGGAGCGACCAAACCATGGCTGGGATCTGCCTCCGATGGGCACCACAGAGGATGGAATAAAAAGTTCCATACCCTGAAGTACCACATCAGCAACAGAATCGGCAACAACGCTGGGATCTTCCGGCGAGAAGCAAACCTGCCCCCAAGGGTAGGATGCAAAAAAAGACCGCATCCCGTCCCAATCAGCTGACCTATAGTGCCAAACACGGCGGCAAGCTGTAGATCGCAACTGCGATTGGAGCGTGAGTGGCACCGTACTCCGGATCAGACAATGGTCCGAAGAGCCCAGAGGGGCATCGACGGAGACCTGATATCCGTCCGGATGAGAGGTCAGCAGAAGGTCCAACAGGGAAGGTACATGGTCTTCCACATCTGGGATCCGCGTAGGCGAAGTAACCAGTTGTGTTAGACCATATGCCAAAGCAAAGTCATAGACAGATCTATCCGCATGATCGGTTAAACGAGAACCAAGCCATTCAGCGTGGTGGGCGTTGAAATCACCGAGTATCACGATCTCTGCGGATGGGACCTGTTGTAGCACGGAGTCTGCAGCCATTTGGACGTGGTCTATGAGTCGGTCTGTGTCGGCATTACCGCTATGGGACCTATAGAGGCACCCGTAGACGCGGGGATGGTCGTCGCTGTCTACGCGCAGCCATAGGATGGACAGGTCCGTACCTTCAAGACTGCCGAGGCGTCGAAAATAGATATCCTCTCTGACATACACGCAAACTCCAGCCCGGGGCACAAACGAGTGTTCTAATTTGTACCCCGGGTAGGAGAGATACGAAGTATCAGCCGGAGAGGACACCTGTGTCTCGGTAAGAAAGAGCAAGGCCGGCTTAGCTATCTCCAGATGGTAGTGGACGGCGTTAAGATTTGAATGAAGTCCCCTGATATTGCAGAAATCCACGATTTTATGTAGCAATTTATTAATATTAAAGAAACTAAACATCTGATCTAAAATTATTTTTTCAAAAATTTTCCTAAATGTTGGTAGTACAGAAATTAGTCTAAAATTGGCGGGGTCTAATGTACTACCAGATTTAAATAAAGGTATAATTTTACTATGTTTCATTAAATCAGGAAACACACCAGATTCGACGCTTGTATTAAATATAGTGGCTAGATAAGCTGCTATTATATCTATTATAGATAAAATAACTTTAACGGAAATCCCCCATAAGTCTGCCGTTTTCTTAACATCAATAGTTTTAAAATATTTAACAATATCTTTTGGCAATACTCTATGGAATTTAAAAGTATTTTAACAAGCCTTTACATTTTTTAAGCAATGATTCAGCGACAGTAGGAGAAGAATTTAATGATTCTGTTGTCAAAAAAGGAACATAAGTAAAAATTTTCTCAAAAGCCATAGCAACTTCTTGATCAGATCGCGTTAAATTATTGTTAATATTCAATTGAAAATCCGAGCTGCGTGGTTTGACCTTGCCCGTTTCACTATTTATTATTCTTCAGGTCATTTTAATTTTGTCCGATGCAGTTTTAATTTTGTTACTTAAATATAAAGCCTTAACAGTGGAGCACACTTTTTTAAATATTTTAGAATATGTTTTTACATAATCTCTAAATATAACACTACTATCATATGATCTTTCATCATAAAGCTTGTATAACCTTCGCCTACTTTTATAAATTCCTACTGTCGCCCATTCATTAAATGATTTGCGACTGTTAAAAGAGAAAGTTTTAGAAGTAAATATTCTACTAAATCCACAACTTATAATTTTAAATAACGTATCATACAAATAATTAGCACTATTTTTAAATGAAAGTGATGGAAGTATTTTTATTATATTACTTCTAAACCTCTCCAAGCGATGTTCATTTATTGGAACAAACACAATTTTCTTAGTTTTCTGTTTTTTGTGTATGTAAGGTGATCCACAGTGATCTGAACTTAAATTTTGAATAATTGATATATGCAAGGGCTTAACATCTGTAAAAATGTTATCTATACAGGTCGCACTAGACCCAGCAATACGTGTTGTTTCTAAGAAGAAATTAACATGATTATACGATTTAAACAATGAGCTAAACTTAATACTAATGGAAGAAGATTCTCCACATATTACAACAGACTTGTTCTGTTTACTAAGTTTGAGCAAAACTTTTTCCACAATCCTTTCAAAATAGTCATAAGTAGCACATATACATACCACCTGTAAACACTTACAACAATGAGGTGCTCGAGCTCGACATAAGCCATTTCTACAGTTCGCTCAACAGAGAGGCTCACAATATCTTTACGTTCTTTATATAATAATGATTTATCTGCTAATTTTAAGGAGCCACTATTGTTACTATTTAAAAAACAATTCAACTTCCAATTCTATGCACGTCATGCCTTGTATATTTTGATGCACAAGGTATAAACAATTTTTATTACTTATTTGTGGGCTCTATTCAAAATTAATTAAACTCTATTATTGCTAGAGATTGCCTCTATTGTCGCATTCACTAATTTAAATTAGTTGGAACCGATTCCAAATTAAATGTCAAATGATTATCATGCTCAATAAAAGCAGTCTTGGTAGTCAAAAACTTGGCTGAGTTAAAAGTAAATAATAAGATAGCATAAAATATAAAAAAATAACTTAAAATATTTTAATTACAAAAGACATGTACCGTCAAACCGTCTAATTTTGCCAACATTGTATATTTTGCCGGCTATGCCAATTTTAAGCTCAATCGCAAAATTAAAAATTACTATTTAATTTAGGTTGATTTGCTTTGTTTTGAATAAATGTAGATTATATTTCTGGCAGCAGTAGGAAGGGTTTTTGTCTTTAACTACACTCAGTTGCTTGTCAGAACCAATGAAAGTGCACGTGTGTTTTGATGCGGGTCAATTTAGCCTTATTTCTTGGTATGCTGGCGAAGTAAAAGGCGAGTTTTTCTTGTTACATGGCTTAGAAAGGGGTTTCTAGAATATTTTTCTTATATATTCTTCCCTGTCAGTAGCTTAAATGTATTATGAAAGAGTGATGACAGTGGGCAAAATAAGCCGCATAAGTTGCGTCTCCCGGTCGTCAATTTTGCCCATCCAAAAAAGTGTACAAGGTTTGTCACTTTCTTATTACCCGACTGCCTAAGAATAAGACATATGTTTGTGAGTTCCTATGTAACCTCCTGTAGCCTAAACAGCTTGTCGATTTTAATGTGTGAGATGTCATTTTTGCTTCAACGTTCGGAGTGTCTACATGTTGGCCACATGCTGTGGTTCAGATTAACGTGTTAATTGAGAAAAAAATATTTATAGATTTATTTTAATTTTATTTATAGTTATATATAAGATTTCATTAAAGACTGTGGATATAGGTAGGTACGTACATCTATTTAATGAAATAAAAGGTTTTTGCTAAGTACATTTTTATTTATTTTCTTAACTGTGCCCACCATATTTTGTCAACCCTAATACCTACACATTGCTTATTAAAATTGTATGTAAATAAGACTGAATTTACAATCGTAACGCAATTCCATAATCGACTAGGCCATCCTTAGAAATTGAAAAGTATATCATACCATATAATTTACTTAAGGCACTGAATGCTCAAGGTTATTCGCTAGGAAGCGAATAACCTTGAGCATTCAGTCCGCCGACTCTCGCTACAATATATCACGTACGAAATCTGCAAGATGCCACCTATTGTACGAACGTATTATTATTTTTTCAACATCAATAAACTATTTATAGATTACCAATTCGTTCAACACTTATTAAGGGGCTACTCCATTCGAACGACCTTGAGCATTTGGCCGGCGCACCGCTCGCTACAATATAATAATGTCCTCCAGACCGAATTTCGGCCACGGCGGCCAGTCTCAACGGAGATTAGCCATCGGCGCAGGACAGCATTATAGTGCCCAATTGTATGCGCAAGCACAGGTGTACTCCCTATTCCCTCACTCTCATAGCCCGATGGGACGGTAAACCGACACGACCGGAGAGAGATCAGGCGCAGGACCAACGGCTTTACGTGCTTTCCGAGGCACGGGGTTGAAACACCGCCAACTTCCTGACTCCGGGCATCTACTGAGAATTTCTTGATGGAAAAACTCAATAGTTGATTTTTTTGGCCCGACCCGGGATTCGAACCCGGGACCTCATGACCAGCAGTCGCACTACTACAACCACTAGACCAACGAGGCAGTCGAATTTTTTCGACTTTTTTTTTTCGCTACAATATAATTGCGTAAGAAATATGTAAGACGCCACCTATTGTACAAACGTAGAATTATTTTTTCAACATCAATAAACTATTTTAATGGAAATACACACAGCGTACAACGATAAATGTATTTTATTTTTTTATTCGGTATATAAGTTGCATTATATTAGAATTATGTATTTTCATATATTATCTAATTATGAAATTTTATAATTACTTATATATTAAAAATGAAGCATTGAAAATTGTGAGTTTAAAAGATACCTACTCACTATAGGTAAATAGACAGATAGCTCGCCCTTTGTACAAATATTTGGTGCAATAAAAAATAAATAAATAAATAGGATGTTTCGCAGATGTGTTTTTGAAAATAGTTAATTTTACGTGTCACGTATTGAAAAGTAACATAACTACCTACTAATTTTTGAACTGAGCACCTTGTTACTTAGCCTGCTTATTACTTATGCTGGCAGACATTATCCTCACCCCAATGATTGATGAGGATGAAAATCAATTTTATTTCTACATACGTAATTATATTTATTTATACATAAGGGTAACTTTAATAAAGGTAATACAAAAATCAACAAGAAGTATAAGGGTTCAGTCTTTTAATTTCAATATTAAAAAAACGTTACGCCCACACTAGGATTTTCTCCTGTGTCGTGGAGGCAGTTTACAAACATAAATTGCACAAGGACAAACATCCAGACTCGGAACAATTATTTGTAGGCCATACAAATACTTGTTCCGTGCGGGATTCGAACCCGCGGCCCCCAGCGCAACAACTGATTGCTAAGCCACTAAAGTGACCATACGTCCCGTTTTGAACGGGACTGTCCTTTTTCTCGGTCACCTGTCCCATTGTCCCCAAACAAAGCTTCGAGACACAAAATTGTCCCGTAACTCGTTGGATGGAAGTATTCAAAGTCAACAATCTTCAACATATTTTTTTTTATCGAATATATTTTATGTCTACCTGGTACAAATGCTCCAGTAGAAAGAGTATTTTTTTTAATAAATTGTGAACGTCTGAAAGACACTTACGGTTCCAGTTCTAAAGGCGATGTTGTTAACAAAGGTAACAATAAAAAAACCTGAGTAGAATTTTATTCTTATTTAAAATCATCACCAACTTTATTAAAGCAAATTTAATCCACTGACAAATTTAGTTAATAATTAAAAAAAATATGTTGCATTTTATAATTACCGTCTATACCGAATATAATTTTATAGTGAACACTAATTGTATAAAGTTATAATTTTTAGAGTATAAATAAACCCATGTCCTGTTTTGAGTAAAAAAATAAATGGTCAGTTTATTTTTTTTTTTGTTAAATTTAGTTTTAAAAATTTTTAGTTTATAGTAAAAAGTAGGTATATTAATATCTACTTAGATACTTTTTACCGAATTAGGGTGGAAGCCCCTAATACCAGTCATGCCCCTAATTCCAGTCTTTTCGCCTTTTTACTCCATAAATAAGATTTCTAGTAGTCTTAACTACAAATATTGTCATCTAAAAATTCTTTGTGCCTAGAGGAAAGTATATTTATTCAAATATTACCTCGCAGTTTTAAACCTATCAGTGTTAAAATCAAAACAGGTACGCAACGAAAAACGATCCTTTTCCCATTGAGTTATACAAATAAATCAATGTCCTTTTCCTAATTATTTGACAAGTTATGATCCCTGTAAAATTATGCTTACTTTACATTATCTGAAATATAGGCTTTTTGATTTGTATGAATATGACTATAGACATAGTAATGCAGTTATTTTTGTTTCAATTTACAAGTTATTTATTTTCTTTTAATGGAAATTAATGGGGCTGTAATTAGATATAAGAAATGTATCGAGTGCATAATGTCAGCCGCCCGGTTGTTATTTGGTTTGACGTACCTAATAAGAAGTAACTAATTTCAGGCACGTAATATAAATCAGGGCTGCCATAAACTGGAATAAATACCATTAATTAGATCATAACTTATTTTATAGCTGAGGGAGTTATGATCAATTCGTCTGTTTTAAAATTGGTTTTAGATTTTTAAGTTTAGCAAAAGATGTAAGTACTAGCTTTTCTCTCTGACATTCGGCGTATAGAACACCTTATGTACTCAATTATTTTTTGAAAAAAAAGAAAAAAACAAGCAATAAATAATATATATTTTAGCAAAAAACTATAACTTAGTAACACTAATTATAACCTAGAACATAAATGAAAAACTTATAACTGACTTTTGGCCCGACCCGGGATTCGAACTCGGGAGCTCATGATCAGCAGTCGCACTACTACAACCACTAGACCAACGAGGCAGTACTATACCTAATAAGATATTGTGGTTGGGTATTAGGATTATTTTTAACTGTATACTATACTGATAATATTGAATTAGCCTTTTATAGTGTAAATTATAATATTTGTCGAAATGTTAATTATGGATTCGAACCTTACATGCTAATGGTGTTTCATTTTTTTATTTGCATTTACTTCAAAGAAAATACACGCAAAAAGCTTCATCGCGCAGTAAAAAACACAACAAATATATTTATAACTAATACGAAAAATTATACCCAAAACAAACAAATAATACTACCTATAAATAACCTAATAAGTAATAATATTATCGACTGATAAGATGACGTGAGCGTGTGCGCTGGCCCACGCTCTAACGACACGGGTTTCACGTTGTAGAGCTCAGCGCCAGTGGCATAACAGTCCATACTATAATTTTTCAGAGGTATTAATACGTCATGACAGTTTGTCCATGTTGCAGTAGATGACGCTTTTATTAAATTTAGCCATGCTAGGCCAATTAAGAATCAAACAAATTAATGAATAGTTCAAAATATAAACGAACCTTGCTAACTTACTATTTTGTTACAAAACAAATTTGTAATTAAATTTTTAGTGTAATTTATTTATTTTACATTTATTCAAGTGAATTATTATGATTTCGTCGTTGCAAATTGTTTTATCCGTTTATCTATGGCAAGATCCGAAAGGAGAGATCTATGGTGATTTCGGTCTGTCAATGTTACAAATGTCATTTATATTTAAGTCTTTAAAAACATTAATTTTATTATAAACATACAATATTAAAAACAAAAGAAACTAAAACTAGTAGTTGGTGCGAGTATAAAACTAGTAACTTCATTTAAGGTAATTTAATTTGTCTGTTTGTCATTACATTTCCTTTCGTGGTTTGTGAATGTGCTCTGTTTGTGTTTATAAGACTTTAACAACTTTGCTTGATCCCCGGACTCCGAAGACTTCGCCTTTTTCGTTGGACTTACGCATGAAACTCTGGACCCTGATTTGCTTAACTATTTGTGCTCTGTTGACCTGGATTGTGGCTTCTTTTGAGAGTAGTTGTTGTGTACTATTATAATAAAAGGAAGCATTATAAAAAAAACATCCAACCGCTAAACAGTTGTTTTATTTGCCTAAATTATATTGTATACAAAGTAATTTCCAAAAGCCAAAATAATATTAAAATGGTTTGACTTTTGGAAATTACTTTGAAAATAAATAATAAATATTGTAATATAGAGCATCCTACGCATAGATAAATATATATGTAGCAAGCTAATCCTACGTCGCTGGGCTGTAGGGACGTCGTATATCGATAGATGGCGCTAATGCTACGATTCTAAGTGATGACTCTATCCCCTATATATAATGTACTCTGTGCTCAGCGCTCACTGGCGCTCACTGACCACAGAATACTTTACTCCTATGTCACTGACATAGATAATATACTATATAGGGTATAGATGAGCCACTCTGACAAATTATTAGGTGTCGAAAAGAGGGAAGTCTCTTGAGTGCTCTTATAGATGGCGTTGGGATTATAAATTACTGAAAATTACACTAGAGGGCGCTATCAACTAGGTGCAGTATTATTTCGTACATATTTCAATAAAATTAAGAGGAAATGTATATAATTACTACGTAATTTGTTTTAAACAACTCTTTATTTAGACTGTTTTAGGTGAGCATGCTTTAAATTTATTCGTTTATTCTTTTAGAATTATTCTATATATATATATATATATATATATATATATACCGCTGTATTTTAAAACTTCGATAGCATGATTTAGGCGTCAGTATAAATAATGAATATCAGCAGTGGCGCCATCTTGTAATAAAATGTGTAAAAATATTGGGGAAAATAGTACTTTAGCTGACTATGAGATGGCAAAAGTATCAACGTCAAAGCAAGCTACTGAGGACTTTCATACCCCTGCTCACTGACTCCAGCAAGCCCATGGGCAGTGAATACGCCCAGATTTAAAAATAATTTCTTAATAAAATCAAATTTTGGTCTTTTGAAAAAAAAATTATAATAGAAATGTTCATTAATCAATTGCCTATCCATTGGTGTAAATCGCAAAATAAAATAATACTTACTTTACGAGGAGATCATGCATCTCCTCATTATCAATAATAATTTCACATTTATGTGGTTTCGTTGTAAGGAGATTATATTAATATTTATTCCTTTAAAAAAAATTGGATATAGCTCTTATGAAATCAAGATTATGTAGAAATATAATGTGTTTTTTATTTGTTGATATATCTTTTAAATAAAAAGTAGATAGCTCCTAAAAACCGCACAAATAACGACTAGCGCGACATTTTGCTCAACCTGCGCCTTAAGGTCGCTACGATATATTCATCAGGCATCGCTGCTCGAATACGTGATATCCTGGTATTGGGTTTTACTAGATATACAATGTTATTTTTGTAGTGTGTGTAGTATATGCAAATTTAATAATTAAGTTCAGGGTTATTTTTCAAAGAATAGCCTAATTTTATATTTAAGTTCAAATAAATAAATTATTATATACCGATATTACATCTTTTCTCTTTTCTTTTCTTATCCGACATTATTCCGATGATATCCCGGACGTCAGTCTGAGCGAGATTAGAATGGCTCTCCAGCACCTTAAAAACGGCAAGGCTCCAGGCGAGAATGGAATTACAGCGGAGCTTCTGAAAGCGGGTGGAAAACCGGTACTTGAAGTCCTTCAGAAGCTCTTTAATTCCGTCCTCCATGGTGGCATTACACTGGAGGCGTGGAGCGGAAGTGCGGTGGTCTTGTTCTTCAAGAAAGGCGACAACGCTCTCTTGAAGAACTACAGACCGATTTCCCTTCTGAGCCGCGTCTACCTGCTGTTTTCGAGAGTCATTACAAATCGTCTCGCGCGCAGACTTGACGACTTCTAGCCTCCCGAACAAGCCGGTTTCCGAAAAGGCTTTAGCACCATAGACCACATACATACCCTTCGGCAAATTGTACAGAAGTCCGAGGAGTACAATTTGCCACTATGTCTGGCGTATGTGGACTATGAGAAAACCTTTGATTCCGTCGAAATTTGGGCGGTGCTGCAGTCCCTTCAGCGGTGCCAAGTTGACTGTCGGTATATTGAAGTGTTGAAGTGCTTGTACAGTAGGGCTACGATGGCTATCCGAGTACAGAACCAAAGTACGAAACCTATCCAATTGCAGAGAGGTGTAAGACAGGGTGACGTCATATCCCCGAAACTCTTCACCGCTGCATTGGAAGACGTTTCTGCTTTTTGCATTGGAAGCTTCTGGACTGGAAAGGATACGGTATCAACATCAATCAAAAAAAAAGTCCTTATGGCAGAATCGCTGGAGAGCCTAAGCACTATGCTCAATGACCTCAATAGTGTTTCCCAACGGATAGGTCTTAAGATGAACATGGACAAAACAAAGATCATGTTTAATGTCCATGTCACACCTATGCCGGTAGTTGTTGGGAACACTAAGCTCGAAGTTGTTGACGAGTATGTTTACCTGGGACAAATAGTCCGACTAGGTAAGTCCAACTTAGACCGAGAGGTCAATCGACGGATTCAACTCGGTTCGGCAGCGTTCGGGAAATTACGGCACATCTTCTCGTCAGGTATACCTCAAAACTTGAAAACGAGACTGTACACCCAGTGCGTGTTGCCAGTGATGACATACAGAACTGAGACGTGGTCCTTCACTGCTGGCCGGATGAGGAAGCTCAAGGTCGCTCAGCGAGCTATGGAGAGGGCTATGCTCGGAGTTTCTCTGCGTGATAAACTCAGAAATGAGGATATCCGCAGTAGTACCAGAGTGACCGACATAGCCCAACGGATTAGTAAGCTGAAGTGGCAATGGGCCGGCCATATAGCTCGAAGAACCGACAACCGATGGGGAAGAAAGGTTCTCGAGTGGCAGCCTCGTACCGGCAGGCAAAGTGTAGGGCGTCCCCCCACTAGATGGAGTGACGACCTGGTAAGATATGCAGGAAGTCGATGGATGCAGGTGGCTCAGGACCGTGCTTTGTGGCATTCTTTTGGGGAGGCCTATGTTCAGCAGTGGACTTGTGAAGGGCTGTAATGATGATGATGATGATGATGATGATAATTAAATTTTTTGAAAATACGAATAAATAAGGCTTCTACTTTTAATTGAAATTATCCCAAATCGTGTGTGTGATTCAATTAACGATTTTGTTTCTTAAGATTTTGCCTACTGTTTACTTTCTTAATATCCCGCTTACTACTAAAGCTTAAGTTAATAACTATATGACGCAAATTATGGTTCCAATTTTCCCTTCACACCTTTAACGGGTTTAGGATAGTCATAATAAAGAAGATTAAAAAATATATTTTTGCCTATCAACGACGTAATCGACGACTGTCGTTATTATGGCGAATTAAAAAAAATGGAATAAACTATTTACAACTAAATTAGGTAAATAGTCCCAATATCTAATATTTGTACTTCAAAATGAAATACGTTTCTCTTGTATGTTGTTCGTTTGTTATTCACTACGTAAATTCAAAGTAGCGGATCGGAGTGCGAACGAGCGGCCACATGACGTGGGACGGTCAGATCGACTGGCGATAGCTTGCTACATATCTATTTATCTATGACTGACGAGGCAAGGAAAACCGAGTTAACCGAGCCGGTTGCTCCCACTCAGCCGCGGCTTCCGAAGTAGTCGAACTGCTGGGCCGTGCCGCCACCCTATGCATAGACAAGCACGTTTTCCTAAATTATTTTTACACTTATTACTTATGCTTGAGCACTTTTAACTTCCGTGAACGCAGTAATAATTTACTATAGCAGTTTTCACAATTTTGGATCTTTTTGACGTAAACACGACTCTTTATTTCACCCCACAGACAAAAGACTAATGATGAAAGTTCCAGCGAGTTTGCAGACCATAGGGCCTCCGTGCGCAATCCATCTCTCTTCATATTCACTATTTCAGTATCGCTCACTGCACTTGAATAGTTTGATTAGCTGTCAATTGTTCTTCGATTGGTAAGTACAAGTACGTTAACTTCTTGTCGCGGTTAAAACTCACTTTCGTATAATCTTTGCACACCACGTAAACTTTCATTGCTTAAAATGTAATTTCACACCATTTCATAGTTACATAGTATCCGTGATTTGAATATTTTCGTTCCGTCATTGGTAGCGAAGCGTACGTAATGAGGTTACGGTCAACATTGTCAGCTGTCGGCCGGGCGAGCGGACATAGGTACTCAGCGGTATAAAGGTAAATGTAAGGGAAGGGTGCGGAAAGGCGCGCGACAAAATAACTTACCGAGCGACCCTTACGAATGTGTGCGTGCATAAAATATAGTAAGCATTAGATTTTTATGAATAACAATCAGTTAAAATATGCGTTACCACGCATTCTGAATTTAAAAGATAAAAAGGACAGAATATTTTTTTTAATTAATTTTTCTTCACCATTCATTTGGCCGTATGTTGCTAAATAACCCTGTATAAATACTGTTATACCGTTTTCGCAGTGTTAGAAAATACGACTAATCAGCTAAATATATAATAGCTTCTACTTTAATTTGAAATTATCCCAAAAAATAATGTGATTTATGTGCAAAAACTAAAGCGTACACACGCTCGCTTTTTACTTTCTTAATGACACGCTCACTAGGTACTAATGCTTAGTTGACAATTACACGACGCGAATTATGATTCCAATTTTCTCTTCATACTTTTAACGAGCTTAGGATCGTCATAATACATAAAATAAAATAAAAAATCTAATACGTAACTGATGACTGTTATTAATATGGCGTATTTAAAAAAATTGAATAAAATAAATCTATTCACAAATAAATTACGCAAGTACTCCCTATAATTAATTTATACAGGGTGTGGCGTAATGAATGGATAATATGGTACCTGCGGATAGAGGACGTTGTGACGGTTCAGAAAAATAAGTTTCATGTCTTGTAAAAGTCCCTCGGTTTTCGAGATAATTCGACATTTTCGAAATTTCAAAAAAATGCCACTCTTTTTCGTGGCAAGACTTCAAATGAAGGAATTCTTTCAATCTATTTTTTGGATAGTATTCCTGGATAGAAGCGCTATCGGCTGTAAATTATGTTTTTGGTAGTGCAAGCATAGTTTTTTTTTAAACAAAGATCTAACTCAAATTTCATGATTTGCTTATTTTTTATCCTAAGTTTAACCTAACGTGGTGTAAAAAGAAACATGGTCACCTGAGTGCCAAATATGCCTGTTTCATTGAGATTCCGAAATGGTATAACTCACTGTATTTCCAGCATTTAATGCAAAATAAATTCCTATTACAATAGTGCTAAAATTTACTTCGTTACTTGAAATTAAGTTAAAAATATTGCTTTCATAACTATGGGATTTAATAATAAAGGAAAACGAGAGAAAATAACAATTTTAAAATATCATTTTATTAAATTAAATTTTACAAAAGGTGTTCAAAGTGGCTACGATGAGTTCTAATACATGCTGTACACCTTCTAATGAATGATCGCTTTATTCTGCTTGCATTTTAGTAATTTTTTGTGCTGCCATTTGAACACGCTCCCGTAGCTGGTCCACTGAGGTAATGGAATCTTTGTAGACCTTCTCTTTGAGGCGTCCCCAGTAAATAAGTCGAGTGGGTTAAGGTCCGGTGATCGTGGGGGCCACAAAATTGTCCCTAATCGCCCGATCCATCTTCTGGGATACATTTCGTCGAGATAGTCTCGAACGCTACGGACATAATGGGCGGGGCAACCATCGTGCTGCAACCACATTCTTCTTCTCTCTTCTAACGAAACGATATCCAATAAAGTGGGGAGATCGTGTCTTAAAAAATGCAAATAGCTCTCTGCGGTTAATGTTTCTGATAATTCGAATGGACCGATGATGTTGCCGTTTAGGATCCCAGTCCAAAGGTTTAATTTTAATTGATATCTTCTCTCACCAAATAAGGGTTGGTGAGCTGCCAACTGTGCAGATTGTGTATATTAAAATATCCGTCGTTATTGCACGTGGACTCGTCGCTCCACAGAATTTTATCAAAGAATTCGGGATCATTTTTCAATTTTCTTAGCATGTTTTCGCAGAATTCAATTCTTGCGGGATAGTCTCTTGGCAGCAAACATTGAACACGCTGATAATGAAATGGATGTAAATTCTCTCGTTTTTATATCCTATGCACTGTTATAGCCGATATGCCTGTGTGTCTTGATATTGTGCGCACAGAGGTGGTTGGATCAGCTGCGATTTCATCAAGTACATCCTCTTCATTGTGTACTCGTGGCCTCCCGGAGCTTGTTCCGCCGATACCAGTTCCAGGTATTCTGCCTTCCATGAATGCATTATACACGCGAGTAAACACTCGATAATCGAGATGGCGTGCATTAGGGAATCTTTCCCGATAAAGTGCTGCAGCTCCATTGGCGTTACCACCACACTCGCCGTAGATTAAATGCATTTGGGCATAGTCAAGAGTAGTGTATAGCTGAGGCATTGCAGTTAATAGAAAATCCAAATCACGAAGCAAATCAAGACCGAAGTCACAGCACAAAGTCGTTACACCAAACTAAAAAGTCCAAATTGATAGGCAAAATCCAAGATCACAACATAAATCGCTGAATTTCAATCCAAAGCAGGGTAAAACGATGTTGCACAGGAGCAGTATGATAGCACACTGACTTAAAAAAACGCTTAGCCCACAGACCACAAATATGAAAAGGATGTCTGTTACACGAGTGGGTCACTAATTCGTCCTTCTTTTTCACTCATGGCATGAAAGAGCAGGATAGATGTACCGTCGGTTTATTGTTGCTAGTGTAAGTAACCGATCTATTCCAAGAATTATATTCTCTACCTGGCAGAGGGGTCGTTTCTGCAAATTCAATGGGCTATGCAGGCCGTTGTTCCAAACAATTTTAAAAACAAGGTTCACATTAAACTAGGCTTTTGACTCATTTTAATAGGAATTTCTTTTGTATTAAATGCTGGAAATACAGTGAGTTATACCATTTTGGAATCTCAATAAAACAGGCATCTTTTTTCTTAATTTGGCACTCAGGTAGCCGTATTTTTTTTAACACCACGTTAGGTTTAACGTTGGATAAAAAATAAGCAAAACATGAAATTTGAGTTAAGACTTTGTTTAAAAAAAAATATGCATGCACCTCAAAATCATAGTTTACATTCGATAGCGCTTCTATCCAGGAATACTATCCAAAGAACAGATAGAAAAAATTCCTTCATTTGGAATCTAGCCACGAAAAAGAGTGGCAAAGGATATAATCTTTTTGAATTTTCGAAAATGTCGAATTATCTCGAAAACCGAGGCCCATTTACTAAACATGAAACATATTTTGACATCAGGACGTCAAACACCTCAGTCCCCCGTGACCACGGGTGCTGGAAAGCACCCGAAATGTCGGGAATATAAAAAATAAGTTAATATACGCGATAAAATCCGTAAAATTAGTTTTATTTAAATGAAACATAGTTTTCTCAACCGCCACAACGTCCTCTACCCGCAGGTACCATATTATCCATTCATTGCGCCACATTCTGTATAAGCAAATCTCCAATTTCATGTCCAAAAATAATCTACTGAGTGCTTATCAGTTTAGTTTTCGCTCCGGTCACAGCACCAACACTACTTTTCTAAAAGTTACTGAGGATATAAAACATAGAATGGATACCAAAAAAGTAACAGTGATGGTGTTAGTTGACTTTTCCAACGCTTTTAACATAGTTGACCACGATATACTCCTATGTATCCTGTCCCATCTTAAATTTATTCCCTCGGTCTTGGAATGTTTATCCTCTTATCTTCGCGATCGCCAGCAATCAGTCCACATAAGGGAGGAGACTTCCTAGTGGTTAAGTCTTGATTCTGGTGTACCGCAACGCAAATTCTATCTCCCATATTATTTTCAGATTTCATTAACTACATATCCTCCGTTATTGATTGTTCGTACCATCTATATGCAGACGATCTCCAAATATATGTGCAATCGGATATCGATAATCTACATGATGCTATCGCTAAATTAAACTATAATCTGAAAGCCAAGCTGCAAGCGCGCTTAGTTACAGTGATTGCCCCACACAAGCACTTGCGCCTGGGCAATCCCGGTTTCTTTCTTTCGGTAGTTATCCAGTTTCCACAGGCCTCCTATGCTGGCCTGGTTGTCAGTGACCCGCCCGGCCCTGCATCAGAGCCGATAGGCCTACTATGCTGGCCTGGTATTCCTTCTTCATTTCGTCTTGCATCAGAACCGTCAGGCCTCCTATGCTGGCCTGGTCTTCCTTCGGCTGGCTTCTTGATCCGGCTGCGAAGGTCCAACTGAAAGGGTCGCAGCCCGTCACACGACGTCAATCCGGCAGCAATTTAAAAGCTTTATTTTAATATGAGTTATATCTATATAAATTTATTATATTTAGTTATTTAAGTCACCAGTTTTTATTTTTATTATTATTTATTTATTTTTATTTAAGTCACCTGGTACAAATTTCTCACGACGCCATGGGTTGACTGATAGAGAATGCTAACAGGCATTAAGTCTGCCTTTTGTAACCTTTATGGTTAGGAAAATAAAGTTTAAAATAAATAAATAAAATGGAATCTGTTTCTCTTTACGCATAGACGAGCACGTTTTCTTAAATTATTTTTTACACTTATTAACTGTGTTCGAGCACTTTTAACTTCCGTGAATGCAGCAATAATTTTGCTGCGGCGGTCTATATAACTTCAGGCCTCTGACGTAAACACGTCTCTTTTTTTCACCCCACAGATAAAAGTCTAACGGTGAAGGGTCTGGTGAATTTGCAGGCCATAGTATAGGGCCTGCAAATTACCAACGTAAAATAGCAGCTTAACACTGTTGTGTTTCGTATGGTGAGTGTAGAGAACCAGAGACCCTTTTTACTGGAAATGAGGCATTCCATCTTAGTCTTCACGGGTGACAACGCATCTGCATTTTGATTTGTAATAGAGGATAGATGTAGATGTCTATGGGCCACAGCAACCACTTACCATCAGGTGGACTGTGTGCTCGTTTGTCACCCTATCCTATAAAATAAGGTATTAAAATGTAAAGGTGAATGTGAAAGTGTGTATCATAAGAAATGTGTGAGAAATTCGAAGCAATCCCCTCAAACCGAAGTATGTGAGGAGTGTCAAAAGTCGAGCTCTAAAATACAATAAACGATCATCGACATAGATCCGCAAAAGATTACAGTAGAATCACTATTAATAGAGGTGAACCAGAAATTGAAGATCATACATATTTCAGGTCGAAAAAAACTTAATGAACTTGTGGAGACAGTAGATTTTTATGCTGAGCAGTACCATGAAATGCTGGTATTCAAAAAGACTGCGGAAAATAAAATATAAGCGTTAGAACAAAAGAACCTACTAACCTAACTATACCTTGAGAAATGCAATGCTCCATTAGAGGAAAGGGTGTTAGCCTGGAGAGAAGGAAAAAAATTGAAATTGCATGCCTAATGAAGAACAAAGATAATGAAAAAAAAAGAGGTAGTCAAAGATGTTGCCATAAAGCTTAGCTTGAATCCAGAAGATATAGAAAGGGTCGAAAGGATGAGCCCACCAACCGCAACAAAGATGAGGGTAGGGTAGCCAAGCCCAGTTATAATCAAGCTGCGGTCAAAGCAAGCTCGAGATCAATGGATGCAAAAAAGAAAAGTTTAACTAACAAAAGGCGATGTATATGGCAACGACAACAACATGCGTATATACATAAATGAAGATTTAACCAAAGGGACCAGAGAACTATTCTGGGAAACCAGAAATCAATTAAAGCAATTATATAAATTCATATGGACTCAGAACTCTAATATATTAGTCAAGAAAAGCGAGAAGCAAAAAATTTTTGCCATAAGAACAGAAAGCGATATTAAATTCTTGCGCGAAAAACATAATAAGAGTAATGAAAATTAATTTCAAGTCGCTACTCAACAACAACAAAACTATATACACCGCGTTACACACTATGTGATTTCTTTGGATTAAATTGGATTTAAATTACATTGAATACACTAGATATCAAGATATAAATACCTGGTCTCAATAATTCTCGAATAATAATATAAATATAATTCATCTGAACATACGTTCTGTACAAAAACAATTTAACCAACTTCTTGCTTTATTATGCCACTGTAAATAACACTAAATGTCATCATTCTCCAGAAGTAAACATAAAAAGCGAAGATGTATCATATCTATATAAGATCCCTGGTTATGTGTTGTACTCTAACACCTGGTAGACAAGACTCTTCTTGTCTCTCACACATTCATATTGACTTGCATTTTACTACAAATATCAATAAAAGCAACAGAGATAATGCATAGAAAACAAAACTGGGCGTAAAACTACACACAGACCACCTAACAAAAATAAGTTAGTTTTCATCACAGAACTGGATACCATACTGAAAAATATTCTATCCTCAGAAGAAATAATTTTAATTGCAGATATCAACATTTATATATCGCAAGGTGCAAATACGAGTTTATATGCCTACAAAAACATGTTGTGTGAAAACGGCCTACGAAGTCCAATACCTACGTCAGAGATAATGCGCGAAGTGATTGTTGATGGCCGAGTGAATTCCTCGAATATTGACCATGTGTGGGTGCGGATCAGCCGCGGACGGCTTCTAGACGCGTGCGCGCACTTGCTAACTTGTACCGTATCAGAGCAACATATGGTTGGAATTAGCGTAAAAATAACCGGTAATGTATCCAACGTTAATAATAATTGTAAAATACAAACCATATTAGACGAAAAAATGGTATGCAATAGTTTAAAAACAATTGATTGGTCAGATATCATGAAAACGAGTTGTCCTAACTAATTGTATGAAAAATTACACTCGGTTTTTATAGATATATATGATAAGTGTAACTTACAGAAAATACCATAGAAAAAGAGAATTACGCAACCATGGGTTGATAACGAACTATGTAAAAGGATAGAACATAGGGACCTACTGTTCAGGGTTTGGAAATCATCCCCTAAGAATATGAATAAAAGACTAATCTATACGATATATAGAAATAAGGTTAATAAATTAATAGATAAAGCTAAGAATAAATACAGGCAGAATTAGATACAAAAATGTAAAAATGATTTTAGAAAAATATGGTGTATCATAAATAAATGGATAGGCAAGCCTAAAACGGGTTTAGATGATGTGCCGGACGGGCGTAGCTCTCCGGAGTAAATGTTGTCGAAGATACTCCGCGAGTCGCTCACGTCCTACACCTGTAGGTTCCGTTGGATACTTTCACTGCCGTCTCTGCGGTTGCTGCGGGTAAACTGTGGACTGAGGTTCAAAATTAAAATGCACGATTTGTAAATTAAAATAGCAAGGGAGTGGCAAGCGGTTCGACTAATTGATTTGTCGCGAAATTTTACAACTTTTATTTATTGATCTCGATTATTTAAAACGGTTGGTCAACTACGGTTGTTCACTATAGGTTGGTCACTATATATTTTTAAAATATTTAATTTAAATGAGCGGTAGTATAAATATCTGTCCGGAGTAGCTGGTTTTTCTGACACTATTGACTAGCAGCTATTAATCAACTAAAACTAGTTGAATTTAACACTTGTGTAACTGCGAATATCAGTTATCACTTTTTCCGTCTAGCTAACACTTTTCACTATATGTAACTGCGAAATTTCAGTTACCACTTTTTTCGGCTAGCTAACACTTTTTCACTATATGTCACACCGAATTTTCAGTTGCGACCTTTTTCCACTAGCTAACACTTTTTTACTATATGCAACACCGAATTTTCATTTGCCACTTTTTTCGGCTAGCTAACACTTTCACTATTCACTATACAGGGTAATTTTTAATTCACTGAAGACCTTTTGGGAATATATTATTTACATCATAACAATAACATCTGTAAGAAAAAAAATATATATTTCCTCAATTTATATTTTCATACAAAAATAAAAATATTTTAATTGGACCTTCTAAACGGCAATAGCCCTAGTTAGCAAAAGAAAGCGCGTGGCGGGATAGGGGTGGAGGGGTGTGGGAGGCGGCGCTTGCTCATTTGAACTTGACCTAATTACCTGTGTCGTCAGTCGCCTTTGGCTTTGGTGCGTCCGCGACGTTTCTCCTTCCGTTGTGAGATTAATATCGCGAACGTTACGTTGTACCTTAGTATCGGTAAGCCATCGGGATTACCGATACTCAAATGTTGAGTATACCGAAATAGTACGAATTTTAGCAATTTGCAATGATAACGTTAGTGAAGCCTGCCCTGAATATTCAAGGCGATTTCCCAACTCTCGTGCACCGAGCTACGCTACGACACGCTGCCAGAGTTATTAAAGGACATACCCACAGAACACTATTACTCCTACGGAGGACATACCACTTGCATCTCTACGCAATATGTATTACCAACATGACGGGGCGCCGGCGCACTATGCTTGCCAAGTTCCTTAACGTTTTATTTAAACAGAATACCCTGGTCACTGAATCGGTCGTGACGGGGCTTGTGCATGGCCTCCCAGATCGCCAGATATCACACCAATGGGTTTTTATTTGTGGGGGCATGTAAAGACATTAGTGTATACTGGTCGCGCATTCGAAACCCGTGTCAAAATCAGGGATTGAAAATGGTTCCAAAATACCGGTATAGAACCGGTATTTAGGGGTTTCGGTACCTATACCGGAACAGGAACCAGAACCTAAATTAAAACCTTTAAGAACCTTTATTTTACCGGTTCCTAAGCAAAGCGAAAGAGAGTTCAAACTTGTTTGAGGTGAGGTCGGGTGGACGGCGCGATGTGGCGCGCGGCGGGGTGTGAGGAGAGGGGAGTTTGTAAAATATCACATTTGTATTGGTGGATCTTCTGTTGCATATCAACGCAGTGCTGCCAACTCTACGGATTTTTCTGTAGATATATGGAAATTTGTCATCATCTACGGAACTACGGAATTTGACGTTGCAATCTACGAAATTTTTATAAACTTAACAAGATTCTTTATGATGAGTGTGAACTTGCCGACAATGTCATTCTCTCTCTCTTCTTCTAATGTTGTCTGTATTAAATTATATTTAATAACTAATTCTATGCTATGTGTATTAAAATAAAACCATTTTTACTCATAAATATCAAATTTTTGTGACGTTAATCGATTTCAAATGTTAATAATAATAAAAGCTTAGATATTTTGAATTAAATTACATTTATTTCGAATTTAGAACATTTCTAGGAAAATAGGCAGTTAATATAAGCGCTTATAACCTTTTTTATAGATGATTGAATTGTCACTTATGTCTCAAATTTTTCTAATCCTAGCATGGATCCCATTTGTTTTTACTATTATTTAAAAAATTCTGCCGTATTATTCTTCGCTTTTCCTCGATCTTTTTTTTTCAAATTTCGCAAAGTTCTTAGTTGTATAGTTTTTCCATCAACATCATCATCATTACAGCCCTTCACAAGTCCACTGCTGAACATAGGCCTCCCCCAAGGAATGCCACAAAGCACGGTCCTGAGCCACCTGCATCCATCGACTTCCTGCATGTCTTACCAGGTCGTCACTCCATCTAGTGAGGAGACGCTCTACACTTCGTCCGCTGGTACGAAGCCGCCTCTCGAGAACCTTTTTTCCCCATCGGTTGTCGGATCTTCGAGCTACATGGCCGGCCCATTGCACCTTCAGCTTACTAATCCGTTGGGCTATGTCGGTTATTCTGGTTTTACTGCGGATATCCTCATTTCTAAGTTTATCACGCAGAGAACCTCCAAGCATAGCCTTCTCCATATTTCGCTGAGTGACCTTGAGCTTCCTCATTCGGCCAGCAGTGAAGGACCACGTCTCAGTTCCATAAGTCAGCCCTGGCAACACGTACTGGTTGTACAATCTCGTTTTTAAGTTTTGAGGTATACCTGACGAGAAGATGTGCCTAATTTCGCGAACGCTGACCAACCGAGTTGAATCCGTCGATAGACCTCTCGGTCGAAGTTGGACTTACCTAGTCGGAATATTTGTCCCAGGTAAACATACTCGTCAACAACTTCGAGCTTAGTGCTCCCAACAACTACCGGCATAGGTGTGATATGGACATTAAACATGATCTTTGTTTTGTCCATGCTCATCTTAAGACCTTTCCGTTGGGAGACACTATTGAAGCCATTGAGCATAGTGCTTAGGTCTTCCGGCGATTCTGCCATAAGGACTATATCGTCGGCAAATCGGTGGTGAGTGAGAACTTTCACCAGTCGAGAAGCTTGAAAACGTCTTGCAATGCAGCGGTGAAGAGTTTCGGGGATATGACGTCACCCTGTCTTACACCTCTATGCAATTGGATAGGTTTCGTACTCTGGTTCTGTACTCAGATAGCCATCGTAGCCCTACTGTACAAGCACTTCAGCACTTCGATATACCGACAGTTAACTTGGCACCGTTGAAGGGACTGCAGCACCGTCCTAATTTCGATGGAATCAAAGGTTTTCTCATAGTCCACATACGCCAGACATAGTGACAAATTGTACTCCACGGACTTCTGTACAATTTGCCGAAGGGTATGTATGTGGTCTATGTATGTGGTATGGTGCTAAAGCCCTTTCGGAAACCGGCTTTTTCGGGAGGCCGGAAGTTGTCAAGTCTGCGCGCGAGATGATTCGTAATGACTCTCGAAAACAGCATGTAGACGCGGCTCAGAAGGGAAATCGACTTTAGTTCTTCAAGAAAGCGTTGTCACCTTTCTTGAAGAACTACAGGCCAATTTCCCTTCTGAGCCGCGTCTAAGTGCTGTTTTCGAGAGTCATTGCGAATCGTCTCGTTTCTATCGCCTCTTACGACACCTACGGGAAGATATGGGGTAGTGGATATTCTTAACCGCCACTACACGGCTATAGTTTTTCATTGTTAGATAAATCACCCGAGTCTGAAACACCGTAATATATCGAATAATAAACTAACAAAAACCAGAAAATAAAATCCATGTTAATAAGTCGTTATAGTCAAGTTTGTAACATATTTTTTTAGTATAACTATCCACAAATATTAAAGTGTGTATAGTTACTTTATTTGATTTTTACTAAAAATTATTTAATTAAAAGAAAACCATTAATTATAATAATTTTTTTATGGTACTTTTTTCTTTGATTCAATGTTATACTACAATTAAACTTACAACAAGAACTTTCCATGACAGAATGAATTTATCAACTAAGTTCAAAAACAAATATTGTCGATCCTCCACGGAACGGATATTTTGAAATAGCATCTACGGAATTGTACAGAATTTTTTATACCAATCTACGGATTTGAAGAAATTTGATTATAGGTTCTCGGAACCGGTATTTAGAACCGGTACATCAGAACCCGAACCGGAACCGATACCGGAACTGGAACCGTACCGAAAAGAGGAACCTTTATAAGAACCTAAATGAAGAACCAGAACCGAAATTGGTACCGGTATTCAATCCCTGGTCAAAATGAATCATCAAGTATTATCTCGTGTCGGTGAACAGTTAAGTTTTAGGTGCCACCTATGCATAGAATGTGGATGTGATTATTTTGAACGCATGTGCGCGATACTCCCCGCCATCCGCGGACAAGTACCTAGGTAAGTCTAATTTTTAAATTTGTATTTTATAATTTTTATTGAACCATTAGTACTACTAGTTATTACTAGTACTAGTTGAATTTAACACTTGTGTAACTGCGAATATCAGTTATCACTTTTTCCGTCTAGCTAACACTTTTCACTATATGTAACTGCGAAATTTCAGTTACCACTTTTTTCGGCTAGCTAACACTTTTTCACTATATGCAACACCGAATTTTCAGTTGCCACTTTTTTCGGCTAGCTAACACTTTCACTATTCACTATATATTTCTGCTAGTCACTGCAACTACTACCGGATACTACTGCTGGGCACTGGTAGTTCTTCCTACTACTGCTGGATGCCACTGGTAGTTCTTCACACTACAACGTTACTGGGTTTCGCCCCCTTAAGGTAGACTTCTGCTATACTGTACAGTGAGCCGCTTGCCATTTCCCGTTTTGCCTCTTTATTTTTAAACATTTTCATTATGTAATTAGCATAAATTGCAATATTTTCTATATAAGATTAAATCTTACACTAATATGCTAAACATCATTAAATCGGCATTTTGGTCCTTTATCAGTATGTGATAAAGGATAGTTAATATATTTACATTCAAAAAAGATATTAAGCGAAATGTCCCAAACTTTTACTATAAATGGACTTATTAATTCTTTAATTTTCCTATAATTATTGAATGTGTTTACTTGTACAAATTATTTCTTTACTATCATATTTTACATACCATATGCTAACTAAATGTCATATTTACAACTCTTTTAGAACATAAAATATTCTCATTATTTTTTGGTACAAACTATTGCGTAGTTAATTTAAATTTCCAGAAAGTTCTACGACACGGCGCGCTGTGATTGGTCGATTTTTCTTAAACAAAGTAAAGTTGTTTATACTAACTATTATCAAAACGACCTTTTATACAAACATATTAAGAGTTGTAAATACACTGTAAAACTATATTAACACACTATTTAATTGATTTTATCCATATTTTCACTTTTTATACAAATTAATATTCTTTAATCACTTTTTGCTTAAAGTCATTAGGCCGTCGCGAACATTTCTCCCGCCGTGCAGCGTCGCGAAGACTCGTCGCAGCGGCGCTGCATAAATTCCGGTGAGCGACGTGGCTTCTACTTCGGCAGCGGCACGAGTTTCCTGGTTGGTCTCTTGATTAGTCCGTTTGCGGTGCGTACCTCCACAGTGCGGATCTGTCCGTCCGCACCGGGGTAGATGTTTTCAATCCTTCCTCGTGGCCAGGTGTTACGAGATAACTGGCAGTCAGCTATGAGGACTGGATCGCCCACCTGGAGATCGGGGCCTTGACCATGGGCCTCCCGCCGGTTTTGAAGTTCCGGCAGATATTCTCTGACCCAACGCTGCCAGAACATGTCAGCGAGTATCTGGGAGCGTCGCCAGTGTGTTTTGCTATTTGCATCTTTTTCATTAAAAACTCCAGGTGTTGGCAGTCTCGCAGATCCTCCCAATAGGAAGTGATTTGGAGTGATGGACTCGTTGTCTTTGCTGTCTACTGAGATGTGAGTCAATGGTCTGCTATTTACTGTGTACTCCACCTCGCAGAGCAGCGTGGTTAAGACATCTTCATGCGGATGTCTCTCATGAAGGACGGTGTATAGTGCCGTCTTCACGCATCGAACAAGGCGTTCCCACACCCCTCCCATGAAAGGCGTGGAGGGGGTTATAAAACGCCACACTATGCCTCGTCGGCTGGCTTCTTCTCGAAAAGCCTCTCGAAGCTCCTTGTCGGCACCGTGCATATTGGTGACGTTGTCGGAATAAATCTCGGTGGGACACCCTCGGCGCGCTGCAAATCTTCTTAATGCCAGTATGGCGGAGTCTGCGCTGAGATTTGCCACAATTTCCAAGTGGACAGCTCTGGATGTGAGGCAGGTGAAGAGAGCCACGTATCTCTTCTGATGTTGACGTCCCACTGTTACGGAGAGTGGCCCAAAATAATCCAGACCGGTGAACGTGAACGGTCTCTGGTGATGAGCGAGACGTGTGCTGGGATGATCACCGGTGGCTGGCACGGATGGTTGTGCCTTTCTAATGCGGCACTGTACGCATTGGCTCACTATTCTTTTCGTGGTGGGTCTTAGTCGGATTACCCAGTAGTGCTGTCGAACCTCGTTGATGGTAGGTTCGGTTCCGCAATGATGCAGACTACGATGTGTCCAATCGATATACAATTGGGTGATGTGATGATCACTATCCAATATAGCTGGCCCTTTCATATCTTCCGAGACTCCTTTTACGGCGGCTATGCGACTTCGTAGCGCGATGATCCCGTCTTTCAGTTGTATTTGAAGCGTTCGTAGGCGGCTATCATGGGCGACCCTTTTATTGTTACGGAGATCGGCTATCTCTTGTGTGAAGGAGTCTTCTTGGATGACATGTATCAGGAGCTTTTCGGCCTCTCTTATGTATTCGGCCTCGAGTGTGATGTATTTATTTACATCTTTATTTGTCACCTGACTGGGAGGCTGCGCGAGACGTCGCGGATTACATTTCGATTTCCTCCAGTCGGGATCTTCCTCTTTACTTCTTTTGGTCCTTTTGTAAAAGGTCCTGTCTGTTGCTTTGCGGCAGAGTGTTATAAACTGAAGCACTCTGGCCGTAGCTCGCAATAAGCGTTCCCATTTTGAAAACTTTGCCGGATTGGGAATGGCTTTTCTGTATAGCGGAGCTCTATACTTTTCTGTAATGGTCAATGATCTTTCCTCGTCGGTAGGTTTGGACGACGTGGATGTTGACCTCTCAACTGTCGTTTTGTCGTTGACAGGCATCGTGACATCTTTCTTTTTCCAGAGAAGCGCTGTTTCTATGTGCCCGTCTTCCAACTGACGGGTGTTGCTATTTAGTATTTCTTCAGCTTTCTTCTCTGGATCGGAATCTGGTCTTCTCGGATTGATTATAAGAGATTCCAGCGCGAAGTATTTGCGGAGTTGGTCATCTATGTTCTCCTCGCTCGTGTACAGCTCATTGGCCGTGTGGACGCGCTGATGCAGGGCTTTTGTGTGTGTCCCGTGTAGCACCCATCCTAGTTCTGTGAGCGAGGCGATTGGCTGGTGCGGTGGACCTCTGCGGACTTGAGTGGCTATCAAAAGTCTCCAATTGTCTTGTCCTATTAGGATCCTTGGGTTGCCGGAGTCATATATTAATTGGTCCTTTAAGTCTTTTAAATGCTTACATTTTTCTATATCCGCTGCACACACAGTCTGTGGTCCCAAGTTTAGGCTGGCGACCGTGCGCGCTCTGAATGGCACCCTTTTCCTGTGGAGACTCTTCAGCGAAACTTTGATTCTTCGGGAGTCCGGCGAATCGAGGGTAGTGTTCCCGATAGCGGTGATCTTAAATGGGTCCAATCGCCCTGTAGCTCCGATTTGTTTGGCAATCTCTTCATCCATCAATGAGACTGTGGACCCGTCATCCAGCAGAGCGTGTGTATTTATCGCTCCCGCCGGTCCAATTACTCGAACTGGAATTATTTTGAGGTAAGCTTGATGCTTTGACACAGCGAATGAATTTGCTACTGTTTCTTGAGGTTCTTTTAGTGTGACCTCTGTCTTCTCCTTTTTATTATAGTGAAGAAGTCGATTGTGTGTCGCGGTGCATCCTTTTATTCCACACTTCGTGGTTTTACATCTGTGTGTCTGACTTCTATAACGTAGACACCGGAAACATAAATTCCTTTGTTTGGCGAGTTGCCATCTTTTGTCAATATCTGCTTCTTTAAATTTATTGCAGTCGGATCCGTAATGACCTTCTTTTTCACACACACTGCATTTCGGAGGCGACTTAGTGGTAGCCGTGTGCGTCCTATGTACTGGACGACTGTTTTGCGCTCCGTTTATAATTTCAGGAGGCGCAAATGCACTGCACAAGCGAGCTTGTTCGGTTATAAACTCGCTGAAGGAACCGAGGTCTGGTCTAGAGTCGTATTTCTCAGTATAAATTCTATACCACTGCGCACGTATAGAGTTTGGCAGTTTGTCTGTGAGGTGTCGTAGCAGCTCTGCGTTGACGAGGTAATGGTCTCGTTTGAGTGCTCGAAGAGTGACGACGCTTCCCCTCACTTTGCTCGCGAATGTACAGATGTCTCTGTGTGCTTCTGTACAGCGTGGCAATCCTCGTAACTTCTCGGTTTCGGCTTGCGCGATTGAATCTGGACGCCCAAATTGTAGCTCCAGTTCTCGCATAATCTCATCTGGCTTAGCACGCCCGATGAGTTCTGAACTGACTGTTTCCAAGGCTCTTCCTTGTAGACTCCTTCGTAGTCTTGCAGTATTTTCTATGTCATTGAAGTAGCCTCGGGTTGTTTCGTAAATGGCACGGAACGAAAGCCATTCGGTATGTGCTCCGCTAAAGCTCGACAGTGTCATTATAGCTTTTGACGCTGCGAAAGTATGCGACGATACACTCTCTGGTTTTGGTTTGTCAGCGAGTGCGGCTATAGCGGATGTGAGCTCCGATATGAATGGTCGGAGCACCCTGTCTTCATTGCTGACAGGTGCCTGGTTCGGCCTTTTTGGTATGGGATTCTTGGTTACATCTTCCGGATAGGGATCCTGGTAGGTGGGCCCTGATACAACTGGTAGGAGCCCCCTGTCTTCATCAACCTTGGAGTCCTGGCTATTCTTCTGTGGTATGGGACTCTTGGGTATATTTTCTGGATAGGGATCCTGGTAGGCGAGCTCTGATACAACAGGTAGGAGCTCCCTGTCTTCATCAACCTTGGAATCTTTGTTTGTGAGCTTCTTCGGCGGCTCACTGAGGTCGACAACCTCCGGGGGTGGCTTTGTGACGTTTTTATTAAGTGGGGCCTCCCTACCGGTGGTTGCGCCTTGAGTTGGCTTTTGCTTGGCTACGGAATTTTCGAGCCAAGATCGGACGTACTCACTTTTGGAGTGACCATCTTCATCATAGTCGTCCGATTCATCTTCTTCTTCAGCCATCTGTAATGAGATCTGTGCGAGTTCCAATTTGATTCTCAACACTTCCTCACGAGCCTTCAAAACTTTTTTATTGGGCCGAATGGTCTTCTTTGACCTTGTACTTCTGTCGGCGTGGCCCCTCGGTGGCTCTTCGGCGCGGGAGTATACCCGGGCTGTTGGCGGTGATGCACAGCGAATGTCATCGTTGCCTTCTATTGGTTCCCTCTGCTTCGGTGTACCGGTTGTAGCGGCCGGCACGGGCAGGAGTACCCCCCATCGCGGGGGCAAGCTGGCGCCTCAGCGCCTTCTGTTGTGGATGTTGAGCGTGGTGGCATCTGGTGACGGACGGCGTCGGTATTGTCCGACGGCCCTCCATCCAGACCGACAGTCCACGCCATGGCTCCCCTTCCTTGCGAACGAGTGATCGGCGTCTTGATTCTGAAAATTCAGCACCTTTAATACGGTAGTGACTATGTACCCGGTTCCGAACTACAAACGGATTGACGAATCCCGTTCGTGGTGACCAGCGAATGTGGTCCGGCTTGAATTGTAGACGGATGAATCCGGCTCGAAGGACCATAAAATGTGCCGGACGGGCGTAGCTCTCCGGAGTAAATGTTGTCGAAGATACTCCGCGAGTCGCTCACGTTCTACACCTGTAGGTTCCGTTGGATACTTTCACTGCCGTCTCTGCGGTTGCTGCGGGTAAACTGTGGACTGAGGTTCAAAATTAAAATGCACGATTTGTAAATTAAAATAGCAAGGGAGTGGCCAGCGGTTCGACTAATTGATTTGTCGCGAAATTTTACAACTTTTATTTATTGATCACGATTATTTAAAACGGTTGGTCAACTACGGTTGTTCACTATAGGTTGGTCACTATATATTTTTAAAATATTTAATTTAAATGAGCGGTAGTATAAATATCTGTCCGGAGTAGCTGGTTTTTCTGACACTATTGCCTAGCAGCTATTAATCAACTAAAACTAGTTGAATTTAACACTTGTGTAACTGCGAATATCAGTTATCACTTTTTCCGTCTAGCTAACACTTTTCACTATATGTAACTGCGAAATTTCAGTTACCACTTTTTTCGGCTAGCTAACACTTTTTCACTATATGTCACACCGAAGTTTCAGTTGCGACCTTTTTCCACTAGCTAACACTTTTTTACTATATGCAACACCGAATTTTCATTTGCCACTTTTTTCGGCTAGCTAAAACTTTCACTATTCACTATACAGGGTAATTTTTAATTAACTGAAGACCTTTTGGGAATATATTATTTACATCATAACAATAACATCTGTAAGAAAAAAAATATATATTTCCTCAATTTATATTTTCATACAAAAATAAAAATATTTTAATTGGACCTTCTAAACGACAATAGCCCTAGTTAGCAAAAGAAAGCGCGTGGCGGGATAGGGGTGGAGGGGTGTGGGAGGCGGCGCTTGCTCATTTGAACTTGACCTAATTACCTGTGTCGTCAGTCGCCTTTGGCTTTGGTGCGCCCGCGACGTTTCTCCTTCCGTTGTGAGATTAATATCGCGAACGTTACGTTGTACCTTAGTATCGGTAAGCCATCGGGATTACCGATACTCAAATGTTGAGTATACCGAAATAGTACGAATTTTAGCAATTTGCAATGATAACGTTAGTGAAGCCTGCCCTGAATATTCAAGGCGATTTCCCAACTCTCGCGCACCGAGCTACGCTACGACACGCTGCCAGAGTTATTAAAGGACATACCCACAGAACACTATTACTCCTACGGAGGACATACCACTTGCATCTCTACGCAATATGTATTACCAACATGACGGGGCGCCGGCGCACTATGCTTGCCAAGTTCCTTAACGTTTTATTTAAACAGAATACCCTGGTCACTGAATCGGTCGTGACGGGGCTTGTGCATGGCCTCCCAGATCGCCAGATATCACACCAATGGATTTTTATTTGTGGGGGCATGTAAAGACATTAGTGTATACTGGTCGCGCATTCGAAACCCGTGTCAAAATGAATCATCAAGTATTATCTCGTGTCGGTGAACAGTTAAGTTTTAGGTGTCACCTATGCATAGAATGTGGATGTGATTATTTGAACGCATGTGCGCGATACTCACCGCCATCCGCGGACAAGTACCTAGGTAAGTCTAATTTTTAAATTTGTATTTTATAATTTTTATTGAACCATTATAACTTAATATCTTTATTCAATTACTGTTAATTTGTAGTAATCATTATAAATATTTTATTGTAATATTTGTAATTATTTTAACCTGCATCCATTTTTAAATACAACTTACAAAAAAAATAGTTAATAATACTCATTTAATTTGCACGTGCTGCAAACATCGATCACCAAATCGATGGCTGCAAACCGAAAAGCGCAGGCGGCGCTTTTGATGTCAATGACACCTGTGTCGACGTCATAATATACCTTTGGCTTGGCCTTGGACCGCTGCATGTGCGCCGTTTAAGCGTTGCTAGCAAACAGTATTCGTAAAAAAAAGTACCTAAATGTCTTTTAAAGAATGTCTATTAATTCGTAAAGAAATTAATAAAAGAATCAAATAGTTCATCAAATGGCTTTATGCAAAATAAAGAAGTATATGAAAAGTTAATGTAGTCATTTTATTTAAAGTAGCGCCCTGGTGCAATAGGCACAGTGATGAATGGTTTAGTAGGCACTCGCAACGCAATCAGCTGAGCGCGGGTGTCGACCGGCCCGGCGGTCATACTTACTTATTATAAATTTTAATATTTGTGATTTTTTTTTGAATGTCATTTGCTTATTTAATTATGTTTAATGATTTCAACACAATGTGTGATACTGATATCAAGTGTTAAATAAATAAGGCATTTTCTTTGACGATTTATTCTGACATTGTTTATGTACTACAAAATACAGACTTAAAAAGAGCCAGACATGACAACAAACACTTAAAAGTAGTTTTTTCGTAAATGTATTATATTCTGTAAAGAGTGATCTCGCTAAAATTGTTTGTAATGATGTAACCAATATATTCCCAAAAGGTCTTTAGTAAATTAAAAATGACCCTGTATATTTCTGCTAGTCACTGCAACTACTACCGGATACTACTGCTGGGCACTGGTAGTTCTTCACACTACAACGTTACTGGGTTTCGCCCCCATAAGGTAGACTTCGGCTATACTGTACAGTGAGCCGCTTGCCATTTCCCGTTTTGCCTCTTTATTTTTAAACATTTTCATTATGTAATTAGCATAAATTGCAATATTTTCTATATAAGATTAAATCTTACACTAATATGCTAAACATCATTAAATCGGCATTTTGCTCCTTTATCAGTATGTGATAAAGGATAGTTAATATATTTACATTCAAAAAAGATATTAAGCGAAATGTCCCAAACTTTTACTATAAATGGACATATTAATTCTTTAATTTTCCTATAATTATTGAATGTGTTTACTTGTACAAATTATTTCTTTACTATCATATTTTACATACCATATGCTAACTAAATGTCATATTTACAACTCTTTTAGAACATAAAAATATTCTCATTATTTTTTGGTACAAACTATTGCGTAGTTAATTTAAATTTCCAGAAAGTTCTACGACACGGCGCGCTGTGATTGGTCGATTTTTCTTAAACAAAGTAAAGTTGTTTATACTAACTATTATCAAAACGACCTTTTATACAAACATATTAAGAGTTGTAAATACACTGTAAAACTATATTAACACACCATTTAATTGATTTTATCCATATTTTCACTTTTTATACAAATTAATATTCTTTAATCACTTTTTGCTTAAAGTCATTAGGCCGTCGCGAACAGATGACGTTATTTTAAAATCTTTTGGTCAAACTAGCGGTGTGTACAATATATGCAATAAGTTCTCTGAAACGTTCACAGGAGAAGTACAGACAATAAAGCTTAACTGTGATAATATTATTTTAGATAGAATTTCATATGTAAAACCTTAGAATAATAACACCTAGAATGATAGTTCCCTACAAAGCGGACGTTCAAAAGTGGGGCAAGAACATAATATATGTTTGCGTTATCAATTTGTGTTTACGCTAGACGAAACGCACACAAGTGAAGAAATAATGTTGTCAATACATTAAATTTTCCCCAAAAGTAGGGAAGTTGAAACTATATTGGACTAATAGTTACAACGTAACGAATAACTCACACGAATGTGAAAATGAGTTTGTCTGAATTCTATTATCGAAGTGTAGCCCGCTAAATTCAAAATATTTTTGAATAGTATATTTGCCTATCTAGCCAAGTGAGATACTTTTATGAGCCATAAAAATGTGATTGCAACATATTTTTCTTTGTAATTGTATAGAGACGTTATAATTATATAACTAATGCAAGTTCGATATACACCCGCCCGATGCCTGACACACGACTGTTCGACGAACGGTTGACCGAATTCAGTATCCATTATTCAGTTTGGTATTAACTATTTTTTTTAATAATCGTCAAGTAATGGTGTACTGCACCTCAGTGCATGCATAATGTAGTCTACAATACGAAAAACACAAGAAAATTTTAATTTTGGCAGGTTGTACACAGTCCTCACGGATGAAAACGCATCTCTTTATTGAGGATAGTTGTAGATGTATATGGATGACAGCATCCACTTACCATCAGGTAGACCGTGTATTCGTATGTCACCGTATCCTATAAAAAATGTAAAGAACAAATTTTTGTATTTTTAGTGGGCTTCCAACTGCTTTCATTTCGATTGTGTCTGATGTTTTCTGTCTCACAAGCCGCAATGATCGGATCAGAAAGAAACATAAAACGAAAACCAAACATGCATTTATAATCAGACCATATAAAAAGTTTCCTCAAAATTCATCATCCATATTTTTAAATTAAAACAATGCGTTGCATTTTTTCAATGTTGGCAACCCTGGTAGTAATAAGTTGTCAAGTTGCGTTACGCACTATATTTAATTCTTATTGAGATGTTTTACTTTTAATTAAAAAAAAAAGGTGGGAGAATTTTTCTATCACTTTGGCCACATTTCTATATAATATCACGTGTAAGGTTTTAAAAATTCATATTTATTTTGGATGAATATTTTACGTAAAAATATAAGTTCAAAAGCATCACTTAGTCGTGAAATGTAATGTTACTATGTTTGTTATTTTTCTCTGATGTATACTGACATCCATTCACTGCATAAACCGTCATTTTTAATTAAAATTTTTGGAGCTGTTCTCAACACGACACGACTTTGCACACTAATGGGCCGAGTATTGAACTAAGCCATACTGGCTTAGTTTGAGTTGCCTCACATTACGGACGCGGACTCGGCTTCTAGGTGTTATTATTCTAAGTGTAAAACCAAGTGATAAGCCTTTTTATTTTAAGAAGGTAGGAGCGTATACGGTTGAAAAATATATAAATAATTTAGATTTTAATAAAGTACCGGGATTATATAAAATTAGAGTACACGATTTAAAGCAGGTAAAGAAAGAAATAAGCCCAGTATATGTATTAGCCAAATTTATAAATATGAGTGTGGGTAGGGGAGTTTATCCGGATATATCAAAAAAAGCAATAATACGACTGAACGGCATCCAGACCACTCCCTCCAATAATTCAGTCAATCAAGGGCCAACTGAGAGGTCTTCCTTCGGTACTTGAACGGTCATTCCATCAGCTGGTTACTTGATTTTGAAACTCCAATGACACCTACGTTGGGTTCGGGCGGTCAACGAGGCGGGACAGACGGGGATTACGGATCTTCCAGTGGTCGCCCCGGTACCGACGTCTTCTTATGCTGGTGCTTCGATATGTGCTTCACTAGCACCTACGCGGATCCCAGATGTGGAAGACCATGTACCTTCCCTGTTGGACCTTCTGCTGACCTCTTATCCGGACGGATATCAGGTCTCCGTCAATGCCCTTCTGGGCTCTTCGGACCATTGTCTGATCCGGAGTACGGTGCCACTCACGCTCCAATCGCAGTTGCGATCTGCAGCTTGCCGCCGTGTTTGGCACTATAGGTCAGCTGATTGGGACGGAATGCGGTCTTTTTTTGCTTCCTACCCTGCGGGCGGGTTTGCTTCTCGCCGGAAGATCCCAGGGTTTTTGCCGATTCTGTTGCTGATGTGGTACTTCAGGGTATGGAACTTTTTATTCCATCCTCTGTGGTGCCCATCGGAGGCAGATCCCAGCCATGGTTTGGTTGCTCCTGAAAAATAGCATCACGCTATAAGCAGGAGTGCTACCGGGCCTGAGCTGACGCATCAACGTCTCGGGATGTAAAACACCAGTGCACTTAAAAAGAAGTATAATTCCGCCTCCAGGTCCTTCAAAAGCGTCATTGCCAAGTCAAGGTTTGAGCACATCGGCAGAATTGGCGAGAAGCTAGTTCGCCTTCCTCTGGGAACCCGTGCATTCTGGTCTCTCGCCAAGGCTGTCCAAGGGAACTTCTGTCAGCCATCTCTTCCATCTCTGCACAGAGAGGACGACTCACTGGCCCATGCCGCAAAGGAGAAAGCCGATCTGTTTAGCTCTCTTTTTGCAATCTAGATGACGGGGGGAACACACCGCCGACCATCCCGCGATATGAGTGCTCCATGCCGGATGTGCGGTTAACACAGCGCTCGGTTCGCAAAGCACTCTTCTCCCTGGACGTTAGCAAGTCGAGTGGGCCCGATGGAGTCCCTCCCATTGTGCTGAAGACGTGTGCTCCGGAGTTGGAACCGGTTTTAACGCATCTTTTCCGGTACTCCTACTCCCAAGGCGTAGTCCCGAATTCATGGAAGACAGCTTTGGTCCACCCGATCCCTAAAAAAGGCGACCGCTCAGACCCGTCCAACTACAGGCCTATCGCCATCACCTCCTTGTTCTCCAAAATAATGGAAGCCATTATAAACTGCCAGCTCATGAGGTACCTTGAGGATCACCAGCTGATTAATGACCGCCAGTACGGTTTTCGTCGGGGTCGATCAGCTTGTGATCTTCTAGTCTACTTAACTCATAGATGGGCGGAGGCAGTAGAGTCCAAGGGGGAGGCATTGGCCGTTAGTTTGGACATAGCGAAGGGCTTCGATCGGGTCTGGCACAAAGCGCTTCTTTCGAAGCATCCTTCCTATGGGTTTCCCTAGAAATTGTGCAAATGGATCATCAGTTTCCTTGCTGATCGAAGCATCAAGGTCGTAGTAGACGGTGCATGCTCTGATTTTAAGCCTATCAACGCGGGTGTTCCACAAGGCTGCGTGCTATCACCAACGCTGTTTCTTCTGCATATCAATGATATGTTGCTAACTGGCAGCATTCATTGCTATGCAGACGACAGCACTGGTGATGCCTTATATACCGGCCGTGCCAATATTTCTCGGGAAAACGTCGGCGAGTACCGGGACAAACTTGTGTCTGAAGTCGAGTCTTTGCTTAACAAAGTCTCGGATTGGGGCCGGCTAAATCTAGTCCAGTTCAATCCCCAGAAGACACAAGTTTGCGCGTTTACCGCTAAAAGAATCCCTTTGTCGTATCTCCTCAGTTTCAAGGCACTGCCCTTGCTGCCTGAGCCAGTATCGGAATCCTTGGCGTCGATATATCGAATAGTGTGCAGTTTCGTGGTCACTTGGAAGGGAAGGCCAAATTGGCCTCTAAAAAACTTGGCGTGCTCAGCAGAGCGAGACAGTATTTCATGCCGACACATCGCTTGCAATTTTACAAAGCGCAAGTTTGGCCCCACATGGAATACTGTTCTCATCTTTGGCCCGGGGCACCCCAGTGCCAGCTTCTTCCACATGACCGCATCCAGCGCAGAGCGGTTCGAATCGTCGACGACCGAGTTCTTTCTGATCGGCTCGATACACTGGCACTGCGAGATGTTGCATCTCTTTGCGTATTTTATCGTATCTATCACGGAGAGTGCTCT
Organism: Parnassius glacialis; assembly: GCA_033319125.1. Classification (NCBI taxonomy): domain Eukaryota; kingdom Metazoa; phylum Arthropoda; class Insecta; order Lepidoptera; family Papilionidae; genus Parnassius; species Parnassius glacialis. Next base: position 37,491,396 of record JAVANC010000018.1, read on the forward strand.
GAGGAATTATTCGGACTAATTCCAGCCGTTCAATTTCACCATCGCACATCGCGACAAAACTCGCGTTACCATCCATACCATCTGGATGATTGGCGGTCCACCACTGTGCGATTTAGAAGAAGTTTTCTCCCTCGCACAACTTCCTTGTGGAATCAATTACCACCAGCAAATTTTCCGGACCGATACGCCTTAGGAACCTTCAAGAAAAGAGCTTACACGTTTCTAAAAGGCCGGCAACGCATCTGCAATTCCTCTGGTGTTGCGGTTGTTCATGGGCGGCGGTAGTCACTTACCATCAGGTGAGCCGCATGCTCGTTTGCCCCCTATTCTATATAAAAAAAAATAATTTGATTTGATAGGAACTGTATTTGTTATTTGTTAATTAATTTGTATTTAGCCGCGTAGTAATTTGTATTCAGAAGTGATGCCGTTGCGCTGCCAAGGCAATCACCATGCCGTTTTGTGTCTGGGTGCGAACGGCGTTTCCTCTCAGGGCTCTTCCGGCCCTCGACTTCCACGGGCGGGGGCGCTCAGCCGCGCCCCCTGTCGGGGGGTTGTTCCCCCAGGGGCGGGGGGGGGGGGGGGCTCGTGCCCCCCCCACTAATTCTTTGAGCCGTCAACTGTTCTATTGCCGACGGCCTCAGTGAGGGTGTACAACCCGAGCGTCGATTGTTTAACGGTACGCGCTCTATTGGATTCGGGTTCACAACACGGTGTGGCCTCCGCTTGGTTGTTGGGAAGACTAGGGCTCCCCGGGAGCGTTGAATCGCGCTGTCAGGGACTATAAGATTTGGTTTTGGTCGAGCACTTAATTAATGATGCTTTATATTAAAAATAAAAATGCTTTGGGTTTTCCGCGAAATGTTTCATATTTGTGGCGGCTGTGCTTAAGAATGCGAATTTAATGTGCTCTTTGAATACTTGTACATATGTTTGTAAATGTATTTGATCATTGTGTTTGTTTTGTTGAAAAGAAAATTGAAATTAAACGATGTGCTATTTGAATGCGTGTGCATATGTTTTTGTAATTGTATTTGATCATTGTGTTTGCTTTGTTGAAAAGAAAATTGAAATTGACTAACCCTATTTGTGCCGAAGGGAATAAGAATCATTCCTCTCTTTGTTTTCACATTTTTGTTGGCACTGTCGAAGATATTTATTCGGAAAGAGAAATAGGGCTGTTTCTTACGTTTATCGTTTTGTTTAATTTGTCTGTTTGATCTATGCGCATCGGTAAATTAATTTGTTTGAATTAATTCAGTAGTTGAACATTGATGCTTTTGAAATTTGGTTGAAATATGAGCATAGGACTACATGTCTAAAAGGGCTAGCTAGTTGTGAGATTATCAGATTGAAATCAGCTGCCGCACAATTGAGTAATTGATTATATGGTAGATGGCTTGGTTAAGCCTACTTGCTTGAAAAATTCATACTAAGGACTATCTGTGCGTTTCGTTTGGCTCTCCACAGACGCCGTTCATGTGGAACATGTGGGTGCTCTCTGCACTGAAGCTTAGGTGGCCACGCTGGGCCGCTTCGTTTCGCGTCGCTGTTTGCAGACCTGATCCGGTCGGATTGCGGAACGAATCATAGGGGCACAGATAGGTGTTTGAAAGAGGTCGTCGGACTTCTGTCCAGTAACAGGACTTATTTAGGTGCTGCGTTGTCCAGGAAGGGCATCTAGTGGAGGTTCGACCCTCCGGCTTGCCCACATGGGGCGGTATTTTTGAGGTGGTGGCTAGGGTTGCAAGATCTGATGGGGTGCCTAAGGTGGCCTAGTTTTGGTTGTACAATAAAAGTTGATAGACTGAAATAGTGACATGAAGAAAGAAATGGTCCAGCGGTGAAGCCTGCTGCAGCATTGTGGGACAGCATGAAAACCGGCCGCTGCCCGGTCACCTCAGCTGGGCCAGGTCACATACATATACACACCACTAAACACCACTTTACATGCACCTACCCTACCTACGGCCTGACCGAGCCTTGGTCCGGTCTTAGATTCGGATCCAGGTACGAACTATTTATTTACCTAGCCTTCTCCCTATTGTGTCGTATGATAGGTCATTGTCCATAAGGCCATTGGGCCCGAACCCTCGGCTGCCCGTCGATGAGGCTACTATGGGCCCTAGCCAAGGCGACCTTTGCAGGGGCAGCTGGGGGCCGTAACAAGTATGTTTACCTGGGACAAACAGTCCGACTAGGTGAGTCCAATTTCGACCAAGTGGTCAATCGAAGGATTCAATTCGGTTGGGCAGCGTTCGGGAAATTACGGCACATCTTCTCGTCAAGTTTAGCTCAAAACTTGAAAACGAGACGTACAACCAGTGCGCGTTGCCAGTGATGACCTATGGAACTGAGACGTGGTCCTTCACTGCTGGCCGTATCAGGAAGCTCCAGGTCGCTCAACGAGCTATGGAGAGGGCTATGCTCGGGGTTTCTCTGCGTGATAAACTTAGAAATGAGGATATCCCCAGTAGAACCAGAGTGACCAACATAGCCCAACGGATTAGTAAGGTGAAGCGGCAATGGGCCGGCCATATAGCTCGAAGAACCGACAACCGATGGGGTAAAAAAAGTTCTCGAGTGGCGGCCTCGTACCGGCGGACGAAGTGTAGGACGTCCCCCCACTAGATGTAGTGACAACCTGGTAAGACATGCAGGAAGTCGATGGATGCAGGTGGCTCAGGACCGTGTTTTGTGGCATTCCTTTGGGGAGGCCTATGTTCAACAGTGGACTTGTGAAGGGCTGTAATGATGATAATGATGATGTACTACTTTGTACATGAAGGGAAAAATTTAATAAATAAAAATATCAAAAAGGAGATGAAAACAATTGGAAATTTTTTTTATTAAATGTAAAAAAAATATTTATAACGTTTAAAGTAGGTAAAACGAAAATGTATCTATCAAAAAAATATAAATAAAATAAATTCTTTCAAAATTCTCCTCCAATTGGAAAACGTCTATGTATGTAATATTAAAATATATGATATTAAGATATCTCAACACAAATTGCGTTTATACCCTCGTTTACTTTGTGTTTGACAAGTAATGTACGGGTGATTCGTTTCTGTACAGTAATAATAATATTATCTATTTTGTTATTCCACAAAGAAAATATAATTTTTGTAGCTCAAGAATCTTTAGATTCTTAGATTATTAATAAGTCATCGGTCTGAGCGCTCGAAGACCTATCAATAATTTAAGTTTACATTTTTACATTTTGCATTGATAATGAACGTGTCACAAATCTAAATTTTAAATCACAAACTGTTAAAAAGTACTATAGCGCAATTCTAAATCTACCTACTTGTCATTTGATAGGCATGATTTAAATTAGGTAAAATAGACACCTCTTCTACCTTTTTATTTCAAAATACCTAATCTGAATATTTACTTGGTCAATGTATTAGAAATCGATCCATTAACCATATTACAGTATCGTCTAAAACTCAGTATGAAATGGATCATTGTAATATCACTTGAACAATTGAAAGTTTAACCAGTTAATGTAAAAAAGAACAAGGTTATTTTTGTAATTTTTTAAAAATAAACTAATAAAATATTTATGAGTCACAAAATGAGTATTGTTTCAAATGGGGATCGAACTTTTATCACTCGGTGCACTACTAAACGGGGCGGCTACTTTCCTAATTAAACCTTTGTTACTGGAAATTTCATGCCAAAAAAATATGAAATTTGATTTGTAGATATTAAAAATAACTAGGTTTTTGAAAAAAAAAAGGTTAAAAGGTTACTTAATCAACACCAAATTTACTTAAATTGATCGATCTATAAAAGTTTTAAAATATCTTGATAACAGCGGTTACAGTTTCCTTAAATGAAAAGAAAAGGATCATTACGTGACGTCAGCAATTACACTAACAGAAAACTATGTAGTTGGTGAAACATAGATAGTGAAATAATGTAATCAGGTTAGGTATATATGTAAATAAAAATTAAAAAAAATATTACTGCAAAACCTATTCCTTACAAAAAAAATTTCATAAAAAGTTATGTTGTGTGGTTTTCCTTTCACTTTTTAAAATATATCTGAAACGTCATCTATTAAACTATGATTCATGAGTCATGACTCAGTCACTACGTTTGTGAAAGTATTATCCGTCAACACTTAAAGTGGCGTTCAAAAAATTAACAAAAATGCTTTTTGCAAATGAATAAATGAAATATTGCATCCGAGCCGTATCGGTCCATACAAATCACATTTAATTTTTGATAACTTGGATTAGGTGCGGACTAGTAGCGAAAAATACCTAATCCACATGCCTAACCTAATAAATACGCCCACCTCGCGTCAGTGGCATGGCACTCAGGGGTATGGAGTGTAGAGAGAAGGAGGACCATCTCTATATATGAGAAGTGTCCCTAAAAACGTGTCCAATAAAGGTGGCGCTGCAGTAACATAGGATAAATTTAAAAAAAGTGCCAAAAGTAATTAGAATAAGATGGAGAAATAAACAAGGACCGACCTATTGTGTTATTTGTACTACGTACTAGAGAAGCCATTCCGAACGTTGACTATGTACAACTGAACTGTAGTGCAATCCGTACAAACTAAATATTGCGTAAATTGAAGATTTGTGAATTCTATAAAATAATTATTATTACATTTTATTTAGAAATATAACATGTTTGTTTAGATGAAATTAAGATATTTTATATTAAATTCTTATATTTATTTTATATTAATATCATATTTTATATCAAATTAAAGTCTTCGCGCATGCGCGACTACTACTCCTGCGCATGCGCGAAAACATAAAGTAGGACACAGTTTTTGTTTGAAATGGCTTCTCTAGAACGCAGTACATATAACTCAATGGACCGACCAATCCGCTTGGTTTTGTACTACGTAAATAGTTGAGATTTTGTATATTGGCATTTTACTAACTACTTTGGTCATGAAATTTTTTAAATATTTGAATTCAGCTGACTTCACTCCGTTCACAACAGCTATCTTCATATCGTAGTTTTTCAGACGCCAGCGCTATTGTGGTAGTTTTGGAACCTCTATTTTCAGTAAATAGTAGGACACTTTTTCAACTTTCGCCCCTTATAAGATGGTTCTCCTTGTACTCTACACTCCATACTCAGGGGTATGAAAGTCCTCAGTAGCTTGCTTTTACGTTGATACTAGTGCCATAGCCATCCAAAGTACTATTTTCCCCAATATTTTTACACATTTTATTATAAGATGGCGCCACTGCTGCCACTGCTGAAGCCATGCCACTATACCCTAGGTATCCTATATAGTATATTATCTATGATGTTGATGGCACTTGTCATTATCATACTGGAGGTTTTGGCGGGAACTTGTCCGGCGGCGGTTTGCTGCTCCTGTATTATTGTTATTTAAACATGTTTTGAAGTGGACTTTGATATGTAAAAGTGGTGCGATTTTGAGTATTAAGTGTCTGCGCATGTGAACTATTAGTGGAAACTGTGAAACAAGTGCTCTGATGGTGATGTGATTCTCAAAATAAGGTGCCTGTCTGCTTAGGTGCCTTGAGATACCATCGCCAACCGTCAGCTGTCTGCTGGCTCAAGTTGCCGTCAAAATCTCCCAAGGGCTGCACAATGTGACGCATCAATATATTGTGAAGCAGTATACTATGAAGGATAATTATTACAATATATTGTAACTTCAGGCTCAGAAGGGCTAGATCCCAGAGGCGTAAAGCCAGTTATTAAGAAGAAGAATTGTCATTATCAAATGTCAAAGTCAAAGTCGGCACCCAAATTACACAGATCTTTATTTTTAATTTTTATTGTATTTTTTATTAAATAATAGTCAAATATTAAATAAATTAAAAATAAAGTGAGAATTTTCGAATATGGTATTTAATCAGAAGATTATTTTTTTGCTAGTCAAGTTATGTTAAGTGTCACGATTAAAAAGTTTTTGGTTAGTATGTTGATTGTTGATCTATAATGATAAGAACATTTTTAATATTTGCTTTTATTATTTAACGAATTACTTGACACTTATTTTAGGTTACGTCGTGCAAAACTCGGCGGAGCTTATTTTTCACAAAATGTTTTTATAGCCAGGAACTTGAAAATGTGTACTCAGATGCTCAAAAACAAAAAATATTACAAATTGTAAATAATGGTGACTTAAATATTTTGTCTAGGTATAAATTTTTTTTGTAAGCTTATTTTAAATTTAGTTCTGTCTCCAAGTTTCTTTTGGAAAGTTTTTGATTTTGTTATAGGTGTGATGTAGCTAAAACTAGATTAAAAAAACTTATTGAGTGGGTTAACAAGTACGGAAAGCTTAATAAAATTTCGGACCTTGAAACTATTGATGGCTTCACTGAAAAGACTGTTAAGAAATTTTACAATAGTATAATAGATGGTGCACCAAAGAATTTATCTCACAAGATTAAAGGACGAATTTTGCACCCAACATTAGCTGAAACTGTGAAACAGGTAAAATTATTGTGCTGTTTCATGAACATTATAGTTATCATACATATTTATTATTTATTTCCTTTTGTTATGCAGTATGGTACTTTATTATTTACTAACTACCAAGAATAATTCGCAAGACAATATAAATTAAAAAAAAACATCCCAATTTCAAAAGAGAAGATGGCTGCGTGCTGTCAATCGCTGAGGATTCCACAATTAATAAATTTAAATCCAAATTCAAGCATACTACTGCAAGACTTAGGTTGAGATCCGTAGACCGTACTCTGATTTTGCTCAGACTTTACTTTCAAGCTAAGACAGTTTCGGTATTTACAGAGCCAACTTTGAAATCATACTGAGTTGCGCTTAGCAAAGCTTAAGTCGACAAAATTGATGATTTACGTAAAACTGAGGATATTATCCGAAACTATTAATTTTAAATTGTTGTTTTTATGTTACTCTAATTATTCATAACAATAAATAGGTAGTTTTAGGTCTTCTAGTTTTAAATAGCATTAATCCATTTTCTATTATCGTAAGCAGTTTAGCTAAATCTTAATACAATACAACTATAAATTAAAAACCAAAGATTATGCTAAGCATATACTCACCTAAGTTTTTCGTAAGTAAAGTCTGAGCAAGGTCAAAGTACGGTCTATAGATCTCTGCCTAAGATACTGCAAGCTCATTTGTGTAGATCTGACTAAAAATTAATTGATATTTAATAACAGCTCAATGCTGCCGTGTTTTGTATGGTGAGTGTAGAGTACTGGAGACCCTTTTTGCTTGAAAAGAGGCATTCCATCTTAGTCCTCAGGTGTGACAACAAATGTGCATTTTGATTCTTAATTGAGGATAAATATAGATGCCTATGGATCAGGTGAACTGTGTTCATTTGTTTCCCTTATTTAAAAAAATAAATTTGTAAAAAGTTCATTAACTGTGACTGATACTTCAATCCCTCTGTAGTCTGTGAAGTCGTAGTTTGTACCTAACAATAGTGTTAATTCAGATGTAAGCATATACTATAAGTCTCACTTTGTAATATATTATACAGTGAAAAAAATAAATAAATAAAAAAATTTAATAAGCCAATATTTGTGCAGACAAATTGTTGATTAATTCTTACGCATACCCACCTTGCAAGGTCAATACGGTTTATGTCATACTAGCACTGACTAAAACTCTGTGGCAGAATTCTAAAAAGAGGGGCCATAAAACTAAGAAAGAAGAAGAACTCTGTGGCATTCTATTTTTGCTGCAACTAGCAGTTCCACATAAATCTTACTCCATTATCATCATCTTTTCATATGTTTCAATTCTCACAGTATACCAGCATAGAATAGCTGCTTAATGCTGCTGTGTTTCATATGGTGAGTCTGGAGAACCAGAGACCGTTTTTATTGGAAATGAGGCATTCCATTTTAGTCCTCAGGAGTGACGACACATCTGCATTTTGATTTTTTATTGAGGATATATGTAGATGTCTAAGAGCCACAGCAACCACTTACCATCAGGTGGACTGTGTGCTTGTTTGTCACTCTTGTTTTAAAAAAAATCTGTGGCCCCCATCATACCTACTTCGAAAATGGGGAGAACAACTTCTCTCAATATTCCTCCTCATGTACCTGCATCCTAAACAGATCTATCTCTAACAGAGGTGCTTACCGAGTCACAGGTAGATTAAACACAGTTGATAGCTTCCGCAACTGGATGCATATTATTATAAATTTCTGATTTCTTCTGTATTGTAACTTTGATTGCATGCACAATATTATGTAAATGTTTTTTTAAGAATTGCAAGTTGGTTCTATCAGTGTATGTGACAGTTAACTCTGTGTGCTGGACACTTATTGATAGAGATAAATATGCAGTGGCTGAATGGAAATATCGTGGAATTGAATATCCAGATAGTAAGCGGTTCCCGATTACTGATATTTTGGGTATTGTAAGTATTTATTATCCTTCTGTGTAAACTTAATAAAAAAATAAAATTATTATTCAGGTTATTAAGGTTGATCTTTGTTTGTCTATTGTTGTTGTTCTGGGAGGTAACTTGTATCCAGACCTTTTTATTAACCATCGTCATCATCATCATCATTACAGCTCAGAAGTCCACTGCTGAACATAGGCCTCTCCTAAGGAACGCCACAAAGCCCGTGATTAACGGTACTACGGCTGTTCCTGAGCCACCTGCATCCATCAATCCTGCATGTCTTACCAGATCGTTTCCATCTTTTAATAATTAATTGAGTAACAAACAAACTGGCAGCCTTGGTATGCGCCTAACCCTAAATAAAAGATAAATATAAAAATATCGTTCATCTTTATTTATAATTGAAAACAGTAACTTCTATTTAATGTGAAATAATAAACATAACCATAATAATTTAACATTTTGATACTGAATAGTTGCAAATTAAACTAATGTTGTATGTTATTTTAAACAACAAAATACAATGTAGCCGATATATTTTTAGGCATGGCAAATAACTAACAATCTGCCAAATGCTGACATCTATGTAATGAAGGCGGAAGCGACCAGTCTTCGTGCAAGTGGCAGTGATCCGAACAATCCCAAAGTAATTGCCTTTAATATACAAAAAGCTCAAATGATTGCCATAATTGTTGCGCTAATCAATGCCAAGCATAACAATATAAGTCATTGGTAAGTATAGAATAGAATAGAATAATTTTTTATTCAATATTGATTATTACATAATTCTTATTGAAAGTCATTTTTTATTTACCACTGGTTCGGAAAATACCTCTGTTCTGGGAAGAACCAGCAAGAAACCCAGCAGGACTTTTTTTTTCAAACATATTTCACTTAACAATAATTTCATTTATACAATTTTTAAATGATTTTTAATAGAACCAGCATGGTGGCGATCACCTTAATCCCAGGGGTTATTTTCATTCATGTATTCCTTGATATTATAACAACCCTTTTTGTACAGTTTTTCTTTAATAAAACTTTTAAACTTGTTTATTGATAAACTTTGAATATGTTTTGGAATTTTGTTGTAAAAGCGTATACATTGCCCCATAAATGAATTACTGATTCTGTGGAGTCTAGTAACTGGTATTACAAGCTTATGTTTGTTCCTAGTGTTTAAAGTATGCACATCCTTATTCTTATTAAAGATATTTATGTTTTTATGTATGTACATACATTACATTTTCATAAATATATTGCGATGCCAATGTTAATATGTTTATTTCTTTAAATTATTTAACTGCATATCATATTCAATAGCAATCATAATTAATTAACTGCCGTGCCGTTTGAGTTTGAAAATTAAAGAGGTATCGTCAGCAAATAATACTATATCGTGATTGTCCCCTACAAGCATGTAGTTCTCCTGCTTCTTTATTACTTATTACCTCTGATAGAATTCTACTGATGTCATGTCAGTCAACAGAAAAAGCCTATGTCCAGCAGTTACACGGACTAATAAAGATATGAGATATTATTTTTGCTACATGCAAAATCTAATTAATAGATTTAATTAGATGTAAGTAGTTACTGCAGCTCAAGGACGCATGCAACCAACTTTAAACAAAAAAGGCTGTAGATGCATTGTCACCTCTGAGGCCTAAGTTGGAATGTCTCACAGCCTGTAATCATACTGACTCTCTATACCCCTCAAATCGGAACATAGTAGTGGAAGCACCAGTCCACCTGATGGTAAGTGGTTGCTGTGACCCATAGACATCTACATCTATCCTCAATAAAGAATCAAAATGCACATGCGTAGTCACCCGTGGGGAACTAAGATGGAATGCCTCATTCCAGTTAAAAGGGTCTCCGGTTCTCTACACTCACCATACGAATCATAGCAGTGTTAAGGTGCCATTTTACGCTGGAATTCTGTGAGAGCGTGGTCGCTTCTCGGTCGAGCCGACCGATTCGTGCTATAACTGTACTATTAATATAGCTGCAGCATGGCTCTACCACGTACAAAACTACCCAGACTGACTCCTAGACAGAAAAGTAGTCCCACCGAGGAATCACCAAGTTACCAACCACCTACCATCAAATTACTTTATGTTATTTAAGCTGAACAAAGGCTTCCCCCCATAAAGTGCCTCTTTGGATGATATGATATTTTTAGTCGTTATTAGGAAGACTGCTGTTACTCATTTTCCTGATTTCTTTCCATCTCTCGCCTCTTACGACACCCACAGGATGATATGATGTAGTGGATATTCTTACACTGTCACTACACGACACTTATGTAACTTAATAATTATTATTTTTAAAAATTGTGTACTATGCCAACTATGCCTGCTCCCAAAAATAGCCACAAAGCATGTTTCTGATCCATTTGTGTACCAATGAAGTCATGTGAGTATACATTGTGGATATGTTTGCCAACATGAGGGTTTCTTCCCTATTAGTTGTCATTTGTTGGTTCTATGATTTATCTAGCCTGCCATTTTCATTGCTACTTTAGCTTATTGATCGATTGAGCCGCTCAATTTCACCATCGCACATTGCGACAAAACCGATATCATCCATACCACCTGGATGATTGGCGGTCCACCACTGTGCGATTTAGAAGATGTTTTCTTCCTCGTACAACTTTCTTGTGGAATCGATTACCACCAGCGATTTTTCGGGACCGATACGACTTAGGGACCTTCAAGAAAAGAGCCTGCTCCTTTTTAAAATGCCGGCAACGCATTTGCAATTCCCCTGGTGTTGCAGTTGTTCATGGGCGGTGGTAGTCACTTACCATCAGGTGAGCTGCATGCTTGTTTGCCCCCTCTCCTATATAAAAAAAGATTTTATCATGACGAGAAACCCTCACCAGTCAATACTAATGTATTATACCACCACCAAGTACCAATAGGTATCTTATTTTTATATAATATTTTGGTCGAGCTAATAATATTTTTTTTATACTAGTTCCCATAACCTTGAAACTGGAGTCTAACAGTCCCCTCCCAAGTGTACTAAGTTAGCAGGTGGTACGAAATGTTAGTACAGACACCATTTTAACAAATAACCGTTAATATATAATTATGTTTCAATTACAGTTCTACCGAAGATAACGAGGAAAGTGTTAGCAAGTTAAATCAAAGAGTATATTTTCTCAGGTCTTCACTCCCATACAGGTATTTTTATTCTTTAATAACTGAAATAAATTAATAACCAATATGATATTGTGACCAATTTTAAATTTCAATAAATTGATAATTATTCAATTTATATTATTTTCAAACATTTATTAATATTTAAAATTTGTTAATTGTTAATATTGAATTTATTTGTATTTTATTATTAAGCTTACAATTACCATTTAACGTAAGCAGTCTGATAGTAACGCACTCTCGCGGTATAAGTGAGATATTTACTTTCTTCCCTTGGCTTAGTTCGCGTTTTAGCCAACAGATGTCGTACTTATTTGATTATTTTTTACAAAACACCTTACGCTGTTTCAGATTATATGGAACCTTAGTAGGTAATGAGAGAGTTTCAACAGATCAGACAGTAGAAATGTTGTTAGATGAAGCGAAGGAAATACATTCTGATAATTCGCACGTCCATGTACCAGAAAATCTTATATCAATGTACCGTTCACAAAAAGAATTGCAGAAGGATATGTTGGGACATTGTCTACTTCTGGCGATAACGTTTATGGATCTATGTATTTACACAAATGAGGAGAGAATAAGGAAATTGACAAGGTTAGGAGATTGATCTCCGAGTCATTGTTGAAATATGATAGTGAAAATAAAATGCAATAGTTTAATTTGTGTTATTTTTTAATTTCGCATCCAAAAATAATGCCAAAGTTCCAAATATGTCTATTCTATTCTAAAAATGAGCTGTGCCCTGTTCCGTTTTTAGAGTGCTTAGCATCTTGCAAATCTTTTATCGCCGCAATGAAGTCATCGTCAACTTTTTCTGCCACCAGGGCGGCGCTACTAAAGAATGAATTAAATATTTGACAGATTTCAGAGAGAGAAAGTTAAATTGTTAAGAGAATATAAATTTAAACGTCGCTTTCTGAAATATTAGTTATATTTTATATCAATTTGTTTAAAAAGGAAGGATCTATACATTTTCTAAAAATAAAAAAATTAAGAAGACAGTGAATAATGTGCATACAAAGACTCACAACCGAGGCATTTGCGTACTGCCGCTGGGCTAGAGTACTGTTGCGCGCCACCATTAATGCCTGGTACATGGCTACACTGGTTACGACTAGCGCCTTCTAGTATTGTTGGCGATACAACCGAATACTTCGAAGCGAACTGCGAACTAAAGTGATTTATTTATTTATTTAGAAAACCAACAGCTCTTATGAATATACAATGAAATAATTTATAAATTGTTATAAGTTATAACAGCCAATTATAGGTTTCCCTGCATAAATCTTAAATGGTATTTCCTACTCTTAATACATATAAAATAAGAACAAGTTGAAACTAGTAAACTATGACTAAGAGGTATGCGCATGCACGCACGCTCGCACGTGTATGTGTGTGTGTGTGTGTGTGTGTGTGTGTGTGTTTGTGTAGGTATGGGTCTATAGATATATAAATAAATGATTTATCATACGTATTATATATATATATATATATATATATATATATATATATATATATATATATATATATATATATTATATCAATATAAAAAAACAATAAACAACATATGAAATGATATACTTTAATGTTAGAATAATAGGTATGCGAATAGATAAGTTATTTACCGTAAAAGCTTGAGAACTTCTTGTTTAAATTTATCTTTGGACATGTAAAATATATCTAAGTTCGAGAATTTTTTATTATATATTGAGCAAATCCGAGTCAATGGTGAGTTTCTTGCATAGTTAGAATTTCGAGCGTTGGGAGCGAATAAAGGGGTGTGTCTTGTACGCTTCTTGGGTACATTTACATTTATTGCAGATAGTAAAACCGGGGAATCCAGGTAGCCATTAGCTATATTAAACAAAAACATCATATCTAAGAGAGTACGTCTATTTTCTAAGGACGTTACTTTATGATTTCGGCAGTCTGTAACATAATCAGAATAAGTGTGAGTTCTATAATTCAGATTACTTACAAACTTTGCCTGAACGCTTTCAATTTGTTGTTTGTGGGTAATATAATAGGGAGACCAAATACTACTTGCGTATTCTAAAACGCTTCGAACGTACGCGTAGTAAATACTTTTAATACAGTTTATGTCTGAAAAAGGTTTGCAAATACGTAGAACAAATCCTAGATTTTTGTAAGCTTTTTGCACTATAGTATCCACGTGTTTTGTCATTGTCAGTTTTTTGTCAAGTGTAATGCCTAAATCACGAACTTCATCTACTTCTTCAAGTGGGATGTTATTTATACTATATGTAAATTTTATAGGTTTATTTTTGCGTGTGAATGATATTTTTTGACATTTAAGTGCATTTACAGTTATATTATTAACAGAGTAATAATACGACAGTTTGTTTAAAGTGCTTTGAAGGGTAAGGCAGTCTTGAATATTATTAATTTTATAAAAGATCTTTTTATCATCCGCATATAAAAGGTAGTTCGTGGAGTCAAAACAGGTGAATATGTCATATATATATATATATGCATTGTATAGTAATGGACCTAGATGAGATCCCTGTGGAACTCCGGAGGGAATATTGATGAAGTTAGACCTGTATGAACCAACTACTACGGCCTGAGATCTGTTCGAAAGATAGAATTTTACCCAACGTAACAGGTCTCCATGTATTCCCAATCTTTCTAGTTTGGCGAGCAAGATAACGTGATCCACGCGATCAAAGGCTTTTTCGAAGTCTGTATACACAACGTCAACTTGCCCCCCACGTTCCATATTATTAAGAACGAACTCAAAAAACTCCGCAAGATTAGTAACAGATGAGCGCCGCATCAAAAAACCATGCTGGGCGTGACTTATGCCTTTCGCTATTGTGCTGTAGATTTGGTCATAAACGATTTTTTCAAATATTTTACTGAAAGTATTTAAAATGGAAATTGGCCTATAATTTTCGATTTTGGATTTAGATGATTTTTTATGAATTGGTATGATATTGGCCTCTTTCCATTTAGTAGGAAAAAAAGATTCAGACAGAGATCTTTCAAAAATTATTTTTAGGGGACAAACCAGAGCCTCAGCACAGTTACGTATAAATATAGGGGGGATATTATCTGTACCAGCTGATTTATTGGGGTCAGTTGATTTTAGAAGTTTAAGTAAGTAGTTTACGTTAATATTAATTTTACTAACAACACTAGACTCACTACTTGTGGGCAAATTAAGGGTTGATAAATCCATACTTGTCAGGGATTTAGCAAACCCACTTTCAAAGAACTTATTAAATCCGTTGCATATTTCTGTTCCATTATTATAAACATCCGATCCATAGGTTAGCGTTTTAGGATAGTTAGATTTACCTTTTTTAGGTTTTACGTATTGCCACATTTTTTTGGGACAAACTCTAATTTGATTTTGAACATGAGTCATATATTGGTTGTAAAGTTCATATTCAACTTGTTTTGCTCTTGTTCTTAATACGGAAAACTCCCGATAATCCAGTTCATTTCCAAAACGTTTCCATTTCTTATGCATTTTTGAATTTTCTTTTAGTATTCTAATAAGGCTATTGTTATACCACAAAGGATAACTTTTGTTACTTATATTAACCTTACGTTCGGGAACATATAAGTTTATACACTTGTAATCAGTAGTACAATTGTGTTTTGTTATTAGTGTGATTTAAAGTTGTAATTAGTGTTCTGTAATTAATGGGTCCATTTTGGTGATTTACTCACAGTTTTTAAATGTCTCGAACCCCAAGATCGTATCAGTATATAGAATAGAAACCGATTATTTTTAATTTGAAACTTAATTTTTTACATAGGGTGATTGATATCACCGTTTAGACCTTACAGAATACGTCGCTTGTAGAATCTTGGATTTACAGGGGCAGTAAGAAGGGGTTTCTCCTCAAAGTCCTCCATGAATATGTCGGTGAATACGGGAGATACAGGTGAGCCTATCGCCTTACCGTCTACTTGCTTGGAGAACTGTTCCTTCCACAATAATAACCAGATGAGAGGCAGTTTTTGAGTAATACTGCATATTCTGTAGGCATGTAGTTATCTTCTAGTTTCCTAGTTTCAATTGAGATGCACTCTTCAATAGGTAAGCATGTGAATAGTGACTGAACATCAGAAGTGGGCATAATTTCATTGTCAGCGAGATGTAGGTCTTTTATCTCACTAGCAAAATGGTATAAATCCTTTTTGTGTGCTCTGGTATGTCCTCTCAGTGATGACAGTATTTTGCCATCATTTTTAAGTGGCTAAAACTGCCATCCTGTCCTGCATAGTTCCTGCACTAGGAACTTCATCATCATTATTGCAACCCTTCATAAGTCGACTGCTGAACATAAGCCGCCGCCAAGGAATGCCACAAAGCACGGTCCTGAGCCACCTGCATCAATCGATTTCCTGCATGTCTTACCAGGTCGTCACTCCATCTAGTGGTACAACCTACACTTCGCCTACCGGTACAGGCTGCCTCTCTATAAACTTTCTTCCCCATCGGTTGTTGGCTTGTCGGTTCTTCGAGCTATATGGCCGCCACGTCGCCACTTCAGCTGCTTCTTCAGCACTTTCAGCCGTTGGGCTATGTCGTTCACTTTGGTTCCACTGAGGATATCCTCATTTCTAAGTTTCTCACGCAGAGAAATCCTGAACATAGCCCTCTCCATAGCTCGCTGAGCGAGCTTGAGCTTCCTCATACGTCTAGAAGTGAAGAACCACGTCTCAGATCCATAAGTAATCACTGGCAATACGCACTGGGTGTACAATCCCGTTTTCAAGTTTTGAGGTATACCTGACAAAAAGATGTGTCCTGTTTCCATGTTTCCTGAACGCTGCCCAGCCGAGTTGAATCCGGATTGGCCTCTGGGTCGAAGTTGGACTTACCTAGTCAGACTATTTCTCCCAGGTAAACATACTCGTCGACAACTTCGAGATTAGTGCTCCCAACAACTGCCGGCATAGGTGTGATATGGACGTTACACAAGATCTTTTTTTGTCCATGTTCATTTTAAGACCTATCCGTTGGGAGGCACTGTTGAGGTCATTGAGCATAGTGCATATGCCCTCCATCGATTCTGTCGGTGAGGAGTTTCGGGGATATTATGTCACCCTGTCTTACACCCCTCTGCAGTTGGATAGTTTTCGTACTCTGGTTCTGTATTCGGATAACCATCGTAGCCCTATTGTACAAACACTTCAGCACTTCAATATACCGACAATCCACTTGGCACCGCTGAAGGGACTGCAGCACCGCCCAAATTTCGACGGAATCAAAGGCTTTCTCATAGTCCACATACGTAAGGCAAGTGGCAGATTGTGCTCTTAGGTTTTCTGTAAAATTTGCCAAAGGGTATGTATGTGGTCTATGGTGCTAAAGTCTTTGCGGAAACCGGCTTGTTCCGGAGGTTGGAAGTCGTCGAGTCTGCGTGCAAGATGAAAACAGCATGTAGACGCGGCTCAGAAGGGAAATCGGTGTATAGTTCTTCAAGAGAGCGTTGTCGCCTATCTTGAAGAACAAGACCAACGCTCTTTTGCTCCGCGCCTCCGGAGTAGTGCCATTATGGAGGACGATTAAAGAGCTTCTGAAGGACCTTAAGTGCCGGGTTTCCACCCGCTTTCAAAAGCTCCGCTGTAATTCAATCTTCGCCCGGGTACTTGCCGTTTTTAAGCTGCTGGAGAGTCATTCCAATCTCGCTCAGACTGACGTCCGGGATATCACCGGAATAGTGTCGGATAAGACTTGCTATTGGACCGTAACTCACACTCGCGTGTGGCTCCAACGATGATGCGTACACCTGCCCATAGAACCTCTCAGTCACACTCAAAATTTCAGGTGTCCCGGAAACAATGCTGCCACATTCGGTCTTCAGTTTCGACAGTTGGCACTTTCTGGCAGACAGATCTCTAGAAAAGACTGGAGCCCTGGTTTTGCTCGATCGCTTCTTTAATACGAGCTGTATTGAAGTTGCGCAAGTCCCGCCGCATGCATTTGGAGATCTGTCTGTTCACTAGCCTGTATGCTGTAAAATCTGCTGAAGGCCGCAGCTTCATCTCCCGTCTAACAGCCATGAGATTAAGAGTGTCATCGAAGAGTTTTTTCTGCGACGGGTCGTACAGAATTTAGCTCCGACCGCATTGACAGTTTCCACAAGCTTGTTATTCATATCGTCCACTCCATTACAATCTTCTAGGCACTGAAAACGATTTCGTAACTTGAGTTCAAAGTTTTTGGGGTTTTGGATTAGAACACGAGGGGGACGGAGCGTCGACTTCATTAGACGTGACCTCTCCAACTTAACGTTTAGGTTCAGTGTGCCTCTCACCATTCGGTAATCGCTGCCAGTTTTCACCCTCGCGATCACTGAGATATCATTGAACAGCTGTCGTCATGTCATCATAATGAATTCAATCTCATTTTTTCGAACCTTCGGGGCTCGACCAAATCCATTTTCTGTGGGGCCGCTTTTGGAAGAAAAAGTTCATGATAAAGAGTCCCTCTTTCTCCATAAAGATGTCCAGCTGCTGGCCCCTTGGGTTCCGTTGCCCTATTCCAAATTTCCCTACTTTCAGACTTACTCTCCTGTGCCTAGTTTTGCGTTGAAGTCTCCCATTAACACCGTATAATGGGTTTTGGAGGAATGTATGGCTCTAGAGATATCCTTATACATTTCCTCCACCTCCTCATCGGCATGTGCCAAGATTGGTGCGTAAACATCGAATCAGCGAAAATCTTCAGCGAATACCGTTTGGTGATTCGTGAGTATAAGGTACGCAATCCTCGCCGACACACTCCCAATCTTTACAACGTTGTTAACGAGAGACTTGTGGACGATAAACCTCCCTCCCCTCTCTTTGGGACAGATGGTCGTCCTTCCGGTGATAGAACGAGTTGCCGGATTCGAGGATTACCTTGTCCCCCCTCTCTGCGGACCTCGCATAATCCTATAATATTCCAGTGTAACTTGTCTATCTCTTCTCCAGGATCTTATCGTCAATCCTCAGGGTGCGTGCGTTATATGTTGCCAGGTCGAGTCGTCGTAGGTGGCAACCGAATCTCCGGTGGAGCAGATTAGCACCCCCTGCCCCGCCGTTACCACGTTACCATGGTTGCCACCGTAGCCAGGAATGGGGGGGGGGGGTGCCGAGGACTGGGGCCGTTTATTTGTGTCGTTGCCCATGAGAGGTATTATGTAGGTATATCAAGTGTGCCAATTTTTTATTCTCTTGTCATTAACTTTGATCATGAAGCAGGTTTATTCGGGTTACACGTTTTTTATTACACAAACCTGAAAGCAATTATAAGACCACCTGAACTTAAAGGGACTTATCACACTTAACTAACTTGGGGGAGGCCTATGTTCAGCAGTGGACTTGTGAAGGGATGTAATGATGATGATGATGATGACATGGCAACACTAGCCACCACTAGCGCCCTCTAGTGTCGAGTTGCTGATGATTACATACACTTAACCGGTTCAGTGAAGGTGACACGCCACGCGTGCCATCGAATACTTTTGTGTGTGGCGTATGACACGCGAGGCGTGTCTTTTTTAAATCGTTATAACTCGCTCAAATTGCTTTTTGGAAAATTTATCCAGAACAAAATATTTATTATTTTGCAAGTTTTTGCATGCCTGCGGCTTCGTTTCTGGATATTTTGAAAAATTAAAATTTTTAGAAGTTGACAACCTTTTTTAACGTGTACATGGTACCGTTTTTACTTTATAGGTTTCTAAAACATGTTGTGGAAAAATACTCTAATAAGAAACAAATGAACAAATAATAGCACTCATTGCGATCGCTCACAAACTCATGTTGTAAACAAGTTTCTAGAAAACAACTCTCCTGTTAAAAAAAAACAATGCCTTTATCTCTTTTGCTTAAAATGGTTGAAGTGCCGACTTATTACTATAATTCGGCCGAATGGACCTACGAAGTACCATGTGCTCTTGTGATATGGTTGGTATGGGTTTAATTTTGCTTGAAAACAGTTCGAAACCGTTCATGCATAAAAAAGTTCGCTAATAAATAGTCTTTTGTTAATCCGCCGCTGTATAGCGCCGGCTTTTTTTTCCTTTTGAAAACACTTGTTTTGCTATTCTTACTAATTAGACATTTTCAGATCGACTTTACTTTTACATTTGTATAACATTAAATAATATTTAACATTTGTAAATATCAATGAATGATATACCTTATTTTTTTCAAGTTAAGGTTCTTTATTGTTTGATATTTACAAATGTTATTATTAGGTGAAAATTTAATTTAATAAAAACCAAGGTTTCCAGGGTGATTTAGCTGTACATACTTATATAAATGATTTTTTATAACAACAAAAATAGTACAAAAGGTTTGTAATATCTTCATAAAAAAAGTCACTTTCTCTCAATTTTAAAGAAAACGCGTAAAAAAACACGTAGTTACCAACTAAAAACAAGTATCCTTCCATTTGTAACTTATGTTTGACGTCAAATAAACTTAAATAGGTCTAAACAAGTAAAAAAAGTATAAAAAAGAACATTACTTTTACACATGGCGGATTGTGTGTGGCGCTTGACACGCCCGGCGTGTCATGAAATATTTGTTCGCCGCCACAGCTAAAAGTGGTCGAAAATTGGTGCCGCAACGAATCGGTTAAGAGACCATGTTCGTCGTCTTTAGAAATCACTTTTATTTAAATGACATTTCGTAGCTTATGAGGAATGAGGGCTAATAATCTTCCACTCACCAGATGTCGCTACTAGCGACTGAGGTAAAGTTTTTTGTTACACAGTGTCATTTATTTGAGAAATTAGTTTTAAATAATAGTTTATCATTGTCTAGAGTATTATATTAATATATAACACAATGCGTCAGTGGTTTGATTTTTAATTTTTTGCACATTATAACTCTTTTTTTTTAAAGTCGTCTTTTAGTTATATTTATAGTTTGGTTTATTCATTTCTAATGTAATTAATATAAAATATAACTAATAACACAGAAAGAAACCTTAAAGATTACATTTTCCTAAGAAATTATCGTCCCCGCTATGAAATCTGTCAAATATTTTACCTCACTCGAAAGTGGCGCCGCCCTGGTGGCAGAAAAAGTCGTGGATGCCCTCATTAATCAAACGTCATTACGATAATTGGACGTGGTTATGCAATAAGGATCCAACCCGAGTTTATGTCAAAAATGTTGACTTGAAAAATAATGTTTGTGGTCTATACTATTATGTGATGTAACAATTTTAGCAAAATTACAAACAGACAGAAACCATACCGATAATTTGAGTTTGTGATATTTGAAGTATGGATACTTCAAATATCATAAACTCAAATTAACTTATCGCGGGTTGGATCCTTTTTGCATAACTACGTCCAATTTTTCTATCTATTAATAATTTAGGATGAATATTAGCAGCATTAATAATAACAGAAAATTTATGAATTTTTCATTTAATAATAAATAATATTTTCACTTTTTTATATTTGTAATATAATATTAAATAAAAAAATATTAACTTTTTATTAGAATTATATGTTTTTTAAATATATTAAATATTTATTACATATGTCAATCAAATCTTAGTATTTAATTTTTTTACAGCAGCTTTAAATATTATCTTACCCAATTAATTGCATTTATCATTTTTTATTTTCAATTTTATAAAATAGATTGAATTAAAAAAATTGAAAACTAATAATTTACCATAACTATGCCGGTTTTGTTAATAATCCATATTTTGTATTGACTCGCGCACTCAGTAAATAGCATATAATGAACTATACGAGAGTGATACTGAAAGTCCTTAGAAAATCAAAAACTGAACAAACTAGCAAGTTATTAGGTGCGAAGTTGGGGCTATAGGGCGGGTGACCCAGTAATTCCACGTCTGACGTCGTCAAGTATCTAATCAATTGTTTGCTTGGCGGTGTGCGAGGAGGCGTTGTCGCGAAGGAGGATCCTACTGCAAGGTCGTTTCTCCCGAACTTTTTCCAAGACAAGTGGCAAACAATTGTTAGTGTACCACTCTGCAGTAACTGTTTTTCGATTCTCTAAAACAATTGTGGCGTAATGACCAGTCCCTCCGAAGAACGAGGCCATCACCTTTTTTCCCACGCTTCGACCTCTCTTCATTTTAGGTGACAACTTCTCGGAAGGAAACACCCAGACAGCAGACTGTCTCTTAGTTTCAGGATCATAACAATAAAAATCAGCTTTCGTCACCCGTAAGTATGTCGAACACAGCACTTGAGTCATCTCCGTTAAATCTTTGAACCATTTCACGACACCAATCAACACGACGGAGTTTTTGGACCTCTGTCAAATTATGAGGTATTCCACGGGCACAAAGCTTCCTGACCGCTAAATGTTCATGGAGGATTTTATGCACTTGACTCATACCGATGCCTAAGCTTGTCCGAATCTGCTGATAAGTCACTCTTTTGTCAGTCTTTATCATACGCCGCACAACACTGATGTAATCTTCATTCGTCGCCGTAGAAGGCCGTCCCTCACGCAGATCATCGGTGAGATTAGTGCGACCACATTTAAACTCATTAAACTAGTTGTAAATAGTGGCACGAGATGGGGCTTCATCGTGAAAGGCCAATTAGAAGTCTATCGTAACTTTCTTGTTGACTTAAATGACATCGAAAGTCATAAAAAATTACTGCAGCAAAATTTTCTCAAAATCTAAATAAAAACTAAAAGATACACACACACAATAATATTGGCAAAGAGTTCCATTTTCAAAATATGAATTTATTTTTTTATTATATCGTTTACAAGTGGTCGGTTCTAAAAACTTTCAGTGTCGCCCTCGTATAACCTTCGCGCAAGCGCAAACAATAAGTTGACAAAATTTTACCGCAATCAGATAAAAAACGCATAAAATATGAAAAAATAAACATACATTTTTATATATTACATAATAATTCAATAGAATCGGGCGTTACTTTAGGCAAAGCCATTATATATGCCATATAAGTTGGTAAAAAAGTCGAACTAGAAATTGATAGTTTTAGAAAATATTCTTATTGGATGATTTCTTACTACAAGCGAACACCACACACTGAATAAAACTACTTTTACGGATTTTATCGCGATTAAAACTATGTACTTATTTTTAATTCCCGACGTTTCCACGTGACCAACGAAGTTGTATGGTTACACAAACCGAACGCTCTATTACGTCCAATAGTGAGTCAGATCGATTCACCAACTTACAGATTGGCTCAACATTTAGCAAAAAAAATATCACCACTCAGACGACACACAAGAGCACCCACTAAGGATTCATACCATTTTGTTAGTGAGATAAAATACCTATTCTTATTGACAGTGAAACCATGGTCAGTTTTGATGTTCAGTCTCTATTTACATGCCTACCTGTTGAAGACTGCATCTCAATTATTACTAGAAAACTAGAGGAAAACAACATGCCAACAGAATATGCAGTATTACTCAGACGTTGCCTTACATTTGGCTATCTATTGTGGAAAGGAGAAACCTACAAGCAAGTAGATGGTGTAGCGATGGGCTCACTTGTATCTCTCATTGTCGCCAATATATTCATGGAGGACTTTGAGGAGAAAGTCCTTCTTACTGCACCTGTCAATCCAAGGTTCTACAAGCGGGACGTAGACGATGCTTTCACAATTTTACCATCAAATAAAGTAACTGCATGTTTGGAACATCTTAATTCCATAAACTCTAAAATTCAATTTACTATGTATATTCCTAGAAAGGCTAACGAATTATTTTCTTCAACACATCTAGATGTGTTAGTCATCCGAAATCTTAACAATACCATAGGTCACACTGTGTATAGAAAAAGGACTATTACTAACGGATATTTAAACAGTGAATCTCACCATCATTTTACACAGTTAGCTATCGTGGGCAAATCTTTGCTACATAGAGCACGAAAGATCTGTGACAGCAAACACCTGGCCGGCGAGCTTCAGCACGTCAAGTAGGTTTTGCACGACTACAAGCTTTGGGTCACAGTGACCGAGTGAAGCCGGCCACAGACGAGAGTGTGCCTGCTGTACTGACATATGTCAGAGGTGTCACAGTCAAGATTGGCTACATTTTGAAGCGAGCTTCGATTAGAACATTCTACAAACCACCGAAGAAGATTTGTCAGTTCTTACCATCTGTCAAGTGTAATATCCTTCTACAAGATGCAGTAGTCGTCATTCAACATTACAGCCCTTCATAAGTCCACTGCTGAACATAGGCCTCCCCCAAGGGATGCCTCAAGCTTAATGAGCTTAATGGAGTGTACAAGTTTAATTGTGAATGAGGTCTCCCGTATATAGAGCAAATAAAAAGATCTATAAAAACCCGCATAAAAGAATATATAGCTGACGTGAAGCACCAAAGCCCCGGAAAGGCTGCGGTTTGTGATTATATGGGACCCCGCCATTACATCAGGTTTGATAAATCATAAATCCTCGTGAAAGAACATTGATTCCTACCAAGGATGATACATGAGGCTATTGAAATTAAAAATTTCCTCCTTTCAATAGAGAAGGCTTAAGTACTGTCACCTGCTTGGGATCCTGTAATTAATAAAATTAAAACTAAACCCAAGCATCCCAGATCGGATCAAAAGTAATAATTAAAAGGCTGAAAGTACTCCGGTTAACTTTGACATCGGGACGTCAATAACCTCAGTACCACGTGACCATGGTTGTTGAAAAGCACCTGAAACGTCGGGAATTAAAATTAGTAGTGTTAAACGCGATAATATTCGTAAAAGAAGTTTTATTAAATTTGCTTGTCTTGTTCTACAATGTCTTTAATATACATACATACATACATAAACACTCACGCCTGTCACCGAGAGGGGTAGGCAGAGATTATGGACTTCCATTTGGCGCGATCCTGAAACACCTCTCTCGCTTCTTCCACATCCATATATCTACGCATACACGCTCGTCGGTTATAGGTACTCTTGATTTGGCCCATTTTCAATATATCGCCAATTTGGTCGATAAACTTTCGCCTAGGGCGTCCCTTCCCGACTCTTCTTTAATATACTGTATTTTTAAATCTTGAAACTGTACTGTAAGTAACCAGTCTGCTTCCGTTATAGACAATATAATTTCACTAGCTGATTTTCCACCCGACGGCACAGGATTCGCCCCGTGTAGTGGTGGGTAAGAATACCCATTACCTCATATCTTCCCGTGGGTGTTATAAGAAGCGATAGAGGGAAACTGAGGCAGAAGATGGCAGCAGAATCTTTCTTATAACAGCAAAAAAACTATAAAAAAACCTGCCGTTGCCACCCGCTTGCCAAGCGTGGCAACCATGGCAATATACTCCCTAATGATTACAGTTCCGAAGAGACGGCCCCCAGTCCCCGGCGGACCCGCCAATCTTGGCTACGGTGGCGACAAGTGTAACGGCGGGGCAGGGGGTGCTAAGAATCTCTGGTGGAGGTTCGGTTGCCACCTAAGATTTCCTAATCTAAGATTCGGTTACCACCTGGCAACATATAACGCATGCACCCTGAGGACTGACGAGAAGATCCTGGAGCTGGAAGAAGAGATAGACAAGTTGCGCTGGAATATTATAGGAGTATCAGAGGTCCGAAGAATGGGGGAGGACATGGTAATCCTCCAATCCGGCAACTTGTTCTATTACTGGGAGGGCGACCATCTGTCCCAAGAAGGTGTCGGATTTATCGTCCACAAGTGTCTCGTTAACAACGTTATAAAGATTGAGAGTGTGTTGACGAGGATTGCGTACCTTATACTCAGAATCACCAAACGGTATTCGCTGAAGGCCGAAGGAAATGTATGGGGATATATCTAGAGCCATGCATTCCTCCAAAACCCCCTATACGGTGTTAATGGGAGACTTTAACGCAAAACTGGGCACAAGAGAGAACGTTGAGCTGAAGGTAGGGAAATTTGGAATAGGGCAACGGAACCCAAGGGGCCAGCAGCTGGCCGGCTTGATGGAGTAAGAGGGACTCTTTATGATGAACTCTTTCTTCCAGAAGCGGCCCTACAGGAAGTGGACCTGGACGAGCCCGACGGTTCGACAAAAAATGAAATTGACTTCATTATGACGACCAGAAATACAACTATTTAGTGATGTCTCAGTGATCGTGAGGGTGAAAATTGGCAGCGATCACTGAATGATGAGAGGCGCACTGAATCTAAACGTTCAGTTGGAGAGGTCACGTTTAATGAAGTCAACGCTCCGTCCCCCTCGTGCTCTAATTCAAAGTCCCGAAACCTTTCAGCTCTAGTTACCAAACCGTTTTCAGTGCCTAGAAGATTGAAATGCAGTGGACGATATGAATGACAAGCTCGTGGAAACCGTCCATGCGGTCGGAGCTAAATTCTGCAAGACCCGCCGCAGAAGAACACAAAATCTCTCCGATCACATTCTTAATCTCATGGCTGTTAGACGGGAAATGAAACTGCAGTCTTCAGTAGATTTGACAGCATACAGGCAACTGAACAGACAGATCTCCAATGCATGCGGTGGGACTTATGCAACTTCAACTGCGTAGTAGATATACTCGTATATTGATGCAAAAGTCTCATTATCCTTAATCCTTATCGTTTAATTGAAGAGATTTTTGTATACATATGTAGTGGCCAGATGTGGTAGAATTGATTGATAGAGATTGAGTGGGACTAAAAATAAGAAACTTCAAAAAGTGTGAGGTATTCAATTCGACTGTATGTATTTCTTTTGTGTGTTACCTAATAACTTTTTTCTGGGTAAATCGATTTCGATGATTCTTTTTTTATTTGAAAGTTGGTGCTTCTCATGGTCTGACTAACAGTTTTTGAGTTATTCTTAATAATTTATATTGAAGTCGGTTGTACAAATTTTTTAATTTTAAAACGGTTCATTCTTTCAAAAGTTATGATTAATATTCTGAAGTTTG
Organism: Parnassius glacialis; assembly: GCA_033319125.1. Taxonomy (NCBI): domain Eukaryota; kingdom Metazoa; phylum Arthropoda; class Insecta; order Lepidoptera; family Papilionidae; genus Parnassius; species Parnassius glacialis. The sequence continues at coordinate 37,517,815 of JAVANC010000018.1, forward strand.
GGGACGAAGTATATATAGGTTCGAACCGAACAGACACACGAATGCGATATAATAAAAACATTGTAAAAATTGAAACTGTAAATGTGCTGATGATATTGAAATAATGTAATGGTTGAAAGAAAAGAATTATTTAAATTATTTCCTTTCAACCATCTTTCTAATTAAATTGTGAAAGTTTCTATGTTTGGACTGTCGTCGTTGAATCACGCTAAAAAAGCAGAGCAGGGTAACTTGTTGCTTCACTGTTGGACAGAGCCCTTCGACGATGAAAGTTGCGTGTAGAAGCTAGCAACAAATAAAACTGCCTTGTATTGCTTCAGTTGGACTAAAAAGTGTTTATTTGATAAAATACAACGAGCTTACTTTTTACAACATTTTACTTCTATTAATGACAAAAAACAAACAAAACCCTTAATACAATAATAAAAATAATATAATATACATAAATACGATGGTATCTATCAACTTCAAACATATTATAAGTATAACTAACATAAATGCAAATCTAGGCAAGATCGTTATAATTCAAGAAAATATATTTAAGAAAGTAATAATAATAAAACTAAACATAACTATTATTAAAATTACACCAAGAAAAATCTAATGCAAAAATTCCCTATAGATCACACATACATTTTTGACCTAACCAAAGTCGAATTTTGTATTTAATACTGATATTATCATTTTGGAAGAACTAGAAAATATATTTACAATTTCTTTTTAATTTTATTTATAAATGCCAACGTTACAATTTTTCGCCTGGATCTGTGACCATATCGCAACCAACTGTTTTTTTCCTTAAAAAAAAACATAATACTATGGAAAACTGAAATGAAATCGGTTTTGAACTGTTGTGTGTAAAAAGTTCGATCTTGTATTCTGGGATTGTCTAAAATCAATTTTATATAGTCTATTTCGGTGTCTCTGTTTGTAAGAAAATATACTCTATTGTAACATGTGGACAGGAGCTGTCGTGAACAATAGGCCATGTTGATTTAAAAAAAAACTATCAAGCTATAAAATATTTGAAATTTTTATAAATATGAAAAAGTTTATGGTTAGCCTTTCAGTTTTTGGATTTAATATGTTTTTTTAATATTTTAATTCTTTTTATTAATAAAAAGTAATTATTAGCTAGCGTCCTTCTTTGCGGAATCGTAGTTCCCGGGTCCTAACCCAACCAAAGCTAATATTTGTCGTACTCATGATTTTGTGTCATGTCTTGGAAGTATTGTGGTTTCTGGACTATCAATTTGACTATGGCATCAGTGAATAAAAATAGTTAAAATAACTTTCTATATGATAAACTAAAATAGATCGCAGTGGTCGAAACCGCTTATAATAAATATATTAACGATTTTTTTTTATAGGATAGGGTGACAAACGAGCACACAGTACACCTGATGGTAAGTGGTTGCTGTGACCAATAGACAACTACATTTATCTTCAATAAAGATTCAAAATGCAGATGTGTCGTCACCCGTGAGGACTAAGATGGAATGCCTCTTTTCCAGTAAAATGGGTCTCCGGTTCTCTAAACTCACCATACAAAACACAGCAGTGTCAATCTGCCATTTTACGCTGGTATTCTGTGAGAGCGTGGTCCTTCCCCGGTCGAGCCGACCTATTCGTGTTACAACTATACTACTAATATAGCTACAGCATGGCTCTACCACGTATAGAAGGTACATGATACAATAAATAATGAATAGAATGTAATAAAAAAATTGAATAAATCAGATTTACCTGTACAATGTCTAACAAATATTAAATTATATGAAAAGGATTTTAAATGTGTTATAGTAGGAAATATGGCTGAAACACACAATCAATGGAAGACAAAACACAATTAATAACGAAAGATATGTCGGTTCAAAATAATTCTCGACAGCCCCGGTGAATAACTTTGTAGAAACCTAACAACGATATAAAATTACCAGTCTATTGTTGTATATTACAATAAATATGTACAAGTAATATGTATAACAGCACCCATTTCAATGAAACAAACATTTCCGCGACAGAGCTACGCCGCCCGCAAGGCTTCCTCGTAGAACAAAAATATTTCTTATATATCACTGTTCTATTATATAAAAATCTATTGTATATCTTGTAAATCTGTATAACTATTGTACTATTCGGTATAAGTAAAAGTTATATTGTTTCAAATAAGTATTGTAGCAAAAATAAGCTAAGCGGACGGCGCAGCTCTGCCGACCGTTTATCGAAACGATGCATCTAATAAAATCTGTAAAAAACTCAATCCAGACTACAAGATCATAAATCTAATATGTTTCATCTTTTATAAAAAATTCAACAACTCTTATTTTATGTGGAACTGTTTCAACAAGTCTCTATTGTGATAAAAATTAATTATTTTTTTAATAATACACGTGACAGCGGTTGGCGAGTGTGGCAGTGTACATACATGTTGCAGGTTACGTCTAGTTAAAAACAAAATAGGCCATCTTTGTTGGCTACCAATTATTTAGTTCACTTATAGTATTATCTAATAAAGAAAATTAAAATAGGTCCTTTAAAATATATTACACAATTTAACGCCGAAACGCGCGTGTATTGCACTCAAATTGCAGCAACTGCAGGTAGGTATACATTTTTCTTAGTAAACACATTATCTGTACAGGATTAAAATATATATAAAAGTGTAACTGAAAATGTTATTCCGGATAAAACAACATCATGCATTTATATAAGAAATGTATTGATTATAAAACTACTGCAAAAATGGAAGACGTTAAAATAATTCGTAGCCAACGATCTAATAAAAATAAATCGTTTACACTAAGCTCCATTATTTATGCATGGGTGAATAACCACTCAAAATACATTACATATATACTAATATTCATATAATTTGGAACCGTAAGTCATTCTGTAAAAGTCGGATATGTTAAATATTATTATAACCAGAAGGACTAACGGTATACTTAGAGTTGCTAGATCCGAAGAATTATTTTTCTTTTAAAGATATTTAAACAAATATCTGTATGTGAACGATTGACAGTGCGATAAATTACAATTTTATATAGTGCGGGTACGAAAACTTTTATAAATATTGTTTTGGTTTAATTTTTTTACAATTAAAAATACAAATGAATAGCCAAAATTCTCGTTAGTCTAGAAAAGAATAAAGAAATTTATGAATTTTTTTTTTACAAATAATCGTATACCAAAGTTAGAATAAATATTATGCTACTAGATGACAGATTGCTTTCATTTTCTAAATGAATTTAAAAAAAAGGAGTTACGCAATATTTTCTTTATCGCACTGTAAACTTAATCATAAAACTTAATCTTAAATGGCGCCATATTAGTTGCGTAAAAATCTCCAAAAATCACTTGACGGAATATAAAATAATAGATCATTGAACTACATACTTAGGGTTGTCATAAATCGTTATTACAATCATCGTGTTCGATTTTATACTCACAAATTAACAAATTAGTTTTGTTTTATGCTATTGTTACTTTTTAATTTAACATTTTGGAGCACGTATTAAAAAAAATCCGATTAAATGACTTGGTTAATGACAACCTCATTAAGTAAGTATAATATGTTGCCAACTAAATTTTAAATATTAAGAAAATGTAAGGTTAACAATTTTGCTTATAAAATTAAGTGCGCCAATTAGCTTATCAGTACAACATATTTTTCGGATGCCATGAGATCATAAATAAATGCAATTTAATTATCCAAAGAGGAATTATTAAGGGATTGCTTGTGTTAAAAGTGTTAAATAGCTCAACTAAATTATTTTATTTGCTATTAACCTTAGCGAAGTTTCTGAATAACTTTTAAAATTGTATTTAATACAATTGACATTAAAATTAGTTTTATGCAAAGTTTATTACCACAATGCAATCTTATTCTCTCCTTTTAATAAAGTAACAACTTAAAATATACAAAATAAGTAGGTATATTATGTTATAAATGGTAGCACACAAACATAAGTAGTGATAAAGAAAGGTATTTTCAATAACTTCTTACTATATAATGTAGAGAAATTTATTATGCGACCGTATTACTCCGGAATTTGATTCCTATACATTTTATAAGCAGCAATAACATGACAAATCTTTTTAGCTTTGCTTCCCCTCGCGGCGTTATATAATATAATAACATAAACATAAACCCCTGTGGTAGTACCGAATTGTTTGCAAGGGACAAACTAAAAATGCAGCTGGATTGTATTAAAAATAAATGTGTGTGGGCCTTTTAAAGAACAAACTGGACGGCACGCTTACAACTAATATACTATGTTTCAAAATTTATTCTTGCAACGGGAAGCGGAAGAAATGATTTTGACATTCACTACATAAGACTGCTCTCGAGAATAACTACAGTACTTAACAAGTAATGTTATAAGAAAAGCAAAACCGTGCTCTCTAAAAGTATTGTACAAAGAAAAAACTCGTAAATTATGACGCATTAATCTAACATGAATAACGTTTAAGGTTGTACGTACACGAGTAATTGAGCAAAACTTAACGAAACACTGAGCAATGCAAATAGAACAGCCTAGAAAGAATATTTTCGTTTCTTATACCATCATAAAACACTTATTCTGATGATTATTATTTTGTTACGCTCATTCATGTGAAAATGACAGAATAAGCACTGCACTGCCTGATTTTTTATCTGTGATATGTACACTAAACACGCTGGGAATATACGAGGTTTAAAACATGCTAAAATAATGTACCTAAAATAATTCGGACACTATAACGGCCGTGCAAAATTGACCGCCTGTGTGTCAATTTTTCACACTCGCGCTAACTTATAAAAACACCTGCTTTATTAGATTGAATATAAGGTACTTAGCACGTTGCAGTAGTACACTAAAATTTAAGTCTATTTCACAATTACTTTTAATAATATTGTTTGTAATAAATGTATAAAATATCATCTGTAATCTCTGTATACTTAATCACCTTTGTTTATATTTAAAAATTAAATCCATTTGTATTGGTATAAAAATCTAATAAGTATAAATCTGAGGTTATTCGACGGCTATGGCACTGTATTGTATGTATTTGTATTCAAACTTTATACTAGGGCACCGCGCGCCGCTCCGAAGTTTTGTAAATAATTGTTCCATAAAATGTATAAAAATACTTATAACTATTATTGTTTAAGGCTGCTGTGTTGTGGCTTAAAGATAAACAGGATTTAATTTTATTAACTAATCGTATTTCTCGTCATATTCCATTCAATGTATTGTATATGTGGGTCTATGATTTATTTAATGCAATCTATAGATGTTCAAAAGCTTTGATTTAGCAAACTCATTGTATATTAATATTTTCTGTTGAAGTCAGTTTCTTTCTTCAAGATTTTAATACGATCAGTTAAAAAGTTGAACCCTGGTAGAAACAGAAATCTAGTCTATTGTCTTGGCGGCGTTCGAGCGGCGTGCGGCACCTTAGGAGGATCACAACATATTGTAAACGCTGTGGAAAATTCTAGTCACGAAAGATAACATTTAATTTTCTTCGATAACGATGTTTTTGATTTGTAAACCTCCAAAAGTTTGATAGGAAAATCAATCGGAAATTAAACTTGTTGACGGAGCTCCTCAATTTTGATTCAAATGCTATCAATTGAAAATTGAAATAATCAGTGTCAGAATTAACACTGATCATGTCTGTACGATATTTAATACGATTTGTTGAATGTTTATATTGCATTTTCAATCAAAACTGATTCGCGTAAATTTCTCAAAACTGTCCAAAGGGCGATAATTTAAAAAAAACATAAAACTTAATGAACAAAATATTGCGTTTTCACTTTTAAAAGTGTTTAAATTATAAACGAGCTGGTGTCCGACTGTGATGTGACTCCGCGTACGCCCACAAATTTGCACACTACTACATCTAATAGTTAATACGTAACAGTCCTTAAGCGGTAGGAAAACGAAACCATCACAATAATATCATAAAATAAGCTATATAATATAAGTTGTCTATAGTTACAAACAGAGATGATAAAACGTTAAAAAGAACTGATGAAATATTCTGATATTGTTTGTTACAGTGTTTATAGTCCGAGCGACTCGTCATAACAGATTCAATAATATAACAAAGTTGATATATTTCATATATCTCCCTCTTTAAATTAAGTAACGTTGTCATTTTTATGATAGCAACACTTAATGGTCTATCCTTTGAACGCAAGCTTCTTAAAGTTTATGGTAATTAAAGATTTCTATACCTAATTGCTTTTTAAAATGATAGGTCGCAGTGTTGCTAACTGTTCAAATTGAAATTAACCCGAGTTCTATTCTACCAGTAACTATTGTGGACGTGAATTGACCGAGGACGCCTCGACCAATATCAGAATACTTCAACAATATGACAAATTCATATATATTTTTATTCTCCCTAAAGCTAAATTTATTTCGCGATGAATGGTCGAATTGCTTGGTAATTCGAGATTCGATAGTCTAAGCTAAAAATAAGCAAAAAGATTACTCTGGCGTACATCCGTCTCAAACCTGAACAAGAAGCACTTCATAACATCACACGCGTTTATCTAATGGGTAAAATCACTAATCTCACTCTTCATAATTAATTTATCAATTCAGTCAAGAGAAAGAAGGCAATGGACTGGCGTCATCCAGCCTTTTAAACAAATGCAAATTTCGATTAATTTAGGAACATAAAACGTATCTTTTTTAAATTATGTTTGGCAATTTCGAGTCATCCTAACCGTAACAAAAGAGAAGCTTTATACAAACTTCGATGAAACAATTTCAAAACATTCACACGACTCCAAAAGGATTCCGCAATCACATTTCGCCACGATACATTATACTTTAACGCTAAGTGAGCGACACCTAACCTATCTAGCTATCACAGTCCTTTGTCAGTCTGACCCTTTCCATGTAAATGAATTTCAAATTGTCGTATCGTTGGAAAACTGGTAACAACCTAAACTAGGCCTATTTTAATATAAGGTGACAGAGAAAAATTTAAAAGTTCTACATTATTTGGCACCTATAGTGTTACGAGTACAAATGTATATCAATAATCTCATATTATATTTCATTAATGGTAATTAAATGTAATAACAGAGTTTCTTGTTTGTACTAATAAACAAAAAAATGTTGATGGCTGAAGGTAACCTACGTTTTTGGTTTGCATTCTCGTTTTAACTGTTTCTAGCGATCCTTTCTATCTGATTTTTCCGCTTTTGGCCTAATTACGCATACATTTATTAAATATTTACCATTAATTTAACGATATTTTGAGCATCAATTATTCTTACATCGCACCCTAAGTTTGCCAGATTACATCTCTTAACACACGTAAATAAAATTAACTTAATAACTCTACAAAATATATATGTATATTTGTTACAAATAGGCACAAAGCGATGTGCCGAAAACATTCATCGCGAAATACTGTAAGTGGTAAAAGAGCAATTGTTACGTTTTTAGATTTCAATGAAGATTTTTTAAATTCTAATATCTGGTTCAATCTGCTTCGATTCAACTAACGTTTCAACCGTACCGGCAAGAATCACCGGGAAACTAATTCTTATTTGGTAACTTAATATTACGGGGCGAAAATGTCACCTGCATTCTCTTTCTCAACGGTAACATTATTCATGACTCTCTTACTGTACATTCGCGACAGACTTCCGATATAGAATAAACGTTTATTTACAGGCCGAAGCATGTTTTACAGCGATCCGAGTTAATGATTATAATTGTCATTCGTATTTGTATTATAAGCTCGCCTTGGCGAGTCGTATACTGTTGTAAAGCCACGTATTTTGGGACGCTGGACGTTCCAAAAAGTTTATTGGTAGAGGCGGTCGGCGACGTACAAGTCGTGGTGGGTCGGCGCGTGGGAGGGCGCGGGGTGCCAGCGCGGCGGCGGCGCGGGTCACTGCGCCGGCAGGCACGCCACGGGCGCGCCCGGCCCCACCGCCGGCTTGAACTCGCCCCCGGAGAACTGCTGGAACGGCGGCGCGTAGCACTGCGGGAAGTACAGCTCCGGCTTCACCACCGCCGCCGCGGGCGGCAGCGGTCGAGGAGTCTTCGCATCGGCTCGTCTCGCTTTAGCGGCGTGCGGGTTCATGTGGTTGTCGATGTGTTTCTTCACCTCCGGCTCGGTAGCGAAGCGCCGCCTACAGTTCGGCATCGGGCAACAGAACGGCCTATCGCCCTGATGCGTACGCGTGTGCTGGTCCAGAATCGCCTTCTGCCTGAAGTCCTTCCCGCATTGAGTGCACTTGTACGGCTTCTCTCCGGTGTGAATGCGGAGATGCTGGTTGAGAATTGTCCGCTGCCGAAAGAAGCGGGGACAGTAAACGCAGCCGTATGGTTTTTCATTGGTGTGGATGCGCAAATGTTGCGTTAAATGTGACTGTTGGCGAAAACGTTTACCGCATTCCGGGCATGGATATGGTCGTGACTCTATGTGGATACAACCATGTTGCAGAAGCGTTGATTTCTGTTTGAATTCTTTTTGGCAAATAGGGCAACGTACATATAATGGCATAGCGCGACCACCTAACACGTCAGGCAGCTTACCACCCTTCAGGTATTGAAGGGAAAGGCTAGAACCAAATACAGCATGGTTGAGACCTTTTGTATCCTTAAAATATGCTGGGTATTGAGCTGTGTCGCCCGGAGAGAAGCATGAACCCCTTTGTTCTCCGTTCTGCCCGTCTGCGTCGCCAAACGTCGACTGGATCTCTTCTTTATTTTCGTCTGGCGGAAAGGGTACATCCTGAGGCCACAGCGTCGGCGTCGTCCCATTCTTGAAGATGAGATGCGGCGAAACGTCTGTAAAAATCAAAGGATTTGATCAGTCATATGTCCAACTAGTATAATTCAGGATAAACGACGAGTGGGTTAATCGAACTGGGGACGGTTACGGGAGCGTCCGGCTATCGGTTCCGCGTCTCGCGAGCGCCCTCCGCAGCGCGGGCGACAAGGGGACCGAGAATTTGACTGATAGGAAGGCCAATGGATGCGAGACCGAATCGAACGAGGTAAGGGCGGCGGGGATCGCGGGCGGCGCTGGCACTGACTCGATCGGTTCGGGTGAGTGCGGGCGACGCACGCGGGGAGCGGGCGGGGGCATATATGTGTGAATATCGCTCGCCTTGGTGTGTGCGGACGTGCTGGTTCAGGATGGCCTTCTGGCGGAAATGTTTGCCGCACTCGCCGCACGTATAGGGCTTCTCACCGGAATGGATGCGTAGGTGCTGGTTGAGGATGGCGCGCTGCCGGAACGAGCGCGGGCAGTACACGCACGCGTACGGCTTCTCGTTCGCGTGGATGCGGAGATGCTGCGTGAGGTGCGACTGCTGGCGGAACCGCTTGCCGCATTCTGGACACCCGTACGGCCGGGAGTCTGTGTGGATGCGTTCGTGTTGCAAAAGGGTCGATTTTTGCTTGAAGTCTTTCCCGCACGTGAGACATTTGAATAGGCGCAGCTCGGAATTTGGATTGTGTTTTCTTGGTTTTGTTGGCTCTGGCTGGACTATGTCGGGCAAATGACGAAGATCTGGTGCACCGTATTGGTCGAGCGGACCTTCTAGTGATAAAACCCCACCGTTCTGTTTGAGATAGTGAAGTGGGAAGCCACCGGTTCCCAACATGTGGCTAGTTGGCCTCGTTTCTTTAAAGTATGGGGTATATTGTTGTTGCAAGTCCGGTTGTACAAAGCAGGGTCCTCGGTCTAAGTGATCTTGGTTAGGCTGCGCCTGCCCTTGGCTTTGTAACTGCTGCTCGACCTGCATATGGTCGGGTGAGGTTTGTTGTTGCTGTGCCTGTTGTTGTTGTTGTGCTTGTTGTTGAGCTTGTTGTTGGGCGAGTTGTTGAGCTGCATCTTCGGCTGTCGTTGGATCGGGAGGAGGTGGGGCTGGGGGGTAAGGCGAAGGCGCCGGTGAAGCCAGTTGTGGTTCTGGTTGTGGCGACGGTCCGCTGGGACTTTGGTGCTGCATGGTTTGGTAGCCCCCATCAAGGACTCCGCTACCCCATTGCGTGCCTGGTGGTGCGCGCTCCACTCCATCTTTGTATAACACGTAGGGAGCTGTCGTATCTGAAAAGAGGAAAAATAGAATATTTTAATGATGTAATAACCACGTGGCAGCAACGCAAGAGAATCTATCAATCCATCATTATATGCTATATTAAATATAGCTGAGTCATGCTGCAGCTGTATTACAAACAGTAGGAACGGGTCAGCTTGTGACAATGCATCTGTATTTTGGTTATTAATCGAGAACAGATGTAGATGTCTATGAGCGACAGTACTCGCTTGACGCGGTGGACTGTGAGCTTGATTGTCACCCTTATTATATAAAAAGAACACTATATCGCCGCATGGGTATTGTAAGAGGTAATTCTGGTAAATGCCCGAATAATCTCATGACATCCGATAGATGGCAGTATGAGTATTTCAGACTAGAAAGAAAGCAGTGTCAAAGGTGCGAGTCATCTGGCACAGCGTACACTAATTCGCCTGCAAAGCATGTTAATTAAGGCAAATGCAGCAGTGGATTGTTACGGACTGATAAAGAAACGACGATTAATTAACACGTGGTAGAGCCATGCTGCAGCTATATTAGTAGTATAGTTGTAGCACGAATGGTTCGGCTCGACCGGGGAAGGACCACGCTCTCACAGAATACCAGTGTAAAATAGCAGCTTAACGCTGCTGTGTTTCGTATGGTGAGTGTAGAGAACCGGAGACCCATTTTACTGGAAAAGAGGCATTCTATCGTAGTCCTCACGGGTGACAACGCATCTGCATTTTGATTCTTTATTGAGGATAAAAAATGTGGATGTCTATGGGTCATAGCAACCACTTACCGTCAGGTTGACTGTGTGCTCGTTTGTCACCCTATCCTATAAAATAAAATAAAAAAAAGATCTTATGTTTACGCAAATACTACACATTGAATGAAACTAGTTGGTTCCCCTGTGAAATTAGTTTCGTAGTAGTGGTTCTAGTTAGCAGTGGGACAATGGGTGCTGTAAAGTACACGAAACGTAGGGAATATGAAATAAGTTAATAAAACGCGATAAATTCCATAAAGCGATTTTCATTAAACCACAAATAACTTAATGTTTGAGTAACTAAAATTTGCTAGGTTTATAAGTTATTACAAATTGGTATGAATAGAAAGGTTGCGTTTCTGAGCGAAAATTACGCGATATCGCGTCCCGCACGAACAATACCTGATAATATTGATTGTGGTGTGGTGAACGTGATTAAAATGTAACTCAAGTAAAGTGTATTTCTGTGCGAAAGACATTTAATATTTTTTATACAATAAGGGTACCAAACGAGCACACAGTCCATCTGATGGTAAGGGGATTCTGTCTTTCACAGAAACCTGTCTTCGATTAATAATCAAAATATAAATGCATTGTTACCCCTAAGTACTAAGAAAGAATGTCTTGTTACCAGTAAAAAGGGTATTTGTTTCTCTACAGCCATCATACGAAACTCAGCAACATGAAGCTTCTATTTTTCGCTGGTATTCTGTGATAGCGTGCTGCTACTCCTGCAGTGTGGCTGTACTACGTTAAATATGAATATACTATTTGTTATGTAGATTTTTTTTATTGGATAAGGGTGACAAACGAGCACACAGTCCACCGGATGGTAAGTGGTTGCTGTGGCCCATAGACATCTACATCTATCCTCTATTACAAATCAAAATGTAGATGAGTTGTCAACCGTGAGGACTAAGATGGAATGCATCATTTCCAGTAAAAAGGGCCTCCGGCCACCTGCACTCACCAAGCGAAACGCAGAGGTAAACCTCTACTTCATGCTGGTATTCTGTGAGGTCGTGGTACCACCCCGGTTCGAGCCGGCCCATCCGTGCGACAGCAAAAGCTGCCGCGTGGCTCTACCACTGTTAGATTAGATTAGATTAGTTAGGTAGATTTCTATGTATAATAAATTTATTAATTTCAATAAATTTATGGAGGAGGACTATCTTCAAGAATGAACTTTTGTTAGATTGAAATGATGATGGTAAGTATGCCGATGGATGCCATAAACGATCCAGTTTACCCTCAAGTTTGCAGCGTGCTTGAAGCGGTGTCCGGTAATCTTGACGGTGTATGGCTATCAGTGTGCATGACAACTCTACTTGAAGCAAAAAATTAATTTCGATTCTGCTGACGATCAAGCTTGCAGCGTCATGTAAACTTGAACGTGTGTATGACCGGTCAAGTATGCATGACGTTAATCGGAGCAATAAGCGAGAGACGCCATGGTTTTAACTGGTGCAGCATCATGAAAACTTGACGGCGAACTTGAACGTGAGGTGTCTATATGGATGCACTGCAAACTGGACGCCGCTTCAAGCACACTGCAAACTTGATGGCAAACTGGACCGTGTACGACATCCATTAAACTCAGAATCGCTGCATGATAATTAATAATAAATAAGAGCAATAAACGCAAATAACCATAAGAGTTACTATGTTGGGTTAAATAACAAAAGTATTTGTTATTTAACCCACATAGAATTATTTAACCTACTATACTAGCGACCTGGTTCCGCCTGCATAGATCCCGGTCGGTAGTATCCAATCTATTAATCTAATAAGATGGCGTTATTTTAATTCAAAATATCAAAGACCATTTATTTTATTAATTTTTTGTTTTTTCGTCAAAAAAAGCTGCAAGTTTTTCAGATAAAATATAACCTAGATCAACCCTGGCTTTGCTCTCTACGAGTATCTGTTCGCGAAGTTTCATTCGGCTTAGTCATTCTGAAGATAGACAGACAGATTAAAATACATTTCATGTCTTAATGACATTCAAATAACCGCCTTAGGCCAATGTAAGGCAGTTATTTCGATATTACAGACAGACACTTCAACATTATTTATATGTATATCTAGATAAGATGTTAGTATTAATTATGTCGATACAATATAAAATAAGTGCCACTATAAAACCAAAACAAAGTTGGTTCTAGTAGTGTTAACTGCATAAAGTAAGTTGAAGTCCGCGATTTCATCGTTAGTAAATTTTTTGGTAGAAGTACCTACAAGGCTTATTTCACCTTTCTATTTTTTTTTGTTTATTTATTACAGTTATTTGTAGCAGAAATTGAGGCGAGAGTACTATCCTAAAATGAAAGAATCGTTTCGCTTCAGTAACTTTGTAGCATATACTCTGTGGTCTGTGGGTCGCCATTCCACAGCGGAAAACATGCGAGATGAAATCACGTAAACAATCACAAGTTCTCGATTAAACGCACTGTAAAAGGTACTCATAAAATGAGTGCAGTTTCTAATGATTCACTTTCTCAACGACGTAGATGAATGATACCGGGTAAAAACGCAAGGAAACATCCATTTTCTTTTCCCGCCCAAAGTGAAATGCAAATGGCGGATGCAGTGCAAGTGCGACCATTATCGTTTTAATGATAAAGCGCTTATATTTAATTTAAAGTTTTAAGTAAATTGCATTGAAAATATATTATATTCTGCTTTGTTTCTTAACAACGCTTTCAATATGAAACCTGAAATTCTCACCTCACCGTTTTTTGTACATTTTCATATTTCTCTTCAATCATATTACTGCAAATAAAAACAATTAAGTTCAACCAATAGTGTTATATACGGTCGTGGCTCAGATGGTTAGCGCTCGCTGTAAATTTCACAATACGCGGGCAACCCAGGTTCGATCCCCTGCCGGAACCAAAAAAATTGTTAATTGCAATTTTAAGTGCTGATTTACCGCGTGCTCGGCGTTGAAGAAAAATATCTTGAGGAAACCTGCATGTCTGAGAAATAAGAAAAAAAATTATTTCGGAGACATGCGAAGTTCGCCAACGCGCAAGCGCGGCGGATATTTCCTTGTCCTAAAACCCTCTCAGAAATGAGAGCAGGCCTGTGTCCATCAGTGGGATATATATAGGCTGTAACTTCAACTTTTAATAGTGTTATATCACTGATTTTTATTACACTGCTATTCTTTCAAAAATTGATTTTTTTGTGTATAACTATTATAATATAGTATACGATGACTTCTAAAATTAAGACTAATATAACAGAGTGAGATAAGAGAGTAGAGAGAGACTAGGAGATGGGGCTGATGGAGGCATTTTACAGCTTCATTATTTGATTTTAAATTTGGCGCGAATAATTTCCTTGCTACAGATAAAAAACATGCATCATTAAGACGCCAGATGAGTAATGGGAGTACGTTCTTGTCCTCTTGTTAATGATTCAGCTCTTCTCTTGTTGATGACAGTTACCGAAAATGGATAATGGCCGAGTACAGCCGGCGTGCTAATTTTTCGGCCTGGACATTTGAGTAACATAGTGTAAGAACCAATTTATATGGATTATATTTCGTATCCAATAATACGCCTTGACCGCCCCGGATAATTAATTCAATTCTAAAGCCAATATTTTTTTACGTGTTAGAGCTCCGCTGCAGCATGTTATGGCTGCAGCCATTATGGGTCAGCTTGACCTGACCTTGAGAATACCAGCATAAATAGCAGCATAATGTTGCTGTATTTTGTATGGTGAGTAATGAGAAACGGAGATCCTTATTACTGGTAAGGAGGTATTCCATCGTGATAGAGGATTGATGTAGATATCTATTGGCATTCACTTACTATCAGGTGTACTAATCTTGTTTGTCACACATACTTCTAAAACGCCTACACTTCCCGTAAACGATCCATGAATCATCCACTGGTACATATAGATCGCTTTCATGGAGGATTATTATTAACTAGTAAGTTTAACAGTATTAAATGTTATACTATTATATTTTTTTGTTCTTTTAAAAAAGACGTTACCCCCACACTAGGATTTTCTCTTGTGTCGTGGAGGCAGCTTACAAACATAAATTGCACGAGGACAAACATCCAGGCCCGGAACAATTATTTGTAGGGCATACAGATACTTGTTCCGTGCGTGATTCGAACCCGCGGCCCCCAGCGCAACAACTTATTGCTAAGCCACTGCGCCACGGAGCCATCCTATTATATTTATAATTTAACTATTTTCTTTAACGTCTTTTAAAATTACAACGCTCTATCATTAAAATTAGCTAAATCGCTTTGATTTCTGTCAGCCTGTCAAGATCGACTTCGTGAAGGCACTGAAGAGCCCGGGATTAAAAAGAAAACAAGCATATATTTACTTTACCGCTGAGTATAGGCCTCCTCTGAGCGAAGAGTTCTGTTTTTAATCGTCACGATTAATTAGTAGATTATTTCTTTTTTTATTTAAATTTTATTCATGTAATTTCTAAATTTTTAGTGTCACAGAATAAATAGTAATAGGAACACGATAACACAACTAATTCAATTTGCTACTGATCATTACAAACTAATGGATGATTAGAATCTAAGAGAAAGTAAGTATAAAATATTTTTGCTGTAATCTAAAACAAATGAAGGAATTGTTTATTTTTTTAAAATTTAGGGTGACAAACGAGCACACAGTCCACCTGATGGTAAGTGGTTGCTGTGGCCCATAGACATCTGCATCTATCTTCGTTTGCGAATTAAAATGCAGATGCGTTGTCAGCCGTGAGGACTAAGATAGAATGTCTCTTTTCCAGTAAAAAGGGTCTCCGGTTCTCTACACTCACCATACGAAATACGGCAGCATTAAACTGCTATTTTACGCTGGTATTCTGTGAGAGCGTGGTCCTTCCCCGGTGGAGCCGACCCATTCGTGCTACAACTATACTATTAATATAGCTGCAGCATTGCTCTACCACGTTATTACGTTAATTTTAAAGGCAATAAGAGAGGAAAATGTTGGAAAATTACAGCGTATTATTAAACTAAAAGTGGAATGTATTATTCAACTCGTACCATACGTTAGGGTATTATGTTGTACCTTATCCTGCATCATAAATTTACGTTAAGAATGTTTAATTTTTTTTTAAACGAACATCATTGCTCATCGATACAGAGTAGCTTAGGGTTCATTCGTAAAAAAAACTAACTCGCTCCATCTATCTTGCTCGGGCGGCCATCGTTAATAACTTCCCAGAGATGTACTAAACGGCGATAAAATCGTGCTACTACACACTTATCTCAGCCACAATCGATTTGTCGATATCTTGATTAGTGAACGTGACTGAACTATCTTAGTCAGGGTTGCCATGTTATTTATGGGTTACCAAATATAAAAATGTTATAATGTTATGCGGGTATTATACGATCTTGTAATTGTTCAACTCGAAATGGTTGTCAGACCATAGCTAACTAGTTTGAACAACAAACCGTCCTCCCTTAAAGACGACGCAAAAATAAACCCTGAATAAAAAAGGCGCGGTGGATGTTAATTATAAATGGAAACAAAAGAGTTCTATATCGTATGTCACGATCGTTGAAGGATTGGACAATATGTTTAGAGCCAGCAATATATATCAATATGGAGAAAGAATGATAGTTACCTATAACGAAAGAGAAGATGCAATCAAACATTTTCAAACAAAGCATTAAACATCAGCTGTTTATTATGCTTTATTTATCACCTACACTTATCCATCCATCATCAGTTTACTGAAATACGCTGCACATATGCTTCCACCAAATACTGCCATAAAGTACAGTCTTGCTTTTATATACGTTTGATTTCTTTTTCTACACTAGTCTCATTCATCTGTGTGGGAATAAGAGGCAGTAACCATTACAATTGCCGTAAGTTCGAATGTCAGTTGGAACCATGTTCATCGAGTCTGTATTGTTTTCGGTAGCATTCATGTGATCGCTCGCTTCTCTGACGTTGCATCCAACCCTTTTTTGGGCCTTATCGCATCCTTTACATCGGAAGAAGTTGAGAGGGCAACCTCTGTGGTTATACGTATACGAGTTTTTAATATGTCCTGCGTTATGGTTAATTTCCAACAGTTAGAGTATACCGAAGTTGTCGAATCAAACAAGAGAAAATAATTGATCCAATGAATAAATAAATTTACATTACTAAAAAGTATTTTGGTATAGATTTTAATAATAAGATAATTTAGATTAAAATAATTGGAACTAGGTTCTACACTATGGCGAACACTAATTTAATATTTCTTTTAGAATTAAAATAGGAGCATGGTTTAATATAACTTCTCGTAAAACACCTACGCAGATGATGCAGAGATGTGCTGAGTTTTTCAATAAAGTTTGTTGTGGATACCGTAGTCTATCAGGTCTAGTACAGGTATTTTAGTGACGTGTGTTCGTTAGTATGCAGTCATATTAAGCGTGGGTTGTGACCACATTATATGGAAACAGACATTTAAAGAACTTAACGTATTTTGCATAACAATTATATAACGTATATCAGGAGCCTTTTTAAGTCCACTTTTGGATATAGGTCTTTCTCAGAACGTCAGTTGGCATGTAGTTGTAGATTGCAGAGCTAATAATTAGATAATTTATGTTTGACAAAAAGGCATTAAAAAGAAAAAAACGAATATTACTGCCACACGTCATTTATTTAATTTACACTTTTATATGTGTGATATATGTTCATTAGTACGAGGATCATGTTTAGAATTTTTTTCAGAGTATAGGTAGCACATTTAAATCGTATGATATATGGGGGGGGGGGGGGTATTTACCGATGTGGACTATTTATAGGCTATAACGGTAATAACTCAAGTATATGTATAAATATTATTATATATATTATTTTTAAATGTAGTAGAGCCTTGCTGCAGCGATATTTCTGGTATAGTTTTAACACGAATGGGTCGGCTCGACCGGGCAAAGACCAAACTCTCACAGAATGCCAGCGTAAAATAGCAGCTTAATGCTGCTGTGTTTCGTATGGTGAGTGTAGAGAACCGGAGACCGTTTTCAAAGAGGCATTCGATCTTAGTCCTCACGGGTGACAACGCATCTACATTTTGATTTGTAATAGAGGATAGATGTAGATGTCTATGGGCCGCAGCAACCACTTACCATCAGGTGAACTGTGTGCTCGTTTGTCACCTTTATCCTATAAAAAAAATACATAAACAACTTTACAACATTTATTGCAAAAAATACCAGCGTAATATGCGCTGGAGTTTCATCAAGTGACAACAATCGCAAGTTTATATCATAAATTATAAACAGATTATGAACAATAACATCTAGGGCCAAAACTTTTTTAAATTAATTTATTTGCAAGGAAAACTAGTCCCTGCCTACACCGCTGGTTGACAGGCGTTGAGAGTTTATGTTTTTTGAATACTATCACTATAACTTATTTTGGCATTGTTCACATTATTCCTATTTAAAACATTGAGATATAGTGCGAAAAGTACATTACGCGCGAAATATATAAGTCTTTACATGAGCCATGAGACAAGGATTTATAGCCGAATAACATCTGTTTATAATCGACCTCCGGATAAATAACGCGAGAGGAAACACGTCCAAATGATTTCTTCTTGACAGCGAGGTTTTAATGACGTGTGGTGCGCGCTTAAATCTTGTATCTTCGGCCGGATGGCTCCACATGTGGGGTGTCATTTCGAATTAACTTTTTTGTCTTAACCCTTTTTAAATTATAGCGTTCGAATGACGTACGTAGCTATGGGAATGCGTTACCCCTTTTCTTACGAATCCTTAACGTTGTTTCTAACGCGTTAGTGTTCCTTTTATTACGGCGTTTTATTACATTTCACATGTATTTATATCATAAGGAAGTGCATATGCACATGATGTGAAAGTTTTAATTTTCGTGACGGATTAATGAGATTTTATTTCAGGCTTATTCACATGTGACGTGATGTAAGAGTTGGTATAAAATTTCTAGAACAACATGGACGTTTCTTTCTTGCATTACATTTACAATTGTAAGTGTCATCACCAATTATTAAAGTTGAAGTTCTATCTTTTTTTTAGGTTCGGGTGACAAACGAGCACACAGTCCACCTGATGGTAAGTGGTTGCTGCGGCCCATAGAGATCTACATCTCACCCGTGAGGACTAAGATGGAATGCCTCGTTTCCAGTAAAAAGGGTCTCCGTTTCTCTACACTCACCATACGAAACACAACAGCATTAAGCTGCTGTTTTACGCCAGTATTCTGTGAGAGCGTGGGCCTTCCCCGGTCGAGCCGACCCATTCGTGCTACAACTTTACTACTAATATAGCTACAGCATGGCTCTACCACGTAAAAAATCTCCTCTCCTCTTGTAACTATACTGGCTTTTAATACTTTTCAAACCGACCACAATAGCGGGTGCTACTAAGTGGCTGATGCAGCTAAGAGAGTGGTACCTACCAGACAAACTCCTTGTCAAAGAGTAGCTCTATTACCTGGTACACAATTCACTAGTACTTAACAATACTGAAGTGATTCTTTAATATAACTCTCATTAATTTCAAATTAGGTTTTATTAGGTTTGAATTCTATACTGCTGTCTCACCAATTAAAATTAACATAGAGAAAAATATTATCAAATCAGATTTTTTTTTGATTTGACATCGGAGGATCAATGATTTTAATATCGAAGCTTTTTGGACTTTGGCACATAAAGATAGAATCAAATTATTTGTTTGCTTTTAAATAACTTTAAAGGTTATTATAGTTACTATACGAAGGCAAAACTACTATGTTATTGATGATAATATTATGAAACTACCATGTCAAACTATGTAATTAACGTAGATTATAAAAATCAAGGAAATTAATAATAACTTCATTACTATTCATATTTTATACAATATCAGTTTCTATTGAAATAATAAAATATGAAAAAAGGAACATAATATATAAAATGATAGATAATAACCAACTGATAATTAACCAGCTAAAAATTATATGGAGCACAAACAAGGGAATGTGAGGCAGTAGGATGAGGGCTAATGGAGTGGTAGATCGTTGTACACGGGCGCAGCTCAAACTGGTCCTGCGAGTCCGCCCCTTTCCTGCACTCACTGGCTATTATTGCAGGTAGCGTCCACAGCAACAGTGATGGTATTGTGTTAATTTAAATTTGTATAATGTATAGCGCAGTATCCATAGAGTTGTTTGGATTTTTCACTATACAGGGTTATTTTGCAGTAATCGGCCATTTGCAGAGAAGGTTCAGAATAAGAAATACAGGCAAAATTTAAAAAAATGTCAACAATTCTGTCCTTTTTATCTTTTAAATTCAAAATGCGTGGTAATGCATTATTTTAACTGATTTTACTGCACACGCACGTTCGTAAGGGTCGATCGGTAGGCAAAAACGTTGTTGCCCATAATAAATCACATTCAATTTGGGATAATTTCAAATAAAAGTAGAAGCTTTATTTACTCGTATTTTCAAAAACTGCAAAAACGATATATCCTGTGTATATTTCATAGTATTTTGGTCTTTAAACATTTGAATGTAAATTTTTTTCGGATCGAATGTTTAAATTATACATTTGCAAGTTATTTTTTTTTTCTAATTGGATGTTAAATTATGTATTTTGCTAATACGAATAAAATTAATTTCACTAGCTTAGAATGAACATTATTGTTCAGTATAAAATATTCTTAATAATTCTATGTTGATAATTAATTATGCAGGTGAGCTAATATCATTTTAACGTTCCTTGTAGTGGTGGCGAATAAAACAATTATCCCACCGTGATTCATGTGTTCGAAAAGGGAATTTCAGAGAAATTTTGACGTTCTTGTCATGCGCAAATGTTATGTGACGTTCTTTCGTAAATATCATATGTATGTGAATGTAGTAATAGGCGACTGAAGGCAACTCAAACAGGAGACAGGTAGCAGCATCTTCTTGACAACAATTCAAATAATAAAAAAACTCTGGTTACCAACCAGAAGGCAGTGCCCACACACAATGTGATGATGTTGTTCTCTTCCCTCTTTTAACACAGTAGCTCCTTGTGTATGTTTTCGGAAGCTAATAACTATCACAACATATAATACCTACTTTCTAAGTGCACGTACAATTACAGCGTTTGTTTGTACACTTAAAACATGAACTTTTTAAGTGTACACAGTTCACAGTTCAGCTAGTAAAATAAATTATTTTTGTTTATATGTGCGCTTGCGCACTGTACCAGTGTTCGCGGATGATCGGAGCCGTCATCCAACTACTTCACGGGATTATATCTTTACAAACCATTCCTTACCAAAGAATATCATCATCTACACATCTGTTGCTTAAGAAATAAGAGTCAGGTTTCGCTTTCTTGGGTCACAGGTGATTTTTGTAATCTAGATCGAGATTCGAATGAGTATAAAATAACATAATCGACAAGAGTAGTGGAGTTTTAAGCAATTATTTGTGATTGCTGCGCACGCGTACTCTGACAAGGGGTATGCATGATCAAAAGTCATATCAAATACTTTACTTTTAAATTATCAAATTAAAGGTTACGAAATATTAGAAGAGGTAATTAGAATTTCACGTTTTTTTACGTGGTAGAGCCAGGCTGCAGCTATATTAGTAGTATAGTTGTAGCACGAATGGGTCGGCTCGACCGGGGAAGGACCACGCTCTCACAGAATACCAGCGTAAAATAGCAGCTTAACACTGCTGTGTTTCATATGGTGAGTGTAGAGAACCGGACACTCTTTTTACTGGAAAAGAGGCATTCCATCTTAGTCCTCACGGGTGACAACGCATCTGCATTTTGAGTCTTTATTGAAGATAGATGTAAATGTCTATGGGTCACAGTAACCACTTACCACCAGGTGGACTGTGTGCTCGTTTGTCACCCTATCCTATAAAAAAAATATTTTGTTTAGAAGGAATAATGGTAAGTGCACAGTCTATGTTATGATATTTTTCATACTTATTTTTCGTTTTGGTTCGGTGGTACATATTTTACTATAGGATCCAATTGGTAAAAATTTTACTAAGAATTTTATTTACTATACACTTGTGGTCGAAATTCGACCAAAATGTGTTGAAACGATGCGTATTTGTTTGCGTGGGTAACTTATTTTGAAATATTTTTTCCGCGAAGACAAGGCTAATGTATCTTAGATCATACAGATTTACGCTACTTACGCATGATCAAAATGCTTTTATTTAATTAGTTAAAGTTCTTTTTATTGAAAAAATATGTGTGTATGTTAACTTTGTACCTGCATTAACAGTAATATACACATTTGACTTTTTTATACTTCCATAATATGGCACAGAACTTTTTGAATGCTTAAGTTTAACTCCCCTATTTTTTATGATAAATATTAAAGGTATTTCAATTTTAAACGTTCACGTATTAGTATAATGTTTTTTAGATTAATAAAGCTCGGTGATGAAAGGAATGAAAAAGAAAAAAAAAACAAAAACATGTTGAAGATACATGAAAGATAAAAGCTAAAACAATAAATAATTCCAGGATATAAGAAACGTCTTTTTTAATATCTTATATTGATTGGGCCGCGCGGCGGGCTCTTCCTTGCTCTAAAACTCCTTCGCAAATGAGAACCCTGTGGCAGGCAGTAAGATGTTACTAGTGTATTTATTAAATATTTGTTGAAATGGTTTATTGTGTAATAAATCTTACTGATAATAAAAAGCTAAAACTTAAATAAAAGCCTTAATACATTTTCTGCGTACGATTCGTTTGAGTTTATTAATAATAGTATCTTTCAGCAACAACTTCCGACAAGTAAGCATCAATGAAAGTGGGGAGGAACGTAACTCCTCGCACAGGAAAAACTTCCAAGCTGATGTTTTGACTGCCGAGATTTGTTCCTGCAATAACCTCGCAATTGGTTATTTTAGTGTTTGGTGATTCATAAAACTCGTTAACTTACACTGTTGTCCGATCAACAATGAGAACAGGATGCCTGGGCGGTTTGGGAGACGTGCTGAGTCATCGGCTGCGATCGCCTTTGTGACGCTCAGTGACTTCAAACAGTCTTTAGGATCACGCTTCGGCGCGGTTACGGATTTGTGTTTCGTTTGCTTACTTTATTGTAGAGTATAAACCGTTACTTTTTTTTTAAATTCATGAATGACAATTTGGTGCCAAAGTACCTTAGAAGTCACGTCCTTTATTTGATTTATTTATTTATTTAATATTTTTAACATCTACCTTATAATAAGGGATATAAAGGGCGGACGTAATGCCTCGTGGCATTCTCTACCAGTCAACCCTGGATGATTTGAGAAGCTGTGGCAGGTGCAACAACCACTCCATAAGTTAATAAATAAGTAAAAACATTATATCTTACAACAAAAAGCAAATAAGAAATATGTTTAAGATATACAACAATTATTTTGTTGTGATTATCATCGTTTGTTAATATACAAAGAATTTCTTAATACAGAGACTTGTCTTAAACTTTCCGTATTTAATAAAAGGGTTGCCATGATATCAGATACAGACTCGATTTTACTAGATTGTAGTAGGACTTCTTTCCTGAGTAGGTACCACCCTCTTAATTCTCAGAGGTGATGACGCATCTATATCTTCCTTGTTTGACGTTGGCTACATTTACCTGATCTTACGAATAGGTGGACTCCCTACGTAAGTTCCTTTGCCACTTTAATTAAAAAAATAAAATATATTTGCGTCTCAAATTGTAGACCGTGTGAACAATGTGTTTTGCATAAATGTATGTCCGGGAAATGTTGGAGACGGGTAGCTTAGAACTGCCTATGTCTATATCTTAGCGAGTGCGCTTGTGACAATATGTGGCAATGTTCTAGGTTAATAATATTTGGAATTTTCTATAAAAAAAGTTTGAAGTCGTGGCCGAAATTGACCGCGCTTTTTTGTTTGTTTAGAAGTAAGGTTGTCAAACTAGCTCACGTAATGTCTGTCCTCGTTTAAGTACCAAAATACAAAATGTCTTGTCATACCTGAGGACCAAGATGGAAGCCTCACAACACGAAACACAGCAGCACGAAGTCGCTATTTTATTCCGGTATACTGTGTGAACATGATCCTTCTTTGATCGATAACACCCCCAATGTTTTTGAAAGACTTATTCAAAAATACCCCACATGATGGAATAGACAGGTAAAAAAAAACATCCTCCATTTACTTGTATGGGAAGTACCCAAAATAAAAAAGTTTTTTAAGATTTTATTTCACAGTTTTCTAGGCGTGATTAATATTTATAACTATGCCAAATTACAGATTTGTAGCACTTGGGGTCTCTGAGCAAAACTGCGGACGGACGGACGGATATGGCGAAACTATACGGGTTCCTTGTTGGGTAACTACGGAACCCTAAAAACGAAAGTGTTTAACTTTGAGTTTTATAAATATACTTATTTATTATAACTAAGAAATTATTATTTTAACTTTGGCTTCTCAGTCTAGTAATACCAGTCGAAAATTTTATATATCTGTATACAAAACAAGAGTAGTTTTAAAAAAAAGTGATATACTTCTCGTATTTGTAAATATTAGAAAAAAAACAACAAGCTAGTAATAACAGTTACTCCACTTCACAGGTTCAGTAATACATGGCAAGTATACACAAGGCTTATATAACACCAAATTCAAAATTGCGACTAGACCAAGAATGTATATAAAAAGGGTTATTACAATATTAATGAATACATGGTTAACAATAACTCTTGGGAATGAGATGATCGCTATCATGCTATTTTTAAAATCATTTTTATATTTTTATGCTACAAATATTACTGTAAGCTATAACTTACAAAAAGTGCCACTGGGTATCTTGATGGTTCTTCCGAGCACAAAGGTTTGTTTCTTTACGAGTGGTAAATGTAGAAGTGCAATTACGTGGTATCTATTTTTTATTTCAATGTTGAATTAAAATTATTCCATTCTATTATTAGTATGGTGTCTGTCTTTTAGGTATCTGTTTATTAAAAAAAACAACGACAAAGCTTATCTTTAAAAAGAAAACTAACTACAATGATGCCGTTGTTATACATTTGCTGATATATATGTTTTTATTATTTTTGTTTATATTGTTGATACAAGAGAATTTTTCGAAGCGAAATAACTACGAACTAAAGTGATTGTGTTTTATTATTAGTGTAGTTTTAGATTGTAATTAGTGTTGTGTAATTAAATTGTCAATTTTGGTAATTCAATCGTTAGTTTTAATTGTCGCGAACCCCAAGCTCGTAACAATATTATTTAGGGCCGTGGTAGCACAGTGGCTCGTACCGGTAAGCGAAGTAAGTGTAGGGCGGTCCCCCGCTAGATACAGTGCCGACCTGCTAGGAGATGCAGAAAATCGATGGATTCAGGTGACTTGATTTGTACGCGTAAGGGAATCCATCACCTGTCCTGTAGGTGTCGATAATGGGATAATATGCCACTAAGATCTTATAACTTTCGACAGATGATAATATAATCGAACCGCTTATGTTGGGCGTAGGGCTTCTAGAACCGCTCCCTTTCCAGGAACCGGTTCTTTCGGTTCCAAACTTTTGCCGGAACTGGGTACCCGGTTCTTTCGGTATTTTTCTTTCTTTTAGTTTGGAAGCTACTTTCGTTCAATGTGAATAACGATGTTATAATCATATTCATAAATAAAACAGTTTATTGCAAATAGTAGGTACTATTTGTTATTTTTTAAGCCTTTTCAAGTCTTTTGGTAACAATCATTTCTGAGTACATAATGGAATACTAAGTAAGTACTTAATGTATCTAAATATTATAAATGATCAGTTCCTTTTATTTGGTTAACGTAAAGTATTTTCTGCCGACTTCCAAAAAGGAGACGGTACTCAATTCGACTATATGTTTTTTTTATGTGTGTTACCTCATAACTTTTTACTGGGTAAACCGATTTCGATGATTCTTTTTTTACTTGAAAGCTGGTACTTCTCGTGTGGTCCCATATGAATTTGATCAAGGTCAGACCAATAGCTTTAGTGTTATTCTTAATAACTTATATTGAAGTTGGCTGTATAAATTTTTTAATTTTAAATCATGAAAAGTAATTATTCAAGTAATACTTGCAATAGTTTCTTCCTAATGAAATATAAAACAAATCAAACATTTCATTAACTAGGAACATTCCTTTTACAATGATTGCACGTAAACAGCTATTTAACATTACCTTAAATTTTACATATTGATAATAAATCAATCATTCAAAGAAATTAAATAAAATATCATTACAAATCATACCATGTGCCATAAATAGCAGAAATGGTTAAAAATACGTTTTTCTATTTTTTAATAAATTTTTTAATAAATCTTTTCGTGACCCCTGAAAATCGGGAATTCCCGGTTCTTGTGGAATCGGGAAAAACCGGTTGTCCTAGTCGGGCGTAAGATACCTGGATCTGCCAAAAAAATCAGCGTCTAGTACCGCGATCGTCAATACGCCTGCCAAGACTGCGTTTGAGGTTGAGGAATATCCTCTCTTCTGCGGGAGAGCCCCACGTCATTCTTTTATTGTCTAATGATAATGATCATCTTCAATTTTTTTTCTCTTTATTTGGATCACCAACAGACGATACACAATACTAACAAAACTATAACTCAACAATGCGACTACATGCTATGGTGTTCATCTTCTTACAGGTGACCACAACTTACATTTTTTTTTCAACAATTTGACATACGTGTGATGAAAACTTTTTAAATTTACTTTAACGTTACGCTAATGCCTAAAGTGCTGAATACGTTGACTTGGTAATTCGCATACGATTACTACGTACGCACGCCTCAGTGAATGAAGACGTTTCGCAAAACGCCAAGTGTCAGTAGACGCATAAAAAGTGGACGACACATAAACGGTCGTCGTAAAGAAATTCCACGGTCGCGATTTTAAGGGTGCTGTCACATTAGTGTTTTAAGAATTTAAATATTGGTTTTATTCGCATTTAAACCATAGTGTGATGCGCATGTACACAATTTGAATAAAAATTTAATCTTCGATACCCTCTGGACGTGAATTTATGGAATTTGATAAAATACTACTACTGTGATATGAATAATTATTTAATAATAATTTGATATGTCCAAAACTTTAAATATGTGCATTGCAGATATGAAGTTTTGGCGTTTAAATCGTAAACAGTAATTTAAAAAATCTTTATTAACTAGTTTCTTTGCAGTTAACTAATAACACAGATTTAAATATTAGATATTGTAAGCGGCAGAGTCAGCAAAGGACGCCCTAAACGGAAGTTTATCGGCCAAATTAGTGATATATTGAAGATAGGCCAAATTAAGAGTATTCTTAACCGACGAGCGTGTATGCGTATATACACATGTAAAGGAGGTGAGAGATGTGTGTCAGGATCGTGCCAAATGACAGTCCGTAATCTCTGCTTACCCTTCTGGGTGACAGGCGTGAGTGTGTATGTATGTTTTGTTACGTACATTTAAATTCTTTCCGTGGAATGTTCTATATTTTTATTTAGTGTCCTTTTTGTTCATTCAGAAAGAAAAGATTTGGCGTCATCAAAATGAGGCAGCACCCCTAAGTTTTTAATCTACACGACATCGGTACCGGTTGTACGCACCACACACGACATATCGCGTCGCGACAATTTATTTCGGTTCGGGGCAATGCACTTCGTGCATGCAGCCCTGAGAACCGCGCGACGAATAAGAGAGTAAACATGACGCTGGGCGAAGGGAAAAAAGTAAAAATCAAGGCTGTTGAAATTGGTCGACGTGGCTCAACCTAAGTTGCGGAAGGGCCACTTGTTCTGCACTGAAGTAATCGTGAATAGGCGAGAGATGTGACGTTTTCAAACGAATTTTTTATAAGAGTATCTCTTGAACTAGATAGTGGAAACTGCAATTAGTATTCAACCTTTAGTTTTGTGTAGTTTTTTTTTATTTAAATTTATTTTTATGCTATTAACTTTAAAATATTTCAACTAGCAAATTTTAGGCCAATGACCAATGGATTGTAAACTTGTGTAACAATGCCATTATTGGAATAAAAACACGAGCAAAAATTTTAATACGCGAAAACAAAAGCTTTATACTGTTTACATTTAAAGAAATGATATAATAAATCTCTTTAACGGTTTCAACCGTAATTAATGGCGTGTTTGTACACTCACGACAACTAAAGAATGGGACTGAACGCAATAAAACATTAAAACAGTCCATGTAACATGGTTGCACTTTGTTATTCCTGAAATAAATGCAATGGACTCGGCGCGGCGCACCGAATTCGTGAGTGACACGAAAAGGCAATTTGAACAGCGCTAATTCAAAACATCGAAAGTTTATGTTTTTAAACGATCACTTATATCTGAGTCAGTCTTTTGACCAGTGTTTTAAAATTTAGCATATATTATGTATTCGTAATTTAAGTTGTGATTGCAGCGTTTGTGTGATCATCTTTCAAAGGGAAATTTCGCGCCAAAAGATATGGTCCACAAATCTTCAAAACTACGGTTAGTAGTAATTAAAGCGAAAGATTTGCAATAACAGGCCATAAAGCAAACGATGCGCATTGGTGACGCGCCGCCCGCGCTATTTCCGTCCGCGACGCCCCTCGACAAATGCTAATGTCCTCTAGGACACTCCAGCGCGGAATACTCTCGTTGATGTCGTGATTGCTATTTCAATTGTAAAAAAAATGACGTTTCAGTTTAAGTCACCATGAAGCAACAGTCATTTAAGTAGGCATTGGCATTGGTAGAGCCATGCTGCAGCTATATTGGTAGTATAGTTGTAGCACGAATGGGTCGGCTCGACCGGGGAAGGACCACGCTATCTCAGAATACCAGCGTAAAATAGCAGATTAACGCTTCTGTGTTTCGTATGGTGAGTGTAGAGAACCGAAGACCCGTTTTACTGGAAACGAGGCATTCTAACTTAGTCCTCACGGGTGACAACGCATCTGCATTTTGATTCGCAAACGAGGATAGATGTCGATGTCTATATGCCACAGCAACCACTTACCATCAAGTGGACTGTGTGTTCGTTTGTCACCCTATTCTATAAAAAAAGGCACCACGATAGGCTTTATGAGTATCTCATTAACATTTTCAGCAAAAAATATTTAAGCCTTACCATGTGGTGGCAGTGTAAAAGACACCATCAATAAATTTCAACTTTTGGGTGTCATATGAAGACACTCCACCTCGTGGCTTCCGATGGATGTCAGTATATTCAGTTTTTTTTTACGCAGACGTAAAATTTGCAAACTGACGAAGGGGAGCAACCAAACGTAGCGATTATGACAAATTTAAGAGTAGAGTAGTGTTGAGTCCGGTGACTAGCATTGAGCTAGTCAAAACGAAGAAGTATATAACTTATTACAATGCAGAGAAAAGGCGAATTTAAGAATATCTAGAATTAATTATATTAATTATAGATAATTGTATCGCGTTTGTTTTTAGTTATTTCGTCACGGAGTCACTGAGTCCTCTGTAACAAAATACATAGGTACGTACGAAATCGAAACGTCGTGATTTCAAAATATAATATTCTCAAAAAGTTAGATTCATTAAACATTTCTATACCATTTATAAATGTGTATACGTTTTGTAAAATATTCATATTTTTTAAATATCTTATAACATCATTAAAAAAGACTAGGAAAATTATTTATGAGAGTGATAAATTTTGAATTTTTATGAAAAAATATTTAAAAACATTCCGTCCCTTTAATATTTGTATATTATATATTTGATCAATTTTTGAAACAAAAGAGAAAGAACAGCAATTTGAAATAATAAGAATATCGTATACGAATATTAATATTATATTTAGTAACAACACTAGTGTTGTTATTTGCGTCATTAATGAGAGTGCGTCTATGACTGGTCAAATTGATATCCGTCTCGGAGACGTCTATAATAAGCCTGAAGTTTGAGAGGTGCTCGCTGTTGGCGAATCAAGGTACTTATTGTGTTTACTGCGCGTTAAAACTCATGTCATTATATACCATACACTGATTACGTTGGAATTACATATTATGATTGAATCGTTTTATTTTTCGTTTTATTTTTCGTATAATTTTTTTAATACATAATGTTTTAATATACATTATATTAAATAAAGGATTTTTTTAAATTTAGGTAGGGCAAGCGAGCAAGTGGCTCATCTGATTTTAAGTGACTACCGCCGCCCATGAACAGTTGCAACATCAGATGAATGTATGTTGGCGGCCTTTTAAAAAGAAGCAAGCCCATTCCTTGGAGATCACTAAGTAGTATCAGTCCCAAAAACTCTAAAAAAAATGTCTTTGGCTATTTATTCAGTTTTAAAACTTTCATAAATTTATTATTTGATTATAACGAAATGGCGTACGGCTGTTGTTGTCGTTCTTGTTTTTTTTTTTAAATTTTACAGGCGATAGTAACCTAATGGTAAAACCTGCAAAATCAGAAAAAATAGTAAGTCCATTATTTGACTACGGTCTTTGAATCCCTCCTAACATAAGCATTTTACTTGAAGTGTATTATTATATACCTACAACACAACCAACAAAGAGAACATTTTATACAACAATACTTTATATAACTTTTCTAGTCATTCTTATTTCTTTTTTAGTTTTGTTACATTCTGGTATTTTTAATGACATTACGATTAATATCGGCCTCGATATTAATATGACGAAAGAGTTTTAAATTTTAATTATAACAATACATATTAAGAGTTCTTACAGTTACATAATTTTTAATCTAATATTTCCACAGGTTTTTTAAAGTTTATAAAAAGCGCAAAAATGTCGCGATCGTTGCTGAATAAGGCACGTGGTCTTGTTAATATGATACATGAAACGACTGTACTGTGTGTAGTAAGAAAAAAATCTGGGGTAACATCGGGAGCAAGAAGCTAAAAGGGTCATTTTTCAATTAAAATGCTGGAAATGTTTTGAGTGCAATTAAATACCTTGATTACCAAGAGAAAGTTATGACTTTGTGTGAGTCATTTTATATAATAATAATAATAAAATATTTATTGTTACACAAACACAAATCATATTGAAACTCTGTAGTCTGTGATAGATGAAAACTGTGTTACAGGCTTACAGCGTCTTCTCCGTTTTCAGTGACACATAGTGGTAATGTGGCAAACTAGTACACAAATTTTTGTAGTTATGTCGAAGTGGAACAGATTTTTTAATATACAACGTAGTTAATAAAACTGAAAAAAAAAATAGAAGTATTTCCCCTGCTTTGTTCCATGTTAATACCACTGCATACATGGAATTATATACATGTATGAAAACATGACATTGTAAGCCGATATGAACGTAATAAAAACATCAAAGTGATCGGTTTGGGCTGCTTGACAATAACTTTCAAAGTGAGCAATGCCACGAACATTGTTGGGACGCTGATAGGTCACCTACCTGCAGACTAGTTCTGACTCAGAGCACTCGCTCTCGGTTTCTCGGAAGGATAATTTTGCTATAAATTCTTGCAATCGTGTATAGTAAGGAAATTAATTATTGCCTACATTTAAATATTTTCAATGTAGTGGTTTTAAACTTGTAGTATCATTTGATTACAAATTGTGCTGTCTTGTCAATTAAATTAAAGAATAGAGGGAGCACATCATTTTTCTTACGTAGCCTTTTTCTATGTTTGCCTCTTCTTTAGAATATGAAACATTCACAATCATTAAGAACTAAGTAGAACGTAAACAAAAACCTTCTTATCTAAAGTCTTTGGGTAAGTAGCTGAATTATCGAAAAACTGCTTTAACTCAGTTTTTTGGTATTATATCGAAAAATATATACAATATTTAAAACAAATTGAATATCTAATAATTTCTCGTAAAAATATCACCTAATCTTCTAACCCTCATAGTTTCGTTGTAAAATGGTGTAGAAGTAAATAAAATATACAAAATTCATTCAGCATCAAAACTTTAAGAGATAGAAGATAAACCTTTTTTGTGGAAAATTGCAATCCAAATTTTTTTCGAAGTTTTTTTTATGTCTCTATGTTATGACATAATCATAAAAAAATGTTAATTTTACAGATTATGTATTAAAAAAATCACTAATGTTTTTCGGATAAGATGTAGCTTTCAAATACATCAGACAGACCAACAATTTTTTTTAAAATAATTATTCATGTCTTAATGGCATCCAAATAATCATCTGAGTTGGATAAAGGCAGTTATTTCGATATCACAGACTTCAATTTTATTTGTATGTACAGATAAACGGCCTAAAATTAATTTAAAACTAGGTTGTTTAAATTATTATTGCAGCGTATCGAATCATCCGAATTCCGTTCTATTCAGATCAAAAAATATTATTATGAACTTAAATCTATAACTATTAAATTTAAAATTGTAAGCATTATTATGTAGGTTTTGCTTTAAAATAAATAAATAAATAATAAACGTTTTATCCAATAATTTATTTACAATAAAAATTCATGTTGCACGGCCTGATCGGCATCGGGTCGTTAGTGTAGGAACGTGTTTTTTTCTTTATTATCTTTCCGTGAGCCGAGACCACTTTCCGTAGGAATGAATTAAATGAAGATCAATAAGAGTATTAAAAAAAGCTGGATTGAAGCACCGACCAAGACTATAAATTTTTGAGTAACATTGATCATACCGTGTTTTCACTCTTCTTGACTTGCTGTAGTAAGACCTTTCAAAAAATGCGTTGACTGGCATTTTTACATAGTTCTAGTCTGTGAAGATATTATGTTGTAAATAAGTCGGGAGTAGGTTACAGCGGAATCTTTCGTACTACTGTTGTCCACCGCCAGTTTGTAAGTTTTTTTCCGTTCCGTTCCGTTACAGTAAATAGTACCATCGCCCTATTTCATTGCGAAGGTGTCATAAGAGGCGTAGAGCGACGTATAACAGGTAGATCGTGACAGGGAGTATAAGTAGCGGCACGAAAGTCTAGCGGTGACCGTTATTGCGCATAAGTCGCACTGACTGGTTTATTAGGCATAAGTCGCGTTGATTGGCTCGTGCGTATCCTTCGCACGTGCTGATTGGCTCTCCATTATCATTCGTGCAATTCAATTCGTGCGCGTCCCCTCCACGTTTCGTTCAGCGCTAGACTTACGTGGCGCGATTTGTATCGTTAAAGGTGCGAGACGTTTGGCACTGCGATCGTCCATCCACTTGTCAAACGTGACGTGACGGTTAAGGCAAATCGTCTGAGGAGAGAGGAGTGTCCATGCCCTGCAGTGTATTTGCACGCGCTGATGAGGGAAGGATTGATGTTTTTGATAAATTTTCCATTATAAAATGGTCTTCGAAGCTTTCTCTATCAATCAGTATACTCCGGTGTTTATAAATGTTTGGCATTTGTAGAAGAAGCTCACTATGTTTTATTGATGTAACAGTACCTGCGTAATTTATTTACTTATTTAAAATTGATTGTACACCTTAATAAAATTATTACAAAGGGCGGACTTAACGCCTTTTGGCATTCTCTTCCAGTCCAACCCGGTTAGCTAGGTATTTAGCTTATCAAAAACCTCTTGCAGAACAAAGGCCTTCCCCATAATGCTAATGCATGATAGGGATATGCTATAGCCACCACAATTAGCAGGCGTTTTTTTATAATTTTGAGTTTTTAGCATGAAAATGCTGCTGCCAACCTCCTGCTTTATTTCCCTCTCTCGCTTCTTATGAAAATACACGAAATGATGGAGTGGTCAATTCTCTTACTGGCATTACACGGCGTGATTTTTATTATTATGAACACTTTTAGCATTATATAAGAAGCAACATAAATGCATGTTTATGAACAAATGTTGCTTTTTTTGATTACAATTGAAATTGATTACGATTGAAAAAAGATTGGATCTTTTTGAAGTAAAAATTAGAGTTGGTTTAAAAAGTTTTATAAATGTGCTCATAATTTATACGACTCTTCGTGTTTATAACGAAGAGCTTCACAACTTTAATTCAGTTCTAAATGGAGTGAAGACTTGGTTTTTATAGAATAATGGTGACATGCGAGCACACAGTCCACCTGATGGTAAGTGGATGCAGTGGCCAATAGACATCTATATCTATCCTCGATCAAGAATCAAATGCAGATGCGTCACCCTGACTCAGATGGAATATCTCGTTTCCGGTAAAAAGGGTCTTCGGTCTAGCAGTAGATTGTTTAACTGTTGTACGATGAGACTGATGGTAAGGTGAAAATGTTTTTAAAACAGACATATTTAATTCTCTCTTCTGTAACTATTCAAGTACTTGTGTATAACTAGCATATTAAATATTTATTACACAGCGTAACATATGTACCTAACGAAGACACTTTTAAATTTTAATGTTCTTACATTTATTACGGGTCATTATGAAGTGTGAGAGAATAGGCACGATGTAAATGCTTCCAAGGCGGAGAGGGACGTGTTTATTTCCAGCTAATTATGAGCGGAACGCGCTTTAGTGGACGTTGAACGAAGATTTAGAAATATATCACTCCATCGGTGTATACATTCGATTATTTTTAAATTATCCAGTGACATTTCCATTCGAGGGCCAGTACCCTTAGCGTTTCATTTACCTAGCATAGATGGCGTTAAATTCTGTATTATGGCACGTATTTAATACATGGTTTTCTCTTTTATTGTGCAAATTGCTTTAATAAAAATTAAAAATATATAAGTATATAAATGTTTTTATAAAATAGACTAAATTATATATTTTATTTTTATGTATTTTTCTTATTAATACGATTTTTGTAGCTAATTTAATTTCCTAATTCATATTAATCTAGGTATATGTATGTATATATATATATAAAATCTGTAGAAAAATTGTGTGTTTACGATTCACGGAAAAACTGCCGAACGAATTTCCATGAAATTTCGTATATAGGCAGTAAATGACCGTGTATAACGTATAGGCAACTTTGTATCCGCTTACGGAAGAGTAAAACAAAGGGGTTATGCTTTTCCTTTTTTTAATTTTATTGTCATTATGGTTGCTAATGGTTTTATTAGTCCTAAAGAGGATTAAGCTATAGGTATAATAAATATATAGAAAAGTTTGTGTGTGTGAAAATAAAACACATCGTGCTACCAACTAGTAAGGCCAGAATAACGGCAAAATCCTATTGTATACATTTCGCTAGTAAATACTTGAATACTTGACTAAGGTCAAAACTCAGGTAGCTTGTAATACATCATGTATTTATTACCCACATTTTTAGGTACTAAAATACGTATAAAAAGATTATAATGTGTCAAAAAAAACGGAAAGTCATGTATAATATTACCGTGATTATCGTTCTAGACGTGAATGTCTTTGTATGTGATGTCTTTACCTGATGTAATTGTAATAAAAAGTTTATAATATAATTCATTAGCATAATATATTCAAATACCAAATTTTTAGTTTTTTATGAAATGTGTAAATTTAATTTCAATTAAATCTTGGGGTTATTATTACAAAAATTAAGGTAACTAATATATTGGTCCGATAGGTAGGTAGAGAGCAGGTCTCTCACGTATTATTTATAGGTACTACACATTGAATTACATATGTTAATTGCGATTGATTGTTAATTTTAAGCTGCCATACTCTTTATTGAAGAAAAACACAGTGAGGAGACCTGACCATTTTAATAATAAAAAAAAGAATATGTTTTTTTTACTTTTTTGTTTTTGTTGTGGAAATAAAAAAATACTGTTAAGTATCAATTTTTTTAGCAAGATTTTGATTTTGTTTTTAATATGTTTCATTAAACATGTTATGAAAGTATCTTTTACTTGCCAGCAAGCAAGAAATCATTCATTTCCGAATTTCTTTGATCATGGATCCTCGCCCTTGTTAGGGTAGCCCAGTTTTCAATTTAATACAAAAAGTACATTAATTACTTCATATTAAAATTAAAAAAATTAAATTAAGGATTTAAAAATTATGTTACGATGACTTATACCATTGTATTAATCATCGTAACATAATTTTTAAAATCAATAACTAATGTAGGTGTATTTTACCCAATATTATTATAAATTAATTTTGTAGGTTATAAATTTTACGCAACTGATTGCACACAACTCCTAACTAGTGCTATTCGAACCCTTTTAAGACATTTTTTCAAAACATTCTACCGCAACAGTAATTGTTATACAGCTTCATTATATTCTCACTTTATATTTCACCGCATAATAAAGCATCATCGAGACAAAAATAAAAGCCTGCCGCTGCAACGCTGCCGTAGACAACGGCCCTCGACCACAGACAAGGGGCTCTATTTTTACCAGATTATGCATGGAGCATCGCTGACGAAGCGCGCTGGAGACCCGCCCTTCAATGCCTCTACAGTGATCGCACGTGTCTTGTTTCAAACTTATCTTTTAACTCATGTGTTCATTAACAACTCTCATAATTCATACATTACGTGATGATTGTGACTTTGTTTTTAATTTTTTAATATACATTACAATAAAAAAAATCAAAGCGCCGCGCCGGGCGGGTACTATTATTTGAAATGAAAATGTTTAATGCATTATTGTTTTCATTAGTTATTATAAAACTACTAATTTTTTTAAGATTATACTTTATAATGAAATTCGCTCTGATATTTTACCATCATATTTCAATTTTCAATAAAAGTACCAAGCAAAATTCCTTCGTTATCCTTTAACAAAGACGTTATAGATACCATAAGTTAAAAGTAATAATAGACGTATAGATGGTATATTATGTTAAGAATGTGTAGTAATGGGTATAACATGTTGAACAGCCAGCAAGGCAATATAGATTTTTTTATAGGATAGGGTGACAAACGAGCACACAGTCTACCTGATGGTAAGTGGTTGCTGTGACCCATAGACATCTACATTTATCTTCAATAAAGAATCAAAATGCCGATGCGTTACCCGTGAGGACTAAGATAGAATGCCTCTTTTCCAGTAAAATGGGTCTCCGGTTCTCTACACTCACCATACGAAACACAGCAGTGACAAGCTGCCATTTTACGCTGGTATTCTGTGAGAGCGTGGTCCTTCCCCGGTCGAGCCGACCCATTCGTCGTCAGATATATTTTGGAAACACCAACATTAAAATGTAAATGTAGCTTTAAGACTGATATTTTTTTAACTATCCCTCTAGAGTCGTTAGCTTCTAACTGTAAATTGAACTTGTGTGTTTTCTCAAATAATATTAATAAACATTTTTTGTAAATATCAATGTTTTTATTTAACTACCTGTGCAACAGAGGCAGGCTTACTAAATAGAATATATATTTCACGCACAATATTGGTCCATGGAGCTGAATCTGAACCAGCGACCCATTGATATTTACCGGCTTATTATTCAGGTCCAAAAAAATTTATTACAAAAATACAGAATCACTCGTATAAATATACATTTTTAGTCTATATATGTCATGTCCATTTAAATCCATGTTTTTTCTCCATATTTTATATACGCGGCAATGTTAGATGGAATGCCTTAAAGCCTGTGATAATACTAACTCTGTATACCTTCAGACTGGACTGGTTTTAACAAAAAATAGGTAACTGTTTTTTTTAAATGTTAGAGATGAAAAACAAAAAACAAAAACCTAAGCTTAATTATTATTAAAGAAAATAGAGCCAGACTGTAATGATCTATAATTAACAAAAAATACTTGTTTAGACGAACGAAGAATTTAGAATAGTATGCATTTGAAAGATGTATCTGCATTGCAGATTTAAAAAGAATTCCGCTAAACATGCATTCAAATATCAATATAAGTCTAAGTGAAGGTTGCATAGAACGTATTTTTAAGTATGAATTTTAAGGATTTTTTTTGTAAGAATTTATTATTTTACTCGTATATTAATGCAAATGAAACCTGTTTGTTTTTTGATTAAATTAGTAATATTTATAAAAAAGGGGATATGAGCCATAGTTGCTACGTTCGGCAATCAAGTCAGAATCCGCAATTTTTTTCTATTTTTATTCATCTGTTATCAGGAAGATGCCTGCCCAATTCCTGGTTCGGTTTCCCGACACCTACAGGACGATATGTGGTGTGGGTAGTCTACACAACACGGTAGTACGCCGAGCTTTGTTAATTTATGGGGGAATCCTATGTTTAACACTGGACTTTTGATTTGGACTAACCACACACACATACACACACAGTATCAATACAGCCCGTATTGATACTATGTGTCAGTGCGTAAGGTTGCCGCATAGTGAAGTTTTAAAGGAGATATATCCGGTCCACTCTCAGTTCAAAACATAGAACAATATGTTTTAGATATTGTTCCAAGTTGCAAATTGAGAATAAAACTGTCATACATACATACATAAACACTCACGCCTGTCACCCAGAGGGGTAGGCAGAGACTACGGACTTCCATTTGACACGATCCTGACACACCTCTCTCGCTTCCTCCACATCCATATACCTACGCATACACGCTCGTCGGTTAAGGGTACTCCTAATCTGGCCCATTTTTAATGTATCGCCGATTTGGTCGATAAACTTTCGTCTAGGGCGTCCCTTCCCGACCCTGCCGTTCACTTCTGCAACATAAATTTGCTTTGTCACTCTTTCCTCTTTCATTCTTTCTACATGACCAAACCACCGAAGCATTCCTTTTTTAATCCTGGTCACAACGTCATCTTGCAAATAAAACTGTCATACTGATAAAATCTGTGTTGCCAGAGCAAAATTTTGAATAGCCGTATTCGGTGAGCAACATTGCCGTGTTTTTTTTAAATTGAATAAGGGTGATAAACATGCACATTATCCACCAGATGGTAAGTGGATGCTGTGGCCTATAAAAATCTTCATCTATCTTCAATTAAGAATCAAAATGAATGCAGATACGTAGTGATCCCTGAGGACTATGATGGAATGCCTCGTTTCCTGTAAAAAGTTTATTCCTACACCCACCACATGAAACACAGCAGTAGTAAGCTGCTATTTTACCTTAGCATTCTCTGAGCGTGGTCCTTCTCTGGTCGAGCCGACCAATTCATGCTACAACCATAATATACATAGCTGCAGCGTGGCTCTGACATGTTCTAAAATAGTTATTTTTTATTTAAATATTTTCTAGTAGGAACATAGACTTTTCAATTACTGTAGCAAGAAAGGGAAAATAAATTAGACAAAGGCATGTTAAAGAATAAAGCTTCTACCGTTTTTTGCAACATTTCGAATACATTCTTGAAGATGTTTCGAAGTACTTAACAATTGATTCCTGTAAATTGACTGGATACGGCTGTCGTTCATGCCTATCGGCATCAGCTGGTTTCACTCTTTTACCAAATTGATTTTAAATTGGTAATTTCGTCATATCATGATATTGCGGTGTCATAAAAGTTGACGCTTTGAGAGTAAAGTTTTTATTAAACCCAATCCTATTTATTTTTGGCATGTATATTATGGCAATAAAACGAAATGTATGAAATTCATGACTCCAAATGTCAAACAATCAAATACTAATGTAATTTTAAATAGGGAGAAACTGAGTCTTGTAGATACCACCATTTTTCGTGGAATCACTCTAGACGCGAAGCTTCAATGGAGCCCATATATCAAAATTCTAAATTAGCAAGCAGACTTAGTTCTGCAGCATATGCTGTAAAAAAGATTAGAAGTCTTACCAGTGTTGAAACAACTAGACTTGTTTACTTTAGCTATTTCCATAGTATAATGTCGTATGGTATTTTGCTATGGGGACACGCATTTGTTTTACAGAAGAGGGCCATAAGAGCAATTTATGATTTAAAGTCTAAAGAGTCGCTGCGACTAAAATTCAAGGAAATTAATATATTAACTTTGGCCTCTCAATACGTTTATGAAAATGTAATGTACGTAAACAAAAATAAAAGTAGTTTTACAAAAATAAAAGTAGTTTTACAAAAATTAGTGATATTCATTCTGTAAATACTAAGAACAGACTCAAGCTAGTAGTACCAGTTACTCAACTTCATCGAGTCAGTAGTTCATTCTTGGGGCGATGTATACGCTTTTACAACAAAATTCCAGAAAATATACAAAATTTGACCTGCTCAAAGTTCAGAAACTTTATTAAACTAAGTTTGTATAAAAAGGGTTATTATAATATTAAAGAATTTATGGATGATAATAACCGCTGGAAATGAGGTGATCGCTACCAAGCTATTTCTAATTTGTTGTGTTGTGAATTTGTGTAACATACATGATTGTAAGCTGTTATTTAAAAACCCGCCGGGTTTCTCGCTGGTTCTTCTCAGGACAGAGGTTTTTTTTTCGAACCAGTGGTAGTTAAACAAAAGAGTGGCTTTCAATAAGTATTATTTATAATCTATATTGAATAAAAAAGTTTCTGTTTCTGTTTCTGTTACACGAATGTTCTTTCCCTAAAAACTAGGAGGTGCATTTTACGCTATAGATGACAACACTATTTTAAAATTTGACGTTGTCAAATGAATGAATATATTGTTTTTTTTTATAGAATAAGGTGACAAACGAGCACACAGTCCACCGGATGGTAAATGCTTGCTGTGGCCCATAGACATCTACATCTATCCTCGATTGCGAATCAAAATGCAGATGCGTTGTCACCCGTGAGGACTAAGATGGAATGTCTCTTTTCCAGTAAAAGGATCTCCAGTTCTCTACACCCACCATACGAAATACATCAGTGTTGAGCTGCTATTTTATGCTGGTATTCTGTGAGTGCATGGTCATTCCCCGGTCGAGCCGACCCATTTGTACTACAACTATACTACTTATATTTTTTTTTTATAGTAGAGGGGGCAAACGAGCATGCGGCTCACCTGATGGTAAGTGACTACCGCCGCCCATGAACAACTGCAACACCAGGGAGGGAATTGCAGATGCGTTGCCGGCCTTTTAAAAAGGAGTACGCTCTTTTCTTGAAGGTCCTTAAGTCGTATCGGTCCGGAAAAATCGCTGATGGTAATCGATTCCACAAGGAAGTCGTGCGAGGAAGAAAACATGGCTGCAGTATGGCTCTACCACGTAGAAAACGCCTTGTGATAATCATTCGCTAAATATATGTGGACTGCATTCACTTAGGGAGCGTTAATTCAAGTTTTTTTAATTCTGTTTCTGTTTCTATTCTTATTCTGGGCGCATTGTAGCTTAATACAAGTATTTTTTGAATGACCTCTATATCTACATATTATACGACCAATTTTTTTTTCACTGGTAATATTCTAATTAAAGAAGTAGTAAGTAAGCAATATGTGGTATTGTGAGTTTGAATAACAATTACTTATGGGTTCTTATCTAAAGATTATCACTTGGAAAACACGTTTGATTTTACGAAAACATTTTTTTACTTAATATTTCATTCTGTTTCGTTAATCCGACGTTGGGTCGCTAATTATGCAATTTATGATTTTTAATTTGTACAAAGTATACGTCACGTGGCCAAGTCAGCGGGCGGGTCGACAGTAAATTAAAAAGTAAAAGTAATAAATTACCAGAGATCAATAAACTTTGATCCTTTTCGTTGGTACGACGACACGCGATCTTTGCGTGTATTCGGATATATCCGATATCAATTATACGATCTAAATAATGATTTTAAAATAAATCTTTTATATGGGTGGGCTAATCGTAGCCTTATGTTTTTGTTTGGCAATACTGAATAATTCGTAATCAATAATATTAGGTCCTTACATATGAAATTAGCGTTTTGTCGTACTGACCACTTTGATCTGAAATATCTCCTCTTTGGTTAAGAATTCCAAATTCAAATTATTTTTATAGGATAAGGGTGACAAACGAGCACACAGTCCAGCTGATGGTAAGTGGTTGCTGTGGCCCATATACATCTATCCTCGATTACGAATTAAAATGCAGATGCGTTGTCACCCGTGAGGACTAAGATGGAATACCTCGTTTTCAGTAAATAGGGTCTCCGGTTCTCTACACTCACCATACGAAACACAGCAACGTTAAGCTGCTATTTTACGCTGGTATTCTGTGAGAGCGTGGTCCTTCCCCGGTCGAGTCGACCCATTCGTGCTACAATCACAATATAGCTGCAGCATG
The DNA here is from genome assembly GCA_033319125.1 of Parnassius glacialis. Lineage (NCBI taxonomy): Eukaryota > Metazoa > Arthropoda > Insecta > Lepidoptera > Papilionidae > Parnassius > Parnassius glacialis. The sequence continues at coordinate 37,559,631 of JAVANC010000018.1, forward strand.
GCTCTACCATGTATAAAATTATAAAAATATATTTATAAATTCATTTATCTGGTACACTTGAGTTTTGAAAACAGTCATTCATTTGTTTTTTCCTCTATATTTTTTTCTTTGGCGTCGCTTATTACCGCACAATGGAAAACATGAAATATCGGTATATTTACGAGTACGAGTTCTACCGTGGCTCCAGTGCTGCAGAAACAGCTCGAAGAATTAATGATGTGTACGGCGATGGTGTCGCAAAACAAAGCACGGTACGTTTTTGGTTTCAACGTTTTCGTTCTGGAAATTTTGAGCTTCAGAACCAACCCCGTGAACGGCCGGAGACCAAAGTGGAAAATGAAGAATTAAAGGCTATTGTGGAAGCGGATCCATCACAAAGCACTTCAGAGATAGATGCAGGCTTCGGGGTAAGTGATAAAACTGTATTAATCCACTTGAAGCAAATCGGGAAAGTAAAAAAAACTTGAATTAAGTGAATCGAACTTCACGCGTCGACTGCTGTGTTACTTTGCTCAACCGACACAATAATGAAGGGATTTTAAATCGAATCATTTCTTGTGATGAAAAGTGGATACTGTACAATAATCGAAAGCGCTTGTCGCAATGGCTGAACCCTGGAGACCCAGCCAAATCCTACCCTAAACGAAAATTGAGTCAGACAAAGTTACTTGTGAGTGTTTGGTGGACTAGCGCCGGTGTTGTTCACTACAGCATTCTAAAATCTGGCCAAACGATTACGGCAGATATCTATTGTCAGCAACTGAAAACCATGAAGGAAGAACTAGCTGCTAAACAACCGAGATTGGTCAATCGCTCTAGGCCACTGCTGCTTCACGACAACGCAAGATCACACACTGCACAAGAAACAATCACTAAGTTAGATGAGCTACAACTGGAATGTCTGCGACATCTACCGTACTCCTCGTACCATGCTCCAACAGACTACCATTTTTTCCGGAATTTGGACAACTTCTTACAAGAAAAAAAATTCAACTCCAATGTGGCAGTCCAAACCGCCTTCAAAGAGTTTATTGATTCTCGCCCCCATGTTTTTTTTAGAAGGGATCAATGAACTACCTATTGTTATTTATGGCAAAAGTGCCATAGATAACAACGGTGCATACTTTGATTAATTAAATATATTTTACAAAGATAAATTTACTTTATATTTCTCTTGCACAAAACGCCAATTTCATATGTAAATACTCGTATTGCTGCATTTTGCTTATATATTATATGATACAGGTATAAATGTGATAAACGATGCATTATCGTATGTTTTTTTTGTTATTTTTTTAACAATAGTAAAACTTGACTGGCCAGTGATATTTCACAAATAGTAATTGTTAACCTTGACTTTTACGCATTCTTTTAATGTTTAAGTCGGTTTCCTATAGCGTGTGGAAAGAAATATTAGGTAATACTGTTAATACTGTCTAAGTACTCACTGACACCACTTAAATTGCGTGTTATAGACGGCTTAATATTTGTATTCCGTTATTCTTTTATTTGTTTCAAAGCTTTTATTTAAAATTGAAATATAAAATTCAGTATTTTCTAAAGAAATCCGTCATAAGAAAACTTAAGAACGCTTAAGAGTTTTAACGATGTGAAATGCACCTTAGTGCCATAAAAATAAAACTTACGCTAACTTCACAAGGTCGGCCGTTAGGTAAACTTTACTTGGTTGTACGTGCAAGTTATAATGAACTTAGATGTATAAACATAAAAGTGGTGGGAAGTGTGCAAGTGAAGTTTGTAAGACAGAAGGCGGGCGTCGTCTGGGCAGGTGAATGAACCCTGAAAGCGCGCGTTTCAGAAGTTTAGGACACGCCATCACTTCCTGTAGCTTTGAGTGTTGGTATTTTGTGTACCTTGCACCTAAATTTTTGGGCGTTTTATATTCTTAAATACCGAACTGCATTTTCAACATGATATTATGCTTACTCTATACATTCGACATGATATTTTCTGAATAAATACGCTAGAGAGGTTCATGAAAGCAATAAGTACAGGGTATAGGGATAGCAATAAGTATAGGCAAGTATAAATACAGGTACAGGTGTTCTTGGGCTGCAGTACCGACTGTCATTTAAGTCAACTGTAAGCTTGTTTGTCACTTCAGTCTAATGAAAAATCTGTAAAGAAAATCAATACGAAGTCTTTTTTTATTAGAAATTACGAATATAAAAAATAAAAATGTCAATTTTCTTTTCAATTGATATTGTTGACTTTGATGCTATTTTACTATTAGTTTTTTTTTTACATTTAGGTGCCAAATGAAAATATATAAAGTATCCGAATTTATTTATTTTTTATTTACTGATTTTTAACTTTCATTAGATACGTATTAAAAATCATAAATATAAGATCTGTACTAAAATTACGACAAAGAAATAACTAATTATAAATTCAAACTATGTCACTTTTGCCGCCAAAACACAGTTGTCAACTAACCTACAGCTCACAAGCTTATACCTACACCTACACATAAACAGGACCTACTAGTTCAACTGAATAACTTTCGCCTTCGGGATGCAAAGCGCTCCCGCTAACTTTACAATGTTGCCGGCATTGGGTCAAATTAACTATTTATGACACCACGTGGCTGCTAAACCTGTTTCAGTTGTATTAGTAATGAGTTTGATAGAGGCTTTGGCGTACTGAACCATATATTTTGCTGTTTTTTTTAATCTTATTTTAATATGAATAACAGAAAGTCAAAGAATAATAAGAATTTACTTTCTGTGTGTTAATTCATGAATATAATATTTTTTTAAGAAAAAGTATATTTGAAGTAGGAGAGAAGCAAGGGGACTGAAGTACTCCACGCTCTAATACCATACTTAATCCGGGCTACTTCCAACTTTAAAATATTATTGTTTGTTTCTACCAGAATAAGCTTATATCTTGCAATATTGCAGTGACATGCTTGAGATAGAATTGAATTGAATTTTATTAACTTTAGAATCCTTTGACCCAGCTAAATCTGATTAAAATTAGGATGTATGGTGGTGGTGATCTTTCCCGTCTTTCCTATAGCTGCTTATGACGCCACACCCACAGGACGGAATCGGGTGATATATTTTCTTATGCTGCCACTATATGGTAGTTATTGAAACATCAACATTTTATAATTGCTCATCATTTTTTATTTCCTTGACCTCTACATTAGTTCAAACATTAACGGATTTTGTTGATCGCTTAATCCGCCTAATCCAAACTTTAATAGCATCTCAAATGTCAATTTTGACAGTTTGACAGCAGCAACCATCTTTACTTTCTAGCAAAGAAAACAGGAACTTGGGTACCAAGCACGCTTACTATATGATGTACCCGTATCTAATATGTATGTATTATAAATATATGTTGGTTATGGGCTCAAAAAGAAAATCCCTAATTTGACCCGATAGTTTATCTTAAGATGAAAAGAATAGAAAATAACATTATAAAAATAATTAAGCATATCTATGTACTATAAGCTATCAATATCTTTCAGGCATTACGTAGGTATTTAACGATTTCTATTGTGCTTAAAAATATGTTTTTAATTCAATATTTTAAATTCTATTACGGTCATATCTCTTGCAGAACCAGAAACCGATGGGAAATTTTGAGATACAGTCTCATAATGATAAGCGGAGTGAAGGGTCCCGGTAGATCAAGTGACGACCTGGTGAGACATGTATGTCGATTGATAGATATTGCTTAGGACCGTGTTTTGTGGCATAGTTGAAGGGGTATGTTCAATAGTGGACTTGTGGAGCTGTGGTGATGACGATGATCATAATTTGTATTTAAGACAAATACCGCTGCTAAATTTAACCATCACACATTGCGACTAAACTCTCGATAAAATCCATACCATCTGAATGATTGGCGGTCCATTACTGTGCGATTTACTAGAAGTTTCCTTCCTCGCACAACTTTCTTGTGGAATTGACTACCACCCGCGATTTTTCCGAAACGATACGACTTAGAGACTTTCAAGAAAAAGCCTACTCTTTTTTAAATGGCCGGCAACGCACTTGCAGCTACCCTGATGTAGAAGTTGTTCTTGGGCGGCGGTAGTCACTTAAAATCAGGTGAGCCGTATGCTCTTTTGCCTCATCTTAAGAGTATGTAAAAAAGACATCCTTGTATGTTTAGGTTAACTTGTACAGGAATTACAAGTTATATATTTTTTTTATAGAGTAAGCGTGACAAACGAGTACACAGTCCGTCTGATGGAATGTGGATGCTGTAGCCCATAGAGATCTACAATTATTCTCGATTAAGAATTCACATGAGAACATGAGAACCATGGTAGCTCAGATGGTTAGCGCTCGCTGTAAGCTTCACAGTACTCGAGCAACCTGGGTTCGATCCCCGCCGGCACCAATGAAATTGTTAATTGCAATTTTAAGTGCTCATTTACCACGTGCTCGGCGGTGAAGAAAAATATCGTGAGGAGACCTGCATGCCTGAGAAATAAGAAAAAAAATATTTCGATGACATGGAAAGTTCGCCAACACGCATTGGGGCAGCGCGGCGGACATTTCCTTGTCTTAAAACCCTTTCAGAAATGAGAGAAGGCCTGTGCCCAGCAGTGGGACGTAAATAGGCTGCAACTTTAAGAATTAACATGCAGATACGTTGTCACTCCTGCGGACTAAAATGGAATGCCATATCCATTAAAAAGGGTCACCGCTTATCTACTATTATTAAGCTTCTATTTTACGCTGTTATTCTGTGAATGCGTGGTCCTTCCCCGGTTGAGCCAACCCATTCATGCTACAACCATAATATAGCTGCAGCGCGGCTCTACCACGCAAAAAAGTTATATACTGAAATGCAAATGATTTAGCTTTATGTTAAGACACGTTTTTGTTAGCATATCACTACGGTGCGTATTTGTTGGAGCTCGACAAATTTTAAGTGTTTCAATATCCATATTCATAATGCGGCATGGCTGAAACGCGAATTATTTGCTTTGTCCGGTGATACGGTGATACGAGCCCATTAACTCACTCGGCCATTTTTCAATTATGCCAAATGTGTATGGCGCGTATAAATCATATAGTACATATGTGTAAATGCATGTATAAGGGCGAGGGAGGCCAATGTACGGACGGGGTGTGTTTAATTTGTAAACGGGAAACGTATCGAAATATATAGGATGTAAACCTTATCCAATATCAGTCTGGACAGGGGTGCATGGCAGTCGACGCTGCGGTAAAAAAACGCACCAACTCTGAAGAGATTTTTATGCGTCCCGAATATTTTTATGGACGTTGTTTTATGGAGACGGAATCGCAGGGATGGTATTGAAAAGTTTTATGGCCTTTGTACGATGTTGGTTTTTATTTTTTTCTTTAAAATAACATGGTATGGCTTTCTGTTTTGCTAATGTGAAGATTTTTATATTTCAAATAAATCAACATGGCGGAAATTCGATTCATTTAATTATTGACATCATATTATTACTGCGTTTCTAATTTAAAATTGTTTTGCAATGGATTCAGAGTAAATAAATATAAATTTAAATTAGATTATCATTTGAGATTATAAGTTATCACTGTGGTTTAATCGTACTATGCTATACTTTAACACCCTTTAAGTGGCAAATACAAATTTGTCATAATCACCACGCTCTGTTTAATTGGCGATCGCAATGTAAGATTTGCCAAGCCTTGAGGTAGTATTTCTTTTTTTTTATAGGATAAGGGTGACAAACGAGCACACAGTCCACCTGATGGTAAGTGGTTGCTGCGGCCCATAGACATCTACATCTATCCTCTATTACAAATCAAAATTTAGATGCGTTGTCACCCGTGAGGACAAAAATGGAATGCTTCGTTCCCAGTAAAAAGGGACTCCGGCCACCTGCACTCACCAAGCGAAACGCAGAGGTAAACCTCTACTTCACACTGGTTTTCTGTGAGGTTGTGGTACGACCCCGGTTCGAGCCGGCCCATCCGTGCGACAGCAAAAGCCGCGTGGCTCTACCACTGTTAGAATTTCGACATTTGTTAGACAGGAATAAATATTCAGATATTAATTGATAGTCCCGTATCTGAGGATGGATTCTTTTAGGCGTCTATCATACAGCATCCTAAGACTTACTATAGTCAAATTAATAACTATTAAAAATGTCTGCAACAGTCGTTTACTCCAAAGCCACGTTCATATACTAAGTTTTGTTTTGTTTTCCTCCCATCCGGTACTAAGCAACGTCATCCGAAATTCAAATTGGACGGGCTTCCTAGGTGGCCAGCGCCGCACGTTAATTCCATCGATCATTACTCCCGTTGCAATCCGCCAATCGCGAAAAATAAAAACACTCTGCCCCCACCTGAGCCCGCACCGCTCTTGCCACCCCCGTCTGCGTCCAGGGGAGATACGGTTTTTCTAAACATTACTCCCGATTGGTATGACTTCGCATTTAGTGTTTGTAAAATACGTAGTAAGAAATTTTAGACCACAATTTTGCTTTGACATCACTCGCTCTAAAGAATAACATTTATTAAACAAGATATAGTTTCTACGTTTTCTCATAGATCATAGATCTCGACACGTTTTAGCCTAAGAGTTTGACCGAGTTGGTAACTCACACTTATTTGTTTATTTAAGGATATCTAGAAATTAATATAATAATAATGGATTTATCAAAAATATACACAAACTTAACTTTAAATATAATACCTATTATGGCAGCCACAACATTTCCTAAGATAATGTTAAAATCATTAAAATATTTTTTTAAAGTTGTATATAAATAAAAATAATATAAACTACAGAAAACAATAATATTATTAAATATTATAGACACAAAAGCAGTGATAATTGGGTAGAAACAATAAATAAAAATATTGTATAAAGAAATTTATTTATATTAATAATTCTAATATATGAAAAAGCTATAATAAAAAAAACTAAAATAAAAACTTAATTATCATACATACAGTCCTACTCCCCGTGGTATGTACCAAGAATGCTGGCTGCGTTTACTCACTGATTGGCTATACTTAGTCTTCAAGCAAGAAAAGAACCAGCCTTCTTATCACCAGCAGCAACGACCAGTCGCGGATAGAGTTCCTTTAGGAACTTCACCGCACTTAGACCCCACGGATCAATAGTCTGTACGGCAAATGGCACAGATATTTAGTCATCCCTCAGAGACTCATACTTGCGCCACTTACTCAGTTCAGCAGCCTCTGATGCCGCCCCGGCTCTAAGCCAGGTACCCCTGAGATAAGAGGCCGCCAAAGTGTCTACGCAAGTAGCAGCCCGCACTAGGGCTTTACCTGTCTCCCAAGGGACCAATGTCATACCGTACCAATGTCGTATCGTATATCAATGTCATATTATATAAATATCTATTTCTGTCGGCAAGCAGCAGTACCACTGCTATAATTGCTGGGAAGAGTAAGATAGTCAGTGTAAGAAAGTGAGGCATTTCATCTGAGGACTAACAGTGGTGGCAATACATCTGTGGTCCTATTCAGAAGTTATTGTAGTGACCCGATTTCTAAAGTCCAATATTTGCTATATATCTGTTAGACCTTTAGAACCTTTTTAGTTTTTCTAAAAAACGTTTTTCTAAAAAAAAAGTCGTAGCATCCAACTCTATGTAGAGAACATAAGAGTCGAATGCTACGACTTTAGCAGGATGTCTACAAGTGTGTACTGGACGTTCGTGGTTAATTATCACCTCACATATCTCGAGAGCAAATAAAGATATCGATATGATTCGATGCTGAAATATGTAATTAGAACCCGATAAGTTCTAACAAAATCAGTTTAACAGATTTTTTGTTATAAATAAAGTAACTGAGGAACTTGAAAACTAACCGAATTTCACTATAGATAATCCTATTTAATCGTCTAGGTTTATTTTCATAGTTCATATTCAGGTTCCTGTGAAGTTTGTAGTGGGAATCCTGTGGATCGTACCAATTTTTTTAATTCGATTGCGGAGTCCATGGTCGGTTGTAGGTTTTATGCACGTATTATGATAGCTTGCTTCTGACTAATATCACTGGAGAAATATATATACTACTTAAAATGCGGCTGAATTTAATATACATATATATCATTATATACTATATTATATCATAATATAAACTTGAGGAGTGTTACATCTATAAAAGTTTAAAAATATCCGTTTCTCGCGTTATTGGTAGTTACTTAAAGTATATTTTTGCATATAGCTCGCTTCTAAAAAATTAACGACTAAAATATAACTATATGCACGCGTGATTCATGCCTAATATTTAATTAACACAATATATTTCATATGTATACCACGAAGCGTAGGTAAAATATATGCTTATAAACTGTCAAATATTTTTAACTTTTAATATTTAAACAACGTGTCTGTCTACTCCATAGTTTTTTATTTATTTATTTGCGCAGACAATTAGAAATGTTGCAGTGTGGGTGCATGCAGAACGGAGCTCAAGCACGAGCCGATCGCGTGCATAGCTCCGTGCAAAAATATGTATTATAAACAAAAACCAGGCTAAATGAACCATGACCACCCCTTTGCAGTTCGCCAAAAAGACGAAAGAGGAGTATACGGGATTTTCAACGGAGCTCAATTTCGGCTAGTCGCGTTAGCGTTGGGGTAGTTGCAGATAGCAGTATGCGGGCTCCCTCCTCGCTTGTCATGTATCATATATCCAGTTCAAATTCGAACGAACGTCTATCTGGATTGTTTCAAATGATGCATTGAATGAAACGGTTTTAATGGTGTGGATTTTAGTGTTCAAGACAGACTTACTGTATTTTCTGTGCAGTTTTAAGTAACTTTGCAAGTTTGGTTTTGGTGCACAGTAAAGGATTAGAAAAGTTTGCTTAACGCTTTTTATATAAATCTTATAAGCGAGCATACAGTTCACCTGATAGTAGATGGATGCTATGACCTGTAGACACTTCTATCCTCGCATAGGAATCAAAATGCAGATGCGTTGTCAACGCTAAAATGTTTCGTAACACATAACAGCGTTATACTGATATTTAACGCTGTTATTTTGTAAGAGACTTTCCCCAGTAGAGCCGATCTATTTGTGCTGTAGGAATAATTCAGCTTTACCGTGGCTCTACCAAATAAACAGGCGAAAATTTCTATACCCATCTTGTGTTCGTGTTCATGTCTGATAAATAAATAGTTATCGCCGTGGCCAAAACTTGAAGAGGACATCGCAAATAAAAAAAGTAACAACAATTTTATCCTTTCATAAAATATTATAGAGTAAGAACGTTACCACATCACAATATTACAAGTAGTTGTTGTGAACTGAAATGTAAACGTTTTGCATTTTTTTTGCATAAATAGGTACTGCAGTGACTATGGTATCGGAAAATTCTACAATAGTATACGGTACTTCTTTATCTATATCAATATTACAAGTAGTTGTTGTGGACTGAAATGTAAACGTTTTGCATTTTTTTTGCATAAATAGGTACTCCAGTGACTATGGTATCGGAAAATTCTACAATAGTATACGGTACTTCTTTATCTATATATAAATGTACTACTCTTATTTATTTTATGTAGGAATCTTAACCTTAGTTGCATACATTTTAAAGTCTAAAATGCTTTCCGAAAATATTTGAATTAATCAGTAAAAATTATGAAAGTATTACTGAAACGCCTCTTCAAGGACCCTGTGGCGTTTTCAAAGTCAATTAAGAAACGTATTTTTAACCATTCGTTTAGTTTTTTTATAAAAAGTCTCTTTTCAGTGCGCTCTTTACTTTACTCGGCAAAGTATAGAGTTTAACGAAGCCGTAATTATAATGCTGAGAAGAATTTCTCCTTTTTTAAGGGAATTTAATGAAATGCTGGCTTTCGCCGGTTCAAATAGGAACGTGCACGTTGTTTTTTTTTTAAATAAACAACGTCATTTTATTTACATCAAGTGTACAATGTTTTAATATCTTGCCGATTTTAATAAAGAGCCTCTTTGCTTGGTTTTGTAAAATTTTAAATCATATTTTAAGCTGGCAGTTTCTGGTAGTTTTGTTTTTTAAGTATCTCTCTCTAGTCTGAATTTTTAATAAGCATGCAATTTGGCTAATTGGTACAAAAGTTCTTTATAATATGTCTCTTAAACGTTATTTAGAAAAATGAAATTTAATTTAAAGTTCAACTTCTGGAAAAATTTGTTACGGTGCATTTCGTATTCCAATAATAATTTTTATGTTTCGTAGTATTTATCATACACAAATACAAATACCTACCTCTTTTGTAAATATTTTATGTGATTTTATTATCCACAATAACATTAAACTATAATTTATATGTCATAGATTAACACAAAATATCATTCTAACCACATTGTTTATCATTTGTTTTAGATAATTATAGTTTATTGTATTTCACGATGAAGTTTTCACTTTGGTTGGTGTTAGCCGTGCACATACATATCGTTTTAACATGTGTATGCCTCGGGAGCTTTCGAGGCCTACGCACACTAACACAATGCGATATTGCACAGATAAGTGGCCAAAATCAATCACATAATATTTTTAGTAAACAGAGTTGGTGTCCTAATTAAACACACGTAATATGTCATTTGCGAATATATTGTAACCGCCATGAAGGAAGAAAGAAAAAGAAAAAAGAGGCAAAGGCATTCCTTACAATTTCAGAAGAAGTCACTTTATTTTATTGTAAAAGTATTTATTTCGTCGGTGCTTTATTATTATCTACTCGTATACTATAATAAACCTCTAACACGACGTCTGTCTGAACACGCATCACGCAAAAACCTATGAATCGATTTGGATGGGACTTTCACTGGCAGATAGCTGATGTTATAAGGAGTAACTTAGGATACTTTTATTTTAAGGAAAAGAATTAGAGTTGCGCGCAAAAAAAATTAAAACACGTGAAACCCAAATACCACGCGGACGAATTCGCGGGGAACAGCTTGTTTATATATAAGACTAACGACCCGCCCCGGATTCGCCTGGGTAGGATCAAATAATGTGGCGTTATTTAGATTTAAGATATTCAAAGATCATATATTTTATCAATATTCTTTTTTTTCAAAAGAAAATCATCAATTTTTCTACTCCAATCTAATTTCTGATCTATTCGTAACAGAAAAATGGATATTTGTTTTGGAAAAAATGGTTATTTACGTCTTAATACCATGCAACATTTTGAACAGTGGTAGAGCCACGCGGCAGCTTTTGCTGTCGCACGGATGGGCCGGCTCGAACCGGGGTGGTACCACGACCTCACAGAAAACCAGCGTGAAGTAGAGGTTTACCTCTGCGTTTCGCTTGGTGAGTGCAGATGGCCGGAGGCCCTTTTTACTGGAAATGAGGCATTCCATCTTAGTCCTCACGGGTGACAACGCATCTACATTTTGATTTGTAATAGAGGATAGATGTAGATGTCTATGGGCCGCAGCAACCACTTACCATCAGGTGGACTGTGTGCTCGTTTGTCACCCTTATCCTATAAAAAAAATGCAAATAATCCCCTGAGCTTAATAGAAGCCAGTTGTTTAAATATTACAGACAAACACTTCAATTTCATTTATATTTATAGATAATAAACGCACTAATACATCATTACTGTCGTTGTTTGAATACATCTATATTTGTAAACTTATAAATAGTATTTTCTTTCAGAGCTACGTTGGTTTAAATAAAAAAAAGTTGTATAATACTCGTAGCAGAGTAGGGAACTTTAGAAAGGGCTAGTAAAGTTTAGTACACACCCTCGCAGATACGTTAAAGAAAGAAAAGAAAAAGGCTCGGGGAAACTGTGTTATGAGGTAAGAAGGATTGGGGCCGCCGCGCGAGCCCAATAAAACGATACCGCGTAAGGTCGGCGAAGCACACCGGAACTTTTGATAAAAACTTTTTTCACCTATTCAAACACTGCCGAGAGAGGCAAAAGAAAATTTTCTCGGACTTTGTCGATTCAGAAGTTGAATGGATTTTTCATTTAAACGTACTATCATTTTGGAATGGTTATTATTGTATGTAACAACTAAAGTTATTATTTTCTTATAAGTCTTTTGTAATAGTGTAAATTACGTAGGTACCAATATATTTTTTTTTATAGGATAAGGGTGACAAACGAGCACACAGTCCACCTGATGGTAAGTGGTTGCTGCGGCCCATAGACATCTACATCTATCCTCAATTACAAGTCAAAATGTAGATACGTTGTCACCCGTGAGGACTAAGATGGAATGCCTCATTTCCAGTAAAAAGGGCCTCCGGCCACCTGCACTCACCAAGCGAAACGCAGAGGTGAACCTCTACTTCACGCTGGTTTTCTGTGAGGTCGTGGTACCACCCCGGTTCGAGCTGGCCCATCCGTGTGACAGCAAAAGCTGCCGCGTGGCTCTACCACTGTTTAAATATATATTATACCTGTTGGTTATACTAACCGTGGTAGAGCTACGGTGCATCTACTTATATCATGGTTGCAGCACGAATGTGTCGGCTCGAACGGGGTAGGGTCACGCTCTCACAGAATACCTACCAGCGTGAAATAAGGAGCTTAATTATGCTATCCAGTAGGTGGTGGGCCACAGTGTCCACTTCACATCAGATGGACTGTGTGCTCGTTTGTCTCCTATATTCAATAAACATAAAGTAAAAAATATAATAAAACTGAAAACATTTTAACGGTTAGTACGTATATTATGAAAGAGAATGAAAAAACTTTTTATTTTACCAACTAAATGATAACAAATTCTAATTAATTACGAACGAATATTGTAACAGTAACAATTACGTTCCTAAACACGTGAGCACCATTGTTACGTGATTGCGACGTAAAATTAACGCGTTATTCCCATCACTAACCTATCACAATGTGAACTCGACGATATTACGGGCCGCCAGATCTTACCCACATGAGGCGGGTTTATTTAAACCAATTCAATTGGTCATATGAAAATCTCCTTGCAAAGTTTTGGATAGGTTTAACCAAACGTAGTATAAATTTGGCTGTAGGTTATAGGTACCTATTATAGGAATAAGCTTTTAAATTTACAAAATGATATAAAAAAGTATGGATTTGAATTTGAAAGAAATTTGATTTTAGCTAACATAGTGCTATAGTAGATCAGGGACTTGGCGTTCGTCGTAAAATTTCGCAGTACAGCACCTTGGTTCAATCCCCGTTGGAGATTGAAACCAAGGTGTTATATATATATATATATATATATATATATATATATATATATTATAATACATATTTATAATTAAAAAACACTGTCGTTTATATTCGCATGTATGATTCGAGCCAAAACTTTGCTAATTGCAGTCTAAATGCTGATTTAACACGTGCTGAATTCGACGTGCTCATGAGGAAACGTGTATGTCTTAGGAATTGAGCACACCACGCACATGAATAGTGCGGCGGAACTAATTGTTTCATCACCCTCTCAGAAGTGGCCAGACGTAGGACGTATATAGGCTGTATACATACTTTTTAAGCAAAAGATAATTGATGTTCATTATTGATGTTATTAATGAAACTTGTGAAAATGCCAATCGAATAAATAAATAAAAAACGTAAATCTTAAAATTAGCTAATAGCCAATTTTTCTAAATTGGTACGGCGGCAAACTAGGTAGCTCCTGCCACTAGTTATCTCATGGTTAACAGAGCGATAATTGTAGACAGGTGAAAGGTGCAGAGAAAGGAGTGCAGTTTTTTCTATACTTGAACATATATAAATGTTATTTTGGCCAGTGTCATTACGACTAGTGCACTTTCTATAGGTAAGAAGAGATGTGTATAATTATGTATAATTAATCAACAGCCGACTGATTTAATTATACATAATGATTTACGTTTTTGTATGAGTACCGTGTAAATATAAATTGAACAATTAATATGTTTCGGTTACAAGTTTCGGCACTTGGCAACACTTGTTCTTTACGGCTCTACGAACTTTAAATACCTATACAGTATTGACTTATGATCGGACAAAGCCCTAAAACAAGCATTATCGCGCGACTCACACTAGTGCAGCCGCGTAAACACCCGGGGGTGGCCCCCGCCCGATTCGGCGTTTTTATATTTTGCACATTCAAAAAAAGAACGCGGCAGACAAAGATGGACTGATGACGAAATACGCGCTGATGTACAGCAGAACAATGCGGCGCAAGCGGGACGGAACCATTTCTGTCACGAGCGTTGCGAAATAAAAATGTGCAGAGTTTTCTTTTTTTAGATGTGATGCTTTTTTACGTTAGTCTGCGTTTGCAATTAGTGATGTGCGGTGGTCGCGTTCTGGGTATTACGATCTATGCAAATGCGTGGTCCTCTATGGGATTTCTATAAGCATTTATTGTTTGGATGATGTTGCCCGGCGGGTACATAAGACGTGGGGAATGAGGAATTGCGGAAGCCAGTCCATTTCGTAGCAAGGTCACGCTTTAGTTTTGTAGTTCAACAGAATTAAGACCGAGATCTTGTTATTTAAAGTTCGAACTCGTTTTATTCATAAATATGTCCCTTATTTCACCGGCAATCTTTTAAAAAACAAGTTAGGGCGATAAGAATCTCAGACAAGAAGACTAGCGATAGTTTTTAATTTATTTCCTTTTGCGGAACATATAAATAGAAATTAATGTATGATTATTCAAAGAAAATACCATTTATAATTAAAAACACTGTTCGCATGTATAATTCGAGTAATTTTCTGTTGTGAAAGATTTCGGGGCCAAAGTTTTTGGCACTCCATTTACCCATACACAGTATATTGCATAAGGCTTTCAGATGCATTCTTCTAATAGAAAGCACGTTACTATCGAGGGAGCGTCGTAGCGCACAAATTTTAATGCCAAAGGAAAAAACACTGACAACCCAATGCAGCATGAGCATGTGTGCGGCCCCTGCACACACACTCGCGTCGCTCGTGTCGGTGCATGCTTTACGCGCGGAAAAAAGTGCTGCGTTATTGATTTTTCTGTACAGCCACTAGGGGGTTAGGGGGTGAAAAGGGGGGCACGCCCGCGGCCTGAAAAAGCGTCTGCTGAAAAAACCGAGACGAAAAAGCACCCCTCCCATTTTAATTGGTAACGTAGTGTCAATAGGGCTAATCCCGGTACCGTAATAGCCTGCTTTTGTCTTTTGAATGCATTTTTCAGTGTTGCCAGGCGATGGGCTTGGATAATCGTTGAATGTTATTTGTTTAAACCTAGCGTTGCTTCGAGGAGGCCTCTTACAACAATACCGTTTTGTCGGGCTTTGTTAATTTAAGTGCCATTAATAAGTGGTATTAAGAATTTTTGACTACAGGAATGTCAGGTCAGTCTAGAAGGTTGCATACGAGTTCGAAAAAAACTGTATAAAACTTTTTGAACATTTAACTCTATAGTCAATAAAATGGCGCCTAAAATAATGTAAGTCTATTTAGCTTCAATAATTTGGCCTTTACTAATTATGACTCTACTAATTATTAGTCCTCCACTGGTTTTGAAAGTTTTGAAGTTTATAGAGTAAAATGGTATCGGTCATGTTGCTCCAGCAGTTATGAGGACTTTTCTTTAAAGAATAGGATGACAAACGAGCACATAGTCCACCTGATGACAAATGGATGCTGTGGCCTATAGATTAATATCCACATATATCCTCAGTTAAAATGAAAATGCAGATGCGTTGTCACCCCTGAGGACTAAGATGGAATCTCTCGTTTCCAGTAAAAGGATCTCCCGTTCTCTACACTCACCATATGAAACACAGCAGCATTAAGCTGCTATTTTACGCTGGTATTCTTTGAGAGTGTGGTAGTCCCAGTCGAGCTGACCCAATCGTGCTGCAACTATACTACTAATATAGCTGCAGCATGGCTTTACCACGTTAAAACCTCCGAAGCGAGGCAACTATGGCAAATATCCCCCCTATGAAATTATCTATGGTGGAAGCTTATTTTCAACAGCGAAATTTTAAGTGCTAATGAATGATTGGCGCTGGCATCGAGGATTTTAGTGGCCTGTGTAAATTTATTCCTAAACGGAATTTCTTTAAAATTTCTAGAAAAAATAAATTATTAATCTTTATTTTTATTACCAACTTTTCTAAGTTTATTATAATTGGTGAGGGCTGTCTATTGAAGCGCAGACGTACGCAATTATAAACGGAAGTGCGTGCGTGACGTCACATCCGCGCCTTCAATTGAACCACTTACAAACCCACCGCCACCGAGGTCAGGGTTTTGCAAGTCACAGATAATTGACAGTTAAAATAATTGTAACTACGCAATTCTAATGCATGATTTTTATCATATAAATCTTTATTATGTCTATCTTATAAAAAAATTTGGAAGTTTATTCGTATCTTAATATAAACTATTAAGCGAGCTACAGAAGATGTTTAATATAAGCAAAAAAAATCTTGCACCAATAAATGCTAGTGAGTTTGTGGTCTCAATTTCCTATTTTATACTGACTTCAAGAAGGAGACGGTACTCAATTCAACTGTTTGTTATTTTATGTATCATAACCTTTTACTGGGTGAACCGATTTCGATGATTCTCTTTTTATTTGAAAGCTGGTGCTTCACATGTGGCCCCATATAATTTAGATTAAGGTCTGATTAAAAGTTTTTGAGTTATTCTTAATAATTTATATTGAAGTCGGTTGTACAAAATTTTTAATTTTAAATGATTAACACGCTTTTTTAGCTTGACTTGTAAATATGTATTTTTCACAGGGTAAAGCCATGTTGCAACTATATTGCAGCACGAATGGGTCAGCTCCACCAGTAAATAACCACGTTCTCACAGAATACCAGCGAGAAATAGGAGCTAATGTTGTGCTGTGTTTCTTACGTTGAGTGTAGAGAACCGGAGTTCTTTTTTATTATTACCACGTTTTTATTAACTCGCTTTCGAGTATGTCTGTTTGAGTCGAATTTAGTAGTAGTTGATTTTAAACTTATTATTCAAATTTCACACATTATATTTTAAAATTCACTTGTTATCGGTGACAAAGCATTCTATCTTAGTCCTTATACTACTTTTGAACCTCTGCTACCCCGGCGATTAATTTCCGACTCCACAATAACTCCTGTCTAGTTTTTTTTATTTTTAAAATTGAATGCAAACATACGCAATCACAAAAATACAAATGACCTCATCGATAATTACAAATAATAATATCGACCGACAAATCCGGTTGCGGTTTCCAGCAAAATGTGATCTTTGCGATTTGTGTTTAAGAACTAAGGTTATTTAATGCTAATTGAAGAACAGTTTTTATTATGGTAAGGACTGGTAAGGACATTAATTGCTTTAATTTTTTTATCATCAGATACTTAGTTATAGTATTAAGTAATATTATAAGTAATATTGAATATAGATATATATACAGAGTTATAGTAATAAATTATATTGAATAAATACTGTCTTTTTTATTTATTTAGATGACATTCTAATATATGTACAATATTAATAACCATAATAGAAACGCTAAAACTAAAAACTTAAATTATCAAACGTCCTTACTCCCTGCGATATAGTGCCAAGAACGCTGGCTGCGTTTCCTTGCTGAATTACAATACTTAATCTTTGATTTAGAAAGGAACCAACCCTCTTATCACCAGCAGCGATAAAAAGTCGTCTCACTTATTTTTATATACATGTATACTTTTTAGCAGATAAAAGTCCTACAAAACACAATAAAAACTAAATCTAAAACCCAAATACTAATTATATCATAATATGTTTTTATAGAATATGGGTCACAAACAAGTACACATTCAAGTAACAAACAAGTGGCTTATAGACATCTACATCTATCTTCAATTAAGAATCAAAATGCAGACGCGTTATCACTCACGAGGACTAAGTTCGAATGCCTCATTTCCAGTAATAATGGCCTCCGATACTACCACTGCTACATTATTCTCCGATACTAGCTGCATATACATAGCTGCATCAAGCTGCTATTTCACGAAGGTATTGTGTGAGAGCGTGGTCTTTCACCGCTCGAGCCAATCCATTCGTGCTACAACCTTTAACCATATAGCTGCAGCGTGGCTCTACTACCACGTATAAAATTAAATATAGAATAATCATTCGTTAACTGTTAACATTTAGATTGGTATTATTAACCGTTATTGCTATAGAATGACGAAAGGTTTGTGAGACACTTAAATTAGCAGAGATTTGCTAATTTAAGTGTGAACAAATGAACAAAAACAACAAAATAGTAGTTGTAGTAGTAAAATAAATAGATTTTTAAGTAAATATCTAAAATTAAAAAAAAGTAATCTGCAATAATCTAATACTCGTATATCGAAATTCTTTGCAGATATAATTGAAAAAAAATCCCTATAATTTGGATAAATTCATGTAATAACGAATAGATTAATTGGATCAATGTTTTACAGATAATTCAAAATAAAGATAATAACATAAAATAAGTTAAAATAAACTTGATACAATCGGTATAATTGGTTGTATTTAATGAAATGTTAATTAGCTCATTTCTATCTTATTTTTACTGCAGAAATTTTAATAAAAGAATACTATTAAATCAGATGCATCTCATATATTATTATGATTTTATGCTTTATATTTTTTTGTTATAATATCGCTGCTCTTCTCAGATATGTATGTAGCTGGAACGTTCTAAGAAAGGCTTATGTCCTTCCGTGGACTAAACAAGGCTTAGTGATTTATGATGAAATATAATACGTACGTTAAAAATATTTCTTGTAAAAATAACAATAAATGTAAATAATTCCTTTCAACCCGTAATTGGTATTTGCTACCTGTGTGGAGAATCAACACAAAACATAACGTAATATATGTAGATAAGTTAAGAGATAAGTTTATTATCAAACTATTTTTACTCTATATATTCTAAAAAAAAACTATTCTTCGAAATTTTTCGATATTATGTAATTTATGGATTAAAATCATCTTGGGATCTTGATTTGATCTACGTATTGTTCAGTAAGCCCGAATCCATTTAGTAACCTGGTTTTCGACTCATAGTGTAACGCATAGATGTTAGAGAAACAAAACTATACTTGATGGAAAGGAGTTAGAACATAGAAGTCTTAGATTTTAGTGTGCAATTGTGAATTAATGTAAGCAAGTGCAGTGAACCAGTGAATGCATACGGGCGCTGGTCGGCATTGACCGCGCGTTATGCAATTGCTACTTGACATCAATAAGCTCGGCAGACGAACGGACACACGGGCAAGTGGACTCGAGGACAAGTTCAATGCATTGCTGTTCACTCTGTATAATATGTAACATTAAAATGGTACCATCGTAAACATTATCGTTGCGTTTACGCACTCGAAATAATTTGTTTTTAGAAAGAAAGAAAGAAAGAAAATAAGTTTATTTAGTAACACATTTTAGAAGTTTGCTGACCATAATAACATATTAAGATAAACGGTTACTAAAAAGGTACCCAACTCAGCATAGTCTTTTTTTTTATAAGAATATATTGCAGCAAACCTGTGTTAGATAATGATGATGATAGATTGTTAAATTTGGAAAACTTTTTTTTAAATGTAGCTTGCATTAAAAAAACTGCTTTTCAGCAAGATTTGTTTTAGTTTTCTTAAGCACATATTTAATTTCAGACTTGCTGCATAGATACAATAGTTACTGCCTCTATCTTATTCCATCTTTTGCTTCAAATATAATTAGTAAAAGTTAAAAACTAATTGAAGCTACAAATGTAGCCACTTCCAATGCCTCTTGAACATAGAAGAATTGATAGAATTTGATAGAATACAATTAGTATTTTATGTTTAAAATGCTTTATTGTGATGAAGATGCCAGATTTATCGTTTTAGGAAATTTACTTAAATCTTTGACAGGACGGGTGCATCCAAAGTTATGACGGTCAAGCAACATTGGCAAATCTACAGAATTTTCACAGACTTCATTACTCTCTTAAAAAGGAAAGAGGACTCTATAGTCCTCTTATATTCCCTGTAGTCCTTCATAGTCGTATTCCACTTATAGCCCTCGTAGTCCAGTAAGTAAGATTGTGGTTTTCTTGAAAATATTCAAAATGGATGTGTTTCATTACAAGCACATAGTATGTATATAGGCCAAAGTTGTACATAGACCTTCCTACTAGTAGTAGTTATCAGGTGTGTTCAGTTGTTATTAGCAAAATGGTGCTACCTTCTTTCTGTTTTAGTTTGCCTCTGTAGAGTCTTACGACACTTATGCGATGATATGTAGTAGATTCCCTTACACATACACTACACGGAAAATTGTTCTATTTAATTAAAAATGTAAATATATAGCCGCGGTAGTTCAAGGGCTAAGCGCTCGCTGTAAATTTCACAGTACGCGAGCAACCCGGGTTCGGTCCAATAAAATTGTCAATTGTAATTTTAAGTGCTAATTTACCACGCGCTCGGCGGCAAAGGAAAACATCGTGAGGAAACCTGCGTGTCTGAGAAATAAGAGAAAAATATTCGAAGACATTTTAAATTCACCAACACGCATTGGAGCAACGTGGCGAGACTTCCGTGTCGTAAAAACCCTTTTTTCTTATAGGATAAGGGTAACAAACGAGCATACAGTCCACCTGATGGTAAGTGGTTGCTGCGACCCATAGACATCTACATCTATCCTCTATTACAAATCAAGATGCAGATGCATTGTCATCCGTGAGGACTAAGATGGAATGCCTTATTTCCAGTAAAAAGGGCCTCCGGCCACCTGCACTCACCAAGCGAAACGCAGAGGTAAACCTCTACTTCACGCTGGTATTCTGTGAGGTCGTGGTACCACCCCGGTTTGAGCCGGCCCGTCCGTGCGACAGCAAAAGCCGCCACGTGGTACTACCACTGTTAAACTTTATCAGAAGTGAGAGGAGGCCCATGCCCAGCAGTGGGTCGTATATATGCTGTAATTTTTATATACACACATACACAAACATGCACACACACATACACACACACACATACACACACGTGTTTGTGTGTGTGTGTGTGTGTGTGTGTGTGTGTGTGTGTGTGTGTGTGTGTGTGTGTGTGTGTGTGTGTGTGTGTGTGTAAAGTGGTTGTGATTTAATTTTCGGCTCTGCAGTAGGGATCCAAGTATCCAAGATAGAAAAGTTCAAGAAAAACGGTCGCTTGCGAGCTTCTTTGTTGTCGACAAAGACGTTGCGACAAGTTTGAGCGCATTGGGAACCCGCATTTTAAAAGGTTTAATTGTCTAGCGATTAGTTATGGCAGATGCAATTGCTTGAAGGTATTTTATACCCTTCTAGAAAAAGCTTAATACGTGTACTTTAAATAGTTAATAGTGACGTCATTTTTCTTACTCCACATGCGAACATTTCTTGAAAAAAAAAATGTGTATTCACCAAGCTGGGCAGGCGGGGTGGTAAAATTGGATAAAGACTTTTATTAACCGTGTAGTGGCGGTGAAAGGATATCTACTACCCCATATCGTCCGTGGGTGTCGTAAATAGAGGGAAATTGAAAAAGATGGGTAGCAGGATCTCCTGATAACAAATTAAAAACATTAGAAAAAAACTGTAGTTGCCAATCCGTTTGCTACGCCTAGCATTCCACATGAGGAAGGAAATCTATGTAGAAGGTCTATGTTCAGCAGTGGACTTTTATAGGCTGTAATGGATGGATGGAGGGATGGCTGATTCTGTATGAGCATGTGCCTTTTCGCGTAACCACTAACGTGACCCATTCGTGCTGCAGCCATGATTTGCTGCTGCACTCTATCTAACTGGTAGAGCCATGCTGCAGTGAAAACAAATATCATAAATCATCATCATCATCATCATTACAGCCCTTCACAAGGCCACAACTGAACATAGGCCTCCCCAAAGGAATGCCACAAAGCACGGTACTGAGCATGTATCCATCGACTTCCTGCATGTTTTACCAGGTGATCACTAAATAAATATTGTTAATTTTTTGTAAATAAAATACCATTGAAGTAACATGTACTACCTACATACCAGAACAGACATCACGAACAAAATGCTGCCGCATTAATACGGGGCGCGTGGAAGGAGGCACAGAGTACCTTCAGGCAAAGAAGTAAGTTTGAGCCCGTGGGATCTAAAGTGTGTTTGCAAACAACCAATTCTCGGCGTCTCTTTTATTGCATAGTACGTGTTACTCCAATGTAAATAACATTATTTTACTTATTTTACCAGAACCTTTAGTATTTATTTCCTGAACTACGTAGTAACTCTATGACCTTCCACACACGTAAACACAACAACTATCACATTTGTAGACCTTAATGCAAAAAAGGTTCTAAATATGTAAGGCTTAAGATATATTCGTCTTGATCTTGCAAAGTCGACGAATAAATGCCTCGGTATTATTTTATCTTATTTTTTTCAAGGGTAATTTTGGTTATTTAATCGGAAGGTGTTCGAAGAAATATACAACTGTTGATATAAAAAAAAATTGCGTCGAGTATAGAACCTTCTCGATTTTTAAACTTAGTTAAAAGATTAAGGTTAATGGACATAGTAGGCGTTTTTAAGCTTGATATACACAAACTAAGCTTTGCTGTTAAAAGAAGTATAAGAAATAATAATTTATTAAAAGACCTATTTGATATAGACACTAAAAAAAATTAGGGTAAAGGGTAAATATTTAGTTATCTCTCCAATTATATAAAAGTGTGAATATTTAGTTGTGTACAAATTTTATAGAAATATTTAAAAAATAATTTTATTATTTACTAGCTGTCCCTCGCAAGTTCGCCCGCGTGGAATTTACTACAATTTCATGGCTTTTATTTTTTTTGCGCGGAACCTTAATTCTTTTTCTAAAATGAAAAAACCTAAGTTACTTCTTATAACATCAGCTATCTGCATGTGAAAGTTCCGTCAAAATCGGTCCAGCCGTTTTGGAGATTAGCCGGAACAAATAGACAGACGTACAGACAAAAATTTAAATAAGTTTTTTTGTTAATTAGTGCCGTATAAACTTTCATATGCATTTGGTAAAAATCTGTTATTTTAACCTTACAAACAGACACTTCAATTTTATTTATTTGTATAGATGTCTCACAAAATATATTTTTTAATTTTCAAGGTTTTAGGGCTCTCTATTCTATCTAGAAGTCCCACTTTAGTAGGTAAGCAACATAGCGCCTACTGTTGAGTTCTGGTTTGAAGAGTCAGAGCCTAAGTGGTGATAACTGGTTTGTGGCCTTATTTATTTAAAGTTGGTTGCAGGCATCCACGGGCCACAATAGCCACTTACTATAGGGTAGGCATTTAGGTCGCTTGCAACTTTAATATTATAATGGATGTGTGCCAGTTCGGTTCACTCTTACAATCAATCCCATTTAGTAACTGATCACGACAAAAAAGACGAAAACTGTCATTCGACCGTTCAAACAAACATCCTTTTAAAAATTAAGAGTCGCACTATACGGACCTCGAAACATGGACAAATTTTGAAATTTGGACTTCGAAAATACAGATCTATTACATCTTCTAAATAGAAAGTTAAAGATAACGTCGCATCTTACTAATAATAACGAAATTTACAAATGCTGAAAGGATTAAATCGAAGCACCCGCAAAAGGTGTAGTCATAAATAAGTCGTCTAGTACATGCTCATAAAACTGCCGATATCAAATCACAAAGTTCTAAATGCTACATCGCTTGAAGTAGCGAAAGGGTACAGTGCTAGTGTGAGCGGATTAGCGAGCGTTTTGAGATAATATTGTAATTTTTATTCTTAAAAACCGTCCCATAATGGTGGCGTCAGATAGCAAATTGTGGTTATTGGTGAGAGAATTTAGTAATAGAAGTTATCATATTAGTACTTCCAGTGGGTTAATGGTTAAAAACAAAGATTCCACGCGAAGTTTGTGAGTCTTAAGCAGCACAAAATACTTGCCAAAATATACTTATTATTATTGGTAAGTAGAAATGATGTTTTAAGTACGTTTAACACGTGTATACTTATATTATGTATATTTATTAAAATAGAGCTATTTAATTACCACTTTAGCTAGCTGAGTGTGAAATTACTTATAGCTTTTAATTACTATGATTTTTTTTACAATGATATTACTTTAAATTTGAGGTGGTCGCTTCCAAGCTGTTTCTAAAATAAATTTTGTACTTATATAGTTTGTACAACCATTAATGTAAAATTTGCTTTTAAAAAAAAAGTCCCGTTTGGTTTCTTGCTGGTTCTTCCCAGGACAGAAGTTTTTTCGAACCAGTGGTAAAGTAAAAAATGACTTTCAACAAGAATTACACATTTGATCTATATTGAATAAAAAATTATTCTATTCTATTCTACACCTTACACTAAATAATAAATATATTTTGGTAAGAATATTGTGGTGCATAATACCGACAAACTTCACATGGACTCTTTCTTAAATTTATTATGCCCGTTTAATGCAGCCGGTAAACATGCTGGAAGTAGGGACGCACCTTCCTTAGCGTGTTTACCATTGCTTCCTGTCTTCACGCGACATCACGTGCCGCCGCGTCTATAAACTTAACTCTAGACAAAAATTGTAGACCGTGTCTACTGTTTATGGCTTATTTGTTTTGGTAGTTGCTATATATTGCCAAGTTACCGTTATTAGTGTTAATCACATAGTTTAGTTTACATGTTTTAAATTGTGTAGGGTTATCGAGATAACCCCAATAAGATACCTAGGTTATATGTGACACATGATACGATATGAAAATGTTCTTCAAAACTTAGAATAGTATTCTTGGCCTACGGCAAGGAAAGGACAGGATTATGGTGCATAAGTGTGTACTCAAGCACATGTGAATTGTCTATTACCAAAATCTCATAGCGCGAAGGGACGACGATGCGACAAGACCGGAGAGAGATCAGGCGAAAGACCACCTTTACTCGTTTTCCGTGGCACGGGAGTGATACCACGTTACTGACTCCGGGCTGCTTTTGAGAATTTCTAAACGCTAATAGAAGTAAAGAAGAACGAGAAGTTCGAGTAGAAATACATAATTAAAAGAAAAAATAAATGTTTAGTGGTAACAGAAAGACAATGGCGAAATGTAAAGAAAGCTGGCACCTTACCTTAATACTCCTTTGATAAGAGTTTGACTCCTTGGCTGCGATGATGTAGTTGTGAAGTTAAGTGTCAGAAAAAAGGTATTGTTTTGCAAGTTAATGTAAGCATTTTGTGTCAAATTTTTACTAAATATTATACTTTTATATTTCGTGTACAATTTATGTATAAATTTGAATTTGTTGCTAGACTATGTAATCCTGTATATATGATGTGACATAAAGACGATTAGTACTTAGTATACAATAATTACAGTACAATAAATACAATATTTTTTTTAGTCAAATTTGGTTAAATTATTTACAAAAAAAATCTTTGTCTAATACAACAAATATTGTGAAGCAAACGAATTTACTTTGCCAAATAAGAAGCCATGTGAAATGTACGTAAGCATTCGGATATTTCTTTTTAACTTATTATGTAACAAGTATAAAAAGGCCAGCGTGGGCTTAGCTCACTCGACACATGTTATCTTTAAAATCAGTACAAATACTAAAAGTAAATAAGATATTATATGCGTTTCGGCCTAGTCTCGTCTTAGCGAGCGATCCAGGCAGCCAGCTTCACTTGTCAATTATGTTTAGATGCTGAATTGCAACATGTTACTTTTTATTCGTATATAGCCATTCATTTTTTTTACATTTTATTAATTATTACATTTAGTTTAAAAATGTTGTTTCGTATTTATTTTAAAATTACGAAGTTTTGTTGTACAGTAAATGTTAGAGAGCTCACACGTGGGTATTCTAAGTGCCATGTTTGACAATTTTACATTAATTAATTACAAAATTACTAAACTGACATTTGCGGTGTAAGAACACCACTACACTATATCGTTCCGTGGGTAACCTAAGAGGCGACAGAGGGATACAAGCCATGAGATGGACAGCAGCATCTTCCTAATTACAACTAGAAAAAAAATGCGTTTGCCAATCCGACTGCCAACCGTGTCAACTATAAATATAAAGAAAAAAAATTACTAAACTTTATAAAATGCCGCTTAACCAAGTTTATCTGTGACCACTTTTCTTTATCCGCTTAAACCTTTTTTCGTGTATTACAAGGTTTTTATAATATTTAAAAATTTAAAATAAGAATAGTATAGGAACGTTACCACAACGGGGCGAGGTCTAGTATGTTTATATAGTTTTATATAAACTTAGTAGCTTTGACTAAAGTTTATTTATTCCGCTATTTTTAGAATACATTACTTTATTAAAAAATAAAAGAAAACAAAAAAATAACAGAAAATAGAACCATGTGAATTAAAAAAAAATCACCCTCGTCAATTGCTATTTTTGATTCTGCATGCAATGTAATTCTGTACAGATCATGTGGCTAATTCGCAATGGCAATATTGTGACAAGTTTCGCACAAATAGAGGGTCTAGCTCTAGGAGGGTGTCTATTCACTATTCAAAGCAATAGAGGAACATATGTTGGAAGACCGGCAGGGTCGGGACGGATCCGTTCCGCCTTGTTGGGCCGATAGCTCGGCTAATTCGATCGCTGTTGACTACGTAAACGATACTATAATAGTGGATTACTGCCGCGGTGTTACGAATTTAATGGCGGTGGGAAATCGATTAAATGCGTGATAATAATTTATTAGGTTTTAAAAATTTATTTGATAAATGTTTTTAAAGATGATAATATAATTTAATAAAGTAAGTAGGAAAGGATAAAGGGGTAAGAAGTCAAGAAGTTTCTTCTGTGTAGTTTACAGATCTTTATACTGTTACGTTCACGAAATCTTATTTCCTTGAAAATTATTTTATATGGAACAAGGGTGACAACGAGACTACTATTACTATTACTAATTTCTTAATTTAAAATGCTATAAATGATTATTGTTATCACAATGTAAGGAATCACTTTTTGGTTTTATATAAACATAGGCTTAATTTTGGTTTAAACTTTTTAAATAACAGAGTGGGGACATTTTTTGATCCCAACTGTTTTTATAATATTTATGATTAGATCTCCCAAAACTTTTGTTTTATTTTATTCGGTTAGCAAATAAAAACCATTTAAAGATATTAATTAACATTGCATTGTGATATTCCTATTTAATCTTGCTCGGAACCTCGTCGTCTGAGGTAGATGGAGCTTTCGAAGCTGTAATGTTGCCTCAACATACTAGAAACTTTAAACTATTGACAAACTTTTATGTTTTAACAAAAGTATTTTTGATAAGTCACAAATAATTTTTTTAAATCGTTTTATCTCTAACAAATCACCCTACACAAAATAATGCCTCTATCAAATATTAATAAGGCCCCGCTCGCAATAAATAAAGAGGGTTACACATCGGCTCAGAATAATAATATTGCTGTGTATTGACCCGCGTCGCGTTGGGGCAACGAAGGCCACTCGCTCAAGTTCAAGGGCGGGGGAGAAACGAACCCTTACGCAACTTGGGATGTCCTACAGGTGGATGCAGGGATGACTTTAAACGCGTCGCTTCTACAAACTTTTTCAAAAATAATCGTTTACGTGTATTTTTATATTAATTTTTTCTAAGTTTTATTGTTGTCATTTTTTTCATTTTTATAGTTATGTAGATAAATTAATTTTAGTTTTATTTTTTCCATAAAGTATTAAAGGTGAGCGAAAATTGGATGAAATTTTCTCTAACTCCTATTTAATACGTTTTAAAAGAGATAATTGCAAGTTATAGTTTGCATACGATTCCATTTATTGTGAACAAGTTTAAATTTAATGATTTCTTTGTTTCTATCAAATTTGTAGGTACATTTTTTAATCATTTGAAATTTTCTCTAATTATTATTTCATAAAACCGTAATAGATGTAAGAAGCAGTAATTAATTGAAGATGTACTTAAAAGAGGTATGAATGCAAACATCCTGAGGTGGTGAATGCAAACTTTCACAAGGGTTTGTTAAGTGGAATTAGAAAGACTAGATCATATCAAAGGAGTATTGTAATTACTACCTACACCTTTCGAAACATATCTCACAATTGCACAAAAATGCGCGTTACAACAATTGCATAAAGAATATTTTCGTCTACGAAGTGACGTTGATTTTTAATCCCCTACCTCCTCAACCACTTGACACACGGCTGCACTTATCGGAGGAGTTAGGGGAGAAACGGCCCGTGTTTAACATAAAGGTACACTCACGTCTATGTTTACAAACAGACATGCGCGACCGCAACGTGCTCTCCCGCGTGCCGATAAAACGTGCTTAGAATATGATAACAGCTTCCTAGGTTTATAACTGTGAAGTTCTCAGTTGTAACAAGAAAGTTAACAATTTTCCTACGGATATTATATGAATCATCTATTGAGACTTCTTATCTGTTCAGATTAACATTTAATTTAAACTCCTTTATCTTTCTTTCCGTTTTGTTTATTATCCTATATAAAACCATTTACAAAAAGAAAAAATATACCCTGGCCAACTGGACAATCAAGACAGAAAGATAGTTAGATTATTTTGCTTTAACTACACTGTGGTGAAAGTTGTAGAAGTTTCGTAAAAAGTAAAAAAAATAATAAAAAGATCTTAAGCATAAGATTATTTGGGCAACGTAAAATAATCCATGGCATTATTAAGTGGCGAAGCTTGCGAAGACACTTATTGATTTCACGATGTCTGTCCGTCTGTCCGTCTGTCCCACGATTATCTCGAGAACGGTTTCGAATTTTCAAATTCTGTTTTCAGCAATCGATTACTGATCACCCAGGCATCTGAAACTCCTATTTTTTTTATTGGATAAGGGTGACAAACGAGCACACAGTCCACCTGATGGTAAGTGGTTTCTGCGGCCCATAGACATCTACATCTATCATCGTTTGCGAATCAAAATGCAGATGCGTTGTCACCCGTGAGGACTAAGATGGAATGCCTCATTTCCAGTAAAAAGGGCCTCCGGCCACCTGCACTCACCAAGCGAAACGCAGAGGTAAACCTCTACTTCACGCTGGTATTCTGTGAGGTCGTGGTACCACCCCGGTTCGAGCCGGCCCATCCATGCGACAGCAAAAGCTGCCGCGTGGCTCTACCACTGTTAATATATTTTGAAACTGATTGCTCAACGGCAACCGTTAGAAACCGCTACAAAGCTGATTGCTTCGCCACTTTGCTATGCTGTTAGCTTGCTAGGTTTATTTATTCACAAGTTGAACTAAGGAAAATTCAAGAGACACTTCTTAGTCCTGGGCAGGCAGCCTGAAGTCATACTTTACGCAATATTAAAACTTATACGGCCATATCGTCAGTGTTCATGAAAGTGCAGGCGTGCTAATTATTCCAATTCTCGATATCTATTTACAATAAAAGATTAGCCTGTTGATGTTACCAGTCATAGAAAGTCGTGGCTGATAACCATTGCAGAGTATTTCTCCGAAAGGTGTTCCGTTTAGAGACGAAACACGTGTCTTAAGTGTTTACATAGGGATATGGGACCTAAATCCCAGACCAACTTGAGGTCTGGGTCTTCGTTTATTATTTAGATTTAATTTTTATTTGTGAAATTTTACTAAATAAAACGCGCATGCGTGTGTATGGGTGTTGTGTTATTTTTATTTAAAAAATATTTAGGCCTTGTTTTCACTTTAAACTAATAATAAAATTAATTGTTAGTATTTTGCCCAATTGTTTTCACAAATACTATTAAAAATATGTTACAGTAAGGAAGAGGCCTCCTGACACACCTCTGCCTAATCTCTGTTTACAATGATAAACAAGTGCGTTGTAAAAATAAAGATTTTTTTAATTTTGGTTTCAACCCCTGATTGAATTATTTACAAAAATGTTTACCTTTACTGCATTAACGATTTTTGTATTCTATTTGATATATTTTACCGTATAATGGCAGTGTAAAAATATCAACTACCCCACATCGTCCTATAGGAGGGAAATTTATGGGGGAAGCCTGTGTTCTGCAGAGGACCGTAAATGCTGTGATGGATCTGATATATTGTCCGGTTTTGAAGATTCAGTTTATGCGTATTTTTTTTTTTATAGGATAAGGGTGACAAACGAGCACACAGTCCACCTGATGGTAAGTGCTTGCTGCGGCCCATAGACATCTACATCTATCCTCTATTAGAAATCAAAATATAGATGCGTTGTCACCCGTGAGGACTAAGATGGAAGTCTCATTTCCAGTAAAAAGGGCCTCCGGCCACCTGCACTCACCAAGCGAAACGCAGAGGTAAACCTCTACTTCACGCTGGTTTTCTGTGAGGTCGTGGTACCACCCCGGTTCGAGCCGGCCCATCCGTGCGACAGCAAAAGCTGCTACCTGGCTCTACCACTGTTAGACGAGTAGTATTTTGAAAACACCTTCACTAATCATACGAACAAATTGCATGGACTTAATTTGCGAGCGTTTCACGTGTTGGACCATTCTGCTAAGTTTATAAACAGCATCGTTGATTAGCACACGTCCGGAAATGCGATAATGACTCAGTCGTCGACCGTTTACTGCTTTATCGAAACTGATTACTCTAAGCTTTTCGCAATACTTTTTTTTTAATGAATAGATTACGATTTGTGGTATTAGCTGTTATGCGATAAAACCTTTTTTGTAAACTGAAGCGTTAAATGAACTCACAATCCACCTAATGGTAATTGGCTTCTGTAATCTATAGTCACCCGTAGCCAACTTCAAACACAGAAAGTTACAGATACTTTGTCATTTCTAAAGTCTAAGACAGAATGTCTCACAGCCAGTAATTATACTGGCTGTTAATACAATATGTAAAAAAAAAACTTATGGTTCCCGTTAAGGATATCAGGATCTGTATTCAAACGTATTGAAATAACTTTTCCTCAGAAAAGCGTTTATTTATTAGAAACACATTTATAAAACGGAACACCTTTCGGAGAATACTGCAATGGCTATCAACCAAGACTTTCTATGACTGGTAACATCAACAGGCTAATCTTTTACTGTACATAGATGACATAGATGAAGTTTTGATATTGTGTAAAGTATGACGTATCAGGCGGCTGCCTGCCCAGGACTAAGAAGTTTGTCTCGAATTTTCCATAGTTCAACTTGTGAGTAAATAATGTCATGGATTATTTTACATTGCACAAATAATCTTATAATTAAGATCTTTTTATTTTTTTAATTTTATAAATAAATTATGTGTTTTATTACCTGTGCAATGCCCGGGAGATAAGAGTATTGTTAAATACCCCGCTGTACCGATGCGTATGTCAAGTAGGGGCAAAAAAACACGTACAATTTGCAAAAAAATTATAATTTTTATGGTCGTGTTTTCTGAAGTAAAGATATTTCTATACGTTTGAATACTGATTTCGATAACACATTCAATAGGAAGCACAGGGTTATTGTTACAAGTTGTATTTTTTCTTTATACCGGAACAGCGCATTCAGTACAAGAACTGCTGTTTGGCGGCACAAATTGGTAAGAGAGTGATACCTACCCAGGACTTCTAGGCAGGAAAGGAGCAGGATTCCTACTTAGTATTAAATAATTATGGTCTTAATATAAGTTCACGATGATAATAATGATAATGTAACTGTTTCGGTCACGGCGCTAGTCTCAACGGAGACCAGCCATTTGCGCAGGACAGAATTAGACTGCACGAGTGTATGCGCAAGCACAGGTGCACTCTCTATTACCTCACTCTCATTTTCCAATGGGACGGTAATCCAACACGACCGGAGAGAGATCAGGCACAGGTCTAACGGCTTTACGTGCTTTCCTAGGCAAGGGGGTGAAATTTGATTGTTAAGAATTATTTCTTTTGGCAGAATTCTTTTAAGAGAAGCCAAAAAGTAAAGAAGAAGAAGAAGAAGAAGAAGAATTATTTCTTGACAGAAAATCTTATATCTGCTTTTCCCCATCAAAATCAGCAGTCTATATACATATACATAAGGCATATATGTATGCCGTAAGGTATAAATGCAGTCAAAATCTATAAAAGCCTTTTTTTGATTTTATATTATACATTGCATACTCGTACATTTTGGAAAAGCACCAAATTGCCTTTAAATTGACGCAAAAACTACAATTACACGATGATGTTACCGTTACCCAGTTTTTTGCCGTCAGTCCATCTGTCCGTCGCACACAATGACTATGAACTCACCTGAGCGATCATTTTATATGAATGATCTAATCTAGCGTACAAAGTGGAGTGTGACTGTTGACGGAGCGGGTAATACATATTTAGCTGACTTCAAAAAAAAGGAAGTTCTAAAGTAGATTGTATGGTTTTTTGTACAAATGTTATGCTGTATCTTCGTAATTGTGAACCGATTGGTAATTCTTTTCTACCGACTTCAAAAAGGGGTGGTACCTAATTCGACTGTATTTTTTATGTGCATTACCTCATAATTTATTACTGGGTGAATCGATTTCGATGATTGTTTTTTTATTTGAAAGCAGGTGCTTCACACGTGGTCCAACTTGATCAAGGTCTGACCAATAAAAAATCATAACTATAAATATCGTTGGATATCCAATGGTAAGATATTTATTCGAAAAGAAGATGGGTCTCCAGTTATTCATATTATGTCTACTGATCAAATTACTAAATTGGAAAATGTCTCTGCTTTATGACTAATCATTATGATAATGAAAAAAGCTACACATGTTTATCTTTTCCATATTATAGATAGTAAGTTTGTATTCTTTATCGTTAGTTGTAAATTTTTTATTTTGGCATATTTCTCTATATATTTGAATTTTACTATTTGCACTACTATATGCTTTTTTTCACTTACTTTTAACCACAGTTTCTTTTTATTACATCCACACCCAACTTTCATATGTAACATATTTACTCTTCTTTTTAATCAATCATGCTTTAGTACTGAGAACTTTGAGATTAAGTCAAACAAAAATAAGAAAGTTTCGTCTATTTACAATTGCTATTCGATACATCATGTAAAATTATATTATTACTATAATAATGGCTAATCCAATTATTTTGAATAAAGACATTGATGATGATATCAATGTCGGAAAGGCAGTTGTAGTAGACAAACCGGAAGACTGTAAAAAATACTTCGTATGTTCGAAAAGTAAACTCACATTTTTGTCACAAAACATCAGAAGCCTAAGTAAAAATTATGATAACCTACAAATATTGTTAACCCAATTGGCTATTAACTGGGACTTTATTATTTTAACGGAATGTTGGCTTTCTAAAATTGAAACTGTTCCTTTTATTAATGATTACAAATACTATATGACACGAAATAACTTGAATCAGAATGATGGAGTAGTAATATACGTTAAACAAGACTTAAATATAAAAGTGACAGAACCTGATGTTATCAAGGATGCTACATGCTTACTTGCTACATTAAAAGATGAATATGCATTTGTGTGTATATATAGATCCCCGTCATTCAAAAACATAGACACCTTTCTTTCTTCTTTAGATCTGTTATTACAAAACTTGAAATGCTTTAAGAACATAATCTTACTTGGAGATTTAAATATTGACATACAGCCAGCATCTAATGATAGAAGATCATCAGACTATTTAGATGTCCTTGCTTTGCACGGTCTGTTACCGACACATTCGTTGCCCACTCGTGAAATTAATTGCCTTGATCACTGTTGTATTAAAACGAAATTCCAGACTACAACTATAGTATGTAGCACTACAATAACGGATCATCATACTGTACTTCTTTCAATATCGACTAATAGTATATTTGATAAGTTTAAAAGAGAATTAATAAGTACCACAACAAAATTTCATAGGGCTGCCAAAGAGCTTGCGAATTTTGACTGGAATACAATTTTAAGTGTAACTGATCCTAATGTAGCGACGTGTAACTTTTTATCTATCGTAAGTTCTGTCTTGACTAAATTTACTACCATATGCAAAACATCTAACAGAAAAAGATTACTAAAACCTTGGATGACACCAGGGTTACTAAGGTGTATAAAAAATCGAGATAGATTACACCAAAAAATGAAATCTGACCCTCTAAATACTGTTCTTAAGATAACTTACATACGATATCGAAATACTTGCAATAACTTGCTAAAAAAACTTAAAAATTCCTATGAAAGATCAGAATTATTGAAAACTCAAGGTGATACCAGAAAACAATGGAAGAACATTAGACGTATTTGTAACTTACATGAGAAAAAGGAAAGCTGTTTCAACCTTCTCCGAGTTAAATCAACTATTTTAGACTCGCTGAATTGTGCTAATCATTACTTTGCTACCACTGGAAATCGATTAGCCGAAAATATTTTTCAAAGAACTACAACTTCTGAAAGCAAGCTTAGTAAAAGTATAATTTCTTCATGTGCCTATCCTCATTCATGCGTACTTCTTCCCACTGATGAACATGAGATTATTCTTACTCTTAAAACATTGAAAACCACCTCTTCGGCTGGCTGGGATGGCATTCCGTCACATTTCTTGAAAACATATTCATATATTTTTGCTACTCCAATTACGTATATTGTCAACCTATGTCTATCACAAGGAGTTTTTCCGAATGCTCTTAAAAAATCAATCATCATACCTCTATACAAGAAAGGGGACAAAGACGACATATCAAACTATAGACCAATTTCTATTCTTCCATCGCTATCAAAAGTGTTAGAAAAGATTATTAACAAGAGACTCACAAATTATCTCGAGAAATTTAAACTACTGCCCACTAACCAATTTGGATTTAGACAGTATAGGTCGACTAATAATGCTTTAGAAGAATTAGTTTCTTATGTTGTTGATAGGATAGATGATGGTGAAAAATGTATTAGTATCTTTCTGGACTTGGCCAAGGCTTTTGATACAGTCTCTATCCCTATCTTAATGAAAAAACTAGAAATTATTGGTATACGTGGCACACCCCTAAAACTATTTAGTGATTACATGTCAAATAGAAAACAAGTTCTAAAAATTGAAGGAATGTTTAGTTCAGAATCCAGCATCCAGTTTGGTGTGCCGCAGGGTAGTATCCTGGGACCTACGTTATTCTTGATCTATATAGATGGTTTATGTAGATTGGAGCTTAAAAACGGAAAAATACTCAGTTATGCGGATGATACGGTTCTCACCTTTAGTTCTAAGTCATGGTACACTACTTTTAAAATTGCGGAGGAAGGTCTTAACACTGTTAGCAAGTGGCTGGATAATAATTTACTTACCTTAAACATTGATAAAACTCAGTATATTGCGTATGGAATAAGGTCTAACTCATTACCCAAACGAGACACATATAACATTAAATGTCACAACTGCTTTAACAAATTAAATTGTGTGTGTAAGAATATTTCGAGAACAGATTCTGTCACATATCTAGGTGTAATTTTAGATCAACATTTAAAATGGGATAAGCATATAGATACTATGTCTAGAAGGGTTCGACGCCTAACTTATATCTTTAAGAATCTGCGCCATGTATGTTATAAAGAATTGCTTATCTCAGTTTACCATTCATTTTGTCAATCAATATTACAATACTGCATAATATCATGGGGTGGTGCATGTAAAACTCTTTTACTTAAGCTAGAACGTGCACAAAGAACGGTATTAAAAACTATGTCTTTTAAAAATTATAGGTATCCAACTCATAATCTCTATAAAGAAACTAACATTCTTACTGTGCGACAACTTTTCTTAAAGCAACTTATATTACGGCAACATAAACAGCCCTCTGTGAAATCTTCTGGAAACCGTAGAGAGGATTTAGTTTTCAACATTCCTAAATACAAAACAAAATTTGCTCATTCTTTTTGTAAATTTCTTGGCCCACTAGTTTACAATAAAATTAATAAACAAATAAACATTAAGAAAAAACAGTACTTATCACTTAAAAAACATTTAAATACCTTTTTCAAAAAACTGAACTACGAAGAAACAGAAAAGTCGTTAACCTAAGCATGAATTGAAAAACATACACTACACACCATAACACACAAATAACACACCATTTTTATTTATGTATACATTTATTATACATTAATTATATTAATATTAGCGTATAACTACAAACGAATCACACTCAGTTAATCTCCATAGACATTTTATATAAATTAAACTATATGAAATGATCCATATACTTATTATTTTATATATCCTAGCTTTATAGTTACTGATTCAAATATTTGGGGAGGTTGGCTAAATGAAGAAAAAAAAAATATATATAGGAAAAGAATTAACAAAGCATCGGTAAGTTTTGCATGTACTATGTTTTAGTAAAATCACTTATTATTTTGTATAAAAAGAACACAATCTGCCTTCAAATTTTGTATTTGTTTATCGCATAAGTCTGTTGATGTAACATTGTTTAATTACTTCATAACGGAGAATACTGCATTACTGTGATACGGTTTTTTTCTATAAAATCAGTACAGAATACACAGTACAGAATACAGTAAAGATCAGGGTTTCTAATATGAGTTTAAGCAAATTACATTTTACGAAAAACTTAAAGTTGCGACAAGCTATGTTAGATTTGATTTGTTTGTGATTTGTATATTATGTTTCTTCTTAATAATAAATAATAATAATAAAAAAAAAATAGTTTTCGAGTTATTCTTAATAATTTATATTGAAGTCGGTTGTACAAAATTTTAAATTTTAAATTATTCATTAAACAGGTTATATTTTAGTGGAGGAAGGAGGCAAATATCCCCCTAAAATGCAATCTATGGGGGAGGCCTATATTCAGCAGCCTATGTTGTACACACTATGTGTGGCAGTAGGTATGGAGGCCACACTGCACTTACAATTCTATTCGCACTCATATCGGCCTTACCACGTAACCGCGGCCAAAGTGTTCATAAAGTGAATTTTTCTAATAAATTTACATAACTTTGACGTAAATTTTTGATAATATTTTAAAATATATGTATTTTGTAGCCACACGGCAGTTACATCTGGTTACGTTACGAACGGGTCGGCTCCAGACGTTCTCACCTCTCACAGAATAACAGCGTAAAACAGCAGCTTAATGCTCGTAAGGTGTATGAGTAGAGGACCGAAGACTATTTTTACTCGAAAATGGCTTATTCTATCTCCCCAGAATTGAGGTGATTCTATATAAGATGAATACTACGATATGTACTACTAATACGGTAGTACTTACCATCCGGCGAAATAAATGAAATGAATTGTATTGAAAATTCTGTATTTACAAAGACTGTAAGTTTATTTCTTCACTTCATTTTTATTTAAAACAAAATCATATAATGAGCTGCATACTCATTACTGCAATATGAATTAAATTAAATTTTAAACTTTGTGTTTTTACATGTACTTCAAGAAATTTAAATGTTGGTTATGATTTTAATAACGTCAGCATAGTTTTTTGTTCAACGCTTAATTACATATGTATATTAAGTAAAAATCTGAATATGTAATGATGGTGCAGATTGACCTATACAATTTATGAAAGAAATATCCGTAGTGTTTATTCATTAATTGTAATTTACCTTTATAAAATGGTAATTAAGATCGGTATCTATTTCATTATTGAAAAGTCCTTGAGGACTGACCTTACTAAAAATAATAAAACTCTTGGTGAGGACTTATCAACTGTTACACTTAAGGTCCTTTAGTGTTAATACACTAAAGAAAATCTTGATAGATTTGCGTTTTTACTTTTTTATAGAATAAGGGTGACAAGTGGGCTGTGTGCTGCCCACCTGTTGGTTAGTGGATGCTGTGGCTCATAGATATCTATATCTGTCCTTAATTAAGAATCAAATGCAGAAGATGCATTGTCACCCCTGAAGACTAAGATGTAACAAATGATAATCGTATCCAGTAAACAGGGTCTACTGTTCTCTACACTCACCATACGGAACACTGCAGCATCGAACTGCTATTTATATATTTACTAGCTGCTATATATATTTTTAAACTGAAATCACAAGCGGACGTATGTTTTGGCGGGAACTTGACCGGCGTCGGTTTGCTGCTCCTGTATTATTGTTTAAATAAT
The DNA here is from genome assembly GCA_033319125.1 of Parnassius glacialis. NCBI lineage: Eukaryota > Metazoa > Arthropoda > Insecta > Lepidoptera > Papilionidae > Parnassius > Parnassius glacialis. The sequence goes on from JAVANC010000018.1 coordinate 37,597,575, forward strand.
GGTTTGAAGTGGACTTTGATGTGTAAAAGTGGTGCGATTTTGTATATTAAGTGTCAACGTATGTGAACTATTAGTGGAAACGGTGAACCAAGTCCTCTAATGGTGATGTGATTCTCAATATACGGTTGTCTGCTTAGGCGCCTTGAGATACCATTGCCAACTGTCTGCTGGCTCAAGTTGCCGTCAAAATCTCCCGAGGACTTCACAATGTGTCGCATCAACATATTGTGAAGGCTAATTATACATTTGTACTATGAAGGATAATTACGAACGAAATACATAGAAAAATGGAAAACATGGCTGACGCACAAATCGTGCAGGCCAAGAAATGGGGAAAAGAAAAAAAAGCGGACTTACAGTTCACCTGATGGTAAAAGAGGCCTTGATAGTTACTGCAACCCATGGACACCTGCCACGTACTTCAAACAGATGCCATGTCACCTCCGAGGATTGAGATGGAATATCTCACAGGCTATACTGGCTCTCTATATAACCTTCAGAACGGAAAACGTATTGTGGTTTGACGGCAGAAATAGGTGAAAGGGTGATTATAATATTTACTATACATGCATGCCTTCTGCATAACATACCTATATTAACTTGGTCTTAAAAGTGTAAAGTACAAAGTAAAGTTACAGTCTAAATACTTTTTATACGCTGCCCAACTGTGGTAAGTAAATTTATATAAAATGTTTATTATGTTCTACCGACTTCAAAAAGGAGGAGGTACTCAATTCGACTGTATGTTTTCCTCATAACTTTGTTCTACGTGATCAGATTTCGATAATTCTTTTTTTATTTGAAGACTTTTACTTTTCATGTGGTTCCATAAAAATTTGATCAAGGTTCGACGAATAGTTTTTGAGTTGTCCTTAAGAAAATTTTTAATTCTAAATTATTTAGATACCACAACTAGGCGGAGACCTCCTCTCATTTTTAACAGGGTTTAAGGACAAGCAGATGTCCACCGCGCTTCATTAATGCGTTTCGGTGGACTTCACATGTCTTTGTCACATTTTTTTAATTTTCATATATGCAGGTTTTTCCTTACGATGTTTTCCTTCCCCGTAATTGGCACGTGGTAAATCAGAATTTCACAGCTAAAATGTCATCGTGATGTTTTGTAGCTGAGATATAAAATATCCACAATGATGACGGAATCGCATATCACACCTTTTATGTTGACGCTACAAGGCGACAGTATATTTTCAATATCTTAAAAATATAATTTACCGTAATTTTGGATTTTTCTTCTTGATAATGCGGAATGGCATTCAGTTATCTGAATGTAACCGGTACAGGCGTAACAATATTATCACCTGATTATCGTTGTACCGTGAAGCAGAACATTGCTTCACTGAGTCCCTTGATCACTGCGGCCACCAATTTGCCTTCTTACCTATAGTGGCTAATCAGATTGGAGCAGTACAAATAGCTATGCAAGCGCTTAATTTTTTTGCTGGATGTAATCAGCGGAAAGCGCCTAGTAGTTATCATTTTTTTATAGGATAGGGTGGCAAACGAGCACACAGTGGTGTGGTTGCTGTGGCCCATAGACATCTACATTTATCCTCGTTTGCGAATCAAAATGCAGATGCGTTGTCACCCGTGAGGACTAAGATGGAATGCCTCTTTTCCAGTAAAAAGGGTCTCCGGTTCTCTACACTCACCATACGAAACACAGCAGTGTTAAGCGGGATTACGAATAAGATTTTCTAGTGATACGGGAAGTTAATAATGAAGAGAACTATATTTGTGAATATAAAAGTGCCTGAATAGTCCGTAACGTCGTACGCCCAACAGCACGTTCTTTGCGTAGGCCTTATTGTCGATATATGTGTGCTCACTCTTAATTTTAGAGTTTTTTTGTAGTTTGAATTCCGTATGTAAAAAAAAAATTATCGCATTACGTAGGTTTTGGGTCACGTATTTCCGTAGAGCGGTACCAATTTGGGGGATTCCCCAATAGTAGTGATAAACTTTGCACGTTGTACAGTATGTGTAATGCGTTTACCATATTATATTAGCATAGTTAGTAACTTTGTTAATATAATATGGTAAACGCATATAGAAAATGTCACTGGTAACTTGAAAATTAACAATCGTAATAAATTGTGTAAATTTATTTCGTATGAATCAGCTATAACTTAAATTTTATTGAGCCAATAAAGACGTTCCAGAACTCGCTGGAGCCGGTTTTAGTAACCTTAGAGGATCTAAACGTCCTAGGGTTAACGTTTAGCGGAATTGTAAAGCGCATGAATAAGCTTTATAAACGGCTCTCATAAAATCTTCAATTAATTTGATTATAACTGTAACAAGACTGGTTGATAAAAGTTAAACTGAAGCAAAGGTATTTCAGTACAATTAAAATGGCTTGTCTAATAATAATAATCTCCATAGACATTTTATATAAATTAAACTATATGAAATGATCCATATACTTATTACTTTATATATCCTAGCTTTATAGTTACTGATTCAAACATTTGGGGAGGTTGGCTAAATGAAGAAAAAAAAAATATATATAAAAGAATTAACAAAGCATCGGTAAGTTTTGCATGTACTATGATTTAGTAAAATCACTTATTATTTTGTATAAAAAGACCACAATCTACCTTCAAATTTTGTATTTGTTTATCGCATAAGTCTGTTGATGTAACATTGTTTAATTACTTCATAACGGAGAATACTGCATTACTGTGATACGGTTTTTTTCTATAAAATCAGTACAGAATGTAGGGTTTCTAATATGAGTTTAAGCAAATTACATTTTACGAAAAACTTAAAGTTGGGACAAGCTATGTTAGATTTGATTTGTTTGTGATTTGTATATTATGTTTCTTCTTAATAATAAATAATAATAATAATATTATATATTACAGATAGATAAAATATCCTGCATTTTAACGTCTCAGAGCTGGGTTGCCTATATGTTGCGTATATCATACCTTTCATAGCTGAGTGTTGCGGAGCGAAGTTTTTTTATGCGTGAGTTGAGTGATTGATTGTCTTTACCTATCTCTGAATTATTTTTAATTTATCAGACATTATTTTCATAGGGCATAGATTCCCTCCCAATGATTTTTAATGACTTTTTTGAAGTCGAGAAGAAAAATTAAAACCCATGAAATCCCCAATCGTAATAAATTTCAAACGGACAAAGTCGCAGGGAACAGCTGCTAAATAAATAAATGGCTGAAAATAAACATTATCATATTAATTCCTGAACTCTTAAGATAGTCGAACGGTTAGCTTCGTCTTTCGTTATGCGTACAGCAAAGGAGTGGAATAATTTGCCGGCGTCTTTCCGTCCGATTACAATATGGATGCCTTCAAGAGCTAGAGGGAATAAATAGGCTTGTTTTTTTTTGGTTAAAAAAAAACGTTGCCACCACAGTAGGATTTTCTGCAATATCGTGGAGGCAGTTTACAAACATAAATTGCTCGTGGACAAACATCCAGACCCGGAACAATTATTTGTAGACCATACAAATACTTGTTCCGTACGGGATACGAACCCGCGGCCCCCAGCGCAACAACTCATTGCTAAGCCATTGCGTCACGGAGCCGTCAATACTTGTGTTATAATAAGACAATGCGATTTATCATCTAGGTGGCATTGTGGTCAAGCACTGGATTATAATTAGTATAAAAAATGTCTTATACTTCACACAGACATGATCGTCTTCTTTTCAAGTTTTACATGTCTTCGAAATATTATTTTTTCTTATTTCTCAGACATGCTGGTTTCCTCACGATGTTTTCCTTTACTGCCGAGCACGTGGTAAATCAGCACTTAAAATTACAATTAATAATGTCATACAACAGATCGCGGGTTGCTCGCGTACTGTGAAACTTACAGCGAGCGCTAACCTTCTAAGCCACCACAACTCTATGTTGCCGTCATGTTGCCGTTAAGACAAGTAAAATAAAGTGAACAAATATACACATGATTTTTTATACAAAATGCTTTAACTAATTAAATGATTGACCTTCGAGATGCTATATTAGTTCCATAAAATGTCCTTGATGAAAATTTTATTTAATAGGTAGTGAAATGAAAATATTTAACATAGTGTTAGTGATTAACCTTTTTAAAAGTCGATCGTAATCGTTAATGATCATTAATTTGATCACTAAAATATAGTCAACACTTCATAATTTTTTACACTTACTCGCTCATTTAGAACAATGCATAGATGAGCACAAAAGTGTTTGTGTTACGTCTAGTCAGTGTAACTCGACCTTGACCTTTACGACGAGAGATGCACCGCATTTGCATATAAACGCATGCCCGACGACCGATGCGATTATCGTCGCGAACTGGTTTCTATGAACTACAGCGACGGAACGCGACTGGTTCCATCGACGTGACGGTACAGTTACGTTGGAAAGTATTTTGTGACGATTTCGCCGTAGTGTGTTGACCGGACAGTTGACATTTTCAACACATTTATGTTATGTATATGTGTATAACAATTGTTTTCTGATGGCCATAGACGAATTACTTTATAATCTATGGTATAAACTGGAAAAGTAGTTGATAAGAAGTTAATCTGCACGACAAGCATGGTGTTAACACACCGACATGAAAACCTATATCAGTTGACTGCTGAATACAGGCCTACCCCATAGATTGCCTCATAGGTGGGATTTTGCCAAAGTTGCCACATTTGGCAGGCGGATTTTAGTTGTCATCAGGAAGATACTGGCGAGATTGTGATGGATGATGGTGATAGATGTCAGTAATCATAATCACCTGCTTCATATCTGTAATTTTTATACACTTCATAATTTATAGAATATCCGATAAAATTTATAGTTATTCGTGCACGATTGTACAAGATTCCAGCTAAAGGGCGATTGGAGTTCGACTGAGAATAAAATTGTTTGTTATGTATTGTTATTAATAATTTCATGGTGTTTTAACTCTCGCTTATATCATAGACTTTTTGGTTGGACGCAACGGTATGATAGTCAAGTTTTTTGTATGAGACATCTAAATGCGAAAAATGAGAATTTATATTAAAATAGGTACATATTCATGTTTGTATAGAATAAACACATATAGCAGCTGTATAATAGCTGTATTAGAGAGACTCTTACCTCCAGTCTTTTCATGAGTATTTTAAAAGACGAAAATGTAAGGAAAAATTTGGAGCATCAGCAAATACGTGGTGGAGCCATGCAGCTTTTTTGTATGGTTATAGGACGTCAAAGAATACCAACGTAAAATAGCAGCTCAATGCTGCTGTGTTTCGTATGGTGTGGGTATACAACCGGAGACCCTTTTTACTGGAAATGACATTTAGTTATTCAGTTAGTCATTCCATCTTAGTCCTCACGGGTGACAACGCATCTGCATTTTGATTCGCAAACGAGGATAGATGTAGATGTCTATGGGCCGCAGCAACCACTTACCATCAGGTGGACTGTGTGCTCGTTTGTCACCCTTATCCTATAAAAAAATCTTAATTTTGATTCTTAATTGTGGGATGGATGTTTATGGACCACAGCATCCACTTACCATCAGGTGGACTGTGTGCTCGTTTGTCACTCTTATTCTATTAAAAAGGCGAAACAAAAAAGCCTTCGAAGTTAGTAAAGCATCTTAAGAGCTTATTATTTGATAAAAGATTTTCCTGATTATACGAGAATTACGTATAGTACTTCAATAGTGATAGTTTAAAGATATCAATACCATGGCCATTGATGGGAAAGTTAATTTGTTCGAAAAATGTAAAGGTTAATGTTTCTTTTTGTACTATTAGTTATAATTTATATTAATTAGATTAAAAATAAATGAACCAAAGCACGGGTATTCATAAAAGCAAAAAAATTAAAAAAGAGTTAAAATGTGCAAAAAATATAGAACAAACCACGGAGGAATTGTTTTTGTATTAAAATAATAATCTAGAAACTGATAAAACTAACTTCTCAATTAAATGACATTGTGTAACAAAAAACTTCACCTTAGTGTCAATTAGCGGCATCTGGTGAGCGGAAGATTGTTTAGAATCCTCATTGATAGCGCCGATAATTCGGAGTTTGAGTTGTGGCTGTGGTCCAAAATTGAATAGGAGGGCGTCGATAACATTTTCAAAGAGCGTATTTAATAGATAAATATATATTTTCTTAATTTATATAAAAATAGCCGAAAGATTTTTTACTATGCTTAAAAATAACAATTGACTTAGTAGTAGTTAGTTAGTTTTACGATTTGACAAAGATTAATTGGATTTCATACGTTGATTTGAGTTTAAAGGTTTGTACGTTACGTGCGCGTTGCGGTATCATTTGTAATATAACATTGTATGCAAGCTGTCACACTACTTGCTTTTACACACATATACGGTAAATAGGTGGTGTAACTTCCATTCGGTTATACTACGTACAACTGCTGCTGCAGATACAAGTTACGCCGACGTGCTTACGCATTCAGAGTGCTCCAAACTTTACTCGGCTGTTTTAAACTTTTTTTTAGTTTTTTTAAGCATATTAGTGAAAACGAAAACATATACCTTCTACATTAGGAAGATGTGTGGAGTAGATTTAAAAGTATTATAGCTTTTCCGTTTCCGGGCGTATTTTTTTCTTGTATCTATATCGTTTCTGCATTATACATTTTCTCGGAAATTGAAGGTAAACCAGAGAAGAAAGACAGTAAGCTTTCTTATAGTAGATATACAGTAGTATATTATAGTAGATTATATAGTTGTATAAAGTTGCAGCCTATTTACGTCCCACTGCTGGGCACAGGCCTCCTCTCATTTCTGAGAGGGTTTTAGGGCAAGGAAGTGTCCGCCGCGCTGCCCCAATGCGTGTTGGCGCACTTCACATTACCTCGAAATATTTTTTCTTATTTCTTAGACATGAAGGTTTCCTCATGTTTTCCTTCACCACCGAGCACGTGGTAAATCAGCACTTAAAATTGCAATTAACAGTTTCATTGGTGCCGGCGGGGTAGAACCGGGGTTGCCGCGTACTGTGAAATTTACAGCGAGCGCTAACCACCTGAGCTACCACGGCTCATATAATAATATGAATTGTACTAAGTTTGACGGCCAGCAGTTGTGACCGGACTGCGACGGTAAGCGATGTATGGTAGCGGCTGGTTGCGCAATAAATCTCCTGATAAGAAAATCGCTCATCTTTACAAAATGTAAAATACGAGTGCTTTAACAAAAATTAAAAAAGTAATAAATTGAATATCATTTATTTAGTCCAATAATATATATGTTTTTTAGGGTTCCGTACCTCAAAAGGAAAGAACGGAACCCTTATAGGATCACTTTGTTGTCTGTCTGTCTGTCTGTCAAGACCCTTTTTCTCAGGAACGCGTGGAGGTATCAAGCTGAAATTCATATCAAATACTCAAATCTGCTGTCCCTTAGAGCTGTGAAAAAATCAAACTTCTAAGCCATCGCAATCAAAAGATACAACCGTTTATGCCGTAAATTTTCGACATTCGCAAAGGAATCAAAACCTACAGGGTACTTCCCGTGAACTCAGAATCTTGAAATTTGGTACGAAGCAACGTTTTACAGCACAGATAAAGGAAAAATTGCGAAAAGCATTAATTTTTAGTAACATCATATAATAAAAATATTTTTAATAATTTTATACTTATATACCTACAGATTTGTTCGGAACCCTCGGTGCGCGAGTCCGACTCGCACTTTGCCGGTTTTTTTTAAATTATTTAGCATAGAAAATTATTGTCATAGAAGTTTTTAAAAATAGTTCCAAGCTTATACGATTGTTTTAACATTATGTACCAAGCGTTTCCGTCAATCGTATTTTGTTAGTTTCATCGGAGAAACATAGACTTATGCAAACGTAGGATAAATATTTACTTTGGGTTTCAGGCGCTTATGGAGCTATATCCCAAACAGTTTTAAGCAGTTGTGGAAAGATGTCGCTGTGGTCGAACTTCGTACTAATCAATATCGATAAAATTGTTACTTTTCACGTTTGAGTAGAAATTATTTTTATTTATAAATAAATATCTAAATTTAAGTGTAACATAAAACCTCAATAATTTTTTTTTATAGGATAAGGGTGACAAACGAGCACACAGTCCACCCGATGGCAAGTGGCCGCTGCGGCCCATAGACATCTACATCTATCCTCTATTACAATTCAAAATGTAGATGCGCTGTCACCCGTGAGGACTAAGATGGAATGCCTCATTTCCAGTAAAAAGGGCCTCCGGCCACCTGCACTCACCAAGCGAAACACAGAGGTAAACCTCTACTTCACGCTGGTTTTCTGTGAGGTCGTGGTACCACCCCGGTTCGAGCCGGCCCATCCGTGCGACAGCAAAAGCTGCCGCGTGGCTCTACCACTGTCACAAATGGATGATGAATGGATTATGCTGCTGACAAAACCAGCAAAACAAATCAATAAAAATCATAAATTTACTAATATTTCTTAATGTAAAGTAAATGATTAATTTATTTTTAAATTATTCATCTTAAACACTTTAATAATAAATATTTTTTTAATTACTTCATTTGAAACTAGACCAGTAATTCTGAAATAAATTAAGTAGACATGAGTTTTTTGTTGGCTGTCTTGACAGATACTCCTGTGATTTACATTAGTTTACAATAGTGGTCATAATAAATTAAGTATTTTTATATAGAGTTCAAAATTTTAATAAATATACTGGCGAGGGCTTTTGGCGGGAACTCGACCGCCGACCACTGTATTGTTGTTTAATATTAGTTTCAAGTGGATTTCCATTTGTAAAAGTGGTGCGATTTTGTGCATTAATGCAACCTTACGAGTACGAGAGTTACCATAGAAAAAAAAAAGATACTGGCAACACATTTTCTGGATACAAGTAAGCAAGCATTAATTATCTTTTGTCGTGTTCATAACAAACATCTTACTTTTAAGAATTATAATATGTTTACCTGAAATTATTAATTTCTCTCTAATAAATTTAATGACACGAGTGAAAAATAAAGCTTTGGCTTAAATAACATAGGGATGCGCTATTCCTCAACTAACGCATTCAATGTCATCCAAATTGGAATATCTGCGATGTCACCGACGGCGGCGTCATTTAACAAAGAATGTTCTATAAGATTTGCGATTGTTTATTGGAATTCCTGATATATAATATACAAATCTCGCTTTCATTAATACGCAGAAATTAACGTACTAATCGTACGTTAAGTTTACGATACCCGAATAAAACACTGTTTAAACTTTAAAATCTGATAAGAATAGTTTTTCTGTTTCAAGATTTTGTTATAGTGTACAACAGTTACGCACATTAGCACAAAACATCTACTCATATATTTTAATTTCTTTTTTCTTGTGTCGAGTTTTTACATATTTCATAGCGTATATATATTTATGTAAATTAAATTAAAATATTCTGTTTTGCCAATATTTGTCTGGAAGTGAGTGCTTTTAAGTGAAAAGGCCACCTTATTTTACATTGAGTACGTAATACTTTTTATAAGTATTTTTGTAACATTAACGACCAGCCCGGCTTCGCCTGGATCTATCATTGTGGCGTTGCTTAGATTTAATATCTAATAAAAGAAATACCATGAATTGTTTTTAATTCTTTCTTTTTTTAATCTTCAAGTTTCTTAGATAAAATAAAGTACAGATCACTCCTAATATTACTCTCTGTTCTGTTCGTGACGTTTTATTACAATGGATTCACTGATTCCGAACATAAGCCCGTACAGACAAAGAGACAGATTGACAAAAAATTTAAAAATGGTTATCCATCTCATTTTGCAAACAACCCCTCAGCTCATTATTTCGATATTATAGACGAACACTTCAATTTTATTTATATGTATAAACTAGCTGTTCCCCGCGACTTCGCCCGCGCGTAGGGTTTTAATTTTTTTTTGCGAGAAACCAACTAGCTGTTCCCCGCGACTTCGCCCGCGCGTAGATTTTGAATTTTTTTTGCTAGGAACCCTAATTATTTTTTAAAAATAAAAGTAGTCTAAGTTACTCCTTATGACATCAGCTACCTGCCAGTGAAATTCCCGTCAAAATCGGTTCAGCTGTTTCGGAGATTAGCCGGAACAAACAGACAGACGGACAGACATACAGACAGACAAAAATTTTAAAAAGTGTATTTTAGTTATAAGTATCGTTTATACTTTCATATGCATTTAGTAAAACAATGTAATTTTGACATTATAAACAGTCACTTCAATTTTATTTATTTGTATAGACATCTATACAAATACAAGAGTTCAAATAAATAAATAAATTACATACTAGCTATATTTTTTCATTAATTATAGTATCCATCTAAAATGTTATTTCAGAGCCTCTATAAATTACTGATTAATTTTAGGTCATACTAATAACGATCAATGCGTATATGGGTTGAATGTTATTTAGGTAGTTTTTACTGGTGGTGGGATTACCCTCTTCTGTCCAGAAGCCAACAGAACCTAATTCTGCCGCGAAATAGCAGTGCTTGCACTGTTGTGTTCCGGTGTGACTAGTAAGGAGAGCCAGAATAAATACAGGCTGTGAGGCATTCCATTTTAGTCTTCATAGGTGACAATGCATAGGTTTCTTTGTTTGAGGATGGCTTTAGGTGTCTCCATGGGCTACAGTAGCCACTTAAGGTTAAGGTGGACAGTAACTCCAGTGTTATTAAAAAAAAATAGGATTATATCACAGACTATTGACGTTTATTATAAGTATATGTAGATATATGATTTAAATGCACCGCTAGTGTTTTCTAATATAAAATATTGCTGTTTAAGGAATCAGTAAAATTAAATTATTAACCAATTTCGGCATTTTCACGCAATAATAGGCGAAGTATATTTAATTATCATATTTACTAACCTGTATGACAGTAATCTTCTAAATAATGCCTTGCTGCACGCTGCACGATCGAATAGTAGAGGCTGACAGAAGATGCGAGAGCCATTTTTCCTTCTTTTGTTTTCTTTAAGATCCTAGAGTCTCCAGTCCGTCAGTCTGTACAGTTTGAACGCCTTTAAAGTTTGTTATAGTTTTAACGAAAACAAACGAACGGATAACTCATAATTTAACAAGTGCGTTAGTTTGTGACGAAATTATAACAATTTGAAATGAATCGGAACTGAATATAAATACTAGTTTGAACTGTGTTTAGTTGCGGTTGTACAAAAATTTTTGCCGAACGGAATTTATTTTGTTTGACGAAATGTTATTGTGTTGTTCCATTTTTTGATTGTTTTTGTCCAAAGTCACAATTTGATGCTGACCGCGTGCCGCATCTCTACCGCCGTCCAAAAGTCTACGCGAAATCAAACACGTAAGTCAAAATAATAGAAACGTATGGATACAAGCGGCGCGCGCCGCGTCTACAGCGACACTGGGGCTCGAATGAGTTTTTTTTGCTTCCCTTTCTAGCGGGAGGACGCCTCTGAAAGACGGATAAGCCGAACGTTTTGATGCATCGAATTAAATTTTCCGATTTTCCGATAAAATTCCACTTCCGTAATGTACTTAATACTCAAATTAATTCAATATATTGGTAAATTAAGTTTTTGTAACATTTTAATCGGTATAATTAGGGATTTATTGCATAACATAATTATATAGGATTAAAATATGTTTTAAATTTTTCATTTCGGAAAGAGTTAACAGTTCCTACTGGACAAAAATTTGAGCTCACGCTATTTTAATTCTTATTAGATTCACATTGGAGGATCCTTTTCGAAAATGGCGACAGCCAGAAAAGGCGGGAAAATAAGTTTCCCGCCAAATAGCCTCGAGACATGCGTATGAAAAGTCAAGTTGATGTTTACTTCATTTGAGTAGAACTACTGGGCCCATGAATGACATCAAATAATGATATTAATATTAATATTTTGATCTAATCATTTATCTTTTAATTCATTGAAATTTATGTAGCAAGAAAGAATAATGCACAAATTAAAATGAACAGAAAATATGTTTTTACTTATTAAACTAATTTAAATTAATATATTAAAAAACTAATTTAACTAAATAAAAAGTTGATGTCTAACATTTTAGTATACTTAATAGCCAAAATGATTTATGATACAGCTGGAATTGCTAATAATGTTGTTAATGCAAATTGTGAAAGTGAAGCACAATTAAGTTTCCTTAATGTTCTTATATCTGTATCTAAAATTGTAAAACGTGTACACTAATTATTTTTATATGCAGACGCGATGTACAAGCTTATCGGTCGTGCAGACATAATCATTCGCGAAGTCGCAATTATGACGAAACCCTTTAAAAACGATTCGCATAAAATAATGGATAAAAAAATTAAAATGAGAAAAATGTTCATCAACGCGACACGACACTCCCTCCCTTCCCGGCGGCGCCCGGGGCGGCGGGTGGTGTGAGCGGGACAGCTGTATAATGTACGTGCCTGTATCTGTCGTTGCATCTCGCGCCACCAAGTTTTATATGAAAACTACCCGCGCCGCGCAGCCTTGTTTCCAATTCGAAAGAGCGTCTGGCCTAAGTTTTACAAGCCATTGAAAACCTTACACAACACTTTTAAAGTTTAAATTAATTTTTGCTAAACTGGCTAGTTCCGTGATTTCGAGTCCCGCTGAAGTTTTGGACTCTCTTGCGACTGTGAGCAGAAATACATCGACACGCTAAGTTTAGCCCTTGTGCCAACGAGGTGCACTCACTCACACATCATAAACTTCCTTGTGATGTATCAATGTGTGCGTGAAGCGCAAGTGTGTCTGTACAAAAGTTCGTATTGAAGTTTTCGGTAGACTTTCTTTGTGTCGGTGATTTTTTTCGCAACGTTCCGTATGTGTGCGCGGGTCAGTCGGATTTTTTCAAGTTTTTCTGTACGCACACTACTTCGTTTTGTTTGTACGAGACGGAGTGCCAGTGTGAGTAGGACGCCCGTTCTTTGTGCCCCGGGATTGTAAAAAATGTCGTATTGGATTCTAGCTGCGCTAATGAATGATAGAGAGAGATTGGTACTCACATGATCTAAAATCTGATGTGGGTTTTGTTGGCGCTTTTACTCATTTACTCTTTATTTTAAAAACGAATCACATTTGAAACAGAATTTGAGATTTGCATATGCATTTGCGCACTGTTAAATAAAAAAAAAAATTATGCTCTATATGCGGAATAGTAAATTATGTTAACAAAACGACATCAACGCGCGCTTATCTATTAAGTGACCTACATTTCAAATTTGTTTTCACCACACATCTACCGTATGGTAGCAGCGTAAGGAAATACATCATGTTTCGATGCCGTTTTGACTTGCGGGTGTTTTGACGGGCAACATTGGGAAAAGCCATAAATATCTCATGGCCTCCGATAGATGGCGGTGTCAACAATTACGCCAGACGTAAAATACCCAGACAGGCGACGGGCAGCAGCGTCATAGTTGCTTGACGTCTGGTGCTGCGATCGCCAATCCTGATAAACGTGGCGATTAAGGCACATCCTCTCTATAACGGGAGAGACACATGACCAGCAGAGAACTGCGCTGTTAAAGATGAGCTGATAAGAATAACCTTCTCGAGGTATAAAATAGTTAATTGTTTAAAGATAAGGAAATTAAATAGGTAATCAATATTAACACTTTTAATATAATGTATTTCCACAAAGTGCCGCCAGATTCTATAAATTATGATAGGAAGAAAAAGACGGTTTAAAATTCCTATTAACAATGTTAATAACACTCTTAATACTCCCGTTAATCATTTCAAATAAGCTTAAAATGTTTTTGCGGTCATGGACTGCAAAACAAAAAAGGCGTGGGTTCGAATCCGCTGTTCCATTACTATCGCGGAGCACTCGTAGCAAAGGAATTTTATGCTTAGATAGAGTAAAGGTTAAATAAAGTAAACTAAAACTAACTAAGTTATAGCCTGTATACGTCCCACAGCTGGGCTTAAACCTCCTCTCATTTCTGAGAGAATTACAGAGCAATTAGTCGGCCACATAGCTCTAGTGCGTTTTGACGAACTACACATATTATATATTTTTATTCATGGAACATGTGGCCGGTGGAAGGAAAGGAGATCTCCCGCCGGGCATAGTGTTCTGCCCGGGGAGCGGCCAACACTCCGAGTGGTAGTTCGGAGCTATTCTATATATACTGCTTTAACTTCGGAACTTTGTTAGCGCGATTTAGGCTTAGATATGTTTTCGCTTGTGGCGCGACGACAGCGCCGCCACATCACCCTCCTGCTCAGACAGGAGATCGATAGTGCAGTCCGATTGCCGGTGCGTCCTTAATGCTGGTGGGGAATGCATGCTGTGTGCGTAAGGGCAAGTGACGCCGGTGTGAACAATATGTCGGTGTGTAATGTATGCCATACTACGTACTTGCAAGTGATGGCGGTGAGGACAATGAGCCGGAGCAAGTGCCAGGGATTGCCTTGTATTCTGGGGTGTGTCGAGAAGAAGGCAAGTAATCTACGAGATTGCCGTGAAGCAGAGGCGAGCAGTAAGGCTCAGAGCCGTGCCGAACACTGTAGCGCAGAGAGTAGCTTGAAGGAACAGGAAGCATTATTATCCCAGTGCTGCGATGAACCTTTGTAAAGCTAGATGGCTTGCAGAATGTGAAGACTGCAGACAATATCTGCTCGGGAGCGAATGAATGGGGTACTTGAGGACGATGACGAATGTTTTGGAAGTTGTAGTTTCCGAAGGTTGTTGGTTGCGTGTTTATATCACGTCGGGATCACCACTGTGGCTGTAGGAAGGAAAAGGGGAAATCTCCCGCTGGGAAAGATGTTCTGCCCGGGTAGCGGCCAACACTCCGAGTGGTAGCTCGGAGCTATTCTATATATACTGCTTTAACTTCGGAACTTTGTTAGCGCGATTTAGGCTTCGATGTGTTTGGCTTATGGCGCGACAACAGCGCCGCCACAAACATTTAGGATTCCTCACAATGTTTTTCTTTACGTGGTAAATCAGCACTTAAATTGCAATTAACAATTTTGAAACAAATTAAGAAATAGATAAAAAAGGCGAGCACTTATCCAATGGTCTAGATCGGCTCAATTTCAAATTAGTTAAGTAAATAGCGTTACGATTATTCTTTTTTTAATATCCAATTTACTAAGCGAAAATATCGTATTTCTTATCTGTAGGATGATTTAAAAAGGAACGCTATGTTTAGGACTGATAAAGATATTATTTTAAAGAATAAAAGTGACACACGAGCACACAGTCCACCTGATGGTAAGTGAATACTGTGGGCCATAGACATCTACATCTTGATCTATCTTCCTTGATTAGGAATCAAAATACATCCCTGAAACCTAAGGTCTTATCTTATATCCAGTAAAAAGGGTCTCCGGTTCTCTACACTTACCAATCATTTAATTTTATATTTTTTAACACTATAAATACATAAATACTATTTACTTCCTCCCTGGGCGTTTTTTGTGGGCTTTGGCAATCAAATTTCCACGTGCCAATATTATCGAAGCATTTTTATATGTATTCTATTGTAATAAAATCTAACTTTACTTAAAATAGAAAATTCGCTAAGTATTATGACACTAATGTAACAATTTTAAATTATGTACTACACAGAAAACACTTCCTGAATCCCCCAACTGTACCTTTCACCTCTTAGCTGAAAATATAATAACACATGCATTAAGTAAAAGAAGCTCGATTCAAACCACAAAACAAACTCGACGTATTCACGAGCTCTACAATTTAGTGGATCATTTTATAGTTTTCACTTTTGCCGACCAAACTATCTGGAACTGACCATTGCTGGAAATTCTATATTACTTAAATGACGCAAAGCGCTAATGAAATTGTTAATTGCTATTTTAAGTGCTGATTCAGCATGTGTTTGTTAGTGAAAAAAAATTGCGAGGAGACGTGAGAATAAAAAAAATAAAAGACGTATGAAATCTGCTAACACGCATTCACATGGCGGTGGACATTTCCATGCCCATAAAAAACTCTCTTAGAAAATAAATAACAGGAAGTCTGTGCCTAGCAGTGGAGCGTATAATAATTTATATAATTTATAATTTTACTTTAAACTATAAAAACTTACTAAACTTACGTTTTACTTTTAATAAAGTGTTTAAGTTGGATGTTAAAAGAAGTTTTACAAGATAGGGCATAAGGTAGAAGTTTTACGCTGTAAGCTATTATAGCTGCAAAACGAATGGGTCATCTCGATCATGGAATGACCACGCTTGCACGGAATAACAGCGTAAAACAGCAGCATCATACCGCTGTATTAGAGTAACATCGTAGTTCACAGAAGTGAAAACACTGCTGCATTTTACTTGTTAATCAAGTCTACATTTACCATCTGTGAGTTGAGTGCTCGTTGGTTGGTTGTTGACCGTTACATCTATAAGAAAGAGTCTCTTTTTCCATCCAGAAGCTAGGCTGGGTTGATCTGTGTAACCACTGCTGGATTCCACTTTGAAACATATGAGAGTCAGTGCAATTACAGGTTGTGGGAGATATTTTAATCTTAGTCTTCAAAATGAAAGCCCATCAGAGGTCTTCGTTGTCTAAAGTTAGTTTTAGGAGGGAGGGAGCAAATGAGCACGCGGCTCACCTGATGGTAAATGATTGTCGCACATAAGCGACTACAACAACAAAGGAATTGCAAATGCATTGCCGGCCTTTTAAAAAAAGAGTAGGCTATTTTCTTGCCCCCACAGCCTGGGGAGGCAAGGCTGGTGGTTCTTTTGAAGAAGATGGGCAGGGCCGCTGATTCTACCTCTGCCTACCGCCCCGTGTGTTTATTGGACGAGATTGGCAAATTGTTCGAGAGGATAATTGCCACTCGGCTCAATAAGCATCTGTCGCGCGTCGTTCCCAATTTGGCTGATAGCCAGTTTGGGTTCCGACGGGAGCGTTCCACTGTAGATGCGATTATGCGCATCCACTCCCTGTCGGAACAAGCAGTATCCCAGGCTGGCGTGGTGATGGCGATAAGCATTGATATTATCAACGCCTTTAACTCTATACCTTGGGACGCAATCAGGAGGGCACTGGCACATCATCAGGCACCCCCCTACCTGCAATGTATTATCGGTAATGTAATCCCCGAGGAGGACGATAGCTCGGAAGTGGTTTCGAGACATGGCATTGCGAGGGTGTTGGGGCAGCTAGTACTACACCCGGGTCGTGCTATTAGTGTAGCAAAGCGATGGAGGCGCCTCGATTGCGTTCCGAACGGAATTCCGCGACCGCTCGTATACGCTGATGGTGACCACCGTGGGGTTTTAGCCATTAGGAGTGCGGTATAATATTTTCATTGCCCTCCCAGCAAAAGGTATCCATGAAGATTTCCCCAAGAAAAAAAAGGCTCTTTTCTTGAATGTCCCTAAATCATATCGGTCCGGATAAATAGGTGGTGAAAGGTGATAGTTAATTCCAGAAGTAAGTTTGTACATTATACTGATACAAGTTAGTATTTTGAATGAGCGTGGTTCTTCCCCGTTGCATTCGACCCATTCATGCTGGAGCACACGTAAAACATGCTACGTATAATGGTAACGTAATTCTGTGGTTGCTATTCATTTTTATAAACTCAAGGCATCTGACACTTATCACATACACTTCCAATAATAAAAAAAAAACATTGTAAAATCTTTTATGTGCAAAATTAACATTACTCAAATATTTACATGCAGTAGTAAATCACGTAGGGTATTTTTATATAGAATAATAGGTTAATAGGTACCCTATACCCTTGAGAACAGATACTCTACTTTTCCTTCTTCTTCATACCGTAAAAGGCCGCTGCTGGATACGGGCCACTCTCGGACCAGACTGGATATTCGGTCTCGGTCTAATTCACCAGTCTGGGATACTTTAGAGACAGGAGTGGTTATTCTGCCGTCTTTCGCAAATGTATTTACTACGAAATGGTGATGTGGCTTTTTAAATTACATTCACAAGTTCTGTTACATTTCATTACAGCCTGTAAAAGGCCACAGCTGAACATAGGCCTCCCTTAAATAATTCCTCTTAGTGAGTATGTTACAATAGCTTTTTATGAGATAGATAGTTTTTATAGGATAGGGTGACAAACGAGCACACACTCCACCTGATGGTAAGTGTTTGCTGTGGCCCATAGACATCTACATTTATCCTCGATTACGAATCAAAATGCAGATGCATTGTCACCCATGAGGACTAAGATGGAATGCCTCGTTTCCAGAAAAAAGGGTTCTCTACACTCACTATACGAAACACAGCAGCGTTAAGCTGCTCTTTTACGCTGGTATTCTGTGAGAGCGTGGCCCTTCCCCGGTCGAGCCGACCCATTCGTGCTACAACCATACTACTAATATAGCTACAGCATGACTCTACCACGTATGTAATCCCATGCTTGGCAGGTAAGTTGGCAACCGCATTTTTTTTATAATTTTCGGTTGTTATCAGGAAGATCTTGTTCATCTCCTGTTTCAGTTTCTCTCTATCGCCTCTTACGACACCGACGACTACAACAAAACAAACATACAATCAAGTTCGCTTCCATATTATTTTCTTTTTCAACGTTATTGAAATGACAAACGAACTTACACTCCACCTGATGGTAAAGTGGCTATTGCAACCCGTGGACACCTGCAACCAGCAAAAAGAAAGCTACGGATGCGTTATCATTACTGAGGACTAAGATATAATGTCTTTTAAATAGTGAACATACTAATACACCTAAAATAAGATTTAAAGACAGCTCACAGTTAACTGGCCGGTTCTTACAGTGGAGTGCGTTTAAGTAAAGCCACTCAGTTTAATGATATGCATTAGATTTCGGCGTATTAATCTTCCAAATACTACGTTATTAAGTGAGAGAGGGATAAAAAATACCAGTAAAAACTAGTGGAAAAGAGGTCAATAACTGGACCGAGAGCACGGTAGCCGCTCTTTGGTTGAGTATGTGTACAGATGGAGGTAACTTTGGATTGTAGAACCATTTGAAAGTATTGTTTCTGTTTTGTTCGTATTTTTTTTAGGAAAACGTCAGCGACATGTGATGTCAAGTATGATGTCAAGGATTTTCTTCTGTATCGTGGAGCATATTTTATATACACAAGAACAAACATATTACAGGTTCAATTATTTGTGCGTTATACAAATATTTCTTACACGCGAGATTCGAACCCAAGGCTCTGAGCGCCGCAAGCCAACGCTAAGCCGCTGCACCACGGAGCTGTCAATTGGTAGGTCGTCAAGCCGTCAATCAATCGTAGGTAATGATTTCTAGCAGAAATCACGTAGAAATATATTTAAATAGACCAAATTAAAAAAATATTTTCGAAAGTATTATATGAAAATGTTACTATTAAAAAGTTAATCTTACACCCTAGGTACATCCACTTTGCAGCTCGTGCCGTGGTATGCTGAGCTCTGGAGCTAGGCGTTCGCAGTAAATTTAGCAATACGCAAGCAATTTGTGTTCCATCCCCGGCGGTACCTACGAAATTGTTAAATACAATTTTGTGGTGAAGGAAAACGTCGTGAGGAAACTAGCATGCCTAACAAATAAAAATATTTCCAAGTCATATGAAGTGTGCCAAATTGTCAAATAATTTTCCCCTTTTGCAGTTTCTTAACTAAATAGTGTAAAATAAAGTAGCTTAACCTCGTATGTATTCACTTCATCATCCTTCCTTATCATTACATCCTATCACAAGTCCATTGCTGAACATAGGCCTCCCCCAAGTAATACCACAACGCATCTGAATGATACTTAGCCACCTGCAAGCATTAATTTCCTGTTAATAGGCTACTGTCACTATTTTATATTTTTATAAGATAAGGGTGAAAAACGAGCACATAGTACACCTGATGGTAAGTGGCTGCTGTGGCCCATAGACATCTACATCTATCTTCGATTAGGAAACAAAATGCAGATGCGTCGTCACCCGTGGGGACCAAGATGGAATGCTTCGTTTCCAGTAAAATGGGTATCCGGTTCTCTACACTCACCATACGAAACACAGCAGCATTAAGCTGCTATTATAGGCTGGTTTTCTGTGAGAGCGTGGTCCTTCATCGGTCGAGATGACCCATTTGTGCTACAATTATAATACATTATAATTTTTTTTGGTTGACTTTCACCCAATCGACTAACTTTTAAAACACGCTGTATTCTGTGTCCAATACAAAAGCCAGGTGTACACCCGGCGCACTACACATATGTAAACACTGCGATCAAGACGTGGACAATACAAGTCAATTAACTTTATATAGACATTCCATTGATTATATTTTTGATAAATTTTATTTACTCAATTAATTATTTACTTAATATCAAATTTAGTAAATAATTAATAAAGAAAAGTATTACCAATAAGAGCATAAAGGTTAAATATAAGCATTACAAAATAAAAATAAATATTTAAGTCATATTAATTAAATGTAAGTAAAGTAAATCCACACAAATACAGCCGTAGTAGCTCGGGGGCTAAGCTCTCGCTGTAAATTTCACAGTACGCAAGCCATCCGGGTTGAAGCCCGTTAAGAGCCAGTGAAATTGTTGATTGCAATTTTAACTGCTGATTTACCACGTGCTCATCGGTGAAGGAAAACATCGTGAGTAAACCTGCATGCCTGGGAAATAAGAAAAAATATATTTTGAAGACATGTGAAGTTCGCCAACACGCATTGGGGAAGAGCGGCGGACATTTCCTTGCCCTAAAACCTTCTCAGAAATGAGAAGAGGCCTATATAACTTTAACTTAAGTAAATCCATGATCAGTATTGGTATTGGATTTATTGGCTAAAATTTTATTTATAATAACAAAGTGACAAATATGTTAACAATCTGTCTTATGCCACGTGCAGCAGCCCGTTACTTGCCACCAAACTGAACAAAGATCACAGATATTTTCTCTGAAGACTACAGGACCCTTCAAATTCTCAACAAATCAATGATTGAATTGCTGCTTGGTGGCAGAAATCAGTACTTGGAGGTTAAGTAATGTTAAATAAACGGCTTTAATAAATTCATGGTTTTTTTAATTGTACATAGATAATTATAAAATGTATTGTGGGATGTTCGGGATAAACTATAAGCAATATACACAATAATAATATTTAATAAAGTGTGAGTAATTAAGTATTTAATGTGATAAACTTAGAAATGAGGATATCCGCAGTAGAACCAGAGTGACCGACACAGCCCAACGGATTAGTAAGCTGAAGTGGCAATGGGCCGGCTATATAGCTAGAAAAACTGACAACCGATGAGGAAAAAAGGTTCTCGAGTGACGTCCCCGTACCGGCGGACGAAGTGTAGGGCTTCCCCCCACTAGATGGAGTCACGAGCTGGTAAGACATGCAGGAAGTCGATGGATGCAGGTGGCTCGGGACCGTGCATTGTGGCATTCCTTGTGGGAGGCCTATGTTCAGCACTGGACTTGTGAAGGGCTGTAATGATGATGATGATGATGAATATTTAATGTCTGTTTCTCTGTCCGTCTATTTAATTTAAATATTATTTTGCTTATGTTAAGTGAAACTATAAGTTTTACAATTATTTCCGGTTTAGGTTGAGCAGGTCCAAGTATACAGTTTAATCTTTCTAATTTCTACCATCTCAAAAGAAGTGTCTTCAAGTCATTATGGCTTCGACTTACAATAATATACAACACTACTCATAAAAATTGCCATCAATATAAGAAATGCTTAAAGTTCCTCTCTCTCTTTCCACTAAATGACACATGGTAGATATTCGCAAGTACTTGTAATAAAATATAACACATATATTATCTGAGGTAAGTATTAAATTATTTGTATAAGGAAGCGCCATACTATTCTGTCGTTGAGCGTCGAATGCAAGATGTAATTACGTCGTCAGCGCGGCTTCCAAAAAGCGCAATTATTCCTCTCCTCAATTAGCCTGGCCACAAGAGCTTAGCGCTCACCGGTCTAATAGTGGTAGGCTCTAGCCTTCGCTCGTATGAACACATGTTCTCTGATTTCAGGCATCGTGTAATTATTCTGAGACTAATGGTAGAAAGCGACTAGAATGTTTTGACGTGTTCATCTTAATCTAAAGACGAACTCACTATAAATTACCATACGACTGTTTAATTTCATGTTACGTTAAATGTGAATTATTTTAGGGTAAAAATTATATGATTAAGTTTTTACTTTTGTGTTCTTAGATAGTTTAGGATAATATATAAATATGTACTTATAAAAATATATAACCTATTATAGACATACATAAAGTAAAATATATACTTAATATAATATATTCAATAAAATATAGTTAAAATTAGACTTATAAATAGATATATCCCGTACAGATAAAATATCCTTTCCGTAGGGGAGACTAAACGGCCGGAATTAGGGGGAAAGGAAAAGAAATCGGTGGTGATGCGGGCGGTATCGTGGAAAATCGCAGACTGCATTTGAGCCCGGAGTTGTCCGTCCTAGTTGCCTCAGATGACCCGAGATACTTACCGGTATTAGACAGTTTGTAGAAGATTTCTTGACCTTTTTTTTATAGGTTAGGGTG
This sequence comes from Parnassius glacialis, assembly GCA_033319125.1. NCBI lineage: Eukaryota > Metazoa > Arthropoda > Insecta > Lepidoptera > Papilionidae > Parnassius > Parnassius glacialis. The sequence goes on from JAVANC010000018.1 coordinate 37,620,061, forward strand.
ATAAAGGAGCACACAGTCCACCTGATGGTAAGTGGTTGCTGTGGCCCATAGACATCTACATTTATCCTCGTTCGCGATGATTCGCAAACTACTGAAAAATTCTTACCTGTAGTCATTTAATCTAGAAATCAATCAAATCAATCAAAGGTCTAAGATAGGATACTATATGTGGTAGAGCCATGCTGCGGCTATATTAGTAGTATAGTTATAGCACGAATGGGTCGGCTCGACCGGGGAAGGACTACGCTCTCACAGAATACCAGCGTAAAATGGCAGCTTGACACTGCTGTGTTTCGTATGGTGAGTGTAGAGAACCAGAGACCTTTTTTCTGGAAGAGATCACGAGTGACAACGCATCTGCATTATGATTATTTATTAAGGATAGATGTATATGTCTATAGGTCACAGCAAACACTTACCATCAGGTGGACTGTGTGCTCGTGTATCACCCTATCCTATAAAATATGACATAATCACAATAACATTATCATCATTTATCATAACAGTCTATCATAAGTCCAATGCTGAATATATGCCTCACACATGCAATGCCAGCAATCATGGTTCTGAGCCTCTTGCATCCATCAAGTAACTGCATTTCATCAGGTTGGCACTCCATCTGAATGATGGACGTCCAACTCTGCACTTTCCAGTACGAGGCGGCCACTCAAGAAACTTTTCTTCTTTGGGGTATGACGACACATTTTTATTTTGATCCTTTATCGAGGATAGCATTGACTGCCTAGAGCCCACACGTACGGCTTACCATCACGTAGGCTTTTTGCGGTGACCTATGGCAGCTCAGGGGAGAGCTCGCTTTTATATTTTAAAATACGCGTAAAAACATGGTTGGATACAAGTTTTCGCCACTTAAATCATTAATTGCAATTTTAAATACTGATCCACCACATGTACGGTTATAAAGGAGACAATGACCATGGGTGAGAAATAAAAAAAATTGATATTAAGTTGTAGGATTCCTTTTTGCCTGGGAGATCTGGTTGAGTACCACCGCCTTACGGTTCCTGTCTAAAGAGTGTAGAGCGCCATTATAATTACAGGCTGTGAAGAATTCCATCTCAGTCCTCACCTCCAGGGTTGACAATACAAATGTGTGGTGGAATGTAAGTTCGATATCGAACTACTTAGCAGTATGGTTATAACTTTCTGTTATTAAGAAGTATTCTTGAATTTGTATTTTAAGGCATATTTTAAAACGTGTTCTCAGATGCGTTTGATTTTGAAGTCGAGTGTTATTTTATAAAAATCGCAAAATATGTTTTTACGACACACGAGCTGGGTGATCGCTGTAAACGACTCCGAACAAAGCAGGCTCTATTGATAGGCCACGGCGCGCGGCCGTAGAAACAGAAAGTGGGCCCCGCAAGGACGCCCGGTTGGCCCGACGAGGCTTCCTTACGATCGACTCGCAAGGAAGCCAGTGGCGAATTTATAAAAAAATGAATTAAGGATAATTAAATGTGAGATACTTTCTTTCGTTTTCGTTTTATATAATTTTTGCGATGATTTAAATTGCACTTTTTACTAGTGAGTCCAATGATAGTGAGTAGTAATATTTTTGATTAAATAAAATTGTCTCAAGTCTCTCAAGTCTTAATACAAAAGGATCATGGTACTTTTTTTTAATAATTACGGTTCTAGAGAATATAGAAAACACTTTTCGACAACACAATATATTTTATATTATAATGTACGAATTTTTTTTAATAGAATAATAGTGACAAACAATCAGACAATAAAGAAAGAAAGAAAGAAAGAAATAAGTTTATTTGGCACATAAATTATCGCATCGGAAGACTGGAAAGGATACGGCATTAACATCAATGGCGAGTTTATCACTCACCTTAGATTTGCCGACAGTATAGTCCTCATGGCAGAATCGCTGGAGGATCTAAGCACTATGCCCAATGACCTCAATAGTGTCTCCCGACGAATAGTTCTTAAGATGAACATGGACAAAACAAAGATCATGTGTCTCCATGTCACACCTATGCCGGTAATTGTTGGGACCACAAAGGTCGAAGTTGTTGACGAATATGTTTACCTGGGACAAATAGTCCGACTAGGTAAGTCCAACTTCGACCGAGAGTTCAATCGACGGATTCAACTCGGCTGGGCAGCGTTCGGGAAATTACGACACATCTTCTCGTCAGGTCCTCACCTCAAAATCTGAAAACGAGATTATATAACCAGTGAGCTGTTTTGAAAACATTGTGGTGACAATGCAATAAACTTAACATTAGATTTACAAAAATTGGTATAGTGCCCCCGGGACGTGCTTCTATTCTATCAAAGCGATGGAGAGGCCCTGGTGCTTTCCGAACGAATTTCACGTATATGCTGGGGTATTTGCTGATAGGAGTCCTGCATAACTCTCCGTTGTCCTCACAGCGGAAGGTACCAATGAGGATTTCGGCTCGATAAAAAAAGTTAACAGTTAACACCACGAATATTCACATGACTAGAGATAGAGAAATTCAACATCGGCTATACCTATTTCGATGTAAGCGACCCCGGTTCGTCTCCACAAAGAAGTTAATAGATTTGTAAGCTTAGATATTTGCTGTAATATCAGCAGGTCATACACATTGCACATCTGTACTATTCTATATAAGAAACTTTTCGTACGGTGTGTAACTAGAATCAGATATCCTATGTACTGGTAATCGAGAATAGATGTCTAGATTAAAAACGTTTAAAAAAGAGGAAAAATAGATGTCTATAGTTGCAGCACGAGTGGGTCGGCAAAACACTCACAGTCACAGAATAGGCGCCGTCCATTAATCACATGATTTTTTTAGCATTTTTAAACACCCCCCCCCCCCCCCCCCCCCCTCACCCTTGGTGATACGTAGTGAAGTTTAACGCTAACCCCAAAATCACGTGTAATTTTTAGTACTTACAAAGAATCTTAAAATTTTTAAGAATATTATCTTTAAATACAGGTATAAAGTATAATCCAATTTTATTCTGAATTTAAGGACCATGATAAAAATGTGTTGAGAGAAAGGTTGCAGGTTGTTTTTGACTAAAAATAAAAAATATTAAAGGTGTGATGGTGTGATCATGCGAAAAACATATATTGTACTAGTACATGAACATATTTAATGTGATATACATTCTCAAGTTCTCAACATACATTAGCAAGACTTTCTTCAACATTAACAACTGGATAAGCATCTTGCAAGTCAGTTGTTAGCACTGTGCTTTGTTGAAGATCAAAAGTTTGAGGAAAAAATGAATACACGTGATATCTTACTACTCCCCCCCCCCTTTTGTGATTTTTGCAAAAAAGGGGGGGAGGCTTTCGAGCCTCACGTGATTAAAGTAAAATAGCAGCTTTACCCTGCCATGTTTTGTATGGTAAGTGTAGAGAACCGGGGACCCTTATTACTGAAAACGAGGCATCCCATCTTAGTTCTCTGGGGTGACAACGTATGTGTATTTTTATTCTTAATCGGAGATGGATGTAGATATCTATGGGCCACAGCATCCACTTATTATGAGGTGGCCTGAATGCTTGTTTGTGACCCTTATTCTATTAAAAATGTATGTAGGCCACAGCAATCACAATAGGATGGGCTGAAAGCTTTTGTCATCGTCATCATCAATTATCATCATCATTACGACGTATCAAAACCCAATCGCTGAACATAGACCTCCTTCATAGATTGCTCTCAAAAGGTGTATTTGCCATAGTTGCTATGCTTGGCAGGCGGGTTAATAACTGCAATTTTTTATTGATATTTCATCACGAAGATGCTGTTGTTCATATCCCGTTTCATTTCCGACACGACATACATCTGTTGCGAGACCATCAGGATGAAATTGGGTAGTGGATATCCTTAAAAAAACTGTACAAAAGGGTTATTATAATGTCAAAGAATGCATGAATGAAAATAACCCCTGGGAATAAGGTGATCGCCACCATGCTGGTTCTATGAAAATTCATTTAAAATTGTATAAATAAAATTATTGTTAAGTGAAATTATGTTTAATAAAAAAGTCCCGCTGGGTTTCTTGCTGGTTCTTCCCAGGACAGAGGTATTTTCCGAACCAGTGGTAAATAAAAAATGACTTTCAATAAGTATAATGTAATAATCAATATTGAATAAAATCATTCTATTCTATTCTATTTTATTCATTCTATTCTATTCTATTCTATTCTTTTCTATTCATTCTATTCTATTCTATTCTATTCTTACACCGCCATTACACGGTTACCTTGCTTGCAATAAAGCTTGCTTACATTAAGTTGCTTACAATAAAGTTGCCTGCAACGATATTATTTCTTAAAATATTACTACTCTCCACTGCGTAATAACTAGTAAGTAAAACTGTATACAATGTGTGGCATCGGTATTTGACCATACCGTGGCCATACCGTGGCCATACCGTGGCATGTGTTAAATGCAGGTTGTGGTGTTTTTATAATAGCTTTTGAGCTGCATTAGCATGTTGCTTGCTGCACGGGATGGTGTGAAATTTCGATGTACACTGCAAAATGTACGTTAGAACAAAATGTGAGCGTTTAATAATATATACATATATAGAAGATAAGAAAATATTTTTTTATATAAAATTCCCAGATATGTATATCGATTACAAGTGTACATAACTTTCTTAGATTGTGTAACGCAAACTTAATTGTAACTTATTATTGGAATAATTAAAATAATTGTTTTTAAACAAATGGTTGGCTCAGAATTTTGTTTTATAAAGAATAGCGTGTGTAAGAATAAGGATGACAAACGAACTTACAATCCATCCGATGGTAAGTGGCTGCTTCAGGCCATGTTCACTTATGGCTAAATTCAAACAAATAACCATACAGGTGCGTTGTCACCTCTTAGAATTAAAATGGAATGTCTCGTAGCCAGTAATTACACTGGCCCTCAATACCCAAGCACTTCTGTTTGGCGGCAGAGACAGGCCAGATTACCTAAACCAGACGGCTTCTAGTAAATTATATTATTTTATTATATTTTAAACACTGTGTTGTTAGCACTTTCACTCGCGTCCTAACGGAAATACTACCGGAGTAATACTATTTTATTTCAAGGTCATGAATCGTCTTGACCTCACACAGTCCATCTGATTTTGTGACATGTATGACCCTGTTATGTTGTTGTAACAACTGAGCAGAAGCGTTGTCACGAAAATCTTGATAACGCTGCGCGGAAGCCAAGTATGTCTCCAAATAACGTATCGAAGCATGCTGAAATTATTATCGTGATGTTTGCGCTTGTTAGCCTACGTGACACAGGGTCGCGGTCTGAAAGCCACGAGCTATTTAAAAAGCATGCTGAGAGTGGACTGTATTAAAGGCCTTTCCTAACGTTCTTTCCTACTTCTTTACTACTTTAAAGCGATTGAAAAATAAATTTTGCAAACGCTAGAACCTCAGACGGGATTGACGTCGCATACATCTTTCTGAATCAAGTATTTCCTTTGCATGTTTTAGTATTTATTAATTCAATATAACCGAGATAACTTTGTCGTGTGTTGGCGGCGTAAGTAAACTAGCTCATATCATCCCGTGGGATTTTTGTGTGGGAAGATTGCTGATGAATCTCAACCAATCCAAATTAAGAAAGGCTGCCTGCAGGGTAGGGTTCTCTCACCTCTCCTGTGGAATATGGTCATTAATGAACTCATCAGCAAATTAAATGCCAATCACTTCTATACAGTAGGTTATGCTGATGTCCTGACTATACTGGTCTCTGGAAAGACAGCAAGCATAGTGTGCGACCTGAGCCAAGCGGCTCTCCGTATAGTGGAGAGATGGTGCAGGGAATACGACTTAACCGTCAATCCAAATAAAACGGTTTTAGTAATGTTCACACAAAAGCGAAAGCTGAATAACTATCATCTTCCAAGTCTTTTCAGCACAAAACTCCAGCTATCCTCTGAGGTAAAATATTTAGGTCTTACCTTGGACAGCAAACTTAACTGGAATAAACACATAGAAAACAAAATCAACAAAGCTAGTATAACTTTCTGGCAATGCAGAAACATGATTGGCAAAATATGGGGACTGACGCCAAAAATCATACTGTGGCTTTACAAAACTGTAATTCGGCCCATGATCACATACGGCGCTCTGGTAAGGTGGACCAAGACAAATGAAGCCACCACAATTAAGAAGCTTCAGCGCTACCAGAGACTGGCATGTATGACTGCCACAGGCTGCGTAAGAACTACGCCAACAGCAGCCTTAGAAGCGATGCTGGAGCAAACTCCGCTTCATCTACATATACAACAAGAAGCGACTTTAGCTGCCATCAGACTCAAGACCCTAAATCTTCGGAGTAAGAATAGTGTCCCTCATACAGGCATAATTGATAGAATTCACTCAAAAATTCCTATCCTACAAGCCAAATACGATAAGATTCCTAAACAATTTGTTTTCGATAAGAAATACAAGATACAATTAAATGAAAACAGCCAGCCGGAAGGATTAAACCCAAAAGAGCTTAGAGTTTTCACCGATGGTTCTAAAACAAATGAAAGTGTAGGTTCTGGAGCTCTCTCTGAAGACCTCAATATTCACATATGCACACCGCTGGGTACCTATAACACGGTCTTTCAGGCGGAATGTATGGGTATCATTCAAGCGGCCATAGCAATAGATGCTAGGAAGGTTAATGACTTCCCCATCAGAATACTGACCGACAGTAAGGCGGTACTACAAGCTCTGAGTTGCAATGTGGTGAACTCGGGACTAATATATGAATGCCATCAACGATTAAATGGAGGTATGTAAAAACAACAATGTGACTCTGCAATGGATAAAGGGACACAGTGGATCCAGAGGCCACGATGCAGCAGACGAACTGGCCAGAAGAGGACCGGCTCTGGCCACTATAGGGCCGGAACCAATCATACCAATCCCCTTTGGTAACGTTCGTTCACTGGTACGTAGACACTTCACTAATCAACACGCTCAGCTTTGGAAAAATCTAGTAGACTGTAGACAAGCTAGGGAGGCCCTGCCTGAAATAAACAGTCGCTTAACCAAAGTTTTAATGAGACTGAACAAGCCGCAGATAAGGATAGTAACAAGTGCTATCACAGGACACGGCACCTTTAACAAACATTTATTTACAGTAGGTGTTACAGATAGTCCCCTGTGCAGGGCATGTATGGGGGAGGAAGAAACGGCGGCCCACGTGCTACTGAAATGTCCGGAGGTCGCTACGTACAGGGCTAAACATCTCGGCACGCCGGGATCACTCCCCGAAGTTGCATGCAACATCAAGGGACTGTTGAGCTTCTTCGGGAAGATCTCATGGCTCGAATAATCACATTATTCCTGCCCACACGCAAAATACGCGCATAGACGTGGAGTTGCGGAAAACAGCCCGTCGTAAACTAAACTAAACTAAAATCATCCCGTGGGTGACGTAACAGGTGACAGAGGGAAACTGAACAGAAGATGGGCAGCACCGTCCTTGTCGTAACAACTAAAAAATAAAAAAGCCGCGGTTGCCAACCAACCTGTCAAGTGTGGTAATTATCTCGTTTATACCCCTATGAGGCAATCTATGGGGAGGCCTGTGTTCAGCAGTGGACTTTTGATAGGCTGTACTGGTAATGGTAAAATGTGTTTTTTATGTAAAAAAGATATTTATTACATATCAATACGGTAATACAATTTTCAGATTTTTATGTAAAAGTTAAGTACAACAGTGCGATAATCAAGAAAAATTGTGGAAAACAGAAAAAAGAGAATATACAAACAAGAATACTGTTTTAAATCTTTACTTCGTTCTGACTTTAATCGGCGAAATTAAAAATGTAAATGCAAAAAAGATAAAAAGTAGGCAAATACGGCAAAGGAAAGTCGTTAAATCTTTTTCTTTTACTTTTAGATCTTGTTAAGATTGCGGTATTTAATAAAAAAAAGTCCTAATAATGCTTTCCATTGCCAATCTGTGAGGTTTGGGATAAGTATTCAAAATGGTTTTTCCATCAAAAATCACGAGATTCTCTTCTTTACCTCGTTGGTTGGATGAAATATCTCATGTAATTCGTAATGCTCTTTAATATTTTATATGGTAGAGCCACATTGCAGCTATATATGTGGTTGCAGCATAATGGGTTGGCTACCAGCTTGATACAGCAGACAATAATATTTTTTCTGTGTTTCTTATGCTCCAGAAATAGCAACCCTCCGCATCTGAATCGACAATAGATGCAGACGTCTATAGATCACAGCATCCACTTAGCATCGCGTGAACTGTGTGCTCGCTTATCACCATTATTGTATAAAATAAAATAAACATTTTATGAAATAAAAAAATCAACGATTTGGCGCAATCGCCATTGTAAATTAATTTTTTCTTTTTTGTCACTTGTCACGCAAAATAATTATCATTACTTTTTATTTCTGTCTTTCCATAGTTCATATTATATGTATAATAATAGATATTTTTTAATTTTTATTAATACCTAGTGACGACTGCATCTAATAGCTTTCCGTCGTCGCCTTTAAGCAAAGACTTCTCCTTTAATGTGACATATTATGTCTATTTTTCTATTTCATAAATCTTCTGTGTGTTATCATCAACCATGTGAATGAAATAAAAATAAATAAAAAGACCAAAATTGCATGAAATTTTCAAAAACATTGCCATTTAAATAATTTTTCTTTACCCTCAAACAAAATAAAGATAATAATTTTTATACAGCACTCATTTACTTCTAAGCAGGAGAGCCATCCATCTTCGTCACCAGTCACACACACATGCATTAGGCAGACATTTGCAGTAAACGCTATAAAAATATATACGGCTCTTTCATTCCCACATGGAACCACTTAGTAGCTTACTTTTTCTCTTTCTACCAGTAAAATTAGTTCGATTTACAAGTGTCTTAAAGGATTCATTCTTTGCAGTATTTTGATTAATGAGTGTCTGAAATAAATCTAATGACTTACTTAATGAGTATGCTGTGAAAAGAATTGATTTTTCAATGGATAGTACATTTCTATGAATGTGAGTTGTTGGATAATGAATGAGCACACCATCATAACCCTAATAGGCAAGCATGTGTATTTTTTATAGGGTAGTGTGACAAACGAGCACACAGTCCACCTGATGGTAGGTGGTTGCTGTGACCCATAGACATCTACATCTATCCTCAATAAAGAATCAAAACGCAGATGGGTTGTCACCCGTGAGGATTAAGATGGAATGCCTCTTTTCCAGTAAAAGGGCCTCCGGTTCTCTACACTTACCACACGAAACACAGCAGCCTTTAGATGCTATTTTACGCTGATATTCTGTGAGAGCGTGGTCCTTCCCCGGTCGAGCCGACCCCCTCGTGCTACAACTATACTACTAATATAGCTGCAGCATGGCTCTACCACGTATAAAATACCGCTATGATAAAACGCGTATGAGTTAATCTACTTACAAGGATATGAATGACATTACATTTTTGATATCTATTCATTCATTTATTACAACCCAAGGCCATTGCTAATCATAGACCTCCCTTATAAACTGCTTTTTTAAATTAAATACTAGCGACCTTTGCACGGGCGATTTCGTGATCTAGACGACAGTGCCACCTAAGGGTCTAAATGTGAACCTAAACCATCCAGGGATCCATTCAAAACATACAAAAAAATATCAAAATTCGTTGCGTAGTTTAAAAGATCCAAGCGTACAGACGACGGGAAGCTACTTTGTTTTATACTATATAGAGAATAAGAATCAAAATCCGTTGCGTAGTTTAAAAGATATAAGCATTCAGACGACGCCAAGCGACTTTGTTTTATACTATATAGAGAATAAGAATCAAAATCCGTTGCGTAGTTTAAAAGATCCAAGCGTACAGACGACGGGAAGCTACTTTGTTTATACTATGTAAATAAGACTGACAAACAAACACACAGTCTACCTGATAGTAAGTAGATGCTGTGACCCGTGTGTATTTACCAAATATTTTCGAATTATGTATTCTCATATATATAGCTTTCTCTTAATGGATTCCTTTATAATATTATTTTAATAATAATAAGGCTTTACTGGAACCGGGCCATCATCACAGACAGGATCATTCTTGCGAATAAGTCTGATATTGTGCTGATGGACCGGGCACAGTCAATCATGTTTTCGGTCGATATTAACATTCTACCAATATCTGGACTTGGCTTACGAGGTGACCGACATGTGGGGTGGTCTGCCGACCGAAATTATTCCTGTGGTCGTTTCTGCGAACGGGCTAATCCCGGTTAGCCTCTCGGGTCATCTAAGGCGACTGAGACTCAGTGACTCTGGGCTTAAATGCAGGCGGTGCTACTCGATACCGCCCACATCGTCCGCCAGTTTCTTTCCGTTTCCCTTCTAACCTTCGGCCGTTTAGTCTCTTCCTGCCGAGGGCATCCATATAAGTAGTTAGCTTTTTATTTATTTACGTATTATTAATGTATTTATTTCACTATATTAATATTTGTATATTTATCATTTCCATTTTTATATTTATGCAGCCCAACCAAATGAGAAAACTATTTAAATACCTCAGAATAATAACAATTTAATTTATAAAGTTCTAAATATAAATATAAATTAACTTAACATAAAATAATTTACGAACTAAAATGGCGTCTATTCAGCACAACTTGCAGTACTTTGGAACGGAACGGAAGTCATTTACTCACAATTCTTAAATTTCTTATAAGGTTCTATACAGGGAATCAATTTTTTTATAAGATATGGATGTCAAGCAAGCACCCAGTCCACCTGATGGTAACTGGTTGCTGTGGCCCATAGATATCTACATCTATCCTCGTTTGAGAATTAAAATGCAGATGTGTTGTCAGCCGTGAGGACTAAGATGGATTGCCTCTATTCCACTAAAAAAGGTCTTTGAGGATGCGTTCTCCGAAATATAAGACTAGCCCCCTAAGAGTTACCGACAGTTAATCTCGAAGAGGTTTATGGCATCGCAGCTGGACACTGCAATCATTTATTAAAATTTAAAAACCAATTTTTGTTTCACAAGTAAAGGGCACCGGTGGGGATCGAAACCTATGTTTACGTATGCACTATAGTTAAGTATTCTATTATCTATTACAGTCTATAAAACTCCACTGCTGAAGATAGGCCTCATAGGGGGGATTCTACCATAGCTGCTACGCTTGACAGGCTGGTTGGCAAACGCAGTTTTTTTATTTAGCTGTTATCAGGAAGATGTTGCTGCCCATCTATTGATTTAGTTTCCCTCCATCGCCTCTTACAACACCCACGGGACGATTTGGTGTAGTTGGTATTCTTGCAACGCCACTAAACGGATTTGCAAATATTGCCTGTATTAGGTGATTAATGCCATAGTTGCTATGTCTGGCAGGCAGGTTGCATTTTTTTTATAGGATAAGGGTGACAAACGAGCACACAGTCCACCTGATGGTAAGTGGTTGCTGCGGCCCATAGACATCTACATCTATCGTCTATTACTATATAATCAAAATGTAGATGCGTTGTCACCCATGAGGACTAAGATGGAATGCCTCATTTCCAGTAAAAAGGGCCTCCGGCCACCTGCACTCACCAAGCGAAACGCAGAGGTAAACCTCTACTTCACGCTGGTATTCGTGAGGTCGTGGTACCACCCCGGTTCGAGCCGGCCCATCCGTGCGACAGCAAATGCCGCCACTTGGCTCTACCACTGTTGGAAATATATACGCAGGTATAAATAATATCTATACAAATAAATAAAATTGAAGTGTCTGTTTGTAATGTCAAAATTACAGCTTTTTACTAAATGCACATGAAAGTATATACGTAATTAATAACAAAAATACAATTATTAAAGTTTTTGTCTGTCTGTCTGTCGGTCCGTCTGTATATCTGTTTGTTCCGGCTAATCTCCGAAACCGCTGGACCGATTTTGACGGGATTTTCACTGGCAGACAGCTGATGTCATAAGGAGTAACATAGGATACTTTTATTTTAGAAACAGAATTAGGATTCCGCGCAAAAAAATTAAAACCCCAAATAACACGCGGGCGAAGTCGCGGGGAACAGCTAGTATAAATATATAAAAGCAGTTTTTAATTATTTTTGAGTTAATTGTAACAGTAGGAGATGATGCTGTGCTTGTGCTGTGCTCTGGATGTTCTTAAGACAGTCACTGGATGATATAGGTTAGTGGTTTCCCTTAGGCGGCTACTACATGGAGATGTATGAATGCACTTAAGGCATGGTGTAAATATTTATTTAAAAATCAAATAATTACAAATAATACGTTATACGTGGTAGAGCCATGCTGCAGCTATATAAATAGTATAGTTGTAGCACGAATGGGTCGGCTCGACCGGGGAAGGATCACGCGCTCACAGAATACCAGCGTAAAATAGCAGCCTAACACTGCTGTGTTTCGTATGGTGAGTGTAGAGAACCGGAAAACCTTTTTACTGGAAAAGAGGCATTGTATCTTAGTCCTCACGGCTGACAACGCATCTGCATTTTAATTCGCAAACGAAGATAGATGTAGATATCTATGGCCCACAGCAACCCCTTACCATCAGGTGGACTGTGTGCTCGTTTGTCACCCTTATTCTATAAAAAATATAAAGAGAACACAGCGTTATACCAAATAAAATTTAACGTATTCAATAAAAAAAAATTTCAACGTAAACTAACCTTACCCAACGAGTTGCAAGTATAATAGGGCTATGGGGTACTAACGTTCAAGTCTGTAATCCATCTACTTCAGACTAGAGAGGCGTGGGGAGGGGATCGAGTTAAACAATGTGATGCAAATGAGAAGCGCTAGCGTCAAGTGGAAGCGGTTTTTGGAATTCATGATTATGTTTATTGATAATCATTGCAGTTGGTGCAGTAAAGTAATGAAGTAATTTAATACATAATTTATTTTACTCAACGTTTTTTTTTTGGTTTCAAACCCAACGGTTGTTAGAAAACTATATTGAAAAAGTATTTCGTCAAACAGATCGAAATGCAGCAGTAACACAGAGCTCTGGACTATCAAAAATTTGAATTTTGAACAAACGATATTATCTATTGTTACGAGATTCATCACGGTCAAAGACACATTAAGCATTATAATTTAACGTTACACATTAGTTGTTTGTATATAATGTTCAATATAAAAATTTTGTTTCATCACTAAGTTGAATTGCATGCAAATACAAAACGATCAAAAGCAACATTTTTGTTATTGATTCCATTTAAATCAATATATTCATCACACAAGAGCTCTTGTCGCATCCAGGATCAGGAACTTGGGCAAACAACTTTCTTTAGTAATGCTTCACAGTGGTAGAGCCACGCGGCAGCTTTTGCTGTCGCACGGATGGGCCGGCTCGAACCGGGGTGGTACCACGACCTCACAGAAAACCAGCGTGAAGTAGAGGTTTACCTCTGCGTTTCGCTTGGTGAGTGCAGGTGGCCGGAGGCCCTTTTTACTGTAAATGAGGCATTCAATCTTAGTCCTCACGGGTGACTACGCATCTACATTTTGATTTGTAATATAGGATAGATGTAGATGTCTATGGGCCGCAACAACCACTTACTATCAGGTGGACTGTGTGCTCGTTTGTCACCCTTAACCTATAAAAAAAAAATTTCGTAAAGCCCATTAAATGTCTGTTATGCATGGATCGCTACCATAGTTTGTCACGGACTTGTCGTAAAATCACACTTGGCAGGCGAATTGGGCAAATTTTACAGGTGGTTCAATATTTTACTATAGGTATTTTCTTTTTGTTTAATAAAGAAACCAGCAATATTACAAGTCATAAAATACACATAGTGTTTGAGTATCAACACCTCATCATCATCGTCTTTACACTTTCCATTATTACACTGCTGAACAAAGGCCTCTTGCCAAGGAATTTCACAAAACATAGTTCCGAGCCAGTAGCATCTATGTACTTTCTGTATTTCCTACGCGACCGTAGGTTTTTTAAAAAGTGGTTCGCGTGATAAGAAAGGTTAATACAAATTCACATAAATAACAGTTTGGAGGTTAATAATTTCCAAGCTACCCCAAAAAATTAAGTTGTATACAAATTTTGCCACAGTTTTTATTTTTTTTTTATTTTTGATATCAGGAAGATCCCATCTCTTGTTTCAGTTTTTCTCTCTCTCTCTGTCGCCTCTTACGTCACCTACGGGATGATATGACGCAGGGGATATTCTTACGCCGCTACTTTTTACGATTATTTTTATTAATGGCCCTACTCGCTAGCACTCGCGCCACGCCGCGCTGCATCATGCATTAATCCCTGTTCCCCTCGGATGGAGCTTTAATATATGATCGCGGGTTCGACTCGGTCACGCCGCGTCTTACTTGAACTTGAAATTATTTTAATCATTATTACTCATATCGGGACCAGAAAAGTGGTAATTCAGTGACAAACGCCATGACTTTTATTAGTGTAAAAGCAGTACTAAATAGTACCGATAAAAGTAGGTTTTTACCACTTTTGAAAATGCATGAACGTCCCATGAACCGCCAGACAAACGCAGCAAATTCTATGATTAAAGTTTTAATATTAAATATTTTTAAAAACTTAAAAAAAATAAAGCAATATTTTGTACAGGCCCACCTGGACCTATTGTTTGACCGGAAGTAATATAGTTATTTTTAGTTTATTTTAGTTAGTTTATTTATTTAATGTGTTTCTGTGGCCTGCTCGAACGTTGCTAACGCATCTTCGGCAATGAAAACTGCACTCCTGGCGAATAAACTGTATGTTTTATTATGACGTGGTAGAGCCATGCTGCATCTATATTAGTACCTAGTATAGTTGTAGCATGAATGGGTCGGCTCGACCGGTGAAGGACCACGCTCTTACAGTATACCAGCGTAAAATAGCAGCTCAAAGCTGCTGTGTTTCGTATGGTGAGTGTAGAGAACCGGAGACCCCTTTAACTGGAAACTAGGCATTCCATCTTAGTCCTAATTAGTGATAACGCATCTGCATTTTGATTCGTAATTGAGGATAGATGTGGATGTCTATGGGCCACATCAACCACTTACCATCAGGTGGACTGTGTGCTCGTTTGTAAACCTTAACCTTTAAAAAATGTATATATTATAAATAATTTTAAAGCAATAAAATAATTGTACATGTTGCTAAATTAAGGCTGTAAGTGGGGTGACACAAAAGTTTGACCGGTGTGCTGTCCAAATAGTCTCGCGTTTTGAGCATTGTACGTGGGCGCGTTGTCATTGTGAAGCAGTAGTCTGCGGAGCCCCATGTTTGGTCGCTTCGCTTGTTAATAAAATAATGAACACTTCTGGCAAGTATTGGGTATACTATTCGTTAGTAACGCATCTTCGTTTTTATAAAGAAATTGATATTTAAAAAAATTACATGAAGAAACTAGCGATCATATATTTCCTGTGCTTTTCGATCGCTTCATATTGGTAGGCGGCGTTGGTTCGTTTCGAAACCGCTAAGTCGTCGACTGGCGCTTCGTTTTTGGATCGAATTGATAAGCCTAATATTCATCAATTGTAATAATGTTGTAAACACACCGAGAAATGCCTGCTTCAAATTAAGTATAGTAATCATGTTACAGCACCATTTCAGGCAGGCCTGCTCATGACCATCGGTGAGGTTGTAGAGCACCCATCACGAACTATCATCCACGCGCAAAGGTGTTCGTGTAAAATTTCATGAGCTCTTCTGGATCCAATCTGCAATATGTGAAAAATATGTGCTGGATATTTTACGTGGTAGAGACATGCTGCAGCTATATTAGTTGTAGCACGAATGGGTCGGCTCGACCGGGGAGGGACCACGCTCTCACAAAATACCAGAGTAAAATGGCAGCTTGACACTGCTAAGTTTCGTATGGTGAGTGTAGAGAACCGGAGACCCATTTTACTGGAAAAGAGGCATTCCATTTTAGTCCTCACGGGTGAAGACGCATCTGCATTTTGATTCTTTATTGAAGATAAATGTAGATGTATATGGGTCACAGCAACAACTTACCATCAGGTGGACTGTGTGCTCGTTTGTTACCATATTCTATAAAAAAAGATCTCTTCATATGTAATTCGTCTATTCTCTTGAAATAAATTTTTAACTGCTGGTCCGTTACCTTTTTGCAACAAATAAAATCATAAAATATCGTCGGGCGAAAATGTTCACGATACAGATCGAAGAGTATTGCTTGCTCTATTTCTATTTGAAAATTCGTATTTATTTTCAAAGTAAATTACAACTGGCCAGTGTCTCATACAAAAATCTTTTTTTATTTTGCAAAACTTTCTGTGTACTCTGTCGTATTTTTATATGTGCCACTAATACTTACGTTAATATTCTTACCCGCGCTCACATCTGTCATTGTAAATATTCACTGATAGCGTTTATGCGGCGTCCTGCGCCGGGACGACCTTAACGCGTCCTTCTAACCTCGCTGATCTTTAGTACGTTCTAATGAATATGTATCGACTGTGACCCTGAAAACTTTGGACATGGCAGAATTAGAATTAAGGATATTTTTATCTTTTCCAAAATTTTAACTGAAATTTAACACTTTCACTGTCCGGTTTTGAGACACAATAGTAAGACAATAGCAGTGACCTATATGTAGTGCACGGGACAGCGAAAGGGTTAAGCTAAGGCTGGCATGCGTTGCGATGTCTTTTTGTCAGAAACATTCAAGAGTGCGCGACAACAAGTCACCAAAGTTTCATCTTATAATATGGGAACGATAGACAAAGAAGAAACAAAATAACGATAAAAATATTTTTTTTTGTCAGAAACCGTAGCACGCAAACAACAACTCACCAAAATTTCACCGTATCGATAATGGTGTATGAACCCATACGGGACTAAGAAAGAAAGAAATTGAATTTTACTTAAAAGAGTTTCGTCTTTAATTTTTATTTTAATACTAGCTGTTCCCCGCGACTTGGTCCGCGTTGAATTTATTACTTTACGGTTTTTTTGGCGCGGAATCATCATTCTTTAAAATAAAAGTAGCCTAAGTTACTTCTTATAACATCAGGTATTTGCTAGTGAAAGTCCCATCAAATTTGGTCCAGCCGTTTTGGAGATTAGCCGAAACAAACAGACAGACAGACAGACAAACAAACTGACAGAAATTTGTGTTTTTGTTATAAGTACCGTATATACTTTCATATGCATTGAGTAAAAAACTGTAATTTGGACATTACAAACAAACACTTCAATTTAATTTATTTGTATAGATATAGATAATAAGGGGATGTGATGAGAATGAGGATTTTTATGACGATTAGTCCCAATAGCTATCATATCACTATCATTATCGCTGTCATTATTACTGTAATCCATCATAGGCCCACTGCTGACCATAGGACTTCCTCATAGATTGCGATAGAGTAAAGTCCTGGTGCATCCTTTGACTACGTACTTGTTTCATTAGGTCGGCACTCCATCCAGTGAGGGAACGCCCAACACTGCGCTTGCCAGTAGGAGGCTGCCTCTCGAGAACTTTACATTTCCATCGGTTGTCGGTTCTTAACTAATATGGCCGGTCCAATAACGTTAATTATAATTGCAATTCCGAAAATTTTTGGTCTTATTTAAAATTAACCATTATACCATTAAACGTGTGGTGCGATATAAGAATACGAGTATCATCCCGTGGGTGTCACAATCTTCCAAGCTAGGACGCCAGCAGTGTTAATCAAACGTAAAGTCGAAAATTGTTTGATAGTGCTGCACTCGAAAACGTGTCGAAAACATTAGTTCGCAATCGTAAAACCAATATTTTATGTGTTATATGGTTCATTATTTCATTCTGAAACTTCTCAATCCTTCTTCGATCTTATTAAATTTATATTTTATGTACAACTAGCTGTGCGCCGCGACTTCGTCCGCGTGTAATTGAGGGTTTTAATTATATTGCTCAGAACCCTAATTTTTTTTCTCAAATATAAGTAGCCTAACTTATTCCTTAGAACATCGGCTATCTGCCAGTGAAAGTCCCGTCGAAATCGGTCCAACCGTTTCGGAGATTAGCCGGAACAAACAGATAGACAGACAGACAGACCGACAGACAGACAAAAATTAAAAAATTGTGTTTTTGTTATAAGTACCGTATATACATTCATATGCATTGAGTAAAAAGGATTTATTTTAATATTACAAACAGCCACTTCAATTTTATTTATTTGTATAGATTAATTATTTAATAGTTGTATTGCTATTCATATTAACTTAACTTACTTTTTATTTTTATATTAACATATTCAAAGTTTGTGAATAAACAGGTTTAAAAGTTTTATTAAAGAAAAACTGTATAAAAAGGGTTATTATAATATCAAGGAATACATGAATGAAAATAACCCCTGGGAATAAGGTGATCGGCACCATGCTGGTTCTATGAAAAATCATTTAAAAATTGTATAAACGAAACTATTGTTAAGTGAAATATGTTAAAAAAAAGTCACGCTGGGTTTCTTGCTGGTTCTTCCCAGGACTGAGGTATTTTCCGAACCAGTGGTAAATAAGAAAATGACGTTCAATAAGTATTATGTAATAATCAATATTGAATAAAAAATATTCTATTCTATTCTATTCTATTCTATTCTATTAAGCGGTATCGCAGTACAGCGTATTACGATGTTAGTACCTATGATATCTTAATTTCTCAGACATACAGGCTTTCTCACGATATTTTCCTGTACCGTTAAGTACGTGGTAAATTGTCGATTAAAATTTAACTCAAAGTTTCATTGGTACCTGCGGGGATTGAATCCGGGTTGCTTGCGTACTGTGAAATCTAGACCGAGCGTTTAGCCGCTGAAGTACGACGGCTCCGATATTTAAATAAATTGAAAATGAATATTTTAATAATACTAAACATAAAACGAATCGAATTGAAACTGAACAAAAAATCTTGCGATATTGTGTTTTTCAAAGTTCTTGGTATCAGTAGTGTCATTATTAGTTTAAATGTTAGGGTACTCGATGACCTCATCGATGGCCATAATATGCACAATAATTACATCACAATTCGTAGCGTCGAGTTATCTAAACACGAAAATAAGTTATAATTTTTCATAGATTTTAAACGAACCGTATTATTAATTCATTAATATCAGCCTCTATTAAGTGCCCCGCTGATAATTTAAAATAAAAATTTTTGTACAACCAACTTCAAATTTATATTGAAGTTGGTTGTACAAAATTTTTTATTTTAAAATAAGAATACTCAACAACTATTGGTCAGACTTTAATCAATTAATCAATTTATATGGGACCACACGAGAAACACCAGCTTTCAAATAAAAAAATCGAAATCGGTTCACGTAGACAAAAGTTATGGGGTAATACACATAAAAAATAAACACTGTCGAATTGAGTACCTCCTTTTTGTAGTCGGTAGAAAATAAGCCTTCTAATAGTTGTCTAAAGAGAAGATATTTGCCATAGTTGCAACGCTTGGCAGGCGGGTTGGCAATTGCAGTTATTGCATGCCGAGCGCAAAGCGCGTGGGTATGTTCTACTAACGCCTAAAAATCAAAATTCCACCGCTTTGTCGCATGAAATCGTATCCAGCAATCATATTACTCATATAAATGATATAAAAAGCACATTGTTAGAAAGATAAATGATTGTTGAACTTATTAATATTTTTTTTAAAACGATTAATTGCTATTTTTAAATAAAAAGAAGGGGTTTTAGTGGCTTATGGTGTGGATTTATCATGTCCCCAAGGCTTGTAAACACTATAACTTCTGTAAATATCAATTGTTTAACTCAATCTATTTATTAATCTCTTCATCTATCATGTGGGAAGCCACTGGATGTAAATGGCAGTGTAATTTTGTTTTGTTTAGCTATAATTAATTTTTTTCGGCTCGAAAATGGCGAAATTTTCGTTGACTTGGTAGCCTCGTATAGAATTATTTCTGTAAATGGGGAGCTGCAGCCACAGAGTAGTTTACTCACTAACTCAGTTGGCCATCGCCATAGATTACTGTATATATCAGTTCGCCGCATTAGCTTGCTACATTTATATTTATCTATGGTTCGCCGTCAGTCGCCGTCGTGAGTGAACATTATTTCGGTTGTTTGCAGCGGCTCAAAAAGATCGCTGTACAAATACACAGTATTCGAATAAACAAATTTCTTAAATACTTGATTATAATAATAATAACAGATTTTTTTATTACAATATTTTAAAAGCACAGAATAAATAATAGTAGGACGTAATAAAAGTAAGTAGTATCAATTTTTTTGTCATGGGTGAAATTTTCATGGTTTTCGAGGGTGTTGAAACCGATAGGGTTGTCGAAATGTAAATCCAAGATGGCGGCCGCAATATGTATCAATTTTTTCAATATGGGTGTCATTTTCATGGTTTTCGAGGGTGCTGAAGCCAATAGTGTTGTCGAAATGTAAATCCAAGGTGGCGGCTGCAATAGGTATAATTTTTTTCATCATGGGTGTCTTTTTCATGGTTTTCGAGAATGTCCGACAGTGCTGTCGAAATGTAAATCCAAGATGGCGGCTGAAGTAGGTACCAATTTTTTCATCATGGGTGTCATTTTCATGGTTTTCGAGGGTGTCGAAGACGATAGTGCTGTCGAAATGTAAATCCAAGATGGCGGCTGCAATAGATATCAATTTTTTCATCTTGGGTGTAATTTTCATGGTTTTCGAGGGTGTTAAAGCCGATAGTGCTGTCGAAATGTAAATCTAAGGTGGCGGCTGCAAGGGGTATCATATTTTTCATCATGGGTGTAATTTTCATGGGTTTCGAGGGTGTTGAAGCCGATAGTGCTGTCGAAATATAAATCCAAGATGGCGGTTGAAGTAGGTACCAATTTTTTCATCATGGGTGTCATTTTTATGGTTTGCAAAGGTGTTGAAGCCGATAGTGCTGTTGAAATGTAAATCCAAGATGGCGGCTGCAATATATATCATTTTTTTCATCATGGGTGTCATTTTCATGGGTTTCGAGGGTGTTGAAGCCGATAGTGCTGTCGAAATATAAATCCAAGATGGCGGTTGAAGTAGGTACCAATTTTTTCATCATGGGTGTCATTTTCATGGTTTGCAAGGGTGTTGAAGCCGATAGTGCTGTTGAAATGTAAATCCAAGATGGCGGCTGCAATATATATCATTTTTTTCATCATGGGTGTCATTTTCATGGGTTTCGAGGGTGTTGAAGCCGATAGTGCTGTCGAAATGTAAATCTAAGGTGGCGGCTGCAAGGGGTATCATATTTTTCATCATGGGTGTAATTTTCATGGGTTTCGAGGGTGTTGAAGCCGATAGTGCTGTCGAAATATAAATCCAAGATGGCGGTTGAAGTAGGTACCAATTTTTTCATCATGGGTGTCATTTTCATGGTTTGCAAGGGTGTTGAAGCCGATAGTGCTGTTGAAATATAAATCCAAGATGGCGGCTGCAATATATATCATTTTTTTCATCATGGGTGTCATTTTCATGGGTTTCGAGGGTGTTGAAGCCGATAGTGCTGTCGAAATGTATTTAAACTACTTTAAAAAAAATCCGTTTAATCATGCTATACGTTATTTTTAATGCGAAGGCATGCTCAATTAGATTTACCAATATTTTATTTCAGTTGTTATTAAAAAACGCTGTTGCTCACGTCCTGGTTCCGGTCTCTCTGTCGCCTATCACCCACGGGAGGATATGGGACGGTGGATATTGCTACAGTGCGACTATACTGTCATCTTACATTGCCACACGGTCATTGCATTGCCACTACACGATATTTAGTCAACAGCGGCAAAGTCCAAAAGGAAATATTTCTGTTTCATCCACCCGTAAGTTCTAAACTTATGTATTTCAATGGATCTCAATGGAATGGAATGGAATAATGTTTTATTCAATATTGATTATTACATAATTCTTTTTGAAAGTCATTTTTTATTTACCTCTGGTTCGGAAAATACCTCTGTCCTGGGATGAACCAGCAAGAAATCCAGCGGGACTTTTTTTTCAAACATATTTCACTTAACAATAATTTCCTTTATACAATTTTTAAATGATTTTTAATAGAACCAGCATGGTCGCGATCACCTTATTCCCAGGGGTTATGTATTCCTTGATATTATAATAACCCTTTTAGTACAGTTTTTCTTTAATATAAAATTTGAATATGTTCTGGGATTTTGTTGTAAAAGCGTATACATTGCCCCATAAATGAATTACTGATTCTGTGGAGTCTAGTAACTGGTATTACAAGCTTATGTTTGTTCCTACTGTTTAAAGTATGCCCATCCTGATTTTTATTAAAGCTATTTATGTTTTTATGTACATACATTATATTTTCATAAATATATTGCGATACCAAAGTTAATATGTTTATTTCTTTAAATTTTGTCTGAGGGACTCTTTACAATTTAGGTTATAAATCGCCCGAACGGCTCTCTTTTGCAAAATAAATATAGCTTCAATATCAGTCGCATTACCCCATAGCAAAATTCCATAAGACATTAAACTATTTATTATAAATTACACTATGAAAATAACTAAAATACACTAATCTAGCTGTCTCAACATCTGTGACACTTCTAATCTTTCTTACAGCATATGCTGCAGAACTAAGTCTGCTTGCTAATTTAGATATATGGGGGCCCCATTGAAGTTTCGCGTCAATAGTAATACCGAGAAAAATAGTGGTATCCACAAGACTCAACTCCTCCTCATTTATTGATATGGATCCAATAATGGATTTGTCATAATTGCGCAATTGAACATGCTGGACACAGGCCCTTGTGTTGTAAGTTGGATTTGCTTTAATCGCCATACGTTGCAAGCGGATTGGCGATCCCAGTAATAGACATCTAGTCACTTTGAACTTTGCCTCCCTTTTCTGTTAAAGTTAAAAGAAAAAGTTACAGCCTGTGCATGTCCCACTACTGGGCACAGGCCTCCACTCATTTTCGAGAGAGTTTTAAGGTACGAAAACGTCCGCCGCGCTGCCCCAATGCCTGTTTGCTAAGTTCACATGTCTTCAATTTTTTTTTCTTATTTCTCAGACATGTAGGTTTTCTCACGATGTTTTCCTCGTGGTAAATCAGCACTCAAAATTGCAATCAACAATTTGATTGGTGTCGGCGGCGATCAAACCTTGGTTGCACGCGTACTGTGAAATTTACAGCGAGCGCTAACCATCTGAGCTACCGCGGCTCTTTCCCTTTGTTGGTCTAGGTATTTTAGGTCTGAACTTGAGGAGATCATTTTATCACTATGTTTGATAGTCATGAAGCACTAGCATTTTCAAAAGTCGTCTCTTACGACACCCACGGGACTTAATGAGCTGATAGATTTTTTAATGCAATGACCAAATTGTGTTATATGTGTACCTATATCGAACGTTAAACGAAAAAGCGTAATCTAAAATAAAGACCATGTAGCCGTTTTTTTCGATAATTTCTCAAAATAAAAAAAATAATATTTCACTACTTTTAAATAGTGCTTTAAGTAATCTAATGAACAAGGTTCTGGCTACTTACAAATGGCGGTATATCCATTCGAAATACCACATTTAAATTCGTAAGATGGAAAACACAGCAAGCTTTATGGTGTTATTTTACGCTGGTATTCTGTGAAGCCGCGTCTCCACCAAAGTTTTTTTACCAACTGTTATGTTGCCAACACGTGTTGGTAACAAATGTTACTGTAATTATCTAGTGTTGGCAACAAAACTTGAAACAATGTCGGGAACCGTGTTTCCATTTTTGGCGGCAACATCAAAGGAATACGCTTGTTGCAAACATTTGTTCCCTCGGTGGAGACGTTTGTTGGAAACATTTGTCGGCAACATCGGAAACAAATGTTGGTAACTTTTGTTTAGTTGTAAACAGTTGGAAATATAAATATTGTCAACATTTTTGGTGGATACGCGGCTTGAGAGCGTAGTCCTTCCCCGGTCTAGCCGACGATTTCGTGCTACAACTATGTATATTGCAGCATGGCTCTACCAGGTATAGACGTGTGCAAACTAATGAATAAAAAGAACTTTCACAGGTATTAACTAATAAAATATATTAATTATCTCGACACCGTCAATGTTTATTTACAACGGCGAGCAATACGGGAATCATTTAATTATCTGCACAAATTGAGCCCCGGTCAAATTGCCAATTATTTTTAAGTAGGCAATTTTATTTGAGTCCGAAAAACGCTCGGGGACTGCTTTATTATTATTTTATTGAATTGTTTATTATTAATTTATTGTAAATATTACAATGCGAAATAGTTTTTAGATTGTATGTAGTTTAAACTTTAAAGTAATGTCTAAATAGAGCAGGGTAAACCTTGTATACTACCACCGTGATGGCGGTATAAGAGAATATAATATATACTCCTCGTCCCGTTGGTGTCGTAAGAAACGACAAAGGGAAACAAAGGGAAAGAACTAAACTAATAAGGCAAATATCCCCCTTATGAGAAAATGTATGAGGAGGCCTATGTTCGTCAGTGGACTTTGTTAGGCTGTATTTCCATGAATGAATGAAACCATGTAAAACTTTTTAAAGACAATTCAAAATCTTTCGTAATCTGTGTTATATAATTCTTAAACATACGCCATTTTTGGTGATGGATATGCTCGAACTCTAAGAAAAAGAAGAAAAGAAAAGGAAATGTTCGTTCGTGTCTTTTAATATAATTAAGATGACAAACGAACTAAGAGATCTCTTGACAGTAAAGTGGCTGCTGCAACCCATGAACGACTTTAAATAAAGAAGGGTATATATTTGTTGCCACCTCTGAGAACTAAGATAGTATACCCTAGAGATTGTAAAAACGGAACACGGCAAAGCGTGCACAATAAAATTGCTTGGCATCAGAAATAGATAAAAGATAAGTACCTACAAAGATAAACTCTTATGCACAAAAAGAGTGCTATCATCATGTTGGAAAGAGTAGCTGTAAGCGGCATTCATGGTAGGAAGGTTGGCATTTGACAATCGCATTGGCAGATGTATTTTATTTAAATAAAACTAATTTTACGGATTTTATCGCGTATATTAACTTTTTTACATTCCCGACGTTTCAAGCACTTTACAGCACTCATGGTCACGGGGGAGACTGAGGTGTATGACGTCCCAACGTCATAGTTAACCACGGCTACCTCCATATTAAAAAATTATTAATTTTTGATCCGATCTATGCAGTAGAGTATTTTTTAATCTGGAGGTAGCCGTGGTTAACTATGACATTGGGACGTCATACACCTCAGTCCCCCCGTGACCATGAGTGCTGTAAAGTGCTTGAAACGTCGGGAATGTAAAAAAGTTAATATACGCGATAAAATCCGTAAAATTAGTTTTATTTAAATGTGTAGTGTTCGCGTAAATATAAGAAATCAAGATGTATTTTAACTATTTCGTCACCTTTTAACTATAACACCGATAATTGTACCGCTGCCAGTACTGCTGTGTTCAGACTTCGCCACAGTACACTTATAATAGTGGACTGTAAATTCATTTGACACTTCATTTAAAAAAAAAGGTAATTGTCACTGTGTAATATATGTAAAGATGTAACAGTAGAGGTAACTGTTTAAATACGCCCCACAGCACAGCTAAGAACGAACCTACTGCAATTGGACACAGACCGCCTCGTACTTTTTTTATAAATAAATAATAAGTTTATTTCGGTAATCTTGTTAACAACATAATACTGAGACTTCTCAGTGAGTAATCAGAGGTTACTCGTGTTGGGAATGATTACAAAAAAGTGACATTACAAAAAGTTTAACCTCTAGAAAATTTGTAATTAGTATGTGTATATTAAGGAGTGTGTGAATGAAAGTGTAGGAGTGTTGTTGTATGTATGATGTGGGGGTGTGTGTGTATATGCTGGTGGATGAAGAAATTATTAGTAAGAAGACTAGTTGCCTTGCAAAATAAAATTTTACTAATCAAATATGAACGACGGAAGACTGTCAGACTGTTACCTGTAAATGTATAAGATATTGGGGAGGTAGATTTCAGACAATTCTATTTAAAAGATTTTCAACCTCGTCATAAGTCACTGTATACAACCAATGAATTAAAGTTTTTTTTGAATAAATGTAATGGCATAGGATATATTTTAAGTATTTTTAAGTTATTATGTATAAAAGCAGACTGATTTTATTACACAAAATTCTATTAACAGCGTATGTGTCGCAATTGTGCGCGCACATACGCTCATTTTTTCCTACCCGTGTCTGATGTATTGTTTATACAAAAAGATCTAAAAACCGAAGTTATATATTACTATGTAAAGAAAGTAAATTTACAGCCTATATACGTCCCACAGCTGCGGACAGGCTTCCTCCCATTTCTGAGAGAAGAGTATTGAGGAAAAGAAATGTCCACCACGCTGCCCATATGCGTATTGGCGGACTTCACATGTCTTTGAAAACATGTTTTTATCTTCATAGACATGTATGTTTTTTCAGGTTGTTTTTCTTCACCGCTGGGCGCATGGTAAATCAGCAAATATAATTTCATTGGTGCCGGCGGGGATCGAACCCCTGCGCTTAGCTTCTCCGCTACCACGACTCTCGTATATGATATATTAAGACTCTCGTATATGATATACGAGTATTAATACTTGAATTGTTTGTACCCTACTCTTTTTAAAAGGCCGGCAACGTATTTGCAATTCCTGAAGGTGAAGTTGTTCAAGGGCGGCGGTGATCATTTACCATCAAGCTGCATGCTCGTTTGCCCCCTTTTGCTATAGTAAATAAATAACATATTGTAAACCCAACTTATTAGTCGTTATTTTGCTAGTGTTTCAATTCGAATTTAAGTTTTTCTTTAGGCCTTCTTTAGGATTAGTTATTTATTTCAAATAATCTACAAAATATTCAGTATTAATATATTTAAAAATCTCAGAATGCAAAATTAATTAAACCAAAAAAGAAAGATAGACTCAGAAACCATGCTTAACTTCTTAACAGGCACTCGAACACACATCTTTCTTTTTTAACACCTCGTAAAAGTTCACCGCTACACGCACACCTAAAACCATGTAGTTCATTGTTCTTCAATAAGCTAAGCACGGTTTTGGCTTGGTTTTGGCGTCACTTGTAATGCACTGAGGCTCCAATATAAATAAACATACTGAATACGGATACGTGATTATATGCACATACGATGTATTTAAATTGATCAGGGCCCATGTTGATTTTTCCGATTAATCGCAATGCGGAGCTTCCGAATATATGGACAGTGTAGGGTTCTTTACAAATCGCGAGACAGTGAGAAGGAAACTCAGCTTAAAAGAATCCATCACACGATATTTATAGAAAATGAGTGACAAACGAGCACACTGTCCACCTGATGGTATGGATGCTCTGGCCCATAGACATCTACATCTATCCTTGAATAAAAATCAAAATACTCCGAGGATTGCCTTGATTCCAGTTAAAAGGTCTCCGGTTCTCTCGGAAAGGGTAATCGGCTGGTGTTCTGTGAGAGCGTTGTCCTTCTCCGGTCGAGCCGACCCATTCGTGCTACAACTATACTACTAATATAGGTGCAGCATGGCTATACCACGAATAATTACTCGTTTGTTACCCTATCCTATAAAAAAAATTTTGGATGCGATTCGGTCTTCACTATCAACTTCCGATCCAGTGACTCATTCGGAAGTTCGTCTGATTTTTGTTTAAAATTATTTATTCGATTTGATAAAAAGTTAATTAAGTATTTATGATGCAATTTTTGAATGAAAATGGTATGGAGGCTATATCGTCATCTATTCTTAAGAATAGGTATAGAATGGAATAGATTAGGTTTATCCTAATCTATTCCATTCTATTCCATTTGGAACAGAACATTTAAGAATAGACCTGAATAGAACAGAACACAACATGTCGGTACATATTAGAATAATTTTAACTCAATATAGATTACGAAAATGTTTAAAAAGCATACGACAATGTTTGATTTTAATGTAATAATACGATAATATACGTTATTACACCATAAATTTTCTGTCATACGGAACCCAATACGTAGACTGTATTTTAAACGGGGCAATTTTTTCGGCAATTGATTGGCTCTCGCAAATAAAGCAAATGAAGCCGAATTGAATTTCTGATGAGCTTCTAGCAATTTATTTCCTGTTCAGTGCAGTTTTACCCAGCCTGCAGTGGTCACTGTTTCCCGCTTGTAATGGAACTGATCGATACATATAAAAGGCTGCCCATCAATAGTGTTTGCCTCCAATGTGAAAAGACCCTTTGTTGTAGTTTAGGAAAAACTGTTTTCATTGTATTTTACGTAAAATTTCGGGGCACCGAATTAAAAAAGAGGACTTAAAACATGACATTTTGATCAGTACGAAAAGTTTTTCAGGCAATTGCTGTCCGTTAGTCTGGCTAAAACTCGGAAATGGCTCGACTGATTTAGATGAAATTTTTTGGGTGTATTTGAGTGGGACCCTGGATGGTTTACATGTACGATTGGACCCGTTAGGTGGCGCTGTTGTCGGGATTCAGAATTCACCCGTGCAAAGCCAGGGCGGATAACTAGTACGGAATAAATTAACAGAAAAGTACATTAAGAAGTTATGCTTCATTTTCATTCACATGTCTCATTTTACTTATCCAATGATGTATTAATGTATTTACAGCCGTGGTATCCCACGGTCCAGGCGCTACCCGTAAATTTCATAGCTACGTGAGCAACCAACGGTCGATCCCCACCAATGACATCGTTAATTGCAATTTTAAGTGCTGATTCACCACGTGCTAGCAGTGAAGTGATTCTGTGGCATTTCTTGGGATAGGCTTATATGCAGACGTGGACTTATGATGGTCTATAATAATGATAATGATAACGATGACGAAGCAGTAAAGGAAAACAGTGAGGAAACCTGCACGTCTGAGGAATAAAATATTTTGAGGAAATGTGAAGTCCGCCAACACGCACTTGAGTAGCGCGACAAGCAAATACTACATAGCCTTGTCAGAAATGAGAGGAGGTTTGCGTGTGGCAGTAGGACGTATACAGGCTGTTCCTTTTTTTGATGACTTTCGGTTTTAACCGATTATTATAGCTAATTTTTCTTTAAGAGCCAACCTTACCAATATAGTGGTGCACCCTGCTGATAGATGGACTAAGTTCTTGTGCCCGTTTAAGTCGTAAAGTCTATACAAGACTGCTGCTTCCATATCTCACGCACTGGTTATGTAGCATCATTGGCTCATCAGCCCAGCGTGATTAGTATGGGTGAATATGGTTACAAAATAGCAATTTTATGACAATAAACTTTGTTGTTATTTTAATGGCACTTTGGCGCAGCATTTATTAAGCAGTTTTAAAAAAGTTATTAAAGAAGTAACTATGTTTGTATTAAATAAAAGTTTTGTTTAATTACGGAACAAAAAAATAAGATTAAAAACAAAATTTATAAATTTATGTTTAATATTACGTTTATGTTAAATTTATATAAAATTTCGTCCACAAAATATTTTTCAGTTTGGTGACATCATTATGTTAGAAACTACTTCAATACATTTTTATGATAAAAATTAGAAAAAATGCTAATATCAATGAGCGCAATGCAAAGTTATAGAGAATTTTTCCATCGGAACTTGGCGGATGCAGTTTTTTTGTGGTCTCGCTAACTTCCGTCATTTGTCTTCGCGCGATGCATGGGAAAAGTTACTGACAGATGGGTGTAATTGCGGCCAAATTTAATAGGAATACAACTAAAAAAAAATCCGGTGTAAACTAACTTCATTTTATTTCTTTTTTTAATGTAACAGTCTCATAAAATTATTAACAAACTGTTGTAAGTTTTGCGTGTTTTTTTTTTTTCAATATTATAACAGTTAATTATATACTCGGTGGTACAGAAAGATTGTGAGGAAACTTGCGATTGGTGGACTATGCTCAGCCTTACTGCTATACCTTTTTGTACAAACAAAATTGACATGTGACTACAAAGTTAATCTGATAGAAAGTGAATGCTTATGTCCGTATACACTACATCTATTTTTGATTAGGAACCAATATTAAAATGCGTTATCAGCTACAAGAACTAAGATGGAATGCCTTTTGAAAAGGTATAAGGATCTCCAGTTCTTAACAATCACCATACGCTACATTTTACGTTGGTATTTTGTAAAAGTGGTTTTATTATTAATTTGTTTAAAATCGAACAAACCAAATTAAATTTACACACTTACTGTTTACAAATTAAAGCTTTAATCGTATGTAATTAAGATAGATTTTTCAGTTTTTTGTTTAGTGAGCTTTTACTACACCCACAGTACTTTCTTACGTATGACTAGTTAATGTTAATATTTTGGTTATAATTGAACCATGTCATGCGGAAATGTTTCGATCAACAAACACGTATAGTTATTCACATTTTAAAGATATATGTATATTTTTCATGTGGTAGAAGCCCTACTATATCATATTACGTATAAAATTTTAAAGAAAATCAAATGTCGATTTTGGAATTACTTGTTATTTTTCAGAAGTCCTTAATACCAGGAAATAAAATGAAAAAGAGCCTCAGGATCATTATTTTGACCAGTTTTTGGGTTAGATCATTTCAACACAACACGGTCTAATTTATTTAATTGTATGGACCAGTTTTCATGTCAGTAAGTGTACGAGGATGCAACGTCACGCCACCGACGGCTGCTAATTTATGGAAAACCTCTGGAAAGTCGCACTTTCCGACCCCTCGCGGCATCTCCGCTAACTTTTAACTTAACCTGCCCACAACGCTGTTAGTGTATCATCGTGTTTAAAGTTCTAGTTGCATAAATGCTAAGTTTTATAACATTACGTTATCATTAACTTAATTCTTCAACTTTCAGTTACAAATAATAATCAGTTACTTTTGTCAAACAGCTTAAATTTCGCAAGTTAAATTACAATGTACCTAATACCTGTCGCCGGTACCGCTTAAATATTTAACTGCATTTTTAAATATTACTTAATCGCTCTTCGGGCGGAGAAGATAAATAAATAATATAATGGAGATATAACCCTTACTGTGACATTTCGTTATTTAGCTGTTTTTAGGCTTTGGTTATACTGTTATTGTCTACATTAACATCATTGTCGCAGCCTGTTAAAAGTCTGCTGCTGAGCATGAGCTGAGCCTCCCCGATAGATTGCCTCATTAGAAGGATGTTTGCCACGCTTGGTAGGCTGTTTGGCAACCGTTTTTTTGTTAAATATTTGTAGTTGTTATCAGGAACATGCTTGCCATCTTCTGTTTATTTTCCTCTGTCACCTCTTACAATACCCATGGTATGAAAGAAAGAAATAAAGAAAGAGAGAGAGACAGAAAGAAATAAAGAAGAAAAAAGAAAGATTGTTATTCGAGGCTACAATACGATTCTGTCTTTCTAATATAAAACAAGATTTACTTAATTATTATCCAAGTGTTGAATTGTAGCAACGATTTAGTATGATGCTACGTAATTGCTATCGCAGCGCTGTTATTCTGACGACGCCGGTGCCGATCCGTCGACCGACGTGTATATTTTATTCATATAATAAAGTTACAAATATTGCAAAATCTAATATTAGAAATAGTAAAAAGGCAACAGAAATATTTCTTTCTTAATTACACATTGTATACGAATCTTAGAAACTAATCAAACCGTAAGAGTGGGTAAAACTATTGTCACGGGGGTCCCCCCTCGTGACCATGGGTTGCTGTAAAGCACCCGAAACGCCGGGAATTAAAATAGTAAATTAAACGCGATAAAATCCGTAAAAAATAGTTTTATTCAATGTGTAGTGTTCGCGTAAATATAAGAAATCATTACGTAAGAGTGGGTATCATTACAGGCGACAGAGGCAAACAAATCGGCAGAGGGGGAGCAGCGTCTGCCTAATAACGACTAAAAATAAAAAAAACTGCGGATGCCAACCCGTTTGCGAAGTGTTGTAACTAATATACCCTTATAAGGCTGTCTATGGGGGAGGCAAATGTGTTCAACATTGTACTTTAAAACACTGTAATGGTAACTAATCAAACATAACTATGTACATAGAGTCTAGTTATGTAACAAATTAACCAGTCCATTTTCACAGAGTACCAGCCTAAGGGTGTTACCACATTAATCGATGGATCGTCTATCGAAGGCATCGAGCGATGGTGGAATAGATAAGTCGACATCGACTGATAGTTTCTCTCACGCCAATCGATCGATGGTAGTGTGGCCGTAGAAGGAAAAGGTGAGATCTCCCGCCGGTCGAGGTGATCGGCCTGGGGAGCGACTACTAATGCTCTAGGTGGTAGTTCAGACCTATTATATATATATATATATATATATATATATATATACTTTGGACCTTTATAGCGCGATTCAGGCTTCTGCTCAGACCGGAGGTCGATAGTGCAGTCAGATTGCCGGTGCGTCCTTATGCCGATGGGGAATACATGATGTGTGTGTAAGGGCAAGTGACGCCGGTGCGAACTATATACCAGTATGTAATGCATGCCGAGAACGATGTGCCGGAGCAAGTACTAGAAGTCTGCCTTATAAATCTACGGTGAGTCGAGATGAAGACAAATTGAACTGACTTGCAGAAGAAGACGATTTTCGGGATTGCTTGGTGGAAGTTCTAGAAGATAATGACGAAGGCTTGAAAGTTGTAATTTCCGAAAGTTGTTGGTTGCTTGTTCACATCACGTCGGTTGATCATCATTTTGGTTGTGGAAGGGAAAGGGGAGCTTTGGCCACTCACCGGGCAAAGTGATCGGCCCGGGGAGCGGCCATCGCTCCAAGTGGTAGTTCGGAGCTATTCTATATATACTGCTTTATTTCGGAACGTTGATAGCACAATTTAGGCTTCGATGTGTTCCGCTTGTGGCGTGACGACACTGTTGCCAAAGTAGAACGGATTAGTTGACGTCGATCGAGCTCTTTGATTATTCGAGAACCCGTCCCACTCCACCGACCGCTCCCTATTGTCCTCTTCTGAATACATTTTGAAAGATTCTGATGATGAGCCCACAACCACATCGATTAATTGTCGATCGACGTCGATCGATAATTGAACAACGTTTTATCGACCAGTATCGGTCGATCACTAAAGCTACCACACCAATTGATTGACGTCGATCAATGGCATCGATCGACGATCGATCGATTGGTATGGTAATCCCTATGGCTACTCTACTACATATGGATACACTACTCATACGGCTTAAAGTCAACCACGTTTTTATTAACCCATTCGCTGTCCCGTGCACTACATATAGGTCATTGCTATTGTTTTACTATTATGTCTGAAAACCGGACAGTGAAAATCACGTTCTTGTTTTTCTGTCGTTCCGGGTGGAATTTAGTAATGTATTTTAAACTACGAGTAACTGGTGATCTGGAAACTTGAAATTTTGAATATAGCTCAAATTCGGATGACAATGCAAGAATATGATAAATAAACATGTTATTTTTTATACTTGTCTTACCCTTTAAACTTAAATACTATCTAAATACTTACCATTTAAAGTGGACTAATGAATATCAATCATCAATTCAATCTCGTCTCAATGTAACTAACTATGAAAACTGCATCCCCAATTTTACCACAAAATTAAAAAATACACAAGTTATCTTTATTACCAAGTTTAAATATTTAATTAAACAAAAACTGTATAAAAAGGGTTTTTATAATATAAATGAGTACATGATTAATATCCCATGGGAATGAGGTGGTCGCTTCCAAGCTGTTTCTAAAATAAATTTTGTAAATAGTTTGTAATCATTTATATTGTAAAATTTATTTAAAAAAAACTCGTGTTGGGTTTCTTGCTGGTTCTTCCCAGGACATGAGATTTTTTCGAATCACTGGTAAAGTAATAAATGACTTTCAATAAGAATTACTTGTAATCAATATTGAATTAAAATATTCTATTCTATTCTATACCACCCTAAGGGGTGAAATTTTGTCACTACAATTATATGGAACCACTCCAGAATTATAACCTATTTAATAAAAAACGAATCACTAAAATTGGTTTACTTAACGAAAACATCGTGTAACATGTATGCAAAAAAACAAACACTCGAATTGGGAAGATGGAATGCCTCATTCCCAGTAATAATGGTCTCCAGTTCTCTACACTCACGATACAAAACAGCAACATTAAACTTTTTTATAGGATTGGGTGACAAGCGAGCACACAGTCCACCTGGTGGTAAGTGGTTGCTGTGACCCATAGACATCTACATTTATCCTCGTTTGCGAATCAAAATGCAGATGCGTTGTCACCCGTGAGGACTAAGATGGAATGCCTCTTTTACAGTAAAAAGGGTCTCCGGTTCTCGTCTTCGAGTGTAAACTTACCATACAAAACATAGCAGTGTTAAACTGCTATTTTACTAGTATTCTGTGAGAGCGTGGTTCTACTCCGGTCTGGCCGATCCATTCGTGCAACAACCATAATATAGCTGCAGTGTCATCCATGTACAAAATATAAAATGTAAGTATAACAGTGTGATAATCACGACAAATGGCGAGTTTGAAGAAAAGGAAATAGAAAAAACACAAACGAGAATCCTGTTTTAAATATTTACTTCATTCTTATTTTAATCGGCGAATTTAAAATTTCCATTCGTCCTAAAACCATGATGTGCAGTTGGCTCTACCACATAATAGAAGCTAAGCTGTGAATTGTTTCAAGCTTTTTAAAACGAACCTCACTAGATACACAAATAAATGAATTGAATTGAATTGAAGTGAATTGAGATAGATAAGCTGAAATTTCACAAAGCAGTCGACATTAAGGCTTATTTCCGTACACAACTTTACCTTATTTATAAACTGGTTACTGACCAATGCACGGTAAATGTCAGTTTTAATCACCTATGTAGTTATATTGTTAAGTGTGGCGAGAAGTTAGCATAAAACATGAAATACAGCCCTTGATTAGACCCACGGATACATACGTATTAGTTTGTTGTAAAAAGTCTTTGTAAGATTACTTTGTAGACTAGGTTTTAAAATCATTCCCAGTAATAATGGTCTCCAGTTCTCTACACTCACGATACAAAACAGCAACATTAAACTTTTTTATAGGATTGGGTGACAAGCGAGCACACAGTCCACCTGGTGGTAAGTGGTTGCTGTGACCCATAGACATCTACATTTATCCTCGTTTGCGAATCAAAATGCAGATGCGTTGTCACCCGTGAGGACTAAGATGGAATGCCTCTTTTACAGTAAAAAGGGTCTCCGGTTCTCGTCTTCGAGTGTAAACTTACCATACAAAACATAGCAGTGTTAAACTGCTATTTTACTAGTATTCTGTGAGAGCGTGGTTCTACTCCGGTCTGGCCGATCCATTCGTGCAACAACCATAATATAGCTGCAGTGTCATCCATGTACAAAATATAAAATGTAAGTATAACAGTGTGATAATCACGACAAATGGCGAGTTTGAAGAAAAGGAAATAGAAAAAACACAAACGAGAATCCTGTTTTAAATATTTACTTCATTCTTATTTTAATCGGCGAATTTAAAATTTCCATTCGTCCTAAAACCATGATGTGCAGTTGGCTCTACCACATAATAGAAGCTAAGCTGTGAATTGTTTCAAGCTTTTTAAAACGAACCTCACTAGATACACAAATAAATGAATTGAATTGAATTGAAGTGAATTGAGATAGATAAGCTGAAATTTCACAAAGCAGTCGACATTAAGGCTTATTTCCGTACACAACTTTACCTTATTTATAAACTGGTTACTGACCAATGCACGGTAAATGTCAGTTTTAATCACCTATGTAGTTATATTGTTAAGTGTGGCGAGAAGTTAGCATAAAACATGAAATACAGCCCTTGATTAGACCCACGGATACATACGTATTAGTTTGTTGTAAAAAGTCTTTGTAAGATTACTTTGTAGACTAGGTTTTAAAATTTAGATGAAGTCAGAATTTATTCAGCTCAACTTTTTGGATATTTGATGTTGTTTCACTCATTCATTATAATGTCCGTAATGTGATAAACTTGCACAGATACTTAACTAACGTCTGTTTTGTAATAAAATAGTACAAAGTAAAGTGGTTTTTCCGGAGCTTCTCAGTAAATATCTACTCGTACGTAATCTAACTGATATTTTACGTTCCATATCTTTGCGTATTTTATCGCTACTACCACGGGGATAATCTCTTGTGTAAATCTCTAATATAAAAACGGACTAATTCCAGCCGCTCAATTTCACCATCGCACATCTTGACAAAACTCGCGACACCACCTATACCATCTGAATGATTGGCGGTCACCACTGTGCGATTTACAAGAAATTTTCTTCCTCGTACAACTTCCTTGTGGAATCGACTACCACCAGCGATTTTTCCGGACCGATACGAATTAGGGACCTTCAAGAAAAGAGCCTACTCCTTTTTAAAAGGCCGGCAACGCATCTGCAAATTCCCTGGTGTTGCAGTTGTTCATGGGCGGTGGAAGTCACTTAACATCGGGTGAGTCGCATACTCGTTTGTCCCTTTTATGTTAAAAAAAAACTAAGAGCCCCATTAAAAACGAAAGAAAAATATTAATATTAGTATTAAGTATATCCATGTTCCAACTTTTCACACAAATTATAAAAGTAACAGTTTTATGCTAAGAGCTTAGAGGTTATTTTACAAGTATTCTGAAAACAATTTACACTTATTCTGTTAGTACTACAAATTCGTAAGTAGTGTGTCTGGGTATGATTTGTTGTGAATGTCAATTTGTTGTTTTTTATCTGTTTTTATATGGAAGCTTGTTATTGTCATATAAGTTCCAACGCAATGATCTAGATTGTAAATTTAGCTGTGTGCTCCCCCAATTAAAACGAATAAAATAAAATAAAATACATATAACAAAAATATGTTAATATAAACATTTAAAATTGTTATTCCATCATACATTCAGAAAAAATCGTGATTTTTAAAAGGGAAACTGATGATACGGATGTTGGTAACGGAGCTGAAGTAACATAGCTTGAAGAACCGAAAGCCGATGGAGAAGAAACGTTCTCGAGTGGCTACCTTTCGTCTTAATTTGTTCAATTGACCCAGAATGAGTTTATAGTATTTTGAGAGATCGGCGCAAAATATAAGACTTCGCTAGAGGTGACAAAGAAATAATATATGTTATTAATATTAACTTTAAAATTTATAATTTACCTACACACTACACCTGAACATAGCAATTTCCCCAAAAACGAGTAAAAAAAATCGATGTATAATCATTAATATGTATGACACGGTAGTGTGACTGCCGTTCACCTTGTTCATGACCTGCCTCAACTTCGCACGAGACAAATGCGGCTAGATTATTCCGGTCGGCGGATATCGTGTTAAATATAATATAATAAAAGAATAAATTATACATCTTTGTAATAGCTTACTTAATTATAATATAGCAACTTGTAATTTTTATTAACTTCGGTGCGTTTAGTTTTAAAATTATGAGTCATTATTAATTAATTCATTACAGCCTACGAAAAGTCCACTGCTGAACATGTTTGCTATAGTTGCCACATTTGGCAGGCGATTTGGCAACCACAGTTATTTATTTTCTAGGTGGTATTACGGAGATGCTGCTACCAATCTCCTGTTTTATTTTCCTTTGTCGTCTACTACGACATTCACGGGATGATATAGTGTAGAGGATTTCCTCATATTTATTTATTTATTTATTTATTTACACTTTATTGTACACCAAAAAACAAAACAAAACGAATACAGTTAAATCTAAATTAGAAAATGTACAACAGGCGGCACAATCACTCTGAAAGTGATTTCTTCCAGACAACCTTAGTAGAACTGATGTAAACAATGGTTAAAAATAGAGGGGGGCGTACAAATAAAAAATAAAAAATATGAAAATACATACAAATAAAGACAAGTGAAGATTATGTATGATATAATATAATAGATTAAATGAAAAGAGTACGAAAAAGGAAAAGTGATTTATCTAATAGCGCTCTAAGTAATAGGATTTAACAAGACTTTTGAAAAAATGAAGAGATTGAGCACGACGAATGTGGAGAGGTAAAGAGTTCCACAAACGTACAGCAGTTACAGTAAAGGATTTCTTAAAAAAGGAGGAAGAGTGCGAAGGAGTAGAGAGAGAAAGATTGACAGAGGATCGAAGGAACCGATTATGGGTAAGGGAAAGATACTGGAAACGGTATTTTAAATAATGAGGAGTGGAAGGATTAAACAGCAGGCTATACAAAGTGGAGAGAATGTGAGTATTCCTGCGAAGGCGGATCGGGAGCCATTTGAGCTGTTTGCGAAATTCAGAGATATGATCAAACTTGCGAAGCCCAAATATGAATCTAATACATAAATTTTGAATGTGCTCAAGCTTATTAAGCTGCTCCTCGGTAATGTCAAGATAGCATATGTCAGCATAGTCAAGGATAGGTAGAAGTAGAGACTGGGCGAGCGTAACTTTAGTTACTGTGGGAAGAAAATTACGTAATCTACGTAAAGAGCTTAAAGCAGCAAACATTTTTCTACTAACCTCATTAACCTGTGAGGTCCAAGACATAGAAGAGTCGAGATACAACCCCAGGTTTTTAACCTTGTTACTGTAAGGAATTTGAGTGCAGTCTAGTAAAATAGGAGGTAGGGAAGACCAGTCAATTTTTCCAATTAATCTAGAACTACCGATGATAATGGCCTAAGTTTTCTTAGGATTAATCGTTAAACCATAACGTTTACTCCAATTCGAAATACAAGTCAGATCAGCGTTAATAGTGTCAACTGATTTAGACAAATCTTCAAGAGGCGATTGAGTATAGATTTGGAGATCATCAGCACACAAGTGGTAGGAAGAGGACAAATTATGACTTATAGAGTTAATGAAAATTGCAAACAGGAGAGGAGACAACACGCCACCTTTTGGTACGCCAGCTGCTGTAGTAGTCCAGGTGGAAAAAACATCTTGCACCTGAATGCGCTGTCGGCCACCAAACAAGTAACTTCGAAACCAGTCAACTACAGTTGGAGTTTCCTTTCCGTTATTTCCTTTCAGTTGTCCATGGGCGCGGCAGTCACGTATCATCGGGTGCGCCGTATGCTCTTACTTATTACTTAGTTATTCTATAAAAAAATGATATTTATTTAATAAGTCACATTATTTTTAAGTGTCACAAGTCACGCTGCAGCTATATTATGATTGTGCCACAATTGAGTCGGCTCGACCGGAATAGGACCACGCTCTCGAAGAATACCAGCGTAAAATAGCAGCTTACTGCTGCTATATTTAGTATATGCTAAGTGTAGCCCTTTTTACTGGAAACGATTCATTCCATCTTAGTCCTTAGGGTTGACAGCATCTGCATTTTGATTCTTAATCGAGGATAAATGTAGATGTCTATGGGTGATATTATCCACCTACCATCAGGTGGGCTGTGTGCTCGTTTGTCACCCTTATTCTATAAAAAAAAGAGTTAATCATAAAAATGAATGAGATTAGTGATTATTTCATTTAATCTTATAATTCAATTATGGCCAAATGTTCAAGGGATACTCAAATTTAAGATGTCGTTAAGTCTCGTGGTGACACCGTCACTTTTCTGCCGACTTCCAAAAAGGAGACGGTGCTCATGTCAACTGAATGTTTTTGACGTGACAACGTCTTATAAATCGATGACGCTGGCTGCCGGCACGAAAAAACATGACTCATGCGGCGTTACCTAGGCGTTCCATTTAAAGTGCAAGCGAGAGCGCGGAACGAGCGACTGTGCGAGCGAATGTAGTGTCAATTGTTTATAGCAACGATAATTGCGGAGATAAAGGTAATGATTCTTTCGATATTAAATATTTCTTATGACGTTGTCACGTTCAACTATCGTCAGTAAACCGACTTTACAGACAACCGATTTTTTTTTATGTGTGTTACCTCATAACTTTTTACTGGGTGAACCGATTTCGATGATTCTTTTTTTATTTTAAAGATCGTGCTTCTCGTGTGGTCCCGTGTGAATTTGATCAAGGTCAGATAAATAGTTTTTGAGTTATTCTTAATACTTGTATTGACGTCGGCTGTAAAAATTTTTAATTTATATTATATTTAAAGTGATTGAGCAGCGTTGTGTATTTGGGCATTAGTGTTATATTTTTGAAAGTCAGGAATTTTGCTAAACAGGGTTTTTGTCAGAAAATCTTTTTACTAGTCACTCTTGCCAGACGGAATATCGATTGCAATACCAGACAAATACGAAGACGTATTTTTCACGATCAATTGTACCCAATTATTCCATATCAAACATCTCGCTGAAGTGGACGCTATCATAAAAATATTCAAATTGCAGTAACAAACTCGTCTGTGACCTTATTATTATAATTATTGTTGCATTAATTAGAGAACAGAACAAGGTCATGTTGTGTAAAAATAAGAATATATATCTCCGATATTTGTTTGTATATTTAAAGTACTAAGAACCACAAAAAATACATATTTATAAGAAAATTAAACGTAACTATTATACGTTAATTACATTTTTAGTGGTAATCTTTTGATTTGTGAATTTACATTGAATGCCTCATATTTGCCAAAATTGTCAGATTTATGAAGCTTAATAAATATGTTTATTTAACAGACTTCAAAAAAGAAGAGGTACGAGTCACTTGCAACCATTATATGCTAAGTTGTAGACTCCTGAGGGGCACAAGCTCATATATAAACTGGCGCGCTCTAGGGCCAAAGCAGCGCAAGATATTACTCGCTGCTGCAGCGTCAACGGCCCTAATGGCGAGCTCCTGTACGATGATCGTGCGGTGCGGTTTTGCTGATTACTCAGCACCGGGAAGTGCACCCTCCCGAACAACTCCCGAACCATGGACTCGTGCCACCGATTACACCTGACGAGGTCCTCGTATCTCTTCGTCACATGGAGAATCGGAAAGCTGTCGGACCAGACGAGGTGCCAATTGAAGCGTGGAATGCGCTTGGGGCTCGTGGTGTGTGCATTCTTACTAACCTTTATAATAGAATCCTGAGCGACCGAATAATGCCCGATCAGTGGCGGCTTAGTATAATAACGCCGGTCCACAAGGGTAAAGGGTCCGTTCAGGATTGCGGTAATTACCGCGGTATAAAGGTGATGTCACACACCATGAAGCTCTTCGAGCGCATTATTGACACCAGGATCCGACAGGAGTGTACAGTGTCGGACT
The DNA here is from genome assembly GCA_033319125.1 of Parnassius glacialis. Lineage (NCBI taxonomy): Eukaryota > Metazoa > Arthropoda > Insecta > Lepidoptera > Papilionidae > Parnassius > Parnassius glacialis. Next base: position 37,661,221 of record JAVANC010000018.1, read on the forward strand.
CCCAGTACGGTTTCTAACCAGGACGCGGTACCATGGACCCTATATTCGCCCTAAGGATCCTCATGGAGAAGCACAGGGAAAAGAATATGCCTCTGCATTTCTTATTCCTAGACCTGCAGAAGGCCTTTGACTGTGTTCCTAGGGAGATGATCTGGTGGGCGTTGCGGTCGAAGTTGGTACCAGAGACCTACGTGGAAATCGTACGTGACATGTACCGCAACTCCGATTCAATAGTCAGGACCGCTGTTGGTGATAGCGCCCCCTTCCCCATAACCGTAGGCGTGCATCAGGGCTCCGTCTTAAGCCCCTATCTCTTCAGTGTGATCTTAGACGAACTGTCAGCCAGCGTACAAAAACTACCGCTTATGTACGCTGATAATATCGCACTGTTAGATGCGGAAAAAGGACGGCTTACCAGACGCGTGCACGCATGGAGGGAGGCGCTTGAGAACGGCGGACTGAAGCTAAACGTGGCGAAGACGGAGTATATGGCCTGCAATAGCACAGATCTGACGTCTCTCCGTATAGGCGACGACACCGTCGAGCGCTTCAAGTACCTCGGATCTGTGCTTGATGCGTCCGGGGACATCGATCGCGACATCAAGGCCCGTATATCAGCGGCTTGGGCGAAATGGCGCGAGGTGACGGGTGTCATTTGTGACCCCAAAATGCCGGTTAAGCTGAAGGGACAGGTCTATAAGACCATCATAAGGCCTGTCCTTACGTACGGCAGTGAGGCGTGGCAGGTGCTGGAGCGACACCGGCAGTTGTTGCATGTTACGGAGATGAACATGCTGCGGTGGATGTGTGGCGTCACGCGAAAAGACCGTGTACGGAATACATACATCCGCGGCAGCCTCCATGTCCGTGACATTGCTGACAAGCTGCAGGAAAGTCGCCTCCGCTGGTACGGCCACGTCTTACGACGACCGGCAAGCTACGTGAGAAACAAATGCCTGGACATGACCCTACCTGGTACCAGGAGTAGAGGACGGGCCAAGAAACGCTGGCTTGATGTCGTGCAGGATGACATGCGCGCCAATGGGCTAGTTGTGAGAGACGCCGAAGACCGGGCAAAGTGGAGGAGGAAGTGCAGGAAAGCGGACCCTGGGTTCTCCCACGCTGGGCGGTAGAAGAAGAAGAAGAAAAAAGAGGAGGTACGAGTACTCAATTCGACAGTTTGTTTTTTTAATGTGTACCTCATAACTTCATTGTGAGTGAACCGATTTTGATGTTTTTTTTATTATTTAAAACTGGTGCATATCATGTGATCCCATATAAAGATTAAGGTCTGACCAGTAGTTTTTTAGTTATCCTTAATAATTTATATTGAAGTTGGTTGTATTTTTTTTTAATTTTACAATTTATATTCTTTAACAATTTCTAGCAATACCAACTCTATGCTAATAGCATTGATGTCAAATAATGTATGCAACAAGGGCATTATCCTTAGAGAAATTACATATATATGTATATATGTATATTATATAGGTAATGTGTAGTGGCGGTATAAAATCCACTAACCCAAATAATCCTGTGGGTGCTGTAAGAGGTGACAGAGGGAAACGAATCTGGAGATGGGCAGCAACGTCTTCCTAATAACGACTTAAAAAACCGGCAGTTGCTAACCCACTTCAAAACGAGACAACTATGGCAAATATCCTCTTATGAGGCAATATATGGTGGAGGCCTATGTGTGTGGTCTTCAATAGGCAGTAACGGTAACGGTAACGGTACATTTTTTCAACAAATGTTATTTAATTGTGTAAAAGGGCGTCACATTTAATAATATAATTTTTAATTAAACTCCGAATTTGGGGACATTCCTACACAAGATTTATAGGTAGACCAAATATAAAAGTACCGGACGTTTTTTATTTTAGAACTTATGTTATTGATCTTGATACTTTGGTCTTCTTCTTCATTAGCCCGTAATACTCAACCGCTGCACATGGACCTCTTCCGTTGTAGGAAGGTTTGCCTTGATCGTCAGATTTGGCAGGCGGATTGACAATGGCAGTGCCAGTACTTCTCGCATCCTTGACGCTGTGCCTGTTGCCGGTCTGGTCATTCCTATTTATACCGCCATCTATCGAAACCTTGCAACACTTTCTGGCATTTTCAATAGCCTCCCAACAACTTTTCAACAGTTGACACGCATGGATTAAAATAGGGTAACCGATTATGCCTCCACAGCAATTTAGATTTTGTATTTAATGTGAGCCGTGTAGTGGCGGTCGAGAATATCCACTACCCCAAATCCTCCCGTGGGTGTCGTAAAAGGCGACAAAGGGAAACAGGCAGGAGATGGGCAGCAGCATCTTCCTGATAATAGCCAAAATTACAATAAAAAAAACTGTAGTTGCCAACCCGCTCGCCAAGCGTGGCAACTATGGCAAATACCCCCCCCCCCCCCCTCCAATGAATAGAGCAACAAACAGACGGCCCCCAGTCCCCGGCGGCCCCGCTATTCCTGGCTACGGTGGCGACCATGGTGACGGCGGGGTAGGGGGTGCTAAGAATCTCCGGTGGAGGTTCGGTTGCCACCTTAGACGACTCGACCTGGCAGCGTACAAAGCAAGCACCATGAGGACTGACGAGAAGATCGTGGAGCTGGAAGAAGAGATAGACAAGTTGCGCTGGCATATTATAGGATTATCCGAAGTCCGAAGAGAGGGGGAGGACACGGTAATCCTCGAATCCGGCAACTTGCTCTATCACCGCGAGGGCGACCATCTGTCCCAAGGAGGCGTCGGATTTATCGTCCACAAGTCTCTCGTTAATAACTTTGTAAAGATCGGGAGTGTGTCGACGAGGGTTGCGTACCTTATACTTAGAAGCACCAAACGGTATTCGCTGAAGGTCATACAGGTTTACGTAACAACCTCGGCACACCCCGATGAGGAGATGGAGGAGATGTATGAGGATATCTCTAGAGCCATGCATTCCTCCAAAACCCAATATACGGTGTTAATGGGAGACTTCAATGCAAAACTAGGCACAAGAGAGAACGGTGAGCTGAAAGTAGGGAAATTTGGAATAGGGCAACGGAACCCAAGGGGCCAGCAGCTGGCCGACTTCATGGAGAAAGAGGGACTCTTTATGATGAACTCTTTCTTCCAGAAGCGGCCCCACAGGAAGTGGACCTGGTCGAGCCCCGACGGTTCGACAAAAAATGAGATTGATTTCATTATGACGACCAGACCACAACTGTTCAGTGATGTCTCAGTGATTGCGAGGGTGAAAACTAGTAGCGATCACCGAATGGTTAGAGGCACACTAAACCTAAACGTTAAGTTGGAGAGGTCTTGTTTAATGAGGTCAACGCTCCGTCTCCCTCGTGCTCTGTTCCAGAGTCCCGAAACCTTTCAGCTCGAGTTACAAAAGCGTTTTCAGTGCCTAGAAGACTGCAATGAAGTGGACGATATGAATGACAAGCTCATGGAAACTGTCCACGCGGTCGGAGCTAAGTTCTGCAAGACCCGCCGCAGAAGAACACAAAAGCTCTCCGATCACACTCTTAATCTCATGGCTGTTAGACGGGAGATGAAGCTACATTCTTCATTAGATTTGACAGCATACAAGCTACTGAACAGACAGATCTCCAAATGCATGTGGCGGGACTTACGCAACTTCAATACAGCTTGTATTGAAGAAGCGATCGAGCGGAACCAAGGCTCCAAAGTCTTTGCCAGAGATCTGTGTGCCAGAAAGAGCCAACTCTCAAAGCTGAAGACCGAATGTGGCAGCATCGTTTCCGGGACACCTGAGATTTTGAGTGAGATTGAGAGGTTCTATGGGCAGCTGTACACGTCATCGTTGGAGCCACACGCAAGTGTGAGTAACGATCCAAGAGCGAGTCTTATCCGACACTATTCCGAAGATATCCCGGACGTCAGTCTGAGCGAGATTAGAATGGCTCTCCAGCACCTTAAAAACGGCAAGGCCCCAGGCGAGGATGGAATTACAGCGGAGCTTCTGAAAGCGGGTGGAAGACCGGTACTTGAAGTCCTTCAGAAGCTCTTTAATTCCGTCCTCCATGGTGGCATTACACCGGAGGCGTGGAGCAGAAGTGCGGTGGTCTTGTTCTTCAAGAAAGGTGACAACGCTCTCTTGAAGAACTACAGACCGATTTCCCTTCTGAGCCGCGTCTACGTGCTGTTTTCGAGAGTCATTACAAATCGTCACGCGCGCAGACTTGACGACTTCCAGCCTCTCGAAAAAGCCGGTTTCCGAAAGGGCTTTAGCACCATAGACCACATACATACCCTTCGGGAAATTGTACAGAAGTCCGAAGAGTACAATTTGCCGCTATGTCTGGCGTATGTGGAGTATGAGAAAGCCTTTGATTCCATCGAAATTTGGGCGGTGCTGCAGTCCCTTCAGCGGTGCCAAGTTGACTGTCGGTATATCGAAGTGCTGAAGTGTTTGTACAGTAGAGCTACGATAGCTATCCGAGTACAGAACCAGAGTACGAAACCTATCCAATTGCTGAGAGGTGTAAGACAGGGTGATGTTATATCCCCGAAACTCTTCACCGCTGCATTGGAAGACGTTTTCAAGCTTCTGGACTGGAAAGGATACGGTATTATCATCAATGGCGAGTACATCACTCACCTTCGATTTGCCGACGATATAGTCCTTATGACAGAATCGCTGGAGGACCTAAGCACTATGCTCAATGACCTCAATAGTGTCTCCCAACGGATAGGTCTTAAGATGAACATGGACAAAACAAAGATTATGTTTAATGTCCATGTCACACCTATGCCGGTAGTTGTTGGGAGCACTAAGCTCGAAGTTGTTGACGAGTATGTTTACCTGGGACAAATAGTCCGACTAGGTAAGTCCAACTTCGACCGAGAGGTCAATCGACGGATTCAACTCGGCTGGGCAGCGTTAGGGAAGCTACGACACATCTTCTCGTCAGACATACCTCAAAACCTTAAAACGATTCCGACATAGCCCAACGGATTAGTAAGCTGAAGTGGCAGTGGGCCGGCCATATAGCTCGAAGAACCGACAACCGATGGGGAAGAAAGGTTCTTGAGTGGCAGCCCCGTACCGGTAGGCGAAGTGTACCCCCCACGAGATGGAGTGACGACCTGGTAAGACATGCAGGAAGTCGATGGATGCAGGTGGCTCAAGACCGTGCTTTGTGGCATTCTTTGGTGGAGGTCTATGTTCAGCAGTGGACTTGTGAAGGGGTGTAATGATGATGATGATGATTTAATGTGATGGGTATTTCATCTGTTTTGGAATGCCATCAGGACTTGGTAGAAGGAAAGTTACCCTACACATTCTATCAGTTTAAGTTCAGTTAAAACGTTTGCCCACATAAATAGCACATGGAAAAACTGAAACACCTAGACCTGGAACAAATAATTCTAGCCCGTGGGGTGGGATTCGAACCCGCGGCCTGGAGGCCGCAACTCCAAACGCTCAGGTTTCATTTTTCATTAATTAGCAGATGTCTGCTTTATTATCATCATTTTTGATTTTTGGGGTAACTATGACTATGCATGATCTCAGATATCATGTGTCCACTATATACTTTTAACAAAAAGTATACAATGGAACTACCCTCCAAAGGAGACTAGCTGAATGGACAGGTCATCTGTGAGGTCGGTAGATGGGTCAAAAATAGGTCTCAACGGAGGCTTTGGATTTTATGGGGAACGCCCCAAATTCAAACTTAGTATGGATTTGGATAGATTCACCCCTTTCTTCCAGGCAGAAATTTTTGCCATACCTCAGTGTGTGGAAATCAATTTACAAAAACACTACGTTAACCATATAATCTTATTAACTCTGATAGTCAAGTAGCACTGCTAGCGCTGAAATCGAACTTGGTTCACTCGAAGCTAGTTGAAGACTGCGTGAACCATCTAAACGACCTGGGAGGTAACAACAAGGTCGTTTTAAGATGGGTTCCGGGTTCAAAGAGTTCATTTCACAACTTGGATCCGAGCCATTTTGTGGAATCTCAAAAAGCCTCGCCCGATTGACTCTGGAAAGTCTTTACGACAATAAATGACTTAAGATCTGGTCTGATACACGAGGCTTAAAACATTCTAAAACCTTTATCCGGGCTTTCGATAGTAAATTCGCTTCGGAAGCCCCGGAATTAGGTAAAAATAAATTGAGCATTCTGGTAAGAGCTCGTACTGGACACTGTTGTCTTAAAAAACACATGTCCATCCTGGGACTAAGCAACTCAAGGATGTGCCGGTTTTGCTCCCTAGAGGAGGAAACTCCTTTACACACTTATTATTATTATATATATATATAGATATATATATATATATATATATATATATATATATATATATATATATATATATATAGATATCCAAACAAATTGCAAACGCAGTACTCATCTGGGAAACTATGTACTTTGCCCAGAAAAAGTGAAATTACTCACAGCTAAGCAACTCCTTCTATTCATTGAGGACGTAGGGCTTAGCAGTGAACTGTATACATAGCAGCAATCACAATAGATCTTTTAGGTCGTAGTGATACTGGTCTCTCTAGACCTGCATAGTTGCTCGTACATAATACAAAAAACTATGACATCAGGACGTCAAATACCTCCGTGACCACGGGTGGTGTAAAGTGGTCGAAACATAGAGATTTAAAAAAAATAAAAACGCGTTCATTTTACAACAAGTACATTTTCTAATATTTTGATACAAATTTATACTCTTTTTCTGTAGAGTATATAAGAAACTTCATAAATATTAACTCTAATAATAAAGGTTAGCCATAAACTTTAGGTACGCGTGTAAAATAAGTTCGATTTCCGCTGGTATCCATTGATTCTGTTACATGCGTATTAGGATCTCATGATAGGAAGTGAATGAAAACATCGAGAGATCTACATGTTCGATAATTTTGAAGAAATGTAAAGGAGGGACAACCGCATTGGGACAATGCGGCGAGATCTTCCTTGACCTACACTTTAGGTCAAGGAAGATCTCGCCGCCTAAACCCTCTAAGGAATGAAAGCCGCCGGTTTCTATTAGTAGGGTGTATAAAAGTTGTAGTACGCAGTGTAATTCTCAATACAAATTATTCAATGGGGTTGTTATAAATTAATTTGCTTCATTCCGCGTAAAGAAAGAAAATTAGGAATAACATGAAGTTGTTTGCAGTGCTGATTGAACCAAACATTTTGGGCAGCAATACGATGGAGTTTTGTTAATTTGACATAGAGTCTTGCCTGGTCGGCAATGCTAGCCTTTTTAAGATAATTGATAGAATCAGGCGTTACTTTGCGGAAATCCATTATAATGGGGTTAATTTATAACAACCCCATTATAATGGATTTCCGCAAAGTAACGCCTGATTCTATCAATTATAACAAATTATTCAAGACATCAGTAAAACTATTTAATTTTGTTCCATTAGAATTAAATCGCTAACATAAATACCCCTTAACGACCACAAATAACAGTGCAAGCTGCAAACAAATCATGATCCAATAAAACACACAAATTCTTTTTAGTATTTGTAGTAACGGAATAAGCGACTCCTTTACGGTCTCGCGCTAAGTAAAAGCCATGTAAAGCAAACAGCATTTCAAAGTCGAACAGGTCTAGGTTGCGTTCGTGACTCGGCGTCTAGATCGAGTTATAGACTCGTGCGTTCACTTGCTGCGAGCCTTGATAATGAACTTGTGAAGGTCACGCTAGACTCCTGTGTAATTTGCGCAGACTCAGTGCATTACGTTGGATTAAGCATGAAGTAATTTACCTTATATCTGTAGTGGGGGAATTAAAGTGAATGTATGTATATAAGAGTAAAGGAAGCGCTAAGATAGGGTGGATGGATTGTTTTAGGAGTGATTTTTTATAGACTTAAGATGACATACGAGCACATAGTTCACCTGATGGTAAGTGGTTACATTGACCCACAAACATCTAAATTTACCCTCGATTAAGAATCAAAATACTGATGCGTTGTCACCCCTATGGCATAAGATGGAATGCTTCGTATTCAGTAAAAAGAGTCTCCGGTTTTCCAATATGAGTAAGTAAGTAGTGAGTTAGAAGATGTATGGCTAATAAAGGAAAATGAAAGATGATGACATGTTGTGTCAACCCCAAATAACTCCGACTACGGGCAGGAAAAAGAAGATTCGTAGTGGGGCAAAACCGTCCGTGTTATGCACTAGGTACGAAACCAGTCTCGTTCCAAAGCTTTTTTTTAAAGGGCAATAACAATAGTAATAAAATTTAAAAGGAGTTTTGGCGGGAACTTGATCGGCGGCGGTATGCTGCTCCTGCATTATAGTTTAAATAATAGTTTGAAGTGGATTTTGATATGTAAAAGTGGTGCGATTTTATGAATTAACTGTCTACGCATGTGAACTATTAGTGGAAACGGTGAAACAAGTGCTCTGATGGTGATGGATTCTCAAGATAAGCTGTTTGTTGCATAGGCGCCTTTAGATACCATCGCCAACCGTCAGCTGCCTGCTGGCTCAAGTTGCCGTCAAATTCTCCCAAGGGCTGCACAATGTGATGCATCAACATATTGTGAAGCAGTGAACTATGAAGGATAATTATAAAGTAATGTTTTCGACTGAAGGTCCTCGCAACCATGGTCATGAATAAATTATTAAAAAAAAAATTTAAAATCCAGCCAGTATTTTCCTTTTTTTTCTTGCCAGTATTTATAAAAGCTATATGTAGGTAATAATTAAACGTAAATGTGTATTAGAAATTAAAAAAAAAACGTTATAAATACTATGTTAGACTGTATTCTACGATTTTGTTTTTAGTACGATTTTAAAATAGTTCTTTATAGCCATGGGAAATACCAAAACAAGTCAAGCATACATAAATACGTGGTTTACGTATTCAGTATAGACACGTCGCAGCGAATGCACGAATATCATTTATATTTATTAATACCTTTTGGGACATTCCCTAAGTTGTCTTAATATAGAATGACAGTGGGTAACGGTTTTTGACATGAAACGTCTTTAAAATCACATCGTGACATACGGGTACCAGGTCCTAAAACATAACGAAAATTTCTATATAGTCTTGCCTTAATAATTACAAAAATGTTAGTCTTAGAGACCCTAATTGTAGTCTTATACTATAGTCAGCTCGCTCTTACGACCTTGAGTTTTGCAGATTGATAAAAACTGGCGCTCTTTTTCATTTATAACACTAAAAGCAACTCGCTGACATAGATGTTCACGTTAAACCAACGGCCGCGTGCTTCGATATAACCCCACGCGATTTTTTTTAAGTCGGCACCTCATAGCATCTGTTAAAATAGTAAGTTTAGTATGATTATATACTTTAGTCACACCTATGCGGGTAGTTGTTGGGAGCACTAAGCTCGAAGTTGTTGACGAGTATGTTTACCTGGGACAAATAGTCCGACTAGGTAAGTCCAACTTCGACCGAGAGGTCAATCGACGGATTCAACTCGGCTGGGCAGCGTTCGGGAAGCTACGACACATCTTCTCGTCAGAAATACCTCAAAACATTAAAACAAAATTGTACAACCAGTGCGTGTTGCCAGTGATGACTTACGGAACTGAGACGTGGTCCTTCACTGCTGGCCGTATGAGGAAGCTCAAGGTCGCTCAGCGAGCTATGGAGAGGGCTATGCTCGGAGTTTCTTTGCGTGATAAACTTAGGAATGAGGATATCCGCAGTAGAACCAGAGTAACCGACATAGCCCAACGGATTAGTAAGCTGAAGTAGCAGTGGGCCGGCCATATAGCTCGAAGAACCGACAACTGATGGGGAAGAAAGGTTCTCGAGTGGCAGCCTCGTACCGGTAGGCGAAGTGTAGGGCGTTCCCCCACAAGATGGAGTGACGACCTGGTAAGACATGCAGGAAGTCGATGGATGCAGGTGGCTCAGGACCGTGCTTTGTGGCATTCTTTGGGGGAGGCCTATGTTCAGCAATGGACTTGTGAAGGGCTGTAATGATGATGATATACTTTAGTTGACAAAGGGTCTAACAGATCAATTGATGTTAAGAGATTCATTCAAAAAATACTCCACAATCACTAAACAAAGAAGGCTGCAGTTTATATTTTATACGTGGTAGAGCCGCGCTGCAGCATGCCATGGGCGGGCTCGAATTGGTCGTCTCGAATGGAGAAAGATACATAGATGCATAATGCTGGTGTGTTTCGTATGGTCAGTAAGGAAAACCGGAGACGCTTTTTAACTTGTGACGAGGCGTTCCATCTTAGTACTAAAGAGTAACTAATAGTAGGGTAAGGATAGTAGTAGATAGATAGTCAAAGTCAAGTCAAATTCCAAACTTAGGCTTATTCAAATTTTAGGCTTATTGAAAGTTCCTATGAACATCAGAATCATAATGGTGTCAATGAACCATGGCATCCACATACTTATAGTATCAAAATAAAATGTGATTAACATTTTACTGTCTTTTATGATTCATTCCAGCTCCCTCAAATCCCACGTTAATTCTTTGTCCAAACAGAGTATGCCATTTTTATTATAAAGTAAGCGTAGAAAATAGATATCATCTTTCTATGGTTAAAAATCACAATGTATATGCATTGTCACACTGAGGTGTTTAGGGAAAACACGAAATTCCTTATTACCAGTAAAAATGGTCGCCGGTTATTACATCTCAGGCTTGTAATGAGGGGTAATAATTTTCCACTCACCAGATGTCGCTAGTTGTGACTAAGGTAAAGTTTTTTGTTACACAGTGTCAGTTAATTGAGAAATTAGTTTTAAATAATAGTTTTTAACTGTCTAGAGTATTATATTAATACACAACACAATGTGTCTGTGGTTTGATTTTAAATTTTTTGCACTTTATAACTCTTTTTTCTTAAAATCGGCTTTTAGTTATATTTATAGTTTGCTTTATTCATTTCTAATGTAATTAATATAAAATATAACAAATAATACAGAAAGAAACCTTAAAGATTGCAATTTTCCTAAGAAATTATCGTCCCCGCTATGAAATCTGTCAAATATTTTACCTCACTGTAAAGTGGCGCCGCCCTGGTGGCAGAGAAAGTCGTGGATGCCTCATTGTAGTGAGCGTGGCCTTTTACCGCTTGAGCTGACATATCTATTTGTACTGCAGCCATAATGTAGCGGCAGCATGGCTCTATCACGTAAGTGTAAATAAATTTAATAGAAGAAAATAAAACAATTCGCTATGTTGTCACTGTGATCTCCATCTCAGCTTTGTGTTTCGGGTCAATAAAGGTCGCTTGTCTGGCCTGTAGTTCATTACCAAGATGCATATAAATGCGATACATTCGAGAGAGAGTTGCTCGAAGTAATTTTTCTTCAGGTCAATGTCAAGGTAATCCAGCTATCAGATAATATTGTTAATTTGTAATTTGTTTATAAACGAGTCTGTTTGTGAATAAACTAACATATATTAATATTATTACTATTTTAATATTTACTGAAGATAACTTTTTAATAACTTTGACGCTGAATAATAATTATTACGACGACTGCATTGCTAACATAATCGCGTTACACTATTCTAAGTCCGTGTCAGCGTGTCGGTTGTATAGTCATAATGCGACGACAGGGTGGCCCTACCACGCAAGCGTAGAGAAGTTAGAGTTTTATTGCCAACGAGACATTATTTTACCAACAGTATCCTTTTACCATCATCAGTAAAAGGAGTGCCCTGAAATTGAGGAGACACGACAAAAGGGTTCTTCATACCGGCAAATGCGCAAACATGTATAGAAACCTGAACAGAAACAAAACAATTCGTTGTTTTGGTACTTTACCAGTAGAGTCGATTCATTCGTGTACCAACTATTGCTATAATACAATGTGGCTTTACCATGAATAACCATCGATTCCTTAATAATAATTTTAAATTTTTCTATAATTAAATTTTAATATATCGTGTAGTAGCGGTGTAATAAACACTATCCCGTATCGTTGCTTGGGTGTCGTAAGAGACGAGAGATAGATATATATCTAGACAGATAGATACAAACCAGAAGATGGACAACAGCTTCTTTCAGATAAGAACTTAGAAATAAAAATCGTGATTTTTTTTATAGGATAGGGTGACAAACGAGCACACAGTCCACCTGATGGTAAGTGGTTTCTGTGGCCCATAGACATCTACATTTATTCTCGTTTGCGAATCTAAATGCAGATGTCACCCGTGAGGACTAAGATGGAATGCCTCTTTTCCAGTAAAAAGGGTCTCTGGTTCTTTACACTCACCATACGAAACACAGCAGTGTTAAGCTGCTATTTTACGCTGGTATTCTGTGAGAGCGTGGTCCTTCCCCGGTCGAGCCGACCCATTCGTGCTACAACTATACTACTAATATAGCTGCAGCATGCCTCTACCACGTACAAAGCCCACCTGCCAAGCTTGGCAACTATAGAAAAAGTCCCCCTTATAGGGATATTTATGCGGATGCCTGATATTCAGCAGTTTATTTTCCATTACAGCCTATAAAGCCTTTTCACATAGAGGAGTCAACATAGATTGTATCATATAGAGGATTCTGCCATTATTGCCACAGTTGACGGGCCGGATGGCAGCCGCAGGTTTATGTTGTTTTGAGTTGTTTTTAAGTAGACAAGCAGCTACATCTTCCTAAAAACGACTTTTTTATAGGATAGGGTGAAAAATGAGGACACAGTCCACCTGATGGTAAGTGGTTGCTGTGGCCCATAGACATCTTTATTTATCCTCGTATGCGAATCGTAATGCAGATGCGTTGTCACCCGTGAGGACTATGATGCAATGCCTCTTTTCAAGTAAAAAGGGTCTCCGGTTCTCTACACTCACCATACGAAACACAGCAGTGTTAAGCTGCTATTTTACGCTAGTATCCTGTGAAATCGTGGTCCTTCCCCGGTCGAGCCGATCCATTCGTGCTACAACTATGCTACTAATGTAGCTGCAGCATGGCTCTACCACGTATGAAACTGTCTCCTCTTTTAAAACCTGTTGATGATTGTCTGGTATTTAGAAACAGGTTAGACACTGACGGAATTACTGAGTGTGTGTGTGAAGAAAATAATGTAATAATAATGTCAGGTTCGCGTAATGAGTTTATAGCCCTGTTCACTTGAAAGGTCATTCGCAAACTAGATCACTAGATCTAAAATGATGCTTAAAGTAACATATGTGTTTTATATTCTAATTTAATATTATTTAGTTAAAAAGATTAAGTTAAGTACGTGACTGCAGGTACAGACTTTTACGAGAGATGGAAAGTGTGAGAGTGATATCGAAAGAAGAGTGAATGCAGGAAACATGGTGAATGGAGCTTTGCTCTCCTTTATGAGCAGTCGGAAAATGTCTAACAAGGCTTGTTTGGCTGTGCATGAGGGGGTGTTGGTTCCGACACTCATGTACGGAATCGAAAATTAGGTATGGCAGAAGAAACATGAAAGCAGAATAAATGCAGTTGAGATGAACGCTCTCAAGAAGTATGATAGCAGTTAAACTGAATGACAAAATAAGAAATAGTGAGATAAGGAAACGTTGTGGCCTGAAAGAAGATGTAGTGACAAAAATTTAGAAAGGTATGCTGAGATGGTTTGCCCATGTCGAGAGAATGAATGAAGAACGATTGACGAAAAAGGTGTATAAGGCGAGTGTGAATGAAAGTGTTGGAAGGGGTAGATCTAGGCGGACGTTTTTAGGTCAAAACAGGGACGTCTTGAAAAAAGCCCAGGTCAAGAGTACCCTAAACCGAAGAGCATGTATGAAGGGAATCATGAAAGTGGACGAAGCGAAATAAGTATGTAAGGATCGTAGCAAGTGGAAAGAAGTGGTCTCTGCCTACCCCTACGGGAAAGAGGCGTGATTATATGTATGTATGTGACTGCAGGAGGTCCTTGGTTCAAATCCCGGGTCGACCCAAATACGCCTATTGAGTTTTCCTGTCAAGAAATTTCCAGTTGCAGCACGGAATCAATAAGCAGTGTTTCACCCACATGCTACGAAATCACATGTTCACGTTTTGCCGGTCGTGTTGGACTGCCGTCCCATCGGACTATGGCAGTGAGAGAATAGAAAGTGCAACTGCGCTTGCGCATAAACTCGGGCTTTGTAATCTTGTCCTGCGCAGATGACCAGATAGCTCAGATGGTTTAGTTAGTACGTATACCTTAGTTAGTAGAAAAAAATTACAGCGGCCGTGCTGAACTTCCGCCGTGAATTTCGCAATAGGCGAGCAACTCGGGTTCGATTGCCATCGGAACTAATGAAATTGTTATTGAAATTTTTAGTGATGATTAACCACAACGCTCAGTGGTAAAGGAAATCATCGTGAGGTAACCAACACATTTTAATGTGTAGAACACGCTACAATTATATTTTGTTTGCAACACAAATGGATCGGCTCGACCGGGGAAGGACCACGCTCTCAATATAAAGAAACGGCGACCTTTTTAACAAACTTTTTGGAGATTTTATTGCCAACGAGACATTATTTTGCCAACAGTATCCTTTCATCATCATCGGTAAGAGGAGTGCCCTGAAATTGAGGAGACACTACAAAAGGTTTATAGCAGTAAATGCGCAAACGTGTATCTTTGGGGGTTTTAATGGACTAGATTTAGTCGCCCCATTCAGAAACTTTATTTTTAACTAAGACTCGGCTTCAGAGACAAGTTTACTGCGGCACTTGATGACTTATCCCAAGAAATATTAGCACAGCCGATGTATAAAGCATCGCCATTGCTATCGTCTGCTAACAATTAATGTTACTAGTTTGCAACATATCATTGAATGAGGGTAGGCGATAGTAAGCTGCCTTATGATACACTAGTATTCAAAGACTTGGAGTCGAACCATGCACCGGCGCCTTTAACCTTAGTGTTCTAAACTGTCAGGAAACTGGTGACCCTATTGCATACTTCCTCGAAAAGCCCTGTTTGCCCAAGTTACTGACCTGATGTAATCAATAATGAAAATGTTGCTTTTAATCGTTTTAAATTTGCATTTAATTTAATGGTAAAACAAAATTTCTATGTAAAAAAATGTAGAACTAATGTGTAACGTAAGATTATAGTATTGTATGATGAAGTCTTAAAACGTTATGACCGATTCTTTTCGTCTGTTTAAATTGTAAATTTTTGATCGGCCCGGGCTATTTGTCACTATTGCATTTCAATCCACAGTAGAACGCAACAGCCCAGAAGAAACTTTGAAAGAAGGGCTTTCGCTATACCCTGGCTAACAGCCAGGACCTTAGGCCTCCGCCTAGCGGTGAGTCAGTTAGACAAGAAGATCACCAGTTGAGCGATTTTAGTAGCGTATTTTAAAAGCACGAAAAACTTATAACTTTTAAATCATGTTAAAGCTTTTGTACTACTCGTATTAACAAGGCATTTTATCTTAGTCCTCAGAGATGATATAACGCATTTTCATTTTGATTTTTAATCGGGAATATTAAATATAAATGAAGGTAACTATGGGCTATAGCATTAAACTACCATCAGGTGCTCTGTGCGCTGTTTTGTTATAATTTTTCTATAAAAAAAAATTCAATTAAAAGTGAATCGTTGTCATTTCTTAGGACTGAGATCGAATGCCTCGTTACCAGTTAAATGGACCTAATATGTTTATAACTTACATATAACTTTTTCATGCTCTCAAAATAACACTGTTTTGTGCCATTTTCGTAAGTATAATATGATTTTCATTTTCATTTTATTTATAAGCCTTATACTTGGATTTTATTCTGTTCGTATACGTGTTGTATATATAAGTATAATGTTGCATGTGGAAAACATATTCAGACTTGGGACAGTCTTTTGGCCATATTTGAAAATACTTGTAACAGTAAATACCAAAAACATTTTTGAAAAGGGGTCAAGTTCGGTAGAAACGACGTTCGGGGTTGTCAGCTTCGTTGATAAAAGAGTTCAAATTTGAACGGTTGCCAAGTTCTATAGCAGTCCCTTAAATCATAGCTATAACGTTCTTTGATTAATTTAAAAGAAAATTTGTCATGTTCTTTTACTAGCCAATTAATTATTTATTTTCTTGTTTTTTTAAATCGTTACCTCCACATTAGGATCCCTGTGTCGTGGGGATAATACATAATATAATATATAACACAATACAGCATACATAAATTTCACAAACATCTAGACCCGGAATAATTATTTGTAGACCATACAATTACTTGTTCCGTGCGGGATGCGAACCCGTGGCGCTTAGCGCTATAACTCATAACTAAGCCACTGTGCCACGGAGTATTCAACTACGTTTAACGAGATGATAATATATAATGTTCGTTTAAAATTTAACTTTTTAACCAAGATCAAATAACGAGAAGTTTTTGTATTCGTCGCGTTTGTTTATTTTTATGTATGTTCTCTGATTTCTTGGATCGGCTGAATCTAAGATTAAAAGAAAATTATTACTTTTTTAAACATGATATACTGAAGGAGAGATCTCATCTAAAGTTAAAGAAAAAATTTATGACTAAGGGTTGAAAGTTTTTAATTTACCTATATAAAGTACATTAACAAGATACTCTGTGGCAACCCAGGTGACAATTTGTAAAATACTTGCTCCCAACTACTTCTAAAATTTAAATATTGTGAATTGATAATATCCACCTCAATTTTGAGTTACAGTTGTTGAATTCGACTTATTTGTATTTGTGAAATAAGTAAAAGTCATAAGTATTTTAATTAAATTGTGTTTAGTGTTCCAACCAAAGTGACAGCTGTAACGATCGTTTAAATATACTGTAAGTGTAATTCTTGTTATCCTTTTAATATTTTAAGATTTACCTTTTAACTAAGAGTTGTTTTGGATATCATTTTAAATACACACATCTAGACATTTGCTTACCCTGCTTCTTCGCTTTTCTTTCTTTGTTTTCTTTTCCTATTTATACTTAATAGTAAAATGAATACACGCAATAGCGCATCAAGCACTTAAGGCGTCAAAGGATCAGTGTGAGCTGTTGTGTAAATAAAGGGATGACAATGAAACGGAAATAATAAATATAATTGCTAAAAATACTGAGCTAAAAATGATATGGCTAAGTTGAATAAGGAATATACTTTTGTTTTAAAAGAAACAGATCAACTTCAGGGAACGGTCGATAAGTTTAACCAGTGCAGCAAAGAATATGAAGAATCCCTCAGATTAATTGCTGCATTTCAGTTACAGTTAAGTGAGGCTAATTAGCAGATTGTGCAATCAAAACAATACACATAGATAACATGAAAGCGCCCCAAACTCAAAGTCTGTTCAATGAGCTCATAGAATGTGAATATTCCAAAGCATTGCAACCCTCCACAACAATCGATTTGACAGGTGATGATTATGTCACATCAAGAACTGCAGCAAAGACTGCCTACAGTAGAAGAAAATTAAAGAAATATATAAAAATTTATAAATATATTAGTAAAGTGCAAAAGTTAATTAAAACTAAAATTAATGTCACAAATTATATAAATGTATGTAAAGAAAAGCAAGAATTAATTAATAAACTTAAATTATATTTAACATATATAGATAACATTTTTATAAATATTAAGCTGTTGCATAAATGTATAATTAAAAACTTAATTCTGATCACCGTGGACAGTTAGTTTCGTTACCTAATGTTCACAAAAAGCAAGTAGATGTGAAAATTGTGTTTGTTCCAGTAAATGCACGTCGCTTGGAGAAGTTTAAAAGCAACATAGTGAAGAAACTTCCATCACTTTCATTCCAAAATAATCCAAATTTTTTGGAGAGAACGTTGCTTAAGCTTATTTGATATGAATTTTTCGCGTCTCAACTTGCTATTATTTTTAATACTAGTATCGAATATGGTGTGTTTCCTGATTTAATGAAGCATAATAAAGTAACACCTTTATTTAAATCTGGTAGTAAATTAGACCCCGCCAATTTTAGACCAATTTCTGTACAGCCAACACTTAAACACACATTATTAGAAAAATGTTTGAAAAAATTATTCTTGATGAAATGAATTTTTTTTTAATGTAAATAATTTACTTCATAAAAATCAATTCTGTTTCACAAGGGATCGCTCGACAACTGATGCTGGTAATGAGCAGATTAAATTTATTTTCAATGCATGGGAGAATTCAAAGCCTTCGATTGCGTTCACAATGAAACATTAATCAGGAAAATACAACACTACGGTATAAGAAGTAATGCTCTTAAATTAATTTTTTCATATATAAGTAACAGAACGCAAAAGTTGCCATTAATACTATGAGCTCGATAGTACAAGTGCCTGAAGGCTCAATTCTCGGCTCCTTTCTGTTTCTTGTAAATATTAATGACTTACATTACATAGTGGGGGATAACCATAATATAGTATTATTTGCTAATAAATAAAATATGACGAAGTAAATAATGCTATATCTGAATTAGTAAATCAGTTTAATGTTAATAACTTGCATTTAAATGGCACTAAAATGAAATGTATGAAATTCATAACTCCAAATGTCAAACAATAAAATAATAATGTAATTTGAAATGAGGAGGAACTGAGTCTTGTGGATACCACCATTTTTCTTGGAATAAAACTAGACGCTAAGCTTCAATGGAGCCCCCATATATCAAAATTAGCAAGCAGACTTAGTTCTGCAGCATATGCTGTAAAAATGATTATAAATCTTACCAGTGTGGAAACAGCTAGACTAGTTTACTTTAGCTATTTCCATAGTATAATGCCGTATGGTATTTTGCTATGGGGAAAAGCAACTGACACTGAAATTATATTTGTTTTACCGAAGAGGGACATAAGAGCAATCTATGATTTAAAACCTAAAGATTCGCTCCGACCAAAATTTAAGGGAATTAATATATTAACTGCAGCCTCTCCATACATTTATGAAAATGTAATGTACGAGTACGTACACAAAAATAAAGGTAGTTAAACAAAAATTAGTGATATTCATAACAGACACAAAAGCTAATAGTACCATTTACTTGATTCCACAGAGTCAGTAATTCATTCTTGGGGCGATGTATACGCATACAATAAAATCCCAGAAAATATACAAAATTTGACCTGCTAAAAGTTCAAAAACAATATTAAACAAAGTTTGTATAAAAAGGGTTATTATAATATTAAGGAATTTATGAATGGATAATAACCCCTGGGAATGAGATGATCGCTACCAAGCTATTTCTAGTTTGTTTTGTGTGGTTAATTGTGTATCATACATGTCAATAAGTATTATTTATAATCTATGTTGAATAAAGGAGTTTCTGTTTCTGTTTATTCTAGTTGCCTACCTTGAACTTTTAATAAAAAGTAAAAAAGGAATCAACTTCAAAATCTAAAAATATAAAATAATTTTTAAATAATAACTAATGAAGTCGAAGCTTTACTCTTAATGCTTCAATAAAATATGTCTTAGCACTAACTTTAGAAGCAGACATTATAGTTTTTTTTAAGTTTCGACGTTAGTTTGTACTTTTATTAAGAAATTTAATTTAATTACAATATTTTATACAAAACCAATTTAGTTGTATGTTGGAAAGTTAAATAACCGCTAACTCTGTCCACACAGAATATTGAGATTTTGTGGTTTTCAAATTTTTTTGTATTCGCCAAATATTCTATTTTGACATCTAAAATCTAGTTTCTAAATCATCTAGATATGTTGGAGTCAATGAGAGATGAATAGCACATTACAGACTTTAATAACTCAAGAAATATTATTATTTCTTTAACTTTGTATATATAACAGGCCTTATTATACATACAAATTTGCATGCTAGTTTCATAGCTATCTGGCTGGTATGAATCAATGACTGCTAAAGTCATGGGTTCATACAATATCAGCCAACACTTTAACACCCACTTGCAATTCGTCTTGTGTAGCTAATGTTTATGGACGGCGGTGCTTACTTGCTATCAGGTGAGCTGTATGCTAGTTTGCCTCCTATTCCTCCTATTAACAGTGGTAGAGCCATGCGGCAGCTTTTGCTGTCGCACAGATGGGCCGGCTCGAACCGGGGTGGTACCATGACCTCACAGAATACCAGCGTGAAATAGAGGTTTACCTCTGCGTTTTGCTTGGTGAGTGCAGGTAGCCGGAGGCCCTTTTTACTAGAAATAAGGCATTCCATCTTAGTCCTCACGGGTGACAACGCATCTGCATTTTGATACGCAAACGAGGTTAGATGTAGATGATGTCTATGGGCTGCAGCAACCACTTACCATCAGGTGGACTGTGTGCTCGTTTGTCACCCTTAACCTATAAAAAAAAATCTATAAAATAAAACTAAGTTAACTACAATCATTTATAATTTATCATTCAAGAATTTTAATTTCAAAAACATATTACATACATTGGAAGATAATAAGTCTGAAGCTGTTTGATACTTTCGACGTTCCGTACGTTACTTTGACGTCCCTTTAAGGAGTCAAGGATCGCTCTAACCACATTCTTTTAATAAATCGCTTCATGCCAGCCTCCAGGTTTACCAACATGAAAACTTCCAACATACGATCAATCTTCTTAAAAAATATGAATATATTATTAGGGCATTTGATGCCTTTACAACCGAATGACTCTCCGAATCGGTCGCGAACCGACCGCGGCAACCGGTCAGACGGCTTTTTGTCGGATTCCACCCTCGCTGGTACACCAGGCTACCTTTCCGATCTAACAAAGATAATCAGTTTCTATTTCGATTGAATTACGGTTCAAATTTGAACACGTCTCTCTCATTTGACAGTCACGACCTGTAAAGAAGGATAATGTTTGGGATGTGCGTTGGCTATTCGATTTTCATCATCTTGTCCCGCAATGAGGGTTCATTTTTGTATTCCTATTTCCGTTATGAATAACTCTTTTGATTTTTATCGTACACTTGACCCGTCAAGTCGAATGTCCTGGGAATGTTCGGAAGGCGATTAAATAGTTATTTGCTGAGATCGTTACAATTCGAATCGATAGTTTTTAAAAATTATTGTTATTAATAGGTATCGAATTGCTCAGTCATTTATTAAATAAAGATAAAATAAAAAAGAAATCGTATTTTAAGTTCAAATTTGTTCATTTTCTAACACGAAAGAGCCTAGAGCTAGAGCTAGAGCCACGCGGCAGCTTTTGCTGTCGCACGGATGGGCCGGCTCGAACCGGGGTGGTACCACGACCTCACAGAAAACCAGCGTGAAGTAGAGGTTTACCTCTGCGTTTCGCTTGGTGAGTGCAGGTGGCCGGAGGCCCTTTTTACTGGAAATGAGGCATTCCATCTTAGTCCTCACGGGTGACAACGCATCTGCATTTGGATTCGCGGGAGAGGTTAGATGTAGATGTCTATGGGCCGCAGCAACCACTTACCATCAGGTGGACTGTGTGCTCGTTTGTCACCCTTATCCTATAAAAAAAAAATGGATATACGCCATATGTGTCTGCGCTTTTGACACTGAAAAATAAGGTGTTTTTTTTTGACATGACAACGTCTTATAAATCGATGAAGCTGGGTGCACGCACGAAAAAACATGACTCATGTGGCGTTACCTAGGCGTTCCATTTAAAGTGCAAGCGAGAGCGCGGAACGAGCGACTGTGCGAGCAAATGTGGTGTCAATTGTTTATAGCAACGATAATTGCGGCGATAAAGGTAATGATTCTTTCGATATTAAATATTTCTTATGACGTTGTCACGTTCAACTATCGTCAGTAAACCGAATTTACAGACAACCGATTTTTTTTACAAAATTGAAGTAACAAACAAAGTTACAACCCACCTGATGGTAAGTGGTTGCTACAGCTCATGAACACCTGGGAACCGACTTTAAATAAAAAAAGCTACAGATGCGTGGTCACATCAGAGGACTAAGTTATTCTATCTTCTCAGTCTCAGACACTGTAATAATACTGGTTCTCTACACCATTCAGTCCGGAACACAGTGGTGCACCCTCTGCAGTAGAAATAGATAAAAGGACAGTGCCTACCCAGCAGACTCCCAGGCAAAAAGGGATTTCTACCGCCTAGAGAATTACAATCTTACTCGCTCACTGATTCCACTCCACCTTCAAAGCGTCAACTGATCATGTTTTTTTTATAGGGTGACAAACGAGCACACAGTCCACCTGATGGTAAATGGTTACTGTGTCCCATAGACATCTACGTTTATCCTCGTTTGTGAATCAAAATGCAGATGCGTTGTCACCCGTGAGGACTAAGATGGAATGCCTCTTTTCCAGTAAAAAGGGTCTCCGGTTCTCTACACTCACCGTACGAAACACAGCAGTGTTAAGCTGCTATTTTACGCTGGTATTCCCCGGTCGAGCCGACCCATTCGTGCTACAACTATACTACTAATATAGCTGCAGCATGGCTCTAACATGTATAGATGGCTGCTTGTCGGAAATAGAATCAGAAAACATTAGAATAACAAAACAATAGAAGAAAGAGTAACGTCGGCAAATTATTCCACCCCCTTGCTGTACACATAACAAAAGATGAAGCAAACCGTTTGGTTTTAATGCGTGAAATATCGACAATAAAGGGACGAAGAACCGCTTACCATCTTATCTTACCGTCGTCACCGCAATGCATTACCGAGAGGCTGGCTACTCTGCACCTGTGCTCGAAGCTGAAAAGATTAGTTTCAACCAAATCAAGGTTACCAATGAGCCTCTTAGCACGTCTTTCCACTTAGTCCAACGCTCCTAGGTGGCATTTTGCAGCACCAACCCATATGTGACAGCAGTACTCCATGCACCGGACCATGACCGAACTTGCGCTTTATACACACAACAAGCTGCTTCGACGTGAAGTACTGCCGCAACCTCGCAATGACCCCTTATTTACTAGCGGCTACTTTGGCCCTGGACTCAATGAACTTCTTATTTCTGAGAAGGGTCTATAGACTAATTAGTTCCACGTGTTGCTCCGGTCCGTGTTCACGAATAAAAATATTTCGAAGGCATGTGAAGTCCGCCAACAAGGGCAGGAAATGCAGGTTTACTCACGATGTACATTTATTGCAATTAATTATTTCATTATTGGTTGGCGGAGATATCGATCCCTGGTTGCTCGCGAGGAACGAATCCTGGCTTAGCCTTTAACTTACCCCGGTTCTCTTATAAATGGTATTTCCCGCATAATTTATTTGGATTATGATTTTGAAAACTGAAACTGGCCCTGTTTACTGAAAATGAGGCATTCCATCTTAGTCCTCACGGGTGGCAACGCATCTGCATTTTGATACGCAAACGAGGATAGATGTAGATGTCTATGGGCCGCAGCAACCACTTACCATCAGGTGGACTGTGTGCTCGTTTGTCACCCTTATCCCATAAAAAAAAAACAATAAAATCAATACATCCATAAATCCATCATACATTACAGCCTATAAAAGTCCACCGCTGAAGATAGGCCTCCCCCATAGATTGCCTCATAAAAGCGATTCTGCCATAGCTGCCACGCTTGGCAGGCGGGTTGGCAACCGAAGTTTTTTTTTATTATTATGAGTTGCTATCGGGAAGATGCTGCTGCCGATTTACTGCGGTTTATTTCCCTCTGTCGTTTCTTACGACATCCACGAAACGATATGTGGTAGTTAATATTCTCACACCGCCACTGCGCGGGAGAATTTTTTTCTCTTTATTTTTTTTTGGGATTTTTGTCGAAACAACTTGACAATCCCATCATATTTTATACTAATCACTACTAACACTATAGAACAAAATATGAAAATATAGTTATGAGCACTAATAAAATTACTAAACTAAAAAGAAACTTGCTTATACTGAAGATGTGAAACTAATTATTCCGTCCTAGTAGCAAACCGGAATAACTCTCTTACGGAAGAAAATTAGTAAATACAGTGTTCAATTGGTCACAGGGCAATAAAGATAAATGGTGAAAAAAATTAATTAAAAAAAATTCAAACATTCCGTCCTTTTTATCTTTTAAATTCAAAATTCGTGGTAACGCATTATTTTAACTGATTTTACTGCGCACGCAAACATTCGTAAGTGTCGATCGGTAGACAAAAACGTTGTTGTCCTTTATGGACATCACATTCAATTTGGGATAATTTCAAATAAAATCTAATTAACTCGTATTTTCAAAAACTGCGGTAATGGTAGATATATTTTATTTATATTTTTGAATTTAAGTTTAAAATTTGGCTAATCTTTGAAAAATAAACCTGTATAATGAACACACTATTTATAAATACACCAATGCCATGTGTCGATTCGAAGTCAAATGACGTTAATTTTTTTCTTGATAATATCTCATTAACGAGACCCTTATTTAGAAGAAAAAATGTTCGTTGAATGAAAAGGGTACATGGGATCGTCTTCAGAAATCACTTTCGTATATAAGTAGATTAAAATGTTTTTAAAATTTACATAATATAAAACTTATTTTAGCACATATATCGCACTACACAGAGTAGTTTTAACATAGTTGGCTTTCTACAATCGTCAAAGCTAATAGAAAGGTATAAATATGAATGGAAATGACATATCTGAATGACTGTAAGTAACACAACATTGATTCAATTCAAGTCTATAGTTTTCTATAAGCTTTAAAGAATGTAGAAAGTCTACTTGGCTAGCGCCACAGATGAGTTTAACTGGTTTGGCTATTCAGCTTAAAATTATTTAAAGCTTTTTTTTAAACATCAAAATTTTCTAACGGTTCCAAAAGTGAGATCCCAACAGATCAGAACCGGCAAGGAACTCTGTAGTCATTGTACCGTGTTTTTTTTTTGAAAACTGACAATTCCATTTTACATATAAAATATTAGCTGTCCCTCGCGACTTCCCCGCGTGGACTTACTACTTTACGTTTTGTATTTAATTTTTTTTGTGCGGAACCCTAATCGTTTTTCTAAAACAAAAATATCCCAATTTACTCCTTACAATATCAGCTATCTGCCAGTGAAAGTCCCGTCAAAATCGGTCCAGCCGTTTTGGAGATTAGCCGGAACAAACAAACAGACAAAAATTAAAAAAAATGTTTTTTTGTTATTAGTACCGTAAAGTATATACATTCATATGTATTTAGTAAAAAGCTGTTACTTTAACATTACAAACAGACACTTCAATTTTATTTATTTGTATAGATTTAAATGGCATAAAGTTTCAATTCAGCTTTTTAGCAATTCAGCGGCAACCGTTCTGCTGTGAACTTGGGAAGGTTTTTAATTATGATGAAATTGTGATATTGAATTTTTTTTGGTTATACGGTAGGTAATGTTAATGTATTCTTGAAAAGGCCTATTATCCTATTATTATTGAAATATTACTTAACGGAGTAAAAGAAAATATTTAATATTTTATATTTGTTTTACTTTTATTTATTTATTTTATAAAAAGATGTTAGAAATTTATATATATATATATATAATTATATATAATTTATTATTCAAGTTATACTGTCATTTACGTTTTTAACACTGGTTCGGGAAAAAAACGCTGTCTAGGGAAGAACCGGCAAGAAACTCAGCGGGACTTTTTTTAAACATTAATTTACGAAACGCATCAACATTTTTGATGTTCAATTAAATATGATAATATTTAGAAACACCATGCTAGCGACCACCTCATTCCCATTATTATCAATCATGTATTCATTAGTAAGTAAAGGCACCTAATTGCAAGGGGTTCTAAAATTGGCACCATACTCCGAAATATTTAGAAAAACTGCGTTTACGAGCAATATACAAGCTTTTTTTACTGCAAGTTCTCTTATAGAATTGATATATATTTCAGGGTGGTATTTATGATTAGGCCCTTCCCGCTTTGGGTTCGACAATTTAAAAGACTTACAAGAGACAAAGTCACAAAAAATTTGCACACTTTATCTATCAAATGGTTTAAAATATTTACTCAACAAAAATTGTCTAAAACGGGTTACTAAAGAGCACATGATTGACAATAACCCTAAATAAATACCCTAAAATGTTTTCATAACAATTGTATAAAATATTATATTGTACTCGTAAATTGTACTTTTAAAAAAACTCTGCTGGGTTTCTTGCTGGTTCCTTCCCAGGACAGAAGGTTTTCTTTTTGCGAACCAGTGGTAAAAGTAAAAAGTGACTTCTTATATTTACGCGAACTCTAAAATTCGTAAAAATTAGTGACTTTCAATAAGTATTACATGTAATCTACATTGGATAAAAATGATTCTATTATATACTATTTCAAGAGTGGAAACAATTATGGCTTTGATAAAATAGCCAAACCTTTAAAAGAGTACAATAAATGGTTAATATTGGATCTCCTTTCAAATTCTCCTTTCTTCGTTTTAGTAAAACTACTGCGGAAACAGGTGCCTTTACCTTAGTATAATAGTAAACGAGGAACGCGCTGGACTAAATTCATTCGACTAAATTGGCGATATATTGAAGATGGGCCAAATGCGGGCTAATAATTTTCTGCTCACCAGATGTCGCTAGTTGACACTGAGGTAAAGTTTTGTCAGTTTCTAGAGTATTATATTAATACACAAAACAATGCGTGAGAATTTTTTGCACATTTATAACTTTTTAAAATTTTTCTACTTTTATGAATATCTGTGGTTTGGTTTACTTATTTTTAATGTTATTATTTTTCTATAGGATAAGGTGATAAACGAGCACACAGTCCACCTGATGGTAAGAAGATGCTGTGACCCATAGACATCTACATTTATCCTCAATAAAGAATCAAAATGTAGATGCGTCGTCACCAGTGAGGACTAAGATGGAATGCCTCTTTTCCAGTAAAAAGGGTCTCCGGTTCTCTACACTCACCATACGAACCACAGCAGTGTCAAGCTGGCATTTTACGCTGGTATTCTGTGAGAGCGTGCTCCCTCCTCGGTCGAGCCGATCCGCTCGTACTACAACTATATTACTAATATAGCTGCAGCATGGCTCTATCACGTATAAAATATAGCTAGTAGTACAAAAAGAAACAATAACTTATAAATTTTCCGAATAAATTAATTTCCCCACTATGAAATCTGTCAAATATTATACGTCACTTTCTAGTGGCGCCGCCCCGGTGGCACGAAAAGTTGTGTTGTGGATGCTCGTGTGTAGGTATGGGAAGCGAAAGAGTATCAGGATCGTTACAAATGGAAGTCTGTAGTATACATATCTGTCTATCCCTATGCATAAAAGAGATGCGTTGGATATTTTCTTGAACTTTGTTGAAAAGCAAAGCACACCTCATAAATGAATTACCGACTCTATGGAGTCGAGTAGGTATAAGAGTTTTTGATCATTCATCTTTATTTTTAATCTCTGTCAATAACTTTTTTTTATAGGATAAGGGTGACAAACGAGCACACAGTCCACCTGATGGTAAGTGGTTGCTGCGGCCCATAGACATCTATATCTATCCTCGTTTGCGAATCAAAATGGGTATGCGTTGTCACCCGTGAGGACTAAGATGGAATGCCTCATTTTTTTATAGGATAGGGGTGACAAACGAGCACCAGTCCACCTGATGGTAAGTGGTTGCTGCGGCCCATAGACATCTACATCTATCCTCGTTTGCGAATCAAAATGCAGATGCGTTGTCACACGTGAGGACTAAGATGGAATGCCTCATTTCCAGTAAAAAGGGCCTCCGGCCACCTGCACTCACCAAGCGAAACGCAGAGGTAAACCTCTATTTCACCTATCCTCGTTTGCGAATCAAAATGCGTATGCGTTGTCACCCGTGAGGACTAAGATGGAATGCCTCATTTTTTTATAGGATAAGGGTGACAAACGAGCACACAGTCCACCTGATGGTAAGTGGTTGCTGCGGCCCATAGACATCTACATCTATCCTCGTTTGCGAATCAAAATGCAGATGCGTTGTCACACGTGAGGACTAAGATGGAATGCCTCATTTCCAGTAAAAAGGGCCTCCAGCCACCTGCACTCACCAAGCGAAACGCAGAGGTAAACCTCTACTTCACGCTGGTATTCCGTGAGGTCGTGGTACCACCCCGGTTCGAGCCGGCCCATCCGTGCGACAGCAAAAGCTGCCGCGTGGCTCTACCACTGTTAAACAAAACACTAACAAAAACAAAAAAATGTTAAAAAAAACAAAACTGGGCCAAAACACTTTTTTTTAAATCGCATTGATAAGAGAATTAACAGTTCACACTATGGTAGGTGGTTATTGCAGCCCATGGACATCTGCAACCATCTTTAAACTAAGAAGCCTACAGATGCGTTGTCACGACTAAGCACTAAGATGAAATACGAATGTTATTATATAACCTGTAATTATGTAATTATTAGACCTCTACACCGTTCAGACAGAACACAAAAATCCAGGTACTGCTGCTAGGTGACAGAAATAGGGTGGTATCTAAACAAACGTACTCCCAGACAGAATAGAATGAGTTTTACCATCTCATATCATACCTTTAGCAGTCTTGCCATCTCAACATACTTTATGAGTAACTTGAGTTCTGGTGAGAACTTGACCACCACGTAATTGCTTATAATCCTGATTTTCGTTTAAATAATAGTTTTAAGTGGATTTGATACCATAAACTAGCTTTTCCAAATGCTTCTTATAGAATAATAATAAATAAATGTGAGGCACAAAAGTTAAAAACTATCTATGGTACGTGGGTAGGTACTTCATTATGAGGATAATTTAAAGGTAGGTAGGAGAATATATATTATATCTAATTATTATATATTATATAATTAGTATTAGAATAATTAGTTTTTATATATATATAGATGATGGTGGGATTCACCGTTTAAATATCGGTTTGTATGAGTCTTTTTTTCTATAGACAGTGTGACCTATGGTGTTATTAGGATTTCGAGTGACTAACACATCTAGAAAAGCTAAAGAATTATTTGCTTCTCACTCCATAGTAAATTGAATTTTAGAGTTTATGGAATTGAGATGCAGCAGTGTTAAGCTGCTATTTTACGTTGGTATTTTATGAGAGCGTGGTCCTTCCCCGGTCGAGCCGACCCATTCGTGCTACAACTATACTACTAATATAGCTGCAGCATGGCTCTACCACCTAAAAAAATATGCATTTTGATTCTTAATCGAAGATAAATATAGATGTCTATGGGCCACAGCATCAACTTACAATGAGGTGGACTGTGTGTTCGACTCCTGGTACCAAAGATATAGGATAACGCCTAGATTGAGGTCCGCCAGTTAATTTAAAAAATTAAAATTAAAAATTAATTTAATTTAAAGTTCAATTTTAGGAGTATTTTTTTATTTTTAGAATACCGAGAGGCTGGTACTTTGCGCCTGTGCTCGAGGATGACCAGATTAGTTACAACCAAATCTAGAATACCTATTAACACGTTTCTCCACTGAAATTTATTAATTATAACCTATCAAAAGTCTACGGCGGAACAAATGTCACAAAGGTCAGACTGGTTTAACTGAAAATAATTAAAAAAGTGACAGTTGCAGTTTTTTAATTATTTTGAGTTATACCAGGAAGATTTTGCTACTGATTGTCCTGTTTCATTTTCGTCGCCTGTTACGATACCCACCGCGTGATATGGGGTAGTGGATATTCTTAGGCCGCTAATACACGGCAAGACGTAAACAAATTATTGTGTAGAATAATTTCTAATATATTGAAACTGACAAAATCTTACCAGGTGATAAGGCTCTCTTTTTACCTAAGAATGCGTCTAGGCGCGGTAGGGTATCACTTTTTTTTATTGCTGCCGCCAAATAATGTCCTCCAGACCGAATATCGGTCACGGCGGCCAGCCTCAAAGGAGACAAGCCATCGGCGCAGGACAGGATTATAGTGCCCAAGTGTGTGCGCAAGCACAGATGCACTCTCTGTTCCCTCACTCTCATGGTCCGATGGGACGGTAAGCCGAAACCGAACCGAACACGACCGGAGAGAGATCAGGCGCAGGACCAACGGCTTTACGCGCTTTCGGGGTGCACGGGGTCAGACACCGCCAACTTCCTCACTCCGGGCATCATTATCATCATCATTACAGCCCTTCACAAGTCCACTGCTGAACATAGGCCTCCCCCAAGGAATGCCACAAAGCACGGTCCTGAGCCACCTGCATCCATCGACTTCCTGCATGTCTTACCAGGTCGTCACTCCATCTCGTGGGGGGACGCCCTACACTTCGCCTACCGGTACGAGGCTGCCACTCGAGAACCTTTCTTCCCCATCGGTTGTCGGTTCTTCGAGCTATATGGCCGGCCCACTGCCACTTCAGCTTACTAATCCGTTGGGCTATGTCGGTTACTCTGGTTCTACTGCGGATATCCTTATTCCTAAGTTTATCACGCAGAGAAACCCCGAGCATAGCCCTTTCCATAGCTCGCTGAGCGACCTTGAGCTTCCTCATACGGCCAGCAGTGAAGGACCACGTCTCAGTTCCGTAAGTCATCACTGGCACTCCGGGCAGCTACTGAGAATTTTTTGATGGAAAAGTTCAATAACTGATTTTTTTCCCGGTGCGGGAATCCAACTCTGGACCTGATGATCCGCAGTCGCACTTCTACAACCACTAGATCCACGAGGCAGGCCAAATATCAGTGTTTACACTGTTTTGTTTCGGTCTGAAGGATTTAGAGAGCCAGTATAATTACAGGCTGGATGTAGACTGTATGTTCGTTTGATATTTCAATTTTATTAAAAAAAATCGTACGTTCCATAATCAAACGAGATAGTAAAAAACCTTATTCATCGGTTAAATTTCAAATCATTACCTTGAAGTAACGTATTCCATTTTACTAAATTAGACACAGAACACTAAAAATTCATAAAAGTACTGATAATTTTGTTACAGTTTTATTATGGCATAGATAATACAGTGATATACACCGTCCTTCGATGCGCAGTGAAAAAGCTGTGATGGTCACTGGCAGCGCGCCAGAGACGCCTTTATGGACAGTCAACGAATTAATGATTTCGGTAATAAAATACTTTGTTTCACGAAAAAAAATGCTAGGCAGTGCGCAAATTAAAGCAGATAATCGTCTTCTGTATCTTTATTTTTTTTGATAGCCTGATAGTAAATCTTTTAAATAGCAATTAGCTTGAGCGCGATTGATACAACGATGTAAGTAGTTAAAATAATTCAGACTTCTTCACAAAGATGTTTCAAGTTGAAACTTTAGAGTCATAGGAGCATTATCCCGATACATCCATAGCTCGAAAGCATAATGGCCGACTCGGTCATCCATCACGCCTCGCCCCCTACACCCCACCTCAGCCCTCGCTCACATCAA
This sequence comes from Parnassius glacialis, assembly GCA_033319125.1. Classification (NCBI taxonomy): domain Eukaryota; kingdom Metazoa; phylum Arthropoda; class Insecta; order Lepidoptera; family Papilionidae; genus Parnassius; species Parnassius glacialis. The sequence goes on from JAVANC010000018.1 coordinate 37,692,395, forward strand.
TCTTATGCAATGCAGCCGCGATGCTCATGCTATCCTGGTACAATTTTATGGTATCCTCCACACTACAAATAAAACGAAAACGAATTTAAAATACTTATGAAACAAATCTATGTGACTCTTTAACGTGAAGTTTCGAAAGGAACCTAACCAAATATTAACAAGATTTTAAAATTAAACGAAACTTAATTAATTTCATAGTTACTAATTATAATCAAATTTTGCTGTTTTTTTATTTTGTTGAAAAAACACGGTGGTGTCATTTTCTTTTAAAATAATTTGAGTATAATGGGCAGAAATATAATTTAAAATTAAGAATTTTGTACACCGACTTCAATATAAATTATTAAGAATAACTCAATAACTAATCAGACCTTGATCACATTTATATGGGACCACATGGGAAGCACCAGCTTTCAAACAACAAAAGAATCATTGAAATCGGTTCACCCAGTAAGAAGTTATGAGGTAACACACATAAAAAAACATACAGTCGAATTGAGTACCAGCTCCTTTTTGAAGTCGGTAGAAAAGAGCCGTGTGGTAGCTGAGTAAGCGAACACCCTAGTTTGTCCCGTGGGTGTCGTAAGAGACGACTGTGAAAATAAAAAAATTAATATAACTTCCGATAGATGGCGGTATAAACAATTAGACCATATGTAAAAAAAATTAAGGCTACTCCTTTCTACAACGGACATGTCCAGCAGAGAACTTTTGAGGGCTAATGAAGCCATACAAAACACAGTAGTATTAGGCTGCTATTTTATGCTGGTTTTCTGTGAGAGCATGGTCCTACCCTAGTTGAGCCGATTCATTTGTACTACTACTATACTATACGAGTAGCTGCAGCTGGGCTCTACTACGTGCACGTGCAGTAACATACACATATGTCTATACAATGTAATATTTATACTATATTGCATATATTTTATGCAATAACTGAATTTCAAAAACAAATTTGACTCATTGCCCTGCACAGGCTGATGTACTTTATAAAAATGCATAAAAGCATTAATACGACTCTATTAAAAGCAGAGTAAAGCTTACGCATCGTAAAAAACTCAAAAAACATAGCACGTCCGACGGTTATTACAATATAACGTACGAAACTTTCAAAACGCGAACGATGGTCGCGCAAAAAACATACGCGAAAATCAACGTCCGACGTAAAAACTTTATTCTGTCAAAAAATAGTAACAGGAATAATTATCGCGAACATTGCATTAATCAAATTCCGCGCACGGTGCTATTGAGGGAGGTTTGGGAATGGCTTGGAGTGGGGAATAGGGGTGGGGGCACGAGAAAAACGAGTGCTGCGGGCTCACTGCGAAAAAAGCTTAAAGTGACAGATATACACGGTGTATCTTATTTAGGATTAATACTCCTAAAATGTTGCGATGATGGAACTATTTACACGTTTGTGTCAAAATCTAGAGCAACTGAGTACATATGTACGTATGAACAGACAAAGAACCTCTGTATACAGATATTTTTTTAATTTTCAATACAATTACAAGTGCTGATTTACCGCATGCTCGAATGGACTAAAAGAACGTAAGAAAATTTGCATGTCTTCCTACGAGTGGGGTAGAGTTCGGTAACTTTTATAAAGTAGCGATTTTTCACCCAAGGCCGGAACTGCACCTGGAATTGCCCTGGAGTTGTAGTTGTCTATGGGTGGCGGGTAGTCACCCTCATAAAGTGAACCGCATGCTGGTTTGTTCCCTCTCCTATAAAAAAACCTCATGAATACCGTCACTTTTCTTATATACAGTACTATAGATACTCTCCTATTTTAAATAAACATTACAAACATTACAAAATATTACACTGGGGAGATAGGTATGTATATTCTGAGATATTCTCTTGCGCTGTTGATAAAATCGTAGACAATATCATTAGCAATTTAATCGATTATTAGAGAGATAAAAATGTAGGTTAAAAATCCAATTACTTTATTATTAGTCGTAGTTGATTGTTAATTTATTTTCATTAATATTATATTCGGTAATTATATATTTACTTATAAATGTATGTTTATATACATATCTCGTATATAACAAAACCACAAAACACGATGACAGAAATAAGTAAGAAAGTGGTACCTGTCCAAATGCACACCTGGAGTATAAGAGTGCCACCTCCTGTAAAAAAAGAACTGGCATAATATAACTGAAATACGATATTCAAAAATATTCACATTCCAAATCTTCAGACTGATCGTGCAGTCTTCGCTATCGTGTGTAGCATGCTAGTCCAACACAGGCTACCTATATAGCAATAAAAAAATGCCAGCGCCCCGTCCGTGGGGGCATTGTGCCCTTGTAGCCCTGGCGCATTCATTAATTGCTAATTTACAGATCGTGGCCCAGATGTGTGTGTTGTGACAATCGTGATCGCAACGAATAATGCTTTTGTAATGATTTGAGATGAATTTGCTTTATTTTGCAATAAATACATACATTTGGAAATACTACACAAAATACAGTGCTTGGTATTTTATTTAACATGATTACAAATAAAAAACTACAAATGCCTATGAAAAGTATATGAAAAGTATTATACATTTTCCTTAGAATCTTAAACAGATCAGAAAACTTACAGGCTTACGGGTAATAAATCTGACAGGCGGCTTGACTATACGACCGCTTTTAGTTTTGAAAACAACAGACTTTTTTCTTTAACGGGTTCAGTACTAGGTTCCTTACAAGATTTTATTGGCTCTACCGTTATATCTTTAGTGTGGACAACAGGAGTAACATCATTATCATTCAACAGATACGTGGGTACTTCTTTTGTATTTAACGCCGTATGATGGTGACAGAAGACAATCCCTGAGGATTCAGTGGGATTTCACTATATGCCTTGTAATAGCGGTGTAAGAATATCAACTACCCCATATCATCCCGTAGGTGTCGTAACTAAAACAAGAGATGGGCAAACGCATTTTCCTGATAACGACTCAAACATAGATTAATAATAGGTCATCGAGCGCGCGATGACTTATCATTAATCTATGGACTCAAAATAATAAAAAAATCTGCGGTTGCGAATCCACCTTTCACTTGTGGCATACTGTAGCAAATATTTCTCTTATAACGCAATCTATGGGGAGGCCTAGATATATGTAAGTTTGTAAAAAGACACCCAAGTTTTTACACCAAAATCATAGACGCGCCCCGACACAACATACCTCGCTATAAGAATAACCTTTTACAAACAAATTCTAAATTAAAATTACACAGTTCGGGTCCTTGCCCGATGTCAATAAAAATTTATAATAAATTGCCAGAAAACCTAAAAGTCGAAACAAATACTAATAAATTCATAAGCTCTTTAAAAGATATACTTATTAAAAACAATTATTATTCAATTAATGAATACATTGAGGAAAAGAATTTTTAAGTGTCTGCCCCTCTCCTGTTCATTGGTATGGCTTTCGAGGTGCGTGTGATTTCTTATATTTACGCGAACACTACACATTTAAATAAAACTAATTTTACGGATTTTATCGCGTATATTAACTTATTTTATATTCACGACGTTTCGGGTGCTTGCCAGCACCCGTGGTCACGGGGAACTGAGATGTTTGAACATATAGCTGACGTGAAACACCGACGTATCGGGAAGTCTGCAGTTTGTGAACATGTTCAAGATCGTCCCCGCCATTACATTAGATTTGACAGACCACAAATCCTCGCAAAAGAGCACCGATTCCTCCCAAGGATGATTCGCGAGGCTATTGAAATTAAAAAACATCCTAATTTCAATAGAGAAGATGGATGGGTGCTGGAAAGCACCCGAAACGTCGGGAATATAAAATAAGTTTATATACGCGATAAAATCCGTAAAATTAGTTTTATTTAAATGCATGTGATTGTTAGAACTTGCATGCTTTATTTAGTCACTAAGTCACATGTAACGCAATTTGTGAATAATTAAATAAATAAATAAATAGATTGGACAGTGGATTTTTGAAGAAGAAGCTCGAGAAGAACGATTATGAAGACAAGGTAGACAGTCCTTATGACCACCAATAGAGAGAGGTATACAATGTCGTATATGCTAAGTAGAACTCGCGCTCCGGTAATGGGGAGCAGTGTCTAAAGAGCGAGACATCAGCATATAACAATTAGTTCTCTATCGTATTTATTTATTTATGTTTTATCATATGTTTAACATATGCTTTATATGTATTGTTATATTTATATTTATATGCATACCTAGTACAAAAAGACGGACTTAATGCTGTTGCTTTCTCTACCAGAATACCATGTTACATACTCTCGTATCAAATTCGTATAGACATCGAGTGACTTTCCATTTACGACCTCCAGACGTGCTGTCCATATTACGATGTTTGTCAAAAATGATACAAATACTTTAGTGTCTTAACTTGTGCTAAGGACACAGTTACTGCAAGCGCCAACTCGCCTACTAAACGGGGGCGACCAAAGCAGATTTTATGGTGAGAGAAGCTCATGCTTAGTAATAGACTGTTCCGGTCTGATAAGAAGACGAATTCACAAAATAATGTTAACTTAATTACAGATTTAGTCTACTTGACTAACTCAAATCATACAGGTGCTGAAAATTATAAGGAAGTCGCACATAAAAATAACATTCTGGTTACCGAGGATTATCTTTAATCCGACGCTCTGCAGACTGCTAAGCATGTAATTAGTTATGCAGCGTTGGCCAGTTAAAAGCGAAAGTGTAGACGAACGTGCAAACCCTGACAAAAAATATAGATATAACATATCGTCGTGTTAACCATGAAGCTAAAATCGGGTCAGTGTAAAATATATACATAAATATCTTATATCTATAGATACACTGATACGTGAAGGGAATACTTTTTACCCCTTCTTGGGCATATTGCGTGCATGGTGGAGTGTGAGATTAGTTTATATGGAAAAGAAGTGGAGAAAGCTTAAATTTATATTTATTACTATTTTTACTTATTAGTTATTACATTTTAATTTTTCTTTACTGTCAATGTCTCAGAGTATGTGCAAATATGTATGTTTCTACTCTATGGCCAATATCAAACACTTAATAATCTGTGGTCAAACAGAGTCACACAGAGTAGATTGCAGCCAAAGAATTTTAAAATGTTGCCAACAAATAATTAGTGACCGATAAGCTGTGAATATTATGTGCCTTCAATTATGTTCCTTTTTCTTGTATTTATGTGGGGTATATGTCAAGGCATAAAAGCGCTTATTTTATATTTTGTATATATCTGTGTTTTATATGTGCTATTGAAAGTGAAATGCAGCTTGCTCAGTATACAAACCTGAAATTTTAATCTTTTTTTATAGAAATAGGGTGACAAACGAGCACACAGTCCACCTGATGGTAAGTGGTTGCTGAGGCCAATATACATCTACATCTATCCTCGTTTGCGAATCAAAATGCAGATGCGTTGTCAGCGTTGAGGACTAAGATGGAATGCCTCTTTTCCAGTAAAAAGTGTCTCTGGTTCTCTACACTCACCATGCGAAACACAGCAGCATTAAGCTGCTATTTTACGCTTGTATTCTGTGAGAGCGTGGTCCTTCCCCGGTCGAGCCGACCCATTCGTGCTACAACTGTACTATAAATATAGCTGCAGCTTGGCTCTACCAATCTGTTACAATTTGTCATGCAAATCAGTAATTCATTATTTTAACTGATTTTACTACGCACGCACACATTCGTAAGGGTCGATTGGTAGGTACAAAGTTGTTGCCCATAAATCATGTTCAATTTGGGATAATTTCAAATAAAAGTAGAAGCTTTATGTATTTACTCGTATTTTCAAAAACTGCAATAACTAAATGATCATATATCGTATGATTATTTATATATTCGAACTTAAGTTTAAAATTTGACTACTCATCGAAAAATAGCCGACAACAATGCAACACAATGAGGAGATGGACTTTTACTTGTGCAATAGCTCTAATTACCTTCGATCTTATCGCATGAGCGTTACATATCGGATATGAGTCATAATATAAGTGAATTGAAATTGATTAATAAGTGCCCATTTGCGCCAATACGTATGGCAGTACATACCTGTCGCATGAACTAGATCAGAGTGCCTAAGCAGTGCCGTATAGTGGCTGTATAAGAGACTTTACAACCATGGTGTCGTTAGAGGCGTCAGAGGGAAATGGAACAGAAGGCCGGCAGCATCGTTTAGCATCCTCAGAGATGATCTGTACTCTTCTTCGTTTGTAGTGTCTTCATTCTTCGTTTTAATTGCTAGTGTCCATTGGTTGCAACAGCCACTTACTATCAGGTGGACTGTGAGTTCGTTTTCAATTTCAGTTTTATAAAAAAACATAAGTAAGTGGTCACAGGGGTCCAAATAGATATATCGAAGGAGAACGAGGATGTATATTAGGATGTATATAAGTGATTTACAAAAGAACAGAAATACTTACATCTTCGTTTACTCTATATTTGCGCAGTAATTAATTACAAAACGTTACCAAACTCCTGCGAAATTCTGGCTGCCTGCACGGGAATATATTAACCGGCGGTTATGAGAATTATGATTATAGTTGTAGGGGGGTTGATGGACGGGAAGCTGGACGCAGATCGATCGAGCCCGCGTCCGATCGGGCGCATGTGTGCAGCGAAATAAACGAAACATGCGGCGGCTGGGAAAAAAATCAACACGTCAAAATGGACGCGAGTGTGATGCGCCCGGTGAAGATTGGTCGTTGTTTATTTGGATCGTGTTGTGCAGAAAAGATCCAACGCACATACTAGCCAAAATAGTGAATCCAGAGATTTTTTTCAGTTTATATCCAACTTCATTTTAGTTCTTACACTTGTATTTATAGTTAACTGCAAAATCGTTTTTTTAAACATGTTGACGATCGGTACTTTTTTAAATTGAAATACATATCAAAATAATTCTTAAATTACATATGTACCCAATGTATTTGATTTTAAATAAATTGTTCTTGTAACTGTGTACACACGTACGAAATGAAACTTCTTTACAACATAATATAATTCTTCTTTTATTTTATACTCTTACTACTATCTTATGCTCATGCAGCCCAGGCGGTAAAAATTTACAAGAAAACATGACGTTCTTCAACTACGTCGATAAAGAATTTGAAAAAACAACAATCATTCAAATGTTCACCTATATAAAACAACATTAATATAGTTTCACTTTTTCAATACCTTAATTTTACCAGCTGAGTGTCCAATCTCTTTTGTCAGTACTACAGAGGTGCAACCGTCACCAAACAGTCTGGGTGGAGGCCCCCTCAAAAAAATTGCAGCAGAGGGGGTGTGGAGGCGTCGGGGGCTTCAACTTTGACACGGCGTTTCGGATGCCTCGCTGTTTACCGTTAATTGATGCGTTGCCAGCCTATTACTACGTGATTTATTGGCTACTTAAGGTTAGATTGGACACAGTTGTATTCCGTTTTAAATAGGGTCGTAGGTTTATCTGTAGACATTCAAAATTATCTTATATTTGCCGAAAAGAAGGTGACCCCCAATTCCACTATATATTTTTTTTAAAGAATCTATGTTACGCATTACCTTCGTCAATTAGTAAACGATTTCAATTATTCTTTTTTATTAAATAAATTATAATTTAGGAGTGGTACAATTTGGAGAAAAAAGGGCGGGAAAGAGGATGAGTTTTTAATGTGTTAATTTAGACGTCATTCTAGTATAACAACTTTAAGCTCCACTCAAAAGGGTAAAAAATATTACACTTTTAATAAAAATAAAGAGCGACTTCAAGAAATACTAAAAATCTTAGAGCTTTTATTTTTTTATAGGTACACTATGTCTTTGCCTATGACTGTCTCGTTGGTGTAGTGGTTGTAAACGCAACTGCTGATTATGAGGTCCCGGGTTCGAATCCCGAGTCGGGTCATAAAATATTGGCTTTAGAGTTAATTTATCTTCAAAAAAGGAACAATGACGTTTAGTTTCGACCATCACCCTATTTCGTCCCGAAGTGACAGTTTACCACCCCTTTACGCAAAACGTGAAATACCCTGATTGGCAACGGTCACATCTGCGAGACATCTGGTACTGCGGGCGCCAATCACAAGTTTGCAGCTAAAAATTGGCCTCCTCCAAGGCATGTCACAAAGCACGGTCCTATATCTCTTATATTCAGTGGGCGTCGCTCCACACTTGCATGTACTTTATGTAATTATAAAAATGTTAACCAGACGTGCCAGTCTCAACGGGGACTAGCCATCTGCGTAGTGTTTTCGCAACACAGGTGCAGATGCGTTATCAACCCTGGCGATTAAGATTGAATGCTTCTTTTCCAGTCAAAAAGGTCCCCGCATGTGTACACCATACGAAACATATTTTACGCTGATATTTTGTGTGAGGTGATCATTTCACGGTCGAGTCGACCCATTTGTACTACATCTATAATATAGCTGCAGCGTGGCTCCACCAAGTGTAAAATTTATTTACACTTGGCATATGCTGTGAGGCAATAGTCCAACGCGTCTAAGGTCGATGTGGTCACTCAAATATTAAAATAAACGTGACAAACTCGTTCTCTTTAGCATTTTCTTTGAATTAAAAAAATTCTCTATCGTTTCACATAGTCCCAGACATATATGAGCAGTCAGAGAGACAGAGTGAGAAGAAGATGGGCTACTTTAATAATTTGTTGTATATCGGTCACAGAGCACAGAGCAAAATGCATTGTTAACAAATCGAAGATGTTTGAGAGCGAGGCGCTAAGTGCGGTCCGCTGGCGACACGCCAGCTCCAGCTGACGGATTTATAGGCATCCGTGTGCGCTATGACTTAGTAAGGGGTAAGTCCACACGAAGCGAAAAGATTTTAATAATAATGTTTTGTAATAATGAAGGCATCTACGACTTTTTATGCCACCAGGGCGGCGCCACTAGAAAGTGAGGTACTTACCTATAATATTTGACAGATTTCATAGCGGGGAAGTTAATTTGGTCGGAAAATGTAAGTTATTGTTTCTTTCTATACTATTGGCTATATTTTATATTAATAAGATTAAAAATAAATAAACCAAACCACAGATATTCACAAAGGTAGGAAAATTTGAAAAAATGTTAAAAATGCGCAAAAAATTAAAGAGCAAACCACTCACGCATGTTTTGTGTATTAATATAATACTTTAGAAACTGATAAACATTTATTAAAAACCAACTTCTCAATTAAATTACATTGTGTAATAAAAAACTTTACCTAAGTGTCAACTAGCGACATCTGGTGAGCAGAAAATTGTTATTACTGTATAGTGGCGGTGTTATAATATTCACTATCCCCAATCAACCCGTGAGTGTCGTAAGAAGCGACAGAGAGAAACGATCTAGGAGATGGGCAGCAGTGTCTTCCTAATAAAAACTAAAATTTATAACTGCGGCTTCTAACCCGCCTGCCAAGCGAGGCAACTATGACAAATATCCCCAATATGAGGCACTCTACTTCACTATGTTCAGTAGTGGATTTTGCATAGGCTGTAATGGCAACGTTAATATTTTCATAATAAACTAGCTGTTCCACGCGAGTTCGCCCGCGTGTGATTTAGGGTTTTAATTTCTTCGTACGGAACCCTAATTCTTATTCTAAAATAAAAGTTGCCTGTGTTACTCCTTGTACATCAGCTATCTGCCAGTAAAAATCCCGTCAAAATGGGTCCAGCCGTTTCAGAGATTAGCCGGAACAAACAGACAGCCAAACAAACATTTTAAAAATTGTGTTTCTGTTATAAGTACCTTATATACTTTCATTTATGATAAAGCTGTTATTTTGAAATTACATACAGACATTTCAATATTATTTATTTTTATTATAGATAGACCAACAGTTTTTAGTTGATTTTAAGATTGTTTTATTAGGGTGACCAACTAGTTCACAGTCGTTAATTTGTGGTTGTTGACAGAATGCTTAGTGACCAAGCAACAAACTCCAAATAAAGACTGAATGCGACTATGACGAAAGCTCTATGATGAATGACTCCGATGGCCTTCAAACTGGAATTATTCACTGGATTACCTTGGCAGCAGTAATAAGTAAGAGACCGCAGTCTACCTAGAATTTTTAGAGGAGACCATCATGCACAAAAACTTCATCTTCTTTATCATTATTAATTTTAGCTCTGTCATTAATCACCAGAATGAGAGATTCTTGTATGCGTTTTTTTGGTTTCACGAAATCACATGTAATAATAACAATAATAATTTAAATAAAACTAGTTTTACGGATTTTATCGCAATCAAGCCGCCGAAGAAGATTAGTCAATTTTTACCATCAGTCAAGTCCTATCCAAGATGCAGTGTAATATACAAGCTTAATTGTGAATGTGGTCTCTCTTATATAGGACAAACTAAAAGATCAATAAATAATTAAAAAACACATAGCTGATGTGAAGAATCGACGCTCCGGGAAGTCTGCAGTCTGTGAACACGTACAGGATCGCCCCCGTCACTACATTAGATTTGATAGACCACAAATCCTCGCTAAAGACCACCGATTCCTTCCAAGGATGATTGGCGTGGCTATTGAAATCAAAAAACATCCTAATTTCAATGGAGAAGATGGATGGGTGCTACCATCTGCTTGGGATCATATAATTAATAAAATTAAAACCCAACCTAAATATACAACTGCAAGATTTCAAGATATTGTAAGTTCGGAACAAAAATTAATAATTTTTAATCTGTGGGTCGCCGTGGTTAACTATGACATTGGAGTTTTGGCGGGAACTTGATCGGTGGCGGTTTGCTGCTCCTGTATAATAGTTTAAATAATAGTTTGAAGTGGATTTTGATATATAAAACAGGTGCGATTTTATGTATAGACAGTTAATACGCATGTGAACTATTAGTGGAAATGGTGAAACAAGTACTCTGATGGTGATGGATTCTCAAGATAAGCTGTTTGCATAGGCGGCTTTAGATACCATCGCCAACTGCCAGCTGCCTGCTGGCTCAAGTTGCTGTCAAAATCTCCCAAGGGCTGCACAATGTGACGCATCAACATATTGTGAAGCAGTGAACTATGAAGGATAATAACACATAAAGACAAGGCTTGGGGAAATTATAATAAACCGAATAAAAATACTCAAGACTTGGCCTAAAGGTCTAAATACTAGGCCATAAACTCCAAAAAAAAAGTATAACATTGGGACGTCAAACGCAGTCCCTCTCGTGATCATGGGTGCTGTAAAGTACTCGAAACGTCGGGAATATAAAATAAGTTAATATACGCAATAAAATCCGTAAAATTAGTTTTATTTAAATGTGTAGTGTTCGCGTAAATATAAGAAATCATTAAACAATAATAATGCCCTCCTCACAATATTTCTGTCATGGCGACCAGTCTCATTGGTTACTACCCATCTTCGCATTACAGAATTATGCACAGAATTGTGCACGAGTGTTGCGCAATCACAGGAAGTTCTTTTTCCCTCTGTCTTATATTCTGATGAGACGGTAGGTTCCATTATACATGTGTATGAAGCGACAATAGACTAAAGGTTAAGGCTGCTGACTGCGAACTCGGAAAGTCATGGGTTCGAATTCGCCATTTGACTACTATCGTGAATCACTCCTAAAACTAGCATTTAAGCTTGCTTTGAGTTAGCAACAAAAATAGCAGTAATTTTAATATCGTTACTAGTATTATTTTATTTAAATTAAATCTTCTAACCACCAGTAACAGAGTGACTGATTTTTATATCAGAGGGGGCAAACGAGCATATGGCTCACCTGATGGTAAGATGCGTTGCCGGCCTTTTAAAAAAGAGTAGGCTCTTTCCTTGAAGGTCTCTAAGTCGTATCGGTCCGGAAAAATTGCTGGTGGTATTAGATTCCACAAGAAAGTAGTACGAGGAACAAAACTTCTTCTAAATCGCACAGTAGTGGACCGCCAATCATCCAGATGGTACGGATGGTAACTGGAGTTCTGTTGCGATGTGCGATGGTGACATTGAGCGGCTGGAATCAGTCCGAACAATTTCTCTGAGCACTCCCCGTGGTATGCACGATAGAATACGCAAAGAGATGCAACATCTCTTCGCAGCGCAGTAGATTACGTTCGCCGACGATTGGAACCACTTTGCGCTGGATACGATCAAATGGGAGGAGCTGGCACTAGGGAACCCCGGCTCAGAGATGGGACTGAATCTTGTTACCCTTTTGAAGATCAACTGTGACTATTTTTGGTAGGTCTGTGATCGCAGAATATATCTCAGTTCCAACCTACTTATTTAAGAACCTATTTGTAGCTTGTGTCAGTAAGGCTTTGACTCATTGTTATTACTTTGTCATGTGATCCATAACACTCGAATTAGATCAGTCCCTCTTTAGTACCAGACAGTATTGCCACGATGATTGCTAATGCATTATTAGTTCACTGTGACTGTAAAGCAAGTTTATGAGCGTCATTATATTTGGAGATTTAGATCTGGTTTGCGGTAACTGACGATTATGTTGTTCTAGATTACTTCAACCGCAGGGACAACTTTCAAATGATGTGGAAGCAACCAACTACACAATAGACCTGCTATCCCTTAAAGCGAGAACTGCTGTAAAGGAGATAAACAAGCACACAGTTCACCTTTATACGTGGTAGAGCCATGCTGCAGCTATTAGTAGTATAGTTGTAGCACGAATAGTTCGGCTCGACCGGGGAAGGACCACGCTCTCATAGAATACCAACGTAAAATAGCAGCGTAACGATGCTGTGTTTCGTACGGTTAATGTAGAGAACCGGAAACCCTTTTTACTGGAAACGAGGCATTCCATCTTATTCCTCATGGGTGACAACGCATCTGCATTTTGATTCGTAATCGAAGATAGATGTAGATGTCTATGGGCCACAGTAACCACTTACCATCAGGTGGACTGTGTGCCCGTTTGTCACCCTTATCCAATAAAAAAAACCTGATGGTAAGTGAATCTGTGGCCCATAGACATCTACATTTATCCTCGATGAAAATTCAAAATGTAGATGTGTTGTCAACACCGAGGACTAAGAAACCTCGTTATTTGTACCAGCTACCAGTTTATATTTAAAGCAACAAAGAAAAGCGCATAGGGAAGTGATAGGAAGTTAGTGCAAATCAACATTTCACTCTTAAAATTTTGAAGATAAATCGCTGTTTTATTTTCTAGAGTATCTTCCACCAGCTATGAATACAGTCCACTAGTGACGCCAAGACCGGGACCACTTCAAGAGGACCCGTAATCTTAGTTGTCCAACCTTTATATTCAGAAAGGGCAACAGACGCTCTCGTGTGACACTCCCTCAAAGGGAGCTCGTTGCTCCCAAACCCGTGGTGTGATGTTTTACGTAGCTTGCTCTCGTTCTACTCTCAACCAACTGAAAGGTTGGCTACCCGCTCTCGTCTTCAATTTGGCAGCGATGGACCAACTGAAAGAGTCCAACAGACAGGGCTTAGTCATTCATTGACATCCTACCCCGAAACATAAATCACTAGTAGCCTGCCAAGCGTGGCTATTATGACAAAATTCTGGCCTATGCGGGAGGCCTATTTTCAGCAGTGGACTTTGTATAGGCTTTATAACCTAATGCAATCGGCTGCGCCTAACTGTAGCCGAACACATCTAGGTGTAACCGCACATCAGCTTTTAGCCGGTGTAAAATATCTAGAGAATCTAAATCGCTGACGGACACCGTCTTGCAATCGCAATGCGACTACGGAAAACTCTCCCTACTACAATAAGTAAGGTACATGTCAATAAACTGTTACAGTAAAAGAAGAAAGAAAGAAAAAAATCTCGTAATTATACCTTTTTGATAAAAAAGCAGGCTTCGTTCATAAATCATAAATGTTTACATTAGCTATTATATATTCACGAATTTCGAACGATAGGATAACTTAACTGTTGACAGGACAATATTTTAATATGAATATTTTTAGTTCATTTTTCAACGTGCCGACACCGCGACCCATCTGCTGGTGAAGTGCTTTCAAGCGGTCCCACCAATGCATAATATGCATATAATGAAGAATGTGCAATCATATTTATGTATTTTTATTTAAAAAAAATGTTTTAAAAAGGAATATACTCTATAATAAATAGCTTATATTATGTGATATCATACACAATAAATTTATTTATCGTTTATAAAATTATTAATAGTTCGCTTCCGCTATATTTTGTATGCTTACGTCATAAAGTCTATGTTATATTCAACAATATGAAAAATTAAAGAGATATCATTTATCAAAACCTACGACTAGTTTAAGAATTACGGGCAGACAAATATACTAAACATAAATATATAATTACATGTATACATGATATATACATACATTCTAGCCAAAAATACACTCCATTTGGATTCCACATAATTTTTGTAGCAATTATCTTTAATTTATATTAAAAGAGATGAAGAAAATATATTTTAATCGACTACTCGCTGTTTACAGTGTAAGGGTAAATGTATATATTTACGTAGTGTCCTTTGCTGATTGACCATGCATAAATCCTGTAACTAAATTTAGCGGTCTTGTGATAAATAGTAGCATTACCAGTGCGAAAGTACTATCCCTACTCTCACCATCCCGCTTACCCCGTCATGTGATTACCTGGCATACACGTGATAGTAATGCACACCAGCCAGCACATTACAGAAAAGTTCAACAGTCGACTAAAATACTGTTGATGCGAGGATGATAACAATTTCATCACAATTACTCGAGGCTCATAAAATATTATGTGACGATGACGTTGTTTCTTCCGTACGGCTCAATCCCGCTCGAAGGACTAAAATTTAAGTTTATAATAACGTCAATCACTTTCTTAAAAATGTATGACAGACATTATCTATACAAATAAATAAAAATGAATTGTCTGTTTGTAATGTTAAAATAACAGCTTTTTACTAAATTCATATGAAAGTATAAACGGTACTAATAATATAAAAACAATTTTCAACATTTTTGTCTGTCTGTCTGTTTGTTCCGGCTAATCTCCGAAACGGCTGAACCGATTTCGATGGGACTTTCACTGGCAGACAGCTGAAGCTATGAGTTACCTAGAATACTTTTATTTTAGAAAAAAAAATCAGGGTTCCGTGCAAAAAAATTAAAACCCTTGAAATTGTAGTAAATTTCACGCGGACGAAGTCGCGTGGGACAGCTAGTTTTAAAATAATATTAGAGTGACAAGCGGGCGAGGTCCACCCGATGGTAAATAGCTATCGCAGTTCAGTAAATAGCTTCACGTTTTTTGAATTAAAAAATGCCTAATGCTTTCTCTTTCTTAAATAAGACAAAATGCATCAAGGCCTGTAATGATACTGGCTCTCTTATCTGGGGGCACGGTAATGCCCCCGCCAAGTCGAGCAAGAAAGCGGCACGGCCGTACCATCCTTTTCTCGAAGCAGTTCAGGCCATTTTCGACCCCCTGTAACTTCGTTATGTATAAAACTAGAAGCCTGAATTTTCAGTAACCAAGCATGCATTATATAAACACGGTATATTTCAAATTTCATTCAATTTGAACCAGTAGTTTAAGAGTTATAACTAGTCAAAATTTCTTAATTTTGTCACTCACTGACTGACCGATCATCAAAACTCTAAGGTACTTCTAGCAGACGTAGAAGCTTCAAATTTAGGATACAATTAGTGTTTAGTGTATAAATCAAGAAAAATTTAAATATTTTGTAATTTCGGTACAGTTTTCCAGATACACCAACTGCATTAATAACTTTGTAATCAAATAATAAGTAAATATAGGATTACAAAGTTACATTTGCAGTGAATAAATCAGTGTACCTGTATATGTATAATATAATGGAATAATAGGTGTAGACAGGTACATAGATATAACTATCTACAAAAAGAAATGAGATGCCGTCAAAAACATAACTTGTAAAAAAAAACAAGTCTCACAACTCAGTTCTTCTACCGTAAAAAGTTGTGAGATCCATGTACTACCAAGTCGGTTAATTTATTCAGTCCCTACTTAAGTGTCGGTCTGTCTTAAGTTATTACGTACTTAGCTAACCTAACAACCTCTTATAGTGGCCATATCAATATTAAAAATCTTTTATTTTTTAAATAAATAGATTGACTTGGCCATCGCATGAAAACACAATGTATGTATCTCACAAGTAATACGTATTACATATATTAAATTAGATGTGCGATTGCCAAGTCAATCTATTTATTTAAAATATAAAAGATTTATAATATTGATATGGTCATTATAAGATGTTGTTATGTTAGCTAATTATGTAATAACTTAAGACAGAAGGACCCTTAAGTAGGGACTGAATAAATTAACCGACTTGGTATTACATGGATCTCACAACTTTTTACGGTAAAAGAGAGTTGCGAGACTAGGTTTTTTTACAGGTTATGTTTTTGACGGCATCCTTTTTTATTCAAAAGTTGTATCTAATAAGATTATGTGTATTTTTATTGATATTAAACCAATTAGAAATAGATTTGCAGTCACTTTTAAAACCCAATTAGTCAGTTTAAAATTCGAATGCGATAAGATTTTAATCAAAACGAAATCGTATTCCAAGATTTAGTACTTCAAGAGGAACAGACGGACGTACACGCACATAAATTCATCAGGAACGCTGGCGTCGCGCCAATGGCCGAGGGCATGCCAATAAAAAAAATTAAATAACCTAAAACTTAGCGCGCTATAACAGTTCCTACAGTTTGCCGGAAAAGCACAAAATGTCAAAAGAATCAAGGAAGAATGCAACGCTGTTATTAAAAAGGTTTATTATAATATCGAAGAATACATAAGTGATAATTTAAAATTAAAAATTTTGTACAGCCGACTTCAATATAAGCGACTTCAATATAGGTTATTTAAGAATAACTCAATAACCATTGGTCTGACCTTGATCAAATTCATATGGGACCACACGAGAACTATCAGCTTTCATATAAAAAAAGAATCATTGAAATCGGTTCGCCCAGTACAAAGTTATGAGGTAACACACATAAAAAAAACATACACTCGAATTGAGTACCGTCTCCTTTTTGGAAGTCGGCAGAAAAAACCCCTGGAAATGAGATGATCGCCACCATGCTGGTTCTATTAAAGCTCGTTTAAAATTTGTACAAACAACACAAAAAACAATACAAAATTATTGTAAAGTGAAATATGTTTTTAAAAAAAGTCCCGCTGGGTTTCTTGCTAGTTCTTCCCGGCACAGAGGTATTTTCCGAACCAGTGGTAAATAAACAAATGACTTTTAATAAGTATTATGTAATAATCAATATTGAATAAATATAATTTTTCCTATTTTCCTTATGTGTTATGTGTGTTCTTTTATCTATCTATCCTATTTTTATTCTAATAAGCTAACAAATATACCCGTGCGTAATGTGTCTATTAGAAAATGATAAAGGAGAATGGGATTTTCGGGCCTGAAGTTGACTAATTGGTTTATACTTTAAAACTTGGTCATATTTTTATAAAGTAAAATACAAAAAAAGCTCTTTTTACAATCTAGAATTCGAAAAAACAATAAAATAAGAAATAAGTTAGAAAATCGATTTTAGTGTATTCTTTATGGCAATAAATCGATTACCATAAAGAATACACTAGTGACATCTTCTTATTTTGAAACTTGACAGTTCAAACTTGAAACTATTTACTTAAAAAAAAAACAGATTTTCGATTCGATTTGAAACGAGCACAATATAATCGATTCTCGATTAAACTGAGCATTTAATATCCATTTTCGATTATTTTTCTGTGTTAATGAGATAAAAAATAATTGCGTACATATCTACAAAATAATAAAAAAATACAAAATATCGACATTCTGACAAGTAACAGTTACAACAACAATTAAAGTAATCGATCACAGATCAATATCCCTAATATTCACTTCAATTAGTTGTTGTTGTTTTAACTTTCGTTAATCGTTTCACCATATCGTTTCATTATTAACCACAGCTTTTTTTGGTGACTTTATACTGATCCGGCTTTTATATCTTTAAGTAATTATAGTGAAAAATAGCCTGTTACAGTGTAATAATAGTGAAAAATCACCTGTTATAATGTAGGTAATAGATAATCTCACTTTTACTTACTCTACAATAACTCAGCTCCTAGATTGACAAAACTTGCCAGATTTTCAGCTATGAATTGTTTATATGTATGCTTTCAAATGGTCCTACTTTCATCTTATTAACACTTGGGCCCAAGAATGTATGAAGACGTCTCCTTCTCCTTTATAACCGAAAGCGTAGAGGTCGTCCTCTTCAGGTAGGCGGAAAATTTATGAATGCCAGAGAACTTGCTATTATATATGAGATATATGAGAAATAGATATGAGATATATATATGAAAAACTATAATGGAAACCTGTACATCTACACAACTATCACCATGTGCAAGTGATGACTGAAATTCTTCTTCTTGATTCCACTATTGTGATGTATTGTAACGATGAAAGTAACGTTCGTTCTTGGTTATCCATTCATTACGACGAAATAACAAGTTTTTTATGTGGTAGAGCCATGTTGCAGCTATATTAGTAGTATAGTTGTAGCACGAATTGGTCGGCTCGACCGGGGAAGGACTACGCTCTCACAGAATACCAATGTAAAATGGCAGCTTGACACTGCTGTGTTTCGTATGGTGATTATAGAGAACCGGAGACCCATTTTACTGGAAAAGAGGCATTCCGTCTTAGTCCTCACGGGTGACGGCGCATCTGCATTTTGATTCTTTATTGAGGATAAATGTAGATGTCTATGGGTCACAGCAATTACTTACCATCAGGTGGGGTGTGTGCTCGTTTTTCACCCTATGCTATAAAAAAGAAAGTTTTCCCGAAAAGCGAGGGCTACGATTTTCAATCTCCAGAACCAAAAAAATATTTCGAAATACGAATAAAACCACATCTTTTAAGCCATCTGACATAATATCGAATTTTAGAACATAAGTTTCTTTTAGTACATTAGTTATTTTTGCTTATCCGTCATACTTTGCAATAAAAACCTTTTATTTAAAGTAACTAAAAGCTTAAGTTTCGCTATTTAAAGCAAATCACTGACCTCAAATACAATGTAAGGAATTGAAATGTACGTGTCATAAGAAATGTTGTAAAGTTATCGGTGGCAAAAATGCCCTGTGTCGTAAGATAATTTATCTGGATATTACAATCTGACATGTAGGCTTAAATTATATTAACGTTAAGATCTAAGTGATGTAAGATGCAGTCAGTTAGTAACATAATTTCAGGGTAAATAAAATGTAAACAAACAATATAAATAAATTTTATGGACATTTCAATTACCCGGAACTATTATTGTAGGTCACACAAATACTTATTCCATGTGGGATTCTAGCCCGTGGTCCTCATTGTTAAGTCACTGCGCAGTGAGGCCGTCAACTTTTATTTAATAATGATGGTTATTTACAAGTATTTTTACTCTTTCGCAAAATGAATTAATTTCATAATCATCGACTGCTAACTCGCCGCAGTAACATCCTATCTACACTTGAAAAGTAGAATAGAATAGAATAGATTAGAATAGAGTAGAGTAGAATCGAGTAGGATAGAGTCGAATAGAGTAGAATAGAGTAGATTAGAGTAGAATAGAGTAAAATAGAGTAGAATAGAATAGAATAATTTTTATTTAACATAGATTACAAGAAATAAGTTTTACCACTGGTTTGGAAAAAACTTCTGTCCTTGGAAGAACCAACAAGAAACCCAGCGGGACTTTTTTACCTTAATTTGCAATATAATATACCATTAATTATGAAAACATTTAGAAACAGCACGGTAGCGATCACATCATTCCCAGGAGTTATAATCAATCATGTACTCTTTAGTAGTATAATAAGCCTTTATAAATAATTATTGCTGAGTAAAAATTTTAAACTACATGATAGAAAATTTCTGCATATTTCCTGGGACTTTGTTGTAGAAGCGTATACATTGGGCCTGGATAGAATTACTGACTCTTTGTAGTAGAGAAAGTAGTATAAAGCCTTTGCCTATTCCTAGTATTTACAGAATTTATAATAAAGCTATTTTTGTTTTTGTACTCGTATATTTACATTATATTTTCGTAAATATAAATAAATGCTGAAGTTAATATATTTATTTCTTTAATTTTTTTCTCTAAATTAGTGCTTCGGACCTAGTTTATAAATTTCTCTTATGGCTTTCTTCTGCAAACAAAGATAGTTTCATGTCAGTATATCTTATGAAACCGTTTATGTGTCTGACAGTGATCGTGTCACTGCTGAACGACTTGACCGATTGATGTGATATCTACTCAATATATTTGTTTTATCGAGAAGATGTTTCATGGCTATGCTTGAATCTGTTTTTAACATCTTTTTAATTTAGGTTTGATGACAAAAGAGAAAACTACAAAATCTGATCCGATAGGTGACGCTGTGGTCGAGTTATTAATAAATTAATAAAAATAATAAAATTCGGATTTAAACTTATCGCGCCTCCTACCAGAAAGACCACCAACCAACTAGTACGATTATGTATAAAATTTTAGGCCATTCCACCACCAGCAGACTTGTTTTTTGGTATTAAACAAAATAACCAGCTTGTTTTTTTTTTGTTTTCTTCGTTCTTTTTACTTTATTGTCCCTACATAATAACAAATGGACTATATTTAAAATTTGCATGCAACATTCGATGAAGCTTTTTTGGACAGATCAGCGCAGCGATACAAAAGACGTTTAGAAGTCTTTTTTAAGTTTGCATGTTTGCTTAATGCTTACATGCCTTCAAATGTTGTTTCAACGCCGTCGTGTACAGAAGACCTAAGATGTTAAAAAGGATTAAAAGAATAAACAGCGAACGTAAGAAAATGTAAAGCGAAAATACACTACACGTCAAAATTTTAAAGTGAGAACGTGTCTAAAAGAAAGCGCTCCAAAACTTTTTATATAAAAATAGAATTGTAGCAGAACGAATCTTTAAATGGGGAACGTCTAAAAAGTCGTTTGTGGATAGTCTGGCCAAGCGATGTAAAGTTTTGCGGAATGGTCCTTTTAGTGAAAATATGAACTACAAAATTCCAGTTGTAGAACGGAGAACTTAGTTTTTAGTTTATTTAAATCGACAGAGATAAGTGACTAGCTGACGTAGCTGACGTAGCTGACGACAAAGTCATGAGCGAGTTTCATCCATCCATCCTTTACAGCCAATAAAAGTTCACTGCTAGATATGCCTTTCCCATAGATTGCCTCATAGAAAGGATTTTGCCATAGTTGCCACTCTTGGCAAGCGGGTTGGCAACCGTGATTTTTTTATTATTTTGAGTTGTTATCAGGAAGATACTGCGTTCATCTCCTGTTTCAGTTTCCCTCTCTGGCTTCTTACGTCCATGGGACGATATGGGGTAGTGGATATTCTAACACCACCACTACACGGCATATGTAACCATTTTTTAATAAGTGGTTGCTGTGACCCATAGACATCTACATTTATCCTCAATATAGAATCAAAATGCAGATGCGTCGCCACCTGTGAGGACTAAGATGAAATGCCTCTTTTCCAGTAAAATGGGTCTCCGGTTCTCTCACACTCACCATACGAAACACAGCAGTGTCAAGTTGCCATTTTACACTGGTATTCTGTGAGAGTGTAGTCCTTCCCGGTCGAGCCGACGTATTCGTGCTACAACTATACTATTTATATAGCTGCAGCATGACTCTACCACGTAAATGTCTAATATACCACGTAATAGTCTAAAATGTTATGTAGGAGTTTGTAACTAGTACGGGGAGTAGAAGTGTAATTTGTTGTTGGAAAACTAGCCAATATGTTACAAATACAAATCTCGAATATGAATTCACGCATATTGTTACAATTGTAGGCTAAGTCTTATGAATAAAGAATTATTAGTTTTCTCATCTGTTTGGGATATATAAATAAAATGATAAATTTACATAAATATCAATAAAACAAAATAATATTGGTAAATCCAATTGGGCATACCTTAAGCGCATTAAAAAAATTACGTATAACATGATTATACGGAATTTTAAAGTAGTTTAAATACATTTCGACAGCACTATCGGCTTCAACATCCTCGAAAACCATGAAAATGACACCCGTGATGAAAAAATTGATACCTATTGCAGCCGCCATCTTGGATTTACATTTCGACAGCACTATCGGCTTCAACTCTCTCGAAAACAATGAAAATGACACCCAAGATGAAAAAATTGGCACCCACTTCAGCCGCCATCTTGGATTTACATTTCGACAACCCTATCGGAGTCAACTCTCTCGAAAACTATGAAATTGACACCCATGATGAAAAAATTGATACCTATTGCAGCCGCCATCTTGGATTTACATTTCGACAGCACTATCGGCTTCAACTCTCTCGAAAACCA
The DNA here is from genome assembly GCA_033319125.1 of Parnassius glacialis. Lineage (NCBI taxonomy): Eukaryota > Metazoa > Arthropoda > Insecta > Lepidoptera > Papilionidae > Parnassius > Parnassius glacialis. Next base: position 37,714,762 of record JAVANC010000018.1, read on the forward strand.
TGAAAATGACACCCAAGATGAAAAAATTGGTACCTACTTCAGCCGCCATCTTGGATTTACATTTCGACAGCACTATCGGCTTCAACACTCTCGAAAACCATGAAAATGACACCCAAGATGAAAAAATTGGTACCTACTTCAGCTGCCATCTTGGATTTACATTTCGACAGCACTATCGGCTTCAACATCCTCGAAACTCATGAAAATGACACCCATAATGAAAAAATTAATACCCATTGCAGCCGCCACCTTAGATTTACATTTCGACAACCCTATCGGCTTCAATTCTCTCGAAAACCATGAAAATGACACCCATGATGAAAAAATTGATACCTATTGCAGCCGCCATCTTGGATTTACATTTAGACAGCACTATCGGCTTCAACTCTATCGAAAACCATGAAAATGACACCCAAGATGAAAAAAATTATACCTATTGCAGCCGCCATCTTGGATTTACATTTCGACAGCACTATCGGCTTCAACACCCTCGAAAACCATGAAAATGACACCCATGATGAAAAAATTGATACCTGTTGCAGCCGCCATCTTGGATTTACATTTCGACAGCACTATCGGCTTCAACACCCTCGAAAACCATGAAAATGACACCCAAGATGAAAAAATTTATATATTTTGCAGCCGCCATCTTGGATTTACATTTCGACAACACTATCGGCTTCAACACCCTCGGAAACCATGAAAATGACACCCATGATGAAAAAATTGGTATCTAATTCAGCCGCCATCTTGTATTTACATTTCGACAGCACTATCAGCTTCAACACCCTCGAAAACCATGAAAATGACACCCATGATGAAAAAATTGGTACCTACTTCGGCCGCCATCTTGGATTTACATTTCGACAGCACTATCGGCTTCAACACTCGAAAACCATGAAAATGTCACCCATGACAAAAAAAATTATACTACTTGCTTTTAGTACGTACTACTATTATTTATTCTGTGCTTTTAAATATTGTAATAAAAAAATGTCTTATTATTATTATAATTAAGTATTTAAGAAATTTGGTTATTAGAATATTGTGTATTTGTACAGCGATCTTTTTGAGCCGCTGCAAACAACCGAAACAATGTCCACTCACGAAGGCGACTGAAGCCAAACCACAGAAAAAAAAACAAAAAACCAGCACAAACTATATAGAAACACTACCAAACCAGTGGCATACAGTCCATACTATAATTTTTCTTAGAGGTATTATTATGTCATGACAGTTTGTCCATGTTGCAGTAGATGTCGCTTTTTTAAATTTAGCCATGCTTGGCCAATTAAGAATCAAACAAATTAATGAATAGTTTAAAATACAATCGAACCTTGCTAACTTACTATTTTGTTACAAAACAAATTTGTAATTAAATTTTTAGTATAATTTATTTATTTTACATTATTCCCTATATATAATGTACTCTGTGAGCCAAACTAAACTACTCATTACTACTCTGTGGCTGTAGCTTCCCATTTAGAGAAAGAGTTTTGGCGGGAACTCGACCGGCGGCGGCTTGCTGCTTCTATATTATTGTTTAAATAATGGTTTGAAGTGGACTTTGATATGTAAAAGTAGTGCGATTTTGTGTATTAAGTGTCTGCGCATGTGAACTATTAATGGAAACTGTGAAACAAGTGCTCTGATGGTGATGGAATCTCAAGATAAGCTGTTTGTTTGCATAGGCGCCTTTAGATACCATCGCCAACTGTCAGCTGCCTGCTGGCTCAAGTTACCGTCAAAATCTCCCAAGGCTGCACAATGTGACGCATCAACATATTGTGAAGCAGTGAAATATGAAGGAAAATTATACATGAAGACAAGGCTGTATGGCATAGTTCCTTTGCCTGCTCTCTCGAGCGAATAATAAAAACAACAACAACAACCATTTAGAGAAATATTTTTGTATACGAGGTTAACAAATCAACGAAAATTTCGCCATTTTGGAGCGGAAAAAAATTAATTATAGCTAAACAAAACAAAACTACACTGCCATTTACATTCAGTGGCTTCCCACATGATAGATGAAGAGATTAAAAAATAGATCGAGTTAAACAATTAATATTTTCAAAAGTTATTGTGTTTACAAGCCACAGGGACATGATAAATCCACACCATAAGCCACTAAAACCCTTTTTTTTATTTAAAAATAGCAATTAATCGATTTAAAAAAAATATTAATAAGTTCAACAATCATTTATCTTTCTAACAATGTGCTTTTTATATCATTTATATGTATAATATGATTGCTAGATACGATTTTATTCGATAAAATGTTGGAATCTTAATTTTTAGGCGATAGTAGAACACACCTTGCGCTTCCGCTTAAGGTATGCAATAAATAAATAATAAAAACCCAACCAGATGGAAGGCCTCGGCAGGGGAGACAAACTAGGGAGAAAGGAAGGTATCGAGGAGCACTGTCTTCTGCATTTGAGCCCGGAGGGGTCCGTCACGGAGTCCCAGTCGCCTCAGATGACCCATGAGGCTGACCGGGATTAGCTCGTTCGCAGAAACGACTACATGTTATTACTATTATTATGTTTAGCAGTGGACTTTTTAGGCTAAAATGGATGGATGATATTACTAACTAGCTGTTCTCCGCGACTTCACCCGCGTGTAATTTAGAGTTTTAATTATGCTTCGCTGAACTCTAATCATTTTTCTCCAATATAAGTAGCCTAAATTACTCCTTATAACATCAGCTAATGTTCAGTGAAAGTCCCGTCGAAATCGGTCCAGCCGTTTCGGAGATTAGCCAGAATTAACAGACATACAAAAATTAAAAAAAATGTGTTTTTGTTATAAGTACCGTATATACTTCCATATGCATATAGTAAAAAGCTGTTATTTCGACATTACAAACAGACAATTCAATTTTATTTATTTGTATAGATAAGGCAAAGACTGGATTTGACTAAAATCTTGATACGTAAGTTATCGTTGTTGTCGTCGACCTTTTTAACCACGGAACGACATGGGGTAGTGGATATTAATACACCGCCACTCAGTGGCGTAGCGTGCCTTAGATGGGCCCTGTATCAAAATTTGTTGGGGGGCCCCAATGAAGAGTGAGATGAAGTTGTTTACGTCCGCAAGATTTGCCGCCCGTACCCTGCACGTGTCCCCTGGGTGGCGCTAAACGAACAACAAACTACTGGCTGCTGTACTGTTGCGCTATAATCTTGCAACCTCACAGCAGCACTATCGTTCAAAGAATATTGAATCATTTAATTACCCACTTGAAATGCCTCAATGCGATCAGCTCTCCTCGGAGAGCCACCGGACTAGAGATATTGGACCTATTACCCGAATCTGCCAACTTTATATAGAAAGTATTAGTCAAGCTAAATGCGAAGTAGTAAGCAAGATTCTATTAGAAAATGACATAGACGTACTCCTTCACAAGAAACTCACGCTAGAGATGAACAGGATCTATATAAACGTGGTGCTATCCCAGGATACTACCTTGTTCATGCAATTAACCACGCGCAATATGGCATCGCCACTTATGTTAAACTAACTATTAAACATGTCGCTGCGGAGACTTGCCTTGGGGTCCAGATGTATTCGCCTCTGCAATAAAGATCAATAACCTTACTATTGTAAACGTATACAAACCAGCGAGCTCTTCATGAACTACCATGCCGGCGACTTCAATAGTCATCACACGACCTGGCGATATAACAAAAATGATGCAAATGGGGAACACCTCGTGAAATGGACGGAGAACAACAACCTACACCTGGTATTTAATATCAAGAATAGAGGATCGTTCAGGTCAGCAAGATGGAAACGGGATTATAATCCAGACTTAACGTTTAATACCTGTGACATCAATCGAACCCCATTACAAACCACACGAAGAATTCTCTCAGACTTCCCGAACAGCCAGCACCGACCGGTGCTTGTGGAGGTTGGTATTAAGATCCCATTAACAAACTCCGTGCCTTTGCCCCGATGGAATTTCCACAAAGCAGACTGGTCCAAATTCAGCGCTGACATGGATGCTGCTATCAGATGGATACCTCCCTGTGTCGAAAACTACAAGAGATTCACTAAACTTATCATAGCAACAGCAAAATAGAGCATTCTCCGAGGCTACCGCAAGGCGTACATCCCTTGCTGAAAACTATTTGATGAGGCGTGCACGGGTAACTATGAAATAGGTGATGACCTTCTGAAATCTCTCGACGAAGGGCGTCGAAATATGTGGCTCGATACCGTAGAGTCAATGGATTTTAAGACTTCCAGCAGGAAAGCTTGGAGGGTGCTCAATGGGTTGGCAGGCAAGACTGGAACAAACTCCCGTGGCGGATCTGCTCCACTAGCCAACGCGATTGCAAACAGAATAGTTGAGGTGTCCCGACTTAAAGGCAGGAAAGATGATACCCGGGCGACACGACAGTGCGCTAAGCAGCTCGCTACCAATTGACTACCAGCTGTCACGAGAATTCTCCTAAGATGAAACCGATCGCGCCTTGAAGCCATTGCCCCCTAATAAAGCTGTTGGTTTCGATGGAGTGTACAATGAGTTTCTAAAGCACCTGGGCCCGAAATGCAGGAAATGGCTGAAAGAGTTCTTCTCAGATATCCTGTTACGTAACAAATTGGCTCGCGACTTCAATAGACCGAAGATTATTGCTATGCTGAAACTCCAAAAACCTTCAGACGATCCTAAGAGCTACCTTCCTATCGCCCTTCTGAGCTGTGTCTACAAACTTCTGGAGAGACTAATCTACAACCGCATTATGCCTCTCATTGATAAGGTGGTTCCAGTGGAACAAGCTGGCTTCTGTTGTGGCCGCAACTGTACCGGCCTGGTGTTGTCCCTCACAACCCACATTGAAGCAGGGTTTCAAAAGAAACTAAAGACGGTTGCTGTTTTAATAGACCTGTCAGTGGCGGCAAGGATTGGTCTATAAGCTCATGAAAGCGGTACCATGCAGAAAAATGGTGGGGCTGTTAAATAGCACGCTTAGCAACCGTGAGTTCATGGTTTTCCTTGGCGACAGTGAAAGTCGTAGCAAAAAGCTGAACAATGGATTACCACAGGGTTCAGTTTGGGCTCCGCTGCTCTTCAATCTTTACTTACATGATATACCTGAAATGCAGAGTCGTAAATTTATGTATGCTGATGAGATAGCACTAGCTTCCCAACACGAAACCTTGAAACCATCCGAAGGTATCCTTAACGAGGATTTAAGCATACTAGACAAATACTTTAGGAAATGGAGACTAGTACCAAACACTGCCAAAACCGAAGTAACTGCGTTTCACTTGGCTAACTAAATGGCAAAACACGAGCCCACTGTTGAGTTTGCTGGAGCCATGTTGCACTACAACCTTACTCCGAAATACCTGGGCGTGACTCTCGATCGGAGTCTCACGTACGCTCCGCACATAGACAAATTATCCAAAAAGCTCCAGACCAGAAACAACATCTTGCACAGGCTAGCGGGCACCACTTGGAGGGCCAGCGCCGATGTGCTGCGTACAACCGGTCTCAGTTTGGTGTACTCAACAGCATAGTACTGTGCACCAGTATGGTCAAATAGGGCACATGTGCTGCATGTGGACACCCAGCTGAACCAGACCATGAGATGCATATCTGGAACCTTAAAATGTACCCCCCTCCAGTGGCTCCCCGTGCTATAAAGCCATACAAGCCCACTCCATTTAAGAAGACAACAAATACTACTACGAGAGTCCCAGAAGATCTACGGTAATCCCAACCTGCCAGCTCACGCGGAGTTTACTGATCCGCCACCCCACCGTCTGAAGTCACGTCACCCATCCTACCAGACCGCATGTGAACTCGTGTTCTGCGGATTTAACACATCTGCTGAGTGTTTTTCTTTTATAGGATAAGGGTGACAAACGAGCACACAGTCCACCTGATGGTAAGTGGTTGCTGCGGCCCATAGACATCTACATCTATCCTCTATTACAAATCAAAACGTAGATGCGTTGTCACCCGTGAGGACTAAGATGGAATGCCTCATTTCCAGTAAAAAGAGCCTCCGGCCACCTGCACTCACCAAGCGAAACGCAGAGGTAAACCTCTACTTCACGCTGGTTTTCTGTGAGGTCGTGGTACCACCCCGGTTCGAGCCGGCCCATCCGTGCGACAGCAAAAGCTGCCGCGTGGCTCTACCACTGTTAAAAAGTGGTTGCAGGAATGGAACGTAAAACCCCCTGATAGCATGGGAATTACCATCAACCCTACACTTAAACCTGCTGGTTTTAGCTTCCACGAAAGGAATGGTGCCAACTGAAAAGAGTACGAACCGGATGCGGGCGAAGCAATGCCTTCATGTCCATGTGCAGGTGAAGGAATCACCGGGGTGTGAGTGTGGAGCTGCTATCCAGGATGTTGAGCATATAGCTAGAGGCTGCCCACTCACAAGGTACCACGGCTGCCCAACAGACCTGTTCTCTCTCGAAAACAACGCTATCCCATGGATTCAGCAATTAAAAGATAGAATAACTTTATAATTTTGATTTTAATTTTAATTTATTGTGAACGATTGTAAGAACGCCATACGAATAAATAAATAAATGAAGAGTAAAGATTTCATAAAAGTAACAAAAACACTTGCATTGAAATAAAATTATTATATGTTGATTATAAGTTATTACTTACAATTAGTACTTCTAGGTACTAACCTAGCCAAACAATACTAACATAGCTGAAGACGATTCGGCGCCATTCATAGCTGAAGACGTTTCAGTTTTTTTTTTAAATTCTTTGCTTCTATAGATAATAGTGATAGCCTTTCCTTGGAATTTTTGGTTACACACGTTCGGGGCCCCTGTAGCCCGGGGGCCCCGTATCATTGATACGGCTGATACGGCGGTAGCTACGCCCCTGCCGCCACTACATGTTAATGCTTGCAAACTAATTTAGAATGCATATGTGTACGTGAGCGCGAATTCTTATAAACTTATAATAAGTAAGCGCTCTGTCTTTTTTTTCTTCGTTGGTCTGAGCTTATAACACTAACTTCAAACTCATCAGATTGCAACTATGACTTACTATAATTGGTAGTTATGTTTAAAAATGTTTTAGCAAAACCTAATGCCACCTTAAATAATAAATATATTTCAGTAATAGCATCATAATTGAATGTCTCTGTTTATAGCGAATGCTTCAGAAACATATCCAAACAGAAGTGTGGTTAATATTTTGGTGTCTAACGGTCCATCTTGATGGCCGGTAGCCGCGAGTTGTGTTTTTTTATAACAAGTAGATTATTTATGTTGCGTTCATAATTTATTTGATAGACGATGAAGTGCTACAATTCATTAGCACTCTAGAATGTTGTTTGAACTCGGGATATCTCAATATTTTATTTGATTGCGCTAATGTTTTAATTTAAAAAAAAATGTCAAAAGAAATTTATACTGCAGAAGTGTTGATGAAAGTTTATTGACCAGATTGGTGATATATTGAAGATGGACCAAATTAAGAGTGCTCTTGATCGATGAGCGCGTATGCCTATATGGATGTGAAAGAACCATGATCATATGATCATCATACGATCATGCCAAATGGAAGTCGATAGTCTCTGCCTACCCCTCTGTGCAACATACGTGAGAGAATATGGTATTATGATATGTATAGCTTAAATTTAAAAATTTGAAAACCGCCGATAAAAAAGAGCTGCTGATCGTCAAACGGCTGAAATTTTTTCTTGAATCATAGCTAAGAACACTCTCGATTAAATCACGTTTTAAACAAAAAAAATCTAAATTTAGATAATTGTATCCGTTTGGGAGCTACGATTCCATAGACAGACACACAAATGCACACGTTAAATATATAACACACATCTGTTTGCGTCAGGGGTTAAAAAAGTTTTTTTGTCTATTACGTGTTGACCGACGTCACATATTTTCGAAAAATGATATGCAGGTCGGACATGCAGGTTTCCTCACTAATTTTCTTCACCGCCGACTTCTTCACGTGGTAAATCAGCACTTGAAATTAAAACTAACAATTTTATTCGTACTGAACGGGGATCATACCCGGGTTGCTCGCGTACTGTAAATTCATGGCAAACGATTAGTCCCTGAACTATGAAAGAGGATGGTTATTAAAGTAGAGGAAAGCCCATAAAAAGATGAATGAACTGGATCAGGGGTGATATACAAAGAAAGGAATTGTGAGGGTAGACAGCTGATAGAAGAGAATGGTAGAGGAAACATACTATGTTCACCTCAGATAATTTGGTATAATGGCATAAAGAAGATGAAGAAGAAGCTTAAGCCTTGAGCCACCACGGCTTTATTATTTAATTAATTTGTATTACCCACCACAACCAGGCGCTTAGCCTCTACCCAATCAAACCAATTTTTTACAGAATAATGAAATATGCTAGTTAAAAATTAGCATGAAGACATATCAGTTTCGATTGAGGCGAAGCCGTGGATAGAAGCTAGTAGTCCTATAAAATAGAAATTAGCAAATCAATATTATGTAGATTTATTATTTATTTTTTAATTAATTGTTGATAGACGTCAATCGATGATTGAACAACGTTTTATCGCCCAGTATCCGTCGATCAGCTAAAGCTACCACACCAATCGATTGACATCGATCGACGTCGATCAATGGCATCGATCGACGATTGATCGATTGATGTGGTGACACCCTATAGGCTTTGACCGACAGGCGGGCTGTAATTTTAGGGACATAATGCTGAACCAAACTTACTCATTTTCCGCATTAGCGTCAATCTGAATAGGTACAAACCTTTTTTTACTTATTATAAGCCAGTACTTTACAACAATCTCACCTGGTGGTAAGTGGTGATGAAACCTCATTCTACAGGAACACAGCTTGCATTGCTGTGATCCGGTCTGAGATTAGAGAGCCCGTATAATTACATGGTGTGATGCATTCCATCTTAGTGCACAGAAGCGACAACGAATCTGTAGCACATTTGCTTGAAGGTGATTACAGGTGTCCATGGGCTTCTGTAGCCACTGACCTGTTCAGGTGGACGGTTAGTTCATTTGTCACAACAGTTTTATAAATAATATATAACATATTCATATTTGTAACTTGTTATTATACATAATAATACTAGTTCGCCAGACGTTGTTCTGCCCTTTCAAACAACCCTTTCTATAAAAATCCTTAAAATCGCAATAAAAAATTTTGGGGGTCATTTATCGGGATAAAAACTATCCTATCTCTCAAGTTGGACCAAAATGCACACAGTGTGCACAATTTTATTGAAATCAGTTCAGTAGATTAAGAGTCCATCGCGGACAAACAACGTGACACGTAATTTTTATATATAAAGATAACACGATAGTTCATATAGATGCGCAGTTAAAACGCAATTATTCATCGAAGCCTATATTTTGCCTCCATTAGCTACAAATAAATCATATTTTGAAAAGCCGTCCGTATTTGAAAGTAACATAGTACGATCTGAACCGCTGTAGTTGGGTCTATCCCGTTGCAGGGAGGATTTTCTTTAATTGTCACGCTTTGTTTTATTTTGTTCATTTATTTATTGCTGCAACTCGCAGAAATATCAATTATATTTTGTTTTTATATGATAAGGGTGACAAACGAGCACACAGTCCACCTGATGGTAAGTGGTTGCTGCGGCCCATAGACATCTACATCTATCCTCGTTTGCGAATCAAAATGCAGATGCGTTGCCACCCGTAAGGACTGAGATGAAATGCCTCATTTCCAGTAAAAAAACATGCGTGAGTGTCGTGGAACACTCGGTTGGAACGAAATTTCTTTCTTAATATATTATTATTGATAAACGTATTATATTATTGATTAACAAATATAAATAAATAAATTACTAGCGTCTATTAAAATGAAACGTCATTTAAAATAAAATTATATTCCTTTCATGGCAAGATAAGAAAAAGTGCGAGGGAGATGGATATTATTCCATATCGCTTCCTTATAGCCGCTAAGGCCGTCTACACTATCTTACACTTTTTCTCGCCTAGGCCCCATCCACCAAATTCGTACCGTCCCATAAGGAACTTCGTTCCAAACACAAAAAAAAAAATAAACAGGCCACCGTCTCTGCATAATGCTATTAGAACAGAGTTAGCGCATCACTGATATTCTGTTGGAGCCACATATTAAGTTGACTCGCTATCGCTGGAAATAATTTAGCTTGCTTTGCTTGGATTGTAGATCGGAGTACCAGGAGTTTCGCGACCTTGACGCTGCTGCCAGTCGTCGGTCTGAACATTTTACGTCTGCTCTAAACGCGTTCTGACTTTTACCATAGACATACACCTCTTACTACAGCTACGGGAGGAAATGGGATGATGGGTTGTCTTATGCTACCATCACGTGGTAAAAATGCGATCAACAAAATAACAAATCTATATCATTGCATTGTTTGTTTTATAGCATTACTAGCTTCCGCCCGCATCTCCACCCGAATCGATAAAGAATCGCCTTCATAACTTTTCCTCTGCAACTTTCATTTCTCCGAGGAACGTGGTTTTAACGTGGTAGAACCGCGCTGCGGCTATATTTACGCTGCAATACAAATGGGTTGACTGGACCGAGGAAGGATCCCCTCACAGAACACGAAGTAGCTGCCTGACGCTGTTTAGTATAGTAAATTTAGAGGAACGGATACCCTTTTTACTGGGAACGAGGCATTTCATCTTAGTCCTCAGGGGTGACAGCGCATCTGCATTTTGATTTCGAATCAAACATAGATATATTAAAAAGCGTTTAGCTTTTTTTTTTATAGGATAAGGGTGAAAAACGAGCACACAGTCCACCTGATGGTAAGTGGTTGCTGCGGCCCATAGACATCTACATCTATCAAATGCAGATGCGTTTTCACCCGTGAGGAGTAGGATGGAATGCCTCATTTCCAGTAAAAAGGGCCTCCGGCCACCTGCACTCACCAAGCGAAACGCAGAGGTAAACCTCTACTTCACGCTGGTTTTCTGTGAGGTCATGGTACAACCCCGGTTCGAGCCGGCCCATCCGTGCGACAGCAAGAGCTGCCGCCTGGCTCTACCACTGTTAAAAGCTGTGATGTTGCAGGCTGCAGGTTCGAATTCCGCACGACATAAGTCTAAGTGGCTTATAAATAATTGTCGCCTGATAACTGCCGCCACGATAAAGGAGAAATTCGTAGTGTTAGGGTAACGCGTAGAAAGCCTCCCCGATCCAGGATTACTAGGTGCTAGGACTTCTTTTCTGCTTAGGAAACGATCTGGATAGGCCACCCTCTTACCTACTTCTGCTGCTAAATTACAGTGCTTGCACTGCTGCGTTCCGGTGAGAGAAGTATAGAGATCCAGTAGAATAACAGATTCGCGAGGCATTCCGACTTAGTTCTCATTGGTGTTGTGCGCACGTCGCGAATGCGTCATTCAAAAAAATATATATAGCAACGCATGTCGGATACAAATAGTAATAAATAATATTTAATAAGTCTGCTTGAAGTATTTGCTCTTAACCTGCCAAATAAACATGTATTTAAGATTAATTATGGTTATCTACAATCAAAAACCATCAAAACACGACACGAAGAAAAATAGATTACATTTATTATTTTAGTTTTCAAATTTCAAAGAATTTGCCAAGACATAACACAGTTCATGAGTTATTAGAAGTGCGGAATTTGATCTTATCGTGCCAAGTTTTTTTTTATTCAATAAGGTTGACAAAAGAACACACAATCCACCTGATGGTAAGTGTGTGTCGTGTTCCATTAACAAACATCTACTCGTATCATCGATTAAGAATCAAATTGCAGATGCGGTGTCATCCCTGGGGACTAGAATGGAATGCCTTGTATCCGGTAAGAGAAGACTCCGGATCTCTACATTCGCACTCTCTATACAAAACAAAACAACAACAGACGTATTAAACTGCTATTTCACGCTGGTATTCTGCGAGAGCGTGGTCCTTCCCCGGTCGACCGATCATTTCTTGTTTCAAATATAATATAGCTACAGCATAGCTTTCTAAGTTTTGAAAAGTAGTTGAAATGGTGAGTTAATTGAAATTTAATAACTCGTTCGTTATTCATAAATTATATTCTTTTAAAACTATATCTTTTACATTTTCCTAAACGATCTTGCTCTAGTTACTGGAATATTATAAATAAACCCACATCTCTTTTTAGGCTGGTTAACACAGTACACGCAAATGTTATATTAGTCTTAATTTCATTCATCCATAACAGCCTATGAAAGTTTACTGCTGAACACAGATCGCCCCGATAGATTGCCACATAGACAATAGTTGGGTCTCATAGCTAAATACCCTCATAGTGTATTTGGCTAATGTTGGCAACTGCAGTTTTTTTAAATTCAGTTGTTATCAGATAGGTGCTGTAGCCCATCCCCCATTTCAGTTTCTCTCTGTTGCCTCCGACACTCAAGAAACAATATGGTGCTGTTGATACTTAATTTTAGTTAATGGTTAATTTGCGCTCATTGGGCTAACGTAAAACACTAACTTTTCTGCCGACTTCCAAAAAGGAGACGGTACTCAATTCGACTGTATGTTTTTTTATGTGTGTTACCTCATAACTTTTTACTGGGTCAACCGATTTTGATGATTCTTTTTTAGTTTGAAAGCAGGTACTTCTAGTGTGGTCCCATATGAATTTGATTAAGCTGAGACCAATAGTTTTTGATTTTTTCTTAATAACTAATATTGCAGTCGGCTGTACAAAATTTTTAATTTTAAATTATTATCTTAAGAGTATATATTTTTTTGTCCTTGATCAAATTCATATGGGACCACAGGTGAAGCACCAGCTTTCAAACAAAAAAAAGAATCATCGAGATCGGTTGTAAAAAGTTATGAGGTAACACACATAAAAAAAACATACAGTCGAATTGAGTACCGTCTTTTACGTTAGCCCAATGAGCGCAAATTAACCATTAACTAAAATTAAGTATCAACAGCACCATATTGTTTCTTAGGAAATAAAAGTAGAATCATCGAAATCGGTTCATCCAGTAAAAAGTTTGAGGTAACACACATAAAAAAACGTACCGTCGAATTGAGTACCGTCTCCTTTTTAAGTCGGTAGAAAATGGACGATCCAATCAAGGTGTAGTAAGAGTCAATTATGGGAAGTGCTTATAGCTTCCGATAGATGTTATTCAAACCATCTTGTTTATGTAAAATAATCAGACAACGTTAATGGTGTGTTAGCCGATCCGCCTTCCAAGACTAACGATTATGACTTAGGCCAATTCCCCTACAATGGGAGAGGCCCATGTCCAGTACCTAGTGGAATTTGACGAAGTTCGACAATTAAAAATAATGACAGTTTGAAGCAACTGCTTCGTTGTTCAGGTAGTCACAAACGTGGTTGCTGATCATGAGGTCATGGGTTCGATTCTCGGGTCAGGCCAAAATCAGTTATTCAGTTTTCTTTCAAGAAGTTCTCAGTAGCAGTTTTGAGAGTGAGAGAATAGAGAGTGCATCTGTGTTTGGGCATACAATCGGGCAATATAATTCTGACCTGCGCAGAGGCCTTGTCTATGTGGAGGCTGGCCAACTTGACCGAACACACATATACAGTTATTAGGTAGTAAAGAAAATATAGTCGAACTGCACGTATTGAGGAGGAGGTACTTAAAGTCTTTCTTAATTTAAGTGGGTTAGAAAGATAAACTATTGCTAAGTTTTTAACATACATACATATAATCACACCTCTTTCCCGTAGAGGTAGGCAGAGACCACTTCTTTCCACTTGCTACGATCCTTACATACTTGTTTCGCTTCGTCCATTTTCATTATTCCCTTCATACATGTTCTTCGGTTTAGGGTACTCTTGACCTGGCCTTTTTTCAAGACGTCCCTGATTTGGTCTAGAAACGTCCGCCTAGGTCTACCCTTTCCAACACTTTCATTTTTCATTTTCGTCAATCGTTCTTCATTAATTCTCTCGACATGGCCAAACCATCTCAGCATAACTTTCTCAATTTTTATCACTACATCTTCTTTCATACCAAGTTTTTAAAGTCATGTTATTGTGGCACATATGCTTAGAATATAACCAAATTAACATTTAATTATAGTGGGTTATTTTCTAGATTTTAAGAGCTCAAAATTATAGATAATTTACCTAGATCTAAGCAACATGTAAGTGGTCTAGCTTTTAGTAAGTTCAGAAGCGTGTAACTCGACGTATGACTAACAGTGAACGGTGTGTGCACGCTCGTAATCGCGAATTAATGACTGGATTTACCAGACGAAAAAAATTCTCTAATGCGCTCATATACTACACCGTCTAAGTTTAGACCTGAGGAGGGCGATGGCTGCGATACGCGTCATACTTGTGAACAGGTGCTGTTTGTGAGGTGGGGGCTGTTTGAGTGCGCGGATCACTAATATGTTAAATTTTTATGTCTGATTTTTATAGCTGACATCAATATTTCCTGTTATTGATTACAGAGAGGAATGAACTAGAAGATAGGCAGTCGCTTATTCTTAATAACAACTAGGAAATAAAAAATAAAAACTGTGTTACCTACTCACCTGCCAAGCGTGGCAGCTATGGCAAATATCCCTCTAGTTGGACAGTCTAAGGGGATGTCTATGTTCAGCAGTGGACTTTAATAGCCTGTAATAGATGGATGGATTTTATTGTTTGACATTGGAGAAATATGTATAACTGCGGAGTTTCGTCCGCCATTTCTTCTCCGGTCAGATCATTTTAAAATGGCAGTAGACTAACACATAATATGACGTTTGACACATTTTAATTCTTGATGTCAAAGAAATAATCACATTTCATTTCATGTAATTCTGGTAGTGGTGGCACAAATGGAAACAGCACCCCATCTCATCTCGTGGGTGTCTAGATTTTATGGCTCTCGATGATGATGGTACAACCTTGTATTTAAACTAAATTAAAAATCTCCAGAGCGGCGATGGAAACAGTGACAAAGGGTGCGATAAGGCTACCCAAGCATGGTGATTAAATCAAATTCTCCTCCAATAATTAATCCAAATATTCCAAAACCATGGGAAAGGGCCACTGGAGGAGTCTTTATAAAGAAAGAAGCCCATGATAATGCCATAATTGGCATCAAGAGGCTTATTAAGTGCCGCTGTTTTATTTTAATTTATAGAATAAGGGTGACTAACGATCACGCAGCCCACTTAATGGTAAGCACGACTAACTGCTGTGGCTCATAAACACCTACATGTATTCTCGATAAAGAATCGAAATTTAAGTCACTCATAAGTGATACTGTAACTTAGATAGAAGGCCACGTTAGCTGTAAAAGGGGCCACCGGTTCAAACTCATATACGAAACACAGCAGTATGATTTTGCTATTTCACGCTGGCATTCTATGAGAGTGTTATCTTTCTTTGGTCGAGTAGACCCACTCGTGCTGCAGACCTTTGGTAGGTACGTTATAGCGTGATTCAACGTAGTTGACGTTGAGTGCGTTAATAATAGTTCATTTTAATAATTTTAAAATACTGATTTTTTGGTATCTGAAGAAGATAAAACACTATAGTGGCTCGTGATCAGTTATTTGTTTTCTATTGTACTTCCACCTTCACATAAGTCTTTCCATTAAAAGTTTCGAATAGAACCTTTTCACGACCCATTTATTTTGCAAGCGGAGGCATTAAAAATCTCCAATCATCATTTGTTTACATATTACTGGCACAAATAACTTCTCAAAAGCCTTTCCCCGATTGTTTTTTCTTTTTAAAATCATGATTGACTACCGATTCGCATACTTGAGAGAAGTTGATGTCCGTCTCTTTCATCAATGGTTTCATGCTAAAAAAAAATCGACTTTAGGTTGTATTAATATAAATTTTAGAATACTTTGTGGTACTTATTAAAAGTAGTGGTAGTATGTTGTATCAAGTAAATCATAACTTGATTAAAAATGAATTTTTAACGCATAATAATAAGATCTATTATTGACTGTTTTGTGATGGCTAGTGAGTGGTATTAGGTAGTTAAAAGTAGAGAATGCTTCCGTTAATAGAATTTTAATGAAGAAATGTCAGGCCCGGCGCCGAAGTTGTGCATGTCATGGCTATCTTACGTGCTCCACGAGTACGTGTCCGCTAGAGTACGGTCAGGAAAAAAATTTGGAGTGCAAATTCTTACGACTTTTTTTTCTTTTTGACTTATTTTACAGCGATACAATAACATGATATATGATTTATAATAAATGAATAAAATACGTAAAAAAGTTTTTATAATAAAACTATCGATATCAATGATAGATTGGAAGCAATCGTTACTCTATTTAATCAAGTGTGGCGATTATAGAAAATCATTCCCATTATACCAGCAACATCATCAGTCTGTAAAAATTCGTTGTTGGAAATGGGCCTCTCCCATAGAATTTGCCTTAATCATCACGCTTGGCAGACGGCTTAATGATCGCAGTAACAAACGTCTCGTTAACTCTCTCGTTCTCGTTCTCCATTTATACTTTAAACGTGAAAAGAAAAGGGAAGATCTACCGCCGGGCAAGGTTCAGCCCGTGGAGCGGTCAATGCTCCGTATGTTATTTCGGTGCTGTTCTATACATAGCGCGGTAACTTTGGAAATTTGATAGCGCTATTCAGGCTTCGGTGCGTTTCGCTTGTAGCACGGCGATAGCGCCGCCACATCACCACCCTGCTCAGACCGGAGGTCGATAGTGCAGTCCGATTGCCGGTGAGTCCTTAATGCCAGTAGCGAATGCATGCTGTGTGCGTATGGGCTAGTGACGCCGGTGCGAACGATATACCGGTGTGTAATGCATGCCGTACTACGCACTTGCAAGTGATGCCGTACCGGTGAGAACGATGGACCGGAACAAATGTCAGAAGTCTACCTTATAAATCTGCGGTGAGTTGAGATGAAGACAAGTTGGACTGGCTTGCAGGAGCTGAAGACTGCAGAAGACGATTCTTAAGGTAGGGGTTCTTCAGGATGTTTAATGACGAAGGCTTGAAGTTGTGGTTTTTCGAAGGTTGTTGGTTGCGTGTTCACGTCACGTCGCGGTCACCAATTTGGCCGTGAAGGAAAAAGGAGAAATTTCCCACCGGGCAAGGTGTTCAGTCCGAGGAGCGGCCAATGCTCTGTGTGTTATTGGAGTTGTTCTATATATAACGCGGTAACTTCGGCACTTTGATAGCGTGATTCAGGCTTCGGTGCGTTTCTGTTGTGGCGTGACGACACGCCGCCACCATGCCACTGCTGCGCCCCGCCACTGGTCTGGGTATTTGGGGACTTATGAGAACGTGGGGTGGCGGATTCTCTTTCGTTCGTAGATAAGTACCGTGGTAACTCAGGAGTTAAGTGCTCGCCGTAAAGTTCATACGACACGTATGGTAACAAACGGCAACGTGTTCGCTTATAATATAAAATAATATGTTATTACTTTTGCTGACGCTACAGCAATAAGCGTTGGACTATATTTGGCGAATCTATTCCATCAAAGAGAATATAATAATTACTCTATTACAGTTATAGATGGCGGCGATACGGGGGCTGGCAGAGTCGATAGAAATGAAGCAATTGCCCTCCGCCTCCAAGGCAAATCAGTTACTGAGGCCCGGACAGCGTGATTCTGCAGTTTCAAACCAATATGGGTAAAATATTCTAGCAATTGAAATTAATTTTACCTTTTCTGATATTTTACGACATCTATTAGCGATTGTCAATCCATTATTATTATTATTATTACAGGGCTTCACTAGTCGGCTGAACAAGCATTTTCCAATTGCCTTGAAACATTGAGCCAGAATCAGATCAAAGTCTAGTCTGCATTCACGTACAATAAGTACAGCACTGCATAACACAGCATTCCTCAATAGATTTGCCATTCATATTTAAGCGTAAAACGAGCTAAGAACCCATCTGATAGCTACTACAGCTCATGTCTCATGAGCAACAAAGAAACAACTTCAAACAAAGAACGTCACAGAAATGTGTACTCCTGAGGACTAAGTAGCATGCCGAATAGCCCTGAGTGTAGTCAATATTTGCTGTGATGTGAGCCCAATCAGAACCGTCATACAAATATTTTCAAAGATCTGCCTAAGTGCGGGAAGTCATCTCGGTTTCATAGATTATTTTGAAACTTTTTTTTAAATAAGAGAATTGAATTGAGAATTTGGCAGCCCAGTAAATAAGCACGGAGTAACTTTTTGTGACCTACTGTTTCATGTATGGATGTTTTTTTTTTCATATTTTTATAAAACCTCCGTACAATACATAGATAAACTAGCTGGCCAGGCAAACATTGTTCTGCCCTTTTCGACGACCCTTCATAAAAAAATATTCAGTGTCACTTAACGGGATAAAAACTGTCCTATCTCTCAAGTTGGACCAAACTGCACAGAGTGTGCAAAATTTCACTGTTCAGTAGTTTAGGAGTACATCGCGGACAAACAACGTGACACGTAATTTTTATATATAAGGATTACTAATGTGAGTATAACATTTTTGTTTTAAAAATAGTGTTGTTTGTGTGTTTACTTTAAAATTCATAACGAATACAAACATCCCGCGGAAACAATTCGAGTCAAAGAAACATTTTTCATTTCGCCTCGAATAACTTATAATTCAGGCACACCCTCAAACGGCGGGGGGGCTATTGGAGATATCAACATAAATCTCCTGAAGTTGGCTGGCAGGCCGCTTGGCAAGTCTCGGAGGCTGCCTGCCAACTTGTGCTTCCGCCGATCCGGCGGTCGACGGTTCAACGCTGCTGTGAGTGCCGAACATTAGAATAATATGATTTAGATAGGTTTACCATATTAGGTTTGGCGTATTAATTTTTAGCTATAACTAATTTTATTAAATTTTTAAGTAGTTACTTCAAGAAATTGTTGTTCATCATTAAAATCAACGTTAATAATAATAATAATAAATCTTAATTATAATCTTTTTACTGGTAATAAATCATTCCATCTTAATTCTCAGGGGTAGCCAGCAGTGAAGGCCGTTCACTGCTGGCCGTATGATGAAGCTCAAGGTCGCTCAGCGAACTATGGAGAGGGCTATGCTCGGAGTTTCTCTGCGTGATAAACTTAGAAATGAGGATGTCCGCAGTAGAACCAGAGTGACCGACATAGACCAACGGATTAGTAAGCTGAAGTGGCAATGGGCCGGCCATACAGCTCGAAGAACCGACAACCGATGGGGAAAAAAGGTTCTCGAGTGGCGGCCTCGTACCGGCGGACGAAGTGCAGGGCGTCCCCCCACTAGATGGAGTGACGACCTGGTAAGCTATGCAGGAAGTCGATGGATGCAGGTGGCTCGGGACCGTGCTTTGTGGCATTCCTTGGGGGAGGCCTATGTTCAGCAGTGGACTTGTGAAGGGCTGTAATTATGATGATGATGATCTCAGGGGTAGCATCTACATTTTGATACAAATCGAGGACTAAAAGTAAAGTTATAGCCTACATACGTCCCACTGCTGGGCACAGGCCTCTTCTCATTTCTGAGAGGTTTTTAGGGCAAGGAAATGTCCGCCGCGCTGCCCCAATGCGTGTTGGCGAACTTCACATGTCTTCGAAATATTTTTTCTTATTTCTCAGACATGCAGGTTTCCTCACGATGTTTTCCTTCACCAGCACGCAAGCATGTGGTAAATCAGCACTTAAAACTGCAATTAACAATTTCATTGGTGTCGGCGGGGATCGAACCCGGGTTGCTCGAGTACTGTGAAGCTTACAGCGAGCACTAACTATCTGAGCTACCACGGCTCGATCGAATCGAGGACCAACCACGTGGATTATGTGCTTGTTTGTCACCCTTACGTCAATTAATGTACTTAATGAAAATATAAAATATATTAAAATATAATTATAAACAATAATCTAATATATAAAAATTATTTTTTGTTTGTTTTTATTTAAGCCGATAACGGTATGTTTATCACATCGCGGTAAAACTTATTTCTTGCACTTGCACTTTGGTTATAGGCTTAGTAGAATTAACTTACTCTAAGTGGCGCCCGAATCGTACCGACAATTTATTTGAAATATTTTTTTTATAGGATAAGGGTGACAAACGAGCACACAGTCCACCTAATGGTAAGTGGTTGCTGCGGCCCATAGACATCTACATCTATCCTCGTTTGCGAATCAAAATGCAGATGCGTTGCCACCCGTGAGGACCAAGATGGAATGCCTCATTTCCAGTAAAAAGGGCCTCCGGCCACCTGCACTCACCAAGCGAAATGCAGAGGTAAACCTTTACTTCACGCTGATATTCTGTGAGGTCGTGGTACCACCCCGGTTCGAGCCGGCCCATCCGTGCGACAGCAAAAGTGCCGCGTGGCTCTACCACTGTTGATACATGTATATCATTTAATTTCAATGAATGTATTATCATTCCTAATTAAAAAATATAACTCTATCAGATTTAAAACAATATTTCCACAATTATTTCTTCTGCGGCAGCAACGCGCCGGGTACCAGCTAATAATATCATAATTATTAGTGTTTATAGCTATTCTAAATTCAAAACGAAGCATTTATATAGTACCTATAGAGTTTCTGTAGCCTCTGTATTTTTATTTTCTATAATCGTTTTCTAAATTACTATATAAAGAGGGGGTTTTGGCGGGAACTTGACCTGCGGCGGTTTGTTGCTCCTGTATTATTGTTTAAATAATGGTTTGAAGTGGACTTTGATATATAAAAGTGGTGCGATTTTGTGTATTAAGTGTCTGCGCATGTGAACTATTAGTGGAAACTGTGAAACAAGTGCTCTGATGGTGATGGATTCTCAAGATAGCTGTTTGTTTGCATAGGCGCCTTTAGATACCATCGCCAACTGTCAGCTGCCTGCTGGCTCAAGTTGCCGTCAAAATCTCCCAAGGGCTGCACAATGTGACGCATCAACATATTGTGAAGCAGAGAACTATGAATAAATTATAATAAACCGAATAAAAATACTCAAGACTTGGCCTAAAGGTCTAGATACCAGGCCATAAACTCCAAAAAAAATCTATATAAAGATATTACTGTGTGACAGATACTGCTGTTTTGGTTTGAAGGGTTCATTATAATTACATCCTGTGAAAATTTTCATTTTAGTATCAGGGGTAACCCATCTGCGGCCTTCTTTGTGGCTAGTTGGCAAACTGTGTAGTAGTCGCAGATGGATAGTTATTTCAATCTTAAAATTTAAAAAGCAATGAAAATTCAGACAAATGCAAGTGCTATCGCTAAATCTAACCACACGGCACCGTTGCATCAAAACTGAATCTAACCCAAAAGTGCGATCAGACATCCGTTGTAGGACAGGGCTGCCACGCCACTCACACGGGACATTTTTTGCTATTAATTATTATAATGCGCTTTCCTTTGTAACATTTTTACTAACTATTTTAATACTATGTTGATTTTATTCGCTTATGTATGTGAATAGCTCTTTCAATTCCTTCAATCCAATGAAACTAGAAATTGAGCTTGACTTTTAACTTTCAACTAAAATAAAAAGCGAGATCAACTATGAAAGAAATTAAAGTGACGCTTTTCATTGTAAATAAAAATCATATAAAAGATAATATGATCTTAAAAAGTGTTAATTTTTCTTTTGAATACTTTATTTCAAGGGCATATTTCTGAAACAATTTTCTAGATCACTAAGATCTAAAATATCAGCACTGTCAGCCCTAATGCGGACAAACCCCAAAGAAACGCAGCAGTTGCGGTGAGACGGAGTCATCAGACGTACCATAATTAACCCATTTGTTTGTGACCGCAACGCAGATCTATAACACCTGGGATGCGTTCACATGTTCTGTGTTTTTTTTATAGATAAGAATTTCAAACGAATGCAGTAAGTTGTTAAAGCACAAGAAGGTTTTTTCTCCACCGTAAATGGATGCTGACTGTATCTTTAATATGTCGTATGAAATAAGATTTTCATGGCATTTTCATTGAAATGCTACATCTACGAGCACTTGAAAAAAAAACATGCGTGAGTGTCGTGGAACACTCTATTGGGATTTGGGATGAAGTTCCTTTCGTAGTGTATTCTTATTGATAAAAATATTATATTATTGATTAACAAATACAAATAAATTAATTACTACTAAAGTTTAAAAAATTATTATTACTAAAATAAATAAAATGAAGCGTCATTTAAAATAATATTTCTTTCATGGCAAGATAAGAAAAAGTGCAAGGGAGTTGGATATTATTCCATCTCGCTTGCACTATAGAAAGGGGGTCGTAACGGAAAAATCTTACACATTTTCTCGCCTAGCCCCCATCCGTCAAGTTCGTACCGTGCGATAAGGAACTTCGTTCCAAAAAGTGTTCGTTCCAATACGCCAAACCGTTCTTACAACCGTTATTCCAGACGTAACCAATATTTGTTATACATAAATTAGCTAGTTTGAAGGTTTTTTAATACAATATTACTATTGATAGAAAAGCATCATTATTGTATTTAACAAAGAATTAACGACATAATTAATTTAAAAAAAAAAACAAAAATCACACTTAATAATAAATCTAGCATACATTTCTTGTATACATTAAACAAAAAGTGCCGCGAGTGGAGTGTGGACAAAATTATTAGCAGGCTTGCTTGCTTTGTCTTACGTCGCAAGTCGTCCATCTGTTAGCGAAGTGTGCTGTATATAGTGTTCAAAGCGACAAGTTGCTGTGTAATATGTATGTTACAACGACGTAAATACTTTGTTAGCATACTATTGTTAATACCACTTGAGCAAAACAGACTTTACTTGCGTAGAATTATGGTATAATTTTGAGTAGTAGCGAAGACATTATAGTATGTTTAAATGGTTCTTACGATACATTAATATATTTACACGAATAATATACATTGTAATATATTGGGTATATAGGGCTGGATCTTGTTTCATTTTTGAGAGGGTTTTTTGGCAAGGAATTGTCCGTCGTGCTGCAACCATACGTTTTAGAAGACTTTACGTGTGTTCTAAATGTTTTTCTTTAGCCTGAGTACGTGGTAAATCAGCACTTAAATTGCAATTAACAATTTAATAGATGCCGGCGAAAATCGATCCCAGGTAGCTCGCGTACTTGTTAGTGTGTTGTATAGGGCTCAATGTTTCAAAATGTGTCTATTTCCGTAATGTTAATTCGTAATTTTTAAGACTTTTCATTCTAAAAGGCGTGCTATGCCCATATTCGGATCAATACTTTGGAGGCATTTCATTTTAGTCCTCAGGGATAAAAACTGAATCGGGAATAGATTTGGGTCCTACAGGTTACAAGCATACTCTTACCATCAAGGGCATTGTTTGCTCGTTTGTCAGTGTAATTTAATTTGATTAAAGATTAATTATGTTAACAATCATGATCATCATCTTCACGCCCGAAATGTCCACTACTGAAAAAGGGCCTCGCCCGTGAAGCGGTAGTATTTGCCGCAGTTTTTATTATTTCGAGTTGTTATCAGGAAGATGCTGCTGTCCATCTCCTGTTTCATTTGTTTCAGTTTCGTTTGTTAATTAATAGGGCACTCTCACTCACTTTTTTTTGTTTATACTCTACGATGATAAACTAAAACTAAACAGGTTAATCACATCCTTGATCAAGTTAATCCTAAGATACATCTATCTCACAGCTGGACACAGGTCTCTTATTTCTGAAATGGAGCAAATGAGTCTGCCATGTTGCTCCAGTATGGCGGACTTTACATTTTACTGCATTACTTTATTTTATTTTTTTACTTTCTTAGGCATTCATTATTTCCTCGATTTTTTTCTTCTCTGCCGAGAGCGTGGTACATAGTGTGAGCGTGAGCTCTTAAAATAACTATTAATAATTTTGTTGGTGCTACTGAGGATCAAACTTGGGTTGCTCGTGTCCTGTGAAATTCACGGCGAGCTCCTCAACTACCACAGTTCACGTTCATAAATCTAAATAACATTCTTTTACCTCCATTATCCTTTTGACCGAAATATATAAATGACTGCATTAAAAGGTATGAAACGTTTAGTTACGTTGTACTATTGACACGATTGACCTGCATCGTTATCGAATCGATTTTACATTTCACGATGCCGATAATCGATTAGTTATTTCGAATATTGGTAAGTAGTTAGTAGCCTATATTCATTGTCACGGCCTAAGTGAGTGTATGTCGACTTCGTTTCAAGAATATAATCCACGAGATGGCGGAGAGCCAGAGTGAAGGTAAACTCTTAGACCTCGGACACGGACCTGCATTTTTATTGTTACACATATGTAGTTAGTGGAAAAGAGGCATTCTATCTTAGACCTCACAGCTAACAACGCATCTGCATTTAATTCCCATACGAAGATAGTTGTAGATGTCTATGGGCCACAGCAACCATTTACCATCAGGTGGACTGTGTGCTGGTTTGTCACCCTTATTCTATAAAAAAAGTTAATTTACGACGGGCTGTCCATTTTTAAGCGGGTATTTTGCGTGTGAGCAGGAATAATGTAATTATTCGAGCCATCACACATATGTATCTAGGATGTGGTTCTTCACTGCTTGTCATATGATGAAGCACAAAGTCGCACAATGGACTATGGAGAGGGCTATGCTTGAAGTTTTTCTGCGTGATAGACTTCATAAAGAGGATATCCGCAGTAGAACCAGAGTTACTGACGTAGCCTAACGGATCAGTATGTTAATGTAGCAGGCCATATATCTCGAAGAAGCGACAATCGATGGGGAAGATAGGTTTTCCAGTAGCAGCCTCATAACAACGGTAAGCGAAGTATAGGTCTCCAGGCCTCTGTTCAGCAGTGGACTTGTGATGGGCTGTAATGATGATGATGATGATGATGGTATAGTACAAAATATGGTTTATTCTTCTTGGTTCATTCTTCTTTATCTAAGAACCAACTCGTAAAAGTCCACAGCTATAGCTTTATTGGATTACTGTCTAAAATTTTATATCATTAATATTTTAAATGTCAAAAAATGTTCAATAATGTTTTGTTCAATATTGTTTAACTAAATTCTGCCGCCAAATAGTAGTACAGGAGTACATTCCATCTTAGACCTTGTTGACAACGCATCTGTAGCCTTTTTTTGTTTAAAGTTGGTTACAGCTGACCATGGACTTCTGTAGCCGTTTACCATCAGGTGGAATGTAGTCCGCTAGGCACTAATTTGATAAAAGAAAAGAAACAACGCAGTAACGCAATGACTAAGCGTTTGATTGTGGCGCCGCTTCGGCTTCGGATCAAGTGTTTGTATGGCCTACAAATAGTTTTACCAGATCTGGATATTTGTCTATGGACAAAACCGTACTGTGCACTTATTAATAAAATAAAAAAGAAACACAAAAGGGATTATCCGAAAAACTGATCGCTAAGATTGGCGAACAATCCTAACAGTGATCACGCACGCTAAGTCGGAAGTCGCGCGTCGTCGAAATCTGACAATGGTGAACGCTAAGTGCCTTCAATCAATTATGGAAGCAGTTTTATCTTGCAATCTCTGTAGAAGTTTACCCATGTGGATATTTGCGGCTAGAATATACATATGTAAGAATCGATTTACGTATTAAAGCGTAAATTTTAACCAAAATATTATATATAAAATCCGTTAAATTTGTTTCATTTAACACGCTTTTTTTATAGGATAGGATGACAAATGAGCACACAGTGCACCTGATGGTAAGTGGTTACTGTGGCCCATAGACATTTACACCTATCTTCGATTACGAATGAATATGCAGATGCGTTGTCACCCGTGAGGACTAAGATGGAATGCTTCGTTTCCAGTAAAAAGGGTCTCCGGTTCTCTACACTCACCATACGAAACACAGCAGCGTTAAGCTGCTATTTGACGCTGGTATTCTGTGAGAACGTGGTCCTTCCTCGGTCTAGGCGACCCATTTGTGCTACAACCATAATATAGCTGCAGCATGGCTCTACCACGTATAAAAATTTTTCTTATTATGGCGTCTCAGTTCATGATTTTCCTTTGATATTAAGCTTTTATTTCTCTGATTCATATTTAAGAAATATGTAAAGGTAAAGAAAAGGTACAGCCTATTATATATCTCTTTCGCGACACTCGCCTCCTGGCTCAGCTCCAGTAGGTGTTGACGGTTTTTTTTTAAATTATTATAAGCCAGTGCTTGACTACAATCACATCTGTTGGTAAGTGGTGATGAAATCCTAGATGGTATATTGTATCGTCTTAGCGTTACAAAAGCCTATTCAGTCTTGCAATAAAACACTAAGGATCGGTATCGGATGGAATGACAGACGCCAGCAAATCATTTTACTTCTTTGCCTTACGCATTACGAAAGGTAATTAAGTACTCGAAATACTTAATCCCTTAGATATGCAGGTTTCCTCAAGATGTTTTCTTTCACCGTAGAGCAACGTGGTGAATCAACACTTTAAATTGCCATTAACAATTTCAATGGTGCCAGCGCGAGTTACTTGCGTACGTCATATTACAGCGTACGCTACTCTACCACGGCTCTTTTAAGAAATATGATTTCATTGAACTAATTTAACATTATACGCGTGTATACGTTATACGCGAGCATGATACGCGTCTGTTAAACTGTTGCCTGCAATTATTGATTTAAGCTTCTGTACATAATAACACTATTGTTACTGTGGAGCATGTAGACCGTGCCTTAGTTTTTTTTTTTTAATTTTGATACACGTTCATTCATTCAAATTTTGAAAATACGGATTTAGACGATTGACATCAGCATATAGAGAGATCACGAAACATGTACACGGAATGAAACTGTATATAAATCCAACCGTAGTTTCTCCAACGGTACACTTTTAATCCTCAGTCAGTCTCAGAGTGTTCTTACGAACGCTCGAACTCTCGCAAAACTGCTAGAGTTGCTATCGATATTGCTATAACATGATACAAATTATAGATACATATGTAATATGATAACAATGATAGTCTCGAGCCACCTATGATGACGCCGAAAATTGGTGGTGGATTCTTTTAAGCCCCCTCTACATCAAATCGGGTCGCATTTTTCACAGAATTAGGGTGACAAACGATTACACATACCACCCGATAGTAAGTGAATGCTGTGGCTCATAGACACCCATATCTATCCTCGATTAAGAACTAAAATGCGTTGCCACCCCTGAGGACTTAGATGGAATTCTTCGTTTCCAGAAAACGAGGTCTGAGGTCCTCTATACTCACTTTAGGAAACACAATAGCATTACGTTGCTATTTAACGCTGATATTCTTAAAGAGCGTGGCTCTCCCCCGGTTGAGCCAACCCATTCGTGCTACAACCATAATATAGTTGTAGTGTGTCTCTACCACTAAGCAATACTAATCGATACACGTACTATATAGAAATAATTACAAATCATTCAAAGATTACTGCTAGCTTCCCAGTATTGTGACAATACTGCAAAAAATATCGGAAAATCTATCAAACGCCGGTCAATGACACGGTCAAAGAAAACTATTGTTGTTAAAAAATTTAAAATGAAGCGATAAATTACAAGTTTTAGGCGCGATTTTTTTAAGTTGACGTGCAAAAAGCTTCGGAAATCTGCCTCAGGCATCGCACCTGTCGGCCGACTGTTGGTCCGCTCGTTAGCGACACGCGACCGCGAAGAGCGAGCATGATACGCGTATGTTAAACTGTTGCCTGCAATTATTGATTTAAGCTTCTGTACATAACAACACTATTGTTACTGTGGAGCGTGTAGACCGTACCTTAGTTTTTTTTTTTAATTTGATACACGTTCATTCATTCAAGTTTTGAAAATACGGATTTAGATGATTGACATCAACGTATAGAGAGATCACGAAACATGTACACGGAATGAAACTGTATGTAAATTCAACCGTAGTTTCTCCATCGGTACGCTTTTAATCGACAGTCAGTCTCAGAGAGTTCATACGAACGCTCGAACTCTCGCAAAACTGCTAGAGATGCTATCGATTCTTAGGTCTAGCTGTGTTGTGATTGACTCTGATACTGTATCCATGTCGCCCTAAAGTTTTACCTTACAACATCGGATACCGGTACACTAAATCATAGTTTATAGCTAACAGGTCCTAACTTACAAAATTAGTTACTACAATAAGGGCATCCACGACTTTTTCTGCCACCAGGACGGCGCCACTTTACAGTGATGTAAATCATTTGACAGATTTAATAGCAGGGAAGAAAATTTCTTAGGAAAATTAAAAGGCTAATGTTTCTTTCTGTATTAGTTATATCTTATATTAATTAGATTAAAAATCATTAAACCAAACCATAAATATAACTGAAATTAAAAAAAAAAACATAAAAAAGAGGTAGGTATAAACTATAAAAAATGAAAGATCCAATCACTGAAGCATTGTGTTGTGTGTTAAAATAACACTCTAGAAACTGATAAACTATTATTTAAAATTAATTTCTCAATTAAGTGACGCAGTGTAACAAAAACCTTTCCTCAGTCACAACTAGCGACATCTGGTGAGTGGAAGATTATTAGCCCTCATTGCAACAATAGCAGTCTTTCTGCTTGTGAATATTGACTGCAGAGCGTTTTTGGGTCAGTTCGAGTATCCCGCTCAATATTTATTAGTGGCCTAGCAGTCCTGGAAGAATCATTACAGGAGAGGATCTCATCATCAGGAGGACAAGAGCAGCGCGTCGTAATGCCGACTCCACTCCATCATAATATTGATCACTGCAACAGCGGTATGACCCCGCTAATCTTGCGGGGGATAATATGAGTAGTGCCTTGCTTTTCATAACTGACTGCTACAGGAAAAACAACAAGAGTTCTCGACGTGGTCTAAAATTGAATAGGAAGGCTTCATCTTCATCATCATTACCATCATAACAGCAGCTGTCTGAAGTCTACTGCTGAACATTAGTCTCTCCCGAAGAAAGCCACAAACCTGAGCCATCTGCATCCATTGGCTTCCTGTATCTTTTACCAGATTGTCACTCCATCCAGTGAAGGGCCACCTTACATTTCACTTACCTGTACGAGGCTGTCATTCAAGAATCTTTATTCTCCATCGATTGTCGGTTCTTCAAGCTTAATGTTCAGCCCATTGTCTCTTAAGATACTTAAGTGTTCTGTTGGTCTATATCGTTGCCATTTCAGCTTAGTGGTTTGTTGGTGTATGTATTATCCTGGTTCTACTGGCGATATCTTCATTACGAATTCTTTCACGCAGAAAAAGTTCGAAGGTAGCCTTCTCCATTACTCGGCAAAATGAGGATACACGTAAGAGAACCATCCATCATCATTAATAAATAAACTAAGCTGATGTAATTAATGCTATTTTACCGAAAAGATTATACGGTATTTTGAATAAACGCAATGCTATTATTTTCTCGTAATTTAAATTCAAATTCCCAAATTTTTTACTCAACCAGCGGTGTAATTAACTTTTAATAAAAATGAATAAAACTTTCGAACTAGAGAAAATAAAAATTCATTTTAATCCACAATTATACGATCCTCCAACCATTCATAAAAAATACCGAAGAAATTGGCCCGAGACAAGTAAGAAGCCTATCGAGAAACGGACAATGGTAAAAAACAAAACCGCGAAATCGAATAAAAAATTGATAGGTACCGGACGTCGACAGTCTACAAAACGTGCGTGACAGTTGACGCGTTTTAATCGATCTGGCGCGTGGTCCGATGCAAAAATCGATTATCAACTTTACTGCATTTTATTCGCTGTAAAACTGTAACGGTCAACGTTCATCTTTGAACATCAACAACTTCTTCGTCATCATCCATACACATATAAATGAAATTGACAGACAGTCTGTAATATTGAAATAACTGGAATCTGTTAAGCTCAGGTGTTGTTCAAATTTTTTGTGCCTGTCTGTCCGTCTATCCGGTTTAATCTTGGAATAGTCATTTCTAAGATTACACCGGATAGACCAATTGTGATGAAACTTTAGGAACAGAAAGTGAACAATGACAATAGGGTGTATATTATCCTAAAAACTTTGAAGTTTTTTTTTATAATAGCTCTATAAATTGGTTTAAGAAATGATTTATCTATTATTAATCTTAAATCTAAATAGCGCCACATTGATAGATCTTATCCAGACGAAGCGGGGGAGGGGGGGGGGAGGGGGGGGTCGCGAGTCAACAATATTTAACTCTGTTGTAAACGAGATGTATGTCATTACCTTACTCGCCCTTTTTAAAGCTACCCTTTGATTTGAGATGTCCACCTGCAATGCCTACTTTTCGTCTGATTTTAGTGGTTAATACGAGTATTATATTAGGCAATATTTTGCGATTTTGCTTTTTATGAACCTTGGCAATTGAACATATGAGGTAAGACTGTTTCTAAATATTTTAGGAAAAACACTTTTCTCTAACGCACAAAAGTAATAGCGTTTTCTACGCTGTTCTCAAGACTTTATTTTGCATTTCAATGGGTAGACTTCACATCCTTATCAACTTTACAATCCATTACATTTACATTGCTGAACATAATCCTCCTCTAAATAATGCTAAAACACGGTTTTGAGCCACCTGCATCCATCGACTTCCTGCATCTCTTACCAGGACGTGGTCACTCCATCTAGTGGGAGGCGCACTAAGCTTCCCTTACAAGTACTAGGCAAAGAACCTTTCTTCCAGATTCGTTCTCGATTCTTCTAACTAGATGACCGCACCGGACTTCACGGTTCACAACACTTAAAATAAATGTAATTTCATAATTGCTGGTAGGTACCGGGCTTGGCTTACTCGTTTACTGTGCAATACAAACTAACGTTTCGTGGGTTTATTTGTTTTTTTACGTGGTAGATCCACGCTGTGTAAGCACGAACGGGTCGGCTCGACCGGAGTAGGACTACGCTCTCACGGAATACCAGTTTAATGCTGCTCTTTCGTATGGTGAGTGCAGATGGGCCACAGCATACACTCACCACCAGGTGGACTGTGTGCTCGTTTGTCACCGCCATTCTATAAAAAAATGTTTTGCTCGAATACTTCTGGCACCATAGATTTTCCTGCACTGTTGATAACTTTAGGCTACCACGAAAAAAACGTGAATTAGAGCCTGTAATCAAACTTGTTCTCCTATCTGTAACTTTACAAAAACAAAAATAATTTTACTAAATAAAGGGATGTACACTTGGTAAACAAATATAATCTAGTAATACCAGTTAATCGACTCCAAAAAGTAAATATCAAATTCTTTCACAGGGCCATGTAGGTATACGTTATTGCAACAAAGTTCCAGAAAATATACGAGGGCTCTCTATTACTAAGTTTAAATATTTTATTCCTAACACAGACTATAAAAAGGGTTATTAAAAAAATGTATACTTAATAATAAACACTGCGAATTGGTAGCTCAGATGGTTAGCGCTCGCTGTAAATTTCACAGTACGCGAGCAACCCGGGTTCGATCCCCGCCGGCACCAATGAAATTGTTAATTGCAATTTTAAGTGCTGATTTACCACGTGCTCGGCGGTGAAGGAAAACATCGTGAGGAAACCTGCATATCTGAGAAATAAGAAAAAAATCGAAGACATGTGAAGTTCGCCAACACGCATTGGGGCAGCGCGGCGGACATTTCCTTGCCCTAAAAACCTCTCAAAAATTAGGGGAGGCCTGTGCCCAGCAGTGGGACGTATGTAGGCTGTAACTTTTAACTGCGAATGATGTGATCGCTTCCAAGCTGTTTCATAGATGAAATTTGTGAGTACAATCTATTTTAATTGTATAATTTCACTGTGGAAAAAGTCACGCTAAATTGCTTGCTGAATCTTTCTACGACAGAGGTTTTTCTAAACCATTAAAAGTAAAAGAAAAAGATGCTTCCATCCATCCATTACTGCCTATAAATTTCTCTGCTGAACATAGGCTTACCCCATAGATAGCTTCATAGACGGGACTTTGCCATGGTTGCCATGCTTGGCAAGCGGGTTGTCAACCGCTGTTTTTTATTATTTAGATTTTTTATCAGGAAAATACTTCTGCTCACTCCTGCTCCAGTTTCCCTCTGTCGCCTCTTACGACACCCACGGGATGATACAGGGTAGTGGATATTCTTACACCGCCATGGTTAGCTATGATAAAAATTACTTCAGCAGTAGTAAAAGAAAAAAAAATGCTTGCAATAAGAATTATTCATTATCTATATTGAATAAAAATATTCTGATTCTATTCTATCATTCATTCATTTCATTATCATATATTTCTATATTCTATTCAGATCGGGACAGACCAAAACAGACACTGTTGCTTGGAGGTACAATAGGAGGAGGTGAAATAGGTACGAAAGTAGTACCTTGTAGTATAGTTGTAGCACGAATGGGTCGGCCCGACCGGGGAAGGACCACGCTCTCACAGAATACCAGCGTAAAATAGTAGCTTAAAGCTGCTGTGTTTCGTATGGTGAGTGTAGAGAACTGAAGACCCTTTTTACTGGAAAAGAGACATTCTATCTTAGTCCTCACGGCTGACCACACATCTGCATTTTAATTCACAAACGAAGATAGATGTAGATGTCTGTGCCACAGCAACCACTTTTTTTTATAGGATAAGGATGACAAACGAGCACACAGTCCACCTGATGGTAAGTGGTTGCTGCGGCCCATAGACATCTACATTTATCCTCGTTTACGAATCAAAATGCAGATGCGTTGTCAGCTGTGAAGACTATGCCTCATTTCCAGTAAAAAGGGCCTCCGGCCACCTGCACTCACCAAGCGAAACGCAGAGGTAAACCTCTACTTCACGCTGGTATTCTGTGAGGTCGTGGTACCACCCCGGTACGAGCCGGCCCATCCGTGAGACAGCAAAAGCTGCCGCGTGGCTTTACCACTGTTAAAAACTTACCATCAGGTGGACGGTGTTATCGTCTGTCATCCATATTCTATAAAAAAGCCTCCCCGTCACTCCTGACAATATATATTAAACAGTATTATACAACCTTTACAGAAGAACTCCTGAGCAATAATTAAAAATTTTGTACAAATGACTTCAATATAAATTATTAAGAATAACTTAAAAACTATTTATCAGACCTCGATCAAATTTATATGGAGTCACATGAGAAGCACCAGCAT
Organism: Parnassius glacialis; assembly: GCA_033319125.1. NCBI lineage: Eukaryota > Metazoa > Arthropoda > Insecta > Lepidoptera > Papilionidae > Parnassius > Parnassius glacialis. The sequence continues at coordinate 37,747,792 of JAVANC010000018.1, forward strand.
TCAAATAAAAAAAGAATCATCGAAATCGATTCACCTAGAAAAAAGTTATGAGGTAACACATATAAAAAAACATACAGTCGAATTGAGCACTTCCCCTTTTTTAAGTCGGTAGAAAAAGTAGTCCAGCCGCCAAGTAACTGGTAAACATAACTTCCGATAATATTATTAGCGTCGCTCTATAGCCACGCTGCAGCTATATTATAATTACATCATAAATGGTTCGGCGCGACCGGGCTCTCACAAACTACAAACGTAATTCTTCTGTACTTGATTAGCTATGAGAACTGGATACCCCTTTCATTGTTGTCGAGATATACCATCAGGTATAATGCAACTAGGCAATGTCATCAGATAATATCATGAAAAATGTAATCACAAAGCTGGAGCCTAAATCATCTACATCGATCTGGCTTCCTGAAAGCCTTAACTGATCGTTACATCATCTAGTAGATGATCGCTTTACACGTTGTTGTCATTAAATAACTTTTCTTGCTTAAAATTTGAACGAGATATCATCATCATTTTTTTATAGGATAGGGTGACAAACGAGCACACAGTCCACCCGATGGTAAGTGGTTGTTGTGGCCCATAGACATCTACATTTATCCTCGTTTGCGAATCAAAATGCAGATGCGTTGTCACCCGTGAGGACTAAGATTTTCCAGTAAAAAGGGTCTCCGGTTCTCTACACTCACCATACGAAACACAGCAGTGTTAAGCTGCTATTTAACGCTGGTGTTCACTGAGAGCGTGGTCATTCCCTGTTCGAGCCGACCCATTCGTGCTACAACTATACCAGTAATATAGCTGCAGCATGGCTCTACCACGTAACATTGCATCATCATTGCAGCCCTTCACAAGTCTACTGTTGAACGGTAGGTGAAGTGTGGGGCAGCGCCCTACTAGATATGAGTGACAACCTGCTTTGCTTAGGGGAGGCCTATGTTCAGCTATGGACTTGTGAACGAGATAACCTGTTTGTAATTTATTAGGTTGATACAGTAGAGAACATTCAATTAAAGCTACTCATCCACTTACGTAAAGAATACATGAACGTTCGGAACATAGTTCTTAAACAACCGAATGAAAATATACGTGAGCAGTTATTTCATCTCGTAATAAAGTGGCGCGTTTCTATTCTATGCCCCTGGAAGATTACTAAGATAATAGCGTTATAAATGAACACGATCCTCGTCGCGAAATATAAAAACACCGCCGAAAATCTCCCTCAGTGTTATCTTAGGCTCTCCGAAAATATTGGGCTCGCTAAGCGAAGAATAACAATGGCGTCTGCGCAGTGCCCGGGGAGGGGGATAATTTTGTCTGCCCCCCCCCCCCCTCCCCACTCTTACCATTTTATGTATGTGTTGAAAAAATACTAGATAATGTTTTCTTTAAAATTTAGGTCGACGTTCACTTGTTACAGATTATTTAAAATATCCGTTTGCTTACATTGTTTTCATGAATCATGTTATTTAGTGCGTTTAAAGGAATTAGTCGTGTGGTGCGGCATAAGTGAATCCATCATCCCATTTCGCCTCATGGGTAGGGTAAAAGGTCGCCTCTGTATATGAGACATTTTTTTAGACTAAGCATGATAAACGAGCACACAGTCCATCTGATGGTAAATGGGTGTTGTGGCCCATAGACTACTACATTTATAGTCGATTAAGAATCCAAATGCAGATACGTTGCTACCCTTGAGGGTTAAGATAGAATGCCTAGTTTCTAGTAAAAATGGTCTCCGGTTCTCTACACTCACAACACTAAACATAATAGTATTAAGCTACTATTTTATGCTGGTATTCTGAGATCGCGGTCCTTCCCCAGTCAAGTCGAGCCATTTGTGCCACAACCATAATGTAGCAGTGTAGCACGTATAGAAAATGACGATCCCATATGGACGATCTATATGGGCTGGGGGAAAAACGTTCTCGAGCGGCGGCCTCGTACCGGTGGACCAAGTGTAGGGCGTCCCCCCACTAGATGGAGTGACGACCTGATAAGATATGCAGGAAGTCGATGGATGCAGGTGGGTCAGGACCGTGCTTTGTGGCATTCCTTGGGGGCGGCCTATGTTCAGCAGCGGACTTGTGAAGTGCTGTAATGATGATGATGATGATGGCTCTACCACGTATAAAAAAATTTATATCTTAATATTGTTGACAACAATACTTGTTTATTCATACAAAACATACTACTAGATCTTTCTATCGTATATAATGCATAAGAAAAAGAAACTAAGAAAATCTTATGCAACGGAAAGCACACGCTCAAGTGTTGCGTTTATAAAAGAGACGCGGACGTTATTTTTGGCAAACGCCAAGCCTCTAGAGGCGACAGCTAATTGCAAGAATTCAAACATCTATGTCAAGTGGTGTTGCTGCATTTTTAAGTTTCTTAACAGAAGAAAATTTCTAAAATATAAAAGAATATTTGATGAATTCCGTAATTTAAAATGATTAATTAAAATTTAAAAAAATCTTTTATTCTGCTTCGCGTAGTATATTTTTTCTTAATAATAATAATAATAATAATAAGAATATACTGTTAGAGAACATTATAGTAAGAGTACAGTTAGAGACTTCCTCGGGGAATGTATGGGGCAGTGGAGTACGATCCTATGTCATCTAGGCGAACGGATGACGGCTGCGGAGGACCACATAAGGATAAGAGGTATCTTCCATCGCGACTGTTTGAGTCCATTTGGTTTTGCTTCTCTCTGAACTCTCTCAGTACCTTACTGGAGGGCACCGGTGGGGGATTTCAGCTTCAAAAAAGAGGTACAAAAGTGACCCACCTTTTCTATATGGATGATCTCAAATTATTCGCCTCCAGTCGCTCCCATCTTATGGAATTGCTAAAGATCACTTGTGATTTTAGCAATTCTCTTAGAATGGAGCTGGGAACGGATAAGTGTGTGGTCTTCCATATTGAGAGGGGTAGGGTAGTTAACTCTGAGGGCATAGACTTATCTATGACCATAAATATAAGAACCCTTTCCGAGGCTGAAACATACCAATACCTGAGTATGTCACAAAATATAGGTATCGATGAGGCGGACATGAAACAATCAGTTTGCGATCTGTTTTATGCACGCTTGACCAAAGTGCTTAACAGGCTTTTGTCGGGCGTGAATGAGACACAGACATATAACGGTTGGGTCATGCCTGTCCTCATGTATACCTTTGGCATATTCTGGTGGACCTAGACCGAACTGAACACTCTGGATAGAAAAGTCCACACTCTTATGACGTCCCATAGGATGCACCATTCGATATCGTGATGAGGCTGCACTTGCCGCGGAAGCATAGTGGGCGTGGCTTTTTAATCTCCGAAATTACTTCCTGACGAGATCGGATGATCCCTTCTATAACGACGTCATTTCTTGCGATAAAGAACTTACCCCTCTATCCTTAGCCAACGTGCGATGGTAATTCCCGGCAGTACAGTGCATTTCCAACCGTGAGACCGTATGGAAGGATAAGTAGCTCCATGGGAGGTATTACAGGGCTCTACATGAGCCATTCGTAGATACGGTCGCCTCTCTTCACTAACTACGCTTTGGTGACTTTTTCGGGGATAGCGAGGGTTTTGTCTGTGCAATACAGGATCAGGTTATTAAGACCAACACCTATCGGAGATACATCCTAAAGGATGGCGCCGTCAACATCTGTCGAGCTTGTCGCCATCTCGGTGAGTTACTTAGGCATGTCATCTCCGGTTGTTCGGTTCTTTCTAACTCCGATTACTTGCACAGACACATTCTAGTAGTCAGGATTCTACACAAAGAGCTCGTTCTGAAATTCGGTCAATGGATTGGAAACTGCCTTATTATAAGTACTTGCCGGAAGTCATGCTCGAAAATGACCGCGCTAGGCTCTCCTGGGACCGGACCATCATCACAGACAGGACTATTCTTGCGAATAAGCCTGATATTGTGCTGATGGACCGGGCACAGTCAAGGATATATTTGGTCGACATTACCATTCCTTATGACGAGAACCTCGTGAAAGCCGAAACAGATAAGCAGATAAAATATCTGGACCTGGCTCACGAGGTGACCGACATGTGGGGTGGTCTACCGACTGAAATTATTCCTGTGGTCGTTTCTGTGAACGGGCTATTCCCATTCAGCCTTTTAGGTCATCTGAGGTGACTGGAACTCCGGGACAGGCCGCTCCAGGATCAAATGCAGAAGGCGATGCTCCTCGATACCGCCCGCATCGTCCGCCGTTTTTTTTTTCCTTTCCCCCTAACCCTCGGCCATTTGGTTTCCCCTGCCGACGGCTTCCATCTGCTTGGGCTTTGATTTATTTATGCATTTTTTGTGTATTTATTTTATTTTATTGATATTTATGTATATTTATCATTTTCATATACACGTTATATATTTATACAGCCCAGTCAGATGAGAAAAATATATAGATACCTTATAAAATAATAATAATAAGCCCCCTAAAATCCAACTACACGTCCATATCGACAATCAGATCACGTGGGGGGCGGACACACGATAAGAAATCACTGGCGTGGCCAACGTGGCCCTGGTAGCCCATTAAAAATGGAGACCAGATCAAAAAGTAAACTGAGAGGGCCGCTTCCCGGGGGCGATCGCCTGGCATACCTGGAGCTGACGCTGGGTGTTTCAGCAGTCAATCTATCAGCGGTGAGGAGTTGAGTAGGCGGGCTCCCACTGGGGATTCATAACCCGAAAATACTACAGGCGACAACGCTGGACTGGACGGAAACACGGACAGTAGAAGCAATAGCCCATATGAGCCTTTTAACCCGAGTACCGCATCATACAATCCCTCGGTACAGACATCACCATCCTCCTCGGGTAATAGGCATTTATCAACGCCGGTCCTGGATGTTGCGCGGGAGGCAAATACATTTTACCCGTTTCCACCGAGGCCGGTAAAACCAGGGTGCGGATGAAATGGAGCAACGAAGTAAATCTATTAATCATGCGCACCTACTACTACGTAACAAAGCTAGAAACTACGTAACAAATAACAAATACTACGTAACAAAGCTAGAAACTGATCTCACCATATATAGGAAAAAACTGCACGAATGTTTCTTACTAAAATATCCAGATGTGAATGTGTCAACAAAGAATTTTTGACCAGAAAAGAGTAATTGAAAGGAATATATATATAGGTTTTTGTTACGATAAGACAGTGCGATTTACCATCTAAGGCGCCACATGCATCACCACTTACCACCAGGTGGGATTGCGGTCAAGCACTGGCTTATAATAGGTAAAAAAAAAGCTTTTATCTCAACGAGTTTCCCCAAAAGATTATCCAATATCGTACGTTTAATTCAGATACATTATGATACGTCATTAATAGAGCATCATTATTAAGTACCGGGGCAAATCTATGTAGCGCATATGCAGCCTTACTAATTTTTTACATAATTGGTCTGTTTGAGACTTTCAGTAATTTTTTTTTATAGGATAAGGGTGAAAAACGAGCACACAGTCCACCTGATGGTAAGTGGTTGCTGCGGCCCATAGACATCTACATCTATCCTCTGTTACAGATCAAAATGCAGATGCGTTTTCACCCGTGAGGACTAGGATGGAATGCCTCATTTCCAGTAAAAAGGGCCTCCGGCCAACTGCACTCATCAAGCGAAACGCAGAGGTAAACCTCTACTTCACGCTGGTATTCTGTGAGGTCGTGGTACCACCCCGGTTCGAGCCGGCCCATCCATGCGACAGCAAAAGCTGCCGCCTGGCTCTACCACAGTTAATTTTCCTGTCAATTGTCAATCCTAAGAACTTAGTGGATACTACCTCTTCTATTTTGTTATTTTCATAATATATAATAATATTTTTGGGATAGCTTTATTTTTGGCTAAAAATACGTATTTAGTCTTGCTTAAGTTTATATATAAAGTGGCTTGAATATCCAGCAACCCACTTCGTAAGATGCGACCGAGGGAAATGTTAGAGAAATCTCATAGTTTTCAATATTTAACAGTAAAACTATCTCGTTTACATAGTGAAGGACGTTCCTTTGGCAATGGTCGACAGCTGCCTTATGCGACATACTTCTTGAGAAAAGGTGTTTTGAGGACAGGTTTATAATTTTTTCCTGTTGTGCACTTCAATTAAAAATATGGTTTGATTACCTATTCCTTTTTATTTATGATTAAAAATATTGCACCAATTTGTATTCGAACAAGGTACCCGTGGAGTTGCACTTATACCGTTTCTTCTTCAGACAGTGGTACTTCGTTTTGACATAATTTGTTAAACGAAATTATGCTGTTATTTTTATATATAATTGAAGTGACAAACCAACTTACTGATGGTTGCAGAGACTAAGATCCTGAAACTATACCAGCTCTCTGTTTATTCCCTCCCTTCAGAACGGAATATAATACTGCTATTTAACGGTAGAAATAGGTAAGAGAGTGGTACCAACCAACCCAGACGGGCTGTTAAGCTACCACCTCAAATGATTTACCACGTGCCAGTGATAAAGCAAGAAATAGTGGAAAAACCTGCATGAATCTTAGACCATTCTACCCAACCATGAATAGCTATTATTACAGGGGCAAGAAAAACTTAACTATTTATTTGTACTACTTTTTATACGTGGTAGAGCCATGCTGCAACTATACTAATAGTATAGTTGTGCACGAATGGGTCGGCTCGACCGGGGAAGGACCACGCTCTCACAGAATAGCAGCTCAATGCTGCTGTGTTTCATATGGTGAGTGTAGTGAACCGGAGACCCTTTTTACTGGAAAAGAGGCATTCTATCTTAGTCCTCACGACTGACAACGCATCTGCATTTTAATTCACAAACGAAGATAAATGTAAATATCTGTGGGCCACAGCAACCATTTACCATCAGGTGGACTTTGTGCTCGTTTGTCACCCTTATTCTATTAAAAAAATGAGAAAGTGATGAGCACATCATAAATTGAGCTACGAAGTTTCGGATCCCAGCAACAACGAACATAAGCATAATAATTCACACATAGCTCGAATCTGACACAGTATCGTACGTAGGTAGTTTTGTAAGTAACGGAATACAAAATAACCGTCTGATCCGAATGTCTTTCATGGTAGGGCATTCTTTTTAATTGAATAAGGTGACAAACGGGCACACAGTCCACCTGCTGGTAAATAGATGCCGAAGCCTATAGATCTACATTTTTCCTTAATTATCAATCAAAATGCAGATGCGTTGTCACCCCTGAGGACTAAGGTAGAATGCCTCGTTTCCAGTAAAATGGTTCTCCTGTTCTTAATACTTGCCACTCGAAACACAGCAGCATTAAACAGCTCTTTTATGCTGGTATTCTGTGGGAGCGAGGTCATACTCCGGTCGAACCGTCCCATTCATGTTACTACCATAAAATAGCAGAAGCGTGGCTCTACCACGTACTCAAACAAACAATTGACCCAGACTCAGGACAATTATTTGTAGACCATATAAATACTTGCTTCTTGCAGGATTTAAAACCGCAGCTCTCAACGTCGCAACTTAATGGTAAGCCTCTGCGCCACGGAGCCATCAAGGTCAATTTTTAGAATAGCTTCTCGAACCATTATTGTAAGGCTGTTCATTGATGCCTTCGGGTATAATCCAGAAAAAACATTTTCTCCCCACCAAAACCTATCCAATCAAAAATTAGCCTAAGGTAGTATATAGGCTCTAACTTTACTATACTTTTTACTTTACATGACAAATAAAACATCGAGGACATACACACACACACATCTTTGCCTTATTATGTTCTTATTTATAAATTAATAATGTGTTTTCCAACGTATAACTTTAAAGAACAAAAAAGGCATGCAGAGTAGAGGGCTCATTGGAAAAAATATAGCTACATTTGATGGAGTGTAGTTTATCTTACAACTGGGAAAACATGTTGAAAAAATATCGTACGCCAAGGAAAATATTCGTAAATGAAAAAATAGCACACGCTCTCTGGCTCAAGGGGTGCCACTTATCTGTGACTTTTTTTTATTTAGTTTACGTATTATTGGTACAAATATATAAATATCAGAAAATTCGACAGCTTGTTAAATAATCATTATCAAAACAAACAAACATCACACATATACAAACAAAGATGGTTATCTCACATTTTCTACCGACTTCAAAAAGGAGACGGTACTCAATTCGACTGTATGTTTTTTATGTGTACCTCATAACTTTTTACTGGGTGTACCGATTTCGATGATTCTTTTTTCATTTGAAACCTGGTGCTTCACATGTGGTCCATATAAATTGATGATTAAGGTCTAACCAATAGTTTTTGAGTTATTCTTGATAATTTATATTGAAGTCGGTTGTACAAAATATTTAAATTTAGTTTATTACTATAACTATTTCTCCAACGTTCTTCATATAACAAGACCAATGGTGAGAATCAGTCAAACTTCTAATACTACAATCACTACTCTGATTGCCAAGTGTGGCGTTTATGTTTACTCTAAATTATCTTAGGATAAGTTAATCCACTTGCAGACTGGTGATGATGATGATAATAAAAATCAAATAAAGAATGGAATAACAACAACGATTTCGTAAGCAAAGTGTTGAGACTTATTGCGATGCCAAATTAACTACAAATAGCTTATACATACATACGTTACAGCTATATTATGACTAAACTAAATGAGAAGAACTACGCCTGCACAAAATACCAGTGTAAAATGGCAACACAATTCTGCTAATATTCATATGGTGAGTGAAGAGAACCGGAGACTCTTTTTGCTGCTAACGGGGTATTCAATCTCAGTCCTCAGGGGTGACGACGCATCTGCGTTTTGATTCATAATCAAAAATAGATGAAGGTGCCAACCAATGGATCACAGCATCTACTTATCATAGGTGGAGTTTGTGCTCGTTTCCTAAAAAATGTTTTTAAATTGTTCAAAAGTGACTATTCACCGTGACACAGTAGAAGGGGTTCATCGTGCTTCTCTAACGCCGCTGACCGGTAAATATCCGCTTTTCTTAATGTTTTTCATGTTTTACTTTTTTCGAACGCATAATCGTGAAGTAAAGATCATCCCCACCGTGTAGAGGCCTCGTAACTCTACTGCCTCATATAATTCCGTGGGTACGTAAGAGGCGACAGACAGAGTTGATATAGGAAATGATGAGCAACATCTGCCCGATAAAAACTCTAAACAATAAAACAACTGTGGTTGCCAACCCCTCTGCCAGGTATGTCAACTATGGCAATTATCCTTCCTATAAGGTAATCTATGCCCTATGTTCGGCAGTAGCCTATTGATAGGCTGTTATAAATTATTGAATGAATGAGCAAGACGATCCCACCAAAAATATGCATATAAAAGGGCGCCAAGTTCAGCTTAAACAACGTTCGGGCGGTCAGCTTAGTTGATAAAAAGTTGAGACCATGAAGCTCCACAGTTCATTTTTGTTATTAGGCTAGGAGACACGTGTAGGTACTTGTTTCACTAATAATTATTTTTATTTTATTAACTATAAATATGGAGTGTAGAGAGAGGGAGGACCATCTGAATATATATATGAAAAGTCTCTAAAAACGTGTCCAATAAGGGTGGTGCTGCAGTAGCGTAGGATAAATAAAAAAAAGCGCCAAAAGTAATTAGAATAAGATGGAGAAATAAACAAGGACCGACCAATCCGCTTGGTTTTGTACTACGTAAGTAGTTGAATTTTGTATATTGGCATTTTACTAACTACTCTAATCATGAAATTTTTTAAATATTAGAATTCAGCTGACTTCACTCCGTTCCCAACAGCTATCTTCATATCGTAGCTTTTCAGACGCCAGCGCTATTGTGGTAGTTTTTGGAACCTCTATTTTCAGTAAATAGTAGACACTTTTTCAACTTTCGCCCCTTATAAGACGGTTCTCCTTGTACTCTACACTCCATATCTATAAAAACCGACCGGTTTAACCTTTCCATCATGAGGATACATAAATATTAAGTATACAATTTATATTCCTACAATTGATTTATAAAAATAATTGGAACATTTTATGATATTTAATATATAACTTCAAGAAAGTCATAATAGGTATTCAAGGACGCCTTATTAAAATGCGTTAAGTTACATATATATTCCGAACTTGGTTGACAAACTCCCTTGTATCTAGGTAACCTCATACAACGAAAAAGCTATAGTGACTCGTGACATTACAGGCAATGACAATTTACATCATCGTCTTGTCTCTTAAAATATCAACCTACCAATGTGTTATTATTACCTAGGTTATATAACATTTAAATTACATTTAAAATATGATATTAAAAATACAATACAAAAAATATAGTTTTTAGAAATACTTTTAAACTTATCTGGCAACCCTAAACGCATATAGACTGTGTAATATTATAGAAGTATTACTTTAACTGTGGAGGATCGGTCGGTAAATTAGGGTTAGCGTATTTCTTAACAATATTAATAAATTGTGCGCAAAAATACAACATTAATGAATTAAATACAAATTTATAAATATTTTTAAAACGAATTACTGTTAGAAGATAATTTGCAATAAAAAAATTACCTATTATTATACGTAAATTGTAATTTTTATTTAGTTTTCTTCGTCAGCCCATAAAAGCCCATTGCTGAACATGGGTCTCTCCGTTGTATGAAGTATTTCCTTAACCGATTGGTTCACCTGGAATTGATGATCGCGGTACTGTGAGTACTGTGAGAACGTCTGGACGTTTCACACCTTTCACATGCTCCCCGTAGCTGGTCTTCGTCGTATTTTACTGTTGCGTTAAAGATATGGTTTTACCGCCATTTATCTGAGTCCACGAAGCCTTTGTGGCTTACTCTTGATCTTCTGCGTATTTTTTTTAATTTGATTTTACGTGGTAAAGCCACGCTGCAGCTATCTATAATATATGGTTGTAGCACGAATGTGTCGGTTCGACCGGGATAGAACCACACTCTCATGCCCGGGCTACACTAACGAGAAATGCCGTTAATTATCGCGTTGATGGGGGTGTGGCCACCACTTAACGCGATAATTCTACATCGGCAAGAACAACGCCGTTTCCCGTTGGGCGATAACTCGAGTGGCGGTACATCAAAGAGATTAACGCAAGAATTAACGCGTTGAAGCGGCCACACTACGTGTCTCATTGTGCACGGTGAGCGCAACGGAGTCGCACGTATGGCTACGATAGAGTGGAATAATGAAAAAGTTATTACGTTTCTTGAGATTCTGCAAACAGAGCCATGCTTAGGCAATGCTAAAATATATTCATATAATAAAAATTTACACTCATCAAATATAAAGTAGCAGCGTCAACGTTCATCTTGCTTGAAATTCAAGGAATATTAACGTAAAGTGACAATACGTCCCGTTTTGAACAGGACTGTCCCTTTTCTCGGTCACCTGTCCCGTTGTCCCCAAACAAAGTTCCGGGACGCAAAATAGTCTCGTTATCCTAAACCGCGAGAAAATTTAAGACTATGAAGTTCGTCAGACACGAACGGTGCGAGAGCGGGACCGACCCAAAAATAAGCGAATGGGATAATTTCAAAGTTTTCGCAGAAATTCGTTGGGTGATTCAAACATTTCTCACCAACATTCTCAACATTAATTCTCTTCCATTTTAATCGAATATATTTTATGTATACCTGGTACAAATGCTCCAGTAGAAAAAGTATTTTTCTATTATGAACTTCACTTACTTCTACTACTTCACTTACAGGTTTCAGTTCTAAAGGCGATGTTGATAACAAAAATCAATGTAAAAAAAAAACTTGCCCTTATTTAAAATCATCACCGACTTTATTAAAGCAAATTTGTTCCACTGACAAATATAAATATAATTAAAAAAATTGTTGCATTTAATAATTACTGTCTGAGGAGCTTTGCTTTAATGAAGCTGGTGAACTGGTGATTAATTTTTATTTTTCACAATTTGTTAAAATATAAATAATTATAATTAATGTGAATCTGAATGACAGGGTGAGAAATAGTGTGATAAGAGAAATATGTGGCTTGCAAGATGATGTTGTGACTAGGATTAAGAAAGGAATGCTTCGGTGGTTTGGTCATGTAGAAAGAATGAATGAGGAAAGAGTGACAAAGCAAATTTATGTTGCAGAGGTGAATGGCAGAGTCGGAAAGGGTCGCCCTAGGCGAAAGTTTATCGACCAAATTGGCGAAATATTGAAAATGGGCCAAATTAAGAGTACCTTTAACCGACGAGCGTGTATGCGTAGGTATATGGATGTGGAGGAAGCGAGAGAGGTGTGTCAGGATCGTGCCAAATGAAATTCGTGAGTGTTTATGTTATGTTATGTTATTATAATTAATGTGATTATAATTATAGTGAACACTAATTGTATAAAGTTACAGTTTTTAATTAAAAACATATTTTTTTTTACTGTTAACCTGCTAACTGGGAAGTATAAATAAACCCATGTCCCGTTTTGAGTTAAAAAATAAATGGTCAGTATACTTTAACGCCGTTCAACTGCGTTGAAATTGAAATGAAGTCGACCGTTCCAAGTGTGGCCACTCAGTTTATCGCGTTATGCTCGGGCCACAGTAACGAGAAACGTCAATGCCCAAAAACGCAACATTTATTGCCTTAATTTTAACGCGATAAACTGAGTGGCCACACTTGGAACGGTCGACTTCATTTCAATTTCAACGCCGTTGAACGGCGTTAAAGTATACTGACCATTTATTTTTTAACTCAAAACGGGACATGGGTTTATTTATAGATACTCCCCAGGTAGCAGGTTAACAATAAAAAGAAATTATTATTTATTTAAAAAACTGTAACTTTATACAATTAGTGTTCACTATAATTATAATCACATTAATTATAATTATTTATATTTTAACAAATTGTGAAAAATAAAAATTAATCACCAGTTCACCAACTTCATTAAAGCAAAGCTCCTCAGACAGTAATTATTAAATGCAACAATTTTTTTAATTATATTTATATTTGTCAGTGGAACAAATTTGCTTTAATCAAGTCGGTGATGATTTTAAATAAGGGCAAGTTTTTTTTTTACATTGATTTTTGTTATCAACATCGCCTTTAGAACTGGAACCTGTAAGTGATTTTTTTTCAGACGTCCACAATTTATTCATAATAGAAAAATACTTTTTCTACTGGAGCATTTGTACCAGGTATACATAAAATATATTCGATTAAAATGGAAGAGAATTTATGTTGAGTATGTTGGTGAGAAATATTTGAATCACCCAACGAATTTCTGCGAAAACTTTGAAATTATCCCATTCGCTTATTTTTGGGTCGGTCCCGCTCTCGCACCGTTCATGTCTGACGAACTTCATAGTTTTAAATTTTCTCGCGGTTTAGGATAACGGGACTATTTTGCGTCCCGGAGCTTTGTTTGGGGACAACGGGACAGGTGACCGAGAAAAGGGACAGTCCTGTTCAAAACGGGACGTATGGTCACTTTACGTTAATATTCCTTGAATTTCAAGCAAGATGAACGTTGACGCTGCTACTTTATATTTGATGAGTGTAAATTTTTATTATATGAATATATTTTAGCATTGCCTAAGCATGGCTCTGTTTGCAGAATCTCAAGAAACGTAATAACTTTTTCATTATTCCACTCTATCGTAGCCATACGTGCGACTCCGTTGCGCTCACCGTGCACAATGAGACACGTAGTGTGGCCGCTTCAACGCGTTAATTCCTGCGTTAATCTCTTTGATGTACCGCCACTCGAGTTATCGCCCAACGAGAAACGGCGTTGTTCTTGCTTTTGTAGAATTATCGCGTTAAGTGGTGGCCACACCCCCATCAACGCGATAATTAACGGCATTTCTCGTTAGTGTAGCCCGGGCATTAAAATTAAGGCAATAATTGTTGCGTTTTTGGGCATTGACGTTTCTCGTTACTGTGGCCCGAGCATCACAGAATACCAGCGTAAAATAGTAGCTTAATTCTGTTTCATATGGTAGGTATTCGATCTTAGTCCTCACGGGTGACGACGTGTCTGCATTTTGATTATTTATTGAGGATAGGTGTAGATGTTTATGGATCACAGCAACCACTTACCATCAGGTGGACTGTGTGCTCGTTTGTCACCCTATCCTATAAAAAATATTTAACCGCACGTGGTGATCCTTGCTAAAAACAAACTACTCACTACCACCTCTGATGATCGGTATGTTGATGGCGAAGATGCTCTGCACTCACCAATTGTCTGTCCAACGTGGTTTGATCTGGGCGAATGTTCCAAGTAAAATAAGTTTTCTCTAGAAGTCTGTCCAGGTACCACCCCATAACTATATCTACAACCAAGCAGCAGTAAGTGCAGGCCTGCATTCCAGTCTGAAGAGTATAGACACACAGTATCTTTAGAGGCATTGCTTCTTTTTTGTTAAAGTTAGTTGCAGGTGTGTAGTAGAAAACCCATGGACTGTTGCTATCAGGTGGAGTGAATTTCGTAAGTCACTTTAATTTTTATATAAATTATTCTTGCGATTGTTGTCTCTTGTGCCAATTTCAGCTTCATTTTTGTGTTTTGGTACGTTATACTATTATTTATTCTGTGGGTTTGGAAACGTGATTTTGGATTATGCCGTGAATCGAAATCGATCGTTTCTTATAGTTAATAAATTAATATAATTTAAATAAATACTGTGAATCATATTTTTCACAGTGGTAGAGCCACGCGGCAGCTTTTGCTGTCGCACGGATGGGCCGGCTCGAACCGGGGTGGTACCACGACCTCACAGAATACCAGCGTGAAGTAGAGGTTTACCTCTGCGTTTCGTTTGGTGAGTGCAGGTGGCCGGAGGCCCTTTTTACTGGAAATGAGGCATTCCATCTTAGTCCTCACGGGTGACAACGCATCTGCATTTTGATTCGCAAACGAGGATAGATGTAGATGTCTATGGGCCGCAGCAACCACTTACCATCAGGTGGACTGTGTGCTCGTTTGTCACCCTTATCCTATAAAAAAAATCAAGTAAAATAGTGTATTCAAATCACAAAATTACTTAATTAGTTTTATTTAAAAATTTATGTAATTTTTAGATTTGTAGAAACGTCTTAAGTTTTCAACGGCTTAAGTTTTGACGTTAGCGGGGATGACCATTTGAATTGTTCACACACCATCGGGTATAAACGAAACCCTAAAAAATATAAGTAACTGGTGGTCCGCACCGACTTCGGGGTGATTTCTAGGTCCTGACAACAGCTCCATCCGTGACCACCGGGTCCAATTGTGAATCTGAACCATTTTTGAATCAACATAATCACATACACATGGACAGAAGAATTATATACATTATATTACTAGCTGGCCAGGCAGACGTTGTACTGCCCTTTGCGGCGAACCTTTGTACTATAAAAATACTTAAATTCGCAATAAAAAATACTTAGGGTCACTTATCAGGATAAAAACTATCCTATCTCTCAAGTTGGACCAAACTGCACAGAGTGTGCAAAATTTCATTGTAATCAGTTCTGTAGTTTAGGAGTTCATTGCGGACAAACAACGTGACACGTACTTTTTATATATAAAGATATGTGTGTGTGTATATATGAGGTGTTTATTTTTAATTATGTATTAATAAGGGGTTTATTTTATTTTTTATTTTAATTTTATTAAGAAAACCAACAGCTTTACAAATTGTATATCTTATAACTATGTGTAATGTAGTATTGCCTATAACAGGTTTCCCTTAAATTAACAAATGGCATTGTAACAATCAAACTTTGTTAGTGCTAAAATTAACTCTATAAATATACTGAGGAATTCAAGGATGCCATCCGCTTAAACCTATCAATATTATAGATAGTTAAGTAGATACTAAACTAAACTGTACACCACATAAAACAAATCAGGTAAAGAAATACAATATACATGTTTGTGAAAGTAATATATAAGTACCACCCATTATAGACGCAGGCAGATATAATGACAGAAGGCAAAGACAAAGAAGAAAAGTAAAGGTTAAAGTATAACTTTTGTTTATAGCACTCAAAATTTGTGAGAGTTTATGATGATTTCTGTCACCTTCTTTTTGAAAGTTAACTTGCTTGAGCGAAATAAGTCAACCTGGCTAAACTTTGTATTATATATTCGGGGTAACCTAACCATGACAGTATTCGAACCGTAGTTAGTGCGACAATGAGGCACATTGAATAGCGGTGTGTGACGTGTTCGGCGCCTAGGAGTGCAGAATGCTAATTTATGTAACATTTCTGAACAGTCTACTCTGTCCCGGACAATATCAAATAGGAAGCAGACATCTAGTGTATGTCGTCTTTCTTCCAAAGTTAATAGGTTATTTTCGTGACAGGCTCGAGTATATGATTCGTGCAACCGACGACACCGATACGAGATGTGTCTTAAAAATATTTTTTGTATGCGCTCGAGGCGTTCTTTATAGACCTTGTATTGAGGGGACCAAATCGGACTAGCGTATTCTAGCAGACTACGTACATTTGCATAGTATACAACCTTCAGTGAGCCTATATTCTTAAATGTCTTGCAGGCTCGCAAGACGAATCCCAAATTTTTATGTGACTTTTTTGTGACTAAGTCGATATGATCAGTAAATGACATTTTTCTATCGAGGTAAACTCCTAGGTCACGAACCAAATTGACTCTTTCAATGTGAACACCATTAAAATTATATGTGTATAAGATGGGGTTCACTTTGCGAGTGAAAGATATTCACTGGCATTTTTGGCATTCACTGTAATCTTATTAGTTATGTAATAACTATACAATACGTCCAGTTCCGCCTGTATCTTGTAACAATCATTGATGCCATTTATTCTCAAAAAGATCTTTTTATCGTCTGCGTACATCAGATGTTTAGAGTGCATGAGACAATTAGGCAAGTCGTAAATGTACGCATTGTAGAAGAGAGGTCCCAAAAGCGAACCTTGGGGGACACCGGAGGGTATTTCTGTGTAATCTTATCTGAATCCACCCACCACAACCGCCTGGGAACGTTTACTTAGGTAAGATTCTATCCATCTTAGACGATCCCTGTGTATGCCAAGTTTCCCTAGTTTGTTTAAGAGTTTGGAGTGATCTACCCGGTCAAACGCCTTCTGAAAGTCCGTGTAGATCACATCCACCTGTCCACCATTTTCCATATTACTAATCACATATTCTGAGAAACAAGCCAGGTTAGTGACAGTCGATCGCTTTTTAAGGAAACCGTGTTGATTCTCGGGTATTTGTTGTGCTATTATGGGGTAAATATTGCTATAAATATTTTTTTCAAAAACCTTGCTTAATGTATTAAGTATCGAGATACCTCTGTAATTTTCTACTTGGGTTTTAGACTTTCTTATGAATGGGTACGATGAGAGCTTTTTTCCATATATCAGGAAAGACACCTTCCTTTAAAGAAGAATTGAAAATATATGCAATAGGCACAGCGAGAACTTTTGAACATTTGACCCAGAACATAGGTGGGATTCCACCGCAACCAGCACCTTTTACCTCCAAAGATTTTAGATAATTTTCCACTAAACTATGAGATATGGTGATTTGAGATATTGAGTTTAAAGATGCACTTAATGCTGAATTGTGATGATCTGGGGTAGATGGGGCACCGAATACGCTTCGGAAAAAATCGTTAAAGGCGTTACAAATAGAAGTTTCATCTGTATAACTTATATCTTTATGTATTAATCTACTAGGGTAATTGGACACGCGTCGCAAGGATTTCAAATACGACCAGAAAATTTTGGGACTCTTTTTTAGCGCACTTTCAGTATTAGCAACATATATATCGTAGCACGAACGTTGCACGCGTTTTTGCCTGTTACGTAATAAACAAACTTCGTCATAATCTAGCATATTGTGAAATGTTTTCCAACGCTTGTGTGCTTTAAGCTTTTCTTTGATGTAATTAATAGAATCAGGCGTTACTTTGCGGAAATCCATTATTTCGTAGGTCACCCTAAATCACAACTTTACGGATCCCTAAAACAAGTAATCTATATCAGCGGATAATTACCGGTGGCTGAGCGCATCTAATGCGCCCGCGCAGCCACTCGGCCGTGACGTCACGCTGCCACCGACGCCATTGTCTTTTTGCCCAGTAATGGGCGTCCGAGCAAGACTAACTAACGGGCTACCGAGGTGACTGTTACGGTGAGCTTTGCGGTTACACTTGTTAACGTTAATGGAAGAAATTACTAAGCGATCAAAACATTGAATCTCACTTTATAATAGCTGTGTTCGTTAATGATAAGTGTCCCTGTGATCTGACCACGGGCCCTGGTTTGAAACCCCGCGAATGAGGTTTTTGGGCTATATTTGTCGAATGACTCAAGTTAAAACATCACAAGAAACGATTGAATGAAATAAAATTTCTATTTATTTTTTTTACATCTACAGCTGTTACAAAATTATATTTGTGGTAAAATTAAAAAAAAAATCTCTGCCTCTACACGAGGCATCCTCAGGCGAAGTAGGTCTGCGTGAGTTATATAAAAAACAGCTGTCATTTATACATACAACTCACGGTGACACGGTGAAACACGTGTCGTATTGTCGTCAGTGGTGTGTCTTTCCTAATTTGGTGGTGTTGGGAGTAATGGTGCTGGGATTAGTGGTGACGGAGATAGTGCACGCATTTGAGGGAGGAAGGGCGGGAGGTGCTCTTCAAACTAGGTAAGACACATCGTTTCATTTATCGAGCGGATGTACGCAAAGTAATTTTACCAACTTTAATTTAATGGATTTATGCAAAGTAACGCCTGATTCTATTAAATATCCACTACTCCATATTGTCCCGTGGGTGTTGTAAGAGACGACAAAGGGAAACAAACCAGGATATGGGCAGCAGCATTTTCCTAATAATAATTAGAAAATATAAAAAACTGCGGTAGCCAACCCACCAGCCAAGTGTGGCAAAAATGCCAAATATCCCTCTTACGAGTCAATTATAGGGAGGCATATAATCAGTAGTGGACTTTAATAGGCTTTAGTGAATGGATGGATGAATAATCCACTCATACATAAGACAAATATATAAAACTTTATCCTCTCACATATACACCAGATAAACAGCATCCTACATACTTTATTAACCCTTTCCCCGAACGCGGATCCAGGTGAATTAAAAACCGCGCATTATATAATTCGATACTTGATAATATTTCTAATTTGATACCAGATAAATATACGTCCCACTGATGGGCACATGCCTCCTCTCATTTCCAAAAGGGTTTTAGGGCCAGAGAAAGCCTTTTTTGCCTTTCGAAGCAGATTTCCCTTGTCTTCGAAATATGATTTTTTTAAATTTCTCAGACATGCAAATTTGCTCACGAAGTTTCCCTTAACCGCTTCTATAAAAAAAAATTAAAAGCCGAAATATATCCGAAAAGAATGTGGAACAATTATCCATTTTATATTTTAGGGTCCAAGGTAATTTTCGATAATTTTAAGAACCACTTTTTAGTCTTTATCTTATGACCAAAAATTATCAAATTTTTGATTGCATTAAATTTAACTTTTTTTATTTATATTGGTGACTATTTAGCTTTATTTAATAGAAAGAATATTGAAATTTGATGCAAAACAAGAAGATACATAAAAACACCTTTCTATTGTAGTGGTACCTACAATAGAAAGGTGTTTTTATGTATCTTCTGGTAATATTTTTTATACAACGATTACTGCTTCCGGAATCTCAGGTAAATATTACCGTATAAAAGTTTTCTTTTAAATGATAATTAAAAATATTATAAGAGTCTTAGACGTATGTATGTGAAGCAAAAAAGATATTTTTAGAAAAGGATTCTTTACTTTGAAATAAATAGTAACATATTAAACGAGGACATCCGCAGTAGAACCATAGTAAACGACATAGCCCAAAGGATTAGTAAGCTGAAGTGGCAATGGGCCGACCATATAGCTCGAAGAACCGACCACCGATGGTGAAGAAAGGTTCTTGAGTGATAGCCTCGTACGGGCAGGCGAAGTGCAGGGCGTCCCCCAACTGGATGGAGTGACGACCTGATAAGACATGCAGCAAGTCAATGGATGTAGGTGGCTTTGGACCGTGCTTTATGTCATTCCTTGGGGAAGGCGTATGTCCAGCAGTGGACTTTAGAAGGGCTGTAATGATGATGATAATGACGATGATGATGATATTGAATGCTTGGGTTTGGATTTAATTCAAGCCAAATAAGAGCCACCAAAAGAAGTGGTCTC
Source organism: Parnassius glacialis (assembly GCA_033319125.1). NCBI lineage: Eukaryota > Metazoa > Arthropoda > Insecta > Lepidoptera > Papilionidae > Parnassius > Parnassius glacialis. The sequence goes on from JAVANC010000018.1 coordinate 37,767,990, forward strand.
TGCCTACCCCTACGGGAAAGAGGCGTGATTATATGTATGTATGTATGTATTTAATTCAAGACTTCAAGATACAGTAAGCTCGTTCTACTGAGATCGGACCAAAAATTAATATTCAAAACCAGAAGGTTAAATCAACTATGATATCAAAACCTCAAACATCTCAGTCCCCCCGCGATCATGGGTGCTGTAAAGCACCCGAAACGTCGGGAATTATAAATAAGTAAATTAAACACGATAAAATCCGTAAAAAGAGTTTTATTCAATGTGTTGTATTCCCGTAAATATAAGAAATCATTAAATTATTTCTTTTACTAAGCAGATGCTTAATGAATACAAACAGTACTGCTATACAGTCTTCAACGCATATATGTACCTAACTCATTCGATCGCTAGCCAACTGAAAATAAGAGGATTCCTTCATAGATTATTTCATTGTCATGTAGATTGGCAAGTGCGTTTATTGTTTTCTAGTTGTTATCAGAAAGACGCTGCTTCCTATCTCCTGGTTTGTTTCCCTCTGTCACCTCTTAAGAGACACACAAGTCAGTATAAGGTAGTGGATATTTTTTTTTGCTTTGTTTTGTATCTATTATGATTAGACCGTGAATAAATGTTTTTTCTTTCTTTCTTTCTTATATTCTTACACCGCCCCTACACGGTGCGCGTAATAATGTACTCGTAACAGGTTAATTATTACTTTTTATTTGTGTTCAAGTATCAATACTACTTGGCCTTACACGCGTCCGGCAACCACAAGATGGATAGAGCACCTGTTACCACCGCGGGCGTTTGGAACTGCACGGATATCTTGGTCTAACTTCGGAGCACCCTTTTTATAATACATAACGTATAGAAAGTTGACATTGGCGTTATGTAAAAAAGATTTAAGGCTTAATTTTGCTTAGTTTTAGTACGGTATATATTAAATGATCTCATGCATCTTTCGTTGCAATAAGGTTTATTTTAAAAGTTGAAATTGATTCCGCGTTAAAAACTTTAAGGCAGTCATTTCATTCTGTCTTGTTACGGATGTCAAATTATGCCATTTCGTATAACGTCTTTTTTTAATATTGGGCATTTTCGTCGAAAATTGAAGTAATGTGTGATAACGGATAAATCTTTTGTACTGCGAAACTTATCTGATTATGGAAGGGAACGTTTATAAACTGTAGTTTACTTCTTTTTATTGTACTTTCATAAGCCTTTGTTTTAACACTTTTTGGTTTTCTAACGTCGAGTGAACTATATTGAATGGATATTAAAATTAACTTAGGTTTTATCTTGTTGAATTTTTTGTTAAATTAAGTGGCAGAAGCTGAATGGTGTAGGTTCATGGGGGTTTAGAAGGACTATGTTTAATAGTGGGTTTCTGGAGGACTGTAATGATGATATTGAAATGACGTAGAGATACATGTTACCAAAAAGAAAATCAAAAATCGGAAACTGCAGATTGTCCGCTTGGTGTTTATTTGAGAAAAATAGCTGCAACTCTAGTCGTCAGTTACTTTAATCAATATTTCAATAAGAATGATCGAACTATGATAGTGAGGAAATAGAGTGTGGTTGCGCGTGACTATAATCCGTGACACTTAGAACTGTAATCCTATCCTGCACCGAAATTCAGTTTGAAGGACAATAATTGTTTTGTGAACATACAAAGTTAAATACTTAAATTATTAATAGGTATTGTCAACTAACTTTCGATATTCAGTAAAACCAAAACCTTAATAAAACAATATACTCATTTCTTCACAATTCAAGGACAATTAAATCTATCCCCTTTCTAAGCAGCCTATTCTTCTGTCCACCTCATAAAATATCTGCATTCGAAAATAAAATGGGACAGTGGAGGAATTTCTGACCGTTGTTGTAGCGTTGACACCAGCTATATATGTCAACCGTTTATACAGAGTGTTTTTAGAATACGCGCTTTAATATTTTACGTACGGCTTAATCGAGTGAGTAAATTTCATAAAACGAGCTCACGACGTTTTTGAACCATTATGCACCAATTGAATTAATTTGCAATTTTAATTGCCAGTTTACTTTTTCGTATTAATCAAAAAAGCGTGGGTAATTTTTACTAACTTGCCTCTTTACGTGGTAGAGCCATGCTGCAGCTATATTAGTAGTATAGTTGTAGCACGAATGGGTCCAAGTGGTGACCAAGCTATCACAGAATACCAGCGTAAAACAGCAGCTTACTGCTGCTGGTTTCGTATGGTGAGTGTAGAGAACCGGAGACCCTTTTTACTGGAAAAGAGGGATTCTATCTTATTCCTCACGGCTGACAACGCATCTGCATTTTAATTAGCAAACGAAGATAGATGTAGATGTCTATGGGCCACAGCAACCACTAACCATCAGGTGGACTATATGCCCGTTTGCCACCCTTATTCTATAAAAAAAAGTCTGTTGGGTAAATTTTCAGTCGGGCTTACTTTGGTAAGCTTGAATAGGTTTACTGGTTCAAGTGGCCATAGCCAAAACCCATAACATATATAATATGCTATAACTCTCATTCATTATTCATTCATTGCAGCATATAAGAGTGCACTGCTGAACGTACACCTCTTCTGCCGCATGAGTAGGGTATTTGCCAAAGTTGCCACCTGCAAGGCGGGTTGGTGGTCGTTTCTTTTATAGTCGTTATAAGTAAAACGTTGCGGCCACCTCCTGATTTTTTCCAGGGGATGATATAGAGTAGTGGATATTTCAGACCGACACGACTTAGGGACCTTCAAGAAAAGAGCTTACTCCTTTTTAAAAGGCCGGCAACGCATCTGCAATTCCTCTGGTGTTGCAGTTGTTCATGGGCGGCGGTAGTCACTTACCATCAGGTGCGCCGCATGACCGTTTGCCTCCTCTCCTATAAAAAAAACACCGCCACTATGTAAGCTATAATTTTACATTAAAAATTTGAAGAGAGGAATAAATTACGGATAGCTACTTTTTACTCTCCATGCTTACGTGTTGAGTTCTCGAGAAGACAAAAACGTAATTCCCAACTTCTACTCAATATTTATGGTGACAAATTGCTGCATGGAACGGTAATTGTGGCCAATTAAATTGCTTAAAGCTGTCATGGTGCGGTAAAAAAGGGTTGCTCATACTCTGGTCCGAATAACTTTGCTGGTATTATTGTAATCAGTTATAACTTATTTAGTACGTACTTTGAGATAAAGGCATTATAATTTGTTCGGTAGGTAAATGATTATAATTATAAATAATTATTTGACCATCATACATAAAGTCATTCTATACCATGTCATGCAGTGATGGTGTATATATTCACTGCCCCATACCATGCCACCACCAATGCGTAAGAGGCGACAGTCGAAATCAAATCACGAGATGGATTTCAAATAGAAAATAAACTGTGCTTGGCAACCCGCCCGCCCAAGTATGGCATGACTATAGGGGGATACTCTTATGAGTCTATATAATAATTATTATTATTTCACATTATTTTATTATATTCTGTTCTTATAAAAGTAATTTTAGAGCCTATATTATACGTCCTATAGCTGGGCATAGGTCTCTTTTTATCTCCGAGGGCGTTTTAGGGGAAGGAAATATCAGACAGTAGACTTGCCAGTTACCTCACGAAGTTTTTGCTTTACCGCCGAACACGTGTTAATTCCTATTCTGGTTACTTAAGTAAATTTCATACTTATGAATAGATTTTTTGTTCCCTCGTTGAAATTTTTGATCTCGAATTAAATTTTGTACTGTAAATTAAGCAACTGATCTGCAGAAATGATAACGCCGCAAGTAACAAACGTATAAAAAAGACGACGCTGCCAACGGTATACCCGTTCTCTATAAATAGTTCGCACAACTTTCGATCTTACTGCCGAGGAATGTACGACGTTAAAACTGAAATGTTATAAACAATTCGATAAAGCGCCTATCTCTTATAGTTAAGCTATTTAACTCATATATGCATGAATTATTTATTAGTTAAAAAAACATAGTTTTGTCCTGAGGCATTTAAATAATTATTTTTGTTGGTGAATTTTTACCATACCAATTATCGTTCATCGAATACCGTTTATATATTAAAGTATAAAATATGTTTTTTTTATTGTATAAGGGTGACAAACGAGCACACAGTCCACCTGATGGTAAGTGGTTGCTGTAGCCCATAGACATCTACATCTATCCTTATTTACGAATAAAATGCAAATGCGTTGTCAGCTGTGAAGACTACGATGGAATGTCTCTTTTCCAGTAAAAAGGATCTCCGGTTCTCTACACTAACCATACGAAACACAGCAGCATTCAGCTGATGTTTTACGCTGGTATTCTGTTAGAGCGTGGTCCTTCCCCGGTCATTACCATTCGTGCTACAACTATACTACTAATATAGCTGCATCATGGTAGAGCCACGTAAACTGAATCTTATTTTATGGCCTTAGACAAACGCAGAAAGAAAGACAGAGCGCTCTGTAAAGCACATATCAAGTGACGCAAGAGCCAAGTCCAAAACCATGGTCAACTCATTTTAACGTACTCATGCACACGTAAGCATCATTTGCAAGACACAGCATGATTTTAGGTGCATTTGTGTGCGTCCAGTAGTGAACTTATACGGGCTTGTAAAGAAAAAAAGAAGAATATCATCAAGAGCATAGTTTAACTTGCATTGTGTTAAGTAGAGCAAAGCAGTGTATAAAGTATAGCATATATGATGCTGAAACTATATATAACATAGTTTCAGCATCGCTTGAAATGTACCCGACACATCGTCTATCTTTCTTTGCTGGTTTAAATATTTATGACATGAAACTTATAACACAAGACCTAAATAAGCTATCCTTGTTAGCAAGCAATCATAAAATAATGTATGGTACAAGGTGTGTAATAAGTATTTAAAACATCGACTGAATTCCACGTGTACCTTTTACCCTGCCAACTCTCTTTGGCAATTAGAATTAGCAAGTTTTTTACGCAGCAGCTTTTGCTGTCGCACGGGTGGGCCGGCTCGAACCGGGGTGGCACCACGACCTCACAGAAAACCAGCGTGAAGTAGAGGTTTACCTCTGCGTTTCGCTTGGTGAGTGCAGGTGGCCGGAGGCCCTTTTTGCTGGAAATGAGGCGTTCTATCTTAGTCCTCACGGGTAACAACGCATCTACATTTCGATTTGTAATAGAGGATAGATGTAGATGTCTATGGGCCGCAGCAACCACTTACCATCAGGTGGACTGGGTGCTCGTTTGTCACCCTTATCCTATAAAAAAAACACAATAATTTGATGATCGTAGTCGTAGGTCTCTTTTTCTAAGATTTCGTTATTACTATTATTTATCTGTGCTTATGTTCCGTCTGCGTCCGCCGTCCTATTTATTTTAGCATGCAATGTTGTGCTGTATTGTAATTTCAATGTAAAAGTGCTAACAAAATACAGACGGTGAAAAATTTGATCTTAGTTCTCTGGCGTGACAATGCAACTGTAGCGTTTATTGATTGAAGTTAGTTGCAAGTTTTCATAAACGACAGCAACCACTTTCTATCAAGTGGACTGTTATTTCTCCTTCTCTTCTGCTTCATTAGTCTGTAAAAGTCCACTCCTAGACATAGGCCTCCCCCTTTATCCTATCCTACCTACCTATCTAGATATAATCATAAGTGTAATTTGTCAAACTGAGAGTCTAATAAATTATTATTATTATTATTTATTTTATTTATCTTGGCTGGTGGATTTGACCATCGCTGCACCACACGTATCGCACCTTTGACGATAGTGTATATTTTACGTCAGGCTTAAGCGAAATGGCTACCTTTACTGCTCTTTCGGAAGTCATAACGGGATGAAATGGCATCAGCTCATTCTCCTACGCCACCCATACGTTCGTTTGGATTTGTAAAAAAATTGCTATAAGTAGAAATTAAATCAGATATTGACTAAAGTACGCTGCTATGATAATGAAGAAGCCTGACCATAAAAGTTGAGCTAACTCGGTCACATAATTATAAACTTTTTAAAATTCTTACTAATTTTATTAATTCAAAAAATATTAAATATTACAAAAATAAATAAATGGTTGGAGCAACCTGTACGTGTGTAACCCTTTCTTTAGTTCCTTTTTTGTTATTTCTTCTTTTTAAAATCAATCCTTTTTCTTATTCCTGGCCATTAGGTTTTTTATTCGTGCAGCGATCGTCGTTTTTTGTGGGGATCCCAAATTAATATAATGTTTTTTGTAGAATGCTATCGGAACAGGTTTATGAACGTGCATTTCTGTGGGAAAGGTTTAATGAAAGTGTTTTGAGTCTTGATAGTTTTATGTATTTTACTTTCGTTTTCGTAGGAGTTGGCTTTTTTGAAGTTCTGTACGTTTGTACTGTATGTTTTTGTTGTTTAAGGATAATTTTACTCTCACTGGTTCGGTATGTGTATGCGACTCAAAATACACACCTTTAATTATCTTTAGAATGTGCACCTTACTCATACTTTTTACACTATTGAATATAAGCGTCTGCTAATTATGTGGTCCCGAGTTCCAATCCCGGGTCGTTTGGTAGCTGTAGCATGGCTCTACCACGTAAGAAAAATTATGTTATAACCAAACCTGAAAGAAATGTTTCCGACTATGAACTTTGATTTAAGTATATATTTTTATAAGATAAGGGTGACGCGCGTGTACACAGTCCAACTAATGGTGAATGGATCCTGTGGCTCATAGACATCTACATCTATCCTCGTTTGCAACTCAAATACAGATGCGTCGTCAGCCGTGAGGACTAATATGGAATTCCTCTTTTCCAGTAAAAAGGACCTCCGGTTCTCTACACTCACCATACCAAACACAACAGCATTAAGTTGCTATTTTACGCTGGTATTCCGTGAGAACGTGGTCCTTGCTGGGTCAATCCGACCCATTCGTGCTACAACTATACAATTAAAAAAACTGCAGCATGGCTTTACCGCGTTTAAGAATTATTTGCTTAAATCCAGCACACGTGCTCTGTAAGCTATTTACTATAATTTTTGTACATTTTAGAATTTAGTTTTATAGTTTTAAATTGATATAGCTTATTAATTTAATTGTTTTAGCATATTAGTATTTTTGCAATAAATATTTTTCTTTATTGCTTTCTTAGTTTTCTTCTAATTGTTTAATTTGTATGTTAAGAAAAATAATATCAGTGATTACACTCATCAAAGGGGAAGTGTAGGTAAAGTACTCGTGCGAGGTAGGAACTTCTAAAAAATCACACAGTGGTGGACAAATGGTGAACATGGATTTGGGAGATTATCGCAACGTGTAATTTCACCATTTAGGGGCTCAAATTAATCCGAACGTGTCCTCGCAGCACTCCCCGTAAAAATGCGATAAAAAACAGTATTTTGAAGTTCAACATATTCGAATTAATTTACTCCATCTAATGAATTTCGGAAAAGAAATTAAAGCATACACGTATTAGAGCCACGCCCTATATGATGCTGCAGCAGGATTGGGTTGGCTAGATCATTGGTAAATATAGGTGCAGGTTTTAAAGTGGTAGAGCCATGCTGCAGCTATGTTATGGTTGTAGCACGAATGGGTCGGCTCGACCAGGGAAGAACCACGCTCTCACAGAATACCAGCGTAAAATAGCAGCTTAACACACCAGTGTTTCGTATGGTGAGTGTAGAGAACCGGAGACCCTTTTTACTGGAAACGAGGCACTCCATCTTAGTCCTCACGGGTGACAACGCATCTGTCTTTTGATTCGTAATCGAGGATAGATGTAGATGTCTATGGGCCACAACAAGCACTTACCATCAGGTGGACTGTGTGCTCGTTTGTCACCCTTATCCTATAAAAAAGGTGTCTCTGGGCCACAGTATCCAATTACCATCCGATGGACAGCGTTCTTATTTGTTATGCCAACTTCTACAAAAAAAATCATCCCCTAAACACCCACTCAACACATAAATAAAGATTTAAATATACCAGTAATAAACGTTATCAAAGCATATTTATCTCTATTGATTTAGATAAACTAAGTAAAAAAGACTACTCGACCATCTGTTCACTCAGCAGGACATAGGATCTTATTAATTTAAGGAGACGTAGCGGTAAGCACCTTAACAGGTTCGTTGGTATGCTGTCAATCTTGTTTGTGTGTTAGTTTGGTGTTGGACAGACTGTCGGTGAGGTTCGATTATGGACCACGTAATAGTCTTCGGAGACACTCTAATTATATTCTTTTGGTTTTTTATACAATTATATATCTATACAAATAAATAAAATTGAAGTGTCTGTTTGTAATGTCAAAATTACAGTTTTTTACTAAATGCATATGAAAGTATATACGGTACTTATAAACTAAAATACAATTTTAAAATTTTTATCTGTCTGTCTTTTTGTTCCGGCTAATCTCCGAAACGGCTGGACCGGACCGAACTTTCACTGGCAGATAGCTGATTTCATAAGGAACTTAGGCTACTTTTATTTTAGAAAAAGAATTAGGGTTCCACGCAACAACATAAAAACTGAACTGAACATAAAAATTTAAAAAAAAGATGCAACTCGCTCTTGTCACCCTCATACGGACAAAGTCGACGCCATTTTTTAAAAAATGGAGCTAGGTTGGCATGCTAGTAGTCACAACATAGCTGAGGAATTGAGGATTGACCAAACAGTTTTGACCCATTTGAAAAAGTCTGGCTATACAAAAACGCTCAATATTTGGGTACCACACGAGCTCACTGAAAGAAACCTAATGAATGTACTCATTTGCGATTCTCTATTGAAACGTAATGAAACCAAACCATTTTTTAAAAGATTGATCACTGGTGATGAAAAATGGTTTAACTACGACAAGAACGTGCGAAAAAGATCATGGTCAAAGGGTAGTAAAGCTCCACAGACTGTAGCGAAACCCGGTTTAACACGCAATAAGGTGATGCTGTGTGTATGGTGGGATGGGAAGAGCATCGTTTGTTATGAGCTTTTACCGCCGGGCAAAACCATCGATTCAAATCTCTATTGCCAACAATTAATGAGATTCAAGCAAGAAATTGAGAAAAAAAACGGCCGGAATTCATTAACTGAAAAGAAGTGGTCTTTCATCAAGATAACGCCAGATCACAGACATCTTTGGCCATTCAGCAAAATTTGAGAGAGCTTGGTTGGGAAGTGTTAATGCGTCCTGACCTTACACGCTCAGATTTTCACCTGTTTCGGTCTCTTCAGAATTCTTTGGATAGTATTAGGTTAATATCAAGAGAAGACTGTTAAAACTACTTGTCGCATTTTTTGATAAAATATCCCAAGATTTCTATAGCGATGCGATTATGTCACTACCTACAAGATGGTAAAAAGTTATCGAAGAAAATGGCACATATATATTATAATTAAATTCAATTAAACTTTGACAAAAAATGTCTTGAATTTGTATATAAAATACGAAGAAACTTTTTCTCTACCTTATATATAATAAGTTAAGCAGTTTTTACGGATTAGTAAGCTGAAGTGGCAATGGGCCGGCCATATAGCTCGAAGAACCGACAACCGAAGGGGAAAAAAGGTTCTCGAGTGGCAGCCTCGTACCGGCAGGCGAAGTGTTGGGCGTCCCCCCACTAGATGGAGTGATGACCTGGTAAGATATGCAGGAAGCCGATGGATGCAGGTGGCTCAGGACCGTGCTTTGTGTCATTCCTTGGGGGGAGGCCTATGTTCAGCAGTGAACTTGTGAAGGGCTGTAATGATGATGATGATGAAGCAGTTTTTATGTTGAGTTTAATCTACTTTGCAGTTATTCGGTATATATCATAACAGAGGTTTATTACCCAAAGATAAATATATAAAATAAAAAAAATAATTAAAATAAAGTAAAAAAACAAATACTTTATCACCGCTAATTAAAATGAAATACCTCGTTTCCAGTAAGAAGGATATACAGTTCTCTACACTCATCATATGAAACACAGAAGCATTATGCTGCTATTTTACAATGGTATTATATATAGTGTGAGAACTTGGTCTTTTCCCCGTGGGCCCTATCTATTACAATATATATATAGCTGCAGCCATAATGCAGTTGCAGCATAACTCGACCACACAAATACTTTCTAATTTTCCGAGCCATTCGTGCGATAAGCGTTGTTTTAAAAGCGTAAACTTTTTATAAAATGATAATGGCAAGCAACCTAACGGTCCATTCAAAATTCCAAGCTACTGAAGCCCAACGACATTCGCAACCAACATCAGACAAAAAGCCCACAGATTAATTGTCATCCTTGTGAACAGACATGTAATTCTACTAACTTTATTACTCTTCTTTTTTCTTTTTTATAGTGTATGACTAATGAAGACACAGTCCACCTGGTGGTATGTGAATGCTGTAACCGATATACATCTAAATATATTCTCAATTAAGAATCAGAATGTAGATGCTTCTTTAAGACTATGATAAGCACTAAGCAGTGCCTTTTTACTATACTCCTATCAAAGTATGTGTGTACATAAATGATTAAATAAATAAATATAATGTCGAAACTGTAGGAGTGGTTCAGCTCGACTGTGGAAGGACCACGCTCTCACAGTTTTAACTGGCAGCTAAATACTGCTGTGTTTCGTATGATGAGTGCAGAAGAACCGAAGACTCTCTTTACTAGAAACGAGGCATTCTATCCTAGCTTGTTAACACACGGGGGTGACTATATTTTTATTTTTAATCGAGGGTAGATGTAGTTGTCTGTGGGCCACAGCATCGGCCATCGTCATTACCATCAGTGGACTGTGTGCTGGCTTGTCATCTATAAGAAATTAGATATTTTATAATATATGTCATCCAATTGATAGATAGAATAGCAATATATTTAGGTTACTATAAACGCCCGCCAACGTTCTACGACACCTTAGTAACTGAAGTATACGTTCAATATAAGCTTATAAGTCCAGCAGCAATGATTGAGTATATGTTTATTTCGAGATAACAGTGATAGAGCCACGCGGCAGCTTTTGCTGTCGCACGGATGGGCAGGCTCGAACCGGGTTGGTACCACGACCTCACAGAAAACTAGCGTGAAGTAGAGGTTTACCTCTGCGTTTCGCTTGGTGAGTGCAGGTGGCCGGAGGCCCTTTTTACTGGAAATGAGGCATTCCATCTTAGTCCTCACGGGTGACAACGCATCTACATTTTGATTTGTAATAGAGGATAGATGTAGATGTCTATGGGTCGCAGCAATCACTTACCATCAGGTGTATTCAAATCAAATGTATTTTTTGTGTTCAAGTTACTAAAGGGTTAGGTCGATAACCTGAGGAACCGGAGTTCAATGGAGTGGCGAAATTATTTATAAAAAATTGATACAATTTTAATATTTATATACCACGTGCTCGACAATGACAGGCAACTTGTGTCTAAAAATTTGAAATTTTTCGTGAATATGTGAAGACTGCCCAATCGCACGTGTCGTAGAATATTTCCCACTCTTTATACAGAATCTTTTACATTAAGGTAATTATAACACTTAGTATATAAGTTAGTAAAGTAAAAGTGAAGTTACAGTCTATACAAGTCCCATCTACCATCTTTGAGAGGGGTTTAAGGGAAAAGAAGTATCCGCCGCGCAGCTCCAATACGTGTAGACGAACTACTACTAGAACTACTAGAACGAAGTGCAATTGTTCTGGCATGCAAGTTTTCACACGATGTATTTTTCACGGCCGAGCACGTGGTAAATCGAGAATAAAAATTGTAAATTAACTTTTTCGAGTGAGTGGGGATCGATTAAGTGTTTCTCGCGTACTGTGTAAAATTAAGCGAGCGCTTAGCCCCACTTATTCACAAATATTTAGGAAGAAGTAAATTTTGAAACACAAAAAATGTGAGATGTTATGTGAAAAATTATAAACCAACTTGATTTTATCTGATCTTGTTAAGATGTATATGGATACCACACTGAAAGTATCGGTCCGATTAAGCTGCTTCCTGGAATATACATCACCGTAAAACAACCAAAAAGAAAAAGTGTGCAAAAATCGTTTAAAAGCCTCCTCCTTTTTTTAAAATCATTTGAATATCCTTCCTACTTTTTATTTCTTTACTTTGACTTAGTTGATAGAACAATAATCAAAGAATGATTAATTACTCTTTTGAGCTTTATGTTTTCGAGGAATAAAATACATATTAACCAATAGTTCAAATAGATGAGCTTTTAAGCCCAGAACCAATGCTGACCACCGAATTGCAAGATAGATCTCGCCTTTTTAATCCGCGAAGATCCTTTATCCTCGAATCTCGCCAAAATGCCAGACACAACGCATAAATCCTTATTTAAATATACACTCTAGTGACGAAAACGCATTAGGTCGTAAACAACTATCATCAAACGCAGGAATACACACTTTAACATTGCTATATTTTAAAATCTAATTCGCGCGAATTTACTTCGTAGCCTTCTCAATCTAGATGGACTTATTTTTTGTCATTTTGAATGAGATTAAACTTAAAGCCTTTCAATATAAGATGCAAATTGACACGACTTTTTCTCAAAGGGTTTTTGTAGCAATAAATAAAGGAATATCGAAGTTGGCTGTGTCAACAACGCATTGCATTCTTGTGCAGTGTGTACGACACGCGCACACAGTAACATGAGCGCGAGATGAGTGCGCTCATGTGTGTGTGGATGTAAATACTTATTGGTAAATGTTGACTCGGGAACAAAAACAAGATGCACTATAGAGCCGCTATTAAAATTAAAATATTTGCAATAAATGTCCTTCAAAGTAAGCTGTAATCCAATTAGGGTGATGCTTGCAATGACATAGTTATAAACTATATATACGTAGGAGTTCACATTGTCCATATTGTGATGTACTTAGATGAAGCATACCTAACTTTTATGTATTAAAATTAAAACCGTACTTCGGAACTACAACACTAGGAAATTCTTCTGTATCGTGGAGTCATTTCACAAATTTATATTGACATTTGATGAAACATCCGGATCCAAAACAATTAATTGTAGGCCATATCAATATTTGTTCCTTGCGAAAACTCAACTCGCGGTGACGTAACCAAAGGTATAAAAACTACGCAACCGAGTCTACTCAAGCATATATCTAACTAAGCATTTTTAACTGACACGAAAAGTCGCAAAAGCCTCGAGGATACGAGTACCAGATCAATAACAAGAGAGATGTGATGATATTTCTTTGGACGAGATTTATATATACACTTAAATTGCGCTCAAAGATCAGAAGCTATCATTTTTAATGTACAAATATTCTGTATACAGTATTATATATATCATAATACAGAATACAATGTATTCTATATTATGATGGCAGTGTAAGAGAATCCGTCACCTTATATTTTGCACTTTTTACCAAAAATATTATGGTTTGCGAAAGATGGTGATTTAACCATCGCGTTTCCGTCAAATATAAAAAAGCAATGCAATCAGCGACGTTTTGCAGCGTTCATATGCGAGACGTCTGCTACTGCTATCGTCAATCCACCGAACAACGGGAACAGCCTATGTGTGTTTGCACCAAAAACATTCAACTTGTAATGTTTCGAAATTTATCTTATAAAATAAGTCACACAACATTTTAACAGTGGTAGAGCCACGCGGCAATTTTTGATGTTTCACTTATGGGCCGAGCCGCGGTAGTACCACGACCTCACATAATACTTCTCGCTGCCACTTGGGGCGATCCCTGCCAAGCTATTGATAAATTTCTGCAACATTAGGGGACTTCACTCGAACCCAAACGCCGTTCATTACCTTCTCGAGACGGCGATGCAGGCCTTGCTCTTCCTGACCGAGACGCAGGTGTCCTCTCCGGCTGATACTTCATATTTCTCCTACCCGGGATACAAATTGAAACTCCTTTGTGCCTCGGTCTAGAATTTGCGTATACCTCAGAGAGGACATTTGTTCTCGACGCCTTGGTAGTCATGAAGGTTCGGACCTGTCCAGCCTTTGGCTACACATAGACAGTGACGACCATCCGCACGTCTACAGGTGCCTCTATAGTTCCCATACCGATAATGCCGAAAAATACCGACTCATCGACCATTTCCAAATAGCTACAGATCCCTTGCTACAACAGATCCCATCCGCAGAGATCGTGATCCTCTGCGATTTTAACGCCCACTACGCCGATTGGCACGGAGGAAGTTTAATATCGATTAAGCGGGAAGATCTGTTCAAGATTTTGTCTTGTCATATGATCTGAAACAACTGGTTACATAGTTTACGTGGATTCCAGATATGGAGGATCATGCACCTTCCCTGTTGGACCTTCTGCTAACCTCTCATCCGGACAGATAGAAGACAGACAGATCAGGTCTCCGTCGACGCCCCTTTTAGCTCCTCAGACCATTGCCTAGTCCGTAGTGTCGTGCCACTCACGCTGAAATCGCGGTTGCATTCTGCAGGCTGCCGCCGTGCATTATAGGTGCACTATAGGTGTAAAATGTGACCTTTCTTTGCATCCTACCATGGGGACTGGTTTGCTTCTCGTCGGCCGGTCCCAACATTGTTGCCGATTCTGTTGCTGATGTGATACATCAGGGTATGGAACATTTTGTTCCTTCCTCTGTGGTGCCCATTGAAAGCAGATCCCAGCCAAAGTTTAGTCGCTCCTGTAAAATAGCATCATGCTACAAACAGGAGTGCTACTGGGTCTGCGCTGATGCATCAACTTCCCGGAATGTAAACACCAACGGACTTAAAAATAAGTATAATTCCGCCTCCAGGTCATTCAAAAAAGTCCTTACCAAGGCAAAGTCAGAGCACATAGGTAGAATTGGCGAGAAACTAGTTCACCTTCCTTCAGGAACCCGAGCATTCTGGTCTCTCGCCAAGGCTGTCCAAGGGAACTTCTGTTAGTCATCTCTTCTATCTCTGCACAAGGAGGACGACTCACTCGCCCAGGCCGCCAAGAAAGCTGATCTGCAAGGCTCTTTCTTTGATTCCAACTCGACTCTCGATGACGGGGGGAATACATCGCTGACCATCCCGCAGTGTGAGTGCTCCATGCCGGAAGTGCGTTTCACACAGCGCTCGGTTCGCAAAGCACTCCCCCCATTGTGCTGAGGACGTGTGCTCCAGAGTTGACACCGGTTCTAACGCATCTTTCCCAGTACTCTTACTCCCTAAGCGTAGTCCCGAAATCATGGAAAACGGCTTTCGTCCATCTGATCCCTAAAAAAGGCGACCGCTCAGACCCATCTTACCATAGGTCTATCGCCATCACCTTCTTGTTCTCCAAAATAATGAAATCCATTATAAACTGCTAGCTCATGCGGTACGTTGAGGATCACCATCTGATTAGTAACCACCAATACGGTTTTATTCAGGGTCTATCAGCTGATAATCTTCTGGTCTACCTCTCTATCTATGAGTCATAGATAGTCGGAGGCAGTAGAGTCCAAGGGAGAGAGATTGGCCGTTAGTTTGGACATTGCGAAGGCCTTCGATCGGGTTTGGCACAAAGCGCTTCTTTCGAAGCTCCCTTCCTATGGGCTTTCCGAGAAATTGTGCAATTGGATCACCAGCTTTCTTGTAGATCGTAGAATCAATGTCGTTGTAGAAGGTGCATGCTCTAATTACAAGCCTATTAATGCTGGTGTTCCACAAGGCTGCGTGCCAACGCTGTCTCTTCCGCATATCAATGATATGATGCAAACTAGTATCATTCATTGCTATGCGGATGACAGCACTGGTGATGCACTATGCTAAAAAGTCGCCGAGTACCGGAACAAACCTGTGTCTGTAGTCGAGTCTTTGCTGAACAGTCTCGGATTGAGAGCGACTAAATCTAGTCCAGTTTAACCCTCAGAAGACATCGCGCGTTTACCACTAAAAAGAACCCTTTCGTCGTATCTCCTCAGTTTCAAGGCACTCCCCTAGTTGTCTCAGCCAGTATCGGAATCCGGTGTCAACATATAGAGTGATGTGCAGTTTCGTGGTCACTTTGAATAGAAGGCCAAATTGCCCTTTAAAAAGCTTGCCATGTATTTCATGCCGGCACACCACCTGCAACTTTACAAGCCACAGGTTCGGCCTCACATGGAAATCTGTTCCCATCTCTGGGCTGGGGCTCCCCAGTGCCAGCTCCTTTCACTTGACCACATCCAGCGTAGAGCGGCTCGAATCGTCGACGAACGAGTCTTTTCCGATCGGCTCGATTCACTGGTGCAGCGAAGAGATGTTGCATGCCTTTAAATTTTCTTTTATATCTGCCATACTCTGAGGAATTGTTCGGACTAATCCCAGCCGCCAAATTTCACAAACGCACACCACGGCAAAAGTCCCGATACCATCCACACCATTCTAATGCTTGGCGATCTATCACTGTGCGTTTCACTAGGAGTTTTCATCCGCATACGACCTCTTTGTGTAATAGTTTACCACCTGCGATTTTCCCGGACCGATATGACTTAGGGACTTTGAAGAAAAGTGCTTGCTCCTTTCTAAAAGTTAAACTTATACAATGTACTATATATGTTTGACAATGGGTTTGTCAAGCTTTACGTTCGCAGTAGTAATTTGGTGTGTTTTGCGAATGCTCGTGATTTCTTCTGCCAAAAAATGGTATTACAACGCATACTGGGCGCAGCTAATTTAATAAAATAAAATCACGAACTAAATATTAAATACAGAAGCACAGCGAAAAGTTATAAAGTCAAACCGAATAATTTTTATAATATTAGATAAGTATTACGTTAATTATTCATATAGTTTTCATGTCAACAAATCATATTGAATCATTTATGTTAAATCTTTTGGTTTCCAACACTTGTTGTAAATCATGTTTTGTTCTGTGAAATGTCAAACATGTTTCATTTCAATATATTGTTTGACAATGCAAACGCAATGCGAATCGTAAAAAAGCTGATTTTAAACATGTTTTTTGTGAATATTTTACTAGTGCAAACTCACGGTAAAAGTAGAATTTATAAACACTGATGGAGAGAGTGGAAAGAGTTTTTAACATACAAAAATCCTTTTTTCTGTATCGATGTAACGTCCATGCAATAGTGGAGCTCGACGGCTACTCGGAGCTGTGGCTTAGCAATGAGATACAGCGCTAAGGACCGCGGCTTCAAATCCCGCACGGAACAAGTGTTTGTCATCATCATCATCATTACAGCCCTTCACAAGTCCACTGCTGAACATAGGCTTCCCCCAAGGAATGCCACAAAGCACGGTCCTGAGCCACCTGCATCCATCGACTTCCTGCATATCTTACCAGGTCGTCACTCCATCTAGTGGGGGGACGCCCTACACTTCGCCTGCCGGTACGAGGCTGCCACTCGAGAACCTTTCTTTCCCATCGGTTGTCAGTTCTTCGAGATATATGGCCGGCCCATTGCCACTTCAGCTTACTAATCCGTTGGGCTATGTCGGTCACTCTGGTTCTACTGCGGATATCCTCATTTCTGAGTTTATCACGCAGAGAAACTCCGAGCATAGCCCTCTCCATAGCTCGCTGAGCGACCTTGAGCTTCCTTATCCGGCCAGCAGTGAAGGACCACGTTTCAGTTCCGTATGTCATCACTGGCAACACGCACTGGGTGTACAGTCCCGTTTTCAAGTTTTGAGGTATACCTGACGAGAAGATGTGGCGTAATATCCCGAACGCTGCCCAACCGAGTTGAATCCGTCGATTGACCTCTCGGTCGAAGTTGGACTTACCTAGTCGGACTATTTGTCCCAGGTAAACATACTCGTCAACAACTTCGAGCTTAGTGTTCCAAACAACTACCGGCACAAGTGTGACATGGACATTAAACATGATCTTTGTTTTGTCCATGTTCATCTTAAGACCTATCCGTTGGGAAACACTATTGAGGTCATTGAGCATTGTTTGTATGGCCTACAAATAGTTGTTCCTGATCTGAATGTTTGTCCTTGTGAAATTTATGTATGAAAACTGCCTCCACGATATAAAAGAAAATCCTAGTAACTTTATAAAAACAAAAAACATGTTTTCGGAATATTCTTTAACTGGGGGGCTTTCATTGATTCTTGTGAAATTTATGTAGTTTACATACATAAATTTCACAAGAACAAACATTCAGACTTGGAACAATTATTTGTAGGCGAAACAAATAGGTACTTATTCCGTGCGAGATGCGAGCCCGCGGCCCTTAGCGTTGCAATTCAATGTTAAGCCACTATGCCACAGAAAAGTGGCTTAGCAATGTTCATGTGAAACCCGCCAAGACGCATGTGTGCAACGCGTTGTACTAATTACTGCATAATCTTCTGAAATGAGAAGAGGTCTGTGCCCAGCCTTGGGACCTATATAGGTTTATAACTAGTAAACCTTCTTGCGTTATTTTAAGTATGTTAAAACGTATACGTAACTGTTCATTCTTAATAATTAACAAAACTATCGTGTTAAAAAATTAATTAATTAAAAAAAAACTTGTTTTTTTGTATAGTGTTTCTTCTCCGTAGATTCCCTGTTCATGTTCCCCTGACCTTGAGCTGAGTTGACCCGTTCCCGCGAATCAGCCGCTCACTATGTTAGGAACCGGGGTGAGGTCCTGCTTGCGGAGGGGGGTGATGTTAAGTAAACTCTGAAAGGGATTTGACTGGTAGTTAAAATCTGATTAAATAATAATTCAGTCTCTTTAAACATATTTGTATAAGAATAAATTCTTTTCAGATTTGCAAAATTCTTGTTATGTAGCACGTATCATTTTCATCAAACTTTATGATTCAGGTCAATAATATTATTCCTTTTAAAGGTTCGAAAATAAAAAAAGAAGGGAAAATCTGATAATAATGTAGGTAGATAGAAAAAACCCAAAAAAATAATAGGGTACCTAATATAAACGTGATAGGGTTTTCGTCCATTTTTTAATGCAACAATCACATTTCAAGGAAATATATAAAAATATATATTATTATTGTGACGATATTCATTGGCAGTAAATTTTACAATGACAAGTAACGAAAAGTACAGGTTCCGCGTAGTGGCGATGTAACAACATCCACTACCCCATTCCCATGGGTGTCATAAGAGGCGACAGAGGAACGCTGATTTTGGGATGGACTGCAGCGTCTTTCTAATAACAAGAAAAATAAGAACTGCACTTGACAATACGCCTGCCAAGCGTGGCAACTATACCAATTTTTTTGATGAAGGAATTGGCATTTCTTCGGAGATCCATGCAGAATACGAGTACGATGTCGTACCTGCACGAGTAACGTAGGACCGCACCTACTACAAATAATTGGAGCGGATCTGATTAAAAAACCATTCGCAATTTATATATGTAAAAGCCGCAATTAATGTTTTCTTATATTTACGCGAAGACTACACATTAAATGAAACTAATTTTTACGGATTATATCGCGTTTAATTTTAAGTTTTTTAATATTAAAAAACTGAAACTATAATATCGGGACGTCAAACATCTCAGTCCCCCCGTGACCATGAGTGCTGTAAAGCACCCGAAATGTCGGGAATTAAAAAAGTTAAAATTAAACGCGATATAATCCGTAAAAATTAGCTGCAATTAACCAATTTTATTGGTATCATACTGTGAAATTCACGACGAGCGCTTTGGTCCTGAGCACAGATATTCTGTGTGAGCTACCACAGCTATGGCACTAATATGTACTCCATATTAAATAAATTGTGTATAGATAGTAAGTTAATGTTGTTAAGGTTTTTTTATTTTAATTGTTGTGGTAGAGCTATGTTGCACCTATATTATTTTTGTAACATAAATGGGTTGACTCGACCAGTGAAGGACCACGCTCTCACAGAATACTAGCAGAAAATATAAGCTCAACGCTGCTGTGTTTTATATGCTGATAAGCGGAGACCCCTTTTTGCTGGAAACGTCCTTTTCATCTTAGTCCTCAGGTATGAGAACGCATCTAAATTTTGATTCTTAATTGAGGATAAATGTCTATTGGCCACAGCATCCACTTACCATCAGGTGGGATGTGTGCTCGCTTGTCACCCTTATTCTATTAAAAAAATATCGGCTTATCTAAGTGATTTGCTAGTGGCATTTTCTAAGTATTCATCATCGTCATTACAGCTTATCACAGGTCCAGTGCTGAATATAGGCATCCTTCAAGGAACTGCCACAAAGCACAGTCCTGAGCCAAATATAGTCATTGACTTTCTGCAGCTCTTAGCAAGTCGTCCCTCCATCTACGTTGTGGCCGTCCTACACTTCGCTTACCGTTACGGTGGGCCACTCGAAAACCTTTCATCTCCATCAGTCATCGGTTCGTCGAGCTATAAGGCCAGACCATTTTATTTTACCATTTTATATTAAAATTTCGACCGGGGAAATTTTTCCTCGTATTTTGTTTGTATAAAATTGAATAAAAATCTCTTTGGTTGTACTGTTTGTACGTGGCGGGTTTTAATATCAATACATATAGGACAGAGAAAAATAAAAAGTAAAAAACACTTTCCCGCCATTTATCAATTGTTTTTCTATCCGCCAAAATGAGTGAATCTAATGAAGAAATTTTTAACATTCTGAAGTTTTATTAGAAAAAAGGGTTAAAAATGCGACAAGCCGCGAGAAAATTTGGGACGTTTATGGACCTAATGCAGTGTTAGTAAGAGTAGCACGTTGTGCTACTCTACTGCATAACATACTAACAATACAAACTAACAAGCGTTTTCAGTCCGAGAATTTTCTAGTCGCCCTCATACGAATAAAGTCGACGCCATTTTTGAATAAGAGGAGCAAAATCGGCATATTAGTAGTTGCAACATAGGCGAATTGAGGATTGACCACAAAACAGTTTTAACCCATTTGAAGAAGTCTGACTATACAAAAAAGCTCGATATTTGGATACCGAATCGTTGACTCATTTGCGTTTCTCTATTGAAACGTAATGAAACCGAATCATTTTTGAAAAGATTGATCACTGGTGATGAAAGTGGATCACCTACGACAAGGACGTGCGAAAAAGATCATGGTCAAAGGATAGTGAAGCTCCACAGACTGTAGCGTAACCTGGATTAACACGCAATAAGGTGATGTTGTGTGTATGGTGGTATTGTAAGGGCATTGTTTATTATGAGCTCTTACCATCGTGCAAAACCATCGATTCGGATCTCTACTGCCAATAACTAAAGAGACTCAAGCAAGATATTGAGAAAAAATTGCCGGAATCGATCAACAGAAAAGAAGTGGTTTTTCATAATGATAACGCCAGACTACACGTATCTTTGCCCACTCAGCAAAAATTGAGAGAGTTTGGTTGGGAAACGTTAATACATCCTCCATATATTCCTGACCTAGCACCCTCAGATTTTCACCTGTTTCGGTCTCTTCAGAATTATTTGGGTAATGTTAGGTTAACATCAAGAGAGAAGTTTCAAAACTACATGTCGCATTTTTTTAATCAAAAATCTCAAGATTCCTACAGCAACGGGATTATGTCACTACATACAAGGTGGCAATAAGTTATCGACAAAATAGCATATTATATTATATATTTTTAAATGTAATTAAACTTTGAAAAAATTGTCTTGAATTTGTATATATGATACGATACTTATACTTATACTTTTCTAAAATAATAGTGATAACGAATACTTAAAAAAAATATATTTTTAATGTTAACAGGTACTGGCACATACGTGCTTACGCTTATAAAAAAGTATAATTTCAAATTATGACTATCTCGCTACTTGGTAGCCGCCATTAAAACTTAGGTAGACGTGTTCGGATACACACACAAACACAAATCGATATACACCATAAAACGAACCGAGGACTCGCCACTGGCTTCTTAACGTATTTAGTCATCGTTCCCAGTAAAAAGTAAAAATAACTCTGACCAGACTCTGCATCTCAGTCTCAAGGCCAAATCCTGACTCCTTACGAAAGGGATAGCTGTATTTAAACATGTACACGCGCAAAAGAGTGAGCTAATTCAGTGTGTTCGTCCTTTAAAAAGGGAAAGTGATAGTTAGAGCACTGGCGAGAGTGAGATAAAAAAATATCCGAAGGGCGAAACGAGATGCAAATACACCGTTTACATGCGACAAAAAGAGGTGCCGTATAGGAACCGGTTAAATTTTGAAGGGCTTTAGACCACGGTCCACGTTGATGCTGCGCTCAGACTATAGGCGATTTTTTAAACATTGATTTAGATTGAGTTACGACATTTGAACTATGAACAAAGAAAATACACATAATATAAATATGTATATTATTAAAAACTTTGGCATACTCCTTACGATATGGGATGAACTATGTATTCGTCAGTTTCCGCACATTTTATTAATGATAAATATGTGATTTAATTTTAATTAGTACCTGATGCGAAATTAAATTTTGGACTCAGATTTAATTAAATGTATCTTTAGTGAGAAAATATATTAAATTTCTGTTAACATTTCCTGCAAATCATCTTCTTCAAATTTAAATATTCCGCTCTTATTAATTATATCACATGTTTATAAAAAAATTGTGCGTATATTTGTATACACACGTACGAAGTGAAACTTCTTTACGACACATCCTTCTTCTATTATTTTATATTTTACATAAGTAGGTTAAATAATAAAAAACTCATGCAGCCCCGGCGGTAAAACATATACAAGAAAACGTGACGTTTTTTTAAATACCATAGTATGGTTCTCAACTATATATCGATAAAGAAGTTTCATTTCAAAAATGTATTTTAATTTCAAACTGAAACTATGAATCTGTGTGGTACCTGACAGAGACAAGACAAGACCGGAGGAGAGATCTGGAGACCCTTTTAACTGGTAACAAGGCCTTCCATCGTAGTCCGGCACTAGGGCCCAGTTGCCCGCTTAGTTTTTCGTGTCATCAAAAATTTTGATGCCTGAAAAGGGGGCATCTTCTTGATAAAAATAAAAACCAGGGGTTATGAGTCATTTTATTAGGCGTTTGATCAGCCATGGACTTAGATATTTTTGTTTTAGAATAAGGGTGACAAACCAGCACACAGTCAAATCAAAACGCAGATGCGTTATCTCCCCTGAGGACTGTGATGGAAGGCCTCTTCGTCTCGAGTAAAAAGGGTCTCCGGTTCTCTACACTCACCATACGAAACACTGGAGCCTTAAGCTGCTATTTTACACAAGTATTCAGTGAGAACGTGGTCCTACCCCGGTCGAGCCGACCCATTGCAGCTATATTAGTTGTGGCAGCGTGGCTCTACCACGTACTCGTATATACACATATGTTTTGTATTATTTATTATTTTAAATAAGTTAGCAGTGGTGTTAACGTTTTTAAAAGAATATTGTTCTGTATTGTTGAGACGGTTTTATTATTTATAGGCCATACAAATATTTCTCCGTGCGGGATTCGAACCCGCGGCACTGCAGCACTGCGCCTGCTCTACGGATCAGTCAAATATGATAATGATGATAAACTTCAGAAGTAGCAACACACAATGTAGTTTTTTATTGCAGAAATGTAGAAAGATACACGTAAATCATTAAGAGCCATATATATACGTTTTTATAGGACGTGGACTATTAAAAATTATTGCTATATATGACCTAAAATAGCATTAATATTAAGGTGATATCAAAAAGTGAAGGGATTGTATTCAACCGGGTTTCTGTTCATTTCCGCCAAGAAACAATTTATTTCGTATGTGTATTCATATATATTGAAACCATTGGGTTAAAAAATTATAAAGTTTTAATACTGTACCGTTTATCAGTTAGCTGAACAGCTTGTTAAACCTAATTTGACTTCACACAAATTCTTTTGTAATTTATTTTATTATCTCGTCATATATATTTTTCTTTGTGATGTTAAATAAAGTTTTATATCTTTCTTTCTAATAATGTGTAGGGTAGTGGCGGTGTAAGAAAATTATTATTGTCCCGTGGGTGTTGTAATACGTGTCAGAGGGAAACAAACCAGGAGATGGGCAGCAGCGGCTTCCTGATAACAACTAGAAAAAATACTGCGGTTGCCAACCCGTCTGCCAAACGTAGCAACTATGGCAAATATCTCCCTTATGGGGGCATTCTATGGGCGAGTTTACGTTCAGCAGTGGACTTTAATAGGCTTTAAAGAGTGAATGAATGGATGAATAATATGTGTATTTTTATTGTTATGTGTATCTTTTTCTTCTTCATCATCAGCCAGTAAAAATCCTAGGGTCCTAGGGTTCTTCCATTGTAGTGTGGCGGCGCTGTCGTCGCGCCACAAGCGAAACACATCGAAGCGTAAATCGCGCTAACAAAGTTCCGAAGTTAAAGCAGTATAATCCGAACTACCAAGCGGAGCGTTGGCCGCTCCCCGGGCAGAACACTTCCCCTTTTCCTTCCACCGGCCACAGTAGGATAGCTGGTCGCAGTACCAGAGACCCAGCTCCTTTGAAGCTGCCGCCCGTTACCAGTCTACATACTTTATGTTTGGTGTAAACGAGGTGGATGTCATTAGATTCTTCTATCGGAAGCCATTTGATTTTTCGGGCGTCTCCCATTAGTCTTGCAATAACCACGGGACGAAAGGGCTCGATGGATTCTCATACGCCATACGGTCTAACTATAGGGATAAAGGCAAACTGTACGACCATTGAGCAAATACAGACCATAAATATTGAATTCGTTTGACTGCTCCGAGACGTTGTTCAGCCCTTTCTGGTAGGAGAATCAATGAGTTTCACTCCTGTAAATATAAAATTTATTAATAACTCGACCTATCGGGTCCAGATTTTACGATTTAAGCTAACACAGCTCTTATTTTAAAATATATTTCATGTTTGTTCTGACATAGATAATATTTATATGTAAATTATTTTTTAAAATAAATCTTTTTTTCACCCTTTTTATTTTGATTATTGCTGCACCGCCTCTTATATGTCTATCTCTGTTTAGCCTAATGGTTGAATGGGAGAGATTGCTGAATGGAGAGTCCGCTATACTTTGTGCATGAAAATATAAATAAATAAATTTTCTTTTTTGCCATTCAACCAACTTAAACCGCGAATACTTACGAGTCATTTTGGTCCATAAATATAGAGTTAAAATCCGATATGTGGTACTGTAGTAAAAAACTAGTTTACATCGCCACCTATCGTACCTTAGCATAAATATAAAGCATCGTATTGACAAAACAAACTTATTGTGTGAATATAATATGGGTGTATAATTTAGGTGTCTTCAAGGCAAGAGTGAATATAGGTTTTTGATAAGCTAAGTCAGTGGGTTTTACTATATTCATCTGCATCACCACGTACCATCAGGTACAATAAATTAATAAAAATATGACCTCAATCGGTCGTGTCATTCAGGATTTACATGATCACTAACAGGCACAGTGACGATTATATATATATATATATATATATATATATATATATATATATATATATATATATATATACAATATGTAACAAAAACCCTGTGGTTCCAGTTAAGTACGTTATCAGGATCATTATTCAAACATATAGAAATAACTTTTTTTTAAAACTCGAAAAATATTTTTATAATTTTACTTAAAAAAATAATTTTATGCAAATTGTATGTGGTTTTCTTACCTCTGCATTGTCTAGGGAGTAAGAGGATTGTCAAAGAGCCCGCTTTACTTAGCTTTAGCATCGGCTAGTGTCAGTAAGAGGTAATAAAACCACAAAAATTAAAAAATATTTTTTTAATAAAATTTAAAAAAAATATGGTCGAGTTTTAAAAAAATATATATTTCTATAGGTTTGAATACTAATCCTGATAACGCACTTAACAGGAACCACAGGGTTTTTGTTACATGTTGTATATAAGAATTTCATATATTTCGACGTACACATTAAATATAGGCAGCATACGATCAAGTTGAAACGGTTCGTCGACCGCATGACAGTAAGGTCAACATACCTGCATCCAGAGTCAAGGGTACCAGGTTCGGCTACCAGTCACCAGTAATGTAAGAATAAAGAACATTTTATTTACGCACGAGTCGTAAGATATATGAAGGTATACTTATATTGTATTTAATTATGACAATACATACACTCTTTATTTTTTATTTTTCTAAGATCGGTATCGGTATCTGTATCGGTCGGCCTTATAGCAAAAAGGCTCAAGTTTATACTGCAGTATGTTTCAACATAGAAGTTCCGTGAAAAATATGAGAACTAAATTGTATGCAATTTGACAGCAAATATCGAATTAGACGAAGACTGTAGCGCTCGGATGAATTTAAGCCCGAGACCATGAACTACTCACTTGACACTGGCAGAATTCTATCAAGAAAAGCCATAATTTAAAATAAGAAAAGAACTATGAATAACCCATGTTTTGAAATAAGACGGTATAGGCTTATTAATGTTTTATGTTTTTCTAAATAAACTTTGACCCTCACGCTAAAATATGTGTGTTGAAACGCAATACATTTAAAACCACAAGGCCAAACACCCAGACCAGAAATAATCCGTTCATGCTAGAATCGAACCCGCGACCAATAGCGCAGCAATCAAACGTTTACCGAATGCGCCACCGAGCCGTTTTAAGAATACTTTAAAAATACTGAATGAATTTTATTCTAAATTCAAAATCCTTTCACAAGACCGACATACA
This sequence comes from Parnassius glacialis, assembly GCA_033319125.1. Taxonomy (NCBI): domain Eukaryota; kingdom Metazoa; phylum Arthropoda; class Insecta; order Lepidoptera; family Papilionidae; genus Parnassius; species Parnassius glacialis. The sequence continues at coordinate 37,794,513 of JAVANC010000018.1, forward strand.
CAAGGAACTTGGTTTACGAGACGCTTTTCACGGTATGCGCTCAAATGGTAGAAGCTCGTGTTGTTTTGTTTTCTTTTCTTTTTTTCTATATTGCTACAACTAAGTCAAATTCTCACCACTGAGTTGACTGCTGAATGCCTCAAGGCATTAAATCTACCCTTTGAATTATTTTGTTTTAAGGAATGCATTTGGATTAAAGAATAAATAAATAAATAAATATATATCCAGGTATACTTTCTGCCTGGTAAGGCAACAAAGCACGTCAATAATTTTTGATACCATTGCAGTTTTTGCTGTTGCACGTATGGGCCGGCTCGAGCTAGGTTGGTACCACGACCAGTGAGGTCGTGGTACCAACCTAGCTCTACTGGCGTGAAGTAGAAGCTCTGCTTCTGCGTTTCGTCTGGTGAGTGCAGGTGGCCGGAGGCCCAATTCTCAGCCCCCCCCCCCCCCATCAACGTGGTAGCGTAATTACATCAAAGACTAACCTAGGAGGGTACTAGCACCCCACCCCTGGAGAATTCCTCGTTGAGCATCCACGACCTTGTTATTCCACCTGAGCGTGGGTGCTCAGGCTGCCTTACGTATTCGGGGGGGGAGGGGGGCAAATTCCGCTGAAAAACATAACTGCTCGGGGCGAACTGAGCAACAATACCAAGGCGTCCCTGCCACGCTATCCGTGAATTTCTGCAACATCAGGGGACTTCACTCGAACCTAAACGCCGTCCACTACCATCTCGAGACAGCGAAGCCGGCCTTGCTCTTTCTGACCGAGACGCAGGTGTCCTCTCCGGCTGATACTTCGAATCTCTCCCACGCTGGGTACAAATTGGAGCATTCCTTTATGCCTCGGGCTGGAGTTTGCATATATGTCAGAGATGACATCTGTTCTGGACGCCTCGGCAGTCTTGAAGGTTCGGACCTGTCCCTCCTTTGGCTACGCGTAGACAGAGACGACCATCCGCGTGTCTACGGGTGCCTCTATAGGTCCCATAGCGGTAATGCCCAAACAGACCGACGCGTCGACTACGTCCAAATGGCATCCGCAGAGATCGTGATCCTTGGCGATTTTAACGCCCACCACGCCGAATGGCTCGGTTCATGTTTAACCGATCATGCGGGGAGATCTGTTTATGACTTTGCCTTGGCATATGGTCTGACACAACTGGTTACTTCGCCTACGCGGATTCCAGATGTAGAGGATCATACACCTTCCCTGTTGGACCTTATGCTGACCTCTCATCCGGACGGATATCAGGTTTCCGTCGATGACCCTCTCGGTTCTTCATTTGGACCATTGTCCGATCCGGAGTGTGGTGGCACTCACGCTCCACTAGCGGTTGCGTTCTGCAGGTTGCCACCGTGTTTGGCAAAATTTCTGTAAGCAGTCACTACCATCTCTGCACAAGGAGGACGACTCACTGGCCCAAGCCGCAAAAGAGAAAGCTGACCTTTTAGGCTACCTTTTTGCGTCCAACTCGACTCTTGATGATGGGGGGAACACATCGCCGACCATCCCACATTGTTAGTGCTCCATGCCGGATGTGAGGTTCTCACAGCGCTCGGTTCGCAAAACACTCCTCTCCCTGGGCATCCACAAGTCGAGTGGGCCTGACGGAATCCCCCAATTGTGCTGAGGACGTGTGCTCCAGAGTTGGCACCGGTTCTAACGCGTCTTTTCCGGTACTCCTACTCTTTAAGCGTAGTCCCAAAATCATGGAAGACAGCTTTTGTCCACCCGATCCCTAAAAAAGGCGACCGCTCAGACCCCTCCAACTACAGGCCTATAGCCATCACCTCCTTGTTCTTCAAAATAATGGAATCCATTATTAACTGCCAGTTCATGCGGTACTTTGAGGATCATCAGCTGATTATTGACCGCCAATACGGTTTTCGTTGGGGTCGATCATCTGGTGATCTTCAAGTCTACCTAACTCATAGGTGGGCGGAGGCAATAGAGTCCAAGTGGGAGGCGTTGGCCGTTAGTTTGGACATTGCGAAGGCCTTCGATCGAGTTTGGCACAAAGCGCTTCTTTCGAAGCTCCCTTCCTATGGGCTTCCCGAGAAAATGTGCAATTGGATCACCAGCTTCCTTGCAGATCGTAGCATCAAGGTCGTTGTAGACGGTGCATGCTCCAACTACAAGCCTATTAACGCTGGTATTCCACAAGGCTGTGTGCTATCACCAACGCTATTTCTTCTGCTTATCAATGATATGTTGCTAACTGGTAACATTGACTGTCACACACTGTCACTGTCATGACGGATGACAGCACTGGTGATGCTCTATACACCGGCCGTGCCAATATTTCTCGAGAAAACGTCGCCGAGTACCGGAACAAACTTGAGTCTCAAGTCGAGTCTTTACTGAACAAAGTCTCGGATTGGGGGCGACTACATCTAGTCCAGTTTAATCCTCAGAAGATACAAGTTTGCGCGTTTACCGCTAAAAAGAACCCCTTTTGTCGTATCTCCTCCCTTCTTGCTTCAACCATTATCGGAATCCTCGGAGTCAACATATCGAGTGACATGCAGTGTCGCGGTCTTTTTGGAAGAGAAGGCCAAATTGGCCTCTAAATAGCTTGGCGTGCTCAGCAGAGCGGGACAGTATTTCATGCCGACACACCGCCTGCAACTTTACAAGGCGCAGATTCGGCCTCATATGGAATACTGTTCTCATCTCTGGACAGGGGCTCCCCAGTGCCAGCTGCTTCCACTTGACCGCATCCAGCGCAGAGCGAATCGAATCGTCGACGACCGAGTCCTTTCCGATCGGATCGATTCATTGGCACTGCGAAGAGATGTTGCATCCCTTGGCATTTTCTTTCGCATTTACCACGGGGAGTGCTCTGAGGAATTGTTCGGATTAATCCCAGGCGCCAAATTTCACGAACGCACATCGCTGCAGAACTTTCGATACCATCCACACTATCTGTCGTCAGTCGTCCACCACTGCGCGATTTAGAAGATCTTTTCTTCCTCGCACCACTTCCTTGTGGAATCGATTACCATCAGCGATTTTTCCGGATTGATACAACTTAGGGACCTTCAAGAAAAGAGCCTACTCCTCTTTAAAAGGCCAGCAACGCATCTGCAATTCCCCTGGTTCCCCTGGTGTTGCAGTTGTTCATGGGCGGCGGTAGTCACACCATCAGGTGAGCCGCATGCCCGTTTGCTCCCTCTCCTATAAAAAAAAGTGATCGCAAAACTAAACCTCACTTGGTATGTCATAAAAATATACTGCTGGAAATAAGCTCCTTTAGTTGTAGGGACAATTTGCCTCAATTATTACGCTTGGCAGACGGACTGGCAATAACAATGCCAGTCACGTTTGACGTAGCTTAGTCTGGGTTAATCGAAATGATTATACCGCCATCTGTCGAAAACTATAAGATTTTTCTGCCTTTTCCCATAGCCACCTCTTACCACACCCACGAAACGAAATGGTAATACAGTAAAACTTGTTTTTTTTATAGGATAAGGGTGACAAACGAGCACACAGTCCACCTGATGGTAAGTCGTTGCTGCGGCCCATAGACATCTACATCTATCCTCTATTACAAATCAAAATGTAGATGCGTTGTCACCCGTGAGGACTGAGATGGAATGCCTCATTTCCAGTAAAAAGGGCCTCCGGCCACCTGCACTCACCAACCGAAACGTAGAGGTAAACCTCTACTTCACGCTGGTTTTCTGAGAGGTCATGGTACCACCCCGGTTCGAGCCGGCCCATCCGTGCGACCGCAAAAGCTGCCGCGTGGCTCTGTTAAAAAGTTAAGTGGGACCCGGATAAGTGAGAAACCTCCATAGGTGGAACTCGTGCTTAGGTCCCGACATTTTAGCGCTGAATTACCTCTGTTAGTGGAACAAAACAAACCTCTATATCTGGCATTAGTTCTTTCGATTTTATCGTCATAATTATCTCTATAATTGAGACAACGAGTGTATTTTACCTCTTTTACTAAGACTATATTTTAGGGATTAGAGCTTTCGATTTTATTCGTCATAACTACCTCAATAACTGAGACAGCGACTATATTTTACCTCTTTTACTGAAACTATATTTTGTGTACCGTTTCGTTTACTAATTTGTATTCTACCCGCAAATTCCGCACTTGGCTAATTGTGTAAAAGTGACCTCCAGTTTTAGTTTGGTTTTGCTATCGTCAGGATGTTTATGTATTAAGTATATTAACAAAATACATTATTTTATTTAATAATCGCACCTCTATAACTGAAATAACCTCTATTCTCACCTCTATTAATGGAACCCTCTGTAAATGAGACAGATAATTATTTATACCTGGATATCTCAGACACTGGGTAAGTGGAATATCTCTTTAAGTGAGACATATTTGCAGGTCACTTAAGGTCCCAGTTGTCCAGGTTTTACTGTATATCTATTGGTAACGTCACCATCACATCACCATTACAGCCACAAGTATAAGTCCTCTGCTGTACATGGACCTCTCCCGAAGAATGCCGGAAAACACGGTCCTGAGCCACCTGCAGCGATCGACATGATACATATTAACAATATGTATTATAAACGTGGTAGAGCTAAGTATATAATACATATTGCTGCAGCTTTGTTATGGTTTTAACACGAATGGGTCAGTTCAATGACGACTCCGTGGCGCAGTTGCTTAGCAATCAGTTCATGCGCTGGGGGCCGCGGGTTCGAATCCCGCACGGAACAAGTATTTGTATGGCCTACAAATAATTGTTCCGGGTTTCGATGTTTGTCCTTGTGCAATTCATGTTTGTAAACTGCCTCCACGACACAGGAGAAATCCTAGTGTGGGGGTAACGTTATTAAAAAAAAAGTTCGACTCAGTACCACGTTCTCAAAATATACCACAGCAAAATAGCAGCTTAATCCTGCTGTGTTTCGTATCGTGAGCATAGAGAACCTTAGATCATTTTTATCGGAACGAGGCATTCCTTCTTAGTCCTCAGGGGTGACAACGCACCTACATTTTGATTCGCAAACGAGGATAGATGTAGATGTCTATGGGCCACAGCTACCACTTACCATCAGGTGGACTGTGTGCTCGTTTGTCACCCTATCCTATAAAAAAAATTAATATTAAAAACTGAAGGTAGCCGGGCTAACTGCGACATCGGGACGTCAAAAATCTCAGTCCCCACCGTGGCCATTGGTTGCTGTAAAGCACCCGAAACGTCGGGAATTAAAAAAGTAAATTAAACGCGATAAAATCCGTAAAAACTTGTTTTATTCAATGTGTAGTGTTCGCGTAAATATAAGAAATCATTATCTACCAGTAGTACTTTTCGTCCTGCAGTATTGATTCGTTTAGAGACTGCAAGTGCAAAAAGATTCTACTGCCGTCGTAATAAAGAAGGACGTAACTAACAAAAACGTAAAATGGAAATAAAAAATAATTAGATGAATTTTTCTTTCAGACCTTGCTGTGTCTAAGGTATATTAAAAGATATCAATATGAAAATGGAAATTGGTAGGTAGAGACATGAAGATTTTAAAGACGAACTTATTATTTTGATAATTTGTTTATTTATTTAAATAAAATTAATTTTATTTTACTTAACTTAAAAATTACACCTGACAACGCAAAAACTTCGAAGGAAAGACGCAAATAACCATTTGCGTCTTTCCAACCTAATAAATAAAAAAACTGCCATTTAACATTTTTAAATATTTTGGGAAGGTCATTTGAAGTTGAAAGGACGCTAATAGTAACTTAATACTTTTCTTCTTAGTAAGTATATTAGAAAACCACTGGTAGTGAAACATAAAAAATAACAACGCGCAACTCTTGCGTAATGATTTTAAAGGGGATATCATACAAGACTTACTACGATAATAATTAAAAATTAAAAATTTTGTACAACCGACTTCAATATAAATAATTAAGGATAACTTAAAAACTATTGATCAGACCTTGATAAAATTTATATGAAACCACATGTGAAAAACCAGCTCTTAAATAAGACAAGAATAATCGAAATCGGTTCACCTAGAAAAAAGTTATGAGGTAACACACATAAAAAATATACAGTCGAATTGAGTACCTCCTCCTGTTTGAAGTAGGTAGAAAAGGCGGAGAAACTTAAGAGAGCGATAATATTTGTGAGGTTATTTTTATTAATATTAAATGCATCATATTAGAATTATCTAAATGTTGCAGTTGCAGTTACATAATGTAACATTCATAAAATCACTCTTTAAAATACACCTGTTTCAAGATGTGCTAAATAAAAATGAAAGACTAAAAAAAATAAATTTAAAATATTTTTTAAGGAAATAAAGCAACTAAATACATATATATTTACGAATACTAATGTAACTAATAATTACAAAACCAAAAACATAAAGGAACAGAAATTACTTTCAAAACATCGAAACAAAATATATACCTCTAAAATTTAATCATTTACTTATTAATTATTTTTGTAACACACTTTTATTGTTATTGCAACTATTAAATCTAAATTAATGGTCTCCTTTCAGTGTTTTTCTACATTATCCTAAGTTTTGAGTAACAATTACATTACTAAAATATATTGCTTTAAATCAGAGTTTAACTAAATTACTAGAATTAATATTTGAGCAACAATCAGTTTTGTAGATATCTAAAAATTAAAAGAACACAAAGGTACTTTTTCCTTAATTACTAAAAACAGGCTAAAGGCCTTTTTACTTTTCCCTACCACATACTAAGTCATTCTGTCAGCTTCATTCTTGTAAGAAATACTATAAAAGAAAAGTAGGTATCACAGATATTTGTTACTTAAAGTTAAACAGAGATTGAAGCTACCCTTAGCCTTTATGAAATGTGAGATCAAAATACCCTTAACTATAAAAATAATAAGAAGATTTGTATGTTCAGTCTTCATAATTCTTTGTAAGCATCATCATTCACTGGCAAGTTTTGCCAAAACACTCTACTGTTTTCCAGCATGAGTGGCCATAATTCCCTAATTATTTAATTTTTTCGTTCAGATGTAATACCTCTGAAAGGAAAATTTTGTTTGGAAGCAGGAACCTTAAGCAATCCAGTGAATGTTCATCACCATCGAAATTTGTTTTATAAAAAAGCTTGTATTGATTTCCTCTGCGAAAAGTAATTTGGCACACATATCATTTAAATATGCCCGTGGATTCGAGATTGGAGTTTCTGACAACTTTGTCGTTTTTCCTATTAAAGCCCAAAGTTTCTATAAAAAATTTAGTACTGGCGCTATCCGTTAAAAAGTAAGAAATAGTATTTTGTCTGTTCAGTTTTCTTTCACTTATTTTGGGTTTTGGTCGGGTCGTAGAAGTATTTTCTACCGAATTCAAAAAGGACGATCAATTCGACTGTATGTTTTTTTCATGTGTTACCTCATAACTTTGTTCTATGTAAACTGATTTCGATCATTCTTTATTTATTTGAAAGCTGGTGCTTCTCTTGTGGTCCCATATAAATTTGATCAAGGTGTGGATAATAGTTTTTGAGTTATCCTTAATAATATATATTGAAGTCGATTGTACAAACATTTTTAATTTAAATGTCTTATAAAAACCCTTTGCTGCAATCACGGCATATTTGTAAAAAAAGATTAATTACTTTGAACCGGTCTACTGAAATATATGTGATATTTAAAAAACGCGATGTTATTTGCGCCTAACCTATAATTATTTTATTAACGGTGAGCACCAAGATGATTGGACGTAAGAAATCAAAAGCGTTTTTTCATTTTATAAAACTATTAATTTACGTCTTTTCATCTAAGTATTCGATGCAAATATTGTTAAAGATGACGTAGCACAACTGGTTAAATAAGTCTTTTCTTTTATGTTGAATTTGAATACGACTTTTCTACTAAAAATGTCATCTTTAATCAACAGTTACGTCTAAAACTCTTACGATATTTTCTAAAATATTGATATTTATGAATATAAAAAAAATTGAGTAGATGCGTCTTTTTACCTCGAGTCGAATGGTATATTTAACTATTTTTTTTAAATTGTTAGATGCGCCCTTTTTTCTTATGACGGCAGACTATATCAACTATAAAATTAATTACATTCGTGTTTGGATTAAAACTTAGAAAGTAACACATCGAATACACTAACCGTACAGGCTCAAGCATACAGGCTCTACCAAAACAAGCAGAATAATTGAGATTGTTATTATTGTTGGTAACACCGTGTCGCTGGGAGACGACATGGCGACGTTCCTTAACAAAAACTTATCGCAAAGTGACTCACTCGAGACGTTGTACAAACAAAAACTGTCTCGATTAACCGATACATAATAAACTAAGTTCAATTCAGCTTCAGTGAGATCCATCTTTTTTATCGTTCCCTTTCACGGTGGCCAATATATGTGCCAATTAAAATGTATTGGCTGTTGTGAATGGCCCAGCGATGTGTGATACGTCCACGCGTTGGAAGATTGTTCAGTTTGTATGGATTTAGGTTTTAATGTGTAGGCTATGATTACAGAAGTTGACGGCTCAGTGGCGCATTGGCTTAGCAATGAATTCCAGCGCTTAGGGCTGCGGGTTCGAATCCCTCAGGGAATAAGTATTAGTAAAGCTTCGAGGTCGTCAATTTGTAGAAAATATTAAGGATACGTGTACTGAATTCACGTGCAGCAAACGAGTAAGCGTGCTACAAACCTATGGACGCGATGGCCATCAATCCGCCATAAAACCACACTCTAAATGATGGCCATAAGCATTGGCCACAAAAATTGCCACATATATTGGCAAGCGGCTATTTGTCAGCTGTCAGAGCTATTGCTTGCATCCGCGTGGTTATACACTCTTTTATAGAAAAATGCTCACGCATATCCTCCGCGCGAGAGTGAGAACGGCGCACCGACTAAAATTCCAAGGTGTTCCACCTTCACCACATACAAGCAGGGCCACGAGAAAAGTTTCGTACATATTCGCCACCCCACCAGTGCCAGCCGCTCGAGTACATTCAATCCTTTCTGGGGGACTAAATATTTTACCTTATAATTAGCATTATTTATCGATGACAGAAAAAAAATTAAAATAAATCATTAGTTTAAATTAAATTAATTTTTAGTAGACCTTTCTGATATTAAAGTGAATATTTCGAAGACAAAACAAAAAAATCCAAAAAGATACTAAAGTTTCAAAGTGAAAAAGACTATTCGTGCCAACACCAGACAAAAGCTTTCACAGATAATGAAAAGAGCCTCTTAAAATTCTAGACAATACACTACTGCTAACATAATCAGCGTAAATATAATCTTGATCTAGGAATAGGCCTATTAAGAATATTTATAATTTACTAGCGGTTCGCCCCGGCTTCGCACGTGTGATTTCTGGATCTCGACAACAGCGCCACCTACCTGGTCCAAATGTGAATCTAAACCATCTAGATCTAGGGACCCATTCAAGCACACACAAAAAATTTCATCAAAATCGGTCGAGCCGTTTTTGAATTTTAACGAAACTAACGGACAGTAATTAATTTTTTATATAGATAAAATTGCATGATTATTTACATTGTTCTGGTTTTTTTTATAGAATGGGGTGACAAACGAGCACACAGTCCACCTGATGGTAGTGGATGCTGTGGCCCATAGACATCTACATTTAGGTTTAAAGATATTTATTACTCATTAAGACAAATGCATGCCACTTACATGAGTACATAGCTGTAAGTAAATTTCACTGTCGTTCACGAAATTAAATTCGCCAAAAACACACACACTTATCCCGCGCAACGCATTCACGATTATTTAAGTCAGTCATTTGCAACAAGACATTCATACAATTGTTTCTTAAATGTGTTGAACGAGCTAACATTTTTTATGTGTGATGATTTATCATCATCATCATCATTACAGCCCTTCACAAGTCCACTGCTGAACATAGTCCTGAGCCACCTGCATCCATCGACTTCCTGCATATCTTACCAGGTCGTCACTTCATCTAGTGGGGGGACGCCCTACACTTCGCCTGCCGGTACGAGGCTGCCACTCGAGAACCTTTCTTCATTTATAATATATATTATATATCCTCGTTTGCGAATGAAATGCAAAGGTGTTGTCACCCCTGAGAACTACGATGGAATGCCTCGTTTCCAGTGAAAAGGCTCTCCGGTTCTCTACACTCAACATATGAAACACAGCAGCATTAAGCTGCTATTTTACGCTGGTATTCTGCGAGAGCGTGGTCCTTCCCCGGTCGAGCCGACCCGTTAGTGTTACAACTATACTTTTAATATAGCTGCAGCATGACTCTACAACGTATAAAATTCTCAACCGTGAAAAAGTAATCTAGCTGTGGATCTTTTCGAACTGATAACTTATGTTACAGAATATTTAATACTACAAGACTGACATGTTTTTATTCTATATTAAATCCTTAAATAAAGGGCTAGCTAAATCAATATAGTATTTATTTCAAATCTGACGAGTCAATAAAATACTCTTTCATATTTTGTAACTAGCGACATCTCTTGATAAACACCGGAAACTTTCGTCTAATTTACAATGTACATTTTGTACAAGTTACAGTTGGCAATTTTTGCAATTTTAAGTGGTGATTTACCATGTGCTCGGCGGTGAAAAAGTATATTTTTACTTTTTAAAAGATGGTTGCGAGTGAAGTATTTATATAAAACATTTCTCAATAATATTTTTTTTATAAAATTGACGTGACTAACTGACTTACAGATAAACTGAAAGATTTCGTAGACAGAAAAGTAGTCCAATCATCTAATTATAAATGTTTTTCATTCATAACAGTCTACCAAAGTCCACTGCTGAACATAGGCCTCCCCAAAGACTGCCTCATTGAGAGGATATTGACATAGTTACAACGCTTGGCAGGTGTCCCATTTTCCCTTCGTCGCCTCTTACGGGACTATTTGGAGTAGTGGATATGCTGTTATAAAGACAGTACAAGGTTAAATTGTAAGCGTGTTACTTAGTTATTGCTTCAAACCATACAGTTATCATTAAAGTATATTGCTTTTTTTTCTATATGATACGCAAATAATAGCTGGCAACACACTGCAACAAAAACGAAATGAAATCAGACCAGTAGCGCGTGCTATCACATTATTTATTTTTAGATACTCATTTCGATCACGACAAAAGCCACAAAATGAATACAAAAGCTTTAATTACATGCGAACTTTTTTAAGGTTTTCGAGGTCAATGGCACGTAAGGTGAACATACCGACTTTATTTTAAATTGATTTAACAATTTTATGAGATAAGTAACTACTAAAAACTAGGTAAATATAAAAAAGTCCACTAGGATCTACCAACAATTCGCACATACAATATAGCATAAACCAATGAAAACAACAAAACTTATACACATATTAAATACCAATATTACACATTGGATAACAGAGTTTAATTAAATTAAGTCAAAATTGATCAATATAAGATTTAAAAAAATTAAGCAACACGCTTTGATTCCGAGCTGTGATGATCATAGTGACAATACTAGTTCATAATCATGAAATTATTGTATAGTCGTCGTTTCATAATACGACTACAAAAGTTTAGGTTTTCAGACGTCCAAAAGTGGGTGAAAAATTCAATAATAAAACTGCATTACATTCATACAGGTCATTTTAAAAAAGAGTGTTAAAATGAAAGCAATTTTTTTTTCATATAAAATTTAAATTCAAAATAAAATAAAATTTCAAATAAATTCGCAATTAATTTATTTGAAATTTATGAATATCACATGCATATACATACATAAAGAAACATTGATAGGGGAAACGCTGGACTGAAAATATTATAGTCCACGAGCAAACCGAGTTAAGAGTAGCAATCAAATTGTTAATTGCAATTTTAAGTGCTTGTATGAATAAAAGGCGGCACATTGGATGATGCACTTTTTTTAATTAAATTTTTTTGCACTCACAGAGTGCACACAATTACAACGGCCTGCTTCGTGCGTCACTAAACAGAGAACAGAAAGTGGAAACGGAAGTAGGTACAATGCTGTCAGCTTAAAAATATTAATTTTAATTATGTATATGTGAAAGATTTTCAAACAGTAGTTCGTAATCTATGTTCAATTAAGAATCAAAATGCAGATGCGTTGTCACCCTTGAGGACTAAGATGGAATGTCTCATTTCCAGTAATAAGGGTCTCCGGTTCTATACGCTCACTGTACTGAATAGTAGTATTAAGCTTTTATTTTACGCTCGTATTTTGTGTGAAGTGCAGCAGAGTGAAAGGTGTGAAACTCAATTCACAATTAAGCATTAAGGTAAATACTCTCTACAACGAGGGAGGCCCGTGTCTAGTAGAGGACTTTCATTGGCCGATGAAAACGAAGTTGATACGAGGGTGGATTGAAAAGTACTCGGCCTAACACAGATCCATTCAATTCTAAAAATCAAATCTACCCACATTATTTAGTTCAGTTCAGACTAGTTCATTGTGTGAAGTTCGAAACGTGTGCGATAATTACATGACGAAACATGGGTTCATTACTGTACACCGGAAACAAAACAATAATCAAAACAGTGGAGAAGACCTGGTTCACCACCCCCTAAAAAGGCTAAGTCGATTTTGTCGGCAAATAAGGTGATGGCTTCAGTATTCTGGGACTCGAAAGGTGTGATTATGATTGATTATCTTGAAAGGGGTCAGACTATAAACTCTGATTACTACTGCACCTTACTACGTCGTTTACGAGAGTAAATAAAAGAAAAACTTCGAGGAATGCTCAGAAGAAAAGTCCTGTTTCATCAAGATAACGCCCGTGTTCACACGTCAGTACAGTCAATGGCTGAAATTCACAACTGTGGCTTTGAACTGTTACCGCATCCGCCGTATTCACCTGATCTGGCACCATCAGACTTCTTTCTGTTCCCTAACCTAAAAAAGCACTTGGGAGGTCAAAGATTTTCGACAAACGACGAGGTCAAAGCAGCTGTAGACGCATATTTTGACTCTAAGGAAGAATCATTTTTGTTCAACGGTCTAAATGCTTGGAAGGGGAGGTGGCAAAAGTGTATTGAACTTGATGGTGATTATGTAGAAAAATAAAAATATAACTGATTTAGTATGTGTTTATTTTCTTGGTTAGGCCGAGTACTTTTCAATCCACCCTCATAGCTATGTGTTATCAGCGTAAGAGACCACAATACTATCTGATTTCGTGGTTCAGAGGCTATGGTAGAGATCAGAGTCTCCATAAGTCTGCAATTGTGATAGCCAATACGTTCCATTAAAGCGACAGTAACCTAAAGGTTAAGGGTGCGGACTGCAAGCTCGGAAAGTCGTGGCACACAACAGCATCATTTTACCTATCACAAGCATTTTGAGTTTACTTGGAATGGTTAACGAGGTTTAGCATTACTAGTTTTCTTTCTAAGAAAAATTACGTTTTTTTTATAGGATAAGGGTGACAAACGAGCACACAGTCTACCTGATGGTAAGTGGTTGCTGTGGCCCATAGACATCTACATCTTTCCTCGATTACGAATCAAAATGTAGAACGTTGTCCGTGATGACTAAGATGGAATGCCTCGTTTACAGTAAAAATGGTCTCCGGTACTCTACACTCACCATACGAAACACAGCAGCGTTAAGCCGCTATTTTCGCTGGTATTCAGTGAAAGAGTGGTCCTTCCCCGGTCGGGCCGACCCATTCATGCTACAACTATACCAGTAGTATAGCTGCAGCATGGCTCTACCACGTATAAACGTCAAATAATTTTTTAACACTATACATTGAGTAAAACTAACTACGAATTTTATCGCGTTTAATTTAACTTGTTTTAATTCCCGACGTTTAGAGTGCTTTACAGCACCTATGGTCACGGTGTGGGGGGGGGGGGGCGTACTGTGGTGCTTGACGACCCATGTCATAGTTAACTCGGGCTACCTTCACCTTTTGAATATTAGCCTACAGTACGTTGAAGTATTCCGGTGATATATTGGTTTGTATTTAATTACACTCATTATTGTATCCCAAGCAGATATTAGCACCCAGCCACTTTCTTTAAGATTTGTCCTCGATTGAAATTTCAATCGTCATGAATCTTGGCAGGGATCGGTGTTTTTATGATGTGGTATTTTTATTTAGTTATGTAAAAACTTAAACGGCCTATGTACCCTTTATCTTAAAGTAGAGTCTACATAGGGCGAACTTAATGCCATGTGGCATTTTCTGCCTGTCAACTCTGGGTGCCATAGACAATTGTTGGCAAGTGTGAAACTTAATACTACATAAATAAAGTGTACATATATTAAAATATATATACATAGTACATAAATAAACAACATATATCAAATCTAATGTAATCTAATGTTTACCTTTAGGTAAAGTGTACATAGGGTACTTTTTATACGTGGTAGAGCCATGTTGCAGCTATATTAGTCGGGTCGGCTCGACCGGGGAAGGACCACGCTCTCACAGAATACCAGCGTCAAATAGCGGCTTAACGCTGCTGTGTTTCGTATGGTGAGTGTAGAGAACCGGAGACCTATTTTACTGGAAAAGAGGCATTCTATCTTAATCCTCACGGGTGACATCGCATCTGCATTTTGATTCGCAAACGAGGATAAATGTAGATATCTATGGGCCGCAGCAACCACTTACCATCAGGTGGACTGTGTGCTCGTTTGACACCCTATCCTATAAAAAAAGGGGAGACCTTGATGCCATGTGGCATTCTTTGCCTGTCAACCCTGGGACAATTTTTGGCAGATTCGAAATATAATACATAAATAAAGTGTACATATATTTAAATATATATAAATAATACATAAATAAACAACACATATCAAACGTAATATAACGGTGGTGACGATTTTGAACATGTTCACAGATTGCAGACTTTCCATATAAAACAGAAAATCCGCTAGCCAAACGATGCGAAGCGAGACGATTCCGCCAAATCCTTTCTACAGCGAGTGAGGCCATGCCCAGTAGTGAATACTATATACACTATTATGGTTTAACAATGTTTCTTTGTTTTGTTTTTGCATTTGAAGAGGTTACTCACCGTCAAGCGGTCTGCAAGTCCACTTATGACTAATATAAAAATAAATGTTTGTTTGTTATTTTATGCTGCGATGTATCCCCCACACACACAGAAGCAACACCACTTCATGCTCGTTTATTGTCAAAATATTCACTTAAACTATAGTACATTATACACAGTAACACCTATCGTATTCGATGGAGTTGTAATCCCTTACTTTGACAATGTCAAAAACCTTGGTATTTATATTGATAATTTCTTAAATTGGATCCGCCACCTGAATGAGGTAAGTAAGAAAACCTTTGTCGCTCTTTGTTCACTGCGTCGCCTTCGATCATTTCTTCCTTTTCCTACAAAAATTATGCTCGCACAGTCTCTTCTCCTTTCGATTCTCGACTATGCTGACGTAAGCTATGTAGACATAACTGAGGACCAGCTAAATAAGCTTGAGAGACTTCAAAATACTAGTATTCGGTTCATATTTGGATTGCGCAAATATGACCATATTTCCGAATTTCGCTCACGTCTCAAGTGGTTACCTATCCGACTTCGCCGGAACATGCATATTCTTTCTATTCTGTACTGTGTATTATTTCATCCTTCTGCTCCTCCCTATCTAAAGGAGAAGTTTAATTTTGTGGGGCTTGCGGGGGAACCTCTACGCTCTTCTAGAAAATTCATTTTAAGGGTACCAACTCACAAAACATCATTTTTTAATAAATCTTTTACTATCCAGTCTATTAAGCCCTACCTTTGCATATACGTGATGCACAATCTATTGTAATCTTTAAGCGATTACTTAAAGAGCATTACTTGTCTCAATCGTTCGGAGACCGTTAGGATAAATTATGTGATTATGTATTTATTGTATTTGTCAGCTTTATATTATTGTTTGAGGAATTTTGTAATTTTGTAATGAGGAACTGTATAATTTGTATTTTTGTAATTTGTATTTTGGGTATATATGGGTATATAAACAAACTTACATATCTGTAAGTTTGTTTATATACTCTTATATGTGTATGTATATGTATATATTAAATGCTTTACTTTATCTTTTATTATGTATTAGTAATTTATATCATTTCATGTATTAGTTATTTATTTGTTATTTTATTGCATTTATTGTCTATATATCCCATGTATTAATATTATATTTTGTATAATTATATTGCACCACCTACGTAGTACATACACATATATTCATTGTTTATTCCTAATTCACCCTTGGTTGCCTGGAAGAGATCGCTATGTAGCGATAAGCCCGCCAAATTGTACATTTAATCTGTCTTTTGCTATGTAATTTGTTTATTTGTTTGTGGTGTACAATAAAGTATATTCATTCATTCATACATTTTGGAGCTTATACATTTTTAATGTGATATTTAAATTACCTTTCGAAAAGGTTTAAAGGAATTTTTAGCATAAATGAGACCTGTTCCAAGAACTTCTTAACACGCTGGAGCGCCTACTTAACAACTGTATTAGAATTATTTTTGGTCTGCAAAAATATGACAATACCAAGGCGCAACTCCAGAATATTACTTGTTCTTTTTTCAATTTTAAATGCCTTCGCCTTCATATTCGCCTCCTTATCTCAAGGGAAGATTTCAGTGTCTCTCTTCTTGCCATGACAAGGTTTTTCGATCTTCCTCTAATAACAAGAACATACCGTTCATCAGCTTGCGGTAAATGTTTGTCAACTTATTTTTTATTAACTTACAGTAGATGGCGCGCGTATCGTACCGACAAATTTATTTGAAATTTTTATTATATATCTTCATCATTATCATTCCAAATTAAACAATAGAACTCTTCCAAATTCCAAATCAGCTAGTGAATAATAAAATATGTTCCCTTTTAAGTATCGTTACCTTATTTTAGGCTTTTCTGTAAATAATATTTCATTTATAATTCCATCAATACGACCATGTTGATGCCATTTCATAATTCTATCAATACGACGTTGTAAGACGTTGCTCACGCGAACTTGTTAAAACAGTAATTTTAACACGTACTTACCTGCAAAATAAGTTTTTTTTTTTTTTTATAGGATAAGGGTGACAAACGAGCACACAGTCCACCTGATGGTAAGTGGTTGCTGCAGCCCATAGACATCTACATTTATCCTCGATTACAAATCAAAATGTAGATGCGTTGTCACCCGTGAGGACTAAGATGGAATGCCTCGTTTCCAGTAAAAAGGGCTTCCGGCCACCTGCACTCACCAAGCGAAACGCAGAGGTAAACCTCTACTTCACGCTGGTTTTCTGTGAGGTCGTGGTACCACCCCGGTTCGAGCCGGCCCATCCGTGCGACAGCAAAAGCTGCCGCGTGGCTCTACCACTGTTACACAACAAATATTCGGTAAATAAGTACAATCTTTAATCCCGCGAAATTAACAAGGCAAAATTGTTCACTAGAACAATTTAGTTTTTACTAAATTTTATTTTTGCACTGCAAAATGTCTCGGGAGAAATTGGAATGAAACTTATCGCACCACCTACTGAAAAGGGCAGAACAACGTCTGTCATGGCGGCTAGTTTATTATAAAAATAATCTTATTTTCTATAAAATAAATAAAAGAACAGTTATCTACGTCCTACTCGTTAGAGCAGGGATTCCCAAAGTGGTCTATTTCGGTACCGCTTGGGGTCAAAATCGATTTCCCAGGGGTCGACATAAAAGAAAACTGATTTTGGAGGTCGACGTGGTCTAATAATCGACCTCTATTAATAAACACAAGTTCTTATTTGAAACTATCAAGATACTATACAAGATACTGCATCAAGATGCTCGTATAAGAATGACTAATATTTTATTAGGAAGCATCATTGTTGTACTTTTAAAAAGTTTTTAAATTGGTAAGTATTTTTATCAATAGGAAAAAAATAGCGATAGGATTCTTAAAATAATTTGGCTATGAGGGTGTGAGGTATCAGTTCATTATGGAAAAGGGCTATCTTGCCCAAAGTTTGGGAATCCCTGCATTAGAGCCATGCAACAGCTATTGTAGCAAAAATGGGTCGGTACAACCGGGGAAAAAACTACCCTAACCAGCTGAGAATACCAGCGTAAAATAGCAGCTCAATGCCCCTGTGTTTCGTATGACGAGTGTAAAGAACGGAGAACCCTTTTTACTGGGAGCGAGGCATTCCATCTTAGTTTTCAGGGGTGACAACGCATCCGCATTTGATTCTTAATCGAGGATAGATGTAGATGTCTATCGGCCACAGAATCCACTTGTTTTCAGGTGAATTGAACTAAAATCGTCTTAAACTAAAACTCTCGAACTTAAACTAAAATCTTTGTTATCTTACTAGCAAGGCGATGCACTGCGTTGGATAATAATTTATCAACATTAACTTTGTATCAAAAAACGTGTACACAAGTGGTAAAATTAAA
Organism: Parnassius glacialis; assembly: GCA_033319125.1. Taxonomy (NCBI): domain Eukaryota; kingdom Metazoa; phylum Arthropoda; class Insecta; order Lepidoptera; family Papilionidae; genus Parnassius; species Parnassius glacialis. The sequence goes on from JAVANC010000018.1 coordinate 37,812,896, forward strand.
AATTTTCTACAAACCAACTTCAATATAAATAAAATGAGAACAAAGGCTTTATACAGGACCACATGGAAAGCACGAGCTTTCAAGTAAAAAAGAATCTTGGAAATCGGTTCACATAGAAACAAGTTCAGAGGTGTTACCTCTACTAATATGCTAAAACAATAAAATTAATAAGCTATATCAAATTAAAACTATAAAACTAAATTCTAAAATGTACAAAAATAATAGTAAACAGCTTATAGAGCACGTGTGCTGGATTTAAGCAAATAATTTTACACGTGGTAGAGCCATGCTGCAGCTATATTAGTATAGTTGTAGCACGAATGGGTCGGCTCGATCGGAGAAGGAACACGCTCTCACAGAATACCAGCGTAAAATGGCAGCTTGACACTGCTGTGCTTTGTATGGTGAGTGTAGAGATCCGGAGACCCGTTTTACTGGAAAAGAGGCATTCCATCTTAGTCCTCACGGGTGACGACGTATCTGCAATTTGATTTTTTATTGAGTAGTGTAGATGTCTATGGGTCACAGCAACCACTTACCATCAGGTGGACTCTGTGCTCGTTTGTCACCCTATCCTATAAAAAACAGGCGACTTGAGAACCTACTCCTTTTTTTGAAGTCGGTTGAAAAAATTAAATTTAAATCACACAGCATTGAGCATTTACAGATGCTGAAGAATTTTTAAAAAATTACCTCAGACCATTAAAGAAAGAAAGACTAAATACTGCTACATTTCAAGTGACGCAAAAACTAAGCTAAACGCATGCTCAGTTGAGTTTCTTGTAAGAACATGCACTCATGTACCATTGAGTTATATGTACTACGTACTATAGTATGTGCCATATCGATTGAGAAAAACGGACAATGACCTCAGATATGAGCCGAGTGTCAAAAGGCGTAACTTACAAAATCTCAATTTAGATGTGATAACAATATTTAAATATTGATATTATTCCCACTTCTAGGTCAGCACATATGTTTTGTTTTTTTGTTTCTTAAATAATATTGTCTGTGGTTCCTATAAACATAGTAAAATCTTACGGTACATCGCGAAAAATGTGTTATATTTTATATTTCAATTTATGGTAAGTAACGCAGCAATTCATTTAATAACAGTTTCATATTAAAAAAATATTTGAAGCAATATAATCACCATATTGAGCTTTTGCAAATTCATCCCTTTAAAATAAACAAAACGCGCGTTACGTCAGTTCGTTCTAAAAGAAACGTGACAATGGCAGCCAGAGATGCGTCACCTTTTTTGGGCCGGTCCGCCATTTTGTTTTCATTCGTGTTCGGATAGCGCTTGCGTGTGTACGTCTCGGGTAATTCATAGCATTCATTGCATTGTTTTAGTTGAGTTTTTACTGTTAAATTTGTTATATCGTTAAGTTTTTGTTTTTTGAATCTGTTATATTAGTTTTACTGTGACGGTCGTTACTAAATCGACATGAGTTCAGGAGAATTTGGTGAAGGACCCGGTCCTTCAACATCAAGTGGAAAGAGACGTCGCCGACCCATAATAAACGTAGCAGGTACGTACAAATAGGTACAAATGCGACGACGTAGCCTTTCTATTTCTTAAAGCGCTCTTTTTATGTGACCATGTGGTATTTATTTTCTAAAACAATATGTATTTATGTGATGTAGTACTATGGTAGTATATTTTTGTCATTTATTTACAGGCCCATCTTCTGGAGCACCTTTAACGTCACCAGTAAAAAAGAGAAAACCTACCACTTTGTCGGTCGGGGAACAAGAGATTATCATTAATGTATACAAATATGTCAAAAACACCTGGCCCGAAGACGTGTATCCTTCAAACGTTAATATGGTAGAAAAGGTTTCGGAGATCTCAGGAGTCAGCAAGAGCACTATATATCGCGTATTAAGCGTGTATAGAGATTCCCATAAAATACCAGAAAAGGGAATAATTAATAAAAGAAAAAAGTCTGTAATTGACAAGTTGGACGATTTTGATAAATCGGCTATAAGAGCGAAAGTGCATCAGTTCTTTCTTGCAGGAGAATTACCGACTTTAGACAAAATTTTGCTCAGTATAAATCAAGATGACCAGTTGCCAAACTTGAGCAAAACTTCCCTGCGACGTGTGTTGCGCCATTTAAAATTCAAATATATAAAGAGAAACAGAAAAAGTGGTCTAATAGATCGCCCAGAGATAGTTCTGTGGCGTACCAGATATTTGAGAGAAATACAAATATTAAGAAACGAGGGACGTAACATTTTTTACCTTGACGAAACATGGATTAACGCAGGTCATACTATGGGAAAGGTATGGGAAGACACCACAATTGAATCTTCTCGTCAATCACGGTTAGAAGGCTACTCTACTGGCGCGAAAGCCCCTTCGGGTAAAGGAAAGCGATTAATAGTTGTACACGTTGGCAATGAAAATGGCTTTTTGGAGGGATGTGATTGGGTATTTGAATCATCATCTACTGGTGACTACCATGAGAGTATGGACGCTCTCCATTTCGAGGACTGGTTTAGAAAAGTAATAGAAAAACTGCAAAGCGGCGATGTCATAGTTATGGATAACGCTAGTTACCACTCCAGACGTTTAGAAAAAACCCCAACAATGTCTTGGCGGAAACAAAATATGCAGGAATGGCTAGAATCTAAACAGATCGCATACGTGCTCTCGGACACAAAGACCCACTTAATGGAAAAAATAAAGGCAGTTAAAGATAACTATCGAAGTTACGTCACCGACGAGATGGCAAAAGAAAAAAGCATCACAGTGGTAAGGTTACCTCCTTATCACTGTGAGCTTAACCCCATTGAACTTGTGTGGGCAGATGTGAAAGGGTACGTTGCACGAAAAAATACAACTTTCAAGTTAAAAGATGTTAAAAATTTACTTAAAGATGGTTTAACTCAAATCACGCCAGATAAATGGAAAAACTGTGTTCAGCATGTCCTTAAGGTTGAACAAAAAATGCGTGGCATGGATGATAGAATTGACCAAACTGCAGATCGCTTTATAATTAATGTTACAGATAGTTCATCAAGTGAAGATACGAGTGATGATTGCACCGAATAAAAATAAAGTTCTTATATAATATTAAAAATAAAGTTTTATCTTTTGCATAAGTACGTACTTATTCGGTGTCGTTATCACTCGAATCTTTATATGTGTTATAAATTAATGTTTTTTGTTGTTAAATGAATAAAGTACTTTATAACAATAGATGATTTTTCTTCTACAGCGATCTTTCACATAACTTTTTAATAATAGTTAATAAATATATATTATATCAATCATTATAAAAAAATCATTATAAATAAAGAAAGTACTACATATAAAATGTGCCTATATATTGAAGGTTTGTAACCCCTGGTTAAACGACCGAAAGGTCATTGTCCGTTTTTCTCAATCGATTTGGCACATACTATAGAGAAGCCATTCCGAACATTGACTATGTTCAACTGAACTGTACTGCAATCCCTACACTAAACTAAATATTGCGTAAATTGAAGATTTGTGAATTCAATTAAATTATTATTATTAAGTACAAGTTATTTAGAAATATGTTTGTTTAGATTAAATTAAGATATTTTATATTAAATTCTTATATTTATTTTATATTAATATCTTATTTTATATCAAATTAAAGTCTTCGCGCATGCGAGACTACTACTCCCGCGCATGCGCGAAGACATAGAGTAGGACACAATTTTTGTTTGGAATGGCTTCTCTAGTACGTAGTACATATAACTCAATGTCATGTACACATAAGCATCTAAAATCATTAGCAACGAACAACATTTACATTATGTTTTAGATCAGTGAATTTTTACGGGCTATTAAAGAAATAAAGAGGAAATATGTGTGCATGAGTGCGTGTCAAGATGTTAACCGTGGTTTCGGCATCACTCAAAATGTACGCAGCACACCGTTTATTTTACCACGTTTTTACTACGTTTATATTAACTCACTTTCTTGTTTGTCTGTCTGTCTTCCGTTCCGGGTGGAATCTTGCAACTCAAATTTCGAGCACTTCCCGATGAGCTTGAAATTTTGAACATAGCTTAGAACAGAAAGAATATGAATAAACACATGGTATTTAATATCTTTTCTTTGTAGGAAATTATTAAAGTCTGGTTTACTTTTGGTCTGAGGACATTACACTAAAAATTACTTTCCCATATTACAATTCCATCCAAAAAAACTAATTATACCTTTTAATTTAACAAAATAACCTATAAATACCCATAATAATATCCAGATTAAGAGTACCCTTAACTGACAAAGAAGTATGCGTAGCTACGAGTATGTGGATGTGAAGGAGGCGACAGTGGTATCAGGTGTTGTGCCAAATGGAAGTCTGTAGTCTCTGCCTACTTCTAACAGGCGTGAGTGGGGTCAGGATGGCGCCAAATGGAAGTCTATAGTCTCTGTATACTCCTATTAGGCGTGAGTGGTGTCAGAATCATGCCAAACGGAAGTCTATAGTCTCTGTATACTCCTATTAGATGTGAGTGGGGTCAGGATTGTGCCAAATGGAAGTCTGTAGTCTCTGTCTACTCCTGACAGGTGAGAGTGGAGTCAGGATTGTGCCAAACGGAAGTCTATAGTCTCTCTGTATACTCCTAATAGACGTGAGTGGGGTCAGGATTGTGCGAAATGGAAGTCTGTAATCTCTGCCTACTCCTAACAAGTGAGAGTGGCGTCAGAGTTGTGTCAAATGGAAGTCATTAGTCTGTCTACTCCTAACACACATGAGCGTTTATGTATGTATGTAATCATATCTGCTGATTAATCGGTGTGGAAAATCTTTTTATAAATCTTTATACAAAAAGATTTTCAATTATCGAACAACAGATTACATAAAAGATTCAAAAAGAAGTGGACAAGTTAAAACTGCGCAATTAGTTACTTCTTTCCGAGCTGGCCATGCCATAATACAATTGCGCCCCACGCTCAGGCATTACCCGCACCATAAAACGAGCAATCGCCGCGACCTTGCCGCGGCACACCAAAAAGATCACACAGCTCCTGACCTACATACGACGGCGACTCACGAGGTAAAAACGAAAAACAACGCTAATAATAAGACAAAATAATAATAAAAAAGAAAGAGCCCGAGACGAAAAATAAAAATAATAACCAGGAGATTACGGTTGCGCTCGTAGCGGGCGCGTTTTTCATTCACGCTCCGGTAGGATAGTTCTCTTTTTAAATGAGACGCGGTACGTGCCGCGAACTCTTGTCTCGCTCGTTTTCTTTTATTTTCACCTCTTTCTTTTTTAATCATTTCTCGAATATGGAGCGTCGTTTTTATCGTTTCCCCGGCCGCTCGGCCCGTCCCATTCATGGCGGGTTGCGCGCGACTTTTTGTTGTTTTGAAACAATTACGCGCGTCTCGTACGATTTGCTTGTGGTATGCTGTTTATGTTTTTTGCTGTTGCGTAACGGCCGGTCGAGTTATGAGGCTCGGAATGAAGAGGTCGATGCGATTACTGGCCGCTTGACTTTTTTCTCTTTATTTGTGTTATCTGTCCATTCCTTAGTAGTATGTACTAATTTTGAGCGCGTAATTGTAATATTATATCGAATCTTGCAAGATGTGGTAGCTAAGAGGTGAAACGTTCGCTATTAACTTCATAGTACAGAAGTCAGAACAAAAAATCAGTTATTGAGTTTTTCCATCAAGAAATTCTCAGTAGCTGCCCGGAGTCATTGGCGGTGTTTCACCCCCGTGCCTCGGAAAGCACGTAAAGCCGTTGATCCTGCGCCTGATCTCTCTCCGGTCGTGTCGGTTTACCGTCCCATCGGGCTATGAGAGTGAGGGAATAGAGAGTGCACCTGTCCTTGCGCATACACTTGGGCACTATAATCCTGTTCTGCGCCGATGGCTAGTCTCCGTTGAGACTGGCCGCCGTGGCCGAAATTCGGTCTGGAGGACAGAAGGAACCGAGTTTGATCCCAGCCGGCACTAATAAAATTAGGTGCTGATTTGTCACGTGCTATGCGGTTGAGGAAATCAGCGTAAGTAATATTTAAGTCTGAGAATTGAATTATCAAGGGTATTCGAATTTAATCAAAACGCACTGAAGCAGCCCTGTGGACCATTGGACTAATTGTTCAAACCACCTCAGATAGAACGTATTTAGGCTGTTGCCGTTACCGTCACAACCTATAAAAAGTCCACTGCTGATCATTGGGCTCTCCCATCCCATCAAATTATATAATTGTCATTATCCCGCTAATTCACACGTATCTATTCGACAATTCCCTTGAATATTGGGTAAAAAAGAGATTTATTATTTTTTAGTATGTAATGCCCGCACGTGCTGTTTTTGATTTGGTTTTTGTCACAACTCGACAAACCGGCGACGGGATAGACAACGGACAAACGAGCGAACGTGACGAAATCATAAAAGTTGTCCGTTTAAGTGCGAACCCTGTTATACTAACTAACACCGAAGTATTTTTTTTTTGTTTTGAATTCAACTCTTGATGTAACAATAGTTTTAAATTAGTTACGGATGAAAAAATTTACTCAAAGAGTAAAAACGATATCATATGAGACCACTTTAAATTCAATGCAACGAAAATATTCCATTTAATTAAAAGTCACAGACAGGTCCTATAAACCGAATTTCAGTAACGACCGCCAGTCTCAGCGGAGACTAGCCTTCTACCCAAAACAGGATTATAGTGCCCAAGTGTATGCACAAGCAAGTGTGCCGATGGGACGGTAATTCGACACGACCGGAGAGAGAACAGTCTTAGATGACTTTACATGCTTTTAGAGGCATGGGTGTAAAACACCACCTACTTCCTGACTCCAGGCAACTGAGAATTTTTCGACAGAAAAACCCAGATACTTATTTTGACATGACTTCGGGATTCGAAACCGGGATCTCATGATCAGCAATTGCGTTTACGACTACAAGACCACCGAGGCAGTCAAACTCACTGACTGCCTAACAGAGACAGAACCTAAGAGTAGCAAACAAAACACTGCGCACCTAATGACGATTTCAGATTCGATTTAAAATAGAAACAAGTTAGTCTCTATCTACAATCGAAACATGGGTAAAAAAAACAAACCACAGAGTGATTACACCTTCCTTCTGCACGAAATATATAGTGTAGAATGTAGATTATCTCAGAATGCTATTAATATTTAATAATTTTCTGCCGACTTCCAAAAAGGAGACGGTACTCAATTCGAGTGTATGTTTTTTTTTTTTTTTTTTTTATGTGTGTTACCTCATAACTTTGTACTGGGCGAACCGATTTCGATGATTCTTTTTTTATATGAAAGCTGATAGTTCTCGTGTGGTCCCATATGAATTTGATCAAGGTCAGACCAATGGTTATTGAGTTATTCTTAAATAACCTGTCTTGAAGTCGCTTATATTGAAGTCGGCTGTACAAAATTTTTAATTTTAAATTATTACGACAAGACTCGTACCGTACGAAAACTCCACTCGATTGCAATACAAAAGTATGTTGATCTATACTTTTAAAGACGTTTGTAATTTTTTTAATGTTTTTTTTTAAAGTAACAAATATCAACATTATAATGAATATAAATATCCCGCCAAAACATATACATGTGATAAGTGAGCCAAGTTCGATACAACGTTCGGGGTCGACGATAAAAGAGATTGAATCTAAAAGGGACCAAGCTCTATAAACAATGATTATATTTCTCTCTGACTGCAATGCGTCTAGATATCTATTCAAATAAACTATGTATACAAACAAATAAAATTGAAGTGTCTGTTTGTAATGTCAAAATAACATATTTTTACTAAATACATATGAGAGTACATACCATACATATAAACACTTTTTATAATTTTTGTCTGTCTGTCTGTCTGTCTGTTTGTTCCGGCTAATCTCCAAAACGGCTGGACCAATTTTCACGGGACTTTCACCGATAGATAGCTGATGTTATAAGGAGTATTTTAGGCGACTTTTATTTTAGAAAAAGCATCTGCGCAAAAACCAATTAAAACCCATGAAATCCAATCGTAACAAATTACACGCGGGCGAAGTACAGCGGGAACGGGTGGCTATAAGATAAAAATGACCCCAGAGTATCTTGTCGATCTCCTTTGACGAGGTCTTCATTTAAAAAGTACTACCACAAAAACGATTTTTGAAATAATGTTGATTCTACACAAGACTGGTCACACCATTTTATTAGTAAATATTTCTTTATGTATTTTTATGCTTTACAAAAGGTAAATATGAGATTAACATGCATAAAATAAAAATAATACGGAAGGAACGTCCATCCGAAGGGAAGTCAAAGGTTAGTAGACATTTGCAAAAACGTTGACATAATACCTACAAATCTGAAGATGGTCCTGTTACATCTATATTAAATGTGTCAACTATGTGGGTATATTGTTAAGTGTTTATTTGAAAGTAAAGATGTGGAGGAGGCGAGGGAGGTGTGTCAGGATCGTGCCAAATGGAAGTCCATAGTCTCTGCCTACCCCTCCGGGTGACAGGCGTGAGTGTGAAAATTCAATCATGCGATACGAATTTTTTAAGATATTTTAGATCACTAGACGCGTTAGAAAATTTTCAGGTCAAGACTGAACACGATTCCCTCCCTCTGTTGCCTCTTATAACTCCTACGGGACAATATGGGATAGTGGATTTTCTTACACCGCCACTGTGCTACTATGAAATGAAGATTTTTATTAAGGCAATGTCTATTAAAACGAGAGCTTGAATTAAACCAATATTAAGGCTTTAATATAACTTAAGTCATTTATAATGATATGTTAATGGTTTAGACTGGTGGCACGCATCTTTAGATTAGTGAGAAAATCATAACTTTCTAAACAATGAGCAAATTGGCACTTCTTGTACGCGTGGTGTATTTTCGTTTTCATTCATATAATATTTTGTCCGTAGTATAAATAACTTCAGCTATGGCAGGCCGCAAACTATATAGGGTGACAACCTGGCAAGAGATGTAGGAAGTCGATGGATGCAGGTGACTAGAACGCGCTTTCTGGCGTTCCTTGATGGAGATCTGTGTACAGCAGAGGACAGTGATGATGATACCATAGGCGGAGTAATGTTTTTATGTACGAATAAGCAGGGCAAATGAGTACGCAGCCCAGCTGATGATGATTGATGAGTATATCCTTGGCTCGTAGACACCTACATTTACCCTCGACTAAATATCAAAATGCAAATGCGTTGTCCCTCCTGAGGACTAAAATGAACTGCTTCGTTACCAGTTAAATGAAACCTCGTCACACATCATACGAAACAAAGCAGCTTGCGTGTTTTCTCACAATGGTTTCCTTTACCACTTTTGTAGCACGATTGTAGCACGATAATTGGTCGGCTCGACCGGGGAAGGACCACGCTCTCAATGCTGCTGTGTTTCGTATGGTGAGTGTAGGGAACCGAAGACCGCTTTTGTTGGAAACGAGACATTCCATCTCAGTCCTCAGGGGTGGCAACGCATCTGCATTTTGATTCTTAATCGAAGATAAATGTAGATGTTTATGGGCCACAGTATCCACTTACCATCAGGTGCACTGTGTGCTCGTTTGTCACCCATGTTCTATAAAAAAAATCAGCATTTAAAATTGCAATCAAAAATTTTATTGTACTAGGAGAGATCGAACTTGAGTTTATCGTTCTGAGCTACCAGCGCTTTGACCTTTAATTTACAAATGTTATATTATTATATTTATTGAACGAAACAAAGAAGGAGATTTTCAGCAACGTCTTCCTTAAAATTAATAAAAAAAATAAAAAACTGCGGTTGCCAACCCCCTTGTTAATTGTGGTAACTATGACAATTATCCTCCTAATGAGGCAATGTATGAGGTAGGTTTATTATTTTGTAACGGTAACAGTATTATTATCAGAATCCACCATCAAGTCGACCAAATGTTCTCTACAATTATAATTCAAGTACAAGACCGCAGAACTTAGAAAGTGTTGGAGGTTCTAACCGATAACGGCTGCAGAAACAATTTTTAATCGAGTCCGCTATCTCTTTCGCTCGATAGTAGATTTTTTGTAGTCTTCTTTCGCATCAGCCCCAGTTTAGCACTTGCCGCGATCGCGTGGCGCCTTGTTATAGTAGGAATAATATGAGTTGGTCCTTTACCTTTTATATTTTCTGCCGGCTTCCAAAAAGTAGACCGTACTCAATTCGACTGTATGTTTTTTTTTTGTGTGTGTTACCTCATAACTTTGTACTGGGGGAACCGATTTCGATGATTCTGCTTTTATATGAAAGCTGATAGTTCTCGTGTGGTCCCATATGAATTTGATCAGGTCTGACCAATAGTTTTTGAGTTATTCTTAAATAACTTATATTGAAGGCGGCTGTACAAAATTTTTAATTTTAAATTATTGACGGCTATAAAAGTATAGCCATCAATAATTCACTGGGGAACATAAACCACGCTTGGCAAGCGAATTGGCAATACCAGTTTTTTTCCAGTTGTTATCAGAAAGATGCTGCTTCCCATGTTCTGGTTTAGTTTCCATCTGTCACCGCTTACGAAACCCATGGAATTATATGGGGTAGTGGATATTCTTACACCGCCACTAAATGGTCTGTCATCAAATATTAACAGTTCACGCATCAAAAAACAGTTTATTACCTCTGCATTATTCGGAGAATAAGAGGATTATGAATGACCCCCTCCACCGATGCTCGTGTCAGTTAGAGGTAATAAATTCACATACAATTTGCAAATTATTTTTTTAATGTTCAAGTTTTTTAAGAAAAGAGTTATTTCTATACGTTTGAATACTGACTCTGATAATGCACTTAAAGGGAACCACAGGGTTTTTATTACACGTTGTATACAGTAATTAAAATGAAGTCGGTATTTAAAAAGGTATTTATTTAACTAACATAAAGCAACAAGTGTGTAGCACTGGGGTTCAGTTGAAACCTTTGCATAATGAATTGAACACTTAACATAATATGTAGATATATCTTTTATGAAAACGATAGATTAGTATTTTTTACTCAACAATACCAATACGCAATAACGTCACTACACCTCACTGAAATGAAAACTTTTTACGTCGAAAAACGCAAACAAAAAAACCACCGTGTAATGACAATCTGATTTGTAGGTGACCGTTAGCGATCGCGATTTAGCCGATTTTAGCCGTCCATTGTGCGGATTCGAGTTCGAGTCCCCGGCTGCGTCGAGATGTGAACGCCGATACGTGACCAATTAAATCGTCAATATCACGTCTTAATATCAAGAGATTGAGGAAATAGATTCCTTAGGCTTAAATTAAAGCCAACTAATCTCGGTCTATGTGATAATTTAAGTAAAAGAGATGAAATGCAGTGCTAAAAGTTGATTTATATATATAGTATTTTGTATTATATAAAGATAAGCCAGAGACGCTTTAAAGTATATGCAAACCAGGACTGCTTATCAAAGTTCGAATTGCATTTTTTTGTTGTGTAATAAATTGATATGAATATAAAATCGGCGGCAGGGTAAGAATATCCGCTGCCTCCTATAATATTGTGGGTCAGGTAGTCTGTGATTTTACCACGTTTTTATTAAGTCACTTTCTGTACTTATGTATCTGTATCTTATCTGTCTGTCGTTGAGGGTGTAATTTAGTAACTGATTTTAAAATAACTTCCCGATTAGCTGGAAACTTGAAATTTTTAATATAGCTCTAATTCGAATGACACGGCATGAAAGAAACGTGGTATATAATTTTTTTAATACAATATTTTTGTCATCCTTCATTCACTGACGATCAAAAGTCTACTGCTGTACATCGGCCTCCCCAATACATTTCTTCATAAAGGGGAATTTTATATAGTCGTCACGTTTGGCAGGCACGTTGGAAATCGCATTTTTGTTTTTTTTTCGATTGTTATCAGGGAGATGCGGCTTCCCCCATTATGTTTCAATTTCCCTCTATCGTCTGTTCGTCTGCAAAAATTGCCCGGTTTTTCTCACTCACTATACTGTACTGTAACTGTAAATGTACTTTTCCTTGCACGAAAAACTTGAAGGAAAGGGGGAGATCTCGAGCTGGGCAAGGTGTTCTGCCCGGGGAGCGGCCAAGCTCTGAGTGGTAGTTCGGAGCTATTATATATACTTTTGATAGCGCGATTTAGCCTTCGTGATAAACAAATGGTATTCTGTACGAGCGTGGTCCTTTCCTGGACGAACTAATCCATGCTCTCTACCACGTAAATTTAGTTCCACTGACAGTTCTAGCTCAGAATTTTATAGCGTGTATTCTGAATGTTAGTGGTACTATACATGACTAACATAGTTATTATATATTACATTTTATCATCAAATTAAGTGTCTGCAACACTTACATTTCTAGTTCCTTTATAGGTAACTTAACGGTTAAACTTTAATCATCCAGTCACTTAGCTTAATTCACTTAACAGAAATAGCTGTGTTATTTGCGGCTGCACGTTCATTTGCTACTTAGTTCGTAATTTTTTTGACTATGACCATTCGACGAAAGTGGATTAGGTAAAATGTAGAAAATAGCCTAGCTTAAAGAGAGGTGCAGCATAAAATTTGTGATCATCATCATTACAGCCCTTCTCAAGTCCACTGTTGAACATAAGCGGGAGGTCTATGAATAAATGAATAACTTTATTTGCTTTAAATAGGTTACAATAGAGATCAACATATTATTTCATATAGAAAAACGCCAGGTTGAGCCATTAAAATAGGTAGCATGGAAATGTTTACAATTTACAATTACATAATGATAATTAAGTTATTAGTTTTAGATTTTTTTGTATACTTTTTTAATATTGTTTAATAATAAAATATTATATATTATATTATGTAAATAAATGTATTACTTATTATATTTTTATTAAATTAAACTTATAACTAAAGTATTAATTTATCAACACAATTAAATTGCCTATTATTTAAATTCCAAAATTCTTAACACATTGTTGAAGAAGCCAACCGTGAAGTGTTTTTTTTAAACTTATTGTGTGGCAGTAAGGCATGGTAAGCCAGGCATGAACGTGTTAGATATTTGATGATGTATTTTTATACACATATCATAACAATTATTTTTAAATCTCGTGGCAACATGCACTTTATTCACATACTAGTCTACCAGGGTTTCTTGGGTTTTTGGGAAATAAATTTCTTGTTTAAAATTATATTGATGCTGCTTGATGAAATTAGCTGTTTCGAAGACGTATAGACTATAAGCACGGGAAAAATATTTAAATATTTACATTGTCACAAATCTCTTACACGTTTTTTTTGGCTGTAATTAATGAAAATTAATACTATTGACTCGTTATATTTAAAAAAAAATCACAGATTTAAGAACAAACATTTCAAGCAAAATGTATTTTTTTTTAAAACACAAATTGCGTAATGGATTTTTCTATCTTTTCCACCACCGCTATCACTGCCATGTAAATTTAAAAATATATTTTTTTAAATTTAGAAGAAATTATAATTTTAAAATTCGTTAAAACACGTTATGTTAGTTACCTGTAATTTTCAGTCTACAACTTAAAAGTACAATTTCTTTTTTAAATACGAATGTTCACCTTCGTATTTTTTTATTGAGAACACGGAAATAAAACTGATATTTTTAAAAACTATAATAATAAAAAAAACTAAAACTATAAACTTAATTATCATATAGTCCTACTCCCCGCGGTATCGTGCCAAGAACGCTGGCTGCATTTCCCCGCTGAATGGCTATACTTAGCCTTTGAGCGAGAAAAGAACCAGCGCTCTTATCACCAGCAGCAACGACCAGCCGCGGTGGAGTTCCTTTAGGAACCCCACCGCACGTGGACCCCACGAACCGATAGTCTCCACGGGAAATGGCACAAATATGTAGTCATCTTTCAGAGACTCATATTTGCGCTACTTACTCAGTTCAGCTGCCTCTGATGTCGCCCCGGCTCTAAACGAGGTACACCTGAGATGAGAGGCCGCAAAAAAATTAGCAACAATGAAATTCGAGTATCAAAGCAGACAGACTATAATTTATGGCTACTTAAGAGGTTCGTTGTACACCGGCCATCTGGGTAAATGCTGTTATTGCGTGTAAAGTAAAGTGGAGAACCAGCCAGCATGCGGACCCAAATATGTGTAACTGACGGCGTGTTTTTTGTAGTGTAAAGTATACGCCTTAAACATCGTAAACCGAGTTTGCTAGGACCGATAAAATTATTAATTGCACTTTTTAAGTGTTGCTCTATTACGTTATCACGGATGATACTATTTCTGTGAAAATATTCGAAATGAAATCTGCCAACAAGAATGGATGCAACGTTGCGCGATCTATCCCGTTCCAAAACCCTCTCAGAAATAAGAGGTTTACTTTACTAGTCCGTTGCCAAAGTAATGACATGTTGTAGTACTACAGTAGTGATGATGCTCCCGACCAATACCTTTTTGATAACTTTCATTTATTAATCTATACATCTATACAAATAAATAAAATTTTAGTGTTTGTTTGTAATGTCAAAGCTTATTACAAAATACATATGAAATTATATATGGCACTTACAACAAAACAACAATTTTTAAAATTTTGTATGTCGTTCTATCTGTTTGTTCCGGCAAATCTCCGAAATGGCTGGACCGATTTTGACGACACTTTCACTGGCAGATATCAGACATTAAGATTATAAGTAACTTAGGCTACTTTTATTTTAAAAAAATAATTAGGGTTCGGCACCGAAAAATTAAAACCCATGAAATCCAGTCGTGATAAATTCCACCCGGACGCGGAAGTCGCGGGGAATAACTAGTAATAATATAAAGTAATAAATTATTGACTGTCTGTGCCCAAAGAGTCAAATAGTGAGCCAGTGTGTGAATCAAAGAGAATTTAATTAGTACATTTTAGTTTGAGTACAGTGTACAGGCGATATTATATACTTGAGATATTACATACAGAGGCCTTTGGCACGGCTAAATGGTGAAGCAGTTAAATCATAAACTTCTTGTTCTGCCCTTTTGAGTTTTGTTATTTTAATATATACCAACCTAATCCGGTAATCCTCGAACCCGGCAACTTGCTCTGTCACCGGGAGGGCGACCATCTGCCCCAAGGAGGTGTCGGATTTATCGTCCACAAGTCTCTCGTTAACAACGTTGTAAAGATCGGGAGTGTGTCGACGAGGGTTGCGTACCTTATACTCAGAATCACCAAACGGTATTTGCTGAAGGTTACGCACCAACCTCGGCACACCCCGATGAGGAGGTGGAGGAAATGTATGAGGATATCTCTAGAGCCATGCATTCCTCCAAAAGCCAATATACGGTGTTAATGGGAGACTTCAATGCAAAACTAGGCACAAGAGAGAACGGTGAGCTAAAAGTAGGGAAATTTGGAATAGGGCAACGGAACCCAAGGGGCCAGCAGCTGGCCGACTCCATGGAGAAAGAGGGACTCTTTATGATGAACTTTTTCTTCCAGAAGCGGCCCCACAGGAAGTGGACGGAGCCACGACGGTTTGACAAAAAATGAGATTGACTTCATTATGACGACCAGACGACAACTGTTCAGTGATGTCTCCGTGATCGCGAGTGTGAAAACTGGTAGCGATCACCGAATGGTTAGAGGCACACTGAACCTAAACGTAAAGTTGGAGAGGTCCTGTCTAATGAAGTCAACGCTCTGTTCCCCTCGTGCTCTGTTCTAAAGTCCTGAACTCTTTAAGCTTGAGTTACAAAACCGTTTTCAGTGCTAAGAAGATTGCAATGAAGTAGACGATATGAATGACAAGCTCGTGGAAACTGTCCATGCGGTCGGAGCTAAGTTCTGCAAGACCAGCCGCAGAAGAACACAAAAACTGTCCGATCACACTTTTAATCTCATGGCTGTAAGACGGGAGATGAAGCTATATTATTCAACAGATTTGACAGCATACAGGCAACTGAATAGACAGATCTCTAAATAAATGCATGCGGCGGGACTTACGCAACTTCAATACAGCTTGTAGTGAAGAAGCGATCGAGAGGAACCAAGGCTCCAAAGTCTTTGCCAGAGATCTGTCTGCCAGAAAGAGCCAACTGAAGCCTGAAGTCAAAGCTGAAGACCGAGTGTGGCAGCATCGTATCCGGGGCACCTGAGATTTTGAGTGAGATTGAGAGGTTCTATGGACAGCTGTACACGTCATCGTTGGAGTCACACGCAAGTGTGAGTAACGATCCAAGAGCGAGTCTTATCCGACACTATTCCGAAGATATCCCGGACGTCAGTCTGAGCAAGATTATCTGAAATCTCTCCAGCATCTGAAAAACGGCAAGGCCCCAGGCGAGGATGGAATTACAGCGGAGCTTCTGAAAGCGGGTGGAAGACCGGTACTGGAAGTCCTTCAGAGGCTCTTTCATTCCGTCCTCCATGATGGCATTACACCGGAGGCGTGGAGCAGAAGTGCGGTAGTCTTGTTCTTCAAGAAAGGTGACAACGCTCTCTTGAAGAACTACAGACCAATTTCCCTTCTGAGCCGCGTCTACGTGCTGTTTTCGAGAGTCATTACGAATCGTCTCGCACGCAGACTTGACAACTCCCAGCCTACCAAACGAGCCGGTTTCCGAAAGGGCTTTATCACCATAGACCACATACATACCCTTCGGCAAGTTGTACAGAAGTCCGAGGAGTACAATTTGCCACTATGCCTGGCGTATGTGGACTATGAGAAAGCCTTTGATTCCGTCGAAATTTGGACGGTGTTGTAGTCCCTTCAGCGATGCCAAGTTGACTGTCGGTATATCGAAGTGCTGAAGTGCTTGTACAGTAGGGCTACGATGGCTATCCGAGTACATAATCAGAGTACGAAACCTATCCAATTGCAGAGAGGTGTAAGACAGGGTGACGTTATATCCCCAAAACTCTTCACCGCTGCATTGGAAGACGTGTTCAAGCTTCTGGACTGGAAAGGATACGGTATTAACATGAATGGCGAGTACAACACTCACCTTCGATTTGCCGACGATATAGTCCTTATGGCAGAATCGCTGGAGGACCTAAGCACTATACTCAATGACCTCAATAGTGTCTCCCAACGGATAGGTCTTAAGATGAACATGGACAAAACAAAGATTATGTTTAATGTCCATGTCACACGTATACCGGTAGTTGTTGGGAGCACTAAGATCGAAGTTGTGTTGTGTACAAATAGTCCGACTAGGTAAGTCCAACTTCGACCGAGAGGGCAATCGACAGATTCAACTCGGCTGGGCAGCGTTCGGGAAGCTACGACACATCTTCTCGTCAAACATACCTCAAAATCTTAAAACGAAATTGTACAACCAGTGCGTGTTGCCAGTGATGACTTACGTATCTGAGACGTGGTCCTTCACTGCTGGCCGTATGAGGAAGCTCAAGGTCGCTCAGCGAGCTATGGAGAGGGCTATGCTCGGAGTTTCTCTGCGTGATAAACTTAGGAATGAGGATATCCACAGTAGAACCAGAGTAATCGACATAGCCCAACGGATTAGTAAGCTGAAGTGGCAATGGGCCGGCCATATAGCTCGAAGAACCGACAACCGATGAGGAAGAAAGGTTCTTGAGTGGCCGCCTCGTACCGGTAGGCGAAGTGTAGGGCGACCTCCCACGAGATGGAGTGACGACCTGGTAAGACATGCAGGAGGTCGATGGATGCAGGTGGCTCAGGACCGTGCTTTGTGGCATTCCTTGGATGAGGCCTATGTTCAGCAGTGGACTTATGAAAGGCTGTAATGATGATGATGATGAATATATACCAGCATTGACTTTTCATTCATATCGTTCTTGCTTCCGTGAGTTTCGTATGCGGAGGTATTGCCCTATGAAAAAAGTCATGTACTGTGACTACCTAGTTTTATGATTAATTGCTTGTAGGTGGCTTCGTTTGGATAATTATTCACTAGATGGTAGGGTTTCCTGCCTAGGCGTACACCTGGTTTAGTACCTTCAAGCCTATTTTTCTGCGTTAGTCAGAAGTGTAGCCCTAACTGCTGTATTTCGTTTTAAAAGTGAGGGAGTCAGGATAATTGAAGGCAAAAAAGGGCAATATTTGCATTTTATAATGTGATTCCCGAAATTTTCAGTGCCGCCCTCGTAGCCCTAGCTGCTGTATTTCGGTTTAAAAGTGAGGGAGTCAGGATAATTGAAGGCAAAAAAGGGCAACACTTGCCATTTATAAAAAAAATCAAACTTTTACAATACATTATAATATTATATAAAAAGTGCATGTGTACTTATGTACGCACGTAGGAAGTTATACTTCTTAAGCGTAACAAAACAAAAATAACTATTAATTATTTAAGAACCTGGTGACAATTAATTGACGGCTCAACAGTGCAGTGGCTTAGCAATGAGTTGCAATGCTAATGGCCGCGGGTTCGATTCCCGCACAGAACAAGTATTTGTATGGCCTACAAATAATGGTTCTGGGTCTGGATGTTTGTACTTGTGAAATCTATGAATGTAAACTGCTCGATACAGAAGAAAATCCTAGTGTGTAGGTAACGTTTAAAAAAATGTTTTTATTAAGATTTTTAATCTTTATATTTCACTTTTAATATTATTTCACAAAATAAACATACAACAATCACGTCTTTTGATGGGTAAATTTAACCTCTTTTATCTTTATAAAGATATAAATAACTATATTAACGATTTTACATAATTATGCTGAGAATGCAAAAATGCGATACAATCTCCACGCTTAAGTTTGTTATACAAAACTGTTCCTCTCTATCCACATTTAATATATTGCAAAACATTTTTTTTCTTATGTGCGTGGAAAGAAAATCACTTAATACTTTGAATACAAAAACAGTGGTAGAGCCACGCGGCAGCTTTTGCTGTCGCACGGATGGGCCGGCTCGAACCGGGGTGGTACCACGACCTCACAGAATACCAGCGTGAAGTAGAGGTTTACTTCTGCGTTTCGCTTGGTGAGTGCAGGTGGCCGGAGGCCCTTTTTACTGGAAATGAGGCATTCCATCTTAGTCCTCACGTGTGACAACGCATCTGCATTTTGATTCGCAAACGAGAATAGATGTAGATGTCTATGGGCCGCAGCAACCACTTACCATCAGGTGGACTGTGTGCTCGTTTGTCACCCTTATCCTATAAAAAAAAAAGAATAATATATATTATGTTGAATTATTTTAGATCCTATACTTTTTTTTGAGCATGTAGATTTTTTAACTTTTTTGTCTCTTAATTTAGATATTGTTTTTAATCTTTCTCTCTTTCTTGGTGTCACTTCAACACCACTGATTGATGTAGTAGCATCATAGTACTGATATATAGATGATCTACTTCCACGTAGATCAGATTTACCTGGAATTCAAACAAATTAAATAGACAAGGCAGACTTATTTCACATAACTTATGTAAAAAACTTATCTAACATATAATCTAGTTTAACAATAATATATAGAAGAATAATTCAACTTCTATACAATTATAACTAACTCAACTTTGTTTCAAAGCTAATGGTACATTTCTTGGCTTAAAAAACTTTAACTGAGTATCATTATTTATTTTTAAATTTACTTTATAGTTATCAAAAGTCCTCAGTTCATCTGTAAGCAATTGTAAATATGTTTCCTTCAGTTGCTTTACTAAGTCGTTATACTGTAAGTTGTTACAGTCACCAATACACAGTGTTTTTATAATATAAAAACGAATAATTTCAGTACAACAGTAATTTTAACAGTGGTAGAGCCAGGCGGCAGCTTTTGCTGTCGCATGGATGGGCCGGCTCGAACCGGGGTGGTACCACGACCTCACAGAATACCAGCGTGAAGTAGATGTTTACCTCTGCGTTTCGCTTGGTGAGTGCAGGTGGCCGGAGGCCCTTTTTACTGGAAATGAGGCATTCCATCCTAGTCCTCACGGGTGAAAACGCATCTGCATTTTGATCTGTAACAGAGGATAAATGTATATGTCTATGGGCCGCAGCAACCACTTATCATTAGGTAGACTGTGTGCTCGTTTTTCACCCTTATCCTATAAAAATAATAACTTACAATTACAGTCAATGACTTTTTTTATATATAATATCATTGATTACAGTAGTATAAAAATCGTATGAAATACCTTTTACTAAATCCTTGTGATCCACTTCCAAATAATTGGTACTGGGTACACTGATAAAGTTCAAATTTTTATTTTTAAGTACTCGTACATCATAGAACATACTTCAGTTACCGATGTTTCTGGTATCGGTTTCCATTCCATACACAACGTGTAACAAAAACCCTGTGGTTTCCTTTAAGTGCGTTACCAGTCAGTATTCAAACGTAAAGAAATAACTTTTGTTCAAAAAACTTGAACATTAAAAAAATTCATTTTAATTAAAAAAAAATTATTTGCAAATTGTATGTGGTTTTATTACCTCTAACTGACAAGGGCATCAGTGAAGGCGGGTCTTTCACAATCCTCTTATTCTCCGGATAATGCAGAGACATTCTAACCACGATAATTCAGAGACGTTCTAACCATGCTGAAAGTATATAATGGTTGTAGCACGAATGGGTCGGTTCAACGGGTGTAGGACCACGTTTTCACAGAATACCAGCGTGAAATAGCTATTTAATGCTGTTGTTTTTCGTATGGTGAATATAGAGAAACGGAGACTCTTTTTGCTGGATATTAGGCATCATTCTTAGTTCTCCAAGGTGACAACGTATCTGCGTTTTGATTCTTAATCGAGGATATATGTATAAAGATGATGTAGTGTTTCTATACGAGGCCCACACTGAAAGTTTTTAGAACTGACCACTTGTAAACGATATAATAAAAAAATAAGTTCAAATTTTGAAAATGGAACTCTTTGCCAATATTATTGTGTATGTATTTATAAATACACAATAATATTGTATTGTGTTTGTAAAGATCGGGAGTGTGTCGACGAGGGTTGCGTACCTTATACTCAGAATCACCAAACGGTATTCGCTGAAGGTCATACAGGTTTACGCACCAACTTCGGCACACCCCGATGAGGAGGTGGAGGAAATGTATGAGGATATCTCTAGAGCCATGCATTCCTCCAAAACCCAATATACGGTGTTAATGGGAGACTTGCAAAACTAGGCACAAGAGAGAACGGTGAGCTGAAAGTAGGGAAATTTGGAATAGGGCAACGGAACCCAAGGGGCCAGCAGCTGGCCGACTTCATGGAGAAAGAGGGACTCTTTATGATGAACTCTTTCTTCAAGAGTTTCTCCTTTTTAAAAGGCCGGCAACGCATCTGCAATTCCCTCCCTGGTGTTGCAGTTGTTCATGGGCGGCGGTAGTCACTTATCATCAGGTGAGCCGCATGCTCGTTTGCCCCCTATACTATAAAAAAAAAAAAAAAAGAAGCGGCCCCACAGGAAGTGGACCTGGTCGAGCCCCGACGGTTCGACAAAAAATGAGATTGACTTCATTATGACGACCAGACGACAACTGTTCAGTGATGTCTCAGTGATCGCGAGGGTGAAAACCGGCAGCGATCACCGAATGGTTAGAGGCACACTGAACCTAAATGTTAAGTTGGAGAGGTCTCGTCTGATGAAGTCAACGCTCCGTCCCCCTCGTGCTCTAATCCGAAGTCCCGAAACCTTTCAGCTCGAGTTACAAAACCGTTTTCAGTGCCTAGAAGACAGCAATGAAGTGGACGATATGAATGACAAGCTCGTGGAAACTGTCCATGCGGTCGGAGCTAAGTTCTGCAAGACCCACCGCAGAAGAACACAAAAACTCTCCGATCACACTCTTAATCTCATGGCTGTTAGACGGGAGATGAGGCTACATTCTTCAACAGATTTGACAGCATACAGGCAACTGAACAGACAGATCTCCAAATTCATGCGGCGAGACTTACGCAACTTCAATACAGCTCGTATTGAAGAAGCGATCGAGCGGAACCAAGGCTCCAAAGTCTTTGCCAGAGATCTGTCTGCCAGAAAGAGCCAACTGTCAAAGCTGAAGACCGAATGTGGCAGCATCGTTTCCGGGACACCTGAGATTTTGAGTGAGATTGAGAGGTTCTATGGGCAGCTGTACACGTCATCGTTGGAGCCACACGCAAGTGTGAGTAACGATCCAAGAGCGAGTCTTATTCGACACTATTCCGAAGATATTCCGGACGTCAGTCTGAGCGAGATTAGAATGGCTCTCCAGCACCTTAAAAACGGCAAGGCCCCAGGCGAGGATGGAATTACAGCGGAGCTTCTGAAAGCGGGTGGAAGACCGGTACTTGAAGTCCTTCAGAAGCTCTTTAATTCCGTCCTCCATGGTGGCATTACACCGGAGGCGTGGAGCAGAAGTGCGGTGGTCTTGTTCTTCAAGAAAGGTGACAACGCTCTCTTGAAGAACTACAGACCGATTTCCCTTCTGAGCCGCGTCTACGTGCTGTTTTCGAGAGTCATTACGAATCGTCTCGCGCGCAGACTTGACGACTTCCAGCCTCCCGAACAAGCCGGTTTCCGAAAGGGCTTTAGCACCATAGACCACATACATACCCTACGGCAAATTGTACAGAAGTCCGAAGAGTACAATTTGCCACTATGTCTGGCGTATGTGGACTATGAGAAAGCCTTTGATTCCGTCGAAATTTGGGCGGTGCTGCAGTCCCTTCAGCGGTGCCAAGTTGACTGTCGGTATATCGAAGTGTTGAAGTGCTGTACAGTAGGGCTACGATGGCTATCCGAGTACAGAACCAGAGTACGAAACCTATCCAATTGCAGAGAGGTGTAAGACAGGGTGACGTTATATCCCCGAAACTCTTCACCGCTGCATTGGAAGACGTTTTCAAGCTTCTGGACTGGAAAGGATACGGAATTAACATCAATGGCGAGTACATCACTCACCTTCGATTTGCCGACGATATAGTCCTCATGGCAGAATCGCTGGAGGAGCTAAGCACTATGCTCAATGACCTCAATAGTGTCTCCCAACGGATAGGTCTTAAGATGAACATGGACAAAACAAAGATTATGTTTAATGTCCATGTCACACCTATGCCGGTAGTTGTTGGGAGCACTAAGCTCGAAGTTGTTGACGAGTATGTTTACCTGGGACAAATAGTCCGACTAGGTAAGTCCAACTTCGACCAAGAGGTCAATCGACGGATTCAACTCGGCTGGGCAGCGTTCGGGAAGCTACGACACATCTTCTCGTCAGAAATACCTCAAAACCTTAAAACAAAATTGTACAACCAGTGCGTGTTGCCAGTGATGACTTACGGAACTGAGACGTGGTCCTTCACTGCTGGCCGTATGAGGAAGCTCAAGGTCGCTCAGCGAGCTATGGAGAGGGCTATGCTCGGAGTTTCTCTGCGTGATAAACTTAGGAATAAGGATATCCGCAGTAGAACCAGAGTAACCGACATAGCCCAACGGACTAGTAAGCTGAAGTGGCAGTGGGCCGGCCATATAGCTCGAAGAACCGACAACCGATGGGGAAGAAAGGTTCTCGAGTGGCAGCCTCGTACCGGTAGGCGAAGTGTAGGGCGTCCCCCCACAAGATGGAGTGACGACCTGGTAAGACATGCAGGAAGTCGATGGATGCAGGTGGCTCAGGACCGTGCTTTGTGGCATTCCTTGGGGGAGGCCTATGTTCAGCAGTGGACTTGTGAAGGGCTGTAATGATGATGATGATGATGTTTTTTATTAATTTGTCGTTTGTTTACGATTTGGCGGTATTGATATAAATGGACACTATTTTGAAAATATGTAATAAGTTGTTAGTTTGTTCAGTTTTTGATTTTCTGAGAACTTTCAGTGTCACCATCGTAGTCTCTGCGTCTAGATAATCAGGTTGACTGTGTGCTCGCTTGTCACCATTTCGTGTGTATGAACATTTTTATTAATTGCCTCATTTAATAATTAAGCAAATAAATAAGATTTTAATTATAACTTTACAAAAATATTGAAAATTTTTAAAATTATTTTCGTCGAGAACGGTACCAACCTAATTCTCAGAATGTCTGTAGGTCGAATGCTTAGCATGCTCAAAGGTTATAAAAAATTTAAAGGTTAGGCGGACCATAACCTTAAGATTACGTCACACGTATAGACAGTGGAAGACTGCATGTTTCTATTTTTATTAGTTGTTGTCGACCCGACGGCGCCAAATCGTGTATTTTCTAAGGAAGGCTTGACATATTATATTAATATGAATCTATTTTAACCTATTTATTTTTTTATTTAGGATAAGGGTGACAAACTGGTGTGGATGCTGTAAGAGGATGCTATGGACCATAGACATCTACATCTATCTACGAGATAAGAATGCAGATAATCTCCGGTTCTCTACACTCACCATATGAAACACAGAAGCATTAAGCATTAAGATCCTCAGTTGCGCCGACCTATTCGTGCTACAACGTTCGTGTTATATAGTTGCAGTGTGACTACCACATATTATAAAGTACACGCCTACCACATTGATTAGCTCGTAGGTGGTCCCATTTACCTCGAAGGGGGATCACTATGAGGCATCTGAGGGTATGTTGAACAGTTTACTTTTCATAGGCTGTGATAATGATAATGTTGATACAAATTTTGTATAATAAGCTTGTATGACATATCATACATGAATTTAATAGAGATTTAATATTTCAGATACATTCAATAATAATTATTATTTTAATTCATGGATTTTTAACAAAGAAGAAGAACATAGAAACGGACTTACATATACATTCATACATATTTATAAGCTCACAACAAATTAACTTGGCTATGGATTCAGATAATTTGGGTAATGGCTCCTTTAAACTAAACAGACAAAAAATTTACGATACTTACTAGTATAATATAGGGATTGTTATGAAATAATTTAGTAAGTTTTATGACCTACCATATATCCGTATACATATAATTTGGTATAATTTCGTGGTGGCATTGTGGTTTGGTCATGTAGAAAGAATGAACGAGGAAAGAGTGACAAAGCAAATTAATGTCGCAGAAGTGAACGGCAGGGTCGGGAAGGACGCCCTAGACCTAGACGAAGGTTTAGCGACCAAATCGGCGATACATTAAATATGGGCCAGATTAGGAGTACCCTTAACCGACGAGCGTGTATGCGTAGATATATGGATGTAAAGGAGGCGAGAGAGGTGTGTCAGGATTGCGCCAAATTGAAGTCCGTAGTCTCTGCCTACCCCTCTGGGTGTCAGGCGTGAGTGTTTGTATGTATTTGTATATAATTTTTAAGTCGATTCAACTGTTTAGTGGAGTTCTGTGCTTTTTTGGTCGACGGCGGTGCACTACATATAATCGATCCAGCAGTTACCGATTTACTAGTTTGCATTTGAAACCAATATGGAATAATTTGGAGCCAGAAAACCTACCACATATAAGTAAACAATTTTTAATTCAGTAATAGAACTTCGACCCCGCCGACACCAATGAAATTTTTAATTGCAATTTTAAGTGCTAATTTACCACGTGCTCGGCGATGAAGGAAAACATAGTGAGGAAACCTGCATGTCTGAGAAATAAGAAAAGAAAAGTATTTCTAAGACATGCGAAGTTCGCCAACACGCACTGGGGCAGCGTGGCGGACACTTCCTTGCCCTAAAACCCTCTCAGAAATGAGAGGAGGCCTGTGCCCAGCAGTGGGACGTAAATAGGCTGCAACTTTAACTTTATTTCAACTTCAATGATAAATAAGAAAGTACTAGATTATACTTTGCTTTAAATAATGAATATTTTCATATTAAACAAAATAGGAAAATAAAGTATGTATGTCGTTTCAGCGGCGCTAGTGCGCAACTGAATAGTCGTAAATCGACTATTTTATAAGTAGTCGAGCGTATGTACCTGGCTGCCTGGTACATGGTAAATGGTAATTAACATTTAGCTGTCCGTCCATAGTTGTTCGACTGATCAATCAAACAGCAACAGAAGTGTTATATTTTTTTATTTTTTGTCGAGCAACTATCGAGTTGATAATATGTGGATTTCCATACGTATCTGTAGACTCACTCATCAACATTACCTAAGCATTTCACATACAACTCAACAACTAAACATTTGTTCAATTAAAAATTGTATCCTAGCATAAAATACCTTATGATGAATTAGTTCTATGTATGGCGCTTATAAGAAAACTGAACCAGGAGATGGGCAGCAGCATTTTATTGATATCTATTGAAAATTATAAAAAACCGCGGTTTTTTATAAGCATAATCCCCATATGAGGCAATCTATGGGGGAGGCCTAGGTTTAGCAGTGGAATTTTATAGGCTGTAATGGATAGGTAGATAGGTGAATGGCATTTGTGTCATACATATTCATACACTCGAGAAGCCGCCAGAAGCCACACAGGCACAGAACATAGTAACTCAAAGTTTTTATTTTTATTTTATAATGGTGACAAACGAGCAATCAGTCCACCTGATCGTAAGTGGTTGCTGCGGCCCATAGACATCTACATCTATCCTCATTTGCGAATCAAAATGCAGATGCGTTGTCACCCGTGAGGACTAAGATGGAATGCCTCATTTCCAGTAAAAAGGGCCTCCGGCCACCTGCACTCACCAAGCGAAACGCAGAGGTAAACCTCTACTTCACGCTGGTTTTCTGTGAGGTCGTGGTACCACCCCGGTTCGAGCCGGCCCATCCGTGCGACAGCAAAAGCTGCCGCGTGGCTCTACCACTGTTGATATACTGAAGTAACTCAACAGTACATGCACGCCGCACGCTCCGCCTCTGCACGCCCCAAAAGAGCCATTACTAACCATTACAACATTTTCTATTTATCTTAAAACCAGCACTTTTTATTATAATTTCTTTATTAATATTTACTAATGCTAATAAATCAAATTAAATATAATCGTTTTGTATAAACATAGCTATCTTTAATTTATTTACAACATGATTTATAACCTTTAAATAAAGTTGGAGTTTTAATATCCTATACCATAAAGGTCAATGGCGGACCAATCAGTCATAAATCAATGTTAATAAAAATACTGTATATTAATTAAGGTGGAAAATTACGCTTATCATGGACCTACACTGCTGGCCGTATGAGGAAGCTTAAAGTCACTTAGCGGTTTTTTTTATAAAATAAGCGTGACAAACGAGCACACAGTCCACCTGATGGTATATTAATGCTGTAGCACATAGACATATACATCTATCCTCGATTAAGAATCAAAATGCAAACGCTGAGAACTAAGATGGAATGCCTCCTTTCCAGTAAAAAGGGTCCCCGGTTATCTACACTCACCATATGAAACACAGCAGCGTTAAGCTGCTATTTTACGCTGGTATTCTGTGAGAGCGTGGTCCTTCCCCGGTCGAACCGACCCATTCGTGCTACAACTATACTACTAATATAACTGCAGCATGACTCTACCACTTATACTGTCTTTGGTCATATCGAATTGCCATCCCTTCGGACCTTTGGAGTAAGGGAACAGAGAGTGCGCCAGTGCTTGCGCCCGCACTTATGCAACACAGTCCTACGTAGATGGCTCGTCTCTGTTGAGACTGGTCGCCGTGACTGAAATTCGCTCACATTATTAATGTTTTTTATTAATATACTCAGAACATATAGTAATTAAACATTGCAACAATACATAAAGTAAAATAATGTAAAGTTATCTGCCACACAAAATTACAAGGTTAAAAAATGTAAGCAGAAACAATATAATAATTAGTTGTGACAAAACAGTCTATGATTTAGCTGTGACGGAAACCCATTGCTCCTGCTATTTTGTCACAGCCTTTACGCATTAACCATACAGGGTCTCATGCAACTTATTAAAATGACCTATTTAAAATATTTAACAATAATGAATAAAACCACTTTTACGGATTTTATCGCGTTTAATTGTACTTATTTTTAATTCCCGACGTTTCGGGTGCTTTCTTTTCTGAGAGAGTTTCAGGACAAGGAAGTGTCCACCCCGCTGCCCCAATGCATATCTTCACATGTCTTAGTATTATTTTTTTAATTTCAGACATGTACAATGTTTCCTTCACCGCTGAACACGCGATAAATCAGCACTTAAGATGGCAATTAAAATTTTCATTGTTGTTGGAAGGGATCAAACCCAAGTTTCTCGCGTACTGTGAAATTTACGCTAATAAGCCACTTGCGGCATTTTTGACTAAAAGTGGATATTTATAGGGTTAACGGTCTGGTGGTGGCAAATCGTTCCAGACTTTGCAGCGGTGAACTTACAAACCCTGGCTCCAGCGAGTCTGATCCGGGTAGTGAAAGCAAATAATATTTTCTCTGCCCGAGAAACAACTGCTTTTAACAGCTTTCTTATAAAATAATTATAACTTTTAATTAAAAGTAAAAACCGACTTCAAATTGCTAAAAGAGAAGTTATTTATTTGCTACCATTAGGGGTGGAATTTTTTCTCCAAATTTATATGAGACCACTCCTGAAGTATAAAAAAATTAAAACCCATGAAATCCAATCGCAATAAATTCCACGTGGGCGAAGTCGCGGGGAACAGCTAGTTGTTAAATAATACCTGAGCACTCGTACATAAGCAGATGGTCATATACTTCTTGTATCACTTACAATAAAATATTTAAATGGAACGATACTATTATTCAAAACAAAACTATTTTACTTATAGAAAAAGTGTTTTGTTGTTTTGTTAGTCTTGTTGCTTAGATTTTAGATTAGATTTATATTTTTTTTTTTAAAAAATCGTTACCCCCACTCTAGGATTTTCTCCTGTATCGTGGAGGCAGTTTACAAACACAAATTGCACAAGGACAAACATCCAGACCCGGAACAATTATTTGTAGGCCATACAAATACTTGTTCCGTGCGGGATTCGAACCCGCGGCCGCCAGCGCAGCAACTCATTGTTAAGAAACTGCACCACGCAGCCGTCCTTCATTACAGAATATCTAAACACAGCTAAACATAGACCTCCTCATATTGGTTCATTTTACTGGGGGACATTTATCACAGTAACCACTTTTAGCAGATTGGTAATCACAGTTTTATATCTTCTAATTTTCTTTGTTTTTATAGAATAACTTTAACTCCTCACTAAGATTTTCTTCCGAATCGTGTAGGCAGGTACATGTATAAATTACATAAAGACAAACATCTGGACCCGGAATAATTACTTGTAGGCCATGAAAATACTTGTTCAATGCGGGATTAGAATCCACGGGCCTTAGCGCTGTAACTCATTGCTAATTCACTGCACCACGGAGCCGCGTCAAAACGATGTCAGAAAGTCGCTGCAGCCTATCTCCTGGTTTGTTTCCCTCTGTCGCGTCTCACGATATCCTGGATATGAGGTAGTGGATATCTTACTTTTTTTATAGGATAAGGGTGACAAACGAGCACACAGTCCACCTAATGGTAAGTGGTTGCTGCGGCCCATTGACATCTACATCTATCCTCTACTACAAATCAAAATGCAGATGCGTTGTCACCCGTGAGAACTAAGATGGAATCGTCGACGACCGAGTTCTTTCCGATCGGCTTGACTCACTGGCACTGCGAATAGATGTTGCATCTCTTTGCGTATTTTATCGCATCTATCACGGAGAGTGCTCTGAGGAATTGTTCGGACTAATTCCAGCCGCACAATTTCACCATCGCACATAGCGGCAAAACACGCAATACCATCCATACCATCTGGATGATTGGCCGTCCACCACTATGCGATTTAGAAGAAGTTTTCTTCCTCGCCCAACTTCCTTGTGGAATTGATTACCACCCGTGATTTTTCCGGACCGATAAGACATAGAGATCTTCAAGAAAAGAGCATACCCCTTTTTAAAAGGCCGGCAACGCATCTGCAATTCCCTCCCTGGTGTTGCAGTTGTTCATGGGCGGCGGTAGTCACTTACCATCAGGTGAGTCGTATGCTCGTTCGCCCCCTCTCCTATAAAAAAAATATGAGCTTTATCATTAATTCATAATCGCTTAGAAAATCCTCTTTCTGTATTTCGATTTACTAAATTTGACAGTATCTTTTGTCACTTCAATATTTAAATAAGCGGCCAAATGCGAGTCGGTCTCGCCCATGAAGGGTTCCGTAGCAGCAAGTAACATAATTTACGATTTATGACGTGTAAAAAAAAACTTCTAACTACATCTCGTTCAAACCAATTTCCTGTGGAAGTTCACATGGTAATGTACATCATATATTTTTTTAGTTTTATCATTCTCTTATTTTAGAAGTTACAGGGGGGGAGGGCACACATTTTAGCACTTTGGAAGTGTCTCCCGCGCAATATATTCAGTTTAGAAAAAATTATATAAGAAACCTCAATATCATTTTTGAAGACCTATCCATAGATACCCCACATGTATGGGTTTGATGGAAAAAAAGTTTTTGAGTTTCAGTTCTAAGTATGGGGAACCCCCAAAATTTATTGTTTTTTTTTCTATTTTTGTGTAAAACTCTTAATGCGGTTCACAGAATACATCTACTTACCAAGTTTCAACATCATAGTTCTTATAGTTTCAGAAAAAAGTGGCTGTGACATACGGACGCACAGACAGACCGACAAACATGACGAATCCATAAGGGTTCCGTTTTTTGCCATTAAGCTACGGAACCCTAAAAAACACACCCAATCTCTTCTTGTTAAAAGCCTTTCATCACTGCCACTCTCTAAATTAAAGATATCTGCAAATGTTTCAAAGCAATCACTCTTTCAAGTGTCTCATGATTGCTTCTGCAATAAACCCTCAGGAGTACCTCATTAGAACTCCGCTGCAACCCCAGTACCTACGATTTGCAATTAAAACTGAGGGATTACCCCAAAGCAGACTGATAATTAGTGCTAGTAATTAGTCTTGTTACTTAAAAAGTATTTTAGATGGCTCTCCACCTTTATAATTCGCCTATAATCATACACCCTACCTAATAGTACCTGAGATCCTTTTCTTCTTTCAAATTCTCCCTAACGACTTATGCATACATTTTGTACTTTAAAAAGTCGTCAAAGGGCTCTTCAAATTGTATCTACTAATTAGTGACATCTTCTTGATGAAAGAGTACTATTTAAATAAGCCACATTGAGATGAGCTAATGACGTGAGTGATACTTAAGTCTTTGACCCCCTCCATACCTTAAATCTAGAACCGTGTCTGACTTGCATAGTTGCCATGCTTGATACCGAAGTAACAACGTATAATAAAACCATGCGTTACTTTGCGAAAATTCATTAAATTCTAGCTTTTAAATTTAATTAGCTAAGATCAATATATATATATATATATATATATATATATATATATATATATATATATATATATATATATATATATATAAGAGAAATAAAATGGTGTATCTTACCTAGTATGGTAAGATGAAACATTCAATGTATCCTTTTTACGTGTAATCAATGTACTTTTTAATGGTTCGGCTTGACCGAGGTAGGACCACGCTCTCACAGAATACAAGTGTAAAATAGCAGCTGTGCTGTGTTTCGTATGGCGAGTGCAGAGAACCAGATACTCTTTTTTTCTGAAAACGAGACATTTCATGTAATTCCACAGGGGTGACACCGCATCTGCATTTTGATTCTGAATCGAGGATAAATACAAATGTCTATGGGCAACAGTATCCACATACCCCCAAGCGGAATGTATGATCCTTTGTCTATAATTTAAAATTAAAAATTTTGTACAGCCGATTTCAATATAAGTTATTAAGAATAACTCAAAAACTATTTTTTTTTTTACTATTGGTTTGACCTTGATCAAGTTCACACGAGAAGTACCAGCTTTCAAATAAAAAAAAGAATTATCGAAATCGGTGTACCCAGTAAAAAGTTATAAGGTAACACACATTAAAAAAAACATACAGTCGAATTGAGTACCGTCTCCTTTTTGGAAGTCGGTAGAAAAGTGCATTAAATTTTTTAACTAATATTTTGTAACATTTATGATTGTTTAATTTAGTGTAACAATTTTTTTGCAATAGTTGTTTTGCAAAATATCGGATTGACCACTTTTTTATAGATAGGCCACTTCACTGCCTCAAGTAGTATACATACTTTAATAATTTTAAACTTACGGACATGTTCATTACGTGCTGATGAAGAAGATTCTGTAGTTATAAATTATAAAGAACAAAAAGTTTCAATTTAGTTTAAGTAATAAAAATACATACATAAAGTAATAATAAAAAAACACTAAACAATTAGCCTCGTAAAAAAATCATGCGATACCTACGATTTCGAAATTATTTCTTACCAAACATCAAAAAGTTGGTATTCTATAACAATATGCTTTCTAAAAACCCATTTATTGTTATATTGTCGGTCGCAGTCCGCGCGATACGTTCTAAAATCTAATTTCTTATCTATCAATGGTGCCACCGATTGTCCCGTTATCTAATTTCTGAAGGTAATGAGTCGACCATTTTGTATGATGGCGTGACCAATTCTGTTTTGGTGATTGCTACTAGCTAATTCTTCGAAGTGTAGATTATTAGGAATAGTCAATATACAATATTAGATGGGTAGGCGCGGTACAAGAATTCATTAATCCATTAAAACTCGTGGCTTTTGTGAAATTACTCTAATGGTAGGTGACCATCGAAGGATTATTCTACAGGTACAGACATCTTGAAGTGGGCATCCAAATACATCTTACTAAACACCCAACCAAAAAAAAATTCTAAGACATGTGAAGTTTGCCAACACGTATTGGGGCAGCGTGGCGGACATTTCCTTGCCTTGAAACCCTCTCAGAAATGAGGGGAGGCCTGTGCCCAGCAGTGGGACGTATAACAGGCTGTAAGTTTAAACAGCTAAGCAGATTAGCAGGAATCGACAAGTTTTAGATTGTGAATGCTATCCCTTTTTCGTACAGAACTTATGCTCAAGGAATACTTCAGTCTGTGAACATATTCAGAACCGGCCTCGCCATTACATCCGATTAGTAAGACCACATCCACACAAAAAAAATCACCGAGAAATTAATTATTAACAGTAGTAGAGCCAAGCGGTAGCTTTTGCTGTCGCACGGATGGGCCGGCTCGAACCGGGGTGGTACGACGACCTCACAGAATACCAGCGTGAAGTAGAGGTTTACCTCTGCGTTGCGCTTGGTGAGTGCAGGTTGCCGGAGGCCCAATGCCCCCCCCCCCCCATCAACATGGTGGTGCAATTAAATAAAAGACTAACCCAGGAGGGTACCAGCACCCCTGGCGAATCCCTTGCTGGGCACCCACGACCAAACTGCTTCACTCCTGAGCGTGGGTGCTCAGGCTGCCCCGCGTATTCTGGGGGGAGGGGGGGGCAAAATTTCGCTCGCGACTAATGCTGCTCGGGGCAAGTGGAGCAATACAACCAAGGCGACCCCTGTCAAACTATCCGTGAATTTTTGCAACATCAGGGGACTTCATTGCAACCTTAACGCTGTCCATTACCATCTAGAGACGGCGAAGCCTGCCTTGCTCTTTTTAACCGAGACTCAGGTGTCCTCTCCGGCTGATACCCTCTCCTACCCGGGGTACAAATTGGAACACTCCTTTGTGTCCCGGGCTGGAGTTTGCGTATACGTCAGAGAGGACATCTGTTTTCGACGCCTCGGCAGTTTTGAAGGTACGGACCTGTCCATCCTATGGCTGCGCGTAGACAGCAACGACCATCCCCGCGTCTACGGGTGCCTCTATAGGTCCCATAGCGGTAATGCCGACACAGACCGACTCATCGACCACGTTCAAATGGCTGCAGACTCCGTGCTACAAGAAGTCCCATCCACAGACATCGTAATACTCGGTGATTTTAACGCCCACCACGCTGAACGGCTTGGTTCTCGTTTAACCGATCATGCGGGTAGATCTGTCTATAACTTTGCTTTGGCATATGGTCTAACACAACTGATTACTTCACCTACGCGGATCCCAGATGTGGAAAACCATGTACCTTCCCTGTTGGACCTTCTGCTGACCTCTCATCCGGATGGATATCAGGTCTCCGTCGATGCCCCTCTGGGCTCTTCGGACCATTGTCTGATCCGGAGTACGGTGCCACTCACGCGTTGCGATCTGCAGCTTGCCGCTGTGTTTGGCACTATAGGTCAGCTGATTGGGACGGGATGCGGACTTTTTTACCATCCTACCCTTGGGGGCGGGTTTGCTTCTCGCCGGAAGATCCCAGCATTTTTGCCGATTCTGTTGCTGATGTTGTACTTCAGGGTATGGAACTTTTTATTCCATCCTCTGTGGTGCCCATCGGAGGCAGATCCTAGCCATGGTTTGGTCGCTCCTGTAAAATAGCATCACGCTATAAGCAGGAGTGCCACCGGGCCTGGGCTGGCGCATCAACGTCTCGGGATGTAAACACGAGCGCACTTAAAAAGAAGTATAATTCCGCCTCCAGGTCCTTCAAAAGCGTCATTGCCAAGGCAAGGTCTGAGCACATCGGCAGAATTGGTGAGAAGCTAGTTCGCCTTCCTTCGGGAACCCGTGCATTCTGGTCTCTCGCCAAGGCTGTCCAAGGTAACTTCTGTCTGCCATCTCTTCCATCTCTGCACAGAGAGGACGACTCACTGGCCCATGCCGCAAAGGAGAAAGCCGATCTGTTGAGCTCTCTCTTTGCGTCCAACTCGACTCAAGATGACGGGAGGAATACACCGCCGACCATCCCGCGATGTGAGTGCTCCATGCCGGGTGTGCGATTTACACAGCGCTCGGTTCGCAAAGCATTCTTCTCCCTGGACGTCAGCAAGTCGAGTGGGCCTGATGGAGTCCCTCCCATTGTGCTGAAGACGTTTGCTCCAGAATTGGCACTGGTTTTAACGCGTCTTTTCCGGTACTCCTACTCTCCAGGCGTAGTCCCGAATTCATGGAAGACAGCTTTGGTCCACCCGATCCGTAAAAAAGACGACCGTTCAGACCCGTCCAACTACAGGCCTATCGCCATCACCTCCTTGTCCTCCAAAATAATGGAATCCATTATAAACTGCCAGCTCATGAGGTACCTTGAGGATCACCAGCTGATTAGTGACCGCCAGTACGGTTTCCGTCGGGGTGGATCAGCTGGTGATCTTCTAGTATATCTGACTCATAGAGGGGTGGAGGCAGTAGAGTCCAAGGGGGAGGCATTGACTGTTAGTTTGGACATAGCAAAGGCCTTCGATCGGGTCTGGCACAAAGCGCTTCTTTCGAAGCTTCCTTCCTATGGGCTTCCCGAGAAATTGTGCAATTGGATCACCAGTTTCCTTGCTGATCAGAGCATCAAGGTCGTAGAAGACGGTGCATGCTCTGATTTCAAGCCTATCAACGCTGGTGTTCCACAAGGCTGCGTGCTATCACCAACGCTGTTTCTCCTGCATATCAATGATAAGTTGCTAACTGGTAGCATTCATTGCTATGCGAACGACAGCACTGGTGATGCCTTATATACCGGCCATGCCAATATTTCTCGGGAAAACATCGCCGAGTACCGAGACAAACTTGTGTCTGAAGTCGAGTCTTTGCTTAACAAAGTCTCGGATTGGGGGCGACTAAATCTAGTCCAGTTCAATCCCGAGAAGACACAAGTTTGCGCGTTTACCGCTAAAAAGAACCCCTTTGTCGTATCTCCTCAGTTTCAAGGCACTCCCCTTGCTGCTTCAGCTAGTATCAGAATCCTTGGCGTCGACATATCGAATAGTGTGCAGTTTCGTGGTCACTTGGAAGGGAAGGCCAAATTGGCCTCTAAAAAGCTTGGCGTGCTCAGCAGAGCGAGACAGTATTTCATGCCGGCACATCGCTTGCAACTTTTCAAAGTGCAAGTTCGGGCCCACATGGAATACTGTTCTCATCTCTGGGCCGGGGCACCCCAGTGCCAGCTCCTTCCACTTGACCGCATCCAGCGCAGAGTGGTTCGAATCGTCGACGACCGAGTTCTCTCTGATTGGCTCGATACACTGGCACTGCGTAGAGATGTTGCAGCTCTTTGCGTATTTTATCGCATCTATCACGGGGAGTGCTCTGAGGAATTGTTCGGACTAATTCCAGCCGCACAATTTCACCATCGCACATCGCGACAAAATTCGCGTTACCATCGAATACCATCTGGATGATTGGCGGTCCACCACTGTGCGATTTAGAAGAAGTTTTCTCCCTCGCACGACTTCCTTGTGGAATCAATTACCACCAGCGCATTTTCCGGACCGATACAACTTAGGAACCTTCAAGAAAAGAGCTTACACCTTTCTTAAAGGCCGGCAACGCATCTGCAATTTCCCTGGTGTTGCGGATGTTCATGGGCGGCGGTAGTCACTTACCATCAGGTGAACCGCATGCACGTTTGCTCCCTTTACTATAAAAAAAATTATGAGTTCCAGCTTTTATTTTTTTTTTATAGAAAAGGCGAAAGCCCGTGTGAAATATACATTCACACTTCACAACGCAATGGTGGTGCTAACATTTAAAATGTCAAAAATTAAAAAAAAAACTTAATCAAACGTGATATAAACCTAAAATAAGTTTTTTCAGCTTCGAATGACATAAAAATTAAGTTCCGTAAGTTAGCATTTAGCAATAAGTATTAAGCGCAGTTAGAGTGCAGCAGTTACTATAGCAACCGCCTCGTTGTTTTGCCGATGGGCCGCATTGTGTTGGTCCGTTTTTCTTTTGTTTTCACCTTTTTCAGACAGAAGCACGGGCGTAGGCATATTGCTCGGGCAGGCAGTATTTAGTGTTGTTAATTTGTATACCTAGTTAATTTTTAATACCGGTTAAGGTACCGATTATATTATATTTGTACACTGCCACTAATAACACTAATAATACGATATATGTGGCGGTGTAAGAATATACACTACCCTATTTCAGTTCCCGTTGTTGGCGTTAGAGGCGGCAAAGTGAAATCAAACAGGAGATGGGCAGCAGCATCTTCCTGATAACAAGTAATCAGGAGTAGATCCCCTATGAGGCAAAATATAGGGAGATCTATGTTCAACAGTGGACTTTGATAGGCTATGTAGTAATACCAGTAGCCTCTTTGAACGTTTGAAGCTACATCCCTTCGTCGGTCTGTTCAAACGATGGGCGATTGTTACTTTTGGCCTCAATTTTAGGTGGGAAATCTGCGGATTAGGCTTTTTTGTGCCCAAATAATTTAGGACTATTTTTGGGGCTACAAAACAATGCGATGATGAAAAGGTATGTGGTGAAACGTGTTGATAAAAATTCTCGTTAGTCGACAGGTAGTTCATTGATTGCTGACGGCAGAAGTTGGGTGGCGCATGGGCTTAAGTTAAGTATAAAAATATCAAATTTATTAATAACTGGAACACACTTATCGGGTCTAGATTTTGTTCCCTTTTTGGCATTAAAATAACATATTTTTATAAAATAAGCTTTTTACATGTTGTGTATTGTGTGAATGTGACTTTGATAGGTCAAGTCGCGAACTCTTATCATTGATAACAACTTTTAGAGTTGTATTACTTAAATATGTACTGAAAATATTAAGAACAACATTTCTTACACCATAATTTTGCAATTTGCTGATTAGTGTGCCGTGATGAACACAGTCGAAAACCTTGATAAGATCACAAAAATATCTAAAGATTCCCATAAATTCTCTCAGGCATTAAAATATATTTACTAAGCACAACACCAGCATCAGTCATCGAACGACCCCTTGTTGACATTTGACCCAAATTTTTACATAAATTTTATATTAATGTCCTCCAAACTGAATTTCGGACACGTCGGCCAGTCTTAACGAATACTGGTATATACGTAGGACAAGATTATAGTGTCCGAGTGTATGCGAAAGTACAGGTGTACTCTCTATCCCGTCATTCTCATAGTCCGATAAAAGGGCATTCCGACACGTACCGGGAGTAAATAGGGACAGGACCAACGCCTTTAAGTACTTTCCGTGCCAAGATTGTGAAACACCGCCAACTTCCTGACTCCAAGCTGCAACTGAGAAAAGACCTGGGATCCGAACCCTAGACCATATGATCAGAAACCGCGTTTACGTCCACTAGACTAACAAGACAATCAAAATTTTATTACATAAGTCAAAAATTTTACTCCAGTGTAGAAAAATCACTTTAAACTTAAATTTGGTGACTATAGGCTACATTACTTATTGCCGACTTGAACTAAGCTAGATTGAATCGACAATCGAATGCTCATTAGAACAATTGTCGATTCATTCGATTTTTGTTTTTAGAACAATCTCCCATCACTACTTTGTTAATTTTAAATCTGTCAAAGATCTCAGTCCCGCCATCTATTGGAGAACACAAGATCTCTTAACTATTTTTCTTTGTCGCTTTCTATGACACCTATGGGAAAAAATTATTTTATGTTGTCATCATACGCCGTTTATAGCATTAGCTTATCATTAATAATAGGAAAACTATAAATAAGAATGATATGAAAACTTAGTAAATTAGTTCGTACTTTTCCATTACTCGAAAATGTAAATAACATTATACTCTTATTACTTCTCGCTTCTCCATAATAAAACTAGTACCGCCATCTATTAAAACTATAATATAACAACACGGTTTTGATTTCCCCAACTAATATTGGCAGACTTACTAATCTTTCTGCTGAAAACTGTTTAATTTTACTTTTGAAATAATTCTCACTACATGTAATATATATCTTTGTTTAATATTACTATGTATGTTCTCATATATGTCTTCATATGTTCTCTTTTCAGATCTTGATTACCGACAAGAGAAATGTAAGTTAATTTTCATACACACCGATAGATGGCAGAATAATGATCTCTGAAATAAGTAACCTCAACATTATTTATTTATAATAGTATACAATAGTCAACATGTGAATGGTATCATACAGTGCGTAAGTCTAGCGTAGAAATTTAATGCAAATACACTTAAACACTCAATTAAGGAAATGTCAGTAACCACTAAACTAGGTATTTCCAGTCTGATGACAATATTATTTCTCGTAAGGTTTTTTACAAAGATTTTTTTATTAAAAGGTCTTGTTGCTTCGTTGGATTCCATACTAAAACTTTTATTTCTTATACTTAATAACTGTTATAGTGGATGTTGTAGTTAAGAAATAATAAACATCATCCTATTACTATTTTTACTATTTTGGCTCTTTAAGTAATAATAATAATAATAATCATTCAAATATCATCATCATCAACATTCATCATGTAAAATAAGAAAACATAAGTAAATGAATGTTTATTTATTATTACAAAACTATTAACTGGTAAAAAGCAATTTTCATACCGATTTTCTTTTAAAGTTGAACGTCACTAGCAATATCTTTTATTGGCGATATTTTAGCATTTAGGAACTGCAGCCAATAACGCTTCATTTGATATCGCGTTCGTATTCGGCCTTTAAAAATAGCAAAATACTTCCAGAGGGAGTTAAATTAAACCAACATAAAGTGAGCTGAAATTTATACTGAATTTTAAATTACTGTGTTATAATAAAGAATAAATTAAAAATTGATTGATACACAACCACAAACCTAATATCCCATTAGTCGCTTTTACATCATACTAGCTTCGATCACAGCTGCGTTAGTTGCCTAGCATGTTAATTAAATAATAACATTCTAGACACGTAACGGAATCGGCACACACTTCCAACACGGGAAAAGTGAAGTAAAAATACTATAGATATAATAGATATTAAATTTTATTATTTCAGGATTATTATCGCTAAACATTGGGGTATAGTAAGGCGGACATTGAATAAGAATCATAACGGACCCAAAATTGTTCCTTTCACGTTACCACGTATAACCTGACTGTTCAAAAGCTGAATGTAACAAGTAGTTACAACATTATATTATTTCGTGCCACCTTTTTGTTCGAACTTCAAATTGTATTGTGAATGCAAGTTTACGGATAAATAATATGATGAAACAATGATAGTATTTGCAAATATATCTATTTCTAAACTTGAGCATGGTTTGCGTAAATAAAGGAAAGAAACAGCTTATACACGTCCCATTTTTCAGCATAGGCCAGTTTTCATTTCTAGAAGGATAGAGTAAGAAGAACCTGCCTTAAGACCCTTGATATATCGTGTTGGTAGCCGTCACATAACCCAATAATATTTTTTTATCAGACTGCGGTGGGTCAGAAGTTTGAAGTGACAATGGACTCGCAGTATACCTTGAAGAATCGACATCCACTAGGGAAGAAAGGTTATCGAATGACAGCCTTTTACTGGTAAGCGAAGTGTAGAACGGCCCCCCCACTAGCTGGAATGACGAACTGGTAAGAAATGTAGTCGATGGATGCAGGTCTGTCTCAACTGGTTACTTCGCCTACGCGGATTCCAGATGTGGAAGATCATACACCTTCCCTGTTGGACCTTCTGCTGACCTCTCATCCGGACGGATATCAGGTTTCCGTCGATGGTGATTCCTCTCGGCTCTTCGGACCATTGTCTGATCCGGAGTGTGGTGCCACTCTCGCTCCCCTCGCGGTTGCGTTCTGCAGGTTGCCGCCGTGTTTGGCATTAGAGATCGGCGGATTGGGACACAATGCGGTCTTTCTTTGCATCCTACCCATGGGGGCGGGTTTGCTTCTCGCCGGATGATCCCAGCGCTGTTGCTGACTCTGTCATTGATGTGGTGCTACAGGGAATGTAACTATTTATTCCATCATCTGTGGTACCCATCGGAGGCAGATCTCAGCTTTGGCTTGGTCGCTCCTCTAAGACTGCATTACGCAGTAAGCAGGAGTGTTATCAAGCCTGGGCTGCGGCTTAGGCGACTCGGGATGTAAACACCAGCATACTTAAAAAGAAGTATAACTTCGCCTCCAGGTCCTTCAAAAGAGTTATTGCCAAGGCAAAGTCAGAACACATAGGCACAATTGGCGAGAAACTAGTTCGCCGTCCTTCGGGAACCCGTGCATTCTGGTCTCTCGCCAAGGCTGTCCAAGGGAATTCCTGTAAGCCATCACTACCATCTCTGCACAGGGAGTACGACTCACTGGCCCAAGCCGCAAAAGACAAAGCCGACCTTTTAGGCTCCCTTTTTGCGTCCAACTCCACTCTTGATGACGGGGGGAAAACACCGCCGACCATCCCGCCGTGTGAGTGCTCTATGCCGGATATGCTGGTGATCTTCTGGTCTACCTGACCCATAGATGGGCGGAGGCAGTAGAGTCCAGGGGGGAGGCGTTGGCCGTTAGTTTGAACATTGCGAAGGCCTTCGATCGGGTTTGGCACAAAGCGCTTCTTTCGAAGCTCCCTTCCTATGGGCTTCCCGAGAAATTGTGCAATTGGATCACCAGCTTCCTTGCAAATCGGAGCATCAAGGTCGTTGTAGACGGTGCATGCTCCGACTGCAAGCCTATTAACGCTGGTGTTCCACAAGGCTGTGTGCTATCACCAACGCTGTTTCTTCTGCATATTGTGAAGCTTCATAATTATTATTAATCAATAATAATTAAATTCATTATAAAGACATTTAAAAATATCATAGAAATTATAATTTAAACAATTAAAATGCAAATAATAAGTATAATGTTCAAATATGTTCATTTGGAGTATTGAATATTATAGTATAGTTAACGCATCGATTTTCTCTAAAAATCTCTAAATTTTTTAAAATTCTGTTTAAAATATTCAAAATGTATTAAATCATATAAATACAAGTGTTATATTGCAATAATAATAAATAACATATGTAATATAATAAAAAAAAATCGATCAAAATTTTTTAAGTTGATGAAAGTGTTGTTTGTGTTGACCAATGACGAACGCACACTAGTTAAAAGATATATCTCACAGTGTGAACGTCAATCATGGGATATAATTTATATTTCGGGATATAATATATATTATATCCCATAGTGAAAAGCCAGCCTAACACTTACATCACGTCTGCAGGAACGACGGTCTGGCAGGTGGTGGCGCTCACGGAGGGCTTTTTATGGCCAGTGTGCCTGTTGTTGCCTAACCCGTGTGACGTACATTCACTGTGGCTGAATTTGATCGTATTCTGTATGGCGTTTACACGCATTGACATGCGCGACTTCGGTCGATGTTTGTGCTTATGCATTATCAAGGGGCCAAGTCCTCTTTTACTGCTTCGCCAGTTATTTTGCTGTGGACTGCGGTCCAGTTCCCAACTTAACGTTTCCTTCGGGGGTAGCGCGCATTTAAAAGGTTGGCGCTCACCGTGCACGGCGTGTGCGGAGCCGCGTACCTCCTCCACATTTTTTTTAATGTGGGAGAGCGAAGCCCTTGTATCTGGTATTTGATATAAATATTGTGAGCCTTTTCCAAGCGGGAAGGGATTAATTAATAAGAAATTGACTGTTGTGAACCTGATAAAAGTGGAATAGGGACAATTTATTGTTCTTAACTTTTTTGAGCTCTGTCTTCGTTTACGGGGTTCTTTAGCTCATTAGACGCTACCAACAGCTTTCCATTGCTCTCATGAATATTCATTCTTCCAAGATACACCTAAAAGAACTAAGTTACTATACAAACACAACGTAAATAAGGGGCCAAACTAAGTCGATCACGCCAAAAATTTATTAAACGGCCTATATTTAAACCTTTAGTAATTAATTTAGTTTTAGTAATTATTGCATGCCAGGAGCATCCTTTAGTCATATAATGAATAAAGTTTTAGCTAGTAAATTTTGCCCTAATAGCACATTAATAATTCTTGTTGGGAGAAGAGGCAATCTAAACAAAAATCAATTATTAAAATATATTGATAATCTTAATAATTTAAATGTACATAAAATTATCTTGTTTACATTGCCTTACATACAGGGTTGGCCGCAGGAAAATAAAATAAGATATGATTTAAATTTATTAATGAATAACTTTTCATGTAATAATAATATAAACTTGACATTTAATTGTTATAATTATAATAATAAATGTAATTTAATAGACATAAATAATTTACTTAAGAAATTTTTGACTAATGATAGGTATCACCTATCTAAATATATTTTAAGACAGATAGCAAATGTGCTATCTTATTGTTTATATATTAACTCAGCCAAGGACTTGGTTACACAGACATCTGCTCCTTTTGAGCAGTGTAATGACTTAATATGTAATTTGGAATCAGTTCCAAGTAATTTAAATTAGAAAATGAGACAATAGAGGTAATCTCTAGCAGTTGTAAT
Organism: Parnassius glacialis; assembly: GCA_033319125.1. Lineage (NCBI taxonomy): Eukaryota > Metazoa > Arthropoda > Insecta > Lepidoptera > Papilionidae > Parnassius > Parnassius glacialis. The sequence goes on from JAVANC010000018.1 coordinate 37,855,941, forward strand.
AATTTAAATAATTTAGAATGTAGCTTACAAATCTTTAATTGTATGACTCCACAGAGTGATAATGAAAATTGTATACACCTGGTGCATCAAAATATACAAGGCATGGTAGGCAAAGAGTTAGAAATTGAGTTGTTCTTAAATAGCAACAATATTCATATTTTATGTATTACTGAATATTGGTTAAAAGCTTATAACTTAATGTTTAACTTCAGTAATCACCAGGTGGTCAGTTCTTTCAATAGAGAAACGGTTTTAAGAGGTGGCTCCTTAATATTAGCTAGTAAATTATTGTCATGTAAAGAACGTAAAGATATTGTGAGCCTCTCTGTTGAGCGAACTGTAGAAATGGCATGTGTTGAGTTTGAGCACCTCATTGTTGTGAGCGTCTACAGACCCCCATGTTCTATATACGATACTTTTGAAAAAATTATGGAGGAAGTTTTTGCTAAGCTTAATAAACGGAATAAATCTGTTGTAATATGTGGAGACTTTAACATCAATCTCCTAGAAGCTTCCTCAATCAATATTAAATTTAGATCATTGTTTAAATCATATGGTCTTTTTAATTTATTTTTAGAGCCAACGCGTATTGCTCAATCTAGTGCAACATGTATAGATAACATTTTTACAAATGTGAAGCCGTTGCATAAATGTATAATTCAAAAATTAAGTTCTGATCACTGTGGACAAGTAGTTTCGTTACCATATGTTCACAAAAAGCAAGTAGATAAGAAAGTTGTGTTTGTTCCAGTAAATGCACATCGCTTGGAGAAATTTAGAAGTAACATAGTGAAAAAACTTCCATCACTTACATACCAAAATGATCCAAATTTTTTGTATGGAACATTATTTAAGCTTATTTGCAATGAATTTAATAATACTTTTACTTCTAAAACATTCTCCTTGAACAGTCGGAAGTCATTTAATGAATGGGCGACAGTAGGAGTCCATAAGAGCAGACATAGGTTATATGATCTTTACCATGAAAGGTCATATAATCATAGCGTCGAATTTAGGGAATATGTAAAAAAATATTCAAAAATATTTAAAAGAGTGTGCTCCACAGCCAAGTCTTTGCATTTGAGCAACAAAATTAAGACGGCTTCTAATAAAATTAAAATGACATGGAGTATAATTAATAGCGAAACTGGTAAGATTAACTCTCGCAATTCAAACTACCAGTTAAGTGTTAATAACAAATTAACCGAATCAGATCAGGACGATGCAATGGTTTTTGAGAAATATTTTACTGATATTCCGATATTAACCACTAAGTCACTGAATTCTTCATCAAATGTTAAATTTCTTTAATATAAATAATTTACTGCATAAAAATCAATATGGTTTCACAAGGGGTCGCTCGACAACTGATGCCGGTGTTGAGCTGATTAAATATATATTTAATGCATGGGAGAATTCACAGGATGCTTTGGGTATATTTTGTGACCTATCCAAAGCCTTCGATTGTGTTCACCATGAAACATTAATCAGGAAACTTAAACACTACGGTGTAAGAAGTGATGCTCTTAAATTAATTATTTCATATTTAAGTAAGAGAACGCAAAAAGTTGTCATTAACAGTATGAGTTCTTCCGGGTCGATGGTACAGATGGGCGTGCTTCAAGGCTCAATTCTAGGCCCCTTTCTGTTTCTTGTATACATTAATGACTTACCTTACATAGTAGGAGATAACCATGATATAGTATTATTTGCAGATGACACTTCTTTAATTTTCAAATTAAGTCGACAATTGCTAAAATATGACGAAGTAAATAATGCTATATCTAAATTAGTAAATTGGTTCAATGTTAATAATTTGCATTTAAATGGCACTAAAACGAAATGTATAAAATTTATGACTCCAAATGTCAAACAATTAAATACTAATGTAATTTTAAATGGGGAGAAACTGAGTCTTGTAGATACCACCATTTTTCTTGGAATCACACTAGACGCGAAGCTTCAATGGAGCCCCCATATATCAAAACTAGCAAGCAGACTTAGTTCTGCAGCATATGCCGTAAAAAAGATTAGAAGTCTTACTAGTGTTGAAATAGCTAGACTAGTTTACTTTAGCTATTTCCATAGCATAATGTCGTATGGTATTTTGCTATGGGGACACGCAGCTGACACTGAAATTATATTTGTTTTACAGAAGAGGGCCATAAGAGCAATTTATGATTTAAAGCCTAAAGAGTCGCTGCGACAAAAATTTAAGGAAATTAATATATTAACTTTGGCCTCTCAATACATTTATGAAAATGTAATGTACGTACACAAAAATAAAAGTAGTTTTACAAAAATAAGTGATATTCATTCTGTAAATACTAGGAACAGACACAAGCTAGTAGTACCGGTTACTCGACTCCATCGAGTCAGTAATTCATTCTTGGGGCGATGTATACGCTTTTACAACAAAATTCCAGAAAATATACAAAATTTGAACTGCTCAAAGTTCAAAAACTTTATTAAACTAAGTTTGTATAAAAAGGGTTATTATAGTATTAAAGAATTTATAGATGATAATAACCCCTGGAAATGAGGTGATCGCTACCAAGCTATTTCTAATTTGTTGTGTTGTTAATTTGTGTAACATACATGATTGTAAGCTGTTATTTTAAAAAAAAAAGTCCCGCTGGGTTTCTTGCTGGTTCTTCCCAGGACAGAGGTTTTTTTTTCGAACCAGTGGTAATTATACAAAGGAGCAGTGGCGTAGCGTGCCTTCGAGGGGCCCTGTATCAAAATTTGTTGGGGGGCCCCAATGAAGAGTAAAGATTTCATAAAAGGAACAAAAACGCTTGCATTGAATTCAAATTATTATATATTGATTTTAAGTTATTCATCATCATCGTTACAGCCCTTCATAAGTCCAAGGAATGAAAAAACGAATAAAGGAATAAAAAACATATACATAAAAATGGTCTTCAGTTCTCTATGTACACATAAATTATCGTCAATTATCACGACAACGGCAAAAGTACTAATTCCACTAGTTCATCATCATCATCATCATCATAACAGCCCTTCATAAGTCCATTAAAGAGCATAGGCCTCACCCAAGGAATGCCACAAAGCACGGTCCTGAACCACCTGCATCCATCGACTTCCTGCATGTCTTACCAGGTCGTCACTCCATATAGTGGGGGGACGCCCTACACTTCATCCGCCGGTACGAGGCCGCCACTCGAGAACCTTTTTCCCTATCGGTTGCCGGTTCTTCGAGCTATATGTCCGGCCCATGGCCACTTCAGCTTACTAATTCGTTGGGCCATGTCGGTGACTCTGGTTCTACTGCGCATATCCTCATTTCTAAGTTTATCACGCAGAGAAACTCCGAGCATAGCCCTCTCCATAGCTCGCTGAGCAACCTTGAGCTTCCTCATCCGGCCAGCAGTGAAGGACCACGTCTCAGTTCCGTATGTCATCACTGGCAACACGCACTGGTTGCACAATTTCGTTTTCAAGTTTTGAGGTATACCTGACTAGAAGATGTGCCGTTATTTCCCGAACGCTACCCAGTCGAGTCGAATCCCTCGATTGACCTCTCGGTCGAAGTTGGACTTACTTAGTCGGACTATTTGTCCCAGGTAAACATAAACGTCAACAACTTCGAGCTTAGAGCTACCAACAACTACCGACATAGGTGTGACATGGACATTAAACATGATCTTTGTTTTGTCCATGTTCATCTTAAGACCTATCCGTTGGGAAAAACTATTGAGGTCATTAAGCATAGTGCTTAGGTCCTCCAGCGATTCTGCCATAAGGACTATATCGTCGGCAAATCGAAGGTGAGTGATGTACTCGCCATTGATGTTAACACCGTATCCTTACCAGTCCAGAAGCTTGAAAACGTCTTCCAATGCAGCGGTGAAGAGTATCGGGGATATAACGTCACCCTGTCTTGCACCTCTCTGCAATTGGATAGGTTTCGTACTCTGGTTCTGTACTCGGATAGCCATCGTAGCCCTACTGTACAAGCACTTCAGCACTTCGATATACCGACAGTCAACTTGGCATCGCTGAAGGGACTGCAGCACCGCCCGAATTTCGACGTAATTTTGATTGAAAGTCTTTGGGCTTTCTCATAGTCCACATACGCCAGAAATAGTGGTAAATTGTACTCCTCGGACTTCTGTACAATTTGCCGAAGGGTATGTATGTGGTATATGGTGCTAAAGCCTTTTTGGAAACCGGCTTGTTCGGGAGTAATGACTCTCGAAAACAGCATGTAGACGCGGCTCAAAAGGGAACTCGGTCTGTAGTTCTTCAAGAGAGCGTTGTCACCTTTCCGGAGTAGTGCCACCATGGAGGACGGAATTAAAGAGCTTCTGAAGGACATCAAGTATCGGTTTTCCACCCGCTTTCAGAAGCTCCACTGTAATTCCATCCAGCCTGGGATCTTGCCGTTTTTAAGATGCTGGAGAGCCATTCTAATCTCGCTCAGACTGACGTCCGAGATATCATCGGAATAGTGTCGGATAAGACTCGCTCTTGGATCGTTACTCACACTTACGTGTGGCTCCAACGATGATGTGTACAGCTGCCAATAGAACCTCTCAATCTCACTCAAAACCTCAGGTGTCCCGGAAACGACGCTGCCATACTCGGTCTTCAGCTTCGACAGTTGGCTCTTTCTGGCAGACAGATCTCTTGCAAAGACTTGGGAGCCCTGGTTCTGCTCGATCTTTTCTTTAATACGAGCAGAATTAAAGTTGCACAAGTCCCGCCGCATGCATTTGGAGATCTGTATGTTCAGTTGCCTGTACGCTGTCAAATCTACTGAAGACTGCAGCTATATACCCCGTCTAAAAGCCATTGAGATTAGAGTGTGATCGGAGACTTTTTGTTTCTTCTGCGGCGGGTCTTGCAAAACTTAGCTCAGACCGCATGGACAGTTTCCACGAGCTTGTCATTCATATCGTCCATTGTATTGCAATCTTCTAGGCACTGAAAACGGTTTCGTAGCTCGAGCTGAAAGGTTTCTGGACTTTGGATTAGAGCACGAGAAGGACGGAGCGTTGACTTCATTAGACGTGACTTCTCCAACTTAACGTTTAGGTTCAGTGTGCCTCTCACCATTCGGTGATCGCTGCCGGTTTTCACCCTCGCGATCACTGAGACATCACTGAATAGTTGTCGTCTGGTCGTCATAATAAAGTTAATCTCATTTTTTGTCGAACCGTCGTGGCTCGACCAGGTCCACTTCCTGTGGGGCCGCTTCTGGAAGAAAGAGTTCATCATAAAGAGTCCTTCTTTCTCCATGAAGTTCGCCAGCTGCTGGCCCTTTGGGTTCCGTTGCCCTATTCCGAATTTCCCTACTTTCAGCTCACCGTTCTCTCTTGTGCCTAGTTTTGCGTTGAAGTCTCCCATTAACACCGTATAGTGGGTTTTGGAGGAATGCATTGTTCTAGAGATATCCTCATACATTTCTTCCACCTCCTCATCGGCGTGTACCGAGGTTGATGCGTAAACCTGTATAACCTTCAGCGATTACCGTTCGGTGATTCTGAGTATAAGGTCCGCAACCCTCGTCGACACACTCCCAATCTTTACAACGTTGTTAACGAGAGACTTGTGGACGATAAATCCGACACCTCCTTGGGACAGATGGTCGCCCTCCTGGTGATAGAACAAATTGCCGGATTCGAGGATTACCGTGACCTCCCCCTCTCTTCAGACTTCGGATAATCCTATGACATTCCAGTGCAACTTGTCTATCTCTTCTTCTAGCTCCAGGACCTTCTCGTCAGTCCTCAGGGTGCGTGCGTTATAAGTTGCCATGTCGAGTCGTCGTAGGTGGCAACAGAACCTCCACCGGAGACTCTTAGCACCCCCTGCCTCGCTGTTACCATGGTCGCCACCTTAGCCAGGAATAGCGGGGCTGCCGGGGACTGGGGGCCATCTCTTCGTTACTTTCATGGGGGTATATTGCCATAGTTGCCACGCTTGGCGAGCGGGTTGGCAAGCGCAGTTTTTTTATTGTTGTTTTGCTGTTATCAGAAAGATGCTGCTGCCCATCCTCTGCCTCAGTTTCCGTCTGTCGCCTTTTACGACACCCACGGGAAGATATGGGGTTGTGAGTATTCTTACCCGCCACTACACGGGCTTATGAGTTATTACTTACAATAAATACTCCTAGGAACTAAGCTAGCCAAACAATTTAATTTTCGTGCCTTTTGTTCGGCGAACATAGCTGAAGACGATTTCAGTTTTACTAAATTCTTTACTTCTTTAGAGAATAGTGATAGCCTTTCCTGTCCCATTAGAAGTCCTTGGAGTTTTTGCTTACACACGTTGGGGGCCCCTGTAGCCCGGGGGCCCCGTATCATTGATACGGCTGATACGGCGGTAGCTACGCCCCTGCAAAGGAGTGACTTTCAATAAGCATTATTTATAATCTATATTGAATAAAAAAGTTTCTGTTTCTGTTTCTGTTTAGAAAGATAAAAATATACTGGCCACGTAAATTAGATATATTTATATATCTTATAGATATAGATTTTGAAGAAATACAAGTATAAGTATATATAGAGAGAGAGAAGGGAGGGGGGGGGGGTCGTTACAATATCAATGATATGTTGCTAACTGGTAGCATTCCTTGCTATGCGGACACTGATGACAGCACTGGTGATGCTCTATACACCGGCCGTGTCAATATTTCTCGGGGAAACGTCGCCGAGTACCGGAACAAACATGTGTATGAAGACGAGTCTTTGCTGAACAAAGTCTCGGATTGGGGGCGACTAAATCTAGTCCAGTTTAATCCTCAGAAGACACAAGTTTGCGCTAAAAAGAACCCCTTTGTTGTGTCTCCTCAGTTTTTTTTTATATAGGATAAGGGTGACAAACGAGCACACAGTCCACCTGATGGTAAGTGGTTGCTGCAGCCCATAGACATCTACATCTATCCTCTATTACAATTCAAAATGTAGATGCGTTGTCACCCGTGAGGACTAAGATGGAATGCCTCATTTCCAGTAAAAAGGGCCTCCGGCCACCTGCACTCACTAAGCGAAACGCAGAGGTAAACCTCTACTTCACGCTGGTTTTCTGTGAGGTCGTGGTACCATCCCGGTTCGAGCCGGCCCATCCGTGCGACAGCAAAAGCTGCCGCGTGACTCTACCACTGTTATATCAGTTTCAAGGCATTCCCCTTATCTATATATTATAGGAATATATATTATAGGAATCCTCGGAGTCGATATATCGAGTGACGTGCAGTTTCGTAGTCACTTGGAAGAGAAGGCCAAATGTGTCTCTAAAAATCTTGGCGTGCTCAGCAGAGCGAGACAGTATTTCATGCCGGCACACCGCCTGCAACGTTACAAGGCGCCGGTTCGGCCTCAAATGGAATACTGTTCCCATCTCTGGGCAGGGGCTCCCCAGTGCCAGCTCCTTCGTTCGTTGGCTCGAATCGTCGACGACCGAGTCCTTTCCGATCGGCTCGATTCATTGGCACTGCGAAGAGATGTTGCATCCCTTTGCATATTCTTTCGCATCTACCACGGGGAGTGCTCTGAGGAATTGTTCGGATTAATCCCAGCCGCCAAATTTCACGAACGAACAGGCAGAACTCCCGATATCATCCACACCATTTGGATGATGGGCGGTCCACCACTGTGCGATTTAGAAGATGTTGTCTTCCTTGCACGACTTCCTTGAGGAATCGATTGCCATCAGCGATTTTTCAGGACCGATACGACTTAGGGACCTTCAAGAAAAGAGCGTACTCCTTTTTAAAAGGCCGGCAACGCATCTGCAATTCCCTTCCTGGTGTTGCAGTTGTTCGTGGGCGGCGGTAGTCACTTACCATCAGGTGAGCCGCATGCGCGTTTGCCCCCTCTCCTATAAAAAAGGTGGCTCAGAACCGTGCTTAGTGGCGTTACTTTAGGAATGGCATGAATGTGCAGAAGTGAACTTGTGACGAGCTGTAACAATGATAATGATGATGCTGACTGTGGCGAACCCCATTATGTGTTGAGGGTAATATTTATACTGGTAGGTATGTATCTTCTTTTCTAAATACGATTGTAGCTTTTAAACTAGTCATCAAATTTAGACAACCGATGTCCTAATAGATTTTGAATCTACGTAAGTAGCTGATTATATGACGAACAAAAATTGTTAAATGTATCATGTATGGTATCACATGAGAGTTATAACTACCTTATATCATCTTCATTATTACCGTCATCACCATACCGTCATAGGGAGAAAATAATAGCTTGTTAATAAAATTTGCGTTCCGATTCTGTTCCAGTTCCGAAACACGGCATTTTTTTATAAACTGAAGTGACAAATCTTCAACTTACAGTCTACCTGAGGCCATGGCGATTATTTTGGACATATCGAAGGCCTTCAATTTGGTTTGGTTTCGTACAAAGCGCTTCTTTCGAAACTTCCTTCTTATGGGCTTCCTGAGAAATTATGCAATTGGTTCTCTTAGATGCATACTCCGACTCCAACAAACTGTTCTTTCTGCATATCAACGATATGTTACAAACCAATAACATTCATTACTATGCATATGACATACTGGCGACGCCTTATACACCAGCCGTGCTAATTCCACGGTCAACTCGCTTTTAAATATTTTACTGATATTCCAATCTTAACCACTAAGACGCTGAATTCTACTCCTACCGTCGCCGAATCATTACTTAAACAAAATGTAAATGCGTGTACAAGAAATTTTACATTTCATAAAGTACCATCAAAGGATATTGTAAAATATTTTAAACCTATTGATATTAAGAAAACTGCATATCTCTGGGGGATTTCCGTTAAAGTTATTGCGTCTATAAAAGATACAATCGCGCCTCATTTAGCTTTTATTTTTAATACTAGTATCGAATCTGGTGTGTTTACTGATTTAATGACGCATAGTAAAGTAATACCTTTATTTAAATCTCGTAGTACATTAGACCCCGCCAATTTTAGACCTATTTATGTACTACTAACACTTAGTAAGATTTTTCAAAGAAATATTCTTGATCAAATGTTAAATTTCTTTAATATAAATAATTTACTTCATAAAAATCTAATTGGCTTCACAAGGGGTCGCTAGGGTCGGAGAATAATTATCCCATGCGTTAAACAATTATTCACAGGACGCTTTGGGTATATTCTGTGACCTATCCAAGGCCTTCGATTATGTTCACCAGAATCATTAATTAGGAAACTTCAACTCTAGGGTGTAAGAAGTGATGCTCTTAAATTAATTATTTTATGTTTAATAACAGAATGCAAAAAGTTGTCATTAACAGTATGACCTCTTCCGAGTCGATGGTACATATGGGCGTGCCTAAAGGCCCAATTCTCGACCCCTTTCTGTTTCTTGTATACATTACTGACATACCTTATATAGTAGGGGATAACCATGATATATTATTATTTGCCGATGACACTACTTTAATTTTCAAATTAAGACGACAATTACTAAAATATGATGAAGTATGCTATATCTAAATCAGTAAATTGATTCAATGTTAATAATTTGCATTTAAATGGCATTAAAACGAAATGTTTAAAATTTGTGACTCCAAATGTCAAACAATTAAATACTATAGTTCGGCCGTTCAGAGAATGCGTTCCTGACACGTCGTGATTGAACTGACGATGTAACTTTGTAATGGCGTTGCAGTTGCGTTGTTGCGTTGTTCCCTAAAGGGGGTCGATTCTGATACGGCAGAAAGGCCCTCCAGGCCAAAGCCAGTCCCAGGTGGTGTTTAGTGGGTAGGCACTTAGGTTTCATAGTGAGTCCCAAATAATCACGCAGCCGGCTGCGTGGTATGCTTAGAGCATTCACCTCCCTCCCGCGCTTCCCGGAGGGTAGCCCTTTACTTTGCTTCTACGCGCAAAAAATGGGAGGCCTCCCATTTCTTCCGAGAACTTGCGTCGGATGGATCTGGATCTTATTTCTACTGTATGTTAACAACATAAAATGGCTTCTTAAAGCACAATATCGTGCTCCATGCTGATAAAATAATAGCCCTTTTCTGAGCTGACTTTTCTATGCTTCACGAGATGTTGAGTGTAACTACGGATTTATTAATTTTTAATCTAATTAATATAAGATATAACAAATAGTACAGAAAGAAACATTAATCGTTGCATTTATCGAACAAATTAACTTCCTCGCTATTAAACAAAGATATTATAATATACTTCGTATAGAACTATAAAATATCTTTGCTATTAAATCTGTCAAATATTCCACCTCATTTTAAGTGGCGCCGCACTGGTGGCAAAAAAAATTATGCATGCCCTCATTCCATGTTGTACTTTCCCATGTCAATATTATTTCAAAATACATATATTCAAATGTATCATATTTAACTGTATCTATTAATTATTATATTTAGTTTAGCCTAATTCTGTAATCCCTTCTCAGGCTATAACAAATTATAATCTATAGTATGTTTTTCTCATAACTATTTGTTTGTTCTGTATTGTAATACAGATTGTGCTGCCCATAACTCTGCACTTATCTTGGTTTTGATTTAAGTCATTAGTTTAGTTTAATTTAGTTTACGACGGACTGTTTTCCGCAACTGCACGTCTATGCGCGTATTTTGCGTGTGGGCAGGAATAATGTGATTATTCGAGCCATGAGATCTCCCCGAAGAAGCTCAACAGTCCCTTGATGTTGCATGCAACTTCGGGGAGTGATCCCGGCGTGCCGAGATGTTTAGCCCTGTATGTAGCGACCTCCGGACATTTCAGTAGCACGTGGGCCGCCGTTTCTTCCTCCTCCATACATGCCCTGCACAGGGGACTATCTGTAACACCTATAGTAAATAAATGTTTGTTAAAGGTGGCGTGTCCTGTGATAGCACTTGTTACTATCCTAATCTGCGGCTTGTTCAGTCTCATTAAAACTTTGGTTAAGCGACTGTTTATTTCAGGCAGGGCCTCTCTAGCTTGTCTACAGTCTACTAGATTTTTCCAAAGCTGAGCGTGTTGATTAGTGAAGTGTCTACGTACCAGTGAACGAACGTTACCAAAGGAGATTGGTATGATTGGTTCTGGCCCTATAGTGGCCAGAGCCGATCCTATTCTGGCCAGTTCGTCTGCTGCATCGTTGCCTCTGGGTCCACTGTGTCCCTTTATCCATTGCAGAGTCACATTGTTGTATTTACATACCTCATTTAATCGTTGATGGCATTCATATATTAGTCCCGAGTTCACCACATTGCAACTCAGAGCTTGTAGTACCGCCCTACTGTCGGTCAGTATTCTGATGGGGAAGTCATTAACCTTCCTAGCATCTATTGCTATGGCCGCTTGAATGATACCCATACATTCCGCCTGAAAGACCGTGTTATAGGTACCCAGCGGTTTGCATATGTGAATATTGAGGTCTTCAGAGAAAGCTCCAGAACCTACACCTTCATTTGTTTTAGAACCATCGGTGAAAATTCTAAGCTCTTTTGGGCTTAATCCTTCCGGCTGGCTGTTTTCATTTAATTGTATCTTGTATTTCTTATCGAAAACAAATTGTTTAGGAATCCTATCGTATTTGGCTTGTAGGATAGGAATTTTTGAGTGAATTCTATCAATTATGCCTCTATGAGGGACACTATTCTTACTCCAAAGATTTAGGGTCTCGCTTCTTGTTGTATATGTAGATGAAGCGGAGTTAGCTCCAGCATCGCTTCTAAGGCTGCTGTTGGCGTAGTTCTTATGCAGCTTGTGGCAGCCATACATGTCAGTCTCTGGTAGCGCTGAAGCTTCTTAATTGTGGTGGCTTCATTTGTCTTGGTCCACCATACCAGAGGTGATCATGGGCCGAATTACAGTTTTGTAAAGCCACAGTATGATTTTTGGCGTCAGTCCCCATCTTTTGCCAATCATGTTTCTGCATTGCCAGAAAGTTATACTAGCTTTGTTGATTTTGTTTTCTATTTGTTTATTCCAGTTAAGTTTGGTGTCCAAGGTAAGACCTAAATATTTTACCTCAGAGGATAGCTGGAGTTTTGTGCTGAAAAGACTTGGAAGATGATAGTTATTCAGCTTTCGTTTTTGTGTGAACATTACTAAAACCGTTTTATTTGGATTGACGGTTAAGTCGTATTCCCTGCACCATCTCTCCACTATACGGAGAGCCGCTTGGGTCAGGTCGCACACTATGCTTGCTGTCTTTCCAGAGACCAGTATTGTCAGGTCATCAGCATAACCTACTGTATAGAAGTGATTTAAGTCATATTTGCAATAAAAACCACGAACTCCTTTCTCACTGAGAACGGAAAACCATAAGACAAGATGTGATAGATCGAAGACCGAACATTGGCAGATTTTTGTGATCTAACCACAATAACGAAAATTGCCATATTGATTAAAAAAAGTATAATTTTATATTGATTTATTATTAAAAATGCCTTAAAAACATTAAGAAGATACGCAATAGCAAAAAATAAATAAAAATTGGTTCCAAACACTTTTCAGGTTTTCTCCCGAAATCAGGAAATCTGCCGAAAAAAAGCCGTCGGGTATTGTCAACTTTTGTAGTGAGCAACACTTGATTCCATCTTTCAATTTAATTTTGATTAGTACCATTTGGCATTTGGTATAACTAAAAAAAAGTAAAAAAACTGAAGACTTGAGTTTGTTCGCGAACAGTGATTCGCAATAATTATTTATAAAATAAAAATAAATCCAAAACATGTTATCCAGCCTAAGGTCTGGTGTTCAGGGGCTGGTACGTTGCGGAAAAAATAAACTATTAATTAGTCAATTCAAAGAAAATTACATAATACGTAATTGATGTTTAGTTTTAGAAATACTTATTTACATAACAATTAAAATAAATATTTCAGTGGCGTGTGTCTTCAAGGGCTTTGCAAACAACTACTAGCTTGCAGCATGATAGCTTATTTGTGCACCGAGATACCCCTGAAGACAATCCAAGTATTCCATTCGAATTTACTCCAGAAAACAATAAGGTGTAGTGTCTGATTTTTCTTTTCAAACCTTTTTCGCAATAAACCTCTGTCAACTCAATAAAAAAAAATAGAAAACCGTCTAAAAATCTTCTGTCATAGATATAATGTTGTGATACTATTAATTGATGAGCTATAACCTATCATACAACTTATTATTTTAAAAGGCTACATTTTATTTAGAATATATTTCTTGCTACATTTTCCATAGCTATTGACTAACTGAATTTTTAATCTCTAAGGAGAATATTATTATATACATCATATTACAAATGTTTCAATTAATTTGAGTACCTGAAGACCAGAAAAACTTATCTGTACTTCAGAACTATATTCATCAGAAAAGTGTAAAGAACACTAAGTATAAACATATTAATTAAAGTAAATTTGTAATTATAAAAAGTTAATAAGGTGTCTTGTATTGATTAAAAAGGTACCTTATGATGACATTAGTAAGTTATTTGCATGGCAACCTTAAAATACAAACTCCATTCTCACTAAGAAGCCCCAAGATGTGATAGACCAAAGCAATAATATAATAAAACATGCCGTTTTGTGAATTACATTGTTTGGGTTGGCTATATACTGCCGGTACTTGATTTTAATTATGTTTTCAGCTTAGGAGGCTTGTCAGGGTTAAGATTGAACCTTTTATACTGTTTTTGGATGTCGAAAATAGGTTTTCAATTAATTATGATAAAAATTAATTTCACTAAAAATTGTGTATAATAAAATGCAAATATGTTAATTTGGTCTATTATTATGAAGTAGTAGTCTGGTACTTGATTTTAATTATGTTTTGAGTTTAGGAGACTTTTCAGGGTTAAGCTTGAACTTTTTATACTGTTTTTGGATTTCGGAAATGTGTTTTGAATTAATTACGATAAAAATAAATTTCACTAACTAAAAATTGCATATAACAAGACGGGTAACCATAAAAAAGTTAATTACTTGGATCCAGATAATCCATTTGTAGCTGAAGATGGGACTCATACACAACAAATTGATTTGCAGTGGAGAGCAGTCAACAGGTTTTTCAGATAACAAAATTATAACAATTCACATGACATTGTTCCATTTACCACTATCATAACAGAGTTTAGGACAACTATTGACTTTATAGATAATATACGTTGAATCTGTACTAAAACTGAATTAGCACACCCTGAATCCACAGTCTTGTCTGCCGTACCCGTACGGCTTTACAAAAACACTATTTTTTGTAAAGCCGTAGGCGTGGAGGGTGAGCACCCCACCCTTTGTAGGTGGCTCACCTCAGCAGCCTCGGCTTAATGATACCTCACACAGATGCCTGCTATTTGCTACGCAAGGACGAAGGGGCTGCACTTCCTGCAGCACTGAAATTGTTGCAGAAGTAAATCTGAGTCAATATATATTCATCAATATAGTCTATATATATAAAATATAAATATATATATGTCTATATATATATAAAAGTCAATATATATCAATATATATTCCTGTGTAAAAAACTCTGGTTATGATTTTACAAAGAAAATTGTTACTCATAAACTATACATTTCAGCAAAGGGGGAAGGGTCCCCTGGACCCTCCCCCTTCCTTACCTCCTGTCAACCACGTATGCGAGTACCGAATGTCTACAGTTTTACCTATTGTTCTTATTTCCAGCGTATAGAAGCTCTTCTGGCAATATACCCTGAAGGTCATAAGAGAGCTGCTATGATCCCTCTTCTTGATCTTGCTCAACGCCAAAATGGTGGATGGCTGCCAATATCTGCCATGCACAAAGTTGCTGAAATATTGAAGCTGCCACGTATGAGAGTGTATGAAGTTGCAACATTCTACACAATGTTTATTAGGTATGCTATAGATGTATCATTGCTTAAACTATGCCGACACCACATTCCTCAAATTAGTGTATGACATCTACTACTTTGTAAGATAAAACTGCTTCGCATTATGTCATAATGTGTTTTCCATTCAGTCATAGGATAAGTTTCCTAAGATTTTTTTTTGTTGTGCAGATTGACATTTGCTGTACTAGGTGTTTTGCCCACTTGACACTGCTTGTCTCTGTCAATCTGGGTATTTTATGCGTGGCATAAACAAGATGGTATAACCATGTATCGGAAACATTTATTTTTTATAGGATAGTGTGACAAACAAGCACATAGTCCACCTGATGGTAAATGGTTGCTGTGACCTATAGACATCTACAAATAAATAAAATTGAAGTGTCTGTTTGTAATGTTAAAAAACAGCTTTGTACTTAATGCATATGAAAGTATCTACAGTACTAATAACAAAAAAAAAATTTAATTTTTGTCTGTCTGTTTGTAACGGCTAATCTCGGTAACGGCTGGACCGATTTTGACGGGACTCACTGGCAGATAGCTAATATTATAAGGAGTAACTTAGGCTACTTTTACTTTAGAAAAAGATTTAGGGTTCCGTGCAAAAAATTAAAACCTATGAAATGCAATCATAATAAATTTCACCCTGATGAAGTCGCGGGGGACAGCTAGCCCTCAATAAAAATCAAAATGCAGATGTGTTGTCAGCCCTGAGGACTAAGATGGAATGCCTCTTTTCCAGTAAAAAGGGTCTCCGGTTCTGTATACTCACCATACAAAACAACAGTATTAAGTTGCTATTTTACACTGGTCTGTGAGAGTATGGTCCTTCCCCGGTTGAGCCGACCCATTTGTGCTACAACTATACTACTAATATAGCTGCAGCATGGCTCTACTATGTATAATACATATTTTAATTTGTCTCTTAGGTTATCCATGGCATGGAATAGTGTGATGGATTCTCGTACCTAGCCAACACAACAAGAAAATTTTAAAATCCTTCATAAATTAATATTTGTATTAAAATTTTCAACAACACTCTACTTACCCAACAACAATGTTTTGTCAATTCGGTCGACAAACTTCCATTTTAAGCTACCCTTGCCGACTCTTACCTCTCACTTCTGCATTATAAATTTGTTTGTAACTCATTTTGTATGTATTACTTGGAAGATTTGAAGAAGGAAAAATAGCAGCATTAAGCTGCTATATTACGCTGATATTTTATGAGAGCATAGAATAGAATAGAATAGAATCATTTTTATTCAATATAGATTACAATACATAATACTCATTGAAAGTAATTTTTTACTTTTACCACTGGTTCGCAAAGGGACATTTTTTTTAAAAAGCACAATTTACAATATAATATTTTATACAATTGTTATGGAAACATTTAGAAACAGCATGGTAGCGGTATCACTTCTTTCCCAGGAGTTATTATCGGTCATGTACTCTTTAGTTGTATAATAACCCTTACTAGACAATTTTTGTTTATTAATTAATTTAAAACTTTTGATAGAAAAGGTTGCATATTTTCTGAGAATTTGTTGTAAAAGCGTATACATTGCCCATGAAGGAGTTACTGACTCTTTGGAGTGGAGTAACTGGTATAACTAACTTGTGCTTGTTCCTAGTATTTACAGAATGTACATCACTATTTTTAATAAAACTATTTTTGTTTTTGTGAACATACATTCAATTCTCGTAAATGTATTGAGAGGCCAAAGTTAATATATTTATTTCTTTAAATTTTTTTGTAAGGGATTCCTTCGGACCTAGAGGTAAATTGCTCTTATGGCTCTCTTTTCATGGTTGTTCTCCTTCCATTGGTTGTTCTGACACATTTTTGTATTACAACTATGTAGCTGCAGTATGTCCTTGCCACTTATTATATAAATAGGGGTTTCAACCTCACTTGTGAGGTTGATGTCATTTGTGATGTGGTATGGTCATGTATCATAAGAAGTGATAATTATTTTTTCATCATTTTTTACTTATTTTTCCAGACGACCAATAGGGAAATACCATGTCCAAGTGTGTACAACAACACCATGTTGGTTGCGTGGTTCCGATGCAGTACTTAATGCAATAAAGGAGGCCACCGGTTGTGAAGTTGGAGGCAACAGCCCCTGTGGCAAATTTTCTCTATCAGAGGTAACTATGTTCCAAGAAAAAAAAATACACAATGTAACATGGATGTATTTTTAACAAGAAAAGGTTACAATAATCCACCTGTTAGAAAATGTTAACTTTTACGTGGTAAAACCACAAATTATTATACAGTGGAGTCTAATCCGAGCGATCCTCTGCATCTGCAAGCCACTGTCACAGAATATCGCAGTGTCGATCAGAAGAAGATCTGCGGTCTATTGAAAAAGTTTCACTATATATACATGCCGCCTAATTGTACAGCCTTAATTCAACAAATGGATCAACACGTAATCCAGAACATTAAAGTCATATACAAAGAAATATTCATTCAGAATGTACATTATCTGAAATTTGTTTACAGTTTAACCGAAAGTATATTCATACTTTAACATATTATTGATTAATTTTTAATAACCACAAACTTAAACAAAAAATCATATTATGTATTGCATTTAAGCCGAATTAAACTTCCTCGTTTTAAATAATAATGAGTAATTTATAAATTCTGCAATATGTCCAACACTAATTTCATTATTGAGTAGACATAAGTCTATATCCTGTATAAATTCGTGTCTTTTATGTACATTACGTTTGCAATCGTTTTCTAAATTTCTTTGTTACAACAGAGCCAGCAAAAAACTTTGCTAAATTTGGATATTTGTCTTTAATTTCATTTTTTATTGTTTTATACCAAGATCCCCATGAATCTGTAGTTCTGTGAGACAGTCCGAATTAATTCCAAACAGCCACATCATTTTTGTCCTCGAGTCATGATTTTGATATTAATTCGCAAACGCCATCATATTATCATCCTTATTCAATGACGTAAACTGTGTCACATCGAATGATATGTAATTGAACAATTAAAAGTATTTCAATCTTGACCTTTAAACAAGAAGTAAGTATGTATGTATATAAGTATGCTAATGTCTACTAAGTAATTTTAGACCAGTTTCTATTATGTTTGTATAAACGACTACACAGCCGAGGGAGAAAATCGGAAGAAAAATAATATACGAATCCCGATTACCAACCCCGTCTGGGATAAGCGAACACGCGTTTCCGACTATCTACCCTAGGGTGGATAAACGGAATAACCCAAAAAATCTTGAAAGCCTTTGAGGCCCTCGTTATTCAAACCAAAGCAAACCTCTGGCCAAGATTTGGATGACTTTAACCCTGAAGATGATATAATATCTACATACTGTAATCCGAATGCCCCATTAATCCGAACAGGGTGTAAAATTTGGGTGTTCAGTTTATCAAGGCCCTACTATATATCATTCAGTTTGTCCTAATACTGCTGTTTATGGTATCGTTGTAATACTGCTGTTTTCGTATGGTGAGTGTAGAAAACAAGAGGCCCTTTTTACTGAAAATGAGGCATTTCAACTTAGTCCTCAGGTTTGACAACACGTCTGCATTTTGATTTTTAATCTAAGATAAATATAACTGTCAATGGACCACAGTATTCACTTACCATCGGGTAGACTTGTTTGTCATCCTAATTCTATAATCAAATGTACACATAAACACCTACCTCTATTAGTCTTGTGCCAGGTCGGTCATTTTAAAGATCGTTCCGTACTAGTACATTACGGACAGTGAACTAGTTCATTCTATTAGTTCAATTCGGTCATCAGTACTACTAACCTGTTTAAATTGTATCTATCTTTATGGAATGGTTATCTCAGTCAGTCACTGACTGAATCAGTCAACAGTCAGACTGATAGATGCGATTTAAACAGGTTAATGCAGTCAGTCTCAGTCGGGCGATATTTTCACGAGTCGTAACGTTGTGTGATAAAAAATATTATTAACTTAAAATTTGACATAATATTTGATTTATGGTAAAAGGCTAAGCAGAGAGCAGGGTTCCTGTATAGGACAGTTACTATACTCTTTGGAGCAGGGATTTGTTGTAATACTTACTAGGTGATTTGGGTAGCTAGCTACAGAGAGGTATTCATCGGCCCTTGTCCTTTAATTAAAGATGGTTAATATATATTTTAACTGTTAAAATAATCAGTTAAAAAAATAACAAATTTATTAAATAAATAAAATTAACCATAATTAATAAAATTATCATATTTCAGTCCATTCAAAACAATCTGCAATCGATTTCTTACCTTAGTGATTTATAATTTTATATTAAATTTTATATTTATGCCATCTAGCGTCGTTTTTACGTGTCACCTTGAGAGTCAATTAACTTTCGTTTGACAAAATGACTTTTAATACCTGTTGAATGGAGTAGATGGCGGTTTACAAAGCAGTGTTATTCGAATGAAAATATTCCTTAAAAACATCAATACATGTATTCTTTTGATATATTACATTAAAACTGTGGCTTCACATGTCTAAAAATAAGCATTGTAATATTAATAATAATAATAATATAATATATTTATTATTTGCTATAAAATTAACCTTATATCCAATATTTTATTTAACGCCATGACTACTGACCGATTCTGGGTTGATCTGTTTGCGTGCGTCGTTCTTTGCTTCATAGTTCGCACGCACGGTTTAGCGTTGGCGTCTTGCGAGTGTAGGTGAACGAAAAGAACTGTTAGACCGATTAACAATCGGCATTCGGAAATGTTTCTTCTAGTACAGTGGCAAAATACGTTTCCTAATCGTTCATCGTTCGCAAACTACACAAGACTAACCTCTATATTTAAATATGAACAAACAAAAATTATTTTTTATATATTAGATTATTAAATTAAAGCCAAAGTCCCGTAATAGCTCTGAGGCTAAGCACTTTCAGAAAATTTTAAATTTCTCCAGCAGTGATCATAATGAGGTGATCGCTACCATGATGTTTCTAAATGTTTTCATATTTAATGGTATACATACATACATATAATCACGCCTCTTTCCCGTAGGGGTAGGCAGAGACCACTTTCTTTCCACTTGCTACGATCCTTACATACTTGTTTCTCTTCGTCCACTTTCATTATTCCCTTCATACATGCTCTTCGGTTTAGGGTACTCTTGACCGGGCCTTTTTTCAAGACGTCCCTGATTTGGTCTAGAAACGTCCGCCTAGGTCTACCCCTTTCAATACTTTCATTCACACTCGCCTTATACACTTTTTTCGTCAATCGTTCTTCATTCATTCTCTCGACATGGCCTAACCATCTCAGCATACCTTACTCAATTTTTTGTCACTACATCTTCTTTCAGATCACAATGTTTCCTTATCTCACTATTTCTTATCCTGTCACTCAGTTTAACTCCTATCATACTTCTTAACGCTCTCATCTCAACTGCATTTATTCTGCTTTCATGTTTCTTCTGCCATACCCAACTTTCACTTCCGTAGATGAGTGTCGGAACCAATACCCCCTCATGCACAGTCAAACGAGCCTTGTTAGACACCTTACTGCAACTGCTCATAAAGGAGTGCAAAGTTCCATTCACCATGTTTCCTGCATTCACTCTTCTTTCGATATCACTATCACACTTCCCATCTGTCATAAACTTTGAACCCAGTCAGTTAATGGTATACACATATTATATTGAATCAATTACCACCAGCGAATTTTCCGGAGCGATACGACTTAGGAACCTTCAAGAAAATAGCTTACACCTTTCTTAAAGGTCGGCAAGGCATCTGCAATTCCCCTGGTGTTGCGGTTGTTCATGGACGGCGGTAGTCACTTACCATCAGGTGAGCCGCATGCTCGTTTGCCCCCTATTCTATAAAAAAAAATAGTAAATGAATGTTTAAGAAACACCGTTGGGTTTCTTGCTGGTTCAGGACAGAGGTTTTTCCGAACCAGTGATAAAATCATAAATGATTTTCAATAAGTATTCTTGTGTCCAATATTAAGTAAAAGTTATTCTACCCTATTCCATTCTGGGGTGGGTACGGCTCACCCGGCCCGCTCTATACATACATGTTAATGCCCATTTTATGTTACAATAGTTAAATTAAAACATTAATTTTACTTTATAGGTTGAGTGTCTTGGAGCTTGTGTAAATGCGCCTATGGTGCAGGTTAACGACGATTATTATGTGAGTATATTGTTTATATTTACTTCAGTAAAATACAGTTTTACATATTATGCATTAGTTCTGTTGCTATAAGAAAAAAGTGCCCATCTAAATTTTTTCAGAAGTGAAGTGTATTCGGAGCTATTTAAAAAGATATTTGTTGGTTCTATAATACTAGAATATTTACCCTTCTTAATATGTTTTATTTGCAATATTATTTTAGACAATTAACTTTTATAATGGTTTCGAGTTCACCCAGTAAAAAGTTATTAGGTAACACACATTAAAAAAAACATACGGTCGAATTGAGTACCGTCTCCTTTTTTGAAGTCGGCAGAAAATCATTTGCAACCAACAACGTGGTTTTAGGTACATATGTGTGGCTCCTGCATTGAACTTTTACAGGCTGATTAAGAAATAAAAGAAAGATGTGTGCGTGAGTGTGTGTCATAAAGTTGAGCATGGTTTATGTCCCATTTGAAAATTACGCAGCAGTGTGTCTTTCTTTTTCTGCCGACTTCCAAAATGGAGACGGTACTCAATTCGACTGTATGTTTTTTTTAAAGTATGTTACCTCTTAACTTTTTACTGGGTGAACCGATTTCAATGATTCTTTTTTTATTTGAAAGCTGGTACTTCTCGTGTGGTCCCATATGAATTTGATCAAGGGCAGACCAATAGTTTTTGAGTTATTCTTAATAACATATATTGAAGTCGGCTGTACAAAATTTTTAATTTTAAATTATTGGTCAAAATTTTGAAAATAAGACCCTTGATACCTTTGTATTGACTGACCTTGTTAAATAACCCAAATATGACTGAGAGATAATTACATACGCACTGTAGAGACTAAAAAAAATATTAGAGTAATTGTCCCAAACCATAGTTAAAAAAAAAACAATTATAAAAAACATACATAATACGTAACACTCTTTCTTTCCATACATTAAAATCTAAAGAATACCTACAATTAACATTGGTTTAATATCCTTGAATAATAAAATTGAAACTGGGTCAAGGAGTTTAAAAATTAATTCCACCAAAACACTGGACCAGTACAATCAAATCTTCTTTACTGATTTTTGGAATGGTCATCTAAACATGGATACTTTTTTATATTTTTCCCCTAAATAGTATCCTATTTGAATGTACGTAAAATAAAATATTTTTATTTGACGTGAAAATAAACTTACTTTGTTCTTGTGTGACTTCACAGGAGGATCTAACTGTTGATGACACAAAAGAAATAATCGAGATGTTGAAGAGGGACGAAAAGCCTAAGCCAGGCCCAAGGTATGAATAGCCGTTTATATTAGGCTGATTTCATAAGTTAAAGTTTGAAAATCTAGCTATAGCATTCATTATAATATAATTATATTCATTATAATAAATTCTGAATTTTTCACGGGGTAGAGGAACACACTTAACAAATACCAGCGTTAAATATCAGCTTAATACTGCAATGTTTCATATGGTGTGTGTAGAGATACAGAGACGCTTTTCATTGGTAAGAGGCATACCGTCTTAGTCCTCAGGGGTGACAACACATTTGCTGTTTGATTCACTTATCATCAAGTACACAGGACTGTCAGCTCGTCTGTCATTTTCAGTAAAAATGGGCTCCGGTTTTCTTCACTCACAATGCGAAAAACAGCAGCAATAGATTGAAAGCGTGGTTCTGCCCCTGTCGAGCCGACCCTTTTACTAGAAAATAGGCATACGATCTTAGTCCTTGCGGCTGATAACGCATCTGCATTTTGATTCGCAAACGAGAGTAGATGTAGATGTCCTATAAAAAAGTTATTCCTTACTTACTTACTTACTTATCGTCACGCACAATCCCTGACGGGGTAGCCAGAGAAAACAGATCGCCAAGTGTCACGATCCTTACATACCTCTTTCGCTTCTTTCAGATTCATTATCTTCTTCATACATGCACGTCTAGGTATCCGAGTACTCTTGACCCTCCCCTCTTCGAGCAATTTGCTCACATGATCTTCGAAAGTTAGTCTCGGTCTACCTCGACACCTTTTAATATTAATTTTCGCGCTATATATTTTCTTCACCATTCGGTCTTCACTCATTCTCTCAACGTGCCCAAACCATCGAAGCACGCCCTTATCAATTTTTGTGATAAGGTCATCTTTCAAACCTGCCATATTGCGAATCTCTTCGTTTCGCTTTCGGTCAGCCATGGTGACGCCGCACATTTTACGAAGAGATCGCATCTCCACTGCATTCAACTTGCTTTTATGCTTCTTCTGGCATACCCAGGTTTCGCTGCCATATAACAAAGTCGGTACCAACACTGCGTTATGTATTGCAAGGCGTGCACTCTTCACTACGCCTTGCCTTTTGACTAACGCAGTCAGGGCACCATTGACTTTGTTCCCGGCAGCGACACGCCTGTCCACATCTAAATCACATCTTCCATCCCGGCTAAATGCACTCCCCAAGTATACAATTTCATTTACCTGTTCTAGACATTCCTGATTTACCCATATTTCACACTTCGTTCTCTCTTCGTCCCTTTCAAATACCAGAACCTTAGTTTTATTAGCATTCAAGCGGAGACCTTTAATTTCACATTCCTCTTTCATACACGTGACTAATGCCTGCAGTTCTGCCTCTGATGGTGCAATAAGCACTGCATCATCAGCATACAGCAGACAATTTACTTTAATGTCACCCAATTTCACACCCAAACAGCTCTCTTTCAGCTTCTGTAAACAGCTGTCGAGATACAGTATGAACAGCCAGGAAGACATGACACAACCCTGTTTTACGCCCGTTTGGACGCTAAACATGGGTGACAGGTCATACCCTACCCGCACACAGGCTTTACAGTCACAGTAAAGTGACTGCACAGCCCTTAGCAATCGACCATCCACACCATACCCCGGTAACAGTTCCCACATTTTCTTCCTTACAACCTTATCAAATGCTTTCTCAAGATCCACAAAAGCACAGAAAATCTTCTGGTTAGCAGCCAGAAGCTTCTCCGTGATCATGCGTAGAGAAAACATTTGATCCGTGCATCCTCTTCCAGGTCTAAATCCGCATTGTGCCTCCCATAGAAATCTTTCCGATTTCTCTTGCATCCTACGTGTCAAAACCTTCGAGTAAACTTTACTTGCTAAACTGGTCAAGCTGATCGCCCGATAGCACCCGCAGTCAAAATGTGAACCTTTACCTTTATATAAAGGCACAATGACTGCGGATCGCCAATCATCCGGGACATCCCCCGTCCGCCAGCACAAATTGCACAGCAGATGAAAGCTGTCCCAGACGCGAGGCCCACCATACTTGACCATTTCAGCAGTAACTCTGTCTAGTCCCGCAGCCTTACCACATTTCAAACTTCGAATCGCACGTTCAATCTCTTTCATACTGATGACCTCAGTGTCATCGAGGTCCGGGTCTGGCGTACCAGTCTCGACGTCATCCCCGGATCCCTCACTAAGATCATCACACGCATACATTTCTCTATAAAATTCGCTCCATCGCTGCATGACGTCCGTTTCTGAGAGGACGTCATTAGTTCTCGAAAGCACTTTGTTCATTCTTAAGGCCTTCGCACCACTTCGGGTCCTTCCAACCTCTTTCCAGAAGAGTTTGGAGTTCTCCTTAAAGTTGTGCGACAACTTTTCGTCCGCTTCCATTCTACACCTTTCACGCACTTCCTCAATCAATGCTTTCGTGTGAACTTTCTGCAGCTTATATCTTTCGTTCATCTTCTCTCTCATATCCTTATCATTACTAGAGGCCAAGTAGTCTAACCATGCTTTCTTCTTCTTCTTTACAGCTTCTTTCACTTCATCATTCCACCATGCATCTCTTCTTTTACTACTGCCTCTTTTAATCGTTCCACACACTTCTTCCGCTGCACTTACCATTCCATCCCTAAGGTTCTGCCATGTTCTTTCAACACATTCTTTTCTGCCATCGATGTTGTCAAGCTTTTCGGCTACCCTCGCATGATATTTGTCCCTTGTATCCGCTTCCTGAAGCTTCCAGCTTCGGATGCGACAGACCGACTGTGGTTCTGTTACCGCCGTCCGGTAGCGCCAACCCGCGAACAGACCCCTAAATCTAGTAATCACTAGATAGTGATCCGTTCCCAGGTCAGCACCCCTGAACACTCGCGTATCCATCACCTGTTTACGCAGTCGGTCATCCACCAGGAACAAATCGATCATACTTCTCTCATTCTTACTTTCTCTAGTATACATATGGATCTTCTTGTGATTAAACATAGTGTTTGTCACAAGAAGACCCTTTTCATTAACCCTTTTATCGCCAAACTTTCCAAGCACCGACTCGTACCCTGGTCGAGCGGTACCAACCCATCCATTCAAATCACCACATACAACAATTCTTTCGTTTCCCCTAGCCAAATCTAGAACTTCTCTTACATTCTCCCAAAACTCCTCCAGCTCAGCCCTGGACGACGAAGCTACCGGCGCATAAACAGCCAAAAGGAATAACTTCGTCAGTCCCAATTTAAAGCGAACCCAGAGAAGTCTTGAGTTCACAACCTTATATTCAGTCATAACATCGACCAACCGAGACGACAGCAGCACCCCCACTCCCTGGCGGGCGCTCTCGCTCTCCGGGACTCCGGACCATAGAGCTAACGCCCCGCCAGGGAGCTCTTCAGTACCACTGCCCTTCCGTTTGGTCTCCGACATACACACGACATCTAATTCTCTTTCTTTCATTATTTCGATCAACTCATTCGTCTTATCTCTCATGCCTCCTCTAACATTCCACGTGCCAACTCTGCACTGTGTCCTCCACCTTCCGCCGCAAAGTTATTCCAATTAATTATATTTATAATTTCTCGTAAAAATGTTATTCTTTGCATTCATGTCTCTAAATATTTTGCGTTTGTTAATTTTTTTTATCGGAAGCCAATTCCTTTTCAAATGGTTCAAATTACTATACAATTTTTTTTATACTACCATTGTTCAAGCCGGCATCTTCTAAACTTACACGCAACTTCGTCGCAGTGAGATTCACAGAAATTATAAAAAATTTGACTTGTAACGTATGCAACATGATTCATATAAAGTATTATTTTTTAGTTTATTTTAGTTTATTTAAACTAAAATATTTATAATATTAAATTTAAAAAATGTAAAGGTTCGATTATTTGAATATTAAGTAAGGTACATAACAACATATATTTGAAACAACGTCAAACCAAAAAAAGTTGAACCTGTTTTTTTAATATTTTATTTTGTTTGATTGATTCGAATTTAAATTAGTGATATAGAGATGTACATGTTTTAATTTTTTTTATAGGATAGAGTGACAAACCAGCACACAGTCCACCTGATGGTAAATGGTTACGGTGGCCCATAGACATCTACATCTATCCTCAATAAATAATCAAAATGCAGATGCGTTGTCACCCGTGAGGACTAAGATGGAATGCCTCTTTTCCAGTAAAATGGGTCTCCGGTTCTCTACACTCACCATACGAAACACAGCAGCGTTAAGCTGCTATTTTACGCTGGTATTCTGTGAAAACGTGGTCCTTCCCCGGTCGAGCCGACCCATTCGTGCTACAACTATACTACTAATATAGCTGCAGCATGGCTCTACCATGTACAAAATATGAAATACACTTCATAATTCTTTGGATTTGTGTAAAAGGTTATTTTAAATCGTGTGAATACACTTGTACAAAGTTATTGCGGAATGATTAATGTGAAACGTCAAAAGGTATTTCTTAGATTTATTGGAGTATAATGCACAAACAAACAACTTATGAAATTTTGTATTCAGATAATGTTTTTCTTTCCAAATGTATTCCGATAGATGACAGTTGGTATTCTTTAGTAATACATAGTTAGTCTTTGATTTGTACCACTCCTTAAACAATTCTTATTATGGAAGTGGAGGCAAATGAATATGCGGCTCATTCTGATGATATGTGATTATTTTGTTCTGTATCAAAACAGTACGAGTGTAAGTTGCTGAATAAATGAATGTCTATAATTACCGTTACCCATGAATATCTGCAACACCGGGGGAATTGTAAGTGCGTTGCCGGCCGTTTATAAAGGAGTTACCGACTTTTATTAAAGGTCCCTAAATACCGTATTGGTCCGGAGAAACCGCTGGCTACAGTAAATTCCACAGTTTGGTCATACGAGGCAGAAAATTCCGCGTAAATCGCATAATAGTGGACCTACCATCCAGATGATGATGATGATAGAGTTTCGAATTCTGTCGTAGTGTACGATGGTGGAACTAGCAGTTAGAATTTATCCGAACCATTCCTCATGTCTTATCCGCCAAGCAGCACTGCTGTGTTCCCATTTAAAGGGTAAGAGACAGCCACTAAAATTGCTAACTATGATTAGTTTTAAGTTCTCGGAGACAAACATGTAAAACAGCTAGCGGCAACCGAACACTAGTTGTTTAATATTATAGAAGGTTGGCGGTGTTTCACCCCCGTGCCTCGGAAAGCACGTAAAGCCGTTGGTCCTGCGCCTGATCTCTTCGGACGTGTCGGATTACTGTCCCATTGAACTATGAGAGTGAGGGAATAGTGGGTGCGTACCAGTGCTTGCGCATACACTCGAGCTCTATAACCCTGTCCTGCGCAGGTGCTAGTCTTCGTTGAGACCGGTCGTCGTAGCCGAAATTAGGTCCGGAGAAAATTATTATTATAATACAGTATAAATAAAATGATAGAGGTTTGCAGTTGTGCACGCATCACGGAAAACTACTGGATAGATTTCAATTAGGTTTTCTAAGTTTTATTTCTTAGACACCTTGGCCTTTATCTAAAAAAAATATTGCGATATCTTCATTTAATATAAAGTTAATAAATTAAATAAAAAGTTTTAAGAAACAAAGATTTTATAAGCACTACGTGTTCAGTGATGTGTGTTTTCTTAGTTAATATATCAAGCAACGCGGACGGAGTCGCGGGTATCAGTTAGTTATAAATAAAAGTAAAAGAAAAAACTCAGCCCCACTACCATTTTTTGTTCCAGGAGTGGCCGATACGCATCGGAGCCTTTGGGTGGATTAACTTCCCTCACCGAAGAGCCTACAGGACCCGGTTTTGGTTTACAAGACGCCCTGAAGGCTTAGATCGAGTAGTTTTGTTTTGTAAAGATTTATTTAACTAGGAAATATCGAAATAAAGAAATCATGTTACCAACTTTGTTTTTTATCTTTTACAAGTGTACAAGTGTAGAAACATTGTCATACAAATACGTTAATCTCTTACGTCAGTAACGTGTTATCTTGCTTTAAATAGCAAGACACGTTTTAAAATAATTAGAATAAACTTCAACCCATGTCACAAACCAGCCAACGTTAATGCACCGTGTCCGACCGAAGGTCGATTGCTGGCCAAAGCCGAGGCAGAGGCCGAATGCTCATAAAAAATTATTAAATAAGAAACTTAGTTCAAGATAGGTTAAAATTAATAATATAAATGATTTTAAAGCTATTAAATTAAAGGTTTATATTGACTGCTTTATATAAGAATGTAACTTTAATTATCTTTAGCAAGTTGTTTTAGAGATAATAAAAATTGCGTCCCAACGTCGACCGCGTTTTCGCTCATTCGTCACAGTTCCTTCAATTTCGGCGCTACCTTCGGCTTCGGCCAAAACTTCGGCCCATTTTGGTTGAAGTCGAAGGTTTCGCCGAAGGTGACCAAAGCCGAAACTTCGGTCGGACACTTGTACACAAATACGACCTCTCGTTGTCTCATATTACACTAGACTAAGCGACCTATAGGTAACAAATAATGGTACTTATAACGTCAGTTGATCTTGAATCTATTAATGGTACTATTTTGAGCGCTTGTATGTGTGTCAATGTACAGTAAAACCCGCTTAAGACGATTTTGAAGGGACCCAGCCGAAATCGCGACTTAAGCGGGATAGGAAAAACAAAACATCATTTACAAATATTGTGTAGGTATTGAATTATAGGTATACGTATTTATAAATTTGTTAGAAAGGTATTATGTTGTGCATATGTGTATGTATTTAGATACGTTACATCATAGTTAATTATTATTTATAATGACATTACTTAAAATAATCACTTATTTTGGTTTGACAAAAAGATTTTGATGCATTATTAATGACAAGGCTTTCAATATAATTTAACTTTTGCAGTGCGTCTTCACTTTTCCCGAAAGAAGATACATAGCGCCTTAAATCGTTTACTGCTGATAATGCCTCTGAGTTTGACAAAATTGGAATTGACTCTTTTTTGGGTGTTATTAACATCTTGAATAAGATTTTCGATCGAACAGGTTTCGTAGGGTGCAACATTGTCATCAATAGAAGAATATCCAGAAAAACCCTGCAGTATCGCGGGTTCTTCTTCCAACACGACATCAGCTTCGTTATTTCGGAAACCTGCTTTCTTGAAACAATTTTGTATGGTTTCAGGCTTGATTGCTTGCCATGCCGCTGCAATGTTTAGGATTGCGCATTGCACAGTCAAGGGTCGTTTGCTGTCAGGGTCTTCCATTTCCTTAAGATAGCGATGTATCAATCGTGTTCTGTAGCCATGTTTAAGGACTTTTATAATCCCCTGATCCATCGGTTGTAACTTTGTCGCATTCGGAGGTAAGAAAACAAGCTTGATGTTCCTTAGTTCAACATCTTTAGGGTGAAAGTTGAGAGATATCAATGAAGAGAATTATGCGTCTACATTTAATCTAGAAGTGATCATCTAAAGCTTTTAATCAGTTAATGAAACGAAGGCCAGTCATCCAAGCTCGAGGTTGTGCATCATATGTTACAGGGAGCGATTTCACGTTTTTGAAGCAACGTGGATTTTTCGCCTTACCAATCACTAGCAAACGTAACTTTTCGACCCAGATGGCGTGTTAGACGGGATGACGAATCGTATTAAGCGTGTTAAAAATGTATGAAAACATGCCTCAAGTTGCAGGGACTGACATAAAATGGCGTATTAAACGAGAAATCGTATTAAACGTGATCGTATTAAGCGAGTTTTACTGTAATGTAATGTGTATTATAACCTCATCAGCCCATAAAAGTCCAGGACTCTCCTATTGTAAGGAGAATTTCAACTTTCTGTCACGCCTGGCAGGTGGAATGGCAATAGCAGTTCAAGCCGTCTTGGTCTGGTGTAAAGGATATTATGGTAACATCGCCATCTACAGGAAGCCACGAGATGACTCTTGTCACTTTCTATAGTTTGTTCTTATGACACCCACGGGAATCTTAGAACGATCTGTGTTTATTGTCTGCATAACAAAGCTTAGGTATTACGAGTTTGCAATATATATATCCAAATGATAGGTAGGCGATAGCACACAACCTTGTGGAGCACCAGTATTCACAGACTTGAGTCCGAGAACGTACCGTCACACGTACTACCAGTCAGTCATCGAGGGCGTCTAGACAGGGCAATCGTGCCGTGCAGTGCGGGGCGAAACATAGGCGGAGCGCTCCCGAACGGTTATTAATCGTTCGGGAGCTGGGCTGTCTTGTCACGTTGCAAATAAATTAAAACGGTTTACACTATATGTGCGGTAAAAAACAGCTGTATAACAGGAATTTAAAATCGAAACTGTTCCACATTTGTATCTGTTTCACATTTTTAAGTAATGATGTACGATATGTTTTGATGTAATTTCAATAGGGTAGTTGAATTAGGTTAAAAACGAATAAATATTTAATTCCACTTAAAAGAATGCTAAAAAATAATACGATTGCTGAAAAAAACTAACGCGTCAAAATATGGCCGACATTAAAAGTTATACACTTTACAATTTTCTTTGCCGACGTCTTCCCGCAAAATGGAGAAATCGGCAATATTAACTTACTTTGACCATGTGCTTCGAGAATCATAATGACGTTATTTTGTATGTATGCCATCGTTTTCTATTCAATTTGTGTGTATGCAACTTGAAGGCTTCCACTTACATTTCAACGTGTATTCAAATAAAAAATATAGATAATTAAATCCATTATATTGAAGTTTGTTAGTGATAGTGCATGCAATTGAGGGAGGGCGGGAAATGCTCTTCGAACTAGGTAAGACAAAGCATTTTATATGTGTTGTCGTCGTTGGTGTGTCATTCCTAGTGTAGTGGTGCTGGGATTAGTAGTGACGGGGATAGACGGGGGGACAACTTCAATAAATATAGTGTTAAATAGGTTGTTATTACTCAAAGTTACGTTATTTAAACTGCTTGTTATTTATTTGACAGTTGACTATTTTTTATAATTATTTTTTTGTAACTCTGTTTATTATAACCTATTTTTATTATTTGTGAATACCAATTGTCTAATTCAGTTATTTAATTTGTTTAAACGTGGATTAAAAAATCAGCTTGTATTTTTTGTTACTTCCCGTGGTGACAACCCTATCAATTTTATTGTTATTGCGGGTTTTTGATAATATCACTCGGGATGACTGACTGTATGTTCTTCTTGGGCTGCCGTTACTATACGTACGTGTATGCCAAAGCCTTGTAAGCGTGCTTGTCCAAGCCAATTTGAGTATTTTTTTTTAACGCAGCTGTACTTTGATAAGCGGCAAGTGATATTAGGTAATGCCTCTCTAGCTTGCCTGCATGGTAAATGTTTATCCACAATTGCGCGGGTAGGTACTTTATGTGGCATCGCACTCGAGATCTTATAAACCCAAACGGAAGGGGAAGTATAGGTTCTGACCCTGACATTAAGACATTATTATTCAAGGTCTGTAAAACTATTGAACATACTTTTTCTTTAATTCTCTATTATTATTAAGTGGCGAAGCTTGCGAAGACACTTATTGATTTCACGATGTCTGTCCGTCTGTCCCACGATTATCTTGAGAACGGTTCCGAATTTTCAAATTCTGTTTTCAGCAATCGATTACTGATCACCCAGGCATCTGAACCTCCTATTTTGAAACTGATTGCTCAACGGCAACCGTTAGAAACCGCTACAAAGCTGATTGCTTCGCCACTTTGCTATGCTGTTAGCTTGCTAGGTTTATTTCTATATATTATACTCTACCCGCGATTGCCGCTGCCGTTTAAATATGTGCCCAAACATTCAGCTTCAAAAATTTAATTTCGGGAACCTAGCAGTACCTACCTAGCACTACAGTAATAGTGGAGATTTTCAGTTCTTTTGAACTCTAACATACTCATTTTAATGGATTGTATAATTGGATTTCGTACTTTTTATCGAATACAAAACATTTTAGAATTTCGCAGGATATGGTTCTTCGCTTTATTGTGGTAGAGCCATGCTGTAGCTATATTGTGGTTGCAGCACGTATGGGTCGGCTCGACCGGGGAAGGACCACGCTCTCACAGAATACCAGCGTAAAATAGCAGCTCAATGCTGCTGTGTTTTGTGTGTTGAGTGTAGAGAATAGTTGGAAACGAGGCACTCAATCTCAGTCCTCAGGGGTGGCGGCGCATCTGCATTTTGATTCTTACTTGAGGCTAAATGTAGATGTCTATGGACCACAGCATCGACTTACCATCAGGTGAACTGTGTGCTCGTTTGTCACCCTTATTCTATAAAAAAAAGTCAGAATGTTTCAAAATCCATGTATGGCCATTCACAATGCTGTGTTTTCCCCTACCTCAATGTTTGATAGTAAAAGTTGTGAAGGGCGGAAGAAGCATGAGAATAGAATAATTTAAAATTAAAAATTTTGTACAGCCGACTTCAATATAGGTTATTTAAGAATAACTCAATAACCATTGGTCTGACCTTGATCAAATTCATATGGGACCAAACGAGAACTATCAGCTTTCATATAAAAAAAGAATCATCGAAATCGGTTCGCCCAGTACAAAGTTATGAGGTAACACACATAAAAAAAAAACAAAAAAAAAACATACACCCGAATTGAGTACCGTCTCCTTTTTGGAAGTCGGCAGATAAAATAAATACTGTTTCTACAGTATTTATTCATGCGGTCATTAATGTTATATGTGGGCGATTCTCTGTAAACTCGTAATGGGCCATACAAACTCTGTCCTGGCATATTTTTAGTATTTTCGTAAAAAATATGCCAGGACAGAGTTTGTATGGCCCATTACGAGTATTACTTAGGAATTAGAGTATTAATTACGATATTACTTAGGAAAGTAACTGTTGCTTTTCGTATATAAGAGGACCAATTGAATTCATATGTATTTAAGTTATTTTAGATTTTCTAATAAATCGCGACGTTGTTAGGTGGAACAGGGGACTGTTTTGTTAATGATAGGGGACTGTTCGATGAAACAGAGAGTCTGTTTTATATAGAAGTAAGTCGTATTATTAGTATCAATCATTTATTGTTTTATATCACATTTACGTATCAACATAAAACAATTATATTTCAAAAGGTTCTTAAGAAAAAACATAACCAAAAATATAGCAAACAAGACTCCTCCTCTAATAAAATCAGTAAAAATCAGAAACAATTTGTATTTGAGATCAACTTAGATGAATTACTAACATCAATTATTAAATTCTGTACGCAGTCTTTTATAAAGTACAATTAATAAAATTATGACACAATAGTCTTTTCTCTTAACAATAATAGTATACTCGTATAAGCAGTTAAAATGGAAGTAATTTGAAATAAGATCTGCAATAAAGTCTTAAGGATTTTTCTTAAAACTAATAAGGCACATACATAATCACAATGATCTTAGCTTAACATTAGAGAAATTGACATTAGCGCTCGAAAACATCTACTTGAGTAGAGAACTTATAAAATATTCTCTTCCCTTTTAGAATGAAGTTAGGATTATCCAACTTTTGAATAACATGATCAAACGACACGTCTGAAAAGTCCCTATCATTTATTTTAAAGGTCTGCATCTTCTTGTCACAAATCTTTAGAAAAGGAAACCGTAAGTCATTTTGATCTTCATGAATTTCATTAACTACAGCGGCATAACGATATTCCACATTTTTAGTTGGAAATTTCACAAGAACGTAGTCTCCAGTATTGTAACATGAATTTTGAGTGCCACTGGTTCCGGATATTTCATCATCAAACTTTTTCGGAAGCGTGTTTTTAGTGTTGATGTTTCAGCTGATTTTAAGTTTTGTTCCAATTCAGAATCTGTAAACACTTCTTTTATTGTCAATCTATATTTTAGGTCAAACTTGATACTACCTGTCTTATTATGCTCACAAGATCCGCTGTTGCAAAAGCAGCTGAGACTTTTCATTGTTAGGGTATTACATTTTTTTCGGCAGGCCGAGGATGAAGCTAGAATAAAGACCTGCGAGATGATGCACATTTAGGGTGCCTTTGAATGACTTCTGACCGGATGCTTCCTTTTCAACTTTATTTATCATTGCCTGGATATCATTACCATCAATTGGGATACATGTGATGCCAAGGCATCACTCTTGGATTGATTTGACAAACTAATCGATATTGTTGATATCACCCCCAGAATTAACAACAAAATCAGCTGTTCTTTTGCACGTTGCCCCAACGCTGCCTGGTGAGCCTTTACCGTGTCCACTTTCTGTGTAGGTCCACGTAAAATTTTCAAGCTCTGGAATTTCTTCAGCCAGTTTAGTTGCCATGGTAAAAACATAGTTTTATTACGATACTGCGTAACAGGGCCATCGATCAAGAAATGTACGCGTTTGATGCCACTTGGAAGTGTCTTGAAAATTGGTCGAAGATGTGCCCAAATGGCAGCAGATGAATGGGCTATGTTCTCGGAGACTGTGCAAAAAGATCGCATTGAATTCCGTAAGTAAACTACGACGGTGTGCAGACTCAGCTGAACTCGAGATCCACCGAAACGAAAAGCCTGTATTTCCTCCGCGTACTTCGTGAAATAGTTTTCACTAAAATCCATGTGGAGCAGGACGTCTCCGTCTTTTAGATTTAACTTCAAATTGTTCATGGCGTTATATTGGTTTCCAATATTTCTTTGATGGTCAAAAAATTTTATTAAATTTTCCTGCAAATGTGTTATGAGCTGCCTTGGATATATGTCAAATGTTTTTTTTCAGATATTTTGTTACTATTCGAAAGTTTTTAGTCTTGAAATCTTGGATTTTTTGCCTCTCAGAAATCCACATCTTATATTTAATTACTTTGCTGTTGTCAAACTCTTTATATTCGGGATTTTTGCAAGTAGAACAGTTTCTAGATAAAAAGTCTTCGTCACAAGTCATCAAGCAGCTTCTGGTAATTGTTGTAGGATATAATTTTGGCTTCATATAAAGCGCAAAGTTTCAGATCTAAGTTGCTGTGCGTTATACATAAACATGTGTCGCGATTTTGAGCGTTTGGTTTGACTACCCAGAACGGCCACAGTCGGCAGAATGTCTGATAAGTTATTCTCAAATTATCAGCCACAAATTTTTTATATAGATTATAAACTGTATCAAGAAGGTATCTTTTTTGTTTTTCCACATTCTTCCTAGTAATAAATTCCTTTTTACCAGCTGCCAGACGACTGTTTCTATCATCTTCAAAGAAATTCTGAATTGCTTGTATATAACTATTAGGTATTTTAATCCGGTGACTTACAGGTAAATCCAAGACATTAGGATTATTTTTTTTTTGTTTATTATATAAAATTTCTCGTTTTCTTTAGGTATCCAATGTCTATACTTTTGATCTAGACTACCAGATATGACTCTTTAATAGTTATTATTCAACTGTTCACTAAGCACATCGCAAAATAATGCTTTTTTGACAACTTCCTTTCTCGTATCAGGCTTATCTAACATTTAAATATCTTCGAATTAGTTGTGTCCTTAAACATTTTTTTTTCTATTTTCAAGTCTTCCCAATCTCTTTTGTATTTCTCAAGTTCTTTCTGTAAACACGCGATTTTTTCAACTGGAGTAAGCTGTCTTGAAGGGGGACTACTTCTACTACAACTACGTCTACTTCTGAATCTGATAATGGTGTATTTTCACGCATAAATGTATTAGTAACGCTATTAAATCTCTTTCGTTTAGATCGGTATACAGTGCAGTGTTCTTTCCACGTCTATAACGCAACCCTGTGTTCACGTTCTGTCATGTCTTTCACTAATTTTCTCAAACCTTTTTCTTTCTTTTTCTGATATTTTAATCTCTCCTTTTCTTCCATCTCTTCTCCATTCATCCTAAAATGCCAAATAAAATCTCACAGTCTGGTGATTGAGAGTAACATTATCAATGCGGAGGTGTCCAGTAGAGAAATTAGTCTTATGCGGGTCACTCACATGCGCACAAACATTCGTACATTGTACGAATGTTTGCATGCATGTGAAGGGCCGTCAGAAATTTATTCGCAAACTTAGCGAATATGCAAATGGTTCGCATAATCAATTTGCTAACCCGTTTTCACTCCCTCCTACACTTGTTTAGAAATGTCTCAATCTTGCTTGCGATTTTGCGAATCATAGACAATGAAAATTATCTTATTAGTGCGGTTGGACTGTTTTACCTATGTTCATATACTATATATACATAAAATTAATTTTTAATTCTTTCCCAGGCGTCATTAACGGCCATTCTGTTTTTATGGGATTTTTTTGAGTATCCCATATGGTCAGTTCACTCTGCAGGAGTTCAATGAACTCCATCACCTTGGTGTTGTTCCAATCTATGATAAAATTATTTCAAGTAGGCTACACAGTAGACGTCACGAACTATGAAAATGGCGATACGTCCGTTACCTTCGCAATCGTGTGAGCAGTTGCTCACACGATTGCGAAGTGATCAGTTGATCGCACGAATGTGTGGGAGAGTACGCGAAGGATCGAGGTTCGTTCGCTTTGATGTCTGTTAAAAACCGACACAGCTTGGAAAACCGCGAATGCAGCCAAAACTTTGCATAATCATTTTCAAATGTCGTACCACACTTGTGGGTTTGCGTATTCGTGTGAATGTGAGTGACCGGGGTAATTGCAAATGATTATGCAAAGTTTTGACTGCATTTGCGGGTTTCCAAGCTGTGTCGGTTTTTACCCCGGTCACTCACATTCGCACGAATACGCAAACCCACAAGTGTGGTACGACATTTGCAAATGATTATGCAAAGTTTTGGCTGCATTCGCGGTTTTCCAAGCTGTGTCGGTACGGACTTCGCACGAACCTCCATCCTTCGCGTACTCTCCCACACATTCGTGCGACCAGTTGCGCACACGATTGCGAAGGTAACGGATGTTTCACCATTTTCATAGTTCGTGACGTCTACTGTGTAGCGTACTTCAAATAACTATATCATGGATTGGAACAAAAAGGTGATGGAGTTCTTTGAACTCCTGCAGAGTGAACCGACCATATGGGATACTCAAAAAATCCCATAAAAACAGAATGGCCGTTAATGACGCCTTGGAAAGAATTAAAAATTCATTTTATATATATACAGTATATGAACATAGGTAAAACAGTCCAACCGCACTAATAAGATCATTTTCATTGTCTATGATTCGCAAAATCGCAAGCAAGATTGAGACAAACGTAAACAAGTGTAGGAGGGAGTGAAAACTGGTTAGTAAATTGAGTATGCGAAGCATTTGCATATCCGCTAAGTTAGCGAATGAATTTATGACGGCTCTTCACATGCATGCAAACATTCGTACAATGGACGAATGTTTGCGCGCATGTGAGTGACCCGCATTAGATAAGTCATGGAATAGGCTTGACTTGACTAACCCGCTCTCACGAACTGTTGATGTGCTGCTGTTCCTTACTTGCTTGGCTTTGCGGCGGCACCTCCTAAGCTGGTGCCAGTGGTCTAAAATTTAACTTAACCTGAGCTCACTATAAAATTCAAGGCGAGTGGCTTTTCGCACGTGCTTCTGATATGACACGTAAATTATTCGTAACTCTGGTAATATATTATATAAACAAACGCTAAAACCTTGATAAAAAACTTGCCTATTATCTCATAAGGTATACAGCGTGTTTATTTATTCAATTAACTTTAAATATTTTTGATGTGTAACATCTTTCCACTCGCTTCCCTGTAATCTGGGTGACTGATTTCGTGAAAAGGGACGGAACATGTAAAATGAAGCCGAGGTCGCGACTACTGTAAGGCTAACTCGTTTTTTTTTCAAATATAATCGTACATTCGTTGTCGCTATAAATTCGTTTTTGATATTTTTTTTAGATTAAGTATTTCTTAAATTTACCCGAATGGAATAAATGGTAATTTGACGGTATTTTGTTTTATTAAATATTGACGTTTTCAAGCAGTCGCAATTAGTTCCTGAGGCAATGAAAAAGTGGTTGCCCAAATATTATTTTTAAAATTCAAAACATATTTTTTGCAGTACAATCATTTATACATTTACGCGATAAATAAAATAAATAATAAAACAATGCAAAAAATAAACAAAAATAAATTGTATCTTAGGACAAAAGGCAATTTGAACAACAGCGTAAATAATGCTGCTGTGTTTCGTATGGTGAGTGCAAAGAACCAGAATCCATTTTAACTAGAAACAAGGCATTTCACCATAGTCCTCAGAGGTGACAATACATCTGTATTTGATTCTTAATCGGGGGTAAAAGTAGACGTATATGAACCAAAGCATCGCAGTTTAAAGACCTTCTTTAAACTGTGATAGCATCCATTGAGCATCAGGTGGATTGTGTGCTTGTTTGTCACCGTCATTCTCATAAAAAAGACTTTATCTTACGACGGCAGCCTTTTTAACCGACTTCAAAAAGGAGGAGGTTCTCAATTCAAGAGTTTTTTTGGACTATTGTTTTAGGAATTTCCTTAGCAGATTGTGAACCGATTTTAATGATTCTTCTTTTTTAGGCTTTCTTTTATAGGCTTTATCTCAAGGTCGGTTCCATTAAATTTTTAAGAAAAAATTCTACCCCTAAGGGTAGCAAATAAATAATTTCATTTTTAGCAATTTGAAGTCGGTTTTTACTTTTAATTTCCTCGTTCGTAAACTATATTGCTCAAATAAAAAAACAAAATGTGGACAAAATTAATTTATTAAAATAGTTTGTCAGTAAAGAGCTTCTGTTTATGTGAAGATTATGATTATGAATCATACCCTATTTCATATGAAATTTACTTCATTCTTTGATAAGACTACGTAACTGGGCATCAGTCGGAATTCTGCTGTAGAAGTGTCAGTAGGTAGTATTATTATCAGTGGATGTTTACAACTATATATTACTTGTTAGGTAAGAGAAAAAAGTAAAAAATAAGTTGAAGAATTTAACAAGATAATTGTGTTTAGTTTGGTTACTTATGTGCATTTTGTTTCACTGATAACAGATGTTTCGTCGTAATAAGACAGAAGG
Organism: Parnassius glacialis; assembly: GCA_033319125.1. Classification (NCBI taxonomy): domain Eukaryota; kingdom Metazoa; phylum Arthropoda; class Insecta; order Lepidoptera; family Papilionidae; genus Parnassius; species Parnassius glacialis. The sequence goes on from JAVANC010000018.1 coordinate 37,895,146, forward strand.
AGTGCAAGAGTATACAAAGTTACCATTATGGGAAACCAATAATGGAGCGCTTACAACAACAGTAAGATATTTTTTGCTTTCTCATTTCATTTCTTCATCTTCTTTACTTTTTGGCTTCTCTTAAAATAATTCTGCCAATGTTAAGTGAGTCATGGGAGTGACAAGGTAAATAGAATCTTTTTATTTTATAATTTTTTTTTGTGATTGGCTTCTAATCTACAACAAAAGACAACACAAACATTTAAGTATAATTCTACCACCAACAATGATTAGTTCTATGTTACAACTTAATAGTATCAGTATAAATAAAATCACACAAAGCATGAACAAATGACGAGAACACGAGAGACATCAGATAGGTTGAATTAGTAGGACGAGGGATGTTTTGGGGAAGGATATCATACAAGGAGAACTTGAGTCGAGGACATTCGAAAAATATGTGATCGGAACCTTCATCAAGACCACTTCGCATAAAGAATTATGCCTTATCCTCAATTTGACTAGGTGTACCGCATTTCATTTCATTTAAGTAATAATTCTAAGATAAAAAATCGACAATAAAATATATATAAATATCAAAATACCAAATAAAATGTGTTGTAAATAGTTGATTTACGTAGGATTTACGTTACGTGGAGAATACAGATTACGTACATTCTTAGATCTGTCAACGTCAAAATGACAATGCAACGACAATTTTACGTCTTTCTTGTCCTTGTCACTTGTCATTTTGTTTTGTCAAATTTGACAGTGTTACACACTGTCAGTGTCAGTGTATTTTTGTTCGTTGGTGGCTTGTGTCGTCTTTTCAGTGACTCAGTGTAAAAAAAATGTCTTTCGAAGCTTAAGCTCTTAGACATTTTGGTAAAAATGAAAAGTAGCCCCACTCGCAAATATGAGAATTTCTCCAACGACCATCAAGGGAAGGACACGGACAAATATTCGCTAGATAGCCAAGACACCGCTAGTTTGGTGAGTCGTTTTGTTCAGATTATTGATTTTGTCTGTGTACCTTTTAAAATTATTGATTGGTAGTTTACTTAGACACCAAGTACTTACTAAAATACAGTTTTTGTAGCAGACGTGGTCGATAAAGAGCAATAGCCAATTGATTAAACTCTGCTGATGTTTAAAGGATTTTACGTAGTCGTTTACCGACCTAGATTTTTCTAGTAGGATTTGGGTAACTAATAATTTTATCCATAGCGAAAACTGTCTTTCTTATACTTTGGTGATTTTGATTAAATGTTTCACACGTAAGCGATTAATAAAATCACTCTTACCTACATGCACAGCAGATTCGCGATAGTAATTGTTTCACTTTCACTAAGACACGTGATTACTTTTACTGTACCCGATAATTTGCAGTATGTTTTTAATATGTGTAAGGCCTATATGTCCCACTCCTGGGTACAGGCATCCTCTCATTTGTGAGAAAGTTTTTAACATATAAAATGTTTTAATTTTAACTTGTAATCAGTCAATGAAATCAATAGCTGGTTTTTTATCAAAAAAAAAAAAATTAGGGGAATGGGTGTTGTATTTAAATATTTATAATGATATAAATTCTTTTTCCAATACACAAAACTTTTTTATTTTACATATTAGTTTTGGCATAAAAGTGTCTATCCATATTCTCACTGCATTGCATTTAAGGTGAAAGCTCCAGGGTGGCCCATGAAATTCAAATTTTCTTACGTTTTTTGCAATTTGTAGGTCAGTGTCAGGTTGTATGTTTAATAAATTATGATTTGCGACCGTGACGAGTATGTATTTACAGAATTATAATCATTATAATCATCAATACAACCCCCTAAGTTTGTATAATCCTAGTGTATGGCTATTTCCAGTAAAATTAATTCAAAGTAATTATATGAACTTGGAGGGTTGTATTGGTGATTTTAATGATAATAATTCTGTAAACACATACTTGTTACGGCCACAAATCATATTTTGTTAAACATTCAACTTGACCCTGACCTGCAAAGTCCAAAAAAAGTAAGAAAATTTGAATTTCATGGGCCAACCTGGAGCTTTCACCTTAAACAATGTTGTTAGAATAATCGCAATCTTATGTAACTAAAATAGGTGGTCATATCGCTTTAAGCAATTTCTATCTGACAAACCAAATAAAAGCACATTGTAATTTTATATTATATTATAGGTGTAACTTGCGATATAAATAAATGAATATTATATAAAATATTTAATGAAAAAATGTAATATAATATTTAATGAACATATATAAATAAATATATATTTACATATAAACACATACATACATTAATACTTAAATATATTATACATATACTGCAGAGAAAATTAAACAAAAAATTAATATATTAATAAAAAGAGGAAATACATATAATTTATTATTATGATGGAAAATTCAAAAATGTCCTTAAGTAGTTTTTTAAAAATCTGTAAAAGTTGCTTGTGAAGTAAAGGATTTATTTTAAAATGAAGTTATGCTGCAACAAGTATTCAAAAAGCTAAACACTGAACGTAAATTATGGTAACAAAATTCATGTTGATAGTGAATTGTTTCTTAAGGTACCTTGGAGATTTCAGATCAAACCGTATACAAAAAGTAACAAGAGGTTAAATATGCATTATTAGGGATAACTCAGAGGCTACTGGTCAGATCTTGATTAAATTTATATGGGACCACATGAGAAGGACCAGTTTTCAATTAAAAAATAATCATCAAAATCGGTTCATTTAGAAAAAAGTTAGTACCTCCTCCTTTTTTTGAAGTTGGTTAAAAAGAGTATATGAGCATTCTGGCGAAGGGGAATCGGGAGTCACTTGAGTGGATTTGGAAATGGGACATATCTTCATATTTATATATAAACCAATATTGAAGCAAATTGATAGATTCTGAAGATGCTCAAGCTTGTTTAATCGCTCCATGGTAATGTCAGGCATATATTAGCCTAGTCTAAAATAGGCAACAAAATGGAAAGTGCCAATACAATTTTGGAAGATATGGGCAAGAAATTTCTAAGTCTCTGAAGATTTAATTTGACGTGCCCAAGACATTGTACTGTCAATTAGAATAAACTTTTCATAACCTTACTGTAAACTTTACAGTGTAAAGGATAGCTGAATTCTCAAAACAAATAAAGGGTATGTCAAGTAATTTTTTGTTGTAGTTTGTTGCTTTAATTTGACGTGCCCAAGACATTGTACTGTCAATTAGAATAAAGTTTTCATAACCTTACTGTAAACTTTACAGTGTAAAGGATAGAATTCTCAAAACAAATAAAGGGTATGTCAAGTAATTTTTTGTTGTAGTTTGTTGCTTATATACTTACATAACATTTCTACATAGTATAAAAGAGTCTCTTCCCGCCTTCTGGATGCTTTGATCTTTTAAACTACGCAACGAATTTTGATGATGCGGTTTTCATTCAATAGACAGAATGATTGAAGAGGAAGGTTTATATGTATAATAAATGCATATTATACGTTATATAATTGTTTTGTCCGTGTGAATGTGACTGAACTCCTCATAAATGGCTGGACCAATTTTGATCAAATTTTGTGTGTGATTAAGTTGATTAGAGAATGGTGTAGATTCACAATTGGACCCGGTGGGCTGGCATTGTTGTTAAGATCCAGAAATTAACCATGCGAAGCCGGGGCAGTTCGCTACTAGGTTATAATGTAAGTAATCAACATAATGATGAATGATTGAATTACTAAAAAGAAACAGTTGTCAAAATGTCTTTAATACCTAATAGATAAGTAATAGAAAAAAGGATAGGTAACATAATTTACAATACTCTACTATTGGAAATGATTCATATCAATTTTTAATTATCATGACTTTACGCCATATTATAATACGCATATAATTATTAGTGTCAGGTTTAAACTGGTGAGAGCTGTATTGGTTTAAGTAATTCACAGTATGAAATTTTTAATATGTAATTTTAAGTGTATGCTCGGAGTTTCTCTGCGTGATAAACTCAGAAATGAGGATATCTGCAATAGAACCAGAGTGACCGACATAGCCCAACGGATTAGTAAGCTGAAGTGGCAATGGGCCAGCCATATAGCTCGAAGAACAGACAACCCATGGGGAAGAAAGGTTCTCGAGTGGCAGCCTCGTACCGGCAGGCGAAGTGTAGGGCGTCCCCCCACTAGATAGAGTGACGACCTAGTAAGATATGCAGGAAGTCGATGGATGCAGGTGGCTCAGGACCGTGCTTTGTGGCATTCTTTGGGGGAGGCCTATGTTTAGCAGTGGACTTGTAAAGGGCTGTAATGATGATGATGATGAATTTTAAGTGTTGATTTACCACGTCCCTGGTGGTGGAGGGAAACATAGTGAGGAAACATGCACGTCTGAATTGTGTCCAGGAGTAGGGCTTACGGTCCCTGTAACTTTATTCTCAAACTAGAGTCCATTACTAAGTATGGAATTTGACAGCAATCATAAAATTTCGTGAAGACTCCGGCACTGTGGCTAAGAAACTTCTTTTTGACAAGGACTTTTCTTCCTGCGATTATCAATAAACAATATTTTGTAATAAGATTGTAAGTGTTGTAATATACTGCAACTGTTAAAGACGAATAGTCTTATTCAGTGCACAAAATATTTTCTAATATTTAAAAGTCAATTTTTGTTTGTTCGTATTTCATGATCTGCCATACCGTTCATCAGATATTGGTAAAACTTTGCCAACTTATTGCTTGCACTTGCGCGAAGGTTATTGGCATAGTAATATTAACTTACTAAATATTGTACAGCCAAATTTATTTGAAAGTTATATATCAATATCATTAAATGAATGTATTATCATTCCTCATTGAACAAATATAACTTTTCCAAATTTAAAACCACATTTTCACAATTATTTCTTCTATGGCAGTAACGTGCTGGGTACCAGCTAGTAATCAATAAAAATTATGCTCAGTGAAAATTGGAACATTTAAGCATGTACAACAATATTTGAATTCCAGTAATGGTTGAATGTTTCCAATAATGGTTTACATTAAGGCACGAATACTTTGATATTTTACATTTACTAGGCTGATAAATAAATTTTTGGAAACGCATTGACACTCTAGAATAAGTATATTATGTAAATTGTATTTATTTTTCAACGTAATCGCATTTTAACACTTTCACTGTCCGGTTTCCAGACACAATAAGTAAGACAATAGCAGTGCCCTATATGTAGTGCACGGGACAGCGAAAGGGTTAAGCTAATACACCTTGAATAGCATTTTGCAAGTTGGTTAATTCCCTTGGAAAAAATTGGTTTGAAGCTGGGACTCGAAAAAGACCTCTACAGCACACATCACCACATCGTCGGCGTCGAATTTTATACCACGCAAGTGCTATATAGGCGTGCTATATAGGCGAGTGAAAAGGTGAAAATCATACTAAGAACTAGGTCCGGAGAAAACGGTGCGTGCTGCATCAACTGAAACCCAGAGCAGTTCGGATTGCAGTTCTTGCATCATCAGATCGATAGGCAGTGGCATTATCATGATGAAAAAAGCACTCCAGCACGCGATTTTCCTCGACGTTTATTCTTTAGTTCTTCCCGTAGTTTTTTTTATTAAAAATGGGTAATAATCTCTGGTTATTAATGCAGACATTTTGAATATCTTGGCTGGCGGGGAGGATGGTCTTTTCCACACCTTGCTTTGGTTTTTCGTCGCCGGGTCAAAATGGTGTACCCATGTTTCATCTTACAACTACGAAAGGAGCTACGCAAAAAGAATCTGGATCTTCTTCAGTTATTGCTAAATTTAGCTTTGAAATGTCAACTTTTGCTTCCTTTTGGGCGTCTGTTAACATTCGAGGGACCCAGCGTGTGGACACCTTTTTGAATTTTAAGGTATGAGTTAAAATAAACTGAATTGTCCCAAACGAAAGCTTTAGAATCTTGTCTAAATAACTGATGGTCACATGTCGATCTACCTTAATAATTTATTCGATTTATTAACGTTTTCTTGCGTAGCGGCCATTGTTGGCCGTTTGGAGCGAGTGTCGTCATTGCAGGCAGTTCTGCCGCGTTTAAATTAGGTGCACCAGTAAGTCACTGTAGAATAAGACCGAGTATTATCTGCCAAATTAGACTGCAGTTATTCCAAAATACTTTTTGTAGAAAACAATTTCAGGCAGAAAATATACTTGGAGTTTATTTTGCATACGAATGAAATTTCCACCAAATGTGAAGTTTGACAAAAAATTGGGTATAGTTTTTTATTTAGTTCTTTTTAACCTTGGCTACTAACACGGATTTAAGGTTCGAATAAAGTAGAACACATTTCTCTAACACATAAGTGTTCTATACCGAAAACTTATTGGTCAACCTAGTACAAAGTAGTAGAAAATGAGTAGATCTTATTAATTTTAATTAGTCATAATAAAGTTTTATAATTGTTGTCAGGAAGTGACTAACATTTTTTATCCAACCAGACAAATTGTTAGCGGCAAAAAAGCAAGAAGGAAGTTTTTAATTGTGAGTAGTTAGAGGCATGAATTTGAAATAATGGTTAAATCTGTACATCTGTAAAAAAACTAATTACTTACTTAAATTAATTATTAAATTTATTTAACAATTTATTAGTATAATATTAAAAACTATAATTAAAAAAAAAACTAAAACTAGTAACTTAATTATCATACAGTCCTACTCTCCGTGGTATCGTGCTAAGAACGCAGGCTGAAGTTCGTTGCTGAATGGTTACACTTAGCCTTTGAGCGAGAAAAGAACCAGCCCTCTTATCACCAGCAGCAACGACCAGTCGCGGATATAGTTCCTTTAGAAACTTCCCCGCACGTGGACCCCGCGGACCGATGGTCTTTACAGAAAATGGCACAAATATGTAGTCATCTCTCAGAGACTCATACTTGCGCCACTTACTCAGTTCAGCTTCCTCTGATGCCGCCCCTTAAAGCCTTAGGCGAGGTATCTCTGAGATTAAAGGCCTGCAGTGTCTATGAAAGTAGCATCCCACACAATGGCTTTACCTCTCTCCCAAGGGACCAATATGATACCGTCGGGTCTCCTGCCATCGTATCTAAATATTCCACAAGGCTCTAAAACCGAGGGGACATTTATAGAGACTATACTAAGAACTGTGCCGTGAAAACCTACCAGCACTTTTCTTACATGAAAGTCCGTGGAGCCCAAAATCGTCGACGTTGCTATCACAAGGGCACTGAAGAGGTCGATAAATCGTCGCTCCTAGTCAGATTCTTACGGCGATGCGCAAGCTTTCTCCATCAGGTAATGTGCCGAAATTACTTGATGGTAAAGCATGTAACCATTGACTAGATTCCTTAGTCGAAACAGCTACAAGGCGAGCCTGATCTTGGTCACTATGGAAATTATGAAACAAATCTTTCTGCACACTGTACCAACGGAATATCCTACTGTTATTGTTGGTTAATTTATTAAATTACTTACTTAATAAACGAGTTTTCTAAATAATTGTTATAAAAGTAAGAAATTTTGCAAAACAAAATATTGTTTTATTTGCAAAACTTCGTGCTAGCCCACTCACTTTGTGGAGCTGTACTGTAAACAACATCTGGAATTTGGTTTATTTTAAATGTTATATTTTATAGCAAATTGACCAAATAGACTTTTGGTAATACCACACTTATTTTTAGAACATTTATTAGATAATAAATTGCTTAAAAACCAAATTTTAGTTAATTATTTATGTGTATAATAAAATTATTATCATATTGTTAAATGTAAAATAAAGTTTTTTTTTATAGGATAAGGGTGAAAAACGAGCACACAGTCCCACCTGATGGTAAGTGGTTGCTGCGGCCCATAGACATCTACATCTATCCTCTATTCCAAATCAATGTAGATGCGTTGTCACCCGTGAGGACTAAGATGGCATGCCTCATTTCCAGTAAAAAGGGCCTCCGGCCACCTGCACTCACCAAACGAAACGCAGAGGTAAGCCTCTACTTCACGCTGGTTTTCTGTGAGGTCGGGGTACCACCCCGGTTCGAGCCGGCCCATTCGTGCGACAGCAAAAGCTGCCGCGTGGCTCTACCACTGTTCATTAATTAAAAATTCATAAAACAGTAATTTATATTTCATATCCATTAAGTAATGTGTTTCATATATTTTTAAAACTACCAAAAATAAATTAAGATTCCAAAATATGTATTCCAAAATATGATTCCGAAATATAAATCTTATAATTAAAAATTCCGCTGAATATTTTTTCCCTTTGTGTGTAATATTCAGATTTTTAAAACACATATCATTGTAATATGTATTGATTGACCGATATGTTATCTGTTTATAGCATTACCACGTTAAAACATTGTCTGATTAGTACCAATGGAGGATTTATTATTTATTATTTATTCATGTATTGTGTCAATGACCCCAATTAATTTACGGAAATCTGTGTTTGCAGACACAGATTTCCGAATGGAGTTATAACATATCTCAATGTATGTATAAGTCCTTTTTTTATAGGTTGAGGGTGACAAACGAGCACACAGTCCACCTGATGGTAAGTGGTTGCTGCGGCCCATAGACATCTACATCTATCCTCGTTTGCGAATCAAAATGCAGATGCGTTGTCACCCGTGAGGACTAAGAAGAATGCCTCATTTCCAGTAAAAAAGGCCTCCGGCCACCTGCACTCACCAAGCGAAACGCAGAAGTAAACCTCTACTTCACGCTGGTATTCTGTGAGGTCGTGGTACCACCCCGGTTCGAGTCGGCCCATCCGTGCGACAGCAAAAGCTGCCGCGTATTACCACTGAAAAAAACATGTGACAGTCACTTTAATTAATATTGATCCTATTATTTTTCTTTTAGTTTTCTATTAGCTTTACCATTATCATAACAACCTATAAAAGGCCTCACTCATAAATTGCCTCATGGGGGGATTTTGCCATAGTTGCATCGCTTGACAAACGAGTTAGCAACTGCAGTTTTTATTATTTTGAGTTGTTGTCAGGAACATGCGGCTGCCCAATTCCTGTTTCATTTTCCATCTGTCGCCTCTTACGACACCCACTGGACAATATGGGGTAGTGGATATGCTTACACCGTCACTACACGGTACTTAGTAGCTTTATCAAGTAAGTGATATGAACTCAATTTAACTGTTAGACCTGCTGAAACAAACATAAAGTAAATCATGTTTTTTGCATTTCCTTTCTAATATTTGGAGTTGCAAACAAGCTTTTAACGTGGTAAGGGCATGCTGTAGCTATATTATAGTTGCAGCATGAATAGGTAAAGTTGACCGGTGCAACACCATGCATAGGCTGATGTGTTTGGTATGGTGAGTGTAGAGAACCCGAAATCCTTTTTACTGCTAACAGGGTATTCTATCTTAGTCGTCTTCGGATGTGACAACACATCTACATCTCATTTTTTAATTGAGGGTAGACATAGGTGTCTAGGGGCCGCAGCATCCACTTACCATCACATGAACTGTGTGCAAACAAGCACTTACGTAATACCTCTAGTGCGTAAGGGGTTGACAATATATCCATGCTAAGTTCAGAATTCAAGTGCTACAGACTGGTGACGAAAAGCAGCATCATCAGCGCGACGGTGTCAATATTGCGCTTACGACCCGTCCGAAAAATCTTTTAAATTATGACTGTTCTTAAAAACGCCTATATTTGGCAGTGGATTGAAGAAGTTAAAGAAACGATGAAGAAAATTAAAATAAAAACTATCGGTGAATCCAATTGTGCATGGCCTAAGCGCATTAAAAGAATTACGTGGAACATGATTATACGTATTTTTTTTAAAGTAGCTTAAATACACAAGTTTTCACTAATAACCTTATTATTATACTTCCAGTTTTCCAATAATTCTATGTCAAACTTCAATTTAAAAAAAGTGCACGACTCATAATGCTCATATGATCATCATATTTAAAACGTGGTAGAGCCATGCTCCAGCTATATTATTGTTGTAGCACGAATGGGTCGGCTTGACCGGGGAATAACCACGTTCTCACAGAATAACAGCGCAAAATAGCAGCTTAACGCTGCTGTGTTTCGTATGGTGAATGTAGAGAACCGGATACCCTTTTTACTGGAAACGAGGCATTCCATCTTAGTCCTCACGGGTGACAACGCATCTGCATTTTGATTCGTAATCGAAGATAGATGTAGATGTCTATGGGCCACAGCAACCACTTACCATCAGGTGGACTGTGTACTCGTTTCTCACCCTTATCCTATAAAAAAATATCATCATTCAGGTCACTCCATAAAGTCCAAGACGTATTTAAGTGTAAATATACTTAAATATATACACCCTACTTCCTTTTTTTTACGTAGTATTATTATTTATTATGTGCTTTTAAAATATTGTAATAAAAATCTCTGATTATTATAATAATTAAGTATGTATGAAATTTCGTTTTTCGGATATTTTGTATTTGTACAGCGATCTTTTTGAGTCGCTGCAAACAACCGGTACAGTATCCATCCACTCACGACGGCGGTTGACACCGAAGTGATTGAGTGAGGCAGTCTATTTAGTAAAATAAATTATTACAAGGCTGTTAAAACAACGAAAATTTCCGGATTTTTACGCCAAAGAAAATTAATTATAACTAAACAAAAGAAAATTAAATTGCCATTTACATTCCATGGCTTCCCACATGAAAGATGAAGAGATTAAGAAATAGATTGAGTTAAACAATTGATATTTTCAAAGTTATCGTGTTTACCACTCCATGCGGATTTGATAAATCTACACCATAAGCGATTAAAACCACTTTTTAATGTAAAAATAGCAATTAATCGATTTAAAGAAAAATTTTAATAAATTCAACAATCATTTATCTTTCGGACAATGTGCTTTTTATATCATTTATATGTTCAATATGATTATTAGAATACGATTTTATGCGACAAAACGTTGTAATCTTGATTTTTAGACGCTAGAAGAACATACCTGCGCGCTTTGCGCTTAAGGCATGCAACGTTAAGCACATATCCAAAGCAGTAGTTAGATTGTTATTAGTTACTGTATTTGGCTTTGTTTGGAAATTTGATAATAGCTGCCTTGTTATGTTTAGGTACTTGTATCAGTGTCGATTAATAAGACCGATGTCTTTAGTATGAGTTTTTTCAACCAACTTCAAATAAAGGAGGAGGTTCTCAATTCGACTGTATTTTTTATCTGTGTAACCTCAGAACATTTTTCTAGGTGAACTGATTTTGATGATTGATCAAATAATTATGATGATGAAGATCAAAGCTGATGCTTCTCATGTGGTCCCATATAAATTTGATCAATGTTTTTAGGTTATCCTTAGATAGATAGATAGACAACACTTTATTGTACGCCAAAAATAACCAAAAATTTTAACAAAAAATGAGAAAAAGAAATATCCTTAATAATACGTATTTAAATGAGACTACATTGATGATGTTCTCATCAACGTAGTACTTGAAATCGGTAGTACAAAATGTTTAATTTTACCACTTGTTCTAACTAGGATTTCGTCAAGTTAGATACCGCCCTCTTACCTATTTCTGCAACCAAGTGGCAGTGCGTGTACTGCTGTGTTTTCATCTGAAGGGCTTAAGAGCCAGTATGGTTACAGTTTTTTGAGGCATTTCATCTTAGGCCTCATAGGTGATAACGTATCTGTAACAGAGGGTTTGAATACTTCTCCAACTGTCGCCGAGTCATTACTCAAACAGAATGTTAATATCTGTTTAAAATAATTTAGATTTGAAAAAGTATTACCGCAAGATATTGTAAAATACTTCAAAACCATTGATGTAAAGAAAACCGCAGATTTGTGGGGGATTTCCGTGACAGTTATTGCGTCGTTAATAGATTTAATTGCACCTCATCTTGCTATTATTTTTAATACTTGTATCGATTCTGGTGTGTTTCCTGATTTAATGAAGTATAGTAAAGTAATACCTCTATTTTAAATCCGGTACTACATTGGAGCCCGCTAATTTTAGACCTATTTCTGTACTACCAACTCTCAGTAAAATTTTTGAAAAAATAATTTTTGATCAATTGTTAATTTTTTTTAATACAAATAAAGTACTTCATAAAAACCAATTTGGTTTTACAAGGGGTCGCCCGACGTCTGACGCCGGTGTTGAGCTTATGAAATATATTCACAGGATGCCTTAGGTGTTTTCTGTGATCTTTTCAAGGCTTTCGATTGAGTTCATCATGAAACATTAATCAGGAAACTACAACATTACGGTGTAAAAAATTTGGCACTTAGACTTATTACTTCATATTTAAGTAACAGAACTCAAAAAGTAGTGATTAATGGTAAAGGTTCCTCCGGATCGGTAGTATCAATGGGCGTTCCTCAGGGCTCGATTCTTGGCCCATTCCTGTTTTTAATCTATATTAATGACTTACCTTATCTTGTAGGGGACAATCACGATATAGTATTATTTGCTGACGATACCTCTTTAATTTTCAAACTCAAACGGCAGTTAATTAATTATAACGATGTAAATAATGCTTTATCGAAATTAGTACATTGTTTTAACACCAACAATATGCTCTTAAACGGCAATAAGAAAAGTGTGTTAAATTTACAATACCTAATGTAAAACATTCGAATACCAATGTGCTATTAAATGGGGTGGAGTTGAGTCTTGTGGATACCACTGTTTTTCTCGGTATTACTATTGACGCGAAACTTCAATTGGGCCCCCATATATCTAAATTAGCAAGCAGACTTAGTTCTGCAGCATATGCTGTAAGAAAGATTAGAAGTCTCACAGATGTTGAGACAGCTAGATTAGTGTATTTTAGTTACTTTCATAGCGTAATGTCTTATGGAATTTTGCTATGGGGTAATGCGACTGATATTGAAGCTATATTTGTTTTGCAAAAGAGAGCCGTTCGGGCGATTTATAACCTAAATTGTAAAGAGTCCCTGAGATAAAAATTTAAAGAAATAAACATATTAACTTTGGCATCGCACATGATCGCAACATGAAAATGTAATGTATGTACATAAAAACATAAATAGCTTTAATAAGAATAAGGATGTGCATACTTTAAACACTAGGAACAAACATAAGCTTGTAATACCAGTTACTAGACTCCACAGAATCAATAATTCATTTATGGGGCAATGTATACGCTTTTACAACAAAATCCCAGAACATATTCAAAGTTTATCAATAAACAAGTTTAAAAGTTTTATTAAAGGAAAACTGTACAAAAAGGGTTATTATAATATCAAGGAATACATGAATGAAAATAACCCCTGGGAATAAGGTGATCGCTACCATGCTGGTTCTATTAAAAATCATTTAAAAATTGTATAAATGAAATTATTGTTAAGTGAAATATGTTTAAAAAAAAGTCCAGTTGGGTTTTTTTGCTGGTTCTTCCCAGGACAGAGGTATTTGCCGAACCAGTGGTAAATAAAAAATGACTTTCAATAAGAATTATGTAATAATCAATATTGTATAAAAAAATATTCTATTCTATTCTATTCTAACCTTAAATTTTTTTTCAATTTGGTTGCAGGTGTGAGAGTGTAAGTTCGTTTGTCACTTTGGTTTAATAAAAAAAATATGAATTACCTTATGTTAGCATACATAATATTACCTTAATTACTAAACATGACGCAGAATTGCGGAGTGATATCTACCAGTTACACAAGCACAAGGCGGATTTTAGTTTCGTCGTAATATAGTACGTTTGGCAGAGTTGCTAGGTATCTTAGGCCTGGTCCACATTTAATCATTCTGAAGTAACTTGACTAGGCGTATCGTATTGAGTACTTGTTTCTTACGTATAGACGTCCATTTCGACCATATTGTATCACTAGTCATATCGTGTCAAAAAACGTATCCATACTTAATTATATCGTATCGGCTTGTCGACATAACGTTTTTTATATTATGTGCACGCACATGCAAATTTTCCCCCGGTCCCTGTATTTTTTCACAGCCACTATTCAAGATCGTGTGGTGGCGTGTAGTATTTTCTTTGGTGATCGAGGAAATCTGACGAGAGACGCGCCGGCGCGTATAGTATCATATCACATCGTCGTATCGTGATACACGATGTGATACGATACGATACGTGTATGCCATATCAGGTGAATCTGATACGAGGTTTGGTTCGGAACGGAACTTGTTAGATAGAGTATCATAAACACGTATAACCCATAATGGCATGCAATTTTACGTCCAAACTAGCCATCATGATACATGCGATGGAGATACTATCGGACACTAAGATCATCAAATGTAGACCCGGCCTTAGCTATTAAAGATCAAGTTTCAACCGAGTTACCTTTTTTAGTTAAGTTAGTAGCGCTAAATTGCAACACGATTGAAACTATACTTGGTCACCTATTTTTTTAAGCTCTACCACTAGATCGCTAAAAGAATATTCATAGACATTCGGTCAATATTTAGTTATATTTAAATAAATTTAGTTATACCACTGTACAGTACAGTACAGACCGTGTGGTGGAGGTGTAATATTATCTACTTCCGCATACTGTCCCTTTGATGTTGTAAGAGGCTCCAAAGGAAAGCTGAAAAAGAAGATAGCAGTAGGAAGCATCTTCTTGATAACCACTTAACGATTACAAACTGCGGTTGCCAACCAAGCGTGGCAACTGTGGTAGAATCCTACCTATGGGATAGATGCCTATGTTCAGAAGTTTTTTAACAGTGGTAGAGCCACGCGGCAGCTTTTGCTGTCGCACGGATGGGCCGGCTCGAACCGGGGTGGTACCACGACCTCACAGAAAACCAGCGTGAAGTAGAGGTTCACCTCTGCGTTTCGCTTGGTGAGTGCAGGTGGCCGGAGGCCCTTTTTACTGGAAATGAGGCATTCCATCTTAGTCCTCACGGGTGACAACGCATCTACATTTTGAATTGTAATAGAGGATAGATGTAGATTTCTATGGGCCGCAGCAACCACTTACCATCAGGTGGACTGTGTGCTCGTTTGTCACCCTTATCCTATAAAATAAAAAAATAAATAAATAAGTAGAATTTTATAGGCTGTAATGGAAGTCAAATTTTACATTCTATTAACATGGTTTAAAAAGGGGTACAAAGTTTTATCTTCACGTATTAATATATAGATAATATTTTTTTTATAGGATAGTGTGACAAACGAGCACACAGTCCACCTGTTGGTAAGTGGTTGCTGTGGCCCATAGACATCTACATCTATCCTCGTTTGCGAATTAAGATACAGATGCGTATTGTCATGTTAGCCGTGAGGACTAAGATAGAATGCCTCTTTTCCAGTTAAATAAGTCTCCGGTTCTCTACGCTCACCATACGAAACACAGCAGCATTAAGCTGCTGTTTTACGCCGGTATTCTGTGAGAGCTTGGTCCTTCTCCGGTCGAGCCGACCCACTCGTGCTACAACTATACTACTAATATAGCTGCAGCATGGCGCTACCACGTATAAAATAATGTGCATATAGAACGGCAGGTTTTTTGAACCAACATTAATTCGCAAATTAAATTTAGGCGTTATAATGCTAAACTTAATAGTCTATCGTACATTTCTGTACACATTCTAGTCTTCATATATATCACTTTACATGACTTCATCATCACATTTACATTTTTAGTGGGATATCATAAATGTTTGAACAAAAGTTTTATATTTTTTATTAATCTATACAAATAAATAAAATTGAAGTGTCTGTTTGTAATGTCAAAATTACAGTTTTTTACTATATGTACATATATACTGTATGTATATATGTATATATATACTAATGCATATGAAAGTAAATACGGTACTTATAACTAAAATACAATTTTTAATTCTCTGTCTCTCTGTCTGTCTGTCTGTCTGTTTGTTCCGGGTAATCTCTGAAACGACTTGACCGATTTTGACGGGAATTTCACTGGCAGATAGCTGAGTTCATAAGGACTTTTATTTTAGAAAAAAGTATTAGGGTTCTGCGCAAAAACATAAAAAACCTACACGCGAGCGAAGTCGCGGGGAACAGCTAGTATAATATAAATGTTATGTTATTTTTGTTGAGTTTACGTGTGACTATTTTCTATTATGAATCTAAACAATAAAAATTAAATGTCCACAAACTAACTACACCAGTCACTTTGTCCACACCTGTAGACACCGAATATGGATAATTTGTTGTTTTCCGATGTTTTCCTTTGTATACGCCTAATGTTTATCTGCCTTAATGCCAATTTTCAAGTCTCTTAAGTAATCTAGAACTGGCCTAGATTTTTGATAAGTGATAAAATTTGCACCTTAATAACTCAAGAACTGTAACAGGTTTATTTAAGAAATTTTGGTATTTAAAGGGTTCTTATTAAGTATGCAACAATAGAAGTAGTACTATATTAGTTTTTGCGATATGAGTTTCAAGTGTTTCGAAATGGTTCGTGTAAATATTAGGTCCTTACATATGTAATTAGCGTTTTGTCGTACTGACCACTTTGATCTGAAATATGGCGTGGTTAAGAATTCCAAACAAATTTATAAATTCATTAAACTGGTACATTTGAGTTTTGAAAACAGTCATTCATTTGTTTTTTCCTCTATATTTTTTTCTTTGGCGTCGCTTATTACCGCACAATGGAAAACATGAAATATCGGTATATTTACGAGTACGAGTTCTACCGTAGCACCAGTGCTGCAGAAACAGCTCGAAGGATCAATGATGTGTACGGCACTGGAGTCGCAAAAGCAAGCACGGTACGTTTTTGGTTTCAACGTTTTCGTTCTGGAAATTTCGACCTTCAGAACCAGCCCCGTGGACGGCCGGAGACCAAAGTGGAAAATGAAGAATTAAAGGCTATTGTGGAAGCGGATCCTTCACAAAGCACTTCAGAGATAGCTACAGTCTTCGGGGTAAGTGATACAACTGTATTAAACCACTTGAAGCAAATCGGGAAAGTAAAAAAACGATGGGTACCTCATGAATTGAGTGAATCGAACTTGCAAACACGCGTCGACTGCTGTGTTACTTTGCTCAACCGACACAATAATGAAGGGATTTTAAATCGAATCATTACTTGTGATGAAAAGTGGATACTGTACGATAATCGGAAGCGCTCGTCGCAATGGCTGAACCCTGGAGACCCAGCCAAATCCTGCCCTAAACGAAAATTGACTCAGAAAAAGTTACTTGTGAGTGTTTGGTGGACTAGCGCCGGTGTCGTTCACTACAGCTTTCTAAAATCTGGCCAAACGATTACAGCAGATATCTATTGTCAGCAACTGCAAACCATGAAGGAAGAACTAGCTGCTAAATAACTGAGATTGGTCTTAGAGATTGAACCACACACTGCACAACATACAACCACTAAGTTAGATGAGCTACAATTAGAATGTTTGCAACATCCACCGTACTCCCCGGACCTTGCTCCAAGAGATTACCATTTTTTCCGGAATTTGGACAACTTCTTACAAGGCAAAAAATTCAACTCCGATGCGGCAGTCCAAGTCACTTTCAAAGAGTTTATTGATTCTCGCCCCCATGTTTTTTTTAGTAAAGGGATCAAAGAACTGCCTATGAGATGGCAAAAGTGCATAGATAACAACGGTGCATACTTTGATAATTATATTTTACAAAAAAAAATATTATATTCCTCTCGTACAAAACGCTAATTTCATATGTAAGGACCTAATATACACACTTCCGGTGCATCGCCATTTTCTTTTCTGAACTTGGTTGATACACTGCCGTATCTAGATATTTTGCATTTTCCAGGTATGAAAACTGGACATGTAAAAACATTTCTAGACCTTTTTAGGGTCCGTACCTCAAAAGGAAAAAACGGAAACTTTATAGGATCACTTTGTTGTCCGTCTGTTTGTCTGTCTGTCTGTAAAGACCCTTTTTCTCATATCAAATACTCAAGTCTACTGTCCCTTAGAGCTGTGAAAAAATCAAACTTCTAAGCCAACGCAATCAAAAGATACAGCCGTTTATGCCGTAAATTTTCGACATTCGCAAGGGAATCAAAACCTACAGGGTACTTCCCGTGAAGTCAGAATCTTGAAATTTGGTACGAAGCAACGTCTTATAGCACAGATAAAGGAAAAATTGCGAAAAGCAAAAATTTTTAGTTACATCATATAGTAAAAATATTTTTAATAATTTTAAACTTATATACCTACAGATTTGTTCGGAACCCTCGGTGCGCGAGTCCGACTCGCACTTTGCCGGTTTTTTTTTAAATTGAAATATCTCTAGATTAAATAGTTAAAATAATTATGATTTTTCCATTAACTACTCCAATCGATTTTATTTTCGATGTATCAAACTTCAATGTTAACAGCAATATGTCCCAACACAGACATGGATTTTTTTAGTAATCCTGCGGCAGATATTACTAGAACAATATTCGAGCCGCCGTTCAATTTACTTTTACCCCAAATCAATAACATAGCAATTATTGTAAAGTCGAAGGGACGGGGTCAAACTCTGCTGACCGGGTTTCGCTTATTGATGTCAATATAATGTTAAATTTATTAGTATACAAATATGATGTATTTTACTTAATATACGGTAAAATAACGGTCTGTACCCTATTTCACTGGTTTTTTTTATAGGATGAGGGTGACAAACGAGCACACAGTCCACCTAATGGTAAGTTGTTGCTGCGGCCCATAGACATCTACATCTATCCTCGTTTGCGAATCAAAATGCAGATGCGTTGTCACCCGTGAGGTCTAAGATGGAATGCCTCATTTCCAGTAAAAAGGGCCTCCGGCCACCTGCACTCACCAAGCGAAACGCAGAGGTAAACCTCTACTTCACGCTGGTATTCTGTGAGGTCGTGGTACCACCCCGGTTCGAGCCGGCCCATCCGTGCGACAGCAAAAGCTGCCGCGTGGCTCTACCACTGTTAAACTGTTCACTGGTTGTTACCACACTTTCCATCTTAATCCTTAGGTCTGACAATTCATATGCATTTTTGTTGTTAACCCTTTCGCTGTCCCGTGCACTACATATAGGTCACTGCTATTGTCTTACTATTGTCTCAAAATCGGACAGTGAAAGTGTTAATCAAGCTGGGTCGCACCATGAAATAACTTCTATGAAAAAAGTGTCGATGAATCTTTCACGACAATACACGCCATATTATTCTAGTATACTTAACCAATTACAGACCTAAAGGTACACATCACTGACAAAAATATATCTAATATAAATATATAATAACTATATAAAAAGAAAATATCATATTTATATTTTTCTATTTTACAACTTGTAAAACTAAGATTCATATTAACTTCTTACTATTATACGTAATGTCATATAATTAAAACTATAATATAACTAGGTCAGTACTCTGATTAATTCCCTTATTAAATGTACATAGTGAAATATTTTGAGTTCCATAACGTCCTTTGTAGTAGTATTATAATTTTAACAAATATTGCTTTTTAGTTTATAAAATAATATTTTACGTGGTAGTGCCATGCTGCAGTTATATTATGGTTGTAGCACGAATGGGTCGGCTCGACCGGGGGAGGACCACGCTCTCACAGAATACCAGCTTAACGCTGCTGTGCTTCGTACGGTGAGTTTAGAGAACCGGAGACCCTCTTTACTGGAAACGAGGCATTCCATCTTAGCCCTCACGGGTGATAACGCATCTGCATTTTGATCCGTAATCGAAGATAGTAGTAGATGTCTATGGGCCACAGCAAACACCATCAGGTGGACTGTGTGTTCGTTTGTCACCCTATCCTATAAAAAAAAATAAAGTCAAATTTTTGATTTTCTTTTTATAGGATAAGGGTGGCAAACGAGCACACAGTCCACCTAATGGTAAATGATTGCTGTTGCCTATATACATCTACTTTTATCCCCAACTAAGAATCAAAATGCAGATGCGTTTTCACCCCTGAGGACTAAGATGGAATGCCTCGTTTCCAGTAAAAATGGTCTCCGATTTTCTTTATTCACCAAACGAAACATAGCAGTTATGAGCTGCTATTTTACTCTGGTATTCTGTGAGAGCGTGGTCCTACCCCGGTCGTGCGGACCCTTTCGTGTTACAACCCTAATACTCATACAGTGACTCTACCACGTGGAAAATGGATGTTCGTACATCGCCACTATATTTTAATATATACGTTAATAGAGTTTTATTTTTATTTCAATTAGGTTGTTAAAACGTGGGTCGTCGGGTAATCGAGTTGAAATGCGCTTCGTAAACAGTGCGAAAGATTCGATTAGACTGCACTAGCTGGCGAAGCTTTCCCTCTGTTCCATTAATATCTTATGATTCATAACTCACCTGTGAAGTTATTTTTAATCTGTGCAATGTTAGTATACCTAATCTCGAATACCTGTAAACCCCATTAAGCTTATCTTATATTTTTATATAGTTTTATAAACCATAGCTTTTACAATTACATTTCATTTATCATTATATTAAGTTGTTGTATTTGTGGACACAAAACACGTTATCACATGTTATAGCCTGCAAGTCCACTGCTGAACAATAGCTCCTTCCACAGTCCTCAGCAACCTACATAATATATCAACTACTTGAACGTCCCACTAGGTCATCATCTAATGGGGAACATCGTACACTAAACCGCCACTCAATAACTAACTTGAGATTAGTTAATAAATATACTTTCTTAACCATCGCAGAGCTTCTTAATATTTCAAACCCAAAAAACGTCTTTGCTCACTAGTCAGCACTAAGACAGTTTTTTTTTCATATTAAAATAGTGCATAGTTACTATTTAGCACCATTAAACCGCAAAACGGTTTGTATTGGTGCTCAGTTGTAAGTTCAAAGAAATTCAAGATCGATTGTCGTTAATTTTTATCAGCTTAAATTTTCGTATTCATAAAATAAAATAATCGTCCCATAAAAGTCATCCATCAATTAAATTATAACCTGATTAAAAATAAAAGTGAAACAATTTAACTATTTTGTTCAGATGAATGTAATTTTTAATTTTTTTATGTTATATTTTTGGTTGTTGTTGATTGAGTTGTGAGGTGGCTCGAACTTTAGGTCTAGTCAGTTTGAATAGCCTATCATGAATACTGTAGAGGATGTCATGGGGGCCATGGTTGAATAGGGGCAAAAAGTTCTCATTACACCCCTAGTGGGTCAAAATGGCTAAAAACCAAAAAAAATGGGGGTGGCTCGAACTTTAGGCATAGTCAGTTTGAATATTCTATCATGTAGAGTTGTAGAGGATGTCATGGGGGTCATGGTTGAATAGGGGCAAAAAGTTCTCATTACACCCCTAGGGGGTCAAAATGGCCAAAAACCAAAAAAATTGGAGTGGCTCGAACTTTAGGCATAGCCAGTTTGAATAGTCTATCATGTAGAGTTGTAGAGGATGTCATGGGGGTCATGGTCGAATAGGGGCAAAAAGTTCTCATTACACCCCTAGGGGGTCAAAATGGCCAAAAGCCAAAAAAATTAGGGGTGGCTCGGACTTTAGGCATAGCCAGTTTGAATAGTCTATCATGTAGAGTTGTAGAGGATGTCATGGGGGTCATGGTTGAATAGGGGCAAAAAGTTCTCATTACACCCCTAGGGGGTCAAAATGGCCAAAAACCAAAAAAATTGGGGTGGCTCGAACTTTAGGCATAGCCAGTTTGAATAGTCTATCATGTAGAGTTGTAGAGGATGTCATGGGGGTCATGGTCGAATAGGGGCAAAAAGTTCTCATTACACTCTTACGGGGTTAAATGCCCAAAAACCAAAAAAAAAATCTTATTTCGGCTATAACTCCACCTCCTTCGGAGATTCTTACACAGTCTTTACTTCTGCATCCCATTTCTTTATTATATGAATAATCTTTACCTGATAATTGAAAAATCGGCACTAAGTATGACTCATAACTTGAAACAGGAAAGGTTAAGTATTTACAAATAAATTACTTCGGGAAAGGCATAATCGTTACACTAAGCCGCTGAACAGATCTTATAACCAAGACAGTATAATTTTTTTAAGACTAATGCGATAATCCGTTGAAAATGTTGCAAACATTATGGAAACGGCTGGAGGAATCCGACTGTGGAGACAGATCTTTTATGATAGCTCATCCCATCTTTTCGCAGATTTGTAAATCCGTCGTATATCTTTTGATATTTTCAGGTTATATTTCTAAAAGCTATTATGAATATTACCCCGGTTACTAAGTGAAGTATTAAAAATACAAAAAGCCTCTAAAGCATTTTTTCCACTATGCAGCCTCTTTACCAGAACATTCGTCGCGTTAGCTTATTACGTGAATGATTTAAGTTTGTTTTTTAAATCAGATTATTTTCTTTTTTTATAGTAACAGGGTGACAAAGGAGCAAACAGTCCACCTGATGGTAAGTGGATGCTGTAACCCAAAGACATCTTCATCTATCCTCGATTAAAAATCATAGTTTAGATGCGTTGTCATCCCTGAGGACTAAGATAGAATGTCTCGTTACCAGTAAAAAAAGTCTCCAGTTCTCTATACTTATCCAGACCAAACACAGCAGCATTAAGCTGCTTTTATACGATGATCTGTTAGAGCGTGATCTTATCCGATCGAGCCGACCCATTCGTGCTGCAACCGTAATGCAGCTGAAGCGTGGATCTACCACGTTGCATTTCGATGCCGGCCTTTCGGTGTTGTAAAGAATACATTTGGAGAGTGCGCAGTAATGGCATGACTTAATTTCTCCTACTTCTACCATTGGACCACCAGACACTCGACTGATCTTCACCCCTTTGTGGTCAAAATACCACGCATTCGAACCAAACGGCTTGCTTTGTCGTTTATAACGATTACAGCAAAGGAGTGGTATAATTTTCCAGCATCAGTCTTTCCATCCGATAACAATGTAGGTGTCCTCAAGGCAAGAGTGAATAGGCTTTTGTTAATCTAAGTTAGTGCGGCTTTATACCTTCGGCTGAATCACCACCCAAGTGGGAGCTTATATTACTAGGACATGATTTGGGTGTTGCCTCAGATAATAACAAACAGGAATAATTTGAAAAGGGAGGGTATGCTAACATGTGAATTATTTTTACAGCATTCGGAGGAGGGGGGTGGGAGGCGAGGCGTGATTGACGTGAGCGCCGGTGCCGGTGACATGTGGATCAGCGCCGTCGAAAGTTCTATCCTGTCATGGGAGGAGGTACGTTTCTTATTTTATGTGATTTTGCGACGGCGACGTGGCTTAAATGTGACCTCATACTGTTAACCACTACAGTGCCCCCGCGACCATTGGTCGAAACACAATTATAAAGGTGCTAGAGATCTGCACTATGATCACCAATAGGGTTTTAAAAAAAAATAAACATAAAGGGAAAAATCGTGTACTGATATAGATGTACCTATTTTATCTAAATTTTTCACAATAATTACGTTCGACCGTTCTAAAAAACCAAGCGATTTGTGACGTCGCAATTAGCCTCTTATCGTCAGATGTATTTTTTTTATAGGATAGTGTGACTAACGAGCACACAGTCCACTTGATGGTAAGTGGTTGCTGTGACTCATAGACATCCACATCTATCCTCAATAAAGAATCAAAATGCAGATGCGTTGTCACCCGTGAGGACTAAGATGGAATGCCTCTTTTCCAATAAAAAAGGTCTCCGGGTGTCTACACTCACCATACGAAACAGCAGTGTTGAGTTGCTATTTTACGTTGGTATTCTGTGAGAGCATGGTCCTTCCCCGGTCGAGCCGACCCATTCGTGCTACAACTATACTACTAATATAGCTGCAGCATGGCTCTACCACGTGCAAAAAATTAAGTACTCTGTGGTTTATAGGCACTAACTAGCAGCACATGAGTAAATACTAACGGTCAGCGGTGCTTACGAGGTATCTATTTTTACTATGTAAATCGACGAAGAAAAAGAAATTGGATTCCTGTTTTACTGGATGGGTTTGTGTGGTACTTTCAAATCAACCTGCGGCTCCACATCCGCATTTTAGTACCGCGAATTGAACCGCCTAGTGCTAGGCTGTGGTGAGTATTGATCCATGGTGCTCTGTGATCTAGATAGCGAGCGGCCGCGAAACCTTCTGTTCGACCGCCGCAGTTAGATTTTTGTATATGTCTACTGCGTACAAAATGAGCTGTTGCTTTTCGATTGCATATTAAAAGCGGCTTGACCCGACTTCGTCCGCTCGTCTCATCGATATACATATATGTACTACGCACTAGATTTCGCATTCCGAACATTCACTATGTACTATGTAAAACTACTACGTACGTACACTTTACTTTAGTCGCATTTAGTGTGGCTTCAATATTCATACAGTGTGAAACGGCGCTAATAATACGAGATTTCAAATTAAAGTTTAAACCTGGACGTAAATAACAATTTAGTAGTCAAGTTAGTAAAATTATTTATTGTTGTAGTGAGAAACCTAGCAAGCTAACAGCATAGCAAAGTGGCGAAGCAATCAGCTTTGTAGCGGTTTCTAACGGAAAAAAATTCAAAATAGGAGGTTCAGATGCCTGGGTGATCAGTAATCGATTACTGAAAACAGAATTTAAAAATTCGAAACCGTTCTCGAGATAATCGTGGGACAGACGGACAGACAGACGGACAGACGGACAGACGGACAGACGGACAGACATCGTGAAATCAATAAGTGACTTCGCAAGTTTCGCCACTTAATAAATAGGTAATAATATCGTAATATTACAATAGAAGAAATAAATTGGATTGGTGGAGGACAGAGTGCAGAGTTGGCACGTGGAATGTTAGAGGAGGCATGAGAGATAAGACGAATGAGTTGATCGAAATAATGAAAGAAAGAGAATTAGATGTCGTGTGTATGTCGGAGACCAAACGGAAGGGCAGTGGTACTGAAGAGCTCCCTGGCGGGGCGTTAGCTCTATGGTCCGGAGTCCCGGAGAGCGAGTGCGCCTGCCAGGGAGTGGGGGTGCTGCTGTCGTCTCGGTTGGTCGATGTTATGACTGAATATAAGGTTGTGAACTCAAGACTTCTCTGGGTTCGCTTTAAATTGGGACTGACGAAGTTATTCCTTTTGGCTGTTTATGCGCCGGTAGCTTCGTTGTCCAGGGCTGAGCTGGAGGAGTTTTGGGAGAATGTAAGAGAAGTTCTAGATTTGGGTAGGGGAAACGAAAGAATTGTTGTGTGTGGTGATTTGAATGGATGGGTTGGTACCGCTCGACCAGGGTACGAGTCGGTGCTTGGAAAGTTTGGCGATAAAAGGGTTAATGATGCTGGTAAGCTTATACTGGCGGTATGCAAGGAAAAGGGTCTTCTTGTGACAAACACTATGTTTAATCACAAGAAAATCCATATGTATACTAGAGAAAGAAAGAATGAGAGAAGTATGATCGATTTGTTTCTGGTGGATGACCGACTGCGAAAACAGGTGATGGATACGCGAGTGTTCAGGGGTGCTGACCTGGGAACGGATCACTATTTACTGATTACTAGATTTAGGGGTCTGTTCGCGGGTTGGCGCTACCGGACGGCAGTAACATAACCACAGTCGGTCTGTCGCATCCGAAGCTGGAAGCTTCAGGAAGCGGATACTAGGGACAAATATCATGCGAGGGTAGCCGAAAAGCTTGACACCATCGATGGCAGAAATGAATGTGTGGAAAGAACATGGCAGAACCTTAGGGATGGAATGGTAAGTGCAGCGGAAGAAGTGTGTGGAAC
The DNA here is from genome assembly GCA_033319125.1 of Parnassius glacialis. NCBI lineage: Eukaryota > Metazoa > Arthropoda > Insecta > Lepidoptera > Papilionidae > Parnassius > Parnassius glacialis. Next base: position 37,920,772 of record JAVANC010000018.1, read on the forward strand.
AATAAAAAGAGGCAGTAGTTAAAGAAGAGATGCATGGTGGGATGATGAAGTGAAAGAAGCTGTAGAGAAGAAGAAGAAAGCATGGTTAGACTACTTGGCCTTTAGTAATGATAAGGATATGAGAGAGAAGATGAAAGAAAGATACAGGCTGCAGAAAGTTCACACGAAAGCATTGATTGAGGAAATGCGTGAAAGGTGTAGAATGGAAGCGGACGAAAGGTTGTTGCACAACTTTAAGGAGAACTCCAAACTCTTCTGGAAAGAGGTTGGAAGGACCCGAAGTGGTGCGACGTCCTTAAGAATGAACAAAGTGCTTTCGAGAACTAATGTCGTCCTCACAGAAAAATCGGACGTCATGCAACGATGGAGCGAATTTTATAGAGAAATGTATGCGTGTGATGATCTTAGTGAAGGATCCGGGGATGACGCCGTGACTGGTACGCCAGACTCTGACCTCGATGACACTGAGGTCATCAGTATGAAAGAGATTGAACGTGCGATTCGAAGTTTGAAATGTGGTAAGGCTGCGGGACTAGACAGAGTTACTGCTGAAATGGTCAAGTATGGTGGGCCTCGCGTCTGGGACAGCTTTTATCTGCTGTGCAATTTGTGCTGGCGGACGGGGGATGTCCCGGATGATTGGCGATCCGCAGTCATTGTGCCTTTATATAAAGGTAAAGGTTCACATTTTGACTGCGGGTGCTATCGGGCGATCAGCTTGACCAGTTTAGCAAGTAAAGTTGACTCGAAGGTTTTGACACGTAGGATGCAAGAGAAATCGGAAAGATTTCTATGGGAGGCACAATGCGTATTTAGATCTGGAAGAGGATGCACGGATCAAATGTTTTCTCTACGCATGATCACGGAAAAGCTTCTGGCTGCTAACCAGAAGATTTTCTGTGCTTTTGTGGATCTTGAGAAAGCATTTGATAAGGTTGTAAGGAAGAAAATGTGGGAACTGTTGCCGGGGTACGGTGTGGATGGTCGATTGCTAAGGGCTGTGCAGTCACTTTACTGTGACTGTAAAGCCTGTGTGCGGGTAGGGCATGACCTGTCACCCATGTTTAGCGTTCAAACGGGCGTAAAACAGGGTTGTGTCATGTCTTCCTGGCTGTTCATACTGTATCTCGACAGCTGTTTACAGAAGCTGAAAGATAGCTGTTTGGGTGTGAAATTGGGTGACATAAAAGTAAATTGTCTGCTGTATGCTGATGATGCAGTGCTTATTGCACCATCAGAGGCAGAACTGCAGGCATTAGTCACGTGTATGAAAGAGGAATATGAAATTAAAGGTCTTCGTTTGAATGCTAATAAAACTAAGGTTCTGGTATTTGAAAGGGACGAAGAGAGAACGAAGTGTTAAATATGGGTAAATCAGGAATGTCTAGAACAGGTAAATGAAATTGTATACTTGGGGAGTGCTTTTAGCCGGGATGGAAGATGTGATTTAGATGTGGACAGGCGTGTCGCTGCCGGGAACAAAGTCAATGGTGCCCTGACTGCGTTAGTCAAAAGACAAGGCGTAGTGAAGAGTGCACGCCTTGCAATACATAACGCAGTGTTGGTACCGACTTTGTTATATGGCAGCGAAACCTGGGTAAGCCAGAAGAAGCATAAAAGCAAGTTGAATGCAGTGGAGATGCGATCTCTTCGTAAAATGTGCTGCGTTACCATGGCCGACCGAAAGCGAAACGAAGAGATTCGCAATATGGCAGGTTTGAAAGATGACCTTATCACAAAAATTGATAAGGGCGTGCTTCGATGGTTTGGGCACGTTGAGCGAATGAGTGAAGACCGAATGGTGAAGAAAATATATAGCGCGAAAGTTAATATTAAAAGGTGTCGAGGTAGACCGAGACTAACTTTCGAAGACCATGTGAGCAAACTGCTCGAAGAGGGGAGGATCAAGAGTACTCGGATACCTAGACGTGCATGTATGAAGAAGATAATGAATCTGAAAGAAGCGAAAGAGGTATGTAAGGATCGTGACACTTGGCGATCTGTTCTCTCTGGCTACCCCGTCAGGGATTGTGCGTGAAGATAAGTTAAGAAATAAATTTCTTCATTTAAATGCCACGCTATCTACCATCATAGACTAAAACGTACAGATGTTCCGTTACAAAACCGAATGTAGGTAAAATATGTATAATATGTATATTATGTACTTGTATACAATACCATTTTATTTGTTGAGCTGGAATAAACGCATAACAATTTATTTTATTTTAGTCTCCTACAATGTTTCCTCACAAGTAATTCATAAGACACAACACTTGCCCCGACTAACGAGCGACTAACGAAACCTTATTATTATATCACAATTACATTTTAATAAAATTTAATTTTTTGAATATTTTAAACTATGTAAAATATGAAAACATACATTTATTATCAAAGCTAATTACTATTACATTTATTTACAAATATGTTTGTTTCGATTAAAATAAGAGTGTTTTATAATAAATTGTGCTAATTTGCAAATGCAAAATAAATGACAATTAAAAAAAATTGTACTCGCCATAATTAACCATACAATCTAAAGAAACAACCATTACAAACTCATTCTACCTACGTATACCTAATCTATGATGACAAAAACTGACCACGGAGGCGCAATGCGCTTATATCAACTGCGCATGCGCGACTCTACCATCTCCCGCGCATGCGCGAAGACATAGAGTAGCCCACAATTTTTGTTTGGAATAGCTTTTCTAGTACGTAGCACATTAACTCGATGGCTCGACCCGACTTTTCGTCGGCGCGACCCGACACAGCTGTTTTGCTTTTGTGTATTTTCTTTTAATAATTGATTTCTTCCCGTTCTCATCATCGGTGTATTGATTATTTCATTGGAAAGTTCTATTCTGAAGTCATCGGATCTGTTTCATAACACTGTAAAAATAATACCAAAACAACTGTTGAAAAAATGTTTCATGTACAACAAAATGTTAAACGTCGATATGAAATGAGAAATAAAATTTTCTTTTGTCAAACAGCGACATGTTTTATAATCTACTACTGTTTTATGTTTTATGTTTATGTAAAAATACCAGCTTAAAATAGCAGAAGAATGCTGCTGATTCATATTTTATATATTGAGCAAAGTGAACCGGGACCATTTTTAGGGTTCCGTACCCGATGGGTAACCAACGGGACCCCATTGCCTCCGTTGTCCGTCCGTCCGTCTGTCTGTCTGTCAGCGGGCTGTCTCATGATCCATAATAGGTAGACAGTTGAAATTTTCATATAATGTGTATTACTGTTGCCGCTATAATTAAATAATAAAAATAAATTAAAAATTAAAGGGGGCTCCCCTACTAGAAACGTGTTATACGATGGTACGGAACCCTTTATGCGCGAGTCCGACTTGCACTTTGTCGGTTATTATGATAACGAGGAACTCGATCTTAGCCCTCAGAGGTAACAATGCATTTGCTTTTTGATAAAGGATTGATGTAGATGTCTATGCCATACTAAAGGTGGTCCAGACTATGGACCACCCTTACCTTGATCACCGTTAATTATGGTCCTCCTATGGTATGATACATAGGCCTCCCCCATAAATTGACTCATGAGGGGGATATTTGCCATAGTTGCTACGCTTGGCAAGCTGGTTGGCAACCGTAGTTTATTTTTGTATTTAGCCGTTATTAGGAAGGCGCTGCTGCCCATCTCCAGATTTGTTCTCCTCAGTCGCCTCTTACGACACCCACGGGATCTAATATGGTAGTGGATATTTGCTCAGATAATTGCTCTACAAAAAACCTCTACTAATAATTAAAAATTAAAAATTTTGTACATCCGACTTCAATATAAATTATTCAGGATAACCCAAAAACTATTAGTATATTATAACAAATTTATGATGGACCACATTAGAAGCACCAGCTTTCAAATAAAAAAAAGAATCATCGAAATCGGTTCACCTAGAAAGGAGTTATGAGGTAACATATAAAAAAAAACGTACAGTTAATTGAGTTTCTCCTCCTTTTTAAAGTCGGTAGAAAAGCTTTACGACCTTAATTCCTAACATTAAAACCAACAATCCCAATCTCTATACTTTATTATAGGGACAATTGGTATAATGTTCATTTCATCATCATCATCATCACACGTCCACTGCTGAACATAGGGCTCCCCCAAGGAATGACACAAAGCACGATCCCAAGCCTCATGCGACAATCGACTTACTGCATGTCTTAGCAGATCGTTTCTCCATCTAGTGGGGGGCCACCCTTTTTTTTTTTTTTTTTGCGGATGGAAAATCATCTAATGACGCCTTTCGCTGTGGGTGGAGCGGAAGGGAGTGTCAGACTTTTACTGACTAAAAACCATCCGTGTTCCTTCAGTGCCCTTACGTTCCGGAGCCGCGGTATCTCTTTCGAACAGCCCGCAGCCCCGGCAGGCGTCGGCCCTTGCGGGCCCCTTCACGCTGCTGACAGCTCTTTGAGGCGCGCGTGGAACAAAACGCGCCGTCGACACGGCCTGTCGTCGTTAGACGGACGGACGGCGAGCTACCCATTGCTCGCCGTTTGAAGGAAAGCTGTTGCTCTTTCCTTCTCCCGCTCCGCCACCTCCTTCGCTAGCATCACTGCTTCGCAGAAGGTGGTAACGGCATCCCATTCCGTCTCGCTCCGGACCATGGCTTCGACCAGGGCCGGACGCGAGAGGCCGCCGCCGTCTATCGCCGCTACGAGGACACGGCGGTGCTCCGCCCAAGCAGGGCACACCTCCACGGTGTGCTCCACCGTGTCCTCCGGTCGATCCTCGCAGTGGGAGCACCCGGGCGTTTCCTCCCGCCCGATTCGGTGCAGGAACCTCCGGAACACACCGTGTCCGGTGAGGACCTGCGTCAGGCGGAAGGTGAGGACGCCGTGGCGTTTCTCGAGCCACTCCTCAAAGAGGGGTCTTATCGCCGCTATAGTGGCGTGCCCAGCACGGGGTTGCGACAGTCGCTCTCTCCATGTCGCCATGAGATCATGCCGGAAGTCTGTCCGCTGCGCGACAACTTGCCGCGGCAGCGGGGTTTCCCCCCGGCATAGTGCCTCCGCGCGCCATTCGTGCAGGCGCGCGAGGACTATCGCCTCCAGATCCCATGGCGGCAATCCGGCAAGGAGGCTCGCCGCCTCGCGGGAGATCGTGCGGTAGCCGCGAACCATCTTTACGGCAACCACCCTTTGGGGCGCGTTTAGGTGGTGGACGGCAAGCCGCGCCAAACCACGCGCCCACACCGGGGCCCCGTAAAGGGCCATGGACCTCACGATCCCCGCGTAGAGCCTCCGGCATGAGGCGTTTGGCCCCTCCAGGTTCGGCAGGAGCCGCCTGAAGGCAGCCCCGGTCCGTTCCAGTTTGGGAGCCAAACGTCGGAAGTGCTCAACGAAGTTCCATCGGCCGTCGAGGACGAGTCCTAGGTGCTTCAACGTCGACTCGACGCCTATGGATACCCCTCCTACCATCACTGAGGATCCCGGTGGTGGCCTGTTCCGAGGACCATGGAAGTGCATGGCCTCGGACTTGTGCAGAGCCACCTCGAGACCCAGTTGCCGGATCCTCTCAACGACTATCGCAACCCCGCGTGTCATAGTTTCCGCCGCCGCCTCGTACGACCCCCCTTGTGCCAGTACCAGCGTGTCGTCAGCGTAGCAAACTACGCTGACGCCGGTAGGGAGGTCGGCGCGCAGCACCCAGTCGTAACCGATGTTCCACAGGGGGGGGGGGGGGGGCACCCTACACTTCGCCTATCTGTACAAGGCTACCACTCCAGGACTTTTCTTCCCCGTCGGCTGACGGTTCGGTCGGTTGTCGAGCTATATGGCCTGCCCATTGCCACTTCAGCATGTTCATTTGCAATAAACTTTTTCAAATTTAACCAAAATAATTTATATTTTATAGAAATGCTAGCAATACTTTAAGTTTGGGAATGAATAAATCGAATATGTACACCGATGATTTCTGATATTTATGCTATAATCTGTAAAATTATTAATGTGCAGACATTGAATAACACTAATCTTACGGATTTTATCGCCATGTTACACAGTTTTTATTGTTTATTCCCGACGTTTACAGTGATTTGCAGAATAACATTGGTCACGATAGACCTGGTTTAATTAAAAAAAATATTTTCTTCAAATTACATGTAGGTAGGTACTGATATAAATATCCAGTAGGTGTATATTGAGAACATATTTTTACGTTGCTCTAAAATTTGTGCTGAAAATTTCATAAGTTGAAAATCAAACGCGCGTATAGACAATTATACCTGTTCAAAATAGCAGTTATTCACTAGTCTATAAAATTTACGATGAGGCCTGCTGGGATCAATACAGGCGAGGTCGATAAACTTTCGCACGATATGCTTAAATGACTCAATTAATGCAATGCCACTTTACACGATCAATTGAAAGTGAAGAAAATTGCGTGTATCACGTGTAGAAAATTGCTTGTATTACGCTTACAAAATCACATAGTTTACTGGTAAATCAAAACTATTGGTAGACGGTAAAGCTCTTTTTCCGCTTAGGGGTTCGTTTGCTGAAGGCATTAAATTACTGATAGATGATAGACTGGACATTGAACAACGTTTCAATATAGGCACCACATGACGGCTCTGTAGTATAGTAGTGAATGAGCAATTTGCGCCAGTACTGGGGGCTGGTAGTTGGTATCTAACATGGAACATTTTTTTGTATGGCCTACAATAATAATTAACTCGTCCTACTAAGGTCCACTCGACCCAAGCGATTTGCGAATTTACTAGAACATATTAAACAGTGAAAATGTCTTATGTTTATTATATATAATCATAATTATAATCACTTTTACAGAAACTTTGACGTTTTGCAATCTTTTTAATCAGTAAACTGTTTTATAAGACTAGAAATGAAAAAAACTAAAAAAAAAAACTGAACAAATATAAAAAATCACATATTTATGAAACAAAACTAAACATTTTAAAAAGTAAAAATAATTTTCTTGTTAGGAAAATTGGTGTTTTTGCACCTAAAATCTACAAATTCACATACTGATTTTGCAAATTTTAACTATATTGTATACCAAAATCTTCACAATTATAATCATAATCGTAAATATTTTATTACAATTGTTATGCAAAGCAAAAAAATATTTTCATTGTATTCGCCCAAAACTCTCAGTCATTATTAATAACTGTAAATCATTAAAAATATTATAAATACCTTGGACAGTGCTGGTGATTTTTCCGGGTTGTAATTTTTTTGTATTAATGATATTTTTGTGTTAAATATTTGTCCAAACATGTTTTATTTTTCCTGACAAATAATGTTAGTGTTGCAATATAATAAAGTAGATTTATTATGTACATTTGGTAATTTTTTATCGGTTTAATTTTTTAAGTTCATGTATGGCAGTACATCAGCGAAAAATTAAGGATTATGGGTTAATGCCTAACATTTGGTTTGGTACCATTCTCTTACTTCATTCTGCCATCAAATCTTAACATGACTGAATGAATGTGCAGTATTATGCGTAATGCGTATCATGCTTTCAATGGGCGAAAGTAGCGATATTGAAAGTCGAGTGGTTCGAATCCGCCATTTACTACCGTCGGAAACCACTACCAAAGGAGTTATTCTATTTAATTACTACTTGTAGGGAATAAGTCCTTTTTAGTAGCGTTGCCAGGTCAAGAGAAATGTCAACAGATAACACCCAGTGATTGGGATTACAAAATTTGTTTTTATTACTTATAATCTTAATGTTGGTTTTATGATGGTGAAACTTTTTTTTTAAAGCCCCCACACTATAATTTTCTCCAGTATCGTGGGAACAGTTTACATACATAAATTCCACAAGGACAAACCGACCGACCGAAAAATTCTTTGTAGGCCGTACATACATACATACATATAATCACGCCTCTTTCCCGTAGGGGTAGGCAGAGACCACTTCTTTCCACTTGCTACGATCCTTACATACTTGTTTCGCTTCGTCCACTTTCATTATTCCCTTCATACATGCTCTACTGTTTAGGGTACTCTTAACCTGGCCTTTTTTCATGACGTCCCTAATTTGGTCTAGAAATGTCCGCTTAGGTCTACCCCTTCCAACACTTTCATTCACACTCGCCTTATACACTTTTTTCGTCAATCGTTCTTCATTCATTCTCTCGACGTGGCCAAACCATCTCAGCATACCTTTCTCAATTTTTGTCACTACATCTTCTTTCAGACCACAACGTTTCCTTATCTCACTATTTCTTATCCTGTCACTTAGTTTAACTCCTATCATACTTCTTAATGCTCTCATCTCAACTGCATTTATTCTGCTTTCATGTTTCTTCTGCCATACCCAACTTTCACTTCCGTACATTAGTGTCGGAACCAACACCCCCTCATGCACAGCCAAACGAGCCTTGTTAGACACCTTCCGACTGCTCATAAAGGAGTGCAAAGCTCCATTCACCATATACAAATACTGAAAATGTAACTATAAAACTTTCTAAACTGTTTTATTAATCTACTTAAATTGTATTGTTAAGACATCTTTATCAGAAACTTTCTGGTGTATTCATTCTTCAAGTGTGTCAATGTGACATTGTGACATTGTGCGCTGTTTTATCACAGAAGTCTTTCAGTTGCTTTTAACTGTATTCCTCGCATAAACGATAAAAAGTACACTCCAGCTCCAAGGATCAATAAAATGAGCTGCAACGTACAGTCGCGTGCATAAATTATGAATGATAAACGCAGAGTAAACAACACAAACAACAGCTAGCGTTACAACGTTAGTATGATATACATTAATTACAAGAATTTTATTAAAAAAAAGACAGGTTCACGAAGATTTTAATCTTGAAATAGTGTCAATATTGTCAATGAATTACTCAAAAAATAATTGATTTTACCTTCATGTGATTTATGTGATATTAATATACAAACCTATAATAATTAAAAATTTTGTACAGCCGACTTCAATATAAGCGACTTCAATATAGGTTATTTAAGAATAACTCAATAACCATTGGTCTGACCTTGATCAAATTTATATGGGACCACACGAGAACTATCAGCTTTCATATAAAAAAAGAATCATCGAAATCGGTTCGCCCAGTACAAAGTTATGAGGTAACACACATAAAAAAAAACATACACTCGAATTGAGTACCGTCTCCTTTTTGGAAGTCGGCAGAAAAATGGTTTTCGCCCTCTGTAGTAGTAGTAGCTTTTACTCTGTGGCTACTTGCTGCTTTGTATAAGATTAATCAATTTCATAATACGCTTGTATACTAAATTGCACGTGACTGTACTTGAAAAAGACTATCGACTGACCTAGTTAATAAACCTAAGTTCATTACGGCTTCTTTACACGATAAAAAAAAACTAAAAAGAATAAAAGTCCATTTCCACATAATTGCCTCCGAAGACGTTGCAAAGACTGCATAATTAAAACTAGACAAAGAGAACCATTACATGGACTACTCTTTTGAGTGGAATAAGATATATCACAAGTTCAAGGTAAAAGGAATGTCATTTAAATAGTTACATTAAAAAATTATCCCCTATTTTCCTACCTTTGCGATGAAAATAAAATTCCCTATTGGTAAATGTATATTTGCGATGAAATTGCTTTTTAAAATTGCCAGCGCTAAAGTATAGCAAATTATTATGCAAAAATAAATAAATAAGATTAGTTTTTAAGCTGTTTCCGAGAAATCGGTGAAAATACATAAAAAATATAAACGCGTAGATTTTTTATATATGGAATAAGGGTGATAAACGAGTACACAGTCCACCTGATGGTAAGTGGTTGCTGCGGCCCATAGACATTTACATCTATCCTCTATTAAAAATAAAAATGCAGATGCTTTGTCACCCCTGAGGACTAAGATGGAATGTCTCGCATCTGGTAAAAAGGTCTCCGGTTCTCTACACTCACCATACGAAATACAGCAGCAACTACCTGCTATTCTACGTTAGTATTCTGTGAGAGCGTGGTACTTCCCCGGACGAGCCTACTCATTCATGCTACAACCATAATATAGCTGCAACATGGCTCTACCACGCTGAATGTAGTACCATCTCGTGTTTTGAATTTCGTCACCAAAATTAAATGTAAAAATATTCGCAAAATATGTAGTAGAGACAGGTTTCATTAGCTCTATTGCCTTCCTACATGAGTTCATTATGGCGAATTCCAACCAAAGTCTGCTTTTGTAGAGGTACGGGAAGTATTTTTATAAAAATGTCAGACGTGATTCGTGGGTATACCTCATGAATTCCAATAAACAAAGGGACATACACATATACGATATATGCCGAATGTAAAATACCTCGATTGGCAACACCGTCTATTGGATTTTATACGTGGTAGAGCCGTGCTGCAGCTATATTAGTAGTATAGTTTCAAACGTGGTAGAGCCATGCTGCAGCTATATTAGTAGTATAGTTGTAGCACGAATAGGTCGGCTCGACCGGGGAAGGACCACGCTCTCACAAAATACCAACGTAAAATAGAAGCTTTACGCTGCTGTGTTTCGTATGGTGAGTAGAGAACCGGAGATCCTTTTTACTGGAAATGAGGCATTCCATCTTAGTCCTCACGGGTGACAACGCATCTGCATTTTGATTTTTAATAGAGGATAGATGTAAATGTCTATGGGCCGCAGCAACCACTTACCATCAGGTGGACTGTGTACTCGTTTATCACCTTTATCCCATAAAAAAATAGTTGTAGGATGAATGGGTCGGCTCGACCGAGGAAGGACCACGCTCTCACAGAATACCAGTGTAAAATAACAGCTTATTGCTGCTGTATTTCGTATGGTGAGTGCAGAGAACCGGAGACCCTTTTTACTGGAAAAGAAAGAACTAAGAGGCATTCTATCTTAGTCTTCAAGGATGACAACGCATCTGCATTTTGATTCTTTATTGATCTTTATTGATGATAAATGTAGATGTCTTTGCGTCACAGCAACCACTTACCATCAGGTGGACTGTGTGCTCGTTTGTCACTCTACCCTATAATAAAAAGTTTGGGAAAATGTGTCAAATCTGATTCAAAACGTAGCGATTAATCAAAAGCCATCACACAATGATTACGTGATAGTGAGTACACGACAATAATAGATTTTTGACGAATGATTTTTAACTAAACCGGAAATTGTAAAAAAACAGCAAAATATCTTACAATACGAACTTAGAATACGCATTATTTAATTAGACACAACCGAATTAAATCAATTTAAAATCAGAAAAAACTATTTTTATATCAATCTTTTTATATTGCAGTAATATAAATGGCCAGAGCATAAAAATGTTCCCCACACCGAATTGCGGTCACGGCGGCCAGTCTCATTAGAAACTAGCCATCTGCGCAGGACAGGATTATAGTAAGGAGTATAGTAGCAAGCACAGGTGCACTCTATTCCCTCACTCTCATAGTCCGATGAGAGGGTAATCCAAAACGACCGGACAGAGATCAGGGTTGCTACTGAGAATTTACTAACAGAAAAACTCAATAACTGGCCCGACCCGAAGTTCGAACCCGGATTATCACGATTACGACCACTAAACCAACGAGGCCAGAGCGTATTGAGAACATGTTTCAAAATATTTCCTTTCTTTAGATTCCTCGAAAATGGGATTCGTGACGAAAATGTCATAATTTATAGTTGTAGCACGAATGGGTCGGCTCGACCGGGGAAGGACCACGCTCTCACAAAATATCAGCGTAAAATAGCAGCTTAACGCCAGCGGACCCCTTTTACTGGAAACGAGGCATTCTATCTTAGTCCTCACGGGTGACAACGCATCTGCATTTTGATTCGTAATCGAAGATAGATGTAGATGTCTATGGGCCGCAGTAAACACTTACCGTCTGGTGGACTGTGTGCTCGTTTACCACCCTTATCCTATAAAAAAAAGCTGCAAATCATACACGAGCGCGCTGACATATTTGTTACACCTTGTCAAAAACAGATGTTGATTTTCATTTAGGAAATAATATGCGAGACATCGATATCAGCGTCAAAAGAAGCGATTAAGAAAAATCCGTCACAGGCCTGTGTCCAGCTGTGAACTGTCACGGGTTTGATACAGATAAAGGAAAAAAATCTAACGTAACTGACTTGAGCAGACCCTGCAATTTGTATAAAAACATCGTTTCGGTTTAAACATGCCCTTTCCCTCCCGCGTGATCGTGAACGAGATCTTGGATTAGTACTTACCGTATCTTATTGCAATATTTTATAACATATTTATTTATGCATTTAAATTAATGAGATATTTTAAAATTGTATAGAGCCTGGGCCAGGTCTTTGTACACTACATTAAAAAAAATAGGCAATTTTTTATATGTCTGTTTTGTCTGATGGTTCAAAACAAAAAAAATCACTTACAATTGTAATGCACAAATAATATCATGGCGGTAATATGCCATTTGCTTAATGACGTTTGACGTAATCATTTCTGTGCAGACTAACAATTATTATTACGACGTCCTGTGCCCCATGGATGTCACTTTTTACATTTGATCGTTGCAATATAGTTTAGTTTCGATATTAAAACGAGCACTATCGAATACTGACAACCAACGCAACTGCTAGTGATACATGACAATTGACAGTTCAATCTATTATTTACCGTCTTTTTCTGAGACTAAATCGGTGAGATTGCCACATCGAAAGTTGAGTAAATAATTGATTAATATATATCAATAATTAATATATATATATATATATATATATATATATATATATATATATATATATATATATATATATATATATATATAATTGATAATATATATCCGACGCTCTGGGAAGTCTGCAGTCTGTGAACATGTTCAAGATCGTCCCCGCCATTACATCAGATTTGATAGACCACAAATCCTTGCAAAAGAACACCGATTCCTACCAAGGATGATACGCGAGGCTATTGAAATTAAAAAACATCCTAATTTCAATAGAGAAGATGGATGGGTGCTGCCATCTGCTTGGGATCCTATAATTAACAAAATTAAATCCAAACCCAAGCATAACACTGCAAGACTTCCGGATACTGTAAGTTCATTCTGCGTAAATCGAACCAAAAATTAATATTAAAAAACTGAAGGTAGCCGGGCTAACTGTGACATTGGGACGTCAAACATCTCAGTCCCCCCCGTGACCATGGGTTGCTGAAAAGCACTCGAAACGTCGGGAATAAAAATAATAAAATAAACGCGATAAAATCCGTAAAAAACAGTTTTATTCAATGTGTAGTGTTCGCGTAAATATAAGAAATCATTAATATATATCATTTTACCTTACCGTGTAGTGGCGGTGTAAGAATATCCACTACCCCATATCGTTCCGTGGGTGTCGTAAGAGGCGACAGAGGGAAATTGAAACAGGAGATGTGCAGCAGCATCTTCCTGATAACAACTCCAAATAATAAAAAACTGCGGTTGCCAACCCGCTTGCCAAGCGTAGTAACTATGGCAAAATCTCTCCGTGAGTCGGTCTATGAGGGAGGCCTATGTTCAGCAGTGGACTTTTATAGGCTGTAAGATGGATGGATGGACATACTTTTGAACCAATAAAGTATATGTTTATACTAATTATTAATATTTTTCCCGAATTCCACGGATTCTTCTAATTTTCTTGGGGTAGTGTACACAGACCTAGGCCATTATGTAAACATCACATTTCTTGAACAAAATAACCCTTTTTGCTGGAAATAAGATTTCCCGTCTTAAACCTCAGGTATGATAACGCGTCTGCATTTTGTTTCTTGATCGAGGACATACGAGGGGTGATCCAAAAGTAATGATAATGAAAATAAAACACGGTAATTAAAGTTATAATAATAATTTATTCTTCTACATAGTCTCCTAACAGATCAATACATTTAGTCCATCTTTTTTCTAAACCCAGGATTCCCTTTTAAAAAAAGTTCTTTGTCTTGACCCTCCCAAAACGCTTCAACAGCGGCCATTACTTCGCTATCGTCTTCGAGTTTCTTGCCTCGGAGGCGTTCCTTGAGCGGAGGAAAGAGGTAGAAATCACTAGGAGCTAGATCTGGCGAATAGGGAGGGTGTTCGAGCAGTTCGAATCCTGTTTCTTGAATGGCAGCCATCGCAACTGCGGCTTTGTGAGCCGGTGCGTTGTCTTGGTGAAACAGCATTCCAGCTCGCAGTTTGCCGCCGTAATCTTCTTATTTGGTCTGCGTAGTAAAAGCCCGTAATAGTGGCTCCCTTTTCCAAATATTCTACCACAATTATGCCTTGAGCGTCCCAAAAAACAGATGCCTTTCCCGCCGAACTTGAAACTTTGAATTTCTTTGGCGTCGGTGAGGAGGCTTGCTTCCAAGTCATCGATTGTTGTTTCGTTTCAGGATCAAAATGGTGGATCCAGGTCACAAGGTCTCGTCCATAGTCACAAAACGGAACAAAAAAATTTCTTGATCTGCTTGGAACTTTTCGAGATTGACCCGCGAAATGTCAACTCGATTTTTCTTTTGCTCGTCGGTTAACATTCTGGGTACTCAACGCGCAGAGACCTTTTTCATATGCAACTCGTTCGCATGGATTCCTTGAACGCTGCCATATGAGATCCCTGTGACCTCAGCTACATGCCTGATGGTCACTCTTCGATCTGCCAACACAACATCTTAGACTTTTTTCACGTTGTCTTCAGTGAGGGACGTGGATGGGCGTCCTTTGTCATGTTCATCTTCAGTGGATGTTCTGCCCAGTTTAAACTCCTTGGCCCAGCGTGCAACTGTAGAATATCGAGGAGCAGAGTCCCCCAATGTAACTAACAGTGGTAGAGCCACGTGGCGGCTTTTGCTGTCGCACGGATGGACCGGCTCGAACCGGGGTGGTACCACGACCTCACAGAATACCAGCGTGAAGTAGATGCTTAACTCTGCGTTTCGCTTGGTGAGTGCAGGTGGCCGGAGGCCCTTTTTACTGGAAATGAGGCATTCCATCTTAGTCCTCACGGGTGACAACGCATCTGCATTTTGATTTATGATAGAAGATAGATGTAGATGTCTATGGGCCGCAGCAACCACTTACCATCAGGTGGACTGTGTGCTCGTTTGTCACCCTTATCCAATAAAAAAAAAAACTTTTCCACTAAGTCACTGTGTATGTTACATTTTTTCAAACAGAGGTACTTTATGACAGCTCTAATTTCGTTTTTCTCCATGTTGATGTTATCTCTTTGACAGTTCTCCCGGAAATCGTGATCTATTTATATGATTTTTTTAGGCTGACGTAGTGAGTATATAAGCAAGCAAAAAATATTTTTTTTTGATTTTTATGCGGACCTAAAGTAAAGTAAAGTAAAGTAACCGATTATCATTACTTTTGGATCACCCTTGTATATAGATGTCTATTGGTCACAGCATCCGCTTACCTTCAGATGGACAGTTGTATTTATTTATTTATTTATATAATTTGCATGCCACAAGAAATACATCATACATCATACATCAAGTGACGCCCCGTAGGGGCATAGCAATTTATAAGAGGGTAGTTTTTTTATTTTGTTATACTAAATATTAACTACTACATACTAAATACCAACTGCATGCTTGTTTGTCATCTTTTTTCTATATAAAATATTACATAATTTAAAAATATTGCGTATAATATTATATAAACACCGAAAACAGTTGCATATCCGACGTTCATATACGTAATGACATTAAATTTTCCAACTTCATATATAACAATAGCCTGTCGCTGAAGTTTCATGGTATCTCATTACTTGCACGGTAGTTGTTACATCATTTGTTTGTCCTTCACTTGTTATTGCATATACATGTTATATTGTTTTATTCATAAATAGGGTTATTAACCACTAACCTGCCTAATGGCAATAACCTTGAGGTCCAAGGTTACAAGTACGATAGCATCCTTCCAGTATATCGTCCGTGAACTTCTGATACCTCCTAACTCGCATTTTTTCGCAAAACCTTTTTTAACGCCATCGTTTGACAGATATCAGAACCAATAGAATGCATTAACCTCCTAAATAAAATACTTGTTTTTTTGGTCACAATCCGTTCGGAGAAATACCTTCTAAATTTTGCCGCCCTATTTTTGCTGGAAATTTCTCCTAACTAACAGTTTGCTCGAAGCGCGTACACGGCTATTTAGTATTCTGGCGTTTGGCATTTAAAAGTATTTTTTTGGTATTTTTATCACTTCGTTGGTATTTACATTAGTGTTATAGCTAACTGAAGGTGTTTCACTGATTTTGTTTCATAAAGTAGGTACGTATATTATTATTAGCTATGATTTATTTCAGGTTAAAGTTTTTTTGTCAGATAGGAGTAATTTCTTTGAACACTTTTTACTTCAATTTGGTAAGTTATGTTTTCAATTAATGCAGTTAGAAGAAATTTCTTAAAAGTTTAGTACTTACTTTTACCTTCTTAAATATCTACGATCTTTTAACCTGTCTGAGGAGTACGATCATAAACTATTTGGTATTTTGTGTAGTTAAAAGATAACTTATTTATTTCAGATTTTGTCATAATGGCATCAAGAAACAGAGCACATGCACTCGTTAATATAATTTGCAATCCAACTGAACCAGAGAATATGGCATCCACGTCTCATACACCTGTTTCTGTTTTGGTAAAGAATGTCCTAACAGAACCACATTCTTTTGAAAGGATTGAATCTCAGTTAGGGGAAATTTTACTAACTGCAGACAATGACCTCATTCAATTAGAAGACCTAGTCATAGTATAAAGACACCAAGTAGGCTGTCTCCGGCCCAATCCGCGATATAATTGCCTACTGTCTCAGGGTTGTCATTGTCACCAAATCATTAGTTTAAAGCCCGGCCCTTGCCAAAAATAATACATCTCTGTATAACTAATTCAGTGATCATTAGTGGATAAAGTTCAACAATGGTTTTCCTAACAAATACAGAAATGTATTAAGATTCAGAGCAGTATTATTTATAAAAAAAGGGATAAACTAAACCGGCGGGGCGGTGTGTGAGCTCGTGTTTAAATTATTTACTTAGTATATTCTAGTTACTTTTTATTTTTAATAGGCATAATATAGTATTTGCACACATAAAGGACCATATTAATATTTACTTTTAATTAATACAAGCATATATATATATATATATATATATATATATATATATATATATATATATATATATATATATATATATATATATATATATATATATATATATATATATATATATATATTGAATCACACATTAATTACAAAATTACAAATTAGCTACAGAAAAATACTTTCTTCGGTTTCGACTATTACGAAACGACTTGTTATTAAACTTTAATGTGTAATATATCCGCATCCTTATAAATAACTTTTGCAAATATAACTAATTACGATTTTATAACCGTAAATAGATACTTAGTTACTATTCTT
Organism: Parnassius glacialis; assembly: GCA_033319125.1. Lineage (NCBI taxonomy): Eukaryota > Metazoa > Arthropoda > Insecta > Lepidoptera > Papilionidae > Parnassius > Parnassius glacialis. Next base: position 37,938,166 of record JAVANC010000018.1, read on the forward strand.
CCTGTCTGATAGACAACTAATACAACAAAAATAAGTAAGTAGGTATCTCATCGTCAAGTAAAAATTATATGCTATAATAAGTGACCTGTCCTTTTCAATAGGTAATCTGAAAAGAGACAATTCTGGAATCGATGAATTATTAAGACACCCAAACACACAGCAATACGTTCTCCTGCGATTATCACACATTTTTCATTCATTTAGCGGTGCCAAAAGTCGTAACGCGCGAACCTCGTGGGGTGTTAGCCCAGACTGGCGTAGTGAGAAACATTCCGAGATTGTGTTTAAGTGTGCGTGCGGCACCTCATAGATACTATGGCGCACACATACAAGACGCGCGCAGTGCGTTTGTATGAAGATAACCTACTTCCCGCTCTTTATACTATGACCTAGTGGCGCTTGACTCACCGTCGCTATTAGAAACACCGTCTCCGAGGCCAACTTCACCACCACCTGTGAGAGATGCTTGTGAGGACTTTTCGCCTGATGACGACAGCGATTACGAACCACCCAATGATCGTGGTGCTTTAAGTTCGGATTCAGAAAATATCCCTCTGCAAACGAACGAAGAGGTAGTTCACTTTGGAGATATGTTTGAAGGCCGACGTAGACAGAGACTAGCTCAACCCGAAAGTTGGAAGAAAATATTACTAAACGGTTAAGGATGGAGGGGAAAGAGTATGTCGGTTACAAAAGACCAAAGGGTGAGAAAGTACAAAGCCAAATTCGAAACCAAAGGGTCCTTGGCCCTAAATGCAATTCAGATTTTTGTAGAAATAGTAAGTTGAGATGTTGTGATGAAGTAGGGGATGAGGACAGAGAGAAGATATTTCGACAATCCTGGAGCAATATGGACTGGCATCAACGAAAAGTGTATGTTGCTAACAACATTACTTTTCAGGAAAAAGGTAGGCAGACATCAATAAATTCGAGAAGAGCTGGTACTTTCGTTTATTTTCTTCCAGTGACTAATTCTGTAGATGGAACCACAACTAAGAAGCGTGTGTGCCGTGAAATGTTTATTCAAACTTTGTGTATTGGAACATTTTCAGTTCAAAATTGGGCAAAAAAAGGAATAAGTGGCATGCATCTATCTGAAAAAAATAATAATCGTAACCGTCGTCCTAAAGCACAATTGTCTCAAAGACTTGACATTCTCGATAACTTTTTCAATGTATTACCTAAAATGCCGTCGCATTACAACCGTCATAACACTACCAAAGTCTACTTGGAACCAATTTATCGCAACGCCACTCACTTATACAATACTTATAAACAATACTGCTCAGAAAAAAATGCAGATCCTTACGCTAGAAATAAATTCAATCAAACTATCAAATCGAAGAATATAGCTATCCACACAATAAAGAAGGACATGTGTGATGTTTGTGTAGGTCATCAGAGCGGTAATGTAAGCGAAAGTGACTACCAAACACATGTAAGAAGAAAAAATCGAGCCCGTGAAGAAAAATCTATGGATAAAAGTGAGGCGATCAAGGGAAACTGCATAGTTTTACAATGGATTTACAATCGGTTAAAATGTGTCCGTTTATCACAGCTAGTGCTGTTTACTATAAAACAAAATTATGTGTACATAATTTTACCATCTATGATTTAGCATCTCATGAGTGTACATGTTACTGGTTTACAGAAACGGAAGGTGATCTATCAGCGTCTACCTATGCGTCATTTATTATTGATTATTTGACCCGCCATAGCCTTCCCAAACATCTACCCATAATAATATACTCAGATGGCTGCACAAGCCAGAACCGAAACAATATATTATCGAATGCTTTATTAAATTTCTCCATGCAACATCAAGTGGCTATAATACAAAAATATCTTGAAGTCGGACACACGCAGATGGAAGGAGATTGTGTACATAGCGCTATAGAAAGGAAATTGAAAAATAGGCTAATCCACTTACCAAGTGATTACCTGTCGGTTACCAAAGAAGCTCGCAAAAATCCTTGTGAGTACGAAACTGTAATGGTAGACTATACATTTTTCATAAACTATTCGGCTCCTGAAACATGGCGCTACACTTCGATCCGACCGGGACGCAAAGCTGGAGATCCAAAAGTTACTGATATAAGGGCTATTTTTTATGACAACACAGGCCTGATTAAGTTTAAATTGGACTTTGACTCCGATTGGGATAGCCTCCCTCAAAGGGTTAATAAAATTGCCATCATAAGAGAGTACGCATCCATGCATAGGAATAGAATACCTATCACATACCAAAAATATAAACATTTACAGGAGCTAAAGTCTGTTATCCCATTGGACTGTCATTCCTTTTACGACAGTTTACCTCATAATGAACATTAACATTCCTAATGTTACCTTAGTATTAAAAATATGATTTAACATGCTGGATAAATGATGCGAATTACTTGCTAAGATTATTTTAAGTTTTATAAAAACCTCAAAGATTTGAAATAATTTTAAGAATGTTAATTAATTTTTAAAACAACCTTTTTCAAGACTGTTTAAGTTTAAGTTTTGTTTCTCATATTTTTATTAATGTCTGATTGCGATTTTGTAACATTTCCTTTTAGCAACATAAATAAATATTATATTTCTGTATTTTATTGTTCTTCCTTAGTTCAAAATTTAAGTTAGATGCACACTTTGGGGGTTGATTTCTCCTAAGTAACTGAAGAAAATATCTCCTATCTGACTTTGATATTGAATTCGAAAACTTAAAACTCCTAACTAACATAAAACAAAAAAAAAACAACAGCACTAACTTTATTTAATTATAATTAATAAAATGACATAAAAACCGACCAACTACTTTTTTGTTTTATAAAAAAACATCGTGAAAAGGAAATAAATCAGTTTTATGGCCCTACTGTAAAATTTGTTTGTAGGTAGATAGGAGATCTCAGAAGTTCACGGACGATATAGTAAATATCGAGCAGCTTAGGGTTATAATCAGTACGAGTTCGATATAACCCATCTTTGCCTCCCTTGAGGTATATGTGGTAGAGCCATGCTGCAGCTATATTAACGTTGCATGAATGGGTCGGCGTGATCGGAAAAGGAGCATGCACTTACATGCCGCTGTGTTTTGTATGGTGGCTGGTAACGATGCATTCTATGTCTCTCATTCTATGTCTTAGTCCTTAGGGGTAACAACGAACCTACATTTGGATTTTTAATCCAGGATAGATGTAGGTGTCTATGGGTCACAACATCCGCTTGCTATCAGATGGACTGTGGGATTGTTTGTAACTATTATTCTATTAAAACAAAAAGCATTTCCCCATGAATTAAAAGTAACGAGCCATATAAGTCTATGAAGGAGCCTCTTTACTCGTATCTTGAACGTTATATTCGTGCAAATAATTGTCACGATTGATAATTGAACTGAAACTAATGTTCGTCTCCATTTTCTGCAAGACGTTTCATATTGCAATTGTAGTGCTATCCTCTAGTAAAGAATTATTAACTCCGAGTGGTACACTAACAGTTTGTGTCCCAATAGCAGTTTAGTGTGACAGTGACCAAAGTTAGGAATCTAAGACCTCTGGCACAAGACAAGACAGCGCCGTATCAGTCCGAACACTAAAGTAATCATTGTTATCATCATGACCCCAAGGAATGTCACAAAGCACAGCTCTGAGCAGTCTACATCCATCGACTTCCTAGTTCATAATCTGATTCTTGAGCGTGAATTTTCTAATTCATATCACCATCTTGTACCTTATTATGACAATACATAGTTTCATTCACGTACGCCAGGGGCGCTAGTAATCCTCTTCATCATCATTACAGCCCTTCACAAGTCCACTGCTAATCATAGCTCCCCCTCTCCCGAAGAAATACCACAAAGCACGGTCTTGAGCCACCTGCAGCCATCGACTTCCTGCACGTCTTACCAGGTCGTCATTCCACCTTTTGGGGAGTCTCCCTACACTGCCTACCGGTACGAGGCTGCCACTCCAGAACCTTTTTCCCCCATCGGTTGTCAGTTCTTCAAGCTATATGGCCGGCCCATTGCCACTTCAGCTTACTAATTCGTTGGGCTATGTCGATCACTCTGGTTCTACTACAGATATCCTCATTTCTAAGTTTATAACGCAGAGAAATCCCAAGCATAGCATTCTCCATGGCTCGCTGAGCAACCTTGAGCTTATTCTCATACGGCTAACAGTGAAGCACCACGTCTCAGATCCATTAGTCATCACTGGCAACACGCAGTGGTTGTACAATCTCGTTTTCAAGTTTTGAGGTATACCTGAAGAGAAGACGTGTCGTAATTTCCCGAACGCTGTCCAGCCGACTTGAATCCGTCGATTGACCTCTCAATCAAAGTTGGGCTTACCTATTCGGACTATTTGTCTCAGGTAAACATACCCGTCAACAACCTCGAGCTTAGTGCTCTCAACAACTACCGGCATAGGTGTGACATGGACGTTAAACATGATTTTTGTTTTGTCCATGTTCATCTTAAGACCTATCCGTTGGGAGACATTATTGAGGTCATTGAGCATAGTGCTTAGGTCCTCCAGCGATTCTGCCATAAGGACTACATCGTCGGCAAATCGAAGGTGAGTGATGTACTCGCCATTGATGTTACCGTATCCTTTCCTCGGCCTTCTGTACAATTTGCCGAAGGATATGTATGTGGCCTATGGTGCCAAAGCCTTTTCGAAAACCGGCTTGTTCGGGAGGCTGGAAGTTGTTGAATCTGCGAATATGAAACCCTCAATCTCACTCAAAATCTCAGGTGTGCCAGAAATGATGCTGCCACATTCGATCTTCAGCTTCGACAGTTGAATCTTTCTAGCAGATAAATCTCTGGCAAAGATTTTCAAGCCCTGGTTTCGCTCGATCGCTTCTTCATTAGGAGCAGTGTTAAAGTTGAGTAAGTCCCACTACATTCATTTGGAGATCTGTTTGTTTAGTTCCCTGTATGCTGTCAAATCTACTAAAGACTGCAGCTTCATTTCCCGTCTAACAGCCATGAGATTAAGAGTGTGATCGGAGAGTTTTTCTGTTCTTCTGCGACGTGTCTTGCAAAACTTAGCTCCGATCGCGTGAACAGTTTCCACGAGCTTGTCATTCATATCATCCACTGCATTGCAATTTTCTAGGCACAGAAAATGGTTTTGTAACACGAGCTGAAAGGTTTTGGGATCCTGGATTAGAGCACGATGGGGTTGGAGCGTTGACTTCATTTAGGTTCAATGTGCCTCTAACCATTCGGTGCTACCAGTTTTCACCCTCGTGATCACTGAAACATCACTGAACAGTTGCCATCTAGTCGTCATAATGAAGTCAATCTCATTTTTTGTCGAACCGTCGGGGCTCAACCAAGCCACTTTCTGTGGGGCTGCTTCTGGAAGAAAGAATTCATCATAAAGAGTCCCTCTTTCTCCTTGAAGTCGGTCAGCTGCTGGCCTCTTGGATTCCGTTGCCCTATTCCAAATTTCCCTACTTGCTTGCTTCAGCTTGCCGTTCTCTCTTGTGCCTAGTTTTGCATTTAAGTCTCCTATTACCATCGTGTAGTGGGTTTTGGAGGAATGCATGGCTTGAGAGATATCCTCATAATTTTGCTCCACCTCCTCATCGGGTTGTGCCGAGCTTGGTGCGTAAACCTGTACGACCTTCAACGAAAAACCGTTTGGTGATTCTGAGTAAGGTACGCAACCCTCATCGACGCACTCACAATCTTTACTACGTTGTTAACGAGAGACTTGTGGACGATAAATCTGACGCCTTCTCGGGATAGATGGTCGCCCTCCCGGTGATAAAACAAGTTGCCGGATTCGAGGATCACCGTGTCATCCCCCTCTCTTCTGACCTCAGATACATACATACATACATATAATCACGCCTCTTTCCCGTAGGGGTAGGCAGAGACCACTTCTTTCCACTTGCTACGATCCTTACATACTTGTTTCGCTTCGTCCACTTTCATTATTCCCTTCATACATGCTCTACGGTTTAGGGTACTCTTAACCTGGCCTTTTTTCAAGACGTCCCTAATTTGGTCTAGAAATGTCCGCCTAGGTCTACCCCTTCCAACACTTTCATTCACACTCGCCTTATACACTTTTTTAAGTCAATCGTTCTTCATTCATTCTCTCGACGTGGCCAAACCATCTCAGCATACCTTTCTCAATTTTTGTCACTACATCTTCTTTCAGACCACAACGTTTCCTTATCTCACTATTTCTTATCCTGTCACTCAGTTTAACTCCTATCATACTTCTTAATGCTCTCATCTCAACTGCATTTATTCTGCTTTCATGTTTCTTCTGCCATACCCAACTTTCACTTCCGTACATGAGTGTCGGAACCAACACCCCTTCATGCACAGCCAAACGAGCCTTGTTAGACACCTTCCGACTGCTCATAAAGGAGTGCAAAGCTCCATTTACTATGTTTCCTGCATTCACTCTTCTTTTGATATCACTCTCACACTTTCCATCTCTTGTAAACTTTGACCCCAGATACACAAACTCTTTCACCTGTTCAATTTGTTCATCTTCAATCACGATATTGCAGTCTGTCACTGCCTCGTCTTTTTTCAAACACCATCACTTTCGTCTTCCTTACATTCATCTTCATTCCCTTTCTAACAAAAGCTCCACTCATAGCAGGTACCATCTCCTGCAACTCCTGGGCCGAAGACGCAAGTAATACTTGGTCATCAGCATAGAGAAAACATTTGACGAGTAACTCATTCATTCTCAACCCACTTTTATTCTCTTTTAAATCTGTCAAACAATTGTCCATGAACAGATTAAACAGCCACGATGACGCTACACATCCCTGTCTAACACCTTTTTCGATATTATGGTTTAATATCGAAAAAGGTGTTAGACAGGGATGTGTAGCGTCATCGTGGCTGTTTAATCGTTCAGTGTATGCCCCGTTTATCCTTACACAAGCACTAGAATCCCTATAAAGAGATTGCAATGCTCGTATGAGGATACTGCTCACACCGTTCACGGACAGTGCTAACCACAATTCATTCCCCACCACTCTATCATAGGCCTTTTCTAGATCTACGAACGCGCAGTAGACTTTCTTGTTTTTAGCCAAACACTTTTCGGCTATGCATCGCAAGGAAAAGACCTGATCCGTACATCCCATTCCCTTTCTAAATCCCGCTTGTGCATCCCATACTTTCTCGTCTGTTTCATTCACAACCCTTTCAATCAACACTTTCGCATACAATTTACCGACGACGCTGAGAAGGCTTATACCACGGTAATTTATGCAGTCCTGCCGTGACCCTTTTCCCTTATACAATGGCACGATTACGGCTTTGCACCAGTCTCCCGGTACTTGCCCATTTCGCCAGCACAGATTGAAAAGGCGGTACAGCTGACTAGCCACCAGGCCCTGTCCAGCCCTCAGCATCTCGGCGGTAATCCTGTCATACCCTGCAGCCTTACCTAATCTCATACTTTTCAACGCTTTCACTATTTCATCCATGCTTATCTCATTTTCATCAACATTTATATTATTTTCCGTGGAAGGTGGCAGATGCTGTACCTGCACTTCCTCTCTTTCAAACAAACTTTCAAAATACTCTTTCCATCTCTTTAACACACATTCTTCTCCTTTTATAATGCTTCCATCTTGACTCCGGATTGTACTCAGCTCCGAGGTAAAAGTTTTTCCTCTGGCTGTTTTGATGGTTTTCCAGAAAAATTTAATGTTTGACTGGAAATCTTCAGTGAGCCTCCTATCGAAATCATCCTTTCGTTCTTCTTTCTTTCTAGACAATTTCTTTCGCTGCTGTTTTCAATCTTTTATACTTCGTTCTTGCTTCCTTTATCTCGTCATCCGTTGCCTTTTGAACTTTTTGGTTAGCTTTTGTTGCTAACCAATCCAACCACGCTTTCTTCTTTTTTTGCACAACCCTTTGTACATCTTTATCCATCCACACGTTATCATTCTTTCTTCCTTTCCTTCTTTTAGCTACCCCGCATACCTCAATAGCAACATTTACGACCCCTTTCTTAAATGTCTCCCACAAATCTTCAATCACTCCTATCTCTTCTATCCCTTTAAAACTTTCTTTCAGTTTCTCTACATACTCGTCTTTCTTTTCTTTTTCTTGTAGATTTTCCTTTTACTCTGTCCAAAACACTCGTATGCTCGGCACCTCGGTGTCGCCACCGTTTAAAGAGGCCACGCATTCGGGCTATGACCAGGAAGTGGTCTGTGTCGAGGCCTACACCGTGGTATGCCCGAGTGTCTAGCACTTTCTTCCTCAGTCTTTCATCCACAATTACAAAATCAATCATACTTCTAGACTCACCCTCATCTCTTGTATACAAATGGATCTTTTTGTGGTCAAACATTGTGTTGGCCACGCACAGATTCCATTCCAAGCATACTTCAAGCAGGCTTCTCCCATTGTCATTCACTCTCTCGTCTCCATACGTACCCAGAACTCCTTCATACCCATCACGCTTTACTCCAACCCATCCATTAAATTCCCCTAACATCACGATCCGTTCATTTTCTCCGCATTTGTTCAAGACCTCTCTCATGCTATCCCAAAATTCCTCTCTCTCTTGTTGTGATCTTAATGACCTACCTCCATGCAGATCCGTCGGTGCATAGACCCCAAGGATAAACAAGCGAGTGAGTCCGACTTTTAACCTAATCCAGAGGAGTCTTGGGCTTATACATTCATGCTCCATCACACATTCAACCATTCGAGATGAAAGAATCACACCAACTCCCTGACAGCCTCGGCTAGTTTGGGGGACTCCCGACCAGTATGCCGTGTAGGGGCCATGAACCGTGGTGTCACATCCTTTCCTCTTGGTTTCGTTCACGCACAGAATATCAATGCAAAGTTCATCCATCATCTGACATACTTCATCTACCTTACCATCCATTCCTCCTCTTACATTCAACGTAGCGAAGCGGCTCTCCGTGGGCCGCTTTTCGCTCCCGCGAGAAACGAGACGTGATGGGTGGCGAACCACATCGCCGCCATTTTGGTTAATTAAATTGTTTTTATCATTATCCATTGCGTTCCCACGAATAGCGAGGGAAAGGTTTGTCCCCCCCAGCAGAGCCCCGCATGCCAGAGTAAGGCTAGCCTAATTCTGGACTCGCCCGGTCCCAGGGCAGTGTGGCACGCTAACGACTAGGCTCGCCCCTAGCCATGCATCCATCCGCGCGGCCGACGTTGGATTGGCGGAGGGTAGGAATAGGAAAAGGGGAAGGATAGGTGTGAAAAGGAAGAGTAAGGTAAGTTAGGGTAGGAAATAGGAAATGTAGGATATTACCGTCCAGGAGGGCAAGGGATAGGACAGTAATAGCTAGGGAAGCCGGGGTCGCATACCCGTATACCATACCACAACTACCGGACAGGTAATTTGGGATGAGTATCCCTTGACTATCATATATATGACCTCAGATAATCCTATATAATATCCCAACGCAACCTTTCTATCTCTTCTTCCAGCTCCAGGATCTTCTCGTCAGTCCTCAGGGTACTTGCGTTGTATGTTGCCAGGTCGAGTCGTCTTAGGTGGCAACCGAACCTCCAACGGATATTTTTAGTACAGCCTGCCCCGCCGTTAACATGGTCGCCACCGTAGCCCGGAATAGTGAAGCCGCCGGGGACTACGGGCCGTCTTTTTGTAACTATTGCCATAGTCGCCATGTTTGGCGGGTGGTTTGGCAACCGCAGTTTTTTTTATTGTAATTTGCTGTTATCAGAAAGATGCTGTTGCCCATCTTTTGTCTCAGTTTCTCTCTGTCGCCTCTTACGACACCCACGGGAAGATATGGGGTAGTGGGTATTCTTACCCGCCACTACACGGACTAATATTTCAATTACGCTGCGCTGTAAATATTTCAATACATTTTAGTAGATGACGATACGTAAACGTGAGTGCCCAAAACTTGGCCTAAGGGTTCAAGTTGTATCACTCCATCTAATACTTAAGAAATATTAATATCTACCATATTTTTGAGTAGGTATCTAGTTTTTTTTGGCACGACCCTCGTAACTACCATTACTAACTGTTCAGAGGCTTATTAGTGACCTGAATTTGGTTGTAACCAATCTTGTCAGCTTCGAGCACGGATGCAGAGTAGTCAGCCACTCGGCATTTTATAAGATACATTCTAGTGAGTGTGCACACGAATTACATGATTGAATTACTTCTTACCCTTCCATCAACAACCAGGCGGTTGGCGTTTCTACAACTCTCCAGTGAATATTCCACGCATTTGAACTAAACGGTATGCCTCAGCTTTCGTAAAGCGTACAGCAAAGGAGTGGAATAGTTTGCCAGTGTTTTGTCTTTTCGTCCGATTACAATTCGGATCTCTTTAAGACAAGAGTGAATAGGCTTTTGTTATTAGGCGTACCACCACCAGGTGGGTTTGAAGTCAAGCATTGGCTTCAATTGCAATCAATAAATAAAAACTTAATGTGCGGGAATTGAATTTGCGGCATATATAAATGTTTAGCTACTGCGCTAACAACATCAATTAATAATAATATTTTGTAATTATCAGTATTTAAACAATAATTTCTTGTTATCAGGTGGCGGATCGACTGCACGTGGACGTCCGCCGTGGTCTATCATGGCGGGAAGCAAACGATCGCATGAACTTCGTGGGGCCCAACGAGTTCCAGGTCAAAGAGCAGGACCCACTTTGGAAGAAATATATCGAACAGTTCCAGAATCCGCTTATTCTACTTCTGCTTGGTAAGTGAAAAAAACCGTTGAAATTATTATTGGACCAGTGCTCTCATTAGCGTATTTTGAAAACGGTGAAGTTACCTCTATTTCTCAATCTGTGCGGAGAATATTTTTGTTTGAATATTAGCAATGCCTAAAACTCGCATATTTTTCTCTTTTTTCAATATAATTATTGGTAAGTACAATCTAAGAAATAATAGGTAGTCAAATACATAGAACACAAGCACCGTGCTGAACAGAGGGTATCAAGGAATGCCATAAAACACGGTCTTGCCAGGTTATCCAAAATGCCTCGGGACGATTTCTCTCAGAAGCGGGAAGAGTTCGTCAAATATTCGATCCGAATGTCACAGACTTTAGTATTCACATCTCCTTTCGTTTAGGAATCGACACGGAAAGTTTTTCGAATGTCAGTGTGAGTCTTCCAAATATTTACGATAAATTCAGTTTTACAGATTAAATGCAAATATCGAAGTAATTATAATGAAATACATCCTGTAGATAATTGCAATTAATTTATTTTACCTACCTTATACTTTGATTCCTGTTTGTCTTATTAAGTCACAAAAAATGGGTTTATTAATAAAAAATGCCGGTAGTTGTAGCTCTAAGAGCTAAGCGTTCGTCGTAAAACGCGGGAACCCTGGGTTCGATATCTGCCAGCATTAATAAAAAAAATAATCGCCATTTACCACGTGCACTGCGGTGAAGGTAAACATTGTGAGGGAACTTGCATGTGTGAGAAATAAAAAAAAAATATTTTGAACACATGTGAATTACGCCCAACACGCATTGGAGCAGCGTGGCGGTCACTTCCTTGGCTTTAATTTCTCTTAGTAATGAGAGGGAGGCCCGTGTAGAGAGCAGGGAAATATATGTATAACGGCTGTAATTTTTTTTAATAAAATATGGTTTTTGGAACGAAGTTCTTTCTCGCACGGTACGAACTTGACGGATGGGGGCTAGGCGAGAAAAAGTGTAAGATTTATCCGTCACGAGCCCATTTCTATAGTGTGAGCGAGATGCAATAATATCCATCTCCCTCGCACGTTTTCTTTTCTTGCCATGAAATAAATATTATTCTAAATAACGCTTCATTTTAATAGAGGCTAATGCATTTATTTATATTTGTTAATCAATAATTGCAGTCCCTTCAGCGGTGCCAAGTTGACTGTCGGTATATCGAAGTGCTGAAGTGTTTGTACAGTAGGGCTACGATGGCTATCCGAGTACAGAACCAGAGTACGAAACCTATCCAATTGCAGAGAGGTGTAAGACAGGGTGATGTTATATCCCCGAAACTCTTCACCGCTGCATTGGAAGACGTTTTCAAGCTTCTGGACTGGAAAGGATACGGTATTAACATCAATGGCGAGTACATCACTCACCTTCGATTTGCCGACGATATAGTCCTTATGGCAGAATCGCTGGAGGACCTAAGCACTATGCTCAATGACCTCAATAGTGTCTCCCAACGGATAGGTCTTAAGATGAACATGGACAAAACAAAGATTATGTTTAATGTCCATGTCACACCTATGCCGGTAGTTGTTGGGAGCACTAAGCTCGAAGTTGTTGACGACTATGTTTACCTGGGACAAATAGTCCGACTAGGTAAGTCCAACTTCGACCGAGAGGTCAATCGACGGATTCAACTCGGCTGGGCAGCGTTCGGGAAGCTACGACACATCTTCTCGTCAAACATACCTCAAAACCTTAAAACGAAATTGTACAACCAGTGCGTGTTGCCAGTGAGTCATCACTGGCAACACGCACTGGTAAGTACATTCCGTAAGTCAACGGAACTGAGACATGGTCCTTCACTGCTGGCCGTATGAGGAAGCTCAAGGTCGCTCAGCGAGCTATGGAGAGGGCTATGCTCGGAGTTTCTAAACGTGATAAACTTAGGAATGAGGTTATCCGCAGTAGAACCAGAGTAACCGACATAGCCCAACGGATTAGTAAGCTGAAGTGGCAGTGGGCCGGCCATATAGCTCGAAGAACCGACAACCGATGGGGAAGAAAGGTTCTCGAGTGGCAGCCTCGTACCGGTAGGCGAAGTGTAGGGCGTCCCCCCACGAGATGGAGTGACGATCTGGTAAGACATGCAGGAAGTCGATGGATGCAGGTGGCTCAGGACCGTGCTTTGTGGCATTCTTTAGGGGAGGCCTATGTTCAGCAGTGGACTTGTGAAGGGCTGTAATGATGATGATGATGATGATGAATCAATAATATAATACGTTTATTAATAATAATAGACTACGAAAGGAACTTCGCTTCAAACAAGTGTTCCACGATACTCACTCATGGTTTTTTTTAATTAAAAAGTTTGTTATATTTAAAAAAAAAGGTTCGTTTTCGTTTGAATCGCTCTGCAGTGCAGAATATGTGAATGAATATGAAACAATAGGCCCAACAACTTACAAAAGCATACATTTTTTCATTTTCAAATTGACGTAAGTGCCGGATGCTCTCTCTATTGTAATTTATAATATAATTTATAAAAATGAATGTTTAATCGTTTGTCCCGTATGCGTTCCTATATTAATAATCCGATAACTTTGGTGAGTTGTGTGCACGCCCACGAATGATTTTGACGAACAAGGTATTGGAACGGAGCAGGAAACGTTTCTGGACTAAGGCAGTTAGTTGGTCTTTGTGCAAAACAAACTGTAAGTTGTAATGTGTTGTGATCGTCACGGTGTTATTATTTTAAATTCTACTTATTTTTCTTCATCAATCCCACTGCTGGCCATGGGTATCTTCAGTTGGTAGAATTTTCCTAACTGCCGCAACACCATCTTGTACCTTTGACGCTGGTTCACGTGGCTGGTCTAGATATATTATTAGTCTAGGTACGTAGGAATCTATATTCCCTAGCGAGATATTTTTTAAATAGTTAAAAAGCTATTAAACATTACTAATATTCCCTTCACCCACTTCTGGAAGCTTAAAATGCTTGTGTTAGAAGTGGTTCTTAAACTACCAAGGCTCTTCAGTAGCTCATTCATATCTACAGTTAGAACAATGCATTCTATATAATTCCATGTATGGATAGTACATGGACATAATCCGGTAATCCCTGCGTTTGATATCCTACCAGGTTTTCATGAATATCAAAACCCTTGTTTGCATTAAGATTGTTGACGTGATATGTTTGCCGAAGTACTGCGTGTATATTGTACACATCCTTGTTTTACACGTCTATTAGACTAAGCCTTCCTGTTATTTCAATCTATGCACACTTTTTGCGATGTACACTCTGGTAACTTTCATTGCCTCGTAACAAAGAACCGTAGATATTTTAATTAAATAGAATTTCATGTAAAATATTGGCTCCGATTGCAAAACTTAAATAAATACATGTTAAATAATTTTAATCTCTTATTTGACGGTGTAAATGGTGATACTCCGCGACTAACTTAAATAATTATTTCAAATTACTCGATGCATGATATGTAAAATAACTTTTTTAAAGTAACAATTTAATTAACACTTTTTAAATATGTATATTTAAGATAAACCTTAACCGGTTTTTAACAGCATGTATTTAGTTTAAGATATAATATGTAAAGTACCTACGAGTGAAAGAAGGCGCTCTGTTTTTAGTTATTTAGTATTCAAACTTGTTTATTTTAACGTAGTATTTAAATATATAAAAACTTTTATTGCGTGGTGACGTCGGAAACGAAAGTCGATATTATGATGTAAAGTTTGACAACCATTTTCTTTTTTTTTATTAGTATAATTAACATATCTACCTGTGTAAAAAATTGTCAATTTTCCCATTATTTACTTTGTCCAAGTTTTTACGACAGGGCTTTTATATATTTATCTTTATTTAAAAACTTTCTTGTTCTAACCATAGAGGTTACAAAAGGCAGACTTAATGCCAGTTAGCATTCTCTGTCAGTAAACTTATGGTGTGGTGAAAAATTTGTGGCCCTAAATAACTAAATATAACTAACAGAAAAATATATATAACACATCAAAATTAGGTATAAATTTTTTTATAGAATGCGGGTGACAAATTTGCACACAGTGCACCTGATTGTAAATGGATGTTGGGGCCCAAAGACGTCTACATTTATCTTCGATTAAGAATCAAAATGCAGATGTGTTGTCACCCCTGAGGACTAAGATGAAATGCTTCTTTTCCAGTAAAAAGAATCTCCGGTTCTCTTCACTGATAATACGAAACACAGGAGCATTAAACTGGAATTTCACGCGGGTATTCTGTGAGAGCGTGATCCTTCCCCAGTCGAGCCGACCCATTTGTGCTACAACCATTATTTAGCTGCGTGGCTCTACCACGTATAAAAAATAGACAAATACATATGAATCCAAACAAGTACATAACAAACACATATAAAAAAGTTGCAGCCTATTTACGTTCCACTGCTGGGCACAGGCCTCGTCACATTTCTGAGAGGGTTTTAGGGCAAGGAAATGTCCACCGCGCTTCCCCAATGCGTGTTGGCGAACTTCACGTCTTCGAATTATTTTTTCTTATTTCTCAGACATGCAGGTTTCCTCACGATGTTTTCCTTCACCGCCGAGCACGTGGTAAATCAGCACTTAAAATTGCAACTAACAATTTCATTGGTGCCGGCGGGGATTGAACCCGGATTGCTCGAGTACTGTGAAGCTTACAGTGAGCGCTAACCATCTGAGCTACCACGGCTAACAATCCATATTTATATCAATTATTTTTACACGCATACATACATATATATAGGTAAACATAAACACATAATATAATATATCTGAATAAAGGTAGCAAGTACTAATTAACGTTATATAGACGAGAAATTAAATGATATATGTTTATTTCTGCGCCAATAAGGAAACGACTAAAAAAAAAAAACACACACACATCACAGGCACCCATGCTCACCTCCGCAACTTCTGCTTATTGGTCGCCTTCGGCGACCAGCCTCAGCCTCAACAGCTCGCACAGATACCTGCGATTTGCCACAGCGGGAGGGGGCTGCTCTCCCTCCGCGCCTACAGCTTTACAAAAACACTAGGGGTAGGGCAGACACGGCTACGTGGAGTCGGTGCGTTCTGATTCGGTTTCAGTACAGATTCGACCTATCTTAGCTATAATATATAACTGATAAAGAACAAAAAATGCCGTTCATACCTTATAGTAAGGTAACGGTGGCCCTGGACCCGATAATTTCCAGAATATTATCGTGTTCTACATACGACCTCAATAATCTTTCACCACTTAATTCCTTGCTATTAAAATATTTATCGTATTATATTTATCGTCACTGAGTTGCTAGCGATACGTTTTGCCAGCAACGCAAATTTCAATTCGTTGCGGTAAAAATTTTGGAGCAACTAATTTTTAAACTTGGCACCTAATTAGCACCTAAAAAGCCCCTAATTTGAGCCTTTTCTAAAAGCAATTTTGATTCTATTCTGATTTTCAGAAAACCTGAATTTTGCATCTGCTTTGTTCTGAATAACGACTTTATTTTTATTAAGCGCGCCTTGTCATTGCCTATACTTGCAGCACCTAATTAGCACTTAATTCTTTGCCATTAATATTTATCGTATATCTAATAACATCATTACGCTGCTAACGATACGTTTTGCTAGCATTGCAAATTTGCGGTGAAAATTTTAGAGCACCTAATTTTTAAACTTGGCACCTAATTAGTACCTCAAAAGCCCCTAATTCTGGGTTTTTCTCAATGCAAATTCCTGACTGCGTTGTTAGCGAAACACAGCTTAACGCATCTACATTTTGATTCTTAATCGTTGATCGATGTGGGTGTCTATGGGTATTATTGTTTGATAGAGCCATGCTGCAGCTATATTAATTGTATAGTTGTAGCACGAATGGGTCCGCTCGACCGGGGAAGAACCACGCTCTCATAGAATACCAGCGTAAAATAGCAGCTTAATGCTGCTGTGTTTCGTATGGCGAGTGTAGAGAACCGGAGATCCTTTTTACTGGAAAAGAGGCATTCCATTTAAGTCTTCGCAGCTGATAACGCACCTGCATTTTGATTTGCAGACGAGGATAAATGTAGATGTCTATGGGTCACAGCAACCACTTACTATCAGATGGACTGTGTGCTCGTTTGTCAAAAAATGCAGATTTTAAAAATTAAATTTAGTAATCAAAATGTCTTTCAAAGACTAACATAAAATAAATATGTTTACGAAGCCAACAGTCGATGCAAAAAACCTTATTTGACTAAACTTATTAATATAATCTACATTACCTTTAGTATTATTACCAAACCGGCCAAGCGTAAGGCACTCGTAACTAGCGTACAAAAAAAAGCTCACATAAAACTGGTTACAAGTGCATACTAAAAGACGACATCGACCGACCGAACGCAAAACAAATTAACCTCACACGCTACTAAGAATTAGTCGTGTCTAGAACATCTTACATATGTTACAATCAAAACTCATAACCGGTCAAAATCATTTTTGACTGCAAAAATCAGGCAAAAGTAGTTTCGACTAAGGAGGTTGGTCAATATCACTTTTAACTGGGTTACAAGTGCATACTAAAAGGCAACATCGACCGACCGACCGCAAAACAAATTAACCTAAAACGCTACTAAGAATTAGTCGTATCTAGAACATCTTATATATTATGTTACAATCGAAACTTATAATCAGTGAAAACAACTTTTTACTGCAAAAATATTGAGTAATAGAGATTATGACCAAATTATATCGGTTAAAAGTGGTTTTAACAAAGAATGTTAGTCAAACCACTTTTGACTTGTACTTTTGAATTTTTAAAATAAACAAAGGCAATCATTCTTTCATTATCCTACAATCTATGCATTTTTGTGGTACACTTTACTGAGAAACTATCACACTTTCAGGTTTGCGCTTTGACATAGTATTTTTGATTCATGTTTAGATGTGTTATCAATCATAAAAGTACTATCCATACTTAAAAAAAATAGATGACATAACAACTTTCATTAATTAGATTTTTATTGTATTACTAGCTAACTACTAACGCCATCTGTAAAAAAAAACTACAAAATACTTTGTAGTAGTACCACGTTAGATGCGTTAGATGACGCTGATTACGAATTATGAATGGAGCATAACTTAATGAAAAAATGTTGGAGGTTATCTCTTAGGTTCCGATATTGCTATTAGCCAACTTAGTCAGATGTATGGTCTGGCCAAGGTAAATAAAATATTTTTTGCAGAACAATTATTTTTTAAATGTTATCTATAAGAATTCTTGAGCCATTACGAAGTTGTCACTTTTAGCTATACTATATTTTATATTATCGTGATGTCCGCGGCTTTAGGGTGGCCCAGGGGCCACCCCACTCCACCTTAACCTACTGTCATTGATACTGTTTTCATCGATAGTCTGAACTTTAAATGAGGCAAAATTACTTTTGACGAATGTCCTTAGTCAAAACTACCTTTGCCTGATTTTTGCAGTCAAAAGTGGTTTTCACCTGTTATGAGTTTTGACTGTGACATATACAATGTATAAGTATGCAGCTAGCAAGGAACAGCAGGTTGTCGACTTAACTAACTGTCGCTAGGCGGTTTACGACATGATAGGAATTTGTGCTAAATTATTTGCTAATTAATTGACTGCCTCGTAAGTCTAGTGGTCGTTAACGCTACTACTGATCATGTGGTCCTGGATTCGAATCCCACGTCGGGCAAAAAATCAGTGATTAGGATTTTTCTTTCATGAAGTCAGGAATTTGGCAGTGTTTAACTCCCGTGCCTCGGAAAGCACGTAAAGCCGTTGGTCATGCGCCTGATCTTTCTCCAATCGTTCGGCTTTAGTTAAATCGCACTACGAGAGTGAGGAAATAGAGAATGCACATGTGCTTGCGCATAAAGTCTAGTAGTGAAAAAACACCACCTCACAATTTTGTTAGGCATTAAATAATAATCTGCGGTCAAAATGTTGCGAAATTTAAAATGTTGCCAAAAAGTAATTACTGGATATATTTGAGCTGCGAATTTTGTATGATTTCAAATGTTCCTTTTTTGTCTGTGGAGTTTTGTCAAGGTCAAAAAAGCGTTTATTTAATATATGCTCATAAGATATCTATGTTTTAAATATAACTGCGCAGTTGAGAGTCATATAGTGTTTGCATTTATATACAAACTTAAAAATTTTACGAATCACAATTTAAAATCCAACCACTGGGCGACCACTAGTAATAATTGAAAGATATTATCTATTATGTATATTTATTGATATAACGTGTGTGATATTTAATAAGTAAATAAAGTTTACGTGTAGGTTATACTTACAGTAACTCGAACGCGCAATTGAAGGGTTCTGGTTTGAAGTTTCATCTTTTTTAGTTATTTCTCTGAATTGAGAACCAGTTACTAGGTATTCCATTTAAGTTCTCAGCAAGCCTGGGCTTGAACTGAAACAAGTCTTATTGTTTTAAAAAGAAACTATGTACCAAATACTTATAATGATAGCATTTTTGAATTGAATTACTCAACCGTTTTATCAATATTTAAAAAAAAAACATGCGTTAGTGTCGTGGAACACTCAGTTGGAACGAAGTTCCTTTCGTAGTATATTATTATTGATAAACGTATAATATTATTGATTAACAAATACAAATATATGAATTAATAGCGTCTATTAAAATTAATCGTCATTTAAAATAAAATAATATTTCTTTCATGACAAGACAAGAAAAAGTGCGAGGGAGATGGATATTATCCATCTCGCTTCCTTATAGCCCCCAAGGCCGCCTACACTACGTCAGTAGGGGTCGTGATGGGAAAATCTTACACTATTTTTCGCCTAGCCCACATCCGCCTAATTCTTACCATGCGATAAAGAACTTCATTCCAAAACTACTACCTTACCCTGGGGTAGTAAATAGTCAACTTTTTCATATCAAATATTGTTGTGGCTATTACCTGTAAAAATATAATGGATGATGACAACATAAAAACATGTAGTACCATTATTTTATTAAACAATAGACAGTTAATTGAGAACCATCCTTTTTTGGAGTCGGTTGAAAAGTATGGTGTGTGGTCTCCTAGATATAAAAGTTGTGCAATAACCTAGTAAGGTTAGTTAAGACGTCTTTTATTTATCATTTACAATAACATATATTAGTCTATTTTAATTATGTGTTATGATAAAGAACGAAGCTATTGAATTTTAATCAAACAACCTGGATACACAAAAGAGACCTAGCATTCTGTACGATTGTATAATTCTGACGACGTAATAGCAATAATATTTCGCTTTAGCAAAGTAAACACAGCTTGTAGATCTGCTATAATATTAATAAATATTGGATCAGGTGATTGTATTTTATTATTGTTATTTTGTTGTACATCACAAACACGATAAAAAAGATTACAGGGAGTAAAACTTAACACGTAGGTACAATACGGTGGTATTAATGCTAATAACTAGTTCGCCATCTTGGGTGTACCGCCATGTGGGATTTAGAATGACGTCACACAGCTAACCATGCATTGTCGTCCAAACTTAACGTGGTATACAAAATTTCAGCTCAATCGATTGAAGATATCTCCTTCAAAATTGAGTTGCAAGATTCCACCCGAACAAACATAGTTACATTGCAAGTTAAATAAAAGCTTAAAAAAGCGATCTCTTCCACAACCTTAAGATTTCTTTATGGATTATGTCAATATATTTACAACAATTACGTGAACTGTAACATTGCAAAGTGGTAGGAGTCTTTTACTACCTAGGAATCTGTTTGGGTATGATTTTATCTGCCGGTAAGCACTATTGTAATAATAATAATATTTTTTTTAAATACTAGTAATGCTATTAAACATTACTAATATTCCCTTTAACCACTTCTGGTAAGCTTAAAATGCTTGTGTTAGAAGTGGTTCACGACAGTAGTCGAATGGCGGGTTCGAACCCACGACCTTTCGAGTTCGCGGTCCGCGCCCTGCCATTAGGCTACTGACGCTTCTTTTTTTTGTGCCACTGCTTGGCAAAGGCCTCCAGTGAGTGCTGGCTGATTTAAAATGTATTTTTATGTATTTACGAAATAAGGATGACAAGCGAGCACAGTCTATCTGATGTTAAATGGACGCTTTAGTTCACAGACATGTATATCTATTCTCTATTCAGAATCAAAATGCAGACCCGTTGTCACCTCTGAGGACTAAGATCGTATCCAGTAAAAAGGGTCTCCGGTTCTCTACACATACGAAATATTTTCGTTTACAAAATATTTTATTCTTCAGGCAATGCAGGTTCTTTTCTTTCTGTGTATTCCTTCAACGCCGAGTACATGGTTGATCACCACTTATAATTGCAATTAACAATTTCATTGGTGTTGACAAGGATCGATCTCGCCTCGCGTATGATGGATCGCTTGACCCCTGAATCTCCCCCGACTCTTTTCAATAAAGTTAAGGTTAAAGTTATAGCCCTTGTACGTCCCACTGCTGGGTACAGGCCTTCTCTCATTTCTGAGAGGGTTTTAGGGCAAGGAAGTGCACGCCGCGTTGCCCCAATGCGTCTTGGCGAACTTCACATGTCTTCAGAATATATTTTTTCTTATTTCTCAGACATGCAGGTTTGAGGCATTGAGGGTTTTCTCGCGATGTTTTCCTTCACCGCCGATCACGTGGTAAATCAGCACTTAAAATTGCAATTACAATTTCATTGGTGCTGGCGGGGATCGAACCCGGGTTGCTCGTGTATTGCGAAATTAACAGCGAGCGCTAACCATTTGAGCTACCACGGATCTTTTCAATAGAAATAACCTTATCAAAAACACAACCTTATTTGGTGTTGCACCGTGCAGATACAACAAAACAGTGCACGCATTGCTGCTTGATGCAGAAATAGGTAAGAGGGTAGTACTTACCCAGACGAAACTCTTTGCAAGAAAAAGAGTTCTACCACCAAAAAAAGAGAGGCAAATCCTTCATAAATGAGAGAGACCTACATTCAGAAGTGATCTGCTACGGACTTATAAAGAAAATAAATATAACCCAGATCGTTAAGTAGCAAAAGTAACCTTCTAGCGTGTAGAAAAAAATATATTCAATCAATACATTTCTTTTGTAAAAGCGAGGGTGACAAGTTCATCACAACGAGCATACAGTTCACCTGATTGTAAGTAAGAGCTGTGGCCCATATAGACATCAGCTCTACATCTACCTCGTTTAAGATTAAAAATGCACATGCGTTGTCGCTCTTGAGGCCAAAGATGGAATACCTTATTACCAGTAAAAAGGGATTCACCGGTTTTCGTCACTCACCATAAGAAAAACAGCAGTATTTATACGGCTATTTCACGCTGGTTGGTGTTTGTGCGAATTTGGGTTTTTTCCCCGGTCGAGCCGATTCATGCCACAATTATATTACCCGGCTCTACCACGTAAAACTTAAATGATATTTAATGGTTAGAATATTTTTGAAGATAAGATCATTTTTATACGCTCGACTTTTACAACACAAACGTCAAACACACAGCAATTTGTGTCAAATGTCACACACTTGAATGACGAGTAAATTATGGTGATAAATAAACACTTTCGGCCTTACTCATCATAATCGATGTCAATTTAAGAATGATTTTAGTTGCTCTCTTTTTTTTTACTAAAGAACAATAGAAAGACAGGTATAGAAATAAATAATTCTTAATTTAATACATATCGTTATTTCGTTAACGTTTC
The DNA here is from genome assembly GCA_033319125.1 of Parnassius glacialis. Lineage (NCBI taxonomy): Eukaryota > Metazoa > Arthropoda > Insecta > Lepidoptera > Papilionidae > Parnassius > Parnassius glacialis. The sequence goes on from JAVANC010000018.1 coordinate 37,960,557, forward strand.
GTTAACGGTGGTAGAGCCATGCAGCAGTTTTTGCTGTTGCACGTATGGGCCGGCTCGAGCCGGGTTAGTACCACGACCTCACAGAATACCGGCGTCAAGTAGAAGCTCTGCTTCTGCGTTTCGTCTGGTGAGTGCAGGTGGCCGGAGGCCCAATCCCCCCCCCCCCCATCAACATGGTAGCGGAATTACACAATAGACTACCCCAGGAGGGTACCAGTACCCCTGGAGAATCCCTCGCTGAGCATCCACGACCATGTTATTCCAATCCTGAGCGTGGGTGCTCAGGCTGCCCCGCGTATTCTGGGGGGGGCAAAATTCCGCTCAAAAACATAACTGCTCGGGGTAAACAGAGCAACAATACCAAGGCGACCCCTGCCACGCTATCCGTGAATTTCTGCAACATCAGGGGACTTAACTCTAACCTAAACGCCGTCCACTACCATCTCGAGACGGCGAAGCCGGCCTTGCTCTTCCTGACCGAGACGCAGGTTTCCTCTCCGGCTGATATTTCGTATCTCTCCTACCCTGGGTACAAATTGGAGCACTCCTTTGTGCCTCGGGCTGGAGTTTGCGTGTATGTCAGAGAGGACATCTGTTCTCGACGCCTCGGCAGTCTTGAAGGTTCGGACCTGTCCATCCTTTGGCTACGCGTAGACAGCGACGACCATCCTCGCGTCTACGGGTGCCTCTATAGGTCCCATAGCGGTAATGCCGAAACAGACCGACTCATCGACCACGTCCAAATGGCTACAGATTCCTTGCTACAACAGGTCCCATCCGCAGAGATCGTGATCCTTGGCGATTTTAACGCCCACCATGCCGAATGGCTCGGTTCACGTTTAACCGATCATGCGGGGAGATCTGTTTATGACTTTGCCTTGGCATATGGTCTGACACAACTGGTTACTTCGCCTACGCGGATTCCAGATGTGGAGGATCATACACCTTTCCTGTTGGACCTTCTGCTGACCTCTCATCCGGACGGATATCAGGTTTCCGTCGATGCCCCTCTCGGCTCTTCGGACCACTGTTTGATCCGGAGTATGGTGCCACTCACGCTCCCCTCGCGGTTGCGTTCTGCAGGTTGCCGCCGTGTTTGGCATTACAGGTCGGCGGATTGGGACGGAATGCGGTCTTTCTTTGCATCCTACCCATGGGGGCGGGTTTGCTTCTCGCCGGATGATCCCAGCGCTGTTGCTGACTCTGTCACTGATGTGGTGCTACAGGGAATGGAACTATTTATTCCATCATCTGTGGTACCCATCGGAGGCAGATCTCAGCCTTGGTTTGGTCGCTCCTGTAAAACTGCATTACGCAGTAAGCAGGAGTGTTATCAAGCCTGGGCTGCGGCTTCGGCGACTCGGGATGTAAACACCAGCACACTTAAAAAGAAGTATAACTTCGCCTCCAGGTCCTTCAAAAGAGTTATTGCCAAGGCAAAGTCAGAGCACATAGGCAGAATTGGCGAGAAACTAGTTCGCCTTCCTTCGGGAACCCGTGCATTCTGGTCTCTCGCCAAGGCTGTCCAAGGAAATTTCTGTAAGCCATCACTACCATCTCTGCACAGGGAGGACGACTCACTGGCCCATGACGCAAAAGACAAAGCCGACCTTTTAGGCTCCCTTTTTGCGTCCAACTCGACTCTTGATGACGGGGGAAAACACCGCCGACCATCCCGCGGTGTGAGTGCTCTATGCCGGATGTGCTGTTCTCACAGCGCTCGGTTCGCAAAGCACTTCTCTCCCTGGACATCCAGAAGTCGAGTGGGCCTGACGGAATCCCCCCAATTGTGCTGAGGACGTGTGCTCCGGAGTTGGCACCGGTCCTAACGCGTCTTTTTCGGTACTCCTACTCCCAAGGCGTAGTCCCGAATTCATGGAAGACAGCTTTTGTCCACCCGATCCCTAAAAAAGGCGACCGCTCAGACCCGTCCAACTATAGGCCTATCGCGATCACCTCCTTGTTCTCCAAAATAATGGAATCCATTATCAACTGCCAGCTCATCCGGTACCTTGAGGATCACCAGCTGATTAGTGACCGCCAATACGGTTTTCGTGGGGGTCGATCAGCTGGTGATCTTCTGGTCTACCTGACCCATAGATGGGCGGAGGCAGTAGAGTCCAAGGGGGAGGCGTTGGCCGTTAGTCTGGACATTGCGAAGGCCTTCGATCGGGTTTGGCACAAAGCGCTTCTTTCGAAGCTCCCTTCCTATGGGCTTCCCGAGAAATTGTGCAATTGGATCACCAGCTTCCTTGCAGATCGGAGCATCAAGGTTGTTGTAGACGGTGCATGTTCTGACTACAAGCCTATTAACGCTGGTGTTCCACAAGGCTGTGTGCTATCACCAACGCTGTTTCTTCTGCATATCAATGATATGTTGCTAACTGGTAACATTCATTGCTATGCGGATGACAGCACTGGTGATGCTCTATACACCGGCCGTGCTAATATTTCTCGGGAAAACGTCTCCGAGTACCGGAACAAACTTGTGTCTGAAGTCGAGTCTTTGCTGGACAAAGTCTCGAACTGGGGGCGACTAAATCTAGTCCAGTTTAATCCTCAGAAGACACAAGTTTGCGCGTTTACCGCTAAAAAGAACCCCTTTGTCGTATCTCCTCAGTTTCAAGGCACTCCCCTGGTTGCCTCAGCCAGTATCGGAATCCTCGGCGTCGACATATCGAGTGACGTGCAGTTTCGTGGTCATTTGGAAGAGAAGGCCAAATTGGCCTCTAAAAAGCTTGGCGTGCTCAGCAGAGCGGGACAGTATTTCATGCCGGCACACCGCCTGCAACTTTACAAGGCGCAGGTTTGGCCTCACATGGAATACTGTTCCCATCTCTGGGCAGGGGCTCCCCAGTGCCAGCTCCTTCCACTTGACCGCATCCAGCGCAGAGCGGCTCGAATCGTCGACGACCGAGTTCTTTCCGATCGGCTCGACTCATTGGCGCTGCGAAGAGATGTTGCATCTCTCTGCATTTTCTTTCGCATCTACCATGGGGAGTGCTCTGAGGAATTGTTCGGATTAATCCCAGCCGCCAAATTTCACGAACGCACATCGCGGCAGAACTCCCGATACCATCCACACCATCTGGATGATTGGCGGTCCACCACTGTGCGATTTAGAAGATGTTTTCTTCCTCGCACGACTTCCTTGTGGAATCGATTACCATCAGCGATTTTTCCGGACCGATACGACTTAGGGACCTTCAAGAAAAGAGCGTACTCCTTTTTAAAAGGCCGGCAACGCATCTGCAATTCCCTCCCTGGTGTTGCAGTTGTTCATGGGCGGCGGTAGTCACTTACCATCAGGTGAGCCGCATGCTCGTTTGCCCCCTCTACTATAAAAAAAAAAATCTACATACACAAACTCTCACGCCTGTTAGCCTGAGGGGTAGGCAGAAACTACGGACCTCACACAACTATACGTGGTAGAGCCATGCTGCAGATATATTAATAGTATAGTTATAGCACGAATGGGTCGGCTCGACCGGGGAAAATGTTTTTCATGCTTCTTCTGCTACACCCAATTTTCACTACTATACATTAACTAACACAGCATTGTGAATTGCCATACGTGCCTTTTTTGACACATTCTGACTTCCCAAAATAGTGTTGAGCTCTATTTATACAGTGTCCTGCAATCCTGTATTCTTATCAGCCTTCCCTGCTAATTTAATTTATTTAATTTAAGTAAGCAATAATCAACGAATATAAAAAGGTCGTCTGTCTCTATGAATAATTATTTAATGAGTTTTAGTCGCATCCATTTACAGTTATTAACGTTTGCTTCATTTCATGGTTCATTAAATTTATTGAGATAAAGTATGAGAAAGTTACGCTAACACATGGGATGCAATGAAGTGTTTACGGGCGAATAGAACAAGGTTTTTAGAAGAAAATTTTGATAGAAAAACAAACTGGATTCATTAATTCATTGATCCGGATCCGATTGCGGGATCCTCATTTCTAAGTTTATCACGCAGAGACACCCCGAGCATAGCCCTCTTCATAGCTAGCTGAGCGACCTTGAGCTTCCCCATACGGCCAGCAGTGAAGGACCACGTCTCAGATCCGTAAGTGATCACTGGCAACACGCACTGGTTGTACAATTTCGTTTTCAGGTTTTGAGGTATGTCTAACGAGAAGATGTGCCGTAATTTCCCGAACGCTGCCCAGCCGAGTTGAATCCGTCGATTGACCTCTCGGTCTAAGTTGGACTTACCTAGTCGGACTATTTGTCCCAGGTAAACATACTTGTCAACAACTTCGAGTTTAGTGCTCCCAACAACTACCGGCATAGGTGTGACATGGACGTTAAAAATGATTTTTGTTTTATCCATGTTCATCTTAAGACCTATCCGTTGGGAGACACTATTGAGGTCATTGAGCATAGTGCTTAGGTCCTCCAGCGATTCTGCCATAAGGACTATATCGTCGGCAAATCGAAGGTGAGTGATGTACTCGCCATTGATGTTAATACCGCATCCTTTTCAGTCCAGTAGCTTGAAAACGTCTTCCAATGCAGCGGTGAAGACTTGCGGGGATATAACGTCACCCTGTCTTACACCTCTCTGCAGTTGGATAGGTTTTGTACTCTGATTCGGATAGCCATCGTAGCCTTACTGTACAAACACTTCAGCACTTCGATATACCGACAGTCAACTTGGCACCGCTGAAGGGACTGCAGCACCGCCCAAATTTCGACGGAATCAAAGGTTTTCTCATAGTCCACATACGCAAGGAAAAGTGGCAGATTATACTCCTCTGTATTCTGTACAATCTGCCGCAGGGTATGTATGTGGTCTATGGTACTAAAGCCTTTTCGGAAACCGGCTTGTTCGAGTGGCTGGAAGTCGTCAAGTCTGCGTGCGAGACGATTCGTAATGACTCTCGAAAGTAGCACGTAGACGAAACTCAGGAGGGAAATCTTTTCTTCTTAATACTACGATAATACAACGATTTGCGATTTTTGCGATTTTCGACATATAAGCGCACAGGACGAACGCTGACAGTATACTAACTAAAGCCACTGTGATGCCTGTGATAACGTCAGGACCAAGTTAGAATCACAGTGCACAGTTGCTTAGGCCGTCTCCTCTTTGTATTTGCTCCATGGTGTAAACCATCGAAGCTGAAATAATTTCCTTAAATGTCAATGTACACTAAAAGAATAATTTAGGCAGTTTATTCATTACGCCATATCGTCGCGTGGATGTCGTTAGAAGCGATAGAGGGAAACTGAAACAAGAGATTTTTTTACGTGGTAGAACCATGCTGCAGCTATATTACTGGTATAGTTCTAGCACGGATGGGTCGGCTCGACCGGGGATGGACCATGCTCTCACAGAATATCAGCGTGAAATAGCAGCTTAACGCTGTTGTGTTTCGTATGGTGAGTGTAGAGAACCGGAGACCCGTTTTTACTTGAAACGCAGCATTTGGATTCGTAATCGAAGATAGATGTAGATGTCTATGGGCCACAACAACCACTTAACATCAGGTGGACTGTGTGCACGTTTGTCACCCTTATCCTAAGAAAAGGCAGCAACATTTTCCTCTTACAAAACAATAAAAATTTGTTGTGCCTAACGAGGTAACTATAGAAAAATACCCCCTGCGAGGCAATCGATGGGGAAGATCTATTCAACATATTTAGCAGTGTATTTTTCTAGATTGTAATGGAATGGATGGAGTTTTTATTTGCAATGATTCGTTGAAAACTAAAGTGAATTGGACTGTGTAATAGGTAACGCCTTTACTGATATACTGCCGTTTGATACCATATCATGACATTTTAAGTCTAGTAAAAATGTCATATGTCAAACATCACACTAGCGCTCTTATAACTTTGAAATCTTTAATTTTTTTACAAAGAATATTGATGAACGCATTTTAATAATCAATAATAAAACTATATCAAAACTAGCTGTTCCGCGCGACTTCGCCCGCGTGGAATTTGGATTTCATGGATTTTAATTTTTTGCGCAGAACCCTAATTCTTTTCCTAAAATAAAAGTAGTCTAAGTTACTCCTTAAAACGTCAGCTATCAAGTGAAAGTCCCATCCAAATCGGTTCATAGGTTTTTGCGTGATGTGTGTTCAGGCAGACGTCATGTTAGTGTTTTTTATAGTATAGTTGGAGAAAATCTTAAAAAAATAGAGCAGATTTGTGCCAATGATAACTACTCCTTGGCACTTATTTGCTCCACTTTTGATTAGCGGTGTATAAATCCTGCTAGATGGATAGCGTTTAAATTGTATGTTTGGAAGTAACTTGAATTGAAAAAGTAAAATGGGGGGGGGGGGGGCTTGAACTTTAGACATAGTCAGTTTGAATAGCCTATAATGAAGAGGATGTCATGGGTGTCATGGTAGAATAGGGGCAAAAAGTTCTCATTACACTCCTAGGGGGTCAAAATGACCAAAAACCAAAAAATTGGGGGTGGCTCGAACTTTAGGCATAAGTCAGTTTGAATAGCCTATCATGTAGAGAATGTCATGGGGGCCATGGTTGAAGAGGGGCAAAAAATTCTCATTACACTCCTAGGGGGTCAAAATGGTCAAAAACCAAAAAAATTTAAAAACCTTATTTCGGCTATAACTCCGCCTCCTTCGGAGGTTCTTACACAATCTTTACTTCCCGCATCCCACTTTTTATTCTTATTAAATTAAGTAATATTAATTTGTAAGCCGAATGGAGTTTTCGCTAATCTGTCACGTACAAATAAAAATGATACTATTGTAGTAAATGCCGTGGAAAATTTCATAACATGAAAACGATTTATTGTTGTGGTTACCATTTTTAATGTTTTGTATTTTTTTTTATTACGTGTCCTATCAAATGTAGGTTTTTTTTAGAAATGGTGTTTTCCTCTTCCGTATTTCAAGATCTTTACATAATGGTGCGTGCGACGTCTTTGATAACTTGAAAGCGCCTCAAAAATGCATATCCTTTTTTCTCAAATAATCAAACTCGATGGATCAAGGGCACTGTAGACTGTAGGTACCACAAATTTTATTGATATATTACTTTTTGTATAGAATAAGGGTGACAAGCGAGCACGGTCCACTTGATGGTAAGGATACTGTTGGCCCATAGACGCTTACATTTATCCTTGATTAGGAATCAAAATCTAGATGCGTGTAATCTCTAGGCTGGCTCTTAGGCTGGTTTCACAGCTGTACGGGAGTTCCGTACGGGTAGCCCGTAAGGGCTCCCGGAGCGGAGACAGACGTGAGGCGCTATAACATCGTTTCACAGCGACGCGGATTGTTCCGTACGGGACCCGCTCCGCGTAGAGGCCGTACAACACCACCCGCGTCCCGCACCCGGACCCCCGTACATACAGACGCGAGCGCACTGCTACTCATCTATCGTTTCACAGCAATGCGGAGCGCCCGTGATCCGGGAGTACAATCGAGATGAATCGATTAATTGATACGGGATTTGTCATAGACATACATATATATATATATATATAGAGACATAGATAGCAGCACGAAACATGTCTTGATGTTTTATTCAGTTCTCCAACCTGGATAGTAGTTCATAAAAACTACTAATCGACATACGAAAATAATTAAAAAAATTGCGCGGATCGTTTCTAAGTTTATAGTTTAAGGTTACAAATGCACTTTTGAAACATCTTGCTTCGATGATGGGATGTACCCATAGTCTCTTTCTCTGTCGTCGTCGTCTCTCACAAATTAAATACATACCAATAATTGTTAATAAGTTCGCATTCATTCACTTTCGTAACGTGTGGATAACCGCATTTTTCACTGGTATCCTGTGAGAGCGTGGTGCTTCCTCGGTCGAGCCTACTCATTCGTTTTACGACCTTAATGTAGCCGCAGCTTGGCTCTACCACACTAAAAGGTAGCAACGAAAACATCGTGAGAATACTTGGATGTCTCATCTACAGCGACATCATAGCAGACTTTTTTATTCAATATAGATTATAAATAATACTTCTTGAAAGTCATTCTTATGTTTAACTTAGCTGTTCCCCGTGACTTCGCCCGCGCTTAATTTATTACTATTAGATTTCATGGGTTTTAACTTTTTGTGCGGAACCCTAATTCTTTTTCTAAAACAAAAGTAGCCTAAGTTACTTCTTATAACATCAGCTATCTGACCGTGAAAGTCCGGTCAAAATCGGTCCAGCCGTTTCGTAGATTAACCGGAACAAACAAACAGACAGACAGACAAAAATTTTTAAAAACGTGTTTGTGTTATAAGTACCATATTTACTTTCATATGCATATAGTAAAATGCTGTTATTTCCACAAACAGACACTTTAATTTTATTTATTTGTATAGATTACCACTGCACTGGTACGGAAATACCTCTGTCCTAGGAATTACCAGCAAGATACCAGCGGGACATCTTTTTTTTTAAATAATAATTATTATGTTACACAATTAATTATACTAAACAAATTAGAAACAGCTAGGTAGAGATCACCTCATTAAATATATAAATTAACAACTCTTTTTTTTGATAAATTTTAATTAATTAAAATTTTAATAAAATTAGCATAAATTAGATCAGTTCAAATTAATATTTATTGTTATAAAAATAATTTTATGGATTTACTGTCCTTAGCAAAACAGGGTGACCCTGGGTGTTGGCCACCGTCGCGTATCAAGAAATTCCGTTTAATTTCAATTTATTTGATGTTAATAGGAGTTATCTTGAAAGAATGTAAAGTATGAAGATCAAGTTAGAATCATATGGGGGATTATTTATGCTGTGTTACGTTTGTTAGGAAGGTAATAAAGCGGGTTAGAATTCCCCACACTGTTACATTGAAGAGAAATATAGCCGTTTTTTCAGTAACGAGAGGCCTGTGCCAGCACTGGGATCTATATAGAATGTAACTTTACTTTTTTATCTTTAATCTTTTTAATTTAATAATTAAAAAAAAAATTATACCATTATCGAATTCCTTTAATACTATGGAATAAAAAAAGGACTTTATATTTAAAGGCATTCTCTATCAGTCGACCGTGGACCGTCTCAGTGGAGTGGTGAGATTTTGACGTAGGTATAGCAATGCAAAAATAACTTAATATAACATTCATATAGATAATATTCAAGTGGTCCTAGGGATGTGCAAGTGAAAAAAAATATATCGATATTTATTCAGAGTATCGATAATTATTGCGTAATAAATATTGATATATCGTGGTGTTTTGTAGGATATAGTGAGATGAGGGCCAAAATTTTATTACTGGATGTTATGACGATGAAAAAAACAGCACATAATTTTTTTTGTACTTTAATTCATTGCTTAGTGTTTTACCTATTAAATTATATTGTTTATTAAATTATAAAATAAATATGACATTTTAAAATATTAGATCAAAATTTATACGAATTCGGTACTCTAAAATAATTATCGAATATCGATATATCGCGATTAAAAATATCGTCGATAAATATCGATAAATTTGTTAGAATATATCGATATTTCGATATAGGTATCGATATTTTTACCCAAGCCCAGGTCCTAGGACGCCCTTTTTTTGTTAAAGAATCTGTCTGGGTAGCTAATTTTGCCTGTATCGCTGCCGCCAAATAACAACGTAAGCACTTCTGTGTTCGGTCTGAAGAGTATAGAGTCAGTACAATCACAGGCTGTGATGCTTCACATTCCATATCAGTCGTCAGGGTTGGCAACGCATCCGTAGCTTTTTTTTGTGTGAAGTTGGTTGCAAGTGTAAACGGAACTACAGTAGCCACTTAACATCAGATGTACAGTCCATCTGTTAAAGTCACTTCGATGTATACATTGGATTTAGATTCTTGCATTAGATTCTTACGTGGTAGAGCTATGCTGCAGCTATAATAGTAGTATAGTTGTAGTACGAATGGGTCGGCTCGACCGGGGAAGGACCACGCTCTCACAGAAAACCAGCGTAAAATAGCAGCTTAACGCTGCTGTGTTTCGTATGGTGAGTGTAGAGAACCGGAGACCCTTTTTACTGGCAAAGAGGCATTTCATCTTAGTCCTCACGGGTGACAACGCATCTGCATCTTGAGTCATTATTGAGGATAGATGTGGATGTCTATAGGCTACAGCATCCACTTACCATCAGGTGGACTGTGTGCTCATTTGTCACCCTATCCTATAAAAAAAATGCATATGATGAGTAATTTTTATAATTTATTTCCAGTCATATGGTCTCTGAAATTGTGTTGCAATGTAGAAACTGGTGGGTTTCCTCGCTGGTTCATCTCCAGGACGGAGATTATTTATATTAGTTATATTATTTAGTTAGATATTAGTTAGATTATTTATATTATATTTTTAATATTTTATACGTGGTAGAGCCATGCTGCAGCTATATTAGTAGTATAGTTGTAGCACGAATGGGTCGGCTCGACCAGGGAAGGACCACGCTCTCACAGAATACCAGCAAAAAACGGCAGCTTGACACTGCTGTTTCGTATGGTGAGTGTAGAGAACCGGAGACCCATTTTATTGGAAAAGAGGCATTCCATCTTAGCCCTCACGGGTGACGACGCACTGCATTTTGATTCTTTATTGAGAATAGATGTAGATGTCTATGGGTTACAGCAACCACTTACCATCAGGTAGACTGTGTGATCGTTTGTCACCCTATCCTATTAAAAAAATACTTGAACTTTCTGATGAACAGATATTGTATAAGTATTTTCCAGAATATTGTACTAAAACCGTATACCTTTGAATAAAATACTGACTCTTAAATCGATTAGCTGCTATTACTAGTTTGTATTTGTTTCTTAACGAGATTATTTAAAATTAAATTTTGACGACTCCGTAGTACAGTGGCTAAGCATTTGACCGTAGGTTCGAATCCTGCAAGTTTTTGTACGGTTTACAAATATTTTTTTCGGGTTAGGATATATGGGTTTGTGCAGTTGATGTATGTAACCTGCCTCCACCATACAGGAGAAAACCCTACTAGGCGGTAACATATTTAAAAAGAATAAAATAATATGATGACCATGCTGGTCAAGTTCAGAGGAATTGCGTATTTTAACCTTAGAAGCACGTAACATTTGACTGCGTTTACTTGTATAGCATCATCCGCAATATGGCTATCAAAATATAAATATTTGAAAGAGTTACATAAATTTATGTAACTCTTTATGTCAAAGTTTTTCTGAGCATTGACCTTGATGCAATCATAGTGAGCAGCTAACCGTGACTGGTACGGCAAAATTGCAACCTGTTACACGCATTTGATAACTACCAGTAGGATTAATGGAAATGAAATTAGGATTAATGTGAGTAAAAATGATCGACAAATACTCCATTGTATGAATTCGTGTTTGGTTATTGTATAATACGAGGGTGGATTGAAAAGTACTCGGCCTAACCAAGAAAGTAAACACATACTAAATCAGTTATATTTTTATTTTTCTACATAATCACCATCAAGTTCAATACACTTTTGCCACCTCCCCTTCCAAGCATTTAGACCGTTGAAAAAAATGATTCTTCCTTAGAGTCAAAATATGCGTCTACAGCTGCTTTGACCTCGTCGTTTGTCGAAAATCTTTGACCTCCCAAGTGCTTTTTTAGGTTAGGGAACAGAAAGAAGTCTGATGGTGCCAGATCAGATGAATACGGCGGATGCGGTAACAGTTCAAAGCCACAGTTGTGAATTTCAGCCATTGACTGTACTGACGTGTGAACACGGGCGTTATCTTGATAAAACAGGACTTTTCTTCTGAGCATTCCTCGACGTTTTTCTTTTATTTCCTCTCGTAAACGACGTAGTAAGGTGCAGTAGTAATCAGAGTTTATAGTCTGACCCCTTTCAAGATAATCAATCATAATCACACCTTTCGAGTCCCAGAATACTGAAGCCATCACCTTATTTGCCGACAAAATCGACTTAGCCTTTTTAGGGGGTGGTGAACCAGGTCTTCTCCACTGTTTTGACTGTTGTTTTGTTTCCGGTGTACAGTAATGAACCCATGTTTCGTCTATAGTAACAAAACGATTCAAAAAATCATCTGCATCGACTTCAAATAACTCCAAACAGTCGCGTGAAATAGTCAATCGCGTCCTTTTTTGTTCAACTGAAAGCAGTCGCGGAACCCACCTCGCAGACACCTTGTGGAAACCCAACTCGTTGACAATGATGTTTTGAGTTCGTTCATAAGAGATGCCTATAATCTCGGCTATGTCTCTAATTTTTAATCTGCGGTCTCCCATTATTAAATCAAGTACTTTTTTAATATTTTCGTCAGTAGTTGACGTCGAAGGCCTTCCAGAGCGGGGTTCATCTTTCACACTCTCTCTACCACGCTTAAATTCTGCTATCCATTTTTTGACGGATGAATATGACAGAGCACAATCGCCTAATGTATTGACCATGTCATCATGGATGGCTTTTGATGATAGCCCCTTCTTATGGAGGTACTTAATGACGGCACGCTGCTCGATTTGCTCCATTCGCGGAAATTATGTCCGATTACTTTGTTAATAAATTTATAAAATCACAACTAATTATCGCACACGTTTCGAACTTCACACAATGAACTAGTCTGAACTGAACTAAATAATGTGGGTAGATTTGATGTTTTGAATTGAATGGATCTGTGTTAGGCCGAGTACTTTTCAATCCACCCTCGTATGTTTAGTGCGTATCTTGACCTTCTCGCCATCGCATGTGCTCTATTATTTCTGACTTTTGGCTACAAAATTCTATTTCACATCAATCAAAATGCACAAGTCAAGAGTCCAGTAGAATGCGAAATAGAATTTTGTAGCCAAAAGTCAGAAATAATAGAGCACATGCGATGTGTAAGCACCGTTTGTCTCGCTCAATCAGCTTAGAATTGGTCCAAACAAGGCGAGCAGGTAGTACAGTAAAATTTTCAAAGGCGACAAATGTACTTACCTAATAAGGACATGCAAAGTTAAAAAAAAACTATCTGCCAATAATTTAAGTAATTTTGTAATGATATGCCTACTTTTACACATTTATGGCTATAGCTCAGTAAGTAATGACATTAAGTACATAGTATGCTGATGTTTTAGAATCCTTATGATATAGGCAAACTTTTTGAATGGTTGGCCACACAGATCCTATACGTTTTTTTTTCACCACAGGTGCTCAAACTTAGCAGTTAAATAAAGTTAAAATTTTAAACTTATGTTTAGTGCCGTCTTGCAAAATACTACCCATAGTAGTTGAAAACTTTTAAGGGTAATTTAGAAACACCATTATTAGGGAACACATTAAAAGAAAAAAAATCCAATCTAGCCATTAAACTGCGGACGTGATGACCACGAGTGTGAGCAGAAGTAAGAATTTTCAGAATTTTATAAAACATGGCGTAGACCGCGAACCGTTCGGGATAGAATTTTTTTTTAGAGAACGGAGGCCACCTCCCCTCTGCTCGAACACGTACGTACCAGATTATCCACCATTACTGGGACAACCTGTATATATATATATATATATATATATATATATATCATAATTACAGCCCTTCACAAGTTCTTTGCTGAACATAGGCCTCCCCCAAAGAATGCCACAAAGCACGGTCCTGAGCCACCTGCATCCATCGACATCTAGTGGGGGACGCCCTACACTTCGTCCGCCGGTGCGAGGCTGCCACTCGAGATCCTTTTATCCCCATCCGTTGTCGGTTCTTCGAGATATATTATGGCCGTCCCATTGCCACTTCAGCTTATTAATCCGTTGTGATATGTCAGTCACTCTGGTTCTACTGCGGATATCCTCATTTCTAATTTTATCACGCAGAGAAACTCCGAGCATAGCCCTCTCCATTGCTCGCTGAGCGACCTTGAGCTTCCTCATCCGGCCAGCAATGAAGGACCACGTCTCAGTTCCATAGGTCATCACTGGCAACACGCACTGGTTGTACAGACTCGTTTTCAAGTTTTGAGGTATACCTGACGAGAAGATATGCCGTAATTTCCCAAACGCTGCCCAACCGAGTTGAATCCGTCGATTGACCTCTCGGTCAAATTTGGACTTACCTAGTCGGACTATTTGTCCCAGGTGAACATACTCGTCAACAACTTCGAGCTTAGTGCTCCCAACAACTATTGATGTCATTGAGCATAGTGCTTAGGTTCTCCAGCGATTCTGCCATAAGGACTATATCGTCGGCAAATCGAAGGTGAGTGATGTACTCGCCATTGATGTTAATACCGTATCCTTTCCAGTCCAGAAGCTTGAAAACGTCTTCCAAAGCAGCGGTGAAGAGTTTCGGGGATATCACGTCACCCTGTCTTACACCTCTCTGCAATTGGATAGGTTTCGTACTCTGGTTCTGTACTCGGATAGCCATCGTAGCCCTACTGTACAAAGCACTTCGATATACCGACAGTCAACTTGGCACCGCTGAAGGGACTGCAGCACCGCCCAAATTTCGACGGAATCAAAGGCTTTCTCATAGTCCACATACGCCAGACATAGTGGCAAATTGTACTCCTCGGACTTCTGTACAATTTACCGTAGGGTATGTATGTGGTCTATGGTGCTAATGCCCTTTCGGAAACTGGCTTGTCCGGGAGGAGTCGTCAAGTCTGCGCGCGAGACGATTCGTAATGACTTTCGAAAACAGCACGTAGACGCGGCTCAGAAAGGAAATCGGTCTGTAGTTCTTCAAGAGAGCGTTGTCGCCTTTCTTGAAGAACAAGACCACCGCACTTCTGCTCCACACCTCCGGTGTAATGCCACCATGGAGGACGGAATTAAAGAGCTTCTGAAGGACTTCAAGTACCGGTTTTCCCACCCGCTTTCAGAAGCTCCGCTGTAATTCCATCCTCGCCTGGGGCCTTGCCGTTTTTAAGGTGCTGGAGAGTCATTTTAATCTCGCTCAGACTGACGTCCGGGATATCTTCGGAATATTGTCGGATAAGTCTCGCTCTTGGATCGTTACTCACACTTCCGTGTGGCTCCAACGATGATGTGTACAGCTGCCCATAGAACCTCTCAATCTCCCACAAAATCTCAGGTTTTCCGGAAACGACGCTGCCACACTCGGTCTTCAGCTTCGACAGTTGGCTCTTTTTGGCAGACAAATCACTAGCAAAGACTTTGGAGCTCTACTTCCGCTCGATCGCTTCTTCAATACGAGCAGTATTAAAGTTACGTAAGTCCCGCCGCATGCATTTGGAGATCTGTCTGTTCAGTTGCCTGTACGCTGTCAAATCTACTGAAAACTGCAGCTTCATATCCCGTCTAACAGCCATGAGAGTGTGATCGAAGAGTTTTTGTGTTCTTCTGCGGCGGGTCTTGCTAAACTTAGGTCCGACCGCATGGACAGTTTCCACGAGCCTGTCATTCATATCGTCCACTGCATTGCAATCTTCTAGGCACTGAAAACGGATTCATAGCTCGAGCTGAAAGGTTTCGGGACTTTGGATTAGAGCACGAGGGGGACGGAGCGTTGAGTTCATCAGACGTGACCTCTCCAACTTATCGTTTAGGTTCAGTGTGCCTCTCATCATTCGGTGATCGCTGCCGGTTTTCACCCTCGCGATCACTGAGACGTCACTGGACAGTTGTCGTCTGGTCGTCGTAATGAAATCAATCTCATGTTTTGTCGAACCGTCAGGGCTCAACCAGGTCCGCTTTCTGTGGGGCCGCTTCTGGAAGAAAGAGTTCATCATAAAGAGTCCCTCTTTCTCCATGAAGTCGGCCAGCTGCTGGCCCCTTGGGTTCCGTTTCCCTATTCCGAATTTACCTACTTTCAGCTTACCGTTCTATCTTGTACCTAGTTTTGCGTTGAAGTCCACGATTAACACCGTACCGTGGGTTTTGGCGGAATGTATGACTCTAGAGATGTCTTCATACATCTCCTCCACCTCCTCATCGGGGTGTGCCGAGGTTGGTGCGTAGACCTGTATGACCTTCAGCATATACTGTTTGGTGATTCTGAGTATAAGGTACGCAACCCTCGTCGACCCACTCCCAATCTTTACAATGTTGTTAACGAGTGACTTGTGGACGATAAATCCGACACCTCCTTGGGACGGATGGTCGCCCTCCCGGTGATAGAACAAGTTGCCGGATTACTCCCACTTCTTTTTTTAATAGTATAAGGGTGATAAACGAACATACAGCTCACCTGATGGCAAGATACGATAACATTCAAAATGCCCACGAGGACTAAAATGGAAAGCCTTATTTTCAGTAATAAGGATCTCCGGTTCTCTACTCTCAAAATTAAAAACACAGCAGTATTAATAGGCTATTTTTCGCTGGTATTCCGTGAAAACGTGGTCCTTCTCCGGTCGAGCCGACCCATTCGTGGTACAACTATAATATATCTGCAGTATGTCTCGACCACGTATATCCTGCGCGATCTCCTCTCTTTTCTGAGGGGGTTCTAGCGTATGCGTGTTGACATAATTTACATGTTTTCGAACTATAGTTTTTTAATAGCTTAGAGCTTAGACATGCAGGTTTACTCACGATGTTTTCCCTCACCTCCGAGCATATGGTAAATTAGAAATTGCAATTAACAATTTATTTTGTAAAGGCGGGAATTGAACTCAAGTTTGTAAACATTAGTGCAACAAACTGCGTTTTAGTCAGTTCCAGTAAAATTAAATTGTTAAATTAAATTAATTGAATTCACATTGAAGTTCGACCATAGTTCTACGAAGCTCCTTCCGAAGTAGCACACAAGTGGTATTACAAAGCACTACAGGAGTCGCTTAGCAGGTATATGTAATGGCTTTAGCTTCATAGTCAAGTGCTTCAGTAGCGATAACTTCTCAATCGCTTCTATGCCACTGAAAAGGGCCCACTTTATACGGGCTTCAGTGCTACAGTAGCGATACGATAGCGGCATGGTGAGCTTGTAAAGCGATACAGTTTTAAAAACAAAAACAAAACACTATTTTTATCTATACATCTATACTTATAAATAAAATTAAAGTGCCTGTGTGTAATAATTATCTGAATAACTGCCTTATATTGAGTTGAAAAATAGCCCCTATTTGCATGAAAAAGGACATGAATAACTATTTTTAAAAATTTTGTCTGTCTGTCTATATAAACGGGCTAATCTTCGAAATGGCTGAACCGATAGTAATGAAACTTTACAAACAGATAGAGAGCAATGCCTAAGTTATATATTATCCGAAAATCTTTGAGATTTTTAAAAGAAAAAGGAAAAGAAGGTTAAATTCTTGAATAAATCTTTGATTATTTTAAATCTAACTTATTTTAAATTTAACGCCATTGATAGACATTATATATATTGCAGTCCTTATGAAAAAGAATATACGAGGAATTCGGAAGCGTACCAATTTTGGTAGAATTCTATTTTCGTTCAGGGACATTCCAAACAGGCCGGCTGCGGCGGGCTGAACGCATTTACAGCATCGCTTTCTTGTTAAATTTTGTATTTTTGAATGTATTTACAAAGTTGAATGTATTTTTGTCTCAAGAAACTTAAGGAGCAGTAGTAGCTTATTACTAAAAACTAGTGTCAGCAGTCTATACAAACTCAATTATTTTGTATTATTTATATACTTTCAATTGTTGTCACTTAGTGGAATTCTATCTTCATTTATGTAGGATTTGAGCATGAACTTATTATTTATTTTCGTACGCCTCATAACGCGTTATTAGGTACTGTATTATTCTCGACACATCTGGTCAAGCAATTTTGTTTTCTTAAAATTCTTCTATCATAACCATATTGCACTTCTACAATAATAATATGAGTTGCCGTATATAAAGAAAACCCTCGAATTAATCCATTTTATATTTTCAAAAAATTATTTAATATTGCAAATTTGAAAAAAGACGGTTTAAAAAAATTATGTGGTCGTCCTGATGTGGATTTTGTATGTGGTCACGATAACTCCCAAAAAATTGACGTATAAACGTACAAAACCCGGTGTTGATACACCGGATTTTCTTTTTATTAGCTTCAGAATCATTTGATTCCCTATTTCATATCAATAGCCTAGTACGTGTAGTTTGTTAATATTTTTTTTTTATAGGATAAGGGTGACAAAAAGCACACAGTCCACCTGATGGTAAGTGATTGCTGCGGCCGATAGACATCTACATCTATCCTCGTTTGCGAATCAAAATGCAGATGCGTTGTCACCCGTGAGGACTAAGATGGGATGCCTCATTTCCAGTAAAAAGGGCCTCCGGCCACCTGCGCTCACCAAGCGAAACGCAGAGGTAAACCTCTACTTCACGCTGGTATTCTGTGAGGTCGTGGTACCACCCCGGTTCGAGCCGGCCCATCCGTGCGACAGCAAAAGCTGCCGCGTGGCTCTACCACTATTAGAAATTTGTTTGTTGTTAATAAAATGATTGTCCATTTTTATTGTTATTAAAAATTTAAAGGCGCTTTAATATTTTTTTAGCCCTTGAAAGACAAAGGACAAATGTACCAGACAGCCTATATCGATTTTATACTTTGTGTAATCTATTTATTTTGGTGAACATTTTTTTTCCTGTACAGTGCCTTTTAATATGCATAATAGAGCGCTAAATTTAAAACACAAAAAAATTAAAACACGTAAATAATATATTTTAAAAGTCTCGAATCAGGAAAATTATTAAAACAGGTGAACCCGACTGATATATTAACTATAAAAAAAAACACTTAGAATATTATAATACACTTTTACTCCGATCAATGACTATACTATTATTAAATCTTTAACCAATTAACGGATCTGAGACGTGGTCCTTCACTGCTGGCCGTATGAGGAAGCTCAAGGTCGCTCAGCGGGCTATGGAGAGGGCTACTATGCTCGGAGTTTCTCTGCGTGATAAACTTAGGAATGAGGATATCCACATTAGAACCAGAGTAACCGACGTAGCCCAACGGATTAGTAAGCTGAAGTGGCAGTGGGCCGGCCATATAGTTTGAAGAACCGACAACCGATGGGGAAGAAAGGTTCTTGATTGGCGGCCTCGTACCGGTAGGCGCAATGTAGGGCGACCCCCCACGAGATGGAGTGACGACCTGTAAGACATGCAGGAAGTCGATGGATGCAGGTGGCTCAGGTCCGTGCTTTGTGGCATTCCTTGGGGGAGGCCTATGTTCAGCAGTGGACTTATGAAAGGCTGTAATGATGAACCAATTAACTTAGGCTTTGCTCGTTGTTAGAAAATAATTCTCAGGGAAGTAACCTGTCTAGAAATTAAATACAAAATTCCATCCAAATCCTTAGAGCTGATTCCGAGAAACCAATTACATAAATAGTTGCATAAATGTATACAAGAATAGCTCACTTATGGTAATAGGATAACACTAGAGTAAGAATTTTTTTTTAATTGTTCCTTGCAATTTTTCGTGGTATAAATGCGTCGACTCGTCCGGGTTTCGAGAGAGTGGTTTTCACGGAACCTCTTACTTCCAATTGAATCAAAAATTATTTCTGTTTTCCAATCCTATGACTTGGTGAAATATATATTCTTCTTCTTGTTATCATGATAACCTAACACACGCTAACATTCTATGCTTATTTATGAAGTCATATCGAATAGGGTAGTGGACACTTATGTGAAATGAAATAATAGTCTTAGAGCTGGCGACGAATTTTCGGAAGGTTCTTTTGGCAAGTTTAAATTGTGAAAAAACATAATTTCGTCAATTAGCGAATCTAGTTGCGCGAGTCTGGCAGAGCGTTTGCGGTTATTTCGTTACTATTTAAGTTACTTATTACGTTACTCGACCGGGGTAGGACCAAGCTTTCACAGAATACCAATGTTAAATAGCAGCTTAATGCATTTTTATATTTTTTGGGAAATTTAATACAATATTTTTGTAGAGGTCTGGTAATACATTATAACCGACAAAAACTTCTGGGATTATTTTTTATTGAATTTATATAAAACTAAATTAAAAGATAAAAAAGAAATAAATTTGCCAAAAATATTTTTTTTCATTTTTTTTTGCCAATGTTTTACGCTGTGCAGTAACGAAATAACCGCAAACGTTCTGCCAGACTCGCGGGAGTGGATTCGCCAATTGACGATTTTTTTTTATAGGATAAGGGTGACAGACGAGCACACAGTCCACCTGATGGTAAGTGGTTACTGCAGCCCATAGACATCTACATCTATCCTCTATTACAAACTAAAATGCAGATGCGTTGTCATCCGTGAGAACTAAGATGGAATGCCTCATTTCCAGTTAAAAGGATATCCGGTTCTCTACACTCACCATACGAAACACAGCAGCGTTAAATTGCTATTTTACGCTGGTATTCTGTGAGAGCGTGTTCCTTCCTGGGTCGAGCCGACCCATTCGTGCTACAACTATACTACTAATATAGCTGCAGTATGGCTCTACCACGTATAAATATTTTTTCACAATTTCAACTTGCCAAAAGGTCCTTCCCAAAATTCGTCGTCAGCTCTCAGACTAACGCTTTTTACGAGCTGTTGAAACTAGTTCTATAGGAATTTAATGACGTCATAGTATCACTTGTAGTAAAATTTGCATTGTATCAAATGATATGTTGTGTAGTAATTTACCGAGTTCAATTGAGTGATGAGGATTCAACAATTAATTCGTTCCATTTGCGTTGAAACGTCAAGTACGTAATATGCTAGTATTATAGCGTCTGCCTGATTTCTATATATCAATTTCGAAACAATTCATATACATAATGGGGTCATTAATAATAATTCCAGCTTTGATATTACGGCAAAATTGTTCTTGGTTCTATGCTCTACTGTAACTGTTTACTGATAGATTTTAACATGGTAGAGCCACGCTGCAGCTATATTACATATTGCATTACGGGTCGGTGCGACCGGGGAAGGCCCATGATTGTATAGAATACCAACGCAAAATAGCAGCTTAATGATACTGTGTTGTTGAGAACCTGAGACCACTTTTACTGGTAAGGTTTTTGTTACGTTGTAGAGCCATGCTGCAGCTTTATTATGGTTGTAGCACGAATGGGTCGGCTCGACCGGGGAAGGACGACGCTCTCACAGAAAACCAGCGTAAAATAGCAGCTTAACGCTGCTGTGTTTCGTATGGTGAGTGTAGAGAACCGGAGACCCTTTTTACTGGCAAAGAGGCATTCCATCTTAGTCCTCACGGGTGACAACGCATCTGCATCTTGAGTCTTTATTGAGATAGATATAGATGTCTATGGGTCACAGTAACCACTTACCATCAGGTGGACTGTGTGCTTCTTTGTCACCCGATCCTATAAAAAAAGGAGGCATTCCATCTTAGTCCTCAGGGGCTTCAAATCCCGCACGGAACAAGTATTTGTATGGCCTAAAAACAATTGTTGCGGGTAAAAAAAATGTTGTCCAATTTACGTACCTATGTAAACTTTCTACATGATACAGGAGAAAATTCTAGTGTGGGGGTAACGTGTGAAAAAAAAGGGGGAAAAAATGACTAAGTTCTTTGTTCCGTTGTACATTGAAATCGTCACTCTTCGCAGGTAGATTGGAAATCTTAGTCACTTTGACGCTTCGACCCGGCGAGTCTAGGTATAAGTAAAGAACCATAACTAGAAAATAAATGGACTTTGACGACACGGAGTCATAGATTATTTAGATCCATCCCAGGGTGAGGGTACTAACGATGACCACTTTTCAGCTTCCGCTTTTGTGAGCGTCTGCATGCGGCAGTTCGACGACGCGACGTCCATCACCGTCGCCATCATCATTGTGGTGACTGTCGCCTTCGTTCAGGAGTACCGCTCGGAGAAGTCATTGGAGGAGCTCAATAAGCTAGTGCCACCATCATGCAATTGGTAAGAAATATTTTGTATATATATTTTTTCGAACCAGCCAGTGGTAAATTAACACTCACTGTCTGGTTTCGAGGCACAATAGTAAGACAATAGCAATGTACCATATGTGGCTCATGGGACAATGACTGGGTAAAACATAAGAGTTACTTTCAACAAATATTACGAAACTGATTTTTTTATTCAATATAGATTATTAATAATAATTACTCAAGTCACTGTTTTGTTTAATTTGCCACTGGTTCGGAATAAAACCTCTGTCCTAAGAAGAGAACCAGCAAGAAACCCAGCGGGACATAATTTGAAAAAAATAAAATAAACCGCGTACAGTTATATATGATACACAATTAACAACGCAAATAAATTAGAAATGCTCAGGGGCAAAAATCTAGATTAACTAAAATAATAATAATTAATTATAATAATAATTCTAAATTATTTTTTTATTATTAAGCTATTAAAATCTTTTATAATCTGTATTGCATACAAAAAGCTTTTATTTCAATGTCTTATGTTTTTTTTTATTGTTTTTGATTACTCAAATTTGTAATGTCAGGGTATTGTGTGATAGTAGGTGGTAAGACTCCTCTCCAGTCTAGGAATCAGCCTCTTGGCTTGTATTTGTACCACCTCTACGCGGTAGACCATACTCTCACACAATACCAGTGTAAAATGAAATGAAATTTGTTATTTATTTTCTCACCACAAAACTACATAGTATGCTGTAACACCAGTGTTCATTAATAGCTCTTTTAACAGAAATGTCTGTAGATCGTTGGTGCCTGATGTAGGGTTATTAAAACCTCAGTTACAGGTCACCAGTCTCCATCTTCGTTACAATTAATTACTATAGATTTTAAGGTAAAAACTGATACCACACATCTACATAGAAGTGGATGCGTATTAAAATAGCGCCATAATGTTGCTGTGTTTTTTACGATAACTGCGTGAGAACTGGAGACTAAGCCTCTGCTGTCTGTCCGTCCGTCCGTCCGTCTGTCAGCGGGCTATATATTCATCATCGTCATTATTACAGCCCTTCATAAGTCCACTGCTGAACATAGGTCTCCCCCAAGGAATGTCACAAAGCATGGTCCTGGGCCACCTGCATCCATCGACTTCCTGCATGTCTTACCAGGTCGTCACTCTATCTAGTGGGGGGCGCCCTACACTTCGCCTACTGGTACGAGGCTCCCACTTTAGAACCTTTCTTCCCCATCGGTTGTCGGTTCTTCGAGCTATATGGCCGGCCTACTGCCACTTCAGCTTACTAATCCGTTGGGCTATGTCGGTTACTCTGGTTCTACTATATATTATGATTACTTATAAGTATATAGTTGAAATTTTCACTAAACGTGTATTTCTGTTGCCGCTATAACAAAAAATAATAAAAATTACAATAAATTCAAAATTAAAAGGGCTCCCCTACCAGAAACGTGTATTACGATGGTACGGAACCCTTCATGTGCGAGTCCGATTTGCGCCTGGCCAGTTTTTTTATTGGTAATGAGACAGTATCTTAGTGTTTAAGATAACGAATCTACATTTTGATTTCTATTTGATGATATAATAATATTATGTAGATGCCTATAGGGAACATCCTCCACTTTTAGGTTGACTATTCTATAAAAAAACTTTTTTCTGCCAAGCAACAGTACCTAAATTGCCATATTGACTATCCCTAAAGTATAAAAAAATATTAAAATCGGTCCAAGATTGACGTTGATATCTCGTAACATGCTTATGACAGTGTAAAGAATATCCACAACCCCATCTCGTACCGTGGGTGTCGTAAGAGGCGACAGAGGGAAAGAAACAAGATGGGCAGCAGCGTCTTCCTAATAACAATTAAAACTAAATAACTGCGGTTGCCAACTCGCCTGAAAAGCGTGGCAACTTGGCTAATATTCCCCCTATGAGACAATCTATGGGGGAAGTCTTTATTCTGCAGTGGACTTTAATAGGCTGTAACGATAACGGATACATAAAAAAAAACCGGTAAAGTGCGAGTCGGACTCGCGCACCGAGGGTTCTGAACATATCTGTAGGTATTTAAGTTTAAAATTATTAAAAATATTTTTATTATATGATGTAACTAAAAATTTATGCTTTTCGCAATTTTTCCTTTATCTGTGCTATAAAACGTTGCATCGTACCGAATTTCAAGATTCTGAGTTCACGGGAAGTACCCTGTAGGTTTTGATTCACTTGCGAATGTCGAAAATTTGCGGCATAAACGGCTGTATCTTTAGATTGCGTTTCTTAGAAGTTTGATTTTTTCACAGCTCTACGGGACAGTAGACTTGAGTATTTGATATGAATTTCAGCTTGATACCTCCACGCGTTCCTGAGAAAAAGGGTCTTGACAGACAGACAGACAGACGGACAACAAAATGATCCTATAAGGGTTCCGTTTTTTCCTTTTGAGGTACGAAACCCTAAAAAGAGCAAATAGTCGAATTGCAAACACAAATTGAGAACCTCCTTCTTTTTTTTTGAAGCCGGTTGAAAAGGAGGAGGTTTTCAATTCGACTATATGTTTTTTATGTGTGTTACCTGAAAACTTTTTTCTAGGTGAACCGATTTTGATGATTCTTTTTTTATTTGAAAGTTGGCACTTCTCAAATTTGATCGAGATCTAACCAGTAGTTTTTGAGTTATCCTTAATAATGCGTATTTAATTGACTTTGACAACATTGATGATGTTCTCATTTTATATAATATATTGAAGTCGATTTAACAAAATTTGTAATTTTACCACTTGTTTTTGAAATCGGCTAATTAGTGAGCGATAACTTCATGCAATAAAAATTTGTCACGCTCACGTGCAGTTTCAAATCAATTCATTACGGCTTTGTCGTTTCCACGGCGGCCGGCGTGTTAGTAAAACATAAAACTATCGATAGATGTAAACGCGAAGTACTTTTAAAGAGTAAAAAAAAATCAATCGTCAACTTTCTAGCGGAACTATAAAATTGAAAAAGAAACAACACGATAAATGGAGCTAGAATTTACTGGTTTCATATATGAAGCAGTTAATTAGTACACTATAATGACGGCTCCGTGGCGCAGTGGCTTAGCAATGAGTTGCTACGCTAAGGGTCGCGGGTTCGATTCCCGCACGGAACAAGTATTTGTATGGCCTATAAATGATTGTTCTGGGTCTCGATGTTTGTCCTTGTAGAATATGTGTACGTAAACCGCGATAAAGGAGAAAATCCTTGTTTTTTTAACAAATACAATTAAATAAAGTTATACATTATTAAAATCGATCACTAACGAATGGGTCGGCTCGACCGAGGAAGGACCACGCTTTCTCAGAATACCAACTTAGCTGCTGTGTATCGTATGAACTTAGACCTCAAGGTTGACAATTTGATTTTAATCTATACATATAATAAATCTGTATAAAAGTCGTGTCTTTAATTCCAATATATTCTTGAAAAAACAAGTCCAGGGACTAAATAAAGGGTTCTGAAGACAAATTAGTGGTTTTTACAATTTTTGTCTGTCTGTCTGTGTATTCCGGATTCACGCAAAAACTACTGGTCCGATTTAAATGAAATTTTGTATGTAGGTAGTTAGTAACCCGGGGAAACTTATAGGCTACTTTTTATCCGACTACTAAACTTCAAAAAAGAAGGTTAAGTATTTTTCCTTCCTTTAGATATTAATTTTTTATTATATCTTAGTTATAGGCGGGTTGCGGGTGTTTTTAAAATAAATACATATTTATAAATAAAGTTTAAAATATAGTTATAACCTTGATAAAATAATTTGAAACTACACCGATTTTAGTTATCAAAACAGAGCCATCTGCCATCAAATGGAAAAAGTACTATATTTTGCCTTCATTTACTAATAAATTAATTAAATAATATAAATAAGTTTTATATGTTTAAATAATTAGATTTTTAAAATTATTTAAAAATTCTAATAATTAGTTTTTTAGTATTTTTGTTATATTATTTTAAAAGTGTAATAATTTTAATAAATAATAGTGACATCTATCAAAATATGATAATTGATAACCTTTTATTTCAGTTACTAATCAATATATAAACTGATTCAAACTGGTCTGTCTGCAATTATTGCAAAATGTTCATTATCATTATAGTTAGATATACATTATAATAAGTGGTAGAGCCATGCTGCAGCTATATTAGTAGTATAGTTGTAGCACGAATGGGGCGGCTCGACCGGGGAAGGACCACGCTCTCACAGAATACCAGCGTAAAATAGCAGCTTAACACTGCTGTCTTTCGTATGGTGAGTGTAGAGAACCGGAGACCCTATTTACTGGAAACGAGGCATTCCATCTTAGTCCTCACGAGTGACAACGCATCTGCATTTTCATTCGCAAACGAGGATAGATGTAGATGTCTACGGGTCACAGCAACCACTTATCATCAGGTGGACTGTGTGCTCGTTTGCAACCCTATCCTATAAAAAAAAATAGAAATAAACTCGTAATACCGAAAAAAGAAAAACACAGGGACACAGTGTATATTCTTCTTATTCAGTTTATGAAATATCCTTTAAGTTGGTCTAATATTGGAGGAGGAAATGGTAGAGCCAAACTTCGAATTACGCCTTTTTACTTAGGCTATTCAGTCGGATCTGCAGCTGTCCTTATCGGCCGCCGAGCGCTCTCAGAGCGACAGCGATAGTTTCTTCAAATACCTAATTTTCTAAAGTCTCTCGGCCCTCATTTCCTCTTAATACTAAGATAAAACACCTCGTCACCAGTAAAAAGGGGTCTCCGATTCTTGGTACTCACCATACATACCACAAGTGCAGTCCTTCCGCGATCGAGCCGACCTATTCATGCTGCAGCCCTAATACACGTGCAGCGTGGCTCTACCATGTTAAACATAAAATCCACGTACATAAATTTATCGGCGAAGCCTTAACTCTTTCGGCGAAGCTGACAACCATGAACGTTTTTTGTGCCGAACTTGACTCATTTTTCATATTTATATTTCTGGTGGGTGGCGTGTTTATTTTATATTAAGAATGGACTTGTCCATTTGGGTTCGTACTACTCTTTTATTTATTATATCTGCCGATATCTATCTGTATATGCCGCTTACATTGCAACAATTGCTATGCCTTGGTATGAAAGATAAGAGAGCCTGTCTCTAAAATATACATAGCGTCATGCCCGTAATCCCCGAGAGGTAAGGTAGAGCCCAAAGAACAACGAGTTACTTGGACTACATTTGGCGAAAAATATGGATTTAGATGGATAATTGTGAAAGAATAGGTAGTTAGCCCATCCACAAAATCAGAAACCCAATATCCCATTATTCTAGGCCAGTACCACACTTGGCACATTTATTTTCGTTATAAGTCCCACATAAACATGGGACCTATTAAGACAAATCATAGTCAACTATGAAGGATATATTCTACTATCTATGAACAAATTCATTTCAGTCGTTTTTGGTGGCAACATATCTTTGGCCTTTTCCGTTTGATGTTTTACACGTGGCAGAGCAACGTCGCAGTTATATTATTCATACGAAACACAAAAACATTAAACTGCTATTTTACGCAGCTTTATGTTGCTGTTACGTATAGTGAGTATAGAGAACCGAAGATCTTAGTCCTCAGGGGTGAAAACGCTATGTCGTGCGGTGTCCCACAGGGTTCGGTTCTGGGGCCGCCCCTGTGGAACATCGGTTACGACTGGGTGCTGCGCGCCGACCTCCCTACCAGCGTCAGCGTAGTTTGCTACGCTGACGACACGCTGGTACTGGCACAGGGGGGGGGGGGGTCGTACGAGGCGGCGGCGGAAACTATGACACGCGGGGTTGCGATAGTCGTTGAGAGGATCCGGCAGCTGGGTCTTGAGGTGGCTCTGCACAAGTCCGAGGCCATGCACTTCCATGGTCCTCGGAACAGGCCACCACCGGGATCCTCAGTGATGGTATGAGGGGTATCCGTCGGCGTCGAGTTGACGTTGAAGTACCTAGGACTCGTCCTTGACGGCCGATGGAACTTCGTTGTTTGTTTTAGCACTTCCGATGTTTGGCTCCCAAACTGGAACGGACCGGGGCTGCCTTCAGGCGGCTCCTGCCGAACCTGGGGGGGCCAAACGCCTCCTGCCGGAGGCTCTACGCGGGGATTGTGCGGTCCATGGCCCTTTACGGGGCCCCGGTGTGGGCGCGTGGTTTGGCGCGGCTTGCCGTCCACCACCTGAACGCGCCCCAAAGGGTGGTCGCCGTGAAAATGGTTCGCGGCTACCGCACGATCTCCCGCGAGGCGGCGTGCCTCCTTGCCGGATTGCCGCCATTGGATCTGGAGGCGATAGTCCTCGCGCGCCTGCACGAATGGCGTGCGGAGGCACTATGCCGGGGGAAACCCCGCTGCCGCGGCAAGTTGTCGTGCAGCGGACAGACTTCCGGCATGATCTCATGGCGACATGGAGAGAGCGACTGTCGCAACCCCGTGCTGGGCACGCCACTATAGCGGCGATAAGACCCCTCTTTGAGGAGTGGCTTGAGAGACGCCACGGCGTCCTCACCTTCCGCCTAACGCAGGTCCTCACCGGACACGGTGTGTTCCGGAGGTTCCTGCACCGAATCGGGCGGGAGGAAACGCCCGGGTGCTCCCACTGCGAGGATCGACCGGAGGACACGGTGGAGCACACCGTGGAGGTGTGCCCTGCTTGGGCGGAGCACCGCCGTGTCCTCGTAGCGGCGATAGGCGGCGGCGGCCTCTCGCGTCCGGCCCTGGTCGAAGCCATGGTCCGGAGCGAGACGGAATGGGATGCCGTCACCACCTTCTGCGAAGCAGTGATGCTAGCGAAGGAGGTGGCGGAGCGGGAGAAGGAGAGAGCAGCAGCTTTCCTTCCCGGCCGCCGCGGGAGACGCCCCGGGCGTCGGGGGCTACGTCGTGGCCCCCGGCCACCGTAGGCGCCGGCCTGTGGACGGCGAGCAATGGGTAGCTTTCCGTCCGTCCGTCTAACGACGACAGGCCATGTCGACGGCGCGTTTTGTTTCACGCGCGCCTCAAAGAGCTGTCAGCAGCGTGAAGGGGCCCGCAAGGGCCGACGCCTGCCGGGGCTGCGGGCTGTTCGAAAGAGATACCGCGGCTCCGGAACGTAAGGGCACTGAAGGAACACGGATGGTTTTTAGTCAGTAAAAGTCTGACACTCCTTTCCGCTCCACCCAGAGCGAAAGGCGTCATTTGATGATTTTCCATCCGCAAAAAAAAGGGGTGAAAACGCTTCTGCATTTTGATTTTTTTCATTTATAGATTCATATCAAAAGCATCCACTTACCATCATGTGGACTGTGTGCTCGATTGTGACCCTTATTCTATAAAAAAAAGTTAGTTACGATGTCTGTGGGCTGCATTAGTCACTTACTATTAGGTGGACTGTTCCTCACTCTAATCTATACAAATAAACAAAATTGAAGTGTCTGTTTGTAATGTCAAAATAACATCTTTTTACTAAATACGTATGAAAATATATACAGTACTTACAACAGAAACATAATTTTTAAAATATTTGTCTGTCTGTCTGACTGTACCGGTTAAACTCCGAAACGGCTGGACCGATTTTGACGGGACTTTCAGTGGCAGATAGCTAATATTATAAGGAGTAACTTAGGCTACTTATATTTTAGAAAAGGATTTAGGGTTCCGCGCAAAAACCGTCGTGGGGAACAGGTAGTATTATATAAAAAATACTGATGTAGACGATCTTTGGGCTATAAGCACACAATCACTATCTGAGTATGTGCTTGTTTATCACGCTAGTTAATAACGTAGCAATTTTGCTTAGTTTATTCCGAAACGAAAGCAGTATAGGTACGTAACTAATTATAAAACTGTGGAAACAAGAATAACAAATGTAGTTCGCAGTTTTAACGAGATCTCATGTACAAAAGTTAACGTGAAATTGGTTTGAAATGCAGTTGTGTATGCCAGCGAGGTTGCCGGCGACAAATTTAAATTAAACTTTAATCTGGTTATGTTTATGTTTAGGTAAATGTTGGTTTAACTAAAATACAAGCGATGATTGCGATGCAGTTGTTTGTAAAGGAAGACTTTAAGGGAAGCCGTGTGGGATTACCTAATAATACTTATGTATGCATTGTATATATCCTTTTATTAACCTTTTAGGGACATGCAGGTTTCCTCACGATGTCTTTCTTCACCGCCGAACACTTGGTAAATCAATACAATACAATACTCATTATTGTACACCAAGGAAAGATAAAAATAACAAATAAATAAATAAACAACTATTGAGGGAAATACAAAGGGCGGTCTTATTGTTACATAGCAATCTCTTCCAGACAATCCAAAAAATGAGAAAAAGGACAATGGGTAGGGTGCACTAAAAAAAGAAATAAAAAAGAAATAAAGTTATACAAACTTATGCATTAAAAAGACAACATTCTTCAGGTAGATCAATGACCATAACTAAGCGGAGGAAGAGAGAGGGGTTAGAGAGGCATGTAGGGGTTAGAGGAACACATTTAAGGATTGAGTATTTTTAATTGACGGGGGTAAGGAGTTCCAAAGTCTTACTCCAAGAACAGAAAATTATTTGTCATAAAATGTCGAAGAGTGTACAGGACATTGGAGGGAAAGATTTTCTTTGGATCGTAAGGAAAAATTATGACAGAAACTGAGCAATTTAAAACGTTCTTTCAGATAGGAAGGACTTCATATATTAAATAAGACGAAGTAGAGAGCAGAAAGCATATGAGTATTCTGACGAAGACGGATTGGGAGCCACTTGAGCTTAGTGCGGTATTCTGAGACATGGTCATATTTACGAAGCCCAAATATGAATCGTATACGTATAGATTTTGGAGCCACTCAAGTTTGTTAAGTTGCTCTTCGGTGATATCAAGGTAACAAAAGTCAGCATAGTCGAGGATAGGGAGTAGTAAAGATTATGCAAGCTTAATTTTGGTAGAAATGGGTAAAAAGTAGTTAAGTACAAATATATTACGGGTCACTGCATTCATTTGGGGAGTCCAAGAAAGACGAATCCAAAAGGATACCTAAAATTTTGACAACGTCGTTATAAGGGATAGGAACACCAAAAAAATATAACGGGATGTAGTTGACATTTTTTATTTTAAAAATCATTCTTGAACTCCCAATAATTATGGCTTGGGATTTTAAAGGGCTCACCGTTAACGCAAAAGAACGACTCCAGTCGAGTATACATGCCAGATCCTTATTGATATATTCCACTGCTTTGGGAAAGTACTTCAATGGTTCTTTGTAAGTATATTTGAAGATCATCTGCATACAAGTGGTAGAGAGAAGATATTTGGGATGTAATCATATTAATAAAGAATGCGAATAAAAGGATCGGTATCTAGCCACGAAGAAAGTCTATCTTGGACTAGAATTCGTTGCCGGCGCCCATACAAATAACTATATAATCCCTAACAGGGTATCATAATCAACAGTATTGAAGGCATTGCTGAAATCCAGCAACACCAATGATGTGACTTGATGATTTTACATACCGTGGCGAGTTCAGATAGTTAAACTATAAAACTCTTAGTCCTTAGCTATACTGTGCAGAAACGGTTAATAATGTACTGTAATGGTTTTTATTTATTTTATTGCAGTCTCAGAGAAGGGAGCCTAGAACACTTCCTCGCTCGGAACCTAGTTCCGGGCGATATCGTCCACTTGAACGTTGGCGACAGGGTTCCAGCGGACTTGCGACTCTTCGAGTCGTCAGACTTGGCCATCGACGAGTCGTCTTTCACTGGAGAGACGGAACCGGCCGTCAAAAGTGTCCTGCCAAACAAAGCAGCCGCTGGCAGAGTGAATAAGGACAATATAGCCTTCTTGGGAACTCTTGTTCGTTGTGGGAATGCCAAGGTAAGTTTATCGGTACACCTTTTGTCTGCCAATTTTGTCCAACCGTAAGTAACTATTGCACTCGCCGTTTCTTTTTAAAATTTGGGTCTTGGGAAACAGAAAAACTCAACATAAATTTTTTGAATTCATAGTTAATATAGCATATGAATTTTCCCAAGGCGGTTCTAAAAACAGCAAACTAATCAAAAGGAAAAGTTTGCTTCGTCATTCGTAATGCGTACAGAAATGGAGTGGATGAATTTGCCAACGTCTGTCTTTCCTTCTGATTACAATTTCTTTTTATAGGATAAGAGTGACAAACGAGCACATAGTCCACCTGATGGTAAGTGGCTGCTGCGGCTCATAGACATCTACATCTATCCTCTATTACAAATCAAAATGCAGATGCGTTGTCACCCGTGAGGACTAAGATGGAATGCCTCATTACCAGTAAAAAGGGCCTCCGGCCACCTGCAAAATACAATGTCTTCAAGGCAAAAATGAATAGGTTTTTGTTGCGCTAAAATAGTGCGATCTGTCATCTAAGGCTTCAACTATCAGGTGGGATTGTTGTAAAACTGATTAAATGATTGCATCATTTAATCAGTTTATTCAATCAAATACACAATCAAATATCATATTACATGATTGTGTTTTTGCTAAGCTAAGAATCTCATTTTTAGGGCATAGTGGTAAGCACCGGAGAGCGTTCAGAATTCGGAGACATATTCCGCATGATGCAAGCCGAAGAGGCACCGAAAACTCCGTTGCAGAAGTCCATGGACACCCTTGGGGCGCAACTGTCCATGTATTCCTTCTGTATCATTGGCTTCATTATGATCACCGGCTGGCTACAGGGCAAAGCCATACAAGACATGTTCACCATCGGCGTGAGTTTAGCGGTGGCTGCTATCCCTGAAGGTATGTTTATATTAGTTAGTCAAATTAGATATAGGTGCAGCAATAAGTGAATTGGACCTTGTTGTGCAGAAATGTTTCGACCCACAAAAAAATAGAGATATTTAGAGTTGAAAGTCCTATCACATCTTGGATATAAATGTTGGGATTACATGTTATTTTATAAGTCTTACGTACTTGGAAAAACTGAAAAAAAAAGGAGACTTCACTTCGGAGAGATCATTCTTCTATTTAATTTATATTGTTTTAAAACGAAACGAAAATCTAAATGACGCTTAAGATGATTGTTGCAGTGATAGGTAGTGATTTTTGACGTCAATCTTAAACTTATTTAGTATTTTCGCACGACGAATTTGCGGAAGAAGTGTAAAGATTATAAAAATAAATAAATAAATAAAATGTTATTATGTTCTTTCCCAGGCTTGCCGATTGTAGTGACGGTGACTTTGGCGCTTGGCGTTATGCGTATGGCGAAACGTAACGCGATCGTAAAGAAGTTGCCAACTGTGGAGACCCTGGGGTGCGTCAACGTGATCTGTAGCGACAAGACTGGTAAGTGATTTAAAATTTAAATTTAAATTTGAATTTTAAATATCTGAATCATTTTGTCAATGCAATAATTTTCATGACGAATGTGTGGCCTACTGTTTAGAATCAGGTTATCTAGCTACTAGTCTTGATTTTTTAATTTATTTTGAAGTCATGTTTTCAATTCAAATTTAGTTTTCATCTGAAAGTTCCTAACAAAAAAATATTTTTAATTATTCACATTTTTTAATTTATGCAAAATTAAAAACATCATTATCATCATTACAACTTCTCACAAGTCACTTTTTGAACATTGGCTTCCTCCAATGAATGCCAGTATCGAGTTTTGATTCAATAAAATTTTATTAGAATTCATTCGAATTTCGAACACCCAAGACCGAAGCTAGTACACAATCGAATGGTGGTTCAAATTGGAATTATCAGAACATAGTCTTCAATTGTTGAAAAAATCTGCTTTTTATAAATTACAGTGTACAGTCATTGCTGTAAAGACAAAAGCATCTTAGCAATAGCTATAGTAATGACCCGTACATGTATAATCTAGTAAATTTTCTATATATATAAATAAAATTGAAGTGTCTGTTTGTAATATCAAAAGAACTTTCTTTTATTGAGCTATTGATTTATGTGCATCATGACTCGAATAACCATGTTTAAATTTTTTGTCTGTCTGTTTGCCCGGGATTGTCTTCGAAATTTCTAAAGCGATTGCGATTAAATTAGAAACCAGAAAGAGATAAGGAGAATTGCCAGGAGCGATTTAGGCTATAATTTATGTAAATAAACTTGGAGATTCTTTGTGAGATCGAAAAAGTTATAACATAAATAGATCCAAGTGAAGCGAAGCCGGGGCAGCTTGCTAGTTACAAACATATAATAGACGTGTTCCCCCTCGGTCCAGGTACGCTGACGAAGAACGAGATGACGGTGACGCAGCTGTGCGCGTCGGGCGGGCACATCGCGGAGGTGTCGGGCGCCGGCTACAGCGCGCGCGGCGACGTGCAGCTGCGCGCGTACAAGGGCCGCGACCTCACCGTGGCGCGCTCCGCGCTGCAGACCATGCTCGAGGTACACTTGTATACTCCTAACTGACAAACAACCAGATGATAAGTAGAAAAATGTAAGAGGATAGTAACTATATATAGTAACGGATGGGCCGGTTCGAACCGGGGTGGTACCACGACCTCACAGAAAACCAGCGTGAAGTAGAGGTTTACCTCTGCGTTTCGCTTGGTGAGTGCAGGTGGCCGAAGGCCCTTTTTACTGGAAATGAGGCATTCCATCTTAGTCCTCACGGGTGACAACGCATCTGCATTTTGATTTGTAATAGAGGATAGATGTAGATGTCTATGGGCCGCAGCAACCACTTACCATCAGGTGGACTGTGTGCTCGTTTGTCACCCTTATCCTATATAAAAAAAAACTACACAGATGGACTTTTAATAAGGAAAAGAAAGGTTTACTATGAATTAAAAAAAGAGATTTTCTTTTGTATCTTAAGGATGTTTTACACACATACATTGCACAAAGACAAACTTCTATACCGTGACCGCTCCACACGGAATTCGAAACTTTAATAAATTTTAATGTATAATCTGACATTGATTTTATTAGTATTATTTTTATTATTTATATTAAATCATTTAAAATTTTAGAATTTGTATGAATCTGGAACATTTTTTTAATTAAATCGTTAAACATCTTTTTTCAAAAGTAACAGTTTTATAGAAATTCTGGGTGACAAACGCGCACACAGTCCACTCGATATGTAAATGAGCAAACGGCGATAGTTTCCAACATCTATCTTCGGTTAAGAATCAAAATGCAGACACAATGTCACCAATGAATGACTAAGATGTAATGATTCGTTGCCAGTAAAGAGTAAAAAGGGTCTCCGGTTCTTGTTATTCGTTCACACACATTCCCGTGTTGAGAATTTTCGTGCGGAATTTTAAACAATTTATCTAACTTCATCTTTATCATCCTTTATTCTATACAATAAACACATGAACGCACACACGTACCGTATTTAAACTGTGACTTGAGTATTGAATTAGCAATCGCATGTCTGTATTTTTTGAAAAAAAAAGAAAACAAAACTGAAATGTTTCATTTGTGAACCTGTTTGTTGTCCCTGATAAAAAAAAATGATAATATATGTTGTGAACTGTGTCTTCAGAGTAGTAGTTCAATCAAAAACAATTCTATGTTACTGTCGTACATTACTTACCCGTGTACCAATATGCAATCATTGACACGTCATGAAAGAGTTATCTCATCATTACTGTACCTTAAAACCACTGCTCCTCCACTAACACTGCACTAAACTTCGTCACAGACTACCAAAAAGGACGCTTCTAAGCTTCCTGCATCTATCGAGCCACTACCAACTCTTCACTAACTTCATCTAGTGGGCTGGCCGAGTCTGGCTGAGGTCACTCGAGGGCATATTATAATAAACTACATGATCATGATCTTCACTTATCCTAATTAAGACTAAAGACTAAACGAAAGACTTTCTTTTTGTCATGGACTTGAATGACTACGATGCTGAGATACGACTAGGGCCCTCTTCATTTGAGTGTATATGGTGTAAAAATGTATTTATACTTTCGAATTTGAACATTATTGGTACTCAGGTATTGTGTATTAAGTAAAGATATTGGTAGCTGTAAAAAGTATACTCTGTGCTCTAGCACTAAGGACTATTTTCGTTTGTGCACAGGTCGGCGTTCTTTGCAACAACGCGTCGATCCGCGACGAAGTACTGTACGGGCAGCCCACAGAGGGCGCGCTGCTCGCATGTGCCTTTAAGAACGGCATGCACGATATACGGGAAGAATACACGCGTCTCCACGAGATACCTTTCAGGTGAGAGAGGTTTTTAAGGATTCTAAAAAATTGTATTGAGATGATTTCCTAAGATCCATAGTGCCGAAATCGTAACTAATGTTAATTACGTTTTTTTCTTCACCTGTTAGAAAAAGTCCACTGCTCTCAACATTGATCCCTCCTGTTGTAGATTTGCCTTTATTATCACGCTTGGCAGACGGATTGAGGAATAAAATAAGATAGAATATTTTTTATTCAATATAGAATTTAAGTAATAAAAAATCTTATAAAAGAAATGAATAAAACTGTAGTGGAAACAACCAGCAAGAAACCCAGCTGGACTTTTTTTCTCCAAAGTATAGTGTATAATAAGAACCGTTTTAAATGTATACAAACTACTTACAAAACCTATTATTAAAGAAACAGCTTGGAAGCGATCACCTCCTTCCCAGTGGTTATTCAACCATATATTCATTTAGCATAGTTAGCCTTTTTATACAGTTTTTGTTAAATAAAATAGATTTAAACTTGGTAATAGAGACTTTGTATATTTTCTAGGAATTTGTTCTAATAGCGTATGCATTGTCCCATGAATGAATTACTGACTTTGTGGAGTCGAAAAATTTGTAATTTACGATTACGGTTAATTACTATACAACACCGGAAGTCTCGCCCGTTGTGTATTTTACGTCCTCGTCCGGCGTAGACAAGATGGTAAACGGCCACCTTTCAGATATTAATATTTTTTGACATTTCCCTCTGTTGCTTGCTACGACACCCACGGGACGATATGGGGTGATGGATTCCCTTATTCTCCACCACATTGCCTAATCTGTCCTGTGGTGGAGTCCAAAAGAAGAGAAATGAAGAGAAAGAGAAGGAAGTATATTATGTAACTTATTATTATTGTTGCGCGCCGCTATTAATGTCATGTACAAGACAACACTAAACGAACTGTAGAAAGGGAAGGTGATCGATCTCGAGAGGGTAGTGTGGCTGTCAGCACCGCCCAGCAGCAGCAGGGAAACTGGCGGGTGCTGACTGATGTTAGAAGAGGTACTCCTAAGATCGTCCATGTGGATCGACTGGTGCTTTATTATGGGGCCAATAATGCTCGAGACGAGCATGTCTTAGGAGGGGGCAGTGTTGCGTGCCACTATTAATGTCTTGTACATAGCTAACACTAGTTACCACTAGCACCCTCTAGTGTCGAGTAGCAGAACTAGGAGAGTCAAGATCCTTCTAGAAATTTCGGGACCGATATGTACTCGAACATTCTAGATGTCGCTTCAGTAGAAGGTTCTGGAAACTATCTGAGGCCCTATATAAGGCCGGTATAGACCACGTCCGAGTCAGTATTGAATTGGCGATATAAGCGAATAATTCAAAGTGATATAACTGTGAACTAAAGTGATCAGTTGTACAATTGTGTTTTATTATTAGTGTGTTTTGAAGTTGTAATTAGTGTTCTGTAATTAAAGTGTCAATTTTGGTAATTCATTCGGCAGTTTAATTGTCTCGAACCCCAAGCTCGTAACATTATTATATATATACCGTATTTTATTCTCTAAGGAATTATATTTTTATAATATATTTTATGTTCTCTGTAGCCACCTTCGTAATTTTGAACTTGCGACGGACTTTAATGATGATGCTGATGATAATCCTGTGTTACAGTTCGGAAACGAAAATGATGGTTGTGAAGTGCGCGCCAAAGTTCGGGGATGGTAAACTGAAAGAGGAGGTCTTCGTAAAGGGCGCGATCGAGAATGTTCTGCCGTTATGCACCCACTACATAGACAGCGCCGGCAACTACGCACCAATGACCCGCGACAAACAGAACGACTTTCTCTCCGAGGCCTGTAACATTGGGAGAATGGGTGAGGATATATTTAATGCTATAAATTATCTTGTGTTCTTTTATATACTAATGAACCTTATTAATAACTCGACTACAGTGCCATCAATTACATCATAGCATAGCTATGATCCATCGTCTCAACAAAACAAATACCTTGTATGAATATCACATTAATCAGTCAAGTCGTTCAGAAGTTACACGATGACTAACAGACTGACCAAATGTTACTTTCATGAAGATTATATTAATTATCTTTCATATTATCGATTAAATCTAATTTTTTCATCGCAATCTAAAAATATCGTATTGCAGCCCGACTTTGTTTCAAGTTATAACTACATAATTCAACAGTCGACTCGGCGCGCGAACGATGTATAAACGCCAGCCGCCCGATGAGAACCGAGAGAAACCAATAGTGGACGCTTTTATTAGTTCAAACATTCTAGGTAGCAATGTATGGAAAAATTAGCAAAATTAATTATTTTTAACTAGCTGTGCCCCACGGTTTTACCCGCGAATATATCACTAATCTGAGCCGCGCGACATGACATGACACCTTGCTCATATAGGTCAATCATTTTAGCTACAATATTGGCAAAGTTAATGGAGTACTTTTATCTATAGGCGTATGTAAGTTATAGAGCAAAGTTAAAATTTATCCACTCTCCATCCTGGGTGAGACCCCCCCCCCCCCCCCCCGCCGCGCCGGATTTTAGCTTTTCCTCGCCGATTAGCAAACACTATTATCCTCCATTTTCACTAAAAATCTATAAAAAAGAATAAATTTCCAACTCAATATTGCGAGTTTCATTCGCTCAAGTAAACACACAGAGTAAACATTGGAATGTGAAGTTGTTAATTGAACTTTGCAAACGCACGCCCCCACGCTCGACAACTTCACACTGCAAGCCTGGCTTCTGATCTCCATACTGATTGCTATATAAACAATCGTAGATATATTTCATTATAGAATATTTTGCCACAGGTTAGAAAGGGAACGATCGTCTTCTCGAAAGCCCGGTAAAAAGCCCACGCGTGCGAGAGAGACGAGTAATCGCTCAACTCAAGCTTTGAAACAGTTTACGAGTTATTTTATTAGTTGATATTATTAATATCAACTAATATTAAGCTTCCATATAAGCCATACTTCTCGGCTTATATGGAAGCTTCGCTACCGACTCTCATTATCGTCATCATCATTACAGCCCTTTACAAGTCACAACATAGGCCTCCCCCAAGGAATGCCACTAAGCACGGTCCTGAGCCACCTGCATCCATCGACTTCCTGCATGTCTTACCATGTCGTCACTCCATCTAAGTGGAGGAACGCCCTACACTTCGTCCGCCGGTACGAAGTCGCCACTCGAAAACCTTTTTCCCCATCGGTTGTCGAATCTTCGAGCTATGTGGCTGACCGAATACCACTTCAGCTTACTAATCCGTTGGGCTATGTCGGTCATTCTGGTCCTACTGCGGATATCCTCATTTGCACTGTTGAGGTCATTGAACATAGTGCTTAGGTCCTCCCGCGATTCTGCCATAAGGACTAACTATATCGTGGGCAAATTGAAGGTGAGTGATGTACTCGCCGTTGATGTTAATACCGTATCCTTTCCAGTCCAGTAGCTTGAAAACGTCTTCCAACGCAAGAATTTCGGGAATAACGTCACTCTGTCTTACACCTCTCTGTAGTTGGATAGATTCCGTACTCTGGTTCTGTACTCGGATAGCCATCGTAGCCCTACTGTACAAACACTTCAACACTTCGATATACCGACCGTGAACTTGGCATCGCTGAAGGAACTGCAGCACCGACCAAATTTCGACGGAATCAATGGCTTTCTTGTAGTCCTACAGGTTTTTCGAAAACCGGCTTGTTCGGGAGGCTGAAAGTCGACGAGTCTGCATGCGAGATGATTCGTTATGACTCGAAAACAGCACGTAGATGCGACTCAGAAAGGAAATCGGTCTGTAGTTCTTCAAGAGAGCATTGTCGCCTTTCCTTAAGAACAAGACCACCGCACTTCTGCTTCACGCCTGCGCAGTGGTGCCACCATGGAGGATGGAACTAAAGAGCTTCTGAAGAACTTCGAGTACCGGTTTTCCACCCGCTTTCAGAACTCCGCTGTAATTCCATCCTCACCTGGGGCCTTGCCGCTTTTAAGGTGCTGGAGAGCCATTCTAATCTCGCTCAGACTGATGTCCGGAATATCATCGGAATAGTGTCGGATAAGACTGGCTATTGGATTGTTACTCACACTTGCGTGTGGCTCCTACGATGATGTGTACATTTGCTCATAGAACCTCTCAATCTTACTCAAAATCTCAGGTGTCCCGAAACGATGCTGCCAAACTCAGTCTTCAACTTCGACAGCTGGCTCTAGCAAAGACTTTGGAGCCCTGGTTCTGCTTCTTCAATACGAGCTGTATTGAAGTTACGTAAGTCCCGCCGCATGCATTTGGAAATCTGTCTGTTCAACTGCCTGTACGCTGTCAAACATGCTGAAAACAGCAGCTTCATTTGCCGTCTAATAGCCATGAGATTAAGACCGTGATCGGGGAGTTTTTGTGTTCTTCTGTGGCTGGTCCTGCAGAACTTAGCTCCGATCGCATGGACAGTTTCCACGAGCTTGGCATTCATATCGTCCACTGCATTGCAATCTTCTAGGCGCTGAACATGGTTTTGTAACTCGAGCTGTAAGGTTTCAAGACTGGATTAGAGTACGAGGGGGACGGAGCGTTGACTTCATTAGACGAGACTTCTCCAACTGAACGTTTAGGTTCAGTGTGCCTCTCACCATTCGGTGATCGCTGCTGGTTTTCATCATCTGGTCGTCATAATGAAGTCAATCTAATTTTTTATCGAACCTTCGGGACTCGACCAGGTCCACTTCCAGTGGGGCCGTTTCTGGAAGAAAGAGTTCATCGAGTTTTCAGTCCCTCTTTCTCCATTAAGTCGGCCAGGTGCTGGCCCCTTGGGTCCCGTTGCCCTATTCCGAATTTTCATATCTTCAGCTCACCGTTCTCTCTTGTGCCTAGTTTTGCGCTGAAGTCT
This sequence comes from Parnassius glacialis, assembly GCA_033319125.1. Taxonomy (NCBI): domain Eukaryota; kingdom Metazoa; phylum Arthropoda; class Insecta; order Lepidoptera; family Papilionidae; genus Parnassius; species Parnassius glacialis. The sequence goes on from JAVANC010000018.1 coordinate 38,001,374, forward strand.
TCCATTAACACCGTATAGTGGATTTTGGAGGAATGCATAACTAGATATATCCTCATACATTTCCTCTACCTCCTCATCGGGATGTGCCGAGGTTCTTGCCTAAACCTGTGTGACCTTCAGCGAATACCGTTTGGTGATTCTGAATATAAGGTTACGCAACCCTCATCGACATACTCTCAATCTTTACAACGTTGTTAACGAGAGACTTGTGGACGATAAATCCGACACAAGACAGATGGTCGCCGTCCAAGCCAATAGAACAAGTTGCCGGATTTGAGGATTACTATGTCCTCCCTCTCTTCGGAGTTCGGATAATCTTATAATATTTCAGCACAACTTGTCTATCTCTTCTTCCAGCTCCAGTGTCGTCTCGTCAGTCCTCAGGGTGCGTGCGTTATATGTTGGCAAGACGAGTCGTCTTAGGTGGCAATCGACTCTCCACCGGAGATATTTAACACCACCTGCCCCGCCGTTACCATGGTCGCCACCGTAGCCACGAATAGTGGGGCCGCCGGGGATTGAGGACCGTCTCTTCGTAACTTTATTCATGGGGGGTATATTGCCATAGTTGCCATGCTTGGTGAGCGGGTTGGCAACCGCAGTTTTTTATTGTAGTATGATGCTGCTGCTCATCTCCCTCTTGCCTGTTTCCCACTAGGAACTCCAATTTGGCAAAGCAAACCCTATAACCATATGAACAAAAACGTTCTTAATAAGCTTTTGAAGGAAATTGCAGAATTTTCGATTATAAATAAAAGTTCGTCGGCCACACACATACGGAATCCCGTTTTCCCCGCAAAATTTCGAACGGATAACTACCGTACGTGTGTGACAGGTCATAGATTTTATACGAACTTGCTGCGTTCGGAATTTCTAATTGGAATTCCGAAACTGAATCCCGAAACAGAATTCCGTATGTATGTAGCCGGCCTTACGCGTGGATCGGTTTTCACGCAGATAAAGAGCGCGCGTCTAAAGATAGAAAAGGAGAACGAGAAAGCATGCGCGCGGCGCCTGCTCGCTCATTCCCACATACTTCGGTCATGCGTTCAAGTTTTTTCCACTTGAAACATAATTTTTAATTTACAAGGGCGGCTTTGTGAAAACGATTGTCGGCGTTAAATAACGGATATTAGTTTAAGGAGCAAGGTTTTAATAATATATTAAATACTTCAACATCTATTTGCAAATCATTTTCAAAATCATCGAGATAATTTTCTCGCAACTCTTGTTTCGGAGGTAAATGACCAAATTATTCCCTATATTTCTTTACCCCCACCAATCTTCTTCTTCTTCTTATTTTAACCACGGTTTGACCAGCGAACATAACTGTTTGGGTTATGTACATTTCTTTAGAACACTATTCTTCAGTACGCGCGTTAAACAAAACTGCGTGATTATTATTCACTCCAGGTCGCTGAAGTTTCGCGTACTGAATAACGTGCGATAGCTTATTAGACTAATTTTGGAAAACCATTTCAAATGATTCTTTAATACATAATAAGCACACTACATTGATATTTCCGTGAGATCTACTGTATTAACAATCAAAATTAAAGTTAAAATTTCCAGAATCGCGCCGAAAATAGTGATTATGTAATGGCGCTAGTCATATGACATGTATGACGTCACACATATGTAATGGAAGTCAATGTTCGTAATAAAACAGTGAAGCTGAAGTGAATTTAATAATTTTTCTTCAAATTTATTCAATAAAAGTCGTGTATAAATGGTGTGTAGTGTCACTATGTACCAATACGACTATAAGTAGTCCACAGAAACTGTTTGTTTTTGTTCTAAACGAATATCAAAAGACGAAAAATGTGGTTACAACAAAGAATACTGTACACAATAGAATGTTTGTCAACCTTAGTTTGTACGAGAACCGGTGTTTTCGCGTCGTATTCTCACTACTAGAAACCCAATTCGCTCATTGGTCATAGAAATTTCAATAAATAAATGTTACAAACGCAATTTATATTACATAAAATTAGACTTTATTCCAAGGCAATAACAACGGATTCACAAAGAACCTTTACAGTCCGTCTCTGAAAAGAAAGAGAAGGAGTAACTGTGTTGACAGACTGAGCGAATTTGCACATTTTAGACTTTTGATCGATGTTGATAATCATCATTAAAAAATTAAAGCACTTAAATTTTAATACCGCTGAGTACGTGGTAAATCATCACTTAATACATAAATCATCAACCGCCGGCACCAATGCAATTAACAATTGCATTGGTGCCGGCGGGGATCGAACCCGGGTTGCTCGCATACTTACAGCGAGCGCAAAGCTTTTTTTTTTAGGATAAGGGTGACAAACGAGCACACAGTCCACCTGATGGTAAGTGGTTGCTGCGGCCCATAGACATCTACATCTATCCTCTATTACAATTCAAAATGTAGATGCGTTGTCACCCGTAAGGACTAAGATGGAATGCCTCATTTCCAGTAAAAAGGGCCTCCGGCCACCTGCACTCACCAAGCGAAACGCAGAGGTAAACCTCTACTTCACGCTGGTATTCTGTGAGGTCGTGGTACCACCCCGGTTCGAGCCGGCCCATCCGTGCGACAGCAAAAGCTGCCGCTTGGCTCTACCACTGTTAAAATAGCTCCTGAGCTACCACGGCACACTGTTGTTGTTTCTCTTAAGTCATAGTTTTGAAGTGTAACGCACGTCCGGCAGGGCTGCGTGTAATCGCGCTGTGCCGCGGCGCGTCGCTGCAGTCGCTGACGTACACGGGCGTGTGCGGCGTGTGCGACCCGCCGCGCGCCAACGTGCGCGCCGCCGTGGCCACGCTGCGCCGCGCCGGCGTCACAGTCAAGATGCTCACCGGCGACGCCAGCTCCACCGCGCGAGCCGTCGGTGAGACCGCTTGTTGCAAACGTTTGTATAGTACACGTGTGCGACCCGCCGCGCGCCAACGTGCGCGCCGCCGTGGCCACGCTGCGCCGCGCCGGCGTCACAGTCAAGATGCTCACCGGCGACGCCAGCTCCACCGCGCGAGCCGTCGGTGAGACCGCTTGTTGCAAACGTTTGTATAGTACACGTGTGCGACCCGCCGCGCGCCAACGTGCGCGCCGCCGTGGCCACGCTGCGCCGCGCCGGCGTCACAGTCAAGATGCTCACCGGCGACGCCAGCTCCACCGCGCGAGCCGTCGGTGAGACCGCTTGTTGCAAACGTTTGTATAGTACACGTGTGCGACCCGCCGCGCGCCAACGTGCGCGCCGCCGTGGCCACGCTGCGCCGCGCCGGCGTCACAGTCAAGATGCTCACCGGCGACGCCAGCTCCACCGCGCGAGCCGTCGGTGAGACCGCTTGTTGCAAACGTTTGTATAGTACACGTGTGCGACCCGCCGCGCGCCAACGTGCGCGCCGCCGTGGCCACGCTGCGCCGCGCCGGCGTCACAGTCAAGATGCTCACCGGCGACGCCAGCTCCACCGCGCGAGCCGTCGGTGAGACCGCTTGTTGCAAACGTTTGTATAGTACACGTGTGCGACCCGCCGCGCGCCAACGTGCGCGCCGCCGTGGCCACGCTGCGCCGCGCCGGCGTCACAGTCAAGATGCTCACCGGCGACGCCAGCTCCACCGCGCGAGCCGTCGGTGAGACCGCTTGTTGCAAACGTTTGTATAGTACACGTGTGCGACCCGCCGCGCGCCAACGTGCGCGCCGCCGTGGCCACGCTGCGCCGCGCCGGCGTCACAGTCAAGATGCTCACCGGCGACGCCAGCTCCACCGCGCGAGCCGTCGGTGAGACCGCTTGTTGCAAACGTTTGTATAGTACACGTGTGCGACCCGCCGCGCGCCAACGTGCGCGCCGCCGTGGCCACGCTGCGCCGCGCCGGCGTCACAGTCAAGATGCTCACCGGCGACGCCAGCTCCACCGCGCGAGCCGTCGGTGAGACCGCTTGTTGCAAACGTTTGTATAGTACACGTGTGCGACCCGCCGCGCGCCAACGTGCGCGCCGCCGTGGCCACGCTGCGCCGCGCCGGCGTCACAGTCAAGATGCTCACCGGCGACGCCAGCTCCACCGCGCGAGCCGTCGGTGAGACCGCTTGTTGCAAACGTTTGTATAGTACACGTGTGCGACCCGCCGCGCGCCAACGTGCGCGCCGCCGTGGCCACGCTGCGCCGCGCCGGCGTCACAGTCAAGATGCTCACCGGCGACGCCAGCTCCACCGCGCGAGCCGTCGGTGAGACCGCTTGTTGCAAACGTTTGTATAGTACACGTGTGCGACCCGCGCCGTGGCCACGCTGCGCCGCGCCGGCGTCACAGTCAAGATGCTCACCGGCGACGCCAGCTCCACCGCGCGAGCCGTCGGTGAGACCGCTTGTTGCAAACGTTTGTATAGTACACGTGTGCGACCCGCCGCGCGCCAACGTGCGCGCCGCCGTGGCCACGCTGCGCCGCGCCGGCGTCACAGTCAAGATGCTCACCGGCGACGCCAGCTCCACCGCGCCAGCCGTCGGTGAGACCGCTTGTTGCAAACGTTTGTATAGTACACGTGTGCGACCCGCCGCGCGCCAACGTGCGCGCCGCCGTGGCCACGCTGCGCCGCGCCGGCGTCACAGTCAAGATGCTCACCGGCGACGCCAGCTCCACCGCGCGAGCCGTCGGTGAGACCGCTTGTTGCAAACGTTTGTATAGTACACGTGTGCGACCCGCCGCGCGCCAACGTGCGCGCCGCCGTGGCCACGCTGCGCCGCGCCGGCGTCACAGTCAAGATGCTCACCGGCGACGCCAGCTCCACCGCGCGAGCCGTCGGTGAGACCGCTTGTTGCAAACGTTTGTATAGTACACGTGTGCGCAACCCGCGCCGTGGCCACGCTGCGCCGCGCCGGCGTCACAGTCAAGATGCTCACCGGCGACGCCAGCTCCACCGCGCGAGCCGTCGGTGAGACCGCTTGTTGCAAACGTTTGTATAGTACACGTGTGCGACCCGCGCCGTGGCCACGCTGCGCCGCGCCGGCGTCACAGTCAAGATGCTCACCGGCGACGCCAGCTCCACCGCGCGAGCCGTCGGTGAGACCGCTTGTTGCAAACGTTTGTATAGTACACGTGTGCGACCCGCCGCGCGCCAACGTGCGCGCCGCCGTGGCCACGCTGCGCCGCGCCGGCGTCACAGTCAAGATGCTCACCGGCGACGCCAGCTCCACCGCGCCAGCCGTCGGTGAGACCGCTTGTTGCAAACGTTTGTATAGTACACGTGTGCGACCCGCGCCGTGGCCACGCTGCGCCGCGCCGGCGTCACAGTCAAGATGCTCAGCGGCGACGCCAGCTCCACCGCGCGAGCCGTCGGTGAGACCGCTTGTTGCAAACGTTTGTATAGTACACGTGTGCGACCCGCCGCGCGCCAACGTGCGCGCCGCCGTGGCCACGCTGCGCCGCGCCGGCGTCACAGTCAAGATGCTCACCGGCGACGCCAGCTCCACCGCGCGAGCCGTCGGTGAGACCGCTTGTTGCAAACGATTGTATAGTACACGTGTGCGACCCGCCGCGCGCCAACGTGCGCGCCGCCGTGGCCACGCTGCGCCGCGCCGGCGTCACAGTCAAGATGCTCACCGGCGACGCCAGCTCCACCGCGCGAGCCGTCGGTGAGACCGCTTGTTGCAAACGTTTGTATAGTACACGTGTGCGACCCGCCGCGCGCCAACGTGCGCGCCGCCGTGGCCACGCTGCGCCGCGCCGGCGTCACAGTCAAGATGCTCACCGGCGACGCCAGCTCCACCGCGCGAGCCGTCGGTGAGACCGCTTGTTGCAAACGATTGTATAGTACACGTGTGCGACCCGCCGCGCGCCAACGTGCGCGCCGCCGTGGCCACGCTGCGCCGCGCCGGCGTCACAGTCAAGATGCTCACCGGCGACGCCAGCTCCACCGCGCGAGCCGTCGGTGAGACCGCTTGTTGCAAACGTTTGTATAGTACACGTGTGCGACCCGCCGCGCGCCAACGTGCGCGCCGCCGTGGCCACGCTGCGCCGCGCCGGCGTCACAGTCAAGATGCTCACCGGCGACGCCAGCTCCACCGCGCGAGCCGTCGGTGAGACCGCTTGTTGCAAACGATTGTATAGTACACGTGTGCGACCCGCCGCGCGCCAACGTGCGCGCCGCCGTGGCCACGCTGCGCCGCGCCGGCGTCACAGTCAAGATGCTCACCGGCGACGCCAGCTCCACCGCGCGAGCCGTCGGTGAGACCGCTTGTTGCAAACGTTTGTATAGTACACGTGTGCGACCCGCCGCGCGCCAACGTGCGCGCCGCCGTGGCCACGCTGCGCCGCGCCGGCGTCACAGTCAAGATGCTCACCGGCGACGCCAGCTCCACCGCGCGAGCCGTCGGTGAGACCGCTTGTTGCAAACGTTTGTATAGTACACGTGTGCGACCCGCGCCGTGGCCACGCTGCGCCGCGCCGGCGTCACAGTCAAGATGCTCACCGGCGACGCCAGCTCCACCGCGCGAGCCGTCGGTGAGACCGCTTGTTGCAAACGTTTGTATAGTACACGTGTGCGACCCGCCGCGCGCCAACGTGCGCGCCGCCGTGGCCACGCTGCGCCGCGCCGGCGTCACAGTCAAGATGCTCACCGGCGACGCCAGCTCCACCGCGCGAGCCGTCGGTGAGACCGCTTGTTGCAAACGTTTGTATAGTACACGTGTGCGACCCGCCGCGCGCCAACGTGCGCGCCGCTGTGGCCACGCTGCGCCGCGCCGGCGTCACAGTCAAGATGCTCACCGGCGACGCCAGCTCCACCGCGCGAGCCGTCGGTGAGACCGCTTGTTGCAAACGTTTGTATAGTACACGTGTGCGACCCGCCGCGCGCCAACGTGCGCGCCGCCGTGGCCACGCTGCGCCGCGCCGGCGTCACAGTCAAGATGCTCACCGGCGACGCCAGCTCCACCGCGCGAGCCGTCGGTGAGACCGCTTGTTGCAAACGTTTGTATAGTACACGTGTGCGACCCGCCGCGCGCCAACGTGCGCGCCGCCGTGGCCACGCTGCGCCGCGCCGGCGTCACAGTCAAGATGCTCACCGGCGACGCCAGCTCCACCGCGCGAGCCGTCGGTGAGACCGCTTGTTGCAAACGTTTGTATAGTACACGTGTGCGACCCGCCGCGCGCCAACGTGCGCGCCGCCGTGGCCACGCTGCGCCGCGCCGGCGTCACAGTCAAGATGCTCACCGGCGACGCCAGCTCCACCGCGCGAGCCGTCGGTGAGACCGCTTGTTGCAAACGTTTGTATAGTACACGTGTGCGACCCGCGCCGTGGCCACGCTGCGCCGCGCCGGCGTCACAGTCAAGATGCTCACCGGCGACGCCAGCTCCACCGCGCGAGCCGTCGGTGAGACCGCTTGTTGCAAACGTTTGTATAGTACACGTGTGCGACCCGCGCCGTGGCCACGCTGCGCCGCGCCGGCGTCACAGTCAAGATGCTCACCGGCGACGCCAGCTCCACCGCGCGAGCCGTCGGTGAGACCGCTTGTTGCAAACGTTTGTATAGTACACGTGTGCGACCCGCCGCGCGCCAACGTGCGCGCCGCCGTGGCCACGCTGCGCCGCGCCGGCGTCACAGTCAAGATGCTCACCGGCGACGCCAGCTCCACCGCGCGAGCCGTCGGTGAGACCGCTTGTTGCAAACGTTTGTATAGTACACGTGTGCGACCCGCGCCGTGGCCACGCTGCGCCGCGCCGGCGTCACAGTCAAGATGCTCACCGGCGACGCCAGCTCCACCGCGCGAGCCGTCGGTGAGACCGCTTGTTGCAAACGTTTGTATAGTACACGTGTGCGACCCGCGCCGTGGAATGATGGCCCACAATTCGGCGCGACATCCGTGTGGTGTCGATTTTTTTACAAAATATCAAATTTTGATATTGGTTGTGGCAGTTTATTAGCTGCCGCGTCCACACGTGGAGCGCACGTTTAATTTGCTACGAACTCCCAGAGTGATCGCACGCACCTGTTTTAAATTGTATATTCACGCCTCGTAACTAGTGTCTACAAAATTGCAATAGCAATGACAAATGGAGAAACTTTTCCTATTATAGAGCTCTACCAAACCGAAAATTGTTTGTGGAAAACAAGAAATAAAATTTCTTTTTTTTTTTCATTTCTTTTTGATCACCCTTTTCTTATACACATTCACGTAGTAGCGGTATGCTGTGAATAAATAAACTGCAGCGGCCGTTAGCGCCTTAATACCCATTTTAATAAATTCGTCCGCACATTGGCCTGAACCGAGGCAAGCTCAACGATCTTACAACGTGTGGACGCCATCACAAACTCTTGGCTAATTAATATCTTTGCCAACACATTCGCCACAATGTTGGCCAACGTGAAGAGCTGCCATAAGATGCAATGCCTCGAAAAAGGGGTCATTGCTTCTCTGCACTCACTATACGAAACACAGCAGTATCCTGTATTTTAGGCTGATAGGGTATGTACTTACTAACATGTTGACTGTAAGTTCGTTTATCACATTTGTTTTATATATAGGCCGTTCAGAAGGTCGATGGAAAACCTAGTTAGCTAAATAACTATTATATTCTGGCTAACTAGAAATTCTAGTTAGGTTAGGTTAGGGTAATCTATTCAAAAATATGCACGACGAGGTGACCTATACCCCCCTCAAATACCGACCTTTATAACAACCTGTATATTGAGAAATATCTTAGCTCAATATAATAACCTTAGGTCCGCCTATGAATATCCGCTAGTATGAAGAGCATTTACCGCCCTCCCACAATTACATACACTATTATGCATTATCAGTGTCATCACTACACTAAACCTCTACCCTGTTAAACACTACTTTAAAACCACCATATTAAGAAAGACCCTACAGTTCAGAAACACCATCATGAACAATAGACTGTGCGATGGCTGACCGCTTTTTTCAATTTGGTGCAGCATTGGCACTACAAAACGAAGAAGAATGCATCAAAGATTGAAATATATTCAACTTAAGCCAGCAGACGATCGATGACGATAGCATTCAAAGTTATCAAGGCGTCCAAGCGGTTTCCACTAATGCATGCAAAATATGCAGACATTGAATGCACAAAATTCTACCAATTTTCATTCCTATCAGTAGTCACTTCTTCGAGCTTTCGGCAGGCCCATTGTCACTTTAGCTCTCTGGTCCATTGGTTTATGTCAGTTTCTCTGGTTCTACTGCGGATTTCTTCATTTCGAATTCTATTACGTATTGAAACTCCGAGCATAATCAATAGCTCGTTGAGCGACCTTGAGAGTCCTCGTACGGCGAAAATTAATAAAACATTTTTGACTCCGACTAAAGCAGGCCAAAACGATCGATTGATTATTTGAGTTAACTATTTAATAATTTATACAATTTCTGCAGCTCAAATGATTGGATTGGACGTGTTGCACTCGCAGTCTCTCTCTGGCGACCAGTTGGACTCCATGTCGGACGAAGAGTTGGATAGAATCATTGAGACAGTGAGTAAATGGGCGTATTTTTCTATGCTTTTAGTATTAATTATGAAAATTAGAATACTGTCCAAGTTAGAGCACAGTATCCTGATATGAAATATAAGGTTAATTAATTGGTAAATTTTATTAAATAGTATACGATCCTATATTCTACAACATGTAAAATACCTAGACCCATGAAAGGAAGTGGCGTCAAGGGTGCGTAACATTTGGTCCTGCCAACTGTGGCGACTAATTATTATGATGGAACAGGCCCAGGTCAAACTTTGGCAACCCACCTCTCAAACGTGACAACTATGACAAATATTTTCCCTTATAAGGGGGGTATATATAAATTCAACAGTGAACTTTTGACTGGCTGTAACATTACCGTCCGTCCGTCAGTATTATTAGTACCTTTATCATATTATTATTACCATTACACCAAAAATTTTATTGTCTATATGTAAATGTAACTTACGTTGCCTTGAGAAACCATTGTACACTCTCTGAAAAAAAGCAGATTAAACAATTCTAAAAAAAAAAATGCCGTGTAGTGGCGGTTAAGAATATCCACTACCCCATATCTTCCTGTGGGTGTCGTAAAAGGCGACAAAGGGAAACAGGTAGGAGATGGGCAGAAGCATCTTCCTGGTAACGGCAAAATACAATAAAAAAACTGCGGTTGCCAACCCGCTCGCCAAGCGTGCCAACTATGGCAATATACCTCCCATGATGAAAGTTTCGAAGAGACGGCCCCCAGTCCCCGGCGGCCCCGCTATTCCTGGCTACGGTGGTGACCATGGTAACGGCGGGGCAGGGGGTGCTAAGAATCTCCGGTGGAGGTTCGGTTGCCACCTACGACGACTCGACCTGGCAACATACAACGCACGCACCCTGAGGACTGACGAGAAGATTGTGGAACTGGAAGAAGAGATAGACAAGTTACGCTGGCATATTATAGGATTATCCGAAGTCCGAAGAGAGGGGGAGGACACGGTAATCCTCGAATCCGGCAACTTGCTCTATTACCGGGATGGCGACCATCTGTCCCAAGGAGGTGTCGATAAATAATCGTCCACAAGTCTCTCGTTAACAACGTTGTAAAGATTGAGAGTGTGTCGGCGAGGGTTGCGTACCTTATACTCAGAATCACCAAATGGTATTCGCTGAAGGTCATACAGGTTTACGCACCAACCTCAGCACACCCCGATGAGGAGGTGGAGGAAATGTATGAGGATATCTCTAGAGCCATGCATTCCTCCAAAACCCAATATACGGTGTTAATGGGAGACTTCAATGCAAAACTAGGCACAAGAGAGAACGGTGAGCTGAAAGTGGGGAAATTTGGAATAGGGCAACGGAATCCAAGGGGCCAGCAGCTGGCCGACTTCATGGAGAAAGAGGGACTCTTTATGATGATCTCTTTCTTCCAGAAGCGGCCCCACAGGAAGTGGACCTGGTCGAGCCCCGACGGTTCGACAAAAAATGAGATTGACTTCGTTATGACGACTAGACGACAACTGTTCAGTGATGTCTCAGTGATCGCGAGGGTGAAAACCGGCAGCCATCACCGAATGGTTAGAGGCACACTGAACCTAAACGTTAAGTTGGAGAGGTCTCCTCTAATGAAGTCAACGCTCCGTCCCCCTCGTGCTCTAATCCAAAGTCCCGAAACCTTTCAGCTCGAGTTACAAAACTGCTTCCAGTGCCTAGAAGACTGCAATGAAGTGGACGATTTGAATGACAAGCTCGTGGAAACTGTCCATGCGGTCGGAGTTAAGTTCTGCAAGACCCGCCGCAGAAGAACACAAAAACTCTCCGATCACACTCTTAATCTCATGGCTGTTAGACGGGAGATGAAGCTACATACTTCAACAGATTTGACAGCATACAGGCAACTGAACAGACAGATCTCCAAATGCATGCGGCGGGACTTACGCAACTTCAATACAGCTTCAATATGAACCAGAAAGTGCCAACTGTCAAAGCTGAAGACTGAGGGTGGCAGCATCGTTTCCGGGGCTCCTAAGATTTTGAGTGAGATTGAGAGGTTCTATGGGCAGCTGTACACGTCATCGTGGGAGCCACACGCAAGTGTGAGTAACGATCCAAGAGCGAGTCTTATCCGACATTATTCCGAGGATATCCCGGACGTCAGTCTGAGCGAGATTAGAATGGCTCTCCAGCACCTTAAAAACGGCAAGGCCCCAGGCGAGGATGGAATTACAGCGGAGCTTCTGAAAGCGGGTGGAAAACCGGTACTTGAAGTCCTTCAGAAGCTCTGTAATTCCGTCCTCCATGGTGGCATTACACCGGAGGCGTGGAGCAGAAGTGCGGTGGTCTTGTTCTTCAAGATAGGCGACAACGCTCTCTTGAAGAACTACAGACCGATTTCCCTTCTGAGCCGCGTCTACGTGCTGTTTTCGAGAGTCATTACGAATCGTCTCGCGCGCAGACTTGACGACTTCCAGCCTCCCGAACAAGCCGGTTTCCGAAAAGGCTTTAGCACCATAGACCACATACATACTCTTCGGCAAATTGTACAGAAGTCCGAGGAGTACAATTTGCCACTATGTCTGGCGTACGTGGACTATGAGAGAGCCTTTGATTCCGTCGAAATTTGGGCGGTGCTGCAGTCCCTTCAGCGGTGCCAAGTTGACTGTCGGTATATCGAAGTGTCGAAGTGCTTGTACAGTAGGGCTACGATGGCTATCCGAGTACAGAACCAGAGTACGAAACCTTTCCAATTGCAGAGAGGTGTAAGATAGGGTGACGTCATATCCTCGAAACTCTTCACCGCTGCATTGTAAGACGTTTTCAAGCTTCTGGACTGGAAAGGATACGGTATCAACATCAATGGCGAGTACATCACTCACCTTCGATTAGCGCACGATATAGTCCTTATGACAGAATCGCTGGAGGACCTAAGCACTATGCTCAATGACCTCAATAGTGTTTCCCAACGGATAGGTCTTAAGATGAACATGGACAAAACAAAGATTATGTTTAATGTCCATGGCACACCTATGCCGGTAGTTGTTGGGAACACTAAGCTCGAAGTTGTTGACGAGTATGTTTACCTGGGACAAATAGTCCGACTAGGTAAGTCCAACTTCGACCGAGAGGTCAATCGACGGATTCAACTCGGTTGGGCAGCGTTCGGGAAATGACGGCACATCTTCTCGTCAGGTATACCTCAAAACTTGAAAACGAGACTGTACATTCAGTGCGTGTTGCCAGTGATGACATACGGAACTGAGACGTGGTCCTTCACTGCTGGCCGGATGAGGAAGCTCTAGGTCGCTCAGCGAGCTATGGAGAGGGCTATGCTTGGAGTTTCTCTGCGTGATAAACTCAGAAATGAGGATATCCGCAGTAGAACCAGAGTAACCGATATAGCCCAACGGATTAGTAAGCTGAAGTGGCAGTGGGCCGGCCATATAGCTCGAAGAACCGGCAACCGATGGGGAAGAAAGGTTCTCGAGTGGCAGCCTCGTACCGGTAGGCGAAGTGTAGGGCGTCCCCCCACGAGATGGAGTGACGACCTAGTAAGACATGCAGGAAGTCGATGGATGCAGGTGGCTCAGGACCGTGCTTTGTGGCATTCTTTGGGGGAGGCTTATGTTCAGCAGGGGACTTGTGAAGGGCTGTAATGATGAAATGATGAAAAAAAAAAACGACAACGTTTATGAGATCGTATTTTATCGGGTAACAAACACAAAATTTCAATCGTATAGTCTTGCCAAAGGCACTGTAGAGCTTAGAGAAGTAAAGGGCTAACGCTCAAAATTACCAAAATCCTATTCCTCTTTTTTAAAGGCTGATATAATTTGATATTTTCCAAGATGTTTTTTTTTAATAAATCATACATTTGTTTCGTTTATAGAATGTGATATTCTTATTTCCACAGGTGAGCGTATTCTACCGGGTAACACCAAAGCACAAACTTGCGATCGTCAAATCGCTCCAAAGGCTTGGCAATATCGTGGGGATGACAGGTTAGGTCTATTATAAATTTAACAACATCATTTCTACGTTTTTTACACTGCAAAAAAAATAAAATCTGTGTTAACCAATATAACTGTTTTACAATCATTTAATAACTGTTCTCTGTCCTTTTTTTTTATAAAATATTGCATATGGTGTCTTGCATTTGGGAAAATACAATTTTAACTGTTTCTGATGGATATGTCAGACAACCTCTCTAATAATTTCATTTACTGAGAAATTCATTATCTTCTCTTTTCCTATTTAACATTGTTTGTAAGCTGTGCAATTAAATTAAATAAAAATCATTACCACTATTAACGCTCATGTTTTGGTAAATGTCTCGGATACATAGCTGATGTATGTAATCGGATCGGTGATATATATATATATATATATATATATATATATATATATATATATATATATATATATATATATATATATATATATATATAATAAGTCTTTTATTATTTCTCATTTTTCATGCAGTTTTACAATTGATATTTTATGTTTACATGCAACAATAATAAATAAATCATAACAAATTAAAAAATCACATTATTAGCTTCATAGTTATTTTAAATTTGTAATTTATAATGTTAAATATGCTTAAATTTGTTTTTCAATTTATAATTTGATAAGTAAATATAAAAATTTCACTTTTAAAAATATATAATAGTTTCAGTTATTTAATGAGAACCCCTCTTTTGCAGGGTAAGGGCCACCTCCATTTTTGACCATTGTTTTCTATCTTTCGCCTTTGCTTGCCAATCATCTGCTATATCTTTGATATCGTCAATCCATCTTCTACATGGCCTCCCTCGTTTTCTTTTACCCTTCGGCCCTTTCCATATAAGGACACGACACGTCCACCGAGCGTCCTCTATTCTAGCTAGCTGTCCTGCCCATTTGCATTTCAATTTCATCGAGTGGCTTAAGAAATCAATTTATTTTGTTCTCTCTCTTATCTTGGTGTGGCGTACTTTATCTCTCCTTCGGAGTCCTAGGATGGATTGTTCCATAGCTGCTTGATGTTTTCTGATTTTTTCTTTCGCCTGTTTTGTATATGTCCAAGTTTGCGAATCATACGTTAGGCAGGGAAGGATGCAACAATTCATTATTTTCTTTTTCGTAGAAAGCGGCAGGTTTCCTTTCATTATTTCCTTGTGAGCCCAGTATTTTTTCCATGAAATATTTATTCTTCTAATTATTTCTTTTATGTTATTATTCTGGTGGAATGATACTTGTTTTCCAAGGTAGATATAGGTGTCTACATATTCAAGCTTTTCGTTTCCTATCTTTATTGTTGGTTTTGTAGAATTGGTCATCAGTTTAGTTTTCTGCAGGTTCATTTTTAGTCCTACGCGAGCGCTTTCTGTCTGTAAATTTTGTTTCATTTGCTCTAATTGCGAACTCGATTCCGAGAATAATACTATATCGTCAGCGAAACGTAAATGGCTGAGATAATTCTTATTTATCGTAATACCAACATTTTTCCATGCAAGTTTTTTAAATATCATCTCTAGTACGGCGATGAAGAGCTTAGGGGATAAAGGGTCGCCTTGTTTTACGCCTCTTTTTATTTTTATATCTGGGCCGCTTGTTTCCAGGGTAATTCTACTTGTGCTTCTTTCATAGATGTTTTTTATTATATTACAATAGGTGTCTTCTATGTTGTTCGCCTTCAGCGCCTCCCATATTGAAATGTGTGAGATAGAGTCAAATGCTTTTTGGTAATCTATAAATGCTAAATAGATAGGCTTTTGAAATTCCTTATATTTCTCAATTATGTTCTCCAGAGCTTGAATATGATCTACAGTTGAATATCCTCTTCGAAAACCCGCTTGCTCTATCGGTTGGTTTCTGTAAATTTTTGCAGATATTCGACTTAAAATACACTGTGAGAAAAGTTTGTAAAGACTAGGTAGTAAGCTGATGGGTCGATAATTTCCAATATCCTTTGGATCGCCTTTCTTATACTCTATACAATATTTGATTTGGTCCATTGCTCGGGAACTCTCTGCTCTTTATTTATAATATTGAATAAATAGGTTATCACAGGTGTTAGTAGTGTCCTTGCCAGCTTTAGTGCCTCGTTGGGGATACCGTCTGGTCCTGGGCTCTTGTCTGATTTTAGCCTCTTTATTTCTTTATCTATTTCGGTATCGTTCCAATCAATATTCGTTTGATTTTGAGAGTAGAAATTTATAGTTTCAAAATTCCCAAGGTCTTTTTGGTCGTAGAGGTTTTGATAGAACTTTGTTGCTATTTTGAGAATGTTTTCTTTATTATTTGATGGACTAGAGTTTTCTAATAGGCTGGGTATCCAAGTTTTGTGTGAGCGAAGTTCTTTGTACGCACGTTTGCAGCTTCCACTAGTCATTACATACTCTTCTATTGTCTTTAATCTATGTCTCTTGTAGTCTTTCCTGATATTTTTGTTTATTTTATAGATATAGCTTTATAGATAGAGTTTTATTTTATATATATATATAATCTGAATTATTATATATATATATAATCTGAAATGTTTGCCATTTTTGTGTCATAAACTAGGGTTTATGTGCCAAAAGTAGCACGTTTTTGAAAAATTCTTTATATATATTATTACAAATGTATACTATTTCTGCGTGCAATTTTCATCACTCCATGGAAAGGCTGGTAAAGACACCTATGGGAATTAAGAAGGGTCCTTTTTCATCACATTTTCGAGAGCATAGCCCCCTCCTTATCTTATAGCCACTCTTTAACATTTGTCATACGATTAGCCGTAAGGGACCATTCTAGGTTTTACATGTCGTCACGTTATATATAAACCGGACCATGAATATTTGAAGACACAGAGCAGCTTTAAAAGTATGTCCTATCCAGGCGGCAAGAAATTTGAAAATAGGTAATTTTAAAGGTCTGTTAGATTAGAATACTTTTTATTCTATCTATCACAGTCCATAAAAGTCCACTGCTGAACATAGGTCTCTCCAATAGATTGCATCATAGGGAGAATTTTGCCATATTTGCCACGCTTAGGAGGCGTGTTGGCAACCGCAGGTTTGATTCAACATTATCATATCATAATTTGGTCGATAAACTTCCGTCTACGGCGACCCTTGCCAACTCTACCTGTTACCGACGGCGATGGGAGCCGCCGCCCAGTCGCCCCTTCATACCCCGTTGCGCTCCCGCGCACGCCGCACACCGCCCGAATATCACGTGATGCCGCCGACCAATCAGCGCGCGGCACATCTTATAATACCACTCACGTGCCTAGATAAGAAGGGCGTTTTGGGCTGTGAGCTGTTCATTTCGGAAGCGGCACTACGAGATACTACATCAAGAAAGAAGACCTCAAGAAAAGAAAACCTCAAGAGAGAAAAATACTCCATTGAAGACTCCCATCTCTACATAATTAGTTAATTAACGCCGCTTGTAAATAGTTCAATATATAATCGTCTACAGTACCATCTTTTTTTCAACCGTCCCTAGTATAGTTTACCCTACACAGTAAAATAGAATCAGTCGTCATAAAGTAAAATCAGTCATACAGTCCACTGCAGTCCCCTACACTGCCTTTATAATGATGATGACGATTCATTATTGTTTATATTTTCAGGGGATGGTGTAAACGACGGCGTAGCGTTGAAACGCGCAGACATTGGAATAGCGATGGGTCGAAACGGTACGGACGTGTGCAAGGAAGCGGCCGATATGATTCTCGTCGACGACGACTTTGCTACAATAATGTGAGTTTACTGTACAATTAACCGCCGACAAACAAACGTATAGTTAGCTTGTCTGACGGTAAATAGATTGGCTCATATATCTCGCCTCAACTAAGAATCAAAACACAATGAAATACAAAAAACAAAACTCATCATACGAAACACAGGAGCACTGTAGTTATTTTATTAAAATGACTTATTTTACAAAAGGCCCTAAGGGTGACCTTAACCTAGAGACGTTGTATTAACGTGATTTTATGTTCGTTTATTACGTGTTAGGACTCCTTAATGATTATTTGAAATGTCGTATATAATACAACTTGCAACAATCATTTATTTTTGACGTATGACTTCATTCAGAGTAGGTTGTGAATTAGTTTTTTGCTGCTGAAGTACTTTCGATTGTATTAAGACGTAATCGATTTTTTTTAAATATTGTTACAGAGCGGCTATAGAGGAGGGCAAGTGCATTTTCTACAACATCCGTAACTTCGTCCGCTTCCAGCTGTCGACTTCTATAGCGGCGCTGTCGCTTATCGCACTGGCAACACTCATGGGGATACCCAATCCTCTTAACGCTATGCAGATATTATGGATCAATATTATTATGGACGGTATGAATTAGTAACTTTGTTATTTTAGAAATACGTCGACAAAAATTACAGTAAATAAGCTTTTCTTTATGGAATAAGGGTGGTAAACGAACACACAGTCCATGTGGTAAGAAAATGCTGGGGCTCATAGGCATCTACATCTATTCATGCCACAGTTTTTTGTAACACATTTTTTGTTCTGAATTCCCGATCTAGTAGTATGCATAGTTTTTGGCTGTACCATATAAATATATTTTTTTCTTATATTTACGCGAACACTACACACTTAAATAAAACTAGTTTTTACGGATTTTAGGGCGTATATTAACTAATTTTAAATTCCCGACGTTTCGAGCACTTTACAGCACCAATGGTCACGGGATCATGGTGGATGTGTTCTTTAACGTGGGTTTTTATTGATATTTTAGTTTGTCCTATATAAAAGAGACCATATTCACAATCAAGCTTGTACACTCCTGCATCTTGCAGAGGGACATTACACTTGACTGATGGTAAAAACTGACTAATCTTCTTCGGCGGCTTGAAGTATGTTTTAACGAAAGCACGCTTCAAAATGAAGCCAATCTTGTCAGTGACACCTCTGACATGGCAGTATAGCAGGCACACGCTCGACTGTGGCCGGCTTCACTCGGTCACTGTGACGTAGGCGCGGGACCTGAAAACTTGCTTCACGTATTGGAGTTCGGCTACCAGGTATTTACTGCCACAGATTCCACGTGCTCTATGAAGCAATGATTTACCTACGGTAGCTAACTGTGAAGGATGGTGGTGAGAATCACCGTTTAAATATCTATATGTGTTTAGGCCAAATATTAAACTTTTGAAAATTAAATTCACGACACGCGCTCGACGCGTGCATCCGATGTTACCAAGGTCACCGCCGGCCCCCGCTCGTTCGCATTCCATTCGAGGGCGTCGGCGGTCGAGATTAGTCTAGAACGATAATCGTCGCGTGAAGGCCGAGAGTTAATGAAATCACTGGGTCGCGTGCTTCCTATGGCGTTGTCTTAATTTGTACGGTTCGTGGCAACGAGGCTGATTTTAGAGTTTTGAGTGATTATCTGATATACGTATGGAAAAATAGATTGCCTGCGCGGACGCCGGGTCGGTTAATTGGTTTTGGAAGTTAATATTGAATTGTAACGTCGCGTTAAGTGCCTCTTATTTTGTTGTCTATTTTCGTTCGTTTTACGTAACGAAGAGGCGTTTTCCTTGAGTTTGAGTGATTAACTTTACTTAGTTTGCAAGTAATTTACGTTAATTTGTATAGTGATTGCATGTTGAAGTGCATTTTGCAATATTTAATTTGCTTGTGTGGCATGTTAATATCGTACCAAAGAATTTTTGCTCTGTCGTGTGGAACGCTAACTTTGTGACCCGAGAGAAGGTCTCGTTCGTTCTCGAGAAATAATTTTGTGTTAAGTGAACATGGGATATTGAACTTTGACCGACAGTTCTTAAGTTGTGCAGTGTGTCATTTGTTTAATTTCGATTAACGTGGATTTAGTTAAATTTGAAGTTAATTGAATGTACCATAAAGCTGATAAACTAATATAGTGAAATAAAAGCAGAAGATTTCAATTGGTGAACGCCCACTGGAGGGACCGCACATTTTGGAGAAAAGCAGCGCCTGTGGATCTGCTGTCCGATTGCATCGGGACGTTAGGTTACATTTATACACACTCATGCACACTACTTACATGCACCTCACTTACCACCTGACTTCTCCTTGTAGTCGACCCTACTTTCGGAATTCGGTAAGTTTGTGTTGCTTATGAGCCCTTATATATAATAATAATCCATAGGCCATTGGGCCCCACCCTTGGTTGCCCGTCGCGACTACCGCTCATGGGCCCCGGTATGGTCGACCTTTATCGGGGCAACTAGGGGCGTGTACAATATGTATGGACCTTTTTTCTATACACAGTGTGGCTCAAGGTTTTATCAGGATTCCGAATTACTAACACATCTAGAAAAGCTAAAGAATTGTTTGCCTTTAACTAATCGTCACTACATTAGGTTTGATAGACCACAAATCCTCGCTAAAGAATACCGATTCCTTACAAGGATGATTCGCGAGGCTATTGAAATCAAAAACATCGTAATTTCAATAGAGAAGGTAGCTGGGTGCTACCATCTGCTTGGGGTCCTATAATTAATAAAATTAAATCCCAAACTAAGTAAACAGCTGCAAGACTTCTAGATACTAAAGTTCATACTGCGTAGATCGGAACAAAAATTAATAATTATAATCTGGAGGTAGTCGTGGTTAACTATGAAATTGGGATGTCAAACACCTCAGTCACCATGATCATGGCTGCTGTAAAGTGCTCGTTTTATTTAAATGAATCATATATAGATAGATTGCCTTCATTAATTTGTGATGAGCGACCTTGAGCTTCCTCATATGGCTAACAGTAAGTTACCACGTATCAGATCTATAATTAATCACTGGCAACACACTAGTTGTACAATCTTGTTTTCAAGTTTTGAGGTATACCTTAGGAGGTGGTTCCTCATTGTTCTTAGTATAAGCATGCTGACTGTCGTTCAGCGAGCTATAGAGAGGGCTATACTTGGGGTTTTTCTGCGTGATAAAGTTAGGAATGAGGATATCCGCAGTGGAAGCAGAATAATTGACATAGCCCGACAGATTAGTAAGCTAAAGTGGCAATGGGCCGGCCATATAGCTAGAAGAAATGACAATCGATGGTGAAAAATGTTCACGAGTAGCAGACTTGTACCAGTAGGCGAAGTGTAGGGTGGCCCCCCACTAGATGGAGTGTCGACCTGGTGAGACATGCAGGAAGTCGATGGATGCAGGTGGCACAGGACCGTGCTTTGTGACATTCCTTGGGGAAGGCCTATGTTCAGCACAGCAGTGTAAGTGTGAAGGGCTGTAATGACGACGATGATTCATAATTAGCGAGGTGTGGTGTGCAGGTCCGCCGGCGCAGTCGCTGGGCGTGGAGCCGGTGGACCACGAGGTGGTGCTGCGGCGGCCGCGCGACACGTCGCGCCGCATCATCTCGCGCGGCCTGCTGCTGTCCGTGCTGCTCTCCGCCGCCATCATCATCGCCGGCACGCTCTGGGTCTTTAACCGCGAGGTACCGCTCCGCACGAAATTATTTATGTACCTAGCTATACTCGCGACAATCTAAAAAGCCCGATTTGACGTTTCTCATTATACATGCCGCGATAACTTTGTATGAACGTTGACGTAAGAAATCGAAAAAACAAATTCACGATCCTAAATAATTACTATGTTATCCATACACTATGACGATTCGTATTATTCGTAAGCACAAAGTTTCACTTTATTTTCGAAAAATGCTCTCAAAAACACTAGTTAATCGTTGATTAATATTGATATCTTTGGGTTCGTTGCCGTAGTGTTATGACCGTTAGAAACCATATTTTGACCAAATAAAATCGATGTTCTGAAAAATCGATACTTTTACATTTAGAAAAGAGAGAGAAACGTATTATTTAATGTTTAAACATATAAAAATAAAATCTGACCACATATATTTCTAGCTATATTTTCATATTTAATATGTTAATATTGAAAATAGTTTGATCTTAAAAAAAACATTTTTAACTTCAATTTTTTCTCTCTGCGTCATTGATTCGTCAATGCTTCGCGCGGTCTCTCGCTATCTTGGAAGTTTTTGTGTAATTGGTTATTATTATATTTTCTAACTCTGCTATCACTCTTACACTGTTTCTGCTCTATTCGTTGACCTTGGCTTGCTAATTCCGGACTTTGATTACACATTATGTGATTTTGGTGTTATCGTGTGAACTAGACAATATGTATAAAAGAGGACGTACTCCTAACAGCCAGTCTCGTGACTTGGTTTTGAAGTCGCACGAGTACTTTGAACGGGAGTCAGCAAATAGAGGGCCTCTTTTATGAAGTTACCCAAGTACAAGAACGAGTCGCATAAGCGTTTGGAATTAGCATAAAAACTGTCCGAAATAAATAAAGGAAAAGTACGGGTCTTTTGGCTGTGAAGATAATGTACTGCACACACCCAAAAAGCAAAAAAAAAACCTGTGACAGGTATCGATAATTTTGATGCTGATGCTATTAGATCACATGTTTACGACTACTACACAAGATAAGAATATCCCACCATAAGTAAATTACTTGTGTCCCTTAAATCTGCAAACTTTATGATGGCAGTGCAACATCTATTAAAACAATTCTAAAATATATTGCGTTTTCATACAAAAAACCGACAAACGGAAAATATTGATGGAAAGGTATGACATCATACTACAAAGAATATCCTTCTTAAGAGAAGTTAATAAAATAACCAACTGGGTCAAGGATATATTTAATGACGAAACATGGTTAAAAGCCTGTGCCATAATCTTGGACGTATGATACGCAAGCATCCAGCTCAAAAGTTCCAATTGGAAAGCGTGGACGCCTCATTATTTGTCATGCTGGATCTGCCGGGGAAGGTTTTATAAAAAATTGTTTGTTGGCATTAAGATAAGAATTGAGAATAAAAATGTTACGAATTCAGTGAATTTATTTATTTATCTGACCCAACCACACTTATTTATTGTTAAAATTATTCTTGACTAGCGGCCCCCCTCGGCTTCGTACGGGTGCATATCAGAGGTGTGCCTACATAATATACAATGTATGTCGGATTTCAGTTTGCGTCTTGGCTTTGAAACTGGCCCAAATTTAAACTTAGTTTGGATTTATGTAATAAATGTTAAATATTACAAACTCGTACATGTATTAAAACGATATGCCTTGAGAATCAATTTTAAATGATGTAGATAGATTGTCCATTGCAATCTCTAAATAATCGGTATGTGCGGTAACCAATTTTTTTCCCATCATTACGTAAAGTATTTTTATAGCTGTCAAATCGGGCTTCTTAGATTGTCACGAGTATAACTTATGTTAACTCGAAGCAGCAACGCGTCGCTTCGCGCGCTGCCAACCGCGCAACGCCTCTTACTCGTGATAGGTCCGATTCTTTGACGATTTATTATCAAAGAAACCGAGCGGCGCCGGAGGGTACCTACAGCGGAGGTGTTTAGTCAAACACTTGTCATATCACTCTGTCTTGTTACTTTTAGTTATAACTGTCATCGCTAATCACTGGTTTTATTTGTCTTTATTTTAAATTTTCTTACTTTCAATGAAACCACGATGTTGGCGGATACCAATACCTAAACAGCGTTTCATGTTTTCCCGCACATCTGAAAATAAATTGTCACTTATAGCCATTTCCCTCAATTTCTCAAACGCATTTATTATTCGATGGCGTAATTGTTCCACCGAATCCACGTTCTCCGCGTAAACATCGTCTCTGATGCACCTCCAGAAAAAAAAATCGAGTGGCGTGAGGTCTGGCGATCTTGCTGGCCACCTATGAGATCTAAATCTACCAATAGAAACAGAAACTTTTTATTCAATATAGATTATAAATAATACTTATTGAAAGTCACTCTTTTGTATAATTACCACTGGTTCGAAAAAAAAAACCTCTGTCCTGGGAAGAACCAGCAAGAAACCTAGCGGGACTTTTTTTTTAAATAACAGCTTACAATCATGTATGTTACACAAATTAACAACACAAAAAATTAGAAATAGCTTGGTAGCGATCACCTGATTTCCAGGGGTTATTATCATCTATAAATTCTTTAATACTATAATAACCCTTTTTATACAAACTTAGTTTAATAAAGTTTTTGAACTTTGAGCAGGTCAAATTTTGTATATTTTCTGGAATTTTGTTGTAAAAGCGTATACATCGCCCCAAGAATGAATTACTGACTCGATGGAGTCGAGTAACTGGTACTACTAGCTTGTGTCTGTTCCTAGTATTTACAGAATGAATATCACTTATTTTTGTAAAACTACTTTTATTTTTGTGTATGTACATTACATTTTCATAAATGTATTGAGAGGCCAAAGTTAATATGTTAATTTCCTTAAATTTTTGTCGCAGCGACTCTTTAGGCTTTAAATCATAAAATGCTCTTATGGCCTTCTTCTGTAAAACAAATATAATTTCAGTGTCAGCTGCGTGTCCCCATAGCAAAATACCATACGACATTATGCTATGGAAATAGCTAAAGTAAACTAGTCTAGCTGTTTCAACACTAGTTAGACTTCTAATCTTTTTTACGGCATATGCTGCAGGACTAAGCCTGCTTGCTAATTTTGATATACGGGGGCTCCATTGAAGCTTCGCGTCTAGTGTGATTCCAAGAAAAATGGTGGTATCTACAAGACTCAGTTTCTCCCCATTTAAAATTACATTAGTGTTTAATTGTTTGACATTTGGAGTCATAAATTTCATACATTTCGTTTTAGTGCCATTTAAATGCAAATTATTAACATTGAACCAATTTACTAATTTAGATATAGCATTATTTACTTCGTCATATTTCAGCAAATGTTGATTAAATTTGAAAATTAAAGAAGTGTCATCTGCAAATAATACTATATCATGGTTATCTCCTACTATGTAAGGTTTATTCATTCAGGTCATTAATGTATACAAGAAACAGAAAGGGCCCGAGAATTGAGCCTTGAGGCATGCCCATCTGTACCATCAACCCGGAAGAACTCGTACTGTTAATGACAACTTTTTGCGTTCTCTTACTTAAATATGAAATAATTAATTTAAGAGCATCACTTCGTGTTGAAGTTTCCTGATTAATGTTTCATGGTGAACACAATCGAAGGCTTTGGATAGGTCACAAAATATACCCAAAGCATCCTGTGAATTCTCCCATGCATTAAATATATATTTAATCAGCTCAACACCGGCATCAGTTGTCGAGCGACCCCTTGTGAAACCAAATTGATTTTTATGTAGTAAATTATTTATATTAAAGAAATTCAACATTTGATCAAGAATAATTTTTTAAAAAATCTTACTAAGTGTTGGTAGTACAGAAATAGGTCTAAAATTGGCGGGGTCTAATGTACTACCAGATTTAAATAAAGGTATTACTTTACTATACTTCATTAAATCAGGACACACACGAGATTCGATACTAGTA
The DNA here is from genome assembly GCA_033319125.1 of Parnassius glacialis. Classification (NCBI taxonomy): domain Eukaryota; kingdom Metazoa; phylum Arthropoda; class Insecta; order Lepidoptera; family Papilionidae; genus Parnassius; species Parnassius glacialis. The sequence continues at coordinate 38,026,175 of JAVANC010000018.1, forward strand.
TTAAAATAATAGCTAAATGAGGCGCGATTGTATCTATAATAGACGCAATAACTTTAACGGAAATCCCCCACAGACACAATTCATTATGCACCAAACGTGTCATTTAGCCACTGCCTGCCTGTTGTTACAGAGTGTACTGGCGTGTTTGTGTATTCTGACACCGTATCATTTATTAGATTAACAAACCTTTCTCCGTTCAAAGCCTCATCAATGAATACGGGTCCGATGATGTTATCACTTTAAATTTTCAGTTAACTGAATTGGTTTTGTCGTGTAGGCGATCGATCGGGGACCTAGGATCCACTAGCCGGTTTTCGCGGATGCGGTGAAGAGCTCCTACAATAGTGCGAGGATGAGTAGGGCATTGTCTTGAATGGCCTTATCTCCCGCAATATGTCCTTATCGCAAGGGTGACATTTTGACGACATTCTCCGTAAATTAGGATCATGTCTGCATATTCATCTGCTGTGTAGTTCGGATGTGTACTTGCCATTACGATCACAAGTTTACAGAAGCACTAATAACACAAATAAAAGCGTCCATATCGCAAGAGATGTAAACGTACCTACTAGATTAGAAACCGAAAACAAAACAAAGCGTCTTTATGCAGTACCATTATCTAATTACTATCCTAATTACACCAAAATTAATAAATAAAACAATAGGTTAGCGTCTTTTTCGCGGAAAAGTTCACAAGAATATTCGTCGACGTAATTAAGCGCACTAGTGTGAAGAAGTGTGTCAAGGACACGGATTCGGCTAGCATTTTAAAAGGAAAAAAAAACAATTCGATTTCGGTGCAGCGGAGTAGGAGGGCGCGCGTCGCAAAGTGATGTCTCTTTCCTTCAATAGTATTGCTTATTCGTTTTAACTTCAATGATGCGATCTTTATGATCCGTGACCCCGTCAAATGACCGCTGCGCGACAGTTTTCTAAGTACAGGTTGCTGTAAGATGCTATTTTTTAAAATTTTAAATAAATCCGTAAATAATAACGTTTAATGGAAGTATAATTTCTTCATGAAACGAAAATGTGAAAACGTATATGTGTGTTAAATTAAAATCACCATTGTTGCTGCTCGTTGTATAGTAAAAATATACAAACATATTATCTACTTTATACCAATAAATGAATAATAAATATATAAACGGGTACTTATATACAAACTCTTTAAATAAATAAAATAATTTAATACTAAAATAACATGACACATAATAACAATACATATTGTTACGAGCTTGAGGTTCGAGACAATTAAAAACTGCCGATTGAATTACCAAAATTGACACTTTAATTACGGACACTAATTATACCTTAAAACACACTAATAATAAAACACAATAATTCTACTAATCACTTAAGTTCACAGTTGTTTCGCTTGGAAGTATTCTTTTGTATCGCCAATTCAATACTGCCTTCGTCGTGGTCTATACCGGCCTTATATAGGGCCTCAGATAGTTTCCAGAACCTTCTACTGTAGCGACATCTAGAATGTTTGAGTACATATCGGTCCCGAAATTTCTGGAAGGATCTTGACTCTCCTAGTTCTGTTACTTGACACTAGAGGGCGCTAGTGTAACTAGTGTTGCCATGTACAAGACATTAATAGTGGCGCGCAACAATATTATACAAAATATCACTTATAAAGTGAAAGAGAGAGGAAAACAAAAGCCGGATAAATCAGGTGGTATAATTCTTGCAATGGAATACTCGAAGTACTCTCTAGTCTCTTCTAATAATCAAAATAAACTATAACATCATAGTTTTTTTTATATAACAGGGGGCAAACAAGCATAAGGCTCACCTAATGGTTGGTATCGACCGCCGTCAATGAACAAATGCAACATCAAGGGAATTACCAGTGCGTCGCCGGCCTTTTAAAAAGGAGTAAGTCCGTTTTTGAAGATCCAGTCTTATTGGCCCAGACAACTCTGGTGGTAGCCGATATCACGCAGTCGTTGCTGGAGCGCGAATCAACGTCTAGGATAAAAAAGGAGTGAGGAAAAGAGAGAGAGAGATAGAGCGATTTTAAATGTTTAATTGATTGCAAGAAACTGTGACGTCCTTGTTATTCTCACTAGGTACTCTACTAATTCCAGCGTAGGAAAGAGATATTTATTATATTGGTTAATCATCCTTTTATTTTGCCTTTTGTAACGTCCATACTCCCATCTTTAATTTAATATGCGGTTAATGAAGTTAATTGTCGTTATATAAACATATTATCAGTTTTGTTTATTTTAAGAACACAATTTCAAAAATTAGATCTCTGACGAGGAAGCGCCGATAAAAATTTCAGGACCGTAGAGACCAGTTTTACTTACTTTTCAAAAGAATGTAAAAATAATTTTCGATTTGAATTGTTACTCATTTCCAGATGTCGGATAACAAGATAACCCCCCGAGATACGACGATGACTTTCACATGCTTCGTGTTATTCGACATGTTCAACGCTCTCTCGTGCCGCACTCAGTCGAAATCTGTGTTCCAAGTGGGTCTATTCTCTAATCGGTGAGTAAAAGTTATAATGGTCATCGAAATTATTGTCTCGTTATCACACTTGAGAATTGCAGTTTTAAATTACACTGTTATAAAAGGAATGAATTTTCATTGACAATGACGTAATATTTGCAATTGTTATAATTTTTTTTATAGAATACGGGTGACAAACGATCACACAGTCCACCTGATGGTAAGTGGTTGCTGTGAACCATAGACGTCTACATCTATCCTCGTTTGCGAATCAAAATGCAGATGCGTTGTCACCCGTGAGGACTAAGATGGAAAGCCTCTTTTCTAGTAAAAAGGGTCTTCGTTTCTCTACACTCACCATACGAAACACAGCAACGTTAAGCTACTATTTTACGCTGGTATTCTGTGAGAGCGTGGTCCTTCCCCGGTCGAGCCGACCCATTCGTGCTACAACTATACTATTAATATAACTGCAGCTTAGCTCTACTACGTTATAAGCTGACATTAGTAAATTTCGTCTTTATCACCTTTATGTAAAGATTGAAATATATATTATATAGAAATGTCACAATTTAACCTTCTGTCACTAATATTGTACTTGATATATTATCAGTTAGTTTTTGACAATGTTAACATTATTTTAAGCTAAGAGTTTACAAAGAAAAACTTAAAAATTATACAATTCCGAGGGGACTCTAATGATCATGGTGGTAATATTTTAATGGTATTTGGTAAAAAACGTTGGCATTCCTTACAAAATTAGTATGACTTTAGTTATGAGTTTATATAATATCGTCATATCACAATTCATGTGAGAATTATACGAAATACCAATTCATATTATATCGCATTTGCTTATTTATGTCATTCAGACGACTAGATTTTAAATAAAATTGCATTAAATAAATGGACAGGATTCGTTGTAACTAAAATTTATTTTCGCAGAATGTTCTTGGTGGCAGTGACTTTAAGCTTGGTGGGACAAATGCTCGTGATATATTTCCCGCCGCTTCAGCGAGTGTTCCAAACAGAGGCTCTTACCGGCCATGGTGCGTATTTCAAATTGACCCTAACTTGTAATGCTATGTACTTCATAGCTATATTCTTTAATGTTTGTAACCGGGGTGAGCAAAATAATTTGTTCTATTCAAGTAAAAGGGCATACAGATTGTAATGTGCTATTAGCTAGTTTTTATTCTGAGAGTCTGTTTTTGAGCGTAATATTTGTTTTTATGTATAGACTAAAGCGATATTATTTCAATAAATTAACCGATTGAATGCGGTAGTGATTGAATAAGCGACTTACTCAGTGTCCGTGACCATAGACAACTACGATCATTCTCATTCTCAAAAAAGAGTGAAGTTGTAAATATATCGTCACCACCGAGAACTAAGATTGAATGATTTGTTTTTTTTATAGGATAGGATGACAAACGAGCACATAGTCCATCTGATGGTAAGTGGTTGCTGTTAGCCATAGACATCTACATTTATCCTCAATTAAGAATTAAATTGCAGATGCGTCGTCACCCGTGAGGACTAAGATGGAATGCCTCTTTTCCAGTAAAATGGGTCTCCGGTTCTCTACACTTACCATATGAAACACAGCAGCGTTAAGCTGCTATTTGACGCTGGTATTCTGTGGGAACGTAGTCCTTCCCCGGTCGAGCCGACCCATTTGTGCTACAACTATACTACTAATATAGCTGCAGCATGGCTCTACCACGTAATTGCCAATTATTAACCATTTTTATTCATTAGTAAACATTGCCTCATAGGGGGGAGATATTTTCCATAGTTGCCACGTTTGGCTGGTGGGCGGGCAACTGCATTTTTCGTTATTAGTTTTTAGTTGTTATCTAGGTGACGCTGCTCAAAATCTCCTGTTTCTTTTCACTCTGACGTGTAGTTACGGCATGACAGAATCCACTACAGCAGGGGTCGGCAACCTACGGCTCGCGAGCCACATGCGGCTCTTTGGATGTGAAGCTGCGGCTCTATAGTTTCATACGTTTATTTTTATTTATTTAAAAATCGATCCACACTGAGCCATTTGGAGTTGATACTGGATCTCTAGAAATGCAATTGATAGATTTGCAAGAAATCGGTTGTCAAGAAAAGATATTGTGGCTCTTTAAAAACTGGAATTTTGTAAATTGTAATTTTTGACTCTTCCGACTCAAAAGGTTGCCGACCCCTGCACTACACCATATTTTATGGGTGACGTAAGAGACGACAGTAGAAATGAAATAGGACAACTACCAGCTTATTACCATCATATTCCAAATATGGTATGTAATGCTCCATATGCACATAATACTGATTTGTTTGTGTGTTATTTCAGATCTCATATTTCTAGTTTGCCTTACGTCAAGCGTGTTCATAGTTAGCGAGATTAAAAAGTTTATAGAGCGCACGATCAAGAAGCGGTCGCACGGAAAGTTTTCGACGAAGGCCCACGACGCCATGGATTTCGTATGACACGAGATGGAGAGGAAGGAACAGTAGACGGGAGGCGGGTATGTCACTGCGGCGCGTGTCACAGTGGCGTGTGTCACAGTGACACGCGCCTTGTGTCACGCCACTGCGCAGCTGATCATTGTCACTGTGACACTCACCTTGAAAACTCTAACAGTGATCATCCACACAGTCCAATCGAAGGGAAACTATTAAATAAGGATACGGTGTTTTATCATACGGGAAGAGATGAAATTTTGATGACGAGTGACAATGACAGCTGTCAGTTCAGTGACAGCTGCAGGTGTGAGAACGAGACTCATTCAAACCGACCGCCATTTTCGATTTACGATGGTAAAATAGATATTCCTATTCGTTTTTAATTTCTTTTTGTCTTATAAATATAATTAAAACTTGTGGTGTCACAGTATTGTCTTCTAAGAAGTTCGCGTTGTATTTATTGCGTTGTGTTTTAGCTCTAATTCAGTGTAATTAAGTTATTTTGTACGTGTAACAATCACATATTATTATATGGTTTTCATCACATAATATTATTTTAAGTCGTGTTGTCTTACATATTATGTCTGTGTCAAAGAATCTTAAAGTTTTTGTCGGGTGTTATTTCGCACTCTTATATATTTTTTTTCAGGTATCTGTACCTGTATAATAAACCAATAATAATTTATGTAGTTAAATATTAACCCCTAACGTTTTATTCAGGGATTGAAAGCCAGTTCTAAATTTTATTATGGTTCTTTTTTAGATTCCTAATGCTTCGTTTTCCGGTCAGATTTCGGTTTTGATTTCGGTTAGGTATGATTTAATTGGTACCGGCCCTTAAATACTGACGTACCGATTTTATATCTTCTATACGTTACCGGTGGGGGAGCGTAGCGTATATCTGATTCCGATGCAGTTTTTTATTACTGTGGTTACGATGAAAATCAGCAAGGATAACCTAAAAATTAAGACTGATATTTAATTTAATAGTTATTAAAATTATTCCTTGTCCTTTATAATATAGTTTAACTTAAATTATTTTATAAAAATAGTAATAATAAATATCAACATAAGTCCCCCCCATTTTTATTCGTTCAATTAATTTGAAATTGTTCTATTTCTGTACCAGTTAAATAAGCGTCTTCAAGGATTTTCCTAAGGTATGGGGTTCCGGTTCCGGCTTTAACATCGTAACTATTAAATATGTGTATATTTGGAAGCTTTTCAATCCCTGATAAAAAATTTTTTAGTTGGTAATCTTATGCAATGTTGTGTTGAACAGGTGACGGTTTGTTTCTAATAAGTACAGATTGCAAATGTACAATCAGGATCATATGATTTAAGTGGAATTTGGTGAATTTATTTTTTACGCTTATTGTACGTGTAGTTAATTATTATACCTATTATGTGGTTTTTAGCCATGCCGCGTTTTACTTTGTTTTAGGTTTCGAGATATTAACGGTAAAGTAAGCTTTGTCACCAAAACATTGTAATGTAGACATATTTGAAGTAAGAACAGATAAATGTCAATTTACAATACAGTAGAAACCCAACTCTCTCGGGGAAATGTGTATTCTTCATACGCAGACATTTAAAATACATCGCATTCCTTTATTTGAATAAAAAAATAGTTTAAGCCAAAGTAGGAGATCATGAAATCACCGCTAGTGTTGCTAGTGGCATATTTCTATAATATTCAAAAATATACAATTTATATTTATATCCTATAATAAACAAGGTGTAAGCAAACATTAATATTTATTTTAATATATATACTAGTACTAATTAGGTATCCAGCGAATTTTTTTAAATTGACCTTTTCAAATTAAGATCTTTGGAAGATTTTGTACCACCAGTGTTTTATAATATAATTGAAAATCCTATGTAGTCCTGAAGGTTAAATGATGTGTTTAACCTTCAGGGCTTTTCTTTCTATGATAATTATAATCTAAGGATAATCATTTGAAACTTTGTGAATGTTCCTTACATTTATTTGAAAATAATGGAACTTGCATTTAATTATATATTTTAAAATGATTTTATGAAAAATACAATTTTAATTTTATTCGTTTATTTTAATCCCTTTATTAGTCTAATTTGTGGTTTTCAGTCTCGATTAATTATTATTTGTTCCATTAAAAACTATCTAATAAAATTAGTAAGTATAACAAATTAAATAACATCATCATATTGACGTATTCACCGAATACATTTCTAAATTTAATCATATCATGTTACCTATTAAAATCAATTGAATTTTAGTTATATCATGTGACGATTGTCTAATGTTGTATCATACTAATTGTCTTAAAAGCAGCAGCTAATTTACAGATACTATAAAATGTAATTTTGATATATAATTAATAGAATAATTTTTCACATTTCAAATGTGTATATGGAATTTTTATGATGTTGGAATGGATGATCAATATTTATGTTTATATAATAAACCTTCTAACGCTATGCTTTGACATTTTACAAAATTATATATAAATCTACCCTCATTGATTATGTCAGATTGTAATTCTAAATGACGTAGTTATGGTATTTTGTTTCATAGATTTCATTTCATGATCGATTGTAATTCACCAGTATGTACTTATGTTTCATGCTCAAATACAGTTTCGATTATTTTGCCATTGGCCTTTACGAGTATACTTTAAACATAAAAAGAATGGTGCTTGATAGATGTATGAAAGGCATGAATTGAGTTTCATAATTTATTAACTATATTAGTGTTAGAAGTAATAGAAATTACTTATGTATTTTAGCAAAATTATGTTACCCATTGAATTGTATATGTAAATGTATTTTATTATAAGGCATTAAATAGTGTATTATTTTTATAAACATAACACACAGTGTTAGTTTTCGATTTGATTCATTGAAATGCTTTGCAAAATAGCAGTGAATATCTGCAAAAACAATCAAAGACGTATGCATTGCGATACCAATTGTAAAAAAAAATATTTTAATTAAAGTAATAGCTTCAATGACTTCATTTTTTTATAATTTCACATTCAGAAATCGATATTAAGACATAATGTATTAAACAATTGACCTCGGATTAACAATATGAAATTATTTTATTCTTATTAGTTCTTTTAAAACGGTTTTTATTTATTTTATCCCTTTGAGAGGACTAAGGAACATCACAATCTCAATGTCTAACAAGTTACATTCAAAACTTCATCAATTTAACATTCTTTTTCTCAAAATGCATATGGGACCACACCTAAAGTAAATATTAGGTATTATTATTTAATAAAAAAGAATTGTCAAAATAAGTTTACAATTAATGAAAATATTGCGTACAAAAAATACTGTCGAATTGTAAACTTCCTACTTTTTTTGAAGTCTGCTAAATATTAAACATAAAGTTTCATTACAACTGGTCCCGCAATTCATACGTGCTGCTCGGGCATTTTCTGTGCTCCAGTCAAAAACCATGATTATATTTATATTGGGAATGAAATATCGAGAAGGAAAAGTGGGTAAGCAAAGACGACAAAAATATTAGCAATGAATTGTTTATTGATTAGTAAAATATCTGTGTGTTTTAAAAATGTCACAGATTATGTCAGTTGTCATTATTAACGTTAACATTACGCCCTCTAGCGAACGCTGATTACAACCTTACAAACAGAAACAAATAATGAATTGTGGCGGTTTTGTCTTGTATCATGTCGTATTTAGTAAGTATGAACATAAAAGTATGAGAAAGTCAACGTAAATAAAATAAAATATTTGCTGCATATTGGATCCGTTACTTTATAGTGATTATTTTGCTGAAGCGTTGATCGTAATATTTTCTCTGTCTAATTTTGTTATCAACTATGAAAACAAAATTTTTGGTTAGAATTTGATCGAATTATAGCTTTGTGAATGCTGTTGGTTCTTTATTGATTTGGAAGTTTAAATTAGGATAATCGATTGAGCTTGTTAGAAGGGTACTATTACTGACGAATTGTTATTGCTACAAGCAAATGTTTGCTTAGTGATGACACATTACCCCTCTCTGTCTTTAGAATCAAATGTCAAATATACCAGGTAACTTTTTATTGTGAGGAAAAAGATAGGTGATATTACGCTGGGTACTGAAATAAACAGAATACTAGTTATCTGTGCATAGATTATTAAAATCTACTGGTATCCGATGAATATATATATATATACCCATGGCATAGATATTTTTTTAAAGTAAACTTTTTCATTTAAATAAAAAGCGATTAATATTAAACCATTCAAATCATGTGGCAAGTATAAATGAATTTGTAAAGAAAAGGTTACTTATAATTAGTATTATATATTGATATATCGACACTTACCATCAGGTGTACCGCATACTCGTTTGCCCTCGCTTATATAAAAAAAGCGAATGAAAAACAATCAATTGAAAATATTTATGCCATATGTATATATATGTTATCTATGCCGTTTACAAATTATATCTTATTTTTTCCTCACGGTAATAATAGTTAGCGGGTACATTGATATATTAGTGTTTCTTAAATGTGATGCAGGACCATATCTTGAAGGTTTAGAAATTACTTGAATGTGATTAGAAGAATGCACAGTGTTATGAGAATGTTCTGTCTCACTTTCACACACTTGTATTTGCTATTCGCATTTTGGTCTTGTTATATTTATCTATATTGGCATTGGATTGCGTTAATGATCCGCGGTATCGTTTCTAGCGAATAATATGATAATTTTAACACAATAGGTAGTCACATACTGTTTTTTGACTAGAAAAATAAATTTCATGTCACGGTCATAATGTAGAAATAAGGAAAAGTTGCGCTTGTAAATAAAAAAGAATATCATGTTACTCGACAGAAATAATACCGAACTTAGCTTTATAGGCCTTGATGTTTAAATTAGCTACATTTATAAATCGTAGATATTGACTCTCTGTAGCGTTTAAGTGTCTAATCGTTTGAATTATAGAGAGTATAAAAACTTTGTCTTAAAAAAAACTATACAAAATTTATAAACTAGGTAATAGATCAAAATATTTGTAGTCTTTTATAAAGTGACAGGAGAATGCAATCATTTTGTATTCTTTCAAGTTTATGCTTTCAAACCACGGAAGATTATTTTGTGCATTTAATTTTTTTATATTTTGGTATTTTGTTAAATATTATTTTTTGTTCCAAAATATGTTTAAATGTTTTTCAATCGCAAATAATATAATATATCAAAAACTGTAGAACGAATTAAAATTGTCAGTTTTTGACAAATGGCGGCCATCTTGTTATCACAACTTATCCGCGAAAGTAATACATATGGAGTGTAGAGTACAAGGAGAACCATCTTATAAGGGGCGAAAGTTGAAAAAGTGTCCTACTATTTACTGAAAATAGAGGTTCCAAAACCTACCACAATAGTGCTGGCGTCTGAAAAACTACGATATGAAGATAGCTGTTGGGAACGGAGTGAAGTCAGTTGAATTCAAATATTTAAAAAATTCATGACTAGAGTAGTTAGTAAAATGCCAGTATACAAAATCTCAACTATTTACGTAGTACAAAACCAGTCGGATTGGTTGGTCCTTGTTTATTTCTCCATCTTATTGTAATTACTTTTGGCGCTTTTTTTAATATATCCTATGCTACTGCAGCGCCATCCTTATTGGACACGTTTTTAGGGACACTTTTCATATATAGAGATGGTCCTCCTTCTACTCTACACTCCATAGTAATACAGTAATGACGTAGGACATCTTCATTTCTATTTTTTTTAATTATTCATATAAGGATTATGCACAAAGTGATTGTAGTTCCAGTCTACGTTTTATATTCGATAAAAAAAAAACTAAACTTTCTTCAACTCTGTTCTATCACAATGTAAAGTTCCAATAAAATATTGTATACCAGTTATTTATTGATGAATGTATAGTTGCCATTGAAGAGGATACGTGTTGCTTTAATAGTCCTTTCTGTCTAAGAATCTATCGAGTTATATACCGCTATGTTTCCTATGGCTCTAAGCAACCCACTGCTGCATTCCGATTTTAAATGTGAAAAGCAGTGAGGTAGTCCATCTTAGCCTTCACGGGTGGTATTCATGGGTTGCACTGGCGAGTTCACTATCAGATAACCTGCAAGCTTGTTTCTCGCTTCTATTAAAATAGTAATTTAAAATGATTACCATTTTTTACCAAGTATCCAGTTCTGCAATCTTGAAGTCTTAATCGGAAAATTATTTTTGAAATCGATTATAAAATCGATTATAATAGTTAGAAGTCAGTGTAAAATCGATTGCAAAATTTGTAACGAACACACAAACAGAGAGAGAGAGAAATACCGCTTTATTCTTAAGTGAACTTAACAGTCAAGATTTTTAGAAGAGCTCGAACCTGTTAAAAATATTAAAACTTCATAAATTTTTCATTATAGCCCTTCAAGTTCAAGTCCACTGCTGAGTGTAAGCCTCTCCAAAGAAATACCACCAAGCACATTCTTGAGCCACCTCCAGGACATCAAAACATAATAATCATTTATTTTCATCTCAATGATGGTTAAAATATTTTTATTATAATAAAGTTAGACTGGATATAAAAAAAGGTTTTAAACGGTTCCTGTTCGATGGCAATTTAACAAATCAGTGCAAATATTGCGCAATTAAAGTGATCTGTAAAATAATTGATTGTTTTTTTTTCTACATACTTTATGACATAATATAATAATAGAACAAGATCCCAGAGGCACCAGACGTCACTTATTTTCTGACGAACGAAATATGTAAGATTGAGTAGTGTTACTATGTACTAATACTATTCAATCTTACACATCTCATGCCTACCCGCTAGCTTGGATAGAGGACCATTTTCTAGGTATCAGCTCTGAATAAATATATCAGGTAATCAAGGTACGTAAAAGCATTCCTCACCTCGGTTAATTCTCCCAACAGATTTATACTTATATGTTAGTTAAATTCGTTAAAAATCATGATAAAAATCAAATAAAAATTATGTGGCGATGATAGAGTATCTCAAAACAGAGGTGATCGATGATGTGAAAACTTTGAATGACACGTGTTTAACAAACACAATGCATCGATGAGGAATTTTTACGCGGTAGAGCCATGCTGCAGCTATATTAGTAGTACAGTTGTAGCACGAATGGGTCGGCTCGACCGGGGTAGGACCACGCTCTCACAGAATAACAGCGTAAAATAGCAGCTTAACGCTGCTGTGTTTCGTAGTGTGAGTGTAGAGAACCGGAGACCCTTTTTACTGGAAATGAGGCATTCCATCTTAGTCCTCACTGGTGACAACGCATCTGCATTTTGAATCGCAGTCGAGGATAAATGTAGATGTCTACGGGTCACAGCAACCACTTATCATCAGGTGGACTGTGTGCTCGTTTGTAACCTTATTCCCATTGAAAAATCGCTGTCGTCATAGTCAGTAGCATAGTTGGTTGAAGCGTTTTCGGTCCGGGAATTTTGATGTCTCGCTGTGTTCACCCTCATACAGATAAAGTCGATGCCAGTTTTGAAAAGGGGAGCAAGATCGGCAGCAATTACGACATAGCCGAGGAATTGAGGATTGACCACAAAATAGTTTTCACACATTTGAAAAAGTCTGGTTATACAAAAAAAAAGCTCAATATTTGGGATACCACATGGGCTCACTGTCCGCAATAATCTTGGTTGACCCGATTATGGTTGAACTTTCTATGTGTTAGTAAAGTTTCATACTTTACTGCCCCGGCGTGAAGTACCGCCGCACCCTTGCAAGGACACCTAGTTTCCTTGCGGCTGCTTTGGCCCTGGACTCTTTGAACCGTCTATAGTTTAGGTTCGGAGGAAATTCAATCCCTAACAACTAAAGGCTATCAGTGTAGTCCAAGGATGCATTTCGGAAAGTAGGGGCCAGTGTGAGCGGGCTACTTTTAGCGGTGAATAAGATACGCTTGTGTTTTGGAGGCGTTCAATCTTACGAGATCGGGTTTGCCCCATTCGGACACGAAAGAAGTTCGTCTCAACCGCTTTAGCGAGAGACCAATAAGCTCTACTGCCAGATGATTTGACAGAGAGCTTTGTACTACTTACCGATGCGTTCAATGAAACTGGTTGAAACTGGCATGCCGTAATGCCTTTTTAAAACACTTGGCGGCTTGTTTAAAGGCTCTCTTCTTATGGCGAACATCCGGAGCTTTGGAGTCTCGATCAAGGATAAAAACGCCATATGCTAGTGCTTTTCAGCACGAGAGCATGGCGTGAAACATGGGTGAGTTTTACCACCAATGGGCACATCAGCAAATAGGATGAAATACTCCATCGCTTGACGTATGAGAAGCAGAGCTACAGCCAAGAATAAGATGTAAAGAAATGCCGCATCCTATTTCAATTTGCTGAATATTCACCGCACATCTCGGAAACCGTAGTTAGGTGGAAAATATAACGACACAGATTTCATCAGACATTAGTCAGAGATTTCCAGGGGTGAGGTAACCTGAACATCGTACCTGTCCGGATCGGTCGTCAGCAGAAGGTCGAGGCAGTTGGCTGTGTGCCCATACACATCAGGTACCCTAATCGCTTGTTGTACCATCTAGGAAAGCCTCAGCGACAAGGCAAAATTCCACGCCTCTCTCGCCTCAGGAACAGCCAATCCTGATTACAGGCATTAAAGTCCCCCAGAAATACCAACTGTGGAGTAGGATCGATTTAGAGCCACATCAGAGGCTTCACTGAGGTGTTCAAATAGCCTAGTTGCCTCCTGGTCACCACTGCGCGATCGTTAGACACAAGAATAGATTATTTTTATCCATTCCTGTCTATAACTACCCAAATCTTGGAGAAAGTGGGATTTTCAAGGTGACGGTGACGATTACAGCAGATGTTATTGCGGACATACACACAAACTCCGGCACGCTGGTGGAAATTATGCTCCAATGTGTACCCCAGGGTGTGTGCGTCTCAGTTAAGAAGATTAAGTGCGGCTTGTCAGTCTCAAGTTGGTAACGGACTGCATTACAGACCTCGGATGTTTGTGACAGTTCAGACCTCGAAAGTTTGTGAGTTGCACTTTGATGGAGAGGGATTGCAACCGGTTAAAAGACTTACTTTATTTTTTCTTCCTTCTATTCCCTATTGGTGGAGTGAATAGGTTGAGAGAATGTCAGTTGGAAGATGCGTCACACATTATATAGGTATCCTAGGGACGCAAACAGAGTCACAGAATCGATGATACGTAGCATGGAAATCACGGGGACGCACGAACGCCACTGGAAATCACCACCAGGCCCTCTCCGGTCGCCAACCGGCATGATGAAGCCATCCCAGAATTTTTCATAAGACGGAGGGGCAGCCTTTCATGAGTGGCTGGCTCATTAATAGGGCCCCCAACTATCTACGCTCGGCCAACGGTGCAACCGTGCTTCGAATCCCGCTAACCTCCATAATCAGGCACCTAACACTAAGAAACGGCCCCGCAACAAGACCCATCCTTCCAAAGAAATGGGTTTCACCTAACATCATATCGGAACACGACTTGGTTTGTTTGGCGGTATGTATTTCCCAGGTGGATGGTAACTAACCCTCGGCCGAGCCTCTCACTAGTAGATGACCAACCTACCATCAATAGATATGTGGTGCTGCTCGTTTAGCACTACCCAGGGGATACGTGTAGGGAGTCAAGATTTAAGTAATTCCTACGGACGCGAGCAACTTCGTCATCCCCCACCTGTGATAAGTTTACTATGATATAAAATTAGTTTTATTTTCTAGTCAACAAAAACAGTATGTGACCTACTGACTTACTACCTATTGTGTTAAAATTTATCATATTATTCGCTGAAAAGATCACTAACGCAATCAAATGCCAATTGATAAATATAACAAGAGACCAGTGTGAAAGCAAGGCAGAACATTCTCATACATTATGCATTCTTGTTATAAGAATGTTTGAGTTATTTCAAACTATATATATGTAGCTTCCACTCCTGGAAACAGGCCTCCACTCATTTCGGAAACTGTTTAAGGGCAAAAAGGTGTCCACAGTGCTACCCCAATGCGCGTAGTTATGTCTGCGAAATATTTTTTAATTTCTCAGATATGCACGTTACCTGACGATGTTTACCTTTACCGTCGAGCACGTGGAAAATCAAGATTTAAAATTGCAATTAATAATGTTATTGGTCCTGCAGGGGTCGAACCCCGGCTCCTCGCGTATACTGTTAAAATCGCTAATTTACAGCGAGCGCTTAGCAACTGAGCTACCACAACTCTCAAGGAATTACGTTTTGTTTGTAATTTTGCTTACCTTAAGGGGCTACTCCATGCGAACGACCTTGAGCATTTGGTGTGCCGTGCCGCGCCGACTCGCTACAATATAGGATCGTGTAAGAAATATGTAAGACGCCACTTACTGTACGGACGTAGTATTTTTTCAACATCAATAAACTATTTTATGGAAATACACAAAGCGTACAACGATAAATGTATTTTAATTTTTTTATTCGGTATATTAGTTGCTTTATATTAGAATTATGTATTTTCATATATTATCTAATTATGAAATTTTATAATTAATTATTTATATTGAAAATTGTGAGTTTAAAAGATACCTACTTACTATAGGTAAATAGATAGATAGCTCGTCTTATGTACAAATATTTGGTGCAATAAAGAATAAACAAATAAATAGGATGTTTCGCAGAGTGAGAGTAATATAGAATGAGAGTCGTGGAGGCAGTTTACAAACATAAATTGCACAAGGACAAACATCCAGACCTGGAACAATTATTTGTAGGCCTTACAAATATTTGTTCCGTGCGGGATTCGAACCCGCGGCCCCCAGCGCAACAACTGATTGCTAAGCCACTGCGCCACGGAGCCGTCGCCGGGTTATAGGTAAAGTGACCATACGTCCCGTTTTGAACGGGACTGTCCCTTTTTTTTTTTATAGGATAAGGGTGACAAACGAGCACACAGTCCACCTGATGGTAAGTGGTTGCTGCGGCCCATAGACATCTACATCTATCCTCGATTACGAATCAAAATGCAGATGCGTTGTCACCCGTGAGGACTAAGATGAAATGCCTCATTTCCAGTAAAAAGGGCCTCCGGCCACCTGCACTCACCAAGCGAATCGCAGAGGTAAACGGTTTTCTCGGTCACCTGTCCCATTGTCCCCAAATAAAGCTTCGGGACACAAAATTGTCCCGTAACTCGTTGGATGAAAGTACCTATTCAAAGTCAACAATCTTCAACATAATTTTTTTTAATCGAATATATTTTATGTCTACCTGGTACAAATGCTCCGGTAGAAAGAGTATTTTTTTATTTTGAATAAATTGTGGACGTCTGAAAGACACACTTACGGTTCCAGTTCTAAAGGCGATGTTGTTAACAAAGATAACAATAAAAAAACTTGTGCAAAATTTTATTCTTATTTAAAATCATCACCAACTTTATTAAAGCAAATTTAATCCACTGACAAATGTAATTAATAATTAAAAAAAATATGTTGCATTTAATAATTACCGTCTATACCGAATATAATTTTATAGTGAACACTAATTGTATAAAGTTATAGTTTTTAGAGTATAAATAAACCCATGTCCTGTTTTGAGTTAAAAAATAAATGGTCAGTTTAGTCCTTTTAGTTAAATTTAGTTATGAATTTTTTTTAGTTTATAGTAAAAAGTAGGTATATTAGTACCTTCTTAGATACTTTTTACCGAGTTATAAGTATAGAACACCTTATGTACTCAATTATTTTTTTTAAAAAGAAGAAAAAACAAGCAATAAATAATATACTATATTTTAGCAAACAACTATAACTTAGTAATACTAATTATAACTTAGAACATAAATGAAAAACTCATAACTGACTTTTTGGCCCGACCCAGGATTCGAACCCGGGACCTCATGATCAGCAGTCGCACTACTACAACCACTAGACCAACGAGGCAGTACTATACCTAATAAGATGTTGTGGTTGGGTATCAGGATTATTTTTAACTGTATAACTATACTGATAATATTGAATTAGCCTTTTATAGTGTAAATTATAATATTTGTCGAAATGTTAATTATGGATTCGAACCTTACATGCTAATGGTGCTTCATTTTTTTATTTGCATTTACTTCAAAGAAAATACACGCAAAAAGCTTCATCGCGCAGTAAAAAACACAAGAAATATATGTATAACTAATACGAAAAATTATACCCAAAACAAACAAATAATACTACCTATAAATAACCTAATAAGTAATTATATTTTCGACTGATAAGATGACGTGAGCGTGTGCGCTGGCAGACGCTCTAACGACACGGGTGTCACGTCGAAGAGCTCAGCGCTCACTATCACAGAACACAATTACTCTCTACCAAGAGAAGAACGCCAACTTCATACTAAAAAACGGAAACACGTGTTTACGAGTGTACACGAAAAGCGCTACGGTGGACGCCCATATAAAACTTTTTAGCAGGAATTTCAAACCTTTGTATTCTGTAACTTTAAACTTTTTATTTAAGGCTTATTCGAGTAATTTTAGCTCAAGCCTCACAAACTTATGGGGTAAATTCCCATATTTTTGAGAGGTTGCACCAAAATTACCCGAATATACTTTAGATTAGTATGTGGGATAAAATAAAACTATAAATAAATATAGTTATGTAATTTTATTTTCTGGAAGACAGTTTGTTTTATAAACGACACATTATTATTGATGTTTTTTATTGTTTTTGTACATAATATTTCCACGCTGGTTACTGATGTATAACACATGTTATTGTCAGAGAGTTATTCTTCACAGAACATAAACGTAAATTTAAATGAGCAAAATTGTCATGGTGAAAACTTAACTCAGCCCAAATACATTATCTGAAACAGATAAAGTTCGAGTTAATATAGTAATAATCCCTACAAATAACGATCAATACATTTAAAATGCTTAAAGACTTACCACAATATTGTTAAAAGTTTTCCTTCTACTATTGTAGGAAACCTGCAGAAAGTAATTAGATGATCTTGTGCTTTTTGTTTGCACAACGCTTAATTTACTTTCGATTCTGATCACACATAGTGAATAAAAAATTTTAATAATAAATTTATAGTCAATATCTCTTAGTCTCAATCTCACAAAAAATATTTACAGACACAATCGCGAAGAAACGACTACAAACGAAAATGAAGTATTCTGAGCCGATAATAACTGAATTGCAGCAATAAGCAATAACAAATATTAACATCTAAAACTATTAAATAAATTTTAATCAATTTCAGAAAATATTTTCAATATGAAAGACGTTGACAAATAAATGTCATTTTTTTCTTCTTTTAATTCATGGCTTCTCTTGATAGAATTCTGCTAATATTAAATAATTTAATTTAAATGAATTAAATTGTGCAAATCTCACAGTAATATGTATGTAATAATACTTTAAAGAGCAAACCAAAAAAAGTTTAACACATAATTAACATTTTTAGTTTCTTTCGATATAATATAAATTTGTGTATCTAATTTTTAAAATGGAAATCTAAAACAACATGAAGGAAAGAAACAGCGATATTTTTTCTCGCTTTATTTTAACAAGCCCAACACGAACATTGACAAAATCATGATTGTGTGCAGATTTTTCAGCTTTCATACAAAGTTGCCTCACCCTGCTCACTATATAATGTACTCTGTCTCTGTGGCGCTCACATTCCGCCTGTGGCACCGCTCTCGTGCGGTCGTCTCAGGTAGTCCGCGCAGCCGTCCCCGTACGGTAGTGCTCTCTCGCTCTCGCGCCTCCGCTGTCCTGCTCGCGCTGTACAGCGTCGACGCCTTGGTGAGTCATTTCTGCTATCAGTTCTTGCCCCCCTGTCTTCGGGCGGGGAGGTTTGACTGACCTCCGCTTGTTACCTGTTATATTTTTTGTTATTTTTGTTTTCGTTATTTATTTGTATAACGTGTACGTGTATACTGTTTCTAGGGAGTTACTTGCTCTTTTCAGAGCAAGGCCCTGCTCTTTTAAGAGTAAGGGCATTACTCCTGGGATAAAGAACGTCCCGTTCTTATGAGAACGGTGATCCAGCCCTTACTGTATAGGTTCAGAACGTCTCTGTTCTGTTCTTTTCAGAACAGCATCCCCCCAGCTCCATTCGTTTTCAAAGCATCATGTCTAAACAAGACCTTATAGGGTCTATCGTGTCAGGCCTTAATAGGCTAGATAATTCGGCTCTCGCCGCAATAGTGGCAACTATTGCGTCATATGCCCCTCAGGCAACTCAACCGCCGCCCGTTATAGCGGCCTACCTAGAGTCCAAGAACTCTTTCGCCCCTCTAGAAATGGAGTACGCATGCTCCGAGTCTGAGTCCACTGCGTCGGCCCCCCGGAAGAGGCCCGCCACCTATTCTGGCACCGATTCATCGGAGTCCTGTAACTCCGACGGAACCGGTGAGTCGTCCTTCACGACTGTCTCGTCAAAACGCGGCGGTAAACGCACCGCGAAAAACCGCACACCTCCCGTCTCAGCGGCCCCTGCCGCTCCTTCAACCTCCGCAGCCCCTGTTGCTGCCTCAAACCCCGCAGCTCCCGCTGCCGTCTCTGCCCCCGCAGCCCTCGCTGCTGCTACGGCTCCCCTAATGTCAATGGACATCGCCCCACCATCCAAGCCAGCTTCCCGCTGTGCCCCAGTCCTTGCAAAGAAGCAAGTCCCGCCCCCTGTCTTCCTAAGAGACAAGGCAAGATTTACCAAGTTGTCAAAATCCTTATACGACGCAGGCATTAAATATGACCATGCGATTAACCTCGGGGAGACTATTAAAATCATTCCCAACTCTATCGATGCCTTCCGTAGTATCACCAAGCTATTCACAGCTGAACAAGTCTCCTACCATACATACGCTCTTCCGGAAGAGCGTAAAATCAGGGCCGTCATCCGCGGCATTCCATTCGAATTTTCCAACGAGGAAATCCTTGAGGACCTTAAGTCCCAAGGTTTCCCTGTAGAAGCCATGCACAAAATGCACAATAGAACGGGCCAGAGGTTCAATCTTGCCCTAGTCATTCTAACCAACGTGCCGGAGGCAAAAGCCATCTTCCGGCAGGTACGCACAGTGTGTGGCCTGTCGAGAGTGAGGGTTGAGCCCCCACATAGGCGCGGGTTCCCGGCGCAGTGCCACCGCTGCCAGCTGTATGGTCATGCGGCGGCCAACTGCTCCGCCCCACCCAGGTGCGTTAAGTGCCTTGAACCCCACAACACTAAAGAGTGTCCTCGGCCCAAAGACGCCGAATCCCCACCCGCATGTGTCCTGTGTAAACAAACAGGCCACCCGGCAAACTACAGAGGCTGCCCCTGCGCACCTCATCCTCGCCCCAGTAGGCAAGCTCCACCGCCGGTCAATGACCGCTCATTCCCGGATCTTTACCAACGGCCCCGTCAGGGCCTTTCTCAGCCCATCCCGGGTTTCTCTCGACCCTCTCAGGGTCCCCTTAGGCCCCCTCAGGGCATTATTCGGCCCCCTCCGGGCTTCTCTAAGCCTATGCAGCCTCCAGTCTTTCCCTGGAGCTCCAAAAAGGCAGACCCACCGCGGACAACAACCTCCGTCCCACAACAATCACAGCCCTCAATGGCTGATGACCTAAAAACGGTGTATTCCGCTATTAGGAACATCGACGTTGGGGAAATCGCTGTGTTAGCACGCAAATTGCGCGCTGCAAGGTCCCCTCAGGACCGTCTCCTCTCTCTTGCAGAGCATCATAATCTTTTGTGCTCGTTGTAAGTTAAGTTAACTTAATTAACTTAACTTACAATGACAGAGCAGGTTGCTCTACCGAAGTCTCACGGTCGTATCAAACCTAAGGGTTTATCGCTTGTATCCTTTAATATTCGCGGTTTGCGAAATAACCTCCCAGAACTTAAGCTCTTTCTTCAAAATCGTGAAGCCAATTTCTTCCTCCTACAGGAAACTAATCTCAAAACTAAGGACACTAAAGGCCTTTCTATTAAAAACTTTTCTCTTCTTCGTAATGACAGGCACGACCGCCGAGGTGGCGGTACGGCCATTTATTACAAGAAGTCACTCCACTGCTCTCCCATTTCTACTCCGCAGCTTACCAATATGGAAGCCACGGTATGCAGGCTAGCTATGACTGGACATCAGTCCATCCTCATAGCCTCCTGTTACATCCCTTCAGGAACCCATCCCCTCAAAAAAGATTTTGAGTCTATTTTATCTTTAGGCAATTCAGTCATTATGTTTGGAGATTTTAACTCCAAGCATACTGAATGGACATGCCGTACTACCTCCCCTAGTGGCAAGATACTGCTCGATATCACGCAGTCTCTTGACCTCACCGTTCACAGTCCCCTCGGTGCTACTCACTATCCCGATGTCACCGACCACGCTCCCGACGTGCTAGATTTTGCACTACTCAAAAGTGTTTCCCTCAACCTCAGGGCAATCGAGACACTAGACGATCTAGGATCCGACCACCGACCGGTCTCCCTCATTCTTGGCCATCAGCCACCTCAACACCCTCGACTAAAACCTTCACAAATTGGAAGGGCTTCAAGGAGTCCCTAGCGAATGCTCTGGACTCACAGGACTCTCCCATCTCCCTATCGTCGGACTTAGACAGTCCCGAAAAAATCGACACCGCGGTCGATTCACTCTCCACCCTTATTAAAACCTCCCTTAAGGAGAATGAAAGGGTAGTCCCGGTTGCTAATAATAGTGGACTTCCCCTACATATTAGCAACCTATTAAAAGCCAAGAAAGCTGCTTTCCGGAGAGCAGCAAAATATCCAACGCCCGAATATAGGCACACGGCTAATCGTCTTCAACGAGAACTCCGTTTCCGCCTCTCTGAATTTCGAGACCTCGAAAAGAGTAAACTCATGGAGAATATCTCTCCCTCTCATACAGCGTACTATCGGATGGCAAGAGCCCTCCGCATAGACGCTATCACCCACACTCCCCCTCTCTCCCGTCCCGACGGTACGGTAGCCTTCGAGGACGAGGAAAAGGCTGAGTGCTTTGCAGACAGCATTGCCGCTCAATGCTCTCCTAGCTCTCAACCCGTTGACCCTTCACACGTCCAGGCAGTGGAAGATGAGGTCCGCCGCCGGAACTTACCCCCTACAGCCTCCGAACCTATCTCTGTGTCCAATGATGAGATTACATCCCTCATCAAAGGACTTAAGCCCAAAAAGGCTCCGGGCGCGGATGGCATCTCCAACCAAGCCCTAAAACACTTTCCTGAGCAGGTGTTAACCTTTTTATCTATTATCTTCAACGCCTGCTTCAACCTTAGTTACTTTCCCACTACGTGGAAAGAGGCAACTGTGATTGGTATTCCCAAGCCAGGCAAGCCTCTCAACCTCCCCTCCAGTCATCGCCCCATTAGCCTCCTCAAGGCCATGGGCAAGTTCTTTGAAAGAGTCATCCAAAATCGCATGAGGCGCCATCTGTTTCCCACAGACGGTGACCCTCTTATCATTCCCCATCAATTCGGTTTCCGAGCGAAACACTCCTGCCCCCAACAAGTTCACCGTATTGTGGAATATATCCTCAGCGGTTTTTATCCCCGTCGTCATAAGACTATCGCGGTCTTTTTCGACATCGCCAAAGCCTTTGATAGAGTCTGGCATACAGGCCTTATCTACAAACTATACAAAATAGGTCTCCCCGATCGTCTAGTACGTCTCGTGGCCTCTTATCTAAATCATCGTACCTTTCGTTTTAGACACGAAGGCACACTATCTTCACAGCGCCCCATCAAAGCTGGTGTCCCTCAGGGCTCAGTACTTGCTCCTCTGCTGTACATCCTGTTCACCAACGACATCCCCATTCCGCCGAAAGGTGTTCAGCTCTCCCTCTTCGCAGACGACACTGCTCTCTACTGTAAAGGTATCTCGCTACCTTTCATACGGAACAAGGTCCAAAAGTCAGTTGATGACCTAGGAGCTTGGTTCAAAAAATGGCGCATCGATGTGAACCCGGAGAAGAGCTCCGCCGTTCACTTCGATTATAAACGACGCCGTCTCAAAAACACTCCACCAATACGCATGCTAGGGACCCCTGTCCCCTGGCATACGTCTGCCAAATATTTAGGTGTCACTCTAGACACAGGGCTAACTTTCAGGCCCCACGTCAAAAGAGTAACCCGTCACGCACGTTTTTACCTGAATAGGCTCAACAGTATGTTGGGCCGACACAGTAAAATGTCCCTCAGAAACAAGCGTACCCTTTATAAGGTCTGTATTCGACTAGTCATGTCCTACGCGGGCCCCATTTTTGCCCACGCTAACCCCAAAATTATTAATGAACTCCAAGTAGTTCAAAACCTTTTCTGTCGTCGAGCTGCGAACGCACCTTGGCACGTCCGTAATGCCGACCTTCATCGGGACCTAGAGCTCCCTACAATTCAACAATTTCTTAAAAAACTCTCTGAGAACTTCTTCAAAGCCTCAGAGTCGCACTCCAATCATCTTATTCGTGAGGCAGCTACTTATGCAGCCCCACTCCCCTCTCGCTATCGAGTCCGCAGGCCGAGAAACTCTCTCTCGGACCCGCCTAATAAACTGTCAAACGACCTGAACTGCCTCATGGCGGCTCAGGCCAACTCTAACTAAATTATTCATAATTAATTTGCCTTCGTAGGCACTCCCTCAGCGGCTCGTAGCCGCCTGCGCTCTCTTTTCCCAAAAGAGGGTCGCTTCCGATACGGCATAAGAAGCTTTAAACAGCTAGTTGCCACTCCCCAAAGGCGGTTTTTAGCGGGTATCACTTAGGTCCCCCGGTAGGCAGTGAGTCCCGCATAACCAGGACAGACCGGCTGTCGTGGTATGCATAATGCATTTTCCGCCTCCCTCTGTGGTAGCCCTTTTACAATTGCTTCGGGTGCAAAAAAAAAAAAGTGGCGCTCACTGACCGTGGCCGTGGGCAGTGAATACGCCCAGATTTTAAAATAATTTCTTAATAAAATCAAATTTTGGTCTATTGAAAAAAAAATTACAATAGAAATGTTCATTAATAAATTGCCTATCCATTGGTGTAAATCGCAAAATAAATTATATTAATATTTATTCCTTTAAAAAAAATTGGATATAGCTCTTATGAAAGCAAGATTATGTAGAAATATAATGTGTTTATTATTTGCTGATATATCTTTTAAATAAAAAGTAGATAGCTCCTAAAAACCGCACAAATAACGCCTAGCGCGACATTTTGCTCAACCTGCGCCTTAACAATTATTTCTTAGGGTCTATACCTAAGAATTATTTTGGCATATGTATAACTCATTTTCGACCGGAGTGTGGATTGAAATCCTTTCTGTGTAACTACGGTCATTGAATACTCAGGTCCAGTAGAAGACATTTTATGGGCTTATGATGATAAAGGTGGGTCTGCACTGATTAATTTTCTATATTGTTTTACCACCGTCCACAGATGAAACTTCGACCCCACTCATATTTATTTATTGGAAAGAGTGACAAACGAGCACCTGATGGTAAGTGGATGCTGTGGCCCATAGATATCTACATTTATCCTCGTTTGTGAATCAAAATGCAGATGCGTTGTCACCCGTGAGGACTAAGATGGAATGCCTCTTTTCCAGTAAAAAGGGTCTCCGGTTCTCTACACTCACCATACGAAACATAGCAGTGTTAAGCTGCTATTTTACGCTGGTATTCTGTGAGAGCGTGGTCCTTCCCCGGTCAAGCCGACCCATTCGTGCTACAACTATACTATTAATATAGTTGCAGCATGGCTCTACCACGTAAAAAATAGCTATACATACAGCTGCATAGACCCATGACGAAGCAACATTAAAAAGTTTCTTATTATGTCGGCGGCATCGGGCTGGTTCAGACGTCATGGCGTGTAAAGTTATTATTCTTAATTTATTGTCGCTTGTAGCTTGGTGCGACGCTCAAGCAAGAGCTCAGAAATATGTAGTACCACCGGCAAAATTAGAAGCTATCCATCCTCAAGGACTCAGAGTATCTATACCAGGTAAAATATTTTTCATGTATGTATAGACCTATGTGTTTAAGGCTTTAATTGTTCAAC
Source organism: Parnassius glacialis (assembly GCA_033319125.1). Lineage (NCBI taxonomy): Eukaryota > Metazoa > Arthropoda > Insecta > Lepidoptera > Papilionidae > Parnassius > Parnassius glacialis. The sequence continues at coordinate 38,051,132 of JAVANC010000018.1, forward strand.
AAGTTTTTCCGCTATCGTTTTCTTTATTGTGTTCTGTTGTGTTGTATTTTTATTATTGAAATATTTTATTTAGTTATACTATTATTTACATACTCATGGTTTAACTTATTTTCAAAATAATACTTAATTTAAATAGTATGTTTACTTATATCTAGCCACATGGAAAACTTATTAACTTTGGTACAGGATCGAAATTAATTAACTAATTAATTAAGACGAATAAATAAATTAATAAATTAATACTTATAACATCTTATAGCCTAAGTATAAACTAAATTGTGTTAAACTAAAGATCAAATAAAGTAACAACCTACGTATGGCGCAGTCTATCATACTTTTGAAAAGGTGGAGCAGGGAAGAGTCCGCCGCTCTACCATTAGCATGCTGGTGGACTTCGAGTGTTTCCTAAATGTTTTTAAATATAAATTATACATTAGACAAGAAGGTTTCCAAACGTAATGAATGTTTTCCTTCACTATTGAACTCGTGGTAAAACATCACTTAAAATTGCAATACAATTATTTTATTGATGTTGACGGGAATTGGATTCGAGTCGCCTGCATACATTTATAAGGTGAACCCTGGCTTATTCCTACCTCCGAACTTAGAATACTATCAAGCTATATTTAATTTGTAATATTTATCCTAGAATTTTTTCTATATTTTACCGTGTAGTGGGGGTGTAAGAATATCCACTAATCCATATGGGTAGCAACTATATTAGTAGTATATTTGTAGCACGAATGGGTCGGCTCGACCGGGGAAGGACCACGCTCTCACAGAATATCAGCGTAAAATAGCAGCCTAACGCTGCTGTGTTTCGTATGATGAGTGTAGAGAACCGGATACCCTTTTTACTGGAAAAGAGGCATTCCATCTTAGTCCTCACGGGTGACAACGCATCTGCATTCTGATTCTTTATTGAGGATAGATGTGGATGTCAATGGGTCACAGCAACCACTTACCGGGAGCTTACACTTATCAGGTGGACTATGTACTCGTTTGTCACCCTATCCTGTAAAAAAATATGGTCCCGTGGCTATTGTAAGAGGTGACAGGGAAACCAAAACAGAATATGGGCAGCAGCATTCTTCTGATGATAACTGCTCAAAATAATAAAAAAACTGCGGTTACCAATCCGCCTGCCACTCACAGCAACTATGGCAAAATTCTCCCAATGGGGCAATCTATGGGAGAGGCCTGTGTTCAGCAGTGGACTTTTATAGACTGTAATGGTAATTCTATACTAATTTAAATAAAGCAAATTACACTGGACATTTATCCACTGTTTTAACAGTAATAAGGCTCTATCTTTTACATTTAAGACAAATATATAACTAATATTTTTATGTCTTTTTGTAATATATTATTTTTTTATAATATTCTAAGCCAGCGCTTAACTACAGTTCCACCTGATGGTAAGTGGTGATGTAGCCTAAGATGGTGGAGCGCACTGACTTAACAAAAGCCCATTCACTCTTGCCTTGAAGACACCCACATTATACTCGTATGGAAACACAGATGCTGGCCACTTATTCCACTCCTTTGCTGTACGCATGGTGAGCCATGTAGCAAACCGTTTTGTTTGAATGCGTGGTAAGTCAACAACGAAGGGGTGGAGACTGGCCGAATGTCTGGTTGTCCGATGGTGGAGGGGAGAGGGAGGAATTAAAATATGCAATTCTTGCGCACACTCTCCGAAATGTATCCTGTAGAAAACTAGTATCTAAATATCTAAAAGGTATACTATCTCTACCTACCTACCTACCTCTGTCAGAATTTGAAAATATTCTTCAAAAACTTTTCCAACTATTTTGTAGGGCCAAAGTCACATTTACTAGCATCCCTTCAGAAATATTTTACTTTTACTTATTTCTAAGTTTTATCACGTAAGAGCGGGGTTCTATTAACTAAATGAGAATTAATATTTAGTATTTAAACATACCGAAAACAAACATCTTTTATTAGGACCATGAATAACTTCAACGCGCACACCGCTACAGTTAACGTAGGTACTCATAATTACGCAACATGATGGCATCGTCGTACGTTGACTCCGTCGGCGGACGTAATATAACTTCGTACAGTGTTCATCATTGCCGATGTGTTGCTAGCTTGATGGTCAATAAGAAAAATATCATATTTATCTTACCAGCTGTCACAAAATATAAAAAAAAAAAACTGTTTAGGGAAAGCTTTTGAACGTGTCTGCGATTTGTACGAGTTAGGTAGTTTGTTTTCATAAGAGTGTCATTCAAATCATTCTTAGGCTTATGGTAATCCTTAAGAGTGACATTTATAAACCCTTCTAAAGAGTCTAAAGGGTTTTTGTATCAGACGACAAAATTGTTATTCAAATCATTTCTATACTTTTTGAGGTCGTTTTCAGAACCGAATTCAAAAATGAGGAGGTTGTCAGTTCGACTGTATTTTTTTATGTGTGTTACTCCAGAACTTTTCTTAGGTGAACCAATTTTGATGATTCTTTTCTCATTTGAAAACTGGCAGTTCTCATGTGGTCTAATATAAATTTGATCAAGATCTGACTAGTAGTTTTTGAGTTATCCTTAATAATGCGTATTTAATAACTTCGACTACATTGATGCTGTTCTCATTTTATTTATATTGAAGTCGGTTTTACAAAATTTTAAATTTTGTTTGTTAACAAGTCAGAAATATTACTGATAACTTCTTTCCATAAAAAAAATATATAAATTTGTTCCGTTAAGCAACAATGATTGTACTCTTGATGTGTACCGTACCTGAGGCCTGAGAAAGCCAGTGTAATCACAGGCTGACCAGCTATTCCCCAATGAGTGTAACTTGTACAAACTTATATATTTTTTGGATTCTTAATTACAAAAAAATATAGCTACAAATAGAAAAAAAAACTGCGGTTGCCAGCGTCCTGCCAAGCGTGGAAACTATGGCAAATATCCCCATTATGAGGCAATATATGGGGATATATATGTTCAGCAGTGAACTATGATGGGATGCAATGATGATGATGATTAAATTATAAAATCATGTCAGATTGAAAAAAAGTTCAAACTGTTGGATATCATTTACGTGATAGAGCCATGCTTAAGTTGCAACTATGTTATGGTTGTAGTATGAATGGGTCGTTTCTATCGGGGCTTTCATAGAAAAGCAGCGTGAAATAACAGCGTAATGCTGCTGTGTCTCGTATGGTGAGCATAGAGAACCGGACACCCTATTTACTAGAAACGAGGCATTTCATTTTAGTCCTTGGGTGACAACGCAGCCACATTACGATTCTAAATTGAAAATATCCAGAGCATGAACTTACCATCGGGTGAACTATGTGTCCGTTTTTCGCCCTTATTTGTTAAAAAATAATAATTCATCATAATTTTTTAATTAAATTTAATGATCAAGCGGTAATGACGGCAAGGCGTAAGATAAACCTATTGAATCCTTTGGACGTCGTAAAAGACAATCAATAAATGGAAGATGTTGCAGCTAAAAGGGTCTATATCCAGTTGTGATTTTATAATGTGGTGAAACGCAGATCTATAGAAATAAAATTACAGGTGTATCAAATTATCATAAAGCTCTGTTAACAAGAATCCACAATAAGTTTTACAGAAAAATATTCACCAACTATTAAATATGATGTGACCGTTCATATTAAATTAGTACATTTATTGCTACAATTATTGCAAAAAAATATCCTCTTATTTGCAAGGTTTTTTTTAAAAAACAACAAGCCTTCCAGATCACCATGTATTAAATGAAGAAAACAAAAAAAAAGTTCGTTTTTTTGGGTCCGCATGATACGTTTGCGTTACTATTGATAAAGTAGACGAAGTTGATTGATAGTCAACTTCAACGTATTCAGAAGTCATTGACTTTGTTTTTATAACTCACAGATTCGTTGCACGAAATTAAATTGCAAGCAGGCATTGAACTTGAGAACTTCTAAATTTCACGCTACTTGTACCGCTGTAGGCGTTCGCTAGATACAAAAAGTTTTGAAGATAAGAGCAAAAACCTGTTAATAGTAATGAATACATCGTAATACAGACAAGGCTTGATGAAGAAAGATCACGTTAGTTCAATATATTATGATTATGAAATAAAGATTTTAGAAAAAGAGTAAATATATTTTTTTACTAGCTGTTCCCCGTAACACCGCCCGCGTGGTATTATTTTGCGCGGAACCTTAAAATAAAAGTAGCCTAAGTTACTCCTTATAACATTAGCTATCTGCCAGTGAAAGTCTTTTTGCCGACTTACTTAACATTTATCGTTATATTTTGACTAATTTACTTAATATCTCTATGAACTATATATTTTACTATATATATATTGCTTTTGGAGTTTTTGGAGTGCTTTTAGCCGGGATGGAAGATGTGATTTAGATGTGGACAGGCGTGTCGCTGCCGGGAACAAATACAATGGTGCCCTGACTGCGTTAGTCAAAAGGCAAGGCGTAGTGAAGAGTGCACGCCTTGCAATACATAACGCAGTGTTGGTACCGACTTTGTTATATGGCAGCGAAACCTGGGTATTCCAGAAGAAGCATAAAAGCAAGTTGAATGCAGTGGAGATGCGATCTCTTCGTAAAATGTGCGGCGTTACCATGGCCGACCGAAAGCGAAACGAAGAGATTCGCAATATGGCAGGTTTGAAAGATGACCTTATCACAAAAATTGATAAGGGCGTGCTTCGATGGTTTGGGCACGTTGAGCGAATGAGTGAAGACCGAATGGTGAAGAAAATATATAGCGCGAAAGTTAATATTAAAAGGTGTCGAGGTAGACCGATACTAACTTTCGAAGACCATGTGAGCAAACTGCTCGAAGAGGGGAGGGTCAAGGGTACTCGGATACCTAGACGTGCATGTATGAAGAAGATAATGAATCTGAAAGAAGCGAAAGAGGTATGTAAGGATCGTGACACTTGGCGATCTGTTCTCTCTGGCTACCCCGTCAGGGATTGTGCGTGAAGATAAGTAAGTAAGTAAGTATATACATACATATATTACTAATAATGATATTCTGATGTAAAAAGAAAAAAAAAGTATAGTACAGTAATCCCAATTCGGGATTCTTCAAACATTTAAAAATTCGTAACTCCCAAAATATGAACTTAATTGTAAAAAGTGTTTTTATTTGTATTTTATCAAAAAATATACAAAAAATATCTTTTATATTTTATTCCTTTTCTTTCTTTATTTATTTAAGCTTTATTTGCACACATAAAAAAATTTACAAAACGGCGGACTTAATGCCTAAAGGCATTCTCTACCAGTCTACCTTTGGTTTGTGCAGAGAATCTAGTGATGGGTGCAAAACTCATAATTAAAAAAAATGAAAGGTTTAAGGAAAAAATACAAAATTATGATATAATGATAATAAATACAATACACATACATATACATTTACATTACTACTTACATGCATACAGTATATATAGTATTTTATACATATATACAAATAAATACATACACAATAAATAAATATGATATTTTTATATTATACGAGTACATACTTGAGAATATAACAGTTTCCGAAGTTTTTAAATTTTTTATTATTATCCGAAACTACTACTGCTTTGTTAAGTAATATTCCCAGAGTAAACGTTTAAAGATAGGTTTAGTTTTTGCTTCTTTTATATTTCTGGGTAACATGTTCCAGAGTCTTACTGCATTTGAAGTGAAAGAATTGTGAGAGAAGCCCGTGCGACAGAAAGGAACATGAAGAGTTAGATTTTCCGCGGAACGGAAACATCGGTTGTGAGAATCGCCCTGATACTGAAATTTGCATTTCAGATATGCAGGAACAAACGGATAGTGTAAAATAGAGAATAGCATAGAAAGGATTCTAAAAGATCTACGAAGTGGAAGAGGCAGCCATTTGAGCTGAGAACGGAATGAAGAAACGTGATCGAATTTACGTAAGCCAAAGATAAAGCGAATACAATTATTGAGAAGACGATCCAGTTTGTTAAGAAGTTCTTGAGAGGCAACAGCGTAGCAGACATCTGCATAATCTAGTATTGGTAATACGAGCGTTTGAACCAACATTACCTTTGTTCTCAATGGAAGAAAATTCTTGAGTCGATACAGACAACGCAAGGTGTTGATAACTGTTTTGCTGACTTCCGTGACTTGCGGCCGCCAACTTAGACTGTTGTCAATGATAAGTCCTAGATTTTTCACAGTAGCTGAATAAGGTATGACAGCATTATTAAAAGTTACTGGTGGCAGTGAATTAAAATCCAATGTAGATAAGCGACGGCTACTTCCAACTATAATTGTCTGGCACTTGGAGAATTAACAGTAATACCGAATTTGCTAGACCAATCAGAGATACGAGTGAGGTCAGAGTTTAGCTCAGTGATCGCATCTTTGATATCGTTAACATCAGACTGAGCATATATTTGTAAGTCATCGGCATAGAGATGGTACGTGCAGCGAATGTGAGATGTAATGAGATTTATAAAAATTGAAAACAAAAGAGGTGAGAGAATTCCGCCTTGAGGAACGACAGCAACCAGCGTGCACCAATCAGAAATAACTGGACCCACGCGAACAGCCTGCTGACGTCCCTGAAGATAGGATGCGAACCATTCCCGCGCTGATGAGGAGAAACCAATGTGAGAAAGTATTGTAAGAAGGATGTCATGATCAACAGCATTAAAAGCGTTTGAGAAATCTATTAAAACTAACACAGTTAATTTTGACTCCTCCATGCCTATACGTAAATCTTCCGTAACTTTAAGCAGGGCTGTTGTTGTACTATGTCCTGACCTGAAACCTGATTGATAGCTACTTAAAAAGTTATTTTTAAAAACGTAGTTAGAAATTTGTCTGTGAGCGACAGCTTCAAGTACTTTTGATAAAACAGGAAGAATAGAGATAGGACGAAAGTGAGAAAAAGAACTAGGATTATTTATTTTTGGAAGTGGGAGAACAAAAGCATTTCGCCATAGTGAAGGAAAACCCCCAGTATTTAATGAAAAATTTATTATGTGGGTAAGTACTGGTAAGACATAATCGAGGATGAGATTGATCATGATTCTGCTCATATCATCAGAGCCTACTGCGGCGGACTTGATGGAAGAAATTGACTTTTTTATATCCTCATCAGTAACGGGAGAAAAATTGAAAGAGCTTTTGTAAAATTTTGGAAGAGAATTAACATGGGCCATAGTAGTAGATTTAATTGACGAATGCAGCTGTGGTGCAGTAGAAAAGTATGTATTAAGTTGATTAACAGAGAAGATTGAAGGATCAAAGTTAGAAGCAGGTTTACCTATCCCGATTGATTTTAAAAATTTCCACGAATCAGCCATAGAAGCGTTAAGGATATTATTTATATATTTCTAGTGAGTGAAAAGTATCTGAATTTGAGATTTTTCATACATTTAAAATTTTATAACATTAGCGTTACATAGGATCTTTTTTATTTGTAACTCATTAAAGAATATAAAAAAAAAATAAAAAAATCGGTTTAAACAATAGGACACCGAGTTGTCCTATGGCAACATGCATATATTATCAGTAGGACAATTTAAATAGAATCACATAAAAAAATTGAGGTGGAATAGTCTTCGGTACTCATGCGCAGATTTCTCCTCAACTATATGTATGTCTGCATTAAATAATAAATAAACCTTCCAAATTTAATACAATATTTCCACTATAATTTTTGTACCAGCTAGTTATTCTATAAAAAAGGGTTACAAATTATTGTGACGGTTATATATAGTCTAGGTGTTTGTCACAGTGTACAGGAAAATATCCTAGTATAAGACAATTTCCCCTAACGTTTGTTTAAAGGAGTAGTTGAATTTTCGTGCGAATTATTTTTTCTACATCAGCTTTTTTTTCGACCCCCTTTTGTATGTTAAATCTAATCTGTAAGCATGATAACATTATTAATTTCAGACGATGGCTTCTCTTTGTTCGCTTTCCACGGTAAACTTAATGAGGAAATGAATGGCCTAGAAGCAGGACACTGGTCAAGGGACATTACCAAAGCCAAGAACAATAGATGGATATTCAGTGATAAGAATGCTAAGCTGAAGCTTGGTGACACTATTTATTTCTGGACTTACGTTATTAAAGATGGCTTGGGCTACAGACAGGACAATGGAGAATGGACGGTGACAGGTTAGTAAATAAAATCGATTATATTAAAAACATACAGAGATGGAGATATAGTATAACTATTCTAGAATCCATTACACTATAGGGCGTAATGGATTCTAGAATAGTTATTTATCAGTAGCGTGAGAGGCGTCTGTGGAAAATACTACAAAAATCTCAACGGCCTCCATAGATAGTGGTTTTAAACCGCCAATCAAACATTCCGATAATAACCAACCCTCACGAATAATTAGTAATAAAGAAGTTGAAGGAAACTTTAAGTCTAATAAATAACTTACTCTGCATTTCCAAGTTCCATGGCTGATATAAGATATTAATCTTTTTATTATATAAAATAAGGGTGATAAACAAGCGAATAGTTCAACAGATAGTAAGTAGATGCTGGGGGCTGCCTTGTTTCCAGTTTATATTAAATTGTAAATGTCTTTTTTTACATACGCATACCCGGAACGGGTTATGTCGGACTCGCACCGACTAAAAGCCCCACGGCCACGGGAACGTTTTCGCATACATCCGCGGCTCCACTATTGCTGGCCGCCCCATAGCGGCCCCTTCTGGGGGGAGGAGTTCTCTTCCCCTGCGAAACGGACCCCCCCTAGTCCAATACGCGAAGGTCATGGGGCCAGGAAAATCGACCGATCGGTAGCACCCGCTTTCCCAACCCCAGCGGCGGATCTGGTCTTTGACTCCGTCGCCAACCAAGTTTCGGCCACGGAGGGTAGGGAGAGCAGCGAATCCCAATACCGACACTCCTCTTCCCCCGTGGCCCCACCACCACCACCGCATGAACGGTGATTCCCCGTCAGAGTCGCGGAGGATGGGGCGAGTGGTGCATCGCCATACCAACACTCCTCTTCCCTCGCGCCTTCATCTAGGCTGCAGCGGTAGGTGGAGAGGGCACCTCTCTCGCCGCAGCCCACCGATATACATTCGAAGTGGGCTCGCTAAGCCCACTCAGAGTGGCCACCTCGGACCGGCTCTACACCACGGGCCAGCCAAGGGGTTCCTCTTTGTTCACCGCGGGTGACCAAGCCACGGCTACTAAGACCACCGCCACGACAAGGCGGGAACTCGTTCGGGGGGAAAGTTGTAAATGTCCTACTTCATCCTATTTCTGCATCATCCCGAGGTAGACTGGTAGAGAATGTCGCAGGTATTAAGTCCGTCTATATACCACTTGTGTGTATATAGGGTTAAATAAAAAAAACATATAGTTTAAAAAAATATAGAGCCCAGATGTTTTGCCAGTTCTCCTATGAGAAGGTCTTGTATTCAGAATTGATGTAGATTTTGACGTCCTTATGAGCTTTAAACGAGCCTTTGATAAATGAAAAAATTACTTTAACTTCGTAGCAAGAAAATCAATGTGATCTTCTCTAATATAATGTTGCTAAGTCTAGCTGGACCATATTTAAACAGAAATACTCAAATAATCAGGACCTGTTTTGCGAATATTTTTTTTACGAACTTACAACAACTTCGCTAGACTTTTTAATTAAATGAGAACATTAGTTCTATAGTAAGAGTGCATATTAATGTTAAAAATGTTTCTTAACCAAATTATATTAAAGTATCATTATTTAATATTTGGAAATGTATATTAAAATAATAAGTACTACTGTTTTAGAGTTCGTTAACGAAGATGGATCCCCAGTGAGTGGTTTACCAACCTTAGCACCGGCAATGTCAACAGTTGGTACTACGGCACATTCCGAGCCGCCTCCACGACCGACGAGCACAACACAGCCGCCTTGTCAAGTATCTCAAACCGCTGTTCACGGTCATACTAATATTTGTAAAGGGGCACTTATTTTCAATGAGGAATTTGATAAAAACAGTATCAAGGAATTAGATAACTGGGATCCTGAAATCAAATTTCCTCAGGAACCGGTTAGTATTTGCTATCCCTGCAGTTTCGTTTTCAGTTATTTTGTTTAGGTTAAAAAAATACCTTTTACGAGATAGAGCCATGCTGCAGCTATATTATGGTTGTGGCACGAATGGGTCGGCTCGACCGAGGAAGGACCATGCTCTCACAAAATACCAACGTAAAATAGCAACGAAATGTTGCAGTGTTTCGTGTGGTGAGTGTTAAAATTAAGTTACAGCCTATTATATATATTATGAGTCCCACTGCTGGGCCAGGTCTCCCCTCATTTCTGAGAGGGTTTTAGGGCAAGAAAATGTCCGCCGCGCTGCACCAATGCGTGTTGGCGAACTTCACATGTCTTCGAAATATTTTCAGGTTTCCTCACGATGTTTTATTTCACCGCCGAGCACGTGGTAAATCAGCACATAAATTTGCAATTAACAATTTCATTGGTGCCGGCGAGGATCGAACCCGAGTTGCTCGCGTACTGTGAAATTTACAGCGAGCGCTAACCATCTGAGCTACCACGGCTCCTCCAGGTGAGTTTAGAGAATCGGAAATACTTTTTATTGGAAAGGAGGCATTCCATCTTAGTCCTCAGGGGTGACAACGCATCTCCATTTTGATTTTTCATCGAAGATAGACGAAGATGTCTATGGGGCACGCCATCAAATAGACTGAGTTCTCGTTTGTCACCCATATTCTATAAAATAAAATATTAAAATTTTTATAGTATGTATATTTTTGTGAACGTGAACAAGCAGTAAGTGCCGAATAATACATGTACTGTAATATTGAAACTTATTCATTAAATAGACTTATGCTCAATTCCTATTTTCAAGAGGCATTTCGTTCTCCGCAACGATCCGTTTTTTGCATAAGATATTATTTATTATTGAAACATCTTTATCTACTTCTTAACCAAAGTTATAGACTATTAGTCGTTAATCGATATTTAGTTTTTTCAAAAAAAAAGTGTTGTCATCACTTTATGTTTTGTAAAACGACTCGTTAATAAAAACGAAGCGTTTCTTAAACATAGGAACCTAGCATTAAAGACGTCACGTCACATTACCAGTCTTTTAAGTAGACTCCTGAATATATAATAACAGTGGTAGAGCCACGCGGCAGCTTTTGCTGTCGCACGGATAGGCCGGCTCGAACCGGGGTGGTACCACGACCTAACAGAAAACCAGCGTGAAGTAGAGGTTTACCTCTGCGTTTCGCTTGGTGAGTGCAGGTGGCCGGAGGCCCTTTTTACTGGAAATGAGGCATTCCATCTTAGTCCTCACGGGTGACAACGCATCTACATTTTGATTTGTAATAGAGGATAGATGTAGATGTCTATGGGCCGCAGCAACCACTTACCATCAGGTGGACTGTGTGCTCGTTTGTCACCCATGTCCTATAAAAAAAATGGGCTTTCTAAAATATTTTAAATTAAAATTAATAATTTAAAATTAAAAAAAAAATGGCAAACATGTCATAGCAAATTTGCCTGCATACAGCGGAATCCGAAATCGGACCCGAAATCAAGCTGGTCGCACTAGAAACACTCCCCTCCGTCATCAGCCTGTGAAACTTGTGTTCAGCATTTAGGACGTTGAATAAAACTACTGTTACGGATTTTATCGCGTTTAATTTTATTTTATAACCCGACGTTAAATGCCATAAAATCCGTAAAAATAATTATATGCAATATTTTTGCAAGCATTTGGGATGTTGTTTATCTATCAGTCTGAATTGCGTGCTGGTGGGGTTAACATTTGGACAAGGCATTTAACGTATTTTCCTTAACGGGATTTAATAATATTTTTTTTGTTTCTTCAGCCTCAATGAAATGTAATGAAATTTATTGCATTTTTCTTTATTTTAGGATTATCCATTCAATTTGTACATGGTGGATGGCGCCCTTCATCTTGAAAACGGAATCTTATCCATTACTCCACTGCTATTAGAATCGAAATATCACGAAGGCTTCCTCAATGAACAGTTAGATTTGACTAACACGTGAGTTGAAAATTGTTGCACTTCTATAATACAACATTTTAAAATTACAGAATTTTAGAAGCGTCAGTAGCCTAATGACAGGGCGCGGACCGCGAACTCTAAAGGTCGTGGGTTCGAATCCGCCATTCGACTACTTAAGCTTACCAGAAGTGGTTAAAGGGAATATTAGTAATATTTAATAGCATTACTGGTGTAAACTACTGTAAACAAAATTAAAAAAAAAAAACAGGTAACCTTTCGGTGTTCAACAAGGTTATTATCAAAGATTACAATCTGGGCGTCTTCGAGGCATGAATGAATAGGCTTTTGCTAAGTCAGTGTACTTTACCATCTTCAGCTAACCAATAGTCACTATTAGTGAGTTGTACAATAATAATCTTTTATCTTTTATTTATTTCATATATTTGCATAAAACATGGACAGATAAGGATGGTACAATTCTCAAAGCACAACATGTTTTGCTATGTGATTGTGATAGCATGCAAATTTACATAAGTAGCGCATATACAAATGAAATTTTCTAATCATAATACGAAACAATTAGACTAAAACATATAAAATCATAAATAAACAAAGATTATCAATTCATTAAAAAAGTATATATCATTTACATTTAGCAAATAGGTCTCTGTCATAAAATTGATTTTCATTGAGATAATTCAATATTTTTTTTAAATAAATTATTATTATTCGATTTGATTTCATTTGGTATTTTATTATAAATTCAAATACACATGATTAAACAGCTTTTACTATATTTGTTTGATCGCGGTACATCATCTAATACATTACATTACTATTTGCATTTCTTTTTAGTCTTATATTCATATCATATGCCTTTGTAAACAGATTATTATGTTTATGTACGAAATTACAAACTTCGTAGATATACAGAGATGGTAGTGGCAACAAACCTAGGCTCCTAAATATTGGTTTGCAGGATTTATCCGGTGCGATTCTAGCAATAGGTCTAATGCATTTCTTTTTTTTTGCTTGACTGCTATTGGTTTATAATAATCAAACTCATGGACTACTTCCTTGGTCTAGTGGTCTACAATACAACTGATACAATATAAATGACATAAAATGCACATTGTCAGAAAGATAAATGATTGTTAAACTTATTTTTTTTAAATCGATCAATTGCTATCTTTACATAAAAAGCGGTTTAGTAGCATAATTTGTAGATTTATCAAGTCCGCATGGAGGAGTAAACATGATAACTTTTTAAAATATTAATTGTTTAACTCAATCTATTTTTTAAAACTCTTCATCTATCATGTGGGAAGCCGTGGAATGTAAATGGCAGTTTAATTTTATTTTGTTTAGTTAAATTTACTTTTTTCGGCTGAGAAATAGCGAAATTTTCGGTTATTTGAGCAGCCTTGTATTAATTTATTTTACTAAACACTTTGTCTCATTCCCGGCCACAGAGTACTTTGTTACTCCGGGCTCAGCCGCCGTCTTGAGTGGTTGTTTGTTTATAGCGGTTCGTGCTGAAAAATATTGATCGCTTTAGAAATACAAAATATTTCAAAAACCAAATTTGAAACATACTTGACCTAGCTAAGATATTATTATTATTTTTATAATCACAGATTTTTATTACAATCTTTTCGCTAAAAGTACGCAGGATTTATATATAAATATACTGATACGTCTTGGACTTTATGGAGACCTGAAGGTGTACTTCGATATCTGCTACTGGAACTCCTCAACGAGTAGAAGTAGGTTTGCCGAGATTGTGCTAGTTATGTTAGTTATGATGAGGCCTTACCCTGACTTGAAGGTGTAATATACTTCGTGAATGCTACTGGAACTTCTCGAACTTCTTAAGAGTAGTAATAGTAATAGGTGTGCTGAGTTTGGGCTCGTTTTGTTAGTTATGATGAGACCTTACCTCCGGACTTGATAGAGTGACTTAAAGGTGGAGTTTGATAACTGCTATTGGAACTTTTCGACGAGGAGAACTAGATGTGCCGAGTTTGGGCTCGTTTTGTTAGTTACGAATAGACCGTACCTCTAGATTTGACGGAGTGACTTGAAGGTTTACTTCGGTGATTGCAACTGGAACTGTTTTACGAATAGAACTACAATTTACATTTTTTAATTTTTTCATTATCATATGAGCATTATGAGTCGTGCACTTTTGAATTTTCTAAACTTTTTTTAGTTGAAGTTTGACACAAAATTATCGGAAGGTTGGAAGTATAGTTATAAGGCTATTAGTGAAAACTTGTCTGTATTTAAACTACTTTAACAATTAGATATATTATCATGTTATATGTAATTTTTAATGCGCTTAAGGCATGCACAATTGGATTTACCAATTTTTTTTTAAATATTTAGTCCCTTATGTTTAGTTTAGGCGGCTTAGCATGAAAAAGATAATATTAGCTTACGCTCAAAAATAAACCTAAGTTTTTTTGGTTTATCTTGAATTTGTTATTAATACTTTTGTAATACATTTAGCATTAACATTTATATGTAGTATAGCCACGTTTTTGCTTTATTATTGTTGTAGCATGAATGAGTCGGTTCGACCGGGAAAGTACCACGCTCTCACAGAATACCAGAGTGAAATAGTAGCTTAACCCCTTCCCTATCCCATGAATCATATATGAAAATCTCGATTATTTAACTATTGCGTCTACTCACGGACAGGGAATCTGTTAATGGTGCTGTGTTACAACTGGTGAGTGTAGAGAACCGGAGATTCTTTTTACTGGAAACGAGGCATTCCATCTTAGTCCTCAGGTCCTCAGTCCGCATTTCCATTTTCATTCTTAATCGAGGATAGATGTAGATTTCTGTGGGCCACAGCAACCACATACACATTTTTAGCAGTGGTAGAGCCACGCGGCAGCTTTTACTGTCGCACGGATGGGCTGGCTCGAACCGAGGTGGTACCACGACCTCAAAGAATACCAGCGTGAAGTAGAGATTTACCTCTGCGTTTCGCTTGGTGAGTGCAGGTGGCCGGAGGCCCTTTTTACTGGAAATGAGGCATTCCATCTTAGTCCTCACGGGTGACAACGCATCTGCATTTTGATTTGTAATAGAGGATAGATGTAGATGTCTATGGAACGTAGCAACCACTTACCATCATGTGGACTGTGTGCTCGTTTCTCGCCCTTATCCTATAAAAAAACCCTCAGGAGGTATGTGTGTTTGTTTGTCACCCTTATTATAAAAAAAAAAACACAAATATTCTTTAGTCTAAAACGTAAGTTATGCTTGCACGTGGTAGAGCCATGCTGCAGCTATATTAGTAGTATAGTTGTAGCATGAATGGGTCAGCTCGACCGGGGAAGGATCACGCTCTCACAGAATACCATCCTGAAATAGCAGCATACCACTGCTGTGTTTCATATGGTGAGTGTAGAGAACCGGAGACCCTTACGGGTGACAACGCATCTGCATTTTGATTCTTTATTGAGTATAGATGTAGATGTCTATGGTTCACAGCAACCACTTACCATCAGGTGGACTGTGTGATCGTTTGTCACCCTATCCTATAAAAAATGTGTTTGTTACTGTAAGCTTATTGAATATTAGTTGAATATATATATTCATGTAAAGTTGTGGAGTATATGAGGACAAATATTTTATTAAACATTACTTTGTGCATTAATAGATGTACTGGCCAGATTGGTACAAAAGAGTGCCAACAAGTCGCGTCTGGAGCTCAGATCCTACCACCGGTCATCACTGGGAAAATAACAACCAGGAGTAAGTTCAACTTTAAGTTCGGCAGGGTGGAAATCCGTGCAAAGTTACCCGGTGGAAGTTGGTTACTACCAGGTAATGATCTTGAAAATAATCCTTTATGAGTGTAGAATTAATGTTCTTAATAAGCTTGATATCTATGAAAATTGTAAAACGGAATAATTTAAGGAATTCTTTTAATTTTTCTAACGACTTCAAAAAGCAGACGGTACTCAATTCGACTGTATGTTTTTTATGTGTGTTACCTCATAACTTTTTACTGGGTAAACCGATTTCGATGTTTCTTTTTTTATTTAAAAGCTGGTGCTTCACATTTGGTCCCATATAAATTTGATTTGAGAAAGTCTGACCAATAGTTTTTGAGTTATTTTTAATTATTTATATTGAAGTCGGTTGTACAAATTTTTTAATTTTCAATTATTCATTGTCTTATCGTATTAGTCCAACTACTGAACATCGGTGGATTTATGATTGCAGATACAAGACACTTTACATCTTAAATAATTCTGTCCATTACTTGCCTAAATACCTCTTACGACAACATACATGAGACCAGATGAATTATCAGATTTTCTCACGTCACCAGTACACAGAAAAGGGAATTATATGTTTCAATCGCTAGCTTGGCATATTAAATCAGCCTATGTTCGACTCGCTTTAACGCGGGGGTTTCGGAGCAAGGTAGAATTTGTCGTGAAGTCATAGTGAGTATTGATGGTATTTGCGTGCTTCGAAATATTTTTTTATGACACCTTAGGTCAGGAAAATTATTCCTAGTTATTTTCACGGTCTTCTAATACGCCAGGCTGTAGCGTGCAGCACGAATGGTTCGGCTTCACTGGGGTCTAGATCAAGAAAAATCACTTCCAAAGTCGCCTATTGGACCTTCTGTATAATTTATTTCACTTCATTTTCCTTTTACTATGTATTGGTGTACAATAAAAAATATATTAATTGATTAATTGATTAAGACCAGCGTAAAATAGCATATTAACACTGCTTTGTTTCGTATTGAGAGTGTGTAGAATCGGAGATTATTTTTAACGATAACAAGTCAGTCTACCTGAGTCCACAGGAGTAACAATGCATCTATATTTTGATTTTAAATCGAGAATAGATGAAGGGGTTAATGGGCCACATCATCCACTTACCATTATATGGACTGAGTACTCGTTTGTCACTCAAATGCCCAAATACTCAAACACTACTCAATTTTAAAATGCAATTAAGTCTCTTGCTGTCTCCATCATTATAAGTCAGAGTGTGACACCACGAGACTTAACGATATTAAAATTGATTAGCGATTTAGTATTTTATAAAAATGTGAAGAGTAAATCACATATTTTTGGAAGTATTATAAATGACCTGATACAAACACAGGAATGTGAATATTAAATAGTTTCTTATTTACAGAAATAATCTTGGAGCCACGCGACAATGTCTACGGCAATCGGCGCTACGAATCTGGACTAATACGAGTCGCCTTTGCTAAAGGAAACCCTATTTACGCAAAGAAGCTGTACGGTGGTCCGGTACTGTCTGATACGGAGCCGTACCGCTCATTCTTGATGAAGGAGAAAATTGGAATGGACAATTGGTATAAGGAATTCCACAATTACAGTATGGTGTGGAAACCAGGTAATTCAGAGTGTTACTTTTAGTAATATTAAAGGTAACCAACGAGGTGCTGGATTAAGAACTCACATTCGCGTAAAAGATATAAACCTAATTTTGCCGTAAATATTGGAACGCAGCAGTGTACTGCTGTTTCCAGGTCTGCAGGCTCTATACACTCTCTCTATAGAGACAGTACTCATTTCTTGCTGGTTCTTCCCAGGACAGAGGTATTTTCCGAACCAGTGGTAAATAAAAAATGACTTTCAATAAGAATTATGTAATAATCAATATTGAATTAAAAATTATTCTATTCTATATATATAATCTGATAGATTCCTTATAAGTGACAGTTTTTTAGAAGTCATATTAATTATTAAAAGAAAATATTAAGGATACAGAATTAACAAAACGTGGAATTTATTAAGGTGTGGTTTTCAGAATTATTGGATTCGGCAAGCAGTCAAAATTTTTAGTTAAAATTTCTTTCTAGTAATTTTGACTCCTTGCCGACTAACTTAGTAATCAGCCTTCTGCATTTTATGGCTTGCCCGTACATTCCACTGCTGGACATGGGTCTCTCCTATTGTGGGGAGAATTTGCCCTAATCGTCACGCTTGGCAGTACTAGTTTCGCAACTTTGCCGCTGCTTCCTGTGGCTAGTCTGGATATTTTATGAATGGCAGTTATATTGCCATCTACCGAAAGCTATAAGATTGTTTCGGCATATCTCATAGTCGATTCTAACGACACCCGTGGATCGATATGGGGTAATGAGTGCCTCCTGCTTGCATCTACTTAACTGCAATTTTGAAATTGGAATGATAAAAGATTACTATGCTGATGAACAAACACAGAAGAGATGTATAGTGAGATCTCTCACGATTTATAGTGAGAGACCAGTGAGAGACGAATGGCAAAATATTAAAAAGTAAATAAAAAGTAAAAACCTAAAAATATTTTGACATATTGTAGTCGATGCTAAAATATAGTGAATAAAAAATTGGTAGGTACCTCGGCTTCAGAATGTGAAATTATTTAAATCTTTTAGTTTTTTTAGTCGGCTTTTACTTTTTATTAAAACTTTTCCTTTTTAAACCCCGACGAAACCAGCAGTTTGTAATGTGTATCTCTGTTATTGTGATTGTGATTTTCATTAAGCGTTTTTCGTTTGAAAGGTGTCTTAATCGAGAGTGTTCTCGGCTATGTTTCAAAAAAATCTGTTCAGCCGTTTGAAGATCATTATAATTTTTTGTTTCGGGGGGTTTTGAAATTTTTATTATAAGTTATTACTAATAGTCCTTTATGAATGGACTAAAAATATAACAAGCTCAAGGTAACACACTATGTAGTCTAAATAGTTACACTAAAAACGTTATCTCGTAATTTACCATTCTTACGGGTGAATTTTTTTCTCCATATTTATGTAGGATGCCTAAAGTATAACGTACTTCATTAAAAAAAATAATTATCAAAATCGGTTCCCAATTGACGGAGATATCACATAAAAAAAGAACATACGGACGAATTCTGAATCTCCTCTTTGTTTTGCAGTCGGCTAAAAATTCATTAAAGGAACTTATTGTTTATTTGGTTTCAACAGATGGGTTGGAGTTCTATGTCGATGGGGAGTTGTATGGTACCGTAGACCCTGGAGAAGGATTCTACGCTACCGCGAGACAAAACGCAGTTCCTCATGCTATGCATTGGGTCAAAGGAACCGTGATGGCACCTCTCGATGAAATGGTAACGTATAATGTACAAATAAATTCGTATTCAAAATTCTTGAGTTTTCGAAGTTTTATAGAAAGGTTCGCAACAATATTCTTTTAATACATTACAGCCTATAAAAGTCCACAACTGTACATAGCCCTTCTCCAAATATTGCCGCATTAGGGATTTTGCTATAGATGTTACGCTTGGCAGCTGAGTTGGCAATCGCAGTTTTTATAATTTTGAGTTTTTTTTATAGGATAGAGTGACAAACGAGCACACAGTCCACCTGATGGTAACTGGTTGCTGTGGACCATAGACATCTACATTTATCTTCGTTTGTGAATGAATCATAATGCAGATGCGTTGTCACCCGTGAGGACCAAGATGGAATGCCTCTTTTCCAGTAAAAAGGGTCTCCGGTTCTCTACACTCGTCATACGAAAAACAGCACTGTTAAGCTGCTATTTGACGCTGGTATTCTGTGAGAGCGTGGTCTTTCCCCGTTCGAGTCGGCCCATTCGTGCTACTAATATAGCTGCAGCATGGCTCTACCACGTACAGTTACAGAGTTGTTACAAGAATATGCTGCTATCCATCGCCTGTTTCAGTTTCCCTTTGTTGCCTCTTACGACATCCACGGAACGATATGGGGTAGTGTATATTCTTATACCATCACAAGGGGAGATCTCCCCTTGTGATGGTATAAGAATATACACTTGCAATGTAACCAGCCCGGCGAGCGGCCAATACGCCGTATGGTATTACAGAGATATTCTTTATATACTTTGGAACTTTGATAGCGTGATTTAGGCTTCGGTGCGTTTCGCTTGTGGTGCGATGACAGCGCCGCCACACGTTCTTTTTTGCAAGCCTCGTGTGGGTATTATTAATACAAAATGTAACCTAAGAGCTATAGCATTTCGTAGATACAAACGTACACCTCGCATGGTAATTGTTCCCACGTTACATAGCTTTACGTCTGTAATCCACGGGTGTAGGCGGAGACCATAGAACATCGAACTATTAATACGACCTTTTTGTAAAACATGGATTTAGATGGAAAGGACAATGTCCAAAATCGCCCTGTGTAATAAAAGCATCGGACATACACGATAATTAATTTTCTATTTTATTATGTTAGTTGCAAATACTTTTATAACACGGACTAGCTGCATGCAAAAATGAACATTAAAAAGTATTCTACCCGACTAATAATATAATCGCCGCCATCTTCGCCAAACATCATGTGGTGTCGAAAAATGATTAGGGATGCCCAATCGATTGTAATCGATTTTTGAATTTAATGAAATACGTTTTGAATTTATTTCGAATAAAGTTTCAAAAAGAAGCTACAATAAAAATATAAAATTACCATTTCTTTATATTCTTTTATATTATTCCCTAAAAGTGTAATTTAAAAAAATCTACTATACCTAATGAATGAGGTCATACTCGATTTAGAATAGGTAGGTAGAATAATGCTTAAGAAAAATATTCGTAAAAATAATTATTCAGGATTTTTAACGACCATTTAGAAAGGATTGTATTTTACGTCTTACTAAACGATAACTTACGAGTTTACAAGAATTAATTTAAAAAAAAAAACACTTATCGTTACTGCATTAATTATAAATGTGTTCTTTAAAAAGGGCAATATTGTAGACTAGATACAGACGTTATTATTAATATTGTTACAAGTGTAGAAGAAGTACAGACGTACGTGTTATTATGAGTAAAGTAGGATATTGTCATACTTGATATGTTATTAATATTATCGTATGACAAAAATATGATGTATGATATGATGTGTGTTTGTAACATATGGCTATAATAAATCTTAGGAAATAATCACAATTCGTATCGTATTTGGCACTCCTATTTTTGATGTCACTAAATGGTCACTTGTCAGTATCTCTTGAAAAAAATACGATCTCTAAATCGATTCGAATCGAACATACTAGAATCGAATCTCGATTAAATTAAGCATTAACAGATCTATTTTTAATCAATCGCGACATTTTCAAACATGCCTAATATGAACAGAGAACATTGTTGACGATAATTTACCATAAATACGAATAATTGTATAGAAACATCATTAAATTAATAAACATAACATCACGCTTGTATTTCTCAGAAGGAGTAGGTAGAGGTGTGTAGTACTGTTATGTTAAACGTCCCATGTAATAGAGGATGCGCGTATTGCCAAACACCGGAGACAAATCCAGACTCCGTGCTACTACTAGGAACATCAAGTTATAAAAACCCAATAATAAATTGTCGGACCCTGGGATTGAACCCAGAATAGAACAGTTTTTCTGTCTCTCACAAGGAACAGATGTTCCAACTATGCAAAAGTATTCCTTGAATCGTTTGAAATATTCTTGAATAACTCCAATTCGAGAGGTTTTTGGATCGATTCATTGAATCGATGGAGTGTTCTAAGTCGATATTAGGACATCGGATAAGGATTCTTCAGATCTATATCGATCTGGAAAATCGATTATTTTATTATAAACAATCGATTAAACGATTTCAAATCGACATGCCTACTTTATACTGTCATATTTCACTCTGTCAAAATTACATTGGTTGGCGTCGTTTGCTCTTTGTAATTGTATCCACAGAGTACATTATATATAGGGGATAGAGTCATCACTTAGAATCGTAGCATTAGCGCCATCTATCGATATACGACGTCCCTACAGCCCAGCGACGTAGGATGCTCTATATTACAATATTTATTATTTATTTTCTAAGTAATTTCCAAAAGACAAACCATTTTAATATTGATTTGGCTTTTGGAAATTACTTTGTATACAAAATAATTTAGGCAAATAAAACAACTTTTTGCGGTTGTATGTTTTTTTTATAATGCTTCCTTTTATTATAATAGTACACAACAACTTCTCTCAAAAGAAGCCACAATCCAGGTCAACAGAGCACAAATAGTTAAGCAAATCAGGGTCCAGAGTTTCATGCGTAAGTCCAACGAAAAAGGCGAAGTCTTCGGAGTCCGGGGATCAAGCAAAGTTGTTAAAGTCTTATAAACACAAACAGAGCACATTCACAAACCACGAAAGGAAATGTAATGACAAACAGACAAAATAAATTACGTTAACTGAAGTTACTAGTTTTACTCTCGCACAAACTACTAGTTTTAGTTTCTTTTGTTTTTAATATTGTATGTTTATAATAGAATTATATATAAATCACAGATAACTGTATACTAGTACTAGATATAAATGACATTTGTAACATTGACAGACCGAAATGACCATAGATCTCTCCCTTCGGATCTTGCCATAGATAAACGGATACAACAATTTGCAAAGACGAAATCATAATAATTCTCTTGAATAAATGTAAAATAAATAAATTACAGTAAAAATTTAATTACAAATTTGTTTTGTAACAAAATAGAAGTTAGCAAGGTTCGATTATATTTTGAACTATTCATTAATTTGTTTGATTCTTAATTGGCCTAGCATGGCTAAATTTAAAAATAGCGACATCTACTACAACATGGACAAACTGTCATAACATATTAATACCTCTAAGAAAAATTATAGTATGGACTGTTATGCCACTGATTGTATCGGTGTTTTGGTGACTTTCAGGACTATACGAGTATATTGAACATTACGACTTGGCTATTTTAACGGACGCTGATTGCTTTCAAGCACGACTTACCTTGCTTTGATTTTCGGAACTGTGTACTACTCAAACGATAAACTAGCATTCATAAACGGACTTACGCACACGCAATGGAAAGTGTACTTTGTGTAAATTGCGGCTCTGCTGGTGGCTCAATGATGAACAGAGAAGCAATTGTTCAATATTGATGTAATTGCATCGTTGTACGCAGAACCATCGGTTCCTGTGCTCATGTTATGACCATCATTTGGTACTTGAGCTTTACGAGACATCAAAATAATATTGACATCCCTGCACAGTTTTTAGACAATATTCTAATTTCCAATTAAGAAGATGAACAATATACATGAAATTAATCTGTTTTATTTCTAATTCAAACATAATAAATCAATGTAGTTGTAAAAACAACTTATACTACCAGTTATGTGCTAAGTCGGTAAGGCTAGTTTCATAGTCACGCGTTTGAACAGCGCCGTCCAGACGCACACGCTTGCAAATGCACTAGATAGTAGTCGATAATATTCACGCTGTTCGACGGCATGTCTAGTGGCGTGACTGGAACCAGCCTAAATCCTATACATTTTTGTACTAGGTATCTTACCGTACCGTATATGCTAATGACAACATCTAAATGCTAAACAACCATTATATACATACATTTTTAATTTTACATTAATAAACAAACATTATCTCTCATTTCGTAACCAATTCTAAGAAAGCAGGTTTGTAAACTAGATTCTATGCATTTATACGTTGCTCTTACATACACTTAGGCTTTAGAACAAAAACTGCATACCTAATTGTCTAGATAGGTATTAAAAAAGCTAAATGTTTTAGGACATCGTTTTTCAGTTTGTTAAAAATCACTCGCAGCTACGAAAAACCGTAATATTCGTGGTTCGATTATAACCTCAAAATCTGATACTTTTTTTGAAATATGTCTTTAATGCAGCTAGTCCGCTATAAAAATAAGATCATATATGAATTTACTAATGATCAACAATAAAACACATAATTTTCCGATGCTCTTGGTTCCAGGGCGAACAATGTATGGGAGCAGAGCAATGTCCTTTGTGAAAGACGTGATAGGTGTCAAGCTTATCGCCTATACAATTACAAACCCAATAACTAATTAGTTGTATCCTATTATATCCTAGTTCTACGACATGTTCTGCAACAGTTGGTAGATTCTATTTTGGTACAAGTACAAATCTTTTGGGATAGTCGGGCAAAGAGTGATGGATCAGAGATTGTATATAAACAGACTGTTTGCTTGTCACTTTATTTCAAATTAAAAAAAGAAAAAATATATACATGAACTCATAAGACTTGTAGTTGTCCAGTAACTTATTAAAAGCGTGTACTTATATCATAATATTCATAAGGAGTAATAAAATTAACCTGCATCTAAAATTCGATGATCACGTGCAAACTTTTTATCTCATATTTTAAATGAATATAGACTACTAGCAGTTCTGATTGCAGTTTTACGTGTCCCTTGGCCTACGTGTCGGCGGTATTCACGACTTTGCGGACAGTCCAGAGAAACCCTGGAAGAACAGGAACAATAAGGCGACCATAAGCTTCTGGAATTCTAAGGACAGCTGGTTCCCGACCTGGTTCGACCCTGACATGAAAGTGGACTATGTTAGAATTTACGCCTTATAAGAGAAGATCGCTTCTTTCAAAATAAATTAGATAATGAAACTAGTTTTTACAGATTTTATCGCGTATATTAACTTATTTTATATTCTCGAAAATTCGAGTACTTTACAGCACCTCATGGTCATGGGGAGCTTGAAGTGTTCGACGTCCAAATGCCATAGTTAACCACGGCTACCTTCAGTTTAAAACTATTAATTACTGTTCTAGATCTATAAACTATTTTCATATAATGTGTAGTGTTTGTGCGAACATAAGAAATTATTACAGAAATAATAAGTCATCTTGAAGATTAATTTAGGCCATATTGCTGTCACTGTTTGCAATGAAATGAAATTAAAACTAGCGAATTTTGTTGTAAACGAATTTAAAAGTTAAGAAAGTAAAAGCGCGAGTCGGACTCATTTAGGGGAGCGCTTTTTAATTATTAATCTATTTTAATTTTGATTATTTGTTATGCCGGCAACAGAAATACAAATTCTGTGAAAATTTCGTCAGTCTACCTGTTACTGATCATGAGATACAGCCCGTTGACAGACAGATGGACGGACGGACAGTGGAGGCTTAGTAATAGGGTCCCGGAACCCTAAAAGGCAATAATTTATGTATTTTTTTAAAATAAAACTGAAGTTGCAAACGAGCTGGCTACTGCAGCTCATGTACTCCCGTCTGCGTCATGAATACAGTTGCGTTCTCAGCTCTGAGGACTAAGATGGAATGTGTCTCAAAGCCTGTAGTTTTACTGTCTCTCTATACACTTAGACCGGAACACAGCAGTACATGCTCTGTTGCTTGGCGGCAGTAATAGGTAAGACCACCACCTAGAACCAATCCAATCCAATGTTTATACTTTATATATATTTTTTGTTTATATATTTTTTTAACTAGAATAACATCTTATTACGTATTTATACCGTGCCGTGGTAGATTTAGGGCAAAGTTTCTAGTAAAAACATTGGACGAAGAATAACATTTTCTTACGTATTTATAACGTGCCGTGGTAGCTTAGGGCTAAGTTTTTAGTAAAAACATTGGACAAAGAATAACATCTTATTACGTATTTATAACGTGCCGTGGTAGCTTAGGGCTAAGTTTTTAGTAAAAACATTGGACAAAGAATAACATCTTGTTACGTATTTATAACGTGCCGTGGTAGCTTAGGGCTAAGTTTTTAGTAAAAACATTGGACAAAGAATAACATCTTATTGCGTATTTATAACGTGCCGTGGTAGCTTAGGGCTAAGTTTTTAGTAAAAACATTGGACAAAGAATAACATCTTATTTAGTATTTATAACGTGCCGTGGTAGCTTAGGGCTAAGTTTTTAGTAAAAATATTGGACAAAGAATAACATCTTATTACGTATTTATAACGTGCCGTGGTAGCTTAGGGCTAAGTTTTTAGTAAAAACATTGGACAAAGAATAACATCTTATTACATATTTATAACGTGCCGTGGTAGCTTAGGGCTAAGTTTTTAGTAAAAACATTGGACGAAGAATAACATTTTATTACGTATTTATAACGTGCCGTGGTAGATTTAGGGCAAAGTTTCTAGTAAAAACATTGGACAAAGAATAACATCTTATTACGTATTTATAACGTGCCGTGGTAGCTTAGGGCTAAGTTTTTAGTAAAAACATTGGACAAAGAATAACATCTTATTGCGTATTTATAACGTGCCGTGGTAGCTTAGGGCTAAGTTTTTAGTAAAAACATTGGACAAAGAATAACATCTTATTACGTATTTATAACGTGCCGTGGTAGCTTAGGGCTAAGTTTTTAGTAAAAACATTGGACAAAGAATAACATCTTATTGCGTATTTATAACGTGCCGTGGTAGCTTAGGACTAAGTTTTTAGTAAAAACATTGGACAAAGAATAACATCTTATTGCGTATTTATAACGTGCCGTGGTAGCTTAGGCCTAAGTTTTTAGTAAAAACATTGGACAAAGAATAACATTTTATTACGTATTTATAACGTGCCGTCGTAGATTTAGGGCAAAGTTTCTAGTAAAAACATTGGACAAAGAATAACATCTTATTACGTATTTATAACGTGCCGTGGTAGTTTAGGGCTAAGTTTTTAGTAAAAACATTGGACAAAGAATAACATCTTATTACGTATTTATAACGTGCCGTGGTAGCTTAGGGCTAAGTTTTTAGTAAAAACATTGGACAAAGAATAACATCTTATTGCGTATTTATAACGTGCCGTGGTAGCTTAGGGCTAAGTTTTTAGTAAAAACATTGGATGGAGAATAACATTTATAACGTGCCGTGGTAGCTTTGGGGGCTAATGTTTTAGTAAAAATATTGGACGAAGAATAACATTTATTACGTATTCATAACGTACCGTGGTAGCTTTGGGGCTAAGTTTTTAGTAAAAACATTGGACAAAAAATAACATTTTATTACGTATATACAGGGTGGGCCTTAACAATATGAGCGTTTTATTTTGTCTATAATTCAAAAACCGTTAGAGGTACGGGGGCGCAGGGGGTGTCGTTGGACGCGCCATTTCGTGGAATTTTTAGTCGCCATGGACGCGTTCTCGGGAGCACAGCGTGCGTTCTGTGTTCGCGCGTATTATGTCAACAACAATTCTGTGACTGTTGCTAGGCGAATGTACCGCGTTCACTTCGGCTTACATGACATCAGAGAAGCACAATGCGCGAATTCTATTCGAAAATGGGTTAAGGTGTTCGAAGAAACAGGGTCTACAGTAAAAATAAATAATGCGGGCCGCCCGAAGTCAATACGGACGCCGGAGAATAGTCAACGCGTTCATGAATCGATTAGAGAAAATCCTCGACAATCGACTCGCAAAAGAAGCCAAATCTTGAACATCAAGAGGACTACTTTGCGCAGGATTTTGCACCGTGATTTGTATTTAAAAGCGTACAAAATTCAGTTAACACAAGAGTTGAATCTTGATGATGCCAATCTTCGACTTAATTTTGCTAATGTTATGCTGGAACGTTTTAACAATTTTTCTAACGTAATCTTCAGTGATGAGGCAAACTTTCATGTCAATGGACATGTTAACAAGCAAAATTGCCGCTTTTGGTCCGAATCTAATCCCCGCGAGATGCATGAAAGACCTCTGCATAGCCCTAAGGTCGTTGTGTGGGCTGGAATATCGGCTAGTGGAATAATTGGGCCATACTTCTTTGAAAACCAAAGAGGAGTTGCTGTGACAGTGAGATCTGAGAATTACTGTCAGATGTTGCAAGAGTTTCTGGTTCCAGCTCTTCAAGAATTTCAAGGTTACAATTCTAGGACGTGGTATCAACAGGATGGAGCCACTTGCCATACTTCTACAGTCTCAATAGACGTGCTGAAAGAAATGTTTCCAGGAAAACTCATATCGCGAAGAGGAGACATTGAGTGGCCTCCAAGGAGTCCAGATCTTTCTCCAAATGATTATTTTTTGTGGGGTTATCTAAAAGCACGAGTCTATGAAAATAATCCAACAACAGTTGAAGAGTTAAAGCAAAACATTGTGCAAGAAATTAACGCTATTCCACGAGCAACTTGTCAACGTGTTTTTCAAAATCTGCGAGTACGACTACAAGAATGTCAAAAAGCTGGTGGCGGTCACTTAAATAACATTATCCTTAAAAATTAGTTGTCACTTAAATTTCAATTCCCTTTTCTTTTTAAATGTATAAATAAAAAAACAATAAGATTTATAGTTATTTTTTTATTGCATATTGAAACCACTCATACAGTTAAGGCCCACCCTGTATAACGTGCCGTGGTAGATTTAGGGCAATGTTTCTAGTATAAACATTGGACGGAGAATAACATTTATTACGTATTTATAACGTGCCGTGCTGAGCGCCGAAAGCCAAAGGTGAAGCGGTCAAAGATGGTAAAGCGAACTAACATAGCTTAACAAAATCCTATTCAATATTGCGTAGAAAACACAATCGTACAAAATTGTCATGTTGGACAATAACTTACAAAGTTGAATTGTGGAATTGAACAGAAATATTTGACATATTTCTGTTCAATTAAGGTTTTACTTGAGAGACAAAAAAATTGGCATAAAACACTGGTTTATTAAGTTTGCATTATTATAGAATTGGAACACGATTCCGATAGATGAGTTGGCGATTATTCATTTTTGTTCAAATGCAATTATTTGTAGTATACAATTGTCATCGAAAATAACAGGCAATTTCAAACGCTTTATTTAGTAATATTTTGCAGTGCTACTTTTATAGTTATGTGGCGTATGGGGGTAGTAGCATGTTAATAGCTGTGATCTTATTATATACCCTATGTGTATGCATTTTTATAAAATAAAATACTCATTTTTTAATGTTAAGTTGTGATAAAGTATAATGTGACATTACTAATTATAAATAAATAAATAAATTTTTGACAGATATTTTTATTTATTTTCACAATATTCCTAAAACTAATTTAACAATAAGAACACTCTACCTGCATGTTTTACTAGGTCCTTACTCCATCTAGCGGCAGCCGCCTTGCATTTAATATTATTTGCGTATTACATAATTAAATTACTACATCTAATAATATTATGACTAAATCCAATTTTTCTATTGAATTATAATTTGTGATAAAATTTACATTTAAATTATAAAGGTGTCAGGATGACACGTTATTCAGATTTCTGTGGTAACGCTTTATCCTTAAAACTGTTCATCGGTACACTGGAAGTCGTCCCCTCCTCAGCTTCGAGAAAATATCCAGGCCGGCAAAGAGAAGTTGCACCAAACGGGGAACATATTTGGTACTGGTATAACAAGAGCCAATCCACCAATCCACATTTTTAACAGTGGTAGAGCCACGCGGCAGCTTATGCTGTCGCACGGATGGGCCGGCTCGAACCGGGGTGGTTCCACGACCTCACAGAATACCAGCGTGAAGTAGAGGTTTACCTTTGCGTTTCGCTTGGTGAGTGCAGGTGGCAGGAGGCCCTTTTTACTGGAAATGAGGCATTCCATCTTAGTCCTCACGGGTGACAGCGCATCTGCATTTTGATTCGCAAACGAAGATAGATGTAGATGTCTATGGGCCGCAGCAACCACTTACCATCAGGTGGACTGTGTGCTCGTTTCTCACCCTTATTCTATAACAAAAAAAAACCTGCCAAATGTGGCGATAACACCCAACTCCACTTACTATAATTGCAGTCCATGGACTTATCCTGGATATGTCCAGTAGTGGACTGTATTCTAGGATGATGAAGAAAATGATGATGGGTTCAAATTAGAGTGACTGAATTGAACAAAGCAATATAAAGTTTAATTCCGAGCAATGTAACCTGAGGTACTTTTATAAATTGCTGTTATCTGGTGGGGGTGTAATTTTAGTTATAATTGTTAAAAAAGTACGTTATGTCCCATTTTACGATGTTGTTGACTTCTATGCCAAATTTTATTAGAATCAGTTCAGACGATCAAACTTGTTTAAAGTTGAAGGTGAAACATCCAAACAAGTATACTTATACATTTATAATATTACTAACTGTTCCTGCTACATCACCCGCGTGGAATTATTTTGCGCGGAACCTTAAAATAAAAGAAGCCTAATTTACTCCTTATAACATCAACTATCTGCCAGTGAAAGTTCCATCCAAATCGGTTTACAGGTTTTTGCGTGATGCGTATTCAGACAGACGTTGTGTTAAAGTCTTAATGTAGTATAAATAGATAATCTAGGCTCACGCGTCTGCCATGCGTAAGCATCATATTTAGCGATAAACGATGTCCATCTCGTCCGCTGTGCGCCCGACCACCCTGCGCGCGCCGGACCGCACAATTTTATATCGTCGTAGTTTTTAAAATATGTAACCAAATTGCGTAGTTTAAAAGACAAAGTTTGTCTATTTTGAATATTAGAAGCGATGAAAGTATTAATTTTGATAAAAATCAATTTGTTATTGCAAAACGTGCGTTGTAAATAGAGTATCAAATATATAGCTCGGAGATGACAGATTTTTTTCTGACTTACTTAACATTTATCGTTATATTTTGGCCAATTTACACAATATCTTATACCTATGTAGTATATAATATATGTATGGGTTATAAATATTTGTAAAGTTTCATTAAAATCCATTTAGTAGTTCTTGCGTGAAAGATTAACAAACATCCATACATCAAACACACAAACTTTCACGTTTATAATATTAGGAAAACGAATAAGATGTCAGAGCATACATGTAAGAACGTAATATGAGACGATGGTAGAAATGAAATATTACATTGATGATAGGTACAGCATAAGCGAGCAAAGATTAGGGAGACTGAGGCATTAATGGTAATAAACACATGAAATGTAGTGATTTATTTACTTCTTGGTATAAAACTTGACCGGGGAAGGACCATGTTTTCACAGATTACCATCGTAAAACAGCAGCTTAAAAAAGCTGCTGTAATTCGTATGGTGAGTGTAGAAAACTGGAGACCCTTTTTACTGGATATAAGGCATTCCACCTTAATCCTCAGGGGTTACAACACATCTGCATCATCATTCATCATCATCATCATCATTACAGCCCTTCACAAGTCCACTGCTGAACATAGGCCTCCCCCAAAGAATGCCACAAAGCACGGTCCTGAGCCACCTGCATCCATCGACTTCCTGCATGTCTTACCAGGTCGTCACTCCATCTTGTGGAGGGACGCCCTACACTTCGCCTACCGGTACGAGGTTGCCACTCGAGAACCTTTCTTCCCCATCGGTTGTCGGTTCTTCGAGCTATATGGCCGGCCCACTGCCACTTCAGCTTACTAATCCGTTGGGCTATGTCGGTTACTCTGGTTCTACTGCGGATATCCTCATTCCTAAGTTTATCACGCAGTGAAACTCCGAGCATAGCCCTCTCCATAGCTCGCTGATGTGTTTTGATCATTGATCATCTGCATATTGATTCTTAATCGAGGATAAATGTAGATGTCTATAGGCCACAGTATCCATTTACCATCAAGTAGTCTGTGTGCGTGCTTGTTTGCCACTCTTATTTTACATATTAAAAAAAAAACATAAGACTTCCTGTTATATTACTATTCTCTATGCTTAAGATATAGAACGAGGAACGATAAGATAGGACGGAGGTAAAGACGTAAGACGAGTCGCGGAGTGAATTGTTTCTTTTGTTGTGTTAATTATACTTGAATATAAAAAATTTGCCGTGGCAGATCAGACGGTTAGCGCTCGCTGTAAATTTTACAGTACGCAACCTGGGTTCGAACCCACGTCGGCATCAATGAAATTGTTAATTGCAATTTCAAGTGCTGATTTACCACGTGCTCGGTGGTGAAGGAAAACATCGTGAGGAAAGCTGCATGTCTGAGAAATAAGAAAAAAAGATTCGAAGACGTGAAGCTTGCCAACACGCATTGGGGCAGCGCGGCAGACTTTTCCTTGCCCTAAAATCCTAGAAATTAGGGAAGGTCTGTGCCCAGCAGTGGGACATATATTGGTTGTAACTTTAACTAAATTTAACTTTTAATAAAAAAAATATAAGTAAATTCAGTGACAACAAAGTTTGTTTGAAGACCCATCCCCATATACATATCAAGCGTCTCTATAGCGTTTGACCGTTATGAATTTTTATTTTTAATGTCAGTAGCGACATTCAGTAACCAGTTTGTTCCGACAAGTGTGTTATGTCTTGTATTTTGTTAAGAGGAGACTGAGGGAAATAAAACAGGGTATAGGCAGCAGCAGTATAGGCAGCAGCTTAATGATATCAAGTTAAAATAATTAAAAAAAAACTTCGGGTATGGCAAATAATAATGTTCTCCGGCCCAAATTTCAGTCACGGATGCCACTATTGGCAGAGTGTATGCGCAAGCACACTGCACTTTCAATTCCAGCGAGCAACTCACTCTCATAGTCCGATGGTACAGTAAGCTGACGGTAATCTGACGACCGGAGAGAGATCAGGTGCAGGACCAACGGTTTTACGTACTTTCAGACGCACGGGGGTGATACACCGCCAATTTCTTGATTACGGGCTGCCAATGAGAATTTCTTGGAGGAGCCGTGATTGCTCAGATGGTTAGCGCTCGCTGTAAGCTTCACAGTACTCGAGCAACCCGGGTTCGATCCCCGCCGGCACCAATGAAATTGTTAATTGCGATATTAAGTGCTGATTTACCACGTGCTCGGCGGTGAAGGAAAACATCGTTAGGAAACCTGCATGTCTGAGAAATAAGAAAAAAATATTTCGAAGACATGTGAAGTTCACCAACACGCATTGGGGCAGCGCGGCGGACATTTCCTTGCCCTAAAACCCTCTCAGAAATAAGAGGAGGCCTGTGCCCAGCAGTGGGACGTAAATAGGCTGCAACTTTACTTTTTAATTTACTTAATGAAAATTTCTTGACAAAATAATTAATAATCTGATTTTTGCCCGACTCGGGATTCAAACCCAGAACCGCATGATCAGCGGACGTGATTACGACCACTAGACCAGGGCGCTGGAGATCTAAACATGATGAGGGTATGTCTATTCAAAAACACCAAAACCTAATCCCAAAGACTAGTGATAGAGAGTAGCATCACCAATACAAAGGTAAAATAAAATAAATATATTTCTTGGACGTAAGAAAATATTATTATTCAAATGCCATTTTTTAAACCTACTAAATGAACTACTATTTTGAAATGAGGTTCTGTTTGTGGAAGAAACGTCGAGAGAAACAATTAAGTCGTGTGACTTTTCGTCATTAATAACGTCACGCTTGCTATTTCGAGACTGTTCATTTTCGTGCTTACTGTTCATACTTACTAACATACGCTCTATAGCTTTAAATTAGAATTAATTGTACACATAATAATAGGAGATGCGGATACACGAGCTTATTCCTTTTTGAAAGGCCAGCAACGCACCTGCAATTACCTGGTGTTGCAGTTATTCATGAGCGGCGGTTGACACTTACCATTAGGTGAGCCGCATGCTCGTTTGTCTCAGCTTCTATAAAATAAAATACACAAATCATGACATTAAAATATTATACTTAAACATTAGCCAACCGCGGCGCAAAACCTAATGAAGATGCTGGCTTTTGTAACTAGTGTATCTATGTGTATATGCCCTTACAGACCCATCGGTCACCTAAGTATGTTCTATGATGTACTCAAAAAAGTCTTAAAAATTTGGACTTTATAGTTGTATAGCGAACCCGAACAGACCAGCAGCACTTGTTCACAAGTATGGGCAGCCATTACTGTCCTCAACCATACTTAAGGGAAGTGGACGACCAGTTACATAACACCGCCGCGAGCATGGCATACCCAAGGCCCGAGCCTATCACACACTATGGTATGTTTCCCCGCTTACAGAAGTAAGACGTCTTACTGAATTTTGTACAATGGGAAACATTTGTAGTTACCCATGAGACTCTCTGATGTAGGTTGGGTTCTCTCTTGCAGAACCTTCAATGTACATTTATACTAAATAATAATGTTTACAAATACCAGTTTGTAATAAACATATGTATTATTCGTTTTTTTTTATTTTAAATACGTTACCCCACTCTAGGATTTTCTCCTGTGTCGTGGAGGCAGTTTACAAACATAAATTGCACGAGGACAAACATTCAGACCCGGAACAATTATTTGTAGGCCATACAAATACTTGTTCCGTGCGGAATACGAACCCGCGGCCCCCAACGCAACAAGTCATTGCTAAGCCACTGCGCCACGGAGCCGTCATTTCATAATGGGTTTTCTATTAACGAACCGGCCTAACCAGTCTGATAAAATTTAAGAGATATAAATATTATTGAACTAAAATTTCTTTTAATAACCTGGTAGAGCCACGCTGCAGCTATATTATGGTTGTAGCAGAAATGGGTCGGCTCGACCAGGAGAGAATGACGCTCTCAAGAATAGTAGCGTGAAATAACAGTTAAATGCTGCTGTGTTTGGTATGGTACGTGTAGAGAACCGGAGATCTTTTTTACTGCTAATGAGGCATTCCATCTTAGTCCTCAGGGGTGACAACGAATCTGCACTTTGATTTTTGAACGAGGATGTTGAGGAGATGTAAATATCTAAGGGCCAGCAGCATCAGCTAGCGAAGCATCATCAAAAGAAATTAATCCATCATAGTAAGATTAAGATTTTTTTAAACGTTTAGAAGGGGATCAACAAAGACTAAGAAGATAATACATATCATAAAACTACTTTTATTAAACGAGCTTAGAGTTCACCTGATGGTAAGTGGCTGTAGGCCATGAACACCTGCAATCAACTTTTATAAAGGATGCGACAGACAATAAGCAATGTTTTACTGGCATTTTACATCTTTCAGATCGGAACCACAACCACGACACAGCAGTGCATGCACTGCTATTTGGTGACAGAAGATGAACTCCTGGACAGTATAAACGAGTCTTTATAAAAAGCTGTGTTTTAAACGAAAATACCCATTAATTATTATTCAATTAAGAATAGCTATAAAATATGTAACAAAAACCCTGTGGTTCCCATTAAGTTTTCAACAGTGGTAGAGCCAGGCGGCAGCTTTTGCTGTCGCATGGATGGGCCGGCTCTAACCGGGGTGGTACCACGACCTCACAGAGTACCAGCGTGAAGTAGAGGTTTACCTCTGTGTTTCGCTTGGTGAGTGCAGGTGGCCGGAGGCCCCTTTTACTGGAAATGAGGCATTCCCTCTTAGTCCTCACGGGTGAAAACGCATCTGCATTTTGATTTGTAATAGAGGATAGATGTAGATGTCTATGGGCCGCAGCAACCACTTACCATCAGGTGGACTGTGTGCTCGTTTGTCACCCTTATCCTATAAAAAAAAGTACGTTATCAGAATCATTATTCAAACGTATAGAAATAACTTTTTTTTAAAATACGAAAAATATTTTTTTATTTGATTAAAAAAATTGTATGTAAATTGTATGTGGTTTTATTACCTCTGCATTGTCTGGGGAGTAAGAGGATTGTCAAAGAACCCGCTTTACTTAGCTTTAGCATCGACTAGTGTCAGTAAGAGGTAATAAAACCACAATTTAAAAAAAATATGGTCGTGTTTTAAAAAAAAAAGTTATTTCTATAGGTTTGAATACTGTTCCTGATAACGTACTTAACGGGAACCACAGGGTTTTTGTTACGTTGTATAATTGTTACTTACCTCTATCCTCAAGTAAAGATGCCTGACCATGCAAACAATGACCTTAATCTTTTGCTCTTATGCTTAAAGATAAAATACTTAATGCTTAGTGTACTGACGGCCGAGAACAAGTTCGGACGTCATGGCGCGACAATTTAGCATTATTAATGTGATAATAACATTTTTTATATATTGTGATGTCCTGATACAAGCATATACAGTTCCACCGGCAAAGCTTGAAGCAATTTACCCTCAAGGATTGCGAGTGTCTGTTCCAGGTAATGCAAATCCTCCAATTTTAGTATAATTTTATGACGCGTTATTATTAAAAAAAATAACAGTAGCTTTGTTGTGGAATGTTCATATTAAAACGGAATCGCGTCGTAAGTTCTCAAACTTTATATACATGTTTGAAAATCGAATTGGATATTATAGAATATTTCGTATGGCTGCTGGCAGATAATATATAGTATGGATAATTTATTAAACATTTGAATTTAGAACTGAATAATACCTCTGATATTATAATTACTGATTAGTAATCCGTTTACAGAGAGATCCATTTCCATTATGATAATGATGGTGAATTGAAAATATTGCTATATCTTTTTCAGATGATGGATTTACTCTGTTTGCTTTTCATGGCAATCTCAATGAGGAAATGGATGGCTTGGAAGCAGGTCAGTGGGCAAGAGACATAACAAAGGTTAAAGATGGAAGGTGGACTTTTAAGGACAAGAACGTGAAACTGAAAATTGGAGACAAGATTTATTTCTGGACTTATGTTATTAAAAATGGCTTAGGATACCGACAAGATAATGGTGAATGGACTGTAACCGGTGAGCGTCTATAAGTATTACAATATAATTGATATCTGCAAATGGTTTAAAGAAAATTTACAAAAAGCAAAATATTGGAAATCTTGTTCTGAAATTTGTTTTCCTTATACTTTTCCTTATACTAGACGTTTGTCATAAAAACACCTATTAAGATTATGTATTTGATTCAATTTTACTTATATAAACTAGTGAACCGGGGATTCTTTTTACTGGAAACAAGGCAATCTTTGAGATGATAGAGATGGTCTAATTTTAACCGGCGCCCATGTATTTTTGATAAATTTTTTTTCACTTTTATTATATCAATGTAGCGAAAATGCTAAAATCTACTCAAACACACTATACGATAAATGTGATAAAATCAACAAAAAATACAAGATAGGCGTGTGCGTTTTTAAATTGGACGATTTTCAACATCATAATCACTACAGTCTCTCAAAGTCCACTGTTGAACATAGGCTTCCCCCGTAGAATTTGTTATGTCTTCTGTCTGTCATGTGTCTTCTCTCCTCTCTTCTCTGAGAGGGTTTTGAAGCGATTAGTTCGCCGCGCTGCTCAAGTGTATGTTGGCGGAATCCACATATCCGCGAAATATTTTATTGGATGTTTCACGAATATTCGGTTTCTATTCGTTATTCAGCCTATTCGGCCACTTTGTTTAATATTCATTTTGCGAATTATTGCGAACTATTCGGCCGAATACTGAAAAAAAAATCATGAAGATTTCACAAATATTACTCAAAAATTAATATATTTTCGGAGGCCGAATGTTTGGCGCTTCGGCCAAAAGCGTGACCGGGTATTCGATATTCGATATTGGGCAAAATCACTATTCCTGACACCTCCAAATTTTGTTCCTCAGACATGCCGGTTTCCCCACGATGTATTTCTTCACCGCCAAGCACGTTCTGAATCAGCATTTAACAATTTCATTGGTCCCGGTGGGGACCGAAACCAAAGCGAAACGAAAGTTCCTAAGCAACCCCAGCTCTCGTACATGCATGACATAATAAAATAAATAATTTATTCAGATTCAATCATTTTTGGACAAGTATTGTGATCAGACTGCGGCAACCTTACTTTATAATTTGCAAAATAGCTTTAATTTACATTTAATGTAGCGTTTCAAGGATAAGTCTAGCTTCAATGATAAGTATAGCTGAACTGTTTTCATTTATAACTTATGTTTTATTATTGTCCTTAACTTGCACCTGCTAACATCTTTATTTATTCCATTTTCCGTCGGGTTGACTGGTAGAGAATGCCATAGGGCATTAAGTCTGCCCTTTGTAACCCCTAGTTGGTGTGTTGCAATAAAGGATAAATAAATAAATTAATAAGTCATTAAAGAGTAATATTCTGTTTTTTTTTTTCATATTTACCAATCAAATAACAAAAAATATTTTATCTTCTCTTGCTGTTTCTGATAATTGATCTCAATTATATTCTATAGTGTCTTATAGAACAAGATATGTTTCTTCGTCGTTTACTTTATCTTTTTGCTATTTGATATAACTGGTACGTTTGACAGGTGGATCGGAGATCACAGGACTAGACGTTTATCATTAACGCTGTTCCCTGTCACCGGTTTTTTTATGTCAGACGTAAAAGGGGATAACATAAATACAGCTTTTCGAAAGCCGTGAGGTCTTTTTGGCGGCCTCTTACGATGTTCACTGGATAAAATAAGGCTCATTTTATCCAAGTATATCGAAAGTTTATCGAAAATTAATAAGTTGGCGATATATTGAAGATAGTCCAGATTAAGAGTACCCTTAACCGACGAGCATGTATGCGTAGGTATATGGATGTATAGGAGGGAAAGAGGTGTGTCAGAATCGTGTCAAATGGAATTCCTTAGTCTCTGCCTACTCCTCTGGGTGACAGGCGTGAGTGTTTATATTATGTTATTTAAGAAAATTGTTTTATTCTAGAGTTTGTTAATGAAGATGGAAGCCCAGCGATTATAGATGGTCAACAAACACCGTCGCCATCTGTAACTACCGAGCAGTATACGACCAAACCAGTACAAACCAGTCAGCCTGTCCCTACATGCGTGCAATCACAAACCGCTGTACTAGGACGCAATAGTGTTTGTAAAGGGGAGCTGATCTTCAACGAGGAGTTTGATAAGACTAATATGAGAGATTTATCAAGTTGGAACTTTGAAGTCAAATTTCCACAGGAACCGGTGAGTTTTAATAATTGTTAATGCATATAGAATATAACTAACATACATTAACAATCGTCGGAATGTTACACTTGATTTAAACATACGAGTATTTAATGTCTGCAAGAGATTCTTGTCGACGCCACTATAATATGTATCTTTGTTTATATACTCGGTGCATGTTTCCGTATATTGTGCAATTCTGAATAAATAAACAAACTAAATAAATAACATCTAGAAGCGTACCTATATCATAAAAGAAATCTGTATATTTTATTATGACTCAACATCTTATTATTTATTGCAATATCTCTGTATATCCTATATCCTATATATGTATATCTTTATATCCTAGACATGATATCTGATTAAACATTATTTATAGCCGTAAATAACAATTTAACTTTATTATTTATACATATTGTAAATATTTTGTTATAAAGATCCGCCGGTCGTAGTGGTAGCTGGCAGGGATA
This sequence comes from Parnassius glacialis, assembly GCA_033319125.1. Lineage (NCBI taxonomy): Eukaryota > Metazoa > Arthropoda > Insecta > Lepidoptera > Papilionidae > Parnassius > Parnassius glacialis. The sequence goes on from JAVANC010000018.1 coordinate 38,090,130, forward strand.
ACCAAAGCCCTTAATTTTTGTATAGTATGTCAGCGAACCAAATTCAGTTCTCCCATAACCAAGCTGATGAACGTACACAAAACCATGGTGGTTTTGTTGACGTTCATCAGCTTTAGTTAAAATAAAAATATTGTCTAACACTTTTATAGTATTGTTAACTAACGATGGCGGGTTAGTCTTACTTGTGAGTGTAGGTGTACATGTACGTCGTTTTAGTGTGCGTAAGCTTGAGAAACAGTGGTAGCGCCAGGCGGCAGCTCTTGCTGTCGCACGGATGGGCCGGCTCGAACCGGGGTGGTACCACGACCTCACAGAATACCAGCGTGAAGTAGAGGTTTACCTCTGCGCTTCGCTTGGTGAGTGCAGGTGGACGGAGGCCCTTTTTACTGGAAATGGGGCATTTCATCCTAGTCCTCACGGGTGAAAAAGCATCTGCATTTTGATTTGTAATAAAGGATAGATGTAGAGGTCTATGGGCCGCAGTAATCACTTACCATCAGGTGGACTGTGTGCTCGTTTTTCACCCTTATCCTATAAAAAAAATAAAGCTCGCATTTTGAATAAAACTACTTTTACGGATTTCATCGCGTTTAATTAGGTTATTTTTTTATTCGCGACGTTTCGGTTGCTTTACAGCAACCGTGGTCACGGGGGCTGAGGTGATTGACGTCCCGATGTCAAAGTTAACCCGGAATATCTTCAGCTTTTTAATTATTAATTTTGGTCCAATCTACGCAGAATGAACTAACTGTGTCTTGAAGTCTTGCAGTGGTATGCTTGGGTTTAGTTTTAATTTTATGAATTACAGGATCCCAAGCAGGTGGTAGTACCCAGCCTCCCTCTCTATTGAAATTTGGATGTTTTTTAATTTCAATAGCCTCACGTATCATCCTTGGTAGGAATCGATGTTCTTTCGCGAGAACTTGTGGTTTATCAAATCAAATGTAATGGCGGGGGCCGTCTAGGATATGATCACAAACTGCAGACTTCCCGGAACGTTGGTGCTTCACGTCAGCTATGTGTTCTTTTACGCGGGTATTTATAGATCGTTTTGTTTGCCCTATATATGAGAGACCACACTCACAATCAAGCTTGTATACTCCTGCATCTTGTAGAGGGATATTGCACTTGACGGATGGTAAGAACTGACTAATCTTCTTCGGCGGCCTGAAGAATGTTCTAATAGAAGCTCGCTTCAAGATGTAGCCAATCTTGTCTGTGACACCTCTGACATATGGTAGTACAGCAGGCACACGCTCGACTGTGGCCGGCTTCACTCGATCACTGTGACGTAGGCGCGGAGCCCGAAGCTTGTTGTCGTGCAGAACCTGCTTAACGTGCTGAAGCTCGGCGGCCAGGTGTTTGCTGTCATAGATCCCTCCTGCTCTCTGTAACAAAGATTTGCCCACGGTAGCTAACTGTGAAGGGTGATGGTGGGATTCACCGTTTAAATATCGGTTTGTATGGGTCTTTTTTCTATACACAGTGTGACCTATAGTGTTATTAGGATTTCGAATGACTAACAAATCTAGTAAAGCTAAAGAATTATTTGCCTCTAACTCCATAGTAAATTGAATTTTAGAGTTTATGGAATTAAGATGTTCTAAAAATGCAGTTACTTTGTCTGATGGTAAAACTGTGAAAGTGTCGTCTACGTACCGCTTGTAGAAACTTGGAGTTACTGGTGTAGTAATCAAGGCTTGCTCCTCAAAGTTCTCCATGAAAATATTGGCGACAATGGGAGATACCGGTGAGCCCATCGCAACACCATCTACTTGTTTGTAAAACTGTTCTTTCCACAATAGATAGCCAGATGTAAGGCAATGTCTGAGTAATACTGCATATTCTGCTGGCATGTTGTTTTCCTTTAGTTTCCTAGTTACAATTGAGATGCAGTCTTCAACAGGTAGGCGTGTAAATAGAGACTGAACATAAAAACTGACCATAGTTTCATTGTCAGTAAGACATAGGTCTTTTATCTCGCTGACAAAATGGTATGAATCCTTAGTATGTGCTCTTGTGTGTCCTCTGAGTGGTGATAAAACTTTTGCTAGGTGTTGAGCCAATCTGTAAGTTGGCGAATCGACCTGACTCACTATTGGACGTAATGGAGCGTTCGGTTTGTGTATTTTTGGTAACCCATTCAACTTCGGTGGTTTGGCACAGGCAGGTGTTATTGAATTAACGTCTAGATTCAATTTCTCGGAGTATTTCTTTAATATATCGCTAGTTGTTTTAAGCGTATTAGTTTTAGGGTCTGTTTTGACCTTTACGTATCTACTTTCATCCGATAAAAGTTGTTGTATTTTTAAATTGTAATCTGACGTATCCATTATAACCGTAGCATTACCTTTATCTGCGCGGAGAATCGTAAGATCTGGTCTGTTGCGTAAGTTTTTCAATGCAATAAATTCATCTTTGGGAAGATTAAATTTCGGCGCTCAGCTTCGACGTAACAAGAACGAAATGTCTTGACGTATGGCCTCAACATCTTCATTAGTAATATTATTTTTATACAGACAGTCCTCAACACTACAAATAATGTTTTCATACGGGATATTTTGCGGTGTTACTGCGAAATTACCTTTAGCCAAAACTTTTATTGTTTGGCTAAAGGTATGAATTTTTACAACTCCAAGTTTCTACAAGCGGTACGTAGACGACACTTTCACAGTTTTACCATCAGACAAAGTAACTGCATTTTTAGAACATCTTAATTCCATAAACTCTAAAATTCAATTTACTATGGAGTTAGAGGCAAATAATTCTTTAGCTTTCCTAGATTTGTTAGTCATTCGAAATCCTAATAACACCATAGGTCACACTGTGTATAGAAAAAAGACCCATACATACCGATATTTAAACGGTGAATCCCACCATCACCCTTCACAGTTAGCTACCGCGGGCAAATCTTTGTAACAGAGAGCACGAGGGATCTGTGACAGCAAACACCTGGCCGCCGAGCTTCAGCACGTCAAGCAGGTTCTGCACGACAACAAGCTTCGGGCTCCGCGCCTACGTCACAGTGATCGAGTGAAACCGGCCACAGTCGAGCGTGTACCTGCTGTACTACCATATGTCAGAGGTGTCACAGACAAGATTGGCTACATCTTGAAGCGAGCTTCTATTAGAACATTCTTCAGGCCGCCGAAGAAGATTAGTCAGTTCTTACCATCCGTCAAGTGCAATATCCCTCTACAAGATGCAGGAGTATACAAGCTTGATTGTGAGTGTGGTCTCTCATATATAGGGCAAACAAAACGATCTATAAATACCCGCGTAAAAAAACACATAGCTGACGTGAAGCACCAACGTTCCGGGAAGTCTGCAGTTTGTGATCATATCCTAGACGGCCCCCGCCATTACATTAGATTTGATAAACCACAAGTTCTCGCGAAAGAATATCGATTCCTACCAAGGATGATACGTGAGGCTATTGAAATTAAAAAAACATCCAAATTTCAATAGAGAGGGAGGCTGGGTACTACCACCTGCTTGGGATCCTGTAATTCATAAAATTAAAACTAAACCCAAGCATACCACTGCAAGACTTCAAGACACAGTTAGTTCATTCTGCGTAGATCGGACCAAAATTAATAATTAAAAAGCTGAAGGTACTCCGGGTTAACTTTGACATCGGGACGTCAATCACCTCAGTCCCCCGTGACCACGGTTGCTGGAAAGCAACCGAAACGTCGGGAATATAACATAACCTAATTAAACGCGATGAAATCCGTTAAAGTAGTTTTATTAAATGTGTAGTGTTCGCGTAAATATAAGAAATCATAAAGCATGCATTATTTTGTTTAATTACTATGGGCTTGCTAACGCTCCTGCAGTGCTAATAATAATAATCTTTATGAATAAACATATTACATTAGACTGATCAACAGCTTCTAAACTACTAAACTAACTAATTATACCCATATTTCAGGGACTAGTGTCCTTCCCTATTTATAATAATTCTTTTTACAATCGTTTGTTTATCGATATATATTATATTTACAAGTATTCCTTAAAAAGTAGGTTATGGTAAAAATAAAAAAAAGATAAATAAAAAATGAATGTAATTTTGGCATGGTTGCAAAAAATAATAAGCAATTACGAAAAAATATGTGCATTCCGTATTTCCTTTTTTTTTCTAATTAAAAAACGTTACATCTGCACTAGGTTTTTCTCGGGGACAGTTTACATACCTACATAGATTTCACGAGGACAGACATTATAATTACATTTTTAATTACAATAACCGGCCAAGTGCGAGTCGAACTCGCACATGAAGGGTTCCGTACCCTCGTATTACACGTTTCTAGTGGGAAAGCACCTTTTGATTTTAATTTATTTTAATTTTTATTATTTGTTGTTATAGCGGCAACATAAATACAAGTTCCGTAAGAAATTTCAATTACGGATAATGAGATACAGCCAGCTGACAGACAGACTGACGGACAGCGGAGCTTTGGTAATAGGTTGGCGTTTTATTACCCTATGGGTACGGAATCTTAAAAAGGACACTGGTCAAATTACAGATTGAGATGTTACTTTAGCTGATATAATTTAAAAAAAAGTATTTAATAACCATCATTCTGTACACTTTAGTGTACAACCTAGGATGAGAATAAGTCGTTTTTACGGTTCCGTACGCAAAAGATAACCAACGGGACCCTATTACTAAGCCTCTGCTGTCCGCCGTCCGTCCGTCTGTCTGTCAACTGGGTGTATCTCATTATCCGTAATAGGTAGACATTTTTTTACATCAGTGATTCCGTGATCGTCGGTTTTATATATTTTAATTTAAACCAGGCCCAGAACAATTATTTGTAGCCCATTTTTTAACAATCTTTTTTTTAATTATTTTGCTTTTCACTTCAAAGTTATTTAGTGATCCTATGTTATGACATTTACTAAGTTTGTTCTAAATCCTAGGGGCTAAAAAGTAAAAATGTATTCTAAATACAACATATAATGCATTTTTTGGTTTTGGAACAGTACATCGTTCCGTCCTCTTCTTGCTCAGTTTTAGTTCAAGGGACAGTGAAACGATGATTTCTCCTTAAACTTTGAAAAATAAATATTTTACGGACAGATAACACTTTCCTTCTGTCATATACAGACTCTGGTCATTGGTGACGTTAAACCGTGATTAAATGGCTTTTAGGCGGCATCGCCCAATTACAAATGCAGTAATTAAAGACACACTCTACCGATGTTTGTTTTAATAAGTAGTTTGCACTCAATAAATTATAATATATGTTTTAATGAATGGTTTGCAATCGGTTACTGTCCTTGTGTACTCTAGCACGCGTGTCTGTACACATTCCAACTACAAGTAAGGTAGTCAGCCTACGCGAGAAAAAAAGCTATAATTTAATTTAAATGTTCATTTTCGTCTGATTTCTGCTGTCGTTTCAGGACTACCCCTTTAATGTGTACATGCCAGACCGCACACTCCGCCTCGATAACGGATTATTGGTCATATCTCCACTGCTATTAGAATCTTTGCACCATGAGGGATTCCTGAATGAGGAATTGGATTTAAGCAATATGTGAGTATCATTACAAATTTTAGGAAAGTCTTGTAGTTTCTGTATTCCGAAAACAAATCGTCTAAGAAATTCTAGAATCCCACCGTAAACATAAATTTGAAAACTGAGCCGAAGTCTGCTACAAACGGCTTCACTGGTAAAAGAGTTGAGACCTAAACCCCCAGTTTTCTAAGCTCTTATTTGTACGTTAGTAATTAATTAGTTATTGTTTAAAATTTAAGTGCTGATTTACTACATGCTCAGTAATGAAGGAAAACATCGTGAAGAAACCTGTATGTCTGAGGAATGAAATATCTCGAGGATGTAAATTCACACACCCACACTGGACCAAGGTATCGAGCTAATTACTCCATATCCGTCGCAAAATAATAAACCTATGATCTGACCTGACCAGATCCATACCATCTGGATGATTAGTGGTCCACCACTGTGCGATTTGCAAGAAGTTTTCTTCCTCGCACAACTTCCTTGTGGAATCGACAATCACCAGTGATTTTTCCGGACCGATACGACTTAGGGACCTTCAAGAAAAGAGCCTACTTCTTTTTAAAAGGCCGGCAACGCATCTGCAATTCACCTGGTGTTGCATTTGTTCATGGGCGGCAGTAATCACATACCATCAGGTGAAGCGCATTATCTTTTGCCCCGTCTCCTATAAAAAAAATGCTCACAGGGTAGGACATAGTTGAACTTGATCATATAATATGTAGCTAACATCTATGTAATATCTATGATCAACGAAATAAGCGATTCTGAATCTGATTTTAATTCCAACAGTAGAACATAAGATATTGTTGCGCACCACTATTAATGTCTTGTACATGGCAACACTAGTTACCACCAGCGCCCTCTAGTGTCGAGTAGCAGAACTAGGATACTCAAGATCCTTCTAGAAATTTCGGGACCGATATGTACTCGAACATTCTAGATGTCGCTACAGTAGAAGGTTCTGGTAACTATCTGAGGCTCTATATAAGGCCGGTATAGACCACGACCGAGGAGTATTGAATTAACGACACAAGAGAATACTTCGAAGCGAAATAACTGTGAACTAAAGTGATTGTGTTTTATTATTAGTGTGGTTTTAAGTTGCAATTAGTGTTTTATAATTAAAGTGTCAATTTTCGTAATTCAATCGGCAGTTTTTAATTGTCTCGAACCCCGAGCTCGTAACAATATGTTATATTATTATAACATGTGGTGTAACTGCTTTTTTAATTTAATCTTAACAGTTAATTGCTTCGAAGCTATGCATGATGATTATAATATTAATTATAACCTTATTAGGCATCTAGGAATTTCATCGCTCGCTTCAAGTTTTTATATGCAATTAAAGAACAAAATAATTTAAAGTTTCAGGTCCTATAATTTATTTTCTTACTACTATGGTTTCTTGTCAGATTTATGTGGAAAACCTTCTTATTGGGTAATCTTAAGCGATGCCTTACAACCGTGGCTTTACGTTATATATATTTCTGATCGATTTCTTCTGTGGAATATTTGGAGTTGTACAGGCAATTTTAACCAAACTGTCTCCTCTGTAAGAGTTGTCTTATCATAAAAGATTAATCTTCGCTCTAAGCAGTGAAAAGCGGTTTTAGGGCGTACACCATTCCAAAGGGCTCGTGCACAGGTACAGTTTTGTAGAAAAAGTCTTCTACTATCTTTCTAAAAGCATATGTAACTCGTAAGTAATAAGTGACAAAGGGACATTGATCCTACATTCGAATACCATTATTTTTTTTCACTTTGGCTGTGACACGTCCAGACCACAAACTGTTTTATATGATTACAATTTTATAAAATTTATCTTCATACATTATATGGGCTGTTAAAATGTTAATTTCATTATTTTTCAGATGTACTGGCATGATTGGAACGAGGGAATGCAGACAAGTGGCATCGGGTGCACAAATTTTGCCACCGGTCGTTACTGGCAAAATAACAACCAGAAATAAGTTTAATTTCAAATTTGGTAGAGTTGAAGTTCGCGCCAAGTTACCTTCTGGTAGTTGGTTATTACCGGGTAAGACTTCTTATTTTTTTAACATTTTTTTATAGGAGAGGAGGCAAACGAGCATGCGGCTCACCTAATGGTAAGTGGCTACCGCCAACCCTGAACAACTGCAACACCAGGGAAATTGCAGATGCGTTGCCGGCCTTTTAAAAAGAGTAGGCTCTTTTCTTGAAGGTCCTTAAGTTGTATCGGTCCGGAAAAATCGCTGGTGGTAGTCGATTCGACAAGGAAGTTGTGCGAGGAAGAAAATTTCTTCTAAATCGCTCAGTGGTGGACCGCTAATCATCCAGATGTGCGATGGTGAAATTGGTCTACTGGAATTAGTCTGACCAATTCCTCAGAGATTCAGACATTATACAATTTTATGTCGGATTGATTTTATTATTAAACATTGAATTCTTCATTGGTTTAGTGACCGTAAACGCAACTGCAAATCTTTCCCGGGTTTCAATCTGTCAGTAGCAGCTTATCAAGAAGTTGGCGGTATTTCGCTCCCATAACTCGGGAAACACGTAAAGCTGTTGGTCCTTCACCAGGTCTATATTCGGTCTTATAGGATCGCCATTTCACTGGACTGTAAGAGTGAGGGTAGTGCAGATAGAACGAGCAACATTAATTCATTCATTAAGGCAATGATATGTCCACGCTATAACGGAGGCCTTCACTATGGCTGCCTTTAACACAGGCCTTCTCTATGGATTTCCTCTCGGACTGGCTACCGGAGTTTTTTGTTATCATTCAGTTGTTATCAGGAAGATGCCGCTGCCCATCTTCTGTTCCTGTATCCCTTTGTTGCCTCTTATGACACCCGGGGATATTTTCAGGTCGTGGTTTCATTTACGCTGACAGTACAAGGCAAACAGCAGAATCTTGTTGTTATATACGTATGGTCAGTGACGACATTGGGATACCCTTTACGTGTAACGAGACATTACATATCAATCCTTAGAGGTGACAAAGCAATTATCCCATAAAACATGAACACACTGGTACACGCACGCACACACGCACACACACACACACACACACACACACACACACACACACACACACACACACACACACACACACACACACACACACATACACACACAGATGCATACACACATAAACATACTAAGACGCAATACTTAACCAACTTTTTATTTTTTGTTGTTAATGGTAGACTCATTTCACAGAAATAACATTGGAGCCACGTGATAGCGTTTACGGCAATCGTTACTATGAATCTGGACTTATGAGAATTGCTTTCGCAAAAGGAAATGATATTTATGCGAAAAAGCTATATGGAGGACCTGTTTTATCTGATTCAGAGCCCTACCGTTCATACCTTATGAAAGAGAAAATAGGTATCGAAAATTGGAACAGAGATTTCCATAATTACAGTCTAGTATGGAAACCAGGTACGAAAATTTTTACATTTATAATGTGGTTTTTTTATTAGCAATACTTTTGACTGTTCAGAGTTTCTATATAAAATAGGACTGTGTACACTGTCTGTTCTGCTAAGGAAACATAATCTTCTGCGAGTCCCTTCCAATAAAGCCATCTGTCGACAAAATTCATTTTAAAAAGGAGCATGCAAAAGTTACAGTACCTACTGTGGCAAGATAATTAGACATACTTATTTGTTACTATGGACTTATTTGATATGAATGTTTTTTTTTTCTCTTTATCTGGGATAACAAACAATTGTACAGTATAATCACACTATTAAACACAATACTATATTTAAGCTTAATAATCATATAATCCACACCGTTATATTACTATTGTGTCCATGTACTAAACAATTAAAATTAAATTTTTAATGGTCTATAAAAACGACCCGTTGACTAGTTGATACAGAGAAAAACAAACTGATACATATATATAGTATATATCAGTTTGTTTTTCTATATTTATTATATATATATATATATATATATATATATATATATATATATATATATATATATATATATATATATAATATATGCTTTCTTCACTGCTTTAATTCTATCTGTGCAACTAGTACTCTCTCTACATATTTGAATTGTGGAAAAATTGTTGCGAGTTTGAACTAACACAGCTCTTATTTTCATACACATATGTATATTTCATATTTGTTCTGACATAGATAATATTTATATGTATTGTGTATATATGTAGTGTATGTATGTATATGTGTATGTATGTATTTATATATGTATATATTGTGTGTATTTAAGTATATATGTCTATGTATGTGTGTATATGTATATTTATATGTATATACAATATTTTTTTAGCGCTTTCTATTTTGATTACTGCTGCACCGCCTCTTGTTTGTTTGTTTGTTGTTCGTATATCTCTGTTTAGCCTAATGGTTGACTGGGAGAGAATGCCCTATGGCATTAGGTCCGCCATATGTACAACTTTTTGCATGAAAGATTAAATAAATGAAAATAAAATAAATATTTATTAGTTGATGTTTTAGCGTAAGTTATTCAAAGTAAAAAATAAATAAATTTACTCTTGCTGTATTTCGATTTTGGATATATTCGTACTTTGTGTCTGTAATAATTCTGTTGATATGGTTATTGTACATCGGCCGGCTCCGTATCCGGCATTAATCCGTTGACAATCCGCTGCCAGTTTGGGCTTTTCCATCTTCGTCTTTTCTGACTGGGGGTCATCCGTGAAGGGAACATTCTCGTATTTCTGTCAAAAAGCAGCAGTGATCAATGTATCTCCAAAAATTTTTAATCATCTTGTTTGAGTACGTGATAGAACATACTTCAGTTATCGATGTGTCTCTTGTAGCTTTCCATTCTGTGTATATGGTGGTAGGTATGTAATATTAATTAAAAAGAAAGACAAAATGAGAGTTTCCTTCGCCGATTTCCTTCGATCAGAGGAATCTCCTTGCGAGACGGTAGTAGAGTTAACAGGTTTAAAAAATAACATTTGGCTAACGAAATTTATTATCTTACATCTAAGAAATAAAGGTATAGTATTTCATTTCATTTCACTAGTTGCAGGTGCTATGAGTATCTGGCCCTACTATCAGGTGAACTGTGGACACGTAATTCAAATTTGATCGATATTTTTACTTTTTAGATGGTATGCAATTGTACGTTGACGGGGAGTTATACGGTACCATTGACCCCGGAGAAGGATTTTACTCCAGTGCTATGCAACAAGGTGTGCAGCACGCCTCACTCTGGGCTAGGGGATCAGTGATGGCACCATTGGATAAATTGGTAATTTTTTATTTTAGATTTGATAATAACAGTGCTTATGAAGTCTAAGGAATGAGGGCTAATAATCTTCCACTCACCAGATGTCGCTAGTTGCGACTGAGGTAAAGTTTTTTGTTACACAGTGCCAGTTAATTGAGAAATTAGTTTTAAATGATGGTTTATCATTATCTAGATTATTAAATTAATACACAACGCAATGCGTCAGTGGTTTGATTTTTAATTTTTGCACTTTATAACTCTTTTTTTTAACTTTTCTACTTTAAGTTTGGTTTAATCATTTCTAATGTAATTGATATAAAATATAACTAACAATACGGAAAGAAACCTTAAATATTACATTTTCTTAATAAATTATCGTCCCCGCTATGAAATCTGTCAAATATTTTACCTCACTGTAAAGTGGCGCCGCCCTGGTGGCAGAAAAAGTTGTGGATGCCCTCATTCAAGAAGCTTAAATTGTTTTTATTATGTATATCTTTCTACAATGTGTCCATACTGATTTTATGCCAACTTCCAAAAAGGGGTCGGTACTCAATTCGACTGCATGTTTTTTTATGTGTATTACCTCATAACTTTTTACTGGGTGAACCGATTTCAATGATTCTTTTTTTATTTGAAAGATGGTGCTTTTCGTGTGGTCCCATATGAATTTGATCAAAGTCAGACCAATAGTTTTTGAGTTATTCTTAGTAACTTATATTGAAGTCGGCTGTACACAATTTTTAACTTTAAATTATTTGATTTTACGGTTGACAATCGGGGCAATGTTTGCAAAACTCAAATTAATGCTTTTATTTTCAATAAGCTTTGTATTTATTCCAGTAAATCCACTATATAAGATTCTATATACGTTTAGAAACTACTAGAGTTTTGCAACAACGGTTTAGTAAAGTTTCAGAAAAATGTGATAAAAATGCCATTATTAATAAACGATTTTTTTTTAATACAGTTCTACATGTCCCTTGGTCTTCGCGTTGGCGGTATCCACGATTTCGCCGATGTTCGTGAGAAGCCTTGGAGGAACAAAAACAACAAGGCTATGGTCAATTTCTGGAACGCAAAAGATACCTGGTTCCCCACGTGGTACGATGCTGACATGAAAATCGATTTTGTCAGAATTTACGCATTGTGAATCATTGTAGTATTTAAGTCGTTTTTTAAAATGAACGTTTAATATTTATTTATGATTCAAGTCTTTTGAATTAGCTTTAAATGTTTAAAATACAAATATGAAAATTGTTTTGGGATACTTATGAGTTAACTGGATGGTTATTAGCTATAGTTGGACCAGATAGTTCGCTATTTACGAGATCCAGGAATCACCCGCTCGAAACTGGGTAGAACAGTAAAAATGTGACAATTTTTTTAATTACCTTGAGAGATTGATTTTGTTGTTTGATGAGTTGAAACTTGCATTTTGTTTTCGTATATATTTTTTTAAGTTAATCGATACTTTTTTAATAAACTATTGCAGTATCAATTGGAAGATATTGAGTTTTCATAATTTTATCCTTTAATCTTTGAATAGAACCTATTATTTAGGGGCTGATTTTCCAATCATCAGATAATGTTATTCAAATTATTATATAAATTAATTAAAACATTGTTTAAATATGATTTCCTCACACCAACAAATCTACTATATAAAGAAACAAAATTATTAAATATAACTCAAACCTATATATATAAAACTTGTATATTAATAAGAAAAATATTAAATAAAGACATACATACTCAAATAACATTCACAAAGAAACAACAAATACAAAAAATTTGACTAAGACGTGCAAACGACCTTTGCCTCTTAACCTCAAGAACTAATTATGGTAAAAAAAAATTAATGTACGAAGGTGCGAAATTGTATAACCAATTACCGAAAAATATTAAACAAGCAAAATCAATGCCAACTTTTAGAAAGCACTTAAAATATTATTTAACATCTAATCTGAGCGCACCTTAGTTTCACTATTTCACACGTCACTTCTAGCTACGCTCGATCTGTGAAAGGCCTGCGTGTCCAAGCATTGTTTGCTCCTTGTTTATGTTAGTTTTTTTACAAGTACCCTGTTAATCTACATTGTATTTTGTTTATACTTAGAAATAAAAATTATTTAAAATGTATACTTACGATTTGAACGTGTTTGAGTGAAATGATTTCGATATATTAGTGTACGCCTAGGATAAGATTATTATTTGTTTGCAAGTATTTAAACTTTCTCATGTAAGTGAATTGTTGTAAATTCTTATGAGAAATAAAGATATCTCAAACCTTAAAGGATAAAATAGAAAATAATACTAGTTAATAGTACTCTTATTTTGCCTAGGATTCTGTTAGGGTAGATACGCTCTTTTTATAGGATGGGGTGACAAACGAGCACACAGTCCACCTGATGGTAAGTGGTTGCTGTGACCCATAGACATCTACAACTATCATCTATAAAGAATCAAAATGCAGATGCCTTGTCACCCGTGAAGACTAAGATGGAATACCTCTTTTCCAGTAAAAAGGGTCTCCGGTTCTCTACATTCACCAAACGAAACACGGCAGTGTTAAGCTGCTATTTTACGCCGGTATTCTGTGAGAGCGTGGTCCTTCCCGGTCGAGCCGACTCATTCGTGCTACAACTATACTAATAAAATATAGCTGCAGCATGGCTCTACCATGTATAAAACCTCTTACTTATTTCTGTCACCAACTAGAAGTACTTACACTGCTGTGTTTCGTTCGGAAGGATTTATAGAGCCGGTACCCGCTGTAAAGTTTTCTATCATAATATTCAGAGGTGACGACACATGTGTAGCCTTCTTTGTTAGAAATCGGATGCAGGTGTTATGAACTGCAGTTTCCAGTTACTATTAGGTGGACAGTAAGTTGTGTCTTTAGTTTCATAAAGTAAATTATATGTGTAAAAAATGTTTCGCACGTTGTTCGTTGTTCTCACGTGATAGATACATGCTGCGTATAGTGTACATGTTAGTAGTATAGTTGTAGCATGAATGGGTCGACCACCGGGGAAGGACCACGCTCTCACAGAACACCAGCGTAAAATAGCAGCTTAACACTGCTATGCTTTGTGAGTGTAGAGAACCGGAGACCCTTTTTACTGGAAACGAGACATTCTATCTTAGACCTCACGGGTGACAACGCATCTGCATTTTGATTCGCAAACGAGGATAGATGTAGATGTCTATGGGTCACATCAATCATTTACCATCAGGGGGAATATGTGCTCGTTTGTCACCCTATTCTATAAAAAAATCTTGATTGAAAAATCAGCCTTTATTTATATGCAGAATTAAATACTCATAAATAGCTTTATATATAAGTGATCTTAAATGCTTGTGCAGTGTAATAAATTAGATGAGTAAAATGAAATGCTATGACTATATTTGTTTTATTTAGATTCGCACTATGAAAATATTCACGCGGGAATATTTGCTCATAAACGACATGGCGCGCTGCGTGCTTCTTTGTGCAGCTTTTCCGATGTCTGTTATTTAAATTGTGAAATGTTTATTGCTCTTACAGCGTTTATTAATTAATAGAATCAGGCGTTACTTTGCGGAAATCCATTATAATGGGGTTGTTATAAACTCATCAAAGAAAATGATGTGTCCTGCCCAGTTTTAAGAGGACCTCCCACCCTCCCTCAAGCGCGCGCACTATACCCGTCGCCGTCAATTCCAGCACTACCATTCCCAGCACCACCACATATTTTCACACATTATTACACATCATTTTCTTTCTTTACGCGGAATTAAGCAAAGTAGTTTATAACAACCCCATTAGCGTTTATTAAGTTTGAGTTATTGAAGTATAAGAAAAGGTGCAGTGTTTATTAATTTTTATAGATCACCAAATGAACGAAGGCCTCCTCCATAGATTTATTCATAAGGAAGCCATAATTGTGACGCTTGGGAAGCAGATTGGAAACCGCCGATTTTTATTGTTTTGAATTGTTGTCAGGAAGGTGTTAACTATCCCCTGTCTTATTTCCCTTTATCGCCTCTTACAATATCCACGGCGCGATATGGGGTAGTGTATTCTTAGACTGCTATTACGCGACACAGCGTGGCAAGTTTGTGCAGCGTCATTGTGTGAAATTTATCGAGTAACTACAGGAAGAAAGTTGGCAGGAATAATTCCATGAAGGGCCATATAGGAACAAGTAGTGATCATCAGCATTTCAAATTGCTACTAGCAGGAAACCGCGCAGTGTAGTTTGATGCTTAATAAGTTAAAGTTACAAAATTAACGTGGTGGAGCCACGCTGCAGCTATATTATGGTTGTATCACGAATGTGTCGACTCTACCAGGGTAGTACCATCCTCTCACGGAATACCAGCGTAAAATAGCACCTTAATGCTGCTGTGTTTCGTACGGTGAGTATAGAGGACCAGAAACTCTATTAACTGAAAACAGAGCATTCCATCATACTCCTCAAGCGTGACAAGGCATCTGTATTTTGATTCTTAATCGAGGATAAATGTAGATGTCTATGGGACACAGCATCCACTTAACACCGGGTGGACTATGTGCTCGTTTGTCACCGTTATTGTATAAAAAAAACACAGCCTATTTAAGATCCACTGCTGGGCACATGCCTCCTGTCATTTCTGAGAGGGTTTTAGTGTGAGGAAATTTCCGCCACGCTGCCCCAGTACATGTTGGCGACCTTCATATGTCTTCGAAATATTTTTTCTTATTTCTCAGACATGCGGGTTTCCTCACGATGTTTTCCTTCATCGCCGGCACCAATGAAATTGTTAATTGCAATTTTAAGATTGATGCTTAATTTCGTATAAATTGTATCTGCGATGATAAGATTGCTGCGGCGGGAGAACTGTTCGTATAGTTTAAGCATATAATGTCGCGTACATGTTGTAACGATGGGGTTGAGATGTCTATTTTCACAGATTTCCTGAATATAGCATAATACTTAATTTTCTATGGATACATATAGAAAGTCATAATTTTTCTTTTCTACAGTTTTGAAAAATATATCTGTTCTGGGAAATAGGAACAAGACACCCTACGGGATAAGTTTTTAAAATATTTAATTGTACGAAAATATTATACAATTATTCATATGAATAAACCACAGACACAGGAGTAGCATTAGAGTGAAAGTCTCATTCAAATCCGTTCACAGGGATTCGCTTGATGCGCGTACAGACAGACAGATAGACAGACGTTTAGGAAAATTGTTGTTCAAGCATACGTATCGATAGTATAGTCGTCGTCCTCGTAGAATTTTATTATCTACTAGGTGTTCCGCGCGACTACGACCGCGTGTTATTTAGGGTTTTAATTTTTTTCGCGGAACTCTAATTCTTTTTCTAAAATAAAAGTAGCCTAAGTTACTCCTTATGACATCCGCTATCTGCCAGTGAAAGTCGCGTCAAAATAGGTCCAGCCGTTTCAGAGATTAGCCGGAACAAGCAGACAGACAGACAAAAATTTTAAAAATTGTGTATTTGTTAAAAGTACCTTATATACTTTCATATGCATTTAGTAAAAAGCCATTATTTGACATTACAAACAAACACTTCAATATTATTTATTTGTTTATATTATAATATATTGTAGAGTTAAGTTAGTACTATGATATCCTTAAATCTGTCTACATCTGTCTCATGTACTATTGTTATTATATCTTACATAAGTCCATTGTTTATTCTCTTATAATAATTAGCTATAATATATACCTTACTAGGTTTTGGGCAGTAAAATAAAATAAATTGTTTTATTAAACCTGTTTATACAACACTCGTTAATGATGACCCTAAAATACTTGTTAATTGGATTGTGTTTAAAAGTTAATTGTAATATAATGACATTTATTACAACATTTCATGTTATTGTTTAGAATGTGATGGAAGCTGTTGTGTGATAGTTATATATTGTGATATAATTATATGTAATTTTTTTGTGATAAATTATGATGTCTCTCTGTAACAAAAGTGTAATTTTATTTTTTTGTTGTTGTGCTACGTTAATATTCGCAGATGTTAATAAAACAAGTACAGGATTACGGAATAAGCGACAAGTATCGAGTAATGTATTTTACTTTCTAAGTGACTATTTACTAGGCGGTATGGCTCTGTTTTTAGGGTCCATCTGTCACCTGTGTATTTGTGCCGCCAAGTACCAGTGCATGCACCACATTGTTTCTGTATGAAAGGTATAGAGCGCCACTACAATTATGGGCTGTAAAGTATTCCATCATAGTCCTCAAAGGTCACAATGCATTAGACTTATTTTTTTTAGAGAATAAGGGTAACAAACGAACACATAGTCCACGTGATGCTAAGTGGATGATGTAGTCCATTTATACTCGATTAAGAATCAAAATGCAGATGCGTTGTCACCATTGAGGATTAACATGGAATGCCTTGTTCATTGCCCGGATTTCTAAACTCACCATACTACCATATTCTTCTATTGAAGTTGGTTCCAAGTGTCTATGAACAGCGGTAGCCTCCTACCATCAGGTTGGCTGTAACGTGTGTCACTGCGATTTTATAAAAAAAGTTTTCCAGTTATTAAGGACTTTACCCTTATTCCATGCAATTATAAAATCGCATTACAAGCTATTTGTCTAACAGTAGATTCTTCTTTATTAACCTATAAATGTCCATAGCTGGACATAATTCTTGGCGATCTGGTCATTGCAGTGATAGACGCATTTCATCTCTGCATCTCTGCATTATCTGCTGACTCTGCTGACTCTGCTCGCCGTAGCCTGCTTGAATATTTTACGTTTGTTGTTAACGTATTGGTTATACCGACAACACTCGTGGTAAATCAGCACTTAAAATTTCAATGATCAATTTGATTGCGGACGGGGATCAATATCGTGTTGCTCGTCTTTAAAAAATTTACCGCAAGCTCTGAATCCCAGAACTACCACATCACTTAGTTGATTGTGATTAAACCGTTTGCGTAATAATTTTAAATTTAGCTAATAAATATTGACTTAAATATACTTCTATAATGGATGATAATTTTGTAGTTTCAATTATATGAACGTTTTCGAGTTCGTTCATAACTAAGATTAGATGTTCGTCAAACAAAATGACTTTATAAGTGTTTTATAATCACTTTTTATATGCCGTAGATACTAAACGTACTCAAGTTAACTTACATTTTAAATAGTAAAGCATTTTTGAAAGTATTGGCGTTGTTTATACAGCCTGAAACTGAACTTTCAATTATTACTAACTACTCTAACTAGCTAAGAAATAAATATACTTTAACCGAACCGTAGCATTTAGAAAACACAGTTGGTTTCAATAAAAAGTGTAAAATGATACTCAAAAAACGTCCTCCCGGGTTTATTACTGGTTCTACCCATGACAGGTTTAATGTGAATGAAAAAAATTACTTTTATTTAGTATTGCTTGTAATCTATTTTTAATTTAAACTATTCTATTCTATTCTCGATTATGAATAGGTTTTCAGTTACTGCAACCGTGTAGTGATGGTGTTAAAATATACCCCACCGCATATCGTCAGCACGGAAGAGATGGGCACACAGAGATGATAGCAGTTCAAAATAATAAAAATTGCTGTTGCCAATCCGCCTGCCAAGTATGGCAACTAAGGTAGGATGGTTGGATAGATTGACGGCTCCGTGGCGCAGTGGCTTAATAATGAGTTACGGCGCTAAGGACTGCGGGTTCGAATTCCGCACGGAACAAGTATTTATATGGCCTACAAGTAATTGTTCCGGGTCTGAATGTTTGTCCCTGTGTAATTTATATATGTAAACTGCCTCCACGATACAGGAGAAAATCCTAGTGTTGGGGATCAAGTCTTCAAAAAGAAAAAAAGAAAAAAGATTCAGTTAACTAGTAAGGTTACCAAAAATTTATAAATTTAAGTTGTTTGTTTTTTTTGCATTTATTGTAACATTTACGAACTTTAGTTTTAAATATTAACTTCACGCACACCTATACTGAAGGAAATCTATGTATAAACGCCGAATTTAAAGTCTTTATATACGTAAGAGTGACAAACGAGCTCACTGTTCACTAGATGGTAAGTGTACCTACGTACATCCTGGGTTAAGAATCAAAGCTGATCACATCTGAGGATTGAGATTGATTGTCTTGTTGACAGTAAAAGAGTCTTGAATAAAACTACTTTTACGGATTCTATCGCGTTTAATTAACTTGTTTTTTATGGATTCCCGAACGTTTCGGGTACTTTACAGCACCCATGGTCACGGGAGACTCTGACAATTTATTCAATGGGTAGTGTTCGCGTAAATATAAGAAATCATCAAGTAAAAAAGTCTCCATTTTAAGGAGAGTCGGTACATCTATTCAATCATTACAGCTTAACTAAAGTCCACTGCTTAACATAGGCCTTCTACATAGATTGATTCATAGTATTCACCATATTTTGCTATAGTTGCCACATGTGGCAGGCGAGCTGACAACTGCAGTTTTCTATTATTTTCTGTTATGTTAGAAAGCTACTGCCGCTCCTCTTCCGTTTCATTTCCCAATGTCACCTCTTACGACACCCACGGGATGATATGAGGCAAGGGTTCTCTTACGCCCCCCATATACTGCGAAATCGCTGTACGAAATACTGCAATATTATGCTGTCATCACACGCTAATATTTTGGGCCATCCCCAGTTCATACGACATTTTGTATGTCCATATATTACTAGGTATATACAATATATTTTTTTGGAGTTTCTGGCCTGGTATCTAGACCTTTAGGCCAAGTCTTGAGTATTTTTATTCGGTTTATTATAATTTCTTCATAGTTTACTGCTTCACAATATGTTGATGCGTCACACTGTGCAGCCCTTGGGAGATTTTGAAGGCAACTTGAGCCAGCAGGCAGCTGACAGTTGGCGATGGTATCTAAAGGCGCCTATGCAAACAAACAGCTTATCTTGAGAATCCATCACCATCAGAGCACTTGTTTCACAGTTTCCACTAATAGTTCACATGCGCAGACACTTAATACACAAAATAGCACCACTTTTATATATCAAAGTCCACTTCAAACCATTATTTAAACAATAATACAGGAGCAACAAACCGCCCCAGGTCAAGTTCCCGCCAAAACTCATATACAATATATACAAATATATAGCAGCAGGTGTGAATAAAACAGAGCAGGCAGTATCAAAAAATTGCTGATCGGATTGTTGTGTTTTCACCTGTCTTGCTATGTGAAGTATCGCGTTTTGGCATAAGGAAAAACTTACATGGTAATAATGTAAATAAATATTGCTTGATTTCATTTATTTCACAACTTTACTTCATTTGACCCCAAGTTTCACTTATCAGTGTATCGTTACTTCGTCATAAACAATATTTGAAAAAACGTAAACGCTGCACATAATTATAGATACTTTGGTTACTGCCGCCGACGACAGTGTTGCCAGAGTTTAAACATTAGCTTAATTTTAAGCAAATTGTAGTAAAAGATGTATATAAATAACATATATTTTTTATATTCATAAATACCTAGTATGTTTTTTTGGTAATATCATTGCAGTAAGTCCCTTTCGGATCGTAAGGTGTGCTTTTTAAATATTGTATAACTCAATATCCAATTTTCAGGATTTGTGATGCGTAGCCCCCAACCGGGTTTCCCCACCAATAAACAAATTAGACAACCAAATGGTATGTTTTTTTTTGTTTTATATTACATTATGTTACTTTTACGATGTTCATGACCTCTGGATGATTAACAAATCTGTTGAGTTGTGTTTACTTACTGAGTGAGTCTTGGGTCTTGGGCGTAAATGAGTATCATTCCAGTCTGGTTAATAACTGATATTGCCTTTTTTATACTAGCAAGAGTGACATAATAGTCCACAGTCCATCTGATGGCAAGTGGATGTTGTAGACTATATATATTTATTCTCAAATAAAAATCAATACTTTGATAAGGGGTGACCCATTAGAACGACGATGGAATGCCTTCGTACTTTATGACTCTTGTCACTCGCCATATGGAACATAGCAGAATTATGACTCCATTATTAGCTGTTATTTTGTGAGAGCATTGTTGTTAAAGGCCAATCCGTCCCATTTACACAACTCCTTTTGTATTTCTTAGTAAAATCTTGTGACTTATTTTCAGTTGTATTTAAACCTGTAAATCCTAATTACTACTTCGTTAGAAACCCAGGAACAAGTGGTAAGTGAAATTATATATGCACGATAACAACATGACACACACACACACACACACACACACACACACACACACACACACACACACACACACACACACACACACACACACACACACATACACACACACAACATGTGTACAAAACAACAACTTAATCGTACATGCAGACAAACAACATACCAGAATGCAAATTGATATTATACAAAAACATAAACTACATGACAAATTAATAAGTGAAACTGTACATGCACACAACAAACATGACAAAAGGGTATGTGAAATTATACACGCATACAAAAAACGTGGACATAATGGTAAGTGAAGTTATGCGTGTACAAACTTACGCACCGTATGATAGGAGCGTAGGAAAATTTATTACACCGTCTGTTCTAATCTAATGAGAGTCGTTAAAAGCAATTAGGGGGAAAAACAAACGAATGTTTAGGCTTACGACAGTTGTGATTTTATGGAATATGTGATTTTATGGATAGCAATTTTATGGAAAATTACCAAATAAAATGTATCAAAACGTAAGGCAGCATAATTATGTATGTATACGATAACGCCAATTCTAATAAGCGTGGAGATTACATATGTTTATTCAACTCGAGAGAAGCCGATGACAATGATGTTGTACATTGCTGTGTGTTGTTGTATGTGTATAAAATATTCTATAAAATACCTCAAACAATCATGAAACTCTCATCAAATTGGTTTTAAAATTACACTTTACAGATAGCTCCTGTAACAAAATATGTTTAATAGCATGGAACAATTGTGAAAAGTAAAGAATTCCTATTAATATTTTGAATTATGCGAAAGTGTGTTAAGTGGTTTGTAATTCTTTCACACAGCAACGGGACAAAGGATCGACATGATATTTTTTGTATATAGACTACTTTTTATCTTTTTTTTTATAGGATAGGGTGACAAGCGAGTACACAGTCCACTTGACGGTAATTGAGTGGTGGTTGCTGTGACCCATAGACATCTACATCTATCCTCAATAAAGAATCAAAATGCAGATGCGTTGTCACCTGTGAGGACTAAGATGGAATGCCTCTTTTCCAGTAAAAAGGGTCGGAGACCTCTGTTCTCTACACTCACCATACGGAACACAGGAGTGTTAAGCTGCTATTTTACGCAGGTATTTTGTGAGAGCGTGGTCCTTCCCCGATTGAGAAGACACATTCGTGCTATAACTATACTACTAATATTGCTGCAGCATGGCTCTACCACGTATGAAAGATGCATGGTTTCATTGTAGCTTAATTCTATAATTACCGTTTTATACTGCATTAGGTGTTGGAATAACACATTGGTTGTGATTTTCGAAATTGTGTCGTTTTTCGCCCTCCACGCGGCCCAAGCTGCAGGAAAAAGCTAGTAATAATTGTGTTGATTGTATTGATAAAATTGTCATTGCTTTTTGGTAATGTTCTCTACACTTACCATTATGCTGCTATTTGAGGTTGGTATTTTGTGAGACCATGTTCTATTTCCGTTCGAGCCGACCTATTTAGAAGAATTTAGAAAAGAACAGTCGTTGTGACGTTAAATTATTAATGTATTCTATAACTATAAACAAATAATACCTACCATTAAATAAGAAGTCCAATTTATACCGTGGGTGTCACAAATCAGGAAATGGACAGTAGCGTCTTTTTAACAACGACTGAAAATAAAAAAACTGTGATTGCTAATCCGTTTGCCAAGCATGGCAACTATCGCAAACATCCCCCTTATAAATAATCTATGGGGGAGGCCTATGTTCAGGAGGGGACTTTAATAGGCTGTAACGGTAACGGTATCAAACAATTACTATCATTAAAAATAAGTAATAATAAAAATAGTACTGTTTCAGGTGCAGATAATCCAACTAATAAACCTATACTACCATCGAACACTGGACTTAATGATGTAATCAATGCCACGCCCACAAGTACGAATTCAGTTGTTATCCCATGCCAATTATCAAAGAGCGAGATATCCATACCTGGGTTTATCTGCAAAGGACAACTCATTTTCGAAGACAATTTCAATTTTAACATAGACGATGATAAGATATGGACTTCCGAAATCATGTTTCCAGGTCACCCAGTAAGTTTTATTGCTTTTATTGTAGAAAATTTCGAAAAAATAAAACCAACTGCAAAACGCCCCGGGATGATCGGAAAAGCCACTTCTTCTCCTTCATCAGCCTGTAAAAGGCCATCGCTGGAAATGGCCTCCTCCGTTGCAGGGAGGATTTGACTTAATCTTCAACTGTTACTCGTGCTGTTGTATACTGCAAATGAGATTATTTTATCTCAGACTCGTTGAGAACACTAAGTTCTATAGTCCAGCGATGAGGACAGACAGAATTATACACATATATTTACCGTGTGGTGTCGGTGTAAGGATATCCACTACATAATATCATCCTGTGGGTGTCGTAAGAGGCGACAGAGGGAAACAAATCAGGAGAACAGCAGCAGCGTCTTCATAATAACGATCAAAAATAAAAATAAAACAAAGGCAGCCATAAGGACTTCCGACAGAAGTGAAACTCAATTATATATGCGAATACATGTACACAGGATACTATACTACGCGTCGCTAGTTTGGCGCAAGACTAGCGACGCGTAGTATATAGTAGAGCATGTCGAGGTCATCGGTGACGCGAACCCATAAGTTTTTCCCCTACCAAAAATCGCTCTACGGGCTAAAGAAGTTGTCACTTCAAAAATTGTGGTTGCATTCCCTACCCAAAAATCCCCCCTAGGAGGCAATCTATGAGCCTGTATTCGGCAGTGCACTTTAATAGGCTGTAAAGGTAACGGCGCTTCACACAAAGTAGAGTAATGCTATTATGCTTTATTGGTTACATTGCAAGTTAGTTTGTAATAAAACTGGAATGTATTCATATTAAATACGGAAAAACACATGAATGGCTCAAATAAGTTAGCCACTAAGTCTTGCTGTTTTAAGCACAATATATATATATATATATATATATATATATATATATATATATATATATATATATATATATATATATATATATATATATATATATATATATATATATATATATACATACATATATATATATATACACATTTTAAGATTCGCTTGGCAGGCGAATCGATGATCGCAATAACAGATCTTTGCTTTGACGTTGCTTTCCTTCACCGGTTTAGATACTTTATGTTTGTGGTAAGAAAACATGCTCCCACAGAATATCAGCATAAAAAGTAGCGCATGTTCTGGGTTTTGAATGGTAAGAGACGAGAAACGGAGACCCTTTTTACTGGTAAAAGAGCTTTCCATCTAGTTCTCAGGAGTGACAATGGATCTCCCATTATGATTCTTAGTTGGGGATAAATTACTTAAATAAAAGTCGCGGCACGTAAGTCTAGCGCTGAACGAAACGTGGAGGGGACGCGCACGAATTGAATTGCACGAATGCGACTGGAGAGTCAATCAGCGCGTGCGAACGATACGCACGAGTTAATCAGCGCGACTTATAACAATATAATATAACGGTCACCGCTAGACTTTCGTGTCGCTTCTTATATCTATGTATATGTCTATATAAATGTACTTATCGCAAGGTGGACCGTGTGCTCGGTCATAACCCTCATTAATGTTTCAGGATTACCCATTCAATATCTACGAAAAAAAGGCTCGAGTTGAAGATGGGAAGCTATTCATCAATCCTATAACACTGGAATCAGATTATGGACTCAATTTTGTTAGACGTTCACTTGACTTAAGAGACAGGTGAGTAATTTCTTAAATACATATGCCCCACTGCAGGACACAAGCTTCCACTTATTTCTCAAGGATTTTTAGAGTTTGGGAAGGGTCCGCCATGCTACGCCAATGCTAGCGAACTTCACCTGTCTTAATTTTTTTTTACTTTCTTAGAATACATATTCTCCGTTTTCTCACGATGTTTCTTTCACCGCCGAGCACTTGAAATTGCGTTTTAAAATTTTATTACTTTATATGATTACAGTCATTTGTATGTATACACATATATATATATAAATATATTGTGTGTATACATACAAATGACTGTAATCATATAAAGTAATAAAATTTTAAAACGCAATTTCAAGTATATTTATATATATATATATATATATATATATATATACACACACATATATATATATATATACATATATATATATATATATATATATATATATATATATATATATATATATATATATATATATATATATATATATATATATATATACCTAGTCAGGTCATAAATTCTGTCACATGTTTAATATAAAATAATTGAAACAAGTTTATTAATTATGTAACCATTTATATACCAAAATGAACTTAACAAAACATAGATTCTTAAGACACTAAAGTTTATTCAAAATGACCTCCGTGATTTTGAATACAGGCCTTCAATCTGCGCGGCCAATCGTCTATCGCAGCACGAACGAGGTCCATGTCAATATCGGCGGCTGCCTTAATCAAGGATGTCTTGAGTGACTCCAAATTGGGATGAGGCTTTGAGCACGCCTTTTACTCCAAGTGTTGCCACATCTTGTAATCTAACGAATTCAAATCTGGACTGGAGGAGGGCCAGTCTTCGTGCCGGATGAAGTCCATTTCACGCGCCGTCAGCCAGTCTTGTGTGCTCTTCGCTCTATGAGCTGGCGCCGAATCTTGTTGGAATACCCAGTGCCTGTTATGAGAGTTACATGGTATGAGAAACAGGTTCCACAAGGTTCGTCAGGACTGTATTTTGATACACAACTGCATTCGTTTTTACACCTTTTTCACAAAAATGTACCTCTGTTAAGCCCCAATAAGAAACTCCCAACCATACCATGAGCGAGGATGGAAAATGACCTCGTTGGACACGCGGAATACGGTTGCTCGCTTCTTCACTACTGTGTGCGTCTTCTACGGTAAAAATTTTTTCATCCGAAAAAATAATTTCCCGATGTTTTTACCCGCGTACCGCTTCAACAAAGCGCGGCATCTCTTCAGTCTCAGGTCCATTAGACGAGCATTCAAACGATGTCCTGTTTTTCTTCGATATGCCCGAAGCCCTAAGTCTTCATTTAACTTTTCAACTTTTCATCTGAAGGGCCAACAGTTTCTGCTTACGTTTGGGATTTCTTTGAATTCGCGCCTTCACAGCTTTTATCACTCCTGGAGTCCTAACAGACCGAGGGCGACCACTTCTTGACCTGTGATCTACCACTAGAGTCTTCATTGTATCGTTTGATGGTACGATAAACGAATCTTTTGGTTATATTCAAATTTTTAAGTATGTCAAAAATTTGAACGGAATAACTGCAACACGGTCTTCTTTAAGCGTCCACTCCATATTTAAAAATTAGTAAAATTTTAAAAAGTAAACAGTTTTATTTTCATGAACAATTCGAAATTCGAATTCAATAAACTTTTTTGTGGCCAGCATTCTAAAAGAAAGTTTTTACTGTGTGACAATACTTATGACCTGACTGTGTATATATATACACAAATAAATACACTCATTTATATATACATATAAATGTGTGTATTTATTTATATATGTGTATCAATTATATATATTTGAATTGAATTTGATCATGACAACTTAACTGCCCATAACTCACTCTCTGTTCTACCTCTCTGTTAAAGAATAAAATAAATAAATAAACAGTCAGTGAATGTACCTTGTAGAAGTAACGTAAGAGAATCCACTACCCCTATCATAGCGAAGGTGTTGTAATAGACGATAGAGGGAAACCGAATGAGGAAATTGGCAACTTAATATTAATAGGAAATACGCTACTTATTTTTATTTACATAACATATTGCCAGCCAGCCTGTGACTCGTGATAATTATGGGAAATATAAACTCTATGAGGCAATTTAATGAAGGAGGTCTATGTACAGCAATTTAGTAGGCCTATTGGTGGGTTGTTAATGAAAGAGTTATCGATATAAAATGCACACATAAAACTTAAGTACAGTAAAGAACATCCTTTTACTACATTGCAGATCATCAGAAAAATGTTACCATTTTCTCTAAGAACCCCAACCGCTTGGGAAGAAATGTCCTCAAGTGGTAGCCTCCTGAAAAATGCGGAGCGCAGGGCGGCTCCCACTTGTAAACGTCACGACCTTGTAAGACATGCTGGAAGTCGACGAATTCAAGTGGCTCAGGATCGTGTTTTGTGGCAATACATTAGGGGAGATCTCTAGTAAACAGTGAATTTATTAGAGGCTGTAATTATGATAATGATGATGAAATAATTATTAAGTATTAAAAAACAATCACAAATAACATGAATGAATAATTTTCTGATCTCGATGTGTCATTATTTTCTTTGCCACTATATTCAAGCTTACTGCTGATCTTATGCAAGAGATCAGCAGAACGAGAACATCGACATCGATGCGTACTGTCGTAGACAATGCCCATCGCAAACTTGCGATACCATCCATACCACCCGGATGATTGGCGGTCCACCACTGTGCGATTTAGAAGATGTTTTCTTCCTCGCACGACTTCCTTGTGGAATCGATTACCACCAGTGATTTTTCCGGACCGATACGCCTTAGGGACCTACAAGAAAAGAGCCTACTTCTTTTTAAAAGGCCGGCAACGCAGCTGCGGTGCCCCTGGTGTTGCGGTTGTTCATGGGGGGGGGGGGTAGTCACTTACCATTAGGTGAGCCGCATGCTCGTTTGCCCCCTCTCCAATAAAAAAAAGCAGTGGAAAACACGCTTATTATAACATACAGTATAATATAAAGAAGTAATAATAGGAGAAAGACAAATATTAAAAAAAACGTAATATAAAAAACCAACCGTATCATAAATATAAAATAATTATCTAAAAAGCTTTGATGCAGTATGAAACTGCGAAATAGACCGGTCTTATCGGAAATTGATCGGATAGAACTGGTTTTCAGTCCAAATCATGCCCCGAAGTAACTCAAGCGTTAACGTGGACGAAATCGCTTAGAAGAAATTCCATTATAGACATTTTGTATTCATATGAAGCTTTGATTTTTCAACCAAGTAAGAGCGACAAACGAACACACAGTTCACTTAATGGTATACGGATATTGTGAGACTGCTACATTTCATCATCATCATCATTACAACCCTTCACAAGTCCACTGCTGAACATAGGCCTCCCCCAAAGAATGCCACAAAGCACGGTCCTGAGCCACCTGCATCCATCGACTTCCTGCATGTCTTACCAGGTCGTCACTCCATCTTGTGGGGGGACGCCCTACACTTCGCCTACCGTTACGAGGCTGCCACTCGAGAACCTTTCTTCCCCATCGGTTGTCGGTTCTTCGAGCTATATGGCCGGCCCACTGCCACTTCAGCTTACTAATCCGTTGGGCTATGTCGATTACTCTGGTTCTACTGCGGATATCCTCATTCCTAAGTTTATCACGCAGAGAAACTCCGAGCATAGCCCTCTCCATAGCTCGCTGAGCGACCTTGAGCTTCCTCATACGGCCAGCAGTGAAGCACCACGTCTCAGTTCCGTAAGTCATCACTGGCAACACGCACTGGTTGTACAATTTTGTTTTAAGGTTTTGAGGTATTTCTGACGAGAAGATGTGTCGTAGCTTCCCGAACGCTGCCCAGCCGAGTTGAATCCGTCGATTGACCTCTCGGTCGAAGTTGGACTTACCTAGTCGGACTATTTGTCCCAGGTAAACATACTCGTCAACAACTTCGAGCTTAGTGCTCCCAACAACTACCGGCATAGGTGTGACATGGACATTAAACATAATCTTTGTTTTGTCCATGTTCATCTTAAGACCTATCTGTTGGGAGACACTATTGAGGTCATTGAGCATAGTGCTTAGTTCCTCCAGCGATTCTGCCATGAGGACTATATCGTCGGCAAATCGTAGGTGAGTGATGTACTCGCCATTGATGTTAATTCCGTATCCTTTCCAGTCCAGAAGCTTGAAAACGTCTTCCAATGCAGCGGTGAAGAGTTTCGGGGATATAACGTCACCCTGTCTTACACCTCTCTGCAATTGGATAGGTTTCGTACTCTGGTTCTGTACTCGGATAGCCATCGTAGCTCTACTGTACAAACACTTCAGCACTTCGATATACCGACAGTCAACTTGGCACCGCTGAAGGGACTGCAGCACCGCCCAAATTTTCAACGGAATTAAAGGTTTTCTCATAGTCCACATACGCCAGACATAGTGGCAAATTGTACTCTTCGGACTTCTGTACAATTTGCCGTAGGGTATGTATGTGGTCTATGGTGCTAAAGCCCTTTCGGAAACCGGCTGGTTCGGGAGGCTGGAAGTCGTCAAGTCTGCGCGCGAGACGATTCGTAATGACTCTCGAAAACAGCACGTAGACGCGGCTCAGAAGGGAAATCGGTCTGTAGTTCTTCAAGAGAGCGTTGTCACCTTTCTTGAAGAACAAGACCACCGCACTTCTGCTCCACGCCTCCGGTGTAATGCCACCATGGAGGACGGAATTAAAGAGCTTCTGAAGGACTTCAAGTACCGGCCTTCCACCCGCTTTCAGAAGCTCCGCTGTAATTCCATCCTCGCCTGGGGCCTTGCCGTTTTTAAGGTGCTGGAGAGCCATTCTAATCTCGCTCAGACTGACGTTCGGGATATCTTCGGAATAGTGTCGAATAAGACTCGCTCTTGGATCGTTACTCACACTTGCGTGTGGCTCCAACGATGACGTGTACAGCTGCCCATAGAACCTCTCAATCTCACTCAAAATCTCAGGTGCCCCGGAAACGATGCTGCCCCATTTGGTCTTCAGCTTTGACAGTTGGCTCTTTCTGGCAGACAGATCTCTGGCAAAGACTTTGGAGCGTTGGTTCCACTCGATCACTTCTTCAATACGAGCTGTATTGAAGTTGCGTAAGTCTCGCCGCATGCATTTGGAGATCTGTCTGTTCAGTTGCCTGTATGCTGTCAAATCTGTTGAAGAATGTAGCCTCATCTCCCGTCTAACAGCCATGAGATTAAGAGTGCGATCGGAGAGTTTTTGTGTTCTTCTGCGGCGGGTCTTGCAAAACTTAGCTCCGACCGCATGGACAGTTTCCAGGAGCTTTTCATTCATATCGTCCACTTTATTGCAGTCTTCTAGGCACTGAAAACGGTTTTGTAACTCGAGCTGAAAGTTTTCGGGACTTTGGATTAGAGCACGAGGGGGACTGAGCGTTGGCTTCATCAGACGAGACCTCTCCAACTTAACATTTAGGTTCAGTGTGCCTCTAACCATTCGGTGATCGCTGCCGGTTTTCACCCTCGCGATCACTGAGACATCACTGAACAGTTGTCGTCTGGTCGTCATAATGAAGTCAATCTCATTTTTTGTCAAACCGTCGGGGCTCGACCAAGTCCACTTCCTGTGGGGCCGCTTCTTGAAGAAAGAGTTCATCATAAAGAGTCCCTCTTTCTCCATGAAGTCGGCCAGCTGCTGGCCCCTTGGGTTCCGTTGCCCTATTCCAAATTTCCCTACTTTCAGCTCACCGTTCTCTCTTGTGCCTAGTTTTGCATTGAAGTCTCCCATTAACACCGTATATTGGGTTTTGGAGGAATGCATGGCTCTAGAGATATCCTCATACATTTCCTCCACCTTCTCATCGGGGTGTGCCGAGGTTGGTGCGTAAACCTGTATGACCTTCAGCGAATACCGTTTGGTGATTCTGAGTATAAGGTACGCAACCCTCGACGACACACTCCCGATCTTTACAACGTTGTTAACGAGAGACTTGTGGACAATAAATCCGACACCTCCTTGGGACAGATGGTTGCCCTCCCGGTGATAGAGCAAGTTGCCGGATTCGAGGATTACCGTGTCCTCCCCCTCTCTTCGGACTTCGGATAATCCTATAATATGCCAGCGTAACTTGTCTATCTCTTCTTCCAGCTCCACGATCTTCTCGTCAGTCCTCGGTGCGTGCGTTGTACGTTGCCAGGTCGAGTCGTCGTAGGTGGCAACCGAACCTCCACCGGAGATTCTTAGCACCCCCTGCCCCGCCGTTACCATGGTCGCCACCGTAGCCAGGAATAGCGGGGCCGTCGGGGACTGGGGGCCGTCTGTTTGTTGTTTTGATCATTGGGGGGTATTTGCCATAGTTGCCACGCTTGGCGAGCGGGTTGGCAACCGCAGTTTTTTTATTGTAATATTGGCTATTATCATGAAGATGCTGCTGCCCATCTCCCGCCTTTTTCTCTTTGTCACCTTTTACGACACCCACGGGAGGATATGGGGTAGTGGATATTCTTGACCGCCACTACACGGCAACTATTCTACATCTATCGTCAATTAAAGAATCCAAATGTAGATGTGTTGTCTATCACCCTTGAAAACTAAGATGGGATGCCTGTTGCCAGTAAAAATGGTCTCCGGTTCCCATCATTGCCTTTTTTATGTAAAAGAGGGCAAACGTGTATGCGACTCACTTGACCTCATCTGACGCCATAACCGGTACGTTGCCGGCCTTTTAAAAAAGAGTAGATACTTTTCTTAATTTTTCAATCCTTAGATAAAGTTTATTTAGATAAAATGGCATGGATGGTACCGCGATTTTTGTCGCCATGTGCGATGGTGAAATTTAGCAGCCGGAATTAGTCCGAACAGTTCCTCTGAGCATGGTAGATACGATAGGATATGCAAAGGTATGCAACATCTCTTCGCAGTACCAGTGAGTTAAGCCAATAATACTATCAGGAAGAACTCGATCCGAGTCGCTCTGCGCTGCATACGGCCAAACATGAGAACAGTACTCCATGTTAGACAGAACTTGCGCCTTGTGAAGCTGCACGCGGTGGTCCGTCATGAAATACCGTTCTGCTTTACAAAGCATGCCAATACGCTAATATTTTGCGATAGTGTTCTGTTAGAGCATAGTTCTTCGTCGTGGTTTAGCCATAATACAGCTGCAGTGTTTCTCTATGATGTAACTCATATAAAAATGTGTTTGTACAGATGCACTGGCACAATGTCCAACAGTGAGTGCTATAGAGAAGCGTTTGGACCTCAAATTCTGCCACCAGCCATCACAGCAAAAGTTACAACAAAAAGAACGTTCAGTTTCAAGTATGGGAGGATTGAAGTAGGGGCAAAGATACCCGTCGGTGATTGGCTTATACCTTGTAAGTATTTCCCTTTCAGTGTTTGTGGATATACATAACCTAATTTAAATTTAGTGGCCGTGAAAAAAGCAACGGCTGATCATGACGTTCTGGCTTTGTATCCCGGGTCTGCCCAACAAAAATCAGTTAATGAGTTTTTCCGTCAATAAATTCTCAGTAACAGCCCGGAGTCAGGAAGTTGGCGGTGTTTTACTCCCGTGCCTTGGAAAGCACGTAAAGCCGTTGGTCCTGCGCCTGATCTCTCTCCGGTCGTGTCGGATTACTGTACCATCGTGATATAAGAGTGAGGGAATAGAGAGTTCACCTGTGCTCGTGTACACACTCGTGTACTATAATCCTGTCATGCGCAGATGGCTAGTCTTCGTTTAGACTTACGACGCCGTTACCGACCGTTTAGATTGGCGGTGTAGAGAAATATCTTAAGGAAATCAGGGTGCACGTAACAATTTACTTCCCTTTCTATTTTGTCATCTATTTATTCATTAGTGAACTGAAAAGTACAAGCTGTGAGATGCAGAGCTCCTTGCAATATAAATAATCATGGGATGTGTTCGTCGATCCCCGATCCCCGATTTCCTATGTATTGGAGGGCTGGTACTAGGTTGGAAATTGTCAGCGGTTTAATTTCATGGGACAGGTTCTTTACACTTCGCAATTCACTACACGTAGTTGACTCAGATTCTCCATCTGCATTCGAAACTGGTAATCCACTAGAGAAGGTTCAACCTATGATCGACCAAAGTAAAGGTGCCTGTAGTAAATTAGACAGGGTGCCGGGATTTTACTCGATCGATGAGCAGATGTCACCATTTGCAGGCCGCTGTCAACTTCCACTATCAAAGTCCACTGTTGGATATTTGCCAAAGCTGCCACGCTTGTCAGGCGGTTGGCAACCACAGTTTTTTAATCTTTAGTTGTTTTAGGAAGACCATGTCGTTCTTCTCCTAGTTTATTTACCTCTGTCAGTTCTTACGACCCCCACAGGGAAATAGGGAGCAGTGTCTTGGACTTGACCGTACAGTGACTTACACCGTCAAGTCCCGTTCTTTTTACACTAACACCTCATCCCATTTATAGGTTGTTAACTTTTACTTATTTTAGATGTTCAATTTTCACTTTAGTTTTTTTTTTCGTAAGGTTGATTGTACAGATCTTTCCTTATTTTTCAGTGATTCAGCTCGAACCACGTGATAAAATCTACGGATCGTTGAATTACGCGTCGGGCTTGATACGTATTGCTTGTGTAAAGGGCAACATTGAATACTCTAAAAGACTTTACGGTGGAGTCATCTTGAGCGAATCAAATCCCTACAGGTATGTTTTTGTGTTTTTATGATAGTATTTTTCTAGTTGTTATGATCAATATATTTCTTTAAAAAAAACCTTATTACACTAGGATTTCCTCCTGTATCATATCGTAGTTATATCGTAGTATAACATAAATTTCATAAGGATATACATCCAGGGCCAGAACAATTATTTGTAGGACATATAAATACATGTTCCATGCGGGATCCGAACCTGCGGGGATTAGCGCTGCAACGTCAACAGTGGTAGAGCCACGCGGCAGCTTTAGCTGTCGCACGGATGGGCCGGCTCGAACCGGGGTGGTACCACGACCTCACAGAAAACCAGCGCGAAGTAGAGGTTTACCTCTGCGTTTCGCTTGGCGAGTGCAGGTGGCCGGAGGCCCTTTTTACTGGAAATGAGGCATTCCATCTTAGTCCTCACGGGTGATAACGCATCTACATTTTGATTTATAATAGAGGATAGATGTAGATGTCTATGGGCCACAGCAACCACTTACCATCAGGTGGACTGTGTGCTCGTTTGTCACCCTTATCCCATAAAAAAAAACTTAATGCTAAGCCACTGCGCTGTGGAGCCGTTACCAATAAAAAATATTTCTTAAAATAGAATAAGTAAGACAGAAAAAGGTTCAAATCATTGGATTTCAGAGTAAGGAGAAAAATCAGGTGTTTAGTTTGAAAATAATGTTAAGAATTTGTCAATGAATTCATAATAAAAATTAAAATATTATCACAATATTTTTTCTATCGAAATATCGCTATGTAAAATTATGATGCCGATTTTTAAATCCTTAGATAAAATTTATTCATATCTATACAAATAAATAAAATTGAAGTTTCAAAATACCAGCTTTTTACTTAATACATATGAAATAAAATACATATGAAAGTATTTATAAGAAAAACACAATTTTTAAAATTTTTGTGTCTGTCCGTCTGACTGTCTGTCTGTCTGTCTGTTTGTCTGTTTGTTCCAGCTAATCTCCGAAACAGCTAGACCGATTTCGACGGTACTTTCACTGGCAGGTAGCTGATGTTGTAAGGAGTAACTTAGGCTACTTATATTTTAGAAAAGGAATTAGGGTTCCGCGCAACATAATTAAAGCTAGTTATAAAATATAACATAAAGAATAGGTACAGTTGTATGAATAAAATACTTCAACTGTTTCACTTTTATATTCCGTCAAGTTGTAAATAATTTGACGATTAAAAAATCGGTATAATATTTTGTTGAATTTAAAATAGAATTTAAAAATTAGAATTACAACTGTAATCTTTTCTTAATAATTCGTGATTGAAAAATGTCATAACCGATCGATAAATATCAACACCGATTGATAGATGTCTAACCGTGTAGTGATGGGGTAAGAAAATCCACCACTCCATGGACTACTCCACATCCTGTGGGTGTTTTAAGAGGCAACAGAAGGAAATGAAACAGGAGATGAGAAGCATCTTCCTGTAACTCAAAATAGTACATAAAAACTGGCCAAGTGCGTGTCGGGTCATGCAATAGGTAACTCAAGGACCTATTTTCAAATCAGAACACCTTCCTAAAATAGCGGTTTTAATTGTATAGGGGGGGGAGGGGGGGGAGACGCATGACTCTGATAAAAACCACCACTTCAAAGCTAAATATGTCGCAAACGGACCCCTGAATCGAAAATATGTTGTTCCACACCCCCAGTATTTTTAAAATACCTACCCAACGATGTCCCACACGATGGAATAGACGGGTGAAATTTGCCATTTGCTTGTATGGGGGTAGGTAACCAAGATAAAAATGTTTCTTAGGATTCTATTTCACAATTTTGTAGGCGTGATTAACAATATCTATAACTATGTTACTCTGAGTAAAACCCAGGACAGACGGACGGACGGACATGGTGAATCTATAAGGGTTCCTTATTGTGTAACTATGGCACCCTAAAAACTGCGGTTGTCTACCCTCTTGATAAACGTGGCAACTATGGGAATGGAGGGAGGCCTATGTTCAGTAGTAGAATTTTAATAGACTGTAGTGATGATGATGATGATGATGAAAAATATTATAATAAATTTACGCCGCAATACATCAGTACTATTATTTAATATATTAATTTAATTATTAAAATAAAAAAAATTACACCCCATTGCCTGCAGCGACTTTTATATGATAAACTGAATCCGACGTAGGTCCGTACTGTAAGATCTCAGTGATCTCTAGATATATTAATTCTCAACATTCCAGTCCCTTGGATCTTGCATCTCTTATCATTCAATGACGAATATTTAAAATGTTTATATTTCAGAAGTGCCTATTTAAGGGAGAAAGTCGGAAATGAACAATGGAACAGACAGTTTCATAACTATTCTGTTCTTTGGAGTCCAAGTAAGTTAACTATGTACTTTATCATTTTTACTTTAAAAGCCATGCGATTTAACAGAATTCATCTTTCTCTTTGTGTAAATTTCTATATATAAAATTCGTTAGCTAGCTGTTAGTCTCGCAAAAACTCGAAAATGTCTGGACAGATTTTGATGATTTTTTATTGTGGATTCGAGTGGGTGGTTTGGTCTCTGGATGGTTTAGATTCACAATTGAAACTATAGTAGGAGCTGTTTTCGAGATTCAGAAATCACACGTCCGTATCCGGGGCCTGTAGATAGTAGTAAATATAATTATAAGGTTTGTTATCGTGGGGGACGGATTTGTGAATCTATGATAATTATACATATGACAAGATTCATATTGCCCAGGGTGCTGTGCTGGGCATAGATAGCTAAGCTCTTTTAGTCACGTTGACTTCCTATAATCGTTAACGTTAACCGTATACTATACAATGAATGAAAACATCGTGACAGTCACCCGACTTAACATTGTAATATAGAATTCCCATTCAATTTATTAACACGCTTTATTAGCTTCGCGTGTCTGTCATCTGTCTGTCTATGTAACTAAAATAAAAATGTATTATCATCATTATTATGATTAAAGTCCTTCACAAGTGGACTTGTGAAGGACTTTAATCATATGTGCTGAACATACGAGGGTGGATTGAAAAGTACTCGGCCTAACACAGATCCATTCAATTCTAAAAATCAAATCTACCCACATTATTTAGTTCAGTTCAGACTAGTTCATTGTGTGAAGTTCGAAACGTGTGCGATAATTAGTTGTGATTTTATAAATTTATTAACAAAGTAATCGGACATAATTTCCGCGAATGGAGCAAATCGAGCAGCGTGCCGTCATTAAGTACCTCCATAAGAAGGGGCTATCATCAAAAGCCATCCATGATGACATGGTCAGTACATTAGGCGATTGTGCTCTGTCATATTCATCCGTCAAAAAATGGATAGCAGAATTTAAGCGTGGTAGAGAGAGTGTGAAAGATGAACCCCGCTCTGGAAGGCCTTCGACGTCAACTACTGACGAAAATATTAAAAAAGTACTTGATTTAATAATGGGAGACCGCAGATTAAAAATTAGAGAGATAGCCGAGATTATAGGCATCTCTTATGAACGGACTCAAAACATCATTGTCAACGAGTTGGGTTTCCACAAGGTGTCTGCGAGGTGGGTTCCGCGACTGCTTTCAGTTGAACAAAAAAGGACGCGATTGACTATTTCACGCGACTGTTTGGAGTTATTTGAAGCCGATGCAGATGATTTTTTGAATCGTTTTGTTACTATAGACGAAACATGGGTTCATTACTGTACACCGGAAACAAAACAACAATCAAAACAGTGGAGAAGACCTGGTTCACCACCCCCTAAAAAGGCTAAGTCGATTTTGTCAGCAAATAAGGTGATGGCTTCAGTATTCTGGGACTCGAAAGGTGTGATTATGATTGATTATCTTGAAAGGGGTCAGACTATAAACTCTGATTACTACTGCACCTTACTACGTCGTTTACGAGAGGAAATAAAAGAAAAACGTCGAGGAATGCTCAGAAGAAAAGTCCTGTTTCATCAAGATAACGCCCGTGTTCACACGTCAGTACAGTCAATGGTTGAAATTCACAACTGTGGCTTTGAACTGTTACCGCATCCGCCGTATTCACCTGATCTGGCACCATTAGACTTCTTTCTGTTCCCTAACCTAAAAAAGCACTTGGGAGGTCAAAGATTTTCGAGAAACGACGAGGTCAAAGCAGCTGTAGACGCATATTTTGACTCTAAGGAAGAATCATTTTTGTTCAACGGTCTAAATGCTTGGAAGGGGAGGTGGCAAAAGTGTATTGAACTTGATGGTGATTATGTAGAAAAATAAAAATATAACTGATTTAGTATGTGTTTATTTTCTTGGTTAGGCCGAGTACTTTTCAATCCAGGTCTCCACCAAGAAATGCCAAAAAGCACGGTCCCGAGCCACCTGCATCCAGTGACTTCCTGCATTCTTACCAGGTCGTCACTACATCTAGTAGAGGGAAACCCAACACTTTTTTTATAGGATAGGGTGACAAACGAGCACACAGTCCACCTGATGGTAAGTGGTTGCTGTGGCCCATAGACATCTACATCTATCCTCGCTTGCGAATCAAAATGCAGATGCATTGTCACCCGTGAGGACTAAGATGGAATGCCTCTTTTCCAGTAAAAAGGGTATCTGGTTCTATACACTCACCATACAAAACACAGCAATGTTAAGTGGCTATTCTACGCTGGTATTCTGTGAGAGCCTGGTCCTTCCCCGGTCGAGCAGACCCATTCGTGCTGCAACTATACTACTAATATAGCTGTAGCATGGCTCTACCATGTATAATCAAAATGGTAAGAAAGATGCATGGTTTCATTGGAAGCTTAATTCTGTAATTACTGTTTTATACTGCATTAGGTGTTGGAATAACACACTGACTGTGATTTTTGGAATTGTGTCGTTTCACGCGACTGTGTCGGTCGCCCTACACTTCGCCTACCGGTACGAGGCTGCCACTCGAGAACTTTTCTTCCCCATCGGTTGTTGGTTCTTCGAGCTATATGAACGGCCCATTGCCCCTTCAGCATACTAATTCTTTAGGCTACGTAGATTACTCTGGTTCTACTGTGGATATCCTCGTTTTTAAGTCTATCACGCAGAGAAACGCCGAGTACGCCGAGTAAACATAGTCCTCTCCATAGCTCGCTGAGCGACTTTAAGCTTTCTCATACGGCCAGCAGTGAAGGACCATGTCTCAGTTCTAAAGGACATCACTGGCAACACGCACTGGTTGTGCAGTCTCGTTTTCAAGTTTTCAGGTATACCTGACGAGAAGATGTGACGTAATTTCCCGAACGCCGCCCAGCCGACTTGAATCCGTCGATTGACCTCTCGGTCGAAGTTGGACTTACCTAGTCGGACTATTTACTCCAGGTAATATATATTCCTCAACAACTTTGAGCTAAGTGCTCCCAACAACTACCAGCATAGGTGTGACATGAACGTTAAACATGTTTTTGTTTTGTCCATGTTCATCTTAAGACCTATCCGTTGGGAGACACTATTGAGGTCATTGAAAATAGTGCTTATGTCCTCAGTGATTCTGTCATAAGGACTATATCGTCGGCAAATCAAAGGTGAGTGATGTACTCGCGTTTGACGTTAATAACGTATCCTTTCCAGTCCAGTAGCTTGAAAACATTTTCCAATGTAGCGGTTAAGAGTTTCGGGGATATTACGTCACCCTGTCTTACACCTCTCTGCAGTTGGATAGGTTACGTACTCTGGTTCTGTACTCAGATAGCTATTGTAGTCCTACTGTACAAACAATTCTGCACTTGGATATACCGACAGTCTACTTGATATCGCTGAAGGGACTGCAGCACCGCCCAAGTTTCGACGGAATCAAAGGCTTTCTCATAGTTCACGTACGCCAGACATAGTGGCAAATTGTACTCCTCGGACTTCTGTACAATTTGCCGAAGGGTATGTGTGTGATCTATGGTGCTAAAGCCTTTTCGGAAACCAGCTTGTTCGGGAGGTTGGGATTCATTTATTCTGCGTGCGAGATGATTCGTAATGACTCTTGAAAACAGCACGTAGACGCAACTCAGAAGCGAAACCTGTCTGTAGTATGCCTTTCTTGAAGAACAAGATCACCCCACTTCTGTTCCACGCCTCCGGAGTAGTGCCACCATGGAGGACGAAATTAAAGAGCCGCTGTAATTTCATCCTCGCCCGGGGACTTGCCGTTTTTAAGGTGCTGGAGGGCCCTTCTAATCTCGCTCAGACTGACGTCCGGGATAACATCGGAATAGTGTCGGATAAGACTTGATCTTGGATCGTTACTCACACTTGCATGTGGCTCCAACGATGATGTGTATAGGTCCCTAGCACCTCTCAATCTCACTCGAAATCTCAGGTGTCCCAGAAACGATGCTGCTGTCTTTATCTTATAAAGTTGGCTCTTTCTGCCAGACATATCTCTGGCAAAGACTTTGGAGCCCTGGTTCTGCTCGATCGCTTCTTCAATACGAGCAGTATTAAAGTTGCCTAAGTCCCGCCGCATGCATTTGGAGATCTGTTTGTTCAGTTGCCTCTATGTTTTCAAATCTACTGAAGACTGCAGCTTCATATCCCGTCTAACATCCATGAGATTAAGAGTGTAATCGGAGAGTTTTTGTGTTCTTCTGCGGCGGGTCTTGCAAAATTTAGCTCCAACCGCATGGACGATTTCCATGAGCTTTTCATTCTCATTTCTGCATTGCAATCTTCTAGGCACCGAAAACGGTTTTATATCTCGAGCTGAAATATTTCGGGACTTTGGATTAGAGCACGAGAAGGACGGAGCATTGACTTGATTAGACGATACCTCTCCAACTTAACGTTTATGTTCAGTGTGCCTCTAACCATTCGGTGATCGCTACCAGTTTTTACCCTCGCGATCACTGAGACATCACTGAACAGTTTTTTTAGGATAAGGGTGACAAACGAGCACACATTCCACCTGATTGTAAGTGGTTGCTGCAGCCCATAGACATCTACATCTGTCCTCATTTGCGAATCAAAATGCAGATGCGTTGTCACCCGTGAGGACTTAGATGGAATGCCTCATTTCCAGTAAAAAGGGCCTCCGGCCACCTGCACTCACCAAGCGAAACGCAGAGGTAAACCTCCACTTCACGCTGGTATTCTGTGAGGTCGTGGTACCACCCCGGTTTGAGCCGGCCCATCCATGCGACAGCAATTCTGCCGCGTGGCTCTACCACAGTTGCCGTCTAGTCGTCATAATGAAGTCAACCTTATTTTGTTTTTGAACCGTCGGGGCTTGACCAGGTCCACTTCCTGTGGGGCCGCTTCTGGAAGAAAGAGTTTATCATAAAGAGCCCCTTTTTTCTCTATAAAGGCAGCCAGCTGCTGGCCCCTTGAGTTCCGTTGCCCTAATCCGAATTTCCTTACTTTCAGCTCACCGTTTACACTTGTGCCTAGTTTTGCATTGGAGTCTGCCATTAACACCGTATAGTGGGTTTTGGAGGAATGCATGTGTCTTGAGATATCCTCATACATTACTCCACCTCCTCATCGGCATGTGCCAAGGTTGGTGTGTAAACCTGTATGACCTACAGCCAATACCGTTTGATGATTCTGAGTATAAGGTACGCAACCCTCGTCGACACACTCCCAATCTTTACAACGTTGTTAACGAGAGACTTGTGGATCATAAATCCGACTTTCCTTCCGACATCTCTTTGGATGGTCGCCTTTCCGGTGATAGAACAAGTTGCCGGATAAGAGGAATACCGTGTCCTCCTCCTCTCTTCGAATCTCAGATAATCCTATAATATCCCAGCACAACTTGTCTATCTCTTCTTCCAGCTTCAGGATCCTTCAGGATCTTCTCGTCAGTCGTCAAGGTGCACGCGTTGTATGTTGCCAGGTCGAGTTGTCGTAGGTGGCAACCGAAGCTCCACTGGAGATTCTTAGCACATCCTTGTAATCTTCACCAAATTGTAGACGGCTGATTAACTTTAATATTTGTATTCGTATCAAGGGCCAATGACAATACAACAATTTAATAACTTTATCCTAGTATCCTGATCAGGATCACCAGGATAATTCTCTCTATAGTCATCACCACTCACATGATTAATGCGTGTTTTTTACGTTTACTTAAATTTTAATATTATAGTTTTTTATTAGCGTCAACGGCAGATTCAGGCAGTTCGTTATTCGAGGACGCTTTTTCTGTACAACTTATCAAACAGGTTTTAAGTTAAAAAATGCAAGTTAATGAATTTATTTAAATTAATAAAAAAATATGTGACTGAAAATCATTCGATACTACAAGAAAATGGAAAATAGTTAGTTTGAGAAATAAAAAAACAAAAACAGAGATTGTTTTACGTAGTTTCGCTTGGGTTGGCTTGATATTTTATAATAGGAGTTGATAATTAAAGTTAAGAGTTAGTTGGTCTTATAATTAACCTTTTCGGTATTAAGGATGTTAAAATAAATCAACAAAGATCCATGCGATGGTTAAAAAAATATCTTGCATAGTATAAACACTTGGGTTGGGTTTAGCGGTGGACACATAATTTTTGTTTTTTCTCAGACATGCAGGTTTCCTCACGATGTTTTCCTTCACCGACGAGCACGTGGAAAATCAGCACTTAAAAATGCATTTATCAATTTTATTGGTGCCGGCGAGGAGAAAACCCGGGTTGTTTTTAAATCAGTTCATGGCTAATTAATTTCAAAATCTTTAATACTTCGGCAAAGTAACGCTTAATTCTATTAATAGCCTGCCTGGATCAAACTAGAATAGCAAGAAGCAGCAATATTACTTTTTTAAAGAGGAAGCAAATGAGTTTACGGCTCTCCTGATGGTAAATGCACACTCTAGCTGATGAACATTTGCAACACTAGGGGAATTGCAGGTGCTATGTCGGCCTTTTATAAAGCTTTTTTACGCTGGTATTCTGTGAGAGTGTGATCCTACTCCGAGCGGACCTATTCGTGCTACTACTATAATATAGCTGCAGCATGCCTCTATCAAGTATGTCTGACGTAAACAAGATTACTATACTGACATCTTTAGGAAGCCAGAAGATTTTTCTGTTATTTCCCATAGTTGGCTCTTATGAAACGCACAGGACGAAATAGTGATGGATTTTCCTACATATATTAACTAGGGCTCTGTACCCAAATGGTAACCAAAGGGACCCTATTACTAATACTCCGCTGCCCGTCCGTCTGTCGGTCAGCGGGCTGTATCTCATGATCCGTAATAGGTAGACAGTTTTTTTTCACAAAACGTGTATTTCTGTTGCCGCTATAACAAAAAATAAAAAAATGAAAATAATTTTAAAATTAAAGGAGGCCCTTACCAGAAACGTGTTTTACAATGGTACGGAACCTTTCATGCGCGAGTTCGATTCGCACTGGCCTGTTATTTATACTTATTTTAAGCTATTTCTATTTTATGGATTGTAATACAAATAATCTAGTGGTTTCGCCAAACCAAATACAAGCTGTATCTCAGTAATAAGTAGACAGTTGAAATTTTCACAGAATGTATTTCTGTTGCCACTATAACAAAATATATTAGTAAATCCAATTGGGCATACCTTAAGCGCATTAAAAAAATTACGTATAACATGATTATACGGAATTATTAAAGTAGTTTAAATACATTTCGACAGCACTATCGGCTCAACACCCTCGAAAACCATGAAAATGACACCCATGATGAAAAAATTGATACCTATTGCAGCCGCCATCTTGGATTTACATTTCGACAGCACTATCGGCTTCAACACTCTTGAAAACCATGAAAATGACACCCGAGATGAAAAAATTGGTACCAACTTCAGCCGCCATCTTGGATTTACATTTCG
Source organism: Parnassius glacialis (assembly GCA_033319125.1). Classification (NCBI taxonomy): domain Eukaryota; kingdom Metazoa; phylum Arthropoda; class Insecta; order Lepidoptera; family Papilionidae; genus Parnassius; species Parnassius glacialis. The sequence continues at coordinate 38,133,325 of JAVANC010000018.1, forward strand.
ACAGCACTATCGGATTCAACACCCTCGAAAACCATGAAAATGGCACCCAAGATGAAAAACTTGATATCTATTGCAGCCGCCACCTTGGATTTACATTTCGACAGCACTATCGGCATCAGCACCCCCGAAAACCATGAAAATGACACCCAAGATGAAAAACTTGATATCTATTGCAGCCGCCATCTTGGATTTACATTTCGACAGCACTATCGGCTTCAACACCCTCGAAAACCATGAAAATGACACCCGAGATGAAAAAATTGGTACCTATTGCAGCCGCCATCTTGGATTTACATTTCGACAGCACTATCGGTTTCAACACCCTCGAAATCCATGAAAATGACACCCAAGATGAAAAAATTGATATATTTTGCAGCCGCCATCTTGGATTTACATTTCGACAGCACTATCGGCTTCAACACTCTTGAAAACCATGAAAATGACACCCGAGATGAAAAAATTGGTACCTATTGCAGCCGCCATCTTGGATTTACATTTCGACAGCACTATCGGTTTCAACACCCTCGAAATCCATGAAAATGACACCCAAGATGAAAAAATTGATATATTTTGCAGCCGCCATCTTGGATTTACATTTCGACAGCACTATCGGCTTCAACACTCTTGAAAACCATGAAAATGACACCCGAGATGAAAAAATTGGTACCAACTTCAGCCGCCATCTTGGATTTACATTTCGACAGCACTATCGGCTTCAACACCCTCGAAAACCATGAAAATGACACCCGAGATGAAAAAATTGGTACCTATTGCAGCCGCCATCTTGGATTTACATTTCGACAGCACTATCGGTTTCAACACCCTCGAAAACCATGAAAATTACACCCATGATGAATAAATTGGTACCTAATTCAGCCGCCATCTTGGATTTACATTTCGACAGCAGTATCGGCTTCAACACCCTCGAAAACCATGAAAATGGCACCCAAGATGAAAAACTTGATATCTATTGCAGCCGCCACCTTGGATTTACATTTCGACAGCACTATCGGTTTCAACACCCTCGAAAACCATGAAAATTACACCCATGATGAATAAATTGGTACCTAATTCAGCCGCCATCTTGGATTTACATTTCGACAGCAGTATCGGCTTCAACACCCTCGAAAACCATGAAAATGACACCCATGATGAAAAAATTGATACCTATTGCAGCCGCCATCTTGGATTTACATTTCGACAGCACTATCGGCTTCAACACTCTTGAAAACCATGAAAATGACACCCATGCTGAAAAAATTGATACCTATTGCAGCCGCCATCTTGGATTTACATTTCGACAGCACTATCGGCTTCAACACTCTTGAAAACCATGAAAATGACACCCGAGATGAAAAAATTGGTACCAACTTCAGCCGCCATCTTGGATTTACATTTCGACAGCACTATCGGATTCAACACCCTCGAAAACCATGAAAATGACACCCAAGATGAAAAACTTGATATCTATTGCAGCCGCCACCTTGGATTTACATTTCGACAGCACTATCGGCATCAGCACCCCCGAAAACCATGAAAATGACACCAATGATGAAAAAATTTATATCTATTGCAGCCGCCATCTTGGATTTACATTTCGACAGCACTATCGGCTTCAACACCCTCGAAAACCATGAAAATGACACCCGAGATGAAAAAATTGGTACCTATTGCAGCCGCCATCTTGGATTTACATTTCGACAGCACTATCGGTTTCAACACCCTCGAAATCCATGAAAATGACACCCAAGACGAAAAAATTGATATATTTTGCAGCCGCCATCTTGGATTTACATTTCGACAGCACTATCGGCTTCAACACTCTTGAAAACCATGAAAATGACACCCGAGATGAAAAAATTGGTACCAACTTCAGCCGCCATCTTGGATTTACATTTCGACAGCACTATCGGATTCAACACCCTCGAAAACCATGAAAATGACACCCAAGATGAAAAACTTGATATCTATTGCAGCCGCCACCTTGGATTTACATTTCGACAGCACTATCGGCATCAGCACCCCCGAAAACCATGAAAATGACACCCGAGATGAAAAAATTTATATCTATTGCAGCCGCCATCTTGGATTTACATTTCGACAGCACTATCGGTTTCAACACCCTCGAAAACCATGAAAATGACACCCAAGATGAAAAAATTGATATATTTTGCAACCGCCATCTTGGATTTACATTTTGACAGCACTATCTGCTTCAACACCCTCGAAAACCATGAAAATGACACCCATGATGAATAAATTGGTACCTAATTCAGCCGCCATCTTGGATTTACATTTCGACAGCACTATCAGCTTCAACACCCTCGAAAACCATGAAAATGACACCTATGATGAAAAATTTTATATCTATTGCAGCCTCGACCTTGGATTTACATTTCGACAGCACTATCGGCTTCAGCACCCTCGAAAACCATGAAAATGACACCCATGATGAAAAAATTGATACCTATTGCGGCCGCCATCTTGGATTTACATTTCGACAACCCTATCGGTTTCGACACCCTCGAAAAGCATGAAAATGTCACCCATGACAAAAAAAAATTATACTACTTACTTTTAGTACGTACTACTATTATTTATTCTGTGCTTTTAAATATTGTAATAAAAAAATCTCTTATTATTATTATAATCAAGTATTTAAGAAATTTGTTGATTCGAATATTGTGTATTTGTACAGCGATCTTTTTGAGCCGCTGAAAACAACCGAAACAATGTCCACTCACGACCACAGAACATATATGTTCTGTGCTCACGACGGCGACTGAAGCCGAACTAAACTTAATACAAAGGTACTCTGTGAACTAAACTACTCTGTGGCTGTAGATCCCCATTTACAGAAACAATTTATATACGAGGTAACCAAATCAACGAAAATTTCGCCATTTTGGAGCCGAAAAAAATTAATTATAGCTAAACAAAACAAAATTACACTGCCATTTACATTCAGTGGCTTCCCACATGATAGATGAAGAGATTAAAAAATAGATTGAGTTAAACAATTGATATTTTCAAAAGTTATAGTGTTTACAAGCCACAGGGACTTGATAAATCTACACCATAAGCCACTAAAACCCTTTTTTTTATTTAAAAATAGCAATTAATCGATTTAAAAAAATTATTAATAAGTTCAACAATCATTTATCTTTCTAACAATGTGCTTTTTATATCATTTATATGTATAATATGATTGCTAGATACGATTTTATTCGATAAAATGTCGGAATTTTAATTTTTAGGCGATAGTAGAACATTACCTTGCGCTTTCGCTTAAGGTATGCAAAATAATAAAAATAAATTAAAAATTAAAGGAGGCTCACCTACTAAAATGTGTTTTACGATGGTACGGAACTCTTTATGCGCGAGTCCGACTCTAGTCGGCTTTTTTTTACGGCAATAAATAATTTCAGTGATTTAAGTGTTTTACTTATTGTAGACGAAATATCTGTATATGTCGATGGAGAAAAATACGGCGAGGTTACTCCCAGCCAAGGGTTTTTTGAAGAGGCAAGGAAATACAACGTAACAGCAGCGACAAATTGGTTGAAAGGCACTCTCATAGCTCCTTTAGATGAAATGGTAAGTAAATAATGATTAAACAAAATCAAAAAGACTCTGTTTGACTGTGAAGACTATATTTAAAAAAAAATATATGTTACGTGTTAAGTTGTACGTTACGAACGTATAAAATTGGTAATGTTTTTTTTTGTCAAATAGGTTTTAGTTTAAGGGTGGTCTCATTTTGAATTTGAAATTGTCGTTTTAATGTGACTCCTCAAGAAGACATTCTTGTTCTTATTATCTTCGTTCTTATATCTCATTACCTTGCCAGTCCTTAGTCCACTCCAAAGTGCTAGAAAATAAACTTGCATTCAAAAGTTAAAACCGACTTCAACGACTGAGGCTTTATTTCTTAGATACTGTGTATGTAGGTGTGTGTGTGTCTTAGCTGTGACCCACAGACATCTTCACTTATCCTCAATTAAGAAAAAAATGCCATCTGCATTTTGATTATTCGTCATGTACATGAACTTCCTCGTTACCAGTAAAAAGGGTTTCTTGTCACAGTTTTATTCCATAATGATTTCTTATATTTACGCGAACACTACACATTGAATAAAACTACTTTTAGGATTCTATCGCGTTTAATTAACAAATAAAGTAAAATTATTGATTCCCGACGTTTCGAGTAATTTACAGCGCTCATGGGGGCCATGGGTGATGTAAAGTACCCGAAACGTCGGGAATCGATAAAAAATAAGTTAATTGAACGCGATAGAATCCGTAAAAGTAGTTATTATTCAGTTTTATACCATCCATTCCATACACTGCACTGCTGAACATTGACCTTCCCCATTGATTGTCTCATAGAGGGGTTTTGCGATTTGCCACGCCTGGCGGTGGGTTTGCAACCGCACTTTTTATAACTTTGTGTTATTATCAGAAAGCTGATGCCCATTCTTTTTTAATATTTATAGTTAATTAATAGAAAGTGCTAAGTCTTAGCGGCCAGCCTCCGCAGAGTCTATTTCACCTGAGGATACCTCGTGTAGAGGCGAAACACGTGTCTTATTTTCGAGAGTGGTGTGTCGTGCCTAGGGTGGTGGTGCTGGGGACGGTAGTGCTGGGATTGACGGCGACGGGTATAGTGCGCGCGTTTGAGGATGGGTGGGAGGTCCCCTTATAACTGGGCAGGACACATCATTTTCTTTCTTTACGCGGAATTAAGCAAATTAATTTATAACAACCCTATTATTAATAGTTATTTCTATTTACATTTTCCTTTTACAGTTTTACGTCTCATTAGGACTAGACGTAGGTGGAATCCATGAATTTCCTGATTCTCCCGACAAGCCATGGAAAAACGCTTCAAACAAGGCTATGCTGGAATTTTGGAATGCACGCGATAAATGGTATCCCTCGTGGCGTAAAGAAGAAAGCGCTTTAGTTGTAGATTATGTACGAATATATGCTCTTTAAGTGTATATTAGTAATAAATTATAATAATACTGTATTTTAATCAAACTAGTAAGTGTTGATATAATAATATAATAAACTTGATTTACATTTGATTTGGTTTATCGCGTTCAATTCCCTGTGACCGAGCTCCACCGAGATTGTTCATTTCAATTTTAAGTGTTAATTTACCACGAGCTCAATGGCAAAGGAATTATGATTTGACGCAATTAATAAATTCGAATATAAATGCTAATTTTTGATTTATTATTATTTTATGCGTAAGTTTAATAGATGGAATTGGATGGAATAGGTAAGAATGTCGTTGCGATGAAGGATCTTAACCGGTTTACGCGGTTCACTGCTGTGTGTAATGTAATTTATGTCAGAAAATAGATGATATCCGCAAGATATTTCTAATGCCATAATATATAATATAGTATCGTATACTACATATATAAATAATGAGTGCTTTCTGAGCTTCTATTATATAACACTTAATGGTTTTCTGTTTGTCTCGTATGCGTTCATAGTTCATTCGTAAGAGACTGGAATGAAACTTTGGGATTTGTTGTGCACACACCTGCAAAAACAATATTTCTTTGTTTAAATAAATAAAACTAGGTGTTACTTTGCGGAAATTTATTATATTACAGATGTTAAAAATAATTAGGCAAGATCCGCTAAAAAATATAAAATGATGTGTCCTACCTAGTTTGAGTTATTTTTAACATCTTTTATTTCATTGTTTGTTAGTGTTGTTGATAACTGATGATGAAGAAAGTTTCTGGAGTTGCAGCTTGGTACCAGTAAGTGAAGTAAAGGGTAACCTTCTAGTAGTTGCAGTTACGATCTGATTAGAGATGCAGGAAGTCAAAGGACGCAGGTGGCTAAGGACCATGCTTTGTGGCATTCCTAGGTGGAGGCGTATCTTCAGCAGTAGACTTGTGAAGGGCTGTAATCATGATCATAATGATGTTCGTTTGTTCGTTTTCTATTTTTGAGTCATTGTAAAGCATGCTGGACATAGCTAGTAAAATATAAACCCAAAGTTGTCTTTCCAAACCAGTTAGAAACGAGATCTAAACGAGATCTTAATTATATTTATCTGTGCGATGAAATAAATAAACAGGTGGAAAAAGCATTGACCTCAGAGTTGCTGTCGGTTCTTTTTTGTAGAAATCTGGCTGTGATTTTGACGTGAGACTGCGAAGGAATTTTAAATAAACTGATTAAAATATTGTTGTCTTCTTTTTTCTTCTTATTTTTTAAATCTTAAATGTCATTATTTTTACAATTAAAAATCTTAAAATGCTTTCATGATACATGTAATGACATTAGTAAACTATTGATTTCTTTTTGCTTTTGATGGTAAGCCGTAATACAATCCCCTGTGTTAATTCTTACTTCGCGTAACAAAAACCTATTTAGTCAGGACGACAAATGTTAAAATCAAAGGGAAAGACATGCGGTGTCAATTTTTTTTACACATTTGCTCTTTTAATTATTTATTTTTATTTTTTTATTTAAATTATGAACAGAACCTAAGAAATAATTATGAACAGAAGCCTTCGAAAGCTTTGGATTTGTTAATAAAGAATTTTTCTTATTGTAAAAAGAGGAGGAGGGAATCAAGTCATGTAATTTCAGAAATCACTCTCCAAAGCGTATCCTGTAGAATACTGAGAGGCTGGCTTATAAATCTATGCTAAAGGCAGGCAAGATTGGTTGTAAACTAAATTTAGATTTTTTATAATTTTCTTAGATTTTTCCACTAAGTGCAAAGCCACTAGGTGGTGTTTTGCAGCATCATACCTGTAGAATCAAAATGCAAATTCGTCGTCACACCTGAGACGAATGTAAACTAGACTGGAATGCCTCTTTTTCAGTTAAAATGGTCTCCGGTTTTCTACACTTACCATACGAAACGCTAGTATTTTGAGAGAACGTGGGATTTCCCTGGTTTGGTTTTCAATTCAACTTAAAAAAAAACATAATATAACTGCAGCATGACTACCACGTAGAAACATAAACCTTATACACCTAACTATAACCTATAACCTTTGATCTATTTTTTTATTCTACCTTGTCACACAATCCATTCTCTTATTTCTTTTACAATTCCATGGATGCTGCTAATGTGCCGTAGATATCTGCATCTGTCCTCGATTAAGAATCAAATGCAAATTCGTTGTTACAATTGAGGACTAATGACCCGGAATGAAAAGGAATTCCTTGTTAGTAAATGGGCCTCTGATTCTCATAAGTCACAGTTATATGAAAGATACCGGCATTTTTTTTTCTTTAAAAAAACGTTACTCCCACAATAGGATTTTCTCCTGTATCGTGGAGGCAGTTTACAAACACAACTTGCACAAGGAAGACCAGCCGCCAAATTTCACGAACGCATATCGCGTCATAATTCACGATACCATCCTCACCATCTGGATGCTTGGGGTCCACGACTGTGCGTTTTACTAGGAGTTTTCTTCCTCGTACATTTTCTCTGAAATTGAAATTGAAATGTTGAAATTTAAATTGTTTACCACCGGCAATTTTCCCGGACCGATATGACTTAGGGACCTTTTAGAAAAGAGCTTAAACCTTTCTAAAAGGCCAGCAACGCATTTGCAATTCCCCTGGTGTTGCGGTTGTTCATGGACGGCGGTAGTCACTTACCATCAGGTGAGCCGCATGCTCGTTTGCCCCCTCTTCTATAAAAAAAGACATCCAGACCTGGAACAATTATTTGTAGGCCATAGAAATACTTGTTCCGTGCGGGATTCGAACCCGCAGCCCCCAGCGCTGCAACTCATTGCTAAGCCACTGCGTCACGGAGCCGTCCACATTGCGCTGTTATTTCACATTGCGAGCATGGTCCATCTAGCTGTGTTGACCTATTCGTTCCGCAACCATAATATGCTGTAGAGTGTTTTTTTACAAATGAGCACTTAATCCACCTGAAGGTAAGTGGATACTATGACCCATAGACATTTACATATATCCTCCATTATATTCTATTAAGAACCAAAAAGCAAATGCGTTGTTACTCCTGAGGACTAAGATGAAGGGCCTCATTTCCAATATAAAGAGTCCACCTGAAGGTAAGGGGCTGCTGCACTCCATGGACACCTGCAACTAACTTCAAACAAAGTAAGCTACAGATGCGGTGTCACCTCTAAGGGCTAAGATAGAATGTCTCACAGCCTGTTATTATATTGGTCACTGCAATTTGGCGCCAGATAATGGAGATGGCAGTTTTTCCACCACGTAAACAACTAGGGTATGGGAGCGACTTTAATGATAAAAACCGGCCAAGTGCGAGTCGGACTCGCGCACCGAGGGTTCCGAACAAATCCGTAGGTATATAAGTTTAAAATTATTAAAAATATTTTTATTATATGATGTAACTAAAAATTTTTGCTTTTCGCAAATTTTCTTTTATCTGTACTATAAAACGTTGCTTCGTACCAAATTTCGAGATTCTGAGTTCACGGGAAGTACCCTGTAGGTTTTCATTCCCTTGCGAATATCGAAAGTTTTCGGCATAAACGGCTGTATCTTTTGATTGAATTGGCTTAGAAGTTTGATTTTTTCGCAGCTCCAAGGGACTGTAGACTTGAGTATTTGATATGAATTTCAGCTTGATACCTCCACGCGTTCCTGAGAAAAAGGGTTTTGACAGACAGATAGACAGACGGACAAGAAAGTGATCCTATAAGGGTTCCGTTATTTTCTTTTGAGGTACGGAACCCTAAAAATAGGTGAATGGTTTTAAAATACATCGTTTTTATAGTTTATCATCACCCGCTAAGGATGTCATAATAGAAGTAGGTTTTTAATGTTTAGTTAATGTGATCAGAAGACTGTCTTCTTTGTCTTATTTGAATGGGTTTTTTTATAGTATAAGGATGACAAACGAGCATACCCTTTGTTGTCGATATTCCATGCATTAGAAACAAAAGGTTTGCTTTGTCTTTGGTAAAGCGTACGACAAAGGAGGGGAATAATTTGGCGGCGTCTATCTTTCCGTTCGAATACAATCTGGGCGTCTTCATGGCAAGAACGAATAGGCTTTTGTTACGCTAAGACAGTGCCATTTGCCATCTAGGCCTGCATCACCACTTAACACCAGGTGGGATTGTGGTCAAGCACTGGTTTATAATAAGCAAAGCAAAAAGTTCACATGATGGTAAGCTGTTGCTGTGGCCCATCTATCCTCGATTACGAAGCGTCGTCACCCGTGAGGACTAAGATGGAATGCCTCGTTTCCAGTAAAAACGCCATGAGCACACTCACCATAAAAAACACAGCAGCTTTAAGTTGCTATTTAAGCGTGGTCCTTCCCCGGTCGAGCCCATTACACTACTAATATAGCTGCAGCATTGCTCTACCGTGTAGAAAATATATTTCTACGTGACAACAGGTTTCTCTACGTGATAAGGTAAGGCATTTATGCGTAGAAAAACAATTGCCTAGTGTAGACAGATATTAAAGATAAAAAAACACTTATTGCTATTTGGTGGCTAAGTACGTGTGAAGGTAGTACTTACCCAAACGGGCTACTAGGCAGAAACAAGTTCTACTTTTAAGTAAATTATCAGCTTGTGGTAAAGCATCGGCAGTTTCATTAGTGGAGTCTCAGAGTCTCAGAGTGGCAGAGCCACGCTGCAGCTATATTATGGTTGCAGCACTTATAGGTCGGCTCGACCGGGGAGGAACAACGCTCTAACAGAATAACAGCATAAAATAGCAGGTTAGTGCTGCTGTTTTTCGTATGGTTAGTGTACCGAACTGAAGTCTTTAGACCTCAGGGTCCTACTAAGATGGAATGTCTCAGTCCTCAAGGGTGGATGTTTAAAAAATAAAAATAAAGTCCAAACATAAGTGGTTTTAAAATACGATAAGTTTTAAATAAAGTTTAATAAAAAGATACTTCAATAATACCAATTGGAGGTACTTAATTGTGCTGTAATATAATTTTTGTAATAAATTGACGTGACAAACTAACTCATAGTTCATCTGATTGATAGTGGCTAATGTAGCCCATGGCTGCTAATTTCTAACAAAGAAGACTCCATATGCGTTGTCATTACCGCAATTACAATGAATCCTTCAGAGCAGACACAGTAGCACATGCACCACACTGTATCGTGTCACACCTTGGTACATGTTTCGTACGGTGAGTGGTGAAAACCGGAGACCCTTTTCACTGGCAGCGAGGTATTTTAACTTAATGAAATATAATAGAATAGAATAATTTTTTATTCAATATCGATAACAAGTAATTCTTAATGAAAGTAATTTTTTACTTTACCACTGGTTCGAAAAAAGTCCTCTGTCCTGATCCTGAGAAGAGCCACCAAGAAACCCAGCGGAACTTTTTGTAAAATAAATTTTACAATATAAATGATTACAAACTATTTACAACATTTATTTTAGAAACAGCTTGGAAGCGACCACCTCATTCCCAGGGACTATTATAAACTATGTATATATTTATATTATAATAACCCTTTTTATACAGCTTTTGTTTAATTAAATATTTAAACTTGGTGATACAGATACCTTTTATATTATATATATTTTCTGGGACTTTGTTGTAATAGCGTATACATTGCTCCAAGATTGAATTACTGATTCTGTGGAGTCGAGAGTCCGGTATCACCAGCTTATGTTTGTTCCTAGTGTTTACAGGATGTATATCACTTTTTTTTACTAAAACTATCTTTGTTTTTGTGAACATACATTAATTTTCGCAAATATACTGGAGAGGCCAAAGTTAATATATTTATTTCTTTAAAATTTTCTCTAAGAGACTCTTAAAGGTGACAATGCATTTGCTTTTTGACGTCATCAGCTAGACTGCTGCTGATTTGCAACCCTAAACTGGCATGTAAAAAATCCTTATTACATTTTTTTCCCCTGTAGAGTATAATATAATCATACTTGGCTCAATAAACGAGAATAAAAACTTGACACTTTCATTTAAAAATCAAGCGTGTTTATGTAAATAAGCCAGCCGTGCCAAATTTACTATTCTTGCTGTCTGTTTATGTTGTTAAATGCGCCTGTGAATATCAAGAGGCAATTACGTACGTATTCATACCATATCACACGAGCAAGTTATTTTACACAGCGGATGGTTTTTAAAGTTAATAATAATAATTGTAATGAACGGATTGTATCTCCGACAGCTTACTAGTTTATAGTTAGTCGTATCGTAGATTGTTCGAAACGAACATCTTGATCACGGCTCGCGTAATATTCGGCGTTAAAAATATTCAGCCTACAGAAAAACAGTTCCTTCGACATTCTAGAGTAATGCCAACAGTGATTTAATGATGTCTCGAATTATAAATATTGTAATTTTATTAGTGTGTGTATTTGCGAATAATTACAATTGTTATGAAGTGCCCCCGGCGAAGTTAGAAGCAATTTATCCGAAGGGACTACGCGTGTCTATCCCGGGTTAGTAATTTTATATTTTGTATTATTTATTTGGATTTCTGTAGATTTTTTTGATAGCACTTCAATTGTTAAATCTTTATTGGTATGAATGATGAAGGTCAAATCGATTTATAAAAATCATGACAACAAAATGTCTGAATCAGGTTCTAAATCGTGCGTGGAGGATTAAATATGTTATGTGTATATTTTTTTTGGTTACGTGGATATAAAATCTATACTTCTCAGGCGTGACTGTATTAAGGTCATCAGATATCACACAGCCAGATCATAATTATTGATTTTCCTCAAGTTCATAACCATGAACTGACTTTGATAAGTGATGTATATAATCATATAATATTAAACAATTACCTATAATATGATGACGATATACCTACCATATAGATGGCCTTATATATTCAGTGTCTGATTTTTTTTAAAATAAAAATCCAGTGCGAATAAACTCGCAGTTAGGGTTGCCATCTGTCCGGCTTTAGCCGGACATGTTTGGCTTTTTCGGGTTATGTCCGGCCAAATTTTTATGTGTCCGGCCTGTCCGGCTTCTGTTAGGCTTTTCGTTAGTATAAGGCGTTACACGCATCGCTTGCAGAGTAAATAAATATGTAACGCATACACTTTTTTTTTATAGGAGAGGGGGCAAACGAGCATGCGGCTCACCTGATGGTAAGTGACTACCGCCGCCCATGAACAACTGCAACACCAGGGAAATCGCAGATGCGTTGCCGGCCATTTAAAAAGGAGTAGGCTCTTTTCTTGAAGGTCCCTAAGTCGTATCGGTCCGGAAAAATCGCTGGTGGTAATCGATTCCACACGGAAATTGTGCGAGGGAGAAAACTTCTTCTGAATCGCACAGTGGTGGACCGCCAATCATCCAGATGATATGGATGGTATCGCAAGTTCTGTCGCGATGTGTGATGGTGAAATTGAGCGGCTGGAATTAGTCCGAACAATTCCTCAGAGCACTCCACGTGGTAGATGCGATAAAATACGCAAAGAGATGCAACCTCTCTACGCAATGCCAGTGAGTCAAGCCGATCGGAAAGAACTCGGTCGTCGATGATTCGAACCGCTCTGCGCTGGATGCGGTCAAGTGGAAGGAGCTGGCACTGGGGGGCCCCTGCCCAGAGATGGGAACAGTATTCCATGTGAGGCCGAACCTGCGCCTTGTAAAGTTGCAAGCGGTGTGCCCGCATGAAATACTGTCCCGCTCTGCTGAGCACGCCAAGCTTTTTAGAGGCCAATTTGGCCTTCTCTTCCAAGTGACCACGAAACTGCACGTCACTCGATATGTCGACACCGAGGATTCCGATACTGGCTGAGGCAACAAGGGGAGGGCCTTGAAACTGAGGAGATACGACAAAGGGAATCTTTTTAGCGGTAAACGCGCAAACTTGTGTCTTCTGGGGATTGAACTGGACTAGATTTAGTCGCCCCCAGTCTGAGACTTTGTTCAACAAAGTCTCGACTTTAGACACAAGTTTGTTCCGGTACTCGGCGACGTTCTCCCGAGAAATATTGGCACGGCCGGTGTATAAAGCATCACCAGTGCTGTCGTCTGCATAGCAATGAATGTTACTGGTTTGCAACATATCATTGATATGCAGAAGAAACAGCGAAAAACTGAAAATGTGCTGTGATTGATTAATAAACAATTAACGTATATAACGGAGTATTTTATTTTTTTCTCGGGGGGTTGGAGTTGGTGAGTTTTTTTGGCTGCATGGCCTCAGAAAGGTATGTTTAGCTTTCTAAAAATTACTTTCCGGCTTTAGGGCCAAAAGTTGGAGCGCCGAGTCCGGCTTTTTCATTTTAGGAGATGGCAACCCTACTCGCAGTCCATCTGATAGTAAGTGGGTACTGTCCATAACCACCTGCAACCAAGTTCAAGCAACCAAGTCACTAATGCATTTTCAGTGGACTAAGGTGGAATGCCCTATAGCCTTGACTCTCTATCCCCTTCAAACCGGAACTCAACAGTGCACACACTGCTGCTTGGCGGTAAATAACTGAACTGAACTACTGAACTGAGTCTTGGTGACAATATAATTTTCGGCAACGCATCTGCAATTCCCCTGGTGTTGCAGGTGTTCATGGGCGGCGCTAGTCACTTACCATCAGGTGAGCCGCATGCTCGTTTGTCTCCTCTCCTATAAAAAAAAAACAATAGTCGTGTAATAGGTGCTTCCTAGGCCTGGTTGTATTGTGACTGTCCTGATATCTCTGATACAGCATCTAAAAGTAGCTCGATTTTATTTTAATAAGCATACGTTTTATATAATCAGTATTGCAAACAACCAAGTCTCTGCGTACATTCTAGTACGTAGCACATCTTACTTCGATGCATTTCGTTCTTTTTTTAAATGAGTAAAGGCGTACAACGAGAACACAGCGAATTATACATACGTACAATAAACAGTATTTTTTGATAGTGAATGACTAATGAACTTACCATACACCTGATGGTAAGGGGTTACTGCAGCCCATGAAGACCTGACACAGACTTTAAACAAAGGAGGCTGCAGGTGCAATGTCACATCTGTAGACTAAGATGGAATTATTCATGGTTTGTAATTATACTGGTTGTCCATACCCTTCAGATTACACACCATGGCAGCATGACTCTAAAGAATGATGAATGATGATGATTAAACTTGATATTGATGGTTGTAGAGTGCAAAGCTCTCGGGGTAATAAAAATACGGATCTGTGACGCAGTGGCTAATGAGTAACAGCGCTAAGAGCCGCGGGGCTTATTCTCGCACGAAACAAGTATTTGTATGGCCTACAAATAATTGTTCCGGGTCTCGATGTGTCTTTTTGAAATGTATTTATGTAAACTGCCCCCACGATACGAGAGAAAATCCTACTGCTAGCTGCTACTGCTACTGTGGTACAATCGGTTAGAAATAGTTGGTTTCTAAGGCCTCATTTGTCAACCGTTTATAATTTGGGAACATTTCGCAAATTTACCCACCCTAAATAATGTATTAAAAATATTTTCCTAACTTTGTTCAATAGTTGATGGGCCGATATTTATTTTCATAATCATCAATATCAGATAATTTATTATCAGTCATCAGATAGAAGTTATTCTTAGGATTAGGCTCTGGTTATGATAAGGTATAACATAAAGAAATTAAAAAATACGGTTTTGTGAACAAAATAGTTCAATTATATTGAATATACGAGTAGTGGCTTGTTGTGGCCCTGTAGAACTATCCACTACCCTATATTATCCCGTGGGTGTCGTAAGAGGTGACAGAAGGAAAGGCTAAATCAGAAGATGGGCAGCAGCGTCTTCCTGATAAAAACTCTAAATATAAAAAAAAAACTGTGGTCACCAACCCGCCTGCCGAGCTTAAAGTTACCATTATGGCAAAATCCTCATCTATGGGAAAAGCCTATGTTCAACAGTGGACTTTTATACGCTGTAATGGATGGATGGAATGGATGGTTCAGTTCAGTAAATCAGTTTTACTCGTAAGAATACTTATTATGTTACTTTGATTATATTTATGTTAAACACATTGTAATTCTATTTCACAGATGACGGCTACAGTTTATTCGCTTTCCATGGGAAACTTAATGAAGAAATGGAGGGTTTGGAAGCAGGCCAATGGTCTCGGGACATTACTAAGGCCAAAAATGGAAGATGGACTTTTAAAGACCGGGAAGCACAGTTGAAAATTGGAGATAAAATATACTTTTGGACATATGTCATAAAGGATGGGCTTGGATACAGACAGGATAACGGAGAATGGACTGTTACAGGTGATTATGTGAACTTACCTCTAAGAGTGATAGAGATATTTGAACGGATATCAGAACTCCTTCTTTATCTAAGAGTCGGTAGGTACCAGCCGCTTACCTACTCCTCACACCAAATAAAAGTTCTTGACTTCCACTGATGCTTTCCGATCTGAAGGCTAATAGAGAGTGAGTATATTTTTTTTATAGGATAGGGTGACAAACGAGCACACAGTCTTGATGGTAAGTGGTTACTGTGACCCATAGACATCTACATCTATCCTTAATACAGACTCAAATTGCAGATGCGTTGTCACCCTTGAGGACTAAGATGGAATGCCTCTTTGCCAGTAAAAAAAGGTCTCCCGTTCTCTACACTCACCATACGAAACAGCAGCGTTAAGCTGCTATTTGACGCTGGTTTTCTGTAAGAGCGTGGTCCTTCTCGGTCGAGCCGACAAATTCATGCTACAACTATACTACTAATATAGCTGCAGCTTGGCTCTACCACGTAAAAAAAATACAGGCTGTGAGGCATTCTATCTTAGTCCTCAGATGTGGCAACTCATCCGAGGATGCCTTTTTTGTTGGAACTTGACTGCAGGTGTCCACAGTTTCTTTGCTAAATATCGTGGTCGAATAGCATGATAATCATGACACGAATTTTTGTATGTGGTCTTTCTATGTCATGGGAATTTCGCGGTGCATCCACATCGCTTAATTTCTATAACGCGTCGTGGCAAACACTCACAATGACCGCGTTGTGAACTGTTATATCGCGCAATGAGCCTTTTCGTTCTTTGAACTTGAGTTAAAAATATCTTTGTACCTACGTATATCAAGGACGTAGATACAAGCGTTAAAACGCAAGATTGCAACTGTACTGCAGTGTTCGGGAAGATGCGGCTTACTTCTTAGTGATATTACATATATGTATATATGTATTCTTCTTTTTGACATGCTTATATTAGCTTCGCGTATATCTATCTATCTATGTAACGGAATTTTTAATGTAATTTTCAGCAACTTGTAGACGGCCGGATTACTTGAAAATTTGCACTCGTATCAAAGACCGATGAAATTACAATAATTTAGTAACTTTATCCTAGTATTCTGATCAGGATCACCAGGGTAATTCTCTCTAGAATCATCACAGCTCACATGCTTTTTTAAGTTTCTTAAATTTTAATATTATAGTTTTTTTACTAGCGTCAATTGTAATTGGCAGTTCGTTATTCGAAAACGCTTCTTCTGTGCAACTTAGCAAACAGGTTTTAAGTTAAATAATTCAAGTTAAACGCTTTTAGTTAATTTATTAAAGGAATACTTGACCGCTATCGATTAACTTTGTAACGGAATTTCTTAATGTAATTTTCTCCAAATTGTAGACAGCCGAATGACTTGAAAATTTACACTGGTATCAAAGGTCGATGATAATACAATAATTTAATAACTTTATACTAGTATCCTCATTATGATCACCAGGATAAAATAAAATATTTATCAGGATCATCACAGCTGATGATCAATGCGTTTTGTTTAAGTTTTTTTAAACTCTTATATTATTATAATTAACACCGTTATTTACAAGCAATCTTACTCTAATACTTACTATTAAGACTAACAGTCTTAATAGTAATCAAGGACTGGCTTACAATAGATAAAAAAATGGAAGAAACCCGCACAAGGAATGCTTTAATATGTTCATTTTTCAAATTGTGCAAATGTTATTTATTTGAAAAGATTTTAATTAACATTTTATGACATTGATTTTTGTTGAAGCAAAAATCGTCACAGAATGGCTTGACAACAAAAACCGGTTTCAAGAAAACCGCAATATACTATAGGTAGCTCGAATCGTCTCAGTATTAAACGAAACGGGTTTCCTTTTTTATTATTTTATTCAGATAAACATTATGTGTCACGTATAGCAAAGCTGTTGGATTTAAAATTAATTAAATGAACTCAAGAGGAAATATCTGCCAATACATTATGAGTTTACACTTGTACGAAATAAAATAAAACAATTGTTTTTCGTATGTAATAAATGTTTAAGACAGTGGTACGTATAGCCTTCATTTACGAGACGGTTTTAGGGCGAGGAAGCATTCGTCATGTCGTAGAAATATTTATTATGATTTCCCAGACATGCAGGTTTCCTCACGATGCACGTTAAATCTCAATCTCATGATTATTGTAGGTATCATACATACTTTCATACATACACATACATTCAGTTCAAGCTAATAAAAACATGTTAGTAACACTAAGATGTTGAAACTGCATCGCCAATCCGAATAAAGAGATCACATGGATCATCTGTTCGCAAGGATGAAGCATGTTGCAGCCAATGCACTACTCGAACTTATCAAAGAGAAGTTAACGACCCGTCACATGACAGTTTTCCTGTTTGCGCACAGCCGCAAACAGGAAAACTTAAGCAAGCATGTTATTCTCCTGTTTAGGTACTTTTTTTACAGGATAGGGTGACAAACGAGCACACAGTCCACCTGATGGTAAGTGGTTGCTGTGGCCCATAGACATCTACATCTATCCTCGTTTCTGAATCAAAATGCAGATGCATTGTCACCCGTGAGGACTAAGATGGAATGCCTCTTTTCCAGTAAAAAGGGTATATGGTTCTCTACACTCACCATACGAAACGCAGCAATGTTAAGTGGCTTTCTATTATGCTATTCTATTATATTATTATATTATATTATATTCTGCTATTCTACGCTGATATTCTGTGAGAGCGTGGTCCTTCTCCGGTCGAGCAGAACCATTCGTGCTACAACTATACTACTAATATAGCTGCAGCATGGCTCTACCATGTATAATCAAAATGGTGTTCTAGATGGTATTGCGATATTAATGGATATCGTTATATTGTGTTGTATTACGGCTTAGCTTTGTAGTCAGTATATCGAGTAGAAATACACCCAATTGTTTCCTACAGTAAAAATTTCGAAAATGGTCACCATAATCGAAACCAACTGAGAGGATATACGTTACCTATATATATGAAAGTGGCACAAAATACATAAAATATTCGAATTTATATGAGTTAATAGACATGAATCTATAGACACATGCAGCCAAAGAAAGAAAGCTACAGGTACGTGACATCTTAGTTCACAATAAAGCTGGAATTATTAGACCAGAACACAGTTACTTGGAACACAGACACTGTTATTTGGTGGCAGAAATAAGTAAGGAAGTTGGTAGGTTGGTAGGTCTTCTTCAACCAAGGGGTAAAATAAAAGGTAAACTCAAATTAAATCGTATATAATTTTTTTATATTTACAGAGTTTGTTGATGAAGAAGGTAATCCCATTAACATCAATGGCCCACCAATAGATGTAACAACTGAAACATCTACATCAACTGCCCAAGTGATTATAAACAAACCGCCTACGGCAACGGGCTACCCATGTGAGTTATCAGAGTCCAAAGTATCTGTGCCAGGGTTTGTTTGCAAAGGGCAACTTCTCTTTGAAGATAATTTCAATTCTAACATTGAAAGAGGACAAATATGGAAACATGAAATTAAATTTCCGGGGGAACCTGTAAGTAATGCTTGCGTTAAAATATTTATTTTAAATTATAATAGGGTGGGTAGCGAGCTATCAGTCTACTTGATTCTAAGTAAAGCCTATGGACTGTAAGTTCTAGAATAAAATTCTTTATAAATGATATACAACAATAACAAGCTCATTGCGGAATTAATAGGTATTATTGTGATTAAGATACCTAGGCAGTAAATAAACTGTAACGGTAATGATGGTAGGTGTCAATAGGCACAGCATCCACTAACTATCACATGGACTGTGTGTGTAAACAGACTTTAACGGTAATGATGGTAGGTGTCTAATGGGCACAGCATCCACTAACTATCACATAGACTGTGTGTGTAAATAGACTTTAACGGTACTGATGATAGGTGTCTATGGGCACGGCATCCACTAACTATCACGTGCACTGTGTGTGTAAATAGATTTTAACGGTAACGATGGTAGGTGTCTATGGGCACAGCATCCACTAACTATCACGTGGACTGTGTGTGTAAATAGACTTTAACGGTAATGATGGTAGGTGTCTAATGGGCACGGCATCCACTAACTATCACGTGGACTGTGTGTGTAAATAGACTTTAACGGTAATGATGATAGGTGTCTATGGGCACAGCATCCACTAACTATCACGTGGACTGTGTGTGTGTAAATATACTTTAACTGTAATGATGGTAGGTGTCTATGGGCACAGCATCCACTAACTATCACGTGCACTGTGTGTGTAAATAGATTTTAACGGTACTGATGATAGGTGTCTATGGACACAGCATCCACTAACTATCACGTGGACTGTGTGTGTGTAAATAGACTTTAACGGTAATGATGGTAGGTGTCAATGGGCACAGCATCCACTGACTATCACGTGGACTGTGTGTGTGTAAATAGACTTTAACGGTAATGATGATAGGTGTCTATGGGCACAGCATCCACTAACTATCACGTGGACTGTGTGTGTGTGTAAATAGACTTTAACGGTAATGATGATAGTTGTCTACGGGCACAGCATCTACTAACTATTACGTGGACTGTGTGTGTGTAAATAGACTTTAACGGTAATGATGGTAGGTATCTATGGGCACAGCATCCACTAACTATCACGTGGACTGTGTGTGTGTAAATAGACTTTAACGGTAATGATGATAGGTGTCTATGGGCACAGCATCCACTAACTATCACGTGGACTGTGTGTGTGTAAATAGACTTTAACGGTAATGATGGTAGGTGTCAATGAGCACAGGATCCACTAACTATCACGTGGAATGTGTGTAAATAGACTTTAACGGTAATGATGGTAGGTGTCTAATGGGCACAGCATCCACTAACTATCACGTGGACTGTGTGTGTAAATAGACTTTAACGGTAATGATGATAGGTGTCTATGGGCACAGCATCTACTAACTATCACGTGGACTGTGTGTGTGTAAATAGACTTTAACGGTAATGATGGTAGGTGTCTATGGGCACAGCATCCACTAACTATCACGTGGACTGTGTGTGTGTAAATAGACTTTAACGGTAATGATGATAGGTGTCTATGGGCACAGCATCCACTAACTATCACGTGCACTGTGTGTGTAAATAGACTTTAACGGTAATGATGGTAGGTGTCAATGGGCACAGCATCCACTAACTATCTTTGTCTTTTTTGTATATAAATGTGTGTCATCCATGTTTTACAAAAGGGTTTTCATCCCAACACTCACTTTTTTATAGGAGACGGGGCAAACGAGCATATGGCTTACCTGATGGTAAGTGATTACCGCCGCCCATGAATAACTGCAACACCAGGGGAATTGCAGATGCGTTGCCGGCCTTTTAAAAAGGATTACGCTCTTTTATTGAAGGTCCCTAAGTCGTATTGGTCCGGAAATGTCTCTGGTGGTAGTCGATTCCACAAGAAAAATATATAGAATAGAAGATAGAAGTTGTGCGAGGAAGAAAACTTCTTTTAAATCGCACAGTGGTGGACCTCCAGTCATCTTGATTGTATGGATCATATCGTGAGTTTTGTCGCGATGTGCGATGGTGAAATTGTGTGGCTGGGATTAGTCCGAACAATTCCTCAGAGCACTCCCCGTGATAAATGCGATAAAATACGCTTTTAAAAATACACCAGCTTTGCTGCTATTTTACGTTGGTATTCTAAAACGTCTATGAAATATCATTAGTAATTTTTAAAACTTCCAAAGAGTGCCTATAGCATATTTATCGTACGGTCTATTTTATCTGGCCACTTATTTTTTGAAATAATTGGATTATAAAATCGTTTGCTTTTTTATAAAATTGAAGTGACAAGCGAACATACAGTCCACTTGATGGTAAGTGGCCTGCAGTCCAGAAACATCTGCAATTAAATTCAAGCAAAGATCGGTACAGATGCGTTGTCACCTCTGAGTACTGAAAATGGAATGTCGCACAGACTGTTTATACTGGAACTCAGATCGAAATTCAGTTTAACACGCAATGCTGCTTGGCGGCATGGCGTGAGAAGGGAAATAGACAATAGGGTTCCTACCCAAATGAACTCTTGGGCAGAAAAGAGCCCTACCATCTAGTAAAACCTAAAACTACTAAATGCACTTTTATTTTAGGATTACCCATTTAATGTTTACATGTCGGAATCAAATATTCGTGTAAGTGATGGCGAGCTTATTATCAACCCCATCACATTGGAGTCTAAGTACGGAGAGGATATTGTTAGACAATCGCTGGATCTCACAGCCAGGTAAAATTATTTGACATGTTTACTGTTTAAAATAGTTAATGTTGCAGTTTATATGCACAGGCCTGATTATGCACAGAATTTCTGAGAGGGTTTTAGGGCAAGGGAAAGTCCGCCAGGCTCCTGACCAGTCCGTGACACGGGCGTGTAACACCGCTTATTTCCTAAGTGGATTTTGATTTATTTCCTTACTGACTTTGGTACGACTCGGGGTTTGAACTCGAGACCTTGTCAGCATTCGCGCTTACGACCATTAGGCCGACGAGGTAGTTGTATGTACCTATGTATGTTCCTTATAGTATATTTACCCTAAAAATAATATGATATACAACAGCATTATGAGTGAAAAATACAAACGTACATGTAGCAAAAAATTTGAAAACGTATTTTTTTTTCAGTAGGGCTATGTAATTTTTATTGAAGGTAAAAATTAGAATAATTTACTCCAACTTTGCTTTAGCGGTATGATATAAAATGGAGTGAGAGAAATAATGACGCGAAAAATAAGAAGTACCAACAAAAGTGATTTTTCCAATATTTTTACGTTTTTGAAATGTTACGTTTACCCACATTAATGTTTAAATTTCAGTAGCTATTGCTATATGTAAACACTATTTACACTAAAATTACTTGTTTCAAAATATATAAACCATTAATCAAGATATCTTAAGTTACATGCAATGCTTGTGTTTATCTTTGTGTTTATATAACCTTCTGCATAATAAACATTGTTCGTAAATATAGTTCAGATAAATCACGGATTATTAAATATTTATTCACTTTTATTTTATTCCTTATTGCACCAACGTTTTCAAAATGCGAGCTTAATGCTAGATGGCATTCTATGCCAGGTATTCTTGGGAAGAATAGAGAGTAAGTTATGAGTTGTTAGGTTGTCATGATTAAATATAGCATTATACAAATTTCAGATGCACAGGAGTTCCCGGTACCAACGAATGTTACCGTGAAGCATCGGGGCCCATCATACTACCACCAATTATTTCGGCTAAGGTTACGACTAAAAGTAGGTTCAGTTTTAAATATGGCAGAATAGAAATCCGAGCACGGATGCCGTTTGGAAATTGGTTAATACCCGGTGAGTAGTTATTGAAACGTCATCAGTAGAACATTATTATAGCTTTGTTTTGTCTTAATAATATGTTAGTAATAATAAGAAATCTACAAGTTAAAGTAAACATCCCCCTATGAGGCAATCTATGATTAAAACTTTTTCACGTGACAGTTTCGTAATGTCAAAAGAATAGGAATTTAAGCTTTTTACGGGAAAATCACGCTGCGCTAAACTTTGCGTGCAGCACGAGTGTGTCGGTAAAAAGACAGAATACTAACATAACATAACAACATAATTTTGCTTTGTTTCATTTGGTGAGTGACACACACAAAAATGTCGATGGATGTAGGTGTCAGCGGGGTTAGCCAAGATGACTTTCTACAGTCTTTAACGCTAAAAAAAACTTTATAAATGAATGGGAAAGACATATCTGAACGATAAGTCGCGTGACTTAGCGTTGATTTCATTCCTTTTATTGTTTTCGTAGCGTTAATTACTATAGAATGTAATTTGACTAACCCCGTAGCATCGCAATCTGAAACACTTTCTTGCAAAGATCTGTGTTTAGTAGTGGACTCAGAATTTATGGTGTAAACTGTTCAAACAGTGGTAGAGCCACGCGGCAGCTTTTGCTGTCGCACGGATGGGCCGGCTCGAACCGGGGTGGTACCACGACCTCACAGAAAACCAGCGTGAAGTAGAGGTTTACCTCTGCGTTTCGCTTGGTGAGTGCAGGTGGCCGGAGGCCCTTTTTACTGGGAATGAGGCATTCCATCTTAGTCCTCACGGGTGACAACGCATCTGCATTTTGATTCGCAAACGAGGATAGATGTAGATGTCTATGGGCCGCAGCAACCACTTA
Organism: Parnassius glacialis; assembly: GCA_033319125.1. Lineage (NCBI taxonomy): Eukaryota > Metazoa > Arthropoda > Insecta > Lepidoptera > Papilionidae > Parnassius > Parnassius glacialis. The sequence goes on from JAVANC010000018.1 coordinate 38,156,748, forward strand.
CCATCAGGTGGACTGTGTGCTCGTTTGTCACCCTTATCCTATATAAAAAAAAACATGACCAGGGACATATAATTATAGGTGGTGGAATAAAGTCTGCTATTTTGTAGTAAATTTAGAATATTTTTAGGCTTATCCTTAAGCTGCGGTGTCGCAGAACGTGGGTCGCATTCAGGCACGGGACAGGTATTTGAAGTGGGAATAGTTTTTTCAGGCTTGGCGTTTTTCCAAGTGCAATTTATGTTTTTACAACGCCTTAACGATACACGAGAAATTAGATATTGAAATTCATTTTTAAATGAAATAGAGTAAATAACGTCATGAATATTTTTTATAGTTGAGGGAAATGTTGGCTGGTTTTCCATGGTCGTCGCCACAAACAATCATGGATATATATGTACAAATATTTACAAAATCCAATGTTATCATATGTTAAAATGCAATATAAACAAAATCCAATGTTTTGTCTGTTTAAATTTTTCTTTTTTAATTTCATTTATTGATATTTCCAGAGATACAACTGGAGCCTCGAGACAGTGTATATGGATTTAGGAATTATGCCTCCGGTATTATACGTGTTGCGTGCGTTAAGGGCAACTTAGAATATTCCAAGAAACTGTATGGCGGTCCTATTATGTGTGAATCGGAACCTTACCGGTACGTTTCTTAATTTTCATATTTAGTATAAAGTAAAAAATAAACCATAATATTATATATTACTTTGTAAACTAATTTAGGCACTTTAATTTGTCTGGTTCATAATTTATCGTGGGTAGATTGTATGACTTGGTTTTATTTTAGTAATAATTTAAAAAATATTAAGTGTTTTACAAAATGGTAAGAATAACATTAGCTATCAAAACTTACATTCGTTATTCATGCAGGGAGAAAACAGAGGAGTATCTTTACATGGACTGAACGCAACCCGAAAAACCTTTTAAGTAAATATACGAGCTGACATTTTAGTTCCCAAATATTCCAAGTTTATGTGTAACGCCACCTATCAGTCTTAGTTACGCATGGTCTCAACACATCATAATTTAGAAACACACTCGGCATGGGCAATGTGTGTATTTACCATTTAAGTCCTCCCTAATGTTAATGGGTTAGAGAAGAAGAACGAAAGAACGAAAAAAAAAGAAAAAATAGGAAACTATTTTGATACAGACCATTAACGCATACAACAATATACAAATTTATAACTTAAATATATGTAGATTTAGTAAATTTAACTTTGTACGTCAAAGGGCAGTGTTTTAAGCTAAGTTTAAGCATATATTTCCACTTCAATTCTATATGAATTATGAACGCATTCTGCTTAGAATACACCAGTATTTTTTTACAACTGAAGAAATGCAACTATTCTGAGTAAATACAAAATTAACACTTGAACCAATTTCACTGAAATTTTTAACAGCACTTTTTAATGTACCGCTTTTGTTTTTCGTAGTTTTCAGGATATACATAATATCTGTTACAAGCGAAGTGAATGTGCTAATAAATGCAATATACCTTTTTTATACAATTACGGTAAAATACGGTTACACAGATGGTAAGTGGTTGCTGTGGCCTGTAGAAACCTATATAAATTCTCGATTAAGAATTAAAATACAGATGCGTTGTCAAATGTGTTTCAAGTGCTCTAAACTCACCATACGAAAGACAGCAGCATTAAGCTGCTATTTTACGCTGATGTTCTGTGAGACCATGGTCCTTTATTATAGGACCAACTTATTCGTGCTACAACCGTAATATAGCTGCAGCGTGACTCTACTATGATTGGCACGCTGCAGTTACATGCGGTAGTGTATTATAGTTGCAGCTTGAAAGGGTCGGTTTGATTTGGGAAGGAGAATACCAGCGTGAAAAAGCAATGTAATGCTGCTGGGTACTGTGATTGACAAGAATCGACGACCCTTTTCACTGGTAACGAGGCATTCCAACTTAGTGATTAGGGGTGGTAATACAACTGCATTTTGATTTTTAAATAAGTAAAGATGTAGGTGTTTATGAGCTCATCATCCAGTTAACATCAGGTGGCTTGTACGCTCGTTTGTTAGTTGTTTACTGACAAAGAAATATAATAACCCAGCAAGGAACAACTATTTTTACTGCCTACAAATAACTGTTCGGGCAAATCACTTTTTGAAATGTCCAACAGTGAACTTTAAAGGCTTGTCGATTTATTTATTATGTGGTATGATATATGGAAAGATGTTAAGTTTATCAAAATTTCAGATCTGCACATCTCAAAACAAAAATTGGGAATGATCACTGGAACAAGGATTTCCATAATTATACCCTAATTTGGAAGCCAAGTAAGTATGATTCTCTTATATATATATATATATATATATATATATATATATATATATATATATATATATATATATATATATATATATATAAATCCCAGTTAATTCTTAGTGGTAGCCGTAACAGTTTTATTTATTTATTAATGTCGCACAGTATCTATTGTATCATTTAAACTCTTATCTGCCTACTTCCAAAAAGGAGACGGTACTCAATTCGACTGTATGTTTTTTTTATGTGCTCATAATTGTTTACTGGGTGAATCGATTTCGATAATTCTTTTTAATTTGAAAGCTGGTACTTCTCGTGTGATCCCACATGAATTGATCAAGGTCAGACCAATAATATTTATTGGTCTGACCTTTTATTTATATATATTAATAACTTACTTGTACTTACTTTTACTTGAAGTCGGCTGTACAAAATTTTTAACTTTTAATTATAATTTAATATTTCTTTTACAACCGAGCTAATAACTTACTTGACAATAAGTGGCTTATGCTTTACAAATTGTACTCATAATAACTACTCTTAAAAGGAACTTAACTAATTAGAAATTGTACGTATTTTGATGAACATGAAAACTGTTTAGTATACATTATATAAATTGAAAATGTACAACAATTTATTTTTTATTTGGAAACATATGAGGTAACTTTTGGACTGAATTTTATACTGTATGTTTCAGTTGCAACTGCAGTTATTATGTCTTGAACTAAAATCTGTTTTCTACTATTTTGTTATTCAATTTTAAATAACCTTTGAACTGAGGAATATTGCAGAGCATTGCTTTGTATGATCAAACTATCTCTTTCATCATAAATATCATAAATATCCTAAACTCGTTATAGATGGAATACTCCTTTTTGTGGACGGTGAACAATATGGAGAAGTAACTCCCGGAGAAGGATTTTATGAAGAAGCAAAGAATAACAATGTGACAGCTGCATCACAATGGCAAAGAGGAACTCTCATGGCTCCTTTTGATGAGCTGGTAAGTTAAAGACATTAAGGCCCGTATTAATAAACGTTACTCAGCTCAAGTACACGCACTTGAGTACAATCTTGAGGTTATGATCTTATTAATAAACATATGTCAAGATGCGGTTTAGGTTTACGATATCAGGTGAGTGCCACACTGATTAATAAACGAAACTTGACTCTAAAGTGTGTGTACTTGAGTGCAAGTCACAGAACAGTATTCCTAAGTACAGCGTTTTGAGATACTGTTTTTATGTGTTTATTAATTAGCAACGATCTTGATATGCTGATATCGTAATGAGGGCGTATAAAATGATTACGCACTTGAGTTCGTCGTTGAGTAACGTTTATTAATACGGGCCTAAGTAGTTCCTAATGGTAATGCATTGCAAGTTTTAATACATTACTATCGATCGACCCAGCTTGGCCTGGGTTCGATATTTAGATTTACGATACTTAATCAAAGACCATTTAGTTTATCAATTTTTCATTTTTTATATCTTCAATTTTTTGGATAAAATATAACCAAGATCACTCCTGGCATTGCTACCTATCTATTCGTAAAGTTTCGTTCATCACAATCACTTCAGCCATTCCCAAGATTATCCTGAACAAACAGACAGACAAAAATTAAAAAAATGGTTTATTTTTTAATAGCATACACATAAATACCTACATAACTCCTTCAGCTCAATATAAGTTATCTCTATATTACAGACGAACATTTCTATTTTAATAATGTGTATGTAATAGTGTAGGTCTGTAATAGTAATAGTATCGGCATCCTGCTGTCGGGAGGATTTTTCTTAATAGTCACGTCGAGCAGATTGCCAATTTCAGAACCAGACGTAACGAACCTTTAACGCTGCTCGTCTACGGTCTGGGTATTTTTTGTCCGGTGTCGACAAATTAAAGATTTTCTCAGAAGCCATAAGATATTTCTAACGTATACTATGGTCGCCTTTTACGTCGTTCACGGTATGATATTGTGTGATGGATTTTGCTTCGCTGTCGCCGCATGGTAAACGTTCAGTAGATTTATTTTATCTTAAAGTACGGTCAGAAGAAAATATTTCTTTTTAATAATATTAGAAAGACATGCGATTAAAAAAGTACATAGTGTCCGTTCACTGTTAAAATGGCTATTGGAGTCCATGGTCATCCGCAACCAATTTCAAACAAAGACCATAGCTCCATTGTCACCATATCAGGACTAAATGATATGACCTACATTATGTCATTATTTTGACTTCTTACATATGATAAGTAGCCGTATTACTATTGAGAGGGTACCAGATCTGAGCTTATCAATCAACCTGCCCAGCTTGGTGAATAAGGGCAAGTTTTCTAATTTTAAATAGTACATGGTAGCTGGCATATTCTTTAAAATAGATTCTGTTAGAAACAGCGCCATCTAGTGGTCACATGGATTATCTTTAACATATTATTTATCTTATTTAGATACTGGTGTACTTATGATGTACTTATAAACTATTGGGTAATTATAAATATTTTTTTACCCCACTTGACTGTATGTGGTGATGCAGCCTAAGATGACAGCGCAATGACTTAGCTTAAAAAAACCTATTCACTTTTGCTTTGAAAACAGCCACATTGTAATACAATGGAAACACAGATACTGGAAAATTATTTCACGCCCTTGATGTACGCATTACGAACGACGAAGAAAATAGGTTCTTGCTTGGTTGGAATGCGAATTATGTCGAAAACAATGGTGTAATCTGCTTACTTACCTTATACTTACCGTTAAAATTAAAAATTTTAACTACCTTCGTCCAGTTGCGAACGTAGAATTGCTGCTACAGTGTATGTTTTGATGTGTACTTACTACGTATATTTATAACTTCCAGTTCTATATCTCGCTGGGCCTCAGAGTTGGTGGTATTCACGAGTTCCCTGATACTCCCAGTAAGCCTTGGAGCAATCGTTCTCCAAAAGCTATGCTCAACTTCTGGAACGCCCGCGAACAGTGGTTGAATACCTGGTTCGCCGACACCAATGCGCTCAGAGTGGATTATGTGCGAGTTTTCGCGCTATAAAAGGTATTTTTTAAGCGTGTTTTTAACTCTCGTACGGGTAAACGAAAATTAGGGTACCCTTTCTCTAGATAGAGTGACGATCTGGAAATCGATAGATGCTGGTAGATCAGGACCGATTTTGTGGCAATAGTTATACAACACTCTACTTTCTGCGGTCGACTTCTGAGAGACAGTAATGATAATAATGATGATGATGAACTTAATTAAACTTTCATATGTATTCTTTCTTCTAGAGCCGTGGTAGCTCAGATGGTTAGCGCTCGCTGTAAGCTTCACAGCACTCGAGCAACCCGGGTTCGATCCCCGCCGGTACCAATGAAATCGTTAATTGCAATTTTAAGTGCTGATTTACCACGTGCTCGGAGGTGAAGGAGAACATCGTGAGGAAACCTGCATGTATAAAAAATAATAAAAAAATATTTCGAAGACATGTGAAGTTCGCCAACACGCATTGGGGCAGAGCGGCGGACATTTCCTTGCCCTAAAACCCTCTCAGAAATGAGAGGAGGCCTGTGCCCAGCAGTGGGACGTAAGTAGGCTGTAACTTTGTGTATTCTTAGCCCACCATATGACGTAAGAAAATCTTTAACCACATCTCGTACCGTGGGTCTCGCAAGAGGTGGATATGAGAAATGCCAGAAATGTCTTAAGCCCTCCGATAGATATTGGTATATTCAACCGAAACGAAAAACGTTACCCGATCAGGTGAAGGCCAGGAGCGCAAAACTAGCGTGACTTCTGGTACTGCGATCGTCAAACCGCCTGCCAAGCGTGATGATTAGGGCAAATCGTCCCTACAACGGAAGAGTTCAGTCACGCCAAGTCAAGCAGTGAAATTCTGCATAATGAAGAAGAAGAAAAGGAAGATATACCTTCCATTAATGGTCACAGGCTCTTTTATAGGATAAGGGTGACAAACGAGCACACAGTCCACCTGATGGTAAGTGGTTGCTGCGGCCCACAGACATCTACATCTATTCTCGATTACGAATCAAAATACATATGCGTTGTCACCCGCGAGGACTTAAATGTAATGCCTCGTTTCCAATAAAAAGGGTCTGCAATTCTCTACACTCACCATACGAAACACAGCAGCGTTAAGCTGCTATTTTACGTTGGTATTCTGTGAGAGCGTGGTCCAGCGTACAAGTTTTGGCCTTAAAATATCAAAAACAAGCTGTTATTTTGTAAATGAAGACATTTAATATTTTGAAATGATGTGACCAACTCACAGTGTACCTGATCGTAAGTGCTTATTGCAGTTCATGGACATCTGAAGCTATCTTCAAACAGAGGAAGCTACATGCGTTGTCACCTCTAAGAATTAACACAGCCATAGCCTGTAATTATATTGACGCTCTATACCCTTCCGAATGGAACATAGCAGTGCATAAAGGAATACATGCCTTGGGGATAGAAAAAGTTTTTTTTTAATACTACACTATTAAACATTCCTAATATTCCCTTAAACCATTTCTGGTAAGCTTAAAATGGCGGATTCGAACCCACGACCTTTCAATTTTGCGGTCCACGCCCTGCCATTAGGCTACTGACGCTTCTAAAACGTAAGAAGGTTGTGCCTACCCAGACAGAATCCCAGGTAGAAAAGGAGTCCTGCTGCCAAGTAAATTTAAAAATGTATTTATGACAACATACAGTGACAAAAAACAGTAACAGAAAAAAAATCTTTTTCTTTTTTCAGCGTGATGGGAATCGAAAATAGTTGAAGTGTAAGTCAATCATGCATAACGAATAAACAATAAAGTTTTTGTATCGAAACATCTGGTTTTATTTATCCGATCAATCATACAGTGCTTTTAGAACTTCTATTTGAGAATTTCTGTATATAGCTGTTGCTTATTCTGTTGCTATATCATATTTTGGGAGTGGTTGGAGTGGGTCTTGTTTGGCGACTGCCTTGTTAGTCTTGTAGTCGTAACTGCGCCTGCTTATGTAGTATCGGGCTCAAATTCCGGGTCAGGTCAAAAATCAAAATTTATTGGGTTTATCCGCCAAGTAATTTTAATTACTAGCACCCGGGGTCAGGAAGTCTCCATGCCTCAGAAAGCACGTAAAAACGTTGGTACTACACTTGATCTCTCTCCGGTTGTATCTATGCCGTTCCATTGGACTATGAGAACGAATGAATAGAGATGACACAAGTGCTTGCACACACACTTGTGCATTATAATCCCGTCACGCACAGATGACCAGTCTTTTTTTATAGGATAGGGTGACAAACGAGCACACAGTCCACCTGATGGCAAGTGGTCGCTGTGTTCCATGGACATCTACATCAGTCCCCAATAAAGAAACAAAATGCAGATGCGTTTTCACCTCTGAGGACTAAGATGGAATGCCTCTTTTCCAGTGAAAAGGGTCTGCGGTTCTCTACACTCATCATACGAAACACAGCAGTGTTAAGCTGCTATTTTACGCTGGTATTCTGTGAGAGCGTGGTCCTTCCCCGGTCGAGCCGACTCATTCGTGCTACAACTATACTACTAATATTAGTAGTATAGTTGTAGCACAGTTATATAACTGCAGCATAGCTCTACCGTGTATAAAACCAGTCTCCATTGAGACTAGTCGCCATGACCAAAATAATGTTTGATGACATAATTATTATTTAAAAAAAATAGTATTTGACTACTCGGTAGCGCCGCCAACAAGACGTATGTCTACGACACAGAGGTTGCAGACTCTAATCGTGCTCAGAACAAAATATTTTTTTATAGAAATAAGGTGACAAACGAGCACACAGCCTACTCTGATGGTAAGTGGATGTCGTGGCATATAGACATCTACATCTACGGAGGGGCACACTAAAATGATCGGGAATAGAATATTTCGGATTGGGTTACAATAAAACCTTTTTTAGAATATGAATACTGGCCTCTTAGAATATTAATGATATTCAAACAATTAAAAAATTTTAATAACAAAAACTATGTTGGCTTAAAGTTGACACGTCGTTAACAGAAATGGAGCTCACGCGTGAACATTTCCGTGCCATAATTTACCACAATTTTTGTCGCGGCTTATCTCAAGATAAATGTCTCAGCGAACTTGTTTCGATTTATGGTATGTTGAAGCACCGAGTTAAACGATAATATACTGCTGGTATGCCGAGTTCCTACGCGGTCGTGTGTCACTCAGCACTGTTTCTTCTGCAGGTCGACCAAGAACAGTGGTCACGCCTGAAAATATCGCAGCTGTGCGAACTATTATATTAGATGACCGTCATGTAACATACGAACAGCTTCGGGCTGTTATCAGTATCGGAATGACTGCAATTCAGTCGATATTACATAATGAGCTGTGTGTAAGAAAGCTAGTTTCCCGCTGGGTTCCCCATAATTTGTCCGAAGAGCAAAAGGCGACTCGTGTAGATTAGTGCCGGAATACTCTGCAACGCTTCAACGGAGGAAAGTCAAATGCCGTTTATAATATCGACTCGGGTAACGAATCATGGATTTATTCTGTACAGTCCTGACCTGAGCTCAAACGATTTCTTTACATTCCCTAGAATGAAAGGTTTACTACGCGGTCAACGCTTTGAAGATCCCGAAGCAGCTGTGGAAGCGTACAAATCAGCCATTTTGTCAAAATCAACTTCAGACTGGAATTACTGTTTTAATTATTGGTTTGCACGAATGGAAAAATGCATTATGTTGAAGGGAGAATACTTCGAAAAACAATAAAATACAATTTCGTATAGCTAAATTGCATGCAGTGCATGTAGTTTTTCTTATTACCGATCATTTCAGTGTGCCCCATGTATATTCAATTAAGTATCAAAATACAGATGTGTTGTGGATTAATGTGGAATGCCTTATTTCCAGTAAAAAGAGTCGCTGGTTCTCTACACTTACCACGAAACAATTAACCTATTTTATTATATATATACATACATACATACATATATATATATATATATATATATATATATATATATATATATATATATTATATATATATATATATATATATATATATATATATATAGCTACTATTTTACACTGATACCTATTCGTGCTACAATAATAATATGGCTGCAATTTGGCTCTATCACGTAAGTCTTTGTTTGGCATTAAAAATAAATGTTCCGGGTTCAGGTCGGTGTAAGTAAATCGCCTCCATGATGCACTCGAAACTTGGTGTGACTGGTTCTGGGTAACGTTTAAATAAAGCCAAAACATAAAATAAAGACATAGATGTAAATATCGACAACAAACGAACGTACAGCCCACCTGTTGGTACAAGTATGTTGTAACGTCATATACAACCGTCTTAGATGAAGAATTATTATTATTATGATGGGGTATCTATGAATTATTCTCATCTGGTTGGGCTGTATGAATATATCATTGGAAATGAAAATGATAAAAATACATAAATATCAATAAGATAAAGTACTTACTTACTTATCGTCACGCACAATCCCTGACGGGGTAGCCAGAGAGAACAGATCGCCAAGTGTCACGATCCTTACATACCTCTTTCGCTTCTTTCAGATTCATCATCTTCTTCATACATGCACGTCTAGGTATCCGAGTACTCTTGACCCTCCCCTCTTCGAGCAATTTGCTCACATGGTCTTCGAAAGTTAGTCTCGGTCTACCTCGACACCTTTTAATATTAACTTTCGCGCTATATATTTTCTTCACCATTCGGTCTTCACTCATTCGCTCAACGTGCCCAAACCATCGAAGCACGCCCCTATCAATTTTTGTGATAAGGTCATCTTTCAAACCTGCCATATTGCGAATCTCTTCGTTTCGCTTTCGGTCGGCCATGGTAACGCCGCACATTTTATGAAGAGATCGCATCTCCACTGCATTCAACTTGCTTTTATGCTTCTTCTGGCATACCCAGGTTTCGCTGCCATATAACAAAGTCGGTACCAACACTGCGTTATGTCTTGCAAGGCGTGCACTCTTCACTACGCCTTGCCTTTTGACTAACGCAGTCAGGGCACCATTGACTTTGTTCCCGACAGCGACACGCCTGTCCACATCTAAATCACATCTTCCATCCCGGCTAAAAGCACTCCCCAAGTATACAATTTCATTTACCTGTTCTAGACATTCCTGATTTACCCATATTTCACACTTCGTTCTCTCTTCGTCCCTTTCAAATACCAGAACCTTAGTTTTATTAGCATTCAAGCGGAGACCTTTAATTTCACATTCCTCTTTCATACACGTGACTAATGCCTGCAGTTCTGCCTCTGATGGTGCAATAAGCACTGCATCATCAGCATACAGCAGACAATTTACTTTAATGTCACCCAATTTCACACCCAAACAGCTATCTTTCAGTTTCTGTAAACAGCTGTCGAGATACAGTATGAACAGCCAGGAAGACATGACACAACCCTGTTTTACGCCCGTTTGGACGCTAAACATGGGTGACAGGTCATGCCCTACCCGCACACAGGCTTTACAGTCAGAGTAAAGTGACTGCACAGCCCTTAGCAATCGACCATCCACACCATACCCCGGCAACAGTTCCCACATTTTCTTCCTTACAACCTTATCAAATGCTTTCTCAAGATCCACAAAAGCACAGAAAATCCTCTGGTTAGCAGCCAGAAGCTTTTCCGTGATCATGCGGAGAGAAAACATTTGATCCGTGCATCCTCTTCCAGGTCTAAATCCGCATTGTGCCTCCCATAGAAATCTTTACGATTTCTCTTGCATCCTACGTGTCAAAACCTTCGAATAAACTTTACTTGCTAAACTGGTCAAGCTGATCGCCCGATAGCACCCGCAGTCAAAATGTGAACCTTTACCTTTATATAATGGCACAATGACTGCGGATCGCCAATCATCCGGGACATCCCCCGTCCGCCAGCACAAATTGCACAGCAGATGAAAGCTGTCCCAGACGCGAGGCCCACCATACTTGACCATTTCAGCAGTAACTCTGTCTAGTCCCGCAGCCTTACCACATTTCAAACTTCGAATCGCATGTTCAATCTCTTTCATACTGATGACCTCAGTGTCATCGAGGTCCGGGTCTGGCGTACCAGTCTCGACGTCATCCCCGGATCCCTCACTAAGATCATCACACGCATACATTTCTCTATAAAATTCGCTCCATCGCTGCATGACGTCCGATTTTTCTGAGAGGACGTCATTAGTTCTCGAAAGCACTTTGTTCATTCTTAAGGCCGTCGCACCACTTCGGGTCCTTCCAACCTCTTTCCAGAAGAGTTTGGAGTTCTCCTTAAAGTTGTGCGACAACCTTTCGTCCGCTTCCATTCTACACCTTTCACGCACTTCCTCAATCAATGCTTTCGTGTGAACTTTCTGCAGCTTATATCTTTCTTTCATCTTCTCTCTCATATCCTTATCATTACTAGAGGCCAAGTAGTCTAACCATGCTTTCTCCTTCTTCTTTACAGCTTCTTTCACTTCATCATTCCACCATGCATCTCTTCTTTTACTACTGCCTCTTTTAATCGTTCCACACACTTCTTCCGCTGCACTTACCATTCCATCCCTAAGGTTCTGCCATGTTCTTTCAACACATTCTTTTCTGCCATCGATGTTGTCAAGCTTTTCGGCTACCCTCGCATGATATTTGTCCCTAGTATCCGCTTCCTGAAGCTTCCAGCTTCGGATGCGACAGACCGACTGTGGTTCTGTTACTGCCGTCCGGTAGCGCCAACCCGCGAACAGACCCCTAAATCTAGTAATCACTAGATAGTGATCCGTTCCCAGGTCAGCACCCCTGAACACTCGCGTATCCATCACCTGTTTTCGCAGTCGGTCATCCACCAGGAACAAATCGATCATACTTCTCTCATTCTTACTTTCTCTAGTATACATATGGATCTTCTTGTGATTAAACATAGTGTTTGTCACAAGAAGACCCTTTTCCTTGCATACCGCCAGTATAAGCTTGCCAGCATCATTAATCCTTTTATCGCCAAACTTTCCAAGCACCGACTCGTACCCTGGTCGAGCGGTACCAACCCATCCATTCAAATCACCACATACAACAATTCTTTCGTTTCCCCTAGCCAAATCTAGAACTTCTCTTACATTTTCCCAAAACTCCTCCAGCTCAGCCCTGGACGACGAAGCTACCGGCGCATAAACAGCCAAAAGGAATAACTTCGTCAGTCCCAATTTAAAGCGAACCCAGAGAAGTCTTGAGTTCACAACCTTATATTCAGTCATAACATCGACCAACCGAGACGACAACAGCACCCCCACTCCCTGGCGGGCGCTCTCGCTCTCCGGGACTCCGGACCATAGAGCTAACGCCCCGCCAGGGAGCTCTTCAGTACCACTGCCCTTCCGTTTGGTCTCCGACATACACACGACATCTAATTCTCTTTCTTTCATTATTTCGATCAACTCATTCGTCTTATCTCTCATGCCTCCTCTAACATTCCACGTGCCAACTCTGCACTCTGTCCTCCACCTTCCGCCGTGTTGGGCTGTGCGTGACGGGTGGCGGTCCCCATCGCCGCTTTGCACGCTGCATTCCACACCAACGGGGACGAGCTGGTGTGCGTCGCCTTGGGGGGACGCCCTAACCCTCGTTGACATGGGTGCGCAGCTAAGTAGAATTGCAGCCCTGAAAAGGGCTGGCAGGGGTCGCGACGAACACGCTTCTACAGTGACCTACACAGTCCTCTACAGTGACTACTTCAGTGTTCTACAGTGAAGATAAAGTAAATACATAAAAATACATAAATAAATAAAAACCCAACCAGATGTAAACTCTCGGCAGGGGAGACCAAACGGCCGAGGTTTAGTGGGGAAGGGAAAGAAACCTGCGGGCGGTATCGAGGAGCACTGCCTTCTGCATTTGAGCTTGGAGCGGTTCGTCACGGACTATTATTATTATTTGGAGCATCTATATAGTTTACTCATCTGGTTGGGCTGTATAAATATATAATTGTAAATGAAAATGATAAACATACATAAATATTAACAAAATAAAACAAATACATAAAAATACATAAATAAATATTATTATTGTTATTAATAGCCTTGAATGTCCCACTGTAATTTTGCGGGATGATGAATAGAGAAGATAATGATGATATCATCATCATCATTACAGCCCTTCACAAGTCCACTGCTAAACATAGCTCTCCCCTAAGGAATCCCACAAATCACGGTCCTGAGCCTGAGCAAACCGCATCCATCGACTTCCATGATGATGATAATGATGATGATGACTATTGATATAGTAAAAAAATGAGTTTGGGTGCGATTCGGTCTCTTTCAATTAATATCTCTAGTAATATGATATTGCGTACTTAGAAATTTTAACCTTTAAGAAAATTCCGTGTCGTTAGAGAATCTTGTATCCTATAATCCCGTGAGTTTCGTAAGAGGTAAATAATAAAAAAAAAAACGAAATAATGGCAAACATCGATCAAGCAATTCACGGGGAGGCCTATGTTTGGTAGTGGAATTTCGACGTGATGTAATGAATGAAAACAACTTAAAAGGTAAGTTATTAAATTAATTCAAAGGTTAATAATATACCTCGTTCGAAGTGTACGAAGAATAGAACAGAATAGAATAATTTTTTATTCAATATTGATTATTGCATAATACTTATTGAAAGTAATTTTTTATTTACCACCGGTTCGGAAAATACCTCAGTCCTGGGAAGAACCAGCAAGAAACCCAACAGGACTTGTTTTTTCAAACATATTTCACTTAACAATAATTTCGTTTATACAATTTTTAAATGATTTTTCATAGAACCAGCATCATGGCAATCACCTTATTCCTAGGGGTTATTTTCATTAATGTATTCCTTGATATTATAATAAGCCTTTGTGTACAGTTTTTCTTTAATAAAACTTTTAAACTTGTTTATTGACAAACTTTGAATATGTTCTGGGATTTTCTTGTAAAAGCGTCTACATTGCCCCATAAATGAATTACTGATTCTGTGAAGTCTAGTAACTGGCATTACAAGCTTCAAAGGGTATCATCTTCATTAAATCAAAGGACCAGACTAATCGATATAGTGCAATGGGTCAGTAAGCTGAAGTAGAAATGGGTCGGCCATGTACTCGTAGCTCGAAAACCGATAATTTTTATTCAATATAGATTATAAATAATACTTATTGAAAGTCACTCTTTTGTTTAATTTACAACTGGTTCGGTAAAAACCCTCGGTCCGGGGAAGAACCAGCAAGAACTCCAGCAAGACTATTTTTACTTATTTTTGTGTGGTTAATGGCTTATGGTGGGTAATAATAAGGAACACCAATAATACATATACGAGTCGATTGGGCATTAATACAACAACATTCGACTAATTAATCAAAATTACCATGCTTGTGTGATTAAGTCGTTTCCACGAATATAATATGCATTTATTACACATATAAATCTATCTCTGAAATCATTCTGTCTATTGATGAAAGAACAATAAAATCCGTTGGGTAGTTTAAAATATCTAAGCGTACAGACGGCGGGAAGCGACTTTGTTTTATACTGCGTAGAGATAACCGCAATTAACATTAGTTACTAGTACAGGGCAAGTCCGGTTACTATTTTTCGTAATTTTGTTGATGAGTAGTGAATCATTATAATCAGTCCACTTCTGTCTTTACGATCGAAGCGAGTACAACTAGACGCTGGGATCGCACTTTCGGATCACGTTATATCATAAAAAGCTGCTCGCCATGACTTGTTTGGACTTAATATATTACTAAACTTAGAATATTAAATCATTATTTAATATTCTAAATTTACTAATATATTAAGTCTGCCCAAAGGAATGCTACATATTAAAAATATTAATATATAATATTAATTTTTTTGCGCCTAGAAGCAATTGGAAAGTGCTACCCCGATACGCGAGGAGGTGGTAAATACTTTATGCATACCACGACAGCCGGTCTGTCGTGGTTATGCGGGACTCACTGTATCTAACTATCCTAACCGGGAGCCTAAGTGATACCCGCTAAAAACCATCTTTACGGGATGGGCAGAAACCGTTGAGGCCTCTCTGCCGAATCGGAAACGACCCTCTTTAGGGAAAAGACGGCGCTGAGGAAAAGAGGGCGCAGTCGTAATATTAAATTAGTTAATTTTTTTATAGGACAGGGTGACAAACGAGCACACAGTCCACCTGATGGTAAGTGGTTGCTGTGCCGCATAGAAATCTACATCCATCCTCGTTTGCGAATCGAATACAGATGCGTTATCACCCGTGAGGACTAAGATGGAATGCCTCTTTTCCAGTAAACACGGTCTCCGGTTCTCTACACTCACCATACGAAACACAGCAGTGAGTATTCTGTGAGAGCGTGGTCCTTCCCCGGTTTAGCCGATAACTTCGTGCTACAACTATACTACTAATATAGCTGCTGCATTGCTCTACCACGTATATAATTATCGTCTTAGGGTTGTATTTTGTGGGGGTTTTGAGTGCTAACCTAACTTCTATTTGCATATCACTGTCTCTGACGTTTACGTTGTTCGCGTTCAACAAAATTTAAGAAATACTAGGCGGTAGGATTATTTTCTGCCTTACATTTATCGTAGCTAGCTAGAGCCTCTTGCCTGTTTCTGCTGCCAAGCAACAGTGACTGTACTTCTATGGTTCGGTCTGACGGATATAGATAGAAAGTATAACTACAGACTATGAGATGTTTGGTCTTCAGTTGTGACAATGCTCTATAGCCTTCTTTATTTGAAATTAGTTGCTGGTCTCCATGATCAGCAGAGCCACTAACATCATCATCAGTATCATCACAACGTCTCCATTGCGTAGACTGTAGGTTCATTTGTCACTTTAAAACTATAGGAAAAAAGATTGGAAACCAGTTTTAAAGCTAACACGGCGTTAGGAGGAAAAAAGAAATAATGCGTATGTCCAGTTCGTGTAAATTACGTGTCTAGTTATTAAGAAAGCAACTAATAAAATTAATCGGATACAGAAAAAGAAATCCCCGGCGCTACGTCACGTGTAATGCCTGTCATCTTATTCTGCAAGAATAACACTGAGGTTATCAACTTCTGAGCATTGTATAACTCGACTGATTAAAAGTCATCAACCGAGTTCACTGTATACTTTATTAATAGGACATAAAATTATGTTATTAGAACAAAAATAATGCTTAGTATAAGTTTTAATAGCTCAATTAATTATCATTTTTGATACGATGTAGGTAGTTGATGTTTAATATGGTTACAAGGAAAATCGATATAACGAATTTTTTTAGTATCAATTATCATCAATTTATAGAATTAGGTTTACAGGGAAAAATAGAACATAAATGTTACTTAAAACTAGTTTTACGGATTTTATCGCTTATTTTATATTCCCGACGTTTTGAGTATTTTATAGCACCCATGGTCTCCTCCTTTCTTCCTTTATGGGGGTTACGATGAATTCGCCAATGACATGTTACATGCGAAAGGGTTTAATTGGGACACAAACTCTGCTTAAAAAGGGAGGGGGGACGGGGGGGGGGACTGAGATGTTTGACTTCCCAATGTCATAGTTAACCACGGCTACCTCCAAATTAAAAAAATGTTAATTTTTGTTCCGATCTAAGCAGTACGAACTAACAGTATCTTGAAAATTTGCAGTTGTATGCTTGGGTTGGGATTTAATTTTGATTGGAATATAAAATGAGTTCATATACGCGATAAAATCCGTAAAACTAGTTTTATTTAAATGTGTAGTGTTCGCGTAAATATAAGAAATCGTTATAAATGTAACTATTAAATACATTTAACAAATATGATGAACGAACATTAATCTGTGATTTGTTGTAGGATTTGAAATTTATTAATCAAGTAAATAAACTTCGTTAATATACGTTATAGTTTTGTAGCTTAAGTAAACAACTTGCAATGAAACTGCGTCAGTACAGTAATACCTGCTTAATCTGAAGTCAAATATGGTCATCACAAAGAGACACAAGTAGTAGTAATAAAATGGCTTTCGTAGCTGTAAGACGTTGGTTGAGTTTATTGATATTATGTCTATTTCAAATTGTTAGTTCGCAAAGTGATTATGAGATTCCTAAAGTGACGATCGAGGCGATTAAGCCAAAGGGATTTAGGGTATTCATAAAAGGTAAACCTATTTCATTGTTAATATTTAAGTAAAAACAATCAATCTTTAAGGAAAATATGTATATATAACACTGCGCTGTTTACAACTTTTCAATTTTTAAGTTGGTACATTAGCTGTATTTTGCTCAGACTGACGTCAAAAATATTGATGGAATACATAGTACTATATAAGACTTGTTCTTGGGTCGTTATTTAAATTGCACGATGGCGCCATCGACGATGTTTATATCTATCTGTTTAACCTCTTTAAATGACTTTTTTTTTAGTTTGTAGAATTTTGAGATATATTTTTTACTTTTGGTCTTATAAGAAACAATTCAAAGCCTTCAACTGTGTTTTGTAGAAATAAATTATAAAAGATAAGGACTGCCTCACATCGTCCCGTGGGTGTCGTTACGTTTGTTTCCCTCAGCAGCGTCTTCGTAATAACAATTAACAATAAAAAAATTAAAAACCGCTACTACTCCGTAAAAAATTACTAGAACTTAATTATCTATCGACTAATTTGTACTTAAATAATAAAACTAAACTAAATAAAACGATAAGAAAACTAAAAAAAAAACTGTTGGTGAGTAAATCCAATTGATTTTTTTCAAAGTAGTTTAAATACACAAGTATTCACTAATAACCTTATTATACTTCCAATTTTCCAATAATTTTATACCAAACTTAATTCAAAAAAAAGTTTGAAAAATCCAAAGTGCACGACTCATAAGATCATCATGTCACTCCATAAAGTCTGTATACATCCTACTTACTTTTAGTACGTACTACTATTATTTATTTTGTGCTTTTAAAATATTGTAATAAAAGTCTCTGATTATTATAATAATCAAGTATGTATGAAATTTGGTTTTACGAATATTTGTTATTAGTAGAGCGATCTTTTTGAGCCGCTGCAAACAACCGATACAGTATCCACTCATGACTGCGGCTGATGTCGGACTGAGTGAAGTAGTCTATTTAATAAAATAAATCACACAAGGCTGCTAAGACACCGAAAATGTTGACATTTTGCAGCCGAAAAATATTAATTATAACTAAACAAAACAAAATTAAACTGCCATTTACATTCCATGGCTTCCTAGATGATAGATGAAGAGGTTAAAAAATAGATTGAGTTAAACAATGGATATTTTCAAAAGTTATTGTGCTTGCCACTCCATGCGGACTTGATAAATCTACACCATAAGCCACTAAACCACTATATTATGTAAAAATAGCAATTAATCGATTAAAAAAAAATTAATAAGTTCAACAATCATTTGTCTTTCTGACAATGTGCTTTTTATATAATTTCTATGTTAAATATGATTTTTAGATACAATTTTATGCGACAAAGATTTGGAATCTTGATTTTTAGGCGCTAGTGGAACATACCTACGCGCTTTACGCTTAAGGCATGCAATAGAGAAAGAGGGAAAAGAGAATGAGAGAGAGAATGACATCGACTATAAATAAATAAAATTTGAAGAATTACGGAACAAAAGTCATTATTAACCATTATAAGCGTATTTTTCAGTTGAGGGATGAAATAGGTACAATATCCACAAACACGAAAACGTTAAAAAAAACCTTGTCAAAAAGAAAAAACCGGGTTCTGAATCTAAATCCCACAAATATGAGAATATTTAAATTAGAATTAGCAACGTCGTAACATAATTCGTTTTATTCTAACAAAATTACATTTCATTGACAAAGATTGGATTAAATGTCAATATATCCATATCAAGTCGAGTTTTCTCGATCATTTCATTTTAGTACAATGAACACAAATTGTTTTGATTACAACCTGTTAAACTGAAAGAGGTTAAACAAGCACGTTATCTCATATTTTATTGATATCATGGCAATGTCAATGTTGGTTACATATTTGAATCAATTTCACAATCAAATTTAGCGTCACTTTTATAATGCTTTAGCAAAATATTATTTTTAGTTAAACTAAATAAAAAAATATAGTTTATGAAAGAAAGAGGTAGATACAAGTTGCAATTTATGCTTGCAACAGCTCGCTCTGGATATGACCAGGATTACAGTAAATTAATACCAGTGCAAAATTATAGCTTAATGCTGATTTGTTTCGTATTGTGAGTGTAAAGAATCGGAGATTTTTTCCCGGTAGCGAGGAATTATATCTTAATTCTCAGAGGTGACAAGTGACAACGTATCTACATTTTGATTCTTAATAAAGGATAAATTGTCTTTGGGTCAAAGCCACCGCATTATATCAGCAAAAATATGGTAAATACCTATAGAAATAACTTCTTTAAAAACTCGAACATATTTTTTTATTAATTTTTTTTTAATTTTATATGGTTTTATTACCTCTTACTGACACTAGCCGATGTTAAAGCTAAGTAAAGCGGGGTCTTTGACAATCCTCTTACTTCCCATACAATGTAGACGTAATAAAACCACATACAATTTGCATACAATTATTTTTATTAAATAAAATTAAAAAAAAATTGTTCCAGTTTTTAAAAAAAAGTTATTTCTGTCCGTTTGAATAATGATGCTGATAACGTCCTTAACGGAAACCACAGGGTTTTTGTTACATATTGTATATAAAAGTTTTTAACTCATATAAAATTGTTATTTCAGATACACCAAAGTTAAGCCTATTCGCTTTTCAAGGACGAATAAATAAAGCTATAACACAAACTGATGTTGGCGATATTTCTGGAGAAGTGACTGCTCCAACTAATGGCAAGTGGATCTATGAAGATCCTAATGTACAGTTAAAGGTCGGTGACGTCATTTATTACTACGTTTTCGCTGTATACGACCGGAAAGGATATTTAAAGGATAATCTTAGCTTTACAGTAACAGGTACGTTAGACATTTCGAGACTTCATGGGCTCACTTTCATTGGTCTTTAACTCGGCTGATACACAGCATAAGGAAAATTCCCACATGCAGGGACTTTCCCGAAGTGGGGACTTCTCGCAAGCGGGGTAGCAAATAATGAAATTAGCAGGTCATTAAGGTAGTCAATACTCCGTGCGGGGATTCCCTATAGACGGGGTAATGACCAATGAAACACACCAGTCAATATTCGGCATGCGGTAACCCATCATCTTGCTTTACAAAATGTGATCGCTCTTTCTTTAACTCAGTCACACGTGTTTTGATAGACTATACACATGTAGTATATATACGGGATTTATTTCATGCGACATATAATTACTTTCCCCTAAATATGAAACATTTTTTTGGATTTCCATTTTAAAATTTGTTGTTACATTATTTGTGTTAGCAATTTAGCTCAGTATTTGAAATATCAAGCTTTAAATTACATGTCTGTATGCGGAATCCATTAACAGTGTTCTAACATGTCGAAAATATGAGCATAGTTATTGTTGATAAGCAGAAAATGCATTTATATTATTTCAATAAACTTTTAGAATTAGTTGATGTCAATAGCCAAGCGCCAGTGCAAACGGACTGTAGGCCTACTGCCACTGTGGTGCGCATCGGAACCGCATGCGCTGGTCAGACAATATTTGAAGACAATTTTGACAGCCTTCGCGAGGACTTGTGGCAAATTGAACAATATATACCTGATCAACCTGTAAGTATGGAAGCTAGATACCATTAACCATCAATTCGTAGAATGATTACCGTCGAAAAAAGAAACTAAACAATGACCTAGCAGACTACGTTATCCCATTTCAAAGTTATTGCTACTTTCAGTGCTGATTTGAGATTGAGTGATTGAGATTTGGACCTCCCCCATATATTGCCTCATATTGGGCTTTTGTTACGCTTGGCAAAAGGTTTGGCATTTTATTTATTTTAGAGTTGGTATCAGGAAAATGCTGCTGCCCATTTCGTGTTTAATTTACTACTTTCTAAAAAAATACGTCAGCTCGTCAGTCATGTCAATTTTTTTTAAATAATAGGAGGATGACTCTTGTTTGAAAGGTATCAAAGCTTACTTTTATATACTGTTATCGTTACTATTTGTCAATAATAATAATATTTATTGGGTAATAAGTACATTGTAAATTGATACAGTGTTATAATTGAGAACTCCTTTTAAATATTTAAGTACTGTTACAGTATATCAAAAGCTTCTGCTGAACATAGACTTGCATTATAGATAGAATCATATTTGCCACAGTTGCCATGCTGGGCAAGAGTATTGACAACCGCAGTTTTGATAAAGAATGATGGCTATATAACTATCCGCTTGGGTGAAAAAAATGAATGCTTGATTTTTTTCACCCTTAAGGGTGTAATGTTTTGTTCTTTTTATTGCCTACTAATTTAAATAGTAGCACCCTTTAAATTAGAAGGTAGTTTCTAGATTCTTAGTATCCCTCTAGGTGTAACGTCTTCGCTGATTATGAATTAATATCAGTTCATAATCAGCGAAGATATCGCGTAACATACTGGGTGGCGATTAGGTTATCACATTAAATAACACAGCGGTATTTACAAGTTCATATATGTCGATTAAAATAATAAAATAAGCAATTCTACCAAAAATTAAAAATGCATCTTTCAAAAAAAGTAAATAGCGTAAAAATTGACACGAAATAAATCACCTTGATAATATTAGTTTACTGACCAGAAGTGACATGTAATAGCCGTAACGGTGCGGCAGGTACGCAGTGCTCACGCGGCATCGACATAGGTAATTATTTACCCACACTTTCCCGTTCATAAGTAATTAGGCAAAAAACGAAAAAGAGGGCTATTGCGACTAGAAAATTAATTGCTATATATTTTTTTTAGTTGTGTATGTTCCAACAACGTTGTATAGGATAAATCTTTTCATTTAATGTGAAACTTTATCGCCACCCCGTATACACAAAAAATACAGACGTATTAAGAATTTCCTTGTTGGAAACGGTGAAAAATTTAATGCTTATAATTACTTTCAGGAATATCCATTTGTATCCTATCAGCGACCTCCAAATGCTCAAACAGTGTCAGTAGAGAATGGATATTTGCGTATTGAGCCAAAACTGCAACAAGAACAGCCCGGCTTCAACAATGAATCATTGTATTCGGGCACTTTAAATCTGTTTAGTGGGTAATTATTTCATTATATACGTCTTCTGATATGTATATAAATATTATATTACATACATACATACATATAATCACGCCTCTTTCCCGTAGGGGTAGGCAGAGACCACTTCTTTCCACTTGCTACGATCCTTACATACTTGTTTCGCTTCGTCCACTTTCATTATTTCCTTCATACATGCTCTACGGTTTAGGGTACTCTTGACCTGGCCTTTTTTCAAGACGTCCCTGATTTGGTCTAGAAATGTCCGCCTAGGTCTACCCCTTCCAACACTTTCATTCACACTCGCCTTATACACTTTTTTCGTCAATCGTTCTTCATTCATTCTCTCGACATGATCAAACCATCTCAGCATACCTTTCTCAATTTTTGTCACTACATCTTCTTTCAGAAGGAAGGAAACGTTGTGGTCTGAAAGAAGAAAATATTATATTATATGTTGTAAGTAAATAATAGTATATTATAATGAGGAGCGTAGGAAAAAGGAAGTGTTAAATGCAATTGAAAATGAAAGAGAAACTAAATAGAGTTCAACATGACATAGTCAATCTCAGTGATTTATGATAGATATATACTGTGATAGTCAATGCGTCTACCAATCATAGCGATTATACAACGAGAGATAATTTTAGTAGTGAACTGTTATGACTTGATGATGAAGAAGATGCAGTTATCTATTGAAGGTCATTATATTTTAAAACGGTATCAAGGGATATAAATCTTACACCCGCTAATCTAAGAGAAACTAGCAAACAATATTGATAAGATGTTTATTTTATAGAAGGTGAGATTAACGACCAAACAACTCACCTGATAATAAAATAATATCGCCAGTCTTTAACAAAAGAGTAGGTCTCTAAGTCGTATCGGTCCGGAAAAACTCCTGCGACAGTAAGTTCCAAAATGTGATCATGCGTGGCAGAAATTCCTTGTAAAATGCACGGTAGTAGATAGTCAACCATCGAGATGACATCATCTCCATGGTTGGCAGCCTCACGAGATGTAGTTTAGATTTCTACCACAGTGTACGACTACCTCACCCCGGCCAATAGATGAGAACAGTATTATATGTAAAGCCAAACCTGCGCATTGTAAAACTGCAAGCGGTGAACCGGCTTGAAATACCATCCTTTTCTACTGAGCACACCAAGCTTTCTAAAGGCCAATTCAGTTCTCCCTTTCGAGAGACTGTAAAACTATATGATACTCGATATAATTTTTTATAGGATAGGGTGACAAACGAGCACACAGTTCATCTGATGGTAAGTGGTTGCTGTGGCCCATAGACATCTACATCTATCCACGATTACGAAACAAAATGCAGATGCGTTGTCACCCGTGAGGACTAAGATCGAATGCCTCGTTTCCAGTAAAAAGGGTCACCGGTTCTCTACACTCACCATACGAAACACAGCAGTGTTATGCTGCTATTTTACGCTGGTATTCTGTGAGAGCGTGACCCTCTCCTCTCCGGTCGAGCCGACCCATTCGTGATACAACTATACTTCTTATATAGCTGCAACATGGCTCTACCACGTATAAAATATGTTGAGATAATAAAATAAATGGTTAAAATGTAAATAAAACTGAATTTTCAGGTGTACCAGGACGGCAGAAGCTTGTAGAGTCAGAGCATGGGGCGCCAGTATTCTGCCACCAGTTGTAAGTGGTCGGATCACCAGCAAAACCTTTGCCTTTACTTATGGCCTTGTGGAAGTAAGAGCCAAACTACCACTAGGAGATTGGCTTTATCCAGGTAATAATAATAAAAATAGAATTTTTAGTTTCAGCCAGCCGGTTGCATCTATTGTTTTTGTTATGAATAAAAAGAAATTAAATTAAATATATTCATTTATTCAACTTAGTCGGAGTGTATAACTGGTAAGATATGTAGGAAGACGATGGATGATGTCTCAGGACCGTGTTTTGTGGCCTTTTCACCTTTGTTCAGCAGTAGACTTGTGAAAGGCTATAATGATGATGATTATGATGATAATTCGATGTAAGAAAATACAATAATGTTTGTCAAATCTGTTTTATTTTACAAAATCTACTATAGAATTACAAAGATCACATCACATCATATCAACAACCTTTTAGACTTCAAAATTAGTTTACTTAATTATAAAGTTTGAACATAGGTTTTTCCAATAAAGAGCTATTTGATATTCATCATTATCGTCGCTATTTGATATAATCATCATCAGTCCGTTAAATGGACTACTACTGGATATGGAACTCTTCCGATATTAAGATGGTATGACTTAATCGTCACGCTTGACTGCGAATTGACGATCGCAGTACTAGATCTCTCGCACCTTTGACGCTGCTTACCTTTACCGATCTGGGTGTTATATGTCCGGTGTATCAAGATGTAAATAATACGACCTATCGAAAACCATAATAATTTCCAGTGCTCACATCTTATGACATCCATGGCTTAGTCGATAGCTGGAAATTCATCCCTCAATACTGAATCAAAACCACGTGCTGGTGAAGTTGACATTTGAAGAATAAAGTCGGCACATTCCCACATTCCCTCATTCACCATACAAAACAATACCTACACAGAAGTCAAAAATTTACATCGAATCTTTAGTTTTTCTTGTTTAGTGTTAATTGTTGACGTCTTTATTATATAGTCGCACGAAGTGTACCTAAAGTTAAAGCTATATGGTTAAATGTTAAATTAAGGGGAGTCTGGTGATTAGTCACACCAGTCTTTCCTAGTACCATGCCCTCTCAAATTAAAATAGTTATAACTCAAATTGTCTATACTAATATTATGAAAAGACAGTGCTAATTTCTTGAGTTTGTGTATACCTAGAGAGTAATCTCCGAAACCACTGCACATATTTGGAAAAATTCTTTGACCATTTGAAAGGTATGTTAATCCAGATGGACAAAGGCTAAAAGTGATAATAATATAGGTTATAACTATGTCGGAAAAAGTCGTGCCTCTTAAGAGCTTTCATAATGTGCAAATAGTCAATAGTTAACGTTACATGATAATAATGTATGACTGAATTGTTCCTCTAAAATGTTCTAAAAAAAAAACTGGTTTTTTGATGATTTTTGCGCTGTTAGCTTTTTGACTTTAACAGTGTCACCGCATTCGGGGCTCTTAAAACGGTGTTAATTTTAATTATTCTGCGTCTTTACTTGCGTAACGACGACGCTTAGGACAGTTTACAGTGCACGTAAATGAGTTATCTAACGGCCGTCCGAACAGAGAGTGACGGGCCTCGGCTCTGATGGCTAATTCGTATCGTTCGATGTTCGATGATTGTATGAGTGTACGCGGTGTGGAAAGATGTGCGGCGCGCCCGTCTACGGACTCGCTGTGTCCTATTCGTTGTTGTCGTAACTGTGTTTGTGGCACAAGGTGAGTGTGTAGTGTTTGTGTGTGAATGGCCGGTGACTTTCGCACCATGAGGCATAGAATTAAAGAAATGGCCCCGAGTTCCCGGCGCCCCTTAAATGGAGCAGGGGTGCGAAGAATCTCCGGGAGGAAAACCGGCGACGAGGTTCGCCACCCGTCACGTTCTGTCCCCCGGAGGGGCGAAAAGTGGATTGCGGAAGCCCGTCTGGCTACATTGAATGTATGTGGAGGAATGAATGATAAGATGGATGAAGTATGCGACATGATGCATGATAGAGGAATAGACGTGTTATGTGTAAATGAGACGAAACGGAAGGGAAAGGATGCTACTACACATGGCATGTATACCGCGTACTGGTCTGGTATAGACGAGACCGAGCGGGCATGCCAGGGAGTCGGTATCATCCTTTCAGAAAGAATGGGTCATTGTGTGAAAGAGTATGAATGTGTAAGCCCGAGACTGCTATGGATACGAATGAAAGTGGGCTTAAAGAAGTTGTTTGTTTTAGGGGTCTACGCCCCAGACATGTCTAACCCCACTTATATCCGAGAGCAGTTTTGGGAGTTGGTAAGGATGGTGCTAATGAAATGCAAGGTTAATGAAAATATTGTGATATTAGGCGATTTTAATGGAAGGGTTGGGGTGAGGAGGCTTGGTTATGAAAGGATATTGGGAACGTTTGGTGATGAAAGTATAAATGAGAATGGTGAAAGCCTTCTCGCCGTATGCGTGGAAAAGAGTATTTTTGTGACGAACACTTTCTTTCGTCATAAGAAGATTCACACGTATACATGGGAAAGAGGTGATGATAGAAGTATGATAGATTTCATAATTGTTGATGAAAGAATGAGGAGCGCGGTGGTAGATACAAGGGTTTACCGGGGCTCTAACGTAGGGACGGATCATTACTTGGTCTTATGCTGAATTAATGGTCTTTTCAGACGTTGGAGGCATCGGACATCTGTGTCTACCACTGCGTTACAGCGTATAAGAACAGAGAGGTTACAAGATGAAGGTGTGAGAGAGAAGTTCAAATATAGATTGAGAGAAAATATAAGTGATATGGCTGAATTGTGTATGAATGATTTAGACTTGGAGACTGTGTGGTATAATGTCAAGAAAGGTTTAGTGGATGCAGCTACCGAAGTATGTGGTGTAAGTAAGAGAACGAATAAAAGGCAAATTAACACGTTATGGTGGGATGATGAGGTACGGATAGAAGTTGAAGCAAAGAAGAAAGCATGGCTAGATTTATTAGCAACTAAGGCTAGTAACTCTAGCAGTATGAATGATGATATTGAAAGGAAAAAGACAGTCTTTAGACATCTAAATAAGAGAGTAAAAGAAGTAGTTGAAAGGAAAAAGCAAGAAAGAACGGATATGAATGATAGAAGAATATCGGATAACTTCCAGGCAAACATTAAACTGTTCTGGAAGCTCGTAAGAACTACCAGGGGACATTCAAAACAGCCTAGAATGAATGCTATACGAGACCAGAATGGCTGTATTCTGAATGACGAAGTTTTGAGTTTAAGGAGATGGAAGGAATACTTTGAAAGCGTGTTCATGAGTGATGAGACGTTTAAATTAAATGAAATAGAAATTCCGAAAGAAGAGAAAATAGATAGAGATATAAGTATAGATGAAATAATGAAAGCAATGAAAAGTATGAAAGCAGGTAAGGCAGCCGGTTATGATAGAGTATCTCTCGAAATGCTAAGGGCTGCAGAAGGAGTGGTGGCAGACCTGCTGTACACCTTGTTTAATTTATGTTGGGAACTTAAGCGGGTACCGGGAGACTGGTGCAAAGCCGTGATAGTCCCAATATATAAAGGAAAAGGATCACAGCAGGACTGTAAAAACTACCGCGGTATCAGCCTTCTTAGCATTGTGGGAAAACTGTATGCTAAGGTACTAATTGAAAGAGTTATGAAAGAAACTGATGGAAAAATTTGGGATGTGCAAGCGGGATTTAGAAAGGGAATGGGATGTACGGATCAGGTCTTTTCCATGCGCATGATCGCGGAGAAGTTTTTGGCCAAAAACCAAAAAGTTTTTTGTGCGTTCATAGACTTGGAGAAGGCTTATGACAGAGTGGACAGGGATGTGTTATGGCAAACACTGAACTCATTTGGGTTGAGCGCTGGTTTGATACAGGCATTGAAGGCTCTATATAGGGACTCTAGTGGTTGTGTCAGGATCAACGGGGCCTACTCGGACTGGTTTGGCATCCATAAAGGTGTCAGACAGGGCTGTGTGGCTTCCCCGTGGCTGTTCAACCTATTAAAAAGTTATACGAGCTTTATAATGAAAGATCATATAATAGTAGTGTTATATTTAGAGATTATGTAAAAACATATTCTAAAATATTTAAAAAAGTGTGCGCCACAGCTAAGGCTTTACATTTAAGTAACAAAATTAAAACTGCATCAAACAAAATTAAAATGACCTGGAGAATAATAAATAGTGAAACGGGCAAGGTCAAACCGCGCAACTCGGATTTTCAATTGAATATTAACAATAATTTAACCCGATCTGATCAAGAAGTTGCTATGGCTTTTGGGAAACAATTTTACTGATGTTCCTTTTTTGACAACTAAATCATTAAACTCTTCTCCTACTGTCGCCGAATCATTGCTTAAACAAAATGTAAAGGCTTGTTCAAATACTTTTAAATTCCATAGAGTACTGCCAAAAGATATCATTAAATATTTTAAAACTATTGATGTTAAGAAAACGGCAGATTTATGGGGGATTTCCGTTAAAGTTATTTTATCTATAATAGATATAATAGCACCTTATCTAGCCACTATATTTAATACAAGCGTCGAATATGGTGTGTTTCCTGATTTAATGAAACTTAGTAAAGTCATACCTTTATATAAATCTGGTAGTACATTAGACCCCGCCAATTTTAGACCAATTTCTGTACTACCAACAATTAGTAAAATTTTTGAAAAAATAATTTTAGATCAAATGTTAAGTTTCTTTAATATTAATAAATTGCTACATAGAAATCAATTCGGTTTTACAAAGGGTCGCTCAACAACTGACGCTGGAGTTGAGCTTATTAAACATATTTTTTGTGCATGGGAGAATTCAGAGGATGCTTTGGGTATATTTTGTGACCTTTCCAAGGCCTTCGACTGCGTTCACCATGAGACATTAATCAGGAAGCTACAGTACTATGGTGTCAAGAACACAGCGCTTAAACTTATAATTTCATATTTAAGTAATAGAATGCAGAAAGTTATTATTAATGGTAAAAGTTCTTCCGGCTCACCTGTACTAATGGGTGTCCCTCAGGGCTCAATTCTCGGCCCATTCTTGTTTCTAGTGTATATTAATGACTTACCTTCTATTGTAGAGGATAATCATGATATAGTATTATTTGCTGATGATACTTCTTTGATTTTTAAACTTAAACGTAAATCATTTAAATGTGACGAAGTGAATAATGCTATATCAAAATTAGTGCATTGGTTTAACGTTAATAATTTACATTTAAACGGAAATAAAACTAAATGTATTAAATTTACAACAACGAATGATAGAAATCTGAGTACCAATGTGTTTTTAAATGGGGAAGAACTGAGCCCTGTTGAATCCACTGTTTTTCTTGGCATCACTCTCGACGCAAAGCTTCAGTGGGGCCCCCATATATCCAAACTAGCAAGCAGACTAAGTTCTGCAGCCTATGCTGTAAAAAAGATTAGAGGTCTCACTAGTGTCGAGACAGCTAGATTAGTTTATTTCAGTTAATTTCATAGCATAATGTCTTATGGGATTTTGTTATGGGGACATGCGGCTGATTCAGAAACTATTTTTGTTTTACAGAAGAGGGCCATTAGAGCTATTTACAACCTAAAACTGAGAGAGTCTCTTAGAGATAAATTTAAAGAAATAAATATATTAACTTTGGCCTCTCAGTATATTTACGAAAATTTAATGTATGTTCACAAAAACAAAGGTAGTTTTAGTAAAAAAAGTGATGTGCATTCTGTAAACACTAGGAACAAACACAAGCTAGTGATACCAGTTTCTCGACTCCACAGAGTCAGTAATTCATTCTTGGGGCAATGTATACGCTATTACAACAAGGTCCCGGAAAGTGTACAGGCTCTCTCCATTAGCAAGTTTAAATGTTTTGTTAAGTTGAAACTGTATAAAAAGGGTTATTATAGTATAAATGAATACATGGTTGATAATAACCCCTGGGAATGAGGTGATCGCTTCCAAGCTGTTTCTAAAATAAATTTTGTACTTATATAGTTAGTACAACCATTATTGTAAAATTTGCTTTAAAAAAAAAGTCCCGCTGGGTTTCTTGCTGGTTCTTCCCAGGACAGAGGTTTTATTTTTCGAACCAGTGGTAAAGTAAAAAATGACTTTCAATAAGTATTACACATGTGATCTATATTGAATAAAAAATTATTCTATTCTATTCTATTCTATTCTATTCTATTCTATTCTATTCTATTCTATTCTATTCTATTCTATTCTATTCTATTTATGGACAGTTGTTTGGAAAATTTGAAAGCAGAAGAATGCGGGTTAAGAATGGGTGAGTTAACCGTCAAATGCCTTTTGTACGCCGATGATCAAGTCATACTTGCTTCGTCGGCAGCCGAGTTGCAAATGATGGTTACATTAATGAACAGGACATTAAAAGAAAAGGGAATGAAAGTGAACGCAAGTAAGACGAAAGTTATGGTTTTTGAAAGAGGAGAAAGTAAAACGATATGTGAAATAAGAATAGAAGGGGAGTTGGTAGAGCAAGTAGATGAGTTCGTGTATTTGGGATGTGTGTTTAGCAGAGATGGTAGATATGATAAGGATATAGAACGACGAGTGAATGCAGGAAATAGATTGAATGGGGCTCTACACTCTATTGTGAAAAGTCAGAATGTGTCCAAAAAGGCACGTTTGGCAATTCACAATGCTGTGTTAGTGCCTACTTTAATGTATGGTAGTGAAAGTTGGGTGTGGCAGAAGAAGCACGAGAGTAGAATAAATGCTGTAGAAATGCGGTCATTACGTAGTATGCTAGGGCTGAATCTGAATGACAGGGTGAGAAATAGTGTGATAAGAGAAATGTGTGGTTTGCAAGATGATGTTGTGACTAGGATTAAGAAAGGAATGCTTCGGTGGTTTGGTCATGTAGAAAGAATGAATGAGGAAAGAGTGACAAAGCAAATTTATGTTGCAGAGGTGAATGGCAGAGTCGGGAAGGGTCGCCCTAGGCCAAAGTTTATCGACCAAATTGGCGATATATTGAAAATGGGCCAAATTAAGAGTACCTTTAACCGACGAGCGTGTATGCGTAGGTATATGGATGTGGAGGAAGCGAGAGAGGTGTGTCAGGATCGTGCCAAATGGAATTCCATAGTCTCTGCCTACCCCTCTGGGTGACAGGCGTGAGTGTTTATGTTTATATGGCCGGTGACATTTTGTCGTCGGTATCTAGCGGAACGGAGGGTTCGATTAAAACGTTACGAGGCGACGAACGAGGCTTTCCGTGACGTTTGGTGTTGGAGTGACTGTGGCTGCGTTTACAACTAGCGGGTTTGGACGTGTCTCGGCTCTCTCGAAATAGCGCCGAGACATATCCTTGAGATACTTAGAGATCATCGGATGTTGACGATCTCTGTGTAAGTCGGAGTCTCGCTGGTACCACCGGGCTCCGGTGGCTATGCGAATAAATCTATTTTGGACGATTTGGAGATCGACGTGTCTATGGGCCGCGTGAGCGAAAACTACGGTTGCGTAAGACATAATAGGTCTTACGCATGCTTTGTACCGATGGAGCTTGTGTCTTAAGGACAGTTAGCTGTTTCTGTTAACTAGCGGGTGGAGGCGACTAGTGACGATTTTTGCTCGATTGCGAACATTGCGAATGTGTTTCGCAAATGTCACCTTCCTCGAATATGACTCCTAGATATTTGGCCGTTGGTTGCCAGGCGATCTGGTGGCTGTATAGGGTGATCGTACCTACCAATTTGTTGGGGTTTATGATTTGACGGTTGAAAGTGGAGATCCTTTGAATGAGTATTGCTACACTTTTCTCAGGATTCACTTCGATTCTCCATAAGTGGAACCAATCGCCTTAGCGGTTGACTGCTATTTGGAGCTTCTCAGTTAGGTAGTGATGAGCGACGAAAAGTGCAGTGTGATCAGGATGTCACTCGTGAAAAGTGTGAAGAGTAGTGGAAAGAGGACGGAGTGTTGTGGGACTCCAGCCTTGGGGGATCGCTTTGTGGAGCGAGTACCCTCTATTCGATAGCGAAAGTGGCGATTGGCAAGGAAGGGTCTGATGATGTGGGTGAGTCTATCAGGCACGTTGAGTTTATAAAGCTTGTAAAGCAAGCCGTCGTGCCAGACTTTGTCAAACGCTTTCGCGACATGGAAGAATATGGCACCGGTCAGGTGGTTCTGCGACTTTTGTGGTGGTGTGGTGGGAATCCTTTCAGAATGTATTCTGTATTTTTTTTGGTCGATGCACGAGTATTCGGGTCTGAAACCGAACTGCTCGTCTGGAAGAAGTTTGTTAGTGAAGAGGTGTTTATGAAGGCGATTTAATATCAGTCGCTCGTAAACTTTCCCCAATGTGCTGAGGTGACTCACTGGTCTGTAACTAGAGGCTAAATTGCACTGTTTCCTCGGTTTCGGGACTCCTATTACATCTGTTTCCGAGATTTCATGTTGTTCATGTTGCTAATGCCATTGGGGCTGGGTGCTGATTTCTTTTTATGGCTTTTGATTACTTCTGTGATTTCATTGGCAGTCACAGGATCTAAGGGGTTGCCCGCAGGTGGTAGTGCAGACTTACGATCGACCACCGCTTTGACCTCTGCAAGGTGAGCGAGATCTGTGGGTTCGCTGGAGGGAGTACATTGGCTCTCTAAACTATCCGCGAGGCACTTGGCCTTTTCAGAATCAAAGGCGAGATTGGGGTTTCCTGATGTGATGAGAGGCGGCATAGGTGAGGATTGTTCTGCTTTCAGAGCTCGCGTCAACTGCCAGAAGGCAGGTTGAGATTGCTCGATATCTTCCAGCAGATTATCCCACTTGTCATGTCTAAACTCTTAGATGCGCTGTTTCACCTCGTTTTGGAGGTTGCGCAGTCCGATCTTGTTATCTATAGTACGATTGTGATAGTAATGCCTTAAGGCCCTAATCAGTTACCGAATATCACTCGGAAGCTTCATGTGTCGATTACTCGACAGCATTCACAACAACAACAACCTTACGAAAGCATTCTTCAACTGTAGCGGTGAGGTGGGCCAATAGGGCGCTAATCGCCTCATTGGCCTCCCCGGGCGATTCTATCTTATTGGGAATTTTGTCTAAGTGCTGGGGGGTCGTAGATTCGAGTTTAACCTCAAGCTTACGCCAGTCCAAAATGATTTTGGTCTGAAGGACCGTACCTGCGGGCTGGCCCAGTTGCAATAGGACTGGTCTGTGGTCTGAGTTGAGTTCTTAAATAGTTTTGATCGATGCTAGTAACTAACGGACATCTTTGAGTATCGCTACATCAAGAACGTCCGGTTAGTGATCGGTTGTAGTCTCAGGCGCGATAACATCGAAGTTTAGTCGCTCCGTGAGATCAAGCAATGCAAAACAATTATATTATCCCAATGGATTGCTTATAAGCGAGCTCCAAGAGGAATGCTTACTGTTTAGATCTCCAGCTATTACAACACTGGGGCCTAGTTTGCGTAAATCTGCAATGTCAGATTCTATTACGCGTTTGATCGGCGGTAGGTATGCCAAAACTATAATGAGTAGCGGGTGGCCAGAGAGGGCCACTTTACAAATGGAAAATTCTGTGTTAGTTAACGGGGGAGAATCAATTGGTACACAGTGCAAGGACCTTTTGTAGTAGAACAAGGTGCTGCCTCTAGGGCTGGTCAGCCTATCATTTCTAACTAAAACGTAGTTTGCGATCTTAGGATCGCGATGGCTATGTTTTAAAAAGTCTCTTGCACTAACATTACGTCTACATCTTGGTTGCGCAGGAAGAGTGCGATTTCGTCTTTTTGGTCTCTGAGGGCTTTCTCGTTAAAAAACGAAGAAGTTAGAGAGCGCGGTTTAGTAGTAGTAGTTAGTTTAGTTCTACCGAGATTTTGTGCTGCCATTCTGATATTTAGAAGAGGTGTTTAGGCACACTGGGAAGACCAGATTGAGTCGATAAGTCCAATATGCTCAATCGTAGTGTTGAGCTTGTCCTGAGGTGAGGTGGCTCCGCGGAGTTTGCGAACCAAGGAGGAAAACTTGACAAAGTTGATGTTGCTGATGAAGGGCTTCGATTTTGGAGCCTGTGGGGGCGGCACTGGCCGTGAGGCTACAAGAGCCGGCGATTTCACCCAAGCGTTAGCCAATCCCGCCTCGGCGACTGGGGCGGGATTGGTGGCGACTTGAGGTGCGGATATGGGCGTTGAAAATGGTGCGGATTTGGGAGCAGGCCGGCGAGA
Organism: Parnassius glacialis; assembly: GCA_033319125.1. Lineage (NCBI taxonomy): Eukaryota > Metazoa > Arthropoda > Insecta > Lepidoptera > Papilionidae > Parnassius > Parnassius glacialis. The sequence continues at coordinate 38,191,080 of JAVANC010000018.1, forward strand.
GCGAGACGCACTGATTTGACATGCGCGTCAGGGACGGCTTCTGCCTCTCCGCTGCTTCCTTCGTGGCGCTTTGGAACACCCGCGATAATTCGCTGGGTGTCCCTATTCGCGGCAATTGACGCACCTCAGGGGTTCAACCGTCTCGGGCGTGCGAGGGCAGTCAGTGGTACCGTGGTCACTTAGGCACTTGACGCACCTAGGCTCGGCGTAGCAATTTTTGGCCGAGTGGTCGTACAGTTGGCACCGATTGCACTGGCCAACGATGCCCCTATTTCTGGGGGCTTCAACTGCAATCCGCATGAGGTTGCAGATGCGCCGGACGTTAAAAATCTCCTTGCGTTCCGGAGACAGGTCCAGGTTGACAAGGCACAGATCTAAAATTCGTTTCTAATCTGTCTCGTGGTGCATTCTATGCACATCCCAGACCGGGAGATTTTGGGCCTTTAGGTCATCTAGAATGTGTACAGTCTCATGCTCTTTGGGGAGGCCTCGGACGACCACAAGCAGGTTACTATCCTCAGGGAGGGTGTATGTATGAAAGCTGACTTATTGGGCGCGCAGTTGGTTTGTCACACTGCGAAAATCGTCAGTCGTATTTACAAAAATTCTAATGCCCTGACTGGCGTTTTACAGCTTAGGGCTGTATATTTTTTTATAGTTCAATCAATTGGAAATGTTAATTCATTTGGTTTTGTCTTGAACTATGATATATAGATGGGTGGCGGCTGCTTTTCTCTACGTTGAGCAGGAGACCGATTCGCTGCGGGCTTGGCCGTAGGCTTAGAGGGTTGAGCATGCGCCGCTGGAGTAGGCTTTTTTGCCGGAGTGGCGGTGGGGGATGAGGGGGCCGAGTAAGGCTTGGCTGCCTTTTTTGGGGCTGCGCGTTTGCGCTTTTTGCCCTGGACGAGGGAGAAGCCTTCGTCTTAGGGCTTACGCGGGACACACGAGTCGGTGTCCATGTCGGAGCCTGATTTGGCATTCGAGAAGACCGGAAAGGGGCCGCGGGTGGACATCACGGAGGGCGCGGGGGACGCGGCGTCGTAAATTGTGTCTATGGACACAGGGGTTGTATGACCGGTGCTCGACGACAGAGGGTCGTCGATACGCACGGTCGGACGGTCGATAGGGGACCAAACACGCTGGGTGGATGGGTCGGTTAGAAGCGCGGACTCGAGTGCGGGCTTGGGCGCGGGACGGACGCTGTGCAACGAACACAGCCCAAATGTCGGGGCAGGCACGACTAAAAAAGTCGGCGAGTTCATCTATCGTTATCGACGCCATCTTATTGTACTACTAGACAGCACAGGTGTGTACCAAGCTGTTGCCTAATGCAACAAGCAACACAAAAATTAAAAACGATGGCAGCCTCTGGCGGGTGTATTTCACTCTACTTACGGTTGCCAACCAGTACCAGGAAGCCAGTAATGACCCTTACGCACAAAACACTCTTTGCATCACAACAGGCGTTCATTACACTTCACATTGAGACTTTCTTTTTACTTTTTATTTCTCTTTTTTAAAAACGTTACAAACTAGAACGCCAACACTAGGATTTTCTCCTGTAGGTATCGTGGGGGCAGTTTATATACATAAATTTCACAAGGGCAAACATCCAGACCCGGAATAATTATTTGTAGGCCATATAAATACTTGTTCCGTGCGGGAAACGAACCTCTATCCGTCCGTAGCGCAGTGTTCAGTGCGCGTCCGTTAGCAATAAGTTGCTAAACCACTGCCCCACGGAGCCATCAAAATGTTGTCACCCGGGACAGTGTGAATCGCGCACCACGGAGGGGGCACCAAAACAGGACCAAAGACACAGCACCAAGCAGTACAGCATACAGGCGTGATGTATTAAAATAGGTTGTGCACATGAGCTAAGAGAATGGAGTGACGGGAGTGAACTCGACCGACACGTCCAGAGTCTACAGAGCCCAAGCGCAGAATCTATAAAATGAATGAATCAATGAATCTTCTAAAAAAAATCTGTAGCATTGTATGTCTATCTTCTAAGGATTACTCACAGTAACCATTTTTATCTGCGCAGTGGTGGCGGGGATGTCTGTGCGGGAGAGACATATAGAACATTGTTCGACTGGTATTATTTTTAAGGCAATGTAAACTTGTGAGAGCAATTAAAGTAAACATTATTATTAAAAGAATATTATTGTGTAACTTTCTTACAATATATTATGTTATTTGCTTTCCAGAAATTCTTCTAGAATCTCAACTCAAAAAGTACGGAACCCTGAACTATGCATCGGGTGTTATAAGGATAGCGGGCGCGCTCGGCAATCGGGAACTCAGACTTGGATCTAACGAATATGGAAATAAGGTAAAATTTATCGACATGGTATTAAAATACGAGTATCGTACATTATCGAAATAGGATAATTCATTACTAGTTTCTTTCAGGTTTTGTATGGTGGTCCTATTATGGATTTACGATGTAAAGACATTCTCACTGGCAGAAAGGAATTGATTAATAATCAACTTTGGGGTGATGATTTTCACATATATTCAGTACGCTGGGCACCAGGTAGATAAATTTATTTATTACTATCATCATCATCATCAACATTATAGCTCATCGCAAGCCCACTGCCTGAACATAGGCCTCCCCAAGGAACGCCACAAAGCACGTTCCTGACCCATCTGCATCCATTGACTTCCTACAGCTGTTACCAGGTCGTCACTTCATCTAGTGTAAGTTCTCCCTATACAATGCTGCCACTCGAGAACCTTCCTTTCCCATTAGTTGTTGGCTCTTTGAGTTATATGGCCGGCAAGTTACCACTTTAGCTTATTAATTACTTGGGATATGTAGGTTACTCTGGTTCGGATACTCGGATATCCTCATTAAGAAGTCTTTCAGGTAAAGAAACTACGACCATGGCCTTCTTCATATCTCGCTAATTTATTGTAATTTTGATTATTATTATTAACCGAAGTGACAAACTGACTTACAGTCAACCTGAATGTAAGAGGCTACTGCAGCCCATGGACACCTGTAACCAATTGCAAGTAAAGGAAGTTACGTATGCGTTCTCACCTCTAAGGACAAGATGAAATGCCACACAGCCTGTAAATTATACTTGCTCTCTATGCTCTTCACACCGGAATACAGCAGTGCACGTACTGTTTCTTTTCTTGATGGTACAATAGGTAATAGGGCAGGGGTAGTGAACCTTTATTTGATACATACCATTTTTCTAAAGAAATGTTTAATAGACGTGCCGTAAAATAGTTTTGACTTCGTGATTACCGCCGCCCCGCGCACCGCGCCCGAACACTCGGTAGCGTAGGATAACTCGCGTTCGTTTGTAATATACTTCATAGTGAACTTTGAAATCGGTGGCGTGCCCAAAATATTGTGTCACATGTCATCGATGGCACGCGTGCCATTGGTTCGCCATCCCTGAAATAGGGTAACACCTACCCAGCCGGCCTCTTAGTTATAAAAATGTACACCTACAACTTAATAAATCATTCTGAAACCTAATGATGAAAACATCATAATCATGAGCACATCCTTTCACAAGTCCACTGTTTAACACATACCTGCCCAAACGATTGTTACCGAGAGATTACATACAACTTTGAGTCATTAAATCTAGATTTGAAAAGAGGTTAATTTTTTAATTTTAATATAATGAATACCTTAAAATTATTCACTATTGTACGTTACGGTAATATGGACCATATACCGATAGGTAGAGTGGTTGCAGACGGCTGAATTGAGAGAGACGAATGTATTTCTTAATAACTATCACAGACTATTTATTTAAACTTAAATACAGGTAGCCCAAACAAATGTAATCACATTATCCTTTTTTTTAATTTTATCTAGATACTAAACATAAGGCGAAAGAAATTTAAAAAAAGGAAGCGATACGATATCGCGTTATTGAGTGTATCGATACAAAATATAACTATCAAAAGAAAAAAAATTTTATCGATGCTTTAATACGATATAGGAGTCTTACTATTGGAATACAGGATTGACCTAGTTATTATATGTATTGAATTGCAGCAAAGAAACGGCTACCCACTCATCATGATGCTACGATGTGCTGGTATTATGACAGGAATTTACAAACAGTCACATTGTGTGTATCGATACACAATAATTAAAAATTTTGTACAACCCTGTTCAATATAAATGATTAAGAATAACTCAAAAAATAACAATATCTTTATTGCTCATTGTTATTATTTCTAATATATTAATATTAGAAATAATAACAAAAGATTGCTAAAACATACTTTATATTTTTTTTCAATACTTTTTCAGATAGAATAACCTTCACAGTAGACGGCGAGGAATGGTTCAGAGTTGATCCGTCGGCGAGTGGTCTTCAGGGACGGTTCAATAATTTTTGCGAGATACCTCGTTCGTTGCTTTCTCTAGGCAGTTCTATAGCACCGTTTGATGACCATGTATGAACGATTTCAAATTTATTACGATGCTTTTTAATCTGTTTTACAGGTTTAAAAGAAGTACTAGTTCTTTCTTCTTTCAAATTAGTTTAAAACACTTGAGAATTAGAGTAAATATAAAGATAAGTGGATGCTGTGACCCAAAGACACCTTCATCTATCCTCAATTAAGAATCAAGTTGCTGCAGATTTGTGTTACCCTTGAGGACTATGATGGAATGTTTTTAACCGTTAAAAGGGATTCCGGTTCTCTTCACTTACCAGACGAAAAACAGCATTTCATTTTGTATTCTGTGCTAGCGTGGTGCTTTTCCGGTCCAGCCAACCTGTTTACGCTGCAGCCTTTATATGCATCAACTTCAGTAATTGAATGGCGGTTTCGATCCCAAGAATTTTGCTTGCAGTTCGTACGTTAATTGTTAGGGTATTGTCGCTTAAACTAAACACTAGTAGTTACTGCTGCTTTAGCCATTCTGTCGAAGTTTGTACAAATTATAGCATTTTCGTCAATACGTATGTTTGATTGTTCTCCTGTATCTGCACACTACAACCAAATTTTACTCTCTTCTAATTATATATAGATTTGTATACAACTCATACTGGATTGGATATTCATTATCGCATCGGAACGTAAGGTGATATATTTTTTTATGATTATGATTCGGTGATATCTTTAACATTGCAAAGACGTTAGTTTGCGCACAAACGCTGGTGTACTTTATATAGAAGAAAAGTTAAACGAGCATGTGACTCACCTATTGGAAAGTGAATATCATCCACAGTTGATTATAGCCCGTTCCTTAAGATGGCATCATAAGGCAATATTTGCCATAGTTACCACGTTTGGAAGTTGTGACGAAGTTTTTAAGATGCTGCGGCTCATCACTCATCACACACATCACACATCACATACGTTTTTATACGTGGTAGAGCCATGCTGTAGCTATGTTAGTAGTATAGTTGTAGCACGAATGGGTCGGTTCGACCGGGGAAGGGCCACGCTCTCACAGAATATCAGCGTAAAATAGCCGATTAACACTGCTGTGTTTCGTATGGTGAGTGTAGAGAACGGGAGACCCTTTTTACTGGAAAAGAGGCATTCCATCTCAGTCCTCAAGGGTGACAACACATCTGCATTTTGATTCGCAAACGAGGATAAATGTAGATGTCTATGGGCCACAGCAATCACTTACCATCAGGCGGACTGTGTCCACGTTTGTCACCCGATCCTATAAAAAAACCTGTTTCATTTTCCTTGGTCACCTTTTATGAAAGTATGGGATAGTATGGCGTATTCTTACACCGTCACTACACAGTAGAAATAATTATTGATAAGATACTTTAATTGGATCATCCAAATCCGTTAGCAGCAGAGGCAGTTATCCTCAGAGAGGATTACGGCCTCCTCCAGGAGACGTTCCAAAAACGTTTTTCTTGAACCCTAGGATGAAATCACATCATCATCATCATAAAAGTCCAAAGTCGTTTTGTTCCAATTTCAAAGAGATGTAACGTCTATTAACTTACGTGTAGTTTTGTCTTTAATATAATAATATAATTTAATTTTCAGTTCCAAATAACTATTGGCGTTGCAGCGGGCGGCATTACCGAATTCACAGATAACGTCATAAACGGTGACGGAAGGCCAAAACCCTGGAGCAATCGAAACCGGAAAGCGAGTCTTAACTTCTGGAAAGATTTACCCGCTTGGATACCAACGTGGCAACAACCAGCACTAGTCATAGATTATATCAAAGTCAAAGCGTTATGACGTATCTGCAATAAACTCTTAAAATATTGTAGTTACTTACTAACTTAATATTATTAGAGATAATAAAATAAATGAATAAGTAAAATAGATTGTTTTATTACATATTATTCCAACATTTCCCGTGTAGTATAAAAATACCTCTATCAAATATCATCTCGTGGGCTTACTAAGTAGGCGACAAAATGAAACTGTAACGGAGGATGGGCGGCACTTCCTGATCACTTAAGTGCCTTCCTGATAACAATTCAAATTAATTGAAGACTGCGGCCGCCGACCCGCCTGTAAATCGTGGCAACATAATGTAATCAAATTGGATTATATATAGAAACTGTTTGGTAATGATTACCGCATACCCAGGAGTTATAGTCATGAATACGTGAATATAGAAAAATTATGATATAAAGAATACTTTAACATTATAATAAAAATATTATTCAGCTTTCATTAAATAAATAATTTAATATTAGAAATTTTGTACGGCCGACTGCAATATAAGTTATTAAGAATAACTCAAAAACTATTAGTCTGACCTTGATTAAATTCATATGGAACCACAAAGGAAGTATCAGCTTTCAAATAAAAAAAGAATCATCGAAATCGGTTCACCCAGTTATGAGGTAACACACATAAAAAACATACAGTCGAATTGAGTACAGTCTCCTTTTTGGAAGTCGGCAGAAAAATGGTTTTTGCTTAGTTAGGCCTGAATTAGTTAGGCTTGGTTTGGTTTGGCTGCTTTCCCCTAGATCCAACTGAAAAACGAAATCTTTCGATAACATTTACACCAGTTATTGGAAATTGTTGACATACCTTCCCTCTGGTAAATTTACTTAAGTAAGTAAAGCGCGGTATTAGGCCACACTAGAATAGTGGTAGAGCCACGCGGCAGCTTTTGCTGTCGCACGGATGGGCCGGCTCGAACCGGGGTGGTACCACGACCTCACAGAATACCAGCGTGAAGTAGAGGTTTACCTCTGCGTTTCGCTTGGTGAGTGCAGGTGGCCGGAGGCCCTTTTTACTGGAAATGAGGCATTCCATCTTAGTCCTCACGGGTGACAACGCATCTACATTTTGATTTGTAATAGAGGATAGATGTAGATGTCTATGGGCCGCAGCAACCACTTACCATCAGGTGGACTGTGTGCTCGTTTGTCACCCTTATCCTACAAAACAAAAAGATGGAGTATCGATGATTTGATGAAACATGCAGATTGATGGATACATGTGACTCAGAACCGTAGGTTGTAGTAATCTACGAGGGAGATCTGTGTTCAGTAGTGATATTGTGATGGATTGTAATGATTATGATAGTGGTGATAATGATGATGATGAAATAAGCTAAGTTGCGTCGATTTGTCACATTTTTCTTAAGATCAAACGATCCAAGGGAATGAAACAATCCAAACTTTTCGCTTCTGTACACAAATTACAGAAATAACTAGGTTAAAGAGTTCCACGTTGTTTTGTTGTTTCAGCTATTCCTTCCAATACATGTGCAATTTACATGAGCTCAACATTTTCTTAAAAAAAATACAAATTTCTAATGTTTTCCATATGTTTCTCCTTTTTACTTTCTATTTCTTTGGTGAGAGATAAGAATCGATTTTTTTACTGGACACCAAGCATCCAATGTCGACGCGTAAGTTTTTTATGTATTAAATTAATTCATGGAAACGACTGGACTGATTTAAATGATTCTTCTTTTATTAAATAACCCATACTTGAAGGGTGGTTGTATATTAATATTGAGGAAAAAATTCACCTATAAAGGTAGAATAATAGTGGATGAAGTTTTTAGTGTTCAACATTCTAGTTTTTAGGGTTCCGTACCTCAAAAGGAAAAAACGGAACCCTTATAGGATCACTTTGTTGTCCGTCTGTCTGTCTGTCAAGACCCTTATTCTCAGTAATTCGTGGAGGTATCAAGTTAAAATTCACATCAAATACTCAAGTCTACTGTCCCTAGAAGCTGTGAAAAAATCAAACTTTTAAGCCAACGCAATCAAAAGGTACAGCCGTTTATGCCGCAAATTTTCGACATTCGCAAGGGTATCAAAACCTACAGGGTACTTCCCGGGAACTCAGAATCTTGAAATTTGGTACGAAACAACGTTTTGTAGCACAGACAAAAGGATAAATTGCGAAAAGTATAAATTTTTAGTTACATAATATAATAAAAATATTTTTAATAATTTTAAACTTATATACCTACGGATTTGTTAGGAACCCTCGGTGCGCGAGTCCGACTCGCACTTGACCGGTTTTTTTTTACTTTGAACTTGTGATATTTCTTAATTCTTTCGCAAAAGTTAAATAATAAAACTTTAAAAAGTTAAACTAACTTTGAAGAAAGCAAGAACAAGAAATAATTAAAAAATTACACAGGGGCAGATGAGGAAATGATTTTATTCTTTCCTTATAAAGTCAATTTTACTTTTTTTAAGTTTACTTATTGCGTTAAATTTAAATCTTTAACAATGAACTTTGCCTAAGCACTTTATCGTGATCAGTGTGATATCAAAGCGTAGTTACACTTTCAAGTCATGAAAGCAAATCAGATTTCAAAGGCTCTATTTGCATACAGGACCGAGAATATACCCAACCCTCGTCACAGACGCCCCGTGTAGTTCAAAAGCTATACATATCTTCATCGAACGTAAGCTATGCTGATAATTTTATTCAACACTAGCGATTCGCCCCGGCGTCGCATGTGTGATTTCTGGATCTCAACAACAGCGCCACCTTCCGGATGCAATTGTGAATCTTTTCTTTTTATAGGTTAAGGGTGACAAACGAGCACACAGTCCACCTGATGGTAAGTGGTTGCTGCGGCCCATAGACATCTACATCTATCCTCTATTACAATTCAAAATGTAGATGCGTTGTCACCCGTGAGGACTAAGATGGAATGCCTCATTTCCAGTAAAAAGGGCCTCCGGCCACCTGCACTCGCCAAGCGAAACGCAGAGGTAAACCTCTACGTCACGCTGGTTTTCTGTGAGAATCTAAACCATCCAGGGACTTACTCAAACACAAAAAGTTCATCAAAATCGGTCCAGCCATTTTACAGTTTTCTACCGACTTCCAAAAGGAGACGGTACTCAATTCGAGACTGTATGTGTTTTATGTGTGTTACTTCATAACTTTTTACTGGGTGAACCGATTTCAATGATTTTTTATTTGAAAGCTAGGGCTTCACATGTGGTCCCATATAAATTTGATCAAGGTCTGATTATTAATTTTTGAGTTATTCTTAATAATTTAAATTGAAGTCGATTGTACAAAATTTTTAAATTTAAATTTTTTTATTTGAAAGATAGTACGAGTACTTAACATGTGGTCCCATATAAATTTGATCGAGGTCTGATCAATCGTTTTTGAATTATTCTTAATAATTTATATTGAAGTCGATTGTACAAATTTTTTAAATTCAAATTATTTTATTTGAAAGCTGGTGCTTCACATGTGGTCCCATATAAATTTGATTAAGTCTGATCTATAGTTTTTGAGTTATTCTTAATAATTTATATTGAAGTCGGTTGTACAACATTTTCAATTACGAATTATTGCGAGACTAACGGTCAGTAATTGATTTTTAGAGATAGCCACATAACGCGCGCAATATATTGTATGTTTGTATGCTAGCTATAGTATGATGCACAACTTCACTGCAATTTGTAAAAGTATAGTTGTATTCACGATGCTTTTTATTCCTGCAGAATCGAGAGAAATGAATACATGTTCTTTTCTCTTCTATTTCATATACAGGACGTAAAGCAGCGTCACCGGTTGGTGATTTCGTATGTATAAAAATTACGTTCTTCTGATGACATTCCAAGTTTTCGAAAAAATAAAATTACGTCATTAATTAAAACTTACTAGTATCTATTGTGTAGTCGAGTAGTAGCGTTGTAAGAATATCCACTACTCCATATCATCCTGCTTGTGTCGTAAGAGGTGACAGCGGTAAGTCGTAAGAGGTTTTCAACGTGGTCGAGCCATGCTGCAGATATATTATGCACGGATGGGTCGGCTCGACCGCGGAAGGACCACGCTCTCACAGAATACCATCGTAAAATGGCAACTCAATGCTGCTGTTTTTTATATGGTGAGTGTAGGGAACCAAAGACCATTTTTACTGGATATGAGCCATACCATCTTAGTCCTCAGGGGTAAAAAAGCATCTGCACAGTGATTCTTAATCAAGTACATAGTATCCACTTATCATTAGGTGAACTGCGTGCTCGTTTGACACCCTTATTCTATACAAAAAAGAGGGAAATGTAACAGGAGATCGGCAGCAGCATTTCCCTTATTCCAAATAATAAAAAACTGCGGTTGCCAACCTGCCTGCCGAACGTGGCAACTATGGCAAACATTCCTCATATGAAAGAGGAATATGGTAGAGGTCTATGCCCAGCAGTGCTTTAATAGGCTGTAATGATGATGATGATGAAGGTGTATCGATTTTGAAGAATACGAATTTTTATTTAGGACTAGACGTGCCTGTCATTCGTTGCAATGGCTCTTTTTGTCAGCAACTACACACCAAAGTCCTAATAATTTTTTTTTATAGGATAAGGGTGAAAAACGAGCACACAGTCCACCTGATGGTAAGTGATTGCTGCGGCCCATAGACATCGACATCTATTCTCTATTACAGATCAAAATGCAGATGCGTTTTCACCCGTGAGGACTAGGATGGAATGCCTCATTTCCAGTAAAAAGGGCCTCCGGCCACCTGCACTCACCAAGCGAAACGCAGAGGTAAACCTCTACTTCACGCTGGTTTTCTGTGAGGTCGTGGTACCACCCCGGTTCGAGCCGGCCCATCCATGTGACAGCAAAAGCTGCCGCCTGGCTCTACCACTGTTATAATTAATTAATTAATACTCATATATTTAATACATTAATTCGTCATTAATTACAATCTTTCCAAAGTCTACTGCTAATAATATACCGGTACATAGATTACTACATACCCTTTTTTTTGTATAGAATAAGGTGACAAACGATCACACAGTCCACCTGATGGTAAGTGGTTGCTGTGGCCCATAGACATCTACATTTATCCTCGTTTGAGTGTCAAAATGCAGATGCGTTGTCACCCGTGAGGACTAAGTTGGAATGCATCTTTTCCAGTAAAAAGGGTCTCCGGTTCTCTACACTCACCATACGAAACACAGCAGTGCTAAGCTATTTTAATTTGGTATTCTGTGTGAGCGTGGTCCTTCCCTGGTCGAGCCGACCCATTCGTGCTACAACTATACTACTAATATAGCTGCAGCATGGCTCTACGACGTACAATTATGCGGCTAATTGCCACTCTTGGGTGGTTGGTATTTGCCATAGTTGTTATAAGGTAGACTCTGTAAAACTGCGCAGTTTGTTTTTATTTTCTAGTAGTTAATAGGAAGGCGCTGTTGCCCATCTTCTGATTTGTTTACCTCTGTGGCTTGTTTCGATACCTCCTGACGATATACGGTAATGGATATTCTTACACCATCTTACACCACCACTACACGGGTCTCATCACCAATACGACAACTCAAATGCATAATTTATATTCCTGTCAGCGGCTTTGACTCGTTTTTTATAGAAGAGCGGGCAAACGAGCATGTAGCTCACCTGATGCCAAGTGACGATCGTCGCCCATGAACAACTGCAACACTACGGAAATCGCAGGTGCATTACGGGCCTTTTAAAGGGGAAAGTTCTTGGATTCTCAGTCGTGTGGGGAATCAGTCGAATGGGAAAGGTTAAGGCTCTTACTAATCGAATGTTTGTTTCATTGGTCATTGCTTATGTTTGTCTTTCTAAAGTTTAATAATCTGAGTCACCGATATTATCGTCATCATCATTACAGCCTTTCATAAGTCCACTGCTGGACATAGGCCTCCCCCAAGGAATGCCACAAAGCACGGTCCTGAGCCACCTGCATCCATCGACTTCCTGTATGTCTTACCAGGTCGTTACTCCATCTCGTCGGGGGTCGCCCTACACTTGGCCTGCCGGTATGAGGCTGCCACTTGAGAACCTTTCTTCCCCATCGGTTGTCGGTTCTTCGAGCTATGTGGCCGGCCCACTGCCACTTCAGCTTACTAATCCGTTGGGCTACGTCGGTTACTCTGGTTCTACTGCGGATATCCTCATCCCTAAGTTTATCACGCAGATAAACTCCGAGCATAGCCCTCTCCATAGCTCTCTGAGCGACCTTGAGCTTCCTCATCCGGCCAGCAGTGAAGGACCACGTCTCAGTTCCATAAGTCATCACTGGCAACACGCACTGGTTGTACAATTTTGTTTTAAGGTTTTGAAGCTACGACACATCTTCTCGTCAGACATACCTCAAAACCTTAGAACGAAATTGACGTGACATGAGACGTGGAGTCGCCGATAATTTGGCCATAATTCATTATCATATCACAGTGTTTTTTGTTATTGATTAATTGATTATGGAGTCCTGATATCGAAGGTTCTCGACGTTTAAATAGATTTGCAGTTATTGTAATGAGAATAACTCTTGATTAGAGATTTTATCGATTGCGAACAATGACAACTCTTTGATTGTGCGGTTAGCGCTTATACCATAACTAATTGATACCCGCTCGCTTCGCTTGGCGCCCGATAATAGACAATAATAACGTATTAGATATAAAATAAAAATATTTTTTATGGGACTATAGTAAAATCTAAGTTTCAAGTCAATTAGGTGTATAGATTTAGACACGATATGTGAAATAAGAATAGAAGGGGAGTTGGTAGAGCAAGTAGATGAGTTTGTGTATTTGGGATGTGTGTTTAGCAGGGATGGTAGATATGATAAGGATATAGAACGACGAGTGAATGCAGGAAATAGATTGAATGGGGCTCTACACTCTATTGTGAAAAGTCAGAATGTGTCCAAAAAGGCACGTTTGGCAATTCACAATGCTGTGTTAGTGCCTACTTTAATGTATGGTAGTGAAAGTTGGGTGTGGCAGAAGAAGCACGAGAGTAGAATAAATGCTGTAGAAATGCGGTCATTACGTAGTATGCTAGGGCTGAATCTGAATGACAGGGTGAGAAATAGTGTGATAAGAGAAATGTGTGGTTTGCAAGATGATGTTGTGACTAGGATTAAGAAAGGAATGCTTCGGTGGTTTGGTCATGTAGAAAGAATGAATGAGGAAAGAGTGACAAAGCAAATTTATGTTGCAGAGGTGAATGGCAGAGTCGGGAAGGGTCGCCCTAGGCGAAAGTTTATCGACCAAATAGGCGATATATTGAAAATGGGCCAAATTAAGAGTACCTTTAACCGACGAGCGTGTATGCGTAGGTATATGGATGTGGAGGAAGCGAGAGAGGTGTGTCAGGATCGTGCCAAATGGAATTCCATAGTCTCTGCCTACCCCTCTGGGTGACAAGCGTGAGTGTTTATGTTATGTTATGTTTATTTAGACATATCGTGATGAGTCAGTTAGTCATCATTCAGTGGTCAAAAATGAAAGGGGGGTTGATACTATTTTTTTTAATATGGAGGAATTAATTCAAATGGAAAATAAGTTATCAATTTCAAATTTTTAAAATATATTTTTTAATAAAATTTTATAGATGCAATTGAGCAAGAAAATAACAGTCGACCCGATACAAGTACACAACAGATTGAATGCAGTGGCAGAATTGTTTAATTCTTGGTGGGATGAGGAAAGCTATTCCATTTATACTTCCCGTTTAGTGTACAGAAATGTTAATTATTTTATTATTAGCTTCATTTACATAAGTTTCAGTCGAACCACTAAGAAATATGTAATTGCTTATTTTTGGCTCTATGATTGAAAATATTACAATACAATATAGTACAGTACCCTTTAATGTACACCAAGAAAGGATTAATGTAACAAAAATAAACGAATATTCAGAGAAATCAAAAGGAAAAACCAAAAACAAAAAACCAAAAGAACCCCTTTGTCGTATCTCCTCAGTTTCAAGGCACTCCCATTGATGCCTCAGCTAGTATCGGAATACTCGGCGTCGACATATCTAATGATGTGCAGTTTCGTCGTCACTTGGAAAAGATGGCCAAGATGGCCTCTAAAAAGCTTATCATGTTCAGCAGAGAGGGACAGTATTTCATGCCAGCACACTACCTGCAACTTTACAAGGCGCAGGTTCGGCCTCACATGGAATACTGTTCCCATCTCTAGCCTGGTGCTCTCCAGAGCCAGCTCCTTCCATTTAACTTATTGCATAGAAAGATTATCAGTTGAGATGCAATATAACTTTTGCGCTAATAAAGTAAACATACTTGAGGCGGTCGATCAGTGATTATAAATAAAAAGGCTACGTTCCGGACTGCGATACTGTGATGTGTTATTTTAGTGGTAGCTTAACTGTTCTTTTGTGGTAGACCCATACTGGAGCAATATTATAGTAGTATCACGAATGGGTCAGCTCGACCGGGAAAGGGACCATACTCTGACAAAATAAGCATAAAATATCTGCCTAATGTTGCCGGAAATCCTTTTTACTTCCTCTTACTTAATTCTTTTTTACTGGAGGCATTCTATCTTAGTCTTGTTTATTTTGGACAATCTTGGTTAATTGTGGATAGATGTCTATAGGCCACCGCATCAAATAATGATGTGCATTCTGTAAATATTAGGAGCAAGCACAAGTTACCAGTTACAACAAAGTCCCGTAAAATATACAAGCCTTATATATCAAAAAATTTAAATTTTTTTTAAGCAAAACTGTTTAGTAAGGCTTATTATACTACTAAAGAGTACATTATTAAGAGGACTACAAGAGCCAAGTGACCTTGAATGATGCACGCACACATTTACACAATCCATGTGAGCGCCATCTAGCGAGAGTTAGGTTTAACACTAACGAATTAGCGAAGTTACGCCGGAGTGTTATAATCATGAAGCAAATACAAAGTCTTTGTATTTGCGTCATGGTTATAATAGACGAAACGCAGGTCAGATAAAGATCTAACAAAGAAATAGATGGGACAACGAAATTATTTTTAATTTTAATTTAACGTTACTTGAAAATTTAAGGATGTGGGTGATTTTGAAATAAAACTGATTCGATGAAACTTTAATTATTTTTATTTATATAATAATAGTAATAAACTTTATTTATATAAAAGTGATTGTAGTACATGGGTAGGACATTACATCGTTTGTACTAAATATAAAATATTATATTCAAAGTTAGGTTACGGAATAACCTGTGTTAAGAAGTAACAGTCTCAATCCCCGTAATAGTAGGTATATAATAAGTACATACTTAAAGTTGTAAGTGCTACAATGATAACAAAATCTAGTTCTCAAATTATTAAATATAAAATTGAGAAATATATGCACATGTATGTGTGTCTGTGTGTGAGTGTGTGTGCATGTGTGTGCGTTTATGGTTAGGCATATTACATTACAACGTGCGGATGATGTTATGAATATTACCTGTGTACTATAGGCGTCTTCCAGTACACGCTTCGATGGATAATATTTACTTATATCAATAACTTCACAATGATGATTTTCCTGTGGTACTGTTTCCAATCTATGCAAAAAGTGTAATATTTCAAATTATGTAGATATGTCAATTCAAAATATTATGGTTCTATGGTGTTAATTTATCAATAAACCGCGGTCTTTTAACAAAAAAAATAGGTATGTTTAGTTTTTTTTATTGTTATTATAGCTTAGGATAGTTTAAGGTACCTACTTACACGTTGGAAATACTAACTTTCGTGTTAATATTTTCAACTTTCTTTCTCCTGTAAAAATAATTACATTTCAAAAGCTTTTTTGGTTATTATTTATAAAAGTAATTAATAAATTTATCTACACATGTAATACTTAAAATAAAAAATAAAAATAAAATTTGACTATATATACCTGGAATCGAACCCGGGCACTCTCGAGTGCAAACTGCAAATATAGGTTTATTGTTATAAAAATAAATAGGTTTTTTAGTTATTATTTATAAAAGTATTTAATAAATTTGTCTAAATATGTAATACTTTAAATAAAAAAGAAAAAAGAAAATTTAACTTCATTGTGCTGGAATCGAACCCGGCCACTCTCGAGTGTAAACTGCAAATATAGGTTTATTGTTATAAAAATAAATAGGTTTTTTTTAGTTATAATTTATAAAAGTAATAAATTGGTCTAAATATGTAATACTTTAAATAAAAAGAAAAAAGAAATTTAACTTCATATTCCTGGAATCGAACCCAGGTACTCAGGTATACAGTATACACTACGTTTCCAAATCATAAGTTAAATATTTAAATAATAATTTTATTAATTTTAATTTAAATAAACATTTAGTAATAATAAAATGTTTAAAATGTTTAAACCTTTTTTCGTTCATATGTTGGGCGGGTAACTGGTTTCACTTTTATTTCCCATATTTACCAATTATAATTATTAACCTAATTTAAATTAATCTAAACTTAAAATATTTTATATTTACACGAAAGAGGAATATTTATGGAAAGAAGAATATTTATGAACATGAAACAATGAATTTAAAAATAAAATTATACACAAACATTAAAAAATCTTTACGTAAATAATACGGCAAAGAGAGCGACACGTCTTTATAGTATCAGGCCTCGGCCAGCAGTGTCGGTACACAGGCGTTTACGCACACATCCATATATATTATTTCAGAAATAAGAAAATGCGATTTAAATAAAATCTATTAATTTTATTAAAAAATTAAAACACTATTACGTTAATATGTTGCTCGTAGAATAATATGACAAAAAATTAAAAAGATTGTATGTATATAAGTATGGTTTTTACTCGTTAAAAATTTTTTTTAGAGGTATGTTTGTGATTTTTTTCTATCGTATCAAATTAGTAGTATCATGTTTTCATCACACTATCTAACTAGTATATATACTAAAAAAATATCATATATTTTTCTGGTTTAGTTTACTGCATTGGATGATATACTTTAAGGCAATATAAAACTTGCGTTTAGCTCCTGTAGTCCCCTTAATAATAAGCGCTGGGAATGAGGTGATCGCTACAATGCTGTTTCTAGTGTCTTCATCCCAATTGAATAAAGCTAGCGATCCACCCCAGCTTCTCACGGTTGATTTTTGAAACTCGACAACAGCGCCACCTACCGGGTCCAACTGTGAATCTAAAACATTTTCTAATCAACTTAATCACACACACACAATTTCATCAAAATCTGGCCAATCGTTTAGGAGGAGTTCAGTCACATACACACGGACAGAAGAATTATACAATACATAATATGCATTTATTATACATATAAACTTTTTCTTAAAACTATTCTGTATAATAATAAAAAACGAAATAAAATCAGTTGCGAAGTTTAATATATCTAAGCGTACAGATGGCGGGAAGCGACGTCGTTTTAAACTATGTAAGATATAATATTATATTGTAAATTGATTTTATCTATACCTTGCTTCGGTCAAGACCAAAAATGCTCATATACACCTTTATCTTACCTCAATTATGAATTAAAATGCAGATGCTTTGTCACCCGTGAGGACTATGATGAAATGCCTGGTTTTATTTATATGTTAAGGGTGACAAACGAGCACACAGTCCACCTGATGGTAAGTGGTTGCTGCGGCCCCTAGACATCTACATCTATCCTCTATTACAAATCAAAATGTAGATGCGTTGTCACCCGTGAGGACTAAGATGGAATGCCTCATTTCCAGTAAAACGGGCCCCCGACCACCTGCACTCACCAAGCGAAATGCAGAGGTAAACCTCTACTTTACGCTGGTTTTCTGTGAGGTTGTGGTACCACCCCGGTTCGAACCGGCCCATCCGTGCGACAGCAAAAGCTGCCGCGTGGCTCTACCACAGTTACCAGTAAAAATGGTCTCCGGTTCTCTACACTTACCATACGTAACGCAGCAGTACTAAGCTGCTATTTTACGCAGGTATTTTGTGAGAGTGTCGTCTTTTCCCGGTCGAGCCGATCCTTTTGTGCTAGAACTACAATAAAGCAGCAGCTTGACTTCACCACGTGAGAACGTGGGTTATCCTAACGAATGCGGGAACATTCGATCACCTATCCTAGTAATTTTAAATTATCTATATTTATAGCGTTAACTTGTTTATATGAAACTTTATAAAAGCAGGGAGTGACGTCAACAGTGACGTTTTATTTAGACTTCACTACGCAATCAAATCTCACGCTTTTATACCTTCGTAGGAACTTGCGCAAGTTTTAAAATAACAATGACGTCGAACGTGAAACGGAAATACGTTTTTAATCTTCAACTTTGTTTCTATTTTGTGGCTATTTGATTGCAAATTTTATTTCAAAAATATGTTTTTATTATTGGCGTTTTGATTGTAAGAAAATACATTAAAATCGCTTTGAACTAATCAAAGTATTGCGTTGACCAGGTACAGTAGGTATAAGAATACCCTGTATGCCGTGGGTGTCGAGGCGACAAAGGGAAACAAACTGTGATGGCCAGCAGTGTCTTTTTATTAACAACTAAAAATAAAAACCTGCTGCTGCCAACCCGCCTGCCAAGCGTCAATATTATGGCAAATATCCCTCCTATGGTGGAGTAGACTTTGATAAGCTGTAATGGTACCAAAGTATACAGTATGAATTAAATATTGCTAATTATTTGAAATGCGAAAGTCATTGCTTATTTCGGTATGATGATATGAGACTGCTGTGATTATTTTTTATAATACGAAAAAATTTAAAATTATTTCGTTACCTTTGTTTGGTGAAATATTATTAAGTGCATGAATGGGTCAGCTCGACCGTTGAGGACCACGCTCACACATAATATGAGCGTAAAATAGCAGCTTAATGCTGTTGTGTTTCGTATGGTGAGTGTAGAGAACCGGAGACACTTTTTACTGGTAATGAGACATTCCATCTTAGTTTTCAGAGGTAACAATGCCTATTTTTCTTCTTATTTAAGGATTGATGTAGATATCTATGACTGCAACACCCACTTAACACCAGGTGGACTGTGTATTCGCATTTTACCCTTATTCTATTAAAGAAGTATTGATAAAATAATAATAGTTACTTCTTGAGTAGAATAAGGCTGTAAAACTAGCACGTGGGCGAATGAAGAAAGTGCCAGTAAGGTCGCAGAATCTGCAATAGATGGAAAAATTGCAGTAATAGTGCGAAACATCTGCGCTGCGGTTGCTGCGCCTACCAACTTTAAATTATATTTTCTCTACAATAGAGAGACCCACGTCCGGCAGTAAATTGTTACCAGTTGACGGCAAAAAAGGCGAGTTGAAAGCTGATAATAAAAATAAATATCTAACGGTAACTATAAATAAATCAATCATAATCATCGTCATCATCATTACTATCATCAATACATCCCAACACAAGTCTCACAAAGAACAAAGGCCTTTACCAAGGAACGCCGTAAAGCGCGATCCCGAGCCACCTGTATCCATCGACTTCCTGCATCTCTTACCAGGTTTTCGCTCCATCTAGTAAGGGTCCGTTTCGTCCTAAACTTCGTTTACCTTCATCTATTAGGCTGCTATTCTAGAAACTTGTTTCCCCGTCGACTGTCGGTTCTTCAAGCTATAATATTTTTTTATTTTTTTTTATAGGATAAGGGTGTCAAACGAGCACACAGTCCACCTGATGGTAAGTGGTTGCTGCGGCCCATAGACATCTACATCTATCCTCGATTACAAATCAAAATGTAGATGCGTTGTCACCCGTGAGGACTAAGATGGAATGCCTCGTTTCCAGTGAAAAGGGCCTCCGACCACCTGCACTCACCAAGCGAAACGCAGAGGTAAACCTCTACTTCACGCTGGTATTCTGTGAGGTCGTGGTACCACCCCGGTTCGAGCCGGCCCATCCGTGCGACAGCAAAAGCTGCCGCGTGGCTCTACCACTGTTAAAAGTTAATATGGCCGGCTATTGCATCTTCAGCTTACTGATACGTTGCGCTATGTTGGTTACTCTGGTTCTACTTCATATATCGTCCTTACGAAGTCTATCGCAAAGGTCATTTTTTAGGGTTCTGTACCCAAAGGGTAACTAACGGAACCCTATTACTAAGCCTCCGCTGTCGATCTGTTCGCCCGTCCGTCCGTCTGTCTGTCAGCGGGCTGTATCTCATGATCCGTAATAGGTAGACATTTGAAATTTTTCACAAAATGTGCCGCTATAACAACAAATAAAAATAACAATAAATTAAAAAAATTAAAGAAGGCCTCTACTAGAACGTATTTTACTATGGTACGGAACCCTTCATACGCGAGTCGGATTCGCACTGGCCTGTTATTTATACTTATCTTAAGCTATTGCTTACTACAATACTATACTTATATTATTCATATATATTTATATTACTATTTTTTGGATTGTAATACAAATAATGTAATGGTTTCGCCATACCAAATAAGTCTTTGAAATTGGTTTCTTGCAATCCTGTCCATCCAAATGTTGTCTGGAAGAAATCGCTTTCAGCGATAAGACCACCCATTATACCACATTTCTTTTTTCTCCTTTTTCTCTTTACACACACACATATATATATATATATATATATATATATATATATATATATATATATATATATATATATATATATATATATATATATTTTTTAATCTAATGGTTTCGCCAAACCAAATACAAGTCCTTTCAGCGATAAGACCACCCATTGTACCACACTTCTTTTTTCTCCTTTTTCTCTTCCTATTTATATATATTTTTTGCTAACGTAATAAATTTATCAAATACTAATATTTTAAAATGTTTGTGAAAACGTTTGTATGCCATGGTTAAATGCAGCTACGATAAGCTCTGCGACTTTAAACGATATTACAGCTTGATTTGTTTTCACTGACTTAGCTCGTTTGAAATCTCCAACTGGAAACTGGCACGCTAAACAAACATTAAGTGAACTTGATTACACGAACTACGTTATAACATGCAATTGTTTTCTATTGCTAGAATAACGTGTCAGTATTTTTACAGGTTAAGGATGACTTTTTTTCCTAGTTCGAAAAGCAAGAGGGTTCTATATTCGACACGTATATTTTTGAAGAAAAACTTCTTTATCGACGTATTGGAGAAATTTCGTACGGTATTAAAAAAATGTCACGTTTTCTTGTTTCGTGTAACGCCGAGGCTGCTTGAGTAACGCACAATTTTTTATCTATGTCTGGTCAGAAACGGCTAAACCGATTTTAATATTTTTTGTCCTTTAATGCTTATTTATAAGTCATTCTAGCTATTCTTGGTGGCACTCACGCTAATAGAAATCGTTACGATCGCACTGTACCGTTTAAACTGCACCGATAATCGAAACGTGTGTGTAATAAAAACACAGTAGTTACGATTTTTTTAAAACTGTACCGTCGAACGGAGTAGTATGAAAATTTTAATAGATAAAACGAAATCGGAGGAAACTATGCCGATAATCGTAGCGTGTGTGCCGAGCGCTCAGTTTTCGCCATTTCCCATAACAGTGTCTTGTTTTCGTTTATTGGCATTACTATAGCAAAAAAAGTACGTATCACTATCCATTTTTACAAGATAATGTCAGTCTCTTGGAAATTTCTTTAATTCCTTTAACAAATTTACATGAGACTAAACTTCTCTTTCCATTAGCCAATTTTTATACCAGTTCCTACGATTTTCCATACCCTGTTCTTTTTCTGCCTCTTGCTTTTTTTATCAACAATAGCTAATGCGTCGTCTATCGATACCACCGCGGAATGAAATGAATAAAATGCTCAGTTTAACATGAATGTGTTTGGGCTGTTGTGACGTACGATTTATCTTTTCTTTTTATATGATAAGAGTGACAAACGAGCACACAGTCCACCTGATGGTAAGTGATTGCTGCGGACCATAGACATCTACATCTATCCTCTATTATAAATCAAAATGTAGATGCGCCGACACCCGTGAGGACCAAGATGGAATGCCTCATTTCCAGTAAAAAGGGCCTCCGGCCACCTGCACTCACCAAGCGAAACGCAGAGGTAAACCTCTACTTCACGCTGGTTTTCTGTGAGGTCGTGGTACCATCCCGGTTCGAGCCGGCCCATCCGTGCGACAGCAAAAGCTGCCGCGTGGCTCTACCACTGTTAAACTGTTATCTGTACAGTTAGATTGCACAGTCTTATCGCATAGATAAAACTAAATGTGAATGTCTGCCAAGGCTGCTCTAACTCATAAAAAATAATCTTTTAATAAAGAGTACTGTTGCGGACGGCGAGGGAACCGCCGCCCCGTCGCCCCTTCATACCCCGTTGCGCCCCGCACACCCCGCACACCGGCAGCAGATCGACGACCAATCAGCGTGCAGCATTGTCGTGCGATGCTATTCACAGACTAAGACGCTCTCTTGCGGCACATAAGAAGGGTGTTTTGGTCTGTGAGCTCTCCCTCATTCTTGGCCATCAGCCACCCCCATCAACACCCTCGACTAAAACCTTCACAAATTGGAAGGGCTTCAAGGAGTCCCTAGCGAATGCTCTGGACTCACAGGACTCTCCCATCTCCCTATCGTCGGACTTAGACAGTCCCGAAAAAATCGACACCGCGGTCGATTCACTCTCCACCCTTATTAAAACCTCCCTTAAGGAGAATGAAAGGGTAGTCCCGGTTGCTAATAATAGTGGGCTTCCCCTACATATTAGCAACCTATTAAAAGCCAAGAAAGCTGCTTTCCGGAGAGCAGCAAAATACCCCACGCCCGAATATAGGCACACGGCTAATCGTCTTCAACGAGAACTCCGTTTCCGCCTCTCTGAATTTCGAGACCTCGAAAAGAGTAAACTCATGGAGAATATCTCTCCCTCTCATACAGCGTACTATCGGATGGCAAGAGCCCTCCGCATAGACGCTATCACCCACACTCCCCCTCTCTCCCGTCCCGACGGTACGGTAGCCTTCGAGGACGAGGAAAAGGCTGAGTGCTTTGCAGACAGCATTGCCGCTCAATGCTCTCCTAGCTCTCAACCCGTTGACCCTTCACACGTCCAGGCAGTGGAAGATGAGGTCCGCCGCCGGAACTCACCCCCTACAGCCTCTGAACCTATCTCTGTGTCCAATGATGAGATTTCATCCCTCATCAAAGGACTTAAACCCAAAAAGGCTCCGGGCGCGGATGGCATCTCCAACCAAGCCCTTAAACACTTTCCTGAGCAGGTGTTAACCTTTTTATCTATTATCTTCAACGCCTGCTTCAACCTTAGTTACTTTCCCACTACGTGGAAAGAGGCAACAGTGATTGGTATTCCCAAGCCAGGCAAGCCTCTCAACCTCCCCTCCAGTCATCGCCCCATTAGCCTCCTCAAGGCAATGGGCAAGCTCTTTGAAAGAGTCATCCAAAATCGCATGAGGCGCCATCTGTTTCCCACAGACGGTGACCCTCTTATCATTCCCCATCAATTCGGTTTCCGAGCGAAACACTCCTGCCCCCAACAAGTTCACCGTATAGTGGAATATATCCTCAGCGGTTTTTATCCCCGTCGTCATAAGACTATCGCGGTCTTTTTCGACATCGCCAAAGCCTTTGATAGAGTCTGGCATACAGGCCTTATCTACAAACTATACAAAATAGGTCTCCCCGATCGTCTAGTACGTCTCGTGGCCTCTTATCTAAATCATCGTAGCTTTCGTTTTAGACACGAAGGCACGCTATCTTCACAGCGCCCCATCAAAGCTGGTGTTCCTCAGGGCTCAGTACTTGCTCCTCTGCTGTACATCCTGTTCACCAACGATATTCCCATTCCGCCGAAAGGTGTTCAGCTCTCCCTCTTCGCAGACGACACTGCTCTCTACTGTAAAGGTATCTCGCTACCTTTCATACGGAACAAGGTCCAAAAGTCAGTTGATGACCTAGGAGCTTGGTTCAAAAAATGGCGCATCGATGTGAACCCGGAGAAGAGCTCCGCCGTTCACTTCGATTATAAACGACGCCGTATCAAAAACACTCCACCAATACGTATGCTAGGGACCCCTGTCCCCTGGCATACGTCTGCCAAATATTTAGGTGTCACTCTAGACACAGGGCTAACTTTCAGGCCCCACGTCAAGAGAGTAACCCGTCACGCACGTTTTTACCTGAATAGGCTCAACAGTATGTTGGGCCGACACAGTAAAATGTCCCTCAGAAACAAGCGTACCCTTTATAAGGTCTGTATACGACCAGTCATGTCCTACGCGGGCCCCATTTTTGCCCACGCTAACCCTAAAATTATTAATGAACTCCAAGTAGTTCAAAACCTTTTCTGTCGTCGAGCTGCGAACGCACCTTGGTACGTCCGTAATGCCGACCTTCATCGGGACCTAGAGCTCCCTACAATTCAACAATTTCTTAAAAAACTCTCTGAGAACTTCTTTAAAGCCTCAGAGTCGCACTCCAATCATTTTATTCGTGAGGCAGCTACTTATGCAGCCCCACTCCCCTCTCGCTATCGAGTCCGCAGGCCGAGAAACTCTCTCTCGGACCCGCCTAATAAACTGTCAAACGACCTGAACTGCCTCATGGCGGCTCAGGCCAACTCTAATTAAATTATTCATAATTAATTTGCCTTCGTAGGCACTCCCTCAGCGGCTCGTAGCCGCCTGCGCCCTCTTTTCCCAAAAGAGGGTCGCTTCCGATTCGGCATAAGAAGCTTTAAACAGCTAAGTTGCCACTCCCCAAAGGCGGTTTTTAGCGGGTATCACTTAGGTCCCCCGGTAGGCAGTGAGTCCCGCATAACCAGGACAGACCGGCTGTCGTGGTATGCGTAATGCATTTTCCGCCTCCCTCCGTGGTAGCCCTTTTCCAATTGCTTCGGACGCAAAAAAAAAAAAGTCTGTGAGCTGTTCATTTCGGGAGCGGCACTCAAAGACAACAAGAGAAGAAACCTCAAGAGAAACCATCAAGAGAGAAGAATCTATACTCCATTGAAGACTCCCTTTGTGTATATAGTTAATAAGTGAAAGCCGCATTTGTAAATAGTTTAATACAGTATAGTCTACAGTACCATCTTTTCTTTAAGCAGTCCCCTAGCGTAATATCAGTTCAGTAATCAATCAATACAGTCCACTAGCTCCAGTAAATAAATACAGTCCACTTCGATCCCTTATAAGTACAAACCAATTTCAAAACTAAAATGAAGTAATTGCCGCATAATAGCTTCTGAAGTAAAGTATTCTTTGATTATTCAATAGGGCTTCATCACCACTCACACATCAGGAAAAAACTAACTTATATGATAAACTTCGTAATGAGGGTATCCACAGTAAAACCAGAGTAATTGACATAGCGCATGGATTATTATGTTGAAGTGGCTATGAGCTGGCCATATACCTTAAAGGACTGAAAATAGATATGGAAGTTCCACAAATGTCACACACACACACACACACACACGCGCACGCGCACACGCACACACACACACACACACACACACATATGTGCGCGCGTGCGCTCGCACTCATAAATTCATCTCTTACCTTATAAATTTTTAGCTTAAAAGCTTAGTGGTAACTAAGGTGACTTGTAACTCAGGTTTTATTTATCTACTTCTGGCACCAGCAATCCATAACCATTCTTTTTTAAGAGCTATTAAGTTTAGTGTTAAGACATTTTTGTAGTTTTGTGGTAAGAAATAAATAAATTTTTAATTCCAATTTTCAATTCTCGAATGGCAGACTCGTTCGGGTAAGCAAAGTGAACGTAAGTGCACTCCCACTAGATGGAGCGTCGAACCCATATGAGATGTTTGAAATTGATGGATGCAGGTGGAAACTTTTCTTACGTGGTAGAGCCATGCTGCAGCTATATTAGTAGTATAGTTGTAGCACGAATCGGTCGGCTCGACCGAGGAAGGACCACGCTCTCACAGAATACCAGCGTAAAATGGCAGCTTAACACTGCTGTGTTTCGTATGGTGAGTGTAGAGGTCCGGAGACCCTTCTTACTGGAAAAGAGGCATTCCATCTTAGTCCTCACGGGTGACAACGCATCTGCATTTTGATTCGCAAACGAGGATAGATGTAGATGTCTATGGGCCACAGCAAGCACTTACCATCAGGTGGACTTTGTGCTCGTTTGTCACCCTATCCTATAAAAAAAAAACAAAGAAGGTTACTGAGCGCTGTCATCACTGAGCACCAACACTTTATAACCTGTAGTTACACAAATTTTTTTAAGAACTTTATTTTTCAATTTGAAACACAAAAGTACCGCCACTACTGTTCAAAAGAAACTAAGAAAGTGGTGAAAAATAAACTTGGTATGGACTCAGACAGACTTCTAACCAAAAAAGGACAACCTAATGTGAAGTCATGCAGAGAAAAAGCAAATAAACTGATTTGAATTGAAACGTTTGGTGTTCAAGTGCTTTGTCTTATCGCTAGGGGAACAATATTATAATTAATTTATTGAAATGAAACTTCTTTATCGACATAGTGGAGAAATTCAGTATGGTATTGAAAATCAAAAACTTTACGTAATCTTTTAACGTTTCACCGCCAGACATGAATATACTATTATTTAACCTATTTATGTAAAATATAAGATAAAAAAAGAATGATATGTCGCAAAGAAGTTTCACTTCGTAGCTGCGTACACAATTACATGCACAAGGTTTTTTTTATATTAAAGAATTATCATTTATTACTTCAATTTAAAATAAAGTTACATGATCTTTTTATATAGAAAATAAAGTTACATGATCTTTTTACATAGAATTATCATTTATAAACACTTCAATTTAAAATAAAGTTACTTGACCATTAAGGGATCCTTTGACAGATGTCCGACTCCGAAAGCGACTCTTGGGAGTAAATATTAATATTGAATATGATGAGTCTACGGGAAAGTGGTAGGGTGACTATGTTGCGTTACACTTATCACTTACAGATCCAGAATATAACTGAGCGCACCAAGAATTTTTGAATACTCTCGGAAGCTATCAACTACGCCTAAGATAATTATAGTGCTGTGACTGTAATTGATTTAATGAAATTTATTGTCATTTTTTAATGTCATTTCACTTATAAGACAAAACTATTTAGTGCACCTGCAGTGACCATGCATATTTACAAATTGACGTTACATTTTGATTCAATAATTCTAAAATAGAATATTTGTTTGTAAATTTAAAAAAAAACTACTCATACGATGGTGACACGGAAAGTTCTTAGAAAATCAAAAAATTAACAAACTAGCAAGTTATTACTTTTGTTATATCTTTTCAAAATAGTATCCATTTACATCAATACATCGCTGCATCCGATGAAACCACTGCGAAAAGCACTTTGCCCACTCATCCTTAAGAGTCTCTTGGACGGTATTTTGACACGCAGTCACTATTTCCCTAGCGTCCATAAAATGTTTTCCTTGAAGTTTTTCTTTTATTTTGGGAAATAAATAAAAATCGCAAGATGCGAGGTCGGGTCTATAGGGCGGGTGACCCATTAATTCCACGTCTGACGTCGCCAAGTAGTCAATTGTTTGCTTAGCGGTGTACGACGAGACGTTGTCGTGGTGAAGGAGGATCCTACTGCGAAGGTCATTTTTTCCGAACTTTTTCTAAGACAAGTGGCAAAAAATTATTAGTGTCAACTCTGCAGTAACTGTTTTTCGATCTTCTAAAACAATTGTTGCCTATTACCTGTCCTTCCGAAGAACGAGGTCACCACCTTTTTTCCCACGCTTCGACCTCTCTTCACTTTAGCTGGCAACTCCTCGGAAGGAAACACCCAGAGAGCAGACTGTCTATTAGTTTCTGGATCATAACAATAAATACAGTTTTCGTCATCCGTATATATGTCGAACATAGCAATTGAGTCTCCTCCGTTAAATTTTTGAACCATTTCACGACACCAATCAACACGACGGAGTTTTTGGGCCTCTGTCAAATTATGAGGTATCCACCGGGCAGAAAGCTTCCTGACCGTTAATTCATGCAGGATTTTGTGCACTTGACTCATATCGATGCCTAAACTTGTTAGAATCTGCTGATAAGTCACTCTTTTGTCAGTCTCTATCATACGCCGCACAACACTGATGTTATCTTCAGTCTCGCCGTAAAAGGCCGTTCCTCACGCAGATCATCGGTGAGATTAGTGTGACCATGTTTGAACTCATTAAACCAGTTGTAAATAGTGGCACAAGATGGGCCTTTATCGTGAATGGCTAATCGAAGTCTATATTATAACTTTCTTGTTGAATTAAATGATATCGAATGTCATAAAAAATCATTGTACCAAAATTTCTCGCGTTAAATTCATGCTGACGTGACACATATAATTTTCAATTTGACGCCAAATCGTATCGTAAAAATTAATAAAATACATACACAATAATATTGACAAAGAGTTCCATTTTCAAAATTTGAACTTATTTCTTTATCATATCGTTTACAAGCGGCCAGTTCTAAAAACTTTCAGTGTCGCCCTCGTATTACATATTCTATTATATATTATATACATAGCTTAAGTTCATTTTTATAATCATCGTTAGATTCAACATCTTTTATGGCATTAGGTAATTTATTATGTAACTTAGCTCCTTCAAACATCAGATTTTGATTGCATATTGGAATCTGGGAGTAGGTAATTATATATTATCGGCATTTAGTAACGTTCTCTTTAGTATTTGGTTATGCTTGATAAAGCGTATTTGAGAATGTTTGAATGACCACTTAGAATTTTACGAATTTTACAAGTTTTAAAAACATACATTTGGTTTAAATTCGTTTACTTTGTTACAGAGTAAATTGTTTTATTCGGTGTTAGGTATTTATAAAAAGGTTGAGTCAAAGGTTTTCTCTGGACACATTACTCCTCCACTTACCTCCCTTTACGCAAAAGGTCTTTGAAACTAATCTATTACGAAATACTAAATCATATTAAATCGACTTAAAATAGTTACTTAGTTTAATTATGTTATTTACTAAGTACACACGCTGGTCCCCACATAAACTTATTTCTCTTTTCCCAAGGGTTTGATGGAATAGAACTCTTAATAGAGTTAAGCTCGCTTTTGTACATCTTATTATAATGTTTATATTGTTGTTATCTTATCATGAGTGTGTGTATTCACAGAATACCAGCATAAAATAGCAGTTTAACACTGCTGTGTTTCGTATAGTGAGTGTAGAGAACCGGAGACCCTTTTTACTGGAAAAGAGGCATTTCAACTTAATCCTCACCCTTACACCCTTATCCTATAAAAAAAGCTATCTGTTTTATTCTCACCTTCTTTCTTTCATAAGGTTCTTGCCATTTTCCGTTCCCCACAATCAACGCGCTTTTAGCGAAACAAAGATCGTCGTCGTTATTATCATGTTTTCTATGACTTATTCAAATTAAGGTTTTTATAATACTTATTAATATCAATATCAATAAACACTTTATTTTTTGTTGTTTCTCTTTTAAATATATCATTGAAATGGTCGATAATCTAAAAAAATCGATTACAAAACGACTAGCCGTTTACCTATATACAGTGAAACCTGGATAACTGGGACCTTAAGGGAACTGCAAATTTGTCTCACTTATAGAGGTATTCCATTTACCCAGTGTCTCAGATATCCAGGTATAAATAAATATCTGTCTCATTTACAGAGGGTTCCATTAATGGAGGTGAGAATAGAGGTTATTTCAGTTATAGAGGTGCTTTTCGGCATTTTCAAATAAACATCCGCACGATAACAAAACGATATTAAAATTGGAGGTCACTTCACACAACACTTTACGCAATAATAAATAAACGAATAAAAATAAATAATTACACAAGTGCGAATTTTGCGGGTAAAATAGAATTAATAAACAAAACGGTACACAAAATATAGTCTCTGTAAAACAGGTAAAAGACACTCGCTGTCTCAATTATAGAGGTAATTATGTCGATAAAATCTAAAGAACTAATCCCACATATAGAGGTTTGTTTTTTCCTACAAACAGAGGTTATTCAGTGCTAAACTGTCGGGACCTAAGTATGAGTTCCAGCTATGGAGGTTTCTCACTTATCCAGGTTACACTTAACCAATTTTTACTGTACTTACCCCCTCAAGATATTATCCATCTTGATTTTTTTATTACAGCTTACAAAACGTCTACTGCTGAACATCGGCCTTCCCCATTAATTTCCTCATAGGAAGAATATATATATATATATATATATATATATATATATATATATATATATATATATATATATAACCATGCCAATCCACGTGTCAACAGGTGGAACTTAGAATTAAAAATTCCTCCTAATATATACATATACATATACATATATCTATATATATATATATATATATATATATATATATATATATTATAAGGAGTTATTATCAGGAATATCTGCTGCCTGTTTCATTAACTCTGTCGCCTTTTACGTAACTCACGAAATGATATGAGGTCAGCTTCTGAATATGGAGTGTAGATTATTTTACTGTGCCATTTCACGGCATTATCAAGACCTCACCTTTATAACATGGTTTCGAAATATTTTTATTTACGCAGATACAGCTTTCTCGATGGTTTTATTTTCTGATGAGTAAGTGCCAAATCTGTAGATAAAATTGGGATTACAAATGTGATCCAACTCGCTTACTACGTAAATCTTGGTTATTTAAGTTATTAGTAAAAGAAATACAATAAAATATTACTACCATGTGTGATTATCGAGAATTACTATTAATTTTTAACGTTTGCGACATGAATAGTTATATTTTTGGATAGTTAATGGTTATCGGTACTATTATCATCATCACTTGATTTCGAAAACAACTCGCTTGATTGTTCATTTGAGAGTTTTTTTTATAGAATAGTGTGACAAACGAGCACACAGTCCACCTGATGGTAAGTGGTTGCTGTGGCCTATAGGCATCTACATCTATCCTCGTTTCCGAATCAAAACGCAGATGCGTTGTCACCTGTGAGGACTAAGATGGAATACCTCTTTTCCAGTAAAACGGGTCTCCGGTTCTCTAACTCACCATACGAAATACAGCAGTGTTAAGCTGCTATTTTACGCTGGTATTCTGTGAGAGCGTGGTCCTTCCCCTGTCGAGCCGACCCATACGTGCTACAACGATACTACTAATATAGCTACAGCATGGCTCTACCACGTAAGGACAATTTACTAGTCCTATTTTCTTTTTAATTTAATGTATATTAATAATAAGATAAGAATGAGCGATTGTTGTTAACATTGTGATCAAAATTACTATAGATTAAAGCCGTCATGTCTTGTAAAATAACTTCACACATTTATTACCTACTACAAAGTGAAAACATTTTTCTAGTAAATCAGAATAAACCACTTGATATTACTAATGACATGTATGAATTACACGCAACATCTTTAAATAGATTGATATAATAGATTGATGAAATAGATTTTGTAATCATAAATTGTGAGGTAATTGACTCATTTAAATCGAATTGTAGAGTTCTTCTATTCATACACATGCATACATATGCACTACGTATATGTTGTTACTGTTAGATTATTACTTACTGTACCGTCAGTTGGTCTGAAGGTTTGTGTCTTAACGTGATAACAAATGACTAAAGCAATTAATCATCTAAGCTATGTTACCAAAGTTTCTACTTACCAGTTGAATGATCGCTATTTTTGAAATTCGCTATTGAAACATTTATTGTCTACGAAATATTAAAAAAGTCAATAAAGTTTTTGATGCACACCCAAAAACAAAAAAATTGACAGTAATTTTTTGGTTTGGGTATACACACTATTTGTTTTTTTTTAAAGAGTAAGCTTACCAGCAGTGATATAAACATATCTAATACTCGTTCAATAAGTCCGCTACTGAACATAGGTTTCACTCATCGATTACCTCATTGGGAGGTTATTTGCCTTAGTTACAACGCTTCGAAAGCGAGTTGACAACTGCCGTTTTTTTATTATTATTGCGTTATTTGATAAAAGATGCTGCTTTCCATTCCCTGTTTCAGTTTCCCTCTGTCACCTCCTACGACACCCACGGAACGAAACATTGTGGTAAGCTATTTAAGTTATTTACACGGATTTCAGCAAGGCATTTGATAAAGTATCTCATTGCCTCCTTCTTCGTAAGCTTTCAGCCTATGGTGTGCATGGTGCTTTGCTGGAATGGTTCAGTTCTTACCTAACTCACAGGTCTTTCCTCGTTGTAGTTAATGGTTATTCATCTAAAATCTACAAAATATCATCAGGAGTGCCACAAGGCTCGCACCTCGGCCCTGTCTTATTTAACATATTCGTCAATGATGTCTCTGTTAACCTTAATAATGTTAAATCTTTTTTATATGCTGACGATCTTAAACTTTTGCGTGAAATCGATTCCATGGAGGATGTGAATCTCCTGCAAGCTGACTTGGATAAGTTGACGAGGTGGTGTCACGAAAACAATATGGTACTCAACGCGAAAAAGTGTACCCATATAAAATTCACGCGCGAACAAAATATTATAAATTCGTCATACCAAATCAATGGTGTCAAATTACGAGAAGTTGACAATGTTCGTGATTTGGGCGTGCAGCTAGATAAGAAGCTTACATTTATAACACATTTCGACCATATTATAAAAAAAGCATCCGGAATGCTCGGTTTCATCATACGCAATACAAAAATTTTCAAGACCGTTAAAACCAAGATGATTCTTTATAATAGCTTTGTGCGTAGCATTATGGAATACTGCAGTGTTGTTTGGAGGCCCCATTTCGCAACACATACGTTACGCTTGGAAAGGGTTCAGAAAAGGTTTCTATGGCACGTAGCGTTCTCTGTAGGTAAAGCTCGATCGCTTAAATCGTACAAAAGTAGGCTTCTCGCTTTTAATTTACTGCCGCTTGAAGCAAGAAGTGAAATTTTAGATT
Organism: Parnassius glacialis; assembly: GCA_033319125.1. Lineage (NCBI taxonomy): Eukaryota > Metazoa > Arthropoda > Insecta > Lepidoptera > Papilionidae > Parnassius > Parnassius glacialis. The sequence goes on from JAVANC010000018.1 coordinate 38,224,146, forward strand.
TAATGTTCGTATACAAGCTGTTCCATAATATGATAGACTGTCCTCCTTTGTTAAATTCCTTTTCCTTCAGAATACCTTCTCGGCTTCCGAGAAAGCCTGTTCAACCTATGAACCCACCATTGCGTAGGACTAAACTTGGTCATTTCTCTCCTGTTCCTAGATTGAGTAGACTTTACAATGAATGCAGCACATCGGTAGATCTTAATTTTGATTCTTTAAAACTTTTTCGTTAGCAGATCAGGGACTTTATCACAAAAAAATATCTACTGTAATTTGTTAAAAAATAACTTAAAATAGGTTTTTATGATTTTTGTTTTCTTTTACATATAAGTAACTTATTATTATTAAGCGCATGATGTGTTCCCCTATAAGTAGTTATGCACTTAGTTTAAGACATGTTGGATCTTGTATTTTTTATTCAAATGTATTGTGTTATAACTGTTGGAGAACCTAATAAATAAAATAAAAAAAAAATAAAAAAAAATAAGCTGACAGCAGGTGGACTGTAAGCATGTTTGTCACTACAATTAAATAATTTTAAATTAAAAATTATGTACAGCCGACTTCAATATAAGTTATTAAGAATAACTCAAAAACTATTGGTCTGACCTTGATCAAATTCATATGGGAGATGTACCAGCTTTCAAATAAAAAATAGAACCATCGAAATCGGTTCAGCCAGTACAAAGGTATGAGGTAGCACACATAAAAAAAACATACAGTCGAATTGAGTACCGTCTCCTTTTTGGAAGTCGGCAGAAAAAATAGAGCCTTTCAAATCCAAGATGTTTTAGTTACTGGCCTATTGGTAAAAGATTGCGGGTACGTAACCAATAGGCTGCTGTTATTTAAATGACTAATATATTTATTTTATATTAGAATCGCTCAGGATTTGCCTGGATAGAATCAATTAATGAGGCGTTATCAGATTTAAGATAGTCATATATCATTTATTTTCTGCCGACTTCAAAAAGGAGACTGTACGGTACTCAATTCGACTGTATGTTTTTTTAATGTGTGTTACTGTTACCTTATAACTTTTTACTGGGTGAAACGATTTCAATGATTCTTTTTTTATTTGAAAGCTGGTAATTCACATGTAGTCCCATATGAATTTTATTAAGGTCAGACGAATAGTTTTTGATTTATTATTAATAGTTTATATTGAAGTCAGCTGTACAAAATTATTAATTTTAAATTATATCAATTTATCGTTTTCTCAATAAAAGTCTTCGAGTTGTTCGGATAAAATATGGCCTAGATCTCTCTTGCCTGGCATTCATATCTATCTATTAGTAAAGCTTCATTACAATCGTTTCAGCCATTTCTAAGATAAATCTTAGAAAAAGACAAACATTTAAAAAAGTTTTTATGTCTTTATCGTATTAATTAACCCCATAAGCTCAATAGAAATATAACAGACAATTTTATACACATATATATATATATATATATATATATGTGTATAAGTAAGTGGGTTGTAAGTATATATATATATATATATATATATATATACTTACAACCCGAGTTCGAAGCTCGCCGGCACCAATGAAAATGTAAATTGCGATTTGCAGTGTTGATTTTCCACGTACCGACCTGTGCCCCGCAGTGGAACGTATATAAATCTACAGAATATAGACTGTGACTTATCTTTTTAATTTAGAATTTTCTTTTTAAAACTGAAGTGACAAGCAAACTGTCCACCTGATGGTAAGTGGCTACTGTAGCCTAGGGACACCTGCAACGAACGTCAAGCAAAGAAGGCTGCAGGTGTGTGGTCACCTCTGAGGATTAAAATGGAATGGCCCCACAGCCTTTTTTTATAGGATATATTTTTTTATATAGGATAAGGGTGACAAACGAGCACACAGTCCACCTGATGGTAAGTGGTTGCTGCGGCCCATAGACATCTACATCTATCCTCTACTACAAATCAAAATGCAGGTACGTTGTCACCCGTGAGGATTAAGATGGAATGCCTCATTCCCAGTAAAAAGGGCCTCCGGCCACCTGCACTCTCCATATGAAACACAGCAGCGTTAAGCTGCTATTTTACGTTGGCATTATGTGAGAGCGTGGTCCTTCCCCGGTCGAGCCGACCCATTCGTGCTACAACTATACAACTAATATAGCTGCAGCGTACTACGTAAAAAAATATTGACTCTCTATTACCATAGTTTCCTAAACTTTTAAGATAATGGAGCACCCACCAAATACCTTTTATTTTATGGAACCCCATATCAAATGATTACAAATCAAACCCACTATAATTTAACCCTTTCGCTATCCCACTACATAATATCATTGCTATTGTCTTACTATTATGTCTGAAACTCGGAGAGTCAAAGTGTTAAATAAGAACAAAAACTTAATTAGAAATATTTTAAAAGTAAAACACTTTATTCTTTACTTTAACTTCTAATATGAAGAATGAAATTGCATCATTGTTTTATAAATAATTCCTTTATGGTTCGGTTTTATGTCTGACGTTTGTATGTGTGATAAAAATAATTTCTCGGAACCCTGGTGACTTTTCTACGGAACCCCTGGGTTACGCGGAACCCACTTTAGGTATCGCTGCTCTATACCCTTCAAATCGGCACTGCTAATTAGGCGGCAGATATAGGTAAATGTGTTGTACCTATATCTGCTAGCCTGCTGCTAGTCAGGAGTACAGCTCTGTACAACTATGGATGGGGGACTATTTTTCTACCAATCTACTTTCCAACTAGTAACACCTTGTAAGTAGATGTTTTGTAATTAACAATTTGCTTCCTATGAAACCGAAGCAAGGTCGTTGGGAAAATGTTGGTAAGCTCTATTTTTAGCTCGCTGTTGCGAACACGTACTTTTTAAATTTGTTTACGTGAATAGTCAGCGGGCGCTGTTGCCTATCACGATATTAATAATACATTTCCATCATTTCAGAAGCAATTTATCGTGTTCGTTTTAATAAATATTCCACATGATAATTTTTTTAATTTAAAATTTAACAAACTATAAATAAAAAACGTGTGTGTTCTTATTTACGCACGTAGGAAGTTATACTTTTTTAGCGTGACCGTAAATATAGTTATCAGTTCCCACGAAAACTTGAGAGACAGTTACCACATGAAGTTATCGCTTTGAGGTGTCAGCGTGCGCGCGCGTCGTAACAACAACTTCATGGTGTCGTTTTTATCTGACGATTTACGCGCGCATCGTAACAACTTCATGGTGTCGTTTTTATCTGTCGATTTACGCGCGCATCGTAACAACTTCATGGTGTCGTTTTTATCTGTCGATTTACGCGCGCATCGTAACAACTTCATGGTGTCGTTTTTATCTGTCGATTTACGCGCGCATCGTAACAACTTCATGGTGTCGTTTTTATCTGTCGATTTACGCGCGCATCGTAAAAAAATCACTGTCATGATTTGACACAATCGCCCCAAAAGAAGTATAACTTCGATAAAATATTTACACTGTTTTGTAAGAATGTGATTTTATCTATATACAAATAAATAAAATTGAAGTGTCTGTTCGTAATGTCAAAATTACGGCTTTTTACTAAATGCATATGAAAATATATATGATACTTATAACAAAAACACAATTATTAAAATTTTTGTCTGTCTGTTGGTCTGTCTGTCTGTCTGTTTGTTCCGGCTAATCTCCGAAACGGCTGGACCGATTTTGACGGGACTTTCACTGGCAGATAGCTGATGTCATAAGGAGTAACTTACGCTACCTTCATTTTAGAAAAACAATTAGGGTTCCGCGCAAAAAAAAACCCCAAATAACACGCGAGCGAAGTCGCGGGGAACAGCTAGTTTGTAATAAAATTTAAGTTACATACGAACTTACAGTCTAATTTCCAACAACTTCAAACAAGCAATGCTACAAATGCGTTGTCACTGCTGAGGATTAACACTTTCACTGTCCGGTTTCCAGACACAATAGTAAGACAATAGCAGTGCCCTACATGTAGTGTACGGGACAGCAAAAGGGTTAATATGTAACGCCTCACAGCCTGAAATTATACTAGCTCTTATTTTTTATAGAATAAGGTTGATAAATGAACACAGACCACTTTATGGTAATGGATGATGCGGCCCACAGACATCTACATCTAGCCTCGATTAAGAATCAAAATACAGATATGTTGTCACCTAACTAAGATGGAAAACCTCGTTAAGGGTCTCCAGTTTTCTACACTCACCATTCGAAACACAGCTGCATTGAACTGCTATTTTACGCTTGTATTCTGCAAGAGTATTGTCCTTCCACAGTTGAGCCGACCCATTCGTGCTAGGACCATAATATAGCTGCACCGTAGCTCTACCACGCTTAACGTGTTTTTTTTTCATAATTAGTTTCTAGACCGGAATACAGCAGTGCAAGCATTGCTTCTTGCCGACAGAAATAGATAAGGAGGTGGTATGTACGCAGATGGATTCTTAGGCAGAAAAAATCACACCTAAATAAACCGCAAGTAAAATAAAAGAAAATCTACGCCGTAATAAATTTTACAGTGTGTAATAAAATTCACTTCTCCAAACCATAAATTTAGCCATGTTTGATTTTTAATAGGGCGACAAACGAGCACACAGTCCATCTGATGGTAAGTAGTTGCTGTGATCCATAGACATCTACATCTATCCTCAATAAAGAATCAAAATGCAGATGCGTTTTTGAGCATTAATAATATGGAATGCTTCTTTTCCAGTAAAAGGGGTCTCCGGTTCTCTCCACTCACCATACGAAACAGCAGTGTTAAGTTGCTATTTTACACTGGTATTCTGTGAGAGCATGGTCCTTCGCCGGTCGAGCCCACCCATTCGTGCTACAACTATACCATTAATATAGCTGCAGCATGGCTCTACCACTTTTTTGGCGGACTCTTATACGTCAGATGATATTCTTCGTCATCGCTCTTTCAGCTTTCATTATCTTTAAATAACCTATTACAAGTTCATTGCTAAACGTAGGTCTCTTCCAAGGAATGAAGAGAACTCGTTGGCCATACCTAATTTCCCAATAGTAGACCCCTTTGTAATCAATGTTATAATCCTACAAATGATTGAAAGTGACATATTTTTTAAAATCTACAATAATGTAATTTTTTAACTACCATGTGTTTACTGTGGTTCGTCAACTTAAAATCCATCACTGTATGCAATAGAAATAATATATTTTATAGTAGTTCTTAATGTAGGAACAACTCCACAATCTTGTAAATTTACCATAATGACAATTTTTTTTTTTGGTTTAATTTTTATTGAACAAATGTAAAATTTAAATTGTACCTGTTATTAGATAGGTCGCAGGTAGGTATCTATATGTAAATACATTGCCGTACTTTCACATAGAATTTGAGACATTTGACCACAGCTTTTATTACTGCTATTATTAATATTACTAAACTTATATTTTTTTATCTTTTTATGAAAAATGCCAGAAATAAAATTAAAAAGTACCAAATTACGAGTAGGTAGATACATATCTCATTAATCACACGCTGGCCTCCGCTCATTTCAGAGAGCTTTTTACGGGAATTCCCTAATATTTTAGTAATATTTCATCCTGGTTTGTTCAGGATATATGCTCTGCCGAGCATATAATGAATTAAAATTTAAAATTGCAATTCACATTTGCACTAAGATTATATATTGCAATTTTATGTATCGATCTACCACGAGCTCTGCTTGAAGAAAATCATCGAGAGGAAACGTGTCTGGATATGTGAAATCCACCAATACGCACTGAGGTGGGCCATCAACAAATCGTAGGATGTAAGTCAGTGTTATTTTACATTTAATCATCATTATTATTGGAGTTCATCATAATTCAACATAGGCCTAATCCCACTCGCCACTTTAAGAAATACCATAAAGCCCGGTCCTGAGCCACCTGCATTCTTTAACTTCCTGCATTTTTTTAACATTTAATATGGCTAATTATTTATCTAGAAGGTACTTGTATAAATTGTTGGATTAATTTAATTGATTGTGATAAGAAAGGCAGATGCTGGCAAATTATCCCACTCCATTGCTTTACGCATCACGATTGACGAAGCTGACCAAATTAAGAAAGGTTCCTGGGCCTCAGTTGCGGAGAGCTAAGAATAATTAAGGATTACCACATAGTATGTAATATGAATTATATCTAAGTTATATCTGTCTTAGTTATGTAAATAGATTAGCTGCTTTGAGATTGTTTGTGCTGTATTTTGTCTGAATTGGCGTTCGATATAAGTATTTCCGAGTAGTCTTCGGTGATGGTTCGGGGAACTCACGCCGTGAAATAGAGATTCTGCAGCTTAATTATATAATAAGTCTTATGTCATTGAATATAATTAGTTTTTACGTATTTCATCCCGTTTAATTAACTTATTTACTTATTACTACCGACGTTTCGAATTGAGTTAAAAAAACTATGACATTATGACGTCGAACACCTCATTGGATGTTCCCACTTCCCAGCCGTTGAAAAAAGTCTTTCCGAGGCGACTGTATATAGTTTTAGTGAAAAATATTTTTGGGAGTCCCCCGTCGTTGAGGCTAAGGCCCATAGCACACGTATTTTTTTCGCGCCGACGACGCGCGTTATCCAAGTCCGCCAGTAATTAGAGTTGCGTACAAAAATATTAGTTTTTAAATATTCGTGATCAGTATTCACCGAATACGAATATTGGATAAAAGTCTACTAATCGGCGAATACGAATATTCGTATTCGTATTCGTTGCATTACTAGTTACAACTTATCTGCATTTTAATTTTTAATCGAGGATAGATGAAGATGTTTATGGGCCACAGACATTTACATATATCCTCCATTTACCATCAGGTTGGCTGTGTGCTCGCTTGTCACCCTTATTCTATAAAAAAAGTAAATTAAACGCGATGAAATCTGTAAAAAAATATTAACATAAATATAATATACCATTAATTCTTATACCATACATTACTCGTTTATCCTTCATTTTAACAGCATTTAATAAATACAGCTCTTTTTTGAACTTGTGTTTTCTGTTTAAATTATTATACTTTTTCGTTTTAATATATTTATATATATTATATGCTATTAATAAGCCATTAGAAGTTTTGATAAAGCACATGCAAATTAGCAGCATTAAAACTACTCTTGTCTCGTACAACCGATGCAACAAGTAACCCCAACGGGGACGCTTGCGGGGGCGGGACGAAACTGAAAGCTGAAAGCGATTAGTATCGCCGCGACCATGGCTACGGACGGACGTACGAAGCGCTCGCAATCGATATGTGCGCCAGCATCCGCGAGTATGGAAGCATTGGCAGCGCCGATGGAGACCACGCCAGCTCCGCGGCGGAGACCGGCCGCTCGTTCTCAGTCCGCGCGGATAACAGGAGGAAGGTCTGTGAGACACAGACGCCAACAACAACAGCAGCAGCTAGATAGAGAGACCAGGACAAGATACAGTTCCGAGCCGCGTCTCGCTGAAGCGGAAACCCCGCCGCAAGTAAGGAGGCAGGTTTCCGCGCGCCGTCGACCTCCGGCCGGTCAACACAGCCAACCGCGTCGATCTAACGCGTTCCTCGACGTCCCGAGATCGACCCATCAGCCCGAGGAGGAACCAGACGAGGACTCTTACAGACTACGCACGTTCAATACGACGCAGAAAGGAGGTCAGTGCTACCACGTTCGTTCACCTCCGAACCGTTATATTGAAAACGCAAAGAAAATTTTTACTTTTTTTTTAATTTGAAAAGAGACTTTTGGCAATCGGCCTGATCGGTCCGCCGAGTGTTTTCCCATCGGAGTTTCGTATCGGAGAGGGTGAGGATTTAATGCGGTTGACGGTTTGATTATGCGAAAGTGGGCTAAAAAACTAACGTAAGAGCTCTCCGTGCTGTCATGAATCATGCACAAGTGTTTCGTTTACGAGGGCGCCATAAATCAGTCTTGATACCAGCGCGATCGTTTACTTTTGAGGTAAAAATAAACCTGGACATCGCATCGCTGTAACGTAAACATCAAAAATTTTACTGTCAAACTTGCTTACTTTTTGTTTTACACAGAATAAGTTTCGCATAGCAGCAAATGTTTGCGTTTGTTAATATATTAAATACACATTTACCAAATATTTATGCTAGACTATTCAGTTTCCTGGAAGATTTAAAAAAAATAAAACGTGATTGATAAATATAGTTAGTGTTAGTTATAGTGCACCTACAACCAACTTCAAACAAAAATGCTTTATCTAAGGACTACGACAGTAGCTTCAAAGAACGTAATTATACTGGTTTTCTATATTCTGCAGATCAAAACACAGAAGTGAAAGCTTTTTAATAGGATAGGTTGACAAACGAGCACACAGTCCACCTAATGGTAAGTGGTTGCTGTAACACATATACCTACACATCTATTCACAATAAAGAATCAAAATGCAGATGCGTTGTCACCCGTGAAAACTAAGATGGAATCCCTCTTTTCAAGTAAAAGGGGTCACCGGTTCTCTGCACTCACCATACGAAACACAGCAGTGTTAAGCTACTATTCTACGCTGGTATTCTGTGAGAGCGTGGTCGTTCCCCGGTCGAGCCGAACCATTCGTGCTACAACTATACTACCCGTATAGCTGCAGCATGGAACTACCACGTACTAGTGCTGTAGTAGTCTATTTGGCGGTAGAATTATGTAAGAGACTGGTCACTATCCAAGCAGACTCTTATTCAGAAAAGGAATCTTTCCACTTAATTAATAATTTAAAATTAAAATTTTTGAACAACCGACTTCATTATAAATTATTAAAAATAACTCAAAAACTATTCGTCAAACCTAGATCAAATTCATATGGGACCAAATGTGAAGTACCAGCTTTCAATTAAAAAAAGAATCATCGAAATCGGTTCACCCAGTAAAAAGTTATGAGGTAATACACATAAAAACATACAGTCGAATTGAAGACCGTCTCCTTTTTGAAGTCGGTAGAAAAGTAATTTATAAGGTCCATTGTAATACTTAGCAAGCCTCCAGAATTGTATACTACCACTGACGAAATCATCTTTTCAGCTTCAAGTATTACTACGCCTTAAATAAAAAAACATATCAGATTATTTTTATACTTGCTTAAACTGATCTAAACGGTCAAAATGTACATAGTATTTTTCTTTTTAGAATTAAGATGACAAACGAGCACACAGTCCACCTGATAAGAGGATGCTGTGGCCCATAGACATCTATCTACATTTAACCTCGATTAAGAATTAAAATGCGGATGTATTTTCACCCGTGAGGACTGAGATGGAATGTTTTTTTCCAGTAAAAGAGTCCTCCAGTTCTCTACACTTACCTTACGACAAACAACGGCATTAAGCAGCCATTTTCGCTGGTATTCTTTGAGAGCGTGGTCCTTCCCCGGTCGAGCCCACCTATTCGCGCTCCAACCATAATATTTCTCTAGCAGGAATAGTTGGGCTATGGCTCTACCACGTAAAATTAAAATTATTTTATTCATCATCATTACAGGTTTTCACAAAGTTCACTGCTGAACATGGCCCTCTCTCAATTGATGCCACAAAACCCGGCTCTAAACCATCTGCATCTATCAACTATTAAATCTTTTTTTTTATATAGGATAGGGCGACAAACGAGCACACAGTCCACCTAATGGTAAGTGGTTGCTGTGGACCATAGACATCTACAACTATCCCCGTTTGCGAATCAAAACGAAGATGCGTTGTCACCCGTGAGGACTAAGAAGGAATGCCTCCTTTCCAGTAAAAAGGGTCTGCGGATACCATACTACACCATACAAAACACAGCAGTGTTAAGCTGCCATTTTACGCTGGTATTTTGTGAGAGTGTGGCCCTTCCCCGGTCGAGCCGATCCATTCGTGCTACAACTATACTATTAATATAGCTGCAGCATGGCTCTACCACGTATAATAATAATAATAATAATGTTAATATTAATATTTATGTATGTTTATCATTTTAATTTACAATTATATATTTATACAGCCCAACCAGATGAGTAAACTATATAAATACCCCATATAATAATAATCATCCAGAAACACGTCTTATTAGGTAGTCATTGCACATATTAAGCTAGTTGCCCTACGATTCGCTTACCTCTACGAGGCCGCTCAAGAATCTTTTCTCCCTACTTGTTGTTCGTTCTTTAAGTTGTAGCGCTGGCCCATTGCCAATTCAGCTTACTAATTCGCAGGGCTATGTCGATAACTCTTTTTCTATTGCGGGGAGACTAATTGTGAATTCTGTTACGTAAAGAAACTCCGAGTATAACCCTCTACACAGCTCGCAAAACGTCCTTGTATTTTCTCATACGGCCAGCGATGCAGGTCTACGTCTCAGATCCACAGATCATCACCGGTTGTCAGAAATAGACGAGAAGTGATGAGAAGATGTATCGTATATCAAAGATGCTGTCTAGCCGAGTTGGATCCGCAAACTGACCTCTCAATTTTTCTTGGCCAAATATAATCGTTAACAGCTTCAAACGTAGTGTTCATAACAACTACCGCCACAGGTGTGACATGAACGTCACACAATCTTTGTCTTCTTTATTCGTTTTATGACCTATCACTTAGGACACACTATTGAGGTCATTGAGAATAGATCTAAGGTCCTCCTGCAATTCTGTCATAATGATTATATCGTCAGCAAATCGAAGGTGTAAGTATTCGTCATTTATGCTGTATTTATGATGCTGAAGAGTATCAGTTAAATAACATGACCCTATCACACCTCTCAGTAATTGGATGGGTTTTGCAATTTAATTAACCAGCTTAGGTTGGTGGTCCACCAAAAAAAAAAACTGGAATTATTAACCGTTTGATTTTAATAGAACGATTTTTATTTATACTTGTTTATGTGGTTGCGGCATATGACTATACTTCCATCAATTTTTCTGCAAACACATGTAGCTCCATTACCTATTGAAGGCGCCCATTTCGTGTTTTAGGTCCGGCAGCCTTACAAAAAGGTTTATGGGTTGTTATTTTACTCTTCTTTCTAAATTAAGTAAAGGCCTGTTATATATAGGACCTGTTTGTTAGTTGAGGCTGAATTATATTTCTTTTTATTGAATGGTTTCAAGATAAACATTCTCTTAACTCTGTTTGAATGTCATTAAAATGTAATTCTCTCCCGTTGTTACTAACTACTACAAAAACCCTTACATTTTTGAGAGGTTTGCTCTAAAAATCCTCTAAGAAATAGGATAGAATTGACAAATTTAAGTGATGAGGATAATTTAAAAAGAGAGAGCTTATTAGTCCCACCGCTGCTCCAGTATGTGTGGGCGGACTTGAAATGTACTCGAAATATTTTTAAATAATATTATTGCTATAACATTCAGGTTCCTCACGATGTTTTCTTTCACCGCTGAGCACGTGGTGTATCAACGCATGTAATTGCAATTAACAATTACATTTTTTTATAGGATAAGGGTGACAAACGAACACACAGTCCACCTGATGGTAAGTGGTTGCTGCGGCCCATAGACATCTACATTTATCCTCTATTACAAATCAAAAAGTAGATGCGTTGTCACCCGTGAGGACTAAGATGGAATGCCTCATTTCCAGTAAAAAGGGCCTCCGGCCACCTGCACTCACCAAGCGAAACGCAGAGGTAAACCTCTACTTCACGCTGGTTTTCTGTGAGGTCGTGGTACCACCCCGGTTCGAGCCGACCCATCCATGCGACAGCAAAAGCCGCGTGGCTCTACCACTGTCAATTTGTTTTAACATTGGTGCGGAGATCAAACCCGGGTTGCTCGCGTACTGCGAAACAGCAAGCGCTTAGCTCTGAGCTACTAAGCTCTTTTTTAAAATAAAATTACCTAAACGAAGGCAACGAAAAAACTTGTTCAACAAATTGCGCTTAAAAGCCATCTTTAAAAAAACGTTATTACAAGACGATGGTCTGACATTTTAACTTTATATCGGCAGTACGGCAGTATCCATTTCCTGTCTCATTTCTTGTGGATGACGTAAAAATCGAATTGAGGGGATTAAGTAATACGTAAGTACTTATTGCGTTGATTGAAGGAATTCATGTGAATTCAGTAACATTTTTTTATAGAATAAGATTGACAAACGAGTATACAGTCTACCTGATGGTAAGTGGATGCGGTGGCCCATAGACATCTACTCCGATTAAGACCCAAAATGCAAAAGCACGGTCCTGAGCCACCTGCATCCATCGACTTCCTGCATATCTTACCAGGTCGTCACTCCATCTAGTCCGGGGACGCCCTACACTTCGTCCGCCGGTACGAGGCCGCCACTCGAGAACCTTTTTTCCCCATCCTCATTTGCTGATTGTTTTAAGCTAATTAAAATCTTAAGTAAATTAATGATAATATATTTTACCGAATTAACCGTAATTAGTTGGTAAGTTATTCATTTTATATAAGAAACAGAAAATATTTGCAAATGTATCTATTAGCACATACACCTGAGATTATCCTAGTTCAGGTGCCTGTTGTTGTAGACTATTTTAAATTAAGACATTATTTGAATTAATTGTACAGTCTTGAAATAAATTATTATAATTATTTTTCCCCATCGGTTGTCGGCTCTTCGAGCTATATGGCCGGCCCATTGCCACTTCAGCATACTAATCCCGGCTATGTCGGTCACTCTGGTTCTACTGCGGATATCCTCATTTGTAAGTTTATCACGCAGAGAAACTACGAGCATAGCCCTCTCCATAGCTCGCTGAGCGACCTTGAGCTTCCTCATACGGCCAGCAGTGAAGGACCACGTCTCAGTACCATAGGTCATCACTGGCAACACGTACTGGTTGTACAGTCTCGTTTTCAAGTTTTGAGGTATACCTGACGAGAAGATGTGCCGTAATTTCCCGAACGCTGCCCAACCGAGTTGAATCCATAGATTGACCTCTCGGTCGAAGTTGGACTTACCTAATCGGACTATTTGTCCGAGCTAAACATACTCGTCAACAGCTTCGAGCTTAGTGCTCCCAACAACTATCGGCATAGGTGTGACATGGACATTAAACATGATCTTTTTTTTGTTCATGTTCATCTTAAGACTTATCCGTTGGGAAACACTATTGAGGTCATTGAGCATAGTGTTTCGGTCCTCCAGCGATTCTGCCATAAGGACTATATCGTCGGCAAATCGAAGGTGAGTGATGTACTCGCCATTGATGTTAATACCGTATCCTTTCCAGTCCAGAAGCTTGAAAACGTCTTCCAATGCAGCGATGAAGAGTTTCGGGGATATAACTTTACCCTGTCTTACACCTCTCTGCAATTGTATAGGTTTCGTACTCTGGTTCTGTACTCGGATAGCCATCGTAGCCCTACTGTACAAGCACTTCAGCACTTCGATATACCGACAGTCAACTTGGCATCGCTGAAGGAACTGTAGCACAGCCTGCAGTTCCTTCAGCGGTTCATGTGGTATATGGTGCTAAAGCCTTTTCGGAAACCGGCTTGTTCGGGAGGCTGGAAATCGTCAAGTCTGCGCGCGAGAAGATTTGTATATGAAACACAGCAGCGTTAAGCAACTATTTTACGCTGGTGTTTTGTGAGAGAGAGGTATTTCCCGGTTAAACAGACCCATTCGTGCTACAACCATAATATAGCTGCAGCTTGGCTCTTTAACGTATATATCATGTACCTTAAAATAATATAATGGAACAACGAATAATTGTTGTGTCTAGTATATTAGGCTATTTTTATTACAAAAGTTACAATTTTTAGATGACTTCAAAAGAGTAGAGTCTCAATTCGACTGAATGTTCTTTTTTGTATGTATCTTATTCGATATTTACGACAATTGTGGCCCAATCTAATGATTCTTTTATTGTGAAATAGTTTATGCTTCAGGAGTGTTTCCATATAAATTTGGAGAAGAATTTCACACATTATATGCGAAGAAATAGGGGATGAAGTTTGTAATGTAACTATGTAGACCACATTCGGGCTTTTGATATTTCTTAATCCACTCAAAGGGGTCAAAATTAGACTTTTATTAAAAAGTAGATATCGACATTAAATAACTAAAAATAGTAAAAAGAATTCCGCACCATAGCTTCAGAAGTAGGAATAGAATAGAATTTTTATTCAATATAGATTACAGTACATAATATTTATTGAAATTAATTTTTTACTTGTACAACTAGTTCGCAAAAAAAACCTCTGTCCTGGGAAGAACCAGCAAGAAACCCAGCGTGACTTTTTTTTTAAAAAGCTCATTTTACAATATAATATTTTATACAATTGTTATGAAAACATTTAGATACACCATGGTAGCAATCACGTCATTCCCAGGGATTATTATCAGTCATGTACTCTTTAGTAGTATAATAACCCTTACTCGAAAATTTTAGCTTAATACAAATAATTTAAACCTTTTGATAGAAAAGGTCTGCATATTTTCTAGGACTTTGTTGTAAAAGTGTATACATTGCCCGATAAAGGAGTTCTGACTTTCTAGAGTCGAGTAACTGGCATAACTAACTTATGCTTGTTACCTAGTATTTACAGAATGTACATCACTATTTTTAATAAAACTATTTTTGTATTTGTGTTTAGGGGCTATAATACTACACACTATGTCTTAGCGCCGATTTCTAAAGCTATTATGAGATTTTTTTTTGTAGTTCTTTGAAGAAGGCTTTGAATTTTTTATAACATACATCATAAACGTCTACCTAATAAGCAGCCGCCATTTTTACAATACGTACGTTACACCAAGTATAAATTTATTACGCGCGCTAAAATTGTGGACGCACTCATCATATTAAAGGTTACCGGAAATGTATCGTGATGTATGATTTTTAATAAATTACCTCTGAATTTTAGAAATGAAATCAAATTACTTCCATTAAGTAAGAAATTAAAAAATATTTTATACAAAGCTGTTTTTACAATTTTTAAAATATTCTACAGTAAATCCAATTACCTGTACGTTATATGTATATTTCATTTTATTGGTAAAAAGGTTACTTACGTAATATTATTTTTAAGAAAAATGATTAATTGTTAAATTCTTATAAATAACAATAACAAGCCACCACAGCTCAGATGGTTAACGCTCGCTGTAAATATCACAGTACGCGAGTAACCCAGGTTCTATCCTTGCCGGCACCAATGAAATTGTTTATAATTTTGTTTAATTTTAATTTCAAATTTTGTACAACCGACTTTAATATAAATTATTAAGAATAACTCAAAAACTATTGGTTAGACCTTGATCAAATTTATATGGGACCACATGTAAAGCACTAGCTTTCAAATAAAAAAAAATATCATCTTAATCGGTTCACCCAGAAAGAAGTTATGAGGTAACACACATTAAAAAAACATACAGTCAAATTGAGTATCTCCTCCTGTTTGAAGTCGGTAGAAAATGCACATATAGATTTTCTCATATCAAAATTTTATTATAGCTTCTTTTATAAACCCTAAAAAGAATACAATATATATATATATATATATATATATATATATATATATATATATATATATATAATATTGCATATATATATATATATATATATATATATATATATGCATTATTGCAAACACTTGCGAGTATATATTTATTGATTTATAGTATTTATGTTGCTGTAAATTGATTATTCTATTATTCATATTAAAAATCATAATATTTGCAATTTCGTATCAAAAGCTTATTCTAGATTTATTTAATAAACACACTTAAAAGAGGGCATAATATATTATATTGAATTTAAATGGAATAATGCCAACACTCGCGAGTGTGTATTTATTTTTATATATAATTATCATGTACATTTTTTTATGTACGTTAAAAGCTAAAATTGTAGACTATATACGTCCCACTGCTGGGCACAGGCCTCCTTTATTTTCTGAGAGGGTTTTTAGGGCAAGGAAATGTCCGTCGCGCTGGCGCTATGCGTGTTGGCGAACTCAAGACTGAAATTTGTTGAAGACGTGAAGTTCTTCTGAGACATCCCAGTTTCCTCACGATGTGTTCCTTCTCCGCCGAGCACGTGGTAAATCAGCGCTTAAAATTGTAATAAACAATTTTATTGTTACCGGCGGGGATCGAACCCGTGTTGCCCGCGTAGTGTGAAATGTAGAGCGAGCGCTTAACCTGGACATAGTTACTCTATTAATTACGAATTATATAAACTAGGTTAGTAGGCAGCCGACATTTATGCTTCTGATCATATTAAACATATCATTCTAATATTTTGCGGCATGCAGGTTTCCTTACGCTGTTACGTTATAAATCATATTTGTTGAACCACAACTTCAAATTACATTAGGATGAGATTTTATCTCTTTTTTTTTGCATAACTTTCTGGAGTTCTTAAACTTCATGGTATTAAGTTGAAGAACTTGATTAAATTTAGATTGCATTGCAAATTGCAAACAATCTTTATTTTAATATTAATTATTGTATTCATCTTTCCTCTTTTTGTATACAGTATTCAACATAGAATATTGTTTTATTACAGCTATGAGTCATCGCTTCAGGAACATCAAAGCACTTCTTTTTTCGGAAGAATTTGTCTAGTTTTTTTTTGTCAGATTATGCTATTTTTTATAGGATAGGGTGACAAACGAGCACACAGTCCACCTGATGGTAAGTGGTTGCTGTGACCCATAGATATCTGCATCTATCCTCAATAAAGAATCAAAATGCAGCTGCGTCGTCATCCGTGAGGACTAAGATGGAATGCCTCTATTCCAGTAAAAAGGGTCTCCGGTTCTCTACACTCACCAAACACAACATCATTAAGCTGCTATTTTACGCTGGTATTCTGTGAGAGCTTGGTCCTTCCCCGGACCAGCCGACCCATTCGTGCTACAACTATTCTACTAATATAGCTGCAGCATGGCTATCACAGGTTTTTTATTATTTTGAATTGTTATCAGAAGGATTCTGCTGCACGTCTTGTTTCAGTTTCCCTCTGTCGTCCCTTATGATACCCGTGGGACCATACAACATTTATTTATTTAACAGTGGACATTTAACAGTGGTTGAGCCACGCGACAGCTTTTGCTGTCCCACGGATGGGGCCGGCTCGAACCGGGGTGGTACCACGACCTCACAGAATACCAGCGTGAAGTAGAGGTTTACCTCTGCGTTTCCCTTGGTGAGTGCAGGTGGCCGGAGGCCCTTTTTACTGGAAATTAGGCATTCCATCTTAGTCATCACGGGTGACAACGCATCTGCATTTGGATTTGTAATAGAGGATAGATGTAGATGTCTATAGGCCGCAGCAACCACTTACCATCAGGTGGGCTGTGTGCTCGTTTGTCACCCTTATCCTATAAAAAAATACAGGGTAGTGAATATTCTTAACTACATGGTTTACCAGCACTAGACGTTACCCTTAAAGATCATCATCGAGAGGAGACGTGTACGATGTAATATAGGCTGTAACTTCAAGTTATAGCCTATTTTTCCATTACCTTACTCTTTACTTCACTATTAGGACACAGGTTTGCTGTCCTTTCTGTAAGAGTTTTATAGGACAAAAAAACCACGCACTCCTAACAACTACATACGTCTAGTTTTCTTACAGTTGTAACTAAAATAAAATTACTTAAATATATCGGCAACATTGTTAATCTAATTACGTTAAATGGAATATTCTCTTAATTACATTATTAACAAATTAACAATAATTATGGAAAACTTTAACACAGCGGTCGTTGCGAAGTGAAGAACCGTTTTATGTAATTATAAGAAGCAATTTTTTCAAGACTGAAATGTGTTTGTCGTTTAATTGGTAATTCTAAGATAGCCCATCGTAGTGTTATTATTCATAGTTGGTTCAAATTTGTACTGAACGCTGGAAAATATTGGTAAGTGACATTGTCATTTTTTTCGGATTATAGCAGGGAATCTATCAACTTTTTCCAAATATCAACCTGGTGTGTAGGCGTTTCACCCTCATGATTAATGGACGAGGAGCTATTGACTGACGACTGTCCGAACACTCAACCAAAATACTAAATTTAAATTTTACATATGAGTGATGAGTGGCGAAAGCATTGTCAAGGTTATGGACGCAGCGTTCTCCGACTTGTCTTATTACTTAATTTAAAAATTAGGTAAAAAGGCAGCTATATTAATAGTATAGTTGTAGCACGAATGGGTTGGCTCGACCGGGGAAGGACCACGCTCTCGCAGAATACCAGTGTAAAATATCAGCTTAATGTTGTCGTGTTTCGTATGGTAAAAGTAGAGAACCGGAGAACTTTTTACTGGAAAGGAGGCATTCTATTTTAGTTCTCCCGACTGACAACGCATCTGCATTTTAATTCCTAAACGAAGATAGATATAGATTTGCACAGGCCACAGCAACCACTTACCATCAGGTGGACTCTGTGCTCGTTTATCACCCTTATTCTATAAAAAAAATGATATAAGAAGCGGCACGAAAGCCTAGAGCTGACTGTTATAGCGCATAAGTCACGCTGATTTGCTTGTGAGTATCGTTCGCACGCTGTGATTGGCTCTCCAGTCGCATTCGTGCAATTCAATTCGTGCGCGTCCCCTCCACGTTTCGTTCAGCGCTAGACTTACGTGCCGCGACTTGTATTTAAGTAATTTATTCCCAATTAATAATCATAATGACCATATCTCTAGAATTTTTCAAGTATATTCCTATTTATTAAAGAAATTTAAGAACAATAGTGACTTATGTGCTAAGCGCTCGCCGTAAATGTAGTACCACAGTACGCGAGCAATGTTTTTATATGAACCAATTTTATGTAAACTACGAGGATATATGGATCTGCTCGACCGGGTTAGTGCGTAATTCTCACAGAGTACCAGCGTAAAATGGCTGCTTAATGTTGCTGTGTTTCGTATGGTAGGAGTAGAGAAACGGAGATCCACTTTACTGGAAACGAGGCATTCCATCTTAGTCATCAATCAAGGATGTGGATGTATATGGGCCACAGTACTTACTTACCATCAAGTGGAATGTGTGCTCGTCGTCACCCTTATTCTATTAAAAAAAAACATATGAAGTCCGCCAACAGTCACTAAGGCACTGTCAGAAATAAGGAAACCCAAGTCCAGTTTTGAGACGTATATAGGTTATAACTTAACACTTTCACCGTTCCGTGACCCACATATGTTGTTTTGAGATAGGAAAGAGTCCGCCGCGCGGCCCCATATATTTTTTAGATATCCAGGTTTCCTGACAATGTTTTCATTATCTAAAATAAAATTATTTAAGAAAATTACAATATCAACAATGTTACTAATCTAATTTCGTGGAATTAAATTGTTCTGTTAATCAAATTATCAATAAACGAACAATTACGGTGAACTTTAACAACCGCGGTCGTCCCAACGCACCGGACTGTTTTAAAAGCTATTTTACCGAACAATTTCGAGGCTTGAGAATTCTTTTGTATATAAAATGAAATTTCGGAGACAGTCCATTTTGGCTATATTATTAGGATCAAATTACCGGAAAATATAGGCCATTTAATCAGGATTTTAAAAAGAAATATGTTTTTTTCTAAACGCCCATCTCGTCTTCAGGCTTGCCGTAATTCTTAATGAGTTGATGACTGCAGTTATACAGTTCTCCATTAAAATCAATCAAATTTAAAGAATAAAAAAATAAAGAAATATTTGCATAACATGCTTGCGATATCTTCGTGATATGTTAATCGATTTTTAAAGGTTATATATATTTGAAGGGATTGGCACATAAATTTGTACAAAAATTCCACCCTTAGTAGGAAAATGGGAGATGAAGTTTTTAAAGTAACTAGTAGAGGACATTCTATATAGTTGTAACCTTGAGCTTGTGATATTCCTTGGTCCACTCAAAAGACCCATAAAATCAACTATTTATAAAAAAACGTGCATGTCATTGTGTACACACGTATGAAGTAAAATTTCTTTATGACATATCATTCTTCTTTTAATTTTTTGAGTCTCGACAGCGCCACCTACCGTGCACAAATATGAATCTAAACCATATGAAGCAAAACACACACAAAAAGTCATCAAAATCGGTCGAACCGTTTTTTACTTTTAGCGAGACTAACGGACAGCAATTCATTTTTATATATAGAGATTTTACATAAGTAGGTAAATAATAGAATACTCATACAGCTCCGGCAATGAAACGTAACAAGAACACGTGACGTTTTCGTGTTTTTTTATACAGTACTTTTCTTCACTACGTCGATAAAGAAGCTTCACTTCAAAAATTAAAAATAATAAAATAATTACCACACAATAACACCTGAAGTCGGGGCTTTAACTAAGTCTTAGCACCAATACAGAACCTATTATGTGGAAATAATTTTATGTTTTTCGGTTCTCTGAAATCGGCTTTTACGTTTTATTAATAGTTTGCATTTGTCTACATCAGCCGTTCGGGCATAGCGTGATAACAATAGATCTGTTAAAAACTATTCTTCAAATGTCTTGCCACCCGATTATCGAAAGGTAAATGTTTTTTTTTCTGAAAGTGTATGCTGTTAGTCCTGCGGCATATACAGCTTCATCGGAATAACGAGTCTTTATGAGGATTATGGCTCTTCGCGCACCTCGCCGGCTGCAGTCGCGAGGCACCCCGTCCCCTGCTTTTGGAGTAAGGCCCCTCGAGCTACGGGGAAGGGGCTCGATGTGATTCAAGGGCCTCTCAGAAAGAGGTACGAGCCTCGGCTTGAACCACTATTGTAATGTGGGAAAAGGCAAATCTTACGCTACATTGCCTTCTTTTATATAAGGGGGCAAATGAGCATGTGGCTCACCTGATCGTGTGTGACTAAAGCCGCCCATGAATAACTGCAACACCAGGACTGCAGATGCGTTATCAGCCTTTTAAAAAAGAGTAGACTCTTTTTTGAAGGTTTAAAAAAGTAACAAGCATTACATTTCACAAGGAAATTGTGCAAAAAAGAACACTTCATAAATTGCTATTTCAATAATGTTCGTGTATATTATTGCCTCTTTTTTTATAGCATAAGGGTGACAAACGAGCACACAGTCCACCTGATTGTCACCCGTGAGGACTAAGATGGAATGCCTCATTTTCAGTAAAAAGGGCCTCCGGCCACCTGCACTCACCAAGTGAAACGCAGAGGTAAACCTCTACTTCACGCTGGTTTTCTGTGAGGTCGTGGTACTACCCCGATTCGAGCCGGCCTATCCGTGCGACAGCAAAAGCTGCCGCGTGGCTCTACCACTGTTAAAAACCTCTACGATACGGGAGCGAATTCTAAAAAAATAATATGTCGTGCCTCCGCTGTGAAACTAAAGGTAATAAGTACACAAATTAACTAATCATGTTTAATGGGATCAGTAATAAATGTAATGTAGGGAAATCAACATCTCATTTAGTCGTCCCGTCCTACCTTGTCAGCATGAAATCGACCGAGCGAATTTAGCTGAATACAAATTCTACTTTCATTCATTCAATTTAGCTTCGAAATTGATATTTCAATATTTCCCCGGATCATAACACGAATCGTTTATAACTCAAACCACGTTGAAAATGATGAAAGAAATCTCTTACATTAATGTAAAATGTGCCGAGCAAAATAAAACACATAAACCGCGATTGATGTAAGCAGGATTAACTTTATATCGCTGCGAAAATACCTCAAGAAACGCTGAATAGTAATATTTCATGATATCGAACATCTTTTAAGTGAATATTTGGTAATATATGTTTGAATTTGAATATTCATGGTTATTAACTCCCGACGCAAAAGAGGGGTTTTATATGTTCAACGTGTGTATCTTTACATCTGTGTACCTGTTTGTCTGTCTGTGACAATGTAGCTACCAAACGGATGAACCGATTTAGACTTAGTTTTTTTTTGCTTGAAAGGTGACTTGATCGAGAGTGTTCTTAGTTATGATTCAAGAAAATCTTTTCAGCCGTTTGAAGGTCATCAGATCTTTTTGTTTCGTTCTTCTTATTAATTTTTAATTTAAATTACAATACAGAAGAGCATGATAAAATATATTTAGTGTTATTTTTCGTGACTAATTTACCATGTTTCTAACCCCCGACAAAAACAGAGGGATGTTATATATTTGTAGTGTGTATCTATGTCTGTCTGTGTCATTATAGTTTTTCAACGGATGGTACGATTTAGAATTAAGTATTTTTCGTTTGAAAGAAGTCTTAATGGAGAGTGTTCTTAACTATGCTTCTAGAGAATCTATTCAGAAATTTGAAGATAATCTCTTTTTATTTTGAGGGTTTTTAAATTTTTAAATTTAAATTGTTATTAACTCTCTTGTGTATGTCTGTTTGGGTCGAATTTGCAAATCAAAGTAATCGTTAGGGAAGGACGATAGACATTATAATAATAATATTAAATCGAAAACCCGAAACAAAACGGGCCGGTGATCTTCGAACGGCTGAAAGCGTTTTCATGAAGCATGCTAAGGACACTTTCGATCAAGTCACCCTTCAAGCAAAAAAAAACTAAATCTAAATAGGTTTATCTGTATGGGAACTACGATGGCACAGACAGACAAACAGGTACAGAGATGTACAGATACACACGTTTAACATATAAAACCCCTCTTTTGTGTCGGGAGTTAATAACCATAAATATTCAAAATCAAACATATATTACAAAATATTCACTAAAAAGACGTTCGATATCATGAAATATTACTATTCATCATCTTCAAAATATATATATATATATATATATATATATATATATATATATATATATATATATATATATATATATATATATATATTCAAGATATCTGTTTACGTCGGAGGTTAAAAAGGAGCCAATTCATGTTGGCATGTCCAAAACTATATATTAATAATTAATATCCCAGAGAAGTTGGCTACACTTGAAGTCAAATTTCCTAGTCGGTGCTCTTAGACATATTATTTCTGAGGGTTGATGGAGCGTAATACAAGATTGTTTTTATTTCAGACGTCTCAAAATAGATGAAAAGAAAACTCGTTTAAATTGAATGTGATATTGTGAACGAAATGTAATTTAAAAATTATGGTAAGGAATTGGCAAAAGGAATACGAATAACTTTCAGTGAACCTTGTTACTCTTTGTAAATGGTGATTAAATACAAGGGTTTTAAGGCTTTTACCACGTTTTTATTAACTTGCTTTCTTGTATTCTAGTCAAATTTAGTAATTGATTTTAATATAACTTCTCGATGAACTACAGACTTTTTTTTTAATAGGATAAGGGTGACAAACGAGCACACAGTCCACCTGATGGTAAGTGGTTTCTGCGGCCCATAGACATCTACATCTATCCTCTATTACAAATCAAAATGCAGATGCGTTGTCACCCGTGAGGACTAAGATGGAATGCCTCATTTCCAGTAAAAAGGGCCTCCGGCCACCTGCACTCACCAAGCGAAACGCAGAGGTAAATCTCTACTTCACGCTGGTATTCTGTGAGGTCGTGGTACCACCCCAGTTCGAGCCGGCCTATCCGTGCGACAGCAAAAGCTGCCGCGTGGCTCTATTATATAACTCAGTATCGGAAGACATTGTAAGAATATAAAAAAAAGAACGTGGTATATTATATATTTTTACCTCAATAATTATTTTACAACAACTACATAGAGTAATATGTTTTCTTTATCTTATTAAACCGTGTATTGACGGTGTAAGAATATCAACTGCTCCATGTCATCCCGTGGGTGTCGTAAGAGGCGAAGGAAAACAACCAAAAGATATTTATCGTAGATGTTGTATCGTAGGGGCAATTGCACAAGGACAAACATCCAGACCTGGAACAATTATTTGTAGGTCATAATTATTACGTGCGTGTTTCTAACCCGCGGCACTTAGCGCCGCAAGTCAATGCTAAGCACTGCGCCACGGAGCCGTGTTACAAAGTAATTTATGCATGAGGTCTATGTTTAGCAATGAACTTATGATAGGTTATATTGAAGCTGTAAAAAAGATGGATTGTGGAGTAATACGTCCGTCGCGCTGCTCTCGTGCGTCTATTCAGACGTCACATGTCCTCGTAATATTTCATTTCTCCAACGCGCAGTGTTCCTTACGATGTATTCTTTATTCGCCGAGCACGTGATAAAACAACACAATCGATTAATAATTTGTTTGGTACCGACGGGAATCGAATCAGAGTTGCTCGCTTATCTTAAATCTACGGCGAGCGCTTAGCTTACGATATAGGAATGATTGGAACGAGTAGTATATGTACGTCAGGCTGGAAATATCATGGCTTCATTTGGGGGAGGCCTATGACTGTATTCGTTTAATAATGATGGTGATAATGTATAGCATGAACGCTTTATAAAATATTTTTTAAAGTAGAAAAAAATAAAAGTATTACGCATTTGGTACTGCGATAGTATGGAAGAGGTATGGAAGAGTTTCTCGACTCCACCGAGACAGCAATTTAATTTTGGGGCGATGTAGTACGCTTTTACAACAAAATTCCAGAAAATATACAAAATGTAACCTGCTCAAAGGTCAAAAACTTTATTAAAACGTTTGTATAAAAAGGGTTATTATAATATTAAGGAATTTATGGATGATAATAACCCCTGGGAATGAAGTGATCGCTACCAAGCTATTCTAATTTGTTTTGTATGGTTAATTGTGTAACATACATGATTGTAAGCTGTTATTTAAAAAAAAAGTCGCTGGGTTGCTTGCTGGTTCTTCCCAGAACATTGTTTTTTTTTCGAATCAGTGGTAATTAAACAAAAGAGTGACTTTCAATAAGTATTATTTATAATCTATATTGAATAAAAAAGTTTCTGTTTCTGAGGTTCAGTCGAGTCTTTGAATGTCACGGACTGACAACAATGAAGAAGTAGAATTTGATTAACCAGCCTTCTGCAAATACATACATTATCTCTCTATTTCAAGGCTATTACTGAAAGAGGAAGGGGATGGAATGGAGAGATGTACGACGGAGAGTCGTACTTCTCTCCATTCCATGACGGAGAGTCGTAAAAGTTTGCGGGCCAAGACCCCCAAACTGCCTGGGAAATGCATACGTCACTGTGCATACAATACTGTGTCATAGCCTGTTAACTCACTATTAGGTGAACTGTTAGTTTGTTTGTCACTTGAATTTTATAAATAAAAGTATATCAAGTCTTTTTATATTATGCAGGAAACTTACTTTTAAAAGTTGTTATAACAAAAAAATAACTCACTTTTATTATTATTTAGAGGGGCAATATATTCCAAATATTCAAAAGAATAACTTACTTCAAGATTGTTTAGAAGATTATTCTAGCTCGAAAATAGAATAATAAAACAATCAATTTATGTAATGGGTTTTCATAAATAAATTAAGTTATTATTGATAACGATGAACATAAAGTACCTAACTTTCGAATTTTGACTACCAGTAATTTTAAAGGAAATTTTAATTATGCTGTATTCAAATATTTACATGACTAGAGCTCAGCTCTATTCAAATAAATATAATTACAAGTTATTCATGTCAAGATTTGCTTACGATATATAAAAGAAACAAATTAAGATTTAGGAAAGCTTTTCAATTATTTACAAATTAGGAAAAAAACTGCAAATTATATTTGATACTTGTAAAATCACAATCTTTTGTTAGAACAGTAATTGTAAATTACACTTTATATTATTTAAAATTAGTTAAAAATTTTGTATGATTTAATTTTAATATATGATATGAACTAATATACATATAGAAGAATTAATGTTTGTTTTTTCGTATTTCATGCGCTGCCATACCGTTCATTAATTGCGCTAAAACTTTGCCAACTTATGTACTACTTGCATATGCACGAAGGTTATAGGTACAGTGCAATTTCTACAATTATTTCTTCTGCGGCAGCAACGGACCGGGACCAGCTAGTTTGTTATAAGTAATACATTTATTTACACTAATGCTTTGCGTTATTAAAACTGTTATAGGGTGCTTGTCTGCAATAGCAAAACATGGATAGGACGGTCGGCAGCCAATGATGATCCCCCATTTTTCGAGTATTTTAAAAAGTTTAAAATAGTAAATGTTTTTTTTAATAAAACTGAAGTAACACAAGTAAGTAAGTAAGTAAATAGAACTGACTCTCTCTCTCTCTTTCTCTCTCTCTCTCTCTCTCTTTCTCTCTCTCTCTCTCTGTAAATATATATATGTATATATATCTCTTTATATATAAAAATTACGTGTCACCTTGTTTGTCCGCGATGGACTCCTAAACTACTGAACTAATTTCAATGAAATTTTGCACACTGTGTGCATTTTGGTCCAACTTGAGAGATAGGATAGTTTTTATTTCGATAAGTGACAATATTTTTTATTGCGAATTTTAATGATTTTTTTATATTTTTCGCTATCCACGACAAGTGCGTGAGTAGAGATAATCTCTAATTTCAGAACACTTAAAACTATTTAAAAATAATAAAGGCTTCAATTATAAAAATAAAAAGAGCTGACTTTAATTTTTAAAAAGCCACCCCCATAATCTACCTACCACTCGTACCTATCCATGGCACAGCCCCTCCATCCTGTAACGCCACACCGTCGGAGTAGGCTATTTCACTGTGTGAAAGTTCACAATTTGTTTTATCTTTGCCCTTAATGCCTATTTCTGGCAAAATCCTTGATTCCGTCATTAGATAAGCAATTAAATTAATAATTTTTTAAGTAATTCTTAATTAAATACATTATAAATCTGATAATAAAATAAAATAAAAAAATACATTATAATTAAAAAATGTATGAATACAGGGAAACCAGACTTTTATATAAATTTCTTTTTTTTACAAGTAAGGGAGACAAAATAGCATTCAGGCAACCTGTTTGTAAGTGGATGCTGAGGCTACCTACGTCTATCCCCGATGAAGGATCAAAAAGCAAACATTTCATTTCTCAGGAATAAATGGCATCCCTCACAATTTGTAATTAAATTACCTCTCCTACCTTTCAAATGGGTACATGCGAATGGGTGTAGTAGAGCTTAGAGGAAGAAATAGATACGAGTGTGGTACTAAACCAGACATTTTCACGTGGTAGAGCCATGCTGCAGGTATATTATGACTGTAGTAAGAATGGGTCGGTTCGACTGGGGAAGAACCGCGCTGTCACAGAATACCAGCGTAATATATCTTTTTGTTTTGTTCACACTTAGGATTTTCTCCTGACAAACATCCAGACCCGGAATAATTACTTGTAAGCCATATAAATACTTGTTCCGTGCGGAATTCGGACCCGTAACCATTAGCGCCGTAACTCAATGCTAAGCCACTGCACCACGGAACCGTCATGTCAGCTTAATGCTGCTGTGTTTCGTATGTTGGGTGTAGAGAACCGGTGACCATTTTTACTGGTAACGAGGCATTCCATCGTAGTCCTCAGGGGTAACAACGCATCTGCATTTTACTCTAAATTTAAGAAACATGTAGATGTCAATGGGGTTCAACATCTGCCTAACATTAGGTGGACTGTGTGCTCGTTAGTCACCCTTATTTAATAACCCCCATAATTAATAAAACAACCTATGTAATTCATTGTAAAATGTTGCTTAGAAAGAAGTACGATTGGGTTTCTTACCCGTTTCCGTGATAAAAGCAAAAACTTACTGGTGCTTTAATAAATATTTTTTATAATATAATATGTTGCTTAAAAACTGTTCTTTTCTCTTCTGTTCCCATCTATTCTTTTCTATTCTCAGGCAGAAAATGAAAATACTTTAGCCTATAAGTAGAAATGAATAATCTATATATTAAGTGGCGCGAAATCTTTGTACCCCTTTTTAAGCATATGACGTACACGGAGGATTGTGATATTTGGTATACCTAAAGTTTATATGAAGAAGAAGTGCAGAAAGCTAAAATTAAAATATAATATGTTTTACAAATACATTGAATCAGCTAAAATAAATCATTGATTGTTTATGTTTATACTGCCAGTGTTAAACACATAATAATCTGTGGTGAAACAGTTGCACAGGGTAGAGATTGTCGCCAAAGACTTATATAATGTTGCCAAATAATTACTACTTAATTTTGTTAATTTAAAATTTTCGTTTTCAATAGTCTGTGGTGTATGTATGTCAAGGCAAAAAAAAGTTAATTTTATATTTTATATATTTAATATCTCTGTTTTAAAGTGCGGTTGAAAGTGAAATACATCTTACATAATATACAAACCTAAAATTTAATCAATTACGGTCGAATTTCGACTACTAGGCGACCACTAATTTGTATTATTTTCGTTGAGTGTTATGAATAATAATGTTTACTGAATTTCCGGTAATGTGATGTTCACCGATAAAAGGTCTCGAAATTTAAGCTACTTATTGTCGTATTTTTTGATATTAGGTTATCTTTCAAGGTTCCTAAATGAATTGCTTATTAATAATTATATAACATTTGTGTTTTTTCTTCGTTTTAGGCTGCTCTTCCCGCAGCGCCGGAGACGTAGCAGTCTCAAAATAGATACAGAAATCAAAGAATTTTATGATGAAGGGGATTTTTTGTCATAAAATGGATTTATATTTATATTCGTTTTCGTTACCAATACATATAGGTAAGTTCATATACTTACCTATATGTATTGAGTAACACATATATAAGTGTGACAAATAAAAAAAAAACAGTCAATCTAATGGTAATTGTATAGTGGAAGATGTGGCCTATATACACCTACATCTATCCACGATAAATAATTGAAATGCAGATGTTTTGTTACCCTTTAGAACTCAGATGATATGTCCCACTACTGGCTGGATTAGTCACTCACATACTCATCATACGAAACACAGCAGTATTATGGGCTATTTTACGCTGGTATTCTGTGCGAGCGTAGTCCTTCACCGGTTGTGCCAACCCATTCGCGCTGCAGTCATAATTTATTGCTGCTTGGCTCTAATACAAAAATCACTTGCCATCCGGCTAATTTACATATTATGCATGTCTTTTTAGACAACTTCAAAAAGGGAGAAAACCTCCTTCTTTCAATTCGACTGTATGTCCTTATTTGTCGATATGTTACGCGATCTATATTTATATTATATGTATATTTGTTTGATATATATCATACGTATGTATAGAATAACTTATATATATATATATCCTGGTTTGTTCGAACTTCGTTACCTTTTCCTTTCATTATTAGGAGAGAGTGCCTTAAGGCATTAAGTACACCATATGTACGATTTTATTTGTTGTGCATAAAAGTTTAAATAAATAAATAGCTTAAATAAAATAAATTATTAAATATTTTTGTCAGTAGCAAATTGTATTTCATGATTATTTTTAGTTATAATCAGGTTATACTTTAGGGGTGGACCCCATCAAGTTCAAGCAACTCGTATTCTATTTAGGGATTCGTCTGGCTAGATAACAGAAACAGAAACTTGTTTATTCAATATAGATTATAAATAATACTTATTGAAAGTCACTCTTTTGTTTAATTAACACTGGATCAAAAAAAAATACTCTCTTACCTATTTCTGTCGCCAAGCAACATCACTGTGTTCCGGTCTAAAGGTTATAAAGCTATAAAGAGTCAGTTTAATCACAGGTTTACAGGAATTTCATCTTAATTCTCTTAGGTGACGACGCAACCGTAGCTATTTTTGTTTCATGTTTGTTGCAGATGTCCACAGATATCAGTCAATTACCATCAGGCGAATATAAGTTCATTGGTCGCTTCAATTTGATGAAAAAATCTCCTGCATCATAGAGGCGTTTATACACATTAATTGTGCATAGATAAACAACCAGATCTGGAAAAATTGTTTGTAGCTCATTGCTGTACCGTGCGGGGTTCGAATACGTGGCTCAGAGTGTTACAGCTAATTGTGTAGCTACTGCGTTAACAAGTCGCTTTTATAAATGAAATTTTATTTTTAGATTAAAAGAAATCTTTTTGTTTCCTTACCAAGTTTTCTTCAGATGCTGATCTATCTTAAAAATATCAAGTCTCGAGATCGAGACGACTGATCGAGAAATTAGCTTAAAAATCAATTACTAAATTCGGCCCGAACAGATATACACAAAAGCGAGTTAATAAAAACATGGTAAGAACCTTAAAACTTTTGTATTTAAGCACCAGTTATGTTATGTAAAGAGTTAACTGAAAATAATTCGTATTCCTTTTGCCAATTCCTCTAAATCTTATTTTCAAAATTACATTTTGTTCACAATATCAGTTCAATGTAAACGAGTTTTCTTTTCATCTGTTTCTGAGACGTCTGAAATAGAAAAAAGCTTGTATTACGCTTTTAATCAAGCAAATTTGATTTCAGACAGTATAGCTAGCTTCTTTTGGATTTTAAATGGTGATGAATATTTTGAGACATGCATAGACATATGAATTCCCTCTTTATATTATACCGTCCTCCAGACGGAAACTAGTCATCAACGCAGGACAAGTAACACAGTAGTAAGGCAGTATAGTGCTCAAGTGAATGCACAAGCACAGGTGCTCTCTTTTTTCGCACTTTCATAGTCCGAGTGGACGATAATCCAATACCACCGGAGAGAGATCAGGCGCAGAACCAACGGCTTTATGTGCTTTCCGAGGCCGGAGGTGAAACACCGCCAACTTCCTGACTATTTAAAAAAAATTGTGAGTCGTCGCGGGACGCCTGGCAAAAGTGAAACATCGAAATTATTTTGTACAGGTAATATGCATAAAAGGATAATTTACGACAGGAAATAAATATGGCACAATGAAAAATAAAATATTAAGATTTTTTCAAAGAAAAAGATCACTATTTATTTAATAAACATTTATATTTATTAAATACAATAATTAAAAATTCGCGTCAAAGAATGACTATCAATAATAAATGTTTAAATATAAATTCCAGCACGATTAGAAAATGTAATTTTTAGATGTTAATATTAAAAACAAATAGGAATAACATTCTTGCGCTACTTGCTATCAGCTGATTTTGAAGTGAAATTTTGTCAGTCTTTAATATATTTATTTTTCACGCAATTATTTTAGTGCATTATTTTAATAAGAATGAAATTAAAATTTATTTATAATTAATTTAAGAATATTATATGCAATGAAAATTGCGTAGTTTCTTGATTTTTATAAATATGTTTTTTTTAACTTTTTTTAATGTATGTCATATATCTAATACATACTAATTACTGTGTACATACTACATACATACATACATACTATCATATAGCGTGCGGCGTCGCCACCGCCAACAGTCGTTCTGATCCGCCGCTATAGATGTTTATACCGAGTGGCGAAAAAGTTATCACATAAAATGAAAAGACTTTTTTTTTTGATTTCTTTAAACATACACAACTAAAAAAATATATAACAATTAATACATTAGTCGCGGTAGCATTTTTTTCGTTTTAATATTAGATAACATCATGTAAATGCATACAGATATCACCTGATGAATTCTAGAAGGTCAAAGACCCATGCCATTTGAAGGCGAAGATAGGTAGTTTAAAGGTTGTCAATCCGAACTACTCAAATAAAGAAAAAATCAAACAAAAAGTGTACTTACGGCTAACAATTTAAGGCATAATTTTATGCGCGAAATTAAAAGCAAAGGGACCGCACGCTGTGGGTGTGTGAAAACAAATTCAAGCGAAAAATTTACTTAAAATAATGAAGTTAAGGCATAATTTTCTATGCGCGAAGTGACAAGAAATAGGACCGGGTGTCGAAATTATTATTTTTCTGGCGCGTGCGACGTTTTTTAAGTCACTTCAGATCAGTAACGTATATATTATCAAGGCTGATTTATTTCTTGTCAATTTTTTACGCTATTTATTTTGTTTGAAAAATGCATTTTTATTTTCTTTTATTATTGTTTATTTTATTATTTTAACAGACATATATCAACTTGTATTAACTGCTGTGCTATTTAACGTGATAATCTATTCGCCACCCAGTATAGCTTGGCAACGCATGCCGTGGCGACGCATCGCCATGCCAACAGTCGGGTCGACCCGCCGCTATAGATGTTTCACATCAAAAATTGAATGAAATAAAAAAAAATAAAAAAATATTTTTACCTCTGCATTGGCCGAGGAGTAAGAGTATTGTCAAAGACCCCGCTATACCGATGCACGTGTCAGTTAGAGGGTGATCGATCAGGGTGGTCGATCTTTGATCGTCCCGTGGGTGTCATAAGAAACGACTGAGGGAAATAAGTCAGGAGATGGGCAGTAGCATTTTCCTATTAACAATTAGAAAATAATAAACTGTGGTTGCCAATCCACATGCCAAGCTTGGCAACTATGGTAAATATGAGGCAATGCTTGGGGAGGCCTAAATTCAGCTGTGGAGTTTTAGTAGGTTGTAACGTTCAAGGTTACATTGCGCCGCATTCTCGAACAAGTTTCTATAAAAAAAATAACGGTAGGACTCACTAGATGCAGTGAAATTTCAACAATTGCTCTTACGACCGCTAAACTGATGAGGCAGTCGAAGTGAACATGTAGTCAAAGTGAACATGAAGTCATAGTGAACATGTAGTCAAAGTGAACGTGTAGTCAAAGTGAATATGTAGTCAAAGTGAACATATATAGGTTCATATACTATGTGAATATACTTGCCGTTTGAACTTACGTACGATTACACACTAAACAAGCTTTACGTACTTCTGAGCTAAGGCTTAAATAAACACAAAATGAATTTCCCGACGCACTTGAGCTGGTAACTACGTTTGTAGTTACACGAGTACGAGCGCGTTCAAGGTTGAGTGCACAAAGAAGAGGCAATTTTTCCACCGTTGAGTTGGTATGTTCGGTGCATTACTTTGTAATGTGAGTGTAATCTATAAAAATAAATAAAATTGAAGTGTCTGTTTGTTATGTCAAAATAACAGCTTTTTACTAATTGCACATAAAAGTATATACAGTGTGTACCAATAACAAAATCACAATTTTTAAAATTTTTGTCTGTCTCTCTGTCCGTCTGTCTGTCTGTTTGTTCCGGCTAATCTCTAAAACGGCTGGACCGATTTTGATGTGACTTTGACCACTTATATTTTAGAAAAATAATTAGGGTTCCGTGCAACAAAATCAAAACCCTAAATTACACGCGGGCGAAGTCACGGGGAACAGCTAGTTTTTAATGTTTCAAATAGTTAAATATAAAATTTCCAAGGACTTACCTTTACCGTTACTGTTACAGGTTATTAAAATCCAGTGCTGAACCTAGGCCTTCCCGTAGATTACCTCTTAGAGGGGATATTTGCCATAGTTGCCATGCTTGGCAAACGTGTTGGCAACCGCAGTTTTTTTTATTTTAAGTCGTTATTATGAAGACGCTGCCGCCCATCTCCTGATTTGTTTCCCTCTGTCGCCTCTTACGAAAAACATAGGATGATATGGGGTAGTAGATATTTTTACACGACCGCCACTACATGGTATTAAGGATATAATCCAATCCAACTTTATTTGATGGTGACTTGGTTTTTTACGTGGTAGAGCAGTTCTGCAGCTATATTATGTAGTATAGTTGTAGCACGAATGGGTCGGCTCGACCGGGGAAGGACCACGCTCTCACAGAATACCAGCGTAAAATAGCATCCACTGCTGGGTTTCTTATGGTGAGTGTAGAGAACCGGAGACCCTTTTTACTGGAAAAGAGGCATTCCATCTTAGTCCTCATGGGTGACAACGCATCTGCATTGTGATTCACAAACGAGGATAAATGTAGATGTCTATGGGCCACAGCAACCACTTACCATCAGGTGGACTGTGTGCTCGTTTGTCACCTGATCCTATAAAAAAATGCATCCCGTATTTTATTCTCAGACTATTGGTGCCATTTGCTGTAGAGACTACGGTCCGTTAGATCCACGTGCGGTGAAGTTCCTAGAGGAACTCCATCCGCGGCTGGTCGTTGCTGCTGGTGATAAGAGGGCTGGTTAATTTTCTCGCTCAAATGTTGAATGGCTATACCATTCAGTGCGGAAATGCAGCCAGCGTTCTTGGCACGATACCGCGGGGATTAGGACTGTACGATAATTAAGTTACTTAGTTTAGTTTATTTTTATTATTGTTTTTGATGTTACGAAATAGTACATATTTGTATAACATGCACATTTTAAAACATAAATATTAGAGCAGAAAATAGGCATCCGACTCAACATTATGCTATAGTCACTATAGGATAATGTTGAGTCGGACACTATAGTATAGTGGGTTAATCACGGCGCTGATACTCTACCGTTGCCTTTACTTTAAAGGCTAAAGAACTCAACACTCTCACAAGCAGTTATCAAACATAGATTTTGTCTAATAAAATTTGTAATAAAGAACTATAAAACATAAAAAATGGAACATTTAAAAAACCGGCCAAGTGCGAGTCGCGCATGAAGGGTTCCGTACCATCGTAAAACGCGTTTCTAGCAGGGAAGCCCCTTTAATTTTTAATTTATTTTTATTTTTATTATTTTATATAAAGGCAGCAGAAATACATTCTGTAAAATTACAGCTGTGTAACTATTACGGATCATGAGATACAGCCCGCTAACAGACGGATGGACGGACGGACAACGGAGGCTTGATAATAGGGCCCCATTGGTTACCCTTTGGGTACGGAACCCTAAAAAGTGACAAATCTGATCACAAAACTAAAATACGGTATATCATATTAATTATTGACGAATAAAACAAAAATAACGTTAATTTTTAAGAGTAAACTCATCGATCACTAATAAAGAACTAAATACACAATCCCATGCAAAAGTTCTCTAAAACTGTCGCGAAATTGTTTTGACATAATTCTAGTTGAAATAGATATACATTAATGTAAATTAAACCGTAATTGCACTGCCTAAAGTTGTATTCACAAAGCTACGTACGAATTAAAAGCGCACCCAATTGTTCGAGTGGGCGCTCACTCGGTAAGGTAATTTTTTGTCACTGATTGTGTATCTAGTTTTTTATTAGTGATCGATGAGTAAACTAAATGAATTACCTGTATTTAAGAAAATCCACTATCCCACATGTACAAGTAGAGTCATGCTGCATCTATATTATGGTTGACGCACGAATAGGTCGGCTCGACCGAATGGAACATGCTCTCTCAGAATACCAGCGTAAAGTTGCAGATTATGTGTTTCGTAAGGTGAGTGTAGAGAACCGAAGATTCTTTTCACTGGAAATGAGGCACTCCATTTTAGTTCTCAGGGGTGACAACGCCTCTGAATTTTGATAGTTAATCGAGCATAGGTATATATGTATTTATATCTATGACTGTGTGCTCGTTTGTCACCCCTTTACTGTAAAAAAATCTCATATCCCGTGGGTGTCATAAGAGGCGACGGAGAGAGATGAATCAGTAGATCTTTTTTTTTATACGATAAGGGTGACAAACGAGCACACAGTCCATCTGATGGTAAGTGATTGCTGCGGCCCATAGACATCTACATCTATCCTCTATTACAAATCAAAATGTAGATGCGTTGTCACCCGTGAGGACTAAGATGGAAAGCCTCATTTCCAGTAAAAAGAGCCTCCGGCCACCTGCACTCACCAAGCGAAACGCAGAGGTAAACCTCTACTTCACGCTGGTATTCTGTGAGGTCGTGGTACCACTCCGGTTCGAGCCGGCCCATCCGTGCGACAGTAAAAGCTGCCGCGTGGCTCTACCACTGTTAAGATTCTGATAATATCTCAAAACAATAAAAACTTGAGGTTGCCAACAGAGCGTGGCAACTATCGCAAATATCCACTCTATGCGTCATTTTACGAGGGAGGCTTAAGTTATATAAGGAATATATTAATGAATTAATTATATTACGAATTATATTACTTAACCTATGTCACCTTGCACAGACCAACTAGAAATACGTTTAAATGCACTTGACACTACTTGACAACTTTAAATCCTAATCCTTACCTCGTCACATTTGTAATGTATTGCTATCTTTTTCTAGTCTCAATGTGTGACGCTTCACACAAAACTACCTTCGATTTCATTCTAAACTAACGAATGGTAGACGTGGATCATTATTACTAGTGTTGTCTTTTACATTCATAAATAGTTTTAACATAGCATCCATGAATCTACTGTGTGTAGTGTGGAGATCTGGGACTTCGTTGTAACATTTTTCTTACGTGCTAAAGGTGAAAAAAATGTGTATTTTCTTCTGTTCCGGCATTTTATTACTACAAGTATCTATTACCACAAATGTAAGTAGCGTTGCTAGGTAGTTATATATATTGTAGAAGCTACTTGTGGGAGCTGGTCTGCTCGTGTATCTGATTTGCTTATGAGCTTTCACTTAGTGCTTTTTTTTAAATAAAACTCAAGTGTTAATTTATATATTGAACCTATCTTTGATTACCTATGGGCTTGTAATTTTTTTTTGGTAACTAATTTTTATTTATCATTAGCATAAAGAAATTGTTAAGAAAAGACCTACCTGCGGAGTTTCTTTTGCCGTTTCATCACAAATCAGAGGAACCTTAATTTTAAACTGTATTTGATTCGAAAAACTAATATTATTCAAACAAAATTTATTTACATTTCATAAGCGCGACCAACCTGAGTTCAGTTGCCGGCGGCACTAATGCAATTTTTAATTTTATTTTAAATTCTGATTTACCAAGTGCTCAGCCGAGAAGGAAAACATCGTGAGGATACCTAAGTAATAAAAAAATAACACATGTGAAGTCCGCCAACACGCATTAAGGCAGGTCGGCGGACATTTCTTTGCCTTTCTAGCAGTTGGACGCATATAGGCTGTAACTTAACTGAACCCCGGACTTGGGTAAGTTAGGATGGATTGATTTTATCGTCTAATTGTATACATATAAATACTTTCCTCCAGACCTAGTTTCGCCAGTCCGGCGTCCTGCGCAGTTGTCCAGTCTCTAGAGACTAGCCATTTGCGCAGAACAGAATTATAGTGTAAGAGTGTATGCGCAAGCTCAGGTGTACTCTCTATTCCCTCACTCTCATAGTCCGACGAGACGGTTATTCAACACTACCGGAGAGAGATCAGGTGCAGGAGACCAACGGTTTTACAAGCTCCCGAGCCACTCGCCAACTTCCTGACTCATGGCTGCTATTGAGACTTTCTTGACAGAGAAGTCCAATAACTGGTTTTGGCTCGACTCGTGATTTAAACCCGGGACCTTATGATCAGCTACCGTTTTTACGATCACTAGACCTAAGCCACTATTTCAAGCTGGTATTTTGCGAGAACCTGGTTCTTCCCCGGCCAAGACGAGCCATTCATGCTATGACCACAATATTGCTGCAGCATGGCTCTACCACGTATAGTTGTCAAGAGGTTTTACTGTAATCGTCACGTTTGGCAGGTGGATTCACAATCGAAGTACCAAACGTCTAGCACCTTTGACGCTGATCACCGTAAGCTCTGGTTTTTGAACAATTGGCGCAAAAAGGATGGCTTACCTCCTGCTGGAAGTCATATTAAGATCTTCCTGGAATTTGTTATGATCGTCTCTAACTACTCTTGGTAAAGTATATCAATCGAAGGAACTATGGTAAAAATCATAAAATATGTTCTATCTCCGTATATCGTACTCGTGCTCGATGCTGAACTGCGCAGATATCTAGTCTCTGTTGAGACTGGTCGTCGTGATCAGTCTGGAGGACATTTTTATTATTATTTTAAAGACATATGTGCTCGCAGTATGTACATGTTATTCTTAGAGAGCTAACTACGCCGTCTCTCGCTTGTAGTGAAATACAATAGAATTGAGAGGGTTTATTTGCCACAGTTGCCGTTTTTTTTACTACTATGAGTTAATGAAAAATCAGAAAGATGTTGCTGCTAATCCTTTGTTGCAGTTTCCCTATATTTGGGGTAGCGAATTCTTTTGCGACGTGTAGTGGCGGGGATTCTACTACCAATATATGAGGTTATGAGTATTAAATATAAAACTTAAAATCTTTGGTTGAACTATACTAAGAATGATCGGTATGATAACGCGTCAGAATGGAAAAACCACAAATAACTACAACATTAAAATGGCAGACGTACGAGTAGGTAAGAGTAGCTCGCCGTTCCACTCCGCACCCACGCGCTTCACGGCTTCGATGAAACCCTATGAAGAAATCGAAATGAATTCATCTCTTGTACTCACTTATTAGCAATTATCCATTATTTAGGACTATTCGTTAGAATTGGACAATAGAATTCATCATGTCCTACTATTGTACGTAAGAATTACAGTTATTGTACACAGTACTTACAAGAATATTATTCTTATTTAACAAAACAAATTCCTATTACTAATTTATGTAGGTTTTCGTCTTCTTGATTTCAATCTACATCTTCTTATTTATGAATCTATGCCACTGATAGGTGTGGAGAATTTGGTCTGTGCTCGGCAGGTGGACTTTATAGGCTGCTATATTTTTACATTTACGTCACGTAAGCTGGATTTGAATGTCAGTCTGAGTCACTGCTTGACTACAATCCCACCTAGTGGGATGTAGTGGGAGTAATGTCAACAACAAAGGGGATGAAGATTCGTTGAGAGCCTGGTTGTCCGGTGGTGCACAATTGTCTATACTTTAACGTGGTAGAGCCACGCTGCAGCTACTTACTGGTATAGTTGTAGCATAAATGGGTCGTCTCGACCGGCGAAAGACCACGCTCTCACAGAATACCAGCGTAAAATGGCAGCTTACCGCTGCTGTGTTTCGTATGGTGATTGTAGAGAACCGGAGACCGGTTACAACGCATCTGCATTTTGATCCATAATCGAGAATAGATGTAGATTTGCATGAGCCACAGTAATCACTTACCATTAGGTGGACTGTGTGCTCGTTTGTCACTCTTATCCTATAAAAAGAACATTGTATCCGAGCTTATTACAACCTAATTGCATAATTAATCATTAACATGCGGATAGGTAGAGGGCGAAGGGGAGTCTATTCGTTTACTCATACAATTTAAGCACTATAATAATGTGAGTGCGCTTTTACCTTAGGGAGCGTTCACATTATCACGATTTATTTGATTCGTTTTTCTAATAGCTGTATACTTTAGAAAAATTAAAACCTTCATATTAATGCGTTTTAAGAGTCATCTTTCTGATACGTTTGGTGATTCAGTTTTCTGAAAAGTTTCATGAAAAATGGACGACGAAATTGCGACCGGGGTAATTTAACTTTGTCCAACTTTGTCCCATACAAGCTGTAGCACCCTATTGCACCCTCTAAGGGGTTGTATTTTCTAAATAAATCGTTCGTATATGTGCTAAATTTCAAGTCAGATTGACGTTTAGTTTTAGAGATCACTTGATGGGAAAGTAAATGGTAAATATATATATATATATATATATATATATATATATATATATATATATATATATATATGTATTAATAGAATCATTTTCTGCCTAGAAGTCAATCTAGGTAGGTATCACCCTCTTACCTATTTTTGCCGCCAAAGAGCAGTGCTTGAACGGTGTTTGAAGAGGATAGGGAGAAAGTATGATTACATGATGTGAGGCATTCTATCTTAGTCTTCCAAGGTCATAAATGACAGCGCATCTGTAACCTTCTTTGTCTGAAGTTGATTGTTGGTATCCATAGACTGCGGTATAATAACTAACCAACTTCATCACATCACTTCAGTTTAAATAAAAGCAAGTGCAGTATGCAGTGACTGTCGACCTACACCTCCCTCTGCACACGGCGCGCGACGTATGGTACAAAAAAAACTGATTGCAATGAAATTTTGCACACTATGTGCAGTTTGGTCCAACTTTTTAACAGTGGTAGAGCCACGCGGCAGAATTGCTGTCGCATGGATGGGCCGGCTCGAACCGGGGTGGTACCACGACCTCACAGAATACCAGCGTGAAGTAGAGGTTTACCTCTGCGTTTCGCTTGGTGAGTGCAGGTGGCCGGAGGCCCTTTTTAGTGGAAATGAGACATTCCATCTTAGTCCTCACCGGTGACAACGCATCTGCATTTTGATTAAAAACTGATAAACGAGGATAGATGTAGATGTCTATGGGCCGCAGCAACCACTTACCATCAGGTGGACTGCGTGCTCGTTTGTCACCCTTATCCTATAAAAAAGAACTTGAGAGATAGGATAGTTTTTATCCCTGTAAGTGACCCTCAATGTTTACTATTATGAATTTAAGAATTTTTATAGGACACAGGGTCATCGGAGAGGGCAGAACAACGTTTGCCTGACCAGCTAGTATATATTTATATATATATATAT
The DNA here is from genome assembly GCA_033319125.1 of Parnassius glacialis. Lineage (NCBI taxonomy): Eukaryota > Metazoa > Arthropoda > Insecta > Lepidoptera > Papilionidae > Parnassius > Parnassius glacialis. The sequence goes on from JAVANC010000018.1 coordinate 38,264,291, forward strand.
ATATATATATATATATATATATATATATATATATATATATTTACATTGAATAACACTCAACTTCAGTAATAAATCACGATTTCTAAATAATAATACCCTTTCTTTAACCGCAACACTATTCATAAACATGTCTGTCGGACGACCTAATCATTATTACTCATAATTCATATGTGCACCCTCGCATGCGACTGGCGCCTTAATAAATAATCGATTAACTCCGTCATTTGACGGCTCTGTGGCGCAGTGGTTTAGAAGTGAGTTGCAGCGCTAAGGGCTGCGTGTTAGAATCCCGCACGGAACAAGCATTTGCATGGCCTACGAATAATTATTCCGAGTCTGGATGTTTGTCCTTGTGAAATTTATTTGTGTAAACTACGATCACGATAAAAAATTATCCTTGATCAAATGTAAATTTTTTTTAATGTAAATAATTTACTTCATAAAAATCAATTCGGTTTCACAAGGGGTCGCTCGACAACTGATGCTGGCATTGAACTGATTAAATATATTTTCAATGCATGGGAGAATTCACAGGATGCTTTGGGTATAATCTGTGACCTATTCAAAGCCTTCGATTGTGTTCACCAAGAAACATTAATCAGGAAACTTCAACACTACGGTGTAAGAAGTAATGCTCTAAAATTAATTATTTCATATTTAAGTAAAAGAATGCAAAAAGTTGTCATTAATAGCATGAGCTCTTCCGGGTCAATAGTACAAATATATGTGCCTCAAGACTCAATTCTCGGCCCTTTTCTGTTTCTTGTATATATTAACGACTTACTTATTTGCCGATGAGACTTCATTGATTTTCAAATTAAAACGACAATTATTAAAATATGAGGAAGTAAATAATGCTATATCTAAATTAGTAAATTGGTTTAACGTTAATACGTACATATAAATGGCACTAAAACGAAATGTGCGAAATTCATGACTCTAAATGTCAAACAATTAAATACTAACGTAATTTTAAATGCCGAGGAACCGAGTCATTAGAATACCACTATTTTTTTTTGAAATAACACTAGATGCGAAGCATTAATGGATCCCCCATATATCAAGCAAGCAGCAGCAAGCAGACATAGTTCTACAGCATATGCTACAAAAAAGATTAGAAATCTTACCAGTGTGGAAACGGATAGACTTGTTTACTTTTGCTATTTCCATAGCATAATGTCGTATAGTATTTTGCTATGGGGACACGCGACTGAGACTGAAATTTATTTGTTTTACAGAAGAGGGCCATAAGAGCAATCTATGACTTAAAAACCCAAAGAGTCTCCGATAAAAATTTAAGGAAATTTATATATTAACTTTCTTGCTGGTTCTTCCCAGGACAGAGGTTTTTTCCCAGGAAGAGTGACTTTCAATAAGTATTATGTATAATCTATATTGAGTAAAAAAGTTCCTGTTTCTGTTTCTGGTACCTACAGGAGAAAATACTACTGTTGAAGTAACGTTTTTTATAAAAGGAAAAAATCTAAGAAGTTACTTAGGAGTTTAACTTACAATCTTTTTTTTTAGAGTTTACGTGAACATTTATGAATTTAGGAGTGATATTTCGGAACCTGGACTTTTGCTTATCAATCGTAACGACTGCTCAGGCTCATGCTGTGGCCTTTTTTATATAGGAGAGCGGGCAAACGAGCATGCAGCTCAGCTGATGGAATGGAATGGCCCTAAGTCGTATCGGTCCGGAATTATCACCGGACAAAATAAGTGTGCGTTTCTTTAGAAATTTCCTGTTATTAACTATCTGTTAAATTATTAATATTAATAAAATAAAAGTATTTGTGTAGGCACTGCACTTGGGATTTATTAATAGATAACCTTATCGACGAGGCAGTCCGTGCAACGCTAGCAGCTACAATAATGTTCTATCGTTCTCTGAACGTTATATTGACAGACATGACCAGATTATAGATAACATAATAATGACCAACAGTTTTTTCGTACCAATATGAACTTCAAGAATTAAGCTGGCCTATTAGAATAAGTCAATTAAAAAGAAATACTTTGTAATAGGCCAGCGATGCACCCGCAATTCCTCTAGCATTGCGAATGGTCATTAGCGGTTTTCTTTTTAATAGAATAAAGATGACAAACAAGCACACAGTCCACCTGTTGGTTAGTGAATGCGTTGGCCCATAGATATCTACATCTTTCCTTGATTAAGAATCAAAATGCAGACGCGATGCCACCCCGGAGAACTAAGATGAAATGCCTTATTTCGATTAAAAAGGGTATCCGTTTCTCTAACCTCACTATACGAAACAAAACAGCATTAAGCTGTTATTTTACGCTGGTGTTCTGTGAGAGCATGGTATTTCCCTGATCGAGCCGACTCATCAAACACAAACATAATATAGCTGCATCATGGCTCTACCACGTGAAACTTATTTACCACCACTTGCTACGTTACCACGTCACACTTCACTTCACCTACACCTTTTAAATTTGTAATTTGTAAATTTCATTGTACGTAAGCAACCCGGGTTCCATCTCGAGCGGCATGAACGAAATTATTACTTTGCTTCATTTCTAAGCGCTGATTTGACACTGGCGAATCAAAACATCCCGAGGAAACCTGCATATGGAAGGAATAAACTATTTCAAGGACATGCGGGAATGCCTTTTATACGCGTTAGAGCCACGCTGTAGCACGAATGGGTCAGCTTGACCGGGGCAGCGTTACACTCTCATGGTATGGTGAGTGTGAGTGTAGAAAACCGAAGACCCTTTTTACTGGAAACACGGCATTCCGTCTCAGTCCTTAAGGGTAACAACGCAACTGGATTTTGATTCTTAATTGAGGATAATTGTAGATCTATGTGGGACACAGCATCCATTTATTATGAGTTGGACTGTGTGCTCGTTTGTCACCCTTATACTATAAAAATAAATGTGGAGTCAGAAACACGTACTGAATCAGCGTAGACTCCTTGCTCCTTAATTCTCAGATATGAGAGGAGGCTTGTGCTCAGCTAATTTAGGCTGCAGCACCGTTTTTACTTTAACGCCTTATAAGTAGCTTGAAAATAGAATACCCTTTAACAGACTAGCAAACATTTTGAGTTGTATAGACAGTTTTAAAGAGCAAACGTTACAAGTGTCAGCTGTTAAAAATAAACCTAGTTCGATTTAGTTGACCCCCCCTTTATACTATTTATGTACGACTTGGCCCCGTCCCAAGCGCACGCATATTGATATCACGTCACGACATAGAAATCACACCCTATTTAAATTACAAAGAGCTAAATATGATGTAGGGCGACTGAAGTTTGTATATATTAGTTAACTTAATTATATTTAAATGCTATTGAGAAATTATAAATATTATATATGCATGCTTTGTTAGTGTAGTGGTTTTAAACTGCTGATCATGAGGTCCGGGGTTTGAATCTCGGGTCGGGTCAAAAAATATTATTGAGTTTTCCCATCAAGAAATTCTCTGTAGCTGCTCGGGGTCAGGAAGTTGGCGGAGTCTCACCCCCGTGCCTCGGAAAGCACTGAAAACCGTTGGTCCTGCGCCTGATGTCTCTCCGAACCTGTTGGCTTACCTTCCCATCGGACTATGAGAGTGAGGAAATAGAGAGTGAACCTGAACTTGCGCATAAAATTGGGCACTATAATCCTGTCCTCTGTCTCTGTTGAGGATGGTTGCCGTAACCGATATTTTGTCTGGAGGACATTTTTAAATATAGGGATAATGTATTGCGTTTACTATCTTAAAATATAGTTTTTTTTGTATCTAGACGAGTCCGGTCCGAAAGTGTACGGAAATTTTATAAGAAATTGACATCTATACAGTATACGAGTATATACAAAAAACAATTGCCGAATGTATGAAAGATCACCACTTGAGAATGTCTGGACCGATTGTGATGAATTTTTTGTGTGTGTTTGGGTGTTACCTTTGATTGTTTAGATTCACAATTGATTTCGTTATGTGGCGCTGTTGTCGGGATCCAGAAATCACTCTTGTGAAGTCGGGCGGATCGCTTGTAAATTATAGAATAGGCAAAGGAAACATTCTAAATTTAGTTTTTAATTAGTAGTAGTAGTAGTAGAAGTTAACAGCCTGGACTCAAACTACTTTTTAGATTTGGCGGTAATGGTGCAATCTGAGGGCACGGCAGTGCCCCCGCCAAGTCGAGCAAAAAAGCGGCACGGCCGTACCATCCTTTTCCCGAAGCAGTTCAGGCCATTTTCGAAACTCTATAACTTCGTTATGGATACAACTAGAAGCCTGAATTTTTACTAACCAAGTAGGCATTGTATATACTCAGTATATTTCAAATTTCATTAAATTTGAACCAGTAAATTAAGAATTATAACTAGTCAAAATTTCTTAATTTTGTCACTCTCTGACTGACCGATCATCAAAACTCTAAGGCACTTCTAGCAGACATAAAATCAAATTTGGAATGCAATTATTGTTTAATATATAAATTAAGGAAAAATTAAAATATTTTACAATTTCGGTCCAGTTTTCGAGAAACACCAACTGCATAAATAACTTTGTAATCCCATATAAACATATTATAGTATTACAAAATTACATTTGCAGTGAATGAATCAGTGTACCTATATATGTATAATGGAATAATAGGTGTAAATAGCTACTTAGATATAATATCTACAAAAATAAATGAGATGCCATCAAAAATATAACTTGTAAAAAAAGCCAAGTCTCGCAACTCAGTTCTTCTACCGTAAAAAGTTGTGAGATCCATGTAATACCAAGTCGGTTAATTTATTCAGTCCATAGATTTATACATAGATTGACTTGGCAATCGCACTAAACAATCTAATTTAATATAATATGTATTACTTGTGAGATATATTGTGTTTTCATGCGATTGCCAAGTCAATCTATGTATCAATCTATGGACTGAATAAATTAACCGACTTGGTATTACATGGCTCTCACAACTTTTTACGGTAGAAGAACTGAGTTACGAGACTTGACTTTTTTTTCAAGTTATGTTTTTGATGGCATAAATCTTTCTGATAATTAATTTATCTCCCTCCTTGCTTCCGTGGGGAGTGTCGGTGATTTGTACAACAAAATCCTTAAGAATAAAGTACTTCGACTAAAGATACTGCGGAAGCACGGCAGATATGGCAAACAATCTATCCCAGCGAGAGTGTTTCACTTGAAGCTAACCAACAGAAAAAGTATGGAAAAATATAATTTTATACCACCCATAATGAACAAGATCAGGCCTTCTAGCTGTTTTGACTAAGGAATCTAGCCAATCGTTATGAGTAGCGGCACGAAAGTCTAGCTGTGACCGTTATTGCGCATAAGTCGCGCTGATTGGTTCTTGCGTATCGTTTGCACGCGCTGATTGGCTCTCCAGTCACATTCGTGCAATTCAATTCGTGCGCGTCCCCTCCATGTTTCGTTCAGCGTCAGACTTACGTGTCGCGACTTGTACACATTGTAGATGCTCTTACACCACTACTACACTGTGACCGCTCATACACGGTGACGGCTTATCGTTAACGTTACAGCTCTTTAAAGTCCACTGCTGAGCATAGACCTTCCCCATAGATTGTCTAAAAGGAAGGATATTTGCCATTGTTGCCACGCTTGACAAGTAGGATGGCAGTCGCAGTTTTTTTATTTTTATTCGTTATAGGAAGACGCTGCTGCCCATCTCATAATTTGTTTCCCCTTGTCGCCTCAAATGTTAGGGTCAATAAATTTATATCTACGGCATCTCTTGCCGACTCTGCCACTCACTTCTTCAGCATAAATTTCCTTTGTCACTCTTACCTTATCCATTCTTCCAACGTTCCTACAAAACGCTGCTTGGTATTCTTATCACACCATCGTACTGTAAACCGTAATTCTCTATCTTTTTTTTATAGGATCTGGGTGACAAACGAGCACACATTTCATTTGATGTTAAGTGGTTGCTGTCACCCATAGACATCTACATCTATCCTCGATTACGAGACAAAATGCAGAAACGTTGTCACCCGTGAGGACTAAGATGGAATGCCTCGTTTCCAGTTAAAAGAGTCTCCGGTTCTCTACACTCACCATACGAAACACGCTGGTATTCTGTGAGAGCGTGGTCCTTTCCCGGTCGAGCCGTGCCATTCGTGCTACAACTACACCAGTAGGTATGGCAATCTCACGTTAAATATGAATAAGAAATTGTCAAACATTCCAAGTCACTACTAACATACTTCTTAATCGCCGTATTTCTACAGAATTAATTCTATTCTCATGTTTCTTTCGCCACCCCTAATTTCACTACTATACATTAACGTAGGGACTAACACAGCATTGTGTTGCTTACGTGTCTTTTTGACACATTCTAACTTCAAACAATAGAATGAAGAGCCCCAGTTACTCTGTTTTCTGCATTCACTATTCGTTTTATACCCTTGTCATGTCAACCCTCGCTGCTATAAATGAAGCAACTCTTTTGACTTCATTATAATAATTTCCAACAGTCGCACGCAAAGTAGTAATTTATTATTAAAGACTAACCGCATTAACGTTATTAAATACTAGCGTCTGCCCACGGATATGCACGCGTTTATTTTGTTTTCTAGGGGAAGCAAATGTTATGATTTATTTTTTGTAGTAACTTTTATTTTTCCGTAGTAAAATGAAGAATACTTTTTGATACACGTGTTAATATGTGCCAAATTCTGTTCATATTTATTTAACCACTTATTTATTAATAATATTAAGAAGTGACAAACACACAAACATCTTCACAAAATTTATACACATACATATAATATAATGTTACATAGAAATAATAGAATAATGTTTTAATTTTAATTCAAAAATAGAATAAAATGCCACAACCAAAAAATAAATAAAAACAACGAAGGGGCATTGTATAAAGCGGGTGAATATCCAATACGCCGCACTAATCGAGCTTAATACGAAACTCACTGAATTGAAAACAACTAAACAAAGAGATTTAGTTATTTATAGAGAATAAATCGGACCTTCAACAATGTCTTAATAAATGAGGCTATAGCACCTTTTTAGCCATTGCCATATACTGAAGTGACAACAGCCTGCCGGGAACTCAAAAGTCGTCGGTTTGAATCCGCTATTTGAGAACTGTCGTGAATCACTTCTAATACAAGTTTAGGCTTACATGGAGTAGCTAACGAGAATATTATATTATTAATGTGAGTGAGCATTACTAGTATTTAAAAAAATCTCAAATAGTGAAACTAAACTTCTAAAGTATTGGAAAAAAACATCTATTCGAATAACGAATAGATTACATATCGGTTTTAGATTAGATAAGTGATATATTATTATACCGGTTATATTTTTTTTTACTTATTATAAGCCAGTGCTTACCACAATCACACCTGGTGGTAAGTGGTGATGCAGCCTTAGATGGTAAATCGCACTGTCTTATCGTAACAAAAGCCTATTCACTCTTGCCTTGAAGACGCCTAGATTGTATTCGGACGGAAAGATAGACGCCGGCAAATTATTCCACTTCTTTGCTGTACGCATTACAAAAGACGAAGCAAACCGTTTGGTTCTAATGCGTGGAATATCGAAAACAAAGGGATGAAGACCCGCCGACCGTCTGGTTGTCCGATGGTGGAAAGGAGAGGAAGGCAATTAAGGCGTGTAATTCCTGCGCACACTTACCGAAATGCATCCTATAGAATACCGAGAGACTGGCTTCTCTGCGCCTGTGCTCGAGGCTGAAGAGATTGGTTTCAACCAAATCAAGGTCACCAATGAGCCTCTTAGCACGTCTCTCCACTGAGTCCAATGCTGCCAGGTGGCATTTTGCAGCACCAGCCCATATGTGACAGCAGTACTCCATGCACGACCGGATTTGCGCTTTATATAAGGTCAGAAGCTGCGCCGGCGTGAAGTACCGCCTTACCCTTGCAAGGACACCAAGTTTTCTTGCGGCTATCTAAAAGTAGAAGAAATATAAAAAAGCACTGACAAAAAGCACAGTTTTTCAGTGTCTGACGACCACCTCCGTAATTTTTTTTATAGGATAAGGGTGAAAACGAGCACACAGTCCACCTGATGGTAAGTGGTTGCTGCAGCCCATAGACATCTACATCTATCCTCGTTTGCGAATCAAAATGCAGATGCGTTGTCACCCGTGAGAACTAAGATGGAATTCCTCATTTCCAGTAGAAAGGGCCTCCGGCCACCTGCACTCACCAAGCGAAACGCAGAAGTAAACCTCTACTTCACGCTGGTATTCTGTGAGGTCGTGGTACCACCCCGGGTCGAGCCGGCCCATCCGTGCGACAGCAAAAGCTGCCGCGTGGCTCTACCCCTGTTAAAATAAGTTCTCCTCAGTCTCAACTAGCAACATCTGATGAGTGTAAGATTTTTGCAAATATACATACAAAAAATACAGTCAGTATTGTCAATTATCTCTAGTTCTCACTTCATTCTCTTTTGAAGTCGACTAAAACACGCAGAATACTGTAGTCAAATGTTTCGAGCTGGCTATGTCGATGAGATTGAATTGAATGAGATAAATCTATTTATCTATAAAAATTTACAACAGGTGTTTCGATAAACTATCCTGCGGTCGAAATCAAGCGCGGTTATATATAAAAGTGACGTGAATCGATTTCGGCATAAATTGATACTGAGCCACGTCAATTAAAACGTCGGTAAACGAGTTTTATTGGTTCTATCCATTAAAAACGTATAACGGCCTCTGATGCCGTAATATTCCAGAATAGGATTGGTATATCCCATGGATTCTTTATTATCGATTATTGTGAATCATACCGAATTAAAATTTTCAAGTATTGGTATTCCCAAATTATAAGAAATCTAGTAACTGATGGACTAAGCTCCGTCTTTTTTCATATTGGACATTATATTGGAAAACTTACAACTAACAACTAACAACATCAACTAATACATAAAAAGTAGAAAAACGAGGCCAATCACAAGTTTTCACAAATATAATTAAAATACATATAAGAAGTTGATAGAAAATAATAATAATAATAAACCATGTGTGTAATAAAACTTTTACATGCGTAAAATAGCAGCTTAATGCTGCTGTGTTTCGTATGGTGAGTGTAGAAGAACCGGAGACCCTTTTAAGTGAAAAAGAGGCATTCCATCTTAGTCCCCAGGAGTGACAACGCATTTGCATTTTGATTCTAATTTGAGGATAGATGTAGTCTATGGGCCACAGCATTTTTTATACGTGGTAGAGCCATGTTGCAGCTACGAGTATATTAGTAGCCTATATATAGTAATATGACTGCCTCGTTGGTCTAGTGGTTGTTGTTGTTGTTGTTGTAGTAGTGCGATTGCTAATCATGAGGTCCCGGGTTCGAATCCCGGATCGGGCTAAAAAATCAGTTATTGAGTTTTTCCATGAAGAAATTCTCAGTAGCTGCCCGGAGTCAGGAAGTTGGCGGTGTTTCACCCCCGTGCCTCGGAAAGTACGTAAAGCCGTTGGTCCTGCGCCTGATCTCTCTCCGGTCGTGTCGGTTTACCGTCCCATCGGACTATGAGAGTGAGGGAATAGAGAGTGCACCTGTGCTTGCGCATACACTTGGACACTATAATCCTGTCCTGCGCCGATGGCTAGTCTCCGTTGACACTGGCCGCAGTGGCCGAATTTCGGTCTGGAGGACATTATTATTGTTATTATTACTAGAATAGTTGTAGCACGAATGGGTCGGCTCGACCGGGGAAGCACCACGCTCTCACAGAATACCAGCGTAAAATAGCAGCTTAATACTGCTGTGTTTCGTATGGTGAGTGTAGAGAACTGGAGACCCTTTTCACTGGAAAAGAGGCATTCCATCTTAGTCCTCAGGGTGACAACGCATCTGCATTTTGATTCGCAACTGAGGACAGATGTAGATGTCTATGGGCCACAGCAACCACTTACCATCAGGTGGACTATGTGCTCGTTTGTCATCCTATCCTATAAAAAAAGCATTCACTTAACATCATATGGACTGTTTGTTCGTTTGTTACCTTTATTCTATAAAATATGCCCTTATTAAAAATGATTGTTGTGAATAGATAGTTTTATTTAAAGGGACGTGCGGAGAATTATGCTTTCTTATAGTCTGAGAGCTGGAGGCGAATTTTGGGAAGATCCTTTTGACAAATTGAAATTGTGAAAAAACATAATTTCATCAATTGGCGAATCCAATCCCGCGAGTGTGGCAGAGAGTTTACGGTTTATTCGTTACTGCGCAGCATATAACATTTGCAAAAAAAAATTCTAAATAAATGTTTTTTTGGCAACTTGATTTCTTTTTATCTTTTAATTTTGTTTTTATATAATTTTTATATCCTCAGAGAGCAGTGAAAAAGAGGAAGAAAATGAATAAAATTATAAAACTCGAAAATTTTCCTTTAATATTATAATTTAAACAAAATTATTAATTTTATAAAGATTGGAAATTAAAATAATTATTGAATGCTTTAATCTGTCATCCTAAAAACATTGTTCATGTCAAGGTAAATCATGATGAAAGACCACTCTTTTTCTGTTCAATTCCGGCCGCTTTTTATCAATTTCTTGCTTGCAATATAGAAAAACACAATATGAATTTAATTGAAAATACACTGTTATAACTAAATATTTAATATACTTGCATGTACAAAATGTAGTAAATAAATAAAATTTAACAAGATCTAAGCGAGTAATAGATGTATAAATTAAATCATTAAAAGGCACTGTAACTGACAGAGGAAACAGACAAAAAGTCTATCATTGATATTGGCGAGATCAAAGTATAACATTACAAAAATGTGAGGACGTAAGAGCTGAAATAAATAGTAAGAAAATGTATATGGCTGTTTTGTTAGTTAAAGGAAAAAATATTTAGTAAATTTAACCTTACATTTTTTGATGGAAAATATCACTTTATATCTACTACACTGAGTTGACATTCGGTCACGTTAGTTATGTTTCGTCTGCATGCGACAGGAGGAAATATACATCTTGGGCGTCAGCCTTTGTTTAAGTCCCGTTACCATATAAGTAGAAAGAAATCTAGGATCACAACTGCACATGGCTTACTCATAAGGGATTTTGTTTTTATATTTTATTTTTGTACAACTAGGAGTGATGAACGCAAACGAGCACACAGTCCACCTGATGGGAAGTAGATGCTGCTGTTTAAAGACACCTATATCTCGAGTAAGACACGAAAAAACAGGAGCATTATACTGCTATTTTACGATGTTATTATCTAAGACTTATTAAGTGGCGAAGCTTGCGAAGACACTTATTGATTTCACAATGTCTGTCCGTCTGTCCCACGATTATTTCGAGAACGGTTTCGAATTTTCAAATTCTGTTTTCAGCAATCGATTACTGATCACCCAGGCATCTGAACCTCCTATTTTGAGACTGATTGCTCAACGGCAACCGTTAGAAACCGCTACAAAGCTGATTGCTTCGCCACTTTGCTATGCTGTTAGCTTGCTAGGTTTATTTGTACTGCACCCCAGCTCGTTTTAAAAAGTAGAGTACTCAAAATTTAGGGACTTTAGAGAGTAAAAAAGACAAAAGAAAATCTCTAAAAATTTTTTATTCATGTCGAATATTTTTTTATGATTATAATTTAAATAATATGCAAGAAAATATTTAATAAAAATAAATGCAGCCATGTTTTGTCCAGCACAATCATCTTGATTGGAACTCTAAATTATAAAAAAATGCGGTAAGCTACCGGCCTACCAAACTTAGCAACTACAAGAATATCCTCTCTATGGGACAATCTTCGTACAACCCTTATTGATCCAAATAAATTATTAAAACATAAAAAATTGAATTTAACAAAACTAACAAGGAAGAAAATTGATTCAACCACTAATATTTTCAAACGTTATTCATCCATAAACTTCGCTAACCGCTCTAATTAAGTATACCGAAGTCGAATTCAATGAACGTTAATTACTCAACGCCTGCGCACTACGACTAGGCAATTAATTATCTAGTAAGGGATATCTCATTAACATATTGGCTTTAGTAAGACTCTAGATATCATGATTAATGACTTTGAAATGAAGATAAGACTGTGATTTAGTCACATTCATTTTCAAATTAATAATCAATCTTTCGCCTTGACGTATTTATTAATGAAGTATTTAATGACCGCAATATTTTTTTTTATTAAAATCTTTATAAAAATCGCTTAACATATACGCAGCACTCTGTTACACTCTTTGTTGATTTAAAGCTATTATTTAACTTAAAAATATTGTGATCTTTGAATATAAGGTTTTATATTTTATTAAAAGAGACAATGTAGTTACCAACCCGCATGCCAAGCGTGGCAACAACGCCAAATATAAAGCAATCTATGAGGAAGCCTATGTTACGGTTAATAAATAATTCTTACAACAAATAAACAAGTGCAATTTCAACAACTTTCTCTGTAATAATTAAAATTTAAAAATTTTGTACAACCGATTGCAATATAAATTATTAAGATTGACTCAAAAACTATAGGTCAGACCTTGATCAAATTTATATGGGATCACATGGGAAGAACCAGCTTTCAAATAAAAAAAGAATCATCGAAATAAGTTCACACAGGAAAAAGTTATGAGGTAACACACGTAAAAAAACATACAGTCGAATTTTTGAAGTCAGTAGAAAAAAAGTTAGCTGTAAAAGTTGACGTAGCATAATATGCAGGCTACGACGTAGCCGGTTGTGTCATCTATAGACCTAATCTAAACTTTGTTCTTGAATTCTGTCACCTACGCTTCTATGCCCTAGTTCCATGCTTGATATTCTTTTGTTTCATTATTATAACACAGGAGCAAAACTAAGAAACTTTAAAACTGTACATTATTATAATTGAAAATATTATTTAGAGAATTATATTAATTAAAGAAAAATATTTATACGTGGTAGAGTCATGCTGCAGCTATATTAGTAGTATAGTTGTAGCACGAATGGGTCGGCTCGATCGGGGAAGGACCACGCTCTCACAGAATACCATAAAATAGCAGCTTAACACTGCTGTGTTTCGTATGGTGAGTGTAGAGAACCGGAGACCCTTTTTACTGGAAAAGAGGAATTCCATCTTAGTCCTCACGGGTGACGACGCATCTGCAATTTAATTCTTTATTGAAGATTAATGTAGATGTCTACAGGGGCCGCAGCAACCACTTACCACCAGGTGAACTGTGTGCTCGTTTGTCACCCTATCCTATAAAAAAAAAACATTAAAGGCCCAGTATGAAGCAAAATATATTTTAATAACTAATTATTTTTATTAAGCTAAAGTGACAACGCTGCGGGCTGTTCGAAAGAGATACCGCGGCTCCGGAACGTAAGGGCACTGAAGGAACACGGATGGTTTTTAGTCAGTAAAAGTCTGACACTCCCTTCCGCTCCACCCACAGCGAAAGGCGTCATTAGATGATTTTCCATCCGCAAAAAAAAAAGGCTAAAGTGACAAACAAACTAATAGTTCATGTGATGGTATATGGCTATTTCTGTCCATGGACACCTGCTATATTAGAACAAAAAATACTGATACATTGTTACCTATGAGTGTTAAGATGGAATGTCTTACAGGCCTTAAATTACTGGCAGACATTAATACATCAGTGCACGCGATGGTGCTTGGCTGCAGAAATATGTAAGAGGGTATATGTAAATATCTACTCTGACAGGTACCTAGGCAGACTAAGAGCCCTTGTGTATTGTATAGTAATAATCATAATAATATTTATTGGGTAATGAGTACATTGTAAATTGATACAGTGTGTGTGGTGTGTGTGTGTGTGTGTGTGTGTGTGTGTGTGTGTGTGTGTGTATACTCTTTATTAAATAAATTAATATAGTGAATCCTCAATTTCTTCATAATTGAAAGTTTTAAGTCAAATAATTAATTTCTTTTTACACTGTACGGATGTATATTGATAGATATGAATTATTATTCTTCTTTTCTTCTTCATGAGCATATAAACGACCAGTGCTGGACACTGGCCCCTCCCATTGTACGAATGAGTTGCCTTATTCACTGCTCTTTGCAGACGAATTTAATATCGCAGTACCAGACGTTGTGTATCTTTGACGCAACTCCTCTATATTTCATGTAGTGCGTAAACAAGACGTTGTCCGTCATCTATGGAAAACTATAAATCTCATACCCAACTCCACAATCGTCATTTATAGTCAGGGCCACGTTGCAGCTATTACTGACTGAACAACGGCGTAGCCCATAGATTTTCTCAGAGGCTCCATAGTTGCCACGCTCGGCAGACGGGTCGTCAAACATAGTTTTATTTAAATTATTTTGAGTTTTTATTACAAAGACGCCGCTGCGCATCTCATGTTTCCTTTCCCTCGGTCGCCTCTTACGACACCTACAGAACGATATGAGGTAGTGGATATTCTCACACCGCCACTACACGCTATTGTTGTTAAACCCAAATTTAAAATGAAAATAAATTTGCGTATTTTATCGCGATTAATACTATCTTTTTAATTCAGGCACTTTACAGCACCCAACCCTGTGTGTTTACAGTTATGATGTCATATTTAACCACAGAACACATGTACCCTGACGGGAAGAACGAAAACTTCATACAATAAAAATGCCAACAGCTTGCAACACTAGCGCGCCAATTTTTGATCCATGAACTAACAGATGTGAATGTGTGCGTGTGTATATGTATAATGCTCATTGCCCACCCCCACATTCAATATTCTATTTTTAATCGTAATATATTAACTATGTACTATTTCCATTCCAATTTTCTACGAATGTAGAAATTACATTCTACATTAGTAAAAAATTGGAATGGAAATAGTAATAAATGAATAACACGTTGGAAATTTTAAATATTTAATAACACAAACCTTAAGCGGATGATTAAAATTAACAATTAGCTATGCATTGATACATAAGTAGAAAATTGGAATGGAACACGGTTAATAGTTTTTCAGGAATAAAACAATTATTTTCATAGAGATTTAAATATATTATTGACTAGTAATATTATAGACACAGAAATAAACTTCGGCACTCAATTTTAGATGTTATAGACGCATCTTAGAACACATCGTTTTCAGTAATCCATTATTATTCGTTAAACATCTTCATTAAGTAAAACAACTCTAATAAATCACCATAAATTAAATATTCACTGGGTAGTAACACCACACTTAAGTTATTTTTCTACGAAATATACTAAATCGACATCAGTTTTGAATTTGGCTTCGAAAAGTTAAATAAAACTAACTCAATTTAATTTGAAAATGATTTGAAACATTCCCGTTTAAAATAATATCAAATTGACGTAAAATTAACTTTGAAACTTCTTCTTTTCTTAATTTTATGAATATGTAATAAATAATCTAGTTTACGTTTTTATTTCACAACAGCCATAGATACATTTATATTTTCGGCTACAGAGCTTGTTGCACAGAGTAATTATTTCAATCGGACATAAAAATAATCGGAACGTATCATTTAATTTATACTTTCATGGATTAAACAACTTTTATTTGTTATGTATATTACAAAATATATAGTTTATAATTTATAAGATAAGTAAAGATAATTTTTAATGGGCAGGCGACAAAGATATTAAAATGAAAAAATAAAAGTTCCTAAACTGTAATTGAAATACAATGCGTAACATGGTTCAATAGTGATTTCTCTTTCTTGGGTATAGTGCTGTCTCTGTTTCGCTTATTTTGCCCGATGTTTGCATCGCCTCCATAGAGACTTGACCCCCCATGTATTTAACGAAGGTTACCTCCAACTTTTGAATATTTAATCTTTGGTCTACGAAGAAGGATCTCTGGTCCAATTTACGCAGATCATTCTACGTAGATGTGTGTCACATGTGAACATCGGTTTTTTTTTAGAAATAGGGTGATAAACGAGCACCCAGTCCACCTGATGGTAAGTCGTTGCTGTGGGCTATAGACATCTACATCTATCTTCGTTTGCGAACCAAAATGCAGATGCGTTGTCAGCCTTGATGATTAAGATGGAATGTCTCTTTCCAGTAAAAAGGTTCTCCGGTTTTCTACACTCACCACAAACACAGCAGCATTAAGCTGCTATTTTACGCTGGTATTCTGTGAGAGTGTGGTTTCGTCCCCGGTCGAGCAGACGCAATCGTGCTACAACTATACTGTTAATATAGCTGCAGCTTGGCTCTATTACATACAAAACTGTGTGGTAAATGCCCGAAACGTTCGTAATTTAAAAATTATTATTTTAATTTTTACTCTATAAAATCCGTAAAATTGTTTTCATTTAATGTGTAGTATTCGCGTAAATATAAGAAATCATTATGTGAAACTCAAATTGTGGAAATGTTTTTAAATCTTAAGGCTTACCGTAAATAAAATAAAATGTATTGCTTATTACTAACGCAAGTAAGAACGGAACTAAGAAAGTTTGCTTCGCTGAACTAGAATTTACCCGATAAAGCTTCAACCACATTTCTTTCGTGCGAGGGGCTCAAATGTCAAGCATCGTAAAACCTTTTTAATTTAACGGTGCGATGCACATTATTAGTAGCTTTTCTTTGAATTTATTTGGTATTGTGTATATTTCGCAAGCGTTGCCATAACTACATTGACTCTTATAATTTTAGATAAAAAAATTGTTACGGATTTTATAACTTTTTATTTAATTCTTTTAATTTTTTTTAATATTTCTGAGATTTTGTGAACTTTGAACACCCATGAAAGGAAAATAGTTAATCCGCGTCCTGAGCTTAAAACTAATATAAGTTTTAACAGTGGTAGAGCCACGCGGCAGCTTTTGCTGTCGCACGGATGGGCCGGCTCGAACCGGGGTGGTACCACGACCTCACAGAAAACCAGCGTGAAGTAGAGGTTCACCTCTGCGTTTCGCTTGGTGAGTGCAGGTGGCCGGAGGCCCTTTTTACTGGAAATGAGGCATTCCATCTTAGTCCTCACGGGTGACAACGCATCTACATTTTGAATTGTAATGGAGGATAGATGTAGATGTCTATGGGCCGCAGCAGCCACTTAGCATCAGTTGGTCTGTGTGCTCGTTTGTCACCCTTATCCTATAAAAAAAAGTTATTATCAGCTGTGAGATAGATAGGTAAAAATTCCGAATAGTTAGAAAGCGCCGAACAACCGAAAGTGACATGACAAAGTGATACACCCTAACGGGTGACTTTGGGATATATCACCTCTGATAGTTCTTGGCCTTAATACTAATCCCATATAGCAAAGATAAAACTTTCAGTTTTCCCAAAAAGATCTACGAAACGTAGTCAAATACGAGTATATAGAGGTAACACCTTTATCACATGTAATGACGTCCTTGTAGAATGGCTCATGCGATTTCTTCAAAAAGTAATTTCGGAGACTGGACACTTGTGCAAAGGTAAGGGCACTTAAAAAGCCACACCCAGCGTCGGTGGCAAGTTTAGCTCCACAACTGAATACCTCGGATGATGCATCCTATACCACGTCATAGTAGTGTGGACTTTATATCCACGCCGTTAAATTCAGTTTGAGTCCACGCTTTGGACTCCAACTACGGATAAGATCCATTCAGATAACGCCATAAAACCTCATAGCAATTATCAAAATCAGTCCAGGCCGTTTAGGAGTTGAAGAACTACGAACACACACACCGGAGTTTTCTATATGAAGTTAATTAAAGTACGATGTATTTTAGAACCAACTCTCTCTACAAAGCCTAATTTATTTTTAAATTTTGATCCAAGTTTTATTTATTATTGAAATTATAAATCGCAATTTATTTAGTGTTACTCTAGAAATTTGTCATGCACCATGGTGACGTTTTAAATACATCAAATTTCACATGAAAACACATCTTATACCAAAACATTTATTTCTAGGCAATACAAATACATCATTGTTTCGTACGAGATCGGAACCGCGGCCCGCGACTCCGCTAAATGCTTAGCTATTGTATTTTTTTATAGAATTCTAATAGACTCTCTCTTTGCTTCCAACTTGACTCCAACTCCTCTCGATGACTGAGGCAACACAGCGCCGACCATCCCGTGATGTGAGTGCTCCATGCAGGAAGTGTTGTTTACACAGTGCTCGATGCGCAAAGCACTTCTCTACCTGGACGTCAACAAGCCGAGTGGGCTTGATGGAGTCCCACCTATTGTGCTGAAGACGTGTGCTCCGGAGTTGGCACCGGTTTTAACGCGTCTTTTCCGATACTCCTACTCCCTAGGCGTAGTCCGCTTTGTTGCACCCGATCACTAAAAAAGGTGGCCGCTCTGACCATCCAACTACAGGCCTATCGCCATCACCTCCTTGTATTTCAAAGTAATGGAAACGATTATTAACTGCCAGCTCATGCGGTACCTTGAGGATCACCAGCTGATTAGTGACCGCCAGTACGGTTTTCGTCAAAGTCGCTTAGCTGGTGATCTATGAGTTAGGTAACCGACAGGTTACCTAACTCATACATGGGCGAAGGCTGTGGAGCCAAAGGGGGAGGCGTTAGCCGTTAGTTCGGACATAGCGAAGGCCTTCAATAGGGTTTGCCACAAAGTGCTTCTTTCGAAGCTTCCTTCCGATGGGCTTCCCGAGAAATTATACCATTGGATCACCAGTTTTCTTGAAGAACAAAATCTAAACTAGAGATGGCGCT
Source organism: Parnassius glacialis (assembly GCA_033319125.1). Classification (NCBI taxonomy): domain Eukaryota; kingdom Metazoa; phylum Arthropoda; class Insecta; order Lepidoptera; family Papilionidae; genus Parnassius; species Parnassius glacialis. Next base: position 38,282,924 of record JAVANC010000018.1, read on the forward strand.
GCTGGAGTTTGTTTTCGATCTGATTACAAGGCTATCAACGCTGGTGTTCCACAAGGCTGTGTGCTATCACCAACGCTGTTGCTTCTGTATATCAATGGTATGTTACACTGGTAACATTGCTATGCAGACGACAGCACTGGTGATGCCTTATACACCGGTTGTGCCAACATTTCTCGGGAAAACGTCGCCGAGTACCGGAACAAACCTGTGTCTGAAGTCGAGACATTGTTGATAAAGCCTCGGACTGGGGGTGACTAAATCTAGTCTAGTTCAATCCTCAGAAGAAAGAAGTTTGCACGTTTGCTGCTAAAAAGAACCCTTTGTCATACCTCTTCAGTTTCAAGGCACTCCCCTTATTGTCTTAGCCAGTATCGGAATCCTCGGTGTTGATATATCGAGTGATGTGCAGTTTAGTGGTCACTTGGAAGAGAAGGCCAAATTGGCCTCTAAAAAGCTAGGCCTGCTCAGCAAAGTGGGGCAGTATTTCATGCCGGCACAGAGATGCGTTGTTACCCTTGAGGATTAAAATAGAATTTCTCGTTTCCAATAAAAAGGATCTCCGTTTCTCTACAATCACCATACGAAACACAGCAGTATCAATCTGCTATTTTACGCTGGTATTCTGTGAGAGCGTGGTCCTTCCCCGGCTTAGCCGACACATTCGTGCTACAATCGTAAATATAGCTATAGTATAGCTCTACTACGTATACTGTAGCTGATACGGATTAGGAAGTCAACAGTATTAACAACATTATTAAGTATTTATTAACATTAAAATATATTTTTTGTCTGTTCGTTAATAATGTTTGCTTGCAAGTCACATAATATCCTCAACTTGTTGAATAAACCATGAATTGTAGTACGTATAATATAAACTTCTAATGAAATATGCCGTCAATCACTATTTCCTATCCATTAAGATGTGAGCAGACATGTGTCGTGAAACATAGCCATCGGTCGGGCTCATTCAAACTGAGTGATTTAAGATCTTTTTTTTCTTTTTTTTCTTTTTTTCCGATTTAAAAAATTGGGAAGTTCTCAGTTTTGACTGAATATTTTTTTGTATAAATATGTATATTACGCAATATCTTCCGACATCATAAAAACCTATAATAAAAATAAATAAAACTAAAAATTTTAATTGTCATACATGCCTACTCCCCGTGGTATTGTGCCAAGAACGCTGGCTGCGTTTCCTCGCTGAACGACATTACTTAGCCTTTGAGCCAGGAAGGACCCAGCCCTCTTATCACCAGCAGCGATGACCACTCCGACTTTACTCTTATAACCGATTTCAATATTTTTTTAAAAACCCGGTTATACTTTTGAGGCGGTCTTATACATATTTGAAGAAAAAATTCTACCCCTATTGGGTGGGAAAATAGGGTTTAAAGATTGTACTGTAACTATTTAGAGGATATTGTTATTGTTAACTGGAGTTTGTGATTGTCCTTAGTCCACTCGAAAGGGTCGAAATATTTAATTTTAAATAAAAAGTAGAAGCTGACTCAAAAGAGCTAAACATAAAAAATAAATATTTCCACGTAACAACTTTTGAAGTTGGGGCTTTATTTCATACTAGCTATTCCCCGCGACTTAGCCCGCGTGTAATTTTGGGTTTTAATTTTTTTGCGCGGAACCCTAAATATTTTTCTGAAATAAAAGTAGCCTAATTTACTCCTTATAACATCAGCTATCAGCTGCTATTTCGGAGATTAGCTGGAACAAACAGATAGGCAGACAAAAATATTAAAAATTGTGTTTTTGTTATATATACTTTATAAACTATCATATAAAAATAAAAATAAATAAAAATAAAAAAGCCTTTTATTTCTTGCTTCAAAGTAGAAATTTACAATTTTAAAACAGTGTGCATGCAAAAAAAATAATTAATCTAGTGTTACAAAAAAACTTAGTATTTTGGTATATATTACTTTTAATAGTTAGGAATATAACGTTTATTTAGTAAGGAATATACTTAATTTTGATAGATAGATATGTAATAGAATAATATAGAACAAGATAATTTATCTTCTTACTTCTAGTAGTTGTCTTAGACAATTATAACAATGCATAATGAAAGTTTTTTTTGTTTTTGTACAATTGCAAGAACCCCTCTCAACGGAGGGTAAAGGCCTCCTCCAGAGATGACCATTGTTTTCTGTCCTCTGCTACTCGCATCCAGTGGGTACCTGCTATTTTTATAATGTCGTCTGCCCAGCGCGCAATTGGCCTACCCCTTTTCCTTTGGCCCAATGGCCCTACCCATGATGTGGTCTTTATGGTCCAGCGATTGTCAGTAAGTCTGGCTACATGTCCAGCCCATCGCCATTTTAGCTTCTGTGAGTAGCTGAGAGCGTCAATGGCTTTTGTTTTCTGTCTTATGGTAGTGTGGCGGATTTTTTTGATCTTCTTAATCTTCAAAATGCTTCTTTCCATACTTCTTTGACTTGTTATGATCTTATTTTTTATTTTCCTAGTATATTTCCATGTTTGACAGGCGTATGTTAGTGAGGGAAGTAGACAGTTGTTCATGACTTTGCTTTTTAGCCTTATGGGCAAGTTGCTTTTTAGAATCTCTTTGAGGCTCCAGAACTTCTTCCAAGTAATGTTGACTCTTCTCTCTACTTCTTGTTCGTTGTTGTGTTGGTTAAATGAAATTTGTTTACCCAGATAAATGTATGTATCAACATAGGTTAAAGGCAGATTTTTGAGATATATAGGTATTTTAGTGTGATTTGTCATGATATTAGTTTTATTTAAGTTGATTTCTAAGCCTACTTTACTACTTTCTTCATGTAGAGAGTTTATCATCACTTGTAGTTGGTTTGTGCTTTCTGATAGCAGAACTATATCGTCAGCAAATCTGAGATGACTCAGGTAACAACCGTTTACGTTTATGCCGACTTTCTCCCAGTTTAGTTTGCGAATGATGGACTCTAGCACTGCTATAAAGATTGTTGGTGAGACTGGGTCTCCTTGCCTTACACCTCTTTTTATTTGTATGATTGGCCCAGTGGTCTCCAACTTCACTCTACTATTACTGTTATCATAGATGTTTTTTAGGACTTGTATGTAGTCCAATGCCACTTCTTGAGAGAGTAGAGCTTCCCAAATCGATGAGTGGAGTAGAGTATCGAAGGCTTTTTGGTAATCAATAAAGACAGCATAGAGTGGTCTGTTGAACTCTTGGAATTTTTCTATTATCATCTCTAGCGAATGTATATGGTCAACAGTGGAAAAACCTCGTCTGAAGCCCGCCTGTTCTATAGGTTGGAAGTTTTCTGTGGTTTCTTTTATTTTTTTCTCAAGTATGGAGGAGAAAAGTTTGTATAGTGAAGGTAGCAGGCTTATTGGTCTGTAATTACTAATATTGTTTGGGTCTCCTTTTTTGTAGAGCAAAATTATTTCCGACTCTGACCATTGACGTGGGGTGTTTTTGCAATTCAGTATCATGTTGATCAGTCTGGTTAGAGGTTTAACTAGATACTTGTGTCCTGTTTTTATAGCCTCGTTGGTGATTCTGTCGGGCCCTGGGCTTTTATCTATTTTTAGTGCCTTAATTCCTTTAACCACTTCGTCTTCATCAATGGTTGATTTCGCCTCGTCTGCACTACTACTCGGTAATTTATATGCTGGTAGCTTAGGTGTGCTATAAAGATTTTTGTAAAAATCTGTTGCTATTTTGAGTATTTCCGTTCTATTTCGTGTGTTGTTTGTATTACTTTTCAACTCTTCGATCCACGATTTATGTGTTCTCAGTTCCTTGTATGCTTTTTTGGCGCTCCCTGTGGCAAGAAGGCATTTTTCTATGGTTTGTGTGCGGTGTGCCTTATAGTCTTGGTTAATTCGTTAACTTATAAGCTTGTGAAGTGCTTTTAATTCATTTTTCATAGCATTTGATTTTGGTTTTGTTTTTTGTAGTTCTTGTCTTCTGCTGATTAGTGCTTTTGTGCGTGCTGATATTATTTGGTTTTTGTCTGTGTTTATATTAGATGTTGGATCATGTGCTTTTTTTAGGCTGATATCTATTGCGTGTGTTATTTTATCATAACAATTCTGGACGGTGTCTTTGTCATTCCAGTAGTCTAACAGATTTGCTGAGCAGCTGTTCAGCGATTCAATGTAGGTTTTCACTTCTTCATCGCTCTTTAATTGGGATTGGGGGCGTTTACCAAACTTGCTACGATTTTTTAACCTTGAAAGAATACTGAACGCTGCCCTAACAGGTCTGTGGTCCGAAGGGTAAGTGATGTTTAAGACCTGTATATTGTTTACGTTTCTCGGTAGGTTTGTTAAAAAGTAGTCTATTTCGTTTTTTGTATTACCATCGGGTGATTTCCAAGTCCATCTCTGTTTGTTGTTCTTTTTGAAAAAAGTATTCATAATAGCTAGATTGTTCTCGTACGCAAACTCGATGAGTCTGTCTCCTCTACAGTTTCTATTACCATAGCCTTAACTTCCCGTAATGGTTTCGTTTGGTTTGGGTTGACCAATTTTGGCGTTAAAGTCACCCATGACTATTATATTATTTCCTGAAAGTTGTATGGCTTTGTCGACAGTACTGTAGAATAGCTCTAGTTCTTCTTCCTTCGAGGCCTCTGTTGGGGCGTAAACTTGAATGATGCTTAAGTCTAAATTGTTGGTATGCATTCTTAGCAGGGCCACTCTTTCTGACAGTCCATTGAAACGTTTTATGTATTTTTTCAGCTGTTTTTTGACAATAAAGCCTACTCCATATAATCCCGGCGTTTCTCCAATGTGGTAGAAAATAAACTCATCATGTTCTTCTATTTTGTTACCGAGTTTTCTGACTTCTGAGAGACCAATAATATCGTACTTTACGTTTTTTAATGATTCTGTTAGTTCCAGTAGTCGTGAATAAGTCGATAGGGTTTTAACGTTGTAGGTCGATATATATAGGTGGTTATGATACTTGTTTTTAGTAGTCTTTGACGAACCTGCTAATGTTTCCTCTGGAGGGTTTCGGTCGTAATCTTCCACGGGGACCAGCCGGCTTGGAAGATGTGGTTTAGTGTTTGTTATTATTTGTAGTGTGTTTTCCGTGAGAGAGGGCTGTAATTGTTATTGTTCGTTATTTTTGTTTGTTTGGTCGTATGGTAGGTTATTTTGGTTGTTGGTGGTTTGGTTTTTAGTTGTTAGGAAACTAAGTATTCCTGGTTTCATAACTCCCTCTGATAAACTCGACGATCTTCGTAGTCCTGTTTGAGTTTTGTTCTTTTTATTAGCTTGTGTCTTTGGTTCTGGTTGCGTAAAATCATTGTAGTTTGGTGATGTTGGTAGAGTTCTTTTCTTGTTGCCTGATGTATTTGCATTTTTGTAGTGTATTATCAGTTTATCGTACTTGATAGTGGCGGAGTTTCCTTTCTCTTTTTCAATTTTTGCTTGCTCTTGCAGTTCCCTTCTTTTTTCTAAAATATGTTGTGGAAAGTCTTCTTTTATGTAATAAGTGGTATCTTTCAATACTCTCCTGTGTTTAAAGATTTCTATTTTCGTGCCCAATGAAGTAAACGTTACGGTAATCGGCCGTGGTTTTTCTCCTTTCTTCCCTATTCTCCTAGTTTCTTGTATATCTCTGTGTTCTAGTCCTACAGAGAAGTATTGATTTATGAAACTTAATACGGTTTTTTCTAAATTTGCATATGATGTATCAGTTTCCGCTAAGCCAAAAATAACGATGTTCCTCTGTCTTGACTGTTTTTCTAAAAAGTATAATCTTTTTTTCTGGTTTTCCAGCTTCTCTTTAAGGTTTTCGTATTTTATATCTATTGCTTTGAACTTTTCCTCCAATATGGAGTTTATATTTTGCGTAACTTGTTCCGTAACTTTGTCAGCTGATTGCACAATTGTTGCTTTTTGTTCATTCAGCTCATTTTGAATTTTTCTAAGCATATTCATTACTTCCTCCATATTTGTTGGATATATTTTACGATAATATAGTGTTGTGAATATTTTTTTGTCGTTTTGCAACTTGTGCTGTCCTCTGTTGGCTCGATTAGGAACTAGAGGACGGGACAGTTGTTTGGTGCGTGATAGTCTTTATAGTTTTGAGTATTTTCTCTAGATGGCACTGTTTTATTGATCAAAAATGCAAAATCATGCCTAATTTAATTGTGTTTTGTAAGTTTTGCACTTGAATAATGTAAATTATAGTTTTGCACTTCGTTCATTTGTTTTTAGACTACTGTTGACAATCTAATGTGGGAAATATTGTTAATAGTTTAGTTTTGAGGTCTTTTTCACTTCACTGTTTTGCACTTGTAATAGTTTGCTATTCACTGTTTTCGGACCTTGTCCACAATGTTTTTCGATAGTCACTTGTTTATTATTCCACTCCACTTGTTTTTAATGTCAAATATCACTTGTTTTTATTTTTATATTACACTAAATACGGAACCGATGTTTATCATGGCTCAGTAGCGCCCTCTCTCCCCCACTATTTACTTATTACATTTAAAATAGTTTATAGCACAGGTTGCACTTTCGTTCTCATTACACTTTACTATGGGCTTGATTCCTTTAAGCCCATACACTTATAACTATCATATGCATTTAGTAAATTAAAATTCAAGTGTGTTTGTAATGTCAAAATAACTTTTGACATTACAAACAGACACTTGAATTGTATTTATTTGTATATATGTATAGATATGTCTCTCTCAATGTAGTCTATGCACCGACGTCTGAAGCTGTAATTTCTTTTTTAGTTCTATGAAGCCGACTTATACTTTTTATATTGCAAGTAAAATTTAATGATAAAAGAAACAAAGGCTAGATAGTAGTCTTCGAAATATGCCTAATGAAAATTTAAAATATTTTTTATTAATTAGATTTCGAAGATGACTTGAATTTAAAAATACTGGTAAAGAGCCCTGGGTTCCAAGTTCCAAGCTAACCAATATGTGGGCGAAAGCATCACTTAAGAAGAAAGAAAAACAGGAAAAATAAATGAGTTTCTTAAAAGTGTTTCTATTTAGAGCCTCGCTTTTTGAATCTTTGGTTGGTTTTTTTTAATCTTTAAGTTTTTCAGATAAAACATAGCCGAGATCCCTCTTGGCATTGGTCTCTATCTGTTTGTAAAGTTTCATCACAACCGTTTCAATCATTCCGAAGATTAGCCTGGAAAGAAAGACACACAAATAATAAAAAATAACCCTATGAGCTTAATAGAAGCCAGTTATTTCAGTAGCAAATAGACACTTCAATTTTATTTATATGTAAATTTTATTTATATGTTTATAGATTTATAGTGTTGATGTCATCGGCATACGGTAAAGCTTGAGTTAAACCGTAAAATATCACTTTAAATAATGGAAAACTTTTATTAAATTAAAGGAATGAGAATTTTTTTAACAGTAGTAGAGCCACGCGGCAGCCTTTGCTGTCGCACGGATGGGCCGGCTCGAACCGGGGTGGTACCACGACCTCACAGAAAACCAGCGTGAAGTAGAGGTTTACCTCTGCGTTTCGCTTGGTGAGTGCAGGTGGCCGGAGGCCCTTTTTACTGGAAATGAGGCATTCCATCTTAGTCCTCACGGGTGACAACGCATCTGCATTTTGATTCGCAAACGAGGATAGATGTAGATATCTATGGGCCGCAGCAACCACTTACCATCAGGTGGACTGTGTGATCGTTTGTCACCCTTATCCTATAAAATGTAATGTAGGAATACAAAATATAAAATGTAGTTTTAATTTCGCAAAAAAGGTTCGAATCCTGCACGGAGCAAGTGTTTATATCGACTGTAATTAATTGTTCCGTGTTTGGACGCTTGTTCATGTAAAATTCATGAATGTAAAGTATGTATGCACGATCCGTACCGATATTTTACAGTATATACAACATGAAACGATATCTTAAAACGAGAAAAACGAATAATCTAACAATGGAAGTTTTACATTTACCTTTATTTGTACAAATAAGTATTATTGTTGGAGTCAACTTAAATATCGACTAATTATAACCTCATATAGATCGATATTTGCAAGACTCGACCGAAACTGTTCGAAAGGATTCTAGTAATATTCGTATAGTTGCGATCCGGATCGATCCCAAGTATCGACAAAACGTTAAACGCCTTTTTATATGAGAGGAGGCAAACGAGCACACGGCTCATCTGATAAGTGACTACCGCCGCTCATGAATAACTGCAACACCAGGGGAATTTCAGAAGCGTCGCCGGCCTTTTATAAAAGAGTAGGCTCTTTTCTTGAAGGTTCCTAAGTCGTATTGGTCCGGAAAAATCACTGATGGTAGGCGTAAAAATCGCTGGTTATATATATTATATGGATATAAAAGAAAATCCTACTGTAGGAGTACTATTTTCTTTTATACATTATTTCAATAAGGAAAAAATATTAACTACCAACAACATATTTAAGGTTGTTGCTTAACTGTAAATCCTTTATAAAATCTTTTAAGAACTTAATAAAATAAATACTTAATAATAAACACTTTTCTTAAAAGAAGGGCGACTTCGGAGACCGGTAGCTATTATTCAAGCTACGTTTTAACCTTTTCATTCGTGGATAAAATAAATGAATAAGGAAACGCGTAAATCGAATCCATTAGAAACTTTGATAGAATTTTGAGTAAAAACCTTTTACTTATAGCTTGTATAATATTTCGTTTACACTGCTTTTAATTTTTATAATCATTAATTTAATTCATTACATCCCCCTTAAAAATCTACTTAGATTGAATTAGTTTTATTAGGCGGGCTGGCTTCTACAGTATTTTTTTACTATTGTTGAGTTGTTATAAAGAACATGCTGCATCCTACCTTCTAGTTTCCTTCTGTTGCCTCTAAGGACACCCATATGACGATATACGGCTAGTGGATATTATAACACCGCCATTACACGTTTTTTTTATACTAAATTGAAAAATTAAAACAAATGAACATTTTTTTCGCTTCGCCCTTCTTTTAAGAAAAAAGAAACTAAATTTTTTTTTTATATAGAATAAGGGCGACGAACGAGCACAATGTATACTTGATGGTAAGTAGATGCTGTGGCCCATAGACATCTACAGCTTTTTTTTAAATTTATTTATTTACCATATTACAAAGCATTACAAAAAAAATTATCCTAAAAAGTCGCATACAAAAAGCCACTAAGGTTTGTAATGACGATTATGCTTTCCTCGATTAAGAATCAAAATGAATATAGATTGACTCCACAGAGGACAGACAATGCCTCGTTTCTAGTGAAAAGGGTCTCCGGTTCTCAACACTCACAATACGAAACTGCACAACAGTACCAGACCGTAACAGTTGTACACAGAATAACAGCATGTTATAGCAGCTTAATGCTGCTATAACATGCTGTTATTCTGTGAAATATTGTAGTAAATAAATTTAAATATTTAGATATTTTAATGAAACAGCAAGAACTTAAATAATATTAAGAAATGTCAAAACCAAACATCTGTCAGTTTTGATATTCCTTGTAGTGACATAACATAATACATTACATAAGATTTAATAAGGAAACAGATGTAGCTGATAAAACTGCCTACTAAAAGCACCTCAGCGAAAGGCACATTAAACGAGACAAATCTCCAACCTCTGTGCGTAATGAAATGGGGTCAGTGGCCGACCTACTTTACGCATTTTAGGCACACGTAGACCTTTACACATTTACGACAAAATCTGTCATTTTAACATAACAGCCTATCAAAGTAATATGCTGAACATAGGCCTCCCCTATAGATTTTCTAATAGGGGAATATTTGCCATAGCTGCCACTGTAGTTTGTTATTTTTATTTTTAATAGGATATGGCAAATGAGCATACAGTCCACCTGATGGTAAGTGGTTACTGTATCCTCGATTACAATTCAAAATGCAGATGCGTCGTAACATGTGAGGACTGAGATGGAATGCCTCAGTTCCAGTAAAAAGGGTCTCCGGTTCTCTACACTCACCATACGAAACACAGCAGCGTTAATCTGCCATTTTACTCTGTTATTCTGTGAGAGCGTGGTCCTTCCCCGGTCGAACCGACCCATTCGTGCTACAACTATACTACTAATATAGCTGCAGCATGTTTCTACCACGTCCAAAATTATTATTATCAGTTATTCACCTGTAATCAGGAAGATGCTGCTGCCTATGTAGGATGGCTAGGTTTATTTCTCTCTGTCGCCTCTTATGACACCCACGTAATGATATACGGTAGTTGATATTCTTAAACCGCCATTACAAAGTTAATGTCATTTAATACGTGGTAGAGCCATGCTGCAGCTTTATTATGGTTTTAGCACGAATGGGTCGCGACCAGGGTAGGACCACGCTCCACAGAATACCAGCGTAAAATACCAGCTTAATGCTGTTGCGTTTTGTATGGTGAGTGAAGAGAACCGGAGACTCATTTTACTCGAAACGAGGCATTTCATCTTAGTCCCCATGGGGACATATATGCGTTGTCAGCATATGCATTTTGATTTTTAATCGAGTATAAATGTAGATGTTAATTAATTTTCTTCTCCATTTCCTTGGTCATCCATTTCATTGGTTGAGGTAAGTTTATAAATGTCGCGCAGGTGTTCTTTCAGGTTCTTTTTCTGATTTTCTTGATGAGATTTCATTCCGGTAAAAGTTAAAAATGTACTATCAATAAGTATCGTCTATATATAACCTAATAGTAAAGTGGCAACCCAAATACGTCCTCTCTCACCTCAAATGTTACAACCTATATAAATACCTCTCAGCTCACAACAAAACTTATACGAGTAGGTACACAAGAAACTGAAATCAAAAGTATGTCACAAATGTAACCGAGTGTTACCGATTCCATAATCTTTCACACTATATTTCCCCACGGAATCAAACTATGCCAACAGTTTTGAAATGGAACTTCTGCGAATGCAATAGCGAAATATAAAAGTAGTTTGTTTATAGGTTGTTCACAATAAAAATACAACACAGTAACATGTAGTAACCGTGTTAAGAAGGCATAGAAAACTAATCTAAAAAGTTTTTACTTCTCACATATTCTAGCGACTTGTTATTTGGTTTTTGCTGACGTTGTTTGACTTTGTAAAAACTTTCAATTTAATTAGTTTTCCTATTTTAATTTTCTCATTTTATTATCTATTAATGTTACCTCATAATTCATATAAGATTATATATTTTCTAATAGCAGCAAGGATTTACCATAAGGGCCACTCTATCTAAAAAGTTTTTACTTCTCACATATTCTAGCGACTTGTTATTTGGTTTTTGCTGACGTTGTTTGACTTTGTAAAAACTTTCAATTTAATTAGTTTTCCTATTTTAATTTTCTCATTTTATTATCTATTAATGTTACCTCATAATTCATATAAGATTATATATTTTCTAATAGCAGCAAGGATTTACCATAAGGGCCACTCTTAGCGAATGGATCGAGTTCTAAGGGGATAACGTCACGTTTTTTAAACACAAAGAGCAGGCAAAGACTTCTCATGGATGATAACGCTTCGCAATCTTGATCATTTATCGAGATGGCATATTTATTTTTACTGGTTAGAGTCATATTGTAGCTATATTAATAGTATAGTTGTACCACGAATGGTTCGGCTCAACCGGGGAAGGACCACGCTCTCACAGAATATCAACGTAAAATAGCAGCATAATGCTGCTGTGTTTCTTATGGCGAGTGTAGACTACCGGAGACCCTTTTTACTGGAAACGAGGCATTCCATCTTAGTCCTCACGGCTGACAACGCATCTGTATTTTAAGTCGCAAACGAAAATAGATGTAGATATCTATGGGCCACAGCAGCCAATCACCACCAGGTGAACTGTGTGCTCGCTTGTCACCCTTATCATGTAAAAAAAGGTGTACATACATCAGAATAATTGCCCAGTAGTAGAGTATTGCGTATTACTTGTTTAGTTCTCATATATTCTTCTATCAGCCCAAAATTCCATTGCTAGACATGAATATTATAATATTATATCATCCTAATGATTTGTCATAATCTCAATACTTGCCGGGCTGCGCTGCATCTTGTTATCGGCCTTGCTATTTCACAACATGGCACATACGATTCTAAGACGGTTGAATAATAATTTACCACAAGTAATGAAATGATTTTAATACACAAATGGTAAAAGTAAAAATTTTGAAGAACCGAGTTCAATATAAATAAAATGAAAACATCATCAATGTCATTATCATCATTATTACAGCCCTTCACAAGTTCAATGCTGAACATAGGCCTGTCCCAAAGAATGCCAAAAAGCATGGTCCTGAGCCACCTGCATTCATCGATTTCCTGCATATCTTACCAGGTCGTCACTCCATCTAGTGGAGGGACACCCTACATTTCGACCGCCGGTATGAGGCCGCCACTCGAGAAATTTTTTCCCCATCGGTTGTCAGTTCTTCGAGCTATATGGCCGGCCCACTGCCACTGCCTTTGAGCTTCCTCATCCGGCCAGCAGTGAAGGACTACGTCTCAGTTCAATAGGTCATCACTGGCAACACGCACTGGTTGTACAGTCTCGTTTTCAAGTTTTGAGGTATACCTGACAAGAAGATGTGTCGTAATTTCCCGAACGCTGCCCAACCGAGTTGAATACGTCGATTGACCTCTCGGACTATTTGTCCCAGGTAAACATACTCGTCAACAATTTCGAGCTTAGTGCTCCCAACAACTACAGGCATAGGTTTGACATGGAGATTAAACATGATCTTTGTTTTGTCCATGTTCATCTTAAGACCTATCCGTTGGGAAACACTATTGAGGTCATTGAGCATAGTGCTTAGGTTCTCCAGCGATTCTGCCATAAGGACTATATCGTCGGCAAATAAAAGGTGAGTGATGTACTCGCCATTGATGTTAATACCGTATCCTTTCCAGTACAGAAGCTTCAAAACGTCTTCCAATGCAGCGGTGAAGAGTTTTGGGGATATAACGTCACCCTGTCTTACACCTCTCTGCAATTGGATAGGTTTCGTACTTGGATAGCCATCGCAGCTCTACTGTACAAGCTTTTCAGCACTTCGATATACCGACAGTCAACTTGACACTTTGAAGGGAATGCAGCAGCGCTCAAATTTTGACGGAAGCAAAGGCTTTCTCATAGTCCACATACGCCAGACATAGTGGCAAATTGTACTCCTCGTACTTCTGTACAATTTGGCGAAGGGTGTGTATGTGGTCTATGGTGCTAAAACATTTTCGGAAATTGGTTTGTTCATCAAGTCTGCGCACGAGACGATTCGTAATGACTCTCGAAAACAGCACGTAGACGCGGCTCAGAAAGGAAATCAGTCTGTAGTTCTTCAAGAGACCGTTGTCATCTTTCTTGAATACCAAGACCACCGCACTTCTGCTCCACGCCTCCGGGGTAATGCCACCATGGAGGACGGAATTAAAGAGCTTCTGAAGGAATTCAAGTACCGGTTTTCCATCCGCTTTTAGAAGCTTTGCTGTAATTCCATCCTCGCCTGGGGCCCTGCCGTTTTTAAGGTGCTGGAGAGCCCTTCTAATCTCGCTCAGACTGACGTCCAGAATATCATCGGAATAGTGTCGGATAAGACTCGCTCTCACTGGCGTGTGGCTCCAACGATGATGTGTACAGCTGCCCATAGAACCTCTCAATCTCACTCAAAATCTCAGGTGTCCCGGAAACGACGCTGCCACACTCGGTCTTCAGCTTTTACAGTTGGCTCTTTCTGCCAGAGAGATCTCTAGCAAAGACTTTGGAGCCCTGGTTCCACTCGATCTCTTCTTCAATACGAGCAGTATTATAGTTGCGTAAGTTCCGCCGCATGCATTTGGAGATCTTTCTGTTTAGTTGCCTGTATGCTGTCAAATCTACTGAAGACTGTAGTTTCATATCCCGTCTAACAGCTTTGAGATTAAAAGTGTGATCGGAGAGTTTTTGTGTTCTTCTGCGGCGGGTCTTGCAAAACTTAGCTCCGACCGCATGGACAGTTTCCACGAGCTTGTCATTCATATAATATTCACGGCTGATAATGCATCTGTAATTTGATTCGCAAACGAGGATAGATGAAGATGTCTATGGGCCACAGCAGCCACTCACCACCAGGTGGACTGTGTGCTCGCTTGTCACCCTTATCATATAAAAAAAGGTGTACATACACCAGAATAATTGCCCAGTAGTTGAATATTGCGTATTACTTGTTTACTTTTCATTTATTCTTCTATCAGACCGAAATTCCATTGCTAAACATGAGTATGTTTATAACCTAGTATAATATTATATGATCCTAATGTTTTGTCATAATCTCAATACTTGCCGGACTGCGGTACATCTCGTTATCGGCCTTGCTATTTCACAACTTGGCACATACGATTCTAAGACGTTTGAATAATAATTTACCACGAGTAATGAAATCATTTTAATACACAAGTGAAAAAAATTAAAAATTTGAACAATCGACTTCAATATCAATAAAATAAAAACAACATCAATGTAGTCGAAGTGAATTAAATACGCATTATTAAAGATAACTCAAAAGCTACTGGTCAGATCTTGATTAAATTTACAGTTTAGTAAGTACAGTAAGTATCAGCTTCCAAACAAAAAAGAATCATAAAAATCGGTTCACCTAGAGAAAAGTTCTGGGATAACAAACATAACAAAAAAACTGTCGAATTGAGAATCTCCTCCTTTTTTGAAGTTTGCTGAAAAGTATGGGTGATAAACCAGTATACGGTCTACCTTATGGCAAATGGATTTCCACAGCTCGCCCATAGACACCGACAACTTTCTTCGATTTAGAATCAAAATGTAGATGCGTTGTCACACCTAAGGACTACGATAAAGTGTCTCGTCACCAGTTAAACTTGTCTTCAGTTCCCTATACTCACCGTAAAATACACAGAAGAAATACATGTGCGTAGTTCTTCTCCGGTCGAAGGGACCAATTAGTGCTGCATACATCAACACACTACAGCGTGGTTCTACTTGTCTGGTATTTCTTATAGTTCCTTTTAACCCATGAAACGAAAAAAAAGTCTTGATGGATTATTATCTTATGCCATCGCCACATGGCTATTTAGCGTCTCATTAAAAAAAATACATTTTCTAACGCGTAAATTCATGTACGGTGTAATATATACAAATGTAACCAATTGTAGTGTTCTCGCAAAGTGTGGTAACGCATCGCTTTGCATAAACAACATTTGTTTCACATCAAAGGCGGTGCGAAAACATTTTCCAATTTTAAAACCACCGACCGGTTCTGAAATCATTCCGAAAATAACCGACGCAACCCGAACGAGTCCGAAAATAGATGAACGCACGCAGCCGACGTAATTCCTGACCCTATTTCAGAAACGTCTTACATTCTATAGTTAGCGTGTACACTTAATACAAGAGCAACGATCATACGGATATTGTGGAATCGTTCCTTTTTTTCAATACTGAACAGTTTCAACTGATGAAGCAAGTTAACTGGAAGTATTTCTAAATGTCGTAAAGTTTCGTCACAGTTCAGCCATTCCGAATATTGGCACGGACAGACAGACAGTCTGAAAAAAATTCTAAAAATGGTTGTTTATGTCTAATAACATGCAAATAGCCCTCTGAGCTTAACATAAACCAGTTATTTCAATAATACATACAGACACTTCAATTTTATTTTTATGTATAGATGTATAGATAAAAAATAAAGTTATAATGCTAGTATATTTCGTTATAACTATGAAATTTACTGCGAGCGCTTGGTTACCACGATTCAATAGAGAAGATTGTAGTTTAGATTAAAAAAAATTAGATTTATTCGTTTTGTTTAAAACTAGTGACCCCTCCCGGCTGCAATTGACTAATCAGTAAATGTAATAAAATGTAAAGAAACTAATGGCTCGAACATCAAGAACCATTTTAATTTTATAGCTTTTTCGATTTCATAAAAAAATCTCCGAGTTTTTTTAGATAAATTATAGCCTAAATCTATCTTGGCATCGTCCTCTATCTGTTCGTAAGGTTCCATCATAATTGATTCAGCCATTCCGTAGAGTAGCCTGGACGGACACACAGACAGACTGACAAAAATGTTGAATATGATCATGTCTTAAAAATTCAAGTAACCACCAGAACATAATAGAAGTCCGTTATTTATTTATTTATTTAAATAATGCAGACAGGCGCGAAAATGAGATATTTGGTATTATAGGGCGGCCTCTTATTTGATGGAGTGACAACGTGGTAGGACATGTAATAAATCGATGGAAGCAGCACCATGTTTGAGGCATTCTTTGGGAAAGGCCGGTGTTTAACAGTGGACTTGATGGGATGTAATGATTATGATGATGAAAAAAGAGATGAGGGGAAGTCGAGAGGCGAAAAGATGAAAAGGCCTCTATATACTTTTAAAATTCTATATAATTTTATTCATTATGCCTTTTTTATGTAGTTATTATTATATTAGTGGTCAGCCCAGCAGGGCTAGCATGGGCAGGAGACAATTTTATCCCCGGGGAAAGGAGAAAATGTTTATCCCCTCGCTTAGTTTTATCCATCCTTCGAGCATGGGCACACCGGTGGATATAATATCCACAGTAGATAAAATTGGAGATAGACTTAGATAGATTTTTTGTATGAATATAAACTTAAGCCCACGTCCAATGAACTAGGATAAAATTATCCCTTTCAAATGTCAATAAAGTATAATTTTTTATCTTTCACTTGGCTCCATGCTACAGACGGGGATATATGTCTACTCATTATGTCAAACGGGGATATACGTTGTCGTGCTTTGGCATAAGGACAAGATAATTTTATCTCTTGTCAGTTAATATAACCGAGGTATAATTTTTTTGTCCCCAGCCCATGATAGTCGTGCTGGGGTAGAAATTTGACCGTAATCATAAATTTTTTAAAATTGTATATTAAGAAAACAGTGTTTGAATTAATACATATATAACTGTACATTAATATATAAATCACAGATATCCAATATACCATACATAAAATAAACGCTCTTTTACCGTCAAATAGACATTGGTTTATTTGACGTTATGCCAATTATTGTGTTTAATCACTTCTGTATGACTTTACCGTTTTTTTTTACTATTTATTGTAAAAGGAGAAGAATGAAACTTATTTCATTCGAAAAGTGCTGTATCTTACATGGGCACAAAAAACAAATTTTTGTGTATATGCTAAGGCAGGTACAATAAAATGAACACATACACACATGTCTTTTTCACAGAGCCCAATGAGGGCTCCACGATCCACGACTTTATCTGCGATCAATGAGGCGCAACCTACGAACGAGGTGAAATATTTGACAGATTTCATCGCGAGTGAAGTTAATTTGTTAATATTACTTAAATCTTATATTAATTATATAAGAAATGGATAAACCAAACTACGGATATTCCTAAAAGTAAAAAATAAATAAAAAAATAGGAAAATAAGTTGCAAAAAATTGAAAAACAAACCAACATTGTTTTGTGTATTTACTCACTCTATAAACCGATAAAATTTTATATGAAACGCAATTACTATTGGACTTATGCAACAAATAACTTCACCTCACTCCCAACTAGCAACATTTGGTGAGCGTAAAATTGTTAGTCCTTTTTGAATGAAAACATTTCAGCTCACTCCCAACTACCCTTACAACTACAACTACACTTTTTTGCTGTGGCAACCCTGGTGATAAGTTGTAAAAGTAATTGGTCCCGATAAATTTTAATAATTTAAATATTGTAAATTCACTATATCCACCTCAATTTTATGTTATAGCTAATAAATACTGCCGCTTTGTATTTAATATTTAAAAAAGTTGGTACATAAATATTATAACAACAATTTGGTGTTGGAACAAAAAGTGACAGGTAACGAACATTGTTTTAAAAATTATTGTAATCCTTATTTCATATCATTCCTTTTATAAATTAAAGATTGATTCTATTACTCGGGTTATTACATTCTTTGCGGGTTTCTTTTCGAATTGTTTTAACGATAATTTGATTTGAGACTTGTAAATTGAAAAAAAAAAACAATAACAACTTTACATTAGCTTACTCTGCTCCTTCTGTTTTCGATCTTTGTTTTCTTTTATTATTTATAATAAATAGTAAAATGAATACTCGCAATGCCAAGACGCGCCAGATGGAGAACCAACTCCAGCTTGCGCTCCAAGAACTTAAGGCGTCCAGGGAGCAGTGTGAACTGTTGCTTAAGGAAAGGGATGATAATGAAAGGGAAATAGTTAGCATAATTGCCAAAAATACACAGTTGAAATGTGATATGGTTAAGTTACATACAGAATACACAAGTGTTATAAAAGAAAGAGATCAGCTACAGGAAACGGTTAATGAATTTGACCAATGCAGCAAGGAATATGAGGAAGCTCTCAGGTTAATTGCTGCATTGAAGTTACAGTTGAATGAGGCTAATGAGCAAATAACACAATTTAAAATATATATAGATAACCTTAAAGCCTCCCAGACTCAAAGCCTGTTCTCCGAGCTTGTGCAATGTGATACTTCAAGAATGTTACAGCAATCTGCAACAATAGACTTGACTGGTGACGACTCTTCCACTTCAGGAAACACAGTAAGGATTAATTGCAGTAAAACCAAATTGAAGAAGTATATAAAAGTTAATAAATACTTAAGGAAAGTACAAAAATTAATAAGAAATAAGATTAATACCAAAAATTATGTTAATGTATGTAAAGAAAAGCAAGCATTGTTATGTGAACTTAATTTGTATTCAATTGAGGTGGATAACATAAAAAAATGTTATGAGACTGAAGTAGAGTGCCTTAAATCAGAAATATTATCACTTATGAACTCCCTTCAAACTGTGTCCAATAAATATAAATCAGCCCAAAATGAAATAAAAGAACACATATTGGCTATGGATAATCTGGTAAAGACTTGTAAATATAATGAGGAGCGGTTTGACTCCTTAGTTAAATATCAATGTGAGTGTCAGCGCTCAATACCAGATTCTTCAGAGTCAGTGTGTGCTGATAATATTATACCACCACCAAAACTCTATAACAGTGCCATAGCAGAGGATATTAAAATAATAAATAACTCAAATATTACTAAAAATAATATAATTGTTTATAGCGATGACATGGGAAAAAATCTAGGCATAACTTTAAATAACTCTTTAAAGGGACAAAAAGTTACAAATTGCTGCATGCCTGGAGCATCTTTTAGTGACATCCTAAATAAAATTATTGTTACTAAATTTTGCCCAAATAGTACAATAATAATTATTGTTGGTAGAAGAGGCAGTGTAAACAACAAACAGTTATTAAGATATATTGAACAACTTAATAACTTAAATGTACACAAAATTGTCTTGTTTACACTGCCTTATATACAGGGATTGCCACAGGAAAATAATTTAAGACATAATTTAAATATACAAATGCATAATTTAATATTTAATAATAATTTAAATTTGACATATAATTGTAATGATAA
Source organism: Parnassius glacialis (assembly GCA_033319125.1). Lineage (NCBI taxonomy): Eukaryota > Metazoa > Arthropoda > Insecta > Lepidoptera > Papilionidae > Parnassius > Parnassius glacialis. Next base: position 38,302,364 of record JAVANC010000018.1, read on the forward strand.
TAATCATAAATTTCATGTTATTGACATAAATAATTTAATAAAAAAGTTTTGGACAAAAGATAGGTATTACCTATCCAAATATAATTTAAGACTGATAGCAAATGTGCTATCTTATTATTTACTTTTTAACTCAGCCAAGTTTTTGGCTACCAAGACTGCTTTTATTGAGCATAATCATTTGACATTTAATTTGGAATCAGTTCCAACTAATTTAAATTAGTGAATGAGACAATAGAGGCAATCTCTAGCAATAATAAGAGTTTAATTAATTTTGAATACAGCCCACAAATAAGTAATAAAAATTGTTTACACCTGGTGCATCAAAATATACAAGGCATGTTGGGCAAAGAATTGGAAGTTGAATTGTTTTTAAATAGTAACAATATACACATCCTTTGTATTACTGAACATTGGCTAAAAGATTATAATTTCATGTTTAATTTCAGAAATCACCAGGTGGTCAGTTCCTTCAATAGAGAAAAAAGTTTACGTGGTGGCTCCTTAATATTAGCAGATAAATCATTATTATATAAAGAACGTAAGGATATTGTGAGCCTCTCTGTTGAAAGAACTGTAGAAATGGCTTGTGTCGAGCTCGAGCACCTCATTGTTGTAGGTGTTTACAGACCCCCATGTGCTACTTATGACCATTTTGAAAGGATTGTGGAAGAAGTTTTACTCAAACTTAGCAAACAGAACAAGTCTGTTGTAATATGTGGAGACTTTAATATCAATCTCCTTGAAACTTCTTCCATTAGTATTAAGTTTAGCTCATTGTTTAAATCATATAATCTTGTAAATTTATTCTTAGAACCAACACGTATTGCTGGGCCGAGTGCGACCTGTATAGATAACATTTTTACAGATGTTAAGCCCTTGCATAAATCAATTATTCAAAATTTAAGTTCAGATCACTGTGGACAGTTGGTATCACTACCTTACATACACAAAACACAGAAAAATAAGAAAGTTGTGTTTGTTCCAATAAATGAACATCGCTTGGAGAGGTTTAGAAGTAATGTAATAAAAAGACTTCCATCACTTTCGTTTAAAAATAGTGCTAATAATATGTATGCTACATTATTTAAAATTATAAGTTGTGAATTTAGTAGAATATTTACTTCTAAAACTTTCTCTTTTAACAGTCGCAAATCATTTAATGAATGGGCGACAGTAGGAATTTATAAAAGTAGGCGAAGGTTATACGAGCTTTATGATGAAAGATCATATAATAGTAGTGTTATATTTAGAGATTATGTAAAAACATATTCTAAAATATTTAAAAAAGTGTGCTCCACTGCTAAGGCTTTACATTTAAGCAACAAAATTAAAACTGCTTCCGACAAAATTAAAATGACCTGGAGAATAATAAATAGTGAAACGGGCAAGGTCAAACCGCGCAACTCGGATTTTCAATTGAATATTAACAATAATTTAACGCGATCTGATCAAGAAGTTGCTATGGCTTTTGAGAAACATTTTACTGATGTTCCTTTTTTGACAACAAAATCATTAAATTCTTCTCCTACTGTCGCCGAATCATTGCTCAAACAAAATGTAAAGGCTTGTTCTAATACTTTTAAATTCCATAGAGTACTGCCAAAAGATATCGTTAAATATTTTAAAGCTATTGATGTTAAGAAAACGGCAGATTTATGGGGGATTTCCGTTAAAGTTATTTTATCTATAATAGATATATTAGCACCTTATCTAGCCACTATATTTAATATAAGCGTCGAATCTGGTGTGTTTCCTGATTTAATGAAACATAGTAAAGTCATACCTATATTTAAATCTGGTAGTACAATAGACCCCGCCAATTTTAGACCAATTTCTATACTACCAACATTAAGTAAAATTTTTGAAAAAATTATTTTAGATCAGATGTTAAGTTTTTTTAATATTAATAAATTGCTACATAAAAATCAATTCGGTTTTACAAGGGGTCGCTCGACAACTGACGCTGGAGTTGAGCTTATTAAACATATTTTTTGTGCATGGGAGAATTCAGAGGATGCTTTGGGTATATTTTGTGACCTTTCCAAGGCCTTCGACTGTGTTCACCATGAGACATTAATCAGGAAGCTACAGTACTATGGTGTCAAGAACACAGCGCTTAAACTTATTATTTCATATTTAAGTAATAGAAAGCAGAAGGTTATTATCAATGGTAAAAGTTCTTCCGGGTCACCTGTACTAATGGGTGTTCCTCAGGGCTCGATTCTCGGCCCATTCCTGTTTCTGGTGTATATTAATGACTTACCTCACCTTGTAGGGGATAGTCATGATATAGTATTATTTGCTGATGATACTTCCTTGATTTTTAAACTTAAACGTCAATCATTTAAATGTGACGAAGTGAATAATGCTATATCAAAATTAGTGCATTGGTTTAACGTTAATAATCTGCATTTGAACGGAAATAAAACTAATTGTGTTAAATTTACAACAACGAATGTTAAAAATCTGAATACCAATGTGTTTTTAAATGGGGAGGAATTGAGCCCTGTTGTATCTACTGTTTTTCTTGGCATCACTCTTGACGCAAAGCTTCAGTGGGGCCCCCATATATCCAAATTAGCAAGCAGACTAAGTTCTGCAGCCTATGCTGTAAAAAAGATTAGAGGTCTCACTAGTGTCGAGACAGCTAGATTAGTTTATTTTAGTTATTTCCATAGCATAATGTCTTATGGGATTTTGCTATGGGGAAATGCGGCTGATTCAGAAACTATTTTTGTTTTACAGAAGAGGGCCATTAGAGCTATTTACAATCTAAAACCGAGAGAGTCTCTTAGAGATAAATTTAAAGAAATTAATATATTAACTTTGGCCTCTCAGTATATTTACGAAAATTTAATGTATGTTCACAAAAACAAAGATAGTTTTAGTAAAAAAAGTGATATACATTCTGTAAACACTAGGAACAAACACAAGCTAGTGATGCCAGTTTCTCGACTCCACAGAGTCAGTAATTCATTCTTGGGGCAATGTATACGCTATTACAACAGGGTCCCGGAAAGTGTACAGGTTCTCTCTATTACCAAGTTTAAATGTTTTATTAAGCTGAAACTGTATAAAAAGGGTTATTATAGTATAAATGAATACATGGTTGATAATAACCCCTGGGAATGAGGTGGTCGCTTCCAAGCAGTTTCTAAAATAAATTTTGTAAATAGTTCGTAATCATTTATATTGTAAAATTTATTTTAAAAAAATTGTCCCGCTGGGTTTCTTGCTGGTTCTTCCCAGGACAGAGGGTTTTTTTTTCGAACCAGTGGTAAAGTAAAAAATGACTTTCAATAACAATTACACATGTAATGTATATTGAATAAAAATTATTCTATTCTATTCTATTCTACCGACATTAGGTGAGCGTAAAATTATTAGTCATTTTTTGAATGAAAACATTTTGATCGCGTTAATGGCAGCATTATATAAGATCCCTTTAAAATTATACAATTTAATAAATACTTCATAAAACGTATTAGTGATTTTATACTCTATGATAGCAATACTAATAGGATTCTAATAATGTACTCGTATATTGCATAACTAACGAAGACTAGAAATCTTTGATTATAATTGAATAACTTGTTAATTTGCACACAAAATTGTACACACTATGTGTGTGTATGACATTGCTTCTCCCGAGATCGAGATTGAAATGTACGACTGATTGCTAAATTTCCTCTCGTCCTTCCCACAAAATATTTGAATATAAAATTAAATTACATCATTTTAGGTGGCGTATTCCAAACAGAAGATACAACTTGTTAAGTAAGCGTTAAAATTGAATAAACATTTTTCTAAACGAGTTTATTACCCGACAGCCCCAGAAGGATGGTAATAAAAAAAAATCAATACCTGAGTACATAAAAACACTCACGCCTGTCACCCAGAGGGGTAGGCAGAGACTATGGAATTCCATTTGGCACGATCCTGACACACCTCTCTCGCTTCCTCCACATCCGTATACCTACGCATACACACTCGTCGGTTAAAGGTACTCTTAATTTGGCCCATTTTCAATATTTCGCCAATTTGGTCGATAAACTTTCGCCTAGGGCGACCCTTCCCGACTCTGCCATTCACCTCTGCAACATAAATTTGCTTTGTCACTCTTTCCTCATTCATTCTTTCTACATGACCAAACCACCGAAGCATTCCTTTCTTAATCCTAGTCACAACATCATCTTGCAAACCACACATTTCTCTTATCACACTATTACTCACTCTGTCATTCAGATTCAGCCCTAGCATACTACGTAATGACCGCATTTCTACAGCATTTATTCTACTCTCGTGCTTCTTCTGCCACACCCAACTTTGACTACCATACATTAAAGTAGGCACTAACACAGCATTGTGAATTGCCAAACGTGCCTTTTTGGACACATTCTGACTTTTCACAATAGAGTGTAGAGCCCCATTCAATCTATTTCCTGCATTCACTCGTCGTTCTATATCCTTATCATATCTACCATCCCTGCTAAACACACATCCCAAATACACAAACTCATCTACTTGCTCTACCAACTCCCCTTCTATTCTTATTTCACATATCGTTTTACTTTCTTCTCTTTCAAAAACCATAACTTTCGTCTTACTTGCGTTCACTTTCATTCCCTTTTCTTTTAATGTCCTGTTCATTAATGTAACCATCATTTGCAACTCGGCCGCCGACGACGCAAGTATGACTTGATCATCGGCGTACAAAAGGCATTTGACGGTTAACTCACCCATTCTTAACCCGCATTCTTCTGCTTTCAAATTTTCCAAACAACTGTCCATAAATAGGTTGAACAGCCACGGGGAAGCCACACAGCCCTGTTTGACGCCTTTATGGATGCCAAACCAGTCCGAGTAGGCCCCGTTGATCCTGACACAAGCACTAGAGTCCCTATATAGAGACTTCAATGCCTGTATCAAGCCAGCGCTCAACCCAAATGAGTTCAGTGTTTGCCATAACACATCCCTGTCCACTCTGTCATAAGCCTTCTCCAAGTCCATGAACGCACAAAGAACTCTTTGGTTTTTGGCCAAAAACTTCTCCGCGATCATGCGCATGGAAAAGACCTGATCCGTACATCCCATTCCCTTTCTAAATTCCGCTTGCACATCCCAAATTTTTCCATCAGTTTCTTTCATAACTCTTTCAATTAGTACCTTAGCATACAGTTTTCCCACAATGCTAAGAAGGCTGATACCACGGTAGTTTTTACAGTCCTGCTGTGATCCTTTTCCTTTATATATTGCGACTATCACGGCTTTGCACCAGTCTCCCGGTACACGCTTAAGTTCCCAACATAAGTTAAACAAGGTGTACAGCAGGTCTGCCACCATTCCTTCTCCAGCCCTTAGCATTTCGAGAGATACTCTATCATAACCGGCTGCCTTACCTGCTTTCATACTTTTCATTGCTTTCATTATTTCATCTATACTTATATCTCTATCTATTCCTCTTCTTCCGGAATTTCTATTTCATTTAATTCAAACGTCTCATCACTCATAAACACGCTCTCAAAGTATTCCTTCCATCTCCTTAAACTCAAAACTTCGTCATTCAGAATACAGCTATTCTGGTCTCGTATAGCATTCATTCTAGGCTGTTCTGAATGTCCCCTGATAGTTCTTACGAGTTTCCAGAACATTTTAATGTTTGCCTGGAAGTTATCCGATATTCTTCTATCATTCTTATCCGTTCTTTCTTGCTTTTTCCTTTCAACTACTTCTTTTACTCTCTTATTTAGGTGTCTAAAGACTGCCTTTTTCCTTTCAATATCATCATTCATACTGCTAGAATTACTAGCCTTGGTTGCTAGTAAATCTAGCCATGCTTTCTTCTTTGCTTCAACTTCCATCCGTACCTCATCATCCCACCATAACGTGTTAATTTTCCTTTCATTCGTTCTCTTACTGACACCACATACTTCGGTAGCTGCATCCACTAAACCTTTCTTGACATTATACCACACAGTTTCCAAGTCTAAATCATTCATACACAATTCAGCCATACCACTTATATTTTCTCTCAATCTATATTTGAACTTCTCTCTCACACCTTCATCTTGTAACCTCTCTGTTCTTATACGCTGTAACGCAGTGGTAGACACAGATGTCCGATGCCTCCAACGTCTGAAAAGACCATTAATTCGGCATAAGACCAAGTAATGATCCATCCCTACGTTAGAGCCCCGATAAACCCTTGTATCTACCACCGCGCTCCTCATTCTTTCATCAACAATTATGAAATCTATCATACTTCTATCATCACCTCTTTCCCATGTATACGTGTGAATCTTCTTATGACGAAAGAAAGTGTTCGTCACAAAAATACTCTTTTCCACGCATACGGCGAGAAGGCTTTCACCATTCTCATTTATACTTTCATCACCAAACGTTCCCAATATCCTTTCATAACCAAGCCTCCTCACCCCAACCCTTCCATTAAAATCGCCTAATATCACAATATTTTCATTAACCTTGCATTTCATTAGCACCATCCTTACCAACTCCCAAAACTGCTCTCGGATATAGGTGGGCTTAGACATGTCTGGGGCGTAGACCCCTAAAACAAACAACTTCTTTAAGCCCACTTTCATTCGTATCCATAGCAGTCTCGGGCTTACACATTCATACTCTTTCACACAATGACCCATTCTTTCTGAAAGGATGATACCGACTCCCTGGCATGCCCGCTCGGTCTCGTCTACACCAGACCAGTACGCAGTATACATGCCATGTGTAGTGGCATCCTTTCCCTTCCGTTTCGTCTCATTTACACATAACACGTCTATTCCTCTATCATGCATCATATCGCATACTTCATCCATCTTATCATTCATTCCTCCACATACATTCAACGTAGCCAGACGGGCTTCCGCAATCCACTTTTCGCCCCTCCGGGGGACAGAATGTGACGGTTGGCGAACCTCGTCGCCGGTTTTCCTCCCGGAGATTCTTCGCACCCCTGCCACATTAAAGGGGCGCCGGGAACTCGGGGCCATTTCTTTAATTTTGTGCCTCATGGTGCGAAAGTAGGGTGTGGTATTTTTTACGCCGCTACCACACGGCGAGGAGCCGAGTCAGTTCTTTCGGCTTTGTTGCTTGTTTAGCACCACCCGGGGGACACGTGTAGGGTGGGCCTAGGATTAGGTGGTCAAAGCCTACGGACGCGAGCGACTCATCCCCCCTGAATACCTGAGAGGCAGTACAAAATAGCCTTTGAAGGATTCGTTGCCTCCCATCCAGGTCATTACTTCAAGAAGGGCATCAACAAACTGTTACGTTAGCAAAGATGCATCGATTGCATGGGAAAAATATATTTAAAAAATACGTAACCTTATTTAATACAAAACGGCAATTTCATAGAAAAATACCAAATATGTATGTCTATTTCTTTGGCACGCCCTGTAGTCTAAATAATTTGATGAATTTTATCATATAACTTGTCGTTAGATTTTTCTTAATTGTAGCAGTGACAAAGGCTACATTATATTATTTATCAGATTATAGTTAGTCAGATTTGACTAAGACTGACCATGGAAAATAACGTGATTTTCCATGGTGAGAACCTTATAAAAGGTTTGAGATATCTTCATTCTCTTCTGAATATACATTCACTTTTTTATCATAGTAAAAGAATAATAACCAACGAAGCTCAGGCCAGTCGAGATCATGTCTGATCGCGAGGTCATGACACAGGAGTGTAGTCAGTGTCAAAATGGAGCATGCCAATCCAATGCCAAGCTAATTTTATGAAATTGAATGCCACCAATATACAAGCGGGTATTGTAGCGTACAATCTCTAGTGTCTATTGGCATGTAAAACATTAATTCCACATATGGAAGACATTACTTAACTCTGTTTCGTAAACAAAAAATGCTTTTAATTGTATAATATGGTATGACTATATTCGTATAGAATATTTCTCTATAATATTTATTTGAAAATACGTAACCTCCAAATTAGGATTTCCTCCTGTATCGTGGGGGCAGTATACGTACATAATTTTTTTTTATAGGATAAGGGTGACAAACGAGCACACAGTCCACCTGATGGTAAGTGGTTTCTGCGGCCAATAGACATCTACATCTATCCTCCATTACAATTCAAAATGTAGATGCGTTGTCACGCGTGAGGACTAAGATGGAATGTCTCATTTCCAGTAAAAAGGGCCTCCGGCCACCTGCACTCACCAAGCGAAACGCAGAGGTAAACCTCTACTTCACGCTGGTTTTCTGTGAGGTCGTGGTACCACTCCGGTTCGAGCCGGCCCATCCGTGCGACAGCAAACGCTGCCGCGTGGCTCTACCACTGTTTTCACAAGGACAAACATCCAGACCCGGAACAATTATTTGTAGGCCATACAAATTCTTGTTCCGTGTGGGATTTGCGGCCCTTGGTGCTGCAACTCGTTGCTAAGTCACTGTGCTACAGATCCGTCAAATGTTATTCGATGGAACTTTGAAGTAAGGAATCAAAGTTATCATCATCATCATTACAGCCCTTCACAAGTCCACTGCTGAACATAGGCCTCCCCCAAAGAATGCCACAAAGCACGGTCCTGAGCCACCTGCATCCATCGACTTCCTGCATGTCTTACCAGGTCGTCACTCCATCTCGTGGGGGGACGCCCTACACTTCGCCTACCGGTACGAGGCTGCCACTCGAGAACCTTTCTTCCCCATCGGTTGTCGGTTCTTCGAGCTATATGGCCGGCCCACTGCCACTTCAGCTTACTAATCCGTCGGGCTACGTCGGTTACTCTGGTTCAACTGCGGATATCCTCATTCCTAAGTTTATCACGCAGAGAAACTCCGAGCATAGCCCTCTCCATAGCTCGCTGAGCGACCTTGAGCTTCCTCATACGGCCAGCAGTGAAGGACCAAGTCTCAGTTCCGTAAGTCATCACTGGCAACACGCACTGGTTGTACAATTTCGTTTTAAGGTTTTGAGGTATGTCTGACGGGAAGATGTGTCGTAGCTTCCCGAACGCTGCCCAGCCGAGTTGAATCCGTCGATTGACCTCTCGGTCGAAGTTGGACTTACCTAGTCGGACTATTTGTCCCAGGTAAATATACTCGTCAACAACTTCGAGCTTAGTGCTCCCAACAACTACCGGCATAGGTGTGACATGGACATTAAACATAATCTTTGTTTTGTCCATGTTCATCTTAAGACCTATCCGTTGGGAGACACTATTGAGGTCATTGAGCATAGTGCTTAGGTCCTCCAGCGATTCTGCCATAAGGACTATATCGTCGGCAAATCGAAGGTGAGTAATGTACTCGCCATTGATGTTAATACCGTATCCTTTCCAGTCCAGAAGGTTGAAAACGTCTTCCAATGCAGCGGTGAAGAGTTTCGGGGATATAACATCTCCCTGTCTTACACCTCTCTGCAATTGGATAGGTTTCGTACTCTGGTTCTGTACTCGAATAGCCATTGTAGCTCTACTGTACAAACACTTCAGCACTTCGATATACCGACAGTCAACTTGGCACCGCTGAAGGGACTGCAGCACCGCCTAAATTTCGACGGAATCAAAGGCTTTCTCATAGTCCACATACGCCAGACATAGTGGCAAATTGTACTCTTCGGACTTCTGTACAATTTGCCGAAGGGTATGTATGTGGTCTATGGTGCTAAAGCCCTTTCGGAAACCGGCTTGTTCAGGAGGCTGGAAGTCGTCAAGTTTGCGCGCGAGACGATTCGTAATGACTCTCGAAAACAGCACGTAGACGCGGCTCAGAAGGGAAATCGGTCTGTAGTTCTTCAAGAGAGCGTTGTCACCTTTCTTGAAGAACAAGACCACCGCACTTCTGCTCCACGCCTCCGGTGTAATGCCACCATGGAGGACGGAATTAAAGAGCTTCTGAAGTACTTCAAGTACCGGTCTTCCACCCGCTTTCAGAAGCTCCGCTGTAATTCCATCCTCGCCTGGGGCCTTGCCGTTTTTAAGGTGCTGGAGAGCCATTCTAATCTCGCTCAGACTGACGTCCGGGATATCTTCGGAATAGTGTCGAATAAGACTCGCTCTTGGATCGTTACTCACACTTGCGTGTGGCTCCAACGATGACGTGTACAGCTGCCCATAGAACCTCTCAATCTCACTCAAAATCTCAGGTGCCCCGGAAACGATGCTGCCACATTCGGTCTTCAGCTTTGACAGTTGGCTCTTTCTGGCAGACAGATCTCTGGCAAAGACTTTGGAGCCTTGGTTCCGCTCGATCGCTTCTTCAATACGAGCTGTATTGAAGTTGCGTAAGTCCCGCCGCATGCATTTGGAGATCTGTCTGTTCAGTTGCCTGCATGCTGTCAAATCTGTTGAAGAATGTAGCTTCATCTCCCGTCTAACAGCCATGAGATTAAGAGTGTGATCGGAGAGTTTTTGTGTTCTTCTGCGGCGGGTCTTGCAGAACTTAGCTCCGACCGCATGGACAGTTTCCACGAGCTTGTCATTCATATCGTCCACTTCATTGCAGTCTTCTAGGCACTGAAAACGGTTTTGTAACTCGAGCTGAAAGGTTTCGGGACTTTGGATTAGAGCACGTGGGGGACGGAGCGTTGACTTCATCAGACGAGACCTCTCCAACTTAACATTTAGGTTCAGTGTGCCTCTCACCATTGGGTGATCGCTGCCGGTTTTCACCCTGGCGATCACTGAGACATCACTGAACAGTTGTCGTCTGGTCGTCATAATGAAGTCAATCTCATTTTTTGTCGAACCGTCGGGGCTCGACCAGGTCCACTTCCTGTGGGGCCGCTTCTTGAAGAAAGAGTTCATCATAAAGAGTCCCTCTTTCTCCATGAAGTCGGCCAGCTGCTGGCCCCTTGGGTTCCGTTGCCCTATTCCAAATTTCCCTACTTTCAGCTCACCATTCTCTCTTGTGCCTAGTTTTGCATTGAAGTCTCCCATTAACACCGTATATTGGGTTTTGGAGGAATGCATGGCTCTAGAGATATCCTCATACATTTCCTCCACCTCCTCATCGGGGTGTGCCGAGGTTGGTGCGTAAACCAGTATGACCTTCAGCAAATACCGTTTGGTGATTCTGAGTATCAGGTACGCAACCCTCGTCGACACACTCCCGATCTTTACAACGTTGTTAACGAGAGACTTCCGGACGATAAATCCGACACCTCCTTGGGACAGATGGTCGCCCTCCCGGTGATAGAGCATGTTGCCGGATTCGAGGATTACCGTGTCCTCCCCCTCTCTTCGGACTTCGGATAATCCCATAATATGCCAGCGCAACGTGTCTATCTCTTCTTCCAGCTCCACGATCTTCTCGTCAGTCCTCAGGGTGCGTGCGTTGTACGTTGCCAGGTCGAGTCGTCTAAGGTGGCAACCGAACCTCCACCGGAGATTCTTAGCACCCCCTGCCCCGCCGTTACCATGGTCGCCACCGTAGCCAGGAATAGCGGGGCCGCCGGGGACTGGGGGCCGTCTCTTCGTAACTCTTATCATGGGGGGTATATTGCCATAGTTGCCACGCTTGGCGAGCGGGTTGGCAACCGCAGTTTTTTTATTGTATTTTTGCCGTTAACCAGGAAGATGCTGCTGCCCATCTCCTGCCTGTTTCACTTTGTCGCCTTTTACGACACCCACGGGAGGATATGGGGTAGTGGATATTCTTGACCGCCACTACACGGCATCAAAGTTATATCGGACCTCAATTTTGGGCTGAAGTTTAAGGCGAAAACAGCCGTAAGGAAACTTCAGATCTTACTAAACCGCGCTATTACCTCACGCCGGGACAGCTTCTGACTTACATAAAATGAAGGTACGGTCTGGTGTGAAGCACCACTGCAACATTAGGTACTAAAACATTAGCAAATCCTACAATCTTCGGACGCAGACGTGGTGTTCAAAAGAAAGTGTGTTTAAAGTTAATCTGCTAGCCGTAAGGATAGGCTTTGCTAGGCATTGTTCTAGGAATCGATGCATTCGTTCTACAACTTTTATATAGTCGCAGCATGGCTCTACTATGTATAGAAATCGGGCCCTTTATTGTTCCAAAGGTTAACAATAATGTTACAAAGTCATCAACCTCACGAACTATACTACAAAGAAGGCCAAAAAAGTTATCACAACACTGGCGTCACTGGATCCTTTACTAGTGTTTTTATATTATACTCTATACTCTTTTATATTTTAAATAAATAAATTGACTTGGCAATCGCACTAAACAATCTAATTTAATATAATATGTATTACTTGAGAGATACATTGCGTTTTCAAGCGATGGCCAAGTCGATCTATTTATTTAAAACATAAAAGATTTTTAATATTGATATGGTCACTATAAGATGTTGTTGGATTACCTAATTACGTAATAACTTAAGACAGAAGGACCCTTAAGTAGGGACTGAATAAATTTACCGACTTGGTATTTAACAGTGGTAGAGCCACGCGGCAGCTTTTGCTGTCGCACGGATGGGCCGGCTCGAACCGGGGTGGTACCACGACCTCACAGAATACCAGCGTGAAGTAGAGGTTTACCTCTGCGTTTCGCTTGGTGAGTGCAGGTGGCCGGAGGCCCTTTTTACTGGAAATGAGGCATTCCATCTTAGTCCTCACGGGTGACAACGCATCTGCATTTTGATCCGCAAACGAGGATAGACGTAGATGTCTATGGGCCGCAGCAACCACTTACCATCAGGTGGACTGTGTGCTAGTTTGTCACCCTTATCTTATAAAAAAAAAACATGGATTTCACAACTATTTACGGTAGAAGAACTGAGTTGCAAGACTTGGTTTTTTACAAGTTATGTTTTTGATGGCATCTCATTTCTTTTTGTAGATAGTTATATCTAGGTCTACACCTATTATTCCATTATATTATACTCGTACATAATATATAGGTACATTGATTCATTCACTGCAAATGTAACTTTGTAATCCTATATATTTATATGGGGTTACAAAGTTATTTATACAGTTGTTGTATTTCGAAAACTGGAACGAAATTTCAAAATATTTTAATTTTTCCTTAATTTGTATACTAAACATTAGTAGTATTCCAAATTTGAAGTTTCTATGTCTGCTAGAAGAGCCTTAGAGTTTTGATAATCCGTCAGTCAGTGAGTGACAAAATTAAAAAACTTTGACTAATTCTAATTATTAAACTACTGGTTCAAATTTGATGAAATTTGAAATATACCGAGTTTATACAATGCCTACTTAGTTACTGAATTCAGACTTTTAGTTTTATCCACAAGAAGAAGTTATAGGGTTTCGAAAATGGCCTGAACTGGTTCGAGAAAAGGATAGTACGGCCGTGCCGCTTTTTTGCTCGTGTTGGTTTTTTATAGAATAAGGCTGACAAACGAGCACACGGTCCACCTAATGGTAAGTGGTTGCTGCGACCCATAGACATCTACATCTATCCTCGATTACGAATCAAAATGCAGATGTGTTGTCAGCCGTGAGGACTTCGATGGAATGCCATTTTTTTTTATAGAATAAGGGTGACAAACGAGCACACAGTCCATCTGATGGTAAGTGGTTGCTGCGGCCCATAGACATCTACATCTATCCTCGTTTGCGAATCAAAATGCAGATGCGTTGTCACCCGTGAGAACTAAGATGGAATGCCTCATTTCCAGTAAAAAGGGCCTCCGGCCACCTGCACTCACCAAGCGAAACGCAGAAGTAAACCTCTACTTCACGCTGGTATTCTGTGAGGTCGTGGTACTACCCCGGTTCGAGCCGGCCCATCCGTGCGACAGCAAAAGCTGCCGCGTGGCTCTACCACTGTTAAAATGTTTCCATGTTTGCCATGTTTCCAGTAAAATGAATCGTCGTTTCTCTACACTCACCACACGAAACACAGCAGTATTAAGCTGCCATTTTACGCTGATATTCTATGAGGGCGTGGTCCTACCCCGGTCGAGCTGCAACTACAATTACATTCGCGCTGCAACTACAATATAGCTGCAGCATGGTTCTAACACGTAACAATCTGCCGATTTATTTTAAAATAAATAAAATAGTTTTTAACAATCGTTTATGTGAGGTTTTTTAAGCATTGTATATCCATAATTTCTGTATTAGTATACATATATCAAAATACAAGCGGCCCAATATGTGTTTCGTCTTGCATTCTCGTGGGTAGATTGGAGGCTTTCTGGCACTAAATCCCTTCCAACCATTCATCATCATTCTATCCATCGTATAACATAGTACTTTAACTCTAAAATAATTATTGGACCAGTTAGGATATATCACCATTAATTACTTCTGAAATAAAAAAGAACAAGAAATATAAATAAAGCCAATTAAGTAAACTTTTTACTATAATGTACTAACAGAAACAGAAACAGAAACAGAAACTTTTTTATTCAATATAGATTATAAATAATACTTATTGAAAGTCACTCTTTTGTATAATTACCACTGGTTCGAAAAAAACCTCTGTCCTGGGAAGAACCAGCAAGAAACCCAGCGGGACTTTTTTTTTAATAACAGCTTACAATCATGTATGTTACACAAATTAACAACACAACAAATTAGAAATAGCTTGGGAGCGATCACCTCACTTCCAGGGGTTATTATCATCTATAAATTCTTTAATATTATAATAACCCTTTTTATACAAACTTAGTTTAATAAAGTTTTTGAACTTTGAGCAGGTCAAATTTTGTATATTTTCTGGAACTTTGTTGTAAAAGCGTATACATCGCCCCAAGAATGAATTACTGACTCGATGGAGTCGAGTAACTGGTACTACTAGCTTGTGTCTGTTCCTAGTATTTACAGAATGAATATCACTTATTTTTGTAAAACTACTTTTATTTTTGTGTACGTACATTACATTTTCATAAATGTATTGAGAGGCCAAAGTTAATATATTAATTTCCTTAAATTTTTGTCGCAGCGACTCTTTAGGCTTTAAATCATAAATTGCTCTTATGGCCCTCTTCTGCAAAACAAATATAATTTCAGTGTCAGCTGCGTGTCCCCATAGCAAAATACCATACGACATTATGCTATGGAAATAGCTAAAGTAAACTAATCTAGCTGTTTCAACACTAGTTAGACTTCTAATCTTTTTTACAGCATATGCTGCAGAACTAAGTCTGCTTGCTAGCTTTGATATATGGGGGCTCCATTGAAGCTTCGCGTCTAGTGTGATTCCAAGAAAAATGGTGGTATCTACAAGACTCAGTTTCTCCCCATTTAAAATTACATTAGTATTTAATTGTTTGACATTTGGAGTCATAAATTTTATACATTTCGTTTTAGTGCCATTTAAATGCAAATTATTAACATTGAACCAATTTACTAATTTAGATATAGCATTATTTACTTCGTCATATTTTAGCAAATGTCGACTTAATTTGAAAATTAAAGAAGTGTCATCTGCAAATAATACTATATCATGGTTATCTCCTACTATGTAAGGTAAGTCATTAATATATACAAGAAACAGAAAGGGGCCGAGAATTGAGCCTTGAGGCACGCCCATCTGTACCATCGACCCGGAAGAACTCGTACTGTTGATGACAACTTTTTGCGTTCTCTTACTTAAATATGAAATAATTAATTTTAGAGCATCACTTCTTACACCGTAGTGTTGAAGTTTCCTGATTAATGTTTCATGGTGAACACAATCGAAGGCTTTGGATAGGTCACAAAATATACCCAAAGCATCCTGTGAATTCTCCCATGCATTAAATATATATTTAATCAGCTCAACACCGGCATCAGTTGTCGAGCGACCCCTTGTAAAACCAAATTGATTTTTATGAAGTAAATTATTTATATTAAAGAAATTTAACATTTGATCAAGAATAATTTTTTCAAAAATCTTACTAAGTGTTGGTAGTACAGAAATAGGTCTAAAATTGGCGGGGTCTAATGTACTACCAGATTTAAATAAAGGTATTACTTTACTATACTTCATTAAATCAGGAAACACACCAGATTCGATACTAGTATTAAAAATAACAGCTAAATGAGGCGCGATTGTATCTATTATAGACGCAATAACTTTAACAGAAATCCCCCACAGATCCGCAGTTTTCTTAACATCAATAGTTTTAAAATATTTTACAATATCTTTTGATGATACTTTATGAAATGTAAAATTCTTTGTACACGCATTTACATTTTGTTTAAGTAATGATTCGGCGACCGCAGGAGAAGAATTCAGTGACTTAGTGGTTAATATCGGAATATCAGTAAAATATTTCTCAAAAACCACTGCAACGTCCTGATCTGATTCGGTTAATTTGTTATTAACACTTAACTTGTAGTTTGAATTGCGAGAGTTGATCTTACCAGTTTCGCTATTAATTATACTCCATGTCATTTTAATTTTATTAGAAGCCGTCTTAATTTTGTTGCTCAAATGCAAAGACTTGGCTGTGGAGCACACTCTTTTAAATATTTTTGAATATTTTTTTACATATTCTCTAAATTCGACGCTATGGTTATATGACCTTTCATGGTAAAGATCATATAACCTGCGTCTGCTCTTATGGACTCCTGCTGTCGCCCATTCATTAAATGACTTCCGACTGTTCAAGGAGAATGTTTAAGAAGTAAAAGTATTATTAAATTCATTGCAAATAAGCTTAAATAATGTTCCATACAAAAAATTTGGATCATTTTGGTATGAAAGTGATGGAAGTTTTTTCACTATGTTACTTCTAAATTTCTCCAAGCGACGTGCATTTACTGGAACAAACACAACTTTCTCATCTACTTGCTTTTTGTGAACATATGGTAACGAAACTACTTGTCCACAGTGATCAGAACTTAATTTTTGAATTATACATTTATGCAATGGCTTCACATTTGTAAAAATATTATCTATACATGTTGCACTAGATTGAGCAATACGCGTTGGCTCTATAAATAAATTAAAAAGACCATATGATTTAAATAATGATCTAAATTTAATATTGATTGAGGAAGCTTCTAGGAGATTGATATTAAAGTCTCCACATATTACAACAGATTTATTCTGTTTATTAAGCTTAGCAAAAACTTCCTCCATAATTTTTTCAAAAGTATCGTATATAG
Source organism: Parnassius glacialis (assembly GCA_033319125.1). Taxonomy (NCBI): domain Eukaryota; kingdom Metazoa; phylum Arthropoda; class Insecta; order Lepidoptera; family Papilionidae; genus Parnassius; species Parnassius glacialis. The sequence goes on from JAVANC010000018.1 coordinate 38,319,403, forward strand.
AACATGGGGGTCTGTAGACGCTCACAACAATGAGGTGCTCAAACTCAACACATGCCATTTCTACAGTTCGCTCAACAGAGAGGCTCACAATATCTTTACGTTCTTTACATGACAATAATTTACTAGCTAATATTAAGGAGCCACCTCTTAAAACCGTTTCTCTATTGAAAGAACTGACCACCTGGTGATTACTGAAGTTAAACATTAAGTTATAAGCTTTTAACCAATGTTCAGTAATACATAAAATATGAAATATGAAATATAACATAGTTATAATTAACATAATTATAAATTCTTAGAAAAAGAATCGAAAATTGACATACCAGGCTGGCCTGAAAAGTTTCCGATCTCAACGTGAAGATGGCAGCACTCATCAATAAAGCTACTGAATGTAATTACATCTTTTGACAGTTACGCACTAAAATTTCAGCCATTTTGGTCGCGTAGTTGTTATTTGACAGTCTTTTGATTGAGTCGATGTGAGTGTTTTGTGAAAATAAAAAATTGAGTATCGAGCTGTCATTAATTTTTTTTTTTAAAGGAAACACGCCTACGCAAATCAAAGATGAGTTGGTCTCTGTGTATGTACTCCGCAACTTCATTTACCACAGTGAAATTTCGGGTAGCTGAATTTAAACGTGACCGAGTGAGCTTGGGAGACGATAAACGTCCGGGACGTCCAAAAACTGCAACTACTCACGATAACATCGCTAAAGTTCACCAAATGGTGCTAGACCATTAGACACCGAATTAAAGTGAGAGAGATATCAGAGGCTATGAAAATGTCAAAGAACGTGTTTGTCATATATTAAATCAAGATTTAGACATGAGAAAGCTGTCAGCGCATTGGCGCGTGCCGCGTTTGCTCACCTTAGACCAAAAACGTGTTCCAACGCTCTGTTGGCGCAGTTTAGGCGCAATAAATCCGAGATTTGGCGCCGATTAATTACTGTAGATGAAACATGGATTACTGGATACTGTTTTTGGATAGTCTTGGAGTTATGTACTATGCATCATTACTTGATAAACTGAATACGGAAATGGCGGAAACACGGCCACATTTGCAGAAAAAGAAAATCCTGTTTTACCATGACAACGCACTGTCTCACACCTGAGCGGTTGCCATGGCAAAAATCCACTAATTACGACTTGAACTGCTTAAGCATCCGCTTTACTCACCAGATCTAACCCTATGCGACTTCTTTTTGTTCCTTCATCTAAAAATTGCACTCGGAGGACAGAGATTTTTGTCAAATGAGGAGACAATCACTTTCGTGAACAATTATTTTGCAGGGAAAAACGTCGAGTACTATTTGGACGGGTAAGAGAGATGGTAGCATCACAGGGAGAAGTGTGTAGAGTTATAAGGAGACTAAAAAATAAAAATAAATTTTAGGAAAAATGTCTTGTATCTTTGTTAGGTCGGTAACTTTTCAGACCACCCCTAGGTGGTAAATACCTATATATAGCAAATATTAACACAATGGTTGAGTATATGTCATTCTTTTTTTTTTTAAGAATAACAAAAGTCGGAAAACTAAGGAGCTATACACGGTAAAGCTGCGCTGCAGTTGTAGTACGAATGGGTCAGCCCGGCCTGGTAGGACCACGCTTTCACAGAATACTAGCATAAAATAGCAGCTTGTGTCTGCTGTTTTTTGTAAGGCGAGTGTAGAGGTTTGGAGATCCTTATAGTAATAAGTTTCCAGTAGAAAACGAGCCATTCCCTCTTAGTCCTCAAGAACGCATCTGCATTTTGATTCTTAATCGAGGATAGATGAAAATGTCTAGGGGTTAAAGCATCCACTTATTCTATAAAAGGCTCCTTTTATCATAAATGTGAGTTTAGGAAAATAAAAGAAAAAGGCAAAGTGTGGAATAAACTGTCTACGGCAGTAAACATCCGAACACAATGGACGTGAGAAAACAATAGCCCCGGCGGCTGAAAGTGACGCGTTATTGTGCAAGACTAAGCGACATTTGGTGTGCTATTAAAGTTTTATGAAAAGTAATAAAATATACATAAATACGCATTATCTGTTAAAAGTAACTATTAGTTTTGTTCATCATCATCCTCTTCCTTATTAGCCCGTAATAGTCTATAGCTGACTAATCCGTTACCGATTCTCAAAGAACCGGCATCCAATGGGGAAGAAAGATTCTCGAGTGGCAGCCTCGTATACTTGTACGTCGTGTCTACTTAGACTTAGTGTAGGGCGGCCCCTCACTAGTTCGAGTGACGAACTGTTCAGACATGCAGGAAGTAGATGTATACAGGTGACGCAAGACCGTGCTTTGTTGCATTCCTTGGGGGACGCCTTTATTGAGCAGTGGACTTGTGAACGACTGTAGTGATGATGATGAGTCTATAGCTAGACACGAGTCTCTCAGTCAGTCAGTCAGTCTGGTGCTACCAGACGTCTCGTGCCGCTGACGCTGCTGTCTATCGCCGTAACCACACTACCATCGTTCACCGGTAACCATGAGATTTTATAGCATAATGGTTACGGACGTGCACACAGTTCCCCCGATGGTAAATGAATGCTATGGCTATGGAATAAGAATTAAAATGCATATCCGTTATAACCCTGATGTGAGGACTTAAATGGAATGCCTCGTTTCAGAGCTCTCCAGTTCTATACACTTGCCATACGAAACACAGCAGCATTTAGCTGCTATTTTACGCTTTTAGGCCCGTATTCATAAACGTTACTTAACTCAAGTACACGCACTTGTGTACAATCTTGATGTTATAATCTTAAACATATCTCAAGATGAGGTTTAGGTTTTTGATATCAACTGAGTGCCACACTGATTCATTAACGAAACTCGACTCTCAAGTGTGTGTACTTGAGTGTAAGTCACAGAACAGTATTCCTAAGTACAGCGATCTGAGATACTATTTTTATATGTTTATTAATTAGCAACGATCTTGAGATGCTGATATCGTAATGAGGGCGTATCAAATGATTACGCATTTGAGTTCGTCGTTGAGTAACGTTTACTAATACGGGCCTTATTTTGTGAGAGCGGTCGAGCCGACCCATTCGTGCTATAACTGTAATATTATAATTGCAGCATAGCTCTACTACGTCAATTTTATTGCAATACACCGTCATCTAGGGGTTGCAAAGGGCAACTTAATGCCCTATGGCATTCATTACCAGTCAACCCTTAGAAATATGATACGCTGCCGAATGCCATTCTCTACCAGTTAACACTAACAAAGAGTGTTATTCCATAATTATTTCATAAGATTGACAAGTAGCGAATGGCATAGGGCATTAAGTCTGCCCTTTGTAACCCCTTGACGTAGGTGTGTTTTCTTTTTTAGGGTTCTAGATGTTGCTAGGTGCAATGATAAAAAAAAATCTGGCATTACGAAACCGAATGTTAGGATACTACGTGGAAGCAAACGCAATAAACTCCATGAACGAATCTTCTTCTTCATCATCAGTCTGTATATGTCTGGTGTTGGACATGCGCTTCTCCCGTGTTGAAATAATTTGCCTTACCATCAAGCTTGGCAGGCGGATTAACGGTCGTGGTACCAGAAGTGTCGCAACTTGACACTGCTGGTCGTCGCTGGTTTGGTTTTTTTTTTATGATAAGTGTGACAAACGAGCACACAGTCCACCTGATGCTAAGTGGTTGCTGCGGCCCATTGACATCTACATCTATCCTCTATTATAATATAAATAAAATGTAGATGCGTTGTCACCCGTGAGGACTAAGATGGAATGCCTCATTTCCAGTAAAAAGGGCCTCCGGCCACCTGCACTCACCAAGCGAAACGCAGAGGTGAACCTCTACTTCACGCTGGTTTTCTGTGAGATCGTGGTACCACCCCGGTTCGAGCCGACCCATCCGTGCGACAGCAATCGCTGCCGCGTGACTCTACCACTGTTAAAACGTCAAATAGTCGTTGGTTATTACCTCTGGCGTAAACAACGTTATAACGTCATCTATCCGAATCGGAAGCCATAGTATTTTTTTCCAGCTTAACACATAGTTTCTTTATTTTTTTTCTTATTTAAAAAACGTTTCACCTTTTTATACGTGGTAGAACCATGCTACAGCTATATCTGTAGTATAGTTGTAGCACAAATGGGTCGGCTCGACCGGCGAAGGACCACGCTCTCACAGAATACCAGTGTAAAGTAGCAGCTTAACACTGCTATGTTTCGTATTGTGAGTGTAGAGAACCGGACCTTTTTACTGGAAAAGAGGCATTCCATCTTAGTCCTCACGGGTGACAACGCATCTGCATCTTGATTCTTTATTGAGGATAAATGGGGATGTCTATGGGTCACAGCAACCACTTACCATCAGGTGGGCTCATTATTCTGAAAGCTTCCTACGAGTTAAACTAACGATACCCAAGGGATGAAATTTGGCAATGTCATCAATATCATCATTACAGCCCTTCACAAGTCCACTGCTGAACATAGGCCTCCCCCAAAGTATGCCACAAAGCACGGTCCTGAGGCACCTGCATCCATCGACTTCCTGCATGTCTTACCAGGTCGTCACTCCATCTCGTGGGGGGACGCCCTACACTTCGCCTACCGGTACGAGGCTGCCACTCGAGAACCTTTCTTCCCCATCGGTTGTCGGTTCTTCGAGCTATATGGCCGGCCCACTGCTACTTCAGCTTACTAATCCGTTGGGCTATGTCGGTTACTCTGGTTCTACTGCGGATAACCTCATTCCTATGTTTATCACGCAGAGAAACTCCGAGCATAGCCCTCCCCATAGCTCGCTGAGCGACCTTGAGCTTCCTCATACGGCCAGCAGTGAAGGACCACGTCTCAGTTCCGTAAGTCATCACTGGCAACACGCGCTGGTTGTACAATTTTGTTTTAAGGTTTTGAGGTATGTCTGACGAGAAGATGTGTCGTAACTTCCCGAACGCTGCCCAGCCGAGTTGAATCCGTCGATTGACCTCTCGGTTGAAGTTGGACTTACCTAGTCGGACTATTTGTCCCAGGTAAACATACTCGTCAACAACTTCGAGCTTAGTGCTCCCAACAACTACCGCTATGCCGGTGCGACATGGACATTAAACATAATCTTTGTTTTGTCCATGTTCATCTTAAGACCTATCCGTTGGGAGACACTATTGAGGTCATTGAGCATAGTGCTTAGGTCCTCCAGCGATTCTGCCATAAGGACTATATCGTCGGCAAATCGAAGGTGAGTGATGTACTCGCCATTGATGTTAATACCGTATCCTTTCCAGTCCAGAAGCTTGAAAACGTCTTCCAGTGCAGCGGTGAAGAGTTTCGGGGATATAACATCACCCTGTCTTACACCTCTCTGCAATTGGATAGGTTTCGTACTCTGGTTCTGTACTCGGATAGCCATCGTAGCTCTACTGTACAAACAAACACTTCAGTACTTCGATATACCGACAGTCAACTTGGCACCGGTGAAGGGACTGCAGCACTGCCCAAATTTCGACGGAATCAAAGGCTTTCTCATAGTCCACATACGCCAGACATAGTGGAAAATTGTACTCTTCATACTTCTGTACAATTTGCCGTAGGGTATGTATGTGGTCTATGGTGCTAAAGTACTTTCGGAAACCGGCTTGTTCGGGATGCTGGAAGTCGTCAAGTCTGCGCGTGAGACGATTCGTAATGACTCTCGAAAACAGCACGTAGACGCGGCTCAGAAGGGAAATCGGTCTGTAGTTCTTCAAGAGAGCGTTGTCACCTTTCTTGAAGAACAAGACCACCGCACTTCTGTTCCACGCCTCCGGTGTAATGCCACCATGGAGGACGGAATTAAAGAGCTTCTGAAGGACTTGAAGTACCGGTCTTCCACCCGCTTTCAGAAGCTCCGCTGTAATTCCATCCTCGCCTGGGGCCTTGCCGTTTTTAAGATGCTGGAGAGCCATTCTAATCTCGCTCAGACTGACGTCCGGGATATCTTCGGAATAGTGTCGGATAAGACTCGCTCTTGGATCGTTACTCACACTTGCGTGTGGCTCCAACGATGACGTGTACAGCTGCCCATAGAACCTCTCAATCTCACTCAAGATCTCAGGTGCCCCGGAAACGATGCTGCCACATTCAGTTTTCAGCTTTGACAGTTGGCTCTTTCTGGCAGACAGATCTCTGGCAAAGACTTTGGAGCCTTGGTTCCGCTTGATCGCTTCTTCAATACGAGCTGTATTGAAGTTGCGTAAGTCCCACCGCATGCATTTGGAGATCTGTCTGTTCAGTTGCCTGTATGCTATCAAATCCGTTGAAGAATGTAGCCTCATCTCCCGTCTATTAGCCATGAAATTAAAAGTGTGATCGGAGAGTTTTTGTGTTCTTCTGCGACGGGTCTTGCAGAACTTAGCTCCGACCGCATGGACAGTTTCCACGAGCTTCTCATTCATATCGTCCACTTTATTGCAGTCTTCTAGGCACTGAAAACGGTTTTGTAACTCGAGCTGAAAGGTTTCGGGACTTTGCATTAGAGCACGAGGGGGATGGAGCGTTGACTCCATCAGACGAGACCTCTCCAACTTAACAATTAGGTTCAGTGTGCCTCTAACCATTCGGTGATTGCTGCCGGTTTTCACCCTCGCGATCACTGAGACATCACTGAACAGTTGTCGTCTGGTCGTCATAATGAAGTAAATCTCATTTTTGTCGAACCGTCGGGGCTCGACCAGGTCCACTTCCTGTGGGGTCCCTTCTTGAAGAAAGAGTTCATCATAAAGAGTCCCTCTTTCTCCATGAAGTCGACCAGCTTCTGGCTCCTTCGGTTCCGTTGCCCTATTCCAAATTTCCCTACTTTCAGCTCACCGTTCTCTCTTGTGCCTAGTTTTGCATTGAAGTCTCCCATTAACACCGTATATTGGGTTTTGGAGAAATGCATGGCTCTAGAGATATCCTCATACATTTTCTCCACCTCCTCATCGGGGTGTGCCGAGGTTGGTGCGTAAACCTGTATGACCTTCAGCGAATACCGTTTGGTGATTCTGAGTATAAGGTACGCAACCCTCGTCGACACACTCCCGATCTTTACAAAGTTGTTAACGAGAGACTTGTGGACGATAAATCCGACACCTCCTTGGGACAGATGGTCGCCCTCCCGGTGATAGAGCAAGTTGCCGGATTCGAGGATTACCGTGTCCTCCCCCTCTCTTCGGACTTCGGATAATCCTATAATATGCCAGCGCAACTTGTCTATCTCTTCTTCCAGCTCTACGATCTTCTCGTCAGTCCTCAGGGTGCGTGCGTTGTACGTTGCCAGGTCGAGTCGTCGTAGGTGGCAACCGAACCTCCTCCGGAGATTCTTAGCACCCCCTGCCCCGCCGTTACCATGGTCGCCACCGTAGCCAGGAATAGCGGGGCCGCCGGGGACTGGGGGCCGTCTCTTTGTTACATTCATTCATAGGGGGGTATTTGCCATAGTTGCCACGCTTGGCGAGCGGGTTGGCAACCGCAGTTTTTTTATTGTAATTTTGGCTTTTATCAGGGAGATGGTGCTGCCCATCTCCCGCCTGTTTCCCTTTGTCGCCTTTTACGACACCCACGGGAGGATATGGGGTAGTGGATATTCTTGACCGCCACTACACGGCGTAATGTATTGTATTGGTAATGTATTCCATTAATATCGGTAGTCTCTTTGGTGTAGATTTAATCCTACTTATTGAAGTTTGAAGAAAAACAAAACGATAATTAAAGAGCTACTGGTTCGAATCCTGCATGGAATTAGTATTTGCACGATCTGCAAATATTTCTCGGTGTGGATGTTTGTTGTATGTGCAATATATGTACGTGTAATTTATACGTGGGAGAGCCATGCTGCAGCTATGTTAGTGGTATAGTTGTAGCACGAATGAGTCGGCTCAACCGAGCAAGGACCACGTTCTCACAGAATACCAGCGTAAAATAGCAGCTTAACGCTGCTGTGTTTCATATGGTGAGTGTAGAGAACCGGAGACCCTTTTTACTGAAAGAGAGGCAAGCATTCTATCTTCGTCCTCACGTCTGACAACGCATCTGCATTTTAGTTCGCAAACGAAGATAGATGTAGATGTCTATGGGCCACAGCATCCACTTACCATCAGGTGGACTGTGTGCTTATTTGTCACCCTTATTCTATAAAAAAAAAAGAAAAGATGATATTGGATCGTAACGAAAACAACTGTTAGATTACCGGAAGTATTATTTTTCTCTAATAAGTAAAACTCAGTTGTTTATCTTTTATTTTCAACCGACTTCAAATAGGAGGAGATTCTCAATTCGTTGGGATCTTTTTTAAGTATGTTCACTGATTACTCAAAGACGCCTGAACTGATTTGGAAAATTATTTTTTTATTTCAAAGCTGGTGCTTTTCATGTGATCCCATATAAATTTGATCAAGATCTAGCCAGTAGTTTTTGAATTATCGTTAATAATTTATATTGAAATCGGTTACACAAAATTTTTAAGTTTGCCATTTGTTAACACTTTCATGGTCCGGTTTAATAGTAAGACAATAGCAATGAACCATAATATGTAGTGCACGGGACAGCGAAAGGGTTAACCAACTTAAAGTAAGAAACAGTTTTATGTTTCTCCCGTATGTTTGAATGTTTGTGTGTGCGCGCGCTTTGTCAAGAACTACACATCTGATTTTAATGATTATTTTAGTACGGCAATCTTTATACTTATGAGAAAGTTTATCTTTATCCTTGAGCACTTCAACAACGGGACCGATTTAGATGACATTTTTTGTATTTTTGAGTGGGAACCTGGATGGTTTTGATTCACTATTGGACCCGGTATATGTAAGAAGCATTACAAATAACATCTAGAAGAGCAAATTAAAATTATATCTGAGTAAAAATTTCTGTTAAATACGCTATTTATTTTCTTTGACTTACTTTGAGCCACAATATTATATGCAAATTCTTCGTCTTTTTGTAGTAGCCAGCCATAGAAAAGATTTACCATAAGCTCCGTACTTGACCATCTACTGTATGGGTATTTTTTACCGACTTCAAAAAAGAGGTCCTCTCTTATATATTACATGATGTCTTATTAGCCAATTGTGAACCGATTTTAATTATTAGTTTTTTATTCAATAGTAAGGTGGTCCCATTGAAATTTGAGGAAAATATTTCACACATAAGCGTGGAAAAATAAGTAATAAAGTTTTTAATGTAACAACGGATATATTGTAAAGGATTTGTCACATTATATACAGCTTTAACCTTGAAAGATATTGCTTCATCCACTTAGAAGGGTCAGATGTTTAAATTTTAAGAAAATAGACTTCTAAAAAATTACAAGTGTTTTTTTTAATTTAACAAGGTATATTTTATGGAAGGTTCAAAGTTCAAAGGCGTTCAAAATCCAATTGAAGGTAAATGGATGCTATGGCCCATAAATAACCTTTTTTGTTCCCGCCTGAGAGACAAAATATAGATTCATCGTCACTAAGATGGATTGCCTCGTTACCAGTATAAAGGGCCTGTGGTTCTCGTTACTGATCACACGCAACGCGACTGGATTATGATGTTATTTAACGTGAATACTGTGCGCGAGCATGGTGCTTCTCTGGGCGAGCGGACCTATTCGTGCTGCAAATATTATATAGCTGCAACGTGGCTCTATCACGTGCAATACGGATACATACATGTACATATAAGGCTGTAAATCATAACACCCCTTTGAACTGATGTTGTCGGTTTGCCAACAACTCCAACAAAAACACAAATGTTTTCCTTTAGAAACATAATGAAATCATTATGTTCTTTTTAATACTAGTAAATTGAAAGATGACTACATATTTGTGTCATATGCTGTAGAGACTATCGGTCCGTCGGGTTCACGTGTGGTGAAGTTCCTTAAGGTACTGAATCCGCGGCTGGTCGTCGCTGCTGGTGATAACAGGGCTGGTTATTTCAAAATCAAAGGCAAAAAATCTCAAAGGCAAAGTATAGCCATTCAGTGAGGAAACACAGGCACCGTTATTGGCACTATACAACGGGGAGCAGGACTGTATGATAATTTAGGTTTTTAGTTTTAGATTTTTTAATAGTTTTTTTTTAAATATTCTATATATGTCTATGTTATGTAATTGAAATAATGATACTACTATTCCTGTCATCGTGTGTACGAACCACGTGCTCCGTAACACTGTGGTCTAATTTATGAGCGGCGAGGGATAGCCATGCAGTAAATCGGCGCCAGCGCAAACGGAACCTGTCGGGTCGCGACCAACTATTAAGAACAATATCATATAAACACATAAATTGCTAATCGTTTGAAATACACACATTTACAGCTGTTGATTTTTGGTATTGTAAACTTACACCAATTTTATGGATCTGCATCGACAGATAATGCTTAGGATGTTATCTTAATTTCGTTTGCTGGTTTCCTTTTCAATCGCCGAAGACTTTTATACTTTCTACCGACTTTAACAAGGAAAGGGGACTCAATTCGACTTTATGTTTTTTTTATGTGTGTTATCTCATAACTTTTTACTGCATGAATAGATTTCGATGATCCTTTTTTTATTTTTATATTTTATATTTTTAAGCTGATGCTTCTCTTGTGGCCCCATATAAATTTGATCAAGGTCTGACCAATAGTTTTTGAGTTATTCTTAATAATTTATATTGAAGTCCAACTGACTTTATATTGAAGTCAGTTGTACAAAATTTTTAATTCTATAGTAATTCGAATCTTTTTTAAACAATTTAAGTTCTTATTACACAGTGAAGTTGACTGCCTCGTTGGTCTTAATGGTCGTAAGTGCGATGGGTAATTATGTGGTCGAGCTAAAAACAATTATGGGGTTTTCCAATCAAGAAATTCTCAGTAGCAGAAGGAGTGAAGGAGATGATGGTGGCACCACCGTGTTTTGGAAAGAACGTAAAGCTAAAATCCTCCGAATAATCTCTCTCTCCGTTCGTGTCAGATTGCCGTCCATCTCCGGTCGTGTTGGAATGCCGTCCTCGGACTATTAGTAAGGGAATAGAGAGTGCTTGCGCTCATGCTCGTGCACTATAATCCTGTAGCGCAGAAAGCTAGTCTCCATGGAGACTGGCCTTCGTGACTGAAATTCGATCTGTAGGACATTATATTAAACAATGGAAATTGTAATTCATTACTTTTCCTATTATAAGCACGATCAACAATTTAAACATCGTTTATAACCTTAGTACATTTTTCTTTCGGCTGTGACTTTATCTAGTTATTATACCAAAAATACGAGGCCTCAACGAATATGATTATCATGAATTCTTCAACACCGATAACCTTCGAAATGCGAACATTGCCCGCTCTTTAGCTCAATGACTTTCAGTTTTTACAAGTGCCGCATTGAGGGTTTTAAGGCATCATTACTGGCCAAGCGTAAAACATTTTTGTTCCATATACGCTACATTAGGTAAATCGAACGAGAAAGTGTGTCCCAATTTTATTCTACTTTTATTAAACCATGAACAATATAGTTTTTTGGGGTGGACAAAAAGCTTTTGCTAAATTTTTCTTTCCGAAATGCCTAGTAATTTAAACTATTTTTAAGAATTTCACCTTATTTTCCAGTGACAATGGATGCCGCAATTTACCCGAAATGTCCCGAATTGTATGAGCCTACTTTTTTATATTTTTTTAATATACCATAAGGGTAATAAGCGAGCACACAGTCTACCTGGTATGATGGTAAGAGGTGGCTGTGACCCATAGACATCTACATCTATCGTCGTTTGTGAATCAAAGTACAGATGCGTTGTCAGCCGTGAGGACTAAGTTGGAATGCCTCTTTTGCAGTAAAAATGGTCTCCGGTTTTCTACACTCACCATACGAAATACAACAGTGTTTAGCTGCTATTTTACGCCGTTTTCTGTGAGAGCATGTCCCTTTCCGGTCGAGCAGACCCATTCGAAATATTCTACTATATAACTATACTACTAATATATCTGCAGCATAGCTCTACCATGTAAAATATCTTTGAAATATATTTTTATTTTATTTCCTAGACGTAAATTTCCTAACAAAGTTTTCCTTCACCGTCAGGCTCGTGGTAAATCAGCATTTAAATACATTTAATAGTATGGTTTTATTAACAGTGATAAAACCACAGTTAACACTTGCAATGCAGCTGTAAAATGACTTTTGGAATGTGGCCAATGTAATGAAATTCATGAACCCTAAACCTCAATATAGTTTATATTGTCGATAAAACGTCATTTCTTTAACTGCGGTTCTCATAGCCACATTACAGCCTACAAATGCGACTCAACATTTAACTATAGGTTTTTGTAATTTGATTAACAAAAACTATGATTTTTTACCTATTTCTGCCGCCTTATACTGTTGAGTAGAAGTGCTTGTACTGTTGAGTTCCAATCTGGAGGGTAGAGAGAGCCAGTATGATTACATAACATGAGGCATTTCTTCTTAGTCTAGGTGACAACGCAACCTCTTTGCTTGAAGTTGGTTGCAGATTTATTTAGGCTGCACTTAAATGTAATTTTTTTATCAGTTTTATAAAAAAATAAAGAAAATAAGACGTTATTATGTATGTATAGACGACAAATTATTGTTCTTTTATGTCATAAAGGAGGAACAAAATATCAGTTCATCTGAAAGTTGGTTAACATCATCAGTATCATGACAGCCTATCAAAGTCCACCATGGAACCCATTCCATAATATGTTCCATATTCTTCCTACTTATTTACACCATCTGCTAGGCGGTATAATTTAGATTCCATTTACAAATATTATATAGTCTATGTCACTCCCATAATTAATACGAATCTAACGACGCCTTATATGTAAAAATCCATCAAGCCGAAACTAGACACATACATACACTCTGAAAACATTACCCTCTTTCTGGGCTGTCGGGTAAAAAAGACCCCATAAGGGATTCTTGCCGGTTCGTCTCTGAATTCTTTTTTTGCGTATCGGTGTTGATTTCGACGTTAATAAAGAGCTTAAAACAAAATAATTTGAATAAAAGGTGATATAATACACTTTCATAGTTATAGGGTCTGACCTTAATGAACCACTGCGCTGGTAAGGTCGAGTTGAGGCCAGTGGCATTTAATAGAATTAGGCGTTACTTTGCGGAAATACATTATATTAAAGATGTTAAAAATGTATTTGCTAAGATTCGCGGAATAATATAGAATATATCTTAAGTACTTTGAAGCACCGCCCGCCCACTTGCGTATACTACCCCCGTCACTACTAATCCCAAAACTCTACACTAGGATAGGCACACCACCATTGTAATGCTCCTCTTGACTTCACCTGAGGATACCTAGTTTATTGGCACTTATCCAAACCCCCCTTTGTTATTCTTCGCCTACCCTTAAATGTCAAGTGTCCACTACTGAACATGGACTTTCCCATTGTAGGGAGGTGTTGCTTAAACTCGATCGCAGAAACTGATGTTTCGCTCTTTTCACCATCACTCCATTTTGCATCTGGTGTAAACAATATGGTTATACCGCGATCTATCGGTAGCTATGAAATCTTTTTTAAATATCACTTAGTCTCCTCTTAAGATAACCACGGGAGGAATTCTTTTATGCGCGTGGAGCCGACTCATTTGTGCTACAACCATAATATAGCGGCAGCGTGGCTCTACCACGTATGTGATGATAACAAAAGAGCTATGCAATGAAAATCTACACGGGAACCTATTTTCTTTGTTATATTCACAACAACATTGTTAACGAAACGTGAGTTAAAATTGCAATATTTTAACAATTATTAAAATTGAATACAATATTATTTTAATTTATATTGCTGTATTTCGGAAACAGCGCAGATTTAATATTAAATCGCAACATGTTCCAGTTTCCTGTTCGCATTAATTAGTGAATAATTAATGAATGAATAAACGAAAAAGCAAATGATTTTACCCGACTCTCCCAAAAGAAGGGTAATGTGTTTCGAGTGTATTTATGTTTATTTCTTTGGCACGGTCTGTAGCCGAAACGGTTTGATTGATTTTAACATATGAGATATCGTTAGATTGGTTTTTTTTTTGGTTTAAGTAAGAGTGGCATAGCGTACATATTTTTCTATTTTCAGTATTTTTTTAAATTACTGCTTTGACCTTTAAGCTTGTCTCTACATACATAGTATAAAATAAAGTAGCTTCCCACCGTCTGTACGCTTAGATCTTTTTAGTTAGGTAAAAAAAAAATTGATGTTGTTTTCATTAGTAGACAGAAATATTTAAGAGAAAAGTTTATATGTATAACAAATGCATGCCTCGTTGGTCTAGAGGTTGAAGTGGTGCGACTGCTGATCATGAGATCCCGGGTTCGAATCCCGGGTCGGGCCAAAAAATCAGTTATTGAGTTCTTCCATCAAGAAATTCTCAGTAGCTGCCCGGAGTCGGGAAGTTGGCGGTGTTTCACCCCCGTGCCTCGGAAAGCACGTAAAGCCGTTGGTCCTGCGCCTGATCTCTCTCCGGTCGTGTCGGTTTACCGTCCCGTCGGGCTATGAGAGTGAGGGAATAGAGAGTGCACCTGTGCTTGCGCATACACTTGAGCACTGTAATGCTGTCCTGCGCCGATGGCTAGTCTTCATTGAGACTGGCCGCCGTGGCCGAAATTCGGTCTGGAAGACTTTAATTATATATTGTAACTTGAGCTACCTCAATTTCTGTAATGAATGACAATGTATTGAGAAACAATAAACAATTTATAATAATTATTATTATTATATAATTCTTCTGTCCGTGTGTATGTGACTGAACTCCTCCTGATAGCTGGAACGGTTTTGATGAAATTTTGTGTGTGTGATTAAGTAGTTGATTAGAGAATGGTTTAGATTTACAATTGCACCTGCTAGGTGGCGTTGTTGTCGACATCCAGAAATCGGGACGGGTCGCTAGTTTGCAATATATTTATTTATTTGCTTTTTTAGGGAAACAGTACAATAACAAATTACATTATAAACATATAAAAGTAATCCTAGAAACCAATGAAGTTGCCACAGATATCTAATACATATAATAAGAGCTTGCCACCACAATATCTTTATATATAAAAAGTACGTGTCACGTTGTTTGTTCGCGATGGACTCCTAAACTATACTGAACTGATTTCAATGAAATTTTTGGTCAATGTGCAGTTTGGTCCAACTTAAAAGATAGGATAGCTTACATCTCAATTTATAGTCGCAATACAATATTATTTTATTGAAAATTATTTTTCTATTATTTGACAGTCACAATTAGCTGTTAGCTCCAAACAATTCTGTCAGATGACGATATCTGTTGACTGGATTGAGTAAATATTTAATAGATGGCGCTATGTTAAAAATACAAACGTTTAATATAAGCTACATTTAGTAGTATAACCACCACGTGTTGCTGTAAGTATTCAACAGATAGAACCGATTGCATAAAAAAATTTGCAGGCTGTGTGCAGTTTGGTCCAACTTGAGGGATAGGATAGTTTTTATCCCGATAAGTGTATAAAAGTGTGTAAAGTTTTTTTTTTGGGAAAGCAAATGGTCGTTCGGAAAGAGCAGAACAACGTCTGCCTGGTCAGCTAGTTGTTGTATAAAAATTAAGAAATATAAAAACATAAACTAAATGGTATTTATGTATTAACTAAAGGTTATTTATAAATTATGTAACACATCTAACAAATGACTACTTAATTTATATACAATACGAGTATATAATTTATTAGCTGTTATAAGTTGGTGATTACCATGACATATTGAGGGTAGTCGCCAACTTGTGGCAGTTTATGCTTAGTTTATGAAAAATAAAACAATAATATTAAGTAAAAAAGGTGAAATATCACTACCCCATATCGTCTCGTGGCTGTCTTCACAGGCGATACAGGGAAACAAGCCAGGAAATGGCCAGCAGCGCCTTCCTAATCATACCCAAAAAATAAAAACTTCAGTGTCAACCTGCCAACCTAAAACATGCCAAGTATGACTAATATACCCCTTTTGAGCCAATGGAATAGAATAGAATAATTTTTATTCAAAAAAGTCATTTTTTACTTTACCACTGGTTCGAAAAAACCCTCTGTCCTGGGAAGAACCAGCAAGAAACGCAGCGGGACTCTTTTACATAAATTTTACAATATAAATGATTACAAACAATTTACAAAATTTATTTTAGAAATTGCTTAGAAGTGCCCCCTCATTCCCAGGGGTTATTATCAAACATCTATCTATATATATTAATCTATTGCCAGTGATGACTTACGGATCTAAGGCATGGTCCTTCACTGCTGGCCGTATGAGGAAGCTCAAGGTCGCTCAGCGAGCTATGGAGAGGGCTATGCTCGGAGTTTCTCTGCGTGATAAACTTAGGAATGAGGATATCCGCAGTAGAACCAGAGTGACCGACATAGCCTAACGGATTAGTAAGCTGAAGTGGCAGTGGGCCGGCCATATAGCTCGAAGAACCGACAACCCATGGGGAAGAAAGGTTCTTGAGTGGCAGCCTTGTACCGGTAGGCGAAGTGTAGGGCGACCCCCCACGAGATGGAGTGACGACCTGGTAAGACATGCAGAAAGTCGATGGATGCAGGTTGCTCAGGACCGTGCTTTGTGGCATTCCTTGGGGGAGGCCTATGTTCAGCAGTGGACTTATGAAAGGCTGTAATGATGATGATGATACATTACATGTGTAATTCTTATAGAAAGTCATTTTTACTTTACCAATGGTTCGAAAAAAACCCTCTGTCCTGGGAAGAACCAGCAAGAAACCCAGCGGGACTTATTTAAATAAATTTTACAATATAAATGATTACAAACTATTTACAAAATTTATTTTAGAAATTGCTTGGAAGTGACCACCTCATCCCCAGGGATTATTATCAACCATCTATCTATATATTAATCTATGGAAAGGCTTTTGTTTAGCAATGGGCTTTGATAAGATGTAATGGTAACGGTAAAAAAGGTTACAAACGTCACTCGGACGGCTATGATGCCCGGTCATGCCTATGGCTGTGTCTATTTCCAGAAAAATTCAATTCCTAATAACAACTAAGAAGCTTTTAATCTTAGTTGTTACTAGCTGTTACTCGCGAATTCGCCCGCGGGTAATATAGGTTTTTAATGTTTTTGGGCGAAAGCCTAATTCTTTTCTTAAATAAAATTAGCCCAAGTTACTCCTTACAACATCAGATGTCTGGCAGTGAAAGTGATTCGTAAGACAGACAGACAAAAATTTTAATACTTGTGTTTACTCGTATGTTATGAGAACCGTATATAATTTCATATGCATTGAGTAATGTCTCTACCAGTTTTACGTGGTAGACCCATGCTGCAGCTATATTAGTAGAATAGTTGTAGCATGACTATATATTATAACACTATATTAGTCTGTTCGACCGGGAAAGGACCACGCTCTCACAGAATACCAGCGTAAAATAGCAGCTTGATACTGCTGTGTTTCGTATGGTGAGTTTAGAGAACCGGAGACCCTTATTACTGGAAAAGAAGCATTCCATCTTATCGTCGTCATGGGTGACAACGCATGTGCATTTTGACTCTTTATTGAGGATAGATGTAGATGTCTATGGGTCACAGCAACCACTTAACATCGGGTGCCTGTTTAGTCGTTTATCACCCTATCCTATAAAAAAGTTATTAGTATAAGTATTTTGAGATTACAAACAGACACTTCAATTTTATTTATATGTATAGAAGATATAGATTAGGAACATTTATTATAATTAGAATCACATCTCTGAATTTCGCAAATAGCTCAAATGACTCGATCCGCCTTCACAGGAATATTCACACTATCTCTGTATTGTATGGCGTGCTGTTTAATTCTTCCACTCCTCAATATTTAAAATACGGTTTCCATTATATTTCTTTCTCTTACCCATAATCGGTTGTTTTGATTCTCTGCCAATCTTTCTCTTTCTACTCCTTTACACTTTTCCTCCTTTTTAGGGTTCCGTACCCAGGGTAACCAACGGGACCCTATAATTAAACCTCTGTTGTCCGTCCGTTAGTCCGTCCGTCTGTCAGCGGGCTGTATCTCACTATCCGTAATAAGTAGACAGTTGAAATTTTCATAAAATGTGTATTTCTGTATTTGAGTAAAAAAATAAAAATTTATTAATAATTAAAGGGAGCTTCCCTACTAGAAACGTGTTTTACGATGGTACGGAACCCTTCAGGCGCGAGTCCGTCTCGCACTTGGCCGGTTATTTAAGAAATCCTTCACTGTCACTGCTGTGCGTTTGTGTGATTCTTTACCTCTCCACAGTCATCGTGCTAAATCATTTAATTCTCTCAAGTCTTGTTTAATCGTATTACTCAGAACGTTATTAGATAAATTACTTTTCCTGTTTCGTACTCTTTTCATTTAATCTAAAATATCATATTATATATAATTTTCACTAACTTTAATTTATATTTATTTACATAATTTTTTGTACATCTCCCCTTTTCTCTCTACATAAGGTTTGTCTGGAAGAGATCACTTTCAGAGTGATAAGACCACCTTTTGCACATAAAATTATACTTAAGATTTAACTGTACTCGTTATTTTGTATTTTGGTGTACAATAAAGAATACATAAATAAATGATGCTGCTCATCTTCCCATTTGTATCTCGGGTAGTGGATATTCTTTTTTTTTATACAGGAAAGGGGGTCAAACGAGCACACAGTCAACCTGATGGTGAGTGGTTGCTGTGACACATAGACATCTACATCTTTCCTTGATATAGAATCAAAATGCAGATACGTTGTCACCCGTGAGGACTGTCTCTTTTCTAGTAAAAAGGTTCACACTCACCTTACAAACGCAACAGTGTTAAGCCGCTATTTTACGCTGGTATTCTGTAAAAGCGTGGTCCTTCCCCGGTCGAGCTGACCCATTTGTGCTACAATTACACTATTAATACGTGGTAGAGCCATGGTGCAGCTAGCACCATGGCTCTACCACGTATAAAATTATTAAATAATTAAATATTCTTACACCTTCCTAAACGATGAGTATAATATTAGTTCATTATAAACAAATATTTGTACAAATATTTCAGTTTGTCCTCTTCATTCCCTTTTTATCAGTATTATGTTTAAATTAAACGTAACAAAGCTTTGTCTAAAGTTTCCTATTATAAGTTTTCAACGAATAAATTGTTGCGTAACTATTAATAAACATTTATTTACATAACATAATATACAATATTTTAATATACAATATTAAAAACTATAATGTAAAAATACTACAATACTACTACAATAACTAGTAACTTAATTTTCATAAAGTCCTACTCCCCGCGGTATCGTGCCAAGAACGCTGGCTGCGTTTCCTCGCTGTAGCCATTCAGCGATGCGATACTTAGCCTTTGCACGAGAAAAGAACTATTAACTGAACTTGATACTGCTCCACTCGTACAATCGGAATACAAGTAAATAGAATAGAATATAATAGTCTTAGCGCTTAAATTTTAAATATGTAGTACATAAACCTTAATATGTTAAAGATTTTTTTTTATATTAAAGGTAGGCTGAGCTATTCGGTAGTACTATAAGACTTGCTATTGATAAGCTTTTTGCGTAGTAGAGCCATACTGCAGCTATTTTTACTAGTATGGCTGTATCACGAATGGGTCAGCTCGACCGGGGAAGGACCACGCTCTCACAGAATACTAGCGTAAAATAGCATCTCAACGCTGCTGTGTTTCATATGATGAGTGTAGAGAACCGGTTACAGGCAGACACTTCAAATTAATTTTTATGTATAAATAAAAATATTACACAAACTCATACACGCCTATTTCACAAAGATATCTTCATACAAAGAACAAATCGTGTTTGGGTGATTTAAATAAAACAAGAATAAAAAACGCAGAAAAGCAATTTAATTTCATTCATGATAATTTTTTTGTTCACTATTGAACGATATTGACGTAAGTCATCGGGAACTGAATCGAAATTTTCATTGGGAAAACGTACTGCCGACGAAAGACAAATGACTACTTTTGGCCGTTGTTTATACTTTCATTCGAAATATTACTTTGAATATAAAAAAAACGCAAAAACACACAGCATACACGCGCACGCGTGCGCACGCACGCTCTCACACATGCACGTGCGCGCACGCACTTACAGACGTGCGCACGCAATCACACACTCACTCACACACATACAAACACACACACACACACACAACAAACAAACACATACACACTCACGCGCGCGCGAAATCACGCCCCTTCCCCCTGTCCTAGGTAAGCTCTCACCAGTTTTCATCAATTTGAAGCGCGTGTTTTTGGTCGACCGACTGGCCAACCTCCAGTTAGTCGTCCCACATATGCCCACTTTATACTCTGATCCTGTTCCGTCCGTTGTATATGAACGAGCCATCGGAAACGATTTGCTTTTATTCTTCTTCAAAAAAGGAGGAGGTTCTCAATTCGAATGAATTTTTTTAATGTGTTAATTAAGAACTTTTTTCTAAGTAAATCCGATTTTGATCTTTTTTTATTTGAATGCTGACCGAGATTCTTCCAGTAGTTTTTGAGTTATCCTTAATAATGCGTATTTAATTGATTTCGACTACGTTGATGATGTTCTCATTTTATTTATATTGAAGTTGGTTGTACACAATTTTTAATTTTATATCTTGTTAATACTAGCAATGTTATTAACATTACTAATATTCCCTTTAACTACTCTTGGTAAGCTTAATGTGCTTGTTTCACGAGTGGTTCACGACAGTTTAAGAACCCACGACTTTTACCTACCCTACCTGGCACCTGCCTGCTGCTTATATTTATCCAAAGACGTTTGGCTCGCCCATAAGCACAAACTTTGTAATAATCCATTGAAATACTACTGTGTACACAAGTAATAACTATTTAATAATACCTTTGCATCGAAAGTTAGCGCAGGGGATCGCACGTCGTTGCGATGCCTTCGATCCAATGGCTATCTACAAAAGAGAACTGACACGTGACGGCCTGTTTTCAGTCGCGTTTCATTTCACTTGGCAGGCGCAAGTTATCTTTATCAACTAGATATAGGAAGCGCTTATTTTATTCAAAGATGGCACGACGAGTGCCACCATGGCCTCATTTGATTACATTTTGAACTGTCTATGATCTACAGGGTCATGGAAGTGTTGTGGCGTTAATGATTATTTGTAAAATAATGACTAATTTTAAGGGTTCTAAAACTCTACTATTTAACTGGCAATTTTTGGTGGCTGACCGATTGTAGAAACTACATCTAAATATTTATACAAATGTAGATGTCTATGTAGGGTAGTGGATATTCTTACACAGCCACTACACGGTAAATATAATAGTAATTTAACATGAACAAAAATTTGTATGTTACATTTACAACTCATAACCGGTCAAAACCACTTTAGACTGTAAAATATCAGGCAAAAGTTGTTTTGACTAAGGACGTTTGTCAATACCACTTTTAACTGATTTTGAAGTCAAAAGTAGTCTTGGCTAAAGCCGTTGGTCAAATCCACTTTTAACTGCAAAAATACTGGGCAATAGTGATTTTGACCAAACTACATCATTTTAAAGTGGTTTTGACGAACAATGTTAGTCAAAACTTTTTTTGCCTTATACTTTTTGAATTTCTTAAGTTAAAACGTTCAATTTCTTCAATATTATATTTTATATCATTATTATAATGTACGCGGCTTTAGGGTGGCCCAGAGGCCATCCCAGCTGCACTTTAACCTACTGTTACTGATATTGCGAGTTTTGATCGATAGTGTGAAGTTTAAATCAGACAACACCACTTTTGACTAAGAACTTTGGTTAAAACCACTTTTTACTACAAAAATCAGTCAAAACTGTTTTTGACTAAGGGCATCGGTCAAATCCATTTTCGCCTGGTGTTTACAGCGCAAATTTTGACCGGTTATGAGTTTTGACTGTGATATATAAATATATCAGTTCTATTAAGTAATGTGTGAAGATTAATTAAATTAAAATTAATAATTTATTCTCAATATCAGTGTTATGCTTAAATATAATGTAGCTATTATTGTTCATACAAACAGTACAGTAAACCATAATAACACTTTTTTATATTTCATGTGACAGTAATATTTTTTTAAAAATTAGAATTTATACTTATTATTTTTTACACAACCCTGAGTTTTTGCACTGACCGAGCCAGTTTAAAGCAGTTTCTCGATATACGTGACGAACTGCCAGTGCTCACGCACACACGCGCCTGAAGCTTGTAGTAGTGTAATTATAATAGCGCGGTTGTATGACGCTTTGTCTCTGTACGGTACGATTTCTTTACTCCTGTGGTTAAGGGCTGCTTTAACGTTCCCTATTATAAATTGTCAACAAATAAATTCTATTTGTACTTTTATATAAACTTCTTTGCCTAAATAGGTGTCATCCTTGACAATTATTTCATACGCCGAGCGAAGTTTCTTGTAATGTATTTATCAAAAACGAAGTCAGTGCTTTATATATACGTATAAATATATTATTTATTTTTATTTGTTTATACTGTCATGCACAAAGTAGCACATATAGAGCCATGCTGCAGCTATATTATGGTTGTAGGACGAATGGGTCGGCTCGACCGGGGAAGGACCACGCTCTCACAGAATATCAGCGTAAAATAGCGGCTTAGCGCTGCTGTGTTTCGTGTGATGAGTGTGGAGAGCCGGAGACCCTTTTTACCTTTTTTTCTTGTAAGGGACAATCACGATATAGTATTATTTGCTGACGATACCTCTTTAATTTTCAAACTCAAACGGCAGTTAATTAATTATGACGATGTAAATAATGCTCTATCGAAATTAGTACATTGGTTTAACGCCAACAATATGCTCTTGAACGGCAATAAGACAAAGTGTATTAAATTAACAATACCTAATGTAAAACATTCGAATACCAATGTGCTATTAAATGGGGAGGAGTTGAGTCTTGTGGATACCACTGTTTTTCTCGGTATTACTATTGACGCGAAACTTCAATGGGGCCCCCATATATCTAAATTAGCAAGCAGACTTAGTTCTGCAGCATATGCTGTAAGAAAGATTAGAAGTCTAATAGATGTTGAGACAGCTAGATTAGTTTATTTTAGTTACTTTCATAGCGTAATGTCTTATGGAATTTTGCTATGGCGTAATGCGACTGATATTGAAGCTATATTTGTTTTGCAAAAGAGAGCCGTTCGGGTGATTTATAACCTAAATTGTAAAGAGTCCCTCAGACAAAAATTTAAAGAAATAAACATGTTAACTTTGGCATC
The DNA here is from genome assembly GCA_033319125.1 of Parnassius glacialis. Lineage (NCBI taxonomy): Eukaryota > Metazoa > Arthropoda > Insecta > Lepidoptera > Papilionidae > Parnassius > Parnassius glacialis. The sequence continues at coordinate 38,342,619 of JAVANC010000018.1, forward strand.
GCAATATATTTATGAAAATGTAATTTATGTACATAAAAACAAAAATAGCTTTAATAAGAATAAGGATGTGCATACTTTAAACACTAGGAACAAACATAAGCTTGTAATACCAGTTACTAGACTCCACAGAATCAGTAATGCATTTATGGGGCAATGTATACGCTTTTACAACAAAATCCCAGAACATATTCAAAGTTTATCAATAAACAAGTTTAAAAGTTTTATTAAAGAAAAACTGTACAAAAAGGGTTATTATAATATCAAGGAATACATGAATGAGAATAACCCCTGGGAATAAGGTGATCGCCACCATACTGGTTCTATTAAAAATCATTTAAAAATTGTATAAATGAAATTATTGTTAAGTGAAATATGTTTGAAAAAAAAGTCCCGCTGGGTTTCTTGCTGGTTCTTCCCAGGACAGAGGTATTTTCCGAACCAGTGGTAAATAAAAAATGACTTTCAATAAGAATTATGTAATAATCAATATTGAATAAAAAATTATTCTATTCTATTCTATTCTACTGGGAACGAGGCATTCCATCTTAGTTCTCACGGGTGACAACGGATCTGCATTTTGATCCGTAATCTAAGATAGATGTAGATGTCTATGGGCCACAGCAACCACTTACCATCAGGTGGACTGTGTGCTCTTTGTCACCCTTATCCTATAAAAAAAAATATGGCGAACTTTATGCCATAGGTCCTATGGCATAGGGCATTCTCCCAGTCAACCATCAGGCTAAACGGTGATAGTAGATAGTAGAGTGATGTTAGATATTATAGGTGATAGTTATTAGATAGTCTATTATATATATATATATATATATATACTAGCTGACCAGGCAGACGTTCTGCACATTCCAAATGACCATTTGCTTTCCCAAAAAAACTCCTGAAATTAGCAATAAAAAAATTGAGGGTCACTTCTCGAGATAAAAACTATCCTATCTCTCAAGTTGGACCAAACTGCACACAGTGTGCAAAATTTCATTGAAATCAGTTCAGTAGTTTAGGAGTTCATCGCGGACATACAATGTGATACGTAAGTTTTATATATAAAGATATAGCAATAATCGAAATAAAAAGAGTTAAACCATTTTAATAAATAATAAAAAAATATGTTTTATATAATATATATATATATATATATATTGAGAGTCGACTATTTTCCTAAGCCAACAGTTACCATTTTACCTTTTAAAGTACCTATTATAAAAAAAATATTAATAATAATCAAATTAGAAAATCCTTTCATCATAGGAATGCTTTTTATATGCTCTTTGAATTAGACAAAGGCAAATCAGTATTGGGTGTGTAAGAGGTTATAGAGAGAAACATCAGTAGATGGGAAGAAGCATAATTCTAAAATTCTAATGACTACTAAAAAAAACTGCGACTGCCAATAGTTATATATCCACTCCACTGACCTCTATTGTAGAGTTTAGTGATCTACCCAAAAAGAACCGCCAGATGTTACAATAAGATTGGAAGATAAATTTAAAAGTAAAGTTAAAGTCAAAGGTATTGAAATAGAGAGCTTATTACGTAAATAATATTATAAAGAAATTAAATTAAACACGATTAAAAATAACTAATTGTTGTATTTTAAAGAGACTGGTGCAAAGCCGTGATAGTCCCAATATATAAGGGAAAAGGATCACAGCAGGACTGTAAAAACTACCGTGGTATCAGCCTTCTTAGCATTGTGGGAAAACTGTATGCTAAGGTACTAATTGAAAGAGTTATGAAAGAAACTGATGGAAAAATTTGGGATGTGCAAGCGGGATTTAGAAAGGGAATGGGATGTACGGATCAGGTCTTTTCCATGCGCATGATCGCGGAGAAGTTTTTGGCCAAAAACCAAAAAGTTTTTTGTGCGTTCATAGACTTGGAGAAGGCTTATGACAGAGTGGACAGGGATGTGTTATGGCAAACACTGAACTCACTTGGGTTGAGCGCTGGCTTGATACAGGCATTGAAGTCTCTATATAGGGACTCTAGTGCTTGTGTCAGGATCAACGGGGCCTACTCGGACTGGTTTGGCATCCATAAAGGTGTCAGACAGGGCTGTGTGGCTTCCCCGTGGCTGTTCAACCTATTTATGGACAGTTGTTTGGAAAATTTGAAAGCAGAAGAATGCGGGTTAAGAATGGGTGAGTTAACCGTCAAATGCCTTTTGTACGCCGATGATCAAGTCATACTTGCGTCGTCGGCAGCCGAGTTGTAAATGATGGTTACATTAATGAACAGGACATTAAAAGAAAAGGGAATGAAAGTGAACGCAAGTAAGACGAAAGTTATGGTTTTTGAAAGAGAAGAAAGTAAAACGATATGTGAAATAAGAATAGAAGGGGAGTTGGTAGAGCAAGTAAATGAGTTTGTGTATTTGGGATGTGTGTTTAGCAGGGATGGTAGATATGATCAGGATATAGAACGACGAGTGAATGCAGGAAATAGATTGAATGGGGCTCTACACTCTATTGTGAAAAGTCAGAATGTGTCCAAAAAGGCACGTTTGGCAATTCACAATGCTGTGTTAGTGCCTACTTTAATGTATGGTAGTGAAAGTTGGGTATGGCAGAAGAAGCACGAGAGTAGAATAAATGCTGTAGAAATGCGGTCATTACGTAGTATGCTAGGGCTGAATCTGAATGACAGGGTGAGAAATAGTGTGATAAGAGAAATGTGTGGTTTGCAAGATGATGTTATGACTAGGATTAAGAAAGGAATGCTTCGGTGGTTTGGTCATGTAGAAAGAATGAATGAGGAAAGAGTGACAAAGCAAATTTATGTTGCAGAGGTGAATGGCAGAGTCGGGAAGGGTCGCCCTAGGCGAAAGTTTATCGACCAAATAGGCGATATATTGAAAATGGGCCAAATTAAGAGTACCTTTAACCGACGAGCGTGTATGCGTAGGTATATGGATGTGGAGGAAGCGAGAGAGGTGTGTCAGGATCGTGCCAAATGGAATTCCATAGTCTCTGCCTACCCCTCTGGGTGACAGGCGTGAGTGTTTATGTTATGTTTTAAAGAAATGAATATTCTTAACACGTTAGTTGCCAAAGATAATTTAGAAAAATTTCAAAAAACGTCACCCACTTTTTATTATATTACGTAGAGTCAAGTTTAGCTGAATGAAACATTTGCTGGCGGTCACCATTGTCCGACATTGCGACCAACGTGTTAACTGTTTCAACACACTAATGAGATATTCATTTCCTTAAAAATGTCTCCGAATTAGTATCTTCGATTAACACGAATAGCTCTTTCTGTAACATAAATTCTATTTTTTCAACATAAGCAGTTAATCCCCACAATAATTCAACGCAAATAACACTGTGAAAATAGCTTAAAACCAACTTTGCTGTATCTACATCAGTTAAAAGCCTTACGTTATCTTAGCGAAACTGTCTCTAACACGGCGTATAATACGACTTTTTATAATGTCCTCCAGACTGAATTTCAGACACGGTGGCCCATATATATATATATATATATATATATATATATATATATATATATATATATATATATATATATATATAGATAAGGCGGTCTTATCACTAAAAAGCGATCTCTTCCAGACAACCTTGAGATTAGGAGAAAATTGCACTATTGGACAGTGGGAGTTGGTGTATATTATAGTAAACTTACATACTAATACCTAAATAAACTAAAGTGATATATAATAAAAATATTTAATACACTAATATATACATTCAAAATATAATAGACATACATAACAACATACATTCCGACCTATTTCTATAATTTATAATTAAAATAAAATAAATTTGTATGATGCCTTAGCTTCACACGTTATTACTAAGATGTCCTAAAATGTAGTGATTTCATTTTTAATTTTTAATTATGTTTTAGGGAATTATAAAAAAAGTACAACCAAAAGTTGTTAGATTTATATTTTTCTTCGAAGATAACTAATTAATCGTAACTATTATGGTTTGATGTATTGTAGGTTTTCTTTCAGTGCACCTTTATGAGAAAACATTTTTCTTCAACGTACTTTTGAGAACCTCTCCTCAACCTCTCTCTCTATTTATTATTTTCAAAATTACAAAGTCGACTAGGACTGCATGCAAGGCATGCCTTTGCCAGTTAGGGACATTTCGATAAGATTTTATCGATAGTGTAAATCTCTAAAGGTTAAAATTAGTTTGATTGCACGTATTTTTGATTATTTGAAATTCAATTCCTATGCATTACATAAGTATTATAAAATGTGATAATTTTTTCCATCCATTTGTATACAAATCGTTTGTATTTGTTCAAAAATAAAAGCATCTAGACAGCTAAATATTTAAGTAGTACCTACGGTGAAATGTATAATAATGACGGATTTCTTTCTAAGGTGTGTTATATTTTGGTATTGCGCACCTACTCATAATTAATTACGTGTATTAAACACTAATCCCTACTTTAAAACTTGAGATTTTGCAAATTAAAATGGGATTTGTTTTGTTCACTAATGACGCCAGGCTGATACAGGCCGATAACGTGTACGTGAATGGTCTCGCCTACCTTTCTCGCTCTAACATTCGCGTACACTATGCTCTTTCTCTTTTATCAATTAAAATGTTTGCATTTCCAATCTATTCTAACGTCAGTTTATACTAAATCTATGTGACGGCCATTTCTAACGGAGACTGGCCATTTACACAATACAGGATTATAGTTTTTGAAAGTGAGCATTGACTTTACGTGCCTTTCAAGGCATGGGGTGACAAACCGTCAACTTCCTGACTTCGGGCAGCTACTGAAAACGACAAAAAACTCCATACCTGTTTTTTTCAGACCCGACATTCGAACACAATACCTCATTATCATAAACGCGTTTACGATTACTAGATCAACGGGGTAGTCAACAGTGAGTGAGTGACTTTTTATAAGCATGTGGTGCAATAAGGATCTGTGATTTTCGATTTGTTTATCACGGGCGTGGTCGCAATTGCGTCAAGGCGATAAAACACGTGAATGCTTTGATGTAGATACTAAAACCATTTTATTTTATCGAGTAAGTGTTCTGCGTAAAAAATAATGACGTAAATTTCTCAGCCAGTATTTGATAAAGATACTAGAATAGAAAATACGTGGTAGAGCCATGCTGCAGTTATATTAGTAGTATGGTTGTAGCACGAATGGGTCGGCTCGACCGGGGAAGGACCACGCTCTCACAGAATACAATATGATATTTTATACAATTAAGTACGAAACATTTAGAAACAGCATGGAAGCAATCACCTCATTGCCAGGGGTTATTATCATGTACTTTTTAGTAGTTGTATAAACTTTATTAAACAAGTTTTGTTTGATAATTTTCTTTATAGATAAGTCCTGCATATTGTCTGGGACTTTGTTGTAAAAGCGTATACCCATGAGGGAATTACTGACTCTGGAGTCGATTAACATTTATTGCAGTGTAATGGCGGAGTAAAATCATCAACTATCCCATTATAATCCTGTGAGTGTTGTAAGAGGCGATACAGGGAAACTAACCTGTGATTGACAGAAGTATCTTTCGGATAACAATTAATAAAAAAAAACTAAGGTTGCTATCCGCCTGCCAAGCGTCCCAACTGTGGCAAATTTCTCCCGTGATATAATCTCTAAAGAAGCAGGCTTATATTCAGTTGTGAACTTTAATGGTCTGTAATAAATGAAATCGATTCTCGCTGACACCAAAAAACTTGCTAATTGTAAACGTATATATACTCCTTGGTACTTACTCTGAGACATTGGCAGTATGTACGTCAACAAACGACAATTATTTGTCCAAGCGACATTTATGTGTTTGACATTGACGTCAACAATATACGTTTTATTTTATTTTATTTAATGTATTTGTAACACATTTTCAGCTTTCCGCACTCCTTCTCCATATAAATATGCCAAATCTCACACTCCTCCGTACGCGTAATATTAAGCACATTAAAAGAGCTACAAAGTTTTCCCTCCACGTATTTGTAATATATAGATTTTTTGTTTTCAACTCTAAATAAAATATAACAAGACGCGAAAACCAACAACTTGTGATTTTTCACAAATGTTTGCTCCGAATCAACACAACTCGAGACTTTGGTAGTTCCATTAGCCCAGCCACTCGTCAAAATAGACTCCCTCTGTCTATACAATCTATGGCAGAAACCCCCTAAGTGGATTGATCTCTTTGAGCAAAAGCGATGTACAGTTCTGCGAGGTAGTGCTGCGTGATTAACATGTAGGGTTACCACATAACAGGCATTTGCGGCATTTGACAAGCATTTTAAAGCGTATTTTGTCCACATTGATATGAGCCTGTGCAACTTACTCTTATTGGCCATTACAGCTATTACTATTATCCTTTTTAAACTCCCACTATTAGAATTTGATAAATTTACGTACACTACCCACATTACATACACTACCACGATTAGAATTTGATATAATGTCGACCACACGGCCGACATTGATCTGAACATGTGACTTACTTTTATTGTCCATTACAGCTATTACTATTATCCTTTTTACACTCCCACTATTAGAATTTGATAAATTTACGTACACTACCCACATTACATACACTACCACGATTAGAATTTGATATAATGTCGACCACACGGCCGACATTGATCTGAACATGTGACTTACTTTTATTGTCCATTACAGCTATTACTATTATCCTTTTTACTCTACCAATATTATACATAATTGTAATATGTGTCAAATAAAAAAGGTCTTTTATAAAGGTCTGACAAATAGCTTTTAGTTTCTACTAAGTACATACTATACCTACATAATTAATTTATTAAATTAATTATATATAGTAGTTTTTCATACTGTTTTTGCTTTAAACTCAAGCCATTTTCTGAAATTATTATAATTTAAAATGGCGATCATTTTTTGCCTCGTTTCTAGTACTGAGCTATATTTAAAAAAATAAGTTTTTGGCTCTTCGGGAAGTAAGTTTAAAATCAAACAACTCTAAAAAATTAAAGAAAAACAGGCGACGCAATTTAAAATGGCGACCATATTTCCCACGTTTGCAGTGTTGAACTACATTTTACGTTTCAAGTATTTATCTGCTCACCGGGAAGGTTAAAAATCAATTACAAGATTTACACAGAACAACGAACACACATATAGACAAGAAAGGGAGTTGATATTGTATTGTAGACTCGAAAGTTTAAATATAGCTCAAAAATGGCTTCGCGTCTCTCGTTTTAGAAATTAGCTTAAAATTGATTGCATTATTTGTACTGAATATATAAACACAAAAGAAACATAAGTAGTTAAAAAACATCTGTGATATTCACATGCGGTAGAAGTGAAACATTCAGAAAAGGAGACCAAGATAACAGGAAACATTATATACTGTATTCTAATTCTATCGCAGTTTGTTTGTCTCTTTTTAGTGTTGCTTTTTCATTGCATCGAGTTTCAAATCACAACTAGGCTAAATAAGTTTTCATTTCAAAAAACGTAAAATCATGTATGATTTGACAACGTTTTTATTGTGATATGACTGACATCTCTCGATTTTGAAATGGTTACCCTGTTACCAAGTCACTTTCGTTTATTACTCCATTATGCAGTGCATTCGGTACTCCACTATGACGTCAATGGGATGTTTACCCGCAGTCTAACTACGGCGTCTTGTTTTAGCCGGCCCTTCGACGTTTACGTTTCACCGGCTAAATCTGTATTGAGCAACTTTGTTAATGTTATGAATCCAGGGAACAGAACGTTTGGTTTTTACTTCCTTTATTTATTTAACAGGAAAACGTTCAAGTTGTATACTCATTTTCATTATAAAGGTCAAGTTCTTGAAAATATTTTATATAGAAGTAAAATTAATTAGTGAAGATCGACGTGCAAAATAAATAGAATGAAATATTATATTAACAATTCTGTTGAGGCGCCCCTCTCAAAATCGCGATTATGATAAATTACCTCAATGTAACGCATAATTCTATTCAACGATAATTATTATTTGAAGAAAACTCACATGTTACTTAAAATAATCTCATTTGTGTATTGTTTTTTTCTTAAGAAATAGGAACGATTTGCCTTAATCATCGTGACAATATAGCGTGATCGCGGAGCAGGAAGAATTTCAAATTATTGCAATTCATACGAATGTGAACTTTAATTGCTTAAGAGTAAGCTCGGTTTTCGAATCACAAATACTATTCAAAAGGTCCTTAAAACTATCTTACTTGCAATAGGAAATAATTTTTTTAAAGATAGGAATTAAGTTTAAAATTGCAAAGAAATAAAAAATTCCAGCCCCGTGCTTTAGACAGAAACATAGTACTAGATATTATTACGCACTCTAGAAGAAGCTGCCCGTCGCCGGTCTGGGTATTTTATACTGGCGTAAACGGGATAGTATACCGTCATGTTTTTTTTTCATAGAATAAGGGTTACAAACGAACACACAATCCACCTTCAAATAAAAAATAATCAAAATGTAGATGCGTTGTCACCCCTGAGGACTAAAATGGAATGCCCCGTTTCCAGTAACCGGGTCTTTGGTTCTCTACACCCACTAAGTTAAGCTGCTATTTTACGCTGGTATTCTGTAAGAGCGGGTTCCTAAACCAGTGGAGCTGACCCATTCGTGCTACAACCATAACATAGCTGCAGCGTGGCTCTACCACGTCAAAAAGATTATCAAAATCCACAATTTTTTTCTATTAATTCTCATAATCGACTCCTACGACACAAACGTTCTCTTTGAAGTCAATATAATGTATTATTTGTATATTAAGTTGGCATGTCTGATATAGAAACTTTTTATTAAAACATTTAAAATAATTTTGTATGAAACATTTTCTCGTTATGATACTCTTTACAACTGTGAAGAAAAAGGCATAAAAATTACAATATTATTACATAATACAAATTTCCATTACAATATATTTTTTATAGTATAGGGTGACAAACGAGCACACACACATCCACCTGATGGTAAGTGGTTGCTGTGACCCATAGACATCTAAATTTATCCTCAATAAAGAATCAAAATGCAGATGCGTCGTCACCCGTGAGGACTGAGATGGAATGCCTCTTTTCCAGTTAAGGGCTCTCCGGTTCTTTACACTCAACATACGAAACACAGCAGCGTTAAGCTGCTATTTTACGCTGGTATTCTGTGAGAGCGTGGTCCTTCCTCGGTCGAGCCGACCCATTCATGCTACAACTATACTACTAATATAGCTGCAATATGGCTCTACCACTTAACTTATATTACCACATAATATATTAAATATAGTAAAACAAATAATAATAATAATTATTATTATTATTTATTTAATGATTTAACAAAAATAATATAAATGATTTAACAGTAATAATAATAATTATTATTATTATTACTGTTAAATCTTAAACCACAAAACCTGCAACGGGCGTTTTAATTTAACGGTAATATTTATATTTTAAATTTTTCGACAAGAACCTTTTCTTCTAAATATTCATGCCGAGCAAATGCGTACGTCGACAGTTTGTTATGAAAGGTATTTAAAGCTGATTATAAATGTTATTAAAATTTGCGAAACGACGATCATGATAAATTTAATTAGAGAACGGGGCTCGAACATTAATTATATTCATAATACAACGTAATAATACGACACTTTCAGCTAAGTATACTCAGAATTGAACATTAACATTTAATTATTTATTTTACTAAAGCAGGAATACTATGTATTTAATAAGGAAGTTATCAAGGTGATGCTAAATTTTGTATGCACCAAAACTTATCGCATCGGCGCTGTTGCGATTGCTTTTTGACGCATTGACGTCAGCACTCGAATTCGTGTCGACAACAATAAACCTGACATCACTCACTCAACGGTCCAGATCGAGTGATGCCGACGTGAAGTCAGCTTGACTGCGGATATTAACTCCGTAAAGTATTTCCGTATCGTTCCAACCGTAAAAACAAACCAATTTATTTGACAAATTAAAGAAGCATTAAGAATTGTTTTGAAAACTTTTATTTTGTCGTAATCTATGACTGTTTTCAATTAATTAATTCAATTTATTAACAAAATTCAAGAAAATTAATGTTTAGAAGTAAATTATTATAAACAAACATGTCTGCAGTGATCTATTATTGATTGACTATTGACTTTCCTTACCTTCGCCTAGGCGGCATATATTAATGTGGAATTATTTAGATCCAAAATAATCACCAAATACCATTTATTTAATCAATGCTCATGAAATCTTCCTCCTGCTTCAAAAAAGTTTTGCAGACAAAATATAGCCTAGATTCTGGCATTGCAATCTTTTTTCGAAGTTGTTTTCAAGTTCAAAAAGTAGTTATTTCGGTATTACAGACAGGGATTTCAATTTTATTTATATGTGTAGATAAAGTGGCATATTCGACAGAATGCTCTTCAGGCAATCACTTTATTATGTTTCGCGAATGTTGAATTGAATTTCTTTTTCTTTATCATCCCGGTTAACTCCAATGATATAGGCCTCTTCCGTTGTAGAAACGGACCCGTAATGAAATTTTGGCCACAAATTATAGCCTACGATGCTACAGGATTTTTTTTTTATATGATAAGGGTGACAAACGAGCACACAGCCCACCTGATGGTAAGTGGTTGCTGCGGCCCATAGACATCTACATCTATCCTCTATTACAAATCAAAATGTAGATGCGTTGTCACCCGTGAGGACTAAGATGGAATGCCTCATTTCCAGTAAAAAGGGACTCCGGCCACCTGCACTCACCAAGCGAAACGCAGAGGTAAACCTTTACTTTAAGCTGGTTTTCTGTGAGGTCGTGGTACCACCCCGGTTCGAGCCGGCCCATCCGTGCGACAGCAAAAGCTGCCGCCTGGCTCTACCACTGTTTATATATAGATATATATATAATAATAATAATAATAAAAGATAGATGTATAGAGAAATCGAACAAAACCTCGAAGCTCACACAAAATCAAGTTGTTTAGATTTTATGAGGTCACAAATATACAAACAAATATGCATTAGTCGAAAGAAATAACGAAATTTAAAACATCCCCATTTACCATCAGGTATGATCGCAGTCTAGCATTGGCTTATAATAGATTAAAAAAACAAAGCTTTTCTTTTGACTATGAAGTAGAAAGTATAAAGATATACGTGATAGAGCCACGCTGCAGCTATTTTTTTTTATAAATAATAGTAATGCTATTAATGCTATTAAACTAACATTCTCTTTAACCACATCCGGTAAGCTTAAAATGCTTGTGTTAGAAGTGGTTCACGACAGTAGTCGAATGGCGGATTCTAACCCACGATCTTTCGAGTTCGGGATCCGCGCCCTGCCATTAGGCTACTGACGCTTCAAAATTATTATAGTTGTAGCACGAATAGGTTGGTTCGATTGGTGTAGTACCACGCTCTCACAGAATACTAGCATAAAATTAATGCATCTGCGTTTCGTATGGTGAGTCTAGAGAACCGGAGACCCTTTTACTGGAAATGAGGCATTCCATCTTGGTCCTCAGGGGTGACAACACATCTGCATTTTCATAGATATCTAAGGGCTACAGCATCCACTTTCCATCAGGTGGACTATGTGCTCGTTTGTCACCCTTATTCTAAAAAAAAAACAGCCAATCTGTGGTTTTATTGATTATATTTTTTTTAATCTGCGTTTGTAGTTTAATTTTGTCTTCATTCTTTTTCATTCCTTTCATTTAATATTCTGACACTGACGACCAGTTTGAAGAATTAATTACCGTCAACAGTATTTTTGGATCGATTAAACTTTAAGGAAATTCAATAAAAAAACTCTACTCCATTCTTAAAGAACAGTAACGGACCTGTGATTTCGCAAATGTTGCAGACGTTCACTTAAATCGGCAATTTGTGAGTGAGCCAATTTTTTAAATAGAATATGGGTAAGCAAACGAGTACAAAGTAAACAAGATGGTAACTGTATGCTGTGGGCCCAATCAAAATGCAGATGCGTTGTTTCCCCTGAGGACAGGATGAAATACCTCGTTTCCAGCTTGTTGTGTTTCAATACAGTGTTTGTCAAACACATTATTGTGTCCCTCTTCTTTAAAACTATGTGAATTGTAACAAAGGTTCTTTTCTATCAAGTTGTTATTTTATGCTGATGTTACAGTGAATATGTTTCCTAAAGTACACGAAACAATTCTTTATTATTTGCCACAATTTTCGCAGTGATAATGCTTCCAAAATTTCAAATTAAATCGTTCAAAACCAGACAAATTCGACATTTCTCTATCCCACCATTCCACATCCAAAAAAGCAATTTCTCTGTATGGTATTTCTGCATTTGAGTTGACATTTGAGTGACTAATGCCCGGTTTCTATTTTTAAATGTTTCATTTGCCCTTGCTAACCGTTTTACAGTGCGGAACGTGCTTAAAAACTAATTATGGCACAAAATGGCACTTAAGAAACTTGTGACGCCTGCATGATTTTTATGCGAATTAGGTTGACAAATGAACATATTATTATATGCCAATGTAGGCTAATAATTTTCTGCTCACCAGATGTCGCTAGTTGACACTGAGGTAAAGTTTTTTGTTACACAATATAATTTTATTGAGAAGTTAGTTTTCAATAAAAGTTTATCTGTTTCTAAACTATTATATTAATACTCAAAATAGTGCCTCAGAGGTTTGCTCTTTTATTATTTGTACATTATGAAGTTTTTTTTAATTTTTCTACTTTATGAATATCTGTGGTTTAGTTTATTTATTTCTTATCTAATTAATATGAAATATAACTACTAGTAAAACAAGAAACATTAACCTTTATATTTTCCGAACAAATTAACTTAACCGCCATGAAATCCATCAAATATTATAACACACTTTTAAGTGGCGCCACTCTGGTGGCAGAAAAAGTCGTGGATGCCCTCATTGAGAATAAGTGGATGTTATTGTCCATAGATGTCTATATCACATCTATCATCGATTAATTTTTTTAAAGCTAGCACCAAAGTCCACAAAGGTTTATCACCGTTGTGGAGTAAGATTGTTGTCGTACTACATTCCATTTTAGTCCTCACTTCATCATCATCATCATTACAGCCCTTCACAAGTCCACTGCTGAACATAGGCCTCCCCCAAGGAATGCCACAAAGCACGGTCCTGAGCCACCTGCATCCATCGACTTCCTGTATGTCTCACCAGGTCATCACTCCATCTAGTGGGGGGTCGCCCTACACTTCACCTAACGGTACAAAGCTGCCACTAAAGAACCTTTCTTCCCCATCGGTTGTCAGTTCTTCGAGCTATATGGCCGGCCCATTGCCACTTCAGCTTACTAATCCATTGCGCTATGTCGGTTAGTCTGGGTCTACTGCGGATATACTCATTTCTAAGTTTATCACGCAGAGACACCCCGAGCATAGCCCTCTCTATATCTATATCTCGCTGAGCAACCTTGAGCTTTCTTATACGGCAAGCAGTGAAGGACCACGTCTCAGATCCGTAAGTCATCACTGGCAACACGCACTGGTTGTACAATTTGGTTTTCAGGTTTTGAGGTATGTGTAACGAGAATATGTATCGTAGTTTCCCGAACGCTACCCAGCCGAGTTGAATCCGTCGATTGACCTCTTGGTCGAAGAAGGACTGAACTAGTCGGACTATTTGTTTCAGGTAAACATACTCGTCAACAACTTCGAGTTTAGTGTTCTCAACAACTACCGGCATAGGTGTGACATGGACGTTTAACATGATTTGTGTTTTGTTCATCTTAAGACCTATCCGTTGGGAGACACTATTGAGGTCATTGTGGCTTAGGTCCTCCAGTGATTCTACCATAAAGACTGTATTGTTGGCAAATCGAAGGAGAGTGATGTATTCGCCATTGATGTAAATACCGTATCCTTTCCAGTCCAGTAGCTTGAAAACGTCTTCCAATGCAGCGCTGAAGATTTTCGGAGATAATTATTACGTCTTACACCTCTCTGCAGTTGGATAGATTTGGTACTCTGATTCTGTACTCTGATAGCCATCGTAGCTCTACTGTACAAACACTTCAGCACTTCGATATACCGACAGTCAACTTGGCACCGCTGAAGGGACTGCAGCACCGCCCAAATTTCGACGGAATCAAAGCCTTTCTCGTAGTCCACATACGCAAGGCAAAGTGGCAGATTATACTCCTCTGTCTTCTGTACAATGGTCGGTATGTATGTGGTCTATGTTATTAAAGCCTTTTCGGAAACCCGCTTGATTGGGAGGCTGCAAGTCGTCAAGTCTGCGTGCGACACGATTCGTAATGACTCTCGAAAACAGCACATAGACGCGGCTCAGAAGGGAAATCGGTCTGTAGTTCTTCAAAAGAGCATTGTCGCCTTTCTTGAAGAACAAGACTACTGCACTTCTGCTCCACGCCTCCGGAGTAGTGCCACTATAGAGGACGGAATTAAAGAGCTTCTGAAGGACTTCAAGTACCGGTTTTCCACCCGCTTTCAAAAGCTCCGCTGTAATTCCATCCTCGCCCGGGGACTTGCCGATTTGAAGGTGCTGGAGAGCCATTCTAATTTCGCTTAGATTGACGTCAGGGATATCTTAGGAATAGTGTCGAATAAGACTCGCTCTTGGATCGTTGCTTACACTTTCATGTGGCTCCAACGATGACGTGTACAGCTGCCCATAGAACCTCTCAATCTCACTCAAAATCTCAGGTGTCCCGGAAACGATGCTGCCACATTCGGTCTTCAGCTTTGACAGTTGGCTCTTTCTGGCAGACAGATCTCTGGCAAAGACTTTGGAGCCTTGGTTCCGCTCGATCGCTTCTTCAATACAAGCTGTATTTAAGTTGCGCAAGTCCCGCCCTATGCATTTGGTTGTTGTCAGCCGTGCACATACACATTGTGTTAGTGTGTGCGGGCGCTCGGGAGCGCTACTCGCGAGTGCCCGCAGCTTACGCACACTAATACAATGTGTATGATGTGTACGGTACTATAGTATGTGCCATATCGATTGAGAAAAACGGACAATGACCTCAGATATGAGCCGAGTGTCAAAAGGCGTAACTTACAAAATCTCAATTTAGATGTGATAACAATATTTAAATATTGATATTATTCCCACTTCTAGGTCAGCACATATGTTTTGTTTTTTTGTTTCTTAAATAATATTGTCTGTGGTTCCTATAAACATAGTAAAATCTTACGGTACATCGCGAAAAATGTGTTATATTTTATATTTCAATTTATGGTAAGTAACGCAGCAATTCATTTAATAACAGTTTCATATTAAAAAAATATTTGAAGCAATATAATCACCATATTGAGCTTTTGCAAATTCATCCCTTTAAAATAAACAAAACGCGCGTTACGTCAGTTCGTTCTAAAAGAAACGTGACAATGGCAGCCAGAGATGCGTCACCTTTTTTGGGCCGGTCCGCCATTTTGTTTTCATTCGTGTTCGGATAGCGCTTGCGTGTGTACGTCTCGGGTAATTCATAGCATTCATTGCATTGTTTTAGTTGAGTTTTTACTGTTAAATTTGTTATATCGTTAAGTTTTTGTTTTTTGAATCTGTTATATTAGTTTTACTGTGACGGTCGTTACTAAATCGACATGAGTTCAGGAGAATTTGGTGAAGGACCCGGTCCTTCAACATCAAGTGGAAAGAGACGTCGCCGACCCATAATAAACGTAGCAGGTACGTACAAATAGGTACAAATGCGACGACGTAGCCTTTCTATTTCTTAAAGCGCTCTTTTTATGTGACCATGTGGTATTTATTTTCTAAAACAATATGTATTTATGTGATGTAGTACTATGGTAGTATATTTTTGTCATTTATTTACAGGCCCATCTTCTGGAGCACCTTTAACGTCACCAGTAAAAAAGAGAAAACCTACCACTTTGTCGGTCGGGGAACAAGAGATTATCATTAATGTATACAAATATGTCAAAAACACCTGGCCCGAAGACGTGTATCCTTCAAACGTTAATATGGTAGAAAAGGTTTCGGAGATCTCAGGAGTCAGCAAGAGCACTATATATCGCGTATTAAGCGTGTATAGAGATTCCCATAAAATACCAGAAAAGGGAATAATTAATAAAAGAAAAAAGTCTGTAATTGACAAGTTGGACGATTTTGATAAATCGGCTATAAGAGCGAAAGTGCATCAGTTCTTTCTTGCAGGAGAATTACCGACTTTAGACAAAATTTTGCTCAGTATAAATCAAGATGACCAGTTGCCAAACTTGAGCAAAACTTCCCTGCGACGTGTGTTGCGCCATTTAAAATTCAAATATATAAAGAGAAACAGAAAAAGTGGTCTAATAGATCGCCCAGAGATAGTTCTGTGGCGTACCAGATATTTGAGAGAAATACAAATATTAAGAAACGAGGGACGTAACATTTTTTACCTTGACGAAACATGGATTAACGCAGGTCATACTATGGGAAAGGTATGGGAAGACACCACAATTGAATCTTCTCGTCAATCACGGTTAGAAGGCTACTCTACTGGCGCGAAAGCCCCTTCGGGTAAAGGAAAGCGATTAATAGTTGTACACGTTGGCAATGAAAATGGCTTTTTGGAGGGATGTGATTGGGTATTTGAATCATCATCTACTGGTGACTACCATGAGAGTATGGACGCTCTCCATTTCGAGGACTGGTTTAGAAAAGTAATAGAAAAACTGCAAAGCGGCGATGTCATAGTTATGGATAACGCTAGTTACCACTCCAGACGTTTAGAAAAAACCCCAACAATGTCTTGGCGGAAACAAAATATGCAGGAATGGCTAGAATCTAAACAGATCGCATACGTGCCCTCGGACACAAAGACCCACTTAATGGAAAAAATAAAGGCAGTTAAAGATAACTATCGAAGTTACGTCACCGACGAGATGGCAAAAGAAAAAAGCATCACAGTGGAAAGGTTACCTCCTTATCACTGTGAGCTTAACCCCATTGAACTTGTGTGGGCAGATGTGAAAGGGTACGTTGCACGAAAAAATACAACTTTCAAGTTAAAAGATGTTAAAAATTTACTTAAAGATGGTTTAACTCAAATCACGCCAGATAAATGGAAAAACTGTGTTCAGCATGTCCTTAAGGTTGAACAAAAAATGCGTGGCATGGATGATAGAATTGACCAAACTGCAGATCGCTTTATAATTAATGTTACAGATAGTTCATCAAGTGAAGATACGAGTGATGATTGCACCGAATAAAAATAAAGTTCTTATATAATATTAAAAATAAAGTTTTATCTTTTGCATAAGTACGTACTTATTCGGTGTCGTTATCACTCGAATCTTTATATGTGTTATAAATTAATGTTTTTTGTTGTTAAATGAATAAAGTACTTTATAACAATAGATGATTTTTCTTCTACAGCGATCTTTCACATAACTTTTTAATAATAGTTAATAAATATATATTATATCAATCATTATAAAAAAATCATTATAAATAAAGAAAGTACTACATATAAAATGTGCCTATATATTGAAGGTTTGTAACCCCTGGTTAAACGACCGAAAGGTCATTGTCCGTTTTTCTCAATCGATTTGGCACATACTATATACAAATAAGAAGGGTGTATATACAAGTAAAACCAGTAGTTTATACTGCTTCATTTCGCTGGTTCGCCGTGTAGTGGCGTTGTAAGAGTATACAGTATCTCATATCATCCCGGGAGTGTCATAATAGGCGACAGAAAGAAGTGAAAAAGTGGACGAGCAGGAGCATTTTTCTGATAACAACCCAAAAATAAATGATAAACAACTGAATTCGGCTTTTTAATAAAAGGTATTTTAATAAGCACGAGGAGGACGAAACTCTCTTGAGTATAGGAATCGTGCACAAGGGGCTTTACTAGGGCCGGATTTAAAGGGAAATAACAGGGCTTAAAGCCCGGGGCACATGAACAAAAGAGGGCCATTCCCGGTAGTCTTTTTTTTATAAATCTTGGCAAAGAATTTTATACAAAATATAAGTTCTTTTTCATACGTTTTGTTTTACATGTAGTACCTGTACATATTGAATTCACGCGGAGATTTTTATTTGTCTCGAAACAAATTACTATAACATTTAAAAAGATAAGGATTTCTTTTATTGCAAAAATTATGAGACTCTAATATAATTTTTAACCGACTTAAAAAAGGAGTAGGCTTACAATTAGACTTTATGTTCTTTTTTCTTTTTTTTTGTATGTTTATACCGATACCGACTACCTACTCCATTTAAAAAATATGTTGTACTCGTACTTTCGGGATGGCCTTTTTTAGTAACATAACTCTTTAGACGACATTAAGGTTGTGATATTCCGTGGTCCACTCAAATAATCCACCTGAAGTAGCTGCTGTGGTGTGCTATGCTTTGGCCTTTGGTGTATCTTCGTTTGCGAATTAAAATGCAGATGCGTTGTCAGCCGTTAGGATTAAGTTAGAATGCCACTTTTCCAGTAAAAAGGGTCTTCGGTACTCTACTTTCACCATACGAAACATAGCAGGATTAAGCTGCTATTTTACGCTGGTATTCTGTGAGAGCGTGGTCCATCCCCGGACGAGCCGACCCATTCGTGGTACAACTATACTGTTAATATAGCTGCAGCATGGCTCTACCACTTTCTGTCGTATCTGTTTAGATTAGGATATATAGTTATATAAAATGCAAGAAGATAAATAGCAATCATATAAAATTAAAGTACAGACAATGCACTATAAGAACCAATGTCGATAATAATTTAGAATTTACGAGGCATGAAGATTTAACCCAAGATAGAAATGTCGGAACTGAAAAACGCTTGCTGTGAATAATTAACAATACTGAGATAGGACAGTTGGTAGAGTTATGCGAGGGACAGTTTATCAGCCCTTTTATACAAAAAAAAAACATAAATAGAGCCTCTTGTGTTTCTAAACACCTCACTCGTTACTGGGTCTGCTCATAAATATTTGAGGTAATTTTAAAGTAAATAGTCATTCACGACACCTGTGGATTCGTGTATGTACAAAAATGCTGAAAGTAATATACCGAGCGACACCTGCGGCCCTGAAAAGTTTAAATATTAGGTACTGCTTTGTTTTAACCACTTTAAATTATACTTTAAGTAATATTCTGGTGGCCCATGGTATTTATTTTTACTGAAGTGACATCTGGTGGTAAGTGGTTACTGACAAACGAATACGCAAACCCACAAGTGTGGGACGACATTTGCAAATGATTATGCAAAGTTTTGGCTGCATTCGCGGTTTTCCAAGCTGTGTCGCTTTTTAACGGACATCAAAGCGCACGAACCTCGATCCTTCGCGTACTCCCCACACATTCGCGCGACCAGTTACGCACACGATAGCGAAGGTAGTGGACGTTTCGCCATTTTCATGGTTCGTGACGTCTACTGTGTAGCGTAGTTTAAATAACTTCATCATGGATTGGAACAACACCAAGGTGGCGGAGTTCATTGAACTCCTGCAGAATGAACCGACCATATGGGATACTTAAAAAAACCCAACATAGGTAAACAGTCCAACCGCACTAATAAAATCTTCTTCATTGTCCTTTATTCACAAAATCGCAAGTAAGACGGAGACATTCGTAAACAAGTGTAGGAGGGAGTGAAAACGGGTTAGCAAATTGAGTATGCGAACCATTTGCATATCCGCTAAATTTGCGAATGAATGTCTGACGGCCCTTCACATGCATGCAGACATTCGTACAGTGTACGAATGTATGCGCGCATGTGAGTGACCCGCATTAACGCAATAAAAAGTATTGAATGTGTTAACATTGAATATTTATTTAGATTAATAATAATAAACCGTGTAGTGGCGGTGTAAGAATATCCACTGTTATATATTATCCCGTGATAAGAGGCGACAGAGGGAAACAAATCAGTAAATGAACAGCAGCGTCTTCCTAATAATGACGACGAAAAATTATAAACTGTGGTAGCCTATCCGCTTGCCAAGCATAGCAACTATGGCAAATATCGCCCCTATGGGGCACCCTATGTGGGAGGTCTTTGTTCAGCAATGAACTTTAATAAACTGTGATAGTAACGGTAATAATAATAATAAAGATAATCTTTTTTTTATAATAAATGGTATCCCACCAAATATATACATGTGAAAATGTGGCTAAGTTAAAATAGAACCTTATTTTTAAATAATACAAACATAGTATTATGTACATGAAACATAAGGTACCAACAGGCCTCTACTAAGCACAACAATTATGTCTGGCACTGTAATAAATATCCTTGTGCTACTATTTATGTAATGTCTGGCGATTATATCAAAGTTAATGACGGACGATAATTTCAACAAGTTTCTTTGAAGGTCTTTTGAGTGTTTAACAGTTTGTCACTTAAATATTCTGTTCATCTACGTTTACAACCCTATTGGTATTTCAATGTTATTTTATTATGTGTAAGAGCCGGTGTATTGATGCCCAACTACCTCAGTAGTTTGGCATCAATGCCTAGTAAGGAAATTGACTTCTATAAAAAATTACATCTATCGTCGATTGAATATTGAAATAAAGATGCGTAAAGATGCGCAGAAGGGTGCGTACAGATTAAGTAACATGTTGTGTAACTTTTGTTTTATAACACGTCCATATTATGTAACATTGCTTTTCAACATTGCAACATATAACAATACTGTACACATTACGGTGCGTACACATTATATAACATAACACCCATGTAAAAGGTTGTTACATAACATGTTTCAGTAATGTAGAGGCTGAATGTAATAAAACGTGTTATATGACGTGACACAAATGTTATATAACTTGAACGGCAGAACGATAAACGACAATCAAAAGTGTCACGTTATATAACACGTTTTATAACATTTAGACTCAACCTTACTGAAACATGTTATATAACAACCATTATGTTATGTTATATAATGTGTACGCACCGTTACAGTGTAAAAATGGTCTCTAGAAGTTTTGTAATAATGCGCGGCGTAGCGTAGCTCTACTGCATAACCAAGTGATCGTTATTATTATTACAGCCTATCAAGAGTCCACGGCTGACCATAGGTCTTCCCGGTATATTAACTCATATGGGCGATTTTGCTATAATGCTCACGCTTGCCAGACGGCGATATGAAGTAGTGGATATTCTCACGCCGCATTACACAGCAAACGCACTTATCAAATCATGTAGCAACCACGTGCTTAGCAAAATTCTTCTTAAAGTAATATTAATATTTTTTATAGGTATTGTCAACAGAGGCGACTCCTTTCGCCGTCGCCGGTCTCGCTCCGGTAGTCTGGCGCCGTCGTCACCGGCTCAAGCCACCCCCGAGCCACAAGAACGTCGCCCGGTCGCTTGTCACAGGGTAGCGATGGTAGGGGCGCCAGGGGTAGGCAAGACCGCCCTCATCAGCCAGTTCCAGACCAGTGAATGTATAAATGCATACGATAGACAAAGAGGTGAGTGTAACCTCCTTCAAGTGTAACTGGTTGAAAATTATTTGATTTAAAAATAAAATTTTCGAATTTAGACGTTCTATTTTTAGTTGTTGAAGCTTACCGTTAGCATTACCGTACAAAGGCCTCGCCCATAGATCGCCTCGTGGGGATATTTGCCATAGCTGCCGCGCTTGCCAAGCGAGTTGGCAACCGGAATTTTTGCTTATTTATCAGTAAATATGAACGCAAGTCAAGAAATATAAAATGTTTTGTAATTGCTCATTTTTATTGTACTTATTTAAGCAATGTGTTGAGTAGACGTGCATTTTTGTTATACTAAAGATAGTTAGAAGTTCCAGTTACCAATAACGGTTTTTAAAATTATTGATTTCGTCATGAAATGAACATCATGCCATCTACCATTATGATAAATTAAAACCTGATTAAATATGCAGTAAATCAATAAGGCAGAAATGGATCGGAACCGTGCTTTGTGGTACTCTATGTGGAAGTTCTTGGCACGATCTGTATAGATTTTGACATTGAGGACAATGATTATTATTAAGTGGCGAAGCTTGCGAAGTCACTTATTGATTTCACGGTGTCTGTCCGTCTGTCCGTCTGTCCGTCTGTCCGTCTGTCCGTCTGTCCGTCTGTCCGTCTGTCCGTCTGTCCGTCTGTCCGTCTGTCCGTCCGTCTGTCCGTCTGTCCCACGATTATCTCGAGAACGGTTTCGAATTTTCAAATTCTGTTTTCAGCAATCGATTACTGATCACCCAGTCATCTGAACCTCCTATTTTGAATTTTTTTCCGTTAGAAACCGCTACAAAGCTGATTGCTTCGTCACTTTGCTATGCTGTTAGCTTGCTAGGTTTATTTATAATGTTATTTTAACAAACCTAATACAATTACAAATATAATTTAATTATTAGCGACAAACGCGGGACATAAAAATTATATTTGTCTTGCAGAAATACAAGACTAAGAAATATTCTGTAGTATATATATTATATATAATATACTTTGGCCTTTAAATTTTTTTACGACAATGCAATGTAAATACATAATAACATCATTAGTTAAACACTGATATATAACTAATACTAAGTTAATACTAATACTAAGATAATACTAATACTAAGTTAATACTAATACTAAGTTAATACTGGGAAAATGTACGACCTAGTAATAGCAGTTACTCTACTTCACAGTCAGTAATTCATTCGTGGGGAAATGTAAAAAATATTACGTATTTTTTAAAGCGTTTACATTGCGAATAGAATAATATTTAATATTGTGTATATTATGTAAAGTGTATCTATCGCTAAATTAAAAAAAAAACTAAATAAAGAATGTATATAAATTATTATATTTAAGGAACACATGGACAATAAAAATAGTCCCTAGGTTATGGTGTGCCGTGTAGTGGCGGTCAAGAATATCCACTACCTCATATCCTCCCGTGGGTGTCGTAAAAGGCGACAAAGGGAAACAGGCAGGAGATGGGCAGCAGCATCTTCCTGATAATAGCCGAAATTACAATAAAAAAACTGCGGTTGCCAACCCGCTCGCCAGGCGTGACAACTATGGCAAATACCGCCCAATGACGAGAGTAACAAAGAGACGGCCCCCAGTTCCCGGCGGTCCCGTTATTCCTGGCTACGGTGGCGACCATGGTAACGGCGGGGCAGCGGGTGCTAAAAATTTCCAGTGGAGGTTCGGTTGCCACCTACGACGACTCGACCTGGCAACGTACAACGCACGCACCCTGAGGACTGACGAGAAGATCGTGGAGCTGGAAGAAGAGATTGACAAGTTGCGCTGGCATATTATAGGATTATCCGAAGTCCGAAGAGAGGGGGAGGACACGGTAATCCTTGAATCCGGCAACTTGCTCTATCACCAGGAGGGCGACCATCTGTCCCCAGGAGGTGTCGGATTTATCGTCCACAAGTTTCTCGTTAACAACGTTGTAAAGATTGGGAGTGTGTCGACGAGGGTTGCGTACCTTATACTCAGAATCACCAATCGGTATTCGCTGAAGGTCATACAGGTTTACGCACCAACCTCGGCACACCCCGATGAGGAGGTGGAGGAAATGTATGAGGATATCTCTAGAGCCATGTATTCCTCCAAAACCCAATATACGGTGTTAAACTTCAATGCAAAACTAGGCACAAGAGAGAACGGTGAGCTGAACGTAGGTAAATTTGGAATAGGGCAACGGAACCCAAGGGGCCAGCAGCTGGCCGACTTCATGGAGAAAGAGGGACTCTTTATGATGAACTCTTTCTTCAAGAAGCGGCCCCACAGGAAGTGGACCTGGTCGAGCCCCGACGGTTCGACAAAAAATGAGATTGACTTCATTACGACGACCAGACGACAACTGTTCAGTGATGTCTCAGTGATCGCGAGGGTGAAAACCGGCGGCGATCACCGAATGATTAGAGGCACACTGAACCTAAATGTTAAGTTGGAGAGGTCTCGTCTGATGAAGTCAACGCTCCGTCCCCCTCGTGCTCTAATCCAGAGTCCCGAAACCTTTCAGCTCGAGTTACAAAACCGTTTTCAGTGCCTAGAAGACTGCAATGAAGTGGAAGATAAGAATGACAAGCTCGTGGAAACTGTCCATGCGGTCGGAGCTAAGTTCTGCAAGACCCGCCGCAGAAGAACACAAAAACTCTCCGATCACACTCTTAATCTCATGGCTGTTAGACGGGAGATGAGGCTACATTCTTCAACAGATTTGACAGCATACAGGCAACTGAACTGACAGATTTCCTCGTAGAGGTGGAGACCTGGTGACCTGTAATACGGGTATCTTACCCACCATAGGCACCAGCGATCCACGGGCAAAGTTGTTTTGTACTACTTATATGCTACTTTTAACTCTAAATGTAACTTTGTTTGTACATACATACATACATATAATCACGCCTCTTTCCCGTAGGGGTAGGCAGAGACCACTTCTTTCCACTTGCTACGATCCTTACATACTTGTTTCGCTTCGTCCACTTTCATTATTCCCTTCATACATGCTCTACGGTTTAGGGTACTCTTAACCTGGCCTTTTTTCAAGACGTCCCTAATTTGGTCTAGAAATGTCCGCCTAGGTCTACCCCTTCCAACACTTTCATTCACACTCGCCTTATACACTTTTTTCGTCAATCGTTCTTCATTCATTCTCTCGACGTGGCCAAACCATCTCAGCATACCTTTCTCAATTTTTGTCACTACATCTTCTTTCAGACCACAACGTTTCCTTATCTCACTATTTCTTATCCTGTCACTCAGTTTAACTCCTATCATACTTCTTAATGCTCTCATCTCAACTGCATTTATTCTGCTTTCATGTTACTTCTGCCATACCCAACTTTCACTTCCGTACATGAGTGTCGGAACCAACACCCCCTCATGCACAGCCAAACGAGCCTTGTTAGACACCTTCCGACTGCTCATAAAGGAGTGCAAAGCTCCATTCACCATGTTTCCTGCATTCACTCTTCTTTCGATATCACTCTCACACTTTCCATCTCTTGTAAACTTTGACCCCAGATACACAAACTCTTTCACCTGTTCAATTTGTTCATCTTCAATCACGATATTGCAGTCTGTCACTGCCTCATCTTTTTCAAACACCATCACTTTCGTCTTCCTTACATTCATCTTCATTCGCTTTCTCACAAAAGCTCCACTCATAGCAGTTACCATCTCCTGCAACTCCTCGGCCGAAGACGCAAGTAATACTTGGTCATCAGCATAGAGAAAACATTTGACGAGTAACTCATTCATTCTCAACCCACTTTCATTCTCTTTTAAATCTGTCAAACAATTGTCCATGAACAGATTAAACAGCCACGGTGACGCTACACATCCCTGTCTAACACTTTTTTCGATATTAAACCATTCAGTGTATGCCCCGTTTATCCTTACACAAGCACTAGAATCCCTATAAAGAGATTGCAATGCTCGTATGAGGATACTGCTCACACCGTTCATGGACAGTGCTGACCACAATTCATTCCTCACCACTCTATCATAGGCCTTTTCTAGATCTACGAAGGCGCAGTAGACTTTCTTGTTTTTAGCCAAACACTTTTCGGCTATGCACCGCAAGGAAAAGACCTGATCCGTACATCCCATTCCCTTTCTAAATCCCGCTTGTGCATCCCATACTTTCTCGTCTGTTTCATTCACAACCCTTTCAATCAACACTTTCGCATACAATTTACCGACAACGCTAAGAAGGCTTATACCACGGTAATTTATGCAGTCCTGCCGTGACCCTTTTCCCTTATACAATGGCACGATTACGGCTTTGCACCAGTCTCCCGGTACTTGCCCATTTCGCCAGCACAGATTGAAAAGGCGGTACAGCTGACTAGCCACCAGGCCCTGTCCAGCCCTTAGCATCTCGACGGTAATCCTGTCATACCCTGCAGCCTTACCTAATCTCATACTTTTCAACGCTTTCACTATTTCATCCATGCTTATCTCATTTTCATCAACATTTATATTAGTATCCGTGGAAGGTGGCAGATGCTGTACCTGCACTTCCTCTCTTTCAAACAAACTTTCAAAATACTCTTTCCATCTCTTTAACACACATTCTTCTCCTTTTATAATGCTCCCATCTTGACTCCTGATTGTACTCAGCTCCGAGGTAGAAGTTTTTCCTCTGGCTGTTTTGATGGTTTTCCAGAAAAACTTAATGTTTGACTGGAAATCTTCAGTGAGCCTCCTATCGAAATCATCTTTTCGTTCTTCTTTCTTTCTAGACACAATTTCTTTCGCTGCTGTTTTCAATCTTTTATACTTCGTTCTTGCTTCCTTTATCTCGTCATCCGTTGCCTTTTGAACTTTTTTGTTAGCTTTGTTTGTGGTGAGAAATAAACGTTATTATTATTATTTTGGGGTATCTATAAAGTTTTCTCATCTGGTTAGGCAATATAAATATATAATTGTAAACAAACATGGTAAACGTACATAAATATCAATAAAATAAAATAAATACACAAAAAATACATAAATATATAAAAACCCAACCAGATGGAAGCCCTCGGCAGAGGAGACCAGACGGCCGAGGGTTAGGGGGAAAGGGAAAAAAATCGGCGGACGATGCGAACGGTATCGAGGAGCACCGCCTTCTGCATTTGAGCTTGGAGCGGCCCGTCACGGAGTCCCAGTCGCCTCAGATGACCCGAGAGGCTGACTGGAATTAACCCATTCGCAGAGATGACTACATGTATAATTTCGGCCGGCAATCCACCCCACATGTCGGTCACCTCGTGAGCCAGGTCCAGATATTTAGTCAGCTTATCTGTTTCGGCTTTCACGAGGTTCTCGTCATACGGAATGGTAATTTCGACCAAAAATATCCTTGACTGTGCCCGGTCCATCAGCACAATATCAGGCTTATTCGCAAGAATAGTCCTGTCTGTGATGATGGCCCGGTCCCAGTAGAGCCTGGCGCGGTCATTTTCGAGCACGGCTTCCGGCAAGTACTTATAATACGGCAGTTTCCGATCCACGAGACCGTATTTCAGAGCGAGCTCCTGGTGTAGAATCCTGGCTACTAAGTTGTGCCTGTGCAAACACTCAGAGTTAGAAAGCGCCGAACAACCGGAGATGACATGCCTAAGTGACTCACCGGGATGGCGACATGCTCGACAGACGTCAACGGTGCCATCCTTTAGGATGTATCTCCGATAATTGTTGGTCTTAATAACCTGATCCTGTATCGCACAGACAAAACCCTCGGTTTCCCCAAAGAGGTCACCGAAATGTAGCCAGTGGAGGGAGGCGACTGTGTCTACGAAAGGCTCATGAAGAGCCTTGTAGAACCTCCCGTGGAGCTCCTTCTCCTTCCATACTATTATTATTATTTTTTTTTCTTTTCTCTTTTTTTTTCCTCCATGTAGGGTATTATGATGATACGGACTTTAAGCCAAGTAGTCATCATTTGCTGGTATTATTAATGTATTATCCAGAGCAGTTTCTGGGATTTGTAAAAATTTTCGCACTAAGCGACATGTATTTAAAATAACTGCTTTTTGCATTTTAATATATAAATTTGAGGGTAAATCTAATAACTTAAGGCAGTGGTGCAAATATTTTGGTATTAATCCTGTAGCTGAGAGTACAATTGGAACGATGAAAACTTTATTTAATTTCCATATTCTTTTTATTTCTTCGCTCAGTTCGTTATATTTACTAATCTTTTCGGCTATTGTTTTTTGAATATTATGCGTATTTGGTACAGCTATGTCAATTAGAAAGGCTATGTTGTTAAGTTTGTCTTGCAAAACTATATCGGGTCGATTGTAATGGATGGTCTTATCAGTAAGTATGGCTCTATCGAAATATAGTTTATGTGAGGTGTTTTCTAACACAGGGTTGGGTTTATATTTGTAGTATGGTTGTAAATTGTTATCGATGAGTTTATGTTTCTGGGCTATCTTTTGGTGTATTATGTTTGCAATTTGATTATGCCTGTGGGTGTAATCTGTTGATGCTAAGTTTTGACATGCTCCTGTGATATGCTGTATAGTTTCTGGTACTAAATTACATTTTCTGCATTTGTCATTTATAAGATTTGGTTCTCTAATTATAAATTTTCTATAGTTTTTAGTACTGATGACTTGATCTTGGATAGCATTTATAAAACCTTCTGTTTCGGCAAATAATGTGCCTATTGTTAAATATTTATTTGATGCTGATATATCTATATGTTGTTGGCATAGGTCATTAACATGTCTACCATGTAATTCCTTTTGTTTCCATTGTTTTATTTTTTCTTTTTCTTGATCAATTTTATTATATGTTTCTTGAGTTTGGTTTGCGGCGAGTCTAAGTGGAGTATAGTTAGTATCATTGTGAACTATGACTTTATGGATATTGCTGCTTGTTGACTTCTCAAGGAAGAAGTTTTTAAGACGCATGATTTGGTTCTCTCTGAGCACGGTTATATCAATAAGACCTCTTCCGCCTTTGTCTCTCTTAATTGTCAATCTTTCAACAGCTGATTTGGGATGCAAGTATCTAAATTTAGTGAGTACTGTGCGAGTTTTTCGTTCCAAATTAATTGTGTCTGTTTTGGACCACCTAACTGTTCCAAAAGAATATGTTAAAATGGGTATAGCAAAGGTGTTAATTGCCTTTATCAGGTTTTTTGCAGTTAGTTGCTTTTTGCAAATGAGGTTGACCCTTTTCACGTATTCTTTTGTAATGTTGTCCTTAATTCTTTTATGATCTATTTGGTTGGTTTGTTCTATACCTAAATATTTATAAAATTGTCCTGGTTCGAGACATTCTATAATCTCATTACTTGTAGTATCTATGTTTAGTTCATATAATTTTCCACGTTTCATGCTCACAGTTCTGCATTTATCAAGGCCAAATTGCATTCTAATATCACTGCTAAATTCTTGCGTAAGATTTATTAAAATTTTCATTTCCTTTTCAGACTTAGCAAATAATTTTAAATCATCCATGTAAATAAGGTGACTAATAGAGGTGCTGTATCCAGCTCTATCTTTCAGAATATATCCGTAATTAGATTGACTAAGTAAGGTAGACAGTGGGTTGAGAGCGAGACAGAACCATATGGGACTTAATGAATCTCCCTGAAAAATACCCTTTTTTATGAAAATGTCATCAGTAACTATTTTAATTTGATTATTTTGGAATTGTAAAGAAGTTTTCCACAGAGACATTATTGATCTTAAGAAATTAATCAAAGTTGGGTTAATTTTGTATAATTTTAATACTTGAATAAGCCAGGAATGTGGAACACTGTCAAATGCCTTTTTATAATCAATGTAAGTACAGTAAAGGTTTCGTTTTTTAGTTTGAGCATGTTTAATTATTGTTGAATCAATAATTAACTGCTCCTTACATCCCATATGATTCTGCCTACAGCCTTTTTGTTCTTCCGCTAAAATGTTATTTGTTTCAATGTGTTTGGTAATTTTTCTCGCAATACAACATGTTAAAATTTTATAAAGAGTAGACAGGCAGGTGATAGGTCTATATTTTTCGGGATTTCTGGTATCACAGCCCTTAGGTAATAAGTATGTGATACCACGGGTCAAAAAGTCTGGGATTTCTTGTCGTCTATATACTATTTGAGTTAAATTTTTTGCTATAATTTTGTGTAGAATAAAGAATTTCTTGTACCAAAAATTGTGAATAGAATCGACTCCTGGAGACTTCCAGCTCTTTTGTTTTGTTGTTATTATTGTAATATCTTCTTCAGTTATTTCATCAAAGCTCATTTCAGCTATATGATCCCACTTTTGCTCTTCTTTTGTAATCCATAAGGATTCAGTATTGTGTCCCATGTCTGATTCCCAAATACTACTCCAGTAGGATTTAAGTTCTTCTGCGGTTGGAAAGTTAGAGTTGTGTGTATCTGGTTGAGGGTTATTCAAATTCTGTTTTAAATTTCTGTAGAATAATTTTTCATTTACTTTAAACATTTTGTTATCTTCTTTACGCCGTAATGATTTAAGGTATCTGTCAAGCCTGTGAACTTTAAGGGCTAATTTTTGTTTTAATGTGTCTAAAACTTCTTCTGCGTTTGCATTTAATCTCTCGTGTTTAGTGTGTTTTTGATTATTTTTTAGAATAAGTTTTACTTTTGAAACTAGTTTTCTGGACCTATTTCCTCTAATATATTGCGTGACTCTACCTATTTCTGCTCTAAGTTTTTCTATATCTCTTTGTAGTCGTGTTTGCCAAAACGGCTTTTTTGTTCCTTTTTGTTGTTTGCTATAATTTGTTGTATTATTATAGATTTTGTAACCTAGCTCTTTACTAATAACTAAGGCCGAACAGTATATCAAATTATGTATGTCTATTATATTGGAATCTTCATTGAAAAAGTTTATTAATATTTTTTGATTAAAAAGTGTTATTATATCTATAAGTCGTTTTCCTTCATGTAGTTTAGGTAATTTTGGTCTCAATGCTGGGTCTAGTCCTGAGTATTTTAAAAGAGATTCTTTCAATGAGTCCATTAGATTATCTATTATTTTACTACTGTCGTATTTTTGAATGTCGTTTATTGTATCTGCAGGCATTATATTGTTTAAAGGAGTTTGTGTCGTGGTTGAATTTTGTGTTATAATTTGTGTCGCTTCAGGTGTATGTTTAGGTGTTGTTAATATTAGTGTGCAGGATGTAGGTTCAGTGTTTTGTGAGAATTGGAGTACCTGTTTGCTATTAGATGAATCAACAATGCTTGCATTTTGTAGGGAATTGTCTGAATTGAGCATTGTAGCTACTTCGGTCTGAATTGTTTTCAGAATATCATCTGCAAGCAGTTTATGTGTTATTATGGTTCTTCTTTGATCTGCAATTCTTTGCTCAGAAACATTTAAGTTCGGATATTTTAATATGAAATTATTATACATTTTCCTTCTGTACATAGTTAAATCTGTCTCTAATTTCGTTACTAAATAGTAAGTACGCATAATAAAACAGTTAATATCGTCATCCCATTTCATGCGTACTCTTTCTTTACCGGCTTTGGTGGACACAGGAAATAAGACGTTAGCCGCCTGCGCAACATCCATAGCTGGTTTATCTACAAAAGAAGGTGATGTTATACAACGTGACGGATGGCAATTTCGCTTTGATCTCTTAGAATCGGCTGTAATATTTTTATCGGTGGGAGCCCGCCTGCTCAACTCCTCACCGCCGATGGTTCGCATGCTGGAGCACCCAGCATCGGCTCCAGGTGCGCCCCGGCGATCGCCCCCGGGAAGCGGCCCAATTATACGATTTCTTAATCTTCTCTCCATAATAAATCTATACGGGTCGGGACCGTTAGTTCGACATCATTGTAATTGCAAGATGTTATTTGCATCTGAAAAGTCACTACGGGATGTCTTAAGCCCCCCCACCACGGCAAGGTGGTCCCACCATTATTATTATCCATATTATTATTATTATATTCCATATTATTATTATTATTATTGTTATCTCCAAATGCATGCGGCGGGACTTACGCAACTTCAATACAACTCGTATTGAAGAAGCGATCGAGCGAAACAAAGGCTCCAAAGTCTTTGCCAGAGATCTGTCTGCCAGAAAGAGCCAACTGTCAAAGCTGAAGACCGAATGTGGCAGCAACGTTTCCGGGGCACCTGAGATTTTGAGTGAGACTGAGAGGTTCTATGGGCAGCTGTACACGTCATCGTTGGAGCCACACGCAAGTGTGAGTAACGATTCAAGAGCGAGTCTTATCCGACACTATTCCGAAGATATCCAGTAACTCTCGGAGTTACTCTGCGTGATAAACTTAGGAATAAGGATATCCGCAGTAGAACCAGATTAACCGACATAGCCCAATGGATTAGTAAGCTGAAGTGGCAGTGGGCCGGCCATATAGCTCGAAGAACCGACAACCGATGGGGAAGAAAGGTTCTCGAGTGGCAACCTCGTACCGGTAGGTGAAGTGTAGGGCGTCCCCCCACGAGATGGAGTGACGACCTGGTAAGACATGCAGGAAGTCGATGGATGCAGGTGGCTCAGGACCGTGCTTTGTGGCATTCTTTGGGGGAGGCCTATGTTCAGCAGTGGACTTGTGAAGGGCTGTAATGATGATGATGAATGATGAGGTTATGTTGTTTCTACCGTGCCACTTCTAATAAGATTTATATTTTTTTATTGGATAAGGGTGACAAACGAGCACACAGTCCACCTGATGGTAAGTGGTTGCTGCGGCCCATAGACATCTACATCTATCCTCGTTTGCGAATCAAAATGCAGATGCGTTGTCACCCGTGAGGACTAAGATGGAATGCCTCATTTCCAGTAAAAAGGGCCTCCGGCCACCTGCACTCACCAAGCGAAACGCAGAGGTAAACCTCTACTTCACGCTGGTTTTCTGTGAGGTCGTGGTACCACCCCGGTTCGAGCCGGCCCATCCGTGCGACAGCAAAAGCTGCCGCGTGGCTCTACCACTGTTAATTAATTAATTATAAAACAATGCATATTGAGAATTATACTTTAAAAAAAATGCAGTTGGGATTCTGATTCGTTTTTCCTGGTACACAGCTGTTTGTAGAAGCAGTGGTCTTAATCTGAAAAATGACTTTATGAAAAGTATTATTTATAATATGTATTATTATTTTTAATTTCATTTATATTTTAAAACTATACACAACACTACATATTATATAGTACAAAATAAGCAACTTTCAAGTATTTGTTTTCCTTTGTTGTAAGAAGCTTTTATTTCGTGGATTGTTTTGTAGAGACTTGACGACTTCCAGCCTCCCGAACAAGCCGGTTTCCGAAAGGGTTTTAGCACCATAGACCACACACATACCCTTCAGCAAATTGAACAGAAGTCCGAAGAGTACAATTTGCCACATTCAGTCCCTTCAGCGATGCCTTCACCTTCGATTTGCCGACGATATAGTCCTTATGGCAGAATCGCTGGAAGACCTAAGCACCATGCTCAATGACCTCAATAGTGTCTCCCAACGAATAGGTCTTAGGATGAACATGGACAAAACAAAGATCATGTTTAATGTCCACGTCACACCCATGCCGGTAGTTGTTGGGAGCACTAAGCTCGAAGTTGTTGACGAGTATGTTTACCTGGGACAAATAGTCCGACTATACTCGCGACAATCTAAGAAGCCCGATTTGACAACTATAAAAATACTTTGCGCAGTGATGGGAAAAAAATTGGTTGCTTTAAAAACCAATTCTCGAGACATATCGATTATTTTGAGTTTGTAATGGACAATGTATCTACATCGTTTAAAATTGATTCTTAAGGCATATCGTTTTAATACATGTACGAGTTTGTAATATTTAACGGTTATTACAGAAATCCAAACTAAGTTTAAATTTGGGCCAGTTTCAAAGTCAAGACGTAAACTAAAACCTGACATATATTTTATAGTATGTAGGCACGCCACTGATATGCACCCGTACGAAGCCGAGGCGAGTCGCTAGTCAAGAATAAAATTAACAATAAATAAGTGTGGTTTGGTCAGGTAAGTAAATAAATTCTCTGAATTTATAACATTTTTTTCTCAATTCTTATCTTAATGCCAACAAACAATCTTTTCTAAAATCAATCTTTTATAAAACCTTCCCCGGCAGATCAAGCATGACAAATAATGAGGCGTCCACCCTTTCCCATTGGTACTTTGGAGCTGGATGCTTGCGTATCATACGTCCAAGACTGTGGCACAGTATGATTAGCATTTAACCATGTCTCATCAATAAATATTACCTTGTCCCAGTTGGTTATTTTATTAACTTCTCTTAAGAAGGATACTCTTTGTAGTATTATGTCATACCTTTCCATCAATATTTTCCGTTTGTCGGTTTTTTGTATGAAAACCCAATATTTTTTAGAATTGTTTTTATAGATGTTGTACTGCCATCATATAAGTTTGCAGATTTAAGTGACACAAGTAATTTACTTACAGTGGGGTATTCTTGTCATCAGCATCAAAATTATCGATACTTGTCATAGGTTATTGCTTTTATCGCTTTTTGAGTCTATGCAGTACATTATCTTCACAGCCAAAGGCCCGTACTTTTCCTTTATAATATTTCCGACAGTTTTTATGCCAATTCCAAGCGCTTGTGCGACTCGTTCTTGTACTTGGGTAACTTCTAAATGAGGCCCTCTATTTGCTGACTCTTGTTCAAAGTACACGTGCAACTTCAAAACCAAGTCACGAGACTGGCTGTTAAGAGTACGTCCTCTTTTATACATGGTGTCTAGTTCACACGATAACATTAAAATCACGTAATGCTTAATCAAAGTCCGGAATTAGCAAGCCAAGGTCAACGAATATAACAGAAACAGTGCAAGAGTGATAGCCGAGTTAGAAAATGTAATAATAACCAATAACACAAAAACTCCCAATATTGCGAGAGACCGCGCGAAGCATTGACGAATCAATGACGTAGAGAGAAAAATGGAGGTTAAAATATTTTTTTCAAAATCAAAGTATGGACTTTGGCCTTTTTGGTCAAACTATTTCCAATATTAACATATTAAATATCAAAATAAAGCTAGAAATATATGCGGTCAGATTTTGTTTTTATACGTTGAAACATTAAATAATACGTATCTCTCTTTGCTAAATGTAAAAGTATCGATTTTTCAGAACATCGATTTTATTTGATCAAAAAATGGTTTATAACGGTCACAACGCTACGGCAACGAAAGCCAAAGATATTACAGACATGTTATTGTAATAACGTCCTGTGCCGATATTAATCAACGATTAATTCGTGTTTTTGAGAGCATTTTTAGAATATAAAGTGAAACTTGGTGCTTACGAATAATACTCATTGTTATAGTGTATGGATAACATAGTAATTATTTAGGATTGTGAATTTGACTTTTCGACTTCTTATGTAGACATTCATACAAAGTTATCGCGGCATGTATAATGAGAAACGTCACATCGGGCTTTTTAGATTGTCGCGAGTATAGGTAAGTCCAACTTCGACCGAGAGTTCAATCGACGGATTTAACTCGGCTGGGCAGCGTTCGGGAAACTACTACACATCTTCTCGTCAGACGTACCTCAAAACCTTAAAACGAAATTGTACAACCATTGCGTGTTGCCAGTGATGACTTACGGATCTGAGACGTGGTCCTTCACTGCTGGCCGTATGAGGAATCTCAAGGTCACTCAGCGAGCTATAGAGAGGGCTATGCTCGGGGTTTCTCTGCATGATAAACTTAGAAATGAGGATATCCGCAGTAGAACCAGAGTAACCGACATAGCCTAACCGATTAGTAAGCTGAAGTGGCAGTGGGTCGGCCATATAGCTCGAAGAACCGACAACCGATGGGGAAGAAAGGTTCTCGAGTGGCAGCTTCGTACCGGTAGGCGAAGTGTAGGGCGACCCCCCACTAGATGGAGTGACGACCTGGTGAGACATGCAGGAAGTCAATGGATGCAAGTGGCTCAGGACCGTGCTTTGTGGCATTCCTTGGGGGAGGCCTATGTTCAGCAGTGGACTTATGAAAGGCTGTAATGATGAAATGATGATTTGTGTATTATGCCGTGGACTAGATAGCGGAACAGGAAATTATTCACTTCATTTATTTTTTCATTAAATATGAATATAATTCTTATTTTTACGATGCGGTGTGGTGGTATAGAATCCATTGCCCATCATCCCGTGGTTGTCGTAACACGCGACAGAGGAAAGTTGAACGTGAGATTTGCAGCGCCATCTACCTGATAGCAACTTGGCATGCCAAGCGTGGCAACTAGAAAAAATATTCCTGTGAGGCAATCTATGGAGGAGGTTTAGGTTTACCATCCCATCGGGCTATGAGAGTGAGGGAATAGAGAGTGCACCTGTGCTTGCACACACACTTGTGCACTATAATCCTGTCCTGCGCCGATGGCCAGTCTCCGTTGAGACTAGCCGCCGTGACCGAAATTCGGTCTGGAGGACATTCTTACTTGCAAAAAGAATATTGCAAAATAAAGAAAAATAGCAGTAAAAAGAAAGAGGACAAAATATATAAATATATAGAGAGAGAGAAAAAAAAACTTTTTTTTATAGAAGGGGGCATACGAGCATGCGGCTCACCTGATTCACAAGTGACTACCGCCGCCCATGAACAACCGTAACACCAGGGGAATTGCAGATGAGTTATTAACTATAAAAAAATATGTAAAGTATCTAGTCTTAATGTATTTATAAGAATATGTACATCAGGGTCACCGGTGTGTGCAAATGTATGCACTGAGCCCTTCTAACAGAACAAACCCGGAATAAAAAAGAGACATTCCAAAAATATTTCGCTATGCAATGTCTCTGACCAGTGTCAGAGGTCGAATAGAAAGACAAACAAAAAAAATAACGTTGAATCAAAACGATGAAAATAAAATTATTATTAAATTCATTCAAAGTATCGCTCATTTGCACTTCAGACGTACTTTCATTATTCAATGAAAATTAATTGATGCCTCCGCCGTATAGAGATGTCTCTGAATTAAATCACTTTTCATTATGTCATTATTATAAAATTTTTCCTTTCCTCCTTTAATAAACCATCCAAATTGTCTTCAAAAAATCAGTATGTGTAAAGTCTAGCGAGTACAAATAACGAGGAGTTTCAATTCAAGGTTCGGTAATATTTAAACAGACTATTATTAACTACAGTCTATTATGTACTATGTTTTGACGATCGTTGTCGTGGAGATATAGAGATAAAGATATAACCAGCAGTTGACAACTTTCGACTTGATAGATATCATCGTTTGAAATTCATGTCAGTACCTATACAGTAGGTAGTTGTTTTGTCTGACCACAAGAATGGAAATATTAAGTCGGCACACATATCTACACATATATATGTATATGTACAGATCACTGTACGATTTAGAAGATGTTTTCTTCGTCGCACAACTGCCTTGTGGAATCGATTACCACCAGCGATTTTTCCGGACTGATACGACTCAGGGACCTTCAAGAAAAGAGCCTACTCCTTTTTAAAAGGCCGGCTACGCATCTGCAATTCCCCTGGTTCCCCTGGTGTTGCAGTTGTTCATGGGCGGCGGTAGTCACTTACCATCAGGTGAGCCGCATGCTCATTTGGCCCCTCTCCTATAAAAAAAGACATGTATTATACTATATAGTTATCAGTACCACTCATAGCACATGAAGGCGTTTGTTCTTCTAGAATAGAAAGTGCACCTGAAAAATTGACCTCTGTTGAGACTATTGTAATCCTTAGATTAAGGTGTTACACAATAAAGAATAAATAAATAAATGTTGTTTAACTAAACCTAATTTCATTTATGAAAGAGCCTACTCTTGGACTGTTTCAGAATATAATTATGTCCAAAATATTGTACTTTGTTAGTTATAATAATTACGTTTATGTATGAGATGTTATTAAGATATTTTATGAAAGAAAAGTCATACTAATTAAGTAACATTGACACTAATTAAGAAATAACCAGTACGTTTGTTTTCAGATATCGATAGCTCTGAGCAGAAGGTATCCATTCTACTCAATGGTGAAGAATCAGAATTATATTTCGTGAACTGCACAAGCACAAAGGTAAAAAATTTTAAAGAGTTATAGGTTAGAATTGCGGTAACAGCTTGTAAGCGCAGTGACTAAGTATTTCGTTGTGGATGTGCGGACATCGGGTACGACTCCGGCATAGAATAAATATATGTTTGGCCTACAAAACTATTTGTTCTGAGTCTGTATGGTTATCTTAGCTGCATTGTGCAATTTATGTTTGTATGTAAAATGCCTCCGCGTCCGCGATTAAGTAAAGGATCCTTTATCGCGCCTTAAAATATATTAAAAAAAATTTAAAACTTTTCAGAATAGAATTTGGACGTGGTAGAGCCATGCCGCAGCTATATTATATTTTATTGGTATAGTTGTAGCACGAATGGGTAAATTCGACCGGGGAAGGACTACGCTCTCACAGAATACCAGCGTAAAATAGCTTAACGCTGCTGTGTTTCGTATGGTGAGTGTAGAGAACCGGAGATCCTTTTTTTACTGAAACCGAGGCGTTCCATCTTAGTCCTCACGGGTGACAACGCACCTGCATTTTGATTTGTAATCGAGAATAGATGTAGATGTCTATGGGCTACAGCAACCACTTACCATCAGGTGGACTGTATGCTGATTTGTCACCCTTATACTATAAAAAAAATAGAATACTTAATTGATAGCCTACATGCCACATCCTTGTGCAAAATAGCAAAGAAAAGAAATCTTTCTTTGAACCGAAATTTTGCCTCTATCGATCTCACTCATCACTTACAACCTATAAAAGTCTACTGCTAAACATAGGCTACTCCATAAATTGTCCCATAGGGGGATTTGCCATAGTTGCCACGCCTGACTGGCGAGTGTGCGATCACAGCTTTTATTATTTTGAAAATTTATCAAGAAGATGTTGCTGCTTATCGTACATCGTACGACATGCAGTAGTGGATATTTTTACATCGTCACTGCAACGCGGCTTAACCATATCGATGTTGTTGTGTTGGTGTAAGATTGGGAAATTTTGTTGCTTCTGTGTTAGCTCTAATTCCCTCATCAGGATTCAAACAGATCAATACTGGACATAGGCCTCATCATTCCGTTACAGCATGTTAAATTCCACTGCTGAAATTTAGATAATTTAGACGTCCAAAAGGATGTAAAAATTAAATCGATTATTTAGATGTCCAAAAGGATGTAAAAATTGAATGGGCAAATTGCATTGCATACATACATATATACATGCAGGTAGAGCTAATGTAAACGTGTTAAAATACGAATTATAACAATGTGATAAACATTGCAAGGTACTAGACTTAAAAGTTATGTTTCATATACAGTTAAACTCGTACCGGCTATAGATAAGCATTCCTAATCTGGGTTAAATGTGCTTTGGCCTTCACCATAGATTGCCTCATAAGGGGGATATTTGCCATTGTTGCTACGCTTGGCAAGCGGGTTGGTAACATGGGTTATCATCAGGCCTCAAACAGACTACTTCTGGACTTAGACCATAGTAGGGAGGATTTCCAATAATCGTCATACTTGACTGGTGGATAGTCGGCCACGTTTCGTTTCGTTTCTTTAACGCTACTTCTTGGTCCCAGTATTCCACTCGTAAAAATATCATGGACATATTTAGGGTTTCTATGAAATTTTCACCATTTACAACACCTACAATAGGGACTGGGGGAGATAAATCCTCTAACCACTCCATGATATGGCGGGTTAGCGCTAATGCAGGCACATAATAAAAAAAGTTCTACAGACTAAATTTTGGTCACGGCAGCCAGTCTCGACGGAGACTAAAAGTTATCTGCGCAGTGTAGAATATTATTTATATATTTTTTGTACAATAAGGGTGACAAACGAGTACTCGGTCCACCTAGTGGTAAGTGGGTTTACATCTATCTTCGTTTGCGAATTAAAATACAGATGCATTGTCAGCCGTGAGCACTAAGATCGAATGCCTCCTTTCCAGTAAAAAGGGTCTCCGGTTCTCTACACTCACCATACGAAACACAGCAGAATTAAGCTGCTATTTTATGCTAGTATCCTGTGAGAGCGTGGTTCTTCCCCGGTCGAGCCGACCATTCGTGCTACAACTATACTACTAATATAGCTGCAATATGGCTCTACCACGTTAATTTTTTTAATAAAGATTTAATAAAGAATTATAATAATATCCTCTAGATCGAATTTCGTTCACGGCGGTCAGTCTTAACGGGGACTAACAACAACAGGACAGGATTATAGGGCAGGTACAATCCAATTACTGATTTTGGCATGACCCGGAATTCGAATCCGGGATCTGATGATTACCAGTCACGCTTACGACCACTGGAGCAACGAGGCAGTCAAGAAGCACTATAATGCGAAGTAGGTTGTTGAATTACATTCGCTCTTGTAATCGAAACTCCCCTGTCACAAACTCGTCGTGTGGCATGGGAAGTAGTGAGGAAAGGAGGCAGAGACGTAGTGTGGCAACAATATATGCTGCACGTAATTCTCGTCATCATGCCCATCGCTTCCTATTTTATCGGTTTTTGGGCGCGTGTCAAAGGACTGGCAATATGAGCACGTGTGGCCAGCCACACAAACGCGCGAACTCTATCCGAATCGAGCGCTCGTTACGGAAGCATTGTTCTATTGCAATGAATAGATGTCATCCACAATCTTCGTTGGTAAGGACGATGACGTATATTTCTTTTTACGGTCTATACTAAATATGCATACAGCGCTCACGCTGCCACATTTCGAACATCCATTGTGTTGCAAACGAAAACGTCTCAGTGCGGAGGTTCGCGATTCATTGTGCGAGTAGAGCAGTGTGTACGCAGAGAGGGCAATATCGCGGCAGAGCGAAGAGTAATACGATAAGCAGTGCACGGAGCATAGTGTGGCAGAGCCATAACATATGAAGGAAAAACATCAATATGTTTTTCCTTCATATGTTTTACGTGGTAGAGCCATGCTGCAGCTATATTAGTAGTATAGTTGTAGCACGAATGGGTCGGCTCGACCGGGGAAGGACCACATTCTCACAGAATACCAGCGTAAAATAGCAGCTTAATACTGCTGTGTTTCGTGTGGTGAGCGAGACCGGAGACCCTTTTTACTGGAAAGGAGGCATTCCACCTTAGTCCTCACGGCTGACAACGCATCTGCATTATGATTCTTTATTGAGGATAGATGTGGATGTCTATGGATCACAGCAACCACTTACCATCAGGTGGACTGTGTGCTCGTTTGTCACCCTATCCTATAAAAAAATATGTTTTTTTATAAAATTGAAGTGTCAAATAAGCTAACAGTCCACCGGATTGGAAGTGGCTACTGCAACAGTGCGATCAAATCAAAACAAAAATAACTGCAGTCCATAGACACGTGCAACTAATTTAAAATAGAATTCTACGTTGTCACTTTACAGCCCGTAGACTTTTTATGCCATTCGGATCGGAACATAGTAGGGCAGGCACTGCTGCATTTAAGAGTGTCTTACGTACTCTGATGCAGTCCTGGGCAGAAAAGAAGTCGTACCACTTAGTTAATGTTTCATTATAATGAAGTATTTTTTAATTCACACCCATATATTTGCAGGAGGAAATAGACCGCTTAGAGCCACCAGACGCGTTCGTAGTCATATACTCAGTTGTAGATAAGGCGTCGTTCCAAAAAGCGGAACAGGAACTAGCCAGGCTGATGGACAGCGATATGCTCAGATCTAGACCAGCATTATTGGTCGCCAATAAGATAGATCTAGCGAGAAGTAGAGCCGTGTCTACACAGGGTAAGTGGATTTCTTATTATCCTTTATATTAAGTCTTCTTAATTTAAGATTTTTTATAGGAGTAACAACTGAACACACAGTCCATTTGATGGTAAGTGAATACTGTGACCCATAGACATCTAACATCGATTAAAAATAAAATACAAATGCGATTTCACAATAAGAAATAAATAAATAAATATAGCCTTGGCAGCTCAGGGGTTGAGCGCTCGCTGTAAATTTCACAGTACGCGAACAACCCGAGTTCGATCACCGCCGGCACCATTGAAATTGTTAATTGCAATTTTAAGTGCTGA
Organism: Parnassius glacialis; assembly: GCA_033319125.1. Classification (NCBI taxonomy): domain Eukaryota; kingdom Metazoa; phylum Arthropoda; class Insecta; order Lepidoptera; family Papilionidae; genus Parnassius; species Parnassius glacialis. The sequence continues at coordinate 38,384,124 of JAVANC010000018.1, forward strand.
TTTACCACGTGTTCGGTGGTGAAGTAAAATGTGTCGTATATCGTGTCATGAATGAAGATCGAAACCTGCATGTCTGAGAAATAAGAGAAAAATATTTCGAAGACATATAAAGTCCGCCAACATGCATTGGGGCAGCGCGGCGGACATTTCCTTGGCCTAAAACCCTCTCAGAAATGAGAAGAGATCTGTGCCCAACAGTGGAACGTATATAGGCTACTATTACGTATATAGGGACGTATAATACTTTAAATAAATATAAATATAATAAATCATATATACAAATAAAAATGACAAAATAGGGTGATTGAGTCTCCTTCGCCGATGTCTGAGTTAAATTTTAATTATACTAAAGGGCAACTCCATACAAATCCCTTCTTTCACAATGGCAATCATTAAAAATGCTAATAAATAAAATTAGGTCTAAATATTAAAAAACGTTGGGAAGCGACAAATTTATTTCCTCGCCATTTTCTCCGTTTAAGGAGCAAATTGACTTAAATTGATTTCCCAGGCGAGTTTCTCACAAACATAATTACGCCCATACATTTCGTGATGAAGTAATTCTATGTAGAAATTTACGCTTCGCTATAAACGATTTCTTAACTACAGCTAAAATGTGTGTGTTATTAGAAATTATCTTACTTCTGATGTAATAAATATTTTTTTTTATAAAGAATAAGGGTGACAAACAAGCAAACAGTCCACGTGATGGGAAGTGGATGCTATGCCATAGACATCTACATTTATGCTCAGTTAGGAATCAAAATGCAGATGCGTTGTCACCCCTGAGGACTAAGATGGAATGCCTCGTTTCAAGCAAACAGGGTATCCATTGCTCTACACTCATCATACAAACACAGCACCATTAAGCTGCTATTTAACCTCGGTGACGTACGTGGTATAGCCATGCTGCAGCTATATTAGTAGTATAGTTGTAGCACGAATGGGTCGGCTCGACCGGGGAAGGACCACGCTCTCACAGAATACCAGCGTAAAATGGCAGTTTGACACTGCTGTGTCATATGGTGAGTGTAGAGAACCGAAGACCTATTTTACTGGAAAAGAGGCACTCCATGTTAGTCCTCACGGGTAACGAGGCATCTGCAATTTGATTATTTATTGAGGATAAATGTAGATGTCTATGGGTCACAGCAATTGACCCTTAGGTAACTGTGTACTCGTTTGTCACCCTATCTTATAAAAACACATTAATAGATTTAGTACGCAAACAAGCAGCATCACAGCCTATCTGCTTACCCATGTGACACTGGGCAGCCTCTCAGCAACACAACCTTCGCTTGAACTAGAAGAATTATCACAACGGACTGAATAATTATACCAAATACTACTAATAGGATGACTCATTACGTTATTCCTCTGAGCCTTACTTTATACTGCTAATACGAGCGTAAGATTAGAATTCTACCCTCATTTCTTCGTCACCCATTCATCCATTACAGCCAATTAATATCCAATGTTTAAAATAGGCCTCACCTTTGACTTTCCATAAGGGGGATATTTGCCGTTGATGACACGTTTGACAACAGTGGGCCACCACAGTCTTTCAATTTGTCGTTATTAGGAAGAAGCTACTGCCCATTTCCTGGTCATTTTCTACCGACTTCAAAAAGGAGACGGTATAAGTACCGTCTCCTTTCGACTGTATTATTTTTCATGTGTGTTACCTCATAACTTTTTACTGCGTGAACCGATTTCGATGATTCTTTTTTTATTTGAAAGCTGGTGCTTCATATGTAGTGTGATCAAGGTCTGACCAATAGTTGTTGAGTTATTATTAATAATTTATATTGAAGTCGGTTGCACAAAATTTTTAATTTTAAATTATATTATCATTCTCCCTGTCACCTTTTACAACACCCAAATAGGACAGTGGATATTTTTACACCGCCACTACACGGCGCACTCACTTCTTCGTATTTTATTTTCAACCTGCATTCCTAAAAGTATATAATAAATTTTTGTTTGCAGATGGTAAATGTCTCGCGTGCACATACAAAGCGAAGTTCATAGAAGTGTCAGTGGGTATAAACCACAACGTTGACGAGCTGCTAGTTGGAATCCTGAACCAAATTCGCCTCAAAAAGCAACAGTATTCGGCGGAGGGAGGGAGGGAAACCTCACCGGCTCACTGGTACAAATCGAGGGGCGTAGTCCGAGCAAGCATGAAAGCGAGGCAGATGCTCACCTGGATATTCGGTAAGGAGGATTCCAAATTCAAAAACTGTGAGAACTTGCACGTCCTGTGAGTGGAGAGTGATGGACCTGTGTTCGTTTAGAGTGCGGTTTAAAAACAGTCTTGTATAAGTGTAGAACACAGGTGTTATAAGTAATTTAGAATATTTAAGTCAATATTTATAGTATTTTTAGATGTAAGATAATGTTCGTGTATGTTAATACGACCAATGGAAAGTTCTAGAAAGTAATACGATATGACAAGCGCCTCTTTAATTCAAATATCTTTTTTTATCAATGATACTTGATGTCAATAAAATTCTAATGGACATGGTGAGCAACCCGTGTTATATCCCCTCCGCCTCAGTGTATATTTTGTGATCATAATATTTTAGTGACCGTTCGGTGGCGGTGTAAAAACAACCACTACACCAAATTGTAGGTGTTGTATGAGGCAACAGAGGGAAACAAGTCAGGATATTGTCAGCGTTTTCCTAATAATAACTGGAAATAAAAACTGCCGTGACCAACCCGCCTGCCAAGTGTGGCTATAATAGGTAATATCCCCGTTATGAGGTATTTTGTGAGGAACTCCATGTTCAGCAGTGGACTTTGATTGGCTGTAATGATTGAATAAAAAATAATTTATAATTTTATTCGTAAGCCTCGTTTAGATACTCGCCGTGTATATACGAATAGGCACGAGTACGTATACGCAAACGCCTTGTTCGGGTGTTCTCGATACTCGCACCGAATATTCGCCTGTTCTCCACTCGATGGCGGTTTTTTTGCACGAGTTAAAGGAATGCTCGTGTGTATTGTTGTCGATGTTTATGTACTTGTCATTATTTGCTTGATCTGTGAACTATAATTTTAATATAATTACATACTCTTAGGATTATATCTTTTAGATTTATTGATAAATTACTGCTGTATTTCTCTTGATTCGAATAATATTATATCGTATCGACGTATCGATACGATATAATATTATTCGTGTTTATGTACTCGTCATTATTTGCTTGATACGTGAATTTTAATTTTAATTTACTTAGACAATCTAACGTTATAAGTTTCTCTAATACCTTTCTTTGAGAAAATACATTAAAAAAATATAAGCATGTACTCGGCTCAGCTGAAATTATAAATTTCAGAAGAGCGTAACTACTTTTATATTCTACGTAATACTAACTATTTGCACTACTGCCGTCTTGTCATCTTTTTTCATTTAAAATATTAGTGAGTCTATAAAAGTTAAGTGGATATAATCTTGTAGAAACGATAAGTACGTCATTTGTGTTTAAAAAATCTACATTGAATGAATACAGACGATGTAATGAAAAATGAAGATGTAATGTAAACGCGTCGTACTCTTCCACGAATAACTCGGCGAGTTATTTGGCTAGTTGCTTGTCCGATAATCTAAACGTGCTAGTAGTTTTGATAACATTGTTCTCTGTGTACATGTTTTTAAAGAAGCGTTTGTCTAAAAATATAAAAAAATGCCAAAGATATAATCCTTATATTTGATTTTTTTTCAGTTAATGTGCCAATTTTTGAGAGAATTTTAAATACATACTATTAAGATTATAGCTTTTAGATTTATTGATAAATTACTGCAGTATTTCTCTTGATTCGAATATTATTATATCGTATCGACGTATCAGCAATAGTAAGTACAGTTTATTAGCTAAGTTGGAGTATAATAAGCTATATTTGATGTAATATTTGTAATATTTACTGGACCATTTAATGTGTAAAAACAATATCATAAAGTGTTTGAATATTAAAATAATCATAAAAAATATATTGTAATCTTGTCTTCAAGTACGCAATTAAAGTAATATCTAAAATAATAGAATATGAAATAAATTAATTAGAATTTAAATTACGATTTTTTAATACAAAAAATTAAAAGATTTATCGGCAACGTTTGTATTTCCCTTTGCTCTATGATTTTAATTATGCTGTTATTATTACAATTATATATTTAAAAGAAAATCAATCTTACCGATTTAAATGTTTTAAGCCATTATGAAATATATTTTTTGTGAGTTAATTATTTTGTTTATATTCCTATAATTCGGAATTGTATACCAGGGTCCACAATATTCCTTCCATTTGAAATAAAACTAACCTTCATAATATTTAGATCCATCCAGATCAAACTTTTTAAGAATATTTTTCACACGGTACTTTTTAAGTAACGAATACATTATTTACAGTAGGTAAATAGAGTAACCTTCATTCCTAAAATTACTAAAACTAAATAAAAAGGTAAATAAAGAAACATTCGTAATTAATAATTCTCAAAACACTAATTATATAAAAAATATATCAATAAATTTGATTCATATTTTAAGTATTTGTACCTTTATGGAAAAAAAACACTTTTAATCTGTTCCTTGTCATTAGTATGTATATAAAATGCGGTTGCACCAAAGGATTTGATACATTAGAATTCTATTAAAATAAATAATATTAAAAAATGTTAACGTGATATTACACTTTTTTATTGATTTTAATAGTTTTTGTATTTGCATAATGTCCCTCACAAGTCGAAGAGTAACGAATATTTCTGGCTTCAGATGTCTGGTTGCGATTACATCTAAATAACTAAATTAAAAAGCTCTTATCATTAATTCTTTTTAATTTGTTCGTGTGGTTGCTGCATAGGAGAATCCTCTAGGTGCCTCATATCCCATACAAAGCGATCGTAAAACGACAAACATAACTTTTAAAATGAATTACATAGATTAATGAATAACCAACCTGCTAGACATGAGAAAGTCATTTGTGCAGCAGCCCGATGTTTTAATAAATCTTAGTAAATGGGCCATTGTTTTTAACTAATTCGTCTATTAATTTAAGAAATATATACAAATACATATCAAAGAACAAAGGTTTGGACATATGATATTTGTTTTCATAGGGATATTAATTATCTTTAAAAAAAATATTTTTACCTAATAACGAGAATTAATTATGGTGGAAATATTCTCACTACTCCTACCATTACACTACCGTTAGAGAATCCACTATTCAATATCATCTCGTGGGTGTAGTAAGGGGCGACAGAGGGAAATTAAACATATTAGAGGCAGCAGCAGCTTACTGATGACTACGCAAAAGTAATAAAAAACCGATTCTAACTCAAGCGTGACCAAAATAGCAAATCACCCTTCGAGGCAATCTATGGGGAAGGCCAATGTTCAGTAGTTGACTGTTGATAAGCTGAAATTAATAAATTAATAAAAAAAGATGTTGAAGATCTCAATTGCAATATACGTTAAAGAATGGCATTAATATTTGCTAAGATTAAGGATGTAAAGACAGCCTTGGCTCGAGGTATGTCTGTGCTCTTCAAAATTTAAAAAAAAAATTGTATGATGACTCGAAGCAGTGCCTTTTAATTATTAAAAACTTTGTAAAATATCTACATGGTTTACTATTAGTTATTTGTTAGAGTTTAGTAAATTGTCTACCCTTTTAGTCGTTGTATTAAATATGTTTAAGAATAATATATCAAAGTGTTTTGTTGCTTTTTACTCGATAAATAACTACTGAATTTTATGGTAAAGTTAAAGTGAATTTTTACATGTTTAAAAGGAATTACATTTTGTTCTATGTTATCGTAAAAATATGTAATTCACTAAATTAAATAAATCGGTACTTTGTAATGAAGTATTTATTCAATTTTTTTTATATTTTGTGCCATAACTTAAATAAATATTGTAAATATATAACTTCAACAGTGCATAATTTTAATTATCTTGCATTTTAATATTAAATATTTACTATCTCATTGAAAAAAAAAATAGTCATATCTTAAATGGTGTATTATTTTAGTATTAGCGTCTTTTTATACTATAAATGTTATGAAAATGTAATTCGTATCTGTAAGAAAAACATTAAATGTATTCTTTCAAGTGTATTATTAACTGTAAAGATAATTTATAAAGAGCTTGGAACTGTATGAGACTTATTTCGAACCAAATAGTAGTGTCTGGACTATACATGTTGCATACGAATATATTTATTGTCAGATACTAAGAGATCATCCACCGTTGTGAAATACATCTTGCGAAACTTTAATATATTAAGCATAAAAATTTAAATAAATTGGAAAGTTATTGTATAGTTCGTTCATAAGCAATCGGTTGAAAATTGTCTGAATACAGTCTGTTAATAAACAGGACGAGAGCGATAATAATTAGTCGCTAACATTTTTAACTATATTAAAAAGAAACATTAAGAAGAAACTAAGAATTTATTACTAGAATTGATTAATGAAGTTTGTGAACTTAAATGTAAAACTTCCCGTAGCTAAATTTTTGTAAGTTTAATATAATAGTTTATTTTCTGGCAGGTCTTTCATTATTTGCTCTTGCTATGGATATTTATACAGGACATTTCATGTAATATCATTATGTTATAGTTAGTATTGATGTGTATTTATTGTAAATAAAATGATTGACAATAAATTTGATAATTGTACGTTGTTGTGTTATTGTAACCCTAATTCAGGCCACGTATTAAATATGTAGATTAAATGTGTGGTGAAAGAACGTAAGCTTGGCTTATGAAAATACCAAATAACATCGTAACGTGGGGCAGATTTGAAAATAATGTTTTATGAAAATTGTCAGGCTTCTTTATGTTTACATCAGTTATAGTTTAAGTTGGACTTGCACCAACTAAAACACATGTTTTAGTCGGTGCAAGTCCTCGTAATTCATCGTCGCTGACAAACCATGACAAATAAACGAGAAGCAAGAGGTAATATTGACCATTTAGTGGCGCTGTAAGAATGCACTACCCAGACACACTACAGAGCAAAACAAACCAAGAGATGGGCTGCAGCGATTTCCTAGTAACAACCAACCAATCCGCCTGTTAAACGTGGCAACTATGGCAAATATTTACCCTATATGGCAATCTAGGGGGAGGTCTACTAGCTAAAAGGTAATATTCAAACCAGAGAGGAGGACAAGCGTCTATTGTGGTAGCATTTGAGAACTGTCTCATAATATTGATGTGTTCACTGAGTCCCTAGACTTACGAAACATTTGAATTCGGAAGAAGCTCAAAACTCAAATAATTCTGATAATAATAAGATTGACAATTTTTATTATTAAATTCAGAAACACGAATCATATAAAAGGGATCAGTAAGCTGGAGTGACAATGGGCCGGCGACATAGTTCGAAGAACCGACAACCGATGTGGAAGAAAGGTTCTGGAGCGGCAGTCTCGTACTGGTTAGCAAAGTATAGGGCGATCCCCCACTAGATGGAGTGACGACCTGGTAAAAGATGTAGAAAGAGCTTAGAGGCTCTATGCGTTGTAGAAATAGGCTGCAGCTATATTATAGTTGTAGCACGAATGGGTAGGCTCGTCGGGGAAGGGCCATGCTCTCACAGAATACCCAGAAAACCGGCGTGAAATAGCAGTTTAACGTTGCTGTGTTTCTTATGGTCAGTGTAAAGAACCGGAGATCCTTTTTCCTAGAAACGAGACTGTGCATTCAATAAAAATGTCCAGCAGTAAAAGTTTAGGTGCCGATAATCATCAGGTAGACAGTAAGTTCGTTTGTCCCTTTAGTATTATAAAAAAATATAATAAATACCTACTTCAAGTAAAGTACAAGTTCATCGATTAGCGATGTACTATAGGTTATCGCCCTATTTCATAAATTGCATAACGTGGATAATATTCTAAAACTGAGTCAGTTTTGAATACGGGCAGCTTTCCATAAATCTATTTAAAGAATTTTTTTATTACAAATTATACCTATGTTATTTTTTCAAAAATAATGATTTGTAAATAACTACGTATTTACTTATTGCTTTGAAGTCATTATATTTCTCCAAGTTTAAAGTTATCTGTGGTTAAATTAGTACTTTAAAATTTTGTTAATAATCCTGGATATCGAATTGCTAAAGAAATTTTTATATTATGGGTGAAAAAAACAAACTGAATATTATTTAATTTTTTTTTAAAAAGAGTAACCAGATTCAATGATTAAAAAAAGCTGACTTGAAATGAGAATCATACCAACTAGTAGAGCAAAAATATAGTGACTATTTTAATAAACCAGTCGATTGGGTCTACGATAAGTATATAATCCCTCGAATGAATAATGTCCTCCAGACCGAGTTGCGGTCACGGCGACCAGTCGCAACGGAGCTTATCCATAGGTGCAGGACAGGATTATAGTTTACGAGTGTGCACTAGTGAGTAAGCACAAGTGTACTCAAACAAACAGTATTTCATGCCGGCGCACTGGAAGAAAATAAATAAAAAAAAGTATTTCATGCCGGCACACCGCTTGCAACTTTACAAGGTTCGGTCTCACATGGAATACTGTTGTCATCTCTGAGCCGACGCACCCCAGTGCCAGCTCCTCCCACCTGTCCGCATCCAGCGCATAGCGGCTCATTCGTCGACGACCGAGTACTTTCTGATCGGCACGATTTACTGGCGCAGCGAAGAGATGTTGATGATGAAAATTCTATCGCATTTATCACTGACTATTTTACACGGGTAATTTTATGGGATGGTTACTTTTATTGCCCAGGGATAAAAATCTGTAATACCTACTCCCAGTTCCATGTGACATACACTATATTATAACTGCGGTTTACATTTCGCAAGATGTACTACTAAGGGAGTAGTTTATCAGCTGGTTTGACTCCCTTTCTGCCCAGAGGTCTTTCTGGTTAGGTCACCTAGCCTCTTATCTTTTTCTTTGTAATACTCGACCTGCCTGCCAAGCGTAGTAAATCTTCCCTATGAGGCAAACTATGGGAGAGTCCTATATTCAGCACTGGACTTTTATAGGCTGTAACCATAGACCACTAACAAATAAACTGGATACACAATCAGTGACAAAAATATCCTTACCAAATGAGCGCCCACTCGAACATTTGGGTGCGCTTTTAATTTGTACGTAGCTTTGTGAATACAACTTTAGGAAATGCATTTAAGGTTGAATTTATATTAATGAAAATTTATTTCAACTAGAATTACGTTAAAGGAATTGGCGACAGTTTTAGAGAACTTTTGCATGGGATTGTGTATCTATTGTACGTGGTAGAGCCATGTTGCAGATATATTAGTAGTATAGTTGTAGCACGAATGGGTCGGCTCGACCGGGGTAGGATCAAGATCTCACAGAATACCAGCGTAAAATAACAGCTTAACACTGCTGTGTTTCGTAAGGTGAGTGTAGAGAACCGGAGACCCTTTTCACTAGGAAAGAGGCATTCCATCTTAGTCCTCACGGGTGACAACGCATCTGCATTTTGATTCGCAAACAAAGATAGATGTAGATGTCTATGGACTACAGCAACCACTTACCATCAGGTGGACTGTGTGCTCGTTTGTTACCCCATCCTAAAAAAATCTAGTTTTTTATTAGTGATCGATGGCTGTAACGAACAATGGATCACCATAAAATAGAATATTTTTTCATAATGAGAATCATATTTATATATTTCATAGATGATATATTTCATAGATGATAGCTACGTAAATAATAAAGTTCTATTATGTCCTATCCTGTGGGCAAACGAAGTAAAATATTATTGCAAATCAATTTTATTCAATATAGACAATATAAATGTGTAATTCTTATTGAAAGTAATTTTTCACTTTGATCTAGTAAGGATTAAAACCGCTGTTTTGAGAATAACCGGCAAGAAACCTATCGGGACTTATTTTCCTGCTAGGTTTTTGCTTTCCAGGTAAAATAGGTTATGCAATTATTTATAACAGTCATTATATACGAAACAGCGTGAAAGCGACACCTCATTCCCAAGGGTTATTATCATGTTATAATTTATATCATAATAACCCTTCATACAAAGTCCTGTGTAATAAAATATTTCAATTTTGTAATAGAGAAACCTTTCTGCCGCTAAATAACAGTACGTACAATTTTTTTTTCATTGACTACGGTAGCCACTTACCATCAGGTGAATTTACTGTTACTTCTATTTAAAAAAAATACTATGTACAAACTAATGATGACGATTAATTAAGCTTTAAAATATCTTTTAATCGATATTGAATTGAGATCAAGATTAATTAAGGTCATTGCCCTGTCTATATTTTGCAGGGAGCCAGGCCGATGAAGCCGAATCCCAATTAACGCAATATGAGTAATTTCAGTTTCGCAATATGAGAAGTGATGGCCTCTGTTATTTCGGCCATCGATCTTCGGAACGTTTCTTTTTATTGCCATTACAGCCTATAAAAGTCCACTGCTGCACAAAGGCTTCCCCAATAGATTAACTCTTAAGAAACATTTTGTCACAGTTGCCACGTTTGGCAGGCGGGTTGGCGACTGCAGTTTTTCTGCAGCTGCCCACAGCTTGCCACCTCCTGTTTCAGTTTTCCTTTGTCGTTTACGACATTCACGGGCGATATGGGGTAGTGGTTATTTTGACACCGTGACTACAACATTTAAAAAGGTGTTTATATTGGTTATAACATTTAACTCTTTAAAAACTCGTAATTTTGAACTAACCTAACATTGTAGGGTTGCACCAGACCATTTTATGACGTTGTAGAGCCATGTTGCAGCTATATTAGTAGTATAGTTGTAGCACGAATGGTCGGCTCGACCGGGGTAGGGCCACGCTCTCACAGAATACCAGCGTAAAATGGCAGCTTCACTGGAAAAGAGGCATTCCACCTTAATACTCACGGGTGACACTTTATTGAGGATAAATATGGATGTTTATGGGTCACAGCAACCACTTACCATCAGATGGACTGTGTGCTCGTTTGTCTTAACAAAACCATTCTAAGTTGGGTACGGTATCGGCACATCCCGCTCGACCAATCACTTATATACGCCAATGTTTAATGAAGCTATCATTATGATTATTTAATTAATCAAATTTTTTTTGCTTACTGCACTGACTGCTTAAAGCACCAATTTATTCTTGCATTGTCTTATTGCATTACATTCCAATGGATTTTGACATAATTGCTACTCTTAGCAGGTGAATTGGCAAACGCAGTTTTTTTATTTAAGTTGTTGTCAGGAAGATGCTGCTGCCTCCTGTTATAGTTTTCCTCTGTCGCCTCTAACAACTCCCACAGGACACAGTGGAAATCATGGTTAGGCATATCCTCACCCCATGTCGCCCCATGAGCGGGGTAAAAATATTTTTACTCCACTTCCACTTCTTGTAGGTATTTTTATCTTGAAATAAAATCACAATTCTTAATTTAAATATTTACTCAATGTGACCGTAATCAAAAACAATGATGTAACTCCTGTGTACGTAAGTAATAAACGGTTTCGAGATTTTAGAGAGTTTTGTACGTGGTAGAGCCAAGCTGCAGCTATCTATATATTGACCGGGGAAGGACCACGCTCTCACATAATACCAGCGTAAAATAGCAGCTTAACACTTCTGTGTTTCGTATGATGAGTGTAGAGAACCGGAGACCCTTTTTACTGGAAAAGAGGCATTCCATCTTAGTCCTCACGGGTGATAACGCATCTGCATTTTGATTCGCAAACGAGGATAGATGTAGATATCTATGGGCTACAGCAACCACTTACCATCAGGTGGATTGTATGCTCGTTTGTCACCTTGTCCTATAAAAAAATTAAATTGTTCCAGATATTTAGAATTATTTTAGATCTAATTGTAACCGATTCCAGAAATTCAATTGGAGTAAAAAGGGGTTTACTACTTTTCTGAATGTTTCTGCTTATGGACGATGTACTGGAGACTTTCGGCTATTGAAGGAACGGGGAAGATCTTTCAACGCCTAAAGGGTTGAGCCAGGTAAGTGGCTAATTATCTTTGCTCTTTAGGATAGTACAGAACCTCCTTATTTATAGCAGAGTCGTTCAGATACTTCGATAGCTTAATTTAGGCTTATATATTATACGTGGTAGAGCGATGCTATATCTTTATAGTACTAGCATGAATGAGTTGGCTCGACCGGGTAAAGAAAACGCTCTTACAGAACACAAGAGTAAAACAGCCGCTTAATGTTGCTGTTTTCCGTATGGTGAGTGTAGAGGACCGAAGACCCTTTTTACTGGATATGCAGCATTCCATCTCAGGCCGTCTTAGTGACAACGTATCTGCATTTTGATTCTTCATTGAGGATAGATGTACATGTCTATAGGCCACACAGCATCCAATTACAAACAGGTGGACTGTGTGCTCGTTTGTCACCCTTAGTCAGTAAAAAAGGCTTGGGTTATTGTGCGATCCTTATCAGATATTATAACACGACAATAGCGTCGTTATAAAACCAAATATGAAATTTTTATAGACAATTTTTAGAATTTACATGTATTCTGTACATCTCGAAAAGGATTTATGAGACATAGTTCTATAAACTTTTAAAAAAATGATTAAATTGTTCCATTCAAACAGCTCATTTGTTATTTCAATTAGGTATATATATATATATATATATATATATACCTAATTGAATTGAATACTATATATATATACTGATTTTAATTGTGTAATAGATAGCACCACAGGTGATTCCTGTGGTCAGAGAGAATAGAGCTATTGTAAAATAACTTTAACTTCTACCTGAATCATCATCATCATCATCATCATCATTACAGCCCTTCACAAGTCCACTGCTCGACATAGGCCTCCCCCAAGGAATGCCACAAAGCACTGTCCTGAGCCACCTGCATCCATCGACTTCCTGCATGTCTTACCAGGTCGTCACTCCATCTAGTCGGGGAGGGGACACCCAACACTTCATTCACCGGTACGAGGACGCCACTCGAGAACCTTTTTTCCCCATCGGTTGTCGGTTCTTCGAGCTATATGGGCGGCCCATTGACACTTCAACTTACTAATCCGTTGGGCTATGTCAGTCACTCTAGTTCTACTGCGGATATCCTCATTTCTAAGTTTATCACGCAGAGAAACTCCGAGCATAGCCCTCTCCATAGCTCGCTGAGCAATCTTCAAATTCCTCGTCCAGCCAGCAGTGAAGGACCACGTCTCAGTTCCATAGGTCATCACTGGCAACACGCACTAGTTGTATAGTCTCGTTTTCAAGTTTTGACGTATACCTGAATTAAACACCAACTTAATAAAAAAATAACCAGATACAATAGCTGAATAAATATTTTACTTTAGAGTGACACACACATCACATCACATGCACATCTTTACTATTACTGTTGCTTGGGAAGAAAAGAACTCTTCGTGGTGGCGGCAAAGACAAAGTATTTTGTCCCGTGAGTTTCGTAAGAGGTGACTATGGCGGTTTACAATCTTGTTTATGCCAGACGTAAAATTTCCAGACGTGCGATAGGCATCAGTGCCGAAGTTACGAGATGTCATGCGTTCGTTTGCATCATCTAAGGGGTACTAATGTCCTAATGGGTTTTGAACTTTGGGGTCTTCATAATGGCCTGGGCTTTCTCTCGCAGGACAGGTTTTTTTTCTAAAGGATAAGGGTGACAAACGAGCACACAGTCCACCTGATGGTAAGTGGTTGCTGCGACCCACAGACATTACATCTATCCTCTATTACAAATCAAAATGCAGATGCTTTGTCACCCGTGAGGACTAAGATAGAATGCCTTATTTCCAGTAAAAAGGGCCTCTGGCCACCTGCACTCACCAAGCGAAACGCAGAGGTAAGCCTCTACTTCACGCTGGTATTCTGTGAGTTCATGGTACCACCCCGGTTCGAGCCGGCCCATCCGTGTGACAGCAAAAGCTGCCTCGTGGCTCTACCACTATTAAGGTGTCTCAGGAAGTGTTGGAGGCGTCTGACATTGCGATCGTCAATTCTTTTTTTTTTGTTTATAAGATAAGGGCGACAAACGAGCCACCTGATGGTAAGTGGTTGCTGTGGCCCATAGACATCTACTTCTATTCTTGATTATGAATCAAAATGCAGATGCGTAGTCACCCGTGATGACTAAGATGGAATGCCTCTTTTCAAGTAAAAAGGGTCTTCGGTTCTCTACACTCACCATACGGAACTCAGCAGTTTTAAATTGCTCTTTTACGCTGGTATTATGCGAAAGCGTGGTCCTTCCCTGGTCGAGCAGACCCATTCGTGCTACAACTATACCAGTAATTCAGCTGCAGCATGGCTCTACCACGTTATTCACTTAACAAGCTTGAAAATTTAGCCAAATTCTTTCTAAAACCGTAGGTAGTGTCCAGCAGTTTTATTAGCTAATGAGGAAAAAAATACACTACTTAATTTATTAGGTAAGCTATATTTAGGAAAGCTAACTTTGTCTTCTTGCCCTTATACCAAGTTGTTTGGGGTCGGTATAGCATGTCTTCATATTCCATTCTATTAGCCGTCACCTTCTCACTCACTCTTTTATTACGCATTTCATCGCTATTCTCTTTTCTTAGGCCTCCCTCTACTCTTATATCCATCCACTTTCATAGCCATCGTTCTTCCTGTTACCTGGTTTACTTCCCTTCACATAATATACCCATACCACACTAGCCTATTACTTCTCAAATTTTCCATGACTGGGGTCACTTTCAAACTGCCTCTGATAAATAAATTTTTGACTTTATCTAATTTCGTCACCCCACACATTCATCTTAACATCTATCTAACACTGTCTATTTCGTAGCCCAGCTAGGATCCATAAAATATAACAGGTCTTATGATCGTCTTTTAGATTTTTCTATTAGACTTAAAAGAAAACCGCAGATCGCAAGTTCCAGTGACCTGAGGCAATTTTATCCATCTCGCATTCTATTCCTTTCGTTTATATTTAGGAAAACTATATATATCAGAAGTAAAACAAAGTTAATAAAGCACGGTATTCTAGATAATGTTACCGAAATGCAATGCTACATGTAAACCCCTGGGTAGTGAAGTATAAAATTCACGTGCCGACCAACGCGCTCGTCGTTGTCGGCTCGTTTATCAGTAGTCGGTGGATCAAAGGTGTCTCGACTTTGAGTCACACTTTCCCCTTCCCTCGGCTTCAGCTAGATACACAGCCTCGTTGTTGTTGTCAGTTTACTAGTGTTGTGGTAATTTGTATTCGCATATCTGCATTTCTGGTGTAATATTTAATCCAATATCATTGATAATCTGCTATTTAAATTTTAATCAAAAGTAAAAGCTGGCTTTCAAGAAAGAACAAATTTAAAATTGTACACTGTACCGAGATAGTTCCTGCCAAATGATCTCGAAAAACACTGACCTCTATATATACAAGTATGTTGGACTGGCTATACCCTACGAAATGTTTGTGCTGTTTTGAAGCGCCGCCATTGTTCCTATCGGGAACTAAAATTGACATAATATGCTAAAATCTGTTGTGTTGTTTGAACCGTATCTCTGTATTTTAAACTTTTAAACGAAACAAATGAAAGTATTTTGTTTCTCGTTATATTATAAAAATTACTTTTAGCAATAATGAGAGTGTGCGTAATTTGTAAAACTCGTTACAAAAGGAAAGTAGTATAATATTCCACAAGTACGTGAGTTTACAGCTAATATTATAAAAATTAAACTATCTGATAATATAGGTACTTAAAAATGTGTTACTAATCTTAATATCGTAGTGTAGAAAGGTTAATTAAGTAGACAAATTTTGTAGTTAGGAATAATACTCAATTCGTTTACACGAATTAATTATCCAACGAGTCAAGGATAAACTAGTAACGGAATACGACGAGCGCACCGTTCCGCGTCAGAGCCAAGGCTGTCCTAACGGCGGCCGTTACGTCCGTTTTATACAAGCAAAATGGGCGCCACCGCAGGTGCAATGGCGCAGGTGTGCTGTGCACGTGTTGTTACAAGAATTCTGTCTAGCTACACCGACGCTGCCGCACGTGCAATGGTGTACCTGCCGTCATGTTTTAGAAACTATTCCACTTCTGATGTTTGAAACCACTCTCAAAAGTATTTAAATAGAAGAACATCACTCGTTAACAAACCCCGCTTACTATCAGGACCCTAATTACATGACAACACCAAAGTATGCAGACCAACAGCATCACTACCCATCTCAATGTACACAAGGCAGCCTCTCAGCAACACGACCTTCCTTGCCTACACTAGAAGAACTACTACACGAATAGAACCACATCCCTTGTCTTATTTGGGCAGAATCAGTGTAGAAGTAATGTTTTATCTCAACGGGCACAATAACGACATGAGACTCGTAGAACTACAGACTGTCGCCTCTCAGTCGCCCGTGCGATATTTTATACTGCCAAAATAAGTGGAAGACCACCACTCCACCTTCATTTGCTCATATTCTCTTCCACTTTTTTTGCTCTCTTTCCCAACAGTAGTTACAAACATGTTGGCTTTAAATTAGTGAGTTTTGATAAACAATAAAATTCAATAGCGTTGTCGAGTTCCTTGTCTATAATACTTATCGATGTTATTTTCTACCCATATCTGTTAACATCTAAAGTCGTCGACAATAGATAATTATCCAATGTTGCTGTTGTTATTCATTCACAAACTCTATAGTAAACATATTCAATATTGGCTACGTTTGTGTTGGAAAAACGCAAACGAAGTTATCTGAGAGTAAGATCAAAGAATAAGATTATTCAAGGGTTAGTTACTCCGGTGTAAGTGTAACATGGTATTTGGTCGAATCCACCCTTAATTACATATTTTTATTACACGGTTAAATAAGCGTGCCATAATAATATGGTATTCATTGATGAAATATTGTCCCGTAAAGGTCTTAGAACGATGCCATCTGAAGAGTTCGTGTTTCAATAAATGTTCCCTTGGTTTCAGAGCTTTGTAGAATATTTAGAGACGATGGCAGGAGACTTTGGATACTTGGAAGAGAGATAAAGCTTTAGTATGGAATACTAGTTGAGAAGACACTTTTGCCAAAGTATCTAGGTTAAAGCAGGGGCGGCATCAGAGGCAACTGACCAAGTAAGTAGCCCAAATGTGAATCTCTGAGAGATGAGCACATATTTGTACCATTTGCTGCAGAGACTATAGGTCCGTGGGGTTCACGTGCGTTAAAGTTCCTAAAAAAACTACCCGCGAAAAATCATTGCTGCTGGTGATTTTAGCTTGGAGCATAGCCACTCAGAGAGGAAAAGCAGCTGGCGTTCTTGGCATTATACCGCGAGGAGAAGGACTATGATACTTAATAGTTTCTGTTTGGTTTTGTTATTATAGTTTTTTTAATTGTAATTTAAATTTTGAAAATAAAATTGAATAACTGATAACTATGTAATTTAAAGTTTATATCTTGCTAGGTGGTTTTCGGCACATTGCTGATGCAAAATAAATAATTGTAGAAAATTCGTTTTAACTTCCAGTGTTATATTGTTTAATTAGGAATGATAATACATTTATTGAAATTGAATGATCTCTAACTTTCAAACGAATTGTCGGTACGATACGCGCGCCACCTAGTGTAAGTTGATTATACTATGCCTATAACCTTCGCGCAAGTGCAAGCAATAAGTTGACAATGTTTTACCGCAATCTGATGAACGGTATAGCAGTGCATAAAATACGAACAAACAAATTAATTCTCATACATTAGAGGATGTAGTTTATTCTGCGGACCGCGAAATCGAAAGGTCGTGGGTTCAAATCCACTATTCTAACACAACCAACCACTTCTAACACAAGCATTTTAAGCTTACCAGAAGTGGTTAAAGGTAATATTAGTAATGTTTAATAGCAGTACTAGTATTTAAAAAAAATATTTAAGCCTTGCCAATAAACCATCATACCCAGGGCCCCCGTAAGGGCTACTGGCGCCTGTGTACAATAAAGGATTTTGGCGCCCCTTAAGGCATTTTGGATCATGTTTTTTTATATATTTTTTTGAAGGTAGGTACGTGCTTGAAATAAATAATAATAATAATATTTTTATTCAGACTCAGTCCATAGAAATGTTAGTATAACAATAAAAATAATAATAATAATAACAATAATAAAAACTTAAGACTAGTGTTAGTATATAACTTCTTTTTCTTTATATTCATAACTTATCAAATTAACCATCCCGCGTACATTACATATATCTTACTTATTTAGTATTACATGTAGACTTAACCAATGCCTCATAATGGCCGAGTCCCACCTATCAGCAAGTGTGTTTAGGATGCTGTCGGTAGAATTACGCAGACGACTCAGTAACGAAGCAGACCTTTTACGAATAATGGCATGAAAGCCATCCGTGTGTGCCTCAGCGAACTTGGCAAAGGCACTACAATAACGCGGCAATCCCAACAGCACCCTGAATGCATTATTATATTAGACACGCAGGACGTTGTATGCCCGCTGCGTATATCTAACCCACAAGTTGCATGTGTAAAAGCACTGACAATACGCTTTTAAAAGCGTTACTTTTACTTTTTTAATACACCGTGCAAACTTGCGGGCCAGCATATTACAGCGAACAGCCAACGCCCTGCGTTCCCTTTCTATATCTAAGTCATCATTTAAGCCTTCTGTTACCCAGTGGCCTAGGTACTTAAATTTGACGACTCTCTTTAAAGGACTATCACAAAGTTTAACAGTAAACATGGTGATTTGCCTTTTAGTGTCTGAGTTAAAAACCATAAGCTCGCTCTTTGTTACATTATATTTGAGCCCATGGGTCTTTGCATAGGATTCACAGATCCCTAGCAGCCTTCTGAGTGCACCTATCGTGGGACTCAGCAGCACCATCGTCCAGCGTCATCTGCATAGCTTATATTATTTATACAAATTCTGTCTATAGAACAACCGACTTTAATGCTGCTGAGCTCCACAATCAACTGGTTTATGTATAGGTTGAAAGGCGTAGGCGAACTCAACCCTCCTTGTCTGACTCCACACTCCAGCCCATACCTCTCAGAAAAGCTACTACCGCTACTAATAAAGCAAAAAAGTGAACTTTAGAAGTCACATTTATTTGTAGACTAAAATATCAAAATGAAACAAACAGAATAAAATCATAACAAAATAAATTAAAATAAATTCTTGTTCACACCCATTTTAAAGCATTTACTTAACTAATGGGGTACAGATAGGTACGTTGTTTATAAATACTAGAAAATAACCCAAAACTAAAAATCACATCTTTTTTAGGAACAAATAGCAGAAATATTGCCTAATGTCTGCATATATATATATATATATATATATATATATATATATATATATATATATATATATATGCAGACATTAGGCAATATTTCATTTTCATTTTATTTTATATATAAGTACTACTTTCTACTAATACTTAGATATTTAAAAAAAATATGCAATGTGCTATGCAGATACTTCTGATAAAAAATACCTAGGTAACTTTGTTATAAACTCAAAAATGTTAGCTAGGTACAATAGAAAAATACAAAATGTAGCTATTATAGCAGCGATATTTTCCGAGACTTTCCTACTGCAAATTCATTAATTACATCGCTAAAATTTATACCATCAGAAATTTCTTGTTCAATCGCTAATATCGCTAGCCCAGACAATCTTTCTTAATAAATATTGTCGATCTTAAATAATGTTTAATGATTTTCAACTTTGAAAAAGATCGCTCGCCAGAAGCTACAGATACAGGTAATATCAGAAGAATTCTTAGTGAAATGCTTACGTTTGGAAAGGTGGAGATTAAATTGTTTTCAAATATATATTGTAAAATACTTCAGGGGTCAGTATCATCAGGTAATGAAAACAACTTTAACGCTTTATTCATTAAACAAATCATTGGAGTCTATATCCTCATTATCCTGATCTTTCAGTCGTTCTTCAAGAACATAACAATGTTTTAAAATATCCCTGTCACTTAATTTGAATATTTCATTAAAAAGTCCGAAAATATCATATATATATATATATATATATCTTTATATATAAAAAGTACGTGTCACGTTGTTTGTCCGCGATGGACTCCTAAACTACTGAACTGATTTCAATGAAATTTTTGGTCAATGTGCAGTTTGGTCCAACTTAAAAGATAGGATAGCTTACATCTCAATTTATAGTCGCAATACAATATTATTTTATTGAAAATTATTTGTCTATTATTTGACAGTCGCAATTATCTGTTAGCTCCAAACGATTCTGTCAGATGACGATATCTGTTGACTGGATTGAGTAAATATTTAATAGATGGCGCTATGTTAAAAATACAAACGTTTAATATAAGCTACAATATAGTAGTATAACCACCACGTGTTGCTGTAAGTATTCAACAGATAGAACAAAACGGATTTCAAAAAATTTTTGCAGACTGTGTGCAGTTTGGTCCAACTTGAGAGATAGGATAGTTTTTATCCCGATAAGTGACCTTCAATTTTTTTATTGCTAATTTCAGGAGTTTTTTTGGGAAAGCAAATGGTCGTTCGGAAAGGGCAGAACAACGTCTGCCTGGTCAGCTAGTATATATATAAAAAGTACGTGTCACGTTGTTTGTCCGCGATGGACTCCTAAACTACTGAACTGATTTCAATGAAATTTTTGGTCAATGTGCAGTTTGGTCCAACTTAAAAGATAGGATAGCTTACATCTCAATTTATAGTCGCAATACAATATTATTTTATTGAAAATTATTTGTCTATTATTTGACAGTCACAAATCTGTTAGCTCCAAACGATTCTGTCAGATGGCGATATCTGTTGACTGGATTGAGTAAATATTCAATAGATGGCACTATGTTAAAAATACAAACGTTTAATATATTAAGCTACAATTTAGTAGTATAACCACCACGTGTTGCTATTCAACAGATAGAACCCATTTTTAAAAAAATTTGCAGACTGTGTGCAGTTTGGTCCAACTTGAGAGATAGGATAGTTTTTATCCCGATAATTGACCCTCAATTTTTTTATTGCTAATTTCAGGAGTTTTTTTGGGAAGCAAATGGTCGTTTGGAAAGGGCAGAACAACGTCTGCCTGGTCAGCTAGTAGTATATATATATATCATATATCATACTCATTCAATAAGTCAAATCGGTTTTTGAGAGAGCTTAATGTTTGATCTATAATTTTTAAGAAAAAACTAATTTTAAAGGCAGTTTTTGGATCATGAGGGGTCCCATCTCGGTGTACATTGTCAAACAGTTTTAGTTTAAATTTCCTCCTGACCATTGGTACCGGTGGAAAGTTTTCTTCAATTTCGAGAGAGAGTGCTACTTTTTTCGCATGTACAAGAATTTCGTCAAACGATTGGTCAGATCTATATTGCTGGAAGTGATCAACTAAATTTTGTAGGTAGGTTTGACATACTTTAATATTAATTGTAGCACTTTGCATTTGTTTGCTGACAATATTTATGTGAAATAAAACGTCATGCCAAATAATAATTCCGCAAATAAATTGAAATTTATGTACAGACGTTAAGAGGGAACTCGCTTTATGTCTTGCATCAATATGAAAGGAATTATCTTCAGCTACTTCTAGAAGACTGTCGCAAACCTTAGTTAAATAAAGTTTAAGGGGCTTTATCGAATCAATTCTGCTGGATCATCTTGTTTCACTTAGACGCTTTAAACCATTTTTTCTCAGATTATTCCACATTTTTGTGGATGACTTAAATAAATTATATAACTCCTAAAATTATTGTAGCATCTGACACTTTAGAAGCGTCATTTACTGTTAAGTTCAGAGTATGAGCCGCACAAGGTACAAAAAGGGCTCTCGGATTCGAGTCAAGAATGCGTTTTTGAAGCCCAACATGCTGTCCCTTTATGTTTGCCCCATTATCGAAACCTTGTCCCCTGATATTTTTTATATCTAAATTTAATTTATTTAAAATTTCTGTCACAAATGTATATATCCCTTTCCCTGTGGAGTCCAGTATTGGATTAAATGCAATAAAACTTTCCTTAATTTCAACCTTTTTTGAAGTTGTGTTAAGGACAACATACCTCAGAACAAGACAAATTTGCTCAGTATGACTAGTGTCTGGTGTCTATCTCTATTAGTCTATTATTGAAAATTCTATCTAATCTTATATTATTGAAAATTATGTGATGTAAATATGTGTCAGGTCGAGGGCCCAGCCGGTGCGGGACTCTATCCCTCAGGGGTGACCTCCCCAAGATTATTGATGACCTTTGTGTGATGTTTGCCGACGATTTTTTCGTTGTGATCCCTTATATCAATGGTACCAAACTTAATGAAAGAATCGACATAATTATAAACAAAGTAAAACAATGGCTAAGCGATCATAATTTAGAAGTCAATTTCAAAAAAACTAAATTAATACAATTCAAACCACGACAAAAACTTGAACTAGACATAAATTATACATATAATCAAACAACATTAGAATGTGTTCAAAATTTTTCTTTGCTGGGTATAAATATAGATTTCAATGTTAATTTTAAATCACATATTTAAAAAAATAAGTTAAAATTATCACAATTTATATATGCTTTAAGAGAATTAAAAAAAATCTACAAATTTAAAAACGGCAGTGACAGCCTATCACGCCTACGCTCAAGCATGGCTAAACTACGGCGGAATTTTTTATTTTACAAAAAAAATGTATACGCGTACTTGCTAATATCAAACAAAGAGAAAGCTGCAAACTTCACTTTCACAGTCTCAACATTCTAACATTACAGTGCCTATATATATATTAGAAATATGGAAGTTTGTAAAAAGACACCCAAGTTTTTACACCAAAATCATAGACGCGCCGCGACATAACATACCTCGCTATAAGAATAACCTTATGCAAACAAAATTTTAATTAAAATTACACAGTTCAGGTCCTTACTCAATGTCAATAAAACTTTATAATAAATTGCCAGAATATCTAAAAGCCGAAACAAATAAATTATTATTAATTATTAGAATTAATAAATTCATAAGATCTTTAAAAGATAAACTTATTAAAAAAGTTATTATTTAATTAATGAATATATTGAGGAAAATAATTTTTAAGTGTCTGCCCCTCTCCTGTTAATTGCTATGCCTTTCAAGGTGCATGTGATTGTTAGAACTTGCATGTTTGGTTTAGTCACTTAGTCAGATGTAACGCAATCTGTGAATAAATAAATAAATAAAAATATCTTGAACTGCGAACCAGTTCTAAAATATAACTTCTTACTTTAGACGACAATAATTCAATTATTTCATTCTGTATTTGCACGCCTAAATAATGAGTGATTTTAACACATTTTGTTTGAGAGTTACACACTCGGCTAACGTGATGTCTCATCACTGAATCAAAAGAGGCAATTATCTCAACAGCTTTTAGAAAATTTCCATTATCCAGTTCGAAAAGCATTTTTCGAAGAACCTTGAAATGCCAAGCATTGTGCAGATAAATACTTAACAATCCCAATAATTCTTTCAAACACGTCGCGCCAATATTTTTTTCCTTTTCTACGATCCGCAGGTGATGAGCATTAACAGTCGTAGATGTCTCCAACATTTCTTTTAAATTTACCCAAGTGTTGCGGACGGCGAGGGAACCGCTGCCCTGTCGCCCCTTCATACCCCGTTGCGCTCCGCGCAGCCCGCACACCGGCAGCAGATCACGCGATGTCGACAACCAATGAGCGCGCGGCATCGCCTTACGATGCTACTCACAGGCTGAGACGCTCTCCTACGGAATATAAGAAGAGCGTTTCGGTCTGTGAGGCGTTCATTTCGGAAGCGGCACTCGAAGAGAAGAAGCCTCAAGAGAAATCAAGACTCCATAGAAAAGTGAAGACCCCTCTCTGTACATATAGATATAGTTAATAGTTAATAGTGCCGAATTGTAATACTTGAATACAGTATAGTCATCATACCATTTTTCCTTTGAGCAGTCCCCTAGCGTAGTATCAATCAATTAATCAGTCATACAGTCCACTAGCAACAGTAAATACATACAGTCCACTGAAGTCCATAATACCAAATGTTAATATAACTATTGTGCTAAACTGACGTTTCGTGTCTCTTTATTATCAAAGACAAGTGTTGCCAGAAGTGTTCAGATACTCCATTTGTATCACAAAAAGTGCTAGGAGTTTTAAAAACAACTTACAACAAAAACAAAATACAGTATCTTTATAAACAGAGTAAATAAGCCAAGTCCTTTCGACTTTTTCTCTATTTGCTAGACTTCTTACAAAGTATTTGCACGAAAACTTTCTCTTATCTTTATTATTAGGAAAGATATAACTGATATCTATCAAGGGTGGACCACGTTTAACCACTTTTTTTATAGGAAAGGGGGCGCTGGATGCGGTCAAGTGGAAGGAGCTGACACTGGGGAGCCCCTGCCTAGAGATGGGAACAGTATTCCATGTGATGCCGAACCTGCGCCTTGTAAAGTTGCAGGCGGTCTGCCGGCATGAAATACTGTCCCACTCTGCTGAGCACGCCAAGCTTTTTAGAGGCTAATTTGGTCTTCTCTTCCAAGTGACCACGAAACTGCACGTTACTCGATATATCGACTCCGAGGATTCCGATACTGGCTAAGGCAAGAAGGAGAGTGCCTTAAAACTGAGGAGATACGACAAAGTGGTTCTTTTTAGCGATAAACGCGCAAACTTGTGTCTTCTGAGGATTAAACTGGACTAGATGTAGTCGCCCCCAATCCGAAACTTTGTTCAACAAAGACTCGATTTCAGACACAAGGTTGTTCCGGTACTCGGCGATGTTTTCCCGAGAAATATTGGCACGGCCGGTTTATAGAGCATCACCAGTGCTGTCATCCGCATAGCAATGAATGTTACCAGTTTGCAACATATCATTGATATGCAGAAGAAACAGCGTTGGTGATAGCACACAGCCTTGTGGAACACCAGCGTCAATAGGCTTGTAGTTGGAGCATGCACCGTCTACAACAACTTTGATGCCCTGATCTGCAAGGAAGCTGGTAATCCGATTGCACAATTTCTCGGGAAGCTCATAGGAAGTGAGCTTCGAAAGAGGCGCTTTGTGCAAAACCCGATCGAAGGCCTTCGCAATGTCCAAACTAACGGCCATCGCCTCCTCCTTTTTTTTTTTGTCTCTGATACTGCAGCCATCTGACATAGATATCAGAGTCATTTTCTATCTGTAATTTGAAAGTACTTTTTTGTAATTTTAACATTTAAATTAAAATAAATAAATAATCAATCACCACATTATTCTCACATATTCATTTTATGTTACTATCAGTTCATTCTCTCTGAATATACTTGGTATAATCACAAGGAAACACCGAATGGCAATCTTGCATTTGCAATTCTCGCCCTATGTTTATTTAGGTGACACTAAATTATTGACATTAATTTGATACCTACAACATTACTATAACTAACATTACATTTGATATAAAATAATAATATATTGAATTCACATTTTTTTATTGTTATTGTCTTTTTAATCATTTTTATTATCATTTACATAATTGTTTAAAATATATAAAATTGTGTAAAATTGTAAAAAATTGTATGAAATTGTATAAAATTGTATAAAACTAAAAATATAATTTAATTTCGGTTATTTTTCACGACCCCATTAATAATTTCTTCGCAGAATTTAATAAACTTACTTCGAGTAACTTTACTATCTAATAATAAATATAATTTCTCTTCTTCCAGTCTTGCTCCAGTCGACGTCTCAAAATCGTACCTTTGTTTGAAGAACCTGGGACACTCAGAAAGTACGTGCAGCACGGTCTCCTCAACTCCTGGCTCACAGACGCATGAAGGGTTCTCCTTGCATCGGAATCGGTACAGATACTCGGAGAACCCACCATGTCCGGTCATCGCTTGGATTATTATTGGAGACAGTGTTGCCGCCTTAGTCACTTTGTAAGCGTCTCTGACACTTGGGAAGAATTTTTTAGTGATTTGAGCCGTTTCACCCTCTACGTACCTATGATTCCATTTTTCTATAGAGTCCTTACGGATTACACTTTTTATGTAGGAGACCGGGCATAGGTCGTAGTCCGGTTTACATTTCATTCTAAGAGCAGCGAGTTTAGCCAATTCGTCAGTACGTTCATTCCCAGCAAGACCCGCATGGGCTTTAATCCAAAAAAGTTGGATACTTTTTTGTTGCTCAATGATGGTTTGTATGTTTTTGCGGGCCTTTACTGCCAATGGATGCTGGGAGTCTAGGTTCACAATGGTCTCAAGTGCCGATCTAGAGTCACTGTAAACCCCAAAGCTTACTTCAGCGCTGTTGAGAATTCGCTCAGTTGCCCTGTATATGGCCAGCAATTCAGCCTGGTAGACGGTACAATAGTCCGACAGTTTAAGCTTTAGAGTTCGGATCTCGGCTGCACTATTCCAAATGGAAAGTGCTGCTCCGACTTTTCCCTCTATTTTGCTCCCGTCGGTAAATATTCGGAGACTCTGGGTGTTATTGAGTCTCGTATCGTTTTCGTCTACCAGGCATACGAATTCCAAGTCCATATAAGATCCTGGGTCCATGGTCCAGGTGATCCAGTTCGGTAAATTTCGCCCTTGTCTCCACGTCCCGGTCCTCCAGAACCGGCGGAAGCTTTCCTCTCTTTGCTTTAAAGAGGGATGCTGATTCCTGGATTCTTAGGTCCAGAGAAAGCAGACCCGCCAGCGCTAGCGCCGAGTGTAGAGACACGGTACGATATGCTTTAATAATTTTCTGAGCGAATCCCCTTTGCAAGGTGTTGAGAAGCCTTCGGACTCCCAGTTTGCTGACGGCTGGCGCCCACGCACTCGCTGCATACAAGACAACCGGTTCAGCAACCGCCACGTATATCGTCCTTATGATTTCCGGTTGAAGGCCCCAACTGATTTTGGCAGCTCTTGATAGTTGTGTGTAAAGAGCTGTGGCCTTCCTGCACACATTTTTTACGTGGCTCTTAAATGTGAGCTTCCTGTCGACGGTGAGACCGAGCACTTTGATCTCCTCCGACATGCCAATGTCTATCCCGCCCATGCTCAGACGTGGTGAATCGTATTTTAACTTATTAGTCATTAGTATAGCCTTGGTTTTGTGTGGCGCAAAGTTCAGTTTATTACGAATTCCCCACCTCCGAACATGCTCGAGAGCGGCATTTGCACGTCTCTGGATTTCAAGTGCCGTGTCCCCCGCAAACAGAAGGACGATATCGTCGGCGAAAGCCAGACACCGGTCGCCTCTTGCTTCCAACTCCTTGAGCAGAGGATCAAGGAGCAAATTCCACAGCACCGGTCCTCCTATGGAACCCCGTACGCACCCCTTTGAAGTGTCTTGGTTGTACTCTACACCTGCATACCTGATGCTAACTTTTCTATCCTGGAGATAACTATCCATCAACCTTCTTATATTAATAGGGCATTTTTCCTCAGCCAATCGGTATCTGATGGCCGGCCACCATGCACTATCAAAGGCTCCCTCTTTGTCTAGTGATACCATGATAATTGTTTTTTTATTTTGTATTTGTGTTCTTATATACTCCATCATGTCATAGAGGGAATCTTCGGTGCTTTTCTGTGGCGTTAAACCGTATTGGCGAGTACTCCCTCCAGGTTGGATGTGCCACCTTATCCTTCTGATAGTCATTTTCTCCAGGATTTTACCCATAACTGGTAGCAAGCCTATCGGTCTGTAAGCTTTGGGGTGCGTATAGTCTTCTTTCCCTGGTTTTCTCAAAACGACTACTACCGCTTTTTTCCACACTGTGGGAAAGTGTCCTAGCTCCAAACACTTGTTAGCTAGGCTCAGTTAAAGTTCTGGGTTATGGAGAATAGCATGTTGGCAAATATCAGCCGAGAATCCGTCTCCACCCGGAGCCTTTTTAGGGTTGAAGCTGTTGGTTGCGTGTTTTAGCTCTGCAACTGTAAATGGAGGGTCACAAGAATTATCTTGTGTCCCTTCATTGACTTTTTCTGCTAGCTCCCTGATACGCTGATGTTCTGCGTTATCAGCCTCAACTTGGTCTTTCGGATAGAAGGTCTCGGCCAACATCTTTACCGATTCGATGTTATCGAGTATTTTGCCGCCTTTGAAAAGTGGCAGATCTTCATGCCTTTTTGTAGTTCTGCCGATAACCCGATATATGCTATCCCATAACCCTTCCCTGTCCTGTCTACCACAGAACTCTTTCCAACTTTTTACCTGAGCCTTTTTTGCTTCATATTCGTATATGTTTTTCGCTTCCAGGTACGCCGCGACGACGTCGACTTTTCGCACGGGAGCAGCACATCTTATACGGCGCTTTTTGGTAGTGACGTCCTTCTTAAGCAAAACAAGCTCATCATTCCACCACGGCAAGGTAAGTTTGTTTTCATTTTTCTTTTTAGGTATGGTAGATTCGCATACTTCTTTTATTACTTCTATATATTTTTCTAAATGATTTTCCAAATTTTACTATGTTTTATATTATCAATTTCTGTTTTGGTTATATTTTTATCGGTCAATAATTGAGTTAGTTTCTTACGAAACTGACTCCATTTTGTCTTTTTACTATTATATACCCTTGTAGTCCGTTTTATTGTTATGTCTAATAAATATTTACTATTAATTTTGAATAATATTGTGTTGTGGTCCGAACTTGTTATGCCCTCGTGTACCTTCCAGTCATCCACCAATTTTAAAAGATTTTCAGAGCACGCTGTAATATCGACGTGACTACTGAATCTTTTGCCGCCTCTAATTGTGTCAAATGTTGGCACATCTCCCTCGTTTAGTACGTGTAAGCCGAGTTCATTCAGAGCACTTGCAAGCGCTTCTCCACGTCTATCTTCCTTCGCACTTCCCCACCATGGACTCCATGCATTTGTATCCCCTCCTATTATTACTTCAGTTTTCCCCATTTTTGATACTATCTTTTTAAGTTGGTTGATGCAAGGTTCGATGGGTGAATCCGGTTCCAGGTACAGTGAAATCAGTCCTATTTCCAGGGTGTTCATTTGCATTTTAACCGTTACGATGCTGTTCGTGGTGAGAGTCGGACACTAGGTAACAATGATGTTATTGTCAAAAACAGCTATCGCCGCTTTCACCACGCCTTCTCCTCTCTGAGCGCTCTGAAATATACGGATTCCCCGATAGTCTCTCATATATCCGACTCCCCCAACGTACGTTCTCTTGCTCGCTTCGAGCATTAATTCGCTCGTTGCGAGCTCTTTCCTCTGTAGGTTTGCTTGTGCCACCAA
This sequence comes from Parnassius glacialis, assembly GCA_033319125.1. Classification (NCBI taxonomy): domain Eukaryota; kingdom Metazoa; phylum Arthropoda; class Insecta; order Lepidoptera; family Papilionidae; genus Parnassius; species Parnassius glacialis. The sequence continues at coordinate 38,413,366 of JAVANC010000018.1, forward strand.
AATTTTTCTTGTTTCTGCCGCGAACGGACTTCCTGTCTCTGTACCATTATTTCCGGACTCCACTTTAGCAATAGGCCACGCTAGTTCTTGCAATTGCATCCCATCTTCTGCGTATTGGGCACTCGTAGTCAAAAGCGTTGTGGTCTTGGCGATCCATCTTCGCTTTGTGGCAGTTACTACAGGAGGGCACTTCCCCGGCCAAAAACGCAGTACACGAGCTCTTCAAGTGAGGTCCACCGCAATGAGAACATATGTCCTCTGCCTCCTTGCAGTGCCTTTTCCCATGCCCATATGCTAGGCACTTGGAGCATTGTACCAGTGGTGACTGGTCGGTCACCACCACGCGTTGCAGATCTACATGCACACGGCCCACCTCAACCAGTCGTTTCCATACCGGTGGGGAGACCTGCAGGATCACGTGGTTTGTGTGGGGGTTCCTGGTCTTTTTCGGTATCGTACCACCAATCTTACCTCCTCGCTATGCAGGGTTTCCAGCAAGTTCTTGTTCTGGTTTCTGATAGCAGCGATTATGTCCTCGTCGGTATTGATCAGTAGTACGTCCCTCAGTATGACCAGTGGGCCTTTGTTTTTAGCCTCCTCGAGTGAGAGCCCCGTATCACTGGCTTTAAGTCGGTTCGCTACCTTTTCAATTTCCTCCCTGGTGCCACAACCCACGATCACCTTTTGGTCTCTAGCCTTTCTCACTTTCTCTACCCTTAACCCGCTCATTTTTGCATCCACCGCCACTTTTATCTTTTCAAGAACTTCACCACTGGTGTCCTTTATATCGCCTGACGTAACTATGATAGAGTGCATTTGAGCGATCTTTCTAGAGTGGGGCGCAATAGGCTCCAGGGACAGCCTCTTGGTCCGATTTGCAGCAACTTTTGCATAGGTTGTGAGCTCTTCCCTATGGCCTTTCACCTCTTCAATTAAGTGTTTGGTCTCTGTCTTGCATTCTGCGAAGAGTTTGCTATGTTCTTCCATTTTCCTTATAAGTTCGTGCTCTAATTCATGGCTCCTTCCTTTACCTGGCTTTTCTTTTTCTATAATATAGCCTTTTCCTTGTTCCACATTTTTCGTCATACTATATAATTTGTCTGCCGCTTCTATTATTCCGTCTTTTATTTCTGTCTTTAAGTTACGTGAACTATTAAGTAACAACTTTATTCTAACCAAGTGTGCTTTTGCCTCTTGTGCTCTATTTGAGTACTTGGTCGTTTCTTTATCGACTTGGTTGTCGTCACCTACATTTGCAGGGGGAATTTTGGTAATTTGTTTCGTCGGCAATGCAGCTGTAATATTTTTTGGAGTAGCACCAAGACGTGATTCTAGTTCACCGACACTTTTCCTTACTAAAGATGTTGACCCTTTGTCTTTTCCAGTCATGGTTGCTGGTTTTTCGGTCCTCTTAGAGTCCTCTGTCGAAGTTGCAGACTTATTTTGTGGGGGCGTTTTAAACATTTTGACTAAGTTCAGAGGGCTTTGTCAATCAAAAAACAATAAAAAAAATTTAAAATAGCAATATTATGCGCCCAATAAGACGACAATTAATAATAATAAATATGTTAAGAGATGAATTGTCAAAATAATTTCTAATGATAACTTTGCAATAACACAAAGTGTCGATTGTAAGGCAACTATTTACTATATCTCTTAATATTACTCCTATATAAATAATTATAGTAAGTAAAGTAACAACTGCTTGCTGTCTTAATATTTCTACTTTAAAATAGATAGTATAAAAATGCTTAAAACGAAAATAAAAATGTCAAATATAGGTTTGTAATAATACAAATAGTCGTAATTTTAGTAAAAATGCTTACTGTGTCCTTAAATATTAATGTTTTAAATAAAATTAAATAAAATGAAAATGCTATTAACAAACTCTACCTAAGCAAGAAAAACAGGGAGGGTGGGAGGGCGATTTTCTCTAGTTCCTTGTATTTTATTTTACAGATTTTAGTGCAGTTGGCAGTTTCTACACGGGGCGGACCTAACTGAAGCAAAAAGAACGAAATAAAAGCAGATTTGAAAAATTTTTAAAATTTTATGAAATTACGACAATAAAAAGACGGATTATTTGAAAATTTGTTATAAAACTATTAAAATTTTATGAAAAAACTACAGGGAATTATAGGGGGCAATGAATCACACTATATAAAAGGAAAATATGTACAAAAAAGACCGATTTTAAGCAAAGTTAGAGATGAATTTATGTTTTATTTATGAATTTACTACTATAAGAGAATGAAAAATACGAAATTTAATTATTTAACGGTAAATATTTACTAAGAAAACTACAGGGATATATGCGGGCCAACTGATTACACTAATTAGAGGAAATTTGAACGAAAAAGATCAATATTTGGCAAAGTTTTTAGCGAATTTGTAGTCGCCTCCTCCTTGGACTCTACTGCCTCCGCCCATCTATGAGTCAGGTAGACCAGAAGATCACCAGCTGATCGACCCCGACGAAAACCGTATTGGCGGTCACTAATCAGCTGGTCCTCAAGGTACCGCATGAGCTGGCAGTTAATAATGGATTCCATTATTTTGGAGAACAAGGAGGTGATGGCGATGGGCTTGTAGTTGGACGGGTCTGAGCGGTCGCCTTTTTTAGGGATCGGGTGGACAAAAGCTGTCTTCCATGATTTTGGGACTACGCCTAGGGAATAGGAGTACCGAAAAAGACGCGTTAGAACGGTGCCAACTCCGGAGCACCCGTTCTTAGCACAATTGGGGGGATTCCGTCAGGCCCACTCGACTTGTGGATGTCCAGGAAGAGGAGTGCTTTACGAACCGAGCGCTGTAAGAACTACACATCTGGCATAGAGCACTGATACCGCGGGATGGTCGGCGGTATGTTCCCCCACACCAATATTCTAGCTAGCTCATTGGTGATTACTTCGGGCCACAAACCGGGGTCGGATGGAATTATATCGACGCTAGCCTTATTAAAAAAGTGTCACTTGCAGCAAGTATTTTGGTAGCTGACATTAACGAACTTCTTACACAAGCTGAATTACCTGAAGTAGATTGAAAATGACGAAAATCAAATTGCACCATTATATCACGGTATATGGCCAGTCCATATATAGAGGTCATTGACGAAAAAGCATTGTGAAGGAAAAATATCTGAAATAATAAGTGTTCCATTTTTAAATTCTTTAATTTTAATCGTTATTATTAATCGTAAAGAATATCTAACTTCTTTATGCATACTCTTTGTACTCTCAATAAAACATACTCGTAGTTAAAAGCCAGTATCAGTAGCTGAAACTATACTTTCGGTATTATTCGCACCAAACCAACAGCTCTTGCCGATAATTGAAGTAGGTACTAGACATGCATGTATCTTTACTAAGAAAATTATTACAGTAATATGCAAGTTTCAACATATATAACATATCTGTTTGTAATTTATTGTCTATGACATTTCTTCATACCATAAATAAGATGGAGCATCTATATGTCATAAAATTAAAGCAACTTTTAGCTTTTTAATTTCGTGCATTTAATAAATGGAGCCACGATTCCAACCTTAAACAATCAGATAAACATAAAATGATTTTATCTGGCCAAGTCGAGCAAAAAAGCGGCACGGCCGTACCAGCCTTTTCTCGAAGCAGTTCAGGCCATTTTCGAAACCCTATAACTCCATTGTAGATAAAACTAGAAGCCTGAAGTTTCACTTACCAAGCATGCATTGTATGAACACGGCAATTTTCGAATTTAATTCCATTGGAACCAGTAGTTTAAGAATTATAACTAGTCAAAGTTTCTTAATTTTGTCACTCACTGACTAACTAATATTCAAAACTCTAAGGCACTTCTAGCAGATGCAGAAGCTTCAAATTTGGAATAAAATTAGTGTTTAGTGTATAAATCAAGAAAAAATTAAAATATTTTGTAATGTCGGTCCAGTTTTCTAGATACACCAACTCCATAAATAACTTTGTAATCCTATATAAATATATAGGATTACAAAGTTACATTTGCAGGGAATGAATCAGTGTACCTGTATATGTATAATATAAATGGAATAATAGATGTAGATAGGTACCTAGATTAATTATGTAAAGTACTATATTGTAGATTATAATACGGGCAGAAATATTATGCCATCAAAAACATAACTTGTAAAAAAAGCCAAGGCTCGCAACTCAGTTCTTCTACGGTAAAAAGTCGTGAGATCCATGTCGATTAATTTATTCAGTCCCTACTTAAGGGTCCTTCTGTCTCAAGTTATTATGTGTTTTTAATAAATAGATTGACTTGGCCATCGTATGAAAACACAATATATCTCACAAATAATACATATATTAAATTAGATTGCTTAGTGTGATTGCCAAGTCAATCTATGTATTTAAAACATAAAAGATTTTTAATATTGATATGGTCACTATAAGATGCTGTTAGGTTAGCTAATTACATAATAACTTGAGACAGAAGGACGCTTAATTAGGGATTGAATAAATTAACCGACTTGGTATTACATGGATCTCACGACTTTTTACCGTAGAAGAACTGAGTTGCGAGACTTGGCTTTTTTTACAAGTTATGTTTTTGATGGCATTAAATTATACTGAAATGAAAATGAACAAATCTATTAATAATTAAATAATAAAGAAATAGTTCTTTTTAAATTCTTATATCAAATTTAAAATCAAAGACATTTAAGTAATAGTAGTAATATATATTATAAATCTCTTTGTTTAAAATTAATATATTCTGTTTATAGCCCAGAAAGTAAATTATATTTTAATATTATATTATTCGTAAAATATTTATTTTAATAAAATTTATATCTTTCTTATATTTCTTTTATAATCTGCGTGAGCCTTAGGTATCACATACTAGATAAATTTATTGAGAAATCTTTTAGTCGACGCGTTCCAAAATTGCACGTACGTTGTATGTACCACGTATATCTTTCTTTGTCTAGACTCTATACGGACTTGTTATTAGGTTGTTACTGTGAAAGGAATTGTTTGTTCTATAATAAAATTATATGGAACGTTTACAGTCGTGATTTCATGAGCAATAAAATTCTGCTGAGGTTTAATACATTTTGATGCACTTAAAGATATTTAAACATGAATGAGATGATAGAATAACTATAAACGTTATTGTTCTTATTATATGAGAACGTTACTTTTTTTTTTTAATTTATTTACTTCCAATTATACAATAAACGTTTTTAACATTTTCATCTGCCAAACTGCATTACAGTTTGTCGGCAGTAGTTCTAGTCTTACATGCTTATGTTTATACATATAATCTGAAGTATAATTTCTTATACATATACTAATATCTCCAAAAATCTATTTTATTATTTTATTTATACATATTTAGTACAAAGTTTGTTATGAGGTCCACAACACCTAAATATAAAAATGGGTTCATTATTTTTTGAATTGTTTTTTTTTTTATATACGTACTATATATACACATATCCACTAATTAAACACACTCAAACAGCACACATGGCATATAGACTGCTAATTTTAACAGTACGTTACTCGTGGCCTGTGGCGTACCTTTATGGACACAATGATAGATAATGTTTTCTTAGAATATTTTTTAAATGATTTTTTGAGGTAACTTTACTAAGCAAGTCCGGCGGCAGCTCGTTATGTAATTGCGGGATAACCCATCGTCTCGTGCGCATACCGAAGTAATTTTTAATTTTAGGTACTACATATTTTCCTTTTCTAGTGGATTGACGAGTTGGGTAGCCATATTCTCTTTCTACTTTAAACTCATTTTTATTATACTGTTCCATTAATAACTTTATTTTCACTTTTTTCTCTACAGGTACAATTTTACAAATTTTGAAAAGTTTATCATATTCTTTATTACACGCAATTTTCACTTTATTGTCTACTAGTATCTTTAACAACCTTGTTTGTAGTTCTTTAATTTTATTTAAATACACTGGGAACGTAAGTCCATAGCTGCCCAACCCGTAATCTATAGTTGTATCCGCAAGCGCATAGTACAGCATATGTTAAATACTTCTGCTTAGGCTGAATTTCAGGTGGTACAATTTACCCAACACATTACGTAATTTGTTACAGATTTGCTGAACATGTATACTCCATACAAAACTGGTATCTATAGTTAGTCCTAGGTATTTGTAGCATGCGACTTGTTCTAACTTCAGACATTTACAGTTATTTACATTGCTATTTCTGTGGAGATAATCGTAGGTATGCCCTTTAATTACAATGTCGGCATGTTTTTGTCGGTTGTATGGCGAAGATATTAACATAAATTTAGTTTTGCTTATATTAATTACAATACCATTATCATGCACCCATTTAACAATGTTGTCTAAGTCTTTTTGCATAACTATTTGTATCGTTTTTGGATCTTTGTACGAGTACATTAGGCAAGTATCATCGGCATACATGTACATTTCACATGATTGTACTACTTTGCTCATTCCATTTACATGAATGATGTACCCTACTGGACCGAATACTGAGCCGGTTGGGACTCCATATTTGATTTTACCTAGGTCACTACTAGTTTCGCTAATGCGGACTTCTAACGTTCTGTCCTTTAAATAGTTGCGGAACCATAAGTTTGTGGGTCCTCGAATACCGCACTCTTCCATAGACTGCAACAAGCCATCGTGGTCTAGTGTGTCAAAAGCTTTTTTAAAATCGATAAAAATAACACCTACTAGGTTTTGGTCATTAAGAGCGTTATTCACGTCGTCTGTAAATTTAGCTAAAGCCATGTCTGTGCTTCTTTTTGGCCTAAATCCGTATTGTAAATCTGTAATAACATCATTATTTTCTAAAAATTCTGAAATTTGTTTGACAACAATTTTTTCGGTAATTTTATTGATTACATTAATTATGGCGATGGGTCTATAGTTTGTGTATTCTTGAAGCGATCCCTGCTTATAGATAGGTCTAATTATCGCTTTTTTAGTTCTTCTGGGTAAACACTTTTTTTAATACACATATTAATAAAATTCGCTATGATAGGACTAATGACTTTTTTAATAAACTATAAATCCTGAACTCTAATTTGATCTGACCCCGATGACTTATTGCAGCTTAGTTTGTCTATAAGTTTTGTCACATCATCAGCTGATACCATTTTATATCGGAAGCTCACATTGCACTCGTCTATGTATTCTTTTCTTTTTAAAAAGGATTGGTTACACTTGTGTTTAATATTATCAATTTCGTCAGTAAACGTTTCGCAAAATTTATTACAGATTGTTTTCATACATTTTTCATTTTTCATATATCTTTCAATAATGGTATCAACTGATGTTTTATTTTTCCCGAGCCACTGGTTTATTTTTCCCCAAATTTTGCGCATATCCCCATTACAATTAACTATTTCTTTTTTCTTATAATCGTTTTTGGCTTTATTTATTAACTTTTGTACTTTATTTCTGTATCTAGTATACTCTAATATAAAATTATTATTACTAGGATTTGATTTCCACTTTCTGAACAAACTGTCTTTAATTTCAATCATATTTAATAACAACTTACTAACCCAGGGTTGATTTTCCCTATTTTTCAAATGTATTTTTATTTGTGCTGAGTCATATATATTACAAAAAATTGTTTTGATTCTACTATATAAACTGATAGGGTCATCATAATTTAAAAGCTCATTCCAATTTTGTTCACCTAACTTTTTCTCAATCGCTTTGTTATTCAATCTTGTTTTGCATACATTTTGCGGCATACGCTTACCTATAACAGCGGTGAGTCCCGTTAGGTAATGATCTGCTAATGGACTCGTAAGTAAATACGCTTGCACCTCTGACGCGCTCTCAGTTCTTACGAACACATGATCGATGCAAGTGGCTGTCCGTCGCTCCCCACTCACTGCCTCGCGTGTTATGTCTTGAATTCCACACTGTAATCCTCGTGATGACAACATATTAAGATAACTACAAGCGAAATGGTCCAATTTATCTTCTAAAATATCAATATTGTAATCCCCGAACATGATTATATCCCGATTAATCGGCACTCGTTGAATTACTCGTTCCAGTTCTTTTACAAACAGTTGTTTGTTTGTGTGAGGCGGTCTATATATCACTATGATATCAAGATCGTATTTTCGTACTTTTAGCATGCCGTGTATCATTTCACAATAGCTACTACTTGCACTATGTATTTGAAAAGACAGTTTTTCTTTGATATAAATCACTATACCACCTCCTCTTTTGTTTTCTCTAGTCCTTGAGTATAAGTTATATCCTTCTATGTTGTATAAATTTAACTCGTCGTTTTTTACATTAACTTCTGTTAGACAAATAACGTCTATGCTGTTTATGCAATTTTTTATGAGTGCTATTAATTGGTTAAAACGTTTCCTCAGTGAACATATGTTTATATGTATTATATGTAGTGCATTTTTATCTTTATTTATATGTTTTTGCCAGCCATTAATTTGTGTGTATTTCGTATATTCTATATCTTGGTATTGTGGATGCGGATCAAAGTTAGAAGACATCAATATATATTATATATATATATATATATATATATATATATATATATATATTGATGATATATATGTCGTATCTACTCTTATTACTACTCTTGTTTTTTGTTATCTAAAAAGGCCTTAATGTCACTCTGAGTGCGTATTTGATGGATTTTTTTTACTGTATCATTCTTTCTAATTAATATTCTGACATTCTGTATCAAAATATATTTATACAAGTCTTTTAATTCAGTCTTAACTTCCCAGAAAAGACGTCGAAGATGCTACGTTATATTTTCATTAATATAGATTCTCGTATTGTTATTGTTTTTAAATATTGCGCTATTAGTGATGGCATTTTTACGGCATCCTAGCCGTTGGATTCGGTCTTCACTTGTTTGAAGTGTGACAATTATTGGCCTCGAGTCTTTCCCATCCTTTATCGTTCCCACTTTCCAAGCCTTGGTAATTTTTTCTGGACATAAGTTCAATTCATCTGCAACCGCTCTGGTACCTGGACATTTAACAGTTCTATGTTGCAGTCCAGCCCCTTTTGTTCCAACATGCAGACACGTTCCTCTAAAGCTTTGTTACATTTTTCCAGGTAAACATTTTTTTGGGATAGATCTTTTATTTTATTTTCCTGTATTTTGATGACGTTGTTCGCCTCTTCGATAGCGTTCTCCACTTTCGAACATTTTTTGCCGAGATAATCCAATGAGTCATCAACGACTTCATTAGTTTTCTGCAACTGGCATATTGTAATTTTTATATCTGACATATCTTTTTCAAAATTCCCAAAGCGTGTTTCCTGTTGGTCTTTCATTTCTTTAAGAGTATGCATCATGATCTTCATTTCCTCACGTAATGAATCCATCGTTTCTTTTAGAAACCACTTTTTTTATAGGATACTTTGCTACCGGATCACTTAAATCTATTCGTAATAGGGACAGAAATACCAGTGAAAGATAAAGATTGAAATGACAAAGTAACTTACAGTCCACCTGATTATAAGGCTACTGCAGCACATAGGAACCTCTATTATAAAAAAAAACGAAGAAGGCTACAGATGCGATATCACCTTTGAGGACTAAGATAGAATGCCTCACAGCCTGAAATTATACTGACTCTCTATACTCTTCAAACCTAAGCACAGCAGTGCACTCAAGCATCAGTGCTTGGCGGCTGAAGTAGGTAAGAGGATGTTTCCTATCCAGAGAGAAGACACAAGGCTTTTTACGTGATAGAGCCATGCTGCAGCTATATTAGTAGTATAGTTGTAGCACCGGGGAAGGACCACGCTCTCACAGAATACCAGCGTAACATGGCAGCTTGACACTGTTGTGTTTCGTATGGCGAGTATAGAGAACCGGAGATCCATTTTACTAGAAAAGAGACATTCCATTTTAGTCCTCACGGGTGACGACGCATCTGCATTTTGATTCTTTATTGAGGATAAATGTAAATGTCTATGGGTCATAGCAACCACTTACGTTTGTCACCCAATCCTAAAAAAAGGCAGAAAAGGAGTTCTGCACATTCCGTTGTATATATACATTTGTAACTTTTGTTGCAAATGAATATATACAACAAAAAAAAATTAAGATCGTTTCTATAATCAAATTTGTCTCCCCCGCCACCAACTATAAGCTAAAAGTTAGAAGTGTTTCTTCTGGGATTAGTCTGCTCATTTCTGAGACAGTTTAAAATAGTGGTAGTAACTTAGGGGCCGATCCACCGCAGTAAATTTTACAGTAAGCGAGCAACCCGGGTTCTATCCACGCCGCACCAGTTGTTAATTATATTTTATATGCTCATGCTGATTTACCTCTTGCTAAGCAGTGAAGGAAAACATCATGAGGAAAGCTGCTTTGTCTGAAAAATAAAAAAAATCATTTGAAGTCCGTCAACACACGGATAGACGGAACTTATCGCAGAACTTATCCAAAGCCGCTATATTAAAACGAAACTTTTTTTTAAATAAATACGTTTTTAATAGTTTCCATAATACTATTTGCATTCTTATTAGAGTTTAATATAAACAACTCTATACATATTTAGATCGCCTTTCATCTGGAGACAAAGCTCAGTGACATTATCTTAAAGGTTTATTTAAGGTTACAAGTTCTAACAACGGTCCCCTTTCAATTTTATTCGTCGTATACGTCATACTATGATATGTAATAACATGATATGGGTCATTGCCTGCATTTTGTGTTAAAAGAGTCTATTGTTGGAAGTAAAGATTTTAGACATGAGTTGGGGGTGGTTCGAACATTAGGCCTAGTCAGTTTGAATAGCCTATCATGTAGAGGATGTCATGGGGGTCATGGTTGAATAGGGGCAAAAAGTTCTCATTACAGTCCTAGGGGTTCAAAATGGCCAAAAACCAAAAAATTGGGGAGTGGCTCGAACTTTAGGTATAGTCAGTTGGAATAGCCTATCATGTATAGGATGTTTTAGGGGTCATGGTTGAATAGGGGCAAAAAGTTCTCATTACACTCCTAGGGGGTTAAAATAGCCAAAAAACAAAAATAGAAATAAAATTCTTATTTAGGCCATAACCCCGCCTCCTTCCGAGGTTCTTACATAGTCTTTATTTGCCGCATTCCACTTGTTGATAGTTTTTAAAGATGTAATTAGAATGTTGATAGAAATAAATGCTAAAAAATTTACTCGAATACATATAATATTATCGCCAATAGTTATGAATAACTTATTAATTTGGACAGTTTCACACGGGCTGATGGTGTGTCCACCATAGTTTTTTATAGGATAAGAGTGACAAACGAGCACACAGTCAACCTGATGGTAAGTGGTTGCTGTGGCCCATAGACATCTACATTTATCCTCGATTACGAATCAAAATGCAGATGCCTTGAACTTTCACCATTGATAATAACTTTCTGCATTCTATTACTTAAATATGAAATAATAAGTTTAAGCGCTGTGTTCTTGACACCATAGCACTGTATTACACATATATATTAGAAGGAGAAGAGGCAAAGTTTTGTATTAGAGATGCGCAGTAAATATTGTTTTGTCTGAAATTGTGCATAATAGAAAAAATAACTACAGCCAAAGAGCACAACTGGCATTATACTCTGGCCCATCAACTGGTATGAAAAAGAATTATGTTTATCTGTGAAAAATGGTGTACACAAGAGGATTAACAACCAAACAAATTCTTTCTTTTCAAATTTCAGCGGAATTGTAAATAGAAGGCTAAATACGCCATGTCCCAATTTAATTAAATATATTTTATATAAATTTATCTTGACTTCGTTTCATCAATTCACCAATGATAAAAATGGGACTACAGAGCGAGGGAAAGAGGTGGAGAATTGGAGAATAAATGTAAACAATTAGTTGTAGAAAAAATAGTTAAGGCTGGAGTTGGCAGGTAAAAACGAAGCACCGTATGGAGCACCGTCCTGTTGGAAATAAAAATTATTCAGTAACACTAGGGGTATATCGTCCAGAAAATTTTGAATAACACCTTGTAATATGTCCAAATAATTACCACCCATTAATCGTTTTTCAATGAGGTACGGACCCATAAACATAGATTATTTCATGATACTTTTAGATTTTTTTTATTAACCACTAGTTCGAGTATTCTGAGAAAGCGTACTTCCCCGGTCGAGCCGACTCGTTCGTGCTACAACCACAATATAGCTGCAGCATGGCTCTACCACGTATAAAAATGATATGATGATGACAATATTTAACGTATTTTTGATTAAAAAACAATATACAAAAAAAAACATATTTTAGTCCTCTGAATAAAAAATAGGGCATATAAATGAACAATCTCGCAACGATTTCAAAATCATCACAGCTTATAATTTTCTATATTTACCGCATTGCAGGGAGAGGTAACGTTTTCAAACCCACACACCCTACCAAGAGGGCCTTTTATATTATGGAATAACCTATAGGCATACTTTCTTTAATATCGGTACTCGTTGAAATTAAATATCCCCTTTATGAAATGCAATATGTTTTATCTTTACATAAACTTTCTCGGAGCGAAGATTCTAAATTTTCAGTTGAGTTGCCAGTTATTAATTCACATGGTTGTATATTTTTGTGTTTTACTTGATAATTTTTTTTAACGGTTAAACTTTACCGTCTATTAAAATCTACTGCTGAACATAGGCCTCCCCCATAAGTCGCCTCACAGTAGTGGATATTCTCACACCGCCATTACACTGTAACAATTATTTTTTGACGTACAATAAAGTGTTATCTATGTAGCTATTTAAATTTGTAATTCGGTACAATAAGTTTTTTTTTATAGGATAAGGGTGATACGCGAGCACACAGTCCGCCTGATGGTAAATGATTGTTGTGGCCCATAGACATCTACATCTATCCCCGTTTGCGAATCAAAATGCAGATGCGTTGTCAGCCACGAGGTCTAAGATGGAATGCCTCTTTTCCTTTAAAAAGGGTCTCTGGTTCTCTACACTCACCATACAAAACACAGCAGCATTAAGCTGCTATTTTGCGCTGGTATTCTGTGAGAGCGTGGTCCCTCCTCGGTCGAGCCGACCCATTCGTGCTACATCTATATAATTAATATAGTCTGCATAATGGCTCTGCGACATTGTAAAGGCCATCCCTTGTTGTAGGTTATTTAGTTTTGTTTGATGGTCAAGATGTAAGAGATTCTGGTTTTTATTCAAGGTGACATTTTTTGTATGGAGTGAAAAATGTTTATACGCTTTTCAGGAGCCAATTACCATGGTAGAATATATTTATTTATTTTACTATGTTTATGTGTGTTATAACATCTAACATATATTTTATTTTATTTACAGATTGGAGTTCTATATAAATACCCCCACAAAAATAATTTAATTCATATCATAATCAGTAACAAACATATAAATTATTTTATATATACTTATTTATATTAACTTTTATGAAAAACATCTGTATTATAATTTTACAATATATTTATAAATTAAATATTATAATAAGGATAGAATCCCACCTGATTGAAGCTTAAGCTAAGTCGATGGCTCCCTTAAAATCCACGTTGTGCGCTTCGTATCCTCGAGCATTCAACGAATACGAGCGAGTTGATTTTCCGGTTTGTTGTGCACGTAATTTTAAATTAAATTATTCACATATGCTGGTTTTTCTGTAAACCTAAAGTTATTTTCAAAAATCTAAAGATAAGTGAAAAGCTGAAGAGTTTTTCTTTGCCTTCATGTGACAATAGCTAAAAATGTAGCAAAGACAGTATAAGTACAGGTGTATCTCTATATGATTTCAATGAAGTCAATGACATAAAAATTTAAAGACTAAATTTGCATAATTAAAAATAAATAACACATAAGTTCATTCTGACCATGTAGCGGTGGTGTAAGAATATATCCCCTATTCAATAATATCGTCCCGTGTGTTTCATAATAGGTGACGGAGCGAAACTGACAAAGACATGGGCAGCAGATTCTCCTAATATAGCAACTAAAAACAAATGACTGTGGTTGCCGAACCGCCTGCCAAGCGTGATAACTATAGAAAATATTATCCTCCCTTGAGGCACAATCTATGAGGAGGCCCATGTTCTTGTTCAGCATTCGACTTTTGATAAATTCGTGTATCCGTATACATAAGCTCAAAAAAGCCAGTAATTGACCACAATTCTACCTTGTGGTAAGTAGTGATGCAGCCTTAGATGGTAAATCGCACTAACTTAGCGTAACAAAAGCATATTCACTCTTGCCTTGAAGACGCCCAGATTGTATTCGGACGGAAAGATAGACGCCGGCAAATTATTCCACTCCTTTGCTGTACGCATTACAAAAGCAGAAGCAACCCATTTGGTTTTAATGCGTGGAATATCGACAACAAAGGCGCGAAGACCCGCTTCATACACACGTTTTATTCACGGTGTCCAAGAACTCAACGTCAAACCGAAGCGGGATGACAGGATTAATTGTAACCATCATGAGAAAAATCAGAAAAAAAATCTATCCCACGTAGTTTGGAAATTATGGGAATTTAAGAAAAACCTAGACATTTGGTCAAACTGTAACCATTTTTCGGTTATTGTGGTTAATTTTTATTATTTTTGTTCATTTATACTTTGGAACTGTAACTCTAAATAACATTTCTAGAACCACAGTCAAAAATAATGACACTACTGCCCCAAGTTTTCTAGAATTAAGACTATTTGTTAGCATTGACAGTATAGCCGAGCTGCGTGCAACGCATTTCTCAAGCTGCTGAGGACATCAACTCTCGAGGATATGCCCGACTAATAACTAGATCTTTTTTAATAAGATGTAGGGCGTGTATTGAGGCTGATGGTAAACAATTTGAACATTTATTGTAATAAAAAATGTTAAATGTTTTCCCTATCTGACTTATATTGGAATATAAGTCAGATAGGGAAATAACATCATAAACCTAAACTAAACTAGGTCACGATTTTTCATTATTTTATTAATTTTACTTACTTTTGTTGACTTTGGTAAAAGTGGCATTACTATTTGTCTCGGTCGTTCATGGCAAATATGTCCACTATCCATCTCTCACGTCAATAAAAAAAACATTTGAATAAAAAACATTTGAACTGAGTAAAATGGGTTAGCAAAAATCGGGTTACTCGAGGTTTTAATTTTATTACTAGTTTTTTTTTTTGGTATGTAACTAACAAATATTGTACCATTTTACAATCCTGATTAAATGTGCGAGTTTTTGTTGGCACTTGCCTAGGTACTTTAATACATTTTTTAAGAGAGGGCCTTTCAAGATCGACAAATTTTAAAATTTTTAGATTCATAGTTTAACAAATAGTCTTAATTCTAGAAATCTTGGGACAGTTGTATCATTATTTTTGACTGTGGTTTTAGAAATGTTATTTAGGGTTACGTTTCCAAAGTTTAAATGAACAAAAATAAAAATTAACCACAATAATCGAAAAATGGTTACAGTTTGACCAAATTTCTAGGTTTTTCTTAAATGCCCATAATTTCCAAACTGCATGGGATAGATTTTTTTTAGGACTTAGTGTCTAATGTATACTCTACCAGTCTACCATAGGTGATGCGGATTTAGAATGAAATAGTTGTAGCAAAAATTAAAACGAAAGTAAAATGACTAAACATTTTGATTTAATGGTTGAATGAAATTTGTAATACATGATACGTGTTAAAGACATGAAGATAGTTTGAAGGAAATATGTAAAATAAAATTGTAGATTTATTTTATGTATTATTTATTAATTTCGTCTCTTCTTGTGAGCAAGGTTTTTTAAATAATTATTTCTGGTTTGTTATTTTTCTTACATTTAATATCTTTCACTAGATGGTGTCACTCGTAATATTACATCACGGTATGGTTTGGGGGATAAGTCGCTCGCGTCCGTATGCTTCGACCACCTAACCCTAGGCCCACCCTACACGTGTCCCCCGGGTGGTGCTAAAGGAGCGACAAAGCCGAAACGACAGACTCGGCTCCTCGCCGTGTGGTAGCGGCGTAAAATTTATCACCCTTTATGTCGCACCATGAGCCATCAATTCAAAGAAATGGCCCCGAGTTCCCGGCGCCCCTTTAATGGGGCAGGGGTGCGAAGAACCTCCGGGAGGAAAACCGGCGACGAGGTTCGTCACCCGTTACGTCCTGTCTCCTGGAGTGGCGAAAAGTGAATTGCGGAGGCCCGTCTGGCTACGCTGAATGTATGTGGAGCAATGAATGATAAGATGGATGAAATATGCGAAATGATGAATGATAGAGGAATAGATGTATTATGTGTGAATGAGACGAAACGAAAAAGAAGAGATGTCACTGCACATGGCATGTATACCGCTTACTGGTCTGGTGTAGAGGAGACCGAGCGGGCATGCCACGGAGTCGGTGTCATCCTTTCAGAAAGAATGGGTCAATGTGTGAAAGAGTATGAATGTGTAAGCCCAAGGCTGCTGTGGATACGAATGAAAGTGGGCTTAAAGAAGATGTTTGTGCTTGGGGTATACGCCCCAGATATGTCTAAGCCCACTTATATCCGAGAGCAGTTTTGGGACATAGTAAGGCTGGTGTTGACGAAGTGCAAGGAAAATGAAAATATTATTATGTTAGGAGATTTTAATGGAAGGGTGGGAGTGAAGAGGTCTGATTATGAAAGGATATTAGGAGCGTTTGGCGATGAAAGAATAAATGAGAATGGCGAAGACCTCCTCACCATATGTGTGGAAAAGAATCTTTTTGTGGCGAACACTTTCTTTCTCCATAAGGGGATTCACATGTATACATGGGAAAGAGGGAATGATAGAAGCATGATAGATTTCATAATTGTGGATGGAAGAATGAGGAGCGCAGTGGTAGATACAAGGGTTTACCGGGGTCCAACGTAGGGACGGATCATTACTTGGTCTTATGCCGAATTAATGGTCTATTCAAGCGTTGGCGGCATCGGACATCTGTGTCTACCACAGCGTTACACGTATAAGAATAGAGAAGTTACAAGATGAAGGTGTGAAAGAGAAGTATAAATGCAGACTGAGGGAAAATATAAGTGTGTTGAATGAATTTTGTATGAATGATTTAGACTTGAAGAATGTATGGAATAATGTTAAGAAAGTTTTGGTGGATACAGCCACCGAAGTATGTGGTGTATGTAAGAGAACGAATGAAAGGAAAAGTAATACTTTGTGGTGGGATGATGAGGTACGGATGGAAGTTGAAGCAAAGAAGAGGGCATGGCTAGATTTACTAGCAACCAAGGCTGGTAATTCTGGCGGTATGAATGATGAGATTGAAAGAAAAAAGGCAGACTTTAGATGTATAAATAAGAGAGTAAAAGAAGTTGTTGAAAGGAAAAAGCAAGAAAGAATAGATAAGAATGATAGAAGAATATCTGATAACTTCCAGGCAAATATTAAAATGTTCTGGAAGCTTGTAAGAACTGCCAGGGGAAATTCAAAACAGCCTAGAATGAATGCTATACGAGACGAGAATGGCTGCATGCTGAATGATGAAGTTTCGAATTTAATGAGATGGAAGGAATACTTTGAAAGCGTGTTTAAGAGTGAAGAGTCGTCTGAAGTAAGTGAAATGGAAATTCCGGAAGAAGTGGAGAGAGGTAGAGAAATAAGTGTAGATGAAATAGTAAAAGCAATGAAAAGCATGAAAGCAGGTAAGGCAGCCGGATATGATAGAGTATCACTCGAAATGCTAAGGGCTGGAGAGAGTGTGGTTGCAGGCCTGCTGTATACCTTGTTTAATTTATGTTGGGAACTGAAGCGGGTACCGGAAGACTGGTGCAAAGCCGTTATAGTCCCAATATATAAGGGAAAGGGGTCGCAGCAGGACTGTAAAAACTACCGTGGTATCAGCTTGCTTAGCATTGTGGGTAAACTGTATGCTAAGGTGTTAAGTGAAAGAGTTATGGAAGAAACTAATGGAAAATGATGTGCAAGCTGGATTTAGAAAGGGGATGGGGTGTACGGATCAAGTCTTTCCCATGCGCATGATTGCGGAGAAATTTTTGGCCAAAAACCAGAAAGTTTTTTGTGCGTTCATGGACTTGGAAAAGGCTTATGACAGAGTGGACAGGAACGTGTTATGGCAAACACTGACCTCATTTGGGTTGAGCGCTAGTCTGATACAGGCATTGAAGTCTCTATATAGGGATTCTAGTGCTTGTGTCAGGATCAACGGGGTCTACTCGGACTGGTTTGGCATCCATAAAGGTGTCAGACAGGGCTGTGTGGCTTCCCCGTGGCTGTTCAAACCTATTTATGGACAGTTGTTTGGAAAATTTGAAAGTAGAAGAATGCGGGTTAAGAATTGGTGAGTTAACCGTCAAATGCCTTTTGTACGCCGATGATCAAGTCATACTTGCGTCTTCGGCAGCCGAGTTGCAAATGATGGTTACATTAATGAACAGGACATTAAAAGAAAAGGGAATGAAAGTGAACGCAAGTAAGACGAAAGTTATGGTTTTTGAAAGAGAAGAAAGTAAAACGATATGTGAAATAAGAATAGAAGGGGAGTTGGTAGAGCAAGTAGATGAGTTTGTGTATTTGGGATGTGTGTTTAGCAGGGATGGTAGATATGATAAGGATATAGAACGACGAGTGAATGCAGGAAATAGAGTGAATGGGGCTCTACACTCTATTGTGAAAAGTCAGAATGTGTCCAAAAAGGCACGTATGGCAATTCACAATGCTGTGTTAGTGCCTACTTTAATGTATGGTAGTGAAAGTTGGGTGTGGCAGAAGAAGCACGAGAGTAGAATAAATGCTGTAGAAATGCGATCATTAAGGAGTATGTTAGGGGTGAATCTGAATGACAGAGTGAGTAATTGTTTAATAAGAGAAGAGTGTGGTTTGCAAGATGATGTTGTGACCAGGATTAAGAAAGGAATGCTTCGGTGGTTTGGTCATGTGGAAAGAATGAATGAGGAAAGAGTGACAAAGCAAATTTTTGTTGCAGAGGTGAAAGGCAGAGTCGGGAAGGGTCGCCATAGGCGAAAGTTTATCGACCAAATTGGTGATATGTTGAAAATGGGCCAAATCAAGAGTACCTTTAACCGACGAGCGTGTATGCGTAGGTATATGGATGTGGAGGAAGCGAGAGAGGTCTGTCAGGATAGGATTACGGTGTTGGGAAAGTTATGGGCATTGAAAATTGGTCCTTCGAGCCGGATACTTAAGGCTGAGGTTGATTTGTGCTACATCATTTTTGCGACTACGAGACATGGCGTCGGGATGTCGTAGAGGGATACATCTTCCACTTACAAAATTGGAAGACAACGCTGTTGGCGACGGAACACGAACATCCACGAGGCGATCTTCGGAGTGTGAAAAGAAACCAACTGCGACGTCACACCTTGCAGCAGGCGTAAGAATAGGACAACAATAGAGTAGTATATGGTGTTGTTTTAAGTACATTGAAGAAAAAATTGTAAGTACATTGCTGCGTTATTAACATTGCAATTATTGGATAAATTCGGACTTAGAAAAATTTCGTGTTAAATTGCTAGAATTTTCTAATTGTAGTGGACTTAGAATAGATTAAGAAATATTTAACACACGGGGAACCTATGCCCAATTTTCAAAAAGGTGAGAAAAAATACAAACACTAACAATAACATTGACTTAATTAAAAATTGATTGAAAAAATTATAACCTCTAAAATTTGATTTGAAACATGGAATTCATAAAGCTTCAAACAGAAATTATAAATCAATTGAATTAAGCTTAAATAAATTATAAGAAAAGTCCTAAAGAACGATTAACAGCTCGTAATATTGAAACCATAATAAAATTAGTGGAAGAAAAATGGACTGAATTTTCAAGCAATCATTCTTAAATTATTAAAAGCAACCAAGACGTATCAGCGTCAGACTACATTAAAAATGATCACTTTTAAGAAACAGAAATGTTTTATATTGATTTTATTGCGGAAATGAAAGAAAAATTAGACCAACTTTTAGAACAACCTGAAATTGTATATGATTTTTTTTTATAGGATAAGGGTGACAAACGAGCACACAGTCCACCTGATGGTAAGTGGTTGCTGCGGCCCATAGACATCTACATCTATCCTCTATTACAAATCAAAATGTAAATGCGTTGTCACCCGTGAGGACTAAGATGGAATGCCTCATTTCCAGTAAAAAGGGCCTCCGGCCACCTGCACTCACCAAGCGAAACGCAGAAGTAAACCTCTACTTCACGCTGGTTTTCTGTGAGGTCGTGGTACCACCCCGGTTCGAGCCGGCCCATCCGTGTGATAGCAAAGAAATAATAAGCCTATAATGTCATCTTCTAATGTAAAATTGCCTAAGATTTCGATTCCAACCTTTTCAGGACAATATTCTGAATGGATGAGTTTCAGGGATTTATTTGTATTACTCATTCATAAGAGTTCTATGGAAGATGTACAGAAGCTTCATTACTTGAAAGGATATCTGACAGGTGAAGCTGAAATGTTATTGCGTCACATTCTTATTACAAATGAAAATTACGAACAGTATTGGAAATTTTACAAGATAGATATGACAATAAACAGTTTTTGGCAAATTGTATTTTGAAAAAGTTTTTTAGTCAAAGGAACGTTACAACAGAGTCTGCAACTGCTATAAAAGAATTACTTATTAATACGACTGAAACTTTAAACGGGCTTAAAATCATTGGTATTAATACGGATTCTTGGTACTTAATTATAATTTATATTGTTTGTTCTAAGCTGGATCAAGGAACTCACAAACAATGGGTGTCGAGAGTAAGTGAAACTGTCTCTAAGTCAAAGGAATTACCATCCTTTTCTCAATTTAAAGAGTTTTTGGAAAATAAATACTATTCTTTGGAGTTTCTGGATTCAAAAGGTACAATATAAAAGTTATCTAATCACAGCAATGTATGTAACATGAAAAAGTGTAATGCACTTTTAAACGTTCATATCAATCCATCACCTTGTTTATATTGTAATGGTGATCATAGGATCAGTAATTGTAAAAGATTTTCAGGTTTACAATGTTTTGATAAACGTAACTTTGTCCAACAAAACAGGTTATCCTTGAATTGGTAATAATCATTCAGGAAAACAATGCCGTATAACCACCTCATGCCAAATATGTCGTAGACGACATCATTCACTTTTGAAAAAATGTAAACCCAATAAATGTCAATAATGATTCGGATGTATCTAGAGGGAAGGAATCGGTAAAAACAGGGCATCCCACTAGAATATCCTTACAACCAGAAACCTTAGAGGAATCTCATCAAAATATAGTAAGTCATTTCTTAAAGGAGCTTATTCATCATGTTTTACTAGCTACAGTTTAGTGAACGTGAAATATAGGAATGACTATCAAACAATGCGAGCATTGATAGATCAAGGCTCGTAGGCCAGCTTTATCACAGAGTCAGTGGTACAGTTACTCGGGTTAAAAAAAAACTAAGACAAATGTTATGGTTTCAGGTTTAGGAGCAGAAAAGTGTTTGGTCTCAAAATCTACAGTAGATTTGACAATTCATTCAAGGTACGTTACAAATTCATGTCTACATGTGACAGCATATGTTTAAGAGAAGTTGACATCGTACTTACCTTCTACTAATGTTGATCTCTTGCATTGGCCAGAGCTGAAACAACTCAACTTGGCAGACCCAAATTTCCACAAACCTAATAAAATTGACATTTTATTAGGGGCAGAAGTTTATGCACTTATCATTATGGAAGGACTATTTAAATATCCCTCAGGATCTACAGTAGCTCAAAATACATCTTTGGGGTGGATATTAAGTGGACAGTTGCATTCTAATACACCTTACTGTAACGTAGTGGGTTTACATAGTGAAGTTCATCTCGATAGTTTAAGTCGCTCATTTTGGGAATTGGAAGCCGAACCAAATTTATCTAAGAAAAATTTAACGGAAGAGGAACAAAATTGTGAACGACTATATGAATTGACTACGATAAGGGATAATGATGGCAGATATATAGTTCGACTTCCGTTTCGAAATGAACATCCATTATGTTTAGAAGGAAAATCAAAACAAATTGCGCTTCGTAGGTTTGCTTCTCTAGAAAAAAGGTAACAGAAGAATTCTGATATGAATGTAGAGTTTAAGAACATTTTGGACGAATATTTGGACTTAAATCACATGGAGATAGTACCAAAAGAAGAATTAGATTTACCAGCTATTTACTTACCATATCATGCTGTTATAAAATAAGATAGGGAGACAACTAAAGTGCGTATAGTTTTTGATGCCTCATGTAAGGGTGTAAATGGAAGATCTTTAAATAATGATTTGATGTTTGGCCCTAAACTTCAATCTAATTTACGCCATATTATCATGGGGTGGAGAACTCATCCAGTTTGTTTTATTGCAGATGTTGTCAAAATGTACCGACAGGTTAAGGTAAATCAAAAGAATACTGATTTTCAACGCATTTTGTGGCGTGGGAATAGCGAACAAGAGTTAAAAGAATACAGATTACTAAGATTGACATTTGGTACCTCTTCAGCTCCATACTTAGCAATCAAAAGTTTGATTCAGTTGGCTATCGATGAAGGACAAAATATACCTTTGGCAGCTGAAATAGTCAAAAGAGATTTTTATGTAGATGACTTAATGTCTGGATGTCAAAACGAGAAGGAAGCCACAAAATTATATTATCAGACTAATAAATTGCTCAACAAAGGTGGATTTGAATCGCAGAAATGGTCAAGCAATAACGATACATTTTTGAACATTATACGGAATGAGAAGAAGGAAAATAGTGATCAGAAAATTTTGGAACTAAAAGAAGAGCCTGTAAATAAAATTTTGGGACTTACCTGGAATCGAAAAAATGATGAGTTTGAATATGCAGTCAGACTTCCACCGTTATCATTCCCAGTTACTAAAAGAAAGGTTATATCTGATATTTCACGTTTGTATGATCCGTTAGGATGGATACAACCAAGTATAGTCAGCGAAAAGGGTTTTATTCAAAAGATGTGTTTAGAAAAATTAGGTTGGGATGAAGAATTACCTCCACATTTTTTGAATTATTGGCTTACATATAGAGATGAATTATCCAAACTTACCGAGTTCAGGTTACCTCGTTGGATGAAATGTGAAAACAACAATAAGCTTGTTGAGCTACATGGATTTTCAGATTCGTCTTCATTAGCATATAGTGCAGTTGTCTACATGCGAGTTATTGATATTGATGGAAAAGTCCATGTAAATCTGGTAACTGGCAAGTCTAAGGTAGCTGCTAATAGTCAATTATCTATACCTAGACTTGAATTATGTGGAGCTCTTTTACTAACTAAATTACTTATAGAAGTTTCTGTAGTTCTGGGAATTTCTAAAAATCACTTAAAGGCATGGACTGATTCAGAAATAGTATTGGCGTGGTTAAGCTCTCATCCAAGTAGGTAGAAAACATATATCGGTAACAGAGTGGCGGAAATATTAAAATATTTAGATCGTACTCACTGGTTTCATGTGCAGTCAGAAGACAATTCCGCTGATTGCGCATCTCGTGGCATTTCTCCATCTGAAATCGCTTATCATCGACTTTGATTAGAGGGTCCATCCTGGTTACGTAATAAGAAAATTGATTATCTTTTTTCTAAATTTGTGAATACAAACATAGAAGAAAGGATTGTAAAAATACACAGTGCAGCAGTAAATACTGTCGATGATCAGGATGCCATGTAGTATAAATTTCTTCTTTGATGAAACTGCTAAGAGTGGTTGCCTATTGTCGAAGATTCCTGAAAAAGAATAAGGATATTAGTGCATATTTGAAAAGAGAAGAAATAAAAGAAGCATTACATATAATGATAAAGAAAGCACAAATAAAATAATTTAATGAGGAAATACAAACCTTAAAAAAAGGTAAATTTATACAAAAGAAAACTAAACTTATCTCATTTAATCCATTCTTGGACGACGAAGCTATACTTCGCATTGGTGGACGGATTTATCATGCTTCAGTTGACAGAGATACGAAATATCCAGCATTGATTCCTCACGATTCTTATTTAGCTGGATTGCTCGTCCGTGAGGCTCATATTAGGACATTACACGGTGGACCACAAGTAATGATCAATTACCTGAGATCTAAATATTAAATACTTAAAGATAAATCACTTTTAAAAAATCATTTTCGAAAATGCGTTACTTGTATACGTTTTTCCGCTCAAAACCAAACTCAGCTGATGGGCCAGTTACCTCCTTCAAGAGTAAGGCCAAGCAGAGCCTTCTTATGTAGTGGTGTAGATTATGCGGGGCCGATCAACATAAGGGTTTCAAAAGGCCGAAGCAATCGATCATATAAGGGCTATATATGTTTATTCATTTGTATGGCTACTCGAGCAATTCATTTAGAGGTTGTAAGCGACATGAGCTCTGAAAGTTTTCTAGCAGCATTTAGGCGATTCACTGCACGACGAGGTCACTGCATGGAATTATTTAGTGACAATGGCACTAATTTCGTTGGTGCAGCTTGGGAACTCAAGCAACTTTTTAATGAAGAAAAGTCAAGAAACAGTAAAATTGGAGAATGGTTGGAATCACATGATACAAAGTGACATTTTAACCCACCACAAGCTCCTAACTTCGGAGGTTTATGGGAAGCTGACATAAAATCAACCAAATATATATAATGTAGAGTTTCCAATCACTCTTTTTAAATGATTAAAAAGAGTGATTGGAAACTCTACATTAACTTATGAGAAAATGTTTTTTGTTTATAGGAGAGGGTGCAAACGAGCATGCGGCTCACCTGATGGTAAGTGACTACCGCCGCCCATGAACAGCTGCAACACCAGGGAGGAAATTGCAGATGCGTTGCCGGCCTTTTAAAAAGGAGTACGCTCTTTTCTTGAAGGTTCCTAAGTTGTATCGGTCCGGAAAAATCGCTGATGGTAATCGATTTCACAAGGAAGTCGTGCGAGGAAGAAAACATCTTCTAAATTGCACAGTGGTGGACCGCCAATCATCCAGATGGTGTGCATGGTATCGGGAGTTCTGCCGCGATGTGCGTTCGTGAAATTTGGCGGCTGGGATTAATCCGAACAATTCCTCAGAGCACTCCCCATGGTAGATGCGAAAGAAAATGCGGTCTCTTGGCAGCGCCAATGAGTCGAGCCGATCGGAAAGGACTCGGTCGTCGACGATTCGAGCCGCTCTGCGCTGGATGCGGTCAAGTGGAAGGAGCTGGCACTGAGGAGCCCCTGCCCAGAGATGGGAACAGTATTCCATGTGAGGCCGAACCTGCGCCTTGTAAAGTTGCAGGCGGTGTGCCGGCATGAAATACTGTCCCGCTCTGCTGAGCACGCCAAGCTTTTTAGAGGCCAATTTGGCCTTCTCTTCCAAGTGACCACGAAACTGCACGTCACTTGATATGTCGACGCCGAGGATTCCGATACTGGCTGAGGCAACCAGGGGAGTGCCTTGAAACTGAGGAGATACGACAAAGGGGTTCTTTTTAGCGATAAACGCGCAAACTTGTGTCTTCTGAGGATTAAACTGGACTAGATTTAGTCGCCCCCAGTTCGAGACTTTGCCCAGCAAAGACTCGACTTCAGACACAAGTTTGTTCCGGTACTCGGAGACGTTTTTCCGAGAAATATTAGCACGGCCGGTGTATAGAGCATCATCAGTGCTGTCATCCGCATAGCAATGAATGTTACCAGTTAGCAATATATCATTGATATGCAGAAGAAACAGCGTTGGTGATAGCACACAGCCTTGTGGAACACCAGCGTTAATAGGCTTGTAGTCAGAACATGCACCGTCTACAACGACCTTGATGCTCCGATCTGCAAGGAAGCTGGTGATCCAATTGCACAATTTCTCGGGAAGCCCATAGGAAGGGAGCTTCGAAAGAAGCGTTTTGTGCCAAACCCGATCGAAGGCCTTCGCAATGTCCAGACTAACGGCCAACGCCTCCCCCTTGGACTCTACTGCCTTCGCCCATCTATGGGTCAGGTAGACCAGAAGATCTCCAGCTGATCGACCCCGACGAAAACCGTATTGTCGGTCACTAATCAGCTGGTGATCCTCAAGGTACCGGATGAGCTGGCAGTGGATAATGGATTCCATTATTTTGGAGAACAAGGAGGTGATCGTGATAGGCCTATAGTTGGTCGGGTCTGAGCGGTCACCTTTTTTAGAGATCGGGTGGACAAAAGCTGTCTTTCATGAATTCGGGACTACGCCTTGGGAGTAGGAGTACCGGAAAAGACGCGTTAGGACCGGTGCCAACTCCGGAGCACACGTCCTCAGCACTATTGGGGGGATTCCGTCAGGCCCACTCGACTTGTGGATGTCCAGGGATAGAAGAGCTTTGCGAACCGAGCGCTGTGAGAACAGCACATCCGGCATGGAGCACTCACACCGCGGGATGGTCGGCGGTGTTTTCCCCCTGTCATCAAGAGTCGAGTTGGGTGCAAAAAGGGAGCCTAAAAGGTCGGCTTTGTCTTTTGCGTCATGGGCCAGTGAGTCGTCCTCCCTGTGCAGAGATGGTAGTGATGGCTTACAGAAATTCCCTTGGATAGCCTTGGCGAGAGACCAGAATGCACGGGTTCCCGAAGGAAGGCGAACTAGTTTCTCGCCAATCATGCCTATGTGTTCTGACTTTGCCTTGGCAATAACTCTTTTGAAGGACCTAGAGGCGAAGTTATACTTCTTTTTAAGTATGCTTGTGTTTACATCCCGAGTCGCCGAAGCCGCAGCCCAGGCTTGATAACACTCCTGCTTACTGCGTAATGCAGTTTTACAGGAGCGACCGAACCAAGGCTGAGATCTGCCTCCGATGGGTACCACAGATGATGGAATAAATAGTTCCATTCCCTGTAGCACCACATCAGTGACAGAGTCAGCAACAGCGCTGGGATCATCCGGCGTGAAGCAAACCCGCCCCCATGGGTAGGATGCAAAGAAAGACCGCATTCCGTCCCAATCCGCCGACCTGTAATTCCAAACACGGCGGCAACCTGCAGAGCGCAACCGCGAAGGGAGCGTGAGTGGCACCATACTCCGGATCAGACAGTGTTCCGAAAAGCCGAGAGGGGCATCGACGGAAACCTGATATCCGTCCGGATGAGAGGTCAGCAGAAGGTCCAACAGGGAAGGTGTATGATCCTTCACATTTGGAATCCGCGTAGGCGAAGTAACTAGTTGTGTCAGACCAAATGCCAAGGCAAAGTCATAAACAGATCTCCCCGCATGATCGGTTAAACGTGAACCGAGCCATTCGGCATGGTGGGTGTTAAAATCGCCAAGGATCACGATCTCTGCGGATGGGACTTGTTGTAGCAAGGAATCTGTAGCCATTTGGACGTGGTTGATGAGTCGGTCTGTTTCGGCATTACCGCTATGGGACCTATAGAGGCACCCGTAGACGCGCGGATGGTCGTCGCTGTCTACGCGTAGCCAAAGGATGGACAGGTCCGAACCTTCAAGACTGCCGAGGCGTCGAGAACAGATGTCCTTTCTGACATACACGCAAACTCCAGCCCGAGGCACAAAGGAGTGCTCCAATTTGTACCCCGGGTAGGAGAGGTACGAAATATCAGCCGGAGAGGAAACCTGCGTCTCGGTCAGGAAGAGCAAGGCCGGCTTCGCCGTCTCGAGATGGTAGTGGACGGCGTTTAGGTTAGAGTGAAGTCCCCTGATGTTGCAGAAATTCACGGATAGTGTGGCAGGGGTCGCCTTGGTATTGTTGCTCAGTTTGCCAAGTTTGGGATGTTAAAGACATGAAGATAGTTTGAAGGAAATATGTGAAATAAAATTGTAGATTTATTTTATATATTATTTATTAATTTCGTCTAATCTTGTGAGCAAGGTTTTATTAAATAATTATTTCTGGTTTGTTCTTTTTCTTACATTTAATATCCTTCACTAGATGGTGTCACTTGTAATATTACATCACGGTATGATTTGCTTCATAGATCATTATATAGCTTACAATTTTCAAAATACAGACAACCGTAATACGCCATACGTCAAGAAGTTTTATTTATCAATCATGGGACATGGGATTACGGTGTTGGGAAAGTTCTGGGCATTGAAAATTTGCGTCGGGTCTTAGGCCTGAACGCGTACAAATTTTAATTGATCCAGGAACAGATATTTCAATCCGGGAATCATAGGTCACCTTACCTATGAGCACCGAACATCGCTCTAAAGAAAGTTTAAGGGGCGTATTACAAAAAAACGCGAAATTACAAGGCTTCCTCGTTGAAATTTTATGTTTATCGTTCATTGCTTGAAATAACAATTACTTGGTAAAAATAGTTCGTTTTCTCTCCTCAAATAAGCTCGGAATGGATTTTAGATAACTTATTTATTTAATCAGTAATAATCATTCTCCCGATGCATGTTTAGGCAAAAACTCTCGAAGACATGATTTGGGAGCTCTAATTTGTAGATTCTGTTGAATATCGACCATCAAAAAAAATATTTTTATATCCCAAATATCCTACACTTTAATAATAATGGAATACATTTTCGTTATATGCTTTTCACGCTAGGAAAAAAAAATCGACATAATTCAAAAAACGACCAAAAAAGCTTCGATACAAGCCCCTATATTTCCGAAGTTCTACATCATTTAGAAGTAAAATTTATACCAAAATAATCACCAACATTTGTTTACACTATGCTATTATTTTTACTTTTTAAATCGGTACTATTATATTTTAATTAATTAAATAAAAGTAATATATTTTTCACTGTGCCGGCCATCTGCGATCATTAACGCGCGAGCGCTTGCCGAGGGTGGACCTGCGTCAGTTTATTTCGGGCGCTGCATCGTTTCAATACTACCGTAGTGTGCGTCGATTGCTATCGTAGTGTGCGTCGATTACCTGCATACTAGAATATCGTCAACTACGACCGCAATTTTTGATCGATCGGTTTAAAACTATTTTATATAGTTATAATTTAGATTACGTCTCTTCAAAAATGTGGTCTATTCATTGACTTAGATCATTGTTATTTGAGGGCTTCACCTAATGGTTTATACAGCAACGGTCTTATTGAAGTTAAATGTCCTATTTCAGCTTTCGGAATAGATTTTGATACGGCCTTTCGACAAAAAAAAAAGTTAAAGGTTATAAATTCAGTGATTCAAGTGTAACATTAAATCAAAATAATGACTGGTTTTACCAAATCCAAGTCCAGCTTCATTTACCAAATAAAAATGTCTGAATACTTGCCATAATATGTATTAGCCCAGATTAATGCAGTAAAAGTACTAAAAATTTTTTTTAGATTTTCAATATGTTACCCAAGTTACAAGCTTTTTATGAAAAGTGTGTACTGCCTGAAATTATCGAATCGAGAAAAGTTCGGTCAATGCCGTCGCAGCAAATATTTTTCTTATAAAAAATATAGTAATTGACTGTAAGTACCGATTAAAAAAATATTAGTTACATTTGGTTGTTATATTTATTAAAACAGGTTGCAACCGTTTATTTATTTATACCACTATTCTACCGGTAGTAGACATAATCAATTATTAACATTCGATTACAGCGTAACAATTAAAATATTTATGTGTACTTATTTTGACACTAAATTTCATAAATAATGAATAATATATCAAAATGGTATATAATAATAAATAATAAATTATATAATTATATAATAATAAATTAATAAGATAACATTAAAATGACACACCAAAAAATATTCCATCCACTGAAGTCCATCCTAAGAAAACTTTGTACTATGGAAGATCAAGATCGTTTAGTCGCCATACTCACAGTATTATAGTGCGAGCGAGTGAATAGATATGAAAGAAAGTATCGGTCGCGTAACTTGCCGCCCGCTCGGTGCGTAAAATACCTAAATTTGCGAAACGCCGAAATGTAAGAGGGCTCTTAAGTCGGATTGATGTACAAAGATAACTCACATTTTATATTGATTTACATTAAGTAGGTTGATCTTACTGCAAAATATATGTAAGTAAGTTTTTAATCGCAAAAAATATTTTTATACAAGTAATACAAGTCACCACTTTCTGTACGTCATATAAATAAATAAAAAACGTTATATCTTCATTAATGGTATTTGGGTAAATAGTTCAATTATAGAAAAACATTTTTAAAGTCGAGTGTTTCGCTACTATCTAGTAAGCTATATATGAGAAAACATTTAATGTAAAAAATTTAGTTGTAGCACGAATGGGTCGGCTCCACCGGGGAAGGACCACGCTCTCACAGAACACCAGCGATAAATGGCAGCTGTGTTTCGTATGGCGAGTGTAGAGAACCGGAGACCCATTTTACTGGAAAGGAGGCATTCGATCTTAGTGCTCACGGGTGACGATGCATTGCATTTTCTGCCGACTTCCAAAAAGGAGACGGTACTCAATTCGAGTGTATGTTTTTTTTTATGTGTGTTACCTCAATAACTTTGTACTGGGCAAACCGATTTCGATGATTCTTTTTTATATGAAAGCTGATAGTTCTCGTATGGTCCCATATGAATTTGATCAAGGTCGGACCAATGGTTTTTGAGTTATTCTTAAATAACCTATATTGAAGTCGCTTATATTGAAGTCGGCTGAACAAAATTCTTAATTTTAAATTATGATTCTTTATTGAGGATAAATGTAGATGTCTATGGATCACAGCAACCACTTACCATCAGGTGGACTGTGTGCTCGTTTGTCACCCTATCCTATAAAAAATCTTTTATGTTTTGTAAAAAATGTCACATCATGTGGCCCAAGGCCACCTCAAGCCACGAACATTTATATAACACATTAATTAGGCTCAAAATAATGTGGATTCTAATTCCAAAACCGTATACATTAAGAAATTATGTATATTAGGCACAAAGTGCTATGGCGGATAAATCATCGGCCAAATGCACAAAAAATGCACAGGCAGATTATAATTTGTTTTCTTCTACGACTAGCAGCCCGCCCCGGCTTTGCCCGGGTAAAACAACTCTGTATCTAATACGGTATCAACGGATTTATAATTTTTTTGACTACCTGGTATTCTTTCTAACAATTGTTCATTGATATGATCAATAGAATTTCTTGGTGAAACTGTAGCATATCCATGTGTATTCTTTTTGAGAAATATTCTTAATTGCTGGGTAAACATTTAGAATCAAATCACTAAGACTTGAAATATACTTTTCGAACTCATCTATTTTAATGACGCTTTCTACTTCAGGTATTTTACCATCACGTACTTATAATAAAAACTCGCGAAATGCGTATTCCTAAATTGTTTCTCATGTTTGCTCTTAAGGTGATTGATTGTGCAGAGCTCCATAAAGAAGACGCCTTTAATCAGCTTAAACAGCTTTATATTTGCACGTGTTCTTCTAGGTACAACAGGAAGACTTTGACGAAAGTTACTGGCAAACACGAAGGTGACGTCTCCCATAATATCTTAAATATCTGAACTTCTTAGGTCTTTTACAGTTCTGTCTAAAGCTTCTATATGTGAGCGGTAACTCATCGTACATTCGTCCCACATTATGAGACAGACATATTGAAGAAGTTTGCCCAGTGGCCCGTATTTTCGAATGGAACATACGGATTCATTCTGTATGGAGACATTCAAAGGCAGTTTAAATGTGGAATGGGCAGTTTTACCACCACTAAGAGAACTCGCGGCTATACATACCGGAATAAGCCACCGCAAGAGCCAGAGTGTGAATTCTGGATTTTTCAAATATTTTAAAATTCATAACTCCGAAAATGTTAACTTTATTGTAAAAAGTCATTGAATTTTTTTATTTGTATTTTATCAAATATATATTATATATATATATATATATATATATATATATATATATATATATATATATATATATATAAAATTGTCCCGTTAAATAATAATTCCTTGCAATTGAAAAAAAAATCTGTTTAAAGAATATGGTATTGACCCATCGCAGTATTTGCAACATTGCATTTATATCATCAGTAGGACAATTTCAAGAAAATCGCATAAAAAATGAGGTGGAATAGTTTTCGGTACTCATGCATTGATTGTTCTTGGACTAAGGGGCTGATTTATTTTTCACGTGCCTGCCTGTTCAAGTTGCTTACTTTGAAACGTTATTTCCCTCCCGCATACCGCAGCTCCTCTCGTCATTGTCGCGCCGACCGTCAACATAATTATATTATCGTGCGAGAGTTTCTATATGTGGTTCTATTTGTTTTTTACGTGGTAGAGCCATGCTTCAGCTATATTAATATTATAGTTGTAGCACGAATGGGTCGGCTCGACCGGGGAAGGACCAAGCTCTCACAGAATACCAGCGTAAAATAGCAGCTTAATGATGCCGTGTTTCGTATGGTGAGTGTAGAGAACCGGAGACCCTTTTTACTGGAAAAGAGGCATTCCATCTTAGCCCTCACGGGTGACAACGCATCTGCATTTGATTCGCAAACGAGGATAAATGTAGATGTCTATGGGCCACAGCAACCACTTACCATCAGGTGGACTGTGTGCTCGTTTGTCACACTATCCTATAAAAAAAATGTATTAAAGTCGTTATTGTGAGTTATCCTTAGAAGATAGACATATACTGTCGCAGACATTTTTTAGAACTTTTCAAGAGGAACAATTCAGCCATACATTATTTTCATGCAACTTTACCTATTGATGCAGCGCACGCTGTGAAAGCTCGCAAGAGGCACGACTTTTTCCGACTTAGTTGACAAATATCATCGACATTTTTACCATAATATGAATATATACACATAACATATAGCCTTTGTCCATCTGGAATAACGTATCTTTCAAAAGGTGAAAGAAATATTCAAGTAGGTGTAGTGGTTCCGGGGATTACCCTCCACATATATACAAACTCACAAAATTCGCACTCTCTTTTTATAATTTTAGTCTGAACCCGATAGGTGGCACGGTCCTCGAATTAATCATATATTTTAAATTTACATGGTA
The DNA here is from genome assembly GCA_033319125.1 of Parnassius glacialis. Lineage (NCBI taxonomy): Eukaryota > Metazoa > Arthropoda > Insecta > Lepidoptera > Papilionidae > Parnassius > Parnassius glacialis. Next base: position 38,446,253 of record JAVANC010000018.1, read on the forward strand.
AGAAGATCGATGTGAATTTGAAGTGAAACTCATCGCACTATCTGCTGAAAATGGTGGAACGGAGTCTACCGATCCAGCTAGCATTAGCTAAAAAAAAGTAGACGTATGAGACAATTAATTAATTATCCCATCTTATTCTAAGTATATTAAAAATCCGCTCCATAATAATGTTAATATTATTAAACAGTGGTAAAAACTGAATTCAAAATTTAATAATCTAAACGTAGAATACTAATATCTGGCAAAGCTTACCTTTAAAAGTAATTTGCAAGTCAATATCAAATCTGATTTATATTTACGCGTGGAAACAAGAAAGATTTTCCGGACCCTACAGCATATTAGATTTATCAATTCTTCCTGAAGTTGTTTGTTTGCGAAACGTAAATATTTTATTTCGTTCACATAATTAATTTAAAAAATATAGTATAGCAGAAATTATGATTTCTTATATTTACGCGAATCTACACCTTGAATAAAACGATATTTTTACGAATTAACGAATTAGTGTTTTTTTCTTTTCTTTTATATTAGCAATCTTTTAATTATTTTATTACTAGCAGTTGTGTCACAACATCGCTTAAATTCTGTGCTGATCAGCTTATGTTGAATTTAACTCACGCTACCCATGTAGTGATGTTTATGACCCTGTATCACGCCATAATTATAAATTTTGTAGACGCCTTATTTGATTATTGTAAACAGTCGACCGACGGGTTAGTGCCTATATTAACTGCATGCCATTATATTTATATATTTTTGATTTATATATTTATTTATTTCCTATCTATTTTACATACATTACATTAATTCGTTGTACAATACAATGTCTGACGATAGTTCCTTTTACTCGGTTTCTGACTCAGATTTATCATTCAAGTCCACTGAATATTCGGTAATAGAATCGGTTAGCCCAAACACGTTTATTACTCAACAAATTACAAATTCCTATAAACATTACAATGTTTGTCACATCAATACGCAGAGCTTACCACAGCATTTCTCAGAACTTTTACATATTTTTACTGATATGGTCCACCCGATTCTAATCTCTGGAACTTGGCTCAACCCTTCTTTACTCTCGACTTCTTTTAGTATACCCGGGTTTTTGCTATAACGTAATGATAGATTAGGAAACAGAGGTGGTGGAGTGACGATTTACCTTCGCTGTGGTATCCCTTATAAACTTATTGCATCTTTTCCTTCTATAGCGTCTGGATTTCTTGATTATCTCTTTGTAGAAGTTCTCCTAAATGGAAACAAAATTTTTCTTGGAGTTGTATATTCTCCGCCCTCAGTTAACTACTTTCATGACCTTGACTCTGCTCTCATGAAAACTGCATCTGAGTACGCAAATCATATAATTATATGCTATTTCAATACCGAACTTTTACAGAACTCCTCTATGTCGCGAGAACTACGAATGATCATAAATTCAGTAAATTTCTCTATTCTTCCGCTTGGGCCCACGCATTCTAATATTTACACTGCTAATTCATGGTTAGATTTGATAATCATTTCATCTACTGAACATGTTGTAAATCATGGGCAGTTTCCGGCTTCTGGCTTCTCGCGGATTGATTTTTTATTTATTACTTATAGAGTCAAATCGCCAAAAGTTACCGCACCTATTTTGCGCCTGCATAGCTTTGCGATTCTGGATGTGGAGTTGTTGAAACGGAAGGCTGCCCCAATTGACTGGTCAAATATTTTTTATACATCTGATGTAAATCACATGGTAGAGACACTGACTAGTAATATCGTTCAGTAATACGATGCAGTAGCCCCGATACGCAATGTTAAAGTGAAGCACCCCCCAGCACCATGAATGGACAGTGATATCCGTAAAGCAATGGCAAAACGTGATCGGGCTTTTGTAAGATTTAAAAACAATATCTGTGATGCCAACTGGAATATATATAAAGCTACCAGAAACAAATGCAATCAGATGTTTCGAGTTGCAAATCGCCGACATATTCATAAGAACATTATAAGCTCTTTGCCAGCCGGCATTTGGAAGTTTCTCAATTCCCTTGGGTTAGGTAAACAAAAGAATTGCCCTGATATGGGGGCAATATCTTTAAACAGTCTTAATTAGCACTTCTCGTCGGCACCTATAGTCGACAACTCCACTAAACATAAAACCATTTCACTTATCTCATCTCTTCCCAAAATCGATGCAAAGTGCTTTGCTTTTTCTCTAATAACTGATGAAGATGTTCGTAAAATTATTTTTTTCATTAAATCTAAAACAGCTGGCTATGATGATGTTGAGTGATATGATTATTCCCATACTTGATGACATTCTCCCAATCATTAACCACATCATCAATTTTTCTTTTTCTACTGGGGTTTTTACATCTTTTTGGCGTAAAGCATTTGTCCTTCCTCTTCCCAAGTTAGATAATCCTAGTTCTGTAAATCATTTTCGACCAATTTCTATACTTCCCTTTCTTTCAATGATTTTAGAATCAGCTGTACACAAACAGCTATCCAGATACATATATAAAAATAAACTTCTTAGTCCCGTACAATCTGGTTTTCGTCCCGGACATAGTACAACCACAGCACTCCTTAAAGTTCTCGAGAACGTACGAGAGGGTATGGAGGAGTCAAAATTAGCAGTACTCATATGAATTGACTTCTCTAATGCTTTCTGTACAGTCGATCATGACATTATTCTTGCTATCTGTAAATACATGGGTTTCTCTTCATCAGTTTTGGATTGCTTATCAACTTATTTTCGTGGTCGCCGGCAAAGAGTTAAGGTCAATCAAGAGTCTTTCTCTGATTGGTCTGATCTTGCTACTGGCGTTCCACAAGGCGGAATTCTTTCTCCTTTATTATTTTCTATTTTTATAAATCTCATAACTGTAAATTTCAAATGCTCTTACCATCTGTATGCTGACTATTTACAGCTGTACGCTCGGATTGATCCAGCAAAGGTTAACTCTATGTTTGAAATTTTAAATCTAGATCTTCAGGCCATCTGCGATTGGTGCACAAGTTATGGAATTGATGTCAATCCTGCTAAATATCAAGCCATAATTATTCTCGGTAGCTCTCGTCGTCTAGCTTAATTAGATTTCAATTTACTGGAGCCTATTGCTTACAATATCACAAGTATTTCTCTTAGACATGCAATTAAAGACCTTGGGTTAATGATTGATGCTAATTTAAGTTGGCAATCTCAGGTAGCTGAAATAAGCTGGAGAGTGACAATCACCCTGCGCAGCCTTTATCGTTTCACGAATTCCCTTCCAACCGAGACAAAGGCTATGTTGGTGCGAACACTTGTTTTACCGGTCATTGATTTTGCTGATGTGTGTTACCCTGATGAGAGTCTGTACTTCTGTGCAAATTGGATCGTTTGTTAAATAATTGCATCCGTTTTATTTTTGGCCTTCGTAAATACGATCATGTGTCCTAACATCATTCTAAGCTTAAATGGCTCCCTATCCATAAGCGTAGATGCATCAGAATTCTTCGCACGCTATTTTCAATCCTATATGATCCATGCACTCCCCAATACCTGAAATGCAAGTTTCAGTATTTGGGTTCTTCCCACGATTGTAACCTGAGATTCTCCGAGGGAACTACTTTATGTGTTTTTCCTCGCCTTACTAAATTTATGTCTCAGTCTTTCGCCGCTGAGGCCATAAGGTTATGGAATAAATTACCTCCTCATATCAGGAAACCGACTTCTTTTGCAGCCTTTAAAAGAATGGTGACGGGTCACTACCTTTCTTCTTTCAGCAACTGACCTTCTTATTTAAATGTTTCTGCATAAGTGTATTATAAATTACTTAAGTAGTTTTTGTATAATAAGTTTGTACTCGTATGTAAATATGCTTAAAATGTATGTATTATGTATTGGTTAAAATTGTGTTTGTTTATGTATCATGTATAGAGTATATTATTTAAATTATTTGTATTTATATATATTTATTTTTGTATTTACAAGTATAGTATGTATATGTTTATATTTACATTCACATATATATTCTCAAGTTTTTATGGCACCTGCTTAAGTTTCTCTGCTTAGCTTATGGTTGACTGGTAGAGAATGCCTAAATGCATTAAGTCCGCCAATTGTACATTTTAAGTGCAATAAAGATTTTAAGTAAATAAATATAATACATACAATACAAAATACATACATATTTACGGATTTTATAGCGTTTAATTTACTTATTTCAATTCTTATAATATATAATAAGTAAATTAAACGCGATAAAATCCGTAAATATAGTTTTATTCAATAGCAGACAATTTTAAGGATTTTCTAATAATTTGGAATACTCTAAGATTTTTCAATAATTGAAAATTTTGTGTTAATCTATCGTTATAAATTTAATAGTACATACATCGCTGTAAATTTTACAATACAAGATAAACCCGGGTTCGATCCTCACCGGCAGCTATGATATTGATAATGCAATTTTAAGTGCTGATTTATCACGTGCTCGGCGGTGAAGGAAATCATTGTGAGTAAACCTGCTGTCTGAGAAATAAAAAAATATATTTCTGAGATAACATGTGAAACCCACCAACACGCATGGGGGCAGCGCAGCGCGGCGGAAACACTCTCAGAAGTGAGAGGAGACCTGTGCCCAGCTGCGGTACGTATATAGGCTGTAACTTTACCTTATGGCCTTGTGCAATTTGTGTTTGTAAACTGCCTCCACGATACAGGAGAAAATCCTAGTGTGGGGGTAACGTTTTAAAAAAACAAAAAAGTTATGGAGATACGTTGCGGACAGCAATTTCGAAAAACTTTTCAGGGAATCTAAATACCAATCGTGCAAAGAGAGGTTTCTCTTAAGGAAACTCGGCAGTAAATGAAGCTCAGCTCTCGTTATGATTTATTTTATCAGTCTTTAATCCAATCATGTTTAAACACCTGAATAGGCAGTCTTGACAACCTTGCCAATTAAGGACTAAATTCAATCAAAACCATACTCTGTAACACTATGGAGCGAATTGCAAAAATATCATCATTACAGCCATTCACAAGTCCATATAAAACATAAACCTCACCCAAGAAATGCCACAACACACTGCATCCATCTACTTCCTGGACAAAATTATAAATAAATAACATAATCGAATTAATCCATAACAAGTGCCTTATCAACTTTGCAGACATAGTGTCTGCAAATTTGCCTTGTGTGAAGTAAACACGTCGGTCACATATTTTGCTTGAGACCTTTTCCCCTAAATATACATTTTTTTTTATAGAATAGGGAGCAAACGAGCATGCGGCTCACCTGATGGTAAGTGACTACCGCCGCCCATGAACAACCGCAACACCAGGGGAATTGCAGATGCGTTGCCGACCTTTTAGAAAGGTGTAAGCTCTTTTCTTGAAGGTTCCTAAGTCGTATCGGTCCGGAAAATTCACTGGTGGTAATTGATTCCACAAGGAAGTCGTGCGAGGGAGAAAACTTCTTCTAAATCGCACAGTCGTGGACCGCCAATCATCCAAAATACATAATGGATTTTCGCCGTACAAAGAACGGTTAAACCAGTTTTAGACACGTAAGACCTCTTTTCTCATGGCAATATTTATGTCGAACTTAATGATATCCAATAATTGCCTTATTACAAAAATATGGTTATTATAGATATCTTTATTTACTTATTTTATTTTATTTTAAAGAAAAATATTAGCAATTCTATTTAAGTAAGCTTAAGATTCGCCATTCGACAATTGATTCGGACCCATTGAAATCGCGGTCATCATAGTGGCGGTATCATTAAAGCCAGCAAAAGTCATTTTTTTATAGAATAAGGGTGACAAACGTGCATACAGACCACCTGATGGTAAGTGGTTGCTGTGGCCCACAGACATCTACATTTATCTTCGTTTGCGAATTAAAATGCAGATGCATTGTCAGCCATGAGGACTAAGATAGACCTCTTTTCCAGTAAAAAAGGGTCTCAGTTTCTTCTCTCACTTTCTACACTCACCATACGAAACACAGCAGCATTGAGCTGCTATTTTACGCTGGTATTCTGTGAGAGCGTGGTCCTTACCGGGTCGAGCAAACCCATTCGTGCTACAACTATACTATTAATATAGCTGCAACATGGCTCTATCACGTATAAATTGACAAAATCATTTGGACACTGACTTTTCTTGTTGGGTTGACGACAGGCGTCACTGTTGCAGGCGGATCAACGATTACCAGACGTCTCTAAACTTTGAAGCTGCTAGCATAGGCTTGGGTAAAAATATCGATATTTATCGTCGATATTTTAAATCGCGATATATCGACATATCGATATTTATTTTAGAGTATCGAATTCGTATCAATTTCGATATATTTTAAAATGTTGTATCGTTTTTTTCGTCGTTCAACCATGAGTAGACAAAATTTTGGACCTTATCTTTACATCATTCAAATGATGACGATATATCGATATATAGATATTTATCACGCGATATATATCGATGCTGTTTATAAATATAGATTCGATATATGTCGATATATTTTTCCCCTTTGCCCATCCCTATGCTAGCAGTCGTCAAACCGGGAAATTTCGTCCGACATGTTATTTATCAAATCCTTAAGACTTTTGTGACACGCGATGTAATGGGCTAATGGTAATGTAATTTAGCTTCCGCCGCTACCACACGGCAATTTTGTTTTTAAGTACAGGTTGTTCAAACACCTCGGCTCTTTACGGATACCATATTCATTTTTATTTTATTCCATTATTTATTATACTATTAATAAAAATTATTTCGTGTTATTTTTTTATTGCATTATAACTGTTAGTGATTTTTAAATGCTAATATATTATAACTGACAAAATGCTTAGTCATTTTTTCAAGTTAAATAAATAAAATAATAAATACACTGTCTATCTACAATTTTTAAATAAACATTATATAAAGTAAATTTATAAAAATATAAATTAAAAAAATAAACAATTAATACCTTATTTCTTATTATTATATCTCTAACATTTTACAACTGCAATACTTTCGGAAAACTAATAAACTTTAGACTATGTACAATAATATTATGAAAGTATATCTAATCTAAGTCATAAACTATTTTCACTATTAATATTTTATATTGTATTTTTAATTTGGTATAAATTTAATTAATACCAAAAATTTAAATTTAAGTCGAGGTAGCTCGGAGTATATTTTGGTGTTTTTTTATAGAATAAGGGTGACAAACGAGTATAATAGTCCACTTTTGATTCATAGGCATCTAAATTTATCCTTGATTAAGAATCAAAATGCAGACGCGTTGTTAAACCTGAGGATTAATATGGAATGCCTCGTTTTCAGTAAAAGGGTCTCTATAATCACCTTTCACACAGCAGCATTTAGCTGCTAATCCACGCTGGTATTCTGTGAAAGCGTGGTCGTTCCCCGGTCGTGCCGGCCCCTTCGTGGTACCACTATTATATCAGCATCATAACACTACAACGTAAAATATGCAGTATGCGCTAGCAATCTTAGTTCGATTTTGCCGACACAAATTACATTGTTACTTGCACATTAAAGTTTATACACAAGTATATTTAAAAAAGAGCAACGAAATCATTTATAGACTTAAAGAGCGTACAGTAAAAAAGTGATGTGTACTGAACGAAAAACTAACACAGAAATTAGTTTATATTAAGTTTGTCTCATGAAAGAAGTCGCGCGAAGCAATGCTAACTAAAATGTAATGTATGGAATTTGACAGGATGTCGTGGTGCCGCAGCTAAGGGACTTCTTTAGTTATAAGGACTATTCTTAAACCATAGTTTAAGCTCAAGACTATCAGTTCAACATTAAGACGGTACTTTATTTAAAACTGTTACAATGTATCGAATGTAAACAGTGAAATGTGGCTTTTTTACACTTTTTTTTGTGGAATTTTAACACTTTTTCGTATTTTTTTTTCAAAATCTTTAAGTTTTTCGGATTATTTGTAGCCTAGATCCCTTCTGGCATTGTTTTATATCTGCTCGTAAAGTTTCATCAACATCGGTTCAGCAATTCCGTAGATTAGCCCGGAGAGACGGACAGACAGACACAATTTTAAAAACTGTTATTTATGTCATAATAGCATGCAAATATCCCAGTGAGACACCTCAATTTTATTAATAATATGTTTTAACTTTTTTTTTCATGTAATTGCGGTATCCGTCTGCCCCTTTCGGATCGAACAGTGTTTTTACATATTGTATGTATATTATATTGTTGTAGTATTATTATATTGTCTCAATTCACGTTAGCGAATTTTACATCTTTTTCTCTTAATTTTTTTAGAGTATATTTATGTTTCTGTTAATTTTACAAAAGTTTCAGAGAAAATTACTTTACACGTGGAATAAAATACTTCGTGCTCAACGGGCTTCCTTAGGATGGGAGTACCTAATTAGCACCGTTATAAAGGATAACTTTTAAATTAAAATGTTCTTTACTTCCATTTTCTTCAGTATTTTTTTAGTCCTGCAGAATACTCCGTATTTAAAGAGTAATAGTAATAGTTTAAAGAAAACTAAAAAACACGCTTTTTTAGATAACCGAAATAATAAAAATAGAAAATAATTTTCAATAAGTTTAAAACAATAAAATAGTGATTAACTTTAAAAAATTTCTTTTAAAATTTTTAAAGTTAATCACTATTTTCTTATTTTAAATTTATTTATTTAATTTTTAATTCTAAGAAAGCGTGGGGTGCTTTTAAAGATATTTTTATGATGACGCAAATTTTACAAATATCCACAAAATATTTACAACAAATAATACCATGCATCCCACGCTTTTTTACAATAAAATTAGTTTATTATGTTAATCACAATTTTTTTTTAAACTTATTGAAATTTTTTTTCTACTTTTATTAGTTCAGTTATGTGCAAAAGCGTGTTCTTTTTTGAAACGAAGTTTTTTTACGCGGCTAATGAATTATTCGCAAATTCTGAAGATCCTGGCAAGGATAATGAGACAAACTATTTAAATTATTGCATTATTATCGGTCCTTGATAAGTGTACCAAGTTTCAAATCAATCCAACGTTTTGAAGGGAATGAAAATCACATTCAAATATTCCGTTACATAGATACATAGACACATATCTAGCTAATAAAAGCGCGTTAAAAAGAGTATGTAACGATGAACGTTAAATCTAAAGGTCAGTAAAGGTAGACATTAGGTATTTTGTATTCAACGGGCTTCCTTTAGATACGGGTAATTAGCACCGCACCGTAGTAAGAATTACTTAAAATATTAAAATGTAGTTCACTTTAGTTTCTTGCAAAATATTCCATATAAAAATTTATCTGCCACCAACCGATGCTCAAGAAAGATTTTCGAGTGGTAGCCGCGTACCGGTAGGTAAGAGAAGTGTAGGTCGAGCTCCCACTAGATGGCGTGACGATCTGGATGGATTCAGGAAGTCGATGGAAGCAGGTAGCTCTAGACCGTGCATTCCTGTGTGTGTCGCATTCCTTGTTCTATGTTCAGCAGTGGCTGTGATGATGATGATTATGAAATATTAATTAAACAAGAATCAATAAAAAAATAATAGAACAGTACCTAGGCCGAATTTAACTATCATATTACTTATGAATATAAAAATGTTAATATTAAACAAAATAAAAAACTATAATATTAAAAAAAAACTAAAGCTAGTAACATAATTATAATACAGTCCTACTCCCCGTCGTATCGTGCCAAGAATGCTGGCAGCATTTCCTCGTTGAATGGCTATACCTAGCCTTTGAAAAAATGTTATATATGTGTATATTGAAATGTTTGTCTGTAATATCTAAATAACTGGTTTTTATTAAGCTCGAGAGGTTATTTGCATAATCATTTTTACAGTTTTTATCTCTCCGGGCTAATCTTCGAAATGGCTGAATCGATGGTAAGGAAACTTTACAAACAGACAGAGAACAATTCCAGGAATGTTGTTCCTGAAAAGCGAAAAGTTTAGGAAAAATTGTGATGATCTTGAATCTAAATATCGCCACATTAATAGATCCTATTCAGGCGACGCCGGGGAGGGTCGCTAGTTTAAAATGACTTTTACTTCAATCTGCTTAAGATTCTACTACTCTTACAATGTGGCAACATCGAGGTATTTTTGAACGTGCGGTGTTATTGCCTGGGAGCTTGAGCAAGCTTTCCTTAGCGTTATAAACTTAATAATATTTTTTCAGGGATAACACCTTACTCCATCCTATCTCATCATCATATCTTTAAACGTCCCATAGGGGGGATTTTACCATAGTTGCCAAGCTTGGCGGGCGAGCGCAACCGCAGTTTTTTATAATTTGGAGTAATTATCAGGATGATGCTCCTGCCCACCTCCTGTTTAAGTTTCCCTGTGTCGCCTCTTGCATCACCCACGCGACGTTATTGGGTAGTGGATATTCTTGCACCGCCACTACACGGTTAATTATGGCAAAAAGGTCAATTATGGGCTAATAGAGACGATAACTAACCCTCCAAGGTCTTCAGCTTTATAATAAAACGGGGACACCCGTGCATAGTTAATGAAATGTGCGTAGTAGAGCCACGTCGAAGAGGTAAAACAGCTGCAGCACCTGCTAACTAACAGGAAGCAACAGCTATTACCACAAAGTCCTACAAAGTATACAAAATTCCCTCAACTGTATGAAACTGTGTCGTCGTGCTAAGAGAGCTTTCTCTTAAGGAAACTCGGCAGTGAATGAAGCTCAGCTCTCGTTATGATTTATTTTATCAGTCTTTAATCCAAACATGTTTAAACACCTGAATAGGCAGTCTTGACAACCTTGCCAATTAAGGACTAAATTCAATCAAAACCATACTCTGTAACACTATGGAGCGAGTTGCAAAGATATCATCATTACATCCATTCACAAGTCCATATAAAACATAAACCTCACCCAAGAAATGCCACAAAACACTGCATCCATCTACTTCCTGGACGAAATTATAAATATATAACATAACCGAATTAATCTATAACAAGTGCCTTATCAACTTTGCAGACAGAGTGTCTGCAAATTTGCCTTGTGTGAAATAAACACGTCGGTCACATATTTTGCTTGAGACCTTTCCCCTAAATATACATAATGGATTTTCGCCGTACAAAGAACGGTTAAACCAGTTTTAGACACGTAAGACCTCTTTTCTCATGGCAATATTTATGTCGAACTTAATGATATCCAATAATTGCCTTATTACAAAAATATGGTTATTATAGATATCCTTATTTACTTATTTTATTTTGTTTTGAAGAAAAATATTAGCAATTCTATTTAAGTAAACTTAAGATTCGCCATTCGACAATCGATTCGGACCCATTGAAATCGCGGTCCGCATCGTAACATTAAAGCCAGTAAAAGTCATTTTTTTATAGAATAAGGGTGACAAACGTGCACACAGTCCACCTGATGGTAAGATGTTGCTGTGACCCACAAACATTTACATATATCTTCGTTTGCGAATTAAAATGCAGATGCATTGTCAACCATGAGGACTAAGATAGACCTCTTTTGCAGTAAAAAAGGGTCTCCGGTTCTCTACACTCACCATACGAAACACAGCAGCATTGCGCTGCTATTTTACGCTGGTATTCTGTGAGAGCGTGGTCCTTACCGGGTCAAGCAAACCCATTCGTGCTACAACTATACTATTAATATAGCTGCAACATGGCTCTATCACGTATAAATTGACAAAATAAATTAATATATTGTATATAAATTAATAAATTTGGACACTGACTTTTCTCGTTGGGTTGACTACAGGCGTCACTGTTGCAGGCGGATCAACGATTACCAGACGTCTCTAACCTTTGAAGCTGCTAGCATAGGCTTGGGTAAAAAATATCGATATATATCGTCGATATTTTAAATCGCGATATATCGACATAGCGATATTTATTTTAGAGTATCGAATTCGTATCAATTTCGATATATTTTAAAATGTTGTATCGTCTTTTTCGTCGTTCAACCATCAGTAGATAAAATTTTGGGCCTTATCTTTACATCATTCAAATGATGACGATATATCAATATATAGATATTTATCACGCGATATATATCGATGCTGTTTATAAATATAGATTCGATATATGTCGATATATTTTTTCCCCTTTGCCCATCCCTATGCTAGCAGTCGTCAAACCGGGAAATTTCGTCCGACATGTTATTTATCAAATCCTTAAGACTTTTGTGACACGCGATGTAATGGGGTAATGGTAATGTAATTTAGCTTCCGCCGCTACCACACGGCAATTTTGTTTTTAAGTACAGGTTGTTCAAACACCTCGGCTCTTTACGGATATTATATTCATTTTTATTTTATTCCATTATTTATTATACTATTAATAAAAATTATTTCGTGTTATTTTTTATTGCTTTAATTATAACTGTTAGTGATTTTTAAATGCTAATATATTATAACTGACAAAATGCTTAGTCATTTTTTCAAGTTAAATAAATAAAATAATAAATACACTGTCTATGTACAATTTTTAAATAAACATTATATAAAGTAAATTTATAAAAATATACATTTAAAAAATATGCAATTAATACCTTATTTCTTATTATTGCATCTCTAACATTTTACAACTGCAATACTTTCGAAAAACTAATAAACTTTAGACTATGTTATTATGTATGTAACTGACAAAGCATAAACGTAACATGTCTATAGTATGTGCCAAATCGATTGAGAAAAACGGACAATGACCTTTCGGTCGTTTAACCAGGGGTTACAAACCTTCAATATATAGGCACATTTTATATGTAGTACTTTCTTTATTTATAATGATTTTTTTATAATGATTGATATAATATATATTTATTAACTATTATTAAAAAGTTATGTGAAAGATCGCTGTAGAAGAAAAATCATCTATTGTTATAAAGTACTTTATTCATTTAACAACAAAAAACATTAATTTATAACACATATAAAGATTCGAGTGATAACGACACCGAATAAGTACGTACTTATGCAAAAGATAAAACTTTATTTTTAATATTATATAAGAACTTTATTTTTATTCGGTGCAATCATCACTCGTATCTTCACTTGATGAACTATCTGTAACATTAATTATAAAGCGATCTGCAGTTTGGTCAATTCTATCATCCATGCCACGCATTTTTTGTTCAACCTTAAGGACATGCTGAACACAGTTTTTCCATTTATCTGGCGTGATTTGAGTTAAACCATCTTTAAGTAAATTTTTAACATCTTTTAACTTGAAAGTTGTATTTTTTCGTGCAACGTACCCTTTCACATCTGCCCACACAAGTTCAATGGGGTTAAGCTCACAGTGATAAGGAGGTAACCTTACCACTGTGATGCTTTTTTCTTTTGCCATCTCGTCGGTGACGTAACTTCGATAGTTATCTTTAACTGCCTTTATTTTTTCCATTAAGTGGGTCTTTGTGTCCGAGGGCACGTATGCGATCTGTTTAGATTCTAGCCATTCCTGCATATTTTGTTTCCGCCAAGACATTGTTGGGGTTTTTTCTAAACGTCTGGAGTGGTAACTAGCGTTATCCATAACTATGACATCGCCGCTTTGCAGTTTTTCTATTACTTTTCTAAACCAGTCCTCGAAATGGAGAGCGTCCATACTCTCATGGTAGTCACCAGTAGATGATGATTCAAATACCCAATCACATCCCTCCAAAAAGCCATTTTCATTGCCAACGTGTACAACTATTAATCGCTTTCCTTTACCCGAAGGGGCTTTCGCGCCAGTAGAGTAGCCTTCTAACCGTGATTGACGAGAAGATTCAATTGTGGTGTCTTCCCATACCTTTCCCATAGTATGACCTGCGTTAATCCATGTTTCGTCAAGGTAAAAAATGTTACGTCCCTCGTTTCTTAATATTTGTATTTCTCTCAAATATCTGGTACGCCACAGAACTATCTCTGGGCGATCTATTAGACCACTTTTTCTGTTTCTCTTTATATATTTGAATTTTAAATGGCGCAACACACGTCGCAGGGAAGTTTTGCTCAAGTTTGGCAACTGGTCATCTTGATTTATACTGAGCAAAATTTTGTCTAAAGTCGGTAATTCTCCTGCAAGAAAGAACTGATGCACTTTCGCTCTTATAGCCGATTTATCAAAATCGTCCAACTTGTCAATTACAGACTTTTTTCTTTTATTAATTATTCCCTTTTCTGGTATTTTATGGGAATCTCTATACACGCTTAATACGCGATATATAGTGCTCTTGCTGACTCCTGAGATCTCCGAAACCTTTTCTACCATATTAACGTTTGAAGGATACACGTCTTCGGGCCAGGTGTTTTTGACATATTTGTATACATTAATGATAATCTCTTGTTCCCCGACCGACAAAGTGGTAGGTTTTCTCTTTTTTACTGGTGACGTTAAAGGTGCTCCAGAAGATGGGCCTGTAAATAAATGACAAAAATATACTACCATAGTACTACATCACATAAATACATATTGTTTTAGAAAATAAATACCACATGGTCACATAAAAAGAGCGCTTTAAGAAATAGAAAGGCTACGTCGTCGCATTTGTACCTATTTGTACGTACCTGCTACGTTTATTATGGGTCGGCGACGTCTCTTTCCACTTGATGTTGAAGGACCGGGTCCTTCACCAAATTCTCCTGAACTCATGTCGATTTAGTAACGACCGTCACAGTAAAACTAATATAACAGATTCAAAAAACAAAAACTTAACGATATAACAAATTTAACAGTAAAAACTCAACTAAAACAATGCAATGAATGCTATGAATTACCCGAGACGTACACACGCAAGCGCTATCCGAACACGAATGAAAACAAAATGGCGGACCGGCCCAAAAAAGGTGACGCATCTCTGGCTGCCATTGTCACGTTTCTTTTAGAACGAACTGACGTAACGCGCGTTTTGTTTATTTTAAAGGGATGAATTTGCAAAAGCTCAATATGGTGATTATATTGCTTCAAATATTTTTTTAATATGAAACTGTTATTAAATGAATTGCTGCGTTACTTACCATAAATTGAAATATAAAATATAACACATTTTTCGCGATGTACCGTAAGATTTTACTATGTTTATAGGAACCACAGACAATATTATTTAAGAAACAAAAAAACAAAACATATGTGCTGACCTAGAAGTGGGAATAATATCAATATTTAAATATTGTTATCACATCTAAATTGAGATTTTGTAAGTTACGCCTTTTGACACTCGGCTCATATCTGAGGTCATTGTCCGTTTTTCTCAATCGATATGGCACATACTATAGACAATAATATTATGAAAGTATATCTAAACTAAGTCATAAACTATTTACACTATTAATATTTTATATTGTATTTTTAATTTGGTATAAATTTAATTAATATCAAAAATTTAAATTTAAGTCGAGGTAGCTCGGAGTTTATTTTGGTGTTTTTTTTATAGAATAAGGGTGACAAACGAGTATCCACCTGTGGTTCATAGACATCTAAATATATCCTTGATTAAGAATCAAAATGCAGACGCGTTGTTAAACCTGAGGATTAATATGGAATGCCTCGTTTTCAGTAAAAGGGTCTCTATAATCACCTTTCACACAGCAGCATTTAGCTGCTAATCCACGCTGGTATTCTGTGAAAGCGTGGTCGTTCCCCGGTCGAGCCGGCCCCTTCGTGGTACCACTATTATATCAGCATCATAACACTACAACGTAAAATATGCAGTATGCACTAGCAATCTTAGTTCGATTTTGCCGACACAAATTACATTGTTACTTGCAGATTAAAGTTTTACACAAGTATATTTAAAAAAGAGCAACGAAATCATTTATAGACTTAAAGAGCGTACAGTAAAAAAGTGATGTGTACTAAACGAAAAATTAACACAGAAATTAGTTTATATTAAGTTTGTCTCATGAAAGAAGTCGCGCGAAGCAATGCTAACTAAAATGTAATGTATGGAATTAGACAGGACGTCGTGGTGCCGCAGCTTAGGGACTTCTTTAGTTATAAGGACTATTCTTAAACCATAGTTTAAGCTCAAGACTATCAGTTCAACATTAAGACGGTGCTTATTTAAAACTGTTACAATGTATCGAATGTAAACTGTGAAATGTGACTTTTTTACACTTTTTTTTGTGGAATTTTAACACTTTTTCGTATTTTTTTTTTCAAAATCTTTAAGTTTATCGGATTATTTGTAGCCTAGATCCCTTCTGGCATTGTTTTATATCTGCTCGTAAAGTTTCATCAACATCGGTTCAGCAATTCCGTAGATTAGCCCGGAGAGACGGACAGACAGACACAATTTTAAAAACTGTTATTTATGTCATAATAGCATGCAAATAACCCAGTGAGGCACCTCAATTTTATTAATAATATGTTTTAACTTTTTTTTTCATGTAATTGCGGTATCCGTCTGTCCCTTTCGGATCGAACAGTGTTTTTACATATTGTATGTATATTATATTGTTGTAGTATTATTATATTGTCTTAATGCACGTTAGCGAATTTTACATCTTTTTCTCTTAATTTTTTAGAGTATATTTATGTTTCTGTTAATTTTACAAAAGTTTCAGAGAAAATTACTTTACACGTGGAATAAAATACTTCGTGCTCAACGGGCTTCCTTAGGATGGGAGTACCTAATTAGCACCGTTATAAAGGATAACTTTTAAATTAAAATGTTTTTTACTTCCATTTTCTTCAGTATTTTTTTAGTCCTGCAGAATACTCCCTATTTAAAGAGTAATAGTAATAGTTTAAAAAACACGCTATTTTAGATAACCGAAATAATAAAAATAGAAAATAATTTTCAATAAGTTTAAAATAAGAAAATAGTGATTAACTTTAAAAAAATATTTTTAACTTTTTAAAGTTAATCACTATTTTCTTATTTCAAATTTATTTATTTAATTCTTTTTTCTAAAAAGCTTGGGGTGCTTTTTTAGATATTTTTATGATGACGCAAATTTTACAAATATCCACAAAATATTTACAACAAAGAATACCATGCATCCCACGCTTTTTTACAATAAAATTAGTTTATTATGTTAATCACTATTTTTTTTAAACTTATTGAAAAATTTTTTCTACTATTATTAGTTCAGTTATCTGCAAAAGCGTGTTCTTTTTTTGAAACGAAGTTTTTTACGCGGCTAATTAATTATTCGCAAATTCTGAAGATCCTGGCACGGGTAATGGGACAAACTATTTAAATTATTGCATTATTATCGGTCCTTGATAAGTGTGCCAAGTTTCAAATCAATCCGACGTTTTGAAGGGAATGAAAATCATATTCAAATATTCCGTTACATAGATACATATACACATATCTAGCTAATAAAAGCGCGTTAA
The DNA here is from genome assembly GCA_033319125.1 of Parnassius glacialis. Lineage (NCBI taxonomy): Eukaryota > Metazoa > Arthropoda > Insecta > Lepidoptera > Papilionidae > Parnassius > Parnassius glacialis. The sequence goes on from JAVANC010000018.1 coordinate 38,463,567, forward strand.
AAAGATTATGTAACGATGAACGTTAAATCTAATGGTCAGTAAAGGTAGACATTAGGTACTTTGTATTCAACGAGCTTCCTTTAGATACGGGAAATTAGCACCGCACCGTAGTAAGAATTACTTAAAATATTAAAATGTAGTTCACTTTTGATTTCTTGCAGAATATTCCATATAAAAATTAATCAGCCACCAACCGATGCTCAAGAAAGATTTTCGAGTGGTAGCCGCGTACCGGTTGGTAAGCGAAGTGTAGATTGAGCTCCCACTAGATGGCGTGACGATCTGGATGGATTCAGGAAGCCGATGGAAGCAGGTAGCTCTAGACCGTGCATTCCTGTGTGTGTCGCATTCCTTGTTCTATGTTCAGCAGTGGCTGCGATGGTGATGATTATGAAATATTAATTAAACAAGAATCAATAAAAAAATAATAGAACAGTACCTAGGCCGAATTTAACTATCATATTACTTATGAATATAAAAATGTTAATATTAAACAAAATTGAAAACTATAATATTAAAAAAAAACTAAACCTAGTAACATAATTATAATACAGTCCTACTCCCCGTCGTATCGTCCCAAGAATGCTGGCAGCATTTACTCGCTGAATGACTATACCTAGCCTTTGAAAAAAATGTTATATTCTATGTGTATATTGAAATGTTTGTCTGTAATATCTAAATAACTGGTTTCTATTAAGCTCGAGAGGTTATTTGCATAATCATTTTTACAGTTTTTATCTGTCTGTCTGTCCGGGCTAATCTTCGAAATGGCTGAATCGATGGTAATGAAACTTTACAAACAGACAGAGAGCAATTCCAGGAATGTTGTTCCTGAAAAGCGAAAAGTTTAGGAAAAATTGTGATGATCTTGAATCTAAATATCGCCACATTAATAGATCCTATTCAGGCGACGTCGGGGAGGGTCGCTAGTTTAAAATGACTTTTACTTCAATCTGCTTAAGATTCTACTATTCTTACAATGTGGCAACACCGAGGTATTTTTGAACGTGCGAAGGTATTATTTATTGCCTGGGAGCTTGAGCAAGATTTCCTTAGCGTTATAAACTTAATAATATTTTTTCAGGGATAACACCTTACTACATCCTATCTCATCATCATATCTTTAAATGTCTCATAGGGGGGATTTTGCCATAGTTGCCAAGCTTGGCGGGTGAGCGCAACCGCAGTTTTTTTTATAATTTGGAGTAATTATCAGGAAGATGCTGCTGCCCACCTCCTGTTTAAGTTTCCCTGTGTCGCCTCTTGCATCACCCACGCGACGTTATTGGGTAGTGGATATTCTTGCACCGCCACTACACGGTTAATTATGGCAAAAAGGTCAATTATGGGCTAATAGAGACGATAACTAACCCTCCAAGGTCTTCAGCTTTATAATAAAACGGGGACAACCGTGCATAGTTAATGAAATGTGCGTAGTAGAGCCACGTCGAAGAGGTAAAACAGCTGCAGTACCTACTAACTAACAGCAAGCAACATCTATTACCACAAAGTCCTACAAAATATACAAGGTTCCCTCAATTACGAAGTTTAAATATTTTATTAAACAAAAACTGTATAAAACTGTAATATAAATGTATATTAATTATTCGTTTCCAAGCTTAGATTGATAACCTTTGTTCTTATTGTATAATTTCACTTTATATCCGTATCCGTATGTCAATTTTAATTTGTATTCAATTTATTTATAAACAATAATTCTTTTTTCACTTTTAATTTTTTGACTTATCAAAGACTGCTGGACATGGCCCTCCCCCGTTCTTTAATCTTTATGCTTGACAGGAAAATTGTCGATCTATCTATCTATCGTATGGCAATTTTGACACTGCTGCCGGTCGCTATTTTGATTATTTTTACCTCTTTTTTATAGCATATGGTGACAAACGAGCACACATTCCACCTGATGGTAAGTAGTTGCTGCGACCCATAGACATCCACTTCTATCCTCAATAAAAAATCAAAATGCAGATGCGTTGTCACCCGTGAGGACTAAGATGGAATGCCTCTTTTCCAGTAAAAAAGGTCTCCGGGTCTCTACACTCACCATACGACACAGCAGTGTCAAGCTGCCATTTTCGCTGGTATTCTGTGAGAGCGTGGTCCTTCCCCGGTCGAGCCGACCCATTCGTGCTACAACTATACTACTAATTTAGCTGCAGCACCTCTAACGTGAAAGTGATGGTCATACCGTGCCATCTGCAGGAAGCTATAATTTTTATGTTGCTTCTCATAAATGCGTCTTCCTACACTTACGGGACGAAATGGGATAATGGGTCCTCACAGCATGCAGTCATTTTATAAATTAGCGACTCGCTCCGGCTTCGCCTGGGTAGATGTATTAATGTGACGCAATTTTCGTGTAAGCAATCGTCAAAGACCATTTATTTAATATTTTTTTGAATTCATAAAAATATCTTTTTTTAAAAAGAAAATAAATCTCCAAAGTTGTATATTAAATATAGCTGGCATTGTTATCTTGAAGTTTCATCACAATCCGTCCAACCATTTCAAAGATTAGCCGGACACGAAAAAAATTTTTTTATGTCTTCATGGCAAGCAAATAGCCCTGAGCCCAATAAAAGGCAGTTGTTATTTCGAAATTACAGACATATATTTCAATTTAATTTTTATACGTATAGACAACATAGTAATTCTATCAAAGAATTATTAGATAACTTATTATGAATTTTAAATTTTAAGTGTCATGAATTTAAAATTAATTGCAACTTTCGTGTTTATAACGTCTATTAATCAAAAATGATATCGACCGCTAAGTCGCGTATTGCTTAAACATTATCCCGGTATGGTCTCTCGCAGGAAGTTCAATATTAGTACAAAATTCTCTGTAAAAAGAATATGAACGCGTGATTAAATAGCACATCATCATCAAAGAGAATATTACCGCGTGTTTAAATAACTCCCGACCACTTATATGTACGTTACTTCTAATCCCTCTGAGTGAAGTCATGAATGACCCTTTGTTATTATTTCTTACTTCGTTCATTTATTCATAATCTTGATTAAGGAGATATTAATATAAAATATAATACAATAAAAACTTTTGGTAAATCCAAATGTGCACGCCTTAAGCACTCATCTTATACGTACCTTTTATAAAGGAGTTTAAATACACCCAAGTTTTCACTATATAATAACCGTATTACTATACTTCCAATTTTGCGATAATTTTATGTCAAACGTCAATAAAAAAGTTTGGAAAATCCAAAAGTGCACGACTCATACTGCTTTTGTTCTATATAAAAACTTAAAGCAAAAACTAAAAACAGGTGTTTTTCGAACCAGTAGTAAAATTAAACAGTGGTAGAGCCACGCGGCAGCTTTTGCTGTCGCACGGATGGGCCGGCTCGAACAGGAGTGGTACCACGACCTCACAGAAAACCAGCGTGAAGTAGAGGTTTACCTCTGCGTTTCGCTTGGTGAGTGCAGGTGGCCGGAGGCCCTTTTTACTGGAAATGAGGCATTCCATCTTAGTCCTCACGGGTGACAACGCATCTACATTTTGATTTCTAATAGAGGATAGATGTAGATGTCTATGGGCCGCAGCAAGCACTTACCATCAGGTGGACTGTGTGCTCGTTTGTCACCCTTATCCAATAAAAAAAATTAAAAATTAATAGGTTACAATGGAATGGAATTACCACCGTAACGTTAGTACTGAGCGGACATGTTACTTGTCATTCTAATTTTATCTTAAAGTGGCAACACTCAAATATGAATCTTTAAGTGTCTAAAGTTAAGACGACAATCTTGTGCACTAGATAAGGAATTTAACTCTGTAATAATTTGTGCGAACTGTTTAGTAGTGTATTTCGCTTAGTGAATCCCCACACCTCACACCCTCGAGTAAAGACCACATGCTCTTAATTTTTTATCCTACTCGACGTTTGAAACAACTGCATTAAAGATCTCATTAAACTAGTTCTCATACATTATGAACGTTCAAAGATCTCCGCCTGTGGCTAAAGTTGGTCTTGCTAGCTGGCAGCCCGATTTTGCCAAATGTGATACTGAGGTTACACAACAACGCAATACTACCCTCTGAGGATCAAAAAGAAAACAATCAGAAGAAAAAATGAAGTAAGAATTAAATGACTTTAGGAAAGAGATGATATCCTTTCTTACCGATTTCAAAACTTCCCAGGATGAGAATATTAAAAAAATATATGAAGAAGTATCGTCATTAAAGGATTAACTATGTGATCTAAAATATATATCAGACAGTCTTTCTCAGGACCAAGTAACTATTAAGGACACTTTAACTGCTACACTCAACACTCAACTCAACAGGCCACGGCTGCCACAATCACCGAAATGCAAATCTCCTAAGAATTCTCATCCAAGCGCATTAACCCTACAAGAACGCGCAAATTCTTCCGAAGAAAAACTTAGGATACAAAGTCGTGAAATCACGGAAATGCAAGTGATATTAGATAAGCTTTCCATAGAAAACAGAAGACAAGAACAGTGGGCACGTCAATTGAATGTAGAAATGGTGGGAGTACCAGAAAGTAAAAATGAAGATCTAACCAGTATAGTATTACGCATAGCAGAAAAACTGGGTGTTGTGATGAGCGCCGGGAATATGAAAAGCTGCACAAGAGTGCAAGCTAAAAACCCGTTAAAGGTTGGCCTCGTAATATTATTATAAAAATGTGCTCCCGTATTTACAAGAATAATCTTATTGTTGGCGTTAAAAACATCGTGGCATCACCACTGGAGATTCGGGCATGAAGGTGAACACAAGAAAATATTTGTTAACGAGCACTTAACCCTAGACAACAAGAGGTTATACAAAAAGTGTCGTGAGATAGCCACCGAGCTAGACTATAGGTATGTTTGAATAAAAAACTGCAAAATATATGTTCGCCAAAACGATACATCACATTATTGTCAGTTCAGAAATAGACGTTTTTTTTTAATTTATGTAATTTATTTTTATTTACATAATACATATATACATAAACACTCACGCCTGTCACCCAGAGAGGTAGGCAGAGACTATGGACTTCCATTTGGCACGATCCTGACAGACCTCTCTCGCTTCCTCCACATCCATATACCTACGCATACACGCTCGTCGGTTAAAGGTACTCTTGATTTGGCCCATTTTCAATATATCGCCAATTTGGTCGATAAAATTTCGCCTAGGGCGACCCTTCCCGACTCTGCCATTCACACCTGCAATATAAATTTGCTTTGTCACTCTTTCCTCATTCATTCTTTCTACATGACCAAACCACCGAAGCATTCCTTTCTTAATCCTGGTCACAACATCATCTTGCAAACCACACTCTTCTCTTATTAAACAATTTCTCACTCTGTCCTTCAGATTCATCCCTAACATACTCCTTAGTGACCGCATTTCTACAGCATTTATTCTACTCTCGTGCTTCTTCTGCCACACGCAACTTTCACTACCATACATTAAAGTAGGCACTAACACAGCATTGTGAATTGCCATACGTGCCTTTTTGGACACATTCTGACTTTTCACAATAGAGTGTAGAGCCCCATTCACTCTATTTCCTGCATTCACTCGTCGTTCTATATCCTTATCATATCTACCATCCTTGCTAAACACACATCCCAAATACACAAACTCATCAACTTGCTCTACCAACTCCCCTTCTATTCTTATTTCACATATCGTTTTGCTTTCTTCTCTTTCAAAAACCATAACTTTCGTCTTACTTGCGTTCACTTTCATTCCCTTTTCTTTTAATGTCCTGTTCATTAATGTAACCATCATTTGCAACTCAGCTGCCGAAGACGCAAGTATGACTTGATCATCGGCGTACAAAAGGCATTTGACGGTTAACTCACCCATTCTTAACCCGCATTCTTCTACTTTCAAATTTTCCAAACAACTGTCCATAAATAGGTTGAACAGCCACGGGGAAGCCACACAGCCCTGTCTGACACCTTTATGGATGCCAAACCAGTCCGAGTAGGCCCCGTTGATCCTGACACAGAAACTTGAATCCCTATATAGAGACTTCAATGCCTGTATCAGACCAGCGCTCAACCCAAATGTGGTCAGTGTTTGCCATAACACGTTTCTGTCCACTCTGTCATAAGCCTTCTCCAAGTCTACGAACGCACAAAAAACTCTTTGGTTTTTGGCCAAAAACTTCTCCGCGATCATGCGCATGGAAAAGACCTGATCCGTACATCCCATTCCTTTTCTAAATCCCGCTTGCACATCCCAAATTTTTCCATCAGTTTCTTTCATAACTCTTTCAATTAGCATCTTAGCATACAGTTTACCCACAATGCTAAGCAAGCTGATACCACGGTAGTTTTTACAGTCCTGCTGCGACCCCCCTCCCTTATATATTGGACTATAACGGCTTTGCACTAGTCTTCCGGTACCCGCTTCAGTTCCCAACATAAATTAAATAAGGTGTACAGCAGGCCTGCAACCACACCCTCTCCAGCCCTTAGCATTTCGAGTGATACTCTATCATATCCGGCTGCCTTACCTGCTTTCATGCTTTTCATTGCTTTCATTATTTCATCTACACTTATCTCCCTACCTCTCTCCACTTCTTCCGGAATTTCTATTTCACTTACTTCAGACGACTCTTCACTCTTAAACACGCTTTCAAAGTATTCCTTCCATCTCTTTAAATTCGAAACTTCATCATTCAGCATGCAGCCATTCTCGTCTCGTATAGCATTCATTCTAGGCTGTTTTGAATTTCCCCTGGCAGTTCTTACGAGCTTCCAGAACATTTTAATATTTGTCTGGAAGTTATCAGATATTCTTCTATCATTCTTATCTATCCTTTCTTGCTTTTTCCTTTCAACAACTTCTTTTACTCTCTTATTTATACGTCTAAAGTCTGCCTTTTTTCTTTCTATCTCATCATTCATACCGCCAGAATTACTAGCTTTGGTTGCTAGTAAATCTAGCCATGCCCTCTTCTTTGCTTCAACTTCCATCCGTACCTCATCATCCCACCACAACGTATTACTTTTCCTTTCATTCGTTCTCTTACTTACACCATATACTTCGGTGGCTGTATCCACCAAAACTTTCTTAACATTATTCCATGCATTCTTCAAGTCTAAATCATTCATACAACATTCATTCAACACACTTATATTTTTCCTCAGTCTGCATTTATATTTCTCTTTCACACCTTCATCTTGTAACCTCTCTATTCTTATACGCTGTAACGCAGTGGTAGACACAGATGTCCGATGCCGCTAACGCTTGAATAGACCATTAATTTGGCATAAGACCAAGTAATGATCCGTCCCTACGTTGGACCCCCGGTAAACTCTTGTATCTACCACTGCGCTCCTCAATCTTCCATCCACAATTATGAAATCTATCATGCTTCTATCATTCCCTCTTTCCCATGTATACATGTGAATTCTCTTATGGCGAAAGAAAGTGTTCGCCACAAAAAGATTCTTTTCAACACATATGGTGAGGAGGTCTTCACCATTCTCATTTATTCTTTCATCGCCAAACGCTCCTAATATCCTTTCATAACCAGACCTCTTCACTCCAACCTTTCCATTAAAATCTCCTAACATAATAATACTTTCATTTTCCTTGCATTTCGTCAACACCAGCCTTACCATGTCCCAAAACTGCTCTCGGATATAAGTGGGCTTAGACATATCTGGGGCGTACACCCCAAGCACAAACAACTTCTTTAAGCCCACTTTCATTCGTATCCACAGCAGCCTTGGGCTTACACATTCATACTCTTTCACACATTGACCCATTCTTTCTGAAAGGATGACACCGACTCCCTGGCATGCCCGCTCGGTTTCGTCTACACCAGACCAGTAAACGGTATACATGCCATGTGCAGTGACATCTCTTCCCTTTCGTTTCGTCTCATTCACACATAACACATCTATTCTTCTATCATTCATCATTTCGCATATTTCATCCATCTTATCATTCATTGCTCCACATACATTCAGCGTAGCCAGACGGGCCTCCGCAATCCACTTTTCGCTCCTCCGGGAGACAGGACGTGACGGGTGGCGAACCTCGTCGCCGGTTTTCCTCCCGGAGATTCTTCGCACCCCTGCCCCATTAAAGGGGCGCCGGGAACTCGGGGCCATTTCTTTAAATTTTTGGCTCATGGTGCGACATAAGGGGTGGTAGATTTTACGCCGCTACCACACGGCGAGGAGCCGAGTCTGTCATTTCGGCTTTGTCGCTCGTTTAGCCCCACCCGGGGGACACGTGTAGGGTGGGCCTAGGGTTAGGTGGTCGAAGCCTACGGACGCGAGCGACTCATCCCCCGTATATATGTATTTATGTATGTATAACATAATACTTATTTTTATCTTCAATACTAAAAACTATAATAATAATGAAAAATTGACTTAAAAAAGTTGAAATAAATTACAAAATAAATTATACTGTATTCGGTAGTATATACTTACTTTACAATTTTTATAAGGTACTGAAACAATGCGCAAATTTGTTATATTATTGTCATAAAGGTACGTCATTTTATTTCAAAATATTGTATAAAAAAACCAAACACACACTACACACTAACACACAACACAACACAAATACCATTGTTCTATTTACCAATTGCTACTATAACTAAACTAACTTTTTTTTATAGGATAACGGTGACAAACGAGCCCACAGTCCACCTGATGGTAAGTGCTTGCTGCGGCCCATAGATATCTACATCTATCCTCTATTAGAAATCAAAATGTAGATGCGTTGTCACCCGTGAGGACTAAGATGGAATGCCTCATTTCCAGTAAAAAGGGCCTCCGGCCACCTGCACTCACCAAGCGAAACGCAGAGGTAAACCTCTACTTCACGCTGGTTTTCTGTGAGGTCGTGGTACCACCCCGGTTCGAGCCGGCCCTTCCGTGCGACAGCAAAAGCTGCTGCCTGGCTCTAATCAATCTAATCTAATCAATTAGCAATCTAAAATATTACACATCACAAAATTACCTTGTAGCCTTTCTATCTCAACTTATAAAACTATACGCATCCAGAAATCATTCCCAAGTTATTTGCACTGTCGGCTTATTTATACTCACAAGTACAAAAAATTGTACCTAAAATATCAATACTTGCTCAAGCTCTTGTTTTGCTATTTAATTAAACTCTATAATATTCATAATCATTACCCGCTAATACAAACTAAATTAGTATATTTTATGTATGGGTACATGCTTAAATTTAAGTATGTTTATTTTATTTAATATACACAATGTTAAAATTAATAAGGACAAACGATAATAATTTGTTTAATAGATAAGACACCAATATCTGTCTATTACCAAAATGCACGAGGTTTACGCACAAAACTTCATTCGCTTTATTTAAAAATATTAAATAATGGATGCTCAGCGAGGGATTCTCCAGGGGTGCTGGTACCCTCCTGGGGTAGTCTTTTATTTAATTCCACTACGATGTTGATGGGGGGGGGGGGGGGGGGGGAATTGGGCCTCCGGCCACCTGCACTCACCAAGCGCAACGCAGAGGTAAACCTCTACTTCACGCTGGTATTCTGTGAGGTCGTGGTACCACCCCGGTTCGAGCTGGCCCATCCGTGCGACAGCAAAAGCTACCGCTTAGCTCTACCACTGTTTAAATTTTAAATGCTCTATTATTAATAAATATAATTTCAATTCAGCCGATTTTGTTAAAATAAACACATATTTATGTGAAATCGACTGGGCCACTCATTTATATACTGGACATATTGATGAAGCTGTAGATTTCTTTTACAAACAATACAATTTTTGTATAGACAAATATGTACCAAGTGTACCATCTCTATCTCACAATACAAAAAGCCCGCTTGGTATAATAAAACATTGATTAATATATTAAAGGAAAAAGCAAAAGCTCACAAAATCTGGAAAAAATTTCATAACTTAGCGGATTACAACATGTTCTCTTTTTTGCGTAGGCGTGCATCAGTATATAGTAAACAGTGATATTATAAATATTTAGAGACTACTCAACAAGCCATATTGAATAACCCTAAATGTTTTTGGTCTTATATTAAATCAAAATGTGGTAATATTTCTTCATACCCAAATAGAATCTCGTATAATAATTTAACGTATAGCGAAGGCCCCGCAGTTGTAGAAGCCTTCAACTCATTTTTCAAAAGTGTTTTAACCCACCTGCTAATTCGTATCCCGATGTTGAATTACCAATGTCATCTAGTACCTAAATATACTTGACAGTGGTAGAGACACGCGGCAGCTTTTGCTGTCGCACGGATGGGCCGGCTCGAACCGGGGTGGTACCACGACCTCACAAAATACCAGCGTGAAGTAGAGGTTTAGCTATGCGTTTCGTTCGGTGAGTGCAGGTGGCCAGGGGCCCTTTTTACTGGAAAAGAGGCATTCCACCTTAGTCCTCACGGGTGACAACGTATCTGCATTTTGATTCGCATACGAGGATAGATGTAGATGTCTATGGGCCACAGCTACCACTTACCATCAGGTGGACTGTGTGCTCGTTTGTCACCCTATTCTATAAAAAAATAGTAGCAACGACCAACATCTACATTGCTTTCGGGTTTCTAAGGAAGAGGTTTTTAAATCGCTACAGCAAGTCGACTTAAAAAAGGGATCGGGCACTGACAAAATTCCACCTATATTTATATCTAAATGCGCTAAGTCACTATCGGAGCCTCTTCAAATTTTATTCTTTACCATATTTAACTACAAGGCAATTCCTGGCACTTACAAATTCGTCGACATCGAGACTGCACTATGGACCTCCGGTCTGAGCAGGGGTAATGTGGCGGCGCTGTCGTCGCGCCACACCACTGTGTTCTCACCAGTTTCCTCAAAGGGAGATCAACCATTAGTAACTTAACACACTTTATCGCAGAGACTATGCATCATGTGGATGGCGGAGGTCAGGTTGACGTGATCTACACGGATTTCGAAAAAGCCTTCGACCGCCTGGATCACGTCATCTTGCTTCGTAAGTTAAAATACTTGGAATACATGGGGACCTTCTGAGATGGATGGATTCTTACCTAAGAAACCGCTCTCAGGCAGTAGTTGTAGGAGGACACATATCAAACTTTATAAAAATCACATCTGGCGTACCACAAGGGTCTCACTTAGGGCCCCTCCTATATAATGCTTATCTATATGATATATATACATGCTTTAAACATTCCTCGTTCATGCTGTATGCAGATGATAAAAAGATATTATTTAAAATTAAAAATTTAGGCGATTGTTATAAACTTCAAGAAGATTCAAACAGGTTGGACCATTACTACATAAATAATTGTATCTCTGTTAATGTCAAAAAATGTGAAACTTGCACATTCACACGCAAAAGTAAACCAGTAGAATATACTTACAGATTGAATGGATCAACAATTCAAAAAGTACAGGTTGTCCGAGACCTTGTCATTTTATTACATTCCGAGCTTAAATTTAGTAATCATATTGATTATATCACAAATAAAGCATACAGAAACTTAGGATTTGTAATACGTACATGCCAACCCTTCTCAAATTTACCTTGTATTAAATTATCATACTATGCCTATATTCGCGGTATCTTGGAATATGGTAGCAACATAATATGGTGTCCACTGTATCATACGTATGTTAACAAAATAAAGGTATTACAAAATAAATTTTTAAAGTTCATGGACTTATAAATTAAAGAACGACATCAGGCATACAAAGAAAGATGTGTATACCATAAATTCCTCTCATTAGAAGATAGAAGAAAAATGCTTGATCAAATGACACTGTATGACCTCATTCACGGCCGACTCGATAATTCGTATTTACTTGGACTTATTAACTTCTCAACGCCCATATGTCGTACAAGACATACCAAAATGTTCTCCATCTCTTCATACAAAATATAGCAAAAATACACCAATAAATCGGATGTGTTGCACTTATAACCAATTTTTTGCAAACATTGAACAAACACACACACACACACACACACACACACACACACACACGCACACACACACACACACACACACACACACACACACACACACACACACACACACACACACACATGTTGTATGTACAGTGTTATTTTATTTACTTTGCTTAACTAAAAAATCTTTAAAATACTTTTAACTTAAAAATACTTTGGTACCGATAAGCGTCGTTTTTTTTAAATTATGTAGAGATAACATAGGACAAGGTGAAATAAGGCCTATGTTAAGATAATTCAATCTGATGTAATCTTTATTTTAGCTGTTGGTTTTCTAATTAAATTAAATAAAAAATAAAATAAGAAATATACTTCATTAATGGAGGTGGTTCCTAAGCCACCTGAACGTTACTGGAATGAATTAAGGATCGGAATGCAAATCAATTCTTAAATCACCAGTGAAAGGACAAGTGAACAGTATCGAACCTTATTTTAAAACTACTTGCGAAGTTTTATGGAACAGTGAAACTAAAGCTAAGTTGGAGTTAGCCAAATGACAATCCCTGTCGTTAACTCTATAGAAAACTATAAAAATAAATAGGAATGACATATCTGAAAGCAAAGTCACGTGACAGTTGCTGATTTAGCGTAGATGTAATTATATTTATAGTTTTCTATTAGCGTTAACGATCGTAGAATGTCATCTTGCCTAACCCCCTGGATATTAGATCGATTCTTAGAAACGTTTAGTTAAGTGTATAATTTCCTTTAAACACATAGTATTAATCGTCATTCTAAACAATCAACTAGCTACTAGAAATATACACTTTCATCAATAAAACGACACGTGTTTTACCTTTTTACTGGGCATCAGGATTTCGATATATATTTATTCATATTTCTAACATACGGTTTGAGATATCCTCTATATGTTACAACATAATGATTTATGTCGATTTTTCATCAGGGTTCGGTTCAAGTGGAAAATGTCACTATGCTTTATTATCCCATTTACATAAGGGTAAAATATCTAGACTGGCGTTGTTGACTGATCAGACATACTGGCGAGTTTTATTCAATAGATTAAGTTGCCAATGAGCCACAGAATGTAATTACCACCAGGTGGACTGCGAGCTATTTTGTCACTGGAGCGATCAAAATCCAGTAGTGGAATTTTACACATTAAAGAAGATGATTAGTACGCTCTCTAGGTACCGATAACAAATAAAATGTTTTAAGCCTTTAGTAGGAATTCTTTCAAATCGTAAAAAGTAATTCGAAGAAGACGAAATATTAAATATTTTCTCCAAAACTTTAAAATTAGTAATACAAAATTTTAGCCAGGTTGCAGAAGAAATTTTCCTAAGAAATAAATAGTGTTATTGTTTTTTTGTCTAGCTTTTGAAATAATTATACATTTCTTTCATGCATTTATTTATAAGTAGTTCAATATTACCTTATCATAAAACCACCCATGCACATAACCGATAGGGAAGGCGTTATTCCTCGGGGAGGCCGTGCGTGTCAATTATACACTATAATCATTACGTTTCAGAGCATGCATGCGTCCGTGCGTGTTTTGGTTTGTAGGGTTACGTTTTCGTTTAGGGCATTGAGGCATCCAGGATCTAATGAACTTGCTGAGCGCTTGCGATTGTCAAACAGAATCCATTTTTCGTCACAGGTAATGCGGTTCAAAATTTCACGTGCAAGGCACGTCTCGACGCGCTACTTCGCGCTGGCGATCATTGAGATCGTGGGGCACCCATTTTTCCTTGCCAATTTGACGCAAATGGACCAATATCGGTTTGATAACGTCAAAAGCTGCTGCCAATTCAGCCGTAGATTGAATATCATTGCTTGCACAATCTTATTTAATTTCTTTTAATTCCTTAGACCTTATTTTTCGTACGACCACGGGGCTCAGTTTTCAAGTCGAAATTTCAAGAATGGAAGTGGGCAAACCAGTAACAGGTGGTGTGATCGTTTGAAGTATTCGCTCCGGAGACGTCGTTGATGTTGCGAGCCGCTTGTGCCGTGCTGCTGCCACGACGGTACTCATATTCCACAATTACTCGAAGTTTTAACGATAACATGATGACGAAAAAGATTCAAATGCGATGAAAACATAACGTTAATCAATTAAACAAATGACTAATTTTGAAAAAATAATTTCATGTTTTTAAAATAATATTAATTTGAAATTAGAATTCTTCATCATTCATCATTACAGCCCTTCACAAATCCACTGCTGAACATAGACCTCCCCCAAGGAATGCCACAAAGCACGGTTCTGAGCCACCTGCATCCATCGACTTCCTGCATGTCTCACCAGGTCGTCACTCCATCTAGTGGGGGTCACCCTACACTTCGCCTACCGGTACGAGGCTGCCGCTCGAGAACCTTTCTTCCCCATCGGTTGTCGGTTCTTCGAGCTATATGGCCGGCCCACTGCCACTTCAGCTTACTAATCCGTTGGGCTTTGTCGGTTTCTCTGGTTCTACTGCGGATATCCTCATTTCTAAGTTTATCACGCAGAGACACCCCGAGCATAGCCCTCCCCATAGCTCGCTGAGCGACTTTGAGCTTCTTCATACGGCCAGCACTGAAGAACCACGTCTCAGATCCTTAAGTCATCACTGGCAATACGCACTGGTTGTACAATTTCGTTTTCAGGTTTTGAGGTAAGTCTAACGAGAAAATGTGTCGTAATTTCCCGAACGCTGCCCAGCCGAGTTGAATCCGTCGATTGACCTCTCGGTCGAAGTTGGAACATAGTGCTCCCAACAACTACCGACATAGGTGTGACATGGACGTTAAACATGATTTTTGTTTCGACCATGTTCATCTTAAGACCTATCCGTTGGGAGACACTATTGAGGTCATTGAGCATAGTGCTTAGGTCCTTCAGCGATAAGGACTATATCGTCGGCAAATCGAAAGTGAGTGATGTACTCGCCATTGATGTTAGTACCGCATCTTTCCAGTCCAGTAGGTTGAAAACGTCTTCCAATGCAGCGGTGAAGAGTTTCGGGGATATAACGTCACCCTGTCTGACACCTCTCTGCAGTTGGATAGGTTTCGTACTCTGTTTCTGTACACTGATAGCCATCGTAGCTCTACTGTATAAACACTTCAGCACTTCGATATACCGACAGTCAACTTGCCACCGCTGAAGGGACTGCAACACCGCCCAAATTTCGACGGAATCAAAAGCTTTCTCATAGTCTACATACGCAAGACAAAGAGGCAGATTATACTCCTCTGTCTTCTGTACAATCTGCTGCAGGGTATGTTTGTGGTCTATGGTACTAAATCCTTCTCGGAAACCGGCTTGTTCTGGAGGCTGGAAGTCGTCAAGTCTCCGTGCGAGACGATTCGTAATGACTCTCGAAAACAGCACTTAGACGCGGCTCAGAAGGGAAATCGGTCTGTAGTTCTTCAAGAGAGCGTTGTCGCCTTTCTTGAAGAACAGGAACACTGCGCTTCTGCTCCAAGCCTCCAGTGTATTGCCACCATGGAGGACGGAATTAAAGAGCTTCTGAAGGACTTCAAGTACCGGTTTTCCACCCGCTTTCAGAAGATCCGCTGTAATTCCAGCCTCGACCAGGAACGTGCCGTTTTTAAGGTGCTGGAGAGCCATTCTAATCTCGCTCAGACTGACGTCCAGGATGTCATCGGAATAGTGTCGTATAAGACTCGCTCTTGGATCGTTACTCACACTTGAGTGTGGCTCCAACGATGACGTATACAGCTGCCCATAGAACCTCTCAATCTCACTCAAAATCTCATGTGTCCCGGAAACGATGCTGCCATATTCGGTCTTCAGCTTTGACAGTTGGCTCTTTCTGGCAGACAGTTCTCTGGCAAAGACTTTAGAGCCTTAGTTCCGCTCGATCGCTTCTTCAATACGAGTTGTATTGAAGTTGCGTAAGTCCCGCCGCATGCATTTGGAGATCTGTCTGTTCAGTTGCCTGTATGCTGTCAAATCTGTTGAAGAATGTAACCTCATCTCCCGTCTAACAGCCATGAGATTAAGAGTGTAATCGGAGAGTTTTCGTGTTCTTCTGCGGCGGGTCTTGCAGAACTTAGCTCCGACCGCATGGATACTTTCCACGAGCTTATCATTCATATCGTCGACTTCAATGCAGTCTTCTAGGCACTGTAAATGGTTTTGTAACTCGAGCTGAAAGGTTTCGGGACTTTGGAACAGAGCACGAGGGGGACGGAGCGTTGACTTCATTAGACGAGACCTCTCCAACTTAACGTTTAGGTTCAGTGTACCTCTAACCATTCGTGATCGCTACCAGTTTTCACCCTCGCGATCACGGAGACATCACTGAACAGTTGTCGTCTGGTCATCATAATGAAGTCAATCTCATTTTTGTCGAACCTTCGGGGCTCGACCAGGTTCACTTCCTGTGGGGCCGCTTCTGGAAGAAAGAGTTCATCATAAAGAGTCCCTCTTTCTCCATGAAGTCAAGCAGCTGGCCTGCTGGCCCCTTGGTTGCCCTATTCCGTATTTCCCCACTTTTAACTCACCGTTCTCTCTTGTGCCTAGTTTTTTCTTGAAGTCTCCTAATAACACTGTATAGTGGATTTTGGAGAAATGCATGGCTCTAGAGATATCCTCATGCATTTCCTCCACCTTGTGATGTCGGCAGGTGTTAATGAAAGAGAAGACGTGTTGCTGAGACTAATTCTTTAATTATACTGTCCCATGCTTAACTTAACTCTAATATATATATAGTCGTGGGGGCTATACCACACTACACCTCCCACCGACAAAAAAAAATAAAAAGTAAATGAATACATTTGTTTTTTTTAACTTATAAAAATAAATATATACATATGTTTATTATTAATATAAATTACAAAAATACAATGTAATTATATATTAAATGACCTAAATATAAAATATAAAAACAAAATATAGGTATATTCTATGGGTAGTTCGGGTGGCCACATCCCTCTACCCCATAGTAATTTCAAGGTCACAATAGAATATGTATGATGTATCATGCATACATACAACATACTTATTTAACATAATTAGGTAATTCGCGAAGTTCTAGAATAGTTGTACATTCATTTATATTTTAAAATACTCTTGTCTTATTTATTTATTCATACTTTTTCATCTCCTTCCTTATTTTCGAGATAGGCCTTTTTAATATCTTTTTTTTCATAATTCTTGTACACGTACTTTTTTTCTTGATATTTTTGATCTTTAGCTAGCTTTATTTCTCTCCATTCACTTATATATTTATTTATTTATTATTCAGATACCGGGAATCGGAGTATTAATTCATTTCGTTTATATTTTATTTTGTGATATTTATCACGCGGGTACTTTATAAATATGGGCCCCCCATTTACTTGGGTATTATATTTTCATTACATTCATTTCAATTTATTGGTACATAAACTTTTTTTTGTATCATACTATATCAAGGTAAAACTGTACCTTGGGTTGTGCGCACAACCTCGAGGTCAACGTTTAAGTCATTTTAAAAGACTCCAACAATTGTCACGGAGGAAAACTAAGTTCACACTATGATCCAACGAAGGATGTGACCTCTATGTACCATTATAAAGGGTAACAAATTTAAGACTTCTCTGGTCGCCAACAGTACTAATATGAGTAGACTCGTTCACATCTCACTTGTACTGAAGGTATTGTTCCCTAGTATCCGTTACTCCCGATTTTATCATCCAATCATGGAAACATACCCTGCTCGAGGACTATAATGCTTTACCAGTGATGGACGTTCCCGTATCTCTCCATTATTTATTTGTCAAGGTCAACTTTTGTTTTATTTTTATTTATTTCTTTACATTTATAGTATTTATTAACCAGTTTTTAATTGAACCATAATTTTCACGTACACGGCTCGCGTACATACATGATTAAAATTATGGATAATATTCTTATGCAATTCAAAATAAATTCTCATTTACCTTATTAACAATACATTAAAACTTATTCCGTATTTAATAGTGTCAGAACCCCTTAAAAATTAATCGCTTATTAGGTTTTCCAAACTCTCAGCTGATCAAGCTGATTGTATGTGGATATGCTAACCTCCGATAATTTTTCTTTACCTTACTCTCACACTTAGGTACACACTATTAATATTTTTTATTCATTATTACGTATTCCGTAACTTAGCCAAACATTTACTCACATCTTTTACACATTTATATCATAAAATAGTCTCGTATAATATTTAGTTACATCATTGTCAGTTAGGGATTGAGGCTCACAATATGGGTACAATAAAATTTAAATTAATTAATTATATACATAATATAAAGAGTTTCAAAATTGAATTAAACGAAGTTATTATTTTCGTAATCCACACAAATAAGCTAGATATTCCAACAGTTATCCCAAAAAATAATGAATTATAATAGTTAAAACCTTATGATATGAAAGTTTAATCAATATTAAATCAAAAGTAAATAATTGCATTTCATATTAAGATACAGAACAAAAAAGCAAAGCAACGTAATAGTTTTCAATAACAATATCATAATCACATAACGACAGACAGATCAAAATACAAATTGTAATTCCACTCTTAGCAGTGCAAGCGATTTGAGACACCTTTGTTTTAATTAACAAAGTACGTATATGGCAACGTTTTCGATTACAATGTATTATGATTACCTACCTAATTTAAAAGTAACTTATACAATGTTATTATTACATACATAATATGTGGATACAAGTAAAATTATAGTTTTGAATTCCTTATTTACACAGAATTTTAGACACATTACTTTTGCTTAGATTGAAAAAAAATTCTAGAAGTATGGTATTTACTATATCGTTTACAGAAAATGATTTAATAATCACTGTAACACGTATAAACTTTACACAACAAAACATTAATTTATTTAAGCATTCAAAAGACCAATTTTAATTTTTAAGTAGGTTTATGTGTATAAGTATAACTTCAAGGTTCACTGCCTTTATAAAAGAAAAGAAAAAACTAATACTTATTAACAATACTGAATTGTTTTTAAATAAAATTTACTACAGAAAAAAACTACGAAATATATTATATTTAACAATATATCAGTATTATTTTAATTATACGAAAAATTAATTTATGGTAAATTTAAGTACGTAAAAATGTACTATATTTTTCATTCGTTTTTGTATTGTGTCCTGCACAGTAATAAAAATAATATAAAAGAATAAACAATAACTAAATAAAATTTTATATAAATTGTCTTGTGCCTTAATGCAAATGCCATAAGTGCCTAAAATGTAATGTGCTTAGTTTATGATATTGTATTATGTTTGCATTTTTTATATATATAAATAGTGATAAAATATTGAAAAATCAATTGTATCGTGAATTATCTGATAAATAATTTCAATTTAAACATACGTGTATTAAATATAGAATATTTAATACTTAACTTCAACAAATATTATAGCAAAAAATATAAAAACAATCTCAAATTGATAAATAAAGTTTTGAATGGAATTAAAATCACACAGGTGCGAAGTTACGAAGTTACCTCTTAAGTTCTTCTTTGTTCTTTTCGGCTCAATTTTCACATTCTTCTGGACGAAACTTGCAAAAGAGTAACTGTTTCTTTCTTTTTTAAATAACCTGCTGTTTCTTGAATTTTATTCTTTGGTAATTATATTTAAAAAAAATACTTTTTATTTTCCTCATTATTTCTTAGTTGCTTTCATAGTAGGTTTTTTTTTATAGGATAAGGGTGACAAACGAGCACACAGTCCACCTGATGGTAAGTGGTTGCTGCGGCCCATAGACATCTACATCTATCCACAATTACAAGTCAAAATGTAGATGCGTTGTCACCCGTGAGGACTAAGATGGAATGCCTCATTTCCAGTAAAATAGGGCCTCCGGCCACCTGCACTCACCAAGCGAAACGCAGAGGTAAACCTCTACTTCACGCTGGTATTCTGTGAGGTCGTGGTACCACCCCGGTTCGAGCCGGCCCATCCGTGTGAAGTATGTGAGGTACTATTATACATTTAAATTATATTACTTCATGTTCATTATACTTTTTATATTTCATTACATCACAGAATCAGTAATTCATTTATGGGGCAATGTATACGCTTTTACAAGAAAATCCCAGAACATATTCAAAGTTTATCAATAAACAAGTTTAAAAGTTTTATTAAAGAAAAACTGTACAAAAAGGGTTATTATAATATCAAGGAATACATGAATGAAAATAACCCCTGGGAATAAGGTGATCGCCACCATGCTGGTTCTATTAAAAATCATTTAAAAATTGTATAAATGAAATTATTGTTAAATGAAATATGTTTGAAAAAAAAAGTCCCGCTGGGTTTCTTGCTGGTTCTTCCCAGGACAGAGGTATTTTCCGAACCAGTGGTAAATAAAAAATGACTTTCAATAAGAATTATGTAATAATCGATATTGAATAAAAAATTATTCTATTCTATTCTATTCTATTCTATTCTATTCAGCTTCTGTAAAATTATTGTTGTGGCCTCTTCTTGTATTCATATTCATTTATTTTTCGTCACATCCGGTATTGCGTCCATTCTGTTATAATATAATTTACTTTTTAAATGGTCAATCCATGATGATTTCCATTTTTTTTTGTAATTTTTTTTTTCTCTTTATGTAGGCCCGGCGGTGCGCGTGCAATGTAGCAGCGCACCGCCTGGCAGGGTCGCCATGTGATGTCGGCAGGTGTTAATGAAAGAGAAGACGTGTTGCTGAGACTAATTCTTTAATTATACTGTCCCATGCTTAACTTAACTCTAATATATATATATATATATATATAGTCGTGGGGGCTATACCACACTACAACGTCCTCATCGGAGTATGCTGAGTTTGGTGCGTAAACCTGTATGATCTTCAGCGAATACCGTTTGGTGATTCTGAGCATAAGGTACGCAACCCTTGTAGACACACTCCCAATCTTTATAACGTTGTTAACGAGAGACTTTTGGTCAATAATACCGAAAACTCCTTGGGGCAGATGGTCGCCCTCCCAGTGATAGAGCAAGTTACCGGAATAGAGGATTACCGTGTCCTCCCCCTCTCTTCGGTCCTCGGATAATCCTATGATATGCCAGCGTAACTTGTCTGTCTCTTCTTCCAGCTTCTTGATCTTCTCGTCAGTCCTCAGGGTGCGTGCGTTGTATGTTGCCAGGTTTTAGAATTCTTAGCCAAACAAAAATTATTTTGATTTGAAATGACCAGTACTGCAGAACGTTAATCGCATAGGTAAAAACCTATTATTATAATATATTATCTTGTATTTTATTGTTAATTTTGTTAAAGAAATAATAATATTTTCCTAATAAATAGAACTTTTTATTTTATTTTGTTACATATATAGCATTCGAGGAGGTCGCTTCTACGCTTTTATACACAAGTATTTTATTGTACGACCTCTTTGTGGAATCGTTTACCACCGGCGATTTTTCTGAACCAATACGAACTTGGGACCTTTAAGAAAAGAGCTTACTCCTTTCTAACAGGTTAGCAACGCACATGCAATTTCCCTGGTGTTGCAGTTGTTCATGGGTGACGGTGGTCACTTATCAATAGGTGAATTGCATGCTCGTTTGCTTCGTTATTTCTTGGGGATGCTGTGCGTGTCATTATTATATTATAAGCACTACGTTTTAGTGCATGCATGCTTTCGTGCTTGTTTTTGTTTGTATGCGCGCGCTTATGTGTGTGTGTGTGTGTGTGTGTGTATGTTTTTCCGGTCCTGTTCCAAAATAGGAAGAATTTTACATTATCTAATTCGTGAAGGGGTAACTTTGTACCCTTGTTTTTGTACTTTGTATATTGCACCCACGAAGGAATGTGCGATATTTCATATTTAAGGTTTATTTGTAATAGAAGTGCAAAAAGCTAAAATGTATAGCTTTTATATTTGTTATGTAGCATGTATTTGTGAAATATACATGAAATTACAGCTCACTCAATACAGTTTAACAACTTAATGAATTTCGGTTGAATTTCGAACACAGGACGACCACTAGTAATTACTAATTACTCATACCAATAAACGAAGCTTACTAGCGAGTTTAATTAATTGATCCGTATTAAGGCCAGATTTCGGCGTCTTCGAGTCACAGCGTGCATTTACCATGAATTTGACTTTGAGTGCCTCGTTGGTCACATGCCGTAAACGCGACTGTTAATCAAGAGGTTCCGGGTTCGAATACCGGGTCGGACCAACAAAAATCAGTTATTGATTTTTCTGTCAAGAAATTCTCAGTAGCAGCCCGGAGTCTGGAAGTTGGCGGTGTTTTACCCCGTGTTTTAGGAATGCACGTAAAGCCGTTGGTCCTGAGCCTGATCTCTATCAGGTCGTGTCAGTTTGCTGTCTCTTCGGACTATGAGAGTAAGATTTTATTTATAGGATAAGGGTGACAAGCGAGCACACAGTCCACCTGATGGTAAGTGATTGCTGTGGCCCATAGACATCTACATCCATCCTCGTATGCGAATCAAAATGCAGATGAGTTGTCAGCCGTAAGGACTAAGATGGAATGCCTCTTTTCCAGTAAAAAGGGTCTCCGGTTCTCTACACTCACCATACGAAACACAGCAGCATTGAGCTGCTATTTTACGCTGGTATTCCGTGAGAGTGTGGACACCCCGGTCGACTATAATATAGCTGCAGCATTACCACGTATAAAACTATTACTTGTAACGAGGCATTTCTTCTTGGTCATACGGGGTGACTACGCATCCGCATTTTCATGCTTAATCGGGAACTAATATAGATGTCAATGTACCGAGGCATAAATGTTCCATCACAGTGGACCGTGCGTTTTTGGTAACTATTACTTCTTTAAAAAAATTATAGCTAGTAGAACACCTTACCACGTCTACGAATGCAGCCAGCAAGGACTTTAACCCTTTCGCTGTCCCGTGCACTACATATAGGGCACTGCTTTTGTCTTACTATTGTGTCTGGAAACCGGACAGTGAAAGTGTTAAGGTAAATTGATCATCATAGTGCAGCGGTGGTAGAATATCCAAAATTACCCTGTGGGTGTTGTAAGAGGTGACAGAGGGAAGGTAAAACAGGAGATGGGCATCATTCTGATAAAAACTCAAAATAAAAAAAAAACTACGCTTGCCCACCCACTTGCCAAGCGTGAGTTAGGCAAATGTTGTGCAGGACTTTAATACGCTATAATGGGTGGATGGATGAATGGCTGATGATGACGATATATGGTCGACGACATAGTTTAAAAAATAATTAAACAAGAATATATAGGTAATTATAATTAATTTCCCCTTAAGTTTGTAGACCCCGTTCCCTAGTGAATTATTAATTTATTCCTTTATAAGAATAATGAAGCCAATAAACTCAACCGCCTAGGCCCCTATTCAATTTTAAAGTTGAACAAGCGTGTCTTTTAACTTCGCTAGTGTAATATTTTTCATTAGAATTATAAAAGGTACCGTCACCATCAAAGCCTTTTTTGGAACGTAAATTTTTTGATAGATTACAAGGAATTTACTTGCATAGAAAATACTTTCTTTAGATAGAATGTTTCTAGTTATTAACTTTACGCATCGAGACTTATGGTACAGAATATTATGATAAAAGGAACAGTCAAATATTAAATTTTATAAATAATTCATTCATTCATTACAGCCCTTCACAAGTCCACTGCTGAACATAGGCCTCCCCCACGGAATGCCACAAAACGCAGTCCCAAGCCACCTGCATCCATCGACTTCCTGCATGTCTTACCAAGTCGTCACTCCATCTAGTGGGGGGTCGGTCTACACTTCGCCTACCGGTACGAGGCTGCCACTGGAGAACCTTTCTTCCCCATCGGTTGACGCTTCTTCGAGCAATATAGCCGGCCCACTGCCACTTCAGCTTACTAATCCGTTGGGCTATGTCGGTTACTCTGGTTCTACTGCGCGTATCCTTATTTCTAAGTTTATCACGCAGAGAAACCCCGAGCATAGCCCTCTCCATAGCTCGCTGAGCAACCTTGAGCTTCCTCATACAGCCAGCAGTGAAGGACCACGTCTCAGACCCGTAAGTCATTACTGGCAACACGCACTGGTTGTACAATTTCTCTTTTCAGGATTTGAAGTATGTTTAACGAGAAGATGTGTCGTAATATCACGAACGGTACCCAGCCGAGTTGAATCCGTCGATTGACCTCTCGGTCGGAATTGGACTTACCTAGTCGGACTATTTATCCCATGTAAACATACTCGTCAACAATTTCAAACTTAGTGCTCCCAACAACTACCATCATAGGTGTGACATGGACATTAAACATGATCTTTGTTTTGTCTATGTTCTTAGGATGACCTTTTCGTTGGGAGACAATATTGAGGTCATTAAGCATGGTTCTTAGGTCCTCCAGCGATTCTGCCATAAGAACTATATCGTCAGCAAATCGAAGGTGAGTGATATAGTCGCCATTAATGTTAATACCGTATCCTTTCCAGCCCAGTAGCTTGAAAATGTCTTCCAATGCAGCGGTGAAGAGTTTCGGGGATATTACGGCATCCTGTCTTACACCTCTCTGCAGTTGTATAGGTTTCGTACTCTGGCTCTGTACTCGAATAGACATGGTAGCCCTACTGTACAAATACTTCAGCACTTCGATATACCGACAATCCACTTAGCACCGCTGCAGGGACTGAAAATATCAAAAAATTTCAATGCAAATTTCGACGGAATCAAGGGTTATCTCATAGTCCACATACGCAAGACAAAGTGACAGATTGTACTCTTAGGTCTTCTGTACAATTTTCCGAAGGGTATATATGTGTTTTATGGTGCTAAAGCCTTTTCGGAAACCAGCTTGTTCGGGAGGCTGGAAGTCGTCAAGTCTGCGTGCGAGACGATTCGTAATGACTCGAAAACAGCAAGTAGACGCAGCTCAGAAGGGAAATCGGTCCGTAATTCTTCAAGAGAGGGTTGTCGTCTTTTTTGAAGAACAAGTCCACCGCACTTGTGCTCCACGCTTCCGGAGTAGTGCCACCATAGAGGATGAATTAATGAGCTTCTGAAGCTCTTTAAGCACCGGTTTTCCACCCACGTTCACAAGGTCCACTGTAATTCACTCCCGGGTTTCATACTTGCCATTTTGAAGGTGCTGGAGAGCCATTTTAGTCTCGCTTAGACTGACGTCCGGGATATCATTGAAATAGTGTAGGATAAGACTTGCTCTTGGATCGTTACTCACACTTGCGTGTGGCTCGTACGACATCGTAACGATGACGTGAACAATTGTTCTATGGTACCTCTCAATCCCACTCAAAATGTCAGGTGTCTCGAAAACGATGCTGCCACATTCGGTCTTCAGCTTTGACAGTTGGCTCTTTGTGGCAGACATTTCTCTGGCAAAGACTTTGGAGCCTTGGTTCCGCTCGATCACTTCTTCAATACAAGCTGTATTGAAGTTGCGTACGTCCCGCCGCATGCATTTGGAGATCTGTCTGTTCAGTTGCCTGTATGCTGTGAAATCTACTAAAGACTGCAGCTTCCTATCCCGTATAACAGCCATAAAATTAAGAGTGTGATCGGAGAGTTTTTGTGTTCTTCTGTGGCGGGTTTGCAAAACTTAGCTCCGACCGCATGGACAGTTTCCACGAGCTTGTCATTCATATTCATATCGTCTACTGCATTGCAATCTTCTAGACACTGAAAATGGTTTCGTAGCTCGAGCTGAAAGTTTTCGGGACTTTGGATTAGAGCACGAGGGGGACGGAGCGTTGACTTCATTAGACGTGACCTCTCTAACTTAACGTTTAGGTTCAGTGTGCCTCTCACTATTCGGTGATCGCTACCGGTTTTCACCCTCGCGATCACTGAGACATCGCTGAACAGTTGTCGTCTGGTAGTCATAATGAAGTCAATCTCATTTTTTGTCGAACCGTCGGGGCTCGACCAGGTCCATTTCCTGTGGGGCCGCTTCTGGAAGACAGAGTTCATCATAAAGAGTCCCTCTTTCTCCATGAAGTCGGCCAGCTGCTGGCTGTGTGCGTACACCTTTTTATTTTATTTGTTGTAGCTCTCTTCTACGGTAAAAATTTTTTCATCCAAAAAAAGAATTCCCCGATATTTTTTTCCCGTGTACCGCTTCAACAAAACGCGGCATCTCTTCGACGAGCATTCAAACGATATCCTGTTTCTCTTCGATATGCCCGAAGCCCTAAGTCTTCATTTAACACCCTTTTCGCCGTAGTTCTGCTTAACCCCATCTGAAGGGCCAACAGTTTCTGCTTACGTTTGGGATTTCTTTGAATTCGCGCCTTCACAGCTTTTATCACTGCTGGAGTCCTAACAGACCGAGGGCGACCACTTCTTGACCTGTCATCTACACTAGAGTCTTCATTGTATCGTTTGATGGTACGATAAACGAATCTTTTGGTTATATTCAAATTTTTCAGTATGTCAAAAATTTGAATTGGCGCGTAACCGCAACGATGCAACGCAATAACTGCAACACGGTATTCTTTAAGCGTCCACTTAACACACACACAAAAGTATACAGCTTTATTTTCATAAACAATTCGAAATTCGAATTCAATAAACTTTTTTGTGGCCAGCATTCTAAAAGAAAAGTTTTTATTGTGTGACAATACTTATGACCTGACTGTATATATTTATTCAGTTTATCTTTAATTATTTCTTTCATAAATCTTAGTGCACCGGTAGGCAAGGAATATGGATTTCCTTCTGACACGATTCTAATAAGGTCATTACTGTAATGAGGGTCAAGTTAACGCTATTTTTCAGCAATAAGTAGCTACTGTCTGTTTTGTATTTCAAACTGTGTTTGGCAAAATGCGCTGAATAAACAAGAAGGCAGAACCTTTCTATCTTCTATCAATATTTTAACACTTATAGCATACTTATTTATATATTTTTATAGAATCTGGGTGACAAACGAGAACACAGTCCACCTGATGTTATTGGTATACGATTTGTAATGATACATTTATCCTTGATTAAGGATCAAAATG
Source organism: Parnassius glacialis (assembly GCA_033319125.1). Classification (NCBI taxonomy): domain Eukaryota; kingdom Metazoa; phylum Arthropoda; class Insecta; order Lepidoptera; family Papilionidae; genus Parnassius; species Parnassius glacialis. The sequence continues at coordinate 38,490,510 of JAVANC010000018.1, forward strand.
CAGATGCGTTGTCACACCTGAGTACTAAGATAGAATGCTTCTTTTCCAGTAAAAAGCTGCCAAGTGCAAGTCGGACTCACCCATGCATGGTTTCGTAGCGGCAAGTAACATAATTTACGATTTATGACGTTTAACTAACTAGATCTCGTTCAAACCAATTTTCGGTGGAAGTTTACATGGCAATGTACATCATATATTTTTTTAGATTTATCATTCTCTTATTTTAGAAGTTACAGGGGGAGGGGGGGACACAAATTTTACCACTTTGGAAGTGTCTCTCGCGCAAACTATTCAGTTTAGAAAAAAATGATATAAGAAACCTCAATATCATTTTAAAGACTTATCCATAGATACCCCACATGTATGGGTTTGATGGAAAAAAGTTTTTGAGTTTCAGTTCTAAGTATGGGGTATGGTAACCGCCAAAATTTATTATTTTTTTTCTATTTTTGTGTGAAAACCTTAATGCGGTTCATAGACTACATCTACTTACCAAGTTTCAACAGCATAGTTCTTATAGTTTCGAAAAAAAGTGGCTGTGACATACGGACGGACAGACAGACAGATAGACATGACGAATCCATAAGGGTTCCGTTTTTTGCCATTTGGCTACGGAACCCTAAAAAGAGTCTCCGGTTCTCTACACTCACCAAACGAAACCCAGCAATGCTAAGCTACTATTTACGCAGTTCTGTGAGAGCGTAGTCCTTCCCTGCTATAACTATACTACTAATAGTTATCCAGCATAGCTCTACCACTTATAAAATAAATCTGTCACGATATCTCCTCAGCAGAGGGAGGGGGAATGTAGAAAAATCACCGAAATCACCTCACGTAATTAATGTATGCCCCCCAATTCTTATTGCAAGTCACTCTGTTTAATTTACCTCTGGTTCGAAAAAGCCTCTGTCCAGATAATACTACGTTCTACCTCTGCCCTCTGGAAAGAATCTGGTCACTTTTTCTAGATATTCTTACATAAGAATACCTACTTCCCCATAATATTATAATAACACTCTATATACAATCTTTGTTTAATAAGTTTTTGAACATGGCTGAGACCAAATTTTGTTTGTTTTCTGGAATTTTGTATTAATACATTGCCTCAATAATGAATTACTGACTCTGTAGAGTTTCGCGTAGTGTATATATTCTTTGGTAGAGTTGAGTAACTGATACAACTAGCTTATATCCGTTCCAAATGTATATGATTCAGAGACATGCAAGACAAAAACGTTTACAATATGATTTGAATAATTTTACTGTTTCAAATTCTGTCAAAAGATTTGAATTCAATCACAAGGGTGCTTGGTTCATCCACTAGTTCATGGAGTAGTTTTGAAGCACTACACTGATTCACTTTACAGTGCTCAGGCTCTCGTCATGCTTGATTAAACATTATCTACAAAGCATTGAGCAACTGAAGTGAAATGCTTTTAAATGAACAAATGGCCCGCTGTTCTCGTCCTATTGCTGTTCGGTTGTGATCTAACCGTTTGTAAGCAGGGTTCACTTATATTGTATTTATATTAACCAGTGCAACCGAGTCAATACATTTTATTTGTGTAGATTCTAAATGTAAGGACTACTTGAAAGTCTATTGTTATCCTAAATCAAAAACTTCGCAAATATGTACACGGATTCAGTAGGACTATTTCTTCTTATTAACACTTTGAAAGCAAGCTGACTGGGCACTATCTTTTTCTATTGTAGGGAAGACCTATACATTATTTAATAATCAATAAAATTAAAAAAAGTGTAAGAACGGCGTAAGAAGATCAACTACCCCACATCATTCAGGCAGAGGGATCTGAAGATGAGAGACTGGCATTGACAACCTGACTGCCAAGCGTGGATACTATTGTTAAAATCCCCCTATGAGGCATCGATATGGGAGGTTTACGTTCAGAAGTAGCTTATCAAACTGGTCAAATCAAATCAAATTAAATCAAAATATATGAATGAAATTATTAAAAATAAAATAAGAGGCTCAGGGGTTACACGCCACCCGGTTCGATCTCTGCCGAAACCAATTAAATTGTTATATTGAAATTTTAAGTACTGATTTGCCACATTCTTAGTAGTGAAGGCAAACATCATGAGGAAACCTGTATATCTGAGGAATATGATATTAAGAGGATATACAACACTCACTGGAGTAGCGCGGTAAACTAATCGCTCATTAACCCGCTCAGAAATGAGAGGACGCTTGTGAGAGTGGGACATAATAAAGACGATATACAACGTAATAGAATCAGTAATCAAAATATAATGTACCCATTGGAATAAAATTTTTCGAAACAATCAGACTGGTATCTGCAAGGTTACTTTACTATTTTCATGGCCATAAAAATGTCTTTAGGATAAATTTTTTGACTTTTAGTTTTAAATATTAATTAAATTTATATTTTGCGTGTAGATGACGTTAATATAGCACTGCCTTAAAAAAATTACAGTTATTTAAAAAAATAACGTGGCACAGTTGTAGCACGAATGCGTCGGCTCACAGAATATCAGCGTAAAATGGCAGCCTAATGCTGCTGCTAAAATGCTGCAAAGACTTTACCACAGCAAGCAATTCCCGTCTTGTGACACAATAGTTCCTTTCCGGCTTTGACAACGACTTGCTGAAGTACGCTATCACAATCTCTTGATCGCCATTCCGTTGAGACAAAACACCGCCAAGTCCTATATCACTTGCGTCTGTGTCAACTATGAATTCCTTGCCCGCATCAGGGTACCCCAAAATAGGTGTTTTGCACAGACGGTTCTTGAGCTCCTGGAATGCAATATCGCAACTTTCATCCCAGCAGAAATGTCGCTTCTCCTCGGTTAGCTTGTGCAGAGGTTTGGCTATGTCTGCAAAGTTCTTCTTAAATCGCCGATAATAAGAGCACAAACCCAAAAATGCTCTAACCTGTGTCTTGTCTTATGGAGCCGACCACTCCTTGACAGCGGCAATTTTCTCTGGATCCGTGCGGATACCTTCTTCCGACACTACATACCCCAAAAAGCTAACTTGCCGTTTGAATAGTGAGCACTTCTTCGGGCTCAACTTGAGGTTGGCACTCTGGATCTTCATGAGCACACGTTCCAGGTTTTGAAGATGTTCCTCAAACGTACGGCCTACGATGATGATGCCATCCAAGTAGACCAGACAGGCATCTCCAATTAGCCCGGTAAGTACAAGCTCCATCAATCTTTCAAACGTTGCTGGAGCATTACACAATCCAAACGGCATGACTTTAAATTGCCACAGACCCTTTCCTGTGGATATTGCAGTTTTCTCCTTGTCCTTGGGGTCAATTTCAACCTGCCAGTAGCCACTTTTCAGGTCCAGCGTACTAAACCACTTTACGCTTGTGAGCATGTCCAGCGTGTCATCAATTCTTGGCAAGAGATAGCTGTCCTTCTTCGTAACGTCGTTCAGACGGCGGTAGTCAACACAAAACCGCATGCTGCCGTCCTTCTTCTTTACCAGTACCACAGGTGAACACCATGAACTAGATGAAGGTTCAATAACACCATCCTTCACCATTCCCTCAATCATGGTTTCCACTTCCTTTTAACGTGCTACAGGTAATCTTTTTGGCCGCTGACGAATAGGCAATTCTTGTCCTGTGTTTATTTTGTGTTGAAATAAGCCAGTCTTTCCTATGTCAGATTCGATTGACGAGAAAACTTTGGCGTACTTGAGTAACAACTTCTTCGCCTTGACCATTTCATTCGGGGAGAGAACGCTGCGACAGTCTTCTAAAAGTGTGGTCACTCTCGTTTGTCCATCCTTGCTGGGGGTTCCAGTCGATAGATATTCGCACCGACGCAACCAATCAACTTCCTCACTAGTACCAACCAATGTGCCTTTTTCTATAATCTGTTCCTGATCACAAAGGTTCAACACACGTACTCCTGAGATGTCGGTGGTTCTGACCAAAGTTCGAGCCACTTTCCATGGAAGGTCATTGTCTACTCTTTCCACGAGTACACAACAATGAGCTTGCCCAGGATTCCGAGGAAGACTAACCGGCACAATCGTTTCCGATCTCAGTGGAAGAAAAATCTTCTTAAGGCTGTACACATTCCCTGGTAACGCCCCTTCCACGAAAAGTTCCTCTTGTTCACATTTCAAAACACCTTGCTTAACGTCGATCTCACAACAATTCTTCCTCATAAAGTCTAGGCCCAGGATGCAGTCGTCCATTATATCAGCCACGATGACATTATGCAGGTAGCCAGGTAGATTATGTTGCCTAGCTTAAACTCCATCTCCTTCTCTCCACGGACGGGTATGTGCTGACCAGTGGCTGTCACCAAATTAATGCGTCCTCGGTTGTATGCGGAGTCTCCAAGGAACTGACTTATAAGTTGGGAACTCACAACCGTGCGAGAGGTTCCAGTGTCTATGGTCATTTTACACGGCGTTTCGTTGATCTCGCCCTTGAAGATTAGGCTGTTCCCACCCTCCAAGCCAAACCCTCCAAACCTCCCTGACGCGGTGGGAACGATGATCCTGTCGCACGGCTTCCACCTCCAGTGCATGGGTCAAGGCGTCCTTAAGCGTCTCGTGGTGCCCGAGCCTCACAGCCGCTCTGACTTCAAGGTCGCGGATGCCGTCGATGAATGTCTGCACCAGGTTCCCTACAATGAGCGCAGGTACAGACTGGTACGCTTTTCGAACCAGCTTCTCCACCTCAAGAGCCCACTGCTGCAGGTTTTCGTTGCTGCGTTGCGCGCGAACTTTGAGCTGCGCACGAAAGACGTATTCCAGGTGAGCGTCGCCATATCTCGCCTCCAATGCCTCAAGGAGCTGCTCGTAAGTCACTTCCTTACCGAGAGCTTCCAGAACAGTTAAGGCCCGGTCGCGCAGGCCTAGGGTGAGAGCAGTCATGGCCTGACTTTTATTCCAGCCGTTCGCCTTCATGACAGCCTCGAATTGGATTTTGTAGGCCGACCAGGAAGAAATCCCGTCGAACGGCGGCACTTTGAATCCACGTAGCGAAGGTGTTGTAGCTACCACGGGAGCTGTAACTCCATCCCCAATTTTGAGGTCGTCCAGCGTTTTCTTCACGTCAGCCATCACGTTGTCAACCCGATTGTTCACTTGGTCGATTCGGGTTTCAGCTTCCGACAGGCGGTTGTCATGTTGAGCAACCCTATCCTTCACCTCCTTTATCTCTTTCCCGAAGGTAGCGTGAAGGTCCTTCCTGAGGAGTATCTGTTCTTCCATACCGCGCTGCAGCTGTTCTTACAACCGACGGGTCTGTTCCTCCTGTCGGCGAGCCTGTTCCTCCTGTCGGCGAGCCTGATCCTGCAACATCATCATCAGAGCACCTAAGTCAGGTGCTGCAGATGCAGGTGTTGCTGACGGGCCGGCCTCCTTGGTCAGCAGCTGGCCCTCCGACGTTTGCGGCGTTGCATTACCAAATCGTCTCTGGTCCGTCTCCAGCTGGCGTTGACTTCGGGTACGGATACCCTCCATGTCGTCCTTTGGTAAAATCGGCATGATTTGATCCCACTTCTGACACCAATTGTTACGAGCTTGGGGTTCGAGACAATTAAAAACTGCCGATTAAATTACCAAAATTGACACTTTAATCACACAACACTAATTACAATCTAAAACCACACTAATAATAAAACACAATCACTTTAGTTCGCAGTTATTTCACTTCGAAGTATTCTCTTGTATCGCAAATTCAATACTGACTCGGTCGTGGTCTATACTGGCCTTATATAGGGCCTCAGATAGTTTCCAGAACCTTCTACTGTAGCGACATCTAGAATGTTCGAGTACATATCGGTCCCGAAATTTCTGGAAGGATCTTGACTCTCCTAGTTCTACTACTCGACACTAAAGGGCGCTAGTGTAACTAGTATTGCCATGTACAAAACATTAATAGTGGCGCGTAACAATAATTTAGTTTTTTAAAAGTTTATACTTTTCTGTAAAAATGTTTTGAATTATCATCATCATTATTACATCCCTTCATAAGCCCACTGCTGAACATAGGCCTCCCGGCCTATGTTCAGCCACAAATCACGGTCCCAAGCCACCTGAATCCATTGACTTCCTGAATGTCTTACCAGGTCATCACTCCATCTAGCGGGGGGACGCCCTACACTTCACCTGCCGGTACGAGGCTGTCACTCGAAAACCTTTCCTTCCCATCGGGTGACGGTTCTTCAAATTATATTTGGCGGCCCTTTGCCATATCAGCATACTAATTATTTGGGCTATGTCGATTACTCTGGTTCTACTGCGTATATTCTCGTTTTTAAGTCTATCACGCAGAGAAACGCCGAGCATAGCCCTCCCCATAGCACGCTAAGCGACTTTAAGCTTCCTCATACGGCCAGCAATGAAGGACCACGTCTCAGTTCCATAGGTCATCACTGGCAACACGCACTGGTACCTCACAAACCTCAAAACTAGATTGTTCAAGGGTTTTGAGGTATGTCTAACGAGAAGATGTGTCGTAATCTCCCGAACGCTGCCCAGCCGAGTTGAATCTGTCGATTGGCCTCTCGGTCGAAGTTGGAATTACCTCGTCAGACTATTTGTCCCAGGTAAACATATTCGTCAACAAGTTCGAGTTTAGTGCTCCTAACAACTACCAGAATAGGTGTGACATGGATGTTAAACATGATTTTTGTATTGTCCATGTTCATCTTAAGACCTACTTGTTGGGAGATACTATTGAGGTCATTGAGCATAATGCTTAGGTCCTCCAGCGATTCAGCCATAAGGACTATATCGTCGACAAATCGAAGGTGAGTGATGTACTCGCCATTGACGTTGATACCGTATCCTTTCCAGTCCAGAAGCTTGAAAATATCTTCCAATGCAGCGGTGAAGAGTTTCGGAGATATTGCGTCACCCTGTCTTACACCTCTCTGCAGTTGGATAGCTTTCGTACTCTGGTTCTGTACTCGAATAGCCATCGTAGCCCTACTGTACAAACATTTCATCACTTCGATATACCGACAGTCCACTTGGCACAGCTGGAGGGACTGCAGCACCGCCCAAATTTCGACGAAATCAAAGGCTTTCTCATAGTTCACATACGCAAGACAAAGTGGCAAATTGTACTCTTTGGTCTTCTGTACAATTTGCGGCAGGGTATGCATGTGTTCTACGGTGCTAAAGCCTTTTCGGAAGCCGGCTTGTCCGAGAGGCTGGAGGTCGTCGAGTCTGCATGTGAGAAGATTCCTTATGACTCTCGAAAACAACACGTAGATGCGGGTCAGATGGGAAATCGGTCTGTAGTTCTTCAGAGAGCGTTGCTGCCTTTCTTGGAAAACAAGACCACCGCACTTCTGCATTTTTTGAATAGAAATATTTAATTTAGTTGATATCTGTACATTGGTAACTGCAAATATTGTTTTCTAAATAAATTAATTTTTATAGTGCCCAAAGAATAAGAAATCATATCTAATACACTACGGAAGAAATTTTCGCGGCGACATGGATTAGTGAAATTGAAAAATGCGTTTTACATACTTTACTCGTTTAACTTAAATTTCGATAATTTTAATACTTATGGAATTTTATTGATGTATATTTTTATTTTATAGGTAATACTGAATTTTATAATTACGTATTACAATAAAACGTCATCAACGGGACATTTTGCAAAAGCGAAACCTATACTACCTAATTTTTACGACGTTTAACCAGCAACATTCTTATCTTTGGATAAAATATACCTTGCCAGTTTCAAAGAAACACGATTAAGTTGATATTGAAAGATGTGCACGTCATTACAAGATTTCTATATAACACGAAGGCTACCGTTGTGATTTCTTAAAAAGTTTTATTTTGTGTTTCATTTAATTTGAGATTAAAATAAATGTGAAAGACCTTTTATTTCCAACAATAATAATTTTCTTCAAAAATAATATAGACTTGTAAAATTCATGCAAAACTGTCTGTTAGGATTGTACTGTCTCGCAAATAAATTAAAATGGTTCACACTATATCTTGGGCAAAAAATTGTGGGTCGTCCTCATTTAAAGATAATAAATTAGTTTAATCAGTTTACACATACACATTAATTTGTTTGAACGTGAAATAAAATAAAATCAGTTTTTTAAGAAGATTTAATTTTAAGTAATTGAATATGGTTGGTCTGTACCTGTTTTATACTGAATTGAAAAAAAAGGGAGTAAGAAAACAAAGTGGTTCTTACTATCATTGCAGGGCGTTTGCCGGTCCAATGACATAGCTACAGGGAATAGTGATTCCGGACTAGCAAATAGTACTTGAAAAGAAAAGAGTAAGAAAAAAAATAGTTCTTACTATCATTGCAGGGCTTTGTGCCGGTCCAATGATATGGCTATAGGGAATAGTGATTCCGGACTAGCGAAAACAGTACTTGAAAAAAAAAAAGAGGTAAAATAGAAAAGCTACAGACTAATCATTCCTATCTCGCATAAAGTTGATTAAAGTTTTGTAGAGCTTACTGCCAAATCAAAACTGACTGTCACCCAAGTCTGAAGGGTCAATATAGACCGGACCAGACGCTGTTATATCAGGGTAGTCTAACAATGTTTTTTTGTCTACAGATAACTAAAATTGTGATGGAGCGCGTGCGAGGACGCATGCATGTCAGTATGGCCGTGACGGGACCAGCACCATTGCACGTGCGGTGCGGTAGCTTCGGTGCAGTTAGACAGGATTCTTGTAAATAACACGTGTTCCGCACACCTGCACCATTGCACCTGCGGTGGCGCCCGTTTTGTGCAACGAAGACTGTTTGAACCCAGGATGTAAAACGGTTTCATCGTCGCAAAACACAAATGGATCTTTATAAACGGTTCGTCGTCACAACATCCAACCTTAAAAAAGTGCCATTTAGAATTTTATGCAGATAATAATTAACTCTTCGATGTAAATAGGCGTGATATAGCAATTATTATATTCATTGTTAGTGGCCATCCATATTTGGAACAGTTTACTGCGGCACTAAGCCTACGAATTATTTCAAATAAAAAAAACCAAAGCTAGCATCATTTTCTGTGCAGAAACATGGATAAGTGTTGCTCAAGGCACTATGAATAAAGCAGCCGATAAAAATGGTACATCCATAACCGTTAACAAAAATTGTTACTGCAAACGGTATTATAGAAAAAAAAACTATTCCACAATGTCAGGTGCAGGTGCTATCATTAGAAGGAGAAGAGGCAATTTTTTTTAAAGTTTTTTGTATTAGAGATGCGCAGCAATGAATATTATTTTGTTTGCAATTGTGCATAAAAGAAAAAATAACTACAGCCAAAGAGCACAACTGGCATTATACTCAGGCCCATCAACTGGTATGGAAAAAGAAATAATATCTGTGAAAAATGGTGTACACAAGAGGATTAACAACAGAAAAATTCTTTCTTTTCAAATTTCGGCGGAATTGTAAATAGAAAACTAAATACGTCATGTGCCGATTTAATTAAATATTTTTATATAAAGTTATCTTGACTACGTTTCATCAATTAACCAATGATAAAAATTAGAATAGCAATTTTACAATTGTTAACTTGTTCAATATTATTATTATAAACACAAATAAATGTATGTAAATCATTCCCATAATATTCCGTATTATTTTTTATTTTTTCTCTATCTGAAACACTCATTTTCATTCATTTTGTGGTTTCGGATCACAAAATACGTCTAGCTGTTACGACAAGTACGCGGTGACTGCGGCAGCTAGGGACATTCTGATAGTAGTAAATACGAGTAGGTACTCGATACTTTTGATTCGATACCAAGTACTAATAGCATCGAATCAATCTTGCGATACTTACTCGGTATCGAAACAAAAGTACTTGGTATCGAATCAGGCGAGCCGAACCCGTCCGACTTCATCCGAGACGAGACCGAGAGAGAGAGCCGCCATTACACTAAAATTGTCACTGGTCCAGTCAGCACTAGCAGTGTTTAGCAAACTACAAGTGATTGTTTACGATTACGTTACGAGTAATTTAAGTTATTGTAGTCATCGGTTTATTGTTCCAGTGTTATCATGGCACCACCAAAATCATTAATATGGACACGTATCAAAATAAACGAAACAACTGCAAAATATAAACAATGTTTTAAGTCGGTGAAATATTGTGGCAATACGTCTAATTTATTCAAGCATTCCAAAACTCATGGAATTACTGTGGATAAAAGCAAATTACAGAAAAAAGCAGATAAAAGGACAAACGAAAGGATTAATTAATTTCGTTAGGTTAAGTACTTACGTTAGGTTCATAATAGTTCCCCCCCGAACGGGTTCCCGCCTTGTCGTGGCGGGGGGGCTTAGTAGCCGTGTCTTGGTCTCCCACGGTGAACAAAGAGGAACCCCTTGGTTGGCCCGAGGTGTAGGGCCGGCCCGAGGTGGCCACTCCGTGTGGGCTTGGCGAGCCCACTACGGATGTGTGTCGGTGGGCTGCTGCGGGAGGGGGTTGTCCGCTCCCCTTACCGCTGCAGCCGAGGTGGAGTCGCGGAGGAAGAGGAGTGTTGGTATGGCGATGCGCCAATTGCCCTATCTTCCGCGACTCAGACGGGGCCGCACCGTTGATGCGGTGGTGGTTGGGGCCGCGGGGGGAGAGGAGTGTCGGTATTGCGAGGCGCCGCTCTCCCTACCCTCCGCGACCGAAACATGGTTGGCGGCGGAGCCAGAGACCAGATCCGCCGCTGGGGTCGGGAAAGCGAGTGCTTCTATCTCGATTTTTCTGGCCCCATGGCCTCCGCATATCGCACTCGGGGGGGTCCGATACGCAGGTGGAGTTGGAGACCGAGGAGGAGGGCGCGCCATGTGTTCTGGTGCGCCTTACCTGGGAAGGAGATGGGGGAGGAGTAGTCCTCTCCCGAGGAGAGGCCGCCGTGAAGTGGCCATCGCAGGTGGGCCCCGGATGTGTGCGAAAGTGTTCCCGTGGCCCTGCCAATATGCGACGAGGGTGGGACACCATGGGGTTTTAGTCGGTACGAGTCCGACATAACCCGTCCTTGCCCCCGCGAGGCGGGTATGCGTAGGCATTTCCCCATGTAAAAAAAAAAGTTTCATAATAGTTCGTTAGTTCATTGGTCTATGCGATGTTATCTAAAGTGGCAGGGCAGAATAGATCGTTGTGGGGCTTGAAACATTTGCTACATTATTTCATTAAAAAAATCTAAAAGTATGGATATCAGTAATCATCGATTAGGAGTATTTTTATGAGTAGTTTCGAAAAATGATTTGAGTACTACTGATATGTGTAGGTATCGATACTTTGATGGTATCGGACCATCCCTAGCGACAGCCACATAATGTATTCGCCCACTCGTTCTGGCTGCGCGCAGCCATCGGGCTGCCGTGCAATCGAGCGCGCTTTTGGTTGCCGCAGCCGGGAGTTCGTGGCTGCTTATGTGCGCGGGCTCCCGTACACCGTCATATTATGTTCGACTGGTTGCCACAGCCTGGCTGCCACAGCCTGGCTGCTGCAGCCTGGCTGCTGCAGCCTGGCTACCGCAGTCAGTCTGCTTAGTGCGCGGGGGACCTAATAGCCTCTATACGTCCCACTGCTGGGCACAGGCCTTTTCTTATTATGAGAGTTTTTTTTGGGCAAGGAAATGTCCGCCGCGCTGCCCTAATGCGTGTTGACGAACTTCAAATGTCTTCAATTTTTTTATCTTATTCCTCAGACATGCAGGTTTCCTCATGATGTTTTCCTTCATCGCCGAGCACGTGCTAAATCAGCAATTTTTTTTTATAGGATTATGGTGATAAACGAGCACACAGTCCACCTGATGGTAAGTGGTTACTGCGGCCCATAGACATCTACATCTATCCTCTATTACAAATCAAAATGTAGATGCGTTGTCACCCGTGAGGACTAAGATGGAATGCCTCATTTCCAGTAAAAAGGGCCTCCGGCCACCTGCACTCACCAAGCGAAACGCAGAGGTAAATCTCTACTTCACGCTGGTTTTCTGTGAGGTCGTGGTACCACCCCGGTTCGAGCCGGCCCATCCGTGCGACAGCAAAAGCTGCCGCGTGGCTCTACCACTGTTTAAAATTAAAATTGCAATTAACAATTTCATTGGTGCTACCGAGGATTGAACCCGGGCGAAATTTACAGCGAGCGCTTAGCCCCAGAGCTACTAATACGACACAAATAAATACGATTCAACAAATATAATAAAAACACTTACGTACTTAAAACTTAAGCACTTGATATCTCGTAATGCCTACCAGATGAAGCTACAGCAGCAACATTTTTTACATTTTTATTACGTTGAAGGTGTTAAGCATCTTCAACGTAATTGAAGATGCTTAATACCGCGCCCGCGACATGGCTCCCAGTGATGCACAAGCATAATAACCATAATATCACTTATATACTTGTCACCTCTGCACACTATTAATCTATGCACTTTTCTAAGTTCTACAGAACGTAGCTGCTAGGCGGAGTTGACTCTCTGCGGTCGCCTTTTTGTCAAGCTCATTCAGGCTTCTCTTTTATAGTAAAGGGTGACAAACGAGCACACAGTCCACCTGATGGTAAGTGGTTGCTGCGGCCCATAGACATCTACATCTATTACAAATCAAAATGCAGATGCGTTGTCACCCGTGAGGACTAAGATGGAATACCTCATTTCCAGTAAAAAGGGTCTCCGGTTCTCTACACTCACCATACAAAACACAGCAGCGTCAAGCTGCTGTTTCACGCTGGTATTGTGTGGAGAGCGTGGTCCTTCTCCGGTCGAGCCAACTCATTCGTGCTACAACCATACTACTAATATAGCTGCAGCATGGCTCTACCACGTATAAAAGTTCTTAAAGTGCTAAATCTTAAGTAATGCTAAAAGCAGGTTAGAGATTTTTGGTAGAATTGTTGGAGTAATAGATTTTGTGTTTACATATTTAAGCTTCACTTGCACTGATTATATGTAAAGAAAGGCGAACTTAATATTGTTTGGGCATTCCTTGCCAGGCAAAGACATTCAAATATTTGTAAATCTCTTTGTTGCCAATTTACCGTAAAACTTGTCAAAGAAAATGTAAAGGGTAGAAAATCGCAAAAAGGTGATAAATTTACAAAGTAGCGCTGGTATTAGGGATAAAGACAACAAAATAAAATAGAATAGATAAACATTTGAAAATAGAAATGTACATTCTCCTTCTCTTTCATGAGGCCCTTAAAGGTGGCCTCTTAAGAATTATGCCTTAATCGTCACGTTTGGCTGGCGGATTGACTATCGCATTGCCAGACGTCACGCGCGTTTGTCGCTGCTACTTGTCGCTGTTATATGGGTAATAAGCAAGATTTATATACAGTGTTATTTTCAAAGACCAGCCAAATTTAATAATTAATTTCAAAATATAAATACTGATATACACGTTTTGAAGGTTTCTACATTTATTTGAAAATATCCGAAATTGAATGTGATTTATGGGCAACAACGACGCGCGCTCTTGTGTGTAGGGGTCAATGCACGGAGCTTTTGCTTATTATTTACTTCCCTAATGACACGCTCGCTACTAAGTTTATAAGTATGACGCGAATTATGATTCCAATTTTTCCTTCATACTTTAAACGGGCATAAGACCGTCATAATAAATTAAATAAAAAAATACATTTCTTTTACGACAAATGAAAAGTTCTGCACACCTCGAATTAAATAATGTTTTCACTTCCACACAAAAGACAGTCCGAAATACAAGTTTAGACTACAGAGCGAGGGAAAGAGGTGGAGAATTGGAGAATAAATGTAAACAATTAGTTGTAGAAAATATAGTTGAGGCTGGCGTTGACCGGTAAAAACGAAGTCGCCCGGACGGCTACGAAGGCAGTGGAATGGTACCAAGTATTGCCGACCTCAACCGACACGAACATTGCGTCGTCGCTTACGCTGTTCAATAAACATATTCAAAACTGATAGAACTTCTGTGTTATTGTATATACGTTTGTAACCGTTGACTATCATTATTATGGCGTATTTAAAAAATTGGAATCAAGTTTTTACAACTATTAACAATTTAAAACGTTTAACTATTTACAAAAGCGAACTATCTACATCTTAAATATGGAGTCATTTAAAATAAAACTAACTTACTGTTATTTTAATAGATGTTCAAAATGCAGTCCGTTTCTCTCAATGCACAATTGAGCACGTTTCTTTAAATTATTTTTCTCATTAATTACATTTGTCTGAGCACTTTTCACTTCCGTAAATGCAGCAATTATTTTGCTGCGGAGGTCGTCATAGCACTGGGTCTCTTCGACGTAAACTCGTCTCTTTATTTCACCCCATGAATAAAAGTCTATTGGTGTAAGGTCCAGTGACCTTGCAGGCCATGGTATAGGGCCGCCACGCCCAATCCACCTACCTATCTTCGTATTCGCTATTCAAATAATCACGCACTGCACTTGAGTAGTGAGTTGGTGCACCGTATTTCGTCCAGGAAATCTTGAGTCAACACCTTGTAACATGTCCAAACAATTACCACCCATTAATCGTTATTCAATGAGGTACGGACCCATTATATTATTATTATGTTATCAATATGAATCTAGATGACAGGGTGAGAAATAGTGTGATAAGAGAAAAGTGTGGTTTGCAAGATGACGTTGTGACCAGGATTAAAAAAGGAATGCCTCGGTGGTTTGGTCATGTAGAAAGAATGAAAGAGGAAAGAGTGACAAAGCAAATTTATTTTGCAGAAGTGAACGGCAGGGTCGGGAAGGGACGCCCTAGACGAAAGTTTATCGACCAAATCGGCGATACATTAAAATGGGCCATATTAGGAGTACCCTTAACCGACGAGCATGTATGCATAGGTATATGGATGTGGAGGAAGCGAGAGAGGTGTGTCAGGTTCGTGCCAAATGGAAGTCCGTATTCTCTGCCTACCCCTCTGGGTGACAGGCGTGAGTGTTTATGTATGTATGTATGTTATCAATAATTCCGGCCCAAACATTAACACTAAATCGCACTTGGTGATAACTAATCTTTTATAGCGTGTGGGTTGCATGCTGCCCAGTTATGTTCATTGCGACTATTGTAAAGCCCTACACGCGTAAATAGGGCTTCATTAGTCCACATAATGTTAGTATTATCAATGTTTGACAACGACCATTTACAAAACTGTTTTCGAGGTGGACCATCGTTATTATTGAGTGCTTCCACACTTTGATAATGAAATGAGTGATATCCAGAATAATTCAGTAGTTTCCACACTTAGTACTGGCTAAACTGATAGTACTTGATGATACTGATATTACTTGATGATAGTACTGAAAAACTCGATCATTGCGTTTTCGACAGCCGAGCTTATTACTGAAAGACCACCTCGAGCACTTCTATGTGATGGAATCGTGAACTGTCCAAAGTCTAACAGCATTTGGTTTGCTGCCGAAATTGTACTCCGATTGGGTGGTACACACGCGTTATTTCCCTGTATTTGCAAACGCGGTAAAGACGCAGTTTCATATAATCTATGGGCACCACGTAAGTTTTCCTGGTTTAAAATGTAACACCGTAGCATTTCATAGTATTCGCTGTACGAATATTTTCGTTGCATTATTGCTGACAAGTAAAACTACCTACGAAAATTTAAAAATAGAACACTCGGTGCGTAATGAGGTTACGGTCAAGTCAACACTGTCGGGTGTCGGCCGGCCACGGTCAGGTGAACGTACCTAACGGTGTTATGGAAGGGAAAGGGCGAGGAGATGCGTTAGTTTTACCGAGTCAAAACAACTATTAGATAATTAAATTTGTAACAGAGGGCGAGCGCCAAACGCCACCGATTGCATCCGAACTCAACAGTCTCTTACGAATTTGTGCGAGCGAATAAAATAGTAGACGCTTCATATTTATGAATGACAAGCAATTAAAATAATGTGTTTGTGTTTCCACACATTTTGAATATAAAGGATAAAAAGGATAAAATGTATCAGTTTTTTTCTTGTTGATTTTTTTTGCACCATTTGCTTATGTTATCTATTCTGACCCTTCTCTAAAAATTTGGCCGGTTATTGCAAAATTTCCCTGTATATTGTTTATAGAATTTTTTAAAAATTCCTAACAAATCACTTTCTATCCTATTAAAGTGATTGGTTTATATTTCTTAAACAAACATCACAGGTTCTCCCAAAGCGGAATTTTTGCACTTCTGTACAAATTTCTCCGTAATATATGTAGTTATACAACTTTAGGACGTCTGCTTTATGAACTTTAGGACAGCAGTTTTAGGAACGGGTTAGTAATCTCAAGTGGACTATGGCCTGCCATATAACTCGAGAAACTAATAACTGGGGAAGAAAGGGTTTTGAGTACCATTCTCGTACTGGTATGCGAAGGGTAGGGCGACCTACCACTAGATAGAGTGATGGCTGGTAAAATATGCACGCAGTCGATGGATGCCAATGGATCGGGACCGTGCTTTATTGCATACTTTTTTACAGGATAAAAGTGACAAACTAGCACAAAGTCCACCTGATGGTAAATGGTTACTGTGGCCCATAGACATCTACATCTATCCTCGATTACGAATTAAAATGCAGATTCCTTGTCACCCGTGAGGACACAGGTGGAATGCCCGTTTACAGTAAAAAGGGTCTCCGGTTCTCTACCACGCCAACTGCTTAGTTGTCCAATGGTAAGAATAGGAGAAAGAAAGGAGTGTAATTTCTGCGCACACTCACTGAAATGCATTTAGAAAACCAATCGTCTATAAATGAAGATATAGTTTTAGCAAGTGACACCTGTCGCAAAGATAAATTACCAACTTTATATATACCTATTTGGTATATATTTGTCTGTAGGGAATGAAGCAGAAACAGCATTGTTATATGCGCTATATATGTTGCGATCCGGTAATTAGAATTGGGCTGATAGTAATCTGCCTGTGGATATCATGCTACGCCGCCATCTTATGATTAGGAAGATAATTTATAACTACGACTTCTGTTAACATTGTTAAACAACGAAATATCCTTTTACTATAAAGATGATTAGGTTTCTATATTCGATTTGTATTCGATATTATATCAGTAAGTGTAGGTAGGTAGGTCAAGCCTACCTGCACTTGTCACTACTAGCTACATATAGTATCACCAATAAATTAAACTACTAATTTATGATGTACTCTCCCGGATTCGTCATGAATTTGTAAAAAATATTAAATTTGTAAAATTGTTAACGTACCTACGGGTACCTAAATGGCAACACAACGACACCTTTTTTGCTCCAAACACACTCAGAGATTAAAGAAAGCCTTTAAAAGAGCCATACCAGTATGTATAAGGCGTTATATAACCCTTACTATCATCGTCATCATTCCAGCCTTTTACAAGCCCAACGCTGGCAAAGGCATCCTCCAAAGAATGCCATAAAACATCCTTTACCAAGGGGAAGGCCGCCCTTCTATTCGCTCATCAGATGACCTGCCACTCGAGAATCTTTCTTTCTCAACTGTTGTCGGTGGTTCGAACCGGCCTATCAAGACTTCAGCTAAATGATCCGTTAGGCTCTGTCGGTTACTTGCCTTTTACCGCGGACATGATAGAGATTAAAATGTTGTGTAACTGCGGATATCATCGTTATTTATTACAAAAAGGCTCACTTAATGAAAATAAAATTAAAATAATTTTATCAAACTTACTGTAGGAATAATGAATGAGTACAAACCAGAATATTACAAAATAAATTGCACTATTCAGAAATTATACTGCAAAACAAAATTAATGAATATTGAAAATTGGAGGCCTGTTTATATCGGCGAGTAATAGCAAACATGACCCGAAAACACTGACAATGATTAATTGGTCCTCTCGAACGAATCCCGTTATGAGTCAAGGACAAAATGCGTATTGAACTCAAATATAAGACTCAAAATAAAAGTAATAGATTGTGTATATCTCTAAGCATGATGTGATGTGACAATATACTGTTATATTAAATTAATCTATTAGCGTCTCAACAAACGTTGTTCTGCCCTTTCCGTTACGTAGCGTTATGAGTTTCAACCTGATTTACTCCGGAAATTGTACGAAAATGGTATTTAAAACAAAACACTATTGCACACTATTTGATATGTCGACGCCTAGGATTCCGATGCTAGCTATGGTAGCAAAGGGAGTTCCTTGAAACTAAGGAGATACGACAAAGAAGTTCGTTTTAACCGATAACCGCGAACTTGTGTCTTCTGGAGATTGAGCTGGACTAGATTTAGTCGCCCCCAATCCGAGACTGTTCAGCAAAGCCTCGACTTCAGACACAAATTTGTCCGGGTACTCGGCGACATTTTCCCGAGAAATATTGGCACGGCGGATGTATAAGGCATCACCAGTGCTGTCATCTGCATAGCAATGTTACCAGTTTGCAACATATCATTGATAAGCAGAAGAAACAGCGTTGGTGATAGCACGCAGCCTTGTAGAACACCAGCGTTGATAGCCTTGTAATCAGATCGAAAACAAACTCCAGCAGCGCCATCTCTAGTTTTGATTTCGTTTAACTTTTGGTAATTAAACTAACTGAACATTTTGTTGAGATGATATTAAATGAGTGTAACAGATAATTTAGAAGTACATATGTCTATAACCAGTACGTAACTGTACTATCGGGAAGTGCGGCAACTATCAACGTTGTTTAATTTGCTATTTGTCCACCATTGTGATACCAATAAATATTCGCACGTAAATCACCTATAACCTGAAATAATAATATAAAAAGTTTTTATAGTTCTAACAAGGTTTGCTTTATATATATTACTAATTAATCAATAGCTATTGTAAATTTTAGTCATTTTAGTCCATAAATATTGCTTTTTTTGTATAGAATTTGTGGCAATGAATATATGTAGAATAATGCGTATATAGCGCTACGTATCGGATCCTAGACATAAAATCTCTCTTGCATTCCACATACTCGCCACTTACGACATCCATCGGATACAATTGCGAGATGGATTTTCTCACACCGCCGCCATGCGGTATCCTCTTTTCTATTTGCACAATCCTAATAATGATTAATGCAAGTTGATTATTTCGTTCCGGGTTCAAATCCTGGGTCAAAACAAAAATAGGTAACGGGGTGTTTCTGTAAATAAATTCTCAACAGCCCCCGGAGCCAGGTCAGTTGCTCTATAATATTTCCTATGTAGTTAAAAATTCCAATTTTTGCGGACTTTAGCACCGTCGTAAAAATCATAGTCGAAAACGGGATTATCAACACTGACGGGAATAAAAACGATCTCACAGAATCATCATCATCATTACAGCCCTTCACAAGTCCACTGCTGAACATAGGCCTCCCCAAAGAATGCCATAAAGCACGGTCCTGAGCCACCTGCATCCATCGACTTCCTGCATATCTTACCAGGTCGTCACTCCATCTAGTGGGGGGACGCCCTACACTTCATCCGCCGGTACGAGGCCGCCACTCGAGAACCTTTTTTCCCCAACGGTTGTCGGTTCTTCGAGCTATATGGCCGGCCCATTGCCACTTCAGCTTACTAATCGTTGGGCTATGTCGGTCACTCTGGTTCTACTGCAGATATCCTCATTTCTAAGTTTATCACGCAGAGAAACTCCGAGCATAGCCCTCTCCATAGTTCGCTGAGCGACCTTGAGCTTCCTCATCCGGCCAGCAGTGAAGGACCACGTCTTAGTACCATAGGTCATCACTGGCAACATGCACTGGTTGTACAGTCTTGTTTTCAAGTTTGGAGGTATACCTGACGAGAAGATGTGCCGTAATTTCCCAAACGCTACCCAACCGAGTTGAATCCGCCGATTGACCTCTCGGTCGAAGTTGGAATTACCTAGTCGGACTTAGAGGACTTACCTAGACAACTTTGAGCTTACTGTCCCCAACATCTATCAGCATAGGTGTGACATGGACATAAAACAAGATCTTTGTTTTGTCCATGTTCATCTTAAGACCTATCCGTTGCGAAACACTATTAAAGTCATTGAGCATAGTGCTTAGGTCCTCCAGCGATTCTGCCATAAGGACTATAACGTCGGCAAATCGAAGGTGAGTGACGTACTCGCCATTGATGTTAATACCGTATCCTTTCCAGTCCAGAAGCTTGAAAACGTCTTCCATTGCAGCGGTGAAGAGTTTCGGGGATAACACGTCCCCTGTCTTACACCTCTCTGAAATTCGATAGGTTTCGTACTCTGGTTCTGTACTCGAATAGCCATCGTAGCTCTACTGTACAAGCACTTCAGCACTTCGATATACCCACAGTCAACTTGGCATCGCTGAAGGGACTGCAGCACCGCCCAAATTTCGACTGAATCAAAGGCTTTCTCATAGTCCACATACGCCAGACATAGTAGCAAATTGTACTCCTTGGACTTTTGTACAATTTGCCGAAAGGTATGTATGTGGTCTATGGTGCTAAAGCCCTTTCGGAAAACGGCTTGTTCGGGAGGCTGGAAGTCGTCAAGTCTGCGCGCGAGACGATTCGTAATGACTCTCGAAAACAGCACGTAGACGCGGCTCAGAAGGGCAATCGGTCTGTAGTTCTTCAAGAGAGCGTTGTCACCTTTCTTGAAGAATAAGACCACCACACTTCTGCTCCACGCCTCCGGTGTAGTGCCACCATGGGGGACGGAATTAAAGAGCTTCTGAAGGACTTCAAGTACCGATTTTCCACCCGCTATCAGAAGCTCCGCTGTAATTCCATCCTCGCCTGGGGCCTTGCCGTTTTTAAGGTGCTGGAGAGCCATTCTAATCTCGCTCAGACTGACGTCCGGGATATTATCGCAATAGTGTCGGATAAGACTCGCTCTTGGATCGTTACTCACACTTACGTGTGACTCCAACGATAATGTGTACAGCTGCCCATAGAATCTCTCAATCCCACTCAATATCTCAGGTGTCCCGAAAACGACGCTGCCACACTCGGTCTTCAGCTTTGACAGTTGGCTCTTTCTGACAGACAGATCTCTAGCAAAGACTGGAGCCCTGGTTCCGCTCGATCGCTTCTTTAATACGACCAGTATTAAAGTTGCCTAAGTCCCGCCGCATGCATTTGGAGATCATCTCACAGAATAGCTGCGTAAAATAGAAATTTAATCCTATTTCTTACAGTGAGTGTCGAGAACGGAAAACCTTCTTTACCGATAACGAGACATTCCATCTTATTTCATAGGGATGACAACTCATCTCCATTTCTCGATTCTTAATCGAGGATAGATGTAGGTGTCTTCGAGCTACAACATTTACTACCGTCCGCTGGACTGCGTTCTTAATAGTCATCTATACTTCTATAAAAAATTCGTCAATTCATTTTATTTTACTCTAAACAAAATGACAATTTTATTTTGTTCTTTAATTTCTTAAAGCTACAAAATTGCCCAATTAATGACTAAAATGTAAGGAAAATTACCTCGAGCTATCGTCGAGGGTTGTAACCGCAACACAGATCATTGTCGTAGAACCCTTATTTCAAAACGTAGCTTTTATGGTATATATTTATACATTTAAACTTATAATATACAACACGTAACATAATTAACGCACATCCTTAAAGTAGTTTGTTCAGAATCATTTACTGAATCGATTTCTATCATTTTTAATATAGGTAATTTTTTATCCGAAAAATAATTGAAACTACGTAATTTACAGTCACACTAAACCTGTACAGACAAAATAAACTAAAATTGACCGTTACTCAAAGCAA
Organism: Parnassius glacialis; assembly: GCA_033319125.1. NCBI lineage: Eukaryota > Metazoa > Arthropoda > Insecta > Lepidoptera > Papilionidae > Parnassius > Parnassius glacialis. The sequence continues at coordinate 38,512,178 of JAVANC010000018.1, forward strand.
AACGACTTTTAAAAGTGCAGTTTTATTTGTATTAATACAAATTCCGTCATTCAATACAAAATAAATAAAATTTAACCTTATTTCAAGTATGTCAAAGTCTTTACAAATACAGAGTTTGGAGTACCTTATAAAGGTCGCGGTGGCCAGGCCGTTAACCTCCCAGATCAGCTGATTTGACGCCTCTTAACTTTTTTTATGGGGACGTATTAAATCATTAGTGAATTTTAGTGAGACAACAAGTGCCAAGGACCTAAAAATAGGATAGTGAACCCTTTTAGAATAGTGAAAAATGACACTTTCTTTCTTTTTCTTTGTTTTTTAAAACGTAACCTCCACAGTAGGATTTTCTCTTGTATTGTGGGGGCAGTTTACAAACATAAATTGCAGAAGGACAAATATCCAGACCCGGAACAATTATTTGTAGGCCATACAAAAACTTGTTCCGTGCGGGATTCGAACCAGCGACCCTTAGCCCTGCAACTCAATTGCTAAGCCACTGCGCCACGGAGCATTGGTGGACATTTTGAAAGTGTATTTAAATACAACGTTGCCTGAGAGTTTGGGCTATCAGTGAGATAAATATTTGATTCTTAAAATTATTGTAATCTTGATTCACATCTTTTAAACACGCCGTCTTTGAACTATGTTGTCGTATTGCCTCTTAGTTTTAGCAGTTCATTATTATTTACAATTACAATTAAAATGTTATGCAAGTTCACAACATTTTGAAACGAATACTGCCTATTGACATTGTATCATTATCAATAAACAAAATTATTCAGAGTCGAAAGTCCAAAGCTTGAAAAGTGTGATTGAAAAATGCAATCAAATGTTTATTAAACTTAAATAAACAACTCAATGCACGGAGTTCTAACATCTGTTAATGCTCATAGGTAGTTATTTCGTTAACGTAACCAAACATGTATTGTCGGCTTTATTCGGCACTAATACCTACCTATATTTGTGTCAAGCAGCGGCGGCGTTAACTCGTCTCGAACGCGAGTGAATACCTACTAGGCTAGCAAGACGTTCCCAGCGTTCGTGGTTTTGTACGGGTACCACAACATTCTTCCGGGATTAGTATAACTAATTTAATAAATAATCAATGCATAAACATGTTTAACTAAGAATTCAGTAACATCATATACTAATTGGGGTGTCGGAGGATGTGCGTTAATTACGTTAGATGTTGTATAGCTTGGAACATGTTACGATACTTTAATTTTCTTTTCTAATATAAAATAAATTTCAAAAGTTACAACAAGAAAATGTTACAAATCTACAGTCTTATTCAACGGTTTAATAATTTAATATTAAAAAATTTATACAACCGACTTCAATATATATTATTATTTATTAACAATAACTCAAAAACGTTTGTTGAGGATTCGATTAAAATTAATATGGGACCACAAGAAAAGCACCAGCCTTGAAATAAAAAAAAATAATCATTGAAATCGGTTCATCCAGAAGAAAGTTATGAGGCAACACACATAAAAAACATATAGTCGAATTGAGTACCGTCTCCTTTTTGAAGTCGGTAGAAAAAGAGAGGATTTCAGTTAGATTTTATGTTTATTTTTTAATGTAAGTACACATATATCTAAAGTTACTAAGCGTAAAACTTGAGCGTGGTTCCTCCCCGGTCAAGCTGAACCATTCGTTTTACAACCACAATAGCTTCAGCGTGGCTCTACCACGGAAAAACTTTTCTGGGACAATGCTTGGTCAAAGAATGAATTAATAAATAATAAATTATATTACTAGATATAATACTCCCCTATGTAAGGATAAACCAAAATGGTTTTGTTCTATTCTTCTTTATGTCCCTTAATGTTTACGATATAATCATTAAACCCATTTATTTTGTAAATTTTTCTAGTTTACAAAAAATTCTTTCAGTTTTTCTGATAAAATATAAGTAGTCTAGATGACTGCTTTGCTCTCAATCTGTTTGTTAAGTTTTAGCCATTCTGGAAATTAGTTCGGACAGAGTAATAGAGAGACAAACATTTGAAAGATGGCCACTTACGATTATTATTTGCATGCTATGAAGCATGCAAATAAGTCTGAGCTCAGAATACATTTATTTTAATATTACAAACAAACACTTCAATTTTATTTATATGTAAGGACTATAATATCATTGTTATTCTTACACTGTACTTAGGTACACCTCTTTTAAACATTTTAATTTTATCCGACAATTTGTCCAAAAAGGTGAACTTTTTCGTTTTCCTGTAGATAATAAAGAAATGGGCATGCCTATTTTTTTAATTTCTAGCAACGGAAGAGTATATTAGTTGCATTTTTTATTTTATATATTTACTAGTACGTTTGGTTTCTTGTCTGTACATTTCAGGTTAACGACTTTGTTCCATGTCTCTCGGACATGTTATTATTTACGTAATATAATATAAAAAGTAAGTACATTGTTTTTCAATAGTGTTAGTTTCTGTTTAAACCTTAAAATTTGTATAGAACATTTTTTTTATCCAAAAGTAAGGCTCTATATTGAATAAATGAGAACTAGGCTTTATTAATTTTAGAGAGCATTTTTAGTATACTTGTATATTGATTCGCAAGCCCTATATCTAACAGAAACGAGGTGGTAGGACTAATTTTCTGCCTGTCCGTCTGTATAATTTTTTTATATAGGATAAGAGTGTGAAACGAGCACACAGTCCACCTGATGGTAAGTGGTTGCTGTGGTCTATAGACATCTACATCTACTCGTATCTTCGATTATGAATCAAAATGCAGATGCCTTGTCACCCGTAAGAACTAAAATTGAATGCCTCGTTTCCAGTAAAAAGGTTCTCCGGTTCTCTACACTCATCATACCAAATACGGCAGCGTTAAGCTGCTATTTTACGCTGGTATTCTGTGAGAGCGTGGTCCTCCCCGGTCGAGCCGACCCATTCGTGCTACAACCATAACATAGCTGCTGACTCTACCACGTGAAAATTTGTTGTATAATATTCCAATCCTCTTATTTGTTTCTGCGGAAAAACAGCAATGTACATTGCCGTGTTCCGGTCAGTAGTGTAAAGAGAGCCAGTATTGTTAACACACACACTTACAGGTTGTGAGGCATTCCATCTCCGTCCTCAGAGGTGACAACGTATGTGTAGTCTTTGTCGGAAGTTAGCCGCATGTGTCCACAGACTGCAGGAGCTACCTACCATCAGGCAGCCTGTAAGTTCGTTTGTTACTACAGTTTTATAAAAAAAGACAAAAGTTAAACAAACATTTAAATTTTAGGTTATCTAATCTGGATGTATTGTGATCGTCCCCGTGTTGCCGACATGCATATATTTGTCTGTTAGTGATTTAGTGTTTCATCGGTCACGGGCAAATGTACCAGGAGAACATTGTCATCAAGGATATTAACACAACAACAACGGTAAAATAATACGTTCAGCCACTACATATTTTAAACTAACGATTAAAATTGGACAGAATTGCGGGAAAGTGGAGCTGGCTTTCATCCAAAGCTTAAAATACCTTAAGGAGACCTTCAGATGGAACAAGTGTTGAGTTTGCAGCGTGACAGAGGTGTTCGACATGCGTAACAAAAACACGTTCTTGTGTAAAGCCTAATGTAGGACGCGCCGCTATGACGCACACCCATCCAATAGCTCTACTGAGGCTTTAGACCAAGGAACATAAATCTGCAGCGTGGTGTTTAAAAGTTTTGGTGGAGTTTGGATCTCCGGAGAGTTGTTGCACTTGTTTTATTGTTATAATTGTTTTGAGTAAAGTTTGATACCTAAAAGTGATGCGTTTTGTGTATCAAATGTCCGCGCATGGAAATTATTAGTGGAAACGACGAAACAAGTGCTCTGATGTTGATATAAACCTCAAATTATTTTGTCAAACTTTAGATACTCTCATCATCGAATGTCTGCTGTCTTAAGCTGTCGCCGAAATTATATTGTAGGGAATTCTAACAAATTATTTAATTTTTTTAATACTTAATACTAGATACTGGCAAAGGTACATTATACAAATACCATTACCAAAAAGGTGGTGTATGAAAAATCGTTGAAGATTAACGGGGCCACAATTTCCCTCACACCAATCTGAAAACGTTACTATAGTAATTGCTGGGTAACGTGGTTGATAACCATTGGCCTAAAGCGCAAGATAAATTTAAAAATACAAGTATATAATTTTTTTACGTGGCAGAGCCATACTGCAGCTATATTAATAGTATAGTTTTAGCACGAATGGGTCGGCTCGACCGGGGAAGGACCACGCTCTCACAGAAAACCAGCGTAAAATAGCAGCATAACACTGTTGTTTTTCGTATGGTGAGTGTAGAGAACCGGAGACACTTTTTCTGGAAAAGAGGCATTCCATCTTAGTCCTCACGGGTGACAACGCATCTGCATTTCGATTCTTTAATGAGGATATATGTAGATGTCTATGAGTCACAGCAACCACTTACCATCAAGTGGACTGTGTGCTCGTTTGTCACCCTACCCTATTCAAAAGAAGTTTAATCCTGCACGAAAAAAAATTGTATGAACTACGGATAATTGTGCAATTTATGTATGTAAAACGCCATTTTTCTTTCATTAATTTAAGGCGTGGGTCATGTATGCTTTGGAATTTGAATGGATTTGAATTAATAAATGAATATTTTTTCAAACTTATGAGTTTATAAGAAATATTGAACCTTTCCATTTAGGAATAGAAGACATCATCATTGAAATTACTGTTATCGCTAGACTTACAATACCCCATTCGATCGGTCCAATTCATCAGTACATTTTTCTGTCTTTCTCCTTCTGTCTCCTCTATTTCGTCAATGGCAACTTCGATTTCATGTTTCGAGTCATCAATCGCCTCTGACCCTCTATATGGATGGTTAGCGTAACACTTAGCTTTTACGGCTCACTGCAAAAAAAAAGCGGCCAAGTGCGAGTCGGACTCACCCATGAAGGGTTCCATAGCAGCAAGTAACATAATTTACGATTTATGACGTTTAAAAAAATTACTTACTAGATCTCGTTCAAACCAATTTTCGGTGGAAGTTTACGTGGCAATGTACATCATATATTATTTTTACTTTTATCATTCTCTTATTTGAGAAGTTACAGGGGGGGGGGGGGGGGGACACACATTTTACCACTTTGGAAGTGTCTCTCGCGCAAACTATTCAGTTTAGAAAAAAATTATATAAGAAACCTTAATATCATTTTTGAAGAGCTATCTATAGATATCCCACATGTATGGGTTTGATGGAAAAAAAGTATCTAAGTATGGGGAACCCCCAAAATTTATTATTGCTTTTCTATTTTCGTGTTAAAATCTTAATGCGGTTCATAGAATACATCTACTTACCAAGTTTAAATAGCATAGTTATTATAGTTTCGAAAAAAGTGGCTGCGACATACGGACAGACAGACATACAGACAGACATGACGAATCCGTTAAATAAGGGTTCCTTTTTTTGTCATTTGGCTACGGAACCCTAAAATGGCCAAAGGAGTCAAGTCGCAGCTTCGATGTGGCCAATTGACATCAGCATTTCGGATGATTATGCGATTTTCGAAATAAGTGCGCAAAAGATCAATTGTTACGTTGGCTTGTGTGGCACGTTGCGCCGTCCTGTTGAAATCAAATGTCATCTATGTCATCCTCTTCAATTTTGGGAAACAATAAATTGCTTAGCATGGCGTGGTAGTGATCGCCATTCACTGTAACGGCGGTTCCTCATTTTCGAAGAAAAATGGCCCAATAATACCGCCAGAACAATATCCGCACTAGACAGACACACGTTATGGATGCATTGGTTTCTCTACGATGACGTGTGGATTTTCTAAGCCTTTACGGTGGAAATAAGCTTCATTTGAAAAGATAATTTTTCGGTAAAAATGCTCATCTTCGATCAAGCGATCTTCGATCATTGAGCAAACCGAAAACGCATCGGATGGTCATGCGGCTTCAGATCCTGCACATATTGAACTTTGTACGCATTCATACCGACATTTGGAGCAAAATTCTTCTCAAAGAAGTGCGGAACGGTGACAAGTTGATGTTGATGGTTGTTCACGCACACTCTGACCAACAGCACCGATATTTTCGGTTGAGCGCAATGGACGAGTATGTACACGGGTTGTTTTATCCAACAACGATCCAGTTTCACGAAATCGCTTCACAAATTGATCCACAAACTGCATTTTTGGCACATCCTTTTTGTCAATTTTTTTGTACTTTTCTTACACTCGGAGTAGAAGACCACGTTGGAAATAAGTTTTTAATATTTCCCAAATTTGTTCAAGCATAAAACTAGCTTTCTGTCACATCGGAAATGTCATCAAACCTTCCAACCTCATAATAATAACCTATAACTTCCAATTCCAAACGTTATATGGCCCACCCTGCACAATCTATCTAAAAGTCCAGTGATGAATATATCCCATAGATTGCAACATAATGTGGAAGGGTAGACATTTACCACAGTTACCACGATTGGTAGATGTGTTGACAGGCGCAGTTTTTTAATATTTTTATCCTTTCCGACGGTAGAATAGATACTACAAAGTTAAAAATAATAATATGTAAAACTTAATGTAGCCCGAAACTAAATACCTACATTTAACGAAAAACAGCTTTTTTTTATATAGGCACTGGCCAGTTATAATTTATTTTATAAATACAATTATTTACAAGAAAAACTACGAATGTTTAAATTTTTCCCTCCAAATTTTTACAAGCTAAATTAAAATGATATCGTGTTTTTGAATAACAAATTTCTGCACTAACTTTGAGAGATGAAGAAAGAAGTGTTCAGATTTTCGGGTTGATACAAAAGAAGAACTTTGTTACGGATAGAAACATGCAAGCAGTCAAAATTTAATTGGCGATAATAGGCGATTTATGTATGAAAAGATTTACATATTACACATTGGACACGATGCTCCACAGGCTACAGTTTCATCATGACATCGGTCTGTTTCACCATGACTCAGCGCATAAAACGAGGAACTTTCTGGACAGTACACTTATTAAGTTTTTGCGTCATTTTCTTCACAGTCCTAATTTGGCACCGTGAGACTTCTTTTATTTCCCTAATATTGACGGCTCCGTGGCGCAGTGGCTTAGCAATGAGTTGCATCGCTGGGGGGGGCGGGTTCGAATCCCGCACGGAACAAGTATTTGTATGGCCTACAAATAATTGTTCCGGGTCTGGATTTTGTCCTTGTGCAATTTGTGTTTGTAAACTGCCTCCATGATACAGGAGAAAATCCTAGTGTAGGGGTAACGTTTTTAAAAAAAATCAGCTAAGAGGGATACAGTTTTCATCACCGGAAGCAGATCGTTTTCATAGAAGCGTTCAAGCAGGCCGCAGAGGTCACTGAAGCGGACTGGAATAAGTGTTTCGAAAATTTATTGAAACGTACAAACGCTGGTGAAAAGTTCTTTGAAAAGTTTTAATAATAAAAACTTTAACAATAGAAGAAACTTTTTTATTCGCGAAACTTTATGAATAGCCCACGTGTTGTACGCCATTAGGTGATAGAACTCTTACAGCAAAATATTAAAATGGCATATATACCAATGTTCGTTTTTCATAGAATAAGGGTGTCTTATGAGTGCACAATCCACCTGATGTTAAGTGGATGATGCGGCCTGTAGATATCTACGTCTAACCTCTATTAAGAATTAAAATGCAGATGCTTTGTCACCTGTGGACTAAGATGGAATGCCTCTTTAAAGTAGAAAGGGTCTCCGGTCCTCTACAGTCACCATACAAAACAAAGCAGCAATAAGCTGTTATTTTAGCTGATATTTTGCGAGAGCGTGGTCCTTCCCCGGTCGATCTGAACTATTAGTGCTAATATCATAAAATAGCTGCAGCGTACCACGTACAAAGTGATTGTTTGTTTGTTGAATATCAGTGTAAGGAATGAAGATATTCTCTTTATGCCTTAGACAATCCAGTTTACCGTCGATTTTGCAGCGTGCTTGAAGCGGCGTCCGGTAAACTTGACGGTGTATGGCTAGCTGTGTTCATGACAAGTCTACTTGAAGCAAAAATTGAATTTCTATTCTGCCGACTTGATCAAGCTTGCAGCGTCATGTAAACTTAAAAGTGCGTATGAGCGCTCAAGTATGCATGACGTTAGTTGGAGCAATAAGCGAGAGACGGGATGGTTTCAACTGGGGCGGCTTCATGCAAACTTGTCGGCGAACTTGAACGTGAGCGATCTATATGGATGCACTGTACGCCGCTTCAAGCGCCCTTCAAACTTGACGGTAAACTGGATGGTGTATCACATCCATTAAATGCTAACCTCACCTGCAGGCAATGCTTCCTCTTGATTGATGGACGGGGCGAGCCTCACCGACATGCGACATTCTGACCGTGACGGCAGAAAGTCCATTCAAAATCTATTGTGGGACGAAACGTCAGCAGATCATATCTTTCACGGAGGACAGTGTCAACAGTGAACAGTGACAAATACTACTACACTATCCTACACGACCGCAGAGAGATCAGGTGCAAAATCAACTTTTCTTTACGTGCTATCTGTAGCACGGGATGATACACCGACAACTTCCTAACTATGAGCTGCTACTGATTATTTCTTGATAGAAGAACCTAATAACTAATTTTGGCTTATCTCGGATTTCAATCCGAGAGCACATGGACAGCAGTTGCGCTTATTACCAGTAGACTAACGAGGTCACGTTATACTACAATAACTTATTTTTAAAACACTACTGAACTATTTTAACTATATAAAAAAATATATTATAGTGCCTTATTGACAAATAGTCAAACGCTACTTAATTTTAAGATGTCGTTAAGTCTCGTGCTGTCACGGTCACTTTTACTTAAAGGGATAGAGACAGCACAAGGCTAGATGGCATCTTAAAACTGATCAGCGTTTAAGATTTGATTTTATGTCATAAAACCAAAATAAATGAAAGGGGCGTCTATTTATTTTCGTCCAAACGTATTTCTTTGGAAATCCTTATATAATATTTAAAGCTGTTCCAACGAAACTAATCCCATTAAAGTTTCAAATAAAGATAAGAAAAGAAACCGAAGCAGTAGCAATTATTCGAATATATTTTAAAGCAAACATACCTACATATAATTTTCTAAAAAAAAAGTGGAATTTTAGATTTGAATCGAACTGATACCGATGTATTGTGATTGCTCATACTCATGTCTTTGACATTTATATGGGAATTTCAACCTGTAAGTTGAACTGTTCACACATCGCAATTGTCTGGACCCAAATAAAATACTTTCTTATAAAAGTTCTTTGTGCTGAGTAACGCCCACAAAACATTCTTTGAAAATTGTTTTATCTTAGCTTTCTATCCCTTTTATCTGATTTTTCCATGATTCCCACCCTCTCCAGGGACAGGAAGATATTTCTGTGCATAATATGTACAGAAATATCAGGGTACTTTTCTGAATTTTGTTTTGATGGTATAGTAATAAAGCTATTGAATTTTGTATGAATATATATTCATTTTATAATTATACAATTTTCAGTTAAATGTGAAAGTCGTAAATTTTAAAATCACAATGTTACGTAATTTTTGTCCTTACGAACCCTTATGAAAAAATCTTTACTTTTACTATATTTTACTTTGTATATAACTTATACTTAAGTATAAGTTACATACAAAGTAAGAATGAGTGTAAGAATATCCACTACCCCACATCATCCCGTGGGTGTCGTGAGAGGGGACAGCGACAGAGGGAAACAAATCAGGAGATGGCCAGCAGCGTCTTCCTAATAACGACTAAAAATAAAAAAATTGCTGTTCCCAACCCGCTTGCAAAGCGTGGCAACTATGGCAAATATGAAGAGCCTATGGGAGGCCTATATTCAACAGTGGACTTTGAAAGGCTTTAACGGTAAGCTAATTACAAATCACAAAGTAAAATATTATTTCAAATGCACAATTTCTGCAAGTCTAAAAGGCCATCAATACATTGTATTATTTGGAATTAAAGTATCTTTTAGAATTAAGGAATGCTTCGGAGGCAACACGTAAAAAAATTATTGCGGGATGAATGTTATTATTACATTATTGCGACAAAGCCAATTTGTGCTAATAAAGTAAAAGACAGAGTCGCAGGGACGCCATAGATGGAAGTTTATCGACCAAATTGGCAATATATTGAAGAGTGGAGATTATTGTTGCTAGATTAATTATTGAAGAAGGGTGACAACCTATTGGCATTTTGATTCTTATCCGAGGATAGCTCGGCATCCACTTACCATCAGGTGAAATATTTGCTCGTTTGGAGCCCTTAGTCCATAAAAAAATCTTGGCATTGTATCTTTTATATCTTGATAAAGAGCTACTCCGTTTTCTAATATATTAAAATAAATAAATTAAAAAAAAACTATTGTACAAAATTAAAAATTACACTAGTTTAAGAAAAAATAAAACAAAAATTTAATTGAATATACTGTAGCTATGCGGCAGTAATATTATCCAATGCTACATATTGATAACTACAAATTATTATAGTCTATATATATATGCTATATTAATTTGTATTTAATATTTATTCCCTTCAAACTGTATCCAATAAATATAAATCAGCCCAAAACGAAATAAAAGAACACATACTGGCTATGGATAATCTGGTAAAGACATGTAAATACAATGAGGAGCGTTTTGACTCCTTAGTTAAACATCAATGTGAGCTTCTTCAGAGACGGTGTGTGCTGATAATATTATACCACCACCAAAACTCTATGACAGTGCCATAGCAGAGGAGCTTAAAATAAAAAATAACTTAAATATTAACAGAAATAATATAATTGTGTATAGCGATGACATAGGAAAAAATCTAGGCATAACTTTAAATTACTCTTTAAAGGGACAAAAAATTACAAATTGCTGCATGCCTGGAGCATCTTTTAGTGATATCCTAAATAAAATAATAGTTACTAAATTTTGCCCAAATAGTACAATAATAATTTTTGTTGGTAGAAGAGGCAGTGTAAACAACAAACAGTTATTAAGATATATTGAACAACTTAATAACTTAAATGTACTCAAAATTGTCTTGTTCACACTGCCTTATATACAGGGATTGCCACAGGAAAATAATTAAAGACATGATTTAAATATACAAATGCATAATTTAATATGTAATAATAATTTAAATTTGACATATAATTGTAATGACAATAATGACAAATTTCATGTAATTGACATAAATAATTTAATAAAAAAGTTTTGGACAAAAGATAGGTATTACCTATCCAAATATAATTTAAGACTGATAGCAAATGTGCTATCTTATTATTTACTTTTTAACTCAGCCAAGTTTTTGGCTACCAGGACTGCTCTTATTGGGCAGGATAATTATTTGACAATTAATTTGGAATCAGTTCCAACTAATTTAAATTAGTAAATGCGACAATAGAGGCAATCTCTAGCAATAATAAGAGTTTAATTAACTTTGAATGTAGCCCACAAATAAGTAATAAAAATTGTTTACACCTGGTGCATCAAAATATACAAGGCATGATGGGCAAAGAATTAGAAGTTGAATTGTTTTTAAATAGTAACAACATACATATCCTTTGTATTACTGAACATTGGCTAAAAGATTTTAATTTCATGTTTAATTTCAGAAATCACCAGGTGGTCAGTTCCTTCAATAGAGAAAAAAGTTTACGTGGTGGCTCCTTAATACTAGCAGATAAATCATTATTATATAAAGAACGTAAGGATATAGTGAGCCTCTCTGTTGAGCGAACTGTAGAAATGGCTTGTGTCGAGCTCGAGCACCTCAATGTTGTAAGTGTTTACAGACCCCCATGTGCTACTTATGACTATTTTGAAAGGATTGTGGAAGAAGTTTTGCTCAAACTTAGTAAACAGAACAAGTCTGTTGTAATATGTGGAGACTTTAACATCAATCTCCTTGAAACTTCTTCCATTAGTATTAAGTTTAGCTCATTGTTTAAATCATATAATCTTGTTAATTTATTCTTAGAACCAACACGTATTGCTGGGCCTAGTGCGACCTGTATAGATAATATTTTTACAGATGTTAAGCCCTTGCATAAATCAATTATTCAAAATTTAAGTTCAGATCACTGTGGACAGTTGGTATCATTGCCTTACATACACAAGAAACAGAAAAATAAGAAAGTTGTGTTTGTTCCAATAAATGAACATCGCTTGGAGAGGTTTAGAAGTAATATAATAAAAAGACTTCCATTACTTTCATTTAAAAACAGTGCTAATTATTTGTATGGTACATTATTTAAAATTATAACTTGTGAATTTAGTAGGATATTTACTTCTAAAACTTCCTCTTTTAACAGTCGCAAATCATTAAAAGAATGGGCGACAGTAGGAATTTATAAGAGTAGGCGAAAGTTATACGAGCTTTATAATGAAAGATCATATAATAGTAGTGTTATATTTAGAGATTATGTAAAAACATATTCTAAAATATTTAAAAAAGGGTGCGCCACAGTTAAGGCTTTACATTTAAGTAACAAAATTAAAACTGCATCTAACAAAATTAAAATGACCTGGAGAATAATAAATAGTGAAACGGGCAAGGTCAAACTGCGCAACTCGAAGTTTCAATTGAATATTAACAATAATTTGATCCCAATCCCGATCTGATCAAGAAGTTGCTATGGCTTTTGAGAAACATTTTACTGATGTTCCTTTTTTGACAACTAAATCATTAAACTCTTCTCCTACTGTCGCTGAATCATTGCTCAAACAAAATGTAAAGGCTTGTTCAAATACTTTTAAATTCCATAGAGTACTGCCAAAAGATATTGTTAAATATTTTAAAACTATTGATGTTAAGAAAACGGCAGATTTATGGGGGATTTCCGTTGAAGTTATTTTATCTATCATAGATATAATAGCACCTTATCTAGCCACTATATTTAATACAAGCGTCGAATCTGGTGTGTTTCCTGATTTAATGAAACTCACTAAAGTCATACCTTTCTTTAAATCTGGTAGTACATTAGACCCCGCCAATTTTCGACCAATTTCTGTACTACCAACATTTAGTAAAATTTTTGAAAAAATAATTTTAGATCAGATGTTAAGTTTCTTTAATATTAATAAATTGCTACATAGAAATCAATTCGGTTTTACAAGGGGTCGCTCAACAACTGACGCTGGAGTTGAGCTTATTAAACATATTTTTTGTGCATGGGAGAATTCAGAGGATGCTTTGGGTATATTTTGTGACCTTTCCAAGGCCTTCGACTGCGTTCACCATGAGACATTAAGCAGGAAGCTACATTACTATGGTGTCAAGAACACAGCGCTTAAACTTATAATTTCATATTTAAGTAATAGAATGCAGAAAGTTATTATCAATGGTAAAAGTTCTTCCGGCTCACCTGTACTAATGGGTGTCCCTCAGGGCTCAATTCTCGGCCCATTCCTATTTCTAGTGTATATTAATGACTTACCTTCTATTGTAGAGGATAATCATGATATAGTATTATTTGCTGATGATACTTCTTTGATTTTAAAACTTAAACGTCAATCATTTAAATGTGACGAAGTGAATAATGCTATATCAAAAATAGTGCATTGGTTTAACGTTAATAATTTACATTTAAACGGGAATAAAACTAAATGTATTAAATTTACAACAACGAATGTTAAAAATCTGAGAACCAATGTGTTTTTAAATGGGGAAGAACTGAGCCCTGTTGAATCCACTGTTTTTCTTGGCATCACTCTCGACGCAAAGCTTCAGTGGGGCCCCCATATATCCAAACTAGCAAGCAGACTAAGCTCTGCAGCCTATGCTGTAAAAAAGATAAGAGGTCTCACTAGTGTCGAGACAGCTAGATTAGTTTATTTCAGTTATTTCCATAGCATAGTGTCTTATGGGATTTTGCTATGGGGAAATGCGGCTGATTCAGAAACTATTTTTGTTTTACAGAAGAGGGCCATTAGAGCTATTTACAACCTAAAACTGAGAGAGTCTCTTAGAGATAAATTTAAAGAAATAAATATATTAACTTTGGCCTCTCAGTATATTTACAAAAATTTAATGTATGTTCACAAAAACAAAGGTAGTTTTAGTAAAAAAAGTGATGTGCATTCTGTAAACACTAGGAACAAACACAAGCTAGTGATACCAGTTTCTCGACTCCACAGAGTCAGTAATTCATTCTTGGGGCAATGTATACGCTATTACAACAGGGTCCCGGAAAGTGTACAGGCTCTCTCTATTAGCAAGTTTAAATGTTTTGTTAAGTTGAAACTGTATAAAAAGGGTTATTATAGTATAAATGAATACATGGTTGATAATAACCCCTGGGAATGAGGTGATCGCTTCCAAGCTGTTTCTAAAATAAATTTTGTACTTATATAGTTGTATAACCATTATTGTAAAATTTGCTTTAAAAAACAAGTCCCGCTGGGTTTCTTGCTGGTTCTTCCCAGGACGGAGGTTTTTTTTTTCGAACCAGTGGTAAAGTAAAAAATGACTTTCAATAAGAATTACACATGTGATCTATATTGAATAAAAAATTATTCTATTCTATTCTATATACAATTTATATGAATTGAGTGATACAGGATGAATTCCGGTCACGGCGGCCATTCTCAAAGGAGACTAACCATCTGCGCAGGGCAGGATTAAAGTACACGGACACACCCTCTTAAACACAGGTTCACTCTCTATTCCCTCATTTTCATAATAGCTTACGGGGTTCTTTTGAACGTTCGAGTATTTGAAAGTATTGAGAGGATTAGTTAGTTAGTTACAGCGGCTTGAAATACATTTTTATGGGAGCTCGCTTGGAGATGTAGCCGATCATATAATCTAGCATAATGATACACTATCTACTTATAATCGAAAAGAAAATTAATTATTATTTACGGAACTTGTAAATGGAATAAAAGAATTGCTTATTACACAAAAGTCTTTATAAAAGTAGTAGGTCTTTACATATGATATATATATATATATATATATATATATATATATATATATATATATACATATGATTACCGTACTGCAGTACTGGCTATTTCAAACTAAAATAATTATTTGGCTAAGAATTCTAATTTAAAATTAATTTTATTTTAAAAACCTGATCCTGGTTGAGTACTTAAACAAGGCCCTAAACGAAAATTTACCCCTGGAAAAGTGATGGTCACTGTTTGGTGGATTAGCGCCGGTGTGATTCATCACAGCTTCTTACCAAATGGGATTAGCATTACTACAGATGTGTACTGTAAAGAACGGAATACAATAGAATCGAATAGAATAGAATAAATAGAATAGAATGAATGATGGAGAAGCCCGCACGTCTCCAAACAACTTTGGTCAATTGCTCGTCCCCGCTGTTCCTGCACGACTCATACTGCACAGCAAACGGTCTCCAAGTTACAAGATATGTTGTTGGCTTTCCGTCATCCGCTGTACTTACCAGACCATTTGCCTACAGACTTCTACCTTTTCCAGAATTTGGATAACTTTTTGGGGGGAAAATATTCTATGCCCTCCCATCCGGCGGGTTTCTTCAAGAAGAGCGTCAAAAAATTGCCACTGCGTTGGCAAAGATACATCAATTGCATGGGTAATAGAAATAAAAGAATATAGAAAAAAATACGTTAACTTATTTCATGAAAACGGCAATTTCATAAGTAACGACCAAGTAATCAAGTCTTTAGTCTTTATTGATAGCTTAATAAAATGGCTTCATTCTTTTGTATTTAACCAAGTAGTCTGTCGTATACATCCGTTTCGAATATATATATTGTCTTCAGCGCTAAACGCTCCTAAAAACAGTTTACATTTAGATATTTATATCCATTGCTATTAAAAATAAATATTAATAAATAATTCTCTTACACTTGCAGTCTCTTATCCACTACTCCATATTTTAGGAACCGTATAATCTTCTGTCAACCTTCTTACAACTATGTAAATAAAACGCGATACATTATAGGATAATCAATTTTATTGCATGTGTAATATCTGAAACGTAATACGTTAAAATATTTTAAAAGATTTTTCGTTTCATACAAACTATGGCCCACAAAAGATGCTACACATTAATAGTTAATTTTATGTGACAAGCCTACCTATACAATAATATGCTATAACTTTAGATATAAATTAAATTCAAGTGTCTGTCTGTAATATTGAAATAACTGCAGGGGCTTGTATGTATAACATAAAGACATGAAAAGCCGTTTGTAAAATTTTTGTCTGCCTATCCAGGCTAATCCTCGTAATTGCGATAAAACTTCACTAATAGACAACGAGCAATGCCCGGAGTGATATAGGCTATATTTTTACATTTATATTTTTAAAAATTTGACAAAAATCGTCACATTAGAAGATCCTCCGCAGGAGAAGCCAGGTCGGGTCGATAGTATCTTATAAAATTGTAAACTCTCGATAGCTCAGGTATAAACCTAAGTGGTTTTTAAATGATATCACTACATTTACATGCATTGTAATGCTTGTTTCACAGTTTAGAGAATTATACTCTCTTTAAACTGTGCTTGTTTATATGATAAATAAATATAGAAAACTTAATTGTTAACTTCACTGCCCAACGTCATTCGATTTAAGATTCACACAGAGCTTGTGTGGTAAGGTGGGCGCCGGCTTAATAACAAACGAGAAAATTCAATTTGTCTCGTACACTATCGGACAAAATTGATTTGCTTAAAGCCGTGCTTAAGTTACATACAGACATTCACTTGTGCTTAGTATAATCGCAATGTTATAAATGTAGGTCGTACAACTTATGATTTTTTTAATAGGTTAAGGGTGACAAAAGAGCACACAGTCACACAATAAGAGGTTACTCGCACTGTGATCCACCCATAGACATCTACATCTATCCTCAGTAAAAAATCCAAATGTAGATGCGTTGTCACCCGTGAGGATTAAGATGGAATACCTCTTTTCCAGTAAAAAGGGTCTCCCGTATGCTGTGAAAAATATTTCTTTTTAAAAAATAAATAACGTTTAATGGTTTGGCACAGCATCGATCAAAGCTGGGTTGTGTGTTTCCAGTGTAACCTTACTATAACAAGTTTCATGGTAATGAAAATATATTTCATTAATAAGCTTTTTAGCTCTTAACTTACATAGCGGCGCTGGACTCCATCGATAAGCCTATTAAATACTCAATGAAAAACATCTGACGCTTATATTTACTTACTCATTTAAATTTACTAGTATGGCCAGTGATCGAAATTCGACCGAATGTGTGGTATTTGTTTACATAACGTAAAAAAGGCATAGGAATTTTAGCTCATCAGCTACAAACGTGATCTGGATGCCTTCATTTTATTTGTTAAAATGTTTTCAATGTAAAAATCATGTTCGGTAATGGCACATATATGACTCAGCAACTTTATGATGTAATAAGTTTTATCTCTTCTTTTATAATAAATACTAAAAAAAGCTAACATAATTTTAGATTTTCACGTAATATAATGATAATATCTACTAAATTGTACTATAAGTATTCTGTGGTAATACAGGAATTACCAGAAAATTCTCATATCTTACAATGTAATAAAACCCAAATGAAATAAAACCACAACTCTGTGTTCTGATATTATTTTCCGACTTTAAGTATTCAGTGAGGACTAACGCAGATGAAAAATTCCAATAACACGCTGTACGCGTCAGATTTATAAAAAAAAGAATATTTTCTAAGATGTATTCTCTGATACACCTTTAGCTAGAGAGATACGCGTTAAAAATACCTAATATGTGGCAAAGTAGAAGTGAGATGAGAGATTTGATAATACTATTTCCTAATAAGACATTTCATCGTAGTATTTTCCACGCCGTCTGTAACTTATTCGTACGGGTCGTTTATTGTTAATATCACAAAAACCTACGTTCCATTTTAATTTAGACCTTGCCCTCGACCTGCTAGAGTAGGTAAGCAAAGTCGGTGGGCTCGGATGTGGGAGTCCATTGGCTCTTTAAATTAAGTCTGATTCGTTCTAATTAAGACTCAGCAAATACGGGATCGGGGATGAGGTCTCTAATTAAAGGTGGCACGGGTAATCACTACTTTTAGAACTCGTGGCAACTGCCAATAGGCGGTACGCGATTGTAGTGTAGATATAATAGATACATGAGAAATAAAGTAATATGAGCTTAAACATTTGAATAAAAATAACGATCGTGTTATTGTAATAAGAATCCTGTAATATGAACCTAAAATATTTAACCATTTATGGTCAATGTTTGAAGTAAAAATTTACCATGAAACTGATTATAAGATAAACATTGTAACCTTATATTTAACTATTATTATGGGGTATTTGTATAGTTTTCTCATCTGGTTGGGTTGTATAAATATATAATTGAAAATGAAAATGATAAACTTACATAAATATCAATAAAATAAAATAAGTACATAAAAATTACATAAATATATAAAAACCCAATTATATAAAAACCTAACTATTATTATTATTATTATACCCACAATATAACAGGCTCTTTTCAGGCGTTCTAACACGAGAGTTATCTCATTTATGCTCTCGGAACCTTGAGCAACACGTTTTTATTTTCTACCATACAGTTACGAACATGGGCTGTCATTGCAGCGTATTTTCACCCTTATCAATTGTTAAATATATCCCGGAAGTTTCTTCGGTCACTGAAGTGAAGTAAGCCGATAGGGCATCGATTGCCTTACAATTTAACTCGGGTGAATATGTTACAGAGAAGCATACTGAATAGAACAATGCGCTCGGGTTTTCCCAAAACTATTTGTGATTTGTTCCTGCTCAACTTCTTGGCCTCGAGTTTGACCTCAAAATTCAGAGTTTGACGTTAGTCCATAGAAACGTGTAAGTGTGGCGAACATTTTTGAAGTGAAGAAATGCTAGAAAATACTAAGGCAATAACTTATTTTTTTTTATATAGGATAAGGGTCAAAAACGAGCACACAGTCCACCTGATGGTAAGAGGTTGCTGCGGCCCATAGACATCTACATCTACCCTATGTTACAGATCAAAATGCAGATGCGTTTTCACCCGTGAGGACTAGGATGGAATGCCTCATTTCCAGTAAAAAGGGCCTCCGGCCACCTGCACTCACCAAGCAAAACGCAGAGATAAACCTCTACTTCACGCTGGTATTCTGTGAGGTCGTGGTACCACCCCGGTTCGAGCCGGCCCATCCATGCGGATAGCAAAAGCTGCCGTTTGGCTCTACCACTGTTAATTAATAACACTAAATTTTAATGAGTCATTGGTTTTATAATTTTTAATCTGCTATATCAGAAATGTGTGATTCGCTATAATATACATTCATGATCTAGTTAGTTGGCTAAATTTAAATTCGTACGGACACTTTTATCCAATACAGAAAAAATACATCACTTTGGTTTAACTTACTTAACTTATCTTCACGCACAATCCCTGACGGGGTAGCCAGAGAGAACAGATCGCCAAGTGTCACGATCCTTACATACCTCTTTCGCTTCTTTCAGATTCATTATCTTCTTCATACATGCACGTCTAGGTATCCGAGTACTCTTGACCCTCCCCTCTTCGAGCAGTTTGCTCACATGGTCTTAGAAAGTTAGTCTCGGTCTACCTCGACACCTTTTAATATTAACTTTCGCGCTATATATTTTCTTCACCATTCGGTCTTCACTCATTAGCTCAACGTGCCCAAACCATCGAAGCACGCCCTTATCAATTTTTGTGATAAGGTCATCTTTCAAACCTGCCATATTGCGAATCTCTTCGTTTCGCTTTCGGTCGGCCATGGTAACGCCGCACATTTTACGAAGAGATTGCATCTCCACTGCATTCAACTTGCTTTTATGCTTCTTCTGGCATACCCAGGTTTCGCTGCCATATAACAAAGTCGGTACCAACACTGCGTTGTGTATTGCAAGGCGTGCACTCTTCACTACGCCTTGCCTTTTGACTAACGCATTCAGGGCACCATTGACTTTGTTCCCGGCAGCGACACGCCTGTCCACATCTAAATCATATCTTTCATCCCGGCTAAAAGCACTCCCCAAGTATTGAATTTCATTTACCTGTTCTAGACATTCCTGATTTATCAATTTTTCACACTTCGTTCTCTCTTCGTCCCTTTCAAATACCAGAACCTTAGTTTTATTAGCATTCAAACGGAGACCTTTAATTTCACATTCCTCTTTCATACACGTGACTAATGCCTGCAGTTCTGCCTCTGATGGTGCAATAAGCACTGCATCATCAGCATACAGCAGACAATTTACTTTTATGTCACCCAATTTCACACCCAAACAGCTATCTTTCAGCTTCTGTAAACAGCTGTCGAGATACAGTATGAACAGCCAGGAAGACATAAAACAACGCTGTTTTACGCCCGTTTGGACGATAAACATGGGTGACAGGTCATGCCCTACCCGCACACAGGTTTTACAGTCACAGTAAAGTGACTGCACAGCCTTTAGCAATCGACCATCCACACCGTACCCCGGCAACAGTTCCCACATTTTCTTCCTTACAACCTTATCAAATGCTTTCTCAAGATCCACAAAAGCACAGAAAATCCTCTGGTTAGCAGCCAGAAGCTTTTCCGTGATCATGCGTAGAGAAAACATTTGATCCATGCATCCTCTTCCAGGTCTAAATCCGCATTGTGCCTCCCATAGAAATCTTTCCGATTTCTCTTGCATCCTACGTGTCAAAACCTTCGAGTAAACTTTACTTGCTGTCTTGCTGTTGCCATGCCATGCCATGCTTGCTGTTTGTCAAGCTGATCGCCCGATAGCACCCGCAGTCAAAATGTGAACCTTTACCTTTATATAAAGGCACAATGACTGCGGATCGCCAATCATCCGGGACATCCCCCGTCCGCCAGCACAAATTGCACAGCAGATAAAAGCTGTCCCAGACGCGAGGCCCACCATACTTGACCATTTCAGCAGTAACTCTGTCTAGTCCCGCAGCCTTACCACATTTCAAACTTCGAATCGCACGTTCAATCTCTTTCATACTGATGACCTCAGTGTCATCGAGGTCCAGGTCTGGCGTACCAGTCACGGCGTCATCCCCGGATCCCTCACTAAGATCATCACACGCATACATTTCTCTATAAAATTCGTTTCATCGCTGCATGACGTCCAATTTTTCTGTGAGGACGTCATTAGTTCTCGAAAGCACTTTGTTCATTCTTAAGGCCGTCGCACCACTTCGGGTCCTTCCAACCTCTTTCCAGAAGAGTTTGGAGTTCTCCTTAAAGTTGTGCGACAACCTTTCGTCCGCTTCCATTCTACACCTTTCACGCATTTCCTCAATCAATGCTTTCGTGTGAACTTTCTGCAGCTTATATCTTTCTTTCATCTTCTCTCTCATATCCTTATCATTACTAGAGGCCAAGTAGTCTAACCATGCTTTCTTCTTCTTCTCTACAGCTTCTTTCACTTCATCATTCCACCATGCATCTCTTCTTTTACTACTGCCTCTTTTTATTGTTCCACACACTTCTTCCGCTGCACTTACCATTCCATCCCTAAGGTTCTGCCATGTTCTTTCCACACATTCATTTCTGCCATCGATGGAGTCAAGCTTTTCGGCTACCCTCGCATGATATTTGTTCCTAGTATCCGCTTCCTGAAGCTTCCAGCTTTGGATGCGACAGACCGACTATGGTTCTGTTACCGCAAGTCCGGTAGCGCCAACCCGCGAACAGACCCCTAAATCTAGTAATCACTAGATAGTGATCCGTTCCCAGGTCAGCACCCCTGAACACTCGCGTATCCATCACCTGTTTTCGCAGTCGGTCATCCACCACAAACAAATCGATCATACTTCTCTCATTCTTTCTTTCTCTAGTATACATATGGATTTTCTTGTGATTAAACATAGTGTTTGTCACAAGAAGACCCTTTTCCTTGCATACCGCCAGTATAAGCTTGCCAGCATCATTAACCCTTTTATCGCCAAACTTTCCAAGCACCGACTCGAACCCTGGTCGAGCGGTACCAACCCATCCATTCAAATCACCACACACAACAATTCTTTCATTTCCCCTAGCCAAATCTAGAACTTCTCTTACATTCTCCCAAAACTCTTTCAGCTCAGCCCTGGACGACGAAGCTACCGGCGCATAAACAGCCAAAAGGAATAACTTCGTCAGTCCCAATTTAAAGCGAACCCAGAGAAGTCTTGAGTTCACAACCTTATATTCAGTCATAACATCGACCAACCGAGACGACAGCAGCACCCCCACTCCCTGGCGGGCGCTCTCGCTCTCCGGGACTCCGGACCATAGAGCTAACGCCCCGCCAGGGAGCTCTTCAGTACCACTGCCCTTCCGTTTGGTCTCCGACATACACACGACATCTAATTCTCTTTCTTTCATTATTTCAATCAACTCATTCATCTTATCTTTCATGCCTCCTCTAACATTCCACGTGCCAACTCTGCACTCTGTCCTCCACCTTCCGCCGTGTCGGGCTGTGCGTGACGGGTGGCGGTCCCCATCGCCGCTTTGCGCGCTGCATTCCACACCAACGGGGACTAGCTGGTGTGCGTCGCCTTGGGGGGACGCCCTAACCCTCGTTGGCATGGGTGCGCAGCTGAGTAGAATTGCAGCCCTGAAAAGAGCTGGCAGGGGTCTCGACGAGCACGCTTCTACAATGACCCCCAACCGTGAAAATTAAAATTGACTGAACTGATGAACCCTTTAACTTAATGTTTATTTTACAAAACCATTATAATAATTTCTGTATACATCATCATCATCATTATTACAGCCCTTCACAAGTCCATTGCTGAACATAGGCCTTCCCCAAGGAATTCCACAAAGCACAGTCCTAAGCCACTTGCATCCATGGACTTCCTGGATATTTTACCAGGTCGTCACTCAATCTAGTGGGGGGATGCCCTACACTTCGTCCGCCGGTACGAGGCCGCTACTAGAAAACCGTGTTACCCCATCGGTTGTCGGTTCTTCGAGCTATATGGCCGGCCCATTGCCACTTCAGCTTACTAATCCGTTGGGCTATGTCGGTCACTCTGGTTCTACTGCGGATATCCTCATTTCTTAGTTTATCACGCAGAGAAACTCCGAGCATAGCCCTCTCCATAGCTCGCTGTGTGGCCTTCAGCTTCCTCATCCGGCCAGTAGTAAAGGACCACGTCTCAGTTCCATAGATCATCAATAACAACAAGCACAGGTTGTACAGTCTCGTTTTCAAGTTTTGAGGTATACCTCATGGGAAGATGTGCCGTAATTTCCCGAACGCTGCCCAACCGAGTTGAATTCGTCGATTGACCTCTCGGTCGAAGTTGGTCTTACCTAGTCGGACAGGACAGACTTACCTTATTTTTACGGACAGTACTACTCGTCAACAAATTCGAGCTTAGTGCTCCCAACAACTACCGGCATAGGTGTGACATGGACATTAAACATGATTTTTGTTTTGTCCATGTTCATCTAGAGAGCTATACGTTGGGAAACACTATTGAGGTCATTGAGCATAGTGTTTAGGTCCTCCAGCGATTCTGCCATAAGAACTATATCGTCGGCAAATCAAAGGTGAGTAATGTACTCGCCATTGATGTTAATACCGTATCCTTTCCAGTCCATAAGCTTGAAATGTCTTCCAATGCAGCGGTGAACGGTTTCGGGGATATCACGTCACCCTGTCTTACACCTCTCTGCAATTGAATAGGTTTCGTACTCTGGTTCTGTACTCGGATAGCCAACGTAGCTCTACTGTACAAACACTTAAGCATTTTGATATAACAACAGTCAACTTGGCACCGCTGAAGGGACTGCAGCACCGCCCTAATATCGAAGGAATTAAAGGCTTACTCATAGTGGACTATATATGTGGACATACGCCAGACATAGTAGCAAATTGTACTTCTCGGACTTCTGTATAATTTGCCGAAGGATATGTATGTGGTCTATGGTGCTAAAAATTTTCGGAAATCGGTTTGTTCGGGAGAATGGCAGTCGTCAAGTCTGCGCATGAGACGATTCGTTATGACTCTCGAAAACAGCACGTTGACGTAGCTCAGAAGGGAAATCGGTCTGTAGTTCTTCAAGAGAGCGTAGTCACCTTTCTTGAGAAACAAGACCAGCGCACTTGCTCCACGACTCCGGTGTAACGCCACCATGGAGGACGGAATTAAAGAGCTTCTGAAGGACTTCAAGTGCCGGTTTTCCACCCGCTTTCAGAAGCGCCGCTGTAATTCCATTCTTGCCTGGAGCCTTGCCGTTTTTAAGAAAGCCATTTTAATCTCGCTCAGACTGACGTCCGTGATATCATCGAAATAGTGTCGGATGAGACTCGCTTTTGGATCGTTACTTACACTTAGGTGTGGCTCCAACGATGATGTGTACAGCTCCCCATAGAACCTTTCAATCTCACTCAAAATCTCAGGTGTCCCAGAAACAACGCTGCCACACTCGGTCTTCAGCTTCGATAGTTGGCTCTTTCTGGCAGACAGATCTCTAGCAAAGACTTTGGAGCCCTGGTTCTGCTCGATCACTTCTTCGATACGAGCAGTATTAAAGTTGCGTAAATCCCGCCGCATGCATTTGGAGATCTGTCTGTTCAGTTGCCTCTATGCTGCCAAATCTACTTAAGACTGTAGCTTCATATCCCGTCTAACAGCCATGAGATTGAGGATGTGAGCGGAGAATATTTGTGTTTTTCTGCGGCGGGTCTTGCAAAAATTAGCTCTGACCTCATGGACAGTTTCCACGAGCTTGTCATTCATATCATCCACTGCATTGCAATCTTCTGGGCACTTAAAACAGTTTCATAGCTCGAGCTGAAAGGTTTCGGGACTTTGGATTAGAGCACGAAGGGGACGGAGCGTTGACTTCATAAGACGACACCTCTCCAACTTAACGATTAGGTTCAGTGTGCCTCTCACCATTCAGTGATCGCTGCCCGTTTTAACCCTCGCGATCACTAAGACATCACTGAAAAGTTGTCGTCTGGTCGTCATAATGAAGCCAATCTCATTTTTGCCGAACCTTCGGCGCTCGACCAGTTTCACTTCCTGTAAGGCCGCTTCTGGAAGATAGAGTTCATTATAAAGAGTCCCTCTTTCTCCATAAAGTCGGCCAGCTGCTGGCCTCTTGGGTTTAGTTGCCCTATTCCGAATTTCCCCACTTTTAACTCCCTGTTCTTTCTTGTGCCTAGTGTTGCGTTGAAGTCTCCTTATAACACCGTATGGTGGGTTTTGGAGGAATGCATAGCTCTAGAGATATCGTCATGCATTTCCTCCACCTCATCATCTGGGGGTGCCGAGGTTGTTGTGTTAACCTGTATGATCTTCAGTGAATATCGTTTGGTGATTCTGAGTATAAAGTACGCAACCCTCGTCGACACACTCCCAATCTTTGCAACGTTGTTAACGAGAGACTTTTGGTCGATAATACCGACAACTCCTTGGGACAGATGGTCGCCCTCCCAGTGATAGAACAAGTTGCCGGATACGAGGATTACTGTTTCCTTCCCCTCTCTTCCGACCCCGGATAATCCTATGATATTCTAGCGCCACTTGTCTATCTCTTCTTACAGCTCCAGGATCTTCTCGTCAATCCTCAGGGTGCATGCGTTATAAGTTGCCAGGACGGGTCATCGTAGGTAGCAACCGATCCTCCACCGAAGATTCTTAGCACCCCCGCCGTTACCATGGTCGCCCCCGTAGCCAGGTACAGCGGGGCCGCCGGGGACTGGGGGCCGTCTCTTCGTTACTATCATATATCCCATATTGCCATAGTTGCCACGCTTGGTGAGCGAATTGGCAACCACAAATTTTTTATTGTTGTTTTGAGAGGAGGAGCAGAGGATGGGCAGCAGCATGTTTCTGATAATGTTTCTGATAACAGTAACAGAAACATGCTGCTGCCCATTCTCTGACTCTGTTTCTGTCAACATTTATTGTTATTTATTTATTTTAAATTAAGCTGAATTATCTTCGGAATAGTCTATTCCGAAGATATCCCGGACGTCAGTCTGAGCGAGATTAGAATGGCTCTCCAGCACCTTAAAAACGGCAAGGCCCCAGGCGAGGATGGAATTACAGCGGAGCTTCTGAAAGCGGGTGGAAGACCGGTACTTGAAGTCCTTCAGAAGCTCTTTAATTCCGTCCTCCATGGTGGCATTACACCGGAGGCGTGGAGCAGAAGTGCGGTGGTCTTGTTTTTCAAGAAAGGTGACAACGCTCTCTTGAAGAACTACAGACCGATTTCCCTTCTGAGCCGCGTCTACGTGCTGTTTTCGAGAGTCATTACGAATCGTCTCGCGCGCAGACTTGACGACTTCCAGCCTCCCGAACAAGCTGGTTTCCGAAAGGGCTTTAGCACCATAGACCACATACATACCCTACGGCAAATTGTAGAGAAGTCCGAGGAGTACAATTTGCCACTATGTCTGGCGTATGTGGACTATGAGAAAGCCTTTGATTCCGTCGAAATTTGGGCGGTGCTGCAGTCCCTTCAGCGGTGCCAAGTTGACTGTCGGTATATCGAAGTGCTGAAGTGTTTGTACAGTAGGGCTACGATGGCTATCCGAGTACAGAACCAGAGTACGAAACCCATCCAATTGCAGAGAGGTGTAAGACAGGGTGATGTTATATCCCCGAAACTCTTCACCGCTGCATTGGAAGACGTTTTCAAGCTTCTGGACTGGAAAGAATGCGGTATTAACATCAATGGCGAGTACATCACTCACCTTCGATTTGCCGACGATATAGTCCTTATGGCAGAATCGCTGGAGGACCTAAGCACTATGCTCAATGACCTCAATAGTGTCTCCCAACGGATAGGTCTTAAGATGAACATGGACAAAATAAAGATCATGTTTAATGTCCATGTCACACCTATGCCGGTAGTTGTTGGGAGCACTAAGCTCGAAGTTGTTGACGAGTATGTTTACCTGGGACAAATAGTCCGACTAGGTAAGTCCAACTTCGACCGAGAGGTCAATCGATGGATTCAACTCGGCTGGGCAGCGTTCGGGAAGCTACGACACATCTTCTCGTCAGACATACCTCAAAACCTTAAAACGAAATTGTACAACCAGTGCGTGTTGCCAGTGATGACTTACGGAACTGAGACGTGGTCCTTCACTGCTGGCCGTATGAGGAAGCTCAAGGTCGCTCAGCGAACTATGGAGAGGGCTATGCTCGGAGTTTCTCTGCGTGATAAACTTAGGAATTAGTATATCCGCAGTAGAACCAGAGTAACCGACATAGCCCAACGTATTAGTAAGCTGAAGTGGCAGTGGGCCGGCCATGTAGCTCGAAGAACCGACAACCGATGGGGAAGAAAGGTTCTCGAGTGGCAGCCTCGTTCCGGTAGGCGAAGTGTAGGGTGTCCCCCCACGAGATGGAGTGACGACCTGGTAAGACATGCAGGAAGTCGATGGATGCAGGTGGCTCAGGACCGTGCTTTGTGGCATTCTTTGGGGGAGGCCTATGTTCAGCAGTAGACTTGTGAAGGGCTGTAATGATGATGATGATGAAGCTGAATTAATAATAATTAAATAGTAATAGCATACACATTTACTTTTTATATAATTAATAAATTTAAATAATTAATAATAATTAAATTAATATATACATTTAATTTAAGTGTAAGATTACTAAGATCGAAGTGGAATAATTTATGAGTCTTTATAACGGGGGTGTCTTCAAATCGAGATTTTTATATACTTTTTTTCTCTTAATTTTATTGGGATTTTTGTCGAAATAATATGACATTGTTTCTGTAATCTGAAAAGGTTTGAGTATTAACAACTTTTAACAAAAAATAAAAACCGACATCAATTTGCTAGAAAGAAGTTATTTATTTGTTTATTTATATATTATATTATTTATTTACCCTTAAGGGTAAAATTTTTCTCGAAATTTATATGGGACCATCCTTGAAGTATAAACTATTTAATAAAAAAAGAAACATTAAAATTGGTTCATAATCTTAGAAAGATATCGCGTTGCATACATAGAAAAAAACGGGGTATTCCCAGTAGTCTTACTAAGTAGTCTTACTAGTAAGACTACTGGGAATTTTCTTCCCAGTAGTCTTACTGGTAAGACTAATGGGAATTTCCTAATGAGAATTTCTCAATAGTCTTACTAGTAAGTCTAATGGGAATCTTCGTGGCGTGTTGTATTCCCAGTAGTCTTACCAAATAATCTTATTAGTAAAACTACTAAGAATATTTTTACCAAGTAGACATACGCGAAAGAAAATTCTCAGTGTTCCTATTCTATAAAATACATGGAAATTTTATCAAGTAGTTTATTTTAGGAGTAGTACTAGGAAAGCATAAACTGGCAAGAGGTAGTAGGATAGTTTTACTTTATATTGTGTACCTTCGATCAACAAATTGTTGATCGAAGGTACACATATACAACTTCTATTGACACTTGTTTGCTTGATACTTCTGAGAAAAAACATATAATATTAACAAACCAAATAGATCTAACAGTGTTGGTTAGACAAACTTTTTAATAGATTTGAATCCTTGGCCAAAGATAAAAACAATTTGATAAAACTAACAAGAAGAACTAACTGGTAAGACCACTAGGGTAGAAAATACTCAGTAGTAACTACTTTATTTTACTTTTGTCATAAAGACACATTTTACATTTACGTTTTTTGGCCTAATTAGACTGATGTTTGATTTTTTTATAAATAGCTGGAAAAGTACTAGATAAGCATAAAAGTAAAAGAGGAAGTCGAATAGTTCTTCAGACCGTATCTTTCTATTTCCTCAGTCTCATAGTTCCATGGGACGGTAATCCGATATGACCGGGGAGAGATCAGAGGCAAAACCAACAGCTGTGCATGCTTTCTGACTCCGGGCTGCTACTGAGACATTTTTAACAGACAAACCCAATACCTGATTTTTAGACCGACTCAGGATTGGTACCCGAGGCCAAATATTTAAAATAATTTAGCTTGACCTGGTGAAAAATCTTTCTTCAGAAATCTGTGTATTGATTAGATCCGATGGGATATATTCTTCACATTTTTTATAGATATTATAGTGTCACATATTGTATTTAAAGTCTGCAGTATAGCACTGCAGACTTTAAATACAATATGTTTTAAATCTATGAATATAAGATAAAAAATCCATAAAATATAATAATAATCATTGCATTTAATAATTAAATAAACAACAAAACATGCCTTTTTATAATAAAAATAAAGTTACTTTATCTAATTCAGGAGTAAACCACCCAGTCAGGAGAGCCCAAGTCAACCATCATCTGCGTAACTTTTGTAACAAAAGTCCAACGGTTATAAGCTTTCTTCTATCTTGAATGAGATAAATCTCATCATTAATAAGTTGCAGTTGATTGTTATAGATAAACTGGTCACGTTGAATATGTGTTTTGTGTCATTTATTTAAATATAAATTAATAAATTGAAATAAATATAATGTTGACTTTACGTCTCCGAATTTCGGTAACTTGATAATGATGTTAATACCTGCATTTTTCAATAAACTTACTGCATTTTTGTAGACTAGTCATTGATTCCGAGTCTTCTCTTACTTTTTTTTACATTCATTAAACTTTAGGTCGATTTCATTTTTAGAAAAGTCTTAATCTTTCTTATCCCTAATGGTCACCGATCTAGTGCATTGTTTATATTGAGCACGTCGCCATATAATGCCTGCATTTTTATAAACCTTTAATTTATAATACTGGTGACCATTTAACATTAGTACTCTTCCTTTTCGTCTTCTGATCACGTGACTTTCAGACATAACACAATATTATGTGAGTTTGCTAAATATTCATAATATATTATAAAAGAAATAAAAGAAGTAAAAGTAAGAGCAATTTTATTCAAGAGACAAGGCGTAATTCATGCAAATGTTTTATCAAATTGTTTTTATCTTTGGCCAAGGATTCAAAACTATTAAGAAGTTTGTCTAACCAACACTGTTAGATCTATTTGGTTTGTTAATATTATATGTTTTGTCTCAGAAGTATCAAGCAAACAAATGTCAATAGAAGTTGTATATGTGTACAAAATATAAAGTAAAACTATCCTACTACCTCTTGCAAGTTTATGTTTTCCTAGTACTACTCCTAAAATAAACTACTTGATAAAATTTCCATGTATTTAATTTTCTTTCGCGTATGTCAACTTGGTAAAAAATTCTTAGTAGTTTTACTACTAATAAGATTATTTGGTAAGACTACTGGGAATACAACACGCCACGAAGATTCCCAATAGACTTACTAGTAAGACTATTGGGAAGTTCTCATTAGGAAATTCGCATTAGTGTTACCAGTAAGACTACTGGGAAGACTACTAGGAATACCCGAAAACAACACACTAGAAATGAGAACCTCTTTCCACACAGAAATAAAAGACGATGAAGTAAAATGGTCGTTGCTGTCAGAAGAAAAAAGTTTTGAGTAAAAAGTATACAAATCCCTAAGTTATCAATTATAAAATGTTTGTTACTTTCCCTTCCATGGTAAAACAGCTCCAAACTTCACCATTTATTCGATTTGCGTATAAAAAAACGCGCAAAAACAGCCACGGGCAAACACATGAAAACGACGTTCGCATAAGACTGCGACACAGGCTGTTTATTCGAAATTTCTAAACATTGAAGTACTTTAATAGCTGTGTATCGCGTCCTCGTTCTTCTGTCTGTAATTTTTCTATAAGTGAAAAAGGGATAGCAATCATTGGCGCCGTTTATTTTAGCCGCCAAATACCCAGCACCGGATCGGCCAGTATATGGTCGCTTAGCAGACGCGTGTGATAATTAATCGGCTTGATTTTGGTCGGTCGTCAGTCAAGGGGAATTATTATCGATGGTAGTATTATATTACTAGTGAAAAGGTAACAACAGTAATGATGGTGTGGCGACGCTGTCGTCGTGCCACAAGCGAAACATATCGAGCCTAAATCGCGCTAACAAAGTTCCGAAGTTAAAGCAGTATATATAGAATAGCTCCGAACTACCACTCGGAGTGTTGGCCGCTCCCCGGGCAGCACACCTTGCCCGGTGGAAGATCACCCTTTTCCTTCCACCGGCTACAATGGGGAAAGAAAACAAAAAAAAATGTTAGTGGTGGGTTAGTGTAATAGTTGTGTGGGATTTTAAAACTGGTAATAAATACAATGTATATATTACCAGATTTCAATATATATAGATTTTTTAATAAATTAAATATTATATATTTTAATTTTTAAATATATATATATATATATATATATATATAGAGATAAATATAGTATAGATGCGCATGCAATAACTATTAAAAATTTAATTTTGGAAAACAAATTCATTTTCTCACTATTAATAACACGCATTTTCGCAACATAACACATAAAACATAACATATGATTATATTTATTTTATCAACAAGTGATCACCCCGGCTTCGCCTGGTTTGGATCTAAATGTAAATAATAACTTTTCGTATTTTTTAAAAATTCTCCATGTTCTTTCGGATAAAATATAGTCTAGATCATTCTGGACATTATATCTATCTGTTCTTGAAGTTTCATTACAATTGATTCAGCCATTCCAAAGATTAGCTAGGACAGACACATAGAACGACAGACAGGCAAAAATTGTAAAAATAGTTTTTCATGTTTTAATGGCATGTAAAACCATTGCAGCTCAATATAAGATAGTTATTTTGATATTACAGACAGACAATATAATTATATAAATATACACCGCAGCTTACAATTCACAGCAATGACAATAATTAAGTTATGGACAGCATTGATATAACAAAGGGAATGTTGATGAACCGCATACAGCGTCCACAGAGTCTTGATTGAATTGTCCCTTGCCATAAATACGGTCACGTCTATTGAGGTCACAAAGTGTTGTTGTAGATTTGTATATAATACGTTTTGAATATTTATACTACGGCGATTTCATGGGGATATTTTAACGTATTCTCATTTAGTTAGAATATATAAATTAATAAAATATAATAAAAATACACTGTTTGTATTAATTGCTATATAATCGAAATCATGTTAATTAATCAAGCAATTGGGTTTTATGAGGTTGTGAATATACGTCTAGACAAAGCCCCATTGTAAGCAAACGAGTGCGAACGAGATAGAGCTACTAGGTGGTAGGCCTGCTACTCCGACTAGGAGGACGTTTGGGTAAATATTGTGTTCTTACCTACTACTGCCGGCAAATAGCACTGCTTGTACTGATGTGTTCCAGTCTGAAGGCTAGAGAGAGCCAGTATAATAACAGGCTGTCAGGCATTCCATCTTACTTGTAGTTATAGAGGTGACAACGAATTTGTAGCCTTCTTTACCACTATTGCCTTCTTTGTAGTTGCAGTTGTCCATGGACTTACGAATTTGTAGTCTTCTTTGTTGCTTTATTGCCTTCTTTGTAGTTGTAGTTGTCCATGGACTTACGAATTTGTAGCCTTCTTTGTTGCTTTATTGCCTTCTTTGTAGTTGTCGTTGTCCATGGACTTACGAATTTGTAGCCTTCTTTGTAGCTTTATTGTCTTCTTTGTAGTTGCAGTTGTCCATGGACTTACGAATTTGTAGCCTTCTTTGTCACTTTATTGCCTTCTTTGTAGTTGTTGTTGTCCATGGACTTACGAATTTGTAGCCTTCTTTATCGCTTTACTGCCTTTTTTGTAGTTGCAGTTGTCCATGGACTTACGAATTTGTAGCCTTCTTTGTCACTTTATTGCCTTCTTTGTAGTTGCAGTTGTCCATGGACTTACGAATTTGTAGCCTTCTTTATCGCTTTACTGCCTTTTTTGTAGTTGCAGTTGTCCATGGACTTACGAATTTGTAGCTTTCTTTGTCGCTTTATTGCCTTCTTTGTAGTTGCAGTTGTCCATGGACTTACGAATTTGTAGCATTCTTTGTTGCTTTATTGGCTTTGTAGTTTTTTTTTATAGGAGAGGGGGCAAACGAGCATGCGGCTCACCTGATGGTAAGTGACTACCGCCGCCCATGAACAACTGCAACACCAGGGAGGGAATTGCAGATGCGTTACCGGCCTTTTAAAAAGGAGTACGCTCTTTTCTTGAAGGTCCCTAAGTCGTATCGGTCCGGAAAAATCGCTGATGGTAATCGATTCCACAAGGAAGTCGTGCGAGGAAGAAAACATCTTCTAAATCGCACAGTGGTGGACCGCCAATCATCCAGATGGTGTGGATGGTATCGGGAGTTCTGCCGCGATGTGCGGTCGTGAAATTTGGCGGCTGGGATTAATCCGAACAATTCCTCAGAGCACTCCCCATGGTAGATGCGAAAGAAAATGCAAAGAGATGCAACATCTCTTCGCAGTGCCAATGAGTCGAGCCGATCGGAAAGGACTCGGTCGTCGACGATTCGAGCTACTCTGCGCTGGATGCGGTCAAGTGGAAGGAGCTGGCACTGGGGAGCTACTGCCCAGAGATGGGAACAGTATTCCATGTGAGGCTGAACCTGCGCCTATTAAAGTTGCAGGCGGTGTGCCGGCATGAAATACTGTCCCGCTCTGCTGAGCACGCCAAGCTTTTTAGAGGCCAATTTGGCCTTCTCTTCCAAGTGACCACGAAACTGCACGTCACTTGATATGTCGACGCCGAGGATTCCGATACTGGCTGAGGCAACCAGGGGAGTGCCTTGAAACTGAAGAGATACGACAAAGGGGTTCTTTTTAGCGGTAAACGCGCAAACTTGTGTCTTCTGAGGATTAAACTGGACCAGATTTAGTCGCCCCCAGTTCGAGACTTTGTCCAGCAAAGACTCGACTTCAGACACAAGTTTGTTCCGGTACTCGGAGACGTTTCCCTGAGAAATATTAGCACGGCCGGTGTATAGAGCATCACCAGTGCTGTCATCCGCATAGCAATGAATGTTACCAGTTAGCAACATATCATTGATATGCAGAAGAAACAGCGTTGGTGATAGCACACAGCCTTAATCATGAATCATGAATAGGCAACGTATCATGACATGATCAGGCAGATTACGATCTGCCGAATTCTAATATAACAGACACACAAATATTTCAAAAAATTATTATTTATATCTTAATAGAATGCAAATAACAAATGTTACAGACAGACACTGCA
Source organism: Parnassius glacialis (assembly GCA_033319125.1). NCBI lineage: Eukaryota > Metazoa > Arthropoda > Insecta > Lepidoptera > Papilionidae > Parnassius > Parnassius glacialis. The sequence continues at coordinate 38,546,258 of JAVANC010000018.1, forward strand.
ATTTTATTTATATGTAGATACAGAAAAGAAAATATACGCTAGAGGACCTTTGATTAATAAAGTCAAAGTCCTAGACATAATATACTCAAGAACGATGCATACGCAAAAGCGTGTCTTATCTCTGTGGACCATAATTTGATCACAATTGACCAGTTAATCGTGCCGTGGTGAACGAATTACTTTCTAGACTTAGACGTTTTTGCTAGCACCTGTTATAGCAATTTGTAGACAAGATTAAAGCTATGCAAAATAGAATATATATCATTTGTATATTACTAAGGTAAATATTATTTTTCCAGTTAGTAATTACCCACATTTTCAATGTTTTCTATGATAAAGGAAATGAAATAAACAAATTTTAATTTTCCACCGGAAACTCATAAACCGGATATTAATATTACGGAATATTTATGAAATATTAAAATTTTGTTGATATTGGATTGTACTAAATTGTTACAGATATTACGAAATTCTCATCAGTGATGAGTCATTACATTCATCATTGTCCTCTTGCTATTCTCAAGGTTTGGTGTGTTTTCGATCTAGTTTTTTTTAAATTCTTAGATCAAATATATATCATCATCATCATCATCATCATTACAGCCCTTCACAAGTTCACTGCTGAACATAGACTTCCCCCAACGAATGCCACAAAGAACGGTCCTGAGCGAGCTGCATTAATCGAATCCCTGCATGTCTTACCGGGTCGTCACTCTATCTAGTGAGGAGTCGTCCTACACTTCGCCTACCGGTACGAGGCTGCCTCTCGAAAACATTTTTGCCCATCTATTGTCGGTTCTTCGAGCTATATGGCCAGCCCATTGCCACTTCAGCTTACTAATCCTTTGGGCTATGTCGTTCAATCTGGTTCTACTGCGGATATCCTCAATTCTAAGTTTTTCGCGCAGAGAAATTCCGATTATAACCCTCTCCATAGCTCGCTGAGCAACCTTGAACTTCCTCATTCGGCCAGCAGTGAAAGACCACGTCTCAGTTTCATAAGTCAATACTGGCAACACGTTGTTGCCAGTATTGACTATATCAAATTTACACTGTAAGAAAATCGAAGTGAATTTGAAGTGAAACTCATCGGACCATCTGTTCTGTATCAAAAGAGCGGAACGGAGTCTGCCAATCCAGCTAGCATTAGTTAAAAAAGTAGACGAATGAAAAAAATTATTCATTATGTCATCTTATTCTAGGTTTATTAAAAATCCGCTGCATGATAATATAAATATTATTAGTTAGCGGTAAAAACTGAATTCATAACTTAAGGCGCGGTACCTAGTCAAACTAGGCTTCACAAAACAGTTTTTTAACAAAATATATACATTTTAGAGCGGAAAAAAAATATATGTTAATCTTCATCACATTTATGGGTGGACCATTGTTTTGAAAACACGTTTTCGGTAAATTTTCTCGATAGAAAAAAATCATAAAATAGCCATTGAAATTGAATTTCCAGCAATTTTAACTGTATTATTTATAAGCAAATCTTAATAAAATTAATAATAGTGATGTAATATATAATAATAAGGGGAACTGTTGTTTTTATATATCGATTGAAATGAAATATTTGTAAGTATTAATATATTTAATGAAAAATAACTCGAACGAATCGATGTTTCGCATCGCGCCATCGTGGCGTCTTTTCGCTTCTCTTTCATTTCTACGCGGAGCGACAGTGATCGTTGAGGTACGCTGCTAGACGGACCTGTACCAATTTGTTTCGCTCGCCGTTCAAAAATCATTTACGTATTTGTTTGTTCATAAGAACGCATTTGCAAAATTAATAGGTATAGAATCGAACTATTACATTGACACGGGTCACACACACAAGTGTACGCACGGTCAGCTGCGGGAATCGTAATCAAGTAAAACATTTTGATACTTTGAAAGATTGATTTTTTTTACAACTACAAAAATATACTTAGATACGAAATTCGAATATCTACCTGTGTGACCTGAAAGCGTACTTCGGTGACTGCTGCTGAAACTCTGAACTCCTGGACGAGTAGAATAAGGTGTGTCGAGTTTAGGCTCGTTTTGTTAGTTATGATGAGACCTTACCTCCGGACTTGATGAAGTAACCTGAAGGTGTACATCGGTGACTGCTACTGGAACTCCTCGACGAGTAGAACTAGATGTGCCGAGTTTGGGCTCAATTTGTTAGTTATGATAAGACGTTACATCCGGGATTGATGGAGAGACCTGATGGTGTACTTCAGTGACTTGCTACTGGAACTCCTTGACGAGTAGAAATAGGTGTGCCGAGTTTGGGCTTGATTTGTTAGTTGTGATGAGACCTTACCTCCGGACTTGATAGAGAGACCTGATGGTGTACTTCAGTGCCTGCTACTCTGTAACTCCTCGACGAGTAGAACTAGATGTGCCGGGTTTGGGCTCGATTTGCTAGTTATGATGAGATCTTACCTCCGGACTTGATAGAGAGACCCAATGATGTACTTCAGTGACTTGCTACTGGAACTCCTTGACGAGTAGAAATAGGTGTGCCGAGTTTGTGCTCGTTTTGTTAGTTATGATGAGACCTTACCTCCGGACTTGATGGAGAGACCTGATGGTGTACTTCGGTGACTGCTACTGGATCTCCAGGACAAGTAGAACTAAGTATGCCGATCTTGGACTCGTTTTGTTAGTTATGATAAGACCTTACCTCCGAACTTGATGCAGTGACCTGAATGTGTACTTTGGTGACGGCGGCAGTAGCTATGCGTAAGCGTGATGTAGTGATACCTGAAGGAACATTGAGCAAAGATGGCATACCTCTAATAGACATAAATGCTGACGGCTTTTCGTCATCGCGATCCTACAGAAATAATTATAGGGCATTGTCATTGAATCATACCGTTCAAAAAGTTGAATGCCGAAACCATGTGTTGCGCAATATTTGCAATAAGTTGAGAGCTGTAACCAAAGACACAAAATATGCCTTGGTGCACAGAAAAATGCTGACTGAATTATTTTCCTTTCCACAATTTATATAATTAGATTTCCCTCCGTATGCGTAAATATATCAAAATAATAAAATTAAATTAAAATAATTACCATGTTTAATTTTTATGTATTCTTCAAACAACCCACAAATCCAAAAAATTTTATGCAAAAAAAATTATGAAACGGCTGTTTTTTTTTCGATTTTAGGGCTAGCGCTGTTGTAAAATTTGCTCATAATAGTTTACTTTACTCTTGATTCTGAAGAAAAATGTCTATAGAAATAAAAATTATTGTTGTTATAAATTCACAATTTTGACAATTCGCCGTTTCGAGATAGGCCATTTCAATGATTGATCATTTTGGTCCGAAGCCATTTTATTTAAGCATTAATTTATTATTCATTTAATGAATCTGTTACAAAAGTTCTCGATAACCTTTTCTAGAAAATAACAATTATTGATTATTTTAAAATTAAGAAAATAGAATATGTACATATTTTAAAAATAACAACACGAAAATATGTAGGTACATAATATTTTTAGAATAACTAAATATATTTTAGATACGAAAATAAACCACCGAATCATCACCGAATGGTTAGAGGCACACTGAACCTAAACGTTAAGTTGGAGAGGTCTCGTCTGATGAAGTCAACGCTCCGTCCCCCTCGTGCTCTAATCCAAAGTCCCGAAACCTTTCAGCTCGAGTTACAAAACCGTTTTCAGTGCCTAGAAGACTGCAATGAAGTGGACGATTTGAATGACAAGCTCGTGGAAACTGTCCATGCGGTCGGAGCTAAGTTCTGCAAGACCCGCCGCAGAAGAACACAAAAACTCTCCGATCACACTCTTAATCTCATGGCTGTTAGACGGGAGATGAAGCTACATTCTTCAACAGATTTGGCAGCATACAGGCAACTGAACAGACAGATCTCCAAATGCATGCGGCGGGACTTACGCAACTTCAATACAGTTCGTATTGAAGAAGCGATCAAGCGGAACCAAGGCTCCAAAGTCTTTGCCAGAGATCTGTCTGCCAGAAAGAGCCAACTGTCAAAGCTGAAGACCGAATGTGGCAGCATCGTTTCAGGGGCACCTGAGATTTTGAGTGAGATTGAGAGGTTCTATGGGCAGCTGTACACGTCATCGTTGGAGCCACACGCAAGTGTGAGTAACGATCCAAGAGCGAGTCTTATCCGACATTATTCCGATGATATCCCGGACGTCAGTCTGAGCGAGATTAGAATGGCTCTTCAGCACCTTAAAAACGGCAAGGCCCCAGGCGAGGATGGAATTAAAGCGGAGCTTCTGAAAGCGGGTGGAAAACCGGTACTTGAAGTCCTTCAGAAGCTCTTTAATTCCGTCCTCCATGGTGGCATTACACCGGAGGCGTGGAGCAGAAGTGCGGTGGTCCTGTTCTTCAAGAAAGGCGACAACGCTCTCTTGAAGAACTACAGACCGATTTCCCTTCTGAGCCGCGTCTACGTGCTGTTTTCGAGAGTCATTACGAATCGTCTCGCGCGCAGACTTGACGACTTCCAGTCTCCCGAACAAGCCGGTTTCCGAAAGGGCTTTAGCACCATAGACCACATACATACCCTACGGCAAATTGTACAGAAGTCCGAGGAGTACAATTTGCCACTATGTCTGGCGTATGTGGACTATGAGAAAGCCTTTGATTCCGTCGAAATTTGGGCGGTGCTGCAGTCCCTTCAGCGGTGCCAAGTTGACTGTCGGTATATCGAAGTGTTGAAGTGCTTGTACAGTAGGGCTACGATGGCTATCCGAGTACAGAACCAGAGTACGAAACCTATCCAATTGCAGAGAGGTGTAAGACAGGGTGACGTCATATCCCCGAAACTCTTCACCGCTGCATTGGAAGACGTTTTCAAGCTTCTGGACTGGAAAGGATACGGTATCAACATCAATGGCGAGTACATCACTCACCTTCGATTTGCCGACGATATAGTCCTTATGGCAGAATCGCTGGAGGACCTAAGCACTATGCTCAATGACCTCAGTAGTGTTTCCCAACGGATAGGTCTTAAGATGAACATGGACAAAACAAAGATCATGTTTAATGTCCATGTCACACCTATGCCGGTAGTTGTTGGGAACACTAAGCTCGAAGTTGTTGACGAGTATGTTTACCTGGGACAAATAGTCCGACTAGGTAAGTCCAACTTCGACCGAGAGGTCAATCGACGGATTCAACTCGGCTGGGCAGCGTTCGGGAAGCTACGACACATCTTCTCGTCAGACATACCTCAAAACCTTAAAACGAAATTGTACAACCAGTGCGTGTTGCCAGTGATGACTTACGGAACTGAGACGTGGTCCTTCACTGCTGGCCGTATGAGGAAGCTCAAGGTCGCTCAGCGAGCTATGGAGAGGGCTCTGCTCGGAGTTTCTCTGCGTGATAAACTCAGAAACGAGGATATCCGCAGTAGAACCAGAGTGACCGACATAGCCCAACGGATTAGTAAGCTGAAGTGGCAATGGGCCGGCCATATAGCTCGAAGAACCGACAACCGATGGGGAAGAAAGGTTCTCGAGTGGCAGCCTCGTACCGGCAAGCGAAGTGTAGGGCGTCCCCCCACTAGATGGAGTGACGACCTGGTAAGATATGCAGGAAGTCGATGGATGCAGGTGGCTCAGGACCGTGCTTTGTGGCATTCTTTGGGGGAGGCCTATGTTCAGCAGTGGACTTGTGAAGGGCTGTAATGATGAATGATGACGAAAATAAACGTAGAAACATTTTAAAAATACGTATAAAAATATATATCTGATAGGATTCGAACCACCTGACATCGCGGAAACGCGGTGCGAAGGCGGACGGTGGCGCGCTGTACCAATTGTACATTTTACGTCGAGCGTCGGCGAGATTCACGCGGTGCACCCCGCAGTGGGCGGGCCTACTCGTCCCTTACTCGTCTGCTTCACCCCCTCAAATTCACAAAAGTCATCTATACACCTCGCCTTAACCATCTGAACGTAGAACACTGATATCCGGCAAAGCCTAACCTTAAAGTAATTTGCAATTCAATATCAAATCTGATTTACGAGTATATTTACGCGTGGAAGCAAGAAAGATTTGCCGGACTCTACAGTATATTAGATTTATCAATTCTTCTTTAAGTTGTTTGTTTGCGAAACGTAAATATTATATTTAGTTTACATTTAAAAAATGTAGAATAGCAGAATTTTTTACAGATTTTTTCATAATTTGGAATACTCTAAGATTTTTCAATGATTGAAAATTTTCTGTTAACCCATCGCTATAATTGTAATAGTACATAGATCGCTGTTAATTTTACAGTAGGCGAGAAACCCGGGTTCGATCCCCGCTGGCACCAATGAAATTGATAATTGCAATTTTAAGTGCTGTTTTACCACGTGCTCGGCGGTGAAGGAAAACATTGTATGTAAGCCTGCATGTCTGAAAAATAAAAAAAATATATTTCGAAGACTACATGTGAAATCCACCAACAAGCTTTAGAGAAGCGCAGCGTGACAGACATATCCTTGACTTAGGGCACCTCTCTCAGATTTTTATTAGATAGGGTGACAAACAAAGCACACAGTCCATCTGATGAAAATAAAATAATATAATCGAATTAATAATAAATCGAATAATATCAATAATATATCGAAACATCAATGATAGCATCATAGAATAATAATTTCCAAAACATTTAAGACATAAACCTACATTATATTTTTATCATATTATGACTCTCCCAATAGTTGTACAGTCTGCTCCAGCACATTTATGTTTTTTTAGCTACTGATTTTGAATAGTGATTTACTCTGTCCTATCTTACTTCTTCCAAAACCATTGATCCAGAGTTAGAGGAAAATATGGTCGACCATCAGATTTCGGAGGGTTTCCATAGTTTTTCAAATGTGTATGAGCTAACTCACGACGGAAATTGAGCTGTGAAATGTCTTTTCCTGATTTGCGTATCAGTATCCAGGTGTCATTTGTGATAACATCTACCAGCGAAGTAAAAATAGGCCATCACCATTTTTTGCCTCGAATCGAAATCCTATAATTGTTAACATGAGCATCCATAAGGTCTGTACCACCCATGTACTGATTGTATGCTGCTATAAGATTGGGTCTCGGTACTTTTATCTTCTGTTGGTTTGCCTTGGAATACCGATCTGCCAATTCTACTGTAGTTACTTTGTGACGATATCACCTTTAGGGGCATATTCGTATGACCCTCTCGCTCTTTATTTCATGACTTAAAACATAATAATTGGGCACTCTTTTAGCAAGTTGTTTTGGCGAAGTGTACCTGTCCCTCCGTAACCAATATTTTTCAAATGAATCAAAAGTGGAATACTAGTAAAAGGTTTGTCAAAATAAAATTGAAGCTTCTGTTTTCTTGTGACTTCTGGTAATTCACGAATCATAGAACATTTATATCCAAAACAGGTTTGTTGCGAATACATTGCTTGCATCCATGTTTTCCGAAGTATTCTATTATGCTTTCATTACAATTAAGAATTTTGATTTGAGAAAATTTTGTTTTAGTTTATTCATCAGAGGTCAAAATTTCGTCATTTTAACGTTTTTATCAAGTTTGCTTTTGTCAGCTGCAAGAATTAAATGCAAAATCTGAATAAACCTATCGCGCCTAGTAGCATTATAAGCTAGATGTCTTGTGATTCATCAACAATCTCCTGTTCCAATAAATCCGCGATTTCATGTCATTTCAGACTGCAAAAACCAAATATAACATATCAGAAAATTATGTACCTATAACGATCTAGCGTTGCCTTGCAGACACAGGCATAAAAACCTTCGTGATATGTTTTTAGTCTTATTGTAAACGTAAGTTATGTCTGAATCATCATCATCATCATTACAGCCTTTCATACATCCACTGCTGAACATAGGCCTCCCCAAGGAATGCCACAAAGCACGGTCCTAAACCACCTGCATCCATCGACTTCCTGCATGTCTTACCAGGTCGTCACTCCATCTCGTGGGGGGTCTCCCTACACTTTGCCTACCGGTTCGAGGCTGCTACTCAAGAACCTTTCTTCCCCATCGGTTGTCGGTTCTTCGAATTATATGGCCAGCCCACTGCCATTTCAGCTTACTAATCCGTTGGGCTATGTTGGTTACTCTGGTTCTACTGCGGATATACTCATTTCTAAGTTTATCACGCAGAGAAACCCCGAGCATAGCCCTCTCCATAGCTTGCTTAGCGACCTTGAGCTTCCGCATACGGCCAGCAGTGAATGACAACGTCTCAGATCCGTAAGTCATTACTGGCAACACGCACTGGTTATACAATTTCGTTTTAAGGTTTTGAGGTATGTCTGACGAGAAGATGTGTCGTAGTTTCCCGAACACTGCCCAGCCGAGGCGAATCCGTCGATTGACCTCTCGGTCGAAGTTGGACTTACCTAGTCGGACTATTTGTCCCAGGTAAATATACTCGTCAACAACTTCGAGCTTAGTGCTTCCAACAACTACCGGCATAGGTGTGTCATGGACATTAAACATGATCTTTGTTTTGTCCATGTTCATTCTAAGACCTATTCGTTGGGAGACACTATTGAGGTCTTTGAGCATGGTGCTTAGGTCTTCCAGCGATTCCGCCATAAGGACTATTTCGTCGGCAAATCGAAGGTGAGTGATGTACTCGCCATTAATGTTAATATCGTATCCTTTCCAGTCCAGAAGCTTGAAAACGTCTTCCAATGCAGCAGTGAAGATTTTCGGGGATATAAAATCACCATGTCTTACACCTCTCTGCAATTGGATAGGTTTCGTACTCTGGTTCTGTACTCGGATAGCCGTCGTAGTCTACTGTACAAACACTTCAGCACTTCGATATACCGACAGTCAACTTGGCACCGCTGAAGGGACTGCATCATCATTATCATCCTCATTAAAGGCTTTCATAAGTCCACTGCTGAACATAGGCCTCCCCCAAGGAATGCCACAAAGCACTGTCCTGAGCCACCTGCATCCAACGACTTCCTGCATGTCTTACCAGGTCGTAACTCCATCTCGTGAGGGTCGCCCTACACTTCGCCTACCAGTACGAGGCTGCCACTCAAAAACTTTTCTTCCCCATCGTTTGTCGATTCTTACAGCTATATGGCCGGCCCACTGCCACTTCAGCTTACTAATCCGTTGGGCTATGTCGGTTACTCTGGTTCTACTGCGGATATACTCATTTCGAAGTTTATCATGCAGAGAAACCCCGAGCATAGCACTCTCCACAGCTCGCTGAGCGACCTTGAGCTTCCTCATGCGGCCAACAGTGAAGGACCACGTCTCAGATCCGTAAGATATTACTAGCAACACGCACTGGTTATACAATTTCGTTTTAAGATTTTGAGGTATGTCTGACGAGAAGATGTGTCGTCGTTTCCCGAGTTGAATCCGTCGATTGACCTCTCGGTCGTAGTTGGACTTACCTAGTTGGACTATTTGTCCCAGGTAAAGATACTCGTTAACAACTTCGAGCTTAGTGCTCCCAACAACTACCGGCATAGGTGTGACATGGACATTAAACATGATCTTTGTTTTGTCCATGTTCGTCCGAAGACCTATACGTTGGGAGACACTATTGAGGTATTTGAAAATGGTGCTTAGGTCCTCCAGCGATTCTGCTATAAGGACTATATCGTCGGCAAATCGAAGGTGAGTGATGCACTCGCCATTGACGTCAATACCGTATCCTTTCCAGTCCAGAAGCTTGAAAACGTCTTCCAATGCAGCGGTGAAGAGTTTCGGGGATATAACATCACCCTGTCTTACACCTCTCTGCAATTGGATAGGGTTCGTACTCTGGTTCTGTACTCGGATAGCCATCGTAGCTCTACTGTACAAACACTTCAGCACTTCGATATATCGACAGTCAACTTGGCACCGCTGAAGGGACTGCAGCACCGCCCAAATTTCGACGGAATCAAAGGCTTTCTCATAGTCCACATACGCCAGACATAGTGGCAAATTATACCCTTCGGACTTCTGTACAATTTGCCGTAGGGTATGTATGTGGTCTATGGTGCTAAAGCCCTTTCGGAAACCGGCTTGTTCGGGAGGCTGGATGTCGTCAAGTCTGCGCGCGAGACGATTCGTAGACTCTCGAAAACAGCACGTAGACGCGGCTCAGAAGGGAAATCGGTCTGTAGTTCTTCAAGAGAGCGTTTTCACTTTTCTTGAAGAACGAGACCGCCGGACTTCTGCTCCACGCCTCCGGTGTAACGCCACCATGGAGGACGGAATTCATGAGCCTCTGAAGGACTTCCAGTACCGGTTTTCCACCCGCTTTCAGAAGCTCCGCTGTAATTCCATCCTCGCCTGGGGCCTTGCCGTTTTTAAGGTGCTGGAGAGCCATTCTAATCTCGCTCAGACTGACGTCCGGGATATCTTCGGAATAGTGTCGGATAAGACTCGCTCTTGGATCGTTACTCACACTTGAGTGTGGTTCCAACGATGACTTGTACAGTTGCCCATAGAACCTCTCAATCTCAGTCAAAATATCAGGTGCCCCGGAAACGATGCTGCCACATTCGGTATTCAGCCTTGACAGTTGGCTCTTTCTAGCAGACAGATCTCTGGCAAAGACTTTGGAGCCTTGGTTCCGATCGATCGCTTTTTCAATACAAGCTGTATTGAAGTTGCGTAAGTCCCGCCGCACGCATTTGGAGATCTGTCTGTTCAGTTTTCTGTATACTGTCTAATCTGTTGAAGAATGTAGCTACATCTCCCGTCTAACAGCCATGAGATTGAGAGTGTGATCGGAGAGTTTTTGTATTCGTCTGCGGCGGGTTTTGCAGATCTTAGCTCCGACCACATGGACAGTTTCCACGAGCTTGTCATTCATATCGTCCACTTCATTGCATTGCTTCTAGGCACTGAAAACGGTTTTGTAACTCGAGCTGAAAGGTTTCGAGAATCTGGAACAGAGCACGAGGGGGATGGAGCGTTGACTTCATTAGACGAGACAGTGTGCCTCTAACCATTCGGTGATCGCTACCAGTTTTCACCCTCGCGATCACGGAGACATCACTGAACAGTTGTCGTCTGGTCGTCATAATGAAGTCACTCTCATTTTTTGTGGAACCGTATGTCTTAATATTATTATGTAATAAAACAAGAAACAAACTGTTCCTTAAGTTTCATCTCAATTAAACAAACTATTCGGAAGATTAGCCTGAATAGACAGACAAACACAAAAAAATTAAAAATGGTTATTCATCTAAAAATATTTACTTAATAAATGACAGTTATTTCGAAATTACAGACAGACTCTTCAATTTATTTACATGTATACTATTTGATAAAAGTGTAATTCTATCAAATAGTTATAGATATCTTACAAGTTTATATAAAATGATTTCTAGATTTTAAGATGACATAAAGGAGAATGCCAGATCCTTTATAGAACTTTGCCCCACCCAAAAATGTGGTGTACACGAATGTCGTATGCAAAACTTTTTTACTACTTTATTACTTCATCCAAATTATATAATTTGAAGTATCTAGAACTTGCGACTTTTTTTCTAAACTGGACTTTAATAATAACATTTACCTTATTTTTAGAACAGCATTCGTTGCAGTTCATTTTAATTTCAGAATATAAATTGTTAGACGCTAATGATCCATATAATTAAGAATTTAAGTAGCATAGAATGATCAGTTAATATTTGAAAAAGGGTTCTCTTGTATAGGATCTAAAAGGTCCTTACACAATATAAGACTAGCACCACCTATTTTTTCATAAAATCTAAGTCTTAGTCATGTAAACGAGTTATATTATTTACAAAATTATTTTTTAAGATACATATTATTATGACATATGTCTGAAGAAGGTGTAAATATTTACAATTTAGTAACTAATTTTACGACAACGGCAGGACCATAAATTATCAACTATATGAAAAAGCTATAAAACTAAATATATCTATTGTAAAGATCTCCATATCGAAAGAAGACTTAAGATTGTAAATCGAAATAAGGACACGAAATGCCCCTGCATCCTGTCGATGTAAATATGAAAATTACTGCACCTCAACATCGTGGATGCAATTATCAGAATGTCCGTAGTAATTAGCAGTAAGTCAATAAGTAGGCGTGATCGAGTCCGTATATTAATAAAAGCATAAGTCGTCAAAGTCGAGTATGTTTACCTGGGACAAATAGTCCGACTAGGTAAGTCCAACTTCGACCGAGAGGTCAATCGACGGATTCAACTCGGTTGGGCAGCGTTCGGGAAATTACGGCACATCTTCTCGTCAGGTATACCTCAAAAGTTGAAAACGAGACTGTACACCCAGTGCGTGTTGCCAGTAATGACATACGGAACTGTGACGTGGTCCTTCACTGCTGGCCGGATGAGGAAGCTCAAGGTCGCTCAGCGAGCTATGGAGAGGGCTATGCTCAGAGTTTCTCGGCGTGATAAACTCAGAAATGAGGATATCCGCAGTAGAACCAGAGTGACCGACATAGCCCAACGGATTAGTAAGCTGAAGTGGCAATGGGCCGGCCATATAGCTCGAAGAACCGACAACCGATGAGGAAGAAAGGTTCTCGAGTGGCAGCCTCGTACCGGCAGGCGAAGTGTAGGGCGTCCCCCTACTAGATGGAGTGACGACCTGGTAAGATATGCATATCTTACCAGGACATCAAGATATGCAGAAATTCGATGGATGCAGGTGGCTCAGGACCGTGCTTTGTGGCATTCTTTGGGGGAGGCCTATGTTCAGCAGTGGACTTGTGAAGGGCTGTAATGATGATGATGATGATGAAGTCGTCAAAAGTAAAAAAAATCAAAAAAGGAGCAAAAAGTGCAACGGTAAAGAAAGTGGGAATAAGCACAAGCAAAAATGTGATATTATCATAATCAATATATTTCACAAGTACAAATTAGTCATTGTGGGAATATATTCGACATTAATTTGACATACGTAAATACAATATTGACACAATGACGTGTGTGTATCATTGCAAAAAATGCACGAAAATCAGTGATTGTTTTTCAGTAATTATCTAATGCAATTCATGATTATTAACGACTTATAATAATAATTGAAAATAAAAATTGATAAGTAACATTTTTATATGACAAAGACTCATAATATATTTTAATAGAAATATGTATTGTTTGATACTTTATTCGTATATGTTGTTAGAAAAGACCGGAAATGTAAATATTAATCGTTGAATTCCCTTTGTGGGGCACGATCTGGCATTCTCCTTTAAAATAAATTCAACTTTCGTGTTTCGATCATATTTTAATCAGGAATAATATCGTCCACCAAGTAGTTTATTGCTCAAACATTAAGTATCCCGGTACGGTCTACCGCAAGAAGTTCAATATTAGTACAAAATTATCTGTAAAGAGAATATGACCGCATGTTTAAATAACTCTCGACCACGTACGTTACTTCTAACCCATCTGAGTGAAGTTATGAATGACTAATTGTTTCATGTTATTGTTGTTGAATGTAAATTAATTCATTAACTTGATGTTAATATGAAATATAATAAAATAACTACATTCTTATAGGTGTTTTTACGCAAGTGTTATTGTTTCTTTTATATATAGCAGCTATATATAGCAGCTATATTATGGTTGTAGCAAGAATGAGTCGGCTCGATCGAGGTAGGACTACGCTCTTGGAGAATACCAGCCGTAAAATCGCAGCTTAATGCTTGTTTAGTATGGTTCGTGTAAAGAACCGGATACCCTTTTTTACTGGAATATTGCGTTTTGCTTCTTGACTGAGGACATATCTAGATTTCTGTGGATTACAAACCCATAGACATCTAGATATGTCGTCATCTAGATATGGAAACAATCTAGCACATAGTCCACTTACCATGGATTGTGTGCTAGTTTGTTACCCTTATTCTATACAGGGTTATTTTTAAAGAGTAGCCAAATTTTGATCTTAAGTTCAAGTATATAAGAAAGAAAGAATGAACGAGGAAACGGTGACAAATCAAATATATAAATAACAAGAATTTTAACCACGGCTTTGCTCGAGTGACGTGAATTTAGGAACATCATTAAATGCTGTTGAACATTCGATCACTATTAGAGTCACCTCGGTGTCTGTGTCTCTGTGTCTGTCAAAGACATTTTTTGAATTCTCAAAGACTATCAGACATAGATGATTATGTTATTTAGCACAGATAAAATATGCAACAGGAACACATTAATAAAAAGTTATTCAGAATTGCATTAATATCATATGTCTTGAAATATCTACTATTTTTTTATATCGGGCGTGTCTTCCGATGTATCCTTATGCAAGGTAAATTGTCTTGGAATCAAAATTTGTTATTATTATTTACATTTTACTCTTTACATTCATTTAAAATTAAGTTAAATTGGTGTTAACAAGCGTCTACGTGCTGTTTTCGAGAGTCATTACGAATCGTCTCGCGCGCAGACTTGACGACTTCCAGCCTCCCGAAAAAGCCGGTTTCCGAAAAGGCTTTATCACTATAGACCACATACATACCCTGCGGCAAATTGTACAGAAGTCCGAGGAGTACAATTTGCCACTATGTCTGGCGTATGTGGACTATGAGAAAGCCTTTGATTCCGTCGAAATTTGGACGGTGCTGCATCCCTTCAGCGATGCCAGGTTGACTGTCGGTATATCGAAGTGCTGAAGTGCTTGTACAGTAGGGCTACGATGGCTATCCGAGTATAGAACCAGAGTACGAAACCTATCCAATTGCAGAGAGGTGTAAGACAGGGTGACGTGATATCCCCGAAACTCTTCACCGCTGCATTGGAAGATGTTTTCAAGCTTCTGGACTGGAAAGGATATGGTATTAACATCAATAGCAAGTACATCACTCACCTTCGATTTGCCGACGATATAGTCCTTATGGTAGAATTGCTGGAGGACCTAAGGACTATGCTCATTGACCTCAATAGTGTTTCCCAACGGATAGGTCTTAAGATGAACATGGACAAAACAAAAATCATATTAAACGTTCATGTCACACCTTTGCCGGTAGTTGTTGGGAGCACTAAGCTCGAAGTTGTTGACGAGTATGTTTACCTGGGACAAATAGTCCGACTAGGTAAGTCCAGATTCGACCGAGAGGTCAATCGACGGATTCAACTTGGTTGGGCAGCGTTCGGAAAATTACGGCACATCTTCTCGTCAAGTATACCTCAAAACTTGAAAACATGACTGTACAACCAGTGCTTGTTGCCAATGATGACCTATGGTACTGAGACGTGGTCCTTCACTGCTGGCCGGATGAGGAAGCTCAAGGTCGCTCAGCGAGTTATGGAGAGGACTATGCTCAGAGTTTCTCTGCGTGATAAACTTAGAAATGAGGATATCCGCAGTAGAACCAAAGTAACCGACATAGCCCAACGGATTAGTAAGCTGAAGTGGCAATGGGCCGGCCATATAGGTCGAAGAACCGACAACCGTTGGGGAAAAAAGGTTTTCGAGTGGCGGCCTCGTACCGGTGGACGAAGTGTAGGTTGTCCCCCCACTAGATGGAGTGACGACCTGGTAAGATATGCAGGAAGTCGATGGATGCAGGTGGCTCAGGACCGTGCTTTGTGGCATTCCTTGGCGGAGACCTATGTTCAGCAGTGAGCTTATGAAGAGCTGTAATGATGATGATGAGTGTTAACAAAATAATGATTTTGATTTGATTAATTCATGGTCGTCTATCAATTTCCGGTATAATGTTTATTTGCGATATTTGATTCATATCATTGGTCCCATTTATTATTGATTGGTACCATAAAATAGATGCTGATATTTTTTTTACGTTCTAGTAGACATCAAAATTTCATAAATGCAGTTTTGCAATAACGATGAATAAATACTACACATGGAATAAAACTAATTTTACGAATTTAATCACGTTTAATTTTAACTTTTTTCACGCGGATTTTTTTACAACTTTAGATGAAAGTTCCATAAAACCCGCGTAAAAGGACATATCGCTGATGTGAAGCACCGACGTTCCGGGAAGTTTGAAGAATATCAACATTTTAAGTATCGTCCCAGCCATTGTACCAGATCTGCACAGACATTAAATTCTTGCAATAGAACACCGATACCTACCAAGAGTGATTGGCACGGCTATTGAAATTAAAAAAAACATCCTTATTTCATTAGAGAAGATGTCTGGGTGCCTGATAGATAGATGCTTATAAATATGGTTATGCTTGAGATTTCTTCATTAACATAATTAAATCCAAACCTAAAAATGAGCATTTTTCAAAAAAAAAAAGCGTTACTTAGCTGGATCATTTTGTGTCCAAAAAAAATATGTTTTTTAAATCACACTTTCTAATTGTTTTTTCTTATAATTTTCATATCTTTCTTGTTTCATTTTTTCTCTAAATCTATTTGCTCGTTCTGCTCCCGTTAAAGGTATTTTATATATTATGAAAATACCTGAAATAAAAAAGTCTAATATTGTACCTGTTATCAATAGTTACAATAAATTTCAGCTATTATTACATAAATTAATATAAATTATCTGAAATCTATCAAATAAAATTCTAAGTGGGGCGAATCTGTACATATTTTTTTTGAAAAATCTTATTGTAATAGTCATTATTATCGATACAGAGGCCGAATCTATAGTTTTTAGAATTTTAATATGTATGTCTGTTTGGAAATGCGTCACGAAAAAACCTTAGGACAGATTTTGGCGAAATTTGGTATTATGATAGCTTATTATTCAAGTCAACATATATGATACTTTTTACTGCGGGGAAATATCTTAACTTACGAACGAACCGAGCGGAGTGACGGTGAATTGCTAGTATACTTATATAAAATAACCATCAACGAATTTTGTTAGTAAAACATTCGAACTTGTTCCTCACGAATAATGACCTCGTAATTAACTGATTGGTATTCACTTAATTACAATCTTTGTAAACGAAATATTTTTATTATTTTATTTTATTTTTCATGGAAAAAACTAGGATAGAATTTCTGGGCTCTGAACCCGCATGAGCAAATCCGCAGACAATAGCTAATGTAGTATTTTTTTACTTTTGAAATTTATTTTATTTTATTGCTAGAGCTTTTACCCGTAGCTTTCCTTATACTGAAAGATGAAATTTAAAACAAGCTCAACACCATCCATCCATAACCGACGATCTTATGTCCTTTTCAGTTACTATCCCCCGACAGTAAATTTGTAAAATTTCATTATGGTCGGCTGACTAATTAACACACGAATTCTTCACAAACACACAACGAAATTAGTAGTAGTTACTACATAATAGTCAACAACACAATGCTGAACACACCTTTATAGTTCCATTAAGTAACAATCTCATTCCGCTTATACATAACGTTACTTAGTGGACGTAACGAAATGTTACCTTAAATTATTCCCACAATTGATTTTATAATAAATATTATGAATACATAGAAATTGTATCTTTCTAGTTATTAATTGATAACTAGAAAATAAATCTAGAAGCATGAAAGCTTTAAAAACTTATTACTTACCTGACCTAATGAAGCGATCTTAATGGAACAATTTTTCTAACCTGTTAACCTCACTATACAATGTAACAAACTGCGTCAAAAGTAAGGCAAATAAAGACCACGTGCTTTTTGTAATAGATTAAGCGTGTTACCATTATGTAAAAACTAAACAGAATGGTAGTTTTTTTTTCATTCCTAATTGGATTAATTGTGGTTACTTAGGTGGACAGTCCGCCTTGCTGAATTTTGAGGACAACATTAAAATTTACTTTATTTAATAGCATTCCGACAAATAAATATGATTACTTGAAGACTTTATATAGCAACTTCTTTTTTTTTCAATGATAGGCAATTCATTAATTATAAAAAAAGATTTAGTCTTATTAATCGAACTTTGAAATGAGCATGGTCCGTGGTGGACATACCAAATTGTGCGTTTGTGTCAATGATTTATGTCGTCGCATTTTTTATTCAATTTAAATTATTATCAGTTTAAAGTAAAATTAAAATCAAAATCACTACTATTGTTGCTGTATGTGCTAAGCAATGTATTGTCAAAAGGAGTGGACACTACAATTTCGTCATAAACATTTTTTTTGAAAAATTCCCAAATATATTACTGCAAAACTTCAAGTACTAAAAAGCTCGTTCTGCGTAGATCGCGGATTTGCGAAGACCAAATATTATTAATTAAAAGTTTATGGTGGTTCTATAAAGTGCCCAAAACGTCGAGAATTAAAATAGTTAAAATTAAAAGTGATGGTTTTTTAAACGAATTTTTAAAACGAGTGAACGCAGGAAATTGCGTGAATACTACTACTACTACGAATACTACACGCTATTATGGAAAGCCAGAATGGGACAAAAAAGGCACGTATGGCAACTCATAATGCTGTGTTAGTCCTTACTTTAATGTATGGTAGTGAACGTTTGGTCTGGTAGAAGAAGCATGAAAGTAGAATAAATGCTGTAGAAATGCGGTCATTAAGGAGTATGCTAGTGCTGAATCTGAATGGCAGGGTGGGAAATAGTGTGATAAGACAAAAGTGTGGTTTGCAAGATGACGTTGTTACCAGGATTAAAAAAGGAATGCTTCGGTGGTTTGGTCACGTAGAAAGAATGAACGAGGGAAGGATTAAAAAGCAAATTTATGTTGCAGAAGTAAACGGAAGAGTCGGGAAGGGACGCTCTAGACGAAGATTTATCGACCAAATTGGCGATATATTGAAAATGGGCCCGATTAGGAGTACCCTTAACCGACGAGCGTGTATGCGTAGAAATATGGATGGAGAGGAGGCGAGAGAGGTGTGTCGGGATCGTGCCAAATAAAAGTTCGTAGTATCTGCCTACTCCTCTGGGTGACAGGCGTGAGTGTTTATGTATTTATGTATGTAAACGATTCTATGCTTCTACACTTCTTCCAATGGTAAATGCAGATGACTCACTAGCACATGCGCCTATGGAGAAAGCGGACATGTTTGCTTCTCTTTTTGCTTGCAATTCATGTCTGGACAGTATTCGAAAACTACTTGCGTTGTTACTATGAAACTAAGGCCAAGTTGGAGTTAGCCTGATGACATTTCCGTGGGTGTCGTAAGAGGCGACAGAGGGAAACTGAAACAGGTCTCCAGTTCTCTACAGTCACCATACGAAACATAGCAGCATTAGGCTGCTATTTCGCTCTGGTAATCTCCTAATCCTTCCCCGATCCATCCGACTCGTTTGTGATACAACCATAGTATAACTGTAGCGTGGCTCTACCACGTAGAAAATATAAATGTACTTCAAAATATAATGTACTGATGATAAAACTTGTCGAAACAATTAGACTGATATCTGCAAAGTTACTTCATTAATTTCAAGAACATTAAAATTGTTTTTAGGATAAATGTTTTGAATTTTAATTTCAGGTATTATTTAAATTATGTTTTGTGTGTCGATGGTATTCATGTTTATGGAACATGTAAATAATGTGATATATTATTACTAGATGTAATATGTAACACTGCCTAATAACTTTTTTACCTCTCCGGTGGTCAGATAACATATTGCAATTTTATTACTTTTCAAACATAGCTTTCACAGAGTACCAGTGTTTGTGTACTTATGAATTGGATGTGTTAATAAATGAAATCTCAAACTGAATCCGTATTTCTATCTTTATTATTATCATTTTAAGTTCAATCTCCGTTGGCAGCTGCACTTTAAAAGTAAGCTGAGCCCGAATTCGCAGTCTATAGCTCCATGTGAAATTTAAACATAATCTATTGCAATAAGGTTATTTTGAGAACGTTATTTAAATAGGCTGGAAATGTAGTAAGACGTTCCATTCTAGTACGTTATTCTAAACATTTTACAATGACGCGTTAAGGAATTTAATGTAATTTTCTCGTACTGAAATTATATTGTCTCTTTTGTGCATGTTCCTGATGTTCAAAAAGGAAGTAACAGGTTTGCTTATTATCAGAAAAATAATTACTTTTTGATTGTGTAAGATGCAATGATATTATATTCTATTCTAAAATAAAATAATTATAGAATAGGAGTGACGAACAAACACACAGTCCACCTGAAGGTAAATGAATACTTTGGCCCATAGCACCTACATTTATCCATATATTATCTCGTTTATACATATTCATTACCAGTAAAAGAGGGTTAGATCACAGATGGCACGCATGGCACAGCGTGGCAAGGCATGTTTCGGTATGCCGAAGGATCCTGTGGCATCTCGCATCATGCCGAAAGATCCTGTGGCATCCCGCGGCATGCCAAACATGTCCAGACACGCTCGTGTATCAGGCGCTCGCGCGATTCGTAGAGATTGTCGCCGCAACGGGTGAGATTCATTTAGTTCAATTACTTAGCATTAACATTCCTTTAACAACATGAACGCCGCAGCATCCCATGGAATGCCGCGACGTATATTTAATATATTGCGATGCCAAAGTTAATATGTTTATTTCTTTAAATTTTTGTCTGAGGGACTCTTTACAATTTAGGTTATAAATCGCCCGTACGGCTCTCTTTTGCAAAACAAATATAGCTTCAATATCAGCTGCATTATCCCATAGCAAAATTCCATAAGACATTACGCTATGAAAGTAACTAAAATACACTAATCTAGCTGTTTCAACATCTGTGAGACTTCTAATCTTTCTTATAGCATATGCTGCAGAACTAAGTCTGCTTGCTAATTTAGATATATGGGGGCCCCATTGAAGTTTCGCGTCAATAGTAATACCAAGAAAAACAGTGGTATCCACAAGACTCAACTCCTCCCCATTTAACAGCACATTGGTATTCGAATGTTTTACATTAGGTATTGTAAATTTAATACACTTTGTCTTATTGCCGTTTAAGAGCATATTGTTGGCGTTAAACCAATGTACCAATTTCGATGGAGCATTATTTACATCGTCATAATTAATTAACTGTCGTTTGAGTTTGAAAATTAAAGAGGTATCGTCAGCAAATAATGCTGTATCGTAATTGTCCCCTACAAGATAAGGTAAGTCATTAATATAGATTAAAAACAGGAATGGGCCAAGAATCGAGCCCTGAGGAACGCCCATTAATACTACCGATCCGGAGGAACCTTTACCATCAATTACTACTTTTTGAATTCTGTTACTTAAATATGAATTAATAAGTCTAAGCGCTAAATTTTTTACAACGTAATGTTGTAGTTTCCTGATTAATGTCTCATGATGAACACAATTGAAAGCCTTGGAAAGATCTCAGAAACTACCTAAGGCATCTTGTGAATTCTCCCAGGCATTAAAAATATATTTCAGAAGCTCAACACCGGCGTCAGACATCGAGCGACTCCTTGTAAAACCAAATTTGTTTTTATGAAGTAATTTATTTGTATTAAAAAAGTTAACAATTGATCCAAAATTATTTTTTCAAAAATTTTACTGAGAGTTGGTAGTACAGAAATAGGTCTAAAATTAGCGGGGTCCAATGTACAACCAGATTTAAATAAAGGTATTACTTTACTATACTTCATTAAATCAGGAAACACACCAGAATCGATACAAGTATTAAAAATAATAGCAAGATGAGGTGCAATTAAATCTATTATGGACGCAATAACTGTAACGGAAATCCCCCACAAATCTGCGGTCTTCTTTACATCAATGATTTTGAAGTATTTTACATAACATCTTGCAATAATACTTTTTCAAATCTAAATTCTTTTAAACAGGTGTTAACATTCTGTTTGAGTAATGACTCGGCGACAGTTGGAGAAGTATTCAATGACTCGGTTGTCAAGATAGGAATATCAGTGAAATATTTCTCAAACACCACTGCGACTTCTTGATTTGATTTAGTCAATTCATTGTTAATTTTTAATTGATAGTTTGAGTTACGAGGTTTGTCTTTACCGGTTTCATTGTTAATTATACTCCACTGATGAATAATGATACTATAATATTCAATATTCGAAATGAATATATTTGAAATTTATGCTTATTAATGCATTTTAATTGTATAAAATATAATTTCTGTGATATTAACAAATGTTTTTAGATATTGTATTTAATTTCATTAACATTCCTTTAACAACATGAACGCCGCAGCATCCCATGGAATGCCGCGACGTGCCGCAGCATGTCGCAGCGTGTCAGGCGAGAAGTTTCGATCTATTCATGTTAAAATAAAGGAATCTCAGTGCTAATGTCATTAATATAAGGTCGAAAAATCTTTTGTTCACGAAAAAAAACTTTTGACACGCCGCGCCGTGCCATGCCGTGCTGTCTGTGAGCGCAGGCCCTTTATGAATTTAATGTAATTTTCTAAAATAATATTGTCTTTGCGCATTTTTCTGATGTTACGTAAGGAAGTAACAGGTTAGCTTATTATGAGAAAAATTTATACTTTATGATCGCGTTGGTGATAGCACGCAGAAAATAATTAGTTTATATTAGAACAGAATACATCACAGCGTCTTATGTGATGTATTCTGTTCTAATATAAACTAATTATTTTCTGCGTGCTATCACCAACGCTGTTTCTTCTGCATATTGCGACGGCTAATAATAATTATTAATAAATAATAATTAAATACAATATCTAAAAACATTTGTTAATATCACAGAAATTATATTTTATACAATTAAAATGCATTAATAAGCATAAATTTCAAATATATTCATTTCGAATATTGAATATTATAGTATCATTATTCATCAGTGGAGTATAATTAACAATGAAACCGGTAAAGACAAACCTCGTAACTCAAACTATCAATTAAAAATTAACAATGAATTGACTAAATCAAATCAAGAAGTCGCAGTGGTGTTTGAGAAATATTTCACTGATATTCCTATCTTGACAACCGAGTTATTGAATACTTCTCCAACTGTCGCCGAGTCATTACTCAAACAGAATGTTAACACCTGTTTAAAAGAATTTAGATTTGAAAAAGTATTATTGCAAGATGTTATGTAAAATACTTCAAAATCATTGATGTAAAGAAGACCGCAGATTTGTGGGGGATTTCCGTTACAGTTATTGCGTCCATAATAGATTTAATTGCACCTCATCTTGCTATTATTTTTAATACTTGTATCGATTCTGGTGTGTTTCCTGATTTAATGAAGTATAGTAAAGTAATACCTTTATTTAAATCTGGTTGTACATTGGACCCCGCTAATTTTAGACCTATTTCTGTACTACCAACTCTCAGTAAAATTTTTGAAAAAATAATTTTGGATCAATTGTTAACTTTTTTAATACAAATAAATTACTTCATAAAAACAAATTTGGTTTTACAAGGAGTCGCTCGATGTCTGACGCCGGTGTTGAGCTTCTGAAATATATTTTTAATGCCTGGGAGAATTCACAAGATGCCTTAGGTAGTTTCTGAGATCTTTCCAAGGCTTTCAATTGTGTTCATCATGAGACATTAATCAGGAAACTACAACATTACGTTGTAAAAAATTTAGCGCTTAGACTTATTAATTCATATTTAAGTAACAGAATTCAAAAAGTAGTAATTAATGGTAAAGGTTCCTCCGGATCGGTAGTATTAATGGGCGTTCCTCAGGGCTCGATTCTTGGCCCATTCCTGTTTTTAATCTATATTAATGACTTACCTTATCTTGTAGGGGACAATTACGATACAGCATTATTTGCTGACGATACCTCTTTAATTTTCAAACTCAAACGACAGTTAATTAATTATGACGATGTAAATAATGCTCCATCGAAATTGGTACATTGGTTTAACGCCAACAATATGCTCTTAAACGGCAATAAGACAAAGTGTATTAAATTTACAATACCTAATGTAAAACATTCGAATACCAATATTCTGTTAAATGGGGAGGAGTTGAGTCTTGTGGATACCACTGTTTTTCTTGGTATTACTATTGACGCGAAACTTCAATGGGGCCCCCATATATCTAAATTAGCAAGCAGACTTAGTTCTGCAGCATATGCTATAAGAAAGATTAGTAGTCTCACAGATGTTGAAACAGCTAGATTAGTGTATTTTAGTTACTTTCATAGCGCAATGTCTTATGGAATTTTGCTATGGGATAATGCAGCTGATATTGAAGCTATATTTGTTTTGCAAAAGAGAGCCGTACGGGCGATTTATAACCTAAATTGTAAAGAGTCCCTCAGACAAAAATTTAAAGAAATAAACATATTAACTTTGGCATCGCAATATATTAAATATACGTCGCGGCATTCCATGGGATGCTGCGGCGTTCATGTTGTTAAAGGAATGTTAATGCTAAGTAATTGAACCAAATGAATCTCACCCGTTGCGGCGGCAATCTCTACGACTCGCGCGAGCGCCTGATACACGAGCGTGTCTGGACATGTTTGGCATGCCGCGGGATGCCACAGGATCTTTCGGCATGATGCGAGATGCCACAGGATCCTTCGGCATACCGAAACATGCCTTGCCACGCTGTGCCATGCGTGCCATCTGTGATCTAACCCTCTTTTACTGGTAATGAATATGTATAAACGAGATAATATATGGATAAATGTAGCTGCTATGGGCCAAAGTATTCATTTACCTTCAGGTGGACTGTGTGTTTGTTCGTCACTCCTATTCTATAATTATTTTATTTTAGAATAGAATATAATATCATTGCATCTTACACAATCAAAAAGTAATTATTTTTCTGATAATAAGCAAACCTGTTACTTCCTTTTTGAACATCAGGAACATGCACAAAAGAGACAATATAATTTCAGTACGAGAAAATTACATTAAATTCCTTAACGCGTCATTGTAAAATGTTTAGAATAACGTACTAGAATGGAACGTCTTACTACATTTCCAGCCTATTTAAATAACGTTCTCAAAATAACCTTATTGCAATAGATTATGTTTAAATTTCACATGGAGCTATAGACTGCGAATTCGGGCTCAGCTTACTTTTAAAGTGCAGCTGCCAACGGAGATTGAACTTAAAATGATAATAATAAAGATAGAAATACGGATTCAGTTTGAGATTTCATTTATTAACACATCCAATTCATAAGTACACAAACACTGGTACTCTGTGAAAGCTATGTTTGAAAAGTAATAAAATTGCAATATGTTATCTGACCACCGGAGAGGTAAAAAAGTTATTAGGCAGTGTTACATATTACATCTAGTAATAATATATCACATTATTTACATGTTCCATAAACATGAATACCATCGACACACAAAACATAATTTAAATAATACCTGAAATTAAAATTCAAAACATTTATCCTAAAAACAATTTTAATGTTCTTGAAATTAATGAAGTAACTTTGCAGATATCAGTCTAATTGTTTCGACAAGTTTTATCATCAGTACATTATATTTTGAAGTACATTTATATTTTCTACGTGGTAGAGCCACGCTACAGTTATACTATGGTTGTATCACAAACGAGTCGGATGGATCGGGGAAGGATTAGGAGATTACCAGAGCGAAATAGCAGCCTAATGCTGCTATGTTTCGTATGGTGACTGTAGAGAACTGGAGACCTGTTTCAGTTTTCCTCTGTCGCCTCTTACGACACCCACGGAAATGTCATCAGGCTAACTCCAACTTGGCCTTAGTTTCATAGTAACAACGCAAGTAGTTTTCGAATACTGTCCAGACATGAATTGCAAGCAAAAAGAGAAGCAAACATGTCCGCTTTCTCCATAGGCGCATGTGCTAGTGAGTCATCTGCATTTACCATTGGAAGAAGTGTAGAAGCATAGAATCGTTTACATACATAAATACATAAACACTCACGCCTGTCACCCAGAGGAGTAGGCAGATACTACGAACTTTTATTTGGCACGATCCCGACACACCTCTCTCGCCTCCTCTCCATCCATATTTCTACGCATACACGCTCGTCGGTTAAGGGTACTCCTAATCGGGCCCATTTTCAATATATCGCCAATTTGGTCGATAAATCTTCGTCTAGAGCGTCCCTTCCCGACTCTTCCGTTTACTTCTGCAACATAAATTTGCTTTTTAATCCTTCCCTCGTTCATTCTTTCTACGTGACCAAACCACCGAAGCATTCCTTTTTTAATCCTGGTAACAACGTCATCTTGCAAACCACACTTTTGTCTTATCACACTATTTCCCACCCTGCCATTCAGATTCAGCACTAGCATACTCCTTAATGACCGCATTTCTACAGCATTTATTCTACTTTCATGCTTCTTCTACCAGACCAAACGTTCACTACCATACATTAAAGTAAGGACTAACACAGCATTATGAGTTGCCATACGTGCCTTTTTTGTCCCATTCTGGCTTTCCATAATAGCGTGTAGTATTCGTAGTAGTAGTAGTATTCACGCAATTTCCTGCGTTCACTCGTTTTAAAAATTCGTTTAAAAAACCATCACTTTTAATTTTAACTATTTTAATTCTCGACGTTTTGGGCACTTTATAGAACCACCATAAACTTTTAATTAATAATATTTGGTCTTCGCAAATCCGCGATCTACGCAGAACGAGCTTTTTAGTACTTGAAGTTTTGCAGTAATATATTTGGGAATTTTTCAAAAAAAATGTTTATGACGAAATTGTAGTGTCCACTCCTTTTGACAATACATTGCTTAGCACATACAGCAACAATAGTAGTGATTTTGATTTTAATTTTACTTTAAACTGATAATAATTTAAATTGAATAAAAAATGCGACGACATAAATCATTGACACAAACGCACAATTTGGTATGTCCACCACGGACCATGCTCATTTCAAAGTTCGATTAATAAGACTAAATCTTTTTTTATAATTAATGAATTGCCTATCATTGAAAAAAAAAGAAGTTGCTATATAAAGTCTTCAAGTAATCATATTTATTTGTCGGAATGCTATTAAATAAAGTAAATTTTAATGTTGTCCTCAAAATTCAGCAAGGCGGACTGTCCACCTAAGTAACCACAATTAATCCAATTAGGAATGAAAAAAAAACTACCATTCTGTTTAGTTTTTACATAATGGTAACACGCTTAATCTATTACAAAAAGCACGTGGTCTTTATTTGCCTTACTTTTGACGCAGTTTGTTACATTGTATAGTGAGGTTAACAGGTTAGAAAAATTGTTCCATTAAGATCGCTTCATTAGGTCAGGTAAGTAATAAGTTTTTAAAGCTTTCATGCTTCTAGATTTATTTTCTAGTTATCAATTAATAACTAGAAAGATACAATTTCTATGTATTCATAATATTTATTATAAAATCAATTGTGGGAATAATTTAAGGTAACATTTCGTTACGTCCACTAAGTAACGTTATGTATAAGCGGAATGAGATTGTTACTTAATGGAACTATAAAGGTGTGTTCAGCATTGTGTTGTTGACTATTATGTAGTAACTACTACTAATTTCGTTGTGTGTTTGTGAAGAATTCGTGTGTTAATTAGTCAGCCGACCATAATGAAATTTTACAAATTTACTGTCGGGGGATAGTAACTGAAAAGGACATAAGATCGTCGGTTATGGATGGATGGTGTTGAGCTTGTTTTAAATTTCATCTTTCAGTATAAGGAAAGCTACGGGTAAAAGCTCTAGCAATAAAATAAAATAAATTTCAAAAGTAAAAAAATACTACATTAGCTATTGTCTGCGGATTTGCTCATGCGGGTTCAGAGCCCAGAAATTCTATCCTAGTTTTTTCCATGAAAAATAAAATAAAATAATAAAAATATTTCGTTTACAAAGATTGTAATTAAGTGAATACCAATCAGTTAATTACGAGGTCATTATTCGTGAGGAACAAGTTCGAATGTTTTACTAACAAAATTCGTTGATGGTTATTTTATATAAGTATACTAGCAATTCACCGTCACTCCGCTCGGTTCGTTCGTAAGTTAAGATATTTCCCCGCAGTAAAAAGTATCATATATGTTGACTTGAATAATAAGCTATCATAATACCAAATTTCGCCAAAATCTGTCCTAAGGTTTTTTCGTGACGCATTTCCAAACAGACATACATATTAAAATTCTAAAAACTATAGATTCGGCCTCTGTATCGATAATAATGACTATTACAATATGATTTTCCAAAAAAAAAATATGTACAGATTCGCCCCAGTTACAATTTTATTATAAAGATTTCAGATAATTTATATTAATTTATGTAATAATAGCTGAAATTTATTGTAACCATTGATAACAGGTACAATATTAGACTTTTTATGCCAGATATTTTTATAATATATAAAATACCTTTAACGGGAGCAGAACGAGCAAATAGATTTAGAGAAAAAATGAAACAAGAAAGATATGAAAATTATAAGAAAAAACAATTAGAAAGAGTCCAAAAAGCTCAAAAAAAAGGTTATTTAATGAGGAAGAAAAGAAAAATAAAGAAAAAGAAAACTTTGGAGAAAACAGAAAAAAAAACAAAGAAAAAAAATTTAACAGAAGTCGAAAGAAAAGAAAAAAGAAAACATAAAATTAAGCAATAATTTAACGTAACTAATGCATCTGATGCATATAACATTCTACTAGATGTAATGAAAACCATCAAATGTTTTTACATAAACGATACAGATATTACAAATATTCGCAAACTTATTCCTAAAACAATTAGAGGTGTTTCTGGTACGATGAGATTGCACCAGATAATGTCGGTAAAAAAATGCCGTCAAGCACCAGTTACTCAGTTGTTTTCGTGGTTGTGTAACTGTCAACAACCCAAAATTAATCATTACTGCCAATGGAGAGAAATCCCGATGATGACTCAATATTGAAGCGTAATGTATGTAATACAGTCATTGATAATCTTTCTAGTTCACAACATATCCTTGTTAATAACTCCTTACTATCCTTGATTTCACCAAGCCACGAAGATGTGATGCTTACGGATTCGATACTTCAAGATATGTCATTTATAATTGATAGTGAATTAGTTTCTACACAACCTTTTGATATTGAGGCACCATCTCTTAATGTAGATTGAGAAAGTCCAAGAGTAGCTGCTAATAATATTCCTTTAAGTATCATAACGCACACCGAAAACACAGATTCACATATAGATTTTCTTCCCACTACGTCTAACGCTGCTGCAAGGGTCTGTACATTAAACCACCACCAAAGAATGTTAGAGAGAATACGTCACAAAGAAAATAAGCATCAAGTATTGTTACATTCAACAAGTAGAAAAATTTGCTGTTTTGTTTGTCACCTTTGTAAAAAATGATTCTTTAAGTTAAATAGATATGATAAAATGCAAAGTGTGCAAAAATTGGATGCGTTTATCATGTAGCGGTACAGATTTTTTCGATCGATAATTAAATTATTTTTAATTCACTATATATATATATATATATATATATATATATATATATATATATATAATTATTAGTAGACTACATTCAAGTGAATTAAAAATAATTTGTTAAATAATATATAAATAATAAATATATAAAATTTAATAACTGAATTAGTTTTTAAGTATTTTGTAAACGTAACCTAATCTGATATTTTCGTTACGCAGTGTTCTGCTTAAGTAACTGTCCCACTAAAGAAGATTTCAATTTTAAGATTTATATAAAATTTTAAGAGAATTAAGACATGTTACTTTTATAAAAATGTTTAATTATAACAATTATATCTCTTGTTACCACTCCATTGATGTTCATTTTAATTAAATACTTATTATATTAAAATATGAAAGATGTTTAGTCACAAAAGTGACGTAATGGAAGGTAAAACCAAAACACAGAAGACAGACAAAAAAAAAGAAGAGAGAAAGGAGACAAAAACATAAAGTCGTATACTTTAACTAATTTATTAAGAAGAATAGCAAACAAGCTTTGGCCATAATTAGAAACACTTCGAAAAATCACCTTAAAGTAACTAACTACACTACACAAAACTAAAATTGAATAAAACATTTACTATAATATCAACTGTCAAAATGGCATCGATAAAGCAGCGCCCTTTTGACTCTTTATTAATTGACTGATGAAGAGCTATCGTATCACAGAACTATCTATGCAAACAAGGCTATAGTTTTTGAGTTATAAGAAACTGACTATAATAACCGCATGACCATATTACCCTCAAGTAGCTTACACCTTTTGAGATTCAAAGCGTTTTTTGAGTCATTCCATCTTAGTCCTCAGGGACGACATCTGCATTTTGATTTCTAATCGATGATGGAATATGTGCTTGTTAGTCTCTCTTACTTCTGTTATCAAATAGATAAAAACCAAAGTATTTTCTCTCAGAGGGAGGAGGCCTGTGTCCAGCATTGAGATATGTAGGCTATTAAAATACTTTAAAAATGATTTTATACGTTGACTGGATCATTATTCGAGTGTTTGCGAGAGGGACTTTTTAATTTGCCCTGAAACTGAACTGAGAAACAAACTTACAGTTCACTTCATCGTAAACAAAGGAGGTCTCAAATGCATTGTTACCTCTAGGACTAAGATTGAATGCCTTACAGCCTGTACCTATAAAAAAAAAACTAAGAAACTTCAAACTAGAACACAGAAGTGGAAACACTGCTATTTGGCGCCAGAATAGGCATAAAAGTACCTACCCATACTAACTCTGAGGCAGAAATGGACACTTACCAGTAACACGACAGCTGACCATGTGATCCCAGGCCAGGCTAAAAACTAGTAATTTGTTCATCGTTCATTCTTTTTTTGATTTTAGAAAATGTTACCTCCATACTAGGATTTTTTTTTGTGAAATTTATCTATGTAAACTGCCCCGCTATATAAGAGATAATCCTAGTATGGAGGTAACATTTTAACTTATTATTTTTTATTTATTTACGAAGTCTTTCCGGACCCAGAACAATTATTTGTAGGCCATACAAATACTTGTTCCGTGCAGAATTCTAACCCGCGGCCCCTATCGCTGGAACTTACTTCTAAGCCAATGCGCTAAGGAGCCGTCTGGGTCTTTCACTCAAGAAATTCTCACTAAAACACCTTATTATTAAAGAACTTTATTATACCACAACCACAAACTGATTCTACTATACCTTTGTCAATATGTATTATTGAAATATATTCGTCAATATTTTTCTTATTCAAATATTTACGTCACATACACCAATGCTTCTTATGAGTTCAAATTGAATTCCACATCGTTACTGGTTTGTGCGCTCCAATGACCTGTGAATATTATTGAGGGGTTTGTTGAAATGTAAGAGGCGAGATAGAGGGAGAGGGAGGATACACTCGCCTAACTCAAGTACTCGAGTGAATCTAGTTCGATTCTCGCCGTCACCACTTAAATTATTGATTGCAATTTAAGTACTCGTTCCATACTCTTGCCAGTGAAGAAAAACATAGTGAGGAGACCTGCATGATCGAGGACATTTTTTTAAAGAATATGGGTGGCAAACGAGCACACAATCCACCTGATGGTAAGTGGATGCTGTGGTCCATAGACATCTGCATCTATTTCCATTAAGAATCAAAACGCAGATGCGTTTTAACCCCTGAGGACTAAGAATGTCTCATTACCAGTAAAGAGAGCCTACGGTTCTCTACACTCACTATACGAAACACAGCAGCATTATGTTGGTATTTTACGCTGGTTGGTACAAAAGGGTCGGCTCGATCGGGAAAGGACCGTGTTCTCACAGAATACCAGCGCGAAATGGCAACATAATACTGATGTGTTTAATTAGTATAGAAAAAATAAACATAAAAGGGGCTTTAATTTTTTTAATCTACTAACTCTTTTTTTACTACTAAGCCTTTTATTTTCGAACGTGATATTCCATCCTATTTTCACAGAGATCATAGCTTTAATTATCACATCTTTAATATAATTGATTTTCCTAAGATTGCTATATTTTTTTTATAGGATAGGGTAACAAACGAGCACACAGTCCACCTGATGGTAAGTGGTTGCTGTGGCCCATAGACATCTACATTTATCCTCGCTTGCGAATCAAAATGCAGATGCATTGTCACCCGTGAGGACTAAGATGGAATGCCTTTTTTCCAGTAAAAAGGGTCTCCGGTTCTCTACACTCACCATACGAAACACAGCAGTGTTTAGCTGCTATTTGACGCTGGTATTCTGTGAGAGCGTGGTCCTTCCCCGGTCGAGCCGACCCATTCGTGCTACAACTATACCACTAATATAGCTGCAGCATTGCTCTACCACGTATAAAATAATAAAATAAAATATCCTATGAATCCTCCATTTAATGAGAGAGATCCATTATTACGTGGATTTCTCATATATCGATGAAGAGAAGATAACAAGATTATAAGTTTGATTAGGCGAAGATATGTATTCCCAGATTAATCACTTTTTTGTACACGAGAGGCTCTAATTGAGTTGTCCCTTGTCATGAATTATATTACACATAATAGGGCCACGAAAAGAGTGAGTTGTTTTCTAATAAATAAACAAGTTATTAAAATACACATAACATTCCTTTCACAGTACTTTTACGTGGTAGCTATACTGGTACTATTATGATTGTAGCTCATTATTATCATTGCTAAATAAAATATCATTTCGTATGGTGAGTGTAGAGGACTGGCGACCCTTTTTATTGGTAACGAGGCATTCATCTAAGTCCTCAGAAGTAGCAACGCCCCTACATTTTGATTCTCAATCGAAGACACATGTTGATGTCTACGGGCCACAACATTCACATACGATCGGGTGGAATGCGTACTCGTTTATCACCCTTGTTCTAAACAGTAAAAATTAAAATTGTAAAAATACACAAAAAAAAACAACACAAACTACGAAGGCCAGCGCTGGAGGATCGAAAAAGAAATCGTCAAGGAAATAAAAAATAAAACTTATTAAATTAAAGGAAAAGAATTACAAACTATGCCTAAAACTAAGTTTTATTTTAATACTATAATGGTGACAAACGAGCACACAGCCCACCTGATGGTAAATGGATGCTTATAAGCCTATAGACATTTACATTTATCTTCGATTAAGAATCAAAATGCAGATGCGTAGCCACCCCTGAGGACATAAATGGAGTGCCTCGTTTCCAGTCAAAAGGGTCTCCGGTTCTCTACACTCGTCATACGAAACACAGCAGCATTAAGCTGCTATTTTACGCTGGTATTCTGTGAGAGCATGGTCCCACCCCGGTCGAGCCCACCCATTTGTACTACAACCATAATATAGCTGCAGCATGGCTCTACCACGTAAAAAAGTGACCTGATCGAGGTTGGATACATAGTAAGGATGAAGACGGTGACTCGATGTCCGGTGGTTTGGTCACGTTGGCAATTCACGTACCGCGGCGTCAGCGTTTCCGTGGTTTTGCAATATTTCCGTCGGTGTTAGGATTCTGTTGTCAGCGATACCAACACTTATGTTTATCGCTTTTTATGTGATTTCAATTATTTCTTTTTCTATAGGCTGTGGAGTGTATATCTAGGCAAAAGGAAAATCTCATATACAAAATATAAAGCGTTAATTTTATATTTTGTATATGAGATATGCGTTTTAATTTGCAGTTTAACGTAAAGGTCAAATACAGCTGGAAGAATATATAACCATACAAATTTAATAAATTACGATTAGAATTTCGACCTCTAGGCGACCACTAGTTTTTATAAATTGCTTAAGAAACCTTATTCACTATTTCAACGATGAATAAACTTAATAATATTCTCTATCGCCCTAACGGGCCTAAAAATCATAGTAAATTGAAATGACCTCGGCCAGCTATATAATAATCGAATTAGGGTTCTAGTTGCTAAATTTATTGCTCTCTTTATTCTTCTTGGGACCACCTCGTTAAAAGATAGCTAGCCACTAACTGGGTGGTCCTTGGGCAGCTAGTTACACTATCGTAGGACCTATTTTAATCTCAATTTTTCGCTGTCTAGAAAATTATGTACTTTATGTATTATAAAGAAAAAGATGTCTAAAGATCTCTTAATTTTACTTAAAAAAGGGCTTACCACCTAATTCCTTAATGCTCAATTGTTTTTTTGTAAGAAGAGATTGAAGTAAAATATTAATCACCGTTATTACAGCAAAAGCACAACGCTGATATTCTGCCGGACAATAATATTATGTCTATGGAACATATAAGTAAACGTAAAAAAATAAAGAAATCACATATTATATTCTTTATTTTCTGTTACTATTAAATGAAACTAAAATACTGAGTATAAGACTAGCAGCTACCGAAATATGTGGTGTAAGTAAGAGAACGAATGAAAGGAATAATAACACGATATGGTGGGATGATGAGGTACGGATGGAAGTTGAAGCAAAGAAGAAAGCATGGCTAGATTTACTAGCAACCAAGGCTAGTAATTCTAGCAGTATGAATGATGATATTGAAAGGAAAAAGGCAGTCTTTAGACACCTAAATAAGAGAGTAAAAGACGTAGTTGAAAGGAAAAAGCAAGAAAGAACGGATAAGAATGATAGAAAATATCGGATAACTTCCAGGCAAACATTAAAGTGTTCTGGAATTTCGTAAGAACTACCAGGGGACATTCAAAACAGCCTAGAATGAATGCTATACGAGACCAGAATGGCTGTATTCTGAATGACGAAGTTTTGAGTTTAAGGAGATGGAAGGAATACTTTGAAAGCGTGTTCATGAGTGATGAGACGTTTTAATTAAATGAAATAGAAATTCCGAAAGAAGAGGAAATAGATAGAGATATAAGTATAGATGAAATAATGAAAGCAATGAAAAGTATGAAAGCAGGTAAGGCAGCCGGTTATGATAGAGTATCTCTCGAAATTCTAAGGTCTGGAGAAGGAGTGGTGGCAGACCTGCTGTACACCTTGTTTAATTTATGTTGGGAACTTAAGCGGGTACCGGGAGACTGGTGCAAAGCCGTGATAGTCCCAATATATAAAGGAAAAGGATCACAGCAGGACTGTAAAAACTACCGTGATATCAGCCTTCTTGGCATTGTGGGAAAACTGTATGCTAAGGTTTTAATTGAAAGAGTTATGAAAGAAACTGATGGAAAAATTTGGGATGTGCAAGCGGGATTTAGAAAGGGAATGGGATGTACGGATCAGGTCTTTTCCATGCGCATGATTGCGGAGAAGTTTTTGGCCAAAAACCAAAGAGTTTTTTGTGCGTTCATAGACTTGGAGAAGGCTTATGACAGAGTGGACAGGGATGTGTTATTGCAATTACTGAACTCATTTGGGTTGAGCGCTGGCTTGATACGGGCATTGAAGTCTCTATATAGGGACTCTAGTGCTTGTGTCAGGATCAACGGGGCCTACTTGGCCTAGTTTGGCATCCATAAAGGTGTCAGACAGGGCTGTGTGGCTTCCCCGTGGCTGTTCAACCTATTTATGGACAGTTGTTTGGAAAATTTGAAAGTAGAAGAATGCGGGTTAAGAATGGGTGAGTTAACCGTCAAATGCCTTTTGTACGCCGATGATCAAGTCATACTTGTGTCGTCGGCAGCCGAGTTGCAAATGATGGTTACATTAATGAACAGGACATTAAAAGAAAAGGGAATGAGAGTGAACGCAAGTATGACGAAAGTTATGGTTTTTGAAAGAGAAGAAAGTAAAACGATATGTGAAATAAGAATAGAAGGGGAGTTGGTAGAGCAAGTAGATGAGTTTGTGTATTTGGGATGTGTGTTTAGCAGGGATGGTAGATATGATAAGGATATAGAACGACGAGTGAATGCAGGAAATAGATTGAATGGGGCTCTACACTCTATTGTGAAAAGTCAGAATGTGTCCAAAAAGGCACGTATGGCAATTCACAATGCTGTGTTGGTGCCTACTTTAATGTATGGTAGTGAAAGTTGGGTGTGGCCGAAGAAACACGAGAGTAGAATAAATGCTGTAGAAATGCGGTCATTACGTAGTATGCTAGGGCTGAATCTGAATGACAGGGTGAGAAATAGTGTGATAAGAGAAATGTAGGGTTTGCAAGATGATGTTGTGACTAGGATTAAGAAAGGAATGCTTCGGTGATTTGGTCATGTAGAAAGAATGTTGGGAAGGGTCGCCCTAGGCGAAAGTTTATCGACCAAATTGGCAATATATTGAAAATGGGCCAAATTAAGAGTACCTTTAACCGACGAGCGTGTATGCGTAGGTATATGGATGTGGAGGAAGCGAGAGAGGTGTGTCAGGATCGTGCCAAATGGAAGTCCATAGTCTCTGCCTACCCCTCTGGGTGACAGGCGTGAGTGTTTATGTTTATGTATGTTTTATGAAGACTAACAAAACAAAAATATAAATCCATAAACTACAAGAACAACAGTTATTATAAATATAGAATTAAACTTTAATTTTATTATTATTTCTACCTGGGAATCGGGACGTAAATATTCTAAAATTATATCACCTATTACGTTATTTTCTGTGACCGGGGAAGGACCACGCTCTTAAAGAATACCAACTTGCTATAGCAGCTTAAAACTACGGTGTTTCATATGGTGAGTGTAAAGAACCAGATGCCTTTTTACTGAAAACGAGGCATTTCATCTTAGTCCTTAAGGGTTACAACGCATCTGCATTTTGAATCTTAATCAAGGATAGTTGTAGATCTACTTTCCATCAAGTGGACTTTGTGCTCCTTTGTCACTTTTATTTTATATAAAAGTAACAACTGCCACGTTATATTTAACATCCCTAATGCCAGCGTTCCTTGCGATCGGCTTGACTCACTGGCACTGAAGAGATGTTGCATCTCTTTGTGTATTTTATCGCATCTATCACGGGGACTGCTCTGAGGAATTGTTCGGACTAATTCCAGCAGCTCAATTTTACCATCGCATTTTGCGACAAAACTCGCGATACCATCGATACCATCTGGATGATAGGCGGTCCACCACTGTGCGAGTTAGAAGAAGTTTTCTTCCTCGCACAACTTCTTTGTGGAATCGAATACCACCAGCGATTTTTCCGGACCGATAGGGACCTTCAAGAAAAGAGCTCCTTTTTAAAAGGCTGGCAACGCATCTCCAATTCTCCTGGAGTTGCAGTTGTTCATGAGCGGCGGTAGTCACTTACCATCTGGTGAGCAGCATGCTCGTTTGCTATAAAAAAACCTGTCATCTCGCTCACTCCAAGACAATATTAAAGCTTAAGTAATGCTTAAAGCAGGCTAGGTATTTTTGAGAAAATTGTTATTATTTAATTATTATTTACTAAAGAAATTTATTTATATCTTATAACCAAACATCTGGTTCTCCTTAAGTGGTATTCTAGCACTTCTGTACAAATCTCTCCCTAATATATGTACTTATACAACTTTTGGACGTCTACTTTAGGAACTTAAGACGGTGGCTCTAGTATCTTTCTTTCACATCTATATGGTCGACCTATCACCACTTAAGCTAACTGGATTACTTTGATTTTACTGCGGACTTCATAAACATTAAAAGTTAAATGCAACAAATTTTTACGGATTTTATCGCGTTTAATTTTACTTTTTTACCCCGACGTTTCGGGTGTTTTACAGTACCCATGGTCACGGGGGTGTTTGACGTCCCGATGTTATAGTTAGCCCGGCTACCTTCAGTTTTTGAATATTAATTTTTGGTCCGATCTACGCAGAATGAGCTTACATTATCTTCAAGTCTTGCAGTGGTATGCTTGGGTTTGGATTTTATTTTATTAATTATAGAATCCCAAGCAGATGGCAGCATCCATCTATCTTCTCTATTGAAATTAGGATGTTTTTTTTAAATTACAATAGTCTTGCGTAACATCCTTGGTAGGAATCAGTGTTCTTTTGTGAGGATTTGTGGTCTATCAAATCTAATGTAATGGTGGGGACGATCTTGAACGTGTTCACACACTGCAGACTTCCCGGAAGTCAGTGACTTAAAACACCGATACAACGCTAAAAATGATGACGCGATAAAATCTGTAAAAATTAGTTTCATTTAATGTGTAGTCTTCGCGTAAATATAAGTAATCATTACGATTAAAAGTGTTTTGTGACTGCGATATCATCGTATTTATTACAAAAAAAGCTCACTTAATCAAAATAAAATTAAAATTATTTTATCAAACTTACTGTAGGAATAATGAATGAGTACAAACCAGAATATAACAAAATAAATTGCACTATTCCGAAATTATACTGCAAAACAAAATTAATGAATATTGAAAATTGGAGGCCTGTTTATATCGGCGAGTAATAGCAAACATGACCCGAAAACACTGACAATGATTAATTGTGGTTCTCTCGAACGAACCCCGTTATGAGTCAAGGACAAAATGCCGTATTGTTGGGCGGCGTTTTTCTACCGACTTCAATAAGGAAATGGTACTCAATTCGACTGTATGTTTTTTTATGTGTTACCTCGTAACTTTTTACGGATGAACCGATTTCGATGTTTTTTTTTTATTTGAAAGCTGGTGCTTCACATGTGGTCCCATATAAATTGATTAAGATTGACCTTGATTAAGGTCTGACCAATAGTTTTTGAGTTATTCTTAATAATTTATATTGAAGTAGGTTTTCCAAAATTTAAAATTATTAAATATATTAATTAGCCGTTTCCAGCTTAATAAAAATAAAAGACTGACATTATATGGACTTAAAATAAAACTATTTAATTGTGTATATCTTTAAGTATGATATGATGTGTGAATATACTGTTGTATATTAATCTTTCTAATATATCTTTTGTATTTAATCGCCAACGCTAATTTAGATTTTATTTCCTTTTTGGCATTAAACCAACTGAACATATTGTTGATATGATCACTGAATGTAACAGATCATTTAGAAGTATACGTGTGTATAACCAGGTACGTAACTGTACTGTCGGGAAGTGCGGCAACTCTCAGCGTTGTTTATTTTGCTATTTGTCCACCCTCGTGATACCAAAGATTATTCGCACGTAAATCACCTATAACCTGTGTTAGATAAATAATAGTTTAAAAAGGTTTTATAGTTCTAACAAGGTTTGATTTATATATATTGTTAATTACCCAATACATATTGTGAATTTGAGTGATTTTAGTCCATAAATATTGAATTTGTTGTATAGAATTTGTGTCTATGATTTATGTAGAATAACTCGTC
This sequence comes from Parnassius glacialis, assembly GCA_033319125.1. Classification (NCBI taxonomy): domain Eukaryota; kingdom Metazoa; phylum Arthropoda; class Insecta; order Lepidoptera; family Papilionidae; genus Parnassius; species Parnassius glacialis. Next base: position 38,585,169 of record JAVANC010000018.1, read on the forward strand.
TAAAGCGCTACGTATCGGATCCTAGATACAAAATCTCTCTTGTATTGTACATATTCGCCTTTTGCGACACCCACCGGACAAAATTAGAAGATGGATTTTCTCACACCTCTTATGTGCACATTTCTAATTATGATTAATGTGAGTGCGACTGTTAAGCATGTCGTTCCGAATTCAAAACCCGGGTCGGAACAAAAATTAATTTTGGGGATTTTTCTGTCAACAAATTTTCAACAGCCCGCCAGAGTCAGGACAGTTGTATTATATTTTCTAAGCAGTTAAGAACTTTAAATGTTTGCGGAAAATACTGCAGTGGAAAAAAGCACAGTCGAAATTCGGTCACGATTATAATCTTTGATGGGAATAACAACGATCTCACAGAATATCTGCCTAAAATAGCAATTTAATCCTATTTCGTATGACGACCGAAAAAACCTCTTTACCGGTAACGAGGCATTCCATCTTAGTCAACAGGGATGACTAAGCATTTACTTTTTTCGATTCTTAATCAAGAATAGATGTAAAAGTCTACGGGCTACAACATTAACTACCATTAGCTGGACTGGGTTTTTGTTAGTCATCCTTACTTCTATTAAATAATCTTCAAAAAACATCATTTTGATCAAAACAAACTTGTTGTTAAAATCCCCTAACGCTACAAAATCGCCAGTTAATAACTTCAATATAAGGAAAATTACCCCGGCCCATCGAGGGTTGTAACCGCAATACACATATCACTGTCGTATTTAGAACCCTAATTTAAAAACGTAACTTTTATGGATAAAAAACCATTTACTTTTAAGCTTAAAATATGATATAGATTGGAATATGTTGCGATAATTAAATTTTATTTTCTTATCGATTTTACTTTACTTTTATTACTTTTATTAAAAGGAAATTTAAAAAAAATACATTATGGTTATTTTGAAGGTCACAATAAGTAAAGGTTACACATCTGTACAGTGGTAGAGCTACGCGACAGCTTTTGCTGTCGCACGGATGGGCCGGTTCGAACCGGGGTGGTACCACGACCTCACAGAGTACCGGTGTGAAGTAGAGGTTTACTTTTTCTGCGTTGCGCTTGGTGAGTGCATGAGGCCGGAGGCGCAATTCCCCCCCCCCCCCCCCATCAACATGGTAGTGGAATTAAATAAAAGACTACCCCAGGAGGGTACCGGCACCCCTGGAGAATCCCTCGCTGAGCATCCACGACGAAACTACTCCACTCCTGAGCGTGGATGCTCAGGCTGCCCCGCGTATTCTGGGGGGGGGGGGGGGCAAAATTCCGCTTGCGACTAATGCTGCTCGGGGCAAGCGGAGCAATACAACCATGGCGACCCCTGTCACGCTATCCGTGAATTTTTGCAACATCAGGGGACTTCATTCCAACCTTAACGCTGTCCATTACCATCTAGAGATGGTGAAGCCGGCCTTGTTCTTTTAAACCGAGACTTAGGTGTCCACTCCGGTTGATATTTCATATCTCTCCTACCCGGGGTACAAATTAGAACATTCCTTTGTGTCCCGAGCTGGAGTTTGCGTATACGTCAGAAAGGACATCTGTTTTCGACGCCTCGGCAGTCTTGAAGGTACGGACCTGTCCATCCTATGGCTGCGCGTAGGCAGCGATGACCATCCCCGCGCTTACGGTGCCTCTATAGGTGCCATAGCGGTAATGCCGACACAGACCGACTCATCGACCACGTACAAATTGCTGCAGACTCCGTGCTACAACAGGTCCCATCCGCAGAGATCGTGATACTCGGTGATTTCAACGCCCACCACGCTGAATGGCTTGGTTCTCGTTTAACCCATCATGCGAGTATATCTGTCTATGACTTTGCCTTGGCATATGGTCTAATACAACTGGTTACTTCGCCTACGCGGATCCCAGATGTGTAAGACCATGTACATTCCCAGTTTGACCTTCTGCTGACCTCTCATCTGGACGGATATCAGGTCTCCGTTGATGCCCCTCTAGGCTCTTCGGACCATTGTCTGATCCGGAGAACGGCGCCACTCACGCTTCAATCGCAGTTGCGAACTGCAGCTTGCCGCCGTGTTTGGCACTATAGGTCAGCCGATTGGGATGGGATGCGATCTTTTTTTGAATCCTACCCTTGGGGCGGGTTTGCTTCTCGCCGGAAGATCCCAGCGTTGTTGCCCATTCTGTCGCTGATGTGGTACTTCAGAGTATGGAACTTTATATTCCATCCTCTGTGGTGCCCATTGGAGGCAGATCCCAGCCATGGTTTGGTCGTTCCTGTAAAATAGCATCACGCTATAATCAGGAGTGCCACCGGGCCTGGGCTGACGCATCACCGTACTTAAAAAGAAGTATAAATACGCCTCCAGGCCCTTCAAAAGTGTCATTGCCAGGGCAAGGTCTGAGAACATCAGCAGAATTGGAGAGAATTTAGTTCGCCTTCCTTGGGGAACCCGTGCGTTCTTGTCTCTCGCCAAGACTGTCCAAGGAAACTTCTGGCAGCCATCTCTTCCATCTCTGCACAGAGAGGACGACTCACTGGCCCATGCTGCAAAGGAGAAAGCCGATCTGTTGAGCTCTCTCTTTGCGTCCAACTCGACTCTAGATGACGGGGGAACACACCGTCGACCATCCCGCGATGTGAGTGCTCCATGCCCGATGTGCGGTTTACACAGCGCTTGGTTCGCAAAGCACTCTTCTCCCTGGACGTCAGCAAGTGGAGTGGGCCCGATGGATTTTACAAAAACTCCAACAGCGCGAACTCTAGTTAAGATTTTATTTCCTTTTTGTCATTAAGCCAACTGAACATACTGTTGAGATGATCAATGAGTGTAACAGATAAGTTAGAAGTACATATGTCTATAACCAGTACGTACCAGTACTATCGGGAAGTGCGGCAACTATCAACGTTGTTTAATTTGCTATTTGTCCACCATTGTGATACCAATGAATATTCGCACGTAAATCGCCTATAACCTGTGTTAATTAATAAAATAAATTAAATAATAAATAATAGTTTAAATTTTTTTATAGTTCTAACTAGATTTAGTTTATATATATAGTGAATTACACAAAATTTTTATTGTGAATTTGAGTTATTTTAGTCCATAACTATTTAATTTGTTGTACAGAATTTGTGAACATAAATATATGTCGTACGAGTATAACTCGTCAACAGCGCTACGTATCGGATCCTAGAGATAAAATCTCCCTTGCATTCCACATAGTCGCCTCTTTCGACACCCACCGGATACAATTAGAAGATGGATTTTCTCACACCGCCGCCATACGGTACCCTCTTATCTATTTACACATTTCTAATCATGATTAATGTGAGTGCGACTGTTAAGCATGTCGTTCCGAATTCAAAACCCGGGTCGGAACAAAAATTATTTTTGGGGGTTTTCTGTCAAAAAATTCTCAACAGTCCGCCGGAGTCAGGCCAGTTGCACTATATTTTCTCAGCAGTTAAGAACTTACAATTGTTGCGGAATTTATCGCCGTGAAAAAAGGCACAGTCGAAATTCGATCACTATTATCAACTTTGACGGGAATAACAACGATCTCACAGAATATCTGCGTAAAATAGCAATTCAATCCTATTTCGTATGACGACCGAAAAAACCTCTTAACCGGTAATGAGGCATTCCATCTTATTCAACAGGGATGACTAAGCATTTACTTTTTTCGATTCTTAATCAAGGATAGATGTTAAAGTCTACGGGCTACAACATTTACTACCATTAGCTGGACTGTGTTTTTGTTAGTCATCCTTACTTCTATTAAAAAATCTTCAAAAACTTCATTTTACTCAAAACAAAATGATAATTTATTTTGTTGTTGAAACTCCCTAAAGCTACAAAGTCGGCTAGTTAATGACTAAAATGTAAGGAAAATTACACCGAGCGATCATCGAGGGTTGTAACCGCAATACATTGATGTAGTATTTATAACCCTAATTTGAAAACGTAGCTTTTATGGATAAAAAACCATTTACTTTTAAACTTAAAATATTATTTAGATTGGGATATGTTGTGATAATTTTATTATTAAAAAGAAATTTTACAAAATACATTATGGTTATTTTGAAAGTTACAATAAGTAAAGGTTACAAATCTCTCTTACTAAACGATTTAAAAAAGAGAAGATATCAATTTGATTTCATGTTAAATTTTTAATGTACGTTCACATATCTATGAAGTTATTTTAGGTATAATTTCATTATACCTTTACAGTGATCTCATATCCAGATCTCATAAGTCATAATTTATTTATTAGATTAATTTATTAAAGCTTAAAGTATTTGATAATACGTCTATATATAACTTAAACACTGCAGATACTTGAAAATAAAAGCCCACAAGATTTTACAAATTCGTCTCTTATTTCCCTTTCGAACAGGAAGTGTTCGGCTGCCGAAGGCATTTAGTAATTTCGCATTTTGCCGACATTTAGGCTGCATTTCCACCAGAGATGGGCGAGAAAGCGTAGTAAGGGATGTGTTTTTTTTATAGGTTAAGGGTGACAAACGAGCACACAGTCCACCTGATGGTAAGTGGTTGCTGCGGCCCATAGACATCTACATCTATCCTCAATTACAAGTCAAAATGTAGATGCGTTGTCACCCGTGAGGACTAAGACGGAATGCCTCATTTCCAGTAAAAAGGGCCTCCGGCCACCTGCACTCACCAAGCGAAACGCAGAGGTAAATCTCTACTTCACGCTGGTTTTCTGTGAGTTCGTGGTACCACCCCGGTTCGAACCGGCCCATCCGTGTGACAGCAAAAGCTGCCGCGTGGCTCTACTACAAGAATCAATAGAATCACTTTATTTACCTATCCTCACTCAGCGCAGGCCTGGTGGAAACGGATCAGCGAAGCGAGGTTTTTCTACATACAAAACAAGGGAAGGACGTGTGCGAGGTATGTGTGCGAGGGATGTGTTGCGAGGGTTGTGTGCTAGGGAAAGACGCAAGAAGCAACGGGCAGTGGAGCGCGCGTTCCGACCCTCCACACTTCGCCACGCTCGCATCTGAAACGAGCCCGTTACACATCCTCGCACCACTCATCTGCGCACCGTTTCACAGCGTCGCTACGCATCCTAGCACCGCTCAGCGGCCTTGCACATCTCTGGTGGTAACGCTCACACCGTGCCACAGCCACGCACGTCTCTCATCTCTCGTCACGTCGCACATCTCTAGTGTAAACGCAGCCTTATGGTATTGATCGTGGTTATCAGGTGTGTAGAGCTATCTGTCTCGAATAAAAATTTTACTGCAGTGACATCTGGAGCACAACATATGAATAGAATACTGTTTTATTAAAATGCTAGTATTTTACCAGCAATTTCGTCCTTGAGTAACTTGTAAATCATTAATAATATATCTTTTTATAGGATAACGGTAATAACTATTTAATAATAATTCTTTGAATTACTGGATTAAAGAATGAAATAAATAATAAATTATATTACCAGATATAATATACACATATAATAATATGAAAAATTACTAACATCGTAATATATATATATATATATATATATATATATATATAATATATATATATATATATATATATATGTACATAATATAAAATAAATTATATTATTTAAGACTGATTGCAAACAATTAATTACTGCCTAAAAAAACTACACTGATAATAATAATTAAATTTGTTTTAAACAATTAGAATTGATATATGCCCCTAAATCAAAAAGATGTCAGATATACCAATTTTCAATTAATCGGGACAAGTTTCAGAAGTTTTTGAGAGTAATTCACAACAATTGGACTACCTATTAGTCTTACTTTGTGCAAGTAGTTAAAGCAAGCAAGCAAGTTGGTTGGATCCTGGTTCAGCACCTTAACAATGCCCTCATCGAAAACTTACCCTAGAAAGTGATGGTCACTGTTTGGTGGTGTAACGCCGGTGTGATATTCACAGCTTCTTACCAGACGGGGTGAGCTGGCTCTCCATTATTGCAGATACGTACTGTAAAAAACTGCTGTGACGTTGCTCCTGCACAACAACGCGAGACCTCATACTGCACAACACACTGTCTCAAAGTTATAAGAGCTGGGTTTGAAGCTCTCTGTCATCCGCCGTTCTCACCAGACCTTGCGCCTACAGACTTCTACTTTTTCCAGAATTAGGATAATTTTTTGGCGGGAAAAAAATTAGTACCCGAGAAGTAGTAGAAAATGCCTTTGAAGAATGTGCAGCTGAGTTCTTTAAGAAAGGCATTAATAAACTGCCACTGCGTTAGCAAAGATGCGTCAATTGCATGGGTGATTACTTTCACTAAACGAAATAAAAAATTATAGAAAAAAATACGTTATTTAATAAATACGGTAATTTCATAGGTTAAGACATAATATAGCCCAGATCACTGATTTTGATCTCTATCTGTTTATGAGGTTTCATCACAGTCGGTTTAGCCATTCCGTAGATTGGCCCAGATAGACAGACGAAGTGACAAACATTGGAGAAATGGTCATTTACGTTTTAATAGCGTACAAGTAATCCTCCGTCCTCAATGGAAGACATTTATTTCAGTATTACGAACAGTACCGTCAATTTTATTTATATGTAATGATTATAATATCGTTGTTATACTCATACTGTACATAAACCTTTTACAAACATTTACATTTTACCCGCTAATCTATCCAGCGGTCTGCGTCTCTTTCTTCTTGCGGGAGGGCTTTAACTTTAAACTTTTTTTTATTCCATTGTTAATATGTGCATGCAACATGCTCAAGGAAAAGATTTCGTTAATCCTCTTCTAGGCAACGCACGTATCTTTACGTACACAAATACTAATAATACAATTACAGTAAATAACAAGCAATGATGACAACGTCCAGTTGACCCTTGTCAAACTAACCCGTACGCTGCGGGAAAATCCACATTAATCCTGCCATTATTTCAGAACTTCACGTCTGGGCTCACGAGTTGTTTTATTGATATATATCGTAAACCAACCATTTATTTATAAAGGGCTGACAGACCGTGCTTATTGTACTTACATATTTTATTTATTTAACTGATTTTACTATATTATATGCGAAGGGTTTCGCTTTCATACTTGTCTTAAGTGAAACAAGTACATCTGCCAATTTTTTTAACTTATACGTGCTTGACTACAATCCTATCTGGTGGTAAATGGTGATAAAGCCCGAGTAAATTGCATTGTCTTAGCGTAACTAAAGCCTACTCACTCTTGTATTGAAGATGCCCAGAGTGTAATAGGACGAAAAAACAGGCACCGGCAGATTATTCTTGCTGTAAGCATTACGAAAGGCGAAGCAAACCGTTTGGTTCGAATGCATGGAAAGTCGAAAACAAACAAAGGCCCGACGTCAGATGGTGGAAAGGGTAGGGGAGAATTAAGGCATGAATTTTTTAATGAATAAGGTTGCTAAAGGAGCACTCAGTCCACCTGATAATAAGAGAATACTGTGGCCTATAAACATCTACATTTTTATACTCAATTGAGAATGAAAATGCACATGCTTTATTACCCCTGAGGACTAAGATGGAATGCCTCGTATTCAGTAAAACTCTTCTCCGGTTCTTCAACCTCAACATACGAAACAGCAATATTAAGCTCCTATTTTACGCTGGTATTCTGTGAGTTCTTTTTGTGAATTCCTGCACACTATACAATACCAATACTATACCTAAATTAAGATAATGTTGCAAGTTGCAACTGTCGCAAATATAAATTACCAACATATTATATACCTAGGGAACAGAAGTAACATTTTTATGTGCATTATGTCGTCATCCGGTGTAGTGTTATGCTACTTACATATCATTTTACATTATTTTTCCATTCTGTTTTTGATTTTCTGCATTCATGTTTTGCATCACTTTATACTATTTTTCTATTCTGTTTTTGATTTTCTGCATTTATATTTTGCATCACCTTTATTACCATAGGATCCTGTAACGTTTTTACATAATAACAAATCATTTTCACTTCGTATTTTCACACTATCTAGCACTTTTAAAATCGCTGTCAATGGAGTCTTACCTTTTTCGGTCTTTTATTGAATTCTCTGTAACTCTACAATTTCAGGCTTCGTGCGCGCTGCCGCGCATTAGTTTTTCCTATATGAATAATATCTCATTTCTTACTTAAATGTAATGGTTTTCCAATTATATACCTAAAACCAAAAATTTATATTTCTGACAACCATTATTTATATGGTTGTTATGGTAACTTTTATTCAAATTCGTCACTGGTGTGTTGTTCCTAATTTAATATTTTCACATAAATACTCTATGGCTATAGGTCATTTACAATAAATTTCCTTTTAATTTAAATAATTTCTCGTTCTCTCTAAAAAGGTATAAAAGCCGAACAATTGGAGAATACAGAAAAGAGTCCCGCTTCAGTTCTCAAACAAAGAAGCATCTACTAAAAGCCTTATCCCGGGGCCGCATTGCCCCGGGATCCTGCAAGCCTCCATCTACACGTGAAGTCGTCGGCGAACTCTACTTCAAGCACGGGGCCACACTACTCCGGGCGCTACGACTGCTTGCTCCAGGCGCTGAGTGCACCTACTGCCGCTCTACCTTCGGGCGCTACGACTGCTTGCTCCAGGCGCCGAGTGCACCTACTGCCTGCGCTACCTTTGGGCGCTGCGACTGCTTGCTCCGAGTGATGAGCGCACCTACCCCAGGCGCTACGTGCGCCGGCTCCGGACGCTTCGTGTGCCCAGTCCAGGCGCTGCGTGCCGTCGCCGCTAAGAAACCTCAAGCTCCGCGTGTGCCTACTTCTACAAAACAGCGTGTCACTTCAACCTTTAGGCTCCACTATAATACTATATTCTCCTATTCTCCTATCTTTATTTTTTTTAATCTAATTGTAATCTCATTTCATCCATCACCATCATATTTAATTTTTTTATAAAATTGTAAATAACCTTTTAAAACTTTAAATATATTATTTTATTGGTCTACTTTTGTTGTTTTGTTGTTCTTAGGTTAGGTTCTATATTTTTTTTAATTGTCGCTTCACGACACCTGCCGTTAGAATTAGGATGATCGTAATCGACCTGTGCATTTCATGGTACGCTGCCAATTCATGACAAATATAAATAGGTAAATTCATAACTGTGGCTTGTTAGAAAACGAAATCACCTATAAAAATATTCCAAATTAATTAGCTAGACTCACATAATAAAATAAAATGATGTGTCACGTAATAAAATAAGAGGGTGTTGTAGCCCATAGACATCTACATTTTATCCTCAATTAAAAATTAAACTGCAGATGTGACTAAGATGGTATGCCTCGTTTCCAGTAAAAAGGGTCTCCGATTCTCTACACTCAACATACAAAGTACAGCAGCATTAAGCTGCTTTTTTACGTTGGCAATCTGTGAGAGCGTGGTCCTTCCCCGGTCGAAACGACCCATTCGTCCTACAATCATAATATAACTGCAGCATACCACGTACATTGTTTATTTGTTTGTTGAAAATCTGTGTAAGGAATGCAGACATTCTCTTTAAATGCCAACCTCGCCTGCACGCAATGCTTCCAGGTGATTGACGGACGGGGCGAGGTTCGTCGACACAAGACATTCTGACTGTGACGGCAGGAAGTCCATTCAAAATCGATTGCGGGACGAAACGTCAGCAAAAAGATTTACCAGTCCGAAAAAAAGTTTTGTTCAATTCACAAGAATCTAAGAAATCATTTTTATTTTGATAATTTAGGCTACTGATAATATAATGATAATACTCCAAAAATATTATGCCCCATCATTTTATATAACATTAAAAACGTCCTCCATATTTTGATATTACGTTCACGGAGGACAGTCTCAACGAATACTAGTCATTAGCGTAAGGACATGGTTATGGCGCCAGAATGTATGCGGTAAGAACAGGTGCACTCTCTATAACCTCACTCTCATAGTCCGATGTGACAGCTGTCCTACACGACCGTAGAGAGGTCAGGTGCAGGACCAACTTTTTTTTACGTGCTATCCGTGGCACGGAATGATACACCGACAACGTCCTAGCTCTGAGCTGCGAGTGATAATTTCGTGATAGAACAACCTAATAACTAATTTTGGCCCACCTCAGATCTGAACCCGGGACCACATGGTCGGCAGTCGCGCTTTCTACCAGTAGACTAACGAGGTCACCTAATACTATAATAACTTATTTTTACTACTACTACTAACTATTGAACTACTTTAACTATTTAAAAAAATTATACAGTGTCTTACGGACAAATACTAAATTCAGGAGCGTTTGACTAATTGGTTATAAGTCATAAAACGAACGGCGTCTGTTTATTTTCATCCAAACAAATATCATATTTCTTTGGAAATCTTTATATAATATTTAAAGATGTTCCTACGAATCTATTTATTTATTTATTTTAAAGGACATCCTACAGTAGTTACATTATATACTATTTATTGTTGTCTATCTTTGAATTACACATTATGCTTATTGAACTACAGATTACAGGTTGTCACCACATGCTTAAATTTAATGAAAAAAAGTACAAAAATTAAAGATAAGGGGCAATATATATAACAGCTGTGCCCCGCGGTTTCACCCGCGTCATCACGTGTCCGAGGTGCGCGACATGACCTAGTTCAAGCATTCTATAACGGCTAGGGTTTAAGCAATGTTCGCGCGCCCATTCAAGTATTGAATTATTTTAATTTTACATCATCTCTTAAACTATGCGTCCAAATAACATGGTATAAAGAACAAAGTTTATCTTCATAAAATTGTCTTGATGATGAAGTAACTTTCGTTCGTAAAGATAAATAGGCTATGCCTAATAATAACGTTCATAAATCACTTTTAAATTTTCAATATTTTTTTGTCACAAAATACCAAATTATGGCTTATTTATAAGAAATAGACATATGGTATCGTGAACTTTTTTTTAGACGAAGTAAAGGTCTATATTTTTCTAGAACATTGTATTTACGTTTCCCTAACGATAACACCAGCGTACGCGGATAAATCATTTCGGGAATGCTTTTTCTTCTGACTTGCTTAACAAATATCCATATTTAAGGCTAGCTGAGTAATATAGCTTAATGATAGATAGCCTATACTATTCCACGTGAGTCTGGCTATAATATACAAAAATAATTTTTTAAATCGGACTGGTAGTTCCAGAGATTAGCGCGTTTAAACAAACAAAAAAACAAAAAACTCTTCTGCTTTATTATATTATAGAATAGATAAATAAATAAAATACATAACAGAAGTGCATTACTCACTAATAATATTTTTTCTTTTATAATTATGTAAGGTGTCATTAAAAATGTCGAGATCTGTGTCATCAGTTGATTTTATATTATAGGTACGTGTCAAACGGGAAATTGGTGAATTTTTTCCTTGATTACTTTTATGTTTACGTACTTTAAGTATTCCAATTGGATGACGAGGCAGTCGTGTTTATGGAAAATTTATTAAGCAGATTTGGGCAGTCTATAGCATTATTAAATAGTTTATATAAGAATGTCATATTTAGCAGTGAGAATCTTAATTCTAAGGAATGCATATTAAAAATCTTAAGCCTTTGTGTATAAGATGTCCAGCGCGATAACTGACATCGATATGCCAAATGTCTGGTTAATCGTTTCTGTAAACGTTCTATTCGCTGTATGTGAGTAATGTAATAAGGTGACCATACTGTACTACAGTATTCTAGCTTACTTCTTACTAAGCAATTGTACATTGTTATGATTGTTCCGGTGTTCTTGAACTCCTTGTCACTTCTTATGACAAAACCGAGTGCTATTGGCTGCAATTAAGGTGTTGTTAATATAGGGTACGAAGCTAAGGTGACTATCTAGCGTGACTCCTAGGTCTCAAATCTCTCCCACTTCGGTCAACTTTTCGTCCTGAATGCTATACACTGATTGGTGTTTGTTTCTTTTTCGAGTGAAATTGATATACCGACATTTAGATGGATTGAAGTGTCATTTATTTGTGTACGCACCACGTAACTAGGCTATTAAGGTCTTTCTGCAACAGTTTTTCATCATTTTTGGTTCTAATAGCTGGAGAAAATTTTAAATAATCAGCATATAAGAGGGCTGTCGAGTTCTTCAAGGATGATGTGATATCATTAAGGAAGAGAGTAAAAAATAATGGCCCCAGGTGTGATCCTTGTGGTACTCCTGGTAAGTCTGTAAATGAATAAGATTCATTGCCATCCAATACGACTTTAAGTGTGCGTGCCTCTAGGTATGATTCACACCAAACAAAAAAGGGTTTTGTTATACCAAATTACTTCAATTTACGCAATAGGGTTTGGTGATCGACACTATCAAAGTCCTTCGCAAAATCAATGTAATAAAAATAATGTAATACTTTCTATTTGCAAGCCATTATCAACTGCTTCTGCTAGATTAGAAACATGATCTATAAGATTTGTATTAGTAGATCGTTTTGTTACGAAACTATGTTGATTGTGACTAATAATATGCTTGATATGATTGTACAGGTGAGGATATACTAGTGCCTCAAAGGTCTTCGACAGAATCGAAAGGATGGAGATTGGACGATAGTTGCAGATTAGTTCTTTATTGCCAGCTTTGAAAATAGGAACACTCCTTGCTTCTTTCCATTTTGAGGGAAATATGCCAGTTGTCAAAGAAGTGTTGAAAATGGTAGAAAGAGGTTCAGCTAAGGAACTTGCACATTTGTTAAAAAATATTGATGGGATATTGTCCGGTCCCTTTCCTTTAGTACAATCAAGTCTTTTTAATTTTTAAACTATTGCTTTAAATGTTATTTGGAAGTTCTCCATTTTGGGTAGTACAGCGGAAGTTGGAATTTGTGAGTGGTGGTCAGCGCCGTCACTTTTTACGTAAATTAAAGAAAAGTGTTTTGCGAATAAATCGCGAATTTCTTTTGTGTTGCATGCTTTCTCGTTGCCAAGTTTCATGATAGAAGGAAATGAAGAAGAATTTTTTCGCATGTGTTTAATATGCGCCCAGAAATATTTGGGATTTTTTGATATTTTGTCTTCAATAATTGTAACATATTTTATGTAGCATTTATTTATTATACAATTCACATCTTTTCTTATATATTGAAATTCAATTTGGTCTAGCGGATTGTTGTATTTTTAAATTTGGTATGGTATTTATATTTCAGGTTTAATATGCGAATTAAGCTAGGAGGAAACCACACCCGATAGTTAGAATTACATTTACGTGTCTTGGGTACATAATCTTTTATTATTTTTTGTAGTATAGCGTAAAACTTTTCTAATCCTTCCTTCTATCCTTTTAATCTAATTCTTTTATTCGAATAAAGATAAAAAAAGAAACCGAAGCAGTAGCAATTATTCGAATATATTTTAAATTAAACAAATGCTTTCAAGAAATGACATAGTTTTGTAAAAAATAAAAGTAGATTTTTATCACTATTTTGAATTTAAGGCGAAGTTACTTTACAGTCATCCTTTTCAAACTCAAACTCAAACATTTATTGCTAAACCATAGTGTACACAATATGTTATAAAATAATGTGAGACCAGTGTTATGGACCCTGTTGGGCACGCAATTTATGGGCTAGGAGAGAGGAAGCGTATTTAACTACTTATAAGAATGTCATTGTGGTGTATTGAAATAGAATAATTTCAATACACCATTTTCCAAACTAATTTTACAAATATAGCTGATTTTTTTATTTAAAAAAAGATGACGTCATGAAACATGACAGACAAAGTTCCAATCTAGACCAATCTAGATAAAACTGCCAATAGAAACACGATGTGTTGCATTTTGCTCGATAGCAATTGCAGATTTGAATTTCGTCAATTTAATTCACATTGATACCGATTTTAGAGTAATTACATACATATACGCGCACAGAGAGAACCTAAAATTTTACATAAATTGAGTCAATATACTTGTCTCGCTTTTCCTAATTTTATTTTCAAATAATATATAGGAGCACCAGCTTATTTCCTTGCAAAAAATTAAACTTCCTCCTTCGAGAGAAATCTGGATTCAACCCCACTCACACACCCACTCACACACAGCCTAAAAAATGGCTTAAATCTCATTTCCAAAATTAAAGATATTCGTATTCCTCCTAAATCCATATTGTTATCTTTAGACGTTGATAGTCTTTTCACAAATGTCCCATCCCCTGACTGTTTGCGTATACTCGCAGATCTCTTTGACAAACGTCGTCTACATCCCGGGGAAACAAATGATCTTCTTAACTTCAACTCTCTTTGTATTGTTTCATACAATACAAATACAAACTATTTCCGGTTTAATAACCGTTTCTATCTACAAAAAGAAGGGTTAGCTATGGGGTCCCCTCTAATTCCCCTTATGGCGAACATTTTCATGGATAATTTCGAAAAACAACATATAGTTGTCAATCAAAATATTTTATATTACTATCGATATGTAGACGACATAATTATTTGCTGGACTGGCACAAGGAGACAACTGGATGTTTTCCTCAAGAAAATAAAGAGTCAAGGACAAAATTAAATTTAAACATGAATCGGAACAAGATTGGTCCCTTAATTTTCTCGACTTAACAATAACAAGAAAAGAATAGTCACATGTTTTCGAAATTTATCGAAAGCCAACTCACACTGACACGGTCATTCCCGCATCATCGTATCATCCGTGGCAACATAAAGTAGCCGCTTTTTATTGTAACATTAACAGTTTGTTCATTGTCCCATTAAGTAAAGAAAATGATTTAAAAGAACTTAATATAATTTATCAAATAGCGGTCTCTAACGGTTTTTCAAAAAATCTCATTAACAATTTAATTAAAAAAAAAACAAAAGCATATTGTTCGCAACTCTCTGTACGCGGTTCAACCTCAAAGTGTTCATCAATATGTGAGCAGTTTGACCTACTTAGGCCCCATATCTGAAAAAGTAGCTAATACTCTTCGACAAAACGGCGTTTATGTGGCGTTCAAAACAAACAATTCTCTTAGAAATATCTGTAATAATAAAGATAAGTTGGATATTCGTCAAAAATCAGGTGTTCACAAACTTGTTTGTGACGAATGCCACGCCATTTACGTGGGTCAAACTGGTCGCAATTTCGAGACACGTTATAAAGAGCATTTAGCTGCGTACAGGAATTGCAATTCCGATAAATCCCATTTTGCCAAACATCTTTTAGACACTGGACACAACCTAGCCAACGACCACTCCTGTAAAGTCTTACATACGTGTAATAAAGGGCTGCGGCTGTGTGTGCTGAAACAGTTAGAGATATTAAAAAATAATAACGGTAATGTTGCACTGCTGAATGAACAAAGAAATGTTACTAACTCACCTCTCTTAAATATATTTAAGCCTGATCTCTTATAATAGAGAGCCTCGCAATATGGTCGTTTGTAACCCTCACGGTGATCGGCGATTGGTTGCGTGGTTGGAGGGTAGACGGGCATTGCGCGACGATTTTTTTTTTATTTTTACAAACGGCTGCGCAAGTGCGACGGTGATTGGTCGCATGTTTTATCGCATGACGCAGTCGCTCTCGTATAGAGCGGTTGCGTCAGCGGTCTGTATAAATAGCAGTTATTTTGGCTCGCCGCTCACTTAGCGGTTAACTACCGTAGAGTCTATATCACCTGAGGATGCCTCGTGTAGAGGCGAAACACCTATCGTATTGTCGTCAGTGGTGTGTCTTGCCTAGTGTAGTGGTGTTGGGAGTAGCGGTGCTGGGATTAGTGGTGACGGAGATAGTGCACGCAATTGAGGGAGGGCGGGAGGTGCTCTTCATACTAGGTAAGACACATCATTTTATTTTATAATGCGGATATTAGCGAAGAAAAAAATTTTTTAAAAGCTTTTATACCAAACATTCTTCGTAAATTGTTTTATCTTACCCTTCTATTGCTTTTATCTCATTTTTTCATGTTTCCCGCCCTCTCTGGGGACAGCAAAATACTTCCGTATAAATTATCAGGCTACTTATCTGAATTTTGTTTAGATGTTATAGTAAAATTGCTATTGAATTTTGGATAAATGTATATTCATTTTAAGATTTTACAATTTCAACACAATCGAAATGAAAATCGTAAAATCTTAAAATTAAAATATTACGTAAGTTTTTTTGCATTATAGAACACTTATGAAAATATCAATGTAGATGACATGCGTTAATTACTAACCTTTGTGGCTATTTTACTTGTACTTTTGTATTCAACTTGTAAATTGTAAATAAATTTAAAAAAATCTTATTAATAAGCTTATTTGTAATTACAAATCACAAGTAAGATATTATTTTAAATGCACAATTTGTGCAAACCTAAAAGCTCATCAATCCATTGTATTAGTTGGAATTAAAGTTTCTTAAAGGGTTAATAATGAAATAATTCGAAGGTTTAGATACGTAAAAATAATTATTGCGGGATGAGTGACAAGGCACTCATCCCGCAATATCATTCATAATATCATTCGCCGTGTAGTGGCGGTCAAGAATATCCACTACCCCATATCCTCCCGTGGGTGTCGTAAAAGGCGACAAAGGGAAACAGGCGGGAGATGGGCAGCAGCATCTTCCTGATAATAGCCAAAATTATAATAAAAAAACTGCGGTTGCCAACCCGCTCGCCAAGCGTGGCAACTATGGCAAATACCCCCCAATGACAAGAGTAACAAAGAGACGGCCCCCAGTCCCCGGCGGCTCCGCTATTCCTGGCTACGGTGGCGACCATGGTAACGGCGGGGCAGGGGGTGCTAAGAATCTCCGGTGGAGGTTCGGTTGCCACCTAAAACGACTCGACCTGGCAACATACAACGCACGCACCCTGAGGACTGACGAGAAGATCGTGGAGCTGGAAGAAGAGATAGACAAGTTGCGCTGGCATATTATAGGATTATCCGAAGTCCGAAGAGAGGGGGAGGACACGGTAATCCTCGAATCCGGCAACTTGCTCTATCACCGGGAGGGCGACCATCTGTCCCAAGGAGGTGTCGGATTTATCGTCCACAAGTCTCTCGTTAACAACGTTGTAAAGATCGGGAGTGTGTCGACGAGGGTATTACTTTACTATACTTCATTAAATCAGGAAACACACCAGAATCGATACAAGTATTAAAAATAATAGCAAGATGAGGTGCAATTAAATCTATTATGGACGCAATAACTGTAACGGAAATCCCCCACAAATCTGCGGTCTTCTTTACATCAATGGTTTTGAAGTATTTTACATAACATCTTGCGATAATACTTTTTCAAATCTAAATTCTTTTAAACAGGTGTTAACATTCTGTTTGAGTTATGACTCGGCGACAGTTGGAGAAGTATTCAATGACTCGGTTGTCAAGATAGGAATATCAGTGAAATATTTCTCAAACACCACTGCGACTTCTTGATTTGATTTAGTCAATTTAGTTTGAGTTACGAGGTTTGTCTTTACCGGTTTCATTGTTAATTATACTCCACTGATGAATGATGATACTATAATATTCAATATTCGAAATGAATATATTAGAAATTTATGCTTATTAATGCATTTTAATTGTATAAAATATAATTTCTGTGATATTAACAAATGTTTTTATATATTGTATTTAATTATTATTTATTAATAATTATTATTAGCCGTCGCAATATGCAGAAGAAACAGCGTTGGTGATAGCACGCAGAAAATAATTAGTTTATATTAGAACAGAATACATCACAGCGTCTTAGACGATCATAAAGTATAAATTTTTCTCATAATAAGCTAACCTGTTACTTCCTTACGGAACATCAGAAAAATGCGCAGAGACAATATTATTTTAGAAAATTACATTAAATTCATAAAGGGCCTGCGCTCACAGACAGCACGGCATGGCACGGCGCGGCGTGTCAAAAGTTTTTTTTCGTGAACAAAAGATTTTTCGATCTTTTATTAATGACATTAGCACTGAGATTCCTTTATTTTAACATGAATAGATCGAAACTTCTCGCCTGACACGCTGCGACATGCTGCGGCACGTCGCGGCATTCCATGGGATGCTGCGGCGATCATGTTGTGAAAGGAATGTTATTGCTAAGTAATTGAACCAAATGAATCTCACCCGTTGCGGCGGCAATCTCTACGACTCGCGCGAGCGCCTGATACACGAGCGTGTCTGGACATGTTTGGCATGCCGCGGGATGCCACAGGATCTTTCGGCATTTTTTTTTTTTTTTATAGTAGAGGGGGCAAACGAGCATGCGGCTCACCTGATGGTAAGTGACTACCGCCGCCCATGAATAACTGCAACACCAGGGAGGGAATTGCAGATGCGTTGCCGGCCTTTTAAAAAGGAGTACGCTCTTTTCTTGAAGGTCCCTAAGTCGTATCGGTCCGGAAAAATCGCTGATGGTAATCGATTCCACAAGGAAGTCGTGCGAGGAAGAAAACATCTTCTAAATCGCACAGTGGTGGACCGCCAATCATCCAGATGGTGTGGATGGTATCGGGAGTTCTGTCGCGATGTGCGTTCGTGAAATTTGGCGGCTGGGATTAATCCGAACAATTCCTCAGAGCACTCCCCATGGTAGATGCGAAAGAAAATGCAAAGAGATGCAACATCTCTTCGCAGCGCCAATGAGTCGAGCCGATCGGAAAGAACTCGGTCGTCGACGATTCGAGCCGCTCTGCGCTGGATGCGGTCAAGTGGAAGGAGCTGGCACTGGGGAGCCCCTGCCCAGAGATGGGAACAGTATTCCATGTGAGGCCGAACCTGCGCCTTGTAAAGTTGCAGGCGGTGTGCCGGCATGAAATACTGTCCCGCTCTGCTGAGCACGCCAAGCTTTTTAGAGGCCAATTTGGCCTTCACTTCCAAATGACCACGAAACTGCACGTCACTCGATATGTCGACGCCGAGGATTCCGATACTGGCTGAGGCAACCAGGGGAGTGCCTTGAAACTGAGGAGATACGACAAAGGGGTTCTTTTTAGCGGTAAACGCGCAAACTTGTGTCTTCTGAGGATTAAACTGGACTAGATTTAGTCGCCCCCAGTTCGAGACTTTGTCCAGCAAAGACTCGACTTCAGACACAAGTTTGTTCCGGTACTCGGAGACGTTTCCCCGAGAAATATTAGCACGGCCGGTGTATAGAGCATCACCAGTGCTGTCATCCGCATAGCAATGAATGTTACCAGTTAGCAACATATCATTGATATGCAGAAGAAACAGCGTTAGTGATAGCACACAGCCTTGTGGAACACCAGCGTTAATAGGCTTGTAGTCAGAACATGCACCGTCTACAACAACCTTGATGCTCCGATCTGCAAGGAAGCTGGTGATCCAATTGCACAATTTCTCGGGAAGCCCATAGGAAGGGAGCTTCGAGAGAAGCGCTTTGTGCCAAACCCGATCGAAGGCCTTCGCAATGTCCAGACTAACGGCCAACGCCTCCCCCTTGGACTCTACTGCCTCCGCCCATCTATGGGTCAGGTAGACCAGAAGATCACCAGCTGATCGACCCCCACGAAAACCGTATTGGCGGTCACTAATCAGCTGGTGATCCTCAAGGTACCGGATGAGCTGGCAGTTGATAATGGATTCCATTATTTTGGAGAACAAGGAGGTGATCGCGATAGGCCTATAGTTGGACGGGTCTGAGCGGTCGCCTTTTTTAGGGATCGGGTGGACAAAAGCTGTCTTCCATGAATTCGGGACTACGCCTTGGGAGTAGGAGTACCGAAAAAGACGCGTTAGGACCGGTGCCAACTCCGGAGCACACGTCCTCAGCACAATTGGGGGGATTCCGTCAGGCCCACTCGACTTCTGGATGTCCAGGGAGAGAAGTGCTTTGCGAACCGAGCGCTGTGAGAACAGCACATCCGGCATAGAGCACTCACACCGCGGGATGGTCGGCGGTGTTTTCCCCCCGTCATCAAGAGTCGAGTTGGACGCAAAAAGGGAGCCTAAAAGGTCGGCTTTGTCTTTTGCGTCATGGGCCAGTGAGTCGTCCTCCCTGTGCAGAGATGGTAGTGATGGCTTACAGAAATTCCCTTGGACAGCCTTGGCGAGAGACCAGAATGCACGAGTTCCCGAAGGAAGGCGAACTAGTTTCTCGCCAATTCTGCCTATGTGCTCTGACTTTGCTTTGGCAATAACTCTTTTGAAGGACCTGGAGGCGAAGTTATACTTCTTTTTAAGTGTGCTGGTGTTTACATCCCGAGTCGCCGAAGCCGCAGTCCAGGCTTGATAACACTCCTGCTTACTGCGTAATGCAGTTTTACAGGAGCGACCAAACCAAGGCTGAGATCTGCCTCCGATGGGTACCACAGATGATGGAATAAATAGTTCCATTCCCTGTAGCACCACATCAGTGACAGAGTCAGCAACAGCGCTGGGATCATCCGGCGAGAAGCAAACCCGCCCCCATGGGTAGGATGCAAAGAAAGACCGCATTCCGTCCCAATCCGCCGACCTGTAATGCCAAACACGGCGGCAACCTGCAGAACGCAACCGCGAAGGGAGCGTGAGTGGCACCATACTCCGGATCAAACAGTGGTCCGAAGAGCCGAGAGGGGCATCGACGGAAACCTGATATCCGTCCGGATGAGAGGTCAGCAGAAGGTCCAACAGGGAAGGTGTATGATCCTCCACATCTGGAATCCGCGTAGGCGAAGTAACCAGTTGTGTCAGACCATATGCCAAGGCAAAGTCATAAACAGATCTCCCCGCATGATCGGTTAAACGTGAACCGAGCCATTCGGCATGGTGGGCGTTAAAATCGGCATGATGCGAGATGCCACAGGTATCCTTCGGCATACCGAAACGTGCCTTGCCACGCTGTGCCATGCGTGCCATCTGTGATCTAACCCTCTTTTACTGGTAATGAGTATGTATATACGAGATAATATATGGATAAATGTAGGTGCTATGGGCCAAAGTATTCATTTACCTTCAGGTGGACTGTGTGTTTGTTCGTCACTCCTATTCTGTGATTATTTTATTTTAGAATAGAATATAATATCATTGCATCTTACACAATCAAAAAGTAATTATTTTTCTGATAATAAGCAAACCTGTTACTTCCTTTTTGAACATCAGGGACATGCAAAAAAGAGACAATATAATTTCAGTACGAGAAAATTACATTAAATTCTTTAACACGTCATTGTAAAATGTTTAGAATAACGTACTAGAATGGAACGTCTTACTACATTTCCAGCCTATTTAAATAACGTTCTCAAAATAACCTTATTGCAATAGATTATGGTTAAATTTCACATGGAGCTATAGACTGCGAATTCGGGCTCAGCTTACTTTTAAAGTGCAGCTGCCAACGGAGATTGAACTTAAAATAATAATAATAAAGATAGAAATACCGATTCAGTTTTAGATTTCATTTATTAACACATCCAATTCATAAGTACACAAACACTGGTACTCTGTGAAAGCTATGTTTGAAAAGTAATAAAATTGCAATATGTTATCTGACCACCGGAGAGGTAAAGTTATTAGGCAAATTTGACAGACAAAAAAAAGAAGAGAGAAGGGAGACAAAAACATAAAGTCGTATACTTTAACTAATTTATTAAGAAGAATAGCAAACAAGTTTTGGCCATAATTAGAAACACTTCGAAAAATCACCTTAAAGTAACTAACTACACTACACAAAACTAAAATTGAATAAAACATTTACTATAATATCAACTGTCAAAATGTCATCGATAAAGCAGCGTCCTTTTGACTCTTTATTAATTGACTGAGGAAGAGCTATCGTATCACAGAACTATCTATGCAAACAAGGCTATAGTTTTTGAGTTATAAGAAATTGACTGTAATAACCGCATGACCATATAACCCTCAAGTACCTTACACCTTTTGAGATTCAAAGCGTTTTTTAAGTCATTCCATCTCAGTCCTCGGGGACGACATCTGCATTTTGATTTCTAATCGATGATGGAATATGTGCTTGTTATTCTCTCTTACTTCTGTTATCAAATAGATAAAAACCAAAGTATTTTCTCTCAGATGGAGGAGGCCTGTGTCCAGCATTGAGATATGTAGGCTATTAAAATACTTTTAAAATGATTTTGTACGTTGACTGGATCATTATTTGAGTGTTTGCGAGCGTGACTTTTTAATTTGCCCTGAAACTGAACTGTGAAACAAACTTACAGTTCACTTGATCGTAAACAAAGGAGGTCACAAATGCATTGTTACCTCTAGGACTAAGATCGAATGCCTTACAGCCTGTACCTATAAAAAAAAACTAAGAAACTTCAAACTAGAACACAGGAGTGGAAACACTGCTATTTGGCGCCAGAATAGGCATAAAAGTACCTACCCATACTAACTCTGAGGCAGAAATGGACACTTACCAGTAACGCGACAGCTGACCATGTGATCCCAGTCCAGGCTAAAAACTAGTAATTTGTTCATCGTTCATTCTTTTTTTGATTTTAGAAAATGTTACCTCCATACTAGGATTTTTTCTTGTGTAATTTATCTATGTAAACTGCCCCGCTATATAAGAGAAAATCATGGAATATGGAGGTAACATTTTATCTTATTATTTTTTATTTATTTACCGGAAGTCTTTCCGGACCCAGAACAATTATTTGTAGGCCATACAAATACTTGTTCCGTGCAGAATTCGAACCCGCGGCCCCTATTGCTGGAACTTACTTCTAAACCACTGCGCTAAGGAGCCGTCTGGGTCTTTCAATCAAGAAATTCTCACTAAAATACCTTATTAATAAAGAAATTTATTATATCACAACCATAAACTGATTCTATTATATCTTTGTCAATATGTATTATTGAAATATATTCGTCAATATTTTTCTTATTCAAATATTTACGTCACATACACCAATGCTTCTTATGAGTTCAAATTGAATTCCACATCGTTACTGGTTTGTGCGCTCCAATGACCTGTGAATAGTATTGAGGGGTTTGTTGAAATGTAAGAGGCGAGATAGAGGGAGAGGGAGGATACACTCGCCTAACTCAAGTACTCGAGTGAATCTAGTTCGATTCTCGCCGTCACCACTTAAATTATTGATTGCAATTTAAGTACTCGTTCCATACTCTTGCCAGTGAAGAAAAACATAGTGAGGAGACCTGCATGATCGAGGACATTTTTTTAAAGAATAAGGGTGGCAAACGAGCACACAATCCACCTGATGGTAAGTGGATGCTGTGGTCCATAGACATCTGCATCTATTTCCATTAAGAATCAAAACGCAGATGCGTTTTAACCCCTGAGGACTAAGAATGTCTCATTACCAGTAAAGAGAGCCTACGGTTCTCTACACTCACTATACGAAACACAGCAGCATTATGTTGGTATTTTACGCTGGTTGGTACAAATGGGTCGGCTCGATTGGGAAAGGACCGTGTTCTCACAGAATACCAACTCCTTTTTTTACTACTAAGCCTTTTATTTTCGAACGTGATATTCCATCCTATTTTCACAGAGATCATAGCTTTAATTATCACATCTGTAATATAATTGATTTTCCTAAGATTGCTATATTTTTTTTATAGGATAGGGTGACAAACGAGCACACAGTCCACCTGATGGTAAGTGGTTGCTGTGGCCCATAGACACATCTACATTTATCCTCGCTTGCGAATCAAAATGCAGATGCATTGTCACCCGTGAGGACTAAGATGGAATGCCTCTTTTCCAGTAAAAAGGGTCTCCGGTTCTCTACACTCACCATACGAAACACAGCAGTGTTTAGCTGCTATTTGACGCTGGTATTCTGTGAGAGCGTGGTCCTTCCCCGGTCGAGCCGACCCATTCGTGCTACAACTATACCACTAATATAGCTGCAGCATTGCTCTACCACGTATAAAATAATAAAATAAAATGTCCTATGAATCCTCCATTTAATGAGAGAGATCCATTATTACGTGGATTTCTCATATATCGATGAAGAGAAGATAACAAGATTATAAGTTTGATTAGGCGAAGATATGTATTCCCAGATTAATCACTTTTTTGTACACGAGAGGCTCTAATTGAGTTGTCCCTTGTCATGAATTATATTACACATAATAGGGCCACGAAAAGAGTGAGTTGTTTTCTAATAAATAAACAAGTTATTAAAATACACATAACATTCCTTTCACAGTACTTTTACGTGGTAGCTATACTGGTACTATTATGATTGTAGCATATTATTATCATTGCTAAATAAAATATCATTTCGTATGGTGAGTGTAGAGGACCGGCGACCCTTTTTTATTGGAAACGATGTATTCCATCTAAGTCCTCAGAAGTAACAACGCCCCTACATTTTGATTCTCAATCGAAGACACATGTTGATTTCTACGGGCCACAACATTCACATACGATCAGGTGGACTGTGTACTCGTTTATCACCCTTGTTCTATACGAGTAGAGTAAAAATCCAAACTGCAAATATACACAAAAAAAAACAACACAAACTACGAAGGCCAGCGCTGGAGGATCGAAAAAGAAATCGTCAAAGAAATAAAAAATAAAACTAATTAAATTAAAGGAAAAGAATTACAAACTATGCCTAAAACTAAGTTTTATTTTAATACTATAAGGGTGACAAACGAGCACACAGTCCACCTGATGGTAAATGGATGCTTATAAGCCTATAGCCATTTACATCTATCTTCGATTAAGAATCAAAATGCAGATGCGTAGCCACCCCTGAGGACATAAATAGAGTGCCTCGTTTCCAGTCAAAAAGGTCTCCGGTTCTCTACACTCATCATACGAAACACAGCAGCATTAAGCTGCTATTTTACGCTGGTATTCTGTGAGAGCGTGGTCCCACCCCAGTCCAGCCGACCCATTTGTACTACAACCATAATATAACTGCAGCATGGCTCTACCACGTAAAAAAGTGACCTGATCGAGGTTGGATACATAGTAAGGATGAAGACGGTGAATCGATGTCCGGTGGCTTGGTCACGTTGGCGATTCACGTACCGCAGTGTCAGCGTTTCCGTGGTTTTGTAATATTTCCGTCGATGTTAGGATTCTGTTGTCAACGATACCCACACTTATGTTCATCGCTTTTTTATGTGATTTCAATTGTTCCTCTTTCTATAGTCTGTGGAGTGTATATCAAGGCAAAAAAGCGTTTATTTTATATTTTGTATATGAGATATGTGTTTTAATTTGTAGTTAAATGTAAAGGTCAAATACAGCTGGAAGAATATATAACCATACAAATTTAATAAATTACGGTTAGAATTTCGACCTCTAGGCGACCACTAGTTTTTAAAATCATCATCATCATCATCACCATTACAGCCTTTCATAAGTCCACTGCTGAACATAGGCCTCCCCAAGGAATGCCACAAAGCACGGTCCCGAGCCACCTGCATCCATCAACTTCCTGCATGTCTTACCAGGTCGTCACTCCAGCTCGTGGGGGGTCGCCCTACACTTCGCCTACCGGTACGAGGCTGCCACTCGAGAACCTTTCTTCCCCATCGGTTGTCGGTTCTTCGAGCTATATGGCCGGCCCACTGCCACTTCAGCTTACTAATCCGTTGGGCTATGTCGGTTACTCTAGTTCTACTGCGGATATCCTCATTCCTAAGTTTATCACGCAGAGAAACTCCAAGCAAAGCCCTTTCCATAACGCGATGAGCGACCTTGAGCTTCCTCATACGGCCAGCTGTGAAGGACCACGTCTCAGTTCCGTAAGTCATCAGTGGCAACACGCACTGGTTGTACAATTTCGTTTTAAGGTTTTGAGGTATGTCTGACGAGAAGATGTGTCGTAGCTTCCCGAACGCTGCCCAGCCGAGTTGAATCCGTCGATTGACCTCTCGGTCGAAGTTGGACTTACCTAGTCGGACTATTTGTCCCAGGTAAACATACTCGTCAACAACTTCGAGCTTAGTGTTCCCAACAACTACCGGCATAGGTGTGACATGGACATTAAACATGATCTTTGTTTTGTCCATGTTCTTCTTAAGACCTATCTGTTGGGAGACACTATTGAGGTCATTGAGCATAGTGCTTAGGTCCTCCATCGATTCTGCAATAAGGACTATATCGTCGGCAAATCGAAGTTGAGTGATGTACTCGCCATTGATGTTGATGCTGTATCCTTTCCAGTCTAGAAGCTTGAAAACGTCTTCCAATGCAGCGGTGAAGAGTTTCGGGGATATGACATCACCCTGTCTTACACCTCTCTGCAGTTGGATAGGTTTCGTACTCTGGTTCTGTACTCGGATAGCCACCGTAGCTCTACTATACATACACTTCAGCACCTCGATATACTGACAGTCAACTTGGTACCGCTGAAGGTACTGCAGCACCGCCCAAATTTCGACGGAATCATGGGCTTTCTCATAGTCCACATACGCCAGACATAATGGCAAATTGTACTCTTCGGACTTCTGTACAATTTGCCGAAGGGTATGTATGTGGTCTATGGTGCTAAAGCCCTTTCGGAAACCGGCTTGTTCGGGAGGCTGGAAGTCGTCAAGTCTGCGCGCGAGACGATTCGTAATGACTCTCGAAAACAGCACGTAGACGCGGCTCAGAAGGGAAATTGGTCTGTAGTTCTTCAAGAGAGCGTTGTCACCTTTCTTGAATAACAAGACCACCGCACTTCTGCTCTACGCCTCCGGTGTAATGCCACCATGGAGGACAGAATTAAAGAGCTTCTGAAGGACTTCAAGTACCGGTCTTCCACCCGCTTTCAGAAGCTCCGCTGTAATTCCATCCTCGCCTGGAGCCTTACCGTTTTTAAAGTGCTGGAGAGCCATTCTAATCTCGCTCAGACTGACGTCCGGGATATCTTCGGAATAGTGTCGGATGAGACTCGCTCTTGGATCGTTACTCACACTTGCGTGTGGCTCCAACGATGACGTGTACAGCTGCCCATAGAACCTCTCAATCTCACTCAAAATCTCAGGTGTCCCGGAAACGATGCTGCCACACTCTGCCTTCAGCTTTGACAGTTGGCTGTTTCTGGCAGACAGATCTCTGGCAAAGACTTTGGAGCCTTGGTTCCGCTCGATCGCTTCTTCAATACGAGCTGTATTGAAGTTGTGTAAGTCCCGCCGCATGCATTTGGAGATCTGTCTGTTTAGTTGCCTGTATGCTGTCAAGTGTGTTGAAGAATGAAACTTCATCTCCCGTCTAACAGCCATGAGATTAAGAGTGTGATCGGAGAGTTTTTGTGTTCTTCTGCGGCGGGTCTTGCAGAACTTAGCTCCGACCGCATGGACAGTTTCCACGAGCTTGTCATTCATATCGTCCACTTTATTGCAGTCTTCTAGGCACTGAAAACGGTTTTGTAACTCGAGCTGAAAGGTTTCGGGACTTTGGAACAGAGCACGAGGGGGACGGAGCGTTGACTTCATTAGACGAGACCTCTCCAACTTAACGTTTAGGTTCAGTGTGCCTCTAACCATTCGGTGATCGCTACCAGTTACCTCGCCAGTACCCTCGCGATCACGGAGACATCACTGAACAGTTGTAGTCTGGTCGTCATAATGAAGTCAATTTCATTTTTTGTCGAACCGTCGGGACCCGACCAGGTCCACTTTCTGTGGGGTCGCTTCTGGAAAAAAGAGTTCATCATAAAGAGTCCCTCTTTCTCCATGAAGTCGGCCAGCTGCTGGCCCCTTGGGTTCCGTTGCCCTATTCCAAATTTCCCTACTTTCAGCTTACCGTTCTCTCTTGTGCCTAGTTTTGCATTGAAGTCTCCCATTAACATCGTATATTGGGTTTGGGAGGAATGCATGGCTCTAGGGATATCCTCATACATTTCCTCCACCTCTTCATCGGGGTGTGCCGAGGTTGGTGCGTAAACCTGTATGACCTTTAGCGAATACCGTTTGGTGATTCTGCGTATAAGGTACGCAACTCTCGTCGACTCACTCCCGATCTTTACAACGTTGTTAACGAGAGACTTGTGGACGATAAATCCGACACCTCCTTGGGACAAATGGTCGCCCTCCCGGTGATAGAGCAAGTTACCGGATTCGAGGATTACCGTGTCCTCAACCTCTCTTCGGACTTCGGATAATCCTATAATATGCCAGCGCAACTTGTTTATCTCTTCTTCCAGCTCCACGATCTTCTCGCCAGTCCTCAGGGTGCGTGCGTTGTACGTTACCAGGTCGAGTCGTCTAAGGTGGCATATTATAGGATATAATATTTATAAATTGCTTAAGAAACCTTATTCACTATTTCAACGATGAATAAACTTAATAATAGTCTCTATCGCCCTAACGGGCCTAAAAATCACAGGAAATTGAAAAGACCTCGGCCAGCTATATAATAATCGAATTATGCTAAAAAAAAAGGCTCGAAGTGGCTAAATTTATTGCTCTCTTTATTCTTCTTGGGACCACCTAGTTAGTAGATAGCTAGCTACTAACTGGGTGGTCCTTGGGCAGCTAGTTACACTATCGTAGGACCTAGTTTAATCTCAATTTTTCGCTGTCTAGAAAATTATGTACTTTATGTATTACAAAGAAAAAGATGTCTAAAGATCTCTTAATTTTACTTCAAAAAGGGCTTACCACCTAATTCCTTAATGCTCAATTGTTTTGTTGTAAGAAGACATTGAAGTAAAATATTCATCACCGTTATTACAGCAAAAGCACAACGCTGATATTCTGCCGGACAATAATATCATGTCTATGGAACATATAAGTAAACGTTAAAAAATAAAGAAATCACATATTATATTCTTTATTTTCTGTTACTGTTAAATGAAACGAAAGTACTGAGTATAAGACTAACAAAACAAAAATATAAATACATAAAGTACAAGAACAACAATTATCATAAATATAGAATTAAACTTTAATTTTATTATTATTTCTACCTGGGAATCAGGACGTAAATATTCTAAAATTATATCACCTATATTACGTTATTTTCTGTGACCGGGGAAGGACCACTCTTAAAGAATACCAACTTGAAATAGCTGCTTAAAACTACGGTGTTTCATATGGTGAGTGTAAAGAACCTTTTTACTGAAAACGAGGCATTTCATCTTAGTCCTTAAGGGTTACAACGCATCTGCATTTTGAATCTTAATCAAGGATAGTTGTAGATCTACTTTCCATCAAGTGGACTTTGTGCTCCTTTGTCACTTTTATTTTATAGAAAAGTAACAACTGCCACGTTATATTTAACCTCCCCAATGCCAGCAATCCTTGCAATCGGCTTGACTCACTGGCACTGAAGAGATGTTGCATCTCTTTGTGTATTTTATCGTATCTATCACGGGGAGTGCTCTGAGGAATTGTTCGGACTAATTCCAGCAGCTCAATTTTACCATCGCATTTTGCGATAAAACTCGCGATACCATCGATACCATCTGGATGATAGGCGGTCCACCACTGTGCGAGTTAGAAGAAGTTTTCTTCCTCGCACAACTTCCTTGTGGAATCGATTACCTCCAGCGAATTTTCCGGACCGATACGACTCAGGGACCTTCAAGAAAAGAGCGTACTCCCTTTTAAAAGGCTGGCAACGCATCTCCAATTCTCCTGGAGTTGCAGTTGTTCATGAGCGGCGGTAGTCACTTACCATCAGGTGAGCCACATGCTGGTTTGCTATAAAAAACCTGTCATCTCGCTCAATCCAAGACAATATTAAAGCTTAAGTAATGCTTAAAGCAGGCTAGATATTTTTGAGAAAATTGTTATTATTTAATTATTATTTACTAAAGAGATTTATTTATATTTTATAAGCAAACATCTGGTTCTCCTTAAGCGGTATCCTAGCACTTCTGTACAAATCTCTCCCTAATATATGTACTTATACAACTTTTGGACGTCTACTTTAGGAACTTAAGACGGTGGCTCTAGTATCTTTCTTTCATATCTATATGGTCGGCCTATCACCACTTAAGCTAACTGGATTACTTTGATTTTAATGCGGACTTGATAAAGATTAAAAGTTAAATGAAATTAATTTTTACGGATTTTATCACGTTTAATTTAACTTTTTTACCCCGACGTTTCGGTCACGGGAGTGTTTGACGTCCCGATGCTATAGTTAGCCCGGCTACCTTCAGTTTTTGAATATTAATTTTTGGTCCGATCTACGCAGAATGAGCTTACATTATCTTTAAGTCTTGCAGTGTATGCTTGGATTTGGATTTAATTTTATTAATTATAGAATCCCAAGGAGATGGCAGCATCCACATATCTTCTCTATTGAAATTAGGATGTTTTTTTAATTACAATAGTCTTGCGAAACAGCCTTGGTAGGAATCAGTGTTCTTTTGTGGGGATTTGTGGTCAATCAAATCTAATGTAATGGTGGTGACGATCTTGAACGTGTTCACACACTGCAGACTTCCCGGAAGTCAGTGACTTAAAACACCGATACAACGCTAAAAGTGATGACGCGATAAAATCTGTAAAAATTAGTTTCGTTTAATGTGTAGTCTTCGCGTAAATATAAGTAATCATTACGATTAAAAGTGTTTTGTGACTGCGATATCATCGTATTTATTACAAAAAAAGCTCACTTAATCAAAATAAAATTAAAATTATTTTATCAAACTTACTGTAGGAATAATGAATGAGTACAAACCAGAATATAACAAAATAAATTGCACTATTCCGAAATTATACTGCAAAACAAAATTAATGAATATTGAAAATTGGAGGCCTGTTTATATCGGCGAGTAATAGCAAACATGACCCGAAAACACTGACAATGATAAATTGTGGTTTTCTCGAACGAACCCCGTTATGAGTCAAGGACAAAATGCCGTATTGTTGGGCGGCGTTTTCCTACCGACTTCAATAAGGAAATGGTACTCAATTCGACTGTATGTTTTTTTATGTGTTACCTCGTAACTTTTTACGGATGAACCGATTTCGATGATTTTTTTTTATTTGAAAGCTGGTGCTTCACATGTGGTCCCATATAAATTGATTAAGATTGACCTTGATTAAGGTCTGACCAATAGTTTTTGAGTTATTCTTAATAATTTATATTGAAGTAGGTTTTCCAAAATTTAAAATTATTAAATATATTAATTAGCCGTTTCCAGCTTAATACAAATAAAAGACTGACATTATATGGACTTAAAATAAAACTATTTAATTGTGTATATCTTTAAGTATGATATGATGTGTGAATATACTGTTGTATATTAATCTTTCTAATATATCTTTTGTATTTAATCACCAACGCTAATTTAGATTTTATTTCCTTTTTGGCATTAAACCAACTGAACATATTGTTGATATGATCACTGAATGTAACAGATCATTTAGAAGTATACGTGTGTATAACCAGGTACGTAACTGTACTGTCGGGAAGTGCGGCAACTCTCAGCGTTGTTTATTTTGCTATTTGTCCACCCTCGTGATACCAAAGATTATTCGCACGTAAATCACCTATAACCTGTGTTA
Source organism: Parnassius glacialis (assembly GCA_033319125.1). Lineage (NCBI taxonomy): Eukaryota > Metazoa > Arthropoda > Insecta > Lepidoptera > Papilionidae > Parnassius > Parnassius glacialis. The sequence goes on from JAVANC010000018.1 coordinate 38,616,492, forward strand.
GATAAATAATAGTTTAAAAAGTTTTTATAGTTCTAACAAGGTTTGATTTATATATATTGTTAATTACCCAATACATATTGTGAATTTGAGTGATTTTAGTTCATAAATATTGAATTTGTTGTATAGAATTTGTGTCTATGATTTATGTAGAATAACTCGTCTAAAGCGCTACGTATCGGATCCTAGATACAAAATCTCTCTTGTATTGTACATATTCGCCTTTTGCGACACCTACCGGACAAAATTAGAAGATGGATTTTCTCACACCTCTTATCTATGTGCACGTTTCTAACTACTGGTAAGACTGTTAAGCATGTCGTTCCGAATTCAAAACCCGGGTCGGAACAAAAATTATTTTTGGGGATTTTTCTGTCAACAAATTTTCAACAGCCCGCCAGAGTCAGGACAGTTGTATTATATTTTCTAAGCAGTTAAGAACTTTAAATTTTTGCGGAATTTACTGCAGTGGAAAAAAAGCACAGTCGAAATTCGGTCACGATTATAATCTTTGATGGGAATAACAACCATCTTACAGAATATCTGCGTAAAATAGCAATATTTAATCCTATTTCGTATGATGAGAACCGAAAAACCTCTTTACCGGTAACGAGGCATTCCATCTTAGTCAACAGGGATGACTAAGCATTTACTTTTTTCGATTCTTAATCAAGAATAGATGTAAAAGTCTACGGGCTACAACATTAACTACCATTAGCTGGACTGGGTTTTTGTTAGTCATCCTTACTTCTATTAAATAATCTTCAAAAAACATCATTTTGATCAAAACAAATTTGTTGTTAAAATCCCCTAACGCTACAAAATCACCAGTTAATAACTACAATATAAGGAAAATTACCCCGGCCCATCGAGGGTTGTAACCGCAATACACATATCACTGTCGTATTTAGAACCCTAATTTAAAAACGTAACTTTTGTGGAGAAAAAACCATTTACTTTTAAAATTAAAATAGATTCCAATCTATATCATATTTTAAGTTTAAAAGTTAATGTTGCGATAAATAAATTTTATTTTCTTATCTATTTTACTTTACTTTCATTATTAAAAGGAAATTAAAAAAAATACATTATGGTTATTTTGAAGGTCACAATAAGTAAAGGTTACACATCTGAACAGTGGTAGAGCTACGCAACAGCTTTTGCTGTCGCACCGATGGGCCGGTTCGAACCGGGGTGGTACCACGACCTCACAGAGTACCGGCGTGAAGTAGAGGTTTACTTCTGCGTTGCGCTTGGTGAGTGCATGAGGCCAGAGGTGCAATTCCCCCCCCCCCGCCCCACCCCTATCAACGTGGTAGTGGAATTAAATAAAAGACTACCCCAGGAGGGTACCGGCACCCCTGGAGAATCCCTCGCTGAGTATTCACGATGAAACTACTCCACTCCTGAGCGTGGGTGCTCAGGCTGCCCCGCGTATTCCGCTCGCGAATAATGCTGCTCGGGGCAAGCTGAGCAATACAACCATGGTGACCCCTGTCACGCTATCCGTGAATTTTTGCAACATCAGGGGACTTCATTCCAACCTTAACGCTGTCCATTACCATCTAGAGATGGTGAAGCCGGCCTTGTTCTTTTTAACCGAGACTCAGGTGTCCACTCCGGTTGATATTTCATATCTCTCCTACCCGGGGTACAAATTAGAACATCCCTTTGTGTCCCGAGCTGGAGTTTGCGTATACGTCAGAGAGGACATCTGTTTTCGACGCCTCGGCAGTCTTGAAGGTACGGAACTGTCCATCCTATGGCTGCGCGTAGACAGCGATGACCATCCCAGCGTCTGCGGGTGCCTCTATAGCTGCCATAGCGGTAATGCCGACACAGACCGACTCATCGACCACGTCCAAATTGCTGCAGACTCCGCGCTACAACAGGTCCCATCCGCAGAGATCGTGATACTCGGTGATTTCAACGCCCACCACGCTGAATAACTTGGTTCTCGTTTAACCCATCATGCGAGTATATCTGTCTATGACTTTGCCTTGGCATATGGTCTAACACAACTGGTTAGGTCGCCTACGCGGATCCCAGATGTGTAAGACCATGTACATTCCCACTTTGACCTTCTGCTGACCTCTCATCTGGACGGATATCAGGTCTCCGTTGATGCTCCTCTGGGCTCTTCGGACCATTGTCTGATCCGGAGTACGGTGCCACTCACGCTCCAATCGCAGTTGCGAACTGCAGCTTGCCGCCGTGTTTGGCACTATAGGTCAGCCGATTGGGATGGGATGCGATCTTTTTTTGCATCCTACCCTTGGGGCGGGTTTGCTTCTCGCCGGAAGATCCCAGCGTTGTTGCCGATTCTGTCGCTGATGTGCTACTTCAGAGTATGGAACTTTATATTCCATCCTCTGTGGTGCCCATTGGAGGCAGATCCCAGCCATGGTTTGGTCGCTATCACGCTATAATCAGGAGTGCCACCGGGCCTGGGCTGACGCATCAACGTTTCGGGATGTAAACACCAGCGTTTTTAAAAAGAAGTATAATTACGCCTCCAGGCCCTTCAAAAGCGTCATTGCCAGGGCAAGGTCTGAGCACATCAGCAGAATTGGCGAGAAACTAGTTCGCCTTACTTCGGGAACCCGTGCGTTCTGGTCTCTCGCCAAGGCTGTCCAAAGAAACTTCTCTCAGCCATCTCTTCCATCTCTGCACAGAGAGGACGACTCACTGGCCCATGCTGCAAAGGAGAAAGCCGATCTGTTGAGATCTCTTTGCGTCCAACTCGACTGTAGATGACGGGGGGAACACACCGTCAACCATCCCGCGATGTGAGTGCTCCATGCCCGATGTGCGGTTTACACAGCGCTCGGTTCGCAAAGCACTCTTCTCCCTGGACGTCAGCAAGTGGAGTGGGCCCGATGGATTTTATAAAAACTCCAACAGCGCGAACTCTAGTTTAGATTTTATTTCCTTTTTGTCATTAAGCCAACTGAACATAGTGTTGAGATGATAAATGAGTGTAACAGGTCATTTATAAGTATATGTGTGTATAACCAGTACCTACTACACTATGTTACACTACTACACTACACTACACTACTACTACTACTACTACTACTACTACTACTACTACTACTACACTGTGTACGGTACGTGTGCGGCAACTATCAGCGTCGTTTACTTTGCTATTTGTCCACAATTGTGATACCAATGAATATTCGCACGTAAATCGCCTAGAACCTGTGTTTATTAATAAAATAAATTAAATAATAAATAATAGTTTAAAATTTTTTATAGTTCTAACTAGATTTGGTTTATATATATAGTGAATTACACAAAATTTTTATTGTGAATTTGAGTCATTTCAGTTTTTTTTTTTACAGAATAAGGGTGACAAACGAGCACACAGTCCACCCGATGGCAAGTGGCTGCTGCGGCCCATAGACATCTACATCTATCCTCTATTACAATTCAAAATGTAGATGCGTTGCCACCCGTGAGGACTAAGATGGAATGCCTCATTTCCAGTAAAAAGGGCCTCCGGCCACCTGCACTCACCAAGCGAAACGCAGAGGTGAACCTCTCCTTCACGCTGGTTTTCTGTGAGGTCGTGGTACCACCCCGGTTCGAGCCGGCCCATCCGTGCGATAGCAAACGCTGCCGCGTGGCTCTACCACTGTTAATAACTATTGAATTTGTTGTATAGAATTTGTGAACATAAATATATGTAGTACGAGTATAACTCGTCTACAGCGCTATGTATCGGATCCTAGACATAAAATCTCCCTTGCATTCCACATAGTCGCCTCTTTCGACACCCACCGGATACAATTAGAAGATGGATTTTCTCACACCGCCGCCATACGGTACCCTCTTATCTATTTACACATTTCTAATCATGGTTAATGTGAGTGCGACTGTTAAGCATGTCGTTCCGAATTCAAAACCCGGGTCGGAACAAAAACTTTTTTTGTCAACAAATTCTCAACAGTCCGTCAGAGTCAGGCCAATTGCACTATATTTTCTCAGCAGTTAAGAACTTACAATTGTTGCGGAATTTATCGCCGTGAAAAAAAGCACAGTCGAAATTCGATCACTATTATCAACTTTGACGGGAATAACAACCATCTCACAGAATATCTGCGTAAAATAGCAATTTAATCCTATTTCGTATGACGAGAACCGAAAAAACCTCTTTACCGGTAACGAGGCATTCCATCTTATTCAACAGGGATGACTAAGCATGAACTTTTCTCGATTCTTAATTAAGGATAGATGTTAGTCTACGGGCTACAACATTTACTACCATTAGCTGGACTGTGTTTTTGTTAGTCATCCTTACTTCTATTAAAAAATCTTCAAAAACTTCATTTACTCAAAACAAAATGATAATTTATTTTGTTGTTTAAACTCCCTAAAGCTACAAAGTCGGCTAGTTAATGACTAAAATGTAAGGAAAATTACACCGAGCGATCATCGAGGGTTGTAACTGCAATACATTGATGTAGTATTTATAACCCTAATTTGAAAACGTAGCTTTTATGGATAAAAAACCATTTACTTTTAAACTTAAAATATTATTTAGATTGGGATATGTTGCGATAATTTTATTATTAAAAAGAAATTTTACAAAATACATTATGGTTATTTTGAAAGTTACAATAAGTAAAGGTTACAAATCTCTCTTACTAAACGATTTAAAAAAGAGAAGAAATCAATTTGATTTCATGTTAAATTTTTAATGTACGTTCACATATCTATGAAGTTATTTTAGGTATAATTTCATTATACCTTTTTTTATATGATAAGGGTGACAAACGAGCACACAGTCCACCTGATGGTAAGTGGTTGCTGCGGCCCATAGACATCTACATCTATCCTCTATTAAAAGCAAAATGTAGATGCGTTGTCACCCGTGAGGACTAAGATGGAATGCCTCATTTCCAGTAAAAAGGGCCTCCGGCCACCTGCACTCACCAAGCGAAACGCAGAGGTAGACCTCTACTTCACGCTGGTTTTCTGTGAGGTCGTGGTACCACCCCGGTTCGAGCCGGCCCATCCGTGCGACAGCAAAAGCTGCCGCTTGGCTCTACCCTTTGCAGTGATCTCATATCCAGATCTCATAAGTCGTAATTTATTTATTAGATTAATTTATTAAAGCTTAAAGTATCTGATAATACGTCTATATATAACTTAAACACTGCAGATACTTGAAAATAAAAGCCCACAAGATTTTACAAATTCGTCTCTTATTTCCCTTTCGAACAGGAAGTGTTCGGCTGCCGAAGGCATTTAGTAATTTCGCATTTCGCCGACATTTAGGCTGCATTTCCACCAGAGATGGGCGAGGAAGCGTAGTAAGGGATGTGTTTGTTAAGAACCAATAGAATCACTTCATTTACCTATCCTCACTCAGCGCAGGCCTGGTGGAACACTTCACCACTTCACTTCGCCACGCTTGCATCTGAAAAGAGCCCGTTACACATCCTCGCACCACTCATCTGCATACCGTTTCACAGCGTCGCTACGCATCCTAGCACCGCTCAGCGGCCTTGCACATCTCTGGTGGTAACGCTCACACCGTGCCACAGCCACGCACGTCTCTCATCTCTCGTCACGTCGCACATCTCTGGTGTAAACGCAGCCTTATGGTATTGATCGTAGTTATCAGGCGTGTAGAGCTATCTGTCTCGAATAAAAAATTTACTGCAGTGACATCTGGAGCACGACATATGAATAGAATACTGTTTTATTAAAATGCTAGTATTTTATCCGCAATTTCGTCCTTGAGTAACTTGTAAATCATTAATAATATATATTTTTATAGGATAAGGGTAATAACTATTTAATAATAATTCTTTGATTTACTGGATTAAAGAATGAAATAAATAATAAATTATATTACCAGATATAATATACACATATAATAAACCTAGCAAGCTAACAGCATAGCAAAGTGGCGAAGCAATCAGCTTTGTAGCGGTTTCTAACGGTTGCCGTTGAGCAATCAGTTTCAAAATAGGAAGTTCAGATGCCTGGGTGATCAGTAATCGATTGCTGAAAACAGAATTTGAAAATTCGAAACCGTTCTCGAGATAATCGTGGGACAGACGGACAGACGGACGGACAGACGGACAGACGGACAGACATCGTGAAACCAATAAACCTAGCAAGCTAACAGCATAGCAAAGTGGCGAAGCAATCAGCTTTGTACCGGTTTCTAATGGTTGCCGTTGAGCAATCAGTTTCAAAATAGGAGGTTCAGAATTTTTTTTTTTTATAGGATAAGGGTGACAAACGAGCACACAGTCCACCTGATGGTAAGTGGTTGCTGCGGCCCATAGACATCCACATCTATCCTCAATTACAAGTCAAAATGTAGATGCGTTGTCACCCGTGAGGACTAAGATGGAATGCCTCATTTCCAGTAAAAGGGGCCTCCGGCCACCTGCACTCACCAAGCGAAACGCAGAGGTAAACCTCTACTTCACGTTGGTTTTCTGTGAGGTCGTGGTACCACCCCGGTTCGAGCCGGCCCATCCGTGTGACAGCAAGAGCTGCCGCGTGGCTCTACCACTGTTAATAAGAGATGCCTGGGTGATCAGTAATCGATTGCTGAAAACAGAATTTGAAAATTCGAAACCGTTCTCGAGATAATCGTGGGACAGACGGACAGACGGACAGACGGACAGACATCGTGAAACCAATAAGTGACTTCGCAAGCTTCGCCACTTAATAATATGAAAAATTAATAACATCGTTATATATATAATATAAAATAAATTATATTATTTAAGATAGATTGCAAACAATTAATAACTACCCAAAAAAACTATACTGCTAATAACAACTAAATTTGTTTTAAACAATTAGAATTGATATTTGCTCCTAAATCAAAAAGATGTCAGATATACCAACTTTCAATTAATCGGGACAAGTTTCAGAAGTTTTTGAGAGTAATTCACAACAATTGGACTACCTATTAGTCTTACTTTGTGCAAATAATCACAAAAATGCTCAGCAAGTTAGTTGCATCCTGGTTCAGCAACTAAACAATGTCCTAATCGAAAACATACCCTAGAAAATTGATGGTCACCGTTTGGTGGTCTAACGCCGGTGTGATATCACAGCTTCTTACCCAACGGGGTGAGCTGGCTCTCCATTACTGCAGATATGTACTGTGAAGAACTGCTGTGACGCTGCTCGTGCACAACGATGCGAGACCTCATACTGCACAACACACCGTCTCAAAGTTATAAGAGCTGGGGTTGGAAGCTCTCTGTCATCCGTCGTTCCCACCAGACCTTGCGCCTACAGACTTCTACTTTTTCCAGAATTAAAATAATTTTTTGGCGGGAAAAAAAATAATACCCGAGAAGTAGTAGAAAATGCCTTTGAAGAATGTCCAGCTGAGTTATTTAAGAAAGGCATCAATAAATTGCCACTGCGTTGGCATAGATGCGTCAATTGCATGGGTGATTACTTTCATTAAACGAAATAAAAAATTATAGAAAAAAATACGTTATTTAATAAATACGGTAATTTCATAGGTAAAGACATAATATAGCCCAGATTACTGATTTTGATCTCTATCTGTTTATGAGGTTTCATCACAGTCGGTTTAGCCATTCCGTAGATTGGCCCAGATAGACAGACGAAGAGACAAACATTTGAAAAATGGTCATTTAAGTTTTAATAGCGTGCAAGTAATCCTCCGTGTTCAATAGAAGACACTTATTTCAGTATTACGAATAGAATAAATAAAACTGACAATAGTTTTATTTATATGTAATGATTATAATATCGTTGTTATACTCATACTGTACATACACCTTTTACAAACATTTAAATTTTACCCGCCAATCTATCCAGCGGTCTGCGTCTCTTTCTTCTTGCGGGAGGGCTTTAACTTTTTTTATTCCATTTTTAATCGTTCAAATGTCCTTGCAACATACTCAAGGAAAAGATTTCGTTAATCCTCTCCTAGGCAACGCACGTACCTTTTCGTTCACAAATACTAATAATACAAATACAGTAAATAACAAAGAAATCATGACAACGTCCAGTTGACCCGTGTCAAACTAACCCGTACGCTGCGGGAAAATCCACATTAATCCTGCCATTCTTTCAGATTTTCACGTACTGGGTTCACGAGTTGTTTTATTGATATATATCGTAATCCAACCATTTATTTATAAAGGGTTGACAGACGTGCTTATTCCACTTACATATTTTATTTATTTAACTGATTTTACTATATTATATGCGAAGGGTTTCGGTTTCATGTACATCTGCTAATTTTTACTTATTATAAGCCAGTGCTTGAGTACAATCCTATCTGGTGGTAAATGGTGATGCAGCCCGAGTAAATTGCATTATGTTAGCGTAACTAAAGCCTACTCACTCTTGTATTGAAGAATAGAATAGAATAGAATATTTTTTTATTCAATATAGATCACATGTGTAATTCTTATTGAAAGTCATTTTTTACTTTACCACTGGTTCGAAAAAAAAACCTCCGTCCTGGGAAGAACCAGCAAGAAACCCAGCGGGACTTTTTTTTTTAAAGGAAATTTTACAATAATGGTTATACAACTATATAAGTACAAAATTTATTTTAGAAACAGCTTGGAAGCGATCACCTCATTCCCAGGGGTTATTATCAACCATGTATTCATTTATACTATAATAACCCTTTTTATACAGTTTCAACTTAACAAAACATTTAAACTTGCTAATAGAGAGAGCCTGTACACTTTCCGGGACCCTGTTGTAATAGCGTATACATTGCCCCAAGAATGAATTACTGACTCTGTTGCTTGCTTGTGTTTGTTCCTAGTGTTTACAGAATGCACATCACTTTTTTTACTAAAACTACCTTTGTTTTTGTGAACATACATTAAATTTTCGTAAATATACTGAGAGGCCAAAGTTAATATATTTATTTCTTTAAATTTATCTCTAAGAGACTCTCTCGGTTTTAGGTTGTAAATAGCTCTAATGGCCCTCTTCTGTAAAACAAAAATAGTTTCTGAATCAGCCGCATGTCCCCATAGCAAAATCCCATAAGACATTATGCTATGGAAATAACTGAAATAAACTAATCTAGCTGTCTCGACACTAGTGAGACCTCTAATCTTTTTTACAGCATAGGCTGCAGAACTTAGTCTGCTTGCTAGTTTGGATATATGGGGGCCCCACTGAAGCTTTGCGTCGAGAGTGATGCCAAGAAAAACAGTGGATTCAACGGGGCTCAGTTCTTCCCATTTAAAAACACATTGGTACTCAGATTTTTAACATTCGTTGTTGTAAATTTAATAAATTTAGGTTTATTTCCGTTTAAATGTAAATTATTAACGTTAAACCAATGCACTAATTTTGATATAGCATTATTCACTTCGTCACATTTAAATGACTGACGTTTAAGTTTAAAAATCAAAGAAGTATCATCAGCAAATAATACTATATCATGATTATCCTCTACAATAGAAGGTAAGTCATTAATATACACTAGAAATAGGAATGGGCCGAGAATTGAGCCCTGAGGGACACCCATTAGTACAGGTGAGCCGGAAGAACTTTTACCATTGATAATAACTTTCTGCATTCTATTACTTAAATATGAAATTATAAGTTTAAGCGCTGTGTTCTTGACACCATAGTAATGTAGCTTCCTGATTAATGTCTCATGGTGAACGCAGTCGAAGGCCTTGGAAAGGTCACAAAATATACCCAAAGCATCCTCTGAATTCTCCCATGCACAAAAAATATGTTTAATAAGCTCAACTCCAGCGTCAGTTGTTGAGCGACCCCTTGTAAAACCGAATTGATTTCTATGTAGCAATTTATTAATATTAAAGAAACTTAACATCTGATCTAAAATTATTTTTTCAAAAATTTTACTAAATGTTGGTAGTACAGAAATTGGTCTAAAATTGGCGGGGTCTAATGTACTACCAGATTTAAATAAAGGTATGACTTTACTGAGTTTCATTAAATCAGGAAACACACCAGATTCGACGCTTGTATTAAATATAGTGGCTAGATAAGGTGCTATTATATCTATTATAGATAAAATAACTTCAACGGAAATCCCCCATAAATCTGCCGTTTTCTTAACATCAATAGTTTTAAAATATTTAACAACATCTTTTGGCTGTACTCTATGGAATTTAAAAGTATTTGAACAAGCCTTTACATTTTGTTTGAGCAATGATTCAGTGACAGTAGGAGAAGAGTTTAATGATTTAGTTGTCAAAAAAGGAACATCAGTAAAATGTTTCTCAAAAGCCATAGCAACTTCTTGATCAGATCGGGTTAAATTATTGTTAATATTCAATTGAAACTCCGAGTTGCGCGGTTTGACCTTGCCCGTTTCACTATTTATTATTCTCCAGGTCATTTTAATTTTGTTAGATGCAGTTTTAATTTTGTTACTTAAATGTAAAGCCTTAGCTGTGGCGCACACTTTTTTAAATATTTTAGAATATGTTTTTACATAATCTCTAAATATAACACTACTATTATATGATCTTTCATTATAAAGCTCGTATAACTTTCGCCTACTCTTATAAATTCCTACTGTCGCCCATTCATTAAATGATTTGCGACTGTTAAAAGAGGAAGTTTTAGAAGTAAATATCCTACTAAATTCACAAGTTATAATTTTAAATAATGTACCATACAAATAATTAGCACTGTTTTTAAATAAAAGTAATGGAAGTCTTTTTATTATATTACTTCTAAACCTCTCCAAGCGATGTTCATTTATTGGAACAAACACAACTTTCTTATTTTTCTGTTTCTTGTGTATATAAGGCAATGATACTAACTGTCCACAGTGATCTGAACTTAAATTTTGAATAATTGATTTATGCAAGGGCTTAACATCTGTAAAAATATTATCTATACAGGTCGCACTATGCCCAGCAATACGTGTTGGTTCTAAGAATAAATTAACAAGATTATATGATTTAAACAATGAGCTAAACTTAATACTAATGGAAGAAGTTTCAAGGAGATTGATGTTAAAGTCTCCACATATTACAACAGACTTGTTCTGTTTACTAAGTTTGAACAAAACTTCTTCCACAATACTTTCAAAATAGTCATAAGTAGCACATGGGGGTCTGTAAACACTTACAACAATGAGGTGCTCGAGCTCGACACAAGCCATTTCTACAGTTCGCTCAACAGAGAGGCTCAATATATCCTTACGTTCTTTATATAATAATGATTTATATGCTAGTATTAAGGAGCCACCACGTAAACTTTTTTCTCTATTGAAGGAACTGACCACCTGGTGATTTCTGAAATTAAACATGAAATTATAATCTTTTAGCCAATGTTCAGTAATACAAAGGATATGTATGTTGTTACTATTTAAAAACAATTCAACTTCTAATTCTTTGCCCATCATGCCTTGTATATTTTGATGCACCAGGTGTAAACAATTTTTATTACTTATTTGTTGGCTACATTCAAAGTTAATCAAACTCTTATTATTGCTAGAGATTGCCTCTATTGTCGCATTTACTTATTTAAATTAGTTGGAACTGATTCCAAATTATTTGTCAAATAATTATCCTGCCCAATAAGAGCAGTCCTGGTAGCCAAAAATTTGGCTGAGTTAAAAAGTAAATAATAAGATAGCACATTTGCTATCAGTCTTAAATTATATTTGGATAGGTAATACCTATCTTTTGGCCAAAACTTTTTTATTAAATTATTTATGTCAATTAGATGAAATTTGTCATTATTCTCATTACAATTATATGTCAAATTTAAATTATTATTACATTTTAAATTATGCATTTGTATATTTAAATCATGTCTTAAATTATTTTCCTGTGGCAATCCCTGTATATAAGGCAGCGTGAACAAGACAATTTTGAGTACATTTAAGTTATTAAGTTGTTCAATATATCTTAATAACTGTTTGTTATTTACACTGCCTCTTCTACCAACAAAAAATATTATTGTACTATTTGGGCAAAATTTAGTAACTATTATTTTATTTAGGATATCACTAAAAGATGCTCCAGGCATGCAGCAATTTGTAATGTTTTCTCCCTTTAAAGAGTAATTTAAAGTTATGCCTAGATTTTTTCTTATGTCATCGCTATACACAATTATATTATTTTTGTTAATATTTAAGTTATTTTTTATTTTAAGCTCCTCTGCTATAGCACTGTCATAGAGTTTTGGTGGTGGTATAATATTATCAGCACACACCGTCTCTGAAGAAGCTGGTATTGAATGCTGACACTCACATTGATGTTTAACTAAGGAGTCAAAACGCTCCTCATTGTATTTACATTGCTTTACCAGATTATCCATAGCCAGTATGTGTTCTTTTATTTCGTTTTGGACTGATTTATATTTATTGGATACAGTTTGAAGGGAATTTGTAAGAGATAATATTTCTGATTTAAGGCACTCTACGTCAGTCTCATAACATTTTCTTGTGTTATCCACCTCAATTGAATACAAATTAAGTTCATATATCAATGCTTGCTTTTGTTTACATAAATTAACATAATTTTTGGTATTAATCTTATTTTTTATTAATTTTTGTGCTTTCCTTATGTATTTATTAACTTTTATATACTTCTTCAATTTGGTTTTACTGCAATTAATCCTCACTGAGTTTCCTGAAGTGGAAGAGTCGTCACCAGTCAAGTCTAGTTGCTGTAAAATTCTTGAAGTATTACATTGCACAAGCTCAGAGAACAGGCTTTGAGTCTGGGAGGCGTTAAGATTATCTATATATGTTTTAAATTGTGTTATTTGCTCTTTAGCCTCATTCAACTGTAACTTCAATGCAGCAATGAACCTGAGAGCTTCCTCATATTCCTTGCTGCATCGGTCAAACTCATTAACCATTCCCTGTAGCTGATCTCTTTCTTTTATAACACTTGTGTATTCTGTATCTAACTTAACCATATCACATTTCAATTGTGTGTTTTTGGCAACTATGCTAACTATTTCTTTTTCATTATCATCCCTTTCCTTAAGCAACAGTTCACACTGCTCCCTGGACGCCTTAAGTTCTTGGAGCGCAAGCTGGAGTTGGTTCTCCATCTGGCGCGTCTTGGCGTTGCGAGTATTCATTTTACTATTTATTATAAATAATAAAAGAAAACAAAGATCGAAAGAAGAAGGAGCAGAGTAAGCTAATATCGAGTTGGTTGTTTTTTTTTTAATTTTATTTACAAGTCTCAAATCAAATTATCGTTAAAACAATTCGAAAAGAAACCCGCAAAGAACATAAAAATCCGAGTAATAGAAAAGATCTTTAAATTATAAAAGGAATGATATTAAATAAGAATTACAATAATTTTAAAACAATGTTCGTTACCTGTCACTTTTTGTTCCAACACCAAAATGTTGTTATAACATTTATGTACCGACTTTCTCAAATATTAAATACAAAGCGGAAGTAATTATTAACTATAACATAAAATTGAGGTGGATATAATGAATTTACAATATTTAAATTATTAAAATTTATCGGGACCAATTACTTTTACAACTTATCACCAGGGTTGCCACAGCAAAAAAAAATGCCCAGAGTGTAATAGGACGAAAAAACAGGCACCGGCAGATTATTCTTGCTGTAAGCATTACGAAAGGCGAAGCAAACCGTTTCGTTCGAATGCATGGAAAGTCGACAACAAACGAAGGCCCGATGTTAGGTGGTGGAAAGGGTAGGGGAGAATTAAGGCATGAATTTTTTTAATGAATAAGGTTCCTAAAGGAGCACTCAGTCCACCTGATGATAAATGAATACTGTGGCCTATTAACATCTACATTTTTATACTCAATTGAGAATGAAAATGCACATGCTTTATTACCCCTGAGGACTAAGATGGAATGCCTCGTATTCAGTAAAACTCTTCTCCGGTTCTTCAACCTCAACATACGAAACAGCAATATTTAGCTCCTATTTTACGCTGGTATTCTGTGAGTTCTTTTTGTGAATTCCTGCACACTATACAATACCAATACTATACCTAAATTAAGATAATGTTGCAAGTTGCAACTGTCGCAAATATAAATTACCAACTTATTATATACCTAGGGAACCGAAGTAACATTTTTATGTGCATTATGTCGTCATCCGGTCGTTAGAATTGGGGTGATCGTAATCGACCTGTGCATTTCATGGTACGCTGCCAATTCATGACAAATATAAATAGGTAAATTCATAACTGTGGCTTGTTAGAAAACGAAATCACCTATAAAAATATTCCATTTTAATTGGCTAGACTCACATAATAAAATAAAATGATGTGTCACGTAATAAAATAAGAGGGTGTTGTAGCCCATAGACATCTACATTTTAGCCTCAATTAAAAATTAAACTGCAGATGTGACTAAGATGGTATGCCTCGTTTCCAGTAAAAAGGGTCTCCGATTCTCTACACTCAACATACAAAATACAGCAGCATTAAGCTGCTTCTTTACGTTGGCGATCTGTGAGAGCGTGGTCCTTCCCCGGTCGAAACGACCCATTCATGCTACAATCATAATATAACTGCAGCATACCACGTACAGTGTTTATTTGTTTGTTGAAAATCTGTGTAAGGAATGCAGACATTCTCTTTAAATGCCAACCTCGCCTGCACGCAATGCTTCCAGGTGATTGACGGATGGGGCGAGGTTCGTCGACACAAGACATTCTGACTGTGACGGCAGGAAGTCCATTCAAAATCGATTGCGGGACGAAACGTCAGCAAAAAGATTTACCAGTCCGAAAACAAGTTTTGTTCAATTCACAAGAATCTAAGAAATCATTTTTATTTTGATAATTTAGGCTACTGATAATATAATGATAATACTCCAAAAATATTATGCCCCATAATTTTATATAACATTAAAAACGTCCTCCATATCAAATTACGATCACGGAGGACAGTCTCAACGAAGACTAGTCATTAGCGTAAGGACATGGTTATGGCGCCAGAATGTATGCGGTAAGAACAGCTTCACTATTTCAATTATGAATAAACTTAATAATAGTGTCTATCGCCCTAACGGGCCTAAAAAATCACAGGAAATTGAAATAACCTCGGCCAGCTATATAATAATCGAATTAGGGTTCTAGTGGCTAAATTTATTGCTCTCTTTATTCTTCTTGGGACCACCTAGTTAGTAAATAACTAGCTACTAACTGGGTGGTCATTGGGCAGCTAGTTATACTATCGTAGGACCTATTTTAATCTCAATTTTTCGCTGTCTAGAAAATTATGAACTCTATGTATTATAAAGAAAAAGATGTCTAAAGATCTCTTAATTTTACTTCAAAAAGGGCTTATCACTTAATTCCTTAATGATCAATTGTTTTGTTGTAAGAAGACATTGAAGTAAAATATTCATCACCGTTATTACAGCAAAAGCACAACGCTGTTATTCTGCCTGACAATATTATTATATCTATGGAACATATAAGTAAACGTTAAAAAATTAAAAAAAATCACATATTATATTCTTTACTTTCTGTTACTATTAAATGAAACTAAAATACTGAGTATAAGACTAACAAAACAAAAATATAAATACATAAACTACAAGAACAACAATTATCATAAATATAGAATTAAACTTTAATTTTATTATTATTTCTACCTGGGAATCAGGACGTAAATATTCTAAAATTGTATCACCTATTACGTTATTTTCTGTGACCGGGGAAGGACCACGCTCTTAAAGAATACCAACTTGAAATAGCAGCTTAAAACTACGGTGTTTCATATGGTGAGTGTAAAGAACCAGATGCCTTTTTACTGAAAACGAGGCATTTCATCTTAGTCCTTAAGGGTTACAACGCATCTGCATTTTGAATCTTAATCAAGGATAGTCGTAGATCTACTTTCCATCAAGTGGACTTTGTGCTCCTTTGTCACTTTTATTTTATAGAAAAGTAACAACTGCCACGTTATATTTAACCTCCCCAATGCCAGCGATCCTTGCGATCGGCTTGACTCAGTGGCACTGAAGAGATGTTGCATCTCTTTGTGTATTTTATCGTATCTATCACGGTGAGTGCTCTGAGGAATTGTTCGGACTAATTCCAGCAGCTCAATTTACTATCGCATTTTGCGACAAAACTCGCGATACCATCGATACCATCTGGATGATAGGCGGTCCACCACTGCGCGAGTTAGAAGAAGTTTTCTTCCTCGCACAACTTCCTTGTGGAATCCATTACCACCAGCAATTTTTCCGGACCGATACGACTCAGGGACCTTCAAGAAAAGAGCGTACTTCCTTTTAAAAGGCTGGCAACGCATCTCCAATTCTCCTGGAGTTGCAGTTGTTCATGAGCGGCGGTAGTCACTTACCATCAGGTGAGCCGCATGCTGGTTTGCTATAAAAAAACCTGTCATCTCGCTTACTCTAAGACAATATTAAAGCTTAAGTAATGCTTAAAGCAGGCTAGGTATTTTTGAGAAAATTGTTATTATTTAATTATTATTTACTAAAGAAATTTATTTATATCTTATAACCAAACATCTGGTTCTCCTTAAGCGGTATCCTAGCACTTCTGTACAAATCTCTCCCTAATATATGTACTTATACAACTTTTGGACGTCTACTTTAGGAACTTAAGACGGTGGCTCTAGTATCTTTCTTTCATATCTATATGGTCGGCCTATCACCACTTAAGCTAACTGGATTACTTTGATTTTAATGCGGACTTGATAAAGATTAAAAGTTAAATGAAACTAATTTTTACGGATTTTATCACGTTTAATTTAACTTTTTTACCCCGACGTTTCGGTCACGGGGGTGTTTGACGTCCCGATGTTATAATTAGCCCGGCTACCTTCAGTTTTTGAATATTAATTTTTGGTCCGATCTACGCAGAATGAGCTTAAATTATCTTTAAGTCTTGCAGTGTATGCTTGGATTTGGATTTAATTTTATTAATTATAGAATCCCAAGCAGATGGCAGCATCCATATATCTTCTCTATTGAAATTAGGATGTTTTTTTAATTACAATAGTCTTGCGAAACATCCTTGGTAGGAATCAGTGTTCTTTTGTGGGGATTTGTGGTCTATCAAATCTAATGTAATGGTGGTGACGATCTTGAACGTGTTCACACACTGCAGACTTCCCGGAAGTCAGTGACTTAAAACACCGATACAACGCTAAAAGTGATGACGCGATAAAATCTGTAAAAATTAGTTTAGTTTAATGTGTAGTCTTCGCGTAAATATAAGTAATCATTACGATTAAAAGTGTTTTGTGACTGCGGATATCATCGCATTTATTACAAAAAAAGCTCACTTAATCAAAATAAAATTAAAATAATTTTATCAAACTTACTGTAGGAATAATGAATGAGTACAAACCAGAATATAACAAAATAAATTGCACTATTCCGAAATTATACTGCAAAACAAAATTAATGAATATTGAAAATTGGAGGCCTGTTTATATCGGCGAGTAATAGCAAACATGACCCGAAAACACTGACAATGATTAATTGTGGTTCTCTCGAACGAACCCCGTTATGAGTCAAGGACAAAATGCCGTATTGTTGGGCGGCGTTTTTCTACCGACTTCAATAAGGAAATGGTACTCAATTCGACTGTATGTTTTTTTATGTGTTACCTCGTAACTTTTTACGGATGAACCGATTTCGATGATTCTTTTTTTATTTGAAAGCTGGTGCTTCACATGTGGACCCATATAAATTAATTAAGATTGACCTTGATTAGGGTCTGACCAATAGTTTTTGCGTTATTCTTAATAATTTATATTGAAGTAGGTTTTCCAAAATTTTTAATTATTAAATATTTTAATTAGCCGTTTCCAGCTTAATAAAAATAAAAGGTTGACATTATATGGACTTAAAATAAAACTATTTAATTGTGTATATCTTTAAGTATGATATGATGTGTAAATATACTGTTGTATATTCATCTTTTAGCGTCCCAGCAAACGTTGTTCTGCCCTTTCCTTTACGTGGCGTTATGAGTTTTAACCCGATTTACTTCTGAAATTTTACAAAAATGGTGTTTAAAACAAAACTCCAAAAAAAATTCCAACAGCGCCAACGCTAATTTAGATTTTATTTCCTTTTTGGCATTAAACCAACTGAACATATTGTTGATATGATCACTGAGTGTAACAGATCATTTAGAAGTATACGTGTGTATAACCAGGTACGTAACTGTACTGTCGGGAAGTGCGGCAACTCTCAGCGTTGTTTATTTTGCTATTTGTCCACCCTTGTGATACCAAAGATTATTCGCACGTAAATCACCAATAACCTGTATTAGATAAATAATAGTTTAAAAAGGTTTTATAGTTCTAACAAGGTTTGATTTATATATATTGTTAATTACCCAATACATATTGTGAATTTGAGTGATTTTAGTCCATAAATATTGAATTTGTTGTATAGAATTTGTGTCTATGATTTATGTAGAATAACTCGTCTAAAGCACTACGTATCGGATCCTATATACAAAATCTCTCTTGTATTGTACATATTCGCCTTTTGCGACACCTACCGGACAAAATTAGAAGATGGATTTTCTCACACCTCTTATCTATGTGCACATTTCTAATTATGATTAATGTGAGTGCGACTGTTAAGCATGTCGTTCCGAATTCAAAACCCGGGTCGGAACAAAAACTATTTTTGGGGATTTTTATGTCAACAAATTTTCAACAGCCCGCCAGAGTCAGGACAGTTGTATTATATTTTCTAAGCAGTTAAGAACTTTAAATGTTTGCGGAAAATACTGCAGTGGAAAAAAGCACAGTCGAAATTCGGTCACGATTATAATCTTTGATGTGAATAACAACCATCTTACAGAATATCTGCGTAAAATAGCAATTTAATCCTATTTCGTATGACGAGAACCGAAAAACCTCTTTACCAGTAATGAGGCATTCCATCTTAGTCAACAGGGATGACTAAGCATTTACTTTTTTCGATTCTTAATCAAGAATAGATGTAAAAGTCTACGGGCTACAACATTAACTACCATTAGCTGGACTGGGTTTTTGTTAGTCATCCTTATTTCTATTAAATAATCTTCAAGAAACATCATTTTGATCAAAACAAATTTGTTGTTAAAATCCCCTAACGCTACAAAATCGCCAGTTAATAACTACAATATAAGGAAAATTACCCCGGCCCATCGAGGGTTGTAACCGCAATACACATATCACTGTCGTATTTAGAACCCTAATTTAAAAACGTAACTTTTATGGATAAAAAACCATTTACTTTTAAACTTAAAATATTATATAGATTGGAATATGTTGCGATAATTAAATTTTATTTTCTTATCTATTTTAATTTACTTTCATTATTAAAAGGAAATTTAAAAAAAATTAATTATGGTTATTTTGAAGGTCACAATAAGTAAAGGTTACACATTTGAACAGTGGTAGAGCTACGCGACAGCTTTTGCTGTCGCACGTATGGGCCGGTTCGAACCGGGGTGGTACCACGACCTCACAGAGTACCGGCGTGAAGTAGAGGTTTACTTCTGCGTTGCGCTTGGTGAGTGCATGAGGCCAGAGGCGCAATTCCCCCCCCCCCCCCCCCCCCGCCCCAACCATCAACATGGTAGTGGAATTAAATAAAAGACTACCCCAGGAGGGTACCGGCACCCCTGGAGAATCCCTCGCTGAGTATCCACGACGAAACTACTCCACTCCTGAGCGTAGGTGCTCAGGCTGCCCCGCGTATTCCGCTCGCGAATAATGCTGCTCGGGGCAAGCTGAGCAATACAACCATGGCGACCCCTGTCACGCTATCCGTGAATTTTTGCAACATCATGGGACTTCATTCCAACCTTAACGCTGTCCATTACCATCTAGAGATGGTGAAGCCGGCCTTGTTCTTTTTAACCGAGACTCAGGTGTCCACTCCGGTTGATATTTCATATCTCTCCTACCCGGGGTAACAAATTAGAACATCCCTTTGTGTCCCGAGCTGGAGTTTGCGTATACGTCAGAGAGGACATCTGTTTTCGACGCCTCGGCAGTCTTGAAGGTACGGAACTGTCCATCCTATGGCTGCGCGTAGACA
The DNA here is from genome assembly GCA_033319125.1 of Parnassius glacialis. Classification (NCBI taxonomy): domain Eukaryota; kingdom Metazoa; phylum Arthropoda; class Insecta; order Lepidoptera; family Papilionidae; genus Parnassius; species Parnassius glacialis. Next base: position 38,636,514 of record JAVANC010000018.1, read on the forward strand.
GCGATGACCATCCCAGCGTCTGCGGGTGCCTCTATAGCTGCCATAGCGGTAATGCCGACACAGACCGACTCATCGACCACGTCCAAATTGCTGCATACTCCGTGCTACAACAGGTCCCATCCGCAGAGATCGTGATACTCGGTGATTTCAACGCCCACCACGCTGAATAGCTTGGTTCTCGTTTAACCCATCATGCGAGTATATCTGTCTATGACTTTGCCTTGGCATATGGTCTAACACAACTGGTTAGGTCGCCTTCGCGGATCCCAGATGTGTAAGACCATGTACATTCCCACTTTGACCTTCTGCTCACCTCTCATCTGGACGGATATCAGGTCTCCGTTGATGCTCCTCTGGGCTCTTCGGACCATTGTCTGATCCGGAGAACGGTGCCAGTCACGCTCCAATCGCAGTTGCGAACTGTAGCTTGCCGCCGTGTTTGGCACTATAGGTCAGCCGATTGGGATGGGATGCGATCTTTTTTTGCATCCTACCCTTGGGGCGGGTTTGCTTCTCGCCGGAAGATCCCAGCGTTGTTGCCGATTCTGTCGCTGATGTGCTACTTCAGAGTATGGAACTTTATATTCCATCCTCTGTGGTGCCCATTGGAGGCAGATCCCAGCCATGGTTTGGTCGCTATCACGCTATAATCAGGAGTGCCACCGGGCCTGGGCTGACGCATCAACGTTTCGGGATGTAAACACCAGCGTACTTAAAAAGAAGTATAATTACGCCTCCAGGCCCTTCAAAAGCGTCATTGCCAGGGCAAGGTCTGAGCACATCAGCAGAATTGGCGAGAAACTAGTTCGCCTTACTTCGGGAACCCGTGCGTTCTGGTCTCTCGCCAAGGCTGTCCAAAGAAACTTCTCTCAGCCATCTCTTCCATCTCTGCACAGAGAGGACGACTCACTGGCCCATGCTGCAAAGGAGAAAGCCGATCTGTTGAGATCTCTTTGCGTCCAACTCGACTGTAGATGACGGGGGGAACACACCGTCAACCATCCCGCGATGTGAGTGCTCCATGCCCGATGTGCGGTTTACACAGCGCTCGGTTCGCAAAGCACTCTTCTCCCTGGACGTCAGCAAGTGGAGTGGGCCCGATGGATTTTATAAAAACTCCAACAGCGCGAACTCTAGTTTAGATTTTATTTCCTTTTTGTCATTAAGCCAACTGAACATAGTGTTGAGATGATAAATGAGTGTAACAGGTCATTTATAAGTATATGTGTGTATAACCAGTACGTACTACACTATGTTACACTACTACACTACACTACACTACTACTACTACTACTACTACTACTACTACTACTACTACTACACTGTGTACGGTACGTGTGCGGCAACTATCAGCGTCGTTTACTTTGCTATTTGTCCACAATTGTGATACCAATGAATATTCGCACGTAAATCGCCTAGAACCTGTGTTTATTAATAAAATAAATTAAATAATAAATAATAGTTTAAAATTTTTTATAGTTCTAACTAGATTTGGTTTATATATATAGTGAATTACACAAAATTTTTATTGTGAATTTGAGTCATTTCAGTTTTTTTTTTTACAGAATAAGGGTGACAAACGAACACACAGTCCACCCGATGGCAAGTGGCTGCTGCGGCCCATAGACATCTACATCTATCCTCTATTACAATTCAAAATGTAGATGCGTTGCCACCCGTGAGGACTAAGATGGAATGCCTCATTTCCAGTAAAAAGGGCCTCCGGCCACCTGCACTCACCAAGTGAAACGCAGAGGTGAACCTCTCCTTCACGCTGGTTTTCTGTGAGGTCGTGGTACCACCCCGGTTCGAGCCGGCCCATCCGTGCGATAGCAAACGCTGCCGCGTGGCTCTACCACTGTTAATAACTATTGAATTTGTTGTATAGAATTTGTGAACATAAATATATGTAGTACGAGTATAACTCGTCTACAGCGCTATGTATCGGATCCTAGACATAAAATCTCCCTTGCATTCCACATAGTCGCCTCTTTCGACACCCACCGGATACAATTAGAAGATGGATTTTCTCACACCGCCGCCATACGGTACCCTCTTATCTATTTACACATTTCTAATCATGGTTAATGTGAGTGCGACTGTTAAGCATGTCGTTCCGAATTCAAAACCCGGGTCGAAACAAAAACTTTTTTTGTCAACAAATTCTCAACAGTCCGTCAGAGTCAGGCCAGTTGCACTATATTTTTTCAGCAGTTAAGAACTTACAATTGTTGCGGAATTTATCGCCGTGAAAAAAAGCACAGTCGAAATTCGATCACTATTATCAACTTTGACGGGAATAACAACCATCTCACAGAATATCTGCGTAAAATAGCAATTTAATCCTATTTCGTATGACGAGAACCGAAAAAACCTCTTTACCAGTAATGAGGCATTCCATCTTAGTCAACAGGGATGACTAAGCATGAACTTTTCTCGATTCTTAATCAAGGATAGATGTTAAAGTCTACGGGCTACAACATTTACTACCATTAGCTGGACTGTGTTTTTGTTAGTCATCCTTACTTCTATTAAAAAATCTTCAAAAACTTCATTTTACTCAAAACAAAATGATAATTTATTTCGTTGTTGAAACTCCCTAAAGCTACAAAGTTGGCTAGTTAATGACTAAACTGTAAGGAAAATTACCCCGAGCGATCATCGAGGGTTGTAACCGCAATACACTGATGTAGTATTTAGAACCCTAATTTAAAATCGTAGCTTTTATGGATAAAAAACCATTTACTTTTAAACTTAAAATATTATATAGATTGGGATATGTTGCGATAATTTTATTATTAAAAGGAAAGGAGAACGGCAGGCTTGTATGGTAATTTCGTACAGCTAAATAAATTTCATGTTTTTGGATATTTTTTGTTTTAATTGGCAGTTAGTAGGATAGACAAGCCCTACTTAAATTCATAGATTATTAAAATTTGAGACATAAAAGTTATAATCAGTTTTATTTTTAAGGTTATGTACTATTGTACCAATGGAGATTGTTACATATATGCACATAAACATTTGTTTGGTGATAAAGTAAATGTTCTACATTGCTTGACGCTATATTTATAGTGTTTTACTTACCATTACGTAGGTAGATTTAGATGAGGATCGTACCTATTCAGCGGAGTGCATTGGAGATACTTATATCCAGCAGCGGACTGCATCAGTTTGATTATGATTAATTTCTGATAGGGTTATGAGTGTAGGTAAATACTTTGTTTTTGTATGTACATTTATTTTATTGTATTTATAATTATTCCATTCTTAATATTACTTCATCTAAGAAGGGGCAGGTCGGGTCATACCTTCATGGCAAGCATAGCTTAGGTACCAAATAATGCTCATCACATGACATCAGCATCCCACTGGTTTTAAACCTACAATGCAGTTACAGCAAAAACTTCTGATTGCGTTCCGACCATTCATGTTTGTTTCTACAACTATAAATAAAAAAATAAGTTTTACCAGAAAAATGGCGGGACTTCATTTCAGCACCAAGCAACATTGGGTTTATTCCCTCTAAATCATGTATTCTCTCTAGGGATACCTCTAATGTAATATATTCCATGAGCGCGGAAATACTCACCCACATATGAACGGGCCTGGCGAATTTGGTATTCACAACATGCAAATAGTATTAATTCCTCTATGGATAGCCGTGAAAAATATAGGGTTGTCGCATCTATGGGTACAAACCAGGAACCGCACCTGTTTAAATTATGTTCCCTAACTAACTAGGCTATAGGGTTGGTTAAAAACAGGCGCTCATATATAATTGAAACAAACTACTCTGCATGTATATTTTCTTTGAATGGCGGAGTAACCGAATTCAGCGGAGCAGCTGCTATTTTAAAAACTGTCATAAGGTTGCGACAATCACTGTTAATATATTCATGGCGGAACAATTTGAAGTCTCTCTTAAAACAGCCATTCACAGCTTCTACTACCCACCTGTTTATACTTACACAGCGTGATATGTTGGCTCCAAGATGGGACAGATGGATAGATGTGATTCGCCATCTTCTTTAGTTTTAGACATATGACCTATGTATCCTTTCTAATGCAGACTATCCATGCAGTCACGAAAACCTTTATCTAGAATAAAAACAATTTTCTTTATAAAAATCATTGAATTCTGTTTCAGTTTAATAAGTCATTCATAGCGACCATATCGCATCATTTATAGTGACATTATATGGTCGGCGTTTTTTAATGAAACTACTATCAAGAGATAGAGAACGGAGGAGCAGATGCTCAACTTAACGTAAAACGGCGAGATAATTCGCTAATTTGCTCAGATGCAGTCACAAACTACAATCTAAAACAACAGCAAAAAAACTAAAAACTAAAGTGAACTGAAAGACAGATAATCTTTACCTGTCAATAAATAATTGCCATATGAACAAAAAATATTGATGACGAACATCATTCCTATCATTAATCCGTAAACTATTATGATTTTATGCAACAATTATGCATTCCTAGGTATAATATATAAGTTTTTTTTTATAGGATAAGGGAGACAAACGAGCACACAGTCCACCTGATGGTAAGTGGTTGTTGCGGCCCATAGACATCTACATATATCCTAGTTTGCGAATCAAAATGCAGATGCGTTGTCACCCGTGAGGAATAAGATGGAATGCCTCATTTCCAGTAAAAAGGGCCTCCGGCCACCTGCACTCACCAAGCGAAACGCAGAGGTAAACCTCTACTTCACGCTGGTATTCTGTGAGGTAGTTGTACCACCCCGGTTCAAGCCAGCCCATCCGTGCGACAGAAAAAGCTGCCGCATGGCTCTATACCACTGTTAAAACCACTTTGATTTTATGTGTAATTTTTAATGTACTTTCACATATCCGTGAAGGTATTAAACCGATTGAACCGGGTTTTTGCGTATAATTTCATTATACCTTTGCAGTGATCTCATAACCAGATCTCATAATATTTGAAGTCGGTTTTTATTTATTTATTAGATTTATTTATTAAAGCTTAAAGTATCTGATAATACGTCTTTATATAACTTAAACACTGCAGATACTTGATAATAAAAGCCCAAAATATTTTACAAATTCGTCTCTTATTTCCCTTTCGAACAGGAAGTGTTCGGCTGCCGAAGGCATTTAGTAATTTCGCATTTCGTCGTCATTTAGGCTGCATGTCCACCAGAGATAGGCGAGGAAGCGTAGCAAGGTTGTTTGTTAAGAACCAATAGAATCACTTCATTTACCTAGCCTCACTCAGCGCAGGTCTGGTGGAAACGAATCAGCAGAGCGAGGTTTTTCTACATAAAAAACAAGGGAAGGATGTGTGCGAAGTATGTGTGGCAAGGTATGTGTGCGAGTCGTGTGTGCGAAGGATGCGTTGCGAGGGTTTTGTGCTAGGGAAGGACGCAAGAAGCAGCGGGCAGTGGAGCGCGCGCTCCGACCCTCCACACTTCGCCACGCTTGCATCTGAAACGAGCCCGTTACACATCCTTGCACCACTCATCTGCGCACCCTATCACAGCGTCGATATGCATCCTCGCTCAGCGGCCCTAGCACATCTCTGGTGGAAACGCTCACACCGTGCCACAGCCACGCACGCTTCTCATCTCTCGTCACGTCGCACATCTCTGGTGTAAACGCAGCCTTATGGTATTGATCGTGGTTATCAGGCGTGTAGAGCTATCTGTCTCGAATAAATATTTTACTGCAGTGACATCTGGAGTTCGACATATGAATAGAATACTGTTTTATTAAAAAGCTAGTACTTTATCCGCAATTTCGTCCGCGAGTAACTTCAAAAAAACTTTCAAATGATTAATAATATTTATTTTTATAGGATAGGATAAGGGTAATAGTTGTTTAATAATAATTATTTGGTTTACTAGACTAGAGAATTTAATAAATAATAAATTAACAGTGGTAGAACCACGCGGCAGCTTTTGCTGTCGCACGGATGGGCCGGCTCGAACCGGGGTGGTACCACGACCTCACAGAATACCAGCGTGAAGTAGAGGTTTACCTCTGCGTTTCGCTTGGTGAGTGCAGGTGGCCGGAGGCCCTTTTTACTGGAAATGAGGCATTCCATCTTAGTCCTCAGGGGTGACAACGCATCTGCATTTTGATTCGCAAACGAGGATAAATGTAGATGTCTATGGGCCACAGCAACCACTTACCATCAGGTGGACTGTGTGCTCGTTTGTCACCCTTATCCTATAAAAAAAATTATATTACCAGATATAATATACATATATAATAATACTTAAAATTAATAATATTGTACATATATTTAATAAATTATATTATATAAGATAGATTGCAAACAATTAATTACTGTCTAAAAACATTGCATTGCTAATAAGAATTAAATTTGTTTTTAAAAATTAGAATTGATATTTGCCCCTAAATCAAAAAGATGTCAGGTATACCAACTTTAAATTAATCGGGACAAGTTTCAGAAGTTTTTGAGAGTAATTCACAACAATTGGACTACCTATTAGTCTTACTTTGTGCAAGTAGTTAAATCACAGAAATGGATTCTGTTTAACAATCGCAAGAGCTCAGCAAGTTGATTGGATCCTGGCTCAGCACCTTAACAATGCCCTAATAGAAAACTTACCCTAGAAAAGTGATGGTCACTGTTTGGTGGTCTAACGCCGGTGTGATACATCACAGCTTTTTACCCAACGGGGTGAGCTGGCTCTCCATTATTGCAGATATGTACTGTAAAGAACTGCTGTGACGCTGCTCCTGCACAACAACGCGAGACCTCATACTGCACAACACACTGTCTCAAAGTTATAAGAGCTGGGTTCGAAGCTCTCTGTCATCCGCCGTTCTCACCAGACCTTGCGCCTACAGACTTCTACTTTTTCCAGAATTAGGATAATTTTTTGGCAGGAAAAAAATTAATAACCGAGAAGTAGTAGAAAATGCCTTTGAAGAATGTCCAGCTGAGATCTTTAAGAAAGGCATCAATAAACTGCCACTGCGTTAGCAAAGATGCGTCAATTGCATGGGTGATTACTTTTATTAACAGAAATAAAAAAATATAGCAAAAAATACGTTGAGTTATTTCATAAAAACGGTAATTTCATAGGTCAAGACCTAATATAGCCAAGAAGAGAATATAGAGAAGTTTCATCACAGTCGGTTTAGCCATTCCGTAGATTGACCCAGATAAACAGACGAAGAGACAAACATTTGAAAAATGGTCATTTACGTTTTAATAGCGTGTAAGTAATCCTCCGTGTTCAATAGAAGACACTTATTTCAGTATTACGAACAGTACCGTCCATTTTATTAATATGTAATGATTATAATATCGTTATTATACTCACACTGTACATACACCTTTTACAAACATTTAAATTTTACCCGCCAATCTATCCTGCGGTCTGCGTCTCTTTCTATTTGCGGGAGGGCTTTAACTTTAACTTTTTTATTCCATTTTAATCGTTTATATGTGCTTGCAACATGCCCAAGGAAAAGATTTCGTTAATCCTCTCCTAGGCAACGCACGTACCTTTACGTTCACAAATACTAATAATACAATTACAGTAAATAACAAAGCAATGATGACAACGTCCAATTGACCCTTGTCAAACTAACCCGTACGCTGCGGGACAATCCACATTAATCCTGCCATTATTTCAGATTTTCACGTACTGGGCTCACGAGTTGTTTTATTGATATATATCGTAATCCAAACATTCATTTATAAAGGGTTGACAGACGTGCTTATTTCACTTACATATTTTATTTATTTAACTGATTTTACTATATTATATGCGAAGGGTTTCGCTTTCATACTTGTCTTAAGTGAAACAAGTACATCTGCCAATTTTTAACTTATAATAAGCCAGTGCTTGACTACAATCCTATCTGGTGGTAAATGGTGATAAAGCCCGAGTAAATTGCATTATGTTAGCGTAACTAAAGCCTACTCACTCTTGTATTGAAGATGCCCAGAGTGTAATAGGACGAAAAAACAGGCACCGGCAGATTATTCTTGCTGTAAGCATTACGAAAGGCGAAGCAAACCGTTTCGTTCGAATGCATGGAAAGTCGAAAACAAACAAAGGCCCGATGTCAGATGGTGGAAAGGGTAGGGGAGAATTAAAGCATGAATTTTTTAATGAATAAGGTTGCTAAAGGAGCACTCAGTCCACCTGATAATAAGTGAATACTGTGGCCTATAAACATCTACATTTTTATACTCAATTGAGAATGAAAATGCACATGCTTTATTACCCCTGAGGACTAAGATGGAATGCCTCGTATAATAGTAAAACTTTTCTTCGGTTCTTCAACCTCAACATACGAAACAGCAATATTAAGCTCCTATTTTACGCTGGTATTCTGTGAGTTCTTTTTGTGAATTCCTGCACACTATACAATACCAATACTATACCTAAATTAAGATAATGTTGCAAGTTGCAACTGTCGCAAATATAAATTACCTACATATTATATACCTAGGGAACAGAAGTAACATTTTTATGTGCATAATGTCGTCATCCGGTGTAGTGTTATGCTACTTACATATCATTTTACATTATTTTTCCATTCTGTTTTTGATTTTCTGCATTCATGTTTTGCATCACTTTATACTATTTTTCTATTCTGTTTTTGATTTTCTGCATTTATATTTTGCATCACCTTTATTTCCGTAGGATCCTGTAACGTTTTTACATAATAACAAATCATTTTCACTTCGTATTTTCACACTATCTAGCACTTTTAAAATCGCTGTCAATGGAGTCTTACCTTTTTCGGTCTTTTATTGAATTCTCTGTAACTCTACAATTTCAGGCTTCGTGCGCGCTGCCGCGCATTAGTTTTTCCTATATGAATCCAATATCTCATTTCTTACTTAAATGTAATGGTTTTCCAATTATATACCTAAAACCAAAAATTTATATTTCTGACAACCATTATTTATATGGTTGTTATGGTAACTTTTATTCAAATTCGTCACTGGTGTGTTGTTCCTAATTTAATATTTTCACATAAATACTCTATGGCTATAGGTCATTTACAATAAATTTCCTTTTAATTTAAATAATTTCTCGTTCTCTCTAAAAAGGTATAAAAGCCGAACAATTGGAGAATACAGAAAAGAGTCTCGCTTCAGTTCTCAAACAAAGAAGCATCTACTAAAGGCCTTATCCCGGGGCCGCATTGCCCCGGGATCCTGCAAGCCTCCATCTACACGTGAAGTCGTCGGCGAACTCTACTTCAAGCACGGGGCCACACTACTCCGGGCGCTACGACTGCTTGCTCCAGGCGCTGAGTGCACCTACTGCCGCGCTACCTTCGGGCGCTACGACTGCTTGCTTCAGGCGCCGAGTGCACCTACTGCCTGCGCTACCTTTGGGCGCTGCGACTGCTTGCTCTGAGTGCTGAGCGCACCTACCCCAGGCGCTACGTGCGCCGGCTCCGGACGCTTCGTGTGCCCAGTCCAGGCGCTGCGTGCCGTCGCCGCTAAGAAACCTAAAGCTCCGCGTGTGCCTACTTCTACAAAAGCAGCGTGTCACTTCAACCTTTAGGCTCCACTATAATACTATATTCTCCTATTCTCCTATCTTTATTTTTTTTAATCTAATTGTAATCTCATTTCATCCATCACCATCATATTTAATTTTTTTATAAAATTGTAAATAACCTTTTAAAACTTTAAATATATTATTTTATTGGTCTAATTTTGTTGTTTTGTTGTTCTTAGGTTAGGTTCTATATTTTTTTTAATTGTCGCTTCACGACACCGGTCGTTAGAATTAGGATGATCGTAATCGACCTGTGCATTTCATGGTACGCTGCCAATTCATGACAAATATAAATAGGTAAATTCATAACTGTGGCTTGTTAGAAAACGAAATCACCTATAAAAATATTCCAAATTAATTAGCTAGACTCACATAATAAAATAAAATGATGTGTCACGTAATAAAATAAGAGGGTGTTGTAGCCCATAGACATCTACATTTTATCCTCAATTAAAAATTAAACTGCAGATGTGACTAAGATGGTATGCCTCGTTTCCAGTAAAAAGGGTCTCCGGTTCTCTACACTCAACATACAAAGTACAGCAGCATTAAGCTGCTTTTTTACGTTGGCAATCTGTGAGAGCGTGGTCCTTCCCCGGTCGAAACGACCCATTCGTCCTACAATCATAATATAACTGCAGCATACCACGTACATTGTTTATTTGTTTGTTGAAAATCTGTGTAAGGAATACAGACATTCTCTTTAAATGCCAACCTCGCCTGCACGCAATGCTTCCAGGTGATTGACGGACGGGGCGAGGTTCGTCGACAGAAGACATTCTGACTGTGACGGCAGGAAGTCCATTCAAAATCGATTGCGGGACGAAACGTCAGCAAAAAGATTTACCAGTCCGAAAAAAGTTTTGTTCAATTCACAAGAATCTAAGAAATCATTTTTATTTTGATAATTAAGGCTACTGATAATATAATGATAATACTTCAAAAATATTATGCCCCATCATTTTATATAACATTAAAAACGTCCTCCATATCAAATTACGTTCACGGAGGACAGTCTCAACGAAGACTAGTCATTAGCGTAAGGACATGGTTATGGCGCCAGAATGTATGCGGTAAGAACAGGTGCACTCTCTATAACCTCACTCTCATAGTCCGATGTGACAGCTGTCCTACACGACCGTAGAGAGGTCAGGTGCAGGACCAACTTTTTTTTACGTGCTATCCGTGGCACGGAATGATACACCGACAACGTCCTAGCTCTGAGCTGCGAGTGATAATTTCGTGATAGAACAACCTAATAACTAATTTTGGCCCACCTCAGATCTGAACCCGGGACCACATGGTCGGCAGTCGCGCTTTCTACCAGTAGACTAACGAGGTCACCTAATACTATAATAACTTATTTTTACTACTACTACTAACTATTGAACTACTTTAACTATTTAAAAAAAATATACAGTGTCTTACGGACAAATACTAAATTCAGGAGCGTTTGACTAATTGGTTATAAGTCATAAAACGAACGGCGTCTGTTTACTTTCATCCAAACAAATATCATATATCTTTGGAAATCTTTATATAATATTTAAAGCTGTTCCTACGAATCTATTTATTTATTTATTTTAAAGGACATCCTACAGTAGTTACATTATATACTATTTATTGTTTTCTATCTTTGAATTACACATTATGCTTATTGAACTACAGATTACAGGTTGTCACCACATGCTTAAATTTAATGAAAAAAAGTACAAAAATTAAAGATAAGGGGCAATATATATAACACTAGCTGTGCCCCGCGGTTTCACCCGCGTCATCACGTGTCCGAGGTGCGCGACATGACCTAGTTCAAGCATTCTATAACGGCTAGGGTTTAAGCAATGTTCACGCGCCCATTCAAGTATTGAATTATTTTAATTTTACATCATCTCTTAAACTATGCGTCCAAATAACATGGTATAAAGAACAAAGTTTATCTTCATAAAATTGTCTTGATGATGAAGTAACTTTCGTTCGTAAAGATAAATAGGCTATGCCTAATAATAACGTTCATAAATCACTTTTAAATTTTCAATATTTTTTTGTCACAAAATACCAAATTATGGCTTATTTATAAGAAATAGACATATGGTATCGTGAACTTTTTTTTAGACGAAGTAAAGGTCTATATTTTTCTAGAACATTGTATTTACGTTTCCCTAACGATAACACCAGCGTACGCGGATAAATCATTTCGGGAATGCTTTTTCTTCTGACTTGCTTAACAAATATCCATATTTAAGGCTAGCTGAGTAATATAGCTTAATGATAGATAGCCTATACTATTCCACGTGAGTCTGGCTATAATATACAAAAATAATTTTTCAAATCGGACTGGTAGTTCCAGAGATTAGCGCGTTTAAACAAACAAAAAAACAAAAAACGCTTCTGCTTTATTATATTATAGTATAGATAAATAAATAAAATACATAACAGAAGTGCATTACTCACTAATAATATTTTTTCTTTTATAATTATGTAAGGTGTCATTAAAAATGTCGAGATCTGTGTCATCAGTTGATTTTATATTATAGGTACGTGTCAAACGGGAAATTGGTGAATTTTTTCCTTGATTACGTTTATGTTTACGTACTTTAAGTATTCCGATTGGATGACGAGGCAGTCGTGTGGGTACCTTTATGGAAAATTTATTAAGCAGATTTGGGCAGTCTATAGCATTATTAAATAGTTTATATAAGAATGTCATATTTAGCAGTGAGAATCTTAATTCTAAGGAATGCATATTAAAAATCTTAAGCCTTTGTGTATAAGATGTCCAGCGCGATAACTGACATCGATATGCCAAATGTCTGGTTAATCGTTTCTGTAAACGTTCTATTCGCTGTATGTGAGTAATGTAATAAGGTGACCATACTGTACTACAGTATTCTAGCTTACTTTTTACTAAGCAATTGTACATTGTTATGATTGTTCCTGTGTTCTTGAACTCCTTGTCACTTCTTATGACAAAACCGAGTGCTATTGGCTGCAATTAAGGTGTTGTTAATATAGGGTACGAAGCTAAGGTGACTATCTAGCGTGACTCCTAAGTCTCGAATCTCTCCCACTTCGGTCAACTTTTCGTCCTGAATGCTATACACTGATTGGTGTTTGTTTCTTTTTCGAGTGAAATTGATATACCGACATTTAGATGGATTGAAGTGTCATTTTATTGTGTACGCACCACGTAACTAGGCTATTAAGGTCTTTCTGCAACAGTTTTTCATCATTTTTGGTTCTAATAGCTGGAGAAAATTTTAAATAATCAGCATATAAGAGGGCTGTCAAGTTCTTCAAGGATGATGTGATATCATTAAGGAAGAGAGTAAAAAATAATGGCCCCAGGTGTGATCCTTGTGGTACTCCTGGTAAGTCTGTAAATGAATAAGATTCATTGCCATCCAATACGACTTTAAGTGTGCGTGCCTCTAGGTATGATTCACACCAAACAAAAAAGGGTTTTGTTATACCAAATTACTTCAATTTACGCAATAGGGTTTGGTGATCGACACTATCAAAGTCCTTCGCAAAATCAATGTATATACTTTCTATTTGCAAGCCATTATCAACTGCTTCTGCTAGATTAGAAACATGATCTATAAGATTTGTATTAGAAGATCGTTTTGTTACGAAACCATGTTGATTGTGACTAATAATATGCTTGATATGATTGTACAGGTGAGGATATACTAGTGCCTCAAAGGTCTTCGACAGAATCGAAAGGATTGAGATTGGACGATAGTTGCAGATTAGTTCTTTATTGCCAGCTTTGAAATTAGGAACACTCCTTGCTTCTTTCCATTTTGAGGGAAATATGCCAGTTGTCAAAGAAGTGTTGAAAATGGTAGAAAGAGGTTCAGCTAAGGAACGTGCACATTTGTTAAAAAATATTGATGGGATATTGTCCGGTCCCTTTCCTTTAGTACAATCAAGTCTTTTTAATTTTTAAACTATTGCTTTAAATGTTATTTGGAAGTTCTCCATTTCTGGTAGTACAGCGGAAGTTGGAATTTGTGAGTGGTGGTCAGCGCCGTCACTTTTTACGTAAATGAAAGAAAAGTGTTTTGCGAATAAATCGCGAATTTCTTTTGTGTTGCATGCTTTCTCGTTGCCAAGTTTCATGATAGAAGGAAATGAAGAAGAATTTTTTCGCATGTGTTTAATATGCGCCCAGAAATATTTGGGATTTTTTGATATTTTGTCTTCAATAATTGTAACATATTTTATGTAGCATTTATTTATTATACAATTCACATCTTTTCTTATATATTGAAATTCAATTTGGTCTAGCGGATTGTTGTATTTTTAAATTTGGTATGGTATTTATATTTCAGGTTTAATATGCGAATTAAGCTAGGAGGAAACCACACCCGATAGTTAGAATTACATTTACGTGTCTTGGGTACATAATCTTTTATTATTTTTTGTAGTATAGCGTAAAACTTTTCTAATCCTTCCTTCTATCCTTTTAATCTAATTCTTTTATTCGAATAAAGATAAAAAAAGAAACCGAAGCAGTAGCAATTATTCGAATATATTTTAAATTAAACAAATGCTTTCTAGAAATGACATAGTTTTGTAAAAAATAAAAGTAGAATTTTATCACTATTTTGAATTTAAGGCGAAGTTACTTTACAGTCATCCTTTTCAAACTCAAACTCAAACATTTATTGCTAAACCATAGTGTACACAATATGTTATAAAATAATGTGAGACCAGTGTTATGGACCCTGTTGGGCACGCAATTTATGGGCTAGGAGAGAGGAAGCATATTTAACTACTTATAAGAATGTCATTGTGGTGTATTGAAATAGAATAATTTCAATACACCATTTTCCAAACTAATTTTACAAATATAGCTGATTTTTTTATTTAAAAAAAGATGACGTCATGAAACATGACAGACAAAGTTCCAATCTAGACCAATCTAGATAAAACTGCCAATAGAAACACGATGTGTTGCATTTTGCTCGATAGCAATTGCAGATTTGAATTTCGTCAATTTAATTCACATTGATACCGATTTTAGAGTAATTACATACATATACGCGCATAGAGAGAACCTAAAATTTTACATAAATTGAGTCAATATACTTGTCTCGCATTTCCTCATTTTATTTTCAAATAATATATAGGAGCACCAGCTTATTTCCTTGCAAAAAATTAAACTTCCTCCTTCGAGAGAAATCTGGATTCAACCCCACTTACAGCCTAAAAAATGGCTTAAATCTCATTTCCAAAATTAAAGATATTCGTATTCCTCCTAAATCCATATTGTTATCTTTAGACGTTGATAGTCTTTTCACAAATGTCCCATCCCCTGACTGTTTGCGTATACTCGCAGAAACGTCGTCTACATCCCGGGGAAACAAATGATCTTCTTAACTTCAACTCTCTTTGAATTGTTTCATACAATACAAATACAAACTATTTCCGGTTTAATAACCGTTTCTATCTACTAAAAGAAGGGTTAGCTATGGGGTCCCCTCTAATTCCCCTTATGGCGAACATTTTCATGGATAATTTCGAAAAACAACATATAGTTGTCAATCAAAATATTTTATATTACTATCGATATGTAGACGACATAATTATTTGCTGGACTGGCACAAGGAGACAACTGGATGTTTTCCTCAAGAAAATAAAGAGTCAAGGACAAAATTAAATTTAAACATGAATCGGAACAAGATTGGTCCCTTAATTTTCTCGACTTAACAATAACAAGAAAAGAATAGTCACATGTTTTCGAAATTTATCGAAAGCCAACTCACACTGACACGGTCATTCCCGCGTCATCGTATCATCCGTGGCAACATAAAGTAGCCGCTTTTTATTGTAACATTAACAGTTTGTTCATTGTCCCATTAAGTAAAGAAAATGATTTAAAAGAACTTAATATAATTTATTAAATAGCGGTCTCTAACGGTTTTTCAAAAAATCTCATTAACAATTTAATTAAAAAAAAAACAAAAGCATATTGTTCGCAACTCTCTGTACGCGGTTCAACCTCAAAGTGTTCATCAATATGTGAGCAGTTTGACCTACTTAGGCCCCATATCTGAAAAAGTAGCTAATACTCTTCGACAAAACGGCGTTTATGTGGCGTTCAAAACAAACAATTCTCTTAGAAATATCTGTAATAATAAAGATAAGTTGGATATTCGTCAAAAATCAGGTGTTCACAAACTTGTTTGTGACGAATGCCACGCCATTTACGTGGGTCAAACTGGTCGCAATTTCGAGACACGTTATAAAGAGCATTTAGCTGCGTACAGGAATTGCAATTCCGATAAATCCCATTTTGCCAAACATCTTTTAGACACTGGACACAACCTAGCCAACGACCACTCCTGTAAAGTCTTACATACGTGTAATAAAGGGCTGCGGCTGTGTGTGCTGAAACAGTTAGAGATATTAAAAATAATAACGGTAATGTTGCACTGCTGAATGAACAAACAAATGTTACTAACTCACCTCTCTTAAATATATTTAAGCCTGCTCTCTAATAATAGAGAGCCTCGCAATATGGTCGTTTGTAACCCTCACGGTGATCGGCGATTGGTTGCGTGGTTGGAGGGTAGACGGGCATTGCGCGACGATTTTTTTTTATTTTTACAAACGGCTGCGCAAGTGCGACGGTGATTGGTCGCATGTTTTATCGCATGACGCAGTCGCTCTCGTATAGAGCGGTTGCGTCAGCGGTCTGTATAAATAGCAGTTATTTTGGCTCGCCGCTCACTTAGCGGTTAACCACCGTAGAGTCTATATCACCTGAGGATGCCTCGTGTAGAGGCGAAACACCTATCGTATTGTCGTCAGTGGTGTGTCTTGCCTAGTGTAGTGGTGTTGGGAGTAGCGGTGCTGGGATTAGTGGTGACGGAGATAGTGCACGCAATTGAGGGAGGGCGGGAGGTGCTCTTTATACTAGGTAAGACACATCATTTTATTTTATAATGCGGATATTAGCGAAGAAAAATTTTTTTTAAAAGCTTATATACCAAACATTCTTCGTAAATTGTTTTATCTTACCCTTCTATTGCTTTTATCTCATTTTTTCATGTTTCCCGCCCTCTCTGGGGACAGCAAAATATTTCCGTATAAATTATCAGGCTACTTATCTGAATTTTGTTTAGATGTTATAGTAAAATTGCTATTGAATTTTGGATAAATGTATATTCATTTTAAGATTTTACAATTTCAACACAATCGAAATGAAAATCGTAAAATCTTAAAATTAAAATATTACGTAAGTTTTTTTGCATTATTGAAAACTTATGAAAATATCAATGTAGATGACATGCGTTAATTACTAACCTTTGTGGCTATTTTACTTGTACTTTTGTATTCAACTTGTAAATTGTAAATAAATTTAAAAAAATCTTATTAATAAGCTTATTTGTAATTACAAATCACAAGTAAGATATTATTTTAAATGCACAATTTGTGCAAACCTAAAAGCTCATCAATCCATTGTATTAGTTGGAATTAAAGTTTCTTAAAGGGTTAATAATGAAATAATTCGAAGGTTTAGATACGTAAAAATAATTATTGCGGGATGAGTGACAAGGCACTCATCCCGCAATATCATTCATAATATCATTCGCCGTGTAGTGGCGGTCAAGAATATCCACTACCCCATATCCTCCCGTGGGTGTCGTAAAAGGCGACAAAGGGAAACAGGCGGGAGATGGGCAGCAGCATGTTCCTGATAATAGCCAAAATTATAATAAAAAAACTGCGGTTGCAAACCCGCTCGCCAAGCGTGGCAACTAGGGCAAATACCCCCCAATGACAAGAGTAACAAAGAGTCGGCCCCCAGTCCCCGGCGGCCCCGCTATTCCTGGCTACGGTGGCGACCATGGTAACGGCGGGGCAGGGGGTGCTAAGAATCTCCGGTGGAGGTTCGGTTGCCACCTAAAACGACTCGACCTGGCAACATACAACGCACGCACTCTGAGGACTGACGAGAAGATCGTGGAGCTGGAAGAAGAGATAGACAAGTTGCGCTGGCATATTATTGGATTATCCGAAGTCCGAAGAGAGGGGGAGGACACGGTAATCCTCGAATCCGGCAACTTGCTCTATCACCGGGAGGGCGACCATCTGTCCCAAGGAGGTGTCGGATTTATCGTCCACAAGTCTCTCGTTAACAACGTTGTAAAGATCGGGAGTGTGTCGACGAGGGTATTACTTTACTATACTTTTTAACAGTGGTAGAGCTAAGCGGTGGCTTTTGCTGTCGCACGGATGGGCCAGCTCGAACCGGGGTGGTACCACGACCTCACAGAATACCAGCGTGAAGTAGAGGTTTACCTCTGCGTTGCGCTTGGTGAGTGCAGGTGGCCGGAGGCCCGATTCCCCCCCCCCCCCATCAACATGGTAGTGGAATTAAGTAAAAGACTACCCCAGGAGGGTACCAGCACCCCTGGAGAATCCCTCGCTGAGCATCCACGACCAAACTACTCCACTTCTGGGCGTGGGTGCTCAGGCTGCCCCGCGTATTCTGGGGGGGGCGAAATTCCGCTCAAGACGAAACCTGCTCGGGTCAAGCGGAGCAAGAAGACAAAGGCAACCCCTGCCACGCTTACCGTGGACTTCTGCAATATCAGGGGACTTCATTCAAACCTTAACGCCGTCCACTACCATCTGGAGATAGCTAAGCCGGCCTTGCTCTTTCTTACCGAGACACAGGTGTCCTCTCCGGCTGATGCTTCGTATCTCTCCTACCCGGGGTACAAATTAGAACACTCGTTTGTGCCCCGGGCTGGAGTTTGCGTCTATGTCAGAGAGGATATCTGTTTTCGACGCCTCGGCAGCCTTGAAGGTACGGACCTGTCCATCCTATGGCTGCGCGTAGACAGCGACGACCATCCCCGCGTCTACGGGTGCCTCTATAGGTCCTATAGCGGTAATGCCGACACAGACCGACTCATAGACTACGTCCAAATGGCTGCAGACTCCGTGCTACAACAGGTCCCATCCGCAGAGATCGTGATACTCGGTGATTTCAACGCCCACCACGCTGAATGGCTTGGTTCTCGTTTAACCGATCATGCGGGTAGATCTGTCTATGACTTTGCTTTGGCATATGGTCTAACACAACTGGTTACTTCGCCTACGCGGATCCCAGATGTGGAAGACCATGTACCTTCCCTGTTGGACCTTCTGCTGACCTCTCATCCGGACGGATATCAGGTCTCCGTCGATGCCCCTCTGGGCTCTTCGGACCATTGTCTGATCCGGAGTACGGTGCCACTCACGCTCCAATCGCAGTTGCGATCTACAGCTTGCCGCCGTGTTTGGCACTATAGGTCAGCTGATTGGGACGGGATGCGGTCTTTTTTTGCATCCTACCCTTGGGGGTGGGTTTGCTTCTCGCCGGAAGATCCCAGCGTTGTTGCCGATTCTGTTGCTGATGTGGTACTTCAGGGTATGGAACTTTTTATTCCATCCTCTGTGGTGCCCATCGGAGGCAGATACCAGCCATGGTTTGGTCGCTCCTGTAAAATAGCATCACGCTATAAGCAGGAGTGCTACCAGGCCTGGGCTGACGCATCAACGTCTCGGGATGTAAACACCAGCGCACTTAAAAAGAAGTATAATTCCGCCTCCAGGTCCTTCAAAAGCGTCATTGCCAAGGCAAGGTCTGAGCACATCGGCAGAATTGGCGAGAAGCTAGTTCGCCTTCCTTCGGGAACCCGTGCATTCTGGTCTCTCGCCAAGGCTGTCCAAGGGAACTTCTGTCAGCCATCTCTTCCATCTCTGCACAGAGAGGACGACTCACTGGCCCATGCCGCAAAGGAGAAATCCGATCTGTTGAGCTCTCTTTTTGCGTCCAACTCGACTCTAGATGACGGGGGGAACACACCGCCGACCATCCCGCGATGTGAGTGCTCCATGCCGGATGTGCGATTTACACAACGGTCGGTCCGCAAAGCACTCTTCTCCCTGGACGTCAACAAGTCGAGTGGGCCCGATGGAGTCCCTCCCATTGTGCTGAAGACGTGTGCTCCGGAGTTGGCACCGGTTTTAACGCGTCTTTTCCGGTACTCCTACTCCCAAGGCGTAGTCCCGAACTCATGGAAGACAGCTTTGGTGCATCCGATCCCTAAAAAAGGCGACCGCTCAGACCCGTCCAACTACAGGCCTATCGCCATCACCTCCTTGTTCTCCAAAATAATGGAAGCCATTATAAACTGCCAGCTCATGAGGTACCTTGAGGATCACCAGCTGATTAGTGACCGCCAGTACGGTTTTCGTCGGGGTCGATCAGCTGGTGATCTTCTAGTCTACTTAACTCATAGATGGGCGGAGGCAGTAGAGTCCAAGGGGGAGGCATTAGCCGTTAGTTTGGACGTAGCGAAGGCCTTTGATCGGGTCTGGCACAAAGCGCTTCTTTCGAAGCTTCCTTCCTATGGGCTTCCCGAGAAATTGTGCAAATGGATCAACAGTTTCCTTGCTGATCGGAGCATCAAGGTCGTAGTAGACGGTGAATGCTCTGATTTCAAGCCTATCAACGCTGGTGTTCCACAAGGCTGCGTGCTATCACCAACGCTGTTTCTCCTGCATATCAATGATATGTTGTTAACTGGCAGCATTCATTGCTATGCGGACGACAGCACTGGTGATGCCTTATATACCGGCCGTGCCAATATTTCTCGGGAAAACGTCGCCGAGTACCGGGACAAACTTGTGTCTGAAGTCGAGTCTTTGCTTAACAAAGTCTCGGATTGGGGGCGACTAAATCTAGTCCAGTTCAATCCCCAGAAGACACAAGTTTGCGCGTTTACCGCTAAAAAGAACCCCTTTGTCGTATCTCCTCAGTTTCAAGGCACTCCCCTTACTGCCTCAGCCAGTATCGGAATCCTTGGCGTCGACATATCGAATAGTGTGCAGTTTCGTGGTCACTTGGAAGGGAAGGCCAAATTGGCCTCTAAAAAGCTTGGCGTGCTCAGCAGAGCGAGACAGTATTTCATGCCGGCACATCGCTTGCAACTTTACAAAGCGCAAGTTCGGCCCCACATGGAATACTGTTCTCATCTCTGGGCCGGGGCACCCCAGTGCCAGCTCCTTCCACTTGACCGCATCCAGCGCAGAGCGGTTCGAATCGTCGACGACCGAGTTCTTTCTGATCGGCTCGATACACTGGCACTGCGTAGAGATGTTGCATCTCTTTGCGTATTTTATCGCATTTATCACGGGGAGTGCTCTGAGGAATTGTTCGGACTAATTCCAGCCGCTCATTTTCACCATCGCACATCGCGACAAAACTCGCGTTACCATCCATACCATCTGGATGATTGGCGGTCCACGACTGTGAGATTTAGAAGAAGTTTTCTCCCTCGCACGACTTCCTTGTGGAATCAATTACCACCAGCGAATTTTCCGGACCGATACGACTTAGGAACCTTCAAGAAAAGAGCTTACACCTTTCTAAAAGGTCGGCAACGCATCTGCAATTCCCCTGGTGTTGCGGTTGTTCATGGGCGGCGGTAGTCACTTACCATCAGGTGAGCCGCATGCTCGTTTGCCCCCTATTCTAAAAAAAAAATACTTCATTAAATCAGGAAACACACCAGAATCGATACAAGTATTAAAAATAATAGCAAGATGAGGTGCAATTAAATCTATTATGGACGCAATAACTGTAACGGAAATCCCCCACAAATCTGCGGTCTTCTTTACATCAATGGTTTTGAAGTATTTTACATAACATCTTGCGATAATACTTTTTCAAATCTAAATTCTTTTAAACAGGTGTTAACATTCTGTTTGAGTAATGACTCGGCGACAGTTGGAGAAGTATTCAATGACTCGGTTGTCAAGATAGGAATATCAGTGAAATATTTCTCAAACACCACTGCGACTTCTTGATTTGATTTAGTCAATTCATTGTTAATTTTTAATTGATAGTTTGAGTTACGAGGTTTGTCTTTACCGGTTTCATTGTTAATTATACTCCACTGATGAATGATGATACTATAATATTCAATATTCGAAATGAATATATTTGAAATTTATGCTTATTAATGCATTTTAATTGTATAAAATATAATTTCTGTGATATTAACAAATGTTTTTATATATTGTATTTAATTATTATTTATTAATAATTATTATTAGCCGTCGCAATATGCAGAAGAAACAACGTTGGTGATAGCACGCAGAAAATAATTAGTTTATATTAGAACAGAATACATCACAGCGTCTTAGACGATCATAAAGTATAAATTTTTCTCATAATAAGCTAACCTGTTACTTCCTTACGGAACATCAGAAAAATGCGCAGAGACAATATTATTTTAGAAAATTACATTAAATTCATAAAGGGCCTGCACTCACAGACAGCACGGCATGGCACGGCGCGGCGTGTCAAAAGTTTTTTTTCGTGAACAAAAGATTTTTCGATCTTTTATTAATGACATTAGCACTGAGATTCCTTTATTTTAACATGAATAGATCGAAAATTCTCGCCTGACACGCTGCGACGTGCTGCGGCACGTCGCGGCATTCCATGGGATGCTGCGGCGTTCATGTTGTTAAAGGAATGTTAATGCTAAGTAATTGAACCAAATGAATCTCACCCGTTGCGGCGGCAATCTCTACGACTCGCGCGAGCGCCTGATACACGAGCGTGTCTGGACATGTTTGGCATGCCGCGGGATGCCACAGGATCTTTCGGCATGATGCCAGATGCCACAGGATCCTTCGGCATACGGAAACGTGCCTTGCCACGCTGCGCCATGCGTGCCATCTGCGATCTAACCCTCTTTTACTGGTAATGAGTATGTATATACGAGATAATATATGGATAAATGTAGGTGCTATGGGCCAAAGTATTCATTTACCTTCAGGTGGACTGTGTGTTTGTTCGTCACTCCTATTCTATAATTATTTTATTTTAGAATAGAATATAATATCATTGCATCTTAAACAATCAAAAAGTAATTATTTTTCTGATAATAAGCAAACCTGTTACTTCCTTTTTGAACATCAGGAACATGCACAAAAGAGACAATATAATTTCAGTATGAGAAAATTACATTAAATTCCTTAACGCGTCATTGTAAAATGTTTAGAATAACGTACTAGAATGGAACGTCTTACTACATTTCCAGCCTATTTAAATAACGTTCTCAAAATAACCTTATTGCAATAGATTATGGTTAAATTTCACATGGAGCTATAGACTGCGAATTCGGGCTCAGCTTACTTTTAAAGTGCAGCTGCCAACGGAGATTGAACTTAAAATGATAATAATAAAGATAGAAATACCGATTCAGTCTTAGATTTCATTTATTAACACATCCAATTCATAAGTACACAAACACTGGTACTCTGTGAAAGCTATGTTTGAAAAGTAATAAAATTGCAATATGTTATCTGACTACCGGAGAGGTAAAGTTATTAGGCAGTGTTATATATTACATCTAGTAATAATATATCACATTATTTACATGTTCCATAAACATGAATACCATCGACACACAAAACATAATTTAAATAATACCTGAAATTAAAATTCAAAACATTTATCCTAAAAACAATTTTAATGTTCTTGAAATTAATGAAGTAACTTTGCAGATATCAGTCTAATTGCTTCGACAAGTTTTATCATCAGTACATTATATTTTGAAGTACATTTATATTTTCTACGTGGTAGAGCCACCCTACAGTTATACTATGGTTGTATCACAAATGAGTCGGATGGATCGGGGAAGGATTAGGAGATTACCAGAGCGAAATAGCAGCTTAATGCTGCTATGTTTCGTATGGTGACTGTAGAGAACTGGAGACCTGTTTCAGTTTCCCTCTGTCGCCTCTTACGACACCCACGGAAATGTCATCAGGCTAACTCCAACTTGGCCTTAGTTTCATAGTAACAACGCAAGTAGTTTTCGAATACTGTCCAGACGTGAATTGCAAGCAAAAAGAGAAGCAAACAAGTCCGCTTTCTCCATAGGCGCATGTGCTAGTGAGTCATCTGCATTTACCAGTGGAGGAAGTGTAGAAGCATAGAAGCGTTTACATACATAAATACATAAACACTCACGCCTGTCACCCAGAGGAGTAGGCAGATACTACGAACTTTTATTTGGCACGATCCTGACACACCTCTCTCGCCTCCTCTCCATCCATATTTCTACGCATACACGCTCGTCGGTTAAGGGTACTCCTAATCGGGCCCATTTTCAATATATCGCCAATTTGGTCGATAAATCTTCGTCTAGAGCGTCCCTTCCCGACTCTTCCGTTTACTTCTGCAACATAACTTTGCTTTTTAATCCTTCCCTCGTTCATTCTTTCTACGTGACCAAACCACCGAAGCATTCCTTTTTTAATCCTGGTAACAACGTCATCTTGCAAACCACACTTTTGTCTTATCACACTATTTCTCACCCTGCCATTCAGATTCAGCACTAGCATAATCCTTAATGACCGCATTTCTACAGCATTTATTCTACTTTCATGCTTCTTCTACCAGACCCAACGTTCACTACCATACATTAAAGTAAGGACTAACACAGCATTATGAGTTGACATACGTGCCTTTTTGTCCCATTCTGGCTTTCCATAATAGCGTGTAGTATTCGTAGTAGTAGTAGTATTCACGCAATTTCCTGCGCTCACTCGTTTTAAAAATTCGTTTAAAAAACCATCACTTTTAATTTTAACTATTTTAATTCTCGACGTTTTGGGCACTTTATAGAACCACCATAAACTTTTTATTAATAATATTTGGTCTCCGCAAATCCGCGATCTACGCAGAACGAGCTTTTTAGTACTTGAAGTTTTGCAGTAATATATTTGGGAATTTTTCAAAAAAAATGTTTATGACGAAATTGTAGTGTCCACTCCTTTTGACAACACATTGCTTAGCACATACAGCAACAATAGTAGTGATTTTGATTTTAATTTTACTTTAAACTGATAATAATTTAAATTGAATAAAAAATGCGACGACATAAATCATTGACACAAACGCACAATTTGGTATGTCCACCACGGACCATGCTCATTTCAAAGTTCGATTAATAAGACTAAATCTTTTTTATAATTAATGAATTGCCCATCATTGAAAAAAAAAGAAGTTGCTATATAAAGTCTTCAAGTAATCATATTTATTTGTCGGAATGCTATTAAATAAAGTAAATTTTAATGTTGTCCTCAAAATTCAGCAAGGCGGACTGTCCACCTAAGTAACCACAATTAATCCAATTAGGAATGAAAAAAAAACTACCATTCTGTTTAGTTTTTACATAATGGTAACACGCTTAATCTATTACAAAAAGCACGTGGTCTTTATTTGCCTTACTCTTGACGCAGTTTGTTACATTGTATAGTGAGGTTAACAGGTTAGAAAAATTGTTCCATTAAGATCGCTTCATTAGGTCAGGTAAGTAATAAGTTTTTAAAGCTTTCATGCTTCTAGATTTATTTTCTAGTTATCAATTAATAACTAGAAAGATACAATTTCGATGTATTCATATTATTTATTATAAAATCAATTGTGGGAATAATTTAAGGTAACATTTCGTTACGTCCACTAAGTAACGTTATGTATAAGCGGAATGAGATTGTTACTTAATGGAACTATAAAGGTGTGTTCAGCATTGTGTTGTTGACTATTATGTAGTAACTACTACTAATTTCGTTGTGTGTTTGTGTAGAATTCGTGTGTTAATTAGTCAGCCGACCATAATGAAATTTTACAAATTTACTGTCGGGGGATAGTAACTGAAAAGGACATAAGACCGTCGGTTATGGATGGATGGTGTTGAGCTTGTTTTAAATTTCATCTTTCAGTATAAGGAAAGCTACGGGTAAAAGCTTTAGCAATAAAATAAAATTAATTTCAAAAGTACAAAAATACTACATTAGCTATTGTCTGCGGATTTGCTCATGCGGGTTCAGAGCCCAGAAATTCTATCCTAGTTTTTTCCATGAAAAATAAAATAAAATAATAAAAATATTTCGTTTACAAAGATTGTAATTAAGTGAATATCAATCAGTTAATTACGAGGTCATTATTCGTGAGGAACAAGTTCGAATGTTTTACTCACAAAATTCGTTGATGGTTATTTTATATAAGTATACTAGCAATTCACCGTCACTCCGCTCGGTTCGTTCGTAAGTTAAGATATTTTCCCGCAGTAAAAAGTATCATATATGTTGACTTGAATAATAAGCTATCATAATACCAAATTTCGCCAAAATCTGTCCTATGGTTTTTTCGTGACGCATTCCCAAACAGACATACATATTAAAATTCTAAAAACTATAGATTCGGCCTCTGTATCGATAATAATGACTATTACAATAAGATTTTTCAAAAAAAATATGTACTGATTCGCCCCAGTTAGAATTTTATTATAAAGATTTCAGATAATTTATATTAATTTATGTAATAATAGCTGAAATTTATTGTAACCATTGATAACAGGTACAATATTAGACTTTTTATTTCAGATATTTTTATAATATATAAAATACCTTTAATTATAAATACCTTTAATATTTGCTCGTTCTGCTCCCGAGCAGAACGAGCAAATAGATTTAGAGAAAAAATGAAACAAGGAAAACATGAAAATTATAAGAAAAAACAATTAGAAAGAGTCCAAAAAGCTCAAAAAAAGGTTATTTAATGAGGAAGAAAAGAAAAATAAAGAAAAAGAGAACTTTGGAGAAAACAGAAAAAAAAACTAAGAAAAAAATATTTAACAGAAGTCGAAAGAAAAGAAAACATAAAATTAAGCAATAATTTAACGTAACTAATGCATCTGATGCATATAACATTCTACTAGATGTAATGAAAACCATCAAATGTTTTTACATAAACGATACAGATATTACAAATATTCGCAAACTTATTCCTAAAACAATTAGAGGTGTTTCTGGTACGATGAGATTGCACCAGATAATGTCGGTAAAAAAATGGCGTCAAGCACCAGTTACTCAGTTGTTTTTGTGGTTGTGTAACTGTCAACAACCCAAAATTAATCATTACTGCCAATGGAGAGAAATCCCGATGATGACTCAATATTGAAGCGTAATGTATGTAATACAGTCATTGATAATCTTTCTAGTTCACAAAATATCCTTGTTGATAACTCCTTACTATCCTTGATTTCACCAAGCCATGAAGATGTGATTCTTACGGATTCGATACTTCAAGATATGTCATTTATAATTGATAGTGAATTAGTTTCTACACAACCTTTTGATATTGAGGCACCATCTCTTAATGTAGATTGAGAAAGTCCAAGAGTAGCTGCTAATAATATTCCTTTAAGTAACACAACGCACACCGAAAACACAGATTCACATATAGATTTTCTTCCCACTACGTCTAACGCTGCTGCAAGGGTCTGTACATTAAACCACCACCAAAAAATGTTAGAGAGAATACGTCACAAAGAAAATAAGCATCAAGTATTGTTACATTCAACAAGTAGAAAAATTTGCTGTTTTGTTTGTCACCTTTGTAAAAATGATTCTTTAAGTTAAATAGATATGATAAAATGCAACGTGTGCAAAAATTGGATGCGTTTATCATGTAGCGGTACAGATTTTTTCGATCGATAATTAAATTATTTTTAATTCACTATATATATATATATATATATATATATATATATATATATATATAAGTATTAGTAGACCACATTCAAGTGAATTAAAAATAATTTGTTAAATAATATATAAATAATAAATATATAAAATTTAATAACTGAATTAGTTTTTAAGTATTTTGTAAACGTAACCTAATCTGATCTTTTCGTTACGCAGTGTTCTGCTTAAGTAACTGTCCCACTAAAGAAGATTTCAATTTTAAGATTTATATAAAATTTTAAGAGAATTAAGACGTGTTACTTTTATAAAAATATTTAATTATAACAATTATATCTCTTGTTACCACTCCATTGATGTTCATTTTAATTAAATACTTATTATATTAAAATATGAAAGATGTTTAGTCACAAAAGTGACGTAATGGAAGGTAAAACCAAAACACAGAAGACAGACAAAAAAAAAGAAGAGAGAAGGGAGACAAAAACATAAAGTCGTATACTTTAACTAATTTATTAAGAAGAATAGCAAACAAGCTTTGGCCATAATTAGAAACACTTCGAAAAATCACCTTAAAGTAACTAACTACACTACACAAAACTAAAATTGAATAAAACATTTACTATAATATCAACTGTCAAAATGTCATCGACAAAGCGCCCTTTTGACTCCTTATTAATTGACTGATGAAGAGCTATCGTATCACAGAACTATCTATGCAAACAAGGCTATAGTTTTTGAGTTATAAGAAACTGACTATAATAACCGCATGACCATATTACCCTCAAGTACCTTACACCTTTTGAGATTCAAAGCGTTTTTTGAGTCATTCCATCTTAGTCCTCAGGGACGACATCTGCATTTTGATTTCTAATCGATGATGGAATATGTGCTTGTTAGTCTCTCTTACTTCTGTTATCAAATAGATAAAAACCAAAGTATTTTCTCTCAGAGGGACGAGGCCTGTGTCCAGCATTGAGATATGTAGGCTATTAAAATACTTTAAAAATGATTTTGTACGTTGACTGGATTATTATTCGAGTGTTTGCGAGCGTGATTTTTTAATTTCATCGTAAACAAAGGAGGTCACAAATGCATTGTTACCTAGGACTAAGATTGAATGCCTTACAGCCTGTACCTATAAAAAAAAACTAAGAGACTTCAAACTAGAACACAGGAGTGGAAACACTGCTATTTGGCGCCAGAATAGGCATAAAAGTACCTACCCATACTAACTCTGAGGCAGAAATGGGCACTTACCAGTAACACGACAGCTGACCATGTGATCCCAGACCAGGCTAAAAACTAGTAATTTGTTCATCGTTCATTCTTTTTTTGATTTTAGAAAATGTTACCTCCATACTAGGATTTTTTCTTGTGAAATTTATCTATGTAAACTGCCCCGCTATATAAGAGATAATCCTAGTATGGAGGTAACATTTTACCTTATTATTTTTTATTTTTTTACCGGAAGTCTTTCCGGACCCAGAACAATTATTTGTAGGCCATACAAATACTTGTTCCGTGCAGAATTCTAACCCGCGGCCCCTATCGCTGGAACTTACTTCTAAGCCAATGCGCTAAGGAGCCGTCTGGGTCTTTCACTCAAGAAATTCTCACTAAAATACCTTATTATTAAAGAACTTTATTATACCACAACCATAAACTGATTCTACTATTCCTTTGTCAATATGTATTATTGAAATATATTCGTCAATATTTTTCTTATTCAAATATTTACGTCACATACACCAATGCTTCTTATGAGTTCAAATTGAATTCCACATCGTTACTGGTTTGTGCGCTCCAATGACCTGTGAATATTATTGAGGGGTTTGTTGAAATGTAAGAGGCGAGATAGAGGGAGAGGGAGGATACACTCGCCTAACTCAAGTACTCGAGTGAATCTAGTTCGATTCTCGCCGTCACCACTTAAATTATTGATTGCAATTTAAGTGCTCGTTCCATACTCTTGCCAGTGAAGAAAAACATAGTGAGGAGACCTGCATGATCGAGGACATTTTTTTAAAGAATAAGGGTGGCAAACGAGTACACATTCCACCTGATGGTAAGTGGATGCTGTGGTCCATAGACATCTGCATCTATTTCCATTAAGAATCAAAACGCAGATGCGTTTTCACCCCTGAGGGCTAAGAATGTCTCATTACCAGTAAAGAGAGCCTACGGTTCTCTACACTCACTATACGAAACACAGCAGCATTATGTTGGTATTTTACGCTGGTTGGTACAAATGGGTCGGCTCGATCGGGAAAGGACCGTGTTCTCACAGAATACCAGCGCGAAATGGCAACATAATACTGATGTGTTTAATTAGTATAGAAAAAATAAACATAAAAGGGGCTTTAATTTTTTTAATCTACTAACTCTTTTTTTACTAGTAAGCCTTTTATTTTCTAACGTGGTATTCCATCCTATTTTCACAGAGATCATAGCTTTAATTATCACATCTTTAATATAATTGATTTTTCTAAGATTGCTATATTTTTTTTATAGGATAGGGTGACAAACGAGCACACAGTCCACCTGATGGTAAGTCGTTGCTGTGGCCCATAGACATCTACATTTATCCTCGCTTGCGAATCAAAATGCAGATGCATTGTCACCCGTGAGGACTAAGATGGAATGCCTCTTTTCCAGTAAAAAGGGTCTCCGGTTCTCTACACTCACCATACGAAACATAGCAGTGTTTAGCTGCTATTTGACGCTGGTATTCTGTGAGAGCGTGGTCCTTCCCCGGTCGAGCCGACCCATTCGTGCTACAACTATACTACTAATATAGCTGCAGCATTGCTCTACCACGTATAAAATAATAAAATAAAATATCCTATGAATCCTCCATTTAATGAGAGAGATCCATTATTACGTGGACTTCTCATATATCGATGAAGAGAAGATAACAAGATTATAACTTTGATTAGGCGAAGATATGTATTCCCAGATTAATCACTTTTTTGTACACGTGAGGACCTTAATTGAGTTGTCCCTTGTCATGAATTATATTACATATAATAGGGCCACGAGGAGAGTGAGTTGTTTTCTAATAAATAAACAAGTTATTAAAATACACATAACATTCCTTTCACAGTACTTTTACGTGGTAGCTATTCTGGTACTATTATGATTGTAGCACATTATTATCATTGCTAAATAAAATTGCATTTCGTATGGTGAGTGTAGAGGACCGGCGACCCTTTTTATTGGAAACGAGGTATTCCATCTAAGTCCTCCGAAGTAACAACGCCCCTTCATTTTGATTCTCAATCGAAGACACATGTTGATGTCTACGGGCCACAACATTCACATACGATCAGGTGGAATGCGTACTCGTTTATCACCCTTGTTCTATACAGTAAAAATTAAAATTGCAAAAATACACAAAAAAAATCAACACAAACTACGAAAGCCAGCGCTGAAGGATCGAAAAATAAATCGTCAAAGAAATAAAAAATAAAACTAATTAAATTAAAGGAAAAGAATTACAAACTATGCCTAAAACTAAGTTTTATTTTAATACTATAATGGTGACAACGAGCACACAGTCCACCTGATGGTAAATGGATGCTTATAAGCCTATAGCCATTTACATTTATCTTCGATTAAGAATCAAAATGCAGATGCATAGCCACCCCTGAGGACATAAATGGAGTGCCCCGTTTCCAGTCAAAAAGGTCTCCGGTTCTCTACACTCATCATACGAAACACAGCAGCATTAAGCTGCTATTTTACGCTGGTATTCTGTGAGAGCGTGGTCCCACCCCGGTCGAGCCGACCCATTTGTACTACAACCATAATATAGCTGCAGCATGGCTCTACCACGTAAAAAAGTGACCTGATCGAGGTTGGATACATAGTAATGATGAAGACGGTGACTCGATGTCCGGTGACTTGGTCACGTTGGCGATTCACGTACCGCGGCGTCAGCGTTTCCGTGGTTTTACAATATTTCCGTCGGTGTTAGGATTCTCTTGTCAACGATACCCACACTTATGTTCATCGCTTTTTTATGTGATTTCAATTGTTCCTTTTTCTATAGTCTGTGGAGTGTATATCAAGGCAAAAAAGCATTTATTTTATATTTTGTATATGAAATATGTGTTTTAATTTGTAGTTAAATCATCATTCTCTAAACCATTTCCCATTATCTGGGGTCGGCGCAGTGAATCTTTTTGTTCCATTCCTCTCTATCAGCCGTCATTTCCATACTTACTCCTTTCATTCTCATATCATTCTTCACACAATCGATCCATCTTTTATTCGGCCTTCCTCTGCCCGTGTGTCCCTCTACATTCATATTCAACTAAACTAAAAAATTTAATTTGTAGTTAAATGTAAAGGTCAAATACAGCTGGAAGAATATATAACCATACAAATTTAATAAATTCCGGTTAGAATTTCGACCTCTAGGCGACCACTAGTTTTTATAATCATCATCATCATCATCATTACAGCCTTTCATAAGTCCACTGCTGAACAAAGGACTCCCCCAAGGAATGCCACAAAGCACGGTCCCGAACAACCTGCATCCATCGACTTCCTGCATTTCTTACCAGGTCGTCACTCCATCTCGTGGGGGGTCGCCCTATACTTCGCCTACCGGTACGAGGCTGCCACTTGAGAACCTTTCTTACCCATCGGTTGTCGGTTCTTCGAGCTATATGGCCAGCCCACTGCCACTTCAGCTTACTAATCCGTTGGGCTATGTCGGTTACTCTAGTTCTACTGCGGATATCCTCATTCCTAAGTTTATCACGCAGAGAAACTCCAAGCATAGCCCTAACCATAGCTCGCTGAGCGACCTTGAGCTTCCTCATACGGCCAGCTGTGAAGGACCACGTCTCAGTTCCGTAAGTCATTACTAGCAACACGCACTGGTTGTACAATTTCGTTTTTAGGTTTTGAGGTATGTCTGACGAGAAGATGTGTCGTAGCTTCCCGAACGCTACCCAGCCGAGTTGAATCCGTCGATTGACCTCTCGGTCGAAGTTGGACTTACCTAGTCGGACTATTTGTCCCAGGTAAACGTACTCGTCAACAACTTCGAGCTTAGTGCTCCCAAAAACTACCGGCATAGGTGTGACATGGACATTAATCATAATCTTTGTTTTGTCCATGTTCATCTTAAGATCTATCTGTTGAGAGACACTATTGAAGTCATTGAGCATAGTGCTTAGGTCCTCCAACGATTCTGCCATATGGACTATATCGTCGGCAAATCGAAGGTGAGTGATGTACTCGCCATTGATGTTGATGCCGTATCCTTTCCAGACTAAGAGCTTGAAAACGTCTTCCAATGCAGCGGTGAAGAGTTTCGGGGATATGACGTCACCCTGTCTTACACCTCTCTGCAGTTGGATAGGTTTCGTACTCTGGTTCTGTACTCGGATAGCCACCGTAGCTCTACTGTACATACACTTCAGCACCTCGATATACTGACAGTCAACTTGGCACAGCCGAAGGTACTGCAGCATCGCCCAAATTTCGGCGGAATCAAGGGCTTTCTCATAGTCCACATACGCCAGACATAATGGCGAATTGTACTCTTCGGACTTCTGTACAATTTGCCGAAGGGTATGTATGTGGTCTATGGTGCTAAAGCCCTTTCGGAAACCGGCTTGTTCGGGAGGCTGGAAGTCGTCAAGTCTGCGCGCGAGACGATTCGTAATGACTCTCGAAAACAGCACGTAGACGCGGCTCAGAAGTGAAATCGGTCTGTAGTTCTTCAAGAGAGCGTTGTCACCTTTCTTGAAGATCAAGACCACTGCACTTCTGCTCTACGCCTCCGGTGTAATGCCACCATGGAGGACGGAATTAAAGAGCTTCTAAAGGACTTCAAGTACCGGTCTTCCACCCGCTTTCAGAAGCTCCGCTGTAATTCCATCCTCGCCTGGGGCCTTGCCGTGTTTTAAGGTTTCAGTACCTTCTAATCTCGCTCAGACTTACGTCCGGGATATCTTCGGAATAGTTTCGGATGAGACTCGCTCTTGGATCGTTACTCACACTTGCGTGTGGCTCCAACTATGACGTATACAGTTGCCCATAGAACCTCTCAATCTCACTCAAAATCTCTGATGCCCCGGAAACAATGCTGCCACATTCGGTCTTCAGCTTTGACAGTTGGCTCTTTCTGGCAGACAGATCTCTGGCAAAGGCTTTGGAGCCTTGGTTCCGCTCGATCGCTTCTTCAATACCAGCTGTATTGAAGTTGCGTAAGTCCCGCCGCATGCATTTGGAGATCTGTCTGTTCAGTTGCCTGTATGCTGTCAAATCTGTTGAAGAATGTAGCTTCATATCCCTTCTAACAGCCATGAGATTAAGAGTGTGATCGGAGAGTTTTTGTGTTCTTCTGCGGCGGGTCTTGCAGAACTTAGCTCCGACTGCATGGACAGTTTCCACGAGCTTGTCATTCATATCGTCCACTTTATTGCAGTCTTCTAGGCACTGAAAACGGTTTTGTAACTCGAGCTGAAAGGTTTCGGGACTTTGGAATAGAGCACGAGGGGGACGGAGCGTTGATTTCATTAGACGAGACCTATCCAACTTAACGTTTAGGTTTAGTGTGCCTCTAACCATTCGGTGATCGCTACCAGTTACCTCGCCAGTACCCTCGCGATCACGGAGACATCACTGAACAGTTGTCGTCTGGTCGTCATAATGAAGTCAATCTCATTTTTTGTCGAACCGTCTCGAACAGGTCCACTTCCTGTGGAGTCGCTTCTGGAAGAAAGAGTTCATCATAAAGAGTCCCTCTTTCTCCATGATGTCGGCCAGCTGCTGGCCCCTTGGGTTCCGTTGCCCTATTCCAAATTTCCCTACTTTCAGCTCACCGTTCTCTCTTGTGCCTAGTTTTGCATTGAAGTCTCCCATTAACACCGTATATTGGGTTTTGGAGGAATGCATGGCTCTAGAGATATCCTCATACATTTCCTCCACCTCCTCATCGGGGTGTGCCGAGGTTGGTGCGTAAACCTGTATGACCTTCAGCGAATACCGTTTGGTGATTCTGAGTATAAGGCACGCAACCCTCGTCGACACACTCCCGATCTTTACAACGTTGTTAACGAGAGACTTGTGGACGATAAATCCGACACCTCCTTGGGACAGATGGTTGCCCTCCGGTGATAGAGCAAGTTACCGGATTCGAGGATTACCGTGTCCTCCCCCTCTCTTCGGACTTCGGATATTCCTATAATATGCCAGCGCAACTTGTCTATCTCTTCTTCCAGCTCCACGATCTTCTTGTCAGTCCTCAGGGTGCGTGCGTTGTACGTTGCCAGGTCGAGTCGTCTAAGGTGGCATATTATAGGATATCATCATCATCATTACAGCCCTTCACAAGTCCACTGCTGAACATAGGCCTCCCCCAAAGAATGCCACAAAGCACGGTCCTGAGCCACCTGCATCCATCGACTTCCTGCATATCTTACCAGGTCGTCACTCCATCTAGTGGGGGAACGCCCTACACTTCGCCTACCGGTACGAGGCTGCCACTCGAGAACCTTTCTTCCCCATCGGTTGTCGGTTCTTCGAGCTATATGGCCGGCCCATTGCCACTTCAGCTTACTAATCCGTTGGGCTATGTCGGTCACTCTGGTTCTACTGCGGATATCCTCATTTCTGAGTTTATCACGCAGAGAAACTCCAAGCATAGCCCTCTCCATAGCTCGCTGAGCGACCTTGAGGTTCCTCATCCGGCCAGCAGTGAAGGACCACGTCTCAGTACCGTGTGTCATCACTGGCAACACGCACTGGGTGTACAATTTCGTTTTAAGGTTTTGAGGTATGTCTGACGAGAAGATGTGTCGTAGCTTCCCGAACGCTACCCAGCCGAGTTGAATCCGTCGATTGACCTCTCGGTCGAAGTTGGACTTACCTAGTCGGACTATTTGTCCCAGGTAAACGTACTCATCAACAACTTCGAGCTTAGTGCTCCCAAAAACTACCGGCATAGGTGTGACATGGCCATTAACCATAATCTTTGTTTTGTCCATGTTCATCTTAAGATCTATCTGTTGAGAGACACTATTGAAGTCATTGAGCATAGTGCTTAGGTCCTCCAGCGATTCTGCCATATGGACTATATCGTCGGCAAATCGAAGGTGAGTGATGTACTCGCCATTGATGTTGATGCCATATCCTTTCCAGTCTTGAAGCTTGAAAACGTCTTCCAATGCAGCGGTGAAGAGTTTCGGGGATATGACGTCACCCTGTCTTACACCTCTCTGCAGTTGGATAGGTTTCGTACTCTGGTTCTGTACTCGGATAGCCACCGTAGCTCTACTGTACATACACTTCAGCACCTCGATATACTGACAGTCAACTTGGCACAGCTGAAGGTACTGCAGCATCGCCCAAATTTCGACGGAATCAAGGGCTTTCTCATAGTCCACATACGCCAGACATAATGGCGAATTGTACTCTTCGGACTTCTGTACAATTTGCCGAAGGGTATGTATGTGGTCTATGGTGCTAAAGTTCTTTCGGAAACCGGCTTGTTCGGGAGGCTGGAAGTCGTCAAGTCTGCGCGCGAGACGATTCGTAATGACTCTCGAAAACAGCACGTAGACGCGGCTCAGAAGTGAAATCGGTCTGTAGTTCTTCAAGAGAGCGTTGTCACCTTTCTTGAAGATCAAGACCACTGCACTTCTGCTCTACGCCTCCGGTGTAATGCCACCATGGAGGACGGAATTAAAGAGCTTCTAAAGGACTTCAAGTACCGGTCTTCCACCCGCTTTCAGAAGCTCCGCTGTAATTCCATCCTCGCCTGGGGCCTTGCCGTGTTTTAAGGTTTCAGTACCTTCTAATCTCGCTCAGACTTACGTCCGGGATATCTTCGGAATAGTTTCGGATGAGACTCGCTCTTGGATCGTTACTCACACTTGCGTGTGGCTCCAACGATGACGTGTACAGCTGCCCATAGAACCTCTCAATCTCACTCAAAATCTCTGATGCCCCGGAAACAATGCTGCCACATTCGGTCTTCAGCTTTGACAGTTGGCTCTTTCTGGCAGACAGATCTCTGGCAAAGGCTTTGGAGCCTTGCTTCCGCTCGATCGCTTCTTCAATACCAGCTGTATTGAAGTTGCGTAAGTCCCGCCGCATGCATTTGGAGATCTGTCTGTTCAGTTGCCTGTATGCTGTCAAATCTGTTGAAGAATGTATCTTCATCTCCCTTCTAACAGCCATGAGATTAAGAGTGTGATCGGAGAGTTTTTGTGTTCTTCTGCGGCGGGTCTTGCAGAACTTAGCTCCGACTGCATGGACAGTTTCCACGAGCTTGTCATTCATATCGTCCACTTTATTGCAGTCTTCTAGGCACTGAAAACGGTTTTGTAACTCGAGCTGAAAGGTTTCGGGACTTTGGAATAGAGCACGAGGGGGACGGAGCGTTGATTTCATTAGACGAGACCTCTCCAACTTAACATTTAGGTTTAGTGTGCCTCTAACCATTCGGTGATCGCTACCAGTTACCTCGCCAGTATCCTCGCGATCACGGAGACATCACTGAACAGTTGTCGTCTGGTCGTCATAATGAAGTCAATCTCATTTTTTGTCGAACCGTCTCGAACAGGTCCACTTCCTGTGGGGTCGCTTCTGGAAGAAAGAGTTCATCATAAAGAGTCCCTCTTTCTCCATGAATTCGGCCAGCTGCTGGCCCCTTGGGTTCCGTTGCCCTATTCCAAATTTCCCTACTTTCAGCTCACCGTTCTCTCTTATGCCTAGTTTTGCATTGAAGTCTCCCATTAACACCCTATATTGGGTTTTGGAGGAATGCATGGCTCTAGAGATATCCTCATACATTTCCTCCACCTCCTCATCGGGGTGTGCCGAGGTTGGTGCGTAAACCTGTATGACCTTCAGCGAATACCGTTTGGTGATTCTGAGTATAAGGTACGCAACCCTCGTCGACACACTCCCGATCTTTACAACGTTGCTGACGAGAGACTTGTGGACGATAAATCCGACACCTCCTTGGGACAGATGATCGCCCTCCCGGTGATAGAGCAAGTTGCCGGATTAGAGGATTACCGTGTCCTCCCCCTCTCTTCTGACTTCGGATAATCCTATAATATGCCAGCGCAACTTGTCTATCTCTTCTTCCAGTTCCACGATCTTCTCGTCAGTTCTCAGGGTGCGTGCGTTATACGTTGCCAGGTCGAGTCGTTTAAGGTGGCAATCAAACCTCCACCGGAGATTCTTAGCACCCCCTGCCCCGCCGTTACCATGGTCACCACCGTAACCAGGAATAGCGGGGCCGCCGGAGACTGGGGGCCGTTTCTTTGTTACTCTCATCATAGTGGGGTATTTGCCATAGTTGCCACGCTTGGCGAGCGGGTTGGCAACCGCAGTTTTTTATTGAAATTTTGGCTATTATCAGGAAGATGCTGCTGCCCATCTCCTGCCTGTTTCCCTTTGTCGCCTTTTACGACACCCACGGGAGGATAATGGGGTAGTGGATATTCTTGACCGCCACTACACGGAAATATAATATATGATATAATATTTATAAATTGCTTAAGAAACCTTATTCACTATTTCAACGATGAATAAACTTAATAATAGTCTCTATCGCCCTAACGGGCCTAAAAAATCACAGGCAATTGAAATGACCTCGGCCAGCTATATAATAATCGAATTAGGGTTCTAGTGGCTAAATTTATTGCTTTCTTTTTTCTTCTTGGGACCACCTAGTAAGTAGATAGCTAGCTACTAACTGGGTGGTCCTTGGGCAGCTAGTTACACTATCGTGGGACCTATTTTAATCTCAATTTTTCGCTGTCTAGAAAATTATGTACTTTATGTATTATAAAGAAAAAGATGTCTAAAGATCTCTTAATTTTACTTCAAAAAGGGTTTACCACCTAATTCCTTAATGCTCAATTGTTTTGTTGTAAGAAGACATTGAAGTAAAATATTCATCACCGTTATTACAGCAAAAGCCAACGCTGATATTCTGCCGGAGAATAATATTATGTCTATGGAACATATAAGTAAACGTTAAAAAATAAAGAAATCACATATTATATTCTTTACTTTCTGTTACTATTAAATGAAACTAAAATACTGAGTATAAGACTAACAAAACAAAAATATAAATCCATAAACTACAAGAACAACAATTATCATAAATATAGAATTAAACTTTAATTTTATTATTATTTCTACCAGGGAATCAGGACGTAAATATTCTAAAATTATATCACCTATTACGTTATTTTCTGTGACCGGGGAAGGACCACGCTCTTAAAGAATACCAACTTGAAATAGCAGCTTAAACCTACGGTGTTTCATATGGTGAGTGTAAAGAACTAGATGCCTTTTTACTGAAAACGAGGCATTTCATCTTAGTCCTTAAGGGTTACAACGCATCTGCATTTTGAATCTTAATCAAGGATAGTCGTAGATCTACTTTCCATCAAGTGGACTTTATGCTCCTTTGTCACTTTTATTTTATAGAAAAGTAACAACTGTCACGTTATATTTAACCTCCCCAATGCCAGCGATCCTTGCGATCGGCTTGACTCAGTGGCACTGAAGAGATGTTGCATCTCTTTGTGTATTTTATCGTATCTATCACGGTGAGTGCTCTGAGGAATTGTTCGGACTAATTCCAGCAGCTCAATTTTACCATCGCATTTTGCGACAAAACTCGCGATACCATCGATACCATCTGGATGATAGGCGGTCCACCACTGTGCGAGTTAGAAGAAGTTTTCTTCCTCGCACAACTTCCTTGTGGAATCGATTACCACCAGCGAATTTTCCGGACCGATACGACTCCCTTTCCCCGGGACCCTTCAAGAAAAAGAGACGTACTCCCTTTTAAAAGGCTGGCAACGCATCTCCAATTCTCCTGGAGTTGCAGTTGTTCATGAGCGGCGGTAGTCACTTACCATCAGGTGAGCCACATGCTGGTTTGCTATAAAAAACCTGTCATCTCGCTCAATCCAAGACAATATTAAAGCTTAAGTAATGCTTAAAGCAGGCTAGATATTTTTGATAAAATTGATATTGTTTAATTATTATTTACTAAGAGATTTATTTATATTTTATAAGCAAACATCTGGTTCTCCTTAAGCGGTATCCTAGCACTTCTGTACAAATCTCTCCCTAATATATGTACTTATACAACTTTTGGACGTCTACTTTAGGAACTTAAGACGGTGGCTCTAGTATCTTTCTTTCATATCTATATGGTCGGCCTATCACCACTTAAGCTAACTGGATTACTTTGATTTTAATGCGGACTTGATAAAGATTAAAAGTTAAATGAAATTAATTTTTACGGATTTTATCACGTTTAATTTAACTTTTTTACCCCGACGTTTCGGTCACGGGAGTGTTTGACGTCCCGATGCTATAATTAGCCCGGCTACCTTCAGTTTTTGAATATTCATTTTTGGTCAGATCTACGCAGAATGAGCTTACATTATCTTTAAGTCTTGCAGTGGTATGCTTGGATTTGGATTTAATTTTATTAATTATAGAATCCCAAGCAGATGGCAGCATCCATATATCTTCTCTATTGAAATTAGGATGTTTTTTTTAATTACAATAGTCTTGCGAAACATCCTTGGTAGGAATCAGTGTTCTTTTGTGGGGATTTGTGGTCTATCAAATCTAATGTAATGGTGGTGACGATCTTGAACGTGTTCACACACTGCAGACTTCCCGGAAGTCAGTGACTTAAAACACCGATACAGCGCTAAAAATGATG
This sequence comes from Parnassius glacialis, assembly GCA_033319125.1. Taxonomy (NCBI): domain Eukaryota; kingdom Metazoa; phylum Arthropoda; class Insecta; order Lepidoptera; family Papilionidae; genus Parnassius; species Parnassius glacialis. The sequence continues at coordinate 38,676,359 of JAVANC010000018.1, forward strand.
ACGCGATAAAATCTGTAAAAATTAATTTCATTTAATGTGAAGTCTTCGCGTAAATATAAGTAATCATTACGATTAAAAGTGTTTTTTGACTCGGATATCATCGTATTTATTACAAAAAAAGCTCACTTAATCAAAATAAAATGAAAATAATTTTATCAAACTTACTGTAGGAATAATGAATGAGTACAAACCAGAATATAACAAAATAAACTGCACTATTCCGAAATTATACTGCAAAACAAAATTAATGAATATTGAAAATTGGAGGCCTGTTTATATCGGCGAGTAATAGCAAACATGACCCGAAAACACTGACAATGATTAATAGTGGTTCTCTCGAACGAACCCCGTTATGAGTCAAGGACAAAATGCCGTATTGTTGGGCGGCGTTTTTCTACCGACTTCAATAAGGAAATGGTACTCAATTCGACTGTATGTTTTTTTATGTGTTACCTCGTAACTTTTTACGGATGAACCGATTTCGATGATTTTTTTTATATTTGAAAGCTGGTGCTTCACATGTGGTCCCATATAAATTGATTAAGATTGACCTTGATTAAGTTCTGACCAATAGTTTTTGAGTTATTCTTAATAATTTATATTGAAGTATGTTTTCCAAAATTTTAAATTACTAAATATTTTAATTAGCCGTTTCCAGCTTAATAAAAATAAAAGACTGACATTATATGGACTTAAAATAAAACTATTTAATTGTGTATATCTTTAAGTATGATATGATGTGTGAATATACTGTTGTATATTAATCTTTCTAATATATCTTTTGTATTTACGTAACGTACGCTAATTTAGATTTTATTTCCTTTTTGGCATTAAACCAACTGAACATATTGTTGATATGATCACTGAATGTAACAGATCATTTAGAAGTATACGTGTGTATAACCAGGTACGTAACTGTACTGTCGGGAAGTGCGGCAACTCTCAGCGTTGTTTATTTTGCTATTTGTCCACCCTCGTGATACCAAAGATTATTCGCACGTAAATCACCTATAACCTGTGTTAGATAAATAATAGTTTAAAAAGGTTTTATAGTTCTAACAAGGTTTGATTTATATATATTGTTAATTACCCAATACATATTGTGAATTTGAGTGATTTTAGTCCATAAATATTGAATTTGTTGTATAGAATTTGTGTCTATGATTTATGTAGAATAACTCGTCTAAAGCGCTACGTATCGGATCCTAGATACAAAATCTCTCTTGTATTGTACATATTCGCCTTTTGCGACACCCACCGGATACAATTAGAAGATGGATTTTCTCACACCTCTTATGTATGTGCACATTTCTAATTATGATTAATGTGAGTGCGACTGTTAAGCATGTCGTTCCGAATTCAAAACCCGGGTCGGAACAAAAATTATTTTTGGGGATTTTTCTGTCAACAAATTATCATCAGCCCGCCGGAGTCAGGACAGTTGTATTATATTTTCTAAGCAGTTAAGAACTTTTTTAAAAATTTTTGCGGAATTTACTGCAGTGGAAAAAAGCACAGTCGAAATTCGGTCACGATTGTAATCTTTGATGGGAATAACAACCATCTTACAGAATATCTGCGTAAAATAGCAATTTAATCCTATTTCGTATGATGAGAACCGAAAAACCTCTTTACCAGTAATGAGGCATTCCATCTTAGTCAACAGGGATGACTAAGCATTTACTTTTTTCGATTCTTAATCAAGAATAGATGTAAAAGTCTACGGGCTACAACATTAACTACCATTAGCTGGACTGGGTTTTTGTTAGTCATCCTTACTTCTATTAAATAATCTTCAAGAAACATCATTTTGATCAAAACAAATTTGTTGTTAAAATCCCCTAACGCTACAAAATCGCCAGTTAATAACTACAATATAAGGAAAATTACCCCGGCCCATCGAGGGTTGTAACCGCAATACACATATCACTGTCGTATTTAGAACCCTAATTTAAAAACGTAACTTTTATGGATAAAAAACCATTTACTTTTAAACTTAAAATATGATATAGATTGGAATATGTTGCGATAATTAAATTTTATTTTCTTATCTATTTTACTTTACTTTTATTAAAAGGAAATTTAAAAAAAATACATTATGGTTATTTTGAAGGTCACAATAAGTAAAGGTTACACATCTGAACAGTGGTAGAGCTACGCGACAGCTTTTGCTGTCGCACGGATGGGCCGGTTCGAACCGGGGTGGTACCACGACCTCACAGAGTACCGGCGTGAAGTAGAGGTTTACTTCTGCGTTGCGCTTGGTGGGTGCATGAGGCCAGAGGTGCAATTCCCCCCCCCCCCCGCCCCACCCCCATCAACGTGGTAGTGGAATTAAATAAATGACTACCCCAGGAGGGTACCGGCACCCCTGGAGAATCCCTCGCTGAGTATCCACGACGAAACTACTCCACTCCTGAGCGTGGGTGCTCAGGCTGCCCCGCGTATTCCGCTCGCGAATAATGCTGCTCGGGGCAAGCTGAGCAATACAACCATGGCGACCCCTGTCACGCTATCCGTGAATTTTTGCAACATCAGGGGACTTCATTCCAACCTTAACGCTGTCCATTACCATCTAGAGATGGTGAAGCCGGCCTTGTTCTTTTTAACCGAGACTCAGGTGTCCACTCCGGTTGATATTTCATATCTCTCCTACCCGGGGTACAAATTAGAACATTCCTTGTGTCCCGAGCTGGAGTTTGCGTATACGTCAGAGAGGACATCTGTTTTCGACGTCTCGGCAGTCTTGAAGGTACGGAACTGTCCATCCTATGGCTGCGCGTAGACAGCGATGACCATCCCAGCGTCTGCGGGTGCCTCTATAGCTGCCATAGCGGTAATGCCGACACAGACCGACTCATCGACCACGTCCAAATTGCTGCAGACTCCGTGCTACAACAGGTCCCATCCGCAGAGATCGTGATACTCGGTGATTTCAACGCCCACCACGCTGAATAGCTTGGTTCTCGTTTAACCCATCATGCGAGTATATCTGTCTATGACTTTGCCTTGGCATATGGTCTAACACAACTGGTTAGGTCGCCTACGCGGATCCCAGATGTGTAAGACCATGTACATTCCCACTTTGACATTCTGCTGACCTCTCATCTGGACGGATATCAGGTCTCCGTTGATGCTCCTCTGGGCTCTTCGGACCATTGTCTGATCCGGAATACGGTGCCACTCACGCTCCAATCGCAGTTGCGAACTGCAGCTTGCCGCCGTGTTTGGCACTATAGGTCAGCCGATTGGGATGGGATGCGATCTTTTTTTGCATCCTACCCTTGGGGCGGGTTTGCTTCTCGCCGGAAGATCCCAGCGTTGTTGCCGATTCTGTCGCTGATGTGCTACTTCAGAGTATGGAACTTTATATTCCATCCTCTGTGGTGCCCATTGGAGGCAGATCCCAGCCATGGTTTGGTCGCTATCACGCTATAATCAGGAGTGCCACCGGGCCTGGACTGACGCATCAACGTTTCGGGATGTAAACACCAGCGTACTTAAAAAGAAGTATAATTACGCCTCCAGGCCCTTCAAAAGCGTCATTGCCAGGGCAAGGTCTGAGCACATCAGCAGAATTGGCGAGAAACTAGTTCGCCTTACTTCGGGAACCCGTGCGTTCTGGTCTCTCGCCAAGGCTGTCCAAAGAAACTTCTCTCAGCCATCTCTTCCATCTCTGCACAGAGAGGACGACTCACTGGCCCATGCTGCAAAGGAGAAAGCCGATCTGTTGAGATCTCTTTGCGTCCAACTCGACTGTAGATGACGGGGGGAACACACCGTCAACCATCCCGCGATGTGAGTGCTCCATGCCCGATGTGCGGTTTACACAGCGCTCGGTTCGCAAAGCACTCTTCTCCCTGGACGTCAGCAAGTGGAGTGGGCCCGATGGATTTTATAAAAACTCCAACAGCGCGAACTCTAGTTTAGATTTTATTTCCTTTTTGTCATTAAGCCAACTGAACATAGTGTTGAGATGATAAATGAGTGTAACAGGTCATTTATACGTATATGTGTGTATAACCAGTACGTACTACACTATGTTACACTACTACACTACACTACACTACTACTACTACTACTACTACTACTACTACTACTACTACACTGTATACGGTACGTGTGCGGCAACTATCAGCATCGTTTACTTTGCTATTTGTCCACAATTGTGATACCAATGAATATTCGCACGTAAATCGCCTAGAACCTGTGTTTATTAATAAAATAAATTAAATAATAAATAATAGTTTAAAATTTTTTATAGTTCTAACTAGATTTGGTTTATATATATAGTGAATTACACAAAATTTTTATTGTGAATTTGAGTCATTTCAGTTTTTTTTTTTTTACAGAATAAGGGTGACAAACGAGCACACAGTCCACCCGATGGCAAGTGGCTGCTGCGGCCCATAGACATCTACATCTATCCTCTATTACAATTCAAAATGTAGATGCGTTGCCACCCGTGAGGACTAAGATGGAATGCCTCATTTCCAGTAAAAAGGGCCTCCGGCCACCTGCACTCACCAAGCGAAACGCAGAGGTGAACCTCTCCTTCACGCTGGTTTTCTGTGAGGTCGTGGTACCACCCCGGTTCGAGCCGGCCCATCCGTGCGATAGAAAACGCTGCCGCGTGGCTCTACCACTGTTAATAACTATTGAATTTGTTGTATAGAATTTGTGAACATAAATATATGTAGTACGAGTATAACTCGTCTACAGCGCTATGTATCGGATCCTAGACATAAAATCTCCCTTGCATTCCACATAGTCGCCTCTTTCGACACCCACCGGATACAATTAGAAGATGGATTTTCTCACACCGCCGCCATACGGTACCCTCTTATCTATTTACACATTTCTAATCATGGTTAATGTGAGTGCGACTGTTAAGCATGTCGTTCCGAATTCAAAACCCGGGTCGAAACAAAAACTTTTTTTGTCAACAAATTCTCAACAGTCCGTCAGAGTCAGGCCAGTTGCACTATATTTTTTCAGCAGTTAAGAACTTACAATTGTTGCGGAATTTATCGCCGTGAAAAAAAGCACAGTCGAAATTCGATCACTATTATCAACTTTGACGGGAATAACAACGATCTCACAGAATATCTGCGTAAAATAGCAATTCAATCCTATTTCGTATGACGAGAACCGAAAAGACCTCTTTACCGGTAACGAGGCATTCCATCTTATTCAACAGCGATGACTAAGTATGTACTTTTCTCGATTCTTAATCAAGGATAGATGTAAAAGTGAACGGGCTACAACATTTACTACCATTAGCTGGACTGTGTTTTTGTTAGTCATCCTTACTTCTATTAAAAAATCTTCAAAAACTTCATTTTACTCAAAACAAAATGATAATTTATTTCTTTGCTGAAACTCCCTAAAGCTACAAAGTCGGCTAGTTAATGACTAAACTGTAAGGAAAATTACCCCGAGCGATCATCGAGGGTTGTAACCGCAATACACTGATGTAGTATTTGGAACCCTAATTTAAAATCGTAGCTTTTATGGATAAAAAACCATTTACTTTTAAACTTAAAATATTATATAGATTGGGATATGTTGCGATAATTTTATTATTAAAAGGAAAGGAGAACGGCAGGCTTGTATGGGAATTTCGTACAGCTAAATAAATTTCATGTTTTTGGATATTTTTTGTTTTAATTGGCAGTTAGTAGGATAGACAAGCCCTACTTAAATTCATAGATTATTAAAATTTGAGACATAAAAGTTATAATCAGTTTTATTTTTAAGGTTATGTACTATTGTACCAATGTAGATTGTTACATATATGCACATAAACATTTGTTTGGTGATAAAGTAAATGTTCTAGATTGCTTGACGCTATCTTTATAGTGTTTTACTTACCATTACGTAGGTAGATTAAGATGAGGATCGTACCTATTCAGCGGAGTGCATTGGAGATACTTATATCCAGCAGCGGACTGCATCAGTTTGATTATGATTAATTTCTGATAGGGTTTTGAGTGTAGGTAAATAAAACAATACTTTGTTTTTGTATGTACATTTATTTTATTGTATTTATAATTATTCCATTCTTAATATTACTTCATCTAAGAAGGGGCAAGTCGGGTCATACCCTCATGGCAAGCATAGCTTAGGTACCAAATAATGCTATTCACACGACAGCAGCATCCCACTGTTTTTAAACCTACAATGCAGTTACAGCAAAAACTTCTGATTGCGTTCCGACCATTCATGTTTGTTTCTGCAACTATAAATAAAAATAAGTTTTACTAGAAGAATGGCGGGACTTCATTTCAGCACCAAGCAACATTGGGTTTATTCCCTCTAAATCATGTATTCTCTCTAGGGACGGCTCCGTGGCGCAGTGGCTTAGCAATGAGTTGCTGCGCTGGGGGCCGCAGGTTCGAATCCTGCACAGAACAAGTATTTGTATGGCCTACAAATAATTGTTCCGGGTATGGATGTTTGTCCTTGTGCAATTTGTGTTTGTAAGCTGCCTCCACGATACAGGAGAAAATCCTAGTGTGGGGGTAACGTTTTTTTAAAAAGAGAAAAAGAAAAAAAAAGGGATACCTCTAATGTAATATATTCCATGAGCGCGGAAATATTCACCCACATATGAACGGGCCTGGCGAATTTGGTATTCACAACATGCAAATAGTATTAATTCCTCTATGGATAGCCGTGAAAAATATAGGGATGTCGCATCTATGGGTACAAACCAGAAACCGCACCTGTTTAAATTATGTTCCCTAACTAACTCAGCTATAGTGTTGGTTAAAAACAGGCGCTCATATATAATTGAAACAAACTACTCTGCATGTATATTTTCTTTGAATGGCGGAGTAACCGAATTCATCAAAGCAGCTGCTATTTTAAAAACTGTCATAAGATTGCGACAATCACTGTTAAAATATTCATGGCGGAACAATTTGAAGTCTCTCTTAAAACAGCCATTCACAGCTTCTACTACCCACCTGTTTATAGTTACACAGCGTGATATGTTGGCTCTAAGATGGGACAGATGGATAGATGTGATTGGCCGTCTTCTTTAGTTTTGGACATATGACCTATGTATCCTTTCTAATGCAGACTATCCATGCAGTCACGAAAACCTTTATCTAGAATAAAAACAATTTTCTCTATAAAAATCATTGAATTCTGTTTCGTTTAATAAGTCATTCATAGCGACCATATCGCATCATTTATAGTGACATTATATGGTCGGCGTTTTTTAATGAAACTACTATCAAGAGATAGAGAACGGAGGAGCAGATGCTCAACTTAACGTAAAACGGCGAGATAATTCGCTAAATTGCTCAGATGCAGTCACAAACTACAATCTAAAACAACAGCAAAAAACTAAAAACTGAAGTGAACTGAAAGACAGATATCTTTACCTGTCAATAAATAATTGTCATATGAACAAAAAATATTGATGACGAACATCATTCCTATCATTAATCCGTAAACTTTTATGATTTTATGCAACAATTATGCATTCCTAGGTATAATATATAAGTTTGTAATTATATATAATGTTATTTCTATTTCTAAATAAATAATTATCATTTCGATATTTGTCTTATTTTATTTATTTATTTATTTATTTATTGACACACCAACAGCATAACATACAAAACATTACAATAATCTTCGTCTTATAAATAGTTTGGTATGCATGCCAATTACTGGTGCATACATCACTCTCATTAGAAGACATTAAATTAAATCAAGTTCAAATAAATTTCAATTTACAAATTTTGAGTTGCAGCAAATTAATAAGTAAAAATCAAAAATCAAAAATCAAAAGTATAACAAAAAGAAGAAATTTAGTAGCATAAATATTAAATTACAAATCTAATTTACCAACAGAAATGTGCGGTAAGCTTTTTTTTCAGATTTGTCACTGAGTCATGAAAAATATCAAAATCTTTAATGGACGCGGAGAATCGATTGTACTCAGAACACATCCTTGATAATGGAGAATGTTTTAGAGCATTTGTTCTACTTACTGGTACAACAAGTATGTTAGTGAGAGGATTTCGTGGATATCTGTACGGGATTTTGAAATTTATTTCATTAAGCAATTCACTGCATGCCATCTGTCCTGACAACAGCTTTTTGAGGAATGTTATATCTAATATTATGCGGCGATTATAAAGTGACATCATTTTAAAGTGTTTCAGCCGCAAGTCATAGGTGGCCTTATGAGAGATGCCGGAAGTGTGATATGTCAGGTATCTAGTAAAAGGATCTTTGTAGTCTCTCCAGACGTTGAGATGGTGCCGCGTATTAGGGACTCCACACAACTGATGCAAATTCTAGTTTGCTGCGAACCAGTGAGTTATAAAGGATTATTTTGGTTTGAGGAGAAACAAATCCTTTGGTATTTCTTTTAAGGAAACCTAACATCCTGGCCGCTTCTTTTACAGTTTTGTCCATGTGCACTTTGAATTTCAATTTCGTGTCCATTGTTACGCCCAAATCTCGAATCTCCTTAACCTCCTGTAACGTATCTAGCTCTAATTTATACGATGATGGCAATTGAACTTTTTTCTTTGTGTACTTAATGTGATAAGATTTCTTCGTATTAATAATCATGCCGTTCAATTTGCACCACATATTTATTCCATCGAGATCAGCTTGGATGAGCTCCACATCATTATTTGAAGTAACGGTTTTGAATATTTTTAAATCATCGGCAAAAAGTGAGTATTTACAGTAATTTATAGATGAGGTAATGTCATTTATAAACACCGAGAAGAGAACAGGGCCTAAGTGGGATCCCTGTGGTACTCCTGAACATGCAACATACTCATGTGATATGTGACCGTTCAGCACCACAAACTGAAGTCTTTTTGCTAGGTATGAATTAAACCATTCCAGTAAGGTCCCACCAATACCAGACCCGCTCAATTTATGTATAAGAAGCGAGTGACACACCTTATCAAAAGCGCTCGAGAAATCCATGTATATACAGTCTACTTGTTGGCGTCTATCTATTTCTTTACTTAGATAGGACATAAATGACACCAAGTTCGTTTTGATAGAACGTCCTTTTCGAAACCCATGTTGAAATTCTGACATCCGACTTTCCAAGTGGCGCGTGACAATTGGGCAAACAAGGGATTCAAACAGCTTAGGTATACAAGAAAGTATGGATATAGGACGGTAGTTTTTGATGTCACTGCTGTCACCCTTCTTGTACACTGGAACGATCTTAGCTTTTTTCCACAATTCAGGAAATACCCCGTCATGCAAAGATCTATTGAAAAGAAGTGACAGTGGCAGAGTAAGAGTAGGACCGCAGCGCTTTACAAAAACAGGAGGGATCTCATCCGGACCGGCACCCTTGAAGATATCTAGTTTTTTAATGGCACGTTTAATTTCATGTTCACTGAATCTAATTACACTCAAATATGGCAAACCGTGCACTGCGGACTCTAGGCTATCAGGTAATACTGTGTTACTAAACACTGATGAAAAATTTTTAGCAAATAGTTCTGCAATTTTTGTACCAGTGTTTGCAATTTCGTCATCAAGGCTCATTTCGGCAGGTATAGTAGTTTCACCACCTCGCCTATCCTTAATATAGTTCCAGAAATATTTAGGATTCCTGACAATATTACCCTCGACCCGTTTTTTATAACTTTGTAGGCATGCGTCTATTATTTTCTTACTTCGCTCACGAAGTAATTCATACTCCAACCTATCGCGTGGATTTTTGTATTTCACAAATTTTTTTCTCTTGCTTTCTTTTTCCAAGATTATTCTGATCAGAGACCTGCTAAACCATGAGGGGAACCTGCTTTTTTTTGGCTTCGAAATAGGGACGTATGTTTTCACGGCATTGTTTAAAATACGGTAAAATACTGTGGTCATCTCGTTAACGTTTTGACACCTATCGAACTGTTGTGACCAATTAATTTCCCTAAGATGAGCTAAGATTAGATCATAGTTCGCTTTGAAAAAGTTGTGTCGAGGTTTTTGGGCTGGTTTAAGTAAGTTCGGTTTTAGTTCCGGTACAGTAATCAATAACGGAGGATGCTTTCGGTCAATTTTACTTATAACATTTAAGGAGTTAGAAACCTCTAAAGGAACACAGTTGGTTAGAACAAGGTCCAGCACTCTGCCATCCTCGTTAGGAATAGGGTTCATTTGTGTAATATTATTTAGCGCCATGAAATCAGTGAGTGCCAGACCCTGTGGTGAATCATAATTAAATGCACTGCATGAAACACCGTCCACACTGCGAGACCAACCGATGAAGCCCATGTTGAAGTCTCCCAACATTATAACTTGATCAGCTTTGTCCAAAATATCGTTAGTATGCTCTAAAAACCGAGTAAGGCTTTCCAGGTTTACTGGTGGAGGAAGGTATACCACACAAATTAGTATTTTGGTAACAATGTTATTTGTTTTTATATCAATTGAGACCCATAGATCCTCCGCATCGCTCTCCCAGCTTGAATGTCTGAAAGAAGGTATATCCCTAGAAACAGCGACTAAAACCCCCCCTCCGTCTTTTTTAGTAGTTTCTGAGCACAATCGATCTCTCCTATAAACAGTATAACGCTTATCTATAAATTCTAAGTTCGTTATATTACTATTGAGCCACGTTTCAGTAAATACAATTACGTTGTAGTTATTAATCAGAATATTTTTAAAGACATCCTCTGTTTTAGTTCTTAAGCCCCGCACATTTTGATAATAAATATTTACAGGCATTGTGGCAAAAATTTCTATTGACTACTACTTGGCTAATTTTAAAGCAATAATTTTAAGCTTTCGTCGTCTTTAATATAAATAGCATGACTTTGTTCGTTTTTCCTCGCAAGAATTCTTCCATCCCGTATCCACACAAACATGAACCCAGCCTCCTTGGCTTTCTTTCGGGCTGCAGCATGTAAATGTTTATTTGTGGGCGTCAGGTGTTCAGATACGAATACGGGCTCGCGACGTCCTCCGAGTCCAAGATGCTCGGTGTTGAGCTTATTATCCTTGTTCTTTTTGTTGAATCGTGTCACTGCAGCCAATAATTCATCGCGGTGTCGCTGACTGCGAAGCTTTACGATGACAGAACGAGGACGATTGCTCTCCTTGTTTAATTTGGCAATTCTTGTTACATGTAATATATCAGATTCAGCAATAGGACTCTCGACAATTCTACCAAGTTGTTCAACAGTGCTCAGGAGGTTCTCTGACTTGTGTTCGGGAATACCTGTAATTTCCACGTTACAAACGCGCATATTTCGCTCTATCTGCCCTAGTCTGTCCGTCAGGTTTTTAACCTGTGTTGTTAATTTTTCGTTCTTTGAAACCAGTCTATTGATTGTTTCTGATTTCTCGTTAACAGACTGCATAAGATCATCGTATTGTTTGCTTATAAATGACAGGGACTCTTGAAACCCAGATACTTGAAGGTTTAAGTTCGCTAGGTGCTCGGATACTAGAGATTTAATAGTGTCAGTAATTTCCTGTTTTATAATCATGCGCAACCTCTCCTCAGTTACACAAGAATCACTGTTACCAGACTTGGAACATTTATTTTTTATTCTCGTAGTAACATTACTCTCCTCACTAGGACTCAGGATGGAATCTTCCTTAGAAGCAATGGGATGATTAGTTATACGTACAGGAGTATTCGAATTACCTGTTTTTGGTAGCTTACTGCGACATTGTTGGCAGTTCCATTTATTCCTACTTTCTGCATCCATCTGATAGAAGTGTTTAGATGTCAAGTTTGCGCAAAGCAAATCGTATCCAAGCTTACACGTGACACAAATCATATACTCCCTCCTTGGCAGAGAATTATGACACCCGGCACAAGTCTTCTGTGACGACATCGTATATAACCAATTTTTAAAACGTTGTAAGTATTAAAGAGAAAAAATAAAATAAAATAGAAAAAATAAAATAAAATAAACCAAAATAAAAACTTTATGCGGGGATTTGATCTTACGCCCTAACGAGTGTTGGGTTAGCCGTTAAACTATGTGCAAGCCACTAGACCACTAAGTAACTGATCATAAGTTGCGAAATTTTTAATTCGTATGAACTTTTTACGATTTCTTCTTAATAACAATGAGTAGATAATAATGAGTACAAAGTCCAATCCTTTGTTCACAGTTAAATTTTTCCGTTAGCAATGGATGATTTCAAAACTACTTTTTAGTTTTAGCACTTATTCAGACACTATTTAATTACCGTTTTACAACACTTCGTTAGCTTTTTATCCATTGAACACTCTGATACAACTCAATACTAAAATTTTGTAGATATTTCACCATTTATCAATTTTTTTCTTTCCACAATTACAGAAACACGTCTTCTCTCAACAAGGCTAGCACAGAGGTTTTGACATATAGAAACTTCTAAAAATATAAATGCGTTTAGTTTACGTTTATATTACGTGTATTTATTAAAATCTTTTTATTGATATTATTAATTAATCCGTAGTTCTAAAAATAGAACACTAACATAAAAATAAATGGCTTAGTTGCCTTAATATGTGGTACAAATGCTATAACAAAACAACAAAAAAAGTATGAGGTACAAAATCTGCCGTTCTCCTTTACAAAATACATTATTTCTTTATTATTATTATTTATTTTGAAAGTTACAATAAGTAAAGGTTACAAATCTGTCTTATTAAACGATTTAAAAAAGAGAATATATCACTTTTTTATAGGATAAGGGTGACAAACGAGCACACAGTCCACCTGATGGTAAGTGGTTGCTGCGGCCCATAGACATCTACATCTATCCTAGTTTGCGAATCAAAATGCAGATGCGTTGTCACCCGTGAGGAATAAGATGGAATGCCTCATTTCCAGTAAAAAGGGCCTCCGGCCACCTGCACTCACCAAGCGAAACGCAGAGGTAAACCTCTACTTCACGCTGGTATTCTGTGAGTACGTTGTACCACCCCGGTTCGAGCCGGCCCATCCGTGCGACAGCAAAAGCTGCCGCGTGGTTCTATACCACTGTTAAAATCACTTTTTTTTATTTGTATTTTTATGTGTAATTTTTAATGTACTTTCACATATCCATGAAGGTATTAAACCGATTTAACCGGGTTTTTGCGTATAATTTCATTATACTGTAGTGTTATGCAACTTACATTTCATTGTACACTAATTCTCCATTCTGCTTTGATATTCTGCATTCATGTTTTGCATCACTTTATACTATTTTTTTCATTCTGTTTTTGATTCTCTGCATTTATATTTTGCATCACCTTTATTTATATAGGATCCTGTAACGTTTTTACACAATAACATATCATTTAACTGCGTATTTTCACACTATTTAGTACTTTTAAACTAGCTGTCAACGAAGTCTTACCTTTTTTTTGGTCTTTTATTGAATTCTCTGTAACTCTACAATTTCAGGCTTAGTGTACGTTGTCGTGCATTAGTTTTTTCTATGTGATTTCTATCTCGTTTCTTACTTAAATGTAATAGTTTCTTAATAACAGTCCTAAAACTAAAAATTCCTCAATTTGACAACCATTGTTTTTGTGGTTGTTATGGTAACTCTTATTTAAATTCGTCTCTGGTATGATGTTCTTTCTACATAAATACTTTTTGGCTGTAGGTCATTTACAATAAATTTCGTTTTAATTTAAATAATTTCTCGTTCTCTCTAAAAAGGTATAAAAGCCAAACAATTGGAGAATACAGGACAGTCTCGCTTGGGTTCTCAAACGAGAAACATCTACTAAAGGCCTTATCCCGGGGCCGCTTTGCCCCGGGATCCTGCAAGCCTCCAGTAGATGGTAGATGTTTCACCGACGACTTCACGTGTAGACGTGAAGTCGTCGGTGAATTCTAATTCAAGTGCGAGGCCACACTACTCCGCGCGCTACGACTGCTTGATCCAGGCGCTGAGTGCAGCCTACTACCCGCGCTACCTTCAGGCGCGCTTCGACTGCTGGCTCCAGGCGCTGCGTCCCGACTGCCCGCGCTACCTCTGGGCGCGGCGACTACTTCTCCAAGAACTGAGCGCACCTACCCCAGGCGCTACGTGCGCCGGCTCCGGACGCTGCGTGTGCCCAGTCCCGGCGCTGCGTGCCGTCGCCGCTGAGAAACCTCAAGCTCTCCGTGTCCCTACTTCTACAAAAGCAGCGAGGCTCTAGGGCTCCACTATCATACTAATTCTCCTATTCTCCTATCCCTTTTTTTAATATAATTGTCATCTCATTTCATCCATCACCTTCATATTTCATTTTTTTTATAAGATTGTAAATACCTTTTAAAAAATTATAATATATTATTTTCTTGGTCTATTTTGTTGTTTTGCTGTTCTTAGGTTAGGTTCTTTCTCTTTTAATTGTCGCTTCACGACAGTTTTTTTCCCCCCGACCCTGGAAAATTTTTGACTCAGCAAAAATTTTGACATGTACATTCTAAAATAAACCATAAAAACACAGCTTTGCAGAAACAGACATCAACAGGCAAAATCAGATATACTATCTCTTACATTCATCATCTGCATTCAGGTAAGGGTGGAGTTCACATTCAATGACTACCACTCTAAAAGTGTGTTTTCAAAATGACATTAAGGCTTATTTAAGGAGTAGTCAACCGCTCCTGTGTGGAAAAAAAAATTAGTCGAAGAGACACCACTCTAAAAGTGTGTTTTCGTAAGGACATTCAGGCTTATTTAAGGAGTTGTCAACCGCTCCTAAGTGAAGATAAAAAAATTCGAAGAGACACCACTCTAGAAGTGTGTTTTCGAAAGGTTATTAAGGCTTATTTAAGGAGTTGTCAACCGCTTCTAAGTGAAGATAAAAATTAAGGAAGTAGTCAGCTGCTCCCAGGTGAAGATAAAGGTGAAGAAAATTAAGGGAGTAGTCAGCCGTTCCCAAGTGAAGATAAAGATAAAGAACTTACTCTTAAGCAAGCATTAGTCGCTATGAAGTTGAAGAACCCTGGAACACCAAACAAACAAACAAATTAAAAGAAATTAAAATAATGAGGTGAAAATGACGGTGATATGTATACATATATACAAATTACAAGTTATATTTATACATATATACAAATTAACAGTTAATAAATGTTTAGAAAATTTATGAATCGTCTCGCTTCGGCTTTCATAAACAATTTTATATAAAGTGTAAAGTGCAAAGTTAAGTTTAAGAAATAAAGATTTTATTAAAAATTGTACCTGTTTAAGTTATCTAGAATAAAAATATTAGAGTGATGAATGTAACTTAGAGTGATGAATATAAATGAAGTGTTATATGTAGGCCTAAATACAATCCAGATAAGTTGAAAAACTAGAAGAAGTTTTGTTTTAGAATTTTGAAGGTATGAAAAGGTTGTGTAAATGAATGATGAATAATGAGTTAAGAACGAAAGGGAAAGCAATTAAATCAAAAGAGAATAGACAAGGCGCAGTAAAGGTGAAGAATTAAGAGAGAAAGAGGACTTTTACGTTGGGCGCCAAACTGTCGTGAAGCGACAATTAAAAGAGAAAAAACCTAACCTAAGAACAGCAAAACAACAAAATAGACCAAGAAAATAATATATTATAATTTTTTAAAAGGTATTTACAATCTTATAAAAAAAATGAAATATGAAGGTGATGGATGAAATGAGATGACAATTATATTAAAAAAAAGGGATAGGAGAATAGGAGAATTAGTATGATAGTGGAGCCCTAGAGCCTCGCTGCTTTTGTGGAAGTAGGGACACGGAGAGCTTGAGGTTTCTCAGCGGCGACGGCACGCAGCGCCGGGACTGGGCACACGTAGCGTCCGGAGCCGGCGCACGTAGCGCCTGGGGTAGGTGCGCTCAGTTCTTGGAGAAGTAGTCGCCGCGCCCAGAGGTAGCGCGGGCAGTCGGGACGCAGCGCCTGGAGCCAGCAGTCGAAGCGCGCCTGAAGGTAGCGCGGGTAGTAGGCTGCACTCAGCACCTGGATCAAGCAGTCGTAGCGCGCGGAGTAGTGTGGCCTCGCACTTGAATTAGAATTCACCGACGACTTCACGTGTAGATGGAGGCTTGCAGGATCCCGGGGCAAAGCGGCCCCGGGATAAGGCCTTTAGTAGATGTTTCTCGTTTGAGAACCGAAGCGAGACTGTCCTGTATTCTCCAATTGTTTGGCTTTTATACCTTTTTAGAGAGAACGAGAAATTATTTAAATTAAAACGAAATTTATTGTAAATGACCTACAGCCAAAAAGTATTTATGTAGAAAGAACATCATACCAGAGACGAATTTAAATAAGAGTTACCATAACAACCACAAAAACAATGGTTGTCAAATTGAGGAATTTTTAGTTTTAGGACTGTTATTAAGAAACTATTACATTTAAGTAAGAAACGAGATAGAAATCACATAGAAAAAACTAATGCACGACAACGTACACTAAGCCTGAAATTGTAGAGTTACAGAGAATTCAATAAAAGACCAAAAAAAAGGTAAGACTTCGTTGACAGCTAGTTTAAAAGTACTAAATAGTGTGAAAATACGCAGTTAAATGATATGTTATTGTGTAAAAACGTTACAGGATCCTATATAAATAAAGGTGATGCAAAATATAAATGCAGAGAATCAAAAACAGAATGAAAAAAATAGTATAAAGTGATGCAAAACATGAATGCAGAATATCAAAGCAGAATGGAGAATTAGTGTACAATGAAATGTAAGTTGCATAACACTACAATACCTTTGCAGCGATCTCATAACCAGATCTCATAATATTTGAAGTCGGTTTTTATTTATTAGATATATTAGATTTATTTAATAAAGCTTAAAGTATCTGATAATACGTCTTTATATAACTTTAACACTGCAGATACTTGATAATAAAAGCCCAAAATATTTTACAAATTCGTCTCTTATTTCCCTTTCGAACAGGAAGTGTTCGGCTGCCGAAGGCATTTAGTAATTTCGCATTTCGTCGTCATTTAGGCTGCATTTCCACCAGAGATGGGCGAGGAAGCGTAGCAAGGTTGTTTGTTAAGAACCAATAGAATCACTTCATTTACCTATCCTCACTCAGCGCAGGTCTGGTGGAAACGGATCAGCAGAGCGAGGTTTTTCTACATAAAAAACAAGGGAAGGATGTGTGCGAGGTATGTGGCAAGGTATGTGTGCGAGTCGTGTGTGCGAAGGATGCGTTGCGAGGGTTTTGTGCTAGGGAAGGACGCAAGAAGCAGCGGGCAGTGGAGCGCGCGCTCCGACCCTCCACACTTCGCCACGCTTGCATCTGAAACGAGCCCGTTACACATCCTCGCACCACTCATCTGCGCACCCTATCACAGCGTCGATATGCATCCTCGCTCAGCGGCCCTAGCACATCTCTGGTGGAAACGCTCACACCGTGCCACAGCCACGCACGCTTCTCATCTCTCGTCACGTCGCACATCTCTGGTATAAACGCAGCCTTATGGTATTGATCGTGGTTATCAGGCGTGTAGAGCTATCTGTCTCGAATAAATATTTTACTGCAGTGACATCTGGAGTTCAACATATGAATAGAATACTGTTTTATTAAAATGCTAGTATTTTATTCGCAATTTCGTCCGCGAGTAACTTCAAAAAAACTATCAAATGATTAATAATATTTATTTTTATAGGATAGGATAAGGGTAATAATTGTTTAATAATAATTCTTTGGTTTACTAGACTAGAGAATTTAGTAAATAATAAATTATATTACCAGATATAATATACATATATAACAATACTAAAAATTAATAATATTATATATATATATATATACATATGTACATATATTTAATAAATTATATTATATAAGATAGATTGCAAACAATTAATTACTGCCTAAAGATATTGCACTGCTAATAACAATTAAATTTGTTTTAAAAAATTAGAATTTATATTTGCCCCTAAATCAAAAAGATGTCAGATATACCAACTTTCAATTAATCGGGACAAGTTTCAGAAGTTTTTGAGAGTAATTCACAACAATTGGACTACCTATTAGTCTTACTTTGTGCAAGTAGTTAAATCACAAAAATAGATTCTGTTTTAACAATCGCCAGAGCTCAGCAAGTTGGTTGGATCCTGGTTCAGCACCTTAACAATGCCCTTATCGAAAACTTACCCTAGAAAAGTGTTGGTCACTGTTTGGTGGTCTAACGCCGGTGTGATATCACAGCTTCTTACCCAACGGGGTGAGCTGGCTCTCCATTATTGCAGATATGTACTGTAAAGAACTGCTGTGACGCTGCTCCTGTACAACAACGCGAGACCTCATACTGCACAACACACTGTCTCAAAGTTATAAAAGCTGGGTTCGAAGCTCTCTGTCATCCGCCGTTCTCATCAGGCCTTGCGTCTACAGACTTCTACTTTTCCAGAATTAGGATAAATTTTTGGCGGGAAAAAATGAATACCCGAGAAGTAGTAGAAAATGCCTTTGAAGAATGTGCAGCTGAGTTCTTTAAGAAAGGCATTAATAAACTGCCACTGCGTTAGCAAAGATGCGTCAATTGCATGGGTGATTACTTTCACTAAACGAAATAAAAAATTATAGAAAAAAATACGTTATTTAATAAATACGGTAATTTCATAGGTTAAGACATAATATAGCCCAGATCACTGATTTTGATCTCTATCTGTTTATGAGGTTTCATCACAGTCGGTTTAGCCATTCCGTAGATTGGCCCAGATAGACAGACGAAGTGACAAACATTTGAAAAATGGTCATTTAAGTTTTAATAGCGTGCAAGTAATCCTCCGTGTTCAATAGAAGACACATATTTCAGTATTACGAATAGTACTGTCAGTTTTATTTATATGTAATGATTATAATATCGTTGTTATACTCATACTGTACATACACCTTTTACAAACATTTAAATTTTACCCGCCAATCTATCCAGCGGTCTGCGTCTCTTTCTTCTTGCGGCAGGGCTTTAAATTTAACTTTTTTTATTCCATTGTTAATATGTGCATGCAACATGCTCAAGGAAAAGATTTCGTTAATCCTCTTCTAGGCAACGCACGTATCTTTACGTACACAAATACTAATAATACAATTACAGTAAATAACAAAGCAATGATGACAACGTCCAGTTGACCCTTGTCAAACTAACCCGTACGCTGCGGGACAATCCACATTAATCCTGCCATTATTTCAGATTTTCACGTACTGGGCTCACGAGTTGTTTTATTGATATATATCGTAATCCAACCATTTATTTATAAAGGGCTGACAGACGTGCTTATTGCACTTACATATTTTATTTATTTAACTGATTTTACTATATTATATGCGAAGGGTTTCGCTTTCATACTTGTCTTAAGTGAAACAAGTACATCTGCCAATTTTTTTAACTTATACGTGCTTGACTACAATCCTATCTGGTGGTAAATGGTGATAAAGCCCGAGTAAATTGCATTGTCTTAGCGTAACTAAAGCCTACTCACTCTTGTATTGAAGATGCCCAGAGTGTAATAGGACGAAAAAACAGGCACCGGCAGATTATTCTTGCTGTAAGCATTACGAAAGGCGAAGCAAACCGTTTGGTTCGAATGCATGGAAAGTCGAAAACAAACAAAGGCCCGACGTCAGATGGTGGAAAGGGTAGGGGAGAATTAAGGCATGAATTTTTTAATGAATAAGGTTGCTAAAGGAGCACTCAGTCCACCTGATAATAAGTGAATACTGTGGCCTATAAACATCTACATTTTTATACTCAATTGAGAATGAAAATGCACATGCTTTATTACCCCTGAGGACTAAGATGGAATGCCTCGTATTCAGTAAAACTCTTCTCCGGTTCTTCAACCTCAACATACGAAACAGCAATATTAAGCTCCTATTTTACGCTGGTATTCTGTGAGTTCTTTTTTGTGAATTCCTGCACACTATACAATATCAATACTACCTAAATTAAGATAATTTTGCAAGTTGCAACTGTCGCAAATATAAATTACCAACTTATTATATACCTAGGGAACAGAAGTAACATTTTTATGTGCATTATGTCGTCATCCGGTCGTTAGAATTGGGATGATCGTAATCGACCTGTGCATTTCATGGTACGCTGCCAATTCATGACATATATAAATAGGTAAATAATTCATAACTATGGCTTGTTAGAAAACGAAATCACCTATAAAAATATTCCAAATTAATTAGCTAGACTCACATAATAAAATAATATGATGTGTCACGTAATAAAATAAGAGGGTGTTGTAGCCCATAGACATCTACATTTTATCCTCAATTAAAAATTAAACTGCAGATGTGACTAAGATGGTATGCCTCGTTTCCAGTAAAAAGGGTCTCCGGTTCTCTACACTCAACATACAAAGTACAGCAGCATTAAGCTGCTTTTTTACCTTGGCAATCTGTGAGAGCGTGGTCTTTCCCCGGTCGAAACGACCCATTCGTTCTACAATCATAATATAACTGCAGCATACCACGTACATTGTTTATTTGTTTGTTGAAAATCTGTGTAAGGAATGCAGACATTCTCTTTAAATGCCAACCTCGCCTGCACGCAATGCTTCCAGGTGATTGACGGACGGGGCGAGGTTCGTCGACACAAGACATTCTGACTGTGACGGCAGGAAGTCCATTCAAAATCGATTGCGGGACGAAACGTCAGCAAAAAGATTTACCAGTCCGAAAAAAAGTTTTGTTCAATTCACAAGAATCTAAGAAATCATTTTTATTTTGATAATTTAGGCTACTGATAATATAATGATAATACTCCAAAAATATTATGCCCCATCATTTTATATAACATTAAAAACGTCCTCCATATCAAATTACGTTCACGGAGGACAGTCTCAACGAAGACTAGTCATTAGCGTAAGGACATGGTTATGGCGCCAGAATGTATGCGGTAAGAACAGGTGCACTCTCTATAACCTCACTCTCATAGTCCGATGTGACAGCTGTCCTACACGACCGTAGAGAGGACAGGTGCAGGACCAACTTTTTTTTACGTGCTATCCGTGGCACGGAATGATACACCGACAACGTCCTAGCTCTGAGCTGCGAGTGATAATTTCGTGATAGAACAACCTAATAACTAATTTTGGCCCACCTCAGATCTGAACCCGAGACCACATGGTCGGCAGTCGCGCTTTCTACCAGTAGACTAACGAGGTCACCTAATACTATAATAACTTATTTTTACTACTACTACTAACTATTGAACTACTTTAACTATTTAAAAAAATTATACAGTGTCTTACGGACAAATACTAAATTCAGGAGCGTTTGACTAATTGGTTATAAGTCATAAAACGAACGGCGTCTGTTTATTTTCATCCAAACAAATATCATATTTCTTTGGATATCTTTATATAATATTTAAAGCTGTTCCTACGAATCTATTTATTTATTTATTTTAAAGGACATCCTACAGTAGTTACATTGTATACTATTTATTGTTTTCTATCTTTGAATTACACATTATGCTTATTGAACTACAGATTACAGGTTGTCACCACATGCTTAAATTTAATGAAAAAAAGTACAAAAATTAAAGATAAGGGGCAATATATATAACACTAGCTGTGCCCCGCGGTTTCACCCGCGTCATCACGTGTCCGAGGTGCGCGACATGACCTAGTTCAAGCATTCTATAACGGCTAGGGTTTAAGCAATGTTCGCGCGCCCATTCAAGTATTGAATTATTTTAATTTTACATCATCTCTTAAACTATGCGTCCAAATAACATGGTATAAAGAACAAAGTTTATCTTCATAAAATTGTCTTGATGATGAAGTAACTTTCGTTCGTAAAGATAAATACGCTATGCCTAATAATAACGTTCATAAATCACTTTTAAATTTTCAATATTTTTTTGTCACAAAATACCTAATTATGGCTTATTTATAAGAAATAGACATATGGTATCGTGAACTTTTTTTTAGACGAAGTAAAGGTCTATATTTTTCTAGAACATTGTATTTACGTTTCCCTAACGATAACACCAGCGTACGCGGATAAATCATTTCGGGAATGCTTTTTCTTCTGACTTGCTTAACAAATATCCATATTTAAGGCTAGCTGAGTAATATAGCTTAATGATAGATAGCCTATACTATTCCACGTGAGTCTGGCTATAATATACAAAAATAATTTTTCAAATCGGACTGGTAGTTCCAGAGATTAGCGCGTTTAAACAAACAAAAAAACAAGAAACTCTTCTGCTTTATTATATTATAGTATAGATAAATAAATAAAATACATAACAGGAGTGCATTACTCACTAATAATAATTTTTCTTTTATAATTATGTAAGGTGTCATTAAAAATGTCGAGATCTGTGTCATCAGTTGATTTTATATTATAGGTACGTGTGAAACGGGAAATTGGTGTATTTTTTTCCTTGATTACTTTTATGTTTACGTACTTTAAGTATTCCGATTGGATGACGAGGCAGTCGTGTGGGTACCTTTATGGAAAATTTATTAAGCAGATTTGGGCAGTCTATAGCATTATTAAATAGTTTATATAAGAATGTCATATTTAGCAGTGAGAATCTTAATTCTAAGGAATGCATATTAAAAATCTTAAGCCTTTGTATATAAGATGTCCAGCGCGATAACTGACATCGATATGCCAAATGTCTGGTTAATCGTTTCTGTAAACGTTCTATTCGCTGTATGTGAGTAATGTAATAAGGTGACCATACTGTACTACAGTATTCTAGCTTACTTCTTACTAAGCAATTGTACATTGTTATGATTGTTCCGGTGTTCTTGAACTCCTTGTCACTTCTTATGACAAAACCGAGTGCTATTGGCTGCAATTAAGGTGTTGTTAATATAGGGTACGAAGCTAAGGTGACTATCTAGCGTGACTCCTAAGTCTCGAATCTCTCCCACTTCGGTCAACTTTTCGTCCTGAATGCTATACACTGATTGGTGTTTGTTTCTTTTTCGAGTGAAATTGATATACCGACATTTAGATGGATTGAAGTGTCATTTTATTGTGTACGCACCACGTAACTAGGCTATTAAGGTCTTTCTGCAACAGTTTTTCATCATTTTTGGTTCTAATAGCTGGAGAAAATTTTAAATAATCAGCATATAAGAGGGCTGTCGAGTTCTTCAAGGATGATGTGATATCATTAAGGAAGAGAGTAAAAAATAATGGCCCCAGGTGTGATCCTTGTGGTACTCCTGATAAGTCTGTAAATGAATAAGATTCATTGCCATCCAATACGACTTTAAGTGTGCGTGCCTCTAGGTATGATTCACACCAAACAAAAAAGGGTTTTGTTATACCAAATTACTTCAATTTACGCAATAGGGTTTGGTGATCGACACTATCAAAGTCCTTCGCAAAATCAATGTATATACTTTCTATGTGCAAGCCATTATCAACTGCTTCTGCTAGATTAGAAACATGATCTATAAGATTTGTATTAGTAGATCGTTTTTTTACGAAACCATGTTGATTGTGACTAATAATATGCTTGATATGATTGTACAGGTGAGGATATACTAGTGCCTCAAATGTCTTCGACAGAATCGAAAGGATTGAGATTGGACGATAGTTGCAGATTGGTTCTTTATTGCCAGCTTTGAAAATAGGAACACTCCTTGCTTCTTTCCATTTTGAGGGAAATATGCCAGTTGTCAAAGAAGTGTTGAAAATGGTAGAAAGAGGTTCAACTAAGGAACGTGCACATTTGTTAAAAAATATTGATGGGATATTGTCCGGTCCCTTTCCTTTAGTACAATCAAGCCTTTTTAATTTTTAAACTATTGCTTTAAATGTTATTTGGAAGTTCTCCATTTCTGGTAGTACAGCGGAAGTTGGAATTTGTGAGTGGTGGTCAGCGCCGTCACTTTTTAAGTAAATTAAAGAAAAGTGTTTTGCGAATAAATCACGAATTTCTATTGTGTTGCATGCTTTCTCGTTGCCAAGTTTCATGATAGAAGGAAATGAAGAAGAATTTTTTCGCATGTGTTTAATATGCGCCCAGAAATATTTGGGATTTTTTGATATTTTGTCTTCAATAATTGTAACATATTTTATGTAGCATTTATTTATTATACAATTCACATCTTTTCTTATATATTGAAATTCAATTTGGTCTAGCGGATTGTTGTATTTTTAAATTTGGTATGGTATTTATATTTCAGGTTTAATATGCGAATTAAGCTAGGAGGAAACCACACTCGATAGTTAGAATTATATTTACATGTCTTGGGTACATAATCTTTTATTATTTTTTGTAGTATAGCGTAAAACTTTTCTAATCCTTCCTTCTATCCTTTTAATCTAATTCTTTTATTCGAATAAAGATAAAAAAAGAAACCGAAGCAGTAGCAATTATTCGAATATATTTTAAATTAAACAAATGCTTTCAAGAAATGACATAGTTTTGTAAAAAATAAAAGTAGAATTTTATCACTATTTTGAATTTAAGGCGAAGTTACTTTACAGTCATCCTTTTCAAACTCAAACTCAAACATTTATTGCTAAACCTGTTGGGCACGCAATTTATGGGCTAGGAGAGAGGAAGCGTATTTAACTACTTATAAGAATGTCATTGTGGTGTATTGAAATAGAATAATTTCAATACACCATTTTCCAAACTAATTTTACAAATATAGCTGATTTTTTTATTTAAAAAAAGATGACGTCATGAAACATGACAGACAAAGTTCCAATCTAGACCAGTCTAGATAAAACTGCCAATAGAAACACGATACATACATACATACATACATACATAAACACTCACGCCTGTCACCCAGAGGGGTAGGCAGAGACTATGAACTTCCATTTGGCACGATCCTGACAGACCTCTCTCGCTTCCTCCACATCCATATACCTACGCATACACGCTCGTCGGTTAAAGGTACTCTTGATTTGGCCCATTTTCAATATATCGCCAATTTGGTCGATAAACTTTCGCCTAGGGCGACCCTTCCCGATTCTGCCGTTCACCTCTGCAACATAAATTTGCTTTGTCACTCTTTCCTCATTCATTCTTTCTACACGACCAAACCACCGAAGCATTCCTTTCTTAATCCTAGTCACAACATCATCTTGCAAACCACACATTTCTCTTATCACACTATTTCTCACCCTGTCATTCAGATTCAGCCCTAGCATACTACGTAATGACCGCATTTCTATAGCATTTATTCTACTCTCGTGCTTCTTCTGCCACACCCAACTTTCACTACCATACATTAAAGTAGGCACTAACACAGCATTGTGAATTGCCAAACGTGCCTTTTTGGACACATTCTGACTTTTCACAATAGAGTGTAGAGCCCCATTCAATCTATTTCCTGCATTCACTCGTCGTTCTATAACCTTATCATATCTACCATCCCTGCTAAACACACATCCCAAATACACAAACTCATCTACTTGCTCTACCAACTCTCCTTCTATTCTTATTTCACATATCGTTTTACTTTCTTCTCTTTCAAAAACCATAACTTTCGTCTTACTTGCGTTCACAGAAACACGATGTGTTGCATTTTGCTCGATAGCAATTGCAGATTTGAATTTCGTCAATTTAATTCACATTGATACCGATTTTAGAGTAATTACATACATATACGCGCATAGAGAGAACCTAAAATCATAAATTGAGTCAATATACTTGTCTCGCTTTTCCTAATTTTATTTTCAAATAATATATGGGAGCACCAGCTTATTTCCTTGCAAAAAATTAAACTTCCTCCTTCGAGAGAAATCTGGATTCAACCCCACTTACAGCCTAAAAAATGGCTTAAATCTCATTTCCAAAATTAAAGATATTCGTATTCCTCCTAAACCCATATTGTTATCTTTAGACGTTGATAGTCTTTTCACAAATGTCCCATCCCCTGACTGTTTGCGTATACTCGCAGAAACGTCGTCTACATCCCGGGGAAACAAATGATCTTCTTAACTTCAACTCTCTTTGTATTGTTTCATACAATACAAATACAAACTATTTCCGGTTTAATAACCGTTTCTATCTACAAAAAGAAGGGTTAGCTATGGGGTCCCCTCTAATTCCCCTTATGGCGAACATTTTCATGGATAATTTCGAAAAACAACATATAGTTGTCAATCAAAATATTTTATATTACTATCGATATGTAGACGACATGCCGTGTAGTGGCGGTCAAGAATGTCCACTACCCCATATCCTCCCGTGGGTGTCGTAAAAGGCGACAATGGGAAACAGGCGGGAGATGGGCAGCAGCATCTCCCTGATAATAGCCAAAGTTACAATAAAAAAAAAAAAACTGCGGTTGCCAACCCGCTCGTCAAGCGTGGCAACTATGGCAAATACCCCTCTATGAATGTAACAAAGAGACGGCCCCCAGTCCCCGGCGGCCCCGCTATTCCTGGCTACGGTGGCGACCATGGTAACGGCGGGGCAGGGGGTGCTAAGAATCTCCGGTGGAGGTTCGGTTGCCACCTTAGACGACTCGACCTGGCAACGTACAACGCACGCACCCTGAGGACTGACGAGAAGATCGTGGAGCTGGAAGAAGAGATAGACAAGTTGCGCTGGCATATTATAGGATTATCCGAAGTCCGAAGAGAGGGGGAGGACACGGTAATCCTCGAATCCGGCAACTTGCTCTATCACCGGGAGGGCGACCATCTGTCCCAAGGAGGTGTCGGATTTATCGTCCACAAGTCTCTCGTTAACAACGTTGTAAAGATCGGGAGTGTGTCGACGAGGGTTGCGTACCTTATACTCAGAATCACCAAACGGTATTCGCTGAAGGTCATACAGGTTTACGCACCAACCTCGGCACACCCCGATGAGGAGGTGGAGGAAATGTATGAGGATATCTCTAGAGCCATGCATTCCTCCAAAACCCAATATACGGTGTTAATGGGAGACTTCAATGCAAAACTAGGCACAAAAGAGAACGGTGAGCTGAAAGTAGGGAAATTTGGAATAGGGCAACGGAACCCAAGGGGCCAGCAGCTGGCCGACTTCATGGAGAAAGAGGGACTCTTTATGATGAACTCTTTCTTCCAGAAGCGGCCCCACAGGAAGTGGACCTGGTCGAGCCCCGACGGTTCGACAAAAAATGAGATTGACTTCATTATGACGACCAGGCGACAACTGTTCAGTGATGTCTCAGTGATCGCGAGGGTGAAAACCGGCAGCGATCACCGAATGGTTAGAGGCACACTGAACCTAAATGTTAAGTTGGAGAGGTCTCGTCTGATGAAGTCAACGCTCCGTCCCCCTCGTGCTCTAATCCAAAGTCCCGAAACCTTTCAGCTCGAGTTACAAAATCGTTTTCAGTGCCTAGAAGACTGCAATGAAGTGGACGATATGAATGACAAGCTCGTGGAAACTGTCCATGCGGTCGGAGCTAAGTTCTGCAAGACCCGCCGCAGAAGAACACAAAAACTCTCCGATCACACTCTTAATCTCATGGCTGTTAGACGGGAGATGAGGCTACATTCTTCAACAGATTTGACAGCATACAGGCAACTGAACAGACAGATCTCCAAATGCATGCGGCGGGACTTACGCAACTTCAATACAGCTCGTATTGAAGAAGCGATCGAGCGGAACCAAGGCTCCAAAGTCTTTGCCAGAGATCTGTCTGCCAGAAAGAGCCAACTGTCAAAGCTGAAGACCGAATGTGGCAGCATCGTTTCCGGGGCACCTGAGATTTTGAGTGAGATTGAGAGGTTCTATGGGCAGCTGTACATGTCATCGTTGGAGCCACACGCAAGTGTGAGTAACGATCCAAGAGCGAGTCTTATTCGACACTATTCCGAAGATATCCCGGACGTCAGTCTGAGCGAGATTAGAATGGCTCTCCAACACCTTAAAAACGGCAAGGCCCCAGGTGAGGATGGAATTACAGCGGAGCTTCTGAAAGCGGGTGGAAGACCGGTACTTGAAGTCCTTCAGAAGCTCTTTAATTCCGTCCTCCATGGTGGCATTACACCGGAGGCGTGGAGCAGAAGTGCGGTGGTCTTGTTCTTCAAGAAAGGCGACAACGCTCTCTTGAAGAACTACAGACCGATTTCCCTTATGAGCCGCGTCTACGTGCTGTTTTCGAGAGTCATTACGAATCGTCTCACGCGCAGACTTGACGACTTCCAGCCTCCCGAACAAGCCGGTTTCCGAAAGGGCTTTAGCACCATAGACCACATACATACCCTTCGGCAAATTGTACAGAAGTCCGAAGAGTACAATTTACCACTGTATCTGGCGTATGTGGACTATGAGAAAGCCTTTGATTCCGTCGAAATTTGGGCGGTGCTGCAGTCCCTTCAGCGATGCCAAGTTGACTGTCGGTATATCGAAGTGCTGAAGTGTTTGTACAGTAGAGCTACGATGGCTATCCGAGTACAGAACCAGAGTACGAAACCTATCCAATTGCAGAGAGGTGTAAGACAGGGTGATGTTATATCCCCGAAACTCTTCACCGCTGCGTTGGAAGACGTTTTCAAGCTTCTGGACTGGAAAGGATACGGAATTAACATCAATGGCGAATACATCACTCACCTTCGATTTGCCGACGATATAGTCCTTATGGCAGAATCGCTGGAGGACCTAAGCACTATGCTCAATGACCTCAATAGTGTCTCCCAACGGATAGGTCTTAAGATGAACATGGACAAAACAAAGATTATGTTTAATGTCCATGTCACACCTATGCCGGTAGTTGTTGGGAGCACTAAGCTCGAAGTTGTTGACGAGTATGTTTACCTGGGACAAATAGTCCGACTAGGTAAGTCCAACTTCGACCGAGAGGTCAATCGACGGATTCAACTCGGCTGGGCAGCGTTCGGGAAGCTACGACACATCTTCTCGTCAGACATACCTCAAAACCTTAAAACGAAATTGTACAACCAGTGCGTGTTGCCAGTGATGACTTACGGATCTGAGACTTGGTCCTTCACTGCTGGCCGTATGAGGAAGCTCAAGGTCGCTCAGCGAGCTATGGAGAGGGCTATGCTCGGAGTTTCTCTGCGTGATAAACTTAGGAATGAGGTTATCCGCAGTAGAACCAGAGTAACCGACATAGCCCAACGGATTAGTAAGCTGAAGTGGCAGTGGGCCGGCCATATAGCTCGAAGAACCGACAACCGATGGGGAAGAAAGGTTCTCGAGTGGCAGCCTCGTACCGGTAGGCGAAGTGTAGGGCGTCCCCCCACGAGATGGAGTGACGACCTGGTAAGACATGCAGGAAGTCGATGGATGCAGGTGGCTCAGGACCGTGCTTTGTGGCATTCTTTGGGGGAGGCCTATGTTCAGCAGTGGACTTGTGAAGGGCTGTAATGATGATAATGATGATGTAGACGACATAATTATTTGCTGGACTGGCACAAGGAGACAACTGGATGTTTTCCTCAAGAAAATGAAGAGTCAAGGACAAAATTAAATTTAAACATGAATCGGAACAAGATTGGTCCCTTAATTTTCTCGACTTAACAATAACAAGAAAAGAATAGTCACATGTTTTCGAAATTTATCGAAAGCCAACTCACACTGACACAGTCATTCCCGCGTCGTCGTATCATCCGTGGCAACATAAAGTAGCCGCTTTTTATTGTAACATTAACAGTTTGTTCATTGTCCCATTAAGTAAAGAAAATGATTTAAAAGAACTTAATATAATTTATCAAATAGCGGTCTCTAACGGTTTTTCAAAAAATCTCATTAACAATTTAATTTAAAAAAAAACAAAAGCATATTGTTCGCAACTCTCTGTACGCGGTTCAACCTCAAAGTGTTCATCAATATGTGAGCAGTTTGACCTACTTAGGCCCCATATCTGAAAAAGTAGCTAATACTCTTCGACAAAACGGCGTTTATGTGGCGTTCAAAACAAACAATTCTCTTAGAAATATCTGTAATAATAAAGATAAGTTGGATATTCGTCAAAAATCAGGTGTTCACAAACTTGTTTGTGACGAATACCACGCCATTTACGTGGGTCAAACTGGTCGCAATTTCGAGACACGTTATAAAGAGCATTTAGCTGCGTACAGGAATTGCAATTCCGATAAATCCCATTTTGCCAAACATCTTTTAGACACTGGACACAACCTAGCCAACGACCACTCCTGTAAAGTCTTACATACGTGTAATAAAGGGCTGCGGCTGTGTGTGCTGAAACAGTTAGAGATATTAAAAAATAATAACGGTAATGTTGCACTGCTGAATGAACAAACAAATGTTACTAAGTCACCTCTCTTAAATATATTTAAGCCTGCTCTCTAATAATAGAGAGCCTCGCAATATGGTCGTTTGTAACCCTCACGGTGATCGGCGATTGGTTGCGTGGTTGGAGGGTAGACGGGCATTGCGCGACGATTTTTTTTTATTTTTACAAACGGCTGCGCAAGTGCGACGGTGATTGGTCGCATGTTTTATCGCATGACGCAGTCGCTCTCGTATAGAGCGGTTGCGTCAGCGGTCTGTATAAATAGCAGTTATTTTGGCTCGCCGCTTACTTAGCGGTTAACCACCGTAGAGTTTATATCACCTGAGGATGCCTCGTGTAGAGGCGTAACACCTATCGTATTGTCGTCAGTGGTGTGTCTTGCCTAGTGTAGTGGTGTTGGGAGTAGCGGTGCTGGGATTAGTGGGGACGGAGATAGTGCACGCAATTGAGGGAGGGCGGGAGGTGCTCTTCATACTAGGTAAGACACATCATTTTATTTTATAATGCGGATATTAGCGAAGAAAAAAATTTTTTAAAAGCTTTTATACCAAACATTCTTCGTAAATTGTTTTATCTTATCCTTCTATTGCTTTTATCTCCTTTTTTCATGTTTCCCGCCCTCTCTGGGGACAGCAAAATACTTCCGTATAAATTATCAGGCTACTTATCTGAATTTTGTTTAGATGTTTTAGTAAAATTGCTATTGAATTTTGGATAAATGTATATTCATTTTAAGATTTTACAATTTCAACACAATCGAAATGAAAATCGTAAAATCTTAAAATTAAAATATTACGTAAGTTTTTTTGCATTATTGAACACTTATGAAAATATCAATGTATGCGTTAATACTAACCTTTGTGGCTATTTTACTTGTACTTTTGTATTCAACTTGTAAATTGTAAATAAATTTAAAAAAATCTTATTAATAAGCTTATTTGTAATTACAAATCACAAGTGAGATATTATTTTAAATGCACAATTTGTGCAAACCTAAAAGCTCATCAATCCATTGTATTAGTTGGAATTAAAGTTTCTTAAAGGGTTAATAATGAAATAATTCGAAGGTTTAGATACGTAAAAATAATATCATTCATAATATCATTCGCCGTGTAGTGGCGGTCAAGAATATCCACTACCCCATATCCTCCTGTGGGTGTCGTAAAAGGCGACAAAGGGAAACAGGCGGGAGATGGGCAGCAGCATCTTCCTGATAATAGCCAAAATTATAATAAAAAAACTGCGGTTGCCAACCCGCTCGCCAAGCGTGGCAACTATGGCAAATACCCCCCAATGACAAGAGTAACAAAGAGACGGCCCCCAGTCCCCGGCGGCCCCACTATTCCTGGCTACGGTGGCGACCATGGTAATGGCGGGGCAGGGGGTGCTAAGAATCTCCGGTGGAGGTTCGGTTGCCACCTAAAACGACTCGACCTGGCAACATACAACGCACGCACCCTGAGGACTGACGAGAAGATCGTGGAGCTGGAAGAAGAGATAGACAAGTTGTGCTGGCATATTATAGGATTATCCGAAGTCCGAAGAGAGGGGGAGGACACGGTAATCCTCGAATCCGGCAACTTGCTCTATCACCGGGAGGGCGACCATCTGTCCCAAGGAGGTGTCGGATTTATCGTCCACAAGTCTCTCGTTAACAACGTTGTAAAGATCGGGAGTGTGTCGACGAGGGTTGCGTACCTTATACTCAGAATCACCAAACGGTATTCGCTGAAGGTCATACAGGTTTACGCACCAACCTCGGCACACCCCGATGAGGAGGTGGAGGAAATGTATGAGGATATCTCTAGAGCCATGCATTCCTCCAAATCCCAATATACGGTGTTAATGGGAGACTTCAATGCAAAACTAGGCACAAGAGAGAACGGTGAGCTGAAAGTAGGGAAATTTGGAATAGGGCAACGGAACCCAAGGGGCCAGCAGCTGGCCGACTTCATGGAGAAAGAGGGACTCTTTATGATGAACTCTTTCTTCAAGAAGCGGCCCCACAGGAAGTGGACCTGGTTGAACCCCGACGGTTCGACAAAAAATGAGATTGACTTCATTATGACGACCAGACGACAACTGTTCAGTGATGTCTCAGTGATCGCGAGGGTGAAAACCGGCAGCGATCACCGAATGGTTAGAGGCACACTGAACCTAAATGTTAAGTTGGAGAGGTCTCGTCTGATGAAGTCAACGCTCCGTCCCCCTCGAGCTCTAATCCAAAGTCCCGAAACCTTTCAGCTCGAGTTACGAAACCGTTTTCTGTGCCTAGAAGATTGCAATGAAGTGGACGATATGAATGACAAGCTCGTGGAAACTGTCCATGCGGTCGGAGCTAAGCTCTGCAAGACCCGCCGCAGAAGAACACAAAAACTCTCCGATCACACTCTTAATCTCATGGCTGTTAGACGGGAGATGAGGCTACATTCTTCAACAGATTTGACAGCATACAGGCAACTGAAAAGACAGATCTCCGAATGCATGCGGCGGGACTTACGCAACTTCAATACAGCTCGTATTGAAGAAGCGATCGAGCGAAACCAAGGCTCGAAAGTCTTTGCCAGAGACCTGTCTGCCAGAAAGAGCCAACTGTCAAAGCTGAAGACCGAATGTGGCAGCATCGTTTCCGGGGCACCTAAGATTTTGAGTGAGATTGAGAGGTTCTATGGGCAGCTGTACACGTCATCGTTGGAGCCACACGCCAGTGTGAGTAACGATCCAAGAGCGAGTCTTATCCGACACTATTCCGAAGATATCCCGGACGTCAGTTTGAGCGAGATTAGAATGGCTCTCCAGCACCTTAAAAACGGCAAGGCCCCAGGCGAGGATGGAATTACAGCGGAGCTTCTGAAAGCGGGTGGAAGACCGGTACTTGAGGTCCTTCAGAAGCTCTATAATTCCGTCCTCCATGGTGGCATTACACCGGAGGCGTGGATCAGAAGTGCGGTGGTCTTGTTCTTCAAGAAAGGTGACAACGCTCTCTTGAAGAACTACAGACCGATTTCCCTTCTGAGCCGCGTCTATGTGCTGTTTTCGAGAGTCATTACGAATCGTCTCGCGCGCAGACTTGACGACTTCCAGCCTCCCGAACAAGCCGGTTTCCGAAAGTGTTTAGCACCATAGACCACATACATACCCTACTGCAAATTGTACAGAAGTCCGTAGAGTACAATTTGCCACTATGTCTGGCGTATGTGGACTATGAGAAAGCCTTTGATTCCGTCGAAATTTGGGAGGTGCCGCAGTCCCTTCAGCGGTGCCAAGTTGACTGTCGGTATATCGATGTGCTGAAGTGTTTGTACAGTAGGGCTACGATGGCTATCCGAGTACAGAACCAGAGTACGAAACCTATCCAATTGCAGAGAGGTGTAAGACAGGGTGATGTTATATCCCCGAAACTCTTCACCGCTGCATTGGAAGACGTTTTTAAGCTTCTGGACTAGAAAGGATGCGGTATTAACATCAATGGCGAGTACATCACTCACCTTCGATTTGCCGACGATATAGTCCTTATGGCAGAATCGCTGGAGGACCTAAGCACTATGCTCAATGACCACAATAGTGTCTCCCAACGGATAGGTCTTAAGATGAACATGGACAAAACAAAGATCATGTTTAATGTCCATGTCACACCTATGCCGGTAGTTGTTGGGAGCACTAAGCTCGAAGTTGTTGACGAGTATGTTTACCTGGGACAAATAGTCCGACTAGGTAAGTCCAACTTCGACCGAGAGGTCAATCGACGGATTCAACTCGGCTGGGCAGCGTTCGGGAAGCTACGACACATCTTCTCATCAGACATACCTCAAAACCTTAAATCGAAATTGTACAACCAGTGCGTGTTGCCAGTGATGACTTACGGAATTGAGACGTGGTCCTTCACTGCTGGCCGTATGAGGAAGCTCAAGGTCGCTCAGCGAGCTATGGAGAGGGCTATGCTCGGAGTTTCTCTGCGTGATAAACTTAGGAATAAGGATATCCGCTGTAGAACCAGAGTAACCGACATAGCCCAACGGATTAGTAAGCTGAAGTGGCAGTGGGCCGGCCATATAGCTCGAAGAACCGACAACCGATGGGGAAGAAAGGTTCTCGAGTGGCAGCCTCGTACCGGTAGGCGAAGTGTAGGGCGTCCCCCCACGAGATGGAGTGACGACCTGGTAAGACATGCAGGAAGTCGATGGATGCAGGTGGCTCAGGACCGTGCTTTGTGGCATTCTTTGGGGGAGGCCTATGTTCAGCAGTGGACTTGTGAAGGGCTGTAATGATGATGATGATGATGAATGAGTGACAAGGCAAATTTATCCTGCAGAAGTAAGTGAAAGAGTCGGCAAGGGAGGTCCTAGACTCCTAGACGGAAGTTGATAAACGAAATTGGTGGTATAATGAAGATGGGCAATATTAAATAGTACCCAAAATCTCTTAATTTGATAAATATCTACAAGATATATGGAGGTCAATGATGTGAATAATGAGGTGTGTCAGATTCGGTCCAAACGGAAGTCCGTAGCCTCTGTCTACTACTATGTTTGACAGGCGTGTTATTTTTTTATAGGAGAGGGGCAAACGAGCATGCGGCTCACTTGATGGTAAGTGACTACCGCCGTTAATGAACAACTGCAACACCGGGGGAACCAGGGGAATCGCAGATGCGTTGCCGGCCTTTTAAAAAGGAGTAGGCTCTTTTTTTGAAGGTCCCTAAGTCGTATCGGTCCGAAAAAATCGTA
The DNA here is from genome assembly GCA_033319125.1 of Parnassius glacialis. Taxonomy (NCBI): domain Eukaryota; kingdom Metazoa; phylum Arthropoda; class Insecta; order Lepidoptera; family Papilionidae; genus Parnassius; species Parnassius glacialis. The sequence goes on from JAVANC010000018.1 coordinate 38,711,208, forward strand.
GATGGTAATCGATTCGGTGGACCGCCTATAATCCAGATGGTGTGGATGGTATCGGGAGTTCTGCCGCGATGTGCGTTTGTGAAATTTGGCCGCTGGGATTAATCTGAACAATTCCTCAGAGCACTCCCCGTGGTAAATGCGAAAGAAAATGCAAAGGGATGCAACATCTCTTCGCAGTGCCAATGAATCGAGCCGATCGGAAAGGACTCGGTTGTCGACGATTCGAGCCGCTCTGTGCTGGATGCGGTCAAGTGGAAGGAGCTGGCACTGGGGAAATCCTGCGCAGAGATGGGAACAGTATTCCATGTGAGGCCGAACCTGCGCCTTGTAAAGTTGCAGGCGGTGTGCCGGCATGAAATACTGTCACGAAACTGCACGTCACTCGATATGTCGAGTGCCTTGAAACTGAGTAGATACGACAAAGGGGTTCTTTTTGGCGTTAAACGCGCAAACTTGTGTCTTCTGAGGATTAAACTGGACTAGATTTTGTTAGTTTATGTATGTGTGTATGTAAAGTGTTTTTTATGAAAATTTATTTTTACTTAGAAATTTCCAGCATAAATTGCACACAAATATTCAGACCCAGAACAGTAATTTAGAGACCGTACAAGTATATGTTCCGTATGGAATTTGAACCGGACAGCAGCGTCTCAACAAAACGGCGGATTTCTTCTTTATCAGTCTCTTAAAGTCCACAGCTGAGCGTGGGCCTCTCCCATTATAGAAAGAATTTGCCTTAATCATCACGCTATGCAGGCGGATTTACATCAAACGTCTCACAGTTTTGACTTTGATGGTTTCTCTTGTCATCATCATTACAGCCCTTCACAAGTCCACTGCTGAACATAGGCCTCCCCCAAGGAATGCCACAAAGCACGGTCCTGAGCCACCTGCATCCATCGACTTCCTGCATATCTTTACCAGGTCATCACTTCATCTAGTGGGGCGACGCCCAACACTTCGCCTGCCGGTACGAGGCTGCCACTCGAAAACCTTTTTTCCCCATCGGTTGTTGGTTCTTCGAGCTATATGGCCGGCCCATTGCCACTTCAGCTTACTAATCCGTTGGGCTATGTCGGTCAGTCTAGTTCTACTGCGGATATCCTCATTTCTGAATTTATCACGCAGAGAAAATCCGAGCATAGCCCTCTCCATAGCTCGATGAGTAACCTTGAGCTTTCCCATACGGCCAGCAGTAAAGGACCACGTCTCAGTTCCGTATGTCATCACTGGCAACACGCACTGGTTGTATAGTCTCATTTTCAAGTTTTGAGGTATACCTGACGAGAAGATGTGCTGTAATTTCCCGAACGCTGCCCAACCGAGTTGAATTCGTCGATTGACCTTTCAGTCGAAGTCGGACTTACCTAGTCGGAATATTTCTCCCAGGTAAACATACTCGTCAACAACTTCGAGCTTAGTGCTCCCAACAACTACCGGCATAGGTGTGACATGGACATTAAATATGATCTTTTTCTTGTCCATGTTCATCTTAAGACCTATCCGTTGGAAAGCACTATTAAGGTCATTGAGCATAGTGCTTAGGTCCTCCAACGATTCTGCCATAAGGACTATATCGTCGGCAAATCGAAGGTGAGTTATGTACTCGCCATTGATGTTGATACCGTATCCTTTCCAATCCAGAAGCTTGAAAACGTCTTCCAATGCAGCGGTATAGATAACGATAACGGTAAACGATAGCGGTAACAGTGGTAGAGCCATGCGGCAGCTTTTGCTGTCGCACGGATGGGCCGGCTCGAACCGGGGTGGTACCACGACCTCACAGAATACCAGCGTAAAGTAGAGGTTTACCTCTGCGTTTCGCTTGGTGAGTGTAGGTGGCCGGAGGCCCTTTTTTACTGGAAATGAGGCATTCCATCTTAGTCCTCACGGGTGACAACGCATCTGCATTTTGATTCGCAAACGAGGATAGTTGTAGATGTCTATGGGCCGCAGCAACCACTTACCATCGGGTGGACTGTGTGCTCGTTTGTCACCTTTATCCTATAAAAAAAAAGAATTTCGGGGATATGACGTCACCATGTCTTACACCTCTTTGCAATTGGATAGGTTTCGTACTCTGGTTCTGTACTCGGATAGCCATCGTAGCCCTACTGTATAAGCACTTCAACACTTCGATATACCGACAGTCAACTTGGCACCGCTGAAGGGACTGCAGCACCGCCCAAATTTCGACGGTATCAAAGGCTTTCTCATAGTCCACATACGCCAGACATAGTGGCAAATTGTACTCCTCTGACTTCTGTACAATTTGCCGAAAGGTATGTATGTGGTCTATGGTGCTAAAACCTTTTCGGAAACCGGCTTGTTTGGGAGGCTGGAAGTCGTCAAGTCTGCGCGCGAGACGATTCGTAATGAATCTCCAAAACAGCACGAAAACGCGGCTCAGAAGGGAAATCGGTCTGTAGTTCTCCAAGAGAGCGTTGTCACCTTTCTTGAAGAACAAGACCACCGCACTTCTGTTCTAAGCCTCCGGTGTAATGCCACCACCACGGAATTAAAGAGCTTCTAAAGGACTTCAAGTACCGGTTTTCCACCCGCTTTCAGAAGCTCCGCTGTAATTTCATCCTCGCCTGGGGCCTTGCCGTTTTTAAGGTGCTGGAGAGCCATTCCGATCTCGCTCAGACTGACGTCCGGGATATCATCGGAATAATGTCGGATAAGACTCGCTCTTGAATCTTTACTCACACTTGCGTGTAGCTCCAACGATGACGTGTACAGCTGCTCATAGAACCTCTCAATCTCACTCAAAATCTCAGGTGCCCCGGAAAAGATGCTGCCACATTCTGTCTTCAGCTTTGACATTTGGCTCTTTCTGGCAGACAGATCTCTGGCAAAGAATTTGGAGCCTTGGTTCCGCTCGATCGCTTCTTCAATACGAGCTGTATTGAAGTTGCGGAAGTCCCGCCGCATGCATTTGGAGATCTGTCTGTTCAGTTGCCTGTATGCTGTCAAATCTGTTGAAGAATGTAGCTTCATCTCCCGTCTAACAACCATGATATTAAGAGTGTGATCGGAGAGTTTTTGTGTTCTTCTGCGGCGGGTCTTGCAGAACTTAGCTCCGACCGCATGGACAGTTTCCACGAGCTTGTCATGCATATCGTCCACTTCATTGCAGTCTTCTAGGCACTGAAAACGATTTTGTAACTCGAGCTGAAAGGTTTCGGGACTTTAGATTAGAGCACAAGGGGGACGGAGCGTTGACTTCGTTATACGAGACCTCTCCAACTTAACGTTTAGGTTCAGTGTGCCTCTACCTATTCGGTGATCGCTACCAGTTTTAACTCTCGCGATCCCTGAGACATCACTGAACAGTTGTCGTCTGGTCGTCATAATGAAGTCAATCTCATTTTTTGTCGAACCGTCGTCCGGATTCTCTTATACCGATACTTTATATAAGTATCTACATACTGCGTGACTTGAAGATGATTAATAACTGCATTTTTCTTTATATTCGCAGTAGAAGTAACCAACATGGCCCAACGGATCAGTATACTACAACCCAAAGGACCATATAGCTTGAAGAACCACAACCAATCAGAATAATATTCTTACGTGGTAGAGCCACACTGCAGCTATATTATGTTTTAAGCATAAATGGGTCGTCTCGATCGGGGTATGACCACGCTATCACAGAATACCAGCTTAAAATAGCAGCTTAATACTGCTGTGTTTCGTATGGTTAGTGTAGGGAACCTGAGACACTTTTTACAGGAAACGAGGCATTTTATTCTTGTCTAAGGTGACAACGTATCTGCATTTTCATTCTTTATCGAGGATAATAATCTATGTGCCACAGCATCCACTTACTATCCGATGGACTGTGTGCTCGTTTGTCACCCTTATTCTATAAAGAAAAAGTTTTCGTGTGGCTACTTCGTACTGAAACACGTAGTCCTGGGTGGTCTACTAGACGTACTAGTCCTACTAATTAGTAAGCCATGCAGAAAGTCGATGGATGCCGGTGGAGCTACCTTATTAGTGGCATTCTTTAAGAGGGAGAGCTGTAACCATGGAAATATTTTCATAATAACGACGCAGTAGCTAAGTGGCGAAACGTAAGGTAGCAGCGATATGGGCCACGGGTTCCGTTCCCGCACGGAGAAAGGCCTACTAATAATAATTCTGGGTGTTAGTTTAGGATGTTTTTTCAATGTGCAATATAAAATACCTCGAAAAGAAATTCCTATTGTAGTGTTTATTTAAAAAGAAAAAAAAAATTGATGAGGCTCTAACATAGTTTTTATAACATATTTGCTTAATTAGTAAAAATGTCCTCATAAGTTACGTCCCCTGTGTGGCCATAAAATTTGCGATTAAAATCTAGTTTGAAAATCTTTGATGGTAAAGTTGTTATTTTCGTTCATTCATTCATTACCACCTATCACAAGTCTCCTCCATAGATACCATCACCCTCATAGGAGTGATTTGCCATAATTAAAAAGTTTGGTAAGTGGGTTGGCAGCCAACCAACCAAAGTTTTAATTAATCACTTTTAAAACATATACAGAAGTCTATAAAAACTTTACTCCGGTATTCTGTGAGAGCGCGATACTTCCTAAGTTGATCCAGGCCTTAATAAAGGCATTTGTCCAGCAGTGAGCCGATGGAAGCTGACGAAAATGATCGTAATGATGTTTAAGTGACGTAAATATCAACATTTGCCTGAAATTTCTTAATGTGAGAAATAAATTTCGGGGTTTTATTATATTACGTAATAATACATCTGCATTTTGATTCTTTAGATTGAATGTAGATATCTATGTGTCACAGCATTCATTTACCATCAGGTGGACTGTGCGCTCGTTTGTCACCCTATTCTGTAAACAAATTCTGTCCAGGCAAAACCAAGGCGTGTTGCTAGTCTTCAAAAAAACTAGTTGTACGGATTTTGTTGCTGATTCCTGACGCTTTGAGCGCTTTGCAGCAACAATCCAACTTAAGTTAAAAATGTTCCTTTTAATGTTGCGACGGTGTTAATAAGACTAGGTCATAAGACTCCTTTTCTGCACGTAGCCTGTCTGCATGAGTACCAATCTCTTACCTGTTTCCGTCGCCAAATAGCAGAGAATCACCAAGAACACTTAAATATGCAATCAATTATATTTTCGCCACCAGACCTCTATACAATGGTGTTGTTTGAATATATTATCCTACCAAAATAGGTACCTTTAATGAAGATAAAGGTACCTGTTTCTTCCCGTAACTACCATAATTGGCCATTAATATGAATCAAGTTATAATAAAATGGTAAGAGGGCACCATTTCTATCTGATTAAAAATATTATCCAGCTAATTTTCTTGACGAGAGTGAAGTAGAAATGAATTAATTATTTATCTACAATTCGTTGTGGTGCTTGCAAATTTAATGATTTATTTGCTTAAAACATGGACTATATGATTGTAAATAGCATGCATATTGTCATATATCACACACAAGAGAATTTTAATGTCTATCACACATATTACAATCACAAATAAAATTATAACAAGAAATGAAATATCGTTAGGCAACTAATTCCTTTAAAACTACACAATATATATTTTTTTAATAAATTATCATTCTTCGATTTAAATTAATGTGGTATTTTATATTATAAATACGAATACACGCGATTAAACAGATTTTACTATATTTGCTTATCTATTTGTTAGAACGCGATTCATATTTTTATTTGTTATATTTATATCCCATGAATTTGTGTGAAGAGTATATTTATATATTTACTTACAATTGTACAATATTACGAATTTCGTTAATAAAGATAGATTGTAGGGACATCAAATAAATGTCAATGTAAATAAACGGCCATAAATTATTGTCTTATAAATATTGACTTTATCCCATCCAAATAATATAGAGAAAAGTTCCGAAATTATGAAATGGCCAAATATTATCAAAATCTTTTACTATTTTTATTTTATCGTAACGTATCTGAATAAGTAAATTTTTTAACTCTTTCGTAAATGACAATATATATTTTATCATACCTAGATATAATTAGTTTAATGTTATAATAATATAAAAAAACATAACTAAATAATTGTAATTATAACATCAAACAAATTAAAATATTTTTTTTTTACAAAATTGTACCAAATGAGTACGAAGCTTAAAAAAAGCTTGACTTTATAAATTTAAAAACACAATTTCTTTTCCAATGCAAGTTCTTAAGTAATACATATCATTAGACCATTTTCTATAACATATGTATATCATAATTTTTCATATTCCAGGTAATTTCCTATTCCTTGGATCTAAATATTCGGCTTATAAAAGTCCACTGCGACACCTCCACACCCCATCCACTACCACATATCGTCTCGTGGGTGTTGTAGAAAGCGACATAGGGAACAAACCAGATGGGCAGAAGCGTCTTCCTACTAACAACTAGAAAATGAAAATAGCGGTTGTCGCCGGCCAATTTTGGCAAAGATCCCCATCCCCTTATGATTCAATAGAGTAGAATAGAATAGAATTTTTTTATTCATTTAGATTTCAAGAATAGTCATTGATATTTTTAAGATATTTGCAAAAATGAGTGGGGATGGCGAATGACGGCATTTTTGGCTCTAAATGCCCTAAGCGGCGGCAGCCCATACCACTTACTAAAAGTACCCACTAATCTCATCATATAATTTACGTGACACAACATTTGAGAAAATATTTTTTTTCTGTAATAATATATTTTTATAATAATATTATTAAAATGTTACAATTTTTATCATTTAGTCATATTAATATTGTTTATTACGCTTTTATGAATAAAGATATCCAGCCAGTAGGCAGCCATAAAATGTGATATATGGCTTAAAATTAGTGATTACTCTTTGCATAGGGCAGGAAACAGGATAAAACACGTGAAAGTCCCGTCAAAATCGGTCCAGCCGTTTTGGAGACTAGCCGGAGCAAACAGATAGACAGACAGACAGACAAAAATGTTAAAATTTGTGTTTTTGTTATAAGTACCGTATATACTTTCATATGCAAATAGTAAAAAGCTGTTATTTTAACATTACAGACACCTTAATTTTCTTTATTTGTTAAGATAATAATTTTTAACCACAAGTACCTACGGATTAAAATTTAAGATAAAAGTTTAATCTCTCTTACAAAGCAATAAGGACCGTGGTCGAGCTCACTTGACTACTCTAGCGCCATCTATTATCTATCTACGGAAGCAGTTGCGATGTATATCGATATGAAAATTTGACGCGCTAAATACATCGTTCTTTATTTAATACATTTCCATAGATGTCGCTACATGGTACCGCTAAGTAAGATTGACGAAGTCTTTGGGCTCTAGTTTTATAACAAAAAAAAGTTAAAATCCTTATTTTTAGACATATTCAGGCTAAATTTTAGCGTAATCAATCGTAAAATTGCTTTATAAAAGCACCATCTTCTTTATTCTGTAGGTAAAGTCACTTTATCAATCAAAACTAATTGACTCTGTTACGTGAAATAGACGCTAGGTGACCTGAAGTAATGAAATCGTGGATTGTTATGCATAGATTGGATGTGATAATTTTATTCAGTATGGTTAATTTTATTTATTTGATAAATATTTTTTTTTAAATTGTTATACTATTTGTTTTAACAGCTATAATTTATACTAACCATAAACCGCACAAAGAGGAGACCTCTTGAGTTCACGGTCGGCACCCATTAGGTTAATGTCGCTTACTACATTATAAACTATCTCATTCTCTCGCAGGATAAATCCTATAGAAGTACATGTTTGTATCTTTTTAGTCTGGTTTCTGATGATAAGCCTTTTGACTGTTACAGCTTCATCGGACTTCGGACTCGGCCTTTCAGGCCGCGAGCTGTGGGAAGACCGTGGGCTGTGCTCCTTTAAGTGTCGCATTTTCATTTCATCGAGTTTTAAATCACAACGAAAGAAATTTCTAAAGAAATTTTCACTTCCAAATTATCCTTGTTTATTGTATTTTATGCTTAAGACCCACAAAGAGGATAGTCGAAGCGCTGCATACAGTTCAAGTTACGCCAAAACCATGTTCAACTTCTTTACAATTGCGTGCGTGCTCAGCACACATTTTTCTTCTTTCTTTCTTTAATGGCCCGCAAAAGTCCACAGCTGGACGCACACTTATCATCGAAAGCCATGTTATTGGTTGCAAATAATTTTAGATGAATATGTATGCGTGAGCGCATTTTTGCAATAAGTTGAGCATGGTTTGAGCCTAAACAACAGCCGACTTCGGCGTCACTTGAAATTTTATGCCTTATTATTATTTAGGGAACAATTTTACGAAACAAAAGCTTCTTAAGCCTTAATCGCTATAGTAAAATGTCAAAACCGTTTCCTTGAGGAGAAAAGAGGTAAAGGTTGTACACGCGACCTAATTTTTATTTTTATTGCGCACTCTTCCATCAAGAATAAACATTTAAAGACGTCAAAAGAAATTTATTATTCATTATAAAATCGGTTTTACGACACCATTTATTTATTATTTTATTTACATCTATAAATGTCCAAAGCAGCCTTTATTGCAAAAAAATTTTATTTTTAGTTTTAACATTAAAAATATTTTATATCCACATTGGTATATTTAATAGTAGTAGTTATAGTATATAAGTATAATCCCCGTGTAGTGGCGGGTAAGACTACCCACTATCCCATATCTTCCCGTGGGTGTCGTAAGAGGCGACAGAGGGAAACTGAGACAGAAGATGGGCAGCAGCATATTTCTGATAACAGCAAATTAAAATTAATTTAAATTAAAATAAAAAAAACTGCGATTGACAATCTACTCGCCAATCGTGGCAACTATGGCAATATATCCCCATGATTAAAGTAACGAAGAAATGGCCCCCAGTTCCCGGCGGCCCCGCTAAATCAGGCTACGGTGGCGACCATGGTAACGGCGGGGCAGGGGGTACCAAGAATCGCCGGTGGAGGTACGGTTGCCACCTAAGACGACTCGACCTGGCAACATACAACGCACGCACCCTGAGGACTGACGAGAAGATGCTGGAGCTGGAAGAAGAGATAGACAAGTTGCGCTGGGATATCATAAGATTATCTGATGTCCGTAGAGAGGAGGGAGGACACAGTAATCCTCGAATCCGGCAACTTGTTTTATCACAGAGAGGGCGACCATCTGTCCCAAGGAGGTGTCTGATTTATCGTCTACAAGTCTCTTGTTAACAACGTAGTAAAGGTTGTGAGTGTGTCGACGAAGATTTCGTACCTTATACTCAGAATCACCAAACGATATTCTTTGCAGGTCATACAGGTTTACTCACCAATCTCGGCACATCCCGAAGAGGAGGTGAAAAAAATGTATGAGGCCATCTCTAAAGCCATGCATTCCTCCAAACCCACTATACGGTGTTAATGGGAGACTTCAACGCACAACTACGCACAAGAGAGAAGAGCTGACTTCATGGAGAAAGAAGAATTCTTTATGATGAACACTTTTTTCCAGAAGTGGCCCCACAGGAAGTGGACCTGGTCGAGCCCCGACGGTTCGATAAAACATGAGATTGACTTCATTGTAAGGACTAGGCGCCAACTGTTCAGTAATCTTGCAGTGATCGCGAGGGTGAAAACTAGTAGCGATCACCGAAGGGTCACAGGCACACTAAACCTATATGTTAAGTTGGAGAGGTGTCGTCTAATGAAGTTAACGCTCCGTCCCCCTCATGCTCTGATACAAAATCCCGAAACTTTTCAGCTCGAATTACAAAAAACGTCGCCGAGTACTGGGACAAACTAGTATCTGAAGTCAAGTCTTTGCTAAATAAAGTCTCGGATTGGGGGCGACTAAATCTAGTCCAGTTCGATCCCCAGAAGACACAAGTTTGCGCGTTTACTGCTAAAAAACCCTTTGTCGGTACCTCCTCAGTTTCAAGGCAATCCCCTTGCTGCCACAGCTAGCATCGGAATCCTCGGCGTCGACATATCGAATAGTGTGCAGTTTCGTGGTCACATGGAAGGGAAGGCCAAATTGGCCTCTAAAAAGCTTGGCGTGCTCAGCAGAGCGAGACAGTATTTCATGCCGGCACATCGCTTGCAACTTTACAAAGCGCAAATCCGGCCTCACATGGAATACTGTTCATATCTCTGGGTCGGGGCACCCCAGTGCCAGCTCCCTCCACTTGATCACATCCAGCGCAGAGCGGTTCGAATCGTCGACGACCGTGTTCTTTCTGATCGGCTTTATACACTGGCACTGCGTAGAGATGTTGCATCTCTTTGCGTATTTTATCGCATCTATCACGGGGAGTGCTCTGAGGAATTGTTCGGACTAATTCCATCAATAATAATAATAAGTATACGGAATAATTTCACCATCGCAAATCGCGACAAAACTCGCGTTACCATCCATACCATCTGGATGATTGGCGGTCCACCACTGTGCGATTTAGAAGCAGTTTTCTCCCTCGCTCAACTTCTTTGTGGAATTAATTACCACTAGCGATTTTTCCGGATCAATACGACTTACGAACCTTCAAGAAAAGAGCTTACACCTTTCTAAAAGGCCGGCAACGCATCCGCAATTCCCCTGGTGTTGCGGTTGATCTTGGGCGGCGGTAGTCAGTTACCATCAGGTGAGCCGCATGCTCGTTTGCCCCCTCTTCTATAAAAAAAGTAGCTTCTGAAAGCGGGTGGAAAACCGGTACTTAAAGTCCTTCAGAAGCTCTCATAATCGCGTGTAATTGAATGTCCCCTGAGCGGTAAGAGTACTATCGCTAAGTGTTGAACCAATCTATAAGTTGATGAATCGATTTGACTGGCTATGGGACTCACTGGGATCTCACTTACAACTAACAAAAACGTGACAAATGTGATGACGGTATAACGGTCTCGCTCACGTTGTCTTTTACTCATGCCTGGAATTAGGACTTAGAGTTTTAAATTATATCTACAGTTATTATATTTACGTAATAATAATGTCTTTCACACCGAATTTCGGTCACGGCGGCCAGTCTCATCGGAGACTATTCAGCCAACTGCGCTGAACAGGATGCAGGACACACACCTGTACAGCACAGGTGCACTCTCTATTCTCTCGCTCTCGCTGTCTTATATAACAGTGGTCCAATACGATTGGATTAACAAACAGCTTATATATGCTTTCAGAGGTATGGGGGTGATACGCCGCCAAATTATTGACTCCGAACTACGACAGAGAATTTCTTGACATAAAACCAATAAATGATTTTGTCCCGAACCGGGATATCAACTTGATACCTCATGATCACCACTAGATCAACAAGGCAGTCATTTACGTAAACACAGCAGTTAAAGCCTTAATTAAAATGCGGAAAAAGTTCATTTTTGAAATAAAACTTAAATTAGAGAAATTTAAATTTATATCAATGTGCGTTTATTAATGAGCATTAATTTAAGGATTCTTAGCGGCAAGGGGAAAGATCATGAGGAAATGTCGAAGAAATTAAACATATTTCAAGGGCTTATCAAATCAGAGGCGGGGAAAATCAGATGCGCAGGTCGAGTATTGGCAACTTGACCAGTGCATTGGATATTCTCTGCTACACAACCCTTCCAAATGGTAGGAAACCCAAGTCGAGATGTAAAGGCCTGTGTACACACAACAACATATTCACATGCAGTTGCATCAAACGCTACTAAAACGAACTGACGACAACCACATTCACTACCTACAAAGGTTCACATACACAAATCAGAGATACAGATCAAGATACGAGAGGTGCTTCGTGACATCAATTCAGCCGCGCGTTCGATAATTTCAAACGCGATGCTTTATCGACACTAACGGACTGTGCAAATATGTTTTATTAGATGAAAATAACTTTTACTGGAAATGAGGCATTCCATCTTAGTCCTCACGGGTGGCAACGCATCTGCATTTTGATTCGCAAACGAGGATAGATGTAGATGTCTATGGGCCGCAGCAACCACTTACCATCAGGTGGACTGTGTGCTCGTTTGTCACCCTTATCATATAAAAAAAAAAGTTTAAGAAAATGGCCCCTCCTAGATGTTGGCAATCAAACAGTCCTCAGAGGTGAGAACGCATTTGTATCATTCTTTGTTTAAAGCTGTCTGTAGGTGTCCATAGACTGCAGTAGTCACTTAGCATCAGGTGGACTATAATTTGGTTTGGCATTTTATAAATAATATTTTTTTGTGGCTCCTCCCCCCCCCCCCCCTCTCCAAGTGGCGAAGGACCGTGATCTATTACAACCCTTGGTTCGTGTTTAGGTGTAAACTTGTCATGATGATGATGATGGAGTTTACATAAGTATTTCATTGTCCTGCATCCTGTTTAGCATCCGTCGGTCAGAAAGAATCGTCATTTTCATTATCTATACTATTTAACTATGATTAAGGGTTGATTTTTAATCATCTGATCAAAGTTATACATAGTATACAAGTAGTAAAATTAAATATTTTGTACAACCGACTGCAATATAAATAAAATGTGAACATCATCAAAGTAGTCTAAGTCAACTAAATACGCATTATTATGTATAATTCAAAAACTACTGGTCAGATCTTTATCACATTTATATGTGACTACATGAAAAGCACCAGCTATCAAATAAAAAAAAAATAATATATCAGTTCACATAAAAAAGTTCTGAGGTAACACATATAAAAATACAGTCGAATTGAGAACCTCTTCCTTTTTTTACAGAGCTTACGTTGAATGTAATATGGAACGCAATCAGAGTGCATTAATCCAGAAATATGTTGTAGACGCAAAATTGCGTCTGGTACACGGCTATTTATTTTAAATAAATTTGACCTATAAGTTTTCATACTTTTCCCTATAAACCTAAACGCATGTACTTAACCTAATACCTTATGCGCCCGAACAGCTTTTTTCTGCATTAATAATTTCAAAATCTGCATATTTTCCCTTTGACATAACATTAAGGAGATGTTACTCTATCAATTCACGTAGCTGATTTTGAATATATCGGGATTCACATTTTTGTCAAATTTATACTAATATCATCATTATCGTCATCATCATCATCATTACAGCCCTTCACAAGTCCATTGCTGAACATAGGCGTGACCACGGAATGCCACAAAGCACGGTACTGAGCCACCTGCATCCATCGACTTCCTGTATGTCTTACCAGGTCGTCACTCAATCTAGTGGGGGGACGCCCTACACTTCTTCCGCCGGTACGAGGCCGCCATTCGAGAACTTTTTTCCCCATCGGTTGTCAGTTTTTCAAAATATATGGCCGGCCCATTGCAACTTCAGCACACAAGCCGTTGGACTATGTCGGTCACTCTGGTTCTACTGCGGATATCCTCCTTTCTAAGTTTATCATGCAGAAAAACTCCGAGAATAGCCCTCTCCATAGTTCGCTGAGCGACCCTGAGCTTTCTCATCCGGCCAGCAGTGAAGTCTCAGTTCTATAGGTCATCACTGGCAACACGCACTGGTTGTACAGTCTCAATTTCAAGTTTTAAGGTATACCTGACGAGAAGATGTGCCGAAATTTCCCGAACGCTGCCCAGCCGAGTTGAATCCGTCGATTAAACCTCTCGGTCGAAGTTGGAGTTACCTAGTCGGACTATTTGTCCCAGGTAAACACATTCGTCAGCAATTTTGAACTTAGTGTTCCAAACAACTACCGGCATAGGGGTAACATGGACGTTATACATGATCTTCGTTTTATCCAGGTTCATCTTAAGATCTATTAGTTGGGAGGCACTATTGAGGTCATTGAGCATAGTACTTACGTCCTGCAGCGATTCTGTCATAAGGAATATATCCTGGGCAAATCCAAGATGAGTGATGTACTCACTGTTGATGTTATTACCGCATCCTTTTCAGTCCAAAAGCTTGAAAACGTCTTCTAATGGCTTTTCAGCGGTGAAGAGTTACTGAGATATAACGTCACCTTGTCTTACACCTCTCTGCAGTTTGATAGGTTTCGTACTATGGTTGTGTACTCGGATAGCCATCGTAGCCCTACTGTACAAACACTTCAGCACTTCTCAAAAACAGTACGTAGACGCGGTTCAGAAGGGAGATCGATCTGTAGTTCTTCAAGAAAGCGTTGTCGCCTTTCTCGAAGAACAAGACGAACACACTTCTGCTTCACGCCTTCGGAGTAGTACCTCCATAATGGACGGAATAAAATTGCTTCTGAAGTACTTTAAGTACCGGTTTTCCACCCGATTTCAGAAGCCCCGCTGTGATTCCATCCTCGCCCAGGGACTTGCCGTTTTTAAGGTGTTGGAAATGCATTCTAATCTCGCCCAGACTAAAGTCCGGTTAATCATCGGTATAGTGTCGGATAAATCTTGCTCTTGGATCGTTACTCACACTTGCGTGTGGCTCCAACGAAGAAGTGTACAGCTGCACATAGAACTCAAAATCTCAGGTATCCTGGAAACAACGCTACCAAACTCGATCTTCAGCTTCGACAGTTGGCTCTTTCTGGCAAACAGATCTCTAGCAAAGACTTTAAAGCCCTGGTTCCGTTCGATCGCTTGTTCAATAAGAGCAGTAGTAAAGTTGCGTAAGTCCCACCGCATGCATTTGGGAATATGTCTTTTCAGTTGCCTGTATGCTGTCAAATCCACTGAAGACTGCAGCTTTATTTTCCGTCTAACAGCCATGAGATTAAGAGGCGATCGGAGAGTTTTTGTGTTCTGCTGCAGCGGGTCTTGCAAAACTTAACTCCGACCGCATGGACAGATTCCACGAGCTTGTTATTCATATCGTCCACTGCATTGAAATCTTCTAGGCACTGAAAACGTTTTCGTAGCTCGAGCTGAAAGATTTCGGGACTTTGGATTAGAGCACGAGTGGGACAGAGCGTTGACTTCATTAGAAGTGACGTCTGCAACTTAAAGTTTAGATTTAGTGTGCCTCTCACCATTCGGTGATCGCTGCCGGTTTTCACCCTCGCGATCAGTGATACATAACTGAACATTTCTACTGGTCACTGGTCATCATAATAAAGCATACTTACTAATTTTAATTTACTTAATTAATAAAAAATATTAATTAATATAATATAAACAACTAGAGTTTATAACGTTCACTTACGCTAGACTTAAAATGAAGGCGGTGTAACGTCTTTGTACAATTACATAAATTACAACCCTCAAAACCCAAACTAGAATTACCGACTCATCCAAACATTACCGTAAAAATATAAATCAAAGATCCTTATAAAATAACTTATTCAAGAGATATTGTGATCCAATTAAATCAAATTATTAGATATTAATTCCAAAATATCTTTATTGCCTACGATGACTGAAATCAAACATTAACATCGAAGAAATTGGAGTAAAATTGCTATCACGAATTCGAGAATTATTCGATATATAAATTGAAGATAAATCTACTTCAACTGCCGTTTTCAAATAATTATTAAGTACTTAATTATAATTTCATTTTATTTTTCTCTTGAATAAAAAGACCATTTTGTAAAATTGCTAATTTAATTATAACCTGTCTTGACCGGCGGCCGCGTACAGGAAAGGCAAGAACAGGAAGTTAATAAATGTAGACGGCTCAGAACCGTATTTTATAGCATTCCTTGGGGGAGGCCTGTGTTCAGCAGTAAACTTGTGAAGAACTAATGATGTAGACGCTAGACAATCTTGTTTAAAGGGATGATGTTCATCAACCATAACCAAACCCTTTTTTCGATTATTATATAATCTTTTCTGCATAGAAAAACAAAAACAATAAAAGAGACAGTAGTTAAGTAAGTACTTACTTAAAATTCCAGACATCACAAATCTAAAAACGTGATCTGAAGAAAACTCTACGATAGTTCCATCAAATATTCTGCCTGGAAATCCGTCTCTCTTTCGTCTTCTATCACCAACAGCAGTACCTGTACTGTTGTGTACCGGTCTGAAGAATATAGAGAGCCAATATGATTACAGGCTGTGAGACATTCCATCTTAGTCCTCACAGGTGACAATACTTCAGAAGCCTTATTTGTTTGAAAATAGTTGCCGGTGTCTGTGAGCTTCAGTAGCCACTTACCATCAAGTGGACCCTGAATTCGTTTGTTGTTTCAGTTTTATTAAAAAAATATGTCTATGAACATACAGAACCGTGGTAAAAGTTTTTATCTAATGATTTCTTATATTTACGCGAACACTACAAATTTAAATAAAACTAATTTTATGGATTTTATCGCGTATGTTAACTTATTTTATATTCCCAACGTTTTGAGCACTTTACAGCACACATGGTCACGGGGGGGGGCGACTGAGGTATATGATGTCCTAATGCCATAGTTAACCACGGCTACCTCCAGAATAAAACATTAATTTTTGTTCGGATTTTCGCAGTATGAATTTACAGTATCTTGAAGTCTTGCAGTTGTATGTTTGGGTTGTGATTTAATTTTATTAATTATAGGATCCCAAGCAGATGGTAGCACCCAGCCATTTCCTCTATTGAAATTAGGATGTTTTTTGATTTCAATAGCCTCGCGAATCATACTTGGAAGGAATCGATGTTCTTTAGCGAGGATTTATGGTCTATCAAATCTAATGTAGTGACGGGGACGATCCTATACGTATTCACTGACTGCAGACTTCCCGGAGCGTTGATTCTTCACATCAGCTATGTATTCTCAAACGCGGGTTTTTATGGATCTTTTGGTTTGTCCTATATAAGAGAGAGCACATTCACAATCAAGCTTGTACACTCCTGTATCTTGCAGAGGGACATTACACTTGACTAATGGTAAAAACTGACTAATCTTCTTCGGTGGCTTGAAGTATGTTTTAATGGAAGCACGCTTCAAGATGTAGCCAATCTTGTCAGTGACACCTCTGACATATGGCAGTACAGCAGGCACTCGCTCGACTGTGGCCGGCTTCACACGTTCACTGTGACATTGGCGCGAGACCCGAAGCTTATTGTCGTGCAAAACTTGCTTGACGTGTTGGAGCTCGGCGGCCAGGTGTTTACTATCACAGATCCCTCGTGCTCTCTGAAACAAAGATTTACCCACGGTAGCTAACTGTGAAGGATGGCTCTGTGGCGCAGTGGCTTAGCAATGAGTTGCTGCGCTGGGGACCGCGGGTTCGAATCCCGCTCGGAACAAGTATTTGTATGGCCTACAAGTAATTTTTCCGGGTCTGGATGTTTGTCTTTGTGCAATTTGTGTTTGTAAACTGCCTCCACGAGACAGGATAAAATCCTGGTGTAGGGGTAAGGTTTTATTAAAAAAAAATTACAGTCCACCTAGACTGTAAATCCGTTTGTCATTTCAATTTTATAAAGAAAAATCGAAGGCCCGAGAACCACATATTGACCCTATTATTGTACACGAATTACCGCACGCACGCAATATGTAAAGGGACCAAAGTACTAAAAACATCCAATTTGGAACTGAATTTGTCGGCTCTCCTTTTTAGTATAATTATTATATAATGCACAACTATTGTTTTTTTTTTTATAGGATAAGGGTGACAAACGAGCACACACTCCACCTGATGGTAAGTGACTGCTGCGGCCCATAGACATCTACATCTATCCTCTATTACAAATCAAAATGTAGATGCGTTGTCACCCGTGAGAACTAAGAAGGAATGCCTCATTTCCAGTAAAAAGGGCCTGCGGCCACCTGCATTCTCCAAGCGAAATGCAGAGGTAAACCTCTACTTCACGCTGGTATTCTGTGAGGTCGTGGTACCACCCCGGTTCGAGCCGGCCCATCCGTGCGACAGCAAAAGCCGCCACGTGGCTCTACCACTGTTGAAATATAATAATAATAAATATGTCTTATCAGCACGAGTATTATTTAACACGAAAATATAACTTGTTCTCAAAGCATATGGAAATAAATTCCGCTATAGCAAATTGCGTCTTAAACTGTAACTATGTGCTTGATATTATTAACAACTTAATTTACGTTTCTTATTAACAACTAACTCTGTGCTTTAGAACCAGTTTTACAGTAGACAGCTGTATTATATTGAAACAACAATAGTTTAAAATTTCACCGTATTATAAAGTGATTCCACTTCATAAAGACAATATTGATAGGAATGTTTCTATCTTGTATATACAGAGGTCAGTTGTTTTTGTAGAAACTTAATAAAGTTTTCCAATGAAATTATCAGAGAATTGTCCCTCGTACATAGATATACATATTCTCGTTGATTTGTTTTTACTTTGTTTATTCTTTGTAGTGCTTTTTACGATGCTCATATATTTTAGGGCTATATATATAGAATCCAATAAACATACTACATTAACGTGCAATGAAGTTTGTAAAGGAACCTTATCCGCGACTGTTCATTACTTCTGATGACAATAGTGCTGGTTTTATTTCTTGCCCAAATGCTAAGGAAACGTAGCCAGCAATCTTAGCACTGAGCGAGGGATAGGATCATCCGATAATTGTAGATTTATGTTTATTTATTCGCGAAAATATTATATATTATATAACTATAAAATATTTGAAAAAAAAAAGTTGTTGTGAGTTGTGCGCAACGATTTTGTGGATTGAAATATTATAATATCTGTCGGCGCCGTTACGACAGCACCGACGGGGTTCGTGGGGAGTATGTGAAGTGCGGGGGGTTTCTCACCACCGCGCCTAAGACCGGCACTCGCCGATAGCTCGCGACGCGGTCGCCACCAAATTATTTTGTATTTTTTTTTTTATTTAAATACACAATTTGCCTATCGTGTGAGTCGCCTATTTTATTCATGTTCCCTAATTGAACAATGTCTACCACCACATTTGCGTGTTATGGTTCACTATTGAACCTGATTCTCCCCGAAGTTGACAAAAATCACGAAGAAAAACCTAATCGCAGTCCCAGATGACAGAGGCTCTTAATCTCAAGTCTGAACGTTTCCACACTAGCATTTTTTGTTATGTGCAGTTAGGACTTTGGAATGAAACAGTTTTTTTAAGAATAAATGTGATCAACGAGCACCCATTCCACAGGATAATAAATAAATGTTTTGACCCATAGACATCTATATCGATTCTAGATTAAGAATCCAAATTCGAATACGTTGTCAACACTGAATAACAAAATGGAATGCCATGGATCCAGGAAAATTGGTCATATTTGTTTACCTTTTCCCATAGTCGCTTTAACAACACCCATGGGACGATATAGGGTGTAACATTTCTTTGGCCGTCACCACGGCCTAAGCATTTCTTTAATTTGTCGGTGACTAACTGAATTTAACGTCTTGTTGTCTGTGATGATCCTGTTTGTATTGTTTTGTCTTCGGTCCTTCATTCGAGTGCAAACCTACAAGTTAGTCAGCCGTCTACAAATTGTTGAAAATTACATTAAAATATTACGTTACGTAAATAAATACACGCGAAGCTAATAAAATGGTGTAAATAAAACAGGATAAGAGCAATATATTTTAGATAATGCCACGGAAATGCAATGTTACATGTAAATCCCTGGGTAGTGAAGTGTAAAATTTACATGCAGACCAACCGGCTCGTCGTTGTCGGCTCGTTTATCAGTAGTCGGTGGATCAAAGGTTTCTCGCCTTTGTTTCACACTTGCGCCTTCTGCCGGATACACAGCCTCGTTGTTGTTGTTTGTTTCCTGGTGTTTTGGTAATTTGTATTTATTAATGTGCTTTCGGGCGTAATATCGAATGCAATATCAAAGATAATCCGCTATTTAAGTTTTATCATATGTAAAATCTGGCTTTAAAGAAGTAATTAATTTAATATAATGTTAATATATCTTCTTCATCTTGCTGTAATGCTTCTAAAATTGGCCTTAAGACAATTTTTTTGAAGCAAATATTCCATCTCAAAGAGTGGCATAATGGGGGATGAAATTTTTTTATGTAACTACTAGTTGACCAGGCAGACGTTGTTCTGCCTCTTTCGACTACCATTTGTCCTAAAAAATCATTAAATCCACAATAAAAAAAATTGAGGGTCACTTATTAGGATAAAAACTATTCTATCTCTCAATTTGGACCAAATTGCACACATTGTGAAACATTTCATTGAAATCAGTTCAGTAGTTTAGGAGTTCATCGCGGACAAACCACGTGACATGTATTTTTTATATATAAAGATCAGGACGTCATTCTACTTATGACCATGAGTTTGTGAATGACATAAGGTCCTAAGAAATTTAAAAAGTTCGCTCGGCCCCTGCATAACTACAAATCAAAATCACGATTTGTTGCAGTGCAAGGGGTGGTACAAACTATCAATTGTTTAAAAAAATATGCAATTATCACAATATCGAAAGTAATGTATTTATTACGTACTTATCATACTACAAAGTACAAAATAATTTTTGACTATGATTCAAAACGCAATCTACCGTAACTATTTATTTAAAAATACTGTTTTATGCAATCCAGTACGCTCAAAAAGGTGTGTTTAAGGAGTGCTCAAGTAGGTGTTGGATCTATCGTCCACAAGTCTCTCATTAACAACGTTGTAAAGATTGGGAGTGTGTCGACGAGGGTTGCGTACCTTCTACTCAGAATTACCAAACGGTATTCGCTGTAGGTCATACAGGTATACGCACCAACCTCGACACACCCCGATGGGGAGGTGGTGGAAATTTATGAGGATATCCTAGAGCCATGCATTCCTCCAAAATCCACAATGCGCTGTCAATAGGAGACTTCAACGCAAAACTAGGCACAAAAGAGAACAGTGAGCTGAAAGTAGGGAAATTCGGAATAGGGCAACGGAACCCAAGGGGCCAGCAGTTGGCCGATTTCATGGAGAAATTGGGACTCTTTATGATGAACTCTTTCTTCCAGAAGCGGCTCCTCAGGAAATGGACCTAGTCGAGCCCCGACGGTTCGCCAAAAAATGAGATTGAATTCATTACGACGACCTGACGACAACTGTTCAGTGATGTCTCAATGATCGCGAGGGTAAAAACCAGCAGCGATCACCGAATGGTGAGAGGTCCACTGAACCTATACGTTAAGTTGGAGAGGTCACGTCTGATGAAGTCAACGCTCCGGTAACCTCGTGCTCTAATCCAAAGTCCCGAAACCTTTCAGCTCGAGCTACGAAACCGTTTTCATTGCTTAGAAGATTGTAATGCAGTGGACGATATGAATGACAAGCTCGTGGAAACTGTCCATGCAGTCGGAGCTAAGTTTTGAAAGACCCGCCGCAGAAGAACCCAAAAACTCTCCGATCACACTCTTAATCTCATGGCTGTTAGACGGGATATGGAGCTGCAGTCTACAGTAGATTTGACAGCATACAGGCAACTGAACAGACAGGTCTCCAAATGCATGCGGCGGGCCTTACGCAACTTTAATACTGCTCGTATTGAAGAAGCGATTGAGCGGAACCAGGGCTCCAAAGTATTTGCTAGAGATCTGTATGACAGAAAGAGCTAACTGTCGAAGCTAAAGACCGAGTGTGGCAGCGTCGTTTCCGGTACAACTAAGATTTTGAGTGAGATTGAGAGGTTCTATGGGCAGCTGTCCACGTCATCGTTGGAGCCACACGTAAGTGTGGGTAACGATCCAAGGGCGAGTTTTATCCGACACTATTCCGATGATATCCCGGACGTCAGTTTGGGTGATATTAGAATGGCTCTCCAGCACCTTAAAAACGGCAATGCGCCAGGCGAGGATGGAATTACAGCGGAACTTCTGAAAGCGGGTGGAAAACCGATACTTGAAGTCCTTCAGATGCTCTTTAATTCCGTCCTCCATAGTGGCATTACATCGGAGACGTAAAGCAGAAGTGCGGTGGTCATGTTCTTCAAGAAAGGTGACAACGCTCTCTTGAAGAACTACAGACTGATTTCTCTTCTGAACCGCGTCTACGTGCTGTTTTCAAGAGTCATTACGAATGGTCTCGCGCGCAGACTTGACGACTTTCAGCCTTCCTAACAAGCCGGTTTCCGAAAAGGATTTAGCACCACAGACCATATACATACCCTTCGGCAAATTATACAGAAGTCCGAGGGGAACAATTTGCAACTATGTCTAGCGTATGTGGACTATGAGAAAGCCTTTGATTCCGTCGAAATTTGGGCGGTGCTGCAGTTCCTTCAGCGGTACCAAGTTGACTGTCGGTATATCGAAGTGCTGAAGTGCTTGTACAGTAAGGCTATGATGGAAACAGAAACAGAATTAGAAACTTTTTTATTCAATATAGATTATAAATAATACTTATTGAAAGTCACTCTTTTGTTTAATTACCACTGGTTTGAAAAAAAAACCTCTGTCCTGGTAAGAACCAGCAAGAAACCCAGCGGGACTTTTTTTTAAATAGCAGCTTACAATCATGTATGTTACACAAATTAACAACACAACAAATTAGAAATAGCTTGGTAGCAATCACCTCATTTCCAGGGGTTATTATCATTCATAATTTCTTTAATATTATAATAACCCTTTTTATACAAACTTAGTTAAATAAAATTTTTGAACTTTGAGCAGGTCAAATTTTGTATATTTTCTGGAAATTTGTTGTAAAAGCGTATACATCGCCCCAAGAATAAATTACTGACTCGATGGAGTCGAGTAACTGGTACTACTAGCTTGTGTCTGTTCTTAAATAAAAAATGACTTTCAATAAGTATTATGTAATAATCAATATTGAATAAAAAAATATTCTATTCTATTCTTAGTATTTACAGAATGAATATCACTTTGTTTTGTAAAACTACTTTTATTTTTGTGTACATACATTACATTTTCATAAATATATTGAAAGACCAAAATTAATATATTAATTTCCTTAAATTTTTGTCGCAGCGACTCTTTAGGCTTTAAATCATAAATTGCTCTTATGTCCCTGTTCTGTAAATGAAATATAATTTCAGTGTCAGCTGCGTGCCCCTATAGTAAAATACCATACGACATTATGCTATGGAAATAGCCAACTAGTCTAGCTGTTTCAACACTGGTAAGACTTCTAATCTATTTTACAGGATATGCTGCAGAACAAAGCCTGCTTGCTAGTTTTGATATATGGGGGCTCCATTGAAGCTTCGGTACGGTTATCCAAGTACAGAACCAGAGTACAAAACCCAGCCAATTGCAGAGAGTTGTAAGACAGGGTTATAAGTTATATCCCCGAAACTCTTCACCGCTGCATTGGAAAACGTTTTCAAGCTGCTGGACTGGAAAGGATCGGTATTAACATCAATAGCGAGTACAACACTCACCTTCGATTTGCCAACGATATAGTCCTTATGGCAGAACCGCTGGAGGACCTAATATATATATAATAAACACTATGCTCAATGACCTCAATATTGTTTCGCCGGTAGTTGTTGGGAGCACTAAGCTCGAAGTTGTTGATGAGTATGTTTACCTAGGACAAATAGTTCGACTAGGGAAGTCCAACTTCGACCGAGAGGTCAATCGACGGATTCAATTCGGTTGGGCAGCGTTCGGAAAATCACGGCACATCTTCTCGTCAGGTATACCTCAAAACTTGAAGACGAGACTGTACAACCAATGCTTGTTGCCAGTGATGACCTATGGAACTGAGACATGGTCCTTCACTGCTGGCCGGATGTGGAAGCTCAAAGTCGCTCAGCGAGCTATGGAGAAACCTATGCTCTGAGTTTCTCTGCGTGATAAACTTAAAAATGAGGATATCCGCAGTAGAACCAGAGTGAACGACATAGGTCAACGAATTAGTAAGCTGAAGTGGCAATGGGCCGGCCATATAGCTCGAAGAACCGACAACCGATGGGGAAAAAAGGTTCTCGAGTGGCGGCCTCGTACCAGCGGATGAAGTGTAGGGCGTACCCCCACTAGATGGAGTGACGATCTGGTAAGACATGCAGGAAATCGATGGATGCAGGTGGCTCAGGACCGTGCTTTGTGACATTCCTTCAACATAGGCCTCCCCATGTTCAGTAGTGGACTTGTGAAGGGCTGTAATGATGATGAAAAAAATGATAATTTATAAATAAAGAAAGCTTATTGAAGTTATTAATGTTTTTTTTCAATGACATTTGTAAACGAGCTCAATTTTCTATTAAAATTTGTAGCTATTTCTATCTTGATTTTTTTGTTTCCATAGAAAGAAATACGAACTGAATTATAATGTCCTCCAGATCGAATTTCGGTCAGGGCGGCTAGTTTCAGCGGAGATTATTGTTTACAGTCTCCGTTAAGACTGGCTGATTAGATATAGAGCAGGTGTGTGTGCGTGTCTGTGTCTGTGTCTGTGTCTGTGTCTGTGTCTGTGTCTGTGTGTCTGTGTGTCTGTGTGTCTGTGTGTCTGTGTGTCTGTGTGTCTGTGTGTCTGTGTGTCTGTGTGTCTGTGTGTCTGTGTGTCTGTGTGTCTGTGTGTCTGTGTGTCTGTGTGTCTGTGTGCCTGTGTGTCTGTGTGTTTGTGTGTCTGTGTGTCTGTGTGTCTGTGTGTCTGTGTGTATGTGTGTCTGTGTGTCTGTGTGTCTGTGTGTCTGTGTGTCTGTGTGTCTGTGTGTCTGTGTGTCTGTGTGTCTGTGTGTCTGTCTGTGTGTGTGTGTGTGTGTGTGTCTGTGTGTCTGTGTGTCTGTGTGTCTGTGTGTCTGTGTGCGTGCGTGCGTGCGTGCGTGCGTGCGTGCGTGCGTGCGTGCGTGCGTGCGTGCGTGCGTGTGTGTGTGTGTGTGTGTGTGTGTGTGTGTGTGTGTGTGTGTGTGTGTGTATGTGCAAGCACAGGTGAACACTCTATTCGCTTTTTCTCATAGTCCAATGGGACGGCAACCCGACACGATCGAAGAAAGACCAGGCCAACCAACGGCAATACATGCTTTCCGAGACACGGGGGTAAAACACCACCAACTTCCTTACTCTGGCTGTTACTAAGAATCGTTTGACAGAACAACCCACTAACTGATTTTGGCCGACTCGGTATTTGGTATTCGAATTACTAAATTAGAACATATTTTGTAAACGCTGCATTAATGATTTATGGCAAACGAAAACAAAATCGCTCATTTTATGGCCTCAAGACATGCGCTTGTGTTTATGACAAGAAACGATTTAATTATGATCGTATTAACGCGACGTATGGCATCTTTTTCTTTGTAGTTTAATGTGCGGTATTTTAACAAATTTTTAATCGCAAATTAGATCATCGTTCATTACAGTTTCATAGAAGATTTATGCCCAAATATTAGGTCCTTAAATATTATGAAATTGGCGTTTTGTACGGGAAAAATATAAAGTATTTTATATATATATATATATACATATATATATATATATATATATATATATATATATATATATATATATATATATATATATATATATATATAATATATTTAATTAGTCAAAGTATGCACCGTTGTTATCTATGCACATTTGCCATCTCATAGGTAGTTCATTGATCCCTTTACTAAAAAAAAACCATGGGGGCGAGAATCAAGAAACTCTTTGAAAGTATCGGAATTGAATTTTTTTCCTTGTGAGAAGTTGTCCAAATTCCGGAAAAAACGGTCATCTGATGGAGCAAGGTCCAGGGAGCACGGTGGATGTCGCAGACATTCCAATTTTAGCTCATCTAACTTAGTGGTTTGCAGTGTGTGGTCTTGCGTTGTCGTGAAACAGCAGTGACCTAGAGCGATTGAACAATCTCGGTTATTTAGCAGCTAGTTCTTCCTTCATGGTTTATAGTTGCTGACAATAGATATCTGCCGTAATCGTTTGGCTAGATTTTAGAAAGCTGTAGTGAACGACACCGGCGCTAGTCCACCAAACACTCACAAGTAACTTTTTCGGAGTCAATTTTCGTTTAGGGCAGGATTTGGCTGGGTTTCCAGGGTTCAACCATTGCGACGAGCGCTTCCGATTATCGTGCAATATGCACTGTTCGTCACAAGTAATGATTCGATTTAAAATCCCTTCATTATTGTGTCGATTGAGCAAAGTAACACAGCAGTCGATGCGTGTTTGTAAGTTCGATTCAATCATCGTTCAAGTTTTTTTACTTTCCCGATTTGCTTCAAGTAGATTAATACAGTTTTATCACTTACCCCGACGCCTGCAGCTATCTCTGAAGTGCTTTGTGATGAATCCGCTTCCACAATAGCCTTTTAATTCTTCATTTTCCACTGTGGTCTCCGGCCGTCCACGGGGTTAGTTCTGAAGATCAAAATTTCAAGAACGAAAACGTTGAAACCAAAAACGTACCGTGCTTTCTTTTGCGACACCAGCGCCGTACACATCATTAATCCTTCGAGCTGTTTCTGCAGCAGTGGTGCCACGGTAGTACTCGTACACGTAAATATACCGATATTTCATGTTTTCCATTGTGCGGTAATAAGTGACGCCAAAGAAAAAAATAATGAGGAAAACACAAAAATGAGTGACAATTTTCAAAATTCAAATGTACCAGCTAAATGAATTTATAAATTTGAATTTGGAATTCTTAACCAAAGAGGAGATATTTCAGTTCAAAGTGGTCAGTACGACAAAACCCTAATTTCATATGTAAGGACTTAATACTCAAACGCTGCTGTATTTTAAGATGCCGTTAAGTTAGACATCTTGAAGTTGAGTAAGATTTGAGTATTTAGCCATTACATAATAATATACAGAGATATTATAATTAGAGAGATATTAATATAAACTTAATAACGTCACACTAGTATATTCACCTGTATTATAGTTGTTTTATACACATAAGTTATATTAAAACAAATATCAAAATTACATGCGGCTCTGTAACACCCCAGCCAAACGCTCAGGGAATACACTACCGAGCTGCATATCGTCAAGAATCGCAAAGGGCAATAGACAAGGTTGACGGGTTGAGATTACTTCGCCACAAAAACACTTCACCAAACTCTTTTAAATCATTCTAAGTCAAAGCTTACTACTCCACCTTTCACTAGATGATACAGCGCGCTGACTGAACTTAATGTAAAATAAAAAATAAAAAATAACGCTGTCCACAATGGAACACTTTGTTGTCTATTGTACTAACCATACGCAAGGTCTGATTTCCTACTATTTTCATTTTTAGCAGACTTAAAAAAATAGGAATCTTACAATTCGACTGTATGTTTTTTTTTCATAAGTATGTTACATGATATCTTCGTCAATTATGAATCGATATTGATGATTTTTTTAATAAGGTTATAATATTTCATGGATGCAGGGCTTGATTTACCCACAGGCTAACTACACTGGAGCTTAGGGCGCAAGGTTCGGGGGGACGCTGAGCTTGCCTTTGCACTTGCAAGCACCACTATTGTACAGAATTATTCTTCATAGATAATGGAGTAAGTGCCGGAAGTATTTTACTTGTTGCTCTTTCTTTCTTTTTGGTACAAAACAAATAAATAGATGGTATAAATAAGACTTTGAATTATTTAGTTCCTTTCGTCTTTTGTTGACTGACTGTATGTGATTTAAAGATTTAAAACTGCTCAAGCCCTCTCTTCTCTACCTCTGATTTTATTAAACATATTGACATAATAACTTTTATACTCTAATTGAAGGCCACCGAAGGGACAACTTGGTTCTGTCACGAGTTTCGAGTTTTATCGCAAGGGTACTTCGTAGTTCATGGAGCAGTCTTGAAGCACTACGCTGATTCACTTTTTAGTGCTTAAGCTCTCGTCGTAGTTGATTAAACATTATCTACAAAGGATTGAGCAACTGAAGTGAAATGCTTTTGAACGAACGAGTGGCCCGTTATTCCTGTTTTATTGCGGTTGAGTTTGTAATCTAACCGTTTGCAAGCACCGTTCACGTGGATTTTATTTACATTTAATAGCGCAACCGAGTCAATACATTCTCTACCGATTACAAAAAGGAGACGGTACTCAATTCATATGTATGTATTTATGTGTTCTCAATTTGACTGTATGTTCATCCAGAAAAAGTTACCTCATAACTATTTTCTGAGTGAACCGACTTCAATGATTCTATTTTTATTTGAAAGCTGGTGCTTCTCATGTGGTCCGATATAAATTTGGATCAAGGTCTGACCAATAGTTTTTGAGTTATTCTTAATATTGAATAAAACTGTTTTTTACGGATTTTATCGCGTTTATTTTATTATTTTCATTCCCGACGTTTCGAGTGCTTTTCAGCAACCCACCAGCAAGCACCGACGCTCTGGGAAGTCTGCAGTCTGTGAACATGTTCAAGATCGTCCCCGCCATTACATCAGATTTGATAGACCACAAATCCTTGCAAAAGAACACCGATTCCTACCAAGGATGATACGCGAGGCTATTGAAATTAAAAAACATCCTAATTTCAATAGAGAAGATGGATGGGTGCTGCCATCTGCTTGGGATCCTATAATTAACAAAATTAAATCCAAACCCAAGCATAACACTGCAAGACTTCCGGATACTGTAAGTTCATTCTGCGTAAATCGAACCAAAAATTAATATTAAAAAACTGAAGGTAGCCGGGCTAACTGTGACATTGGGACGTCAAACATCTCAGTCCCCCCCGTGACCATGGGTTGCTGAAAAGCACTCGAAACGTCGGGAATAAAAATAATAAAATAAACGCGATAAAATCCGTAAAAAACAGTTTTATTCAATGTGTAGTGTTAGCGTAAATATAAGAAATCATTATTCTTAATAATTTATATTGAATTCGGTTGTAGAAAATTTTAAATTTTAAATTATATGTTATATTTGTATAAGTTGTAAATTTATGGACTACTTGAAAATCTGTTTTTGTCCTAAATTCAAAATTTCGTAACAATGCATACGTTATTTTTGGGACTATTTCTTCTTGATAACCATTGAAAAGGATGGCTGACTGGGCATTATCCTCTCCTATTGTAGGGAATACCGATTGATTATTTTGTAACCAATAAAATGAAATACACCTTGTAGGAACGGCGTAAGGGGATCAACTACCCCCAAGCAATCCGTGGATGTCACAAGAGGCGGCAGAGGGAAATGAAATAGAAAATTGGGCAGCAGCATATCTCCGATAACAAATCAAACAAACAAAAATACAGCGGTTGCCAACCCGCCTGCCAAGCATGGCAAGCGACGCATTGGGAAAGTGAAAGTTCATGTTCAGCAGTGGTCTTTTGATAGTCTGTAATAAATGAATGGAATTGGTAAAATTAAAATAGGAAGCTCAGAGGTAGCACTCTCCTCGGTTCGATCCCTGCCGACAACGATTAAATTGTAACATTGCAATTTTAATTACTGATTTACCACGTGCTCACTAGGAAATACAAAAATCATGAGTAAACCTGGACGTCTGAGGAATATGATATTTCGAGGGCATGTGAAGTCCGTCAACACTCCTGGACTTACGCGATGGACTAATCGCTCATTAACCCTCTGAAGTGAGAGGAGGCGTGTGTAAGTGAGGTAATAGAGGTTGTAAATTTACTTCAAAATATAATGTACTGATGGTATAGAATTGTATAGAATCTGACTGATATCTGAAAAGTTACTTAATTACTTTATACGTAAATGTCTTTAGGATAATTGTTTTTACATTTAATTTTAGGTATTAATTAAATTTATATTTTGCGTGTAGTCACATAAACATTAACATCATGTTAATGTTTGTGTGACAGATAAATAGAATATGGTCGGTGGTTCAGTTTCATTTTTGTTTTTCTTTCTTTGCTGGTTCTTTTCTAGCCATTCAGCTAGGAACGTAGCCAGCGGTTTTTGCGCGATACCACGAGGAGTAGGACTGTATATGTTTAAGTTTTTAGTTTTGCTTTTTTTATTATATTTTCCGAATATTGTATATACTTCAATGTTCATTTAAAGAATATAATATATATTACAAAATAATACAACCCACTGCCTTAAAAAATTTTTCTGCTCCGTTGTTCAGATAACATATTGCAATTTTATTACTTTTTAAAAATAAGTTTCACAGAGTACCAGTATTCTTGTGCATTTGGATGTGTCAATAAATGACATCTTAAAATGTATCGGTATTTCTAGCCTTATTAATATCATTTTAAGTTCAATCTCCGTTGGTAGCTGCACCTAAAAGGTAAGCTGAGCCTGAATTCACTGTCTATTAAGCTCCATGTGAAATTCAACCGTGCTGTATTATTGCAATAAAGTTACATTTTCAAAGTTATTTATTTAAATAGATTGGAAATGTAGTTAGACGTTCCATTCTAGCACGTTACTCTGAACATTTTACAATGGCGCGTTAATTAATCTAATGTAATTTTCTCCTCCTGAAATCACATTGTCTGCTCTGCGGATGTTTCTGATATTTAATAAGGAAGTAACAGATTTGCTTATTATGAGAAAAATGATTACCTTTTGACTGTCTAAGACGCTATGTTATATGCTGTTCTAATATAAACTAATTATAAAACAGGAGTAACAAACGATGACACAATCCACCAGATGGTAAATGGATGCTTTGGCCCATATGCATTTACATTTATCCATATTTATTATAGCAGATGGGGTAAAGCAGCATGCGGTTCACCTTATGGTAACCGCATGCTTGGTAAAATAAAATCCATTCTCTTTAAATAATGGAGTAAGTGCCTATTATAGGGAAGATCGATTCATTATGTTCATCATCATCATCATCATTACAGCCCTTCACAAGTCCACTGCTGAACATAGGCCTCCCCCAAGGAATGCCACAAAGCACGGTCCCGAGCCACCTGCATCCATCGACTTCCTGCATGTCTTACCAGGTCGTCACTCCATCTTGTGGGGGGACGCCCTACACTTCGCCTACCGGTACGAGGCTGCCACTCGAGAACCTTTCTTCCCCATCGGTTGTCGGTTCTTCGAGCTATATGGCCGGCCCACTGCCACTTCAGCTTACTAATCCGTTGGGCTATGTCGGTTACTCTGGTTCTACTGCGGATATCCTTATTCCTAAGTTTATCACGCAGAGAAACTCCGAGCATAGCCCTCTCCATAGCTCGCTGAGCGACCTTGAGCTTCCTCATACGGCCAGCAGTGAAGGACCACGTCTCAGTTCCGTAAGTCATCACTGGCAACACGCACTGGTTGTACAATTTTGTTTTAAGGTTTTGAGGTATTTCTGACGAGAAGATGTGTCGTAGCTTCCCGAACGCTGCCCAGCCGAGTTGAATCCGTCGATTGACCTCTCGGTCGAAGTTGGACTTACCTAGTCGGACTATTTGTCCCAGGTAAACATACTCGTCAACAACTTCGAGCTTAGTGCTCCCAACAACTACCGGCATAGGTGTGACATGGACATTAAACATAATCTTTGTTTTGTCCATGTTCATCTTAAGACCTATCCCTTGGGAGACACTATTGAGGTCATTGAGCATAGTGCTTAGCTCCTCCAGCGATTCTGCCATGAGGACTATATCGTCGGCAAATCGAAGGTGAGTGATGTACTCGCCATTGATGTTAATTCCGTATCCTTTCCAGTCCAGAAGCTTGAAAACGTCTTCCAATGCAGCGGTGAAGAGTTTCGGGGATATAACGTCACCCTGTTTTACACCTCTCTGCAATTGGATAGGTTTCGTACTCTGGTTCTGTACTCGGATAGCCATTGTAGCTCTACTGTACAAACACTTCAACACTTCGATATACCGACAGTCAACTTGGCACCGCTGAAGGGACTGCAGTACCGCCCAAATTTCGACGGAATCGAATGCTTTCTCATAGTCCACATACGCCAGACATAGTGGCAAATTGTACTCTTCGGACTTCTGTACAATTTGCCGTAGGGTATGTATGTGGTCTATGGTGCTAAAGCCCTTTCGGAAACCGGCTTGTTCGGGAGGCTGGAAGTCGTCAAGTCTGCGCGCGAGACGATTCGTAATGACTCTCGAAAACAGCACGTAGACGCGGCTCAGAAGGGAAATCGGTCTGTAGTTCTTCAAGAGAGCGTTGTCACCTTTCTTGAAGAACAAGACCACCGCACTTCTGCTCCACGCCTCCGGTGTAATGCCACCATGGAGGACGGAATTAAAGAGCTTCTGAAGGACTTCAAGTACCGGTCTTCCACCCGCTTTCAGAAGCTCCGCTGTAATTCCATCCTCGCCTGGGGCCTTGCCGTTTTTAAGGTGCTGGAGAGCCATTCTAATCTCGCTCAGACTGACGTCCGGGATATCTTCGGAATAGTGTCGAATAAGACTCGCTCTTGGATCGTCACTCACACTTGCGTGTGGCTCCAACGATGACGTGTACAGCTGCCCATAGAACCTCTCAATCTCACTCAAAATCTCAGGTGCCCCGGAAACGATGCTGCCACATTCGGTCTTCAGCTTTGACAGTTGGCTCTTTCTGGCAGACAGATCTCTGGCAAAGACTTTGGAGCCTTAGTTCCGCTCGATCGCTTCTTCAACACGAGCTGTATTGAAGTTGCGTAAGTCTCGCCGCATGCATTTGGAGATCTGTCTGTTCAGTTGCCTGTATGCTGTCAAATCTGTTGAAGAATGTAGCCTCATCTCCCGTCTAACAGCCATGAGATTAAGAGTGTGATCGGAGAGTTTTTGTGTTCTTCTGCGGTGGGTCTTGCAGAACTTAGCTCCGACCGCATGGACAGTTTCCACGAGCTTGTCATTCATATCGTCCACTTCATTGCAGTCTTCTAGGCACTGAAAACGGTTTTGTAACTCGAGCTGAAAGGTTTCGGGACTTTGGATTAGAGCACGAGGGGGACGGAGCGTTGACTTCATCAGACGAGACCTCTCCAACTTAACATTTAGGTTCAGTGTGCCTCTAACCATTCGGTGATCGCTGCCGGTTTTCACCCTCGCGATCACTGAGACATCACTGAA
Source organism: Parnassius glacialis (assembly GCA_033319125.1). Taxonomy (NCBI): domain Eukaryota; kingdom Metazoa; phylum Arthropoda; class Insecta; order Lepidoptera; family Papilionidae; genus Parnassius; species Parnassius glacialis. The sequence goes on from JAVANC010000018.1 coordinate 38,743,885, forward strand.
TAGTTGTCGTCTGGTCGTCATAATGAAGTCAATCTCATTTTTTGTCGAACCGTCGGGGCTCGACCAGGTCCACTTCCTGTGGGGCCGCTTCTTGAAGAAAGAGTTCATCATAAAGAGTCCCTCTTTCTCCATGAAGTCGACCAGCTGCTGGCCCCTTGGGTTCCGTTGCCCTATTCCAAATTTCCCTACTTTCAGCTCACCATTCTCTCTTGTGCCTAGTTTTGCATTGAAGTCTCCTATTAACACCGTATATTGGGTTTTGGAGGAATGCATGGCTCTAGAGATATTCTCATACATTTCCTCCACCTCCTCATCGGGGTGTGCCGAGGTTGGTGCGTAAACCTGTATGACCTTCAGCGAATACCGTTTGGTGATTCTGAGTATAAGGTACGCAACCCTCGTCGACACACCCCCCGATCTTTACAACGTTGTTAACGAGAGACTTGTGGACGATAAATCCGACACCTCCTTGGGACAGATGGTCGCCCTCCCGGTGATAGAGCAAGTTGCTGGATTCGAGGATTACCGTGTCCTCCCCCTCTCTTCGGACTTCGGATAATCCTATAATATGCCAGCGCAACTTGTCTATCTCTTCTTCCAGCTCCACGATCTTCTCGTCAGTCCTCAGGGTGCGTGCGTTGTACGTTGCCAGGTCGAGTCGTCTAAGGTGGCAACCGAACCTCCACCGGAGATTCTTAGCACCCCCTGCCCCGCCGTTACCATGGTCGCCACCGTAGCCAGGAATAGCGGGGCCGCCGGGGACTGGGGGCCGTTTATTATTGTCATTGCTCATGGGGGGGTATATTGCCATAGTTGCCACGCTTGGTGAGCGGGTTGGCAACCGCAGTTTTTTTATTGTATTCATTATGTTGTAACCAGTAAAATAAAATACACCGTGCAGGAACGGCGTAAGAAGATCAACTACCCTTCAAAACGTGGTAGAGCCATGTTGCAGCTATATTAGTAGGATAGCTGTAGCACGAATGGGTCGGCTCGACCGGGGAAGGACCGGAGTTCCTTTTTACTAGAAAAGAGGCATTCCATCTTAGTACTCACTGGTGACAACGCATCTGCATTTTGATTTGCAAACGAGGATAAATGTAGATGTCTATGGGCCACAGCAACCACTTACCATCAGATGGACTGTGTGCTCGTTTATCACCCTATACTATTAAAAAAAGTGACTATGTACCGCCACCCTTATATAACTGCAACACCAGGGTAATTACAGGTGCGTTGCCGGCCTTTTAAAAAAGAGTAAGCTCTGTTCTTGAAGGTCCTTAAGTCTTATCGGTCCGGAAAATATTCTGGTGGTAGTCGATTTCACAAGGAAGCTGTGCAAACAAGAAAACTTCTTCTTATTCGGGCAGTGGTGGACCGCCAATCATCCAGATAGTATGAATGGTATCGTGAGATTTGTTGCGATGTGCGATGGTGAAATTGATTGTATATCTCGTATATAATTAGTTAAATCTCGTTACGAGTAAAAAAGGTCTCTAGTTCCGGTCCGAATGATATACAACTAGCCAGCTTAACACTTCTTAACTGCTCAAATTATAACTTGTAAAAAACAAACGACGACGGCAAAAAAAAAACAAATAAGTATTTGACAAACCAAATTTATGCTGCAGTATTGTGGCAAAGTATGCAAGGGACGTCCTAGACGGAAGATTATCAACCATATTTGTAATATACTGAAGACAGGCTAAATTAAGTGTACCCTTAACCACCGAGCATGTAGGCGTAGGTGCATATGAAAGTAAAAGTAGCAAGAGAGGTATGTCAGAATCTTAACCTTAGTCTCTGCCTATCCCTCTGGGTAACAAGTTTATGTTACATAATGTTACTTGATGAAACTTTATCTGTCTATAGCTATAGACTTTGTACGAATAATCAATAATAAGCTTTATGATAAAATGGAAAGACTCGATTATAAACTTACAAATCTTTTAAAAATTTAAAATTCAGAGCTTACCGAAAAATTGTTCTCCGTGCTGTTCACAAATATGCACTAAATATTTTGAGTTTAAGTGGCTTTCTATTTTTATTTACTTATACGATTATTTTTTCATTTTTCAATCATCATCATCATCATTACAGTCCATCACAACGTCTATCCTCCATTAAGAATCAAAATGCAGATGCAGTGTCACCCATGAGAACCACAATGGAATGCCTCGTTTGCCATCCATAATTAACAGAAGTCGTATGATTGTTCTGGCATATCCCATAGGCGCTTCTAACGACACCTACGGGACTAACGACACCTACAGCACGAAATGGGTTAAAGGATTCTCTTCCGACAACACACGTTACGTCATATTCTGAGAAAAAAAAACGTAGAACTCCTTATCTGCCTAGCGGTCTGAGCAGGTACTACCAACTTAATAAATATTTTTGCCGCCAAATACTGGCTTGAAGGGTTATACGATCCAGTTTAATTACAGACAGTGAGGCACTCCATCTTATTCCTCAAAGATGACAACGCATCTGTAGCATTTGTTAGGAGTTGGCTGCGTATACTGCAGCTACAAACTACAAAGCTACAAACTGCAGTAGCTGCCTACCATCAGGTAGACCGTTAGTAAGTTCGCTTGTCACTACAGTTATGTAAAAAAATCGAACATAGTCACAGTAAAATTCACGGCACGTTGACAGCTGTTTGTTATTCGTACAGCCGTGAGGGTCAAGTAAACGTTATTTTTCGGTAATACATAGCTACTGTCTGCTTTGTATTCCAAACTGTTTAAGGCAAAATGTGCTGAATAAACAATAAGGCAAAACCTTTCTATCTTCTATCAATACTATGACACTTACAGCATACTCCGTTATTTAGTCTACCTGATAGACATAGACATCTTCATTTATCCTCGATTAAGAACCAAAATACAGATGCATTTGTCATTGCTTTAAATAAAAAGGGACTCCAATTCTCTAAACTCGCCATATGAATCAGATCAACATTAAGCTGCTATTTTACGCTGGTATTCTGTGAGAACGTGGCCCAACCCCGGTCGAGCCGACTCATTTGTGCTACAACCATAATATTTATTTATTTACGCACACACACACACTTAACAACATCCTTACAGGCTAAATAAACCCACTATTATAGTGTCACTAATATAGTTAAATACAGTATATTTAACTATATTACATAACTAATACAGCTGCAGCGTGGTTCTACCATGTATACGTTACATAATGTTTCGGTAACGTAGTGGCTTGACTGCAGCGCTTCGGTTTGAAATTTTTCGGGTTCGAATACTAGTACGAAACAAGTATTTCAGCCCTACGAATAATTGTTACGAATCTATATGTTTGTTCATGCAATTAATTAATTATGAATTAATGAATTATTTGCAACACAAATACAACTTTCAAGGAAATTATAACAACAAAACCACGATATTATACAAGTACATTAGGTTGCAGCAATGAAAAGGCATCCCACTCAACATGATGCTGTAGCAGTCTTCTCACGGCCATAGCGCTGTTATTCTATAATAAACACGAATCCACGATACAGGACAAATTCCTAGTGTGTAAAAGTTACAGCCTATATACGTCCCACTGCTGGGCACAGGCCTCTTCTCATTTCTGAGAGGGTTTAATGGCAAGGAAATATCTGCCGCGCTGCCCCAACGCATGTTGGCGAACTTCACATGTCTTTGAAATATATTTTTTTCTTATTTCTCAGACATGCAGGTTTCTTCACGATGTTTTCAGCTTGCGAGCATAGAGTAGTGTGAGATTTAGCATAATTAAATTTTATATATGGATAATCTTTATATATAAAAATTATGTGTCACATTGTTTGTCCACGATGAACTCCTAAACTACTGAACTGATTGCAATGAAATTTTTCAACTTGAGAGATAGGATAGTTTTTATCCCTATAAGTAACCCTCAATATTTTTTATTACGAATTTAAGAATTTTTTATTGGACACAGGATCGTCGGAGAGGGTAGAACAACATCTGCTTGGTCAGCTTATATAATATATTTTGTTACTTATACATTCAATCAAATAAAGTATTAATTGTTTACGTTCATATTGCCAATGACAAACATATTTATAACCATCGTTTGTTTACGTCCATACTGCTAATGTCAAACATATAATAGTATGTGATTACACACGCACAGACTACGTAATATTAAAGTAAAAGTTAAAGTAACAGCATATATATACGTCCCACTTCTATGCACTGGACTTCTCTCATTTCTGAGAGGGTTTTAGGGCATGGAAATGTCCGCCGCGTTGCGCCAATGCGTGTTGGCGAACTGCACGATGTTTTCCTTCCCGCCGAGCACGTCGTAAATCAGCACTTAAAATTGCAATTACCGATTTCCTTGCTGCCATGCATAATTCGTGCTTTATCTTATATGATTTCAAATGTCAAGTAAAAAAGCGTTTATTTTATATTTTGCATATAAGATATCTGAAATACAGCTTGCTTAATACACAAAACATACATTGTTTGGATCATGGTTAAATTTCGACCACTAAGCGACCATTAGTTTTTATAAATTGCTTAAGAAACCTAATTCACTATTTCAACGATGAATAAACTTAATAATAGTCTCTGTCGTCCTAACGGGTGTAATAAAATATCACAGGGATGTTTGAAACGACCTCGGCAGGTGTATAATAATCGAATTATGGTTCTAGCGGCAAAATTTATTGCTTACTTTATTCCTATAGGAGAACTACTTTTACCTAAAAATCTGTAGATATATAGTGATAGTGGGCTTTGGGCAACTAGTTAAACAATCAAAAAACCTATTTTATTCTCGGTTTGTTGCTATTTTTCGAAAATCATGTACTTACAGAAAAGTTAACAATACAATAACTATTAATTTCACTTAAAAAAGGTCTAACCACCTTGCCCTTAATAATCAATTGTTTTGTAATAAGATAATAAAGTAAAAAAAAACATACATCACAATTATTGTAGCAAAAGCATAGCGCTGATATTCTGCCGGGCAATAACATTATGTCTATGAAACATATAAGTAAAAATATATAAAATAAAGAAATCACCTATTATATTCTTTATTTTTTCTTACTAATAATAAAACTAAAATACAGAGTATAAAACAAAACATTGATAAACAGAACAAAAATGTAAATTCTTAAACCACAAAAACAGCATTAAGTTTGTTATAAATGGAGAGTAACTAAATTTTAATTTTGTTATTTTTTTTAATAGGATAGCGTGACAAACGAGCACACAATCCACCTGATGGTAAGTCTAAATCTACATCTATTCTTAATAAATGTTGCATTGTCACCCGTGAGGACTAAGATGGAACGTCTTCTCCAGTAAAAAGGGGTCTCCGGTTCTACACTCACCATACGAAACACAGCAGCATTGAGCTGCTATTTTACGCTGGTATTCTGTGAGAGCGTGGTCCTTCCCCGGTCGAGCCGACCCATTCGTGCTACAACTATACAATTAATATAGCTGCAACATGGCTCTACCACGTATAAATGTTATTATTTCTACCTGGTATACAGGACGTTAATAACTAGAATTATATTACGTATTACGTTTTTTCTGTGACTGCATAATGACCACGCTTTCGTAGAAAACCAATGTGAAATAGTATTTGGTAGAATCAGAGACCTTTTTTACTGGAAACGAAGCATTCCATCTTAGCCTTCAGGGGTGACAATGCATCTGAATTTTGGATTAAGCATATTCATAGATCCACTTACCATCAATGGACTTTGTGCTCGTTTGTCATCCGTATTCTGTAAAAAGTAACATTTCCTTATCCTTAGACAATATTAAAGCTTATGTACTTGATATTTTAACGCTACTAACGAAATTTTTGAAAGAGTCGTTGGAGTAATAGGATTTGTGTTTACATATTTAAGCTTCACTTGCACTGAATATATGTAAAGAAAGGCGAACTTAATATTGTTTGGACATTCTCTGGCAGGCAAAGACATTGAAATATTTATAAATTTCTTTGTTGCCAACTTACCGTAAAACTTGTCAAAGAATATGTGAAGGGTAGAAAAGCACAAAAAGCTGATAATTTTACAAAGTACTGCTATTAGAGATAACACACAACAAAATGAAAACAGAACAGAACAAACACTTGAGAATAGAAATGTACATTCGTCTTCTTCTTCATCAGCTCCTCAAAGGTCTCTCCTAAGAATACTTAATTACGCCTTAACCGTCACACCTGGCAAGCGGATTGAATATTCGATATTCAATCCGCTCCGTTGTCGAACATCACGCACCTTTAGCCCTGCTGCTCGTCGCTGTTCTGAGGGTAATAAGTACGATTTATTTATATTTTTTTAGATATTTTTGCAAATTACTAACAAATTATTAATACGTGGTACCATGCTGCAGCTATATTAGTAGTATAGTTGTAGCACGAATGGGTCGGCTCGGCCGGGGAAGGACCACATTCTCATATAATACCAGCGTAAAATAGCAGCTTAACACTGCTGTGTTTCGTATGGTGAGTGTTTAGGCCAAACAATTAACTTTGAAATTTGCATTCACACTTGCTTCCGCCCGCCGACTTGTAAAGGTCACCTTGGCCCCACTTCCGTGCGTAGAGGACGCGAGGTCAGAACATGAGTGCAACAGAGTTGCTAGAATACAGTGCTATCGATAGCACGTTTTAAAGTTGCCCGGGAAACCTCCATTTTGGAGTCGGTTTTGTTAGCAAATTGTTGCCACGACGAGGGTTTTGTGTATTAAATCTAGAATTAGAATCCAGGTTAACAAATTGTTAGGAAGTTAACATTGATTGCGATCAACATCTGAATTTTGTGTTATGCGCGCCTAATTTACCGCGAATTCGGTTATTCTAATCAGATAGCGTATATAAGTGCATTTGACAATATTAATTGCTCGTGCGGCCTTTGATATAGTTCGGATGCGTTTTCGGTATTAGAGGTGTGTTACGCTTCAGTTTAGTGTAAGTGGCGTCTGGAAGTATAGTTAATAGACTGTCATAGGGAAGAAGAAAGAGAGTGATGGTGGGTGACGCCGCGGGAGATTACCACAATATGGAGCGGCGCTGAAGTCCGGTCTGCTGCCGACTTCGAAGGTTCCGTCAGGTCTATCATCACCAACACCACAAAACATCACTATACTCAACACATACACACCTGCGGCCTGACCGAGCCCTGAGACAGCAGTCGTCTCGTATACAGGTAAGTAATATCTATTTGATTAGCCTCCCCATTAAATTGTATTAGGATAAAATATTTTCTATATAGCTTAATATGATAGGAAATTCTTCCATATAGCCATTCGGGCTCGAACCTGCGACTGCTGGTAGCAGAGCGTAGTTGGATTTGTCTAATTTGTGTCTACAATCACTCCCGGCCTAATACGTAAAAATAAAATTCTTTTCTTTTGTTGCTTTGTTGCTTGCTTTTTTGTTTGTTTGCGGGTAGAATGCGAACGCCACGCCCGTTGGTTGAGCAAGCGGGAGTTTTGTTAAGGCTAAGCACTTACCGTAGTTTGTTAAGGCGAGGTACCTTGACTAGGTAGATAAAGTTGTCACGTAATTGGATAATTTGTTGATCGTACTAGGGTTTGTTACTTGTTAATTTGATTTGAGTTTTCTTTTGTGCTAACTTGTATTTAATTTAATAAATTGTAATCGTATTTGTGTAATTTCTATTTAACTTGATTTGATGGGAACTGTATTTGTTATTTGTTAATTTGATTTATATTTGAGCCGCGTATTAATTGTATTTAGTAGTGATGCCATCGCACAAGCTACTGATTCGTTGCTTGCGGACGGAGCTGCGCTGGGCTACCAGCGCACATGCTTTGATAGGTCGACCTGATAGGGTCTATAACTTGAGGAAGCGGCTCGAGCAGGTCGATGCTCGAAGGGCCGCAGTGGAGGAGGCTTACGCTGAGCTCGAGGATTCGGATGTGGAAAAGGGAGTGCTAGACTCCTGCTTCGCAGACTACGAGCAGTTCTTTTCGCTCACGGACGAGTTGATCGAGGCTGAAGGCAGGTATACTGAGGAAGCACGTGAAGTTCGGTTGAGGGGCCTGTCCGAGTCTCCTCGGAAGCAACCTCAGCCGGAGCTGTTGTGACGACTCCCAACTCTGGACCTGCCAAGGTTCTCCGGGGTCCTTTCCGAATGGCTGACCTTCGTTGGTCTTTTCGACAGCCTAGTGGACGCCCGGAGGGACTTGACCCCGAGCCAGAAGATGGCGAACCTCCTAGCCTCACTGGAGAGGGAGGCCCTGGACGTCGTCGGTCCCTTGAGATTGTCGGACGACGCCTACCAGACTGCTCGGGACCTCCTAGCCAGAAGATACGCCAACGTTCGGCGAATTGCGGACGAATATGTTAAGCAGATTCTAAGCCTCCCGCTGCTTAGTGACCGGGCCAGACTACGTCCGGACCTGGTGAATCCAGTCTTGGTGACCTGTAATGTGTTGAGGCGGCTGGAATTACCAGTGGGCGAATGGTCCTTTTTGTTGCTCCACATCGTGCTGTCCCGTCTACCTCTCGACCTTCGAATACATTTTGAGGAGAGGTACGTCGGGACGGGGCCTCCTATATTCCGCCCTTCAATGACCTGCTGCGGTTTTTGGAGGAGCAGTGCCGGCAGATTGAGAACGCGGCGGGCACCGTTGACGACTTACGAGCCGTGCCCAGTGAGAGGCGTAATCCGCCGGGCAAGTCATCGTCAACCCCCCGCCCCAGGCCTATCGAAGCTCCCGCGGGAGGGCGTCGCTTCCTACCATCTTTCAGTGGACTAGCATCCAGGGAGGCGCCCCTGCTCTTATTGTCGAGCATCCGATCACCGGCTGACGTCGTGCCCGAAATTATTAAGTAAGTCAGTTCCGGCGAGGCGAACTATCGCCAAGGAGTGCCGCTGGTGCTACTCGTGTTTGGAAGGGCACCTCCAGCGAGACTGCCCGCACCGGCGGCCCTGTCCGCATTTCCAGGGCAATCACCATGCAGTTTTGTGTCTGGGTGCTAACGGCGTCTCCTCTCAGGGCTCTGCCAGGCCCTCGACCCCCACAAGTGGGGGCGCTCAGCCACGCCCTCTGACGGACGACGCTTGGCGCCCGCCGGCCAGCCACCAGGCCCATAGGTTTGAAAGGGGGTCCCTCCCCCGACCAGTCGGTTGTAATTTCCCCAGGGGCGGGGGTGTCATCGCCCCCCTCAGCATGTGGAGAGAAACTTCACGGCCACTCATCAGTCCGCTAGACCCTTCTCACCCCCGTTAGCTGAGTGGCCGTGACTGGTGTACCACCGTTCCCCATTTGATGGAGGCAGCCCTAGCTAGCTGCCGCCTTAGCTCCCACCACGGCCGCCTCCCCTGAGATTTGAACCGTCAACAGTCCACTGGTTAAACTGTTCTGTTGCCGACGGACTCAGGGAAGGCGTACAACCTGAGTGGCGACTGTTAGCGGTTTGCGCTCTATTAGTCTTGGATTCACGCAGTGTGGCCTCCACTTGGTGGTGGGAAGATTAGGACTCCCATGAAGCGTTGAATTACTTTGTCAAGGAGTATTAGATTTGGTTTTGGTGGAGCCCTTGGTTAAAAATTCTTTAAATTAAAAATAAAAATGCTTTTGGGTTTTCCGCGAAATGTTTCATATTATGGCGGTTGTGATTAAAAAAGTTGAATTTAATATACTCCTTGAACACGTGTGCATATGTTTTGTAAATATATTTGATGATTAGGTTTGCTTCGTTGAAAAGAAAACTGAAGTTAAGTAATACTGTTTGTGCCGAAGGAAATAAAAATCCATCCTCTCTTTGTTTTCATATTTTGTTGGCATTGTCGAAGATATTTATTTTGGAAAAAAGGGGGGAACTTTTTTGGCTATGAATTATGTTTGTCGTTTTGCTTAGTTTGTCTGTTTTGATCTATGCGCATCAAGAAATAAATTTATTACAGTTTGTTTTCAAGTTGTTGAAATATAAGCATAGGACTACATATCTAAAAGGCTAGCTAGTTGAGAGATTATCAGATTGAAATCAGCTACTGCACACTTAAATGAATAGTTATATAGTAGATGGCTTGATTATGCCTACTGTTTGAAAATCTATACTAAGGACTATCTGTGCGTTTTGTTTGGCTCTCCACAGACGACGTTCATGTGGAATTTGTGGGTGCGCTCTGCACTGAAGCTTAGGAGGCCGCGCTGGGCCGCTTAGTATCGCGTCGCTGTTTGCAGACCTGATTCGGTCGGATTGCGGAACGAATCATAGGGGCACAGATAGGTGTTTGAAAGAGGTCGTCGAACTTCTGTCCAGTAACAGGACTTGTTTAAGGGCTGCGATGTCCAGGAAGGGCATCCAGTTGAGGCTCAACCCTCCGGCTTGCCCACATTGGGGCAGTATTTTTGAGGCGGCGGTTGGGGTTGCAAGATCTGATGGGGTGCCTAAGGTGGCCTAGTTTGGTTGTAGATTCGGTCTTGCAACTTGCCGTCGTGACCCTGTCCCGCTGGCCGGTTTGCTCGCGGATATAAATCCTTCTGTCCGGGACGGGGCTTTGTTTAGGCCAAACAATTAACTTTGAAATTTGCATTCACACTCGCTTCCGCCCGCCGTCTTGTAAAGGTCACCTTGGCCCCACTTCCGTGCGTAAAGGACGCGAGGTCAGAACGTGAGTGACAATATTAATTGCTCGTGCGGCCTTTGATGTAGTTCGGATACGTTTTCGGTATTAGAGGTGTGTTACGCTTTAGTTTAGTGTTAGTGGCGTATGGAAGTATAGTTAATAGACTGTCATAGGGAAGAAGGAAGAAAGTGACGGTGGGTGACGCCGCGGGAGATTACCACAATTTGGAGCGGCGCCGAAGTCCGGTCTGCTACCGACTTCGAAGGTCCCGTCAGGTCTATCATCACCAACACCACAAAACACCACTATACTCAACACATACACACCTACGGCCTAACTGAGCCCTGAGACAGCAGTCGCCTCGTATACAGGTAAGTAATATCTATTTGACTAGCCTCCCCATTAAATTGTATTAGGATAAAACATTTTCTATATAGCTTAATATGATAGGAAATTCTTCCATATAGCCATTTGGGCTCGAACCTGCGGCTGCTTGTTGAATATCCGCTTATGAGCCCCGGATATTGAACCTTTGTAGAAGCAACTGTAGGCCGTAACAGTGAGTGTAGAGAACCGGAGGCCCTATTTACTGGATAAGAGGCATTCCATCTTAGTCCTCAGGAGTGACAAAGCAGCTGCATATTTATTCGCAAACGAGGATAGATGTAGATGTCTATGGGCCACAGTAACCACTTACCATCAGGTGAACTGTTTGCTCATTTGTCATTCGATCCTATAAAAAAATACTTTCTGTCCTATAAAAGTGATTTATTTATACTTCTTAAGCAAGCAGCTCTCGCAATACTCCCGAAGCGCAATTCTAGCACTTCTGTACAAATTTATCCCCAATTTATATAGTTAAACAAATTTTGGACGTCTGCTTTAGGAACTTTAGGACGGCGGTTTTAGGAACGGATTAGTATGGCAATGGGTTATACAGTTAAAGAACCAACAACGGAAGGGGAAGAAAGGTTCTCGAGTGGCAGCCTCGTAACGGTAAGCGAAGTGAAGGGCTGCGCCCCAGTAGATGGAGTGACGACCTGGTAAGACATGCAGAAAGCAAGTGGCTCGGGACAATGCTTTGTAGCATACCTTAAAGGAAAGCCTATGTTCAGCTGTGTACTTGTGAAGAACTGTAATGATGATGATGACGATGATGACAAAAAATGACTTATTATTTTATTAAAGTGATTTATTTAATTTTTTTAAACAAGCATCTCTTTCTCTCAAGGTGGTATTTATGCAACTTTAGATACTATTGTTGTCATTCATTCATTCAGTACAACCTATCAAAGTCCTCTGCTGATCAAGGCCACCCCAAAGAGTGCCTCATAAAGGAGATATTTGCCATAGTTGCCTGCCTCGCTTGTTTAATGTTATCAAGTAACATATTTTGTTAATGCTCTCCTTGGCAACACACGTACCTTTACGTTCACAAATACTAATAATACCAATAAAGTAAACAACAAAGCAATGATGACAACGTCCAGTTGACCCGTGTCAAACTAACCCGTACGCTGCGGAACAATCCACATTAATCCTCCCATTATTTCAGATCTTCACGTACTGGGTTCACAAGTTGTTTTATTGAAATTGATCGTAATTTAACCATTTATTTATAAAATACTAGCTCGTCGGGTTGACGTTATTCTGCCCTCTCCGACGACCTTTTGTCCTATAAAAAATACTTAAATTCGTACTAAAAATATTGAGGGTCATTTATCGGAATAAAAACTATCCTATCTCTCAAGTTGGACCATACTGAACGCAGCGTGCAAAATTTTGTTGAAATCAGTTCAGTAGTTTAAGAGTCCATCGCGGACAAACAACGTGACACGTAATTTTTATATATAAAGATTGACAGACGGTGCTTGTTTCACTTATAATTTTTATTTATTTTACAATATTATATCCGACCGGTTTCTCCTTACCAACTTCCCATGAGTGAAACAAATACATGTGCCAATTTTTTTCTACTTATTGTAGCCAGTGCGTAATTATAATTCCATCTGGTGTTAGGAGGTGATGAAGCCCTAGATGTTAAATAGCACTGTCTTAGCGTAACTAAAGTCTATTCACTCTTACATTGAAGAAGCCCAGATTGTAATCGGATTTTATTATATTTCTGTTTCTACACTTTCATTTTTCCTAGTGTAGATTTGAGAAAATTATTTTAATTTCAAACAATAAAATAACGATAATATAGATATAAATAATGAATGATGATATCCGCAGTCACAGAACACTTTTAATCTCTATCAAGTCCGTAGTAAAATCAAAGTAATCTAGTAAGCTGAATTGGTAATAGGCCGACCAGATAGATGTGAAAGAAAGACACTTGAGAGGCAGGTCCCTGATAAGCGGGGTGTAGGGTGATCTTCCACTAGATAAAGTATGTTTTGTAGCATTCCTTGCAGGAAGCCTTTTTTTATAGGTGAGCGAGCAAGCGAGCATGCGGCTCACCTGATTGTAAGTGACTACCGACGCCCATGACCAACTGCAACACCAGGGAGGGAATTGCAGATGCGTTGCCGGCCTTTTTAAAAGGAGTGCGCTCTTTTCTTGAAGGTCCCTAAGTCGTATCGGTCCGGAAAAATCGCTGATGGTAATCGATTCCACAAGGAAGTCGTGCGAGGAAGAAAACATCTTTTAAATCGCACAGTGGTGGACCGCCAATCATCCAGATGGTGTGGATGGTATCGGGAGTTCTGCCGCGATGTGCGTTCGTGAAACTTGGCGGCTGGGATTAATCCGAACAATTCCTCAGAGCACTCCCCATGGTAGATGCGAAAGAAAATGCAAAGGGATGCAACATGTCTTCGTAGTACCAATGAATCGAGCCGATCGGAAAGGACTCGGTCGTCGACGATTCGAGCCGCTCTGCGCTGGATGCGGTCAAGTGGAAGGAGCTGGCACTGGGGAGCCCCTGCCTAGAGATGGGAACAGTATTCCATGTGAGGCTGAACCTGCGCCTTGTAAAGTTGCAGGCGGTGTGCCGGCATGAAATACTGTCCCGCTCTGCTGAGCACGCTAAGCTTTTTAGAGGCCAATTTAGCCTTCTCTTCCAAATGAATACGAAACTGCAGATGCGTTCTCACCACTGAAATCTAAAATGGAATGCCTCGTTTCCATTGAAATGGGTCTCCGGTTCTCCATATTCACCGCATGCATGGCTCTACTACGTGTCGGTATAGAGAATAACTATAATTACAGCCTTTTAAGGCTTTTCATATTAATCCTTGGAGGTGACAACGCATCTGGTAGCATTCTTTATTTGAATTTTCTAGTAGGTAGTGGCCATGGCCAGCAATAGCCACATACCACCAGCTGGAGTATAAGTTCGTTTGTTAATTAAATTTTATAAAAAATGTATTTGCAATCTTATAACACATTTGATACTCCTTCCTATACGTTGTTTTGCTCTCCAAATCTTTAGCATCTGGCACAGAAGAGTTTTAGTCTTAATGCGGAGCCGTGGTAACTTTGGCATAGCTACTCTCCTTCAATTTTATATTACGTAAGCAATCCGTGTTCAATTCCAAATAAATGAAATTGTGAACTATAATTATTTTAAGTACTAATTTTTAAAGTACTAAGAACTCGACGGTAAAGAACATTGTAAGGACCCATCTGTATGTATACGTGAGTTGGGACCACTCGACATCGTTCTTGTTCCAAAATCCTTTTTAGATAATTTCAAACTAAAAATTTTGTACAACCGCCTTAAATATAAATTATTAGGAATAACTCAAAAAATATTAGTCAAACCGTGAACAAATGCATATGGGACCACATGAGAAGTATCAGCTTTCAAATACAAAAAGAAACATCGAAATCGGTTCACTCAAAAAATAGTTATGAGGTAACACACATAAAAAAAACATTGGAATTCGAAACAACAACAGTCGAATTGAGTACCGTCGCCTTTTTGAAGTCGGTAGAAGAGTGAAAAGCCTGTAAAAAAAGCTAGCCCAGAAGACATACAATGCGTTATATAACCGTAACTATCATCATCATCTTTGCAGCCTATTACAAGCCCACTGTTGGTATGGGCCTCCTCCAAGGAATGCCACAAAAGATACTATATCTAGTGGGAGCCGCCCTAAACTTCGCTTATCAGGGGACCTGCCTCTCAAGTATCATTCTTTCACATCTATGGTCATTTTCCGATATACACTGCGAGCACTGATCAGTGCTCTCACTGGTGAAAAATTTGTTCCGTTATTGACTGCCAGTATACTGCCGCAGTGCCCTAGGGAAATATATGTAGCTATAAATCGCTGCCATTTTAGTACTGTGGGCACTGGCGCTTTCGAGGTAAGGTGCTCTCAATACTTTGATCACGTGATCACGACTTACGGTTATTGTGCATATTCAATTGAAAATAAACTCAGACATTAAGTTTTAAAAGTATTTCAAATTACAATTTTTAATGTTGAACAAAAAACGTGTACATGATAAATATTTTCATTTGAAAACAGTGTCGAAAAATAGGGATGACAGTATACTGGACTGCGTTCCGTTTTAAATAGTAACCAGTATAGCAAACTGAAAAGTAACGGTTTCGCAGTATACTGAATTGACGTCACACCTTACAAAAGTCACACAGTGTCAGAAAACACCCTACATGTTCGGCCTATTACCACTTCAGCTTACTGAATTACTTTGATTTTACTGCGGACTTGATAGAGATTAAAAGTGTTCTGTGACTGCGGAAATCATCCTTATTGGAACGAAGTTCCTTATCGGACGGTACGGGTTTGGCGGATGGGAGCTAGGCGACAAAAAGTGTAAGATTTTTCCGTCACTACCCCTTGTGTCATAGTGTATTCTATTTTAAATGACGCTTCATTTTAATAGACGCTAATAACTAATTAATTTATATTTATTAATCAATAATATAATACATTTATCAATAATAATATACTATGAAAGGAACTTCGTTCCAACCGAGTGTTCCACGACACTCATGCTTGTTTTTTTTTATTACAAATAGACTTAATCAAAATTAAATTAAAATAATTTTATCAAACTTACTGTAGGAATAATGAAAGAGTAGAAACCGGAATATAATAAAATAAATTGCACTATTCCGAAATTCGATATCTGTCAAACGCATGTGACGATGGAATATTGAAAATTGGAGGCCTGTTTATATCGGCGAGTAATAGCAAACAAGACGCGAAAACACTGACAATGATTAATTGGTCCTCTCAAACGAATCCCGTTATGAGTCAAGGACAAAATGCCGTATTGTTGGTAGTCTTTTTTTAAATATTTTAATTAACTGTTTCCAGTTTAATAAAAATAAAAGACTGACATAACGCGGATTCAAAATAAAAGTATTAAATTGTGTATATATTTAAGCACAATATGATGTGAAAATATACTGTTGTATATTAATTTCGTTACGTGGAGTTAACGAGTTTCAACCTGACATACTCCTGAAATTTGACAAAAATGTTATTAAAACAAAAATAACTCGTCTACAGCGCTACGTATCGGATCCTAACCAAAATTCCTTTTTGCGTTCCATATAGTCGCCACTAACTACACCCACTAGACAAAATTAGGACATGGATTTTCTCACACCGCCGCCATACGGTACCCTCTTATCTATTTACACATTTCTAATCATGATTAATGTGAGTGCGACTGTTAACAATGTCGTTCCGGGTCCAAAACCCGGGTCGAAATAAGAATTATTAACAGGGTTTTTCTGTCAATAAATTCTCAAAAGCTCCCCGGAGTCCGGTTACTTGCACTATAATATTTCTGTGAAATTTACCACCGTAGTAAAAAATCGTAGTCGACTCAGGAGTCGAGTCAGGATTATCAACATTGACGGGAACAATAACAATCTCACAGAATATCTGCGTAAAATAGATATTTAATCCTATTTCGTATGGTGAGTGTCTAGAACCGAAAACCCTCTTTAACAGTAATGAGGCATGTCATCTTATTCCACAGGAATGATTAGAATGATAGAATAAGGGTGACAAATGAGCACACAGTGCACCAGATGGTAAAAGGGTGCAGAAACCCATAGGCATATATATTTTTATCCTCAATTAAGAATCAAACCGAGATGCGTTGTTACCCTTGAAGACTAAGTTGGAATGCCTTGTTTTCAGTAAAAAGGCTATCTAGTTTTCTACACTTGATATACAAAGCACAGAAGTTACACTGGTATATTGTAGGAGCGTGACCCTACTCCGCGTGCTATACCAAGTATAAATTTTGCTAGTAGAATGCTTGGTCAAAATTTATATTACCAAATATTATACTAAAATGTAAATTATAATAAAGAATTGATAATTAATAATACTATTAAATATATTTTCAATGAATTATATTATACATGCTCGATGTTTAAAAGAGTACTTAATTTGGGCCATCGTCAATAAATTTGACTATATGGATGATATGGACGTTAAGAATGCAGAGAAATGTGTCAGCCAGTTAGATTGCATACAATGCATTAGGTATTGTCTTCAAAAAATCCTTTTGTTCATAACAATTTTTATTTCAAATAATTAGAATTAATATTGATTCTAAATCAAAAGGATGTCAGATAGAAGGAAAGACGTCATATCTACATGTGGCATAGTAGTCCTACTTTGGGCAAGTACGTCAATTACCGAAAAATGAATTTTAAATCGGTTTTTAGAGATCATCTCAAAAATTATTAAGGGAAACTGATTTTTGAAAATAAAAATGGAAGATCTAATAATTTTACGTAAAAAAAGGTGTAATAACGTTATCCGTCAACACTCATAGTTTTGTTGTAAAATGATGTTGAAATAAACAAAATGCCTAAATTCATCTGTTAAATTGTAAACCAAAAATGTTTTTTTCGCCACTTTTATATCCCTTATTGTTTAAGAGATAATCATCATAAACCACTTATTCTATAAATTTTTCTAATTTACCTAAATTTCTTCCCGTTTTCTGATAAAATATGGCCTATATCACTCATTTGCTCTCTATGTTTTGGCTCACTATCATTCCGAAGATTAGCCTGGACAAACAGACAGATAAAAATATTAGAAAAATGATCATTTACGTCTTAATAGCGTGCAAATAATTTCCTGAGCTCAATAAAATGCAGATATTTAATATTGCAAACAGGCACTTCAATTTTATTTATATGTAAGTAAGTATATTATAATTTCACAGTTATACACACACTGTACATGCTCGTACACTTTTTAAATTTTTTAATTTTATTCGCCAATTTATCCAGTGATCTGCGTCTTTTTTGTGTTCCGGGAGGACTGGCACAGGTCCGAGCGTCTTTTTGTCCAGTTTTTATCATTTATAATATGCACGTTAATATAGCCTTCCCATTTGCATATTATAAATTTTAGCACATAATATTAGTTGCATTTTTTTATTTTATTCGTTTATATTCAGTTCTTATCTGTATATTTGAGGTTAATTACATCGTTCCAAGTCTGATCGACATGTCACAATTATTTTTGTAAAAAAAATACATTGTCTGTGTTTTAACCTTAAAATTGCATGGAATACTTCTTAAATTCAAAAGTAAGGCTAGGTTTTATAGTGGTAGATAGTGGTAGAGTCACGCTGCAGCTATATTATTGTTGTAGCACGAATGGCTCGACTCGACCGGGGCGGAAGAACCACGCTCTCACAGAATACCAGCTTGAAATATCTATACTAATATTATAAAGAGGTAAATTTTGTAAGTTTGTGAGTCTGTTTATAGGAAGTAATCTCTGGAAATATGAACCGATTTTAAAACTTCTTTCACCAATAGAAAGCTACATTATTTCTGAATGACATAGGCTATATTTGATTGTGATTAATAATATTTTTTTTAATGTCGAATAACAATATTTGTCAATCAATTCCGTAAATAAATCCTAAACAGTCAGTACTAACAACATACACAATAGAGCAACACAAGATAATTTCATCACAATTAAAAATGTTTGACGCCCAACAAAGTGGGCAGGGGTCAGCTAGTTTTTATTAAAACTAAAATGACTAACATCATACTTAAAGTTCACCTGACGCTAAGTGGTTACAGCAGTCTATGGAAACCTGTAGCAAACTTCAAACAAAGAAAGATTATATTTAAATAGAATAAGGGTAACGAACGAGTACACAGTCCACCTGATAGTATTTGGATGCCACAGCCCACAGAAATCTACATTTATCCTAGATTAAGAATCAAAATTTAGATGCGTTGTCACCACTGAGGAATAAGATGAAATGCCTCATTTCCAGTAAAAAGAGTTTCCGGTTCTCTATACTCTTTATGCGAAACACAGCAACATACGTTGGTATTCTGTGAAAGCGTGGTCCTACCCCGGTTGAGTTAACCCATTCGTGCTACAACCATAACGTAGCTACAGTGTGGCTCTACTACATATAAAAATATAATTAAGAATTGATTTTTCAGTCATGAGATAAAAATTATACATAGGATAAATACAACAAACGGTGTTAAATAAAAAATGCAGTTGTATAACCAAAAATAGTAAAATTGTTTCACTTTTGTATTTAGTCGGGTTATATTTTATTTGATGGATACCTTTATCTTACGATTGGACAATCAGCCAATAGTTAAATATAAACCTTCTAGTATTTGTTTTTAATTAATAGTTATCGATGTTCTTGTGAACGAGCCATTATGTATACAGAAAGTGTTAAGTGTGAGGACCAACTTGTAACATAATTATGTAGCCGCGGGTGAAATTCTTGTAGCAAAGGACAACTAAATTAGAACTGTAAATAAGTTATTCCAGTATGTATCAACATGATTATTTTAATGAAGTTTTTTTTTTTATAGGATAAGGGTGACAAACGAGTACACAGTCCACCTGATGGTAAGTGGTTGCTGCGGCCCATAGACATCTACATCTATCCTCGTTTGCGGATCAAAATGCAGATGCGTTGTCACCCGTGAAGAATAAGATGGAATGCCTCATTTCCAGTAAAAAGGGCCTCCAGCCACCTGCACTCACCAAGCGAAACGCAGAGGTAAACCTCTACTTCACGCTGGTTTTCTGTGAGGTCGTGGTACCACCCCGGTTCGAGCCGCCCCATCCGTGCGACAGCAAAAGCTGCCGCGTGGCTCTACCCCTGTTAACTACCACTGTTTCAAACTTATGGTACTTTCAAACTTGTATAACAGTATTTTACTTATGGTCTTCTTCTTTACCAGCCTGTTTTAAATAATATTAAAGTTACAAACGATACTACAGTCCACCTGACAGTAAGTGGCAAGAATTTCTCTCAAAATCCACGTAAGAGATCAACCGGTGTACAACATTGCTATATTTTCAACTATTAATATGCAAAAAGTTTTTATTAAATACCAGTACCAGCCCAGCAATGCTTGCACTGCTATGTTCCGATCAGAAGTTTGTAGAATGTCTGTGACTATTTAATAGTTTCTTTATAATATTATGTATGTATATAATATTATATGTATTAGTAATAAACTTAGTATATATATACATTTGTATAGTTTATTTATAAGGAAATGTAGGTAAATTAATGTTGTTTTGTTTTTTATTCTATAATGCTATACCTACGTCAAATTCTCACCATTGGGTTAACTGGTAGAAAGTGCCTCAAGGCATTAAGCTCGCCCTTTGCATTCTTTTGTTTTAATGAATAAATAAAATAAATAAATATTTATTTCATTTCCAATTACACATGTTTACATACAGGAACAAATATGATTACAATTAAATAAAGTAACAATAAGTCTAACAAAAATAACAAAAATAAAATTAAAACTATGTGTAGCTTAATAATGTAGAATATACAAAAGAAAAATAAAAAGTCAAGTTTATAATATTAGCTACCTGCCTGAACTAGGTTGAGTACCTGTGTTTTAGATATCATTTACACAATGGGTTTGATAATGTAGGACACTAGATATTTAAATAATTAAACTATATTATATAATAAATAAAATAACTAAATAACAATTAATTGTTACCTACAATTAATACAAACTATTTTAGAATTTCTAACAACTTCTCTCTGTCTTCGTAATTTAATTAATTTAGAAATTCCCTTACACTTATATTACATTTCTTATAACTTAGACTATAAACCTTTAGTAGTAGTTTAGTAGTATAGACTTGTTGAGCTTGTTATATAGAAAGGGTCCTAAAAATATGTAAAATTTATTCACAAATGCGTGTTTGGTTTGAGGGCTTACACAAACTAGGTCCATTCTTCTCCGGTCTATGGATTTTAAGTTAAATGGAAGTTCGATATGCTGTTTTAATATGACGTTCAGGATAAACAACTGACGAACAGTTAGTACACTACATGCCAAGTAAAGTTGACGTGTAAAGATGATGTGTGATGTGAAAAGGATGTGGACATAAAAATTGGATTACGAGTGTTGCTTAATTTTAAAGTTGTCTCTGCTATTTTTTTGCCAACATTAATAAAATAATTATTTACTTTATTAGTTGCTTTGTTTGGGCTTTTTTCTAATGATAGTAGATCAAGTGGGAGTCCAAGATTTTTTGAACTGAAGGTATTATTTTTAATGAACTTCCATACAAGTTTACTGTTTTTACCGGCCTTTTGTAAAACATATTTATCATATTGTATTTTGAGGGTTTTTAATAGTTTATTGCAAAAATTCCTATATCTTTTAAAAGTAGCATAAAGTATTAAATTATCAGGAGAAAGTTTAGATTTTAAATGATCTATTTCTTATACAGCGGACGAGACCAGGTGTTATCCAAGGTTTAATATTATAATACTTACGTAACAGTTTTATCGATAATGTATTATTCATTATTGCGTATTGTAAAGAATTTATAAAGTAACTCAAGGACGTACTTGCATCGTCAGAGCAATAAACAAAGTCAAAATTAATCCTACGAATGTCATTTTCAAGGTTCGTCATATGGACTTTAGTGTAGTTGCGTATGCAGTTTTTCCTAGGTAAAGCTAATTGTAATGTTAGTAAAACAGCTTGAATGCAGAAACCAGAATGATCAGTAATCGAGGAATTTGTGACTAATGTTAAAGAAGGTTTATTTGATTTAATCACAAAATGGTCTAAACAAGAGCCGCTTTGATGTGTAGGGTATTGTGTTGGTAATAGCCCATGAAAAGAGCAAATATTTAGATAGTTATGTGCATGGTTATCTGTTTTCCCAGGGGTAGTATTAATATTTATGTCACCGGTTAGGATTATATTTTTATATGTGCTAAGCTTGTTTAAGGTAATATCAAGGGACTCTAGAAATCTATTAATATTTTGTGAAGGAGGTCTGTAAATTGCGATAACAATCGTCTCGGAGTTAATTCGAATGATTAAGCAATTACTATCCGGGAATGTTGGTTCTGTGACAGTTAGTTTAAAATTATTTTTAACATAGATTGAATGCTAAAGAATGAATGAATGAAAATAAATAAACAGAAAAATTTAACAAATGTATTGTAATTATAAAAACAAATCCACTAAGAAAACCAAATAACAAATTATATCATATTTGGTTTTGTGAGCAGATGTTTTTGGTTTCATATAATTTAAATACATTTATTTTCACAAACGCACTGTTTCACAGTGTTAAACTAATTACAGTCTGTGAAGTATTCCATCTTAATCCTCAGAGGTGACAACGTATCTGTAAGTCTTATTTGACTGAATTTGGTTACAGGTGTCCATTAGCTGCAAGGTTGCTGTATGTTTGTTTGTCAGTATTATTTTATAAATAGAAATCATTATTCAAATACACAGTCTTTGATTGACCGTAATCAAATGAAATTTGTTTTTAAAGAAAGCGGCAGATATTTTAAAAGAGTTTTGAAATGACTGCTAGATGGGCCTCATTGTCAACAATGATGACGAATTCACTAGATGTGTTTGTCTAACAGTATATTTTTACCTTATTACTATGAAAATAGAACTTTGGTGTAAGAAAATGCAAATTCTGTATTCAAATGTCAACATCATCTAAACTATATATTTTTGAATGAAACTAATTTTAGGATATTTGCGCGTTTATTTTAACTATTTTCATGATCACGGGGGAAGCTTGAGGTGTTTGACGTCAAAGTTAACGTCGACCTTTTACTTCTAACGTCAACTTTTAAACATTAACTTTTGGCCTAACCTACGTTAAACAAGTTTGGTTCCCATAGTTAATAAAGGTTTTTTTTGCGCCTCGAAGCAATTGGAAAGGGCTACCCCGATACGCGAGGAGGTGGTAAATGCTTTATGCATACCACGACAGCCGGTCTGTCGTGGTTATGTGGGACTCACTGTGCCTAATTATCCTGACCCTAAGTGTTATCCACTAAAAACCACCTATGAGGGATGGGCAGTGGTCTTCTTTGAGGTCTTTCTGCCGAATCTAAAGCGACCCTCTTTTGAGAAAAAAGGGCGCAGGCGCCTACGAGCCGCTGAGGGCCAAATTAGTAGTTTTTAGAATTTAGGTTTGTCTGTCTGTCAATCTATTCCGTAGGCAGTTAGTAACCCGGGGCAACTTATAGGTTACTTTTTATCCGATTACATTATTTGTTAATTCAACTGAAATATATCGACTAACTTGCAGCGATTTTTGTCTACAACAGAGATTGCTCAAATTAGTTGTGAAACTGTGCAATAAGTATTTTTTTAATTATAAATATTTTAAAATAAAGAAGCAAACGATGATACGGCTCATATGATGGTAGTGATCACCGTCGCCCATGAACATTCGCAATTGTCAAAAACTAACATTTGAGAAAAGTCGGATGGTTTGTGTGATGTCGTCGATTAAAAATTCCGTCAGCACATGTATTTTTTTAATAAATTTAAACTAGGAGTTTTGATAGTTTTCCCTATAAATCTGGACGTATCTATTTAACCTAATACCTTCACTTTATTCTATTTTTTCTGCATTAATAATTTCGAAAATCTATTATTAGTGCATATCTTCCCTTTGACATATAAAGGAGATGTAACTCTATCAATTCACATAGCTGATTTTGAGTATATCAAGATTCGCATTTTTATCAAAATAATATTATAAATTTACTTAATTAATAAAAAATATTAATTAATATAATATAAATAACTAGAGTCTGTAACGTTCACTTAAGCTACACTCAAAACGCAGGCGGTGTGACTTATTTATACAATTTCATAAATTACAACCATTAACATTATATGCGCTCAATCTAGAAATACCGACTCATCCAAACAATACCGTAAAAATAAATAATTCAAAGATCCTCATAAAATAAAGTTATTCAAGCGACATTGTGATCCAATTCAATCAAATTATTAGATATTAATTCCAAAATATCTTTAATGCCTACGAAGATTGAAATAAAAAAATAATATCGAAGAAATTGGAGTGAAAATAAATTTTGAATTCGAGAATAAAAGAGGATAAAATATAAGATAAATCTACTTCAACTACCGTTTTCAAATAATTATTAAATACTTAATTTGAATTTAATTTCATTTTCTATTGAACAAAAAGGCCATTTTGTAAAATTGCCGATTTAATTATTATACACGTTCTCGACTGGCGGCCTATTAAAGATAGGGGTAAGTAAACCTCGTACCGGTAGGAGAAGTATAAGGCGGCCCTTCACTACCTAATAAGACATGCAGGAAGTCGATGGACGAAGATGGCTCAGGGCCAATTTTTGGCATTCCTTGGGAGGCCTATGTTCAGCAATGGACTTGTGTGTTATGATGAATTAGACACTAGATAACATAACACAACATAACATAAACACTCACGCCTGTCACCCAGAGGGGTAGGTAGAGACTATGGAATTCCATTTGGCACGATCCTGACACACCTCTCTCGCTTCCTCCACATCCATATACCTACGCATACACGCTCGTCGGTTAAAGGTACTCTTAATTTGGCCCATTTTCAATATTTCGCCAATTTGGTCGATAAACTTTCGCCTAGGGCGACCCTTCCCGACTCTGCCATTCACCTCTGCAACATAAATTTGCTTTGTCACTCTTTCCTCATTCATTCTTTCTACATGACCAAACCACCGAAGCATTCCTTTCTTAATCCTAGTCACAACATCATCTTGCAAACCACACATTTCTCTTATCACACTATTTCTCACCCTGTCATTCAGATTCAGCCTTAGCATACTACGTAATGACCGCATTTCTACAGCATTTCTTCTACTCTCGTGCTTCTTCTGCCACACCCAACTTTCACTACCATATATTAAAGTAGGCACTAACACAGCATTGTGAATTGCCAAACGTGCCTTTTTGGACACATTCTGACTTTTCACAATAGAGTGTAGAGCCCCATTCAATCTATTTCCTGCATTCACTCGTCGTTCTATATCCTTATCATATCTACCATCCCTGCTAAACACACATCCCAAATACACAAACTCATCTACTTGCTCTACCAACTCCCCTTCTATTCTTATTTCACATATCGTTTTACTTTCTTCTCTTTCAAAAACCATAACTTTCGTCTTACTTGCGTTCACTTTGCACTTTGCACACTAGATAATCAAGCTTAAACGGAATTTGTTCATCAACCTTAACCGAACCCTTTTTAGAGTTCCGTACCTCAATAGGAAAAAACAGAACCCTTATAGGATCACTTTGTTGCCTGTCTGTCTGTCTGTCTGTATGTCAAGATTCTTTTTCTCAGGAACGCGTGGAGGTATCAAGCTAAAATTTATATCAAATACTCAAATCTACTGTCCCTTAGGGCTGTGAAAAAATCAAACTTCTAAGTCAACGCAATCAAAAGATACAGCCATTTATGCCGCAAATTCTCGACATTCGCAAGTCCCGTGAACTCAGAATCTTAAAATTTGGTACGAAGCAACGATTATAGCAGAGATAAAGGAAAAATTTGAGTATCAAGCTGTCGTTAAATTTTGGTTCTTGAAAGATAATACGCCTACGCAAATCAAAGATGAGTTGGACTCTGTATATTAGGACTTCCAAAAACTGCAACTACTGACGATAACTTCGCTAAAGTTCACCAAATGTTGCTAAACAACCGCCGAATCAAAATGAGGCAGATAGCAGAGGCTATGAAAATTTCAAAAGAATCTGTTTGTCACATATTAGATCAAGATTTAGGCATGAGAAAGCTGCCAGCGCTTTGGGTGCCGCGTTTGCTCACGTTAGACCAATTATTTAAAATTTTAAATTTTGTACAACCGACTTCAATATAAATTATTAAGAATAACTCAAAAAATAATATTCAAACCTTGATCAAATTTATATGGAACCACATGAAAAGCACCAGCTTTCAGAGAAAAAAGAATCATCGAAATCGGTTTACCCAGAAAAAAGATGTGAGGTAATTAACACACATAAAAATAACATACAGTCGAACTGAGTACCGTCTCCTATTTGAAGTTTTTTTTATACGATAAGGGTGACAGACGAACACACAGTCCAACTGATGGTAATAGGGTATTACACTCATTTTCAAAAAGTGTTTTAAATGAATCCCATAGTGATAATGAACTACTATAATTTTTATATAAATTTTTTAAAACCGAATAGTGACATAAAAATTACTTTTAATCTATCGTTTTAAATTTTAGCGTGAAAACGCTAGCCGCCATACTGTTCAAGTCATGACGTGACTGTGCTAGAATTTTGACAATTTTGCAAAGGAATAAGACACTTTTGAATGTTTAATAATGAGTTATCATCTACATCATTGTTGTGTTGTACCTGATTGCAAAAAGACGAGCATAAGAACGCCGGGGAAGTTATGGATTAAAGTGCCAACTGATTTAAATATGAGAAATACTTGGTTAAAACTGGCAAGAAGAGACCCGAAATCAAAACTATAGAAACGAAGAAAATCTAAACTATACTTCTGTGAAGATCACTCTGATGTAAATATGACTTATATTTAACTATCGATTAAACAAAACAAAACATCATGACATGATAGGTACCTATTACAAGTCAAATTTTGTAATAGATTAGCTTCATCGCTCGTCTGACCCGCCCTTTGTGGGCCATTTTGATAGCCCTTGCAAGTGCAGTGCAGTGTTTTACTTAATTCCTGTTTTCTTCTATTATATGGGAATAAAGACATGGTTTGTACTCAGACCAAATAAAAAAGTGACTTTTTATTTCATCTGAGGGTTTGTACAAAAAAATATAACAAAAAGTTTTTCTCACCTAAGCTTATATTATAATATCTATAACATTCGTGCTAAAAGCGAAGTAATAAACTCGCTTTTACGAATCCGTCTTCCATGATGCCTTTTCAATAAAATTTGGAATGAAAGTCAACAATCGTAATGATAACTTGAAAAATTTCGAAATTAACTAGTTAGTACACAGCACATAACCTATTTCTTTGACCTAGTGACGTCACGACGCTATCTAATATGGCGGACATCGTTATGCAGATTTGAGGCACAGGTAAAAAAATTATTCTTTAAATTGAAATATAAAATTTATAATGCATTTTTATAAATAGAAATCAATATTTCTCGTTTACTTTTTACAAAATCTATCATAAATATATATTCTTTGACTTATTTTTACATTGTGTAAAATACCCTATTGGATGCGCGTCCCATAAAGATCTATGTCTATCCTCTATTACAAATCAAAATGCAGATTGATGACACCCGTGAGGACTAAGATGGAATGCCTCATTTCCAGTAAAAATGGTCTCCGGTTCTCTACACTCACCATACGAAACACAGCAGTGTTAAGCTGCTATTTTACGCTGGTATTCTGCGAGAGCATGGTGCTTCCCCGGTCGAGCCGACCCATTCGTGCAACAACTATACTATTTATATAGCTGCAGCATGGCTCTACCATTTCAAAAAGTCGGTAGAAAACGTCTTTGAATGAACATTTCCAACGCTCTGTTGGCGCAATTTAAGCGCAATAAATCCGAGTTTTGGCGCCGATTAATTACTGAAAATGAAACTTGAATACACTATAATACGCCCGAAACAAAAATATAGTCAAAACCGTGCACTGCATAGGGGGAATCGGCTCCAAAAAAAGCAAGTACTGTTTTTTCGGCTAGGAAAGTGTTAGCTGGCGACTGAACATATCTTGACGATAATGAACAGCATGACGTTATCTTAATCTTCAAAAAAGTAAAACAATTACAGGAGTATACTCCACATCATTACGTGACAAACTAAGGCCGGAAATTGCGGAAAACGGCCACATTTGCTGAAAAAGAAAATCCTGTTTCACAATAACAACGCATCGTCTCACACCTCAGCGGTTGCCATGGCGAAAATCTGTGAATTACGCTTTGAACTGCTTGACCATCCGCCTTACTCACCAGATCTACCCCAAAACAACTTAATTTTGTTACATCCGAAAAATAGCGCTCGGAGAACAGAGATTTTCGTAAATGAGAAGGCAATCACCTTCGTGAACAATTATTTTACAGAGAAAAAAGCCGAGTACTATTTGGACGAGTTAGAGAGATGGGAGTATCGCTGAGAGAAGTGTATAGACTTATAAAAAGACTATACGCTAGACGATACGTTAACTTTGTTTTTTTTTACTTTAGAAAATAAAAATAAATTTTAAGAAAAAATGTCTTGTAACTTTATTTGGTCGGAAACTTTTTAGACCACCCACGTATATTTTATTGTCTGTACTGTAGTGTTGGGTGGTTCGGAGAATAAATAAAACGTCCAATAGTCTAGACTGTAGGTTTAATACTAACCCTCTCTTATTCTATCCTACATATATATAAGCACACACTACACGCCCATCGGCAAAAAGAAAAAAAAATCATTTACAAAAATATTTTTTTTTTAAATGTAACATAACTTGGTTTATAAAAAAAATTATATAAAAGGTGTACATTAAAAATATTAAAATTCTTATACTATAACATACTTATATCATAATAAAAAAAATCGTAAACACAGTAATTTTTAAATAATTTTATTTGTATTTATAGTAATAATAACAATTTTATTGTTTTATGTATATGGTCTAGTGCGATTTTTATGTATTGACTTATGTTTACCTTTGTAATCTATTGTTACATTTGGTTCACAATCTTCGACAACCTTAAATGGTCCTATATAAAGAGGATCAAATTTGTTTACACATTGTTCATTCTTAAGGAGTATCATATCACCGACATTATATTTAATTGGATTGGTATAGTAATCATACTTTGTTTTCCTACTTTGTTTGCTTAAAATTAAATTATTTCTTGCATCGTATTGCGATTTTTGAAGTCTATATCTAAGTTGTTGTGGATAATCATATGGGTTATATAAGGGGTCTATATCTAAAGTTAAATTAGTTGGCAAACGGCAAAGCTTCCCAAAAACAAGCTCATATGGAGTATACTTGGTTTCCGTGTGTACAGTGTTATTATAACCAAAACACCAATACGGTAACCAAGTGCTCCAGTTATGTGGTTCATTACCTGTTTGAATTCTGAGAAATGACATCAGATTTTTGTGGCTGTTTTCTAAGGAACCTATAGATTGGTGATGATATGCTGTTGACGTTACCTGTTGCATTTTGAGAATACGGCACACGTCTTTCATGACGGTTGAAACAAATTCGGTCCCTTGGTCAGATATTATTTGTCGAGGAATACCATATCTCAAAATAAAATTATTGATAAAAGACGATGCCACTGAAATAGTATCCTTATGTTTAAGCGGATAGGCTTCAACATACTTACTTAAATCACACTGTAGTGTGAGTATATAAACATTACTATCGCTATCTTTACATAAGGGCCC
Source organism: Parnassius glacialis (assembly GCA_033319125.1). Classification (NCBI taxonomy): domain Eukaryota; kingdom Metazoa; phylum Arthropoda; class Insecta; order Lepidoptera; family Papilionidae; genus Parnassius; species Parnassius glacialis. The sequence continues at coordinate 38,773,199 of JAVANC010000018.1, forward strand.
TACTAAATCTAAATAAACTCTATCAAAAGCAGAATATCTCGTATCGGTTATATCCATTGGTTCTTTTATATGCTTATTTAAGTGCTTATATCGCAAACACTTGTCACATTGGTTTACATAATTAGTCACATCCTTCTCTAACCTGGGCCAAAAGAATCTTTTCTTTATATTGTTTATCATTCGCCTTATACCGGCGTGACCGCTAGTTGGCAATAAATGATAGTCGTTTAATATTATACGTTTTGTCTCATGATCGTCGACTTTATGGACACCATTTAAAATTAATATTCGCGGTCCGGACCTATTTGGTGTCTCATTTATAATACGAGTTAACTCCTTAATTAATATATTGTTATTATTATTTTGTATAATATACAGACGATCTATCTTTCGCTTATTACAAAAGCAATCCAACTCCCTCACAAAGGCATCTCGTGCACAATATGATCGGAAAGAAGGATTTACATAAATTGTTGACTTTGCTGAGACAAAACAAAATAACTTAGAGTTAGAATAGAACTTTTCTTTCATTCTGTCTATCTTTTTCCATTCTTTTTCGTCTACAAATAATAATTCAGTGCAATCCTTCGGTTGTTTAAGTGTTCCCACGACTTTTGGGTGATCAGTCCAATCGTTGGTGGTATCCTTATCCTCCGTAGGGTTGTCACGCTTATCTTGCGCAATTTTGTTTTTTATTCGCTTTCTTTGCGCTCTTGTTAGAACAGATATGACCTTTTCATTCATTTCTTTCAAATCTTCACTCGAAATTTGGATGCGTGACAAAGCATCTGCAGCTGCATTGTCAGCTCCCCTTACATACTTGATAACAAACTTATACTCCTCAAGCAATAACCTAAACTTCGTAAGTCTACTTGACGGATTTGTCATGTTGAATAAATATACGAGAGGCTTATGATCCGTTTCAATAATGAATTCGCGTCCATATAAATAAGGTCGAAAGTATTTTACTGCCCATACTATTGATAATAATTCCTTTTCGATAGTAGGATAGTTTTTCTCGGCTTTGTTTAAAGTGCGGCTAGCATATGCAACCGGTCGTCCGTCATGATTAAATAAAACGGAGCCTATAGCAAAACCAGACGCGTCAGTTTTTAAAATAAAATTTTGGTCAAAATTTGGATACTGAAGTATGGGAGGAGTCGTTAAAGCATTTTTGAGCGTTGAAAAAGATAGTTTACAGTTTTTATTCCAATGAAATTTAACATTTTTGCGACATAAATTGTTTAGAGGTAAAACGATTTCAGAAAATTTTGGTATAAATCTTCGATAGTAATTCGCAAACGCAACTAGTCTTTTTACATCGTTGGTATTTTGAGGAATTGGGTAATTTTGTAATACTGATATCTTTTTTGGGTCAGGCTTAATACCTTCGGAAGAAACAATGTGGCCAAGATAAAGAAGTTCTTTTTTTAGAAAAACACATTTTTTCGGGTTTAACTTTAAGTTTACTTTTCTTAAGCGCGATAATATTTCTATTAAATTTTTATTATGATTATCTAAGTTTCTGCCAAAACAAATGAGGTCGTCTAAATAAGTGAGCGCTTTTTCGTAATTTAAACCAGCCATGGATATTGTAATAGCACGAGAAAAGGAACTTGGGCTTGTCTTTAAGCCCATTGGCATTCTGGTCATCTGATATTGACCAGAGGGTGTAGTGAAAGCCGTATACCTTCTACTAGATGGATTAAGGCTTAATTGGTAAAAAGCTTGATTGAGATCAAGGTGGGTAAAATACATTGCTCCTGATAAGGAATCTAATATGTCTGTAATATTGGGTAACGGAAATTTGTCATCTACAATACAGTTGTTTAATTTTCGAAAATCGATAACCAAGCGCCAGCTCCTGTCCTCACCATTTTCTGGCTTTTTGGGTACAAGAAGCACAGGACTAGACCACTCACTGCAAGCTGGTTCAATAATTCCGTCTTGTAACATATTTTTGACTTGTGTTTCTATTTCGTTCCTCTGAGAATAGGGTAATCGATACTGTTTTACATACACTGGGTCAATATTAGGTTTTAACTGAATATTATGTTCATATAAGTTACAAGTTGTTAATTGATCTCCTGGCAATAAAAATATGTCGGAAAATTTTGCACAAATATGTATAATAGAAGATTTTTCCTCTTTATTTAAATGATCCAAATTTAATAAATTTAACATTTTATGAACGCGTTCGGGATTAATGAGACTTTTATCAAACTTACAAATTGAATAATTATGTAAACTATCGGTTTCAGGCCTAAAATAACTAAGATTGACCTGATCCTCTCGTGTATTTAATATTTTTATTGGTATTTTCCCGTTATTCGCTTTGACAATTCCACCAGACAGAAATACTCCCTCGCATAACTCTTTCGGAAACACAACACAATCTTCTTTCATACTCGCATTGATATAAAATAAATTCTCGCATCTCGGAGGTATACTCAAATAATTATTATTTCCCAAAATACCCATATGCAATGGCAAAGTTACTAATTCATTCATATTATGCAGTGTCATATTATTCAATTCAAAATTTATGCTACAATTAAACTTACGTAAAAAATCTATACCTAAAATTCCAGAAGTTTCACACGGCAACTGCTTTATAACATGAAACTTATTATTAAATTTCAGCCCGTCAACTGACAATGTTAAATCAACAAATCCCACGGTTCGTAATTTGCCTCCAATTCCGTTTATTGTAATCGGTTTCTTTTGTAATGAAATGTTTAGTTTACTAAGCGTGTCATATTTAATCACACATAAAGAAGCGCCGGTATCTACGAGCCATCTACATTTGATACCATCTATTGCTAACTCAACACAATTACTATATTCGCAACTAAATATATTATTGGTCTCGAAAAAATTCTAGGTTATTTTCATTATTATCGTTATTAGGGTTAATTTCAATATTTTGAGAACTTTGCGATACGCGATATTCTGGTGTTATAAAATGAACTCGCTGGGCATTTTGACCACGAAAATATCCGCGATTCTGGTATGAGTACTCACCATAATTACCTTTTTTCCCGCGGTGTTGTTGATTTCCACGCGAAAGCTTTTGGGGTACCGGTTTCCTCCAGTTCACGTAATTTTTTGCTTGGGTATGCAAAGGATATGTTTGCCGTGGTACATTATTGGATGTATACCTACCACGTAAATTTTTACGCGTTCCTGAACCACCTCGATTCCCGAAATAAATCGACGGTTCGGTGTACTCGCTAGGTCGAACACTAGACGCCTCCTCATCCTTTGCAGCTCTAATTGTTTCTTTTAACGTACTATAATTACGTGCTGACAAAATAATACTGAGTTGTCGGTTTCGCAAGCCATTTGTGAAACTTTTAATAGCGATCTTTTCATTTATAGGACGTAAAATTTTATGCGCGTTTTGGTCACCATCGGCTTGGGAAATCGTCAAATCTACGAATAATTGTTCGATTTTATTGCCATAATTATCTAGGGAACTACTATTTTGTCTTATTTGCATTAGTTAGTTATGAATGGAAGTGCAAGATTTCTTTGTTAAAAGGTGGTTCCGCATATCACTTATAAGCGCCTCGCATGAGTCATAGGAATCTAATAGGCGTAACTTAGCACCTTCATTCAAACGAGTCTTTAACACAAATTTTATTAACATAGACTTACCGTCTTCTTTAAGCGAAGAGCTATATAACTCTATCGAGTCCATCAAGGTTTTGGTGACTGATTCCTCGCCCGTCATCACTGGCAGGAGTGACACAGCAGTTTTAAAGTCGAAACTTTCCATGGTGAATATTTCGCTTTGAATAGTGCCCTTGGAAGTTGATTGAGAGCTGTAATCCTTACTACAAAAGTTTTCTATTTGTCCATATAAACCCTTAATTAAATCGCAATATGATTGTATTTCAATTAATGCATTACTTTTAATTTGTTTACTTTCTATCTCTTTATTTAAAATTATCAAACAATCATCAAATTCTTTACGTAATTGTACTGATTCCTTAAGTTTTTGTTGCAAAATGCTTTTAGTTCGCTTATCATAACTTAATTTAACTAAATTATTCTTAATAATTTTAAATTTTTCATATATTATTATTAATTCACTAGACATGGAAGTACAGTTAAAAAATATCGTTGTCAAAATATTTTAAGGTTTAAGGTATACATATAAGGCTATTTTTATTATTTTCTTAAACTTAAACTATAACATATTTTTCAATTTAAACCTCATATTTTCAACTTGACGCATTCGTTGTCTCACGGCGGTCCTCATGGCGGCACTCACAGCATACACGGGGTACACGAGGTCCTGGGTCCGGTGATCGCACAAAAGAACGACGCAAATTGTGCATTACCATCTCATTCCGCATCCAGCTTGTATGGCAACTTTTGTATATTTTGTATACACCATAGAGAAGAGCCAAGCCCAAAACTGTGCATATTATAATCAGCACGACGGATATCCCAGACAGGTGGCTTTTAATTTCTTATACATTTGCAGAATTTGAGCCTCCTGAAGTGTCTTGCGTAATAAATACTTGGTCTTTCTTGACTTCAGAACGACACATTTTTTTTATATAAGTCCAATATTATGTATTCATTTTTGTATTTAATTTGGATTCCACATATTTTTTAAAACGCGGCCCGCGACCGAACCCAGGCAGACCGCCGATAAACTGGCAGGGTCGCCATGTAGTGTTGGGTGGTTCGGAGAATAAATAAAACGTCCAATAGTCTAGACTGTAGGTTTAATACTAACCCTCTCTTATTCTATCCTACATATATATAAGCACACACTACAGTACTGTACACAGAAAATAAGGTAATTGAATCAATGTATTACATCAATGATTTGTATAATAGTTCTGTGTTCAATAAGAATTATTATTATGAAAATATTATTAATAGAATTTAATAAGAGAGTGGTAAACGAGGAAACAACACACTTGATAAGTGGCTACTACATACCGTGGACACCAAGGAACTTCAAACAAGATTCGATGGCACCTTGTTTTCCTAGCTCTCTTACTATTAAAACCTGAAAACAAAAGTGGGTGCTCTGTTATTTGGCGGAAAAAAGGTAAAAGAGTATTAATAAATAAACCAATATTACTTTCAATAATTAAAATTTATTGATTTAGAAAACAGCCTAATATATTATGTCTCGCTATCGGCGACAAACCTCGTCACATTTTCTGAGAGCATTATTGGGAAAGGAAATATCTGTCTCTCTTCTCCAATACGAGTTGGCGGACTTCACATGTTTTCTAAATATTTAAATTTTTTGAATTTCTTAGACATGCAGATAACCTCGCGATATTTTCCTTCCCTGCCAAGCACGTGGTAAATCGGCAATTGCATTTAACAATTTCATTGGTGCCGACGGGGACCGAACTCAGATTGCTAGCATTTTACGGCGGGCGCTTTACCTCCAAGCTACCACGGTTAATTTGATATTTTATAAGATTATAATTTATTTGTAAAGTATTATGATACGACTGTAAACATTTTGCAACTGCTGACATTGAATTTAATATTAAACGTAATAAGAGCGCATTATTCCAGTAGTATGCCAACAAAGTTGCAAAAGGCGTGCACGGGGCAGGATACACATATTGGTAACCTTTAGTGCAGCGTTATTGAATCGCAATAAGCGAGAATTCAAATGAACGGTAATCGAACACTAATTAAGGGTCTTTCGCAAAACAGAGATTAATTTCAACTGACCTAAAAGTTTTGTTTGTTTTTGGGATAGCTATAATTAAGCCTATATTCTAGCATTATATCTTCTTCGCATTACTTATTTTTTAAAAGCCAAGTATTAATAATTATAATATGATTGTTATATTATTTCTTAACCCAAATGAAATATATCTACTAACCTACAGCGATTTTTGACGTCAACAGAGATTACTCAAATTAGTTGTAAACGAACATACGGCTCGCCTGATGGTAGTGATCACCGTCGCCCATTAACATTCGCAATTATCAAAAACTAACATTTGGAGAAAAGTCGTCTAATGGAAACGAGCATTCAAACGATGTCCTGATTTTCGATATGCCCGAAGCCTTAAGTCTTCATTTAACACCCTTTTCACCGTGGTTCTGCTTAACCCCATCTGAAGGGCCAACATTTCTGCTTACGTTTGGGATTTCTTTGAATTCGCGCCTTCACAGCTTTTATCACTGCTGGAGTCCTAACAAACCGAAGGCGACCACTTCTTGACCTGTCATCTACACTAGAGTCTTCATAGTATCGTTTGATGGTACGATAAACGAATCTTTTGGTTATATTCAAATTTTTCAGCATGTCAAAAATTTGACTTGGCGCGTAACCGCAACGATGCAACGCAATAACTGCAACACGGTCTTCTTTAAGCGTCCACTCCATATTTAAAAATGAGTGAAATTCTAAAATGTATACAGTTTAATTTTCATGAACAATTCGAAATTCGAATTCAATAAACTATTTTGTGGCCAGCATTCTAAAAGATAAGTTTTTACTGTGTGACAATACTTAGGACCTGACTGTGTATATAACATTCACTTACGCTACACTCAATACGCAGGCGGTGTGACGTCTTTATACAATTTCATAAATTACAACCATTACTAACTATGTGCGCTCAAACTAGAAATACCGACTCATACAAACACTACCGTAAAAATAAATAATTCAAAGATCCTCAAAAAATAAAGTTATTCAAGCGATATTATGATCCGATTCAATAAAATTATTAGATATTAATTCCAAATTATCTATGTTTCCTACGAAGATTGAAATCAAAAATTAATATCGAAGAAATTGGAGTGAAAATAAATTACGTATTCCAGAATTATCCTAAGGATAAAATATAAGATAAATCTACTTCAACTGTCGTTTTCAAATAATTATGAAATACTTAATTTGAATTTCATTTCATTTTTCTATTGAATTAAAAGGCCATTTTGTAAAATTGCCGCTTTAATTATTCTACAAGTTCTCGACTGGCAGCTTATTAAAGGTGGGTAAGTGAATCTCATACCGGTAGGAGAAGTATAGGGCGGTCCTTCACTACCTAATAAGACATGCAGGAAGTCGATGGACGAAGATAGTTCAGGGCCGATTTTTGGCATTCCTTGGGAGGCCTATGTTCAGCAATAGACTTGTGTGTGAATCATCACATCATCATCAGAATTAGACACTAGATAATTAAGCTTAAACGGAATTTGTTTAGCAACCTTAACTGAACCCGTTTTTAAATGATTATGTACTTACTGCAAATTCCAGACGGCACAAATCTAAAAAACCGAACTGAATAAAACCCCAAATTAACGATAGTTCCATCAAATATTCTATCTGCCTAGGAGTTCGTGTTAGGTAGATCTCACTCACTTATTTCTACCACGAAACACCAGTACATGCAATATTGTGTACCGGTCTGAAGAATATAGAGAGCCAATGTAATTACATACTGTGAGTCCTTCCATCTTAGTCCTCAGAGAAGTGACAATGCTTCTGTAGCTTCCTTTGTTTTAAATTGGTAACAGGTGTCTAGGTGGTCTCCAGTAGTCACTTCTCATTAGGTGGACACTGAATTCTTTTGTCACTTTAGTTTTATGAAAAATGTAAGTATATGAACATATATAAGCAGCGTTCTAGAATTTCTATGTAGTTTGTATATGGGCACATTTAGTCCTCAAATGTGACAATGCTTCTGAAGCCTTCTTTGTTTGAAATTGGTTTCAGGTGTCTATATGTCAGCACTTATCATCAGGTGGACACTGAATTCCTTTGTTACTTTAGTTTTATAAATATATAAGTATATGAACATACATACATAAGAACCGTGGTAGAATTTCTCATGTTGTTTGTATATGCGCATTCGAACTTAGTCCTTAAACGTGACAATGCTTTTGAAGCCTTATTTGTTTGAAATTGGTTGCAGGCGTCTATATATCAGCACTCATCATTAGGTGGACATTGATTTTATAAATATATAAGTATATGAATATACATACATAAGAACAGTGCTTCCTTGCTGATCGGAGCATCAAGGTCTTTGTAGACGGTGCATGCTCCGACTACAAGCCTATTAAAGCTGATGTTCCACAAGGCTTTGTGCTATCACCAACGCTGTTTCTTCTGCATATCAATGATATGTTGCTAACTGGTAACATTCACTGCTATGCGGATGACAGCACTGGTGATGCTCTATACACCGGCCGTGCCAATATTTCTCGGGAAAACGTCGCCGAGTACCGGAACAAACTTGTGTTTGAAGTTGAGTCTTTACTGAACAAAGTCTCGGATTGGGGGCGACTAAATCTAGTCCAGTTTAATCCTCAGAAGACACAAGTTTGCGCGTTTACTCCTCAGTTTCAAGGCACTCCCCTTTTTGCCTCAGCCAGTATCGGAATCCTCGGAGTCGACATATCGAGTGACGTGCAGTTTCGTGGTCACTTGGAAGAGAAGGCCAAATTGCCCTCTAAAAAGCTTGGCGTACTCAGCAGAGCGGGACAGTATTTCATGCCGGCACACCGCCTGCAACTTTACAAGGCGCAGTTTCGGCCTCACATGGAATACTGTTCCCATCTCTGAGCAGGGGCTCCCCAGTGCCAGCTCCTTCCACTGGAGCGCATCCAGCGCAGAGCGGCTTGAATCGTCGACGACCGAGTCCTTTCCGATCGGCTCGATTGCAACATCATTGGCACTGCGAAGAGTCGCAGTGCCAATGATGTTGCATCCCTTAGCATTTTCTTTCACATCTACCACGGGGAGTGCTCTGAGGAATTGTTCGGATTAATCCCAGCCGCCAAATTTCACGAACGCACATTGCGGCAGAACTCCCGATACCATCCACACCATCTGAATGATTGGCGGTCCACCACTGTGTGATTTAGAAGATGTTTTCTTCCTCGCACGACTTCCTTGTGGAATCGATTACCATCAGCGATTTTTCCGGACCGATACGACTTAGGGACCTTCAAGAAAAGAGCGTACTCCTTTTTAAAAGGCCGGCAACGCATCTGCGATTCCCTACCTGGTGTTGCAGCTGTTCATGGGCGGCGGTAGTTACTTACCATCAGGTGAGCCGCATGCTCGTTTGTCCCATAAAAAAGTCATAGAATTCGAACTTAGTCCTTAAAGGTGACAAGCCTTTTTTGTTGAAATTTGTGGCAGGTTTCGATGGGTCAGTAGCCAGTTATCATTAGGTAGAATAAAAATTCCTTTATTACTTCAAATTAATTAAAAAATGTCAAAAGCTCAAGAACCACATATTGACCATGTTATTGTACACGAATTACCACACGCACGCATATCTACAGTGATCAAAGTTCTGCCCACATCCAATTTGGTACAAAGTTTGTCAGCTCTTCTTTTTAGTAAGTATTATATAATACACAACTATTTCGCTTTCCAATAAATAAGTCTTATGAGTTCGAGTATTCTTAACCCCGAAAATATATTTTGTTCTCATTTTTGTTCTCAAAGGATATGGAAATAAATTCCGCATATACCTACTCTTTAATATTCTAAGACATATTCTCTTTACATCTCATCATTCAATATCAATACAATTTCGTGAAACAACCCATCAACTTTGAACTTTTTCTCGCTTGAGACTATTCAGTCACGTAAATAAAAATAGTAAATAATACATATAATTCTCCTGTCCGTGTGTATGTGACTGAACTCCTCCTAAACGCCTGGATCGATGTGGATAAAATTTTGGTAGTGTAATTATGTTGATTTGAGAATAGTTTAGATTTTTTCGAGGTCACTTAGCTCTTGTAGTCCTCTTAACTAGTACCGTTTAAAAATGAAATTCATAAAATTGTTATTAGGTTCTACGCTCAGAGAAAAAAAAAACAACGAAAGAAACTCCATTCTTTTTGTGACGTTTAAAGGCCAATAAAAGCTCTGCGAAGTTAGCAAAAGTGACATTATACGATCCCTAATGCTATAAGGAACTTATAAGGAACTATAAAAATGAATAAAATAAACGATTAGCCACGTGACTGTCTTCTGATTCATTTTTATAGTCTCTGTAGCGTTAGCATTTGTAGAAGTATCTTGGGCTAGCCAAGATTCAGATTAAGAGCAGTTTCATACTACGCTTTACTGTTCCGCTATAATAGTATAGCAAATAGCGTCATAAGCTATAACTATGTGCGTGATATTATTAACTATACAACTTAATTTACGTTTCTTACTAACAAATAACTCTGTGCTTTAGAACCAGTTTTACAGCAGGCAGCTGTACTATATTGAACAATAGTTTGAAATTTCTCTGTATTATAAAGTGATTTTACTTCATAAAGACAATATCGATATGACAGTTTTTATCTTGTATATAGAGAGGTCAGCGGTTTTTTTGTGGAAACTTAATTAAGTTTTCCAATGAAATTATCATTGAATTCTCCCTCGGATACTGTAAGTTCCTCGTTGGGTTACTTGATTTACTTTTGTTTATTTATTCGTTATAGCGCCTTTTACGATGCTCATGTATTTTAATGCTAAAACATAGAACCAAATATACATACTACATTGCCGTGCGATGATGTTTGTAAAGGAACTTTATCCGCGACTATTCACCACTGCTGGTGACAAGAGTGCTGGTTTTTTTCTTGCCGAAAAGCTAAGGAAAGGTAACCAGCAATCTTAGCGCTGGACGGGGAGTAGGATCATAGGATAATTCTAGATAGTTTATTCAATCTTGAAAATATTGTATATGTTATTAAATTTTCATAATTATTAAATATTTTAAAAAAAAACAGAGCGAGCAAGAATTTTGTTGATTAATATAAAATGTATGCCACGTTAAGTTAAATTTACTTCTAAATTAAAACACGTTTGCCCGTGACTGTCTGCTATTGAACCTGACTCTTCCCAAAGTTGGCAAAAGTTGCGGAGAAAAACCTAATCACAGTCCCAGACGTCAGAGGATCTCAATCTCAAGTCTGAACATTTTAACACTAGCATTCTTTTTATGTGCAGTTAGGTCCTTGGAATGAAAAAGATTTTTTTTAAATAAAAGTGACCAACGAGTACCCACTCCACGTGATGGTAAAAAGATGTAGTAAATAATAAACATCTACATCTATTGTAGATTAAGAATCAAAATTCTGATGTTGTCAACCCTGAGTAACAAACTGAAATGCCTCGATTCCAGTAAAAAGAGCTTTATGTAAGGCTCTTAATTAACCAGAGTATGAAAGGTGAGCGAGTGCCATTTTAAAGTCCGTTGGGATTAACAATTCTGTACAGCTATTAGGACGCTCTTGCCATTTAAATATTCCTTTTAAATTCTACGTTTATGAATAAATAATAAATCACTGCTGTGTCCTGGTGCTAAGGGTAAGAGAGCCAGTATAATTACAGACAGTAAGAGATTTCCTCGTAGTCCTTATCTGCACTTTCTGTTTGAAGTACGTGGCAGAAGTCCATTGGCTACCATTGAAGTAATATGTACTCCGCGACTATTCACCACTGCTGGTGACAAGAGTGCTGGTTTTTTTCTTGCCGAAAAGCTAAGGAAAGGTAACCAGCAATCTTAGCGCTGGACGGGGAGTAGGATCATAGGATAATTGTAGATAGTTTATTTAATCTTGAAAATATTGTATATGTTATTAAATTTTCATAATTATTAAATATTTAAAAAAAACAGAGCGAGCAAGAATTTTGTTGATAAATATAAAATGTATGCCACGTTAAATTAAATTTACTTCTAAATTAAACCACGTTTGCCCGTGACTGTCCGCTATTGGACCTGACTCTCCCCAAAGTTGGCAAAAGTTGCGGAGAAAAACCTTATCACAGTCCCAGACGTCAGAGGATCTCAGTCTCAAGTCTGAACATTTTAATACTAGCATTCTTGTTATGTGCAGTTAGGTCCTTGGAATGAAAAAGATTTTTTTTAAATAAAAGTGACCAAGTACATAATAGCTTAGTGTTGGCTACATTAGCCTTACCCTTACCAGCAGGTGGACTGTAAGCTTGTTTGCTACTATGATATTGTTAAAACACAAAAAAAAGAAAACATATTACACAATGTTAAACAACCGTGTAGTGTTCTTACACCGGATATTGTACACCGCCACGTCGTGGTTGTAGAATATCCACTACCATCTATCGCCTTGTGGGTGTCGCAAGAGGCGAAAGAGTGAATACAAAGCAAGAGATGGGCAAAAGCGTTTTCTTAATAACTAAAAGTAAAAAAAGTGTAGTTTCCAACTCACCTGCCATGCTTGAAAAACCTAAAACACACCTTTAGTAGAGCAGCGCTGTAACTATGCTAGACATAGGTACATAGTTGCAGCACAAATGGGTCAGCTCCATCAGGGTAAGACTATGCTCTCACAGAATACCAGCATTAAACAGAATAATACTTTTGTGTTTCGTATAGTGCGAAAACCGGATTCTCGCTTGTTATGGTTGGTATGGTTGAGTAATATATTGTAAGATGTCTGACGGCAGACATGGATAGCAGGATGGCTGAATGAGGGAATACAATTTTATAAGCAAATGGGGAACAAATCAATAGTTTCTGAAGAAAACTACAAGGATATAGGTTTAAAGAAAAACGAGAAAGCGGAAAGTATTTCGAAGTGGGAACGAAGTGTGTAGACGCACTACGCAGTAAAAGTAGGTATTCATAATTTGTAAAGTATCTAATATTATTTCAGATCTGTAACAGATTCTTGAAATTCAATTCGGGTAAAAGGGGATAATTAGTTTTCTAAATGTTTCTGCTTATGAGCGATGTTCTGGAGACCTTTAGCCGTCGAAGGAAAAAGGAAGAACCAACCATACAAAGTTTTGAGTCCAACGGGGAGAGGCCAACGATCTATGTGGTAGTACAGGATCTCTGTATTTACAGCAGAGTAATTTAGGCTTATATATGCTGCATGCTATAGCTATTTAGTTGAAGCATTAATGAGTTAGCTTGACCGGGGAAGGACCACGCTCTAACAGAATACGTTAAATACTAGACAATGATGCGGTTTTTATATGGTGAGTGAAGAGAACCAGAGGCCCTTTTATTGGAAATGAGGAATATTCTATATTGAATCTACATATATAACACATCTACATTTTGATTCTTAATAGAACATAAATGTAGATGTCTATATGCCACAGATTTGGAAATGAGGTATTCCATCTTGCAGTGGTGACAATGAATCTTCATTTTGATTCTTAATAGAACATAGACGTAGATGTCTATGTGTTACAGATTCTCCATCAGGTGGGCTTTGTACCGGTTTTTGTGTTCAAATGTGAAAATATTAGCTGTTGAAGAAAAAGAAGATGCACTTCTTAATTTTTTCATAAACCTAGTTCAACTCTATCAATTTCCTAGAAGAGCTGTGTTTTCAAAAGCCATCTTCTTTTTACTACTCGGCATATCATATCTTCCTTTCCCTTCTTCACTCACATTTTGGTTTGACTCATATCATCCTTAATATAGCTCATCTACTTTTTTCTACCCTTATATCCATCCACTTTTGCAGCCAACATTATTCTTGTTACTTGGTTTACTTTCTTTCAAATAATATTCCCATACCAAACAAGCCTTTCTTCTAAACTTTTCCGTGACTGAAGCCACTATCAAACTGCCTCTAGTAAGTTCATTTTCGATATTACACTAGAAATGCAGATTAGTGAATACAAATTACCACAACACCAGGGAACTGACCACAACAACGAGTCTGTGTATCCGGCGGAAGGGGCAAGTGTGACACAAAGGCGAAACACCTTTGATCCACCACCGACTACTGATAAACAAGCCGACAACGACGACCCCGATAGTCGACATGTAAATTTTACTCTTCACTAGCCAGGGATTTAAATGTAACATTATATGTATTTTCGTGGCATTACCTAAAATTACTTGCTTTTACCCTGTTTTATTAACACACTTTTATCGGCATCGCGTGTATTTATTAAATATATATATTTTAGATTAATTTAAAACTTAAAATAAAGATCTAGAAGATTTATCTATCTTTTTTTATGTAATAGAATTTTTAATGTAATTTTCAACGACCACGGCCAATAAATTTGTAGACGGCCGATTGAGTTGAAATTTTGTATCTAGGAATTTTTTTTCATCCGAATCTAGGACCGATGACAATACAATAATTTCACCAGGTTCACCGGGATCACCGGGATAAAATCATCACAGCTCATGATCAATACGTTTTCCTTTATATTTTTTTAAGTTTTATATTATTTCCAATACATATAGCTTTCCTAAATATAAATGTAAGGAATAGAATAAATTTGGGATGAATGTTTAGACAAGTCACTGCAACAGTTTCCCATTAAGCTCAAGATGAAAATCTACAAGACGATCATAAGACCCGTCGTATTTTATGGATATATATATGTATATATATATATATATATATATATATATATATATATATATATAGTGTAGTATAAGCTGCTATTTCATACTGGTGTTGTATGAGTGTGATCGTTCCCCGGTCGACACAACCCAATCGTACTACAAACATACTGCAGTTGTAGCATGGCTTTACCACGTAAAATTAATAATAAAATAATTAAGTTTCCAATTGCATTAATGTAAATTTAGATTTAGTTGTATAATATTTGTATAAATTACAGGAACGTAATGATTTTTAAATATCAACTATTTTGTAATGAGTGGGACAAAATGTATAACACTGAAATTTTATTTACTTAAATAAACATTTAACTTGAATCGAAAGTGTTGCAATTCTCAATTACGATTGAGCATTAACCCATCCGACTGCTGGAGTTCTTGGTCTGGATTATGATGGTTTGCTGTTGATCCAATACTCACTTCTCGCTTAAGTTCAAGATATGTAATTCTCCGGTTTCGACTGCTCGAATAATTTCTCAAGTCACCGCGGTTAACGGCCAACGTTTCGTATGATCTTCAAAGTTTCCTAATACTCTTTCAAATATTAACAAAACAAAACCAATTAAACATTGTTGTGAATAAACAGACTCACAATTAGAATAACAAATGATAGTAGCAAAAATTCAAAATATTTAACGTAACGTAACTTTTTCAAATTAGATACGTTTTAAAAGTCTCTATTTGCGTTTTTATTAGAGATCAATATAAACAACTCTATACATATTTAGATCGTCTTTCATCTGGAGACAAAGCCCAGTGACATTATCTCAAAGGTTTATTTAAGGTTACAAGTTCTAACAATGGTCTCCTTTCAATCTTGCGTCATACGTAGTATGACGTGCTATGCTATACACGATATGGATCATTGCATGCATTTTGTCTACCGACTCCAAAAAGGAGACGGTACTCAATTCAACTGTATGTTAAAAGAGTTTGATGTAGAAAAATTGTCTTAAAGATGTTATTAGAATTTTGATAAAAATAATTTCATTTACACGATTGCCTCGTATCAATATTGATAATGGTGTTTTGCTTGAGTAAATCCAACACCTCGTTTCTAGCAGCAAGTGTCGTCAGAGACGACTATTAAAAAGATCAGAAACATGGTCCAGTAAAAGGCGGTTTACCATCTATATGATTATATGTTATATATTTATGTTCGTAAATTACCCAGATCGGCGATAAGTAGAATAGAATAGTATTTTATTAAATAAAAATGTTTTATAATACTTATTGAACGACTTTTTTTAATTTAAAACTGTCCTGGAAAAAAAACCAGCAAGAAAACCAGCGGGATTATTTACGAAGGTATAGAAGGGTACCAACAGCGTGCGATGGTAAAGCGTACCGATTACTAGTATTCTTAAAGAGGCCTACTATGGAAATAAAGAAACGATTTGCAATTTAGTACATATTTAATATATAATACATATTAATTATATAGATGTAGCACGAATGGGTCGGCGCGACCGAGGAGGGACCACGCTCTCACAGAATACCAGCGCGAAGTAGCAGCTTAATGCTGCTGTGTTTTGTATGGTGAGTGTAGAGAACCGGAGACGCTTTTTACAGGAAAAGAGGCATTCCATCTTAGACCTCGTGGCTGACAACGCATCTGCATTTTGATTCGCAAACGAGGATAGATGTAGATGTCTATGGGCCACAGCAACCACTTACCATCAGGTGGACTGTGTGCTCGTTTGTCACCCTTATCCTATAAAAAAAAAGATTGTTTTGAATAACCCGAATTTTAAGTACATTTACTAAACTATAAAAAACTCAACTAAAACATACTAAACTATAAAAGACTAAAACAAACCAAAAAAACTGCTGTTGCATACCAAGAGTGGCAACTATGACAACTACGTTTAACTTTCTTGGAGTGAAGATTTTAAATTTTAGGTTAAGTTGCCAAAGTTATTAATTCAGATGTTTGTAATTTAATATACGAGGTGTTTTATTTGATTATTTTTTAACCGTTAAACGTTACAGCCTATTATAGTTCAATGCTGAACATAGGCCTCCCCTATAAATCACCTCATAGGGGCGATAGCCACGCTTGGCAAACCGGTTGGCAACCGCAGTTTTTTATTTTAAGTTGTAATTAGGAAGACACTACTGCCCATCTCCTCCATCTCCTGATTTGTTTCTGTATGTCGCCTATTACGGCACACACGAGATGATATGTGGTAGTGGATATTCTCACACCGCCACGGTTACAATTATTTTTAATAGTATATAACCTGTGACGAGAACGTCCATTGTTATTTCTCCTTTTTTTTTGTTCATATTTGTATTTTTTGGTGTACAATAAAGTGTTATCTGGGTCAGGCCGTAATTTTTGCCACATAAAGTATAACCTGACTCTCCGCTACTTTTTTTTATTAACTATAATTATAATTATATTTTTCTCGACCACATCATTGTATTTGAGAAGAAATGGTGAACCGCGGCCAAGTAAGATATTTAAATATATTCAAAAACTTCGAAAGTTATACGATATTTTGCAAGAAAAAAATACGAAATTTTCGTAAAAATCGCAAATCCGCTTCGGTAGGGGTGCACTTCGAGCATCTGTAAAATTTAAAAAATACATATTTTTGGTAATCTGTTTGATTTGACGCTATGATATAATAGTTACCTAGCCCCCTTTTAAATATCGTTTGGTGTTTCCTAAGATAATACATTAATTTTCTTACATAAAAGAAAAAACGAACAAAGCCATTTCTTTGCGCTATTTTTATTGCGCAACATAATCGGCTCATTTTGTGGCGTTAAATGTTGGCAGTGTTTGTATTCTGAATAGTGGCAACACCAAAATAACTTTCTTTATGGTCAATAAGGCAGCAGCGGCCATATTTTTGTCAGTCTGATGTCAACTTTGTTCGGACCGGAAAGTGTCACATTTTTTGCGGAGTGCATTTTTTGAGATTTCAAGGTAAGTTTTAAAATAATAGCTGTTATTGTTATTGTCCGCTATTAAGTAAGATGCATGTAATCTTTCCAGGTTAAATTAACTTAAAAAAAGAGCTTATTTACCGAGTTATTATGGGTTTTCTTTGCGCCATGGTTGCGCAAAAATGACATTATTCCACTTTGCGATACCAGTGGATTTGCGCTACCGCATAAAGGTGCATGCACACAGTACTTTTGCTAGTAAAGGTCAACCAAATGCAACCGTGGGCAACCATGGAACCATTTAAGTGACGTTGTCAATAAAATCCTATGAAATCTCTTACTATTTGGCAATTTGATATGATTCTATTGTGGCCTAGGGTTGACCGAACGTTATCCCAGCTCAATATCTCTGTTGCACTCGCCATTATAATTATATATAGGTACATACACTACAATTACAAGCTTTAAATACAAAATATTTAAACGTTCACGATTTTTAAACATTATTTTTAACAAAACGAAACATAATGGCTTAAAAATATGTTTTATTTATTTACCTCGATGTTTCGGACGTACCGCAACGTTTATGCTCAGGACTGCAAAAGTGGGTATCAACATCTTCTATCCGTGCGAGTTTTTCGAACTACCCCGCACTTGATCTTCATTATCAATTTGTATACTAGGGTTGTCACTAGACCGATACACAATACTCACGATATTCTGCGATTCATCGAAGGATTTTTGACGACACTAACACTTATTACATAAATGACTAGATTCCAAGATAAAGCTTATAACTGTCCTTTTGAATTCCCTGTTGAAATTCCGACGTTTTTTTATGTCAACCGATTCACGTACAACTCTACTAAAAGGTCCTTAGGTGAAACGGGTATAGGATGAAAAACGGACAATCCGGGCGAAAAAGGAAGCAACCTTCATGGAATCCAGTCAAAATAAGTGCAAGCATCGTCAAAATTATCCGATAAATCGAATTTCGTGAGTGTTATGTGTCGGTCAGTGTAAATTATATATTTGGATATTTACTTGGCTATGCTGTACGTATTTTTTTTTAATTTTCTGTACGTTTAAATATGTTACTGTAGGCTATAACGTCAATATTTTCTTACAGATGCCTTTGACACAGTCAGAAAAATCAAGGAGATATAGGGAAAAACTAAAAAGAACCAATCCTGAAAAATATTTAGACATGAAAAAGAAAAATAAATTCAGAGCTATCAAAGCTTACCAAAATAAAAAAAAATCTTTAACTGATGCACAAGAAGAAGAACACAAGTTAAAATTATTACAGAAAGAAAACAGTATTCGGCAAACTGTCCACACAATCACATCCAGGGAAAAATCTAACAATGCGCAGGATCATACAGAAAACTTTTCAAATGAAAACAATCGGGAAACTCAAAACCTTTTGGCTGCACAAGTTCCAGACAGACCTGAACACAATGAGATGGAAGGGAGAAGCAACGTCTATATGAATAGGACTGCAATTAGAAATATTCAGAGAAAATATTGAGAATAAAATGCGACGTGAAAATAATCAACTTCGTGAACATGTTAAAAAATTAATAAGAGGTTATAATTCTCTCAAAAGAGAAATGCGTAAATTGAAAAGTGACTACCGTGATTTAGCTAATAAAAACCAGGAGATGGAAGCTGAAACTGAAAGCCATGCTATTGGACAAGAACAAGAAAACACTCCGTATAAGAGATCAGAGAACTTTATTAATGAACATATGACTAATGTTGCAACACCGGTAAAAGAAACTATAAAAAAAAAGATTTTAGAATACAATGTTCTCACGGACTCTATTAAATCAAAATTTAAAACCAGTCAGAACCAAGATAAAAATACGTTTAAAGATGTTGTAGATAAGCAGATGGTAAAAAAATATAGATTGAAAACCTGCCTTACGAAAAGTCTTGGTCTCAAAAACAGTTTAAAAAGACACAGGGAGACAAAGACAAAAACCCATAATCTAATAGAGACAATAAGGAAATTTTACGAAAGAGATGACGTGAGCCGTGCAAGCGCAGGTAAGAAAGAATGCCGGACATACAAAAAAATCTAAAATGCAAGTACGTTATCTATTAGACAAATTAGAAACCCATAAAAAATACTTGTCTGAAGTTGGTTCAATAAGTTTAAGCACCTTTAAAAAATATCGACCGTTTTACGTTATTTCTCCAAATATAAAAGATTTAGAAACGTGTGGTTGCTTGAAGCATATCAATATGCAGTTTATTGTAAGTGCTTTAAAATCGGCGGGCATTCTTCAGTCAAATGATGTTAACACAATTTTGGCCAATCTCGTCTGCGACCTTGATTTTAAACAATGCATGTATGGCGAATGCAGTGTTTGTAAGGATAATGATATACAAGTAAAAATAAAGGAAAATGTTGAAATAAAGTGGTTTTCATGGAATGTCAGAGAACACGAATATGATGAAAAAGGAGAGAGAAAAAAGACTAAAAGAATGGCAAAAACTGAAAACAAGGGAACATTAAAAGATTTGATTGATTTGTTTAATAAGGAGATGAACAAATTTAAGATACATGTTTACAACATGCGCCATCAGTACCAACAGTATAAGCTCTGTATAGAAAGTTTAGACTACAACGAATGTGCAATACACATAGATTTTTCAGAAAACTGGCTCTGTAAACATCATGAGGAAGTGCAAGCTATGCATTTCGGTGCTTCGAAAAGGCAAATTACCCTTCATACGGGCGTGCTTTACCATGAAAATGGAAAACCGTTATCGTTTTGTACAATTTCTGCTGAAAATTCTCACAATCCGGAAGCGATTTGGGCGCACCTAGATCCCGTATTAAATCTTATCAGACTTACTTATCCAAATATAGACACAGTTCATTTTTTCTCCGATGGGCCCACGAGTCAGTACCGCCAAAAAAAAATTTTTTTTTAATGTCCCGCAACACCTATGAACATGGATTTAAAAATTTTACTTGGTCTTACTTTGAGGCATCCACGGAAAAGGTGCCGCAGATGGCGTCGGGGGTACTATTAAAAGAATTCTTGATTTCAAAGTTTCGCATGGGATTGATATACCTGATGCACAAACTGCGTTCAATGTTTTGCAGGAAACGGCAACATCTATAAAAATATTTTTCATAAGATCCGAAAGCATCCAAACATTAAACACAAGTATTATAAGCAAACTGACCCCAATACAAAATACATTAAAAATTCACCAAATTGTAAGTAGTGCTAAATTCATATTGAAATACCGCATCCTCTCTTGCTTTTGCGAAAATTTAAAGGGAAAATGTGAATGTTTTGGTCCGGAAATTCACTGTTTTGAATTTGACACGAAAACTGCACTAAACGGAAATGGAAAATATGAAATCGGTTCAAGATTGGAGCTCGATGAAAACACAGGAGAACTCAAACAAGTGAGAGAGAAAAGACACGATAGCATAGAAATAAAAGGAAATGAAATGGTTTCAGAAGAAGAAATGTTTGACTGGACCCAGGACAGTTATTTATCGGACATTTTTGATATAGATGAAACAAATGTTGATGTTAGTGTACTGAATGATTCTGTAATTTTAAATTCAATAGAATTTGAAGAACTTGATACAGCTGAAAAGCAAAACTACGTTGAAAAGGATAATGAAGAGATGATAAATAATCCAGACAGTCTTAATACGCTTTGTATAAAAGTTATCAATAATCATACGATTTTATCTGACAAAAATACTACAGCACATTTAGCGGACGTATGCGCGTTGAATAAATTTTCAAAAGGTGACAATCAAAATCTGCCGTTTAAGGCGATGAATGACAATGATTTACCGGCATGTTTACAGCCAGTGATATCACCTTCTAAACTATCAGCAACTGAACCAAAGGTGTCTGTGGGCTGCTCCAAACTGATAATACTTTCTAATGTAAAGGTAGATGTCGCCTCTAAAGTAAAGAAAAATGATATTAAGACAATCCTTACAGGGGCTGAAGTTATAACGCAATCAGCACTAAAGACGAAATTAGTTCCAAAGAAAAAGGATATAAATGTTAAACAAAACAATGCTCAAAGAAAAAGAAATACATTAAATGAAGATACAAGTGCGTCAAACGAACCACATAGTAAACGAAAACGGAAAAAATTGACTACTGAACCAAAAAGTTGTGGAATAAAAGCCAAAATGTATATAAATAATAGAGAAAAATTAAAACCAAGTATGTCAGAAGAAGCGAACATTACAACAAAACGGAAAAATATAAAAACTGAAACAATAATAAGCTGTGGAAAAAAAGGTAAAAAGAATACAAATAGTAGAAAAAAGTCAAAATTATTCAAGCAAACTGTAAAAAAGCAGAAGATAAGAAAATATATTGAATGACACCGATGATTCTGAATATGAAACGCTTAATGAATACATGACATCGTGTTTAGAAGACCTAGTAGAAAAGGAAAACTTCGAGCCAGCCATACCGTTTGGGCGTAGCTGTAGTGACAACTTCACATGCGAAGATTGTTTAAAATTTGATTTAAAAAAAGACGACTGGATTGTGGCAAAATTCGCCACAAACAAAAGTTTAAAGCACTTTGTAGGACGTGTTTTATGTATAAAAGATAACATCCCTACGGTAAAATTTGTGAGGAATGTTAAAAATTCAAAAGGTATTAAAGGGTTAATATTCACATATCCAAACGTTGAGGATGTATGTGAAATGCAGTTAAATGATGTGATTAAAGTATTACCCCAACCAAACATTTCCCGACGGGGCCAAATAATCTTTGACACTGAAATTAGTCATTACAACATACAGTTAAAATTTAAATACGTGTCCAATATACCAAAGTTTAAATATTCCTATAAATTATTTCGGCTGTAATAAATCAATGTTTTGATATTATGATATTTCCCTGTGTTGTTTAAGAGCTTTTTGATGAGTAGGTAACTATATTTTGTGTTCGTTTAATATCATTAAAAGTAATAAGAAAAAGAGCAGTGGCTGTAATATCAGAGAGTAATACTTGAAGAGTTAGTAGACATTATTAGTTTATTTTTGTTAAAAAATTAAAGAAAAGAAGAGGAGATATAGTGTGATTTCAGTATTTGTCTTCAGTGATTACAAATGTATATTGATAATTTAGTGATTAAAAATTTAAACTGATATTTGGTGTTCCTTTGATATAATCAAAAGTAATAAGAAAAATAGTATTATATAGCTTAAATCCATTATTATTTTTCTTATTACTCTTAATGATATTAAAGGAATGTAATTGAAATTAAAAGAATGATGTAGGTTTATTATTAAAAGGATGATAAAATATCATTAAGATTAAAAAGATTAATAAGAAAAGGAGCAATACAGATAAGAGTAATATAGCTGAGTAATAAAGATTACTTTATTTTTGTTATTTTTGATAAGAATTTAAAGAAAGAAGAATGTTTATTTAAGAAAACACTATGTGATTTCATAGTCTCTTGTATTCAGTGATTAAAACATTTACCATACCATACCAATTTATTTTGTACCTACCTACCTAACTACAACACAAATCCTGAGAATACTTAGTAGGTACTGTTAGGTAATTCTACTACTTTAGTATGAACTAAGTGACTCTACACTTTACAATGTGTGATATTTTCTAACATTGTGTTTTTTCCACTTTCCTCATTTTCTAAATGAAAATTAGAGTGTTTGACACGGATGAAACAACACATTCCAGCCTCGAAATATTGGCGCTCTAACTTCATTGGATCGCCAAAATATCTAGGCTGCGTGTGGGTTATTCTCATCCCTCAGTTATCAATCTACTATTACGCATTCATCCAAAATATATTGTGTAAAAAAAATCAAGAAACCCTACTACTAAAAGTCAACTTATAACCAATGCACTAAAAATACCGAAAAAAGATTGAGAATAGAATTAAATTTGGTAGCAGGCGGCACCCAATCATTTTCTTACGGTTTATAAATTGCAAATTTTTTGCAGTCGGGTTTTTTGATTTTTTAAATTATTTATTTTAAATTTTTTAGTGGCACATTTATTCGTAATTAAATTTAAACATATGACTCATATAATTTTGTCATCTCCTTTTAATTTCCTTCATTTTGATAACCTACTCGATAGATTTGGTTGAAGAAATTTATTTGCGACTTACAATTCGTCGTTGACGCCGCAAAGGGGCGAACCTCAATTTTTTGAAAAATTAAAGGAGAGGAAGAAACATATATTATCCCCCGATTACTAACTTTTTTTTCATCAGAAAATTAACTTACGGACTTAATGAAAAACTACAAATAAGATTAATTTTCTGATGAAAAAAAGTAATATATAGTAAAAAGTAACCGGGGATAATATGTGTTTCTTCCTCTCCTGTAATTTTTTGAAAAGTTGAGGTTCCCCCCTTTGCAGAGTCAACGACGAATTTAGCGCAAAAAACCGCCATTTTGTTTTTTTTGTTACCATTATAAGGACACTTGGGTTTTGAGACGAATCTAATGACACCTAAATCGTCGAAATCCATTTAGCCGTTTGGAATTATACGAGGCAATAAAGAAATTTACAAACATACTTCAAAAATACGTGCGCAAAACATAACCCTTCCTTGGTAGTCGAGTAAAAAACACACAATGTACGCGCACCTTAACCATTTTGCGCTACCGTTTTGCGTCACTCTGCGCGAGCGACTCGTAGACTATTTTGCGTCACCGTTGCGCTATTTGTGGCAAAATCTACGGCCTGACCCATCTATCTATCTAAATTTGGGATTCGGTACAATAGCCATAGGCCATCCGTTGTTTTAGATGATTTGCTTTTGTTTGTTAATCAAGATGTAAGAGATTTTGGTTGTTATTCTAGATGATATTTTTATATATATATATATATATGTAGTATGGAGTGAAAAACGTTTGAAAAGGTTAATACGTTTTTCAGTTGCCACTTTCCATATTGGAATATTAATATATTCCACCAAGGTTCTGGTTGGGTATTTATTTATCTTACTATATTTATGCGTGTTATAATATAATTAAAAAAAATATTTTATTTTATTTACACCCCATTCAGATGAGAATAATATATGAATACCCCCGCAAATATACAACTCATATCATAATCTGTAATAATACTATCTTTGATATGATCAGATAGTATTATATATAGCATTTTATACATTTCAGAAAATTTGTAAATTAGAATATTGTGCTTTTATTATAGACACTTCAATTTTATCAAATTTTTGTGTATGTATAGATAACTTAAAATTTACAATTTTACCGATTTTTTTCTTTAGTTGTGCTATAAGATTTTGCTACTTGCCAAATTCCTTTCTATGTCAACGGGAAGTACCCTATAGGTTTTTATGAGTGAGTTTCATTATCATCATCATCATCATTACATCCCTTCACAAGTCCACTGCTGAACATATGCCTCCCCCAAGGAATGCCTCAAAGCACGGTCCTGAGCCACCTGCATCAAAGACTTCCTGCATGTCTTGCCAGGTCGTCACTCCACCTAGTAGGGGTCGCCCTACGCTTTGCCTACCGGTACAAAGCTGCCACTCGAGAACCTTTTTTCCCCGGTTGTCGGTCCTTCCAGCTATATAGCCGGCCCATTGCCACTTCGGCTTAATAATCCGTTGGGCTATATCGGTTACTCTGGTTCTACTGCAGATATTCTCATTTCTAAGTTTATCACGCAGAGAAACCCCGACCATAGCCCTCTGCATGGCTTGCTGGGCGATCTTGAGCGTCCTCATATGGCCAGCAGTGAAGGACCACGTCTCAGTTCCATATGTCATCACTGGCAACACACACTGGTTGTACAATCTCATTTTCAAGTTTTGAGGTATGTCTGACGAGAAGATGTGGCGTAATTTTGTAATGAGTGAATTTGCAAGTGTCAACATCAAATGGTCGTACCTTTTGATTGCGAGTATTTAGAAGCTTTTTCTTAAAGTAATAGCACTTTGTTATTAATTTCAACAGATATTATACCCGGTTTCGAGTAAAAGTGTCTTAACAGAGGGACCTGCGAACGGACTGACCCTATAAGGGTTCCGTTTTTCTTTTTGATGTAGACAACCCTAAACCTCACAAAAACTCGAAAATGTCTAAATATTTTTATTTAAAAAAAATGTTGTGTGTTTAAGTAGGTCCCTGGATCGTTTAGATCCACAATTGGACCCGGTAGGTGGCGCTCATCTTGTAATCCAGAAATCACCCGTGCGCAGCCACACAAATAAATGGTTTTATATAAATTCAAAGTCAAACACCCTTTTAAATGGGATAGGGCGATAAACGAGCACACAGTCCACCTGATGGTAAGTGCTTACTGTGGCCCATAGACATCTACATCTATTTTCGATTACGAATTAAAATGCAGATGCGTTGTCACCCGTGAGGACCAAGATGGTTTGCCTCGTTTCCAGTAAAAAGGGTCTCCGGTTCTCTACACCCACCATACGAAACACAGCAGCGTTAAGCTGCTATTTTACGCTGGCATGCTGTGAAAGCATGGTCCTTCCCCGGTCGAGTCGACCCACTCGTGCTACAAATATGCCAGTGATATAGCTGCAGCATGGCTCTACCACGTATAAAACCCTTAATGGAAACCCTTTATTTAAAACGTCGCAGATGTCGCACTAGATATTGAGATGCTAGAAAATTAACTTTGGTCTTTAATGTGAGTTGGGTGTATTTTCACATAATATTGCAGTTATAGTGAAACTTCGTCTATAATTTCTCTTTTCATAAAACGTCGGTGAGCTCATAACATCCGACTTATAAAGTTTCCTGACATAATTTGTTATAAAACAACATTTGAATGTTCTCGAAACTTCTACCTAGTTGCTGAATTTCAAGTTTCGAAAACATTGAGGTATTTTGTTTAGGTTGTTGAGATTGCGGTACGTCTGCGTTCGACAGGCACTGTAATACATAAAATTAAGCTGAATGCTCTGCGATTTTCGTTCAAAACAGTAATACATAAAATTAAGCTGAATGCTCTGCGATTTTCGTTCAAAACAGTTGCCGCGAAAGGCGAACATCACAAACAATGGACGAAAAATCAACTGGGAGTGTGTGTGAGCGAGATTGCCGCGGTCCGTGCATTTGGGGGCGTGTGTCGTTGTATTCTATAGGTTTCTCTGTTAGATGATTGACGATAGCGTGCGGCTCCCTGTTATTTTTTTTTTATTTTTTTACGATTCGTATCATTTATAACAATGGGTGTATAAACTATTATGAATATAATTCGCGGTAGAGCAACGGTGCAGGTATATTATGGTTGTAGCACGAATGGGTCGGCTCGATCAGAAAAAGACCACACTGGTACTCTATGAGTACCAGCATGAAATTGTAACATAATACTGCTGTGCTTCCTATGGTGAGTGTAGAACTTGAAGGTTAATGAACCTTGAAGGTTAACATTCACTGCCTCATTTCCAGAAATAAGGGTCTCTTGCCAACTTTGAAGATTAACATCCAAGGTTTGCAACGCATCTGCATTTTGATATTTAATTGAAGATAAATGTCTATAAGCCACAGCATCCACTTACTGTCAGGTTCAATATTGCTCGTTTGTCACCTTTATTCTATTTAAAAATCTATGTGTTTGCAATTTAATATCCTAAGCAACTGAACATATAAGAATAATAGTAAAAAAGCATATATATATATATATATACATATATATATATATATATATATATATATATATAATATATATATATATATATATATATGAAAAAGGGATATTTTCTTTATCAGACTTACTAGAACCCTTCTTCTTTAACAGCCCACAATACTAAACTGATATAAGAAGAATTTCTATAGGCGATCATAGATGTCTCATGTCTGTCTTAGTTGCTTTTCCTATAGTCGACTAATATGACCCCAACGAGACGAAATGTGGCGATGTATTATTATACCGTCACTACGTGGTACTGCTAAACACATGTTTCCCCTAAGTAGTGCCTCAAAACGCGATCCTGAGCCACTTGCATCCATCGAATATGGAGCTCAGTTACAGTTAAATAGTTGCTGAAAAAGTCCACACTCTTCGACAGTATTACAAAAATTATATTACTACAGATTACATTGACATCTTCCTAACAATGGCATGCTTCGCGGTTTGCGGTACAATCCGTATGATTTTGCGGTCGCGTGCAGCTGTTAGTGACATCTCATATAATGCAACTAGGACTAGGATTTTTTTAAATACTAGTAATGCTATTAAAAATCACTAATATTCCCTTTAAACACTTCTGGTTAGCTTAAAATGCTTGTGTAATAACGACCTTTCAAGTTTGCGGTCCTCGCCCTGCCATTAGAGTGGTGACGTTTCTTTGGTTTTTTCTTTTTTTTCTTTTGTATTTAAAAACGTTACTTCCACACTAAGGTTTTCTCCTGTATCGTGTATGTTTCCTGTATCGTTAACATCTTAACAGCACAACGACAGCTTTTGGTGTGACTCAGCTAATAATAGCTTTTTTTTATTATTTTTATAGAAAAAGAAATTTATTGAAGATGAGCCAAATTAAAAGTACTCTTAACCGACAAGCATGTAAGCGTAGGTAGATGTTTGTAAAGGGGGCGAAAGAGATGTGTCATGATCGGGTCATCTGGATGGCGTGAGTGTATCTTTATTTTTTTAAATTTTAGTAATGTTTATATGTTATATATCTATGTTCGTAAATTACCCAGTGTGGTTTATTATGATAACATGATTGTAAGCTGTTGTTTTTTAAAAAGTCCCGCTGGGTTTCTTACTGGTTCTTCCCAGGACAGAGGTTTCTTTTGAACCAGTCGTAATTAAACAAAAGAGTGACTTTCAATAAGTATTATTTAAAATCTGTATTGAATAAAAAAGATAATGTTTCTGCATAAAAGACTAAAATCTAAAAAAACTGCTGTCGCATACCCGCTTACCAAGAGTGGAAACTATGGCAAATATTCCCTATGAGGCAATTTATGGGTGAGGCCTATGTTCAGCAGTGGACTTTAAGGCTGTAACGGTAAAGGTAGCGGTAAAAGCAAATTGAACTTATGGACAAGGGTAGTGTGAAGATAGAAACGCAATACAACTGGACGATGAAGACGAAGAAGAACGAAGACAATATTATGTTTTTTATGTCACTAGATATTAGTCTTACTTCATTTAGCACACTTTACGACGTCATTTGGAGGTGAAATAGATGTGGACAATATTTAATGCATTTTTGATTTAAAAAAATAAAGCAATATACACAAAAAACATATTTTAAACTCTGAATAACAAAATAGAGCATATAAATTAACAATCTCGCAACGATTTCAAAATCATCTAAAGCTTAGAATTTTCTATACTTACCGCATTGCAGTGATAGGTAACGTTTTCAAACCCACACACCCTACCAAGAGGGTCTTTTATATTATGGAATAACCTAGAGGTACATTTGCTTTTATATCGGTACTCGTTGAAATTAATATCCCCTTTATGGAATTCAATATGTTTTATCTTTAAATAAACTTTCTCGGAGCGAAGATCGGTTGAGTTGCCAAAGTTATTAATGAGGGCATCCACGATTTTTTCTGCCACCAGGGCGGCGCCACTAGAAAAAGATAAAATATTAGATATATGAGATATTGAGATGCTAGAAAATTAACTTTGGTCTTTAATGTGAGTTGGGTGTATTTTCACATAATATTGCAGTTATAGTGAAACTTCGTCTATAATTTCTCTTTTCATAAAACGTCGGTGAGCTTATAACATCCGGCTAATAAAGTTTCCTGACATAATTTGTTATGAAACAACATTTGAATTTAAGTTCTCGAAACTTCTACTTAGTTGCTGAATTTCAAGTTTCGAAAACATTGAGGTATTTTGTTTAGGTTGTTGAGATTGCGGTACGTCTGCGTTCGACAGGCACTGTAATACATAAAATTAAGCTGAATGCTCTGCGATTTTCGTTCAAAACAGTAATACATAAAATTAAGCTGAATGCTCTGCGATTTTCGTTCAAAACAGTTGCCGCGAAAGGCGAAAGTCACAAACAATGGACGAAAACTCAACTGGGAGTGTGTGTGTGAGCGAGATTGCCGCGGTCCGTGCATTTGGGGGCGTGTGTCGTTGTATTCTATAGGTTTCCCTGTTTGATGATTGACGATAGCGTGCGGCTCTCTGTTAGTTTTTTATTTTTTTACGATTCAAATCATTCATAACAATCGCTGTACAAAATATATTATATTATAGATATAATTATTAATATATTATATAATATTATAGTTGTAGCACGGCTCGATCAGGGAAAGACTACACTGGTACTCTATAAGTACCAGCATGAAATTGTAATATAATACTGCTGTTCTTCTTATGGTGAGTGTAGAGACTTTGAGACCCTTATTTCTGGAAATAAGGCAGTGAATGTTAATTTTCAAGATGTTGCCAAGATTAATATTCAAGGTTGGCAACGCATGTGCATTTTGATACTTAATTGAAGATAAATGTCTATAAGCCACAGCATCCACTTACTGTCTGGTTGAATATGTGCTCGTTTGTCACTTGTTGCTTGCTCGTTTGTTGTCTATGTGTTTTCAATTTAATATCCCAAGCAACTGAACATATAAGAATAATAGTAAAAAAACAAAAATATGAAAAAGAGATGTATTTTCTTTATCAGACTTACTAAACTGATATATGAAGAATTTCTATAGGTGATCATAGATGTCTCATGTCTGTCTTACTTGCTTTTCCTATAGTCGACTAATGTGACCCCAACGAGATGAAAAGTGGCGATGTATTATTATACCGTCACTACGTGGTACTGCTAAACACATGCTTCCCCTAAGGAGTGCCTCAAAACACGATCCTAAGCCACTTGCATCCATCGACTATGGAGCTCAGTTACAGTTAAATAGTTGCTTAAAAAGTCCACACTCTTCGACATCATGATTCATCATCATCATTACAGCCCTTCACAAGTCCGCTGCTGAACATAGGCCTCCCCCAAAGAATGCCACAAAGCACGGTCCTGAGCCACCTGCATCCATCGACTTCCTGCATGTCTTACCAGGTCGTCACTCCGTCTCGTGGGGGGACGCCCTACACTTCGCCTACCGGTACGAGGCTGCCACTCGAGAACCTTTCTTCCCCATCGGTTGTCGGTTCTTCGAGCTATATGGCCGGCCCACTGCCACTTCAGCTTACTAATCCGTTGGGCTATGTCGGTTACTCTGGTTCTACTGCGGATATCCTTATTCCTAAGTTTATCACGCAGAGAAACTCCGAGCATAGACCTCTCCATAGCTCGCTGAGCGACCTTGAGCTTCCTCATACGGCCAGCAGTGAAGGACCACGTCTCAGTTCCGTAAGTCAGTATTACAAAAATACTCTTCGACAGTATTACAAAAATTATATTATTACAGATTACATTGACATCTTCCTAACAATGGCATGCTTCGCGGTTTGCGGTGCAATCCGTATGATTTTGCGGTCGCGTGCAGCTGTTAGTGGTATCTCATATAATGCAACTAGGACTAGGATTTTTTTTAAATACTAGTAATGCTATAAAAAATCACTAATATAGGGAATATTAGTGATTTTTAATAGCACTTCTCATAAACATTTCTGGTAAGCTTAAAATGCTTGTGTAATAACGACCTTTCAAGTTCGCGGTCCTCCCCCTGCTATTAGACTGCTGACGTTTCTTTGGTTTTTTCTTTTTTTTCTTTTGTATTTAAAAACGTTACTTCCACACTAAGGTTTTCTCCTGTATCGTGTATGTTTCCTGTATCGTTAACATCTTAACAGCACAACGACAGCTTTTGGTGTGACTCAGCTAATAATAGCTTTTTTTTATTATTTTTATAGAAAAAGAAATTTATTGAAGATGAGCCAAATTAAAAGTACTCTTAACTGACAAGCATGTAAGCGTAGGTAGATGTTTGTAAAGGGGCGAAAGAGGTGTGTCATGATCGGGTCATCTGGATGGCGTGAGTGTATCTTTATTTTTTTTAAATTTTAGTAATGTTTATATGTTATATATCTATGTTCGTAAATTACCCAGTGTGGTTTATTATGATAACATGATTATAAGCTGTTGTTTTTTAAAAAAGTCCCGCTGGGTTTCTTGCTGGTTCTTCCCAGGACAGAGGTTTCTTTTGAACCAGTCGTAAATAAACAAAAGAGTGACTTTCAATAAGTATTATTTAAAATCTGTATTGAATAAAAAAGTTAATGTTTTTGCATAAAAGACTAAAATAAATATTATAATAAAAACTGATGTTACCCGCTTACCAAGAGTGGCAACTATGGCAAATATTCCCCTATGAGGCAATTTATGAGTGAGGCCTATGTTCAGCAGTGGACTTTAAGGCTGTAACGGTAAAGGTAGCGGTAAAATAAAATTGAACTTATGGACAAGGGTAGTGTGAAGACAGAAACGCAATACAACTGGACGACGAAGACGAAGAAGAACGAAGACAATATTATGTTTTTTACATCACTAGATATTGGCCTTACTTCATTTAGCACACTTAACGACGTCATTTGGAGGTGAAATAGATGTGGACATTATTTATTGCATTTTTGGTTTAAAAAATAAAGCAATATACACAAAAAACATATTTTAAACTCTGAATAACAAAATAGAGCATATAAATGAACAACCTCGCAACAATTTCAAAATCATCTAAAGCTTAGAATTTTCTATACTTACCGCATTGCAGTGATAGGTAACGTTTTCAAACCCACACACCCTACCAAGAGGGTCTTTTATATCATGGAATAACCTAGAGGTACATTTGCTTTTATATCTGTGCTCGTTGAAATTAATATCCCCTTTATGGAATTCAATATGTTTTATCTTTAAATAAACTTTCTCGGAGCGAAGATCGGTTGAGTTGCCAAAGTTATTAATGAGGGCATCCACGATTTTTTTCTGCCACCAGGGCGGCGCCACTAGAAAGTGATAATATATTTGACAGATTTCATAGCGGGAAACATGGAGTACTATCACAGTATATTTATAGACTGTGGTACTATACTCCATGGCGGGGAAGTTAATTTGTTCGGAAAATGTAAATGTTATCTCTTTCTGTACTATTAGCTACATTTTATATTAATAAGATTAAAAATAAATAAACCAAACCACAGATATTCATAAAAGTTAAAAATGTGCAAAAAAGTTAAAGAGCAAACCACTGAGTATTGTTTTGTGTATTAATTTTATACTCTAGAAACCGATAAACTTTTATAAAAAAAAAAACAATTTCTTAATTAAATTACACTGTGTAACAAAAAGCTTTACTTCAGTACCATTTTAGTTCTCAGGGGTCACAAAGCATCTGTATTTTCATTTTTAATTGAGGATAAACGTAGATGTCTACGAGCCACGGCATCCACTCACTTTCAGTAGGACTGTGTGCTCGTTTGTCACCCTTATTCTATATTTAAAAAAACTAATTTTCGATTACTTACGAAAAAAATAAACATGTTAAAACACGGCGAAAAAATTAAATCAGATTTCTTACATGTTTGATTTGAGTGCATTGTTATCACACGTGTTTGTATAAATGATAACAAATAAAAATTAGTCTACATAAATTAAAACTTTTGGCTCCTCGTTTAAATTTTGCCACGAGTCTGTGCGAGCTGCGAGTACATACTTCATTTTACAGCCGCATCAGCCTCAGTACCGCAGTGTTGTGGTTCCGCCCTGCGCTACTTGAATATAAATACAGTACTTATGTATGTACTATATTTATTATTTTTGTTATTTATTATTTATCATTATTCTATACGTGGTAGAGCCATGCCACAGCTATATTATGGTTGTAGCACGAATGGGTCGGCTCGACCGGGGAAGGACCACTCTCTCACAGAATACCAGTGTAAAATAGCAGCTTAACACGGCTGTGTTTCGTATGGTACGTGTAGAGAACCGGAGACCCTTTTTACTGGAAACGAGGCATTCTATCTTAGTTCTCACGGGTGACAAAGCATCTGCATTTTGATTCGTAATCTAAGATAAATGTAGATGTCTATGGGCCACAGCAACCACTTACCATCGGGACTGTGTGCTCGTTTGTAACCCTTATACTATAAAAAAGGACAATTGAAATTTAAAATAAAAATGCGATATCGCACTAAAATCTTGGCCTATTGTATTTTTCGTCATCGAGGACGGTTTCAAATATTTAATTTGTTTGAAAATATATCTTTATAGTATAAATAAGTTGCTGGCAATTTATGTTTGTTTTTTTACTATTCTAGGCCGGTTTACTACTACGGCCCAAAGTTGTAGACGGATTGTGCGACCAGGTAAATCGAACTGCGATTATATCATTCGAATAAATCAACTTGTGTAGCAGTTACGGTATTCGGAAAATTAATACATGTGTTTGAGTACAGTATTTTTCAAAAACCATTATCATTACAGGCTATCAAAATTAACTGTTAAACATAGACCTCCACCATAGATTGCCTCATACGGGGGATCTTGGGGGAGTTGTTATTAGGAAGACGCCGCTACCCATCTCTTGGTTTGTTTCCCTATGCCACCTCTTACGACGCCCACGAGACGATGTAGTATAATGCATATTCTTACACTGCCTATACACTGTAAGTGTTATAGAATTTTTCAAAGAGTTAAAGTTAAAAGTTACAGCCTTTATAAGTCCCACTGCTGGGGACAGGCCTCCTCTCTTTTCTGATAGAGTTTTAAAACAAGCAAATGTCTACTGCCCGCCTGCAGCTGCGCTGCCCCAAACCCCAATGCGTGTTGGCGAACTTCACATGCCTTCGTAATATTTTTTTCTTATATCTCAGACATGCAATTTTCCTTACAGTATTTTCCTTCACCGCCGAGCACGTGGTAAATCAGCACTTAAAATTGCAACTAACAATTTTATTGGTGCCGTCGGGGATCGAACCCGAGTTGCTCGCGTACTGTGAAGT
Source organism: Parnassius glacialis (assembly GCA_033319125.1). Classification (NCBI taxonomy): domain Eukaryota; kingdom Metazoa; phylum Arthropoda; class Insecta; order Lepidoptera; family Papilionidae; genus Parnassius; species Parnassius glacialis. The sequence goes on from JAVANC010000018.1 coordinate 38,807,419, forward strand.
TTATTCATGTAATGAATATGAATATAATTTAAAAGAAGAAATGGATCGCTACGAAAAAGAGTTTAACATGTATGTTGATAGATAAAAGAAAACTACCAAGTGTAAGCAATACTTGAACAATTAGTGTTCCATGTCATCAGCCCCTAATACTCTTCTTCTCCTGCTTCATCAACGTGCAAAGGCGTCCCCACGTCACTTTTGATAGGCAGACTGCAATGTTAATTATGATAATATTTGTTTAGAAATTATTTGTTTTAATATATATTATTATGTTATTACATAAGTCTACTATTTTAACATGAGTATCGGAAAACCACTATCTTCTTAATTTATTTATATTACAAATTTTTTACATGGTAGAGCTATGCTGCAGCTATTTTAATAGTATAGTTGTAGGTCGAATGGGTCGGCTTGACCGGGGAAGTACCACGCTCTCACAGAATACCAGTGTAAAATAGTAGCTTAATGCTGATGTGTTTCGTATGGTGAGTGTAGAGAACCGGAAACCCTTTTTGCTGGAAAGGAGGCATTCTGTGTTAGTCCTCACGCCTGCAACACATCTGCATTTTAATTCGCAAACGAAGGCAGATGTAGATGTCTATGGGTCACAGCAACCACTTACCATCAAGTGGACTGTGTGCTCGTTTATCACCATTATTCTGTAAAAAATAATTAAATTACATATCGTCAGAACAATAGTGAGATATTTCAAAGTATTTATGAATATTTTATTGTAAGACTCGAAGCAGCATTTTAAAGGATTTAATACTTTGAACAATAGCCATTGTTTCGTCGCTTAATTTTGACATCCTGTGTGAGTTGACGCTGAAGTTGGATTATCATTATTGTCTCTTGTAGTATTCATTCATTCATTATTTCCTTAATTGCAACCTATCAAAACTCCATTGGGGAATATAGGAATCCTCCATAGACTGCATCATAAGAGGAATATTTGCCATAGTTGACATGCTTAGATGGGTTCCTTACCACAGTTTTTTTATTTTTATTTTGAGTTGTTATCAGTAAGATCCTACTATAAGACAATCTCGTGTCTCATTTCCAACAGTCGCATCCTGCGATACTCACGGGATAATATGAGGTAGTGGATTCTTGTAAGCCGCAACATGTTAGCTCTCAGAGGTCTGTATTTTAACCCTTTTTACTGGACATTTCATCTTAGTCCTCAGGGGTGACAATGCATCTGCATTTCCTATTACTACACTCCAACCCGCTAGCCATTCGCTACTAGTCACCAACCGGACGTCCTTGACGTAGCGATACTCAAAGGTGTCCGTTTGTTGATGTCATAAATTGAAACAATATTAGAACTCGAATCAGACCATAGACCTGTACCACTGCAACTGGGTAAGCCCGCAGGTAAGGTCCTACAGATCAAAAGCATCGTGGATTGGCGAAAGCTCTAGTTCAAACTCGAGGCTACGACCTCCCAGCATTTAAAAAAACCCGGACAAGATAGACACGCTTGAAGAGGCCAAAGAGGCGATTAGCGCCCTATCGTCCCACCTTACCTCTACAGTTGAAGAATGCTCTCGTAAGGTTTGTGTGTCGAGCTATCGACAAATGAAGCTTCCCAGTGATATTCACCAACTAATAAGCGCAAAAAACGCGACCCTAAGACAATAAGATCACTATCGTACTATAGATAACAAATTCCGTCTGCGCAACCTCCAAAATGAGGTGAAAGAGCGCATTAAGGCGTTTAGACATGATAAATGGGATAATCTACTGACGGACATTGAGCCATCACAAACTGCCTTCTGACGGTTGACTCGAGCTCTGAAAGCAGAACAATCCTCAACTATGCCGCCTGTCATCAGGCCAGGAAATCCCGATCTCACCTTTGACGACTCTGAAAAGGCCGAATGCCTTGTTAACAGTTTAGAGAGTCAATGTACTTCCTCTAGCAAACCTACAGATCCCACTCACCTTACAGAGGTCGAAGTGGAGGTCAAGCGTAACTCTGCACTACATCAACGAAGTCACGGAAGTAATTAAAATCCTTAAAAATAAATCAGCACCCAGCCGCGATAGCATTTGCAACAGGGTACTGAAATCTCTCTCCGCACCGCTAGTATGCCTCCTAGTAGGCATATTCAACGCTCTTCTTTCCAGCTGCTCCTTCACAAATGCATGGAAAGACGCAGACGTAATAGGAATCTCGAAACCTGAGAAACCGCGCAACTTAGCCTCTAGTTACAGACCAATAAATCTCCTCAGTACGAAAGTTTACGAGCTACTTTTATTGAATCGCCTTTGTAAATACGTCTTCACCAACAAACTTCTTCCAGACGAGCAGTTGGGCTTCAGACTCGAAAACATGTGTACCGACCAGTTACATCGCCTCACACAATACATTCTGAAAGGATTCAAACTCCCACAAAGAAGTCACAGAACCACCATGACCGGTGCCCTCTCTTTCGATGTTGCAAAAGCGGTTGACAAAGTGTGGACCGACGGCTTGCTTTACAAGCTGTATAAACTCCACGTGCCTGAGGAACGTGGTAACAGTGGTAGAGCCACGCGGCAGCTTTTGCTGTCGCATGGATGGGCCGGCTCGAATCGGGGTGGTACCCCGACCTCACAGAATACCAGCGTGAAGTAGAGGTTCACCTCTGCGTTTCGTTTGGTGAGTGCAGGTGGCCGGAGGCCCTTTTTTCTGGAAATGAGGCATTCCATCTTAGTCCTCACGGGTGACAATGCATCTGCATTTTGATTCGCAAACGAGGATAGATGTAGATGTCTATGGGCCGCAGCAACCACTTACCATCAGGTGGACTGTGTGCTCGTTTGTCACCCTTATCCTTTAAAAAAAGGCTCACCCACATCATCAGAACATTTCTTGCCAATCGCCAATTTCGCTATCAAATAGAGGGTCGCTCTACAAAACGTCCCCTCAAGGCTGGAGTCCCACAAGGCTCCGTCCTCTCCCTACTACTCTTCACACTCTTCACGAGTGACATCTCGAAGAATCCAGTAGTGAATACTGCTCTTTTCGCAGTGACACGGCACTTTTCGTCGCCCATCCTAATAAAAGATTTCTCGCCGAGAACCTCCAAAAAGCCGTCAACTGCCTAGCTGATTGGTTCCATTTATGGAGAATCGAAGTGAATCCTGAGAAAAGTATAGAAATACACTTTCAAAGGATCTCCACTTTCAATCATCAAAACAGAAACCCCAAGAAATCGTTAGGTACAATCACCTTGTACGGCCGCCAGATCCCCTGGCAACCAACGGTCTAATATCTAGGGGTTACATTCGATCAAGGTATGATATTCGCGAATCACATTCGCGAATGTGCTTCCGACGATCTCTGAATATTTTAACAATATGTGTCAAGAGCTTTCGAAATAGCGCCGAGACACATCCTAACCCTCTAGTGGTAAACGAAGCCTTCCTTCTGACTCCGAACGTTACGCAAACCCTCTGGAGGCCTCGCAACGTGCTGATCGAACCCACTGTTCTGCTAGATTCCGACGACTGAAATGTCACCGGCCAGTCACACACAAACACTACACAATCACCTAGTGCCACCAACACTGTTAGGGCAACAACGGATGGGATGCAGCGAGTCCGCAGACTGGCGCGCCGTACACCCCTCCGCGCCGCCTTCACACCGTACGCCCGCGTCCCTGGTCGGTACACACCGCCCAGAGCATCGAACGATACGAGTTAGCCGTCAGAGCCTTGGCCTACCACCCCCATTTCGGACGGCCGTTAGATAACTCATCCATATTATGTTAATATGATCACATAACTGAACACAATATTATCCCCCCCCCCCCCCACAAGATTATTGATTTTAATGCAACATCGCGTCCCCAACCATGCACTAAAATAAATAATCTCCCCTTCCCTACTTATTTATAACTCTGAGTTCGATACAGCTGTTAGAGCCGCATAGGCTAACAGCATTAACATCACAGAAACTAGACTATAGGCATATATATATATATATATATATATATATATATATATATATATATATATATATATATATATATATATATATAACGCTATTTAACAGAGAGCTCTTTTATATCTTGATATAAAAAAGGTCTCTGTGAAATATGCATCTTTTAAATAAAACGAAAAACTAATTGAAAATACTGTAGCCATGCGCCAGTAATATTATCCAATGCTATTATGCTGTATAAATTTATGTACCTATATTAAATATTTGTATTGTGTGCTCCAGGTTGATATTTCCGGTCAACAACAGTCATTCTCAAAAGTGCCTAGCCATCTGCGCAGGGCAGGATTGAAGTACACAAAGGTTCGTGTAAACACAGGTGCAGGTGGTATCTATTCCCTCACTCTCATAATAGGAAACGGTGTTTTTGAACGTTTGGGGATTTGAGAGTAGTAAATGTATTTCAAGCCACAGTCAGTAGACTGCCTTGAAATACGTAGTCAATCTTATATTCTAGCATATAGGCACACCATCAAATTATAATCGAAAAGAAAATAATTATTATATACGGAACTTGTAAATGAAATAAAAGAATTGTTTATTATACAAGTCTTTATTAAAATAGTCAATTATTTAGTCTTTATTGATAACTTAATAATATGCTTGCCTTGTCTTAAACATCCGTACCTATCAAATCTCCTTTGTCTTCATCGCTAAACGCTCGTCACGCGATGTTGCCATCTCCTAAAACATTTTAAAATGCGCCACGACTAAACCCGATACAATATGGGAAAATACATTTTATTCCATGTGTAATATCTGAAACGTAATACGTTATAACATATTCCAGAACATTAATATGTTTGTTATAACCACCTACACATTAATAATTAATTTTATCATATATATTTTATATATACATATAAATAAAATTGAACTCTATTACTATTGTGACATGTATTGCATTATGACTTGAGTAGCTATTTATAAAATATTTGCTCTGTCCAAGCTAATCATCTGATTGGCTGAACCAATTGCGATGAAGCTTCACGAACTATATAGTCCAGGCTATATTTTATAGCAAAAAGGTAGAGTATTTTTTCAAATCGAAAAATTTATAAAAATTACCTCATTAATAGATCCCTCTCAGGCGAAGCCAGGGTGGGTCGCTAGTATCTTGTAAAATTGTAAACTTTCGAAAGCATCTGGGGGCACGGCAGTGCCCCCGCCAAGTCGAGCAAAAAAGCGGCATGGCCGTACTATCCTTTTCTCGAAGCAGTTCAGGCCATTTCTAAAATTCTATAACTTCGTTATGGATAAAACTAGAAGCCTGAATTTTTACTAACCAAGTAGGCATTGTATAGTCTCGGCATATTTCAAATTTCATTAAATTTGAACCAGTAGTTTAAGAATTATAACTAGTCAAAATTTCTTAATTTTGTCACTCACTGACTGACCGATCATCAAAACTCTGAGGCACTTCTAGCAGACATAGAAACTTCAAATTTGGAATACTATTATTGTTTAATATATAAATTAAGGAAAAATTAAAATATTTTACAATTTCGGTCCAGTTTTCGAGATACACCAACTGCATAAATAACTTTGTAATCCCATATAAACATATAGTATTACAAAGTTACATTTGCAGTGAATGCATCAGTGTACCTATATATGTATAATGGAATAATAAGTGTAATAGCTACCTAGATATAACTATCTACAAAAAGAAATGAGATGCCATTAAAAACATAACTTGTAAAAAAAGCCAAGTCTCGCAACTCGGTTCTTCTACCGTAAAAAGTTGTGAGATCCATGTAATACCAAGTCGGTTAATTTATTCAGTACATAGATTGATACATGGATTGACTTGGAAATCGCACTAAACAATCTAATTTAATAAAATATGTATTACTTGTGAGATATATTGTGTTTTCATGCGATTGCCAAGTCAATGTATGTATCAATCTATGTACTGAATAAATTAACCGACTTGGTATTACATGGATCTCACAACTTTTTACGGTAGAAGAACCGACAAGTTATATTTTTGATGGCATAGATATTAACCTCAGTAGTTTTAAACTGCCATCACTACATATACATACATTGTAGTGCTTGTATATATGATAAATAAATAAAATAAAATAAAACTTTATTTAAAGTTTACTTACTGCCTAACGTCATTCGGATTAAGGTGCACACAGAGTTCGTTATAAGATGGGTGTCTCGTATACTAACGGACCAAATTGATTTGTTTGAAAGTTTAAAGCCGTGCTCCAGTTACCTACAGGCAGTCACTTGTGCTTAGTATAATCGCAATGTTAGGTAAATGTAACTTGTACAACTTTTGCTGTAAAAATTATTTTGTTTTAATATGGGTTCAATAACGTTTGATGGTTTGGTGTATAGCATCGATCGAAACTGCGTTGTGATTGTCCAGTGCAACCTTATTAAAACAAGCTTCATTATAATGGAAATATATTTCATTAATAAGCTTTTTAGCCCTTACACAGCGGCGCTGGACTGCTTCGATAAGCCTATTAAACACTCAATCAAAAACATCGGACACCTTTATTTACTTACTGCTTTAAATTAACTACTATATTCAATTATCAAAAAGCGATCAATTGTGTGGGAACAACGGTAAGTATTTGTTTACATAACATTGATTTTTGTATTTTTTAATATTTTTCCGACCAGGGAGCCAAAGGAATTTTAGTTCATACAGCCAATAATGTGCTCAGATATTTTATGTGTGTACCTCGTTAGTCTGGTTATCACCAGAGATGAGAATGCACGTAAAGCCTTTATCTAGGACAAACGGATTTACGTGCATTCCGTTCAGATCAATTCTCTCTCAGGTAGTGTCGGATTACTATCCCATCGGACTATGAGAGTGAGGGAATAGAGAGTGCAGCTGTATGCTTATGTCCTGCGCAGATTGCTAGTCTCCGTTGAGAGACTAGCTATGATGGGACTAAAGACCAAACTTATTGCTTATACCATGGAAGACTTTACGCTAAGACACAAGATGATGTTTTTTTGTGTAATTTCTGATAATTTTTCTAGAATGTTTGATATTAATTCAAAGTAATTTGTAGTGGACTTGAGATCTTGAACACTTATTAGTAATATGCAGTAGTCTTCCATGGTATAATTAATAAGTTTGGTCTTTCGTCCCATCATAGTTAGTCTCAACAGAGAAAATCTGATTTAGTAGATCAAGGTGCTGCCTCTTCAATTTGTGTCCCACTTCGCGGCAATTGACGCAGCTCGGGGGTTCAAACGTCTCGGACATGTGGGGGCAGTCAGTGGTGCCGTGGTCAACTAGGCGTTTGACGCACCTATGCCTGGCGTACCGATTTCTGGCCGAGTGGCCGTACAATTGGTATCGGTGGCATTAGCCAACGATACCCCTATTTTGGAGGGTGTATTGTCTGCTGTCTTCTCTAATCACTGTAGTGTAACACAGGCTCGGCACGCACTTAACTAAACACGTCCACTCTCGCCCGAGGCTCTCGTGTAACTGACGCGGTGCGCTCGAGACTGTGACTTATATATAAATGTATGTTTGTGTATTTGTGCAAACACTACATCTCTTTCTTATCAAGATTTTTTCTTTTTTTTTGTATTTTGTCTCTATCCCTGATATCTGAATCTAAATGATTGTCTGTAATTTATTTCACCTATTGATGGAATTTTATCCCTACTTTTTAGTTGAAAAAACAGTTCAGACGGTAACCTCCCGGTAACTGTAAGGAGGGGTGCTGTTATTCATTAGAAGATACTCCCACAAACATTCTTTTAAATCCTTCCTCTCGATCTGGCTGACACGAATACGTTTCAAAATATCCCTGTTTTGTCTTTCAACTTCGCCGATCATTTGAGGCCAATATGGTACAGTACTAAATAACTTTATGTTATATTCTTTGAAGAAAGATCGAAACTCTTCACTAACGAACTGCTTGCCATTGTCTGCGGTGATAGAAATAGGATAACCAAGTCTACTGAACATTTATTTTACCATTTTAATAATCTGTAAGCTTGTGATGTTTTTGTAATTTTTTACTTCTTTGTATCGACTATAGTAGTCGACCACTCCTAACAAATACTCATTACTTGGCAATGGTCCTATTAGAACCATTGTGACATCTATCCATGAAGCTGCAGGCAACTCTCGTCTCTTTATTGGTGCAGGTGGGTTTGGCAAACCCACTAACGTACAAACTTTACAGGCCTTTACTAATTGTTCTAAGTCTTTATCGATACGGGGCCACCATACCTTTGATCTCAAGCGTCCCTTCATCGCTACGATACCTGGATGACCCCCCTATGCCGCATCTAATACACTCTTGAAGAGTTGCTGTGGTATTACAATTTTATTTCCACGAAGTAGAATGCTATCGTGGAAACAACTCGTTTTCAAAAAAATTGTAACTCTTAATTGAATCGTCCCAGTCGTTCTGATAGACACCTTTTTTCACTTTGTAAATCTCTTGGTCTTTTTCTGAATATGCTACAATGGTACTTATTGGTATAGCAACTGGTCTAGAATTTTCCACTATGTGGTACACATGCTGGTCTTTCCCTTTTGGTGGGTTATCAGAATAGTTATTTATTATGTCACGATTATAGTATAATCGTGACAAGGGATCAGCTATATTTGTTTTCCTGGCTTGTATACAACCTTGAATGAATAAGACTGTAGCCTCAGTACCCATCGTTTAATCCTCGCACATGGTTTTGATTTAGACCCGAACAATATCTCTAGCGGCTTTTGGTCAGTGACTAAATCAATAGAGCTTCCAAATAAAAAAATATTAATGTTCGACCCCCCAAACTAATGCTAGTGCCTCTTTTTCCGTTTGGCTATACCTGCGCTCGCAGTCTGTCAAAGTTCGATTACCATAGGCAATAATTCTAGGGACATTTGTATCATTTTGTACAAGAACAGCACCAAGTCCGACAGGGCTAGCATCAGCTATCACTTGTCTTGCATCTTTGACGTCATAATACCCTAAAATCTGTATTTCCGTGAGCATCAGTTTGAGTTTTTTGGAATACTTTATCTTGTTCCCCAGACCAGTGATTTTTCAAGCTCTTCCTTTTGCTAATCTTCTGTCTTAGCAGGTGCTTCAGAAATTCTGTCATGGCGGCCAAGTTAAAAAACTTCGGTCCTAAAAAACTTTGGAGTTCTTCTATGGTCTTTGGGACCCTAAATTTCATAATGCTCTCAGCGTACTTGTTGAAAGGTTTACTCCTTCATGTGTAAGCCTGTGTCCCAGAAAATTCACATCCTGCGTTTTATATATGCATTTATTGATATTCAGCACGGCGTTGTTTTTACTAAGTACCTGTAGAACTTTCTTTAGTCATGCGTCATGTTCTTCTTCACTGTTCCCGAATACCAGGATATCATCAATAAAATTGACGACCCCTTCACAATTTATCAGCATCCTTTCAATGATCTTCTGAAAAATCTCGGAAGCGCAGGTAATTCCAAGCATTATTCCCGTCGTCGTCGTCGTCGTCGTTGTCTGGATTCAGAGTGAATTTTCACTTGATGGAAGGCATTTTTTTATGTCTAATTTGTTAAAATAATTAGCTTTCTTTATTTTAGGCAAATATGGTCCATAGTAGGCAGGGGGTGGTTTTCTCGCAACATAGCGGCGTTCGTACATCTCATATCTACGCACAAACGTAATTCACAATTTTCTTTCATGATTGGAACATTGGTGAAACCCATTTAGACGGGCCTTGCACTTCTTCAATTATATCACTGTTTAGTGATTCCTTAATTTTGATTGCAACCTTTTCTTTAATGGGGATCGGTACTCTCTACTTGATTTATCCCGATACCAAGTTTTAAGACACCTAGACGGACTGCTGTGTTCTTACCCAACAGGTCTCTAATACCCCCCGAAATCACGTGAATGGTTGTATGTTCCTTTCTTCCATCGACTTCGAGTATAGTTTCAAATGCACCATCTATTTCCAAAGGAGAGTTACTACCATATGCTAATAATGTCTTGCTTGTCTTTACATTTTGATTAAAAGCATATACTTTTTTGCTTTTTAACTCTTCCCACGTTTTGTTGGATATAAGGTTCTTGCGCAATTTCGAATTACACTTTTCCGCAATTTGATCTATGAGATGATCATCTTGCTTTTCGAATGTACACTTTTCGGCCTGTTGACGCAATCTTATCAAAAACTTCCCAAATTTTTCTCCTTTTTCATGTTTTAGCAATCGAAAACATGCCGCTCATAAACTTTGCTCCGTTTAGGTTGAAAATACTCGTAGAGTTTTTTTATGGCTACTTTAAATGCATCAACGGTTTCTGATGATTCGACATTGGCAACCGGTAAATTGTACAATAGCGTAGCTCGTTACTTGAGTGCTGATGTAACTTCAGCTGCGTCCAGATAGATTAGTAGAGACCTTTTTAATTTTTTACACCTTATAGCCATAGATATGATGTGCACTTTAAAACTGATAACGGTATCATTATTATTATTATTTTAGGGGCAAACTGAAACAGTTTCTTATATTTTTATTTCCAATTTAATGCTGGTATTTTAATATCCCAAAGTCCAATTTAATGGTGGTAACTTAGTACCCAAAGTCCAATTTAATGGTGGTAACTTAGTACCCAAAGTGCAATTTAATGGTGGTAACTTAGTACCCAAAGTCCAATTTAATGGTGGTAACCTCGTACCCAAAGTCCAATTTAATGGTGGTAACTTAATACCCAACTTCCAATTTAATGGTGGTATCTTAATACCCAACTTCCAATTTAATGGTGGTATCTTAATACCCAACTCAATTTAATGATGGTATCTTAGTACCCAACTCAATTTAATGATGGTAGCTTAGTACCCAACTCAATTTAATGATGGTATCTTAGTACCCAACTCAATTTAATGATGGTATCTTAGTACCCAACTCAATTTAATGATGGTATCTTAGTACCCAACTTAATTTAATGATGGTATCTTAGTACTCAAACTCAATTCCATGATAGTAATATGTTCCAAAACACTCGCCCTTCTCTTTCGGTTTATTTGTTATATCAACTACTTCCATTGCTGTGCCATTTAGGCTTTGGGTGAATTCAATACCTATAATGCGCATTTACAGTATTACTAGTTACCTACTATGCAATTTACAGAAGTCGTGAAGTGTCCACGATTTTTTGTAAGACATTTGTAAGCCCTGAAAGCGGTAAAATAGTATTTTCATTAAAGGCGATAAATATCACACCTAAATGTAAAATGCCACTAAAATTTAGCTAACGACATTGTATTTCGGTTCGAATCGAGAAGAGTGATTAGTTACATCTACTATTTTTCCATCAAAATATTTTTAAATAAAAGTGCTAATAGACATATGTTAAAATAAATCATTATTTTATCATTGCTACAGAAACAGAAACTTTTTTTATTCAATATAGATTAAAAATAATACTTATTGAAAGTCACTCTTTTGTATAATTACCACTGGTTCGAAAAAACCTCCGTCCCGGGAAGAACCAGCAAGAAACCCAGCGGGACTCTTTTTTTTTAAAGAACAGCTTACAATCATGTACGTTAAACAAATTAACAACACAACAAATTAGAAACAGCCTGGGAGCAACCACCTCACTTCCAGGGCTGGCCCCCTTATCATCCATAAATTCTTTAATATTATAATAATAAATAACTTAAAGACATAAAGAAAATAAAAATTTGGACACCATAAGCGTGGTCATATGCGAACATATAATTTATATAAATTATTAAAATGATCATTACAGGGTTAAAACAAGAAATCATAATTCATAATCCACAGTTTTTTTTTCGCGGGTACTCTAGGACTTAATTTACAATTGCAATGCTAATAGTTGCACACTGCTAACCTATTTTTGATTATATCTTTATGCTAAATAGGTACTTATCTTTTTCCTCGTCGCCATTTGTATTGTCTGCTGTCTTCTCTAATCACTGTAGTGTAACACAGGCTCGGCACGCACTTAACTAAACACGTCCACTCTCGCCCGAGGCTCTCGTGTAACTGACGCGGTGCGCTCGAGACTGTGACTTATATATAAATGTATGTTTGTGTATTTGTGCAAACACTACAGAGGGCTTCAACTGCAATCCCCGTTAGGTTGCAGATGCGCCGAACGTTAAAGATCTCCTTGCCTTCCACAGTTCTAGAATGACTAAACAAGGCACAGATCTAAAATCTTTTCCTGTTGGTTTGGTGGTGCATTCTATGCACCTCCCAGACAGGGAAATTTTGGGCCTTGAGGTCCTCTATTATGTGGACGGTCTCGAGCTCCTTTGGGAGCCCGCAGATGACCACGCGTAGATTACGTTCCTCGGGGTGGGCGTATGTGCGGAAATAGATTTGTTGGGTGCGCAGGTGATTTGTCACACTACTAAAGTCCTCAATCGTCTCTACTGATAATCGAATGTCCTGAACGGGGTTTCGCACCTTCGGACAGTTAATTTTTTTAGAGTTTAGCCAATTGGAAAGGTTGTTCCACTTGGTTTTGTCTTGAATTATGATGTGTGGCGGTGGCTTATTCCTACGTTCAGCAGGGGATCCACTCGCTGCGGGCTAAACGGCAGCCTTGTTGCGTTGCGCACGTGCCGCGTGGGCAGGCTTTTTGCCGGAGTAGCGGTGGGGTCGGGGGGTCCGAATTAGGCTCGGCTGCCTTTTAAGGGGCTGTGCGTTTGCGATTTTTGCCCTGGACAAGGGTGAAGTCTTCGTCTTCGGGGTTACACGGGACACACGAGTCGGTTTCCATGTTTGAGCCTGATTCAGCATCCGAGAAGACCGGGGAGGGGTCGCGGGTGAACATCGAAGAAGGCGCGGGGGAAGCGGCGTCGAATACTGTGTCAATAGATACGGGGGTCGTAGGTCCGCCACCTGGCGACAAAGGGTCGTCGATCCGCATGGTCGGACGATCGGTAGGGGGCCAGATGCACTGGGTAGAGCGGCTGGCTAGGAGCGCAGGTTCGGACGCATGTGCGGGGCTTACATTGGGCTGTGCAAGAAACACAGCCCATATGTCGGGACAGGCACGACTAAAATAGTCGGCGAGTTCGTCGATCGTGATCAACGCCATCTTGTTACTGTGCTAAGCATGGATGTGTACCAAGCTCCCTCACCTTTTTACTAATTTACAGTATCTAAAGGTCTATTCGGAAATTCATTTAACTGGCGAGTAGAAGTTTTTAATAACTTACTACATCTAGATGTAATGACACAAGAGTATGCATAACTAATTGATTCCAACCTGAATCTAGAATATGCTTATACGATGTTTAAAAACCACACAGGTATCATAAGTACCTATGGAATGCAAACCATATTCAAAGACATATAGAATAGAATAGAATAGAATAGAAAAGAATATAATAGAATATTTTTTTATTCAATATAGATCACATGTGTAATTCTTATTGAATGTCATTTTTTACTTTACTACTTGTTCGAAAAAAACCTCTATCCTGGGAAGATCCAGCAAGAAACCCAGCGGGACTTTTTTAAAAGCATATTTTACATTAATGATTTGTAGATACAAAATTTATTATAGAAACAGCTTGGAAGCGACCACCTCATTCCCAGGGGTTATTATCAACCATGTATTCATTTATTCTATAATAGCCCTTTTTATACAGTTTCAACTTAACAAAACATTTAAACTTGGTAATAGAGAGAGCCTGTACACTTTTCGGGACCCTGTTGTAATAGCGTATACATTGCCCGATAAATGAATTACTGACTCTGTGGAGTCGAGAAACTGGTATCACTAGCTTGTGTTTGTTCCTAGTGTTTACAGAATGTACATCCTTTTTTTACTAAAACTACCTTTGTTTTTGTAAACATACATTAAATTTTCGTAAATATACTGAGAGGCTAAAGTTAATATATTTATTTCTTTAAATTTATCTCTGAGAGACTCTTTCGGTTTTAGGTTGTAAAGCTCTAATGGTCCTCTTCTGTAAAACAAAAATAGTTTCTTAATCAGCCGCATTTCCCCATAGCAGAATCCCATAAGACATTATGCTATGGAAATAACTGAAATAAACTAACCTAGCTGTCTCGACACTAGTGAGACCTCTAATCTTTTTTACAGCATAGGCTGCAGAACTTAGTCTGCTTGCTAGTTTGGACATATGGGGGCCCCACTGAAGCTTTGCGTCGAGATTGATGCCAAGAAAAACAGTGGATTCAACAGGACTCAGTCCTTTCCCATTTAAAAACACATTGGTACTCAGATTTTTAACATTCTTTGATGTAAATTTAATAAATTTAGTTTTATTTCCGTTTAAATGTAGATTATTAACATTAAACCAATGCACTAATTTTGGTATAGCATTATTCACTTCGTCACATTTAAATAATTGACGTTTAAGTTTAAAAATCAAGGAAGTATCATCAGCAAATAATACAATATCATGATTATGCCCTATAAGAGAAGGTAAGTCTTTAATATACACTAGAAATAAGAATAGGCCGAGAATGAAGCCCTAACGGACACCCATTAGTACAGGTGACCCGGAAGAACTTTTACCATTGATAATAAGTTTCTGCATTCTATTACTTAAATATGAAATAATAAGTTTTAGCGCTGTATTCTTGACACGATAGTACTGTAGCTTCCTGATTAATGTCTCATGGTGAACGCAGGCGAAGGCCTTGGAAAGGTCACAAAATATACCCAAATCAACTTCTGAATTCTCCCATGCACAAAAAATATGTTTAATAAGCTCAACTCCAGCGTCAGTTGTCGAGCGACCCCTTGTAAAACCGAATTGATTTTTATGTAGCAATTTATTAATATTGAAGGAACTTAACATCTGACCCAAAATTATTTTTTCAAAAATTTTACTAAACGTTGGAAGTACAGAAATTGGTCTAAAACTGGCGGAGTCTAATGTACTACCAGATTTAAATAAAGATATGACTTTACTATGTTTCATTAAATCAGGAAACAGTGGTAGGTAGGTACACAACAGTGGTAGAGCTAAGCGGTGGCTTTTGCTGTCGCTCGGATGGGCCAGCTCGAACCGGGGTGGTACCACGACCTCACAGAATACCAGCGTGAAGTAGAGGTTTACCTCTGCGTTGCGCTTGGTGAGTGCAGGTGGCCGGAGGCCCAATTCCCCCCCCCCCCCCATCAACATGGTAGTGGAATTAAATAAAAGACTACCCCAGGAGGGTACCAGCACCCCTGGAGAATCCCTCGCTGAGCATCCACGACCAAACTACTCCACTCCTGGGCGTGGGTGCTCAGGCTGCCCCGCGTATTCTGGGAGGGGCGAAATTCCGCTCAAGACGAAACCTGCTCGGGGCAAGCGGAGCAAGAAGACAAAGGCAACCCCTGCCACGCTTACCGTGGATTTCTGCAATATCAGGGGACTTCATTCAAACCTTAACGCCGTCCACTACCATCTGGAGATAGCTAAGCCGGCCTTGCTCTTTCTTACCGAGACACAGGTGTCCTCTCCGGCTGATACTTCGTATCTCTCCTACCCGGGGTACAAATTAGAACACTCGTTTGTGCCCCGGGCTGGAGTTTGCGTGTATGTCAGAGAGGACATCTGTTTTCGACGCCTCGGCAGCCTTGAAGGTACGGACCTGTCCATCCTATGGCTGCGCGTAGACAGCGACGACCATCCCCGCGTCTACGGGTGCCTCTATAGGTCCCATACCGGTAATGCCGACACAGACCGACTCATAGACCACGTCCAAATGGCTGCAGACTCCGTGCTACAACAGGTCCCATCTGCAGAGATCGTGATACTCGGTGATTTCAACGCCCACCACGCTGAATGGCTTGGTTCTCGTTTAACCGATCATGCGGGTAGATCTGTCTATGACTTTGCTTTGGCATATGGTCTAACACAACTGGTTACTTCGCCTACGCGGATCCCAGATGTGGAAGACCATGTACCATCCCTGTTGGACCTTCTGCTGACCTCTCATCCGGACGGATATCAGGTCTCCGTCGATGCCCCTCTGGGCTCTTCGGACCATTGTCTGATGCGGAGTACGGTGCCACTCACGCTCCAATCGCAGTTGCGATCTACAGCTTGCCGCCGTGTTTGGCACTATAGGTCAGCTGATTGGGACGGGATGCGGTCTTTTTTTGCATCCTACCCTTGGGGGCGGGTTTGCTTCTCGCCGGAAGATCCCAGCGTTGTTGCCGATTCTGTTGCTGATGTGGTACTTCAGGGTATGGAACTTTTTATTCCATCTTCTGTGGTGCCCATCGGAGGCAGATCCCAGCCATGGTTTGGTCGCTCCTGTAAAATAGCATTACGCTATAAGCAGGAGTGCTACCAGGCCTGGGCTGACGCATCAACGTCTCGGGATGTAAACACCAGCGCATTAAAAAAGAAGTATAATTCCGCCTCCAGGTCCTTCAAAAGCGTCATTGCCAAGGCAAGGTCTGAGCACATCGGCAGAATTGGCGAGAAGCTAGTTCGCCTTCCTTCGGGAACCCGTGCATTCTGGTCTCTCGCCAAGGCTGTCCAAGGGAACTTCTGTCAGCCATCTCTTCCATCTCTGCACAGAGAGGACGACTCACTGGCCCATGCCGCAAAGGAGAAAGCCGATCTGTTGAGCTCTCTTTTTGCGTCCAACTCGACTCTAGATGACGGGGGGAACACACCGCCGACCATCCCGCGATGTGAGTGCTCCATGCCGGATGTGCGATTTACACAGCGCTCGGTCCGCAAAGCACTCTTCTCCCTGGACGTCAACAAGTCGAGTGGGCCCGATGGAGTCCCTCCCATTGAGCTGAAGACGTGTGCTCCGGAGTTGGCACCGGTTTTAACGCGTCTTTTCCGGTACTCCTACTCCCAAGGCGTAGTCCCGAACTCATGGAAGACAGCTTTGGTGCATCCGATCCCTAAAAAAGGCGACCGCTCAGACCCGTCCAACTACAGGCCTATCGCCATCACCTCCTTGTTCTCCAAAATAATGGAAGCCATTATAAACTGCCAGCTCATGAGGTACCTTGAGGATCACCAGCTGATTAGTGACCGCCAGTACGGTTTTCGTCGGGGTCGATCAGCTGGTGATCTTCTAGTCTACTTAACTCATAGATGAGCGGAGGCAGTAGAGTCCAAGGGGGAGGCATTAGCCGTTAGTTTGGACGTAGCGAAGGCCTTTGATCGGGTCTGGCACAAAGCGCTTCTTTCGAAGCTTCCTTCCTATGGGCTTCCCGAGAAATTGTGCAAATGGATCACCAGTTTCCTTGCTGATCGGAGCATCAAGGTCGTAGTAGACGGTGAATGCTCTGATTTCAAGCCTATTAACGCTGGTGTTCCACAAGGCTGCGTGCTATCACCAACACTGTTTCTCCTGCATATCAATGATATGTTGCTAACTGGCAGCATTCATTGCTATGCGGACGACAGCACTGGTGATGCCTTATATACCGGCCGTGCCAATATTTCTCGGGAAAACGTCGCCGAGTACCGGGACAAACTTGTGTCTGAAGTCGAGTCTTTGCTTAACAAAGTCTCGGATTGGGGGCGACTAAATCTAGTCCAGTTCAATCCCCAGAAGACACAAGTTTGCGCGTTTACCGCTAAAAAGAACCCCTTTGTCGTATCTCCTCAGTTTCAAGGCACTCCCCTTACTGCCTCAGCCAGTATCGGAATCCTTGGCGTCGACATATCGAATAGTGTGCAGTTTCGTGGTCACTTGGAAGGGAAGGCCAAATTGGCCTCTAAAAAGGTTGGCGTGCTCAGCAGAGCGAGACAGTATTTCATGCCGGCACATCGCTTGCAACTTTACAAAGCGCAAGTTCGGCCCCACATGGAATACTGTTCTCATCTCTGGGCCGGGGCACCCCAGTGCCAGCTCCTTCCACTTGACCGCATCCAGCGCAAAGCGGTTCGAATCGTCGACGACCGAGTTATTTCTGATCGGCTCGATACCCTGGCACTGCGTAGAGATGTTGCATCTCTTTGCGTATTTTATCGCATTTATCACGGGGAGTGCTCTGAGGAATTGTTCGGACTAATTCCAGCCGCTCAATTTCACCATCGCACATCGCGACAAAACTCGCGTTACCATCCATACCATCTGGATGATTGGCGGTCCACGACTGTGCGATTTAGAAGAAGTTTTCTCCCTCGCACGACTTCCTTGTGGAATCAATTACCACCAGCGAATTTTCCGGACCGATGCGACTTAGGAACCTTCAAGAAAAGAGCTTACACCTTTCTAAAAGGTCGGCAACGCATCTGCAATTCCCCTGGTGTTGCGGTTGTTCATGGGCGGCGGTAGTCACTTACCATCAGGTGAGCCGCATGCTCGTTTGCCCCCTATACTATAAAAAAAAAAAAAAAAAAAGATTCGACGCTTGTATTAAATATAGTGGCTAGATACGGTGCTATTATATCTGTTATAGATAAAATAACTTTAATGGAAATCCCCCATAAGTCTGCCCTTTTCTTAACATCAATAGTTTTAAAATATTTAACGATATCTTTTGGCAGTACTCTATGGAATTTAATAGTATTTGAACAAGCCTTTACATTTTGTTTAAGCAATGATTCAGCGACAGTAGAAGAAGAATTTAATGATTTATTTGTCAAAAAAGGAACATCAATGAAATGTTTCTCAAAAGCCATAGCAACTTTTTGATTAGATCGAGTTAAATTATTGTTAATATTCAATTGAAAATCCGAGTTGCGCGGTTTGACCTTGCCCGTTTCACTACATATTTATTATTTTCCAGTTCATTTTAATTTTGTTAGATGCAGTTTTAATTTTGTTACTTAAATGTAAAGCCTTAGCTGTGGAGCACACTTTTTTAAATATTTTAGAATATGTTTTTACATAATTTCTAAATATAACACTACTATTATATGATCTTTCCTTATAAAGCTCATATAACCTTCGCCTACTTTTATAAATTCCTACTGTAGCCCATTCATTAAATGATTTACGACTGTTAAAAGAGAAAGTTTTAGAAGTAAATATCCTACTAAACTCACAAGTTATAGTTTTAAATAACGTACCATACAAATAATTAGCACTTTTTTTAAATGAAAGTAATGGAAGTATTTTAATTATATTACTTCTAAACCTCTCCAAGCGATGTTCATTTATTGGAACAAACATATCTTTCTTATTTTTCTGTTTTTTGTGTATGTAAGGCAATGATACCAACTGTTCACAGTGATCTGAACTTAAATTTTGTATAATTGATTTATGCAAGAGTTTAACATCTGTAAAAATGTTATCTATACAGGTCGCACTAGGCCCAGCAATACGTGTTGGTTCTAAGAATAAATTAACAAGATAATACGATTTAAACAATGAGCTAAACTTAATACTAATGGCAGAAGTTTCAAGGAGATTGATGTTAAAGTCTCCATATATTACAACAGACTTGTTCTGTTTACTAAGTTTGAGCAAAACTTCTTCCACAATCCTTTCAAAATAGTCAGTAGTAGCACATGGAGGTCTGTAAACACTTACAGCAATGAGGTGCTCGAGCTCGACACAAGCCATTTCTACAGTTCGCTCAACAGAGAGGCTCACTATATCCTTACCACCTGGTGATTTCTGAAATTAAACATGAAATTATAATCTTTTAGCCAATGTTCAGTAATACAAAGGATATGTATGTTGTTACTATTTAAAAATAATTCAACTTCAAATTATTTGCCCATCATGCCTTATGTGTGAAACTGAAGATTATGGCAATAAGACAACATTAGAATCCGTGACAGAATTTCAGAGTGATCAAAATGAAGCAGGATCTGCCTCGCCAACTCTAAAAAATAAGTTTTTTTCGATAATAAAATAAGGTGTATTTACCAAAACATACAAAGTTTTAATAACAAACGGCATTTATTGGAAGTTTGGCTGATGAAGATAAAAATGTACAAGCTATTTGTCCATCTGAAACCTGGATCAACGCTGTGAAACTTAACCTAATCAATGTATAAGGTTATATCCTGGCATCCTATTTCGGTCGACTTAATTCAGTAGGAGGAGGTGTTTGTGTTCTAGTGAAAGATGAAGTAGATTATATTGAATAAAACGATTTAAACGCTATGTCTATAATTGAAATATGTGGCATAGCAATACCAGTTTTAAATTTATTAGTTATAAATATATACTGGTTAAATAGCAACAGAATGCCTAATGCTTTTTACAGTGTATTAGAAAAGCTTTTACAACGAATACGCAAAAAATAGATGTAGATGTGCTAAAACAAAATACTTCAACTGTAAGACTTTTAGATTTAATGCGTAGTTATAATTTCTTTCAAGATGTTCAAGAACCAACTATGGTAACAGAAACTTCAGCTTCATGCTTAGGTTTAAAACTTACAAATTTTGATGTCGAACAAGTCGTTATTAATATTGTAGAGTTGAGTATCTCTGATCAAAGGAGTTATATTTAATATACCTATAAAAGAACGAAACACATAAGTATTACGTGGATTTTAGAAAAAAGATTATATTGTGAAAAAAAAATCAAACATTTCAAATCTAAATTAAGAGAAATAGACTGTAGCAAAATAATTACCATTGATAACACAATAATGAAAATTATTACTCATTTTGTAATAAAATTAATAAACACTAAACGAAATTATAGCAAAAATTCGCATAAAAATTAGAAGCACAAATAAAAAGCCATGGCTTACAAATGGAATAAAAACATCGTGCAAAAATAAAAGACTTAAAAATTATTATCTGAAACAAAAAATCCAGTACTAAACATGTATTTTAAAAATTACTCAAAAATTCTTAAAAACTATAAATATTTCAAAAAGAACCATAATATTAAAAAAAAGTAATAAATTCGATGTGTAATGTTGTAAAGGAACAAACTAATAAGCTTATACAAAATCAAAATAACATAAAATTGAATTCCAAAATAGTATCACTGCGGACCCCGTTCAAATAGTTGATTGTTTCAATAATTTATTTTTATCAGTTGGAAATTACAATGCTAATTTTGGCTCAACAGGTGTGACCGGCCAGCCTGTCTTTGATCCAGTGAAAAAATCATGCTTTTTTTAACTCGCCACCAATCAAGAAATTATTATTTCATTATGAACGCTATACGTAATTTAAAAACAAACGTAGCCTTCGGCTATGATGAATTACCGCTTTGTCTAATTAGAAAAAGCGCCGAAGAACTAGGTCCAGTTACAGACAGTCTTGATAAATCAATCGTTAGCAGAAAGTAAAGTTCCAGACCAACTTATATTTTCAATAATTAAACTACTCCATAAAAAAGGCTCTAAAACTGACTGTAATAACTATCGCCATATTGCTATTCTTCCAACATTTCTAAAAATATTTGAATCTGTTATATATTATCCACTGTACTGTTACTGCGAAAAGTTCAATATATTAAACGACAATCAATATGGCTTTCGTATAAATAGATCAACAACCACAGTAATATACAAATATGTCAATGAAATACAAAATATATTTAATTAAAAGAAATATACGATTTTTATTTTACTGGACATAATTAAAGCTTATGATTGAGTTCGATTTGACATACATTTACGAAAATTACACGGAATATGAGTGAGAGGCCTACCTACAAATGGTTCAAGTCATACCTTACCAATCAAAAGCAGTATGTAGAGATAGAACACCATAATCTAACCAGTGGAAACGTAATTAAAGTCAGACCTAAATTTGCACCGTTCATATACTACAGGGCCGTGTAGTGGCGGTTAAGAATATCCACCACCCCAAATCTTCCTGTGGGTGTCGTAAGAGGCGACAGTGGGAAACAGGCAGGAGATGGGCAGCAGCATCTTCCTGATACAGCAAAATTACAATAAAAAACTGCCGTTGCCAAATTTGTTGGCAAATACCCCCCCCCCCCCCCCCATAATGAGAGTAATAAAGAGACGGCCCCCAATCCCCGGCGGCTCCGCTATTCCTGGCTACGGTGGCGACCGTGGTAACGGCGTGGCAGGAGGTGCTAAGAATCTCCGATGGAGGTTCGGTTGCCACCTAAGACGACTCGACCTGGCAACACGCACCCTGAGGACTGACGAAAAGATCGTGGAGCTGGAAGAAGAGATAGACAAGTTACGCTGGAATATTATAGGATTATCCGAGGTCCAAAGAGCGGGGGAGGAAACCTCGAATCCGGTAACTTGCTCTATCACCGGGAGGGCGACCATCTGTCCTCAGGAGGTATCGGATTTATCGTCCACAAGTCTCTCGTTAACAACGTTGTAAAGATTGAGTGTGTCGACGAGGGTTGCGTACCTTATACTCAGAATCACCAATTCGCATAAGTCATACAGTAAAGTATTCGCTGAAGGTCATACAGGTTTACATTCCAACCTCGGTACATACCAATCAGAAGGTGGAAAAAATGTATGAGGATATCTTTAGAGCCATGGATTCCACCAAAACTCACTATATGGTGTTAATGGGAGACTTCAATGCAAGCCTAGGCACAAGAGAGAACGGTGAGCTGAATATAGGGAAATTTGGAATAAGCCAACGGAACTCAAGGGGCCAGCAGCTGGCCGACTTCATGGAGAAAGTCTTTATGATTATCTCTTTCTTCCAGAAGTGGCCCCACAGGAAGTGGACCTGATCGAGCCACGACGGTTTGACAAAAAATGAGATTGACTTCATTATGATGACCAGACGACAACTGTTCAGTGATATCTCCGTGATCGCTGGGGTGCAAACTAGTAGCGATCGCCGGATGGTTAGAGGCACACTGAACCTAAACGTTAAGTTCGAGAGGTCTCATGTAATGAAGTCGACGTTCCGTCCCCCTCGTGCTCTATTCCAAAGTCCCGAAACCTTTCAGCTCGAGTAAGAAAACAGTTTTTCAGTGCCTAGAAGACTGCAATGAAGTGGACGAAATGAATGACAAGCTCGTGGAAACTGCCCATGCGGTCGGAGCTAAGTTCTGCAAGACCTGCCGCAGAAGAACACAAAAACTCTCCGATCACACTCTTAATCTCATTGCTGTTAGACGGGAGACAGCATACAGGCAACTGAACGGACAGATCTCCAAATTCATGTCAAAGCTGAAGACCGAGTGTGGCAGCATCGTTTCCGGGATACCTGAGATTTTGAGTGAGATTGAGAGGTTCTATGGGCAGCTGTATCTACACGTCATCGTTGGAGCCACACGCAAGTGTGAGTAACGATCCAAGAGCAATTCTTACCTGATACTATTCCGAAGACATCCCGGACGTCAGTCTGAGCGAGATTAGAATGGCTCTCCGGCACCATAAAAACGGCAGGGTCCCAGGTGAGCATGGTATTACAGTGGAGCTTTTGAAAGCGGGTGGAAAACCGGTACTTGAAGTTATTCAGAAGCTCTTTAATTCCATCCTCTATGGTGGCACTACTCCAGAGGTGTTGAGCAAAAGTGCAGTGGTCTTGTTCTTCAAGAAAGTCGACAACGCTCTGTTGTAAAACTACAGACCGATTTTCCTTCTGAGTCGCGTTTACGTGCTATTTTCGAGAGTCATTACGAATCGTCTTGCACACAGACTTGACGATTTCCAGTCTCCCGAACAAGCCGGTTTCCGAAAAGGCTTTAGTACCATAGACCACATACACACCCTTCGGCAAATTGAACAGAAGTCCGAGGAGTACAATCTGCCACTTGCCTTGGGTATGTGGACTATGAGAAAGCCTTTGATTCCGACGAAATTTGGGCGGTGCTACAGTCCCTTCAGTGGTCCCAAATTGACTCTCGGTATATCAAAGTGCTGAAGTGTTTGTACAGTAGCGCTACGATGGCTATCCGAGTAGAGAATCAGAGTATCCTATTCAAATGCAGAGAGGTGTAAGAGAGGGTGACGTTATATCCCCGAAACTCTTCACCGTTGCATTGGAAGACGTTTTCAAGCTACTGGACTGGAAAGAATGCGGTACTAACATCAATGGCGAGTATATCACTCACCTTCAATTTGCCGACGATATAGTCTTTAAGGCAGAATCGCTGGAGGACCTAAGTACTATGCTCAATGACCTCAATAGTGTCTCCCAACGGATAGGTCTTAATATGAACATGAACAAAACAAAAATCATGTTTAACGTCCATGTCACACCTATGCCGGTAGTTGTTGGGAGCACTAAGCTTGAAATTGTTGACGAGTATGTTTACCTGGGACAAATAGTCCGACTAGGTAAGTCCAACTTCGACCGAGAGGTCAATCGACGGATTCAACTCGGTTGGGCAGCGTTCGGTACATTACGACACATCTTCTCGTTACATATACTTCAAAACCTGAAAATGAAATTGTACAAACAGTGCGTGTTGCCAGTGATGACTTTTGGATCTGAGAATTGTTCCTTCACTACTGGCCGTATGAGAAAGCTCAAGGTCGCTCAATGACCTATGGAGACGTCTATGCTCGTGGCTTTTTACGTGATAAACTTAGAAATGAGGATATCCGCAGTAAAACCAGAGTAACCGACATAGCCCAACGGATTAGTAAGCTGAAGTGGAATAGGTCGGCCATATATATACATATATAGCTCGAAGAACCGACAACCGATGGGGAAGAAAGGTTCTCGAGTGGCAGCCTAGTACCGGTAGGCGAAGGGTAGGGTGACCCACCACTAGATGGAGTGACAACCTGGTAAGACATGCAGGAAGTCGATGGATGCAGGTGGCTCAGGACCGTGCTTTGTGGCATTCCTTGGGGGAGGCCTATGTTCAGCAGTGGACTTATGAAGGGCTGTAATGATGACGTACTACAAGGTAGTGTTCTCGGTTGTTTATCATTTTTAATTTATGTTAATAATTAAAGCTCCCTGTACTTTGTTCGCCGATGATCTTTCTGTAGTCATACCATTCAATAATAATTATAATAATAACAATATTGTACTAACAGAAATCTCTAAATCACAATCACAAGTTAAAAATCACAATCTCGTAATAAATTACACATAACTAAGATAATACAATTTAAGCTGTATCCAAAATACCCCCTCTCTATAAATTAGTCTTACAACGATACTTAATTAGAATGTGTTGATTCATATAAGTTGTTAGGTATAAACATAGATTCAGGTATAAGTTGGAAAGAACACGTAAAGAAAGTATCATCTAAACTTTCCCGTTTCTCGTATGCTTTAATACGAACTTAAAAAAAGTTACAGATTGAAAAACGGCCACGTGTGCATACTATGCATGGGTGCATAGCTCAAGTATGGCATTATACTGTGGGAAAACAGCACAGACGTAAATAAATTATTTATTCTACAAAAAAATGTATCCGCATAATTACAGATATAGATAACACTGACAGCTGTAAACCCTACTTCATTTCATTAAAAATATTATCAATTACACACATATTTATTTTATTTATTTATTTAGGCTTACCAACTAAACACATACAAAACATTATTATTAAACATTTGCAGTTATAAACAAAATTATACTATATATGTATTTAACTTAAAGGTATGCACAACATTTCAGCATGAAACTTAAAATTAGTTTTGAAATTAACAGATAATAAAATATGATACAAACACAAAGACTATTATGTTTTGTATTAAGACTATTATACAGGTAAAATTATAATTTGGTAGAGAGCTTAACATTGTATAATTTAAAGTTTTAATTTTCAGTTTCAGTATAGTATAGAAATATTTTCTTTTTTAAGGAACCCAGACTATCACTAAAGAGATCTATATTACATTTACCGAATATATCATTGTACTTTCTCATCATAGAACATAGAGGAGAGTTGTTACCATAATTTTTGCTATTGAAATTTACACTAAAGGGACTAAAATACACAACCTTGCTGAAACTCTGGGCACCTTCAAGTTAATTTGTGATAGGAGGGATGGATAATCAACATGACTACGAACTAGTGCAAAATAGAGAACTTTTAACGCTAAAACCGACTTAAAATCTTTGGTGTTTTTGAAAATAAAAGCTAACATTCTCAACGATTTGTGTATGTTATTGTTAATGTGGTTAGTGAATCGCATCTGAGAGTCAATAGCAATGCCTAACTCCTTCACTTCATCTACTTTCACTAAATCTACACCATTCATATTGTAACTACTATTATATTTGTTAAATTTCCGAGAGAATTTAATGTGATAGCATTTATTTGTATTGAGAGACATTTTATTTTGCCGGCACCATTCTGTAATTTTATCTATATCCTCTTGAAGTTGAATTTAGTCTGTGTTATTATTCACAATTTTGGATATCTTTAGGTCATCTGCGTATAATTCAAATTCGGAGTTACGGATACGATGCTTAATATCATCGATAAACATAATAAAAAGTAATGGGCCAAGGTGTGAGCCTTGTGGAACTCCAGACGTTGGGATAATTTCTCTAGAAACAAAACCGCTAATGACTACTCTTTGTGTTCGATCTGTGAGATATAAAGCAAACCAATCTAATAAGCATCCATGTATGCCAAATAGTGTGTGTAGTTTGTTGATTAGAACTGAATGATTTACTGTGTCAAACGCTATACTAAAGTCATTATAAATACAATTTACTGCATTCCCTGAGCTCATTCTAGTAAGTGTTCTGTCAACAAATGTACTAAGATTGGATGTAGTAGAGCGTTTTTTAAAAAATCCGTGTTGTTGATCAGCTATAATATGTTTTATATGCCAAGTCAAATAAGGACAAATTAACGATTCAAAAACTTTACCTAAAACTGGAAGAATACTAATAGGTATGTTGTTGCAGATATTACTTTTATCGTCTGATTTATGTAATGGTATAATTATTGCATCCTTCCAACGTTTCGGAAATATACCTTCAGATAATGATCTATTAAAAATAATATGTAAAGGTATCGTGAGCTGTACTGCGCATTCCTTCAGAAACAAGGGGTGAATCCCATCACTTCCAGCGCCCTTAGTAATATCTAGAGCATTTAAGCACTTCTCAATACTGTCATTATTTAAATAAAGATTCCCCATGGAGAAAGCAGACTTTGGTATTTCCATTTTGTTTATATGTAAACTAATATCAATAGGTTTATATACTAATTCAAAATTTTCTGCAAACAGGTCGGAAATTTATTATTAGCTTCTTTTTCTTCAAATTTCATATTAGACGGTATAGAACCACGTTTAATTTTTTACTTACGTTTATTTTTTATATGAGTCCAAAAGTACTTGGGGTATTTAATCACGCTGTCAACTACATTTTCAATGTATCTGTCATAACATTTTTTGATTAATGTTTTAGTCCTAACTTTTAAGATATTGTATTCAAATTTATCTAATTCATTCCTGTACTTTCTAAACTTTTGACGAGATTTTTCCTTTTCTCGTAATAGTTTTAAGAGGTTTATTGTATACCATGGAGGATATGATTATTTGTTTTGTATGCGACATGGAACAAATTCAGTGATAACTTTTTTTATAATAGAGTAAAACTTCGATACATCTTTATCAACAGTCGAACAGTTTTGGAACTCCGAAGTCCAGTTGAGGTCGGATAAATGGGCGCGTATACTATCATAATTCGCAAAAAAAACTTAAATTTAGGAGTTTGTCTTAGAGAGAGCATTTTTGCTTTACATAAAACTAAGTCTACTTCAATTGGGGGATGATAGTTGTCTATTCGAGAAATTATTCTGTTTGATTTTTAACGGAAATATCACAGATTGTGTTACTCAGCACGAGGTCGAGAATTTTGCCCTGGTGATTAGAGATCTGACTGTATTGCTTTAGATCATAACTAGACAAAAAGTCTACGAATTCATAACCGAAGATATTATCGAAATTGCTGGGTTTAAGCGATGAATCTGCATTAGACACATATATAGGTATATACCAGAAGTATGCACATTTGTTAAAAATAATATGCACCTTTTTTCAATATACTCCCGGGCTCACATTTGACGTCCTAATAATAAATTAGCTCCACCTATCACAAAATTACAAAGAGTGAAATCAGGACCCTATGGTATGTGTGTAAAAATGTATAATATAGTCCCTAAATTTTACAAAAAGAAAAATAATTAAATGAATTTCAAAGAGAGCTTAAAAAAATTCTATTCGTTGTCAGAGTTTTGGTGAAAAACAATAATTGTTTAATTTAATATATCGTTTTATTATCATTGTATTAACAAATATTAGTAATTTTTATTAAATGTATAAGTAATGCCGGCAACGCATATGCAATTCCCCTGGTTCCCCTTTTGTTACATTTGTTCATGGGTGGCGGTAGTTACTTACCATCAAGTGAGCCGCATGCTCGTTTGCCCCCTCTCCTATAAAAACAAGTTAAGTTGATATATAATGTATAATCCCCTATAA
This sequence comes from Parnassius glacialis, assembly GCA_033319125.1. NCBI lineage: Eukaryota > Metazoa > Arthropoda > Insecta > Lepidoptera > Papilionidae > Parnassius > Parnassius glacialis. The sequence continues at coordinate 38,835,659 of JAVANC010000018.1, forward strand.
GGTGTTTGGCTCCATTATATCCAACAAAAGAAATATTTGAACCACATGAACGCAATAAAATGTTTCAGTTTGAGTTTGAGTTTAGCCGCCGTGATCGAAATTCGTTCAGTAGGATATTATTATTTTATAACATAATTAGAGTGCATTAATTTAATTGGTTTGAGTGCTTTAGTGGTTTATTCTAAATATCATGTGTTTATTATATGATCACTTAATTCTACCCGGCTTAACGGTACATATTAGGTAACATATCAACAATATGATTTTTGAAAATTGAAGGTACCTTTCGCATGAAATTAGTTTTATTTCTCCTTTTCTAATAAATACGTACTACGTTCAGTTACTTCAATTTCCCATTTTTACGTATCGATATATAAATAGTACTACCTCGTACTATAAAATATTTTTAATAATATAGGAATGACCAGAAAATTCTCATGCTAACAATATATGGATGGATTATAAGCCAAATGTAATAAAGCCTTAATTCTATATTCTGATATTATTTTGCGAATTGAAGTATTCTGTGAGGACTAACGCAGATGGAGAATTCCAATAACACGCTATGCGTCTCAGATTTATTTGAATGACGCACGAGCTCATCCGGAAAAAGAATATTTTCTAAGTTGTATATTGTATATTGTCTGAGACACCTTCAGCTAGAGAGATACGCGTTAAAAATACCTAATACGTGGCAAATTAGAAGTGTGAATGAAATGAGTGTGTGCGCCCTCGACCTGCTAGAGTAGATGAGCGAAGATGGTGGGCTCGAATATGGGAATCCATTATCTTTTTAAATGAGGTCTAATTCGTCATTATGAAGACCTGTCAAATACGAGATCTTGGTCTTAATATGAACCTAAAATATTTAACCATTTACGGTCAATGTTTGTAGTAAGAATATAACCTGAAACTAATTATATTATAAATATTGTAATCTTATATTTAACTGTTATTTATTATACCCACAATATAAAAGGCTCATTCATTCAAAAAAAATTAGTCATTATTTCGCATCCGTGGCTTTCACTTCATGCCCTGTAACATTACAAAACGTTCGAGCAAGAGTGGTCTCTCATTTATCCTCTCGGAATCTTACACAACCTGTGTCTATTTTCTACCATACAGTTACGGACGTAGGTTTGAACGTATTTGCTCTCTTATCAGTTGTCAAATCGCTCCCGGAAGTTTCTTCGGTCACTAAAGTGAAGTAAGCCGATAGGGTATCGATTGTCTTACTAGTTAACTCGGGCGAATGTGTTCCCTAGAAGCTCATTAAATACGAGTAGAACAATTCACTCAAGAACTCCCAAAACAATGTAACTACGTTTCGTTCTTGCGCAAATTCTTGGCCTTGAGTTTGACCTCGAAATTCAGAGTTTGATGTCAGTCCATAGAAACTTTAGAAGTGTGTGAAGTCTTTTGAAAGTGTGGTGAACTTTTTTTGAATGAGAGTAGAAATACTGCCCAGTACTTATACAAAAACTAAATTTAAATAATTTTGTAAGACATCGGTCTCTAAATTTTAAATTTCTTTAACTGAAATGTGTAATTCGCTATAATATATACCGTATATGACCTTTTTAGTTGAATTTTATGTTACTCAAGCGACGAAATAGGTGATAAATTTAAATTAGTACAGACATTTTTATCTACGATACAGATATTCATTAATCAGTTAATTAACCATCTAGGGTATTTTTTATTTTACAAAATGAAATTTATACCTGTCTACGTTTATTGTTATTTATATATTTTAAATTAAGCCGAATAAACTATAATTAAACAATAACAGCATCCATATAAATAAACAATTTAATTAACATAACAATTTAATTTTAATATAAGGTAAAAGTGTTTAGATTGAAATGTCTGTTAAGTGTCTGTCTTTATAACGTGAGTGTCTTCAAAGCAACATTATTTTAGTTTTGTTAGGCTAAACCAGCGTCGTGTACCATCTTAGGCGATGTCACCACTTACCAGTAGTTAAACTAACTTATAATTAGTTGAAAATAAAGATTTATTTATATTTACACTACACTTTGTTTGCACTACATTTCTGCCTAAAAATCCGTCTGGATATATAGGAAAGGAAGTCACTACACGATCATAAAATGAGAATGCACACGCTGGTCACAAGATTCAGTCAGAAAAGATCCAACATTTAAAGGCCTTCTACACGGTCGGGACCAACCATCAACCGTCGTGACCTTGGTCGAGTTGATGTGAAAATGGACAGTGTAGACATCGATTGTCTTACCAATATTTTGGTTGATGTCCGACGGCCTTGGTCGCGAGTGCATCACTCACGACACGTCGGATCCGTGGTTGATGCCGACCGTGTGGAAAGCTGTCGGCCGACGAGTCGACGAGAGCGCCAGAAGGCAGACGCCTCAGTGTGTTCTAAATCTAATGATACGAATATAATAATATACGAAGGACCGGCTAGTGCAATAAGTGAATTTGTAATTATTAAAAAGGATTAATAAATGTCATTGTAATACACTACCTTGATTGTTTTCTTTAAAGTATTTTATCACCCACCAAGTTTCAGGTATAATTTTTGAAAGCAATTGAAATGATGTAACTGTACTAAATCTCAGATCTTTATAACTTCTTCCCGTAGCCAAAAATCTTAATGTAGCTATTAATCGTTCTTCAGCAGACACGGCTTGACGCATAATGTATTTTTTTTTTGTAATCATTGTAAGCACCATCTCAAGTAATTCATTAGAAGTATCTTGATCCATTCTTAGAAAATTCCGAAAGTCTTCAGAATCAAAAATCCATAAATTATTGAGATGGTTTAAAGTTATGCGCTCTTTGAGCCACAATTTCATCCATTTTCTTTTTTTTTCATCTTCGCTCAAGCATAGAAACGTTAACGCTAAACCGATTTTTGTTGTTTAGAAAAGCAAGGAGCCATATTTAAAAGTAACTAACTTACGTCTTTACGCTTTGAATACCGGAGAGAACTGACAAGTTGAGTCAACCACCAGACCGTGTAGAACGAATAAAAAATCGGTTGACCCTACCAAGGTCACGACGGTTGGTAGTTGGATCCGACGGTGTAGAAGGCCTTTTATATACATTATACAACATTGTTTTTGTTGATCGAGGTAATTCAAGAAGTGTCAGTCACAAGTTCGTTTCCACTGTTTCACTTATTTTATTGTGTGTTCCATAAATAACTATTTCGTCGTATAATTTATAAATTTAAAAAAAGTGTACAAAGTAATATCTGGAATTATTTTAAATTATATGAAAGTGATTTGAGATAAGTCCGGATGTAATATTTTATATGTAACATATATTTTTTTTCGAAAACCATTTTTTTTGTATGGGACACTGGTCAGTTATAATTTACTAGCGTTACAAGGTGCGCGACATGACCTAGTTCAAGCATTTTATAATTGCAATTAAATATTTTATTTGATAGCAATGGATGGAAAAATTGGCATAATTAATGGAGTACTTTTATCTGTCGGCATATTATGTATGATGTAGAGCGAAGTTTTATCCACTTTCCCTCCCCCTCCCGGTTGAGCAGTTCTCGCAGTTCTCACCGGGCAGCTAAGGTTTATGTGTCGTTCGCGCGCCCAGCCAAGTACTGAATTATTTTAATTTTACATTATTACAATTGATATAAAGAACAAAGTTTATCTTCATAAAATTGTCCTGATGACGAAGTAACTTTCGTTCGTAAGGATAAATCATCATCATCATCATCATTATCATTACAGCCCTTCACAAGTCCACTGCTGAACATAGGCCACCCCCAAAGAATGCCACAAAGCACGGTCCTGAGCCACCTGCATCCATCGACTTCCTGCATATCTTACCAGATCGTTACTCCATCTAGTGGGGGGACGCCCTATACTTCGCCTGCAGGTACGAGGCTGCCACTCGAGAACCTTTCTTCCCCATCGTATGTCGGTTCTTCGAGCTATATGGCCGGCCCTTTGCCACTTCAGCTAACTAATCCGTTGGGCTATGTCGGTCACTCTGGTTCTACTGCGGATATCCTCATTTCTGAGTTTATCAAGCAGAGCTTTGTATTGTCCATGTTCGTCTTAAGACCTATACGTTGGGAGACACTATTGAGGTCATTGAGCATAGTGCTTAGGTCCTCCAGCGATTCTACCATAAGGGCTATATCATCGGCAAATCGAAGGTGAGTGATGTACTCGCCATTGATGTTGATACCGTATCCTTTCCAGTCCAGAAGCTTGAAAACGTCTTCCAATGCAGCGGTGAAGAGTTTCGGGGATATAACATCACACTGTCTTACACCTCTCTGCAATTGGATAGGTTTCGTACTCTGGTTCTGTACTCGGATAGCCATTGTACAAGCACTTCAACACGTCGATATACCGACAGTCAACTTGGCACCGCTGAAGGAACTACAGCACCGCCCAAATTTCGACGGAATCAAAGGCTTTCTCATAGTCCACATACGCCAGACATAGTGGCAAATTGTACTCCTCGGACTTCTGTACAATTTGCAGAAGGGCATGTATGTGGTCTATGGTGCTAAAGCCTTTTCGGAAACCGGCTTGTTCGGGAGGCTGGAAGTCGTCAAGTCTGCGCGCGAGACGATTCCTAATGACTCTCGAAAACAGCACATAGACGCGGCTCAGAAGGGAAATCGGTCTGTAGTTCTTCAAGAGAGCGTTGTCGCCTTTCTTGAAGAACAAGACCACCGCACTTCTGCTCCACGCCTCCGGTGTAATGCCACCATGGAGGACGGAATTAAAGAGCTTCTGAAGGACTTCAAGTACCGATCTTCCACCCGCTTTCAGAAGCTCCGCTGTAATTCCATCCTCGCCTGGGGCCTTGCCGTTTTTAAGGTGCTGGAGAGCCATTCTAATCTCGCTCAGACTGACGTCCGGGATATCTTCGGAATAGTGTCGAACACGACTCACACTTGCATGTGGCTCCAACGATGACGTACAGCTGCCCATAGAACCTCTCAATCTCACTCAAAATCTCAGGTTCCCCGGAAACGATGCTGCCACATTCGGTCTTCAGCTTTGACAGTTGGCTCTTTCTGGCAGACAGATCTCTGGCAAAGACTTTGGAGCCTTGGTTCCGCTCAATCGCTTCTTCAATACGAGCTGTATTGAAGTTGCGTAAGTCTCGCCGCATGCATTTGGAGATCTGTCTGTTCAGTTGCCTGTATGCTGTCAAATCTGTTGAAGAATGTAGCCTCATCTCCCGTCTAACAGCCATGATATTAAGAGTGTGATCGGAGAGTTTTTGTGTTCTTCTGCGGCGGGTCTTGCAGTAAAACAGTTGTAGAGCCACGCGGCAGCTTTTGCTTTCGCACGGATGGGCCGGCTCGAACCGAGGTGGTACCACGACCTCACAAAAAACCAGCGTGAAGAAGAGGTTTACCTCTGCGTTTCTTTTGGTGAGTGCAGGTGGCCGGAGGCCCTTTTTACTGGAAATGAGGCATTCCATCTTAGTCCTCACGGGTGACAACGCATCTGCATTTTGATTCGCAAATGAGGATAGATGTAGATGTCTATGGGCCACAGCAACCACTTAACATCAGGTGAACTGTGTGCTCCTTTGTTACCCATATCCTATAAAAAAAGAAAAAAAAACTTAGCTCCGACCGCATGGACATTTTCTACGAGTTTGTCATTCAAATCGTCCACTTCATTGCAGTCTTCTAGGCACTGAAAACGGTTTTGTAACTCGAGCTGAAAGGTTTCGGGACCATGGTTTAGAGCACGAGGGGGACGGAGCGTTGACTTCATTAGACGAGGCCTCTCCAACTTAACGTTTAGGTCCAGTGTGCCTCTAACCATTCGGTGATCGCTGCCGGTTTTCACCCTCGCGATCACTGAGACATCACTGAACAGTTGTCGTCTGGTCGTCATAATGAAGTCAATCTCATTTTTTGTCGAACCGTCGGGGCTGGACCAGGTCCACTTCCTGTGGGGCCGCTTCTGGAAAAAGAGTTCATCATCAAGAGTCCCTCTTTTTCCATGAAGTCGGCCAGCTGCTGGCCTCTTCGGTTCCGTTGCCCTATTCCAAATTTCCACACTTTCAGCTCACCGTTCTCTCTTGTGCCTAGTTTTGGATTGAAGTCTCCCATTAACACCGTATATTGGGTTTTGGAGGAATGCATGGCTTTAGAGATATCCTAATACATTTCCCCCATCTCCTCATTTGGGTGTGCCGAGGTTGGTGCGTACACCTGTATGACCTTCAGCGAATACCGTTTGGTGATTCTTAGTATAAGGTCCTCAACCCTCGTCGACACACTCACAATCTTTACAACGTAGTTAACGAGAGACTTGTGGACGATAAATCCGACACCTCCTTGGGACAGATGGTCACGCTCCTGGTAATAGAGCAAGTTGCCGGATTCGAGGATTAACGTGTCCTCCTCCTGTCTTCGGACTTTGGATAATCCTATAATATGCCAGCGTAACTTGTCTATCTCTTCTTCCAGCTCTACAATCTTCTCATCAGTCCTCAGGGTGTGTGCGTTGTATGTTGCCAGGTCGAGTCATCGTAGGTGACAACCGAACGTCCACCGGAGATTCTTAGCACCCCCTGGATAAAATATATATAATAGATAAGGATAAATAGGCAATGCCTAATAATAACGGTCATAAATCACTCTATTAATATTCAATATTTTTTGTCATTAAATACCTAATTATGGCTTATGTACTCGTATAAGAAATAGACATATGATATCGCGGACTTGTTTTTAGACGGAGTAAAGATCTATATTTTTCTATAACATTGTATTTACGTATCCCTGACGATAATACCAGCGTACGCGGATAAATCATTTTGGGAGTGCTTTTTCTTCTGACTTGCTTAACAAATATTCATATTTTAGGCTAGCTGAGTGATATAGCTTAATGCTAGATAGCCTATACTATTGCACATGAATCTGGCTATAATATACAAAAAGAATTTTTCAAATCGGACTGGTATTTCCAGAGATTAGCGCGTTTAAACAAACAAAAAAACTCTTCCGCTTTATTATATTAGTATAGATTAAAAATACTATTATTTACGTGTAAAAATGCGATTGTGTCAATTTCATATTTCCCTTCACATTTTCATATTTCCCTCCTCATTGAGGGCATGCACGACTTTTTATGCCACCAGGGCGGCGCCACTTTACGGTAAGATAAAATATTTGACAGATATCATAGCGGAGACGATAATATCTTAGAAAAATGTAAACTTTAATGTTTCTTTCAGTATTAAAAGTAGAAAAAAAAGAAAGAGTTATAAAGTGCAAAAAATTTAAAATCAAACCACTGAGGCATTGTGTTGTGTATTAAAATAATACTCTAGATAATGATAAACTATTATTTAAAACTAATTTTTCTCAGTCAGCTGACATTGTGTAAAGAAAACTTTACCCCAGTCACAACTCTGGTGAGTGGAAGATTACTAGCCCTCATTGAAATGATATCGTGTTTCAATGAAAAATTGAAGACGTTACGCGCGATAATTTATACGATTTCAAATGTCGCCTAAATATAGGACGAATGGTTTAAAAGCCTAAAGGAACCGTGTGCCTCTCGTATAACAAATGTCAGCACTAATTTTGAGATAGGAAAAAGAAGTGGTTGGGCTTTGACCGTTGATAATTATGGAAAATCTCTCTTACGGTTAGAAACGTGCAAGCGGTGAAAATTTATTTGAACGTAATAGGCGATTTATGTATAAAGAGATTCACAAATTGCAGACCGAATATAGGGCTCCGCAGGCTACTGTTTTACCAAGATATCGTGCCTGCGCACTCAGCGCTCAAAAGGAGTAGACTTCCTGGATAGCATTAGATTTTTGAATCACTCTTATTACAGTCCACAGTCTAATTTGGCACCGTCTTCTTTTTTTATTTCATAAAATAAAGAATTAACTGAACGGGATTCAGCTTTAATCGCCGGGAACCGATCGTTATCATAGTAGCGTTCAAGCCGGCCGTTGAAGAGGTCACTGAAGCGGACTTGAAAAAGTGTTTCGAAAATTGATTGAACCTTTGTATAAACACTTTTGAAGAGTTCTTTAAAAGTTTTAATAATAAAAACTTTAACAATAGAAGGAACTTTTATAATTTCGCTAAACTTTATGAATGGGCCACGTGTTGTAAGCCATTAGGTCAATTAATGAACTCTTACTAACGAAATATATAACGAATATATAATTTTAAACAGTGGTAGAGCCAGGCGGCAGCTTTTGCTGTCGCATGGATGGGCCGACTCGAACCGGGGTGGTACCACGACCTCACAGAATACCAGCGTGAAGTAGAGGTTTACCTCTGCGTTTCGCTTGGTGAGTGCACCTGCACTCACCAAGCGAAACGCAGAGGCTCCCACCTGGCCGGAGGCCCTTTTTACTGGAAATGAGGCATTCCATCCTAGTCCTCACGGGTGAAAACGCATCTGCATTTTGATCTGTAACAGAGGATAGATGTAGATGTCAATGGGCCGCAGCAACCACTTACCATCAGGTGGACTGTGTGCTCGTTTTTCACCCTTATACTATAAAAAAAGGCATTATAATTAATTTCGGTTTGAGGACGTAAGTCCGTAGAGATTTTTTTTAATAAAACGAGCATGCGGCTCACCTGATGGTAAGTAACTACCGCCGCCCATGAACAACAGCAACACCAGGGGAATTGCAGATGCGTTGCCGGCCTTCAAGAAAGGTTTAAGCTCTTTTCTTGAAGGTCCCTAAGTCGTATCGGTCCGGAAAAATCGCCGCAGGTAAACAATTCCACAGAGAACTTGTACGAGGAAGAACACTCCTAGAAAAACGCACAATTGTGGACCGCCAAGCATCCAGATGGTGAGGATGGTATCGTGAATTTTGACGCGATGTGCGTTCGTGATATTTGGCGGCTGGAATTAATCCGAACAATTCCTCAGAGCACTCCCCGTGGTAGATTCGATAGAAAATGCAAAGGGATGCAATATCCCTCCGCAGCGCCAGTGTATCAAGCCGTTCAGTAAGACCTCGGTCATCGACGATTCGAGCCGCTCTGCGCTGGATGCGGTCAAGTGGAAGGAGCTGGCACTAGGGTGCCCCTTCCCAGAGCTGAGAACAGTATTCCATGTGAGGCCGAACTTGCGCTTTGTAAAGTTGCAAGCGATATGCCGGCATGAAATACTGCAGTATTTTCTTTTATATTAATATTATATTCTATTATATATTATTCTATTCTTATTATAGTATATTCATTTTAGATGCCAATTTGGCCTTCCCTTTCAAGTGACCACGAAACTGCAACTATTCCATATTATGTCAACGCCGAGGCTACCGATGCCAGCTGAGGCAGCAAAGGGAGTGCCTTAAAAATGAGGAGATACGACAAAGGGGTTTTTTAGCGGTAAACTCGAAAAATTGTGTCTTCTGGGGATTGAACTGGACTAGATTCAGTCGCTCCCAATCCGAGATTTTGTTCAGCAAAGACTCGATTCTTTAAAACTTTTTAAACTCGACTTCAGAGACAAGTTTGTTACGGTAATCGGCGACGTTTTCCCGAGAAATATTGGCATGGCCGGTATATAAGGCATCACCAGTGCTGTCATCTGCATAGCAATGAATGTTACCAGTTTGCAACATATCATTGATATGCAGAAGAAACAGCGTTGGTGATAGCACATAGCCTTGTGGAACACCAGCGTTAATAGGCTTGTAGTCGGAGCATGCACCGTCTACTACATCCTTGATGCTCCGATCAGCAAGGAAATTGGTAAACCAATTGCACAATTTCTCGGGAAGCCCATAGGAAGGGAGGGTCGAAAGAAGCGCTTTATGCCAAACCCGATCGAAGGCCTTCGCAATGTCCAAACTAACGGCCAACGCCTCCCACTTGGACTCTACTGCCTCCGACTATCTATGGGTCAGGTAAACCAGAAGATCACCAGCTGATCGACCCCGATGAAAACCGTATTGGCGGTCACTAATCAGCTGGTGATTCTCAAGGTACCGCATGAGCTGGCAGTTAATAATCGATTCCATTATTTTGGAGAACAAGGAGGTGATGGCGATAGGCCTATAGTTGGATAGGGTCGCCTTTTTTAGGGACCGGGTAGACAAAAGCTGTCTTACATGAATTCTGGACTATGCCTTGGGAGTAGGAGTACCGGAAAAGACGCGTTAGGACCGGTGCCAACTCTGGAGCACACGTCCTCAGCACAAATGGGGGGATTCCATCAGGCCCACTCGACTTGCTGACGTCCAGGGAGAAGAGTGCTTTGTGAACCGAGCGCTGTGTAAATCGCACATCCGGCATGGGGCACTCATATCGCGGGATGGTCGGAGGTGTGTTCCCACCGTCTTCTAGAGTCGAGTTGGATGCAAAGAAAGAGCTTAACAGATCGACTTTCTCCTTTCAGCATGGGCCAGTGAGTCGTCCTCTCTGTGCAGAGATGGAAGAGATATCTGACAGAAGTTCCCTTGGACAATCTTGGTGAGAGACCAGAATACACGGGTTCCCGAAGGAAGGCGAACTAGCTTCTCGCCAATTCTGCCCATGTGCTCAGACCTTGCCTTGGCAATGACGATTTTGAAGGACCTGGAGGTGGAATTATACTTCTTTTTTAGGAGCGCTGGTCTTTACATCCCGAGACGTTGATGCGTCAGCCCAGGCCCGGTAGCACACCTGCTTATAGCGTGATGCTAATTTACATGAGCGACCAAACCATAGCTGGGATCTACCTCCGATGGGCACCACAGAGGATGGAATAAAAGGTTCCATACCCTGAAATACTACATCAGCAACAGAATCGGCAACAGCGCTGGGATCTTCCGGTGAGAAGCAAACCCGCCCCCATGGGTAGGATGCAAAGAAAGACCGCATTCCGTCCCGATCCGCCGACCTGTAATGCCAAACACGGCGGCAACTTGCAGAACGCAAGAGAACCGCGACGACTGCGTGAGTGACACCACACTCCGGATCAAACAATGGTACGAAGATCCAAGAAGGGTATCGATGGATACCTGATATCCGTCCGGGTAAGAGATCAGCAGAAGGTCCAACGGGGAAGGTGTATGATCCTCCACATCTGGAATCCGCGTAGGCGATGTAACCAGTTGTGTCAGACTATATGCCAAAGCAAAGTCATAAGCCGGAAGCTTTACTGGAAATGAGGCATTCCATCTTAGTCCTCACGGGTGATAACGCATCTGCATTTTAATTCGCAAGCGAGGATAGATGTAGATGTCTATGGGCCACAGCAACCACTTACCATCAGGTGGACTGTGTGCTCGTTTGTCACCCTTATCCTATAAAAAAAAGCAGATCTCCCCGCATGATTGGTTGAACGTGAACAGAGACATTCGGCGTGGTGGGCGTTAAAATCGCTAAGAATCACGATCTCTGCGGATGGGATTTGCTGTAGCAAGGAATCTGTAGCCCTTTGGACATGGTCGATGAGTCGGTCTGTTTCGGCATTACCGCTATGGGACCTATAGACGCACCCCTAGACGCGGGGATAGACGTCGCTGTCTACGCGCAGCCATAGGATGGACAGGTCCGTACCTTCAATACTGCCGAGGCGTCTAAAACAGATGTCCTCTCTGACGTATACGCAAACTCCAGCCCGGGGCACAAAGGAGTGTTCTAATTTGTACCCCGGGTAGGAGAGATATGAGGTATCAGCCGGAGAGGACACCCGAGCCTCTGTTAAAAAGAGCAAGGCCGGCTTCGGCGTCTCTACATGGTAATGGACAGCGTTAAGGTTGGAATGAAGTCAGCGTGACAGAGGTCGCCTTGGTCTTATTACTCCGCTAGCCTCGAGCAGTATTAGTCGCAAGCGGAAGTTTGACCCCCCCCCCCCCCCCCGCTTCTTTCGAACCACCCACAAAACCTTTTAGATCTGCACTTATAATTTTACACTTATAATTTTGCATACCTTAAAAGGGTTCTGTGAATACCTAGATTTTTTTTGTTTACACTTAAGTAGTATAGTTCTTGAGTTTATAAGATCTAAATAATGCCACTTTTATCACTCCCTAAGTCACTCAGGCCACTTTTAGGTTATTTTAAAACTTGACATTTGGCATCAAGATATAGATAGCCATAGATCATAAGGCTTGTACAAAAAAAATCCGAAAACAAGAATTTATCGATATTCAGTGTCGAAAAAGTTTCGATAAAGTTATTGGTTCTAAATATATACTCAAACCTATTCGCACGAATAACAATAACTTGGTTAAATTAATTTTTAAGCTCTTGAATTAAAAAATAAAACGGTGAAATGTAAACGCAAGAAAAATTATTGAAGCTCCTGGATTTATTTAGATTTATAAAAGGAGAAAACTTTAGATTTCCCACCAAAAAAAAATTCGGTGTAAACGAAGTTCGGGTTTGCCTACCATATTTGGCCTTTTTCACAATTATATTTTTGCTGGGATTAATTATTTATTGAAAAAGAAAGTTTCTTGAAGTTATTAACGTTTTTTTCAATGACATTAGTAAACGAGCTCAATTCTCAGTAAAAAACTTAGAAACTTCCATCGTGAATTTTTTAGTTTCCATAGAAAGAAATACTAATTAAATTATAATGTCCTACAGACTGAATTTTGGTCTCAGCTACCAGTCTCAACGGAAACTAGCGCATCTACGCAGTACAGGATTATAGAGCACGAATATGTGTGTGCAAGCACAGGTGAACACACTATTCGCTTACTCTCATAGTCCGATGAGACGGCAACCCGACACCAACGGAGAAGTATCAACTACCAGACTAACTGCTATACGTAAAAAAGTACCGCGTAAAAGTAAAAGTAAAAGTAAGAGCCAGAGTCACTTGACTCTGGCTCTTACTAAGAATTGTTTGAAAGAAAAATCCAATAACTGATTTTGGCCCGACCCGGTGTTCAAATTACTAAATTCAAATATATTTTGTTAAGGCTGCACTAATGATTTTATGAGAAACAATCGCTCATTTTATGGCCTCAAGACATGTGGTCGTGTTCATGACAAGGGACGATTCAATTATGATCCTGTTAACGCAACGTATGGCGTCATTATTTGTATTTTAAAACTGTGCTGTGTATGTGTGGGGGGCAACTTAACACACTTTTTAAAGGGTAGTACTTCCTTGTACTTCCTTGAAATAGGTGAAGACTAACGCTTCGTAGTAATATTGTCGTATACATATATAAGCATAATAATATTTTTATATATATCACAATCTTGTTCCTTATAGACTGTAAGAAGATAATTGCAATATGGCATAGTTATAATATTCAATAACTGTATTTTACGGATATGAGGCTAAAATTAGAATTTCACACAAAAGACGGATTGTGAATTTTTTTTCCTCCAAAAAAACAGCTGAGTAAAATCTGAAAAATATCATCAATGTGGGTCATTTGCAAGATCCTGTATGATAAACGGAAAAGTTCATCGCAATTTATCTACTCAGGGAAGGCAGTCAACATTGTTCCAGTACGCAAATTGGGTCATCGTTCATTACAGCTTCTTAGAAGATTTATGCCCCAATACTCCGCCGCTCAATTTTAAAATGCCATTAAGTCTCGTGCTGTCTCTAACACTTTAAGTCAAAGTGACTGTGATCACGCGACTTACCGACATCTTGACATTGAGTAGCGCTTGAGTATTTGGCCATTGACATAATAATATCTACAGAGATATTCGGAAATATATACACGGATTCAGTACCACTATTTCTTCTTATTAACACTTTGAAAGCATCGCTGACTGGGCACAATATTTTTCCATTGGAGGGGAGATCAACACATTATTTAATAATCAATTAAATAAAATACACCGTGTAGGAACGGCGTAAGAGGATCAACTACCCCACATCATTCCGTAGAAGTCACTAGAGGCGGCAGGAGGAAATGATTTTTTAAGGGATAGGGTGACAAACGAGCACACAAGCCACCTGATGGTAAGCGGTTGCTGTGACCCATAGACATCTAAATCTATCCTCAATAAAGAATCAAAATGCACATGCGTTTTCATCCGTGAGGACTAAGATAGAATGCCTCTTTTTCAGTAAAATTGGTCTCCGGTTCTCTACACTCACCATACGAAACACATCACTGTTAAGCTGCTATTTTACGCTGGAATTCTGTGAGTAAGTGGTCCTTCCCCGGTTAAGCCGACCCATTCGTGCTGCAACTATACTACTAATATAGCTGCAGTATGGCTTTACCACGTACAATGAAAATCAAATGAGATTGGCAGCGAGATGCTGCTTTGATAACAACGCAAATAAACAAAAAAATGCAGTTGCTAACACGCCTGCCAAGGTAGCAACTATAACAAACATAATAATAATAATTATTTATTTATTTCTCACCACAAACGACATGGACATTGCATACATTAGTGTTACATCTCTATTAAACAATATTATGTCATTCCTGGGAGACTGGTGCCCGTGTAGGTTCAAAGACCCGTATTACAGGTCACCAGGAATTTGCTAGGCACTTAGTATAATATACAGAGATAACTGAAAGTTATATTATATAGAGCGAATTAACAGTTTGGCTATATAGAAATAAATAAAATAAAAACTATGTAATTATGTACGTATGCATGTGAGTGTGTGACTGTTAGTATATCTGTGTATATGTTTGTGTGTATTTATGATATTATTTGGAGTAACTGTTCAGTGTCTGTGTATGATAGAGTCTGAAGATATCCCACGAGTCTATTTTTACATGACCATTTGATGACTTCATAAATAGACAATTTTCGGTGTAATTTATTATACAAATACGGTCCCAAAAACGTGAAGAATTTCCTTGCAAAAGACGTGTTGCATGGCACTGATCGAGCTACAAGATGATTACGGCGATGTTCTTTTTGAGTTACTTTTGTAATTGTGTGTTGTCTTAAGACTATATGGAGTATGAATAACTGTCGAACTGTAAGAACTTCGCAAATTTTATACAGATCTAAAATTGGATATAGGTAAGGTTTAAAATGTATAACTTTTAAAAGTGACCTTTGCGCACGTTCTAGTTCAATAACATGTGTTTTGGCGGCTCCGCCCCAGACTTCAATTCCGTATGTCAATAAAGATTGGCACAAGGCATAATAAGCCAATTTTAGGACTTCTCTATTAGCAACATGTCTCAGTTTTTTAAATATAAAAATTAATTTACGCACTTGTTACGCAGCCCTAATCCAGGCAATCTGCTGCGTTGCATCGGCTTACGACAATCACGAGGCGCCGTGTCAGCATAACGTGTCTAGTGTCTTACATTACCTGGTTCTAATATTTTACCGTGTGAAATCATTCTAGATTCAAACATCGAATTAGAGTCACCTCACTTAGTTATAAGAATTAATTGCAATTATTACTTTAAATTAAATATATTTTAAATAAAGATTGCTTTTTTTTACAATCTCTGGCTGGAGCCCACATAATTGGCGCAGTCGGTAGGATCTTCTAAAGTAGAGTCAGTTATTCAAGAGTGACCAAGAAGATACAGAATCTACGGGAGCACCAGTCCAGAGGCGAATCCAGGCATCGATTCCGCAAAAAGAAGTAGTGCTTGAATCTTTCAATCCTTACCCTTCCTAGTTCCGTAATTATTTTTTTTTTACTCTATCCTAATTTTATATACATTTTTTATCCTATTGTATTTTACTGTGTTTTACATATAACTGTGTTAGGATAAAGCTTCCAAAATTTTCCATCCAAGAGGAACACGGAACGTTAGGTTAGATAGTAGTAGGACTTCTAAGCTTAGTATTATAGACAAGAACAGAGGTTTGGAAACCGATAGTATGGCACAATCAAATGAAATAGACCTAGTTTATAAGTCACTTAGAGTTTTGCCCGAATTTGACGGTAACCCGTACATCCTTACGCGCTTTATTAACCTGTGCGATCAACTTGTGTTAGCTCACGTAAGAAATGAGCCCGGATACGAACTAGCCAATCTTTCTCTCATTAACGGGATTTTAAATAAAATAACTGAGCCCGCGGCTAGGCTAATAAATTCAAATGGAATACCCGAAACCTGGGCCGGCATCAAAAGCGCTCTTTTAAATAACTTCGCCGACCATCGCGACGAAACTGCATTATACAGCGATTTATCATTGCAAACCCAAGGGTCTAGTACCCCGCAAGAATTGTACGAGCGAGTTCAAAGTTTATTTAGTACAATAATGACCTATGTCACTTTACATGAAACTATTAGTACGACAATTGAAGCTAAGCGCGCACTCTATAAAAAACTGACCTTGCAAGCTTATTTACGTGGATTAAAAGACCCCCTAGGGTCTAGAATAAGATGTATGCGTCCCGAAAGTATGGAGAAAGCACTTGAATTCGTACAGGAGGAATTAAACACCCTTTACCTCCAACAACGAAATGAAGGCAGTCAGAACAAGAAGGAATGGACTCAACCTTCACATAGCCTACCATTAAATAATTTCCTTCCAAAACCTACCACGTTTAACATGCCGCCGCTACCTAGACCACAATGTAATAGTATGCTGAACTCGTTTAGACAGCCACCTATGCAACCGCATGCTGCACAGGGTTGGAGACCTAATCTACCACCCCAGATGCATCAACCACGCGGTCCCACTCGTACGCAACAGATGATGCGTGCTCCTCCACCAAATTATAACCCCCTGAGCAATGTATTTAAGCTTCCTAACAGATCTCAACAACCACAGGGCTTCAACTTAAATAATAACATGCGCCCTTCTCCTATGAGCGGTGTCACTCCGTTTGTTTCAAAACCCTTACCACCGACTGGACATGACTGGAGACGATTTGGCAACCCACCGCCGAGCAATTACTTTAAGACACGGGAGGTAAACTTTAACGAGACTGATTTTGAATACGACTACAGCACCGACGCGTACTATGAACATGACTATCCTGACTATAACTATAATCAGGAGTATTATTCTTACGAACAATATCCCAACTATGGATACGAGCAACCGTATAACCACGAGGAAGCTCCTATCGTAGAGAAAGTAGACACTAGTTTCACCCCGACTAACAATGAGGATTTTCGGAATTGTCCCAAATCAGAAAAACAAAAATAGAAGTCAATTTCCACATACAAAGGCAACTCGGTTACATTCAGACAAGTAATCCCCCACTGAAATTCTTAATAGACACCGGCGCAAACCAATCATTTATTAGTCTCGAAGCTGTAAGAAAATATTTTAGCCATATTTCACTGAATTATGACCCATTCGAGGTCACCAATGTTCACGCGACAAGTAAAAATAATTATTCTATAACTCTCCCATGCCCTTTAGAATTTAATGAACGAGATAATATAACCTTGTTCATTTATAAATTTCATAATTACTTCGACGGACTGATAGGGTTTGATTTACTAGACATATGGAGTTCTAATATCGATCTTAGAAATAAATTACTTATTACTCGTAACGCAAAAATTCCAATCGAAGTGTATGACTCACGTAACGCAAATTTATATGAGGAAATTATACCCGCGCAGTCATCAAAATTAGTTAGGTTGCCTATAAACTCAAAGGACGGTGACGTAGTAGTTGAAAATCAAATAATTTGCAACTGCATAATCTCTGATTGTATAAGGAAAGTAATTAATAATCGTGGTTGGGTTGAAATTACCAATAACAGCTCATATGATGTAATTTTTTCAATGGACCGTCCGGTAGAAGCCGAAATATATAATGTCGAGTGCCAGTTTACTGAAACGTTATCGGATCGCGCTAAAAATGTTTTATCCCGTCTCCGCACCGATCATCTTAATCCTGAATAGCTAGCAAACCTACAACGGTTATGCGCGTCATATGCCGACGTGTTTTACCTTGATGGTGAACCTTTAACATTCACCAACAAGATCAAACATAGAATTAAAACACATGATGAAATCCCCGTACATATTAAGAGCTACAGATACCCGTATATCCACCGACAGGAAGTCCGGGACCAAATCAATAAGATGCTCGAGCAAAATATAATTAGACCATCCGATTCTGCCTGGAGCTCTCCTATTTGGATTGTACCCAAAAAGGCGGACGCTTCCGGCAAAATAAAATGGCGTCTTGTTGTTGTCTTTAGGAAGGTGAACGAAAAGACAGTCGATGACAAATATCCTATTCCTAATATAACCGATGTGCTAGATAAACTGGGCAAATGTCAGTACTTTACCACGCTCGATTTAGCCAGTGGATTTTATCAGGTAGAAATGGATTCCGCGGATATTCACAAAACTGCTTTTAATGTAGAGAATGGGCAATATGAATTTCTCAGGATCCCAATGGGCCTGAAAAATAGTCCATCAACCATCAAATTCAAACTTCAACTTCAAAATTCAGATGGATAAATCAGAGTTTTTGAAGCTGGAAACCGAGTTTCTAGGTCATGTTATTTGTAAAAACGGGGTTAAACCCAACCCAGACAAAATTAAAGCCATCGAAAAATACCCACTGCCAAAAACTACAACCGAAATTAAGCGTTTTCTAGGACTTCTAGGATACTATAGAAAATTTATACCAGACTTCGCACGTCTCACAAAACCACTCACTCAATGTCTTACAAAGGGATCAAAGATAACGTTAGATCAAAATTATATTAACTGCTTTGAACACTAAAACTCTTAAAAATTACCCAATTTTACAGTATCCAGACTTCAGTAGAGATTTTATTTTGACAACCGATGCCTCAAACGTGCAGTTTTATCACAGGGGACAGTCGGTTCAGACAAACCCATTGCATATGCTTCTCGTACACTTAACTCCAGCGAAAGTAACTATAGCACGATAGAAAAGGAACTTTTAACTATCGTATGGGCGACTAAGTATTTCCGTCCCTATTTATTCGGCCGTAAATTCAAAATTATTACAGACCATAAACCCTTACAATGAATTATGAGCTTAAAAGAGCCCAATTCGCGTCTAACCAGATGGCGAGTTAAGTTGAGTGTATATGACTTTACTGTCGTATATAAGCAAGACAAGTGTAATACGAATGCCGACGCACTATCGCGCATCGAACTTCACAACGACGAGCTAAGACCCATAAAAGATGAACTGCTTTCCATCTTACCTAATCCCTCCGAAGGGGTACACACTTTAGACGACTCTAGGACTATAACGGCTACCGAAGCCGCAGATGATTCCAGAACTATCACCGTTCATACAGATAAAGAAAACCCCATCCTCGAGGTTCCCATTTCTGACGAACCGCTAAATAAGTTCACTAAGCAGATAATCTTAAATATAGTAGGCGACATAAAAGCTAGACCAGTTATCACTAAACCATTCGAAACACACACGCATTACGATACAAATAGCTCAATCAAACATAGAAGAGGATGTCATTAATGCTATAAAAGAATACGTCCATCCGAAAATTAGGACAGGATTACTCATTAATCCAAACTCTGCAATGTACACTGTCATACCAATCATACAAAAGTCTTTTAAAATTTCATCTCTTAATTTTTTTCTAACAAAAAGTGAATTGGAAAACGTTAGGGAGTATTTAAGACAACAAGAAATCATTCATAAATATCACGATGGAAAGACGACCCATCGAGGCATTAACGAGTGTCTCTCGGCTTTGTCCCGCAAATATTACTGGCCGAAAATGAGAGAGCACGTTACTAAATTTATTTATGACTGTACAGTATGCGGACAAGCTAAATACGACCGCAATCCAGTTAAACAGAAATTTAAAATTGTACCACCAGCTTCTAAGCCTTTTGAACTAGTTCACGTAGATCTATTAACAATTCAAGGGGAAAAGTATTTGACAGAATAGTTGATAGTTTTTCTAAATATGCTCAGGCGTATTATTTGCGAGACGGCACTGCTGTCAGTGTAGTACAAGCTTTACTGATTTTCTGCACACATCATGGAATTCCAATTACCATAGTTTCCGATAACGGCCCTGAGTTTACCAACCAGCTTATTGCAGAATTCGTTAGACTTCATAAAATTCAGCACCATAGAGTAGCCCCACATGCACCCAACGAAAATGGTATCGTTGAACGATTTCACGCCACCATACTAGAACATCTTCGTATTTTAAAGATAAATCAAAAGAATGAATCCGCTATTAACCTTATGCCCTATGCTCTATTAGCTTACAATCATACACACATACATACATACATACATAGCTTCACAAAATGCAAACCAATAGAAGTAATTACAGGACATTTTGACCCTCGCGATCTTTTTGACATAGATCTGTCCGCCCACTTACTTCAACAGTACGTCGTAAACCATAAAGACAGAATGACTGAGACCTATAAAACTATTCACGACCTATGTAATAACATGCGTAAAGACTTGACTGATACTCGCAATAAAAACCGAGAACAGGAAGCTGAATATTCCCCGGAACAACAAATCTTTATAAAAAATCCATTCGCATTCCGTCAGAAATTCGGTCCTCGATACACACACGAAACAATAATGGCAAATCTCCCAATTCACATTTATACAAAGAAAAAACGAGGTCCCGTAGCAAAAACTCGATTGAAGAGAATACCTAAAACGAACCAATTGTTACAGGACTCTCCTGGCACTTCATCTCCTTCTGGGACCAGCTCTAATGCAGGAGATAAGACTTGAAAGTCTTAGTGATGGACCTGGTATAATTAGGCCCCGCTCGAATCCTATCCCACTACCATGCATTTCTGCAATATGTTAATCTCCAAGAATTAGAAGATAAAGTAAATTCAGTTAAAACGCAGTTAATCAGTATTAGCCCTAACCTTAACAACATTACTAATTCCTTATTTCAGCCTCATATTGATTATCTTATAAATAAGCTTGAAAGTGTTGTGTGTAAAGTGTACAGTTGAGAAGCTTTAAAATGAACCACGAGAAAAGAGAACTCGTAGATGGTCTCGGTTCCATCATAAAAAGTATAACCGGTAACCTTGATTATACAGATGCAGATCATTTTAATCGCGCTGTAAAATCCATCCGCGAAGACGAAAATAAAATCGTTACGGAATTTAATAATAATGTAAGCTTAACTAAAGATTTAACAAATCAATACTCCAAAATAATAGATAGCATTGTGGATAATCAAAATAAATTAGAAATATTAATAGGTAAAATAAATCAATCCGAGGCTACCAGAGACTATGACTTAGTTAAATATGCCCATTTTGGACAAGTACTAATGATCCTTAGTGATAACGTTGATTCCATTTCACAGGAATTAATTAAGTTACAGAATAACTTAGCATTTATAAGAGCTAACACTATGAACCACTCTATAGTTAATTTAGAATCTATCCGAATAATGATTAACAGGGCAACCCAACTTTATGGAAGTAAAAAGGTAGGAGATTTAGATATAAGAGAATATTATGATATTATTAGATTAGGTTCATATTATGTAGGAAATGAATTAGTAATAGTATTTAAGTTCCCAATTTTATTACCCCATATATATGATATGTATAAGTTATCTATTGTTCCTAACAAGAAACACGAAATCCTCACACCACCCTTTCCATTCCTAGCCATTTATCAGAAAGATTTTCAGTACATAGAGGCAGAATGCCCGAAGACCAGTAAATGGTACATCTGTAAGGAAAAGCGGAGCCTGAGAGGTCAACCATCCCCTGATTGCATCCATCACCTCATCACTAAACAACAAACGAATGCAGTATGTAACCCGTTCACGGTCACCCTAGATAAACCAGCTTACGAAGAACTGGACGACAAGCACTACACCATCACTTTCCCCACACCAACGAAAGTACATCTATCCTGTGGACAAGATCTCTACAAAATACTTCAAGGTAGTTATCTCGTTATTGTCCCTCTGAAATGCTATATAGAAACGCCACTATTCTTGATTTCAAACACTAAAGATCGATTGAAGGGACAAGCTTTAAAGATAATGGACATACCTCAGGAAAACACCAGCATCCCATCTCCTGCATCGGCATATAAACTAAATAAAAAAAACCTTCAACATCTTCATGCAACGAACACTAAAATATCCCAGGAAGCACCAATAAATCTAGGGAGAAACGAGGACTACAGTCTATACCATACTACAATACCATTTTACGCATTAATAATAAGTGCAGGTGCACTGATTCTATGCATAATATAGAAAATACAAGCCGGAGCTAACTGGAGTTACGGAAAGAAACACAGAAGAGGACCACCCTAAATCATTAAGGGTATACGCTATTCCAGACACTGAAAAGATTAATCCCGATCAACTTCCAGCTCAATTCACGACCAAGGTCTTCCATAGTCGCTGTTCTTCGGGGGGAGGTGTTACGCAGCCCTAATCCAGGCAATCTGCTGCGTTGCATCGGCTTACGACAATCACGAGGCGCCGTGTCAGCATAACGTGTCTAGTGTCTTACATTACCTGGTTCTAATATTTTACCGTGTGAAATCATTCTAGATTCAAACATCGAATTAGAGTCACCTCACTTAGTTATAAGAATTAATTGTAATTATTACTTTAAATTAAATATATTTTAAATAAAGATTGCTTTTTTTTGCAATCTCTGGCTGGAGCCCACATAATTCACCCTACCACATAGTGTTTTAATATGAGAGTGAAATGTCAAAGTGTTGTCAAATAATGTACCAAGATATTTCATACTGTTAGTCTTCTCCAAAACGGGACATGAACATTGGAATGTATTAGAGTTACTACAACGGTGAGCAATGATTTTGTGTATGTTTCCAGGTAAAAATGAGGAACAGATAGCAAAAGGCATATACTTAGTTTTCTTACAATTGAGAGTTAGTAAGTTCGCACTAAGCCAAGCACATGCAATATTAAAACCAGCCTGAGATTTCCGGAAAACATCCTCCCAGGTGTTTCCAGAAAAAAGGAGAGCTGTGTCGTCAGCAAATGTAAATATCTTGCCATCGTGAAGATTAAGGTCACACAAATCATTGATGAAAATGAGAAACAGGGCCGGGCCAAGAATGCTGCCCTGAGGAATACCAAAAGAGATGGGAGAATCGGAGCTGATAACATTATTAAGCAATTTGACACACTGAGATCGGCCACTGAGATAGGAAGAAAATAATGCAAGTTGGTGGCTTCGCACACCAATATTCTCAAGCTTTTGTAGCAATAGTAAAATCGAAACGGTGTCAAAGGCTTTCTCTAGATCTAGAAAAATGGCTAAGCTCTTTCTACCCCTATCTAAGTTTGTCGTTATAAAGTTAGTAACCGAAAGTAACGCATCTGATGTTGATTTTTTTTGCACGAAAACCAAACTGGGAATTTGATAACAAATTCTTTTGCGTAAGGTAGTTCACCAGTCTCGAATTTATGATTTTTTCAAAAACCTTAGATATCGACGGCAGAATTGATATAGG
Organism: Parnassius glacialis; assembly: GCA_033319125.1. Classification (NCBI taxonomy): domain Eukaryota; kingdom Metazoa; phylum Arthropoda; class Insecta; order Lepidoptera; family Papilionidae; genus Parnassius; species Parnassius glacialis. Next base: position 38,858,982 of record JAVANC010000018.1, read on the forward strand.
ACGATAGTTATTGGGTAGGCTTCGGTCGCCATTTTTATAAATTGGATGTACCACAGCTTTTTTCAGCATCCGCGGGAAAACACCCGCTGTCAAACACAAGTTGATAATAAAGGTCAGAGGACGTACAAGGATACTTTTGTACTTTTTCAGTAAACCAGGGGAGATGCCATCCCACCCAACAGCTTTATCTGATCTTAGAGCAATTATAATCCTTTCAACTTCTTCTTCGTCTGTATTTAAAAGAACGAAAGAGTTATCAACCAAATTGGGACTTGAAACCGCAGAAGGGGCATGAATTGTGATAGCAGTCCTCTGGTCAAATTTTTTAGCAAGAAGCTTGCCAGCACTAATAAAAAGGGAGTTAACTTTATCAGCCGACTCCCTTGGGGATGGACACAACTGTAATAATTCGTGGGCAGGTGTTGTTCTAGAGCTAGTATTGGTAACGTCTTTTATTGTATCCCAAATACGTTTTGAGTCTTTTCCAGCCTCAGCAAATTCAACAAAACAATCATCGCCTCATGATGAAACATTACGGAATTTCTATATTTAGCGGTAGCTTTTTTATAGGATAAGGGTGACAAACGAGTCCACCTGATGGTAAGTGGTTGCTGCGGCCCATAGACATCTACATCTATCCTCTATTACAAATCAAAATGCAGATGCGTTTTCACCCGTGAGGACTAGGATGGAATGCCTCATTTCCAGTAAAAAGGGCCTCCGGCCACCTGCACTCACCAAGCGAGACGTAGAGGTAAATCTCTATTTCACGCTGTAATTCTGTGAGGTCGTGGTACCACCCCGGTTCGAGCCGGCCCATCCGTGCGACAGCCAAAGCTGCCGCCTGGCTCTACCTCTGTTAAAGCAATTTAATAGGCATATATATATAAAGCAATGTAATAAATGAATGAAATTTGTAAAAATAAAATAAGTACTTTAGAGTAGTAGAAAGATAATTAGTATAGTAAGATAAGAAGTATATATAACAGTTGTTTCAGCTCACTGCTCAATTAGCGGCCAGCCTCCGCAGTCTGCTTCACTTGAGGATGCCCTGTGTAGAGGAGATGCCCTGTGTAGAGGAGAAACACGTGACGTATTTTCAAGCATGGTGTGTCGTTCCTAGTGTGGTGGTGCTGGGGATGTTAATGCTGGAGTTGGCGGTGACGGATATAGAGCACGCAATTGAGGGAGCCTGAAGGTCTCCTTAAAACTGGGCAGGACACATCATATTCTTTCTTTACGCAGATTTAAGCAAATTAAGTAATAACAACCTCATTATCACTTTAAGCTCAGTTGGCAGTTGCACTTTAAAGGTAAGCTGAGTCTTGAATTCGCAGTCTATTGCTCCATGTGAAATTCAACCGTGCTCTTTTGCAATTAAGTTATTTTTAGAACGTTATTTATTTGTATAGGCTGAAAATGTAGTTAGACGTTACATTCTAGTACGTAACTCTGAACATTTTACAATGAAGTGTTAATGACTTTAATGTAATTTTCTGCTCCTGAAATCATATTGGCTCCTCTGTGCATGTTTCTGATGTTCAATAAGGAAGTAACAGGTTTACTTATTATGAGAAAAATTATTACTTTTTGATCGTGTAAGATGCTATGATATTATATTCTACAGTTCACCAGATGGTAAATGGATGCTTTTGCTTAAAGGCACCTTCATTTATCCATATACACTAGTAAAAGAGGGTCTCCGGTTCTGGCCCAAATGATATCTAACTAGCCAGTTTTAACTTCTAAACTGCCCAAATTGTAACGTGTAACAAACAAACGACGACGGCAAAAAAGCAAAGAATTATGTGACAAAGCAAATACTATACTACACTATACGACACAGGAGATAATCCTAGTGTGGAAGTAAAGTGTTTTCAAAAAAAAACTTATTATAATTAAGAATCAGGTGAAATAATGGTTATTTCACCTGATTCTGATATATTTATTTGTGAGGGTATTATGGGTGGTAGTATTCTGGTGGTGATATTCTAAACGGATAGTGAGTTGTGGTCAGACTGGTAAGATGTCGATGGCATTGGGTCTGTAGACCGGAGTAATTGATATGACGTATTGTACGGTGGTTGGGACAATTGGTAGGGCTGATTGAATGGTGGCTGGGTCGATTGATGTGGCAGTCTGAATGGTGGATGGGTCGATTGATATGTCTGTCTGTAATGTGTCTGGGGCGCTATGTGTGGCTGACTGTATGGTGACTGGGGAGATGTGTGTGGCTGACTGTATGGTGACGGGGACGATTGGTAAGGTGATTGAATGGTGAATGGCGATTGATGTGGCTGACTGTATAGTGGTGACTGGGGCGACTGATGTGGCTGACTGTATGGTGACTGGGGCGATTGATGTGGTTGACTGTATGGTGACTGGGGCGATTGATGTGGCTGACTGTATGGTGACTGGAGCGATCGGTGTGGCTGACTGTGTGATATCTTTGGCGACTGGTATGGATCTTGTGGTGAATTAGTTGAGGAAGTACGATGGATGAAAGATTGAGGTAATTCCGCAGTCGGTTCATTTAGTCTATCTACCATGCATGCTTTAAATATAATAAATATTATGGATATCGTTCATTACGATTTCTTTAACATTTGTGTTGCGAATTTTTCTTAATTTACTTACTATTAATTTTCCAAAAATTTCTTATTCGTCATTGTAAAAGTTATTTTGTACAACATTGAACGCAGCGCTTGTCATTTGCTGCCTAGCAGTGTTTATCTCCGAAGTTAGAGCATAGCGCATCCGTTTTGCTCGATGAGTGGTTTTGTCACCGGATCTATTTTTTATTTCTTCTGCTGCAGTCATTTCCTGTTCTTCTTCTTTTTCAATCTGATGAAAAAAAAACTTTACAGATGCATTCAAATGAGCAAGAGTGGTTGGAAAAAGAAGCCGATTTCCATAACATCGACGGAAAACATATTGTTATACAGTCATCGTATCACAGTGGAACTGAATTTTTTAACTACCAGCATATATACAGCATTGTTCTGTTAGCATTAGTTGACAGAACCTACATATTCATATTTGCAGATGTTGGATGCCAGGAAAGAATTAGTGATGGAGGTGTATTTAGAAATAGTTTACTATTCCAGAAACTATCAGATTCTGAACAGAAGACTATCAACTCAGATCTTAATTTACCAGCTCCTTTCCCACTTCCTGGTTGTGACAATGCAATGCCTTATGTATTTGTAGCAGATAATGCATTCCCACTACTAACAAACATTATGAAAGCTTACCCCGGCGAACACCAAAAAGGAAGTTTGAAAAGAAATTTCAATAGAAAATTATCACCAGCTAGAATTATTGTGGAAAATGTGTTTGGAGTAATGTCTAGCATTTTCCGAGTACTAAGAAAACCAATACCACTTCAACCAGATCGTGCCTCTAATATTGTGATGTTAAGCGTTTTACTTCATAACTTCGTAAGGAAAGGTAAAAAATCTAATAATTTGTACATCCTGCCTAGCTTCTTGGATAGGACTGAAAATGAATTTTATACGTGGTAGAGCCATGCTGCAGCTACATTATGGTTGTAGCACGAATGGATCGGCTCGACCGGGGAAGGACCACGCTCTCACAGAATACCAGCGTAAAATAGAAGCTTAACGCTGCTGTAATTCGTATGGTGAGTGTAGAGAACCGGAGACCCTTTTTACTGGAAACGAGGCATTCCGTCTTAGTCCTCATGGGTGACAACGCATCTGCATTTTCAGATGTGGATGTCTATGAGCCACAGCAACCACTTACCATCAGGTGGACTGTGTGCTCGTTTGTCACCCTTATCCTATAAAAAAATGAGGTGATTCCTGCTACTTGGAGGAATGAACCAAGCCAAGCCTGCTCAAGCCAGGAGAAATGCTTCTACACCGTCAAACATACAGGATAAATTTGCTCAAGTTTTCGTCTCACAACACACTTAATTAAACAAACATTTAATATAAATAAATATAGATATGGGGATTTTATCAATATAATCTGTATTTTATCTCTAAATAAATTATTTGAGCCAGCAATAAGTAATTTTCATTTCTTACCTGTGAATTTATAGTTTTCCTACAGTCATATATAGGCTGTAAAAAGCTGTTTAGGACGTCAAAAGCAAACCAATTGCCATTGTAAATTTCTGCTGCCCCAGCAGCAGATTTAATCGACTTTTTTTTTTCTTATATAAATGTTCCCATGCCATAAGGGAGTTCCGCTTCTTTTTTAAATCATCGGTTGTACATACCCAACTTAGTTTATTTGTTATTCTGACCCAAGCATCATATTTACATCTTTTCTTTTGTCGCCAACATCTTTCGGGTTCCACAATGTCGGCTCGGACTCGTAATAATAAATAAATTCTAAAATTGTTTCGTTAGACCAATCCATGTCGGAAATACGTCGCAAACCCAAATTTATTTTGATACATCTGCTACGCACAATATCTGTGGGCAGACTGAAGGTGAAGTGTGGCCGCACACGCGAGGTCTGTCGCGATAAAATCCTAGAAGTGCGAGAATTTACCGACAACGAAGCGATGTGCTTGAAACTTCGCACGAAGTGACGAAGTATTCACGAAGGGCCGGCTTCATACATTGTGATAGCGCGAATCTTTGCGCCAACACGATGTTTGTGGCCGAGGCATCAAGAAATTCTCAGTAGCACACCTTTATATAAATGAACTTTATTATACAGCAAACATAAACTTTGTTTTTGTCATTATATTATCACATACACCAAAACTCCTTATGAGTTCAATTTGAATGCCACATCGTCATTGGATTGCACGCTCCAATGAACTGTGAATATTATTGGAGAGATCTTAGAGGCGAGATAGAGTATGAGGGTGAAGGAAACACTCGCCTTATATCAGTATTCGAGTGAAACGAGTTCGATTCCCGCCGTCATCACTTAAATTACTTATTACAATTTAATTGCTCATTCCATACTTTTGACAGTGAAGAAAAACATCGTCTTTACGATGCACGAGACCTGCATGATTGAGAAATCAAAGAGCCATGCTGCAGATTTAATGTTTGCAGCACCAATGGGTCAGCTTGATTGGGAAAGGACTACGTTCTCACAAAATACCAGCGCGAAATGGAAGCATAATGCTGATGTGGTTCGTGCAGTAATTATAAAGAACCAGGGACCTTTTAATTTCTAACAAGGTAATCCATCCTATTTTCTATTAAAACAAGTTTATAACTTTGATTAGGCGCAGATAACTATTCCCAGATTAATTGACACAGGAAAAATACGATGAATTTTGTACACAAGAGGATCTTAATTGAATTCGCCCTCGTCAGAACTTTATCACACATCACGGGGCTATGAAAGGCGCGAGAAGTTTTCTAATAAGTAAACAAGTTATTGAAATACACATAGCATTGCTTTCACGTTTCTTTTACGTGGTTGCCATACTGACGCAATTATGGTTGTAGCACGAATGGATCGGCTCGGCCGTCACGTATGGAGAGTATAGAGTACCGGAGACCCCTTTTTACTGGAAACGAGGTATATTACACCTTAAACCTCACGGGTGACATCGCATCTGAATTTTGATTATTTATTGAGGATATATGTAGATGTCTATGGGTCACAGCAACCACTTAACATCAGGTAGGCTGTGTACTCGTTGTCACCTATCCTATAAAAAATAGTCTTTATTGTCGTAATGATGCTAATAAAATATCACAGGGATGCTTGAAATGACCTCGGCCATCTGTATAATAATCGAATTATGGATCTAGAGGCTAAATTTATTGCTCTCTTTATTCTTATTGGAGAACTGGCTTTCACCTAAATACCTGTAGATATCATATAGTGATAGTGGTCTCTTTGGGCACTAGATAAACTGTCAAGAAAGCTATTTTAATATCAGTTTTTGCCGTTTTCTCCAAAATTATGTTCGATATAGGAAAAGTTTAAAATTTAAATTTAAAAAAGGCCTTACCACCTAATCCCTTAATATTCAATTGTTTTGTTGTAAAATATATTTACGTAATAATTTAAAATCAAAAATGTTGTACAGCCGACCTCAATAAAAGCGACTTCAATATAGGTTATTTAAGAATAACTCAATAACCGTTGGTCTGACCTTGATCAAATTCATATGGGACCACACGAGAACTATCAGCTTTCATATAAAAAAAGAATCATCGAAATCGGTTCGCCCAGTACAAAGTTATGTGGTAACACACATAAAAAAGCAAAAAAGAAAAAAACATACACTCGAATTGAGTACCGTCTCCTTTTTGGAAGTCAGCAGAAAATATACATCACCATTATTGCAGCACAGAGCTGATATTCTACCGGCCAACAATGTTACCTACATGAAAAAAATTGTAAATACAGAACTAGAGACCTTTTTTACTGACGAGGCATTCCATCTTAGTCCTCAGATGTGACAATGCATCTGAATTTGGAATCTGAATCGAGGATAGCCGTATATCCACTTACCAGCAGGTGGACTTTGTGCTAGTTTGTCACCTTTATTTTATAAAAAAGTAACATTTGCCACGTCACATTTAAGCCGTCATTTCCCTCACTACAAGACAATATTAATAAGTAATGCTTTTAAGGACGCGTTTACAAAATTGATAGGTATAGAATCGAACTACTACATTGACACGGGTCACACACACAAGTGTACGCACGGTTAGCAGCGGGAATCGTAATGAAGTAAAATATTTTGATACTTTGAAAGATTGATTTTTTTTCTCATTTCTTATACCTACCAAAATATACTTAGATACGAAATTCGAATACCTATCTATGTGATCTGGAAGTGTACTTCGGTGAGTGCTGCTGGAACTCCTGAACGAGTAGAATAAGGTGTGCCGAGTTTAGGCTCGTTTTGTTAGTAATGATGAGACCTTACCTCCATGCTTGATGGAGAAACCCGATGGTGTACTTCGGTGACTGCTACGGGAACACCTGGACGAGTACAACTAGGACCTTACCTCCGGACTTGATGAAGAGACCTGATGGTGTACTTCAGTGACTGCTGCTCAGTAACTCCTCGACGAGTAGAACTAGGTGTGCCAAGTTTGGGCTCGATTTGCTAGTTATGATGAGACCTTACCTCTGGACTTGATGGAGTGACCTGAAGGTACACATTAGTGACTGCTGCTCTGTAACTCGCACACCTAGTTGTACTCGTCCAGGTGTTCCCGTAGCAGTCACCGAAGTACACCATCGGGTTTCTCCATCAAGCATGAAGGTAAGGTCTCATCATTACTAACAAAACGAGCCTAAACTCGGCACACCTTATTCTACTCGTTCAGGAGTTCCAGCAGCACTCACCGAAGTACACTTTCAGATCACATAGATAGGTATTCGAATTTCGTATCTAAGTATATTTTGGTAGGTATAAGAAATGAGAAAAAAAAATCAATCTTTCAAAGTATCAAAATATTTTACTTCATTACGATTCCCGCTGCTAACCGTGCGTACACTTGTGTGTGTGACCCGTGTCAATGTAGTAGTTCGATTCCCTATCAATTTTGTAAACGCGTCCTTAAAAGCATTACTTATTAATATTGTCTTGTAGTGAGGGAAATGACGGCTTAAATGTGACGTGGCAAATGTTACTTTTTTATAAAATAAAGGTGACAAAGTAGCACAAAGTCCACCTGCTGGTAAGTAGATATACGGCTATCCTCGATTCAGATTCCAAATTCAGATGCATTGTCACATCTGAGGACTAAAATGGAATGCCTCGTCAGTAAAAAAGGTCTCTAGTTCTGTATTTACAATTTTTTTCATATAGGTAACATTGTTGGCCGGTAGAATATCAGCTCTGTGCTGCAATAATGGTGATGTATATTTTCTGCTGACTTCCAAAAAGGAGACGGTACTCAATTCGAGTGTATGTTTTTTTTCTTTTTTGCTTTTTTTATGTGTGTTACCACATAACTTTGTACTGGGCGAACCGATTTCGATGATTCTTTTTTTATATGAAAGCTGATAGTTCTCGTGTGGTCCCATATGAATTTGATCAAGGTCAGACCAACGGTTATTGAGTTATTCTTAAATAACCTACATTAAAGTCGCTTTTATTGAAGTCGGCTGTACAACATTTTTGATTTTAAATTAATACGTAAATATATTTTACAACAAAACAATTGAATATTAAGGGATTAGGTGGTAAGGCCTTTTTTAAATTTAAATTTTAAACTTTTCCTATATCGAACATAATTTTGGAGAAAACGGCAAAAACTGATATTAAAATAGCTTTCTTGACAGTTTATCTAGTGCCCAAAGAGACCACTATCACTATATGATATCTACAGGTATTTAGGTGAAAGCCAGTTCTCCAATAAGAATAAAGAGAGCAATAAATTTAGCCTCTAGATCCATAATTCGATTATTATACAGATGACCGAGGTCATTTCAAGCATCCCTGTGATATTTTATTAGCATCATTACGACAATAAAGACTATTTTTTATAGGATAGGTGACAACGAGTACACAGCCTACCTGATGTTAAGTGGTTGCTGTGACCCATAGACATCTACATATATCCTCAATAAATAATCAAAATTCAGATGCGATGTCACCCGTGTGGTTTAAGGTGTAATATACCTCGTTTCCAGTAAAAAGGGGTCTCCGGTTCTCTATACTCTCCATACGTGACGGCCGAGCCGATCCATTCGTGCTACAACCATAATTTCGTCAGTATGGCAACCACGTAAAAGAAACGTGAAAGCAATGCTATGTGTATTTCAATAACTTGTTTACTTATTAGAAAACTTCTCGCGCCTTTCATAGCCCCGTGATGTGTGATAAAGTTCTGACGAGGGCGAATTCAATTAAGATCCTCTTGTGTACAAAATTCATCGTATTTTTCCTGTGTCAATTAATCTGGGAATAGTTATCTGCGCCTAATCAAAGTTATAAACTTGTTTTAATAGAAAATAGGATGGATTACCTTGTTAGAAATTAAAAGGTCCCTGGTTCTTTATAATTACTGCACGAACCACATCAGCATTATGCTTCCATTTCGCGCTGGTATTTTGTGAGAACGTAGTCCTTTCCCAATCAAGCTGACCCATTGGTGCTGCAAACATTAAATCTGCAGCATGGCTCTTTGATTTCTCAATCATGCAGGTCTCGTGCATCGTAAAGACGATGTTTTTCTTCACTGTCAAAAGTATGGAATGAGCAATTAAATTGTAATAAGTAATTTAAGTGATGACGGCGGGAATCGAACTCGTTTCACTCGAATACTGATATAAGGCGAGTGTTTCCTTCACCCTCATACTCTATCTCGCCTCTAAGATCTCTCCAATAATATTCACAGTTCATTGGAGCGTGCAATCCAATGACGATGTGGCATTCAAATTGAACTCATAAGGAGTTTTGGTGTATGTGATAATATAATGACAAAAACAAAGTTTATGTTTGCTGTATAATAAAGTTCATTTATATAAAGGTGTGCTACTGAGAATTTCTTGATGCCTCGGCCACAAACATCGTGTTGGCGCAAAGATTCGCGCTATCACAATGTATGAAGCCGGCCCTTCGTGAATACTTCGTCACTTCGTGCGAAGTTTCAAGCACATCGCTTCGTTGTCGGTAAATTCTCGCACTTCTAGGATTTTATCGCGACAGACCTCGCGTGTGCGGCCACACTTCACCTTCAGTCTGCCCACAGATATTGTGCGTAGCAGATGTATCAAAATAAATTTGGGTTTGCGACGTATTTCCGACATGGATTGGTCTAACGAAACAATTTTAGAATTTATTTATTATTACGAGTCCGAGCCGACATTGTGGAACCCGAAAGATGTTGGCGACAAAAGAAAAGATGTAAATATGATGCTTGGGTCAGAATAACAAATAAACTAAGTTGGGTATGTACAACCGATGATTTAAAAAAAAAGCGGAACTCCCTTATGGCATGGGAACATTTATATAAGAAAAAAAAAGTCGATTAAATCTGCTGCTGGGGCAGCAGAAATTTATAATGGCAATTGGTTTGCTTTTGACGTCCTAAACAGCTTTTTACAGCCTATATATGACTGTAGGAAAACTATAAATTCACAGGTAAGAAATGAAAATTACTTATTGCTGGCTCAAATAATTTATTTAGAGATAAAATACAGATTATATTGACAAAATCCCCATATCTATATTTATTTATATTAAATGTTTGTTTAATTAAGTGTGTTGTGAGACGAAAACTTGAGCAAATTTATCCTGTATGTTTGACGGTGTAGAAGCATTTCTCCTGGCTTGAGCAGGCTTGGCTTGGTTCATTCCTCCAAGTGGCAGGAATCACCTCATTAATTTTTTTATAGGATAAGGGTGACAAACGAGCACACAGTCCACCTGATGGTAAGTGGTTGCTGTGGCCCATAGACATCTACATCTGAAAATGCAGATGCGTTGTCACCCATGAGGACTAAGATGGATTGCCTCGTTTCCAGTAAAAAGGGTCTCCGGTTCACTCACCATACGAAACACAGCAGCGTTAAGCTACTATTTTACGCTGGTATTCTGTGAGAGCGTGGTCCTTCCCCGGTCGAGCCGACCCATTCGTGCTACAACCATTATATAGCTGCAGCATGGCTCTACCACGTATAAAATTCATTTTCAGTCCTATCCAAGAAGCTAAGCGGGATGTACAAATTATTAGATTTTTTTACTTTTCCTTACGAAGTTATGAAGTAATACGCATAACATCACAATATTAGAGGCACGATCTGGTTGAAGTGGTATTGGTTTTCTTAGTACTCGGAAAATGCTAGACATTACTCCAAACACATTTTCCACAATAATTCTAGCTGGTGATAATTTTCTATTGAAATTTCTTTTCAAACTTCCTTTTGGGTGTTCGCCGGGGTATGCTTTCATAATGTTTGTTAGTAGTGGGAATGCATTATCTGCTACAAATACATGAGGCATTGCATTTGCAATTGCATTGCATTGTCACAACCAGGAAGTGGGAAAGGAGCTGGTAAATTAAGATCTGAGTTGATAGTCTTCTGTTCAGAATCTGATAGTTTCTGGAATAGTAAACTATTTCTAAATACACCTCCATCACTAATTCTTCCCTGGCATCCAACATCTGCAAATATGAATTTGTAGGTTCTGTCAACTAATGCTAACAGAACAATGCTGTACATATGCTGGTAGTTATAAAATTCAGTTCCACTTTGATACGATGACTGTATAACAATATGTTTCCGTCGATGTTATGGAAATCGGCTTCTTTTTCCAACCACTCTTGCTCATTTCAAAGCATCTGAAAAGTTTTTTTTTCATCAGATTGAAAAAGAAGAAGAACAGGAAATGACTGCAGCAGAAGAAATAAAAAATAGGTTTGGTGATAAAACCACTAATCGAGCAAAACGGATGCGCTATGATCTAACTTCGGAGATAAACACTGCTAGGCAGCAAATGACTGAAGCGTTGCGTTCAATGTTGTACAAAATAACTTTTACAATGACGAATAAGAAATTTTTGAAAAATTAATAGTAAGTAAATTAAGAAAAATTCGCAACACAAATGTTAAAAATGAACAATGTTAGAAATGTCGTAATGAACGATATCCATAATATTATATTTAAAGCATGCATGGTAGATAGACTAAATGAACCGACTGCGGAATTACCTCAATCATTTGTCCATCGTTCTTCTTCAACTAATTCACCACAAGATCCATACCAGTCGCCAAAGTTATCACACAGTCAGCAACACCGATCACCCCAGTCACCATACAGTCAGCCACATCAATCGCCCTAGTCACCATACAGTCAGCCACATCAATCGCCCCAGTCACCATACATTCAGCCACATCAATCGCACCAGTCACTTTACAGTCAGCCACTACAATCGCCCATTCACCATTCAATCAGCCTTACCAATCACCCTCGTCACTATACAGTCAGCCACACATATCTCCCCAGTCACCATACACACAGACACACATATCGCCCCAGACACAATACAGACAGACATATCAATCGACCCATCCTCCATTCAGACTGCCACATCAATCGACCCAGCCACCATACAGTCAGCCACATCAATCGCACCAGTCACCATACAGTCAGCCACATCAATCGCACCAGTCACTTTACAATCAGCCACATCAATCGTCCCATTCACCATTCAATCAGCCTTACCAATCACCCCCGTCACCATACAGTGAGCCACACACATCTCCCCAGTCACCATATAGACAGACACACATATCGCCCCAGACCCAATACAGACAGACATATCAATCGACCCATCCTCCATTCAGACTGCCACATCAATCGACCCAGCCACCATACAATCAGCCTTACCAATCGGCCCCGTCACCATACAGTCAGCCACACACATCTCCCCAGTCACCACACAGTCAGCCACACATAGCGCCCCAATCACCATACAGACAGACACACATATCGCCCCAGACACAATACAGACAGACATATCAATCGACCCAGCCACCATACAATCAGCCTTACTAATCGTCGTCGTAGTATAATATTTGCTTTGTAACATAATTCTTTGCTTTTTTTGCCAACGTCGTTTGTTTGTTACACGTTACAATATGGGCAGTTTAGAAGTTAAAACTGGCTAGTTAGATATTATTCGGGCCAGAACCGCAGACACTCTTTTACTGGTGTATATGGATAAATGAAGGTGCCTTTAAGCAAAAGTATCCATTTACCATCTGGTGGACTGTAGAATATAATACCATAGCATCTTACACGATCAAAAAGTAATCATTTTTCTCATAATAAGCAAACCAATTCATTCCTCCAAGTGGCAGGAATCACCTCATTAATTTTTTTATAGGATAAGGGTGACAAACGAGTACACAGTCCACCTGATGGTAAGTGGTTGTTGCGGCCCATAGACAGCCACCTGCATCCATCGACTTCCTGCATGTCTCACCAGGTCGTCATTCCATCTTTTGGGGGGACGCCCTACACTTCGCCTTTATTTATTTAGGATGTAAAATACACTTTTAACGAAACAAAATATTATAATAAAAAAAAATACATACAGTCGAATTGAGTACCGTCTCCTTTTTGGAAGTCGGCAGAAAAATGATATACAATATTATTTTACCTTGTCAAGTACCTGTGTATCAAATTCCAATATTTTGTGTATGTACAGCGATCTTTTTCAATATGAGCCCCTGCAATCAGGCAATACATTATCATTCACGACGGCGGCCGAGCGCGGACTGTGGTTTCATCGAAATGTTTGTACAACAAACCAAAACAGGCACCAAAAATAAAATAACCCTTATTGCAATACTTTATGATTCATCCGTATTAGCAAAAAATGTGAAAAAATAAGCATTAGTTTTTATTTTTTTTACGACTATTTGTGACATTTTGATAAAAAGTAAACACCACTATTTTTTATTGAATATGTCTGCCTACTTAAAGTATTTTTAGAAATCTTATATATATTGATAATAGAACAAAAAATGTACCTAAACATGAGCCGGTATCGTTAATTTTGTAGAAAATGGCTAGGGAAGATCGTTTTTACAATATAAGAAACTATTATTTTCAACAAAAAAGTTACCACCATTTGAAGATAAAGAACCAATCTATACGCGGTACTTATTAGTTATATCTGATTTGGTTTAGTTTAGTCACAAAATGTACCGAAAAAAGCATAATTTTGCCCGATTTGCAAACGCGTCCTTATTTTTGATAAAATTGGTGTAGTATAGGTCCCGTCACGTAAAAAGAACGCTGGGTTGTACCTGCGCACTGAGTGATTTTTCGATCAAATTGGTGGTATGAAGGAGGCGCGACGGTGGAATGCTCGCCACTATCACTGTGCGCGCACGCTATTGGTTCGTCAGTTGACCCATGCTTCCCGCGCTTCGTTCGCTCCTAAAAATACAGTCGCACACAACTTTCTATGCACGACACGCGACGATGATTTTAAAAAGGAAGGAAAAAAAATATTTATATTTATTGTTTTATGACTGAACTAATGAACGAAATATGTAAAAGGTGAATATGGTGGGAGAAGGTGAATTTCGAAAAATTGTACAGTAAAGTTAAAAGTATTGAGAAAGAATACCGAAAAAATTACCATGTAGCCGATCTGATAACGAAAACATGTATCATTCGCGTTAATGGTGATGATAAAGTATCATTCAGTAACACCAACACACCATCGACATCTGGCTTCCATGTAACCCAAGACGATATAATGTACGGCGCGGCGTGTCACCCTTAGCTTAAGTTTTGTTGTTACAACCTACTTTATATTTTACGACAGTAATAAAAAATAATGCTCAAGTAAACATTATCTATTTTCTGCCGACTTCCAAAAAGGAGACGGTACTCAATTCGAGTGTATGTTTTTTTTTATGTGTGTTACCTCATAACTTTGTACTGGGCGAACCGATTTTGATGATTCTTTTTTTATATGAAAGCTGATAGTTCTCGTGTGGTCCCATATGAATTTGATCAAGGTCAGATAAATAGTTATTGAGTTATTCTTAAATAACCTATATTGAAGTCACTTATATTGAAGTCGGCTGTAAAATTTTTTTAAATTTAAATTATTAATTCCAACCTCTTCCAAATTTCTAAGTAACTAGTAAAGTACCAATTATGATTCTACAATAAAACAATTACCCTTGTATTATAAAACTATAGCATAGTACCATCTAGTACTTTAGAACGCGACTGTACCCATGCGCAGACACATCCCCTCCACTGTCGCTCAGCGTTCTTTTTACGTGACGGCACCTGTAATATATTTCGTGTTTACATATTTAAGCTTCACTTGCACTGATTATATGCAAAGAAAGGCGAACTTAATATCGTTTAGACATTCTTTACCAATCAAAGACATTTAAATATTTATTAAAATCTCTTTGTTGCTAACTTGCCGTAAAATTTGTCAAAGAAAATATAAAGGGCAGAAAAGCGCTAAAAAGTGATAGATTTACAAAAAAGTACTGTTATTAGAGATAACACACAACAAACCAAAACAGAACAGAACAAACACTTGAAAATAGAAACGTTCATTCGTCTTTTTCAATAGCCACTAAAAGGTGACCTCTTTCATTGTAAGAAGAGTTATGCTTTAATCACACTTGGCTGGTGGATTGACTATCGTAGTGTCAGATGTCACGCACGTTTGTCGCTACTGCTCGTCGCTGTTCTATGGGTAATTAGTAAGAATTATTTATATTTTTTTGTAAATTGCTAACAAATGACTTTCTATCCTATTAAAGTGATTTATTTATATTTCTTAGAATAATATAGGGTAACCGTCCGCGGAGGATAAGAATACGTAATGAACTTTGTTGAAGTCTCGATGTCGATAGCTAGCCGAATTGATTGCATTTAGTTCGCACTTGACAAGCTAACAAGGTGACCGCGTCACGCGCTTGTCGGGCGGCTCTGTGTAAAGTTTTGTTTTTGCACCATTTTCTTATTATTTTTATATAAACTTGTGAGTGTGGTATAGAAATACTATAGGTCTAACTACGATTATACGGTGTTTGTTGGTTGGAGAAACTAATAAATATTTCGTTAAAATTTACGGATCACGTCTCAGGTAACTCAAAATTACATTTTTTTAAGTTATATTATTTTTAATATGATGGGGAAAGTATACGCGGGCAAGTGTCCCCATGAATAAAACGCGTACACCTACTCCATCAAAATAAACCTTGTCTTGTCTTCTAGATATAAAATGCCTCGCAAGTATTTACCAAAATGTATCAACCGGAAAGTCTGTACTCAAGAACAGATTAATGCAGCCAAGAAATTGATGGAAGAAGGTAAAAGGAAATTTACAGAATCCAAGGACAAGTTAAATAAAAAGAAGTATAAGAAAGATAATACTAAAGAAAATAAGAAAAGAGACGCAAAACAATCCGTAAACCAGAAAAAAAAATAACTCTACTGTCCACTATGTCGAGAAAAGTATGAAGATACTCCTATAGAAACTCTTCTATAGGAGTTACTCGGATTGAGTGCAATAATTGCAAGTCCTGGTAGCATGAAGATTGTACCAGTTATGAAATTGATGTTGTTACTTGTGACCTTTGCGTAGTAGATTGAGATTCCGCCGTGCGCACACTTAGCCGACGTTGCGTACACTTAACCGAAAGCGTGCGGACACTTTCCCGTTGATTGGGGTAAATGTCCGCATTTCCCATTTTGATAAAAAAATTAATTACACATTACAAACAAGAAGAGTAAAATTTTTATGTTTTGTTATAGTTTGGAAATGTATAATTAAAGTGAATAAATGCTGATTGGTTGCAATTTATAAAACAGTTTCAATCTGGAAGTAATTTAATCAAAACTGCGTACAGTTACCCAACATTACCATACGCACACATCTAGTTCTCCTAAAGTAGACTTTTAGCATTTCTGTACAAATTTCTTCTATTTATGTAGTTGTACAACTTTAGCACATATGCTTTAGGGACTTTAGGACGGCGGTTTTACGACATAGCTCAACGAATTAGTAAAGTGAAGTCGCAATGGGCCCGCCATATGGTTCGAAGAACAACAATCGATAAAGAACAAAGGTTCTCGAGTTACAGCCTAGTACCGGCAGGCTAATAGGGCGGCCCCCACTAGATGGAGTGACGACGTGCAGGAAGTCGATGGATGCAGGTGGCTCGGAACCATGCTTTGTGGTATTCTTTGGGGCCAATGTTCAGCAGTAGACTTGTGAAGGACTTTAGTGATGATTATGATGACAAACAAATGACATTATTCTATTAAAGTTATTTTTACGTGGTAGAGCCATGCTGCAGCTATATAAATAGTATAGTTGTAGCACGAATGGGTCGGCTCGACCGGGGAAGGACCACGTTCTCACAGAATACCAGCGTAAAATAGCAGCATAATGCTGCTGTGTTTCGTATGGTGAATGTAGAGAACCGGAGACCCATTTTACTGGAAAAGAGGCATTTTATCTTAGTCCTCACGGCTGACAATGCATCTGCATTTTAATTCGCAAACGAAGATAGATGTAGATGTCTATGGACCGCAGCAACCACTTACCATCAGGTGGACTGTGTGCTCGTTTGTCACCCTTATTCTATAAAAAAAATGATTTATTTATATTTATTATGCAAGCATCCGGTGCTGCCAAAGCGGTTGTTATCCAACTTTAGGTACTATTGTTATCATTAATTTATTCAATATCAAAGTTCTTTGCTGAACAAGGCCTCCCCATAGATAACCCTATCCCTTAAGTAGGATATTTGCCCCAGTTGCCACACTTAGCTATTGTTATCAAGTAACAGATTTTGTTAATCCTCTCCTTGACAACTCACGTACATTTACACTCACAAATACTAACAATACAAATACAGTAAACAACAAAGCAATCATGGCAACGTCCGGTTGACCCGTGTCAAAATTACCCGTACGCTGCGGGACAATCCACATTAATCCTTTCTTTATTTTAGATCGTCACCTACTGGGCTCACAAGTTGTTTTATTTAAATTGATCGTAGTTCAACCATTCATTTATAAAGGATTGTCAAACGTACTTGTTTCACTTATAATTTTTATTTATTTTACAATATTATATCCAACCTGTTTCTTCTTACCAACTTCCCATAAGTGAAACAAATATTGTACCAATTTTTTTCTACTCATTACAGCCTGGTGGTAAGTGGTGATGAAGATGGTAAATTCTTTGTCCTCTTTTAAAAACAGTGCTACAGAACTTGAAAGATTATATTTAAGAGTTTGCTATGTATTAATTTTGTTATTTGGTTTAATTGGTTATTGTGATTTTCCCCCTGTATTGTTTTAATGTGTCTCAGTTTATTAGTTTATATATTTTTTTATATTTTTCGGTTTTTGATTTATTTTTATCTTATGTTTCTAAGTGTTTACTCTTCTTGTGAAGCATGTTGTGGCTGCTTTTAATAGGTTTTTCATTTACAAATTAAGCTTATATATTATCTTTTGTGAACATGTATTATTGTAATTACCTCTGGCTGTCCTTAATGAAATAAAATAACATAAAAATAAATTGCACTGTCTTAGCGTAACTAAAGCCTCTTCACTCTTGCATTGAAGATCCAAATTGTAAACGTACGGAAACACAGGCTCCAGCAGATTATTCTTGCTGTACACATTACGACAGGCGAAGCAAATCGTTTGGTTCGAATGCGTGGAAAATCGACATCAAAGAGGTGAAGGCCCGACGTCTAATGGCGGAAAAGGGAGAAGAATTAAGGGATGTAATTTAGTTTCTTGGCCCATTCCTGTTTTTAATCTATATTAATGACTTACCTTATCTTGTAGGGGACAATCACGATATAGTATTATTTGCTGATAATACCTCCAAAAATTTTCCAACTCAAACGGCAGTTAATTAATTATGACGATGTAAATAATGCTCTATCGAAATTGGTACATTGGTATAACGCCAACAATATGCTCTTAAATGGCAATAAGACAAAGTGTATTAAATTCACAATACCAAATGTAAAACATTCGAATACCAATGTGCTGTTAAATGGGGAGAAGTTCGTTCGAGTTCTAATCCGTTGGGCTATGTCGGTCACTCTGGTTCTACTGCGGATATCCTCATGTCTGAGTTTATCACGCAGAGAAACTCCGAGCATAGCCCTCTCCATAGCTCGCTGAGCGACTTTGAGCTTCCTCATTCGGCCAGCAGTGAAGGACCACGTCTCAGTTCCGTATGTCATCACTGGCAACACGCACTGGGTAAAAATCTGAATACCAATGTGATTTAAACGGGGAAAAACTGAGCCCTGTTGAATTCATTGTTTTTCTTGGCATCACTTTCGACGCAAAGTTTCAGAGGGTTTTAGAGGGGAGTTACTAGTAATACCAGTTTCTCCACTCCACAGAGTAAGTAACTCATTCTTGCGGCAATGTCTATTACAACAGTCCCAGATAATATACAAGGTCTCTCTATTACCAAGTTTAAATATTTTATTAAACAAAAACTGTATAAAAAGGGCTATTATTATATAAATTCCATGGCGGATAATTACCCCTGGGAATGAGATGGTCGCTTTCAAGCTGTTTGTAAAATAAATTTTGTAAAGAGTTCGTACAACATTCATGTAAAAATTATTTAAAAAAAATTCCCGCTGTTTTTCTTGGTAGTTCTTCCCAGAACAGAGATTTTTTAGGCCAGTGGTAAAGTGAAAAATTAATTTAAATAATAATTACACATGTGATCAGTTTTAAATATAAAATATTCTATTCTATTCCATTCCATTCCATTCCCTTTCATTCTATTCTATTTTCATCCTATTCTATCCCATTCTATTCTATTCCATGCCATGCTATTCTATTTTATTCTATCAAAATCTATTGCATTCTATTCCATTCCATCCATTCAATTCAATTCAATTCCATTCCATTCAATTCCATTCCATTCCCTTCTATTCTATAATTATAGGATTGTGAAGTATGTGTCCATGGGCTGCAGTAACCACAAACAATCAGCTGGAATTTAAGTTCGTTTGTCACTTCAGTTTTATAACAAACGTATTTGCAATCTTATTACACACTAGCTGTTCCCCGCGGTTTCACCCGCGTCATCACGTGTACGAGGTGCGTGACATGACCTAGTTCAAGCATTTTATAACGGCTAGGGTTTAAGCGTCGTTCGCGCGCTCAGCCAAGTCAATACTTATTTTAATTTTACATTATCTCTTAAACTATGCGTCCAAATAACATGGTATAAAGAAAAAAGTTTATCTTCATAAATTTGTCTTAATGATGAAGTAACTTTCGGTCGTAAGGATAAATAGGCCATGCCTAATAATAACGCTCATAAATCACTTTTAAATTTTCATTATTTTTTGTCACAATATACCAAATTATGGCTTATGTATAAGAAATAGACATATGGTGTCGCGGACTTTGTTTTAGACGCAATAAAGGTCTATATTTTTCTATAACATTGCATTTACGTATTCCGAACGATAACACCAGCGTACGCGGATAAATCATTTCAAGAGTGCTTTTTCTTCTGACTTGCTTAACAAATATCCATATTTAAGGCTAACTGAGTAATATAGCTTAATGCTATATAGCCTATACTATTCCACATGAATCTGGCTATAATATACAAAAAGAATTTTTCAAATCCGACTGGTAGTTCCAGAGATTAGCGCGTTTAAACAAACGAAAAAACAAAAAAACTCTTCCGCTTTATTATATTAGTATAGATTAGATACTACTACTATATTATGTTGTAAATCCAGCATTAATGCAGAGCCGTAGTAACTCAGGCATAACCACTCTCCTTCAATTTCATAAAACATAAGCAATCTGGGTTCAATTCCAATCAACAAAACTATAATTTAAAGTACTAATTTATGATTAACTCGACAAAAAAAAACATTGTAAAGACTTACCTGTATGTACTCGTATACGTGAGTCGAGGCTACGCGACATCGTTCTTTTCCCAAAAACTTTCTCAGAAAAGAGTGAAAAGCCTGTAAAAAGAGCTAGCCCAGAAGACGTATAATGCGTTACATTACCGTTATTATCATCATCATCATTGCAGCCTAATACAAACCCGCTGCTGGTATAGGCCTCCCCCAAGGAATATCACAAAACATACTTTATCTAGTGAGAGGCTACCCTACACTTCGCTTATCAGGAGATCTGCCACTCGAGTATCTTTCTTTCATATGTATATGGTCGGCTTAATGCCATTTAGCTTACTGGATTACTTTGATTTTACCGCGCACTTAATAGAGATTAAAATTTTCTATGACTGCAATTATCATCGTTATTTTTTATTACAAAAAGGTCTAATCTGAATAAAATTAAAAGTATTACAAACGTACAGCAAAAATAATGAAAGAGTAGAAACCGGAATATAATAAAATAAATTGCACTTTTCCGAAATTCGATATATGTCAAACGCATGTGACGCTGGAATATTGAAAATTGGAGGCCTGTTTATATTGGCGACTAATAGCAAATCCCCGAAAACACTGACAATGATTAATTGGTCCTCTCGAACGAACCCCGTTAAGAGTCAAAATAAAATGGCGTATTCTTGGGCTCGAGAAAATTCAAGAGCGATGATTTATTATGACTTTCGAAGTGGTTTAACACAAAAACAGTGTGTTGACCGGATGATTCCTGCATATGGTGATGAAGCCCCATCCAAAACCACAATTTATCGCTGGTTTGCTGAATTTCAACGTGGACGTGTCAAGCTCAGTGATGAACCCCGTCAAGGTCGTCCAAAAATTGCAGTCACCCTAGAAAACGTTGATGCTGTGCGTTAGCTGATTAAGGAAGATCAACATCTGACATACCGCGAAATTCAGGCAAGTTTAGACATTGGCATGAGTCAAATACAAATAATCTTGCATGAACAATTAGGTGTAAAAAAGTTGATTTTCCGATGGATATTGCATTCGCTCTGTGAAGAGCAAAAACCGACTCGCGTTACTTGGTGCGTCAGAACTCTCGAAAGATTCCACCCAGGATCCTCAAATGCTGTATACAACATCGTATCATGTGACGAATCCTGGATATATGCGTACGAACCCGAAACAAAAAACCAGTCACGAGTTTGGGTGTTCGAAAATGAGGTAAAGCCAACAAAAATTGTTCGTTCACGGAGTGTTGCAAAAAAAATGGTGGCCACGTTTGTCTCCAAAACCGGCCATGTTACGACTATTCCTCTTGAGGGACAAAGAACGGTTAATGCAGAATGGTATATTAGCATTTGTTTGCCACAGGTCGTTTCTGAACTCCGTAAAGAGAACTGCAACCGCCGCATCATCCTCCATCACGACAATGCGAGTTCTCACACCGCACACAGAACAAAAGAGAGCAAGAAAACATAGAAGTATTAGACCATCCGCCGTACAGCCCCGACCTAAGCCCTAATGATTTCTATACTTTCCCTAAAATAAAGAATAAATTGCGTGGACAGAGATTTTCATCTCCTGAAGAAGCAGTGGACGCCTACAAAACGGCCATTTTGGAGACCCCAACTTCCGAATGGAATGGTTGCTTCAATGATTTGTTCCATCGTATGGAAAAATGTGTCAAATTTCGCGGAGAAAACTTTCAAAAGCAATAAATACATTTTTAGTAATTTAATTTTCAGTGCCGCCCTCGTATTTTGACATTAACTGGGGAATTTACCTACAGGTAAAGAGGGTTGCTATATGTATTTTCTAAATTCTCTAATATTTGATAAATATCACTAAAAGTCATCAAATCATTTTTTAGTGAATTTCTTTATCAGAATATCACTATCTACCTCCAAAAATTTACTAAATCTAGTGACAAAATCACTAAAATGGCAACGCGGTCACGAAGGGCTGGCCTCATACATTGTGATAGCGCGAATCTTTGCGCCAACACGATGTGTGTGGCCGAGGCATCAAGAAATTCTCAGTAGCTCACTTTAATATAAATGAACTTTATTATACAACGAACATAAACTTTGTTTTTGTCATTATATTATCACATACACCAAAACTCCTTATGAGTTCAATTTGAATGCCACATTGTCATTGGATTGCGCGCTCCAACGAACTGTGAATATTATTGGAGAGATCTTAGAGGCGCGATAGAGTATGAGGGGAAAAATCTCGCCTTCGTATTCGAGTGAAACGAGTTCGATTCCCGCCGTCATCACTTAAATTACTTATTACAATTTAATTGCTCATTCCATATTTTTGACAGCGAACAAAAACATCGTATTTACGATGCACGAGACCTGCATGAATGAGAAATTAAAGAGCCATGCTGCAGATTTAATGTTTGCAGCACCAATGGGTCAGCTTGATAGGGAAAGCACTACGTTCTCACAAAATACCAGCGCAAAATGGTAGCATAATGCTAATGTGTTTCGTGCAGTAATTATAAAGAACCAGGGACCTTTTAATTTCTAACAAGGTAATCCATCCTATTTTCAATTAAAACATTTCTATTAAAACAAGATTATAACTTTGATTCGGCGCAAATAACTATTCCCAGATTAATTGCACAAGAGGATCTTAATTGAATTCGCCCTTGTCAGAACTTTATCACACATCACGGGGCTATGAAAGACGCGAGAAGTTTTCTAATAAATAATCATGTTATTGAAATACACATAGCATTGCTTTCACGTTTCTTTTACGTGGTTGCCATACTGACACAATTATGGTTGTAGCACGAATGGGTCGGCTCAACCGTCACGTATGGTGAGTATAGAGAACCGGAGACCCTTTTTACTGGAAACGAGGTATCATCTTAAACCTCACGGGTGACAACGCATCTGCATTTTGATTATTTATTGAGGATAGATGTAGATGTCTATGGGTCACAGCAACCACTAAACATCAGGTAGACTGTGTGCTCGTTGTCACCTATCCTATAAAAAATAGTCGTTATTGTCGTAACGATGCTAATAAAATATCACAGGGATGCTTGAAATGACCTCGGCCATCTGTATAATAATCGAATTATGGATCTAGAGGCTAAATTTATTGCTCTCTTTATTCTTATTGAAGAAATGGCTTTCACCTAAAAACCTGTAGATATAATATAGTGATTGTGGTCTCTTTGGGCAGCATGGTAAACTATCGAGAAAGCTATTTTAATCTCAGTTTTTGCCATTTTCTCGAAAATTATATTGGATATAGGAAAAGTTTAAAATTTAAATTTAAAAAAAGGCCTTACCACCTAATCCCTTAATATTCAATTGATTTGTTGTAAAATATATTTACGTGAAAGTATATATCACGATTATTGCAGCACAGAGCTGATATTCTGCCGGCCAACAATGTTACCTACATAAAAAAAATAGTAAATACAGAACTAGAAACCTTTTTTACTGACGAGGCATTCCATCTTAGTCCTCAGATGTGACAATGCATTTGAATTTTGAATCTGAATCGAGGATAGCCGTATATCCACTTACCAGCAGGTGGACTTTGTGCTCGTTTGTCACCTTTATTTTATAAAAAAGTAACATTTGCCACGTCACATTTAAGCAGTCATTTCCCTCACTACAAGACAATATTAATGAGTAATGCTTTTAAGGCTAAAGATTTTTGATAAAATTGTTGTAGTAATATATTTTGTGTTTACATATTTAAGCTTCACTTGCACTGATTATATGCAAAGAAAGGCGAACTTAATATCGTTTAGACATTCTTTGCCAGTCAAAAACATTTATATATTTATAAATCTCTTTGTTGCTAACTTGCCGTAAAATTTGTCAAAGAAAATGTAAAGGGCAGAAAAGCGCTAAAAAGTGATAGATTTACAAAGAAGTACTGTTATTAGAGATAACACACAACAAACCAAAACAAACAGAACAAACACTTGAAAATAGAAACGTACATTCGTCTTTTTCAATAGCCACTAAAAGGTGACCTCTTTCATTGTAAGAAGAATTATGCTTTAATCATGACACTTGGCTGGTGGATTGACTATCGTAGTGTCAGACGTCACGCACGTTTGTCGCTGCTGCTCGTCGCTGTTCTATGGGTAATTAGTAAGAATTATTTATATTTTTTTGTAAATTGCTAACAAATGACTTTCTAACCCTTAAAGTGATTTATTTATATTTCTTAGAATAATGTGGGGTAACCGTCCGCGGAGGATAAGAATACGTAATGAACTTTGTTGAAGTCTCGATGTCGATAGCTAGTCGAATTGATTGCATTTAGTTCGCACTTGACAAGCTAACAAGGTGACCGCGTCACGCGCTTGTCGGGCGGTGCTGTGTGTGGTATAGAAATACTATAGGTTTAACTACGATTATACGGTGTTTGTTGGTTGGAGAAACTAATAAATATTTCGCTAAAATTTACGGATCACGTCTCAGGTAACTCAAAATTACATTTTTTATATTATATTTTTAACATGATGGGGAATGTATACGCGGGCAAGTGTCCGCATGAATAAAACGCGTACACCTACTCCATCAAAATAAACCTTGTCTTGTCTTCTAGATATAAAATGCCTCGCAAGTATTTACCAATATGTCTCAACCGGAAAGTCTGTACTCAAGAACAGATTAATGCAGCCAAGAAGTTGATGGAAGAAGGTAAAAGGAAATTCACAGAATCCAAGGACAAGTTAAATAAAAAGAAGAATAAGAAAGATAATACTAAAGAAAATAAGAAAAGAGACACAAAACAATCCGTAAACCAGAAAAAAAAATATTCTACTGTCCACTATGTCGAGAAAAGTATGAAAATACTCCTATAGAAACTCTTCTATAGGAGTGACTAGGATTGAGTGCAATAATTGCAAGTCCTGGTAACATGAAGATTGTACCAGTTATGAAAGTGATGTTGTTACTTGTGACCTTTGCGTAGTAGATTGAGATTCCGCCGTGCGCACACTTAGCCGCCGTTGCGTACACTTAACCGAAAGCGTGCGGACACTTTCCCGTTGATTGGGGTAAATGTCCGCATTTCCCATTTTGATAAAAATTTAATTACACATTACACACAAGAAGAGTTAAATTTTTATGTTTTGTTATAGTTTAGAAATGTATAATTAAAGTGAATAAATACTGATTGGTTGCAATTTATAAAACAGTTTCAATCTGGAAGTAATTTAATCAAAACTGCGTGCAGTTACCCAACATTACCATACGCACACATCTAGTTCTCCTAAAGTAGACTTCTAGCATTTCTGTACAAATTTCTTATACTTATGTAGTTGTACAACTTTAGGACATCTGCTTTAGGGACTTTAGGACGGCGGTTTTACGACATAGCCCAACGAATTAGTAAGGTGAAGTCGCAGTGGGCCCGCCATACAGCTCGAAGAACAACAATCAATGGAGAACAAAGGTTCTCGAGTTACAGCCTAGTACCGGCAGGCTAATAGGGCGGCCCCCACTAGATGGAGTGACGACCAGCAGGAAGTCGATGGATGCAGGTAGCTCGGAACCATGCTTTGTGGTATTCTTTGGGGGAGGCCAATGTTCAGCAGTAGGCTTGTGAAGGACTTTAGTGATGATTATGATGACAAATAAATGACATTATTCTATTAAAGTTATTTTTTACGTGGTAGAGCCATGCTGCAGCTATATAAATAGTATAGTTGTAGCACGAATGGGTCGGCTCGACCGGGAAGGACCACGCTCTCACAGAATTTTTTACAGTGGTAGAGCCACGCGGTAGCTTTTGCTGTCGCACGGATGGGCCGGCTCGAACCGGGGTGGTACCACGACCTCACAGAATACCAGCGTGAAGTAGAGGTTTACCTCTGCGTTTCGCTTGGTGAGTGCAGGTAGCCGGAGGCCCTTTTTACTGGAAATGAGGCATTCCATCTTAGTCCTCACGGGTGACAACGCATCTGCATTTTCATTCGCAAACGAGGATAGATGTAGATGTCTATGGGCCGCAGCAACCACTTACCATCAGGTGGACTGTGTGCTCGTTTGTCACCCTTATCCTATAAAAAAAAAAAAAAAGAATACCAGCGTAAAATAGCAGCATAATGCTGCTGTGTTTCGTATGGTGAGTGTAGAGAACCGGAGACCCATTTTACTGGAAAAGAGGCATTCTATCTTAGTCCTCACGACTGACAACGCATCTGCATTTTAATTTGCAAACGAAGATAGATGTAGATGTCTATGGGCCACAGCAACCACTTACCATCAGGTGGACTGTGTACTCGTTTGTCACCCTTATTCTATAAAAAAAGTGATTTATTTATATTTCTTATGCAAGCATATGGTTCTGCCAAAGCGGTTGTTATCCAACTTTAGATACTATTGTTGTCATTAATTTATTCAATATCAAAGTTCTTTGCTGAACAAGGCCTCCCCATAGATAACCCCATCCCATAAGTAGGACATTTGCCATAGTTGCCACACCTAGCTATTGTTATCAAGTAACAAATTTTGTTAATCCTCTCCTTGACAATTCACGTACATTTACACTCACAAATACTAACAATACAAATACAGTAAACAACAAAGCAATTATGACAACGTCCAGTTTACCCGTGTCAAAATTACCCGTACGCTGCAGGACAATCCACATTAATCCTTTCATTATTTTAGATCTTCACCTACTGGGATGACAAGTTGGTTTATTTAAATTGATCGTAGTTCAACCATTCCAACCAACATAAAGGATTGTCAAACGTACTTGTTTCACTTATAATTTTTATTTATTTTTATATACAACCTGTTTCTTCTTACCAACTTTTCATAAGTGAAACAAATACATGTACGAATTTTTTTCTACTCATTACAGCCTGGTGGTAAGTGGTGATGAAGAAGGTAAATTCTTTGTCCTCTTTTAAAAAAAACAGTGCTACAGAACTTAAGAGATAATATTTAAGAGTTTGCTATGTATTAATTTTGTTATTTGGTTTAATTGGTTACTGTGATTTTCCCCTTGTTTTGTTTTAATGTGTCTCAGTTTATTAGTTTATATATTTTTGGTATTTTTCGTTTTTTGATTTATTTTTATCTTATGTTTCTAAGTGTTTACTCTTCTTGTGAAGCATGTTGTGGCTGCTTTTAATAGGTTTTTCAATTAAAAATTAAGCTTATATATTATCTTTTGTGAACATGTATTATTGTAATTACCTCTAGCTGTCCTTAAAGAAATAAATTAAAATTAAAATAAAAATAAATTGCACTTATCTTAGCATCTTAGCGTAACTATAGCCTCTTCACTCTTGCATTGAAAACCCAAATTGTAAACGTACGGAAACACAGGCATCAGCAGATTATTCTTGCTGTACACATTACGACAGGCGAAGCAAACCGTTTGGTTCGAATGCGTGGAAAATCGACATTAAAGCCCGACGTCTAATGGCGGAAAGGGGGAGAAGAATTAAGGTATGTAATTTATTTTCTTGGCCCATTCCTGTTTCTAATGTATATTAATGACTTACCTTATCTTGTAGGGGACAATCACGATATAGTATTATTTGCTGACTTTAATTTTCAAACTCAAACGGCAGTTAATTAATTATGACGATGTAAATAATGCTCTATCGAAATTGGTACATTGGTATAACGCCAACAATATGCTCTTAAACGGCAATAAAACAAAGTGTATTAAATTTACAATACCAAATGTAAAACATTCGAATACCCATGTGCTGTTAAATGGGGAGGAGTTGAGTCTTGTGGATACCACTGTTTTTCTTGGTATTGCTATTGACGCGAAACTTCAATGAGGCCCCCATATATCTAAATTAGCAAGCAGACTTAGTTCTGCAGCATATGCTGTAAGAAAGATTAGAAGTCTCATAGATGTTGAGACAGCTAGATTAGTTTATTTAAGTTACTTTCATAGCGTAATGTCTTATTGAATTTCGCTATGGCGTAATGCGACTGATATTGAAGCTGTTTTGCAAAAGAGAGCCGTACGGGCGATTTATAACCTAAATTATAAAGAGGCCCTCAGAGAAAAATTTTAAGAAATAATCATATTAACTTTGGCATCGCAATATATTTATGAGAATGTAATGTATGTGCAGAAAAACATAAATAGCTTTAATGAGAATAATACATACTTTAAACACTAGGAACAAACATAAGCTTAGAATAAGCATAGTAATAAGCACAGAATCAGTAATTCATTTATGGGGCAATGTATACGCTTTTACAACAAAATCCCAGAATATATTCAAAATTTGTCAATAAACAAGTTTTAAAGTTTTATTAAAGAAAAACTGTACAAAAAGGGTTATTATACTCGTAATATCAAGGAATACATAAATGAAAAAAACCTCTGGGAATAAGGTGATCGCCACCATGCTGGTTCTATGAAAAACCATTTAAAAATTGTATAAACGAAGTTATTGTTAAGTGAAATATGTTTGAAAAAAATAGTCGCGCTGGGTTTCCTGCTGGTTCTTCCGAGGACGAGAGGTAGAGACGAGGAGGAGAGCTATTTTCCGAACCAGTGGTAAATAAAAAATGACTTTGAATAAGTATTATGTAATAATCAATATTGAATAAAAAATTATTCTATTCTATTCTATTTATAGAATAAAGGTGATAAACGAGCATTCAGTCCATCTGAAGGTAAGTAAATGCTGTGGCCTTTATCTTCAATTGAGAAAGAAAATGCAGATGCTTTGTTAACCCTGAAGACTAAGATGGAATGCCTCGTATTACTCCGGTTCTCCACCCTCACCATGCGAAACACAGTAGCATTAAGCTCCTATTTACCCTGGTATTCTGTGAGTTCTTTTCTGTGAATTCTTGCACACACTCACCGCAATGCATCCTATAGAATAATAATACTATATAAATAATAATAATAATATAATTAGAGTCACTTAGGCATGTCATCTCCAGTTGTTCGGCGCTTTCTAACTCTGAGTATTTGCACAGACACAACCTAGTAGCCAGGATTCTACACCAGGAGCTCGCTCTGAAATACGGTCTCGTGGATCGGAAACTGCCATATTATAAGTATTTTCCGGAAGCTGTGCTCGAAAATGACTGCGCCAGGCTTAAGGCAGTACAATATTAGGCGAATAAGCCTGATATTGTGCTGATGGACTGGGCACAGTCGGTATATTCACTTAACCGTCGATAATACGACACATGTCTCGCCTATTAAAGAGGCATCCTCAGGTAAAGTAGACTCTGCGGTGGCTAACCGCTAAGTAACTAATGGATAACATAATAGATTGTCGCAAAGTAACGCCTAATTCTATTAATTATTTGAAATCGACTTTACTAAAAATGTGAATACGTAAGGTACTTGTCACCGCCAACGATGAATGAAAAGCTAGTGGAGCTAAAAACTAGATAACAGTTGGTGAGCAGCGAGAAGCGAATGTGTAGATCCGATAATTTTATCGCTGGGTTATAAAGCGAGTGCATTCACATCCGCATTAAAGAGTAAAATGACCGCTGTTTGGTCTCTCGGAGTGAGTTTTGACCAAGCAGTATGGCTGAGCGAGTTTTATATATGATAGCTCTGGTCGCTGCGACGAACTAGTGGAGGAGAGTTCAACTATTAATATATGTATCTCTTTCATTGAAACGGGATCTATATCTATATAATAAAAGCAAGAAAATAGTCGATAGCTAATCCCTTCCTCGTTGACGGTGGGGCAAGTGCCTAATATCGAATATAAAAAACATAGATATCTTGATAGAGTAGCCCGTGTCTTTTTTAATTTGGCTCATGACGCTTAAAAAACAATAATTGAGTTGAATGCCTTAGTACGATCATCAGCCCGTCCGGAGAATCAGCTCCCAACTGTACGCTGGCCTCTACTACACACAGTTACCACACACATACAGTTCCAAAAATTCGTTATAATGTCATTCTTGTCAAATGCATTTAGTGGTAAGACTCCTTTTCTGACGTTGAGTCAGTTTGTATAGGCACTACCCTTTTAACAGCTTCTGCCGCCAAATAACAATGCTTGCACTACTGTATTCAGATCTAAATGATATAGAGAGCCAGTTTATGTAATAGAGCGCTGAAAGTTATTATCAATGGTTAAAGTTCTGCCGGGTCACCTGTACTAATGGGTGTACTAAAGGCTCAATTCTCGGCCCATTGCTATTTCTAGTGTATATTAATGAATTACCTTCCATTGTAGGGGATAATTATGATATAGCATTATTTGCTGATGATACTTCCTTGGTTTTTAAACTTAAACTTTAATCATTTAAATTTGGTGAAGTGAATAACGCTATATCAAAATTAGTGCATTGGTTTAACGTTAATAATCTACATTTAATTTAATGTGGGATGAGTCGCTCGCGTCCATAGGCTTCGACCACCTAACCCTAGGCCCACCCTACACGTATCCCCCGGGTGGTGCTAAACGAGCGACAAAGCTGATAGGATAGACTCGGCTCCTCGCCGGATGGTAGCGGCGTAAAATCTACCACCCCTTAGTTCGCACCATGAGCCAAGAAGAAAAAGAAATGGCCCCGAGTTCCCGACGCCCCTTTAATGGGGCAGGGGTGCGAAGAATCTCCGGGAGAAAAACCGGCGACGAGGTTCGCCACCCGTCATGTCCTGTCTCCCGGAGGGGCGAAAAGTGGATTGCGGAGGCCCGTCTGGCTACGTTGAATGTATGTGGAGCAATGAATGATAAGATGGATGAAGTATGTGAAATGATGAATGATAGAGGAATAGATGTGTTATGTGTAAACGAGATGAAACGTAAGGGAAGAGATGTCACTGCACATGGCATGTATACCGCTTAATGGTCTGGAGTAGACGAGACCGAGCGGGCATGCCAGGGAGTCGGTGTCATCCTTTCAGAAAGAAGCCACCCTACGCGTCGCTTATCAGGAGACCTGCCACTCGAGTATCTTTCTTTCCTATCTATATGGCCGGCCTAATACCACTTACCTTACCGAATTACTTTAATTTTACCCCACACTTGATAGAGATTAAAGTTTACTGTGATTGCGGATATCATCGTTATTTTTTATAAAAAAAAGGTTTAATCAAAATAAAATTCAAAGTATTTTATCAAAACTTTTTTTACGTGGTAGAGCCATGCTGAAGCTATATTAGTAGTATAGTTGTAGCACGAATGGGTCGGCTCTACCGGGGAAGAACCACGCTCTCACAGAATACCTGCATCAAACAGCAGCTTAACACTGCTGTGTTTCGTATGGTGAGTGTACCCAAGACCCTTTAGAGAACCGGAGACCCTTTTTACTGGAAACGAGGCATTCTATCTTAGTCCTCACAGGCAACGCATGTGCATTTTGATTCGCAAACGAGGATAAATGTAGATGTCTATGGGCCACAGCAGCCACTTACCATCAGGTGGCCTGTGTGCTCGTTTGTCACCGTATACCATAAAAAATCTACAGTAGAAATAATGAAAGAGTAAAAAACGGAATATAATGATTATTTCATTGCACTTTTCCGAAATTCGATATCTGTCAAATGCATGTGACGCTGGAATATTGAAAATTGGAGGCCTGTTTATATCGGCGATTAATAGCAAATCCCCGAAAACACTGACAATGATTAATTGGTCCTCTCGAACGAACCCCGTCTTTACTCTTAAGTCAAGATAAAATGGCGTATTCTTGGAAGTCGATTTTTAAATATTTAAATTAGCTGTTTCCAGTTTAATAAAAATAAAAAACTGACATTACGTGGACTCAAAATAAAAGTATTAAATTTTGTATATATTTAAGCATGACATGATGTGAAAATATACTGTTGTATATTAATTTCCGTTACCTGGAGTTATTAGTTTCGACCCGTTATACTCCTGAAATTTTACAAAAACTCCAACAACGCGAACTCTAGTTTAGATTTTACTTCCTATTTGTCATTAAGCCAACTGAACATAGTGTTGAGATGATAAATGAGTGTAACAGGTCATTTAGAAGTATATATGTGTATAACCAGGTACGTAACTGTACTGTCGGGAAGTGCGGCAACTGTCAGCATTGTTTACTTTGCTATTTGTCCACCCTTGTGGTACCAATGAATATTCGCACGTAAATCACCTATAACATGTGTTAGATAAATAATAGTTTAAAAAGTTTTTATAGTTCTAGCTTTACAAGGTTTGGTTTATATATTATTAATTACCCAATACCTATTGTGAATTCGAGTAATTTTAGTCCATATAATAAATATTGAATTTGTCTTATAGAATTTGTGTCCATGATATGTAGAATAAATCGTCTACAGCACTACGTATCGGATTCTAGACATAAAATCTCTCTTGAATTCCACATAGTCGCCACTTGCGACACCCACCGGACACAATTAGGAGATGGATGTTCTCACACCGCCGCCATACGGTACCCTCTTATCTGTTCGTACAATCCTCATTATAATTAACGTGATTGCGACTGTTGATCATGGCGTTCCAGGTTCAAATCCCGGATCGAAACTGTTTTCTGTCAATAAATTTTCAACAACCCTCCGGTGTCAGGTCAGTTGCACTATAATAATTCTTATTCAGTTAACAACTTCCAATTTTTGAGGAATTTAGATACCACCGTGGTAAAAAATCATAATCGAAAATCGGCCAGGATCATCAACGTTTACGGGAATAACAATGATCACACGAAATTCCTGCGTAAAATAGAAATTTAATCCTGACGTATTTCGTATGGTGAGTGTCGAGAACCGAAAACCTTTACCGGTATCTTTACTGGTAACGATGCTGTTGACGATGCTTACGTTGCGGCTCGAATATATGAAACATAAGTAATATTAATTAATAAAGCATAATATATTATGTAAAATATGTACATGTATAAAATTGTTACTTATCTTATGTACTTGTTCCTTTTCTATAATAAATAAGTACGTGTGCATACGGAAACGATGGCACTCCTCGTGATTTTTATAGTAGGGTGAAGGTGTATTTGCAACATTGGTGTTGCACCGCTGATTACATAATCCCGCGCTTAGAGTTAGTTAGTTAGTTGCACTAAAACATAAAACTAGTCACACTTATGTCTCCCTCCACGCACGTGTACACGCGCTTAATAATTTTTTTAGTCTATATTTCTCTCAAACGACACCAGCGGCCTACATCATCAACAGAGGCATTCCATTTTATTCCTCACGGATGACAGTACATTTACATTTCTCGATTCTAAATCGAGGATAGATGTAAGTATCTACGGTCTACAACATTAAGTACCATTAGCTGTACTGTATCCTTATTAGTCATCCTTACTTCTTTATCTTGCTTAGGGCAAACATTTCATTTTGTTGTTGAAACTCCCTAAAGATACAAAGTCGCCTAGTTAATGACTAGACTAAAATGTAAGGAAAATTACCCCGAGCGATCATCAAGGGTTGCAACCGTAAAACACAAATCACTTTCTTATTTAGAACCATAATTTAAAAACGTAGCAAAACGAGCATATTAAGATAATTTAATTATATTTTCGAATCTATACTAATTTATTTTAATTAAAGTAAAAAGTAAACGAAGGTTAAGTAGGGTTTTTATAATTTATAAATTTTACTTATTAAAGCTTAAAGTATCTAATAATAGGTTCGTATAAAACTTAAAACACTGCGGATACTTGAAAATAAAAGTCAACAAGATTTAGAAATTCATCTCCTATTTCCATTTCGAACAGGAAGCTTTCGGCTACCGAAGGCATTTAGTAATTCCGCACAATGGCCGACATTTATGGTATCGATCGTGGTTCCGACGTGTAGATCTATCTGTCTTGAATAAAAATTTTACAGCAGTGACATCTGGAGTTCGAAATATGAATAGAATACTGTATTATTAAAAGGCTAGTATTTTCCCGCATCTAAATTCAAAAATCCAACAAATCCTTGATATTTTTTTACTTTTACTTCTTAAAATAAGGATGACAAACGAACTCACTGTCCATCTGATTGTAAGTGGATGATGTGGATGTTATACTCAATTAAGAATCAAACTGCAGATGAGTTTTCACCCTTGAAGACTAAGATAAAATACCTCGTTTACAGTTAAAAGAGTCAGGTTCCCTACGCTCACCATACAAAACTTATTAAGCTGATATTTTACGCTGGTATTCTGTGAGAGCGTGGTCCCTCCCCGGTCGAGTCCACCCATTATTTCTACAACTATAGCTGCAGAGTGGCTCTAACACGTATAAACTTTGTTGGAACAGTGCTTGATCAAATAATGAATTAATAAATAATAAATTATATTTTTAAAAATATTATACTCCTTAGTAAATAATATTTATTATTTAATTTAAAAAAAATAATAAATTATATTGTATATGCTTGACGGTTAACGTTAAAAAAAAGTTTTGTTTTAAACTTTTTTATGTCTTACTGTTTATATGATAATACTCAAAAACCATTTATTTTATAAATTTTTCTAATTTACAAAAAATACTTCCAGTTTTTATAAAATGTAGTCTAGGTCACTCCTTTGCTCTTTTTTTTTCTTTGCTGAAGTTTTATCACAATCGGTTTAACCATTCCGGAAATTATTCCGGACAGACAGACAAAAAGACAAAAATTTGAAAAATGGTCATTAATGACTTCATAGCATGCAAATAAATCTTAGCTCAGAAGGCAGTTATTTCAATATTACGAACAAACACTTCAATTTTAGTTATATATGTGTAAAACTTATAATAGCGTTGTTATTCTTACACTGTACATACACCTCTTTCAAACATTTTTATTTTATCCGCCAGTTTATTCAGTGGGTTTCACATCTTTTTGGTTATCCGGTACGGCTTACTTTAACTATTTTAGCAGCGTTAAGCTGCTACTTTATGCTGGTATTCTGTGAGAGCGTGGTCCTTCCCCGGTCGAGCCGACCCATTCTTGCTACAACTATACTACTAATATAGCTGCAGCATGGCTCTACCACGTAAAAACTAAAGATTAAATTTGGACAGTGATGCGAAAAATTGGAATCGACTTTCATATAAAGCTTAAAATACCTTAAAGGGACCTTCAGGTTTACAAAGTGATGAGTTTGCAGCGTGACAGGAGTTTTCGGCGTGAGAACAAAAGCAAGCTCTAGACCTAGGCTTTAGACCAAGGAACGTACTACTACAACGTGGTGTTTAAAAGTTTTGGCGAAATTTGGATCGCCGGCACGTTGTTGCACCTGTTTTATCGTTATAATGGTTCTAAGTAAAGTTTGATACGTAAAAGTGATGCGTGTTGTGTATTAAATGTCCGCGCCTTAGAATAATAACACCTAGAACGATAGTTCCCTACAAAGCGGACGTTCAAACGTGAGGCAAGAACAAATTTATGTTTGCGTAAGCAAGTTGTCTTTATTCTAGACGAAACGCACACAAGTGAAAAAACAATGTTCCCAATACATTACATTTTTTCCCAAAAGTAGGGAAGTTGAAACTATATTAAACTAACAGTTACGACGTAAAGTATTACTGATACAAAAGTGAAAATAAGTTTGTTCGAATTCTATTATCGAAGTGTAGTCTGCCAAATTCAAAACATTCTTGAATAGGGTATTTGCCTGTCTAGCCAAGCACTTTTATGAGCCATCGAAATGTGATTGTAGCATATTTTTCTTTGTAACTGAATAGAGACGTTATAATTATGACTAATGCAA
Source organism: Parnassius glacialis (assembly GCA_033319125.1). Lineage (NCBI taxonomy): Eukaryota > Metazoa > Arthropoda > Insecta > Lepidoptera > Papilionidae > Parnassius > Parnassius glacialis. The sequence goes on from JAVANC010000018.1 coordinate 38,894,973, forward strand.
GTTCAATATACACACCCGCCCGATGCCCGACACACGACTGTTCGACGAACGATTGGTTAATTCAGTATGCATTTTTCAGTTTGTTTTAACTAATTTGTTTTTAATAATCGTCGAATAATGGTGCATCGCGCCTCACTGCATGCATAACGTAAGCTACAATACGAAAAACATAAGAACATTTTAATTTTGGCAGGTTTTACACAGTAGATGCATTCCAGCTTAAAGTTATTGAGAAAACTTTATAAGAAAAACACAAATAAATATTAAAATCATTTATACCAGTAGCCTTGTAACTGAAATTGTTTCCTGAACAACTGTCGCTTTGATGATACGTATCGTAAAGTATTTTCTTTTTTGGATTTTTGAACAGTCTAATTCTTAAGTAGCGCTCGACAATAAGTCTCGTCAAATTCAAATCATGGAAGTGGGAGTTTACGTGTTCTATAGAAAAAATACGAGTTCCTCCTATGAATCTTCTCATAATTTGAAGTATGACTTCTTTTTCGAAAATATTGCCTGAATTTTCTTTTAGATAACGTCTCAAATCAGTTTCAGCAACACTACAAATAGAATAAACTTCTTTTGAGGCGTAAACCAATCCACCTTTATCCCTCATACATACCGATTTATGGAACCAAAGTTTCTCTTTTGCAAGCATGTTATCAATACAATATTTACATTTTACTTGGGTTGTGAGATGTCTTTCCAGCTATATAGCCAACAATGTGGTTTCTGCAGTTAGGATCATCGTTACTCCGTGTAATTTCAAATCCGTCATCATTTGGAATCGGTGTTTTCAATAAGTGTTGAGTCAATTTTTATCTTCATCATCAAATCTTTCGGAAAATGAAGTATTATTATTATAAGTATTTAATTCCTATTGTCGTGTTTTATTTTTAATAACACGACAAAAAGTGGGAGATTTTTTCTACCACTGACAACATTTCCATATAGGCATATTACAATGTCATGTGTCAGTTTTTAAAAATTTATATTTATTTTTGATGAATGTTTTACGTAAAAATATAAGTTCAAAAGTATAACTTACACGTGAAATGTAATGTTATTATGTTTCTTGTGTTTCTCTGATGTGCTGTGACATCCGTTCACTGCACAAACCGTCATTTTTAATTAAAATTTCGGGAACTGTTGTCAACACGACACGACCTTGAGCACTAACGGGCCGAGTATTGAACTAAGCCATACTGGCTTAGTTTGAGTTGCCTCGCATTACGGACGCGGACTCGGCTTCTATGTGTTATTATTCTAAGGTCCGCGCAAGTAAACTATTAGTGGGAACGACGAAACAATAACTGCTCCGATGTTGATATAAACCTCAAATTGAATGAGATATTTCTTCGCTTAGGCTGCCCTACACGGCAAGTCTTAATGGAGTTTAATTTGTTTTTAATAAAATAGGTTGGCCAATACTTCTACAACGATAACAAACGTATAAAAATCTGTAAGTAGAATAGAAAACTACAAAAGTAAAAATAACAATATGTAAAACTTAATGTAGCCTGAAACTATATTAAACCAGTGCCTTTCAAAAACAACTATTTACGGCAACCTTTAAAATATAACTACTTGCAAGAAAAAATACGAAAGTTTCAATTTTCCCCATTAAATTTTACAAGCTAAATTAAAATGATATCGTATTTCTGGAATAACAAATTTCAGCACTAACTTTGAGATATGAAGAAAGAAGTGTTCAGACATTGACGGCTGATACAAAGAAAGAACTTTGTTACGAATAGAAACGTGCAAGCAGTGAAAATTTAATTGATGATAATAGGCGATTTATGTATGAAAAGATTTACATATTACAGACCGAACACTGTGCTCCGCGGGCTACTGGTTCACCATGATTCAGCGCACAAAACAAGCAACTTCCTGGACAGCACACCTATTAAGTTTTTGGGTCATTCTCCTTACAGTCTTAATTTGGAGCATCGTGAGACTTCTTTTTATTCCCTAAAATAAACAATCGAATGATAGGTTTAGTTTTCATCGCAGAAAGCAGATCGTTTTCAAAGCAGCATTCGAGCAGATAGGTCACTGAAGCGGACTGGAAAAAGTATTTCAAAAATTTGTTGAAACTTTGCACAAACGCTGGTGAAAAAGTTCTTTGAAAAGTTTTAATAATAAAAACTTTAATAATAGAAGGAACTTTTTTTAATTCGCAAAACTTTATGAATGACCCACGTGTTGTATGCCATAAGGTCAATCACAGAACTCTTACAGCAAAATATTTAAATGGAATAGATACCGGTGTTCATTTTTTTAAAGAATAAGGATGGCAAACGAGCGCACAATCCACCTGGTGGTAAGTGGATGCTGCGGCCTATATACATCTACGTTTATTCTCGATTAAGAATCAAAATGCAGATGCGTTATCACCTGAGGACAAAGATAGAACACCTCGCTTACAGTAAAAACGGTCTCCGGTCCTCTACTCACTCACCATATAAACACAGCAGCATTAAGCTGCTATTTACGCTGGTATTCTGTGAGAACGTGACCTTTCCCCGGTCAAGCCGACCCATTAGTACTACAATCATAATATAGCTGCAGAATACCACGTAAAGTGTTTGTTTGTTTGTTGAAAATCAGTGTAAGGAATGAAGACATTCTCTTTAAATGCCAACCTCGTCTGCACGCAATGCTTCCAGGTGATTGACGGACGGGGCGAGGTTCGCCGTCACCCAACATTCTGACCGTGATGGCAGGAAGTCCATTCAAATTCTATTGCGAAACGAAACGTCAGCAGATATTGAATATAAGATTTACAAATCCGAAAAATAATTTTGTTGAATTCACAAGAATCTAAGAAATCATTTTTATATTGATGAGATCTCCCAACTACAAAAAAAATATTCCTCAACATTTCATATAAGATTAAAAACGTCTTCCAGATCATATTTCTTTCACGGAGGACAGTCTCGAGAAAAACTATTATACAGTCATCAGTCATCAGCACAAGAACATGGTTATAGTGCCGGAATGTACGTGCAAATACAGATGCACTCTGTATACCCTCACTCATATTGCGATGGGACAGCTATCCTACACGAACGCAGAGAGATCAGGTGCAGGACCAACTTTTCTTTACGTGCTATCCGTGGCACGGGATGATACACCGACAACTTCCTGACACTGAGTTGCTACTGATAATTTCTTGATAGAAAAAGCCTAATAAATAATTTTGTTCCACCCTGGATTTGAACCCGGGACCACATGATAAGCAGTAACTAACGAGGACCAGTAGACTAGTGAGGTCACCTACTACTATAATAACTTACTTTTAAAACATTATCAACAATTTTAAAAATTTAAAAAGAATACAGTTGTTTTATGGACAAATACTCTAACGCTACCCAATTTTAGTCTCGTGGTGTCACAGTCACTATAACATTTGGTTAGGTTATAAAACGAAAATAAATGAAAGGGGCGTCCGTTTATTTTCGTTCAAACATACATCATATTTGTTTTGAAATCTTTAAATAATATTTATAGCTGTTCCAACGAATCCAATTCTCTCAAAGTTTCGATAAAGATAAAAAATAATGCAGTAGCAATTTTTCGAATATGTTTAAAGCAAACAAATGCTTTCAAGGAACGACACATAGTTTTGTAAAACAGAAATGTAAAACTTTTATCACTATTTTGAATTTAAGGTGAGGTTACCCCCAGAGTCTCTCTTTTCAACATCAATTTTACAAATATAACTCAGTTATTTGACACATGAGCTATAACAGCCAAAGTTCTAGTCTAGACTAATCTAGACAAAACTGCCAACAGAAACACTATTTGTTGCATTTTGTTCGATAGCAATTGCAGATTTAGATTGCAGATTGAGACATTAATTTGATTCGCATTGATACCGATGTATCGTGATTGCTCAATGCTCATGCCTTTGACATTTATATGGGAATTTCAACCTGTACGTTGAACTGTTTACACATCGCAATTGTCTGGACCCAAATAAAATACTTTCTTATAAAAGTTCTTTGTGTTGAGTAACGCCCTCAAAATATTCTTCGTAAGTTGTTTTAAACAATTTTACAAAATCAGTTCAAATACAAAACTTGTGCAAATCTAAGAGCTCATTAATCCATTGTATTCGTTGGAGTTAAAGTTTATTTAAGGTTTAAGAAAGGCATGCTTCGGAGGTTACCATGCGTAAAAATAATTATTGCGGGATGAGTGACAAGGCAAATTTATGCTGCAGAAGTAAGTGACAGAGTCAGCAAGGGACATCCTAAACTCCTAGATGGAAGAGTATGAACCAAATTGGCGATATATTGAAGATGGGTAAAATTAAGATTGCTCAAAAACTTTTAATTTGTTAATTAACGAGCATGTATGCGTAGATATATGGAAATGAATGAAGTGTAAAATGCAGTGTGTCAGATTCTGTCCAAATGGAAGTCCGTAGTCTCTGTCTACCACTGTGGGCGTCAGGCGTGGGAGCTTATGTATGTTGTAAAGTCATTTTTTATGAAACATCTTTTACTATATTTCCTTATATATTTGTTAGATCGCGATACATTTTTTTCCTTATATTTATATCTTATCTTTACTCATGTGGTGGGGTGATTGTGGACACTGGGTAATTCCGGACGCAGTTGTTTTTAGAAAGGTAGCTCTTAGCCTCTCGCAATTCCTATAATGTTTTGCATCTGTCATCTTTAGTACTGACCATGGACAGTAGTTAAGACGGAAGGCCGAGCACGCACTTCAAGGTATGTACCGACAAACTTTTTTATGGATTTTCTTACAATTTTTGGCTATTTTTATGACAGTGATATGTGTATTACCAAAACGCTACTTCTGCCACAAAATCATAAGGGATATTCCATTAAAACTTTATGTAGCAAAAAATAATTTACATGAGCTTTCATAAATTAAAAAAATATTTCAGGTGTACAAAAACATTGCTTTATACGTGTTAGAGCCATGCTGCAGCTATATTTCTGGTATAGTTGTAACACGAATGGGTCGGCCTGACCGGGGAAGGACCACGCTCTCACAGAATACCAGCGTAAAATAGCAGCTTAATGCTGCTGTGTTTCGTATGGTGAGTGTAGAGAATCGGAGACACTTTTTACTGAAAACCATTTCCATCTTAGTCCTCACGGGTGACAACGCATCTGCATTTTGATTCGCAATCGAGCACGATGGGTCACAGCAACCACTTACCATCAGGTGGACTGTGTACTCGTTTGTCACCCTTATCCTATAAAAAAAACTATGATTGGGTTAATTGCGGACATAGGATGTGGGGTAAATACAGACGTCCGCAATCACCCCCATTTAAAAAAAAACTTTAGAATAAAAATAATGTAGTGCTTGGTGTATATATTTGTTTGTATATAGTGTACAATAAACGTTATTATAAATATATATATATATATATATATATAAATACCACAAATATAGCTGCAGCATGGCTCTAACACGTATAAATCAAAGTTTTTGTACACCTGAAATATTTTTTTTTAATTTATGAAAGCTCATGTAAATTATTTTTTACTACATACAGTTTTAATGGAATATCCCTTATGATTTTGTGGCAGAAGTAGCGTTTTGGTAATACACATATCACTGTCATAAAAATAGCCAAAAATTGTAAGAAAATCCATAAAAAAGTTTGTCGGTACATACCTTGAAGTGCGTGCTCGGCCTTCCGTCTTAACTACTGTCCATGGTCAGTACTAAAGATGACAGATGCAAAACATTATAGGAATTGCGAGAGGCTAAGAGCTACCTTTCTAAAAACAACTGCGTCCGGAATTACCCAGTGTCCACAATCACCCCACCACATGAGTAAAGATAAGATATAAATATAAGGAAAAAAATGTATCGCGATCTAACAAATATATAAGGAAATATAGTAAAAGATGTTTCATAAAAAATGACTTTACAACATACATAAGCTCCCACGCCTGACGCCCACAGTGGTATACAGAGACTACGGACTTCCATTTGGACAGAATCTGACACTTTTTACTGGAAACCATTTCCATCTTAGTCCTCACGGGTGACAACGCATCTGCATTTTGATTCGTAATCGAACACGATGGGTCACAGCAACCACTTACCATCAGGTGGACTGTGTACTCGTTTGTCACCCTTATCCTATAAAAAAACTATGATTGGGTTAATTTCGGACATAGGATGTGGGGTAAATACAGATGTCCGCAATCACCCCCATTTAAAAAAAACTTTAGAATAAAAATAATGTAGTGCTTGGTGTATATATTTGTTTGTATATTGTGTATAATAAACGTTATTATAAATACATATATATATATATATATATATATATATATATATATATATATATATATATATGTGTAATATAATTTTCTGTTTCAGTTACTCTGTACTTATAAAAGAAAAACGGTAAAGAAATACACGCTTAAAAGAAGTGGGTCAATGCATAAGTGGTGAACACGGTACCTTACCACGTCAGTTATGTTCCACCATTTAAAGACAATATGGTGGCAGCAGCATGATACCGCTTGTTTTGAGAAGTGTGAAACGCCCATGGTTGGTAACCCTGGTACCCAAAACAAACACATTTGATAATTTGATTTTGTAGGTTTTTTTTTACATTAAAACCTTTCATAAAACTGCAAATATGGAAAAAGTAGTGAATGTTTTGAAATCTGCTCAGATTCATCTTCTGCATAAAGAAACAGTTTGTAATGTACATTTATTGTATAATGGTGAAGCCCAAGTTTGGCGCATCCAAGCGTAACCTTTTTCTGATACTATAAATATGCCTAAATGTTACAAGGAAAAAGAAGTACACCAGTAAAAAATCCAAGAAAGGAGTTAAACATCTTAAGAATTTGATACGATGCAAAAGAAGGAAGGTACAAAAATATTAAAAACTCTTCTCTTACCACTCGTATGATTAGTTGACCAATTCTGAGCTCTACGTACCTTTATATTTTTAGCTCCCACGACACAAAGTGTCGCCATCTAGTGTAGAATTTGTTTAATTACATTTGAAAGCCGACGCAGAGTTTTTTCTAGAACCTTTTTTAATAAATTAGGTATAAAATTACTTACAAATGATATGTGATGCCATCCATAGCATCAGAGCGTCTATCTGAGTATTTTTACACGATAAAACACAACATTTCATCCTTTTCTCCTCAATACTACGAAAATACACTAATTTGCGATTTTCGACACAAGCGCACAGGACTAACGCTGACAGTATTTTTATACCGCACATCTAGCATGGACAATCACACCGCGGGATGGTCGGCGGTGTATACGGGGGGGTATATCAAAAGTCGAGTTGAACTCAAAAAGAGAACCTAAAAGATCGACTTTCTTCTTTGCGGATTGGGCCAGTGAGTCCTTGCATGTGCAGAGATGGAACAGATGGCTGTCAGAAATTCGCTTAGCAAAACACCTCAATAAAATTAGAGGTAGAAAAGAGAACTCATCGTGAGAGCATCACGTCCAGTCAATCAACGAAAGACGACAGGTACCAAATAATGCATTCTTATTTTAACAGTCTTTTACAGTCTTTTTATTTGTTTTAGTATCAAAAATAAAGAAAAAGAAACAAGTAATATACTTGCGGCATTTACTCTATGATTTATAGAGAAAATTATACCAAATTTTATTCTGTACATAAGTGGTGTTTGCAAAGGCAAGCTCAGTACCCCCTCGAACCATGCGCCCTAGGCTCCAGTCTAGTTTGCCTAGTAAATCAGGCCCTGTTCATAACAAGCGTGAAGTACAAGGGTTTCCAAAGTTACGCAAGTCAGGTCCCTTGCAGCCAAAATATTTCACCTTCCCTGTCGCATTATGCTTACCTACTTTTGAGTATTGAAGTTTTTTTATGAGAATTAAGTGACAGGATGAGTTGATGGCCCACTTAATGGTAAGCGCTATCCTCTGCATATAACAACAGCAATACGATTTTTATCTTCCCTTCGTTCAACAAGGCTAAACCCAAGTTGTATCGCATTGCACCCGTCATCCTAAAACAAGAAGGAGAAACGCCTCTGTGCCTTTAATTTCATCGCCACATACACATATTTCAAATGGGAACAAGCAATGCGAGTGCACTGTTGCTTAGCTTAGCTTAGCCGTGTAGTGACGGTTAAGAATATCCATTACCCCATATCTTCCCGTGGGTGTCGTAAAAGGCGACAAAGGGAAACAGGCAGGAGATGGGCAGCAGCATCTTCCTGATAACAGTACAAATTAGAATAAAAAAACTGTGGTTGCCAACCCGCTCGCCAAGCGTGGCAACTATGACAAATACCCCCCTATGAAGAGAGTAACAAAGAGCCGGCCCCCAGTCCCCGGCGGCCCCGCTATTCCTGGCTACGGTGGCGACCATGGTAACGGCGGGGAAGGGGGTGCTAAGAATCTCCGGTAGAGGTTCGGTTGCCACCTAAGACGACTCGACCTGGCAACATACAACTCACGCACCCTGAGGACTGACGAGAAGATCGTGGAGCTGGAAGAAGAGATAGACAAGTTACGCTGGCATATTATAGTATTATCCGAGGTCCGAACACAGGGGGAGGACACCCAAGGAGGTGTTGGATTTATCGTCCACAAGTCTCTCGTTAACAACGTTGTAAAGATTGGGAGTGTATCGACGATGGTTGCGTATCTTATACTCAGAATCACCAAACGGTATTCGCTGAAGGTCATACAGGTTTACGCACCAACCTCGGCACATCCCGATGAGGAGGTGGAAGAAATATATGAGGAGATCTCTAGAGCCATGCATTCCTCCAAAACCCACTATACGGTGTTAATGGGAGACTTCAATGCAAAACTAGGCACAAGAGAACGGTGAGCTGAAAGCAGGGAAATTTCGAATAGGGCAACGGAATCCAAGCCTGCAAGCAGCTGGCCGACTTCATGGAGAAAGAGGGACTCTTTATGATGAACTCTTTCTTCCAGAAGCGGCCCCACAGGAAGTGGACCTGGTCGAGCCCCGACGGTTCCACAAAAAATGAGATTGACTTCATTATGACGACCAGACGACAACTGTTCAGTGATGTCTCCGTGATCGCGAGGGTGATACCGAATGGTTAGAGGCACACTAAAACCTAAACGTTAAGTTGGAGAGGTCTCGTCTAATGAACTCAACGCTCCGTCCCCCTCGTGCTCTTTTCCAGAATCTCGAAACCTTTCAGCTCGAGTTACGAAACCGTTTTCAGTGCCTAGAAGACTGTAATAAAGTGGACAATACGAACGACAAGCTCGTGGAAACTGTCATTGCGGTCGAAGCTAAGTTTTGCAAGACCCGCCGCAGATTAACACAAAAATTCTCCGATCACACTCTCAATCTCATGGCTGTTAGACGGGAGATGAAGCTCCATTCTTGAACAGATTTTATAGCATACAGGCAACTGAACAGACAGATCTCCAAATGCATGCGACGGGACTTACGCAACTTCAATACAGCTTGTATTGAAGAAGCGATCGAGCGGAACCAAGGCTCCAAAGCCCTTGCCCGAGATCTGTCTGCCAGAAAGAGCCAACTGTCAAAGCTGAAGACCGAATGTGGCAGCATCGTTTCCAGGGCACCTGAGATTTTGAGTGGAATTGAGAGGTTCTATGGGCAGCTGTACACGTCATCGTTGGAGCCACACGCAAGTGTGGGTAACGATCCAAGAGCGAGTCTTATCCGACACTATTCCGAAGATATCCCGGACGTCAGTCTGAGCGAGATTAGAATAGCTCTCCAGCACCTTAAAAATGGCAAGGCCCCAGGCTAGGATGGAATTACAGCGGAGCTTCTGAAAGCGGGTGGAAGACCGGTGCTTGAAGTCCTTCAGAAGCTCTTTAATTCCGTCCTCCATGGTGGCGTTACACCGGAGGCGTGGAGCAGAAGTGTGGTGGCCTTGTTCTACAAGAAAGGTGACAACGCTCTTTTGAAGAACTACAGACTGATTTCCCTTCTGAGCCGCGTCTACGTGCTGTTTTCTAGAGTCATTACGAATCGTCTCGCGCGCAGACTTGACGACTTCCAGCCTCCCGAACAAGCCGGTTTCCGAAAGGGCTTTAGCACCATAGACCACATACATACCCTACGGCAAATTGTACAGAAGTCCGAAGACAAAACATGTCCATGTCACACCTATGCTGGTAGTTGTTGGGAGCACTACGCTCGAAGTTGTTTGATGTTTACCTGGGACAAATAGTCCGACTAGGTAAATCCAACTTCGACCGAGAGGTCAATCGACGGATTCAACTCGGCTAGGCAGCGTTCAGGAAACTACGACACATCTTCTCGTCAGATATACCTCAAAACCTTAAAACGAAATTGTACACCCAGTGCGTGTTGCCAGTGATGACTTACGGATCTGAGACGTGGCCGTATGAGGAAGCTCAAGGTCGTTTAGCGAGCTATGGAGAGGGCTATGCTCGGGGTTTCTCTGCGTGATAAACTTAGAAATGAGTATATCCGCAGTGGAACCCGAGTAACCGACATAGCCCAACGGATTATTAAGCTGAAGTGGCAGTGGGCCGGCCATATAGCTCGAAGAACCGACAACCGATGGGGAAGAAAGGTTCTTCAGTGGCAGCCTCGTACCGGTGGGCGAAGTGTAAGGCGACCCCCCACGAGATGGAGTGACGACCTGGTAAGAGATGCAGGAAGTCGAAGGATGCAGGTGGCTCAGGACCGTGCTTTGTGGCATTCCTTGGGGAGGCCTATATTCAGCAGTGGACTTATGAAAGGCTGTAATAATGATGATGATGAATGATGTTGCTTAGCGGTTGAACTCGGCGATTGTAGTATTTTGTAAGTAATATAATTTCAAATTTATTTAATATCAAAATTCCAATGACATCAATTACAACGGTGAGAAATCTAATATTTACTCTACGTACACACACTATATTAATATACGTTCATCACGGTGGAACTAAAATTTATAATTTAAAGTTATATTTATAATTTAGTTTTAATTAAAACTTAAAATTACAACACTTTCATTGTCATTTATTATCCCCCAACCTTATCAATTATGTTTATAATTGAAAAATTTTACGAATAATTGTTACTCGTATTAACATCAAACACTTGTATGTGCCACAGACACGATTCACTATCGTACAAGTACCTATAGCAAGAATTTGACCAATTTTTTTTTTAATTAATACAACTGGAACTGGCGCCACTTATCGGCAATATACTCAGACGCGCGCGAAAATATATCAATAATCTAAGCAACATAATGTGTTTGTCATGACGCCGTATAAGGTCGTGGGGTAGGGGTGTGTTTTTCATGTAAGTTGAGCGACCGCCACAATCCAACAGCGTGTGTGTCATGACGTCACGCCACACGCCCCTTATCGAAAATGTTTACACGAATAATTGCCATTAATTTATTTATAATTGTCGACGTTTCGGGTGCCTTACAGTACCCATGGTCAAAATAATAATGCGTTTACGACGGTGATGGGGCTGCCTTGGTTTTGTAGCGTCTCTGGTATGTTCGCGGATGCGCGCACCGATTGTTTCCATGTCCAGCTCCTCTCGCTTCCAAGCTGTTTCTAAAATAAATTTTGTAAATAGTTTCTAACCCTTTATATTATAAAATTTATTTTAAAAAAGGTCCCGCTGGGTTTCTTGCTGGTTCTTTACAGGACAGAGATTCTACGTGGTAGAGCCATGCTGCAGCTATATTAGCAGTATAGTAGTAGCTCGAATGGGTCGGCTCGACCGGGAAAGAACCACGCTCTTACAGAATACGAGCGTAAAATAGCAGCTTAACACTGCTGTGTTTCGTATGGTGAGTGTAGAGAACCGGAGACCCTTTTTACTAGAAAAGAGGCATTCCATCTTAGTCCTCACGGGTGACAAGGCATCTGCATTTTGAGTCTTTATTCAGGATAAATGTAAATATCTATGGGGCACAGCAACCATTTACCATCAGGTGGACTGTGTGCTCGTTTATCACCCTATCCTATAAAAAAAAGAAAAAAGGTTTTTTCCAAACCAGTGGTAAAGTAAAAAATTACTTTCAATGAGAATCACTTGAATATTGAATAAAAATTATTCGTTTCTATTCTATTCTATTCCAACACTGTCCTGGTGATGTTCGTATCATCCGGCATTGCTGCTACAGACATCGCAGTACAGTTGCCTCAGAGAAATTTTTAATTGATCTCGTCTCCTGACTGATAAAAGTGTGTAATTCTGTTATTTATTTATTAATTTTTTTTGTTTAGTTTATATATTATTTTATACACTAACAATACTGCCTATTTTAATTGACTGGTTTTCTTAATTTAAAATTGTAATTTTGTATTGACATTGATTTATTTATTGCTAAAATTGGGCATGATTTTAAATTCATTAATTTTACTGGATATGGGTGTAATTTGTCTGAATAAAGATAATGATGATTATTATTATTTTATGGGATATCTATATAACTTTCTCATCTGGTCGGACTGTATAAGTGTATAATTGCCAATTAAAATGATAAATATACATAATCATCAATAAAATAATATGAATATATAAAACATACATAAATAAATAAAAACCCAACCAGATGGAAGCCCTCGGCAGGAGAGAGCAATCGGCCGAGGATTGGGGGGAAGGGAATGGAACCGGTGGACGATGGGGGCGGTATCGAGGAGCACCGCTTTCTGCGTTTGAGCTTGGAGCAGTCCGTCACTGAGTCCCAGTCACCCGTTCGCAGAAACGACTTCAGGTATAATTTCGGTCGGCAGTCCACCCCTCATGTCGGTCACCTCGTGAACCGGATCTAGATATTTTGTTCGTTTATCTGTTTCGGCTTTCATGAGGTTCTCATTATACGGAACGGTAAAGTCGACCAAAAATGTCCTTGACTGTGCGCGGTCCATTAGCATAATATCAGGCTTATTCGCAAGAATAGTCCTATCTATGATTATGACCCGGTCCCAGTAGAGCCTGGCGTGGCCGTTTTTGAGCACAGCTTCCAATTTCCGGTCCACGAGACCGTATTTTAGAGCGACCTCCTGGTGTAGAGTTCTGGCTACTTGGCTGTACCTGTGCAAGTACTCAGAGTTAGAAAGCGCCGAACAACCGGAGATGACATGGATAAGTGACTCACTGGGATGTGACAAGCTCGACAAATGTTGACGGTGCCATCCCTTAGGATGTATCTCCGATAGTTGTTGGTCTTAATAACCTGATCCTGTATCGCACAGACAAAAACCCTCGGTGTCCCCAAAAAGGTCACCAAAACATAGCCAATGGAGGTAGACAATCTATCTCTTATGGAGCTACTTCTCCTTCTATACGGTCTCCCGGTCGGAAACGTACTCTGCACTGCCAGGTCTTGCCATTGTTCGTTAGCGAAAGATAGAGGGGTAAGCCCTTTATCACAATAAATGACGTCTCTATAGAATGGATCATACGATCTGATTGCGCTCTGACGAGCCTCCGGAGTCTGCACACTTCACGATTATGCATGGTAAGCGCGCTGAAAAAGCCACACCCACCATATTTCTGCGGCAAGTACAGCCTCATAGAATAGAATAGAATAGAATAATTTTTATTCAACATAGATCACATGTGTAATTCTTATTGAAAGTCATTTTTTACTTTACCACTGGTTCTCCTGGGAAGAACCAGCAAGAAACCCAGCGGGACTTTTTTTAAAGCAAATTTTACAATAATGGTTGTACAAACTATATAAGTACAAAATTTATTTTAGAAACAGCTTGGAAGCGATCACCTCATTCCCAGGGGTTATTATCAACCATGTATTCATTTATACTATAATAACCCTTTTTATACAGTTTCAACTTAAAAAAACATTTAAACTTGCTAATAGAGAGAGCCTGTACACTTTCCGGGACCTTGTTGTAATAGCGTATACATTGCCCCAAGAATGAATTACTGACTCTGTGGAGTCGAGAAACTGGTATCACTAGCTTGTGTTTGTTCCTAGTGTTTACATAATGCACATCACTTTTTTTACTAAAACTACCTTTGTTTTTGTGAACATACATTAAATTTTCGTAAATATACTGAGAGGCCAAAGTTAATATATTTATTTCTTTAAATTTATCTCTATGCGGCTGATTCAGAAACTATTTTTGTTTTACAGAAGAGGGCCATTAGAGCTATTTACAACCTAAAACCGAGAGAGAGAGACTCTCTCGGTTTTAGGTTGTAAATAGCTCTAATGGCCCTCTTCTGTAAAACAAAAATAGTTTCTGAATCAGCCGCATTTCCCCATAGCAAAATCCCATAAGACATTATGCTATGGAAATAACTGAAATAAACTAATCTAGCTGTCTCGACACTAGTGAGACCTCTAATCTTTTTTACAGCATAGGCTGCAGAACTTAGTCTGCTTGCTAGTTTGGATATATGGGGGCCCCACTGAAGCTTTGCGTCGAGAGTGATGCCAAGAAAAACAGTGGATTCAACAGGGCTCAGTTCTTCCCCATTTAAAAACACATTGGTACTCAGATTTTTAACATTCGTTGTTGTAAATTTAATACATTTAGTTTTATTTCCGTTTAAATGTAAATTATTAACGTTAAACTAATGCACTAATTTTGATATAGCATTATTCACTTCGTCACATTTAAATGATTGACGTATAAGTTTAAAAATCAAATAAGTATCATCAGCAAATAATACTATATCATGATTATCCTCTACAATAGAAGATAAGTCATTAATATACACTAGAAATAGGAATGGGCCGAGAATTGAGCCCTGAGGGACACCCATTAGTACAGGTGAGCCGGAAGAACTTTTACCATTGATAATAACTTTTTGCATTCTATTACTTAAATATGAAATTATAAGTTTAAGCGCTGTGTTCTTGACACCATAGTACTGTAGCTTCCTGATTAATGTCTCATGGTGAACGCAGTCGAAGGCCTTGGAAAGGTCACAAAATATACCCAAAGCATCCTCTGAATTCTCCCATGCACAAAAAATATGTTTAATAAGCTCAACTCCAGCGTCAGTTGTTGAGCGACCCCTTGTAAAACCGAATTGATTTCTATGTAGCAATTTATTAATATTAATACTACTGCTCGAGGACCCTCTTTAGCCATGTATGAGGCACCGAGTCAATAGCCTTTCTCTAGTCTATCCAGGTGGTGGAGAAAGTCCGACGGTTGCATTTAACCACTTCGCCAAAGACCGCGTCAATGAGGAGTGGTTCCTTGGTTCCACGACCACCGCCTCGACATCAATTTTGAGCACATGACATCATCTGATTTAAATCCAGGTGACGAATAATTCGCGTACTCAAAATGGATGTTAGTGCCTTATATATGGAGTATCTTGAAACTGTCGGGCGAACACTGCGTGACACACCACGAAACCCTTCAGCCAGTAGTGATGCAGTCCCTCGAGCCCCGGACTTTTCCAGTTCGGGGCCCTACGAACCGTCTCAACTACGTCTGCCGGCGTTATGATAACAAGGTTCATGGGCGTAACATTTGCACACTAACTTGCCACAACTTTCGTCCAAGCGCCCTCGCTGTATTTTATGGGCTCTGACCGCAGGCCGCGCCAGAATGCGACAGTATCGGCCTGATTCGGTGCTGGGCCCGTTCCACGTCCCATTGGTTGCTCCAATGGTTCATACATCACTCTGGAAGAGGCGATTCTGGTTGAACTATGTTGACCTCTCGGAATATCGCCGAATCCGCTTACCCCAAGGCAGCGATTCTCTGCTTCAGATCGTCTATGCGCCCCGTCAGTTTTTGCGTTATATCCGGTATCCTGAAAGCACAACTCTTGGCCTGTTATTGCCTGACCT
Source organism: Parnassius glacialis (assembly GCA_033319125.1). NCBI lineage: Eukaryota > Metazoa > Arthropoda > Insecta > Lepidoptera > Papilionidae > Parnassius > Parnassius glacialis. Next base: position 38,910,764 of record JAVANC010000018.1, read on the forward strand.
GAATCATATCAGTCTGCCGATGAGGGCCCCAGCCTTTGCGATACGTTCCTCAATTCTTATTCTCCAGGCTGGATTGGCGCTACTTTGTCTAGTGCATTTCCTCCTGTGTGGTGGAGACAGTTTATATGGTACATAAATTGCATAAGAACAAACATATAGAGTACAGAACTGGAACAATTATTTGTAGGCCATACAAACAGTTTTTCCGTGTGGGATACGAAACCGCGACCCTCGGCGCCGCAACTCAACGCTAAGCCACTGCGCCACGAAGACGTTAAATTCAGTCAGTCGCCGTCAGATTAAATAATTATTTAGGCCGTCACCAAACCAAAGCAATCTATCACCCAATAGGTATTGTGCCGTGGGTATCGTTAAAGCGATTATGGGAAAAAGTAAAAGTATTGACCCTTTTGCCTGGAATCGAGTTTTGAGGGTTGGCAACGCGTCAGAATTTTGATTCTTAATTTAGAATAGATGAAGATGTCTATGGGCCACTACATCTACTTACCATTATGTGGCGAATGTGCTCATTGGTCACTTTTATTTAAAAAAAAACCGTTTCAATCCAAAGAGATAACGAGAGTCACGTATAGGTTTCTTGGTTATTCCCAGAACAGAGGTTTTTTTCCAAACCAGCGGTAAAGCTTAAATTACTTTCAATAAGTATTCTTGTAATCTATATTGAATAAAAATGATTCTATTCTATTCTAATAGTGGACTTTCGCAGACTAATATGATTGAAGTTAGAAATAAATGTAATTTACCGTGGCATATATTTAATTTTAATTTACAAAATCCTTGCTCGCAACTCTGTTTTCTTTAAATATTTTATAGACATTAATATTTCATTGTTTACATAGCATAATTTATACAATATTTTCAAGATTAAAAAAACTTACTCTATAATTATCATATGGTCCTTATTACCCGCCCAGCGCTAAGATGATGTAGCCTTTAGGTGAAAAAAGCCAGCCCTCTTGTCACCAGTAGTGATGATCAGTCACGGATAAAGTTCCTTTACAAACTTCATCGCACGTTAATGTACGTTTGCTTCTATGGTTTATCATTAAAAATATAAAATCATCGTAAAAAGCGCTATAATTAATAAATAAAGCAAAAGTAAATCAACGAGCAACGTACAGTACAGTATACGAGGGATAATTATCTGATAATTCCATTGGAAATTTAATTAAACTTCCATAGTCATTATAAAGTAGAATCACTTTATAATACGGTGAAATTTAAAACTAGTTTAGCTCCAATATAATGCAGCTGTTTGCTGTAAAACCGGTTTTAAAGCACAAGAGTTATTAGTCAATATAAACGTAAATTAAGTTATCTTATTAATAATAATATTTCCATTTTTCAGCACAAAACTTATCAATTTGTTAATATTTCTTTGCAATTATTTCTTTAGTTTTGTATTGCACATTTTAGCTACCTAAAATGCTGTAAGCAGTTAGCACCCAGCTGCGGTGTTTACCTATTATTAAATGTGCACTTACTTTGTATTACTCTCGTAGAATTTAGCATAAGCACAGAATACATAATCGTACTAGCGTAAGTATTAAGTGTAACATGTGTTAGTGAACCAAATAAATGAATAAAATATCTTTGAAATTCACTGTTGATACATGCTTTTCAATGAGTATTACTTCTACACTCTTTAAACTGTGGTACCTACTCGTATTACTCATTAATTGCTTACAGTAGACGGTGCGTTTTTAAGTTCGCGCAGTTGGTAGGTAGGTAATAAGTCGTATGCCAGATGTCAGAGACGTCCCGATGTCAGAGACGTCAGTCACCTCAGTCCCCCGTGACCATGGGTGCTGTAAAGTACTCGAAACGTCGAGAATCAATAAAAAATAAGTTAATTAAACGCGATAGAATCCGTAAAAGTAGTTTTATTCAATGTGTAGTGTTCGCTAAAATATAAGAAATCATTAGGACATAACGCGGAACGGAATTGCAGACGAATATTTTTATTTTTATACAGACCAAAAGAATGCACCATTTTTGCTGATGCGCTAATATTAAACTGATTAGTTTTTAGAATTACGTTGCACGTGCACGGATTAACTTCTGGGAACTCTTTTAGCAAAAGCCGCTGCGCGACCTAAAATACTTGATCTTTTTTTACTCTCAGATAGCGGCAGACGCTTAGTGAATAGACCTTTATTCAATAGAGCATAGGAAAACACATAATGTCGTTATTCATTCTCACTAATTAGGATCAGTACTCGAGTAGTAGGGCGGGCTTGCAACATTTTCGGACCCTCAGTTAGTCAAGTAACGACTGCCCTTTTGACTAGACGTTTTAATTGTGAATTTGTGTTTATTTCGGATCTTCTTATTTATTCAGTTGAGCCTAGCCCTAGCTGTGTGCTCTTTCACTGTTCTCTGACTATTTGTGTGAAGTCGGCTGTACAAAATTTTTTATTTTTACTTATATAAAGTTGACAATCGAGCACACAGTCCACGTAATGGTAAGTGGATAGTGTGGCCCATAGACATCTACATATATCCTCAATAAAGAATCAAAAATTTTGACATTTTATGTTTGTTTGTTTGTTTACTTATTTATTTCGTACTTACAGCTACCAATAATTGTTTAATAAATCATTTACTTGGTTTTTGTTTGATTATGATTTTGAAGAGATAATGATTCATTAAACTACTTTGAGTGCAACCGTTACCGTTACAGCCTATTAAAGTCCACTGCTGAATATAGGCCTCCCTCATAGATTGCTCCATATTTAAGATATTTACCGTAGTTGTCACTCTTGGCAAGCGTATTGGTAACCGCAGTTTTGTTTTCCTGCTGACTTCCAAAAAGGAGACGGTACACAATTCGAATGTATGTTTTTTTACGTGTGTTACCTCATAACTTTTTACTGGGTAAACCAATTTCGATGATTCTTTTTTTATTTGAAAGCTGATACTTCTCATGTGGTCAAGATTTGATCAAGGTAAGACCAATAGTTTTTGAGTTATTGTTAATTTATAATATTTATTAATGTTGAAGTAGGCTGTACAAAATTTTTAATTATACTAATGAAGAATATGCTGTTATCGTCTTCATCTATGGCAGAGCTGACGGTAATGGATATCCGCATCGAAGATTACCAAATGGCAGAGTGTTTTACAGCACATTTCTTCTGCTTTTTGAAGTTGGAATCTATGGAGTCAATCCGGGAAGATATGGCGTGGAGGACAAGTGTGAAGGAAAACATTATTGCAGCTTTCGATGCAGATCCTACTACGAGCGTCAGAGTAGTAGCTCAAACCCTCAATATTTCTATATGGAAGGTGTAGAATACAGGCGTGGAGAAAACAAGTATCCTTTTCACGGCACGGGTGTACAAGGTTTGAAAAGAGAAGGTCCCACAAAGGATTTAGTTCTGTCGCTTTTTGCTAAGTAGTGACATTGAAGATGAATGATTTTTAAAATCCAGCTTGTAGACCGATGAGTCAAAGTTTTCGAAAGAAGGAATTACCATTTTTCATAATTTCCGTCGATGGGCTGGCAAGGCAGCAATCCACACTGGAAGAAGTAAGTGTTGTTTCGAATGAAATTTTCAGTAAAAGTGTGGGCAGGAGTAATCGGCAATACGTTGATGGTCCCGAATTCCTACCAAATAATTTAAATGGAGAAAATTACCTGGAATCCCTCATAAACGATCTCCCATAGCTCCTAAACGAGGCTGACATATCAATATTAGCAACGAGAACAATGGTATTTCAGCAAGATGGTTGTCCAGCGCATTGCATTCGAAACGTGTGAGAACATTTAAGTAATTGTTTCCCAGAGAACTGGATCGGCAGAGACGGGCGCATCCCTTGGCCACCTCGATCGCTTGATTTAATTAAAGTTGGTATGGTATGGTGGTTCTTGGGCCTTTGACTTTTTTTATTAAAAACAAGTGATAAAGGAACTTACATTCCACCTGATGGTAAGTGGCTACTGCAGCCCGCAGACACTTGCAACCAATTCAAAAGAAAGGAAGCTACAGATGCATTGTCACCTGTGAGTACTAAGATGGAATGCTTCACAGCCTGTAAATATATTGGCTCCCTATATTCTTCAGACCGGTACACAATAGTACATGTACTGGTGTATAGTGGTAGAAATAAGTAAGTGAGCGATACCTACCTAAACGGACTCAACGGCAGAATATTTGATGAAGCTATCGTCAATTTAGGGTTTTCTTCAAATCAGCTTTTTACGAGGACGGCACTGAAAATTTCGGGAATCAAGGAAGTGAGACAACATTACTATTTAAAAATGTATTTATTGCTTTTCGAAGTATTCTCCAATTATTGAAGCAACCATTCCATTCGGAAGTTGGGGTCTCCAAAATGGCCGTTTTGTAGGCGTCCACAGCTTCTTCAGGTGATGAAAATCTCTGTGCTCGCAATTTATTCTTTATTTTAGGGAAAGTATAGAAATCATTAGGGCTTAGGTCGGGGCTGTACGGCGGATGGTCTAATAATTCTATGTTTTCTTGCTCTAAAAACTCTTTTGTTCTGTGTGCGGTGTGAGAACTCGCATTGTCGTGATGGAGGATGATGCGGCGGTTGCAGTTCTCTTTACGGAGTTTAAAAATGACCTGTGGCAAACAAATGCTAGCATACCATTCTGCATTAACCGTTCTTTGTCTCTCAAGAGGAATAGTCGTAAAATGGCCGGTTTTGGAGACAAACGTGGCCACCATTTTTTTTGCAACACTCCGTGAACAGACAATTTTTGTTGGCTTTAACTCATTTTCGAACACTCAAACTCGTGACTGGTTTTTTGTTTCGGGTTCGTACGCATATATCCAGGATTCGTCACCTGATACGATGTTGTATACAGCATTTGAGGATCCTGCGTGGAATCTTTCGAGAGTTCTCACGCACCAAGTAACGCGAGCCGCTTTTTGCTCTTCACAGAGTGAATGCGGTATCCATCGGGAAAAGAACTTTTTTACACCAAATTTTTCATGCAAGATGTAATTGACTCATGCCAATATCCAAAGTTGCCTGAATTTCGCGGTATGTCACATGTCGATCTTCCTCAATCAGCTTAGTCACAGCATCAACGTTTACTTGGGTGACTGCAGTTTTTGGACGACCTTGACGGGGATCATCACTGAGCTTGACACGTCCACGTTGAAATTCAGAAAACTAGCGATAAATTGTGGTTTTCGATGGGGCTACATCACTAGATGCAGAAATCATCCGGTCAACACACTGTTTTTGTGTTAAACATTGAGTTATACAAAACTAGAGAAGCAAACCACATTGCCGCGCGTCGTAAAAAGTGTAACCACTATCCAAACGCGACGACGTAGCTTTGAAATCATTAAAATTTTAAAGTAAACATATATCTGTCTCACTCACACAAGTCGCGGAAAACAATATCGTCCCTAAGATTAGATAAAGATAGACAAACAAACATGCAGTGGCGGGTTGGTGTTGCATACTTTATGAAATTTTACCCAAAATGAGCAATATAAAGGAGTTTTTTTTAAAGTTGCAGTAAATTGTTTTTTTTTTAATTTGTATATTTTCTTATTAGATGAACAGAAGTAAGCATAACTAATGAAATAAAAGATGTTTTCATACATTATTTTTATTGTACTAATAAATCAAACAAAACAATAAAGCAAATAAAAAAAAACAATTTAAGGTTTCTGAAGCGAGATCTGTGTTGAATATGCATAAGTTGTGAAATCATCACCAAGTTTTTGTCTCTTAAATTTAGTCTCATGACATTAACTACAAAAACTTTGGTTATCAATAAATTTCGTTGATTTTCTTGTTTATAAAATTTCCATACTACTTAACAACTTTCAAAAAATTTATATTTTTTTTGCAACAATACTGAGGATAGTTAATGGATTCAGGTGTGACTTTGCGGAAGATTATTTGTAAGATAATATAAATGGTTTAGTCTGTAATACTAATCCGCTTAAATATTCATAATAGTCCATACTCTCAAACTCCGCTATGAAGCATCAGTTTGTTATATAATTGCCTTTTGGATTCATTTTTGTGTGTTTGAGTGTATAATTTACTTTCGTGGTACAATTTTACAACAGTGGTAGAGCCACGCGGCAGCTGTTGCTGTCGCACGGATGGGCCGGCTCGAACCGGGGTGGTACCACGACCTCACAGAATACCAGCGTGAAGTAGAGGTTTACCTCTGCGTTTCGCTTGGTGAGTGCAGGTGGCCGGAGGCCCTTTTTACTGGAAATGAGGCATTCCATCTTGGTCCTCACGGGTAGCGGCGCATCTACATTTTGATTTGTAATAGAGGATAGATGTAGATGTCTATGGGCCGCAGCAACCACTTACCATCAGGTGGACTGTGTGCTCGTTTGTCACCCTAATCATATTAAAAAAAAACAATTTTATTTTTAAGTACTTATAAATAATGGCATTAATCAATAAAAAGGAATGATCAACTTGTATTGAAGATAAATGATCCCCCAGGTGTATTGCAAATTCTTTTAATAATTTATTTCCTTAAACCTCTTTTAATATTTTTGTAGCTAATGTCATAAGACCAAATTTACTAGACAAAGACTTAGTTTCGGAAAGTTTGCAATGCAAATTTATTAATATAAAATAAAATAATAAAATATAATTAATAGACCATTCATGAATAAACTAAAATAAGAATAATTAATTATTTTGTATAAAGGTTGAAACATAGTTTTTATTTTTAAACAAACAATTTTACTTGTTTATTTAAAAACAAAATTAACTTTTTCCATAAATTAGTCTCCGATTAATGTGGAAAAATCACAAACACAGAAAAGTGGCAACATTGAACCTAAATTGCAATATTCGATATTTTATTTTATTTTTTAGTGTTTTAAACGTTAGTATGAATATATAAATAAAAACTTACGTGTGGAAAGTGATTCCGCTTGATTTATTATGTTTTTGTGACCTTGAATCGCATTCTTTCACTACACATTTACCAATTTTTTGTCGTGAATCGTTCGGCTCAACTCGGTCGGCGTCGCATTGGACACTGAACCGACGTTCGCTGAGTATAAGGCTGTGGCCATATGTGAAGTGGCAACGCTTTGGCGCGGCAATTACTTATCTAGTGTAACATATAGATCAATGGTGTTAAACCCTTTCGAAAGTCATAATAAATAATCGGTCTTGAATTTTCTCGAGTCAATTCCATTTTCTCAACGACTAAACAAGTTTGACAAAACCTTGTGACAAGACTGAGAATCTTTTTTTATATAAATAAACGGTATTCGATTTTTAAAACCAAGGAGTTTCCAAATAAAAAGATTTTAATATGACAGGAACAGTGGAAATATTCCATTCCCGATACTTTTAGTGCAGCCTATGTAGATTTGTGCTGTCTGAAATTTGAAGTAAGTACTTACTTAACTACTGTTTCCTTTATTGTTTTTGTTTTTCTATGCAGAAATGATCATATAAATATAATATTTAAAAAAAAGGTTCGATTAATGTTGATGAACAAAGTCCTTTTAAGCTGATTGTCTTGTGTCTAGTTCAAATATGGCTCTGAGCCGTCTACATTCATTGACTGGTTATTCTTACCAGGTCACCACTTCATCTAATGGGGATCGCCCTTCACTTCACTAAACCCGTACCGGTACTAGGCTGCTAGTTGAGAACGCGTGTAATTAAATCAACAAATTTTACAAAATAGCCCTTTTATTCAACAAAAAAATTAATGAAATAAAATTCAAATTACTTAGAATTATTTGAAAACGGCCGTTGAAATAGATTTATCTTTAATTTATCCATCGGATAATTCTCGATTTCTTAATTATTTTGACTTCAATTTCTTCCATATTAATTTTTGATTTCAATCTTCGTAGGAAATTAAGATATTATGGAATGAATATCTAATAATTTGATTGAATCGGATTACAATATTGCTTGAATAATTTTATTTTATGAGGATCTTTGAATTAATTATTATTACGGTAGTGTATGAATGAGTCAATATATCTAGTTTGAGCGCACAAAACGTTAATGATTGTAATTTATGAAATTGTACAAAAAAGTCACTCCGCACCGCCTGCATTTTGAGTTTAGCGTAAGTGAACGCTATAGACTCTTATAGATCTGAGGTAAGCGGGTCCATATGAGGTCTATGTGGTAGGTGGTTTTTCTTTAGCGTGTAGCCGCGTTGTAAGAATATCCATTACCCCATATCGTAACGTGGGTGTCGTAAGATGCGACAGAGGAAGCAAATCACGAGATAGGCAGTAGCGTGTTCCCAATAACAACTAGAAAATAAAAAACTACGATCGCTAATCCGTCTGCCAACCGTGCTAAGGCAAATGTCCCCCTTTTAAGGCAGTCTATGTATATAGACGTACTTAATTATTATTAATACGTCTATAGTTTAGTTTTTTAGTTAGGCTTTGATCCCTCACGGCACCAATAAAATTGTTAATTAAATTTTACTACGTGCCTTGTAGTGAAGGAAAACATAACGAGGAAATCTGCATATCAAAAGTTCGCAAACACGCATTGTGCCAGTGTGTCGGACATTTCCTTGTCCTAAAACCTTTTCGGATTTGAATGCACTTTACCTTAAAATCGATAAAATAAATTACATTTTTTTATGTAATGTATGTTTTATGTAATTATTGCATGTAAGATTTTTCACACTGGATTAAACGAAGTAGACGATTGGTTTGATTCATACATGATTTACGTCTGAGTTGTTACCCCTCTTAATTTTTTCCCTCAAATAGCAAAGCACCCACTTCTGTGTCCAATTTTGAATGGTGAGAAAGCCAAGAAAATTATGGTGACAATGCATCTGTGATATTCTATGTTTTTAGTGTCTTGTCTGCAGTAACTACTTACCATCAAGTATACTGTTTCCTCGTTTGTCATTTTTATATTTAAAAAATCTTTAACTGACTTCTAGAAAATTAAGTTTATATTTATCTTATTTGAAATCGAATTAACTCATATTAACACTCCCAGTAAAGTAAAACACTGTCTAAACCCAAATTTCATCAAAATCGTTAGAGCGGTTTTCGAGAAATCAGTAACATAAAAAATATTACATATTAATAATATTTTTTATACTTTGTTATTTTAATTCTTCAAAAGAGCATCAAATAGGTTTCTTTGTATATTGACAATAACAATGATTTTCTGTAAGAATACTGTGATCATACTTTTCGACCAAAGTTTACACATTATTACACATAGCGTCATAAAAATGTACGTAACTTCGTAAACAAAATATTTTATTAGTCTATATATATTTAACGAAAACATTCTTGCGTTTTGTTGCCATCATACGACTGATTGCCAAAACATTTTCGTTTTTTTTTCCCCTTGTTTCAAAGGTTAGGAATACACTAAGATTTTCTGTCGTAACGCCTGCCTATATACACACATAAATTGCACATGGACAAATATCTAAAATAATATCTGAAGTGGCAATGGGCCGGCCATATAGCTCGAAGAACCGACAACCGATGGGGAAGAAAGGTTCTCGAGTGGCAGCCTCGTACCGGCAGGCGAAGTGTAGGGCGTCCCCCCCACTAGATGGAGTGACGTCCTGGTAAGATATGCAGGAAGTCGATGGATGCAGGTGGCTCGGGACCGTGCTTTGTGGCATTCTTTGAGGGAGGCCTATGTTCAGCAGTGGACTTGTGAAGGGCTGTAATGATGGACAAATATCTAGACAAACCGTGTAGAAGCGGTGTAAGAATATCCACTAATCCATATCGTTTTGTAGGAGTTGTAAGAGGCACAGAAGGAAACTGAAAGAGGAAAAGAAGATGGGCAGCATAGTTTTCGTAATAAGAACTCAAAATTATAAAAACTGCGGTTGTCAATCCGCTTGCGAAGCTTGGAAACTATGCCAAAATCCACTCAATGAGGCAATTTATGAGAGAGGGCTATGTTTAGCAGTGGACTATTATATGCTGTAATGGATGATAAATGGATGACAAGCGGTTATTCCTAGCAGGATTTAATGAATGCATTTATTTAGTTCATTTATTCCATGAATTCCAAAGATGAAATAAATTAAATTAACATCAACTTTGCAGTGATTGTTTGTCGTAAACGCTTCAAATATAAAATCATTCTCGAAGCTTCGTTGCGCTTGCAAAGCGGACGTTTGATGGAGATGGAGTATTGTTCTGCAAATTGAACCAATTAGTGGAGCTTTTAAATACTGTTCAGTCAAAATTGTTTTGGTTTCTGGTTTTTATGAAAGTTTTAACGGATTAACTTTAACCTGTTATTCAGCAATTTCATATCAAAAACAGGGATCAGGGAAACAGGGCGGATCGCTGCGCCTGTATTATTAAGTGGCGAAGCTTGCGAAGTCACTTATTGATTTCACGATGTCTGTCCGTCTGTCCGTCCGTCTGTCCGTCTGTCCCACGATTATCTCGAGAACGGTTTCGAATTTTCAAACTCTGTTTTCAGCAATCGATTACTGATCACCCAGGCATCTGAACCTCCTATATTGAAACTGATTGCTCACCGGCATCCGTTAGAAACCGCTACAAAGCTGATTGCTTCGCCACTTTGCTATGCTGTTAGCTTGCTAGGTTTATTGTGTATAATAATGGTTTCAAGTTGATTTTGATATGTAAAAGTAGTGCGATTTTGTATATTAAATGTCTACACATGTGAACTATTAGTGGAAACAGCAAAACAAGTGCTCCGATGGTGATGTGAATCTCAAGGTAAAGTGTCTGTCTGCTTAGGCGCCTTGAGACACTATCGCTGACGGTCTGCTGGCTCAAGTTGCTGTCATAATCTCCCAAAAACTGCGCAATTTGACACATCAACATATTGTGAAGCAGGATACTTTAAAGAACTATTATCACTTGATACTAAGATAAATGAAGACATGGCCTAAAAAACAAGCATCCAATCTTCATAAAAAATATTTAAAAAAGTTTTTTTTAATATTTTCTTTTTATATATAACTATCCACTAAATGAATGGTTTTAATGTAGTCTGGGTTTTAACTTTTCAGTTTAGTAAAGTTTCTAATAGTCTGTTTAATTTTCCGCTTCTTTAAAGTATATAATTGACTCCAATGCGTACTGGTTAAGCATTTGGCTGCGGCGCTGCAGAACCCACAGAACATGTAAGTTTGTATAGTCTATGTTATATATGTACATACGTATATGTGTGTGCACACGTGTGCACTGGTAGCTATGAACACCGACAAGACATAGAGTAAAGGCATTTTTAACGGTTTTCTGTTATTAGTCCGTTGCTGATATAGTTTCCTATATAGGACAAACAAAAAGACCTTTAAAAACCCCTGTAAAAGAACATGTAGCTGATGTTAATCACCGACGCTCTAGGTGGTATGCAGTATGTTAACATGTTCAGGATAGTCCAAACCATTACATCAGATTTGATAGATCGCAAATCCTCGCAAAATAACACCGATTATAAAAATGTTTCATATGGTGAGTGTAGAGATCTGGAAACTCTTTTTACTGAATTCAAATTCAAATTCAAATTCTTTATTCCATAACTTAATCTATTACATCAAAATGTGGTTGGAGCTTCCTTTTAAGCAAAGGATTTGCTTGTACTAGGAAGCACCGCTCTTCCAAACAATGGGTATATAACACTAAGTTGAGGTAAAGACTAATAGAAAGTTAGTTATTAAATTATAAAAGTATAAAAAAAAAATACAAACAATGATTTTAGGGTTATAAATATGGTGCTTGTGTGCGTACGTGTGTGTGTGTGTGTGTATGTGTGTGTGCGTGTGTGTGTGTGTGTGTGTGTGTGTGTGTGTGTGTTTGTGCGTGCGTGTATGTTATATGGGTGAATGTATGGTGCATGGTGCATGTATGTATAGTATATGTATCTTTGTGAATTCTATATTATAGTGTGGAATATTTCACATTTGGTTTGTTGGTTTGTTAGCCCTACGACTGTGTCTTGGGATCAGAAGTTATCATTGCTCAATGAATAACTTTCTCTAACTGTCACCAAAAGTTGCATAGCACTCAGTTGCGCTTATGGGTGATGAATGACACTCTCAATTTCTTCATAGTTTTTTGTGATTAACCATTTCTCTAGTGTCTTTTTACATTCAATATGTGGTAGAGGGTAAATATTGAGTTTTTTATTAAGTTTATTATATATGTAAGCAGACTGACTGTTATATTGCCTCTTTGCAAATATCGATCTAACCCGGGGCTGTGGAGCAACATTAACGATCGTCCTACGATTGCTTTTTTTTTGGGTCATAGGAAATCAACTTGTGCTTTCTCATAACAATGCGCAGTAGGTACAACTTTCTTACAGATAAGATACCACTTTTCAGATATAAGTTGTCAGTTGGGGATCTATATGGTAAGAAGAACATTACTTTCAGAAGAGCCCTTTGTGCTCTTTCCAGATTTAAGAAACTAGTTTTTGTCGCACCTCCCCAAACTGATATGCAGTAGGTAATAACTGATTCGGCAAGTGCGCGGTAGATTTTACGTAAAAGTTCCAGTCGAGCCACGTGTCGCAGAGTCTTAAATGACCAGATTAATTTCCTAACTCTGCTTGTGAGTTGCTCTATATGCTGATGCCAGGACAATCGCTGATCCAACATTACCCCAAGGTATCTCGTATTAAAAACCTTTTTTAACTCAGGACAAGAGCAATCCGAGACCAAGTGATTATTGCAATAATGTAGCTTAATATTAAAGTTATCTGGGGGCTGGGCGTTGTTGTATTTGGTAAAACATATATAGTTAGTTTTAAGTAAATTTAAAGTGAGTAGATTTTTGTTTAACCAGGATCCTAATTTTACTAAACCAGTCTCCACACGATTTTTAAGTTGCTCCCAATCATTAGCAGAGAAAACAATAGCTGTATCGTCCGCATATGAGAAGATGTCACCACCCTCTATCTGCATATTACACAAGCTATTTATGTAGACCAAGAACAAAGTGGGACCCAACACACTGCCCTGCGGGACACCATACGTGACAGTTGCCTCAGAACTAGTGATTGAGCCGATTTTGACACGAGTTTTACGATTGCTGAGATAGTCACCGAGAAGTTTTAGCGGAATACCTCTAACACCATGATTGTGAAGGTTTTGTACTAGAATAGGGACGGAAACTGTGTCGAAGGCCTTTTTTAAATCTAAGAAGACAGCTAGACATTTCCTTCCGGAATCAACATGGTTTACCGTACGAGAAGTCAGTGCTATAATTGCGTCTTCCGTAGATAAATTCTGACGGAAGCCGAATTGTGATGTTGAAAGTATGTTAAATTTTGAAAAGAACTTTATTAATCTAATGTTTATTAATTTCTCAAGTATCTTTGCTATTACAGATATCACCGATATCGGCCTATAGTTTGAAGGATTAAACTTGTCACCACTTTTATATACAGGTGTGATAATAGTCTGTTTAAGAACTAACGGGAAGACGCCTTGTTCAAAACAAAGGTTAGCCAGGTGAACAAGAATTGGTATAACCTCTTTATGGGCACTTTTTAGAAAATGAGCTGGTATATTGTCATAACCAGGGGCACTGTCTGATTTCATGGACATGAGCAGACTATATATCTCTTCACGGTCGGTGTCAAAAATAGCAAAAGATGAAACTTGAGTATTTGTTATGATATTAGTATTAGTAGCTTGTTGTGTTGTGTTTTTAATATTGCCTTCTGTTAACTGTTGCCCTACCGTAGCAAAGTAGTTGTTAACAGTGTCAACAGATTCCTGGGGGAATAAAGTTAGTTTCAGAAGATCCAGGCTTTGAACTTTGGCTGGTTTGCGTTGAGTAAGACTATCGATAGTCTGCCATAATTTTTTTGGGTTTCTGATAGCTAGTTCTAGTTGCTTTTTGTCATAGTTACGTTTTAATTTTTTAATCAAGCGATTACAAAAATTACGGTAACGTTTATATGTGATTTTGAAAATCTCGTTTTCTGGATTCAATTTTACTTTACGTTGCATATCGTTCCTATTTTTAATGCAGCGGAGAACTCCCAGGGTAATCCAAGGTTTGATTATTCTATTTTTTCTAGGAATCGAAATTTGTTTCATGTTGGATTGAAGGCACTTCTGTATAGTTAATGTGAGCTGCTCTACTATGAAATTCGGGTCGTTAACTGTTAATAAGTTAGATAAATCTGTGGTTCTTAGAGTTTTAAGTGCTTCTTCGAAGTTTGTAGTTAATTTAGATTTCTTTTTAATATTGATATTTGTATTTGATATTTTAACTAAAATTGTAAAGTGGTCTGTGATACTGGAGTCAATAACTGCAATGGACGCTGTTTTATAACCTTTACTAAATTTTATTATAAAATGATCAAGACAATTTTCTCCTCTTGTTGGTAGGAGATGTCCTGGTAGCATTCCGTGCATGGCAAGCATATTAAGATAATTTGTTCTATTATTGCGTTCTTGTGTTGTTTCATCCGTTTTAAATATTAAGTTTATATTTATGTCACCTGTAATAATTATATTACTGCATTTATTAATAGTACTTAAGTGTGAATTCAAAGAGTTTATAAAATCGTCAGCGTTTTTAATTGATGGGGAACGATAAATGCCAATAATAATAAGTTCAGACGTGGTAATTTGTAAGCATGACGCATGAGTAAGTTTTATTTCAATTGTTGAGGCCGCGATTGTATCTCTAATAAAAGCAACCACTCCATCAGCATGATTTAAGTGTTTAGTTGTTTGAAATGAAATAAATGAATTAATTTGCGGAATAAGTTTATCAGTATGGAGTCTACATTCAGTAAGAATAATTAAATCTACTTTTGTTTTAAAGTCGCACAGGTTTATTTGAAAGTCAGCTAAATTAGCGTAAATGCTCCGGATGTTCTGTGACACTATAACAAAGTCGGACACGTGAACTGGCATCAGTGTAGGCAGATCATCAGTACGACAAACAAAGGCAGAGGCTATTTCTGTGTTGTCTATTTCATTCATATTTGTAAGAACGTTATTCATGTTTCGTGACAAGAAGGAAACGTGTTACTTTATCTGACGCTTTTGAATGTGATGATGGTGCTATAAGATTAAGTTTTTCTGTAAACTGCAAATAATTGCAGGTTTTAATGTTGAAAAGACGATTGAAAGGTGAATTTAGGAACGTAGTTTTAGGGTGATTGTTTGTAATTATTAGATTTATATATGTGTATGCGAGTGTGTGATGTGTGCGTTGTGTGTGAGAATTTAGGTTTACATTAATGCTTTTTTTAACTAAAAACAGATACACGTGATAAAACAAAGGATATACTAACATATAAGTAATAAAATCTAGTCATTTTGCCAATTTTAAGTTGTGTACCTGTGATTCGCTTCTAACAAGAATGATAGGTGAGTTTTCATCCTTCCGGAGATACACACGTCCAAAGGCGGTCCAGCAGAACTTATATTCTTCGGATCTTGCGAAGTCACGGGCAATGAAGTGTATACGAGCACCTCGAGGAGTTAATTGTTCTGACACAAAGATAGGGGTTTCTTCGTTTTTGGTGGCTCCTAAGTGCTTGGCTCGTAGTTTTTCTTTATTTTTAATGTTAAAGTGTTTGCACATCTTTAAGATATCTAACTTTAGTAATGTTGACGAGAGTTCGACCACGATGGGTGAGCTTTTATCAGGATTTTTCTTGCCACGCATTCTGTAAATATCCTTGATGTCTTCCTTTCTAACGTTGCAGTTAATGCTCTTTGAGAGGCACGTTATCAATTTTGTGAGATCTTCTTTTGATTCGTTAGTAATTAGAGGAACGTTTTTGAGTTCGATAATGGATTTACGATTTACACGCTGCAGGTCCTCGATTTTATCCTCGAGGATTGTAATGTAGTCCTTATCTTTTCTAGACTGAATTTCAAACTGTTCCAGTTTCTTTTTCAGCTCTTCATTTTGGGCCGTGAGAAAACCAAGGCACTCTTGTATGCTATTGTTAGTTTGTTTGATTTCAGTTTGAGACGTTACAATCTTTTTCAGTTCAGCTTGTTGCGCAGCGAACAGGGAAGTAATCATGTTCTTCATTTCATCCTTAAACGTGTTAAATTCATCCTCGAATTCGTGTTCTCGGCTTCGTTTTTGTCGTTGGTAAACATAGTTAGGTGGTGTTTGCACTCCACTATCCTGTTCGGCAATATTAGAGTCCGAGAATGAAGCATGCATAATTTCCTGTCCGTTCGCTACGAGGGCGCAATGAAGATGAAGGTAAAACGCGGCGCTCGATATCGCGATGTTAATAAAATAAACTTGCTCACTTTTTCGATGCAATCGCTCCAAAGTACCAGGACGACAGCAAAGCGTGGAGATTCGTTACTGTAGATAGGCGTCGTCGTAGCAGATAGTGGTGACTCGTAGCACAGTTCGTACGGTTCGTACGCTCCTACGGCAGGTGTGCCGGTATTGTGCTACGTCAAGTCGGTGGGCGGAGCTAAGACTGCGGTACGATTACTGTCGTAGCGGCCCGCGTAACTTATGCTTCACTCATGCACTCCTATTATTACGTTCGATTTTACTAGTTTTAAATTATTTTTAAATTATTAAAAATAAGAAAATTAGTGACAGTGCAGACGTGCACTCCGAGAGCGGTCCGGGAGGGAAGAGGAAAAAATTTACTGGAAACTAGGGATTCTATCTTAGTCTTTAGGGGTGACAACGCATCTGTATTTTGATTCCTATTCGAGGGTAGATTTAGGTGTGTATGGGCCGCAGCACCCACTTGCTATCATTATTCTATATAAAAACATCCTTATTTCAATAGAGAAGACATCTGGTAATTGTAAGTGATAACAATTAAAATTTATTAATTATGGGATATAGTTAAATTGAATTAAAACCCAGGCACACTTATGGACACACGCAAGAATTATAGATACTAGAATCTCATTTTGCGTTGATTTGACCAAAAATTAATATTTAAAAGTTAAGTTAAGTTGAATACTAATCACAAGACAAATCAATATTCCCGTGACCTTCCTCATCGGAAACAAATTCCTGAGTTTCTAAAAAGCTGAAAAAAGTGAAAATAAACGCGCAAATATCCTAAAATTAGTTTTATTCTAGAATGTACAGAGTTCAAGTGATGTTCACGTTTGAATGCATAATTTACATATTCTTACAAAGTTCTAATGTCATAATAATCTTTTTAAAAACATTACACTGTTAGACAAACACGATTATTAAATTCATCATGATTTTTGCTAACGAAGCACATCCAGCAGTGGTTTCAAAACTATTTTAAAACCACTTGTGTTCCCCATCTCTATAAAAACCTTCTATTTGCGAAATCACAATTTCTTGACGGTTATCAATCAAATTTCATTTTATTACGGTCAATCAAAGGCTGCGACATTGAATAATATTTTTTTATTTATAAAATTAAAGTGACAAACACGCATACAGTCAACTTGATGGTAAGTGGTTGGTGCAGCCAGTGGACACCTTTTTTTTTTTTTTTTTTTTTTTGCGGATGGAAAATCATCTAATGACGCCTTTCGCTCTGGGTGAAGCGGAAGGGAGTGTCAGACTTTTACTGACTAAAAACCATCCGTGTTCCTTCAGTGCCCTTACGTTCCGGAGCCGCGGTATCTCTTTCGAACAGCCCGCAGCCCCGGCAGGCGTCGGCCCTTGCGGGCCCCTTCACGATGCTGACAGCTCTTTGAGGCGCGCGTGGAACAAAACGCGCCGTCGACACGGCCTGTCGTCGTTAGACGGACGGACGGCGAGCTACCCATTGCTCGCCATCCACAGGCCCGCGCCTACGGTGGCCGGGGGCCACGACGTAGCCTCCGACGCCCGGGGCGTCTCCCGCGGCGGCCGGGAAGGAAAGCTGCTGCTCTCTCCTTCTCCCGCTCCGCCACCTCCTTCGCTAGCATCACTGCTTCGCAGAAGGTGGTGACGGTATCCCATTCCGTCTCGCTCCGGACCATGGCTTCGACCAGGGCCGGACGCGAGAGGTCGCCGCCGCCTATCACCGCTACGAGGACACGGCGGTGCTCCGCCCAAGCAGGGCACACCTCCACGGTGTGCTCCACCGTGTCCTCCGGTCGCTCCTCGCAGTGGGAGCACCCGGGTGTTTCCTCCCGCCCGATTCGGTGCAGGAACCTCCCGAACACACCGTGTCCGGTGAGGACCTGCGTCAGGCGGAAGGTGAGGACGCCGTGGCGTCTCTCAAGCCACTCCTCAAAGAGGGGTCTTATCGCCGCTATAGTGGCGTGCCCAGCACGGGGTTGCGACAGTCGCTCTCTCCATGTTGCCATGAGATCATGCCGGAAGTCTGTCCGCTGCGCGACAACTTGCCGCGGCAGCGGGGTTTCCCCCCGGCATAGTGCCTCCGCGCGCCATTCGTGCAGGCGCGCGAGGACTATCGCCTCCAGATCCCATGGCGGCAATCCGGCAAGGAGGCTCGCCGCCTCGCGGGAGATCGTGCGGTAACCGCGAACCATCTTTACGGCAACCACCCTTTGGGGCGCGTTTAGGTGGTGGACGGCAAGCCGCGCCAAACCACGCGCCCACACCGGGGCCCCGTAAAGGGCCATGGACCTCACGATCCCCGCGTAGAGCCTCCGGCAGGAGGCGTTTGGCCCCCCCAGGTTCGGCAGGAGCCGCCTGAAGGCAGCCCCGGTCCGTTCCAGTTTGGGAGCCAAACGTCGGAAGTGCTCAACGAAGTTCCATCGGCCGTCGAGGACGAGTCCTAGGTACTTCAACGTCGACTCGACGCCGATGGATACCCCTCCTACCATCACTGAGGATCCCGGTGGTGGCCTGTTCCGAGGACCATGGAAGTGCATGACCTCGGACTTGTGCAGAGCCACCTCGAGACCCAGTTGCCGGATCCTCTCAACGACTATCGCAACCCCGCGTGTCATAGTTTCCTCCGCCGCCTCGTACGACCCCCCTTGTGCCAGTACCAGCGTGTCGTCAGCGTAGCAAACTACGCTGACGCCGGTAGGGAGGTCGGCGCGCAGCACCCAGTCGTAACCGATGTTCCACAGGGGCGGCCCCAGAACCGAACCCTGTGGGACACCGCACGACATCTCTCGCCGGTTCCACTCACCGTTTCGACCGGGGTAGATGACGGCCCTGTCCGTCAGATAGTCCCCGACTATACGACGGAGATAGGTCGGCACCCGGTGATACCGGAGTGCCTCCCTAATGCAGCTCCAGGGCATGGAGTTGAAGGCGTTGGCGATGTCGAGAGACACCGCCAAAACAACCCCCCCCCTGGCCACTGCATCCCCCGTCGTGAGGGCTCTCACGCGCATGATGGCGTCCACCGTAGAGCGCCTCTTGCGGAAACCAAACTGGTGTTCCGCAAGATCCGGCCCCGTCCCCGCAAGGTGCTCGGCGAGGCGGTTTGCAATGACTCTTTCAAAGAGCTTGCCCACCTCGTCGAGCAGCACCACGGGCCGGTATGCGGACGGAGAGTCCGCAGGGCGCCCTGGCTTCCAAATGAGGACCAGCTTCCCCGTCTTCCAACGAAGCGGGAATTGGCCTCTCTCCAAGCATGCGCTTAGGAGCCCCTCCAGTCAGGGCCCGAGAGCCTCCGAGGCCAGGACCCAGGCTTTGCCAGGCAAGCCATCGGGTCCTGGGGCGGTATTCCTGGCCTTGAGCCTACGTACCGCCACTCTCAGGTCTACCCCGGTCCCTTCCGGGATGTCGTCGTCGTCGTCCTGGTGGTCCGCTTCCGGCACCGCAGGTGGCGGAGCCATAGGCGGGGGCGGATGTTCCGCTCGCGCAGGGAACAGAGCGCTCACCACGTCCTCCACGAGCTGAGGCCGGAGACTCTGCGTCAGCGGGGGGGCCCAGGTGCGGAGTTTATCCCGCACCATCTTGTAAGGGCGCCCCGACGGCTCTCTTTCGAGAGTCTCCAGCATCTCCTCACGGGCCCGATCCCGGGCCCGCATGACAGCCTCCCGGAGGGCGGTCTTCGCCTCTCTGTATCCCTCGTACAGCTCCGCCTCAATGGCTGCCGCATTCGGTGGACGAATGCGGAGCCTGCGATGCCTGGCGTACAGGTGCCGCGCAGCAACACAAGCCTCGCGCAGACACGTCAGCTCACGCGACCACCAATACACCTGACGCCGGGCGCTTCCTGGCCGGACGCGGGGCATTGCCACGTCACATATCTCGGACATGGCCTCCTGGAACCACCCTGCCTCATCATTGACGTCGGCAGGCCTATCCGGTGATGACACCCAGGCCTGCACGATCGAGGCTTCCAGGAGGAGCTCCCGGTCCAGCTGCTTCAGCGGCCAACGCGGACCACTCGTGGCCTGTTGGACTGGCGCGCTCGAGGGCTGGGTGGAGACGTCAAACCGGATGTACCGGTGGTCGGAGTAGGTCTCCACCCCCTCCATGACTCGCCAGTCAATGGCACGCGGCGACAGAGCGGGACTAGCGAATGAAATGTCCACCACCGACTCGCCCCGCATCCGCACACACGTGGGGACAGAACCCCGATTTAGGACGACCAGGCCTGTCTCCAGAGCCCAGTCTTCCACCATCCTACCCCGCACATCTGTACGACGAGAACCCCAAGCCAAGTTCTTGGCATTGAAGTCCCCGAGGACAAGTACGGGGAGGGGATAGCTTCCGACGACGACTGCTCTCAGCTCTGCAAGAGAGTTATGGAGCTCGGTGAGAGATCGGTTCGGGGAGAAGTACACCCCCACAACGACGAACTCCCCTAACCGTGCTGCTACGCACCCCTGACCCCTCCTGACACCTTCAAGGGTCGGGGTACCGGCGGCGGCCGAAGAAATGATGGCCACTGAGCCGTTAAGGTCCGCCACCCAGTCATCCCTAGGCCAGACAAAATACGGCTCAGCGACCACAGCGATGTTAATCGACCACTGCGCCATGCTCTGGAGCAACAGATCCTGAGCGCAGGCGCAGTAGTTCATATTCGCCTGGAGGAAGCTTAATGGGGCCGTTATAGGCATTCCATTTCAGCTTCCTCCACGGGGCGCCCCTCTGCGGGCGTCGGTGTCGCGGCGACGGCGGCGGCAACAGTGACAGCGGCGGCGGCGGCAGTTGCGGCTGCGGCGGTGGCCATAGAGGCGGTGGCGGCGGAGGAGGGCCCTTCCCTACCCGCGGCCTTGGCCTTGGCGGGTGGCACGCAGGCCCTGCTTCCGGCCCAGTGATCGGCTGGCTTGCCGGTCGCCGCACATGCATCACAGTGCGGCGTGGCGCAGCAGGTCGCCGATTTGTGTCCGGGCTGACAGCAGCGGAAGCAAAGGCCACTGCGGTCAACCTCCGAGGCGCATTTCACTGACACGTGATGTCCCACGAGACAGCGGTAGCACCTCAGAGGTCTGGGCTCCAGCAGCTTAACCTGCGCTGAGACCCAGCCCACCAGAAGCCTTCGGCCCTCCACTATGGCTTTGGCCGCCGTAACAGGGCAGCACACCGTGGCGGCATGCATACCCTGTTGGTCCGGGCGTATAGCGCCTGACCTGACCTGGTCAGTAGTGCACCCCCCGGACCTGGCGACGGCGGCCACCAACTCCTCCTCCGATACCGAGTCGTCCAGACCCATGATGCGCAGGTCTGCGCATCTGACGGGCCTGGACACTCGGGCCTCGTCCGCGTTCAGGGACGCTCTGAGTTTCGCAGCCAGAGCGTCCGCGGTCGCGCCACTGGATTCCCTAGGAATCTCCAGCATTCGAGCCCCCGTCTGGGTGACTTTGAGCCGGAGGCCCCCGGTGATCCCGAGCTCCCCGAGATCCACCGCCTCTTTCGCCTTCGCGAGCAGATCGCGGTAGGTAACGCCCTTCTTTTCCGCGTCCGGCTGTAGTGTAATCACTACAGCTGCGGTCTTCGGGGCGCGGAGCCTAGCCGCGATCTTGCGCGCCCTGAACTGGCGCTACCGCTCCTGCTCCTTGCCCTTTTTGGCTGCCTTCTTCCCCTTTTTTTTGTCCCCGACAACCTGCCAACCGGCTTCAGCCGCGGGAGGTGTAGGGAGCTGGGGGGGCGGTGGCGGCGGCGGCAGCTGGCTTGCCGCTGGCGCTGGCCCATTCGCCGTAGGCACTGGGGCTGGCGCAGCCACTACCTGTGCTGCCGCCTTGCCCTTTTTTGCCTTCGCCTTGCCTCTCTCTCCCCTCGCCGGCTTAGCCGGAGCCGGTTCAGCCGGTATCGGTTTTGCCGGAACCGGCTTTTCAGGAGGGGGAGGGGCAACTGCAGCCCCGTCCGAGGGCTGACTGGACGGCCCCGGCCTGGATGCTGCAGCCGTGGCCGCCGCGTACGAGACCGTTGCCGGCCTCGCCGCCGTCTTGTTTGCCCCTTGGGGAGGGCGCAGGACGATGCCCTCCAGCACGGAGAACCGGTGCTGGAAGGCAGCCAGCTCCTGCCGGACCAGGTTCAGAACCTGGTTCTCCACCGGCACGGGCTGGTTTGGGCAGTGCGTCTGGGGCGCCGCGCGAGAGGCAGGCTCATGTAGACTGGCCAGGTCTGCGCGGAGCTTCTCATTCTTCTTCTGGAGAATCTCCATGGCGGATGTCAGGCGGGCCACGTCCGCCCGCAGCTTCGCCACCTCGTCCGCATTAGGCCCGGACCCAACAAAGTTGGCCTCCGCAGCCGCCATGATGGAGGCGGAAGCCAGTGGACACCTGCAACCAACTTCAATGAAAGAAGGCTGCAGAAGCGTTGTCAACTCTGGGAACTAAGATGGAATGCTTCACAGACTTTCATTAGCTCAACACTGAGAAACTGAGCTCTTATGAAAATAAATTTACTTTTAATTAAAATGCATTGACTTGTCGTGGTTTTGTTAGTGAGTTTGTTTTGTTAACGGACAAGAAGTTTTAACAGTGGTAGAGCCACGCGGCAACTTTTGCTGTCGCACGGATGGGCCGGCTCGAACCGGGGTGGTACCACGACCTCACAGAATACCAGCGTGAAGTAGAGGTTTACCTCTGCGTTTCGCTTGGTGAGTGCAGGTGGCCGGAGGCCCTTTTTACTGGAAATGAGGCATTCCATCTTAGTCCTCATGGGTGACAACGCATCTACATTTTGATTTGTAATAGAGGATAGATGTAGATGTCTATGGGCCGCAGCAACCACTTACCATCAGGTGGACTGTGTGCTCGTTTGTCACCCTTATCCTATAAAAAAAAAAAAAAAAAAAAAAGTTATTAGAATATCTATATATTTGTTACATTTTCGTATTATATAATACTAGTTCGTGCCCGCCGTTTTACTGCGGCAGAAGAAATAGTCAATTGCCTATACCTTTGCGCAAATGCAAGCAAGCAACAATTGTACTATGCCTATAATCTTCACGCAAGTGCGCAGTTGACAAAGTTATAAAGCAATCTGATGAACGGTATGGCAGCACATAAAATACGAAGAAACAAACATTAATTTTCAAACATCATACTATCACAGGTTTTCTATACAGTTCAAATCGGAACACAGCAGTGCACGCATTGCTTGTAATTTAGACATATTTAATAAAAACCTTTTAATACTAATAGTTGGAAATCTCGCAATGTTGTTCACCGGTTGATCTTTTACGAGGATTTTGAAAGAGATTAGAAGGTTATTGACCCACATTGACATATTTGTAACTTACGTATATGAACAAGAAATAAACATTAATTTATTGCAAAATCTATCTTTCATATCAAGCAGGATTCCACCTGATAGTAAGTTGCCTCTTACTGTGAGGAAGATTGTATTCTTGTTTGTAATTGTAATATTATGTAAAACAGGCTAGTAAAGTATAATAGTATAAATCAAATAACGGTAAGTTTCAACAACAACTTCATTAAAATACTTATATTGATACATGCTGGAATAACTTATTTACAGTTCTAATTCAGTTGTCCTTTGCTACAAGAATTTCACCCGCAGCCACGTAATTATGTTACAAGTTTGTCCTTACGCTTAAGGCTTTAACTAGTCTGAATGACCTTGACGAAACGGCTATCGCAGAGATTTTAGCCAACGTCAACACCGTCTAACAACTACGTTCTGTATTACTTATAAAAGTGCAAAGATTAATAGACTGCAGAGATGACAATTATAAAAGTGACATACTGCCTGTTATGCTTGCGCATCACTGAGAATTATGTCGTGGTTACGCATCTTCAATTATATTGTGCTGTAGCTTTGTCCGGTAGGCGTCACGAGCTATCAAGTGTTCAAGTTACAAGTACGTAAGAGTTTTTATTATATATGTTAAATCGTATTTATTTGTATCGTATTAGTAGATCTGGGTATAAGCGTACGCTGTAAATTATTCTCGGGTTTGATCCCCGACAGCACGAATGCAATTTGTAATTGCAATTTTCGTCAACACGCATTGGGGCAGTTCGGCGGGTATTTCCTTGCCCTAAAACCCTCTCAGAAATAAAAAAAGAGTTCTGTGCCCAGTAGAGGGACTTGTATAGTCTTTTACTTTACTTTGTAGCAATATTTATATTCGTTTCAGATACAGAAGGGTACCTTATGCTGACAAAAATATCATGTGGAGGCGACGAAAACTTAAAACATCTTTGTACCTAGATAAAACGTTCGAAAGATTGTCAGTCATGTAATACGCCACATTTTCTATAGAGCGTAGAGCATTGCAGATAGGGCAAAATAAAAATTAATCCAAAATATTATGGGAACTATTTATTAATAATATATACATTTATAGGTATTTATAATAAAAATAATGAACAAGCTGCAAGGTTCAACTAATAATGTTTCTTGTAAACACAATTGTACAATTCCTGTTTTAATTTTTACCAATGGTTAATTGATGAAACGTAGTCAAGATCACTTCATATAAAATATATATAATTAAAATTGACACATGACCTATTTGGCTTTCTACTTACAACTCGGCGTAAATTTGAAAAGAAGATTTTGTCTTTTCACACAAGTATTGTTTACAACTGGCTTGGTTTCGAAAAGCGTGATTAAGTGTCAGCGGTATATAATCAATTAAATACTGAACTTTTATGAAATTTATTTTTTTGTTTATTTTTGTTATATCTTCTTAAAAACTGACGCCATCTGACTATTTTAATATTTGTTTTTTTTTGTAACGCATAAGGATAAGTTAGACTATGGTAGATTAACTTGGATAAGTTTGTAATTTTTTTAATTTTATCACAAAATTTCCGCAATAAATTATTACCTTTTCTACAGTGATTCTCTCCTCTTAGTTTCGACGTGACTGTTATACTGAGTCACCGTCAGTTACTAAACGGCCATAAATCATTATATGTATGTATTGACATACATATATTAATTTTTTGATTTTAATATTTATGTTTCTTTTGAATTTTGATTGATTTTTTGAAGCCTGGTAAAATTATTTTTTTTTATACCGATTGACGGGCCTGAGTATAATAGCAGTTATGCTCTTTGGCTGAAGTTATTTTTTATTTTATGCTCAATCGCAGACAAAACAATATTGATTGCGCATCTCTAAAACAAAATTTTACCTCTTCTTCTTCTAATAATAGCTCCTGCACCTAACACGGCGGAATAGTTATTATTATCTATAAGACCATTTGCACAAACAGTTTTTGTTAACATTTATGAGTGTAACATTTTATCAGCTGCTTTGTTTATAGTGCCTTGAGCAACACTTTACCGGTTTCTGTACAGAAAATTATGCTGGCTTTGCAAATATGGATGGCCGCTACCATTGAATATAATACCCGCTATGTTACACTTATTTACATAGAAACTTTAATTATCATTTGCATAAAATTCTAAATAGTACTTTATACACAAGAAAGTAAACTTTTAGATCAGTCCGTCTTGTTTTTCACTAATTAAGTGAAAAGTAAAAAAAAAAACAATTGGTCCGTGATTTAAAATTGCTTGCAACTTTTTATAGAAAAGCATGACCTTATCATAATATAATAGTCAATCATTTAGCCATGTGATAAAACTTTTAAGTGATGACAAACATTAATGATGATATTCGGGTCATTATACTGGAAATAGTCTTTTAAATATTTTGTAGTACAATTGATAATCTTCAGTATGATTGACCGTGTATATGACTTTTATAAGTCTATGTTATTTTGATGAAAATTATTATTGCAGATAAAAGCCCTTTCACATTTATTGTATTCTCGAATTAAATTAATCAAAATGAAAATAAGAATTTTGGCTCTTTATAACTTTAAATGTAAAACACTGACTTGAAATTATATAATTATTGGCATTTTTTTAATTAATTGAACTTTTTTAAGATTGTGTTGAAACTCTACTGGTAAAAAAAACACATATATATATATATATATATATATTATAGTTCTTGATGAAAATAAAGTATGCGCGTTACATCGCATCCCATCAAGAATTTCTAATGTAATTCTTGGTGTAAAGCTAAGACGTGATAATAACTGTAAACAATAGAATAACAAAATAATGAAAACATTTGTAAATACTTGCTTACTTGCTTTATAACCTAATAAATATTATTTGACCTTAATAAAATAAAACAAGGTAGTCTTCGGCATGAAAGTAAAAATAAATATTTTCGATTATTTTTGCAATATCAAACAGCCGGATCAGCGCGCGATTCTGATCCATCTAAAGATGCTAAATTTCAGCAAGCACTATCAAATTCAATAGGAGTGACAGAAAAACGGTTCTTAATATAGAAGGGTAAATAAATTATGTAACCTATAAAGTAAAATCACTTTATTACAAAATCAAAATAGCCCAATAGCTTTATTAACATGAGATATATAATTGTGCGAGTGCTTACAATACTTAACATTATTTTTCTGAAATCTCAGAAAGTTTTTTTTAATAGAATAAGTGTGACAAACGAGCACACAGTCCACCTGATGGTAAGTGGTTGTTGTGGCCCATAGACATCTACATCTATTCTCGATTACGTATCAAAATGTAGATGCGTTGTCACCCGTAAGGACTAAGATGTAATGCCTCGTTTCCAGTAAAAAGGTTCTCCGATTCTCTACACTCACCATACCAAACACAGCAGGGTTGAACTGCTATTTTACATGGTATTCCGTGAGAGTGTGGCCCTTCCCCGGTCGAACCGACCCATTCGTGCTACAACTATAATATAGCTGCAGCGTGGCTCTACCACGTAAGAAAAAATTGACGTTGAATATTTAAGTATTTTCAGAAGCAACTTTGCAATTATTTTCTATTGAGTAAATTTTTGTGGAATCGTGTTTTGCAAACCGCCACCTGAAATATGTACAATTTTTTTTTCGATAACGATGTGAAATTACAAAACGATCCCTATGCATATCAACGTGGCTCTATTCGGCCTCTTAATATAAACATACCTCGGGATTCACACATTTTAAAAGTTTTCGTGCTTAGATAATGGAAGATATAATATTATATTATTACTGTCCCGTGTGAGGCAACCTTTATACTTATATACATATTGTCATCATATTTTTATGGTTGGTTAGAAAAATTATATCTAAATGCAAACTTTCACAGGATAATTTTTTTTTACTATTTTTACCCAGCAACTAGTAAAGCAACTACAATCTCATCGATAAGTGGTTATGTAGCCTAAGATGGTGAATTGAACTGACTTAACAAAAACCTATTCACTCTTGCCTAATAGTACTAGGTAGGTATTATTTGCGACCTATTTGTGCGTGTGCGAAGAAAAGCGTATGGGAATACGTGAATAGGAATAAAGGTTGAGTACAACTTCGCTTACCTGTACGAGGTTGCCACTCGAGAATCTTTCTTCCTATTTTTTATCTGTTTTCCAAGTTATATAGTCAGCCAATTGCCATTTCACTGTAATATTCCGTTGGGCTATGTCAGTTACTCTGGTTCTTCTACGAATATCTTCATTTCTAACTTTATCACGTAGAGAAACCCCTCTCCAATATAAAATTTTTACATTTTTTAGATGATAGTTTGTCTAACATAAAAAAATACCAAAACCCAAGAATGTCTTTATGTAGTTATTTATACTTAGGGAAGCACCATTTTTTATTTATTTAAATTGTTTGATTTAATATGATAACAGTGTACCTAAATGTAAGTGTCTATATCTATATTTCCCTCCCCAATAATATTTTATAAAGTCATACTCATAAAAACAGCGTTTTATTGTAATACATAATTATAAAATTCAGTATCAACTAATTAATAAAAATATGCAACAATAAAATTACATAGGTATTAAAAACTATCGAAATCTAAGTAACGAGAGCATGTTGGGCGTTCTACATCTAAATTATATAAAAATGCATTTTTCAATTTCACTAATCAACGTCGCCGCGAAAATTTCTTCTTCTTTGGGCACTTTAAAAATTAATTTATTTAGAAAATAAAATTTACAGTTACCAGTGTACAGATATTAACTAAATTAAGTATTTCTAGTCATAAAAATATTTATAATTGTGTATAAACTTTTAAAAAACTAATATATATTTGACCAAAGTCGCCCCAACACCGACGCACAGTCCACCCTCAACGATGTCCGAAAACGGACTGTGACAGGCTGACAGGGCGACGGAGCATGCGCGCTAGTGTGAATATATTCAATTTCAGGGAAAAATTTTATATTCTCTTATAAAACGGGGAATAAAAATAAAACTCTCAATTAAAAATATTAGTATTTTTAAGACCTTTTTTTTAGTGTAAGAACTATTTAAATAGCTTGTGCCGTTTTGGAGAAATTTTGCAAAATATGACAAAGATAGGTACTCTTTGGGGATTTTTTTCTAATAAGGGGTTGACAGATATACAATTTTGTTCAATTAAAAACATTTACCAAATCCTCTTCCGTTACCCTGTATTTTTTCTTTGTGGGTTAAATGAACAGTTATTGAGATTTTTTTACTTAAATATCCAAGATTTAGGCATTTCAACCACTGTTAAGGCCTTAACACTTCCTGTATACATAATGGCACGTTCACAAGAACATCGATAATAACGATTCGTTTAAGACAAATACTAGATGCTTTACATTTAATTAAGGTCTGATTTTCCAACCGTCAGACAAAAGTTATCCATCAAATAAATTATAACCTGCTATATTAATTCACCATGATAATTAAGTACAGCCTATCAAAATCCACTGCTGACTGTCCAAGGCTTTCTGATTGATTATGTGGTTAGTAGAAAAGTTACTGACTTTTATATAAAAGTTAGTGGCTGAATTTCATCACCTCAAGTTCGATTTTATATTAAGACACGTCCTACATATGTAGTATATTAAATGTCAATGGTTATGTCTATCTCGCTCAGACTGACGTCCAGGATATCATTGGAAAGGTGTCAGATAAGACTTGCTCTTGGATCGTTACTCACACTTGCGTATGGCTCCAACAATGACGTGTACAGCTGCCTGTAGAACCTCTCAATCTCACTTAAAATCTCAGATGTCCCGGAAACGATGCTGGCACATACGGTCTTCAGCTACGACAGTTGTCTTTTTCTGGCAGACATATCTCTGGCAAAGACTTTGGAGCCTTGGTTCCTCCCAATAGCTTCTTTTTTTTATAGAATAAGGGTGACAAACGCGCACACAGTCCACCTGATGGTCAGTGGTTGCTGCGGCACATAGACATCTACATCTATCCTCTATTACAAATCAAAATGTAGATGCGTTGTCACCCGTGAGGACTAAGATGGAATGCCTCATTTCCAGTAAAAAGGGCCTCCGGCCACCTGCACTCACCAAGCGAAACGCAGAGGTAAACCTCTACATCACGCTGGTTTTCTGTGAGGTCGTGGTACCACCCCGGTACGAGCCGGCCCATCCGTGCGACAGCAAACGCTGCCGCGTGGCTCTACCACTGTTAAATTCTTCCATACGATCAGTATTAAAGTTGCTTAAGTCCCGTCGCATGCATTTGAAGATCTGTCTGTTTAGTTGCCTATATGCTGTGAAATCTACTGAAGACGGCAGCTTCATTTCCCGTCTAACAGCCATGATATTAAGAGTGTGATCGGAGGGTTTTTGTGTTCTTTTGCATGGCAGTTTCGACGAGCTTGTTATTCATACCGTCCACTTCATTGCAGTATTCTAGGCACTAAAAACGGTTTTGTACAATGAGCTGAATGGTTTCGGTACATTGGATTAGAGTACGAAGGGGAGCATTGACTTCATTATACGACACCTCTCCAACTTAACGTTTAGGTTCAGTGTGCCTCTAACCATTCGGTGATTGCTTCCAGTTTTCACCCTCGCGGTCACGGAGACATCACTGAACAGTTGCCGTCTAGTTGTCATAATGAAGTCAATCTCATTTTTTGTCGAACCGTAGAGGCTCAACCAGGTGCACTTCCTGTGGGGCCGCTTCTGGAAGAAAGAGTTCATCATAAAGAGTCCCTCTTTCTCCACGAAGTCGGCCAGCTGCTGGCCCCTTGTGTTCCGTTGCCCTATTCCGAATTTCCCTACTTTCAGCTCACCGTTCTCTCTTGTGCATCGTTTTGCATTGAATTCTCCCATTAAAATCGTATAGTGGGTTTTGGAGGTATGCATGGCTCTAGAGATATCCTCATACATTTCCTCCACCTCCTCATCGGGGTGTGCTGAGGTTGGTGCGTAAAACCGTATGACCTTCAGTGAATACCGTTTGGTGATTCTGAGTATAAGGTACGCAACCCTCGTCGACACACTCCCAATCTTTATGACGTTGTTAACGAGAGACTTGTTGATGATAAATCCGACACCTCCTTGGCACAGGTGGTTGCTTTCCCGGTGATAGAACAAGTTGGCGGATTCGAAGATTACCGTGTCCTCCCCCTCTCATCGGAGCTCAGATAATCCTATAATATCCCAGCACAACATTTCTATCTCTTCTTCCAGCTCGAGTTGTTGAGTTGTTGCCAAGCCGAGTCGTCTTAGGTTGGAACCGAGCCTCCACCGGAGGTTCTTATCACCCCCTGTCCCGCCGTTAACATGGTCGCCACCGTAGCCAGGAATAGCGGGGCCACAGGGGACTGGGGGCCGTCTTTTTATAACTTTTGTCATGAAGGGGGGGGAGGTATATTGTCATAGTTGCCACGCTTGGCGAACGAGTTGGCAACCGTAGTTTTTTTTATTGTAATTTGCTGTTATCAGAAAGATGCTGCTGCCCGTCTTCTGTCTCAGTTTCCCTCTGTCGCCTTTTACCTTTATAGAAGTAGTGGGTATTCTTACCTGCCACTACACGGGATTAGTAAGTAAATGTTTAATAGGCGGAAATATTTGAACGTTTTACAGTAAAATAAATAATAAAGTTGGAACATAAAAACGTCCCACAGCTTAGCGCAGGCCTAATTTCTGAGAAGAATTTCCACCACCGAGAACGCTTAAAATTGCACCTATTTATTTCCGTAACTACCATAATTGGGTATTAATACGAATCAAGATATAATGAAATGATAAGAGGGCACCATTTTATCTGATTATAAATATTATACAGCCAATTTTCTTGACGAGGGTGAAGTAGAAATTAATTATATATTTTCCTACACTTTGTTGTGGCGCTTGTAAATTTAATGATTTATTAGAGTAATTTGCTTTAAACATAGGCAATGTGATTGTAAACATGCACATTTCCATATATTCGACACACACAAAGGAAGTTTAAAGTCAATCACACAACTAACCACAAATAAAATTATAAAAAGTAATAAAATATCGTTAGGTAATTAATTCCCTTAAAATTACAAAATTTTTTTCTAAATAAATTATTACTCAGCGATTTAAATTAATTTGGTATTTTGTATTATAAATACAAATTTAGAAGTAAAAGGTGCTTATCTATAAGTATTTTTTACTATATTTACATATAATCGATTGATTTGATTTGATGTATTTGTAAAAGGATTGTTATATGAATGTATAATTGTACAGTATTACGAACTTCGTAAATAAAGAGAGATTGTAGGGACAACAAATAAATATCAATGTGAATAACTGGCAATAAATTATCGTTTCGAAATTATAAAATGTCCAAATATTATCAAAGCTGAAAATACCTTTCACCATTTTTTTATTAGATAAGTTATTTTGTCGTACCCTCAATTATTATTAATATTTTGACTGCTTCGTTGGTCTAGTGGTTGTAGTAGTGCGACTGCTGATCATGAAGTCCCGGGTCCGAATCCCGAGTCGGGCCAAAAAACAAACAGTTATTGAGATTTTCCATCAATAAACTCTCAGTAGCTGCCCGGAGTCAGGACGTTGGCGGCGTCTCACTCCCGTGTCTCGGAAAGCACGAAAACCCGTTGGTCCTGCGCCTGATCTGCCTGGTCGTATCGGAAAAAAAATTCAGCTAATTTTAAAATTTAATCCGGTTTACATTTATAAACATTTCATAAAATCTACAAAATTGTTCTAATATTTTTAAGATTCTTGCGAAAATGATGGGGGATGGTGACGAGCGGCATTTTTGGCTCTAGCGGCCCTATGGGGCGGCCACCCATGCCGCTCACTTCACCAAAATATTTATAAACATGTAAAATATCACTTACTGCGATTTTCTAAATAAACCTATCCACGTTCTTATTTTTAAACACAATTGAATCCAATAACGGTTATCTATAAAATGTGATACGTGAGACTGAAACGTAGTGATTAACTCTTTGCACGGGGCAGAAAATAATAGGATAAGGGACTTTTGTACTTGATTTAACTAAAAGAATCCTTGTCTATTGTATTTTATGCCTAAGACCAACAAAGAGGATAGTCGAAGCGCTGCATACATTTCAAGTGACGCCAAAACTATGTATATTTCTTGACAGGCACTCGGCACACATTTTTCTTTTTTCTTCCTATTTAATGAACCCCAAAAGTCCACAGCTGAACGCACAAATATGACCTAAGTTGTGAATAATTTTAGATGTATATGTATGCGTGAGCGCGTTTTTACAATAAGTTGAGTATGATTTCAGCCTAAAAAAACCGGTTTCATCGTCACATAAAATGTACGTCTAAGATTGTATGCCTTATTTAGGGAATAATTCTACGAAAAAAAGCTTCTTAAGCCTTAATGGTTATGTTTAAATATCAGCGCCATTTCCTTGAGAAGAAAAGAGGTATAGTTTGTACACGCGACCTAATTTTTATTTTTATTGCGCACTCTGGCTTCAAGAATAGACATTTAATGGCGTTAAACGAAATTTATTATTCATAATAAAATCGGCTTCACGTCACTGTTTATTTATTATTTTATTTACACCTATAAATGTGCAAACCATTGGATTTTATGGCAAAAGATATTTTCCAGTGTTATAATCATCATTCATCATCATTACAGCCCTTCACAAGTCCACTGCTGAACATAGGCCTACTTTTGTTTTGTTTTCAGCTTACTTAGTGTTATAATACCTAAAGTTTTTAGCAGTAAATTATAAATACCATCAAAAACATAACTTGTAAAAAAAAGTCAAGTCTCGCAACACAGATCTTCTACCGTAAAAAGTTGTGAGATCCATGTAATATTTTTATTTATTTATTTTCAACAACAATATACATTCAGAAATCAACAAAAAATATGTGCTGACATCTGATACAATACTATTGTTAGATGAAAAACTGGTGCCTAAACTAGGTAAAACCTGTATCTTAGGTCACCAGGTCCCCACCTGTAGGTATCCGTGGACAAAAACAACAAGAATAGTAGAAAGTAGTTGAAAGTATTTGTAAATATTTGCCACGAGAGGCAGTATAATTAGAGGCTATAAAAATGAGGCAATCTGACATAATGCGTAGAGGTGACAACGCATTTGTAACATTCTTTGTTCGAAGTTGGATGCAGATATCCATAGACTACAGTAGCCACTTAGCATCAGTTAAGTTTTATATGTATAGATTTATAGATTAGAAGGTATCCTAAATACGAAAATTGTAATTATTTTTTTAAGTCATATTGTCTTAAATTCTAAAAATCATATTATTTTGTAGTAGTCCCATTATTTTTTATAAGAATTAGTATTTTATTTACTATTTACTAATGTTGTATGCCGTGTGGTGACGGCGTAAGGGAACCCATCATCACATTTGTCCTGTTTGTGTCGTAAGAAGCGACAATGGGAAATATCAAGATATAATTATGGCTTCGGACAGATGGCGCGATGTAACCATCTCGACCACGTGAGACGATCATGTTAGATGTAAAAGCAGCAACTGGCAACAGCGTCAAAGATGCCAGACGTATAACGCTGCCATTGTCAATCCTGCTGGCAAGCATGACGATGTAGGATCCCTACAACGGCGAAGACCCTTGTTCAGTGTCTTTGATGGGTCGATAAAATTAAAACAGAGATAAGACGACGTATGTTAACATGTTTGGATGTTGATTTGAATTACTTTAAAATTGACACACAGGTATGTATTTTTTACAGTAAAAATTATACAATAGGTAGTACGTACGTAAGTACTTACAAAATTTATTTAAGAAACAGCCTGGAAGCGATCACCTCCACCCAGGGGCTATAATTGACCATGAATTAATTTATATTATAATAACCCTTTTTGTACAGTTTTTGTTTAACAAAATATTTGAACTTGGTAATTGAGATACTATACACTTTTCTAGGACTATATTGTAATAGCTGTTGCTTAAAATTTAATTCCACATACAATATTATAAAGAAAGGAGGTATCATTTTGCGGCATTTTTAAACGAGGGTTTTTCGTCAATTGCGTCAAGACGAAAAATGGCACGTAGGGATATAACCGATTTCTATAGAGCTACGTTCTACGCTATTGTGCTGTTATTTCCGTCACCAACAGCTTTAATGTGTTACGCGGTTATAGATTTATAAGTAGAAATAAAACAGTAGAAGGATATTACCGTTTTGACGTTATGTCCAATATCGACTAATTTCGACTACATATATAAATATATAGTAAGCAGCACGCAAAAGCATTATTCTGTTTAATACTGGTATTCTGTTAGAGTGTGGTCCTACCCTGGTCGAGCCGACACATTCGTAGAAAGGTGTGTTGGTTTGTTGCTGGTTTCTAAAGGCTGGTTGGCTGGTACAATCATGAGGATGATCATGACAATGATGATCATCATGACGGTGATCATGTAGATGATCATGATGCTGATGTTGACGATGATGACAAAGATGATAATAACCATGACGATAATCATGACGATGGCGGTAACAATAATGATAACAATAAGATGACGATAACCATGACTATGATTATGGCGATGACGATGAAGATGATCATACGTACTGATAAACTACGACGGACATACTGGTAAACGTAGCGCTGGCTTACTAGATACGAGTGACGACTTAAGACATGCAGGAAGTCGATGGATGCAGTTGGCTCGAACCGTGTTTTGCGGCATTCTTTAAGGGGAAGAGCTTTGATCAGTGGACTTGTGAACAGCAGCGGACTTCTGTGGAGGCTGTAAGGATGAATGAAGGTGAATAAATATATATTTAAGTAAGAAATCTTTTCATAATAACGACACAGTAGCTCAGTAGCAAAACTTTAGGTAGTAGAGATGCGGGTTTGATTCCCGCACGGAACAAGGCCTACAAACAATAATTATGAGTTGTAATATGGGATGTTATTCAATGTAAAACTTATATACATTACACTCCTCGAAAAGAAATTCAGCGTGTAGAGTTTATTTAAAAATCTAAGAAAAAAGTTATGACGAAACTCTAACATATTTTTATATTTCCCTAATCAGCAAAAATGTACTCACTTCATGTTACGTGCTCTTGTCATAGGTGAGATCACTACGTGTGTGGCCATAAAATATGCAATTAGAATTCAGTTTGAAAATCTTTGATGGTAAAGTTTTTATTCGTTCATTCATTCATTACAACCTATCAAAAGTCTATTGCTCAACATAAGTCTCCACCGTAGACACCATCACCCTCAGCAAAGCAAAAAATAAATTTCGGGGCCTTATTATTACGTGAGAATTCATCAGCATTTTTATTCTTTGTGTTGATTAAATGTACATGTCCACGGATCACAGCATCCATTTACCACCAGGTGGGACTATGTTACTGACTATGTACTGCTGTTTTCCGATGTGAAGAACAGATAGAGCCAGTATGGCTACAGGTACAGCGGTAGAGTCACGCCACAGCTTCTGCTGTAGCATGGATGGACCGGCTCGAACCGGGGCAGTACCATGACCTCACAGAACACCAACATAAAGTAGAAGCTATGCTTCTGCATTTCGCTTGGTTAGTGCCCCCTCCCTCCCCCCATAACATGGTAGCGGACTTTAAAAAGAAAGTAATACCCCAGGAGGATACAAGCCATGAAGCAAATTCAAAGAGGAGACGGCATAAGCAACTGTGCACTGTGATTCTAAGTAGGTCCTGACGTCATCATAGTGGGCGTGGCTTTAGTTAGTATACTGTCAGCATTCGTCCTGTGCTTATGTGTTGAAAATTGCAGATCGGTGTATTTTCGTAGTATTAAGAAGAAAAGGATGAAGTGTTGTGTTTATTATGTAAAAACTACTCAGATAGACGCTCTGATGCAATGGATGGCATCACATTTAATTTCTAAGTAATTTTACACCTAATTTATTAAAATAGTTCTAGAAAAGTCTCTGCGTTGGCTTTCAAATATATTTAAATATATTCGACATTAGATGGCGACACTTTGTGTCATTTGAACTAAAAATATAAAGGTACCTATTGTGCTGAAGACGTGTGCTCCGGAGTTGGCACCGGTTTTAACGCGTCTTTTTCGGTACTCCTACTCCCTAGGCGTAGTCCCGGACTCATGGAAGACAGCTTTGGTGCACCCGATCCCTAAAAAAGGCGACCGCTCAGATCCGTCCAACTACAGGCCTATCGCCATCACCTCCTTGTTCTCCAAAGTAATAGAAACGATCATTAACAGCCAGCTCATACGGTACCTTGAGGATCACCAGCTGATTAGTGACCGCCAGTACGGTTTCCGTCGAGGTCGCTCAGCTGGTGATCTTCTGGTCTACCTGACCCATAGATGGGCGGAGGCAGTGGAGTCCAAGGGGGAGGCGTTGGCCGTTAGTTTGGACATAGCGAAGGCTTTCGATCGGGTTTGGCATAAAGCGCTTCTTTCGAAGCTGCCTTCCTATGGGCTTCCCGAGAAATTGTGCAATTGGATCACCAGCTTTCTTGCAGATCGGAGCATCAAGGTCGTAGTAGACGGTGCATGCTCCGATTACAAGCCCATTAACGCTGGTGTTCCACAAGGCTGCGTGCTATCACCAACGCTGTTTCTTCTGCATATCAATGATATGTTGCAAACCAGTTGTAGTGTTATGCTACTTACTTATCATTTTACATTAATTTAAATCCATTTTTCCATTCTGTTTCAATTCTCTGCATTCACTTCAAATCGGGATATTTTACATCACCTTTATTTCCATAGGATCCTGTAACGATTTCAAACCATAAGAACACAATCACAAATCATTTCTACTTCGTATTTCCACATTATCAGCACTTTTAAATTGGTGTCAATGAAGTCTACCTTTTTTCGATCTTTTAGTTAGTTTTCCGTAACTCTACAATTTCGGGCTTTGTGTGGGTAGTTGCGCTACCTTTTTTCCTATTTCAATAATATCTCCTTTTCCACTTAAATCTTTCCATTTTCTTATAACAAGCCTAAAACTAAAATTTGACATGTTCTGTTACTGATGTTTATTTGGTCTCCATGGAAATTATATTTAAATTTGTTACCGGTCTGTAGTTTCTATTTCGATAATTCCACATAAATACTTTTTCCTCTTGACCATTTACAAAAAATTTGCGTTTAATTTAAATAATTTTTCCGTTCTCTCTAGAAAGATATAAAAGCCGAACAATCGGTGAAGAAAGGCAGTCTTACTTCAGTTCTCGTATCGGAAGCATCTTCTAAAGGCCTTATCCCGGGGCCGCTCAGCCCCGGGATCCTGCAAGCCTCTATCCTGCCTGAAGCCACTGGACTCTACGATCCGTTGCTCTGCCTGAAGTCGCCGGATCCTACAAAACGTTGCTCTGCCTGAAGTCGCCGAGATCCCATAAGTCTCTACTCTACCTGGAGTCGCCGGAACCTACAAACCTCTGTTCCGCCCGAAATCACCGGAACCTACAAACCTCTGTCCCGCCTGCAGTCACCGGATCCTGCAGGCCACTGCGCTGTCTGAAGTCGCTGAGGATCCTGCAAGCTCCTGTCTGGGCTGAAGTCGCCGATACTGCAATCGCCGCATTCACCTGAGGTCGTCGCCTAGAGACGCCCTCGCCTTCTCACCTACGCCGTGCGTGCTCGTACCAGGCGCTGAGAGCACACTTGGGATCTTCGGACTCAGCTTCGACACAAATCTCTTTTTTTTATTACCTTTTTTTTTAAAAAATAATTTGTAAATCTCATCATCCATCCTCATATTCATACTCCATTTTTTTTGTTATATAAAATTGTAAATATTTTCGAATCTTAAATATATTTTTTTGTCTTGGTCTATTTGGTTGTTTTGCTGATCGTAGGTTAGGTTCTTTCTTCTTTTAATTGTCGCTTCACGACACAGTAACATTCATTGCTATGCAGACGACAGCACTGGTGATGCTTTATACACTGGCTGTGCCAATATTTCTCGGGAAAACGTCGCCGAGTACCGGAACAAACTTGTGTCTGAAGTCGAGACTTTGATGAACAAAGTCTCAGACTGGGGGCGACTAAATCTAGTCCAGTTCAATCCCCAGATGACACAAGTTTGCGCGTTTACCGCTAAAAAGATTCCCTTTGTCGTATCTCCTCAGTTTCAAGGCACTCCCCTGGTTGCCTCAGCCAGTATCGGAATCCTCGGTGTCGACATATCGAGTGACGTGCAGTTTCGTGGTAACTTGGAAGAGAAGGCCAAATTGGCCTCTAAAAAGCTTGGCGTGCTCAGCAGAGCGGGACAGTATTTCATGCGGGCACACCGCTTGCAACTTTACAAGGCGCAGGTTCGGCCTCACATGGAATACTGTTCCCATCTCTGACTCTTCGCGTTCGACCGCCTTAGCGTACGGACGTGCCAGTGCGATCTCCGCGTTTTAAAATTCATTTAAAGTGTCCAAAATTAACCCTCGGCCGAAATCTCTATTTTATAGTGTTCGTGGCATATGTGGTTCTATTTTGTGATATATTTTCTTGAATTTATATTTGTTTTAGTGTAATTTTAAAGGATTTTACGGAATAATTGCTCAGTACATCGTGGTATTACTTGGATTATCCCTGTACTGAGCTAAGTATTTCTGAGTTTAAGTATTTCTTTTTACTTAATTTAATTTATAAGTAATATTTCCATAGTAATATTACATATTTAATACTATTTAATAACGTTTAACCTTAACATTGAGGTTGTTTTGTAAGCACGTGGCGAGCACGCGGTTTTCAGTTGTCAGTTTCAATTGACGTTTGCTGCTGTCAGATTCAATTGACGTTTGGCGTTTGACGTCTGACGTTTGACGTCTGACGTTTGGCAGCTGTCAGTGTCATTGTCACTGTCACTGTATTGCTAGTGTATTGCCAGATTTAAGTTCTTAATTTCCCCCTTTTTATTAATATTTTGTTTTGATACTTCTGTACTTGTCGTTTAGTCTTTAATTTATTTTAATGGAAGAGGAGGATACGGGTGGTACTGAGCGGCAGCTCATCGAAGATGAGCTCGCCAGAAAGCAGGCTGAACTAGAGGAGTTAGAGCAGATGCGGCGAGAGGCCGGCTTTACACCACGCTCCTCGCTGCGTCGCACCCCCCCGCAAGGTTTTAGCACACCCCCGGTCACCTTAAGCACGGCAGCTGCGGTATCCATCCCATCGGCAAAAAGGGCATTGACCTCACCTGAGGATGTGCAGGAGGCTGTGAGGCGCCGCGTAGCGGAGAAGAAGTCGGCAATTCCGCCTGTTAGCGGTATCTTAAGCAAGCCAACTTCTGACCCATCCCCAGGTTCTGTCAACAATCCTCTCCAGTCCACTTGTCCTGACAGCTCCAGTGGCATATCAGGGCTGGACAAGGCTGCGCTCATGGAGAGAGTCCATGCGGCTCTGAAGGGAATCGCATCTGTCGCCAATGCGAGCAATAAGCTCAACTTGGCTGATAAGACCACTATCGGCAGCCTCAGCCAAGACATCCTAGCGTATGTGGCAACGCTAGAGATTAGGCTCGGCGAAAAGGAGCAAGAGGTTACAGCCGGTAAACTTAAGTGTGCGCAGCTGGAACTCTTGCTAGCCCAAAATCAAACCCTTCCTGCCTCTAATATCCCCTATGCGGCCTCTTCCATTCCTTCTGCTGACAGCTATGCTGCCAGGCTGAAGCTGCCTAAGGGTAAGCCGCCACTTTGTGTTCAGTCCAAGGGCCCCGCAGTCATTGTTTATCCAAACAATGACTCCATAAAGTCATCGGACGACACAAAGACGGAGTTGCAGAA
This sequence comes from Parnassius glacialis, assembly GCA_033319125.1. Classification (NCBI taxonomy): domain Eukaryota; kingdom Metazoa; phylum Arthropoda; class Insecta; order Lepidoptera; family Papilionidae; genus Parnassius; species Parnassius glacialis. The sequence goes on from JAVANC010000018.1 coordinate 38,951,080, forward strand.
GGCAGTTCAGCCAGGTACGCAGGGCATTAAAATACACAGCGTGCGTAAAGTTGGGAACTCAGGCATTGTCGTACAGACGGCAACTGTTGAGTTTGCCCAGAAGCTGAAGGCAGCGGTTCCGCCCTCCTTGAAGGTCACTGATCCTAAAAGTAGGCGACCACTGGTAGCAGTGCGCAATTTGCGTTCAGACCCGCATGCCACTGACTTTCTTGAGGATCTGTACAGGATCAATCTGAGTGATGATCCTGACTGGCCGAGAGACAAGTTCGGTGAGGCATGCAGAGTTGCCTTCAAGAAGGGTCGGAGAGATGTACCACGAACCACAGTAGTGATGGAATCCACATCTGCGCTGCGGGATAAATTGGTCGGCCTCGGCAGCGTCTTTATTGGTTGGGACGAAGCTGAAGTATGTGACTATGTACGGGTGACATGCTGCTCCAAATGTCAGCAATATGGCCATCCGGAGAAGCATTGCAGGGCGGCAGCAATGGTCTGCGGCAAATGTGGTGACACCGGTCATCGTGCCGCAGAGTGCCAGTCGGCTACACAGTGCTGCGCCACATGCAAACGCTTCAAGCGGAAAGATGCTGACCAGCATGCCACTGCCGCTCACAACTGTCCTGCACGTTTGCACGCGGAGCAGCAGTCGGTCAATATGACCCAGTATGGATAGGACGACTATTTTTCGCGTAGGTCAGCTCAATTTGCAAGGCTCGAAGACGGCTACCACTGAGCTTGCTGTTATAGCCGGAGAACTGGGGTTGGATCTGGTATTAGTTCAGGAGCAACACCAGCATCCTCGAGTACTTGGATGCGGCATCAACCCTAAGGCCGGTCTATTACCAGTAAGTTCACGATTTGTAGTCACGCTTCTACATGACTTATGTAACGAACACTGTGTTGTAGGTCATGTTAGCTGCCAGAGCTTTAGCATATACGTCGTATCGTTATACTGCCAGTACAGTCATGACATCTCTTGTCACCTGCAACATCTCACCCACGTGATGGATCAGCTTTCTGGTCACCCAATCCTTATTGGTGTGGACACTAATGCTCACTCTCCAATGTGGCACTGCGAGCGCAGGCAATATGTAGGTCGCGGCCCCGACACAGAATACCGCAAACTCCAGATGGAGGGATTCATCCTCGGACGGAATTTGCTGGTACATAATGTGGAGGGTCAACCGCCAACCTTTCATAGCCCAAATGGCTCGTCCAATGTGGATATCACCATCTCCACACGTAGTGTGAGGGTTGCTGACTGGAAGGTGCATGAGGGTGTCAGTGTAAGTGACCACCAATTGATAACGTTTGGCGTTATCCTTGGTGACTCACGGGGGTACGATGGCACAGAATTTTTAGATAACGTATGTTACTTTCGTGAACGTGGTGTGAACTGGGGAGGATTTTGTTTGACTCTGCACGCCCGCATGTCCCAGCTGAGGCTAACGCGACCAGCTAATGATATCTGCGAGCAGTACTCTGCAATACTTCTACGTACTGCGAGAGAACGATTAGGTACACGTGCGAAAAAGGAGAAAGAAGACCGTACGCGTAATGAGGTCTATTGTGCACGTCGTAAGTGGCAGGCCTCACGTCGCATAGGAGGCGACAGGGAGAAGGCTCTTCATGATAATCTCCGACAAACAAGGATACGCTACAAGCTAGCTATGAAGGAAGCTGAACTTGCCTTCTTCCGCTCTGTCGCGGAATCAGGTAACGCCGATCCGTGGGGCCTGGCTTACCGAACAGCCAGTGGACGATTTCGTCCACCTCTCAACGTGCTAAATGGAGTGAGATTAGCCGACGACTATACTAGGACGACCGGAGACACCATGCTTGGCCTCGTCAATGCCTTATGCCCAGACGATAATCTAGCCAGGGACACTGTATACCATCGACAAGTGCGGATCGCTGCTGCATGTGCTCCATCTGGAACTGATGCTACACCACCGACCAAAGAACAAGTTGGACTCATCATTCGAGAACTGCCGAACACTGCACCCGGCATTGACGGTATCACGGCTAAGATTGTTAGACAGGCATGGCGGGTAACTGGTGACGAGATCTGGCACATGTTTAGGGCGTGCATAGTCGAGGGCGTTTTTCCAGATCTGTGGAAGATGGGGAAACTCGTTGTTCTGCCGAAGGGTGGCGACAGGCCGCTCACTGACCCTAAAGCCTACCGCCCGATAACTCTGGAGCGTGTGATAATCTCCTGCGCTCCATGTCTCTACCGCGGAATCTCCGATGCGCAACATGGCTTCACACGTGGCCGATCCACAGTGACCGTCCTTAGTACCATCAACCGTATTACCAACGGATCAACCGAGAATTACGTGCAACTGATCCTTCTGGACATATCTGGGGCATTCGACAATGCCTGGTGGCCAATGGTCCTACTCAAGGCAAAGCAATGTGGCGTTCCACCTAACATTTACCGTATTTTAACGAGTTACTTTTTAAACCGCCGTGAAGGACTGTTTGCTGGAAACCGGGTAGTGTGGAAGGTCTCTACGATGGGCTGTCCTCAGGGATCGGTGCTGGGACCAACCCTATGGAACCTCCTTCTCGATGACCTCCTGAAGCTGCCAAAACCCGAAGGAGTACACTTCGTTGCTTACGCCGACGATGTGACGATCGTGGTCGAAGCATCGTCTCGTTCCGCAATAGAGCGCAAAGCGGCAGCTACGATCGCTGCCGTGTCCGAGTGGGGTATTCGCAACAGACTAGGGTTTTCTACCGGAAAGTCACAAACGATGACCTATAAGGGCAAGTTTAAACGTGGACCTATTATAAAGATGGACGGTGCAACGATCACGAGTGTTTCACAGGCAAGAGCCCTAGGGATAATTTTGGACGAGGCTAGGTCCTATGTGTAGCATGCATTACATATCGGCGAGAAAGCCGCTGCTTGCTTCGGGAAGATGTCGCGATTGTCTTCATCGACCTGGGGCATAAGATTTCACGCCCTTAGAGTCCTGTATTCAGGGACCTATGTGGCAACGTTGACTTATGCTGCTGCCGTATGGTACCAACGCTCGTCCCTTTATGTTATCAGAAGTGTACTGATGAGGACGCAAAGACCAGCTTTGATTCTTCTCACGAAGGCTTACAGGACGGCTAGTAACGCAGCGCTACCGGTGTTGGCGGGCGTATTGCCTGCCGACCTGGAAGTTTTTCGTGCGGGACGAGTCGACGAGGAGGGGACGGGTTTGGTCGACAAGGAGCGCAGGAAGAAAAAGAGGGAGATGATGGCGGCTGTCGTTGCCATTTGGCAGGACCGGTGGGATTCAAGTCAAGATGACAGGGATCTATACAAGTTTTTCCCGGACATCGCAGAGCGTCTAATCTTCAGGTGGGTCGAGCCCGATTATGCAGTATCGTAGATTCTTGTTGGTCACGGGTGTTTCAACGAGCGTCTCCTTAAATTCAACCTGAGGAACTCTGGCTTATGCCCCTGCGGCTCAGCACTGGAGAGTCGTGACCATGCTCTCTGGGATTGCGATCTGTATATTGAAGAAAGGAATGCATTATTGGACAGCCTACAAAGAACAGAAATAGGACCAGTATACTTCCGGGACCTAGTGTGCTGCGAATCCAACTTTAAGGAGTTTAGGAGATTTGCGCATGCATGGCATCACAAAAGGAAACAGTATGAGGACTGAAAATACGACCAGATAGCTGCGAACGCGAAGTGTCGTCGCTGTGGAGTCACGCCCCAGAAGGAGGAGAAGTGAAATGTAGAGAAAAGGGACGGAACAGAGAGATTTGTAGGGAGTCAAGCAAGCGCACGTGGGAAAGAGCCACGAGCAAGTACCGTGTGCGGTACGGTAAGTATTCGGTCCGTATGCCGCAAGGCGGGAAGGACCATGGGATGGTGGAGGGAATGTTCCCATCTCTGGGCAGGGGCCCCCCAGTGCCAGCTCCTTCCACTTGACCGCATCCAGCGCAGAGCGGTTCGAATCGTCGACGACCGAGTTCTTTCCGATCGGCTTGACTCACTGGCACTGCGTAGAGAGGTTGCATCTCTTTGCGTATTTTATCGCATCTACCACGGGGAGTGCTCTGAGGAATTGTTCGGACTAATTCCAGCCGCTCAATTTCACCATCGCACATCGCGACAGAACTTGCGATACCATCCATATCATCTAGATGATTGGCGGTCCACCACTGTGCGATTCAGAAGAAGTTTTCTCCCTCGCACAACTTCCTTGTGGAATCGATTACCACCAGCGATTTTTCCGGACCGATACGACTTAGGGACCTTCAAGAAAAGAGCCTACTCCTTTTTAAAAGGCCGGCAACGCATCTGCGATTCCCCTGGTGTTGCAGTTGTTCATGGGCGGCGGTAGTCACTTACCATCAGGTGAGCCGCATGCTCGTTTGCCCCCTCTCCTATAAAAAAAAAAACGTAGAGCTCAGTATTAGTAAAATAATCATACGAATGTGCTGAAATTTGTTTTACATTCAGACATAAAGAAATTTTAATCGCCAAAATATTATTTTTATAGTTTATAATCATTTTGTGAACAGGCCGCCATCTATCGTCAAGATAGCTAAAATACATTGCAACATCGACACGGAACGATTCGACGAGTAAAGTGGGCCGGGCTTAACATCGCCCCACCCCGCAACTTGTCAGACGTTGTTACATAGTGAAATCTAATTACAACACCTCCTCTTTGTATTTGCTTCATTGTATCAGAACGCCTGGTAATGGAGAACGGTACGGTTTCCGTTGGGGTTGCTCAGCTGGTGATCTTCTTGTTTACCTAACACATAGATGGGCGCAGGTGATCGAGTCCAAGGCCTTCAATCGGGTCTGGCACAAAGCGCTTCTTTTGAAGCTTCCTTCCTATGGGCTTCCCGAGAAATTATGAAAATTAATCTCCAGTTTTCTTGCTGATCAGAGCCTCAAGATCGTAGTAGACGGTGCGTGCTCCGATTACAATCATATTAATGCTGGTGTTTCACAAGGCTGCGTGCTATCACCAACGCTGTTTCTTCTGCATATCAATGATAAATTGCAAACCAGTAACATACATTGCTATGCAGATGACAGCACTGGTGATTCTCTATACACTGACCGTGCCAGTATTTCTCGGGAAAACGTCACCAAGTATCGGAACAAACTTGTGTCTGAAGTCGAGACTTAGTTGAACAAAGTATCGGATTGCGGGCAACTAAATATCCAGTTCAATCCCCAGAAGACACAAGTTTGCGCGTTTACCGCTAAAAGGAACCCCTTTGTCGTATCTCCTCAGTTTCAAGGCACTCCCCTTCTTGCCTCAACCGTATCGGAATCTTCGGCGTCAACATATCGAGCGACCTGCAGTTTCGTGGTCACTTGGAAGAGAAGGGCAAATTGGCCTCTAAAAAGCTTGGCGTGCTCAGCAGAGCGGTAGAGTATTTCATGCCGGCACACCGCCTGCAACTTTACAAGGCGCATATTCGGCCTCATATGGAATACTGTTCGCATCTCTGGGCAAGGGCTCCCCAGTGCCAGCTCCATCCACATGACGGCATCCAGCGCAGAGCGGTTCGAATCGTCGACGACTGAGTTTTTTCCGATCGGCTTAACTCACTGGCACTGCGTAAAGATGTTGCATCTCGTTGCGTATTTTATCGCATGTACCAAGGGGAGTCCTCTGAGAAATTGTTCGGACTAAATCCAGCCGCTCAATTTTACCATTGCACATCGCGACAAAACTCACGATACCATCTATACCATCTGGATGATTGACGGTCCACCACTGTGCGATTTAGAAGATATTTTCTTCCTCGCACAACTTCCTTGTGGAATCGATTATCACCAGCAATTTTTCAGGACCGATACGGTTTAGGGACCTTCAAGAAAAGAGCCTACTCCTTTTTAAAAGGTCGGCAACGTATCTGCAATTCCCCTGCTGTTGCAGTTGTTCATAGGCAGCGGTAGTTACTTAGCATCAGGTGAGCCCCATGCTCGTTTGTCCCTCTCCTATATAAAAAGGCCGTGAGTAGTTCCATCTGAGACTATAAAAGATCACGCATCTGCATCTTTCTTTGAAGTTGTCCATGTACTGCAGTAGCCACTTACGATCAGGTAGACTGTAAATTCGTTCGGTACTTCAGTTTTATTAAAAATTACCATATAAAGTTTAAGAGATGACAAAGAGAAGGCCTATTGGCACTTCAGTTTACTGATCAGCTCAAAGACCCAGCGACCGATGGTGAAGGCTCTTAGGTGACACTAGTCGACATTATTTCCATAGAAATTTCGGGGAGGGTATTACTCCGTTGTTTGACAGTGTACATCCAAAGCTAAACATGGTATCGTTTTGTCTCATTATTAGTTTTGTCTGTACGGAAACAGAATGGTAAAATAAAATATCATTAAAAAGTTACGAGCTACTAAAGATTAGTTTTTATTACCAATTTTAACACAACTTTGGGCGTAAATTAGTTATAAAAGAAGTATAAAATTTCCAAAACGAAGTCGGTACTAACAAAGCTCAATTATCGAAAAATTCAATAAATTTTATTTGTAATTGATTAATGCAGTGGCTTTTTTCCAAAGGCCGTTTCGTATTTTTTTACGCGCGCGGTTTACTATGAATTATCGTACATATCAGTGGTAGAGCCACGCGGCAGAATTGCTGTCGCACGGATGGGCCGGTTCGAACCAGGGTGGTACCACGACCTCACAGAATACCAGCGTGAAGTAGAGGTTTACCTCTGCGTTTCGCTTGGTGAGTGCAGGTGGCCGGAGGTCCTTTTTACTGGAAATGAGGCATTCCATCTTAGTCCTCACGGGTGACAACGCATCTGCATTTTGATTCGCAGACGAGGATAGATGTAGATGTCTATGGGCCGCAGCAACCACTTACCATCAGGTGGACTGTGTGCTCGTTTGTCACCCTTATCCTATAAAAAAAGCCATCTATAATATTAGGTATATAGAGCCACAGAGGTATAATCAAGCATTTTATAATTGCAATCAAATATTTTATTTGATAGAAATGTATGGAAAAATTGGTAATTAATTAGTGGAGTATTTTTTTTTATCTGTCGGCATATTATGCGCGGTTTTTTCCAGTTTTAAAGAAAAACATACATGATACATGAAAAGTGTGTAGGCAAGAAATGATTCTTGGTAAATTTGCTATCAACCTTTTATACTTATTAATCAATTAAACTTTCAAAATACCATAGCAACGTTAAATGAAAGAGTTCGGAAATTAAGTTGTAACTAATCATTGTTACGCTCACCCGGGAGATAGATAAAAGTACTCAATTAATTTTGAATTTATTTTAGCTACTAGCTGTTCCCCGCGTGTAATTTAGGGTTTTAATATTGTTGCACGGACATCTAAAATTGTTTCTAAACTTTAAGCAGCCTATGTTACTTCTTATAACATGAGCTATCTACTAGTGAAAGTCCCGTCAAAATCGGTCCAGCCGTTTTCGAGACTAACCGGAACAAACAGAGAAACAGACATACAAAAATGTTAAAAATTGTGTTGATGTTATAAGTACCGTATATCATTTCATATGCAATTAGTTAAAAGCTGTTATTTTGACATTACAAACAGACACTTCAATTTTATTTATTGATATAGATATAGATAATGATTGAACTAACCTAACCTCACTCATAGAAGCTTTCAATACTGGCTTCTCAGTTCTCACCGGGCTAGGGAATATGCGTCGTTTGCGCGTCAAGCCAAGTATTGAATTATTTTAATTTTACATTATCTCTTAAACTATGTACTATATAAACATGGTATAAAGAACGAAGTTTATCTTCATAAAATTGTCTTGATAATGAAGTAACTTTCGTTTGTAAGGATAAATATGCCATGCCTAAAAATAACGCTCATAAATCACTTTTAAAATGTCAATTTGTTTTGTCACAAAACATTAATTTATATCTTGTATAAAAAACATAACATACATAAACACTCACGCCTGTCATCCAGAGGGGTAGGCAGAGACTATGGACTTCCATTTGGCACGATCCTGACACACGTCTCTCGCTTCCTCCACATCCATATACCTACGCATACACGCTCGTCGGTTAAAGGTACTCTTGATTTGGCCCATTTTCAATATATCGCCAATTTGGTCGATAAACTTTCGCCTAGGGCGTCCTTTCCGACTCTGCCGTTCACCTCTGCAACATAAATTTGCTTTGTCACTCTTTCCTCATTCATTCTTTCTGCATGACCAAACCACTGAAGCATTCCTTTCTTAATCCTGGTCACAACATCATCTTGCAAACCACACTGTTCTCTTACCACACAATTTCTCTTTCAGACATTCAGATTTATAACTCTGAATCTCGTATAACTCAATGTCACAAAATGCCTAATTGTGGCTTATATATAAGAAATAGACATATGGTATCGCAGACTTTTTTTTAGACGGAGTAAAGATCTATATTTTTCTAGAACATTGTATTTACGTATCCCGAACCATAACACCGTACGCAGAAATCATTTTGGGAGCGCTTTTTTTCTGACTTGCTTAACAAATATAAGCTAACTGAGATATATAGCCTTTTTTATAGAATAAGTGTGATAAACGAGCACACAGTCCACCTGATGGTAAGTGGTTGCTGCGGCCCATAGACATCTACATCTATCCTCTATTACAAATCAAAATGTAGATGCGTTATCACCCGTGAGGACTAAGATGGAATGCCTCATTTTCAGTAAAAAGGGCCTCCGGCCACCTGCACTCACCAAGCGAATCGCAGAGGTAAACCTTTACTTCACGCTGGTTTTCTGTGAGGTCGTGGTACTGCTCCGGTTCGAGCCGGCCCATCCGTGCGACAGCAACGCTGCCGCGTGGCTCTACCACTGTTAATAGCTGTTGTTAGCCTAATGCTAGATAGCCTATACTATTCCACATGAATCTGGCTATAATATCCAAAAAGATTTTTCTAAATCGGACTGATAGTTCCAGAGATTTGCACGTTTAAACAAACAAAAAAACTCTTCCGCTTTATTATATTATAGTATAATGTGTGCATCGTGTTCGTGTAACTTCGTTTTTGTTCGAACGGTTCGGAACGCCATACTAACAAGACTTACGTGAATACTAGTGTCGATCTGCTCATCACTGATACTATCTCTGTCAAACACTATGCCGGGTGAGACGGCGTGCTTTTTGGCTGCGCCCACCAGTGAGTTCGAGCCCGCGACTTGTGCCACCTTAAGAGACCCCCCACCCCAGCCTGCAAAATAATGATATTTGTAATTAAAAAAATACTAGTCGACGTATTTTTAATAGCATATTACGATTATGCTTTTATTTGTAATTGCACACTCTCCAATTTTTTATAAAAAATCAAAAAGTAAATTCTGGTTTTTACTAGTACTGCAATATCGATATCTCCGTAAAGTTTTTTTTCTAATTGCACAGAGTGCCAATAAATTGCACATATCTCGATTGGAATTGCGCAATAACGTATTGTTATTGCACATACTTATTTAGTTACAAAAATTAATAATTAAGTAAAACTGACGGTCGCCGCCAATATGCGCTATACGCAGCAGACGACGGGCATAGTGCATACCATCAATGAAAACGGGCCATAAGTCGTTCTGCTTTTTAACCACAACACAACACGTTTCAATCCATTTCAGAATATTTGATTTTAAGGAAATGAAAAGCAGTATGTATTATTTTTTGTTATTTCAAATTTATTATAATAACAAGTATACTTATGCCAGGCTTTTTTTCAATTATTTGCAGATGGTGCTGTCTAGAAGTCTTCTCAAATTTTTTCAATTGACTGCGGTGCAAAAGGTTAATCCTGACACATACAGCTTTGAAGAGGAGTCTCTCGAGGCTATGATATTGAAGGAACTTTTGGTATTTCGTGATGTGAAAACAGCTGAAACTGGATACATGCAGAGAAAGTTGGTGCAGAGTTTGGAAGATCTTTGCCTGCACTACGATTCGACAGTTAGAGATTCTACAAGAGACATTGTTCAGGTTCTCTATGGTGGTGATGTCATGGACACAACTTACATGGAAGGCAAAGATTGTCCTGTTGATCACAAAAGTGGCCTTGGTGACGTCAAGTCTAGATGATGAAAGCAGTTGCCATAAAAATTGCCCAAGTCAGACAGCACATCAAATCAAATAATAACCATCCAGTCTACAGATACGTTGAGCGCTTGACAGTTTCTCAGTTGGCAGAATTCATTCACACGTATAAAGAAAAATACATGAAGGCAAATATAGAGCCAGGTATTATATAGTATTGAAGAGCCAGGTACTCAGATGACCTTGAAAACTTTCCATTTTGCTGGTGTAGCTTCCATGAACATTACACAAGGTGTACCACGTATCAAGGAAACCATCGATGCCAACCCAAAAATCAATACTCCCATCATTACAGCTGCTATAGGAGATTACTGGATTCTATTTTCCCTTAAAAATTTACATACTATGTCACCCAAGTATATAGAAGTTCTTCAAGATAAAGCTCATTTGGTGATTTGAATTTTGTAACATAGAATTATGAAAGAACTTTTTTCACAGGTGAATTTTCCCCATTTATAACATAAAATTTACACTATTTTTAATAATTTATTCTGGTTAATGGTCTCACATGTTAATTAGTGCAAACGTGTTTACAAAAGCTATTGGTATTCTTAGATCAGTGGGTCAGAATTGAAAGTCACAAGTTCACAAGTCCATTGCTGAACATAGGCCTCTCCCAAGGAGTGCCACAAAGCACGGTCCAGGTACCAGGTCGTCACTCCATCTAGTGAGAGGACGCCCTACACTTCATCCGCCGGTACGAGGCCGCCACTCGAGAACCTTTTGTCCCCATCAGTTGTCGGTTCTTCGAGCTATATGGCTGGTCCATTGCCACTTCAGCTTACTAATCCGTTGGGCTATGTCGCTCACTCTAGTTCTACTGCGGATATCCTCATTTCTAAGTTTATCACGCAGAGAAACTCCGAGCATAGCCCTCTCCATAGCTCGCTGAGCGACCTTGAGCTTCCTCATCCAACAACTACTGTCTCCCAACAACTACTGGCATAGGTGTGACATGGACATTAAACATGATCTTATTTTGTCCATGTTCATCTTAAGACCTATCCGTTGGGAGACACTATTGAGGTCATTGAGCATAGTGCTTAGGTCCTGCAGCGATTCTGCTATAAGGACTATATCGTCGGCAAATCGAAGGTGAGTGATGGTGCCATTGATGTTAATACTGTATCCTTTCCAGTCCAGAACCTTGAAAACGTCTTCTAATGCAGTGGTGAAGAGTTTCGGGGATATAACGTCACCCTGTCTTACACCTCTCTGCAATTGGATAGGTTTCGTACTCTGATTCTGTACTCGGATAGCCATTGTAGCATTACTGTACAAGCACTTCAGCACTTCGATATACCGACAGTCAACTTGGCACCGCTGATGGGACTGCAGCACCGCCCAAATTTCGACGGAATCAAAGGCTTTCTCATAGTCCACATACGCCACACATAGTGGCAAATTGTACTCCTCGGACTTCTGTATAATTTGCCGAAGGGTATGTATGTGGTCTATGGTGCTTAAGCCCTTTCGGAAACCAGCTTGTTCAGGAGGCTGAAAGTCGTCAAGTCTACGCGCGCGCTTGTTCTTCAATATACAATTGTACTAAAAATCCTCCTGAAATATATAAAGCGAAATTTTCAACATAGTCATAAAACGTAGGTTTATTTTTGAATATAAAAAGTGTTCCATACAATTTTAAAGGTATTAACACAGATAAGATATACTTGAAAAACAATGAGCTTACTTTCTTTTAACAAAAAATAAAAGTAACATGTGGTACAATGTAATTAACCTGAAATATACAGATAACAACTGAATATAAAAAAATTAAATAAAAATTCGGAACATTCAAAAGTGCACACCTCGAACGGGACGGTTTACAATAGTGAAATTCAAAATTCTTCCAAGGGAATAAAGTCTAAAGCTAATAAAAAACATCAAAGAGATAAGTTCAGTTTTTCGAAAGATATCTTGTTCACGGATGCGAACAAGGTGTCGTGATATAGATATACCGAGCAACTGACGTCCAAATGAATTTATTTTCATTTAATAATAATCGAAATCTTATAACTGCGTCAAAAGTATTAATTGAAATCTCCTCTTGCTATTGGTGTACATTTTTATTATATAAGTGCAATATAAAGCTGGTGGAAATGATTTAAGTTGAGTAAATAGCGATTTTTTGATTTGGTGACAGTAGAGCATAACATCTGCGCTTCGCGTTCGATGTAGAATAAGAGGATAGGTTTGATGCAATAAAAAAATAAATGCAACTAATATTCTATCACGTCGCTAAACATTTACAATGTGCAAAGGGGCATATTAACGTGCATATTACGAATGTTCAAAAATGGGCAAAAAGCGTTCCAACATGTGCTAGAGCTCCCGGAAAACAAAAAAGATGCAGACCACCGGATAAATTGGCGAATTAATTAATTTTTTTTTAAAGTACAGTGTGCGGGTAACAGTGGTATTGTAATATACTTACATATAAATAAAATCGTATTTAAGCATTTTGTTTATTTCAACATAATTTTACAACAAAACTATGAGTGTTGAAGGATAAAGTGATTAGATCTTATTTACGTAAAATTATTAGATCTTCCATTTTTATTTTCAAAAATCAATTTCCCTCATAGTTCGTAAAAAAGTAATCACAAAAAAGCGAGTTAAAACTTGTAATTCGGCAACAGAATTACTAGCCCAAAGTAAGACCACTATTCCACATGTAGATATAAGATACTCGTATAAGATATATTATATATACATATAAGATATAACGCCTTTCCTTCTGTCTTCTAACATCCTTTTGATTTAGAGGAAAATATCAATTCTAATTGTTTAAAATAAAAATTATTTTAAACAATCTGATTTTTTCAAGACAATACCTAATGCATTGTATGCAACTTAACTATCTGGCACATTTCTTTCACCTCCTTTACGTCCATACCATCCATATAGTCAAGTTTATCGATCAAATTGGCGATATATCGATGATGGGCCAAATTAAGTACTCTTTTAACCATCGAGCATGTATAATATAATTTATAGTATTATTAATTGTCAATTCTTTATTAATATAATTTACATCTTAGTATAATATTTCGTAATATAAACTTTGATGACGCATTGTTCCAGCAAAATGTATACTTGCTACCACGCGGAGTAGGGCCACGTCCCTACAGAGTAATAGTTTAATGCTTCTTGCTTTGTATATCGAGTGTAGAAAACCAGGGACCCTTTTTACAAGGCATTCCAACTTAGTCTTCAGGGCTAACAACGCATCTCAATTTGATTCTTAATTGAGGATAAATAATAAATGTCAATGGGCCACAGCACCCTCTTACCATCAGGTGTACTGTATTTCTGTTGTGCTTATTTGTCACCCTTATTCTACAAAATAAACCAAAAAATTGTTATAGATATGCAGGTTATGAAGTTACATGCGGACAGAGGTGTAGGTAAAATACTAGCATTTTAATAAAACAGTATTCTATTCATATGTCGAACTCCAGATGTCACTGCAGTAAAAATTTTATTCGAGACAGATAGCTCTACACGCCTGATAACCGCGATCGATACTATAAATGTCGGCCACTGTGCGGAATTACTAAATGCCTTCGGCAGCCGAACGCTTCCTGTTCGAAAGGGAATTAAGAGATGAATTTGTAAAATCTTGTTGGCTTTTATTTTCAAGTATCTGCAGTGTTTAACGTTTTATATAAACGGATTATTAGATACTTTAAGCTTTAATAAATAAATCTAATGAATAAACAAATCGATTTCAAATATTATGAGATCTGGTAATGTGATCACTGCAAAAGTATTATGAATTTAAACGTGAAAACCCAGTTAAATTGGTTTATCAATTTCGGAAATATGTGTACGTACATTAAAAAAATAACATAACATAGAATTGATATTATCCTCTCTCTTTTTTAAATCATTTAATAAGACTGCAGACTTGTAACTTTTTTTTGTTGTAACTTTTAAAATAACCATAATGTATTTTTTTCTTTTTAATCATAAAAGTAAATTAGAATAGATTAGAAAAGAAAATTAAATTATCGTAACAACATGTTTCAATCTATATATTATAAGTTTAAAACTATAAATATATGCTTTTTTATCCATAAAAGCTAGGTTTTTAAATTATGGTTCTAAATCCGACAGGGATATGTGTTTTGCGGTAACAACCCTCGACGATAACTTGGGGTAACTTTCTTTACACTTTAATCATTAATTGGGCAACTTTGTAGCGTTAGAAAATTTCAACAACAAAATGAAAAGTTCATTTTGCTTAGAGCATAAGAAATAGTAAGGATGACTAACAAGGATACAGTCCAGCTGATGTTGCTAGTAAATTTTGTAGCCCGTAGACACTTACTCGTACATTTATACTCAATTAAGAATCGAGAAATGTAGATGCGTTGTCGTCATTGTGGAATAAGATTGAATGCCTCGTTACCGAGGAAAAAGGTTTTAGGTTCTGGAAACTCACCGTACGATTTAGCATTAAATTTCTATTTTACGTAAGTATTCTGTGAGATCGTTCTTAGTCCCGTCAATAATGATAATCCAGGCCGATTATCGACTATGATATTTAACCACGGCAGTAAATTTCGCAAACATTGGAAATTGTTAACTGCTTAGAAAATATTATAGTGCAATTAACCTTACTTCAGGGGGCTGTTATCAATTTATTGGCAGAAAAACCATCTTGAAAATGTTTGTTTCGACTCGGGGTTTGAACCCGGAACAACATGACCAACAATCGCGCTTACATTAATCATAATTAGAATTGTACCTATAGGTAGTTGAGTACCGTATGGCGGCAGTGTGAGAAAATATATCTCCTAATTTTGAACAGTGGGTGTGAACTGAAAAGTGATGACAGTGAGAAAAATATGTGGCTACGATCCGAAAGGTAGGACTCTATTCAAGGAATTAACATTGTTTTGATTTATGGACCAGAATGACTCACATTCACAATAGGTATTGGGTCAGATAATCGAAGCACACAAAATTATAGGCAGTGAGGCATTCCATATTAGTCCTTAAAGTTGACAACGCATATGTGGCCTTCGTTGTTTGAAGTTGGCTTCAAATGTAAACGGACTGAATTGGTCATTTACCATCTGGTAAACTCTAAAGGTCGTTTTTCATTTCAGTTCCAAATGAAACTAGAAAAGTCACGATAGCGACCACTAGACAATGATCCAGTCGAAGTACAAAACCAGTTTCAAAGTATATTTATAGCCCCCACATCTCAATGCTGAAAACAGGGCTCCTCCCTCTGAAAAAAAATACTCTGGCTGTTATCTGTTTTGTTAACAAAAGTTTTTTTAATAGGAAAATGGCGACAAACGAGCACACAGTCCACCTAATGGTAAATGGTTGCTGCGGCCCATAGACATCTACATCTATCCTCGATTACGAACCAAAATGCAGATGCGTTGTCACCCGCGAGGAGTAAGGCGAAATGCCTCGTTTCCAGTAAATAGAGTCTTAGGTTCTCTACATTCACCATATGGAACACAGCAGCGTTAAGCTGCTATTTCACGTTGGTATTCTGTGAGAGCGTGGTCCTCCCCGGTCGAGCCGACCCATTCGTGCTACAACCATTCTACTAATATAGCTGCAGCATGGCTCTATCACGTAAAGTAAGAGAGACTAACGAGTACATATTCTTATTATTATTACATATTCATATATAAAAAATACATAAGGAATGTACTTTTAGCCATGTTATTCTGTATCGTGGATGCGCTTTTCTTACAGAATCAAAGCGTGTGACCTTGGCGAGACAGCTACACCATCTTACTGAGTTGGATGCCTTTTAATTGCTGTAACCCACTGTATATGTGTAATATAGTTTTTGTTGTTTTGATTTCTTAGAACGTTGTATTTTGTGTGACAAATAATTCATTCATTCATTCATTATTAATTGCACGAACGACGTCCAGACTAGTAATAACTATTCGCATGCCTAAGAAATACTTGCTCCATACGGATTCGAACCCCTGCACGAACCGTTGTAGACAAGCCACTACGTCACTACGTTATCAAAATATAATGTAACGTATACGGGGTAGAGCCACGCTGTAGCTGTATTATGGATGTAGCACGGGTGGGTCGGCTCGACTGGGGTAGTACAACTTTCTCACAGAATATTAGCGTAAAATAGCAGCTTACTGCTGCTGTGTTTCGTATGGTGACTTTAGAGAACCAGAGTCATTTTTTATTTAATGCGTGGCATTCCATCTTAGTCGTCAAGGGTGACAACGTATCTACATTTTGATTCTTAATCGAGGTTAAATGGATATGTCTATAGGCCACATCATCCACTCACCATCAGGTAGACTATGTTCTCGTCGCCCTTATTCTATAAAAAAATAACGTAACGAAGTGAGCTGTAAGCTGACACTAAAACCGAGGCATTAAATCTTAGTCCTCAGGGATGACAAACGGATCTGTATTTATATTTTTAATCGAGGATTAATGTGGATGTCTATGGGCCACAGCACTTCACCTTTATTCTATAAAAAAAAACGTTACAAAATGTGCTGTAAGTGTCATAGTATTGAAAGAGGATAGAAAAGTTCTGCTTTCTTGTATGTTCAGCGCATTTTACTAAAATCATTTGGAATACAAAACAGACAGTAGCTATTTATTACTTAAAAATAACGTTTGCTTGACCTTCTTGGCTATACGCATAACAAGCAGTTGTTATACGTGTCGTGAATTTTACTTCGATTTTTTTTACAGAACAAACGAACTTGCGATCTACCTGATGGTAGGTAGCTGCTGTAGTCTGTGGACACACGCAGCCAACTTCCAACAAAGGCTAGAGATGCGTGTCGTAGGGGAGGGGGACAGGAGTATCGTACCATAGGGTATTCTACTTTAGGTTTCCGTCTCCCACAAATGTATCTACTCTGAAGTGAAAACCTAATAAGACATGCAAAAAGTCGATAGATGCAGGTGGCTTAGGACCGTGCTTTTTGGAATTATTTGGGAAAGGCCTATGTTCCGCAGTGGATATGTATTGGACTATATGATGATGATGATAATGGTAATACTGGCGGTGATTGAAAAATAAAAAAAATTCGTATAAATAAATAAATAAACATAGAAAGTCGCTTTAACTCAAAACATTCAATGCATGGAGAACAATTTTACGCAAATATCAGAATTCTACTTCTTTAAAAGATCTGTAAGTTTATAATCGATTCTTTCCAAGCTCCTTGTTTTTATAACCCTTGCCTTTAAATAAACATCTTTAAAGTTTAAGTGAAATGTTCAAATTTTTGTCGCCAACTATCTCAATTGTAGAAGTATAAAATCTATGGTTAGTATCTAGTTCCGGGCTTCAAATCCATTCCTGAGCCATTTGAGCATAAAGCTTATTATTGAGTTTTCGTTTCGTCAAGTTACATCACATAACATAAACTTGTTACCCAGAGGGGTAGGCAGAGTCTACGGACTTTTAATTGGCACGATTCTGACACACCTCTCTCTCTTCTTACACGCTCATATACCTACGCACACATGCTCGTCGGTCAAGGCACAGCATAAATATGAACAGTATGGAAACTAAGCCTAGTTGAGGACATAATTACCTACGCTCCATTGAAGCAATAGGGTTGTAACATTGAATGTTTTTGATATTGTTTTTTTTTAACATTTTTGTTTTGTAGTGATCAATTAATCGATTTTAAATAACTAGCTTACAAATACAATTTAAATAGGTAATCTCATGGCATCGGTTAAGCTTACAAAATACGATAGTTTAAACACGGAAACAATTAACACACAACAACTTGTAAAACTATAAGATCTTTAACTTTGTCATTACGGCGTAACCTTTTACAAGTTTCGGTGGGAGCCGCGGTTACACGAAAACGTTTCGGGTGCTCGTCGGAGCGGGTGCGCGGTAGACACCGCGACGCAGGTGGTGCGCGGACAGGGCTCTTGAGCAACTGCGAACCGTACCTCGTTTCAACCCGAAAATGCGTGTGATATCTAGTAATTAAAGCCCATAACATAAAAAATACCTTTATTCTTTATAATTACAAATTATTTACAGAAAAATATTTTCGTCTGCTACGACACGTTCGGTATTCTTTATTATTGAATTTAATTGTGTAAAAAATTCTCATTCTAATGAACAGTTTTTTTTAAATAAACTGTCGGGAAA
This sequence comes from Parnassius glacialis, assembly GCA_033319125.1. Taxonomy (NCBI): domain Eukaryota; kingdom Metazoa; phylum Arthropoda; class Insecta; order Lepidoptera; family Papilionidae; genus Parnassius; species Parnassius glacialis. The sequence continues at coordinate 38,969,324 of JAVANC010000018.1, forward strand.
CAAGGACAGGGTACTATGAAACCGATTTTGTTTATTTTTTTGTAAATAAGATCAGCTACTTTGCAGTTTATGTGTTCTTTTTTAAAGCAACAACGAAAAATTTCATCCATTTTCTCAACATATTGAACAAAATCATCAGGTGGTACAACTAGTAAGGTTCGGTTAGTATCTTTGCTGTATTCTCTGTATCTTAAGTAGTGAGTTTCAGAACTAAAGTTATGGCCGGCTTAGTTTGGTTTGATGTATGATTTCAGAATTTGACAATTGTTGTGACGTTCGCCACATCTTTTCAGAAGAAACCCACATACATAAACAAATGAGTTTTTTTCGGTAATATCTATTTGATTATATTCTGAGCTCATAATTTGTACATTGTTGTCTGGGTCTTCATTGCTCATACAGGGAGTTTCTTGTTCCTCATTATGTGACGTTTCATCATTCCGTTGACTGAACGCGCTGGTCTGAATAAGGAGTTTTCCCAAATCGTCTTTACAATTACCTGCTTTCGGAGGTTTTATTAGGTTGGAAAAAAAATTTTTTGAAAAGCAGATATAAATTGTCTGCTCGTGGGTTCGGTAGCCAGACCATTTTTGGTTCGAATTTGCCCGAAAAAATTCTCAAGCACATCCTGATTGAGCCTCCTTGTAAGTAAAAACGGGCACCCTTCTGTCTTTAAATCTTCAAAGAGCATTAAAATAGAAGTAATCGTTATTTGAAAGCCATATATAAACTTAACAGATGAAGTAACATTTTTTCCATTTTTTGGATTGATTAATTGCAGATATTGAAAAAAAGTTAACATATCATTGAAAAAAGTTATCTGCGATTCTTTTCCACTAAATGCTCTTCTGTATTTATAATTAATATTAAGATTTGATGAGTTTAAAGCATCAAATATATTGTTCATATTTCTAATGAGTTCAGCAGTGTCCCTCCCGGGTTCTTCTATTTGATCAAAATCTACGTAGGTGGATATACCAGCGGCAACAGAATTACTTAAAAGTTGAGTAGCGTAGCGAACTTTCATTTTTTCAAAATTTGTTGGATAAATGTGACTGTTCGTCAATCTAGGTGCAAGTTTAAAGCTCTTTTGTTTATCATTCTCATAAAATTTGACGATGTGCTCGTATTTAGCAACACGATCCTGGAAATGAAAGTCGTAGGAAATCAAATTGTTGCGAACCAGTTTTATGAGATGGGGTGCATCAAAAATATAATATATTTTTCTGTCTCAATTAAAGAAATATGGCCGTTCTATGGTAACAGATCTTTTTTTTGCAGCGTTAAATAGATCAGATCCCATGTCGGAGACAAATATTCTAATGTTAAGTCCTATCTCAAATAGTTTTTCCAAAAGTTTGTCAATCCATTTAGCTATCTCGTCATAGTTTCTACATTCTGAGAGTAAAGCATATCCCACGGGTTGCTTCCAGTTGATAAATATCCCACGAACCATCACAACCAAAGCATTTTTTGCAGTTTCCGGTGACTGTACTCCATCAACCTCATGAAAGCCTATAATTTTATCTTGCTTTAAGTTATAAAACAAATTAGCCTTCAAACTCATTGCATCAATGACAACTGAGCAGTTCTTTTCCATTTCATTCATGGCATCCACTTTAGTTTTGAGAATTGACATTAGTCTGTCATTTATTTTAGATGTTACTGGTATTACATGTTTATTTAATGTTCTTAGACTTGGGAGGCATATAATACTTTGCAGTAACCGGTAAGCTTGCGGATTGTTATAATATAAATTCAAGCAAAACATTTTGTAGTTTTGGTCATATCTATTTCCTGTACAATTAAATTTAAAGTGAGTCTGTGCTTTTACCAACACAGCTAGCTCTTTCGTCAGAAATTTGTCACACAATTCATGAAATTTATCTCTTTGATATTTTCCCGTTTTATTATCAATTTCGTATAATTTAATTTTTTTTTCTACATTCTAAAAGATTGGATTTTAGTTTTCTTTTCCGTGGCGTGTCCAATGAAAGAGATCTGGAAGTTTGACTACTACCACTCACTGAAATTATTATATTTTCTTCTGTCTGTGTACAGATTTCAACCAAATTCGGAGCTTCGGTTAATGTTTCTACATCTTTTTTTTTGTAGATCTGATAGATGGAGAGATGGTAATGAATTGGTTTTAAGCTTTTTGCGATGTGTTCCCGTAAGAATATCCATAGCATTAAAATGTTCTTCACAAACAGTATAGTTTTGTGGCGCTCTGCTCATCAAATCTTCTCGAGCAATCAAGCGAAGCCATTGGGAACGTCTGAAAAAGATAACAAAATATTATCTTTATATATGAAAATGACACCCATGACGAATAAATTGATACCTATTGCAGCCGCCATCTTGGATTTACATTTCGACAGCACTATCGGCTTCACCACCCTCGAAAACCATGACAATGACACTCATGACGAAAAAATTGATACCTATTGCAGCCGCCATCTTGGATTTACATTTCGCCAGCACTATCGGCTTTAACACCCTCGAAAACCATGAAAATTACAGCCATGACGAAAAACTTGATACCTATTGCAGCCGCCATCATGGATTTACATTTCGACAGCACTATCGGCTTCACCACCCTCGAAAACCATGACAATGACACCCATGACGAAAAAATTGATACCTATTGCAGCCGCCATCTTGGATTTACATTTCGCCAGCACTATCGGCTTTAACACCCTCGAAAACCATGAAAATGACACCCATGACGAAAAACTTGATACCTATTGCAGCCGCCATCTTGGATTTACATTTCGACAGCACTATCGGCTTCACCACCCTCGAAAACCATGACAATGACACCCATGACGAAAAATTGATACCTATTGCAGCCGCCATCTTGGATTTACATTTCGCCAGCACTATCGGCTTTAACACCCTCGAAAACCATGAAAATGACACCCATGACGAAAAACTTGATACCTATTGCAGCCGCCATCTTGGATTTACATTTCGACAGCACTATCGGCTTCACCACCCTCGAAAACCATGACAATGACACCTATGACGAAAAAATTGATACCTATTGCAGCCGCCATCTTGGATTTACATTTCGCCAGCACTATCGGCTTTAACACCCTCGAAAACCATGAAAATGACACCCATGACGAAAAACTTGATACCTATTGCAGCCGCCATCTTGGATTTACATTTCGACAGCACTATCGGCTTCACCACCCTCGAAAACCATGACAATGACACCCATGACGAAAAAATTGATACCTATTGCAGCCGCCATCTTGGATTTACATTTCGCCAGCACTATCGGCTTTAACACCCTCGAAAACCATGAAAATGACACCCATGACGAAAAACTTGATACCTATAGCAGCCGCCATCTTGGATTTACATTTCGACAGCAATATCGGCTTCACCACCCTGGAAAACCATGACAATGACACCCATGACGAAAAAATTGATACCTATTGCAGCCGCCATCTTGGATTTACATTTCGACAGCACTATCGGCTTCGCCACCCTCGAAAACCAAGACAATGACACCCATGACGAAAAACTTGATACCTATTGCAGCCGCCATCTTGGATTTACATTTCGACAGCACTATCGGCTTCACCACCCTCGAAAACCATGACATTGACACCCATGACGAAAAAATTATACCTATTGCAGCCGCCATCTTGGATTTACTTTTTGTTACCACTATTGCACTATCAGCTTTAAATAACCTCAAAACCGCCACATTCTGGATGTATAAATAAGTTCACGAATTCATTATGATCAATCACATGGACTTATAATTCGATAACGATTATAACAATGACAATAAAAATTATTCTTACCTTTCAAAATCAGCAGGAAGCTTAAAATAAGATAACTCCGGTTTTGATGAAGCCGAGTTCAAACAGCCGTATACTACGCAATACGTTCGTGGCATTTTTTAAGTCTTGACTCTTGAGACGACACTCGCTACTGAGAGCACCGCGACGAGCGCTTAGAAGTCTCGTCGTTGCGCATGTTTGTGTAAGTGTGCCGTTTCGAGCGTTTGTAGGAAGTTTCCATACTGTTCCTACTATATATTTACTGTGGTCAAGGGTACTCTTAATTTGGCTTATCTCCAATATATCTCCAATTTGTAAAACTTATGTAGGGTGTCCCTTGCCGACTTTGCTACTCACTTCTGCTACATAAACTTACTTTGTCACACAGTTATTTTTTTTAATTTATTTGTTTTTTTGGTCGTCGTATGATTGTTACATACTATAATTTAAGCAGTTAAGAAGATTTAATTATATTGTATATTCAAGCATTACAAATTATATTCGCGTTTTAAAATGGCTAGTTGTATATCATTCGGGCCAGAACCGGACACCCTCTTTTACTGGTAAATGATATAAGGTACCAGTTTCAATTTAACATCTCATAGTGCTTGACTAACATTCACCCGCTCAAAAACACCTATAGTACAAAACTATGAGATTGACAGTAAGCTTATGAAAAGAGTTACAGAAGTGCGGGATCTGGGTGTTCAAATGGATGCCGGACTAAATTTTCATGCTCCTGTTACTAATATCTGTATAAAAGCATATATCTAGGGTTTGTTATTCGCCGAGTAAATAATTTCACAAATGTCAAAGCAATTATTGTATTATACAATGCCTTGGTCAGAAGTCATTTGGAACACAATACAATCGCTTGGTCCCCGCATAAAGCTAAGTATAACCTAATGTTGGAGAGGGTAAAGAATAAATTTGTGAGATATCAGTATATGAAACTTTACGGCATGTACCACTCTATCCCTTAATGTATCCCACCTTATTCATTTTAGGAATGGTCGGATACAATGAACTTAGGGTAAGGAGAGAACTTACTCTAGTTTTATATATTTATAAGGTACTCATAGGAAAAATATTTAATTGCGACATACTAAAACAATTAAACATGTTTATACCCGACGGATACATAGGGAGAAGGCGACGGCCACAACTGTTTGCCGTGCCGAACAGAAGGACAAACCTAATGCGTCAGGCGCCCCTCACACTTGCTCTCTGCACACTTAATTTGATAGCGAGAGAAATAGACTTGTTTTGCTGTCCACTGAGTGAGTTCACAAAGATAGCATTATACATTATTTGTTATGTACCTAATTTAAAAAGATAATTGCGTATAATAATAATAATAGCACATAAAATAGAGATAATAATAGCATATAGAATAGTTATAATAATAGCATATAGAACAGTTACACTATCGTATTAGGATTACCTGTAAAGATAGTTGTAAGTGTTGAAAAAAATAAATAATAAATAAGTACATACGAGATAAATGGATAAATGTAGATGTCTATGGGCCAAAGCATCCATTTACCATCAGGTGGACTGTGTCATCGTTTGTCACTCCAATTTTAACATAATATACCATAGCGTCTTAGACAATCAAAAAATAATAATTTTTCTCATAATAAGCAAACCTGTTACATACTTATTGAACATCAGAAACATGCGCAGCGAAGCCAATATGATTTCAGTAGGAGAAAATTACATTAAATTCATTAACGCGCCATTGTAAAATGTTCAGAGTAACGTGCTACAATGGAAAATCTAACTACATTTCCAGCCTATTCAAGTAAATAACGTTCTGAAAATAACCTTAATGCAACACTGCACGGTTTAATTTCACATGGAGCAATAGACTTCAAATTCAGCATCAGCTTACATTTAAGGTGCAGCTGCCAATGGAGATTGAACTTAAAGTGATAATAATAATGATAAAAATACCGAAACATTTTTAGATTTTATTTATACACGAATACTATACATACAACAATACTGGAACTCTGTGAAAATTACGTTTAAAAAGTAATAAAATTGCAATCTGTTATCTGACAAACGGAGCAGTGAAGTTTTCAAATCAGTGTTATATATTATAATTTGTAGCATAATATATTATATTATTTAAATATCATCCAAACATTAACACCATCTATATGTAAAACATAGTTTAATTAATACCTAAAAACCTAAAATTAAAAGTGATAACAGTTATTCTAAAGACAATTTTTAATGGTCTTGAAATTAATAAAGTAACTTTGCAGATATCAGTCTGATTGATTCGAAAAGTTTTATACCATCAGTATATTATATTTTGAAGTGCATTTATATTGTCTACGTGGTAGAGCCACGCTGCAGTTATATTATGATCTTAGCACAAATAGGTCGGCTCGATCGGGGAAGGACAACGCTCTCACAGCTTACCACAGCGAAATAGCAATTTAATGCTGCTGTGTTTCGTATGGTGACTGTAGAGAACCGAAGACTCTTTTAACTGGAATAGAAGAATTCCATCTTAGTCCTTAGGGGTGACAACGGATCTGAACTTTAAATCTTAATCGAGGATAAATGTAGATTTCTATGAGCCTCAGCATTCATTTTCCATCTCAGGTGGACTGTGTGCTCGTTTGTCACGTCAATTCTATGAAAAAAAAACATGTATTACGTCCCACTCACATAAACGTCCTCTTATTTCTGAGAAGGTTTAATGAGCGATTAGTCAACCAAGCTACTTCAATCAGTGTTGGCGGACTCGAAGGTTGCCTCACGATATTTGCCTTCTTTACTCTGCACGTGGTAAATCAGCACTTAAAATTGCAATGTAACAATTTAACCGGTGCTGGCAGGAATCGAAACAAGATGAGTGCTTGGCCCCTGAGCTTGTTATTTTACTTTCATTAATGTTATTCATTTATTAGAGCCTATTTTGATAGGCTATTGCTGAACATAAATCTCCATCATCGATGCCTATTAGGGGGGTTTTTTACTATAGCTGCCACGCTTGACAAGCAGGTTCTCGGCCGTAGTATATTTGTTATATTAAGTTGTTATCGGATAGATGTTGCTGTCAATCTCCTATTTCATTTCCATCTGCCGCCTCTTGTAACATCCACGGAATGTTGTGGGGTAGTTGATCCTCTTACGACATTTCCACAAAGTGTATTTTATTTCATTGATTATTAAATAATGAAACTATTATTTAAAAAGATTATATAGAAGATACTTATTATTTTAAAAATAAACTAGGTTGATTTCCTTCGGGACACGTGCATTTTGGTCTCTCGCCAAGGCTGTCCTAGGGAATTTCGGTCAGCCATCTCTCCCATCTCTGCACAAGGAGGACGACTCACTGGCCCATGCTGCAAAACAGAAAACCGGTCTACTGAGCACTCTCTTTGCGTCCAAATCGACTCTTCATGGTGGGAGGGCGGGGGGTGGACACCTCCGACCATCCCGCGGTGAGTGCTCCATGCAAGATGATGTTTACCCAGCGCTCGATGCGCAAAGCACTCCTCTCCCTTGACGTCAATAAGTCGAGTGGGCCTGATGGTGTCCCTCCTATTGTGCTGAAGACGTGTGCTCCGGAGTTGGCAACGATTTTAACGCGTCTTTTCCGGTACTCCTCCTCCCTAGGCTAGAACTCATGGAAGACAACTTTGGTGCAACCGATCCTTAAAAATAGCAACTGCTCAGATCTGTCCAACTACAAGCCTATCGCCATCACCTCCATGTTCTCCAAAATAATAGAAACTGCCATAAACTGCCAGCGTATCAGCTGAATAGTGATCGCCAGTACGGTTTCCGTCGAGGTCTATCAGCTGACGATCCTCTAGCTTACCTAATTCAAATGGGCGGAAGCAGGAGAGTCCAAAAACGTTGGCCGTCAGTTTGGAAGTTGCGAAGGCCTTCGGTCCGGTTTAGCATAAAGCGCTTTTATTGAAGCTCCCTTCATATGGACTTCACGAGAAATTGTGGAAGTGGATCACCAGTTTTCTTGAAGATCGGTACATCAAGGTTGTAGTAGACGGTGAATGCTCAGATTACAAGCCTATTAAATGCTAGTTTTCCACAATCACCAACGCTATTTCTTCTGCATATCAATGATAAGTTGCAAACCGGTAACATTCATTGTGGTGATGCTTTACACACCGGCCGTGCCAATATTTCTTGGGAAAATGTCGCCGAGTACCGGAACAAACTTGTGTCTGTAGTCGAGTCTTTGTTGAACAAAGTCTCGGACTGGGGGCGACTAAATCTAGTCCAGTTCAATCCCCAAAGACACAAGTTTGCACGTTTATCGCTAAAAAGAACCCCTTTGTCATATCTCCTCAGTTAAAAGGCACTCCCCTTGTCACCTCATCCAGTATCAGAATCCTTGGTGTCAACATATTGAATAATGTGCAATTTCGTGGTTCCTTAAAAGAGAAGGCCAAATAGGACTCTAAAAAGCTTGGCATGCTCAGCGGAGCGGGACAGTATTTCATGCCGGCACAACGCCTGCAACTTTACAAGGCGCAGGCCTCACATGGAATACTGTTCCCATCTCTAGGCTGCGGCTTCCCACAGAGCAGCTCGAATCGTTAACGACACAAATGCGTTTCATAAATGCACATCATGGCAAAATTCTCAATACCATCCATACCATCTGGATGCTTGGCGGTCCACCACTGTGCGTTTTAATAGGAGTTTTCTTCCATGTACAACCTCTCTATAGAATAACTTACCACCGGTGAGTTACTTTCCCGTTAGAGTTACGTTTCCATCTCTTGGCAGGGGCTCCCGAGTGCCAGCTCCTTCCACTTGACCGCATCCAGCGCAGAGCAGCTCCAACCGTCGACGACGGAGTTCTTTCCGATCGGCTTGAGTCACTGGCACTGCGAAGAGATGTTGCATCTCTTTGCGTATTTTATCGCATCTACCACAGGGAGTGCTCTGAGGAATTGTTTGAACTAATTCCAGCCGCTCAATTTCGCCATCGCACATCGCGACAAAAATCGCGGTACCATCCATACCATCTGGATGATTGGCGGTCCAACATCATCATCACATCAGGTGTGTGATTTAGAAGAAGTTTGTTTCCTCGCACACTTTCCTTGTGAAATCGACTACCACCAGAGTTTTTTCTAGGCCGATACGACTTAGAGACCTTCAATAAGAGCCTAATCTTTTTTAAAAGGCTGGCAACGCATCTGCAATTCTTTTGGTGATGCTCTTGTTTATGGGCGGCGTTAGTTACTTACCATCAGGTGAGCCGCATGCACTTTTGTCCCCTTTGCTATGAAAAAAAAAGTATAGATCTTCTCTACAATAGAAAAAGATTATGCAGAAATCCCACTGAAGCGGTGAAATTTTTAATTTAGGACAAAACAGACTTTCAAGTAGTCCATAAATTTACAACTTACACAAATAAAATGTATTGACTCAGTTGCGCTAGTAAATGAACGTCGCTTACAAACGGTTTGATCACAACCCAACAGCAGTAGAATGAGAATAAAGGAACACTCGTTCATTTAAAAGCATTTCACTTCAGTTGCTCAATGCTTTGTAGATAATGTTTAATTAACTATGACGAGAGCTTGAGCACTGTAAAATGAATCAGCGTAGTGCTTCAAAACTACTCAAGACGCCCAAGCACTTTTACGATTGAATTCAAAACTCGTGACAGAATTTGAAAACTATGTATGTCTCCGAATCACATACACTTGGAACACTCACAAGCTAGTTGTAGCAGTTACTCGACTCCACAACGTCACTAATTCATTATTAGGGCGATGTATAAACTAATACAACAAAACCCAGAAAACATACAAAATTTTACCCCAGCCTAGTTCAAAATCTTAATTAAACAAAAATTGTATACAAAAGGTTGTTATAAAATTAAGGGGGTAAATATTATTATGTAAGAATATCACGAATATCGCAAGAATATCTTTATATCATATATTAGAATATCTACTACCCCATGTCATCCTGTGGATGTGGTAAGAGGTGACAGAGGGAAATATAGCGTCTTCCTAAAAACGACTTAAATTAAATATAAGAGTAATTTTCAATAAGTATTATTTACAACTGTATGTATATTTAAGAAGTTTTTTTTTTACATTTTTATTCATAAAATATATCTAGTTCTTCCCTATGTTTACATAAACAATTTATGAAAACCAGAAGAATGCTGGCGAAATATTTATTACTCACATTATATTAATACTTTCATGCGACATCTGCCTCAATCGAAATCCCATTAATTCTTATTACATATCTTTCATATTTGTCGCTTGGGTGTTATTTCTTTGCGTTTTATATCCCTAAATTTTTTGACGAAAGCAGTAAATATAATAACAATATTAAATGAACTCAGGTATCAGATTTAATAATTATATGATTAAAATTTGAGTTAAGCCCTGAGACCATTGACTCGAATATTTTCACCTATAATAAACCATATGAAATTAGTTGATGCGTCAGCCCAGGCCTGGTAGCACTCCTGCTTATAGCGTGATGCTAGTTTACAGGAGCGACCAAACCATGGCTGGGATCTGCCTCCGATGGGCACCACAGAGGATGGAATAAAAAGTTCCATACCCTGAAGTACCACATCAGCAACAGAATCGGCAACAACGCTGGGATCTTCCGGCGAGAAGCAAACCCGCCCCCAAGGGTAGGATGCAAAAAAAGGCCGCATCCCGTCCCAATCGGCCGACCTATAGTGCCAAACACGGCGGCAAGCTGCAGATCGCAACTGCGAGGGGAGCGTGAGTGGCACCGTACTCCGGATCAGACAATGGTCCGAAGAGCACAGTGGGGCATCGACGGAGACCTGATATCCGTCCGGATGAGAGGTCAGCAGAAGGTCCAACAGGGAAGGTACATGGTCCTCCACATCTGGGATCCGCGTAGGCGAAGTAACCAGTTGTGTTAGACCATATGCCAAAGCAAAGTCATAGACAGATCTACCCGCATGATCGGTTAAACGAGAACCAAGCCATTCAGCTTGGTGGGCGTTAAAATCACCGAGTATCACGACCTCTGCGGATGGGACCTGTTGTAGCACGGAGTCTGCAGCCATTTGGACGTGGTCGATGAGTCGGTCTGTGTCGGCATTACCGCTATGGGACCTATAGAGGCACCCGTAGACGCGGGGATGGTCGTCGCTGTCTACGCGCAGCCATAGGATGGACAGGTCCGTACCTTCAAGACTGCCGAGGCGTCGAAAACAGATGTCCTCCCTGACGTATACGCAAACTCCAGCCCGGGGCACAAAGGAGTGTTCAAATTTGTACCCCGGGTAAGAGAGATATGAAGTATCAGCCGGAGAGGACACCTGAGTCTCGGTTAAAAAGAGCAAGGCCGACGTCGCCGTCTCTAGATGGTAATGGACAGCGTTAAGGTTGGAATGAAGTCCCCTGATAGTATTAGTCGCGAGCGGAATTTTCGAGCTGGCCCATCCGTGCGACATCAAAAGCTGCCGCTTAGCTCTACCACTGTAAAAACACTGTTGTTAGATTGATTGCGATGAACATTTCCGTTTATCATACAGGATCTTGCAAAGGACCCATATTAGCCGATATTTTTCAGATTTTTCTTAGTTATTCTAATGGAAATACAGTTGGAGGTAACAATTTTAAACATTAAACAAAAAAATCACAATTAATAATGATGAGGTGAGTAGATCTATGATACTTCTCATACTCGATATCATTACTCCAGTTCTTACTCACATCGCCAATTTCTCACTTTCTACTGGTGTTTTCCCGAAGTTATGGCTAAAAGCTTTTGTCTTGCCACTCGCTAAAGTACCAAATCCATCGCTTCCTTCCCATTTTAGACCTAGCACTTGAACCATTGGTACTAAAACAAGTCACCTCTTTCATTTCAAAATGCAATTTCCTTAGTACATTTCAGTCTGGCTTCCGCCCGGGACACAGTACAACCACAGCATTACTTCAAGTTACAGAAGACTTTAGAGATGGCATGGAGAGGTCATCTTTGACTGTTCTTGTCCTTTTTTTTTATATAGGAGAGGGGGCAAACGAGCATGCAGCTCACCTGATGGTAAGTGACTACCGCCGCCCATGAACAACTGCAACACCAGGGGAATCGCAGATGCGTTGCCGGCCTTTTAAAAAGGAGTAGGCTCTTTTCTTGAAGGTCCCTAAGTCGTATCGGTCCGGAAAAATCGCTGGTGGTAATCGATTCCACAAAGAAGTTGTGCGAGGGAGAAAACTTCTTCTGAATCGCACAGTGGTGGACCGCCAATCATCTAGATGATATGGATGGTATCGCAAGTTCTGTCGCGATGTGCGATGGTGAAATTGAGCGGCTGGAATTAGTTCGAACAATTCCTCAGAGCACTCCCCGTGGTAGATGTGATAAAATACGCAAAGAGATGCAACCTCTCTACGCAGTGCCAGTGAGTCAAGCCGATCGGAAAGAACTCGGTCGTCGACGATTCGAACCGCTCTGCGCTGGATGCGGTCAAGTGGAAGGAGCTGGCACTGGGGGGCCCCTGCCCAGAGATGGGAACAACCCACCACCTCCCATGGCCCCACCGACCCTCAGGTCATACGGGCCGAATCTCGGGAGATGCACGCGGTACTTGCACGTGGCTCTTTCCCGCGCGCACTTTCCTGACTCCCTACAAATATTTAATCTGTTCCTTGTCCCTTGTTTAACGTCATTCTCCCCCTTCTGGGGCTGACGGCACACTGACGCCTACGTCGTCAGTCCTTTCTGCCAACACTCTATCTTGACCTCTCCTGCGGTCATGTCATCGGTGCGCAAACTCGCGCAACAGCCCGTAGTTCACCTCACCGCTGACGAGATCCGGGTAATAGACCGGCCCCTGAACCAAACGAACTAGTCCATCCATCATTTTCGCTCTTAGGTCGTCATACAGAGGACATTCCCATAGAACATGGTGAACGTCCTCCTCTATCGCACCACACTCACACATACTTGTATCACACAATCGCATTTCACTCAGTCTCTTCCGAAAGCATCCATGTCCGGTGAGAATCTGAGAGGTTTGATAGTCCGGTGAGACCCAGGAATACCTGAGTCTCAACGCCACCTCCGGGAAAAATCGATTGAGCTCGCGTCCTTTTGAGTCATTCATCCATCGATCCTGCCATACGCCGACCACCTCAGTCCAAATTTCGCGTTTCCGCCTGCTCAACTCCTCTTTGGGCACGTTCATACGTGCCATACCCATCCTACCAGCACGGGTGATCTCCAGGTCAGCAGGAAGGACACCAGCTAGCACCGGCAAGGCCGCCGTGCTAGTGGATCGGTACGCCTTGGTTAATAATATAAGGGCGGTTCGCTGCGATCTGAGTGCTGCGAACTGCGTACATGTTCGCACACTCGTACCAGCATTCTGCCGCGTACGTGAGCGTGGATACATACACTCCTCTATAGATTATTTTTAGGCTCGGGTATCGGACACCCCATGATGATGTCGATACGCGAGTCATCTTGCCAAATCCCTTGGTCGCTCTTTCAGAGATATCGGACGCATGTTGCACAAACGATAGTCCCGAATCCAAAACCACGCCTAATACCTTAGCATTGGTCACATTCTTGATGGATTCTCCTCCAAGTTTAATAACGGGGGGGCGCTGAAGTTTCCCTCTAACAGTCATTGTGGTCGACTTTGATGAGGAGAACTCCAGTCGATTCCTTAGCCCCCACTCCCCTACAAGGCCCAGAGTGACTCTGGCCCTGGATTCGATGCCCGCTCTGGTTTGTGATTCAATGAGAATCGTGACATCGTCAGCATAGGCAGTCATTGCTACTCCCTCAGGCAGAGGGAGTCGGAGTAGGTCGTCCATCAATACGTTCCACAGTGTAGGGCCCAGCACGGAGCCTTGAGGACATCCCATGGTCGACGTCTTCCACTCTACCCGGTCACCGATGAAAAGACCAACACGTCTGGAGGTGAAGTAGTCCACCAGCATTTTGTAAATGTTGGGTGGACAACCACCTCGTTTCGCCTTGACCAACATCATCGGCCACCAGGCGTTGTCGAAGGCGCCGGAGATATCAAGAAAGATTGCCTGCACGTAGCATGCCCGAGAATACTTTGCCGTGCTGAGCAAGACACGCAGCGCTGTTACCGTAGATCGCCCCGGAGAAAATCCATGCTGGTATTCGGATATCCCACGACTAATCGCACATTTCAGCATTACGCGCTCCAGCAATTTTCCCAAAACAGGGAGGAGCGTAATTGGACGGTATGCCTTGGCGTCGGTGAGCGGCTTGTCATTACCCTTGGGAATGACAATCAGTCTTCCGTCCTTCCATACCTTGGGGAAAACTCCCTCTACTACACACTTAGCATACACCAAGTGAAGTTCCCTTGGCGCTGCCATCCATATATTCCTCACGATTCTCGCACTTACCCCATCGAGTCCCGGAGCTGTGTTAGGCAAGGCCTTGACTATACCTCCCAGGTCCCCAACGGTGAGTGGAGGCGCAGCTACACCAGACGGCACAAATGCCGCCAGCAAACGGACTTGCCGGTGATAAGCCGTGTCGCAATCAGGGCTGTCATACGGACAGAGCGCAGACATTAGATCTTTCATCGCCGCTTCCAGTCGGTCCGGGTGCCCACCCGCAAAGGCGATTCCGTTAATCACATTAGCAGGCGGACGCACCCTCCCACTGGCTAACCTGTATGAAAGGCCCCACGGGTCCTCATTTCCAGTGTTCGCGATCCTTATGTGCTGCGACTGCTGCGCCTCCACCATCATCTTCCTGTATCTCGCCCGTATATCATGAAAAGCCATTCTTGCTATCTCCTCAGACCTACCTCCCAAACGCCTTTTACTCTGCCACGCACGCCTAAGTTTGCACTGCAACTTCCGAGTTTTCTCTAAATCAGATGTCCACCATTCATACCCTCCCAACCCCCTAGGGCGACGCTCCCCTAGGCCTTCCTCCGCAGAGCGGATGACGACCCCTGAAAACTCCTCCGCCAGGAGGGCCGCGGGTTTTTCCACATGCAACCATCCCATTCGTAACTTGACAATCGTCCGGAACCTGCACCAGTCCACCCCCCGGTCACGAAAATGGGGGGGATCCCTAACAGGTGCATCGCGAGTGCTAGGCTTGCTGGTTGTGACTGTGTATGTGATAAGGTTGTGGTCACTAGCGCAGATCCCCTCGTGCACTCGCCACTCAGCAACATAAATATCACCCGTGGTCAATGTGAGGTCTACATTAGACTCCCCTCCAGGCCCAGAGTAGGTGTAAGGCTGGCCAGGCTGGTTCTCCAATGTTAACGCCTGTGAAAATATGAAGTCCTCCATCTGCTGCCTTCTATGCGTGACATTTTGACCTCTTCCTGTATAGTGCCGTCTGTCACAATGCCAAAGTGCCGAGTGCGCGTTGGTGTCGAGGCCGACGATGACCCTTCTGCCCTTTAGGCAACTCAGGGCGCCCTCTAAGTGGTGCAGGTGGTCGTCGATGTTGTCACTGTACTTGAAATACGCTGACACCACATAGAGGTCCCATCGGTTGACGTGGCACACCACACAAAATTCATTACTTAAATGACTTAGTACTGCAACCCCCATTGTCAGGTCAGCCAGGTAGATGCCCGCCCACGGGTGACCACCCACCTGGACGATCCCCGCAGCCTGGGAGTACTGTTCTTGTACAAGAACAATGTCCAGGTGCAGTTCACGCGCCAGGATAGGCAACTCAGCCGCGGCGAGCTCACCTCGACCCAAGTTAATTTGTCCAATTTTAAGTTTCCGATCTAATATTCCTGTAGGGCTGCCCTTACCGGCAATACTGTGTGGTGGCCACGGAGCGTTGCTCTGCATGTATCCTTGCGGGGCAGTTCCTTGCCATGGTCACGTGTGAGCCAGAGTCAGTTCTTCCGAAGCGCTTGCACGTGGCGCACTTTTCTTCCGTAGATTTGCAGTCACCACGTTCGTGGCCTGCCTCGCCACACTTTCCACATACCACCTCCTTTGACCGGCAGTACTTCGCTGGATGCCCATACTGCTGGCACCTCTGGCAGCACGTGACATCCACGTAGTCACATGGCTCAACCACGTCCCATCCAATGTAAAGGCGATTATGTCCGACTAGTGCATCTCTTAGGGCAGCCGAACACTGCAGGATGACGGTGGTCCGCCTGCTTCCTCGCCAGGACTTCTTGAAGGCAATCCTGCAGTTTTCTTTTACCTTCGCCTCGCTCCACCCGCAAGCAGCAAGATTTTGCTCGTAGAGGCCGCTTATTACTTCCTCGTTCTTAGGGTCTTCTTCAAATCCCCTAAGAGCAACCAGAGGCTGGCGCTGCCTGGGCTCAGACACCCTCAATGTTGGAGGGGCCGAAGTCTTCAACTTCTCTGCTGCTTCTTGGGACGTGGTTTGGACCACGACACCAGCGTTTCCCACCTTCCTCAACTTGTCTATTTGGAGACCGCTAGGCTTGGGATTGATAGACTTCTTCAGTTCTACCTTCGTGTCTTCTGCGGTCTTAATTGGTCCCTCTGCCTCTGCTGGATAAAAGGCCACAACTGGGCCCTTGCTAACTGGCATCATTACCTTGTCTGCCCCTTTCGGTAACCTCAGTGCCGACGAGTATGACCGTTGTGGTGCCGTGTCCATCACGTGACATGGAACTGCTCCAGCCTCGATCTGCGCCAGTTTTCCTTCGGCTCCAAGTTTTTCCTTCTCAGCCTTTAGCCTTGCCAGTTCCAGCTCCGACATGTGCACCTGCATGGTCGCCACCATGGCAATGAGGTCATGGCCATAAGCAGCTACCTTATTCACCTCCGTCTTGTTCAGTTTTGATCCGGGTCCAGTAACAACTCCCAGGATACCCCTCACTGCTTCCCAAACCTGGTCGATCACCTCCAGTTTGGACGCAGTGGAAGCTTTAAAGCTCCCTTTCGCGCCACGGGGTTCCTCCCTTGGACAGTCCTCCTCTTCCAATTCTGTAGCAGATTCCTCGACGTCCCTGGTTGGTAAGCCTGCCACCGGGGCCACACTTCGGTGAGGCTCCGTGCGCTTGCCCACCCTAGCCCGCTGCGACAAAGGCTGAACCTCTTCCGGTGACGGAAGAGGCCGCTTCTCTGGCACCACTGGTGGTGGGGGAGGCACCGCGACTGGCCGGCCGAGCAGGGCCGGCGGGGTCCTGGCCAATGATTTACGAGGAGTAAATAACTCCTCGTCATCCGCCATTTTATCACACATTATTTATAAAAGTCACAGAACAATACAAATTAAAAGTCAAATACAAAAAACGGAACGTAGGTTGTCAACGTCAATCAATGTGACAGATGACAACTGTCAACTTCAAAGTCAATGTCAATGTCACATACACTGACAGCTGTCACTTTCAAAAATGACAAACAATGGCCACGTGCTAGCACACTATAACCTAAATAAGTTCAAATTGTTTTTACGATAAAATTAACACTATATATTATAAATGTACTTACAAATAATTATCCATAAACAGCAAACAAATAAAATAAACACAAGATATAAGTACTTAACTTTAACAACCATGCGGTGACCGCGTGGTCTTAACCTAAAAGCACGTGTTAATTTTCACATATAAGTGTTTAAAAAGAATATACACAAATCACAGTTTTCCTGTTCAATACAATATAGTTTAAATAGTTCCAGAATTAACAATTAACACTAAAATATTTAAAAAACACCAATAATAACTAAATATTAAAGACACGAGGTCACGCGAGAGCGCACTAATACGTCCGCTCAGTACGAATACCGACGACGATAGAGATGGGAACAGTATTCCATGTGAGGCCGAACCTGCGCCTTGTAAAGTTGCAAGCGGTGTGCCCGCATGAAATACTGTCCCGCTCTGCTGAGCACGCCAAGCTTTTAAGAGGCCAATTTGGCCTTCTCTTCCAAGTGACCACGAAACTGCACGTCACTCGATATGTCGACACCGAGGATTCCGATACTGGCTGAGGCAACAAGGGGAGTGGCTTGAAACTGAGGAGATACGACAAAGGGAATCTTTTTAGCGGTAAACGCGCAAACTTGTGTCTTCTGGGGATTGAACTGGACTAGATTTAGTCGCCCCCAGTCTGAGACTTTGTTCAACAAAGTCTCGACTTCAGACACAAGTTTGTTCCGGTACTCGGCGACGTTTTCCCGAGAAATATTGGCACGGCCGGTGTATAAAGCATCACCAGTGCTATCGTCTGCATAGCAATGAATGTTACTGGTTTGCAACATATCATTGATATGCAGAAGAAACAGCGTTGGTGATAGCACGCAGCCTTGTGGAACACAAGCGTTAATGGGCTTGTAATCGGAGCATGCACCGTCTACTACGACCTTGATGCTCCGATCTGCAAGAAAGCTGGTGATCCAATTGCACAATTTCTCGGGAAGCCCATAGGAAGGCAGCTTCGAAAGAAGCGCTTTATGCCAAACCCGATCGAAAGCCTTCGCTATGTCCAAACTAACGGCCAACGCCTCCCCCTTGGACTCCACTGTCTCCGCCCATCTATGGGTCAGGTAGACCAGAAGATCACCAGCTGAGCGACCTCGACGGAAACCGTACTGGCGGTCACTAATCAGCTGGTGATCCTCAAGGTACCGCATGAGCTGGCTGTTAATGATCATTTCCATTACTTTGGAGAATAAGGAGGTGATGGCGATAGGCCTGTAGTTGGACGGATCTGAGCGGTCGCCTTTTTTAGGGATCGGGTGCACCAAAGCTGTCTTCCATGAGTCCGGGACTACGCCTAGGGAGTAGGAGTACCGAAAAAGACGCGTTAAAACCGGTGCCAACTCCGGAGCACACGTCTTCAGCACAATAGGTGGGACTCCATCAGGCCCACTCGACTTGTTGACGTCCAAGGAGAGGAGTGCTTTACGCACCAAGCGCTGTGTAAACAGCACTTCCCGCATGGAGCACTCACACCGCGGGATGTTCGGCGGTGTGTTCTCCCCGTCATCTAAAGTCGAGTTGGAAGCAAAAAGAGAGCCTAGCAGATCGGCTTTCTCCTTTGCGTCATGGGCCAGTGAGTCGTCCACCCTGTGCAGAGATGGCAGAGATGGCTGACAGAAGTTCCCTTGGACAGCCTTGGCGAGAGACCAGAATGCACGTGTTCCCGAAGGGAGGCGAACTAGTTTGTCCTATTGACTTTTCGAACGCATTCAGTTGTGTTGATCACGACTTACTTCTTGAAATACTTTCACGACTAAATTTCGCTTCGTCAGCACTGAACTGGTTTTCCTCTTATCTTCGCGGTCGCCAGCAGGCTATTCGGTCTGGTCAGGATTTTTCCGACTGGTGCGACCTGTCTCTGTACCGCAAGGCGGCATTCTTTCTCCTCTCTTGTTTTCGGTGTTTATCAATCTTCTAACTCCTCACCTTCAATGTTCTTACCACCTGTATGCATACGATCTCCAGTTATACTCACAAGCGTCCTTGGCTGAAATTTATTCTGCTATCGCAGCTATTAATCGTGTCTTACAACGTATATCACACTGGTCACAGCGCTTTGGTATAACGGTAAATCCCAATAAATGCCAGGCTATCGTCATTGGTAGTCGTCGAATGGTGTCGCAACTTAATATATCTGAACTACCATCCATTTACTGTGAAAACTGCGTTATACCCTTCAGAAAGAATGTAAAGGATCTGGGTTTAATTATCGACCCGACTCTTAGTTGGATATCACAAGTGTCCGAAGTGTCCGTGATTTGATTGATTTGACTAGTGATGATTATGTCACATCAAGAACAGCATCAAGGACTACCTGCAGTAGAAGAAAATTAAAGAAATATATAAAAATCAATAAATATATTAGAAAAATGCAAAAATTAATTAAAACTAAAATTAATGTTAAAAATTATATAAATGTATGCAAAGAAAAGCAACAATTAATTAATAAACTTAAAATATATTCAATTGAGGTGGAAAATATGAATCACTGTTATGAGACTGATATAGAGTGTCTAAATTCAACAATTTTATCCCTTAAAAACTCCCTACAAATTTTATCAAATAAATATGCATCGGCTCAAAATGAGATAAAAGAACACATATTGGCCATGAATGATCTGGTAAAATCATGTAAATATAATGAGGAGCGCTTTGACTCCTTAATAAAACATCAGAGTGAGTATCAGCGCTCCATACCAGGTTCATCGGGGACAATATGTGTAAATAACAAAGTAAACAGTAAGGACTCATTATTTTCACCTACACTCTATGACAGTGCCATGACAAAGGATATAAACTTAAAAAGCAATGTAAATATTAAAAAAAATAAAGTTATTATGTATTGTGATGACATAGGCAAAAATTTGGGCATGATGTTAAATAACTGTTTAGAAGGACATATGATTAGTAATTATTGCATGCCAGGAGCATCCTTTAGTCATATAATGAATAAAGTTTTAGCTAGTAAATTTTGCCCTAATAGCACATTAATAATTCTTGTTGGGAGAAGAGGCAATCTAAACAAAAATCAATTATTAAAATATATTGATAATCTTAATAATTTAAATGTACATAAAATTATCTTGTTTACATTGCCTTACATACAGGGTTGGCCGCACGAAAATAAAATAAGATATGATTTAAATTTATTAATGAATAACTTTTCATGTAATAATAATATAAACTTGACATTTAATGAGTAAAGAAATTTATTAAAATATACAATACTAAAAACTATAATAATAATTAAAAAAAAAAACTAGAAACTTAAATATCATATAGTCCTACTCCCCGCGGTATCGTGCCAAGAACGCTGGCTGCGTTTCCCCGCTGAATGGCTATACTTAGCCTTTGAGCAAGGAAAGAACCAGCCCTCTTATCACCAGCAGCAACGACCAGCCGCGGATGGAGTTCCTTTAGGAACTTCACCGCACGTGGACCCCACGGACCGATAGTCTCTACAGCAAATGGCACAAATATGTAGTCATCTCTCAGAGACTCATATTTGCGCCACTTACTCAGTTCAGCTGCCTCTGATGCCGCCCCGGCTCTAAACGAGGTACCCCTGAGATGAGAGACCGCCAGAGTGTCTACGCAAGTAGCATCCCACACTAAGGCTTTACCTCTCTCCCAAGGGACCAATGTCATACCGTCGGGTCTCCTGCCATCGTCTCTAAATATTCCACAAGGCTCTAAAACCGAGGGAACATTTATAGAGACATTTAATTGTTATAATTATAATAATAAATGTAATTTAATAGACATAAATAATTTACTTAAGAAATTTTTGACTAATGATAGGTATTACCTATCTAAATATATTTTAAGACAGATAGCAAATGTGCTATCTTATTGTTTATATATTAACTCAGCCAAGGACTTGGCTACACAGACATCTGCTCCTTTTGAGCAATGTAATGACTTAATATGTAATTTGGAATCAGTTCCAAGTAATTTAAATTAGAAAATGAGACAATAGAGGTAATCTCTAGCAGTTGTAATAATTTAAATAATTTAGAATGTAGCTTACAAATCTTTAATTGTATGACTCCACAGAATGATAATGAAAATTGTATACACCTGGTGCATCAAAATATACAAGGCATGGTAGGCAAAGAGTTAGAAATTGAGTTGTTCTTAAATAGCAACAATATTCATATTTTATGTATTACTGAACATTGGTTAAAAGCTTATAACTTAATGTTTAACTTCAGTAATCACCAGGTGGTCAGTTCTTTCAATAGAGAAACGGTTTTAAGAGGTGGCTCCTTAATATTAGCTAGTAAATTATTGTCATGTAAAGAACGTAAAGATATTGTGAGCCTCTCTGTTGAGCGAACTGTAGAAATGGCATGTGTTGAGTTTGAGCACCTCATTGTTGTGAGCGTCTACAGACCCCCATGTTCTATATACGATACTTTTGAAAAAATTATGGAGGAAGTTTTTGCTAAGCTTAATAAACGGAATAAATCTGTTGTAATATGTGGAGACTTTAACATCAATCTCCTAGAAGCTTCCTCAATCAATATTAAATTTAGATCATTGTTTAAATCATATGGTCTTTTTAATTTATTTTTAGAGCCAACGCGTATTGCTCAATCTAGTGCAACATGTATAGATAACATTTTTACAAATGTGAAGCCGTTGCATAAATGTATAATTCAAAAATTAAGTTCTGATCACTGTGGACAAGAAGTTTCGTTACCATATGTTCACAAAAAGCAAGTAGATAAGAAAGTTGTGTTTGTTCCAGTAAATGCACATCGCTTGGAGAAATTTAGAAGTAACATAGTGAAAATACTTCCATCACTTACATACCAAAATGATCCAAATTTTTTGTATGGAACATTATTTAAGCTTATTTGCAATAAATTAAATAATACTTTTACTTCTAAGACATTATCCTCGAACAGTCGGAAGTCATTTAATGAATGGGCGACAGTAGGAGTCCATAAGAGCAGACATAGGTTATATGATCTTTACCATGAAAGGTCATATAATCATAGCGTCGAATTTAGGGAATATGTAAAAAAATATTCAAAAATATTTAAAAGAGTGTGCTCCACAGCCAAGTCTTTGCATTTGAGCAACAAAATTAAGACGGCTTCTAATAAAATTAAAATGACATGGAGTATAATTAATAGCGAAACTGGTAAGATTAACTCTCGCAATTCAAACTACCAGTTAAGTGTTAATAACAAATTAACCGAATCAGATCAGGACGTTGCAATGGTTTTTGAGAAATATTTTACTGATATTCCGATATTAACCACTAAATCACTGAATTCTTCTCCTGCGGTCGCCGAATCAGTACTTAAACAAAATGTAAATGCGTGTACAAAGAATTTTACATTTCATAAAGTATCATCAAAAGATATTGTAAAATATTTTAAAACTATTGATGTTAAGAAAACTGCGGATCTGTGGGGGATTTCCGTTAAAGTTATTGCGTCTATAATAGATACAATCGCGCCTCATTTAGCTACTATTTTTAATACTAGTATCGAATCTGGTGTGTTTCCTGATTTAATGAAGTATAGTAAAGTAATACCTTTATTTAAATCTGGTAGTACATTAGACCCCGCTAATTTAAGACCTATTTCTGTACTACCAACACTTAGTAAGATTTTTGAAAAAATTATTCTTCATCAAATGTTAAATTTCTTTAATATAAATAATTTACTTCATAAAAATCAATTTAGTTTCACAAGGGGTCGCTCGACAACTGATGCCGGTGTTGAGCTGATTAAATATATATTTAATGCATGGGAGAATTCACAGGATGCTTTGTGTATATTTTGTGACCTATCCAAAGCCTTCGATTGTGTTCACCATGAAACATTAATCAGGCAACTTAAACACTACGGTCTAAGAAGTGATGCTCTTAAATTAATTATTTCATATTTAAGTAAGAGAACGCAAAAAGTTGTCATTAACAGTATGAGTTCTTCCGGGTCGATGGTACAGATGGGCGTGCCTCAAGGCTCAATTCTAGGCCCCTTTCTGTTTCTTGTATACATTAATGACTTACCTTACATAGTAGGAGATAACCATGATATAGTATTATTTGCAGATGACACTTCTTTAATTTTCAAATTAAGTCGACAATTGCTAAAATATGACGAAGTAAATAATGCTATATCTAAATTAGTAAATTGGTTCAATGTTAATAATTTGCATTTAAATGGCACTAAAACGAAATGTATAAAATTTATGACTCCAAATATCAAGCAATTAAATACTAATGTAATTTTAAACGGGGAGAAACTGAGTCTTGCAGATACCACCATTTTTCTTGGAATCACACTAGACGCGAAGCTTCAATGGAGCCCCCATATATCAAAACTAGCAAGCAGACTTAGTTCTGCAGCATATGCCGTAAAAAAGATTAGAAGTCTAACTAGTGTTGAAACAGCTAGACTAGTTTACTTTAGCTATTTCCATAGCATAATGTCGTATGGTATTTTGCTATGGGGACACGCAGCTGACACTGAAATTATATTTGTTTTACAGAAGAGGGCCATAAGAGCAATTTATGATTTAAAGCCTAAAGAGTCGCTGCGACAAAAATTTAAGGAAATTAATATATTAACTTTGGCCTCTCAATACATTTATGAAAATGTAATGTACGTACACAAAAATAAAAGTAGTTTTACAAAAATAAGTGATATTCATTCTGTAAATACTAGGAACAGACACAAGCTAGTAGTACCGGTTACTCGACTCCATCGAGTCAGTAATTCATTCTTGGGGCGATGTATACGCTTTTACAACAAAATTCCAGAAAATATACAAAATTTGATTTCAAAAACTTTATTAAACTAAGTTTGTATAAAAAGGGTTATTATAGTATTAAAGAATTTATAGATGATAATAACCCCTGGAAATGAGGTGATCGCTCCAAGCTATTTCTAATTTGTTGTGTTGTTAATTTGTGTAACATACATGATTGTAAGCTGTTATTTAAAAAAAAAAGTCCCGCTGGGTTTCTTGCTGGTTCTTCCCAGGACAGAGGTTTTTTTTTCGAATCAGTGGTAATTATACAAAGGAGTGACTTTAAATAAGCATCATTTATAATCTATATTGAATAAAAAAGTTTCTGTTTCTGTTTCTGTCTGTTTCTGTTTCTGTTTCCGAGGTTTGTCGTAAAGTCACAGGCATACTTCGTTCCTTCTATCGCCTTAAGTTCTTTCTGCCTCCTTCAACTAAACGTCTTCTCGTCCAATCTCTAATTCTTCCGTTATTTGACTACGCCGATGTTTGTCTAACTAATATTTCTCAGGAGCTGCTAAATAGATTGGACAGGTTACTTAACAACTGTATCCGATTCAGCTTTGGCCTGCGCAAATATGATCACGTTTCAGAATTTCGCTCTCAGTTAAAGTGGTTGACTATACGCCAGCGCAGAGATTTCCAAATCCTGTCCACTTTGTTTTCAGTTCTTAATGATCCTTCGTCACCCCTTTATCTAAAAGAAATATTTCAATTCTGTATATTTATGAATTATATATATTTTATATATATATATATATATATATATATATATATATATATATATATATATTATGTATGTGTTGCATGTACATATATTTGAACTGAATAATATCATGACAACTTAACTGCCCAAACTCACTTTCTGTTCTACCCAAGGTTAGCTGGTAGAGAATGCCATATAGCATTAAGCTCGCCTTTTGTACAAATATTTGGTGCAAAAAAGAATAAATAAATAAATAAAAATAAATAAATAATTTGTATACAATTCGAATTTTAACGTCATGTCCGTATTATAAAGTAACTGAATATTATAACTGTGCCATATTACAATGATCTTCTAGTCAATAAGGTTGTGACATATACCACTCGAACAGGTAGATAGACAGCCATTGAGATGGTTTTATATTTGCATACGACGACACTACTACGAAGAGTTAGTCTTCACCTTTTAGAAGGAAAATAATATAATAAAAATATGCAACTTTAACTTCGTCTAACACCCTTTCAAAATTTTGTTAAGTTGCCCCACATTAAAATACAAAATGCCATACGTAGCGTTAACAGGATCATAATTGAATCTTCCCTTGTCATGAACACGATCGCATGTGTTGATGCCATAAAACGTGCGATTGTTTCTCGTTTTTCATAAATCATTAATGCAGCGTTTACAAAATATATTCTAATTTAGTAATTCAAATTCAGGGTTGGATTAAAATCAGTTATTAGGTTTTTCTGTCAAACTATTTATAGTAACAGCCCAGAGTCAAGACTGTGAGGATGCTTTATTATCCACGTGTCTCGGAAAGCACGTATAGAAGTTGGTCTGAGGTTTGGTCTTTTTTGGTCGTGTCGGGTTGAAGTCCCATTGGACTATGAGAGTAAGCGAATAGTGTTCACCTGTGCACACACATACTCGTGCTCTATAACACTGTCCTGCGTACATGACTGGCGCACGTGACTTAAGTCGGTCTGGAGAACATTATCATTTAGTATTTCTTTCTATGACAAAACAAAAAAAATGAGCTCATTTACGTATGCCATTGAAACAAACGTTAAAAACTTCAATAAGCTGTCTTTTTCAATAATAATTAATGACAATGCTATGGAGCTTGGCGTCCGCTCAGGTCACAACTTTTTAGCGAAGCCGACAACCCCGCACGTCGTTTGTACAGATTTTTTTAAACATTATATCTAAAGAAAATCGTTTCTATGCAAATAAATTCCTTGTAATCTGTCAAAATGTTTCAAAAAAGCCTTTGATGGTAACACGATACCCTTTATAATTCTAATGAAAAATATTACACCAGCGATGTTCAAAGACACTCTTCGTTAGCTTTAAAATTGAATAGGGGCTTAGGCGGTTGAATTTATCGCTTTCATTATTTCTATAAAGGGATAAATTAACAATTCTCTAGGGAATGGGGTCCGCAAATCGAAGTTAATTATATTCTTGTAATTTGTATACGTGGTAGAGCCATGCTGCAGCTATATTACTAGTATAGTTGTAGCACGAATGGGTCGGCTCGACCGGGGAATGACCACGCTCTCACAGAATACCAGCGTAAAATAGCAGCTTAACACTACTGTGTTCCGTATGGTGAGTGTAGAGAACCGGAGACCCTTTTTACTGGATAAGAGGCATTCCATCTTAGTCCTCACGGGTGACAACCCATCTGCATTTTGATTCGCAAACGAGGATAGATGTAGATGTCTATGGGCCACAGCAACCACTTACCTTCAGGTGGAGTGTGCTCGTTTGTCACCCTATCCTATAAAAAAATATCAAACGGTGTCATTGACCATATATCATCATCATCATCATCATCATCACCATCCATTCATTATGTGGGGAAATTTTGCGATAGCTACCACTTTTAGTAGGAGGGTCGGCATCCGCAGTTTTTTATAATTTGAGTTGTTACCACGAAGCTGCTGTCCTAGTTCTGTTTAAGTTACCCTTTTCCCCTCATATGACACGATCCTTATGATTAGCAGTCACGTTTATGGCACTAGACCAACGATGCAGTCAGAGTCAAATTGATGAGAAATGAGCGCTGTGACTGTGACCCGGAGACGCCAAAATCTGGCCTTATTAAGGATCAATTAATTAAACTCGCTAGTAAGCTTCGCTTAATGCTATGAGTAATTAGTAGTTAATAGTGGGCGTCGTGTAGCCGAAATTCGACCGACATTTTAGCTTTCTGCACTCCTATAAACGTTAAATGTGATAAATCGTATACTCCTCCGTGGGCAATATGTACGCTGGACTGGCTATATCCTACAAAATGTTTGTGTAGATATGGAGCGCCGCCATTGTTCGTACCGGAAACTAAAATTGACATAATTATGCCAAAGGCTGTTGTGTTGTTTAAATAGTATCTGTGTATTTTAAACTTTTAAACGAAAAAATTAAAGTGTACAATACGCTTACACATTATGTCACATTGTATAGCCAGTCCATAATAGAGGTATTCGCATTCAAACAAAAACACGCACGGACGCATGCATGCACTGAAACATAGTAATTATAATCTGGATTATAAATCGTCCTCCCCAAGGAATAACGCCACAATATTTGAATCGACTTCCTGCCCCTTATTCCCTATCGGTTTTCGGTACTCCATCTTCGCATACTTATGCATGCGTAGTTTTATCATAAGGTAATATTGAACTATTAATAAATAAATTCATGAAAGAAATGAAGAGTTAATTCAAAAGCTAGACAAAAATAACAAATTTGAATAACACTATTTATTTCTTCAGAAAAATTATTCTGCAACCTTGCACAAATTTAATACTACTAATTTTACATATAGGAAAAAATATTTCATTCTGCGTGTTCTTCAGATTATTTAAAAAAAATCTTTATAGGATATAAAATGTTTTAGTGATCATAATAAGATCCTTAAGATATTTTATTTGTTGGAGGTTCGTGCATAGGTTTTAGTGATCATAATAAGATCCTTAAAACATTTTATTTGTTGGAGGTTCGTGCATAGCTTAGTAACCACTTTCTTTAATGCGTTAAAGTCTTCTAGTCAAAAGCAGTCTAGTCTACTGCTGGACTTTGACCTCTCCAGTTGTAGAAAGGATATTTTTCATAAAATAAGGTTGAAAGCTAGCTCGTAGTTCAGCTGATGGTAATCGCATTCTGCGGCTCATTAGTAACTGCATCTATTAAATAAAATTATTTTAACGGATTTTATCGCGTTTAATTTTTAAATATTTTTAATTACCGAAGTTTTAGGTGCTTTGCAGAACCCATAGTCACGGGGAGACAAATACCCCGTGACCACGGGTGCTGTAAACGCAATAAAATCTACAAAAATAGTTTTATTCCTTGTGTAGTGTTCGAAAGAAAGAAAAAAACTAAAATGGTTTGTCACCCCTGACGATAAAAATAGAATGTCTCATTACCACTAAAAATGATCTCCGGTTCTATATCTATACTCATCATACGAAGCACAGGCCACCGATCTGTCTGGTACGTCAGTCTGGGTATTTTACTATTCTATCGGTGATAAAAATATATGGCTCTTTCAGAAGAGCTTTTATTGCTTAGAGTAGTTAGTTAGTAGTATTATATTTCTAGCATTTCCATCTTACATCATCATCACACACAAACACAAACCGAGATGTATTAACAATTATTTTGTTAATCTACCTGTTCTTTGACAAAGCCATCTGTGTGGTTTGTCTTTCATGAACGGTAAATGGAATAATAAAGCAAAGTGACATTTTCCACTTCACCCATGTCAAACTAACCCTTACCCTGTTAGTAAATCCACATTAATCATTATGTTGTATCACATAGAGGACGTCTTAAACTGTATATTAGAAATATGAATAAATTTATAACGAAGTCCTGATATAAAACACGTGTCGTTTAATCAATGATAGTGTGTATTTCTAGTAGCTTGCTCTACACATTTATTAATCTGTGAATTCTAGTGTAGATTTTCTTCGGTTAGTTAAAATGGTGTGTAGTGTTATGCAACTTACACTTCACTGTACACTAATTCTCCATTCTGCTTTGATATTCTGCATTCATGTTTTGCATCACTTTATACTATTTTTTTTCATTCTGTTTTTGATTCTCTGCATTTATATTTTGCATCACCTTTATTTATATAGGATCCTGTAACGTTTTTACACAATAACATATCATTTTACTGCGTATTTTCACACTATTTAGTACTTTTAAACTAGCTGTCAACGAAGTCTTACCTTTTTTTTTGGTCTTTTATTGAATTCTCTGTAACTCTACAATTTCAGGCTTAGTGTACGTTGTCGTGCATTAGTTTTTCCTATGTGATTTTTATCTCGTTTCTTACTTAAATGTAATAGTTTCTTAATAACAGTCCTAAAACTAAAAATTCCTCAATTTGACAACCATTGTTTTTGTGGTTGTTATGGTAACTTTTATTTAAATTCGTCTCTGGTATGATGTTCTTTCTACATAAATACTTTTTTTTTAATTTCGTTTTAATTTAAATAATTTCTCGTTCTCTCTAAAAAGGTATAAAAGCCAAACAATTGGAGAATACAGGACAGTCTCGCTTCGGTTCTCAAACGAGAAACATCTACTAAAGGCCTTATCCCGGGGCCGCTCTGCCCCGGGATCCTGCAAGCCTCCATCTACATCCGGCGCATCCTGAAGTCGTCGGCGCATCCTGCAGGCTAGTCGTCGACTCTGTCTGTGAAGATCCTCAACTCTGTCGGTGTTGAGGCAAACTCCGAGAAACTGAAGAAGGTCATCTCGGAACTCAATGGCAAGAGTGAAGAACTGATCGCGCAGGGTCGTGAGAAGTTGTCGACCATGCCCGTCGGTGGAGCAGCGCCCGTGGCCGCGGTCGCCGCTGCTGCAGCGCCGGCAGCTGAGAAGAAGGAAGAGAGAGTCCAAGAAGTAAGAATCTGAGTCTGACGATGAAGTTATGGGCTTCGGTCTCTTCGACTAAAGCTTGCTTAATTTAATTTTTAATTCTTCACCTTTACTGCGCCTTGTCCATTCCCTTTTGATATAATTGCTTTCCCTTTCGTTCTTAACTCATTATTCATCATTCATTTATACATCCTTTTCATACCTTCAAAATTCTAAAACAAAACTTCTTTTAGTTTTTCAACTTATCTGGATTGTATTTAGGCCTACATATAACACTTCATTTACATTCATCACTCTAAGTTACATTCATCACTCTAATATTTTTATTCTAGATAACTTAAACAGGTACAATTTTTAATAAAATCTTTATTTCTTAAACTTAACTTTGCACTTTACACTTTATATAAAATTGTTTATGAAAGCCGAAGCGAGACAATTCATAAATTTTCTAAACATTTATTAACTGTGAATTTGTATATATGTATAAATATAACTGTTAATTTGTATATATGTATAAATATCACCATTTTCACGTTATTATTTTAATTTCTTTTAATTTGTTTGTTTGTTTGGTGTTCCAGGGTTCTTCAACTTCATAGCGACTAATGCTTGCTTAAGAGTAAGTTCTTTATCTTTATCTTCACTTGGGAACGGCTGGCTACTCCCTTAATTTTCTTCACCTTTATCTTCACCTGGGAGCAGCTGACTACTTCCTTAATTTTTTATCTTCACTTAGGAGCGGCTGACAACTCCCTAAATAAGCCTGAATGTCCTTTCGAAAACACACTTTTAGAGTGGTGTCACTTCGAATTTTTTTATCTTCACTTAGGAGCGGTTGACAACTCCTTAAATAAGCCTGAATGTCCTTTCGAAAACACACTTTTAGAGTGGTGTCTCTTCGACTAATTTAATTTTTTTTCCACGCAGGAGCGGTTGACTACTCCTTAAATAAGCCTTAATGTCGTTTTGAAAACACACTTTTAGAGTGGTAGTCATTGAATGTGAACTCCACCCTTACCTGAATGCAGATGATGAATGTAAGAGATAGTATATCTGATTTTGACTGGTGATGTCTGTTTCTGCAAAGCTGTGTTTTTATGGTTTATTTTAGAATGTACATGTCAAAATTTTTGCTGAGTCAAAAATTTTCCAGGGTCGGGGGGAAAATGTAGTGTTATGCAACTTACATTTCATTGTACACTAATTCTCCATTCTGCTTTGATATTCTGCATTCATGTTTTGCATCACTTTATACTATTTTTTTCATTCTGTTTTTGATTCTCTGCATTTATATTTTGCATCACCTTTATTTATATAGGATCCTGTAACGTTTTTACACAATAACATATCATTTTACTGCGTATTTTCACACTATTTAGTACTTTTAAACTAGCTGTCAACGAAGTCTTACCTTTTTTTTTGGTCTTTTATTGAATTCTCTGTAACTCTACAATTTCAGGCTTAGTGTACGTTGTCGTGCATTAGTTTTTCCTATGTGATTTTTATCTCGTTTCTTACTTAAATGTAATAGTTTCTTAATAACAGTCCTAAAACTAAAAATTCCTCAATTTGACAACCATTGTTTTTGTGGTTGTTATGGTAACTTTTATTTAAATTCGTCTCTGGTATGATGTTCTTTCTACATAAATACTTTTTGGCTGTAGGTCATTTACAATAAATTTCGTTTTAATTTAAATAATTTCTCGTTCTCTCTAAAAAGGTATAAAAGCCAAACAATTGGAGAATACAGGACAGTCTCGCTTCGGTTCTCAAACGAGAAACATCTACTAAAGGCCTTATCCCGGGGCCGCTTTGCCCCGGGATCCTGCAAGCCTCCATCTACACGTGAAGTCGTCGGTGAATTCTAATTCAAGTGCGGGGCCACACTACTCCGCGCGCTACGACTGCTTGATCCAGGCGCTGAGTGCAGCCTACTGCCCGCGCTACCTTCAGGCGCGCTTCGACTGCTGGCTCCAGGCGCTGCGTCCCTACTTCCCGCGCTACTTCTGGGCGCGGCGACTACTTCTCCAAGAACTGAGCGCACCTACCCCAGGCGCTACGTGCGCCGGCTCCGGACGCTGCGTGTGCCCAGTCCAGGCGCTGCGTGCCGTCGCCGCTGAGAAACCTCAAGCTCTGCGCGTGCCTACTTCTACAAAAGCAGCGAGGCTCCAGGCTCCACTATAAAACTATATTGTCCTATTCTCCAACCTTTTTTTTTTTAAACCTAATTGTTATCTCATTTCATCCATCACCTTCATATTTCATTTTTTTTATAAGATTGTAAATACCTTTTAAAAAATTATAATATATTATTTTCTTGGTCTATTTTGTTGTTTTGCTGTTCGTAGGTTAGGTTCTCTTTTTCTTATTAATTGTCGCTTCACGACAGGTGTTAATACTATGTGTTCAAAGGAAATTATATACTTAACCAATGGTTTCTCGATCTAATACAGCGGGGTTAGCCAAGATGACATTCTACTATCGTTAACGCTAATAGAAAACTATAAAAAGAATTAAATCGACGCTTATTCAGCGACTGTCACGTGACCTGGCATTCAGCTACTCATTTCCATTAATTTTTATAGTGTTTTATAGAGTTAATGATCGAGAAAAAGGGATCGTGAGGGAAAAATCTTACACTTTTTCTCACCTAGCCGCCATCCGCCAAGTTCGTACCGTGCGATAAGAAACTTTGTTCCATGCACTTTAATTTTATTTATATGTATTGATGTATATATTAAAAGGTATCCTAAATAAGAAAGTTGAAATATTTTTTTAATTCATGTTATCTTACGTTCTAAAGATCATATTATTTAGTTATCCAATTATTCTTTATAATAACCAGTATTTTATTTATTATTTACTAATATTGTATGCCGTGTGGTGACGGCGTAAGGGAATCCATCATCACATTTTGTCCCATTGGTGTCGTAAGAGGCGACATTGTAAAAGTATGATTTTGACTTCGGACAGATGGCGTGGTGTAAAATACCCAAACGTGATGGGCAGTAGCGTCAAGTGCCAGACGTGCTATCAGTGCCATCATGTTTTTATACATACGTGATATACTATTACATCATCCTATATCCGTTATTCGTTACATCCTATTATTAATATAAAATAAAAAAAATTGTACAACCGACTTCAATATAAATTATTAAGAATAAATAAAAAACCATTGTTCAGACATTGATCAAATTTATATGGGACGGATGGAAAAAAAGAATCATCGAAATCGGTTAACTCAGTAAAAAGTTATGAGGTAACACACATAAAAAAACATACAGTCGAATTGAGTACCGGCTCCTTTTTGAAGTCGGTAGAAAACCCAATGCTGAACATAGGTCTGCACTATAGATAGCCTCATAAGAGGTAATATATGTTATAGTTACCACGCATGGCGAGCGGAAACCGTATTTTTTTTTAATTATTATTAGGAAGACGTTGCTGTCCAACTTTTTTGCCAACGTTTTTTAACTTTGTCGCCACTTACGACATCCATGGGACGACATAGGGTAGTGGATATTCTTACACCGCCACTACGCGGTGGTACTGATGGCACCGCGATCCTCACTCCTCCTGTCAAGTATGACGATGTAGGATCCCTACAACAGAGGAGGCCCTTGTACAGTATTTTGGATGGGTCGATAAAATTAAAAGAGAGATAAGACGACGTATGTTAACATGCTTGGATGTTTATTTGAATTACATTATTGTTAACACAGATATTTTATGTATTTTTTTTCAAAGGAAAATTAGTGATGTCCTCGGCCAAGATACTAATCCGTTGCCTGCGGACTGAGTTACGCTGGGCCACCAGCGCCCATGCTTTGATAGGTCGACCGGATAGGGTCCATAACTTGATGAAGCGGTTCGAGCAGGTCGATGCTCGAAGGGCTGCAGTGGAGGAGGCTTAGCTCGCTGAGCTCGAGGATTCGGATGTGGAAAAGGGAGTCCTGGACTCCTGCTTCGCAGACTATGAGCAGTTCTTTTCGCTCACGGACGAGTTGATCGAGGCTGAAGGCAGGTATGCCGAGGAGGCGCGTGAAGCTCGGACGAGTGGCCTGCCCGAGTCCTTTCGGAAGCAGCCTCAGCCGGAGCCGTTGGGACGACTCCCAACTCTGGACTTGCCAAGGTTCTCCGGGGTTCTTTCCGAATGGCTGACCTTCGTTGGTCTTTCCGACGGCCTAGTGGACGCCCGGAGTGACTTGATCCCGAGCCAGAAGATGGCGTACCTCCTGGCCTCACTGGAGGGGGAGGCCCTGGGCGTTGTCAGCCATTTGAGCTTGTCGGACGACGCCTACCAGACTGCTCGGGGCCTCCTAGCCAGAAGATACGCCAACGTCCGGCGAATTGCGGACGAACATGTTAAGCAGCTTCTGAGTCTCCCGCTGCTTAGTGACCGGGCCAGACTACGTCCGGACCTGTTGGATCCAGTCTTGGTGGCCTGTAATATGTTGAGGCGGCTGGATTTACCAGTGGGCGAATGGGCCTTCTTGTTGCTCCGCATCGTGCTGTCCCGTCTACCACTCGGCCTTCGAATGCATTTTGAGGAGAGGTACGGCGGGGACGAGGCCTCCTATATTCCGCCCTTCTATGACCTGCTGCGGTTTTTGGAGGAGCAGTGCCGACAGATCGAGCACGCGGCGGGCACCGTCGACGACTTACGAGCCGTGCCCAGTGAGAGGCGGAATCCGCCGGGCAAGTCGTCGTCAACCCCCCCCCCCCCCCCCTGCTCCTATTGTCGAGCATTTGATCACCGGGTAACGTCTTGTCCGAAATTATTAGGTAAGCCGGTTCTGGCGAGGCGAACTATCGCCAAGGAGCGCCGCTGGTGCTACTCTTGTGTGGAAGGGCACCTCCAGCGAGACTGTCCGCACCGGCGTCCCTGTTTGCATTGCCAGGGCAATCACCATGCCGTACTGTGCCTGGGTGCGAACGGCGTCTCCTCTCGGGGCGCTGCCAGGCCCTCGACCCCCACGGGCGGGGGCGCTCCGCCATGCCCTCTGACGGGCGACGCTCGGCGCCCGCCGGCTAGCCAACAGGCCCCAAGGTTTGAAAAGGGTCCCTCCCCCGACCAGTCGGGGGGTAATTCCCCCAGGGGCGGGGGTGTCATCACCCCCCCTCAGCGTGCGGAGAGGAACTTCACGGCCACTTATCAGTCCACTGGACCCTTCTCACTCCCGTTAGCTAAGTGGCCGCGACTGGTGTACCACTGTACCCCATTTGATGGAGGCGGCCCTAGCTAGCTGGCGCCTTAGCTCCCACCACGGCCGCCTCTACTGAGCCTTAAGCCGTGTAGTGTTATGCAACTTACATTTCATTGTACACTAATTCTCCATTCTGCTTTGATATTCTGCATTCATGTTTTGCATCACTTTATACTATTTTTTTCATTCTGTTTTTGATTCTCTGCATTTATATTTTGCATCACCTTTATTTATATAGGATCCTGTAACGTTTTTCACAATAACATATCATTTTACTGCGTATTTTCACACTATTTAGTACTTTTAAACTAGCTGTCAACGAAGTCTTACCTTTTTTTTGGTCTTTTATTGAATTCTCTGTAACTCTACAATTTCAGGCTTAGTGTACGTGGTCGTGCATTAGTTTTTCCTATGTGATTTTTATCTCGTTTCTTACTTAAATGTAATAGTTTCTTAATAACAGTCCTAAAACTAAAAATTCCTCAATTTGACAACCATTGTTTTTGTGGTTGTTATGGTAACTTTTATTTAAATTCGTCTCTGGTATGATGTTCTTTCTACATAAATACTTTTTGGCTGTAGGTCATTTACAATAAATTTCGTTTTAATTTAAATAATTTCTCGTTCTCTCTAAAAAGGTATAAAAGCCAAACAATTGGAGAATACAGGACAGTCTCGCTTCGGTTCTCAAACGAGAAACATCTACTAAAGGCCTTATCCCGGGGCCGCTTTGCCCCGGGATCCTGCAAGCCTCCATCTACACGTGAAGTCGTCGGTGAATTCTAATTCAAGTGCGGGGTCACACTACTCCGCGCGCTACGACTGCTTGATCCAGGCGCTGAGTGCAGCCTACTGCCGCGCTACGTTCAGGCGCGCTTCGACTGCTGGCTCCAGGCACTGCGTCCCTACTGCCCGCACTACCTCTGGGCGCGGCGACTACTTCTCCAAGAACTGAGCGCACCTACCCCAGGCGCTACGTGCGCCGGCTCCGGACGCTGCGTGTGCCCAGTCCAGGCGCTGCGTGCCGTCGCCACTGAGAAACCTCAAGCTCTGCGTGTGCCTACTTCTACAAAAGCAGCGAGGCTCCAGGCTCCACTATAAAACTATATTATCCTATTCTCCAACCTTTATTTTTTTTAAACCTAATTGTAATCTCATTTCATCTATCACCTTCATATTTCATTTTTTTTATAAGATTGTAAATACCTTTTAAAAAAATTATAATAGTATATTATTTTCTTGGTCTATTTTGTTGTTTTGCTGTTCTTAGGTTAGGTTCTTTCTCTTTTAATTGTCGCTTCACGACAGCCGTCAACAGTCCACTTGTCAAGCTGTTCTGTTGCCGACGGCCTCAGTGAGGGCGTACAACCCGAGTGGCGACTGTTAGCGGTTGCGCTCTGTTAGTCTCGGGTTCACGCGGTGTGGCCTCCACTTGGTGGTGGGAAGATTAGGGCCCCCTGGAGCGTTGAATCACGCTCTCAAGGGGTATTAGATTTGGTTTGGTCGAGCACTTAGTTAAAAATTCTTTAAATTAAAATTAAAATGCTTTGGGTTTTCCGCGAAATTCATATTGTAGCGGTTGTGATTAAAAGAATTGAATTTAAAATACTCCTTTAAATGCTGCTGCATATGGTTTGTAAATATATTTGATCACTGCGTTTGTTGTAGCACGGAAAATTGAGATTAAATTGTGTGCCCCTTTGAATGCCTGTGCGTATGCTTTGTAATTGTATTTGATTGTTGTGTCTGTTTGCTGACAGGAAAGTTTGAATTCATTTGAAATTGAATGACGCGCTATTTTGAAAATTATGTATATGTTTTGTGATAGTGTTTAATCATTTTGCTTTGTGATAAGGAAGGTTGAAATTAGATAACCCTGTTTGTGCCGAAGGGAATAAGAGTCAATTCTCTTTTGGTTTAGATTTTGTTGGCACTGCCTAAGATATTTATTTCAAACGAGAAACAGGGCTGTCTCTTACGTTTATTATTTGTTTACTTTGTCAAGTTGACTATGTGCATCAGTGATTACTTTGTCTTAATTAATTCTGTAGTTGAACATTGATGCTTTTGAAAAATTAGTTGAAATATGAGCATAGGACTACATGCTTAAAGGGCTATCTGGTTTGTAGATAATCAGATGGAAATCAGCTGTCGCACCATTTGGTAAATGATTATGGGTGGATGGCTTGGTTATGCCTACTTGTTTGAAAATTCATACTAGGGACTATCTGTGAGTTTCGTTCGGCTCTCCACAGACGACGTTCATGGGGAATTTGGGGGTGCTCTCTGCACTGAAGCTTGGAAGGTCCCTCTGGGCCGCTTCGTGTCGCGTCGCTGTTTGCAGACCTGATCCGGTCGGATTGCGGAACTAATCATAGGAGCGCAGATAGGTGTTTGAAGGAGGTCGTCGGACTTCTGTCTAGGAATAGGACTTATTTATGTGCTGCGATGTCCAGGAAGGGCATCCAGTTCCACTCTCCGGCTAGCCCACATTGGGGCTGTAATTTTGAGGCGTTGGTTATGGTTGCAAGATCTGATGGGGTACGTAAGGTGGCCTAGTTTGGTTGCAGATTCGGTCTTGCAACTTGCCGTCGCGACCCTGTCCCGCTGACCGGTTTGCTCGCGAACCTAAATCCTTATGTCCGGGACGGGGGTTTGTTCGCGCAAAAGCGCTAATGTCAATAATGGACGTCAGAGGGCGCGCGCACCTCTACGATACCGGTTTTGACGTCCCGTCTTGTCG
The DNA here is from genome assembly GCA_033319125.1 of Parnassius glacialis. Lineage (NCBI taxonomy): Eukaryota > Metazoa > Arthropoda > Insecta > Lepidoptera > Papilionidae > Parnassius > Parnassius glacialis. The sequence continues at coordinate 39,006,912 of JAVANC010000018.1, forward strand.
AGGACACGCTAGAACAAGAGAGTCCAGATTCTTCGCGGCGAGAGATCGGGAGCTCGTTTATGATAGGCGCGTATAGTAAATATACCACTGGGAATTGTAGCGCGTATCCCTTGCTGAGAGTTTCACCCGGGACTTTTAGGTTTAACGCAGAATCTGTATAAGTGGATTCGACTGTATTAGTTACTAGTGCGGTATTTGATATTCTAGAAATAACGGTGACCTTTGATCCGTACGTTCTGTGTTCATTTCGCGAGTCAGGCGTTATAACAAACGAGAGTTAGTGGCTTCTGTAAGGTAGTTAATCATACGACAGAGTTAAAGAACTGTCATCGAGAAAACGAAGGAAGTGACTGCGGAAGGAGACCGTAGTTTGGAGAGGTGCTGTGGGCCGAACTGCTGCAGAGGGTAACGGTCTAATAAGGTCAATAACACTACCAGCCACACCCAGATACACATCACTGACCCTTACTTTCCTAGCACTATACATCCACACGCGACCTGACCGAATCCTGAGGGACCAGTCGCCTTGGATAGAGGTAAGTAAGCTCTGTTCAATACAATGTAACGCCCCCCCTAATTGTTTATTGTAATTAGAAACTTTTAACCATTGGCGTTAGGACGCCCGACCTATACCTGCTTGTAAGTTCTTCCGTTCATGGTTCCTGGGATAGGCAGTTGCAGGCCGTAAGAAACAGTTTTGTTTAATAATTTCTTATATTTACGCGAACACTACACATCCAATGAAACTAATTTAACGAATTCTATAGCGTTTAATTTAACTTTTTAATTCCTGATCACGCGGGAAGGGGGTGTTTTACGTCCCGATGTTAGCATTTATTTCATTTAGCCCGATGTCGTAGTTTTGTTTAATAAAATATTTAAACGTGGTAATTGAGAGACCTTGTATATTTTATATGACTTTGTTGAAATAGTTGTTGCTATATATTTAATGTACAATATAAAAAAGGTAGGTTCATCATTCTGCGGTACTTTTAAACGAGGGTTCCTTCTTGTCAATTGCGACTTGACAAAAAAGGCACTAGGGAATAGAAATGGGCAGTATAACCGATTTCTGTACTACTTTCTATGCTATTCTATTTTTATTTCACAAACAGCTTCAATATGGTAAGCAGTATAGATTTAAAAGTAGAAATAAAACAGTAGCATAATATTACCGTTTTGAAGTTATGCCCAATATAAATTAATTTTGACTATAATAATAAACTATACATGCTATTGACTGAGCAGGAGCTAGAATTGTGTCAAAAATAATATAACAAAATTTAAATTATGTTATATTATTAAACTAATAGGTAGCGGTGGGCAAGGATACCCACTACCTCATATCTTTCCGTGAGTGTCGTAACAGGCGGCAGAGGGAAACTGAGGCAGAATCTGGGCAGCAGCATCCTTCTGATAACATTAAAATAACAATAAAAAACACCTTGGAAGCGAACAGTTTATTCCCAGGGGTCATTATCAAGCATGAAGTTTTTTATATTATAATAACCCTTTATAAACAGTTTTTGTTTAATAATTTCTTATATTTATTTACGCGAACACTACAAACTTTTTAAATCTCGATCAAAGGGGGGTGGGGGGTGTTTTACGTCCCGATGTCATAGTTAGCCTTTACGTCATGTAGCGCGATGTCGTAGTTTTGTTTAATAAAATATTTAATCTCATGGCTGTTAGACGGGAGATGAAGCTGCAGTCTTCAACAGATTTCACAGCATACAGGCAACTGAAATAATCACTAAATGCATGCGGCGAAGCTCCCGTAACTTTAATACAGCTTGTATTGAATGCACGGTCTAGAGCTACCTGTTTCCATCGACTTCCTGAATCCATCCAGATCGTCACTCCGTCTAGTGGAAGCTCGGTCTACACTTCGCTTACCGGTACGAGGCTACCTCTCGAAAACCTTTCTTGCACCTCGACTGTCGGCTGTCGGCGGCGACTTTTCAATAGAGAATATTCTGCAAGAAATCATAATTGAAGTACATATTAATATTTAAAGTAATTCTTTACTACGGCGCAGTGCTAATTACCCGTATCAAAAGGGAGCTTGTTGAATACAAAGTACCTATAGTCTACCTTTACTGACCAATCCAGATCCAACGTTGATCAATACATTCTCTTTTTACTTTTTAACCAGGGAATATCCTGCAGGAAATATCTTCTATTTCTGCAGGAAATTGTAGTAAAGAACATTTAAGTTTTCAAGTTGTTCTTTGTAAAGGTGCTGATTACTCCCATCCTAAGTGGACGTGGACTAAAATAGAAAGTATTTTATTTTTTTTAGAAATAGAATTTAGTGGACGACTAAAATACAAAGTATTTTAGTTCACGTATATAGTAATTTTCTCTGAAAGTTTTGTAAAATTAACAGAAACATGATTATACTCTCAAAAAATTAAGAAAAGATGTGAAATTCGCTAATGAGACAAGAAAATTGAGACAGCGTCACCACATCAATGTAATATACAATATTATGTGTTTCGTGGTGCAACCATAGTTACAATATGTAATTATGGTAGCACCACTAAGGGGTCGGCTTGTCCAGGGAAAGACCAAGCTTTCACAGAATACCAGCGTGAAACTAAATGCGTCTGTGTTTTATAAGGTGAGTGTAGATTGCCGGAGACCCTTTTTACTGAAAACGAGGCATTCCATCTTAGTCCTAACGGGTGACAACGCAATTGCATTTTGATTTTTAATCGAGGATAAATGTAAATGCTTATGGACCACAGGTGGAATAAGTGCTCGTTTGACACCGTTATTCTATTAAAAAACAACACTGAAATTTACTCCAAATTAGAAATATAATATAAAATATTAATAGTGAAAATAGTTTATGACTTAGTTCAGAAATATTTTCATAATATAGTCCAGACATGTCGCGTTTCAGCTTTGTCAGATTGTTGTAACATAGTCTAAAGTTTATCAGTCTTTCAAACATGTAAAATATTAGAGATGCAGTCATAAGAAATTATTTAGAGTAAATTTATATTAGGTATATGTATATAAATTTACTTTATATTATTAAAATTTTAAATAGACAGTGTATTTATTGTTTTTATTTATTTAACTTGAAAAGCATTGCAAAGCATTTTGTCGCATTCTGTGTGGGTAAATAGTATTGCTATTAGTTTTCTTAACCAAATAGAAAAAAAAGTAATAGACCAATGTAAGGCCATTATAAACATTGCCATGAGAAAAGAGGTCTTACGTGTCTAAAATTGATTTAACCGTTCTTTGTACGGCGTAAATCCATTATGTATATTTTGGGGGAAAGGTATCAAGTAAAATATGTGACTAACGTGTTTACATCATACAAGGCAAATTTGCGTACAAAGTTAAGTTTATATTTCAATATAAATTTAGACAACATGATATGATTAGTTCGATATTATTTATTAATAATCCCATGCAGGAAGTCGATGTATGCAGTATTTTGTAGTGTTTTCTCGGATGAGGTTTATGTCCAGCTGGGGAGTTAGGTTGGTATTTAAGATTGCGCTAAAAGTTTTCGAAATTACTGTCACCAAAGAGTCTCCATAATTAATTTAGAAACAAATAAAAAAAATGTTAGTGGATAAAGTAAAATGAAATAAAGTTACAGCTTATATACGTCCAACTGCTGTGCACAGGCCTCCTCTCACTTCTGAGTGGGTTTTAGGTAGTGACATATATACAGAAACAGAAACTTTTTTATTCAATATAGATTATAAATAATACTTATTGAAGACCACTCTTTTGTTTAATTACCACTGGTACAAAAGCTCTGTCCTTGGAAGAACCAGCAGGAAACCCGGCGGGATTATTTTTAAATAACAGCTTACAATCAGAGGCGTAGCGTGGGTGGAGTTGCATCAGCGAGGCCCCTTTTCTTTCGTTCCAAGGATCTATCCAATAAACATATCCTACCAAACATACTTTGACACGACATATCTACTCATATCTCTTAATTCCTGACAAGTCTCGTATTCCGTCAATGTAACAGTCGCGGTCTTTGAATGTAGTTACACATTAAAACGGCCTCGCAGTCGCACTTAAGATTAAGAGGGGCTTATTGCGAGGCCCCAAACAAACACACTTTTTGTGACTTTCTTTTCGAGCGTAAAAGTGATCAAATTAATTAGTCGTCTATGGTAAAGGTTAAGGGCATCGAAATTTAGGGGGCCTCGCAAGGCCCTTTTAATTGCGAGGCCGTGGGCGAGGGCCCACTTCGCCTACGCCTAGCTACGCCACTGCTTACAATCATGTATGTAACACAAAACAAATTAGAAATAGCTTGATAGGGATCACCTCATTTCCAGGGGTTATTATCATCCATAAATTCTTTAATATTATAATAACCCTTTTTATACAAACTGTGTGATATATTAAGTTAATGCTCTCATTGAATAATATTAACAATATTGTGAACACAATAAAAGATGTTCTCAATCAGCGAGTAATTTTTTACGTGTTTTGTTGATTGAAATTGATTTAAAAAAGTATATCTTAACGTTAAACTGTTGAATTTTTACTTTAAACTAAATGAATATATTGCTACATGACTATTACAATTACTGTTTTCCATTAACATGCATTACCTATCTGTATATGTATAAAAAACATACCAGATTTCAGTATACGACAAAAAAAAATTACTTGTCTTTACTAAATAAGTTTCGGTATCGGTTTCAGTTTCGGCCGAAACTGACACCCAGACCGAAGGTTCGATTTCGGTTGAAAATCCTGTTTCGGTCATACACTAGTTTTAGGGCAAGAAAAGTAACCGCCGCGCTGCCCCAGTTGGCGAATTTATACATGTTGTGTTCGAAATAGGTATATATATTTTTTCAGACATTTTGTCCTCACGATGTTTTCCCTCACCTCCGATCACGTGGTATTTCAGCACCTAAAATTGCCATTATCAGTTTCATTGGTACCGGCGGAGAAAGTACCTAGAAAATTTGTCTATTGTTGAAAAATCTTAGAGTATTCCAAATTATGTAAAAATCTTTAAAAAATTTTGTCTTCAATTGATATAATTCTTTTTTTTTAATTATCAGAACGAAATTAAAATATTTACATTACACAAACAAGCAACTTAAGGAAGAATTGATAAATTTAATATACGGTACGGTCCAGAAAATCTTTCTTGGTTCTACGCGTAAATATAAATCAGATTTGATATTGACTTGCAAATTACTTTTGTGGGAAAGCTTTGCCGGATATCAGTGTTCTACGTTCAGATGATTCATTTATTTTTAAATTCAGTTTTTACCGTTGCTTAATATTATGGAGTTGATTTTTAATTTACTTTTTTTTAATGGCGGTAGAGCCACGCGGCAGTTTTTGCTGTTGCACGTATGAGCCGGCTCATATACCGGCGTGAAGTGAAAGCTCTGTCTCTGCGTTTCGTCTGGTGAGTGCAGCGGGCCGGACGAATCCCCCTCCCCTCCATCAACATGGTAGCGGAACTAAATCAAAAACTACCCCAGGAAGGTACCAGCGCCCCCGGAGAATCCCACGCTGAGCATCCACGACCATGCTACTCCGCTCCTGAGCGTGGGTGCTCAGGCTGCCCCACGTGCTCTTTCTGACCGAGACGCAGGTGTCCTCTCCGGCTGATACTTCGTATCTCTCCTACCCGGGGTACAAATTGAAACACTCCTTTGTGCCTCGGGCTAGAGTTTGCGTATACGTCAGAAAGGACATCTGCTCTCGATGCCTCGGCAGTCTTGAAGGTCCATACTTTGGCTAAGCGTAGTTTTGTACGCGCATCTACGGACGCCTCAATAGGTCCCATAGCGGTAATGCCAAAACAGACCGACTCATCGACCACGTCCAAATGGCTACAGATTCCTTCCTACAACAGGTTCCATCCGCAAAGATCGTGATCCTTAGGGATTTCAACGCCCACCACGCCGAATGGCTCGATTCACGTTTATTGGTATCGGTATGATCATGCAGGGAGATCTGTTTGTGACTTTGCCTTGGCATATGGTCTGACACAACTAGTTACTTCGCCTACGAGGCTTCCAGATGTGGAGCATCATACACCTTCCCTGTTGGACCTTCTGCTGACCTCTCATTCGGACGGATATCAGGTTTCCGTCGATGCCGCTCTCGGCTCTTCGGTCCATTGTGTGATCCGGAGTGTGGTGCCACTCACTTTCCCCTCGCGGTTGCGTTCTGCAGGTTGCCGCCATGTTTGGCATTACACGTCGGCGGATTGGGACGAAATGCGGTCTTTTTTTGCATCCTACCCAAGAGGGGGTTTGCTTCTCGCCGGATGATCCCAGCGCTGTTACTGACTCTGATTCGTGACTCTGATTCTGAGTCGCTGATTTGGTGCTACAAGGAATGGAACTATTTATTCCATCATCTGTGGTACCTATCGGAGGCAGATCTTAGCTTTAGTTTGTTTGCTCCTGTAAGATTGCATTACGCAATAAGAGGAGTGTTATCAGGCCGGGGCTGGGGCTTCGGTGGTTCGAGATGTAAACACCAGAGTGCTTAAAAATAAGTGTAACTTCGCCTCCAGGTCCTTCAAAAGAGTTATTGCCAAGACAAAGTCAGTGCACATAGGCAGAATTGGCGAGAAACTACTTCGCCTTCCTTTGGGAGCCCGTGCATTCTGGTCTCTCGCCAAGGCTGTCTAAGGGGATTTCTGTAAGCCATCACTACTATCTCTGCACAGGGAGGACGACTCACTGGCCTACGCCGCAAAAGAGAAAGCCGACGTTTTAGGCTTCCTTTTTGCGTCCAACTCGACTCTTAATGACGGGGGGAACACACCGCCCACCATCCCGCGGTGTAAGTGCTCCATGCCGGATGTGCGGTTCTCATAGCACTCGGTTTGCAAAACGCTCCTCTCCCTGGATATCCACAAATTGAGTGGGCCTGACGAAATCCCCCAATTGTGCTGAGGACTTGTGCTCCAGAGTTGGCACCAGTTCTAACGCGTCTTTCCGGCTTTCCTACTCCCTAGACGTAGCGCCGAAAACATGGAAGACAGCTTTTGTCCACCCGACACCTACAAAATCGCTCAAACCCGTCCAACTTCAGGCCTATCGCCATCACCTCCTTAATCTCCAAAATAATAGAATCCATTATAAACTGCCGGGACATTACAAAGGCTTTCGATCGGGTTTGGCACAAAGCGCTTCTTTCGAAGCTCCCTTCTTCCCGAGAGGGCTTCCCGAGAAACTGTGCAATTGGATCACCAGTTTCCTTGCTGATCAGAGCATCAAGGTCGTAGTAGACGGTGCATGCTCTGATTTCAAGCATATCAACGCTGGTGTTTCACAAGGCTGCGTGGTATAACCAACGCTGTTTCTCCTGCATATTAATAATATGTTTTTCAAACTAGTAACATTCATTCCTATGCGGATGACAGCACTGGTATGCTCTATACACCGGTCGTGCCAATATTTCTCGGGATAACGTCGCCGAATACCGGAACAAACTTTTGTCTGAAGTCGAGTCTTTGCTGAACAAAGTCAGTTCAATCCTCAGAAGACGCAAGTTTGCGCGTTTACCGCTAAAAAGAACCCCTTTGTCGTATCCACTCAGTTTCAAGGCACTCGCCTTGTTTCCTCAGCCAGTATCGGAATCATCGGCGTCATTATATCAAGTGACGTACAGTTTCGTGGTCACTTGGAAGAGAAGGTCAAATTGGCCTCTCAAAAGCCTGGCGTGCTCAACAGAGCGGGACAGTATTTCATGCCAGCACACCGCCTGCAACTTTACAAGGCGCAGATTCAGCACATTCAGATTTACATGGAATACTTTTCCCCTCTCTAGGCTGGGGCTCCACAGTGCCAGCTCCTTCCACTTGACCGCATCTAGCGCGGAGCGGCTCGAATCGTCGAGGACCGAGTCCTTTCCGATCGACTCGATTCATTGGCGCTGCGAAGAGGTTGCATCCCTTTGCATTTTCTTTCGCATTTACCACGATGAGTGCTCTGAGGAACTGTTCAGATTAATCCCAACCGCGAATATTCACGAACATATATCGTGGCAGAACTCCCGATACCATCCACACCATCTGAACGATTGGCGGTCAACCACTGTGTTTCAAGTGTGTCAAGATGTTTTCTGCCTCGCACAACTTCCTTGTGGAATCGATTACCACCAGCGATTTCTCCGCACCGATACGACTTAGGGACCTTCAAAACAAGAGCCTACTCCTTTTTAGAAGGCTGGCTATTCATCTGCGATTGCTCTGGTTCCCCTGGTGTTGCAGTTTTTCATGGGCGGCGGTAGTCACTTACCATCAAGTCAACCGCATACTCGTTTGCCCCCTCTCCTATAAAAAGAAAATAAAAAAAACTTAGATTAAGATGGCACAATAAATTACTTGTCTCATACGTCTACTATTTTCTACCGACTTCAAAAAGGAGACGGTACTCAATTTGACTGTATGTTTTTTATGTGTTTCCTCATAACTTTTTACTGGGTGTATCGATTTCGATGATTCTGTTTTTTATTTGAAAACTGGTGCTTTACATGTGGTCCCATATAAATTTGATCAAAATCTGACAAATAATTTTTGAGTTATTCTTAATAATTTATATTGAATTCGGTTGTACATAATTTTAAATTTTAATTTATGTAATTAATACTATTTGGATCGGCAGACTCTGTTCCCCTCCTTTGAACAGATAGTGCGATGAGTTAACTCCAAATTCATTTCAAACTCATACGGTTTAAATTTAAAATATATTATCAATTCGAGTACAGTGCCTCCTATCGTGTCCAGATTTCGTGTCTTTTTTCCCTATTTCTTTTATAAATGAATATTGTAATCTGCCTGGGCATTTCTTGACACCGCCAATACATGATTTGACCGATGATTTCTCCGCCATAGCACTTTGTGCCTAATATATATAAATTAGAAACATGGCTTTGGGATTGACATCTTCATCACTTTATGCCTTATTTCTGTATTATTATATAAATTTTTGTGACTTTGAGGTAACCCAAGGACCACCTCAGCCACACTTAAACCTACTATTGCTGAAATTGCAAGATAGGTACTGTCGTATTTCTAAAATATTAACAGAAGACAGAGTAATAAATTATAGATATCCAAATTATGAAATGGCAACGTATCATGAAATGGTCAAGCAAATTACGATACGCCGATTTCTAACGATCGGACTACGGCATAATTATATAATACATTTTAGTCCATACATTTTGCAATTTGTTAATAACTTGAATACAGCTCAACCTATCGGATCCTTACATAGCAATGAACTATTGTCAAACGAACTTAAAATCAAATTGATAAGAAATGACTACTGCAGTCCATGGACAGCTGTAGCCAACTGCAAATAAAGAAGGTTATAGATCCGCTGTCTCCTCTGAAGACCAAGATGAAATAACCGTGACACAGCCACTAAAGCGCTGTTATATGGCGGCAGGAATTATTAATAACCTCAATCGGCTTTCCAAAAACTACAAGAGCCGATAGCATGCACCAACAGTTATGGTATATACTAGCGATCTGCCCCGGCTTCACCTAGATAGGATTTATTAATGTTTTGAAATAATAAATAAATGTAGCGTACACATAGACACTTCAATTTAATTTATATATGTATAAGGAAAAGAAAGTATAAGCTAGTGGACCTTTCATTAATATAATCAAAGACCTGGACATAATATGCTCAAGAACGACGCAGACGCAAAAGCGTGTCTTATCTCTGTGAACCATAATTTGATTACAATTGACCAATTAACCGTGCCGTGGTAAACGACTTACTTTCTAGGCTTAGACGTTTTTGCTTGCACCTGTTATAGCAATTTTTGAACAATATTAAAGCTACATAAAATAGAATATATACATAGATTAATATAATACATACACAATAGAACCGGTGAGTGGGCGGTGCTCGTGTAGCCACTAACATATCAATTCACACATATAAATGTTAACACATCTCTTTTGACCTCACAGTCGTTGTCCAATTCATAGATTACTGTATATATATTAGAGAGCCCAATTTTTATGTCAAGCGTCACTGGGTGAAATTTATTTCAAAAATGGCGAATTGTGCAATAATTATGTGTCGGAAAAATAGTCAGATGTGGAATTTGAATAAAAGTGATATATCCTTTCACCAGTATGTAAATCGAAACTATTTATGTTTTGTGAATATTAGAAACAAAAATAAATAAATATTGATATGTAAAAACAACAGTACTAGGGATGTAAACTGATACCGGTAAACTGGAAACTATTGTCGCTGTGGTGTTAGGGTCTATTTTTGTTTGCAGGCGCGGAGTAAAAAGAATCTATGTGTTGGTTGCACTGGCGTTTATTTGCTACTAATTGCTTTCTTACTTACAATAGACACCTGTTATAGGTGACCCTGAGATGACATTCAAATGCACAGAACATATTTGCATACTTGCGTTACTGGCGGGTTTGCTTATTATAAAAACAACATTTTACTGAACATTCCGCCCACCAAAACAACTGTTTTCTCACTATGTCATTTAACAAACCAAAGAACAATCTTATCCCTTATGTTAAATTAAAACTCATATTAAACAAAACAAAATTGAAACTTAAATAAGGAAAACAAAGGAAATATGTTATACCTTCTGTTAAATTAAAACTTACATTAAAGAAACAATAAATTTTATATCTTACTATAAATTAAAATCTACATTAAACAAAAAATAAAACTTACATGAAACCATGTGCCACCTTTAGTGGACTGTATCAGTGTAAATATAGAAAACAATATGTTGTATGTGGCACACATGAATTGAAATAGTTTCTACCTTATATGACAACCTTAGAGCCAATGCTATTTTATAAATTTCAAATAAAGAACAAAAACTACAACCTTACAAATCTATATAAAATATAATATAATTTGCCACAGGAAGTTGCATATGTAACTGCCCACCTTCATTTATTCATTTAATGCGTAACATCTGATATTTTTGGTAGAATAACTAATTTTGATAACGGTCTTTGAATAACATTATTACCCTTGCATTGTACAGAAATAACACGCACCAGGTTATCCGGACCCGGATGCAATTGTTTAACCTTTCCTAATAACCATTTTGCTGGTGGCAAATCATCTTCCTTTATCACCACAATATCACCAATTTTGGGAGGCGAAACAGTATATTGCCATTTATGTCTTTGCTGCAATGTGTTGAGGTATTCCGATTTCCAACGCTTCCAGAAATCTTGAGTCATTTTTTGCAGCATCTGCCAGCGTGTGAGTAGGTTCATATTCTTATGTTCGTATTCGACGTCGGGAACTCCTATAATAGGTTCCCCTATTAAAAAATGTCCTGGTGTTAATGGTGTTAATGTTTCAAGTGTATCATCCATTTGACATATAGGTCTTGAGTTAAGACAAGCTTCAATCTGAGCTAGTAATGTAGCAAATTCTTCATATGTCAACTTGGAGGTCATATTTATTCTTGTCAAATGTTTTTTGACTGATTTAACACCAGCTTCCCATAAACCACCGAAGTTAGGCGCTTTAGGCGGAATGAAGTGCCAAGTTGTTCCGTCGTTAGCTAAGCCTTGAGCTATTTCTCTGACCTCGTTGCTCTTACCCTTTTCGAACATGATTTTCAGTTCCTTTGCGGCACCTACGAAATTTGTTCCATTATCGCTCCATAGGTGCGCACAGTGACCTCGTCTAGCAACAAATCGCCTGAAGCTTGCTAAAAAGGCTTGAGAGGTGAGATCCGTAACGGCTTCCAAATGTACTGCTCGTGTCGAAAGGCATACAAAAAGGCAGATGTACCCCTTTGTAGATTGATGACCGCGACCTTTAGAAGTTCTTATATGTACAGGCCCAGCGTAATCTACACCGGTGTTTAAAAAGGGCCGATGTGGTGTAACTCTTGCGGAAGGCAACTGCCCCATTAATTGATGTCTTACTCTTGCATTTAATTTAACGCATGTAGTGCAATTACGAATTAAATGTTTTACAGCTGATTTAAGACCAATGACCCAGTATCTACTGCGAATAAACGTCATGGTCTGCAAGATTCCTCCATGAAAAGTACGAAGATGGCCTTCCCTTATAATTAATGTGGTAATATGTTGCTTATTGGGTATAATAAAGGGGTGTTTAGAGTCCTCTGTTAGGCTAGACAATTCCAAGCGTCCACCAACTCTTATTAAACCATTTTTATCTAACATTGGCGTTAGACTTATTAAAGAGCTTCTTGCTTTCACCTTTCCTTCTTTCTTTAACCCTTCCAGTTCTTCTTCAAAAATTAATCGCTGGTAATATTTGATACATCTTTGCATTACATCATTCATTTCTTCAAAAGTAATGAAATTCTCCTTTTCCTTAATTTCTTTTATTTTTGAAAATCTTATGCAATAAGATAATACTCTTAGCATTCTTGGTAATGAAGAGAATCTCTCCCAGATAGGCCTTTCTTCCAAGGCTATGTGGTGGGATTTCTTGCTTTCTAAATTTGTTTGTGGAATGATACACGACTTAAAGCTTACTTGGTTATCTTTCAACCACTCAGGCCCAGACCACCATATATCCTCAAGAGTCAAAACACTGGCCTTGACACCTCTCGAAGCTAGATCAGCAGGGTTATCGACTGACTGAACATGTCTCCATCTGTTGTTATCGATTACTTGAAGTATTTCTGATACCCTATTACCGACAAACACTTGCCAGCGATTAGGTTGCGATTGCAACCAGGATAAGACGACCATTGAGTCTGTCCACGCAAATACCTTTTCTTTAGGAATTTGTAATATGTCTGAAATGTCGTGTAATAACTTCGCTAGCAAAACAGCAGCACACAGTTCTAGCCTTGGTACTGTCAGTTGTTTTAAAGGTGCAACCTTGGTCTTTGAGGCTATTATGGTAATATTTACTGTACCATCCACTTCAATCACTCTTGCATAAACAACAGCTGCATACGCAATCGAAGAAGCATCTGCAAAGCCGTGCAGCTGTACTTCCCTGCTGTATGATGTCATCTTCATCCATCGTGGTATTTTTATGCCTTGTAAATTTACCAAATCTCGCCTATAATTAAGCCACTCGTCAACCAGATTATATGGAAGTTCATCATCCCACTCGAGATTGCACAACCACAATTTCTGAATCATGACTTTCGCTGTGATGATTACTGGCGATAACCATCCAAAGGGGTCAAAAAGGCTGGCAACATCTGATAGTATGGACCGCTTTGTTACAGGGTATTGTATTCTCGGTAAGTTGACAGATATTTTAAATGCATCATCCTTCCTATCCCAAGTCAGACCTAATATCTTCATTACTTTGTCCAACTTAATAGTAACACTGTCAACCATATCCTTCTTCTCCTTTTGTAAATATTTTAAAATTTCTTCAGAATTGCTTGACCATTTTTGCATTTCAAACCCACCGTCTTTCAATAATTGGTTCATTTCACAACATATATTTTTTAATTTACTCAAATCTTCATCTCCGTACATAAAGTCATCCATGTAAAATGATTTTTTTATTACAGGTGCTGCACTTGAATATCTATTGACTTCATCATCAGCTAATTGATGCAATGTTCTTACCGCTAAGTATGGTGCGGCTGCAGTTCCAAAAGTTACGGTTAGCAGGTCATAACTTTCTATTTTTTCAGATCTATTATTCCTCCATACAATGCGTTGTAAATTTGTATGGTTGTGTGTCATATTTACTTGACGGTACATTTTAATAATATCTCCAACAATGCAAAATTTGTAAGATCTCCAGCGAATGATTAAATGCCGAAGATCAGTTTGTAAGGTAGGTCCAATCATCATAGACTCATTCAACGACGATCCATTTGAACCCTTTGCTGAAGCGTCGAAAACAACGCGAAGTTTAGTAGTAGCCTTGTCTGCTCTGATGATCGCGTGATGTGGAAGGTAAGTAGCTATATTTTTATTATCATTCTGAACCTTTTTCATGTGTCCCATTTCTAAATATTCATGTATCACATTTGTGTATTCCTTTTTTAATTCCTCGTTTTTGTCTAATTTTCTTTCCAGGTGCTCAAATCGTCTAACCGCTTGTTCCCTTGTATCGCCAATTAAGGTCACTGTGTCTTCTACGCTTTGTTTGAGGGGTAAGTAGACAGTATATCTTCCTGTTTCGTCTCGAGTTGTAGTATTTTTATATATTTCTTCACATTTCTCCTCTTCTTTTGTTAATAACTTCTTATTAGTGTAAAATTCAGTTTCTATTTCCCAGAATTTTTTTAACAGACTATTATCTTCTTCGATATTTCTCCTTATGTGTAAACTTGTTATGTATTGTGAGTTCCGAGCAGATGAATGTGGTTGTTTTGTATTGCCTGAAAGAATCCAACCCAGGTGAGTATTTTGTGCAATTAAATTGCCTGGCCCTTTTAATAACCCTGAGAAAATTATTCTACCAAAAACATCTGCGCCGAGGAGAATATCTATTCTTCCCGGTGTATAATAAGAAGGATCAGCTAGATTCATGGTTTTAAGTTGTGGCCAATTACTAATTTGTACTTCCCTAGCAGGTAACCTACGCGTTAAAGATTTAAGTACAAATGCCTTAACATCTAAACAAAAATTAGTATTATATCTAGACCTTACTTCTAAATCCACCATGTGATTAATTAAAATATTGTTCATCTCACCAACTCCAGAGACCACGCCGTTGATCATTGATTTTTTCAAACCCAACACATCGACCACCCTCGATGTGACGAATGAAGCCTCTGAACCTTGGTCGATTAAAGCACGGAAGACGTGCGATGTTCCTGTAGGTGCGATGACATCTACTAATGCTGTGGCCAACAATATGGTTTGACATGATTGTTTATGATCATACGTAGATGTGTGTGCTGATACTTCAGTTTCTCTGTTGTTATGTATAGTTTCTTGTGTATTATTTTTCTTCTCCGCGCTTATGTTCTCTCGATGCAGTAAGGAGTGATGTTTTCTTTTACATATTTGACATGCTGTTTGTCGTTTGCATTGAACTATATTATGATTAGGTATAAGACAGTTGAAGCAAAGTTTGGTTTTCTGAACAAAATTGTACCTTTCGTCGATTGGCAGTTTGCAAAATTGTTGACAATTAAAAATATAATGAGGCTTTTTACAAAATGCACATTGTATTTCGCCGGTAGTTGTGGTATGAAATGTTTTAGGTTTCATTATTTTAGTCGACTTGTTTGCAGATTCAACCATTTCCAGGGTTCGAAACCGACAGTGTAAAAATGATTTTAACGTTTCAAAATCAGGCAAGGTATCCGAACTTTCTTTACCAGTTGTTTCTTCCCATTGTTTACGAGTTTCAGCGTCCAACTTTGATGTAATTATATAGTTTACAATAGCATCCCAATGTTTAGTTGGTAAACCTAGATGCTTTAAAGCGTTCAAACATTCAACTGACGTGTCCAATAATTGCTTTAAGCCATATGAAGATTCGTGTAAAAGTGCACGTTGAGCAAAAAATTTCTTAAAAACTGAATTAGCTATAAATCTTTTATTGTCATACCTTTCTTTTAGAACAGACCATGCCACGGCATAATTT
This sequence comes from Parnassius glacialis, assembly GCA_033319125.1. NCBI lineage: Eukaryota > Metazoa > Arthropoda > Insecta > Lepidoptera > Papilionidae > Parnassius > Parnassius glacialis. The sequence continues at coordinate 39,022,463 of JAVANC010000018.1, forward strand.
TCACCCGTGATTGCAAACTGACGTAATAATATCTCTGCATCTCCCTTTAAATTACTCTTCAGATAATGTAACTTTTGGACATCTTCTAAATTTTCATTTTTGTGTATTAACGCTAAGAATAAATCATTAAAGGAGCGCCACTCTGTGTAGTCACCGCTAAATGTTGGTATGGTAACACGTGGTAATTTTACATCGTTACCTTTCGGCGCACTTGATTGGTTAATTTCCAGGTTACACTTTACAGGTTCGGGCAGTAATTTTTCCAAAACTGTTTTCATCTCACCTTTGTAGGTATAATACAGTTCTTCGAATTTATCGAAAATCTCGTTGGTGAAATACGATAGTCGTTTCCTTTCTTCTCTTGTTACTGCCGTAATTAGTTTCTCATGGCCACTCTTAAATTCTTTCCAATATTTTTCTAACGTATCTATTCGGGTTTCTAAATGAGCTATAGTTAACCTCTCTTTGGGAGACTTTTTATAATTCGAGTACGCCCTTTCTACCCTCTCGTAATAGTCCGTTTGGATCGCCATTATTTTCTCAACGTTCTCCATATTGATATAAAATTAAAGTTAAATGTCCAAAACAATTGATGATCACCAAAATACACCTTTATTTAATTTATCTTAAACTTTAAGTGTCCGTAATTAATGTCGTCAACTTACACTTTATTACTTATGTATTTGTAATTTTATTTTTATTAATATTGTGTTTAGAATTTTCAATTAATATTGTCTTTTTAAATAAATTGTCTTGCACTGTTCAAATAATTATTATTTTCGTATTTTTAACACTCCGAACTGTCCTTTGTTTAAAATAATGTTCTCGACGCTGACCGTAATCTCGGGTCGATGGACCATAAAATGTGGTGTTAGGGTCTATTTTTGTTTGCAGGCGCGGAGTAAAAAGAATCTATGTGTTGGTTGCACTGGCGTTTATTTGCTACTAATTGCTTTCTTACTTACAATAGACACCTGTTATAGGTGACCCTGAGATGACATTCAAATGCACAGAACATATTTGCATACTTGCGTTACTGGCGGGTTTGCTTATTATAAAAACAACATTTTACTGAACAGTCGCTTTTAAACTTGTACTTGGTATAATGACAAGCTGACAAGACAGACAAACAGATGCGATCAAATACGGTGACAAATAGTAATGTAATGTCCTACGAATAAATTGTTATAAATTTTTTATTAAATTGTTATTTTGTTTCCTCTATCGGTATCTATCATTGAAAATTTTCAATAAAGTTTTTAGATTCAATTTCCTAGTTACGTATCATTACTACATACAGTATGATCACTTCACGCCTGATCGCCAAAAAAGAGTTGAGTAAACCTATTTTGTGTGAAAAGTAAAAAAATATATTTCCTAATATGTATTTTCATACTTTTCCTTCCAATGTTGCTCTTGCTTGGTGTTGGCTTACCAACACTCTATTATTTACAACTATTGGTATTTTTAGATAAGATATGTTTTATTGACATAAACCATTTTTGCAGTTTTCCTGGAGATCCGGCCATATAATATGGGTAGAAGCCAGGGAAAGACAACATTCGCTCAAATATTTTTTTCAGACTGATTTTTTATCCATACATCACAAAAGATATTTGAAGGACAATACAATTCTACGTAAGTAAATTGTGTACATAACATTAGCACCGGCAAGTATGATCCTGTGAAAAGGTTCAACATCTGAGAATGTAATAGTTCGAAAAAAATTGACTACAGATGACGACACTGAAGAAGAAGAAGATATAAGCTCGAAACTTTGTAATCACTCATTGGCTGTAATAACTGTTTGTTGTTTTGTAAAATTATATTTAACGAAGTGGAATATCCTATAAAAATTCATATGTAAAATGTATATTTGAAAAATATATCAATATTCGATATCATTTCTTGTTGAAATTTTGAGTTGCTAAAAATACTGTTACTACAACATGAACATTTATTACATTTTATTATTCTGTAAATACTATTTTATTAAACGAAGGAAGTACCGCCTTCCTAATAGACTAAATATAATTTGAAGTTACTTTTGTATTTGTTATATCTAATGGAAATTTGTGGATATTAAACAACGTAGGCAAACAGGTCAACTCATTTTAAAGGCAACCAATAATTGAGAAATACTTATTTAAAGAATTCTATGACTACTAACTTTCATCCGCGTGGAATTCGGTCGTACCGCGTTCTGTTTATTAAATTTTGAGGATAAAAGGTAGCCTAGCCTTTTTAACGTCTCCAGCTATCCCAATACCAAATATTGTCAAAATCGGATGAGTGAATAATTACCATTTCCTTTCATAGTTTTTTCCCCAAGTTGCAGTTTAACGGCTAATAACGACTAAATTTGTAAAGCTTACTTAGCTTTGATAGTTTACCTTTTTAACTTAATCAGACATCAAACTATCTTAATTTTATCAAAATCAGTTCAGAAGTTTAGTCATGAAAGCTGGATAGATTTTCGCATTAAAATAGAAAAGTATCGATTTGTTCTACACGTGAATCTGAAGAACTCTCTTTTTATTAATCTGCAATACATTTTGGCTGCGGATTATGTTTATTTGTTATGTTTTCTGTAGTAAAATTTAAAATTAACAACATTAAACAATAGATAACATGGATTTTTTAATCGAAAAAAAATTGAGATTCTACCGACTCTTATAAGATAAAATAGCAAATATTCTTAAAATATTTCTTAAAATATATTAGTGGTTACCGATTACCAGTAAATCACTAAACAAGACTACAACCCTAGATGTGATACTATTACATACTACAGTTTGCTTAGACGCATAGACTAATATGATGCTACGCATCTTATACGTGTTAAACAACTTATTATTTACAATAAAAAAGAAATAATACTTACCACCATTGTATTTGCAATTAGTTTGCATACTGCTTACAAAATAAATATGTTTTAATATTTAAACGAGGTTTTTTGATAATCGCGAACATAGATCTAAAATCTAAAATGTGCTTTGCTCAGTTTCCAACACAGTTATTTCTTGTTTTTTTTTTAGAAAGAGACGGTCTGTAAAGATTCGTTGTGAATCGATTGTTATTGCGTTGGCATAAAGTTTGGTTTTATGTAATATAAAATTGCGTTTGTAACATTTATTTATTTAGTTATTAGTTCCTAGTAGTGATAAGACGACGTAACCGCTTGTATGTGTGCTCCCGGCGACACCGGTTCTCGTACAAAATAATGTTGACAGCCATTCTATTGTGTATTATATAGTATTCTGTGAATATATACCATTTTTAGTAATGTATAATTTTTACTACTGGAAAAATAATATAATTTTTAATAATGTATATTATTATTTCAGTTAGTTATCAACTCTAATTTCAAAGTATTCTTTGAGAAATAATATAAAATAAATAAATTCTAATTTTCCATTTGAGGTTCAGGAACTGGATATTAAAATTCCGGAATATTTATGGAATATACAAATTTTCTTAATATTTGTTTGTGTTTGTTATAGTTCTCATCACCATGATATTTCCAAGGTTTCCCCTCCCTTTATATTCTCAGGGTTTGTTGTGTGTTCTCGATCTTGTTTTTTAAAATGCTTAGAGGAAAATATATAATTGTAACATATTGTGTCGGATTAGACTGTGTGTTCCAGACGGGTAAACACCAATTTACTAGACAAGAAGGCTTTAACGCGAACGTAATGCATGGAAGAATTCACAGGATGCTTTGGGTATATTCTGTGACCTATCCAAGGCGTTCGATTGTGTTCACCAAGAAACATTAATCAGGAAACTTCAACACTACGGTGTAAGAAGTGGTACTCTTAAATTAATTATTTCATATTTATGTAACAGAACACAAGAAGTTGTCATTAATAGTATGAGCTCTTCAGAGACGATGGTACAAATGAGCGTGCCTTAAGGCTCAATTCTCGGCCCCTTTCTGTTTCTTGTATATATTAATGACTTACCTTACATAGTAGGGGATAACCATGATATAATATTATTTGCTGATGACACTTCTTTAATTTTCAAATTAAGACGACAATTACTAAAATATAACGAAGTAAATAATGCTATATCTAAATTATTAAATTGGTTCAATGTTAATAATTTGCATTTAAATGGCACTAAAACGAAATATATGTAATTCATTACTCTAAATGTCAAACAAATAAATACTAATGTAATTATAAATGTGGAGAAATATATGCTATAAAAAAGAATATAAATCTTACCAGTGTTGAAATAGCTGGACTAAACTACTTTAGCTATTTCCATGGCATAATATTGTATAGTATTTTGCTATGGGGACACTCAGCTGATACTGAAATTATATTTGTTTTACAGAAGAGGGCCATAAGAGCAATTTATGATTTAAAGCCTAAAGAGTCGCTGCAACGAAAATTTAAGGAAATGAATATATTAACTTTGGCCTCTCAATACATTTATGAAAATGTAATGTACGCCAAATAGCAGTGCCCGCACTGCTATTTGGCGGCAGAAATAGGTAAGAAGGTACTTATCCAGACGAATATAAATAAATATTTATTTTAAAATGAAAATAAATAAGTCAGCGTAGTGCCGGTTTAGGAATATCCACTACCCCATATCGTCCCGTGGGTGTCGTAAGAGGTGACAGAGGGGAACTAAAACAGAAGATGGGCAGCAGCATCTTTCTGATGCCAATTCAAGATAATAAAAACCTGCGGTTGCCAACCCAAATGATGGCTCCTTGGCGTAGTGGCTTAGCGATGAGTTGTAGCGCCGGGGGCCGAGGCTTCGAATCCCGCAAGGAACAAGTATTTGTATGGCCTACAAATAATTGTTCTGGGCCTGGGTGTTAGTCCTTGTGCAATTTATGTTTGTAAATTGCCTCCACGGTACAGGAGAAAATCCTAAGGAGGTAACGTTTTAAAAAATAAAATTAAAAAAATACCGGCTACCAAGCGTGGCAACTACGACAAATTCCTCCCTAAGACTTAATCTATGCCCATGTTCAGACCTATGTTCAGATGTGGACTTTTACTTAGTAATTAGAATAAGTTAGTGCTTGACTACTGTCACATCTGATGGTAAGTGGGGACATAGGCTAAGATGGTACACCACACTGGTTTAGCTTAACAGAACTAAAATAATCTCGCTTTGAAGACACCCACGTTGTAAAGACAGACGCTCATAAATTATTCCACTTCTATCTCAATATTTTTACCTTACTGAATAAAACTACTTTTACGGATTCTTTCGCGTTTTTAATGAAAAATTGTAAGGTAGCAGTTGTGGTTAGCATTGTAGGCAGCTAGGGTAGTTAGTCTTTTCAATGTGTAGTGTTGGCGTAAATATAAGAAATCATTAGTTTTACCTTACATTATAATTACCTTCAATTTAAATTGTTATGTTAATTTAATTGTTTTTTTTTATGTGGATACTATTACTGTTTAATTATAGTTTATTCGTCTTAATTTAAGATAAATATATAACAATAAATGTTACAGAATTTAATATGATTTTGTAAAATATAAAATACCCCAGAAGGTTAATTAGCTGAGTTCATTCTTACGACTAAGCTACAGTGATTTGTTTATATATGTATTGCAGATAAAAATGTCTGTACTAATTTAAATTTATCACCTATTTCGTCACTTGAGTAACATAAAATTCAACTAAAAAGGTCATAAACGTTGTATATTATAGCGAATTACACATTTCTGTTACAGCAGATTTAAAATTCTGAGACTGGGTAGTATTTCTTCTCTCATTCAAATACAGTTCACTACACTTAAATGTTTCTATAGACTAACACCAAACTGAATCTCGAGGTCAAACTCAAGACCAAGAACTTAACTAAGAACGAAAAGTACATAGTTTTGGGAGTACCCGGGCGAATTGTTCTATTAAGTGTGCTTCTCGGGAACATATTCACCCGAGTTAACTTGTAAAATAATCAACACCCTATTGGCTTACTTCACGTTTAAGATCGAATTAACTTCCGAGAGCTATTTGTCAACTAATAAGAGCGAAAATAGGCTCAACATTCCGAGCTATCAAGTACCGCCCATTGGCAATAACCGTGCCATTTTAAATAACCTAACGTTAGGGTTCCAATATCCAATATTCGACGAGTTTTCATAAGAATGCATTAGGCTTCATTTAAAGAGTCAATGGACTGAAATGGACATCCGAGCCCACCGACTGTGCTCACCTACGTCAAGTCGTAACGCAAGTCGAGGACGAAGCCGAAACAAAAGTCGAAAGTCTGCGATATTAACAAAAGCGACGCATTAGATCTTTTAACTCAAAACTCTGGTAAATACAACATAGTTAGTACATACACAACATACATAGTACGTTAGTACATAGCTTTGTTGTTTATTTCTTTTTTTTTTAACTTTACCCCCACACTAGGATTTTCTCCCGTATCGTGGAGGCAGTTTACAAACACAAATTGCACAAGGACAAACATTCAGACCCGTAACAATTATTTGTATGCCATACAAATACTTGTTCCGTGCAGGATTGGAACTGCATTGATTACATACCTATCATGACATGTGCCAATTAATACTAGATGACAATAAGAGAAAATGTTGACAGTTGTTGTATATACACTAACACCATATATATTAATTTTCCTATAGATATATTATATAATTATTTTAATTAAAAGCTGACATCATAAAATACATGTTATTAATGAATGTTGCACTTATTAATTTTATATTTTGTATGCCTACTGGCGGGACATAGAGAACCTATCTTATAGTTTATTATGTATATATCTGATCAAGATAAGATAAGATCTGTAAAAAAATTATTTGATATGATTTGAATTTTTTTAAAGCGTATGTCTCTAGCTGAACATGTCCCAGACAATAAATAACAACTTAGAAAATATTATTTTTCCAGACGAGCTCGTGCGTCATTCAAATAAATCTGATTGCGCACAGCGTGGTATTAGAATTCTGCATCTGCGTTAGTCCTCACAGAATACTTCAAATCGGAAGGTTATATCAGAACACAGAGTTGTGATTTTATTACATTTGGCTTACAAGATATTACATTCGTATATTGCAAACTATGAAAATTTTCTTGTAATTCCTATATTATCATAGAATACTTTATGGTATACAGGGTAGTATTATTATCTATATATTAATATGTAAAAATCTAAAATCGAAGTACTTTTTAAGTATTTATTATAAAAGGAGAAATAAAACTTATTTCATGCGAAAGGTGCAGCGTCATAGATGTGCACAAAAATGAAAATTTTGTTGTTGCTTTGTTAATATATTCCATTAAGACAGGTAAAATTAAGTGAACATATAACAAACACGTATGATACTTGCAATAAAACACTTTAACCTATTAAATAAAGGCATTCTAATCACGTTATAAAATAATATTGTCCTCCTGAATGTATTTCGATCACGGCGGCCGTCTCAACAGCGACTAGCAGTCTGCCCATGACAGAATCATAGTGCCCGAGTATGTGCGTGAACACAGCAACTCTCTCTATTCCCTCACTCTCATAGTCTGATAGGATAGTAATCCGACACGACCGGAGAAAGATCTGGTGCACGATAAACGGTTTTATGTGTTTTCCAAGGCACGGCGGTGAAACCCTGCCAACTTGCTGACTCCGGGCCACTAAGAATTTCTTGGGAGAATAACCCATTAACCGATTTTGATCTAACCGGGAATTCGAATCCGGGACCGCATGATCAGTAATCGCGTTTACGACCATTAGACCAATTAGCGGTTGAATGAGTTAAAATTCCTTTACCTTCCCTACTCGGAAAAATAAAAAAAATTAAATCAATGTTAAATAAACAAATACTTATCGTTGTTCCCACACAATACTAGTAAATTAATAGCCTAATACTATACTAGTAATTTTAAAGCAGTAAGTAAATATACCTAAGCGTCCGATGTTGAGTGTTTAATCGGCTTATCGATGCAGTGCAACTCCGCTGTGTACATAAAGGGCTAAAAAGCTTATTAATGAAATATATTGCCACTATCATAAAGCTTGTTCTAATAAGGTTACACACAACCAAGCTGCGATGCTATAAACCAAACCAATCAAACGTTATTTAGATACGACTACGGTTCTTACGGCGACACAATTTGAAGGCTATACTCAGGAATATTGACCCAAAGTTACTTCAGCAACGGGTTGTGCGCTGCGGGAAGTGCAGCCCCGTCGCCCTTGTGTAGCAAATCGTAGGCACTCATGCTCCGCGCCTACGGCTTTACCAAAACAAGCTTAGCGGTGGAGCAGACAAGACTAAGTGGCGTCGGGCCGTGCTGATTCGATTTTAGTATTAAATATTTGAGTATAATCTACATTTCTAATATTACGATTATACTAAAAACAAGTGAATGTCTGTAGGTAACTGGAGCGCGGCTTTAAGTAAATCAATTTGGTCCGTTATTACATACATACATACATAAACACTCACGCCTGTCACCCAGAGGGGTAGGCAGAGACTACGGACTTCCATTTGGCACGATCCTGACAGACCTCTCTCGCTTCTTCCACATCCATATACCTACGCATACACGCTCGTCGGTTAAAGGTACTCTTGATTTGGCCCATTTTCAATATATCGCCAATTTGGTCGATAAACTTTCGCCTAGGGCGACCCTTCCCGACTCTGCCGTTCACATCTGCAACATAAATTTTCTTTGTCACTCTTTCCTCATTCATTCTTTCTACATGACCAAACCACCGAAGCATTCCTTTCTTAATCCTGGTCACAACATCATCTTGCAAACCACACTCTTCTCTTATTAAACAATTTCTCACTCTGTCATTCAGATTCATCCCTAACATACTCCTTAATGACCGCATTTCTACAGCATTTATTCTACTCTCGTGCTTCTTCTGCCACACCCAACTTTCACTACCATACATTAAAGTAGGCACTAACACAGCATTGTGAATTGCCATACGTGCCTTTTTGGACACATTCTGACTTTTCACAATAGAGTGTAGAGCCCCATTCACTATATTTCCTGCATTCACTCGTCGTTCTATATCCTTATCATAACTACCATCCCTGCTAAACACACATCCCAAATACACAAACTCATCTACTTGCTCTACCAACTCCCCTTCTATTCTTATTTCACATATCGTTTTACTTTCTTCTCTTTCAAAAACCATAACTTTCGTCTTACTTGCGTTCACTTTCATTCCCTTTTCTTTTAATGTCCTGTTCATTAATGTAACCATCATTTGCAACTCGGCTGCCGACGACGCAAGTATGACTTGATCATCGGCGTACAAAAGGCATTTGACGGTTAACTCACCCATTCTTAACCCGCATTCTTCTACTTTCAAATTTTCCAAACAACTGTCCATAAATAGGTTGAACAGCCACGGGGAAGCCACACAGCCCTGTCTGACACCTTTATGGATGCCAAACCAGTCCGAGTAGGCCCCGTTGATCCTGACACAGGCACAAGAGTCCCTATATAGTGACTTCAATGACTGTATCAAGCCAGCGCTCAACCCAAATGAGTTCAGTGTTTGCCATAACACATCCCTATCCACTCTGTCATAAGCCTTCTCCAAGTCTATGAACGCACAAAAAACTTTTTGGTTCTTGGCCAAAAACTTCTCCGCGATCATGCGCATGGAAAAGACCTGATCCGTACATCCCATTCCCTTTCTAAATCCCGCTTGCACATCCCAAATTTTTCCATCAGTTTCTTTCATAACTGTTTCAATTAGTACCTTAGCATACAGTTTCCCCACAATGCTAAGAAGGCTGATACCACGGTAGTTTTCACAGTCCTGCTGTGATCCTTTTCCTTTATATATTGGTACTATCACGGCTTTGCACCAGTCTCCCGGTACCCGCTTAAGTTCCCAACATAAATTAAACAAGGTGTACAGCAGGTCTGCTACCACTCCTTCTCCAGCCCTTAGCATTTCGAGAGATACTCTATCATAACCGGCTGCCTTACCTGCTTTCATACTTTTCATTGCTTTCATTATTTCATCTATACTTATATCTCTATCTATTTCCTCTTCTTCCGGAATTTCTATTTCATTTAATTCAAACGTTTCATCACTCATAAACACGCTTTCAAAGTATTCCTTCCATCTCCTTAAACTCAAAACTTCGTTATTCAGAATACGGCCATTCTGGTCTCGTATAGCATTCATTCTAGGCTGTTTTGAATGTCCCCTGGTAGTTCTTACGAGTTTCCAAAACATTTTAATGTTTGCCTGGAAGTTATCCGATATTCTTCTATCATTCTTATCCGTTCTTTCTTGCTTTTTCCTTTCAACTACTTCTTTTACTCTCTTATTTAGGTGTCTAAAGACTGCCTTTTTCTTTTCAATATCACCATTCATACTGCTAGAATTACTAGCCTTGGTTGCTAGTTTATTGTACGAGACAAATTAAACTTGGGCTCGTTTATTATAAAGCCGGCGCCCATCGTATAACGAATCTGTGTAAATCTTAAATCCAATTACGTAAGGCAGTAAAATTTAAAATGAGTTATTTTTTTAATTTATTTAACATATTTTTTATATAGAATAAGGGTGACAAACGAACATACAGTCCTCCTGATGGTAATGCTGAGGCCCATTGACGTCTATATTTATATCCTCAATCAAGAAGCAAAATGCAGATGTGTTTTCAACCCTGAGGACTGTGATATGGAATGCCTCATTTCCAGTAAAAAGGTCCTCTGGATCTCTACACTCACTACTATACACGATATACGAAACACATCAGCATTAAACTACTAATTCACGCTGGTATTCTGTGTGAGCGTGGTCCTACCCAGGTCGAGCTAACCCAAACGTTTTGTAACTAAAATATAGCTGATCTACCTCTACCACGTACAACATACAAGCATTACAATGTATGCACATGTAGTGAAAGCATTTAAAACTATTGAGGTTTATACTTGGGCTCTCGAGAGTTCACAATTTTATAAGATACTATGAACACGCGTTGGCTTCGCCTGCGTGGGATCTATTAATGATTCAAATTTTATCAATATTTTGATTTAAAAAAGTACTCCACATTTATCCTATGAATTTAGCCTAGATTACTCCTAGCGTTGCTATTTATCTGTTCTGAAGTTTTATCATAATTAGTCCAGCCATTCCGAAGATTAGCCCGGACAGACAGACAAATAGACAGACAATGCAATTTTGTTTATTTATGTATATATTTAAACATATAAATATAGTATAATATTGTATAGCAAGTTTTACATGAAGAGAAAAACATGGAAAGTATTATAACGTATTACGTTTAAGATATTATTCATGGAAGGATTTTTTCATATTTTATCGCGTTTAGTTTACATAATTGTAACAAAGTCGAAAGAAGAGAGTACATTCTCCAGAATACAGAGAAGTTCTCAGACATTGCTTCACATCTGGTTGTCTTCTGTGAAATGAAGAGATTTGTAACACTCATTTTTAATTATTATTAAAAGTCCTAATATTAGCAATGATTAAAAATCGTCGAGAATGGTAAAATGTTTTAAGGAGATAGCAGCATTGCGGAACGCCATTCTAGCGTTTGGCGATAAAAACAGAGTAGATTTGATACGGATGTATGAAACAGACTACTTCATTAAATGCTAAAAAAAGCAGATATCAAAAGTATTTTGTTGTAAAAGAATGAAAGTTTGACTATTGTGATAAAGACTTTTGTATAATAAGCGATTCTATTATTTGCATTCCAAGTCACGTGTATTATAATTTCTTTACGCTTTGATTATAAGTAAGTTGATAGTGTGGCAATATGCCAGATTAGTAGATTCGCTACAATTTGAAATTATCGAGCTCTATAAAAATATAATTCACAAGCAGCAGTGTGTACAAATCCTCTAAATTCTCTCAAATCATCGCAAAAGAAAACAGTTTCCTATTATAGACGTTTTGTCGTCTCATCCCATTGTAAGTTTAAAGGAATAGAGAGTGCACCTGTGCTTGCACACACCCTCGTACTTTAATCCTGCCCTGCGTAGACTGCTAGTCTTATTTGAGAATAGCCGCCGTGACCGGAATTCGACCTGCAGCACTCAATATAATTATTTAACATACAAATAAATACGCTATATTAATTTTTCGTTGTCAATAAAATAGCATTAGATAATATAAACGGCGCATGGCTACAGTATTTTCAAGTAGTCTTTCGTTTTATTTTAAAGACTACCTGTGCGTTGCGGACTCACCCGCTTATGTCACGCGTCTGAACCGCGCGAAGAGGCGTTGGCTTTTCATGGGCGACTAGGCTTATGCGTCTTTCGCGAGTCGTACGACTGTTGAATTACTTTTATTTTTCATTATCTCTTAATGTATGCTTTCTAATAACATGTTATACATAGCAAAGTTCATCTTCATATAATTGTCTTACCATGCCTAATAACAATGCTCATAAATCAGATTTTAACATTCAATATTTTTTGTCACAAAATACCTCATTGTGGTATTGCGAACTTAAATTATATGGAAAAAAACCTTTTTTGTAGAACATTTTATTTACGTATCACTGATCATTACGCCAGCGCACTCGGATAGAACAGTTCGGTAGCGCTTTTTTTCCGAATTGGTTAACAAAAATTTATATTTAATATTGCTCATGAATTTGGCTATCATATAAAAAACTTTTTTTTTTAAATCGGACTGGTAGTTTCAGAGATTATATTTAAACTAACCAAAAAAAAACAAAAAAAAAAGCTCTTCCGCTTTATTATATTTATATCATGACATAAAAGATATTATAATGCAAAAATATATGCTTATAAGACTTCCATTTCAGATATTATACGGATTAAACACCATTTTGTATTCAACAGAATTGGATAAAGATTTTGATCTGTACTGTGTATAAATCGTTTTATTGCGTATTATTTTAAAAACGTGACAAAAAATGTATCCCTATTATTTACCTTTTTTAGAAATGAAGGTAACACATTAAAATATCTTTCTATATAAAATTTCGGTGAACATATTATGTTCGTAACTCTTCTTCATCAATACGGCTTGACCGATTTTGATGAAATTTTTAAAGATTCTTAGCTTTAATTGGATCTGGTACGGTACGGTGCGGTTGTACGTTGGTGGTAGGTGGCGCTGTGTCGAGATCCAGAAATTATGTGTATAAGCTGCGGCAGACCGCTAGTAATACACATAATAAAGTCAACATATGCGATCGAAACCTATTCGGTTCACACAAAACTCAGGTTCCTCGTATAACTAGAATTTGAAATCATTATCGTAGGTAATCAAAAATTTGTTTCTTTTTTAAATATAGAATAAGGGTGACAAACGAGCACACAATCTACCTGCCAGTGAGTGGATGCTGTGGCTAGTAGACATCAAGATTTATCCTCAATTAAGAATGAAAATACAGATGCGTTGCCACCCCTGTGGACTGAGATGGAATGTCTTGTTTTCAGTAATAAGTGTATCCGATTCTCTACACTAATCGTACGAAACACAGCAGCATTAAGCTTCTATTTTACGTTACTGAGAGCGTGGTATATTTTTCATTGGGGGGTATATTGCCATAGTTGCCACGTTTGGCGAGCGGGTTGTCAACCGCAATTTTTTTTTATTGGGATATTGTTGTTATCAGGAAGATGCTGCTGCCCATCTCCTGCCTGTTTCCCACTGTCACCTTTTACGACACCCACGGGAAGTAGTGGATATCCTTAACCGCCACTACACGGCACGAAGATATTCCGGACATCAGTCTGAGCGAGATTAGAATGGCTCTCCAGCACCTTAAAAACGGCAAGCCCCCGGGCGAGGGTGGAATTACAGCAGAGCTTCTGAAAGCGGGTGGAAAACCGGTACATGAAGTCCTTCAGAAGCTGTTTAATTCCGTCCTCTATGGTGGCACTACACCGGAGGCGTGGAGCAGAAGTGCGGTGGTCTTGTTCTTCAAGAAAGGCGATAACGCTCTCTTGAAGAACTACAGACCGATTTCCCTTCTGAGCCACGTCTACATACTGTTTTCTAGAGTCATTACGAATCGTCTCGAACGCAGACTCGACGACTTCTAGCCTCCCGAACAAGCCGGTTTCCGAAAAGGCTTTAGTACCATGGACCACATACACACCCTTCGGCAAATTGTACAGAAGACAGAAGAGTACAATCGAAGAACCGACAACAGATGGGGAAGAAAGGTTTTCGAGTGGCAGCCTCGTACCGGTAGCCGAAGTGTAGGGCGTCCCCCCACTAGACGGAGTGACGACCTGGTAAGACATGCAGGAAGTCGATGAAATGCAGGTGGCTCAGGACCGTGTTTTATGGCATTACTTGGGGGAGGCCTATGTTCAGCAGTGGACTTATGAAGGGCTGTAATGATGATGATGATGATGGGAGTGTGGTCCCACTCCGGTCGTTTCGATCCGCTTAAGCTGTAGCATGGCTCTACCACGTAGAATCAGGTAAGGTAATCGTAATTTTGTGTAATAAATTAATGTTAGTTTTGATATGAATTCGATTTTCTGCCGACTTCCAAAAAGGAGACGGTACTCAATTCGACGCGTATGTTTTTTTTAAAATGTGTTACCTCATAACTTTTCACTGGGTGGACCGATTTCGATGTTTTTTTTTTATATGAAAGCTGATACTTCTCGTGTGGTGCCATATGAATTTGATTAAGGTCAGACCAATAGTTTTTGAGTTATTTGAGTTATTCTTAATAACTTATATTGAAGTCGGCTGTATAAAATTTTTAATTTTAAATTATTTACTAAAATTTTAAAAAAACAAAGATACACTCACGCCTGGCAGCCAGAGAGGTCGGCAGAGACTACGGACTTCCAGATGACCCGATCCTGACTTACCTTTTTCGCCTCCTGTATATACATATATCTACGCTTACATACTTGTCGGTTAAGAGTACTCATAATTTGGCTCATATTCATTATAGCGCCAGTTTGGTCGATAAATTTCATTTTCTTAGTGTCTGAGTCGCACCAAAAGCTGTTGTTGTGCTGTTAAGTTACCCACACGATACAAGTGAAAACCGTTGTGTAAATGTAACATTTTTAAAAAGAAAACAAACAATAACTATATCTAAAAAGCTATATCTAAAAAATCGTTTTACTTTTGTTCATTCTCCAGACGTACAATGTAGGTCAAATACTAGAACATTGTTAAGATTTCCGTCTTTCAATACCATGCTTTATTCTCATTCTTTTTCTGTTAACGCAGTACGGTTGTGGAATTCACTTCCCTTTAGGATTCGTGATGCTAAATCGGTGTCTATATTTAAAAGACTTGTTAAAGAGCACTATCATTCTCTCCATAATTATTAAATCGTAATGTGTTGGTATGCATATAAGTAACATTAAAAATATATATTGAATTATATATATTTATTTATAATATATATAATATTTATTTATATATGTATATAAGTATATATGTTTGTATATATTTGTATAGTATATGTATATTTATGCAAGTGCACACTTTGACTACTTCTATTTCCTTCAACTATCCTTCAATAGGCCTGCTGGAAGAAATTTCATTATGGAATAAGCAGTGCCTTTGTACATAATTATGTTTTTACCATTTTTCTATCGAATTATGTGTGTACATAAACTGTTAAATAAATAAATAAATAAATAAATAACCTAAAAAAAAGCAAGAAATCCTCGTGCATTACTAGTTGCAGTACGTGAGCCACTAAGAGCTGCACGCGACCGCAAATCATACGGATTTCACCGCAAACGGCGAAGCATGCCGGTGTTACGAAGATGACAATGCCTAATGCTGTAGTATGTATATTTTTGTAATACTTTCGAAAAGTGTGTAGGTACTTGTTGAGAAACTATTTAACTGTAACTGAGCCCCAAAGTAAATGTTGCAGGTGGCTCGGGAACGTGTTTTGTGGCACTTTTTATGGGAAGCATGTGTTTAGAAGTACCATATGGTAACGGAATAAGAAAATATATCACCACATTTCGTCTCGTTTAGGTGATATTAGTCGACTATAGGAAAAGCAAGTAAACAGACATCTGAAATTCGACATTCTATGACCTTATATATCCTTCTTATAAGTCTTCTGTTAAGTCCAGTATTGTTTGCTGTTAAAGAAGGGTATTAATAAGTCTGATAAAGAAAATATATCACCTTTTCGCATATTATAAGTTTTTTATTACTATTCTTATATGTTCAGTTGCTTGGGATATTAAATTGCAAACACGTAGGCTTCTTTTAATAGAACAAAGGTGACAAACGTGCACATGGGCAACCTAATAGTAAGTGGATGCTGTGGCTTATAGACATCTATCTTCAATTAATTATCAAAATGCAGATGTATTGCCAACCTTGAAAATTAACATTTTTTATTTATTTAATCATTTTCAGAGATAAGGGTCTCCGGTTCTTTACACTCACCATACGATGCACAGCAGTATTAAGTTTCTATTTCACGCCGGTACTCGTATTCCATGTGAGTGTGGTCTTTTCCCGATCGAGCCAACCCATTCGTGCTACGACCACAATATAGCTGCAGCATTGCTCTACCGCGAATTATTTTCATAATATTTTATACAACCATTCGTACAATAATAAAAAAAACTAACAGATAGCCGCAAGCTCTAATCGATCATGTAACTGGGAAACCTATAAAATACAACGACACACGCCTCAAAATGCACGGACCACGGCAATCTCGCTCACACACACTCCCAGTTGATTTTTCGACCATTATTTGTGATGCTTACCATTCGGGGCAACTGTTTTGAACGAAAATCACAGAGCATTCTGTGTGACGTCTTACATAATTTTACGTATTATAATGCCTGTCGAACGCAGACGTACCCCAATCTCAACAACCTCAACAAAATACCTCAATGTTTTCGAAACTTGAAATTCAGCAACTAAGTAGAAGTTTCGAGAACATTCAAATGTTGTTTTATAACAAATTATGTTAGGAAACTTTATTAGTCGGATGTTATGAGCTCACCGACGTTTTATGAAAAGAGAAATTTTAGACGAAGTTTTACTATAAATACAATATAATGTGAAAATACGCCTAACTCATATTAAAGACCTAATTTTATTTTCAACATCTAGGGTGGGCGACATGTGCGACGTTTTAAAATTTTCCATTAAGGGTGTTTGACTATATATTTATATAAAACAATTTGTGTGGCTTCGCACGGCTGATTTCTGGATCACAAACACAGCGCCACCTACCGGGTCAAATTGTGAATCTTAACGATCCAGGGGCCTATTTAAACACACAAAGAATTTCATCTTATTCGGTCCAGCCATTTTTGAATTTTTGCGAGACCAACGGGTTTAGGGTTGGTTGTCTATATCAAAAAGAAAAACGGAGCCCTTATAGGATCACGTTAATATCAGTCCGCCTGCAGGTCCGTCTGTTAAGACACTTTTACTCAGAACCGGGTATAATATCTGTTGAAATTAATAACAAAGTGCTAGTATTTAAAAAAAAGCTTCTAAGTACTAGCAATCAAAAGATACGGCCATTTTATGTCACTCGCAAACCCACTCATCAAAACCTATAGGGTACTTCCCGTTGACCTAAAATGGAATTTGGCAAGTAACTAAATCTTATAGCACAACTAGATAAAAAAACCTGAAAATTGTTAATTTGAAGTTATCTATACACACACAAAAATTAATAAAATTGAACTGTCTGCAATAAAAACACAACATTTTGTACTTTACAAAGTTTCTACACAAACACCCACGCCTGTTACCCAGAGGGGTAGGTAGAGACTGCGGACTTCCATTTGGCGCGATCCTGACACACCTCTCTCGCCTCCTTTACATCCATATATTTACGCATACACGCTCGTCGATTAAGGGTACTCCTAATCTGGCCCATTTTCAATGTATCGCCGATGTGGTCGATAAATCTTCGTCTAGGGCGTCCCTTCCCGACTCTGAGGTTCACTTCTGAAACATAGATTTGCGTTGTCACTCTTTCCTCGTTGCTGTCATTCTTTCTACATGAGAAATGTATAAAATACTTAATTATTATCATATTAAAAATATTTATATCATGTGTTTAATTCTTGCTACTGAGTTGTTAAATATTATTTAAACACGTGGAATGTGTGTGAAAAGCAGCTCTGTGGTCCGTTACAGCATTATGCTGAACTAGGAACATTTCATTAGACACCCCTGTCATTTGGCTAGATTAATACCAAGCCCCGTCGTCGGTACTTTCCTAAATACTTTTGCTTTACAAGTTTATAGAAATAATACGTCCTATCATAATCCTCTAAAAATAATATGTCGCCTCTATATTGCCTTATTGATTAATATTAGCAAGAATATCAAAATTTTTAATAACAAATAAAACAATTTCAAAAAATCTGTTTTAGATTTACTTTGTAAATAAAGCATTCAAGGCTTACCGAGCACAGTCACCAAGGGACACCTAAGACGCAAGTTTATTGACCAAATCGGCTATATTTAAAAAATTGGGCCAAATTAAGAGGATCTTTGACCCGAGTTGTATGCGTAGGTGTATGATAGATATGAAGGTGGCGAAAGAGGAATGTCAGGATCGTGCCCATTAGAAGTCCGTAGTCTCTGCTTACCCCTCTGAGTGAAACGCGTGAGTGTGTGTGTATGTGAAGTCTGCCGCATTAGAGTGAGCTTGGTATCCTAATTGTTCAATAACTCTATTATAAATGAAATAATGCCCGTCCCCAACAAAGGTACGTATGAAGACCGTGATTATACTTTTCTATAACTTAACACATACGGGTGCATACGAGTATATTAAGTAAAATTGACGTAGCTAACTACTTGAGGAAAATCTATGGACAATTCTAACCTATAATATTACGTGTACAAATGTTCGGTCTTTAAGAACTCAAAACTTATTACATATTATGCGAGGGTTATAAGGTCATCCGGTTAATATGGTCACTTTTTTATAACTCAAAAACTAAAGCATCGTTGGCATGGATGGCTCTGTGATACGATAGCTCTTCATCAGTCAGTCAAATAATAAAGGGTCAAAAGCGCGCTACTTTATCGACGCCATTTTTGACAGCTCACATTATAGCAAATATTTTAGTAGATTTTAGTATAGTGTAGTGCACTTAGTTCTCTTTAAGTTGATTTTTCATAGTGTTCTCAATTATTGCCACAGCTTGGTTGCTATTTTTTTTTCTTTATATATTAATTAGTGTATAAGACTTTTTGTTTCTGTCTCTGTCCTCCTCATAGTTTTCGTTTTATAGGGCAGCATGGTTTTAGAGATTTGTCGAACTGTAAGATGATCTAATTTAGCAGCTGGAATTAATATGAAAAATTCCTCAGAGCACCAGCATAGAGAACGCAAAAAAATGCAATATCCTTTCGTAAAGTCAATGGATCAAGCCAATCAGAAATAATTCAATCATCGACAATTCGACCCACACTCCGTTGAATTTACTTAAATATAATTAATGTTATTAATTATTTGCATATATTTGATATAAATATAGGTATTCACGGTTAGATCAAAAGTCATGTGGAACTTTTAAATAGGACTTGCATAAATTATTGATAATCTATTATGAAAATATTCGATTATCAACATCATTAATTGAATTTGGTCAAAAGCAGGGGTGTCCTAGCTCAAATATGAAAGCAGAATTCCATGTAATGCCGAACTGAACCGACATGATATACCAGCTCAATCTACTGAGAACACCATGCTTTTTATGCTACGACCACACTACCAAGATATGGCAATAATTGAAACAACACCTAGGTGTAGCCACAATTTATGGCCATCATTTTAAGAGCCTCTGGCCACCTGCACTCACCAAGCGAAACGCAGAGGTAAACCTCTACTTCATGCTGGTTTTCTGTGAGGTCGTGGTACCACCCCGGTTCGAGCCGGCCCATCCGTGCGACAGCAAAAGCTGCCACGTGGCTCTACCACTGTTAAAATATAATAATGTTAAAAAAATGGATTTTTATGTTTATCTAATTAACTATATGAGTTATACAAAGTTTGGATAAAATTTGTTTGTTATGCAATTTTCCGAAAAGGATTATCAGCCTTTATATTTTCTGCCGACTTCCAAAAAGGAGACGGTACTCAATTCGACAGTATGTTTTTTTTATGTGTGTTACCTCATAACTTTGTACTGGGTGAACCGATTTCGATGATCCTTTTTTTTATATGGAAGCTGATATAGTTCTTGTGTGGTCTCATATGAATTTGATCAAGGTCAGACCAATAGTTTTTGAGTTATTCTTAAATAACTTACATTGAAGTCGCCTGTACAAAATTTTTAATTTTAAATTATGTCTTTAAGTTTTGATGAGTTTTTATATGTTTTTCTACTTCAACATCTTTTGACAACAAAACTATAAGTGGGACAAGGTGATATGACATTTTCTACGAAACAAAAGATGTAAATTTTTTAGTCTAAACGTTTTCCAATAATGCGCATAGCTTACGAGATAGTAACAAAAACTCAGTTTTAAGCCGTTTTTCGATAAATGAACTACTCGTACACTTTACACGAAGTGGCGCGGCTTGTGTTATTCGTACATAAAAATATTTTTTGGCGATCACAAACTTTTCAATTTGTTAGAGCGATGTTCGGTGCTCATAGGTAAGGTGACCTATGATTCCGGGATGAACTATCTACATACATAATAGTTTTTATACGGAACCCGGGTGTGAGTGACACTCGCACTTGTCCGGTTTTATGTTACATTTAGTTCCTCGTTCCATTGAATTTTATACGGGTACAGGCCCAAGACCAGATGCAAAATTTGACATATTGAGGATTACCAAAGGCAAAGTTCTTAGCAAAGTCGAAGCACACTTTGATCCTTTTGGACCAAAAATTAATATTCAAAAACTGAAGATTGCCGGGCTAACTATGACATCGGGACGTCAAACACCTTAGTCCCAACCGTGACCATGGATGTTCTAAAGCACCCGAATCGTCTGGAATTAAAAAGTTAAATTAAACGCGATAAAATTCGTAAAAATTTGTGTCATTTAATGTGTCGTCTTCGCGTAAATATAAGAAACCATTATAGTTGTCACGCTTGGCAGGCGGATTTTCAATCGCAGTCTTTATCTTTAGTTGTTATTAGAAAGACTCTGCTGCCCAGGTCTTGGTTTGTTTCCCCCTGTCACCTGTTACGCCACCCACGGGAAGATATTATTGGGTAGAAGATATTCCCACACCGCCACTACACGGTCAAAATGAGTTACTTTTGAATGAAATTATTTATTTTTTATTACCAGTATTAAATTTACGTCATTGCCTTCATTGAAGTCACATAGAGATACACCTTTACTTATAATGTCTTTGCTACCTTTTGAGCATTTGTCATACGCAGTGAAAAACTCTTAAGCTTTTCACTAATCTTTATATTTTTGAAAACAACTTTGGTTTTCGAGGAATACCAGCATAAATTATTAATTTAATTTAAAATTATGTGCACAGCAAACTGGAAAATCAATTTGCTCGTATTCGTTGAATGCTTGACGACACGAAGCGCATAACGTGGAACGCCGGTTTTGCTTAAGCTTCAATCAGGTGGGATTCTATGCTTATTATAGTATTCTATTTATAAAGGAGAAGGAGACATCTCTATACATTTTTGGGCCCAGATGTTAACAAGATGAAAGTCAGACCATTTCAAAGCTTATATATAAACAATTGATACCTGAAAATCTGGCTAGATTTGTCAATCTAGGAGCTGAGTTATTGAAGAATAAAAAAAGTGATTTATGTATTACCTACACTGTAACAGGCGATTTTTCACTGTAATAACACTGTAACAGGTTATTTTTCACTATAATTACTAAAATATATAAAAGCCGGATCAGTATAAAATCACCAAAGAAAAGCTGTGGTTATGTAGGAAACAAAATAGTGAAACGATTAACGAAACTTAAAACAACAACAACTAATTGAAATGAATATTAGAAATATCGATCTGAGATCGATTACTTAAATTATTGTTGTTACTGTTATTTGTTGGCATGTTGATACTTTGTATTTTTTCATATTATTTTGTAGATATGTTTTTTTATCTGCCTAGTTAACATAGATAAATAATTAAAAATATATATTAAAATGCTGGATTTAATCGAGAATCGATTATATTGCACTCGTTTCAAATCAAATGGAAAATTGGTCTTTTTCTTTTTTAAGTGAATAGTTCTGACGTTTGAACTGTCAAAACAAACTAATAAAAATTACTATTGGTACCTAGGTAGTGTACAGAAAAGAGAAGTTCACTAGTGTATGCTTTATGGTAATCGATTTATTTCCATAAAATGTTTATTTATTTTTTCCTTATGCGAATAATAATATACTTTATTTCCAAATGAATATATCATATCAATATATCAGCTTTATCATTTAATTTTTTTGGATCCGAATAAATATAAAATCGATTGCATCAATACAATCGATTTTCTAACTTATTTATTATTTTATTGCTTTTTTTTTTGAAATCTAAATTGTAAAATGAGCTAGTTTTTTTGTATTTAACTTTAGAAAAATATAGCCAATTTTTTAAAGTATAAACCAATTAGTTAACTTCAGGCCCAAAAATCCCATTCTCCTTTATTGTAGAATTATAATAAAAATGATTTTCAAAACAGTTATTATAAATATATGTAAAACAGTTTATATGTGTGTTACTAACCTATATTACCTATAGATTATGATATGAATTTTATTTTTGAGGGGGTATTTATATACTATTCTCATCTGGATTGGATGTAAATGAAATGAAATATATGTTAAATTATATTATAACACACATAAATATAGTAAAATAAACAAATACCCAACCAGAATCATGGTGG
Source organism: Parnassius glacialis (assembly GCA_033319125.1). Lineage (NCBI taxonomy): Eukaryota > Metazoa > Arthropoda > Insecta > Lepidoptera > Papilionidae > Parnassius > Parnassius glacialis. The sequence continues at coordinate 39,045,289 of JAVANC010000018.1, forward strand.
AATATATTAACATTCCACTATAGAAAGTATCTATTGACACTCCTTATCATAAAAAATATCATCTCGAACAACAGCCTAAATCTCTTACATCTTGACTAACAAATAAAACTAAATAATCTAAAACAACGGATGGCCTTTACTATTGAACCGAATTCCAAATTTAGATAGTAATAAATTAGTTACATAGATAAAACTTTATTGTACGCAAAAAAATAAAAATATGAACAAAAAAAAATAGAAAAAAGTATTGTGGTACAACGGACGGTCTCATCATACATTGTATACTACTTATTCAAAATAATTGTGAGCGTGTAGTGGCGGAGTGAGAATATCCACTACCACATATCATCTCGTGTGTGCCATAATAGGCGACATACAGAAACAAATCAGGAGATGGAGGAGATGGGCAGTAGTGTCTTCCCAATAACGACTTAAAATAAAAAACTCCGGTTGCCAACCGGCTTGCCAAGCGTGGCAACTATGCCAAGCACCCCCCCCCCCCCTATGAGGCGATATGATGGGTAGGCCTCCAATGTTTAGCAGTGAACTATAACTGGCTGTAACGTTTAACGCTTAAAATAATATAATTTAAAATAAAAAAATTTATGCAACCGACGTCAATATAAATTATTAAGAATAACTCGAAAACTATTGGTCAGACTTTAATCAAATTTATATGGGACTACGTGTGAAGCAGGAGCATTCAAATAAAAAATAATCATCGAAATCTATTCACCCAGTAAAAAGTTATGAGGTAATCACACATTAAAAACAAACATACAGTCGAATTGAGTACCGTCATATCTATACAAATAAATAAAATTGAAGTGTCTGTTTGTAATTTCAAAATTACAGCTTTTTACTAAATGCATATGAAAGTATATACGGTACTAATAACAAAAATACAATTTTAAACTTATTGACTGTCTGTCTGTCTGTCTGTCCGTCTGTCTGTCTGTTTGTTCCGGCTAATCTCCGAAACGGCTGGACCAAATTTGACGGCATTTTCACTGGCAGATAGCTGATGTCACAACAAGTAACTTAGGCTACTTTTATTTTAGAAAAAGAATTAGGGTTCCGCGCACAAATATTAAAACCCCAAATAACACGTGGGCGAAGTCGCGGGAACAGCTAGTTATATAATAAAACACAGAAATAATATTAAATTACAAACATCTGAATGAGGGTTGATAATTTCCTGCTCACCAGATGTCGCTAGTGGACACTGAAGTAAAGCTTTTTGTTACACAGTGTAATTTAATTAAGAAATTGTTTTTTAATAAAAGTTTATCGGTTTCTAGAGTATTAAATTAATACACAAAACAATACTCAGTGGTTTGCTCTTTAACTTTTTTGTACATTTTTGTCTTTTATGAATATCTGTGGTTTGGTTTATTTATTTTTAATCTTATTAATATAAAATATAGCTAATAGTACAGAAAGAGATAACTTTTACATTTTCCGAACAAATTTACTTCCCCGCCATGGAGTATAGTACCACAGTCTATAAATATACTATGATAGTACTCCATGTTCCCCGCTATGAAATCTGTCAAATATTTTATCACTTTCTACTGGCGCCGCCCTGGTGGCAGAAAAAATCGTGGATGTCCTTATTAACAACTTTGGCAACTCAACCGATCTTCGCTCCGAGAAAGTTTCTTTAAAGATAAAACATATTGAATTTCATAAAGGGGATATTAATTTCAACGAGTACCGATATTAAAGCAAATGTACCTCTAGGTTATTCCATAATATAAAAGGCCCTCTTGGTAGGGTGTGTGGGTTTGAAAACGTTACCTCTCACAGCAATGCGGTAAGTATAGAAAATTATAAGCAGTGATGATTTTGAAATCGTTCCGAGGTTGTTAATTTATATGCCCTATTTTGTTATTCAGAGCCCTAACAATTTTTTTTTATGTATATTCTTTTTTTCCCCACTCCTGAGCCATTGGAGCACAAATCTTATTATAATTATTACCTACACATACATGCTCGTCGGTCAATATGGCCTATCTTCAATAATCCCCAATTTGGTCGATATACTTCCCTAGGGTGTCCCTTGCCGACTTTGCCACTACTTCTGCTACATAAATTTGCTTTATCACATACTTATTCGTTTATATTATTTGTTTTCTTTTTGTATGATTGTTATGCACTATAATTTAAGCAGTTAACGAGATTTCATCATCATCATCATCATTACAGCCCTTCACAAGACCACTGCTGAACATAAGCCTCCCCCAATGAATGCCACAATGCACGGTCCTGAGCCACCTGCATCCATCGACTTCCTGCTTATCTTACCAGGTCGTCACTCCATCTAGTTGGAGGACGCCCTACACTTCGTCCGCCAGTACGAGACCGCCATTCGAGAACCTTTTTTCCCCATCGGTTGCCGGTTCTTCGAGCTATATGGCCGGCCCATTGCCACTTCAGCTTACTGATCCGTTGGCCTATATCGGTCACACTGGTTCTACTGCGGATATCCTAATTTCTAAGTTTATCACTCAGAGAAACTCCGAGCATAGCCCTCTCCATAGCACGCTGAGTGACCCTGAGCTTCCTCATCAGATTTAATTAAATAATTTATTTAAGGGGTTTAAATTATATCCGGCTGTGAAACCGGCCAGGTGGATATCATTCGGGAACCGGAGACCCTCTTTTACTGGTAATGAGATATATGTATTTACGAGATAATATATAGATAAGTGTAGGTGCATATGAGCCAAAGTATCCATTTACCATCAGGTGGACTGTGTGCTCGTTTGTTACTCCTATTTTATAATTAGTTTATATTAGAACAGTATATACCATAGCGCCTCAGACAATCACAAAGCTACCATTTTTATAATAAGCAAACCAGTTACTTCCGTATTGAACATCAGAAACGAGGGACAATATGATATTGATTAGGAGAAAATTGCATTAAATTCATTAACGCGTCATTGTAAAATGTTCAGAGTATCGCGCTAGAAGGGAACGTCTAACTACATTTCCAGCCTATTCAAATAAATAACGTTCTAAAAATAACGTTATTGCAACAGAGCACGGTTAAATTTCACATGGAGCAATAGACTGCAAATTCAGGCTCATTTTATCTTAAGGTGCAGCTGCCAGCGCCGATTGAACTTAATGTATTTTATAGATTTCATTTATTCACGAATTTAACACGAACACTGGTACTCTGTGAAAGTTCGTCTAAAAATTAATAAAATTGTAATATGTTATCTGACCAACGAAGCAGTAAAGTTTATAAGGGGGTGTAATTTAATATATTATCTTGTTAAATGTTCCACACAAATTAACACCATCCACACGCAAAACATTAATTTAATTAATACCTAAAATTAAAAGTCAAAACAATTACCCTTAAGACAATTTTTATGGTCTGGAAAGTAACTTTCCAGATATCAGTCCGATTCCTTTGAAAAATTTTATACTCCAGTATTATAGTACAGTAGTATATTTTGAAGTAAATTTCTGAAGGGGTTAATGAGCGAGTAGTCCACCGCGTTACTCCAGTGAGTGTTGGCGGACTTCACATGTCTTCGAAATATCATATTCCTCAGACATGCAGGTTTCCTCATGATATTTGCCTTCACAACTTAGCACGTGATAAATCATCACTTGAAACAATTTAATTGGTGCCGGCAAGGATCGAACCGAGGCAAGTGTTTAGCCCCTGAGCTTCTTATTTTACTCTCATTAATTTCCGCGCCTGACGTTGCCAAGTAGTCGATTGTTTGCCTGGCGGCGTGCGACGAGGCGTTGTCGTGGTGAAGGAGGATCCTACTGCGAGGTCGTTTCTCCCGAACTTGTTTCAAGTCAAGTGGCAAACAATTACTAGTGTACCACTCTGTAGTAACTGTTTTTCGATCCTCTAAAACAATGGTTGCGTAATGACTTGTCCTTCCGAAGAACGAGGCCACCATCTCTTTTCCCACACTTCAACCTCTCTTGACTTTAGTTGTCAACTCGTCGGAAGGAAACACCCAGACAGCAGACTGTCTGTTAGTTTCAGGATCATAATAATAAATCCAACTTTCGTCACTCATAAGTATGTCGAACACAGCATTTGAGTCACCTCCGTTAAATCTTTGAACCATTTTACGACACCAATCAACACGAAAGTTTTTAGGCTTCTGTCAAATTATGAGGCATCCACCGGGCACAAAACTTCCTGACCGCTAAATGTTCATGGAGAAATTTGTGCACTTGACTCATACCGATGCCTAAGCTTGTCCGAATCTGCTGATAAGTCACTCTTTTATCAGTCTCTATCATACCCCGCGTATTTTCTCGCGTTAAATTCATGCTGACGTGACACAGACAATTTTCAATTTGCCGCTAAATCGTGAACAAATGACAAATTAATAAAATACATATACAATAATATTGGCAAAGAGTTCCATTTTCAAAATTTGAGCTTATTTTTTTATTATATCATTTACAAATGGCCAGTACTAAAAACTTTCAGTGTCACCCTTAAAATGAATATAAAGGGCCACTGTTCATCTAAAAGTATTTCACTTCAGTTGCTCAATATTTTGTAGATAATGTTTAATCAACCATAACTATCAGCGTAGTGCTTTAAAACTACTCCATAAACTACCAAGCATACTTGTGGTTGAATTTGAAACTCGTGAAAGAATTTGAAACTGTTAAAATATTAAAATTATATTGTACAGGTTTTATGAGTTATATGTCTCTGCATTCTAGATAAAATAAATCTAGTTCTTCTGTTTATGTAATTGCCGCCTTATTTTATTATTATTTTTTTATTTTACATTAAGCTCAGTCAGTACGCTTTATCACCTGGTGGAAAGTGGAATAGTAGTCAAGCTCTAGCTTAGAACGATTTGAAAGAACTTGTACAAGTGTTGTTGTGGAGAAGTAACATACGGTAGTAATTGACATATTATTATCTCGAATTTGGTTCCGTTGTCGTCAAGCTTGTCTATTATCGTTTACAATTCCTGACAGTATACGGCTCGGTTTTGCAGTGGCTGAGCGTTTACCTGATTACCATTGCAGGGGCGCAGGTTCGAAGCCCGGACCGAACAAGTGTTTGTATGGTCTACAAAGAATTGTTCCGGATTTTGTCGCTTGTCCATGTATAATTTATGTATATAAAACACCTACACAATACCTAGTGTGACTTATCTTGTAGAGATATTCTATTAAATTAATAGAATATCCCTTTTTTTTTGCGGATGGAAAATCATCAAATGACGCCTTTCGCTCTGGGTGGAGCGGAAGGGAGTGTCAGACTTTTACTGACTAAAAACCATCCGTGTTCCTTCAGTGCCCTTACGTTCCGGAGCCGCGGTATCTCTTTCGAACAGCCCGCAGCCCCGGCAGGCGTCGGCCCTTGCGGGCCCTTTCACGATGCTGACAGCTCTTTGAGGCGCGCGTAGAACAAAACGCGCCGTCGACACGGCCTGTCGTCGTTAGACGGACGGACGGCGAGCTACCCATTGCTCGCCATCCACAGGCCCGCGCCTACGGTGGCCGAGGGCCACGACGTAGCCCCCGATGCCCGGGGCGTCTCCCGCGGCGGCCAGGAAGGAAAGCTGCTGCACTCTCCTTCTCCCGCTCCGCCACCTCCTTCGCTAGCATCACTGCTTCGCAGAAGGTGGTGACGGCATCCCATTCCGTCTCGCTCCGGACCATGGCTTCGACCAGGGCCGGACGCGAGAGGTCGCCGCCGCCTATCGCCGCTACGAGGACACGGCGGTGCTCCGCCCAAGCAGGGCACACCTCCACGGTGTGCTCCACCGTGTCCTCCGGTCGATCCTCGCAGTGGGAGCACCCGGGCGTTTCCTCCCGCCCGATTCGGTGCAGGAACCTCCCGAACACACCGTGTCCGGTGAGGACCTGCGTCAGGCGGAAGGTGAGGACGCCGTGGCGTCTCTCAAGCCACTCCTCAAAGAGGGGTCTTATCGCCGCTATAGTGGCGTGCCCAGCACGGGGTTGCGACAGTCGCTCTCTCCATGTCGCCATGAGATCACGCCGGAAGTCTGTCCGCTGCACGACAACTTGCCGCGGCAGCGGGGTTTCCCCCCGGCATAGTGCCTCCGTGCGCCATTCGTGCAGGCGCGCGAGGACTATCGCCTCCAGATCCCATGGCGGCAATCCGGCAAGGAGGCACGCCGCCTCGCGGGAGATCGTGCGGTAGCCGCGAACCATTCTCACGGCGACCACCCTTTGGGGCGCGTTCAGGTGGTGGACGGCAAGCCGCGCCAAACCACGCGCCCACACCGGGGCCCCGTAAAGGGCCATGGACCGCACAATCCCCGCGTAGAGCCTCCGGCAGGAGGCGTTTGGCCCCCCCAGGTTCGGCAGGAGCCGCCTGAAGGCAGCTCCGGTCCGTTCCAGTTTGGGAGCCAAACGTCGGAAGTGCTCAACGAAGTTCCATCGGCCGTCGAGGACGAGTCCTAGGTACTTCAACGTCAACTCGACGCCGACGGATACCTCTCCTACCATCACTGAGGATCCCGGTGGTGGCCTGTTCCAAGGACCATGGAAGTGCATGGCCTCGGACTTGTGCAGAGCCACCTCAAGACCCAGCTGCCGGATCCTCTCAACGACTATCGCAACCCCGCGTGTCATATTTTCCGCCGCCGCCTCGTACGACCCCCCCTGTGCCAGTACCAGCGTGTCGTCAGCGTAGCAAACTACGCTGACGCCGGTAGGGAGGTCGGCGCGCAGCACCCAGTCGTAACCGATGTTCCACAGGGGCGGCCCCAGAACCGAACCCTGTGGGACACCGCACGACATCTCTCGCCGGTTCCACTCACCGTTGCGACCGGGGTAGATGACGGCCCTGTTCGTCAGATAGTTCCCGACTATACGACGGAGATAGGTCGGCACCCGGTTATACCGGAGTGCCTCCCTAATGCAGCTCCAGGGCATGGAGTTGAAGGCGTTGGCGATGTCGAGAGACACCGCCAAAACAACCCCCCCCCCCCTGGCCACTGCATCCCCCGTCGTGAGGGCTCTCACGCGCATGATGGCGTCCACCGTAGAGCGCCTCTTGCGGAAACCAAACTGGTGTTCCGCAAGATCCGGCCCCGTCCCCGCATGGTGTTCGGCGAGGCGGTTTGCAATGACTCTTTCAAAGAGCTTGCCCACCTCGTCGAGCAGCACCACGGGCCGGTATGCGGACGGAGAGTCCACAGGGCGCCCCGGCTTCCAAATTAGGACCAGCTTCCCCGTCTTCCAACGAAGCGGGAATTGGCCTCTCTCCAAGCATGCGCTTAGGAGCCCCTCCAGTCGGGGCCCGAGAGCCTCTGAGGCCAGGACCCAGGCTTTGCCAGGCAAGCCATCGGGTCCTGGGGCTGTATTCCTGGCCTTGAGCCTACGTACCGCCACTCTCAGGTCTACCCCGGTCCCTTCCGGGATGTCGTCGTCGTCGTCCTGGTGGTCCGCTTGCGGCACCGCAGGTGGCGGAGCCATAGGCGGGGGCGGATTTTCCCCTCGCGCAGGGAACAGAGCGCTCACCACGTCCTCCACGAGCTGAGGCCGGAGACTCTGCGTCAGCGGGGGGGCCCAGGTGCGGAGTTTATCCCGCACCATCTTGTAAGGGCGCCCCCACGGATCTCTGTCGAGAGTCTCCACCATCTCCTCACGGGCCCGATCCCGGGCCCGCATGACAACCTCCCGGAGGGCAGTCTTCGCCGCTCTGTATCCCTCGTACAGCTCCGCCTCAATGGCTGCCGCATTCGGTGGACGAATGCGGAGCCTGCGATGCCTGGCGTACAGGTGCCGCGCGGCGACACAAGCCTCGCGCAGACACGTCAGCTCACGCGACCACCAATACACCTGACGCCGGGCGCTTTCTGGCCGGACGCGGGGCATTGCCACGTCACATATCTCGGACATGGCCTCCTGGAACCACCCTGCCTCATCATTGACGTCGGCAGGCCTATCCGGTGATGACACCCAGGCCTGCACGATCGAGGCTTCCAGGAGGAGCTCCCGGTCCAGCTGCTTCAGCGCCCAACGCGGACCACTCGGGGCCTGTTGGACTGGCGCGCTCGAGGGCTGGGTGGAGACGTCAAACCGGATGTACCGGTGGTCGGAGTAGGTCTCCACCCCCTCCATGACTCGCCAGTCAATGGCACGCGGCGACAGAGCGGGGCTAGCGAATAAAATGTCCACCACCGACTCGCCCCGCATCCGCATACACGTGGGGACAGAACCCCGATTTAGGACGACCAGGCCTGTCTCCAGAGCCCAGGCTTCCACCATCCTACCCCGCACATCTGTACGACGAGAACCCCAAGCCAAGTTCTTGGCATTGAAGTCCCCGAGGACAAGTACGGGGAGGGGATAGCTTCCGACGACGACTGCTCTCAGCTCTGCAAGAGAGTTATGGAGCTCGGCGAGAGATCGGTTCGGGGAGAAGTACACCCCCACAACGACGAACTCCCCGAACCGTGCTGCTACGCACCCCTGACCCCTCCTGACACCTTCAAGGGTCGGGGTACCGGCGGCGGCCGAAGAAATGATGGCCACTGAGCCGTTAAGGTCCGCCACCTAGTCATCCCTAGGCCAGACAAAATACGGCTCAGCGACCACAGCGATGTTAATCGACCACTGCGCCATGCTCTGGAGCAACAGACCCTGAGCGTAGGCGCAGTGGTTGATATTCGCCTGGAGGAAGCTTAATGGGGCCGTTATAGGCATTCCATTTCAGCTTCCTCCACGGGGCGCCCCTCTGCGGGCGTCGGTGTCGCGGCGATGGCGGCGGCAACAGTGACGGCGGCGGCGGCAGCAGTTGCGGCTGCGGCGGTGGCCATAGAGGCGGTGGCGGCGGAGGAGGGCCCTCCCCTACCCGCGGCCTTGGCCTTGGCGGGTGGCACGCAGGCCCTGCTTCCGGCCCAGTGATCGGCTGGCTTGCCGGTCGCCGCACATGCATCACAGTGCGGCGTGGCGCAGCAGGTCGCCGATTTGTGTCCGGGCTGACAGCAGCGGAAGCAAAGGCCACTGCGGTCAACCTCCGAGCCGCATTTCACTGACACGTGATGTCCCACGAGACAGCGGTAGCACCTCAGAGGTCTGTGCTCCAGCAGCTTAACCTGCGCTGAGACCCAGCCCACCAGAAGCCTTCGGCCCTCCACTATGGCTTTGGCCGCCGTAACAGGGCAGCACACCGTGGCGGCATGCATACCCTGTTGGTCCGGGCGTATAGCGCCTGACCTGACCTGGTCAGTAGTGCACCCCCCAGACCTGGCGACGGCGGCCACCAACTCCTCCTCCGATACCGAGTCGTCCAGACCCATGATGCGCAGGTCTGCGCATCTGACGGGCCTGGACACTCGGGCCTCGTCCGCGTTCAGGGACGCTCTGAGCTTCGCAGCCAGAGCGTCCGCGGTCGCGCCACTGGATTCCCCGGGAATCTCCAGCATACGGGCCCCCGTCTGGGTGACTTTGAGCCGGAGGCCCCCGGTAATCCCGAGCTCCCCGAGATCCACCGCCTCTTTCGCCTTCGCGAGCAGATCGCGGTAGGTAACGCCCTTTTTTTCCGCGTCCGGCTGTAGTGTAATCACTACAGTTGCGTTCTTCGGGGCGCGGAGCCTAGCCGCGATCTTGCGCGCCCTGAACTGGCGCTGCCGCTCCTGCTCCTTGCCCTTTTTGGATGCCTTCTTCCCCTTTTTTTTGTCCCCGACAACCTGCCAACCGGCTTCAGCCGCGGGAGGTGTAGGGAGCTGGGGGGGCGGTGGCGGCGGCGGCAGCTGACTTGCCGCTGGGGCTGGCCCATTCGCCGTAGGCACTGGGGCTGGCGCAGCCACCACCTGTGCTGCCGCCTTGCCCTTTTTCGCCTTAATAGAATATCCCTGCAGATATTGTTGTATTAAATCCTAAGAAGCTGTAATGAACGATATCCCAATTTGCGTAAGGGACATTGTTTAGCTGCCTTCCTTGGATATATCAATTGCGACAAACATTTTCGTTTAAATACGGACTCTTGCAAAGGACCCAAATCGCGATATTTTTTAGATATTTCTTAGGTATTCTTTTGGAGATATAGTGGGAGGTAACAATTTGGTACATTAAACAGAAAAAATCGGAATTGATGTTTTATCTAAAATTCGAATTTTAACCTCATGTCCGTATTATACAGTAACTGAATATTGTTATAACTATGCCATATGACAATTATCTTCTTGTAGTCAATAAGGAACAAGGCTGTGACAGATAGACATTCGAAAAGGTGGCATACGAGAACCCGACAATAATGCCAAAGACCAAGTTACACAAAGGAGGAAATATCTCATACCTATAGTAAAATTGTTTTGTGCGTGCAGTTGGGGTCATAAATCATATCTCGGACTCAGCCCGGCTAGGGCGGTGAGCATGTTGCGCGGGCGCAACGCCATTATCGATAACAACAAATTTAATTTTAGATTTATTATCTTTATATTTATATTTATTTTTATTATAACTTATTACATTCCAAACATTTGTACGTATAGTTTTTTTTAATACATAGATACCTAATTAGTAATTTATTTTAAATCATTATTATTCTTATTTTGATGAATATGTTGTTTTATCTATTTTTGTTTTCATTTTTATCACTAACCCACATAATGACAAAACTAAATACACTATCGATAACGCTTATCGACAACAATAATGCGCATCGCTATGCTCGCCTCTAAGGCCCGTGAGTGGTTGAGAGTGCGAAATACTCCGATTAATTATGACCCAAACTGCACGCAAAACTGCAATAATTATAGTATAGGGTTGAAAATTATTTTGGACGACGTACAAGGCAATGGATAACTCCGACCTTGTGTAATGAAGTGGCGTATATTTGACGAAAGTATAACTAAGTCGCAGCTCAAAACCATCTTAGGAAATATTACCTGTCTTTGTGTCCATAGTAGTGAATATTTCTTTAATTATTTATGTATTAATTTAAGTGTTTATAAGTAGCAGATATTGTTATTAAGGAGTATGAAACGATAAACTGTTGCGTTGCCGACAAACTGGCTTACAGTTTGACAAAATTTAAAATATAAATAATGTAACACACTTTCTAAGAATAATTACAAAAATGGAAACCACTACGACGCGTTTGTTTTCACCTTTTAGAAGGAAATATAATATATAAAAACATCTAACCTTAACTTCCTCTAATATACTTTTAAAAGTTTGTTAAATTACCCCACACTAAAATACAAAAAAAAAAAATGACATACGTCGCGTTAACAGGATCATAATTGAATCGTCCCTTGTCTTATACAGGATCGCATGTCTTGAGGCTATAAAATGTGCGATTATTTCTCGTTTATCATAAAACAATTAATGCAGCGTTTACAAAATATATTCTAACTAGCTGACCAGGCAGACGTTGTTCTGCCCTTTCGGATGACCATTTTCTTTCCTAAAAAAACTCCTGAGATTTAGCAATAAAAAAATTGAAGGTCACTTATCGGGATAAAAACTATCCTATCTCTCAAGTCGGACCAAACTGCACACAGTGTGCAAAATTTCATTGAAATCAGTTCAGTAGTTTAGAAGTCCATCGCGGACAAACAATGTGACACGTAATTTTTACATATAAAGATTTAGTAATTCGAATACCGAATACCGAATACCGAGTCGGCCAAAATCATTTATTGAGTTTTTCTGTCAAACTGTTCTTAGTGAGAGCCCACAGTCACGAAACTGGCGGTGCTTTACCACTGTAACTCAGGAAGGACGTTTAGCCGTTGGTCTGGCAGCTGGTATTTCTCTTGGTCGTGTCGGGTTGTCGTCCCATGGGACTATGAGATTAAGCGAATAGTGTGATAACCTGTGCTTACACATCCACACTCGTGCTCTATAATTCTTTTCTGCGCAGATGGCTAGTCTCCGTTGAGACTGGCTGCCACGCCGTCACCGAAATTCGATCTGGAGGACATTATTAGTTAGTTAGTATTTCTTTCTATGGAAACAAAAAAATCATTTTTTTATAGGATAAGGTGACAAACGAGCACACAGTCCACCTGATGGTAAGTAGTTGCAGTGACTCATAGACATCTACATCTATCCTCAATAAAGAATCAAAATGCAAATGTGTTTTCATCCGTGAGGGCTAAGATGGAATGCCTCTTTTCCAGTAAAAAGGGTCTCCGGTTCACTACATTCTCCATACGAAACACAGCAGTGTTAAGCTACTATTTTACGCTGGTATTATGTGAGAGCGTGGTCCTCCTCTGGTCGAGCGGACACATTCGTGCTACAACTATACTACTAATATAGCTGCAGCATGGCTCTACCGTGATAAAAATTGCTAAAAATTTTTATAGAAAATTGAACTCGTTTACAAATGTCATTGTAACGAACGTTAATAACTTCAAGCTTTTTTTTAATTAAATCATAACCCCACCATAAATATAAATTATGTGAAAAAGGGTGTCCAAATCAGTGCAGACGTTATGTTTGATGATGTTATAACTATGCAAGGGGCAGGCGCGAAGCCTGTGGAGGTCACAAATTTTTATCGGACAAGCTGCTAATCCCGAGCGTCGTATACACCGAACTTTTATTTGGTGGAAAATCTTTAATTTTATAAAACAATTTATCTTTATAAATCTGAATAAAAACAGGAGCTTCAACCATTTAAGCTCTAAGAATTGATTGTCAACAAAGTTATTGGTGCGGATAAATTCGAGTATGTACGATACGAGAGATCAAGCGCGGGAACGGCTTTACGTGCATTTCGAGGCACAGGCGTGAAATATCGCCAACCCTCTGACTACGGCCTACTACTAAGAATTTCTGTACAGAAAATCAATAATTGATTTTTGTTGGTCTGACCCGGTATTCGAATCCAGAAACTCTTGATCTGTAATTGTATTTACTGTCATTAGAACAACGAGGCAGCCAAAGTCAAAGTGATGGTAAATGAACGTTCTAACCAGTAGACGCCGACATCTAGCCTTATTAAGCATCGATTAATTATTAATACTACAATAAGTATGGTTGATTTAAAAAATATGATTTAAGTTTACTTTTAAACAGTTTTGATTTACCGTATGTTTTTTAATTCTAGTGGCAAGGCATTAATAAAAATAGGTACAAGGTGGACCAACTTTCTTGCTCCATAGAAATTTTTAGTTTTCGAAAGTACACACATTGGAAAACAGTCTGGATATTTTACTCTTCTATCGACCATTAAAATATATGGCTCATCTAAGCCATTTCCATCATACATCATCATCACACACAAACACAAATACAGATGAATTAACAATTATTTTGTTAATCTGCCTGTTCATTGATAAATCCATCTGTGTGGTTTGTCTTTCATGAACGGTAAATGAAATAATCTTAGATTATTGATAAGTCATCGCGCGCTCTGACCGCTATGACTTTTCAATAATCTAAGGAAATAATAAAGCAAAGTGACATTTTCCACTTGACACATGTCAAACTAACCGGGACCCTGTTGGTAAATCTAAATTAATCATTATGTTGTATCACATAGAGCATAGCACATAGAGTATACATAATATTTCAAACTGTAGATATATTAGAAATATGAATAGATATATTACCAATACATACATCGTAATGAGGTAACAGTTGTCGTTTTATCGATTATAGTGTGTATTTCTAGTAGCTTGCTCTACATAGGTATTTATTATTCTGTGAATTCTAGTGTAGATTTTCTTCGGTTAGTTAGAATGATGGTAATACTATGTGTTCAAAGGAAATTATATACTTAACCAAAGGTTTCTAATGATCGATCTAATCCAGGGGGGTTGGCCAAGATGATAGTCTACGATCGTTGACGCTAATAGAAAACTATTAAAATAATTAAATCGACGCTAAGTCAGCGACTGTCACGTGACTGGAATTTCAGACAAAGGTAATTCCCATTTATTTTTATAGTTTTCTATAGAATTAACTATCGAGAATGTCATTTGGCTAACTCCTACTTGCCCTTAGTTTCATTGTTCCATAAAACTTTGCAAGTAGTTTTTAAATAAGGTTTGATATTGTCCCCTATTTCTTTTACTGCTAAATTAAGAATTGGTTTGCATTCTGATTTTTAATCCATTCAAGTAAAATACAAATTGTCTCCACACACAGAAATCTTGAGAACGTACTGCTGGCTTGAAAACCTGCATTAATAAAGTATATTTTTATAACCCACCAATAGAATATAATAGAATATAAATTATAAAATAATTCTTATTCAAAGTAAATTTTTACTTTCAATAAGAACGTGATAGAGCTATGCTGCAGCTTTATTAATAGTGTAGTTGTAGAACGAATGGTTCGCCTCGACCGAGGAAGGTCCACGCTCTCACAGAATACCAGCGTATAATAGCAGCTTAATACTGGTGTGTTTCGTATGGTGAGTGTAGAGAACCGGAGACCCTTTTTACTTGAAAGGAGGCATTCCATCTTAGTCCTGACGGGCTACAACGCATCTGCATTTTGATTCTTTATTGAGGATAGATGTGGATGTCTATATGTCACAGAAACCACTTACCATCTTTTACCACTGGTTTGGAAAAATACCGGGAAGAACTAGCAAGAAACACAATAGGTTTATTTTTTGTTTAATGTTTTTTTGTCTATACAAATAAATAAAATTGAAGTGTCTGTTTATAATGTTAAAATAGCAGCTTTTTACTAATTTCATATGAAAGTACGAGGGGTGATCCAAAAGTAATGATAATTGGTTACTTCAGGTCCGCATAAAAATCCAAAAAAAATATTTTTTGCTTGCTTATATACTCACTACATCAGCCTAAAAAAATCACATAAATAGATCACGATTTCCGGGAGATACATTCATTTGAATACGAACTGTCAAAGAGATAACATCAACATGGAGAAAAACGAAATTAGAGCTGTCATCAAGTACCTCTGTTTGAAAAAAATGTCTTCAAAAGACATACACAGTGACTTAGTGGAAACATTGGGGGACTCTGCTCCTCCATATTCTACAGTTGCACGCTGGGCCAAGGAGTTTAAACTGGGCAGAACATCCACTGAAGATGAACATCGCGAAGGACGCCCATCCACGTTCCTCACTGAAGACAACGTGAAAAAAGTCGAAGATGTTGGGTTGGCAGATCGAAGAGTGACCATCAGGCATGTAGCTGAGGTCACAGGGATCGTCGACATTTAGGACGCTCAAGGCATAATTATGGTGGAATATTTGGAAAAGGGAGCCACTATTACGGGCTCTTACTACGCAGACCAAATAAGAAGATTACGGGAGGCCATTAAGGAAAAAGACGCGGCAAACTGCGAGCTGCAGTGCTGTTTCACCAAGACAACGCACCAGCTCACAAAGCCGCAGTTGCGATGGCTGCCATTCAAGAAACGGGATTCGAACTGCTCGAACACCCTCCCTATTCGCCAGATCTAGCTCCTACTGATTTCTACCTCTTTCCTCGGCTCAAGGAACGCCTCCGAGGCAAGAAATTTGAAGACGATAGCGAAGTCATGGCTGCTGTTGAAGCGTTTTGGGAGGGTCAAGACAAAGAATTTTTTTCAAAGAGAATCCTGGGTTTAGAAAAAAGATGGACTAAATGTATTGATTTGTTAGGAGTCTATGTAGAAAAATAAATTATTATTTTAACTTTAATTACCGTGTTTTATTTTCATTATCATTACTTTTGGATCAGCCCTCGTATACACGATACTTATAACAAAAAGACGATTTTTAAAATTTTTGTCTGTCTGTCTGACTGTCTGTTTGATTCGGCTAATCTCTGAAACGGCTGGACCGATTTCGACGGGACTTTCACTGCCAGATAGCTGATGTTATAAGTAGTAACTTAGGTTACTTATATTTGAGAAAAAGAGTTAGGGTTCAGCGCAATATAATTAAAACCCTAAATTACACGCGGGCGAAGTCGCGAGGAACAGCTAGTATAGAATAAGGGTGACAGACGAGCACACATTCCACCTTGTGGTAAGTATGCTGTGGCCCATAGATATTTACATTTATCCCCGATTAAGAATCAAAATGCAGTTGCGTTGTTGACCAGCGACGGGCAGCAGCGTCAAAGATGCCAGACGTATAACACTGCGATCCTCAATCCTGCTGGCAACCATGACGATAAAGATCCCTACAACGGCGGAGGATCCTTGTCCAGTATTTTTGATGGGTTCATAAAATTAAAAGAGAGATATGGCAACGTGTATTAACATGTTTGGATGATTTTTTGAATTATATGTTTTTTTTTTCAAAGTTTTATACAATAAGTATGTATGTACGTAAGTACTTACAAAACTTATTTAAGAAACAGCTGGAAAGCGATCACTTCTACCCAGCGGTTATTATCAATCATGAATTGATTTATATTATAACAACCCTTTTTATACAGTTTTTGTTTAATAAAATATTTAAAGTTGGCAGTTGAGAGACCTTATACATTTTTTAGGACTTTGTTATAAAAGCTGTTGCTTAAAATTTAATTCCATGTACAATATTATAAAGAAAGAAAGGTTATCATTTTGCGGTACGATTTTGAAACGAGGGCTCGATTTAAAATTCGTTTTTCGTCAATTGTGTCTAGACGAAAAAAGTCACGAGGGAATAGAAACGGGCGGTATAACGGATTTCTATAGAGCTATGTTCTGCGCTGTTGTATTGTATCGCCACAAGAAACAGATTCAATATCGTACGCGGTAGATTTAAACGTAGAAATAAAACATAAAGAGATTATTACCGTTTTCAAGTTATGTCCAATATAAACTAAGTTCGACTACAAAGATAAACTATAGATGATATTGACTAGGCAGGAGATAGTATTGTGTCAGAAATGCATACATTAAATTATGTTATATTATTAAGCGAGTAATTTTTGTATATTTAGATAGGTATTCTGCAAAAAATCAGAAGTGAAGTACATTTTAATATTTTAAGTAATTGTTTATTATGGTGCGGTGCTAATTAGCCCTATCTAAAGGAAGCCCGTTGAATAAAAAGAACCTATATTCTACCTTTACTGACCTTTAGATTTAACGTTCATCGTCACATTTTCTTTTTAACGCGCTTTTATTAGCTAGATATGTGTCTATGTATCTATGTAACGTAATTTTTGAATGTGATTTTCATACCCTTCAAAACGTCGGATCGATTTGAAAGTTCGCACACTCATCAAGGATCGATGCTAATGCAATAATTTAAATAGTTTGTTCCATTATCCTTTCCAGGACGTTCAGAATTTGCGAATAGTTCATAAAAAAACTACGATTTCTGCCAATTCAATCTACTAAAGAATTTCGTTCCAAAAAACACGCTTTTGTAAATAACCGAACTAATAAAAATTTAAAACAATTTTCAATAAGTTTAAAATAAAAAATAGTGATTAAATAATAATAACACGACAGCTTCAAAGGTGCGAGACGTCTGGTAATTGTCGACTCGCCTGCAATAGCGACGATTAAGTCAAATCATCCACACAACGGGAAAGGCCAGTGTCCAACTGACTTTTACAGGCCGATAATGACGATGAAGACGAATAATGATAATAATCATAACAAGCGACAGTAGCCTAATTATATTATATATATTATAGCTGACCTTGAGCTTAAAGATCGTGGGTTCGAATCCGCCATTCGACTATTGTCATGAGTGGTTAACAGAAACATTGGTAATGAAAATAGCTTTGCTAGGGTTTTTATTTAACACATAAAAAGTAAGTAAATAAATATATATCTATATAGTAATCATCTTTTTGTAACAGACCAATTTTATAAGGCAATTATTGAGTATCATTATGTTCGATATAAATACTGTCTTGAGAAAAGAGGTCTTACGTGTCTAAAATTGGTTTAATCGTTCTTTGTACGGCGAAAATCGATTATGTATATTTTGGGGAAAAAATCTCAAGTAAAATATGTGACCGAAGTATTTACGTCAAACACAACAAGCTAGCGTTTTTTTTTAAGATTTTTTTTTTTGTATGAGGCCTTTTTTAAGCTTTGGACTTGTTTTTGGATAACTGTAATGATGACAATAATGATATCTATGCAATTCCTTTCATAGTGATACAAAGTATTAATGTAATTGAGATATGCCCTTAATTATCCGGGTTGTCAGAACTGCATATTCAAGAATTTAAAAATGATTTGATTAATAATAATAATAATAATAAACGTTTATTTCGGATTCATAGTAACAATTGAGCTTATAAATAAAGTTTGTAATTGGACATTTCAACTTAAAACACATACAAACAGACAAAACATACATACAAACATGGCACCCGCCGCAACATAACTCTTGACTGCGTGCAGCCGTGTCCATCGAGCAAGCATCGGCGAGTCCCAACGGTCTGCCAACGCGTGAATTAAGGCTGAACACCCCTGCCAAATCTCATTCGTTCGCACATCATCAGCAATCCCATCTGATATAAATAGTTTTGTTGCATATAACTTAAGTATAAATAGACAATTGTAATCAGTTAATATTGAATATTGTAGTAATAAACTTCTTACTGTAACTCTGTCAAAATAAATAAATATTTTTTTATTGAAGTCTGGTTAGTTATCTTAATTGGCGCAGTCGGTAAGACCAAGTATTATTTCGTAGCGAATAAAAGTTTTCGCAGAAAAATCGATCGTACGTCTCAACGTTTTAATCGGGAAAAAACAAACATACAAATTTATTAAGGAGCAGACCAACTTCAAGGACGGAGCACCAATATTCCAGAAGGAGCATGGGGAAAACTGCAGCACTGTGAGTAGATCTTCTTCACCAATCTGTATTTTCCTACCCTGTATTCTCCTATTTTGTGTGTGTTTATATTCTGGTTTTTGTGGGATTAATTACGCCTAATTACTAGATAAATTCACACTTAGTTAATTATTCTAATTAGTTAAGTAATTAAGGAATTTAAATTATTTCATTTAATTTCCTTATAAATTCACTTAATAATAACCGAAGAGTATTTTTTTATTTTTTATTGATAGTGTATTCTGTAACAAAAAGAAAGAAAAATGGAAAATTTAGTGAGAGTTCCTATGGAAATGGTTAAAATTATCCCTAATTGCGATGTTGTCTTTAGATTTTTACCACTCTTTATAAAAAAAAATGCGAGTACATACTCCATTCATGCCGAGGAAGCCAGTTACAAAACGAATATTTATTCCACGTTATTACAAGTAGATTATCCGGGGAAGCCGCGAACCTTGTTGGAGAACTGGACCGTATTAATAATTGGGAGGAATTAAAAACATTACTAAGCCAACATTTTGGTGACCCGAGATCCGAGGAATGTTTGGTTTTGGAACTCGAATCCTTACAATTAAACCGTAATGAAAATTACCAGGAATTTTGTCACAGGATACAACATTTGAGAAGTATCTTATTTTCTAAGGTTAGCGAAACGATTGACGATCCGAACTTACGTCTAGCGAAACAATCTATTTATAACCATAGTTCACTAAATGCGTTTCTTTATAATTTACCGGCACATTTAGTTATACTTGTGAGATTACGGAACGTGACTACTCTAGAAGACACTTTGAAAATTGTCTTAGAAGAACAAAACTTTCAGTCAGTTTATGAAAGTAAAAATTCACGGTCTAATCGAACAAACTTTAGGCCGAGTCCTAACAATAATCACACTTATTCACCTAGAAATATTCCCCATACGGAGCAATCTAGTGCAAATGCATTTAATAATCAGAACAATTTGTCACCCTACGTTAATAATAACCGCTCTTTTAACTCGTTAAATAATTCATTCCAATTTAGGCAAAATAACAACCGTAACAACAGCCATCGCAATAATTATCAACGACAATCGACCACTAGGTCACCAGTACCGCCGGCGCCGGGCCCGATACAGCGTAGTCAGTATTTCGCGGACAATGCTCCTGCGAATACTCAGCGTCTAACGCAATATCAATCGCCACCTGTGGCGTCGAGTTCGAACACCGATGTAACAATGCGAACTGCTAACTCAAGGAGAATAAATTATACCAATAGCGAAATAAATCAACCTTGCAATTCGCAACAATGTATTGCATCAAATCAGTATAATAACTCGGATTTGACTGAAATTGAAAATTTTCACATATTAGCCTCGACGAGACCAATAGAATAAAAATTAATTGTACGAAACTTTTAAATTTACCACATATCCGTATACCTGAACTAAAAGCTGTCTTTATGATAGACACTGGTAGTACTAGATAATTTATTAGTACAAAACTAGCGAAAAAATATTATAGTGAATCGGTACACTTAGAACCATTTGAGGTTATTGGCACTCACGCTGCCAGTAAACACGGAGAAGTTGTCTACGCAAAGTTACCGAGTATCTTCCATAGTCCAAAAAAACACAAGTTTAATGTATATAGTGTAGACGAAAGATACGATGGGTTAATAGGTAGTGATCTCCTAAATTTGCTTGACGCTACCATTGACATGAAAAACCTCACTTTATATACAAATAATACTAATATCCCAATTATTTATTCACCGCCAATGAGAGAGACATATAATCTGCCTCCTCGCTACGAATTAAGAGTTAAATTACCAGTCAACTTATTAAACGGTGAAGCTATTTTAAATTACATACAGTTTACAGAAGTTATCCGAATGCCTGACGCGATAGTAAATTGCAAAGATGGTTTTGCCACCACAGTCATACAAAACTGCACAGACAGTGAACATAAATAGTGGTCACGTCACCATGTTAAGTTGAGATTTTTCATGACACATATAACAATAACTTGAATTTTACAGAAAGTAAAAATAATCATTTAGATATATTGCTAGAGGAAAACTTAAAAAATTAAGACTAAATCACATGAACGAAGAAGAAAAATCGGTAATAGGTAAATTGTGTAGGAAATATAAGGATATATTCTATTGCGAGAACATACCACTTTCTTTTACAAATGATGTTAAGCATAAGGTTACGACAAAGAATGAGGACCCTATTAATATCAAAGCCCATAGATAACCACCTGCACAAACTAAAGAAATAAAACAACAAGTAGAGAAAATGTTGCGAGATAATATTATCCAGAAGTCTCATTCCCGGTGGAGTGCACCGGTGCACTTAGTACCAAAAAAAGTAGATGCATCGGGCGTACAAAAATGGAGGATGGTAGTTGATTATAGGCGACTAAATGACATAACTACAGATGACAAATACCCACTCCCTAATATTAACGATCTATTTGACATGCTAGGATAGAGCTTATATTTCACTACCTTAGATTTAGCTTCCGGTTAGCACCAAATAGAAGTAGAGAAGGAGGACAAACCAAAAACAGCCTTCAGCACACCCTTCGGTCATTTTGAATTCAATAGAATGTCCTTCGGATTAAAGACAGCTCCTGCTACTTTTCAGAGAGCAATGGATAACGTGTTACGAGGGTTACAAGGCTTACATTGCCTAGTATATTTAGATAACGTTATATCTGCTCAAAAAGCCTACCGGAACATGTAGAAAAGCTCAAAACCGTATTCGAAAGGTTCAGAAAAACAAACCTTAAAGTCCAACTTGGTAAGTCTCATTTTCTTAGGAAAGAAGTACTATATCTAGGGTACACTATAACAAGTGAAGGATTGAAACCCAACAATAACAAAATCGAAGCAATATTAAAATATCCCCTACCACAAACTCTAATAGAATTAAGGAGTTCTTAGGTCTTGTAGGCTACTATAGGAAGTTTATAAAAGATTTCGCTAAAATCACGAAACCGCTTACGGCTTGTTGCAAAAAGAACCGTAAAATAATATTTAATGATGAATGCATACAAAACTTCGAAACATGTAAAAATTTGTTAACCAATGCACCTCTATTACAGTATCCAGACTTTGACAAATCATTCATTTTAACCACCGATGCATCAAATTTTGCAATAGGAGCCGTATTGTCACAAGGTACAATAGGAAACGATAAACCTGTGGCATATGCGAGTAGAACGTTAAGTGATACGGAATGTCGTTATAGCACCATAGAAAAAGAACTCTTAGCTGTAGTATGGACAGTCAAATATTTTAGACCGTACTTATATAGTCGAAAGTTCACCATTTTTACGGCCCATAGGCCATTGGCATGGTTATATTCGCAAACAAAGCAAGGAACCAAACAGTAAATTAACCCGCTGGAGGTTAAGACTTGAGGAATATGACTTCGAAATTAAGTACAAGAAAGGCCAACAGAATACAAACGCTGATGCCCTTTCTAGAATTAGAATCAATGCTATAGATGACGATTCAGATTCTATTTTCGTAAATACGGATGATAATGATGAAAGCCTTCAAGACATAATTAAACAATTAAATTCTTAATTCGTAACAATACGTAAAAGAAAACAAAAAGAGGATACAGTTATGTCAATCTCAGATACGGAAAGTGAAAAACAACCTGAATTGATGGAAATTTCAGACGATGGTGTTACAGCGAACTCCGTATCTAATAGGGAACATGAAGGCGTTCCGATTTTAAACGAAGTAATAGATTCAAAACCGCATCAAATACTAGTTCATTCGTGGTTTTCTGGTAAAATTTCGGTCAAGGACATGTCTAACAAAAATCAGCGTATTTTAGAAGTTCATATGCCAATAAATAATGAATCATTAGTTAAAGACTTTCTAAAAGAATATGTAGACTTTAAAAACAAATATTTCATCTATTTCGAAGACCCAGCTTTTAGGATAAATTTTTCAAACATTTTAATTCAATTATATAAGAAAGGACCTTGCAAACTTGTTGAATGTACTGAAAGAATTATTAACTTAACCGATTCCGAGCAGGACCAACGAGAGATAGTGATAAAATATCACGAGGGTAAAACTTGTCACAGGGGGATCCAAGAAACATTTAATAAATTAAAACGGCATTATTGATGGCAAAATATATTAGAAACAATAACAGCTATAATAAATTCTTGCCAGCAATACAAAAAGATGAAATATGAAAGAAAGCCTATAAAACCTCACATTCAATTAACACAGAGTCAAAGCACACCATTCCAAGAAGTTTTCCTAGACCTACTATTCATAGAAAGTAAATATTATTTGACAATTGTTGATGCTTTCAGTAAGTTAGAGCAAGCAATAAACATCCCAAATCGCAGTACCCCTGAAGTCGTAAGAGCCTTAATTAAATACTTTAGTATGTATGGCTTACCACAGAAAATAAGTAGCAACTCGGGTACAGAATTTAATAACGAACTAATAAAAGAACTTTTAAATCTTTATAAAATAGAGCTCCACATAGGAACACCTAATAACCCTAGTTCCATGGCAATAGTTGAAAGATTCCACTCCACTATTAACGAAATATATACATTAGCTAAGTACGATAAAACAGATCTTGATGCCTGCTCTGTGATGACATATGCGATAATGGCTTATAATAATAGTATTCATTCAGCAACAACCTTTACACCATTTGAAATTGTTTTGGTACCACCGATTTAGGAAGATGTTACGATATAGATAGAGAACGTAATTTGATGCAAAAGCTCTTAAAAGACCATAGAAAACGTCTTAAAGTTCTTTATGAATATATAGCCGAGAAATTACAGACAAATAAGATTAAAGTTAGAGAAAAAAGAGGAGGTGAGGAAGTCCCAGAAATTAAAGAAGGGGACGATATTTTCATGAAAACTACTAGGACAAGAAATGCAAAAGATAAGTCACGTTTTGAAAAAGCCAAAGTCATAGGGAAACAAAATCATAATATAATACCTGTTAGAGTAGCTATAAAAATATTAAACGTCCTCCACAGGTCGTGGCTAGTACTTCTGGCATTGGCAAAACTGTCCAACGGCCACGATCTACAGAACCTGAACACCAATCCGGGGATAGCTCCGGAGATAGAAGAAGACGCTAGGCACTTCGACTCACAAATAAGTCAGGTGAATAATAGAGAACATTTGGTCGAACACCGAGTCACTTTGCTACAACAAGCATTTAACAAGCTTGTTAATGCATCGGAAGACATAAACTCGAATGTCAATCGTTTACAAAATCAGGAAATAGATTCTATACTTCATAAGGAAAGGTCTCTAAAAATGTTGTTACAATATTAAATACCTTATATCAAATTTCGAACAATCTTCGAACAATTTTAAATGTAATACTAGAAATAGAAACAGCTATTGCTTTTAGTAAATTACATACTTACATCAATCAATCATAAATTCAACAGAACTATTAAATATGTTAATAAATATAGAAAAATATGTCAAATTGATTTACCCAGCAAATAAGGAATATTTAATTAAGTTAGAAAGAAATACAGTAGTTAAATCGTATGTCAATAGGAATAGTTTACTTTTTGTATTAGATATCCCACTAATTGAACCAGACATTTACACATACTACAAAATAATACCAATTCCAATATCTAATTCCGATGTTACCCATATCATAATCCCATCATATCCTTTCCTATTGGTGAAAAGATTAAAATACAGATCAACGGTGAGTCCTTGTGAAGAAACCGACGATGAAAAATTCTTATGCCCAGAGGAAAGTCTCGCAAAGTATCCAGCCGAAACATGTATTGAGCAAATAATGCAGATGAAAACCAACCACAGTAGCTGCTAGCAACATAATATACGATTGGAGAATTTGAAAATTCAGAGGATCTTCAAGAACTGTTGGTTACTGTATACCACTAAGAACTTGATAATAACTGAACACTGTCCAGAAAATGTACAAAAATACCAAGTGCAAGGCACATATATAATGATACCTAATCAAGAATGCAGAACACAAGTTGGAGACACATTCATCAACGCTCTGAGATATTTTGCGAATATCAAACTCCAGCTTCCCACAATCGAGATGCCAACCGTAGGACAGGATGACATCAATAAAAAAGCAAAACAGTTGGATTTAAGAAACGTGGACTTCAGTGCTATAAGTGAACTAATAAATAGTGCTAAACTCAGTGATAACGAAATAAATACAAAATTCTCAGTAACAAGTGAAATCAGTGTATGGACCATAAGTTTATATCTCATTATAGTAATCTGTATAGTATGTACCATTTTAATTAAATTCAAATTATGTTATGGAAATTCTCCGAAGTCGCTTGAGCCACCTTCAGATAATTTCTCTCTTGAGGGGGGAAGAGTTAAGGCTGAACGCCCCTGCCAAATCTCATTCGTTCGCACATCATCAGCAATCCCATCTGGGTCAAGCGTATTCAGTAAATAAGCTTAGTAAATAGTTTTGTTGCATATGACTTAAGTATAAATAGATAATTGTAATCAGTTAATATTGAATATTGTAGTAATAAACTTCTTACTGTAACTCTGTCGAAATAAATAAATATATTTTTATTGAAGTACGAACCAGCGTTATCTTAATTCGCGCAACATACTGTTGGGGCTGTCGCGAATGCGCCTGAGGTGTGAAGTGTGACGTTTACGCGTTATGGCGGCAAAACCCTCTACGTGAGGAAACATCCGCAAACATAGCAGAAGCGCTATAAAAAGGCGGCAGCCCCATCAATACCTGGAACGCGTTATTGTATTGTACACGAAGATCACTGTATGTCCTCTGCATAAAGTTAACCCACAGACTGCACGTATAAAATGACTGACAGTACGCCTTTGAAAAACGTAATCTTTGCTTCGTCAGTACATTTAGCAAATCTGCGGGCTAACATATTACAACGGATCGACAGCGACCTCCGCTCGCCTCTCAATATCCTGGTTGTCTTTCAGGTCTTCTGTGATTCAATGGCACAGGTAGTTAAAGATCTCAATTTAAAAATTAAGGACTAACAAAATTAATAATTACTAGGATAGAGCTTCATTTATTGCCGAGTTTTCTTAAGAAAGACATAGATTATATTATTTTATTGACTGACTCTATTACGAGTACATTAGTATTTAAGATTTCCCCAAAAGGTTTTTCAAAATTGCTGTCAGCAAACGTATCTCCACAATTATGGCAGAAACATATTTAAACAAATTGCAAATGGACAAAATTACTTTTATACAGGATTATTTTATACATTCTTTTCAAACATTTTTTTTTTTGGAAAATCTATGAGTACTAACATATGTACTTACATAGTAAAAAATGTTTAATCATTTTTGTTACCATTGCTATAATATTTTCATTAATTTAATTATGGGAATGAAATAAAAATATTTACGTTCTGCAAACAAACAACTTAAGGAAGAATTGATAAATCTAATTTACTGTACGGTCCGGAAAATCTTTCTTGGTTCCACGTGTAAATATAAAACAGATTTTATATTGACTTGCAAATTACTTTTGAAGGAAAGCTTTGCCGGATATCAGTGTTATATTATGTTCAGTTGCTTAATTTTTTTAAATTAAATTTTTCCCATTATTTAAGATTATAGAGTGGATCTTTAATTTATCTAGAATAACATGGGATAATAAATTGACTTTCTCATACGTGTACTATTTTTGGGTCGGCAGATTTTATGATGAACTTTTCAACAGATTGTACGATGAGTTGCAGTTCGATTTAACTGATTTTTATACAGTCTAAATACAAAACATATTATCAACTAGACTACAGTACTACCTATCGCTTTTTTTTTGTGTATATACAACTTCACCTATCGGATCTTAACTTAGCTATATACTATATTCCCAACACAATAAATCTATAGTTACATATAATAAATCTGTATAAAAGTTGTGTTTGTAATGGGTCACACCAACATGTTCTAATTTGACAATAATTCGCAAATGAGGATAGATGTAGATGTCTATGGGCCGCAGCAACCACTTACCATCAGGTGGACTGTGTGCTCGTTTGTCACCCTTATCCTATAAAAAAAAATGTACTTAGTTGCTTTGTTTTTTTTTATCCACATTTTCACCTAATAACCGCTACCTCCTTTCCCACCGAAAAGCCTCAAGACAAGGTGTGACAGACCAAAGACCGAACATTGGTAGAATTATTGTGACATTTTTTTATATAGAATTAGGGTGACAAACGAGCACACAGTCCACCTGATGGTAAGTAGTTGCTGTGGCCCATCTACATCTACATCTATCCTCATTTGCGAATCAAAATGCAGATGCGTTGTCACCCGTGAGGACTAAGATGGAATGCCTCATTTCCAGTAAAAAGGGCCTCCGGCCACCTGCACTCACCAAACGAAACGCAGAGGTAAACCTCTACTTCACGCTGGTATTCTGTGAGGTCGTGGTACCACCCCAGTTCGAGCCGGCCCATCCGTGCGACAGCAAAAACTGCCGCATGGCTCTACCACTGTTGAATTTTTTATACAATTTTTTGATACCCTTAACAAAATTGGGTGGCCAGACCCATTCTAATACATTGTTGAAAAAATAAGTCCAGGGGACTAAATAAAGAGTTCTGAAGCCAAATTAGTGGTTTTTAGAATTTTTGTCTGTCTGTCTGACTGTGTATTCCAGGTTCACGCAAGAACTACTAAACCGATTTACATGAAATGTTGTATGTAGGTAGTGAGTAACCCGGGGCAACTTATCTGATTACGGAACTTTAAAAAAGGAAGGTTAAGTATTTTACGTAGTATTCATTATTATAGAACTGTATTTATGAAGTTTTCAAGTCTACCCGAAGTAAAAAAAAAATCTATATCTATTTTAACGTGCCGATCAATATTAAATAGGACCACTGATATGAATAAAGGGGCTCACATAAACATTATATTACTTAGTGAAAACTAAATTAACTTTAACTATGAATAAATATAAAGAGTAAAATGTAAATAATAACAATACATTTTGATTTCAAGACTTTTTACCTTTCTTATGGATACATCGGAATCGGAAAACACGCCCGATATAAAAAAATAGTAGGTGTTTCTAGACATATATATTTACGTGTTTCTGTAGCATGTTACCAATCATCTACGTCTAACAATATTTTAGACTGAAAAAAATCTTTGACAGACATAGAGACAGACACCGAAGTGACTTTAAAAGTGATTGAATTTTTCTAAATTTGGCACGGAACAGCATTTAAAGATGTTCCTAAATTCAAGCGCATGCGAAATAATAATCAATAACCACAATCGGTTGTCCAGAAGTTACATGATGACTGTTGTATGTACCAACGTTTATATTATATACAAAGAAAAGAAAAGAGAAAGAAAAGATGACCTAGTGTTTGACCTTTGATTAATATAATGAAAGTTCTGGACATAATATACTCAAGAACGACGCAGACGCAAAAGCGCGTCTTATCCCTTTGGACGGTAATTTGATTACAATTAACCAATTAACCGTGCTGTTATGAACGAATTACTTTCTAGACTTAGACGTTTTTGCTAGTACGTTATAGTTATTTGTGGACAAGATACGTAAAATAGAATATACATCATTTTTAGTAATATAGTATACTCATAGAAAAATTTAGAGGATCGCAAAAAAATTCGTTCGCGTTCGTTGTGGGCATTGGCGCTTCATCTGAACACATCTTCGCGTCCTTCTGTAATCCAATTACTTGAATAATTAACATAATTATTTTGTTTATTTAGCAATTTGTACAAACCATGTATTTTTATCACATTATATTTATTTATATAAATAACTAGACGAGAATACGACAAAATATTCCAATAGATATCGTCACATTGTATAAATATAGAAACCGTATTATATATAAATCTACAATAACACTTTGTGGCCTCAATAGATGTAACAGTATTTATGGCAAGGGACAATTCAATCAACACTGTAAACAATGTATGCGGCTCATCAACATTGTTATATCAATCTGTCCATAACTTAATTATTGTCACTGCGGTGTAGTCTGTACCATCGAAATAACTGTCTTATATTGAGCTGAGAGGGTTATTTGCTTACCATTAAGACATGAAAAACCATTTAAGGAATTTTTAACTGTCTGTCTGTCTATCTGTTAGGGCTTATCTTTGGAATGGCTCAACCGATGAAACTCCATGAGCAGATAGAGATAATGCCAGGAGTGATTTGGGCTATATTTTATCCTAAAAATTAATATTGTTTTAATGGCAGGTTACCCTAATATTGTCTATTGTAAAATTAACTTTAAATAGTCAAATAACTATATTTAAGCCCAGAAAAAGATATATGTCATAGATAAATCCTTGATTAAGTGATATTATAGTCAATTTCAAAGCACGATACATTGTACTTTGCTCGATCGAATAAACTCCGAAACAGTGTCGATTTTAAAACCTTTTTTCGTTTTACATCCTAATTAAAACACGAAATTATATTAAAATTGCATATTTTAAAAGTTAGTCGTATTATAAAGTGATCATAATGGATAATTTTTTGAAAATCAATAATTTTGTTAAAAATTAAAATTCAAAGTAGTAAAACACCAACGAGATGCGCCAGTACCTACCAGGAGGAAGCCAAATACCAGTAAGCCGGACGTCGTTAAGGTTGGACCTGTGTCAAGTTTTTGCCGCGCTTTTGAAAATGGCAAATAAAAAAAGATAAGAAATCTTATTTTAGTAAGTCTATGTAAAGGAATAAAACAGACTTTACTGATTACAGTGCGTTAATACCCCGCTCTGAGAAAGGTACCTAGGCACTGAAAAAATGCACCTAAGAACAGAAAGTACCATTACTAAATAACAGGCATTGATTGAGCATTTGCAAATTATTTTATATTTACGCAAGTCATAGAATGTGAAGTACTGCCCGAATAAACGGTAAGACTTAACGGGGCCGTATCCTTAACTAATATCGACCTACACGCTAAGCGGATTCTGGCGGTGGTGAAAAAAGTTCAAAATGGCGGTAAACAAAATGGCCGCTACACAGTGGCGGGTTTAGACATTTGCCGCCAGTAGGCTATTCTAATTTTGCCGCCCCAACCGATCTTCTACAATTCGATACCCTAGTTCACAATCATATTAATTACAATTTTTTGTCAATGAATTTGTAACTTCATGATTTGTGCGTTCTAAATTCGATTTAGAATTACGCAATTAATAAAATTATTTAAGTTAGGACACAATTAATTAATTAAGTTAGGAAAGTTTTACAATACCTTTTTACGTAATTTTCTATTCGCAAAATAATCACCAATCGTCGGATGAAATTTTGTTCATCAATTTTCAGTTCTTTTCTTGACTTTAGGTAGTTTAGTATATGACGGGCTGTTTTTCGCCACTCCACATCTAAGCGCGTATTTTGCGTGTGGGCAGGAATAATGTAATTATTCAAGCCAAAGAAGTTCAACAGTCTTTTGCATACCTTAAGCGGAAGCGCATGGTATGTTCTACTATCGCCTAAAAATTAAGATTCCAACATTTTATCGAATAAAATCGTATCTAGCAATCATATTATACATATAAATGATATAAAAAGCACATTGTTAGAAAGATAAATGATTGTTGAACTTATTAATATTTTTTTTTAAATCGATTAATTGCTATTTTTAAATAAAAAAAGGGTTTTAGTTGCTTATGGTGTGGATTTATCATGTCCCTGTGACTTGTAAACACAATAACTTTTGAAAATATTAATTGTTTAACTCAATCTATTTTTTAACCTCTTCATCTATCATGTGGGAAGCCACTGAATGTAAATGGGAGTGTAGTTTTGTTTTGTTTAGCTATAATTAATTTTTTTCGGCTCCAAAATGGCGAAATTTTCGTTGATTTGTTAGCCTCGTATACAAAAATATTTCTGTAAATGGGAAGCTACAGTCACAGAGTAGTAATGAGTAGTTTAGTTTGGCTCACAGAGTACATTATATATAGGGAATAATGTAAAATAAATAAATTATACTAAAAATTTAATTACAAATTTGTTTTGTAACAAAATAGCAAGGTTCGATTGTATTTTAAACTATTCATTAATTTGTTTGATTCATAATTGGCCAAGCATGGCTAAATTTAAAAAAGCGACATCTACTGCAACATGGACAAACTGTCATGACATAATAATACCTCTAAGAAAAATTATAGTATGGACTGTATGCCACTGGTTTGGTAGTGTTTCTATATAGTTTGTGCTGGTTTTTTGTTTTTTTTTCTGTGGTTTGGCTTCAGTCGCCTTCGTGAGTGGACATTGTTTCGGTTGTCAAAAAGATCGCTGTACAAATACACAATATTCGAATAACCAAATTTCTTAAATACTTGATTATAATAATAATAAGACATTTTTTTATTACAATATTTAAAAGCACAGAATATATAATAGTAGTACGTACTAAAAGCAAGTAGTATAATTTTTTTTTGTTATGGGTGTCATTTTTATGGTTTTCGAGGGTGCTGAAGCCGATAGTGCTGTCTAAATGTAAATCCAAGGTGGTGGCTGCAATAGGTATAAATTTTTTCATCATGGGTTTCATTTTCATGGTTTTCGAGGGTGTTGAAGCTGATAGTGCTGTCGAAATGTAAATACAAGATGGCGGCTGAATTAGGTACCAATTTTTTCATCATGGGTGTCATTTTCATGGTTTTCGAGGGTGTTGAAGCCGATAGTGTTGTCGAAATGTAAATCCAAGATGGCGGCTGCAAAATATATCAATTTTTTCATCTTGGGTGACATTTTCATGGTTTTCGAGGGTATTGAAGCCGATAGTGCTGTCGAAATGTAAATCCAAGATGGCGGCTGCAATAGGTATCAATTTTTTCATCATGGGTGTCATTTTTATGGTTTTCGAGAGAATTGAAGCCGATAGGGTTGTCGAAATGTAAATCTAAGGTGGCGGCTGCAATGGGTATTAATTTTTTCATTATGGGTGTCATTTTCATGAGTTTCGAGAGTGTTGAAGCCGATAGTGCTGTCGAAATGTAAATCCAAGATGGCAGCTGAAGTAGGTACCAATTTTTTCATCTTGGGTGTCATTTTCATGGTTTTCGAGAGTGTTGAAGCCGATAGTGCTGTCGATATGTAAATCCAAGATGGCGGCTGAAGTAGGTACCAATTTTTTCATCTTGGGTGTCATTTTCATGGTTTTCGAGAGAGTTGAAGCCGATAGTGCTGTCGAAATGTAAATCCAAGATGGCGGCTGCAATAGGTATCAATTTTTTCATCACGGGTGTCATTTTCATGGTTTTCGAGGATGTTGAAGCCGATAGTGCTGTCGAAATGTATTTAAACTACTTTAAAAATTCCGTATAATCATGTTATACGTAATTTTTTTAATGCGCTTAAGGTATGCCCAATTGGATTTACCAATATTTATTTTGCAAACAACTTCGGAAAGTAATCGTTGACTTTAGGTGAATCTTAGTCAATTTTTCACCCACTTAAAGTAAGAAAAGCGAGAAGCTTTTCTTACTTTAAACGGTGAAAATTAAACACCCGAAAAATTTTGTTACAGGTATACTACTGTTACGGCCTGCAGCTGCCTATCTAACAGTAGGATCTTCCGGGCCCATAAGCGGAAGACCTTACAAGCAGATGCAGGTTGAGCCTCCTAAAGTGGCCTCGTGGAATGTCTCTAATTACAATAAACTATAAGGGGGAGCGTTCTATCCTACTACAATTCAACAGGGAGAATTGTAAAACCGAGCTTACTTACCTATATCCAAGACGACTGCTGTCTCAGGGTTCGGTCAGGCCGCATGTGGTTGTAGGGTGCATGGGAAGTAAGGGTTGGTGATGTGTATCTGTGTGTTGTGAGCTCAGACTTCAGCACCGTTCCAAATTGTGGTAATCTTCCGCGGAGCCGCTCACATCCACTTTCTTCGTTCGTCACAAGGACAGTCCATTAACTTTATCGTACAATTTACTAACTTCCAGAAGCCACTAACTCTAATTTGTTATAAGGCGTAACACACAACACGAATACAGAATGTCGGTCTATACTAAATCCCGTTACTATAAGCAAAAACGTAACACACCGCACGAATACGAATGTCCGGGTCAAAGTTCACTACCGTTTCGCGTGGCAACAATTATTTCTAGAATAGTAATTAATATTGTCGAATGCATTTATATACGGATTCAGAGTTAAACACAACTAAGTCCCGGGAGAAGCTCTCAAACAAGAAATGCGCGTTACGAAACCTAGACAGTATATTTACTAGACGCGCTTACACTATTCCGCGTTCCCGCACAAAAATAACAGCGTTCTGTCGATAGCACTGCTTGCAAAAGACTCTGCTTTTTTTTGCTCGCGCGCTCTCGCCACACACACCGCTCGACCGAACTTCAAAACCGGTATGGCACCGAGCCACGCGCCCTCCGGCGTCAAATCTCGGAACCAGCGTTCGGGCGTGAACAACTACTATATCCATGTGAACTGCTATATCCAAGTTTTGATAAACATTTTGAAAATTCTGGTTTCACAGGAACTAAGATAAAATTTTCAATGATCCAGAATCTGGCTTCACCAAAATTCTTTCAGAAGAAAGGTGGCATTGAAAATGTATGAATTCTTGAACTAAGTCAGTCTCTAAATCATTAGGATACATTTCTTCCAAGAAAAAGTATTCTTCTGTAAGAGTTAATCTTGATGATATTGTTGATTTTGGTCCGAAATGTACAGTTTTTTTGAACCAACAGGTTCTAAGAACAACAACAGTAGGCCTCCTATCGTATTTCTAATTCAGATACGAGTCTATCATTGAGGACGAGAAATGTATTAGCCCTGAAAGTATCACTTGAAGTCAATTTCATTTCTTTATTAGGTGTATCATCATATATTCTTTTCCTTTCCGGTTGTATTTTCTCCGTCTTTTGTATACTGCTTCGACACGCTTAATTCGATCACTTTTTCTTGGCAATTCTAAAAATTTCTCGTTCAGCTACGAAGAACTGAAGAAGCAACAAGCTTCTGTGCAACATTCAGCAGCCGCAGTTGCCACTAAATTTTAAGAGAGCACAGAACAAGGAACGAAAAAAGCAAAAGGTGCTTGGCCTTTAATTTTAGCCATTGTACACACACCAGACATGTTTGCAGCATTATCATACCATGGCAAGAACCAATTGTAAAGAAAAACTTGTGCCAGAGAAATATTAGTACATATTAGAAATCGCACCAGGATTCAACCGAGGCGGCTTTTCTTTTGGTATTGAAGTAAATACACCTATCTGTTTTGAACTCAATGCCAACACGCAGCGTACGCCTTCAACAGCACGATCCTACTGCGGCGGCCGCACCTTGCTCGTTCAGTCAATAAATTAGCATTTCCATGGATAATATACCACATAGGGCAGGCATTTCAACCAAACACACTTAGCGAACGGTCATATCACTCGTATCCGCGCTACAACCAAACGCAACTACGCAAATTGTAGAAAAATTTATGTAAGAGAAAAATTAAAAAAATTTGCCCCGAATACGCCGCCCCTTAAATCTGCCGCCCTAGGCTCCAGCCTACTCAGCCTGCTGGTAAATCTGCCACTGCCGCTACACTAATTTCAAAGAGTTATAACTCGGCAAAGATTAAGGATAGATTGGAGGTGCTTGGACAAATTTTGTAAGGATTGACAAGATGGTGGATCGAAGATGGCGATCAAAAACCAACAATGACGCGTTAATTAAATGAACAGACTTAGAAACCCGACTCATCAACACGTCGATGAGGCGGTCTGTTTCAGCTCTAAGGCTATGGAACATGGACGAAACAAAGATAATGTTTAATGTCCATGTCACACCCATGACCGGTAGTTGTTGGGAGCACTAAGCTCGAAGTTCTTGACGAGTATGTTTACCTGGGACAAATAGTCCGACTAGGTAAGTCCAACTTCGAGCAAGAGGTCAATCGACGGATTCCACTCGGTTGGGCAACGTTCAGAAAATCACGGCACATCTTCTCATCGTGCGTGTTGCCAGTGATGACGTATGGGATTGAGACGTGGTCATTCACTGCTGACCGGATGAGGAAGCTCAAGGTCGCTCAGCGAACTATGGAGAGCGCTATGCTCGGAGTTTCTCTGCGTGATATACTTAGAAATGACGATATCTGCAGTAAAACCAGAGTGACCGACATAGCCCAACGGATTAGTAAGCTGAAGTGGCAATGGGCCGGCCATATAGCTCGAAGAACCGACGGCCAATGGGGAATAAACGTATGCCGACAGGCAAAATGTAGGGCGTCCCCCCACTAGATGAAGTGACGACCTGGTAAGACATGCAGGAATTCGATGGATGCAGGTGGCTCAGGACCGTGCCTTGTGGCATTTCTTGGGGGAGGCCTATGTTCAGTAGTGGACTTGTAAAGGGCAGTAATGATCAACGGTGGTAGAGTCACGCGGCAGTTTTTGCTGTTGCACGTATGAGCCGGCTCGAGTTGGGTTGGTACCGCTGGTGTTGCAGTTGTTCATGGGCGGCGGTAGTCACTTACCATCAGGTGAGCCGCATGCTCGTTTGCCCCCTCTCCTATAAAAAAAGACATTATATCATCTTATTCATGCTTTAGTATCTTTAAGTGCATCAAAATGTATTAAAACTCAGTAGAACTTCATTGCTCATGAAATCACGACTGTAAACGTTCAATATAGTTTTAATACAGGACAAACCATTCATTCACTGAAACAAACTAATAACAGGTTTGTATAGATAATAGACGAAGAAAACTATACGTGATACGTACAACAACGTATGTACAAACGTACAATTTTGAAACGCGTCAACTGAAAGATTCCTCACTAAATTAATGTAGGTACTTAGTACTTAGTAACTAAGATTGCACGTAGATTATAAAACAAATATTCCAAATATTTTATTGCCAATGTAATATTAAATTTTTATTAATATTTTATAAATTTTATTAAAAATAAATATAAGACTTATATTATATAAAAATACTAGCTAGCCAGGCAGACGTTGTTCTGCCATTTTCGACGACCCTTTATATAAAAATCCTTAAAATCGTAATAAAAAAATATTGAGCGTCACTTATCAGGATAAAAACTATCCTATCTCTCAAGTTGGACCAAACTGCACAGAGTGTGTAAAATTTCATTGAAATCAGTTCAGTAGTTTAGGAGTTCATGGACAAACAACGTGACACGTAATTTTTATATATAAAGGTAATTAGTTATTTTCTGGGCTATATACAGAATATGTTAATTTTTAAATTTATTGAAGAATATAAAAAGAAATAATATTTCTTCATCCAAATTTGTACAATCACATTAATTATTTTTTATTTTATTTTATTCTTATGGTTTACTAACAGTCAACTTACACAATAACAATCTTAATAACAGATAAGTTTCTTAAGCTACCTGTAGTGACTAGTAAATATAGCATCATCATCATCATTACAGCCCTTCACAAGTCCACTGCTGAACATAGGCCTCCCCCAAAGAATGCCACAAAGCACGGTCCTGAGCCACCTGCATCCATCGACTTCCTGCATATCTTACCAGGTCGTCACTCCATCTAGTGGGGGGACGCCCTACACTTCGCTTGCCGGTACGAG
Source organism: Parnassius glacialis (assembly GCA_033319125.1). Classification (NCBI taxonomy): domain Eukaryota; kingdom Metazoa; phylum Arthropoda; class Insecta; order Lepidoptera; family Papilionidae; genus Parnassius; species Parnassius glacialis. The sequence goes on from JAVANC010000018.1 coordinate 39,081,613, forward strand.
GCTGCCACTCGAGAACCTTTCTTCCCCATCGGTTGTCGGTTCTTCGAGCTATATGGCCGGCCCATTGCCACTTCAGCTTACTAATCCGTTGGGCTATGTCGGTCACTCTGGTTCTACTGCGGATATCCTCATTTCTGAGTTTATCACGCAGAGAAACTCCGAGCATAGCCCTCTCCATAGCTCGCTGAGCGACCTTGAGCTTCCTCATACGGCCAGCAGTGAAGGACCACGTCTCAGTTCCGTAAGTCATCACTGGCAACACGCACTGGTTGTACAATTTCGTTTTAAGGTTTTGAGGTATGTCTGACGAGAAGATGTGTCGTAGCTTCCCGAACGCTGCCCAGCCGAGTTGAATCCGTCGATTGACCTCTCGGTCGAAGTTGGACTTACCTAGTCGGACTATTTGTCCCAGGTAAACATACTCGTCAACAACTTCGAGCTTAGTGTTCCCAACAACTACCGGCATAGGTGTGACATGGACATTAAACATGATCTTTGTTTTGTCCATGTTCATCTTAAGACCTATCCGTTGGGAAACACTATTGAGGTCATTGAGCATAGTGCTTAGGTCCTCCAGCGATTCTGCCATAAGGACTATATCGTCGGCAAATCGAAGGTGAGTGATGTACTCGCCATTGATGTTGATACCGTATCCTTTCTGGAAAGGTCTGGACTGGTCCAGAAGCTTGAAAACGTCTTCCAATGCAGCGGTGAAGAGTTTCGGGGATATGACGTCACCCTGTCTTACACCTCTCTGCAATTGGATAGGTTTCGTACTCTGGTTCTGTACTCGGATAGCCATCGTAGCCCTACTGTACAAGCACTTCAACACTTCGATATACCGACAGTCAACTTGGCACCGCTGAAGGGACTGCAGCACCGCCCAAATTTCGACGGAATCAAAGGCTTTCTCATAGTCCACATACGCCACACATAGTGGCAAATTGTACTCCTCGGACTTCTGTACAATTTGCCGTAGGGTATGTATGTGGTCTATGGTGCTAAAGCCCTTTCGGAAACCGGCTTGTTCGGGAGGCTGGAAGTCGTCAAGTCTGCGCGCGAGACGATTCGTAATGACTCTCGAAAACAGCACGTAGACGCGGCTCAGAAGGGAAATCGGTCTGTAGTTCTTCAAGAGAGCGTTGTCGCCTTTCTTGAAGAACAAGACCACCGCACTTCTGCTCCACGCCTCCGGTGTAATGCCACCATGGAGGACGGAATTAAAGAGCTTCTGAAGGACTTCAAGTACCGGTTTTCCACCCGCTTTCAGAAGCTCCGCTGTAATTCCATCCTCGCCTGGGGCCCTGCCGTTTTTAAGGTGCTGGAGAGCCATTCTAATCTCGCTCAGACTGACGTCCGGGATATCATCGGAATAATGTCGGATAAGACTCGCTCTTGGATCGTTACTCACACTTGCGTGTGGCTCCAACGATGACGTGTACAGCTGCCCATAGAACCTCTCAATCTCACTCAAAATCTCAGGTGCCCCGGAAACGGTGCTGCCACATTCGGTCTTCAGCTTTGACAGTTGGCTCTTTCTGGCAGACAGATCTCTGGCAAAGACTTTGGAGCCTTGGTTCCGCTTGATCGCTTCTTCAATACGAGCTGTATTGAAGTTGCGTAAGTCCCGCCGCATGCATTTGGAGATCTGTCTGTTCAGTTGCCTGTATGCTGCCAAATCTGTTGAAGAATGTAGCTTCATCTCCCGTCTAACAGCCATGAGATTAAGAGTGTGATCGGAGAGTTTTTGTGTTCTTCTGCGGCGGGTCTTGCAGAACTTAGCTCCGACCGCATGGACAGTTTCCACGAGCTTGTCATTCAAATCGTCCACTTCATTGCAGTCTTCTAGGCACTGAAAACGGTTTTGTAACTCGAGCTGAAAGGTTTCGGGACTTTGGATTAGAGCACTAATAAAAAATATAGCATGCAATATAACAATAACTTAAGTGGGATTTGATTTTACTAAATAAAGTTAACAATTTTAAAAGAAAGAAAAACATTGTTTATCCGTATGGTAAAAGAGAACAAAAGCTGGTTACACGAAATTAAGTACTAGTCATACTGTCGACAGTCTTTTTACGGAAACTGTAAGCGGAATCAAAGTTTATGTTAACTCTGTGTTTGTAGCTATATAACAGCTTACACAGTCTGGGTAATGGAGAGTTGGAGCCAAGAACGGTTCTGCGGGTTGGTGATCTCAGTGGTGCTATCGGATAACTCGGATATCTTGAAGGCGCACTAAAATCAAATGAGTTCAGTAACTGTGGGCAACTAATTCTATTGTTGAGAATTTCACACAAAAACAACAAGTCTGTTAGCTCCCTACGTTTATGTAAGGATAACATTTTGAAAAATTTTAGCCAATCCGCATATGAGAAATCTCTCTTTGCTTTACCAACTACGAGGGGCACACTGAAATGATCGGGAATAAGAAAAACCACACGCACGGTATAGCTAAATTGTATTTTATTATTTTTCGAAGTATTCTCGGTTCAACTTAATGCACTTTTTCATTCGTGCAAACCAATCATTAAAACAATAATTCCAGTCTGAAGTTGATGTTGACAAAATGGCTGATTTGTACGCTTGCACAGCTGCTTCAGGGTCTTCAAACCGTTGACTGCGTAGTAAATATTTCATTCTAGGGAATGTAGAGAAATCGTTTGGGCTCAGGTCAGGACTGTACGGAGGAAGACTCGACAGCTCAACGTTTTCCTGCTTCAAAAAATCATTTGTCTTTCGAGCCGTATGGGAACTCGCATTATCGTGATGTAAGATGATGCGACGTTTCGGGTAATTTTTTCGGAGTTCGAGTTCATTTCTGGCAAAAAAACCGTGATATACCACAAAGCGGTAACCGTTCTGCGTTCCTGTAAAGGAATTGTAGCAACATGCCCCTTTTTCGAGACAAACGTAGCGACCATTTTCTTTGACACGCTGCGGGAGCGAACCACTTTCGTTGGTTTGCCCTCGTCTTCGAAGACCCAAATGACTGATGTTTTCTTTCAGGTTCGTATGAATAAATCCATAATTCGTCACCTGAGACGATATTATAAACAGCATTTGACTTGCCTCCGTTGAAGTGTTGCAGAGTATTCCGGCACCAATCTACACGAACCGCCTTTTGCTCTTCGGACAAATTGTGGAGAACCCAACGGGAACCAAACGGTTTCTTACACACAGCTCATTATGTAATATCGACTGAATTGCAGTCATTCCGATACTGATAACAGCCCAAATCTGCTCGTATGTGACATGACGGTCATCTAATATAATAGTTCGCACAGCTGCGATGTTTTCAGGCGTGACCGCTGTTCTTGGTCGAGTCGACCTGCAGAAGAAACAGTGCTGAGTGGCACACGACCGCGTCGGAACTCAGCATACTAGCGGTATATTGTCGTTTGACTCGGTGCTTCAACATCATAAATCGAAACAAGTTCGTTGAGACATTTATCTTGAAATAAACCGCGACGAAAATTGTGATAAATTATGGCATGGAAATGTTCACGCGTGAGCTCCATTTTTGTTAACGACGTGTCAACTTTAAACCAACATAGTTTTTGTTTTTAAACATTTTTTTTAATTGTTTGAATGTCATTAAGATTCTAAGAGGCCAGTATTCAAATTCTAAAAAAGGTTTTATTGTAACTCAATACAAAATATTCGATTCCCGATCATTTCAGTATTCTCTAGTAATCGTGCCAAATGCCACAGAAACCGCTTCTGAATACGCTCAATGCTTAGATTGTTAACCGCAAAGTGTGGACGCCAGAAAACAGAACAGTACTCGAGTGTGCTACGAACGAGACTAATATACAGCATTTTCTTAGTTTTAATGCTGAATTCTTTGCTATTTCGTATGATGAACCCAAGCAGTCTTGAGGCTTTTTAACGATGTTTTCATAATGAGGTATAAATGTCAGCTTCCTGTCAAAAGTAACCTCTAAATCTTTTATAACCTCGATCTCTTGAATAATAATACTAATTTATTTTATAATTAAATGAAATAAGGTTTACTTTTCTCGTAAATTTGACGGTTGACATTGTTTCGGATTTAGTGTCACTCGATTGTCTCTGCATTATAGGTTCATTTTTTGTTTATTTTATGTTTATCTTATTCTGTAAAACTTAACAAAACGAAAATTCGAATCGTGGCTCTATTTATTAAATAAATTATCTAAATTAAAAGGTTCATAGACACTTTAACTTTGTTGTAACAACAGGTGCTCCATTTTACTTAATGTGGTTGTAATAAATGTCGTAGATAATAGACGACAAACACATATTATATCTAGACTAAGTTGAATCCGCTTGATGGTAATCTTGCCGATTACTGTAATGATTTTCTTAGTAAAGATACCTTGCATGTCAAGTATGTACTACAATTATCGAATTCTATATTCAGCAGTGGGCCTTGATAGACTGAAACGAATAAATTATCTGCCGACTTCCAAAAAGGAGACGGTACTCAATTCGAATGTATGTTTTTTTTTTGCTTTTTTTTTTATGTGTGTTACCTCATAACTTTATACAGGGCGAACCGATTTCGATGATTCTTTTTTTATATGAAAGCTGATAGTTTTCGTGTGGTCCCATATGAATTTGATCAAGGTCAGAGAGAGAGTTGGTTATTGAGTTATTCTTAAATAACTTATATTGAAGTCGCTTATTTTGAAGTCGGCTGTACAAAATTTTTAATTTTAAATTAGTTAATGATTTTATATGACTATAAAAAAGTTTTGAAGCGCCATGAATATTTTGAATTATTGCTACTACTTTTGGTGAGTCTGTTTATTCACAACAATGTTAAACTGGTTTGTTATCTTTGAAAGAGGATTAGGAAACTTTGAAGATCAAGCGAACCGCTGCCCATCAACCGCGGTGACTTGAGAAAATATTGGAGCAGTAGAAACCGAAGAATTACATATATTCAGCTTAAGCGAGAACTGAATATTGGATCAACAGCAAACCATCTTGATCACGACCAAGAACTCGGGAAATCGTATAGATTAATGCTTATTTGTGATAGAGAATTGTATCGATTCAAATTAAACCTTTATTTGAGTAAATAAAGTTTCATTCTAATCGATTTTGTCCAACTCATTACAGAATAGATGATATTTAAAAGAATATTACGTTCCTGTAGTTATACAAATATTAAACAATTAAATCTAAATTTAGATTACTGTAATTTGAAATATAATTATTTAATTTTTTATTTTACGTGGTAGAGCCATGCTACAACTATAGTTTGGTTGTAGTACGAATGAGTCGACTCGACCGGGGAAGGAGAAAGCGATAGGAGAAGCTCGTAGAATACCAGCGTGAAATAGCAGCTCTATACTGCTGTGTTTCTTATGGTGAATTAAGATAACCGAAGACCCTTTTTACTGAAAACGAGGCATTCCATATTGGTACTCAGGAGTGGCAACACATCTGCATTTTGATTTTTAATCGAGGATTGATGTAGTTGCCTCATAGGCGATATTTACCGTAGTTGCGATATTAGCTGGCTGGTTTGCTAGCGCAGCATTTTATTATTTTGAAGTTTGTCAGGAAACTGCTGCCCATCTCTTGTTTCATTTCTCCCCTGTCGCCCCTTACAGCACTCACGGAATGATATAGGGTTGACGATTCTCTCACGCCACTATACGTAAAACATTTTTAAGCGTACAGAATTATATAAAACAGTATTTTATTACAAATATTTACGGCTTAAATTTGTTCTGAATCATAGTCGAAAATTATTTTGTAATAAATACATGACTTTCGATATTGTGACAAATGCAATTTTATACTTTTGAAATAATCTAAATTTGTAACACCTCTTGCACTGCAATGAATTTGAATTGTAGTTACGCAGGGGCCGAGCGAACTCTTTAAATTTCTTAGGACCTTATGTCATTCACAAGCTCAAGGTAACAAGTGGAAAGACGTTCTAATAGTTTAGTTAAAAATTTCATCCCCTATTATACCACCCTTTTGGGTGCAATATTTGTTTCAAAAAACATGTCTTAACGCCAACTTTAGAAGCACTACAAAGAGATTTAAAATATGGAAATTATTTTAATTTTGTTAGTTCTTGATATCCGGCTTTTACTCTTGATAAAAACTTAAATAACGGATTATCTTCGATATTGCTTTCGATACTACACCAGAAATGCAGATTAGTGAATACAAATTACTACAACACCAGGGAACTGTATATTATCTATGCTGACGACAACAACGAGGCTGTGTATCCGGCGGAAGGGGCAAGTGTGACACAAAGGCGAGACACCTTTGATCCACCGACTACTGATAAACGAGCCGACAACGGCGAGCCCGTTGGTTGGCATATTATACATTTTATTGAGTTTAAATGTAACATTGTATTTCCGTGGCATTATCTTGAATACCTTGCTTTACCCTGTTTTATTAACACGCTTTTATTAGCTTCGTGTGTATCTGTCTATCGATATTTCTATGTAACGGAATTTTTTATGTAATTTTCAACAACTTGTAGACGGACAAGTGACTTAAAAATTTGCAAAATTTGCCGATGATAATACAATAATTTCACCAGGTTCACTAAGATCACCAGGATAAAATAAAATAAACATCGGGATCATCACAGCATCAATCAATCACATCAATGCGTTTTGCTTTAGTTTTTTTTTTTACTTTTATATTATTTCCGATACACGCAGCTTTCCTTAATAAAAATCAGAAACAAAACAAAACAGATCACTGGAACAACTTGCAATCTTCGGTTTCCCCTTAAGCTCAATACAACAACTACAAGACAATCATAAGACCTATCGTATTTTATGGATCCAAGTGCCCGGCTACGAAAGAGATAGTTTAGACAAGATGTTAAGATGTGTAGTGGCGAAAAAATTAAGGCAAAAATTAGTTTATCAGAGTTTGATAGTGACTCCAGTCACGCAAAAGTTGAGAAGTACTTGGCTAGTGTGGTATGGCCATATTATTTTAAATAAAGTAAACCATATAACAAGAATAATGTTGGCTACGAAAGTGGATGGATATAAGTGTAGAGAAAAGCTTAAGAAAAGGTGGTTGAACTGTATTAAGGATGATATGCGTCAAAGCGAAATGTGAGTGAAGGGAAAGGAAGATATGATATGCGAAGCAGGAAAAATAAGATGGCTTTCTAAAACACGGCTCTCCTAGGAAATTGATTGAGATGAACTAGGTTTATGCAAAAATTAAGAAGCGTATTTTTTTTCTTTATCAGCCAGCATTTTATAGAATACGAGTAACAAAAGAGCACACAGCCCATCTGAGGGAGAATCTGTAGCACATAGACATCTACATGTATGGTCTTTTAGGAATGAAAATGAAGATGCGTTGTCACCACTGCAAGATGGAATACCTCGTTTTCAATAAAAGGGCCTCCGGTTTTCTACACACACCATATGAAAACAGCATCATTAATCTAGTATTTAACATATTCTCTGAGAGCGTGGTCCTTCACCGGTGAAACGAACTCATTAATGCTTCAACTAAATAGCAGCAGCATGTAGCATATATAAGCCAAAATTACTCTGCTGTAAATATAGAGCCCTGTACTACCACATAGATCGTTGGCCTCTCCCCGGGCTCAAAACTTTGTTTGGTTGGAGTTATTCCTTTTTCCTTCGATGGCCAAAGGTTTGCAGAACATCGCTTATAAACAGAAACATTTAGAGAACTTATTATCCCCTTTTAACCTAATTGCATTTCACAGTTACAGATCTGAAATAATATTAGAAATTTTAGAAATTATGAATACCTACTTTTATTGCGTAGTGCGTTCACACACTTCGTTCCCACTTCGAAATACGTTGCGCTTTGTCCTCTTCCCTTAAACCTACATTCTTTTAGTTTTCTTCAGAAACTCTTGATTTGTTTCCAGCTTGTTTATGAAATTGCATTCCCACATTCAGCCATCCTGCTATCCATGTCTGCCGTCAGACATGTTTATTGCGCAACCATACCAACCATAACATACGAGAGTCCGGTTCTCTCAGTATACGAAACACAAAAGTATTATTCGGTTTAATGCTGGTATCCTGTACGAGCATGGTCCTACCCTGGTCGAGCCAACCCATTCGTGCTGCAGCTATGAATATCTAGAATAGCGCTGCTCTACCACGTAAAAAGGTGTGTTTTAGGTTTGCCACGGTATGGTAAGGGTATGGTTAATGTAGCCAATGGACCTATGACACGTACTTCAAACGAAAAATGCTGATAAAGACGTGTCAGTAATTATACTTGACACAGGACACAGCAGTGAATGCACTGATTCCTGGTGGCGGAAATAGGTAACAGGATTGTATTGACTCAGATCATAAAAAGAAGATATGCCCTACCACCTAGATAACCTAATATATTATGCAATTTAAAATATAATACATGTAATTTTAAAATTATTATTTTAGTCATACAGATTATGGAGTAACGAATAAAATTTTTAATTATTATTTATTCATCAACGTAGAATTTAAAAGGAATATTTAAGTAGCAAGAGCGTCATAATGAATGTACAGAATTGTTAATCCCAATTGACCCAAAACGGCACTCGCTCACCTTTCATACTCTGATTAATTAAGAGCTTTACATAAAGCTTTACCGGAATTTTATGGTTACTAATGATGTTTTAATAATTTATATAATTTTTTCCTTTTTAAACTTATTAAAGTTGTTTTAATAAGAAAAAAAACATTACCCCACACTAGAATTTACTCCTCCTGTATCGTGGAGACAGTTTATAATTAGGTCCTTACATATGAAATTAACGCTTTGTCGTACTGACCACTTTGATCTGAAATATTTCATCTTTGGTTGAGAATTCTAAATTCAAAATTTATAAATTCATTTAGCTGGTACATTTGAGTTTTTACTCTAAACCGTAAAAAAGAGTACCCTAAACCGTAGAGCATGTATGAAGGGAATAATGAAAGTGGACGAAGCGAAACAAGTATGTAAGGATCGTAGCAAGTGGAAAGAAGTGGTCTCTGCCTACCCCTACGGGAAAGAGGCGTGATTATATGTATGTATGTATGTATTTGAGTTTTTAAAACAGTGATTCATTTTTTTATAGCAGAGGGGGCAAACGATCATGTGGCTCACCTGATGGTAAGTGACTACCGCCGCCCATGAACAACCGCAACACCAGGGGAATTGCAGATGCATTGCCGGCCTTTTAAAAAGGACGTGCGTTCAGGAAATTTGGCAGTTGGAGTTTGGAAATTTGGAGTGGACGGCCGGTAACCAAAGTGGAAAATGAAGAATTAAAGGTTATTTTGGAAGCGGATCCATCACAAAGCACTTCAGAGATAGCTGCAGGCTTCGCGATAAGTGATAAAACCGTATTAATCCACTTGAAGAAAATCGGGATAGTAAAAAACTTGAACCATGGGTACCTCATGAATTGACTGAATCGAACTTGCAAACACGCGTCGACTGCCGTGTTACTTTGCTCAACCGACACAATAATGTATGGATTTTGAATTGAATCATTACTAGTGATGAAAAATTGATATTATACGATAATCGGAAGCGCTCGTCGCAATGGCTGAACCCTGGAGACCCATCCAAATCCTGCCCTAAACGAAAATTGACTCAGAAAAAGTAACTTGTGAGTGTTTGGTGGACTAGCACCGGTGTCGTTCACTACAGCTTTCTAAAATCTGGCCAAATGATTACGGCAGATATCTATTGTCAGCAACTACAAACTATGAAGGAATAAATAGCTGTTAAACAATCGAGATTGGTCTAGGCCACTGCTGCTTCACGACAACGCAAGACCACATACTGCACAACAAACAACCACTAAGTTAGATGAGCTACGATTGGAATGTCTGTGATATCCACCGTATTCCCCAGATCTTGTTCCAACATATTACCATTTTTTCCGGAATTTGGACAATTTCTTAGAAGGAAAAAAATTCAACTCCGATGCAGCAGTCCAAATCGCCTTCAAAGAGTTTATTGATTCTCGCCTCCATGGTTTTTTAGTAAAGAGATCAATGAACTACCTATGAGATGGCAAAAGTGCATAAATAATAATGGTCATACTTTGATTAATAAAATATATTTTACAAATAAAAAATTGACATTATATTCCTTCCGTACAAAACGTCAATTTCATATGTAAGGACCTAATATATTACATAAATTACATAAGGATAAACATACAGAGTACAGAGCTGGAACAATTATTTGTATGCCATTACAAACAGTTTTTCCGTGTGGAATAAGAACCCTCGGCACTCGGCGCCTCAACTCAAAGCTAAGCCATTGCCCCACAAAGGCGTTATAAATTCAGTCAGTCACCGTCAGATTAAAGAATTTCTTAGGCCGTGGTGACGACCAAAGAAATCTGTCACCCAATATCGTCCCATGGGTGTCGTAAAAGCGACTATGGGAAAAGGTAAAAAAGTTCGAACAGTTTTCCTGGATTGAAGGCATTCCATTTTGTTCCTCAGGGTTGACAATGATTCAGAATTTGGATTCTTAATCTAGAATTAATGTAGATGTCGACGGGCCACTACATCTATTTACTATCATGTGGAGTGGGTACTCGTTGGTCACATTTATTCTTTAAAAAAACTGTTTCATTTCAAAGACCTAAGTGCACATAACAAATAATGATAGTGTGAAAATGTTCAGACTTGAGATTGAGATCCTTTGACGTCTGGGACTGCGATTAGGTTTTTCTTCATAACTTTTGTCAATTTGGGGAGAATCAGATCCAACAGTGGGCAACCACAGGCATTGAACCACAGGCGTTGAAGTTATTTAACGTGGCATACATATTATATTAATCTTTTTTTTTTATAGGATAAAGGTGACAAACGAGCACACAGTCCACCTGATGGTAAGTGGTTGCTGCGGCCCATAGACATCTACATCTATCCTCTATTACAAATCAAAATGTAGATGCGTTGTCACCCGTGAGGACTAAGATGGAATGCCTCATTTCCAGTAAAAAGGGCCTCCGGCCACCTGCACTCACCAAGCAAAACGCAGAGGTAAACCTCTACTTCACTCTGGTTTTCTGTGAGGTCGTGGCACCACCCCGGTTCGAGCCGGCCCATCCGTGCGACAGCAAAAGCTGCCGCGTGGCTATACCACTGTTCATATCATCATATAATCTTCAAAGTTCTTCCTGGCAACACTCTTTTTTTATATTTAATATTTATTAAATTTACAACATTTTCAAGATAAAATAAACTTAAATCTATTTTAATTATCATATGATCCTATTCCCTGCCCAGCGCTATAATTGCTGGCTACGTTTCTTTAGCCTTTAGGCAAGAAAAAACCAGCACTCTTGTCATCAGCAGTGGTCAACAGTCGCGGATAAAGTTCCTTTACAAACTTCATTTCACGTTAATGTAGAACTAGTGTGTAAATTGGGTTCTATGTTATAGCATTAAAATATATGAGCATCGTAAAAAGTACTATAAAGAATAAACAAAGTAAAAGCAAATCAACGAGAAACGTACAGTATACGAGGGGGAATTCACTGATAATTACATTGGAAAACTTTATTAAGTTTTCACAAAAACCCCCTCTATATACATATACAAGATAAAAATAGTCCTATCGATATTGTCTTTATGGAGTAGAATCACTTTATAATACGGTGAAATTTCAAACAATTGTAGCTTCAATATAGTACAGCTGTCTACTGTAAAACTGGTTCTAAAGCGCAGAGTTATTACTTAATAAGAAACTTAAATTATGTCGTATTGTTAATAATATCATGCTCATAGTTATAGCTTATGACACAATATGCTATGCTATTATAGCGGAACAGTAAAGCGTAGTATGAAACTGCTCTTAATCTGAATCTTGGCTAACCCAAGGTGATTTTCTACGACCGGAAACTATAAAAATGAATAAGACATTCACGTGGCTTATCGTTGATTTTATTCATTTTTATAGTTCTTTATAGCATTAACGGTCGTAGAATGTCATTAAACCTAACTTCGCAGAGCTTTTATTATTCTTTAAATGACAAAAAGAATGAAGTTTCTTTTATTGGTTTTTTCTCTGAGCATAGGAATCTCATTTTAAAACGGTACTAGTTAAATAAATTTTAGTTTAAAAAACCTTAAGAAATACCCTAAAGATTAAATAATTGTATTTTAACCTGGTAATCCTGAATATGATTTTTTTTAATAGAATAGGGTGACAAACGAGTACACAGTCCACCTGATGGTAAGTAAATGCTGTGGCCCTTAGACTTCTATATAATATATGCTCAATTAACAATATCCGTAGGTATATAAGTTTAAAATTATTTTTATTATATGATGTAACTAAAAATTTATGCTTTTCGCAATTTTTCCTCTATCTGTGCTATAATACGTTGCTTCGTACCAAATTTTAAGATTCTGAGTTCACGGGAATTACCCTGTAGGTTTTGATTCCCTTGCGAATGTCGAAAATTTGCGGCATAAACGGCTGTATCTTTTGATTGCGTTTGCGTATTTGATTTGACTTGAGTATTTGATATGAATTTCAGCTTGATACCTCCAAGCATTCCTGAGAAAAAGGGTCTTGACAGACAGACAGACAGACAGACGGACAACAAAGTGATCCTATAAGGGTTCCGTTTTTTCCTTTTGAGGTACGGAACCCTAAAAATGAAGATGCGCTGTCAGCCCTGAAGACTAAGATGGAATGCCTCATTTCCAGTAAAAAGGGTCTCCGGTTCTCTACACCAACCATACGAAACATTGCGGGAAAGTGAACTACTAAAATCATAAAAACTCCTCGCCCTGAAATCTTTACCTACGCGTGAATTCCATTTTTACTATTGATGACAAACTTCAACTTGTGATAAAAAACAATTGACACTCGACTTTCTGCCAAAAATTATTTAAATAAATATATAAGTAGGTATATTTTTTAAATAATATAAAATTCAAAATTCCAACATCAATACCTAAGGTTAGAATTCTTAATAACAATATCTCATTCTACGAGTATAGTTCAGTAACACACTTTACTTACTTGAGCAAATGCCCAAATAACACTCGACGCTTAGTGATAATAACCCCTGGGAATGAGGTGGTCGCTTCCAAGCTGTTTCTAAAATAAATTTTGTATTTACCAATCATTAATACAATATTACAATATTTACCAATCATTGAAGTGGGGGTGGGCGATGGTGGGGTTGTCGGGACTGATGAACCTATCCGTATTACAGCTAAGGATATAAAGCTGGTACTAAAGCAGATGACCAGAGGAAGGTCACCGGGTCACGATAGCCTCAGTGTCGAGCACCTTCATAATGCAGGACCGCATCTTCCAAGGGTTTTGTCACTATTATATACTTTCTGTATTCGGCACTCCTACTTACCATTCGAGCTAATGAGGACCGTTGTTGTACCTATTTTAAAAAACAAGACTGGAGATATTTCTGACAAGACAAATTATAGGCCTATTTCTCTGGCAACTGTATTAGCTAAGGTGCTTGACGGCTTGCTTGAGCGACGGCTTAGTAACTTCATACAATTAAATGATGCGCAGTTTGGCTTTCGACCTGGCCTATCAACAGAAAGTGCTATACTGTCGCTGAAGCATACCGTCAAATACTACACCCAGAGACAAACGCCAGTGTATGCTGCGTTTCTGGATCTCTCAAAGGCATTTGACTTGGTTGACTATGATCTGCTTTGGTCAAAATTACGTGACATAGCTGTTCCAAATGAATTAATCACCCCGTTCAAATATTGGTATGGCCATCAAGTTAACCAGGTCAAATGGTCTGGTGAGCTATCTGACGAATACATTTTGGAATGCGGGGTGAGGCAGGGGGGGTTATCCTCGCCTTTGCTGTTCAGCCTCTACATTGACGGGCTCATTGGTGCACTCAGTAGCACCAGGATAGGCTGTTCCATTGACGGACAAATGGTTAATAGTATTAGCTACGCTGATGACATGGTGTTGCTGAGTCCATCGGTGAGCGCAGTGCGTAAGCTGTTGGCTGTCTGTGAAGTATACGCTGCTAAACATGGTCTCCTCTATAACACCAAAAAGAGTGAGTTAATGGTATTTCAAGTTGGTGCTAAAAAACCCCAGGTTGTGCCTCCAGTCAAGCTCCTTGGGGTGCCATTAAGTAGGGTGTCACAGTTTAAATATTTAGGACACATTGTTACAGAGAATCTCACAGACAACTGTGATATAAAGAGGGAGCGGAGAGCATTGGCGGTTCGATGCAATATGGTTGCCCGCATGTTTGCTAGGTGTACTAGAAAAGTCAAAATTACTCTTTTCAAGGCTTACTGCCAAACCTTTTACACCTGCAGCCTGTGGTATAGCTATACGCAAAGGGCCTATAATGCACTTCGCGTCCAATATAATAATGCCTTCAGGATGCTGATGGGCCTTCCCATGTTCTGCAGTGCATCTGCCATGTTTGCTGAAGTGGGTGTTGATGACTTTCATGGCATCATACGGAAGCGAATATCGTCCAGCTGGCGCAGATTGCGGGGGAGCTCAAACGGCGTCCTGAAGGTAGTTAAAGATAGGCTTGATTGTCCCATTCAAAGGCATTGGACTCGAATGCATATGGGTGGGACACTTAAGTATCTTAATTAATATTTTTATATTGTAAGTTATTTAATTTGATTTAATTTAATTTACTAACATAGCTTTTAAGCAATTTACTAACAAAATTGTATGGATTTTTTAATCTGAAATAAACGTTTTATTATTATTATTAATGTAAAATATGCTTTTAAAAAAAATCCCGCTGAGTTTCTTGCTGGTTCTTACCAGGACAGAGGTTTTTTTTTCGAACCAGTGGTAAAGTAAAAAAATACTTTCAATAAGAATTACACATGTGATCTATTTTGAATAAAAAAATATTCTATTCTATTCTATTCTAGTGGTTGTTTCTGTGTGACAACACTTCGTGACTGTGTTTATTTTCATGAAAAAGCAAACTTAAGCTAGATTATTTTTACAAAATCTTGCAATAATATTTTTGATATTACTTTATTTGATATTTATAATAGCAAATATGTTATATGAATTATTTACATAATGTTATAACATTTATAATATCATTATTGTTATTTAATTGTGTCAGTACAAAAAAAAAGAATGCTTGGAGAAACAAAACTTTTGACATGTTACAACCCTTGTAAATTTAAATGTTTAGTTTTACAAATGAATTATGTGCCCACACGTGCTTTTTTTTACTTATAAAGATTATACATACAACGTGTAACATAAACCCTGTGGTTCCCTTTAAGTGCGTTATCAGAGTCAGTATTCAAACGTAAAGAAATAATTTTTTTGCAAAAAAAAAACTTGAACATTTAAAAATTTAATTTTAATTCAAAATAATTATTTGCAATTTGTATGTGGTTTTTACCTCTAACTGGCTCGAACATAGGTGAAGGGGGGTTCTTTCACAGTCCTCTTATTTTCCGGATAATGCAGAGGTAATAAAACCACATACAATTCGCAAATTATTTTTTTTAATTAATATATTTTTTTTAATGTTCAAGTTTTTTGAAATAAAAGTTATTTCTTTACGTTTTAATACTGATTCTGATAACGCACTTAACGGGAACCACAGGGTTTTTGTTACACGTTGTATAATTGTTGCTTCAATGCTATCCAAAGTTTCCATTTTTTATGCAAAATAACCTTAAAGTAGTGCTTAAGTAAAGGAAATGGTGACTATTACTTGGCTGAGAATTCTAACTTTTAACAGTTCTAACTTGGAGCAATTACTTAATTATAGAATACAAATCATTACTATACTATTATTTTATTACTACACTATTATTCAGTAGTGATTCTCACCACCATCCTTCACAGTTAGCTACCGTGGGTAAATCTTTGTTTGAGAGAGCACGAGGTATCTGTGACAGTAAACACCTGGCCGCCGAGCTCCTACACGTCAAGCAAGTTTTGCACAATAATAAGCTTCGGGTCCCGCGCCTAGGTCACAGTGAACGAGTGAAGCCGGCGACAGTCGAGCGAGTGCCTACTGTACTGCCATATGTCAGAGGTGTCACTGACAAGATTGGCTACATCTTGAAGCGTGCTTCCATGAAAACATACTTCAAGCCGCCGAAGATGATTAGTCAATTTTTACCATCAGTCAAGTGTAATGTCCCTCTGCAAGACGCAGGAGTGTACAAGCTTGATTGTGAATGTGATCTCTCTTATATAGGACAAACTAAAAGATTCATAAAAACCCGCGTTAAAGAACAGATAGCTGATGTGAAGAATAGACGCTCCGGGAAGTCTGCAGTCTGGGAACACGTACAGGAAAATCGTTCAAGTCGTTTTCGAGGTTTTAGCGAAACTAACAGATTGTGATTGATTTTTATATAAAGGGTTATTTTTTTTAAAGTGTAGCCTAATTTTAAACTTAGTTCAAATATATAAATAATGATATACCATTTTTACGGATGTGTGCGTGCGCAGTCAGTTAAAATAATACATTACCACGGATTTGAGTTTAAATGATAAAAGGTACAAAATGTTTAAGATTTCTTTTAATTAAGTTTTCTTCACCATTTGACTATATTAACTTTAAATTTGGCAGGTTATTGCAAAATAACCCTGTTTAGAGATTAACGTCTCAAGCAAGCATATTCAAAGGTGTACTCGTGATGGGTTATTTCACGAGATTGTATTGATATTGAATGATAAGATATAACGAGAGGTTTTAGAATATTAAAAAGTATATGCGGAATTTATTTCCATACCTTTTGAGAACAAAATATATTTTGGTGCTTACACGTATTCATAAGACATATTTATTGGAAAGCGAAAAAGTTCTGTATTATATAATACTTACTACCAAGAAGGACCGACAAATTTATTTCCAAATTGGATGTGGGCAGAACTTTGGTCCCTTTAGATATTGCGTGCGAGCGGTAATACGTGTACAAAAATAGGGTCAATATGTGATATTGGAGCCTTTGACATCTTTTATTAAATTGTAGTGATAAACGAATTTTAGCCCACCTGATCGTAAGTGACTACTGCACACACCTGCAATTCCAATTTCAAACCAAGAAGGCTTCAGAAGCATTGTCACAACTGAGGACTAAGTTTGAATGCATTTAAGAAAACTGCGTAAAAAATAACCACGGTTCATACTTATTTTTAGGGTTCCGTACCTCAAAAGGAAAAAAACGGAACCCTTATAGGATCACTTTGTTGTCCGTCTGTCTGTCTGTCTGTCAAGGCCCTTTTTCTCAGGAACACGTGGAGGTATCAAGCTCAAATTCATATTAAATACTCAAGTATATAGTCCCTTGGAGCTGTAAAAAAATCAAACTTCTAAGCCAACGCAATCAAAAGATACAGCCGTTTATGCCGCAAATTTTCAACATTCGCAAGGAAATTAAAACCTACAGGATACTTCTCGTGAACTTAGAATCTTGAAATTTGGTACGAAGCAACGTTTTATAGCACAAATAAAGGAAAAATTGCGAAAAGCTTAAATTTTTAGTTACATCATATAATAAAAATATTTTTTATAATTTTAAACTTATAATACCTACGGATTTGTTCGGAACCCTCGGTGCGCGAGTGCGACTCGCACTTGGCCGGTTTTTTTTATAAAACTGAAATGACAAAGGAATTCAGTGTCCACCTGAACATAAGTGACTACTGCAGTCCATAGACCTGCAACCAATTTAAAACAAAGGAAGTTACAGATGCATTGTCACCTGTGAGGACTAAGATGGAATGCCTCACAGCCTATAATTATATTGGCTCTCTATATTCTTCAGACCGGTACACAATAGTGTACGTACTGGTGTGTCTCACAGCCTGTAATCATATTGGCTCTCTATATTCTTCAGGCCGGTAAACAATAGTGTACGTACTGGTGTTTCTCACAGCCTGTAATTATATTGGCTCTCTATATTCTTCAGACCGGTACACAATAGTGTAAGTACTGGTGTGTCTCACAGCATGTAACTACACTCGGCGTCAAAAAAATCGCACATCCGAAAAAAATAATTTAAATATTATTTTAACACAACAGGCCAATGGCAATGTTGTGGTTTGAGGGTATCATTCGAAAGGTAATTTCATTAGCTTTCAGGAATTTTAATTGAATTTTACTTTTATAACGAGACGAAAGAGAAATTTAAAAAAAGACAGGGTATGTACAAATTTGCAATTTAATAATTTAAAAAAAAAAACTTAATTAATACAAAAAAAGTTCTTAAAACCTAGTGTTACCCCCCCTTGCCTTGATAACGGCTTCCATGCGATCTTTCATGGATCTTACAAGGGTCGCAACAGCCTCTTGGGGTATTTGTTCCCACTCTTCAAGTACCGCATCTTGGAGCTCTTGAAGAGTGGTTGGAGCTGGATCTCGAGATCACACGCGCCGTTTTAGGTCATCCCAGAGATGTTCTATTGGGTTAAGGTCTGGACTTTGTGCTGGCCAATGCATAACAGGGATATCGACCTCCTGTAAATAATCCCGTACAATAGCCGCAGTGTGGCAACGAGCATTATCATGCATTAACATGAATCCATCACAGACATAACCAGCATACGGGACCACATGTTCGTCCAGGATTTAAGTAATGTCCCGACCAGCATTTAATGACCCTTGCCCACGGCCACCCCGAGTCCGGGAAACGCACACAAGTTCCGTTTTCCCGTCGACGGAAATACCGCCCCAAAACATACACGAGCCACCCCCGTATTCGACGGATTCTACGAAGCAGGGTTGTGTGAACCTCTCCCCCTGTCTTCTGTAGACCCTTCTACGTCTGTCATTGCAGTCTTCCAGACCCTCGTCGCATCAGAGAAGAGTACAGTCCGCCACTGTTCTAGAGTCCACTCGCAATGATTGCGAGCAAATTCTAGGCGAGCTCTGCTATGGTGTGCAGTAAGTTTTGGACCTTTAGCAGGTCTATGGGCTGTTAAACTCTTTTTGTGTAACCTTCTTCTTATCGTAGAAACACTCACAGATGTTCTCAGAGTTAATCGAAGCTGTTGTTGCAACTCAACAGCATTTGTAAAACGGTTTCGTAAAGATGTCGTAACGATGAAACGGTCATCTCATTCTGATGTGCACCGTTTTCTTCCAGATCCCGGTTTCCTAACATAACCACCAGTCTGCTGAAAACGTTGAAACACCCGTCGAACTGAAAAACGGGACACGTTAAACTGCCGAGCAACGTCACACTGCCGCATCCCTGACTGCAATAGGGCAATCACTTGAGCAGCTTCTTCAGAGCTGGTGTCCATCTTTACTTGTTCTTACTTGGGTTACTTGTTCACGTATGTTCACTGCAAAGTCTAAATTACGACTGACCCATATTTCATCCAGATCGACCTTTTTATACCCTTTTTAGGTGGTGTAACTAGCGTCCTTACAAACGAGCATTTGACAGTGTTTATTTTTGACGCTCTATAATGATAAATACTTTAATGATTTCATGATTTTTTTATTAATAATGTAAAGCTATTTAAATACCCATTTCAAACATACGAATATTTATATAAATATAATTCGTTTCTACCCATTACAGCCATTTTTCGCGCAAACTCAGAGAGGTGCGATTTTTGTGACGCTGAGTGTATATTGGCTCTCTATATTCTTCAGACCGGTACACAATAGTGTACGTACTGGTGTGTCTCACAGCCTGTAATTATATTGGCTCTCTATATTCTTCAGACCGGTACACAATATTGTACGTACTGGTGTGTCTCACAGCCTGTAATTATATTGGCTCTCTATATTCTTAAGGCCGGTACACAATAGTGTACGTACTGGTGTGTCTCACAGCCTGTAATTATATTGGCTCTCTAAATTCTTCAGACCGGTACACAACAGTGTACATACTGGTGTGTCTCACAGCCTGTAATTATATTGGCTCTCTATATTTTTCAGACCGGTACACAATAGTGTACGTACTGGTGTGTCTCACAGCCTGTAATTATATTGGCTTTCTATATTCTTCAGACCGGTACACAATATTGTAAGTACTGGTGTGTCTCACAGCCTGTAACTATATTGACTTTCTATATTCTTCAGACCGGTACACAATAGTGTACGTACTGGTGTGTCTCACAGCCTGTAATTATATTGGCTCTCTATGTTCTTCAGACCGGTACACAATAGTGTACGTACTAGTGTGTCTCACAGCCTGTAATTATATTGGCTCTCTATATTCTTCAGACCGGTACACAATAGTGTACGTACTGGTGTGTCTCACAGTCTGTAATTATATTGGCTCTCTATGTTCTTCAGACCGGTACACAATAGTGTACGTACTGGTGTGTCTCACAGCCTGTAATTATATTGGCTCTCTATATTCTTCAGACCGGTATACAATAGTGTACGTACTGGTGTGTCTCACAGTCTGTAATTATATTGGCTCTCTATATTCTTCAGACCGGTACACAATAGGGTACGTACTGGTGTGTCTCACAGCCTGTTATTATATTGGCTCTCTATATTCTTCAGACCGGTACACCATAGTGTAAGTACTGGTGTGTCTCACAGCCTGTTACTATATTGGCTTTCTATATTCTTCAGACCGGTACACAATAGTGTACGTACTGGGGTGTCTCACAGCCTGTTATTATACTGGCTCTCTATATTCTTCAGACCGGTACACAATAGTGTAAGTACTGGTGTGTCTCACAGCCTGTTACTATATTGGCTTTCTATATTCTTCAGACCGGTACACAATAGTGTACGTACTGGGGTGTCTCACAGCCTGTAATTATATTGGTTCTCTATATTCTTCAGGTTGGTACACAATAGTGTACGTACTGGTGTGTCTCACAGCCTGTAATTATATTAGCTCTCTATATTCTTCAGACTGGTATACAACAGTGTCGGAAGCATTGTCACCTGTGAGGACTAAGATGGAATGCCTCACAGTCTCTAATTATATTGGCTTTCTATATTCTTCAGGCCGGTACACAATAGTGTACGTACTGGTGTGTCTCACAGCCTGTAATTATATTGGCTCTCTATGTTCTTCAGACCGGTACACAATAGTGTACGTACTGATGTGTCTCACAGCCTGTAATTATATTGGCTCTCTATATTCTTCAGAACGGTACACAATAGTGTACGTACTGGTGTGTCTCACAGCCTGTAATTATATTGGCTCTCTATATTCTTCAGACCGGTACACAATAGTGTACGTACTGGTGTGTCTCGCAGCCTGTAATTATATTGGCTCTCTATATTCTTCAGACTGGTATACAACAGTGTCGGAAGCATTGTCACATGTGAGAACTAAGATGGAATGCCTCACAGCCTGTAATTATATTGGCTCTCTATATTCTTCAGACCGGTACACAATAGTGTACGTACTGATGTGTCTCACAGCCTGTAATTATATTGGCTCTCTATATTCTTCAGGCCGGTACACAATAGTGTAGGTACTGGTGTGTCTCACAGCCTGTAATTATATTGGCTCTCTATATTCTTCAGACCGGTACACAATAGTTTACGTACTGGTGTGTCTCACAGCCTGAAATTATATTGGCTCTCTATATTCTTCAGGCCGGTACACAATAGTGTACGTACTGGTGTGTCTCACAGCCTGTAATTATATTGGCTCTCTATATTCTTCAGGTCGGTACACAATAGTGTACGTACTGGTGTGTCTCACAGCCTGTAATTATATTAGCTCTCTATATTCTTCAGACTGGTATACAACAGTGTCGGAAGCATTGTCACCTGTGAGGACTAAGATGGAATGCCTCACAGTCTCTAATTATATTGGCTTTCTATATTCTTCAGGCCGGTACACAATAGTGTACGTACTGGTGTGTCTCACAGCCTGTAATTATATTGGCTCTCTATGTTCTTCAGACCGGTACACAATAGTGTACGTACTGATGTGTCTCACAGCCTGTAATTATATTGGCTCTCTATATTCTTCAGAACGGTACACAATAGTGTACGTACTGGTGTGTCTCACAGCCTGTAATTATATTGGCTCTCTATATTCTTCAGACCGGTACACAATAGTGTACGTACTGGTGTGTCTCGCAGCCTGTAATTATATTGGCTCTCTATATTCTTCAGACTGGTATACAACAGTGTCGGAAGCATTGTCACATGTGAGAACTAAGATGGAATGCCTCACAGCCTGTAATTATATTGGCTCTCTATATTCTTCAGACCGGTACACAATAGTGTACGTACTGATGTGTCTCACAGCCTGTAATTATATTGGCTCTCTATATTCTTCAGGCCGGTACACAATAGTGTAGGTACTGGTGTGTCTCACAGCCTGTAATTATATTGGCTCTCTATATTCTTCAGACCGGTACACAATAGTTTACGTACTGGTGTGTCTCACAGCCTGAAATTATATTGGCTCTCTATATTCTTCAGGCCGGTACACAATAGTGTACGTACTGGTGTGTCTCACAGCCTGTAATTATATTGGCTCTCTATATTCTTCAGGTCGGTACACAATAGTATACGTACTGGTGTGTCTCACAGCCTGTAATTATATTGGCTCTCTATATTCTTCAGGCCGGTACACAATAGTTTACGTACTGGTGTGTCTCACAGCCTGTAATTATATTGGCTCTCTATATTCTTCAGGTCGGTATACAATAGTGTACGTACTGGTGTGTCTCACAGCCTGTAATTATATTGGCTCTCTATATTCTTCAGGTCGGTACACAATAGTGTACGTACTGGTGTGTCTCACAGCCTGTAATTATATTGGCTCTCTATATTCTTCAGACCAGTACACAATAGTGTACGTACTGGTGTGTCTCACAGCCTGTAATTATATTGGCTCTCTATATTCTTCAGACTGGTATACAACAGTGTCGGAAGCATTGTCACCTGTGAGGACTAAGATGGAATGCCTCGCAGCCTCTAATTATACTGGCTCTCTTTGTTCTTCAGGCCGGTACACAATAGTGCATGTACTTGTGTTTGGTAGTAGAAATATGTAAGCGAGTGATAACTACCTAACACGGACTCTTAGGCAGAAAGAATATTTGATGGAACTTTCGTTAATTTAGTGTTTTCTATAAATCAGCTTTTTAGATTTGTGCTGTCTGGAATTTGAAGTAAGTACTTACTTACCTGTTTCCTTTATTGTTTTTGTTTTCCTATGCATAAAAGATCACATAAAACTTTAAGTAAATCCACATATGCATGCCTTAAGCACTCATGGTACACGTAATTTTAAAAGAAGTTTAAATACACACAAGTTTTCACTAATAACCTTATTACTATACTTCTAATTTTCCGATAATTTTCTGTCAAACGTCAATATCAAAAAAGTATGGAAAATCCAAAAGTGCACGACTCATAATGCTCAAATGATCGTGAAAAAATATTTAAAGAAAATTGTAAATTGTGGTTCTATTCGTCAAAGATTTCCGGTAGCAGTTACCGAAGTACACCTACAAGTCACTCCATCAAGTCCATAGGTAAGGTCTTATCATAACTAATAAACCGAGCCCAAACTCAACACACTTAGTTTTACAGGTCGAGGACTTCCAGCAGCATCCATCAAAGTACACCTTCAAGTCTCTCTATCAAGTCCGGAAGCAAGGTCTCATCATAAGTGTCCAAATATGACAAACATAGTTCTACTCGTCGAGGAGTTCCAGTAGCATTCACCGAAGTAAACCTTCGGTCACTTCTCAAGGCCGGAGGAAAGGTGTCAAAATAATTCATAATTCATTTATTGCATATCACGAAGTATAAAGTTGTTAGAATATACAGAGCATGCATATTAAGATGGAGTTTAAATGTTAATTAATATAGAATTAAACTAAATTACATTATTTACAGTACATAATCTATACATTATTATTAATTAATTTATAAAAATATCAAACAAAACGTGTGTATTACATTTATTTTAAAATTAAATGTCAATAAATATTTCATCTCAACTACTGGTCATTTTTCATTCATGTAAATAAAATTTAAAATTTTGATGAAAATATTAACAATGTCAATTAAGTAAATAGAAATAATATTTATCATTAAAATATTCATTTAAATAGCTTAATGCTTCTATCTAAAATGGTTTTTACAATAAGCATTTTCTTAAGTAATATTTAAAATTTACGACACTGGAGGGCTTTTATAGTTTTAGGTAAATGGTTGTAAACCTTTATGGCCATGTGGGGACCATTTTTAAATATCGTGAGATGTGCGGTAGGAGGAACCAGGTTATAATCACGGTGACGAGCTCCTTATCGATTGGGTCTATCTCCAATCCGTTGAAAATTAAAAGGATTTTTCCTAACAAAGCGGCATAATTCAAAAATATATATATGCGCGTACAGTTAAGGCTTTTACTAGCCTGAATGACCTTGACGAAACGGCGATCGCAGAGATTTTAGCCAACGTCAACACCGTCTAGCAACTACGTTCTGTATTACTTAAAAAAGTACAAAGATTAATAGACTGCAGAGATAACAATTATATAAGTGAAATACTGCCTGTTATGCTTGCGCATCGCTGAGAATTATGTCGCGGTTACGCATCTTTAATTACATTGTGCTGTAGCTTTGTCCGGTAGGCGTCACGAGCTATCAAGTATTCAAGTTTCAAGTACGTAAGAGTTTTTTATTATATATGTTAAATCGTATTTATTTGTATCGTATTAGTAGATCTGGGTCAAAGCGTTCGCTGTAAATTTTTCCCGGGTTTGATCCCCGACAGCACGAATGCAATTTGTAATTGCAATTTTCGTCAACACGCATTGGGGCAGCGCGGTGGGCATTTCCTTGCCTTAAAACCATCTCAGAAATAAAAAAGGGTCCTGTGCCCAGTAGACGGACTTGTATAGCCTTTTACTTTACTTTGTAGCAATATTTATATTCGTTTCAGATACAGAAGTGTACCTTATGCTGACAAAAATATCATGTGGAGGCGACGAAAACGTAGAACATCTTTGTATCTAGATAAAACGTTCGAAAGATTGTCAGTCATGTCATACGCCACATTTTCTATAGAGCGTAGAACATTGCAGATAGGGCAAAATAAAAAATGATCCAAAATATTATGCGAACTATTTATTAATAATATATACATTTATAGGTATGTATAATAAAAATAATTAACAAGCTGCAAGGTTCAACTAATAATGTTTCTTGTAAACAGAATTGTAAAATTCCTGTTTTAATTTTTACCAATGGTTAATTGATGAAACGTAGTCAAGATCACTTCATATAAAATATATTTAATTAAAATTGACACATGACCTATTTGGCTTTCTACTTACAACTCGGCGGAAATTTGAAAAGAAGTTTTTGTCTTTTCACACAAGTATTGTTTACAACTGGCGTGGTTTCGAAAAGCGTGATTTAGTGTTAGCGGTATATAATCAATTAAATACTGAACTATTTTGAAATTTATTTTTTTGTTTATTTTTGTTATGTCTTCTTAAAAACTGACGCCAACTCACTATTTTATTATTTGTTTTTTTAGTAACGCAAACGGATAAGTTAGACTAAGTTAGATTAACTTGGATAAGTTTGTAATTTTTTTTAATTTTATCACAAAATTTCCGCAATAAACTATTACCTTTTCTACAGTGATTTTCTCCTCTTAGTTTCGGCGTGACTGTAGGATGTTATACTGAGTCACCGTCAGTTACTAAGCGGCCATAAATCATTATGTGTATGTATAGACATACATATATACATTTTTTGATTTTAATATTTATGTATTTTTGAATTTTGATTGATTTTTTAAAACCTGGTAAAATTATTTTTTTCCATACCAATTGATGTGCCTGAGTATAATGCCAGTTATGCTCTTTGGCTGAAGTTATTTTTTATTTTATGCTCAATTGCAGACAAAACAATATTGATTGCGCATTTCTAAAACAAAATTTTACCTCTTCTCTTTCTAATAATATCTCTTGCACCTGACACGGTGGAATATTTATTATTATCTATAAGACCATTTGCAGAAACAGTTTTTGTTAACAGTTATAAGTGTAACATTTTATCAGCTGCTTTGTTTATAGTGCTTTTATCAACACTTTGCCGGTTTCTGTACAGAAAATGATGTTGGCTTTGCAAATATGGATGACCGCTACCATTGAATATAATACCCGCTATATTACACTTATTTACATAGAAACTTTAATTATCATTTGCATAAAATTCTAAATAAAATTTTTTACACAAGAAAGTAAACTTTTAGATCAGTCCATCTTGTTTTTCACTAATTAAGTGAAAAGTAAAACAAACCAATAGGTCCGTGATTTAAAATTTCTTGCAACTTTTTATAGAAAAGCATGACCTTATCATAATATAATAGTCAATCATTTAGCCATGTGATAAAACTTTTAAGTGTGCCAGTCAAACATTGATGATGATATTCGGGTCATTATATTGGAAATAGTCTTTTAAATATTATGTACTACAATTGATAATCTTCAGTATGATTGACCGTGTATATGACTTTTATAAGTCTATGTTATTTTTGATGAAAATTATTAATGCAAATATATGCCCTTTCACATTTATTTTACTCGTAGTCTCGAATTACATTAATCAAAATGAAAATAAGAACTTTGGCTCTTTATAACTAATCTTTAAATGTAAAACACTGACTTGAAATTATAAAATTATCGGCATTTTTTTAATTCATTGAACTTTTTTAAGATTCTGTTGAAATTCTACTGGTAAAAAAACAAATATATATATTATAGTTCTTGATGAAAATAAAGTATGCGCGTTATATCGCATCCCATCAAGAATTTGTAATGTAATTCTTGGTGTAAAGCTAAGACGTGATAATAACTGTAAACAATAGAATAACAAAATAATGAAAACATTTGTAAATACTGCTGCTTAATAACCTAATAAATATTATTTGAACGTAATAAAATAAAACAATGTAGTCTTCGGCATGAAAGTAAAAATAAATATTTTCGATTATTTTTGCAATATCTAACAGCCGGTTCAGCACGCGATTCTGATCCATCTAAAGATGCTAAATTTCAGCATGCACTGTCGAATTCAATAGGAGAGACAGAAAAACGGTTCTTGATATAGAAGGGTAAATAAATTATTTAAGCTATAAAGTAAAATCACTTTATTAAAAATCAATTTAGCCCAATAGCTTTATTAACATGAGACACATAATTGTACGAGTGCTTACAATACTTAACATTATTTTACTGAAATCTCAGAAAGTTTTTTTTAATAGAATAAGGGTGACAAACGAGCACACAGTCCACCTGATTGTAAGTGGTTGCTACGGCCCATAGGCATCTACATCTAATCTCGATTACGTATCAAAATGTAGATGCGTTGTCACCCGTGAGGACTAAGATGGAATGCCTCTTTTGCAGTAAAAAGGGTCTACGGTTCTCTACACTCACCATACGAAACACAGCAGGGTTAAACTTCTATTTTACATGGTGTTCTGTGAGAGCGTGGCCCTTCCCCGGTCGAGCCGACCCATTCGTGCTACAACTATACCTACTACTAATATAGCTGCAGCATGGCTCTACCACGTAAGAAAAAATTGACGTTGAAAATTTAAGTATTTTCAGAAGCAACTTTGCAATTATTTTCTATTGAGTGAATTTTTGTGGAATCGTGTTTTGCAAACCGCCACCTGCGTGTGTGTGTGTGTGTGTGTGTGTGTGTGTGTGTGTGTGTGTGTGTGTGTTAAGAAAAGCGTATGAGAATACATAAGAGGAATAAAGGTTGAGTACTACTTCGCTTACCTGTACGAGGTTGCCACTCGAGAACCTATCTTCCTATTTTTTATCTGTTTTCCAAGTTATATAGCCAGCGCATTGCCATTTCACTGTAATATTCCATTGGGCTATGTCAGTTACTCTGGTTCAACTGCGAATATCTTCATTTCTTACTTTATCACGTAGAGAAAGCCCTCTCCAATTTAAATTATTTACATTTTTTAGATAATAGTTTGCCTAACATAAAAACCATAAACCCAAGAATGTCTTTATTTAGTTATTTATACTAAGGGACGCATCATTTTTTATTTATTTAAATTGTTTGATTTAAAATGATAATAGTGTATCTAAATGAAAGTATCTGTATATATTTCCTTTCCCAATAATATTTTATAAAGTCATACTCATAAAAACAGCGTTTTATTGTAATACATAATTATAAAATTCAGTATCAACTAATCAATAAAAATATAAAAGTTAAAGTAAAGTAAAGTTGCAGCCTATTTACGTCTCACTGCTGGGCACAGGCCTCCTCTCATTTCTGTGAGGGTATTAGGGCAAGGAAATGTCCGCCGCGCTGCCCCAATGCGTGATGGCGAACTTCACATGTCTTCGAAATATTTTTTTTCTTATTTCTCCGATATGCAGGTTTCCTCACGATGTTTTCCTTCACCGCCGAGCACGTGGTAAATCAGCACTTAAAATTGCAATTAACAATATCATTGGTGTCGGCGGGGATCGAACCCGGGTTGCTCGAGTACTGTGAAGCTTACAGCGAGCGCTAACCATTTGAGCTACCACGGCTCGCAATAAAAATATGCAACAATAAAATTACATAGGTATTAAAAACTATCGAAATCTAAGTAACGAGAGCATGTTCGTCGTTCCACATCTAAATTATATAAAAATGCATTTTTCAATTTCACTAATCAACGTCGCCGCGAAAATTTCTTCTTCTATGGGCACTTTAAAAATTAATTTATTTAGAAAATAATATTTACAGTTACCAGTGTACAGATATTAACTAAATTAAGTATTTCTAGTCATAAAAATTACTTTTAAAAAACTAATATACATTTGAACGAAGTTGCTCCAACACCGACGCGCAATCCACCCTCGATGATGTCCGAAAACGGACTGCTATATATAATGTACTCTGTGACGGACTGCGACAGAGCGGCGTAGTGTTCCTTAAACATCGATAGACTATCGATTAATCGATAGTGTTTGCACTATCGATTCTATCGATAGTCTGGTTAAACTATCGATTGCCATCCTTATCGTAATTTTTGTCTATAGTAGATGTCTCCGGTTAGTCTAAGGCCAGAGAAATCCCTGTAAATAAACTGTGTGTGAATAGCTAATTAATATGTGTAACGCTGACGTAAGTCACTATTTGTGCGAGTGCTAAAACGGGTGGTTGATCTTGCGTTTTATTTACTCATTTGTTTTGTATTTGACTTCATAATGAATCGAAAATGTATCCTAAAAATCAATCATTAATGTGGAGTTATTTCTAGATAGTGGACAATAATAGTCCGTTAGTAAAGTGTAACTTTTATAATCAAGAATATAAGCGTTTAAGAAATACGATCAATCTAAGAGATCAATTGAAAAGAAAACATGCCGATAAAATAGATAGGTTAGAATCGGAAGAGGGATCGTCGTCTGAACATCAAGTTCAAAATGAAGTGCAACCAAAAAAATCTAGAAGTTCTTTTAAAAATTATTTTAATAGAAATCAGTTGGTGAAGACAAAGCCTATTGTGACTTTCCTTCACAGTTCTACACTAGCCAGTGACAAATTGCGTATTTCACAAAGACGAGCAAACAAAAAAGTGCAATAATTACTTATTGTTATTATTATTTGTGATACCTGCTCAAAAACAATCGATAGTCTATCGATATATCGATTGTCTTATAAGAAACTATCGATTACTATCGAATTCGTCAACAATCGATGTTTAATGAACACTAGGGCGACGGAGCATGCGCGCTCGAGTAAATATGTATATTCAATTTTAGGGAAAAATGATATATTCTTATATAAAACGGAGAATAAAAATAAAACTCTCAATTAAAAATATTAATATTTTTAAGACCTTTTTTTTAGTGTAAGAACTATTTAAAAAAACTTGTGCCGTTTTGGAGAAATTTTTCAAAATATGACAATGATAGGTACTCTTTGGGGATTTTTTTTCTAATAAGGAGTTGACAAAAATACGATTTTGTTCAATTAAAAACAATTACCAAATCTTCTTCTGTTACCTTGTATTTTTTCTTTGTGGTTTAAATGAACAGTTATTGAGATTTTTTTACTTAAATATCCAAGATTTAGACATTTCAACCACTGTTAAGGCCTTAATATGTTGTATCTAGGGAGCAACTTTCGACATGAATCTCTTGGACCTGCGAATGTGATGATACTAAAGCAACGTTTTTGGAGCACGTATAAAGCGTGCACCTCGATAGAATTGACCCAGAATATGACGCCGTATATTATCCAGGCAGCGGCGTGGCTGTGGTACGCAGTAAGCGCACACTGCTTGTTTGTGTCCTTACGTAGCTAGCGCAGGGCATAGTAAAAGCTGCTCAACTTACTTACTACGCTCTCTATATAATTTTCCCACGAAAATGTTGAGTTTATTGTTATCCCGAGGAGCGAAAATAAGAAAGAAAGAAAAATATTTATTTGGTACACAAACGTAAAAAACACATAAAAGACATAAACACAGTAATTTAGTTACAAAGAGAAAAAAAATATTTTATGCTGTTAGTGCACCAAAAAGGTTTCCACTCAGCGTTAAATTCACGAAGTTTAATAATAAAAAACTTCATGAAAGCTGATTTTCAGTGGAACCTATATATAATAAGGTAGATGGCGATACTGCCAGCTTACACAAATATCTTAAAAACCAAGTAACAGATCTTAAAATTATGAAATAATGATAGTAAAAACAAAAAACGAAAACAACAAGGTTATAAAAAATCATAATAAAAACAAACAAAGGTACATGTGTGTGTTTGTGTGTGTGCGTGTGAGAGAGAGATGTGGAGACAGGGATAGAAAATGATGAGTGACAACTAAGTGCTAGACTTTTGTAAGGAGAGCAAAAACATTTTAAATAACTTGAATGAATTTATGGTTTTCGAGTTTCTTATCGGAGGGGGGGGGGATATCATTCCAGCACTTAGTAGCGGAAAAACGAAAACTACCACGGAAAGCAGCAGTGTTATACGGTGTGTAATTAAGTCGCGGTGCTGCTCTAACGCAACGCTGCGCTGTGAGAAATTGAGCTCGTCGTATAAGTAAGAAGGTTCCCCAGTTTTAACCACTCCGAAGAGCAGGGAGGCGAGGTGAAGCTTCCATCTGGTGGACAGTTTCATCAAGTCGCGTCGGTTTAGGAATGGAGTGACATGAGATCGAGGTGGTATTGAAAAACAGAAACGTGCGCAAGCGTTTTGTATTCGTTGTAACAGTTTTTTAGTTCTTGCCATTAAGCATTCACGAAAAGCTGCTTCACCATACGACAACTTTGACAAGATGAGAGTTTCACACAACTTAATGCGCATATCCACATTCAAGTACTCGCGAATTTCGTATAAGACTTTAAGTCTATAGAAACAGTTACGCATTGTTTCTATAACATGTTCCTCAAAGCGCAACCTGTCATCCATAATCAATCCCAGGTTCCGAGCTTCCGATACGCAATCAATCGGACAACTGTCAACAGAAATTTGGGGATTCCAAGCTAGGATGTTGTCAATTTGTTTACGTGTTCCGAGCAACATGTACTTTGATTTAGAAGGGTTATTTACCAAACTGTTGTCACTGCACCATTTTGAGATACATTTCAAATCAGCTTGAATTTTACTAATTGCCAACTCTGTATCGCAAGGTTTAAACGATATAAATAATTGGAGGTTGTCAGCGTATAAGTGATACTTACTAAACTTGATTGTAGTAACGATATCTGATATGTATAATATAAAAAGTAGTGGCCCTAAAATAGAACCCTGGGGTACACCTCTAACAACAGGCATTGTTGACGATACCATATCAGAGCCGTTATCACCGGATATTTTAACGTACTGCAGACGATTGGAAAGGTAACTTGTAAACCACTTTATAGTGGAAATGTCGAAACCATAGTAGGCTAATTTAGAGAGAAGAAGCGTTATGTTTTTCGTATCAAATGCACGGGAAAAATCAAGCAAGACCAATAAAGTACCTTGCCCACTGTCCCGTGCTGTTAAAACTTCGTTCACGACATCCAACAATGCCGTAGTAGTGCTACGAGACCTTCTGAGGCCGGATTGTTTTTCAGGTAGGATTTTATTTTCTTCTAGGTATTTTGTCATCTGTGTACAGACAATTCTTTCTAAGATCTTGGACATGAATGGTCGAATACTAATTGGACGAAGCTCCCCATAGTTACTTGGTTTTGGTTTCTTTGGAATCGGTTTCACAGACGCTACTTTTCATTTTTCGGGAAAAACGCTCGTTCTAATAGATTCGTTAACTAATCTCGTAATTAGTTGCAGAGTTTTTGGTAAAGTAAGTAATATCATATCTAAAGTAATGCCATCATCACTCCGTGCATTTGTTTTAAATGATTTTATTACGTTTAATACCATTGTTTCATCAACTGTCATTAATTTGAAAGTATTAATGCCAAATCTATCAAATTCAAAGCGAGTTAAAACTGAGAATCTAATGGGGTCTTCATGCCCTATCGCGTAACTTCATCATTTTTTTAATAGTAAAGGTTATCCATGGATGTGATTTATTTCTTACTAAAGAAGTTCTCATAGGAGCATGTATATTAAAAAGTTGAAGTGTTATTTTTGTAAAATTTTCCACCATTTTATTTAAATCATCATTTATTATATTTTCCCATTCTATACATTCCAGGTCCAGATTAAAACTGTTAATGTCAATTTCTCTTAATGGTGTGTAAGTAATTAATTTAGGAGGTCCTCTAATATTTTTAATATTTAACTGGCATGTCAATAGCGCGTGACTGCAAAGATCGGGAATATGATTAATAGATACACAATATACATTCGTATTGGCACATATTAAATCAATTAAAGTTTAACTATTTCCTGTGAAATGGATCGGCTGGTTCACATACTGAGTAAGTTTCATGTAGTTAAAGAAATTTTGTAACTTTTGCGCGTTAGGTTTATGCGTATGTGACAAGTCAATATTGAAATCTCCAAGTAAGATGGTATGCTCGTAATTAGCTATAGAGGAAATCGAATCTGTAAGTGCGTCAATAAATTTGTCTACATTAAGCCAAGGGGGTATGTATGCTGTACCAATGGCTACCTTGATACCATTAACATTGAGCCCTATCCACATCTGCTCAACAGAGTCGATGTTACCTATTAAAATTCTACGAGCAGTGATACCAAGCCTAATATAAAATCCCACACCACCTCCTCGCATACGGACTTTAGGTGAACTAAGCGATAACCTGGTGGCGATGGTGCACGCTCTTCCTCCCCTTGCTTAAGCCGTGTTTCATTTTTGGCTAAAATGTCCATGTCGAATCTCGATATCGCTGCGAGAAACTGATCATGGCGGATTTCCAAGGAGCCAGCATTTAAAAACCCGATTGATAGTCTTTTATTTTTTTTAAATTTAAAAACAAAAGCATACGAAATTTGGCAGTACTTACAATTATCTAAGAAATTGCACAGAAGTGTTAAGTGACGCCATCCAATGGACCAAATAAAATATGTAGAATAATTGTTATTTTCATAGAGTATACAAAATAGTGTATCGAATATGTGATTTGTTAAGTGTATGTAGGTAACGTCAATATGTATGGGGAGAATACAATGCAACGTGAGAGAATAACAACAATTAAATAAAGATTTACAATAAAAGTGGAAAGAAAAATGATTAGCATTAAAAATGAGATCATATTTAGGACCGAACAATACTATTGCCCAAAAACTTTAATTAAGTCGCTTTCTAATAAAAAAATGTGCGAACTTCCTCAATATTTATACCTTGGTAAGTGAGCTTTTTTTTCCTGCAAACTGATGACATTTTTTTGATCACAAGTAATTATAACTGTCGCGTCATCTGCAAACAAAACGACTCTATGTGCCTTTACTGAAGGGAGTTCATTTATATAAGAAGAGAACAGCAAGCAACCTAGGACGCTAGGTTGACCTAGGCCTACATCATCAACAAACGCAATCCTGCAGTATAGATCCTTTTACTGTGGCAGTGGAAGAGCTTGTTTCATTTATCACTCTTCTATTTTCATTTAAATGGGATACCTGTACGTATTGTTTTCTACTCGCAAGATAATAAGAGAGCCATTCGTGCGGTTTCCCTCGTATTCCTAGCGAATATAGCTTTTCTAGCAAGGGACCATGCAAAACGCGACCGTATGCTTTGGATGTGTCAATAAAAATAACTACAGCATGTCTTCCCTCATTTAGAGCATTAATAATTTCTAAAATGATGGCAAATACAGCGGATGTAGTTAAATGATCTTTTCGGAATCCATGCTGATATCTATTAAAAATGTTGTATTTTTCAAAATATATATATGTTCTACAAATTATTCTTTCATACATTTTCGAAATTACAGACAGTAATTAGGCAGAATTGGCGAGAAACTAGTTCGCCTTCCTTCGGGAACCCGTGCATTCTGGTCTCTCGCCAAGGAATTTCTGTAAGCCATCACTACCATCTCTGCACACGGAGGACGACTCACTGGCCCAAGACGCAAAAGACAAAACCGACCTTTTAGGCTCCCTTTTTGCGTCCAACTTGACTCTTGATGACGGGGGGAAAACACCGCCGACCATCCCGCGGTGTGAGTGCTCCATGCCGGATGTGCTGTTCTCACAGCGCTCGGTTCGCAAAGCACTTCTCTCCCTGGATATCCAGAAATCGAGTGGGCCTGACAGAATCCCCCCAATTGTGCTGAGGACGTGTGCTCCGGAGTTGGCACCGGTCCTAACGCGTCTTTTCCGGTACTCCTACTCCCAAGGCGTAGTCCCGAATTCATGGAAGACAGCTTTTGTCCACCCGATCCCTAAAAAAGGCGACCGCTCAGACCCGTCCAACTATATGCCTATCGCGATCACCTCCTTGTTCTCCAAAATAATGGAATCCATTATTAACTGCCAGCTCATCCGGTACCTTGAGGATCACCAGCTGATTAGTGACCGCCAATACGGTTTTCGTCGGGGTCGATCAGCTGGTGATCTTCTGGTCTACTTGACTCATAGATGGGCGGAGGCAGTAGAATCCAAGGGGGAGGCATTGGCCGTTAGTTTGGACATTGCGAAGGCCTTCGATCGGGTTTAGCACAAAGCGCTTCTTTCGAAGCTCCCTTCCTATGAGCTTCCTGAGAAATTGTGCAATTGGATCACCAGCTTTCTTGCAGATCGGAGCATCAAGGTCATTGTAGACGGTGCATGCTCCAACTACAAGCCTATTAACGCTGGTGTTCTACAAGGCTGTGTGCTATCACCAACGCTGTTTCTTCTGCATATCAATGATATGTTGCTAACTGGTAACATTCATTGCTATGCGGATGACAGCACTGGTGATGCTCTATACACCGGCCGTGCTAATATTTCTCGGGAAAACGTCGCCGAGTACCGGAACAAACTTTTGTCTGAAGTCGAGTCTTTGCTGGACAATGTCTCGGATTGGGGGGAACTAAATCTAGTCCAGTTTAATCCTCAGAAGACACAAGTTTGCGCGTTTACCGCTAAAAAGAACCCATTTGTCATATCTCCTCAGTTCCAAGGCACTTCCCCCTTCCCCTTCGCAGTATCGGTATCCTCAGAGTCGACATATCGAGTGACGTGCAGTTTCGTGGTCACTTGGAAGAGAAGGCCAAATTGGCCTCTAAAAAGCTTGGCGTGCTCAGCAGAGCGGGACAATATTTCATGTCGGCACACCGCCCGCAACTTTACAAGGCGCAGGTTCGGCCTCACATGGAATACTGTTCCCATCTCTGGGCAGGGGCTCCCCAGTGCCAGCTCCTTCCACTTGACTGCATCCAGCGCAGAGCGGCCCGAATCGTCGGCGACCGAGCCCATTCCGATCGGCTCGATTCATTGGCACTGCGAAGAGTTGTTGCATCCCTTTGCATTTTCTTTCGCATCTACCATGGGGAGTGCTCTGAGAAATTGTTCGGATTCGCCAAATTATACGAAGGCACATCGCGGCAGAACTCCCGATACCATCCACACCATCTGGATGATTGGCGGTCCACCACTGTGCGATTTAGAAGATGTTTTCTTCCTCGCACGACTTCCTTGTGGAATCGATTACCATCAGCGATTTTTCCGGACCGATACGACTTAGGGACCTTCAAGAAAAGAGCGTACTCCTTTTTAAAAGGCCGATAACGCATCTGCAATTCCCCCCCCCCCCCTGGTATTGCAGTTGTTCATGGGCGGCGGTAGTAAAAAAAAAGTAATGCGATGGGACGGTAATTAGACACATTAGTTATATCGTCTTTTTTAAAAACAGGTTTTATCACTGCTAATTTTAGATTTTCCGGAAAAACGCCATCCTCATACGATTGATTTATAAGAAAAGTTAAGGGTTTTACAAACTCATCTACGCAATATATCAGTAAGGTAGCTGCGATTTCATCATATCCACAAGAGTTGTTTCTTTTAAGTCGCATTATTATTCTTTTTACATCAGCCTCTGTAACACTACCCAGATATAGTGAATTTGGCAAGGATACTCGAGATGACTGTTTATTTAGAGAGCAGCAGTTTTTTGAACTTATTGTTATATAATAATTATTAAATAAGTTTGCAACTTTATTGGGAGATGTTGTATATAATTCGTCATTGCGTAAACAAATGTTTTCATGTTTTACCACTTTTAGATTTTTTAGTTTTTTCATTAATCATTAATAATAGCCCACATAGTTTTATATTTTTTACGTGACGCTTGCAGTCTTTTTATGCAAGATTTTCTTTTTTCTGCGGCTATTATTATTTAGTATATTGCTGTAACTTTTTAAATAAGATTTTAAGGCTTCATTATTGTGGTAGTTCGTAAGATAACTTAAAAACATTTGTTGTGACAACATTTTTAATGCCTATTGTGGCCCATTTTGTCTTTACTTTATTTTCTAATTTATAAAATTTTCATGGAATATGCTCATCTTAAATAGACGTGATTTGGTTCTAAAATTTATTATAGTGTAGTATTTATATCACTAGTTGGGGTCATTATGTTACTCCAAATAATTTCATTTAGTTTAATTCTGAAATTATTTATATAAT
Source organism: Parnassius glacialis (assembly GCA_033319125.1). Classification (NCBI taxonomy): domain Eukaryota; kingdom Metazoa; phylum Arthropoda; class Insecta; order Lepidoptera; family Papilionidae; genus Parnassius; species Parnassius glacialis. Next base: position 39,118,584 of record JAVANC010000018.1, read on the forward strand.
TCTCATTAAAAAGTCGTTTGTTTATTTTATAAGTAATATTTTTGGAACAAAGTCCTTTATCGGACGGTACGGATTTGGCGGATGGAGGCTAGGCGACAAAAAGTATAAGATTTTTCCGTCACAACCCCTTTTATAAGGAAGCGAGATGGAATTACATCTATCTCCCTAGCACTTTTTCTTATCTTGCCCTGAAAGAAATATTATTTTATTTTAAATGAGGCTTCATTTTAATAGTATAATAATTCTTTTATTTGTATTTGTTAATCAATAATATAATATGTTTATCACTAATAATATACTACGAAAGGAACTTCGTTCCAATCGAGTGTTTCAAGACACTCACGCAACATGCGTGAGTGTCTTGAAACACTCGATTTCTATTTATGTTCTTTTGTTATGAGAATGTTTGGATAAGTGTTGTAGTAAAACTTGCATTTGAACGAAAAATGTTTCTATTTCTCTCTCACAGCGATAAATGGCCACAATCAATAAGTTGGATTCAGTAATCTCCAACGCACACAATTCTGCAATAAATTCTACTGTGAATGATTGAATACGTAAACGTTCTTTAGTTTTCATATTTTATCTAACAAAGATACTAACCCCACCGTGTATATGTTTTTGTCGTAAATACTTCACACGTTTTTTTAAACGTGGTAGAGCCATGCTGCAGCTATATTAGTAGTATAGTTGTAGCACAAATGGGTCGGCTCGACCGGGGAAGGACCACGGTCTCACAGAATACCAGCGTCAAATAGCAGCATAACACTGCTGTGTTTCGTATGGTGGGTGTAGAGAACCGGAGACCCTTTTTACTAGAAAAGAAGCATTCCATCAGGTCCTCACGGGTGACAACGCATCTGCATTTTGATTCGCAAACGAGGATAAATGTAGATGTTTATGGGCCACAGCAACCACTTACCATCAGGTGGACTGTGTGCTCGTTTGTCACCCTAGACTATAAAAAAAAACATAGTTCGTAGCCCCCTTATGTGTAAAAATTATAGTTATTAGGTAATAACCAATGTTCACTCACGATTAATAGATTTTTATTAACTTCCATTAATACTAAGTTTAATTCGTCAATTTTGTTAGAAAGACTTCGAATGTTTTGGTACATAATTTTGTAGTATGTAGGGGCGACAGGAGCATTCACCGAAGTACACCTTCGGTCGCTTTTCAAGTCCAGAGGAAAGGTGTCAAGATAAAAAAAAAACTATCAAAACGAGTCTAAACTCAGCATACTCATAATCTAATATACGAATAATAATATTTGTTTGCTCGTATTTTACGCGCTGCCATATCGTTCTTCAGATTGCGGGTAAAATTTGTCAACTTGTTGTTTGCACTTGCGCGAAGATTGTAGGCATAGTATAATTAACTTACTTAGTAGGTGGTCGCGAGTATCCTACCGACAAGTTTTTTGAAACATTCCCACAATTATTTCTTTTGCAGTAGCAAAACGCCGGGTACCAGCCAGTAATAATATAATAAAAAGTATACTGTTAGACAAAGACAAACAAATCTACTAAATTCATCATCATTGTGGATAACGCGGTATATCCAGCAGTGGCTTCAAAACTCTTTTAAAATCACTGCTGTGCCCCATCTCTAAAAAAGCCTTTTATTTGCGAAATCACAATTTCTTAACTTTTCTCAATCAAATATCATTTCATTATGGTTAATCAAAGGTAAACGAACATAAAGTCTACTTGATCGTGCAACCAACATCAAACAAACAAGCCTACAGATGCGTTGAAACCTCTGAGAACTAAGATGGAATGTAAAGTTTTAATTAAAACTTTAAATTATAAATATAACTTTCAATTATAAATTGCAATTCCTCCGGGATGAATGTATATAGTGTAATATAGTGTGTAAGTAGGTAGAGTAAATATTAGATTTCTCACCTTTATAACTGATCCCTTTGGGATTTTGATATTACAAGTAAATTAATTTGAAATCATATTACTTACAAAGTACTACTATCGCCGAGTTCGACCGCTAAGCAACAGTGCACTCGCATTGCTTGTTCCGATTTAAAATGTCTGTGAGTCGATGAAATTAAAGGCGGGGAAGTATTAAGTTATTAAGTATTAAAGGGGGAGGGGGGGGAAGTAATTTTTTTTGGACCTGACTCGAGTAACTTTGGGAACCCTTGGACTTCACGCTTGTTATGAAGATGTATGTTTGAGTAATAAATTGTGAGATGTCAGACGGCAGACATGTATAGCAGAATGGCTAAATGTGAGAATGGAATATTATAAGCAAGCGGTAAATATCTTAAGAGATTCTGCAGAAAAATAAAAGAATGAAGGTTTAAGGAAAGAGGAGGGAACGTATTTCGAAGAGGAAACGAAGTGTGTGAACGCACTACGTAATAAAAGTATTTCATGACGTAAATAAACCGTTTATTACTCCGCCATATCCCACATACATATTATACATAATATTACACAAATTTAAAAATTCCCTCTTTTATATAAGTGTAACAAAATGGATCCGAAGTGTGGTTCTTCACTGCTTCACTGCTGGCCATATAAGGAAACTCAAGGCCGCGCAACAACCTATGGAGATCTCTATGCTATGGAGTTTTTCTGCGTAATTAACTTAGTAATGATTATATCTACAATAGAACTGCAGTAACTAAAATAGCCAAACGGATCATTATGCTGAAGTAACAATGGGCCGGTCATATAGCTCGAAGGACCGACAATTGAAGAAAAAGAAATTATGATGCAAAATATGCGATTGCTTGGAGTGACGGCCTGGTACCAAGTGATGTAGAAAGTCGATCATTGCAGGTGACTCAGTACCGTGGCATTCCTTAGGGGAAGCCTATGTTTAGCAGTGGACTTGTGACGGGCCGTTATAATTATGATGATATTCGTATAAAATATAAATAAATCTGGAAAAATAGCTCATAAGCTTATTGTATTCTCTTTTATTCACATAGGTTCATTTACAAGCTCTTATGAATAGTCAAGAGGAAGAAAAAAATACATTGTAACAAATTAACAAATTTTAACACCTAACAATTTTAATCAATGTCAAATTCAATGAGGGCTTATAATCCTCCGCTCACCAGATATCGCGAGGTCACACAGTGTATAATATTGTTAGGACGTATTACTAATCGATAACCGTTGTTGTGTTTGAAGCTTTGAAGTAATAGCGTTATGCTCGTATACTCTTGTACATGACAGGGGACAATCCAATTAAGTTACCGCAGACACCTTCGATAGACATGACAATCTCTTATATGCTAATGCAATCTTGAGATCAAATTAATGCAAAAGCAAATAATTCTGCATTATTTAGACATAAAATTGAAGTGTCTGTCTGCTATATTGAAATAACCGGCTTCTATTACGCTCAGAGCGTTATTTGCATGCTATTAAAACTTAAACCATTTTTAAAACTTTTGTTTGTCTGTTTGTCCGAGCTAATCTTCGGAATGGCTGAGCCAATTATTATGTAACTCCACGAGCAGATAGATAGCAATGCCATGAGGGATCTGTTACACAATAAACCCATCAAGCTAGGCTACATTTTATACGAAAAACTAGAAGATATGTTATAATCTTAAGTCTAAATAACGATAATCTAATTATAAGGATCTGCAATGATGGTGATGATTTACTTTCAGTATTAGAACAACACTAGTACAGTAACAATGTAACAAAACATTGCCTAGGGGTCTTAGTTTAATATTCTGATCGCGACTACAGCGAAACCTGACTTGTTTCGGTTCGTTTAAGTTAAAAAAATTCGGATAGATAAAGGATACGTACCTACTAAACACATGTTACGTCTCCTTACAATCATTAATATTGATTACTTACTACGTGAATAGACAAAAATAAATTTAATGATTGCTACACGCTAATTTTTACTTAACATCACGTTTCTTTAATTAACTCACATGCGTTTATGTCTGTTCGGGTCGAATTAATTAATTGATTTTAAACTAACTTCACAAAAAAAACTAGTTGAAAATGAAAGAATATAAAAGTAAACATAGTATATTCAAATATATTGGTAAATCCAATTGCGCATACCTTAAGCGCATTAAAAAAATTACGTATAACATGATTATACGGAATTATTAAAGTAGTTTAAATACATTTCGACAGCACTATCGGCTTCAACATCCTCGAAAACCATGAAAATGACACCCATGATGAAAAAATTGATACCTATTGCAGCCGCCATCTTGGATTTACATTTCGGCAGCACTATCAGCTTCAACACTCTCGAAAACCATGAAAATGACACCCAAGATGAAAAAATTGGTACCTACTTCAGCCGCCATCTTGGATTTACATTTCGACACCACTATCGGCTTCAACTCCCTCGAAACCCATGAAAATGACACAAATGATGAAAAAATTGATACCCATTGCAGCCGCCACCATGGATTTACATTTCGACACCACTATCAGCTTCAACTCTCTCGAAAACCATGAAAATGACACCCATGATGAACAAATTGATACCTATTGCAGCCGCCACCTTGGATTTACATTTCGACAGCACTACCGGCTTCATCACCCTCGAAAACCATGAAAATGACACCCAAGATGAAAAAAATGATATCTATTGCAGCCGCCATCTTGGATTTACATTTCGACAGCACTATCGGCTTCAACACCCCCGAAAACTATGAAAATGACACCAATGATGAAAAAAATTATATCTTTTGCAGCCGCCATCTTGGATTTACATTTCGATAGCCTTATCGGCTTCAACACCCTCGAAAACCATGAAAATGACACCCAAGATGAAAAAATTGATATCTATTGCAGCCGCCATCTTGAATTTACATTTCGACAGCACTATCGGCTTTAACACCCTCGAAAACCATGAAAATGACACCCATGATGAAAAAATTGATACCTATTGCAGCCGCCATCTTGGATTTACATTTCGACAGCACTATCGGCTTCAACACTCTTGAAAACCATGAAAATGACAACCATGATGAAAAAATTGATACCTATTGCAGCCGCCATCTTGGATTTACATTTCGATAGCCCTATCGACTTCAACACCCTCGAAAACCATGAAAATGACACCCATGATGAAAAAATTGATACCTATTGCAGCCGCCATCTTGGATTTACATTTCGACAGCACTATCGGCTTCAACACTCTTGAAAACCATGAAAATGACACCCGAGATGAAAAAATTGGTACCAACTTCAGCCGCCATCTTGGATTTACATTTCGACAGCACTACCGGCTTCATCACCCTCGAAAACCATGAAAATGACACCCAAGATGAAAAAAATGATATCTATTGCAGCCGCCATCTTGGATTTACATTTCGACAGCACTATCGGCTTCAACACCCCCGAAAACTATGAAAATGACACCAATGATGAAAAAAATTATATCTTTTGCAGCCGCCATCTTGGATTTACATTTCGATAGCCTTATCGGCTTCAACACCCTCGAAAACCATGAAAATGACACCCAAGATGAAAAAATTGATATCTATTGCAGCCGCCATCTTGGATTTACATTTCGACAGCACTATCGGCTTTAACACCCTCGAAAACCATGAAAATGACACCCATGATGAAAAAATTGATACCTATTGCAGCCGCCATCTTGGATTTACATTTCGACAGCACTATCGGCTTCAACACTCTTGAAAACCATGAAAATGACAACCATGATGAAAAAATTGATACCTATTGCAGCCGCCATCTTGGATTTACATTTCGACAACCCTATCGGTTTCGACACCCTCGAAAAGCATGAAAATGTCACCCATGACAAAAAAAATTATACTACTTACTTTTAGTACGTACTACTATTATTTATTCTGTGCTTTTAAATATTGTAATAAAAAAATCTCTTACTATTATTATAATCAAGTATTTAAGAAATTTGGTTATTCGCATATTGTGTATTTGTACAGCGAACTTTTTGAGCCGCTGAAAACAACAGAAACAATGTCCTCTCACGACGGCCACTGAAGCCGAACTAAACTTAATACCTTAAACCTTAATACAAAGGTACTCTGTGAACTAAACTACTCTGTGGCTGTAGATCCCCATTTACAGAAACAATTTATATACGAGGCAACCAAATCAACGAAAATTTCGCCATTTTGGAGCCGAAAAAAATTTATTATAGCTAAACAAAACAAAATTACACTGCCATTTACATTCAGTGGCTTCCCACATGATAGATGAAGAGATTAAAAAATAGATTGAGTTAAACAATTGATATTTTCAAAAGTTAGTGTTTACAAGCCACAGGGACATGATAAATCCACACCATAAGCCACTAAAACCCTTTTTTTTATTTAAAAATAGCAATTAATCGATTTAAAAAAATTATTAATAAGTTCAACAAACATTTATCTTTCTAACAATGTGCTTTTTAAATAATTTATATGTATAATATGATTGCTAGATACGATTTTATTCGATAAATGTTGGAATTTTAATATTTAGGCGATAGTAGAACATTACCTTGCGCTTTCGCTTAAGGTATGCAAAATACATATATTTTTTTTAAATTTCACTTGTTTTTAAATCCTTACGTTTCAACCACAGTAGTGCAGGAATAGATACTGTGGTAAACGAAACATTCAGGCTCGCACGTATATAAAAAAATACAAGTCTAAATATTTGCACTGATCTACAAGCGGTACGTATAGACGATACTTTCACAATTTTACCAACAGGCAAATTAAGTACATTTTAACACATCTTAATTCCATAAACTCTAAAATTCAATATACTATGGAGTTAGATGCAAATAAATCCTTAGCCTTCCTAGATGTGTTAGTCAACTGAAATCCTAAGAACATCATAAGTCACACTGTGCACAGTATAAAGACCCATACGAACCGATATTTAAACGGTAAATCTCACTATCATCCTTCACAGTTAGCTCTTTTTTAATAGGATAAGGGTGACAAACGATCACACAGTCCACCTGATGGTAAGTCGTTGCTTTGGCCCATAGACATCGATCTTCGATTACTAATCAAAATGCAGATGCGTTGTTACCCGTGAGTACTAAGATGGAATGCCTCGTTTCCAGTAAAAAGGGTCTCCGGTTCTCTACACTCACCATACGAAACACAGCCGCGTTAAACTGCTATTTAACGCTGGTATTCTTTGAGAGCGTGGTCCTTGCCCGGTCGAGCCGACCCATTCGTGCTATAACCATAACATAGCTGCAGCATGGCTCTACCACGTAAAAAAAGAATATTATTAAGCTAATAAATAGAGCTAGTGTGGGCAAATCTGTGTTCTAGTTCTTGTACTATTATTTATTCTGTGGTTATATAGAGCACGAGGGATCTGTGATAGCAAACACCTGGCCGCCGAGCTACTGCACGTCAACAAGCTGCGGGTCCCGCGGCTACGTCACAGTGACAGAGTGAAGCCAGCCACAGTCGAGTGTGTGCCTACTGTACTGCTATACCTCAGAAGTGTCACAGACAAGATTGGTTTTATCTTGAAGCGAGCTTCTGTTAGAACATTCTACAAGCCACCGAAGAAGGTTAGCCAAATCCTTCCATCCGTCAATCCGTCAAGTGCAATATTCTTCTACAAGATGCAGGAGTGTACAAGCTTGATTGTGAATGTGGTCTCTCATATATAGGGCAAACAAAACGATCAATAAAAACCCGTGTAAAAAGAACACATAGCTAACGTGAAGCACCAACGTTCCGGGAAGTCTGCAGTTTGTGATCATATCCCAGACAGCCCCCGCCATTACATTAGATTTATAAACCACAAAGTCTCGCGAAAGAACATCGATTCCTGCCAAGGATGATACGTGAGGCTATTGAAATTAAAAAAACATCCTAATTTCAATAGAGAGGGAGGCTGGGTACTACCACCTGCTTGGGATCATGTAATTAATAAAATTAAAACAAATCCCAACCATACCACTGCAAGGCTTCAAGACACAGTAAGTTCATTCTGCGTAGATCGCACCAAAAGTAATAATTAAAATGCTGAAGGTACTCCGGGTTAATTCTAATATCGGACGTCAATCACCTCAGTCCCCTCCGAAAAGTCGGGAAATAAAAATAAGTATAACTAAACGCGATAAAATCCGTATAAGTAGTTTTATTCAATGAATATATAAAATGTCTTATAATAACAATACTTAAATTTCAATAATAACAAAAATAGTTTGTTCGTGCGTGCGTGCGTGCGTGCGGGCGGGCGGGCGGGCGGGCGGGCGTGCGTGCGTACGTGCGTGCGTGCGTGCGTACGTACGTACGTGCGTGCGTGCGTGCGTGCGTGCGTGCGTGCGTGCGTGCGTGCGTGCGTGCGTGCGTGCGGGCGTGCGGGCGGGCGGGCGGGCGGGCGGGCGTGCGTGCGTGCGTGCGTGCTTGCGTGCGTGCGTGCGTGCGTGCGTGCGTGCGGGCGGGCGGGCGGGCGGGCGTACGTGCGTGCGTGCGTGCGTGCGTGCGTGCGTGCGTGCGTGCGTGCGTGCGTGCGTGCGTGCGGGCGTGCGGGCGGGCGGGCGGGCGGTCGTGCGTGCGTGCGTGCGTGCGTGCGTGCGTGCGTGCGTGCGTGCGTGCGTACGTGCGTGCGTGCGTACGTGCGTGTGTGCGTGCGAGCGTGCGTGCGTGCGTGCGTGCGTGCGTGCGTACGTGCGTGCGTGCGTACGTGCGTGTGTGCGTGCGTGCGTGCGTGCGTGCGTGCGTGCGTGCGTGTGTGTGTGTGTCTCATCAAATTATTATTCACATTCTTATATTTACTTAATATACTGATGACCAACAAATTTAGTTTTTACAATATCTTTTTCTACTCTGATGTTTACTCTTCTTTTCGTCTTCGTGTTTATAAACATATTTAATTTAGAAACATCATTAATACCATTTCGTGACAAAATTAGCAAAATTATATCTACAGTAGAACTGGAGTAACTAAAATAGCCAAACGGATCATTATGCTGAAGTGGCAATTGTCCGGTCATATAGCTCAAAGGACCGTCAATTGAAGAAAAAGAAATTATGATGCAAAATATGCGAGTGCTTGAAGTGACAGCCTGGTAAGTGATGCAGGTAAAGTCGCATGTGACTCAGTACCGTAGCATTCCTTAGGGGAGGCCTATGTTTAGCAGTGGACTTGTTATGGGCCGTTATAAGGGCGATTCTCCGTAAACTCTTAAATGGCTGTCCGGAAAGATTTTAAACAAAAATAATAAAGTATAGAAATGTAACTATGTCTCTTAATTAAAATTAAACGCTGATTTTTATAGTGCTATTGTTTTTATAACGATAACAACCTTCCTTTTTTTTAAAAAAAATATTGAAGCCCTAAAAACACAGTCCCCTGGCTGTCCCTTTTCACGGATTCCTACTTAAAGATAATATTATAAAAAAACTATGAACACTAAATATATTTTGCAGTTTGTTTGTAAAAATAGAATAATTATTTTATATTTATGTCATAAAACAAGATTTAGCATCTTATTTTTTAAATGTAATAATGTCATGTTAAAGTTGTCCTAAGTTTTCTTAAACGGTCCCTTGTCAAAAATTCAAAACAAAAATAGAAAAAATCTGTTGTCTACAAACTTTTATTTCCGTGAAATGAAATGCAACCAATGTGAAGTTAGTAACATTGCCGAAAACGGCGTCGGTCTGCCATTTTGTTTAGTGTCCGCGCGTCATTTGTGGTGTGAATACGCATGTTGGTTGTTGCGACATACAGTCCTCTGGTAAGTAATTTTAATAATGTTAATTAGTTTAAATATTTATATAAATAGTTTATTATGTCTTTGATTGTGTACACATTTGTCGGTAGCTTCGTATCGAATCATGTTTCAATAGTTCTGTAAACATTTGGAAACTAAATCTAAATACATAGTCCCCTGGCTACAGTCCCCTTCCTGGCAATATGACAGGGGACTGTTCTATGTGCGAGGGGACTGTATATCTCATAAAATTAATAATTTTTAAAAGTTTTTGTTTACATAAATAAGTTCACTCGTTGAAGATTTTTTCATACAAGAAAGAGGGGAGCCCAAAAGAATATGTTTCGCATTAATTTACCTCACTGAAAGTAAATTATGTTACAGGTTAATCGCACACGCACACAAGATGGCTCCTAAAAAGACAAAGTTATCGCGAGAGGAATTATTAGAAAAAAAAAGACAAGCAGAGAGACGAAGATATCAGTGTAGAAAAAATGATCCTCTAAACAGAGAAGAGATGAAAGAAAAGGAGAGGTTAAAATATCAGAAAAAGAAAGAAAAAGGTTTGAGAAAATTAGTGAAAGACATGACACAACGTAAACACAGGGCTGCCTAAAAAACGTGGAAAGAACACTGCACTGTATACCGATCTAAACGAAAGAGATTGAACAGCGTTACTAATACATTTATGCATGTAAATACACCATTATCAGATTCTGAAGTAGATACTCCCCCTTCAAGAGAGCTTACTCCAGTTCCAAATCAGTTTTCTGTAGCTCTAAGTCCAGCAATACCCAGTATTAGTTCACTGCAAAGGAAAAGGCAAGCCAAAAGGAGAAGACAAAAATATAATTAAGAAAGAAATGAAAAGATCGCGTAATTACAGAAAGAACTTGAGAAATACAAAAAAGATTGGGAAGACTTGAAAATAGGAAAAAAAGAAATGTTAAGGACACACCTAATACGAAGATATAAAAAAATGTTAAATAAGCCTGATACGAGAAAGGAAGTTGTCAAAAAAGCATTATTTTGCGATGTGCTTAGTGCACAGTTGAATAATAACTATTCAGCATTAAAACGTAAGAAAGATAAACAAATATTTCAAAAAGTCGTATCTGGTAGTCTAGTTCAAAAGTATAGGCATTGGATACCTAAAGAAAACGCGTAATTTTATATAATAAACAAAAAAAAATTAATCCAATTGGCTTGGATGTACCTGTAAGTCACCGGATTAAAATACCTAATAGTTACAAACGAGCAATTCAGAATTTCTTTGAAGATGATAGTAACAGTGATATGGCAGTTAGTAAAAAGGAATTTATTACTAGGAAGAATGTGAAAAATACAAAAAAGATACCTTCTTGATACAGTTCTTAATCTATATAAAAAATTTGTGGCTGAGAATTTGAAAATAAGTTATCAGACATTCTGCCGACTGCGCCCGTTCTGGGTAGTCAAACCAAACGCTCAAAATCGCGACACATGTTTATTTATAACGCACAGCAACTTAGACCTGAAACTTTGCGCTTTATATGAAGCCAAAATAAATCCTAAATAAAATAATTCTAACTTCATTCTAAAAGGGAAGAGAATATTTTATAAGTTCTCTACTCAAGTAGATGTTTTCCAGCGCTAATGTCAATTTTTCTAATGTTAAACTAAGCTCATTGTGATTATGTATGTGCCTCATTAGTTTTACGAAAAAGCCTTAAGACTTTATTGCACATCTTATTTCAAATTACTCGTATAAGCAATTATAATAATTGCTTATACGAGTAAAATATTATTGTTGAGAGAAAAGACTATTGTATTATAATTTTATTAATATTACTTTATAAAAGAAGACTGCGTTCCAAAGGAGACGGTCCATTTCTGGCCCAGTCTATGTACACTATACTGTAAAAGAGAGAAAAATTCAGGGATTTTGTTAAAAATAAAATAAGAGAATAAGTCAAACTAAATAACGTGCAAAAAATAAAAATGCAATCCTAAGTTTTTGATGGTTTTACAGGATGGCGCCCTTTCAGTCATAAAAACTAAAAAGACGCGGTTATATGTCAAATGTCATTTCTGTCAAGTGATATTTTTGTTCTAGTATACAGTTATCTGTGTTTTTATTTATTCCGAGCTTGGTCGTGTAGTTGTGAACTCGTGAATGCGTTAAATTGTGGATTTCTTTGGCGATTTGGTTTGTTATTTGGACTTTGGATCTGTTTTCTACTTGTTTGACTCGTTTCTTCGTTGATATCGGAAATCTGTATTCTTTAGAGTCACATTTTGAAACAGTAAGCAGGTATGTACTAAAGAAAGATGTTTCCTTATGTTATTAAACGTATTTGAATAACATGCTTCTTCTGTCTTCAATCTGTTAATAATTATTAATTTCTATACAAGTTCATAATGGCTGCAAAATCTTAATATGATGTAATTATCTTTCAGTTCACCTGTTATGTACATGTTGCACTGTTTAAAATGCGCTTCTGCAATAGTAGAAAATGAGCAATATTACATTGCTGGAGATATGGGTCCAGAAATCATTAACCATTCTGGAAAATGCAGATCAATTGGTAGGAACACACATACTTGAATCAGATTACTTTGCAATATCTGGTCCATAGAAAATGTTAGTGTATTAAAATAAGATTGTTATGTTTTAGATGGGTGAAAATGGACCAATATGTTCACAATGTTTTGCAAACGTATTGCAAGAATTATCTGTCGGTACAAATCTTGAAAATGAGCTCCAGCGCCCTAATGCCAATACTATCAATGTATTGTGTGTTTGGTGTCAACGAAGACTGGGTAGCGGACGTTGTCATTCTGTTTCAGAGGGGCCTGAGAAATATTATATCTCTGAAATAGTTTCTCCAAGACAAGTGAGTATTTATGTTTAGGCTTACTAATCTAAATATTCATGATCTCAGCAGTAAATAAAATAAACAATTATGTATGAAATGTTTATTTGTGACATACGATATATAGATGACAAACGAGCACACAGTTCACCGAATGATAATTGGATGCAGTGGCCTACAAACATAATCATTTATTTCTGATTACGAATCAAAATTCAGATGCGTTGTCATCACTAAAGATTATGATGGAATGCCTTGTTTTCAGTAAAAAGGATCTCCGGTTCTCTACACTCACCATACGAAACACAGTAGCGTAAAGCTGCTATTTTACGCTGGTATTCTGTGAGAGCGTGGTCATTCCCCAGGCAGGCCAACCCATTATTTTCATTCATGTATTCCTTAATATTATAATAGCACTGCCTCGTTGGTTCAATGATCGTAAACGCGATTTCTGATCATTTTGTCTCGGATTCGAATCCCGGGTCTGGTCAAAATCAGTAAATTGGTTTTTCTGTCAAGAAATTCTAAGTAACAGCTCAGAGTTAGGAAATTGACGGTGTTTCACTCCCGTACCTCGGCCCCGCTCGAGTCCACCCAATCGAGTTACAATCATACTTTCTGCAGCGTGGCTCTACCACGTAGTAATAGGTATTATATTGTTACAGATACCTGAAGGTGCAGTGGTTTGTCATCTTTGTTGGACAAAAACTCAACAAAAATTACGTAGACAAGGAGTTTCATATGTGCCATCACCTAATACAATTTTTTGTATATGGTGTTTTCGGTCACTTGCCAACACACGCAGGCACTCAATACCAGATGGCCCAGAACGAAATGAAATTATAGCTAGGATACATCCTAGAAGAGTAATATTTTATGTATTTTCTAAGTCTATATGTACTAAGTAAAAAATACCTCTTTTTAAAAATAATCCAACAGTTAAAACTTATTGTCTTGTTTTGAACAGATATTTGAAATACTTTTCTATTTTTAGTTATTTGACAAATAAAGATAAGCTCTCTCTGCACTAGGGGCTTATGAAAATATGAATTACTAGCTTTTGCCGGTGACGGTTAGCTTGTCCTTGTGTAGTTTGATTTAAAATCGCTTGGCAACCCTTTGCTTTTCCAGGATTGAAAGTAGCATAAAGGTCCTCAACTATATACAGGCATTGCTCACATAGCTCACATGGCTTTGATCATATAGCTATATTACAGCATGATTGAATGATAAACCAACAAACAAACACATTTTCGCATTTATAATATTAGTACTTACACATTTAACAAAACTAATATTATAGAAAATAAACCTAGCAAGCTAACAGCATAGCAAAGTGGCGAAGCAATCAGCTTTGTAGCGGTTTCTAACGGTTGCCGTTGAGCAATCAGTTTCAAAATAGGAGGTTCAGATGCCTGGGTGATCAGTAATCGATTGCCGAAAACAGAATTTGAAAATTCAAAACCGTTCTCGAGATAATCGTGGGGCAGACGGACAGACGGACGGACAGACCGACAGACGGACAGACATCGTGAAATCAATAAGTGACTTCGCAAGCTTCGCCAATTAATAATAAAAAAAGAATACATATTCATTCATTAACGATGCCACAGACAAACGAATATACTAAAGTAACATTAATCGTCTGTGACACCACTCAGGATGGGTATTACAGCTCAGCTTTTTGCTTAGCATCATATTAAAATTAGGGTACCTCCGATTAAACCTATGTTTGAAACTAAAATATAAATATATTAAACTTAACTTAATAACTTTTTAAGCAAATATTTTGAATTAAAAAAAAATATTGCTGAAATGTGCAACTATATTATATAGTTCATTTTTATACAATATTCTTTTTAATCCCCTACAGATTCCTCCTGGCGGATGTGTATGTTATGCGTGCTGGATTGCAGCGTGTAGAAATGTGCAAAGAGCTGCTAATATTGAGGAAGGGCAGCAAAATGCAGAACCTTCATATCAACATTATGGAGCAGACTGTGTTTGGTGTAAAATGCCTTTATTTCAAAGGCAAGTTTGTATTTTACGTGATGGCCCTAAAAGGGATATAGTGTCAGATAGTATTTATCCCAATGAGGTTATTAAATATAGTATTTTCTACATTTTATGTAAGCACTCTAATAATTACTTTACTTGAATAAGACAGTTATGAATATATTAAGCAATGTATTTGTATGTATGATCCATTGGTGCACATTTTTATTGTACATTATTAACCCATTGCTGACCCACAACTGGGCATACGTTTCTTCTCAGAAAGGAAATGGTTTAAGCCATAGTCCACCGCTCTAGCCATGTGCAGATTGGCACACTACACACACTTTAGTAATTGAACATGTTGTTCATAACAAGTAGGTAAGCTTTACTTAAATATTTTTTGTTTCAGTTACCAGAACATGCCCTCTTGTGTATTGATTGCTGGGCACGGGCACAAGAACATATTCAAATTGCTGAAGGCAGTGTAGTGCAGCCTGCTGGAACAACAAATCCTTCGATAAGCCTGGCAGATGATTATAAGCATACACCAAATTCTAGCAGACATTGTTTCGTTCCATTTTGTACCAACCCTGAGAGGCTCAATGTGCCAGATTTTTTAAGGAAGAGGATTTTGCAATCAACAAAAATATATGTCACAGAAAATTGCAGAATTTGTGCTGAACACCAAACTACCTATAATTGGGAGTTTTTAGAAGAAAATGAATTCTAAAGTAATTTCACACAGGCAGAAATTAAATCAATGTTAAACCTCAGTCTATGTCAAGATTTAACCAATAATAATTTGGACTTTGAAAGGTTTAATGAATTCGACGAGAATGTTTTTAAGTACTGGACTGGCCTCACTAAAGAAAATTATTTGATTATTTTAAATCAAATTAGTCCAGCATTGGGTTGTAAATTACAAAAAACGGCGTTGGATGCATATTTAATTAAAATAAGAACAGGGGATTCCCATGAAAGAATTTCCTCACTGTTGGGTATTAGTAAAACCGAACTTGTCAGGCTACTCCAAAGAGCTCGAGAAGCTTTAACAAGTTTGTTTGTGCCCCACCACTTGGGGCTTAATCACATTACTAGAGATGATCTGATAAGCAGGAATTTATTAATACCTGAGGGCTTATTCGGTAACAGAGAAGAGAGAAAGCCAATAGTCATATGCGACGGAATATACCTACAAAAATCCTCTAACTATTTTTTTCAGAAATAAACATATAGCTTGCACAAATATCGCAATCTAGTTAAACCATTTTTACTAGTAGCTACTGATGGTTATATCCTGGACATTTTTGGCCCTTACCCGGCAATTGATTCTGATGCCAGTATTATGAAAGCCTTATTCCAAAATGAAAATGGCGATTTGCGCCTGTTTTTGATGGAAAATGACATTTTCATTTTGGACAGAGGCTTTCGGGATGCTATTTCTTTTCTCGAAGAATTGGGCTATGTAATACATAAGCCATTGAATTGTGAAGGAGGAGAGGCTCAATTATCGACGATTAATGCTAATAAATCCAGATGTGTCACCTTGTGTAGATGGGTAGTAGAGGTGGTGAATGGAAGATTAAAGAGAGATTTTAAATTATTCCAACAGGACCACTTCAACGCAGCAGCCACCCATCTAATGGACGATTTGCGTATTTGTGCAGCTATGATTAAAGCTTTCCATCCAGTTATGGTTGATAGGCCGGATGACCGGGTGATACTAAATCGAGCACTACAAAGGCTACATATGCCAAATGAATTGGCAGAATTAATTGTAGCCAATAGAATTAACAGATATCGAGCCCATTTCACAAGAATTGACGCACAACTTCCAGAATTAGATATTTTTCCTGTAATAACTATGTCTGATCTCAAAATTTTTGGATTGGGGACATACCAAATTAAGCAGGCAAGAAGCTATTATGGAGAACATATAAAACAGCATGGTTCATTTCAGGTGGAAATATCTAATGATCTGGAAGTTGTGACCCAATTAATATCATCCCAACAAGACGCTGTTTTAATAAGAGGCCGCATAAAATCTCGCCATCACTCGGGCAGAGCCTATTATACATATATACTGTTGGCGAGACAAGAAACAAGTTGGGATGAGATGATTGCAGGATATTATTGCAGTTGCATTTCTGGACAACGGACAGTGGGTTGCTGTGCCCAGATAATGACCGTTGTCTGGTATTTGGGATGGGCTCGGTATCAAAATTCCATAACCGCACCGGCCTCAACTCTGGATGACATTTTAGTAAGAGAGGATTTTGAAGTAGGATAAATAAATAAAAAAAAAAAATTAAGCTGTTTTATTTATCTATACAAATAAATAAAATTGAAGTGTCTGTTTGTAATTTAAAAATTACAGTTTTTTTTTCTAAATGCATATGAAAGTAAATACGGTATGTACTTATAACTAAAATACAATTTTTAAAATTTTTGTCTGTCTGTCTGTTTGTTCCGGGTAATCTCCGAAACGGCTAGACCGATTTTGACGGGACTTTCACTAGCAGATAGCTGATTTCATAAGGAGTAACTTAGCCTACTATTATTTTAGAAAAATAATTGGGGTTCCGCACAAAAACATAAAAACCCTAACACACGAGCGAAGTCGCGGGGAACAGCTAGTATTACCATAAGTATTCAAAACATGATTGACCTAATGTTTCACTTTCTATTCATAGGACTGTTACCCTTTGTTATGACATTATCCAGGCTTCAAATGTCTGTCAAGGCTCCAGGCATACTCTGACACGCTGAGGACCTGTTATATGAAAATATTTGTACGCCGGAAACGGCAGAATATTTAGGATGCCAATTCTTTTGTAACAACTGTAATGTACCATAATATAACAAATAAATTATATTATCTATGATTGTACCCTAGCGCTTCAGCAGCCCAGATAGACACATATACTTGAACAGAAATTATTATTCAGGATTATTCTGTTTATCCACCTTATAACAGCCACTCTAAGGTAAAATAAGTTAAATATATTCTATAAGATTAGTGCAATAAAGTAGTATCTCACGGTGGATTTTGAGCTAATGAATGTAATGAAATCATTTTGTGCGTAGGCACCGTTGATTTATCTCAACAATCTTCTTGTCTGGAATTAGGTAGTACTTTTTACATTTGTTTTCTCCTGAACTGCATTTATGATATGCAAATATAAACAAGAACGTTAGTTGTTTGAAGACCAAAAAAGCACATACACAATCTATAATACACTTTATTCGTGTTTTGATCAAAAAATACAACTTTAGTAGATTCTACCCGAGAGTATATTTCAGAGATGACAGCTAACGTCAAATCAAAACGACGTCAATCCGCCATTAGGGTTGCATTTATTGGTGAGAATAAAATATAATTGCACTGAAATTAAGGCGAATTCGTGGATTTGAATGATCAAAAGTGGTTTAATATTTTATTTTAATTTATTTCCATGCTTGTACATAGACTAGGCCTACGCTCCATACAATTTTGGACCGTCTCCTTTAATAATTTATGTTAGTAATTCATCGAAGTTGATCTCAAATACAAATTGTTTCTAGAACCATAGTTTTGACATGAAAGTTTTGATTTTGTTAGAGGAGAAATTTTGTATGCTATGTTTTTGGTTAAGATTTTCTTAAGAACCTTTTGAAATATAATTGTTTTATATTTATACGTAAATGTGGTATAAAATAATAAATGATTGATACTAATAATATCACTTATTTCTATATAAAACAGTCCCCTGTTCCACCTAACAATCCCCTGGCGCAATTTATCAAAAAATCTAAAATAACTTTAAAAATACATATGAATTCAATTGGCCCTCTTATATAAGAAAAGCAACAGTTACTTTCCTAAGTAATACTATCATATTTTTTACGAAAATGCTAAAAAATTTGCCAGGACAGAGTTTGTATGGCCCATTACGAGTTTACAGAGAATTGCCCATAATTATGATGATATTCGTATAAAATATAAATAAATCTAGAAAAATAGCTCATAAGCTTATTGTATTCTTTTTTATTCACATAGGCTCATTTACAAGCTCTTATGAATAGTCAAGAGGAAGAAAAAATACAGTAACAAATTAACAAATTTTAACACCTAACAATTTTAATCAATGTCAAATCAATGAGGGCTTATAATCCTCCGCTCACCAGATGTCGCCAGCTCACACAGTATATAATATTGTTAGGACGTATTACTAATCGATAACCGTTGTTGTGTTTGAAGCTTTGAAGTAATAGCGTTATGCTCGTATACTCTTGTACATGACAGGGGACAATCCAATTAAGTTACCGCAGACACCTTCGATAGACATGACAATCTCTTATATGCTAATGCAATCTTGAGATCAAATTAATGCAAAAGCAAATAATGCTGCATTATTTAAACATAAAATTGAAGTGTCTGTCTGCTATATTGAAATAACCGGCTTCTATTACGCTCAGAGCGTTATTTGCATGCTATTAAAACTTAAACCATTTTTAAAATTTTTATTTGTCTGTCTGTCCAAGCTAATCTTCGGAATGACTGAACCAATTATTATGAAACTCCACGAGCAGACAGATAGCAATGCCACGAGGGTATCTGTTAGATAATGAACCCATCAGGATTTAGGCTACATTTTATACGAAAAACTAGAAGATATGTTATAATCTTAAGTCTAAATAACGATAATCTACTTATAAGGATCTGCAATGATGATGACGATTTACTTTCAACATTAGAACAACACTAGTACAGTAACAATGTAACAAAACACTGCCTACGGGTCTTAGTTTAATATTCTGATCGCGACTACAGCAAAACCTGACTTGTTTCGGTTCAAGTTAAAAGAATTCGGATAGATAAAGGATTTTTTTTATATGATAAGGGTGACAAACGAGCACACAGTCCACCTGATGGTAAGTGGTTGCTGTGGCCCATAGACATCTATCTTCGATTACTAATCAAAATGCAGATGCGTTGTCACCCGTGAGTACTAACATGGAATGCCTCGTTTCCAGTAAAAAGGGTCTCCGGTTCTCTACACTCACCATACGAAACACAGCCGCGTTAAACTGCTATTTAACGCTGGTATTCTTTGAGAGCGTGGTCCTTCCCCGGTCGAGCCGACCCATTCGTGCTACAACCATAACATAGCTGCAGCATGGCTCTACCACGTAAAAAAAGAATATTATTAAGCTAATAAATAGAGCTAGTGTGGGCAAATCTGTGTTCTAGTTCTTGTACTATTATTTATTCTGTGGTTATAGAGAGCACGAGGGATCTGTGATAGCAAACACCTGGCCGCCGAGCTACTGCACGTCAACAAGCTGCGGGTCCCGCGGCTACGTCACAGTGACAGAGTGAAGCCAGCCACAGTCGAGTGTGTGCCTACTGTACTACCATACCTCAGAAGTGTCACAGACAAGATTGGCTACATCTTGAAGCGAGCTTCTGTTAGAACATTCTACAAGCCGCCGAAGAAGATTAGCCAAATCCTTCCATCCGTCAATCCGTCACGTGCAATATTCCTCTACAAGATGCAGGAGTGTACAAGCTTGGTTGTGAATGTGGTCTCTCATATATAGGGCAAACAAAACGGTCAATAAAAACCCGTGTAAAAGAACACATAGCTAACGTGAAGCACCAACGTTCCGGGAAGTCTGCAGTTGTGATCATATCCCAGACGGCCCCCGCCATTACATTAGATTTATAAACCACAAATTCTCGCGAAAGAACATCGATTCCTGCCAAGGATGATACGTGAGGCTATTAAAATAAAAAAACATCCTAATTTCAATAGAGAGGGAGGCTGGGTACTACTACCTGCTTGGGATCCTGTAATTAATAAAATTAAAACAAATCCCAAGCATACCACTGCAAGGCTTCAAGACACAGTAAGTTCATTCATAAGTAGTAGCACTACTTTTGGTGCGATCTACGTACCTTAACCGTCTGACGTACATTGACTGTGGCTGGATTTGATCGTATTCTGTATGACGTTTACACGCATTGACATGCACTACTTCGATTGATGTTTGTGCTTACGCGCTACCAAGGGGCCAAGCCCTCTTTTATTGGCACGCCAATTATTTTGCTGTGGACTACGGTCCAGTTCCCAATTTCTCGTCCCTCTTCTGAAAGAGCGCGTTGTTTTGTTAGCGCTCATCACACACGGCGTTGACCTTTGTGGAGCCGTGTGCCTCCCTCAAATTGTTCAAAAAATTTGGGAGGGCAAATCCCTTGTATCGGGTACTTTTATGTAAATATTCTGAGCCTTTCCAAGCGGTAAAGGATTAATTAATGAGGAATTGATTGATGTGAACCTGATACAAGTGGAATAGGGACGATTAAATGTTCTTAACCTTTTGGAGCCCTTTCTTCGTAAACGGGGTTGTTTAGCTTAAAATAATTATAAAGCACTACCGACGGCTTTCGATTGCTCTAAAGAATGTTTATTCTTCCAAGAGACACCTAAAAGAACTAAGTTGTTAAACAAACAAAATCTAAATAAGGGTCCTAACTAAGACGATCACGCGATAAATATAACAAACGGCCTATAGTTAAACCTTTAGAAAGATCCTTGAGAAAAATCAATGTTTCGTTAGCCTGGGCATGCGATTTATATTATTTATTATTTTGATAGTTCTTCAGGCGGCCATTTTTATATAATACTAGCTGGCTAGGCAGACGTTGTTCTGCCCTTTTCGACGACCTTTCATATAAAAAATCCTTAAATTCGTAATAAAAAAAAATATTGAGTGTTTTTTATCAGGATAAAAACTACCCTATCTCTCAAGTTGGACGAAGCTGCACAGATTGTGAAAATTTCATTGAAATCAGTTCAGTAGTTTAGGAGTTCAGCGCGGACAAACAACGTGACACGTAATTTTTATATATAAAGATGAGCGTTACAATACGCCTCCCCCATAGATTGGGGTGATTTTGTCATAGTTGCTAGGCTTGGCAAGTTTTTATGATTTTGATTCGTTGTCAGGAAGATACTGCTGCCTATATCCTGTTTCAGTTTCTCTCTGTCGCTAGAGACAACCAATATTTATATGATTATTTATACTTTAGGGGTTGGTCAAAATAAATTTGGAGAAAACAATTCCACCCATAACGGTGGCAAAATAGTGAACGCAGTATTCAATATTTTTTAGTTCGCTCAAACCGGAAAAAATAACTTTTAATAAATAGTAAACAAAAAATATTAAATTCATTTCACATTCTGTAGTTTTTTATAACTTTTTTTTGGCTTTAAGTTTTTTATATACAACGTCTTAGCACCGACTTAAAAATGTGAAATTGTTCTGAATTATCTTAAAAATAGTTATCTTAAAAATGTGAAATTGTTCTGAATTATCTTAAAAATAGTTATCTTAAAAATGTGAAATTGTTCTGAATTATCTTAAAAATAGTTATATTAAAAATGTGAAATTGTTCTGAATTATATCAAAAATAGTTATCTCAAAAATGTGAAATTATTCTGGATTATCTTAAAAATAGTTATCTTAAAAATGTGAAATTGTTCTGAATTATCTTAAAAATAGTTATCTTAAAAATGTGAAATTGTTCTGAATTATATCAAAAATAATTATCTCAAAAATGTGAAATTGTTCTGAATTATATCAAAAATAATTATCTCAAAAATGTGAAATTATTCTGGATTATCTTAAAAATAGTTATCTTAAAAATGTGAAATTGTTCTGAATTATCTTAAAAATAGTTATCTTAAAAATGTGAAATTGTTCTGAATTATATCAAAAATAATTATCTCAAAAATGTGAAATTGTTCTGAATTATATCAAAAATAATTATCTCAAAAATGTGAAATTATTCTGGATTATCTTAAAAATAGTTATCTGAAAAATGTGAAATTGTTCTGAATTATCTTAAAAATAGTTATCTTAAAAATATGAAATTGTTCTGAATTATCTTAAAAATAGTTATCTTAGCAATGTGAAATTGTTGTTGTGAGCTGTAGGTTTTTTTTTTTATTTTGTACGTGGTAGAGCCATGCTGCAGCTATATTATGGTTGTAGCAAGAATGGATCGGCTCGACCGGGACAGGACCACGCTCTCACAGAATACCAGCGTAAAATAGCAGATTAACGCTGCTGTGTTTCGTATGGTGAGTGTAGCGAACCGGAGACCCTTTTTACTGGAAACGAAGCATTCCATCTTAGTCGTCACGGGTGACAAAGCATCTGCATTTTGATTCGTAATCGAAGATAGATGTAGATGTCTATGGGCCACAACAACCACTTACCATCAGGTGGACTGTGTGCTCGTTTGTCACCCTTATCCTATTAAAAAAAAGGTCTTTAAAACTCTTTTTTTTTATAGGATAAGGGTGACAAACGAGCACACAGTCCACCTGATGGTGATTGGTTGCTGCGGCCCATAGACATCTACATCTATCCTCTATTACAAATCAAAATGTAGATGTGTTGTCACCCGTGAGGACTAAGATGGAATTCCTCATTTCCAGTAAACAGGGCCTCCGGACACCTGCATTCACCAAGCGAAACGCAGAGGTAAACCTCTACTTCACGCTGGTTTTCTGTGAGGTCGTGGTACCTCCCCGGTTCGAGCCGGCCCATCCGTGCGACAGCAAAAGCTGCCGCGTGGCTCTACCACTGTTAGCTTTTACTCAGCTTTTACTTTTTAATAAAAGTTAACGTTTTTCACGTCCCTAGCAATTTTTATTAACGCGTAACGCGGGCATAGCTTCTTTCCAGTCCTGAATATTTTATAATACATTGTAAACTCCGCCCCACTTTTGTCCTACTATACATTTTATTACCGTCGAGTGACGAATTTACATGATATTTCTCAGTTTCTCCCTAAAAAATTCTTCCAAAACACATTGAATGTAGGAACACAATTATTTTAATTAAATATATTTACAAACTTGCACATATTATTTAGCAAGTTGACCACTAACTCTCAATTAATTAGCGCGGAGCAGAACTTTGTACAAAGCAACTCGCTTGCAGTTGAAGGATTGTAAATTGAATTCTAAACAATTTGTACCGTGATCTAGAACCTGAAGTGTTAAAGGGACAAGTGCTTTTAAAAATACCTTGACATTAAAATTTTGTGGAAATCTTTACGTTTAAAACATACAACAGATATATAAACATTATATAGTAGCAACCCGCCTCGGCTTCTCTTGGGTAAGATTTATTAATTTGGCGCTATAAGATTTATAATAATCCAAAAATTTATAGACCAAACACTATTAACTTTATCAATGTTTTTCTTTTAAATACGAGGGTGGATTGAAAAGTACTCGGCCTAACCAAGAAAATAAACACATACTAAATCAGTTATATTTTTATTTTTCTACATAATCACCATCAAGTTCAATACACTTTTGCCACCTCCCCTTCCAAGCATTTAGACCGTTGAAAAAAAATGATTCTTCCTTAGAGTCAAAATATGCGTCTACAGCTGCTTTGACCACGTCGTTTGTCGAAAATCTTTGACCTCCCAAGTGCTTTTTTAGGTTAGGGAACAGAAAGAAGTCTGATGGTGCCAGATCAGGTGAATACGGCGGATGCGGTAACAGTTCAAAGCCACAGTTGTGAATTTCAGCCATTGACTGTACTGACGTGTGAACATGGGCGTTATCTTGATGAAACAGGACTTTTCTTCTGAGCATTCCTCGACGTTTTTCTTTTATTTCCTCTCGTAAACGACGTAGTAAGGTGCAGTAGTAATCAGAGTTTATAGTCTGACCCCTTTCAAGATAATCAATCATAATCACACCTTTCGAGTCCCAGAATACTGAAGCCATCACCTTATTTGCCGACAAAATCGACTTAGCCTTTTTAGGGGGTGGTGAACCAGGTCTTCTCCACTGTTTTGATTGTTGTTTTGTTTCCGGTGTACAGTAATGAACCCATGTTTCGTCTATAGTAACAAAACGATTCAAAAAATCATCTGCATCGGCTTCAAATAACTCCAAACAGTCGCGTGAAATAGTCAATCGCGTCCTTTTTTGTTCAACTGAAAGCAGTCGTGGAACCCACCTCGCAGACACCTTGTGGAAACTCAACTCGTTGACAATGATGTTTTGAGTTCGTTCATAAGAGATGCCTATAATCTCGGCTATCTCTAATTTTTAATCTGCGGTCTCCCATTATTAAATCAAGTACTTTTTTAATATTTTCGTCAGTAGTTGACGTCGAAGGCCTTCCAGAGCGGGGTTCATCTTTCACACTCTCTCTACCACGCTTAAATTCTGCTATCCATTTTTTGACGGATGAATATGATAGAGCACAATCGCCTAATGTACTGACCATGTCATCGTGGATGGCTTTTGATGATAGCCCCTTCTTATGGAGGTACTTAATGACGGCACGCTGCTCGATTTGGTCCATTCGCGGAAATTATATCCGATTACTTTGTTAATAAATTTATAAAATCACAACTAATTATCGCACACGTTTCGAACTTCACACAATGAACTAGTCTGAACTGAACTAAATAATGTGGGTAGATTTGATTTTTAGAATTGAATGGATCTGTGTTAGGCCGAGTACTTTTCAATCGACCCTCGTAAAACATAGCCTAGATCGCACCTATCATCGCGCTCTATCTATTCGTGAAGTTTCAGTCGTTCCGAAAATTAGCCCGGGAAGACAGACAGACAAAAAAACGTAAAAATGATTATTCGTGTGTTAATGGCATGCAAATAACCCTTAGCTCAATAAAAAGCAGTTATTTTGATATTACAGACAGTATATTCAATAAATATATACATATATACTCGACTTGTTGACGTCCAAGGAGAGGAGTGCTTTGCACTGAGCGCTGTGTAAATCGTACATCGAGCATGGAGCAGTCAAACACCGCGGGATAGTGCGCGGTATGCAACCCCCTCTAAAATGCTTGATGTGCTCAGCAGGGCAGGACAGTATTTCTCTCCGGCACACCGCTTGCAACTTTACAAAACCCAAGTTCGTCCCACAGCTAGCTCCTTTCACTTGACCGCATCCAGCGAAGATTGGCTCGAATCATCAACGACCAAATTATTTTTGATCGGCTCTTGTTCTGATCGGCAGTTGTTCATGGGTGATGGTCAACACTTACCATCAGGAAAATTTGTTTTAATGTGAGTGAAACTAGTAAAACCACACAATAAATAATAGTAATACGAAGTAAAACATAAAATTCCGTGGGCTGAACAGGCACAGACAGAACGGACCGGTAGGAGGGGTGGGAGCATATTATTCATAGTTAGCCTAGAGCTGTCGGAACTTTAAATCTTTTTTTATTTTCTTTTTAAATCTTCTTTTTTAAATTTTTACGTGATGGAGCCATGCTGCAGCTATATTAATGAGTAGTATAGTTGTAGCACGAATGGGTTGGCTCAACCGGGGAAGGACCACGCTCTCACAGAATACCAGTGTAAAATAGCACTTTGATGCTGTGTAGAGAACCGGAGACCCATTTTACTGGAATAAGAGGCATTCTATCATAGTCCTCACGGCTGACACGCATCTGCATTTTAATTCGCAAAAGAAGGTAGATGTAGATGTGTATGGGCCACAGCAACCACTTACCACCAGGTGCACTGTGTGCTCGTTTGTCATCCTTATTCTAGAAAAAAAAAACAGGCACTGCATGACACATATTCATACTGTTTCCTAGACGTAAATACACTGTACCGGAAACGGGATCCAGCTACAAAGGTGTGGTATGGTACTGTGATCACCAATCCGATTGCCAAACCTTTTGATTTTTTTATAGAATATGGGTGACAAACGAGCACACAGTCCATCCATTTTCCATTATAGCCTATAAAAGTCCACGGGTGAACATAGGCCTTCCTCATAGATTGTCTCGTACCCCCTGTATTTTGTCGCACAATCAACAAGGATCCTGTTGCCCATAGACATCTACATCTATCCTCTCTGAGGATTAAGATGGAATGGCTGGGCAGCATTCGGGTGATTACGACATACTTTCTCGTCAGGTATACCTCAAATCGTATTTTTTTAATTTTTATGTCATTATTGTATATAATCACTGTACTACCAGTGATGATTTATTGATCTAAAACGTACTCTTTCACCGCTAGCCGTATGAGGTAGCTTATGGTCGCTCAACGAGCTGTGGAGAGGGCTATGTTTGGGGTTTGTCTGCGTAAGAAACTTAGAAATGAGTATATCTACAGTAGAACGAGAGTAGTCGACATAGCCCAACGGATTAGTAAACTGAAGTGACAATAGACCCGCCATATAACTTGAAGTAAACATAAACCGATCGGGAAGAAAGGGTCTAGAGGGGCAGCCTCGTACCGGTAGGCGTAGTGTAGGGCGGAGTCCCACTATGTGCAGTGACGAGTTTGTAAGACATGTAGGAAGTCACCAGATTTTTGCAGATCGGAGCATCAAGGTCGTAGTAGACGGTGCATGCTCCGATTACAAGCCTGGTGTACAATGCTGGTATTCCACAAGACTGCGTGTTATCACCAACTCTGTTACTTCTGCATATCAATGATTGTTCGGACTAATTCCAACCGCTCAATTTCACCATCGCACATCGCGACAAAACTCGCGATACCACCACCACCGTTGGGATTTTTTCTTCCTCGCACAACTTCCTTGTAGAATTAACTACCACCAGAGAGTTTTCCAGACCGATACGACTAATGGACCTTCAAGAAAAGAGCCTACTCTTTTTTTAAATGCCAGCAACGCATCTGCAATTCCCCTGGTATTGCAGTTGTTTATGGTCGGCGCTAGTTTGCCCCCTCTGCTATAAAAATGCAGTTGGCTCAGGGTCGTGCTTTCTGGCATTCCATGGAGGAGGCCTATGTTTAGCAGCGGAATTGTGAAGGGATGTAATGATGATGATAATAATGATGACTTGATCGCACTTTCTCCAAACTCTAAACAAAACTGATCGAAAATCAAAAAGTTTTGTTTGGTTAGGGTTAGAATTTCTAAAGTCAACGGCCGCTTAATCCTTTGTAAGCTCCGCATTGTTTCAAACTCATTACAATTTCAAGGATCAAATATTCTACGTAAACTGTTCTTAAATGCCAACACTTGGTTAATCTGAGTGAAATTACTTGATAAACAAATTACAATTTGAGTGTCTTCAAGAGAAAAGCTTTTGTTACCCAATGCTGAGCTTCGTTAAACTGACTCTGAAAAGTCTATGACATCGCCCAAATTTCGACGGAATCAAAAGCTTTCTCATAGTCCACATACACAAGGTTAAGTGGCAAATTGTACTCTTTTGTATTCTGTACCATTTGCTGAAGGGTATGTATGTGGTTTACAGTACTAAAGCCTTTTCGAAAACCACCTTGTTCGGGAGACTTGTTGTCAAGTCTGCATGTGAGACAATTCGTTATGTTTTTTTATTTATTATAATCCAGTGCTTGACCACAAGTAGGTAACGTATATGAGTAACTCAGCACAATATTTTTTCGCATTCCTAGGAGAAGGCTTGAGTTTAGCAGTGGAATTCACTAACTGTAATGATGATGAAATAATAACCGAATGAATAACAAACGAACTGAAGCCTAAAATCACGTTATGGAATTTTCTAAAATATTCTTTATTAAAACCAGCGTGTACTGAAACCGTGTACCTACTGAACACAGAGCGCTGGCCACTCCCAGGGCTGAACATTTTACTCGGCAGAAGATTCTCTCTTTTTCTTCTACGATCAGTGTTGACTACCCGAAGTGATATGACCACGCAAATTGCAACCTTCCGATATTTCAACAATCAAGCTTTTCTTCATCATCTTCAAATCTTGTTCTTCGCTCTTCTAGTTCGCTCTTCGGTCTAGATTTACAACATTCATCGTAGCGTTGGAATAATGGTTTTTTTTTTATATAAGAGTCGGCCAATGAGCATGCGGCTCACCTGATGGTAAGTGACTACCGCCGCCATGAACAACTGCAACACCAGGGGAACCAGGCGAATTGCAGATGCGTTGCCAGGCTTTTAAAAAGGAGTAGGCTCTTTTGTTGAAGGTCCCTAAGTCGTATCGGTCCGGAAAAATCGCTGGTGGCAGTTGTTTCCACAAGGAAGTTGTGCGTGGAAGAAAACTTCTTCTAAATCGCACAGTAGGGGAGCGCCAATTATCCAGATGGTGTGGATGGTATCGGGAGTTCTGCCGCCATGTGGGTTAATGAAATTTGGCGACTGGAATTAATCCGAACAATTCCTCAGAGCACTCCCCGTGGTAAATGCGAAAAATGACAATGGGGTTCTTTTTAGTGGTAAACGCGCAAACTTCTGAGGATGAAACTGAACTAGATTTAGTCGCCCCCAATCCGAGACTTTGTTCAGCAAAGACTCGACTTTAGACACAAGTTTGTTCCGGTACTCGGCGACGTTTTCCCGAGAAATATTGGCACGGCCGGTGTATAGAGCATCACCAGTGCTGTCATCCGTATACCAATGAATGTTACCGGTTTGCAACATATTAACATGTTAACGGTTCTTGTTTCTTGAAGCTACTTAAAGCTCGGTATGTCTCTGAGCCCTACTACTCGTCTCTGCTTCACCTTCTCGACTTACCACAGACTACAAAGCAACTCAACTTCTGGTACTTACACTTTCGTCGACAACATGGACTGCACTATCGAGAGGTTTGAGCAGAGAAGAGATCACGCCATATGTGTAAGACGAACAGATACCTAAAACCACGCTGTCGAAGTATCCGGCTGATTCTGCATATATAGAACCAGCCAAACTACGAACTATCACAGCAAGTCCTGAGAGCTACTCTGGGTGAACACATTTTCCTTCGAAGCCCAAAACTGTTTGTAAAAGGCACGTATTCTCATTAACAAATAACTGAGCCCTTTCTGTCTCTTCCATTATTTCTTATTAATATATGACAATTAACCGTTACCCATAACATATAATTATTCCTTTCAAAGTAATTCAAGTAACGGCGTAATAAAGGAGAGAATATAATTATCAATTATGGGGTTTTTGTCTTCAATTCGGCTTGCTATTTATTTCCTCGTTAAGTTATGAAATGTTTCGATATCATATACCTACTCCAATTAAGAAAATGATAGGTATAACCTAATTTGACTAATTGCAACATAACTTACGCTTCTTCTACGTTACTATAAATAGAAACATCAAAAGCCTTTGGTTTTCATATAAAACTGTTATTTTGTTAAGTAATAAGCAATTTAATAACACAATTTAACTGGTGGTGGTAAGTGGCATTATCACCTTTGTTGTTGGTATCATCATTTCGGTCTGTCTCTTGTTTTTTTATGATACGCTATATCTTCGTCAATTGAGAAGCGTTTTTGATGTTTTTTTTTTTTATTAAATGGATGTTCATAAATAACCGATTTTTGTGGTCCCATATAAAATTGGAGAAATAATAACAACTCTAAGGGTAATAAAATAGGGAACGAAATTTTTATTGTAACTATTTTGACGAAATTGAGATTGTGATAGAATAGAATCATTTTTATTCAATATAGATAATAGTAAGTACATAATACTTTTGAAAGTCGTTTTTTACTTTTAGCACTGGTTCGCAAAAAAACTCTGTCCTGGTAAGAACCAGCAAGAAACCCAGCGGGACTTTTAAATAGATAGATAGAGGCATAGACTTTTAAATAGATTAAATAGATAGATATTCGTTAATCCGCCCAAAAGGGTGAAACAATTAACTTTTAATTAAAGCCGACTTCAAAGAATTAATAAAAAAACTGTTAATAAAAAGTAACCACCCCTCAAATATAAACTATTTAATAAAAAAAAAGAATCATCAAAATCGGTTCACAGTTGACGAAAACATGGCGTAACAATCCTACAAAAAAAGAAAAACACAGTCGAGTTTTTAACATTCTTATTTGAAGTCGGCTAATAATAAATGAAAATTCTAAAATCGGGGCTTTAAATCTTCTATAAACTGGTTTAGCACCGCCAAAAGATTAAAGGTAATACCAACAGCAGTACCTACCGTACCTACCTAACTTATATGATAAATTTAGAATCAGGCGTTACTTTTAACAGTGGTAGAGCCACGCGGTAGCTTTTGCTGTCGCATGGATGGGCCGGCTCGAACCGGGGTGGTACCACGACCTTACAGAAAACCAGCGTGAAGTAGAGGTTTACCTCTGCGTTTCGCTTGGTGAGTGCAGGTGGCCGGAGGCCCTTTTTACTGGAAATGAGGCATTCCATCCTAGTTCTAACGGGTGAAAACGCATCTGCATTTTGATCTGTAACAGAGGATAGATGTAGATGTCTATGGGCCGCAGCAACCACTTACCATCAGGTGGACTGTGTGCTCGTTTTTCCCCCTTATCCTATAAAAAAAAACTGCGTAAATCAATTAGAGCTGTTAAAAATTACCTCGCGTACATCCGCTCGATAATAATATCCCTAGATGTATACGCGAGGTAATTTTTATTAACTTTAATCCTTTTATGATGCGTACTCAGATTAAAATATTTACTTAGAACTTCAAGTGACGTATGACCACACTTAACTTCATGACTCTCACTCACGCACACATCTTTCTTCTTCCTTTCTTTATCAAAGTTTACTGGTGGACGCTTACATAGGTATAATATAAAACTAATACTTAAATTCTAATACCATGTTGTTTGTTGCTTATTAGTTTAGCTGCATGTAGGTATACGTGAGTGGGTCTTCTTGTAATAAATTGGACATTTTAATAGGTGGTAGAACTATGCTGGAGCTATATTATGGTTGTAGTACGAATGGGTCGGCTCAACCGGGGAAGGACCACACTCACAGAATAAAGCGTGAGATAGATAGATATATATTATGTTTGGCGAGTGTGAAAACCGGAGACACTTTTTAATGGAAACGAGGCAATAAATTTTAGTCCTTAGACTTCCTACAACGATTTTGCATTTTAATTTTTAATCCAGTATAGATGTAGATATCTATGGGCCACAGCATCCACTTACCATGAGGTGGAATGTGTGCCCGTTTTTTTTTATAGGAGGGGGCAAACGAGCATGCGGCTCACCTGATGGTAAGTGACTACCGCCGCCCATGAACAACTGCAACACCAGGGAGGGAATTGCAGGTGCGTTGCCGGCCTTTTAAAAAGGAGTACGCTCTTTTCTTGAAGGTCCCCAAGTCGTATCGGTCCGGAAAAATCGCTGATGGTAATCGATTCCACAAGGAAGTCGTGCGAGGAAGAAAACATATAAAAAACATGTTTGTCACCCTCATTATGTAAAAAACAATTGGGTTGCTCCAGCCTCACAAAATTCCAGCGTATTATTAGCTTTATTATTAACAGCTTCACGCCACGGTGTTTTGTGTGGTAATAGTAATATATTAGTTTAGTATTACTGTTACAGCCTAAAAGTCCACTTCTGAACATAGGGCTCCCCCATAGATTGCCTCATAGTGAGTATTTGCCATAGTTGCCACGCCCGGCAATCGCTCCATCTGTCTTTCTATGTTCGTCTAAAGTATTTAACAGATCATTACTCCATACGCCATCTACCGGAGACCTCAAGATTTGACATGAGAGATGACGTCTTCCACCAACTTACTACATGCAGGCAATGGAGGTAAAGAGGTAAATTTCATAAACTACCACAGATGGCGAAGTTCCTCAAAAAAAAAGGCAAAACAAAGCATCTACATAATCAAATACAATTTGTTCCCAATAAGCTTACTTAATGAACAGTTTTGCCTTAAATGATAAAGAACGCGAAATACATTAAATTAAAATTAACTTATTTCATGGTATAGTTTGGACATAAATGAATGAGAGGTCTTCTAGGATCTTCCGCTCACCAGATGTCGCTAGTTATGACATAGGTAAATAAAGTTATTTGTTACACAATGCCATCATCATTAAGAAATTGCGTTTTAAATAAAAGTTTATCGGTTTCTAGAGTATGTAAATATTGAAAACAATGCCTCAGTGGCTTGCTCTTTAATTTTTTGCACATTTATTAACTCTTTTTTTAACTTTTTCTTTAATTTTTTTTTTAATTTAATTTAATTTAACAGTGGTAGAGCCACGCGGCAGCTTTTGCTGTCACACGGATGGGCCGGCTCGAACCGGGGTGGTACCACGACCTCACAGAAAACCAGCGTGAAGTAGAGGTTTACCTCTGCGTTTCGCTTGGTGAGTGCAGGTGGCCGGAGGCCCTTTTTACTGGAAATGAGGCATTCCATCTTAGTCCTCACGGGTGACAACGCATCTACATTTTGACTTGTAATTGAGGATAGATGTAGATGTCTATGGGCCGCAGCAACCACTTACCATCAGGTGGACTGTGTGCTCGTTTGTCACCCTTATCCTATAAAAAAAAAAAATATTCCTATACTTTTAGGAATATCAGTAGTTTGGTTTATATCTAATTAAATTAAGATAAAATTTATCTAATATTTCAGAAAGAAACATTAACCCTAACATTCTTAATTAATATAATCTCCCCGCCATGAAATCTGTCCAATTTGACCTCATTTCCGAGTGGCGCTGCACTGGTGACCGAAAAACTCGTGACCCTGTTTAGATAAGGTTTCCCCTTTCGTTTTTAAATAAAATAAACCAGAACTGAGATTTATCTATTAATTTAATAACATCTAACAGGAATAATAAACTATATAATTAATCTACTTTTTATTTAACAATGCCCTTCCTTTTGGTTTTAATCTGTTTCTTAGGATCGCTTCCCTCTCCTCTTCTTTAGCTTGTAACATTTTCTGATGTCTTGTCTTCGCAAACTCCAATTCTGAATTGAGCTCAACAATTTTTGATGCAAAGTCTCGCTGTTTTAACATCCTTAACTTTTGTTTTTGCTGAAATCCAAAACAAAAATATAACATATTTTTTGCACAAAGTTACAGAAAAAACAAAATCTTCGTTTTCATGGAGGGAAATCATCATATTTAAGGACATTAACAAATAAAACATCAAATACGATTGCTACAGGAAAAAATAATTAACATTTTCTTTAAATGTAAATGCCAAGGAATTTACATTTAAAATTCACATGAGTTGGTACTGATGTGAACTTGCCTATTTTGCAACACAGATGGTTTTTCGGTTTCTAGTGTATACAAAACAATTCTCATAATTTCTTAGCTTTCCTAGATGTGTTAATCATTTGAAACCCTAACAACATTATAGGTCACACTGTGTATAGATAGGCCTATACTAACCAATATTTAAATGGTGAATATCACCACCATCTATCACACTTAGCTACCATGGGCAAAATTTTGTTACAAGGAGAACAACGGAGCTGTAACAGTAAACACCTGACTGCTGAGCTTCAAAATGTCAAGATTTTGCACGACAACAAGCTTCGGGACCCGCACTTACGTCAGTGATGGAGTGAAACCGGCCACAGTCGTGCGGGTGCCTACTGTACTACCATATTACAAAGGAGCCACAGACAAGATTGGCTACATGAGCTTCTATTAAACAAACCACGAAAGATAATTTGTCAGTTCTTACCATCCGTCAAGTTTATCCCTCCACAAGATGTAGGAGTGTACAAGCTTCATTGTGAATGTGGTCACCCTTATAGGCTAAACAAAAAGATCTATAAAAACCTACATAAAAGAACATCTGCAGTTTGTTATCATATAATGTAACTCTGTGCTTAAAAACATCAATTCCTACTTAGTATGATACCTGAGATTGAAATTGATAAACATCCTAATTTCAATAGAGAAGGCTGGGTACTGCCATTTGCTTGGGATCCTATAATTAACACAATTTAAACTAAACCCAAGCACACCATTGCAAGACTTCAAGACACAGTAAGCTATTGACCCATAGATCAGACCAAAATTAGTAATTAAAAAGCTGAAGGTGCTTCCTCAATCACCCCAGTCAGGCAGTGACCATGGGTGCTGCAAAGCATCTGAAATGTAGGAAATTAATATTAAGTAAAATTAAATGTGAAAATGTATAGTATTCGCGTAAATATAAGAAATCATAATAATTACTATTTGTGTACCTTACAATCAAAATTAAAAATAACTAATGCTTTATTATAAATACAATATTTAATGAAATAATTAAATTGATAACCCGGACAAATATTAATTTTGTCCGGGTTATCAATTTAGACCAACAAAAACAGTAGTCAAAAGTATTTTTGACTGAAAAGTATTGATTAATTGTAATTTTGACAAAAACTAAACTATCAATTCACAAACATTTATTGCCAAACGATTTTAGGACATAGTTTCTTCTTGGCTAAACTAATTTTTCATAAACTAACCATGTTGAAACAAAAACAGAGAAAGTTATTGAAAGTTGGAAAAAGTAATTACAGTAACAGTAGACTGAAGTGTTGCTGAGGTGGAGTTTGGGGCCACCCCGAAAATGGCAAACATGTGGTTCATTTTGCCAGGCTTAAGAAAAAATAGTTTAGACTAGAAAAACTAACTTGTCCTAAAATCGGGTTTGGGTAGTAACTAAATGATTTTGACTGTATTTTACTTTATTGCTCAAAACTAATTTGCATTAATGAGGGAGAGCTTTTCTGTCCCCCATCTATTTAAAAAATGTTGCAAATTTTGCAATAAAGCACAAATTATGATTTTTTCAAATATTCATTAAAAGAACTATGCATTACCAAGGGGGCTGTGGCCAAGGTCCCCACTCCGCTCCAACCCCTCACTTGCTGGTCCCATGACAATAGTAAGGGATAATTAACAAAAACTCCTTCCTCAAGAAGTTGGCATTGTTTCATCCCCATGGCTCAGAGAACACAGAAGGCCTTCTTTGGTCCTACACCAAGAAGTTTATCTATATATAAGCTTTCTGGGCTGCAATCCCAGGGCCCTGTCGATATAAAGGGCCCCCAGCCATTGAAGACAATGGCTATCACAGCTTTTGAAATACAGTAAAACTCGCTTAATACGATCACGTTTAATACGATTTCCCGTTTAATACGCCATTTTATGTCAGACCCTGCGACTTGAGGCACGTTTCCATACATTTTTAACACACTTAATACGATTCGTCATCCCGTCTAATACGCCATCTGCGTCGGAAAATTCACGTTTGCTAGTGATTGGTAAGGCGAAAAATCCACGTTGCTTCAAAAACGTGAAATCGCTCCCTGTAACACATGATGCACAATCTCTAGCTTGGGTGACTGGCCTTCGTTTTATTAACTGGTTAAAAGCTTTAGATGATCACTACCAGATTAAATGTAGACGCATAATTCTCTTCATTGATAACTGCCCCTCTCACCCTAAAGATGTTGAACTAAAGAACATCAAGCTTGTTTTCTTACCCCGAATGTGACAAGCATGTTGCAACCGATGGATCAGGGCATTACAAAACTCCTTAAACATGACTACAGAACACTATTCATACATCGCTATCTTAAGGAAATGGAAGACCCTGACAGCAAACGACCCTTGACTGTGTATGACGCGATCCTAAACATTGCAGCGGCATGGCAAGCAATTAAGCCTGAAACCATCTAAAATTGTTTCAAGAAAGCAGGTTTCCAAAATAATGGAGCTGACGTCGTGTTGGAAGAAGAACCCGCGATACTGCAGGGTTTTTCTGGATATTCTTCCATTGATGACAATGTTGCACCCTACAAAACCTGTTTGATCGAAGATCTTATTCAAGATGTAAATAACATCCAAAAAGAGGCCCTAAGTGATGATGATTAAGATGAAGGAGAGTCAATTCCGACTTTGCAAACACAGAGGCATTATCAGCAGTAAACGATGAAAGCCGCTATGTATCTTCTTTTTTTTTTTTTTTTTATAGGAAAAGGGTGACAAACGAGCACACAGTCCACCTGATGGTAAGTGGTTGCTGCGGCCCATAGACATCTACATCTATCCTCTATTACAAATCAAAATGTAGATGCGTTGTCACTCCTGAGGACTAAGATGGAATGCCTCATTTCCAGTAAGAAGGGCCTCCGGCCACCTGCACTCACCAAGCGAAACGCAGAGGTAAATCTCTACTTCACGCTGGTTTTCTGTGAGGTCGTGGTACCACCCCGGTTCGAGCCGGCCCATCCATGCGACAGCAAAAGCTGTGCGTGGCTCTACCACTGTTAAAAACTGTTCTTTCGGGAAAAGTGATGATGCACTGCAAAAGTTAAATTATATTGAAAGCTTTGTCATTAATAATGCATCAAAATCTTTTTGTCAAACCAAAATAAGTGATTATTTTAAGTAATGTCATTATAAATAATAATTAACTATAATGTAATGTATTTAAATACATACGCACAAATTCAATACCTACACAATATTTATAAATAATGTTTTATTTTTCGTATCCCACATAATACACTTTCCCGCTTAAGTCGCGATTTTGGCTGGGTCCCTTCAAAATCGTCTTAAGCGGGTTTTACTCTAATTATGAAAATTTTATGAATTTTATTGCAGAGGCTGAGAAAGTTGTTTTTTTTTATAGGATAGGGTTACAAACAAGCACACAGTCCACCTGATGGTAAGTGGTTGCCGTGGCCCATAGACATCTACATCTATCCTCGTTTGCCAATCAAAATGCAGATGCATTGTAGGACTAAGATGGAATGCCTCTTTTCCAGTAAAAAGGGTCTCCGGTTCTCTACACTCACCATACAAAACACAGCAGTATTAAGCTGCTATTTTACACTGGTATTCTGTGAGAGCATGGTCCTACCTCGGGCGAGCCGACCTATTCGTGCTACAACTATAATACTAATATAGCTGCAGCATGGCTCTACCATGTATAAATTATTTAGTTAATTTTCAAAAAGAGACTACATCAGTATAAATCAATTAGGAAAATAGTTTTTTGACAAAATAGCCATTAGTTTGATTAATGAAGTAGTGTTAGCCCAGAGCCCCACTAATTTGTGGTCCACCCCTGTCAGCATATAATTTCTCTCAAGTCCTGTCACATGGCTATCCCATCTGACTATTAGGGCGAGGAAATGAAGTGAACCTGTGCACGCACACACACTCGTGCACTATAATCCGATCATATCATGAATAACATAATAATACAGATCATTATTTCAAAAAGGAGAAATTTCCTAAAATATAATAAAGAAAGACCGTAGTAGCTTAACAATTTCAATATTATTTGATTACCAGTAATGGAGTTGGTCTGCCATCTAAAAATGTATAGTCAGGTCCGTCTGTAAGTATCCCTTCAGCATTTTTGTTGATAGGAAGTCCGCGCGAAACGCGCCATTCTTTAGTATTAACTGCTGTGGTGCAGTAAATTGGTCTAGAGAAATCTGGAATTTTACAAGGAATTGTAAAATATTTAACAAATATACCATTCTTTCTCTGTCACACTTAAAATAAATATTACTTTATAAACCTCTGAATGTTAGAAGATACATAACCAAACAGTTATTTCAGAAAATTATTAAGATTTAAGATCACACTTACGCTTCATATAAATGTTAAATAAACCTCTAAATGTTAAACTTATATAATACATGTTCAAAGAGTTAATTCAGAGAAAAGAACTCAACTTATGACAAAATTATGATTGTTTACTACCGAACTCTTGGTAGAGAGTAATTGTGTTCTGTGCTACCGAAGTACCGACCGATACCCATGTAGCCATGTACTACCAAAACCAAATATCAATTCCAATAAGGATGTTCGATGTTAAAAATTAAAAGATCGATGTCTTAACATCGATGTTAAAAATTAAAATCGAACTCAAATTAAAATCGATGTCAATGAACCCATAATCAATTATTGGGAACTTGCGAACAATGCGAACCCGCGAAGTCAATATCAACTACAGAGTACATTATATATAGGGAATGATATCAACTAAATCTTGCATCTCCTTTGAAGTTTTAAAATTTTGAATAATTCAGAATTCCTGAACGCAGCGCTAACCTAAAAAATATTAACTTAATTGTTAATTGTCCTGTAATGTAATGTATGTAATGTAATGTAAACCTTAAGTCCTGTAATGTAAACCTGTAATGTCACATTGGTCACTGTTTTCGCTTTATTTTATAAATAAATAAATCCGGTGACCTTTCTAATCTTAAAAACTACCGACCGATTTCTTTCGGGACTATCATAGGTAAATTTTTGGAAAAGCTATTACGCCCGAGTATAAGCAACAACATTAGGATTGACGACACGCAATTTGGTTTTCGTTCCGGATTTTCAACGGACTCTGCAATCTTAAGTCTTAAATCGACAGTTAACTACTATATAGTAATAATAATAATAATATATGCTCCGTAGCGCAGTGGCTTAGCAATGAGTTGCTGCACTGGGGAGCGCGGGTTCAAATCCCGAACGGAACAAGTATTTGTATGGCCTACAAATAATTGTTCCGGGTCTGGATGTTTGTCCTTGTGCAATTTGTGTTTGTAAACTGCCTCCACGATACAGGAGAAAATCATAGTGTGGGGTAACGTTTTTTATAAAAAAAAAAAGAAAAAAAAAGAAAATATAAATAGAGGTACACCTGTGTATGCTTGCTTTTTAGATTTAGACCTTAGTCGTGCCATTGATCTAGTTAACTATCAGCGACTATGGCTTAAACTAATAGCATCAAATGTACCCAGAAAGACTGTGGATCTGTTGAGATACTGGTACAGGAATCAGACAAATTTTGTGAAATGGGGCGACGCCATCTCTAACGATTATTCATTAGAGTGTGGCGTACGTCAAGGTGGGCTGACCTCTTCAGATCTATTTAGCTTATACGTAAACGACCTGATTGAGGAACTTAGAAGTACAAAAATTGGTTGTCACATGGGTACAATTTGTCTGAATAATCTCAGCTACGCTGACGACATGGTGCTACTGGGTCCCTCAATTGGGGGCCTTAGAAATTTATTAGCCATATGCGAGCATTATGCGCGGGATCATGGCGTGAAGTATAATGTTAATAAAACGCAGATGATGGTGTTTCGCTCGGGCAGAGGCCTGGAGAGGATTCCGTTAGCATTTCTGGATGGTGAAGCTGTTGCAAGAGTGAGTCTATTCAAGTGCCTGGGGCATATCCTGACTGAGGATTTGCGTGATAACCTCGATATAGAACGTGAAAGGAGGGCTCGTGCTGTTCGGTGTAATATGCTCGCACGCCGGTTTGCGCGGTGCAGTCCCAAGGCAAGGCTGGCCCTGTTTAGAGCATATTGTCAATGCTTCTATACTTGTCAGCTTTGGTACAGAACAGTACAAAAATGCACGTTGCAGCATAAGAGTGCAATATAATAATGCATTCCGCATTTTTATGAAACTGCCTAAATACTGCAGTGCGTCGAGCATTTTTGCCAACTTATTTTAAATGTCGGCGTTAATTACTTACCTTCCTATGTCACCGTGGAAGATCTTATTATATTTTACAATAACTACCAAAATATTATTTTAGAGGCGAACGAAAACAATAAATTTATTTGTGTTGGAGACTACAAAAACCCTGGTATACAGTGGAGAGATATCTCAGGTGTGTCCTACTTGGCACCCTCCCCCTCTACTGACCGCAAATCGAGTCTCATGCTAGAAACTGCTTCATTATGTGGTCTATATCAGTTTAATGGAGTGCCCAACAGGAATAGTCGGTTCTTAGACTTGGTGTATTGTACCTTTGAGGATGTCATTGTTAATGAGTGCTCTCCTTTAAGTAATTTGGATACACATCATCCAGCTCTTACTATTGAAGTACCTCGTCTGACTGCCAACAGAGTTACACTTAATCCTCCCCAACGGTTAAATTATAAAAAATGTAATTTTGATAGAGTAAAAACTGAACTCTCTGACATACATTGGTCATCCCTGTTGTCTTCTTCCGACATAAATAAAAATGTTGATTTATTTTATGACACTTTGCTTAACATTATCAGGAAACACACCCCTTATTCACATAAAATGAAGGATAATTACCTTGTTTGGTTTGACTACAGCTTAAAAAAATTTATTGCTGAGAAACAAAAATTTCACAAATTATATAAAAAAAACTAAAAATCCTCGGGATTATGATGTTTCCTATCTACTTCGTGCACGTAGCAAAAAGTTATGTGTATGTGTATATGTCTCAATGTTATAAAAATTATATTGCCTCTACTGAGACTGAGTTACGTAACAATACAAAGCCTTTTTGGTCTTTTGTTAATAGCAAACGTAAAGAGAGTAACTCAATACCACATTCGATGAAATATAATAGCCTTGAAACTTCTAACCATATGTGACCTATTTTCAATTTATTTTGGTTCAGTTTTTGAGACTAATAATTTTCATGACTCCTATACTAACTCTATTGATGTCCCTGTCAGCAGTACCCTAGCCTCTGTCTCAGTTACGGTTGAGGAAATCATTAATGTAATTAAAAGCATTGATTCTTCTAAGGGAGCTGGGCCAGATACAATACCTCCTTTTTTCATCAAGACCTGCATAAATGAAATCAGTTTTCCACTCTGCATACTTTTTAACCAATCAATCAGTTCAGGAATTTTCCCTGACCGATGGAAAACGGCTCACATAGTGCCTATTTTCAAAAGTGGAAATAGAGCTATTTGCGAAAACTACAGACCTATCAGTATACTGTCTTGCTGCGCGAAACTTTTAGAATCTATTGTGTCTGAGCTCATTTATAATCACATAAAACCTCTTTTGTCGACCAACCAACATGGTTTTGTTAAAAATAAATCTACAATCACCAACTTACTAGAACATAAAAACTATTTATGATGCGCTTTTGGTAAAAATGTTCAAATAGATTCTATCTATACCGACTTTTCTAAAGCTTTCGACAAGGTTGATCATCTTCTCCTTTGTCGAAAGCTTTGTCAAATGGGTATACATGGCTCGCTGCTTCGGTGGGTCGAATCATATTTGTCTAGAAGGAGTCAGCTGGTGGCTTTCAAGGGTGAACTATCCAACCCAGTTCTTGTTACCTCAGGTGTCCTACAAAGCTCGATTCTCGGCCCTTTACTGTTCATTGCTTTTATAAACGACCTTGTTGCGCAATTGAAATGTCCTAGCTTACTATATGCGGACGATTTAAAAATTTTCTCCGAAGTAGCCCTGAAGACGCTGAAGCACTACAAATGGACATTGAAACCGTAGCAAGATGGTGTACTGATAATCACATGTATTTAAATATTAATAAATGTTTTGTATTGTCCTTTACTAGAAAACAAATAAAATTAACTTTAAATATACTCTATATGGCCAAAAACTTAACAGGCAGAGTCAAGCTAAGGATTTGGGTATAATTTTCGACGATAAAATGAGTTTTCGTGAGCATTATAATTACATTCTTATGAGGAGTGGTAAAATGCTGGGTTATGTCCTGCGAAACACTAAGCAGCTTAAAAAACCAAACAGTATGGTATATCTGTATAATTCACTTGTCCGGAGTATTCTGGAATATGGTGCAGTCATTTGGTCTCCGTTTTATGCCGTACATACTGACCGCATCGAGAACATTCAAAAAAGATTCTTGAGATGTCTCTCTTTTCGTTATGGTTACCATCGCAAGTTGGCCTTCTACACAGATAGGCTGCAGAATTTTAACATGGTTACGCTAGAAATGAGACGAATAAGGTTCGGGCTAATATACCTACACAAAATAGTACACTCTACGATTGATTCTCCATCCTTGCTTGCGTCGATTAACATAAACACTCACTACAGGGCCCGTGACCGCAAGCCTAAACTGTTTTCACTCCAAGTGTACCGTAACAACACATCATATTACAACCCAGTGGTTAGGATGTGTCGCCTCTACAATGATATATCCCAGGACCATCTAAATATTAATATTCTAGGTTCAACTCCAAATGTCTTCAATAGATCTATCCGTGATATTTTGAAATAACTGAAATAATTGATCTCATCTATATACTTGTATACTTTTGTTCTAGCTTGTAACAGGCCTCTTGTTGATTACAAAGCCACTGTTTTATTTTTAATTTTTTTTAAATGTTTTATAACTTTAGCAGATGTAACTCTTTATAATTTACTTCATAAACACATGTTTTGGCTTACAGTTTAGTACTTAATCATTTCATCATCATTCATCATTACAGCCCTTCACAAGTCCACTGCTGAACATAGGCCTCCCCCAAAGAATGCCACAAAGCACGGTCCTGAGCCACCTGCATCCATCGACTTCCTGCATATCTTACCAGGTCGTCACTCCATCTAGTGGGGGGACGCCCTACACTTCGCTTGCCGGTACGAGGCTGCCACTCGAGAACCTTTCTTCCCCATCGGTTGTCGGTTCTTCGAGCTATATGGCCGGCCCATTGCCACTTCAGCTTACTAATCCGTTGGGCTATGTCGGTCACTCTGGTTCTACTGCGGATATCCTCATTTCTGAGTTTATCACGCAGAGAAACTCCGAGCATAGCCCTCTCCATAGCTCCTCATACGGCCAGCAGTGAAGGACCACGTCTCAGTTCCGTAAGTCATCACTGGCAACACGCACTGGTTGGCACTTAATCATTTAATTTTAAGAAACTTTTATCTCCACAACTGCAAACTGTATTTTGTTAATAAATTTAAAAAAATGTAAGTAACGATATCTTTGGATACGTTCATAAATATTTATTTGTTGCGTTCAAATAATCAACTAAGTACGACCGGTTGTTTTTACCGCAGCGAGTTTAGGAACTTTAGCACTAGTTCTTGAATCAGTCCGATTCAAGAGGTTTTTGGATCGATTCATCGGATCGATATAGTGTTCCAAATCGATCTGAAGAATCGATTATTTTACTCGAAATAATCAATTTTTCGATTAATCGATTTCAGATTGACATGCCTAGTAGTAGTAGACAATTTATAAAAGTGCTGGTGAAATCCAATTCATAGATTACTAAAATATTAAAGGAAAGTGAAATTTTATTCATTATTATAATACAGTGAAGTGAACGTGTTTTCTTCTGTGTTATTCTCTAGTTTATATAGCAATTAAATACAGCTGGTTTAGTGCACAAAGAAGGTAAGATGAGACAGTAATTCTTTAATTATCGTTGTGGTGTTTTGAAAACGGATCGATCATATTGTTGCGCCATTCATTATTTCGTGTATTACCACTAGTACATTCTAGACCCTGAAGTTTTTAAACAACTATTTAGCATATTTCAACAAGAAATTCAAGATTTTTACTGTTTATTGAATCGGA
Organism: Parnassius glacialis; assembly: GCA_033319125.1. NCBI lineage: Eukaryota > Metazoa > Arthropoda > Insecta > Lepidoptera > Papilionidae > Parnassius > Parnassius glacialis. The sequence goes on from JAVANC010000018.1 coordinate 39,162,228, forward strand.
TTAAAGTGAAGACCGTTTCGCTGAAAGCAAACGCTGTATATAAATAGAACTTCTAAATCGATATTTGTAATCAAAACACTAAAAATTGCGTCACATACATCAAACCAAATTGATAAACCTATTACTCGCACACCAGTAAACATCAGAAACCATTAATTTGCCTTTTTTATTGCAAAACTCATATTTTTATATTTATTGCCCTGTTTCAGACCAGTGTTTGGACTCTCCGTAAGTGCAGTTAGATCTATTCAAAACGGCTACCGAAAAACTAAATACCTCCGATCAGGCCAACTACAATACAATGTGTATGTATATAATTTTTTAATTTATTTTTTTTCTTCAGCATATACCCGCACGGACCATGTGGCAGAATCCAGGAGTATATCCAGGAGGTGCCTATGTTGATTATAATTATTTATGTATCACTGTGCCCCTGTGAAAAGATGTCTGTATGAAAAGCCCACAACTTCACTCGTAGTCATACAGTATTTATAAAAAAAAGTTACAAAAATATTTCTTAGAAGTTTATAAAATGTCAAGTAGCAATAGTAATTAAAACTCGTTTTAAATGTGGGTATGGTGTCTTATTTAGGTTCTAATAAATGTTCTAAATTTTTGGAATTTCTGAAATTTAAAAAAAAAACCTATTCAAGAAATTCTGTTATAAATGGCCAATAGTAGTAGTTCAATATATAGACAGCAACAGTGTTTGGAATAACCCAAATTATGACTCAAAGTTACAACCTTTCAAATGACCACTATAGTGATTATATAAATATATTTAGAATTTTTTTTATAAAAAAAGACTGTTCATTTCACCTGTTTCAATATAAACTTCTTGATCTTTTATGAGTTAAAGAGTTAATGTTATGTTTTTGTTTCTTTTTTTTTTACACTTTTACACAGGTACATGTACCATTTTCTCTTTTTTTTTCAACAATAAATTGGCAACTACATTCCCTTCAATCTACACTGCAGTCAGGCTTAGTCACTACACTGCACTTGTTATTATCTGATGTGCTGTTTTGATTCACTAATATGGTAGAGAACACAATGAACTGTCTGCTTATCCTAATGTCAAGGTTACAACATGACTAACTGTCTTGAAATAAGCACACCACATAAGTTTTTGTATTCATAATTAAAATATAGAATATTAATAGTTAATATTTGTTAAACACAGTATGCTGAAGTTGACTTTATGTTACATACTTATGCAAATTATTAGTGCACTGTTTTATTGCAAAATAAAAAATATCCCAACAAACGAAACATTGTTTTGTGTGTTTTAGATGAAAAGAAAAATCTTAAAACTTCCAAGCTATGTTTATATTACTTTAAACAATTACACAGAAGTTAGAACTTTACTGTTCAAGTCATGTGTTTGTATTTATGTATAATATATTAGAATTATGTGCATACTTGAGCATGTATGAGTGTGTGCATGGTTGCATGTGAGTGATTGTGCGTGTGTGTGCATGTTTGTGTGTACACATGTGTGTGATTGTGTGCGTTAGTGATAGTGTTAGTATATGTCTGTCTCTTAAATAATGATGTCTTAGCCAACTACAAAAAAGTTGGAAGTTTTCAATTTGACTTTTATGTTTTTCGGACTTCAGGAGTTGAAATAAATTTGAAGTTTTTAATTTAACTATTTAGATATCAACCTATATTGAACTAGTGATATTCCTTAACACGTTAGCTGCCAAAGAGAATTTAGAAAAATTTCAAAAAACGTCACTCACTTTTTATTATATTACGTTGAGTTAAAGTATAATTATAAGCCAACGGTGTTATTACATAGTGTTAGCTTGTATATAAAGCTTATATACTACGGACGGACACATTAGTCCGACGTGGCCTGAAGTGAATAATTATTTTAATTGCGAGACGCGGGTCACTCTGTCGAACTACAAAAATTTTCGAAATATTTTATTTGTAAAAGGGGATCTTCAAAAAATAAAACCAAGGATAATTCTGGACTATAATGAAGCGAAATAGGCAGTGGATTTGTATATATTGTACAGATATCTGCATACTCGACTCTGCTTAGGAAGACTGTAAAATGGTATCTTCTTCTCTTCTCTCGATTCTTTCTTCGATCTTTAAGTAATTATTTTTTCGATTTGTAATTATTTTTTGTGTCTAAATTTAACATCCATTTAAAAAAAAACTATTGAAAATTGACCTCATATTCAAATAAACAAATGATTAGATAAGAGATGTTATTATTTTACAAATATTTTTATTTTTCGTCTCTAGTATTCCAAATATTCAAAAAAATTAGGGTAACACATTATTTTTAATACTCTACAGGGCCGCGCGGGTCACTTAGTATGCGCAACATCAAATTATTGCATTCACTTGTACATACCTACTACAGTTTAAATATTTATACAGTTGAACTGTTCTTCTACCTTCTCATTAGAGATTCATAAAAGTGAATACAACAAGCTTATAATCTTCAACAATGTTGTAGAAGCCATTTTATTGAGAATTTTTAATGTCCTGTTTAAAAAAGTATAGTTATTTAGAACCTTGTATACCTTCCAACTTAAGAGATTAGCAGATAAATTGTTCATTACAGTAGAATAAAGGTGATGCCTTTAGATATTACTATCTGTCACCATTCTAGATATTTCATAAATTATTATTCTGCCATTTATTGGTTACTTATATTTTTTTATAGGATTAGGAACTAACGTGCACACAGTCCACCTGATGGTAAGTGGTTGCTGTGGCTCATAGACAGCTACATCTATCCTTGTTTTTGAATTAAAATGCATATGCGCTGTCACCCGTGAGGACTAAGATGGAATGCCTTGTTTCCAGTAAAAAGGGTCTTCGGTTCTCTACAGTCACCATATGAAACACAGCAGCATTAAGCTGCTATTTTACGCTGGTATTCTGTGAGAGTGTGGTCCTTCCCCAGTCGACCAGACCCATTCGTGCTACAACTGTACCAGTAATATAGCTTCAGCATGGATCTACCACATAATTTCTCCTAATCAACTTATATCATTTAGTTTGGTATGTTATGATAAGTAATGAGTATTATTTATAAATATAAGAAATGTTGTCACAAAAGTCTTGTAGGACTTTTACCAGCTCCTCTAAACCCACTGCTGACGATGTTAAATTGAGATATAATATGGATATTTCATATTGTCTCAATTTAATGAATAATTACTACTATATTTAAATTATACTCAATGTTACTCAATTTCAAAGTTAGTGATTTATTCATTTATACCAATGAGCATGTATGTGTAGGTATATGGATGTAAAAGAGGTAAGAGAAGTGTGTCAGAATTGTGTCAAAGGGAAGTCCCTAATCTCAGGTTACACCTCTGGGTGACAGCAGTGAGTGTTTTTTGTATGTATGTGTATATAATTTATTCATGGGTCAATTTATATACTTTTACAAAAAAAAATAAAGTTTGTCTATTGCTAACATTAAAAAATTTATTAAACAAAGTTTGTATAAAAAGTTTAATACTGAAAAGTACATGGATCATTCATACTCTTAGAAATGAGGTGTTGCTGCCAAGCTGTTTCTTAAATGATTTATATAATTAATTATACCAATTTATTACAACAATACTACAATTAATACACTACTAATTTTAAACAAAATAAAAGTCCTGCCGGGTTTCTTGCATTTTTGTCCCGGAACAAAGGTTCTAAACTTGTTGTAAAGTTAAAAAAAAAAATTAAAATAGTATTGTTACACTAATATTAAAAACAAATTATATGAGGTTAATTTTGTTCAATCTCAATAAAGATAAATAAATCAAACAATCAAATCCTGTCAAATCCAACTCAGCTGGGCAGTGATCGGGAAACTGAGAGAAATCTTGCTAGATATTCCTCACAACCTTACATCACACAGCAGCATTAATCTGCTATTTTACGCTGGTATTCTGTGAGAGTGTGGTCCTTCCCCGGTAGAGCCGATCCATTTGTGCTACAATTAATACCGCTGCAGTATGGCTCTACCACTTACATATAGCTGCAGCATGGCTCTACAAGTTGGTCTTATTATCTCCTGTTATATTATGGTATTGGTTACGTATGAGTATATAGCCATGTTGCAGCTATATTAGTAGTATAGTTGTAGCATGAATGAATCGGCTCGACCGGGAATGACCACACTCTCAACAGAGTAGCAGCTTGACACTGCTGTGTTTGGTATAGTTAGTGTAGTAAACTGGAGACCCTTTTTACTGGAAAAGAGGCATTCCATCTTAGTCCTCACGGGTGACAACGCATCTGCATTTTGATTCTTAATCGAGAATAAATGTAGATGTCTATGGACCACAGCATCCACTTACCATCAGGTGGACTGTGTGCTCATTTGTCATCCTATCCTATTAAAAAAAAATGAGGCAGAGAATCTCTCTACATTACTAAAAACATTATTAGGGTTTTGAAGTTAAACTTCTTTATCTACTTAGTTGAGATATTTAGTACGGTATTATAAAAAAAAGTAAAGTTTTCTTAACCTACTTATGTAAAATATAACATAAAAGAAGAAGGATATGTCGAAAAGATGTTTCCCTTTGTACACAATTACATGCACAATTTCTTTTTTTATATAAAAGTTGAACAGACTAAATATTTGGAGCGTATAAAAATGCTTTAGCAATTAGTGTCAAGGATGCAAGTTGTACCTGCCTGCCCACCCACGCATATTCTCATTAGAGTTAATCTTGTTACCAGACACGCAAAAATTGGTTGCCCTCACTGTTTTCACACACACATCTTTATTGTTATGTACTTGTGAGTGAGCATGTGTGTGTGTTGCATTCGACGTACGTCCGTTGTGACGTGTGAAGCATTGATTGACACGTTAGTAGTGTGTAGTGTGGTGTGCCGTATGCATGAACATACTTTATAGTATATACAGTAGTAGTAGGTAGAGCCATGCTGGAGCTAGGTTATAATTGTAGCACGAATGAGTCGGCTCGACTGGGGAAAGACCACACTCACAGAATACCAGCGTGAAACGGCAAAATAATCCTGCTGTGTTTCGTATGGTGAGTGTAGAGAACTGGAGACCGTTTTTAGACTTATACTATAATAAATAAAAATAATCTTTGTTTTAAAATGAATATAAAATTAATATTTGTTTGTTCGTATTTTATGCGCTGCCATACTGTTCATCAGATTGCAGTAAAACTTTGTCAACTTATTGCTTGCACTTGCGCGAAGGTTATAGGCATAGTATAATTACCCTACAGTAGGTGGCGCGCGTATCGTACCGACAAATTTATTTTAAAGTTATAAGAAATAAAACTATATAAATCTTCCAAATTAAAAACAAAACTTCTACGATTATTTCTTTTGCGGCAGCAACGCGCCGGATACCAGCTAGTATAATATAAAAAAAAATGTGCGCTTAACATCATTAACCTGTGCGTCTGTTTTTCTCAGATAAAAAAACCTTATGGAATAATGTGTCTTTTAAATAATATTGAAAACAAATTTCATTGAGAATCGAGGAACATCATTAACCTGTGCGTCTGTTTTTCTCAGATAAAAAAAACCTTATGGAATAATGTGTCTTTTAAATAATATTGAAAACAAATTTCATTGAGAATCGAGGAACATCATTAACCTGTGCGTCTGTTTTTCGCACATAAAAAATCTTGTAATATAATGTGTCCTTTATATAATATCGAAAATAAATTTCATTGGGAATCGAGGTGATAAACAAAATCACTTTTATCACGGCATTGTCACTGATATAAAATAATGGATCGCCTTTGAAAATATTTTATAATAGTAATTCAGGATATTAATTTTCTATTGTATTTGTCACATTTAAAAAAGTATGACTATTCATATTATTTACACTTGATTATTATTTATAAATAGTGTTAGTAATGTTTTGCATAAAGATAAATTGTAGGTATGCATTTCATTCCCTTAGGCCGGCCATACACATACGGAATGCCGTTTCTGAATTCTGATTCGAGATTCCGAACGCAGCAAGTTCATATAAAATCTATGACCCGTCACACACGTACGGTAGTTTTCCGTCCGAAATTTTGCGGGCAAAACGGGATTCCGTATGTGTGTGGCCGACCCGTTCGGAATTCCGTATGTGGCGGGCCTTATTCTCCTATCGCATCGAATGTTTTGTAGCACCCATTGGTCTCAGAGAGGTTGTGTTTGACCCGATATCGGTTAACCCTAGCTCCCTTCAACGAATATTAATTATGAGCTCGCAGTATATTGAATTTTTGAAAATTACCTTGAATTTAATTCTTCATTTTTCTATCCTTTTCTTTTCTTTCTCTATATATAAAAATCAATTGCTGTCCGTTAGTATCGCTAAAGCTCGAAAATGGTTCGACTGATTTCGATTAAAAATTTTGTTTGTGTTTAAGTGGGTCCCTAGATGGTTTAGATTCATAATTGCACCCCAAAGACTGCGCTGTTGTCGAGATCTAGATATCACCCGTGCGATGCCGGTGCGTATTAAATAAAACCCGCGTAAAATACCTAAACATGAAGGTAAACTTCGGCACTTATAACTCCTGTTCAGTGACGGGAAACGGAGACCTATTTAATGGTGATGAGGCATTTCTAAGACAGAGTCTTCATGGGAGACAATACATTTGCATTTTAATTCTTAATCGAAGATAGTTGAAGGTGTATACGGGACACAGCATCCACTTACCATCAGGTGGATTGTGTGCTCGTTTGTTACTCTTCCCTCTATTTATAAAAAATATATTATGAATATATATGATGAGTCTGCGTTCGTTCCCATTACCGCCGTTATGTCATAATTGGTAAGCCATAAATCGTCACATTTAAAACAGCCGTTAAGGAAAACCGATCCTTGCTATGAATGATCCGTAAAGCTATTGAAATAAAAAAAATTGTATCCTATAATTAATATAATTAACCATACCACTTCAAGATACTAAGAGCTCATTCTACGTAGATCAGGCCAATATCAATCGTTGAAAGTAGCCCGGGCTAACTTATGCATCTGGATGTAGTTTCAAAAATACTCAAAATTTCTAATTGTTAAAACGCCGTAAATACTGTATGTCTGAGAAATAAGAAAAAAATAATATTTTAGCAGACGTGAAGTTCGCCAATACGCATTGGAGTAGGGCGGCGGACATTTCCTTGCCCTAAAAACTCTCAGAAATGAGAGGAGGGGGCCTGTGCCCAGCAGTGGAACGTATATAAAGTCCAGTCGCGGAGCACGAAGAATTTCGTACAATGACCTCTTTACCTACTGACAGTGGTCACAAACATTTTTGTATTTAGTATTTTGTTTTTTGTATTTTGGGTTTACATGAAATATTTGAAGGAGAAAGAAAATTTACCAACTTATGAAATATAGTTATTATTATTATATAAATTATTTATTTAGATTTTATATTACAAGTAATAAAAATCTAGACAAGTATCAACTAATTCGGCAGAAAAAAAATAAAAAAAATCAAAAATCAGAATCCGATTCCTCTGTATCGGAGTAACTGCTTTCCGAAGATGTCTCGCCTGTCACATTTATCACAAAAGAATCAACAGTTTTCTCTACATTATCATCTAGTCTAGCTAATTTCGATTCCTCTTTTTTTACGTGACTGATGCAATTTTGCCATTTTTCTGCTGAAATGTTGCCTAAAGCCTCCTGGAGCAGCTTTTTAACATCTGCCATCTTAAATGTTATATTTTTTTGGGCCACATACCCCTTGACGTCTGCCCACACTAGTTCGATGGGATTCAAATCGCAATGGTACGGAGGTAATCTCAATACCTCCACACCAACTGCTTTTGCCAGCTCATCGACCACGTACGATTGGTACTGAATCTTGACATCTTTCACATTTTTCAAGAGCTGGACTTTTGTTTCCTTTGCTTCAAAAGAAATTTGCTTTGATGAAAGCCATTCTTGAATATCTATTTTTTTTCCAACTAGTAACTGGGATTTTTTGGTGTCTTGAGTGGTAACTGGCATTATCCATGACAACCACTGCGTTTGGCTCAAGTCTCGGTAGCATTGCTTGAAACCAATGTTCGAACTTGGCTGCATTCATCGATTCGTGGTAATCGCCTGTACCTTTGCATTCAAACACCAATTCCGATTCTGGCACGAATCCTTGTTCATCACCTCCTATATGTAAAATAATTAGCCGGTTGCCTTTGGAAGTAGGATTCTTGGCACCCGTCGACAATCCCTCCAAAAATGCTTGTTTTCGTGACTGCACTGTAGTGTCTTCCCACACCTTGCCAACAGTGTGCCCTGAAAAGTAAATGAATAAACTAATCATAGGTTTAAACTGTTAATAGCCGTTTAGGCGTGTAAAGGTGACAGACAGTGTTACTTTCACATTCATAATTTTAATATAGATTTAAGTCAGTTAGAAAATAATAAAAATAAGTCTTACCCGCATTCACCCAAGTTTCATCCAAGTAATATATTGGTCGTTGTTGCTGTCGGTAAGTTTTCATATTTTTCAAATATTTGATACGCCACAATGCTATGTCATCTCTGTCGATTAACCCGTTATTTCTCATTCGTTTGACATACTTAAACTTCAAATGTTTCAGTAATTTATTCAACGATGTCAAGCCCATGTTTGGTAAGGATTCGTCTGTATTTATGATATGTAACACCTTTTTTGCTGTAGGTAACTCTCCTTTTAAATAAAAGCTGTGCACTATTCGTCTAATGCACGATTTATCGAACCCATCAATCTTTTCAATTAATGAGAGTCGTTTTTGCGGTGAAGCAGCTGGCTTGACGGTCTGTGTCGGTATATTCTTTTAAGATACGATATATGGCCGATTTCGAAGTGCCCAAGATATCGGCTGTTTTGTCCTTCATATCTTTTTTTGAAGGATATTTATCAGCAGGCCAGGATTCTTTAACGTATTTAAACACGTTAATAATCATTACCTTCTCAGATATACTAAATTGTGACATTTTTCTTTTCTTCCGCGGAGAAACAAACTCCTTGAATGGACGCGAGGTAGACGGCGCTGGTTCCATTTTAAAAGAGTGAATAAAACTTAACAAATTAACAAAACCACTTAACAATTAAAACAAGATAACAAAAAGAATAGGTAAATAACTGTGTTCGAAAACTGAGCGATCACTAACGCATCCCAAGATGGAATGTTGTTCGTTATTTAAACATTATTAATTAGGTCAAGGTCAAGCAAACCAAGGACTTTGTCGTGACTCAAGGCCAACCAAAACCACATAATGCAAACGAGAACAAACCTTATAGTCTCCAGTAAAAGGTTTACAATCCCTGAGGACGGCGGCATTTGCATCTGTGCAAGCGAGACTCATTGTATTTACGCGGGAGTGACAGAGACAGATAATGACAGTTCAATGTACGAAATTCTTCGTGCTCCGCGATTGGACTTTAGACTGTAACTTTAACTATTTATCCGTATAAATGAATTTAATTCCATGTAACACAAGAAATCAGTATTTCAACACTACTAATATTCTTGTTAACTGCGCCGAGCTTAAAATGCTTCAGTTTGAACCACTCCTCACCTCCTGATTCAGGACAATATTCGAATTACAGTCCGTACTCTAACCAAGGTTCCTTCGGATATGCAAGACACTGCATTCCCATTTCATATTGAGATTTTTTATACCATATATATACCACGAACCCCTTCAGCCAGTAGTGATGCAGTCCGTCGAGTCCCGGACTTTTCCATTTCGGGGCCCTACGGACCGCCTCACCTACGTCATCCGGCGTTATGATGACGGGGTCCATGGACGTAACATTCGCACACTGACTCGCCACAACTTCCGTCCAACGGCAACGGCCCTCGCTGTGGTTTACGGGCTCTGACCACAGGCCGCGCATGTGTAATATTATCTTCTTTATATATAAAAAGTACGTGTCACGTTGTTTGTCCGCGATGGACTCCTAAACTACTGAACTGATTTTAATGAAATTTTTGGTCAATGTGCAGTTTGCTCCAACCTAAAAGATAGGATAGCTTACATCTCAATTTATAGTCGCAATACAATATTATTTTATTGAAAATTGTCTATTATTTGACAGTCACAATTATCTGTTAGCTCCAAACGATTCTGTCAGATGACGATATCTGTTGACTGGATTGAGTAAATATTTAATAGATGGCGCTATGTTAAAAATACAAACGTTTAATACGAGTATAAGCTACAATGTAGTAGTATAATCACCACGTGTTGCTGTAAGTATTCAACAGATAGAACAGATTTCAAAAAATTTTGCAGACTGTGTGCAGTTTGGTCCAACTTGAGAGATAGGATAGTTTTTATCCGGATAAGTGACCGTCAATTTTTTTATTGCTAATTTCAGGAGTTTTTTTGGGAAAGCAAAAGGTCGTTCGGAAAGGGCAGTAAAATATATATATATATATATATATATATATATCATCCATTCTCTCTTGTTATGAATTAATAAATAAAATATACCGAATTTAATGCGAGCGGCCAGTGTTACCTTGTCAAGTCTACAGTAACGCCCAACCTCTCGCTTCGCGTTCGAGATGATGAATCATACGTTTCTTGTTTACTTACATGTTCGTCTGACTCACTGAAGAAAGCCAACACATATTATGACGAATTTAATATGATAATACTATCTACGTCCAAACAATACATGTGGCATCGTTTTTCCTGCTATGTACAGGAATATCTACACTGACATATTATGATAATATGTCGGTGCATACATATCTCCAACGTTCCAACGAACTGTAGGGAAAGTGTAATGAAAGTGAAAGTACTGGTCGTCTAACTTTTTTTTTGGTGTGGGTTTTGTTTGTTTTTCTATTAGCCCATATTTTTTTTTATATGATAAGGGTGACAAACGAGCACACAGTCCACCTAATGGTAAGTGGCCGCTGCGGCCCATAGGCATCCACATCTATCCTCTATTACAAATCAAAATGTAGATGCGTTCTCACCCGTGAGGACTAAGATGGAATGCCTCATTTCCAGTAAAAAGGGCCTCCGGCCACCTGCACTCACCAAGCGAAACGCAGAGGTAAACCTCTACTTCACGCTGGTTTTCTGTGAGGTTGTGGTACCACCTCGGTTCGAGCCGGCCCATCCGTGCGACAGCAAAAGCTGCCGCGTGGCTCTACCACTGTTATTTTTGTTTTATTATCTACTAGCTGTTCCCCGCGACTTCGCCCGCGTGTAATTTAGGGTTTTAATTTTGTTGCGCGGAATCCTAAATAATTTTTAAAATATAAGTAGCCAAGTTACCTCTTATAACATGAGCTATCTACCAGTGAAAGTCCCGTCAAAATCGGTCCAGCCATTTCGGAGATTAGCCGGAACAAACAGTCAGACAAAAATGTTAAAAATTGTGTTTTTGTTATAAGTACCGTATATACTTTCATATGCAATTAGTAAAAAGCTGTTATTTTGACATTACAAACACTTTTATTTTATTTATTTGTATAGATTCCATCTATTACAGCCTATAAAAGTCCACTGTTGAACATAGGCCTCTCCCAAAAATTTGCTCTTAGATGGGATTTTGCCATTGTTGGCCACGCTTAATAATTTTGAGTTGTTGTCATATCCTGTTTCGGACTCCCTCTGCCGCCTCTTACGACATCCACGGGACAATATAAGGTAGTGGATATTCTTATGTGGATTTACAACGTCATTACACGGTTGATGTTTTATGTATTGTTAACTTCACTTAACACTGTAATTAAAAAAAAAAAACGAAAATACGTAATATTTGACGATTTCGTTAATGTTAAAGGAGGCGATAGAGGTGTGTCAGAATCATGCCAAATGAAAGTCCGTAGTCTCTGCCTAACCCTCTGGGTGACAGGCGTGAGTGTTTATGTTATGTTTACTATCTAAGCTCTTGTTGGTCAATAAAATAAATTTATACATCGCTGAGAAAACTCATCTAACAATAAAAAGTAAGTTTGACCTTTTATCTGTGTATGTACTCGTAGTACTTATTTACAATAACGAGATATGATGCATTGTTAATTGTCAATTGTTGCTCGACATGTTTTTTTAAATTAAATAAGTCTGTAAACATAATACCTATACCTAAATAGATAATGAATAGTTTTAAAACATTTAATGACAATTATAATTATTTGATTGACGTGTGGAGGTGTGAGAGTTTCCGTGCCCATCTCATCGTGTGGCTGCCGTAAAAATCGACTATAATCTAGCATATGTCAGAAAGATCTCATAGCGTTTGATAGATCTCATAGTTACATCCATATTGTTTACGCCAGTTGTAAAATGTCGAGACGTAAGTCACTTTAACGTGATAGAGCCACGCTGCAGCTGTTATGGTTGTTCGACCGGGTTAGGACCATGCCCTCACAGAATACCAGTGTAAAATAGCAGCTTTATGTTAATGTGTTTTGTATGGTGAGTGTAGAGAACTGGAGACCCATTTTACTGGAAACGAGGCATTCCATTTAGTCCTCAAGGGTGTCAACGCATCTGCACTTTGATTTTTAATCGAGGATAAATATGTATGCCTGCGGTCAGCAGCATTAATCAGGTGGACTGTATGCTCGTTTGTCACCGGCAGCAGCTTCAAAAATGCGAGATGTCTGGGTACTGACATTGTCAATGAAACGGCCAAACGTGACGTATTAAAGCATATTCTCCCTACAACGGGGAAAGTTTTATATTCAAAGAGAGACTTAGAGCTGCGGTCTGATGAAAAAGAGGAAGAATGCTTAGCTATAACTGTAGCTGTAGTAGACCAACGAGTACGTGTCTACTGTATCGAACAACATAAGTTATAATTACAGACGGTGCCAGTACTTGTGCAAAAACTATAATTGTTGATTTCGGTGCAACTCCGGGTTAGGATGACGTGACTGTTTTTGCGAGACAAGTATCATTTAAAATTACATAATCAAATCATATACATAAAAAGTCAACTTATATTTTTTGTTATATTTTTTTTATAGGAGTGGGTGACAAACGAGCACACAGTCCACCTCATGTGTTACTAAAAAAAGAAAACTTACAGTCTATATATGTCCCACTGCTAAGTACATTCTTCTCATTATCATCAACTTCTTGAATAAGACTTCCTCCAAGGAATGCCACAAAAAGGTTTATGAAGCGATAAGTTTTTTTTTATAGAACTAAAGTGCCGAGAACTTACAGTCCACCTCCAGGCAACTTCAAATAATTAAGGCGACAGATTATCTCACAGTCTGTAACTATACTGGCACTATACCCTTTAGACTGGAACACAGCGGTGCAAGAGCTGCTATTTAGCTGCAGAAATAAGTAAGATGGTGGTACCTATCCAGGCGGACTTCTAGATAGGAAAGATGTCCTAGCTCCTAGTAAAGTACGCCGCGTTGCTCCTGTGCGATACGATTTAGGGACCTTCAAGGAAATAGACTACTCTTTTTTTTTCAAGCCGGCTACGCATCGCCATTTCCCCTGGTGTTGCAATTATTCATGGGCGGCGGTAGTCACCATCAGGTGAGCTGCCTACTTTGCCCCCTTTTATATATTAAAAAAAAATTAAACAGTCGGACGTACGAGTATATATAGCCTGTAACTTTACTTTTAAGAAGAGCTATAAAGTTCAGTGATTTAGTTCTTCGATTTGAAGTTAATTCTAGTGAATTTAATCTCTCTTATGGAACCTTACTCGTATGTTTAAAAAGCAAATGAAAACAAATCGAAGCTAACAATATAAAGTTAGAGCAAGGACATGTTACATTATTTCTTGTATCTCTACTTCCGGGTTCTTAAGCTATCCATTGAATTTAGGTTTGTTGTATTTCTTAAATCAGTATAGTAGGTGTGACGTAACTAGCACGTAACTAATACTTATCTAAAGTAGGAAACGGAAAACTTCGAAATCGTGTCGTAATTATACATTAAAACAGATGTGTCTTAGACTTTTATAATGTCGGTTCAACTAAAATCCACAGACTCGACTCTCTAATATTCAATTAAAATACTTTTAAGAGGTAAAAAAAAACATTCCTTAAATTGTATCAGATCATTGATATATTATGCATACGAAAAAATCTAAAATTACTTAAAATGGAAAATCGACAGTTTTAACTGAAATTATCTGATCTAGATAAAGATCTAGATAAATATCTTCAATAAATATTGATGATGGTGTCGACTATCTCATTTATATATTAACTGAGAAAATGTAAAATTGATTTCTCGATCTTTACGAAATATTATTTTAATTATATCCCATTACCAAGTTTCACAGAATAAACCGGTTGTAGACGAGACAAACATTTGATACAATTTGATAGAAATTAAAAACGGAAGATCTCTTGGCGTATAAATTACTCGTAGCTCAAGTTTCGAACAACAGTCAGACGTTTAATAATTTTATACTACACTAGCTGTTCCCCGCGACTTAGTCCGTGCGGAATTTATTAGCCGGAACAATGAGATAGACAGACAAAAATTTAAAAATTGTTTTTTTGTCGTAAGCAGCGTATTGTATTGTCTTTACATAATATGTATTTAGTCAAAAGTTGTTAATTTTAGATAACAAACAAACACTTCACATCGCGCTCAACTTGTTGCTATTATACCACTAAACCGCTTATCGCGTAATGGCGAATTAAGTGAATACACTACCATATCATCCCGCGGGTGTAGTAAATGACGACAGATAAAACTCAAACAGGAGAAAGGCAAAATTTCTTCTTCGTCTTTCCAACCGTAGCAACTATGGCAAAACGGAGGGAGTTTTGGTTGTCATGTGATGATGCAATTTATGGACGAGGCCTATGTTCAGCAGTGGACTTTTAATAATATGAGAATACGCTGTAATGATAATTATTATGATGATGAAACCGCCAAGATAATGTCAACATGAGCTCTATAAAAGCTTGGCCCGACTCTATTTTCTTGGTAGAGCTATGTTGCAGCTATATTGGGTCGACACACGTAAAAGGTAAAATTTCGGTTCGGAATAAAACCTCAGTCCTGGGAAGATCTAACAAGAAATCCAGCGGAACTATTTTTAAACAATAATTTACAATCTAATACGTTGTACAATTACGTATGAATACATTTAGAAACAGCATGGTAGCCGATCACCTCACTCTCAGCGGTTATTATCAATCATGTGTAATATCATAAAAACTGTTATTAAAAAATTTTTACTTAATAAAATTTTTAAACTTTTTGATAGATAAGTCCTGCATATTTACTGGGACTTTGCTGTTATACATTGCGCCATGAAGGAGTTAGAATTATGTCCATCCACTTAGCCAACACTCTTCTTTTTCCATTGTTTACTTCTCTTCTCATAATATGCGCGTACCACGCTAGCCTACCATTTGTCAACTTTTACGTAACTAGGAAATAATATACATATTTCATTTCATTTGATTATATGATGTACTGTGGTGGCTGAGTATTCTTCACCCCAATACGACCTGTGGGTCGATCGGATACTACTCGGAGACAAATGGTCAGTCGTCAATAATACTTTTTTTTTACTTTTAACCTCAGTAAGAACTTTCTTCGAAACAGGTGTTACAATTTTATTTTCAATCGATTTAAAAAAAAAGAGCAGAGTCTCAATTCGACTGCATTTGTTTCTATGTGTGTTACCCCAGGACTTTGTTCTAGATGAACTGATTTTGATGATTTTTTTTTTTTATTTGAAAGCTGGTGCTTCTCATGTCGTCCCATAATTTGGTCAAGTAGTGGTAAATCTGACCAGTAGTATTTGAGTTATCCTTAATAATGCGTATTTAATTAACTTCGAATACATTGATGATGACCTCATTTTATTTGTATTGAAGTCGGTTGTACAATTTTTTTTTTAATTTTACCCCTTTGCTTCCAAACAGTATATCATCACTTATTAAAATTACAAATAATAGGTTACTTGGGTTTTTAAATAGACATCAAGTAATGTTTCAAGGCTTTCACCTTCATTTAAGTTTAACAGCTATGTCTATCAAACGTATTCGTAGCACGATATTAAAAAAAATACAAGGGGAAGTAATTTGAATCGATCAGTATAGAGCTGCTGCCACAAATCTACTTCTAATGCCTAATGTCGTTTGTAATGACTACCCTTTTGTTATATTATTGATTTGATGATTGTTCTCTTGCCTTTTTTGTTTTTTTTTTATATACGTATATACGTTGTAGAGCCATGCTGCAGCTATATTAATTGTATAGTTGTATTATGAACGGGTCGGCTCGACCGGGGACCGACACTCTCACAGAACACCAGCGTAAAATAGTAGCTTAATACTGCTGTGTTTCGTATGATGAGTGTAGAGAACCGGAGATCCTTTTTACTGGAAAGGAGGCATTCCATCTTAGTCCTCGCGGGTGACAACGCATCTGCATTTTGATTCGCAAGCAAGGATAGATGTAGATGTCTATGGGCCTCAGCAACCACTTACCATCAGGTGGACTGTGTGCTCGTTTGTCACCCTTATCCTAGTGAGGACTAAGATGGAATGCCTCATTTCCAGTAAAAAGGGCCTCCGGCCACCTGCACTCACCAAGCGAAACGCAAAGGTAAACCTCTACTTCACGCTGGTATTCTGTGAGGTCGTGGTTCCGTTCCACCCCGGTTCGAGCCGGCCCATCCATGCGACAGCAAAAGCTGCCGCATGGCTCTACCACTGTTAAATAGTATTTGAGTTATCCTTAATAATACGTATTTAATTGACCTCCAATACATTGATGATGATCTCATTTTATTTGTATTGAAGTCGGTTGTACAAATTTTTTAATTTTACCACTTGTTTATTTCCAAACAGTATTTGTGTTTACGGCTCCGTGGCGCAGTAGCTTAGCAATGAGTTGTTGCGCTGGGGCCGCGGGTTCGAATCCCGCACGGAACAAGTATTTGTATGGCCTACAAATAATTGTTCCGGGTCTGGATGTTTGTCCTCGTGCAATTTATGTTTGTAAATTGCCTCCACGACACAGGAGAAAATCCTAGTGTGGGGGTAACGTTTTAAAAAAGAAAAATATCGTCACTTATTAAAATTACAGTTAATAGGTAAGTTGGGTTTACAAATAAACATCAAGTAATGTTTCAAGGCTTTCACCTTCATTTAAGTTTATCAAATATGTCTATCAAACGTATTCGTAGCACGATATTTAAAAAAAACAAGTATGAGGGGAAGCAATTTGAATCGATCAGTATACTCGTAGAGCTGCTGTCACAAATGTACTTCTAATGCCTAATGTCGTTTGTAATGACTATATATTATACCCTTTGTTATATGATTTGATGATTGTACTCTTGACTTTTTTTTTAATATATTTGGTGATATGCTTTACCTGCAATATATTTTTAAAGCTAATTTGGCCGGTTTGGCATACGTCGTCTGACCCACTTATATGAAAACGTAAAAATAACCCTCAGAATGCAAGTAATCATTACCTAAACAGGATTAAAATCGTTTCACCGGCTTAGCGTTAAAAAGTAACAAATACAGCCATACTACGTATTTGTAATGTTGAAATTTTAAACTATCTAGAACGATTCATTCATACAATTCCATTGTACTATTCTATTTTTATTAATTCCCACCTTAAAATAATTATGTAAGGTTCCCACGTAAGTGCTCTTTATGTGTGGCATTTAGAACCTTGGTGTGTTTATAATAATTTTGTTGTGGATAGGTAACGTATTTATCTATTCTTAGAGTAACATTATTGCATTTAACGATCTCAGACTAACAATTAAAGATTTCGCTACGTTGCGTACAAGTGACGCCGAAAAAAACATACTCCGGCACTACATTTAAAGTCATTTGCAACCAACAACATTGCATTAGTTGATATTATTGAAATAAAACAATACCGAGTGCGGACTTAAGAGGCGTATTACAAAAAAACCCGAAATTACGAGGTTTCCTCGTTGAAATTGTATGTTTATCGTTCGTTGCTTGAAATAACAATTACTTGGTAAAAATAGTTCGTTTTCTCTTCTCAAATAATCTCTGATCGGATTTTAGATAATTTATTTATTTAATCAGTAATAATCATTCTCCCGATGCATGTTTAGGCAAAAACTCTCGAAGACATGATTTGGGAGCTCTAATTTGTAGATTCTATTGATTATCTACCATCAAAAAAATTATTTTTATCTCCCAAATATCCTACACTTTAATAATAATGGAATACATTTTCGTTATATGCTTTTCACGCTAGGAAAAAAAAATTCGACATAATTCTAAAAACGACCAAAAAAGCTTCGATACAAGCCTCTATATTTCCGAAGTTCTACATCACTTAGACGTAAAATTTATACCAAAATGATCATCAACATTTGCTTAAACAATATTATTATTTTTACTTTTTAAATCGTTACTATTATATTTTAATTAATTAAATAAAAGTACTATATATTTCACTGCGCCGGCCATCTGCGATCATTAACGCGCGAGCGCTTGCCGAGGCTGGACCTGCGTCCGTTGATTTCGGGCGCTGCATAATTTCGATACTACCGTTGTGTGCGTCGATTGCCTGCGACGCAGAGAGTCGTCAACTACGACCGCAATTTTTGATCGATCGGTTTAAAACTATTTTATATAGTAATAATTTAGATCACGTCTCTTCCATTAAATATGGTAGGGACAACGAGTCTGTAGCATTGGCACAATTGAGCAAACATGAAAATATTATTATAGAAAAATGTGGTCTATTCATTGACCTAGATCATTGGTATTTGAGGGCTTCACCTAATGGTTTATACAGCGACGGTCTTATTGAAGTTAAACGTCCTATTTCAGCTTTCGGAATAGATTTTGGCACGGTTAATAATGATTCTGATAACGCAGGCTTTTTGTTACATATTGTATACATCTGTTTAGCAATATATATAACATGAATGATCCATGTAAGAAGCGTTGTCTTTAATAGATGATTACTTACCAACTTTTTAAAAGCATATATATTGGGAGCTTTTCGGTGTCATCGGGCAAGGAATTCCAAAGACGTACAATATATAGCCTGAACTGTAAATAAGTTATAGAACTCGGTGAAGTGAACAGGAATACATATTTTGTTGATAAATAGAATTATTCGATTTCATCAAAATCTAAATTCATAGAATTTTTTATACGTCAATTGTGTTATTTATATTAGTTACGTAATAATAATATGTAATGAGTCAAAGCTATGTTATATTTTGATAGATTGTTTTATAATAAAATTGGGGAAATTTTGTTTCAAATGACAACCCTTTATTGCACGCAAACACACTTGCACCGCCGCCATTGCAGTGCATCAGTTGTTTCTTAACGAAATTCTGTCCGTCTGTTTTTATACGTCCATAGATTGAAAATGGAAACTATGTATTTTTCGACGTAAGTAATCAAAATTTTATTTTGTCAAAGGTCAACATGTTTTTCTGCCGACTTCCAAAAAGGAGACGGTACTCAATTTGAGTGTATGTTTTTTTTTATGTGTGTTACCTCATTACTTTGTACTGGGCGAACCGATTTGGATGATTCTTTTTTTTATATGAAAGCTGATAGTTCTCGTGTGGTCCCATATGAATTTGATCAAGGTCAGACCAATGGTTATTGAGTTATTCTTAAATAACCTATATTGAAGTCGCTTATATTGAAGTCGGCTGTACAAAATGTTTAATTTTAAATTATAATCTACTACTGTCTCAAAATAGGGTTCCACTTTTCGGAAAAGAAACGGCAAAAGAAAATCCGCAGCTATCATCTTTTTTGTTGTATGTTGGCGGACTTTACAATAAGTCTTTAAAATGTTTTATTCCTCATGATTAAGATGATTTCGTTCACCGCCGAGCACGTAGAAAAAAAAAGTAAAGTTACAGTCTAAATATGTCCTACAACTGGGCACAGGCCACTTCTGAGAGGGTTTTAGGGCAAGGAAATGTCCGCCGCGCTGTCCCAATGCGTGTTGGCGGACTACAATTACAAATTAACCTGTGAGAGCGTGGTCCTTCCCCGGTCGAACTAACCCATTCGTGCTACAACCATAATATAGCTACAGTGTGGCTCTACTTATATATTAGGATAAAGATATTAAATTATTGCATAGTCGTCGGTCCTTGATACAAGTCCTTGATGCAAATTTTCAAGTTAATCTGCTGTATACAAGTTGATGAAAGATTCCGTTACATAGATAGATAGATACACGCAAATGAAATAAAAGCAACATATTAATAAAAACGATATTTCTTACTTTAGTTTTTGTACATTCTAAGTACGTTGAAGAATAAATTGATCATTTCATTCACAATAATCAATCACAAAAAATGAAACAATATTTTTAAATTAAATTCCTTGTATTAAATGACACGAACCTATGTGGGGTACATTAAAAAATATCTCATAAATATAACAATTTTAAATAAAGTAATGTATTCACTGCTTTTCGAAGTTTCTCCATAACATTTAAAACATTTTTTCAATAGTTCAAACCATTTTTGAAAATATAAGGATTAGTCTTAGGGCATGTTTTTCATGTGTTGATTGAAAACTATCATGGCCTCTTTTGTAAATATCAAACCTCTCATAACTTTTTTTATTCTCCGGGAATTTTATTATGCAGAAAAAGACGGTCACGATCAAATTCTGCGTATCAACGCCTTACTGTGCTCAGATCAGCCAGTAGTCAGCCAACAAAATTTTCCTCCCAAATGCATTTTGAAGATGAGCAGTGCAATCTTGCGGGAAAGTGAACTGTTAAAATCATAAAAAATCATTGCCGTGAAATCTTTACTCATGAATTCCATTTTTGCTTCTGATGACAACTTCAACTTGTGATAAAAAACAATTTTTAAACAGTGGTAGAGCCACGCGGCAGCTTTTGCTGTCGCACGGATGGGCTGGCTTGAACCGGGGTGGTACCACGACCTCACAGAATACCAGCGTGAAGTAGAGGTTTACCTCTGCGTTTCGCTTGGTGAGTGCAGGTGGCCGGAGGCCCTTTTTACTGGAAATGAGGCATTCCATCTTAGTCCTCGCGGGTGACAACGCATCTGCATTTTGATTTGTAATAGAGGATAGATGTAAATGTCTATGGGTCACAGCAACCACTTACCATCAGGTGGACTGTGTGCTCGTTTGTCACCCTTATTCTATAAAAAAAAATTGACACTCGACTTTCTGCCAAAATTATTTAAAAGTATCATATGTTTTAAAAAATATAAAATTCAAAATTTCAACAAATATGAGTGGCCAGGAGCGCAGAACTTTCTGTGTGCCCTTTTATGCCATGTTAGTACAGGTTTTTGTCATCATCTGTCGTAATAATTTGTGAATAGGTTCTTGTTGTAAGGGCAACCCTAATGGTGGCACTTCACATGGCTATTTGTATTTGTGATCGCATGGTGCCGTATTTGGCAAAAAATTTGACGTACGGGCAAATAAACAATACAACCGTCCACACATGGAGCCAAATACCAAAAAATTAAAAATGTTTGCTAGCAGAAAGTAGTTGTACCTACAAAATGGACGTTGCACTTGCAGCTGGATTTTATTATTTGAACGCATGTTACTATTATATGTTATGCGTAAAAAAAATACAGTGATGAAAAAACGACCAATAGCAAGGCGTTGGTGGATGCTGACTGCATAAAAATCTAACTATCCGTAAATGAAAGTGCAAACTAACTTGGTTGGTACACATCGGCTGCACTTGATCCGGATCGTTCGCTTTTCTTTATTTTGGTTTTGTAACCTCGATACGCAGATGTAAACATTAACCCTAACATTCTTAATTAATATAATCTCACCGCCATGAAATCTGTCCAATTTGACCTCATTTCCGAGTGGCGCTGCACTGGTGACCGAAAAACTCGTGACCCTGTTTAGATAAGGTTTCCCCTTTCGTATTTAAATAAAATAAACCAGAACTGAGATTTATCTATTAATTTAATAACATCTAACAGGAATAATAAACTATATAATTAATCTACTTTTTATTTAACAATGCCCTTCCTTTTGGTTTTAATCTGTTTCTTAGGATCGCTTCCCTCTCCTCTTCTTTAGCTTGTAACATTTTCTGATGTCTTGTCTTCGCAAACTCCAATTCTGAATTGAGTTCAACAATTTTTGATGCAAAGTCTCGCTGTTTTAACATCCTTAACTTTTGTTTTTGCTGAAATCCAAAACAGAAATATAACATATTTTTTGCACAAAGTTACAGAAAAAACAAAATCTTCGTTTTCATGGAGGGAAATCATCATATTTAAGGACATTAACAAATAAAACATCAAATACGATTGCTACAGGAAAAAATTATCAACATTTTCTTTAAATGTAAATGCCAAGGAATTTACATTTAAAGTTCACATCAGTTGGTACTGATGTGAACTTGCCTATTTTGCAACACAGATGGTTTTTCGGTTTCTAGTGTATACAAAACAATTCTCATAATTTCTTAGCTTTCCTAGATGTGTTAATCATTTGAAACCCTAACAACATTATAGGTCACACTGTGTATAGATAGGCCTATACTAACCAATATTTAAATGGTGAATATCACCATCATCTATCACACTTAGCTACCATGGGCAAAATTTTGTTACAAGGAGAACAACGGAGCTGTAACAGTAAACACCTGACTGCTGAGCTTCAAAATGTCAAGATTTTGCACGACAACAAGCTTCGGGACCCGCACTTACGTCAGTGATGGAGTGAAACCGGCCACAGTCGTGCGGGTGCCTACTGTACTACCATATTACAAAGGAGCCACAGACAAGATTGGCTACATGAGCTTCTATTAAACAAACCACGAAAGATAATTTGTCAGTTCTTACCATCCGTCAAGTTTATCCCTCCACAAGATGTAGGAGTGTACAAAGCTTCATTGTGAATGTGGTCGCCCTTATAGGCTAAACAAAAAGATCTATAAAAACCTGCATAAAACAACATCTGCAGTTTGTTATCATATAATGTAACCCTGTGCTTAATAACATCAATTCCTACTTAGAATGACACCTGAGATTGAAATTAATAAACATCCTAATTTCAATAGAGAAGGCTGGGTACTGTCATTTGCTTGGGATCCTATAATTAACACAATTTAAACTAAACCCAAGCATACCATTGCAAGACTTCAAGACACAGTAAGCTATTGACCCATAGATCAGACCAAAATTAGTAATTAAAAAGCTGAAGGTGCTTACTCAATCACCCCAGTCAGGCAGTGACCATGGGTGCTGCAAAGCATCTGAAATGTAAGAAATTAATATTAAGTAAAATTAAATGTGAAAATGTATAGTATTCGCGTAAATATAAGAAATCATAATAATTACTATTTGTGTACCTTACAATTAAAATTAAAAATAACTAATGCTTTATTATAAATACAATATTTAATGAAATAATTAAATTGATAACCCGGACAAATATTAATTTTGTCCGGGTTATCAATTTAGACCAACAAAAACAGTAGTCAAAAGTATTTTTGACTGAAAAGTATTGATTAATTGTAATTTTGACAAAAACTAAACTATCAATTCACAAACATTTATTGCCAAACGATTTTAGGACATAGTTTCTTCTTGGCTAAACTAATTTTTCATAAACTAACCATGTTGAAACAAAAACAGAGAAAGTAATTGAAAGTTGGAAAAAGTAATTACAGTGACAGTAGACTGAAGTGTTGCTGAGGTGGACTTTGGGGCCACCCCGAAAATGGCAAACATGTGGTTCATTTTGCCAGGCTTAAGAAAAAATAGTTTAGACTAGAAAAACTAACTTGTCCTAAAATCGGGTTTGGGTAGTAACTAAATGATTTTGACTGTATTTTACTTTATTGCTCAAAACTAATTTGCATTAGGAGGGAGAGCTTTTCTGTCCCCCATCTATTTAAAAAATGTTGCAAATTTTGCAATAAAGCACAATATATGATTTTTTCAAATATTCATTAAAAGAACTATGCATTAACAAGGGGGCTGTGGCCAAGGTCCCCACTCCGCTCCAACCCCTCACTTGCTGGTCCCATGACAATAGTAAGGGATAATTAACAAAAACTCCTTCCTCAAGAAGTTGGCATTGTTTCATCCCCATGGCTCAGAGAACACAGAAGGCCTTCTTTGGTCCTACACCAAGAAGTTTATCTATATATAAGCTTTCTGGGCTGCAATCCCAGGGCCCTGTCGATATAAAGGGCCCCCAGCCATTGAAGACAATGGCTATCACAGCTTTTGAAATACAGTAAAACTCGCTTAATACGATCACGTTTAATACGATTTCCCGTTTAATACGCCATTTTATGTCAGACCCTGCGACTTGAGGCACGTTTCCATACATTTTTAACACACTTAATACGATTCGTCATCCCGTCTAATACGCCATCTGCGTCGGAAAATTCACGTTTGCTAGTGATTGGTAAGGCGAAAAATCCACGTTGCTTCAAAAACGTGAAATCGCTCCCTGTAACACATGATGCACAATCTCTAGCTTGGGTGACTGGCCTTCGTTTTATTAACTGGTTAAAAGCTTTAGATGATCACTACCAGATTAAATGTAGACGCATAATTCTCTTCATTGATAACTGCCCCTCTCACCCTAAAGATGTTGAACTAAAGAACATCAAGCTTGTTTTCTTACCCCGAATGTGACAAGCATGTTGCAAACGATGGATCAGGGCATTACAAAACTCCTTAAACATGACTACAGAACACTATTCATACATCGCTATCTTAAGGAAATGGAAGACCCTGACAGCAAACGACCCTTGACTGTGTATGACGCGATCCTAAACATTGCAGCGGCATGGCAAGCAATTAAGCCTGAAACCATCTAAAATTGTTTCAAGAAAGCAGGTTTCCAAAATAACGGAGCTGACGTCGTGTTGGAAGAAGAACCCGCGATACTGCAGGGTTTTTCTGGATATTCTTCCATTGATGACAATGTTGCACCCTACAAAACCTGTTTGATCGAAGATCTTATTCAAGATGTAAATAACATCCAAAAAGAGGCCCTAAGTGATGATGATTAAGATGAAGGAGAGTCAATTCCGACTTTGCAAACACAGAGGCATTATCAGCAGTAAACAATGAAAGCCAGTATGTATCTTCTTTTTTTTTTTTTTTATAGGAAAAGGGTGACAAACGAGCACACAGTCCACCTGATGGTAAGTGGTTGCTGCGGCCCATAGACATCTACATCTATCCTCTATTACAAATCAAAATGTAGATGCGTTGTCACTCCTGAGGACTAAGATGGAATGCCTCATTTCCAGTAAGAAGGGCCTCCGGCCACCTGCACTCACCAAGCGAAACGCAGAGGTAAATCTCTACTTCATGCTGGTTTTCTGTGAGGTCGTGGTACCACCCCGGTTCGAGCCGGCCCATCCATGCGAGAGCAAAAGCTGTGCGTGGCTCTACCACTGTTAAAAACTGTTCTTTCGGGAAAAGTGATGATGCACTGCAAAAGTTAAATTATATTGAAAGCTTTGTCATTAATAATGCATCAAAATCTTTTTGTCAAACCAAAATAAGTGATTATTTTAAGTAATGTCATTATAAATAATAATTAACTATAATGTAATGTATTTAAATACATACGCACAAATTCAATACCTACACAATATTTATAAATAATGTTTTATTTTTCCTATCCCGCATAATACACTTTCCCGCTTAAGTCGCGATTTTGGCTGGGTCCCTTCAAAATCGTCTTAAGCGGGTTTTACTCTAATTATGAAAATTTTATGAATTTTATTGCAGAGGCTGAGAAAATTGTTTTTTTTTATAGGATAGGGTTACAAACAAGCACACAGTCCACCTGATGGTAAGTGGTTGCCGTGGCCCATAGACATCTACATCTATCCTCGTTTGCCAATCAAAATGCAGATGCATTATAGGACTAAGATGGAATGCCTCTTTTCCAGTAAAAAGGGTCTCCGGTTCTCTACACTCACCATACAAAACACAGCAGTATTAAGCTGCTATTTTACGCTGGTATTCTGTGAGAGCATGGTCCTACCTCGGGCGAGCCGACCTATTCGTGCTACAACTATAATACTAATATAGCTGCAGCATGGCTCTACCATGTATAAATTATTTAGTTAATTTTCAAAAAGAGACTACATCAGTATAAATCAATTAGGAAAATAGTTTTTTGACAAAATAGCCATTAGTTTGATTAATGAAGTAGTGTTAGCCCAGAGCCCCACTAATTTGTGGTCCACCCCTGTCAGCATATAATTTCTCTCAAGTCCTGTCACATGGCTATCCCATCTGACTATTAGGGCGAGGAAATGAAGTGAACCTGTGCACGCACACACACTCGTGCACTATAATCCGATCATATCATGAATAACATAATAATACAGATCATTATTTCAAAAAGGAGAAATTTCCTAAAATATAATAAAGAAAGACCGTAGTTGCTTAACAATTTCAATATTATTTGATTACCAGTAATGGAGTTGGTCTGCCATCTAAAAATGTATAGTCAGGTCCGTCTGTAAGTATCCCTTCAGCATTTTTGTTGATAGGAAGTCCGCGCGAAACGCGCCATTCTTTAGTATTAACTGCTGTGGTGCAGTAAATTGGTCTAGAGAAATCTGGAATTTTACAAGGAATTGTAAAATATTTAACAAATATACCATTCTTTCTCTGTCACACTTAAAATAAATATTACTTTATAAACCTCTGAATGTTAGAAGATACATAACCAAACAGTTATTTCAGAAAATTATTAAGATTTAAGATCACACTTACGCTTCATATAAATGTTAAATAAACCTCTAAATGTTAAACTTATATAATACATGTTCAAAGAGTTAATTCAGAGAAAAGAACTCAACTTATGACAAAATTATGATTGTTTACTACCGAAGTACCGACCGATACCCATGTAGCCATGTACTAGGAGTGGGCGATACAAATCGTATATAGATACAATATCTATATATCAGTACAATATCCAATATCTATATATCCGACGACAAACTAACTATGTATTAGATATTACGATTTTACGATACCGTGTTGATATGAGTCATCGCAGAATATCTAATATCTAGTCAAAACCGAAACCGCCGAATACTCTAAGCCGCCGAATCGTAAAATATCTAAGTATATACATTGATTCGAATACCGAACAAACCTTGAACGCGATAGAATATATAGCTAAAACAGATATTACGACTACTTTACAACAAAAAGGTGATACGCTAACGCCTAATATTTTTAATATTAATCCTTATTAGTATTATTATACGATCTATTACAGAACACATAATTTTCAATATCCAGTCTAAGTAGTATAATTTTATTATTATTTTGTTGTGTTGCACTGTTTTCAAAATAAATTATTTTAGATCTTTTTGTGTATTTAATAGAATGTTATTTTTGGAATGTAAATTAAAACTGAGAAAATTATGAAGGAAAGTTTATTTCACTGATTCTGAAAAATTATACCCACTTTCTAGATATCTAAGGGATAATTTCTTTTGGCGTAGGGGTAAAACCACTAACCATAACCACAAGTGTGGCATAAAATATAAAAGTTTAAATTTATAGCAAATAAATGTTGCAATCCTTATTTTGAAACATGTAGAGCCTAAATTTAAGTGTAATAAATTAAAATAATATATTCTTTAGAGTGAAGGAGTAAAAAATACTTTGTAATAGCGCCACCTACTAGATTCTATACGTAAAGTGATTTTATCGAACAAAAATTGATTAACTCTCAAGGTGGTACGTGCGATATACGCTAGATGGCATAAACACGACCCAATTCAATTTAATATTTTATTTAATTATCTCGCAGGATAAATCCTAATGATATATGTATGTTACTTTTTATATTATAAGATACTTTAAGAAAATTTATATTACATAAATAATACAATATATCTATAAATCTATATATAGAAATTCGTTCATAAATCGCATATCACCATGTGAGTACAGACTTCTATTCAGAACGAAGATATTAACAAATATATAGATATTGAAATATATAGATACAAAATCGGATTTTCATATCCAATACATAGGTACGATTTGATATAGGGTAAAAGTGATATTACCCATGCCTACCATGTACTACCAAAACCAAATATCAATTCCAATAAGGATGTTCGATGTTAAAAATTAAAAGATCGATGTCTTAACATCGATGTTAAAAATTAAAATCGAACTCAAATTAAAATCGATGTCAATGAACCTATAATCAATTATTGGGAACTTGCGAACAATGCGAACCCGCGAAATCAATATCAACTACAGAGTACATTATATATAGGGAATGATATCAACTAAATCTTGCATCTCCTTTGAAGTTTTAAAATTTTGAATAATTCAGAATTCCTGAACGCAGCGCTAACCTAAAAAATATGATTATGGTGTGTCAAACTTAATTGTTAATTGTCCTGTAATGTAATGTATGTAATGTAATGTAAACCTTAAGTCCTGTAATGTAAACCTGTAATGTCACATTGGTCACTGTTTTCGCTTTATTTTATAAATAAATAAATCCGGTGACCTTTCTAATCTTAAAAACTACCGACCGATTTCTTTCGGGACTATCATAGGTAAATTTTTGGAAAAGCTATTACGCCCGAGTATAAGCAACAACATTAGGATTGACGACACGCAATTTGGTTTTCGTTCCGGATTTTCAACGGACTCTGCAATCTTAAGTCTTAAATCGACAGTTAACTACTATATAGTAATAATAATAATAATATATGCTCCGTAGCGCAGTGGCTTAGCAATGAGTTGCTGCACTGGGGAGCGCGGGTTCGAATCCCGAACGGAACAAGTATTTGTATGGCCTACAAATAATTGTTCCGGGTCTGGATGTTTGTCCTTGTGCAATTTGTGTTTGTAAACTGCCTCCACGATACAGGAGAAAATCCTAGTGTGGGGTAACGTTTTTTATAAAAAAAAAAGAAAAAAAAAGAAAATATAAATAGAGGTACACCTGTGTATGCTTGCTTTTTAGATTTAGACCTTAGTCGTGCCATTGATCTAGTTAACTATCAGCGACTATGGCTTAAACTAATAGCATCAAATGTACCCAGAAAGACTGTGGATCTGTTGAGATACTGGTACAGGAATCAGACAAACTTTGTGAAATGGGGCGACGCCATCTCTAACGATTATTCATTAGAGTGTGGCGTACGTCAAGGTGGGCTGACCTCTTCAGATCTATTTAGCTTATACGTAAACGACCTGATTGAGGAACTTAGAAGTACAAAAATTGGTTGTCACATGGGTACAATTTGTCTGAATAATCTCAGCTACGCTGACGACATGGTGCTACTGGGTCCCTCAATTGGGGGCCTTAGAAATTTATTAGCCATATGCGAGCATTATGCGCGGGATCATGGCGTGAAGTATAATGTTAATAAAACGCAGATGATGGTGTTTCGCTCGGGCAGAGGCCTGGAGAGGATTCCGTTAGCATTTCTGGACGGTGAAGCTGTTGCAAGAGTGAGTCTATTCAAGTGCCTGGGGCATATCCTGACTGAGGATTTGCGTGATAACCTCGATATAGAACGTGAAAGGAGGGCTCTTGCTATTCGGTGTAATATGCTCGCACGCCGGTTTGCGCGGTGCAGTCCCAAGGCAAGGCTGGCCCTGTTTAGAGCATATTGTCAATGCTTCTATACTTGTCAGCTTTGGTACAGAACAGTACAAAAATGCACGTTGCAGCATAAGAGTGCAATATAATAATGCATTCCGCATTTTTATGAAACTGTCTAAATACTGCAGTGCGTCGAGCATTTTTGCCAACTTATTTTAAATGTCGGCGTTAATTACTTACCTTCCTATGTCACCGTGGAAGATCTTATTATATTTTACAATAACTACCAAAATATTATTTTAGAGGCGAACGAAAACAATAAATTTATTTGTGTTGGAGACTACAAAAACCCTGGTATACAGTGGAGAGATATCTCAGGTGTGTCCTACTTGGCACCCTCCCCCTCTACTGACCGCAAATCGAGTCTCATGCTAGAAACTGCTTCATTATGTGGTCTATATCAGTTTAATGGAGTGCCCAACAGGAATAGTCGGTTCTTAGACTTGGTGTATTGTACCTTTGAGGATGTCATTGTTAATGAGTGCTCTCCTTTAAGTAATTTGGATACACATCATCCAGCTCTTACTATTGAAGTACCTCGTCTGACTGCCAACAGAGTTACACTTAATCCTCCCCAACGGTTAAATTATAAAAAATGTAATTTTGATAGAGTAAAAACTGAACTCTCTGACATACATTGGTCATCCCTGTTGTCTTCTTCCGACATAAATAAAAATGTTGATTTATTTTATGACACTTTGCTTAACAGTATCAGGAAACACACCCCTTATTCACATAAAATGAAGGATAATTACCTTGTTTGGTTTGACTACAGCTTAAAAAAATTTATTGCTGAGAAACAAAAATTTCACAAATTATATAAAAAAAACTAAAAATCCTCGGGATTATGATGTTTGCTATCTACTTCGTGCACGTAGCAAAAAGTAATGTGTATGTGTATATGTCTCAATGTTATAAAAATTATATTGCCTCTACTGAGACTGAGTTACGTAACAATACAAAGCCTTTTTGGTCTTTTGTTAATAGCAAACGTAAAGAGAGTAACTCAATACCACATTCGATGAAATATAATAGCCTTGAAACTTCTAACCATATGTGACCTATTTTCAATTTATTTTGATTCAGTTTTTGAGACTAATAATTTTCATGACTCCTATACTAACTCTATTGATGTCCCTGTCAGCAGTACCCTAGCCTCTGTCTCAGTTACGGTTGAGGAAATCATTAATGTAATTAAAAGCATTGATTCTTCTAAGGGAGCTGGGCCGGATACAATACCTCCTTTTTTCATCAAGACCTGCATAAATGAAATCAGTTTTCCACTCTGCATACTTTTTAACCAATCACTCAGTTCAGGAATTTTCCCTGACCGATGGAAAACGGCTCACATAGTGCCTATTTTCAAAAGTGGAAATAGAGCTATTTGCGAAAACTACAGACCTATCAGTATACTGTCTTGCTGCGCGAAACTTTTAGAATCTATTGTGTCTGAGCTCATTTATAATCACATAAAACCTCTTTTGTCGACCAACCAACATGGTTTTGTTAAAAATAAATCTACAATCACCAACTTACTAGAACATAAAAACTATTTATGATGCGCTTTTGGTAAAAATGTTCAAATAGATTCTATCTATACCGACTTTTCTAAAGCTTTCGACAAGGTTGATCATCTTCTCCTTTGTCGAAAGCTTTGTCAAATGGGTATACATGGCTCGCTGCTTCGGTGGGTCGAATCATATTTGTCTAGAAGGAGTCAGCTGGTGGCTTTCAAGGGTGAACTATCCAACCCAGTTCTTGTTACCTCAGGTGTCCTACAAAGCTCGATTCTCGGCCCTTTACTGTTCATTGCTTTTATAAACGACCTTGTTGCGCAATTGAAATGTCCTAGCTTACTATATGCGGACGATTTAAAAATTTTCTCCGAAGTAGCTACCCCTGAAGACGCTGAAGCACTACAAATGGACATTGAAACCGTAGCAAGATGGTGTACTGATAATCACATGTATTTAAATATTAATAAATGTTTTGTATTGTCCTTTACTAGAAAACAAATAAAATTAACTTTAAATATACTCTATATGGCCAAAAACTTAACAGGCAGAGTCAAGCTAAGGATTTGGGTATAAAATGGTATTCGACGATAAAATGAGTTTTCGTGAGCATTATAATTACATTCTTATGAGGAGTGGTAAAATGCTGGGTTATGTCCTGCGAAACACTAAGCAGCTTAAAAAACCAAACAGTATGGTATATCTGTATAATTCACTTGTCCGGAGTGTTCTGGAATATGGTGCAGTCATTTGGTCTCCGTTTTATGCCATACATACTGACCGCATCGAGAACATTCAAAAAAGATTCTTGAGATGTCTCTCTTTTCGTTATGGTTACCATCGCAAGTTGGCCTTCTACACAGATAGGCTGCAGAATTTTAACATGGTTACGCTAGAAATGAGACGAATAAGGTTCGGGCTAATATACCTACACAAAATAGTACACTCTACGATTGATTCTCCATCCTTGCTTGCGTCGATTAACATAAACACTCACTACAGGGCCCGTGACCGCAAGCCTAAACTGTTTTCACTCCAAGTGTACCGTAACAACACATCATATTACAACCCAGTGGTTAGGATGTGTCGCCTCTACAATGATATATCCCAGGACCATCCAAATATTAATATTCTAGGTTCAACTCCAAATGTCTTCAATAGATCTATCCGTGATATTTTGAAATAACTGAAATAATTGATCTCATCTATATACTTGTATACTTTTGTTCTAGCTTGTAACAGGCCTCTTGTTGATTACAAAGCCACTGTTTTATTTTTAATTTTTTTTTAAATGTTTTATAACTTTAGCAGATGTAACTCTTTATAATTTACTTCATAAACACATGTTTTGGCTTACAGTTTAGTACTTAATCATTTAATTTTAAGAAACTTTTATCTCCACAACTGCAAACTGTATTTTGTTAATAAATTTAAAAAAATGTAAGTAACGATATCTTTGGATACGTTCATAAATATTTATTTGTTGCGTTCAAATAATCAACTAAGTACGACCGGTTGTTTTTACCGCAGCGAGTTTAGGAACTTTAGCACTAGTTCTTGAACCAGTCCGATTCAAGAGGTTTTTGGATCGATTCATCGGATCGATATAGTGTTCCAAATCGATCTGAAGAATCGATTATTTTACTCGAAATAATCAATTTTTCGATTAATCGATTTCAGATTGACATGCCTAGTAGTAGTAGACAATTTATAAAAGTGCTGGTGAAATCCAATTCATAGATTACTAAAATATTAAAGGAAAGTGAAATTTTATTCATTATTATAATACAGTGAAGTGAACGTGTTTTCTTCTGTGTTATTCTCTAGTTTATATAGCAATTAAATACAGCTGGTTTAGTGTACAAAGAAGGTAAGATGAGACAGTAATTCTTTAATTATCGTTGTGGTGTTTTGAAAACGGATCGATCATATTGTTGCGCCATTCATTATTTCGTGTATTACCACTAGTACATTCTAGACCCTGAAGTTTTTAAACAACTATTTAGCATATTTCAACAAGAAATTCAAGATTTTTACTGTTTATTGAATCGGATTAAAGTGAAGACCGTTTCGCTGAAAGCAAACGCTGTATATAAATAGAACTTCTAAATCGATATTTGTAATCAAAACACTAAAAATTGCGTCACATACATCAAACCAAATTGATAAACCTATTACTCGCACACCAGTAAACATCAGAAACCATTAATTTGCCTTTTTTATTGCAAAACTCATATTTTTATATTTATTGCCCTGTTTCAGACCAGTGTTTGGACTCTCCGTAAGTGCAGTTAGATCTATTCAAAACGGCTACCGAAAAACTAAATACCTCCGATCAGGCCAACTACAATACAATGTGTATGTATATAATTTTTTAATTTATTTTTTTTCTTCAGCATATACCCGCACGGACCATGTGGCAGAATCCAGGAGTATATCCAGGAGGTGCCTATGTTGATTATAATTATTTATGTATCACTGTGCCCCTGTGAAAAGATGTCTGTATGAAAAGTCCACAACTTCACTCGTAGTCATACAGTATTTATAAAAAAAAGTTACAAAAATATTTCTTAGAAGTTTATAAAATGTCAAGTAGCAATAGTAATTAAAACTCGTTTTAAATGTGGGTATGGTGTCTTATTTAGGTTCTAATAAATGTTCTAAATTTTTGGAATTTCTGAAATTTAAAAAAAAAACCTATTCAAGAAATTCTGTTATAAATGGCCAATAGTAGTAGTTCAATATATAGACAGCAACAGTGTTTGGAATAACCCAAATTAAGACTCAAAGTTACAACCTTTCAAATGACCACTATAGTGATTATATAAATATATTTAGAATTTTTTTATAAAAAAAGACTGTTCATTTCACCTGTTTCAATATAAACTTCTTGATCTTTTATGAGTTAAAGAGTTAATGTTATGTTTTTGTTTCTTTTTTTTTTACACTTTTACACAGGTACATGTACCATTTTCTCTTTTTTTTCAACAATAAATTGGCAACTACATTCCCTTCAATCTACACTGCAGTCAGGCTTAGTCACTACACTGCACTTGTTATTATCTGATGTGCTGTTTTGATTCACTAATATGGTAGAGAACACAATGAACTGTCTGCTTATCCTAATGTCAAGGTTACAACATGACTAACTGTCTTGAAATAAGCACACCACATAAGTTTTTGTATTCATAATTAAAATATAGAATATTAATAGTTAATATTTGTTAAACACAGTATGCTGAAGTTGACTTTATGTTACATATTTATGCAAATTATTAGTGCATTGTTTTATTGCAAAATAAAAAATATCCCAACAAACGAAACATTGTTTTGTGTGTTTTAGATGAAAAGAAAAATCTTAAAACTTCCAAGCTATGTTTATATTACTTTAAACAATTACACAGAAGTTAGAACTTTACTGTTCAAGTCATGTGTTTATATTTATGTATAATATATTAGAATTATGTGCATACTTGAGCATGTATGAGTGTGTGCATGGTTGCATGTGAGTGGTTGTGCGTGTGTGTGCATGTTTGTGTACACATGTGTGTGTTTGTGTGCGTTAGTGATAGTGTTAGTATATGTCTGTCTCTTAAATAATGATGTCTTAGCCAACTACAAAAAAGTTGGAAGTTTTCAATTTGACTTTTATGTTTTTCGGACTTCAGGAGTTGAAATAAATTTGAAGTTTTTAATTTAACTATTTAGATATCAACCTATATTGAACTAGTGATATTCCTTAACACGTTAGCTGCCAAAGAGAATTTAGAAAAATTTCAAAAAACGTCACTCACTTTTTATTATATTACGTTGAGTTAAAGTATAATTATAAGCCCACGGTGTTATTACAGAGTGTTAGCTTGTATATAAAACTTATATACTACGGACGGACACATTAGTCCGACGTGGCCTGAAGTGAATAATTATTTCAATTGCGAGACGCGGGTCACTCTGTCGGACTACAAAAATTTTCGAAATATTTTATTTGTAAAAGGGGATCTTCAAAAAATAAAACCAAGGATAATTCTGGACTATAATGAAGCGAAATAGGCAGTGGATTTGTCGGACCAGATATCTGCATACTCGACTCTGCTTAGGAAGACTGTAAAATGGTATCTTTTTCTCTTCTCTCGATTCTTTCTTCGATCTATAATTATTTTTTCGATTTGTAATTATTTTTTGTGTCTAAATTTAACATCCATTTAAAAAAAACTATTGAAAATTGACCTCATATTCAAATAAACAAATGATTAGATAAGAGATGTTATTATTTTACAAATATTTTTATTTTTCGTCTCTAGCATTCCAAATATTCAAAAAAATTAGGGTAACACATTATTTTTAATACTCTACAGGGCCGCGCGGGTCACTTAGTATGCACAACATCAAATTATTGCATTCACTTGTACATACCTACTACAGTTTAAATATTTATACACTTGAACTGTTCTTCTACCTTCTCATTAGAGATTCATAAAAGTGAATACAACAAGCTTATAATCTTCAACAATGTTGTAGAAGCCATTTTATTGAGAATTTTTAATGTCCTGTTTAAAAAAGTATAGTTATTTAGAACCTTGTATACTTTCCAACTTAAGAGATTAGCAGATAAATTGTTCATTACAGTAGAATAAAGGTGATGCCTTTAGATATTACTATCTGTCACCATTCTAGATATTTCATAAATTATTATTCTGCCATTTATTGGTTACTTATATTTTTTTATAGGATTAGGAACTAACGTGCACACAGTCCACCTGATGGTAAGTGGTTGCTGTGGCTCATAGACAGCTACATCTATCCTTGTTTGTGAATTAAAATGCATATGCGCTGTCACCCGTGAGGACTAAGATGGAATGCCTTGTTTCCAGTAAAAAGGGTCTTCGGTTCTCTACAGTCACCATATGAAACACAGCAGCATTAAGCTGCTATTTTACGCTGGTATTCTGTGAGAGCGTGGTCCTTCCCCAGTCGACCAGACCCATTCATGCTACAACTGTACCAGTAATATATAGCTTCAGCATGGATCTACCACATAATTTCTCCTAATGAACTTATATCATTTAGTTTGGTATGTTATGATAAGTAATGAGTATTATTTATAAATATAAGAAATGTTGTCACAAAAGTCTTGTAGGACTTTTACCAGCTCCTCTAAACCCACTGCTGATGATGTTAAATTGAGATATAATATGGTTATTTCATATTATGTCTCAATTTAATGAATAATTACTACTATATTTAAATTATACTCAATGTTACTCAATTTCAAAGTTAGTGATTTATTCATTTATACCATGTGTACCAGGTATATGGATGTAAAAGAGGTAAGAGAAGTGTGTCAGAATTGTGTCAAAGGGAAGTCCCTAATCTCAGGTTACACCTCTGGGTGACAGCAGTGAGTGTTTTTTGTATGTATGTGTATATAATTTATACATAGGTCAATTTATATACTTTTACAAAAAAAAAAAAGTTTGTCTATTGCTAACATTAAAAAATTTATTAAACAAAGTTTGTATAAAAAGTTTAATACTGAAAAGTACATGGATCATTCATACTCTTAGAAATGAGGTGTTGCTGCCAAGCTGTTTCTTAAATGATTTATATAATTAATTATACCAATTTATTACAACAATACTACAATTAATACACTACTAATTTTAAACAAAATAAAAGTCCTGCCGGGTTTCTTGCATTTTTGTCCCGGAACAAAGGTTCTAAACTTGTTGTAAAGTTAAAAAAATAATTTAAAATAGTATTGTTACACTAATATTAAAAACAAATTATATGAGGTTAATTTTGTTCAATCTCAATAAAGATAAATAAATCAAACAATCAAATCCTGTCAAATCCAACTCAGCTGGGCAGTGATCGGGAAACTGAGAGAAATCTTGCTAGATATTCCTCACAACCTTACATCACACAGCAGCATTAATCTGCTATTTTACGCTGGTATTCTGTGAGAGTGTGGTCCTTCCCCGGTAGAGCCGATCCATTTGTGCTACAATTAATACCGCTGCAGTATGGCTCTACCACTTACATATAGCTGCAGCATGGCTCTACAAGTTGGTCTTATCATCTCCTGTTATATTATGGTATTGGTTACGTATGAGTATATAGCCATGTTGCAGCTATATTAGTAGTATAGTTGTAGCATGAATGAATCGGCTCGACCGGGAATGACCACGCTCTCAACAGAGTAGCAGCTTGACACTGTTGTGTTTGGTATAGTTAGTGTAGTAAACTGGAGACCCTTTTTACTGGAAAAGAGGCATTCCATCTTAGTCCTCACGGGTGACAACGCATCTGCATTTTGATTCTTAATCGAGAATAAATGTAGATGTCTATGGACCACAGCATCCACTTACCATCAGGTGGACTGTGTGCTCATTTGTCATCCTATCCTATTAAAAAAAAATGAGGCAGAGAATCTCTCTGCATTACTAAAAACATTATTAGGGTTTTGAAGTTAAACTTCTTTATCTACTTAGTTGAGATATTTAGTACGGTATTATAAAAAAAAGTCAAGTTTTCTTAACCTACTTATGTAAAATATAACATAAAAGAAGAAGGATATGTCGAAAAGATGTTTCCCTTTGTACACAATTACATGCACAATTTCTTTTTTTATATAAAAGTTGAACAGACTAAATATTTGGAACGTATAAAAATGCTTTAGCAATTAGTGTCAAGGATGCAAGTTGTACCTGCCTGCCCACCCACGCATATTCTCATTAGAGTTAATCTTGTTACCAGACACGCAAAAATTGGTTGCCCTCACTGTTTTCACACACACATCTTTATTGTTATGTACTTGTGAGTGAGCATGTGTGTGTGTTGCATTCGACGTACGTCCGTTGTGACGTGTGAAGCATTGATTGACACGTTAGTAGTGTGTAGTGTGGTGTGCCGTATGCATGAACATACTTTATAGTATATATAGTAGTAGTAGGTAGAGCCATGCTGGAGCTAGGTTATAATTGTAGCACGAATGAG
Organism: Parnassius glacialis; assembly: GCA_033319125.1. Classification (NCBI taxonomy): domain Eukaryota; kingdom Metazoa; phylum Arthropoda; class Insecta; order Lepidoptera; family Papilionidae; genus Parnassius; species Parnassius glacialis. The sequence goes on from JAVANC010000018.1 coordinate 39,200,315, forward strand.
TCGGCTCGACTGGGGAAAGACCACACTCACAGAATACCAGCGTGAAACGGCAAAATAATCCTGCTGTGTTTCGTATGGTGAGTGTAGAGAACTGGAGACCGTTTTTAGACTTATACTATAATAAATAAAAATAATCTTTGTTTTAAATTAAATATAAAATTAATATTTGTTTGTTCGTATTTTATGCGCTGCCATACTGTTCATCAGATTGCTCTAAGACTTTGTCAACTTATTGCTTGCACTTGCGCGAAGGTTATAGGCATAGTATAATTACCCTACAGTAGGTGGCGCGCGTATCGTACCGACAAATTTATTTTAAAGTTATATAGTACAAGAAATAAAACTATATAAATCTTCCAAATTAAAAACAAAACTTCTACGATTATTTCTTTTGCGGCAGCAACGCGCCGGATACCAGCTAGTATAATATAAAAAAAAATGTGCGCTTAACATCATTAACCTGTGCGTCTGTTTTTCTCAGATAAAAAAACCTTATGGAATAATGTGTCTTTTAAATAATATTGAAAACAAATTTCATTGAGAATCGAGGAACATCATTAACCTGTGCGTCTGTTTTTCTCAGATAAAAAACCTTATGGAATAAAGTGTCTTTTAAATAATATTGAAAACAAATTTCATTGAGAATCGAGGAACATCATTAACCTGTGCGTCTGTTTTTCGCAGATAAAAAAATCTTGTGATATAATGTGTCCTTTATATAATATTGAAAACAAATTTCATTGGGAATCGACGTGATAAACAAAATCACTTTTATCACGGCATTGTCACTGATATAAAATAATGGATCGCCTTTGAAAATATTTTATAATAGTAATTCAGGATATTAATTTTCTATTGTATTTGTCACATTTAAAAAAGTATGACTATTCATATTATTTACACTTGATTATTATTTATAAATAGTGTTAGTAATGTTTTGCATAAAGATAAATTGTAGGTATCCATTTCATTCCCTTAGGCCGGCCACACACATACGGAATGCCGTTTCTGAATTCCGATTCGAGATTCTGAACGCAGCAAGTTCATATAAAATCTATGACCCGTCACACACGTACGGTAGTTTTCCGTCCGAAATTTTGCGGGCAAAACGGGATTCCGTATGTGTGTGGCCGAACCGTTCGGAATTCCGTATGTGGCGGGCCTTATTCTCCTATCGCATCGAATGTTTTGTAGCACCCATTGGTCACAGAGAGGTTAAGTGTTTGACCCGATATCGGTTAACCCTAGCTCCCTTCAACGTTTAATTATGAGCTCGCAGTATCTTGAATTTTTGAAAATTATCTTGAATTTAATTTTTCAATTTTCAATCTCTATATATAAAAATCAATTGCTGTCCGTTAGTATTGCTAAAGCTCGAAAATGGTTCGACTGATTTCGATAAAAATTTTTGTTTGTGTTTAAGTGGGTCCCTATATGGTTTAGATTCATAATTACACCCCAAAGACTGCGTTGTTGTCGAGATCTAGATATCACCCGTGCGATGCCGGGTCGGATAGCTAGTATTCAGTAAAACCCGCATAAAATACATAAACATGAAGGTAAACTTCGGAACTTATAACTCCTGTTCAGTGACGGGAAACGGAGACCTATTTAATGGTGATGAGGCATTTCTAAGACATTCTTCATGGGAAACAATACATTTGCATTTTAATTCTTAATCGAAGATAGTTGAAGGTGTATACGGGACACAGCATCCACTTACCATCAGGTGGATTGTGTGCTCGTTTGTTACTCTTCCCTCTATTTATAAAAAATATATGATGAGTCTGCGTTCGTTCCCATCACCACCGTTATGTCATAATTGGTAAGCCATAAATCGTCACATTTAAAACAGCCGTTAAGGAAAACCGATCCTTGCTATGAATGATTCGCAAAGCTATTGAAATAAAAAAATGTATCCTATAATTAATATAATTAACCATACCACTTCAAGATACTAAGAGCTCATTCTACGTAGATCAGGCCAAAATTAATCGTTGAAAGTAGCCCGGGCTAACTTATGGATCTGGATGTAGTTTTAAAAATACTCAAAATGTCTAATTTTTAAATCGCCGTAAATACTTGTATGTCTGAGAAATAAGAAAAAAATATATTTTCGCAGACGTGAAGTTCGCCAATACGCATTGGAATAGGGCGGCGGACATAATTCCATGTAACACAAGAAATCAGTATTTCAACACTACTAATATTCCTGTTAACTGCGCAGAACTTAAAATGCTTCAGTTTGAACCACTCCTCACCTCCTGGTTCAGGACAATATTCGAATTACAGTCCGTGCTCTAACCAAGGTTCCTTCGGATATGCAAGACACTGCATTCCCATTTCATATTGAGATCCGCGATGGACTCCTAAACTACTGAACTGATTTCAATGAAATTTTTGGTCAATGTGCAGTTTGGTCCAACTTAAAAGATAGGATAGCTTACATCTCAATTTATAGTCGCAATACAATATTATTTTATTGAAAATTGTCTATTATTTGACAATCACAATTATCTGTTAGCTCCAAACGATTCTGTCAGATGACGATATCTGTTGACTGGATTGAGTAAATATTTAATAGATGGCGCTATGTTAAAAAAAATACAAACGTTTAATACGAGTATAAGCTACAATGTAGTAGTATAATCACCACGTGTTGCTGTAAGTATTCAACAGATAGAACAGATTTCAAAAAATTTTGCAGACTGTGTGCAGTTTGGTCCAACTTGAGAGATAGGATAGTTTTTATCCCGATAAGTGACCGTCAATTTTTTTATTGCTAATTTCAGGAGTTTTTTTGGGAAAGCAAAAGGTCGTTCGGAAAGGGCAGTACAATATATATATATATATAATCACCCATTCTCTCTTGTTATGAATTAATAAATAAAATATACCGAATTTAATGCGAGCGGCCAGTGTTACCTTGTCAAGTCTACAGTAACGCCCAACCTCTCGCTTCGCGTTCGAGATGATGAATCATACGTTTCTTGTTTACTTACATGTTCGTCTGACTCACTGAAGAAAGCCAACACATATTATGACGAATTTAATATGATAATACTATCTACGTCCAAACAATACATGTGGCATCGTTTTTCCTGCTATGTACAGGAATATCTACACTGACATATTATGATAATATGTCGGTGCATACATATCTCCAACGTTCCAACGAACTGTAGGGAAAGTGTAATGAAAGTGAAAGTACTGGTCGTCTAACTTTTTTTTTGGTGTGGTGGTGGTTTGGTAACATTTTTTTTATATGATAATGGTGACAAACGAGCACACAGTCCACCTAATGGTAAGTGGCCGCTGCGGCCCATAGACATCCACATCTATCCTCTATTACAAATCAAAATGTAGATGCGTTCTCACCCGTGAGGACTAAGATGGAATGCCTCATTTCCAGTAAAAAGGGCCTCCGACCACCTGCAATCACCAAGCGAAACGCAGAGGTAAACCTCTACTTCACGCTGGTTTTCTGTGAGGTTGTGGTACCACCTCGGTTCGAGCCGGCCCATCCGTGCGACAGCAAAAGCTGCCGCGTGGCTCTACCACTGTTATTTTTGTTTTATTATCTACTAGCTGTTCCCCGCGACTTCGCCCGCGTGTAATTTAGGGTTTTAATTTTGTTGCGCGGAATCCTAAATAATTTTTAAAATATAAGTAGCCTAAGTTACCCCTTATAATATGAGCTATCTACCAGTGAAAGTCCCGTCAAAATCGGTCCAGCCATTTCTGAGATTAGCCGGAACAAACAGACAGACAAAAATGTTAAAAATTGTGTTTTTGTTATAAGTACCGTATTTACTTTCATATGCAATTAGTAAAAAGCTGTTATTTTGACATTACAAACACTTTTATTTTATTTATTTGTATAGATTCCATCTATTACAGCCTATAAAAGTCCACTGTTGAACATAGGCCTCTCCCAAAAAATTGCTCTTAGATGGGATTTTGCCATTGTTGGCCACGCTTAATAATTTTGAGTTGTTGTCATATCCTATTTCGGACTCCCTCTGCCGCCTCTTACGACATCCACGGGACAATATATGGTAGTGGATATTCTTATGTGGATATACAACGTCATTACACGGTTGATGTTTTATGTATTGTTAACTTCACTTAACACTGTAATTAAAAAAAAAACGAAAATACGTAATATTTGACGATTTGTTAATGTTAAAGGAGGCGATAGAGGTGTGTCAGAATCATGCCAAATGAAAGTCCGTAGTCTCTGCTTAACCCTCTGGGTGACAGGCGTGAGTGTTTATGTTATGTTTACTATCTAAGCTCTAGTTGGCCAATAAAATAAATTTATACATCGCTGAGAAAACTCATCTAACAATAAAAAGTAAGTTTGACCTTTTATCTGTGTGTGTACTCGTAGTACCTATTAACAATAACGAGATATGATGCATTGTTAATTGTCAATTGTTGCTCGACTTTTTTTTTATAGAATAGGGGGCAAACGAGCATGCGGCTCACCTGATGGTAAGTGACTACCGCCGCCCATGAACAACCGCAACACCAGGGGAATTGCAGATGCGTTGCCGACCTTTTAGAAAGGTGTAAGCTCTTTTCTTGAAGGTTCCTAAGTCGTATCGGTCCGGAAAATTCGCTGGTGGTAATTGATTCCACAAGGAAGTCGTGCGATGTTGATGATGATGTTTTTTAAAATTAAATAAGTCTGTAAACATAATACCTATACCTAAATAGATAATGAATAGTTTTAAAACATTTAATGACAATTATAATTATTTGATTGACGTGTGGAGGTGTAAGAGTTTCCGTACCCATCTCTTTTTTTTTGTTTTATAGGATAAGGGTGACAAACGAGCACACAGTCCACCTGATGGTAAGTGGTTGCTGGGCCCATAGACATCTACATCTATCCTCAATTACAAGTCGAAATGTAGATGCGTTGTCACCCGTGAGGACTAAGATGGAATGCCTCATTTCCAGTAAAAAGGGCCTCCGGCCACCTGCAATCTCATCAATCTCATCTTGTGGCTGCCGTAAAAATCGACTATAAACTAGGATATGTCAGAAAGATCTCATAGCGTTTGATAGATCTCATGGTTACATCCATATTGTTTACGCCAGTTGTAAAATGTCGAGACGTAAATCACTTTAACGTGATAGAGCCACGCTGCAGCTGTAATGGTTGTTCGACCGGGTTAGGACCATGCCCTCACAGAATACCAGTGTAAAATAGCAGCTTTATGTTACTGTGTGTTTTGTATGGTGAATGTAGAAGACCGGAGACCCATTTTACTGGAAACAAGGCATTCCATTTAGTCCTCAAGGGTGTCAACGCATCTGCACTTTGATTTTTAATCGAGGATAAATATGTATGTCTGCGATCAGCAGCATTAATCAGGTGGACTGTGTGCTCGTTTGTCACCGACAGCAGCGTCAAAAATGCGAGATGTCTGGGTACTGACATTGTCAATGAAACGGCCAAACGTGACGTATTAAAGCATATTCTCCCTACAACGGGGAAAGGTTTATATTCAAAGAGAGACTTAGAGCTGCAGTCTGATGAAAAAGAGAAAGAATGCTTAGCTATAACTATAGCTGTAGTAGACCAACGAGGACGTGTCTACTGTATCGAGCAATATAAGTTATAATTACAGACGGTGCCAGTACTTGTGCAAAAACTATAATTGTTGATTTCGGTGCAACTCCGGGTTAGGAGGATGACGTGACTGTTTTCGCGAGACAAGTATCATATAAAATTACATAATCAAATCATATACATAAAAAGTCAACTTATATTTTTTTGTTATATTTTTTTATAGGAGTGGGTGACAAACGAGCACAGTCCACCTGATGTGTTACTAAAATAAGAAAACTTTTTTTTTTTTTATTCATATATAAAGGGCTTTGTCGCTGATGCGATTATGCCGCCCTGGTAGTTACAAAAAAATCTTAAATATAATTACTAACAAATAAACTTATGTTTACTAGTTACTTAATCTCTTATTAACTAACAAATACAGTTTTTTGGCATCTGATAACGGGTCCGATAAAATACTATTACTAATACCAATTAAGGAGAAATGTAAATTACAATTTGCTCTTTCTCTTGAGTTCTGGGTACATTCTATCAAAATGTGATAAACATCATCGATAATATTACAAATTGAACAATTTGGTGAGGTAATTTTTCGCATCAAGTATAAAAATTTATTGCATGGAATGTGTCCAGATCTGAGTCTTAATGCTGTTACAGTGTCGCGTCTACACAATAAGAAAACTTACAGTCTATAATGTCCCACTGCTAAGTACATTCTTCTCATTATCATCAACTTCTTGAATAAGACTTCCTCCAAGGAATGCCACAAAAAGGTTTATGAAGCGATAAGTTTTTTTTTTTTATAAAACTAAAGTGCCGAGAACTTACAGTCCACCTCCAGGCAACTTCAAATAATTAAGGCGACAGATTATCTCACAGTCTGTAACTATACTGGCACTATACCCTTTAGAGTGGAACACAGCGGTGCAAGAGCTGCTTTTTAGCTGCAGAAATAAGTAAGATGGTGGTACCTATCCAGGCGGACTTCTAGATAGGAAAGATGTCCTAGCTCCTAGTAAAGTACGCCGCGTTGCTCCTGTGCGATACGATTTAGGGACCTTCAAGGAAATAGACTACTCTTTTTTTTTTTTCAAGCCGGCTACGCATCTGCATTTCCCCTGGTGTTGCAATTACTCATGGGCGGCGGTAGTCACCATCAGGTGAGCTGCCTACTTTGCCCCCTTTTATATATTAAAAAAAAATTAAACAGTCGGACGTACGAGTATATATTAGCCTGTAACTTTACTTTTAAGAAGAGCTATAAAGTTCAGTGATTTAGTTCTTCGATTCGAAGTTAATTCTAGTGAATTTAATCTCTCTTATGGAACCTTACTCGTATGTTTAAAAAGCAAATGAAAACAAATCGAAGCTAACAATATAAAGTTAGAGCAAGGACATGTTACATTTTTTCTTGTATCTCTACTTCCGGGTTCTTAAGCTATCCGTTGAATTTAGGTTTGTTGTATTTCTTAAATCCGTATAGTAGGTGTGACGTAACTACCACGTAACTAATACTTATCTAAAGTAGGAAACGGAAAACTTCGAAATCGTGTCGTAATGATACATTAAACAGTACATATATATGTGTCTTAGACTTTTATAATGTCGGAACAACTAAAATCCACCGACTCGACTCTCTAATATTCAATTAAAATACTTTTAAGAGGTAAAAAAAAAGATTCCTTAAATTGTATCAGACAGATCATTGATATATTATGCATACGAAAAAATCTAACATTACTTAAAATGGAAAATCGACAGTTTTAACTGAAATTATCTGATCTAGATAAATATCTAGATAAATATCTTCAATAAATATTGATGATGGTGTCGACTATCTCATTTATATATTAACTGAGAAAATGTAAAATTGATTTCTCGATCTTTACGAAATATTATTTTAATTATATCCCATTACCAAGTTTCACAGAATAAACCGGTTGTAGACGAGACAAACATTTGATACAATTTGATAGAAATTAAAAACGGAAGATCTCTTGGCGTATAAATTACTCGTAGCTCAAGTTTCGAACAACAGTCAGACGTTTAATAATTTTATACTACACTAGCTGTTCCCCGCGACTTAGTCCGTGCGGAATTTATTACCATTTGATTTCATGGGTTTTAAGTTTTGAGCGAAAATGTAATTATTTTTCTAAAATAAAAGTAACTTAAGTTACTCCTCATAACATCAACTATATATCTACCAGTGAAAGTCCCTTCAAAATCGGTCAAGCCATTTCGGAGATTAGCCGGAACAAGAGATAGACAGACAAAAATTTAAAAATTGTTTTTTTGTCGTAAGCAGCATATTGTATTGTCTTTACATAATATGTATTTAGTCAAAAGTTGTTAATTTTAGATAACAAACAAACACTTCACATCGCGCTCAACTTGTTGCTGTTATACCACTAAACCGCTTATCGCGTAATGGCGAAGTAAGTGAATCCACTACCATATCATCCCGCGGGTGTAGTGAGTGACGACAGACAAAACTCAAACAGGAGAAAGGCAAAATTTAGTTTGTCTTTCCAACCGTAGCAACTATGGCAAAACGGAGGGAGTTTTGGTTGTCATGTGATGATGCAATTTATGGACGAGGCCATAAAGTGATGTTCAGCAGGGGACTTTTGAATACGCTGTAATGATAATTATTATGATGATGAAACCGCCAAGATAATGTCAACATGAGCTCTATAAAAGCTTGGCCCGACTCTGTTTTCGTGGTAGAGCTATGTCGCAGCTATATTATGCCTGTAGCACGAATGGGCCGACACAATCGGGGTAGGACCACGCTCTCACATAATACCAGCGTAAGTTTCAGCCTAATCTATTTTGTATAGGGAATGTAGAGAACCGGAGACCCTTTTTACTTATTAAGTGGCGAAGCTTGCGAAGTCACTTATTGATTTCACGATGTCTGTCCGTCTGTCCGTCCGTCTGTCCCATGATTATCTCGAGAACGGTTTCGAATTTTCAAATTTTGTTTTCAGCAATCGATTACTGATCACCCAGGCATCTGAACCTCCTATTTTGAATTTTTTTTCCCGTTAGAAACCGCTACAAAGCTGATTGCTTCACCACTTTGCTATGCTGTTAGCTTGCTAGGTTTATTCTATATAAAAAGTTGCTGGCGTAAGCTAAGGGGGTTATATTGACACGAATAATCATTTTTAAAATTTTTGTGTGTATGTCCGGGCTAATCTTCTGATTGACTGAACGTATTGTAATGAAACGTCACGAACAGAAAGAGAGTAGTACCAGGAGTGATGTAGGCTATATTTTATTCGTAAAACTTATATTTTCCTTTCAAAAAACGGAAAACTAATAAAAAAACGTATTTGATTATCTTAAATCTAAATAACGTCACATTAATAGATTCTACCCAGGTGAAGCCAGGGCGGATTGCTAGTATTATAATATCTGCTTGCAGCTGTGTCGTGTAACGACTTTTAATGAAATTTTCTTCTTCTTCCTGTCCTTATCCCAATTTATTTGGCATCGGCATTGTGTGTCTTCCACTTTCATTCTTCTCTATTAGCAGTCATCTCTTCATTCATTCCTTTGTTAAGTATATCATCCCTAATACAGTCTTTTCTTAGACCTCTTATAGAATACTTATTGAAAGTCATTTATTTACCATTGGTTCGGAATAAAACCTCAGTCCTGGGAAGAACCAACAAGAAATCCAGCGGAACTTTTTTTAAACATTAATTTACAATGTAATAAGTTGTACAAAAATATTAAGTACGAATACATTTAGAAACAGGACGGTAGCCGATCACCTCACTCTCAGCGGTTTTTATCAATCATGTACCCTTTAGTAGTAGGTATAATAACTGTTATTAAACAATTTTCTCACTTAATAAATTTTTTTAAACTATTTGATAGATAAGTCCTGCATATTTACGGCTCGCGAGGGCTGAGGTCAAAAACTTTATCCCCATCCCCTGATTATATCCACTGACAAGAGATATAATTATCTTGTCCTTATGCCAAAACACGGCAACGGAGAGATGTATATCCCCGTTTGAGATAACGAGTAGACATATATCCCCCGTCCGTAGCACCGGGCCAAATAAAAGATAAAAAATTGTGCTTTTTGACATTTGAAAGAGACTATTTTATCCTAGTTCATTGGACGTGGGTTTATGTTTATATTCATACAAAAAAATAGATCTAAGTCTATCTCCCAATTTATCTACTGTGGATATTATATCCACCGGTATGCCCATGCTCGAAGGGTGGATAAAACTAAGCGAGGGGATAAAAATTTTCTCTTTCTCCGGGGATAAAATTGTCTCCTGCCCATGCTAGCCCTGCTGGGACATTGTTGTAAATGTATACATTGCGCCATGAAGGAATTAGAATTATGTCCATCCACTTAGCCAACATTCTTCTTGTTCCATTGTTTATTTCTCTTCTCACAATATGCGCATACCGCGCTAGCCTAACATTTGTCAACTTTTACGTAATTAGGAAATAATATATTTCTGGTAACATATTTAGTGGTGGCTGAGTATTCTTCACCCCGGTTCGACCCGTGGGTCGGTCAGATATTACTCGGAGGCCTAAACGGCCAGTCGTCAATAATACTTTTTGTTTTTTTTTAACTTTTAATTTTAGTAAGAACTTTCTGCGAGACATGTGTTTCAATTTTATTTGTAATTGATTTTAAAAAAAAGAGGAGTTTCTAAATTCGACTGTATTTGTTTGTGTGTTACCTTAAGACTTTGTTCTAGGTGAACTGATTTTGATGATTCTTTTTTTTATTTGAAAGCTGGTGCTTCTCATTTGTAGTCCCATAATTTGGTCAAGTAGTGGTAGATCTGACCAGTAGCTTTTTATAGGATAGGGTGACAAACGAGCACACAGTCCACCTGATGGTAAATGGTTACTGTGGCCTATAGGCATCTACATTTGTTCAATTAGGGAACATGAATAAAATAGGCGACTCACACGATAGGCAAATTGTATATTTAAAAGGAATAAAAAATACAAAATATTTGGTGGCGATCGGGTCGCGAGCTAGCGGCGAGTGCCGGTCTTAGGCGCGGTGGTGAGAAACCCCCACGCACTTCACATACTCCCCGCAAACACCGTCGGTGCTGTCGTAACGGCGCCGACAACATTTATCCTCAATAAAGAATCAATATGCAGATGCGTCGTCTCCCGTGAGGACTAACATGGAATGCCTTTTATCCAGTAAAATGGGTCTCCGGTTCTTTACACTCACCATACGAAACACAGCAGTGTCTAGCTGCCATTCTACGCTGGTATTCTGTGAGAACGTGGTCCTTCCCCGGTCGAACCGACCCATTCGTGCTACAACTATACTACTAATATAGCTGCATCATAGCTCTACCACGTCTAAAATTTGAGTTATCCTTAATAATGCGTATTTAATTGACTTCGAATACATTGATGATGATCTCATTTTATTTGTATTGAAGTCGGTTGTACAATTTTTTTTTAAATTTACCATTTGTTTACTTCCAAACAGTATATCGTCACATATTAAAATTACAGTTAATAGGTTAGTCGGGTTTGTAAATATACATCAAGTAATGTTTCAAGGCTTTCACCTTCATTTAAGTTTATCAGCTATGTCTATCAAACGTATTCGTAGCACGATATTAAAAAAAAAAAACAAATATAAGGGGAACCAATATGAATCGATCAGTATAGAGCTGCTGTTACAAATCTACTTCTAATGCCTAATGTCGTTTGTAATGACTATACCCTTTGTTATATTATTGATTTGGTGATTGTTCTCTTACCCTTTTTTTATATATTTGGTAATATGTTTTACCTGCAATATATATTTAAAAGCTAATTAGGTCGCTTTGGCATACGTCGTCTGACCCACTTATATGAAAACGTAAAAACAGCCTTCAGAATGCAAGTCATCATTATTTAAAGAGGATTAAAAACGTTTCACCGGCTTAGTGTTAAACAGTAACAAATACAGACACACTACGTATTTGTAATGTTGACATTTTAAACTATCTAGAAATATTCATTTCTACAATTCCATTATACTATTCTATTTTTATTAATTCCCACCTTAAAATAATTATGTAAGGTTCCCACGTAAGTGTTCTTTATGTGTGGCACTTAGAACCTTGGTGCGTTCGCTGATAATAATTTTGTTGTGGATAGGTAACGTATTTATTTATTCTTAGAATAACATTATTGCATTTAACGATCTCAGACCAACAATTAAAGATTTCGCTACGTTACAAGTGACGCCGAAAAAAAAACACATACTCAGGCACTACATTTAAATTCATTTACAACCAACAACATTGTTTCAAGTGCGCACTTAAAGCCTTGAGGCATTCTCTACCAGTCAATCCAGGGAGTGGGGAGAAATTGATGTAGGTGTAGCAATAGCATGTTATATATTGATAGATTGTTTTATAATAAAATATGGGGAAATTTTGTTTCACATGACAACTATTTATTGCACGCAAACACACTTGCACCGCCGCCGTTGCAGTGCATCAGTTCTTTCTAAACGAAATTCTGTCCGTCTTTTTTATACGTCCATGGACTGAAAATCGAAACTATCTATTTTTCGACATAAGGATTTAAAATTTTCTTTTGTCAAAGGTCAACATGTTTTTAATCTACTACTGTTTCAAAACGAAGTTCCACTTTTCGGCAAAGAAACGGCAAAAGAAAATCCGCAGCCATCATCTTTTTTCTTGTATGATGGCGGACTTTACGAGAAGTCTTTAAAATGTTTTATTCCTCATGATTAAGATGATGTCCTTCACAGCCGAGCACATAGTAAAAAAAAGTAAACTTACAGCCTAAATATGTCCCACAGCTGGGCACAGGCCACTTCTGAGAGGGTTTTAGGGCAACGAAAAGTCCGCCGCGCTGTCCGAGTGTTGGCGGACTTACATGTCTTCGAATTACTACCGTGGGCTAAAAATAGTAAGACTTTTTAATTTAAATTTCGCGCGGAAATCCATTCGTCGAAATTCAATTGCACGTAGCCGCTTTTCGCAGTACAATTCACTTTCGCATTTACGAAATAACTAATTCCCGGATCGCCGGCACACGCTTTTATACTCCAAAAAGGAATATAGAACTTTCTAGGCCAATCCAGGTCATTCCACTCTTTCAGCCGAAAAGTACTAGAACGCACCCGATAACATAACGATAACAATATCCAAATGAGATAAGGCTTTATGAACGTTATGTATACATAAGATTGCTTCTTGCCTGCATTAATAGTCTCAGCGTTATCTATTTTTATTCCTACACATTTTAGAGGCCATCGATCCCTTAACGTCGGGAACATTCTCGTACAACGTATACGCTACTGGTTGTCGGTTGCTCGCTTACTGTGAAATATACGGCGGACCCATGACTTATCTATCCATCCATCCATTACAGCCTATAAAAGTCCACTGTTGAACATAGGCCTCCACCATAGATTGCCTCATAGGGTTATTTGCAATAGTTGTAATGTAACTGTTGATTTAATAATTTCACCTCTCAGTGGGTCATATGCTCCTGGTAGATTATCTTCTATACATCCATCCATTACAGCCTATAAAAGTCCACTGCTGAACATAGGCCTCCACCATAGATTGCCTCATAGGGTTATTTGCAATAGTTATAATGTAACTGTTTATTTAATAATTTCACCTCTCAGTGGGTCATGTGCTTCTGGTAGATTATCTTCTATACATCCATCCATTACAGCCTATAAAGTCCACTGCTGAACATAGACCTACCCCATAGATTGGCTCAAAGGTGGGATTTGCCATAGTTACTACGCTTGACCAAGGGTTGGCAGCCGCAGTTTTTATTACTTTAAGTTATTATCAAGTAGACGCTGTCCATGTTTCTGTTTCTGTTTCCCTGTGTTGCCTCATACGACACCCACGGGACGATATAGGGTATGTAGTGTATATTGTTACATCACCACTACACTGATTGATTACGTTAGAGCCACCCCGCCCGTATTAATTTGCAATAAATATAATTAAGTTTATAATGATAAGTCATACTCGTTAATGAATAAATTGCATCTTCTTTATATAATAAATATTTTTTTATTTTATAGCACATAACGGCTATTCCTGAATCTTTTTTTTTATAGAACAAGGGTGACAAACGAGCACACAGTCCACCTGATGGTAAGTGGTTGCTTGAGACCCATAGACATCTACATCCATCTTCGTTTGCGAATTAAAATGCAGATGCGTTGTCAGCCGTGAGGACTAAGATGGAGTGCCTCTTTTTCAGTAAAAAGGGTCTCCGGTTCTCCTCTACACTCACCATACGAAACGCAGCAGCATTAAGCCGCTACTTTACGCTGGTGTTCTGTGAGAGCGTGGCCCTTCCCCGGTCGAGCCGACCCATTCGTGCTACAACTATACTATTAATATAGTTGCAGCATGGCTCTACCACGTATAAAATACGTATTTTATGAACACCTGTATACATAATGCCTCATTACGTTTGTTTACACGACGATAGAAGTGTCCGACGCAGTATTAGAGTCGCATCGGACAATATATCTGGACCAATAAATCAATATTTTGTGTGTTGTACAAGTTCCAACCCCAGTTAAGTTATTAATATAACTTAACTGGGGTTGGAACCCAATCCGCAACTCAACATTTTCGTTCTAAAATAATACGTACAAACGAACACACAGTCCACCTGATAGTAATTGAATTCTGGGGCATATAGACTACATCTACAAACTATTCTCAATTAAGAATCAAAATGCAGATGCGTTGTCACCCCTGAGGACTAAGACTAAGATGGAATGCCTCGTTTCCAGTAAAAAGGTTCTCCGGTTCTCTACACTCACCATACGAAACACAGCATTGTTAAACTGCTATTTTACGCTGGTATTCTGTGAGAGCGTAGTTCTTCCCCAGTCGAGCCGACCCATTCGTGCTACAACCATAATATAGCTTGCGTGGCCCTACCACGTATAATAGTCCGTAGTACTTTGAACGTCGACTCACTTGTGCACGTACATGCGTCAGTTAGAGATCGATAATTCATTGTAATGGCGACAGGGCGTCTGGTACTACTACTGCATTTCGTTCATGTTTTTCACTAGCACGCTCTTATAACTTTGACCTATATGTATGTGAAATATTGCAGGCGTATTCGGGACTAACTAGCATGACAATACAATAATTTCTTGACTATTGACACAGAATACATAATAGTACTACGTACTATTGACCTAGTATTAGAAATATATATATTTTTTTAAACGAAGTTCTTTATCGCATGGTACAAATTTGGCGGATGGGAGCTAGGCGAGAAAAAGTGTAAGAATTTTCCGTCACGATCCCTTCTGACGTAGTGTAGACAGCCTTCGCGGCTATAAGGAAGCGAGATGGAATAATATCGCACTTTTTCTTATCTTGCCATGAAAGAAATATTATTTTACTTTAAATGTCCCTTCATTTTAATAGACGCAAGTTCTCTTTTCTTTTAAAAAACGTTACCTCCACACTAGGATTTTCTCCTGTATCGTGGAGGCAGTTTACAAACACAAATTGAACAAGGACAAACATCCAGACCCGGAGCAATTATTTGTAGGCCATACAAATACTTGTTCCGTGCGGTATTCAAACCCGCGGCCCCCAGCGCGGCAACTCATTGCTAAGCCACTGCGCCACGGAGCCGTCAAAGTGATTCATTTATTTGTATTTGTTAATCCATAATATAATACGTTTATCAATATATATACTTCGTGTTCCACGACATTCACGCATGTTTTTTATTCAATTTAGATTATAAATAACACTTATTGAAGTCACTTTTATGTTTAATTTACCACTGACTCGGAAAACACCGCTGACCTGAGAAGAACCAGCAAGAAACTCAGCGGGAGTTTTTTTTTTTTTGAAATAAGTACAGTATATGTTACACAATAATTAACTTTCATCACTGTTTATGATTAATGCGTGTTGTTTAAGTTCTTTTAAACTCTTGTATATTACACTACCAACAAAATTTCAAACATTAAATAATTTAAAATTAAAAATTTTCTACAGCCGACTCCAATCAATATAAGCGACTTCAATATAAGTTATTTAAGAATAACTCAAGAACCATTGGTCTGACCTTGCTCAAATTCATATGGGACCACACGAGAACTATCAGCTTTCATATAAAAAAAGAATCATCGAAATCGGTTCCCCCAGTACAAAGTTATGAGGTACACATAAAAAAAAAAACAAAAAAAACATACACTCGAATTGAGTACCGTCTCCTTTTTGGAAGTCGGCAGATTACATAATATGCGGCTTAGCTGTGTTGTTCTGTTATAGCGTACGATTTTAATCACAGGTGGCCGAAGTTTCGGCATGCGTTATAGAAAATAATCTTACCAAAACTTGTCACTTGTTTGTCTGCGATGAACTCCTAAACTACTGAACTGATTTCAATGAAATTTTGCACACTATGTGCAGTTTGGTCCAACTTAAGAGATAGGATAGTTTTTATCCCGATAAGTGATCCTCAATTTTTTTATTGCTAATCTCAGGAGTTTTTAGGAAAGCAAATGGTCGTCATAAAGGGCAGAACAACGTCTGCCTGGTCAGCTAGTATATATATATATATATATATATATATATATATATATTGTCCTGAACCAGGAGGCGAGGAGTGGTTCAAATTGAAGCATTTCAAGCTCGGTGCGGTTAACAGGAATATTAGTAGTGTTGAAATACTGATTTCTTGCGTTATATGGAATTAAATTCATTTATACGGATATATAGTTAAAGTTACAGCCTATATACGCCCCACTGCTGGGCTCAGGCCACCTCACATTTCTGAGATGGTTTTAGGGCAAGGAAATATCCGCCGCGTTGCGCCAATGCGTGTTGGCGAACTTCGTCTTCGAAATATTTTTTTTCTTATTTCTCAGACATGCAGGTTTCCTCACGATCTTTTCCTTCGCCGCCGAGCACGTGGTAAATCGGCTCTTAAAGTTGCAATTAACAAATTAATTGGTGCCAGCGGGGATCGAACCCGGGTTGCCCGCGTACTGTGAAATTTACAGAAGGATGACAATAGTTTATGTTATAGTTGTAGCACGAATGGGTCGGCTCGACCGGGGAAAGAACACGCTTTCACGGAATACTAGCGTAAAATAGCGGCTTAATGCTGTTGTGTTTCGTATGGTGAGT
This sequence comes from Parnassius glacialis, assembly GCA_033319125.1. NCBI lineage: Eukaryota > Metazoa > Arthropoda > Insecta > Lepidoptera > Papilionidae > Parnassius > Parnassius glacialis. The sequence continues at coordinate 39,217,085 of JAVANC010000018.1, forward strand.
GTAGAGAACAGGACGGTGACCCTTTTTACTGGATACGAGGCAATCCATCTTAGTCCTTAGGGGTGATAACGCATCTGCATTTTGATTCTTAATCGTGTATAAATGTAGATATCTATGGACTACAGTACCCACATATCATCAGGTGAATTATGGGCTCGTTTGTCACCCTTATTCTATAAAAAAAGACAAACGCGCACACATTTCCCCTGATGGTAAGTGGATGCTTTAGCACATAAACATCCTCGATTTAGTTAGAAGCAAAATGTTGTCACCCCTTGGACGTGATGTCGAGGCGTTCCAGTATATTAATGCTGCTGTTGCTGTATGTCGTATGGAAGTGAGTGTAGAAAACCGAAAATAATTTTTATTCTGGATAAGAGGCATTCCATTTTATGTCCTCATTGGTACCATCGCATCTAAAAATAGATGTACAGTTAGGGTTGGCATCTCCTAAAATGAAAAAGCCGGACTCGGCGCTCTAAAAAAGCCGGACTTTTGGCCCTAAAACCCGGACAGTAATTTTTACTGTCCGGGTTTTAGTTTATTAAACATACCTTTCTGACGCCATGCAGCCAAAAAACTCACCAACTCCTACCCCCCGAGAAAAAAAAAACTAAAATACTCCGTTACATACGTTAATTGTTTATTAATCAATCACAGCACAGTTTCAAGTGTAAACGTTACCTATTTATTTATTCTGCAAGCTATGCGTGCAATGCGTTACACTAACAAAAATCCTAACAAAAGCCGGACAGGCCGGACACATAAAAATTGGGACGGACACAACCCGAAAAAGCCAAACATGTCCGGCTAAAGCCGGACAGATGGCAACCCTACGTGCAGTAGATGTTTATGAGCCACAGCAATCATTTATTATGTGCTTATTTGTCGCTCATAATTAATAAAAAAATACAAAATTATGACATAGGTTCTGCTAGAGTTCCGTAAATAAATTACAGAATCTCCATAAAACCGATTATATGTAGTATTGTTTATTGAAATTATATTTTATTTTCCAACATCGAAAGCCCATTTTCCAGCGGCAACGTGAAAACGTTCCATTTCTAGATACGGTTTGTAGAATAGTCTGGAAGCCTCGGGAACAAACGAAACTTACGAACTGTAAAAACGTCTAGGCCCTATTATTGTTTCACCCAGACCTTTAAGTTTTAAGGCGACGTTATTTTTCGAATATATAACAATAAACATACAATATTTGTCAAATTCAAATGTAAGAAAGCATTGCAAAATTTATTTTTCATGTGTTAAAACCTTAGTGTAAAGTTTTCCTCTTTGCAAGCAATTTATTTTTCTACTGACGACGAGATAGAGCTCGTTTTACGGAGAAATCATAAACGAAAACTCTATGCGCATGTGTAGCAGGCACTAAGTAATCGTTATAAGGGACTCTCATCTTTAAAGTTTTAACATTACAGTGTAGAATGCCATGACGTTGCAAAATTGCACCTTCTTGGCGCATCTATTTCGCTCCGGATGGTATCAAACTACAACAAACCGTCATTGTATTTTGGAATCCAAACGTTAAAGACTTGTTGTGATAGTAATTGTTGATTTTTCCAATCTTAATAGTGATTTTTAATCTGTGCACTTCTGGGTGTAATTTCTATTTAAGTGCTCTCTATTAATTTTCTCTTTGTTTATCATTGTATTCATAATCATATTGTATTATTCTGTGATACTTATCACAAGCTGCGACTTATTTTTTTTATTTACATTTCACTTTTTACATTCTCATTCTACGTCGTGTGTTACAAACATAGTAATTAACAGTTGTTTTATTGTGAATAACGTAACGTACTTTCAATTACACAAATCAGTGTTTGAATATTTCGAGAATATTCTCAAATCGTGTCGAAGCGTATACAATATCGGGTGGTCCAATCCAGCTTTGCCTCAAAATGGCCGATACAAAAGGTGTTTTTTTTATGAATATGTGTAATAATATAGTAGATACTCGTCGCGCATTTTTAAAAGAATACATAATTATATTTATGAATGGGTGCGAGATGTGTGCAATTACCAGCGTGTGTCTGTATATGCTATGCTTGTGGTGCGTGCTGCGTGTTAGTGAGAGAGTATGTACTTGTGTGTGGAAGTTATGACTCCTTAGGCGTAACGTGTAAACTGTAAAATGTAAATACACACCACATTACACAAGTTGCACTGCTCACGCAATTACATAGTTCTTGTTGAGTCCGATTCGCCTCTGCTTTTGTAATGTACTGTTTACTAAGAAGTCTCAATAGAAAGGGTCATTATATACATATACATATAGGACATGATATACGATCAACACTAGTGACAGCTTTCTAAAAATATGCTCGAATCCTATATTATTTAAGTAACTTTTCATACTATATTACGATACGATTTATTAAATACGAAGTTCATTTATAATATTTTTATATGTATGTGTTCGGCCACTTAAACGACTTTATATTAAAATTAAATCACTGAGCCGTTCGTCTAAATACGTATTATGTTTGATAAATGGTTCCATTTTTGCTCCGTAAAACTGGTTGTAAGAGAAAACTATTTTTTTTTATTATAGATACCAGAAAAAAACTAGAAATAAATATAGAAAACAGTTGTCACCACTGTAAATTGAATTGTGACTCTTTTGTGCAAATTATACCCTAAATAAAAAAAAAATATTTGTCAAACATGTAAGTTTTCGTATAAAAGATTTAACTGAAATTAAAAGTTATCTTGCTGTATAAATAGCTCGAAATAAAATTGATAGTAAAAATAGACAAGAATCCCCACTTCATAGAGTTGCTGCGGTGTTACCCAAGTTGACTCTACTTTCGATAACACTACTAGAAAAATTCTACTTTATACTTTGTCATTTTCACCAACTACGGTGAACCCCATATGTTAAAATCCATCAAGCCGTTTAGGTTAAAGAGTATGCCAAAGATATATAATAGACATATATACATACACTCGAAAAACATTGCCCCCCCCCCTCCCCTTTAAAGCAGCCAGATTAAATTAAATAGTAATGACGTCTCAATTTTAAGTCACGATACATTAGATTTCAACCATTTTCATAGTTTTCTATTACTGTTAACAAATATAGAATGCCAACTTGATTACAGGAGACCTATGTTTACAAGTAGACTTTTGATAGGCTGTATAAATGAATGAACAAACTAATCTAACCCAGCTAAACAGAAATAATAGAGTAAGTTGTTAATATTGATAATAATCTAGAAGTAGATAACAGTTTGAGACTCTTTAGTAAATTACAATGCATGTTATATGTTGTTAGCTAAGCTAATTGTATGCCCTTACTTAGACTAAGTAAGTAACGTAAATTTGTGAACAGATCAATCAGCGCAAGGCGGGTATCCTCAAGGGGGATACCCACAAGGAGGTTATCCACAAGGCGGCTACCCACAAGGCGGCTACCCACAAGGAGGCTACCCACCGGGAGCATACCCACAGGCTGGCTACCCTCAAGCAGGATATCCAGCACCACAGCCTGGCGTCCAACCTGGTTATGGAGCAGGATTTGGCGAAGTATATTCTATGTTTTTATATATATAACATAACATTATCATCAATCCATCCATCCATTACACCCTATAAATGTCCACTGCTGAACAAAGGCTGCTCTCATAGATTGCTTCATAGGGAGAATTTTTCATATTTGCCATGCTTGGCATGCAGGTTAGAAATTGCAGTTTGTTATAATTTTAGTATATTATAGTATAGTGTATAATTAGCAGCTCTCTGTATAGTAGTGTGGAGAGATGGTGCAGGAAATATGACTTAACCGTTAACCCAAATAAAACTGTTCTAGCAATGTTCACACAAAAACAAATGCTTAATGTGGCTGTTTTTTGATTCCTAATCATTGTTAGATATAGGCAATTATAAACCACAGCATCGACTTAACTTCTGATGTACTGTGTGCTCATTTGTCACCCTCAATTATACTACATCAATAACAATTCCACATGCAGTAATCTAGTCTAGTTTGTAACTTCATTTAAAGGGTTAAATAAATTATGGTTTATAATAATATATAGTAATACATTTTGACACTTCAAATAATCTATAGAGTCTAGATTGTATGTCACTTATAAAAACTGGTGTAGATCTTAACTGATAAATTGTTGTTATAAATTCATTATTTGTTAAAATTATTGATTTGAGTTAAAGAAATAACATTAATGTGTATCATGATACCAAGTTTCCTTGCGGTATTTAATTGTAAATCAATTATTATATTACATTTTTATGACGAATATAGACTAAGATGGAAAACTTGTTCATATAATTAAACCCTAGCCTTGCAAACTAAATAATACCACCAGTTCCGAACCAGTGCAGGAGGTGCGCGTACGAGCATAGTCCAGAGAGGGCTATGCTCGTAATTTCCCTGCGTGAAAGACTTCACAATGAAGATATTCGCAATAAAACTATAGTAACAGAGACAGCCAAATGACTTAGTAAACTAGCTGCAGTGAGCCAGCCATATGCATTAAAGAACCTGCAACCGATGGGGAAGGTTCCCGAGTGGCGGTCTCATACCGGTAAGCGAATTGTAGGGCGCTCTCCCCCGCTCCCACTAAATAAAGTAACAACCTGGTAAGACATGTGCAGAAAATTAATGGATGCAGGTTGGTCAGGAACGAGTTATGTGGCATTCCTTGGGGGAGGCCTCAGTTCAGCTGTGAACAATGGTAATACTGTATCAGAGTATGTACAGGATGGTGTGCTGTATAAAAGTCTTATTAGTAGACTATTGACTTTCTAAATAAGTTAATACTAATTCCGACTACAGCTGTACACAAAGATGCTTGATGATTACAGGAATGCGTTATTTTGATGATTTTTGAGATGATAAATTTTTACCAATCAAATTTTTATTTACAGCCGGCTGGTTATCCGGCTCCAGGCCCAGGCTCCCTGGGTGAGGATGCGGACGTCAAGGGGTTTGACTTCACAGAGCAGAGCATACGGAAGGCATTTGTACGAAAGGTGAGTCTGGAGGCTATCGCTCAATCTATTGATATATAGTCAATGTATTTGCTGACTGAGTAACATGTTCAAACCCCACCCGGACTAGAGCCAACATTTGTGCAAATTAACAAATGATTGGGTATAGATGTACTGTGCAAAAGGGTGTAGCCAGATAAATATAGTCTGTCTGGACCCAGTTGAAATATTATCAATAACTGTATTATATTTTAGATAGACCTATGAGGAGTTTATTAGTATACTTGTTTTGGGCCAAAACAAAGTAGTTATAGAGATAATATAAAAGTTTTCAAAATGACGATTTAATGGAAAACATTTTTTTTATTTTATCTATATGACCCTTTGGTATTCTGATTATGTCACAATAATTCTGCCAATGTCTGGTCTTTGGTCTGTCACACCTTGTCTTGATGCTTTTCGGTGGAAAAGGAGTTAGCGGTTATTAGGTGAAAATGTGGATAAAAACAAAGCAACTAAATACTTGAATTGTGGACCACACAATATAGAGCAAACATCTAGTTATAGGAGGGGAGGGGATTAGCCTGGGCATGGAATAGAGAATTAGGTTAAGCTAAATTTAGTACACAATAATTAAAGTTTAATATTATACATTTGAATATATTTTGAGATCATATTGACATACATGGAATCGGGGATAGTTAAGAGGGAATTGATATTCACTGGTCGAGGGATTGTTTTGGGAATAATGTCATATAAAGAAATTGGGTGATTTTGACAATTGAAGAAAATGTGGTCTGGGATACCTTCATCTAGACCACATTAACAGAGGGAATGATCTTTGATTCTAATTTTAGCTAGAAATACAGGAGTGCAGACATGCTCGAGCCTTAGACGGCAGATTGTAGATGTGATTTGTTTGTTCAAAAAGCTAAATTTAAAAAACCAAGGTTTTGAAGGAATTTGGGGTTGGATTTTACCAAAGTAGCAACCTTTTATATGTCTGGATATGCTCCATTCTCTGTCCCAAGAATTCTTTAATTCAATTTGAGCTAATGACATTAGATCATGACATTCATTAAATGAGAAGGACAGCCAGTATCTGCAGCTCCTTTGGCCCAGGAGTCAGCCTGTTCATTTCCTTCTATACCACAATGACTAGGAATCCACACAATCTCTACATCAAGCCCACTCTTATTACAATTTAGTATGAGTTCTTTAATTTTCAGTATCAATGGGGAGATGGATTTCATTTTAAATATATTGCTCTGTAACGACATTAGGCAGCTTTTTGAATCAGTAAATATAACTGACTTAGGAATTTTATGGGAAAGAATATAGGATATAGCCTCATATATGGCTACAGCTTCTCCAGTAAAAACAGAAGCCTGAGGAGGACATCTATAATTAAGGACAATTTTATAATTGGGGATGCAGACTGCAGAACCGACACATTTGAATGAGGACCATAACTTCAGTACTACATGTTTAAAATATTTTCAGATATAATAAAGAAATTATAGAAAGAAATGTTGATTTGACGGCTTTTTAGCGCAGTGGCTTGGCAATGAGTTGCAGCACTAAGAACTACAAATAGTTGTTTCGGGTCTGGATGTTTGTTACCCTTGTGAGTTATATATGTAAACTGCTCCCACAATACAGGAGAAATCCTAATGTTGACGTAACATTATTATAAATATTAAAAATTTGTCCTTTTCTTTCTTACATAAATAATATTTAACTTTACCTTAATTTCAGGTCTACTCTATCCTTATGGCTCAGCTAGTGGTGACTCTGGGTTTCATTACTCTTCTCACATACCATCAGCCCACGCAGCTTTGGGTGCGTAGGAACCCTTATTTGTTGTGAGTATTATTTTATTTATTCTGCCTTTTCATCATCAGCTCGTAAAAATCCACTGCTAGACTTTGGTATCCGGTTGTACGATAATTTTTGCTTAATCGTCACTCTTGGCAGGCAGAATGACGATTGCAGTAACAGACGTCTAATAGTGTTTTTTTTAATGGATAAGGGTGACAAGCGAGCACACAGTCCACCTGATGGTGGCCACGACCACGACGACAATGACGTTACAAAATGGCGCCAGTTTTACGCTAGGAATGTAACTTAAACACTGCAAAAATAATTAATTTACAAATAATGTTTTTTCTCAAAAAGTACGTGTTTCCGCATATTGAAACTGTGTGTATGCTTATAAAAATGTAACCTTTCTGTAAAAATACGTATCAACACCAAACTCGATGGAACGTAATGGAAAGTCGTACCTAGAATGCCTCTTTTCCAGTAAAAAGGGTCTTCAGTTCTCTACACTCACCATAAGAAACAAAGCAGTGTCAAGCTGCTATTTTACGCCTTTTAACTGGAAACAAAGCATTCCATCTTAGTCTTCACGAGTGACAACGCATCTGCATTTTGATCCTTTATTGAGGATAGTAGTACATTTTTTTTTTTATAGGAAAAGGGTGACAAACGAGCACACAGTCCACCTGATGGTAAGTGGTTGCTGCGGCCCATAGACATCTACATCTATCTTTTATTACAAATCAAAATGTAGATGCGTTGTCACCCGGGAGGACTAAGATGGAATGCCTCATTTCCAGTAAAAAGGGCCTCCGGCCACCTGCACTCACCAAGCGAAACGCAGAGGTAAACCTCTACTTCACGTTGGTTTTCTGTGAGGTCGTGGTACCACCCCGGTTCGAGCCGGCCAATCCGTGCGACAGCAAAAGCTGCCGCGTGGCTCTACCCACTGATGTCTATGAATCACAGCAACCATTTACCATCACTTGGACTGAGTGGTAGTTTGTCACCCTATCCTATAAAAAAAAACTACAGGCAGTAGCGTTAAATGCTATAAAATGCGTCACCTGTATTTGTAACTGACTCAATCAAGAATAGAAACTACGCGTAGGTATCGGATCGGTACACTATCTGATTGGAGAGATTCAATGAAATATGTCTATGTGTTTATATGAAAACTATATAAGAATAGCCATGTAATACCCACATAGGTAATAAAAACCGACTAGAATATAGCCCTTTTATTCCGAACTACATGCAGTTTAACATTTTTGATTTTATGAAATTTTATTTCTTATAGTATATACCTCGCAATTCGGTGTACCTCTTGGTATAGGCCTCCTCCAGATCTCTCCATTGAGCTCGGTCTTCTGCAACTCAGGTCCAGTATGGTCCTAGGGTTAGGCGGATATCGTCACTCCATCTTGTTTTCGGACGCCCCGCTCTTCTGATATGTCCCCTCTTGGATACCATAAGGTTACTTGTTTGCTCCATTTATTTATTTCGCAACGTAACATATGTCCTGTCCAGCTCCATTTGAGATTGTCTATACGAGTTATTATATCTGTTACTTTTGTCTTCCTTCTTATTTCCACATTTCTGATTCTGTCACTAAGCCTGATATTCCCAACATGCATCTTTCCATTGCTCTTTCTGATTTAGCAAGTTTTTCTCTATGTTTGTCCGTTAATGTCCATGTCTCGCAGCCGTATGCATGCATGGGAGAATACAAGTGTTGAAAGTATTTCTCTTGATATGTATGCCTAGATCTCTGTTCTTCATTATTGCTTTCAAGGACCAGTATTTCCTCAATTCGCAGGCTATTTATTCTTTTGTTTATTTCCTTGGACATGGAGTCTTCAGCAGATATAATTTGTCCTTGGTAAACATATTCTTTCACATGATCGAACTTAGTTCCGTAGACCTCTATATTGCTTTCTGTTGAGTTAGTCATTACTTACTTTTGTTTTATTGCATTAATTTCTAAACCTACTTCTCTGCTTTTTTCTGCTATGTCTTTTACCATGTGTTCTAGTTTCTTAGCATCTTCTAACAGGACAATATCATTAACAAATCTCAAATGATTGTGGCGGCTTCCATTGATTATAATACCGTAATTATCCCAGTCTAATCTTCTAAATGTGTGTTCCAGACATAGATGTTCCAGCACACCATTAAAAGCTTTGAAAATAATGGGTCTCCTTGTCCCACGCCTCTGTTTATTAGAAAGTAGTCTCCTCTAACTCTAATTTAATACTGCTTTCGCTTTTTTGTAGGCGGACTTGATTAGTTCTATATAGACATCGTCCACTCCTTGTTCTTTTAGACTCAGCCAGATAAATTTTTGTTTTAGGCTGTCAAATGCTTTGGAGTAGTCTATAAAGCAGACATACAATGTCTTCTGACTTTTGATTTTTGATTTTTCCAAGACTTGTTTGAGTGTGTGGATGTGGTCTATAGTACTGTAGTTCTTTCTAAATCCTGCCTGTTCATTCAGTTGGTTTTCTTCTAAGACCCTTGTTATTATTGCTAGAATTACTTTTGTGAATACTTTGTACTCATTTGGTATTAGGTTAATTGGTCTATAGTTGTCATCTTTATTCCCTTTCTTATGTAGGAGAATGATATATGATCCATTCCATTGTTTCGGGATGGTGCCTGTTGTTATAATATCATTGAATAACTTGGTTAGGATTGGGCTTATTTTTTCTTCGGTGCCTCTGATTAGCTCATTTGTTATATTGTCAGGTCCTGTAGCTTTTTCTAGCTTCTGTGACATGATGGCTTTCTGTACTTCCTGCAAGAGTATTGAGGGGACTTTTATATAACGCATATTAGGATTGTTATTGGCTTTATTTTCTCGATCGGTGTTTTTGATCGTGTAAAGAGTTCGATAGTAGTCTGTGGCAAGGAAAAAAAAACGACTACTGAAATAAAACCTATTGCCTATATAGTAGAGCCACGTTCTCTAGCCATTTTATGGTTGTAACAGAATGGATCGGCTCGACCTGGATAAGATTCCATACTCTCACAGAATAACAGCAAAATAATGCTGTGTTATCTATAGACTTCAAAAAGGAGACGGTACTCAATTTGACTGTATGTTTTTTTTATGTGTGTTACCTCATAACTTTTTACTGGTGACTAATTTCGATGATTCTTTTTTTATTTGAAAGTTGGTGCTTCTCATGTGGTCCTGTATAAATTAGATCCAGGTCTGACCGCTATTACGTTATTCTTAATAATTTATATTGAAGTCGGTTGTACAAAATTTTAATTTTAAATTATGTATGGTTATAGTGATCTCATGACCCTTTTTACTGGTGCAAAGGTATTCCATCTTAGTCCTTAGGGGTGACAAAGCATTTACATTTCGATTATCAATTGACAATAGATTTAGGTGTCTAAAGGCCCACAGCATCTACTTACCATTAACTGGGCTATGTGCTTGTTTGTCACCCTTATTCTATATAATAAAAAAATAAGTTCCAAGTATCCGACATTATCAATATGACACAAAGTCACGATGATAGCAATATAACAGTTTTGTCTTTGCCCATGTACAATAGTGGAATGGCGGATTTGAACTCACTGACTTCTTAGGTTTGCAATCCATTAAACATCCATAATCCATATCCATTAAACAACTTTTGCTGTTTATACTGACATTTATGTTTTTTTTTTCATTCCGAATACTGAATTAATATTGTTGACAGCTGGATAGCTTTTGCAGCGGTGCTAGTGTGTCTCATCGTCATGTCGTGTTGCGGCAACGTTCGTCGCCAGGCGCCCATGAACTTCGTCTTTCTCGGCATTTTCACCGTCGCTGAGAGTTTTCTGCTCGGTGTCACCAGCAGCATGTATGACAGCTCTGCGGTAAGGAATTTTTCACTTTACTAATTAACTGACAGTAGAGATTAAGGAGGAAATAGATTATTGAAGGACTTTATCGTTTTTTTTTAAATGTTTTTACCAATGTAAAAGTACATGTAGCTGACGTGAAGCACTGATGCTCCGAAACTTCAATCTGTGGAAATGTTCAGAATCACCCCGCCATTACATCAGATTTGATAGCTAACAAATCATAGCTAAAAGAACACCAATGAGGGCATCCACGACTTTTTCTGCCACCAGGGCGCCGCCACTTTCGAGTGAGGTAAAATATTTGACAGATTTCATAGCAGGGACGATAATTTCTTAGGAAAATGTAATCTTTAAGGTTTCTTTCTGTATTATTAGTTATATTTTATGTTAATTACATTAGAAATGAATAAACCAAACTATAAATATAACTAAAAGACGACTTTTTTAAAAAAAAAGAGTTATAATGTGCAAAAAATTAAAAATCAAACCACTGACATATTGTGTTATATATTAACCCTTTCGCTGTCCCGTGCACTATATATAGGTCATTGCTATTGTCTTACTATTGCGTCTGTAAACCGGACAGTGAAAGTGTTAATATAATACTCTAGACAATGATAAACTATTATTTAAAACTAATTTCTCAATTAAATGACACTGTGTAACAAAAAACTTTACCTCAGTCGCTAGTAGCGACATCTGGTGAGTGGAAGATTATTAGCCCTCATTCCTACCAAGGAATCTTTTATATTCATTTAATTATTCTTCATCATAATTATCATACAGCCTATCAAAGTCCACCGCTGTACATACATAGGCTTCACCTTTAATTGCTTCACAGGAAATCCCCTGTATGAGCCGGTTTTTTTCTATAGTTGGCAGACAGTTGGCAACTGCAGTTTTGTATTATTATGAGTTGTGATCAGAAAGTACGTCTTAATGCTGGGCACAAACCTCATTTATTAGCGGATTATAAAGCAATTCATTTATCAGAGAGATAGAAATATAAACCTTTTTATTCACTTTAGATTATAAATAATATTTATTTACATAATTGATGTTTAATTTATCACTGCTTTGGAAAATAGCTCTGTCTTGGAAAGAATCAGCAAAAAAACAAACAAAACAAAAGAAATTTATTTTTGTTTGTTCGTATTTTGAGCGCTGCCATACTCTTCATCAGATTGCGGTAAAACTTCAACTTATTCCATGCACTTGCGCAAAGGTTATAGGCATAGTACAAACAACGCGTATCGTATTGACAAATTTATTTGAAAGTTGTACATATATTATTCAATTTTAATGAATGTATTATCATTCGAATTAAACAATATAACTTCCAAATTTAAAACGATATTTCCACAATTATTTCTTCTGCGGTAGCAACACGCCTGGTACCAGCTAGTATATCATATTCATAAATATTCACCGTTTTAGACAGTATATTATGTGGTATTAGATTTAGAAAACGATGTTTGGCAGTCGAATTAATTAAGATATTTAATTTCAGATGCCGTGTAGTGGCGGTCAAGAATATCCACTACCCCATATCCTCCCGTGGGTGTCGTAAAAGGCGACAATGGGAAACAGGCGGGAGATGGGCAGCAGCATCTCCCTGATAATTGCCAAAGTTACAATAAAAAAAAAAAAAGTCAGTCAGCCAGTCCCCGGCGGCCCCGCTATTCCTGGCTACGGTGGCGACCATGGTAACGGCGGGGCAGGGGGTGCTAAGAATCTCCGGTGGAGGTTCGGTTGCCACCTTAGACGACTCGACCTGGCAACGTACAACGCACGCACCCTGAGGACTGACGAGAAGATCGTGGAGCTGGAAGAAGAGATGGACAAGTTGCGCTGGCATATTATAGGATTATCCGAAGTCCGAAGAGAGGGGGAGGACACGGTAATCCTCGAATCCGGCAACTTGCTCTATCACCGGGAGGGCGACCATCTGTCCCAAGGAGGTGTCGGATTCATCGTCCACAAGTCTCTCGTTAACAACGTTGTAAAGATTGAGAGTGTGTCGACGAGGGTTGCGTACCTTATACTCAGAATCACTAAACGGTATTCGCTGAAGGTCATACAGCTTTACGCACCAACCCGGCACATCCCGATGAGGAGGTGGAGGAAATGTATGAGGATATCTCTAGAGCCATGCATTCCTCCAAAACCCAATATACGGTGTTAATGGGAGACTTCAATGCAAAACTAGGCACAAAAGAGAACGGTGAGCTGAAAGTAGGGAAATTTGGAATAGGGCAACGGAACCCAAGGGGCCAGCAGCTGGCCGACTTCATGGAGAAAGAGGGACTCTTTATGATGAACTCTTTCTTCCAGAAGCGGCCCCACAGGAAGTGGACCTGGTCGAGCCCCGACGGTTCGACAAAAAATGAGATTGACTTCATTATGACGACCAGACGACAACTATTCAGTGATGTCTCAGTGATCGCGAGGGTGAAAACCGGCAGCGATCACCGAATGGTTAGAGGCACACTGAACCTAAATGTTAAGTTGGAGAGGTCTCGTCTGATGAAGTCAACGCTCCGTCCCCCTCGTGCTCTAATCCAAAGTCCCGAAACCTTTCAGCTCGAGTTACAAAATCGTTTTCAGTGCCTAGAAGACTGCAATGAAGTGGACGATATGAATGACAAGCTCGTGGAAACTGTCCATGCGGTCGGAGCTAAGTTCTGCAAGACCCGCCGCAGAAGAACACAAAAACTCTCCGATCACACTCTTAATCTCATGGCTGTTAGACGGGAGATGAGGCTACATTCTTCAACAGATTTGACAGCATACAGGCAACTGAACAACACATCTTCTCGTCAGACATACCTCAAAACCTTAAAACGAAATTGTACAACCAGTGCGTGTTGCCAGTGATGACTTACGGATCTGAGACTTGGTCCTTCACTGCTGGCCATATGAGGAAGCTCAAGGTCGCTCAGCGAGCTATGGAGAGGGCTATGCTCGGAGTTTCTCTGCGTGATAAACTTAGGAATGAGGTTATCCGCAGTAGAACCAGAGTAACCGACATAGCCCAACGGATTAGTAAGCTGAAGTGGCAGTGGGCCGGCCATATAGCTCGAAGAACCGACAACCGATGGGGAAGAAAGGTTCTCGAGTGGCAGCCTCGTACCGGTAGGCGAAGTGTAGGGCGTCCCCCCACGAGATGGAGTGACGACCTGGTAAGACATGCAGGAAGTCGATGGATGCAGGTGGCTCAGGACCGTGCTTTGTGGCATTCTTTGGGGGAGGCCTATGTTCAGCAGTGGACTTGTGAAGGGCTGTAATGATAATGATGAATGATTTAATTTCAGGTGATGATGGCAGTGGGAATAACGGCCGCCATTTGCCTGACCCTGACAATATTTGCGACGCAGACTAAGTACGACTTCACCGCAATGGGCGGGGCTTTGCTCTGCGCCACTGTTGTGCTGTTACTGTTTGGTGAGTAATGAAGATATTTTTCTTTTTACTTATTCACTTTGGATTAGCTGTTCCTTTTTTTTGCTATGTGCCATGAAATCTTGAGAGCCAAGAAAATAATTCTTTTTTTACTTATATTATAAAAAAATGTTTGCAGGCATAATAGCGATGTTCATACCAGGCAATAAAATAGTGACCCTAGTGTACGCTTCTTTGGGTGCTCTGCTCTTCTCCCTGTACCTTATCTATGACACTCAGCTAATGTTGGGCGGCAAGCACAAGTACAGCATTTCGCCTGAGGAGTATGTGTTCGCAGCTTTGAACCTGTACCTCGACATTATCAATATCTTCATCTATATCCTGACCATTATTGGAGCAAGCCGGGACTAAGCTAGAGCAGCTTGGGTATGTTATCTTTTTTCATAATTAAATCTAATTAATTTACTGTCATTAATATTATTATTTTTATATTTTTTTTTCTATAAAAAAAGAACACATAGTATATGGTGGTAGAGCCACGCTGCAGCTATATTACTTACTGGAATAACCCTTATTACTGGAAACGAGGCATTCCATCTTAGTCCTCAGGGGTGACGCATCTGCATTTTGATTCGTCATTGGGGATAGATGTAGATGTCTATGGGCCACAGCAACAAGTTGGATTTTAAACCCAGAAATTTCCATATGCACCAAATTTTCTCACGAGATTAACTCATTGATTACAGCCCTTAAAAAGTCCACTGCTGGATTGCCTCATAGACTACATATTTGGCATAGTTGTCATGCTTGGCACAGGCGGGTTAGCAACCGCAGTTATTTTTTATTGATATTGTGATTATTTTTTTTTTTTATAGGAAAAGGGTGACAAACGAGCACACAGTCCACCTGATGGTAAGTGGTTGCTGCGGCCCATAGACATCTACATCTATCCTCGTTTGCGAATCAAAATGCAGATGCGTTGTCACCCGTGAGGACTAAAATGGAATGCCTCATTCCCAGTAAAAAGGGCCTCCGGCCACCTGCACTCACCAAGCGAAACGCAGAGGTAAACCTTCTACTTCACGCTGGTTTTCTGTGAGGTCGTGGTACTACCCCGGTTCGAGCCGGCCCATCCGTGCGACAGCAAAAGCCGCGTGGCTCTACCACTGTTAATTATCTGATTATCAAGAAGATCCTGCTACCCATTTCATTTTAGTTTCCATTGGGGTACTAAATTCTTTGACTCCGCCACTTATGTGATAACATCTTCATCTACATCCTAATTACTGTAACTGATCAGACTTATGTGTTCATTTTATTTTTCTTTCAGGTTTACCGCAGCTAAATGTAAAGAGCGAGACTGACTGTCCAAGAGCACTACGCCAATTTTAGTTTATTTTATTTTCTTTATCCATCTTCACTTATGGACAGTCCGTGGCAAAGATATAGGTGTTTTCGTGTATTTATTTTGTTGATTAAAGCTGCTGTAAATGGATAATATTTATACAAAAATGTTAGACTTAATAAAAATAAACTAAGGATCTTATATCTTTGTGTTGTTAAAGACTAATTTTGTTAATATGCTTATCACATAATATATATTTACGAATAAAACCTCATTGTTGAATCATCCATCCAAAGTTTATTTACCTCTCGTGTGAGTATTTAATTTTTAAAGCCATTTTTATTTCTTTTTCACACATTTAAAGATAATTTTGAGAATTATTACTATGATGACACTGATTGTTAATAAGTAGAACATTTTTCGAAACTTTTTAACATTCCAAAGTCACCAGTGATAATTTTTTTTACTTTTGTATGTACAAACACATAGACAAACTTTTCATACAGAAATTTATACAGTGAGTTTGTACAAAGGCACTACTTACTTCTAAATTATATTGAAACTATTAAATAATATCCCGATTCCAGTATTAAATTATTAAATTAAAAATTATTATTTTTTAATATATTAACTAATAACTTTTTATTACATTTTCTTGTATTTAATTAACATTAATAAGTAATTTCCTTAAATATTTTATTTAATAAAAAGTTATGAGTTTATTTAAAAAATAATAAATATTTTTATTACCTTGAAAAATTGGATAATTCGTGATTGTTTCCATTTTGCTCATATTCTAAATTGAAAATAAAATAAGTGCTACAACAGTATTTATTGCCTGGGCATTCTAAATTATAATAGCCTGTCTAAAATAATTAAATGTAGGATAAATAATATGTAATATGATTAATATGAATTATCATGGTCCGCTGGGCAATAACTATGTGTTTTTTTTCTTAAATAAATTCTGTGATAGATGGCCATCTAAATGTTGTTTTAATTAACACCTTTACACACCTAAATTAATAGAAAAAAAATATACCCATAAATCTTAAATGATATTGACATCATAGTTAGATCTTTCCAAGAAAGTTTCAGCTGACGAGGATTGTGAGATTTGCTTATACTATGATGGGGAAGCGAGTTGTTCAGCTTAGAGCTGATTCCCTCGTAATTGGTATTACTATCCTCAATTAAAAGTATGTTCCATTTGATTACTGTTATTGCTGTACTCGATAACCAATTTTGCTGCACTTGATTATCAATTTTGCGGCACTCGATTACCAATTTTGCAGCACTCGATTACCAATTTAGCTGTACTTGATTACCAGTATTGTTGCACTTAATCTCCAGTATTGCTGCACTTAATTTCCAGTATTGCTGCACTTAATCTCCAGTATTGCTGCACATAATCTCCAGTATTGCTGCACTTAATCTCAATTATTGCTGCACTTAATCTCCAGTATTGCTGCACTTAACCGCCAGTATTGCAGCACTTAATCTCCAGTATTGCTGCACTTAATATCCAGTATTGCTGCACTTAATATCCAGTATTGCTGCACTTAATCTCCAGTATTGCCGCACTTAATCTCCAGTATTGCTGCACTTAATCGCCAGTATTGCAGCACTTAATCTCCAGTATTGCTGCACTTAATCTCCAGTATTGCTGCACTTAATCTCCAGTATTGCTGCACTTAATCTCCAGTATTGCTGCTCTTAATCTCCAGTATTGCTGCACTTAATCTCCAGTATTGCTGCACTTAATCTCCAGTATTGCTGCACTTAATCTCCAGTAATGCTGCACTTAATCTCCAGTATTGCTGCACTTAATCTCCAGTATTGCTGCACATAATCTCCAGTATTCCTGCACTTAATCTTCAGTATTGCTGTCAATGCCAGTCTGGAATTTAATTGAACTCAAAGCGCATTTGGCTGGCTTTCGATCATCATATGTTACTACGAGCCCTTTATTGTTAATTGGCAAGTTGCATTTAGTGCAAATATGAGTCATCTCAATACTGGATCTAGAGCGCTTAAATATTGCAGTACTAGAGTATGTATATATCTATGTCATTAAAAAACATACAATTTATTATATATGTTTTTTAATTACATACTGTCTAATTTAATAATAAACCGCTACGTGGGGTAGTAGCTTGGCATCGATTTGCGGCGCTGGGTGCCGCGGGTTTGAATCTCGCACGGAACAAGTATTTGTAAGGCCTACAAATAACTGTTCCGGGTCTGTATATTTGTCCCTGTGCAATTTATGTTTGTAAACTACCTTCACAATACAGGAGATAATCTTGGTTAGGTGTTATCATCAGGTGTTAACGTATTACAAAAAAAAATATCAAACCCCACTGGCACCACAATTTGTTTTCAATATTTTTATAATGACTGACTACTTTCCGTAACTTAAGGTCTAAGCGCGTATTTTTCTTTGGGTTAGTATTTGTGAAATCTCCTTGAAGCAATTCAGCAATCCCTTGATGTTGTTGATGATCTCGGCGTGCTGATGATATAGTCCTGTATGTGGCGACCTCACATTCCAGAAGCATGTGGACCGACGTTTCTTCCTCTCATACATGCTCTGTACAGTAAACTGTAAGTAATAAATGTTTGTTTAAAGAACAGTGTCCTGTAGCACTTGTTGCTGTCCTAATCTTACCTACATAGTTTATACGTGGAAGAACCATGCTGCGGCTATCGTCGGCTCGACTGGAGAAAGAATACGCTCTCACAGAAACCAGCATAAAATAGCTACTTAACGCTGCTGTGTTTCGTATGGTGAGTGTAGATAACCGGGGAGATTTAGTCCTCACGGGTGACAACGCATCTGCATTTTGATTCGTAGTTGAGGCATATTTATTCTGTGGTTGAGGATAGATGTATAATATATATGTAATTGGCAACCACAACTTCATACCATCAGGCGGACTGTGTGCTCGTTTGTCACCCTTGTCCTATAAAAAATAGTTTGTACATTTATTATGGGGAAATCACTGGCTCCTGAGATACAGGGTTCACCTACATTAGGAGCCAGAGACTTAACATTTATTAGTAAAATATTATTGTTGAAAAATTGCGCATCGCCGTAGGAATTCGACTAAGAGCGGCGATTTGTCAACCCGATCAGTGCCCCTGTAGTAGCAGCGTCTACAAGTTTAGGCTCCACGGAAAAGTGCTGGTAGGTTTTCACCGCACGGTTCTTTGAACGATGTCATCCGAAAGGCTCTTGTGTCTATAAATGTTCTCTCGGTTTTAGAGCCTTGTGGAATATTTAGAGACGATGGCAAGAGACCCTACCGTATGACATTGGTCCCTTGGGAGAGAGGTACAGCCCTCGTGTGGAATGCTACTTGCGTAGACACTGGCGGCCTCTCATCTCAGGGGTACCTCGTTTAGTGCTGGGGCGGCATCAGAGGCAGCTGAACTGAATACGTGGCGGAAATATGAGTCTCTAAGAGATGACTACATATTTGTACCATTTGCTGTAGAGACTATCGGTCCGTGGGGTCCACGTGCGGTGAAGTTCCTAAAGGAACTCCATCCGCGGCTGGCCTTTACTGCTGGTGGTAAGAGGGCTGGTTCTTTTCTCACTCAAAGGCTAAGTAGGTATAGCCATTCAACGGGAAAACGCAGCCAGTATTCTTGTCACGATACCGCGGGGAGTAGGACTGTATGATAATTAAGTTTCTAGTTTTAGTTTTCTTTTTATTATTATAACCTTGGATATATATTAATGGGCTTCCTTAGTTTGCCTACAGACTTCTTGATTTTTTCCAAAGATAAGCTTATTGATCTGCCAATATTGCAGTTGTAAGCAATCATTCACCACGAGATCAGTTCCAGGATCAAGACAACGCACGCTACGCTATAAAATGTTTTTTTTTAATTATTCATTACATCCTATCAAGGTTACTGTTGAATCACATAAATTATTGCATAGGTTACCATATAACGGGTTAGTTGCCGCGCTTGTAAATTGATTCATAGGCGGGTAAGTTGCTGTGCTTGGCAGGAGGGGGGGGGGGGGGGTTGGCAGCCGCCGTTATTATTATTTGAAAGCTCAATAAGATGATGATGCTGCTCATCTGTATCAGTTTCCCCCTGTCGCCACTTGCGACACCCACGGAATGATATGAGGAAGAAGTTTCTCTTCCCGCCACTAAAAGGCGTACAAAATATTTTTTTGTTATGGTATCACACTCGGAGCCAATAAGATCCAAATCTGAAAATTGCCTGGGCCTATTTTTCGTAAAATAACTAGATGAGCGACGGTTAGTAGTGCTAAATGAAACGAGACGTCTGGTACTTTGATCGTCAACCGCCTGTCAAGTGGAACGACCAAGAAAAACCCTCCCTTCAACGGGAGACTCCCAGGTCCATTGGTGGTGAAGACAGCAAATAATGATTTATTATATTTACGCGAACATTGCACATGAAATAAATTTTACGGATTTTAATCGCGTTTAATTTTTAATTTTTAATTCCCGAAGTTTCGAGGGAACTAAGGTGTTTGACATCCCGATGTCGTAGTTAGCCCGGCTACCTTATGTTTTTAAATGTTAATGTTTTGTTTCGATCTATGCAGAACGAGCTTACAGTATCTTGAAGTCTTGCAACAGATGATAGCACCCATCCATCTTCTCTATGGAAATTGGGATGGTTTTTTTAAAAATTTCAAAATCAAAATCAAAAAAATCAAAAAAAAAATAAATCTAATGTAGGTAATGACGAAAATGATCTTGAATATGATCACAGACTGCAGACTGCCCGTGGCTGGGATAATCTTGAACATGTTCTGCATCTGCATCTGCTATTTAGATAATATTTCGAAGAGGTGATATCTGCCAACGCGCATTAGTGCAGTGTGACAGACATTTCCTTGCCCTGAAATCTTCTTAGAAATGAAAGATGGTAATGGTATGTGTCCACCAGAGCGACGTTATAAGCTGTAACCTTACTATAAACATAAATAAAATAAAATGCAACAAACTATATTAATGAAATAGACAAAACTCAACCAGACGGAAGTCATCGGCAGGGGAAACCAAACGGTCGAGGGTTAGGGGGAAAGGAAAAGAAATCTGCGGACGATGCAGGTGGTATCGATAAATTTGACGAAGGCATCTGCAGAAGAGCAAGAGTAACTGACATTTCGTTCTAGTAGGCTGATATGACAATGGGCCGGCCATAACTCGAGAAACTGACAACCGATGGGAAAAGTTCTCGAGTGGTAGTGGTAACCCCTACTAGATAGCATGATGACCTGATGAAACGCGCAACGAGTTGATGGATTTAGGTGGCTTTGGTCAGTGTAGAGAGGCCTAAAAGATCTGAAGTTCTTAGTGGATTTATGAAATTTTGTGGAAAACAAACATAAGTAAGTACTGAATTATTATAAAAAAAATTTAAACTAAAACACCATTTAAGCGCTTTCGCATATTACTTTGAAACACCTTATTGTTGTTTATAATCATAGGTACACATGGGCTGTGTAACGATGTGATGAAAGCCTATACCTATGTGGATAAATGTTTTGCGAAACATTTAACTATACCTACATATTTCTAAATTATATATACCTTCCTACCTACATCCAGAGTCCAGCGACTCATCAACTTTAAAATTAATAATCGCGAGGAGTAAGTCTGTATAATAATTTTATTAAGAGCTTTTTTCTTATTTTTTAATATACCTAATTTAATATTATGTAAATAAATTAAAGATAATTATTTTAGATTTTTTTTAATTTGAAACTTCAGTAACTCGAAATAAAGTTTAGGTAATTATATGAAAGTGGGACCCATGACCTATTTACATACTTAATCAGATAATAAACAACATCATCGCAAATAATTCCTCCTTCTCCTTTCCACCATCGGACAACCAGACGGTCGGCGGGTCTTCATCCCTTTGTTGTCGATATTCCACGCATTAGAACCAAACGGTTTGCTTCGTCTTTTGTAATGCGTACAGCAAAGGAGTGGAATAATTTGCCGGCGTCTATCTTTCCGTCCGAATACAATCTAGGCGTCTTCAAGGCAAGAGTGAATAGGCTTTTGTTACGGTAAGACAGTGCGATTTACCATCTAAGACTGCATCACCACTTACCACCAGGTGGGATTGTGGTCAAGCACTGGCTTATAATAAGTAAAAAAAAAATAAGCTATGACTATATTATATTCATCATGTTCACTAAATAGGTACTAAATAAGAGTTTAAAAACCTTTAATAACATGCTTTGATCTCGAGCTGTTATGATCATGATAATTATTATATTTTCATCGGTATTTTATACGAGTGCAAATTTTCAAGTCAATCGGCCGACTACCTACAAGTTGGTGAAAATTAATTATTTTACATTAAAAGATTCCTTAACATAGATAAATAGGTAGGTACCTAGACGCGAAGCTAATAAACCTAGCAAGCTAACAGCATAGCAAAGTGGCGAAGCAATCAGCTTTGTAGCGGTTTCTAACGGAAAAAAAAATCTAAATAGGAGGTTCAGATGCCTGGGTGATCAGTAATCGATTGCTGAAAACAGAATTTGAAAATTCGAAACCGTTCTCGAGATAATCGTGGGACAGACGGACAGACGGACAGACGGACAGACGGACAGACGGACAGGCGGACGGACAGACTGACAGACATTGTCAAATCAATAAGTGACTTCGCAAGCTTCGCCACTTAATAAAAGCGACGTAGGTACCTACGTCGCTTTTAGTCGAACAGATAACCTTTTTTTTTTTATTCGATGAAACATTTAAGAAATTTTACTTTTTTGCAACCATTTACAATTACCTATTTATTCCTTTTAAATAAACAAATTACTTATTGCATCAATTACTCAGGCAAATTGAAAATCTAAGTATTATCAGTTTCACCGTTAGATATACTGCTTGATGCTTGTTGTATCAGTATAAGAACGAACGCATATCGGTGATAACGTGTTCTAAACTGTGCAGCGCAACATGTCTCAGGTAAATTATTCTTTAATTTCATTTTGGGTTATAATTTGTAACATACGCGCAAACCTACGAATTGTTCTCAAGTAAATTACATAATTGTTACGTAATCTCGTTCTCATACCGGTTTCTGTTTGTATTGATAGCGTCAAGGCCTCATTGCAATTGTTTATTACATGTTTTCTTTTATCCGCTTGGACCACTCGCCTGCTAAAATGAAACGTTTTGTTTTAAGCTTGTATTAAATTGTTCATTCTACGGCCTAGCATCTTCTTCGCAAGTTATATACAATACATCCCACATGTTGATGTTGATCAAGCAGTTATTAATTATTCAAGACGATTATAAAATTGGCAAAATACAAGCTTGTTACAGCATATTGAATCTAATTGCAATATAGAAAAGTCTATCGTAACGTGTAAACCAGTGTAAACGTTTGTAGAGCTCAGACAAAATAAAAAGTCTTTATTTTGTCTGAGTTGTAGAGATACAAGTATGGACCTAACCTAAGTTACGAATGTAACCTTAGAATATTATTCTAAGAATGTTACTCTTTAGGGACTAGAGGTTAGAGTTTGGTAAATTCTGGAAGTTACAAGAACTAATTATGAACTATTATGAAAAAAACGAATTACTCATAATTTTGAAAATAACTAATGAATTGGATTTTCTTATGAATTTACCTGTTATAAAGAGTTCATTTGAATTATAGTCAAACAATCCCGAGTTTTATTGATAGAAATTTCTTTAATTTTCTTTAAAAAAATGTGCATGTATGTTTTGTTATGTATTGATAAAATGCATTTCCTAGAATAAATAAAAGAAAACGACTATATTGATATTGGCTATGGGTTACGTAGTAACATTATTTAATCTGTGCTATTAGTAAACTTAAATGACTTCAGAGTTTTGGCGGGAACTTGATCGGCGGCGGTTTGCTGCTCCTGTATTATAGTTTAAATAATAGTTTGAAGTGGATTTTGTTATGTAAAAGTGGTGCGATTTTATGTATTAACTGTCTACGCATGTGAACTATTAGTGGAAACAGTGAAACAAGTGCTCTGATGGTGATGGATTCTCAAGATAAGCTGTTTGCATAGGCGCCTTTAGATACCATCGCCAACTGTCAGCTGCCTGCTGGCTCAAGTTGCCGTCAAAATCTCCCAAGGGCTGCACAATGTGACGCATCAACATATTGTGAAGCAGTGAACTATAAAGGATAATAATACATAAAGACAAGGCTTGGGGAAATTATAATAAACCGAATAATAATACTCAAGACTTGGCCTAAAGGTCTAGATACCAGGCCATACTCCAAAAAAAATGACTTCACTTTTTGGTGAGGACTTGACCGGCGGCTGATTGCTTCTCCTTAATGGTTTGAAGAGAATTTTGATATATAGCACAAATTATCTTTTTATAACCAAGAAATATACAGTGTAAACAGCAACCCCCAAAAGTGGTTAAATTAGACCATAAATTATCGACAAAAGTATTGAACGAAATAAAAAAAATATATATTTTACTTTTTATGGACGAATTAAGATTTTTATATCTTATGTAGACTCTATGTACCAAAAAATTACGATTTTTTCCAACGTAGGGGGTCGATTACTTTAAAATATTATGCCATGTACTTGGCGGTAAGGATAAAATAACAATTAGCTCACAAAAAAGGGGCATAATGACTTTAACTTTGCTTTTTGTGAAAATATTGTTTTTCAAATAAAAAAAAAAATTACGTTGTAACCCAAAAACATGTGGGCTAAGAGGTGTTAACATTTCACCATTAAAATTCAGAATTTGATTACAAGTTTTAATCAAGTCACAAGTAGGTACATAATTTTTTAGAGTTCATATAACTAATACATTAAATGCTCAGAATGGCTCCCTCGTTGCTGGAGGCACATTGCCGCACGAAGAGCAATTTGGTTTGTAGCTCTACACACCATCCCTAGGTCACTTTTTACCCCATTCGCACATTGAAGAATTCGATCTTGTAATCTTCCTTGAGATCTTCGGCCTCTGTGTTTACCGTGGCTCTGTAGACTTTTTGTTTCATGGCACCCCACAAAAGTAGTCGAGAGGTGTCAGATCAGGTGAACGCGCTGGCCAGCCCACTCGCCCTTCCCGGCTTAACCATCTGTTTGCATAGTTTTCAACCGACTTCAAAAAGGAGACAGTACTCAATTCGACTGTATGTTTTTTATGAGTGTTACCTCATAACTTTCTTTTGAAAGTGGTCTCGGTGAACCGATTTTGATGATTCTTATTTAATTTGAAAGCTGGTGCTTATAATTTATATATATCCCATATAAAGTTGATCTAGGTCTGATTAGTAGTTTTTGAGTTATCCTTAATAATTTATATTGAAGTCGGTTGTACAAAATTTTTAATTTTACCACATGTCGTTTAAAGAACTTGATGAGCAGGACATCCATTCATCTGCAAAAACATACACCCCCTTCGCCTTGTGGCCAGTGAAACTTCTTCGAACAGAAATGGCAGTTCGTCTCTTAATAAACTTAAAAGACGTTGGGTGTTTAATGTAGTAGGTAAAATAACTGGACCAATTAGCCCATACATTCATTGTGAACTGCACTTCAAATGTAGATGCCCTCTTTTACAACAAAGTCCCAGAAAATATACAGACCTTTTCTATCAAAAGGTTTAATTTAAGGTAAGGGTTATTATACTACTAAAGAGTACGTGACTGATAATAATCCCTGGGAATGAGGTGATCACTACTACGCTGTTTCTAAATGTCTTCATAATAATTGTATAAAAATTATATTGTAAATGTGTTTTTTTTTTAAAAATCCCGCTGGGTTTCTTGCTAGTTCTTCCCAGGACAGAGGTTTGTTTTTGCGAACCAGTGGTAAAAGTAAAAAATGACTCAACAAGTATTATGTACTATAATCTATATTGAATAAAAATGATTCTAATCTATTCGTTGAAGTGTCGATTTTCATAATGCCATTCATGTAAATTCATGTGATTCCATTCCAAGTGAATTTTGCTTCATTAATCCATAAAATGGGTTTTAAAAATTGTGGATTGTTTATAATCTTTCTTTGAATTCACGTAGACATAACTGTCTACGTGAAGTTAAAGAAAATTATATAGACAATCGACCAAGATGTTGTGTTAACAACATCTTGGGCGATTGTCTATATTTTCACTCGCTGGTAATGGTATGGATGCAATCCCTCCTTTTTCTAAATACCGATACCGATGTCTTTGTTAAACCGTGACGCAGAGCTGGTTGTAGGATCAGCAAACAAATCGTTTAAAACTGCCTCTTCTATTAAATTGTCAATAATTTTAGCTTGTTGTTCACGGTGATCTTGTGCTAATCCAAGTCTGATGTTGGATAACTTCCGGTGAACTTCTTGAAAATTTCGTGCTGACGGTATAAGTCTTCCCCGAAATTGCGTTGATGTATGCAGAACGAGCGACTGTTGTGCGTCCACGTAACATTCCGTAATAATAATGGATGTCAGCGATTTCTCGCGGAGAGAACTTGGTCAATCGCGGCATCTCAACAATTCATAACAAATGAGACTCAAAAACGTAACAAATAACTCAATAACAGAACAAAACTGAAATAACGTAACAAAAACTCAACGTACAGGACAGTAGGAGTGGTAACAGGTAGCAGTGGCGAGAATATCGGAGTGACTGGGTATGGCATAGAGTAGAGTAATATATACCGGAATAGAGAGCCATCTTCGAGGATTTTTTGTCACCCAATACAAACAGTGGCACAGTGTCGCCGTCTGGTATCATATCCGTTGAACTAATCTCAATATTTTAGCTATAGATAGTTATATGTAGTTATGCATATATAGCTATTTATACTATAGGCAGTTATATTTATATTTTAAGGTATTAGGGTTCTATGAAAGATGTATTACAGATTTCAGTAATTTAAACATTTATTTTAAACATTTAAACATTTATTTACAACAACCTAAAATTACATAAATGGCAAAAGCGTTCGTGAAAACGTATATTATTTGTAACACCAATGAAATATTAATTTAACTTTGTTTTATGTACATCCAATAGCACAAGTCCTCGGCATTTTAACAAACAAGATGTAAAATCATCTATTCCGTACAATACAACACCAAACCAAATTAAATATTTGTTGTTAAATATTTCGCACAACACTACATAAACGTACATACAATGTGGTTCCAGCATGAAAAACTAAACGATAAGACGGGATGAGGGCTAATCTCAACTCAACCAAACTTATTGTAAATAGCAACAACAACCGAAAATTATATAAATGGCAAAAGCGTTCGTGAAAACAACGACATGCTCACACGCCGGTAGCCATTATGTGATAAAGTAATAAAGTTGCCACTTGCCAAAACGAGAAGCTTATTGCATCTCAGACTGACAAAATAAATATTTTTATTCAATATATATTTTAAAGAGGTTTTTGGATGCCCGTATAATTATTAATATTTTATATTTATGTTACAACTATAGAGAATTCCATTAAACTCTATACCCAATAACTAGAATTTGTGTAATCGCCATCTAGCGCACCTTTTAGAATTTGATGTTCGAAAGTTTATGCGGATATCGTATAAGATGGCACTAGTGTCTTTGCAGATTATTGGATCCCTATCTAAAGTATGAAAGTGTACCCCCCCCTGGGGTATGGCTAACTTGCTATCCCACAGTTTATCCCATTGTAAGTCGTATTTCGAACCCCTGCCCAGTTCCCTCCTCCCTGCCCTTGCTACAACACACGAAAGGACACGTTCCGTCAAACCAATATTGTAACATTGTTAAAAAAAGGGTGTCTACCTGAGTGGTGGCGTAGATTTTTTTTTATTTGAAAGGCAATAATATGGTAGAGAATAATAATACATTATAAAATTTCCTGGTATCGGGGGCATAATTCTGAGGAAATTAAAAATCATTGAAAAAAAAACCTATAGGTAAATCCAATTATGCATGCCTTAGGCCGGCCATATACATACGGAATTCCGTTTCGAGATTCCGTTTCGGAATTTCGAACGGGTCGGCCACACACATACGGAATTCCGTTTTGCCCGCAAAATTTCGAACGGAAAACTACCGTACGTGTGTGACGAATCATAGATTTTTATATGGACTTGCTGCGTTCAAAATCCCGAAACGGAATATCGAAATGGAATTCCGCGTATGTATGTGGCTGGCCTTAAGCATATGAAAAAAATTACGTATAACGTGATTATATACGTAAATTTTTATTGTTATTTTTTCCTTAGCGCCAAGAACGTGGCATAATATTTATTTTATTTTAAAGTAATCGACTCACTACTTTAGAATAAATCGTTATTTTTTGGACATATTATAGTCTACATAAGATATAAAAATCTTAATTCGTCAACAAAAAGTAAAATAAGTTATAATTGTATGTAATATTACTTATTTATTCTGTAGTAATATGTTTATCAATAAAGATTATTATTATTATTATTATTTTAGGGGTATCTATATAGTTTTCTCATCTGGTTGGGCTGTATAAATATATAATTGTAAATGAAAATGATAAACATACATAAATATTAACAAAATAAAATAAATACATACAAAATACATAAATAAATAAAATCCCAAACAGATGGAAGCCCTCGGCAGGGGAGACCAAACGGCCGAGGGTTAGGGGGAAAGGGAAAGAAACCGGCGGACTATGCGGGCGGTATCGAGGAGCACCGCCTTCTGCATTTGAGCTTGGAGCGGTCCGTCACGGAGTCCCAGTCGCCTCAGATGACCCGAGAGGCTGACTGGGATTAACCCGTTCGCAGAAACGACCACAGGAATAATTTCGGCCGGCAATCCACCCCACATGGCGGTCACCTCGTGAGCCAGGTCCAGATATTTAGTAAGCTTATCTGTTTCGGCTTTCACGAGTTTCTCGTCACAAGGAATGGTAATGTCGACCAAAAATGTCCTTGACTGTGCCCGGTCCATCATATCAGGCTTATTCGCAAGAATAGTTATGTCTGTGATGATGTCCCAGTAGAGCCTGGCGCGGTCATTTTCGAGCACGACTTCCGGCAAGTACTTATAATACGGCAGTTTCCGATCCACGAGACCGCATTTCAGAGCAAGCTCCTGGTGTAGAATCCTGGCTACTAAGTTGTGCCTGTGCAAATACTCAGAGTTAGAAAGCGCCGAACGACCGGAGATGACATGCCTAAGTGATTCACCGGGATGGCGACAAGCTCGACAGACGTCAACGGTGCCATCCTTTAGGATGTATCTCCGATAATTGTTGGTCTAAATAACCTGATCTTGTATCGCACAGACAAAACCCTCGGTTTCCCCAAAAAGGTCACCAAAACGTAGCCAGTGGAGGGAGGCAACTGTGTCTACGAAAGGCTCATGTAGAGCCTTGTAGAACCTCCCGTGGAGCTCCTTCTCCTTCCATACGGTCTCCTGGTCGGAAATGATCTGTCTTGCCATTGATCGTTGGCTAAGGATAGAGGGGTAAGTCCTTTATCACAAAAAATAACGTCCCGATAGAATGGATCATCCGCTCTCGTCAGAAAGTAATTACGGAGGCTGCACACTTCGCGATTATGCATGGTAAGCGCGCTTAAAAAGCCGCGCCCACCATATTTCCTGTCTCATTACTGACGATCTCGGATGATGCATCATGTGGAACGTCATAATAGTGCGGACTTTTCTATCCAAATCGTTCAGTTCGGTCTGAGTCCACCTGAGTATGCCAAATGTATACATGAGAACAGGCATGATCAAACCGTTATATGCGTGCGTCTTATTAACACCCGATAAAAGACTGTTAAGCACTTTTGTCAAGCGTGCATAAAACACATCGCAAACTGACTGCCTCATGTCCGCCTCATCGATACCCATGTTCTGTGACATACCCAGGTATCGGTATGTTTCAGCCTCGGATAGGGTCTTTATGTTGATGGGCATAGACAAGTCTATGCCCTCAGATTTAGCAACCCTTCCCCTTTCGACATGGAGGACCGCACACTTATCCGTTCCCAGCTCCATTCTAATAGAATTGCTAAAATCACAAGTGATGTTTAGCTATTCCATAAGATGAGAGCGCCTGGAGGCGAATAATTTGAGGTCATCGATATAGAAAAGGTGGGTCAGTTTTGTATCTCCTTTCCGAAGCTAAAATCCCCTCCCGGAACCCTCCAGTAAGGTACTTAGAGGGTTCAGAGAGAGGCAGAACCAGATTGGACTCATTAAATCGCCCTGGAAGATACCCCTTTTTATCCTTATGTGGTTCTCCGCAGCCATCATCCGCTCACCTAGATGACAAAGGATCGTACTCCACTGCCCCATACACTGCCCGAGGAAGTTTCGAACTGTACAGTTAACCGTGTACAGCTCGAGGACCCTCTTAACCATGTATGAGGCAACGATTCGAATGCCTTTTTGTATTCTATCTAGGCGGCGGAGAGGTACCGACGGTTGCGTTTAACCACCTTGCCAATGCCAAAATTATTATTATTATTATTAATTATATGTTTTTTTTGGTCGATAATTTATGGTCTAGTTTCACCCCCTTTCGGGGTTGCACTTTTTTCAGGGACACATTGTATAAAAGTGGTGCGATTCTGTGTATTAACTTTCTGTGAACTATTAGTGGAAACGACGAAACAAGTGTTCCGATGGTGATGTCAATCTCCAGATAAGGTGTCTGTCTGCTTAGGCGCCTTGAGATCTCCCAAAAACTACGCATTGTTACGCATCAACATATTATGAAGTAGTGTATCACTTGATACTGAGATAAATTGCTTAAGGGACAAGCATTCAAGCCAGAAATCTTAATTAAAAAAATATTAAATGACTCTCAATACGTATTTTTTTATAGAATAATATAATAATATAGGTATTGTGTGAGAGCGTGGTCCTTCCCCGGTCGAGCCGACCCATTCGTGCTACAACTATACTATTAATATAGCTGCAGCATGGCTCTACCATGTGAAAAATTGTTGTAATGTATTCTTGTAATGTATTTTGTTCTATTCTATTTTATAGAAGTCACTGTATAATGTTATAATCTTGTTTTCCTGACTAGGATCCGAGAACCTTAGAATAGGTATGATAACATCCCCCCCCATCCCCTCCGCCGAATTGGTTCCCGCTTCGTCGCTGGCTTTCCTAGTTACGGTTGCTTTGAATGCGTGATAATTTGTGTTAAACTGTACGCTCTAATTTCAGCCAGCAGGATATGTTGGGCCTCAGAGCTTCGGCGAGGATGGCCAGGTTCATGGATTTGACTTCACCGAACAGACCATACGAAGAGGATTTATACGAAAGGTGAGCTACCGTCAAGTATTTAGGCTCTACATGAAAAAACTGATATAATGATTTAATTTTATATAATATAATAGCATAGGGCGATTTTCCATCCGCCGACAGTGTTACCAACGCGAATTTTTCCAAATCCGTAAATTGTTATAAAATTTCCGTAGAATTCCAGTAACATTCATTGCTATGCGGACGACAGCACTGGTGATGCTTTATACACCGGCCGTGCCAATATTTCTCGGGAAAACGTCGCCGAGTACCGGAACAAACTTGTGTCTGAAGTCGAGACTTTGTTGAACAAAGTCTCTGACTGGGGGCGACTAAATCTAGTCCAGTTCAATCCCCAGAAGACACAAGTTTGCGCGTTTACCGCTAAAAAGATTCCCTTTGTCGTATCTCCTCAGTTTAAAGGCACTCCCCTGGTTGCCTCAGCCAGTATCGGAATCCTCGGTGTCGACATATCGAGTGACGTGCAGTTTCGTGGTCACTTGGAAGAGAAGGCCAAATTGGCCTCTAAAAAGCTTGGCGTGCTCAGCAGAGCGGGACAGTATTTCATGCGGGCACACCGCTTGCAACTTTACAAGGCGCAGGTTCGGCCTCACATGGAATACTGTTCCCATCTCTGGGCAGGGTCCCCCCAGTGCCAACTCCTTCCACTTGACCGCATCCAGCGCAGAACGGTTCGAATCGTCGACGACCGAGTTCTTTCCGATCGGCTTGACTCACTGGCACTGCGTAGAGAGGTTGCATCTCTTTGCGTATTTTATCGCATCTACCACGGGGAGTGCTCTGAGGAATTGTTCGGACTAATTCCAGCCGCTCAATTTCACCATCGCACATCGCGACAGAACTTGCGATACCATCCATATCATCTAGATGATTGGCGGTCCACCACTGTGCGATTCAGAAGAAGTTTTCTCCCTCGCACAACTTCCTTGTGGAATCGATTACCACCAGCGATTTTTCCGGACCGATACGACTTAGGGACCTTCAAGAAAAGAGCCTACTCCTTTTTAAAAGGCCGGCAACGCATCTGCGATTCCCCTGGTGTTGCAGTTGTTCATGGGCGGCGGTAGTCACTTACCATCAGGTGAGCCGCATGCTCGTTTGCCCCCTCTCCTATAAAAAAAAAATCCGTAGATGCTATTTCAAAATATCTGTAGATTTTTGTTTTTGTCATAGAATAGATTAATTTTTTGGAGAAATTATTTCTGTCAAGTGAAATTCTTATTGTGAGTTCAATTGTAATATAACATCAATCAATCAATAATATAAATAAATGAATCAAGCTGCACATATAAGAAAAAAGTACCATAAAAACTGATTAAAAATTAATTGTTTTCTTTTAATTAAATTATTTTAATAAAAACCAAATAAAATAATTAACACTTAAATATTTGTGGATTGTTAGACTAAAAATTTTTTAAAAAAAAAATTCCCGGTTCCGGTCTTAGTAACTTAAACATCACTTCTGTGTCATTTTAAAACTAATCTTGTTTAATAACAGTAAGAAGTCTTTATGGAACTTATCACCACCGCCATTCAAGAAAAAAAGTGTTAAAAAGTGCTAGATATAATAGATCTTGTTTATCTTACGAGATTAATTTCACATTCAACAAGCAAAAAGCGCTAGCAAAAAGTGAGATTAGTTCAAATTGCTTTATGCAGAGAAATACGGCTATGATTTTGACAACCGTCAGGACTGTTGCGCAGATGCCAGTGGAATAAAATAATTTCTACCAAAAAAACGTTCCGTTTCACTCAGTATAAATACACAATAAAATATTTTGAACACCATTTAAAAAAACCACTTACCATCAGGTGGTCTGTGTGCTCGTTTGTCACCTTTATACTTAAAAAAACACTACATTGGTGAGACACCGGGATTATATGGTGTCCTAATCAAAAAATATCTAGCAAACAAAATAGAAGAAATTAGAGGAATCAATGAAAGAATATTTCAAGCATATTCACCAAGTAAATCAGATAATAAAGATGACACTATAAAAACTGATAAATTTTACGAAGATCTACAATCAGCCGTACAAAGTTCATACACAAAAAAATTTTTTTTTTTAAATTCCCGGTAAGTACCGGTCTTAGTAACTTAAACATCACTTCTGTGTCATTTTAAAACTAATCTTGTTTAATAACAGTAAGAAGTCTTTATGGAACTTATCACCACCGCCATTCAAGAAAAAAAGTGTTAAAAATTGCTAGATATAATAGATCTTGTTTATCTTACGAGATTAATTTCACATTCAACAAGCAAAAAGCGCTAGCAAAAAGTGAGATTAGTTCAAAGTGCTTTATGCAGAGAAATACGGCTATGATTTTGACAACCGTCAGGACTGTTGCGCAGATGCCAGTGGAATAAAATAATTTCTACCAAAAAAACGTTCCGTTTCACTCAGTATAAATACACAATAAAATATTTTGGTAGAAATGGGAGAACAATTTCAACTTTTACTTCACAAAATGAAAATAGAGCTTGCAAACCAAACAACGGCAATAACATAGGCATAATAACAAACACGATCATTGAAAGAATATATGAAAAACTGCAGCCCATTATAAGAAAAAATAAAAACTTAAAGACAAAAGTAGAAAAACTAGAAGAATAGATAGAATATCTAGAAAACGAAAAGAAAAACAACAACATTATTATATTTGGTTTGAAAGAGAGTGAAAAATCTACTACTCAAATACTAGATAAAGTAAGGATGGCTTTTAAGGATGATCTAGGTATTAACATACAAGACTGCGAAGTAAACAAAGTATACGAACTTGTAAAAATAAGCAAAGAGGATAAACCCAGGCCAATTCTTTTGTCCTTCGTATGTGTATGGAAAAATTGAAATCATGAAAAGTAAAAAATAATTTAAAGGACCTGTACGTGAAATATGATTTTTCAAAAATAGTTATGGAAAAAAGAAAAGAACTACACTTAAAATTGGAAGAAGAAAGAAAGAGGAGAAATATTGCGTATCTCAAATACAACAAACTCATAAAAGAAAACCTAACTAACGAAAAACGAAAGAGGGAATTGTCATTGTCACCATAAACTAACACCCTACCAAAAAGCAATTTACATGCACGTCGTAAGTCAACAGAATACTTTTACCTTTACCGATACCTTTGATTTGATGAGAGGTAGATCAAATTCTCTTTCTAATTATCCAACCAATAATAAATAATAGCAACTAATAAACGGAAACCGGAAACGAAACTAAATACTAATAAAGAAAACGGAAAAACTGAAAAACAAAATCCTCTCCCAAGCCAATCATCGTGGGGAAAAATGACCTCAACCTTCTAAGCGAAAAAAACGAACAAACAAGTAAATCAAATAGAACAATCTCGGACATATTATACTTAGCGACCCTGAACCCGCGATCACTACGATCACCTGAAAGACTGATGGAGCTGGAACTAGCTATAGACAACAACAAATGGGACATAATCGGAATCAGTGAAATGAGACGGTTTGGTGAAGGAGTTGAAGATCATAATGGCAAATATATTTTACACTAAAGCTGCTGTGTTTCGTATGGTAAGTGTAGAGAACCGGAGAACGTTTTTACTGGCAACGAGGCATTCCATCTTAGTCCTCACGGGTGACAACGCATCTGCATTTTGATTCGCTAATGTGGATAGATGTAGATGTCTATGGGCCACAGCAACCATCAACAGTGGTAGAGCCACGCGGCAGCTTTTGCTGTCTCACGGATGGGCCGGCTCGAACCGGGGTGGTACCACGACCTCACAGAAAACCAGCGTGAAGTAGAAGTTTACCTCTGTGTTTCGCTTGGTGAGTGCAGGTGGCCGGAGGCCCTTTTTACTGGAAATGAGGCATTCCATCTTAGTCCTCACGGGTGACAACGCATCTACATTTTGAATTGTAATAGAGGATAGATGTAGATGTCTATGGGCCGCAGCAACCACTTACCATCAGGTGGACTGTGTGCTCGTTTGTCACCCTTATCCTATAAAAAAAAACAAAAAAAAACCACTTACCATCAGGTGGTCTGTGTGCTCGTTTGTCACCTTTATACTTAAAAAAACACTACATTGGTGAGACACCGGGATTATATGGTGTCCTAATCAAAAAATATCTAGCAAACAAAATAGAAGAAATTAGAGGGATCAATGAAAGAATATTTCAAGCATATTCACCTACTGAATCAGATAATAAAGATGACACTATAAAAACTGATAAATTTTACGAAGATCTACAATCAGCCGTATAAAGTTCATATACAAATCTTATTGTGATGGGAGATTTCAATGGTCTGTAGTAAAGGAGAAAAGTAAAAAATAGGAAAACAAATTATAAGAGCTATTAACACACACAAACTGGACAAAGCGCCACGTTCAGATCAAATAACTAACGAGTTATTAAAATATACAATACCGGTACTTGCTCCTAGACTAACAGAACTATTCAACGACATCTTATCAACCGAATGTATTCCTAACAATTGGACAAAATAAACTATACTATTGATACACAAAAAAGGGGACAAAGGAGGTATGAACAATTACAGACCAATAAGTCTAATGTCAAATAAAGATATTCTCAAAGATAATACTATCACGAATTGCTGTCACGCTCGATAAAATCAACAAGCTGGCTTTCGAAGTAACTTTTTCAACGATAGACAATATTCACGTATTAAGACAGATGCTTTAAAAGTACTTAGGGTTCGTGGATTTTAACAAAGCCTTTGATTCCTTAGACTACGATAGCATATGGAGAGCAATACAATGCCAGGGAGTTGAGCCCAAATACATTTGAATACTCAAGAACATCTACTCAAAGAGTACGGCCCAAGTCAAGTTAGAAAGGACAGGAGAAGAATTTCCTATCAAAAGGGGTGCCAGACAAGGTGACCCCATTTCACCGCAGCTATTCTATTCTATGCGGTTCTAGAGATCTTTAGCAACCTGGCATGGGAAAGAAATGGTCTCAACATTAACGGTGAAAAACTTAAACTGTTCTCGAGTGGCGGCCTTGTGTCGATTGTATGGCGCCCCCCCCCCCCCACTATATAGATTGATGACCTGGTAAGAGTTGCAGGAAGTAGATGGATGCAGGTGGCTCGGCACTCTGTTATGCTACACTCCTTGGAAGAATTTTCAGTTGTGGACTTGTGTTGTTAGTTCAATAAACTTCAATTGTGTTTGAGAAAAAAATAAGTTGAACATCTGATCGCTCCGGGTTCAAATGCGAAGGCGGTGCTCATCGATACCGCCCGCATCGTCCGCCGGTTTACGGTAAACCTTACCCTAACCTAAACCTCGGCCGTTGGATCTCCCTTGTTTTTAATTATTTATGTATTATTTATTTTACTTTATTTAATGTATATTTATTGTATATTTATCATTTTGTTTTATATATTTATATAGCCCAGCCAGATGACAATATACAAATATACAAATACAAACACTCACGCCTGTCACCCAGAGGGGTAGGCAGAGACTACGGACTTCCATTTGGCGCGATCCCACTTCTCTCGCCTCCTTTACATCCATATATTTACACACACACGCTCGCCGGTTAAGGGTACTCCTAATATGGCCCATTTTCAATGTATCGCCGATTTGGTCGATAAATCTTTGTCTAGGGCGTCCATTCCCGACTTTGCCGTTCACTTCTGAAACATAAATTTGCTTTGTCACTCTTTCCTCGTTCATTCTTTCTACGTGACCAAACCACCGAAGCATTTCTTTTTTAATCCTAGTCACAATACGTCATCTTGCAAACCACACTTTTCTCTTATCACACTATTTCTCACCCTGTCATTCAGATTCAGCCCTAGCATACTCCGTAATGACCGCATTTCTACAGCCTTTATTCTACTCTCATGTTTCTTCTGCCATACCCAACTTTCACTACCATACGTTAAAGTAGGGACTAACACACCATTATGAATTGCCATACGTGCCTTCTTTGACACATTCTGACTCTTCATAATAGCTTGTAGAGCCCCATTTACTCTATTTCCGGCGTTCACTCGTCGTTCTATATCCTTATCATATCTACCATCCCTGCTAAATAAACATCCCAAATATATAAACTCATCCACTTGCTCAATCTCAATCAGATGACAATACTATATAAATATCCCAGTCCCAGAATAATACTAATAAAATACAGATACGGGCAATGCTTCAGTGGAGAGCGTTTGGTGTGACGTGTGGCGGAGCGTGCGGCGGGGCGACGTGACAAAAACTCGCTTTTGATTTAGGCGCTGCGCAAACGTAGACTCTTTTTGTTACCGTCACGGCACACCATCACAGGAAACCGTAGTTGCTGTGCCCGGTAGCGGCCATCGGACTAAGTCGCCGGTTGCTACTTCTGTTCACTTTTAATAATTCGTTGCTTGTTTAATTGTTTTCCGTCTCAGCTTCATTTTCGTCATAAGTTTCACAATGGATGTCGATGAAGAAACATTACCTTTGCTTGTTGTGTTGATTACACGTCGACGTGGATGTCTTCGCCGTCAAAATTTACAGGCAGATCAACCACGTCAATATCAGCGCCGTACTATTGTAAGGAAATTCGCTTTGTGTTGGTTGTGTCTTCAACTGACGACTTTAAATTTCCAGTTACCGACACCAAACACATTTTGATTAGCGATCGGTATGTACCAAGTTGAAGCAACTGGACACAAAAAGTGTCTGCGGTTTGCGCAGGGAATGGCTGAATTCATATTGATTATATAAAAATAAAATATTCACTGGTAGCTTGTATCCCACACAAGACACAAAAGTGTCTACGTTTGCGCCGCGCCTTAGAGTGCTGTCATGTCAAGGTTCGAGTTGTAGACGAAACACGCCACGCTTAGTGTAGCGAGCGTTTTTACTGAAGACTAAGATCTCAGTATGGAGCGTTCGTTATGGTGGACCGTTTTTTTAAATATTTTGTATACAAGGGAGGGTAACAAATGAACACACAGTCCAACTGATGGCAAGTGAATACACATTAAGTTTTCAAATACATTGCCATTGAGAAAAAAAATCGGAAGAATGGTATGGGAACGCATAGAGGACAATCAAACCAAAAAAGTCCAATTTTTTTTTGTTACAGGTTTACTCAATTCTAATGTGTCAACTGTTGATCAGCATGGGCTTCATTGCTCTATTTCTATTCCACGAACCAACGAAGCGATGGGTGGCACATAATAATTATTTATTGTAAGTAAACTTTCTTTGTTTCATGATAAGCGGACTCTGTGGCCCACATGCCCATAATTATCTTGATTGGGAATCAACATGCAGATATCACCTCTGAGGATATGGACGGAATTAGGATGATATAGTTCTTTAGCCGAAAGTTAGTTTTTTTTAGCCTTTTCTTAGCCGAAAAGTGTTTGGCTAAAAACAAGAAGGCCTATTGCGCATTCGTGGATCTAGAAAAGGCCTATGATAGAGTGGTGAGGAATGAATTGTGGTCAGCACTGTCCGTGAACGGTGTGAGCAGTATCCTCGTACGAGCATTGCAATCTCTTTATAGGGATTCTAGTGCTTGTGTAAGGATAAACGCGGCATACACTGAATGGTTTAATATCGAAAAAGATGTTAGACAGGGATGTGTAGCGTCACCGTGGCTTTTTAATCTGTTCATGGACAATTGCTTGACAGATTTAAAAGAGAATGAAAGTGTGTTGAGAATGAATGAGTTACTCGTCAAATGTTTTCTCTATGCTGATGACCAAGTATTACTTGCGTCTTCGGCCGAGTAGTTGCAGGAGATGGTAACTGCTATGAGTGGAGCTTTTGTTAGAAAGGGAATGAAGATGAATGTAAAGAAGATGAAAGTGATGGTGCTTGAAAGAGATGAGGCAGTGACATAGTGGAATATCGTGATTGGAGATGAACAAATTGAACAGGTGAGGGAGTTTGTGTATCTGGGTTCAAAGTTTATAAAAGATGGAAAGTTTGAGAGTGATTTCGAAAGAAGAGTGAATGCAGGAAACATGGTGAATGGAGCTTTGCACTCTTTTATGAGCAGTCGGAAGGTGTCTAACAAGACTCGTTTGGCTGTGCATGACACTTTCTTTCTATACGTACGTGTTGTTTCCGACACTCATGTACGGAAGTGAAAGTTGGGTATGGCAGAAGTAACATGAAAGCAGAATAAATGCAGTTGAGATGAGAGCGTTAAGAAGTATGATAGGAGTTAAACTGAATAACAGGATAAGAAATAGTGAGATAAGGAAACGTTGTGATCTGAAAGAAGATGTAGTGACAAAAATTGAGAAAGGTATGCTGAGATGGTTTGGCCATGTCGAAAGAATGAATGAAGAACAATTGACGAAAAAAGTGTATAAGACGAGTGTGAATGAAAGTGTTAAAGGGGGTAGACCTAGGCGGACGTTTCTAGACCAAATCAGGGACGTATTGAAAAAAGGCCATGTCAAGAGTACCCTAAACCGAAGAGCATGTATGAAGGGAATAATGAAAGTGGACGAAGCGAAACAAGTATGTAAGGATCGTAGCAAGTGGAAAGAAGTGGTATGTATATATGTAGCTCTTTACTAGTAAAGCTGGCCTCTGCGCCTTGACCGAAATTCGGTCTGAAGGAGGTTATTGTTATTACGATGGTATTTTATGCAAACATGTTGCTTCCCGGGTTGAGCTTTACCTCTACTTCGTATACAACACATAACTGTTTGTCTACTATCTAACGGTCACGTAGGTGATATTGTTAGGTTGTAATTAGTTCAAGTTATACAACATGTAACAAAACCCCTGTGGTTCCCGCTAAGTACGTTATCAAAATCTGTATTCAATCATATAGAAATACAGAGCTTTACTTCAGAAAACAACACAATAACAATTGGTTTACAAAAAATTTTGTACAACCGACTTCAATATAAATAAAATGAGAACATCATCAATATAGTCGAAGTCAATTAAATACGCATTATTTAGGATAACTCAAAAACTACGGGTCAGATCTTGATCAGATATGGAACCACATGAGAAGCACCAGCTTTCACCTAGAAAAAAGTTTTGAGGTGATACACATAAAAATAATAATAGTCGAATTAAGGAGACCCCTCCTTTTTTTGAAGTCTGTTGAAAAAATAAATTAAATTAAAATAAATTTTTATTTGCAATTTTTATATGGTTTTATAATCTCTTACTGACACGCGCATCGGGAAAACAGAGTCTTTGACAATACTCTTCCTCCCCGGCAAACGCAGAGGTAATAAAACCACATGTAGTTTGCAAATAAAAAATATTTAAATTAAATAAAAATTATATCTTCGAGTTTCCTGAAGTAAAGTTCCGTCTACACGTTCGAAAAGTTATTCTGATAACGCTCTTAACGGAAACCACAGGGTTTTTGTAGTAGATATGTAGATATACAAGATAAAAATATTAAACTGGTCCCAAGAGGTACTAGGTTTCTGCCTAGGCGTTCGTCCTGGTTGATATCGTTCTCTAACCTATTCTGCAGTCAACGGGAGGTGTAACAAATACAGCAGTATTCCGGCAAGGTGTAATATAGCCAGGAAATTTGAAGGTGTTTGACATTCAACCTTATTCGTCATGGGTGACAATGAAGCTGGAGTCGTCTTTCTGGAAGTTAGCTTGACCTTTACTATCGGAGGAATCATTTACTTTTGATACTCCAAAGTTATCAATCTAACATTATGTTAAGATGTTGATGTAAAAGAAGTTTAGAAGTCTTTCGGAAACTTGATAAAAACTTTCAAATAAATTGTGTTTATTTCCCAAAGTTCAACCTTCAATGTAAATATAAATAATATTTTGTCCGTGGTAGAGCCATGCTGCAGCTATATTATGATTGTAGCACGAATGGGTCGGCTCGACCGGGGAAGGACCACGCTCTCACAGAATACCAGCGTCAAATAGCAGCTTAACGCTGCTGTGTTTCGTATGGTGAGTGTAGAGAACTGGAGACCCTTTTTACTGGAAACGAGGCATTCCATCTTAGTCCTCACGGGTGACAACCCATCTGCATTTTCATTCGTAATCAAAGATAAGTGTAGATGTCTATGGGCCACAGCAACCACTTACCATCAGGTGGACTGTGTGCTCGTTTGTCACCCTATCCTATAAAAAAAAAGTTCTATAGTAGAAAGTTTTTCATAAAATACTTTCTTAGTGAAAAATAACTCATATTTTATTTTAACACTTTTTTCTGGAAATCACACAGTCCACTGTTAGCTAGATTGTAAGCGAATTCTGTGGCTAATGTACACCTACATCTCGGAGCTCTAGGTCATAATAATGTGGTGGTCACCATCGAAATAGTAGCCCTATATCGTTTTGCTACTTCTGTATTATGGCTGCAGCATGGATAGGCCGGGGAAGAAAAACTCTAGCACAGAATACCAGAGTGAAATATCAGCATAACCAGACTTCGCGTAAATATAAAGCCGCGTATCAATTACGGGCTCCTGGCGCGCGCGCCATGAATAACCGCGCCGATCAGTGCGTTCCGCGAAACGCGCTCTAAATGT
Source organism: Parnassius glacialis (assembly GCA_033319125.1). Taxonomy (NCBI): domain Eukaryota; kingdom Metazoa; phylum Arthropoda; class Insecta; order Lepidoptera; family Papilionidae; genus Parnassius; species Parnassius glacialis. The sequence continues at coordinate 39,258,271 of JAVANC010000018.1, forward strand.
TTGAAGTGTATCAACTAAGCGCAACTGACATGGATGTCAGTTGTCGGTCGTATACGAGCAGCTGCTTCTTTCATAGTTCCATGCATCTTCTTTGAGCGCTTTATTATGGTAAAAACTACTTTTGCTATTCCACAACAGATCTTTTAAACTATATAATTGAATTAATTAACGGCAAATTTGGTTATCCATAGCACGGAACGCAACGAACACACGAATAATAAAAACAATCGTCCCAACTGGCGCGCGCGCCAAAACTTAAACTACTTTGATACGCGGTAAAAAACCGACACCAGATGGAGCGGCCCGCTCCACGTTTGAACGTTCCAACGAACAATTTGGCGCGCGTTCCAAAGCGGTATCCGTTTCGCGCGACTGGAGTGCGCGCCAATGTTAGACCTCTTGAAGCGCATAATCGATACGCGACTTAAGATATCATTAAGTAGCGGTTTTTTAAGTTTAAGCGCATCTCAAGTTTTGTATCAACGCCATATATTATATACAAAAATCTTACCTATTATTTTCTTTTTTTACAGCTGGGTAGCGTTTGTGATTATGTTCGTGTGCCTGATTGCGATGTCCTGCTGTCCGGACGTGCGGCGGAAAGCGCCCACAAATTTTATATTTCTGCTCATTTTTACGTTGGCGATGAGCTTCCTGCTTGGAATAAGCACAAGCGTCTATAACGTCTCAGAGGTGAGGTGAAAAGTTTCAAACAGATAACTTAGTGAGCGGAGTATACCTACATTAATTATAATTTATATTTCTTAATTAATTTATGCCGTGTAGTGGCGGTCAAGAATATCCACTACCCCATATCCTCCCGTGGGTGTCGTAAAAGGCGACAAAGGGAAACAGGCAGGAGATGGGCAGCAGCATCTTCCTGATAATATCCAAAATTTCAATAAAAAACTGCGGTTGCCAACCCGCTCGCCAAGCGTGGCAACTATGGCAAATACCCCCCTATGATGAGAATAACAAAGAAATGGCCCCCAGTCCCCGGCGGCCCCGCTATTCCTGGCTACGGTGGCGACCATGGTTACGGCGGGGCAGGGGGTGCTAAGAATCTCCGGTGGAGGTTCGGTTGCCACCTTAGACGACTCGACCTGGCAACGTAAAACGCACGCACCCTGAGGACTGACGAGAAGATCGTGGAGCTGGAAGAAGAGATAGACAAGTTGCGCTGGCATATTATAGGATTATCCGAAGTCCGAAGAGAGGGGGAGGACACGGTAATCCTCGAATTCGGCAACTTGCTCTATCACCGGGAGGGCGACCATCTGTCCCAAGGAGGTGTCGGATTTATCGTCCACAAGTCTCTCGTTAACAACGTTGTAAAGATCGGGAGTGTGTCGACGAGGGTTGCGTACCTTATACTCAGAATCACCAAACGGTATTCGCTGAAGGTCATACAGGTTTACGCACCAACCTCGGCACACCCCGATGAGGAGGTGGAGGAAATGTATTAGGATATCTCTAGAGCCATGCATTCCTCCAAAACCCAATATACGGTGTTAATGGGAGACTTCAATGCAAAACTAGGCACAAGAGAGAACGGTGAGCTGAAAGTAGGGAAATTTGGAATAGGGCAACGGAACCCGAGGGACCAGCAGCTGGCCGACTTCATGGAGAAAGAGGGACTCTTTATGATGAACTCTTTCTTCCAGAAGCGGCCCCACAGGAAGTGGACCTGGTCGAGCCCCGACGGTTCGACAAAAAATGAGATTGACTTCATTATGACGACCAGACGACAACTGTTCAGTGATGTCTCCGTGATCGCGAGGGTGAAAACTGGTAGCGATCACCGAGTGGTTAGAGGCACACTGAACCTAAACGTAAAGTTGGAGAGGTCTCGTCTAATGAAGTCAACGCTCCGTCCCCTCGTGCTCTGTTCCAAAGTCCCGAAACCTTTCAGCTCGAGTTACAAAACCGTTTTCAGTGCCTAGAAGACTGCAATGAAGTGGACGATATGAATGACAAGCTCGTGGAAACTGTCCATGCGGTCGGAGCTAAGTTCTGCAAAACCCGCCGCAGAAGAACACAAAAACTCTCCGATCACACTCTTAATCGCACGGCTGTTAGACGGGAGATGAAGCTACATTCTTCAACAGATTTGACAGCATACAGGCAACTGAACAGACAGATCTCCAAATGCATGCGGCGGGACTTGCGCAACTTCAATACAGCTTGTATTGAAGAAGTGATCGAGCGACACCAAGGCTCCAAAGTCTTTGCCAGAGATCTGTCTGCCAGAAAGAGCCAACTGTTAAAGCTGAAGTCCGAGTGTGGCAGCATCGTTTCCGGGGCACCTGAGGTTTTGAGTGAGATTGAGAGGTTCTATGGGCAGCTGTACACGTCATCGTTGGAGCCACACGCAAGTGTGAGTAACGATCCAAGAGCGAGTCTCATCCGACACTATTCCGAAGATATCCCGGACGTCAGTCTGAGCGAGATTAGAATGGCTCTCCAGCACCTTAAAAACGGTAAGGCCCCAGGCGAGGATGGAATTACAGCGGAGCTTCTGAAAGCGGGTGGAAGACCGGTACTAGAAGTCCGTAGTCGTAGTAGAGCTACGATGGCTATCCGAGTACAGAACCAGAGTACGAAACCTATCCAACTGCAGAGAGGTGTAAGACAGGGTGACGTCATGTCCCCGAAACTCTTCACCGCTGCATTGGAAGACGTTTTCAAGCTTCTGGACTGGAAAGGATACGGTATCAACATCAATGGCAAGTACATCACTCATCTTCGATTTGCCGACGATATAGTCCTTATGGCAGAATCGCTGGAGGACCTAAGCACTATGCTCAATGACCTCAATAGTGTTTCCCAACGGATAGGTCTTAAGGTGAACATGGACAAAACAAAGATCATGTTTAATGTCCATGTCACACGTATGCCGGTAGTTGTTGGGAACACTAAGCTCGAAGTTGTTGACGAGTATGTTTACCTGGGACAAATAGTCCGATTAGGTAAGTCCAACTTCGACCGAGAGGTCAATCGACGGATTCAACTCGGTTGGGCAGCGTTCGGGAAATTACGGCACATCTTCTCGTCAGTTATACCTCAAAACTTGAAAACGAGACTGTACACCCAGTGCGTGTTGCCAGTGATGACATACGGAACTGAGACGTGGTCCTTCACTGCTGGCCGGATGAGGAAGCTCAAGGTCGCTCAGCGAGCTATGGAGAGGGCTATGCTCGGAGTTTCTCTGCGTGATAATAAATAATAAATAAGGATATCCGCAGTAGAACTAGAGTAACCGACATAGCCCAACGGATTAGTAAGCTGAAGTGGCAATGGGCCGGCCATATAGCTCGAAGAACCGACAACCGATGGGGAAGAAAGGTTCTCGAGTGGCAGCCTCGTACCGGCTGGCGAAGCGTAGGGCGTCCCCCCACTAGATAGAGTGACGACCTGGTAAGATATGCAGGAAGTCGATGGATGCAGGTGGCTCAGGACCGTGCTTTGTGGCATTCTTTGGGGGAGACCTATGTTCAGCAGTGGACTTCTGAAGGGCTGTAATGATGATGATGATGATGAATTAATAACGGATCTAAGGGTCCTATAATAATGTATTCAGGCTGATACTAGGGCTGCCTCGCTTTTGCAGTGTATCCACAATGTTTGCGGATGCGTACACTGATTGTTTTTTATACACGGCGGCCCCAATGGTCCTTACCTTCAAGACTGCCGAGGCGTCGAAAACAGATGTCCTCTCTGACGTACACGCAAACTCCAGCCCGGGACACAAACGAGTGTTCTAATTTGTACCCCGGGCAGGAGAGATACGAAGTATCAGCCGCAGAGGACACCTGTGTCTCGGTTAGAAAGAGCAAGGCCGGCTTAGCTATCTCCAGATGGTAGTGGACGGCGTTAAGGTTTGAATGAAGTCCCCTGATATTGCAGAAATTCACGCAGGTTTCGTCTTGAGCGGAATTTCGCCCCCCCCCCAGAATATACGGGGCAGCCTGAGCACCCACGCCCAGGAGTGGAGTAGTTTGGTCGTGGATCCTCAGCGAGGGATTCTTCAGGGATGCTGGTACCCTCCTGGAGTAGTTTTCTGTTCAATTCCGCTACCATGTTGATGGGGGGGGGGGGAATTGGGCCTCCGGCCACCTGCACTCACCAAGCGGAACGCAGAGGTAAACCTCTACTTCACGCTGGTATTCCAATGGCTAGCCTTCTGCGTAGGATAGGATTATAGTGCCCAAGTGTATGTGCAAGGATATGTGCACTGTCTATTCCCTCACTCTTATAGTCCAACGGGACGGTAATCCAACACGATCAGAGAGAGATCAGGCGCAGGACCAACGGCTCTACGTGCTTTCCAAGGTAGGGGGATAAGACGCCGCCAACTTTCTGACTGCGGGTTGCTACTGAGAATTTCTTTACTGAAAACCCCATTAACTGAGTTTTTGGTTCGACTCGGAACTTTATAAATAAATAACCAGTCAAGTTTTTTATACAATCATCAAGAAGTGGTGCGCTTCCCAGCTGAATCGCTTTCAAGCAGCAACGCCAGAACGTTTTTGCTAGAACAGGTGGGACCACCGATGCTGTGGCGCTGGATACGTCTGCATAGCACAAAAGCATTGCGATGTATTTCATGCGCCAAGAAATCGGTTACCTATCTCCAATTTTCCAAATCTTGTTGTTTTCCAAATCTTTGTGTTTTCGGTGTTCACTTCTTGTTTTTATTAAATTAAAATAAGTTTTAATAGGTTATAATTGTTAGATACTAATGAAGCTGTTCTGAAATAAATTCATTTATTTATAACTTTCCATCGGGTGGGTTTTTTAATTTGGGCCATATCTCCTAAGGTTTTGAACCCTACTGAGAAAACATTCTTCTTGTTTTTCTACTTGGAAAAGTCTACTGCTGGATATGTAAACTCGTATTGTTATTCTATTTCACTATGAAGTTTTGATTTTGGTTGTTGTTAGCCGTGCACATACACATTGTGTTAGTGTGTGTAGGCCTCGGCGGCGCTACTCCCAAGGGCCCGCAGCCTACCTACACTAACACAATGCGGCTCTTCACGTTGGCCAACATACTGGCGAATCTGTTGGCCAATAACGATGACCATCGTGTAGAGCGGGTGTTTATGCTTACGTTGGTATGTATTGGAATAATGGCCCACTAGTTGGCGCGAGATGCGTGTGGTGTCGGTTTTTTACAAAAGATCAAAAGGTTGTGGCAGAGTATTGGCCGCCGCGTCCACACGTTGAGCGCACTTCCAGTTTGCTACGAGTACGAGCTCCCAGAGTGATCGCATGCACCTGATCTAATTTTTATATGCACGCATCGTAACTAGTGTCTACATAATGGCAGTAACAATGACCAATGAAAAAATTTTTCGCTTTATAGAGCCCTACCAAGCCGAAAATTGTTTGTGAAACACATGACTTTTAAAAAAAAAACGTTAACCCCACACTAGGACTTTCTCCTGTATCATGGACGCAGTTTACAAACATAAATTGCATAAGGACGAACATCCAGACCCGGAGAAATTATTTGTAGGCCATACAAATACTTGTTCCGTGCGGGATTCGAACCCGCGGCCCCCAGCGCAGCAACTCATTGCCAAGCCACTACGCCACAGAGCCGTCAAGAAATATATTTTTTTTCCATTTCTTTTTGATTACCCTTTTCTTATACACATTCACGTTGTAGTGGTATGCTGTGAATAAATAAATCGCAGCAGCCGTTAGCGCCTCAATATCCATTTTAATAAATTCGTCAGCACATTGGCCTGAACCGAAGCAAACTGAACGACCTTCCAACGTGTGGAAGCGATCACAAATTCTTGGCCAATATCTTTGCCAACACATTCGCCACTATGTTGTTTAACGTGAAGAGCCGCCATAAGAACATTCAAAATCAAAACTTCATAGTGAAATTGAATATGTAACTATACCTCTATTGCTGTATTAGTCACGCTTCGCAGGTTGATTGACGGTCGCAGTACGAGACATTACGAACCTTTGACTCTGCTGCCAATCGCTGGTCTGGATATTTTATGTCTGTCGCAAACTATATGGTATACCGCCATCTAGCGGAAGCCATAAGATTTATCTCGTTATTTTGCATTGTCTTAAGAGCTGCTTTAGTTGATGTATTGTTAACAGGTGATGATGGCGGTTGGCATAACTGCGGGAGTCTGTCTTGCGCTGACTCTGTTCGCCTTCCAGACTAAATGGGATTTCACTATGCTGGGTGGAGCTCTGGTCGCTGCCAGCATGGTGCTGCTCTTGTTTGGTAAATATATCCTTTGTATAGGTAATTAATGAAAACCATACCATAAACATAAAACCAGAAATGAGAAGAGGCCTGTGCGCACGAGTTGGACGCATATAGACTTTAACTTTACTTAATGCCGCTGAAAAAGATTAATTCTAAATAATTTACAAGTTAATTAAGTTACATGGTAGTCACACCATCTAGTACGGGACCGCCCTACACTTTGCTTACTGGTACGAAACAGCTGCTGGAGGACCTTTCTTTCCCATCGGTTGTCGCTTCAGTTTATTGATAGGTTGGGTTATGATTAGTTAGCCTGTAGCCTTAAAAAGGAAAAGGGGAGATCTCCCGCCGGGCGAGGTGTTCTGCCCGGGGAGCGGCCAACGCTCCAAGTGGTAGTGCGGAGCTATTCTATACAGAATAGCTGTTTACTTAGCAACTTTGATAGCGTGATTTAGGCTTCGATGTGTTTCGCTTATGGTGCGACTACAACGCCGCCACAAGCCTGATTCTTTTGCGGATATCCTCATTACTAAGTCTATCACGCATAAAAAGCCCGTTCCATAGCTCGCTGAGCGACTCACTGGTTGTGTATTTTATAATTATTGTTTATTTGTATGTATTTATTGAGTATTTAAATCAATATTTTCAGGTATCATTACTATATTCATTCCGAGGAACAACATAGTGAACCTCGTTTACGCATCAGCCGGTGCCCTATTGTTCTCTCTTTATCTGGTCTACGATACACAGCTGATGATGGGTGGCAAGCACAAGTACAGCATTTCACCAGAAGAATACATTTTCGCTGCACTAAACCTCTATTTAGACATCATCAATTTATTCATGTTTATTCTGTCAATTATTGGCAGCTCGAAAAATTGAATTGTTATTTTGTAAAGTAATGATTGTATCTTTTGTAACTTTAGGAATAAAATATGTCACATCATATAACGGGAACAAAAGCGGGTCTAAATAAATAATTGTCGTCCTAAGAATTAAAAATTTATACTTATAAATTTTTCAACATTTTGTCATTTTAAATAGAGCCATGGTAGCTCCGAGGCTAAACGCCTACTAATTTAACAGTACGCAAGCAATCCATGTTACATTTCCGTCGGCTATTATTAACTAGCTGTGCCCCGCGGTTTCACCCGTCTGAGCCGCGCGACATGATAATTTTTCATTACCTCATAAACTATGCGTCCAAATAACATACTATAAAGAGTTAAAGTTTATCTTCATAAAATTGCCTTGATGATGAGTAACTTTTGTTTGTAAGGATTAATATGCCATGCCTTATAATAACCCTCATGAATGACCATTTCATTTTCAATAATTTTTCTCAAAAAATACCTTATTGTGCCTTATGTACTTATAAGAAATAGGCATATTATGGTATTAACAGTGGTAGAGCCACGCGGCAGCTTTTGCTGTCGTACGGATGGGCCGGCTCGAACCAGGGTGGTACCACGACCTCACAGAATACCAGCGTGAAGTAGAGGTTTACCTCTGCGTTTCGCTTGGTGAGTGCAGGTGGCCGGAGGCCCTTTTTACTGGAAATGAGGCATTCCATCTTAGTCCTCACGGGTGACAACGCATCTACATTTTGATTTGTAATAGAGGATACATGTAGATGTCTATGGGTCGCAGCAACCACTTACCATCAGGTGGACTGTGTGCTCGTTTGTCACCCTTATCCTATAAAAAAAATCGCGAACTTTTTTTAGATGGAGAAAAGATCAATATATTTGAAGAACATTATGTTTACGTTACGTATCCACCATTACGCCAGCGCATGCGGATAAAGTAATTCAGGAGCGCTTTTTCTTCCGTAAGGGTAGCTGAGAGGTGAAGCCTGTGCCCATCTATTGGGTGTATAGAGGCAGTAACTGTAACTTTTCTTTGCAATTTTTATTTTTTATTTTCGTGTATAGTGTATTTTCCTATTAAAGACCACGGATAACGATAGATTACATTTATACTTCATATAGTTGCAGCCTATCAAAAGACACTGCTGAACATAGCCTTCGGCCATATGATTCCCTTATAATATTTTGGGATTGTGGATATTTTAAGGAAAGTGCTTTTAATTAAATGAAATATGTTATGATGTATGAAATTGTCACGTATAGTTACTGAATGAAGGCTAATAATCTTCCACTCACCAGATGTCGCTAGTTGTGACTGAGGTAAAGTTTTTGTTACACAGTGTCAGTTAATTGAAAAATTAGTTTTAAATAATAGCTTATCATTATCTAGAGTATTATATTAATATACAACACAATGCGTCAGTGGTTTGATTTTTAATTTTTTGCACATTATAACTCTTTTTTTTTAAAGTAGTCTTTTAGTTATATTTTAAGTTTGGTTTATTAATTTCTAATGTAATTAATATAAAATATAAGTAATAATACAGAAAGAAACCTTAAAGATTACATTTTCCTAAGAAATTATCGTCCCCGCTATGAAATCTGTCAAATATTTTACCTCACTGTAAAGTGGCGCCGCCCTGGTGGCAGAAAAAGTCGTGGATGCCCTCATTACCTGTTTATTGCGTTTATTCTACATCAAAATATCTTGGATACAAGTTTCAATTCTTCATAAATTATTTTAAATTGAAATTAAATTCATAATTTAACTGTGAATAATTCAAGAAAATAAAATGTTAATTGTAACTTAGTAAATAGTGATAAAATGCCATTGAACTGCAGTCACTTGTATTATCTGTACTGTCTCAACAAGCGATTGGATAGCAATAGAAATCAATGTTCTTGATTTATTGTCATTTTATATATGGTATTTTTGCCGAGTTTTGATGTATTTATTGTATAGTCATATTTAACATAATATGTACTGGCACTGTGTAGTGTATTTAACATATGTAAGTTGAGCTAAATGTGCATTTATTATAATTGTGATAAAAAAAATAAAGAATAGTGATGAATTTTATTTTATTTTAAAACTTTTGTTTTCCTGACTGAACTTCAATAAAGCTATTAATTATTATTCAAGATATTAATTTTAATAAAGCTAAACTTATTTGTATGTTATAGGTTCCTGGTATCTGCCTATTGTGTGACATTTCATTGGGCGCCAGTCTCGTTATTTGACAATTAATATCTAAGTATTTATTATTATTATTTATTTAGACTTTATTATGGAAATTAATTATTTTTATAAAAAAAAATTGAGGATTGTTTTATAATGTAAAATAAAATATAATTTATAACTGCGATTGTTATCACTTGTTCTTAATGAAACTCCATCTTAATTTTTTATGTTTTGTATTGACATATCTACTTGTTTCACTTATATTTTAATTTGTAAACTATAAAACTTCTAACAGTGGTAGAGCCACGCGGCAGCTTTTGCTGTCGCACGGATGGGCCGGCTCGAACCGGGGTGGTACCACGACCTCACAGAAAACCAGCGTAAAGTAGAGGTTTACCTCTGCGTTTCGCTTGGTGAGTGCAGGTGGCCGGAGGCCCTTTTTACTGGAAATGAGGTATTCTATCTTAGTCCCCACGGGTGACAACGCATCTACATTTTGATTTGTAATAGAGCATCAGGTGGACTGTGTGCTCGTTTGTCACCCTTATCCTATAAAAAAATATAATAAAATAAAAATCTACTGATTTCGCCTCACAGTAACATCACCTTGATACATTACCCTGATGATATCATATATGATAAAAATGAATGAAAAATTATATATTATTTTGAGAAAAATAGACAGAACACTATCAAAACTGTGCTCAACTAAGTGCTAACTATTACCTACTCAGAGACTGTCAAGAACCTAGGCGTTATTTTTGACTGCAATCTGACTTGAGACGCTCATACTACGGATATAAGTAGGAAAATATTTCATGCCTTTCATTCTCTAAAACGTCTTCAAAGTTTTCTATCCTTGTCTACTAAGATATCTATAGTCCAGACTCTTATCTTACCAATTTTAGATTACGCTGATGTTTGTTATCTGGATGCTACAGAGAGGCAAATTAATAAACTTGAGCGCTTGCAAAATTTATGTATTTGATACATTTTTGGCTTAAAGAAGTTCGATCACGTTTCTGTTTATCGCAAGCAGCTTAAATGGCTCCCAATCCGCCTTCGCAGGAACACTCGTATCCTCTGTCTTCTTTTCAATATTCTACATAATCCTACTATTCCGCTATATCTAAAAAATTGTTTTACTTTTGTTTATTCTCCAGATGTACCATGTAGATCAAATACTAGAACATTGTTAAGATTTCCGTCTTTCAATACCATGCTCTATTCTCATTCTTTTTCTGTTAACGCTGTACGATTGTGGAATTCACTTCCTTTTAGGATTCGTGATGCTAAATCGGTGTCTATGTTTAAAAGACTTGTTAAAGAGCACTATCATTCACTTCATAATTATTAAATCGTAATGTGTTGGTATGCATATAGGTAACACTAAAAATATATATTAAATTATATTTTTTTTACAATATATAATGATTATTTATTTTTATATATATATATATATATATATATATATATATATATTTGCATTGTATATGTATATTTATGTAAGTGCACAATTTGACTACCTCTATTTCCTTCGACTGTCCTTCAATAAGCCTGCTGGAAGAAATTTCATTATGGAATAAGCAGTGCCTTTGTACATAATTATGTTTTTACCATTTTCTTATCAAATTATGTGTGTAAATAAATAAATAAATAAATATTGTAAGAAACCACTCACAGGCATTCACGCACACATAATGCATCTAAAGACATTTGCAACTTGAAACCAACATGGTTTTCAGGTGAGTGAGTCGTGTCATTGAAGTATAATGTACTTTTTTTTAGAAAAAGGTGACAAGCGAGCATACAGCCCACATGTTGGTCAATGGATGCTGTAGTCTATACACATTTACATCATCTACCCTCGATTAAGAATCAAAATGCAGATGTGTTGTCATCCCCTGAGGACTAAGATGGAATGCCTCGTAACCTGTATAGTCTCCGATTCCCTACACTCACCATACGAAACACAGCAGCATTAAGCTGCTATTTTACGCTGGTATTCTGTAAGAGCGTGGTCCTTCCCGGGTCGAGCCGACCCATTCGTGCTACAACTATAATATAGCTGCAGCATGACTTTACCACGTACTACGTACTTTCTTCCGTACCTAATACATATTACTGCAATGACTTTTACAATAAGTTGAACCTACGTAGAGTTCCATCTTTCTTTTTTGTCGGAGTTTGCAGCAAATTAAGATGCAATACCGATACTGTTAATTCATATAGTACGTGAGGGCAACATAGTGCTATGGTCATCTGGTTGAAAGGGCCACTTTTTTATAACTCAAAAACTAGCCTTGTTTGCAGCAAAAGGGCGCTGCTTTTATCGACGCCATTTTGACAGTTGACATTGTAGTAAACACAAACCGCGTAGTGTTTCTATATAGTTTGTGACACAAAGTAACTCGAAACACTCAGTAGTTAGTAAATATTTTAATCGATTTTAGTATTGTGCACATAGTGTAGTTAGTTTTTTTAATAGATTTTTCGTAGTGTTCCCAATTATTGCTAAAGTTTATTCGCCATATTGTTTTTAATTTATTAGTTATAATATATGATTTTGTGTTTTCTTACTCTGTTCTCTTCTTAGTTTTGGTTTTATAGGACGGTAAAGCTTATGGTGACCATATTATTCTCATGTACCTTATTATTATTACGAATAAAAAAAACTAGTTCCCATAGCTCTTGTTAATGATTTCATTTTAGTTTCAAAAATGATATCGTTGTGAAAATTCTAAGGTACTTGAAATTAATAATAAGTACATATAGAAATTCTCGAATGCCACGAGCACAGGATGAATTCTGGACTAAGAATAAAATTGCGAAAGCGCTGTCTTCACTAAGGACTAAAATGCAATGTACAAAGAGTTTCTGATTCGAGTTACTCACCATAGGAATCGCAGCAATATTTTGCTGCTATTTAATTTTGGTGGTCTGTGTGAGAGTGGTTCTGGCTTGCTTGGACTAACCCATTAGTCCTGCAACCATAATACAGTTGCAGCGTGACTCTACCACGTACTTCTCTGAATACATTATCTGTTAACTTTATTAACTGACAAAAGTTTATAATTTGATAAGTGTATTTATTCGTTAATTTATTCCTTAATAGCTGATACTCGCGACTTCATCCGCGTTGCTTGATATATCAAGAAAACACATCACCGAATACGAGTGCTTGTAAAAAAATATGAAATGAAGATATTATAGCAATATTTTTTTTTCAGATAAAGAAATAAAACGTAGAAAACTTAATTGAAATCTATCCAGTAGTTTTTCCGTGATGCGCGCACAACTGCAAAATTCTATCATTTTATTTATATTCATAGGTTAAATTGCCTATAATAAAGGCCGGACCCCAGAACAATAACTAAATCAGTTATTGTTCAGAGGGGCGGACAAGAATTGGAAAATATGAAACGTTATAATTGATTATAATTACATAAAATAATGTTTATCATTAACTACATACATTTTAAAGATATACCAAAACACCATGTTTTATACATACCTACAACATTTTACACAGCCGTTTATTGTAATTGGGAGATCCAATCAAAGATTATATAATCACTATGTTTAGATCCAATTTCGCGCGGAGGCTCATGAAGGCCCTGCTCGATGTACCTATCACAACTGCCAAAATGGCTGCCGTTATAAATGTAGCGCTGTCGCTAATCTTTCAGTTGCGACACTGCCTAGCTGCTAGGTTTGAATCTCACTCGGAACAAGTATTTGTAGAGGCTACAAATAAATGGTCCGGGTGCAGATGGTTGGCCATGTGAAATTTATGTATATAAATCTCCTACATGAAGAAGAAGAAAATTCTAATGTCGTGGTAGGTAACTTAACGGAATGTTAAAGCAACGCAGCCGTAATCTTTTTTTTATAGAATAAGATAGACAAACGAAAACACAGCCCACATGATGATAGGTGGAAGCTGTGGCCCATAAACATCTAAATCTAACCTCGGTTAAGAATCATATGCAGATATGATGATAGAATGGATTGCCTTGTTTTCAGTAAAAAGGGTCTCCGCTTATCTCCACTCACCATACAAAATAGCAGCATCAAGCTGCTATTCTACGCTGGTATTCTGTGAGTGAGATCCATTCGTGCTACAACTACGAGTATAATATAGCTGCAGCATGACTCTGCCACATAATGCTGCTATTTTACGATAGTATTATCTGAGAGAGTCCATTCCACTGTACAAGTAAAATAAGATCTATGCTAACACATATTAATTAGTATATTACTAAAATACAACTTATTTATCAAATTAAAAGTTCAGACTATTTTATTCAACTTAGGCTTGTTTATCAGGATATCTTTAGGAAGAATTCTGGCTTGATAGTTCCTTTTATGAACGTCAAAATCTACATCTCCATCAGAATCAGCTTGTAATAGTTCACTGCATGGATTTCTACCGCAGTAGAGGATTTGCCATAATCGCCAAGGCCGACGGTTTGTAGATTACAGTACCAGATATTGTTATACTCCTACCTATTGTAGGTCATGGAATTTTCAAATCAATTTCAAATAATCACCTACACATATCAACACCCACAAAAGCACATGTAGGATGATAGATTCTTTAAATAGAATAATTTTTATTTCATATAGATTAAAAATAATTCTTCTTCGTGTAATTTTTTACTTTTATCACTAGTTCGGAAAAATCCCTGTTTTGAGATAAACCAACAAGAAATCCAGCTGCATTTTTTTTTCAAAATAATGTTATACAATATAAAATAGGTTACAATAAGGCACAATTATTTTATAACTTTAAAAAAACTCATTTATGAATCAGTTTGAAAGCGATCACCGGTTATTGTCAACCATGTATGTACAGGGTGGGGCAGCATAACTTCCTTTTTTTAAAACCTAATAAAACACATTGTATGAATCGGAAAAATTTTATTTGGTTTTTACAATGTAAGTACATACTTAAAGTTTTGTTTTATTTAGTTTTGAAGATCAAATCAGGTAGATGACGTCCCTTATTCTCTATACATTGAGTATACCGATTTCTGGTGTTTGTCATAACTCTTTGAAGCAGAGCAGGCGTTATGTTGGCAATTTCTTCCTGGATGTTGTTCTTTAAATCTTGTAGGGTCCTTGGACGGTTCACATAAACACGGGATTTCAAAAAACCCCATAGAAAAAAGTCACAAGGGGACAAATCGGGAGATCGGGCCGGCCACTGCAAATCGCCCCTGATTGAGATAAGGCGTTCTGGGAAGTGTTCTCTCAAAACAGCCATCGATGCTCTTGCAGTGTGTGCCGTTGCACCGTCTTGTTGGAACCAAATGTCTCCCAAGTCCAACGCATTCAGCCGGGGTAAAAAGAATTCCTGTAACATGTTTACATACCGGCCCGAATTCACTGTTACTGTGACTTCATTTTCCTCAAAGAACCAGGGACCAATAATTGCAGCTGAGGAAATTGCACACCACACTGTGACCTTAGGTGAATGCAAAGGCCTTTCATGCAATTCTCGAGGATTTGTGTCAGCCCAGTAGCGCATGTTTTGTTTGTTCACGGATCCACACAAGTGAAAATGTGCTTCATCACTAAAAAAAACAATAGCGTCCTCAGGAACGACATCCAGAAGAATCTCACATGCGTTCCTGCGAGAATCGTAGTCACGTTTTGACAGTTCCTGTACAGTCGCCATCTTGTATGGATGGAAATGTAAGTCTTCATGGAGAATTCTCCGCACAGAACGACTGGAAAGTCCAAGGGTAGATGCATGTTTGCGCGCAGAACGCCGTGGTGATCGCAACATTGAAGCTCTGACTGCCTCAATGTTCTCAGGTGATCTAATGGGCCGAGGGACTCCAGTTCTTCGTTTTGTCACACTTGCAGTTTGTCTAAACGTAGTGACCCACATAACAATTGATTTTCGGTCTGGAACAGGGGCCAACGGGGCTAAATTAAAGCGATTTCGAAAGGCGCGCTGAGTTGCAATCACAGAACATCCGCGCGATAAGTAAGCCTCAACAGCAAACGCACGCTCCTCACTGTTCCAACGCATTATGGCGACTGAGCTGTCTCGACTAAACTTTATAGCCCCCCCTCTCGAACGAGACCACTAGCGCTCCACTACGATGTCACCTGACCGAATGGCGCGCATTACAAATAAGGAAGTTATGCTGCCCCACCCTGTATTCATTTACTATAATAACCCTTTTTATAAAGTGTGTATAATAGAGATACCATTAAGTCAATGAGAGATACGGATTGAAAAAGCATATACATTGCCCCATGAATGAATTACTAATCTGTGGAGTCGAGTAACTGGTATCACTAGCTTGTATTTGTTCCTAGTAATTTCAGAGTCAGTCTGAGCGAGATTAGAATGGATCTCCATCACATTAAAAACGGCAAGGCCCCGAGCGAGGATGGAATTACAGCGGAGCTACTGAAAGCGGGTGGTAAATCAGTACTCGAAATCTTTCAGAAGCTCTTTAATTCCGTCCTCCATGGTGGCATTACTCTGGAGGCGAGGATCATCAGTGCGGTAGTCTTGTTCTTCAAGAAAGGCGATAATGCTCTCTTGAAGAACTACGTTTTTAAGCTACTCCACTGGAAGCGATACGGTATTAACGTCAATTGCGAGTACATCACTCACCTTCGATTTGCCGACGATATAGTTCTTATGGCAGAATCGCTGGAGGACCTAAGCACTATGCTCAATGACCTCAATAGTATCTTCCAACAGATAGGTCTTAAGATGAACATGGACAAAACAAAAGTTTATGTGTAAACTCCATATCACACCTATGCTGGTCGTTGTTGAGAGCACTAAGCTCGAAGTTGTTGACGAATATGTTTACCTGGGACAAATAGTCCGACTAGGTAAGTCCAACTTCGACCGAGATAAAGGTTAATCGACGGTTTAAACTCGGCTGGGCAGCGTTCGGGAGATTATGATCCATCTTCTCGTTAGGCATACCTCAAAACTTCAAAACAAGATTGTACAACCATTGCGTGTTGCCAGTGATGACCTATGGATCTGAGACGTGGTCCTTTACTGCTGACCGTATGAGGAAGCTAGATAGACTTAAAAACGAGGATATCCGTAGTAGACCCAGAGTGATCGACATAGCCCAATGGATTAGTAAGCTGAAGTGGCAATGGGCCGGCCATATAGCTCAAAGAACCGACAACCGATGGGGAAAAAATGTTCTCGAGTGGTAGCCTCGTACCGGCAGGCAAAGTGTAGGGCGTCCCCCCACTAGATGGAGTGACGACCTAGTGAGACATGCAGGAAGGCGATGGATGCAGGTGGCTCAGGACTGTGCTTTGTGGCATTCTTTGGGGAAGGTCTATGTTCGGCAGTGGATTTGTGAAGAGTTGTAATGATAATGATGATTTTTAGAGTGCATATCCCTCTTTATTAAAACTATTTTTTTCTGAACATATATTAAATTTTCGTATATATACTGTATTTTATGCAGCCACCACTCAAATTACCGAAGTAGCAAATACATATTACGCAACATATTCATAACAAAAGTTATCTTTCAAAACAGTATCCACTTTCACTGCGACACTATATTTAAACTCTGTTCATTAATCTTATCACCTATGTCAACTTGTATAGCATATAACGCGTTACAATTATAGTCAAAAGACAGCTTCAATCAAAGTAGTGTTGTAATTAATTATCTTAAGATAACGTTAACTCATAGCGTTATGCTTTTTTGTTTAAAAAATTTAGAACTGTATTGTGTTGTTATATTGTGTGCAACTTTTCAAAAATAAATAAAATTAATAAACTACAGTTTCAAACTTGTTAACAGTCACACAAACAAACCACTATAAATAGACATGCATTAATTTAGTAACTTACACTCATACAGTTTTTATACAGAACATAAAATTATACCTACATAAAACATAAAAGATAAAAATAAATAAGAGAAAATAGACATAAAATAATGCGATTCCTTGGGTGATGTGATGCTGAAAAGGGCACTGATTACACATAATGCTATCGCACGGTTGCGGTAGCCTTGATTTTCAGCAATGCCCATTGGGGTTGGAATCGCCCGCGAAATAGTGTGTACGTTATTTCTATGTTCGAGAAACATGTTATCAAAATAATAAAACAAAATAATGGAAATGCAAAGGAATGGGAACCTTGGTTATGCAGTATACATAATATGTTTGAAGTACCACTATTGCATCTTATTATACTAAATTACTATACGTCTAATAACGTCTTTACTTATACTCCTTTTCTGCCCAGCACTTTCTTACCTGTTTGTGCCGAGAATAATTAGTATAAAGAGTCAGTATAAATACGGAACTGAAGGCATTCTCTCTTAGTCCTCAGGCGTGACTACGTATTTGTAGCCTTTTAGTTCTTTGTTTTAAGTTGGTTGCAGGTGTCCATGGGCTGCAATAGCCACTTACCATTATATGGACTGTAAATTAAGTTTGTTTGTAGCATCAATTAAAAAAAAGGTTAACGCAATAATCTGTAAAGAAGTAGGAAATATGATGTGAACGGAAAAATCGTATATTAACATTCGTCATGTTTATTTGTGACTGCAAACAAAAAATAATGTACCAACAGCCTTATTTAAATAATCGTAAAAACATTATTTTAAAAATTACTTTTATAACTATTATTATATAAATATCACGTTAATAACAGTTAAAACGCTCTACCCAACAGCTAAGGCACATCACTAAAAATAATGATAACTGTAAACATACGTTATCTTTCATAACTCCAATTCATTTAGTTCACTAAGGGATCGCACACACAATGTATTTATTTATTGTGGCCATATTGTTTGTCCTTTTAATATTGTACGCAGTTAAAAAGAAAGATCCCGAACCTATATTTGGAATATACTCAGTGCCCGGGAAGTGGTATTATTTGAAATATGCAATGTTTGCATGCCTTTATTACTTTCGAAAGGTACGTTATTTTTTATGTTTTTTTCATAATTTTATTTTAAATACAATAATTCGATTTTTAAATTTCTTATTTCATATTAGAATGTATCTACTGCAACTACTTTCTTGTTTTTAAGACGTCTTAATATTTTAATATCACTTATCATTAGTGATAAGTGATATTAAATGTGGAAATTTTTATTACCTAAGAATCTGTTTATAACAAACTTTGTTGATTCATTATTGAATGAATCAACAAAATTTGTTCTCTCTGTATTGACAGAGTATCAAAAGTGCACTGTAAATATAGTGTGAGTGCTCTGACGAATTGTTCGGACTAATTCCAGCCGCTCAATTTCACCATCGCACATCGCGACTAAACTGTTTTTAACTTTTTTTACGTGGCAGAGCCATGCTGCAGCTATATTACTGATATAGTTGTAGCACTTATGGGTCGGCTCGACCTGGGAAGGACCACGCTCTCACAGAATACCAGCGCAAAATAGCAGTTTAATGCTGATGTGTTTCGTATGGTGAGTGTAGAGAACCGGAGACCCTTTTTACTGGAAAAGAGGCATTCCATCTTAGTCCTCACGGGTGACAACGCATCTGTATTTTAATTCGCAAACGAAAATAGATGCAGATGTCTATAGACCACAGCAACCACTTGCCATTAGGTGGACTGTGTGCTGGATTGTCACCCTTATCCTTTAAAAAAAAACTCGCGATACCATCCATACCATCTGGATGTTTGGCGGTCCACCACTGTGCGATTTAGAAGAAGTTTTCTTCCTCGCACAACTTCCTTGTGGAATCGACTACCAACAGAGGTTTTTCCAGGCCGATACGACTTTAGGGCCAAGAAAAGCGCTGCTTCTTTTTTAAAAGGCCAGCAACACATCTGCAATTTCCTTGGTGTTGCAGTTGTTTATGGGCGGCGGTAGTCACTTACCATCAGGTGAGCCGCATGCTAGTTTGCCCCCTCTGCTATAATAAAGGCCCATACTTACGCTTTGATGTGTGGTAGTGGATTTTTTATATTCTTCTCTATATTCTCGATATTCTCACGCCGCCACTAGGGAGAACACTTGCACCGACTAGCGAGCGATGTGTTTCCTCAAAACTTTTTCTAGTTTCTATTTTGATGATTCTTTTGTTATTATCTGAAATTGTGTGAGAATTATGTGAAATTTCTTTGATATTGCGTCACAATCCAAGGGATAGATTCTATTTTATATTAGAAAACCTCATCCCACTCTAGGATTTGTTCCTGTACTTTGCAGGCGTTTTATATACATTAACTGCAATTAGACAAACATATCCCGTAGCAAACGTTTGTAGAACAAACAAACATTTGGACGTAGTTATACAAAAACGTTCCAACCCACAAAGTCATTCAAAAATCTTCGCGAAGATGTCAAAATAAGTAGTTCTGTATATTTAACTCATTTTTGATTGTCACTCGCATGACTGACTTGACATTGGCAGAATTCTTTTAAGAGAAGCCAAAAAGTAAAGAAAAAGAATAAGAACTCATTTTTGAATGACTTGTGGGTTGAAACGTTTTTGTCCGTTTGTTCGGCGCGGGACTCGAACCCGCAGCTGCACTGCGCCACAGCCCAGTAACACCCAATCACTTAGCCACTACGCTAAAAAACCGTCAGAATTATATTATTAATTTCACAAACTATTTGTAAATGTTAATTAACCTAGAATTAAGATAAGCCCTATGCCCTCAGTGGAAAGTTATTGGGCTGTTTTTATTTTACATTTCAACCATAGATATAATAAAAGAAGAAGAAAGAAGAAGAAACTTTTTTTATATTTCTATGATTTCAACGTTTGCTAATAATATTACAATACATATTATGCTATTGTAATATTAACTTTAAAAATGTCAAAAAGAGGATACCTGCAAAAATTTTTTCGCTGTTACTTCTCCAATCAAAGAAAATCTCATCTCGAAACTATAGTAGATTTGAGAAAATAACGTCTGACAAAATTAATTTTAAGACTTGTTTTTTAATGACGTGTTTCTCCCACAAAAACATGGGACAAATAATTGCATATTTTTCCGTATGTCAATAATTTTATTTTCTTTTAATCGTATTATTTATGACATACCAGACAAAAGTTAGCGTTGTAATGTGTTAAATTCATTTTCAAAAGTTTGTTATTAAAATTACCATTAACAAGACATATTATATCCATAAGATTTGCGGCGAAAGTCAATTCCGGTCGGTTTGGATAAGATGTGTGGTGGAAATCAGTATCTCAGATGCGACAAAAATCATTTGAACAGAACAAAAGTAGACGCAGCGTATTGGCTAACACCTAAATATCGTCAATGCGTCCGCCTATATACCGGAAACCCAAAATAACGCCGATATAAATCTTTATCAGTATCGATACCGGATGCATCACTAAAACAAGTATTAAGTTAGCAAATAGAAGCCGAACAACTAATTATTTTCGATGTAATTTAATTAGATAATTACAAGAATTTAAGCTTTACTAATAGGCTTAAAAATCGGCGCAGGCGTAACAGCATCGCGGATGTATGCTTTATTTAACACACGCACGAGCGTAAAATTGACACAAATTAACGTAAAACTAACATTAAAAGTGTATTTTATACGTAGTATTTTTTATATTCATATTCATATTTCATAATTTCATATTTAAGTAATAGAATGCAGAAAGTTATTATTAATGGTAAAAGTTCTTCCGGCTCACCTGTACTAATGGGTGTCCCTCAGGGCTCAATTCTCGGCCCATTCCTGTTTCTAGTGTATATTAATGACTTACCTTCTATTGTAGAGGATAATCATGATATAGTATTATTTGCTGATGATACTTCTTTGATTTTTAAACTTAAACGTAAATCATTTAAATGTGACGAAGTGAATAATGCTATATCAAAATTAGTGCATTGGTTTAACGTTAATAATTTACATTTAAACGGAAATAAAACTAAATGTATTAAATTTACAACAACGAATGTTAGAAATCTGAGTACCAATGTGTTTTTAAATGGGGAAGAACTGAGCCCTGTTGAATCCACTGTTTTTCTTGGCATCACTCTCGACGCAAAGCTTCAGTGGGCCTTCAGCTTCAGCCATATATTCAAACTA
The DNA here is from genome assembly GCA_033319125.1 of Parnassius glacialis. NCBI lineage: Eukaryota > Metazoa > Arthropoda > Insecta > Lepidoptera > Papilionidae > Parnassius > Parnassius glacialis. The sequence goes on from JAVANC010000018.1 coordinate 39,279,622, forward strand.
GCAAGCAGACTAAGTTCTGCAGCCTATGCTGTAAAAAAGATTAGAGGTCTCACTAGTGTCGAGACAGCTAGATTAGTTTATTTCAGTTATTTCCATAGCATAATGTCTTATGGGATTTTGCTATGGGGACATGCGGCTGATTCAGAAACTATTTTTGTTTTACAGAAGAGGGCCATTAGAGCTATTCACAACCTAAAACTGAGAGAGTCTCTTAGAGATAAATTTAAAGAAATAAATATATTAACTTTGGCCTCTCAGTATATTTACGAAAATTTAATGTATGTTCACAAAAACAAAGGTAGTTTTAGTAAAAAAAGTGATGTGCATTCTGTAAACACTAGGAACAAACACAAGCTAGTGATACCAGTTTCTCGACTCCACAGAGTCAGTAATTCATTCTTGGGGCAATGTATACGCTATTACAACAAGGTCCCGGAAAGTGTACAGGCTCTCTCCATTAGCAAGTTTAAATGTTTTGTTAAGTTGAAACTGTATAAAAAGGGTTATTATAGTATAAATGAATACATGGTTGATAATAACCCCTGGGAATGAGGTGATCGCTTCCAAGCTGTTTCTAAGATAAATTTTGTACTTATATAGTTAGTACAACCATTATTGTGAAATTTGCTTTAAAAAAAAGTCCCGCTGGGTTTCTTGCTGGTTCTTCCCAGGACAGAGGTTTTTTTTTTCGAACCAGTGGTAAAGTAAAAAATGACTTTCAATAAGTATTACAAATGTGATCTATATTGAATAAAAAATTATTCTAATCTATTCTATTCTATAGAATAGGTGTATCGAACGAGCACACAGTCCACCTGATGGCAAGGGGATGCTGTGGCCCATAGATATCTATCACACCTATCTTCGGTTAAGAATCATAATACACATGTGTTATTACCCCTGAGGACTAAAATGAAATTAATAGAATCAGGCATTACTTTGCGGAAATCCATTATATTAAAGTTGGAAAAATTGATATTGCCAATATCCGCTCAATAACTTTAAATTTAACGCTTAATTTTATCGAACCGATATTCGCAAAGTAAATTTTTCTAACTTTAACTAAGATGAAATGCCTCACAGTCTATAACAAAAAATATAATAGAGTGTATACGAATTAATTTTTAGATATGTCATTAACGATATACTGATGTATACAATAATAAGGCAGGTGCGCGATAAGGTTCATCACAATCAGCAACTATCGCTTAGATTAATTTCGATTTGAACTGTCGTCAACGGTAATGGTTATATAATTATTGGTCAAGAAGTAATCTACGTTCTATTTTAACGAACTTCAATCAATAAAATCAAATATTGAGGAACCAACTCCAATTTATAGACTATTCCAATGTTGGATATTGCTGCACTTTTGTGCCGACTTCCAAAAAGGAGACGGTACTCAATTCGACTGTATTTTTTTATGTGTGTTACCTCATAACTTTGTACTGTGTGAACCGATTTCGATGATTCTTTTTTTATATGAAAGCTGATACTTCTCGTGTGGTCCCATATGAATGATCAAGGTCAGATCAATAATTTTTGTGTTATTCTTAATAATTTATATTGAAGTCGGCAGTATAAAAATTTTAATTTTAAATTATTAGACTTACTGATGATGTCGATTTAGTTAAACTTAATCTTACAAGCCTCGAGCACAGGCGCATTTTACGCCTGTGCTCGAGATGCGAGAGTGCGCAGGAATTGTATTGTATGACATAATTCATCCCTCTCTCTTTCACCACATCATCGGACAACCAGACGCTCGGCCAGTCTACGTCAATGCGTACAGCAATGGAGTGGAATAATTTGCCGCCATCCATAACCATCCGATTGCAATGTGCGCCTTCGAGGCAAGAGTGAAATAGGCTTTTGTTAAGCTAAGTGGTCATCATCTGCGCACCGTCCCTTGCTATCAGGTGGGATTGTAGTCAAGCGCTGGCTTGTAATTGTTAGAAGAAAACTGCATTCACTACACGTTTTGACATGGTGGAGCTGCAGCTGTATTATGGCTGCAGAACGAATGGATTAGTGCGACCGGCGACGAATCACGTTCTCAGAAAACACTAGATAAAATAGCAGCTTAATACTGCTGTGTTTCGTATTATGAATGCAGAAAACCGAAGATCCTTTTTACTAGCAAGAGACATACTATCTTAGTGTTCACGGGCGATAACGCATCTACATTTTGATTCTTAATCGAGCATCCACTTAACATCAGGTGAAATTTGTGCTCGTTTGCCCATCTATTTATTTAAAACACTCGTGTTATATGTAGGCATTAATAGAAACTAAAATAAACCTAAACTGAATAAAATATTTTTAATTTTGGGGGTGCTAAGAATCTCCGGTGGAGGTTCGGTTGCCACCTTAGACGACTCGACCTGGCAACGTACAACGCACGCACCCTGAGGACTGACGAGAAGATCGTGGAGCTGGAAGAAGAGATAGACAAGTTGCGCTGGCATATTATAGGATTATCCGAAGTCCGAAGAGAGGGGGAGGACACGGTAATCCTCGAATCCGGCAACTTGCTCTATCACCGGGAGGGCGACCATCTGTCCCAAGGAGGTGTCGGATTTATCGTCCACAAGTCTCTCGTTAACAACGTTGTAAAGATCGGGAGTGTGTCGACGAGGGTTGCGTACCTTATACTCAGAATCACCAAACGGTATTCGCTGAAGGTCATACAGGTTTACGCACCAACCTCGGCACACCCCGATGAGGAGGTGGAGGAAATGTATGAGGATATCTCTAGAGCCATGCATTCCTCCAAAACCCAATATACGGTGTTAATGGGAGACTTCAATGCAAAACTAGGCACAAGAGAGAACGGTGAGCTGAAAGTAGGGAAATTTGGAATAGGGCAACGGAACCCAAGGGGCCAGCAGCTGGCCGACTTCATGGAGAAAGAGGGACTCTTTATGATGAACTCTTTCTTCAAGAAGCGGCCCCACAGGAAGTGGACCTGGTCGAGCCCCGACGGTTCGACAAAAAATGAGATTGACTTCATTATGACGACCAGACGACAACTGTTCAGTGATGTCTCAGTGATCGCGAGGGTGAAAACCGGCAGCGATCACCGAATGGTTAGAGGCACACTGAACCTAAATGTTAAGTTGGAGAGGTCTCGTCTGATGAAGTCAACGCTCCGTCCCCCTCGTGCTCTAATCCAAAGTCCCGAAACCTTTCAGCTCGAGTTACAAAACCGATTTCAGTGCCTAGAAGACTGCAATGAAGTGGACGATATGAATGACAAGCTAGTGGAAACTGTCCATGCGGTCGGAGCTAAGTTCTGCAAGACCCACCGCAGAAGAACACAAAAACTCTCCGATCACACTCTTAATCTCATGGCTGTTAGACGGGAGATGAGGCTACATTCTTCAACAGATTTGACAGCATACAGGCAACTGAACAGACAGATCTCCAAATGCATGCGGCGGGACTTACGCAACTTCAATACAGCTCGTGTTGAAGAAGCGATCGAGCGGAACCAAGGCTCCAAAGTCTTTGCCAGAGATCTGTCTGCCAGAAAGAGCCAACTGTCAAAGCTGAAGACCGAATGTGGCAGCATCGTTTCCGGGGCACCTGAGATTTTGAGTGAGATTGAGAGGTTCTATGGGCAGCTGTACACGTCATCGTTGGAGCCACACGCAAGTGTGAGTAACGATCCAAGAGCGAGTCTTATTCGACACTATTCCGAAGATATCCCGGCGAGATTAGAATGGCTCTCCAGCACCTTAAAAACGGCAAGGCCCCAGGCGAGGATGGAATTACAGCGGAGCTTCTGAAAGCGGGTGGAAGACCGGTACTTGAAGTCCTTCAGAAGCTCTTTAATTCCGTCCTCCATGGTGGCATTACACCGGAGGCGTGGAGCAGAAGTGCGGTGGTCTTGTTCTTCAAGAAAGGTGACAACGCTCTCTTGAAGAACTACAGACCGATTTCCCTTCTGAGCCGCGTCTACGTGCTGTTTTCGAGAGTCATTACGAATCGTCTCGCGCGCAGACTTGACGACTTCCAGCCTCCCGAACAAGCCGGTTTCCGAAAGGGCTTTAGCACCATAGACCACATACATACCCTACGGCAAATTGTACAGAAGTCCGAAGAGTACAATTTGCCACTATGTCTGGCGTATGTGGACTATGAGAAAGCCTTTGATTCCGTCGAAATTTGGGCGGTGCTGCAGTCCCTTCAGCGGTGCCAAGTTGACTGTCGGTATATCGAAGTGCTGAAGTGTTTGTACAGTAGAGCTACGATGGCTATCCGAGTACAGAACCAGAGTACGAAACCTATCCAATTGCAGAGAGGTGTAAGACAGGGTGACGTTATATCCCCGAAACTCTTCACCGCTGCATTGGAAGACGTTTTCAAGCTTCTGGACTGGAAAGATACGGAATTAACATCAATGGCGAGTACATCACTCACCTTCGATTTGCCGACGATATAGTCCTCATGGCAGAATCGCTGGAGGAGCTAAGCACTATGCTCAATGACCTCAATAGTGTCTCCCAACGGATAGGTCTTAAGATGAACATGGACAAAACAAAGATTATGTTTAATGTCCATGTCACACCTATGCCGGTAGTTGTTGGGAGCACTAAGCTCGAAGTTGTTGACGAGTATGTTTACCTGGGACAAATAGTCCGACTAGGTAAGTCCAACTTCGACCGAGAGGTCAATCGACGGATTCAACTCGGCTGGGCAGCGTTCGGGAAGCTACGACACATCTTCTCGGCAGAAATACCTCAAAACCTTAAAACAAAATTGTACAACCAGTGCGTGTTGCCAGTGATGACTTACGGAACTGAGACGTGGTCCTTCACTGCTGGCCGTATGAGGAAGCTCAAGGTCGCTCAGCGAGCTATGGAGAGGGCTATGCTCGGAGTTTCTCTGCGTGATAAACTTAGGAATAAGGATATCCGCAGTAGAACCAGAGTAACCGACATAGCCCAACGGATTAGTAAGCTGAAGTGGCAGTGGGCCGGCCATATAGCTCGAAGAACCGACAACCGATGGGGAAGAAAGGTTCTCGAGTGGCAGCCTCGTACCGGTAGGCGAAGTGTAGGGCGTCCCCCCACAAGATGGAGTGACGACCTGGTAAGACATGCAAGAAGTCGATGGATGCAGGTGGCTCGGGACCGTGCTTTGTGGCATTCCTTGGGGGAGGCCTATGTTCAGCAGTGGACTTGTGAAGGGCTGTAATGATGATGAATTTTGACAACGAACTTGCAGCACTGGGGTTAGTAAGCTAAATGCCAGAGTAATGCTTTATGTCGGCATCAATGAAATTGTCAACCAAAGTTTTAAAAGACAGTTTTATACGGGCCTGCCGATGTAGGATAACATCGTAGAAAACCATGTCCAAGATATTATTTGTGAGTTATTGAGTTCTTCTTTCAATAAATGCTCAGTAGCAGCTCAGTGTCAGGAAGTTGGTGGCTATGTGTTTTCCGAGCCACGTGAGTGAAAACCCACGTGGTGGAAAACACATAAAGCCGTTGGTTCTACGTCTGTTCTCTCTCCGGTCGTGTCGGGTGGCCGTGGGACGGCAACTATGAGAGTGACACTGAAAGTTCTTAGAAAATTAAAAACTGAACAAACTAGCAAATTATTAGTTTTAATATATCGTTTCAAAATAGTATCAATTTACATCAATACATCGCTGCATTTGATGGAACAACTGAGACAAGAACTTTGCCCATTCGTCCTCTTCGACGGAATTTTGAAACGCATCCACTGCTGCTTCGGCGTCCATGAAACGTTTTAGGGCTATAGGGCGGGTGACCCAGTAATTCCACGTCTGACATCGCAAAGTAGTCGATTGTTTGTTTGGCGATGTGCTACGAGGCGTTGTCGTGGTGAAGGAGTATCCTTCTGCGAGGTCGTTTCTCCCGAACTTATTCCAAGACAAGTGGTAAACAGTTGTTATTGTATCACTCTGCAGTAACTGTTTTTCGATCCTCTAAAACAATTGTTGCGTAATGACCTGTCCTCCCGAAGAACGAGGCCACCATCTTTTTTCCCACGCTTCGACCTCTATTCACTTTATTTGGTAACTCCTCGGAAGGAAACACCCAGACAGCAGACTGTCTCTTAGTATCAGAATCATAACAATAAATTCAGCTTTCGTCACCAGAAAGTATGTCGAACATAGCATTTGAGTCACCTCCGTTAAATCTTTAAACCATTTCATGACACCAATCAACATGAGATTAGTGCGACCACATTTAAACTCATTAAACTAGTTGTAAACAGTGGCACGAGATGAGGCTTCATCGTGAAAGGCCAATCGAAGTCTATCATAACTTTCTTGTTGACTTAAATGACATGACATCGAGTCATAAAAAAATCATTGTACGAAAATTTTCTCACGTTTAATTCATGCTGAATTTTCAATTTGCCGCCAAATCGTAAACAAATGACAAATCAATAAAATACTTACACAATAATATTGGCAAAGAAAAAGCGCGGGAAGTTTTGAAGTAGGCGGGCGTCATTTTTTTGGCTAAACTTTTGAAAATTAAATTAATTTGATATTACAGGATCAGTTAAGTTGTAAAGTATATATATTAGTAGTTATTGTTGATTATTTATAGTTTTAGTTTGTTTTCTTCACTTGGTAAGTCATTTCATTGTATTATATGTAAATAGGATTTTTCTCTTGGCGTCCATGTTGGAGCCCGAAGACCCTGGAGGGACATCCCTCCAGGTGTCTCATGTAGTCACAATCGATGCGTCGGGAATGGAAACGGAAGGTTCAATTATAGATACAGACTGTTCGGAAAACACGAAATCGGTTAAAAGAAAGAGAATCTCAGCTAGAAACCAAAAGAAGAGAAGGAATCACAGACATACGAGTATATTAGATTGCCAACTTTCCCCTAATGATTTAAAGGATAATGTTATTACTAAAGTGATTGAGTCTGATGATAAAAACACTGAAATCCACCATAATGAGGCCGCTCACTCTAACAATATCACAAGTAACCCTCGCGCTGCTAGGTCGCTTTACCAGGCGTCAGATCCTGCGCCTTATGTTGTCCATGTTCAAAAAATCTTACAACCAAATCAAACCGGATCTATTCACCCAGTACAATTTGGATTTTTCCTTAAAAAAACTTTAATAAAAAGCATTGTAGAGGGAAGCATCAAAAAAATTGGAAGGAACAGATTGTCTTTACAATTTGAAACATTTCAGGATGCTAACACATTTCTAAATCACAAATCTCTTGATGTTAATAAATACAAAGCATTTATTCCGGCCTTCACTATCACCCGTATGGGAATAGTGAGAGGTGTTCCATGTGACTGGGACGAGAAAGATATAATGGAAAATATTGACCTTCCGCAGAACTGTGGAAGTATTTTGAAAGTTCGGAGATTAAACAGAAAGGTATATGACGGCGAGACACCCAAGTTCATTCCAACTGAGACCGTAGTTTTAACCTTTGATGGGAAGGTGTTACCTCCCAGGGTATTTATATGTTTCAACTCCCTATCTGTAGAGCTTTATATTTACCCCACGCTGCAATGCTTTAATTGCTGCCGTTTTGGTCACACCAAAATGCAATGCAGAGGCTCTCCAAGGTGTTACAAATGTGGTGACAACCATTCAGGTATAAGCTGCGAGACTGAAAGAGATGATGCTGTGTGTATCTTATGTTCTGGTTCCCATTTCGCAACAGACAAAAAGTGTCCGGAGTACGCTAGGCAAAAAGCTATAAAAGAAACAATGGCTAGAAACTCTATATCTTATTCAGAAGCCAGTAAAGTCCATCCACCAGTTTCGAAATCTTATGCTGACGTTGTTGCTTCTGCTTCATTGGCCCCTTCTGGTCCAACTATTACTTATTCCAGCCCCTATAATTCAACAAGCCCTTCTAAGAGTCACACACAGTCATATAGGAAAACAGTATTCTCTAAATCCAAAGCTCGTCCCAGAAATGCTAGTAAGGGATATGATCAAAAAGCGCATGCAGAGCTTATCAAAGATTACAGCAACATTCCTTCCTTTTCTACAGGTTGTCTCAAAAATTACAAAGATCTATCAGAAATAATAACAAAGGATCTCATCATTTCTATAATTCAGTACCTTTCACAATCTAACCTAATTAAAATACCGCCCAACGATGCCGCTTCTTCAAAAAGTTTTTTAACTCATGGACAGTCAGGACCATCCACGAAACCAGTCTCTGGTGATTCAATGGAATTGCCGGAGTATTAATAGTAAAAAAAGTGACCTAATTTTCTTATTGAATAGTTATAAACCATTTGCAGTCTCTCTTCAAGAGACTTGGCTTCGTCCCGGATTCAACTTTAGAATTCCAGGACATATCTGTCTTAGAGAAGACAGAACAGATGGGTATGGTGGAGTTGCACTAATTCTTAAGGGTGGTGTGCCCTTTGTCCACATACCCATTCCTAATCACAGTAATAAATTTTCAATTATTGCTGTTAGTGTAAATAATATTTGTTTTGTAAATATGTATATACCTCACCCTTCCACTGAAGTCTTTGATGATATTCGTAGCATTCTATCTTCCCTTTCACGCCCTATTTTGGTCATGGGAGACTTCAATGCACAACATTCTACGTGGGGAAGTTCTAAGTCTGATCATTATGGGGCTAGAATCTTAGACATCTTAGATGATAATAATTTATGCCTACTAAACTCTGGTTGTCCTACTAGAAGGACTCAGCCCCAGGAGGGTATTAGTGCACCAGATCTTACCCTGTGTAGTCCATCCCTAGCTCCTACATTAAACTGGTGGCCTCTATCGTCTTCATATGGAAGCGATCACTTTCCGCTAATTATATCATTTCCTCAAAAAATTGGCGAAAAGATGTCAAAGGCTCCTCCCCGGCTAAAATATAGACTTAAGGATGCCAACTGGTCATTATTTAGAGATAAAGTTCAACAAAATTTATCAACTATACCTCCACTAAATGACAACAATAATCATCTTTGTGCTGAAGCTTTTACACAGGCTCTACTACAGGCTGCTGAGGAAGTTTTTCCTATAAAAAATAATAGTGGCAATGGGTATATTCCATCACCTCCTTGGTGGGACAGTGAGTGTTCTGCTGCGATAGCTGAGAGAAAGATAGCTGAAAAAAATTACAGAAAAAACTCTACAACACAAAATTTTAATATTCTTTGTAACCTTATAACTAAAACACGTAAATTATTAAAACAAAAAAGATTCAATGGCTGGAAATCTTTTTGTGCCTCAATTTCACCAGACATTTCTCCATCTGAAGTTTGGCAAAATATTCGTAGATTCAGATCTGCTTTTAAACCTCCAAGATCTCCTTTTATGGATAGCAGTACAGTTGATTTGTTTCTTGACAAATTAGCTCCACCATTTGTCCCATCTATAGATAATATTTCTTCTGACCCACAGCCTTCTCTCCTCTCCCAGCATGATAGTAGCGATTCATTAATTTCTTTTAGCCTTTCAGAACTCAAAGGGGTTCTTTCAAAACTTAGGGACTCAGCCCCAGGTTGTGATGGAATCCCATATTCTTTTCTTCAAAACCTGAATGACTCCTGCGTTTCTTATTTCCTTAGTTTAATTAATTCAATCTTAACATCAGGTAATATTCCTCCATCATGGAAAATTCATGAAATTATCCCAATACATAAGCCCGACAAACCGATTAATGATCCATCATCATACAGACCAATTGCATTAGCTTCAGTTATTTCCAAAATTTCCGAACATTTAGTTAAAAATAGGCTAGAATGGTTTATTGAGAGTAAGGGGTTACTATCTCCAAACCAGTTTGGATTTAGGAAAGGTAGGAGTACGATGGATAGTCTCAGCATTTTTATGACAGACTTAAGATTGGCATTCTCGTACAATAAGTCTGTGTTAGCAGCATTCTTAGATGTATCTGCAGCCTATGATAATGTCAACCTCTCAATTCTGAAATAAAAAATGATTAATTTGGATATCCCACAAATTTTTATAAGATTCACAATCAATCTTCTCTCTGGTAGAATGCTTAAAGTAATATCAGAAGACTCCTACCAATCCCGTATTGCCTGGAAAGGTATACCCCAGGGCTCAGTTTTAAGTCCCTTAATTTACAACATATATTCTCATGATCTGGAAGCCTCCCTTAAGGGTAAAGTTAACACACTCCAATATGCAGATGATTTACTCCTCTATGTCTCTGGTGATTCTGTTGACAACATGTCTGATACTATGACATATTCCCTTAAGTTGCTAAAAGTTTGGCTTGACAATAACTGTCTAAGCCTCTCGGTTCCTAAAAGTAGTATAGTCTTATTTTCACGTATGAGGATTCCTCCACCAGTGTCTGTATTTTATAATAACATTAAAATTCCCGTTAAAGGTGAATCAACATTTCTTGGGGTAATTTTAGACTCAAGACTTACAGGAATCCCTCATTGCTACTATATAAGTGCTAAATGTGAGAAGATTCTAAATATACTGCGCTGCCTCTCTGGAGTTTGGTGGGGAGCCCACGCTTTCTCTCTAAAGCTTCTATATAATGCCTTAATAAGGAGTATTTTAGACTATGGAACATTTATTCTTGAACCCTGTAATGCAGTAGCTCTCCATAAGTTAGACATTATCCAGTCTAAGGCTCTGAGAATAATTGCTGGGGCTATGCGTTCGAGCCCTATTAACGCTTTGCAGGTTGAATGTTCTGAAGCGCCCCTGAATCTCAGACGACAATTTCTTTGTGACAGGTTCCTGTTTAGAGCATTACAAGTCTATAATCATCCCCTTTACTCTAAGTTACGGTCTCTGTTGGAATGTATGGACTATCCGTACTGGGCTCATAAATCGCCGCCATGCCTTGTTGTTAGTCTCCAAAAATTCTTAGCTCTTCAAGCTCCAACACATAGATCACAATTCCTTCCTATATTTTGTGTTAACTATGATGCCTTAATTTTAAAACCATCTATTTTGTTTGATTTCGGTGTATGTAAACAAGATCCTTCTGCCAACGTCAAATTTATTGATATTATTGACAGTGACAGCCGATGGAAACATTGCCATTTAATTTTTAGTGATTCTTCCAAACCCGGTTCCGAGGAATGTGTGGGAGTTGGCGTTTTCCATCAACAGTTTGGCATTGTACAGAAAATAAAATTACCTCCAGAGACTTCAGTATTTACTGGAGAATGTTTTGGTCTGTTGAAATCTTTGGAGTACATTTTAATCATGAAGTTAAAAAACTCGATAATTTTTACTGATGCTAAAAGTGCTCTCCAAGCCTTGGAAAGATTTCCTTTTAGCAGTAACAGAAATAATCATCCAGTTATTATTGCATGTCGTGATTTATTGTATCAATGTTGCATCAAAAATTACACAGTTTCTTTTGCTTGGATTCCGGGGCACTCAGGTATCTTTGGCAATACCAAGGCCGATAGCCTTGCCAAAGCTGCAGTCAATGACGGAGATCTAGTTCCGTACAAAAACTTTTGTTGTGATTTGGCTCTCCTTCCTAAATCCCAGTTATTGAATTCTTGGACACACATTTGGCGCTCTTCAAGTCAAACTATAGGTCGATATTATAGCACGATCCAGGTGGATATACCTTCTAAACCGTGGTTTTCAAATTTGACGTTTGGTAAAGCTATTACTTCGACCCTTATTCGTATGAGGCTGGGCCATGCATGCATTCCCTTGCATTTGGCAAGGCTTAAACTTTTGCCTAGCGATATATGTGACTGTGGCAATGACGTTGGGGATTTTAATCATATATTCTTTGCTTGTCCGCGACATGACCGTTCCGCTTTTATTTCCTCGCTTTTGTCCATTAAAATTCCTTTTCCTACTTCAATTTCTGTCCTTTTATCTTATGTAAATATTGATGTATATAGAATTTTAGCCAGTTTCATTTTACATAACCATATAAAGTTATAACTATTTATGTACTTATATACTAAATTTACCTGATCCTTTTCCAAATTCCGTTCCAATTTCCAATTCAATAAAATAAATCTTACTTCCTAACCTTTTTGCATGGCTGACGCACAAACCGTGCAGGCCAAGAAAGGGGAAAAAAAAAAAATATTGGCAAAGAGCTATATTTTCAAAATTTTAACTTATTTTTTATTATATCGTTTACAAGTGGCCAGTTCTAAAAAATTTCAGTGTGGCCATCGTAGAGAGTGCACCTGAACTGAATGCGACTGAATCTTGCGCAAATGGCTGGTCTCAGTTAAGACGGGGCGCTGTAACCGAAATTCGGTCTGCAGGGTATTACTGTTTCAACACCGGAACAACACTGAAGTAACGCATAGAATTCTTATCTTCTTCATAACCATAAATTTGTCTAAAATTAGATACCTACGTGCGAGTGTGCTGACAGCGTAGAGAAAATCCATAAACCTATTTTGTCCCGTGGGTGAATAGGCGACTTGGAATAGGGTGACTCTTTGTTTGTCCTACACTGTAATAAAGATCTCGGGGAGATCTTTCTGACTTTTTCCGATAGATGGCATTGTAACAATCCCACTTATACTAGACGTTAAATACATAGACCAGCGACGGAGACCATTACAAAGGCGAGAGACGTCTGATACTGTATTCGCCAATCCATCTGCCAAACGTCCCTACATAGCAGAAGCCCATGTACATCAGCTGACATATCAGTAGACATATCCCGTTAATACGGGATGACGAAGGAGAACATTTACGTTGATGCCTGTTAGTTAACTAATTTAAAAATATTTCATTACAGTATACGAAAAAGAACAAAGCTGCAGGAACTGACGGACGCGCGGGGCAAGGCGTTAAGGCTATAGCAGACCCCGCAGCCATGGACTGTGCACAAATGCTGAGTGACCATGCGAAGGTACGTATCTCACCTTCGTCAGCTGGTTACTCTATTTAGACATATCTAGGTAGGCAGGCCCGTTCGCTTCGATACTTAATAGCTAAACATATCGTTAAGTTAAATTCTGTAGTTTATTTTTAATAAAATAATCCAAGCACAACAATAAATTTCGACAGGCATTCGATGCAATATTCTTTATATCGGCTTCGAAAGATGAAAACGACAAAGGAATATACGTGATATCGGGCTGCGAGCGTCGCTCGATGGGTATGTGCAATGGACTCTTCTATATCGGGGTGAGTATTTACCTTCTAATGAAGTAAGCTGAATGAAACCAAACATTGCTATAATTAGCAATGTTAGCAATGTTTGGTTTCAGTTTAGAAAAATAAGTGATGGTGTAACGAAACACCAACTGGACGAAATGAGTAATCTCATATGTCACCACCACATGACAAAATAAACAATTATGTATTTAATTACTCTGTAGTAGCGGTGTAAGAATATTAACTACTCTGTATCACTACTCTCGGTATCGTAAGAGGCGACAAAGGGAAATAGACCAAGAGATGGGCAGCAGCGACTTTCTGACAAACAACTTAAACTTATAAAAAACTGCGGTTGTCATGTCACCGTGGTAACTATGGCATAATCCCCCCTTTGAGGAGTTTGACTAGTAGGGGAGGCTTATATTCAGCAGTGGACTTTTATGGGTAGTTATGGACGATAATGGATTTATTCTGTTACAACGTATCAGTAAGCTTTTAGCAATGGGCCGGTCATATAGCTCAAAGAACCAACAACGATGTGGAAGAAACGTTCTCGAGTACCAATCACGTTCCTGTAAGCGAAATGTAGGGTAGCTTCCCACTATATAGATAGAGTGACGACCTGGAGTGATGACTTAAGAGACGCAGGAGATGCATGATGATGACGATGATGTAGTTACATATAATATATGGTACGGTATTTATGTTGAAAACAATAGTTATGACTTCTTAAAAACGATGATTTATAATAAATGATACAGTCGAACTGATGAATGAATGTTAATAATCTTACGCCCACAAGATTTCGCTAGTTGGGACTAAGGTGAACTTGACAATTACACAGCGTCATCGTCATAGAAAAACTACGACTTAAGTAAAAGTTTTTCGATTTGTAGTGTTTAAAAACATTAAAAAAATACAGCCTCAGTGCTGTAATTTTTTAATTTTTTTACACATCTTTAAAAAAAGTTAAAGTTACAGCCTATATACGTCTCACAGCTGGGCACACGCCTCCCCTCATTTCTGAGCGGGGTTTTAGGGTAAGCAAAAGGTCTGCCACGCTGCACCAATGTGTGTTGGCGAACTTCACATGCCTTCGAATTTTTTTCTTATTTCTCTGACGTGCAGGTTTCTTCACGATGTTTTCTTTCACCGCCGAGCACGTGGTAAATCAGCACTTAAATTTTTTTTTTTTTATAGGATGAGGGTGACAAACGAGCACACAGTCCACCTGATGGTAAGTGGTTACTGCGGCCCATATACATCTGCATCTATCCTCTTTTACAAATCAAAATGTAGATGCGTTGTCACCCGTGAGGACTAAGATGGAATGCCTCATTTCCAGTAAAAAGGGCCTCCGGCCACCTGCACTCACCAAGCGAAACGCAGAGGTAAACCTCTACTTCACGCTGGTTTTCTGTGAGGTCGTGGTACCACCCCGGTTCGAGCCGGCCCATCCGTGCGACAGCAAAAGCTGCCGCGTGGCTCTACCGCTGTTAAAAAATTAACTTGCAATTAGTTTGCAAAACTTGCAAACTAATTAATTTGCAATTAACAACTTCATTGGTGCCGACGGGGATCGAACCCGGGTTGCTCGCGTACTGTGAAATTTACAGCGGGGGCTAACTATCTGAGCTACCACGGCTCTACACACATCTTTAACTTTTTATCAATTCTTCTTCTTTTAGGAATACCCGTTACCAGTTTAGTTTATCAATTTCTAATCTAATTCTTATAAAATACTAGCTGACCGGCAACGCCGTCTTAGGCCATACCGGGGCCCTTGGGCACACAAGAATTTGGGGCCCTGTTGTAAATAAAAAAAAGTAAATGACAAAAACATTTTTCTGGTATATAATCTTATATTTATTATAGTTAATTGGTATTAATTACTTAAGTATGTTGATGTTTTGAATTGGTTACCATTACGACAGAGGTTTCTTTCGGGATTTCTGTTGTGCAACATCTTCTATTATATCTTCAAAATCTACTTTTTGAAGGATATCACTCTATATACACATAATTATTGACTAATTTGTTATTCGTTCTTGTAACATAGTTGTTCGTAATTCATTTTTTATTCTCTTTAGGTGGGAATATGCGCGCTCTCCACTACAATTGGTAATCATTAAGTAAGGAACAATTTCTTCTAATTTATCAACCTTTATTAGTTTATGTAACTCAGCCTTACATATTCAACCACAGATTCCTTTGCTATGTTCTTTAAATACTGCCCTAAATAAAAACATTCTGATTTGAGCTCATATGCATTAGTGTCTTCATGATAGAATTCATCAAATTCATTGCATTTTTTTCAGAAAACTTAAACGATTGTAAATTTAATGAATCGATTACAAGGAATAAACGTATCTTCAAAAAAAAGTAACGCGTGTGCTGCGAATTCTTTTTCTTTCAGACTTATCTTTATAATCAGTATTTGGATATTTTCTTCGATCGATTCGTAAAGTTTTGTTGCAACGTCCATGGTCATAGTGCTATTGTGTAAACTTAAGCTGGTTTTGTTCATAATTACCAAAAAATCATTCCATATCTCCGTTAAAATATAGTATTCAATTTCTCCATTTTTTTGCTAGGGTTTGGGCTTTGTTTCTTGTTTCTCTTGGTAGATTGATGTCACTTACAATTGAGGACAAAGCTTCAGAAAAATTATCATGGCTTTCAAAAGTTTAAAATGATATCTGCTATACATTCTGCACAATGTTTATCCATAGGAAAAAACTGCAAAAAATCTTTCAATGCCATCAAAAACATAACTTTTAAAAAAAGCCAAGTCTCGCAACTCAGTTCTTCTACCGTAAAAAGTTGTGAGATCCATGTAATACCTATTAATAATAGTCGGTTAATTTATTCAGTCCATAGATTGATACATAGATTGACTTGGCAATCGCACTAAACAATCTAATTTAATATAATATGTATTACTTGTGAGATATATTGTGTTTTTATGCGATTGCCAAGTCAATCTATGGACTGAATAAATTAACCGACTTGGTATTACATGGATCTCACAACTTTTTACGGTAGAAGAACTGAGTTGCGAGACTTGGCTTTTTTTACAAGTTATGTTTTTGATGGCATCTCATTTCTTTTTGTAGATAGTTATATCTAGGTAGCTATTTACACCTATTATTCCATTATACATATAAAGGTACACTGATTCATTCACTGCAAATGTAACTTTGTAATACTATATGTTTATATGGGATTACAAAGTTATTTATGCAGTTAGTGTATCTCGAAAACCGGACCGAAATTGTAAAATATTTTAATTTTTCCTTGATTTATATATTAAACAATAATAGTATTCCAAATTTGAAGTATCTATGTCTGCTAGAAGTGCCTCAGAGTTTTGATGATCGGTCAGTCAGTGAGTGACAAAATTAAGAAATTTTGACTAGTTATAATTCTTAAACTACTAGTTTAAATTTATTGAAATTTGAAATATACTGAGTCTATACAACTTCTACTTGGTTAGTAAAAATTCAGGCTTCTAATTTTATCCATAACGAAGTTATAGGGTTTCGGAAATGGCCTGAACTGCTTCGAGAAAAGGATGGTACGGCCGTGTTGCTTTTTTGCTCGACTTGGCGGGGGCACTGCCGTGCCCCCAGATAGGCTCTCCGTCTTTTACTATCTAACGATGAAGGTTAGTTGACAGTTGTTTTTTAAACTTGCTGCCCCATTAAATTAATAAACTCATTGCCAATATTTGCAGACAAATATAATGATTCATTTTATTTTTCTTCATTCATTCTTCCTTTTCCACGATTTCCGCAGTTTCGTATATGATCAGCAAGAAAAGGATCAAATTCAGTAATTAATTCTAGGCATCCTAAATAATCCCCGTTATTTTGAAACCCCAATATCTCATTATCACCACGAAAAACAAGATCTCTAGAAGCTAAAAATTTCACTGCTGCAACAATTCTTCTAAGTACATTCTTCCAATAACTGACTTCTGTATTATATTAAGACAGTAACTAATTGTCAACTCCTCCAGTATTTTTGCTTCTTGCGACATAATTCATCATTAATTGCCTGTGCTATAAACTGTTCCCATGCTCAATTAATAAATTACTTATATGCTTCTAATCTTTATATTCATTTGGAGAACTCAAATTATGTCCAGTACCAGTAGTAGCATTAAATATACGGCAGCTATAGCAGTACACAGATTTTTTCGACGGTGAATAAAAGAAGCCATTTTCTTTCTAAAGAATCACCATTCATCAATTTACGGGTAAAAATACTTATAGTTAAATATATAGTTTTTTTTTTACTGCTTGAATCTGGAAAACTTGCAGAAGTGTCGTCACCATTTTTATTTTGGAAAAATAATGGCCCTTTTCTAATCTAAATATCGCGTAATTCTTCTGTTAAAATTTCATCACAATAGGTATCAGGATCAGGAGATATATTTTTCAATATTTTAAATAATTTCTACGAAACAAAACAAAATCATACCACAAACTTAACCGTACAAGTTTGAAATTTCGGGAAATCCCCCAACCAAACACAATGTCGACTTCTATGTAGTGTATTGTATAGACTCTGCAAACTCGAATTTTCAATGTAAAAGATTTAAAAAAATTTTGGTGTCCGATTAAAATTCGCTAAGCTACTAACCTATATTCGTGTCTTTTCCTATTATCAATTTAATCAACAACATTTATTTAGCTGTAATTATATAAATACATAGATTGCCGAAAATTAAAAAAAATCCAGCCTATGAGTAAGGCTATTGTACAGCTCGAAAAATCGTTTAGATGGCGGCGAAACGTGGAACTACATATTTTCTACCTAAGAAAATTGTCAATGCCACTTTTTCTGTCAAACTCGGCAATGTGTAGCTTGTCACTGCTCAGAATTTCCAAAAAGTCACTAACAACGGCCTCATGTACTCTTAAAATTTTTGTGTCGGGTTATATTTTCCTAAAACAGAAAAAAGCTTGCATAGTGTAAGCGAACATATCGGCCTTTCGGGGGCCCACGTGACGATAGGGGCCCTGGGCACGGGCCCCGTGTGCCCTTATGGTAAAGACGGTACTGCTGACCAGGCAGACGTTGTTCTGCCCTTTCCGACGACCATTTGCTTTCCTAAAAAAAAACTCCTGAGGTTAGCAATAAAAAATTGAGGGTATCGGGATGAAAACTATCCTATCTCTCAAGTTGGACCACTGCACACAGTGTGCAAAATTTCATTGAAATCAGTTCAGTAGTTTAGGAGTCCATCGCGGACAAACAATGTAACACGTAATTTTTATACTATATAAAGATAACTAATATTTCAGAAATAAACTTAGGCTTTTCTAACAAATTTACTTCCCCCAATATGAACACTGTAAAATATTTCAAGTCATTCTTAAGCGGCCCTGCCCTGGTGGCGAAAAAGTCTTGAATGCCCTCATTTCTAACGAGCATTTTTGTCGACTGTTACGAAATCATTGTTTGAATCAATGAGACTAAACAAACATGATCACAGGAGCCGTTCAATGTGTTAGTTAAACAAATCAATGCGCAACTCTTTTAGATCTTTCTTCATCGATTATTTTAGCATATTCGAGGAAAAGTTCGTTATTTTTTGTTCAGTTAATGAAATAATCAATAATTTTCAAAGCCGTGCCAGTTCATACCGGATATTCGCTTTGAATTTCGACATTGATGAAAAACATACTTTATTTTACTCGTATTTACATATTTCAATAAAGTATTAAAGTATGAAGACATTTTAGAAATTTCGAGGACATGACATTTAAAAACATGACAAACGAACTCACAGTCCACCTGATGGTAAGTGGCTATTGCAACCCATGGACACTTGATAGCTCAACCTCCTGCGTCCGAGGGGTATGATTTTTTCGAGCTTTTTCCTAAAATTTTGAAGATTACGGTTTTACATGTTATAGAAGCAAGAAAAAATGTTAAAAAAATATTTTGTGTGGAAAGCCAGTTTTTCTTGATGTACTATATATAGTACATCGGTTTTATACTACACAGATTTTACTTTTTTCATGTACTTAATTTAGGATATCTGTTCTCTAATAAATGAAACAATTTATACGCAATCATAAATTTATTGAAAATTAACTGTTTTTGTATTTTAATTGCTACATAATTTAAAATTTAATAGAAAAAAACGAATGCTACGTTAATTAACAGTCCTTATAGTGCCTTTTTGATTAAATAACTAATAAAGAAAAATATATAATGCCATAAAAAACTCAAAAACGTAACACTACCTTTTCATAATTAACCTTAACTTTAATATTTATATTTATTATTAAAATAAATTAACTTTAATCAGTTTCACAGTGTTTCAAAATGGATATCAGCGTCAGCGGTATATCCATGAAATTTAGCGTAACAATTCCTAGAACTATTTAAACATAGGTACACGCAACAGAATCGGCATTTTGCTGTAGTTTTCTTGTTGCAGCTCTCTTTGCGACATCACTGCTGTTTTTTTTTGTAAATTTGGGCATATGTCGGGCATTGGAGGTTCTCTTTTGCAGAGTCGGTAAGGGATTTATTGTAAAACGTCTCTTTTTTCGCTGGCTTGGCAGTTTTAAATTTTCATCGCAATATTCTTCATCCAACGATACTGTATTTTCTTCAATACGTTTATATCCCAACTTTAACTTGTACTCACGAAGCTGAGGTACTTTATGCAAGGGAACATTATGAAGTTGACGTTGTGCACAATATTTTATCCAGAGTTTGATATGGCGATATCAATCATGTGAAAAGGAAACCTGATTGTCTATTTACGAGCTCTCGCCCGTATCGGGCAGACTGCTATCAGTCTGTCTGCCAAGTCAACGCCACCCATGTAGCCGTTGTACATTTTAATGACTTCAGGTCATGGAACTTTGCACATATCTTTTATTAAGTTTGTTGTAAAGCTTGCACATATCGGATTTTTCGTCAGCTAGACAAGTTGACATGAGTAAAACAGCCTTGTTGTTTAACCATTTCGTGATTGCAATTTTTCCATCTGGAGAAGCTAAAACATCAGTAGCTCCGTGGTTCAGTTTCGAGAACTCATTGTCAGGCGTCATGGCGCAGTCACGAGGTACGCGATTCTTCATTATAGTTCCAGTAGCATTGAAGCCACGGTTACTTAATTCTTGCATTAACTAAGGTGAAGTATTATTTAAGGTAATAAATTAAGGTGAAGTAACGGTCAAAGTACAAATAGTGCCCGGGAACTAATAACATGGTCAAGTGCAATACGGCAGACTCTACTGAATTAAACCCATCACAATGTGGGAAAGTTGTTGTTCCTTCGTATACCCTCATATCACAAATACATCCGTTAGGATGGCCACAACAAATACTTTAAGTCTGACGGGGTTGGGTTTATTTGGGCAATATTGTTTGATACCGCATTGACTTGAAAATGGTATAATCATCTCGGCAATCGAGAGGTGCTCTGATTTTTGCTGAATGTGACATCCTGCACAGACACGATTAAACGAAGGTCTAACTTTCCAAATTTTGTCAATTGCACGTTGATTCTAAAACATCGTTGTCAAAAACGACTTTCATTCGGGTTCTCAAGAAAAAAATCTATCACCAGTCATGTTATCTGCTACTATTGGAAACCGCCATGCTTTTTCCCAGAACATTTTGATTTTGGAATAGCCGATACTGGCCATGACCATATTAACGCCAATGAATACTTTCAACTCTCTAATTGTGAGCCAAAGATTCTTTTGATTCTTCATCACTTCTGTTTGATTTGTCGCTGTAACAATTCTTTCTAAAATGTTGTCATCTATATAGTCATCGAAATATTCAAACATTTTAAAATTACTGAGATCTCTCTGGATATAACTAGGTGAGTGCAAGTTATGAATGGTTGAGCTAAATTTTCTCGTCCAAGTGTTGCTTTTAACAGATGTTTGATTGTAATCTTGCGCACTTCTACCACTTCCGCGTACTCGTACCGGGCGTACTCTGTTCCTTGCAGCTCTGCGTGACGGTCCTCTCGTTACTCTAGAATTCGTTATTCCCCGAGTGAATGAAGACGATGAAAGTGCTGGCGACGACCGTGGTGGTGTTTGTTGGTTGAATCACATTCTTATATGCTTTCTTCTGATTCAGAACTATTACGCCGATCTGAATCAGAATTAACGCGTCGTTGGGATGGTTCATATAGATCGTCATCATCAGAAGCACTGAAATCACCCTTACTTTTGTCCAACTCCTCAAGAATTTGTTCTGCGTTTAAAACTAAAACAAGGAAAATATATAAATTAAAGAACGGACGTTCTGAAATAAGTACATTCAAAATACTAACCTTACTGTATAGGAACCTCATGTACTTAAATAAGAACATAGATGAAATTCGACTAGTAAAGTAGGGTTATTTGGATGAAAAGATGAAATAATAGCAAATGGTTGTTACACTAATATCAATCTTTTTATATCATACACAAAAAACTAATAGATTTCAAACAAAGCAAAGATTAAAATGGAATTACTTACCCCATTGAGCTGCGCGAGCCTTTCGTTGTTGCGACTCCATGTTAGACTTGACACAACTGACAGAGAGAAGAAACTTTTTTTTAGATACTTAGCATGGTAAAGTTTCGTTTCACGCAAAAAAAGTAATTTCTAAACTGGTTTACTGTGGCAAGTTATTTTATTTTTTTGGTTGTTCTAAATTAGGAACCTCAGTACTAGGGATGTAACGGAAGTGGTTATATCGGAACCGAATTCGGATGCGGAGTTTTAAATTTTGTTTATCGGAACTGGACCTGAAATTGGAACCGGAATCGGAGGTGGAGGCAGAAGAGATGTGTGATATGGCGATCTATTACACTGTATTTTTCTTTTAAGTTTCAAATTTTTAGGATTCTTCGAATTCAGTGGCATGCACAGAATTTAAATGACTTTTTAACGAAGTAGTCTTACTCCCTTTCGTGAATATATCTTCTCACATAGTTTACACTTTGCCGTATTCTCAGAAACTTCATTGAAACATTACAAATGGTACTTGATTTTGGCTTCATGGTCCAATTCAAATAAAGTTGTACACGTCAAATAAAACACTACTGAAACTAATCAAAAACTCGGATAAGTATAAATAAAGCGCGAACGTACAACATGCCCATTGCCAAATACGAAACAAAACATCTAGTAAAAGAGTAATCGACAGAAAGCACGGGGGGAGGGAGTTTCCCGGGGCGACAAGTATAAAATTGTTTGTACACGCTGATCGCGGCTCCCCTCCAAACATCGTCCCATCAGCCTTCTCAAGGCCATGGGCAAACTCTTCGAACGAGTCATCCTTACTCGCATGAGGCTCCATCTATTTCCCATAGACGGCGATCCTCTTGTCATCCCCCACCAATTTGGTTTTCGAACGAAACATTCATGTCCCCAACAAGTTCACCCTATTGTGGAATATATCCTCAGCGGTTTCTATACTCGTCGTCATAAGACCATCGCGGTATTTTTCGACATAGCAAAGGCATTCGATAGATTCTGGAACGAAGGCCTTATCTACAAACTGTATAAAATAGGTCTCCCTGATCGTCTTGTTCGTCTCGTGGCCTCTTACCTGAAGGATCGTACCTTTCGTTTTACACACGAAGGCACGCTCTTCTCTCAGCGCCCCATCAAAGACGGTGTCCTTCAGGGCTCAGTGCTTGCCCCTCTCCTATATATCCTTTTCACCAACGACATTCCCATCCCGTCGAAAGGTGTTCAGCTCTCCCTCTTCGCAGACGACCTTGCCCTCTTCTGTAAAGGTATCTCACTACCTTTCATACGGAACAAGATCCAAAAGCAAGTTGATGACTTAGGAGCTTGGTTCCGAAAACGGCGCATCGATGTGAACCCGGAGAAGAGCTCCGCCGTTCACTTCGATCATTAACGACGCCGCCTCACTACCATTCCACCAATCCGTATGCTAGGGACCCCTGTCTCCTGGCATACGACTGCCAAATATTTAGGTGTCACCCTTGATACGAGGCTCGCCTCCGGGCCTCATGTCTAAAGAGTAACCCGCAATGCACGATTCTATCTGAGTAGGCTCAACAGTATGCTGGGCCGACACAGTAAAATGTCCCTGCGAAACAAGCGAACCCTTTATAAGGTATACGACCATATCTCCATATAATCATGACTTACGCGGGTCCTATATTTGCTCACGCTAATCCCAAAATCATTAACGAACTCCAAATAGTTCAAAACCACTTCTATCGTCAAGCTACGAACGCACCCTGGTACGTCCTTAACACCGACCTCCATCGAGACTTAGAGCTCCCCACAATCCAACAATTTCTAAAAACACTCTCTGAGAACTTCTTGAAAGCCTCAGAGTTTCTGTCTATCATTTCATTCGTGAGGCAGCCACTTACGCAGCCCCACCCCCCTCTCGCAATCGAGTCCGCAGGCCGAGAAACTCTCTCGGACTCGCCAAGCTTTCGGCCGACCTGAACTGCCTCCTGGCGGCTCAGGCCGACTCTTCTTAATTTGCCTTTATTATATAATTTTGCCGAGATTATATTAATATTTATTCCTTTAAAAAAAATTGGATACAGCTCTTATGAAATCAAGATTATGTAGAAATATAATGTGTTTTTTATTTGTTGATATATCTTTTAAATAAAAAGTAGATAGCTCCTAAAAACCGCACAAATAACGACTAGCGCGACATTTTGCTCAACCCGCGCCTTAAGGGGAATACTTTTTCCAGTTGGTATTAATAAGAGGCTGCTTCTCTCCTCCAGGTTTGTCTCCCTCTGTCGTCTCTTTCGACACCCACTTAACTGTATGGAGTAGTTGATATCTTACACCGCCACTATACGGTAATATTTTTTTTTATAGGATAATGGTGACAAACGAGCACACAGTGCACCTGATGGTAAGTGGTTGCTGCGGCCCATAGACATCTACATCTATCCTCGATTACGAATCAAAATGCAGATGCGTTGTCACCCGTGAGGACTAAGATGGAATGCCTCATTTAAATATAAATAAGTCAAGGTTAGTTAATTCTAATTAGGGCTAATAATTTTCTGCTCACCAGATATCACAAGTTGACACTGAGGTAAAGTTTTTTGTTACACACTGTCATAAAAAGTTTATCAGTTTCTAGAGTATTATATTACTTAATACACAAAACAAGAAGTGAATGGTTTGCTTTTTAATTTTTTGGGCATATTTAACTTTTTTTTTAAAATCTACTTTTATGAATATTTGTGGTTTGGTTTATTTTTTTAATCTTATTAATATAAAATATAACTAATATTACAGAAAAAACAATAACCTTTACATTTTTCGAACAAATTACTTCCCTGCTATGAAATCTGTCGAATATTATACCTCACTTTCTAGTGGCGCCGTCCTGGTGGCAGAAAAAGTCGTGGATGCCCTCATTGATGGCAAATTTTATACTATCTTTTGTTGCATTACGTGCGTGCAACTTCAAGAAATAACAAAAGTAACAAGACACAATCTATTTGTAAGTACATTACATAATATAGGTATCTTTTTCAAGAACTTAATAAAAAGTACTTGCGTTTCAGTTACCGGGCAAGGGTATCCTTTGCAGCAAGAAGATACCAGACACAGTTCTGTTTGGCGCCCAAATAGGCGAGTTTGCTGCGGAAGGCATTAAGATGGAACCAGTTGAGCCAATGAAGAAGTGGACGGTGTCTTACAAGGGACAAATGTGGTGAGTTTCGTATTGTATTGCATTGTTATGTTTGTAGTTTGATAATATATCTGGCTTAAAAAAAAATTATTCCTAAAAAATAGAGTTACAAAGCTAAACGCAAAAAACAGTAACTTATATTAAATTATATTTAATCTTCCCGTAGTACTTCTTCTTTATCTTCCCGTAGCAGCTCACATCTGAACATAGGTCTCTCATACTGGAGAGAATTTTCCATTATCAAACAGTGTAGTGGCGTTATAAGTACTATATCCACTGCCCCATATCGTCCCGTGGTTTTCGTAAGAGTGTGTGAGTGACAGAGGAAAACAAACCAAGAGATAGGTAGGTGCGTAGGTGTAGTTGCATCTCCCTAATAACAACTAAAAAATTATAAACTGCAGTCGCCAACATGCGTGCCAAGCGTGGCAACTATGGCAAATATCCCTTTTATGACGCAATCTATGGGGGAGGCCAATTTATCAGGGGACTTTTGCTAGGCTGTAACGGTAAAATACCTTTTCTTATCGTGGGAAAATCCTCATGAATACCTTCAGCTGCGGGGGATTAGAAAAGTTATGCCGGACTCGTACCGGTTAAAACCCCACGGTGGTCACCATCAGCGTATTTGAGGGGCTCGGGATCTCCGTTCGGAACGCAACCGCACGTAAAGTACGTCCCGAAAGCAACGGTAAATACTGTGTTTTGTGTATACGAGATTGTTGTTAGTACAGGGTTGTTTTTCAAAAGTAGCCAAATTTTAAACTTAAGTTTATTTTTTTTTAATAAGGCTTACCAACTAAATACATAAAAGGAACCTATAATATCACGATTTAAAAAAAATACATTATACATATGCATTTAAATTAAAGGTATGCACAGCATTTTTTAATGATAAAAGACGTTGTTTTACATAATACGTATTAAATTTTTTAAACTTTTTTAGTACAGACTACAGACAAAAATATGAAAGCAAAATATCACGCATTTTGAATTTAAAAGATAAAAAGGACAGAATGTTTGACATTTTTTGATTATTTTTTTTAACCATTTTCCCATATTACTTATTCTGAACCTACTCTGCAAATATGGCTGGTTATTCCAAATTAACCCCGTATAATATACTATTTATTGGTGACCACGATAACTTTCTGATACCAACGGGATGGTATTAAGTAATAAATTTTACTTATGTCACCAACAGCCGTTATATTACACAAATAATCAATAAGTCAATGGGTATTTTACATTTGCCATACCCTAGATGGTTATCTGTTATTTATCGCATGCTATGAGATCTTTTTGGCTATTTCCTTACACATAGTCGCTTTCTGCGACATCCATGGAAAGAAATGGGATGTCAGATTCTATCACATGGCTAAGATTATTTTATTTTGTAACATTATTTTTATAATTATACGGCATTTATGTCGTATTTACAATAAGTATATATATAACAAATAATAATTAAATAATAATAATAATAATAATAAATCTTTATTTCAGACCAGGGTCCATATTTGGTTAGTAGAAAAGAAAAAACAAAACAAAACGAAAAAAAAAATGAAAAAATCAATCACTAAAAGGAAAATAAATTAAAAATAAATCAAAATAAATTAAATTAAGCGTGCGTGTGTGTGTGAAAGAGAGCGTGAATAGATTATACCATATTTTTGTTTACAACATCGCGCTTGATGCGTTTCTTGGATAGGTTAAAAATATCCAGGTCAGCGAGCGTAATACTTACTAAAGTTTTCAACAATACGATGTAAAACTGTTTTTTTTATTATTTTTATTCCCGACGTTTCGAGTGCTTTTCAGCAACCCATGGTCACGGGCCCCCCCCCCCCCCCGTGACCATGGGTTGCTAATAAAATAAACGCGATAAAATCCGTAAAATACGATGTAAATTAAATTATTTGTGTAATTTATGTTTGCTCGTGGTACGGCAAATAATGGCGTATGTTTGTTCGGTATTTAGGTACTAGAAAGGTTAGGTATAGTTAAGAAATGTACAATTGAGTAAATATTGTATGCAATTATCTTTATAAAATCAAATTCTAGGTATCAGAACGATCCAAATAAGCTGGTGGACGTGGAATTCCACGGTGACTGGATGGCCACCAGCAAGTACTTCGATTATGACACCGACCTTCACCCACCAGCGGTCATCCGTTCCATTGCTAAGGAGAAATGGAGTCGCAATTACTTTGAGGGTCTTAAGACGTAAGTTACAATATAAAACATATCTTTTCTACCGCCTTAAAAAGAAGACGGTACTTAATTCGACTGTATGTTTTTTTTATGTGTGTAACCTCAAAACTTTTTACTGGGTGAATCGATTTCGATGATTATTTTATTTGAAAACTGGTGCTTCACATGGGGTCCCATATACATTTGATCAAGGTCTGACCAATAGTTTTTGAGTTATACTTAATAATTTATATTGAAGTCGGTTGTACAAAAGTTTTAATTTTAAATTATCTATAATATAAAAATGAATCGCTGAATGTGTTGCTAAGCGCAAATCTCGAGAGTAGCTGAACCGATTTCATTAATTCTTTATTTATAATGTTCCTTGAAGTATGAAGATGGTTCTTACGGAGAGAAAATTAAAAAAAATGCCCAAAAAGGTCTAAAAACAACACTTTTCTATATTCCCATACAAAAGATCCGTAATGATACTTAAAAGTCAATTTTAACTTTAATACCATACCATAAAGTTTAAGTGTTAGTGGAGGGGTCCCGGGAAGGCAAAACAATTGATTGATTTTAGTATCATATAAATATTAATGTCAATATTTGTCAAATAACTCCACGCGGGCGAAGTCGCGGGGAACAACTAGTTGTAAATATAAGTAAACATTTTTTGAATTTTTTTTTAAAAGTCTATCAACCCGCCCCAGCTTTGCCTGGTTAGGTTAGGTTATTTATCAATGTGACGTTATTTAGATTGAAGATTTTTTTTTATAGGATAAGGGTGAAAAACGAGCACACAGTCCACCTGATGGTAAGTGGTTGCTGCGGCCCATAGACATCTACATCTATCCTCTATTACAAGTCAAAATGCAGATGCGTTGTCACCCGTGAGGACTTAGATGGAATGCCTCATTTCCAGTAAAAAGGGCCTCCAGCCACCTGCACTCGCCAAGCGAAACGCAGAGGTTAACCTCTACTTCACGCTGGTATTCTGTGAGGTCGTGGTACCACCCCGGATCGAGCCGGCCCATCCGTGTGACAGCAAAAGCTGCCGCCTGGCTCTACCACTGTTATATAGATACATAGATAGACACTGAAGATAGTCAAAGACCATTTATTTTACCAATATTTTTTTAATCTTTAAGATTTTCGGATAAAAGGAAATCTAGATCACTCCTGGGATTACTCTCTATCTGTTCATGAAATTTAATTACAATCTGTTCAACCATTCCGAAGATTTTATAAATTAAAAAAAAAAAAGTTTTAAAAATGGTTATTCGTTGCAAAATTCAATGGTATATGCAAATAATAAGCTCGATATAAGGCAGTTATTTCAATATTATAGACAGACACTTCAATTTTATTTATATGTGCAGATGACAAATGAGCATACAATGAGGCATCCTACAGATATAGAGTTATAACAACTCTAAATTTGCGGTATGTATCACCTGTAAAAATGGTCCCATATTCTTGTCCTGCACTCACCCATTTAAACACAGCAAGATTATGCTTCTATTTTACGCTGTTATTTTGTGGTACCGTGGTCCTTCGACGGTAGAGCTGAGCCATCCACACATCGTACATCCGCCATAATATAGTTGCTCTCCCACGAGTATAATCGTTTCTTGTATAGTAATAGTGAGAGTAGTAACACAGTCTAGGCGATCCTAACATTTGGGCAAACAGAGATTTTCTGGTTTTCGTTGTGAAGCACACATCCGAGTGAATCTGAGATTTACCACCATAAGTAAGTAAGAACGAATTAATGACATTGTGTTTGGGTTATTTCACTATTTGTCTCTCTATCTCCCTCTCTACATCCCCTCTCTCTGCCTCCTCTTATTTATGGCCTTTGATCTACATAAAGAATGTTGTCTTTTTAGTGCATAAGTTGGTATCATTTCTTACTCGTATTTTAGTGCACGTTATTCTTTTATTTAAATTGGATAAAATGTGATTTATTTAGATTTAGTTTAAATTTGTTTACGTCTAGCCATTTAATAACGTTGTCAGTTGTTTTATTATGTCAATTTCATGATCGTGTATAGTTTTTTTCTGATGTCACAATAATAGATAGATCATTGGCCAACAAAATACATTTATGATTTGTCACTACCGTTATATCGTTAATATATAAAATAAACATTAGAGGCCCTAGCACACTTACTTGGGGAATACCACAATCAACAATTTTTGGTTCAGAAGCGTAAAATATAACATCGCCGCCTACGAACTTCCTGACTATTACGCGTTCACTTCGGTTGTTTAAGTAGAATTCTAGCCACTGATATGATGAGTGGGTTCTCTTATTCCTGTCGATTCTAATTTATTTAATAAAAGTTTGTGAGCAAATATCCGTCATTTAAATTATTTAATATTAATAGAATCAGGCGTTACTTTGCGGAAATCCATTATATAAAAGCTTTTAGAAAAATTTACTTCGCAAATATCCGCGTTATAAAATAAAATGATGTGTCTTACCTAGTATGAAGAGCACCTCTCGCCCTCCGGTGGCTAACCGCTAAGTTAGCCACCGTAGAGTCTATATCACCTGAGGATGCCTCGTGTAGAGGCGAAACACGTGTCGTATTATCGTCAGTGGTGTGTCTTGCCTAGTGTAGTGGTGTTGGGAGTAGCGGTGCTGGGATTAGTGGTGACGGGGATAGTGCACGCAATTCAAGAAGGCCGGGAGGTGCTCTTCATACTAGGTAAGACACATCATTTTATTTTATAACGCGGATATTTGCGAAGTAAATTTTTCTAAAAGCTTTTATTTAATATTATTTTAATTAAAGTAAAAATTGTTAATGTTGTGGACTTTTCCTTTTGAAATCCGAACTGTTCTTTTTTAATAATATTATACGTTTTACAGTAGTTCATTATTCTTTGATGAATGCATTTCTCAAATATCTTAGATAGAATTGTAATTAAAGTTATAGGCCGATATTTACTGACCTCATCTTTTGCACCTTTTTTGTGCAGAGGCTTGACGATAGATTGTTTCAACAACTCAGGAAAAATACTCATTGAGAATGAGAGATTTATAAGGTGTATTAAGATGCGCACAAGCTCTTTAGTACATTATTTAATAATTCTCGTACAGATTCCGTCAAAACCCTCGGAGTTAGTGTTGTTTAGGCTAATAATTTCTTTTTTATCTTCATCTTCACTCATTGGAAGAAGAAACATTGAATTTGGCATAATCTTGGTATTTTGATTTCGATGTGTATTAATCATTGTCGCATCTTTATAATTAGTCATTTTAATTAAATAGTTATTGTAAACGGCAGCTACGTCAGAAGGATTGGTCAGTATCTTATGGTCAAGTTTTATTTCAGAATTGTTATCTTCTACTTTGCAATACCACGTTTCATTTTTAATTATTGTCCATGTCGCTTTACATTTATTTTTACTGTTATTAATAAATTTCATCATTTTCTTTTTTGAATTGTCAATGCGTTTTCGTTGCAACTGTTTTGTTTTACAGCTAGTTTTTAGCCCGTTGCTTACCCAATTTAGTTAATGTGTATTAGAATTTAAAAAAAAATAGAAAAAAAAGAATTATTGATCCTATTTTTTTTGACAGAGAAAAATAGGTTGTAGAATAGACAAAGTTCATCATGAAACTCTGCAAATGCCGTGGTGAGATCTGTGTTCGCGTATATTTTGCTCCAAGTCATATTGTCTAGACACTCCCTGAATTTGCGGATGTTTTCACAACTGTAGTCCCTTCTCAATATAACAAATGAGCTTGGTTTAAAAGATTGATGAAGTGGAAACTTAAAAGCCGTGCGGTGTCATGATCCGATAGATATAGGGGAATATGTTTGGCAGTAGCGTCGTTGATATTGCTAAAGACATGGTCAATACATGAATCTTTGCGAGTTGATACGTTAATATGTATGTTCAGATTATAATTACGACATAAATCACAAAAAAATTGCAATATTACCTTTTTTAGCGTGTTGATATTAGTCAAGACAATTTTGGTATCATGTTTATGCTTTCTAGATAGGTCAAATAATAGTTGGTCATGTTTATGTAGGAAGACGATTTACGTGGTAGAGTCATGCTGCAGCTATATTACTGGTATAGTTGTAGCACAAATGGGTCGGCTCGACCGGGCAAGGACCACGCTCTCACAGAATACCAGCGTAAAATAGCAGCTTAACGCTGCTGTGTTTCGTATGATGAGTGTAGAGAACAGGAGACCTATTTTACTGGAAATGAGGCATTCCATCTTAATCCTCACAGGTGAAAACGCATCTGCATTTGGATTTGTAATAGAGGATAGATGTAGATGTCTATGGCCCGCAGCAACCACTTACCATCAGGTGGACTGTGTCCTCATTTGTCACCCTTATCTTATAAAAAAAGACTTTTGGGTCCGATTTGGGTGTACGATAGATACATATAACTATTAATTTATGCAGAAGTATTTCAATTCCACAAACCTCGATAGTCTTTTGGTTTGCATACGCTTTTAGTTTTGTCATTTCCCGGTAAGCACTTTTTTTTTTACTAAGATACATGTGGGTGGCACATGTTTACTTCACTTTGCTTATCTCTACAAAAGGCTGTTGCCAACTCATAATTATTGATATTTATATATTTTTCGTTGCCTGTTTTCAAAAATGTTTCAAAGAGACATATCAAATCCGGCTCATTACCAGACTTGTTTAGTTCCTGTACAGTGATTACCAGAATATCTTACTTTGTTAGTATGCTGGCAATGTTTTGGTGCATTATATTTAAATTATATTGGGTTTTATTGGCTTGAAAGGAATTGTTTTTATATATTCGTGGGAATGACTGACGTAAAGTAGTTTGATTTGATCGCGATGATTTGGCAGTATCGTTAGAGCTATTATTACTTGGTAGAACTCGAAAAAAAATGGTTCCTTTTGTGGGTTCTACCTGAATTATATACCATAATTAACAGAATAGAATAGAATAGAATAGAATAATTTTTATTCAATATACATTACATGTGTAATTCTTATTGAAAGTCATTTTTTACTTTACCACTGGTTCGAAAAAATACCCTCTGTCCTGGGAAGAACCAGCAAGAAACCCAGCGGGACATTTTTTTAAAATAAATTTTACAATATAAATGATTACGAACTATTTACAAAATTGATTTTAGAAACTGCTTGGAAGCGACCACCTCATTCCCAGGGGTTATTATCAACCATGTATTCATTTATACTATAATAACCCTTTTTATACAGTTTCAGCTTAATAAAACATTTAAACTTGGTAATAGAGAGAACCTGTACACTTTCCGGGACCTTGTTGTAATAGCATATACATTGCCCCAAGAATGAATTACTGACTCTGTGGAGTCGAGAAACTGGCATCACTAGCTTGTGTTTGTTCCTAGTGTTTACAGAATGTATATCACTTTTTTTACTAAAACTATCTTTGTTTTTGTGAACATACATTAAATTTTCGTAAATATACTGAGAGGCCAAAGTTAATATATTAATTTCTTTAAATTTATCTCTAAGAGACTCTCTCGGTTTTAGATTGTAAATAGCTCTAATGGCCCTCTTCTGTAAAACAAAAATAGTTTCTGAATCAGCCGCATTTCCCCATAGCAAGATCCCATAAGACATTATGCTATGGAAATAACTAAAATAAACTAATCTAGCTGTCTCGACACTAGTGAGACTTCTAATCTTTTTTACAGCATAGGCTGCAGAACTTAGTCTGCTTGCTAATTTGGATATATGGGGGCCCCACTGAAGCTTTGCGTCAAGAGTGATGCCAAGAAAAACAGTGGATACAACAGGGCTCAATTCCTCCCCATTTAAAAACACATTGGTATTCAGATTTTTAACATTCGTTGTTGTAAATTTAACACAATTAGTTTTATTTCCGTTCAAATGCAGATTATTAACGTTAAACCAATGCACTAATTTTGATATAGCATTATTCACTTCGTCACATTTAAATGATTGACGTTTAAGTTTAAAAATCAAGGAAGTATCATCAGCAAATAATACTATATTATGACTATCCCCTACAAGGTGAGGTAAGTCATTAATATACACCAGAAACAGGAATGGGCCGAGAATCGAGCCCTGAGGAACACCCATTAGTACAGGTGACCCGGAAGAACTTTTACCATTGATAATAACCTTCTGCTTTCTATTACTTAAATATGAAATAATAAGTTTAAGCGCTGTGTTCTTGACACCATAGTACTGTAGCTTCCTGATTAATGTCTCATGGTGAACACAGTCGAAGGCCTTGGAAAGGTCACAAAATATACCCAAAGCATCCTCTGAATTCTCCCATGCACAAAAAATATGTTTAATAAGCTCAACTCCAGCGTCAGTTGTCGAGCGACCCCTTGTAAAACCGAATTGATTTTTATGTAGCAATTTATTAATATTAAAGAAACTTAACATCTGATCTAAAATAATTTTTTCAAAAATTTTACTTAATGTTGGTAGTACAGAAATTGGTCTAAAATTGGCGGGGTCTATTGTAGTACCAGATTTAAATATAGGTATGACTTTACTATGTTTCATTAAATCAGGAAACACACCAGATTCGACGCTTATATTAAATATAGTGGCTAGATGAGGTGCTAATATATCTATTATAGATAAAATAACTTTAACGGAAATCCCCCATAAATCTGCCGTTTTCTTAACATCAATAGCTTTAAAATATTTAACGATATCTTTTGGCAGTACTCTATGGAATTTAAAAGTATTAGAACAAGCCTTTACATTTTGTTTGAGCAATGATTCGGCGACAGTAGGAGAAGAATTTAATGATTTTGTTGTCAAAAAAGGAACATCAGTAAAATGTTTCTCAAAAGCCATAGCAACTTCTTGATCAGATCGCGTTAAATTATTGTTAATATTCAATTGAAAATCCGAGTTGCGCGGTTTGACCTTGCCCGTTTCACTATTTATTATTCTCCAGGTCATTTTAATTTTGTCGGATGCAGTTTTAATTTTGTTGCTTAAATGTAAAGCCTTAGCAGTGGAGCACACTTTTTTAAATATTTTAGAATATGTTTTTACATAATCTCTAAATATAACACTACTATTATATGATCTTTCATCATAAAGCTCGTATAACCTTCGCCTACTTTTATAAATTCCTACTGTCGCCCATTCATTAAATGATTTGCGACTGTTAAAAGAGAAAGTTTTAGAAGTAAATATTCTACTAAATTCACAACTTCACAACAACACAACAAACAGACTTAGCTAACTGCAAAACATTACTAGAATTACAGTTGATATAGTGGCAGTTTTGATATTCATTACAAATTAGATTTATACTGTGTTTCAAGTCAGTTAGATTCAAGTACTTGTTCGACAATATATTTAGTATTTACTACAATTATGTCATGTTTAATAAACTGTTTTACCAATCTGTGTAGGTTTCCAGCTGTAATTTCCTTATCGTATCGTGTCGCTTCCCGCCGTCCGTACGCTTAGATCTTTTAAACCACCCAACGGATTTTTATGCGGTTTATATCAATAGAGATAATGATTTAAGGCAAAGGTTTATATGTTTAATACATGCACATTATATATTATATAATTCTTCAGTCCGCGTGTATGTGACTGTTGTGACTGAACTCCTGGTAAACGGCTGGACTGATTTTGATGAAATTTTGTGTGTGTGACTAAGTTTGACCCGGTAGGTAGCGGTGTTATCGACATCCAGAAATCACCCGTGCAAAGCCGGAGCGGATCGCTAATGTAGAATAAAATCCTAGTATGTATAACATGTTTTAAAAAAAACTATACAGCGCCTATAATTCTTACAGTGCTCACCAGTCGCACTACGAGCAATTCGGCGTGTTGAAGTGCAAGTTGAAGATAGACAATGAATCCTTCGAGCTAACGCTACCTTCCTTCAGGGATCACAGCTTCGGTATTTTCTTACAATTTTATACACAAATATCATAGTCTAAGTATTGAGATTGATGGAGTAGCATAGCAGTGGCCGCGGCCGGAAACTTTAGATTTTGGCAAAGAAAAGTCAGCTGCCCTTAACTTTTTATATGATGACAGTAAAAATTTAAAAAATATCTGAATAATATCGCCTACTGAATACTTTGATTAAAATATAATATACATTACAGTACTGCAGAAAAAGATAATACACACTAGCTTACCGAGGGCAGGAATATTTTTTTTTCAAACAATATACATAGACTATAGAAGACTAACAGCTTTATAATTTAACTCCACTGTTGGACATGGGCGGTTTAGCAGCCTGCATGGAGGAAGAAAAGCCATGTAGAGTCCCCTATACCGCTATGTACCGTCTTAATATTTAGTTTCATAATAGGACTGTGCCTAGGTATTACTAGTGTTGCGAAGTTATTTCCTTTTTCTAATTTCACAAATCATATGAAAACGTATTTTTACACACCGCAGCCCTTAAACATCGTGGAGCCACAGGCTATCCTCCGGCAGTCACGACCTCAGTACCAGAAGAGTTGTGTCTTTGTCGCCGGTCTCAGTATTTTAAATCTAAGAGAAAAGCACGTAGAGCGTTGTCACTGCACCTGATCTCTCTCCGTTCGTGTCAGATTGCTATCCCATCGGACTTTGAGAATGAGAGAATAAAGAGTTAAAGAGTGCACCCTTGCTTGTGTGTGCGCACACGCTATAAATTTTGCCCTTCTCAGATGCCACCGTGACCTAAATTCGGTTTGGAGAACATTATAATAATTATACAGTATTATTTTGCAAAGAGAAGCGAAATTTTAAACTTAAGTTAAAATATGCAAATAATGATATACCGTTATTGCTGTTTTTGAAAATACGAGTAAATAAGGCATCTACTTTAATTTTAAATTATCCCAAATTGATTGTGATTTATGGGCAACAACTACGTGTATGCGCGCTTCTTTGTGTGCGATTCCATTCGCAACAGTTTTGCCGACCGATCGACCCTTACGAATGTGAGCGTGCGTAGTAAAATAGTAGGCGTTAGATATTTATGAATGACAATAAGTTGAATAATGCATTACCACGCATTTTTAATTTAAAAGACTTTTTTATTAATTTTTCTTCACCATTTACCTCTATTACTTATTCTGAATCTTCTCTGCAAATTTAGCCGGTTATTGCAAAATAACCAGTGATGAAATGGATATCCGGTAACTATACGGTATTCGGCCTATCCGGCCTAAATTACTATCCAGTCGTATACCAGATTTAAAAAAATATAAAATATCAAATTTAGTTAAGTACTTTATTTATGTCACTTAACAAATATAATCAGTAATCACTAAAATTTTCATTTTAAAACTTAGAAAATTAGAAGGTACTCGTACTGCACTAAGGGCAGATTATGGCGAATGAATACTAATTTGTAATTTCTCTGTATTGAAAGGTAATAAGCGGTTTCTCCTGTCTTCCTAAACAAGGCCAGCTTCAGAAAAAAGTTTTTCACTGTACACACTGCTGCACGGTGCTGAAAGATTTTGGCTAGATTATTGTGTAGCATTAGCTGCCCACCAAATATAAGGATCACGATCGCATGTAATTCGCACTGACTTTAGATAAAAATAAATCTCACATGCAATCGCGTTTCGTTCTTCATGGTGAGACTGGCTGGTATTATTTTCATTTCCTACTTCACTAAAGCAATCCCAGAACGTTTAATGAGCTTCGCGAGGTACAGCTGACTCTGTCTCCTCTCCTCTACTATTTTTAGCCGGTGTTAAAGATGAACTGCCATTTTTAGTAGAATTTTCTGGTGAGCTGTTTCAGCTTCGACCCGAAAGACCCGAAGCCGCCCGAGTCACACGTGCACACGATCGCCACCACTAGTGCCACTTACGCAAGTTCACTTATTGCGATGAACCAAACTGCAATGTTCTTCAGAATATCCGGCGGCCGCATATTCGGCTATCCGGCGATAAGTCTGACCGAATATCCGGTATCCGGTATTTAGTCAAACACCACACATATAAACACATAGGTATAAAAGTATAATGATAATTATTTCAACTTGATCAAGGTCACAAACGCGACTGGAGTTTGATGCACCGGTACGCCTTCCACCACATATTCCTCAATAACGGAACCAGTATTAGCGTTGGAGTCATTTGTCAGCCGCTAACTGCCACTACGTAAGTTTTATAATTTACCATATTATTTGTAGCCTATAGTTTTTTTAAAATATTTTTTACTAATAAGTAATAATTATCCTAAAAATTCAATTTGTTTAAGCACCCAGTTAATTAAATACAACCTAAGATTTCGGACTGTCGCATTTAGTTAAGTGCCAACATTCAAATAAATTACTTATCTTTTCAATCGAATAACAAAGAGGCGTGTAACATTACCGAATGTCATCAGAGATGACAACGCGTCTATAGTCTTTTTATTTTGAAGTCGGCTGCAGGTCACAATGGGTTGCAGAAGCCACTTACTATCAGCTGGCCTGTACGTTTATACGTGGTAGAGCCATGCTACAGCTATATTATAGTTGTAGCACGAATGGGTCGGCTCAACCGGTGAAGGACCACGCTCTCACAGAATACTAGCGTAAAATAGCAGCTTAACGCTGCTGTGTTTCGTGTGGTGAGTGTAGAAAACCGGAGTCCCCTTTTACTGGAAACAAGACATTCTATCTCAGTCCTCACGGGTGATAACGCATCTGCATTTTGATTCGTAGTTAAAGATAGATGTAGATGTCAATGAACCGTAGCAACTAATTACCATCAGGTGCACTGTGTGCTCGTTTATCACTCTTATCCTATAAACAAAAAAGTCGTCTGTTACAACAGCTTTGTGTTAATGATATGTTTTGGTAGAATCTGACCTAACTTTTCTTTTATAAAGTCCATTAAACGTACGTTAAGCAATTTGTCCAAGCTGTCTAGGCATTGAAATTCTGACATTGTTATGTTTATTCTGTTAGTATGTAAGTCATTAAATACTGACATTTAACTTAATGGCTAGCCGTCCAATAATCCTGCTGATTAAACAACCAATAGGCTGCCGACATGTATTCCAACATGTACATCGTGTACAGATAGCGGTGTTTAATGGAACCAAAACGTCATTTTTCATTACTGGCCTATAAGAATATAAGGGTTTTGTTTTCTAGAATAAAGATGACAAAGGAACACACAGTCCATCTGATGGTAAGCCGATGCTGTGACCCATAGACATGTACGTCTATCCTCAATTAGGAACCAAAATATAGATGCATTGTCACCCTTGAGGATAAACATGCCTCATTTCCAGTAAAAGGAGGTCCCCGGTTCTCTGCACTCACCAAACGACACATAGCAAAATTAAGATGCTATTGCACGCTGGTATTCTGTGACAGCGTCTTTCTACCCCGGTCGAGCCGACCCATTTTTGCTACAACTATAATATTGCTGCAGCATGGCTCTACCAAATCAAACGCAATACTATTTCATATTGTATGATTACAGATTGGAAGCCGGTGTGGTGGCGTTAGCGAATGGCGACGTCCTGCCGATAAAGTGGGTGGATTTGAAGCTGTACCAGCACGGGGAGTGTGGCACTGCTCCGAGAGACTACGCCTTCAGATTCCAAGCCGGAGACGAAGTTTACACGACTCAGGTACTCCCCACTTCTTAATATTTTTTAATTGCACGACCTTCTTTGATATTTTTATTTCTGATAATATGTGAAATTACTTGCGATAATGATTATTCTCCGCTTATATCTTATTAAGTGGCGAAGCTTGCGAAGTCACTTATTGATTTCACGATGTCTGTCAGTCTGTCCCACGATTATCTCGAGAACGGTTTCGAATTTTCAAATTCTGTTTTCAGCAATCGATTACTGATCACACCCAGGCATCTGAACCTGATATTTTGAAACTGATTGCTCAACGGCAACCGTTAGAAACCGCTACAAAGCTGATTGCTTCGCCACTTTGCTATGCTGTTAGCTTGCTAGGTTTATTATCTTATGGAATACACAAATCTTCAATTTACGCAATATTTAGTTAAGTGTACGGATTGCACTACAGTCCAGGTAAACATAGTCAATGTTCGGAATGCGAAATCTAGTGCGTAGTACATATATATCGATGTTAAAAAGAGTCCCGCTGGGTTTCTTGCTGGTACTTCTCATGACAGAGTTTTTTCCCGAACTAGTGGTAAAATTGAAATGATTTTCAATAAGTATACTGATTATATTCTGTTCTATTCTATCGATTCAGGTGCTTGTGGAATACGAGTCGGTACACTTCGTGTCCGCGGAGTGGGAGGCGCGTATGGTGGAGAGGTTCTGCAAGTTCGTTGTCAACGGAGTGAGCGGGCGCGGCGTCTCCGAGTTCCACTACCGGCATACTGACGGCCGTCCGGAGACAGCCGCCAAGGACGACCCGGAGTGGTACAGGAAAATGTGCCATAAGATATAAACGATAGACCGCGTATTTGTTTGTGCTCGATGCGTCTATTAGTGTATTTTGTCGAAACATAATTTTAAGTTGTGTGATTGATTTTCGGTGAAGATAGTTTGATTAAGAAACCGACTTTAAACGTAATGGGATCTGGTTGAATTTTACATGGGATCACTATGGAATTGTATTATATTATCCGTATGTAAAAATATTGTTTTATTAAAAAGAAGTCTATACACTTCGTTACCATCGTTTTTCAAGTCGGTTAAAAATCTTTTCTTGAGATAAAATACGTACCGATTTTTCGTTTTCAATATTTTGTATTTTTATTCTTGTAGTGATTTATGGACAAATGTATTACAATTTACCTACTCCTTTTTTATAACGTAATACAATAAATGTATTTATTATTTCAATGTAGTATTAATGAAATTCCTTCTTTATTATTATACTAGCTGTTCCCCGCGACTTCGCCCGCGTTACTATTGGATTACATGGGTTTTAATTTTTGTGATTTTTTAATATTTTTTAATTCTTTTACTTAAATAAAAGTAGCCTAAGTTACTCATTATAACATCAGCTATTTGCCATTGAAAATCCTGTCAAAATCGGTCCAGGCATTTCGGAGATTAGCCGGAACAAACAGACAGACATACAGACAGACAAACAAAAATTTTAAAAACTGTTTTTTTGTGATAAGTACCGTAAACAGTTTCATATACATTTAGTAAAAAGCTGTTATTTTGACATTACAAACAGACACTTCAATTTTATTTATTTGTATAGACATAGATTAATTAAGTAGAGCTGTGGTCGCTGAAGATATAAACGCTTGTTTTAAAACGTCATAATACTGTCCTCCAGACCGAATTTCGGTCACGGCGGCCAGTCTCAACGGAGACTAGCCATCTACGTAGGACAGGATTAAAGTGCACAAGTGTGTGCAAGCACAGGTGCACTCTGTATTCCCTCACTCTCATAGTCCGATATGACGCCAATACAAACGATTTTACTTGCTTTACGAGCTCCTACTGATGATTTCTTGACAGAAAACTGAATAACTGCTTTTTTCCACACAGGAGAAATCCGACCTTTTAAGCTCCCTTTTCGCGTCAACTCGACTCTCGATCACAGGGGTAACATACCGTCGACTATTTCGCAATGTGATTATTCCATAACGGATGCGTGGTTCATGTAGTGCTCAGTACACAAAACACTCTTCTCCCTGGACATCCACAAGTCAAACGGGCTTGACGGAATAAACCCAATTGTGCTGAGGACGTGTGCTCCAGAGTTGGCACGGTTCTTACGCGTCGTTTTCGTTACTTCTACTCTTCCGGCGTAGTCCCGAAGTCATGGAAGACAGCTTTCATGCACCCTCGATCCCTAAAAAAGGTAATCATTCTAATCCGTCCAACTACAGGCCTATCGCCATCACCGCCTTTTTCTCTAAAATAATAGGTTGATTGAATTGATTATTAACTGCCAGCTCATCAATACCTTGAGGACCACCAACTGCTTAGTGATCGCGAGTAAGGTTTCCGTCGGGATGGCTCAGCTGGAGATCTAGTTAAGCTGACACATCGATGGCAGGCAGACAAGCCTAACGGCCTCGCTCTTGGACTCGGTAGACGGTTATTTTGGACGTAACGATGGCCTTCGATCGGGTGGCATAAAGCGCTTATTTTAAAACTTCCCTGTTATAGGCTTCACGAGAAATTATGCAGTGGGTCACCAGCTTTTTCACAGATCGGAGTATTAAGTTCTTAGTCGAAAGTACATGCTCCGACAGCTAATCTGTGAGTGCTGGTGTTCTACAAGGCTGC
Organism: Parnassius glacialis; assembly: GCA_033319125.1. Lineage (NCBI taxonomy): Eukaryota > Metazoa > Arthropoda > Insecta > Lepidoptera > Papilionidae > Parnassius > Parnassius glacialis. Next base: position 39,320,811 of record JAVANC010000018.1, read on the forward strand.
AAAGTCGTAACATTTATTGTTATGGAGATGGCAGCACTGGCGATGCTTTATACACGGACCGTGGTCATATTTCTCGGAAACACACCGTTGAGTGCCGGAACAAACTTGTATCTGAAGTCTAATCTTTGTTAAACAAAGTACTGGATGGGCGACGAATAACTCTAGTCCATCTTAATACCCAGAAGACTTAAGCATAAGAAGGTTTAAGCGTTTACCGCTTAAAAAGAACCCTTTTGGCGTGTCTACTCAATTTCAGCGATTTCCCCTTGTTACCTCGGTGAGCATCGGAATCGTCGGTGTCGATTCCGACATACTAAAAGACGTTCAGTTAGACGGATGCGGAAAGGCCAAATAGGCCCCTAAAAAGCTTCACGTGTTCAGTATAACAGGGCAGTATTTCATGCCGGCACACCGCTCGCAACTTTACAAGGCCTATCTTCCTCACTTGAAAAACTGTTTCTCATCTTGGGGTTGGAGCACCCCAATGTTCCAACTCCTGCCACTCAGTGGCGGATTAAAGGAGGGGTTAGGGGGGGTTATAGCCCCGGGACCCACCTTGGGGGGGGGGGGGCGCGGTCTTGAATTAAAAATAATTTTTTTAAACCTGTTTCAAAGAATTTTGAATAAAAGTAAAATGTTTTCCAGAGAAAATAAGTTAACCAAAATTACCTACGATTTTTAATTTGCCATCGGTTAACTATTTGTTGGCCAACGACGGGTGTAAATCTGTGATGAAATAACGAAATAAGTGGTATTTTAGCGAATGGGTTGGGAAAAACTGCGGCTAACGCTGCATCAGTAGGTCACGGTAGCGAACGGTTGGGGGAAATTTCTACCAGAGAATGTTAATGTTTATCGCTCAAAAATTTGATTTGTTCATTCATGCCAAAGGTTGTGATTTTCTTTTTTACTTATATAATTTAAATAATTTTTTATGTAAGATTATTTAATAACAATTCTAAAGAAAACGAAAAGAGAAAAATTAAATCTGTTATACTATTTATTATTATTTTTTTCACTTGTTTATCGCTATAAATAACTTTGAAAATGCGGTTAAAAAGAAAACTATAAAAATATCGTATTAATGTTGTAAAGAGAACGAAGATCTCACCAGATCGCCAGTAAACGAGGCAGGGACGAAAAAGGGCTAGATAGTGTAATGACAGAGAGATATCTCAGATATCTAGGTGATGCGGGAACGAGTCTCCACGTCGCAAACTTTTTTGCGTTTTCTCGTCGATCCAAAATAAAATATATCGATCGGTTCACGGAAAATGCTGCAGCGGCGCGGCGCCGCCGCTATATCAGGCGTCAGCTATCTACCGCGTATTTTAATTCGCGGAAATAGCCTTTTTCGCTGTCCTTAAGTGGGCCCCTTCTCAATTTTAGCCCTGGGCCCCATAAAGTTCAAATCCGCCCCTGCTGCCACTTGACCGCATTCAGTGAAGAACGGCCCGAATCGTCGACGACCGAGTTCTTTCTGATCGACTTAACTCACGAGTGCTTTTAAGTGATGTCACATCCTTTTGCACATTTTATTCGCAGGAGTGCTCAGAGTTATTGTTAGACTAATTTCAGCCGCCAAATTTCACCATCGCGGCCGCGTGCTGGCACGGTGCCGTGTAGTGGCGATGTAAGAATATCCACTACCAGATTGTTTCGTGGGTGCCATAAAAGGTGAAAGAGGGAAACTAAAACAGAGGATCGACAGCAGCATTTTACTAATAACGGTTCAAAATAAAAAACTGCGATTGTTAACCCGCCTGCCAAGCGTGGCAACTATGGCAAAATCCTCCTTATGAGGCAATCTATGGGAGAGGCCTATGTTCATCAGTGGCTTTTATAGACTGTAATGGATGGATGAATGATAGCTGAATTCATTCTATTCCGTCTCGTGAGTAGTGTTAGAGACGACTTTAGGAATAGCCAAAAATTCTCCTGGCTTTCGACAGATAGTTGTATAACCATATCTATTTTATATAAATTAAGGGTAACAATAGCACAATCCACCTGACGGTAAGTGGATACTGTAGCCCATAGAAATCGACATTAATCCTTGATTAAAAATCAAAATGCAGACTCGTTGTCACCCCTGAGGAAAAGATGGAATACCCCCTTTCCAGTAAAAAAGGGTTTCCAGGTCCTCATACTCACCACATGAAACACAGCAGCATTAAGCAGCTACTTTACGCTGGTATTCTGTGCGAGCGTGGTCTTACCCCAGTCGAGCCAACCCATTCGTGCTACAACGTCAACCATAGTATAGCTGCAACATGTCTCTACTATAAAAATACTCAGACGGTCGTGGGTGAGAAGTATTAAATGTGCAAGAAGTTTGATACTGTAACCACCAAGTGTCATTCTTTCCCTTTCTCTTAAAAAAAAACGTGACCCACACTAAGATTTTCCCCCGTATCGTGGATGCAGTTTACAAACATAAATTTCACGAGGACAAACATTCAGACCCGGAACAATTATTTGTAGGCCATACAAATACTTGTTCCGTGCGGGATTCGAACCCGAGGCCTTCAGCGCTTCAACTCATTGCTAAGCCACTACACCACGAAACCGCCAATATCACGTGGGAAGTGGGGAGAATATGGTAAACCCTCTATATAGTGGGAGAGGCATATGTCCAACAGTAAAGTAGATGTCATCCCACTTAGATGCGCTTTGGCTAAGAAGTTGTCCTCTTCCAAGGAAGTGCCGCTAAGGGGCGGCTGTGGCACTAGAAGGGCCGAAGATATTGTGTGCTTAAGCGCTCCCGGGCTATATTCGAACTTCAATAAGTGGATGCAACGTGTATCGCTGCTTGCCGGCAATACGTGCAGATGCAAAATACAGGTTAAAATTATTTACTGTATTTAAAATAGGATTTTTAAATTTTCACTTAACAAACTCTCAAGGGAAAATGATTAACAGCTCTATCAAGTAAGATTGTAACAGTTTGACCATATCTTTATATCTTTATCATTTTTATTATAAAAGTGAGCTCGACAAACACAGCACACCTGATGGTAAGTAGATGCTGTGGCCCATCGACACCTACTTCTATCATCGACTAAGAATCAAAATGCAGATGCGTTATCCTCAGATAAAAGTAATTTTTAGGTTAAAATATAATACAAACAAATTAAAAAGTACAGGAATAAAATCGTATAATTGTTTCTCTTTTATGTTCAGTCAGATTATAATTTATTTGATGGATTAAAAATAGGTCCTTAATGATATCAAATGCTCTGGGCCCAGACAGACTTTTATGCAGATAAGGACTAACAAGACAACACAAATAATGTAATTGGAAAATATTACAAGGGTAGTCCTACAATTAATTAATGAAACTTTATTACACCGTCGTGCAGGGGAGAATGAACTATTAATTATTGATGAGAATTAACAGGAAATCGATGGATGCAGGTAGCCACCTGGTCTTAAGATGAACATGGACAAAACAAAGATTATGTTTAATGTCCATGTCACACCTATGCCGGTAGTTGTTGGGAGCACTAAGCTCGAAGTTGTTGACGAGTATGTTTACCTGGGACAAATAGTCCGACTAGGTAAGTCCAACTTCGACCGAGAGGTCAATCGACGGATTCAACTCGGCTGGGCAGCGTTCGGGAAGCTACGACACATCTTCTCGTCAGACATACCTCAATACCTTAAAACGAAATTGTAGAACCAGTGCGTGTTGCCAGTGATGACTTACGGAACTGAGACGTGGTCCTTCACAGCTAGCCGTATGAGGAAGCTCAAGATCGCTCAACGAGTTATGGAGAGGGCTATGCTCGGAGTATATCTGCGTGATAAACTTAGAAATGAGGATATCCGCAGTAGAACTAGAGTAACCGACATAGCCCAACGGATTAGTAAGCTGTGTGTAAGTGGCAGTGGGCCGGCGATATAGCTCGAAGAACCGACAACCAATGGGGAAGAAAGGTTCTCGAGTGGCAGCCTCGTACCGGTAGGCTAAGTGTAGGGCGACCCCCCACGGGACGACCTGGTAAGGCATGCAGGAAGTCGATGGATGCAGGTGGCTCAGGACCGTGCTTTGTGGCATTCCGTGGGGGAGGCCTATGTTCAGTAGTTGACTTATGAAGGGCTGTAATGCTGATGATGAGAATTAACTCTTTAGATGTAGGTCCATAAGCTACTTGGTCTTCAAGGATAAAAATACAATGACATAATTACCAGGTCAGTGAACAGGATGTTAATGTGGGCATCTTATTATCGGATCTGGAGCGCAGTGTGGCCCCTACTCCGACCTTGTGTGGACAACCTGGGAGTTGTCCTTTCGCCGGCCGCTCCAATTATGCCTCTAATCGAATTGAATGACTGTGCACGTCGAATGAGATAATTGTGCACGCGCATCCCATAACGTATATTGGATGATGCCAAAAAGAAAACAATATTTTACGGAACAAAACTTTGTAGAGAGATATTAATAGTTAAATGAAAACAATGTTTAACAAAGCTTTTAATGTTTGCAATAGAAGTAAGTAATTATTAATTAAAATAAGTATCCAATGGTTAAAAAAATAAGTATCAAATGTATTTTCTTTCTAGTTTATTCGATAATCACTATCCGAAATATCTGAAACATAAGTTTCAGTTCCTGAGTTATACTCACGAAAGAGAGCTTCGTTCATTGGAGACTTGCTCCCTTTATATCTCTTCACCGTTCAGGTTTCATATCTTCATCGTTTGCTGTCCAAGCCACACGCCTATTGAATACCTTGCCTGAAAAATTAAGACAACCTAGTTGCTGATAGGTTGTTTTAACTTACACAAGCATTTAAAACGGATGTTCGGACTCATTTCCTAAAACTGCTTCAAAACTGCTAAACTCCGACATTATTATGGTTATCTCTGTTTCTGTTTAATTCAGGTTAGTAAGCATCTTGTATATATTTATAATATAAAATTCTGTGGCAATTGCTGCAAATTTAAAATTAACAAAGGATATAATGCCCAATAAAGGGTTATAAGAGCAATGCACTCCGCCTTGGGAATTATGTATGTACTTACAGCACCCATCCTATGTCCCTTAATACTTCTGAAAGTCGTTTTTAATAATACAGCCATAAATCCGATGAATAAATGAAAGAGAGAAAAATCACCAGAAGGGTCTTAGAACAAGAACATATATTAATATAATTAAATATCCACATACTTACATATATATTTAATTCCGTACTTCGTGGTGGTCAGACGCCACGCTTGCACGTGGAACAGAAGTCTAGTGGTTTTATTTTTCAAGAATGATATATAAAACCATATTGAAGAATTACAGAGCGATTTTCCTGCTGAGCCGCGTGTAATGTACTGTTTTCGAGAGTCATTACGAACCGTCTCGCAAGCTGACTCTACGACTTCCAGCCTTCCGGACAAGCCAGTTTCCTAAAAGACTTTAGTACCATGGATCACATACATACTCTTCGACAGGTTGTACAGAAGACTGATGAGTATAATCAGTCGTAATGTCTCGCGTATGTGGACTATGAGTTTTTGGATTGTACATCCCACTGTAGAGTGCACCGGTAGTATTTTAGGGTCCAGCGTATAGGGTGCGCTAATCATCATTATCGTGTACCAGTCGGCCGGGCCAGGCCGGGCTGCTAACTCACGTGGGCTGTCGACTATTCGACAGGCAAGTACATCTGAGCGACCAGAATAACTCTTCTGTCATAGAATACGGACTCTTACAATTTCAATCAATAATTAAAATCATTGATGTTTTGACGAAAAAATGTAAGTACATATAGTTTTTTTTCTTTTTTATATAACTCAAAGTTAGAATTAAAAGCGACAAATGAGTACAAAGTCCCCCTGATTGTAAGTGACTAGAGATTACCTACATTTATCCTCAACTAAATAAATATGTCTTCAAAAAATATTTCGAAGACATGTGAATTACGCCAACACGCATTGGGGCGCGGCGGACATTTCCTTGCCCAAAAAACCGTCTCAGAAAAAAGAGGAGGCCTGTGCTCAGTAGTGGGACGTATATAGTCTGTAACTTTACTTTAAATAAAAATGCAAATACGTTGTCAGTTGTCACTTCTCAGGACTAAGATGTAATGCCTCGTTACTAGTAAAAATGGATAGCGGTTCTCTTGTCACCAGACGAAACACAATAGTACTGTGCTGCTGTTTTACACTGGTATTCTAAGATAGCGTAATCTTTCTCCGGATGCGCCGACCTATTCGTACTACAAACATAATCTTCGCATTCGATAATAATGATAAATCAAAGCATTCTGTTTTAGACATTATGGATTTTGACGCGATCTTAGAAGATGTCGGAGTGTTTGGAAAATATCAGAAATTGGTGATCTACTTCGTTCTCCTACCAGCAGTAATCCCGTGTGGGTTTCATGCGTATGCGCAGCTGTTCATGGCAGCGGACGTGAAACATTGGTGTAGAGTGCCGGAACTGGACGAGATCAAAGATTTGGATATTGTAAAGAATTTGAGGTAATAATTAAGCAGAATTTTCTAGAGCTTGACATGACATTTTCCTCATCATGTTAACGCATGTACAATTTAAGCTTATAAAATGCATGCCACGATACATTCCTCGTAAGAGGGTAATATTTTAATTAGATAAGAAAATGCTCTGTTATCAGTCAAGCAAACATCCGATTCATTCGGCTTAAACCGTGTATATAACATTCATTACGCACTTATATAGTTACAAGTGGAAAAATTAAAAATTTTGTATAACCGACTTCAATATAAATAAAATTAGAACATTATCAATTTAGTCGAAGTCAATCAAATACGCATTATTAAGGATAATTCAAAAACTACTGGTCAGATCTTGACCGTAATAAAATAGAACAAGATAGTCTTCTGTATGAAAGTAAAAATAAATATTTTCGATTATTTTCTGCCGACTTCCAAAAAGGAGACGGTACTCAATTCGAGTGTATGTTTTTTTTTTTTCGTTTTTTTTTTATGTGTGTTACCTCATAACTTTGTACTGGGCGAACTGATTTCGATGATTCTTTTTTTATATGAAAGCTGATAGTTCTCGTGTGGTCCCATATAAATTTGATCAAGGTCAGACCAATGGTTATTGAGTTATTCTCAAATAACCTATATTGAAGTCGGCTGTACAAAATTTTTAATTTTAAATTATTGCAATATCTTAACAGCCGGGTTAGCGCGCGATTCAGATCCGTCTACAGACGCTAAATTTGAGCGAACACAGTCAAATTCAATATGAGTGATAAAAGAAACGCTTCATGATATAGAAAGGCAAAGTAAAATCACTTTATTAAAAATCAAAATAGCCCAATAGCTTTATTAACGTGTGACACATAATTGTAAAACATTATTAAATTATTATCAATAATGGATATCTGAAAAAGTTGAAAATTTAAGTATTTTCAGAAGCTACTTTGCAATTATTTTCTATTGAGTGTGTTCGCGCAAAAGCGCTAATGTCAGGCATCGACGTTGGATGGCGCTCGGCTCGGCGCGGTACGGGATGAAGTTCGTGCGTGTTGAACGGTGGGAGTCGAGAACGCCCTGGAGAAATGAGGAGTCCAAATTCAGAGCTGCGATCGGCGGCACGCTGTATTTTTTTCGGGAAGTCGGAAGCGGAATACGACACGCGCATCTAGGAAATATACGATTTACTACGGTATACGGTTAGCTTCATCCGGGACTTAGTGTCTAATTCAGAATCTGTATAAGTGGATTCGACTGTATTAGTTACTAGTGCGGTATTTGATATTCTAGAAATAACTGTGACCTTTGATCCGTACGTTCTGTGTTCATTTCGCGAGTCAGGCGATATAACAAACGAGAGTTAGTGGCTTCTGTAGGGTAGTTAATCGTACGACAGAGTTACTGGACCTTCATCGTGACTAACGAAGCAAGTGAAGAGAGGTGGAGAGGTGCTGAGGTCCGAACTGCTGCAGATGGTAACGATCTAATAAGGTCAATAACACTACCAGCCACACCCAGATACACATCGCTGACCCTTACTTTCCTAGCACTATACATCCACACGCGACCTGACCGAATCCTGAGGGACCAGTCGCCTTGAATAGAGGTAAGTAAGCTCTATTCAATAGAATACAAAGCTCCCCCCCCCCCCGATCGTTTATTATAATTAGAAACTTTTCACCTTTGGCTGTATCAGGCCCGACCAGCATCTGCTTGTAGGTTCTCCGTCTATGGGCCCGCGGGGGACCCTACTCCTGGGATAAGCAGCTGCTGGCCGTAACAGAGTGAATTTTGTGGAATAGTTAACCAGATGGAAGTTAGCGTAGAACATTCTTTTTTTAACTAAACTGTATGCTAATTAATTGCTCCATAAATGCTCCAGCAGAATCTGAAATTGCTCCACCTCTATTGTTTTTAGTTAATTTATAATTAATTTCAAATAATTTAAGTATCGAATATTTAATTTTGTTATAAAATATAAAATATGTACATTTTAAAATTAATCTGTATGTCAATTAATTGCTCCTTAAATGCTCCAGCAGAATCCGAAATTGCTCCCACCTCTATTGTTTTTAGTTAATTTATAATTAATTTTAAATAATTTAAGTATCGAATATTTAATTTTGTTATAAAATATAAAATATCTACTTTTTAAAATTAAGCTGTATGTCAATTAATTGCTCCTTAAATGCTCCAGTAGAATCCGAAATTGCTCCACCTCTATTGTTATTAGTTAATTTATAATCAATTTTTAAAAAAAATAATTATCTAAATTTAATTTTGCTATAAAATATAAAATATCTACTTTTTAAAATTAATCTGTATGTCAATTAATTGCTCCTTAAATGCTCCAGCAGAATCCGAAATTACTCTACCTCTATTGTTATTAGTTAATTTATAATTAATTTTTAAATAATTTAAGTATCGAAAATTTAATTTTGCAATAAAATATAACATATCTACTTTTTAAAATTAAACCTTATGCCAGTTAATTGCTTCTTAAATGCTCTAGCAGAATCCGAAATTGCTCCACCTCTATTGTTATTAGTTAATTTATAATCAATTTAAAAAAATTAAGTATTGAAAATTTAATTTTGCTATAAAATATAAAATATCTACTTTTTTAAATTAAACTGTATGTCAATTAATTGCTCCTTAAATGCTCCAGTAGAATCCGTAATTTTTGTGTCCATTAGTTAATTTATAATTAATTTTGAGATATCATCATCATCATCATTACAGCCTTTCATAAGTCCACTACTGACCATAGGCCTCCACCAAGGAATGCCACAAAGCACGGTCCTGAGCCACCTGCATCCATCGACTTCCTGCATGCCTTACCAGGTCGTCTCGTGGGAGGTCGCCCTACACTTCGCCTACCGGTACGAGGCTGCCACTCGAGAACCTTTCTCCCCCATCGGTTGTCGGTTCTTCGAGCTATATCGCCGGCCCACTGCCACTTCAGCTTACTAATCCGTTGGGCTATGACGGTTACTCTAGTTCTACTGCGGATATCCTCATTTCTAAGTTTATCACGCAGAGAAACTCCGAGCATAGCCCTCTCCATAGCTCGCTGAGCGATGTTGAGCTTCCTCATACGGCCAGCTGTGAAGGACCACGTCTCAGTTCCGTAAGTCATCACTGGCAACACGCACTGGTTGTACAATTTTGTTTAAAGGTTTTGAGGTATGTCTGACGAGAAGATGTGTCGTAGCTTCCCGAACGCTGCCCAGCCGAGTTGAATCCGTCGATTGACCTCTCGGTCGAAGTTGGACTTACCTAGTCGGACCATTTGTCCCAGGTAAACAACAATCAACAACAAACAAGGTCAACAACTTCGAGCTTAGTACTCCCAACAACTACCGGCATAGGTGTGACATGGACATTAAACATAATCTTTGTTTTGTCCATGTTAATGCTTAAGACCTATCCGTTGGGAGACACTATTGAGGTCATTGAGCATAGTACTTAGGTCCCCAGCGATTCTACCATAAGGACTATATCGTCGGCAAATCGAAGGTGAGTGATGTACTCGCCATTGATGTTGATACCATATCCTTTCCTGTCCAGAAGCTTGAAAACGTCTTCCAATGCAGCGGTGAAGAGTTTCGGGGATATGGCGTCACCCTGTCTTACCCCTCTCTGCAATTGGATAGGTTTCGTACTCTGGTTCTGTACTCGGATAGCCATCGTAGTTCTACTGTACAAACACTTCAGCACTTCGATATACCGACAGTCAACTTGGCACCGCTGAAGGGACTGCAGTACCGCCCAAATTTCGACGGAATCAAAGGCTTTCTCATAGTCCACATACGCACGACATAGTGGCGAATTGTACTCTTCGGACTTCTGTAAAATTTGCCGAAGGGTATGTATGTGGTCTATGGTGCTAAAGCCCTTTCGGAAACCGGCTTGTTCGGGAGGCTGGAAGTCGTCAAATCTGCGCGCGAGACGATTCGTAATGAGCCTCGAAAACAGCACGTAGACGCGGCTCAGAAGGGAAATCGGTCTGTAGTTCTTCAAGAGAGCGTTGTCACCTTTCTTGAAGAATAATACCACCGCACTTCTGCTCCACGTCTCCGGTGTAATGCCACCATGGAGGACGAAATTAAAGAGCTTCTGAAGGACTTCAAGTACCGGTCTTCCACCGGCTTTCAGAGGCTCCGCTGTAATTCCATCCTCGCCTGGGGCCTTACCGTTTTTAAGGTGCTGGAGAGCAATTCTAATCTCGCTTAGACTGACGTCCGGGATATCTTCGGAACACTTGCGTGTGGCTCCAACGATGACGTGCACAGCTGCCCATAGTACCTCTCAATCTTACTCAAAATCTCAGGTGTCCCGGAAACGATGCTGCCACATTCTGTCTTCAGCTTTGACAGTTGGCTCTTTCTGGCAGACAGATCTCTGGCAAAGACTTTGAAGCCTTGGTTCCGCTCGATCGTTTCTTCAATACGAGCTGTATTGAAGTTGCGTAAATCCCGCCGCATGCATTTGGAGATCTGTCTGTTTTGTTGTAAACCTGTATGACCTTCAGCGAATACCGTTTGGTGATTCTGAGTATAAGGTACGCAACCCTCGTCGACACACTCCCGATCTTTACAACGTTGTTAACGAGAGACTTGTGGACGATAAATCCGACACCTCCTTGGGACAGATGGTCGCCCTCCCGGTGATAGAGCAAGTTGCCGGATTCGAGGATTACCGTGTCCTCCCCCTCTCTTCGGACTTCGGATAATCCTATAATATGCCAGCGCAAATTGTCTATCTCTTCTTCCAGCTCCACGATCTTCTCGTCAGTCCTCAGGGTGCGTGCGTTGTACGTTGCCAGGTCGAGTCGTCTAAGGTGGCAACCGAACCTCAACCGGAGATTCTGAATAGCGGGGCCGCCGGGGACTGGGGGCCGTCTGTTTGTTGCTTTAATCATTGGGGGGTATTTGCCATAGTTGCCACGCTTGGCGAGCGGGTTGGCAACCGCAGTTTTTTTAATGTAATTTTGGCTATTATCAGGAAGATGCTGCTGCCCATCTCCTGCCTGTTTCCCTTTGTCGCCTTTTACGACACCCACGGGAGGATATGGGGTAGTGGATATTCTTGACCGGCACTACACGGCACTAATGATGATGATGATGATGATGATAAAACCAAAAAAAAGTATTGATGGATGAGTTTTGAAATTATGGATTCTTATGAATAAATTAGACAACCATGTTAATAATATTTTTGTGTTTATGCCATCTAAAGTCTTTTCTACGTACCACCAAGGTGGTACGTAGAAAATTGATTGACTCTCAAGAGAGTCAATCAATTTTTGTTCTCATCTCAACATTAATTATAAATTAAGTAATAGCAATAGACAGAAAAATTACGGTTTCTACTGAAGCATTTAAGGAGCAATTAATTGTCATACAGTTTAATTTTAAAAAATTGATATTTTATATTTTATAGCAAAATTAAATTTTCGATACTTCTTTAAAATTATTATAAATTAACTAATAACAATAGAGGTGGAGCAATTTCGGATTCTGCTGGGGCATTTAAGAAGCAATTAACTGGCATAAGGTTTAATTTTAAAAAGTAGATATGTTATATTTTATAGCAAAATTAAATTTTCGATACTTAAATTTTTTAAAAATTAATTCTAAATTAACTAATAACATTAGAGGTGGAGCTATTTCAGATTCGGCTGGAGCATTTAAGAATCAATTAACTGGCATACAGTTTAATTTTAAGAAATAGATATTTTATATTTTATAGCAAAATAAACTTTTCGATACTTAAATTTATAAAAATTAATTTTAAATTAAGTAATAACAATAGAGGTGGAGCAATTCCAGATTCTGCTGGAGCATTTAAGGAGCAATTAATTGTCATACAGTTTAATTTTAAAAAGTAGTTATTTTATATTTTATAGCAAAATTACTTTTTCGATACCTAAATTATTTAAAAATTAATTATAAATTAACTAATAACAATAGAGCTGGAGCAATTTCGGATTCTGCTGGAGCATTTATGGAGCAATTAATTGGCATATAGTTTAGTTAAAAAAAAGAATGTTCTACGCTAACTTCCATCTGGTGGATAGTTAATAGTTTGTTTTGTGGAACCGCCGCCTAGAATACACTCAATTGTAACATTTTTTTTCGATAACGATGTGAAATCACAAACGATCCCCATGCACATCAATTTGGCTTTATTCAGCCTCTTAATATGTACGTACGTCGGGATTCAGAGATTTTAAAAGTTTTTATGCGCAGATACTGGAAGATATAATATATTATTATTACTGTCCCGTGTGAGACAATCTTTATTGTTATATACATATTCCCATCACAGATAACACATTTTTATGTGTTGGTTAAAAATAATATCTACATGCGCATCACATAATATAGCAGCGCATACATCTAAAATGCGCGATGAAGTTGTCAAAAATATATATTTTGGTAAAAAAAAAACAAGCAAAATTAGGCCCATTTTTTTCGAAATATGAATAATTGCTTTAATAAAAGATTATATATAAATAAATCATACATATTTTGGTTTTTTTTTCAATTTATTGTTCCTGTACATTATAATCCGCCGTTTTCAATAATCCGCCGATAGTTAGGATTTTATGGTGGTGGAAACCACATAAAAAACATACAATCGAATTGAGTAACTCCTCCTTTTTTTAAGTCGGTTAAACAGGGTACTAATTTTTCAACTAATAAATCTAATATAATTTCAGTATTCCTCTGGAAGTCAAGAACGACGTTCTACAATATTCCAAATGCAGACTGTACGACTTAAACTATAGTTACATCGCTAGTAACTACCCAAACCTGGAGGAAATTGAGGAAACAACTGATACTATACCGTGTAACAATGGCTGGACCTACGACAAAAGCGTCTACAAAAGTACCGTTGTTACAGAGGTGAATTTTAATATATAATTGTTGTTACAAAAGTAACACAAAAGACTAGATCTTAAAACGTAGTGATTATATAACTTTTGCAATTTGTCTATTTTAATCTCTATTTAACTTCAAATATTCATTATACGAAAGTTAAATAAAAAAGGTAAGATCACATCGATCACTAAACAAAACTAGAAACACAATCAGTGATAAAAAATGTCCTTACCGAATAACACCCGCTAGAACATTTGGGTGCGCTTTTAATTTGTACGTAGCTTCGTAAATACAACTTTAGTCAATGCGTTTAAGGTTGAATTTACATTAATGTATATTTATTTCAATTAAAATTACGTCTAAACAATTGGCGACAGTTTTTAGAGAACTTTTGCATGGGATTGTGTATCTAGTTTTTTTATTAGTGATCAATGTAAGATAATGAAAATAATATAAAGGGTATATTACAATACCTACCCTTTTTATTTAACTCTTCTTTCGATATTACTCTAACATTTTCCATCTCTCGTAAACTTTGAACCCAGATACGCAAACTCCTTCACCTGTTCAATTTGTTCATCTCCAATCACGATATTGCAGTCTGTCACTGAAATTTTTAAACATTTTATATACTTAACATTTATATTTCTTTAAATAGAAAGATTACCAAACGTACGGTGTTTCTGTTTACTAGCTATGAACTGAACTGAATCCAGTCGTAAAATAAAGAAGAAAGAAAGAAAGAAAGAAAGAATAATGATTTCTTATATTTACACGAATACTAGAAATCGAATAAAACTAACCCTATGGATTTTATCGCGTGACCATAGGTTCAGTAAGCATCCGAAATGTTAAGAATTAAAAACAAGTAAAATAAATCAAATGAAACGCGATGAAATACGTAGAATTAGCTATATTCAATTACTAGCTATAAAATTATTTCTTATGTTTACGCGAACAAAAACTAGTTTTTTCGGATTTTATCGCAAATAGAAGTCTGTGAACGAGAACAGAATTATCAGATTAATTAGACCACAAATCTTCGCTAAAAGACACAGATTCCTTCCAAGGATGATTTACGGGGTTATTGAAATCAAAAAGCATCCTAATTTCAATAGAGGATTTGGCTGGGTGCTACCATCTGCTTGACATCTCATAATTAATAAAACTAAATCCCAGTCCAAGCATACAACGCAAGACTTATAGATACTATAATCTCATTCTGCTTAGATGAGACTAAAAATTCGAAAAATAATAATTTTAATGTGAAGGTATCCGTGGTTTAACTATGACATTTGGACGTTGAACACCTCAGCCCCGTAACCATGGGCGCTTTAAAGTACTCGAAACGTCGGGAATATAGAAAAAAGTTAGTATACGCAATAAAATCCTACAAAACTAGTTTCATTGATATTAATTATTACGAACTTTATTAAACCTCTCTTTAAGCAAACATTATTTAAGTATTGTGTAGTGTGATTAGTCTTTTTTAAGATGATTTTCGAAGTGTTCCTAATTAATGCAAATGCTTGTTTGCTATTTTTTTTTTCTTAATATATTAGGTAGAGTATACGATTTTGTGTTTTTGTCTGTGTCCTTCATCTAGTTTTGGTTTTATACGGCGGCAAACTTAAGGTGACCATATTACCCTCACATACTTACATATACTATAATCAAATTATTATTATTTTCATTAGTGGAACTTAGTCTGCAATAAAGACTTCTACCCGGCGCTTGGATTAGTCCTGTTAGCTATTGGAGGAATCATCGGGAATTATGTCTTTGGTTATCTACAAGACACAATCGGAAGGAAACCTTCCTTCTTTATTTACCTTCTCATCGAAAGCATCTTCGGAGTCGCCACGGCTTTCGCTCCGAATTACGCAGTCTGGATCATCTATAGAATCGGCGTGGGCTTCACTGTCCCTGCTATAATGGCTACACCTTACGTGCTAGGTAAAAAGTTATTTTGTATTTATCAATAGTTTGGTTTTTGTAACTGTACACAATATTTCTGTAACGTTAAAATTCAGAAAATATTCTAAATTGAAAGCAACTTTTTTAAATTATTTCCAAAAAAAAAAGAACAAAAAAGCAACAAACACTAATGGTGATGTCAAACTAACTAATTGATTTGAATTCCAGCGATCGAATTGGTCGGGCCGAGATACCGCACCCTCTGCACAATCGTATCTAACATCGCGTACTCTATGGGACTAATAATGCTTGCCGGTGTCGTGTATCTAGTACGCGATTGGCGTCATCTGGCTTTGGCCACCACATTACCATTCCTCTGCTTCTTTTTCTACATATGGCCAATGCCAGAAAGCCCTAGATGGCTTTTAGCAAGGGGACAATTTGAAAAGGCGGAAAAAATACTGAAGAACATGGCTCGGTTTGTATCTTTTATATGTGCTTTAAATCGATGCTTAATTTTAATTACATTTTATACTATACTTTTAGGCTTATTTTAAGTGTGGTACATAAATTTGAAGGAAAAATTCCACCCCATAAGGTGTAAAATAGGGCAGGGGTGGCGAACCTTTATGTATCAACGTGGCATTTTTCTAAAGAAATGTTTAATGAGGTTATAGACGTGCCATAAAATAGTTTTTATTTCATGAAGACCGCCGCAGCGCGCAACGCGGCCGTATACTGTAGCGTAGGATCACTCGCGTTCGTTCGTAATATTTATATATGTAATACTTCATAGTGAACTTTATGATCGGTGGCGTACCAAAAACATTGTGAAGCGTGCCATCGATGGCGCGTGTGTCATTGGTTCGCCATCCCTGGAATAGGGGATCAAATTTTTAATGTCATTATTTACACGATATTTGAGTTTGTGATATTCCTAAGACGCAAGTTTTTTTACTCAAAAGGGCCAAAAATTAAAGATTTTTTTTTATATGATAGGGTGACAAACGAGCACACAGTCCACCTGAAGGTAAGTGGTTGCTGCGGCCCATATACATCTACATCTATCCTCGTTTGCAAATCAAAATATAGATGCGTTGTCACCCGTGAGGACTAAGATGGAATGCCTCTTTTCCAGTAAAAAGGATCTCCGGTTCTCTACACTCACCATATGAAACACAGCAGAGTTAAGCTACTATTTTACGCTGGTATTCTGTGAGAGCGTGGTCCTTTCCCGGTCGAGCCGACCCATTCGTACTACAACTATACTACTAATATAGCTGCAGCACGGCTCTACCACGTACAAGCAAGATGTGATAAAAAGTAAAAGCTGTGACTTCAAAGAACTGTTAAAGCATAAAATGATTTCCACATAATAGCTTCTGAAGTCGTCTAATATACAATGTGTTAGAAGATTTATCATTTCCTTATTTTTAGTTCTTCGAAATCGACGTTTACTTTTGATTAAACCCCGACGAAAACAGAGGGGTGTTATAAGTCTGTAGATTGTATTTTTATATCTGCGTGTCTGTATGTGGCATCACAGCTCTTGAACGGGTGAACCGATTTTTGATTAAGTTTTTATCTGAAAATTTGTTCAACCATTTGAAGCATTATCTCCTTTTGTTTCGGGGTTTATTTTAATCTGGGGGCACGGCAGTGCCCCCGCCAAGTCGAGCAAAAAAGCGGCACGGCCGTACCATCCTTTTCTCGAAGCAGTTCAGGCCATTTCTGAAACCCTATAACTTCGTTATGGATAAAACTAGAAGCATGAATTTTTACTAACCAAGTAGGCATTGTATAGATTCGGTATATTTCAAATTTCATTAAATTTGAACTAGTAGTTTAAGAATTATAACTAGTCAAAATTTCTTAATTTTGTCACTCACTGACTGACCGATCATCAAAACTCTGAGGCACTTCTAGCAGACATAGAAACATCAAATTTGGAATACTATTATTGTTTAATATATAAATTAAGGAAAAATTAAAATATTTTACATTTTCAGTCCAGTTTTCGAGATACACCAACTGCATAAATAACTTTGTAATCCCATTTAAACATATAGTATTACAAAGTTACATTTGCAGTGAATGAATCAGTGTACCTATATATGTATAATGGAATAATAGGTGTAAATAGCTACCTAGATATAACTATCTACAAAAAGAAATGAGATGCCATCAAAAACATAACTAGTAAAAAAAGCCAAGTCTCGCAACTCAGTTCTTCTACCGTAAAAAGTTGTGAGATCCATGTAATACCAAGTCGGTTAATTTATTCAGTCCATAGATTGATACATAGATTGACTTGGCAATCGTACTAAACAATCTAATTTAATATAATATGTATTACTTGTGAGATATATTATGTTTTCATGCGATTGCCAAGTCAATCTATGTATCAATCTATGGACTGAATAAATTAACCGACTTGGTATTACATAGATCTCACAACTTTTTACGGTAGAAGAACTGAGTTGCGAGACTTGGCTTTTTTTACTAGTTATGTTTTTGATGGCATAAGTCTTATTTTTGTAGCTAAAAAAAATTGCACACCTCGAACGCGAAGCAGAAAGGGTTTACTGTCGATCTGACAAAATTACGCAACTCGCTTTCATTAAAATTCGTATCTTATTTTTATACCGCACTTATACCACAGAATAAATAATAGCTAATACGTGAAGAAAAGATGTGTCTTTCTTCACAATTAATATTAAGAGGAAAATACTCATTGAACAAACTGATGTTTTAATTAAGTTTTGCAATACGTATTATTTATTATGCAGGGTTATCATAGAAATATTAAAAATATTAATTCTATTATTATATCTATGAAGGTTATGTTTCAAAGAGTAGCCGAATTTTAAATGTAAGTTCAAATATATAAATATTACCGTATACCGTTATTAAAGTTTTTTTAAAATAGGACTAAATAAGGCTTCTACTTTTATTTGAAATTATCCCAAATTGAAAGTACATAGTCTGCCATATGTACGATTTTTCGTTTGTGCATAGTAGTTTAAATAAATAAATAAAATAAATATGATTTATGGGCAGCAACTACGCGTACGCGCGCTTCTCTGTGTGCGATTCAATTAACAACGTTTTAAAACCTAACGAATGTGTGCGTGCGCAGTAAAAGCTGTTAAAATAGTGCATTATATTTTGAATTTAAAAGATAAAATAACAGAATGTTTGAGATTTTTCTAATTAATTTTTTCTCTCCATTTGCCTATATTACTTATTTCGATCCTTCTCCGCAAATTTGGCCGGTTATTGCAAAATAACCCTGTATAAAAAGTCCAATGAAATTTTTTATCTTCACCTTCTGTTTAGTCCGTGATAAAAAAAAATGTTGCTAAAATAAATCGATAACGACAGGACGAAATTACTCATTTTAATTTTATAACGACTATCTTACAGAATAAACGGTAAATCACTGCCGGCGAACTACATGTTGCATCTACGACGTAAATATGAATCTGATAAACTCAAGCAGGATCTCGAGAAGGAAAAGTCCCGCAAGTATGGCGTATTAGACCTGTTTCGAACCCCTAACCTGAGAAAGAAGACCATCATCATCACCTTTATTTGGTTCACCAACACAAGTGTGTACGTTGGCCTCTCGTACTACGCCCCGGTGCTCGGTGGTGATGAATTCCTCAACTTCTTCTTGGCCGGTATCGTCGAGCTGCCCACTTACCTGTTTCTCTGGCCTTCTATGGAGCGACTGGGCAGGAGGTGGACATTATGTATGAGCATGGTGGTTGGTGGTGTGGCTTGTTTGACCACGTTTTTGGTACAACATGGTTAGTGCACACAAACTTTTAAAATTTTAAATTGGATTAAATTCAAAAGAAATTGTTAATTAGTAAAAACTTAAACGAAAAATTAAGCCACCACATATATTATTAAACCAATATTTAACAGTGGTAGAGCCACGCGGCAGCTTTTGCTGTCGCATGGATGGGCCGGCTCCAACCGGGGTGGTACCATGACCTCACAGAATACCAGCGTGAAATAGAGGTTTACCTCTGCGTTTCGCTTGGTGAGTGCAGGTGGCCGGAGGCCCTTTTTACTGGAAATGAGGCATTCCATCTTAGTCCTCACGGGTGACAACGCAGCATCTGCATTTTGATTCGCAAACGAGGATAGATGTAGATGTCTATGGGCCGCAGCAACCACTTACCATCAGGTGGCCTGTGTGCTCGTTTGTCACCCTTATCCTATAAAAAAAAACAATAAAGATCCCGTCTAAAAGCCCATCAGATTTTCAAAAGACGGGATCTTATATTTTTTTGCTCAAGTATTGACTTTTATGAAGTTTGTTTTTAAATAGAAGTAGGTGTGAAAACAAGCCCACAGTCTACTTGATAGTAAGTAGATGCTGTCCCGTAGACACCTACACCTATACTCGATTAAGGATCAAATTGTATATGCGTTGTCACTTCTGAGGACAAATATGCAGTCTTACTTTTTTATCATTGAGACCAAGGACCCTCTATACCTGGTCCCTGGTCTCAATGGTAAAAAGAGACCTTCACTCACCATATGAAACACAGCAGTATTATTCTGCTATTATACGCTGGTATTCTGTTCAAGCATACCGATTAGAGCTGCAGTCATAATAAGCTGCTGCCATGCTCTATAACGTCCAGTCAAGTGTTACAGTTAATAAAATTACAATAGTGTACAATTTCACAGATTTAAAATTTCTAAACCTCAAGCCTCCTTTAAAATATACGCTGATAATTATCGGTTCTAATTTAATTTATTGATTCCGAAGACCGAACGCTGAGTTCATTTTGGGTGATGCAAAAAAACCAAGCCAAAACCATGCTCAACATTATAAGACCACTCACGTACACATATGCATCTAAAATAATTTGCAACCAACAACATGGTTTAAGCTGCATATGTGAGCGTCCAACAGTGAAATTTTACGGGCCAATGTGGAAGAAAGAAGAAAGATGTGTGCGTCTTCGTGTGAAGAAGTTGGGCATGGTTTGGGTGTTACTTGAAATGTACGCTACGCGCTCCATCTACCTTGTTGCCAAGGGTTCACCTTGATCTACCCAATTATTTTGTGTCAATGAGGACTAATAACCTTACGCTCACCAGGTGTCGCTAGTTGGGATTAAGGTGAACTTATTTGTTACGCAGATGATCATACAGTCTTCATCATGGAAAAGTTGCGATTTGATTAAAGAGTTTCGGCTTCTAGTGTATATGCACAAACATGTTTTTTTTTTAAATCTTCTACTTTTAGAAATATCCATAGGTCTGTTTGGCCATTTCTAATCTAATTAATATAGAATAAAACCAATATTTCAGAAAGAAATATTAATTATTACACTTTTCTAACAAATCAACTTCCCCTGCTATGTAATCTATCAAACTTCACTTCGTTCCAAGTAGCGTCGCGCTGGTGGCAGAAAATGTCGTAGATGTATGTGTAATGTGTAGAAGATTTTAATTGACAAAAGAATCGTAGTGATGAGCTGTGTATTTCTGTAAACAATTTAATGTTTTTGGTTCTACAGAAACCTACGTGACGTTAGCGCTGTACTGCGTTGGTAAAATGGGTATATCATCGTCGTTCGTTGTGTTGCCACTAATGGCCTCCGAGCTGTACCCAACGGTGGTGAGAGGCCTCGGGATGAGTCTCAGCTCAGTATTAGGAATGCTCGGGCCTATTTTCATACCACTCGTTAACTATTTGGTGAGTTGGTTTTATTACAAGACTCTACTTATAAATTATTGAATATAACTAC
Source organism: Parnassius glacialis (assembly GCA_033319125.1). Lineage (NCBI taxonomy): Eukaryota > Metazoa > Arthropoda > Insecta > Lepidoptera > Papilionidae > Parnassius > Parnassius glacialis. Next base: position 39,341,854 of record JAVANC010000018.1, read on the forward strand.
TTTAACGGATTTTATGTCATTATCATACAACAGTGGTAGAGCCAAGCGGCAGCTATTGCTGTCGCACGGATGGGCCGGCTCGAACTGGGGTGGTACCACGACCTCACAGAATACCAGCATGAAGTAGAGGTTTACCTCTGCGTTGCGCTTGGTGAGTGCAGGTGACCGGAGGCCCAATCCCCCCCCCCCATCAACATGGTAGTGGAATTAAATAAAAGACTACCCCAGGAGGGTACCAGCGCCCCTGGAGAATTCCTCGCTGAGCATCCACGATAAAACTACTCCACTCCTGAACGTGTGTGCTCAGGCTGCCCCGCGTAATCTGGGGGGGGGGGGGGGCGAAATTCCGCTCGCAACTAATGCTGCTCGGGGCAAGCGGAGCAATACAAACAAGGCAACCCCTGTCACGCTATCCGTGAATTTTTGCAACATCAGGGGACTTCATTCAAACCTTAACGCTGTCCATTACCATCTAGAGACGGCGAAGCCGGCCTTGCTCTTTTTAACCGAGACTCAGGTGTCCTCTCCGGCTGATACTTCATATCTCTCCTACCCGGGGTACATATTAGAACACTCCTTTGTACCCCGGGCTGGAGTTTGCGTATACGTCAGAGAGGACATCTGTTTTCGACGTCTTGAAGGTACGGACCTGTCCATCCTATGGCTGCGCGTAGACGGCGACGACCATCCCCACGTCTACAGGTGCCTCTATACGTCCCATAGCGGTAATGCCGACACAGACCGACTCATCGACCACGTCCAAATGGCTGCAGACTCCGTGCTACAACAGGTCCCATCCGCAGAGATCGTGATACTCGGTGACTTTAAAGCCCACCACGCTGAATGGCTTAGTTCTCGTTTAACCGATCATGCGGGTAGATCTGTCTATGACTTTGCCTTGGCATATGGTCTAACACAATTGGTTACTTCGCCTACGCGGATCCCAGATGTGAAAGACCATGTACCTTCCCTGTTGGACCTTCTGCTGACCTCTAATCCGGACGAATATCAAGTCTCCGTCGATGCCCCTCTGGGCTTTTCGGACCATTGTCTGATCCGGAGTACGGTGCCACTCACACTCCAAGCGCAGTTGCGATCTGCAGCTTGCCGCCGTGTTTGGCACTATAGGTCAGCCGATTGGGACGGGATGCGGTCTTTTTTGCATCCTACCCTTGGGGGCGGGTTTGCTTCTAGACGGAAGATCCCAGCGTTGTTGCCGATTCTGTTGCTGATGTGGTACTTCAGGGTATGGAACTTTTTATTCCATCCTCTGTGGTCCCCATCGGAGGCAGATCCCAGCCATGGTTTGGTCGCTCCTGTAAAGTAGCATTACGCTATAAGCAGGAGTGCTACCGGGCTTGGGCTGACGCATCAACGTCTCGGGATGTAAACACCAGCGCACTTAAAAATAAGTATAATTCCGCCTCCAGGTCCTTCAAAAGCGTCATTGCCAAAGCAAGGTCTGAGCACATTGGCAGAATTGGCGAGAAACTAGTTCGCCTTCCTTCGGGAACCCGTGCATTCTGGTCTCTTGCCAAGGCTATCCAAGGAAACTTCTGTCAGCCATCTCTTCCATCTCTGCACAGAGAGGACGACTCACTGGCCCATGCCGCAAAGGAGAAAGCCGATCTGTTGAGCTCTCTCTTTGCGTCCAACTCGACTCTAGATGACAGGGGGAACACACCGCCGACCATCCCGCGATGTGAGTGCTCCATGCCGGTTGTGCGATTTACACAGTGCTCGGTTCGCAAAGCCCTCTGCTCCCTGGACATCAGCAAGTCGAATATCAGTAGTCCCGAATTCATGGAAGACAGCTTTGGTCCACCCGATCCCTAAAAGAGGCGACCGCTCAGACCCGTCCAACTACAGGCCTATCGCCATCACCTCCTTGTTCTCCAAAATAATGGAATCCATTATAAACTGCCAGCTTATGAGGTACCTTGAGGATCACCAGCTGATTAGTAACCGCCAGTATGGTTTTCGTTGGGGTCGATCAGCTGGTGATCTTCTAGTCTATCTGAATCATAGATGGGCGGAGGCAGTAGAGTCCAAGGGGGAGGCATTGGCCGTTAGTTTAGACATAGCGAAGGCCTTCGATCTGGTCTGGCACAAAGCACTTCTTTCGAAGCTTCCTTCCTATGGGCTTCCCGAGAAATTGTGCAAATGGATCACCAGTTTCCTTGCTGATCGGAGCATCAAGGTCGTAGTAGACGGCGCATGCTGTGACTTCAAGCCTATCAACGCTGATGTTCCACAAGGCTGCGTGCTATTACCAACGCTGTTTCTCCTACATATCAATGATGTGTTGCAAACTGGTAGCATTCATTGCTATGCGGACGACAGCACAGGTGATGCCTTATATACCGGTCGTGCCAACATTTCTAGGGAAAACGTCGCTGAGTACCGGGACAAACTTGTGTCTGAAGTCGAGTCTTTGCTTAACAAAGTTTCGGATTGGGGGTGATTAAATCTAGTCCAGTTCAATCCTCAGAAGACACAAGTTTGCGCGTTTACCGCTAATAAGCATCCCTTTGTCGTATCTCCTCAGTTTCAAGCATCGGAATCCTTGGCGTCGACATATCGAGTAGTGTGCAGTTTCGTGGTCATTTGGAAGGGAAGGCCAAATTGGCCTCTAAAAGCTTGGCGTGCTCAGCAGAGCGAGACAGTATTTCATGCCGGCACATCGCTTGCAACTTTACAAAACGCAAGTTCGACCTCACATGGAATACTGTTCTCATCTCTGGACCGGGGCACCCCAGTGCCAGCTCCTTCCACTTGACCGCATCCAGCGCAGAGCTGTTTGAATCGTCGACGACCGAGTTCTTTCTGATCGGCTCGATACACTGGCGCTGCGTAGAGATGTTGCATTTGCGTATTTTATAGCATCTATCACGAGGAGTGCTCTGAGGAATTGTTCGGATTATTTCCAGCCGCTCAATTTTACCATCGCACATCTCGACAAGACTCGCGTTACCATCCATACCATCTGGATGATTGGCGGTCCACCACTGTGCAATTTAGAAGAAGTTTTCTCCCTCGCACAACTTCCTTGTGGAATCGATTACCACCAGCGATTTTTCCGGCCCGATACGACTTAGGAACCTTCAAGAAAGAGAGCTTACACCTTTATAAAAGGCCGGCAACGCATCTGCAATTCCCCTGGTGTTGCGGTTGTTCATGGGCGGCGGTAGTCACTTACCATCAGGTGAGCCGCATGTTCGTTTGCCCCCTCTTCTATAAAAAAAAATATTTTGTCTTAATTTCAACTCTCGACGTTTTTAGTGCTTTGTATTTTGTAGCACTATGGTCACGGAGAGTGACAGGAGTATGCCAAAAAAAAAAATTAAACGCGGTAAAATTCGTAAAACAAAGTCGCGACTCGCGAGTCTACTTGGCGACTAATGTGACTCCAGGGCTCCCACAGAATATTAGCGCTGCGGCTGCGGTAACACTTTTATCTGTTACTAGAATTATGCGGAGTCGGTTGCGTTTTTGTTGTCGCAATTCTTATATTTATTAAATATTTTGACGTGAAGTCTTTAAATTTGATTCCACAGTGGGTGGTAATTTAGAAAACTGATGATAACAAAATCGGGGATAAAGTTTGGTGTTGCAGATTAGTTAGTATCATTCTAAGCAGGCGCTTTACTACAATCCCACCTGATGGTAAGTGGTGATGTAGCCTAAGATGGTGAGGCGTAATGACTTAATAAAAACTTATTCACTCTTTCCTTAAAGACACCCACATTATACTCGGATGGAAATACAGACGCTGGCAACTTATTCCACACTTTTGCTGTGCGCATGATGAACGATGTAGCGAACCGTTTGGTTCGAATGCGTGGTAAGTCAACAACGATGGTGGAATGAACATATCCATTCATCTACATCCAAAATGTAATTACACCACTCGACAGCTAAAGGATCAAAGAATTCGTTGCGTTGAGTGAGGACTGCATCACGCGCGGTAGAGGGGGGGAGCGCCGCCATTTTGATATCGTTTCGTTGCGTACAGCATACACGTACTATACACGTAAAACGTACGACCTTTTCTTATAGGATAGGGTGACAAACGAGCACACAGTCAACCTGATGGTAAGTGGTTGCTGTGGCCCATAGACATCTAAATCTATCCTCGTTTGCGAATCAAAACGTAGATGCGTTGTCACCGGTGAGGACTAAGATGGAATGCCTTTTTTCCTCCGGATCTCTACACTCACCATACGAAACACAGCAGTGTTAAGCTGAAATTTTAAGCTGGTATTCTGTGAGAGCGTGTTCCTTCCCCGGTCGAGCCGACTCATTCGTGCTACAACTATACTACTAATATAGCTGCAACATGGCTCTACCACGTATACGACCAGCCAATAGTGAATGTTTTGTTAAGTTTTTTTTGTTGTTGTAAAATTAAAGTTTTGTAAAATAATTTTCAGTGATGAATATAGTTCGCGTCATCAAAATTATAATTTTTTGTGAATTATTCACGTTTCCCCTTTGAATGATTAATAAAAAAAAGTGGTCAGGAATTCAGCCTTTTCTTACAACTTACCTTTTTGGAAATTAAAAGTTTGATTATTTAAAAAAAACACACGATGGAAAGCTAAATATACCTTTCTTTTAGTTTGAACCTGAGTTGTTCGTGTACTGCAAAATCAACCGCAAGCTTAACCACTGTGCCATCACGGCTCTCATCTCATAATCCTATTCAAATATTCATGACATTTCATCTTTTAGGGTTCGGACATTTTGGTACTACCATTAATTATCATGGGCGCGCTCCTCGTAGCCGGAGGGATCGCGAGCTTGCTGCTACCGGAGACACTCAACCAAAATCTCCCCCAAACTTTAGAAGATGGCGAGAAAATGGGACTCGACACCGACTTCTGCTGCAGTCCGCCCGTCAAAGAAGCGGAGTCCGATACGGGACCGAACGATTTATTCGATAATTGCAAAAAGTGCAAAACCTTTTGCACGTGCCAGGTCGTTAGCGTGTCGTTAGCGGAAAATGTCGCCGCTGTGATTGAAAAAGGCGGTGAAAATGTTGAATTTATTTTAGTCAAATAAACGAGATATAAAATGTGATAGTGTTTTTTTTTATGGAATAAGGATGATAAAGGAGCACCCATGTAGTAGCGGGTAAGTATATAGTGGGTATTCTATACCTCTATATCCCATATCTTCCCGTGGTTGTCGTAAGAGGCGACAGAGGGAAACTGAGGCAGAAGTCTTTCTGATAACAGCAAAACAACAATAATAACTGCGGTTGCCAACCGGCTCGCCAAGCGTGGCAACTATGACAATATACCCTCCATGATTAAAGTTATGAAGAGACGGCCGCTAGTCCCCGGCGGCCCCACTATTCTTGGCTACGAAGGCGACCATGGCAACGGCGGGGCAGGAGGTGCTAAGAATCTCCGGTGGAGGTTCGGTTGCCACCTACGACGACTCGACCTGGCAACTTATAACGCACGCACCCTGAGGACTGACGAGAAGATCCTGGAGCTGGAAGAAGAGATAGACAAGTGCGCTGGCATATTATAGGATTATCCGAGGTCCGAAGAGAGGGGGAGGACACGGTAATCCTCGAATCCGGCAACTTCTTCTATCACCGGGAGGGCGAACATCTGTCCCAAGGAGGTGTCTGATTTGTTGTCCACAAGTCTCTCGTTAACAACGTTGTAAAGATTGAGTGTGTCGACGAGGGTTGGGTACCTTATACTCAGAATCAACAAACGATATTCGTTGAAGGTCATACAAGTTTACCCACCAATCTCGGCACATCCCGATAAGGAGGTGGAGGAAATGTATGAGGATATCTCTAGAGCCATGCATTCCTCCAAAACTCACTATACGGTGTTAATGGGAGACTTCAACGCAAAACTAGGCACAAGAGAGAACGGAAAGGCGAAGGTAGGGAAATTTGGAATAGGGCAACGGAACCCCAGGGAGCAGCAGCTGGCCGAATTCATGGAGAAAGAGGGACTCTTTATGATAAACTCTGTCATCCAGAAGCGGCCACACAGAACGTAGACCTGGTAGAGCCCCGACGGTTCGACAAAAATGAAATTCACTTCATTATAACGACCAGACGACAACTGTTCAGTGATGTCTCAGTGATCGCGAGGGTGAAACCTAAACTATCAGATACACAGTTCCATTCTGCAATCACATTGGTTGTAAGTTATAGCAGTTTTTGCAAGGTTAATGGATTATTATCCCAGTAAATAAAAAGTATATTTTAAAACTTTCACTTCAATTATAATAAAATTAGACATTTATAGATTTTTTGTAGACATTTAGTAAACGATTAATAATTACATTTTTAAATATTTTAAAATAGAAATGAAAACACATTGCTACATTAACCATTATTAACATTATAATGTATCGTATAACATAACATTAACAGTATAATTTGACGGCTTCGTGGCGCAGTGGCTTAGCAATGAGTTATTGCGCTAGGGGTCGCGGGTTCGAATCCCGCACGGAACAAATATTTGTATGGCCTACAGATAATTGTTCCGGGTCTGGATGTTTTTCCTCGTGCAAATTATGTTTGTAAACTGCCTCCACGATACAGGAGAAAATCCTAGCGTGGGGGTAACGTTTATTTTAAAAAAAAAATGGTATCGTGTATGAGAATACACTACCCCATATTATCCGTGGGTATCGTAAGGGACGACAGAAGGAATTAAAACAGGTGATGGGCAGCAGCGTCTTCATCATCACAATATAAAGCCAAAATAATAAAATCACTACGGTTGTAGTACTACCTGCCAAGCGTGATAACTATGACAAATGTGCCCCCATATGAAGCAATCTATGAGGGAGACTTTTTTTATAGAATTAGGGTGGCAAACGAGCACACAGTCCACCTGATGGTAAGTGGTTGCTGTGACCCATAGACATCTACATCTATCTTCGCTCGCGAATTAAAATGCAGAAGCGTTGTCAGCCGTGAGGACTAAGATAGAATGCCTCTTTTCCAGTAAAATAGGTCTCCGGTTCTCTACAATCACCATACGAAACACAGCAGCATTAAGTTGCTATTTGACGCTGGTATTCTGTGAGAGCGTGGTCGTTCCCCGGTCGAGCCGACCCATTCGTGCTACAACTATATCATTAATATAGCTGCAGCATACATAGCTCTACCACGTATAAAAAAAATAAAAGACTCAGAGGAATGTAACGAATGCATGAATAAGCGTGATAAGATTAATATATATAATATATTATTATATTTGATACACGTATATCTTCAGCAACAAACATTTTAAAAGTTAACAGTTAACCAGTTCGCGGGGTTTTCAACAGTTATTTTGTCTATGGTAGCCTGCGAAATGCCTTTAGCCTTCATTCGAGGTAGCACGTTGTTTATTATATGAGAATATCCGTGACCGCCAAAGTTTATCTGAAATAGAACGTTTATTTTAAAACGAATAATACGATATATTGTCTCTATTACTAAAATCGTTACAAACAATTTTCATTTAAAAACTGATATGTAAGTCTGTCGGTATATCGAAGTGCTGAAGTTCTTGTACAGTAGGGCTACGATGGTTATCCGAGTACAGAACCAGAGTACGAAACCTATCCAATTGCAGAGAGGAGTAAGACAGGGTGACGTCATATCCCCGAAACTCTTCACCGCTGCATTGGAAGACGTTTTCAAGCTTCTGGACTGGAAAGGATACGATATTAACATCAATGGCGAGTACATCACTCACCTTCGATTTGCCGACGATATAGTCCTTATGGTAGAATCGCTGGAGGGCCTAAGCACTATGCTCAATGACCTCAATAGTGTTTCCCAACGGATAGGTCTTAAGATGAACATGGACCAAACAAAGATCATGTTTAATGTCCATGTCACACCTATGCCGGTAGTTGTTGGGAGCACTAAGCTCGAAGTTGTTGACGAGTATGTTTACTTGGAACAAATAGTCCGACTAAGTAAGTCCAACTTCGATCGAAAGGTAAGTCGACGGATTCAACTCGGTTGGGCAGCGTTCCGGATATTAAGGCACACCTTCTCGTCAGGTATACCTCAAAACTTGAAAACGAGACTGTACAATGAGTGCGTGTTGCCAGTGATGACATACGGAACTGAGACGTGGTCCTTCACTGCTGGCCGGACGAGGAAGCTCAAGGTCGCTCAGCGAGCTATGGAGAGGGTTATGCTCGGAGTTTCTCTGCGTGATAAACTCAGAAATGAGGATATCCGCAGTAGAACCAGAGTGACCGACATAGCCCAACGAATTAGTAAGCTGAAGTGGCAATGGGCCGGCCATATAGCTCGAAGACCGACAACCGATGGGTAAAAAAGGTTCTCGAGTGGCAGCCTCGTACCGGCAGGGTAAGTGTAGGGCGTCCCCCCACTAGATGGAGTGACGACCTGGTAAGATATGCAGGAAGTCGATGGATGCAGGTGGTTCAGGACCGTGCTTTGTGGCATTCCTTGGGGGAGGCCTATATCCAGCAGTGGACTTGTGAAGGGCTGTAATGATGATGATGATGATGTAAGTCAACCAACGGCGGCGGCGTAAAAGACTTCTCCATCTCCGTCCCTTCCCTATGCATTGCCTTGTTTTTTTTAAATTATTGAATTGATTAATTTATTTATTTATTCAACACAACAATATAACTGTACAGTACTAGACCAAATCGCTTATATGTTATACTAAGTTTTTTTAGTTTTCTCTCTCGCACAACTTTTTTGTGGAATCGATTACCACCAGCGATTTTTCCGGACCGATACGACTTAGGAACCTTCAAGAAAAGAGCTTACACCTTTATAAAAGGCCGGCAACGCATCTGCAATTCCCCTGGTGTTGAGGTTGTTCATGGGTGGCGATAGTCACTTACCATCAGGTGAGCCGCATGCTCGTTTGCTCCCTCTTCTATAAAAAAAAAACTAAATATGAGATTACATTTTATAAGATCACTTATTTTAACTATTCGGATAAGAAAATGCCTAATTACATCGATTTTAGCAAATATCGACATCAGGGTTGCTTTATAAAAATCTATTTATATGGCTTTAATGGTTATTACCCGCATGAGGTAAGCTCCATGTTGGGGGTAACAGAAACGGCGACCTTGCAGCCGCGCAAATCCACGCATATACAATGATCGGGCACATAGAAATGAACACATTCACGTGCCGATGGATTATCCATTGTTGTCTTATTGGTTAGATTAATTAATTGGTAATGGTCACAACAAGCACACAGTCCACCTGACGTTGAGTGGATTTAGGCTTATAGACGTATACATGTATCCTCTATTATGAACCAAAATGCAGATGTGTTGTCATTTCTATTATTATTTGTGGTTGTGTCAGCGGGACTACAGCAGCATTTTTATCAAAAGTGAAGTGAATTTAAAAATGAACTGGAACTGAGAATGGGTTGACTGGTAGAGAATGCCTTAAGGCATTAAGGCCCGTATTAATAAACGTTAATCAGCTCAAATACACGCACTTGAGTACAATCTGAGGTTATGATCTTATTAATAAACATATCTCAAGATGCGGTTTAGGTTTACGATATCAGTTGAGTGCCACACTGATTAATAAACGAAACTCGACTCTCAAGTGTGTGTACTTGAGTGCAGGTTACAGAACAGTATTCCTAAGTACAGCGTTTTGAGATACTTTTTTTATGTATTATAAGAAATTTCAATGTAAAGCTACAGGAAAAAGCTTTAATCCCACTTCCGATTTTAGAAACTTCTCCACTTCTGATGTTAGAAATTACACTCAAAATTATTTAAATAATAGAATGTTACTCGTATTAGAATTTACTCTGAAGGTAAATTGTTAAAAATAATAAAAGTGTGAGAGCGGATGTTCAACTTGCTCTCTTGCCTACGCAATCAATCATTATCAGGAATAAGACAGCGTACAGCCCTACATATTCAGTATAGAGCAAATACAGTTCGACCAACCGTAATATGTACCAGACACAATCACACATTAGTGTAACGTGAAGGACATAATTACATGATAATACCAAAGTATGCAAAGCAACATCTACACTACTCCTCTCGATGTAACACAGGGCAGCCTCTCAACACGATCTTCCTTGCTTACACTAGAAAAACTACTACACGAGTAAAGCCACATCACTTGTCTTATTTGGGCAGAATCTCAGTGTAGAAGTAATGTTTTAGCCCAACGGGCATAATAACGATATGACACTCTTAGAGTTACAAACTGTTGCCTCTTAGTAGTCTGTGTAATACTTTATACTGCTGAAACAAGTGGGAGATTATCATTCTACCTTCATTTGTTCGTATTTATTTTTATTTTTTTACCCTCATTCCCTACAGTATTTATTAATTAGCAACGATCTTGAGATGCTGATATCGTTATGAGGGCGTATCAAATGATTACGCACTTAGTTCGTCGTTGAGTATAACGTTTATTAATACTGGCCTAAGTCTGCCCTTTGTATTCTTTTGTTTTAAGGAATGCACTAAAGATTAAATAAATACATAAAGTTACTACTACTGCGGGGCTACTGTAGCTCATGGCAGCTAACTTCAAATAAAGAAAGCTTTAGATGAGTTGTCATCTCTGAGGACCAAGATGGAATGCCTCCAACCAGAAGGTCTTCTAGGTAGAATAGAAGTCCTATACCTTGTGAATTAAATGGTAAGATATGAGTTAGATGACAAGTCCCATTATCAAAACGTCTTCTAACTTACCAGCCTGTGTTTAGTATGAATGTCATGAGACATGAGAATTCTATCCTCTCGACCTTCCTTAATTAGTGCTTGTATTTTCTCCATGCGTTGCGAATCTGAAGGCATGTCGAAAGTCTCATTGAGCTGATAATACGAAACCTCCGTACCGAAGAGATCGAACTGACAGTATCCACCTAAATCGGCGAATTCTAACAGTTTCTCAGTTTGTAACAATGTACCTGTAATAGTAAATGGAATATTATTTATAAATATATTTAAATAACGCGTTTGCTAATAATATATTTATAACCTAAAATATAAAAATTAATTTTTGTTTGTTCATATTTTATGCGCTGCCATATCGTTCATCAGCTTTGTCTTATTACTACAGTTGCGGGAAGGTTATAGGCATAGTACAATTAACCGATTTTTTTATGGGATAGGGGTTACAAGCGAGCACACAGTCCACCTGATCGTAAGTGATTGCTGTGACCCATAGCCATTTACATCTATCCTCGTTTGCGAATCAAAATACAGATGCGTTGTCAGCTGTGAGGACTAAGATGGAATGTTTCTTTTCCAGTGAAAAGGTATGCGGTTCTCTACACTCACCATACGAAACACACCAGTGTTAAGCTGGTATTCTGTGAGAGCGTGGTCCTTCCCCGGTTGAGCCGAACCATTCGAACTACAACTGTACAATTAATATAGCTGCAGCATGGCTCCACCACGTTAAAAAAAATTGAATCTCAATGAATGTATTATCATTCCTAATTAAACAATACAACTCTTACAAATTTAAAACGATATTTGCACAATTATTTCTTTTGCGGTAGCAATGCGCCCGGTACAAGTAAGTAGGTTATAAAGATTAAACTTAAAAAAAATGTAAAAACCGATTTCGAAACCTAAAAAGCTACGACATAATATATCGAAGAATTGGAACCGAAGCTGCTATGTTATGGGGAAATTATTTTATCGATATTTTTTTATTATTATTAGGTATATATATATATATATATATAAAAATAATACATACAATAGATATATATATATACCTATTGTATGTATTATTTTTATATATGGTATTATTTTATTTTTATTTATAGTATCATTTAATATAATTTACGTATGTTTTTTTTTGTATATTTTTTGTCTATTATTATTTAAAGTAGTATTAGTATTGTACGCGCTAAGTTTGCCTTTTTTAAATATATTTTCCTTTGTGGGTCTACTGGAAGATATTTCAGCAAATTATGGAATAAGTAGAACCTTTGTACAAACTCACTATATGACTGTTTCTGTATCTTGTTGTGTGTACATAAATAAATAAAAAAAAACCATTGTCAAGTGCAGTTCAAATGGTGTATTATTTAGTAAGTATGTTGTACAAGTAATTTAATAAATTGTTTTATGTTATTTAGTTATAAGGTACATTGGAACTGACATAATACAAATAACGAAAGTCCCTTACTTGAAAAAGAAAAAAATCTTAATAGTTACAATACTTGGCGATGGATTTCTTTACTTTTAGTTTAACTGGGGTCGCCATTGAGGCATAGCTACAGTACGGTTTCAGTAGGCATAGCCTACTTAATAAAAAATATTTAAATCGGTTTAGCCGTTTCAGAGAAATTGGTGAACTTAACTACATAAAAATCATACGCGTCGGTAGAATTTTTAACTTCTTCACGCCTCACAACGTGAGGGAGTGCTCTACTCTCGATATGTGGCCATACCTCAGTTTCGCTACATATACATCGTTCTTATACTTTTAAGTAGACATCAAATCCATATTCTTATTAACGTTACAATAACTACAGACATTGAATTACAAGAACAGTTTATTTTATAACTGATTCACTTTAGGTTACATAACAAAAAATGTAATTGAAATACATATGGACTGCCGTCCGTTGGTCTGTGCGTCGGTGAGTCTTCTTGCTTTATAGAAATATAAGCAACAAGTTGAGATTATAAGATTCCACATATTCTAAGGACGACCCCTATTGATTTTTGTTATTGGACTCATCACCGTTTAAAAGTTATTAACGAAAGTCTCTGTTTTATTTCTTGTAATAATTATCGTCACTATTTCTATTTTTTTCATCAAAATTAAATAAAACTCTCATGATGCGTGCCCTTTTGAATTTTCCAAACTATATTTTAAACTCTGTTCATAAGTCCCTACTAACTAGAAACATCTTTGTTTCAGTCTGAATGGAATATAGATCTAGTATGATGACCTTCTTTGTTTGTTGTAAGTGTCCATGGGCTACAGCGACCAGTTATCATCGGCTAAACTGTTAGTTACCGTACTTACTCTTGACTAATCATTTGACACAATATTTTATAAAAAAAAACATGGTTCGGTTCTAAGCCACCTGCATCCATCGACTTCCTCGTGCATGTCTTGCCAAGTCGTCACTCTAGACTAGAATATTTTTCCCCATCGGTTATCGGTAGCTATATGGTCAGATTAATAAATAGAAGTGGCAATGGGACAGTTTCATGCGAGTAGCGTATTGGCTTATTCCCATAAAATGTAGAGCTCGTGATAGTCTGGAGGTGATGACTAATCTAAGAACATAACATAAACTTACACACCTCTTATACAGAGGAGAAGGCAGAGACTACGAACTTCCATTTGCTTAACAGTCGTAGAGTCATGCGGCACCTTTTCAAAATTCCGCTCAAGACAATAACTGGTCGGGGCAAGATGAGCAACAAGACCAAGGCGACCTCTGCCACACTATCCGTGAATTTCTGCAACATCAGGGGACTTCACTCGTCCGTCCACTACCATCTCAAGACGGCGAAATCGGCATTGCTTTTTCTGACCGAGACGCAGGTGTCCTCTACGGTTGATAGTTCGTATCTCTCCTGCCCGGGGCACAAATAGGAACACTCCTTTGTGCCTCGGGCTGGAGTTTGTGTCTATGTTGGAGAGGACATCTGCTCTCGACCCCCGGCAGTCTTAAAGGTTCGGATCTGTCCATCATTGGCTACACGTATACAGCGACGACCCTCCGCGCATCTACGGGTGCCTCTATAGTCCCATAGCGGTAATGCCGAAACAGACCGAATCATCGACTAAATGGCTACAGATCCCATTCGCGGACACCGTGATCCTCGGCGATTTCTGCGATTCGCGATCCTCGGTGGCTCGGGTCACTTTTAACTGATCATGCAAGGAGAAATCTGTTCACGATTTTACCTTGCGCATACAGTCTGATACAATTGGTTACTTCGCCTACGCGGATTCCAGACGTGTAGTCCACCTTCCCTGTTGGACCTTATGCTGACCTCTCATCCGGACAGATATCAGGTCTTTGTTGCCCTTCGCCCTTCTTGACTCCTCAGACCATTGTCTATTCCGAAGTGTGGAGCCACTCACACTAACATCGCGGTTGCATTCTGCAGACTGGCGCCGTTTTTAGCACTATAGGTCGGCCGATTGGGAAAGGATGCGGCCTTTCTTTCCATCCTATCCTTGGAAGCAGGATCACGCCAACGGAGGCTGATCTCAGCCATGATTTTGTCGGTCCTATAAAATAGCATCATGCTATAAGCAGGAGTGCTACCGGGCCTGGGCTGACGCATCAACGTCCCGGGATGTAAACACCAGCGTACTTAAAAAGATGTATAATTCTGCCTTCAGGTCTTTCAAAAGAATCATTGCCAAGGCAAAGTCAGAGCACATTGGCAGTATTGGCGGAAAACTAGTTGGCCTTCTTTCGGGAACCTGTGCATTCTGGTCTCTCGCCAAGGCTGTCCAAGGGAACTTCTGCAAGCCATCTATTTCATCTCTGCACAGGGAGAACGACTCACTGGCCCATGCCGCAAAGGAGAAAGTCGATCTACTAGACTCTTTCTTTACGTCCAATTCGACTATTGGTGACGGGGGAGCACACCGCCGACAATCCCACAGTGTTAGTGCGGTTCACAGAGCGCTTGGTTCACAAAGCACTCCTCTCCCTGGACATCCACAAGTCGAATGGGCCCGACGGAATTCCCCCAACTGTGCTGAGGACGTGTGCTCCATAATTGGCACCGGTTCTAATACGTCTTTTCCGGTACTCCTACTCCCTAGGCGTAGTCTCGAACTCATGAAAGACGGCTTTCGTCCACCCGATCCCCAAATAAGGCGACCGCTTAGACCCGTGTAACTACAGGCCTATCACCATCACCTCCTTGTTCTCCAAAACAATGGAATCCATTATAAACTGTAAGCTCATGCGGTACCTTGAGGATCACCATCTGATGAGTGACCGCCAATACGGTTTTTGTCGGGATCGATCAGCTGGTGATCTTCTGGTCTACCTGACTCATAGATGGACGCAGAGAGTAGGGTCCAAGGGGGAGGCATTGGGCGTTAGTTTGGACATTGCGAAGGCCTTCGAACGAATTGGCACGAAACACTTTTTCGAAACCCCGTTTCCCGAGAAATTGTGCAATTGGATCACCTGCTTTTTTGCAGATCGGAGTATCAAGGTAGTAGTAGACAGTGCATGCTCCGATTACAAGTTTATTAATGCTGGTGTTTCACAAGGCTGCATGCTACCACCAACGCTGTTTCTTCCACATATGTATCAATGATATCTTGCAAACCTGTAACATTCATTGCTATGCGGATGACAGCACTGATGATGCTCTATAAACCGGTTGTGCCAATATTTCTCAGGAAAACGTCGCCGAGTACCGGAACAAACTAGTGTCTGAAGTCGAGTCTTTGCTGAACAAAGTGTCGGATTGGGAGCGACTAAATCTAGTCCAGTTCAATCCCCAGAAAACACAAGTTTGCGCGTTCACCGGTAAAAAGACCCATTTATCGTATCTTCTCAGTTTCCAGGCACTCCCCTTGTTGCCTCGGTCAGTATCGGAATCCTCGTTGTCGACATATCGAGTGACGTGCAGTTTCGTGGTCACTTGAAAGAGAAGACCAAATTGGCCTCTAAAAAGCTTGGCGTGCTCAGCAGAGCGGAACACTATTTCATGCCAGCATACCACCTGCAACTTTACAAGGCGCAGGTTCAGCCTCACATGAAATACTGCTCTCATCTTTGGGCTAGGGCTCCCCCGTGCTATCTCCTTCCACTTGACCGTATCCAGCGCGGAGCGGCTCAAATCGTCGACGACTGAGTCCTTTCCGATCGGCTCGATTCACTGGCGCTGCGAAGAAATGTTGCATTCTTTTGCATATTCTTTCGCGTCTACCACAGGAAGTGCCCTAAGGAATTGTTCAGATTAATCCCAGCCGCTAAATTTCACGAACGCACATCGCGGCAAAACTCCCGATACCATCCACACTATCTGAATGCTTGGCGGCCCACCACTGTACGTTTCACTAGGAGTTTCCTTCTGCGTACTACTTCTCTGTGAAATATTTTACAACCGGCGATTTTCCCGGATCAATACGACTTAGGGACCTTCAAGAAAAGAAGTTACGCATTTCTAAAAGCCCGGCAACGCAACTGCAATTCCCCTGGTGTTGCAGATGTTCATGGGCGGCGGTAGTCACTAATCATCAGGTGAGCCGTATGCTCGTTTGCCCGCTATCCTATAAAAAAATCTAACAACAAAATTCGACAAACCGTTTAGGCTACAGAAGTTCAAGTTACATACATACCATAACATAAAAATATTTACCATACACACAAACACCCACAAATCTCCACCCTTCTTTATCCGATTCTTAAGCTAATTTCTCTTTTTCTCTTTATTTTTCAAAGCTATTAACTCACGGTCCAAATGTGACATAACAGCTTTGTCTGCGCGCCCACCCGCCTCCAGGTATAAACGCATTATCTCGAATGGGGCTTCTGGATCTCGGTGTGGGTGAAAACTTACCCCGCAGTTCAACTGCGCTTGTAACTCGCCCGTTGCCGTGATAACTTTGCGCTCGAAGTCTGAAAAAGTATTTTGGGGTTAAGATAAAAAATAAATAATAATAAAAGTGCCAGCATTCCTGAGTTCCGGTTTGAAGGGCATAGAGAGCTAATATAAATCCTTATCTGGTAGAGCCACGCTGCAGCTATATATGGTTACAGCACGAATTGGTCAGCTCAACCGATGTAGGACCAGACTCTTACAGAATACCAGCGTGAAACAGTAGCATAATGCCACGTTTCCTATGGAGAGTGTAGAGAACCGGAGACACTTTTTACTGGAAAAGAGGCATTCTCTCTTAGTCCTCACGGCTGACAACGCATCTGCATTTTAATTCGCAAACGAAGATAGATGTAGATGTCTGTGAGCCACACCAACCACTTACCATCAGGTGGACTGTATGCTCGTTTGTCACCCTTATTCTAAAAAATACAGATTGTGAGTCATTATATCTTAGTCCTCAGCGAGGCATTTGTAGACTTCTTTGCTTGAAGTTCGCTGCAGATGTCAACTAACTGCAATATCGACTTACCATCAGGTGGACTATGTTATTGGTGATCGTTTGTCACTTCTTTTTATAGAACATAAAATAAAATAAGTTATCGGGGCAGCTACGTCTTCGATTTTATAATAATTCAAAAAATATATAAAATACATAAACCAAGATAGTCTAAAGACTTCTCAGTATTTGTTACTGACTGGTAGAACTTCTTTTCTACCTAATAACAATGTCCTCTAAACCTGAGCAACCTGACTGAGAGAATAGAGATCCGATGGGAGGGTAATAAGACCGGGGAGAGATCAGGCGCAGGACCAACGGCTTTACGTGCTTGCCGAAGCACAGGAGTAAACACCGCCAACTTCCTGGATCCGGGCTACTACTGAGAGTTTCTTATAGGAAAACTCAGTAAAGATTTCATCCAGACTCGGGATTCAAACCCGGAACCTCATGATCAGTAATCGCGTTTACGGCCACTTTTTTACGTGGTAGAGCCATGCTGCAGCTATATTAATAGTATAGTTGTAGCACGAATGGGTTGGCCCAACTGGGGAAGAACCACGCTCTCACAGAATACCAGCGTAAAATAGCAGCTTAACGCTGCTGTGTTTCGTATGGTGAGTGTAGAGAACCGGAGACCTTTTTTACTGGAAAGGAGGCGTTCCTTCTTAGTACTCACGGGTGACAACGCATTTGCATTTTGATTCGTAATCGAAGATAGATGTATATGTCTATGGGCCACAGCAACCACTTACCATCAGGTGGACTGTGTGCTCGTTTGTCACTCTTACCCTATAAAGAAAAGACGAACGAGGCAGTCAATGTTTATTACAGGCTGTTTTACATTTCATTGACCATAGTTGCAATGGCCACTTACTTTCATGTGGACTGTTGTCTCGTTTTATTATACATAAACACGATCATGTGCTCTCTTAAATTGCACCAATAAGTTCTTCTCACCTTTTATGGGCCAAACACTAGCAACTTCCCCAACAAATCCCGCTTTTACTGTTTGATAATCAACACAGCCTTCTGTTAATTCCTTTAACATATTATTGTAAAGTTCTTCTTTGGTGTTGTTTATGGAAGAGTCTGGTTGCGTGTCTGCGATGTAGAAACCTGTTCCAGCCACAACGTGTACACCAGTGTTGGAAGATACATTCTTAAGGAACTCGATGTTTCTCTCTAGCCCTACAGTAGAGTTCTCCACAATAGTACCTTGAACATCAAAAGATATACTGAAATATTTTTCGCTTGTATTATGCGGATGATATTATATATATAATTACTAACGATCAACCCCGGCTTCAAACGAGAGATTTCTGTGGCATGACAACACCGCCACTTACCGGTTTCAACTATAACTAAGAACCATCCAGGTGACACCATAAGTACCCCATAACTATTTCAACAAAATCGGTCCAGCCGTTTACGAGGAGAAGAATAACGAACAAAATGAATAACGAAAAAATTTCGGTGTGCGTTCTTCTTTGGTGTTGTTTATGGAAGAGTCTGGTTGCGTGTCTGCGATGTAGAAACCTGTTCCAGCCACAACGTGTACACCAGTGTTGGAAGATACATTCTTAAGGAACTCGATGTTTCTCTCTAGCCCTACAGTAGAGTTCTCCACAATAGTACCTTGAACATCAAAAGATATACTGAAATATTTTTCGCTTGTATTATGCGGATGATATTATATATATAATTACTAACGATCAACCCCGGCTTCAAACGAGAGATTTCTGTGGCATGACAACACCGCCACTTACCGGTTTCAACTATAACTAAGAACCATCCAGGTGACACCATAAGTACCCCATAACTATTTCAACAAAATCGGTCCAGCCGTTTACGAGGAGAAGAATAACGAACAAAATGAATAACGAAAAAATTTCGGTGTGCGTGTGCCACACCAAAATTTTATACATAAAGATAATTAGGGTAATTATAGATACTTGATGGGGAAAGCTTGCGCATTGCCGTAGGAATCCGACTAGGTGCGGCGATTTGTCAACCCCGTCAGTGCTCCTGTGGTAGCAACGTTTGACAAGTTTGGGCTCCACGGACTTTCATGTAAGAAAAGCGCTGGTAGGCTTTCACGACACAGTTCTTTGAACGATGTAATCCGAAGGGCTCTTGTCTCTATAAATGTTCCCTCGGTTTTAGAGTCTTGTGGAATTTTTAGAGACGATGGCAGGAGACCCGACGGTATGACATTGGTCCCTGGGGAGAGAGGTAAAGCCCTAGTGCGAGATGCTACTTGCGTAGACACTCTGGCAGCCTCTCATCTCAGGTGTACCTCGTTTAGAGCCGGGGCGGCATATTAGAGGCAGCTGAATTAAGTGGCGCAAATATGAGTCTCTGAGAGATGACTACATGTTTGTGCCATCTGCTGTAGAGACTATTGGTCCGTGAGGTCCACGTGCGGTTAAGTTCCTAAAGGAACTCCATCCACGGCAGGTCGTTGCTGCTGATGATAAGAGGGCTGGTTCTTTTCTCGCTCAAAGGCTAAGTATAGCCATTCAGCGGGGAAACGCAGCCAGTGTTCTTGCCACGATATCGCGGGGAATAGGACTATATGATAATTAAGTTTCTAGTTTTAGTTTTTTTTATTATTATAGCTTTTAATATTGTAAATAAAATATATTTTAGATTACGCTGATGTCTGATGCTACCGAGGAGCAAATTAATATACTTGAGCGCTTGTAAAATTTATGTATTCGATACATTTTTGGCTTAAAGAAGTTCGATCACGTTTCCGTTCATCTCAAGCAGCTTAAATGGCTCCCAATCCGCCTTCGCAGGAACACTCGAACCCTGTCTTCTTTTCGACATTCTACATTTTAATCCTACTATTCCGCTATATCTAAAAAATCGTTTTACTTTTGTTCATTCTCCAGATGTACCATGTAGATCAAATACTAGAACATTGTTAAGATTTTCGTCTTTCAATACCATGCTCTATTCTCATTCTTTTTCTGTTAACGGTTACGATTTTGGAATTCACTTCCCTTTAGGATTCGTGATGCTAAAAATCGGTGTCTATGTTTAAAGTACTTGTTAAAGAGCACTATCATTCACTCCATAATTATTAAATCGTAATGTGTAGGTATGCATATAAGTAACATGAAAATATATGTTATATTATATAAATATATACAATATAATATATAATACACATACATATATATCTTTATATATAAAAATTACGTGTCACGTTGTTTGTCCGAGATGAACTCCTAAACTACTTAACTGATTTCAATGAAATTTTGCACACTGTGAACAGTTTGGTCCAACTTGAGAGATAGGATAGTTTTTATCCCGATAAGTGACCCTTATCATTTTTTATTAGGAATTTAAAGATTTTTTTATTGGAGAAAGGGCCATCTCAGGAAAGGGCAGAACAACGTCTGCCTTGCCAGCTAGTATATATATAAATCATCATCATCATTACAGCCCTTCACAAGTCCACTTCTGAACATAGGCCTCCCCCAAAGAATGCCACAAAGCACGGTCCTGAGCCACCTGCATCCATCGACTTCCTGCATATCTTACCAGGTCGTCACTCCATCTAGTGGGGGGACGCCCTACACTTCGCCTGCCGGTACGAGGCTGCCACTCGAGAACCTTTCTTCCCCATCGGCTGTCGGTTCTTCGAGCTATATGTTCTACATGCTGTTTTCGAGAGTCATTACGAATCGTCTCGCGCGCAAACTTGACGAAATCCAGCTTCCCGAACAAGCCGGTTTCCGAAAGGGCTTTAGCACCATAGACCACATACATACCATTCGGCAAATTGTACAGAAGTCCGAAGAGTACAATTTGCCACTATGTCTGGTGTATGTGGACTATGAGAAAGCCTTTGATTCCGTCAAAATTTGGGCGGTGCTGCAGTCCCTTCAGCGATGCCAAGTTGACTGTCGGTATATAGAAGTGCTGAAGTGTTTATACAGTAGGGCTACGATGGCTATCCGAGTACAGAACCAGAGTACGAAACCTATCCAATTGCAGACTTGCAGAGAGGTGTAAGGCAGGGTGACGTCATATCCCCGAAACTCTTCACCGCTGCATTGGAAGACGTTTTCAAGCTTCTGGACTGGAAAGGATACGGTATCAACATCAATGGCGAGTACATCACTCACCTTCGATTTGCCGACGATATAGTCCTTATGGCAGAATCGCTGGAGGACCTAAGCACTATGCTCAATGACCTCAATAGTGTCTCCCAACGGATAGGTCTTAAGATGAACATGGACAAAACAAAGATTAATGTCCATGTCATACCTATGCCGGTAGTTGTTGGGAGCACTAAGCTCGAAGTTGTTGACGAGTATGTTTACCTGGGACAAATAGTCCGACTAGGTAAGTCCAACTTCGACCGAGAGGTCAATCGATGGATTCAACTCGGCTGGGCAGCGTTCGGGAAGCTACGACACATCTTCTCGTCAGACATACCTCAAAACCTTAAAACGAAATTGTACAACCAGTGCGTGTTGCCAGTGATGACTTACGAAACTGAGACGTAGTCCTTCACAGCTGGCCGTATGAGGAAGCTCAAGGTCACTCAGCGAGCTATGGAGAGGGCTATGCTCGGAGTTTATCTGCGTGATAAACTTAGGAATGAAGATATCCGCAGTAGAACTAGAGTAACCGACATAGCCCAACGGATTAGTAAGCTGAAGTGGCAGTGGGCCGGCCATATATATATATATATATATATATATATATATATATATATATATATATATATATATATATATATATATATATGTGTGTGTGTGTGTGTGTGTGTATGTATGTTTGTGTATTGTATATTTTAGGTAAGTGCACACTTTGACTACCTCCATTTTCTTCAACTATCCTTCAATAGGCCTGCTGGAAGAAATTTCATCATGGAATAAGCAGTGCCTTCGTACACAAATATGTTTTGACCATTCTCCTATTGAAGTATGTATGTACATAAACTGTTAAATATATAAATACATAAATAGGGTAATATTGATCTCTCGACTGGTTTTTAAACATCGACGAAAACCGAGGGGTGTTATATGTTTGTAGTGTGCCTCTGTGTCTGTGTTTCTGTCTGTAGCATCGTAGCTCCTGAACAGATGAACTGAATTTAATTAAGTTTTTTTTTTCGTTTGAAAGGTGTCTTAAACGAGTGTTCTCTGCTATATTTCAAAAAAATCTGTTCAGCCGTTTGAAGATCATCAGCTGTTTTTATTTCAAGGGTTTTTAGTTTAAGTTATTTAATGTTTATTGGTAGATATTCGCTATAATCGCACCGATATACAAGTATTAGCGATCGCAACATCAGATGTCTCGCTCACGCACCTTTACTCCCCGTCGTGATAACGAGTTTATTACAACACTATCTATTGAAAGTCATAAGATTTTTCTGACATTTTCCATAGTCAACTCTTACGACAACCACAGAAAATATTATTCGTTAAGCTGCCACCATATCGTGCACATATAATTTAAAATTACAAATGTTGTACAGCCGACTTCAATATAAGTTATTAAGAATAACTCAAAAACTATTGGCTTGAACTTGATCAAATTCATATGGGATCACACGAGAAGTACCAGCTTTCAAATAAAAAAGAATCATCGAAATCGGTTCTCCCAGTAAAAAGTTATGAAGTAAGTAACACACATAAAAAAAAACAAAAACCTACAGTCGAATTGAGTACCGTCTCCTTTTTTAGAAGTCGGCAGAAAATATGATCTATTCACTTACCACCGCCAAACGTTTTAAAAACCTTGACATCGTTTACAACAGCTTGCTGAGACTCTGGGTCATTAAGAAGTAAGTTACATTGAGAACTATATGGGTATTGCCTTAAAAATCCGACGTTTTCGAGCGAAAATCCTAACTGAAATTTATCGGCAATTTGTTTTGGCGGTTGTCTGTAGAAATGTGTGAATTTCATATGCAAATGCTCATGAGTGAGCGTCAGGCCGAGCGCGCTGGGACTCACATCACCATTAACTGTAATAAAAAATAAAATTTGAATAGATTAAGATTTGTAACGTGGTAGAACCATGCTGCGGCTATATTATGGTCGTAGCACGAATGGGTTGGCTCGATCGGAGAAGGACCACGCTCTCACAGAATACCAGCTTAAAATAGCAACTCAATGCTGCTGTGTTTCTTATGGTACTGCGTGCTCTGCACGTATCACGTACCACCAGGTGGACTGTGTGCTCGGTTGTCGCCCATATTCTATAAAAAAGGCTGAAGTACAGACAAATCGAGCGTACTTATTTTGTCAAAGATTAATCTAGGTAAGTAAAACCCATATGGAAAAAGGTTATGTTTAGGCAAAAATATTAAACATTTGAAACGTGAATTTTTTAAACGTACGTTCGAAGCATAGCACCGGTAGCAAGGTCACCTGCCCTCCGCCCGGTCACATTCCACGGGCGGTATCGGACGAACTTCTAGAAAGTCATTGTAAAGTTTTTTGCAATCGAAACTGACGTCTTAGTGTTTAGCGCCTAATTTGTTACGAACGTATTAAACCCGCGAAAATCATTGCGTCGGCGAGAACACGTGTTGTTCTTTAAGGACTTATTAACTTCGGTTAAATTAATTGTGCAACTCCGATAGTGATTTTCCTTTGAAGTTCTTCTTTTGGCTGTACCATTACGTGCCTAGACTGAAAGGGTGCCTCAAGAAGGGAATAGTTCCGGGGCTACCAGAGGATACCTTCTCCAGGACAGTATTGTGTCATCTAGCCCAGGCCACTTACACACAGCTTCATACAAATTACACATACATTCACTACACTCTCATCCGCCGGGCAGATCCTGGTGGACCGTCTCCGCTCCAGAAGCAGGTGCCTTCCCATTAACTGGCTTTCCCCCTTATAGTTTATTGCAATTAGCGACTTTCCACTTGGCTGTAGGAGGCCCGACCTGCGTCTGCTT
Organism: Parnassius glacialis; assembly: GCA_033319125.1. NCBI lineage: Eukaryota > Metazoa > Arthropoda > Insecta > Lepidoptera > Papilionidae > Parnassius > Parnassius glacialis. The sequence continues at coordinate 39,365,867 of JAVANC010000018.1, forward strand.
GTAAGTTCTTCCGCTTATGGGCCCTACTGTTAGATAAGCAGCTGCAGGCCGTATCAGGTTATATTAGTAAAGTTCGGTTTTTGTATTTTGTAATTTGAATTATGTATTTATTTGAAAAAATAACACAGATTTCCTTAAAAACAAAATATTAATTGAAATTGGGCAACCCTAATTCAAAGTTATTTGGCCCAGGTTATCAATTATTCGCTAGTAAAACAAGTTGATACACTGTCCCATACAGTCGTGAAAGTGGACTTGTGTGCGTCTCTTTTTGTTTAGTATTCGCGTTTACAGTGGCAATAGCATACCACCTCAATTACCTCACTACGGTTCTTAAAACCTTGCGGTGTCTACTGAACCAGATAGCATACCGGCTATAATTCTAAAGCTTGTGCGCTTGAGTTGTCTCCTGTGTTGACACGCTTATTTCGCCGCTCATTTAGAACTGGAATAGTGCTCAAATATTAGAAGATAGTCAATCTGCAGCCTGAACCCAAAAAAAAGCAGACGTGGCGAGCCTGTCAATTATCGGCCAATTACTTTATTCCTACATGCAAATATTTTATTACCTCCATATTCAGGGTTATACTAGGACAAAATTACCTAAATCGGTAAACTTCTAGTTTTTTTTTACTTTTTTTATTATTTTTTTTAAATAAAAGAACTTCTAGTGTTTGCGACTTCTATATGAGGCGAGGCCCGTCCATGGAGAACCCTTGCGACTACTATGGAGAACAATCGTGAAGCACTTGCTATTTCGCTTGATTTATCGAAGACCTTTAACAGGACTTGGCACGCTAGCCTTTAGGGTAAGCCTTCAACGTACGGGTTTTCACTTGGTCTGATTAACTGGGTGATGGACTTTGTGGGTGAACGGTCTCTCCAAGTTGTCGTTGAGGACTACTTGTGCCGAGCCTGTAAAGACTAACGCCAGTGTTTCTCAGGGGTCTGTTCTCTCCACAACTATCTTCCTGCTGCATATAGATGACCTGCTTTTACCCGGCCCAGCATATATTGGTATGCAGTCGGCATTAAAGTTTTATGAGCATACTAGCCGAATGCTCGGAATAGTGATCAATTCCAATACGAAAGATGGTAGATATGGTTAGGCGTGTGAATCTTTCACTGCAGACAATCTCCAAATCGAGCGATGTCAATCTTGGGAGCTTGACTCCTTTTTTTCGGGATATATCTTTTCAGGACACCGACCGCCTTCAGATGCTAGAGGATGAAATTACTTCGAACGGCAACTCTATAGGGTTAATTTTTTACATTAGGGAAAAGCCTACGTATGCCCGCCTAGCGTAGACAGGATCGGGTTCTTGTTTCTTGTTTATTTTTAAAAACGTTACCCCAAATTTTCTCTTGTATAGTGAAAAAAGTTTAATTATGTATGTTTATTTATGTGAAATGCACAAGGACAAACATTCAGACCCGCAGCAATTACTTGTAGGCCATACAAATACTTGTTCCTTACGGGATTCGAACACTATTGCGCTATGGCGCCACGGGTTATGTCACACTCGCACCAATTAAAACCTCATGGCAAAACTGCAAGACCACAAAACGGCCACTTTCGCAAACATCTGTGGCGGTACTTCACACCAGGACAGCTTCTTGCCCCACATAAAGCGATGTTAAATTTTTATGAGATAGGGGTTACAAACGAGCACACAGTCCACCTGATGGTAAGTTTTTACTGTGACCCATAGTCATCTACATCTAACATCGATTACGAATCAAAATATAGATGCATTGTCATCCGTGAGGAATAAGATAGAATGCCTCATACGAAACATAGCGGCCTTAGAGCTGCTATTTTACGCAGATATTCTGTGAGAGCGTGGTCCTTCCCCGGTCGAGCTGACTCATTCGTGCTGCAATTATACTAGGTACTAATATAGCTGCACGATAGCTCTACCACATAAAACATTACAACTAGCAGTGTTTGTCTCAGTGGAGTGGCGTTCTAACAGGCTTATTGGTGAGTATTGTCCTTTATTTGGTTCCCTGGCTCGAACACAGCCGCAGAGCAGAGCACAGCCAGCCTTTCTGTGATCTATTCCGTGCAGTGGGTGTAAGAATTACCATGATTTCATTTTTTCCACCAGATTTTTTGGTTTTCTTCATTAATTTTTTCACACATTTCATCTGAAAACCAGATTGTTTCGACAATTACTTCGTCTTTCGTAATGCGTACAGGAAGGTCGTGAAATCATTTGCTGTAGTCTGTCTTTCTGTCCGATTACAATCTGGGTGTATTTAAGGCAAAGAGTGAATAGACTTTTGTTATGCAAAAACAATGTGACCTATCATCTAGATGCTAGAGTTTAATCACCGCTTACCAACAGGTGGGGTTGTAGTCAAGCAGTGACATTAAGTAAAAAAAGTATGACAAAGTTGGACACTCGCAGCAGCGTCAAAAGTGTGTGATGCTTAATACTGCGATAGCCATACCGACACTACGCTAGGCGACGGCAAATACAGGAAGTATTTACTAAAGGCGATGTTACACGGTTGATTTTTGCCTTCAAATTTGAATGAACAAAATTAATCAATTTAAACATAAAAGTGAATCATTCAATGTCATTGAATGTTATCATTCACTGATAATGAAAGAATTAATATGCTTAATATTTTCGCTTTTGCTCTTCACTCTTCTTCCCAAATGCCGACTTAACTCGACAACTTCCGAGTAAAGAGTGTAACAGTGGTAGAGCCACACGGCAGCTTTTGCTGTTGCACGGATGGGTCGGCTCGAACCGGGGTGGTACCACGACCTCACAGAATACCAGCGTGAAGTAGAGGTTTACCTCTGCGTTTCGCTTGGTGAGTGCAGGTGGCCGGAGGCCCTTTTTACTGGAAATGAGGCATTCCATCTTAGTCCTCACGGGTGACAACGCATCTGCATTTTGATTTGTAATAGAGGATAGATGTAGATGTCTATGGGTCGCAGCAACCACTTACCATCAGGTGGACTGTGTGCTCCTTTGTCACCCTATTCCTATAAAAAAAGAGAATTTAATGAATTAAAAGGATCACTTTATACATACGAGGTTAATCATCATACACCTTTATATCTGCACATTGCAAACAAAGTGAATGAAATTGGTTGAAGCGTGTATTATCGCCAATATGAGGGAGTGGTTCATGTGAAGTATATTGTTTCCTTGCTAATCAAAATGTGGGAAGAAGTGAAATCCTAATAACATGCGTTTGGCGTTTATTATTCCGCTATGTTATAAAAAAATATGTCCCTTGTTCCCACAATTTGTTCGCATAACACATAAAATGAGATCTGTGCACGTATCATATCAAAGTGTAGTATAAATATAGCACACGTATTCAATAAAATTATACATAGACAATTTCTTGTCTAGTCTGTGCACTCATCATGAATAGTATGTATTTGGCATTTCTAATTTGAGCGTTCACGTCGGTAGAATCTACTAGTTAGTCTGTGGTTCACGTATAGGAATGATGATTGATGATGAACGAATCAAGATAGCACATTCAAATTACAAGAAATTCTTACATTTAGTTATAGGTAGAAGTGTTAAATATTATGCTGAATTAATAAGAAATTACCTGTTTGAACTCTTGTAGTCATCGCTTAGGACTTTAACAAGTTAAATTTAACAAACTCTTTGCCACAAAAGTATCACGTACTCTATATATTCACTAAAGAGTATCTAATATCTATTTCAAGGTTCTATTTATACACTTGTAATAAAAACTTATAACTACAAGGCCAAGTACTTCATATCATTCAATATCTTTTAATTATTCAATAAGTGAACTGCAGAGGCATAGATAGGAAAGAGTAGGATGCCTATAATTATGACCTAATAATATGACACAATAATAATTCCATAGATACGTTATCAATCTTTGTTATCAATAGCTGCATTGCAATGTTGCCACCTCAGAACTTTAATTTTGAAATGTTTGGTAATTTATAATACCTACTTAAGGTATCTTAGCTTTGGCTTGAAACTTACTTTAATTGGGATAGTTAAAATTTACTTTAAATTATTGCAATAGAAATAATTATATCGCGTCGGTAGCTTGTGCATGCGATTATAATTAACAGCAGCAAACTAAGTTACATAAAGTGGATGGAAGGAGAAGTCAATGTAGGAAATTCTTGATCAGCGGGAAAAAAGATGTCGGGAGTAACCCATACATGGGCTTTGTATCTACGTGATAAACTTATAAATGAGGATATCCGCAGTAGAACCAGAATAACCGACATAGCCCAACGGATTAGTAAGCTGAATTGGCAATGGGCCGGCCATATAGGTCAAAGAACCGATAACCGATGGGGAAGCAAATTTCTCGATTATCAGCCACGTACCGGTAGGCGAAGTGTGGGTCGGACCCCTAGGTGGAGTGACGACCTGGTAAGACACGCAGGAAGTCGATGGATGCAGATGCGATGCAGATGGCTCAGGAACGTGCTTTGTGGCATTCTTTGGGGCAGACCTATATTCATATCTGTATAGTCTGTTCGCTAAGATAGTGTCGGTTCACTTATTATTTTGCTTTTATTTTATTATTTTATACTGTGTTTGTTTTTCTATTCTATTTTATTATATTAATTATAGGATACCATTTTATTCTTATGGTTAATGTAATAAAATACGAATATAAATAATATAAACAAGAACCGTTCACTACGGCGCTTCGTTTTAAAATACCTAATTCCCCTTCGGGTGTACGCCGCTCGGGGCGACCTTTGCTGTCGCGGCCGCGCATATGACACAATGCGGCACCTGCCAAGGCGGCTCGAAACAAAGGAGACCTTATCTAAGCGGACAGACTATAATGACGATAAAGATGGGAAAGAAGATATGTTGGTGTACTAATTTTAGGTAAAAACGTAACGAAATCAATATATATTTTAATAAACAACGTAGCATCGGTAATGCTACGTTCGGGGTAAGTAAAAATGTCGATTGGTATGAGTAATGGATATATTCTTAAACACACACAGCAAGTAGGTATACAATTACGTCGTCCAATATCGCTGGGCTTCTTCGGTGAGGTCTTTAATAATCACAGAAGTCGTAGGTCGATTGCTCACCTCCCGAAGTAGAGTTCACTTTCGTGTTCCCGAAATAAGTAATTCGGCGACCGCCGGCGCACACTTTCATACCAAATAAAAGGAATTTAGAACATTCTAAGTTGTGACCATAGATTTAGTTTATACTTACGTTACATTGGCAATGTACAAGAGAAAGGGCATAGCATATGCTCACGTTAGAACGAGATAGCATGGTTAGACCGTACATGTATACGCTATAGGCCTATATCGGGCTGACGTCAATCATTAACGAAACAAATCCCGCTTATTTTAGCGATATCTTTAATTTTGAAGTATTAATCTTGCTACATATATATTTATCTATGGTATTAATAAGTGTTTAAGAGGTATGATTAAATATGGTGACGTGTGCAGTACCTGAATGCAGTTCATCGAGAAAATAAAATTCACAAAATAATACATTTCACACGTAAGTACCTACAATTAAAATATTTAGCACTCTAAATACAATATTTTAGAACTGGTACAAATGTTTTATACACAAATGGATAGGGTAAAATATCGCATTTTATTACGATAGTACTCTAAATGTGTAAGAATTATATTAAAAATAATAACAAATACGTGAAATCTCGCCATTTCTGATCTAATTTTTGTAGAGTATGGAGTGTAGAGTAGAAGGAGGACCATCTCTATATATGAAAAGTGTCCCTAAAACTTGTCCAATAAGGGTGGCATAGGATGCAGTAGCATAGGATAAATTAAAAAAAGCGCCAAAAGTAATTAGAATAAACCTAGCAAGCTAACAGCATAGCAAAGTGGCGAAGCAATCAGCTTTGTAGCGGTTTCTAACGGTTGCCGTTGAGCAATCAGTTTCAAAATAGGAGGTTCAGATGCCTGGGTGATCAGTAATCGATTGCTGAAAACAGAATTTGAAAATTCGAAACCGTTCTCGAGATAATCGTGGGACAGACGGACAGACGGACGGACAGACGGACAGACGGACAGACATCGTGAAATCAATAAGTGACTTCGCAAGCTTCGCCACTTAATAAGATGGAGAAATAAACAAGGACCGACCAATCCGCTTGGTTTTGTACGACGTAAATAGTTGAGATTTTGTATACTGGCATTTTACTAACTACTCTAGTCATGATTTTTTTTTTTAAATATTTGAATTCAGATGACTTTTTTTTATAGGATAAGGGTGACAAACGAGCACACAGTCCACCTGATGGTAAGTGGTTGCTGCGGCCCATAGACATCTACATCTATCCTCGTTTGCGAATCAAAATGCAGATGCGTTGTCACCCGTGAGGACTAAGATGGAATGCCTCATTTCCAGTAAAAAGGGCCTCCGGCCACCTGCACTCACCAAGCGAAACGCAGAGGTAAACCTCTACTTCACGCTAGTATTCTGTGAGGTCGTGGTACCACCCCGGTTCGAGCCGGCCCATCCATGCGACAGCTTAAGCTGCCGCCTGGCTCTACCACTGTTAACTTCACTGTTGACTTCACTCCGTTCACAACAGCTATCTTCATATCGTAGTTTTTCAGACGCCAGCGCTATTGTGGTAGGTTTTGGAACCTCTATTTTCGGTAAATAGTAGGACACTTTTTCATCTTTCGCCCCTTATAAGATGGTTCTCCTTGTACTCTACACTCCATATTGTAGAGATTGACACTATCAATATCATCTTATCGATAATAGGTTTCTAACAGGTAAAGGCATATGCAGCCTCTTATAAATTCATACTTTTTTTAATTTTTTATCTTTAATTTTAGTGGTTTCGTAACCAAATGGTATTACAGTAGGTAAATACTTTAATGAGATAATTTAAACTCTTATAATGTTTCAGATTTCCAAAAAATATTGAGGTTAAACAAAAATGGTTAAAAATGATAAATAGAGAAGACTGGGCTCCCAAAAAATATTCAACTATATGTAGCAAGCACTTTAAACAAAAATGTTTTTTCGGGATCCCAAATGTGGAGGTTCATGCACCTTCCCTGTTGGGCCTTCTGCTGACCTCTCATCCAGACGCATATCAGGTGTTCGTCGATGCCCCTCTTGGCTCTTCGGACCATTGTCTAGTCCGGAGTGTGGTGCCACCCACGCTCCCATCGCGGTTGCTTTCTGCAGGTTGCCGCCGTGTTTGGTACTATAGGTCGGCCGATTAGGACAGGATGCGGTTTTTTTTGCGTCCTACCTTTTGGGCGGGTTCACTTCTCGCCGGATGACCCCAATGTTGTTGCTGATTCTGTCGCTGATGTGGTGCTTCAGGGAATGGAACTTTTTACTCCATCATCTGTGGTACCTAACGGAGGCTATCAGCCATGGTTTCGTCGCTTCTGCAAAATTGCTTCACGCCATAAGCAGGAGTGCTACCAGGTCTAGGCTGACGCATCAACTTCTCGGGGTGCAAATAGAAGTATAATATATAAGCTCTCAAAAAGAAGTATAATTTCGCCTACAGGTTCTTCAAAAGTGTCATTGCCAAGGCAAAGTCAGATCACATCAGCAGAAATGGCGAGAAACTAGTTCGACTTCCTTCGGGAACTCGTGCATTCTGGTCTTTCGCCAAAGCTGTCCAAGGGAATTTCTGTCAGCCATCTCTCCCATCTCTGCACAAGGAAGACGACTCACTGGCCCATGCCGCAAAGGAAAAAGCCGATCTGCTGGGCACTCTCTTTGCGTCCAACTCGACTCTTGATGACGGGGCGAACACACCGCCGAACATCCCGCGGTGTGGGTGCTCCATGCAGAATGTGCTGTTTACCCAGCGCTCGGTACGCAAAACACTCCTCTCCCTTGACGTCAATAAGTCGAACGACTCTGATGGCGTCCTTCCTATTGTGTGAAGACGTGTGATCCGGAGTTGGCACCGGTCTGGTGGGGTCTTTTCCGGTACTCCTACTCCCCAGGCATATTTTTGAACTCATGGAAGATAGCTGTGGTGCACCCGATCTCTAAAAAAGGCGACCGCTCAGATCCGTTCAACTACAGGCCTATCGCCACACCTCCTTATTCTCCAAAATAATGGAAACCATCATAAACTGCCAGTTCATCAGGTACCTTGAGAATCACCAGCTGATTAGTGACCGCTGGTACGGTGTCCGTCGGGGTCGGTCGGTAATCACTTACCATCAGTTGAGCCGCATGCTCGTTTGCCCTCTGCTATAAAAATACGGCTAGCTTTGTTATAAGTACTGATGTAACCTTGGAAGTAACAATTATGTCGCCTTGGTAACGTGATAACATTGATATAAATAAATGGCGATATCACCATACCATAAAATAGTATTAATTAAAACGCAGTGATTATAATTCTTTTTGGTAATTATATTTTCTTTGTTAATATTGGCAAAAATTACTAAAATGCCAATTATAATTAAAAATTACACATGGACTCAAACAGCCCAATCCTTAACTATAAAGGTGCCTTTAAATTCAGGAAACAAAAATAGCATTGACTTATTTACAACTGATTCGTATATAAAAATAAATTATGCTCCGTTCCTGTTCGAAATATTCTTGCTGCATGATGTGGACAACGATAAAAGCAAATGCACGGTACTTGATGACTTGATTGTGCTCGATATGATTAAAAGACAAGAACATGACTGGGAATGCCTGGAAAAATGTTTAAGTAAAGAAGAAAAAAGAGAATTAAGGCAGGAAATTTATGAAAAAAGCCAAGAAGAAGCGAAGGAGCGAGCGGAAGAAAGATCTATAAAAAAGAGTCAATTAGATAGGTTTACCGTACAACGGGCAATGGATATAGACTCTAAACAACATTCATTGATGGATTCTCGAAGAGATACCGAGCGTAACAAAACAATGAATGAGTTGGAACAGTGGCGCGAAACATTGCCCAATAAAAGAAACGAGTATTGCAATAATAATTACAGCATTGACATTACAGAAAATCATTACGGTAAAACAGACATCAATAAAATAAAATTCAATAATTGCAGTGCTGCTAAAATTATCGAATTAACTTCCTCTGACGAGGAAAATGACAAACGACTTTCAAAGAAAAATCCGCAACAAATAAAAAAACAGTCGACACCCTCTAAACATGTCAAACAACCTATAAAATCTGAATACATTGAGAAGAAAAAGCTAGAAGCCGCTACGCGAGTTTTGCCTAAGCCAAGAGAAACTAGACAACTTGAGATCAAACATACCCCAAGATCATTTCCAACGCCTAGCAGAGAATCAACAGTGGAAGAGGAGGAAACCTGGTTAAAAAATATCACACAAGCTAGAAGAGCCACTGGTTTATATTTTGTTTATTTTCTAATTTGGTTATGTTTTGGTTCGTCATGAATTTGAAAATATTAAAATTATAATTTACTTTTTCAGGTTTCGTATCAGAGGACCTCCGTCCCGAGGAACAAGATCCTCAGTGGTGTAAAGAGAAAGGCGATGAGTTCTTTCGAAGTGGAAATTTTTTGGGAGCGATAAGCGCCTACACGCACGGTATCTCACTGTCCGATAAGTTGCCAAGTTTATATTCCAATAGAGCAGCAACACATTTCGCTCTTGGAAATTTTAATAAATGTGTAAGTTTGTAAAACTTAATGTTATATTTGACCTTGAGTGATTTAATGATCAGTGAACCTGTCCTGCTTACGAGCTTTGGCATCCTAGGTATAGATTGCGACCAAAACTAATAGAGAATCTGAAAAATTATAAATTATTTCGTTTGCCGGCTTGAGAGTAGCTGCATTCGCTGATTATTTGATTCTTCTTTCTCCGATTTTCTCGCAATTATTAACGTCGGGTAACAGACTAACGAACGACGAAATTATTACGAATAAGCGATATTTACCATTCGTTTGTTAATTTGAAGATTTGTAATTTCGTAATTGACTTAATTGAAACCTGATAGGAGTAAAACATTTAATCTTGTTTTATAACAAGTGGAAAAATTAAAAAAAAATTGTACAACCGACTTCAATATAAGTAATTAAGGATAACTCAAAAACTAGTGGTCAGACCTTGACCTTCATACGGGACCACTTGAGAAGCACCAGCTTTCAAATAAAAAAAGAATGAACAAAATCGGTTCACCTAGAAATAAGTAATAAGGTAAATAAGATAATTGTAGGGATTACTGTAGCCCACACAACTTACTTCAAATAAAGGACTCGCAGGATTATGAAATAAGATTAAATGATCACAGCCTGTGATCTTGTTGCGGCGGTGAAAAAAATTTCTCTATCCCGTATCGTCCCGAGGCTGTGGTAAGATATGACAAGGGAAAACTGAAACAGGAGATTTACAGCATTTAAATGCTCAGTAATAATAAAAAAACCGCAATGGCTACCTACCTAGCGTGGCAACTTTGGCAAATATCATAGCTATGAGGCAATCTGTGGAGCAAACCTATGTTCAGCAGTGAACTTTTGGTAGGTAATAACGACTCACAGTAGATTTATACTGGCTTTTCTACAGATTTCTAAAAGCAGCCGGTACTCAATTCGACTGTATGTTTTTTTTATGTGTGTTACCTCATAACTTTTACTGGCTGAACCGATTTCGATGATTCTTTTTTTATTTTAAAGCTGGTGCTTCACATGTGGTCCCATACAAATTTGATCAAGGTCTGACCTATAGTTTTTGAGTTATTCTTAATAATTTATATTGAAGTCGGTTGTAGAAAATTTTTAATTTTTAATTATTTGCCATTCAAACGGAATGCAATACCCCAATATGTAACAACCCTAAAAGACTCCTAGCCTACTAAATATTACTGACGAGAAGTATACGGCGAAGTAGGTATATTATTATGTTGCAAAACCTTTAAATATTATATTTTGAGTTATACCTAACAGATTAATTTATATTAGGACAACTACTAGTTCACTTTAAATTCAGTCTCGTAAAAGAAAGTATTTTTAAAATATTCCTTTTCTTCAGAATTTCGATTAAAATATCGATAGTAATTTTGATTTAAATTTATGTAAAACATAGAGAACCCACCACGACATATCCCGTGGCTTTCGTAAGAGGCGACAAATGGTAATGGAGACCGGCAGCAGCATGTTCCTGTTAACAGCTACAAATAATAAAAAACTGTGGTTGTTATCCCGCCTGGCAAGCGTGGCAACTACGGTAAATATCTTTGATAGACTGTAATGGATGAATGAATAATTTTTTGTTTTGAACTTGACTTTACAATTATATTGAAATCTTCGCGACGACCTATATTTTACCTTACGTTACATTTTGAAGACCGATTTTGTTTATCTTCATACATAAATACGGTAGGTAATAGACTTACTATTACCTACCTTGCCCGATTAATGATTCTAAACTATTATTTATTGCAATTTTTTTTACTGGATGGTGCTTGTGCTCAATTAGTTTGATTTGTGTTTGTTTAGAGTTTATATGTATGTTGTTTAGTTTTTATTTTTTCATATGTAAAGAATGTATACATCTGTAAAGACATATCCTTTGTCTAAAAAATTGTATTTCGTTCGTAACAATGCATATTGATATTGTCGATGGTGTATCTATCTATCTAAATAAATAAATAACATAACGATTACATGTACAGAACTAAATAAATTACTTCCTTATTCAGGTGAACGATTGCTCCACTGCTCTGGATTTAATGAAGCCGCCTTGCGAAGGTAACCGTCGGAGTCGCGCCAAATGTATAGCTCGGCGCGCTGCTGCCCTCGCCCGCCTGGGTTACTTGAGCAAAGCCATCGACGAGATGAAAGCAGCGTCAAAGTTGTTGCCGCAAGATGAAAAAATCAAAAAGGACATTTATGACATGGAAAGGGCGTGGGAGCAAAATCCTGATTCAGATTGATTTTTAATAACCTTAAATGATTATTAGGGAGTAAATTAACGTGTTAAGAACAAAAAATATATTTTATTTAAAGTTAATAAGTCAAAGGATCGACGACTACCACTTGAGAAGAATAGTTCTTGAGTGCCCTCTCCTCACAAAATGGAGTGACGACTATCAGGTTGTGCATGACATGACATGATGAAACATGCAGGTAGTCGATATTTTTTATAGAAGAGCAAGCAAGCGAGCATGCGGGTCAACTGATGGTAAATGTCGACCGCCGCCCATAAATAACTGCAATACCAGGGGGATTGCAGGTGCGTTGCCAGCCTTTTATAATGAAGCAAGCTCGTTTCTTGAAAGTCCCCAAGTGGTATCGGTTCGGAGAAATCGCCGGCGGTACACAATTCCACAACGAAGTCGTGCGGGGTAAAAAAAAACTTCTAGTAAATAACACAGTGGTGGACCGCCAAACGTGGTGGACGATCGTCGACGATTCGAGCCGTTCTTCGCTGGATTCGGTCAAATAATATTCCATGTGAGGCTGAACCTGCGCCTTGTAAAGTATCATTCCAACCAACCATTCAAGGTGATCGTGAAACTGACTGTCATTAGACATGTCGACGCCGAGGTTTCCGATACTGGCTAAGACAACAAAGGGAGTGTCCTGAAATTGAAGACATACGACAAGGTTCTTTTTATCGTTAATTGCACTAGCCTGTGTCTTCTGGGGGTTAAACTGAACCAGGTTTAGTCAGCTGTGTTTCCCCAACAACGCAAAGTCAGGAATTTGCATTTAGAAAAACCAAAAATTAGGGTCTTTTTTAGTTTGTGTTGCTGGCGATACAAAACTGATTATTCGCCCCTAATCCTAGACTTGATTATAGACACAAGGTTATTTCAGAACTTGACGATGTGTTCCCAAGAAATATTAGCACGGCATACGGCACGGTGTATAAAGCATCGCCAATTATGCAAATGACCAGTAATTTGCATGGCAATGAATGTTACTACTTTCCAACATATGATTGATATGCAAAAGGAACAGAGTAGGCGATAGCACGCTGCCTTGTGGAACACCAGCCTTCACAGGCTTGGAGTCGGAGCATGCACCGACGACTACGACCTTAATACTTCGATCTGTTAAAAAGTTGGTAGGCTAACTGCGTAATTTTTCGGGAAGCCCATAAGAGTAAAGCACCGAAAGAAGCGCTTTATGCCGGACCCGATCGAAGGCCTTCGAATATCAAGCTAAAGGCCAAGGCTTCTCCTTGGACTGTACTGCCTCCGTCCATCTACGAGTTACGTAAACTGAAATATCACCAGCTGAGCGACCCTGATGGAAACCGAATTGGTGGTCACTAATGAGCTGGTGGCCCCCAAGGTACCTCACGAGCTGGCTGTTTATAAATGGATTCCTTTACTTTCACTTAGATGGGTCTGAGCGGTTGCCTTTTTAGGGATTAGGTGCACAACAGCTATCTTCCATGAATTCGGGACTACGCCTAGGGAGTTCCGATGCCGGTGGCTCGGGACGTACTCTGTGCAATCTACAGGAGAGGCTTATGTTCAGCAGTGGATTTGTGTTGGGCTGCAGTATTACTACCAAGTGATGCTGGCTACTTATCTGAGAAATAATTTCGAGGACACGTGAAGTATCCCAACATGCACTAAAGCAAAACGGCGTACTGACTGCTTCATAACCCAGCAGTGGGACGTATATAGACTGGCAGGCAGGCGCTACGCGATGCATCTTGCTGATTACCGAAGGAGGTTCTGGCGACAACAAATCGTATATCCATTCCAATGTGAATCAAGAGTCCTCAGCACCTCAGACAAACGATGGGCAACAGCTTTTTACTAATCCGCCTGCCCGGTGTGGTAAGGATAGACAAATCCTTCAATGTGCATGGCATAACCAATGGGGTTTATTCATCATTATCATCATCCTTACAGCCTTCCGCAAGTCGACTACTGAACATAGGCCTCCTCCAAAGTATGCCACAAAGCACGCTCCGTAGCAACATGCATCTGTCGACTTCCCGCATTTCTTGCCAGATCGTCACTCCATCATCTGGGGGTTTGACGTAAACTTCGCTTACCAGTACGAGACTGCCACTCAAGAACCTCTTTTCCCATGGAGTTTATGGACAAACTTCTTGTCTGAAGTTCAGGCCACATTAAAAGCCATATGATTAAATTAAATTAGTATCGAAAAAGAAAACTAATTATAACATACACATTATATTAATACGAATTATACTATAATACACTACTTAAGAGTTTTTTTATTCATCTACGACTTTTTTGGGCAGTCCAAGATTTTTCAAGAGTGCGTGTGGAGAAGGATCTCTGCCACGGAACCTTCTGAACACTTCACTCGGGTGGCAAGCACCGCCTGTAGCTAAAAACGTGTCTCTATATCTTCTTCCAACCGCCATTATGTCCTCGTCGCCTTGTCTCGCTTCCTCGAAAGCGCTGTAAATATCAGCAGCGATCATTTTCGACCACAAATGGCAGTAATATGCCGCACCCCATTCTTCAGAAAAGATTTTTGTGAAGGACAGCGGGTGCGAGTCGTATTTATCGAATGGAAGCGCATTATATTTTGGCCACAGCTCTCTCACAAGATCTCTCCAAAACGTCTTCTTCGAATGTAGTTCAAGATCCAAACGCGATAAATAAAGTTCCTTGCACAAATTGTACCCAGACATGTGTTGTCTAACGTTCTGTAGATTTTGCACAATTTCTTTCGGTAGCGGTTCTTCGGTGCTGTAATGTCCGCTAATTGCTTGTATTGTGTGAGGATCGTAAAGCCAGTGGGTCATTACATGACCGCAGACTTCAGCCGCGTCCCACTCCACGTTCGACAAACCGGCCACTTCAGAGTAATTTGCTTTGGTTAACAAATGTCGTAATGAGTGTCCAAATCTTTGAAATAGAACACCAACTTCTTTGAAAGACAATAAAGACTGTTTTCCATCAAATGGAGGTTGGAAATTAAAAATAAGAGCAGACAGAGGCAATGTTGCTGTGACTGAACATTTGTTACGAATTGATATGTGCCAACCCGCATCGTCATAAACGCGTATCTTCTCATCTTGCCGAGCATAGGGGTCAAAATAGAAACCAGCAATAGGATTGTTGCTCGAGTCATCAAATACATCATAGAACTTAACATCCTTGTGCCATGTATGTACATTAGGCCTCTCAACAATTTGAATTTTGAACAATGTACTGCACAAATTGAATAAGCTATTGATAACCTTTGGCAGTGGGAAGTATTCACGAATTTTATCTTCATCAAAGTTGTACAGTGACCATTTTTGCTTCCTTTGCCAGTATGGTATATCCCAATGCTCCAAATTTTTATCAAAGCCTCTCTCATTTGCGTAACTCTGTAACACATTTAATTCAACATCCTGCATAGGACGAGCACTTTCAAGCAAATTATCGAGAACATTATAAACATTTTCTATAGAGCCCGCCATTTTTGTCTCCATACTCATGTCAACATATGTGTCAAAACCTAAAAGCGTAGCTTGCTCTTGACGTAAGCTACGGATTTTTTCTAAAACTGTACTTGTTTCAAAATCTTTATTACCATACCCTGAGCACCGCTGGACATATCCCTGCCAAGCGTTCCATCTTAAAACTCTGTCTGGACAGTACTGCATAAAGGGCTCATAGATATATGGTTGCAGTGTTATTTTCCAGGGACCTCTACTTGCGTCATTGTTGACAGACATAGCTTTAGCGAGATTTTCTGGGAATTCTTTAATAACTTCTTCATCATTTATAATACTACTGAAAGCTTTGGTAGCAACATTGACTTTATCACGGAAAATGTGCCGCTCTTTCTGCAATGCACTTAAAAGGCTATTAAGCTTTTCACGTTTCACTCCTTTAACATCTAAACCATTTAACTTTCCTTCTAATATGTATTTATCTAATAATCTTTGTTCTTCATCTGTAAGTTTCTTTAAACGGTTTTTTTCATTGACTGCTGCGTGAAAGATTGGTATACTATTAAATTTAGAGGATCTGGCTTTGTGAGCCCGTTCGTGAATCTGTAAATAGGACTTTGTGGGCATGAGAGAACTATTCCCCAAATATAAAGTTTTCGCTATTCCCCAAGTCAATTCAAGCTGGCTGTCAAGTTTTTCAAGCGGCTGAAATATTTCCACAAAAGCATTTCTACAATCTGTTGCAGATTCTTCAATCACTCTAACTCCACTTTCATATTCCATGCTCTGCTTGCTAATAGAAGCAATACACTTTTCAATAGTAATATCACTGAACTCGGGCAAGCCATTTTCTGATAAAAGGGTATTTTTATCAGCATCTTCACCAATTTCGGGAATTCTGAAAGCAGAATATTAATCTTTAGTTGTTTGAGCCCAAAATAATAAACATGGATGAAAAATATGCAACAAAAGGTGTCTCTGTGTAACAGACAGAGTTTATGATATGATCATAATAATAGAGCGGATTTGACATATTAATATCAATAATAAAAATAAAGTCATGGCATAATATTATACATATCATAAAATCTTTAAAACACAGCTTTCCATAACCTGCATGTTGGATTGAGGAAGGATTTTTTTTTATAAAACAAGGGTGACAAACGTGCGTGACGATAAGTAAGTAAGTAAGTAAGGGTGACAAACAAGCACAGTCCACCAGATGGTAAGTGGTTGCTGTAGCCTATACACATCTACATCTATCCTCGATTAAGAATCTTTATGCAGATATGTCGTCACTTTAAGGACTAAGACGGGATGCCTCTTTTCCAGTAAAAAAAGAGTCTCCGACTCTACAATCACTACATAATTACTGGTTTGGGCTGTTGGACATTTTGCTAAGATTACTACAATATATTGGATGGAAATTGAAAAGAGGAACATTGATTATTTATGATATTATATGATATGATATTAATATTTAGGCATAATTATTGATTGAATAAAACTACTTTTACGGATTTTATCGCGTTTAATTATTTTATATTCCCGACGTTTCGGTTGCTTTCCAGCAACCGTGGTCACGGGGGACTGAGGTGATTGACGTCCCGATGTCAAAGTTAACCCGGATTACCTTCAGCTTTTTAATTATTAAATTTTGGTCCGATCTACGCAGAATGAACTAACTGTCTTGAAGTCTTGCAGTGGTATGCTTGGGTTTAGTTTTAATTTTATGAATTACAGGATCCCAAGCAGGTGGTAGTACCCAGCCTCCCTCTCTATTGATTGTTTTTTAACTTCAATAGCCTCACGTATCATCCTTGGCAGGAACCGATGTTCTTTCGCGAGAACTTGTGGTTCATCAAATCTAATGTAATGGCGGGGGCCGTCTAGGATATAATCACAAACTGCAGACTTCTCAGAACGTTGGTGCTTCACGTCAGCTATATGTTCTTTTACGCGGATTTTTATTGATCGTTTTGTTTGCCTATATGTGAGAGACCACACTCACAATCAAGCTTGTACACTCCTGCATCTTGTAGAGGAATATTGCACTTTACGGATGGTAAGAACTGACTAATCTTCTTCGGCGGCTTGAAGAATGTTCTAATAGAAGCTTGCTTCAAGATGTAGCCAATCTTGTCTGTGACACCTCTGACATATGGTAGTACAGCAGGCACACGCTCGACTGTGGCCGGCTTCACTCGGTCAATGTGACGTAGGCGCGGAACCCGAAGCTTGTCGTGCAGAACCTGCTTGACGTGCTGAAGCTCGGCGGCCAGGTGTTTGATGTCACAGATCCCTCGTGCTCTCTGCAACAAAGATTTGCCCACGGTAGCTAACTGTGAAGGGTGATGGTGGGATTCACCGTTTAAATATCGGTTTGTATGGGTTTTTTTTCTATACACATTATGATCACCGGTGTTATTAGGATTTCGAATGACTAACACATCTAGGAAAGCTAAAGAATTATTCATAGTAAATTGAATTTTAGAGTTTATGGAATTAAGATGTTCTAAAAATGCAGTTACTTTGTCTGATGGTAAAATTGTGAAAGTATCGTCTACGTACCGCTTGTACTACTTTTTAGTACTTTTACTTTATTGTAGTACTTTTGCTAGGTGTTGAGCTTCGACGCAACAAGAACGCCAAAATTAAATCTTCCCAAAGATGAATTTACTGCATTGAAAAACTTACGCAACAGACCAGATCTTACGATTCTCCGCGCAGATAAACGTAATGCTACGGTTATAATGGATACGTCGGATTACAATTTTAAAATACAACAACTTTTATCTGATGAAAGTACGTACGTAAAGGTCAAAACAGACCCTACAACTAATACGCTTAAAACAACTAGAAATACTCCGAGAAATTGAATCTAGACGTTAATTCGATAATACCTGCGTGTGCTCCATTACGCCCAATAGTGAGTCAGATCGATTCGCCAACTTACAGATTGGCTCAACACCTAGCAAAAGTACTATCACCACTCAGAGGACACACAAGAGCACACACTAAGGATTCATACCATTTTGTCAGAAAGATAAAAGACCTATGTTTTACTGACAATGAAACTATGGTCAGTTTTGATGTTCAGTCTCTATTTACTTGTCTACCTGTTGAAGACTGCATCTCAATTATAACTAGGAAACTAGAAGAAAACAACATGCCAGCAGAATATGCAGTATTACTCAGACATTGACATCTGGCTATCTATTGTGGAAGGAACAGTTTTACAAGCAAGTAGATGGTGTTGCGATGGGCTCACCGGTATCTCCCATTGTCGCCGCTATTTTCATGGAGTACTTTGAGGAGAAAGCCCTGCTTACTGCACCAGTAACTGCAAGTTTCTACAAGCGGTACGTAGACGATACTTTCACAATTTTACCATCAGACAAAGTAACTGCATTTTTAGAACATCTTAATTCCATAAACTCTAAAATTCAATTTACTATGGAGTTAGAGGCAAATAATTTTTTAGCTTTCCTAGATGTGTTAGTCCGAAATCCTAATAACACCGTAGGTCACACTGTGTATAGAAAAAAGACCGACAATACAAACCGATATTTAAACGGTGAATCCCACCATCACCCTTCACAGTTAGCTACCGTGGGCAAATCTTTGATGCAGAGAACACGAGGGATCTGTGACAGCAAACACCTGGCCGCCGAGCTTCAGCACGTCAAGCAGGTTCTGCACGACAAGCTTCGGGTTCCGCGCCTACGTCACTGTGACCGAGTGAAGCCGGCCACAGTCGAGCGTGTGCCTGCTGTACTACCATATTTCAGAGGTGTCACAGACAAGATTGGCTACATCTTGAAGCGAGCTTCTATTAACATTCTTCAAGCCGCCGAAGAAGATTAGTCAGTTCTTACCATCCGTCAAGTGCAATATTCCTCTACAAGATGCAGGAGTGTACAAGCTTGATTGTGAGTGTGGTCTCTCATATATAGAGCAAACAAAACGATCAATAAAAACCCGCGTAAAAGAACACATAGCTGACGTGAAGCACCAACGTTCCGGGAAGTCTGCAGTTTGTGATCATAACCTAGACGACCCCCGCCATTACATTAGATTTGATAAACCACAAGTTCTCGCGAAAGAACATCGATTCCTGCCAAGGATGATAGGTGAGGCTATTGAAATTAAAAAACATCCTAATTTCAATAGAGAGGGAGGCTGGGTACTAGCACCTGCTTGGGATCCTGTAATTCATAAAATTAAAACTAAACCCAAGCATACCACTGCAAGACTTCAAGACAGTTAGTTCATTCTGCGTAGATCGACCAAAATTAATAATTAAAAAGCTGAAGATACTCCGGGTTAAGTTTGACATCGGGACGTCAATCACCTCAGTCCCCCGTGACCACGGTAGCTGGAAAGCAACCGAAACGTCGGGAATATAAAATAATTAAACGCGATAAAATCCGTAAAAGTGGTTTTATTCAATGTGTAGTGTTCGCGTAAATATAAGAAATCATAATTATTGATACTAGACATAAATTAAATATTTATAAATATACATTCAAGCAAAATATATATTGGAGTGTAGTATTCATGAATCATTTTCCATGAGATTTATATACTTAGATATATTTCCCACACAAGTTTGGCCCTCAAACCAATTGTAGGTTTTATAGTTAAGTCTAAACAGGCTATGGTTGTTTTTCTAAACTCTAGTAGATATCATTCCTAAGAGTGCACTTTAAGAAGACATAAAGTTCAGCTAACATCTAATGCCAACAGAAGACCTGCAAGAATAACTTGTAAGATAAAAGTACAGATTCCAAGTAAGTAGAAAAGTAAGAGAGACTGATAAAAAATCTTAAATACTGCTATAAATAATTGGGTGATTACCCTTAAAAATATTGTTAGATATACTAAACATACAATGTTTCATTCATTCCTCCATTACAGCCTTTCACAAGTCCACTGCTGAACAAACGCCTCCCTCAAGGAATTCCACAAAGCACGATCCTGAGCCACCTGCGTCCATCTGCGTCCATCAATTTCCTGCATGTCTTACCAGGGTCGTTCGCCTACCAATATGAGGCTGCTACTCGAGAATCTTATTTCCCCATCAGTTGTCGGTTCTTCAAGCTATATGGCCAGCCCATTGGCACTTCAGCTTACTAATCTGTTGGGCTATGTCAGTCACTCTGGTTCTACTATCAATATCCTCAGTACTCTATCAGGTAAAGAAACCCTGAGCATAGCCCTCTCCATAGTTTGCTAGCTAGCTAACATAGCGTAAAACCTTACAACTTTAGACAAATGCAAAAATTAATTAAAACTGCATCTGGTTACTATTTTGAACACAATAGCAGCACTTTGTGGTTTTAAAGGTAAACTAGAGGATATATATGGCAACACTGGCTACTAGGTTTATAGCTATCTCATTCAGTAGGCTGGTAACAGTGCTCAAAGTTACTTCTGTTATTAACTTCTGGTTACTTCTGGTGGTTAAAATAAGTGAGTTTCTCATTGGTAGTTGGCGCTAAACACCTCCCAGGTGAGATATTTTAGTATTTACTTGTAGCAAACTATACAGAGAAGCGTTATAACATGGTTTGAATTTAAATCTCTTTATAATTCTTGAGAAATTCAGGATGGATAATCTTATGAGAACTTTTTCAGAGTCAGGTCTACAACACTGACCAGTGCAAAATGAGTTTCAGGGTTGTCACTTAACATAACTATGTATATACTCACTACTACTTGAGAGTACTTGAGAAAGTAGGTAGCTTATGTGACTTGTTATTTGGTGCTTACGATGTAGCTGCTTTGTGCATAAGTATGTACAGTGAGTGTCGTAGGTAGGGATTAAGTTGTCAGAATTACTAATTTCATAGTAAGCGTTAGAAATAAATGTTCATCTGTCTTTTTGAACATTCTCAAAGTAATTAGGTACCTACTTTTCTACCTACTTAGGAAGCTAATCTGGATCTGTAAAATATTAATATTAGGAAGACTTATTTTCTACTAAGGGTAGGTAAATGCATCTTTATGAAAAAAGGATGCACTAAGAGTTACCTACTTACCTAATTTTTTAATTTATAAAATTCAATATAAACACTAACTGTAAAACATTAAAGTAGTGTAGTAAACAATATTTTCATTTTTTAATATATTACAATTGTATCGAGAATTTTATTTAAAGAATTACACTACAGCATCAATTGTCTACATTTATTTTCAGGATGGTACGATCAATAAAAAAGCCGGAGACATCTCGGCAGTCGACCATATCAAAATTACACTCAAGATATGTTAAACCTTGCCAAACAATATGTAAAAGATAAAACAATGTCTTCAAGGGAAGCCACACAGCATTTCGGAATTCCAAGAGCTACTATTCTGTACAAATTAAAGGGAAAGCACCAAAACAGTGTGTGAATAAAATCTTCTATCAATTTTGCAAGTTTTTGTTTGTTTTACCTTTTCCTGAATTTGTTCAACCCTAGCTCCAAAAATCTTTTGTATGGAAACATGAGATTTTTGTAAGACAACATTAGCCACCCTTATTTTTTTTAAACTAACGGATTTATCAGAGTGGTGTTTTGATATTTGTAACTTTGCATCATTTTCCATAGCATATCTTATTACCATAGCTATAAGACCCTAAAGTTCCGAAGAAATTGGCAATGGCTTAAGTTTTTGTTTTATTGGATAGGGTGACAAGCGAGCACACAGTCCACCTGATGATAAGTGGTTACTGTGACCCATAGACATCTACATCAATCCTCTATAAAGAATCAAAATGCAGATGCATTGTCACCCGTGAGGACTAAGATGGAATGCCTCCTTTCCAGTAAAAAGGGTCTCCGGATCTCTACACTCACCAAACGAAACACAGCAGTGTTAAGCTGCTATTTTATGCTGGTATTCTGTGAGAGCGTGGTCCTTCCCCGGTCGAGCCCACCCATTCGTGCTACAAATATAGCTGCAGCATGGCTCTACCACATATAAAGTTGTAAGAAATGTTGGATAAGATAAGCCAGGTTTAACTGTCATTTTCCAGTTTCTGCTACAGATTTTTAAACCTGTGTTTGACAGTTTATATTCTTTACATTATGCCGTAAACGAAAGTTAAATTGGATTTTTAAATCAAGTGTAGTTATTTAAAATCAAAAAAGAACGAAAAATGTCGCTTAAGTTGTAAGGTTTTACGGTACAATATGCATACTAAAAATAAGTTATGCATAACACAAACTGTAATAGTTTTATTAAATGTTTTAATTCTTAAAAACTGTTATAAAGCTAAAATGATAATGTATATAATTACAAAAATATATACTCACAATACGACGTATCCTGCATTACGTTTGTTCTGATAAAAAGGCCGCTTCAAATGGCGACTTACTATATTTCTTCGTAAAATAAAGGAAGCCATATCTTTACAAGATAAGAAAAGACATAAATAATAAAATACTTATTTCATAATCCGGTGTAATATTCTGAAGAACCTAGAGCTAGAAAAAATACATATGATTCTGACACTTGACACTGACAGAAACAGGAGACAGGAGACAGAAGTCTTTGAGCATAGAAAATAGAGGAGCTGCCCAGCCGGGCTATTCACAATCGTCTCGGAAAGCGAAATTGACACGGATTCGATAACTTCTCGCACCGAAACCAATAAACGCTATTCACATTTAACGTTCGGATAAAGATCACTTATATACATCCTATAACTATTGTATCGTCATTTAGTTACATGCATTTACGAATTTTGTAGATAAATAGGCTTTTGTATTTTTTTAGAGTAAAGCCTGAACAAAAACATAATGCAATATTTTGGTGTTAGCCATTGATATCGAATATAAAAAATATATAATTTAAGTATATAATAAATAACAAAAAAACTGAGATATGTCTCGTTTCTGTCGGGTCTGGGTTTTTTTCTATGGGGTGTGACCGTACTTCTTTGACGTTTGTTTTCGATAATTGTGACAGTTTGCATCACCCTTTAGGGTATATATGTTCTGTGGTTTGCATTGGAAACTTCACGGGAGCTCTGAGGCTGACTGAATTCTTCTCCTGCGGTCGCCGAATCATTACTTAAACAAAATGTAAATGCGTGTACAAAGAAATTTACATTTCTTAAAGTATCATCAAAAGATATTGTAAAATATTTTAAAACTATTGATGTTAAGAAAACTGCGGATCTGTGGGGGATTTCCCTTAAAGTTATTGCGTCTATAATAGATACAATCGCGCCTCATTTAGCTACTATTTTTAATACTAGTATCGAATCTGGTGTGTTTCCTGATTTAATAAAGTATAGTAAAGAAATACCTTTATTTAAATCTGGTAGTACATTAGACCCCGCCAATTTTAGACCTATTTCTGTACTACCAACACTTAGTAAGTTTTTTGAAAAAAATTATTCTTGATCAAATGTTAAATTTCTTTAATATAAATAATTTACTTCATAAAAATCAATTTTGTTTCACAAGGGGTCGCTCGACAACTGATGCCGGTGTTGAGCTGATTAAATATATATTTAATGCATGGGAGAATTCACAGGATGCTTTGGGTATATTTTGTGACCTATCCAAAGCCTTCGATTGTGTTCACCATGAAACATTAATCAGGAAACTTCAACACTACGGTGTAAGAAGTAATGCTCTTAAATTAATTATTTCATATTTAAGTAAGAGAACGCAAAAAGTTGTCATTAACAGTATGAGTTCTTCCGGGTCGATGGTACAGATGGGCGTGCCTCAAGGCTCAATTCTCGGCCCCTTTCTGTTTCTTGTATACATTAATGACTTACCTTACATAGTAGGAGATAACCATGATATAGTATTATTTGCAGATGACACTTCTTTAATTTTCAAATTAAGTCGACATTTGCTAAAATATGACGAAGTAAATAATGCTATATCTAAATTAGTAAATTGGTTCAATGTTAATAATTTGCATTTAAATGGCACTAAAACGAAATGTATGAAATTTATGACTCCAAATGTCAAACAATTATATAGTAATGTAATTTTAAATGGGGAGAAGTTGAATCTTGTAGATACCACCATTTTTCTTGGAATCACACTAGACGCGAAGCTTCAATGGAGCCCCCATATATCAAAACTAGCAAGCATACTTAGTTCTGCAGCATATGCCGTAAAAAAGATTAAAAGTCTAACTAGTGTTGAAACAGCTAGACTAGTTTACTTTAGCTATTTCCATAGCATAATGTCGTATGGTATTTTGCTATGGGGACACGCAGCTGACACTGGGATTGTATTTGTTTTACAGAACAGGGCCATAAAGGCAATTTATGATTTAAAGCCTAAAGAGTCGCTGCGACAAAAATTTAAGGAAATTAATATATTAACTTTGGCCTCTCAATACATTTATGAAAATGTAATGTACGTACACAAAAATAAAAGTAGTTTTACAAAAATAAGTGATATTCATTCTGTAAATACCAGGAACAGACACAAGCTAGTAGTACCAGTTACTCGACTCCATCGAGTCAGTAATTCATTCTTGGGGCGATGTATACGCTTTTACAACAAAATTCCAGAAAATATACAAAATTTGACCTGCTGAAAGTTCAAAAACTTTATTAAACTAAGTTTATACAAAAGGGTTATTATAATATTAAAGAATTTATAGATGATAATAACCCCTGGAAGTGAGGTGATCGCTCCCAAGCTATATCTAATTTGTTGTGTCGTTAATTTGTGTAACATACATGATTGTAAGCTGTTAAAAAAAAAGTCCCGCTGGGTTTCTTGCTGGTTCTTCCCAGGACAGAGGTTTTTTTCGAACCAGTGGTAATTATACAAAAGAGTGACTTTCAATAAGTATTATTTATAATCTATATTGAATAAAAAAGTTTCTGTTTCTGCTGACGAAAACCTTTCGAATATTGATGATTAGAAGAGATAAATAAACCCTTTTAATTATAAGGTAGGTAGCACAAAGAAGTTGGCTTGGAAGTATGACCGCTCAGCTAATGAATAGGTGCACATAATTGCTTACTAAATGCTCAATTCAAATCTGCAATTGCTCACATTATTAATTTATTATTTAATTAGTTATTAATAATATAAAATACAGAATGTTTTTTGCCTATTATACTTAAAACTTATAAAATTTTATTTAAATAAATAACTGCTCATAATTGCTCACAAAATGCTCAATCTAAATCCGCTAATGCTCACATTATTAATTAATTATTTAATAAGTTATTAATAATTTAAAATACAAAATTGTTTTTTCCCAAACCGCTCAGATTAATGAATAAGCGCTCATAATTGCTCACTTAACGCTCAATTCAAATCTGCAATTGCTCATGAAATTAAGTTAATATTTAATTAGTTATTAATAATTTAAAATACAAAATGGTTTTTGTCTATTATATTTAAAATCAATAAACTTATTTTTTTTAAATAAGTGCTCATAATTGCTCACGAAATGCTCAATTAAAATCCGTAATTGCTCACACTATTAATTAATTATTCAATTAGTTATTAATAATGTAAAATACAAAATTGTTATTGCCTAAACCGCTCAGATTAATTAATAAGAGCTATAAATTGCTCACTTAATGCTTAATTCAAATCTTCTATTGCTGACATTATTAATTAATTATTTAATTAGTTATTAATAATTTAAAATACAAAATTGTTTTTTCCTAAACCGCTCAGATTAATGAATAGGTGCACATAATTGCTCACTAAATGTTCAATTCAAATCTGCAATTGCTCACATTATTAATTTATTATTTTATTAGTTATTAATAATATAAAATACAGAATGGTTTTTGCCTATTATATTTAAAATCAATAAACTTATTTTTTTAAATAAGTGCTCATAATTGCTCACGAAATGCTCAATTAAAATCCGCAATTGCTCACACTATGAATTAATTATTCAATTAGTTATTAATAATTTAAAATACAAAATTGTTATTGCCTAAACCGCTCAGATTAATGAATAGGTGCATATAATTGCTCACTAAATGCTCAATTCAAATCTGCAATTGCTCAAATTATTAATTTATTATTTTATTAGTTATTAATAATATAAAATACAGAATGGTTTTTGCCTAGTATATTTAAAATCAATAAACTTATTTTTTTTTAAATAAGTGCTCATAATTGCTCACGAAATGCTCAATTAAAATCCGCAATTGCTCACACTATTAATTAATAATTCAATTAGTTATTAATAATTTAAAATACAAAATTGTTATTGCCTAAACCGCTCAGATTAATGAATAGGTGCACATAATTGCTCACTTAATGCTCAATTCAAATCTGCAATTGCTCACAATATTAATTTATTATTTTATTAGTTATTAATAATATAAAATACAGAATGGTTTTTGCCTATTATACTTAAAACTTATAAAATTTTATTTAAATAAATAACTGCTCATAGTTGCTCACAAAATGCTCAATCTAAATCCGCTATTGCTCACATTATTAATTAATTATTTAATAAGTTATTAATAATTTAAAATACAAAATTGTTTTTTCCTAAACCGCTCAGATTAATGAATAAGTGCTCATAATTGCTCACTTAATGCTCAATTCAAATCTGCAATTGCTCATATAATTAAGTTAATATTTAATTAGTTATTGATAAATTAAAATACAAAATAGTTTTTGTCTATTATACTTAAAATCAATAAACTTTTTTAAATGAATAAATGCTCATAATTGCTCACGAAATGCTCAATTAAAATCCGCAATTGCTCACACTATTAATAAATTATTGAATTAGTTATTAATAATTTAAAATACAAAATGGTTTTTGTCTATTATATTTAAAATCAATAAACTTATTTTTTTTTAAATAAGTGCTCATAATTGCTCACAAAATGCTCAATTAAAATCCGCAATTGCTCACACTATTCATTAATTATTCAATTAGTTATTAATAATTTAAAATTACAAAATTGTTTTTTCCTGAACCGTTAAGATTAATTAATAAGTGCTATAAATTGCTCATTTAATGCTTAATTCAAATCTTCTATTGCTGACATTATTAATTAATTATTTAGTTAGTTATTAATAATTTAAAATACAAAATTGTTTTTTCCTAAACCGCTCAGATTAATGAATAGGTGCTCATAATTGCTCACTAAATGCTCAATTTAAATCTACAATTGCTCATATTATTAAGTTAATATTTAATTAGTTATTGATAATTCAAAATACAAAATAGTTTTTGTCTATTATACTTAAAATCAATAAACTTTTTTTAAATGAATAAATGCTTATAACTGCTCACAAAATGCTCAATTAAAATCCGCAATTGCTCACACTATTAATAAATTATTTAATTAGTTATTAATAATTTGAAATACAAAATTGTTTTTTCCTAAACCGATCAGATTAATGAATATGCGCTCATAATTGCTCACTTAATGCTCAATTCAAATCCGCAATTGCTCACATTATTTATTTATTATTTAATTAGTTATTATTAATTAAATGTACAAAATTAATTTGTCTAATATACCTAAAACCAACAAACTTTTTTTAAAATGAATAAGTGCTCATAATTGCTCACAAAATGCCTAATTCAATTTAGCAATTGCTTAGACTATTTATTAATTATTTACTTAGTTATTAAAAAATTTAAAATACAAAATTGTTTTTTACTAAAGTGATCAGATTAATAAATATGCGCCCATAATTGCTCACTTCATGCTTAATTCAAATCTGCAATTGTTCACATAATTAAGTTAATATTTAATTAGTTATTAATAATTTAAAATACAAAATAGTTTTTGTCTATTATACTTAAAATCAATAAACTTTCTTTTAAATGAATAAGTACTCATAATTGCTCAGGGAGTGCTAAATTAAAATCCGCAATTGCTCACATTATAAATAATTATTTAATTAGTTATTAATAATTTAAAATACAAAATTGTTATTGCCTTAACCGCTCAGATAAATTAATAAGTGCTATAAATTGCTCACTTAATGTTCAATTAAAATCTTCTATTGCTGACATTATTAAATAATTATTTAATTAGTTATTAATAATTTAAAATACAAAATTGTTTTTGCCTATTATACTTATAACTAATAAACTTTTTTTAAATGAATAACTGCTCATAATTACACACAAAATACTCAATCTGCATCTGCAATTGCTCACACTATTAGTTAATTATTTAATAAGTTATTAATAGTTTAAAATACAAAATTGTATTTTTCTTTACTGATCAAATTAATGAATAAGTGTTAATAATTGCTCACTGAATGCTCAATTTTAATCTGCAATTGCTAACATTATTAATTTATTATATAATTAGTGTTATTGCCGTGTAGTGGCGGTTAAGAATATCCACTACCCCATATCTTCCCGTGGGTGTCGTAAAAGGCGACAAAGGGACACAGGCAGGAGATGGGCAGCAGCATCTTCCTGGTAACGGCAAAATACAATAAAAAACTGCGGTTGCCAACCCGCTCGCCAAGCGTGGCAACTATGGCAATATACCCCCCATAATGAAAGTAACGAAGAGACGGCCCCCAGTCCCCGGCGGCCCCGCTATTCCTGGCTACGGTGGCGACCATGGTAACGGCGGGGCAGGGGGTGCTAAGAATCTCCGGTGGAGGTTCGGTTGCCACCTACAACGACTTGACCTGGCAACATACAACGCACGGACCCTGAGGACTGACGAGAAGATTGTGGAGCTGGAAGAAGAGATAGACAAGTTACGCTGGCATATTATAGGATTATCCGAAGTCCGAAGAGAGGGGGAGGACACGGTAATCCTCGAATCCGGCAACTTGCTCTATTACCGGGAGGGCGACCATCTGTCCCAAGGAGGTGTCGGATTTATCGTCCACAAGTCTCTCGTTAACAACGTTGTAAAGATTGAGAGTGTGTCGAGGAGGGTTGCGTACCTTATACTCAGAATCACCAAACGGTATTCGCTGGAGGTCATACAGGTTTACGCACCAACCTCGGCACACCCCGATGAGGAGGTGGAGGAAATGTATGAGGATATCTCTAGAGCCATGCATTCCTCCAAAACCCAATATACGATGTTAATGGGAGACTTCAATGCAAAACTAGGCACAAGAGAGAACGGTGAGCTGAAGGTGGGGAAATTTGGAATAGGGCAACGGAACCCAAGGGGCCAGCAGCTGGCCGACTTCATGGAGAAAGAGGGACTGTTTATGATGAACTCTTTCTTCCAGAAGCGGCCCCACAGAAAGTGGACCTGGTCGAGCCCCGACGGTTCGACAAAAAATGAGATTGACTTCATTATGACGACCAAACGACAACTGTTCAGTGATGTCTCAGTGATCGCGAGGGTGAAAACCGGCAGCGATCACCGAATGGTTAGAGGCACACTGAACCTAAACGTTAAGTTGGAGAGGTCTCGTCTAATGAAGTCAACGCTCCGTCCCCCTCGTGCTCTAATCCAAAGTCCCGAAACCTTTCAGCTCGAGTTACAAAACCGTTTTCAGTGCCTAGAAGACTGCAATGAAGTGGACGATTTGAATGACAAGCTCGTGGAAACTGTCCATGCGGTCGGAGCTAAGTTCTGCAAGACCCGCCGCAGAAGAACACAAAAACTCTCCGATCACACTCTTAATCTCATGGCTGTTAGACGGGAGATGAAGCTACATTCTTCAACAGATTTGGCAGCATACAGGCAACTGAACAGACAGATCTCCAAATGCATGCGGCGGGACTTACGCAACTTCAATACAGCTCGTATTGAAGAAGCGATCAAGCGGAACCAAGGCTCCAAAGTCTTTGCCAGAGATCTGTCTGCCAGAAAGAGCCAACTGTCAAAGCTGAAGACCGAATGTGGCAGCATCGTTTCCGGGGCACCTGAGATTTTGAGTGAGATTGAGAGGTTCTATGGGCAGCTGTACACGTCATCGTTGGAGCCACACGCAAGTGTGAGTAACGATCCAAGAGCGAGTCTTATCCGACATTATTCCGATGATATCCCGGACGTCAGTCTGAGCGAGATTAGAATGGCTCTCCAGCACCTTAAAAACGGCAGGGCCCCAGGCGAGGATGGAATTACAGCGGAGCTTCTGAAAGCGGGTGGTAAACCGGTACTTGAAGTCCTTCAGAAGCTCTTTAATTCCGTCCTCCATGGTGGCATTACACCGGAGGCGTGGAGCAGAAGTGCGGTGGTCTTGTTCTTCAAGAAAGGCGACAACGCTCTCTTGAAGAACTACAGACCGATTTCCCTTCTGAGCCGCGTCTACGTGCTGTTTTCGAGAGTCATTACGAATCGTCTCGCGCGCAGACTTGACGACTTCCAGCCTCCCGAACAAGCCGGTTTCCGAAAAGGCTTTAGCACCATAGACCACATACATACCCTACGGCAAATTGTACAGAAGTCCGAGGAGTACAATTTGCCACTATGTCTGGCGTATGTGGACTATGAGAAAGCCTTTGATTCCGTCGAAATTTGGGCGGTGCTGCAGTCCCTTCAGCGATGCCAAGTTGACTGTCGGTATATCGAAGTGTTGAAGTGCTTGTACAGTAGGGCTACGATGGCTATCCGAGTACAGAACCAGAGTACGAAACCTATCCAATTGCAGAGAGGTGTAAGACAGGGTGACGTCATATCCCCGAAACTCTTCACCGCTGCATTGGAAGACGTTTTCAAGCTTCTGGACTGGAAAGGATACGGTATCAACATCAATGGCGAGTACATCACTCACCTTCGATTTGCCGACGATATAGTCCTTATGGCAGAATCGCTGGAGGACCTAAGCACTATGCTCAATGACCTCAATAGTGTTTCCCAACGGATAGGTCTTAAGATGAACATGGACAAAACAAAGATCATGTTTAATGTCCATGTCACACCTATGCCGGTAGTTGTTGGGAACACTAAGCTCGAAGTTGTTGACGAGTATGTTTACCTGGGACAAATAGTCCGACTAGGTAAGTCCAACTTCGACCGAGAGGTCAATCGACGGATTCAACTCGGCTGGGCAGCGTTCGGGAAGCTACGACACATCTTCTCGTCAGACATACCTCAAAACCTTAAAACGAAATTGTACAACCAGTGCGTGTTGCCAGTAATGACTTACGGAACTGAGACGTGGTCCTTCACTGCTGGCCGTATGAGGAAGCTCAAGGTCGCTCAGCGAGCTATGGAGAGGGCTATGCTCGGAGTTTCTCTGCGTGATAAACTCAGAAATGAGGATATCCGCAGTAGAACCAGAGTGACCGACATAGCCCAACGGATTAGTAAGCTGAAGTGGCAATGGGCCGGCCATATAGCTCGAAGAACCGACAACCGATGGGGAAGAAAGGTTCTCGAGTGGCAGCCTCGTACCGGCAAGCGAAGTGTAGGGCGTCCCCCAACTAGATGGAGTGACGACCTGGTAAGATATGCAGGAAGTCGATGGATGCAGGTGGCTCAGGACCGTGCTTTGTGGCATTCTTTGGGGGAGGCCTATGTTCAGCAGTGGACTTGTGAAGGGCTGTAATGATGATGATATAATTAGTTATTAATAATATAAAATAACGAACGAAATAACGAAAAATAAAATAATATAAAACAACTGCAGATTTGAATTTAGCATTAAGTGAGCAATTATGAGCACTTATTCATTAATCTGAGCGGTTTAGGAAAAAACAATTTTGTATTTTAAATTATTAATAACTTATTAAATAATAAATTAATAATGTGAGCAATTGCAGATTTGAATTAAGCATTAAGTGAGCAATTTATAGCACTTATTAATTAATCTGAGCGGTTTAGGCAATAACAATTTTGTATTTTAAATTATTAATAACTAATTGAATTATTAATTAAAAGTGTGAGCAATTGCGGATTTTAATTGAGCATTTCGTGAGCAATTATGAGCACTTATTTAAAAAAAAATAAGTTTATTGATTTTAAATATAATAGACAAAAACCATTTTGTATTTTAAATTATTAATAACTAATTAAATATTAACTTAATTTCATGAGCAATTGCAGATTTGAATTGAGCATTAAGTGAACAATTATGAGCACTTATTCATTAATCTGAGCGGTTTAGTAAAAAACTATTTTGTATTTTAAATTATTAATAACTTATTAAATAATTAATTAATAATGTGAGCATTAGCGGATTTAGATTGAGCATTTTGTGAGCAATTATGAGCAGTTATTTATTTAAATAAAATTTTATAAGTTTTAAGTATAATAGGCAAAAAACATTCTGTATTTTATATTATTAATAACTAATTAAATAATAAATTAATAATGTGAGCAATTGCAGATTTGAATAGAGCATTTAGTGAGCAATTATGTGCACCTATTCATTAATCTGAGCGGTCATACTTCCAAGCCAACTTCTTTGTGCTTTAGGCAATAACAATTTTGTATTTTAAATTATTAATAACTAATTGAATAATTAATTAATAGTGTGAGCAAATGCGGATTTTAATTGAGCATTTCGTGAGCAATTATGAGCACTTATTAAAAAAAATAAGTTTATTGATTTTAAATATAATAGACAAAAACCATTTTGTATTTTAAATTATTAATAACTAATTAAATATTAACTTAATTTCATGAGCAATTGCAGATTTGAATTGAGCATTGAGTGAGCAATTATGAGCACTTATTCATTAATCTGAGCGGTTTAGGAAAAAACAATTTTGTATTTTAAATTATTAATAACTTATTAAATAATTAATTAATAATGTGAGCAATAGCAGATTTAGATTGAGCATTTTGTGAGCAATTGTGAGCAGTTATTTATTTAAATAAAATTTTATAAGTTTTAAGTATAATAGGCAAAAAACATTCTGTATTTTATATTATTAATAACTAATTAAATAATAAATTAATAATGTGAGCAATTACAGATTTGAATTGAACATTTATTGAGCAATTATGTGCACCTATTCATTAATCTGAGCGGTCATACTTCCAAGCCAACTTCTTTGTGCTCGCCTGCACTCGGCCAGCTAGGCGAACGTCGACGAGCAATGGCGGCGCTAGACAAATGGGCTGTCTATAAGTTGGTGCTCGCCTTCACTCGGCCAACATGTATAGCCGGCTTAAAACATGTACACATTATATTATTATAGCGCACATAATCATTACAGCCCATCACAAGACCATAGCTAACCACAACTATAGGCCTCCCCAAAGGAATACTGCTAGCCTAAATAGTCCAGGAAATGAAGCATTTTGGCTTGCAATTTTTTCGTCCACCATGGATTTACTTGAAATTTTCACAGAAGGTAGGTAATAGCTCAAGGATCATTGTCTATATCATGCCGCTGTACGCTAGAGCCTTGGGGGTGATTGCCACCCCGTCTCGGGAGTGGAATTTTTTTATTACATTTTAACTATAAGAATCGACGTAAAAAGTAATTCTAAAAAAAAAAATATTATATACGTTTTTTTCGCAAAACTAATATTTTTTTTTTTTTTATAGTAGAGGGGGCAAACGAGCATGCGGCTCACCTGATGGTAAGTGACTACCGCCGCCCATGAACAACTGCAACACCAGGGAGGGAATTGCAGATGCGTTGCCGGCCTTTTAAAAAGGAGTACGCTCTTTTCTTGAAGGTCCCTAAGTCGTATCGGTCCGGAAAAATCACTGATGGTAATCGATTCCACAAGGAAGTCGTGCGAGGAAGAAAACATCTTCTAAATCGCACAGTGGTGGACCGCCAATCATCCAGATGGTGTGGATGGTATCGGGAGTTCTGCCGCGATGTGCGTTCGTGAAATTTGGCGGCTGGGATTAATCCGAACAATTCCTCAGAGCACTCCCCATGGTAGATGCGAAAGAAAATGCAAAGAGATGCAACATCTCTTCGCAGCGCCAATGAGTCGAGCCGATCGGAAAGAACTCGGTCGTCGACGATTCGAGCCGCTCTGCGCTGGATGCGGTCAAGTGGAAGGAGCTGGCACTGGGGAGCCCCTGCCCAGAGATGGGAACAGTATTCCATGTGAGGCCGAACCTGCGCCTTGTAAAGTTGCAGGCGGTGTGCCGGCATGAAATACTGTCCCGCTCTGCTGAGCACGCCAAGCTTTTTAGAGGCCAATTTGGCCTTCTCTTCCAAATGACCACGAAACTGCACGTCACTCGATATGTCGACGCCGAGGATTCCGATACTGGCTGAGGCAACCAGGGGAGTGCCTTGAAACTGAGGAGATACGACAAAGGGGTTCTTTTTAGCGGTAAACGCGCAAACTTGTGTCTTCTGAGGATTAAACTGGACTAGATTTAGTCGCCCCCAGTTCGAGACTTTGTCCAGCAAAGACTCGACTTCAGACACAAGTTTGTTCCGGTACTCGGAGACGTTTTCCCGAGAAATATTAGCACGGCCGGTGTATAGAGCATCACCAGTGCTGTCATCCGCATAGCAATGAATGTTACCAGTTAGCAACATATCATTGATATGCAGAAGAAACAGCGTTGGTGATAGCACACAGCCTTGTGGAACACCAGCGTTAATAGGCTTGTAGTCAGAACATGCACCGTCTACAACAACCTTGATGCTCCGATCTGCAAGGAAGCTGGTGATCCAATTGCACAATTTCTCGGGAAGCCCATAGGAAGGGAGCTTCGAGAGAAGCGCTTTGTGCCAAACCCGATCGAAGGCCTTCGCAATGTCCAGACTAACGGCCAACGCCTCCCCCTTGGACTCTACTGCCTCCGCCCATCTATGGGTCAGGTAGACCAGAAGATCACCAGCTGATCGACCCCCACGAAAACCGTATTGGCGGTCACTAATCAGCTGGTGATCCTCAAGGTACCGGATGAGCTGGCAGTTGATAATGGATTCCATTATTTTGGAGAACAAGGAGGTGATCGCGATAGGCCTATAGTTGGACGGGTCTGAGCGGTCGCCTTTTTTAGGGATCGGGTGGACAAAAGCTGTCTTCCATGAATTCGGGACTACGCCTTGGGAGTAGGAGTACCGAAAAAGACGCGTTAGGACCGGTGCCAACTCCGGAGCACACGTCCTCAGCACAATTGGGGGGATTCCGTCAGGCCCACTCGACTTCTGGATGTCCAGGGAGAGAAGTGCTTTGCGAACCGAGCGCTGTGAGAACAGCACATCCAGCATAGAGCACTCACACCGCGGGATGGTCGGCGGTGTTTTCCCCCCGTCATCAAGAGTCGAGTTGGACGCAAAAAGGGAGCCTAAAAGGTCGGCTTTGTCTTTTGCGTCATGGGCCAGTGAGTCGTCCTCCCTGTGCAGAGATGGTAGTGATGGCTTACAGAAATTCCCTTGGACAGCCTTGGCGAGAGACCAGAATGCACGGGTTCCCGAAGGAAGGCGAACTAGTTTCTCGCCAATTCTGCCTATGTGCTCTGACTTTGCCTTGGCAATAACTCTTTTGAAGGACCTGGAGGCGAAGTTATACTTCTTTTTAAGTGTGCTGGTGTTTACATCCCGAGTCGCCGAAGCCGCAGCCCAGGCTTGATAACACTCCTGCTTACTGCGTAATGCAGTTTTACAGGAGCGACCAAACCAAGGCTGAGATCTGCCTCCGATGGGTACCACAGATGATGGAATAAATAGTTCCATTCCCTGTAGCACCACATCAGTGACAGAGTCAGCAACAGCGCTGGGATCATCCGGCGAGAAGCAAACCCGCCCCCATGGGTAGGATGCAAAGAAAGACCGCATTCCGTCCCAATCCGCCGACCTGTAATGCCAAACACGGCGGCAACCTGCAGAACGCAACCGCGAAGGGAGCGTGAGTGGCACCATACTCCGGATCAAACAGTGGTCCGAAGAGCCGAGAGGGGCATCGACGGAAACCTGATATCCGTCCGGATGAGAGGTCAGCAGAAGGTCCAACAGGGAAGGTGTATGATCCTCCACATCTGGAATCCGCGTAGGCGAAGTAACCAGTTGTGTCAGACCATATGCCAAGGCAAAGTCATAAACAGATCTCCCCGCATGATCGGTTAAACGTGAACCGAGCCATTCGGCATGGTGGGCGTTAAAATCGCCAAGGATCACGATCTCTGCGGATGGGACCTGTTGTAGCAAGGAATCTGTAGCCATTTGGACGTGGTCGATGAGTCGGTCTGTTTCGGCATTACCGCTATGGGACCTATAGAGGCACCCGTAGACGCGCGGATGGTCGTCGCTGTCTACGCGTAGCCAAAGGATGGACAGGTCCGAACCTTCAAGACTGCCGAGGCGTCGAGAACAGATGTCCTCTCTGACATACACGCAAACTCCAGCCCGAGGCACAAAGGAGTGCTCCAATTTGTACCCAGGGTAGGAGAGATACGAAATATCAGCCGGAGAGGAAACCTGCGTCTCGGTCAGGAAGAGCAAGGCCGGCTTCGCCGTCTCGAGATGGTAGTGGACGGCGTTTAGGTTAGAGTTAAGTCCCCTGATGTTGCAGAAATTCACGGATAGCGTGGCAGGGGTCGCCTTGGTATTGTTGCTCTGTTTACCCCGAGCAGTTATGTTTTTGAGCGGAATTTTGCCCCCCCCCCAGAATACGCGGGGCAGCCTGAGCACCCACGCTCAGGATTGGAATAACATGGTCGTGGATGCTCAGCGAGGGATTCTCCAGGGGTACTGGTACCCTCCTGGGGTAGTCTATTGTGTAATTCCGCTACCATGTTGATGGGGGGGGGGGTTGGGCCTCCGGCCACCTGCACTCACCAGACGAAACGCAGAAGCAGAGCTTCTACTTCACGCCGGTATTCTGTGAGGTCGTGGTACTAACCCGGCTCGAGCCGGCCCATACGTGCAACAGCAAAAACTGCTGCATGGCTCTACCACCGTAAAAATTTTTTGAGATATTCAAAGTTGAAAGTAACAGTATCGACTTTTTTAAATGGTTTTTTGCGAATAACTCTAAAAATATGCATTTTATCAAAAAAAACTGTACAAAGCCAAATTGTAGCTTTAAAAAAAACAAAACAATGCTTTTGCTTTTTTTGTAATTTTTCTATGACAAATACGAACTGAGATACAGCAAATTAATGCTTAGCTTTTTTCGTCAAATGCATAAATTGGGAGATTTAAAGCGAAATAACGAGAAAAATTTGCATTATTCGAAGAAAGCTCATAGAATTTTTCTAAATTATTTAATTTGAGCTTTCAAACAAAAACAAAAAAATGTCTCTAACATGAAAATTGACCAACTTATGATCAAAATAAGATCGGTACCCGCTTTTTTCTACGAAAAAAATCTGTGAAAACACCCCCAAAGTACCCCCTAATTAAAATTGATCGCTACCCTACTGTGATTCTCTTTATATATGTACTATTAATACACCTACGAAGTTTGACCAATTTAAAATGCCTAATTTTAGAAAAATTGGAGTGTAAAAAGAAAACAATTTTTGCAATTTCGTGTTTTTAACCCTTTTCTTAAAAATATCTCCCAAAATACTAAAGATACGAAACAAACGATATTGTACTAAATTGTAGCTTTTTTAATGACAAAAATTTCCCTGTGTGCAGATTTTTTATACAATGAATATTCGGCGAGATATAGCCATTTAACACCTACATTTACGATCGAACATCACCTTATTCAAGCGCTTTAAACTCTCCCTATTTAAAAATTAAGGGATCTTAAGTAATTTAATTCACATAGACTACTTATAGTTCCTGAAAATCCCTTTAAAATCGTTTCTGAAAAAAATATTTCTATCACCTAAAATGAAGGAGCTATGCTTAAAAAAGCGATCAATTTTTTTTTCGAAAAATTCGAATTACCGGTTCGGAGCGTAGTAATCTACATAACCGGTATATTAGGGCGTTATACGTTCCACTTTTTCGATTCTTATTGGAAGACAGAGAAAAAGAACTTCCACTTTTTTTTACGTGGTAGAGCCATGCTGCAGCTATATTAGTAGTATAGTTGTAGCACGAATGGGTCGGCTCGACCGGGGAAGGATCACGCTCTCACAGAAAACCAGCGTAAAATAGCAGCTTAACGATGCTGTGTTTCGCATGGTGAGTGTAGAGAACCGGAGACCCCTTTTACTGGCAAAGAGGCATTCCATCTTAGTCCACACGGGTGACAACCTTAAAGTATGAAACTAACAGGAGATGACATTGGAGAGCGTTCCCCGCTGTCAAAAGTACGAGAGCGCGGATCATTCCCGTTATATAAAACTAGTTGCGCCGCGTACGGCATCAGTTAACAAGTAGTCGTAAGCGTGAGTTAACCTCCAGAAAAATGCCGAGTTGCAGTATGTTTTCTTGTAAAAAAAGGTCACAGACCTCAAATTTACAAAAAGACGACGTTACCTTTTATCTTTAAGTATTTATTTTGATTTCAATAATTAATATAAGCATTAAATCACGAAAATTCTGATTAATATAGCTGAGCAGTGTGTGTTGCCAACTTAAAGTATTAATATTATAGTAAGGACTTTTGCACTACTAGGACATAATTAAATGTTGCTTAATTGTAGACAAATGTCGTTTCTCTTTGTTCTTATTACACAAGACAAAATCATGTTATTGAAATAGACTTAAATTCATTAATATTATTGTGATCTATTTGCAAAACTATATTATTTC
Source organism: Parnassius glacialis (assembly GCA_033319125.1). Lineage (NCBI taxonomy): Eukaryota > Metazoa > Arthropoda > Insecta > Lepidoptera > Papilionidae > Parnassius > Parnassius glacialis. The sequence continues at coordinate 39,404,689 of JAVANC010000018.1, forward strand.
AAACAACATTAATAATCTTTAATTGTTTTTAACGAAATGAAAACATCAATTTAAATTTTTTTATTGTGTATAAAACATTTTAAATAGATATTTTCATTTCATTATGTTACGTTATGAAACGAAAAGAAGGGTAATTTCGAGTATATAAAATGGTATCATCAAGGCAATAATAGTGATGTTCACTGTAATCTTTAGTGTCGATGTTTTTATTTGACTATAATTAATACCTTGATATATAATACCAAGGTGTTATTTAAAATTCTTTTATGTACAATGTTTAAAAAAGATCTTTGGTTTTACAGTTTTCCAAAAGATCTTTACAGGCGCCAAGTTTGGATAAAAGCATGTAGCAATCATTTAACCTGGGTACCTAAACGAACAAGCACTATTTGTTCCTAGCATTTTGACCAATCGGTTTTCGTAATCCAATCAAATAATAAAAGGAAACTAAATGAAACTGCTGTACCGACTTTGAAATTATTGGAAGTAAGTTTATTATTTTGCTACAGGTTTATTTTACATTATGAAGGATAAAATTTAAAACATGTAACAAATCGAAATGGAACGTTTAGTGAATGATATTTATTCATTTTAAAATGTTATTTACAAGTATATCGTCTTAGATGGTGTCAACCAAATTGTTGTTTTCAGATGAGACACGAATTATTAGCGCTTAAATAAATAAATAAGGACAAACAAATAATCTCAGTGTCATATTTATAATCTATTATTATTAAATATATACAGAGTACTACACTTTTGAACTGTAGATCACAAAATATTACCGCTTTTTACGACGACATTAATTATTTTTCAATCCTAAGTAAAATGACGAAAAAAAGTATGTTTGGTTAAGCGTCAACTTCGGCCAAGAGATAGCAAATGTTTATTTTTTTTTTATTGCTCCATTCCGTTGCTGCGTAAAGGAAGGACAAAAACAAATGAACAAAAAATCACACTTTCACATTTATGATATTATATTAGTATGGAGAATGATAGATAAACTTTTGAAACCGGTCTACAATCGGCTTTTTGAGGGTGAAACTATACACTCCTGCTCTCTTTCTTGCTCTAGTAAATAACGTTTCTGAGTGACCAAAAAGGATAAAAGCACAGGAAAGTGCGATTCCGTGCTGCCAGATGTAGTTCAACCCTAAGCCTTAAAACGGTTTAACTCTATAGGTTGGGTAAAATCTCTAAAATTAGACGGTTTAAAACCCCTATACAGATAACCTTTTTGGTTGATCATGACATTAAAAAACAGTAAAAAATATTTCATTAACTAGGCATATTATATATTTTTAAGCATACAGGAACATTATTTCGATAATGATTACGTTCCACATAACATTGAACTGGCAAACTTGGTGATGGAAAAATATGCAAGCACTAGAATTAGCTACCTCGCAAAAAAAGAGTGATCCCAAAAAGTGTATTCGTCACATATATACCAAACTTATTCACTTTAAAAACCAGTTAAAATATAATATAGTACTTTTTCAATTTGTTATCATTTTGGTAATTTTGTATTATTATTTTGTACCTTATGTATTTTTTTAAATTTACTTTGAATGTAATATTACACATTAAACATTTGTTTATATTTATTTTATTTAATTTGCTAATATAACTTGCATAAAACTTCATCGACATATCCATATCGACAAGGTCCTCGCACTAGTTGTTTATGGCTTATGCACTGTAACGATGAGACATTTATGAGAGATTTTCAAGGTTGTATGCGTTTTGCTTAATCGTGTGCTCATATTATGCTGTGTGCGTGCGTAACGACGTGGCCCAATGTTTACGATTTGCTTAGTGTGCGTTACCTCGCCTCCCGCTAGAAGTGACAGACTTTTTTGTTTGGAACTTTATGCGCATGGCGTCTCCTGTTAATTGAATACTCTAAGGTGACAACGCATCTGCATCTTGAGTCTTTATTGAGGATAGATGTAGATGTCTATGGTTCACAGTAACTTACCATCAGGTGGACTCTGTGCTCGTTTGTCACCCTATCTTATAAAAAAAAGAAACATTTGCTCACGTGTATGCGTGTGTGAGTGTGTATTTCGTTGATTTCTTGTGTATTCTAAAGTTCGAAGACAGTAGCACGTGCTCTGACAATTTCAATGTTGGCTTAGCTTTCCATTACCTTCCATCGAGTTTGGTGTTGATACGTATTTTTACAGAAAGGTTATATTTTTATAAGCACACACACAAAGTTTCACTACGCGGAAACGCGTACTTTTTGAGAAAAAACATTATTTGTAAATTAATTATTTTTGCAATGTTTATGTTACATTCCTAGTTGACTTCCATCGAGGTGGGGGGTTGATACGTATTTTTACAGAAAAGTTACACTATTATAAGCACATACATAAAGTTTCAATATGCGGAAACGCGTACTTTTTGAGAAAAAACATTATTTGTAAATTAATTATTTTTGCAATGTTTATGTTACATTCCTAGCGTAAAACTGGCGCCATTTTGTAATGTCATTGTCGTCGTCAGTACGGAAGTCGTTTCTTTCCGAAAAAGATAGATTTTTAAATCGATTCGTATCATAAGCTGTCGTGATATCACAAAAAATGGATTAAATTTTTATAAGCACACACACAATTTTTAAATATGCGGAAACACGTAATTTTTGAGAAATAAATTAATAAAAATCACTTATTTCAATATTTTGTTGTTTTTTTTCATTGGCTTTACGGCTCTGGGTTCTAGCCCTTCTGAGCCTATTTTATTACGAATTTCCAGACATTCGTTGAATGGGGGGAGGGGGGGAGGAGGATTAGGGGACTAATTCAGAGGGATTTCTATGGAAAGCTAAGCTTTTTTGTCAAAGAACCAAATTTATTGACCCCGACTCCACGTGGTACGAGTCTGTCCTACCCCTAGAGTGGTTATATAGAACCGGAGGCGCGTAGGGGGAGCAGCCTCCGCCTGCTGTAACAAATCGTAGGCATCGGACGAGCCGGAGCGGCTGAGGCTGGTCGTCGAAGGCGACCAACAAGCCGAAGCTGCGGAGGCGAGGAGGGATGCCTGCGATTTGTTACGCAAAGGCGTAGAGGCTGCTCTTCCCGCAGCGCCGGAGACGTTGCAGTCTCAAAATAGATACAGAAATCCCTCTGAATTAGTCCTCCTACACCTCTTCTCCCCCCCCCCCCCCCTCAATGCGACGAATGTCAATGGAAATTCGTAATAAAGTAGGCTCAAAAGGGCTAGAACCCAGAGCCGTAAAGCCAATTTAAAAAAAAACAACAAAATATTGTTAAAATAAGTGATTTTTATTAATTGATTTCTCAAAAAGTACGGGTTTCCGCATATTGAAACTTTGTGTGTGTGCTTATAAAAATGTAACCTTTCTGTAAAAATACGTATCAACACCAAACTCGATGGAAGGTAATGGAAAGTCGTACCTCAATGTTTTCAACGTATGGAGTGTAGAGTAGAAGGAGAACCATCTTATAACGTGTGAAAGTTGAAAAAGTGTCCCACTATACACTGAAAATAGAGGTTCCAAAATCTATCACAATAGCGCTGGCATCTGAAAAACTACGATATGAAGATAGCTGTTGTAGACGGAGTGAAGTCAACTGAATTCAAATATTTAAAAAAAATCATGACTAGAGTAGTTAGTAAAATGCCAGTATACAAAACCTCAACTATTTACGTAGTACAAAACCAAGTGAATTGGTCGGTCCTTGTTTATTTTTCCATCTTATTCTAATTAATTTTGGCGCTATTTTTTAAATTTATCCTATGCTACTACAGCGCCACCCTTATTAGACGCGTTTTTAGGGACACTTTTCATATACAGAGATGGTCCTCCTTTTACTCTACACTCCAATTTCAACGGTAGTTTTTAACAAGGGTAGGTTGAAAGATTATGAAATTGTATCCTAAAGCATGAAACAATCATTATTTAACAATTTTTACCCATATTTAGGTTTTTAATGTTATTTTATAATTTTTGAAAATAAGGGTTAGTTTCACCCCTAAAAAACAAAAAGCGTACAACGGCACAATATAGAAAATGAACTAGAGGGTGAAATAAGCCTAATCCCAAATTTTTGTACAAATCGGTGCTGGACGAAAAAATTGCGAGGTTTTACCATTTTTTTAGCTTCATTTCCTGGACTAAATATAAGCTTTAAAGTTACAACCTATATGCGTCCCTCTTCTGGGAACAGCAGAGTGACTACCTTTTAATGGCTATAATTACTTGGTGTTGTTATTTGTAGATAATTTGTATGCTTAGAGTAATTACTTCTATGTTTGTATGTAATTGTTGTACAGTTACATACAAATTATGTTCAATAATTTACGTATTACATAAGAATCTAAAAGAATAATAAGTAGAAGAATACAAGAAATGCCCAAATTTTATTGATATGACAACGAGTTCGTATTAATTTGACATTTTACGTTTATACATAGATAAACATTTCTTAGTCATCCATAGATTTTTAAATTTATAGCATTGTATTTTGGTTCCATCGTTGTTTAGATCTTAAGCTTAACAATTTAGAACACAATTTATGTATATTCTAGTCTCGTGTATATTGTTTTTTATTTACCGTTATGATTTATATAAATAAATATAAATAATGTAGGTATTTCGATTTCATTAAGACCACTACTCGGAACTATTCGAAAGAGACGAAACGGGCCACTGAAAAACAGCGGCTGTGGTTCGCCACACCAAATGCCGAGTTCGACTCCTTTTGGTCACATTCGGAAACGTCTTCAAAGTTAAATGGCATAGGGAAGTGACAACCCCATCTGGCGTTGACGTAACAGTTAAATGATTAAACTGCTACGTCAGCGCCTTGCCAAGAGGTGTGAGCGCCGTGCCTCGACAGAATTGAGGGTGCAAAAGCCCATTTGTGCTTACGGCCGCACCATAAAACTCTACTCGGACTTAGCAAGCGGCACCCGCCGCTGATGGAGCACGTCACATGTGTTGTAGATTCAAGTAGGTTATTAGTCAGAGAAAAATACTGGCAGCTATTGCCTATGGTTATACAAAATATGTATATTACTTTTTATTCTGACTTTGATCTATGATGTTTTAAAATGAAAAAGTAACGAAAAGATGTTTTAAAAGATGTGAAGAAAATATTATAATGCATAACTGTTTTAACTTGTTGTCTTGATTATATTGATTAAAGTAATAAATATAGAAAAGTCTTTAATTGCAACAACCACATATGGCGACCGTGAGGCAAAGAATTTAACTTATTAAAAGTCCGGAATATCTGCTGTAGTTCGTGCTCAAATAAGTAAGTCTGATTAAGATTATAATAAAATAAATAGTTTGGAGGATTTGAGTACATATTTTAAATAAAAATGGAAACTGCAGCGGCGATTAAAGAGAACCGGAAGCGAGAGCAACTAAGAAGAATTTTCAACCGAACAGCGACGAAGCTGGAAGATGATACAAAAGTCAAAAATTTCTCGCAAGTGATGATCGACATTGAATTTCTTAAGAGTAAGGTTGAGCGATTAGAAGCTTTAGATAAAATAATACAAGACCGCATGTTAGAAAGCGACAGTTATGATGAAGAATCCTTCAGCATTGAAATTGATACAGCGGATACGTATAAATACAGATGGCACATATTTAACAATCAGATAAAGACAGGTATGTCGTCAAAAATTCCTCTTGATAAGATTGAAGATGTAAAGCCACTCAGGAATTACAATTTACCTAAGTATGAGCTAAAGAAATTTGATGATAACCTGAAGAACTGGTTAGCTTATTGGGGCCAATTTAAGAAAATTGACGAAGATCACTCATTGTCTGGAGAGGATAAGTATCAGTACCTCCTTCAATCATTGAAGGAAGATAGTAACGCTCGAGTATTGGTGGAAAGTTTCCCTCCGTCTGCTGAAAATTATACAAAGGCTATTGAACAACTCAAGGCAAGATTTGGACGGGAGGATCTTCTCATACAGGTTTATGTTAGGGAATTATTAAGTTTAGTTTTAAACAATAATAAAAAACAAGTATCTATTAGACTATTATATGACAAAATTTCAACATATTTGATGTCTTTAGAAACGTTAGGTTTATTGTTAAACAGAAATATGAAATAATTTTGTATCCCCTTGTAGAATCAGCAATTCCCGAAACAATTCTTATTGCTTGGAATAGATGTAACACTGATCCATCTCTTGGTAACCAATTGACAAGTTTATTAAATTTTCTTAAAAACGAAGTAGAAACAGAAGAGCGAATTAATTTAGCAAGGTCCGATTTTAATTGTATTGGTACTAATCACACTCACCACAGGGAACAAAAAAGCAGCTTACCAACAGCAGCATCGTTAGTAACAAATATAAAACCAAAGGAGTCAGGTAAAGTAGTCAATGTTATTTGCTGTTTTTGTGACAAAAGCAATCATAGTTCTTTTGAATGTAGTAGAGCTAATAAGATGTCCCTAGAGGATAAAAAGGAGGCAATAAAAAAGAAAGGCTGCTGCTACATATGTCTTAAAAAAGGTCACATGGCTAATAAATGTAAAAGTTTTGTTAGATGTTTATCATGTGAAAAAAGACACTATGTGATTTTATGTCCGGAAATTCATAAGAAAGAAAAGAGTGGAACATTGGAAAATGTTTCATTATGTGCCAGAACTAACATGACAACTTTGTTACAAACACTCATTGTCAATATCACCTATCAAAGAAAAATCAAGAAGGTGAGAGTTTTGTAAGACAGTGGTTCGCAAAGGTCGTATGTAAAAGCCAAAGTTGTTGAAGAATTAGGATTGCATGAGACTGGCACAGAAATGTATAATGTATCATTTGAGTAAGTATTCAGAAAAGTACAGGAAAACTGTTAACAAATTGAAAAAATCTTTTTATGTAGACAATTGTGTTGCAAGTTTTGATAATGTAGATGAAATGAATATATTTATATCTGAATCTAAGGAAATAATGGCAAAAGGTATGTTTGATCTGCGTGGATGGGTAACAGCACCTCACAGAATAGATAGCATTGTTGAAGTTCCTGTGCTTGGGATGACATGGAATACAATTCTAGATAATTTAAGATGTAATGTCAACATAAGTGAAGCAAGATCGGAGAAAATAACTAAAAGGTATGTGATTGCTGTGGCACAACATATATTTGATCCACTGGGACTTGTTTGCCCAGCAACTTTAATACCGAAACTTATTATGCAGAAAATTTGGGAACATAACATAGATTGGGATCATGAAATACCCGAAGAGTTAGCCCAAGAGTTCAACACCTGGTTAAGTAAAGCACATTTCATCAATCAATGTCTGTTCCCTAGACATATCTCAATCGCACCTTTAGAAAAATGTCAGACAAGTCTTCATATATTTTGTGATGCCAGCCTAACATCTTTTGCTGCATGTTTGTTTTTAAGAACAAAATTAAACGAACAGGTAAAAGTCCAATTAGTTTTAGCGAAAAATCGGGTAACCCCAGCTAAAAGAAAAATGTCTTTACCAAGACTAGAACTTATGGGGGCGCTCATTGCAACTCGACTATACAAAAAGGTTTTAGAGTCAAGATTGCTAACAAAATGTAAGGAATACAAGGTTTATTTTTGGACTGACTCTGCTGTGGTGCTATCATGGCTAAAAAGACAAGCACAGTGGAAACCATTTGTTTCCAATAGAGTGAAAGAAATATGCTCAACAACCAATCGTGACGATTGGTACCATCTACCTGGTGAGTACAATCCATCAGATCTTCCATCACGAGGTTGTGACGGAAAGAAGCTTATGGAAAGTAGATGGTGGGAAGGCCCGGCATGGTTGAAGCTTAATGAGAAGGATTGGCCAAAATCAAACATTATAAATGTCAATGAAGAGATTGTAGAAGCAGAAGTAACCAAAAACGCCAAGATTAATACAAATATCACAATAGAACCATTCAGTCAAAAATTGACATATTTTTCAAAATACAACCGCATAGTTAGACTTGTGGCATGGATATTACGTATGAATTGTAAAATAAAAATAAAGTTTGACATAAAGGAGTCAGACATAACAAATGATGAATATATCAATGCAGAAAAGACACTAATTAAATTATTACAGAAAGAGAATTTTACAGAAGGGTTTTCGTTGCATAATATAAATACAGAAATAGATGACGATGGGGTGATAAGAGTAAAAACACGTTTAGATTTGAGTAAAGAAGACAAGGATTTTGTAAGGCCAATACTTCTACCAGGAAAAAACGAAATCGTACAGCGGTTAGTGCGACAGAGACATGAAAAGTTAAATCATGGATGAACTCAGCTCTTACTATCCAACCTCAGAAACAATTTATGGATTTTAAACCTAAGACGTCTTGTTAAAAGCGTTGTGTCTAAATGTGTTATATGTAAGAGATACAAGACAAAACATTACGAGGTTCCTAAAGCACCATTGCCATCAAACAGAGTTGAGGCAAATGCAGCATTCCAGATAACTGGTATAGATTTAGCGGGGCCTCTACATCTCCGTGACCAAAGCAAATGTTGGATAGTATTATTTACTTGTGCTACATATAGAGCAGTTCACCTAGAGCTTGTGGAATCTTTATCCACAAATAGTTTCTTGATGGCCTTACGTCGTTTCATAGCTCGAAGGGGCCGCATAAACATTATATATACTGATTGTGGTACGAATTTTCAAGGTTCAGCCAATTTATTAAAAGAGGTTGATTGGGCAAAAGTCGAAGCAGCAACTAGCATAGTTCCACCAGCTATCAAGTGGCGTTTTGTACCTCCACGTGCGCCCTGGTGGGGAGGATGGTGGGAGCGCCTTATAAAGGTAGTAAAGGAAATGTTAAGAAGAATCTTGGGAAAACAATCTTTAACTTGGATTGAATTATCAACAATACTTTGTGACTGCGAAGCAATCATTAACAGCCGACCATTGACATACGTAGCAACAGCTGATGACTCTCTTAAACCACTTACTCCAATGATGTTTTTACATCCCTTAGATAATAGTGAGATGCCTGATTTAGATCTGATTGATGCAAAAAATATAAATATTCGTTTACAATATTTAAACAAATTACGTGCAGATTTCCGACAACGTTTTAGAAACGAATATATTGCTTTAATTTGTAGTAAAGATAGATGTAAACAAAATTTGCCGAAATTAAACGATACTGTTCTTATTGAAACTGACACTAGTCGGTTATATTGGCCATTAGGTATTATAAAGGAGTTAATTATAGGTGCTGATGGTAATTGTAGGGTTGCAAAAGTACAAACAGCTACCGGTGAATCGGTAAGAGCTGTACAAAGTCTTTACCCACTGGAATTAACAACAGTTACAAACGAATGGCACAGGGCCAGCCCATCTACTAATAGAAATAAGACAGAGACTAACCCTAACATTAAGGATTATAGTCCCCAGGCGACTTTGAATTCGGACATAATATCATCTGATTTACCTCAAACATCTTCTATTAGTACTAGACATAGTAGAGTAATTAATGTTCCAAGAAGATTCTTAGATTAAGGTGCGAAATGCATTTAGTCAATTAGTTAGGAATGTTTATTTAAAATAATGCTCTCTAATTAACATTAAAAATTAATTAAAATAGGGTTGAATTCATCTATATTTGTAATGAATGTGTGGATACACTTAAAATTAACTTAATTCGATTACATGTTATGTTTAAGTATTTTGAATTATATTATATCGTATCTACTATCATATTTTTCTGTGTGGGGAGGATGTTGTAGATTCAAGTAGGTTATTAGTCAGAGAAAAATACTGGCAGCTATTGCCTATGGTTATACAAAATATGTATATTACTTTTTATTCTGACTTTGATCTATGATGTTTTAAAATGAAAAAGTAACGAAAAGATGTTTTAAAAGATATGAAGAAAATATTATAATGCATAACTGTTTTAACTTGTTGTCTTGATTATATTGATTAAAGTAATAAATATAGAAAAGTCTTTAATTGCAACAATCACAACATGCGTTGGACGTAAATGATAAACGCAAATGCATTGCGTTTATCATTTACGTCCGTATTTATAGGCAAAAGCCCTAAAATACGAGCGTATTTTAGGGCAAAAGGGGAAGAAATGGAATGTTGGCGTATCGGGCTCGGATGCATCGTCTTTTCGCAAAGCTGGAGTTATCTATTCATGTAACGGAGCAAAACTTGGCAGACCGAGTTTTTTATATCCTGCACTCTAACATATTTGGTGACGCCGAACTCGAACGACTACGACGTGCTACAGCTGGTAATGCGGCGTCACTAATTGCAGAGCAACCTGCACAAGTGGATGCCGCCGTGGATATTCCAGTTGTGGTTCATTCAGACGAAGATGAAATAGTCTCCCACAAACTAGAGCAAATGAGAAGCATATTGGAAGAGGCTATTTTGGAAACGCGCAGTACGCCTCTTCAGCAGTACGCGACTTCCCCGCATACCCCTAAGCAAGCGGAATCGGACTGTCGTGAGGCCTCTCAGCCCAATGCTGGTGACCTATTTGGATGCCAGTCTGGAGCCCTAATCGGCAGACCGACAAGCTTCAACTCGGGTAATAATAGACCGAGAATTGTGCGCGCTGTCGGGATGGCGTTTGCTGGGATAAATATAAGTTTGTCCCAGCCGGATATTACGCAAAAACTGACGGAGCATACGGCCAAACACCGAATCAGGCCGAAAGTCCGGGGCTCAACGGGCTGCATCACTACTGCTTGAAAGGGTTCGCGGTGTGTCACGCTGTGCTCGCCCGACAGTTTCAATAGGCTCTCGAACAGAAGTCACTCCCGAGCCTCTTCACTACTGGGATCACTCATTTGGTTTCTAAAGACCGGGATACCACAGACCCGGGCAAATACCGCCCCATCACGTGTCTAACCACGATATAAAAGACATTAACATCCACTTTGAGCGCGAGAATCACTCGTCACCTGAACTCAAATCAGGTGATACCGCGCGTTCAAAATGGATGTCCGGGCGGTGGTTGTGGAACCAAGGAACCACTCCACATTGACGCGGTCATTGGCGAGTTGTCGGAACCTCTCCGCCGCCTGGATAGACTACAAAAAGGCATTCGACTCGGTGCCGCAAACATGGTTGAAGAGGGTTCTCGAGCTGTACAAGGTTGACTGTACAGTTAGAGCCTTCCTCGGGCAATATATGGGCCAGTGCTCTACGATCCTTTGTCATCTAAGCGAGCGAAGGAGAACCACATAAGAAGGGCTATCTTCCAGGGCGAATGTCTGAGTCTTATCTGGTTCTGCTTCTCTCTAGACCCACTCAGTACCTTACTGGAGGATTTCAGCTTCGAAAAGGATGCACAAAAGTGACCCACCTTTTCTATATGGATGATCTCAAGTTATAAGCCTCCAGTTGCTCACATCTTGTGGAATTGCTAAACATCACTTGTGATTTTAGCAATTCTATTAGAATGGAGCTGGGGATAGATAAGTGTGGTCCTGCATGTCAAAAAAGGTAGGGTTGCTAACTCTAGGTCATAGACTTATTTATGCCCATCAACATAAGGGCTGAAACATACCGATACGTTTTATGCACGCTTGACAAAAGTGCTCAGCAGTCTTTTGTCGGGCCTGAATAAACACGCATATAACGGTTGGGTCAAGCCTGTCCTCGTGTATACCTTCAGCATACTCAGGTGGACTCAGATTGAACTGAACGCTCTGGATAGAAAAATCCGCACTGTTATGACGTCCCACAGGAGGCATCACCCGAGATCGTTAGTAATGAGGCTGTACTTACCGCGAAAACATGGCGGGCGCGGCTTTTAGAGTGCTTTCACCATGCATAATCGCGAAGTGTGTAGCCTCCATAATTACTTTCTGGCGAGATCGGATGATCCATTCTACAGGGACGTCATTTCGTGTGATAAAGGGCTTACTCCTCTATCTTTAGCTAACGAGCAATGGCAAGACCCAGTAGTACAGTGCATTTCCGACCAGGAGACCGTATGGAAGGAGAAGGAGCACGGGAGATTCTACAAGGCTTTACATGAGCCTTTCGTAGATACTGTCGCCTCCCTACACTGGCTACATTTCGGTGACATTTTTTAGAAAACCGAGGGTTTTGTCTGTCCGATACAGGATTAGGTTATTAAGACCAACAATTATCGGAAATACATCCTAAAGGATGACGTCGTCGACATCTGTCGGGTCGAATTGTCGCCATTCTGTTGAGTCACTTAGGCATGTCATTTCCGGTTGTTCGGCGCTATCTAACTCTAGAGTATTTGCAGAGACACAACCTAGTAGCCAGGATTCTACACCAGGAGCTCGCTCTGAAATACGGATTCATGGATCGAAAACTGCCGAGACTGTGCGAGATACAGGAAGATGATGGTGGAGGCGCAGCAGTCGCATCATATGAGGGTTGCCAACTCTGGCAACGAGGACGCATGGGGTATGGCGTACAGGGTGGCCAGCGGGAGGGTACGACCGCCTGCAAACGTGATCAATGGGATCGCTTTTGCGGGTGGGCACCCGGACAATATCGAGGCAGCGATGGTCAACCTAATGACTGCGCTCTGTCCGGATGACAGACCCGATCACGACATGCCTTACCATCAGCAGGTTCGCCTACTGGCGGCTTTCATGCCGTCTGGTCGAGCTGCGTTTCCGCCTGCGGTTGGGGATCTGGAATGAATAGTCAAGGCCTTGCCTAACACAGCTCCGGGACTCGATGGAGTGAGTGCGCGAATTGTGAGGAATGTTTGGACGGCTGCACCGAGGGAATTTCACTCGGTGTACGCCAAGTGTGTGGTGGAGGGGGTCTTCCCCAAGGTATGGAAGGACGGAATATTGATTGTCATTCCAAAGGGTAATGACAAGCCGCTCACCGACGCCAAGGCATACCGTCCAATTACGCTCCTCCCTGTTTTGGGAAAATTGTTGGAACGCGTAATGCTGAAATGTGCTCCTGCGATTAGTCGTGGGATATCCGAATACCAGCATGGATTTTCTCCGGGGCGATCTACGGTAACAGCGCTGCGTGTCTTGCTCAGCACGGCTAGGTATTCTCGAGCATGCTACGTGCAGACAATCTTTCTGGACATCTCCGGCGCCTTTGACAATGCCTGGTGGCCGATGATGATGGTCAAAGCGAAACGAGGTGGTTGTCCACCAAACATTTACAAAATGCTGGTGGACTACTTTACCTCCAGACGTGTGGGCCTCTACATCGGGGACCGGGTAGAGTGGAAGACGTCGACTATGGGATGTCCTCAAGGCTCTGTGCTGGGCCCTACACTGTGGAACGTATTGATGGACGATCTACTCCGACTCCCTCTACCTGAGGGAGTAGCCATGACTGCCTATGCTGATGATGTTACAATCTTGATTGAATCTGATACCAGAGCGGGTATCGAATCCAGGGCCAGAGTTACTCTGGACCTTGTACGGGAGTAGGGGCTAAGGAAGCGACTGGAGTTTTCCTCATCAAAGTCGACCACCATGACTATTAGAGGGAAACTTCAGCGCCCCCCCGTTATCAGACTGGGTGGAGAGTCTGTAAAGACTGTAACTTATGCTAAGGTACTAGGTGTGGTATTGGACTCAGGACTATCGTTTGTGCAACATGCGTCCGATATTTCTGAAAGAGCGACCAAGGGATTCGGCAAGATGACTCGCGTATCGACATCATCATGGGGTGTCCGATACCCGAGCCTAAAAATAATATATAGAGGAGTGTTTGTATCCACGCTCACGTACGCGGCGGAGTGCTGGTACGAGCGTGCGAACATGTACACAGTTCGCAGCGTACTGCTGAGATCGCAGCGATCAGCCCTTATATTGCTGACTAAGGCGTATCGATCCACCAGTACGGCGGCCTTACCGGTGCTGGCTGGCGTTCTCCCTTCTGACCTGGAAGTCATCCGTGCTGGTAGGATGGGTATGGCACGTTTGACCGCGCACAAAGAGGAGTTGAGCAGACGGAAGCGCGAAATTTGGACTGAGGTGATCGGTGTTTGGCAGGATCGATGGACGAATGAATCGAAAGGACGCGAGCTCTATCGGTTCTTCCCGGAAGTGGCGTTGCGACTCAGGTATACCTGGGTCGCACCGGACTATCAAACCTCTCAGATTCTCACCGGGCATGGATGCTTTCGGAAGAGACTGAGTGAAATGCGACTGTGTGAAACAAGTATGTGTGAGTGTGGTGCGATAGAGGAGGACGTTCACCATGTTCTATGGGAATGTCCTCTGTATGACGACCTAAGAGCGACAATGATGGATGGATTAGTTCGTACGGTTAAAGGACCGATTTACTACTCGGATCTCGTCAGCGATGGGGTGAACTACGGGCTGTTGCGCGAATTTGCGCACAGGTGGCATGACGTTAGAATAAGGCAAGACAGACTGTTGGCAGAAAGGCCTGACGACGTAGGCGTAATAGTGCCGTCGGCCCCAGAAGGGGGAGAATGACAAACTGGGACAAGGAGTAGATTAAATAACTTGCAGAGAGTCAAGAAAGTGCATGCGGGAAAGAGCCCTGAGCAAGTACCGCGTGCATCTCTCGTGATTCGGCCCATATAACCGCAAGGTTGGTGGGGCCATGGGAGGTGTTGGATCGAAAACTGCCATATTATAAGTACTTGCCAGAAGCCATGCTCGAAAATGACCGCGCTAGGCTCTACCGGGTCCGGGCTATCATCACAGACAGGACTATTCTTGCGAATAAGCCTGATATTGTGCTGATGGACCAGGCACAGTCAAGGGTATTTTTGGTCGACATTACCATTCCTTATGATGAGAACCTCGTGAAATACGAAACAGATAAGCAGACAAAATATCTGGACCTGGCTAACGAGGTGATCGACATGTGGTGGTTTGCCGACCGAAATTTTTCCTGTGGTCGTTTCTGCGAACAGGCTAATCCTGGTCAGCCTCTCAGGTCATCTGAGGCGACTGGGACTCCGTGACGAACCGCTCCGGGCTTAAATGCAGAAGGCGGTGCTCCTCGATATCGCCCGCATCTTCCGCCGGTTTCTTTCGCTTTCCCCGTAACCCTGGGCCGTTTGGTCTCCTGTTAAATGTTAAGCAATGAAACCTCTTTGATTGTTGACAGCTTA
Organism: Parnassius glacialis; assembly: GCA_033319125.1. Lineage (NCBI taxonomy): Eukaryota > Metazoa > Arthropoda > Insecta > Lepidoptera > Papilionidae > Parnassius > Parnassius glacialis. Next base: position 39,419,768 of record JAVANC010000018.1, read on the forward strand.
TTTTTCTTTTATTAGTGAGACTTTTTGTTTTATAATAACTTTACCTCCACACTAGGAATTTCTCCTAAGTATATCGTGAGGGCAGTTAACATACCTAAGGACATAAATTTCACAAGGACAAACATCCAGACCTGGAACAATTTGAACAATTGTACGCCATACAAATTCCATACATGTTCCGTGCAGGCTTCAAACCCGCGGCCCTCAGCGCTGCAACTCAGATCTAAGCCACGACGCCTTCAAATATATATTTTATAGTGATGAATATTGCTGGGTTGCGCTTTCATTCGTTTGCAAACGCGAGCGGTAGCGCGAAAAAGTGATATGTCCTACCGTTGGGAGGACCCGGAACGCATCCATGTTACATATTTATTTATCTATGAACGCATCTGATGGGATATGAGCGCGCTGATTTATAATATTTTTAACGCTTAACGCTTTGTTTGGCATATGTTTTGTTCCTGATTCTTGGCGGACGCAAGTAATTATTTCTATCTTGAAACCTGACAAAAACCCTACAGATGACTCTTCCTATCGACCGATTGCTCTATCCTCAACTCTAATTAAAACCTTTGAACACATGATCAAAAATCGTCTTGAATGGTATGTAGAAAGTCATGGATTGTTGTCAAATACTCAATACGGATTCAGAAAAGGCAAAAGCACATAAGACAGCATTTCAATCTTCACCACAGATATTAGACTAGCATTTTCAAGAAATGAATCGGTCCTTGCTGCTTTCCTTGACATTTCTTCTGCTTACGATAATATCAGACTTAACATCATTAGAGAAAAGATGTTTAAGCTTAATATATCCAAAAAACTTACAAATTTAATTATCAATTTATTTCTAGATCGGTATATACATATTAAAATTGATTTTGATTTCAAATATACTAAGCAAGGTTTTCAAAGGCCTTCCGCAAGGTTCCGTTTCAAGTCCTTTATTATACAGTATTTATACGTCAGATTTAGACCAGTCCATTTGAAATTGTAGAATTTTGCAGTATGCTGATGGTATCTTAGTCTATGTAAATGATAAATGTATCATTTACATAAACTAACTGAATCCTGTGCTAATGCGATAGAACAAGATCTCCTCTCTATGGCCACGTGGCTAGATGATCATGGACTAGAACTTTCCCCAAATAAAAGTAATACAGTAATTTTTTACCGCGAAAGAGTTTTACCTGAAATACAGGTTCGCCTTTTTAATTATACGCTCGAAAATATTCATCAAGAATCTTGATGAATATTTTCAAGATAAATTCCTTGGTATAATTCTTGACATAAATTATCCGGTGTGCCTCATATGATATGAGGCACACCGGATTTATACCCAAAAAAATGCGAAAAAAAATATAAACATTCTAAGAGCTTTGTGCGGGGTATGGTGGGGCGCCCTACCATATTCTTTAAAATTAATTTATAATGCAATTATAAAAGGTCGATTAGATTATGCCTCATTTCTTCTTGAACCTGCTAATAAAAAGGATTGAAAATTTTAGATATCCTTCAACACAAGTCTAAGATTATAGGCGCTATGAATTCATCGCCTATCAATGCCTTGCAGATTGAATGCAGTGATCCTCCACTTTTTATTAGACAAAATAAATCAAAATAAAATTTATCAGATGCTTTTTTTCGGGTTCTTCAATTTTACAATCATCCACTAATCCCTAAAATTCGTTTACTTTCTTTTACTACATTTTAATTAATTTAGGAAAATACTGGCGTAATAAAGAAACACCTAACCTAGTAAAAAGCTATGAACAATATAATTCCCCTGCGGCCTCTTTTCCCAAAAGAGGGTCGCTTCCGATTCGGCAGAGGCCTCAAAGGTCACTGCCCATCCCTCAAAATGGAGTTTAGCGGGTATCACTTAGGCTCCCGGTTAGTTAGACAAAGTGAGTCCCGCATAACCACGACAGACCGGCTGTCGTGGTATGCATAAAGCATTCTCCACTTCCTCGCGTATCGGGGTAGCCCTTTCCAATTGCTTCTGGGCGCAAAAAAAAACAATATAATTCCTTACTGGATCCTATTCATAGGTCGATGACTCTGCCTCTTTTTTCCAATTCGTTTGATGTTGCACTTTTCAAACCCAATGCTATATTAGATATAGGATATTCCTTACTGGATATCCTATTCATAGTTCGATGACTCTGCCTCTTTTTTCCAATTCGTTTGATGTTGCACTTTTCAAACCCAATGCTATATTAGATATAGGATATTCCTTACTGGATATCCTATTCATAGTTCGATGACTCTGCCTCTTTTTTCCAATTCGTTTGATGTTGCACTTTTCAAACCCGATGCTATATTAGATATAGGATATTCCTTACTGGATATCCTATTCATAGTTCGATGACTCTGCCTCTTTTTTCCAATTCGTTTGATGTTGCACTTTTCAAACCCGATGCTATATTAGATATAGGATATTCCTTACTGGATATCCTATTCATAGTTCGATGACTCTGCCTCTTTTTTCCAATTCGTTTGATGTTGCACTTTTCAAACCCGATGCTATATTAGATATAGGATATTCCTTACTGGATATCCTATTCATAGTTCGATGACTCTGCCTCTTTTTTCCAATTCGTTTGATGTTGCACTTTTCAAACCCGATGCTATATTAGATATAGGATATTCCTTACTGGATATCCTATTCATAGTTCGATGACTCTGCCTCTTTTTTCCAATTCGTTTGATGTTGCGCTTTTCAAACCCAATGCTATATTAGATATAGGATTAAATAAATTTTCTATTGAACCAAAAAAAAATTGTATTTGCGTTGGATAAGAATTTTCCAGGTTATCATTATATTTTTACAGACGCTTCTAAAATTAACTCTAAAGGTTGCAATGGCTACGCAATATTCCATCAAAATTGGAGAATAGTTCAAAAAATGAAAAGTCCTCCCGAATCTTCAATTTTTACAGGAGAAATGTTAGCCATTTTACAAGCAATACGTTTTGTACGTGGTAGAGCCATGCTACAGCTATATTTGTAGTATAGTTGTATCACGAATCGGTCGGCTCCACCGGGGAAGGACCACGCTCTCATAGAAAACCAGCGTAAAATATCAGCTTAATGCTGCTGTGATTCGTATGGTGAGTGTAGAGAACCGGAGACCCTTTTTACTGGAAAAGGGGCATTTTATCTTAGTCCTCACGGGTGACAACACATCTGCATTTTGATTCTTTATTGAGGATAAATGTAGATGTCTATGGGTCACAGCAACCACTTACCATCAGGTGGACTGTGTGCTAGTTTGTCACCCTATCCTATTAAAAAAAACTTGTAAATACTTTGCTCAATAAGGGACGGACTTTATTCATAAAGTGCAAGCAATTTAATTATTTCAATAGTCTATCATATTGGGCATTATGATTTCTTATATTTACGCGACCACTACACATGGAATAAAACTATTTTTTACGGATTTTATCGCATTTAATTAACTTATTTTATATTCCCGACGTTTCGGTTGATTTCCAGCAACCGTGGTCACGTGGGACTGCGGTGATTCAAAATCAACTTCAACTTGCGATAAAATCCGTAAAAATAGTTTTATTCAATATTGGGCATTTTCAAACTGTCTGGACCATATGAATAATGCCCATTAATCACTTGGTCCATAACAATGACGACCTAATGAAACACGCAGACAGTCTATGGATGTAGGTGGCTCAGGACCATACTTTGTGTGTCTTATGTTCTGTAGTGGAGTGTTGATAGGCTTGTAATTTAAAAGGACATTGCTCTGCTCCCATACATTGTTCGCCCTGGAACCAAGAGCATCGGAAAATTATGTGTTTTATTGTTGATCATTAGTAAATTCATATATGATCTTATTTTTATAGCGGACTAGCTGCATTAAAGATATATTTCAAAAAAAGTATCAGATTTTGAGGTTATAATCGAACCACGAATATTACGGTTTTTCATAGATCTGAGTGATTTTTAACAAACTGAAAAAAGATTAGAACATTTAGCTATTTTTAGTACCTATCTAGACAATTAGGTATGCAGTTTTTGTTCTAAAGCCTAAGTGTATGTAAGTGCAACGTATAAATGCATAGAATCTAGTTAACAAACCTGCTTTCTTAGAATTGGTCTCGAAATGAGAGATAATGTTTGTGTATTAATGTAAAATTAAAAATGTATGTATATAATGGCTGTTTAGCATTTAGATGTTGTCATTAGCATATACGGTACGGTAAGATACCTAGTACCAAAATGTATAGGATTTAGGCTGGTTCCAGTCACGCCGCTAGACATGCCGCCGAACAGCGTGAATATTATCGACTACTATATAGTGCATTTGCAAGCGTGTGCGTCTGGACGGCGCTGTTCAAACGCGTGACTATGAAACTAGCCTTACCGACTTAGCACCTAACTGGTAGTATAAGTTGTTTTTACAACTACATTAATTTATTATGTTTGAATTAGAAATAAAACACAGATTAATTGCATGTATATTGTTCATCTTCTTAATTGGAAATTAGAATATTGTCTAAAAACTGTGCAGGGATGTCAATATTATTTTGATGTCTCGTAAAGCTCAAGTACCAAATGATGGTCATAACATGAGCGCAGGAACCGATGGTTCTGCGTACAACGATGCAATTACACCAATATTGCACGATTGCTTCTCTGTTCATCTTTTAACAACATTGAGCCACCAGCAGAGCCGCAATTTACACAAAGTACACTTTCCATTGCGTGTGCGTAAGTCCGTTTATGAATGCTAGTTTATCGTTTGAGTAGTACACAGTTCCGAAAATCACAGCAAGGTAAGTCGTGCTTGAAAGCAATCAGCCCGTTATAATAGCCAAGTCGTAATGTTCAATATACTCGTATAGTCCTGAAAGTCACCAAAACACCGATACAATTACAAAGAGAAAACGATGCCAACCAATGTAATTTTGACAGAGTGAAATATGACAGTATAAAGTAGGCATGTCGATTTGAAATCGTTTAATCGATTTTTTATAATAAAATAATCGATTTTCCAGATCGATATAGATCTGAAGAATCCTTATCCGATGTCCTAATATCGACTTAGAACACTCCATCGATTCAATGAATCGATCCAAAAACCTCTCGATATCGGATTCAAGAATATTTCAAACGATTCAAGGAATACTTTTGCATAGTTGGAACATCTGTTCCTTGTTACAGACAGAAAAACTGTTCTGTTCTGGGTTCAATCCCAGGGTTCGACAATTTATTATTGGGTTTTTATAACTTGATGTTCCTAGTAGTAGCACGGAGTCTGGATTTGTCTCCGGTGTTTGGCAATACGCGCACCCTCTATTACATGGGACGTATAACATAACAGTACTACACACCTCTACCTACTCCTTCTGAGAAATACAAGCGTGATGTTATGTTTATTAATTTAATGATGTTTCTATACAATTATTTGTATTTACGGTAAATTATCGTCAACAATGTTCTCTGTTCATATTAGGCATGTTTGAAAATGTCGCGATTGATCAAAAATAGATCTCTTAATGCTTAATCTAATCGAGATTCGGTTCTAGTATGTTCGATTCGAATCGATTTAGAGATCGTATTTTTTTCATGAGATACTGACAAGTGACCATTTGGTGACATCAAAAATAGGAGTGCCAAATACGATACGAATTGTGATTATTTCCTAAGATTTATTATAGCCATATGTTACAAACACACATCATATCATACATCATATTTTTGTCATACGATAATATTAATAACATAACAAGTATGACAATATTCTACTTTACTTATAATAACACGTACGTCTGTACTTCTTCTACACTTGTAACAATATTAATAATAACGTCTGTATCTAGTCTACAATATTGCTCTTTTTAAAGAACACATTTATAATTAATGCAGTAATGATGTGTTTTTTTTAAATATAAATTCTTGTAAACTCGTAAGTTATCGTTTAGTAAGACGTAAAATACAATCCTTTCTAAATGGTTTTAAAAAATCCTGAATAATTATTTTTACGAATATTTTTCTTAAGCATTATTCTAACTACCTATTCAAAATCGAGTATGACCTCATTCATTAGGTATAGTAGATTTTTTAAATTACACTTTTAGGGAATAATATAAAAGAATATAAAGAAATGGTAATTTTATATTTTTATTGTAGCTTATTTTTGAAACTTTATTCGAAATAAATTCAAAACGTATTTCATTAAATTCAAAAATCGATTACAATCCATTGGGCATCCCTAATCATTTTTCAACACCACATGATGTTTGGCGAAGATGGCGGCGATTATGTTATTAGTCGAGTAGAATACTTTTTAATGTTCATTTTTGCATGCAGCTAGTCCGTGTTATAAAAGTATTTGCAACTAACATAATAAAATAGAAAATTAATTATCGTGTATGTCCGATGCTTTTATTACACAGGGCGATTTTGGACATTGTCCTTTAAAAATTTAAGTTTTAGTGTATAATTTACTACGATAAAAAGTCCCCCTAGGTTTTTTGCTGGTTCTTCCCAGGACAAAGGTTTTTATTTCGAACCAGTGGTAAAACTAAAAAATTTGTAATCTATATCGAATAAAAGAATTATTCAATTATATTTTAGTAGTAGTATATGTGTTGTGCATCAGTCATTCTTAGCATTTTCCTTTTTTAGTATGTTCTAAACTCAGATCAGTTATTTTAGTTAAAGTTGATTAGTGTGTATTGTATAAATATATCCAAACTACAAAGAAATATAACCAAACATTATTTCTTTTATCTTTTCATTCAATTACATTATTTACAATTCGCTTATAAGAAAAAGGTCTAATCTTCTAAATCCAAGTTTTGGAGCTCTTCATCCAAGTCCTCGTCAAGGAAAAGGTTTTCATTAATTGGCACTGCCGTTGCAGTATCTTCTGTGGAATCCGCTTCAGCAGCATCATCTTTGGAGTCCTCCTCTCCATTCTGCAATCCCTTACTAAGCTGCTGCAATCTGTCTTCTGTGGCTTTTGTTCCTGAATCATCCGCCTGCAAATATATTAGTTTAATAAAAATGGATGTTAAGATGATTTGTTCTGTTCACACGTTTCCATTTGGCGACTTGAAGATCGAGTTTGGAATAAATAATATTATTCTCGTGATATGCAAGACCAAAAATTTACATACGTACTGAATACACGCACGTACGTACACTCACTACATACAGAGTCTGTTTCACACATGCACTTAAAAATATGATAAAAGAAATCGTTAACATGGGAGATATTTAATTAATCATTATTATTATTATAATATTATTTCTCTATTTGTTAACTAAATCAGGTGACTAATGTATTTCAAATAGGTTAAAGAAAATTTGACATTGTTTAAAAATATTTGCATGCTATGTAAAATAAGCAAAATATGAGCACTCGATTTTTACATGTGAACAACACCTATATCATGTTCTACGTAAATAAAGATTATTATTATTATCAAGTTGACTGTCGGTATATCGAAGGGTTGAAGTGCTTGTACAGTAGGGCTACGATGGCTATCCGAGTACAGAACCAGAGTACGGAATCTATCCAATTGCAGAGAGGTGTAAGACAGGGTGACGTCATATCCCCGAAACTCTTCACCGCTGCATTGGAAGACGTTTTCAAGCTTCTGGACTGGAAAGGATACGGTATCAACATCAATGGCGAGTACATCACTCACCTTCGATTTGCCGACGATATAGTCCTTATGGCAGAATCGCTGGAGGACCTAAGCACTATGCTCAATGACCTCAATAGTGTTTCCCAACGGATAGGTCTTAAGATGAACATGGACAAAACAAAGATCATATTTAATGTCCATGTCACACCTATGCCGGTAGTTGTTGGGAACACTAAGCTCGAAGTTGTTGACGAGTATGTTTACCTGGGACAAATAGTCCGACTAGGTAAGTCCAACTTCGACCGAGAGGTCAATCGACGGATTCAACTCGGTTGGGCAGCGCTCGGGAAATTACGGCACATCTTCTCGTCAGGTATACCTCAAAACTTGAAAACGAGACTGTACACCCAGTGCGTGTTGCCAGTGATGACATACGGATCTGAGACGTGGTCCTTCACTGCTGGCCGGATGAGGAAGCTCAAGGTCGCTCAGCGAGTTATGGAGAGGGCTATGCTCGGAGTTTCTCTGCGTGATAAACTCAGAAATGAGGATATTCGCAGTAGAACCAGAGTGACCGACATAGCCCAACGGATTAGTAAGCTGAAGTGGCAATGGACTGGCCATATAGTTCGAAGAACCGACAACCGATGGGCCGAGCCTAAAAATAATATATAGAGGAGTGTTTGTATCCACGCTCACGTACGCGGCGGAGTGCTGGTACGAGCGTGCGAACATGTACACAGTTCGCAGCGTACTGCTGAGATCGCAGCGATCAGCCCTTATATTGCTGACTAAGGCGTATCGATCCACCAGTACGGCGGCCTTACCGGTGCTGGCTGGCGTTCTCCCTTCTGACCTGGAAGTCATCCGTGCTGGTAGGATGGGTATGGCACGTTTGACCGCGCACAAAGAGGAGTTGAGCAGACGGAAGCGCGAAATTTGGACTGAGGTGATCGGTGTTTGGCAGGATCGATGGACGAATGAATCGAAAGGACGCGAGCTCTATCGGTTCTTCCCGGAAGTGGCGTTGCGACTCAGGTATACCTGGGTCGCACCGGACTATCAAACCTCTCAGATTCTCACCGGGCATGGATGCTTTCGGAAGAGACTGAGTGAAATGCGACTGTGTGAAACAAGTATGTGTGAGTGTGGTGCGATAGAAGAGGACGTTCACCATGTTCTATGGGAATGTCCTCTGTATGACGACCTAAGAGCGACAATGATGGATGGATTAGTTCGTACGGTTAAAGGACCGATTTACTACTCGGATCTCGTCAGCGATGGGGTGAACTACGGGCTGTTGCGCGAATTTGCGCACAGGTGGCATGACGTTAGAATAAGGCAAGACAGACTGTTGGCAGAAAGGCCTGACGACGTAGGCGTAATAGTGCCGTCGGCCCCAGAAGGGGGAGAATGACAAACTGGGACAAGGAGTAGATTAAATAACTTGCAGAGAGTCAAGAAAGTGCATGCGGGAAAGAGCCCTGAGCAAGTACCGCGTGCATCTCTCGTGATTCGGCCCATATAACCGCAAGGTTGGTGGGGCCATGGGAGGTGTTGGATCGAAAACTGCCATATTATAAGTACTTGCCAGAAGCCATGCTCGAAAATGACCGCGCTAGGCTCTACCGGGTCCGGGCTATCATCACAGACAGGACTATTCTTGCGAATAAGCCTGATATTGTGCTGATGGACCAGGCACAGTCAAGGGTATTTTTGGTCGACATTACCATTCCTTATGATGAGAACCTCGTGAAATACGAAACAGATAAGCAGACAAAATATCTGGACCTGGCTAACGAGGTGATCGACATGTGGTGGTTTGCCGACCGAAATTTTTCCTGTGGTCGTTTCTGCGAACAGGCTAATCCTGGTCAGCCTCTCAGGTCATCTGAGGCGACTGGGACTCCGTGACGAACCGCTCCGGGCTTAAATGCAGAAGGCGGTGCTCCTCGATATCGCCCGCATCTTCCGCCGGTTTCTTTCGCTTTCCCCGTAACCCTGGGCCGTTTGGTCTCCTGTTAAATGTTAAGCAATGAAACCTCTTTGATTGTTGACAGCTTATTTTTCTTTTATTAGTGAGACTTTTTGTTTTATAATAACTTTACCTCCACACTAGGAATTTCTCCTAAGTATATCGTGAGGGCAGTTAACATACCTAAGGACATAAATTTCACAAGGACAAACATCCAGACCTGGAACAATTTGAACAATTGTACGCCATACAAATTCCATACATGTTCCGTGCAGGCTTCAAACCCGCGGCCCTCAGCGCTGCAACTCAGATCTAAGCCACGACGCCTTCAAATATATATTTTATAGTGATGAATATTGCTGGGTTGCGCTTTCATTCGTTTGCAAACGCGAGCGGTAGCGCGAAAAAGTGATATGTCCTACCGTTGGGAGGACCCGGAACGCATCCATGTTACATATTTATTTATCTATGAACGCATCTGATGGGATATGAGCGCGCTGATTTATAATATTTTTAACGCTTAACGCTTTGTTTGGCATATGTTTTGTTCCTGATTCTTGGCGGACGCAAGTAATTATTTCTATCTTGAAACCTGACAAAAACCCTACAGATGACTCTTCCTATCGACCGATTGCTCTATCCTCAACTCTAATTAAAACCTTTGAACACATGATCAAAAATCGTCTTGAATGGTATGTAGAAAGTCATGGATTGTTGTCAAATACTCAATACGGATTCAGAAAAGGCAAAAGCACATAAGACAGCATTTCAATCTTCACCACAGATATTAGACTAGCATTTTCAAGAAATGAATCGGTCCTTGCTGCTTTCCTTGACATTTCTTCTGCTTACGATAATATCAGACTTAACATCATTAGAGAAAAGATGTTTAAGCTTAATATATCCAAAAAACTTACAAATTTAATTATCAATTTATTTCTAGATCGGTATATACATATTAAAATTGATTTTGATTTCAAATATACTAAGCAAGGTTTTCAAAGGCCTTCCGCAAGGTTCCGTTTCAAGTCCTTTATTATACAGTATTTATACGTCAGATTTAGACCAGTCCATTTGAAATTGTAGAATTTTGCAGTATGCTGATGGTATCTTAGTCTATGTAAATGATAAATGTATCATTTACATAAACTAACTGAATCCTGTGCTAATGCGATAGAACAAGATCTCCTCTCTATGGCCACGTGGCTAGATGATCATGGACTAGAACTTTCCCCAAATAAAAGTAATACAGTAATTTTTTACCGCGAAAGAGTTTTACCTGAAATACAGGTTCGCCTTTTTAATTATACGCTCGAAAATATTCATCAAGAATCTTGATGAATATTTTCAAGATAAATTCCTTGGTATAATTCTTGACATAAATTATCCGGTGTGCCTCATATGATATGAGGCACACCGGATTTATACCCAAAAAAATGCGAAAAAAAATATAAACATTCTAAGAGCTTTGTGCGGGGTATGGTGGGGCGCCCTACCATATTCTTTAAAATTAATTTATAGTGCAATTATAAAAGGTCGATTAGATTATGCCTCATTTCTTCTTGAACCTGCTAATAAAAAGGATTGAAAATTTTAGATATCCTTCAACACAAGTCTAAGATTATAGGCGCTATGAATTCATCGCCTATCAATGCCTTGCAGATTGAATGCAGTGATCCTCCACTTTTTATTAGACAAAATAAATCAAAATAAAATTTATCAGATGCTTTTTTCGGGTTCTTCAATTTTACAATCATCCACTAATCCCTAAAATTCGTTTACTTTCTTTTACTACATTTTAATTAATTTAGGAAAATACTGGCGTAATAAAGAAACACCTAACCTAGTAAAAAGCTATGAACAATATAATTCCCCTGCGGCCTCTTTTCCCAAAAGAGGGTCGCTTCCGATTCGGCAGAGGCCTCAAAGGTCACTGCCCATCCCTCAAAATGGAGTTTAGCGGGTATCACTTAGGCTCCCGGTTAGTTAGACAAAGTGAGTCCCGCATAACCACGACAGACCGGCTGTCGTGGTATGCATAAAGCATTCTCCACTTCCTCGCGTATCGGGGTAGCCCTTTCCAATTGCTTCTGGGCGCAAAAAAAAACAATATAATTCCTTACTGGATCCTATTCATAGGTCGATGACTCTGCCTCTTTTTTCCAATTCGTTTGATGTTGCACTTTTCAAACCCAATGCTATATTAGATATAGGATATTCCTTACTGGATATCCTATTCATAGTTCGATGACTCTGCCTCTTTTTTCCAATTCGTTTGATGTTGCACTTTTCAAACCCGATGCTATATTAGATATAGGATATTCCTTACTGGATATCCTATTCATAGTTCGATGACTCTGCCTCTTTTTTCCAATTCGTTTGATGTTGCACTTTTCAAACCCGATGCTATATTAGATATAGGATATTCCTTACTGGATATCCTATTCATAGTTCGATGACTCTGCCTCTTTTTTCCAATTCGTTTGATGTTGCACTTTTCAAACCCGATGCTATATTAGATATAGGATATTCCTTACTGGATATCCTATTCATAGTTCGATGACTCTGCCTCTTTTTTCCAATTCGTTTGATGTTGCACTTTTCAAACCCGATGCTATATTAGATATAGGATATTCCTTACTGGATATCCTATTCATAGTTCGATGACTCTGCCTCTTTTTTCCAATTCGTTTGATGTTGCGCTTTTCAAACCCAATGCTATATTAGATATAGGATTAAATAAATTTTCTATTGAACCAAAAAAAAATTGTATTTGAGTTGGATAAGAATTTTCCAGGTTATCATTATATTTTTACAGACGCTTCTAAAATTAACTCTAAAGGTTGCAATGGCTACGCAATATTCCATCAAAATTGGAGAATAGTTCAAAAAATGAAAAGTCCTCCCGAATCTTCAATTTTTACAGGAGAAATGTTAGCCATTTTACAAGCAATACGTTTTGTACGTGGTAGAGCCATGCTACAGCTATATTTGTAGTATAGTTGTATCACGAATCGGTCGGCTCCACCGGGGAAGGACCACGCTCTCATAGAAAACCAGCGTAAAATATCAGCTTAATGCTGCTGTGATTCGTATGGTGAGTGTAGAGAACCGGAGACCCTTTTTACTGGAAAAGGGGCATTTTATCTTAGTCCTCACGGGTGACAACACATCTGCATTTTGATTCTTTATTGAGGATAAATGTAGATGTCTATGGGTCACAGCAACCACTTACCATCAGGTGGACTGTGTGCTAGTTTGTCACCCTATCCTATTAAAAAAAACTTGTAAATACTTTGCTCAATAAGGGACGGACTTTATTCATAAAGTGCAAGCAATTTAATTATTTCAATAGTCTATCATATTGGGCATTATGATTTCTTATATTTACGCGACCACTACACATGGAATAAAACTATTTTTTACGGATTTTATCGCATTTAATTAACTTATTTTATATTCCCGACGTTTCGGTTGATTTCCAGCAACCGTGGTCACGTGGGACTGCGGTGATTCAAAATCAACTTCAACTTGCGATAAAATCCGTAAAAATAGTTTTATTCAATATTGGGCATTTTCAAACTGTCTGGACCATATGAATAATGCCCATTAATCACTTGGTCCATAACAATGACGACCTAATGAAACACGCAGACAGTCTATGGATGTAGGTGGCTCAGGACCATACTTTGTGTGTCTTATGTTCTGTAGTGGAGTGTTGATAGGCTTGTAATTTAAAATTTTAAAAATTTAAGTTTTAGTGTATAATTTACTACGATAAAAAGTCCCCCTAGGTTTTTTGCTGGTTCTTCCCAGGACAAAGGTTTTTATTTCGAACCAGTGGTAAAACTAAAAAATTTGTAATCTATATCGAATAAAAGAATTATTCAATTATATTTTAGTAGTAGTATATGTGTTGTGCATCAGTCATTCTTAGCATTTTCCTTTTTTAGTATGTTCTAAACTCAGATCAGTTATTTTAGTTAAAGTTGATTAGTGTGTATTGTATAAATATATCCAAACTACAAAGAAATATAACCAAACATTATTTCTTTTATCTTTTCATTCAATTACATTATTTACAATTCGCTTATAAGAAAAAGGTCTAATCTTCTAAATCCAAGTTTTGGAGCTCTTCATCCAAGTCCTCGTCAAGGAAAAGGTTTTCATTAATTGGCACTGCCGTTGCAGTATCTTCTGTGGAATCCGCTTCAGCAGCATCATCTTTGGAGTCCTCCTCTCCATTCTGCAATCCCTTACTAAGCTGCTGCAATCTGTCTTCTGTGGCTTTTGTTCCTGAATCATCCGCCTGCAAATATATTAGTTTAATAAAAATGGATGTTAAGATGATTTGTTCTGTTCACACGTTTCCATTTGGCGACTTGAAGATCGAGTTTGGAATAAATAATATTATTCTCGTGATATGCAAGACCAAAAATTTACATACGTACTGAATACACGCACGTACGTACACTCACTACATACAGAGTCTGTTTCACACATGCACTTAAAAATATGATAAAAGAAATCGTTAACATGGGAGATATTTAATTAATCATTATTATTATTATAATATTATTTCTCTATTTGTTAACTAAATCAGGTGACTAATGTATTTCAAATAGGTTAAAGAAAATTTGACATTGTTTAAAAATATTTGCATGCTATGTAAAATAAGCAAAATATGAGCACTCGATTTTTACATGTGAACAACACCTATATCATGTTCTACGTAAATAAAGATTATTATTATTATCAAGTTGACTGTCGGTATATCGAAGGGTTGAAGTGCTTGTACAGTAGGGCTACGATGGCTATCCGAGTACAGAACCAGAGTACGGAATCTATCCAATTGCAGAGAGGTGTAAGACAGGGTGACGTCATATCCCCGAAACTCTTCACCGCTGCATTGGAAGACGTTTTCAAGCTTCTGGACTGGAAAGGATACGGTATCAACATCAATGGCGAGTACATCACTCACCTTCGATTTGCCGACGATATAGTCCTTATGGCAGAATCGCTGGAGGACCTAAGCACTATGCTCAATGACCTCAATAGTGTTTCCCAACGGATAGGTCTTAAGATGAACATGGACAAAACAAAGATCATATTTAATGTCCATGTCACACCTATGCCGGTAGTTGTTGGGAACACTAAGCTCGAAGTTGTTGACGAGTATGTTTACCTGGGACAAATAGTCCGACTAGGTAAGTCCAACTTCGACCGAGAGGTCAATCGACGGATTCAACTCGGTTGGGCAGCGCTCGGGAAATTACGGCACATCTTCTCGTCAGGTATACCTCAAAACTTGAAAACGAGACTGTACACCCAGTGCGTGTTGCCAGTGATGACATACGGATCTGAGACGTGGTCCTTCACTGCTGGCCGGATGAGGAAGCTCAAGGTCGCTCAGCGAGTTATGGAGAGGGCTATGCTCGGAGTTTCTCTGCGTGATAAACTCAGAAATGAGGATATTCGCAGTAGAACCAGAGTGACCGACATAGCCCAACGGATTAGTAAGCTGAAGTGGCAATGGACTGGCCATATAGTTCGAAGAACCGACAACCGATGGGGAAGAAAGGTTCTCGAGTGGCAGCCTCGTACAGGCAGGCGAAGTGTAGGGCGTCCCTCCACTAGATGAAGTGATGACCTGGTAAGATATGCAGGAAGTCAATGGATGCAGGTGGCTCAGGACCGTGCTTGGTGGCATTCTTTGGGGGAGGCCTATGTTCAGCAGTGGACTTATGAAGGGCTGTAATGATGATGATGATGATTATTATCATCTTTACTGATTTAATTGCGTTTATTGAATAAAAGTAATTTTACGGCATTTATCGAGAGTTCGCTCATGATGTGAACTAAGGGGTGGTAGATTTTACGCCGCCACCATACGGCGAGGAGCCGAGTCTATCTATCTTATCTATCTATCCTATCGGCTTTGTCGCTCGTTTAGCACCAACCGGTATATATATGGCTATATATATATATAGATATATGGATGTAAAGGAGGCGAGAGAGGTGTGTCAGGATCGCGCCAAATGGTAGTCCGTAGTCTCTGCCTACCCCTCTCGGTGACAGGCGTGAGTGTTTGTGTGTGTGTTTGTTTATCGAGAGTTTTATGTCAAGTATTCGTGAAATATAAGATGTCATTAATTGCGTTCAATTCGACTTATTTTCAATTCTGGATGTTAATCCGGGTGAACTATGACATCAGGACGTTAAACATTTCAACTCCTCCCCCTGTGAAAAAGGGACCGAGATGTCGGGAATTTGAACTGATAACTAAAATTAAAAAAAATCAAAACGGCTGAAAAGATTTTCTTGAAACATAGCTAACAAACAAAAAAAAACTTAACCAAAATTGGTTCATCCATTCAGAAGCTATAACACACAGGCAGACACACTATACACAGATACAGGCTACAAACATATAACACCCCTCTGTTTTCCTTGGAGGTTAATAAATAAATCAATTTAAACCCTTAAAATTAGCTTTATTCGAAATGAAGTGTTATTTTCTGCCGACTTCCAGAAAGGAGACGGTACTCAATTCGAGTGTGTTTTTTTTTATGTGTGTTACCTCATAACTTTGTACTGGGTGAACCGATTTCGATGATTCTTATTTTATATGAAAGCTGACAGTTCTCGTGTGGTCCCGTATGAATTTGATCAAGGTCAGACCAATGGTTATTGAGTTATTCTTAAATAACCTATATTGAAGTCGCTTATATTGAAGTCTGCTGTACAAAATTTTTAATTTTAAATTATTAAATTTAAGAAAGTGGACCATTGCAACTCCCAAATGGAAAGTTAAAATAATAACTATTGAAACTGTTACCAAACGGTTTTTATTATATACTGTGTGTGGCTGGGTCTGGCATGTGTTGCAATGCCTCTTTTTGTCGAAACACTCGCGGATGTGCGCACAACATCTCGTTAAGGTTTCATCACAATTGGATAAACATATAATATAGTATAAGCATGAATACAAGGGGAACAAACAAATATTAATTTATATTACTTATTTTATATTGTGGACATATGCAATCTATGGGAGAGGCTTATGGTCAGATGTGGACTTGATAGACTATAGTGAGTGAGTGAAAGAGATATATTAGACATGTAACAGTTAAAAGTCGAAATGTGACAGACATACCAAGTTTAACTGATTGCGATTGGTTAAGTTGAGGTCAAATAGTGATTAAGTTAAAAGAATAGCCATTTTCTACATTACCCATATCCCAAACACGCCCTTGGTTAACTTTTCTTTGTGGCTAAAACACTGATAATATAACTCACCTCTGAGGCCTCCATTCCGATCAGATCAAACTGAACCTCCCGGTACTCTGTGGTATCCCCTTCTTCCTCGTCGTATGTGCCCAAATCAACAGCTTCGTCGCCATCCTGTACACAACATTTATAGGTTTATAACTTCAAAATAGGAGTGTATGATAACATCAAATAATTTTTTTTTTCAAATTCAGTTTATACCTATATTAATTATTCTAGAGAAATCTGTCGAAATAACCATACCTCGTCGGCGTCTGCGGCCAAAGCCGGGTCGAAGGAGAACATCTCTCGGCCGGACAATCCAACAGCACGACCGGCCTTGAAGTCGCTTCGACGCTGTTCCTCTGCCTTTGTCATGGCATCCTGGAAAAAATAATCATGCTTATTAACATTTAAGCGGTTTTTATTATAAGAAAGATTAATACTAACGCTATTAATTAAAAAATACTATATTAATAGAAAAATCAGTACTAATATTATTAAATAAAAGTAAACTAACCTGCTTGTCCTTAATTTTCTTCTTCTTCCAAGCAAGGAAGGTTTCCAGCGTAATTTTCGTCTGATTGGAACCTAAAGCTGCCCGTTCTCGTTCAATCAGGTCAACAAGAGAGATTTCATTCTTCTTTTCTTCTAACTTTTTCTTGTCACGCTTGAGAACGAAGCCTGGAGGCAAAGCATGTCTGTATATGCACTTCGTTCCAGAGGGACACTCCCAAAACCATCCATATTTCGATTTTTCAACAGCTTCTAAGAAATGTTTACATATCTGTAATGTTTGAAAACAAAATTCGTTAAAATACCTTATACGATCGGCTATCGATAATTTTAAACTCAAGGAACCAGAGAAAAATTTCAAATTACCAAGAGTTCAATATAACAGGAATTTAGAAAACCAAAAGGGAGGAAAAAAATCAAGTAAACAAGCGGTTGATCAAAATTCGTGATTAATTATTTTAAACATTCGTTTCATTCACCAATGTTCATTTTGAAAAGAAGTCTCTTTTATGTAATTGTAAACAACCGACTGGTCCGTAGATGTATGTAAACAAACGACAGGTCTGTGCATAATAAACTATTCAAATTATCGAGAGTAGGGAAGCCCAGACTTCAAATGATTGCATGTTGGCGGGCAAGATACTATTCCTTCAACTTCAAATGACTGAGCGGACCAATTAATGTTTATTTTATTCCATTTATCAAGTATTTTCCCGGGACCAGGAAAAAATTTCAAATTATCGAGAGATTCAAATTAACGAATGTCAAATTATTGAGAGTCGACTGTGCAATGAGTCAGACATACAAATTTCTGCAAAATTATCTAATCTGGATGTATGATTGTTCAGGGAGCCATATTTACTCATAGCACAATGAGGGCATCCATGACTTTTTGTGCCACCACGGCGGCGCCACTAGAAAGTGAGGTATAATAATTGAGAGATTTCATAGCGGGGAAGTTAATTTGTTCGGAAAATGTAAAGGTTATTGTTTCTTTCTCCACTATTAGCTAAATTTTAGATTAATAAGTTTACAAATAAATAAACCAAACCACAGATATTCATAAAAGTACAAAAATTAAAAAAAAGTTAAAAATGTGCAAAAAAATTAAAGAGCCAACCACTGACGCATTGTTTTGTGTATTAATTTAATACTCTAGAAACTGATAAACTTTTATTAAAAATCAACTTCTCAATTAAATTCTGTGTAACAAAAAACTTTACCTCAGTGTCAACCAGCGACATCTGGTGAGCAGAAAATTATTAGCCCTCATTGTTCACATCCTGTTCATAGTAGGCAAGCAACCCTAATTCAATTGCAAACTGAAGTCTACAAGTGTAAGACCGGTATTCAGAGAAGATTAAGTTTAAACTCGAAATTGTCTATGAATACCAGCCTAAGTGTTGATTCACCACATGACTGGTGGTAAAGGATGATATCGTAAAGAAAGCCGAATGTCTAAGATATAAAAAAAATATTTTGAGGACAGGAGACTACCATGCTCTAAAAAACCATCTCAGAAATTAATTAGGGGGTTACGCCCAGTAGTAGGGCTGTTCTTTTGCTTTATCCATTCTAAGTTAAAAATGAAGTATGCTAAGAGAATGAGAGATCTAGCCAAGAGGAACCGTAACAGCAACCTAAATATTAAATTTGTGGTATATAAAGTCACAAATTTCAAAAATTGCGTCACCAAAATGGCGACGTAACATAAATGGCGCTTTTCTTTTACTGCCAGGTCTAGTGGTATACAATGTAACATGAAAATCATATAAGAATCATAGAAGAAGGAATAATATATTTTATTGAAAATAATTGTGTTGCATTACATTACTGCATCACCACATCAGCACATAGTGTGACTTCTCTATTAATGCAGACTGTGAAATAATAATCTATTATTTATTGAAAAAATATGTAGTTGAAAATGTAGTTCGGAAATCATAATTTGACATATTAGGTTGGGCAAAAAGTTTCTTCATATTTCATACAAAATCAAGACATTTTATTTCAAAGTTTAATTACTCTTAATTATAACATATTAATGCCATTTTGTTCGATAACTTGTTGCCATCATGTAGGTAGTGACATAATCCTGTTGATGTAGAAATGGGCTTTTTGATCAAAAAATGCGACAAGTAGTTTTGACAGTCCTCTCTTGATTAACCTAACAAATTCTGAAGAGACCGAAAGAGGTGAAAATCTGGGGGAAACAGGTGAAGTCTGGACTATATGGTGGATGCATTAACACTTCCCAACCAATTGCTCTCAATTTTTGCTGAGTGGCCAAAAATGTGTGTGGTCTGGGGTTATCATGATGAAATCTCATTCTTCCAATCATATCACTCCTTTTCTATTGATCAATTCCAGCCGGTTTTTCTCAATTTCTTGCTCAAGTCTCATTAGTTGTTGGTAGTAACATTCTGAATCAATGTGGTTTTGTCCGGCAGTAAAAGCTCATAATAAACAATGCCCTTCCAATCCCACCATACACACAGCATCACCTTATTGTGTGTTAATTCTGCGTGTTAGTCTGTGGAGCTTGACTATCCTTTCCCCATGATCTTTTTCGCACATTCTTGTCGTAGGCGATACACTACTTTTCATCACCAGTGATCAACATTTTCAAAAATTATTTGGTTTCATTATGTTTCAATATAGAATCACAAATGAGTACAAAATCCATTAGGTTTCTTTCAGTGAGCTCATGTGGTACCCAAATATCAAGCTTTTTTATATAGCCAGACTTTTTCAAATGGGTCAAAACTGTTTTGTGGTCAATCCTTAATTTTTTGGTTATGTCGTAACTACTTATATGCCGATCTTGCTCCACTTTTTCAAAAATAAATTCCCAGACTGATACATATACGTACAAAATGCAAAGAAACTTTTTCTCCAAACTATTATATACCCTACTTACAACAAAAAAAAATTATTAAAGTTTTTCTGTCGTCTGTTTATTCCGGCTAATCTCCGAAATGGCAGGTCCTATTTTGACGGGACTTTCACTGGCAGATAGCTGTATTTATAAGGAATAACTTAGGCTACTTTTATTTTAGAAAAAGAATCAGGGTTCTGCGCAATCCTTGAAATCCAATCGTAATAAACGCCACGCCGATGAAGTCGCGGGGAAGAGATAGTTCATAAATATATAAAACTAACATACATCAAATTTGTCACACTACTTACAATATCTGTACTAGGCCTCTGCTTGTTTCCTTCTCCGTGTTTCTTTTCTACCACTTCCTTTAGCTTGTCCTCATCCCAATTATCCATGTTATCATCATCATCACGCATATCCACGTAAAGGGAACGTTTTTCCGCCTGAAAATAATTAAGAAGAAATTATTAAAATTGCCTTTGCAAAATTGAGCATAGCTTTCTGATTAGATCTGGTCTGGTTGCAAATTACACTGTGAAAGTTTACTCTTTTGATAAATATAATCAACAAATCCAGATAACTAAGATATTGTAAGCTTATTGCTATTCTTCATCATCATCAGCCGTGAAGGTCCACTGCTGGATATTGGCATACACAAACTAGCATACAGTCACAAGTAGTTGCTGTGGCTCATACACATCTATATCCATCCTTGACTACAGATCAAATTGGCAGATGAGTTGTCACCCATGAGGATTAACATGGAATGCCTCGCTTCTAATAAAAGGGGTCTCCGGCTTGCCACACTCATCACACAAAACAGCAGCATTAAGCTGCTATTTTAGGCTGGTATTCTGTGAGAGTGTGGTCCTTCCCAGTTCGAGATGAGCGATTCGTGCTACAACTATACTCTACCACATATAAATATTTGGATATATAAATATTTGGATTTGCTTTAAACGCAACACCTGCCAGGCGGATTGGACATTGCAGGCTTTTAATTTATCATTATCATCATTACAGCCTATCAAAGTCCACTACTGAACATGAGCCTGCCTCATAAGGGGGATTCTTGCCATAGTTGTCAGGCATGGGTCTACCATAGTTTTTTTTAAATATTTTAGTTGTTATTTGGAAGTGGTTTGTTTCCCTGTCGCCTTTTACACTATGTAGCCACTGAACAAAATGGGGTTGTGGATATTCTTACACCGCCACTAGATTGTAATCATGTTAATTTTTCAATTAACAACCATAAATCATCTCTGGTACAGAATAGTTGGTACCATTGATATCAAAACAATCATGGATAACTCACTTTACCCAATTTCAAATTGTAATACAACTTTTAATTTATTGAGAAAAAATAGGAGTTTTATTTACCTTTCTTTCTATGGTCAAGTCATGTGAAAATTTACATCTATCACCTTTAAAACATTGACCTTGCTTGAAGAATGCACAAACAACTGATTTAGGATCAGTACCTGTAAATTAACCAATAATAACCTGTAAATTAACTATCCAAGAGATGTAACACAAGAGACAAAGAGCCAAAAGAATTTAAAGACATAAAAACTGTCAACCTCTTCCCTCTTTTCACTACTATAAGGAATAATGTGCTCTGTTATAGGTTATATATACTTTTAGATTGTAAAGATTTAATATGTAATTATAATATCAAATTAAAGATAATGATGAAGATTTCCTAGGTACTATATGACTCTTTTTTGCCTAGGAGTCTGTCTGGACAGGTACCACACTCTTCCTATTTCTTCCACCGAATAACTGCATTGGCTTCCCACCAGGTACCTGCACTGTTGTGTACCAGTCTGAAGGGTACGGAGAGCCAACATAATTACAGGTCGTGAGACACTTTACTAGAAATGAAGCATTCCATCTTTGTCTTCAGGGGTGACAATGCATCTGCATTTTGATCCTTAATCAAGGATAGATGGGTCACAGGATCCGTTTAGCACCCGGTGGACTATGTGCTAGTTTTTCACCCTTGTACTATGAAGAGGCGAGATGGTGTATGAGTGCAATTTGAAGTTTTTTTTAATGATAGAATTTGTAAACTTATGGAAACTGTCAAGAAGATCTAACGGCCTTCAGTTCTTTTACCCTTTTAGCACATATTTATGCTGTCATCCTAAGCTTCTTGGCCATTAAACATTCCCAGGATTCAATAAAAATATACAGTGGGCCCCCAGTAATCCGTCCAGTCTAATCCACACCCCCTTGTAATCCAACATGCCTTTAACATTTAGGTACAATCTAGTTGCATTACAAGTTCACCACAGGAGAGGCATCCTTCAACACGTGGAAAAACATGTTGCAACTAGATCGTGCCACCACAAATTTTGCTTAACACATATTGAATTGTAGTGGCCTAGCAGGCATTCACTATTTAATGCTTAGGTATGCATTGTGCATCACATGATTTTTATATGTAATAAATAATTTGACAAATTACAAGTTACTCTTATTCAAAATGTTCCAGGTTACCAGGGGACTGTGGCAGTACTCTTATAATCTGACAAAATTTTTAAACCGTCACCGCCTTGCAAAACATTTGTTGGATTACGGTGGGTCAACTGTATAGCATTACTCAGATTGAAAATATTATGGTACCTTTCTCTACTTTCTGCGTTTGCACAGGTTTGAACAACATAGCTAGCTCCTTCTGTTCTTTCATTTTTTGTTCCTTCTCCTTCTTTTTGTCTTCCATTGGCTTAGCAGGGTGGATACCACCACTTTTTACTTGCTTTTCAACTTGCTGAATAAACTTTTGTTGTTTAGCACCTTTCTTATTTTTCAAACCAAATGTTTTATCCTATGTAACAAAAATATTAAATGTTATTATGCAGAATAAATAAATATTTAAAATGAAAAAGTAAGAATTATTATTAATTAACAAATTAAATAAAAGGAAAATAAGGTAACTAAAAATAAAAGATCAACATAATATTTCAATGTAGTTCCATTTTAAGATTATGATTCTGGCCATAAGCCTTCAATTTTCTATAGAATAGATTAGAATAAAATAATGTTTAAACAATATTAATTACAATTTAAAAGTAATTTATACTTGTACGACTGGTTCGGAAAGAAACCTCTGCCTCAGCAAGAAAACCAGCATGACTCCTATTGATGAAACTTTATAACAATTTACAATGTAGTACAATGGAATATTAACAAGGATCAAGCAAATATAATCAAATCAGGAGATGGGCAGCAGCATCTTTCTAATAAAGACTAAAAATAAAAAACTGCAGTTGTCTACCCGCTTGCCAAACATGGAAACTATCGCAAATGTCCCCCTAATAAAATAATTTATGGGGAGGCCTATTCGGCAGTGGATTAATAGTTTAATAGGCTGTATCAGTAACGGTAAATATGAATTAAGATTAAGCAAATGTGTATAGAAGAAGTATATCGTGTATAGGTCGTCCACTAATAATCTGAGATTAGAACTGAGCTAATAAACCAGCGTCTTAACTTAGGAAAAGATCAAAAGGAGTATGTAAGAAGCTCATGAAGTCTCCTTGTACTGTCAGTGCTGCTGCAACAATAACAACAAAAATTAAATCAGTTGATGCATTATATACCTCGATAACTTTTTCTTTTTTCTTTTGCTCGGTCTTTTTGCCGGCAGCAGGTGCTTTCTTCGGCGGCATGGTTATGCAGATTCTGGAGACGTCGACTATCTAAACACGATATTTAAAAATACAAGATACCACAACCAAACTATTTACAATATATGTATAATAAATAACTTGTTAATAAAACTAATTTACATCAAATTATAGGAAATGCCATAAAATTATATGTTCAATTTTCTGAGTTAGAGTCGTGGACATTGGAAATATGAACATTGAACACAGATATATGACATTGACAAACAGTGTTGCTAGTACTACCACCAAAGAGTATAGTTACTGACTACCACCTTTTTTTAACAAAGTTTTTTTGGCATGGATGCTTGTTCTTTAAGCCAAAATAATTGTTATCAAGTGATAATCTTTTAGTGCTCTGCTTCATAATATTATGTTGATGAATTACATGACGCAGCCCTGTAATAATCGGTTGTAGACGTTCTTGTAAAATTTTCGCCGAGCCGTCACACATTCGAAGACTGCTTACCAAGCCTAATGATCTTTCACATTATTGTAAATATTCTTGAACCCACAACCTATTTAACATTTTGGAATCCGTTTTCAAATAATTATGTAAACCGCACGTAATAAAACTACCTTCTCAGGTGATAGATCGGCTACAATTTGATATGTGGACGAATGAAGTGTCCGTCGACATTGTCCCCGAACAGTCGCATGTAAATGAGACGCGACTGTTCGTGACATGTCTCTCAACTTTGTCCTCCAGTAAATACAATGCTTAAAGCTCCATTTTCATTAGGAGACATTTGTCAAGCAATATTGTCACCCGATACGAACTCTACGTGTCGGGTGACGTCGCGCGGGAGGGGACATCACCCGACATAGCAGGCGACATCTACGTGTCGCGGGTAATATCGAGTGTTGCGCTGTGTTCGGCGATTTTCGTAAAATAGCAAAAGTGTGGTCCAACGAGACTGTTAACACTCAATTTTATGCTTTTACATATTATATACTTTAATAAAATCTTTTAAAGCTTTTATCAATTCGTTGCAAACTTTTGGTACACTTTGACTTATTGCTTGTTTTGATACTTTGAAATTATAAGACAATAAACCATACCTCTCCCCAGTTGCTAATGCAAGTTTTATGTGAATATCGACAGCGTTCCGAAATGTTGTATCTTGCTTGGTGACGGTCGGCCCAACTATACTTAATAGTATTTCGTAATCAGTTGTAGTTATTCTTGTAAATTTTCGTCACACTTTCAAAGACTGTTTAGTAAGCCTTCTTTTTAAGTGAAGAACAGAGGAAGGGAAGTAAGGTGGTTGAAAAAATTTATTTTATGAGTCACCCCATCGCCAATCTAGTATAATATACTATTTCTATGAAAGCTAGACACAATGATGGGGCCACGCTGATGCAAGTCTAGTAGTAGGTCTATGAGGAATAAAAAGTATTAGGACATACACAATGATACATGCTGTAAATGATACTTAGTATATGCTACGAAGTTTTGGCGCGAACTTGACTACTAGCGGACTGCCTCTTTAATGTTCAAATAGTGGTATAAAGTGTATTTCGATAAGTAAAATTGTGTGTGAACAAAAAATATACGTATTTGCGCGCATAGTGAAAATAGCGAAACAAGTACTCCGATGTTGATATAAGCTTCAAGTTATTTAATTTGCCTAGGCTCCTTAAAAATTGAAGATAATGTCGTCATCGACAGTCTGCTGAAGCTATATTGTTTTGCAAGTTTTATAAAATATTATGAAAGATGCATTAACGTATCGGGGAAGTATAATAAAAAGGATAATTTGCCATTATTTAACACAGGCGAAAGTATGAACGCACATGTTGATTACCAAAAAAAAAAAAGTCAAAATTAAGTTGTCATGTTAGCAGAGTTAGTTTCTTAAGGAAACGATATTTAGTAATAAATAATTAATTTGATGGATAAAAGTTAACATTTACAATAAGGGGGTTTAAGTATGGTTTAATTAATTATAAATAATTAAAAGACGAACAAACATTTTTTTTGTTCGAACAATAACGATCAAACGACGAACAATTAATTGAAAAAAACTCAAAAATAAAAAATCCAAGTCGGGCTAGGTCAGGTTCCTGTATAGGACAGTTACTATACTCTTTGGGCTAGGTTCAGGTACCTAGTTTCATATAATAATAAAGTATCCTGCAGTCTGTCTGTGTTCAAAACATAGTGATTATATACTCTTTGAATAATTCCATAGAAAATAGTTCTATGTGGTTGGCAGCTCTGATCAATTTGACGATTGACGACAGAAATGTCGAATGTCGAAAAATAATAAACAGTCTTGAAAACTGGGCCATGGCGTAGGTACGTTAAATTATGTGAAATTTCGCTTATTAGCGTGAAATAAGTCGATTTGTGTTTTCTTTTCAACTAAAACCGCCATGGAACTAGTAGACATTGAAGAATGTCAGCCGGATACATCAACCAGTAGAAAGAAAAGTTTGTGGGCTAAGATTAATAATAGGACGACGTATAGCTATTTAATTAACGTTGTTATTTCTATTTTATTACTTACATGTTTAGTGTTAGTGCTATATTTCTTCAAAGAATACCTTAAAACTATTTTATATTGGGTAAATTTGCAAGACCCAAAGATAATATTTTTACTATTCATGGGTTTGTTTTTGATAGTGAGTTTTCCGGTGACCATTGGGTACCTAGTGTTAATAATAACAAGTGGATATTTATTTGGGATACTGAAAGGATTGGGAACGGTGGTGGTGAGTGCAAACTTTGGAGTGGCAGTTGCTCACTTTACCCTTAAGTTGCTCCGAGGGTACCTTCCCTTGGATCGGCTCCTTAAGAATGAGACTGCAAGAGCATTGCTCAAAGTTATTTCTGGACCTCAGGCGTTTAAAATTGTGTTCTTTGCGAGACTGACTCCAATACCATTTGGGCTACAAAACACAATTTTTGCTGTAAGTGATAAATTTTTATTAGATAATAAGATTGAATTAAAACTAGTTTAAGTGCTAAACAAAGGTCAAGTACCTTTTATATTTTGATATCGCATAGTTTTTAATGATTAAATCTCTGATTAAGGCTCAAATAATGAATAGATTTTTGTTATTATTTTAGGAATAGTAAGTAATATTTCCAGGTATATAATCTATATATATTTCATGAAATAGGTACTTAACACTGCCAGAATACATTAGTGATTGCCAAACTAGGAAAAGAATGTGATTGATATAGATGACTGTTCAGTTTCAGCTATATTTGTTACAAGTCTACCAATGTTCAGTCAGTCTAAACTATAAAATTAAAGTAAAACTGGACCTCTCATTTTAGAAAAGATTTTGGATCAAGGAAGAAAAAGGCTATCATTCTGCTTGTTGTGAGACTTCAGAAGACCTTGAAATATTTTAATGATTTTTTTTAGATATGCAGGTTTCCCCACAATGTGTGTTGGTAAATTACTAAGTACTTAAAGTAATGTAATTAAACAAGGTGAGAAATCAAATTACCATTACTCTGCCAAAAAAAACAAATAGTCTTATAGAATTTTAGTTGTTACTTAAAATTCACATATTTTTCTGGTATCAATCCAGAAAAATATGTGAACTTAGGGATCTTCAAGAAAAGAGCTTACACCTTTCTAAAAGGCTGGCAAGGCATCTGCAATTCCCCTGGTGTTGTGGTTGTTCATGGGCGGCGATAATCACTTACCATCAGGTGAACCGCATGCTCGTTTGCCCCCTCTGTTATAAAAAAAATTAAGTTATAAGTTTTATGAAATTTCCTTTCATAATGGAATAGCATCATGTTCAACTGTAAACTTTTACATGCCGATAAAGATTTATTTTAATTTAAAGGGTGATTAATGAGCACGCAGTCCATCTGATGATAATTGTACGGTATGGCCCATTGACATCTACATCTATCTTTGATTAAGAATCAAAATGCAGCTTCGTTGTCAACCCTGAGAACTAAGATTGAATGACTCGCTACTAGTAAAAACGGTCTCTAGTTCTCTGCACTTAGCATATGAAACACAGCAGCATATAGCTGCTATTTTATGTTGGTTATCTGTGAGAGTGTGGTTTTTCCCTAATTGAGCCGACCCATTTGCACTACAACTATAATTGAGCTTCAGCATGGCTCTACCGGATATAGAAAAATATTTTTTTCAAATTGCTGTATTGTCAGTTTCTTGTCTGTCTGTAGATTCTTCCAGCAATGCAAACTTTTTTAGGGTTCCGTACCTCAAAAGGAAAAAACGGAACCCTTATAGGATCACTTTGTTGTCCGTCTGTCTGTATGTCTGTCTGTTTGTCAAGACCCTTTTTCTCAGGAACGCGTAGAGGTACCAAGCTGAAATTCATATCAAATATTCAAGTCTACAATCCCTTAGAGCCGTGAAAAAATCAAACTTCTAAGCCAACGCAATCCAAAGATACAGCCGTTTATGCTGCAAATTTTCGACATTTGCAAGGGAATCAAAACCTACAGGGTACTTCCCGTGAACTCAGAATCTTGAAATTTGGTACGAAGTAACGTTTTATCGCACAGATAAAGTAAAAATTGCGAAAAGTATAAATTTTTAGTTACATTATATAATAAAAATATTTTTAATAATTTTAAACTTATATACCTACAGATTTGCTCGGAACCCTCGGTGCGCGAGTCCGACTCGCACTTTGCCGGTTTTTTTTATAGAAGAGATGATAAGTGACTAGTGACTGATGGTAAATGACTACTGCCATCCATGAACAACTGCAACACCAGGGGAATTGCAGGTGCATTGCCAGCCTTTTAACAAAGAGTAGGCTTTTTTCTTAAAGGGTCCCTAAGTCGTATCAGTCCGCGAAAATCACTGGCGGCAGTACAATTCCACAAGGAAGTTGTACGGGAAAGAAAACTTGTAGTTAATCGCGAAATGGTGGATCGCCTAGCATCCAGTTGGTATGGACGGTATTGCAAGTTTTGTCGCAATGTGCGATTGTGAAACATAGCAGCTGAAAATAGTCTCACTCTACGCTGAATGCGATCAATTGGAAACAGCTGGCAGATATGAGAACAGAATACTGTTATTAATTGAATTATTAATGCCTTATACCATATGAGGCCGAATTTGCGAATTGTAAAGTTACAAGCGATGTACCGGCATAAATTAATGTCCCGCTCTACAAAGCAACCCAAGCTTTTTAGAGTCCAATTTGGCCTTTCCTTCAAAGTGTCCGCGGAACTAACCGTCATTCGATATGCCGACGCCGAACATTCCGATGCTAGCCGGGACAACGAGGGGAGTGCCCTGAAATTGCGGAGATACGACAAACTGGTTTTTTTTATCGGTAAACGCGTAAACTTGTTCCATCTGGGGATTGAACTGGAATAGATTTAGTTGCCTCCAATCCTAGACATTGTTCAACAAAGACTCGACTCTAGACTCAAGTTTATTCTGACGACGTGTTGCCGAAAAATATGTATCCCTTTCAGCTGACTTTATTTTAGAGAATAAAAAGAAGTTGTACTATACCAAATCAGGATTGTAAGTAGGGTGAACTATAAGCAACAGTAGCCCAAGCTTCTCTTCAGCTGTCCAAGCCCACGGGGGCACATGTTCGCTTGTTTATAGCTTACAACAGTCAACACTTCTGGGAAGCCTTTGGTAGTATACCATTCGGCATTGATGCTACTTGGTGCCGGTAAAGGAATCAACACCAAATACCTAAAGTTTTACGTGGTAGAGCTGCGCTGCAGCTATATTATGGTTGTAGCACGAAGGGGTTAGCTCGACCGTGGTAGGACCACGCTCTCACAGAACACCAGCATAAAATTGCGGCTTAATGCTCCTGTGTTTCGTCGTATGTTGATTGTAAAGATCGGTTTTCTTCACGGTTTACTAGACGCCCTGTCGCCACTACCATGAATTATCGATCTGTAACTTACGCATGTACACACGTGACTTAACGATCAAAGTACTTCGGAATTTTTTTACGTGGTAGAGCCACGTTGCAGCTAAAATTGCCTGGTCGAGCCGTGGCAGGACCACGCTCTCACAAAATACTAGCGTAAAATTGAAGCTTAATGCTGCTGTGTTTCATTATGGCTGTGGCTCATTTTGAAACAGCCAAATCATAGTGGTGCTTAGTTTTTAGATCGCATTGATAAAACCAAAATTCATCATCAATAATTATGTAATACAAGCCGAAACGAGCTTACTTCAAATGTAGTAATCATCAATTCGCGTGAAGAAATCTCGTGAACTCTTTCTTTCCCAATCTATTCTGCAATATGTGCTGAAATTTGTTATACCAGCGGTACGTGGTTGCCGCCAAAGGTCCTTTATGCATAAATAGCATTCAAAGTTTATCAAATTATTCGTCCGAATTTAGCCGACATTTGAAATCTGAAAAAACCATTGTGCAAAAGTTCTCGACGCAGATCCAATTTGCAATGAAACGCGCAATTAAAAATTGGAATATTCATACTTTTACTTGTAGGTCAGGAGTTTGACGAAGCTGGTCAGTTTGTAGCAGTTATTGGTTGGTAACATGTTTTCAAATTAGCAAGTAGCGTCAACTAATTTCATTTTCACCAAGTTAAACCAGGCAATACACGTTGGCAAGCCTCTGCCAACGCGATCGTAGGCAAATTCATACAATGCGAGTGCTAGAGACTGTGTAAAATTCTCCCGGGTTGGTCCTTTCGAGAGTTGGTAATCCTAGTTACAGTCTACATGTTGGCCAAGTTTGAATGCGTGTGGACGCGAATTGCCTAGTGCAGGCGAGCGCCTTTGATTTCTACAGAAAAACCGACAATGTTTCGACTTGATGCTTTATTACTCTCGCGATAATAGACGGGAGCAATTGACCTGCACTTACCACCGGGACTTAAACAGTTTGTACTATTTTATACGTAATAGAGTCACGCTGCAGTTATTATAGTTGTAGCACGAATTGGTCGGCTCGACCGGGGAAGGTTCACGCTCTCATTTGAGAAACATTATCTCAAGCCACCTACGTAATAAATGATGTAATAAAATAAACTATTATTCCGTAAACAGATACTCTCAACAAGAGGGGAAAAAAAAAGAAATTCATTCATAAACAGTGGTGAGCAGCTTCTAATGTGTATTAGTGGTAGAGCCGTACATGTTACAGCTATATTGTGGTGGTAGCACGTATGGGTCGGCCCAACCGGACAAGGATCACCGGCACCACGCTCTCACGGAATACCAGCGTAAAATAGCAGCTTAATGCTGCTGTGTTTCGTATGGTGAGTGTAAAGAACCGAAGACCCTTTTTACTGGAAACAAGGCATTTCATCTTTGTCCTCAAGAATGGCACCGCAGCTACATTTCTGAATGTAGGTGCCACAGCATCAACTTACCGTTAGGCGGACTTTGTGGTCGTTTGTCACACTTATTCTATAAAAAGGAAAACTGAACTATCAAGGAAGAGCGTTAGCTTTGCCCAAGGATATATATGATTCAACATTTTCTCGTGGCATTTGAACATCATGTGCAGCTTTAGTATATATGTTTAGGATTACAGTGCCCGAGCGTATGCGCAAGCACAGGTCCGCTCTCTATTCCCTCTCTCTTATAGTCCAAAAAAAAACGGACACGACCGGAGAGATATCAGGCGCAGGTCGCAACGGTTTTACATGCTTTCCCAGGCACGGGTGGGAAACACCGCCATCTTACTGATTTCGGGCAGCTACTGACAATTTCTTGTTAGAAAAACTCAATAACTGATTTTTTAGGCCCGACCAGGGATTCGAATCCGGGACCACATGATCAGCAGGTGCGTTTACTATTACCAGACCAAAGAGACAGATAAAAGTACACATACTATGCATTAGAAGCTACTAAGAAGACGGTGTAAGTACTGCAAACGTCAGTTTAAATGCCCGACGAAATCGTTTCTTAAAAGTAGTTAGTCAAAATTTATTTAAAACTGGCCTTTATGGAACACGTTTTGAAAGTCAAAAATGCTACACCATTACTACAAGAAGTCACTATCAATGCCCATGACCTTGATTAAGATAAGCACATTGTTTCATTTATTACGGGATTTCATCTTTGTCTGGTTTACGAATTATTTTTTATTGCCACAATTTTTGAGATTATCTATTTACAAAATAATATAGTTTATTTTATTACATCATGACGCAGGTGGCTTGAGATAATGTATCCATAAAATCTCTGTTTTTATTTCATTATGTGCGTCACTGATACGCTGTTTACACGTGCATTGCTTAGCACTCAATTTTGAATTACATGATATACTTAGATTCGAAGTGCTTAATATGTAAAGAGAAAAATTAGAACTATGATGAGACGTGTGTATCCATCGGCGGATGGTTCAGGATCGAGTTTTGAGGAGGCCTATGTTCAGCAATGGACTTATAATCATTATTACAGCTGCAAAAAGTCCGCTGCTGAATATAGGCCTCTACTAAGAAATGCCACAAAGCATTCTGTAATGATGATGATGAATCGATTGGAGGCAGTATGAAATTCCGGGTCAACTTAATTACGTATTATCCTTTTTATTAAAAGTATGTTATTAAGTATTCAACTATCAATATACAATATGTAACAAACAACCCTATGATCCTTTTAGGGACGTATAGATGTACATATAAGCATGACATTTACGACATTGAATTCCTTTTTAGTCGTTATTAAAGAATTTTTAGTGTTCACTATAGGTAACTACTTAGGTAAATTAAATTTTGTGAAAAAATGTTATTCGCATAGGTAAAGCAGAGTCTGTGACAATACTCTTACTCCCCGGCAAATGCACAGGTAATAAGCACACGTACAATTTGCAAATAAAAATTTACTTAAATTTCATCATCTTCGCCACCAGCCTGCGGCAGTACACTGCTGGATATAGACCTCGTCCAAGGCGCGCCACTTGCCCGATCTTTGGCTACACGCATCCAGTTTCTACCAGCCACCTTGCGCAGATCGTCGCAGATTTTTTAAGGTGGAGTTTTCTGAAGTTATTTCTGTGTGTTTGAATACTGATTCTGATAACACACCTAACGGTGACCACAGGGTTATTTTCCGACGATTTAATATTGTTAAGGTGACAGCCCTAGTAACCATGACATATTTCCGTGTTGGAATATGATGTACATTTTATCTTATCTATTAAGTTACATAGTTTTATTTTATTATCATATCACGTACAGTCTAGTGACATAAAAATAAATATCAAACCGCCAGTGATTTAAAAAAATATTATTTACAAGCTATTTTAAGTTTACGAGTATGACCGACCGTCTTCTCATATCTAAACAATTATGGCTTCTTAGTGTCTGTCTTCTAAATAGAGGATAGAGAGGTTCATGTAAGGTTATTCAATGTATACTTGCGGGTTTTCCCTTTGATCTTTTTTATTTATTTTTTTCTAATATGGTCCCTGGTGCGTTAAATTTATCATTTTTAGCAGCAAAGCAATTATCGCGATCCCGCCGCGGGCATCGATTTCTTTTTAATTAATTTACTGTGTTGCCGGTTACATAACCTGTTCACATTCTTATTCTTTCTTCTTTATTTCTTTCTTTCATTACTTCTTTCTTTCTTTTATTTGTAAAGTACTAGTACATTAATAATATTAGGTTCAATACTAGACGTATAGTACTGTGATCGACTATTCGTTTCTTGGTCACGCACAAAGTAGTACTAGTACTACTTTGTGCGTGACCGCGTTCTCTAGAGAAGACGAATAGTCGTCTCTAGAGACGACTCTTCGTCTTTATCAACAGCATCAGCCCGTACAAGTCCACTGCTGGAGATGAACCTCCCCCATTAAAGGGATGATTTATTTAAACAGTTACGCATTGCTGGTCTGGATATTTTACTCCTGCCATAAGCCCATAAGGAGATGGTTATATCGCCAGCTATCGAAAGTCTGCCTCGTTGTCGTTGGTCTAGTGACCGTAAATGCGAATCCTGATCATGAGGTCCCGGGTTGGAATCCCGGGTCGACCCAAAAATCAGTTATTGGGTTTTTCTAGAAGAAATTCTGAGTAGCATCCCGGAGTCAGGAAATTGGCGGTGCTTCAACCCCCATGCTTCGGAAAGCACGTAAGGCTATTGGATTAGATGGGGCAAACGGGTAAGCAGATCGCTTGATTCTAAAAAGGAGGTAAACGAATTAGTAGATCGCCTGACACTAATTGACTTATTGCTGCTGGGACACCAGAGGAATCACAGGAGCATTGCTGGTCTTCAAAGAAGGAGTAAGCCTCTTATCTTTTAGGTCCCTAAGTCCGGTTGATCTTGTGCCTGATCTCTCTCCGGTCGTGTCGGATTACCGTGCCATCGGACTATGAGGGTGAGGATATAGAGAGTCCACCTGTGTTTGCGCATACACTTGATATCAAGTGTATGCGCAAACACAGGTGGTAGAATGCGCAAGATATAGCAAGATACCTATATAGGTATCTTGCTATATCTTGCGCATACACTTGGGCACTATAATCCTGGCCTGCTCAGATGGCTAGTCTCCGGTGAGACCGGCCGCTGTGACCGAAATCGGTCTGGAGGACATTATTATTATTGTAATCAATACTGGAAGCCATAATATCTAAGTATCATCATAATATATAAGTTCTTTCTGGCATTTCCAACGTCACCTGACTCTTTAGTCATCTACTACACGAAATAGTTTGGTGTATCCTCTTAAGGTGCCCAATGACGATACGTCTATCAATCCAAATGGAGTGGACGGTTTCCAAAATCGTTTAGTGAATGTGAAAAACGTATGCCACTTGAATGGACGTCGTCCAGTTTTGGATTTCCAAACGAATTGAAATCCATGCATCCAAGCCAAATGGACGTCTTTCGCGGCCAACTGTCAATGTCAAAACCGTGCGCCACGCCATTTGGAAGCCGTCCTAATTGTCTGTGAATGGGCAAAACCACGTCTATTTCTTTTTGTGATTTTTGTCTCAGTTTATGCTCTGGTATTGACGGCCTTACATGTGTTGGATCATAGGAGCTCTGTGGCTGAGTCAATGAAACGCTTATACAAAATTCTCCAGATTGAATTATATGTTATTATGTCTACGTCTGCACGTGATTTAGTATTAGAAGTAATTGAAAAATATAAATCGCATCCATGTTTATAGCAAGTGAACATCCTTATTATCACGACAGGGAAAAGAGAAATGCAATGCATGCTTTGTTGGCGTTCTTTGTTTATAACTTTCCAACCACCCTTTCATGCGTTTTCTCTTACGTTCTTTCTGTCTTTTTATCGAAATACACACTGCTGTACTTGTGATTGAGCCGTGGTTGGTTAGCGCTCGCTGTAAGTTTCACAGTACGCGAGTAACCCGGGTTCGATCCCCACCGGCACCAATAAAATTGTTAATTGCAATTTTAAGTGCTGATTTACCACGTGCTTGTCGTTGTTGTTGTGCAAACTTGCATGTCTGAGAAATAAAAAAAAATATCTGGAAGACATGTGAAGTTCGCCAACACGCATTGGGGCAGCGCGGCGAACATTTCCTTGTCCTAAAACCCTCTCAGAAATGAGAGGAGGCCTGTGCCCAGCAGTGGGACGTATATAGGCTGCAACTTTTTTTTTACGTGTAATTGAATAGTATGCAACGTTTGATGTGATGGCGCGTACGTCCAAAGTACTTCTAAGTATAGGCAATGTGCTTTTAATCTGGAATACTTCCATTAGGAAGAACTTCCATTAGAAGCATTCCAAACAGACGTATCGTCAATGGGCGCCTTTACACTGCCACTACATGGAAGCGTTAGACGATTACTGAAGTCCAATATGTTTGCGGGTTTTGTCCAACAGTGGAATGTTTATAGGCCGATGTTGATAACAAATATGAAAGTGAATTGACCAAGGTTAAAAGTTAGCAAAGCTCGATTTAGTAACACTTTAGATATAAAACCCTTGCGGTTAAAAGCTTACTAGTGTTTGGCACACGACCAACACGGTGGTGCTTTTATCTTACATACTTGAATAACATATCTCCGATGAAGATGCGCTGTAAAGTGTTATGATCATATAGAACCTCAAGCTGTGTAACTTTACAGTTTCTTTTTTTTTATATTTTGCCCGTGACGTTCGATATAAAACTGAAATCTGTTATAGAAATATGTTATTGATAATGATAGGAAATACGAGTTTTTATATCTATTATATCATTACTTTATAAGAATTTTATTCAATATTTTCCTTGTAAAAGAGAGTGTAATTACATGCTGTGAGACAACATTACATTTTAGTTCCCAGTGATGAAAATGCATCCTTTGCAATGTAGCCTTTTTTCTTTTAAGTTGGTTGCAGGTGTCCATGTATTTCAATAGCCACTTTCCATCAGGTGGACTGTGAGATCATGAGTCACTTTAGTTTTATAATAATTAAAAATTAAAAAATTTGTACAGCCGACTTCAATATAAGCGACTTCAATATAGGTTATTTAAGAATAACTCAATAACCATTGGTCTGACCTTGATAAAATTCATATGGGACCACACGAGAACTATCAGCTTTCATATAAAAAAAGAATCATCGAAATCGGTTCGCCCAGTACAAAGTTATGAGGTAACACACATAAAAAAAAAACATACACTCGAATTGAGTACCGTCTCCTTTTTGGAAGTCGGCAGAAAAGAAATACAAAGCACAATGTCTTTGTAGAGTTTGTAAGAGTCAAGATTCCCGGTTTCGAGATATTATTTATATATATATTTTTTAAAATAGATAGTCATATTATATTGATAAGAGTAATTTTTGGCGGGATATTAAGAGTGACAACGTATCAGTGATTTTCGTTTAAAGACGATTGCACATGTTCATGAATTGCGACTACGTGATAGTTGCATCTATCGACATTCGACATCTATAAGATGAAGAACTGGGTTAATGTATTTTTTATTTTGGATATAGTTCGAGATCACCTTGGTAATTACTAAATTCTGAGATCATTAAATGAGAATTAGAGACTGTGATTACATTGCAATAATGCTTTTTAAGTGGCAGATTAATGTCTTATCGTATTATGGAACAGGTGATATAGATAAAATGAATAGCATATTATGGAATAGGTAATATGATAAAATATTTGACATTTACTTAGTTATAAATTCTCAAGTATTACGTACAATCTATTTCTGTAAATTGCTGTGTAGCGGCGGTGGAAGAGAATCAAATAGGCTATATTATCATCTCGCGTTAGCATCGCAGCAACATTTTACTGATAACAGCTCGAAATAATACAAGTAATAATTTAAAATTTTGTACAGCCGACTTCAATGTAAGTTATTAAGAATAACTCAATAACTATTGGTCTGATCTTGATCAAATTCATATGGGACCATACAAGAAGTATCAGCTTTCAAATAAAAAAAGAATCATCGAAATCGGTTCACCCAGT
The DNA here is from genome assembly GCA_033319125.1 of Parnassius glacialis. Classification (NCBI taxonomy): domain Eukaryota; kingdom Metazoa; phylum Arthropoda; class Insecta; order Lepidoptera; family Papilionidae; genus Parnassius; species Parnassius glacialis. The sequence continues at coordinate 39,457,068 of JAVANC010000018.1, forward strand.
AAAAAGTTATGAGGTAACACATAAAAAAAAAGAAAAAAAATACAGTCGAATGGAGTACCGTCTCCTTTTTGGAAGTCGGCAGAAAATACTGCCTTTGACAAAGACTCCTGATAAGCGTGACAATTACGTTTCCCTATAAGTCTCTAATGTGGGAACATAAGGGGAGACATAATTCACCACTAGAGGAAATCCATGTCCTATCCTGGGCTATATCTAGGTGTTTGTTCAGCTATGGACTTATCGAAGATCTATAAAGCTAAATAGTATACAACAAAGTCGTTTACCCGCGTTTGTATATATATATTCGATTGGAACTAAAATTACCGCGTTTGTATGTATATTCGATTAGTACTAAAACTACTATTGGACTAGAATTAACTTTTGATTTCGATCCGATTTTGAGAATGCGAGTTTTCTTCAGATCTCCACCTTTTGAGGTCCTAGGAAGCCGTTCCGACAATTCCCAGCTGGACCTAGACGTATGGCCGTGTGACAATTTCTTGTGTGCGTGTGCGATTGCGTGTGCATGGGCGTGTCCATGTGTGCGCGTGTTTGTGTGTGTGTGTGTGTGTGTGTAAGTACATAAAATTTAGTCATAAGATATCTTCAGAACGAATCAACCGATCAAGATGGGCGACACGGCGTTCGAAAGTGTTCATTGAGACTTCGAGCTGATTACATTTTCAAGTCAATTAGTCGAGCCGTTTCAAAGATTAAAAAAAAAAACAAAAATTAAATAGATTTTCGAGCGCAACGCTATAAGCGAGAAGTTCCAGGGATGGTCTGCAGGGTCAACCGTATTCTTTTTAGAAATTTAGTAATTTCTTATCACAAAAACAAGGCGAAAATTATTTTTTATTAAAGTTAACATTGAGGGATGCACCTATATTTGAAATGCGGAAGGAATTATGGCGACATTATGCGTAATTTGTATTGCAAGATTGTAATAGTTATAATTTATATTGGGGAAGTGCGTAAAATTGCTCTAAAACTTGTATGGGATAATAGGATTACCACGTTTTTAAAACTATCACAGTTTGAAAACAGTATAGAGTTAGAAAACACGTTTAATGTCAGTCGATGCCACCGCCCGTGAAGGTATTTACTTTAACAGTATTTATAAAACACTTGCTTATAAATACTCTAAGGAATATACTATTTACGCTCTCCTGCGCAAATATGCTAGGGTTGTCACGAAATTGGAAATAAAATAATTTTGTGTTATTATACTCATTATCATTTATTAACATTATGTACATACATAACCAAGTTAAAAACATTTAGGTATTGAACAAGATCATTTTTATTAATACAAGAAAAAATACATTTACAAGTGTTGTTTTCCCCCGTTGTTGCTCTGAACAAGTACCTATATTCGTTTCACAACTGTTATACTCTCTTTAAACTGTGGTACCTACTACTACATATTTCTACAATGTTGTTTATAAGAATCTATAGTCACAGGTATTCTGAGAACTTGACAAAGATAGATATAATGAAATAAAGACGATAATATTATGTCTCATGTATCTAAATCTTCGCTCGCTATGTATGCTTATTACTGAAATACGTCTTAACTTTAAAAATATTACGTTTGGGCGCCATTTTTCTTGGCTCCATTTCTAGGACGATGGCGCTATAATATTGGCGTTAGTTTTCTCGGCCTATGCGTCGCGACATTTTAACCGCGGCGTTGTCGTCTAGAAAGGAGGACACTCGTCAAACAATTTCAAATGTTTGGTAAATGTCATACGTTCAAACACGCAGTGTTATTGTTGATATCGGATCAACACTTACTATAGCTTAGGAGGACATGAATCATTAGTATATTTTTGGGTTTTACTTTCATATTTAGTCCACGTTATACAAAGTAGATTGGGAGCGAAATTGAGTGTTGACAAAGAGTGAAGTCGTTACGAATTTGTTCCCCCCCCCCCCCCCCCCTCCACGCAACACTCGTAAACGCATGTAAGGATGGAGATAAAGATTAAATTTATTTGTTAAAATTTATAAATAAAAGTAACTGATAATTTTAATAGAGTTAAATATAAGAATTATTTTTTTATATTCAAAGACAAAGATATATATATATATATATATATATATATATATATATATATATATATATATATATATATATATATATATATATATATATAAATTACAATTCGATTTTGTGTTATAGAAATGGGGAAAAACGAGCATATGTAGCTCACCTGGTGGAAATTGAAAATATTTCAACCATTTGTGATCTCGTTAAGAATACAATAAAAAAACAACACTAAATTGTGAATACACTTACTATAGCTTAGGAGGACATGAATCATTAGTATATTTTTGGGTTTTACTTTCATATTTAGTCCACGTTATACAAAGTAGATTGGGAGCGAAATTGAGTGTTGACAAAGAGTGAAGTCGTTACGAATTTGTTCCCCCCCCCCCCCCCCCCCCCCTCCACGCAACACTCGTAAACGCATGTAAGGATGGAGATAAAGATTAAATTTATTTGTTAAAATTTATAAATAAAAGTAACTGATAATTTTAATAGAGTTAAATATAAGAATTATTTTTTTATATTCAAAGACAAAGATATATATATATATATATATATATATATATATATATATATATATATATATATATATATATATAAATTACAATTCGATTTTGTGTTATAGAAATTGGGAAAAACGAGCATATGTAGCTCACCTGGTGGAAATTGAAAATATTTCAACCATTTGTGATCTCGTTAAGAATACAATAAAAAAACAACACTAAATTGTGAATACATAACTAATTCAAAATAGTATCTTAGACTCCAGTCCCGCGTAGAAATGACACGCAGCACTTTAAAAAAAATATATTTAAGTTGAGGGATACATATTCTTGTAACTTTATTATTATTTATAACTTTCTTAGTGGCCATAAATATCGTTTGCAACCAATCAAGCATCTTTTAAAACTCGCCAAGTAACCACCAGTATATATATATAAAACATATAAGCATATTTTTTTTTTTATATATGCTTAATATGCATATTTTTTTTTTTATAGGATTAGGGTGACAAACGAGCACACAGTCCACCTGATGGTAAGTGGTTGTTGCGGCCCATAGACATCTACATCTATCTTCTATTACAAATCAAAATGTAGATGCGTTGTCACCCGTGAGGACTAGGATAGAATGCCTCATTTCCAGTAAAAAGGGCCTCCGGCCACCTGCACTCACCAAGCGAAAGGCAGAGGTAAACCTCTACTTCACGCTGGTATTCTGTGAGGTCGTGGTACCACCCCGGTTCGAGCCGGCCCATCCGTGCGACGGCAAAAGCTGCCGCGTGGCTCTACCACTGTTGAAATATGTTGTATAACTTGTACGGCGGTGATGATGATTTGCGAAGTTGTATTATGTGGTACGCTGCAGCTATAATTATGATGACTGTAGCATAAATGGGTCGGCTCGACCGGGGAATTACCACGCTCTCACAGAATACCAGCGTAAAATAGCAGCTTAATGCTGCTGTGTTTCGTATGGTGAGTGTGGAGAACTAGAGACCCTTTTTACTGGAAACGAGACATTCCGTCTTAGTTCTCAAGGGTGACAACGCATCTATATTTTGATTTTTAACCGAGGATAGATGTAGATGTCATCATCCAATTACAATCAGGAGGACTGTGTACTTGTTTGTCACCCCCTTTATATTAAAACAAGTTCGGCAATTGAACAGCGCAACGGAAACACTGCTCACAAAATCACCTATGAAATTACATCAAAGCGTAGTTTTCTGATATTATATATGTAGGTCTTTATATTGAGTTTGTTGAGCGAGTGTTTATTTTCATCATAAACGTATATGCGATAAAAACTCCGGCACTAAACTATTCTCCACCGTTTTACGTAAGTAATAACATTCCGTTTTCACTGACCTATTTTTATTGGAATCTTTTAGTGCAATGTATTCAGTTCCCCTAGAAATATGTTCAATTACATTTAATCAAAACACGCTTTATTAACTGATTACTGATTATTTTACTAAGAGCATACTCCAATCTTCTTATTTGCCTATATCTATTTCTCTTTTCGAATTTGATACTACAATTACTGTAACGTACTCCCAAAGTAATCTTTTAATAGTGGTAGAGCCACGCGGCAGCTTTTGCTGTCGCACGGATGGGCCGGATCGAACCGGGGTGGTACCACGACCTCACAGAATACCAGCGTGAAGTAGAGGTTTACCTCTGCGTTTCGCTTGGTGAATGCAGGTAGCCGGAGGCCCTTTTTACTGGAAATGAGGCATTCCATCTTAGTCCTCACGGGTGACAACGCATCTGCATTTTGATTCGCAAACGAGGATAGATGTAGATGTCTATGGGCCGCAGCAACCGCTTACCATCAGGTGGACTGTGTGCTCGTTTGTCACCCTTATCCTATAAACAAAATATATATATAAAAATTACGTGTCACGTTGTTTGTCCGCGATGAACTCCTAAACGACTGAACTGATTTCAGTTATAATTATAATTATATAATTTCAATTATATTATTAAAAAAAAAATTTCGTACACTCTGTGCAGGTTGGTCCAACTTGAGAGATAGGATAGTTTTTATCCTGATAAGTGACGCTCAATATTTTTATTACGAATTTAAGGATTTTTTATATGAAGGGTCGTCGAAAAGGGCAGAACAACGTCTGCCTGGCCAGCTAGTAAACATTTTGAGTTTGCGGTAGATAACAGTATAAAAGTTTGACCTTAACAAACATATTTACATTGCAAGTTAAATAAAAGCTTTTAATTTAAAGAAACAATAAGTTCGACAATCATCTATCTTTCTGACAATGTGCTTTTTATATAATTTATATGTATAATATGATTGCTAGATACGATTTCATGCGACAAAACGTTGGAATCTAAATTTTTAGGCCCTAGCAGAAAATGATGAAAAGGATGCCAGCGCGAAGCGCGCAGGATACCTGCGCATGCAAAAATTTCACCTCACTTGATGGCAGCTTATAAAACCATCTCTCGTCTCGTGGAATATACTCGTATTTACATAGCAGTGGGAAAACAAAATTAAGGGTGAGCTGTAACATAGTGTGAATGCCACTATCGCAGTTGTTTAACCCTGTGTACCACTCAATTAAGTAAAATAATACAAACCAGTTACTGGTTACCGTACTGTTTTCATTTACCGGGAAGTGGCGGTGTAAGAATATCCAAAACCCAATATCGTTTCGTGGGTGTCGTAAGAGGCGACAGAGGAAAACATACCAGTAGATAGATACCAGCAGCGTATTTTTAATTATAAGCAGAAAACCAATACTACGGTTTCCAACCCGCCTGCCAAGCGTGGCAACTATGACAAATATCTCCCTCATGAGGCAATCTATGGGCTCTCAATCTTTCCCTATATATGTTCAGCAGTGGGCCTTGATAGGCTGTAATAAATTAATGTATGAACACATGCACATTTATTCGCAATTTTTTTTCGCAAATTTGCAATTCCATATATACTATATATATATATATATATATATATATATATATATATATATGTATATAGACATATGTTGTATATATCTTTTTATTTTTTATATAGGATAAGGGTGAAAAACGAGCACACAGTCCACCTGATGGTAAGTGGTTGCTGCGGCCCATAGACATCTACATCTATCCTCTATTACAGATCAAAATGCAGATGCGTTTTCACCCGTGAGGACTAGGATGGAATGCCTCATTTCCAGTAAAAAGGGCCTCCGGCCACCTGCACTCACCAAGCGAAACGCTGAGGTAAACCTCTACTTCACGCTGGTATTCTGTGAGATCGTGGTACCACCCTGGTTTGAGCCGGCCCATCCATGCAACAGCAAAAGCTGCCGCCTGGCTCTAGCACTGTTAAATATATATATATATATATATATATATATATATATATATATATATACAAATATACATATATACAATATATGTCTGTTTGTAATGTCAAAATAACAGCTTCTTATTAAATGCATGTGAAAGTATATACGATACTTATAACAAAAACACAATTTTTAGTTTTTTATTATTTTTATTAGTTTTAGTTTGTTCCGGCTCATCTCCGAAACGGCTGGACCGATTTTGACGTGACTTTCAGTGGCAGATAGCTAATGTTATAAGGAGTAACTTTTATTTTAGAAAAAGGTTTCGGGTTCCGCGCAAAAAATTAAACCATATTACACGCGGGCAAAGTCGCGGGGTACAGCTACTATTAAATAAAACTGCTTATTATGGATTTTATCGCGTTTAATATACTTGAAAAAAAAAAGTAAATTAAACGCGATAAAATCCGTACAAATAGTTTTGTTCAATAAGTAATGTTCGCGTAAATATAAGAAATCATTAAGTATTTCATATCTTAACTTTTTTACATAGTGTTGCCACATTATCTGAATTTATTATGTAGTATAGCCACATTTTTTTTAAGCGGGTTTGGCTGCATCACGAATGAGTGTTCAACCGGGAAAGGTCCATGTTAGCGTGGACGTGAAATAACAGTGTAGAGCCGCAGTGTTATAACTGATTTACACAGGGTCAGTAACTGGTTCCAAATTCCAGGCAAGTCAGTGCTCACCCGATACTGATATAGTGTAAATTTTAAGTCGGTCCACTCCCCTCGCGACCCACGCCAGCGTTATTGTTTAAACGATCAAGTCAGTAGGTACTTGGTCAGTCACTGGCGCTGCATTGTAGGGTGACGTCGCATCAACAACAAAGCAGAACCTCCAGTTTATTTTCTGTCGTCTATCGATTTTCTTATCCATAGTAGTTTCTTTTTAAATATCTCTTCTAACATTTCCGTCAACTCTTTCAACAGCAGATAGGAACATTTTCTCAACAAATATTTCAATCGTTGTAAATTCTGCCGTTTCCATGAATGAATTCGTCATTAACGCCGCTAAGGGGCGAACCTCAATTTTTCAAAAAATTACGGGAGAGCAAGAAAACATATATTATTCTCCGATTACTAGATTTTTTTCATCATAAAATTAAATATATTAAACTTAATGGAAAACTACAAATAAAATTTCAGTTCGCCCCTTTGCGGCGCCAGCGATGAATTTTTGCCCACTGACTTCAATAACGTGCGTACATCCTTAAGAAGTTACCACGACTACTGACTGCATGTAAACAGTGCGAGTCAGTCCTCGACCAGCACTGGCGCCTGTTAGTGACCCTCTGTAAATCAGCCTTTAAGTTTGAGGAGTGACGGGAACCGTAGATCCTTTTTAGTGGTAACGACGCTGGGAACAATTTTGATCGAGTATAGATGAAGGTGTCTGCGGGCCGCAACATTCACTCACCATCAGATGGACAGTGTGCTCGTTTGTCACTTCTAATAAAAATCCAGGACATGGTCCAACCGTGTGTTAAATTTTTTTCAAAGCAGTTAAGCCGCTGTTTATGCATGGCACGCGCTCGCCTCTGTGTTGGGTTTACTACTTTCCGAATAAATCCAGTCTTTATCGGATTTTAAGACCCAGTACTGGAATTCACCCGAGTTTTGATACAGACTGTATTTACACCACGCTAGCTATATCAAGCAATAATCCCAAACATGATGTCAGGTCGCCAGTCGCGCGAGCAAGTGAATACTACTTCAAACACAATTAAGAATTTAATGAAATTGTAGAAAAAACCAACTTATTGACAGCAATAATTCAAATGTAACGAGTTTTATAGCCGCATTGCCGACTAAAGATCGGACTTTTTTCAAATATCATTTATATGCATAAAGGCCGTTTAAAAAAATGATTTTTTTCGACTTGCTGCGGGATCCCCAATTCCAAGGCCCCTATAACCCTACCTGCGTGTGTCAGTTCTTAACGACGGGTTTGCACGTTGCCGCCAGAAGAGAATCCGGTTTATGTCAGCACAACCCGAGGAAAAGATCCTCAAGTACCTCGCACAATTCACTTTAGATAAGCTCCAGTAAAAAAAAAGTATATACTCGTAATAGGTTATCTGAAAGACAAGAAAGTTTTACAATATATCACGTTTTTATAAAAAGAAATACTAACATCATAAACAGAATTAATAAAAAATGCGTGAGTGTCGTGGAACACGCGGTTGGAACGAAATTCCTTGCGTAGTATATTATTATTGATAAACGTAGGTATTATATTATTGATTAAAAAATACAAATAAATTAATTACTAGCGTCTATTAAAATGAAGCGTCATTTGAAATAAAATAATATTTCTTTCATGGCAAGATAAGAAAAAGTGCGAGGGAGATGGATATTATTCCATCTCACTTCCTTATTTCACTTCCAAAGCCGTCTACACTATGACACAAGGGGTAGTGACGAAAAAATTTTACACTTCGTCGCCTAGCTCCCATCCGCCAAACCCGTACCGTCCGATAAAGAACTTCGTTCCAAAAAATATTTAAGAGTAAAAACGTCATGCAAAAGATCTTGTCAAAATGCCATGCCAGAAATACACTCTTAGATTATAATTAAGTAATGTTAATGAGAGGCAGTCAGTAAGTGAGTACCTCGTTGATCTAGTGATCATAAACACAGCTGCTAATCATGTGGTCCCGGGTTCGAATCCCGGGTCGGGTCACTACATACACAATTCTCAGTAGCAGCCTGGAGTTAGGAAGTTGGCGGTGTTTCAGTCCCACGTTACCGTCTCACTAGGACTATGAGAGTGAAGGAATAGAGAGTGCACCTGTGCTTGGACAGGTCACATATTATGTCCTGCGTAGATGGCTAGTCTCCGTTGAGACTGGCCGCCGTGACCGAAATTTGATCTGGAGGACATTATGATTATTAATGTTAATGATATGAGGATCAGCAGTTGCGCTTACGATCGATAGACCATAAATAAATATCTATACACATGTATAAAATAAAATATAAAATGAATCTGTCTGTAATATCGAAATAAATGCCTTTTATTGAACTTATTTAAATGCCCTAAAGACATGCATAACCGTTTTTAAAAGTATTGTCTGTCTGTCTTTTTTTATATAGAATAGAGGTGACAAGCACACATTCCACCTGATGGTAAGTGGATTCTGTGGCCCATAAACATCTACATTTATTCTCAATTAAGAATAAAAATGCAGATACGCCGTCACTCTGAAGACTAAGATGGAGTGCCTTGTTTCCAGTAAAAAGGGCCTCCGGTTCTCTACACTCACCATACGAAACACAGCAGCATTGAGCTGCTATTTTACGCTGGTATTCTGTGAGAGCGTGGCCCTACCCCGGTCGAGCCGACTCATTTGTGGTACAACCACAATATAGCTACAGCATGGCTCTACCACGTAAAAATGTGTGTCTGTCTGTCCGGTCTAATCTTCGAAATGACTGAACCCATTGTAATAAAAAATCGTCAACAGATAAAGCTATACCAAGAGTGAGCTAGGCTATATTTTATCAGATAAACTTTGAGTTTTTTTGTTGAAATTATCGAAAAATTGATAAGTCTGATGATTATATAAAATCTGAATATAACTTTGTAAATTTTACAGCGTACCGCCCGATTTCTATGACGCACGCGCCGCCACGCTGTATGCTCTGCCGAACCCATAAAAACCACTATGGATCATGATAGCGCTTGTACATTTTTTTTCGATGGTGATTAAAACAGAATACAAAAAAAAATGTTATTCTTGCCTTTACGTAGGTCACTCAATAAGTTTTGAGATATACAAAAAGTATTCTAGATACTATTAATATTTATTTTACATCTTTTCAAAATATTCTCCATCATGCTCTATAGAAACTTACATTCGTCTAAACCAACTCTGAAAATACTTTTGCCAGTCTTGATCTACGAATTCTTCGGCGCTTGAAAAAAACTTGCCTTTTATTTTTTCTTTGACTCTTGGGAACAATAAGAAATCACAAGGAGCCAAGTCAGGGCTGTAGGGTGGGGGACTTAGAGTCTCAACAACATATTCCTGAATAAATTTAAGCTTTTGTTCTAAGGGAGGTATGTGAAGAAGCGTTTTCGTCATGCAGCATGATTCCCCGAAGCCCGGTATTTGGTCTTCTCTCCCGCACAGCTTGAAAAGCTTTGGGTAATGCAACTGTAGTATACTATTCATAGTTGACTGACCTGCAATTTTCCAGCATTGACATCGACAAATATCCGCTCCGCGAAAAAAAAGCTAGCCACCATTTTTTTGCCGACGTTGCGAGGTCTTTGCAGTTTTGTCGGTAATTGTCCTTCTGAGTAGACCCATACCAATGATTGCCTTTTATTTTCCGGATCATATTGATAGATCCATGTCTCGTCACCAGTAACGATTTCTGAAACATGCCTAGATGCCGTTTTCAAAACATAGACGCATTTCATGGCACCAATCCACACGAGTCTGTTTTTCGCTTTCGGAGAGCAAACGAGGGATCCATCGACAACAAAGATTCCTTACTCCAAGATGTTGATGTAGGATATTATAAATGCTCCCCAAACTAATGCCTACAATCTTTTCGATGTCTTCTCGCACCAATATTTCAGTAGTCCATACATTTTCTGCCGTTACTGCTGTTTGCGGAGCCCCGGTTCTTTGGTCATCTTCAAGATTAATTTTACACCTTTTGAATTCAGCAAACCACCTAAAAATTGTTGCGCGTGATGGTGCTGAGTCCCTTAATGCTGATTGTAACCGTTGTAAATTTAATTGCTTGGTTAAACCAAATTTAAAATCATAATATATCAGAGCGCGCAAATGTTCACGGTTAAGATCCATCGTTTTAAATGAAAATTTTGCAGGAAAATTAATAGAACTTTGTTTTTTTTTAATATTGAGCAATTGGCTTATGGAGTTCTATTTTTAAATAAATTTGCTTTTTAGAAACATATAACACGGGTGCGTTCAATTTTTAATTTTCAAGCATCTTGAAACTTAATGAGTGACCTACGTATATTGACTGCTTACATTAATAACGAAACATTCATCATTCTTACTAGTTACATTATCTAATACAGCCTATAAATGTCCACTGCTGAACATAGGCCTCCCCCATAGATTGCCTCATATTGCATTTTGCCATAGCTGCCACGTATAGCAGACGGGTTGGCAATCACAGTGTTTTATTATGTTAAGTTGTTATCAGAATGATCCTCTTCCGACAAACTCGGGACGAAATGGGGCAGTGGTTTCTTTTACACTGCCACTGCAAGATATTTCCGAGTTACAATGCGATAAGATAAATCGATAAATCGTTACTCACATTTGCGTGTGGCTCCAACGATGACGTGTACAGCCAGTGGCGTAGCTACCCAGGGGCTAGGCGGGGCAGTGCCCCGGGGCCCCCAATCTAAAAGGGCCCCTCGGCCTCTAAGAACGACGTTCGAAAAATTATGTACTATCCTTGTATAAAGAATTTTCGAGGTTTAACTTTTTAGCCCCTGGCCGCTAACGGCTCGAAATGAAATCACAAAAATTACTCCCACTTCCAGAACATAAATATAACATTGTTAAAGATAATTGTCTACTTCGTTTTATTGTCTTTTTATATAGATGAGGCGTATACAACAATAATTTGCTCGTTTGGCAAATACAACACTAGGGGAATGCAGGAGCGTTGCCGGCTTTTTAAAAAGGAGTAAGCTCGTTTTTTTTTTTATGGAATAGGGGGCAAACGAGCATGCGGCTCACCTGATACTAAGTGACTACCGCCGCCCATGAACAACCGCAACACCAGGGGAATTGCAGATGCGTTGCCGGCCTTTAAAAAAGGTCTTTTCTCGAAGGTCTCTAAGTCGTATCGGTCCGACAGTAGTAGACCGCCAAACATCCCGATAATGTAGATTTGTGAAATGCGTTGATGAAATTTTGTGCCTGGAATTAATCCGAACAATTCCTCTGAACACTCCCCGTAGTAAATTCGATAGAAAATGCAAAGGGATGCAACATCTCTTCGTCTCGTCTTTCGTCTTCATCGGTCGTCGACGATTCGAGCCACTCTGCGGTGGATGCGGTCAAGTGGAAGGAGCTGGTACTAGGTAGCCCCGGCCCAGGGATGAAAACTGCATTCCATGCTACGAACATGCCCTTGTAAAGTTGCAAGCAGTGTGCCGGCATTAAAATACTCTCCCGCTATGCTGATCACACCAAGCTTTTTAGAGGCCAATTCAGCCTTCCCTTCCAAGTGACCACGAAAGTGCACGTTATTCGATATGTCAACGCCGAAGATTTCGATACTAACTGAGGTAACAAGGGGAATGCCCTGAAATTGAGGAGATACGGCAAAGGGCTTCTTTTTAGTGATAAACGCGCAAGCTTTGTCTTATGGGTATTGCAATTAATTATATTTAGTCGCCCCAATCCAAGACCTTATCCGGCAAAGACTCGACTTCAGACACAAGTTTGTTCTGGCGACGTTTTCCCGAGAAATATAGGTATAGCTGATGTATAAAAAATCACAAGTGCACGTTACTAGTTTGTAACATATTATTGATAAGCAGAAGAAATAGCGTAGGTGATAGATAGCTCGTAGCCTAGTGGAACACCAGCATAAATAGGCTTGTAAATGGAGCATACACCTTCTACTACGACTTAGTTGCTCCAATCTGCAAGAAAACTGCTGATCCATTTGCACAAATTCTCGTGAAACCCATAGGAAGGTAGCTTCGAAAGAAGCGCTTTGTGCCAAACCCGATCGAAGGCCTTCGCTATGTCCAAACTAATGGCCAGGGTCTCCCTCTCTGCCTCCGCCGATTTATGAGTCAGGTAACCCTGAAGATCACCAGCTGAGCAACCCCGATGGAAATCGTATTGGCGGTCACTTTTCAGTTGGTGATTCTTTTTTTACGTGGTAGAGCCATGCTGCAGCTATATTACTGGTGTAAATGTAGCACGAATGGGTCGGCTCGACCAGGGAAGGACCACGCTCTCCCAGAATACCGAATTCGTATAGTGAGTGTAGAGAACCGGAGACCCATTTTACTGGAAAAGAGGCATTCCATCTTAGTCCTCACGGGTGACATTTTGATTCGCAAACGAGGATAGATGTAGATGTCTTTGGGCCACAGCAACCACTTACCATCAGGTGGACTAGCTGTGTGCTCGTTTGTCACCCTATCCTATAAAAAAAAACCTCATGAGCTGGCAGTACACAAGGGTTTCATTATTTTGGAGAACAAGTTGGATAGGTCTGAGTGGTCGAATTTCGGTCATATTTTAGAGATCTGGTGCACTGAAGCTGTCTTCTTTGAGTTCGGGACTACGCCTAGGGCCCTAGGGAGAAAGAGTTTTAGAAAAGACACGTTACGACCGGTGCCAACTAGGGAGCACACGTCTTCAGCACAATGGTAGGAACTTTATCAGGCCCACTCGACTTGACGTCAAAGGAGAGTAGTGCTATGCGCACCAACGGTGTGTAAACCGTATCGTACCGACCTGAAGGCGAAATTATACTTCTTTTTAACAGCGCTGGTGAAGCGCTTCTATTAAATACAGCGCGATGTAATTTTACCGAAGCGACCAAACCGGGCACCACAGATGATAGAATAAAGAGTTCCATTCCCTGAACTACCACATGAGCGACAGTCACATTGCGATCATCTGGCGAGAAGCATACCGCCCCTGTCCTCAAAGGAAGGATGCAAAAAAAGACCGCATCCTGTCCCAATCGGCTGACCTATAGTGCCAAACATGGCGGCGATCTGCAGAATGCACCTGCGATAGGAGTGTAATTGGCACCATAATACGGATCAGACAATGGTTATGGTCCAGTGAGCCAAGAGGGGCATCGACGGAGATCTGATATCCGTCCGGATGAGAGGTCAGCTTCTGCTGAGAAGGTCCAACAGGGAAGGTGCAATGCGGGGGATCATAGTGCACGTAGGCGAATTAACCATTTGTGTCGGACCATATACCAAGGCAAAGTCATAATCAAATCTACCCGCATGATCGGTTAAACGAGAACCAAGCCATTCAGCGTGGTGGTCGTTAAAATCATCAAAGATCACGATCTCCGCAGGTGGGACCAGTTGTAGCACGGAGTCTGCAGTGAGACACCCGTAGACGCGAGGATGGTCAACGCTGACCTTTATGATTGCCAAGGCGTCGAGAATAGATGTCCTCTCTGTCGAACTCTAGCCCGATGCGCAAAGGTGTTCTAATTAGTACCCCGAATAGGAGAGAAGTATCGACCGGAGAGCACACCTGCGTCTCTGTTAGAAAGAGCAAGGTCGGCTTCGCTGTCTTCAGATGGTACCTAGTGGACTTTGTTAACGTTCGAATGAAATATCTATCCCTATAATTTAATTACACTATCATGTTAAGGAGGAAAGGGGTTAGGCCTCCGAACACCTGCGCTTACCAAGCAAAGTAAACTTCTACTTCACGCTGGTTGTCTGTAAGGTCGTGTTACCTTCTTGGTTCGAGCCGATCCACCCATTCATTACAGCTCTTCATTTCATAACTTACCAGGTCGTCACTGCATTTAGTCTGATCCACCTCTGCGACAGCAAAAGCTGCCGTGTGCCTCTTCCATTGTTATGTTGTTTGCCTATATACTAATTGTAATCTATGTACTTCGTCATAATTTATGCGTTACACATAATACTTAGTACTAAGTAGCTTTGCTTTATTATGCCCTGCAGTGGGCGGCAATGAGCTTATGATGAAGTAGTTTTGCACCTTTAAAGTATTTAGTTTAGTTTAAATAGGGCCCCAATTTCATTTTTGTCCCGGGGCCCTTGGTTACATAGCTACGCCACTGTGTACAGCTGCCCATAGAATCTCTCAATCTCATTAAAAATCTCAGGTGTCCCGGAAACGATGCTGCCACACTCGGTCTTCAGCTTTGACAGTTGGCTCTTTCTGGCAGTAGATCTCTGGCAAAGACTTTGGAGCCCTGGTTCCGCTCGGTCGTTTCTTCATAATACGAGCTGTAATGAAGTTGCGTAAGTTCCGCCGCATGCATTTGGAGATCTGTCTGTTCAGTTGCCTGTATGCTGTCAAATCTGTTGAAGAATGTAGCTTCATCTCCCGTCTAACAGCCATGCGATTAAGAGTGTGATCGGAGAGTTTTTATGTTCTTCTGCGGTGGGTCTTGCAGAACTTAGCTCCGGCCGCATGGATAGTTTCCACGAGCTTGTCATTCATATCGTCCACTGCATTGCAATCTTCTAGGCACTGAAAACTGTTTTGTAATTCGAGCTGAAAGGTTTCGGGATTAGAGCACGAGAGGGAGTGAGCGTTGACTTCATTAGACGAGATCGCTCCAACTTAACGTTTATGTTCAGTGTGCCTCTAACCATTCGGTGATTGCTACCTTTTTTCACCCGCGATCACTGAGACATCGCTGAACAGTTGGCGTCTAGTTGTCATAATGAAGAGAATCTCGTTTTTTGTCGAACCGTCGGGGCTCGACCTGGTCCACTTCCTGTGGGGCCGCTTCTGAAAGAAAGAATTCATCATAAAGAATCCCTCTTTTTCTATGAAGTCGGCCAGCTGCTGGCTCCTGGGGTTCCGTTGCCTATTCCGAATTTCCCTACCTTCAGCTCACCGTTCTCTATTGTGCCTAGTTTTGCGTTGAAGTCTCCCATTAACACCGTATAGTGGGTTTTACAGGAATTCGTGGCTTTAGAGATATCCTCATTGATTTCCTCCACCTCCTCGTGGGAATGTGCCGAGGTTGGTGCGTAAACCTGTATGACCTTCAACGAATACCGTTTGGTGATTCTGAGTATAAGGTACGCAACCCTCGACAACATACTCACAATTTTTACAACGTTGTTAACGAGAGACTTGTGGACGATAAATCCGACATCTCCTTGGGACATATGGTCGCCCCTCACAGTATTAGAACTAGTTGCCAGATTCGAGGATTACCGTGTCCTCCCCCTCTCTTCGGCCTCAAATAATCCTATAATATTCCAGCGCAACTTGTCTATTTCTTCTTTTAGCTCCAGGATCTTCTCGTCAGTCCTCAAGGGTGCCTGCGTTATATGTTGCCAGGTCGAGTCGTCGTAGGTGGCAACGGAACCTCTACCGGAGATTCTTAGCACCGCCAGCCTTGCCGTTACCATAGTCGCCACCGTAACCAGGAATAGCGGGGCCACCGGGAACTGTGGACAGTCTCTTTGTAACTTTCGTCATAGGGTGATGTTTGCCATAATTGACACGCTTGGCGAGCGGGTTGGCAACCGCAGTTTTTATTGAAGTATTGTTGTCATCAGGAAGACGCTACTGCCCTTCCCACACACACACACACACACACATAGCATTTGCATTTCCACAAGGCACACATTAGCATTTCCACAAGGACCAACGTCGGTGAGCGAGTGCGGTTATTTTTAACGCGAAATGACATGCTTAAGGAAAAAGTTCTTTAGTTTTTATTGTATTTTTTTCACGTAATAATTATCTGAGGGCACGGCAGTGCCCCCGCCAAGTCGAGCAAAAAAGCGGCACGGCCGTACCATCCTTTTCTCGAAACAGTTCAGACCATTTCCGAAACCCTATAACTTCGTTATGGATAAAACTAGAAGCCTGAATTTTTACTAACCAAGTAGGCATTGTATAAACTCGGTATGTTTCAAATTTCATTAAATTTGAACCAGTAATTTAAGAATTATAACTAGTAAAAGTTTCTTAATTTTGTCACTCACTGACTGACCGATCATCAAAACTCTGAGGCACTTCTAGCAGACATAGAAACTTCAGATTTGGAATACAATTATTGTTTAATATATTAATCAAGAAAAAATTAAAATATTTTACAATTTCGGTCCAGTTTTCGAGATACATCAACAGCATAAATAACTTTGCAATCCCATATAAACATATAGTATTACAAAGTTACATTTGCAGTGAATGAATCTGTACCTATATAATATGTGTAATGGAATAATAGGTGTAAATAGCTACCTAGATAAGACTATCTACAAAAAGAAATGAGATGCCATCAAAAACATAACTTGTAAATAAAACCAAGTCTCGCAACTCAGTTCTTCTACCGTAACAAGTTGTGAGATCCATGTAATACCAAGTCGGTTAATTTATTCAGTCCCTAGATTGATACATAGATTGACTTGGCAATCGCATGAAAACACAATATATCTCACAAGTAATACATATATTAAATTAGATTATAGTGCGATTGCCAAGTCAATCTATGTATCAATCTAGGGACTGAATAAATTAACCGACTTGGTATTACATGGATCTCACAACTTGTTACGGTAGAAGAACTGAGTTGCGAGACTTGGCTTTATTTACAAGTTATGTTTTTGATGGCATTGTATTTTTTTCACGTAATAATGTCAGCGTAAGGGAATCCATTTTATTTTATTTTTAGAATATGTTTTGACAAGCGAGCACACAGCCTACCTCAAAAGTTCCGTACCTCAAAAAGAAAAAACGGAACCCTTATAGGATCACTTTCTTGTCCGTCTGTCTGTCTGTCTGTATGTCTGTCTGTCAAGAACCTTTTTCTCAGGAACGCGTGGAGGTATCAAGCTGAAATTCATATCAAATACTCAAGTCTACTGTCCTTTGGAGCTGTGAAAAATCAAACTTCTAAGCCAAGGCAATCAAAAGATACAGCCGTTTATGCCGCAAATATTATGCCGCAAGGGAATCAAAACCTACAGGGTACTTCCCGTGAACTCAGAATCTTAATATTTGGTACGAAGCAAGGTATTATAGCACAGATAAAGAAAAATTGTGAAACGCATAAAGTTTTAGTTACATCATATAATAAAAATATTTTTAATAATTTGAACCTACTGATTTGTTCGGCACCCTCGGTGCGCGAGTCCGACTCGCACTTGGCCGGTTTTTTTAATATATAAACTTTACTGTCTTATGGTCAAATACTCAAACGCTACTCAATTTTAAGATGTCTTTTAGAAGTCTTGTGGTGTCACTTTCACTTTGACTTAAAGTGATAGAGGTAGCACGTGACTTAACGGCATCTTAAAATTGTGCAGATAGGCTACCGATTACTGAGTTCAGTATAAAAATGCATTAGAGGTTAAAGTTTTATATTAAACCTTTCAAACACCTTTTTAGTAAGAAAAATTATGGGTATTCAGTCGAAGTACTTATCCTCATTATCTATATATTTTTGCAGTCTTTACGGAAGATCATTTATGCCTTTGTGACACAATTCGGGAATCTGGACTCTACAAAGTATTTTGTACTTTTTTTTTTATAAAACTGAAGTGACAAACTACCTCATAGTCGACCTGATGGTAAGTGGCTACTGAAGTTAATAGGCACCTGTTGCCAACTTCAAACAAAGTAGGCTGCGGTGTTGTCACCTCTGAGAACTAAGAAGGAATGCCTGTAATTAGTGGCCCTCCATACCCTTCGGACTGAAACGCAGCAGCACTGCACCGCTATTTGACTGAAGAAATAGGTGATAACTAAGCTTCCTATAAACATTTTTTTTGCAAATAAAATGTCCGGATTGCTGAAAATATGGTAATCAGTTGGGGCTACGTCTGGTGAGTGTGGAGGATGACGTATGGTTTCTAATTGCAGGTCTTCTAATATTAAATATATTGGTAAATCCAATTGAGCATGCCTTCGCATTAAAAATAACGTATAGCATGATTAAACGGATTTTTTTAAAAGTAGTTTAAATACATTTCGACAGCATTATCGGCTTCAACACCCTCGAAACCCATGAAAATGACACCCATGATGAAAAAATTGATATCTATTGCAGCCGCCATCTTGGATTTACATTTCGATAGCAGTATCGTCTTCGACACCCTCGAAAACCATGAAAATGACACCCATGATGAAAATATTGGTACCTACTTCAGCCGCCATCTTGGATTTACATTTCGACAGCACTGTCGGCTTCAACATTCTCGAAAACCATGAAAAAGACACCCATGATGAAAAAAATTATACCTATTGCAGCCGCCACCTTGGATTTACATTTCGACAACACTATTGGCTTCAGCAGCCTCGAAAACCATGAAAATGACACCCATATTGAAAAAATTGATACATATTGTGGCCACCATCTTGGATTTACATTTCGACAACCCTATCGGTTTCAACACCCTCGAAAACCATGAAAATTTCACCCATGACAAAAAAATTGATACTACTTACTTTTAGTACGTACTACTATTTTATTTATTCTGTGCTTTTAAAATATTGTAATAAAAAAATCTGTTATTATTATTATAATCAAGTATTTAAGAAATTTGCTTATTCGAATATTGTGTATTTGTACAGCGATCTTTTTGGGCCGCTGCAAACAACCGAAATAATGTCCACTCACGACGCGACGGCGACTGACGGCGAACCATAGATAAATATAAATGTAGCAAGCTAATGCGGCGAGCTGATATATACAGTAATCTATGGCGATGGCCAACTGAGTTAGTGAGTAACCTACTCTGTGGCTGCAGCTCCCCATTTACAGAAATAATTCTATACGAGGCTACCAAATCAACGAAAATTTCGCCATTTTCGAGCCGAAAAAAATTAATTACAGCTAAACAAAACAAAATTACACTGCCATTTACATTCAGTGGCTTCCCACATGATAGATGAAGAGATTAATAAATAGATTGAGTTAAACAATTGATATTTACAAAAGTTATAGTGTTTACAAGCCTTGGGGACATGATAAATCCACACCATAAGCCACTAAAACTCCTTTTTTTATATAAAAATAGTAATTAATCGATTATAAAAAAATATTAATAAGTTCAACAATCATTTATCTTTCTAACAATGTGCTTTTTATATCATTTATATGTATAGTATGATTGCTGGATACGATTTCATGCGACAAAACGGTGGAATTTTGATTTTTAGGCGTTAGTAGAACATATCCACGCGCTTTGCGCTCGGCATGCAAAAGGTTTTTCGAGCAGTTTGTTGTTGGTGTTTGGTCTTGCGTTATCATAAAACAATAGTGGTTTAGATTGATTGACGAGGCGAGGTTGTTTCTCTGAGTTTCATCATCATTGTTCGAAGTTCTTCACATTGGACATCTGCCGAATCTCAAAAAGACCACCAAACAGTTAACTTAAGTTAAGCTTTCTATGAATTTAAACTTCGCGTATTGTTCCGGCATATGACCTAGGTTCAGCCATTGCGTTTTTCGCTTTTGTGTGTTAATTATATCACATGTCATAATTCTGTCTAAAAAAAAACAAATCAAAGCAAGGCAAGCTTTAATAGGTGCTCCTTTAAACACATCAGTTAAATCATGAAACACATTTCTCGGGTTTTTTTATTTCACTAAATTGGTGCAAATGTGTCACTACTGTTGGTAAATTAACATTAAACCATGACGTTAATTCTTTGATTGTTTGATAAGAATCGGGTACCATTACTTTTTTTATTTAAAAAATTTATAAGAATCGAAAAATTGCTCATAATGGTGATTTTTTGTTAGAACGATACATTTGAAGGTTCGGGGCATCAAGAAAAAAAATCGCAGCGATTTGATTTTCACATCGATTTTCCGGGACACTTTAAGGTTGAAAAATTACCGACCATATCCTTCGTTCATCCATTTTATCCAAAGTTTTACCAAATTATACAAATATGCTTAAATATGCGAATTTTTATTTTTTTTTCGGTCAAAGTTTTTCAAAAAAATTTTTCGTCATAAGTCATTAATGGTACCTTATGAGGAATGTTATGCAGGTTTCAAAACCCTCCTTCAATTTCCTATACTATCATTATTTCTAGAGTTATTGAACATCAAAGTTAAAAATAACTTTGTTCCTTTGATTGACGATAACTCCGCGGCAAATCATCGTTTTTTGATTTACGTCAAATTAAAGGGCATTAAATTTCCTAAAACAGCTTTTTAGTGAAATAATGAAACATTTTTTTGAAGCCCGTAGACTGTTTTTAAGACGAGCAAAATTTTCGAATATTTTTGTCGGTATTTCCTTAGGATCAACAACCAACATGATAAACAATTATCATGATCAGATCTGAAAACAATACACTTGGAGCTACAATTTGGTTTTTCTGCCGACTTCCAAAAAGGAGACGGTACTCAATTCCACTGTATGTTTTTTTTATGTGTGTTACCTCATAACTTTTTACTGGGTGAACCGATTTCGATGATTATTTTTTTGTTTGAAAGGTGGTACTTCTCTAGTGGTCCCATATGAATTTGATTAAGGTCAGACCAATAGTTTTTGAGTTATTCTTTATAACTTGTTATTGCACCCCCATTACTGTCTTTTTGGAAGTTAATTGCTTGCTCTTCAGCCAATGCTTCAAGTCGTAAAAGTTACTGAAATCATCTCCTAGACAATAAAGGAGTTCCCACTTTTCTACTGACTTCAAAAAAGAGGAGGTACTCAATTCGACTATGTTTTTTTTTTGTGTGTTACCTCATAACTTTGTTCTACGTGAATCGATTTCGATGATTCTTTTTTTTTTTTTGAAAGTTGGTGCTTTTTCTGCCGACTTCCAAAAAGGAGACGGTACTCAATTCAGGTGTATGTTTTTTTTTTATGTGTGTTACCTCATAACTTTGTACTGGGCGAACCGATTTCGATGATTCTTTTTTTATATGAAAGCTGATAGTTCTCGTGTGGTCCCATATGAATTTGATCAAGGTCAGACCAATGGTTATTGAGTTATTCTTAAATAACCTATATTGAAGTCGCTTATATTGAAGTCGGCTGTACAAAATTTTTAATTTTAAATTATATATAGTCCCATATAAATTTGATCACGGACTAACCAATAGTTTATGAGTTATCTTTAATAGTATATAGTATATATTGAAGTCGGTTGTACAAAATTTTTAAATTTAAATAATTGTTTTTGCTGTACAATCATTTTCCGGGGAGTCAGCACACAGCACAGCTTGTTGAAAATCACCCAAAATGTAGATTTTTTTATATCCCTTAATTTTTGTTACTAGTGTATATAGGGTACTATAATTTTATGAGTATATCAGTTTTATATCAATTTTATAAGTGTACGGTTTAATGTTATTTTTCTTTTTCAGTTCTGAGTTATGTTTGAATCTAGCGCCAAAATATTCTTTGTCGTGATATTCAATAAAAATAATTTTATGCATAGTTGAACTTGGGATCAACTTAGTAATTACTTAAAATATTTTAGTTTTACAAGATATCCAATATACAAACAGAATCGTAGGCGTCGCGTTATACTCGGTAAACTGTCCGCACGATTACATGGAACGTGGTTCACATTTCTACAGCGTTGACACGACGCGACGCTTCTAAATATATCACTTATGGGTTCCTTCGATCGTTTATTGCTTCAACGGACGGTTTGTTTTTATGCGTGCTGTGAATATTATGAGGTGCTTTCAAAGTATCGCAGTTCAATTTGAGGTCGTGCTAATATTCCATCCATTCATTACAGCCTGTATAAATAAATTCTACTGTTGAACATAGGCCTTCCTCAAAGAGTTATATTTGTCATATCGGCCACGTTTGGCAACCGTTGTTTGTTATTTCATTCGGGTGTTATCAGCAAGAGGCTGTTGTCAATCTCCTGGTTCAGTTTACCTTTGTCGCCTCTTACGACACCCACGGGATGATATGGGCAGTGGAGATTCTTACACCGCCACTACGTGGTTACGTGATAATATTGTGAGTGTTAAATTCAATTCGCTTTCGGTGCTTTCTTAAAGAGTTTGAACTTACATGAACACCACTTACCACCAGGTGGGATTGTGGTCAAGCACTGGCTTATAATAAGTAAAAAAAAAACAGGATAACCATTAATTATTCACTTGCTGTCAATTTTAACTGAAACTATTTGAAAATTATATTCTATTCGACCACCTAGTAAAGTGCTATTCTATTCCTATTATGTCCTATCTACTTTCACCATATCCTCGTGTCTTCCTCTAAATTTCTAGTGGTATCATCATCGTCATCGTTACAGCCCTTCACATGTCCACTGCTGAACATGCACTGCTTTGAGATGTAAGGAGGAATGCTTGGTGCTGATCTGGTGCACGTAATTCGCCCTGATGATTAACGAACGGTACTCTGGCGACCGGCTGATGGCAGAAAATCATTCCGAGAACGCCGAGTATTGGTTTCATAGACTGGTGACAGGAAGCGGTATTGTTAGTGCAACGGGTTCTTTACGTATCAATCCACCTTTCTACTGTTGTAAGCACTGTTTGCGCATTTTTGAAAATCTCATGTCACTGTTATTCTCAGTGGACATAAAAAGGTTGTTAATATGTACGCGATTGCCATTTAAGGTTTTAAGGTCTAGATTTTGTATTGTGCCAGTTAAGTATTTAATTATTTATTAAGAAATTAAGATAGACTGACTATCAAAACAGTACTGTGGTTCAAGTTTGTGTCGCGGTCGCACTCTGAGCAGATCTTGGACGATAATGTTGTGAGAGAAACAAGCGTTAATATTTTAGTAACATAATACACACAGTCTAGTCTAGTCACAGATTTACTATAACATATTCGACGGCGAAAGAAAATGTTCGAGTTTTTTCGCCTTTCCTTTCTGCCCACACGTACCTCTTTTTTCACATGGGGAAATGCCTACGCATACCCGCCTCGCGGGGGCAAGGACGGGTTATGTCGGACTCGCACCGATTAAAACCCCATTGTGTTCCACCTTCACTGCATATTGGCAGGGCCACGGGAACGCTCGAGTGCTCGGTAGCACCGGCATTCCCAATCCCAGCGGTAGATCTGGTCTCTGGTTCCGCCGCCAACCAAGTTCCGGCCGCGGAGGGTAGGGAGAGCGGCACCTCGCAATACCGGTACTCCTCTCTCCCCGCGGCCCCACCCCCACCGCATCAACGGTGCGGCCCTGTCCTCTCGAGTCGCGGAAGATAGGGCGAGTGGCGCATCGCCATACCAACACTACTCTTCCTCCGCGACTCCTGTTCGGCTGCAGCGGTAGGAGAAGACGACACCAAGCTCGTGGGCTTGCCAAGCCTACTCGGAGTGCCTACCTCGGGTCGGCCGTACATCACGGGCCAGCGAAGGGGTTACACTTTGCTCACCGTGGGTGACCAAACCACGGCTATAAGCTCCCCCGCCATAACAAGGCGGGAACCCGTTTCTATTAGTTGAGTAGGTTTTTTTTCTAAACACGCTATAACTTTCATAAAAACGTACCGCGTATTTTGTGTTGAAATGTTGGTCAACGGCCGGTCTATTCCCTATAAATAATTTAATGTGTTTGGGGCCAAAGTTTTAGAACGAGGCCACCGTTAAAACGATCGCCAGTCTGCACGCGAATTGCATACGTGAATAACACATCAAATCCTTCCAAGATAAGGCCAGCCGTGGACTATGTGGCTGCATGATAGATGCTTTTTGTGAATTTAACAAACTTTCGAGTATTAAGAAAATTAAAAAAAAAATTGTTTTTTTAATGTTTCCTGAATTTTTTTTAGCATAAGAGCTACAGACGAGCACACAGTCCATCTGATGGTAAGTGGTTGCTGTGGCCCATAGATATCTACGTCAATCCTCGATAAAGAATCAAAATGCAGATGCGTTGTCACCCCTGAGGACTAAGATGGAATGCCTCGTTTCCATTACGTGCGCATAAATGTCATTCATTTTGTTCCGCAAGTCATTTGCATAATCGGTTATACTGCATGAGGCATCAGGTGGTATTCCGGTGATCAGGTCTGCAGGCAGCCGTAATTCTCTCCCAAAGTTTGCGAAAGCTGGCGTCACTGTATGATGTACTTTCGTGAACAGCGCTTCGATATGACAACAAAAACGGTTGTATGTGCCTGTTCCAGTCTCGTTGCTGTTTTTCCACAACTTTTGCCAGGTACCTTTCCAATGTCTGATTAAATCGTTCTACGATTCCATCAGATTGTGGGTGGTAAGAAGTTGTTCGTGTTTTATGAGTACCCATAACTCTGTAAGTTTCCTGGAATATTTGAGACTCAAAATTCCTTCTTTGAACGCTGTGAATCTCTAAGGGTACTCCAAAACGACAGAAGACTTCATGAACTAGTTTATCTGCAACTGTTGAAGCTTCTTGATTTGGAATGGCGAAGACTTCTGGCCACTTAGTGAATTAATCCATCACAACCATGAAATACTTGTTACCACTTTCACTTTCCGGAAACGGCCCCGCAACGTCAATGGCTATCCTCTCCCATGGTGTACCAACATTGTACAATTTCAATGCGCCTCTACTACGAGTTTGAGGTCCCTTTACAACCGCACAACTTGTACATTTGCGGCACCAGTCCGCGACATTGTCACGACAGTGGACCCAGTAAAACCGTTCTCGGATCTCCAGTAGATTTCGTTTAACTCCCAGGTGACCTCCTGAACAACCACTATGGTACAGCTGTAGAACATCCGGTACTTTAACCTTAGGGACAACCATTTGCAAATGACATTTGTCTCTCCGACCATTTTCCCATTTACGGCACAGGACTCCATCCTGAATCAGCAAGCTGTCCCATTGGGCCCAATAGCTTTTCGTGGTCGAACTCGTTGTTGAGAAGTCTCTCCACTTGGGCTTAGGAGCACTGGCCTTCATCCAATCCAGAATCGGCTTAATGTCCGAATCTTCCTGCTGTGCGTGTTGTAGGCTGTCCTTCCACTCATTGCTAAGCTGGTCTGTCCTGAATATCCTCACAGATACCACTTCCTTACCCTCTTGTCTAGTACAACACTTGCAATCTTCAGGACAAAGTCTTCTTGACAATACATCTGCGTTGCCATGAGATTTCCCGCTGCGCTGGGCAGTGCTGTTAGCCGCACTACCCTCTCGAAATCGATCACCTTCCCTTTCTGCAGTTCGCTTAGGGCAGCTGCATCGAAGATGGCCCATTTCCGTACAGCCGTAGCACCTAGGGCGGTAGCCGTTATTGCGGTGTCGAACTGTAACTGCTGCAACCTCCCTGACGCGATGGGAACGATGATCCTGCCGCACGGCTTCCACCTCCAGTGCATGGGTCAAGGCGTCCTTAAGCGTCTCGTGGTGCCCGAGCCTCACAGCAGCTTTGACTTCAAGGTCGCGGATGCCGTCGATGAATATCTGCACCAGATTCCCTACAATGAGCGCAGGTACAGACTGGTACGCTTTTCAAACCAGCTTCTCCACCTCAAGGGCCCACTGCTGCAGGTTTTCGTTACTGCGTTGCACGCGATCTTTGAGCTGCGCACGAAAGACCTCTTCCAGGTGAGCGTCGCCATATCTCGCCTCTAATGCCTCAAGGAGCTGCTCGTAAGTCACTTCCTTTCCGAGAGCTTCCAGAACAGTTAGGGCCTGGTCGCGCAGGCCTAGGGTGAGAGCAGTCATGGCCTGACTTTTATTCCAGCCGTTCGCTTTCATGACAGCCTCGAACTGGATTTTGTAGGCCGACCAGGAAGAAGTCCCGCCGAACGGTGGCACTTTGAATCCACGTAGCGAAGGTGTTGTAGCTACCACGGGTGCTGTAACTCTATCCCCAATTTTGAGGTCGTTCAGCGTTTTCTTCACGTCAACCAACACGCTGTCAACCCGATTGTTCACTTGGTCGATTCGGGTTTCAGCTTCCGACAGGTGGTAGTCCTGTTGAGCAACCCTATCCTTCACCTCCTTTTTCTCTTTCCCGAAGGTAGCGTGAAGGTCCTTCATGATGAGGAGCATCTGCTCTTCCTTATCGCGTTTGAGCTGCTTTTTCAAGCAACGGGCCTGTTCCTCCTGTCCGCGCTGCAGCTGCTCTTCCAACCGACGGACCTGTTCCTCCTGTCAGCGCTGCAACTGCTTTTCCAACCGGCGAGCCTGATCCTTCAGCATCATCATCAGAGCACCTAAATCAGGTGCTGCAGATGCAGGAGCTGCTGACTGGCCGGCCTCCGTGGTCAGCAGCTGGCCCTCCGACGTTTGCGGCGTTGCATCACCAAATCGTCTCTGGTCCATCTCCTGGTGGCATTGACTTCGGGTACAGATACCCTCCGTGTCGTCTTTAGGTAAAATCGGCATATTTGATCCCACTTCTGACACCAATTGTTACGAGCTTGGGGTTTGAGACAATTAAAAACTGCCGATTGAATTACCAAAATTGACACTTTAATTACACAACACTAATTACAATCTAAAACCACACTAATACAAGGGTGGTGCTGAAAATTTCGGGAATCAAGGAAGTGACACAACATTACTATTTAAAAATGTATTTATTGCTTTTCGAAGTATTCTTCGCGAAATTTGACACATTTTTCCATACGATGGAACCAATCATTGAAGCAACCATTCCATTCGGAAGTTGGGGTCTCCAAAATGGCCGTTTTGTAGGCGTCCACAGCTTCTTCAGGTGATGAAAATCTCTGTCCACGCAATTTATTCTTTAATTTAGGGAAAGTATAGAAATCATTAGGGCTCAGGTCGGGACTGTACGGCGGATGGTCTAATAATTCTATGTTTTCTTGCTCTAAAAACTCTTTTGTTCTGTGTGCGGTGTGAGAACTCGCATTGTCGTGATGGAGGATGATGCGGCGGTTGCAGTTCTCTTTACGGAGTTCAGAAACGACCTGTGGCAAACAAATGCTAGCATACCATTCTGCATTAACCGTTCTTTGTCCCTCAAGAGGAATAGTCGTAACATGGCCGGTTTTGGAGACAAACGAGGCCATCATTTTTTTTACAACACTCCGTGAACGAACAATTTTTGTTGCTTTAACTCATTTTCGAACACCCAAACTCGTGACTGGATTTTTGTTTCGGGTTCTTACGCGTATATCCAGGATTCGTCACCTGATACGATGTTGTATACAGCATTCAAGGATCCTGCGTGGAATCTTTCGAGAGTTCTGACGCACCAAGTAACAGTTGTGTATCGCCAGCAACGCAAAGTCGGGAATTTGCATTTGGAAAAATCCAAAATTAGGGGCTTTTTAGGTGCTAATTAGGTGCCAAGTTTAAAAATTAGGTGCTCTAAAATTTTCACCGCAACGAAATGTTGAAATTTGCGTTGTTAGCAAAACGTCTCGCTAGCAACGCAATGAAGTTATTAGATATAAGATAAATATTAATAGCAAGGAATTAAGTGCTAATTAGGTGGTGTAATTATACGCAATAACAAGGTGCCCCTAATAAAAATAAAGTCGTTATTCAGAACATAGCAGGTGCAAAATGCAGATTTCCTGAAAATCAAAATTCCTTTCAGAAAAAGTCCAAATTAGGAGCTTTTTAGGTGCTAATTAAGTACCAAGTTTAAAAATTAGTTGCTCCAAAATTTTCACCGCAACGAACCATTGAAATTTGTGTTGCTGGCAAAACGTATCGCTGGCAACACTATGAAGTTATTAGATATACGATAAATATTAATAGCAAGGAATTAAGTGCTAATTAAGTGCTGAGCGATTATCGAGACCTGATACAGATTAAGATATTATTCTGGGAATTATGGGGTCCACGACCTAGCACCTAAAAAGCCCCTAATTTTAGATTTTTCCAAATGCAAATTCCCGACTTTGCGTTGCTGACGAGACACAACTCCAAGTAACGCGAGCCGCTTTTTGCTCTTCACAGAGCGAATACGGTATCCATCGGGAAAGCAACTTTTTTACACCTAATTGTTCATGCAAGATTATTTGTATTTGAATCATGCCAATGTCTAAAGTTGCCTGAATTTCGCGCTAGGTCACATGTCGATCTTCCTCAATCAGCTTACGCACAGCATCAACGTGTTCTTGGGTAACTGCAGTTTTTGGACGACCTTGACGGGGATCATCACTGAGCTTGACACGTCCACGTTGAAATTCAGCAAACCAGCGATAAGTTGTGGTTTTGGATGGGGCTTCATCACCAAATGCAGAAATCATCCGGTCAACACACTGTTTTTGTGTTAAACCACTTCGAAAGTCATAATAAATCATCGCTCTTGAATTTTCTCGAGTCAATTCCATTTTCTCAACGACTAAACAAGTTTGACAAAACCTTGTGACAAGACCGAGAATCTTTTTTTAAATATATAAATGGTATTCGATTTTTAAAACCAAGGAGTTTTCAATTAAAAAGATTTTAATATGACAGGTACAGTGGAAATATTCCATTCCCAATACTTTTAGTGCAGCCTATGTAATAAAACACAATTACTTTAGTTCGCAGTTATATCGCTTCGAAGTGTTCTCTTGTATCGCCAATTCAATACTCCTTGGTCATGGTCTATACCGGCCTTATATAGGGCCTCAGATAGTTTCCAGAACCTTCGACTGTAGCGACATTTAGAATGTTCGAGTACATATCGGTCCCGAAATTTCTGAAAGGATTTTGACTCTCCTAGTTCTGCTACTCGACACTAGAGGGCGCTAGTGTAACTAGTGTTGCCATGTACAAGACATTAATAGTGGCGCGCAACACTACTAATAAAGCTGCAGCATGGTTCCACCACGTAAAAAACAACTGCGCTTGTACAATGGAACAATGATAATCAAAATAAATACGTTTCAGGCATGAAATACTTTTTATAGACACATATTTTTAATTATGTATATTTTTTATTACATACATATTATGTATGTAATTACTCTAGGATAATTATTTAAAAATATAAATCGTTCATTAGATTAGAACAAAACAATTTTCTTTTTTAATATAAAATTTTTTGGTATGGAGTAAAATATATTACATATGTAATAATACATAATATTTTAATAGATATACATATACGTAAATATATTTTATTGCCGGCAATATCGCACTGTAGTGGCGGTTAAGAATATCCACTACCCCATATCTTCCCGTGGGTGTCATAAAAGGCGACAAAGGGAAACAGGCAGGAGATGGGCAGCAGCATCTTCCTGATAACAGCAAAAATACAATAAAAAGACTGCGGACGCCAACCCGCTCGCCAAGCGTGGCAACTATGGCAAATACCCCCCTATGAATGTAACAAAGAGACGGCCCCCAGTCCCCGGCGGCCCCGCTATTCCTGCCTACGGTGGCGACCATGGTAACGGCGGGGCAGGGGGTGCTAAGAATCTCCGGTGGAGGTTCGGTTGCCACCTAAGACGACTCGACCTGGCAACATACAACGCACGCACCCTGAAGACTGACGAGAAGATTGTGGAGCTGGAAGAAGAGATAGACAAGTTACGCTGGCATATTATAAGATTATCCGAAGACCGAATAGACGGGGAGGACACGGTAATCTTCGAATCCAGCAACTTGCTCTATCAACGGGAGGGCGACCATCTGTCACAAGGAGGTGTCAGATTTATCGTTCACAAGTCTCTCGTTAACTACGTTGTAAAGATTGAGAGTGTGTCGACGAGGGTTGCGTACCTTATACTCAGAATCACCAAACGGTATTCGCTGAAGGTCATGCAGGTTTACGCACCAACCTCGGCACACCCCGATGAGGAGCTGGAGGAAATGTATGAGGATATCTCTAGAGCCATGCATTCCTCCAAAACCCAATATCCGGTGTTAATGGGAGACTTCAATGCAAAACTAGGCACAAGAGAGAACGGTGAGCCGAAAGTAGGGAAATTTGGAATAGGGCAACGGTACCCAAGGGGCCAGCAGCTGCCGACTTCATGGAGAAAGAGGGACTCTTTATGATGAACTCTTTCTTCCAGAAGCGGCCCCACAGGAAGTGGACCTGGTTGAGCCCCGACGGTTCGACAAAAAATGAGATTGTCTTCATTATGACGACCAGACGACAACTGTTCAGTGATGTCTCCGTGATCGCAAGGGTGAAAACTGCTAGCGATCACCGAATGGTCAGAGGCACACTGAACCTAAACGTTAAGTTGAAGAGGTCTCGTCCAAAGTCACGAAATCTTTCAGCTCGAGTTACAAAACCGTTTTCAGTGCCTAGAAGATTGCAATGAAGTGGACGATATGAATGATAAGCTCGTGGAAACTGTCCATGCGGTCGGAGCTAAGTTCTGCAAGACCCGCCGCAGCAGAACACAAGAACTCTCCGATCACACTCTTAATCTCATGGCTGTTAGAAGGGAAATGAAGCTGCAGTCTCCATCAGATTTGACAGCATAGAGGCAACTGAACAGACAGATCTCCAAATGCATGCGGCGGGACTTACGCAACTTCAATACAGCTTTTATTGAAAAAACGATCGAGCGGAACCAAGGCTCCAAAGCCATTGCCAGAGATCTGTCTGCCAGAAAGAGCCAACTGTTAAAGCTGAAGACCGAATGTGGCAGCATCGTTTCCGGGGCACCCGAGATTTTGAGTGAGATTGAGAGGTTCTATGGGCAGCTGTACATATCATCGTTGGAGACACACGCAAGTGTGAGTAACGATCCAAGAGCGAGTCTTATCCGATATTATTCCAATGATTGTTGACTGATGACCATGGACCACATACACACCCTTCGGCAAGTTGTACAGAAGTCCGAGGAGTACAATTTGCCACTATGTTTGGCGTATGTGGACTATGAGAAAGCCTTTGATTCCGTCGAAATTTGGGCGGTGCTGCAGTCCCTTCAGCGGTGCCAAGTTGACTGTCGGTATATCGAAATATTGAAGTGCTTGTACAGTAGGGCTACGATGGCTATCCGTGTACAGAACTAGAGTACGAAACCTATCCAATTGCAGAGAGGTGTAAGACAGGGTGACGTTATATCCTCGAAACTCTTCACCGCTGCATTAGAAGACGTTTTCAAGCTTCTGGACTGGAAAGGATACAGTATTAACATCAATGGCGAGTACATCACTCACCTTCGATTTGCCGACGATATAGTCCTTATGGCAGAATCGCTGGAGGAACTAAGCACCATGCTCAATGATCTCAATAGTGTCTCCCAACGGATAGGTCTTAAGATGAACATGGACAAAGCAAAGATCATGTTTAATGTCCATATCACATCTATGCCGGTAGTTGTTGGGAGCACTAAGCTCGAAGTTGTTGACGAGTATGTTTACCTGGGACAAATAGTCCGACTAGGTAAGTCCAACTTCGACCGAGAGGTCAATCGGCGGATTCAACGCCGAGTTGAATCCGTCGATTGTTCGGGTTCGTGAAACTACGACACATCTTCTCGTCAGACATACCTCAAATACCTTAAAACGAAATTGTACAACCAGTGCGTGTTGCCAGTGATGACTTACGGATCTGAGAGGTGGTCCTTCACTGCTGGCCGTATGAGGAAGCTCAAGGTCGCTCAGCGAGCTATGGAGAGGGCTATGCTCGGGGTTTCTCTGCGTGATAAACTTAGAAATGAGGATATCCGCAGTAGAATCAGAGTAACCGACATAGCCCAACGGATTAGTAAGCTGAAGTGGCAGTGGGCCGGCCATATAGCTCGAAGAACCGACAACTGATGGGGAAGAAAGGTTCTCGAGTGGCAGCCTCGTACCGGTAGGCGAAGTGTAGGGCGAACCCCCACGAGACGGAGTGACGACCTGGTAAGACATGCAGGAAGTCGATGGATGCAGGTGGCTCAAGACCGTGCTTTGTGGCATTCCTTGGGGGAGGCCTATGTTCAGCAGAGGACTTATGAAAGGCTGTAATGATGATGATGACCGACAATATATAAAGGAAAAGTGTATTACGTTAATAACCTTGGCCTTCACAGTCAAGGTTGATTATTTGTTGGATTTTTCTTTTCAATTTAACAAGTCCCAGTTTTTATAATTACCCTATATACTTACCCAGACTTTCAAAGGGAATCTTTAAATGTGCAACACAACTGACACTGCAATCCAAACTGCCTGCCAAGTGTGATGTTAATAGAGAATCCTTTCTAATGAGAGAGTGTCATATTCAGTAGTGTATTATTACGGGCTAAAAATAAGAAAAACAAAACACACTTGATTGTTGTAAAAAAGGAAAACTAATCGCTCTTGTTCTAGGTGAGCGACGTTGGAGGCTGTGGGTACCATTTAGCAACGCTGCTGGGTCTCCTACCGGCGCAGGTTATTAACGTGTACCTGGGTTCCACATTACGCTCGATACACGACGTGCTGCACGAGTCCCACCTAACAGGTTATGTGGTGTTCGCCTTTCAGGTAATATTTTCTATTATCTAAAACTTATGTTGCCCTGGTACTTTAGGGAGTAATTAGTCGATGTTGCATTTTGATACTTATTTCAATACATCACGTAGATGTCTCTGGGCCACAGCATCTACTTACCATCTAGTGGGTTGTGTGCTCCTTTGTCACACACATCCTTTATAAAAAATATATTATGATCATAAACTCGGTTGCTCCAATCCGTCTGAAATTTTTGTGTACTGGGGTTTTTGCAGTCCTCGATAATGATATTGAGGCCGCATTGTTCGAGTCTGTAACATTGTTTGGTTAACTTTGACTTGTGTAATTTGGCGAGATAGGCGTCAACAGCGTTGGTTTGCAACCTATCTAGGAGAAGGCTAACTCCAAAATCAAATCTAGAATTATGTTTCGTAAGGCACAAGTAAGCTTCAAGCTGAATTCAGTAGTGCATTCCTCCAAACACTTTAACAAACTTTAACAGTGGTAGAGCCACGCAGCAGCTTTTGCTGTCGCTCGGATGGGCCGGCTTGAACCGGGGTGGTACCACGACCTCACAGAAAACCAGCGTGAAGTAGAGGTTTACCTCTGCGTTTCGCTTGGTGAGTGCAGGTGGCCGGAGGCCCGTTTTACTGGCAATGAGGCATTCCATCTTAGTCCTCACGGGTGACAACGCATCTACATTTTGATTTATAATAGAAGATAGATGTAGATGTCTATGGGCCGCAGCAACCACTTACCATCAGGTGGACTGTGTGCTCGTTTGTCACCCTTATCCTGTAAAAAAAACACCCGAGTCAAGGTGAGGCCGTGCCGGGGGCTGAGTGGCATCAGGGTATAACATGATGTCAATCCGTCTGAAATGTTGGTGAACTGGGGTTTTTGGAGTCCTCGAATATAATATTGAGGTCGAATTGCTCGAGTCTGTAGCATTGGTTGGTAAACTTTAACTGTTCAAAGGTCTGGTGAATGGTGCCATTGGACATATTATAGAAATCATATGACCCTGATTCCAGAGAACACAAATGTATGATACTGACATACCATCCGTCCGTATAGACTTCGATGGTGTTCATCTCTTTAAACCCAAGACTGTACAATTTCCAGCAAAATATAGTCACGGCACTGCAGAACGAAGAATGCTGCCAATTACATTATGTTGGGCTTGCACAGTACACAAAATGCAGGGTAGTACTGTCGACCATACCGTTTTGTATACTTAGGTTCGAAGCTCTTCGCTGCTGGTCATGCATACGTGGCCTTAAGTAGGGTAAAATCATTAGAAGGTCACCTTATTGAAGAGCTAGACTGTTCGTAATTAATCGACAAACGACCTTGCAACAATGATGCGTTGAATGAGATGATCAGACTGAGAAACCTGTTCAGCGATAATTAAAAAGTAAAATATAAATTAAAAGTAAAAAAAAAAAACTTTTTTAAAACAAGCTTTATTTAAATGCGCTAAAAAGAGTAAAATAAACTTTTCCTTTCAAACTTTTACTATCAACTTATTTTCACGTCATTACACAATTTATGTGATATAAAAGCTTGTCGCGAGATTTACCTGTGTAGATAAACAGGATCTGATTGATTTTAATTTTTAAAATTTTCAAAGTAAGTAAATACGAGTAAGTAGAAATGAGTAGAATCTCGCGACAAGCTTTTATATCATATAAATTGTGTAACGACGTTGTAAGTTGATAGTAAAAGTTTTAAAGGAAAAGTTTATTTTATTCTTTTCAGCGCGTTTAAACAAGCGTTTGTTTTTAAAAAAAAGTTTTTTTTACTTTTAATTTATTTAATCTTAGGAAAGATAGAACTTTAATATGCTGAGGAATTTTGTTATATATTTTGAAACATATATATACAACATGTAACAACAACCCTGTGGTACCTGTTAAGTGTGTTATCAGAGTCAGTATTCAAACGTAAAGAAATATTTCCTTTTCCAAATATTTGAACATAAAATTTTTTTCATTTTAATTTCAAAAAAAAATGCAAATTGTATGTGGTTTTATTACCTCTGCATTATCCGGAGAATAAGAGAATTGTGAAAGACCCCCCCCCCCCCCCCTCACCGATGCTTGTCTCAGTTAGAGGTAACAAATCCGCATACAATTTGAAAATTATTTTTTTTTTTCTATTAAAATTAAATTTTTTAACTTTTTTGAGAAAAATGTTATTCAGTTACGTTTGAATACTGTCTCTGACAACGCCCTTAGAAGGAACCACAGGGTTTTTGTTACACGTTGTATAGACAGCTTTTAATATAAAGTCTGTTAGGGTAGGTACAACCATATTGTCAATTTCAACCGTCAAGCAGCAGTATGTACACTGTTTTGTGCTGGTCTGAAGTGTGTGGAGATTAGTGTAATTACAGGCATTGAGGCATTTCATCTTGGCCTTCAGAGGTGACAACGCGTCTATAGCTCTTTGTTTAAGGTTGGTCGAAAATGTCCATGGGCTACACTAGCCACTTACTGTCAAGTGTACTGTTACTCTGCTTATCAGCTTATTTTTATAGGATAGGGTGACAAACGAGCACACAGTCCACCTGATGGTAAGTGGATGCTGTGGCCCATAGACATCTACATCTATCTTCGATTAAGAATCAAAATGCATATGCGTTTCCAGTAAAAAGGGTCTCCGGTTCTCTACACTCACCATACAAAACACAGCAGTATTATGACGCTATTTTACTTGTCACTTTAAATTAAAAAAAAAAAAACCTCAAATTTGCGGTTAACCCAAGTGTCTGTACGTTATGAAGTTACTTAATCCATGTTCGTTTCTGGTTTGTAGATTGAGTCATACATCATAATTTAATTAGGTTCATATTACCTACGTATAATTCAATTATAACAGAGTAAATTAAATGATGCGGTTGACTTGCCCCCGGAGATGAGCTCGCCTTAAGTGTAATAGTATTAGTTTTACCCACTTATTTTACCATTACAGCCTATTAAATACCACTGCTGAACATAGGCCAGCCCATAGATTGCTTCATAGTAATATTTGCCATAGTTGCCTGGTTTGTTTCCCTGTGTCGCCTCTTACGACACCCACGGAATGATATGGAATAGTGGATATTCTTACACCGTCACTACACGGCCACTTTATTTGAGAATAAAAGCAGTTAACACTAATATTATGTGAAAGTTTGTGAAGATGTTTGTTATTAGGGAACCGCTTTAAGGGTAATCTTTTAATTTCTTTTTTATAGAATCAGAGTGACAAACGAGCACACAGTGATGGTAAGTGATTGCCAAGTGATGTAGATGTCTATGGGTCAAACCCATAGACATCTACATCCATTATAGATTAAGAATAATTTTCTTCTTTTGCGAATTAAAATGCAGATGCGTTGTCACCCGTGAAGACTATGATAGAATGTCACTTTTCCAGTAAAAAGGGTCTCCGGACCTCTACAATCACCATACGAAACACAGCAGCATTAAGCTGCTTTTTCACGCTGGTATTCTGTGAGAGCGTGGTCCGTCCCCGGTCGAGCCGACCCATTCGTGCTACAACTATACTATTAATAATTATTAATAGTAGTAAGCTTAATTATTAATAGTTATTAATAGTAGTAAGCTTAATTAAGTGGAAATTAACAGGAAAGTTAATAAGCACATTGAAAATAGAAAGCACTTTTCGTTATTTAAATAAATTATCTTTCTTTCTACTTTGCTACCAATTGGAACGTTTAGTTGGCTAAGTGGAAGTTTAAAAACTCTTCTTCATCGACAGAAAAGAAAAAGTGTTTTACTAGAAAATATTTTTATTTAGCACGCTTAAAACGCAATAGGAACGCTTAAAAGCGTTGTCACTTTAAAGTAGTTATTGTGACAAACGAGAACACAACCCTCGAGATAGTAAGTGGATGCTGTGGTTCATAGACAACTATCCTCGATTAAGAATCAAAATGCAGATGCGTTGTTACCTCTGAGGACTGAAATGGAATATCTCGTAAGCAATAAAAGGGGTCTTGGGTTCTCTACACTCATCGTACGAAACACAATGTTTTATGCTCGATCTGTGAGAAATATACCGCGGGCGAAGCATATTATGTAGCTAGCATAGCTGCAGCGTGGTTCTAGCACATAAAAACTCAATCACGCATTTGTCTCACAGTTCATGTCATAGATGCGTGACTTTCTACCACCAGAAAATAAAAGTTATGTCCATGAAAGCGTTACTGTTTTCATACGAACAGAGTCTTAACCAGAAGTTAGGTAATTAATATATAAAAAATAAAAGGGCTGCTGAATCCAAAAGATCTAAAAATAGTAACATTGTATTTTGTATCGAATTATTATACTGAATATGTCATCTTTTATAAACAGTGTTGCGGGGCCTACGAGTATTGTTCATTGGCTAAATTGAATTAGAACCCGTTTCGACCGCTTTAACTAGATTAACCTTCTCTTAGGATCAGTGTTGTTTCGAAAATTTCAGTCGTATTTTTGAAGTAATTGCATACATTTCAATCATTTTGAAGTAAAAATTATTTAGGCGCGACTTAGGGTATAATCTTTTTTTCGGAGTGAAGTAACGTTTAGTAAAAAACATTGGCCTCGTTCATAGATAGTTATTCATAGATAGCTAGTCATATTAGTTAGATATTTGCCGAGTTGCTTCGCGTAGTAGTACGATTGGCAAACGTTATTTTTTTAAAGAATTATTTAGTTATTATCTTGAAAATGTTGGTGCCTATCTTCTATTTCAGGTTCCCTCTGCACCGTCTTACGACACCAAGACAATAATAATTATATAAGATAGTTGATAATCTTACGCCGCTACGTTGATTGTTATGGACGGTTATTATCGCTGGGAACTTATATTGTAAATCTAACTTAAATTCATTTTTTATTAATATGTGTACGAATTAGGCATAACAAAAAAAACGAATAGTACATAATATCATTATGACGCAATTTTCGTAAATCGTAAATGCGACATGTCCGTAACTTTGAAATGTGGCACACATTTGGCATCATCATCAACTATCATTAACTTTCAATAAGTATTTTACTCTGTTGAGTTCTATAAGATTAAGGCAGTGAATAATTAATACGGTGAAGTAAGGTTTTTTTGTGAAATCGATAAACTGACTATATAAATGGTTTTGTTGATTATCGATTGTTCGAGCAAAACTATTTTTCCAATTTTACACAAATAAAGTCCTAACACTTTTCCTTTTATTCTTTTACAGTTTTGATGCAAAATCGATTTTAAATTTTTTTTTCTTATACATTTTACAACAAAACTGTGAGGGTTAAAGGATAAATAGATTTGACCTTTTTACGTTAGTTACTAAATCTTAAAATTTTAATTTTTATCTAAAGACAGTTTACTATAAAGATTATGTATTAGTTTTTAGAGAATGGAACTTCTATTATATGGGGAGAAGTTGAGTCTTGTGGATACCACTGTTTTTCTCGGTATTACTATTGACGCGAAACTTCAATGGGGCCCCCATATATCTAAATTAGCAAGCAGACTTAGTTCTGCAGCATATGCTGTAAGAAAGATTAGAAATCTCACAGATGTTGAGACAGCTAGATTAGTGTAATGTAATGTTACTTTCATAGCGTAATGTCTTATGGAATTTTGCTATGGGGTAATGCGACTGATATTGAAGCTATATTTGTTTTGCAAAAGAGAGCCGTTCGGGCGATTTATAACCTAAATTGTAAAGAGTCCCTCAGACAAAAATTTAAAGAAATAAACATATTAACTTTGGCATCGCAATATATTTATGAAAATCTAATGTATGTACATAAAAACATAAATAGCTTTAATAAGAATAAAGATGTGCATTCTTTAAACACTAGGAACAAACATAAGCTTGTAATACCAGTTACTAGACTCCACAGAATCAGTAATTCATTTATGGGGCAATGTATACGCTTTTACAACAAAATCCCAGAACATATTCAAAGTTTATCAATAAACAAGTTTAAAAGTTTTATTAAAGAAAAACTGTATAAAAAGGGTTATTATAATATCAAGGAATACATGAATGAAAATAACCCCTGGGAATAAGGTGATCGCCACCATGCTGGTTCTATTAAAAATCATTTAAAAATTGTATAAATGAAATTATTGTTAAGAGCGTAGACGGGCTGCATTTTTTCCATACAAATGTATTCCCCTATTTTCTTCCTGGATAATGCCTCTAGAGTAATCGGTTTTGTTTATAAAAATCAAGGTCTATTGAAGGCATGCCCCTATCATTTATTTTTTTCCAAAAAATTATTACAAAAATAAATATGACTTTCCAAAACCCAAAAAAAAATGTCCCGTTTTTACCTCCGTAATCAGACGACTACCAAACAAATTTGAAACGTTTTTAAGATAAAAGAAAATGATAGGAGCATAGATCTATTCTTCCTTTAAATTTTGATACCAAAAATAATTTAATCTGCTTAGTTTTCGAGGAGAAAACAGGGGAATACGAAATGTCGATCGGTCATGATTTTTGTAGGTGAAATCGTTCTGAGCTGCAGTTGTCCCTATCGCACTCTACGGGGGGAGACCAGAGGTGAGGGGTGGTTAGACTAATAAGTACTTATTAGTCTAAAGAATTAGGAAAGTAACAACTGTCGAAGTTTTTATCGATATCATAGTGATGTCAGTCGATATCGACGTAACGACGTATCGTACTATACTGATTTACAGGCGGCACAGAACAGTGAAATTATTAAGACAACGAAGTAACAATTCAGCGAGTTTACGTTTAGTATTATTTGAAAAGACCTTTAGCGAAATTTAGTGAAATAATACGTAACTAATGTTCGCATTCTACTGCTTGGTGAATAATTCTGCTTACTTGATTTGCCAGCTTTACTGGGGCTTACTTACTTTTTTTCTACTTACTTTACTTTATAAAATAATGATTGCTCTTATCAAGTAAAGTCTTAAAATTCATGTGGCAGAAGAGGTGCTTGTGGGTATTTTACATAAGTTAAGAATAATTTAATATAATATAATATAATATAATAAGTCATATAATAATTAGTATGTACATTTATTCTGTCGTCCTTTCCATCCTTTCTCTTACAGGTAAATTTCGTGGTAACCGACCGTCAATTATTTCAGGGAGAAGGCATTCGTGGAAAAAATTCGTGGAAAAAATTCGTGAAAAAAAGGCGTTGCCGGCCTTTTAAAAAGGAGTAGACTCTTTTCTTGAAGGTGCCTAAGTCTTATCGGTCTGGAAAAATCGCTGATGGTAATCGATTCCACAAGGAAGTTGTGCGAGTAAGAAAACATCTTCTAAATCGCACAGTGGTGGACCGCCAATCATCCAGATGTGCGTTCGTGAAAGGCGGCTGGGATTAATCCGAACAGTTCTTCAGAGCACTTCCCGTGGTAAATGGGAAAGAAAATACAAAGGGATGCAACATCTCTTCGGAGCGCCAATGAATCGAGAAAGGACTCGGTCGTCGGCGAATCGAGCTGCTCTGCGCTGGATGCGGTCAAGTGGAAGGAGTTGGCACTGGGGAGCGCCAGCCCAGAGATGGGAACAGTATTCCATGTGAGGCCGAACCTGCGCCTTGTAAAGTTGCAAGTGGTGTGCCGGCATGAAATACTGTTCCGCTCTGCTGAGCACGCCAAGCTTTTTAGAAGCCAATTTGGCCTTCTCTTCCAAGTGACCACGAAACTGCACGTCACTCGATATGTCGACGCCGAGGATCCCTCCCCCTTGGACTCTACTACCTCCGCCCATCTATCAGTCAGGTAGACCAGAAGATCACCAGCTGATCAACCCCGACGAAAAAAAGCTTGCGTTTTCTTCAAAAGGTTCTCGACTCTCTCTGAATGTTGCATGAAAAAAACATTTAAGTGCCTGACTTATAACTTTCATCATCAGCTCAGCAACTTGATATGATGATTACCAGATAAAATGCCTATATGTGTCTATAAAGTTGGAGAGTTCCCTCGATTTCTCAATGATCCCTTCATTAGATCCTGACATGATGACCATCGGATCACATGAGAAGTATGTTGTTCAAACAATGCCCATAAAATGTGTGTATTGCCCTTAATTTTCTTGGAATCCCATCCATCATAACTTATACCTTCCATCATCATCTAAGCAACATGAGATGAAGATTACCAGGCACAAATGGATGTGTTAAAAAGTATATAAAAAACATTAAATGTGTCTATAAAATTTGAGGGTTGCCCTCGATTTCCCTGGGATCATATTCTGACTTGATGGCAATGGGACCACCTCAATAGTAAGCATTCGAATAAAAAAAAATTG
Source organism: Parnassius glacialis (assembly GCA_033319125.1). NCBI lineage: Eukaryota > Metazoa > Arthropoda > Insecta > Lepidoptera > Papilionidae > Parnassius > Parnassius glacialis. Next base: position 39,498,238 of record JAVANC010000018.1, read on the forward strand.
AAAATCAGTCCACAATTGACGGAGAAATCGGTGAACATACATAAAAAATACATACAGTCGAACATATAACCCCCTCCTTTTTTGAAAGTCAGTTAAAATTATAAAACAAGTAAAAGCCCTATCAGCGATGGCAACCCCAGTCGGAAGGTGAATTTCAATTATACAGTTTTATATTTGATTGCCATAGAGATAGGCAATATATACCTACTTAAATGCATATTGTAATTTGACATGAATGCATATTACGAGCGTCTGCAACAGGTGGTATTTTATCCGCTGAGATCAAAGACGTATTAAAAATAAAAACATCTTAGGCCGAGATGGGATAAACCACGTGCGAAACAAAGATACTAAGCATTATTGTTGCTGTTTTTATATAGTTATCGCCTTATGACAAGGACCATCTCGAGTAGAATCCAGCCATGCCATTCAAAATTGACTACCTCACGCTCCTTTGACCATAATAGCTATGAAATTTTAATTAATTGGATGGCACTGTACACAGTTCAAAATGAATCTTCCGCTATATACGTAAATCATCGTAAAATACGTAAATTAAGGTTTTTTCTCTTAGGACTCAAGAATAGACGCGTTTTATTCCCTTTTCTTCGACCCATTATTAACGAAAAGGGGTTTACCTGAAACAAAAATTATTATAATATGATTATATTTGTAAGTTGACATTTTATCAAACAAAATTCAATAATTTAACAAAACACTACTTGTACCTTACAAGCAGTATTTTGTTAAATTATTGAATTTCTTTTGTCGATTTGAAGGGGGTAAAATGATAAAATTTATTTGCAAATAAAATAATACTCACGATTTTTCTCTAGTCGTTAGAACAAAATAAATAGGTATTCAAATCCAATCCACAAGCCGAGTCAAAACAGTGAAGCAAAGAATCAAGTCCGTAAATATGGTGCGCGCGGAAGATGCGTGGTACTGAGCTACGCACACAAATACAGATTATTCACTCACATATTGACACCTCGGTTGCTCGGGCGCAGTGCGACGGCAATAGTTTCTTCAAATACCTATTTCTCAATTCCCGCGCAGACCGACTACGCTCTTAAGTGAAATATGTTTGAAAAAAAAAGTCCCGCTGGGTTTCTTGCTGGTTCTTCCCAGGACAGAGGTATTTTCCGAACCAGTGGTAAATAAAAAATGACTTTCAATAAGAATTATGTAATAATCAATATTGAATAAAAAAATATTCTATTCTATTCTATTCTATTCTATTCTATTCTATTCCAAAGACTGCTATAATAGCATATTTTGTATGTGGTAGAGCCATGCTGCAGCTATATTAGAAGTATAATTGTAGCACGAATGGGTCGGCTCGACCGGGGAAGGACCACGCTGTCACAGAATACCAGCGTAAAATAGCAACTTAATACTGCTGTGTTTCGTATGGTGAGTGTAGAGATCCGGATACCCTTTTTACTGAAAAGAGGCATTCCATCTTAGTCCTCACGGGTGACAACGTGTGTGTATTTTGATTCGCAAACGAGGATAGATGTATATGTCTATGGGCCACAGCAACCAATTACCATCAGGTGGACTGTGTGCTCGTTTGTCACCCTATCCTATTAAAAAGTTTGTTTTTAATATCGTTTTAGTTGGAAAAATATTCCTATCTCACTCACCAGCAATTTATATAAGAGCATGTTTGGCAACCCTAGAATCTAATCGCCTATCATAAAACCACTTAGGATCAATTGCATAACTCACCTGTCCGAGTGTGACAAGCGACGCTATCAAAAAACACTTCCGGTAAGGCGCCTTGTTTCGTGAGGGACTTATCAAGATTATATTTCGAGTATTAAATATATCTATTTTTTTATTTCTTGTCATAAATATTTAATTTTGAACTATGTAGTGACGGTGTAAGAATATCCACCACCCCATATTGTCCCATGGGTAGGGTTACCAGATCCCACAATGGGTTTTCCTGGCAATATACCTGACTTTTCAATAAATTTCCTGACTTTGACGCAGAGGCAGCAAATATTCCGAGAGCTGGTAGACATTTTTGGGTAGGTTTTTGACAAGTTTTCAGCGCGTCCCAAATACCTACCCAAAAATGTCTTTTTTTTATAGGATTGGCTGACAACCGAGCACACAGTCCACCTGATGGTAAGTGGTTGCTGTGACCCATAGACATCTACATCTAATCAAAATGCAGATGTGTTGTCACTCTTGACGACTCTGATTTCCAGCACGTAATTTTTTACATAAAGATAATATATAATATCATTGTAAAAACTCGCGCATGTGCTTGATATATGTGCAATAAAAATTACGAGTCAGATGAGATGAATGGAATAATTTAACTTCGAGATTGATTCATATATTATTATTTCTTGTATGTAAAGTGCTTAATAAATATATTAATTCGAATATTTTTCTCTTTGGTATTTAAAAAAAATCCTGACAATTGCAAATTTTTTGTATTTCCCTGACAGCGAGCTAAAATTCCGGACATGTCAGGAAAATTCATGTCATCTGGTAACCCTACCCGTGGGTGTCGTAAAAGGCGGGAAGTTTTTGTTTCAGAGGGAAACTGAAACAGACGATGGGCAGCATCATCTTCCTGATTATAATACGAAATAATTAAAAACTGCGTTTGCGATCCTGCCTGCATGTCGTGGCAACTTTGGCAAAATTCTCTCTATGAGGCTATCTATGGGTGAGGTCTATGTTCAGCTGTGGACTTGTTAACTTGGACATCGCAATGCAACATTTAATGACAATAATTTAAAAAAAGTTCTATTGTCGTCAACAAAACTACTTTACTAAAGAGGCGTAGCATGGGTTGCTGCTGTCTGAAGTCTCTGGAGTCGAAAATGCTGCCCCTTACACCTCAACCCCCAGCAACAAACAGTCTTTGTAACTTCGTGTAATGGCGGCGTATGAAAACGCACTACTCCATCCTTCCATGGTTGTCCTAAAAAGCAAATTGAACTGAAACAGGAGGCGCGGGGCATTATCTTCCTAATAACAGCTGAATGAAAATAAAAATCTGCAGGTGCCAACTCTCTTGCCAAGAATGACATCAATGGCATTTATACCCCATCTATGGGGGAGTCCTGTGATTTGTGATTGACGGTGATGATAGTGATAGTCTTTGTATATTTATAACTAGCTGTTCCTCGCAACTTCGCCCCCGTGGATTTGTTACGATTGCATGTCATGAGTTTTAAGTATTTTTTTGCGCAGAACCCTAATTCTTTAACTAAAACAAAATTAGCCTAAGTTACTCCTTATAACATCAGCTATCTGCCAGTGAAGCTCCCGTCGAAATCGGTCCAGCCGATTCGGAGATTAGCCGGAAGAAATATCACTAAGACTAAATGACACAAATCCGAAATATATCCTATTGGACATAAGTAAGAGATAAACATTTTATTGCTGATGTCCGGTCTATTACTACTACTTAAATGTCTTTGGAGAAAACATACTAAATTTGTACTTGTGTGTAGCTACTAATAATTTGGTATTACTTGCTACGTTTGCAATAAAATATTTACTTCCATGCACCTTTGTCCTTTATTTATTGATTTATTCTATGAGTGGACTTTAAAGGTCAGTTATATACAATTGTTAAATATCACAAGGTCAGGCTGCTTTACGAATTCATAAAGCAAAAGTAAATTTCTGAGAGATTCAGGTTAAGCAAATGTCAACCGCGCAAATGTTGGCTTTATTTGTTTTTTTTTTATAGAATTATGGTGACAAACGAGCACACAGTCCACATGATGGTAAGTGGTTGCTGTGGTCCATAGACATCTACATGTATCCTCAATTACATATCAAAATATAGATTGGTTATCACCCGTGAGGACTAAGATGGAATGCCTCGTTTCCAGTCAAAAGGGTCTCCGGTTCTCTACACTCACCATACGAAACACAGCAGCGTGAAGCTGCTACTTTACGCTGGTATTCTGTGAGAGCGTGGTCCTTCCCCGGTCGAGCCGACCCATTCGTGCTACAACTATATCATTAATATAGAAACGGCATGGCTCTACCACGTATAATTATTTGATTTCTTTTTTAATTTCACAGACAAAAAGGTTTCCTCACGATGTTTTTCTTCACCGTCGAACACTTAGTAAATCAGTACATAAAATTGCAATACACAAATTAAAGGAGGGTTATGTTTTCACACACACACACACATATATATATATATATATATATATATATATATATATATATATATATATATATATATAATTTTAAAATATTATAAGCCAGTTCTTGACCACAATCCCACCTGGTGGTAATAGCCATGCGGATTTAGATGGTAAATCGCACTGTCTTAGCGTAACAAAAGCCTATTCACTCTTGCCTTGAAGACGCCCAGATTGCATTCCGACGGAAAGATAGACGCCGGCAAATTATTCCACTCCTTTGCTGTACGCATTACAAAAGACGAAGCAAACTGTTTGGTTCTAATGCTTGGAATATCGTCAACAAAGGGATGAAGACCCGCCGACCGCTTGGTTGTCCGATGGTGGAAAGGAGAGGGAGGAATTAAAGCGTGCAATTACTGCGCACACTCATATATGTTTATATGTTACTTTATAACTTTTGAAAACGTAATCCAGTCAAATGAAATGTTCCACTTCAGAATAATAAGCTACTCGTAGTAGTTTATACTGATAGTTAGTTAGTACAGCCCCTTCAAAATATGATTATAAATTCAAATGAAATTTTATAAATCCCTATCGATCTCATTTCAATGGAAAATTTATTCGTGGTTAAAGTTCAGAGAATAGATTTGCGTTAATATCGATCAGTCCGTGTCTCTAGTTGATATGATCTATTATGGTTTTTTTTTATATGATAAGTGTGACAAACCAGCGCACAGACCATCTGATGGTAAGTGGCTGCTGCGGCCCATAGATATCTACACTTATCCCCGATTACGAATCAAAATGCAGATGCGTTGTCACCCGTGAGGACTAATGTGAAATGCCTCGTTTCCAGTAAATAGGGTATCCGGTTCTCTACACTCACCGTACGAAACACAGCAGCGTTAAGCTGCTATTTTACGATGGTATTCTGTGAGAGCGTGGTCCTTCCCCGGTCGACCCGACCCATTCGTGCTGCAACTATACTACTAATATAGTTGCAGCACGGCTCCACCACGTACAGAAGTTTCCAATACGAGGTGTATTGCAATAGTCAAATTCTGCTTATCCATCACTCTTTTCAATAACACCTTCGAAGTAAAGTACTTTTCCTCATTAAGCGAAAGTCATTATCTATTTTGCTAAAAGAAACTTAAGTACACAGTTTTCTATTGATTTTTAAAGGTTTTGTGGGTGTCGATAGAGGCGCCTATTATAGATGGCGGTATAAGCTGCTTGAGCAGCAGCATTAAAGGTGCAAGACGTCCTGCGATCGTCAGTACGCCTGCCAAACGAGACGATTAACGAAAAGCCTGCCTACAACGGGAGATCCTATAATTATGTGCACTTTTTTTACTGGGTAATGAAGAAGAAATTGAAGTTTTAATTGTGGTTATATATTTAGACAATGGTTAGCAGCGGTCAGTGAGAACTCGAAGACTATTGTTATATTGAAACTGCACTTACACATAGGGTTGCCAACCTTACTATATAATAATATAGAATCCTATATTTTAAAAAAAACATAAAAAGAAACAAAATTACCATATTTTAATATGACAATATGTTTGATAGAATAAGGGTTACAAACGACGAACACATACTCCACCTGATGGTAAATGCATTATGTGGCCCATGGTCATTTACATCTATCCTCGATTAAGAATCAATATGCAGATATAGCAGCAATTTTATTTCGGGCAGAAGTATCCGGAAATGGACGCAAGGTTTTGTTTTATCTATTTAAAGAAAGATGCGCGTGATTCTCATTTTGTGATAATACGTGGACTTAATCTATAAATAAGCTAGGCGTGGATCAAGACAGAATTACAGGTTAAAATACGTTTCGAATAACAATGCGAGGGTTTTCACAATTTAGTAATCTAAACAAATAAATAATATTGGAGTGTCTGTTTGTAATGTCAAAATAACAGCTTTTTACTAAATGCATATTTAAAGTGTATACGACACTTATAACAAAAACATAATTTTCTAAATGTTTGTCTGTCTGTCTGTCTGTTTGTTCCGGCTAATCTCCGAAACGGCTGGACCGATTTTGATGGGACTTTCACTGGCAGACAGCTGATGTTATAAGGAGTAACTTAGGCTACTTTTATTTAAGAAGAAGAATTGGGGTTCCGCGCAGAAAAATTAAAAACCTAAATTACACCCGCGCGAAGTCACGGGGAACAGCTAGTAAAGAGTAAAAAAAAATGCTTAAATGTGCGAAATAACAAGTATTATATATTTTTTTATAAAACTGAAGTGACAAACGGCCTTACAGTCCACTTGATTTTAAGTGGGTGCTTGAGCCCATTGACACCTGCAACCAACTTCAAATTTATGATGGAATGTGAACGGAACGAAGCACATAGAAAACTATTAGGTTTTGACAAAAAAAGTGTTGGGTTGTATAATAGTATTTTAGCTATCCCATTGTTGGATAAGGCTAGAAAACTTTATAGACTAGTATTGTTAGGTATTAAGAACAGATAATTTTTTTATTATTGTTTACGTGAATTTATCATTGTCTGATTATGTGTATTTGATTGTGTACCTATGAGGGTGACATGATCTAGTGGATCAACCCTCTATAACCAATAAAGATTTAAAAAGAAACCAACTTCAAACAAAGAAACAGATGCGTTGTCACTGTGTTTAATTATACTGACTCTTAATATATTCCCTTCAGACCAGAACACAGCTACATGGCGACAGAAAAAACTAAGAAGGTAGTACTTACGCAGACAAACTCTTAGACAAAAAAGGAGTCCTGGCACCTAGTAAAATATATGTACTTTCAAACAAAAAAGGCTAAAGAAAATATATGTACTTTCAAACAAAAAATGCTAAAGAAAATATATGTATTTTCAAACAAAAAGGCTAACGAAAATATATATACTTTCAAACATAAAAAGCTAAAGAAAATATATGTACTTTCAAACAAAAAAGGCTAAAGAAAATATATGTACTTTCAAACAAAAAAGGCTAAAGAAAATATATGTACTTTCAAAGAAAAAAGGCTAACGAAAATATATATACATTCAAACATAAAAAGCTAAAGAAAATATATGTAGTTTCAAACAAAAAAGTCTAAAGAAAATATATGTACTATCAAACAAAAAAGGCTAAACAAAATATATGTACTTTCAAACAAAAAAGGCTAAAGAAAATATATGTACTTTCAAACAAAAAGGCTAAATAAAATATATGTACTTTCAAACAAAAAAGGTTAAAGAGGCGTGTTCACATCTGCGGATTATTTACTGTACTGCACTTAGTCCGTTAATGCGTGCGTTGTGCAATAAACCTAGTTCAGAGCCACCTGCATCCATCGACTTTCATGTATGTCTTGCAAGATCGTTACTTTATATATTGACACATACTACATTTTAATTTTTCGGTATTTATAATATTTTACAAATAATAACTTTGAAAATACAGTGATTAAAAAAAAGCGCTGACAACCCTATTTACAGATAACGCGACAACTAACGTCACAAAGATGCTTACTGCGTGTGAGAAAAACATTGACATCATTTGCCTTAATGGAATTCATTGGATTACCTAACTAAATAGCATGAGATAGAATATGGTGACAACGCATTTGCATTTTAATTTTTAATCGAGGATAGATGTGAAAAAATATTTTTTTTTTGTTTCTAGAATAGATGAACACTGTGAAGGAGCTATTGCTCCCTCATGTAGTGTTAGCAAATTTAATCTGTAAACGTCATTGAGTTATATGTACTACGTACTAGAGAAGCCATTCCAAACAAAAATTGTGTCCTACTCTTATGTCTTCGCGCATGCGCGGGAGTAATAGTCGCGCATGGGCGAAGACTTTAATTTGATATAAAATAAGATATTTATATAAAATAAATATAAGAATTTAATGTAAAATATCTTAATTTAATCTAAACAAACATATATTTCTAAATAAAATGTAATAATAATTATTTTATGGAATTCACAAATCTTCAATTTACGCAATATTTAGTTTGTATGGATTGCACTACAGTTCAGTTGAACATAGTCAATGTTCGGAATGGCTTCTCTAGTATGTAGTACATATAACTCAACGGTAAACGTATATTATTTTTAACAGAAAATTAGAACAAGTACTCACAAGTAACTACAAGAAAGCTTCTTCTCCTGAAGGCCCCGCAACGCATCTGTAATACCTCTGGTGTTTGCTTCATGGGCGGCGTCGATTACTTACCATCCGTTGAGCTGTGCATTGAAGTAATATGTACTACCGTGGGCAAAAAATAGTAAGACTTTTTAATTTAAATTTCGCGCGGAAATCCATTCGTACCGAATTCGTTTTTTTTCTACGTGGGTATGACTGTCAGTGACATCTGTGCCAAATATCGCATCAAAGTAATCATTAGTGTTTAGTATACGCTTGTCTTTCTGAAGTACAAAAAGTGCATTCGGCGATTTTTACAATGCGTGAAATTATTCAACAAAGAAGTTCCATTAAATTTTGTGTGCGGAATCAAATTTCTGGTGCCGAAACGTTCAGAATGTTGCAAAAGGCCTTCGGTGATAATTGTATGTCGCGAGCAAGTGTTTTTGATTGGTACACATTATTCAAAAAGGGTCGAAAAGGCGTTTACGACGAACCACGTCCCGAACGGCCATCAACATCAACTGATGATCAACACGTCAATAAAATCAAGGAATTGGTGCTCGAGAATCGACGATTAACACTCAGAGACCTTACTGATATCGTTGGAATATCGGAAGGATCAGTGAAAACCATTTTAAATATTCCTTTGGGCCTAAGAAAAGTGAATGCACGATTGGTTCCAAAATCACTCAATTTTCTTGAAAAACAGCGTCGCGTCTGTGAAACAATGCATTCCGACTACCAGGATGTCATGAAACGTATTATAACTGGCGAGGAGTCTTGGATCTACGCTTATGACCCGGAAACAGACGATGAATCGGTCGAATATCGTGCCAAAGATGAGCCGAAGCCGAAAAAACCACGTCAAAGCAATTCAAAAATCAAGGTCATGTTGACAGTTTTCTTCGATCATCGAGGTGTGGTGCACTCCGAATTCCTTCCGACCGGTCAAACTGTTAACAAGGAATACTATGTATTTGAGTGTTACACGTCGTTTGCGCGAAGCTATTCGTAAAAAGAGGCCGGAATTATGGGCCGATAACTCTTGGTTTTTGCACCACGATAATGCACCGTCGCATACTGCATTGATTCTTCGTGAGTTTTTCGCCAAAAATTCAACCAATATCGTTCCACAACTACCGTATTCGCCTGATTTAGCTCCGTGCGACTTCTGGCTGTTCAGCAAACTCAAGCGACCGCTCCGGGGAAACCGTTTTGAGTCAATTGAAGACATTAAACGTGCATCGCTACGCGCATTGAAGGCTATTCCGGAAATTGACTTTAACAACTGTTACGAGGATTGGAAAAAACGTTGGCATAAGTGTATTGCGGCCGGGGGGATTACTTTGAGGGGGACGAAATAGATTTGGCAGAATAAATAAAAAAAATTAAAATTATGAACAAACTCTTACTATTTTTTGCCCACAGTATTACTTGCTGTATGTTTGTTCGTGTTTGCCTTCTCTTCTATAAAAAAATCTATACAAGTAAACAAAATTGAAGTGTCTGTTTGTAATGTTAAAATAACAGCTTTTTACTAAATGCATATGAAAGTATATACGGTACTAATGAAAAAAAAAAACAATTTTTTTAATTTTTGTCTGGCTGTCTGTCTCTTTGTTCCGTCCAATCTCCAAAACAACTTGACCGATTTTGACGGGACTTTCACTTGCAGATAGCTGATGTTATAAGGAGTAACTTGAGATACTTTTATTTTAGAAAAACAATTATGGTTCCGCGCAAAAAATTAAAACCCATGAAATCATAGTAAATTCCACGCGGGCGAAGTCGCGAGGAACAGCTAGTATCATAATAAAGTTTAAGCAAAACGATGCTACACGATAAGACTTTCTAAAGTGAAAACAACACAATATCATCGAAGTTCGAAGTGGGTGAATATTCCTCTAGCCTACTGTAACCACATAGTCTTTTTACGTACTCTCTTTATATTGTGGGAAGTAAGTATGTGACAAAACAGGTACGTATGACAATTCACAATGCTGTGAATATCTCTGAAATGCATAAACATCCCGTTTAAACCGGACGTAATATACATATTTGGAAGACGGGCAGCAGCGTCAATGATGCGAGACGCTTGGTAATGCGATCGTCAATTCGTTTGCCAACGCGTGACGTGACGAAGAAGGCAAGTCCTCCCCACCAGGGGTCCATATCCAGCAGTGAACTTTTAAAGGTTGATACAGAAGAAGAAAAAAAATATTTATATATATTCTCCAAAGGATTTTTTCGGAGATCCGGCGGCAATTTTGTAGCACTTTTCGAAAAACTACGCCACGCTACTTTTAACCCGGTTGGCGCTACTCACGTGTCGTACAAATTTAGTATACCTTTTCTCGTATACCTTTATATTTAAATCTCTTTGGTTTTCTCCAATATTCTCACAATATTTATCTTCGCTATCGGGTATTCTAGTAAATACGAAATTGTTTCACTATTGTGTCTATTTCCCGGACTGTTAAGTGATACCGGCGAAAATAGAGTAGTTATAGCGTCTTGCTTCTGATTTAATACGATGCATCACTTGCCGCGTAGTGGCGGCGCAGCGGAAGAGAATCCTCATGAGTGCCTAAAGAGGCGACAAAGGTAGACTGAAATAGGAGATTTGCAGCAGTATCTTGTAGTTTAAGAACATTCTCATTAAGAATACAAAAATTCACTTATCGGGAGAAAATATTTTTTTTACAAGTTACAACACTATCTGGTGAAACGCAGACGTTGGGGGTACTTTACAAAAACAGTCAAAAACAATCACAGCTTCTGACAGAGATGCAATCAGTGATGTGTAGTTGAACTACCCACACCAAGTTACAAGTGCGACATCGAACTACATGTTTAGTGTTATTTTATTCCAATTATCCTAACATCTTCCTGATAACAACATAATTATAAAAGAAGAACCGCGGTTGCCAACCGGCCTGCCAAGCGTGACAACTATGACAAATCAAATAAGTGGCAATGTTCGTTTGTCGTTGGCGAGGCCTACGTTCTGTCGTGGACTTTGATGGGCTGTGATGAATGAATTACTCACTCATCATCATCATCACTTGTGTGTTAGCTCTAAGTGCCATACTACAGCCGTTATGACTGCAGCACGGATAGATCGACTCGATTGGGAATGGCCTACTTTCTCACACAAAATTCCAGCGTGAAATGGTGTTAGAGTATCGGATAACCTTTTTACTGGTAACGAGACAAACAATCTCAGTCGGTAGTGGTGATAAGGAGATAAGGCCTCTGCATTTTGATTCTTAATCGAGGATAGAATTCACAGCATTCAGTTACTATCAGGTGAACTGTGCGCTCGTTTTTTACAGTATTATCGTTATTTGTATAAAACCAAGATGTGATGCTGAAGCCGTATTATCATGATCATGAATAAAGTATTTAACAATGTATTAGATCATAGAAAACGTTATTCTTGGCATACATACATGTATATATGTAAACATTTTATTTTCTAGCTCATAGGAATTAGTGGTTAGAACTTGACCTCGGCCACGTTCTATTTATATTTTATAACCTTTTAACAATTCAGTAGAAAGGCCCATCAAGTTTTGACGGGTTATACTCATTTTACAATTCTCTAGCAACCACTTTAATTAATTGCTTTTAATCACGATCTGGCGTTATATTAGATCGTTTTAATTATGAAATTTTCCTTCAGAGTGCTTTTTACGTTAATGATGTTTTTAAATCTGTTTATAATCCATTATATAATGGCACCTCATCGTCATCTTTACGTACCCTTCACAAATCCTTTGTACATAGGTCGCCACAAGGAGTGTCTCAAAATACGTTCCTAAGCCACTTCTATTAACTTCCTGTATGTCTATGTACATCTCTATGGGCCACAGCATCGACTTAGTCCGCGTGAGCGTTTGTCACCCTTATTTTATAAAAAATATCCTCTCAGAAATGCTCAGAAACTTTTTACTTTTTTACTTTATATTTTATACAATTGTATGAAAACATTTAGAAACAGTATAAGCTAAGGAACTAAGTCTTAAAACGTTTTCCCGTACAATTGTTACGTTTCATGACCCCATAACATTGCGGAGTACAAGTCGTAAGTAGGTAGTTCTCGTTATCAGCATCGCATCACCGACGCACGTGACATAAAATATTATATTAAATTCATAACGACGATGAAGGAAGTACGAATATAAGGGTGATTTCATACTACGGCGTAACGTTAAGTGTACTTATAGAATTCACTTGCGGACGATTTCTGCGTTCTTATAAAGTATGATTTATTCTCATCTATTTGTAGTGTCCTTTTTATTTTTAAGATAGTCTCTCACTATCTTTCTGAGTCATAAAAATAGACTTCAATTTATGAAATGCTTAAGTTGCTGTCTCTCTCTTTTCAATAAAAGACTATAGAAAGAAACAGATCATTTACGAGTACCTGCCGTTCTTCATAAGTTCATGTATTTAGTATCTAAGGTTAACTTGTTATTTCTCATGATAAGTGAATTTTATTCTTTTGAGGAATACATTTCTTAAACCACAGATGTAGAGATAATTAATACTTAAATGAAGTAAACGATAATCAACGATTATAAGCAAGGTAATAAGTATAAAATTAATGCCGTTGCCGTGTGGTGGCGGCGTAAAGAGAATCCAAGAACCCATTTCGTCCTGTAGAAAATGCCAGAGGGATCACGTGGCTTTCAATAGATGGCGGTATTGCCATCTCGTTTACCAGATGTAAAATCCGTAGACTGGTGATGAGCAGCGTTAAAGGTGCGACACGTCTGGTATTGCGATCGTCAAGCTTCACGATTGAGGCAAAACTTCTCTACCTCGGGAGAGACCTATGCCCAACAGTAGACTTTTAAGCGCTGATAAAGAATAAGAAGATGAAGATATTAACGCCCTTAAATGATTTGCCCCGTTCTTTAAGAGCACTTACAAAGTGACATTTCTAGTTACTCTCTAGTTAAGTCAGTTTACTTAAAAATCGTGTCTATAACCAGCACTGATTGTGTAAAAGAGCTCAATAATATCAGAGTGAACGACAGTACTCAAGTTTCATGCAATACTCTCCAAAGAGTCAGTATTTCCTTATATCCAATATTCCAGAAAATATGCAGGCCTTATCTGTCAAAAAGTTTGAAATTTTTATTAAGCTTTTTTTATAGGATAAGGGTGACAAACGAGCACACAGTCCACCTGATGGTTAATGGTTGCTGCGGACCATAGACATCTACATCTATCCTCTATTACAAATCAAAATGTAGATGCGTTGTCACCCGTGAGGACTAAGATGGAATGCCTCATTTCCAGTAAAAAGGGCCTCCGGCCACCTGCACACACCAAGCGAAACGCAGAGGTAAACCTCTACTTCACGCTGGTTTTCTGTGAGGTTGTGGTACCACCCCGGTTCGCAAAAGCAAAAGCTGCCGCGTGGCTCTACCTCTGTTGAAAATTGTTTAATAATCGTTATTATACCACTAAAGAGTACATGATTCGTATTAGTCCCTGGGAACGAGGTAATTGCTACCTTGCTGTTTCTAAATGTTTTCCGAGTACACGATAGATAAACATGCTTGACAGGCGGGTTAGCAACGAAGAAATGTCACTAACCACTGTGGATATTTCGTTTTTATCTACTATCAGTTGTTAGTAGGTAGATGCTATTGCACATCTCCTGTTTCAGTTTCCATCTATCGCCTCTTACGACACCACGGGACGATGTGGGGTAGTGGATATTTTTACACCGCCACTACGCGGAACTTTGTGTGGACTTAATGCGTACCGATGTAAAATTGGTGTAGAAGCCATAGTCGAACATAAGTTTGTATTTAGTTCACTATAGTGTGATGGAATCCTTTTGTTTAACGGGGCAATGTAAAGTCCAACGTTGCGTGTGTCACGTCCTTGTTGGTTGTTGTGACTCGAGATTCATGAAGTCGTAGCTCACTATTTTACTATCCAACGGTTTCAAGGGAATACATGAAAGAAACTTGTTAGTATTTATTTTATATTTTATACTTTTTTTTTCTTTTTTTTATAGGATAAGGGTGACAAACGAGCACACAGTCCACCTGATGGTAAGTGGTTGCTGCGGCCCATAGACATCTACATCAATCCTCTATTACAAATCATAATGTAGATGCGTTGTCACCCGTGAGGACTAAGATGGAATGCCTCATTTCCAGTAAAAAGGGCCTCCGGCCACCTGCACTCACCAAGCGAAACGCAGAGGTAAACCTCTACTTCACGCTGGTATTCTGTGAGGACGTGGTATCACCCCGGTTCGAGTCGGCCCATCCGTGCGACAGCAAAAGCTGCCGCGTAGCTCTACCACTGTATAAACTCTACCAATGTATACTAGCTGTTCCCCGCGACTTCGCCCGCTTGTTATTTGGGGTTTTAATATTTTTGCGCGGAACCCTAATTCTTTTTCTAAAATCAAAGTATCCTAAGTTACTTCTTGTGACATCAGCTATCTGCCAGTGAAAATCCCGTCAAAATTGGTCCAGCCGTTTCGGAGATTAGCCGGAACAAACAGACAGACAGACAGACAAAAACTTTAAAAATTGTATTTTTGTTATTAGTACCGTGTATACTTTTATATGCATTCAGTAAAAAGTTGTAATTATGAAATTACAAACAGACACTTCAATTTTATTTATTTGTATAGATATAAAAAAAAATCGAGATGAAACCCGTTTTTATAGGATAAGAGTGACAAAAATAACTACTTTATAGAATAACCAGCACACAGTCCACCTGATGATAAATGGATGCTGTGGCCCATACACGTGTGGATTTATCTTCAATTAAGAATCAATGTGCAGCTGCGTTGTCACCCCTGACGACTAAAATGAAATGATGTTTCCAGTATAAGGAGTCTCCGATTCTCTACACTTACCAATCATAACAGAAGCATTAGGCTGCTATTTTACGTTGGAATTATGAGAGCCTGATCCTTCCCCCGTCCGAGCCTATTCGTGCTACAACCGTAATATAGCTGCAGTGACGTATAAAAGTTATATATTCAGTTTTATTTCCTTGATACCGTAATATTCGAAAAAGAATTCGCACATACATAGATGGATACAAATTTGAGAGTAGTTGAAGTTCCTGTTATAAAAACATAACAGTCAAATTAAAACTGAGAAAAGTAACCTTAATTAACAGTCTGACGCGATCTTTTAGTTTGAGGCCCTCGACTGAATGGAGCTGGCACTTGGGTTGCCTCTTGAAGCGGAAGCCTTGTTGTATGCGAAGAGGGCTTATTGTATTATATAAAATGGATTATTTCAGTGTCTGACTTAATTGTTATGCCTACGAATCAAGGTTATCTAGGCTATGTATATATGCTTGTGATATGTTTTTTACGTGAAAGTACAGACGACTGGTGTTTGGAGGCAGGATGCTGGTTACTTTAAAAACTTTGACTTTTTTTTATAAGATAGGGTGACAAACGAGCACGCAGTCCACCTGATGGTAAGTGGTTGCTGTGACCCATAGACATCTACATTTATCCTCAAAAAGAGTCAAAATGCAGATGCGACGACGCATCTGCATTTTGACTCTTTTTGACTCTTTTTTGACCCACGTCGACTGAGATGGAACGCCTCTTTTCCAGTAAAATGCAGATGCGACGACGCATCTGCATTTTGACTCTTTTTGACTCTTTTTTGACCCACGTCGACTGAGATGGAACGCCTCTTTTCCAGTAAAATGGGTCTCCGGTTCTCTACACTCACCATACGAAACACAGCAGTGTCAAGCTGCCATTTCACGCTGGTACCCCGTGAGAGCGCGGTCCCTCCCCGGTCGAGCCGACCCATTCGCGCCACAACTATATCACTAATACAGCTGCAGCATGGCTCTACCACGTATAAGGGTAACCATGTATAGTGTTTGTAAGCACAACTGCTAACCATGTGGTCCCGGATCGGGTGAAAAATCAGCTACTGGGTATTACTTTCAAGAAATCCTCAGTAGCAGCCTGCAGTCAGGAAGTTGGCAGTGTTGCACAACACTGAAACACGTAAAAGCCGTTGTTCCTGCGCCTTAACCGACCGTGTCAGATTGCGGTCCCATCGGAGTATGA
Organism: Parnassius glacialis; assembly: GCA_033319125.1. Lineage (NCBI taxonomy): Eukaryota > Metazoa > Arthropoda > Insecta > Lepidoptera > Papilionidae > Parnassius > Parnassius glacialis. The sequence continues at coordinate 39,514,604 of JAVANC010000018.1, forward strand.
CTATGAGCGTGTTGCGCTTACACGCGCAAGCACAGATGCACTCTCGTAGCCATCATGGTCAATATAATCCTGTCCTGCGCAGATGACTAATCTCCGTTAAAACTGACCGCCGTGACCTAAACTCAATCTGGAGGGACATTATTACTTTAAAAAAATCAAACCCCAATAAACTTAAAACAGTTTGTCTCCTGTCTATGTCTATACAATATTCTAGTTGTTTTATTGAGGTTTTAATATTAGTGAGTCCACTCAAAGGAGTAACCAATTAAAATTTAGAAAAACGTCTTTAACTCTTCGACAACTATGTTTCAGCAATGACTTTAGAAGCTATTAAATTATGTAGAAATTTTTAATTTTATTTTAGCTGTAGTTAAGGGCTGCGGGTTCGAATCCCGCACGAAACAAGTATTTGTATATCCTACAATTGTTCCAAGTCTGGATGTTTGTCCTTGTGAAATTTATCTATGTAAACTAGAACTACTAGCTTCACATAATAATTTCTTATATTTACGCGACACTAAGTTCATTCTGCGTAGATCGGACCAAAATTAATAATTAAAAAAGCTGAAGGTACTCCGGGTTAACTCTGACATCGGGACGTCAATCACCTCATTCCCCCGTGACCATGGTTGCTAGAAAGCAACCAAAACGTCGGGAATATAAAAGAAGTAAATTAAACGCGATAAAATCCGTAAAAGTAGTTTTATTCAATATTAACTTCACGATACGGGAGAAGGTCCTAGTGTACAGGCATCGTTTTTTTTTTTTAATTAAAAAAAGTAAAGAAAGGAGTTTTTTAAGAAAGTTTAATTATAAGTATTTTCACCATCATCCTTCATATCTTTATGTTGTCTTCAACACAACATATATCACAAAACACAAAGCCTTTCTAGGTGGTAGAACTCCTATTTTGCGTAGAAGGAAGTCTGTCTGGGTAGGTACCACTCTCTTACCGTTTGCTGCCGCCACATAACCGTTCCGGTTTGGAGGGTATAAAGTGTCAGAATAATAACAGGCTGTTAGTGTGTGAGAGGTCTTAGTCCACAGAGGTTACAACGCATCTGTGTGTCTTTTTTGTTGGAAATTCGCTGCAAGTGTCATGTAAGTTCCCTTGTCACTGATATAATATTTAGAAGTAACATGGTTGGATGCATTATCTTATATTTTATTCAGTTGAAAATATCTCACAAGAAAGGGAGTAGTTCAAGAAGGCATTGTTTAAGAATAGCGCATAACCTAGATAGAAAAACGGTCAAGTGCGTACTATGCACACATTAATAATGTGCCGTCTTACAATTTTTGAAAAAAATGTTAGATAAAAATATCGTCAGTTTCTTTAGAAAAAAAAAATTAAAGTATAATTTTTAAAATTTGCCAATGAAATACATATTTATTAAGTGAAAGTACAAACTAAATAATCTTTATATGCGTTAACACTTTTTGCTATGTACGTGGGTGACACTGAAAGTTCTTGGAAAATCAAAAACTGAACAAACTAGCAAGATTAGTTTTATTATATCTTTTCAAAATGGTGTCCATTTACATCAATACATCGCTGTATCCGATGATACCACTGAGAAAAGCACTTTACCCACTCGTCCTTAGGGGTCTCTTCGACGGCATTTTGAAACGCAACCACTGCTTCCTCGGCGTTCATCAAACTTTTTCCTAGAAGGATTTCTTTTATTTTCGAATCTTCCGAATCTTCTGATAAGTCATTACTTTGTCAGTCTCTATCATAAGCCGCACAACATTGATGTTACCTTCAGTCGTCGCCATAGAAGGCCGTCCCTCACGCATCGTCGTCATCGTCGGTGAGATTAGTGCGACCACGTTTAAACTCATTAAACCAGTTGCAAACAGTGGCACGAGATAGGGCTTCATCGTGAAAGGCCAATCAAAGTCTATCATAGCTTTCTTGTTAACTTAAAAGTCATCGAAAGTTATAAAAAATCATTGTACGAAATATTTTCTCCCGTTAAATTCATGCTGACGTGACACAGACAATTTTCAGTTTGCCGCCAAATCGTAAACAAATGACAAATTAATAAAATACATACACAATAATATTGGCATAGAGTTCCATTTTCAAAATTTGAACTCATTTTTAGGGTTCCGTACCTCAAAAGGAAAAAACGGAACCCTTATAGGATCACTTTGTTGTCCGTCTGTCTGTCTGTCTGTCTGTCAAGACCCTTTTTCTCAGGAACGCGTGGAGGTATTAAGCTGAAATTCTTATCAAATAATCAAATCTACTGTCCCTTGAAGCTGTGAAAAATTCAAACTTCTAAGCCAACGCAATCAAAAGATACAGCCGTTTATGCCGCAAATATTATGCCGCAAGGGAATCAAAACCTACAGGGTACTTCCCGTGAACTCAGAATCTTAAAATTTGGTACGAAGCAACGTATTATAGCACAGATAAAGGAAAAATTGCGAAAAGCATAAATTTTTAGTTACATCATATAATAAAAACATTTTTAATAATTTTAACCTACGGATTTGTTCGGAACCCTCGGTGCGCGAGTCCGACTCGCACTTGGCCGGTTTTTTTATTATATCGTTTACAAGTGGCCAGTTCTAAAAACTTTCAGTGTCGCCCTCGTATTCGTATTATTCAACGATTTTCTGTATTGGGGAAATTTTAACAATTATTCCAGAGTTTCTGTCTGTAATGTATAAATAACTGGCCTCTTAAGCTCAGGAGTTTATTTGCGACAAATAACAATTCTTAAAATTTCTGTCTGTTGGATTTATCTTCAGAATATCTGAACCAACTGTGATGAAACTTTACGCACAGATAGAGAGCAAAGACTGGAGGGATCTAGCCTATATTTTATTCATAAGACTTGAAAATTTTTTGACACAATAAATAAATAAATAAATGGACTATCAAATGTATGATTAAATAATGCTCTATTAATAGATCTACATCCCATCCAGACGAAGCCGAGGCGGATGGCTAGTTAATAATCAAAGGCAATGGATATCTTCTTGGCCTCTTGCCGAAACAATTGCAAGCTTACCTTAAGACAACCTATTTAATTTCGAGTCTAGTAAGTGTAATATTTCTGCAACAGCGAATTGTAATACTAGTGTTAAGTGTAAGTTCGGATTTACGTGACAGTGAATAGTTGAAACAGATACGTTTATTAGTTGAGTTTTATTTTTACAAGTGTTGGATCAGTTATTGTAGGTTACTGTTTGTAAAAGCGATTTAAAAATGTATATATGAAATAATAATATGTAATGTAAGTTATATTTAATCTCTACCTTAATGTATGGTAGTGAAAGTTGGGTGTGGCAGAAGAAGCACGAGAGTAGAATTAATGCTGTAGAAATGCTGTCATTATGGGCTAAGCTAGGGCTGAATCTGAATGACAGGATGAGAAATTGTGTGATAAGAGAAAAGTGTGGTTTACAAGTTGACGTTGTGACCAGAATTAAGAAAGGAATGCTTGGTTTTGTCGTGTTGAAAGAATGAACGAGGAAAGGGTGACAAAGCAAATGTATGTTGCAGAAGTGAACGGCAAAGTCCGCAAGAGACGCCCAAGACGTTAGTTTATCGACCAAATTGGAGAAATATTGAAGATTAGCTAGATTAAGAGTACCTTTAACTGACGAGCATGTATGCGTCGGTACTCGTATGTTGATGTAAAGGAGGCGAGAATGAAGTGTCAGGATCGTGCCAAACGGAAGTCCGTAGTCTCTGCCTACCCCTCTGGGTGACAGGTGAATGTGACTGATATTTTTTTATAGGATAAGGGTGACAAACAAGCACACAGTCCACCTGATGGTAAGTGGTTACTGCGGCCCATAGACATCTACATTTATCCTCGTTTGCGAATCAAAATGCAGATGCGTTGTCACCCGTGAGGACTGAGATGGAATGCCTCATTTCCAGTAAAAAGGGCCTCCGGCCACCTGCACTCACCAAGCGAAACGCAGAGGTAAACCTCTACTTCACGCTGGTTTTCTGTGAGGTCGTGGTACTACCCCGGTTCGAGCCGGCCCATCCGTGCGACAGCAAAAGCCGCGTGGCTCTACCACTGTTAATGATGTTACGAGTATGATATGGTTATATTTGTATTGTTTATTTGTCTGTAAAATGTGTATATTATATGTAGTTAAATTATAAGAATATTTTTTGTTATTGTAATGAAATATTACAATTACGTGGTAGAGCCACGCTGCAGCTATATTATGGTAGTAGCACGAATGGGTCGACTCGACAGGGGAAGGACCACGCTCTTACGTAATGCCAGCGTAAAATAGCAGCTTAATGCTGCTGTGTTTTGTATGGTGAGTGTAGAGAACCGGAGACTCTTAATAGAAGACTCTTAATAGAAGATAGATGTAGATGTCTATGGATCACAGCATCCACTTACCATCAGGTGGAGTGTATGTTCGTTTGTCACCCCCATTATATAAAAAAAAATCTTTATATTGCACTTCTACGTTAAATTGTTACCAATTCATGGTAGAGAAATACTTACTGGTGGAGAATGCCTAATGGCCTATATATTATTTTATAATAGCGAATACATTAAAGAATAGATAAGGGAATAAATTATTATAAATAATTTGAAAAAGTATAAATTACGCACGATTTTTATCTTTAGATCGTTCAAGTATATGAAAACATTTATAAAAAAGGTTTGAGTATAACTTAAATCGCACATCTGGTTGTCCTGATGGTTGTAGATAGCAATTTTATAGCATTAATTCAGAAAAATGTTAAATAATACTAAGCAAAAAAAATTGACGAACATCTAGACTAGGATCAATTATTTTTAGACAATACAAATAATGTTACATGTGGGATTCGAACCCGTAACTTCACCGCACCACAGCCGAATGCTTAGCCACCGCGCTGTCGACCCGGCAAACATCTTAATAATTTTTTTCCGTTTATACCACTCATTATCATCATCATTACAGTCATTTACAAGTCCACTATTGAACATAGGCCTCACTCAAGGAATGCCACAAAGCACTGTTTTGAGCCAACTGCCTCCATCGACTTCCTGCATGTCTTACTGAGTCTTCACTCCATCTAGTGGGGGGCTGTCCTACACTTCGTCTACCGGTACGAGGCTGCCACTCGCGAACCTTTCCTCCCCATCGGTTGTCGTCCTTTGAGTTATTGTCAGCCCATTGCAACTTCTGCCTACTAATCCTTTGTGCTATGTCGGTTACTCTGGTTCTATTGCGGATATCCTCATACTCTAAGTAACGAAATTTAGATTTTAGTTAATTAGAACTTTTCATCTAACGTTTATATTTACATAACCGCATCTAATAACCATGCCAAATTTCAATCGCTACGGTCTACGCGGAAACAAATCTCAGAGATAACCTCTGTGACTGACAGGTAACGAGGTGATTCGTTAAGCGTTATGTTTAGTTCTATTTGGCACGGCATTCAAATATTCTATTTTATATATGTATATATCTTTTATATATAAAAAGTACGTGTCACGTTGTTTGTCCGCGATGCACTCCTAAACTACTGAACTGATTTCAATGAAATTTTTGTTCAATGTGCAGTTTGGTCCAACTTAAAAGATAGGATAGCTTACATCTCAATTTATAGTCGCAATACAATATTATTTTATTGAAAATTATTTGCCTATTATTTGACAGTCACAATTATCTGTTAGCTCCAAACGATTCTGTCAGATGACGATATCTGTTGACTGGATTGAGTAAATATTTATTAGATGGCGCTATGTTAAAAATACAAACGTTTAATATAAGCTACAATTTAGTAGTATAACCACCAAGTGTTGCTGTAAGTATTCAACAGAAAGAACCGATTTCAAAAAAAATTAGCAAACTGTGTGCAGTTTGGTCCAACTTGAGAGATAGGATAGTTTTTATCCCGATAAGTGATTCGTCAATTTTTTTATTGCTAATTTCAGGAGTTTTTTTGGGTAAGCAAAATGTCGTTCGGAAAGGGCAGAACAACGTGTGCCTGGCCAGCTAGTTTAATAATAAATATTCTATTCGATAATTTGAGCTAATTAAATTTCTATCAAATTATGTTTCATTTCCGTTTCAAGTCTATAATAAAAGTATTTAAAAAAAATATACGACGGGAAAAGCCCTTTGTTCTGCATTGCATATAGTGCCAATTGTTCTCAGTCGCCACGCTACGAATGCAGTAAAAAGAAAATATCAACCAAATAATTCCACACGTCTGTTGGCGTAAAGAACGCGGTTACTCGTATAAAAACTTCAGATCTGTCTGGTATTCATTGCTATTTGGAATAATTATTTCGGTCCGTTTTAAATTTGGAATTTTCTATTTTTATTTTATCTCACAGAAATACAAGTTTAAGATATACTCGTATGATGCCGGCGTAAGACAATCTATTTCCAATTCCTTTTGCGGGTGCTGTAAAAGGTGACTATAGGAGATGTCTGAAAGAACTCATGGCTTACGACAGTTGGCGATACTACCCTGTTTACGACAAAAATGAGACCAGACCAGCCACGGGGGGCAGCATTAAAAGTGTTATATGCATAGCAAAGTGAAAAATAACTATGTTTCCAACATTAACATCTAACTATGTAAGCAAAAGAGTCGTGGCAGCTCAGGGGTTGAGCGCTCGCTGTAAATTTCACAGTACGCGAGTAACCTTGCGTACTGTCGTGTGTAATCTTGAAAAAAGATCATCATCGAGAAAACGTCTTGATGAAATCTGCATGTTTGAGAATTTAAAAAAATATATATTTAGAAGACATGTGAAGTCCACCAACACGCATTGGGGCGGTGCGGCGGACACTACCTTGCACTAAAACCTTCAGAAGTTAAAGATGACTTACAATGATTCCTTTTTTGTCATCCAATGCTGAACGTAGCTCATAAATTGCCTCATAAGGAGATATTTGTGAGACCTTTCGCTTAGCAGGCGGGTTTTTGGCAACCGTAGTTTTTTTTTAGTTGTTATTAGGAAGACGCTGCCCATCTTCTGGTTTACTTCACTCTGTCGCCTCTAAAAACACCCACGGCACGTTATGGGTTTTTTACCACAAGGGATTTTGGCCATCGTTTGCGATATTTTTTTTGCAATGTTTGTACATTGCTGTTCTGCTATTTCATACAGAAAAAAAACGGACGATATAGGGTAGTAGATATTCATACACCGCCACCGTACGATAAATTATTCGATTTTATTAATATAATGATCTAATCTATTCACATCGCTATCGCGCGTTATTTTATTGCTGTGTTTATATATTAGTAATGCTGGGGCCACAGTAACGGGAAACGTCAATGCCCATAAACGCAACAATTATTGCTTTAATTTTAACTACGGCAAGCTTTTACTAAGGCAGCTTCTGCAGAGAATGCAATTGCGGGTTTTAAAGCTACAGGTGTCCACCCCTTCAATCCATCTGCAATTCCCGACTACGCGTTTACCCAAGAATTGACAAAGCAAATGTCTATATCTCAAAATGAGTGTACAGCCACTGTTATGGTCGAGGAGCAAGAAGAAAATACTAGTAACATAGCTTCTGCTAATCTGGAACCAGTTCCAAATACTTTCGAAGTGCGACAAGACATATCACCTGCAATCGCTGAGCCAAATAGCTCTGTTGAGCGAATAGTTTTAAACGCAAGTCCTGAGATGATTACAAGAAGGCCTAAAAAATTATTTGCTACTGCTTCAGCAGCAGTAGTTAAAAAAATGTCAGAACAATTCCCTACAAGAAGCGATTTGCCAGATCTGACTCCAACACGTATTTTAAAGCAAACATCGCCAGTTCCACAAAAAAATATTGAATTACGCAAACGTGCTAAACAGGTAGGCATGCTTTTAACCTCAGAGAACCACATCAAAACAAGAAAATTTAAGGAAGCGCTTAAAAAAAATAGGGAACAAAAACATTTCGAAAAAGACGTTAAAAAGGAAAGAAAAATTGAGATAAAACCAATAAAACGAGCACCAAGAAAGAGAAAATCATTAAGAAAGTTATCTGAAAATAGTGATGAGAATGAAGAACTAATATTATGTAATTCGTCTGATGAAGAAGATGGAAACAGAGAATTGGATAACTGTCTAGGTTGTGGAGAAAATTATTATGAAACGCAACTCATCGAAAATTGGATTCAATGCGTTATATGCAAATTGTGGGTACATGAAAATTGCACCGAATTCGATAATAAGTGTTCATCATGTGGACAGAAAAAGAAGAATGAGCTTCCGGATACTGTAAGTTCATTCTGCGTAAATCGAACCAAAAATTAATATTAAAAAACTGAAGGTAGCCGGGCTAACTGTGACATTGGGACGTCAAACATCTCAGTCCCCCCCGTGACCATGGGTTGCTGAAAAGCACTCGAAACGTCGGGAATAAAAATAATAAAATAAACGCGATAAAATCCGTAAAAAACAGTTTTATTCAGAATGAGCTAAGGCTCAAAAACTTAAAGGGAAAAAGTGATTAAAATGTAGATTAACAAACTGGCCATCTCTCCCTTGCTTCTATGGCCATCTCTACCGGGCACTACGGGAGAGATGGCCAATCGTGATTTGAAAAAAAAAAAGTAAATTATGAGACTGATTATGTGAAAATTGACAAAAAAATGTTGTGATTTTCTTAGAGTTTAATGTCGAAAGTTTAATAAAAATTTGATTTTTGTTAATTAATCCTTGTAGTTTTTATTTTAGTGACTTCCTTAAAAACTATGGTCAACTCCCCCGGACTTACCTACGAATATATTTTATCATTGGCAAAAGAAGAAAAAAAGAATACAAAGAAAAAGAAGATACTTGAGAATCTCAAGAAACGTAATAACTTTTTCTTTATTACACTCTATCATAGCCATACATGCGACTCCGTTGCGTTTAAATCTAAGAAAACTGTGGAATACCACGAAGAGATGAATTTTGTTAAATTTAAGGAATAGTTTTGTACCTTATTGACCAACTTGAATGAGCCATCGACGATCATTATGGATAATGCACCGTATCATTCAGTACAAATAAGTAAGCCTCCAACTTCTAGCAGCAAAAAAGCCGATATTGTGAAATGGCTGAATGACAATAATATTGTTGCTGACATGTCCATGGTAAAAATTGAGCTGCTGTATTTGGTTGATATAAATAAGCCAGCTAGACCAAAATACTAATTGGACGAAATGGCTAAGGAAGCCGGACACAATGTAATGCGCCTTCCACCCTACCATTGTCGATACAATGCCATAGAATTGATTTGGGCGCAAATTAAAGGCAAGAATTTAAACAAATCTTTTTTATAATTTATTTTTACCTATTTTAACATTTTATCTGTTGCTATATTAACACGCAAACCTTTATTTTACGTTATGCGGCTCGTAAAAATACCAGCCCACCGTTTACTGCAAACAAAATGTTGTCATTGTTGCAAGAAGTTTGTGATAGTGTTACTGCCGCGAATTGGGAAAGTGTGGTTTTACGAACAGAAAATTTGATTTTCGCTAATTGGGACAGAGACATACATATCGATGTCGTCATAGATAACCAAATTATAATAAATACAGGGGATTCTACAGACGATGATGAGGGTGACGACGACGATGCCGACCATGAAATATCGATTTCGGCTAGCGATGATGAATATGTTCCATCTTGATAAAAATATCATGTAATATTATCTAATTAAAATTAAAAAACAGTTTTATAAATTTTAATTTGATGCTAATCCTTTTTCTGTCAATATGATTTTAATTTGTTCGTTATAGTAATCGAAGATCAATATCGTCAAGTATCGACTATAGCGGTACTTTACTAGTACTTGATTATTGACATCTGTCAAATGGGACTTCGTAATTGGAATAGAGTATAGCACACAGGCCAACTGATGATAAGTGAATGCAGTGGTCCATAGACTTATACATCCATCCGGGTTTAAGTTTAAGAAGTACCATAGAAGCGCTGTGTGCTGTGTTTCATATGGCGAGTAAAGAGATCTGAAGATCGCGCTGTCCCGATGCGTGTTGCCGAACTTCACATGTATTCGAATTTTTTTTTCTTATTCCTCGGATATGCAGGATTCCTCACGATGTTTTCCTTCACCGCCTAACATGTGCTAAATCAGCACTTAAAATTGCAATTAAAAATTTCATTGGTGAAATTTACAGCGAGCTCTTAGACCCAGAGCTGCTAATAAGACACAAATAAATACTATTCAACAAATATAATACTCTTTCGTACTTAAAACTTAAACTGAAGATTCGCTTTACTGGTTTTCCATTATTCCTCCTTAGTCCTCAGGTTTAACAACGCATCTGGATTTTGATTTTTAGTCGAGGATTGATACTGTTTGTGGGCTATAGCACTTGTCATTGAATGGACTTTTGCTAAGACTGTTTTTCACTAAGGCTGGTTTCACAGCTGTACGGGAGTGCCGTACGGGTAGCCCGTACGGGCACCCGGAGCGGAGACAGACGTGAGGCGCTATAACATCGTTTCACAGCGACGCTGATTGTTCCGTACGGGACTCGCTTCGCGTAGAGCCCGTACCCGTACAACACCACCCGCGTCCCGCACAAGGACCCCCGTACATGCATACGCGAGCGCACTGCTACTCATCTATCGTTTCACAGCAATGCGGAGCGCCCGTGATCCGGGAGTACAATCGAGATGAATCGATTAATTGACACGGGATTTGTCATAGACATACATATTTCTCATAGATATATATAGACATAGATAGCAGCACGAAACATGTCTTGATGTTTTATTCAGTTCTCCAACCTGGATAGTAGTTCATAAAAACTACTAATCGACATACGAAAATAATTAAAAAAATTGCGCGGATCGTTCCTAAGTTTATAGTTTAAGGTTACAAATGCACTTTTGAAACATCTTGCTTCGATGATGGGATGTACCCATAGTCTCTTTCTCTGTCGTCGTCGTCTCTCACAAATTAAATAAATACCAATAATTTTTAATACGTTCGCATTCACTTTCATTTGCGACTGTCTTCCGCTAGCGCCCGTATCGTACTAAACACTCGTTTCAGAGCACTGCGGGCGCTACCCGTACGGGTCTCCCGCATTACGGGCTACCCGTACGGGCCTCCCGTACAGCTGTGAAACCAGCCTAACTCAACAGAACGACACAACGGGAACTCAACAAAATATTTTTATAGAATATTATACTTACGGATTGATTAATAAATTGAACTGTTATCTAATTCCAGATCTTGATCGGCATAACGCTTATGGTGTGGGTGGTGCAGAAGGCTCGCAAGGAGCTGACCATCGCGATAATGGCGGCGGAGCTCGGCCGGGATACGCTGTCCACCTCCAGCAGTTCCTCTATCAGCTAGCCCACGGCGGGGGCCACGGACGTGGACAGCGTCTCCGAGCGCTCCAGCTAGTGCACGGCCCACAGGTGCCTCGGCGCCTGCGAGTATGAAACCTACGTGTGAAGTGATTGGATTCACTTTCCTGTGATATTAAGTTACGAATACCTCCAAGAGGATTATTGCTGACCGGTTGTTGCTCACGTCATTTCATGTGAGAGATTCTTATGATGTTTATTGTGTTTATATGCTTGGGAATGTTGTACTGGATTTGTCAGAATGTGCTATTTTGTTACTTATTCGTATCTTACATTTATTAATCCTTCTCCTTATATAGTTAACAATGTAGGAGTACGTTGCAATATCATTATGTAAATGAGATATTTTTTTAACAAATCGGTTTATGTGTTACATGCTAAGATACAAACTGTTATATGGCTTTAGTTACAATTTATATTTTAAATCAATTGTAAAGCCTTAAGGCTTATAATCTTTTTACCTCACCACTTGTTTGGGCACTTATTCAAAGAATCACGATACATACACTTGTAATATATAGTTTAGGTATATAACTTTGAAAATTTTAAAAACCCCCCCGAAACAAAAAGAGCTGATGACCTAAACGGCTGAATCGATTTTGATAAAAAATGTCTAAGAACTACCGTTAGAAAACCTGCTTTTAAGTATGTACATAAAACAAACCGCATCGGTTCACCCGTTTAAGAGCTACGTGCCACAGACAGATGTTTATACGTGGTAGAGCCATGCTGCAGCTATATTAATAGTATAGTTGTAGCACTTATGGGTCGGCACGACCGGGGAAGGACCACGCTCTCACAGAATACCAGCGTAAAATAACAGTTTAACGCTGTTGTGTTTCGTATGGTGAGTGTAGAGAACCGGATACACTTTTTACTGGAAAAGAGGCATTCCATCTTAGTCCTCACGGGTGACAACACATCTGCATTTTAATTCGCAAACGAGGATAGATGTAGATGTCTATGGGCCACAGCAACCACTTACTATCAGGTGAACTGTGTGCTCGTTTGTCACCCTATCCTACAAAAAAAAGACTGACATAAACATAGCGGTCAAACTTATAACACCCTTCTTTTTGCGTCGGGGGTTAGTAAAAATTGAAATTAAACCCTTTACATAACAGTATGAAATATGAATTAAACTGAGCAATGTTTAAGCACAAACGTGCGTAGAAAAATAAGCGAACCAAAATCCATGACCCAATTCCAATTCCGTACGCCTGCCAAGCGGGGGACTTCCCGACTTCTAACCTCCATCGAGCCAAGATATATTTGTCTCGCGACTTAATTACAGGCGTCATTTTTATTTTTTATTTTTGTTTACTATCTTCTCGATGTTATAAATAACCAAGCTAAAATTAAAAGTAAATCAGTGTTGAGACGTAGCTGGCACTGCGTCCTTTGTAACGAAAACACTTTTCCGAGTTCATAATTCGAATGTTTCTTTTTTTTTTGTGACACATTCTGACAATTTCCGACTTGTGGGTGTGGGCAAAAATATCGCTACTCATTTAGCAGATAGCATGTAACGATATCAACAAATGAATATTTATATAATGCATCACAATGTCGTGTCGCCCTTCGCTTCTTTTGTACGTCAAATATTTAATGGACCTTAAAAAAATAAGGCCAAAAAATTGCAGACAGTTTTACATTCTACTTTCTGTTTTAACGATCTCACCTTTTTGCAGCTATTAATTCCAATTTGTTTGAATTAAAAACACCTCATTTTAATTTGTTATGAGAGGTTCCTATTTCTAGCAATAACATGAATTTCGATTTCACAATTAACATGTAACGTAGGTATGTGTTCAAAATTAAAATGAACATTATCACAATAAGACATAATTTATATTCGGTATACAACAAACTACGATTCCTATATTTAAGAAACGTGTCGTTCTCCGTGACGATTCGTTATATTACATACAAGGTGCATGTAAAAATAGTTTAAATTACAAACTATTCATTCAACAACTTAGAATGCCTTATAATGAAAAAAAAACTGGTATTTTGTTTTAATAAGGGGTTCTACTTCCATGCAATTTATTTATTTCAAAACGGCTCGTAAAATAAAACGAAGCGTTTTCAAATATAGAAACCTGCATTAACCTGAAATTAATGCCAGGGCATTTTCTGCCAGTCAATAAATAAATGAGTATATACTAGTTTGCTTATAAATACCTACTCTAAGGTATATACATTATATAAATTATAACGGAGCAAGTTAAATGGCCTACAAATAACTTTACCGGGTCTGAGTATCTGTTATGGTGCAATTGATGTTAACCGACGCCACGTCCACGATACGAGAGAGAGAGAAAACCCTACTGTGGGGGTCAAGTTTACTAACATACTAAACTAAACACAAAACTCATTATATAATAATAATGTCCTCAAAACCGAATTTCGGTAATGGCAGCCAGTCTCAACGGAGACTAGCCATCTACGTAAGAAAAGATTATAGACTGCAAGTGTACCACACACACAGGTGCAATCCTTTATCTGCAGCTACTTTGCTAGTTTAAAAATCACAATTATGTAATCCTATTGATAATTCTAGCTTGATGGCTGTTTCTATGGCCAAGCTTTTCTTAGTAACGTATCTACTAACGTCGTCATAAGAAATCATGTAAATACATACCAACCTATATTTTTAGTAGTAATATAAAAAATAAAAATAGTATTTTACCGCTTGCCTATTTGAATTTTGTTTATGCACTAAACGCAATAAATAATTCAAGTTATTTTTTAAATTAAAACTGAAGTGATACACGAACTTGCAGCCAATTTGATATTAAACTTCCAACAAAGAAGTCTACAAATGCATTATCACCTCTGAGCCCTAAAATGGAATTGCCTGGAACTATACTGGCTCTATAGGGTAAAACCGGGATACGTGCCCCGGTTTTTGAAAGAGCCTCATTATTGTAATAAAACATTACACTGGCATAGAATATTCCCTATAATATAGTTAGTTTAATCATTTATATAGCTTTAGAATCTGTATTTGTTTAATTATTACTGGTTTTGCAAAAAATTGATTCTTACGAGACAATTTTTTTGGGGATAGATGCCTACCTGTATGTATAGATGCTTCACCATGAGATCGCTTAGAAAGATAAGTGCCTATGATGGAAATATATATATATATATATATATACCTTTCAGACTGACACATTTGGTGGCAGAAATATATGTATAAGCGGGTGATATCTACCCAGACCTCCTATTTTATCAGAAATCTATCAGATCCTAGGCAGAAAAATAATCCTACAAGTGTTTAATTTAAAATATTGTACAAACGACTTCAATATGTAAATAATTTATTGTTGATTTTTTTTGTTGACCTTGGGAAGTATACGCTTTAAAACAAAAAAAAGGATTTTTCAAATCGGTTCAGGCGTCTTAGTTATATTTATTTATTTATTCTTTATTGCACCAAATATTTGTACAAAAGGCGAGCTTAATGCTATATGGCATTCTCTACCAGCTAACCTTGGGTAGAACAGAGAGTGAGTTTGGGCAGTTAAGTAATCGGTGAACATACATTAAAAAAAATCCGATGAATTGAGAACCTCCTTTTCCGAAGTCGTTTGAAAATGTTTTCAATTTTACGGTAATATTATTTCTAGTTATAACAATGGAAAGAAACATTTATTACTCTGAAAAATTCCTAAGTGTTGCCGGTACGAGCGGACTTTATTTAATCCAAGACCAAATATTTTTTGTTTTGATTAAAAAATATTGGAAGTTTGGAAGCCGTCCAAACAGTTCCGCTGCTGGATTATAAAATCGTTCATATGTTCAAAATAAAGTTAAATGAAGCGACGTCGATGTAGTATTTTGTCAGTAAGATTAATTTTATATAATTTGCGCATCGATCACTAATAAAAAACTAGATACACAATCCCATGCAAAAGTTCTTTAAAAACTATCGCCAATTGTTTTGACGTAATTCTAATTGAAATAAATATACATTAATGTAAATTCAACCTTAAACGCATTGACTAAAGTTGTATTTACAAAAGTACGTACAAATTAAAAGCGCACCCAAAGGTTCGTGTGGGCGCTCATTCGGTAAGGACATTTTTGTCACCGATTGTTATCTAGTTGTTTATTAATGATCGATGAATTTGGGTCAATAAAGATGCAACACCTGTGTGTTGTCTGTCTGTGCAAACTACGAGTAATACGCTTTTGCAAGCAAGTCGACGATATAAGAGACAAGCTAAAAGAATAAGATTCGAGATAATTGTTAGGAAATACTTTCAAACTATTTAAATATATTAACACTACTTAAAAGACTACGTTATTTAAAAATCCATTAAACTAATTACAAGTAAAATACAATAAATTACAAAATACACAAAATACAAAATAGATTTAAACTATTCTAAATTCTTCCTCTATCTTTCCACCCTTAATAATGCTTTTTTTATCAAATTTATGTAGGACCACACCCTGGAGTATAAGCAATTTCATAAAAAAAAGAATCATTAAAGTTAGTTCACATTTGACGAAGATGTCGCGTAACATACGAGTAAATACATAAAAATAATATAGTCGAATAATACAGTCTTAATTGAAAACCTCCTCCTTTTTTGCAGTCAGCTAAAAGGAGGTAGAAGCGAGTTATTTTTTAATTTTACCCTTAGGGTTTTTCCTGTTTCGTACATATATGTATAATTTTCACAAGAACAAACATCCAGACCCGGAACAATTATTTGTAGACCATACAAACATACAAACTTTTTTTCTGTGCAGTATTGGAACCTGCGGACCTAAGCTTCGCAAGCGAATGTTTAGAATAGTGCCAGGTCGGTTTCTACCCAAAAGAACATTTTCGTATTAAAAACTTACAAGAAAACTTGACAAATATTACGATTGTAATAAATCTGTACCTACGTAAAACGCTATTTATTATTCACTTTTTATGCTTTTTTTCGTAATCACATCACTAGAAAAGTGTATTACGTTAAAGTTGGCACATAAAGACTTTAAGGCGCCGCGCAAACGTAGACACTTATATGTCTTGTGTGGGATACAACCTACCATTGAATATTTTATTTTCATGTAATCAATTTGATATCAGCCATTCCTTGACACACACCGACCGCCAATCAAAAAATGTTCGGTGTAGGTAGCTGAAAACTTTAAGTCTTCAGTGGAAGACACAAGCTACACAAAGCAAATTTCCTTACAACTGAACGGCGTTCACATTGTCGTGGTTGATTTACCTGTAGATAAATATTGACGGCGACGACGTCTACGTCAACGTGTAATCAACACAACAAGCAAAGGTAATGGTCCTCCATCGACATCCAAGGTGGAAACTAAAGGAAAACAAGCAAAGAATTGTTACCAGTGAGAGTGACCAGAAGGAGCAACCGACGACTTTGTCCGGTAGCGGCAACCGGACACAGCATCACAACAGTCTCCTGGGATTGTGTACCGTGTCGGTAACATAAAGTGTCTACGTTTGCGCAGCGCCTATATAAATTATTTATCAAAACGAAACATAACTACTGAACCTTTAAGTAAATTAAAATAATCACACAACGTATACAGATTTATTGTACGTTGCAAGGTAACAAAAAAAAATTGTGCGTGTAATTGTATACACACACATATGAAATGAAACTTCTACACGACATATCATTCTTCTTTTATTTTATATTTTACATAGGTAGGTCATATAATAGTATGCTCGTGCAGCCCCAGCTGCGTAGTACAATTATTTATTCTGTGCCCCGGCGGTGAAACAACAAGAAAACGTGACTTTTTTTTAAATACCGTACTAAATTTCGCCAGTACGACGATTAATAAGTTTTACTTCAAGGAACAGAATTTGATTGGCCATATCGTAAACATGTCATGTCATGCAAACAGAAGCAAAATTAATTAGCACCAAAATTACCTCATTACATGCTCCATCATATTATTATCAAAACATTGACGTAATCTAAATAGAGATGAATCGTTGATAAGCCACTCATGAGTGTAATAAGTATTAACGTTATTTCCATTTGTTGTTATCGTTCACGTTATCGGCCTATAGCAGATAATCGCTAGATAACCGATGTTCACTCAGCACGAAGGTCACAAATGCTTTGCGTGTGTTCTAATATATAGTAGACATGTGTCATTCATTCATTTCTAGTGACCCAATTATCATTCAAGTATTGATTCGTTTCACGAACCGGGGCATTCGCGTCTATCATTCAAATGAATCATTTCGAGTTTCAGTGTTCTGTAACCTGTGAGAATCGCTCGGTAATGGCGGTCGTCGGCCATTACTCTATCTATATACTCTTTGGTCGTGGGTCCTGTCAATCGTACGTTCAAAAAACGAACGGTTCAAAAATCTAATTGCAATGCTCAATACTTTAATGCCACCCGGATCAAATTAACGAATCATTCACGATTGACACGTGTCTAAATATATAGTTACATGCTAATATTAAGTCTATGTGACTGTTATTAATTATTTTTAAAACGGCAGTCAATCTATTGTATTAGAATTACGAATGTAAGGTGTAATATTTATAAGTTCGTAGTGTCGCCAAAAGAGAATTATTTTTCAAAATATTTTTCAACAGAACTGAATACCGTACTTTTCAGATGGTTTACTTAATGTCTAAGTAGATTTTTTAATGTAACTAAATGACCATTTGACATAGAGGATTTTGCAAAAGTCATAACTAATTAGAATAATATTTTTTTATTAATTCCTTATTTTTGTATAAAAAACCTTTTTGGTTGTTAAAAATAATCTCCATTGTATTAGTAAATATAATGATATAATTCATACCAAAATTTTAAGTATTAGTCGTATTAAAAAATACTGATTTTTGAACTTTATTTATTATAATAAAATACTCTTTTGACTCTGACTGTACTCTGGTCGATGCCAAGATTGTATAAACTAAGTCAAAGGAAATTGGCATTTATTCTTATGATGTTGAGATTAAATTATTGTAGATTCATTATTTATTTGTGTAAGTCATGTTCGAGATTTTGTTAGGAAATTTCCCATTAACGAGACTGTCTTTAAACTCCGCGGAATGGAATTTACAAGCAAAATATAGCAGAATATTCTTTTTCTCTTTTAATATAATTACCACTGGGTTCAACACAAATTTATTATAATATAATGACGTTAAATTCCGTATATTTAAAAAAAATAAGTTATTACTCTCAAATGGGTTTGAAATCTGGAAATTTGCCTTTCTTTTAACTGGAGGTGAATAAAAGTACTATCTTATAAATAATAAAAAATAAAAGTGCAAAGAAAAAACGAACCTTTTCATCTTTAGTTGCAATCCACTCAAAAATGGTTTTACTGATATTATACAATACATACTTTGAGCAGATTTTTCTTAGTTTTTTTTTAAAACACAATGCAACCATGCAATGATAAAGACTTAACTTGAATGTGGTTCTCTATTGCAGTCTTTTCGCACTGATTTCTTTTTTAGTATAGTTAGTGCACCGATCCGCACCTGATTTTAGTTTTCCAGAGTGAACAAACAACAAACAAGTAAAAAAAAAAAACCTTTGAACCTGTTTGTGCGATGTTCGCGTTTCTGTTTAGTAATACAAACAAAGCAACGAGTACTGCTACAGTCTTATATCAAAGTCTTGTATCTGTAACCCAACCACTTTCACAACATACCGCGGACTTTTAGACTCGTATACATAATATAGTTACCCTATTACAAAACCTCTCAAACCTTGACATTTCTAACTGTTTTTTAATTAATCAATTAACCTGTTTAATTTTATTTATTTAGTTATTGTATTTATATAAAATTGTAATTTGATTTCAGCCTTTTTAACCTATATTATTATGTTCGTTAAAAATGCATTGCATTGGAGACAATATCCACTCGGAACTACTCCTGATACAGGCATGTTAAACTTTCTTGGAGGGTTAACGGGAATATTAATAATGTTAATAGTGTTACTAGTATCATACTAAAAGAAAAAAGAGAAAATCATCTTAATTCAGTTACAGAAAAGTTACTTTCAAATGAATGTTTTCTCGTTCCTGCTCCGTATATGTTAAGGTCATTTCTAGTAAGTATTGTAAGTGTTATACACACCTTAATTATGCACTCGTTACAATTAAGGATAAAAAGACGACCTACTTATCTGATTGATAATCATTAGTTTGTAATGTTTTCATAATTAAATTGCGAATATTTTTTTAATTGTCTATGAGTTTTTGTGCAATAAATATTTGTGATAGTGGTAGCTAAATATTTACAATCTATATGCGCGAAATACATGCTTACGTTGTAGTGAAATTTTCGCAACACAATTAAAATGTTTAATTACTATTTACACCTGTTATTACCTGATAGAATTCTCTATAAAATATAACATCCCACTAACATATTTTAAAGGAGCCTATATGCCATGTATTTCAAATTTCTTTTTTCTAACGATAAAAAATCGTGGACGGATACTGTTGGGATGAATAATTATTATTAATTAAAATTCTATATAGAAAATTTTACGGAATTTTGTCCGGTATTCGAAATACCAATTATACCTATATTTTAGGTCTCTACAGCCTACATTTTACTAGGTTTTATTATATTTACTAGATTTTATACGTTTCACGCGTCTCGCATATTATCTCGAGATGAAATGTTGATATCGTCTCCAAATCAATCTCATTCGAAGCTTAATTGATATCCTGAATACGTTTTCATTAAGTCGATTCTTTTGTTTTATTTTATTTTTTAATTTAAATTTGGAAAAGAATTTCTAAATGAGTCAGCAAATGGGAAGTTGCTATTTTGCGGAATTGCGCATTATTATTGATTGATTTAGAAATCATGGGATCCGTGTATTTTATAAGGCTTGAAAAAATGTAGTTCCCGCCTAAGTATTTTTTTTTATAACTTATAATGTTTTGAGTTGATTTCTAGTTCGCCTTATAATTGGCTGTAAATCGTACTTCCTTTAAAGACTGATTTTACGTTGTTTTCGATTTCTGTTTCTGCTTGTCGAAATTATGGTTTTGTATTACTTACGATTTAGTTATTTATTTAAAAAATTCAAATCCACTTAATACAGTAAATATTGTAACTAAGAATTTTATATTTATTTAATTCAACTTGTGTAGCTATCTTCCACTATAGTTATATAAAAATATTTTCTGATGAATATTGTAAGTAAAGCGATCTACCTAACCTGTTTGTAATCTTCAAAAATATTCTCGATTATAAAATATGTGTCGATACATGTAACCTTTATTAGCGATTGGTTGTAATAAGCTCAAATTATATATTTTAAAACGTATATAATATAATATACTTAGCATAATATATTAAATAAAAAAAATATTGAAATTTGAAATCTTTTATCATGTAAACAACGATTTGTGTTGTGCCATATAATTTGATATTCGACATCGAAATTTCTTAGTTGTACCTAACTTATGTTTTGTTCATAAAAGAGAAAATATTCTTCTTCGTGAATGTTCAATTTATTACGCATTTGGTTATATATCCTAATTCGTAACTAAACAACATTAATCACCAAAATTAATTATGCGAATAATAATTATGATATATTTTGGTTATGCTTATATATTATGTAGGCACAATAATTAATTAAATTGAGATCATCCATAAGATACCAAAACTCATTATGGAAAACCGGGCGAGAAAAAAGCTTATAAGCCTTTTAAATAAAATGAATTAAGTTATGTGTTATATGTAGCGGCAGGATACTCAGAAAAATATAGAATCCAATGTAGGTATGTTTTTTCTTTGAAGTGAGAAAAACAAACAAGAATAAAAATATAAATATATATTTTTGTCGACATACATAATATATAAGTGCATTGTTTTGCTGGCATTGGTATTCATATGCTGCGCTTACAATAAGCTTGAATATATTTCATATAGGCCTTGTACGCTAAAATCAGTGCCAAATCGTATTACCCTTAATTTTCAATACATTAACTGCCTTATAATCGTTGATTATCGCTTCCTTAATTAATTTTCTCTATATCTGTCTCTTTTTATTGAAGAAAGAGGGAGAAAGAGAGTGCAACTTAAAACATTTCATAAATTAATTAATGTCGATTTTTATGAGTAAGGCTGTGAATGTTTGTTTTCTTTTAAATTCAGGAATGCAAAGGGTGTGTTAGCATAAGTCTTGTACCGAAATATATTCTAAAATTTACTTTAATAGATAATTACTTCCATCAAAAAACTGTGTGCTTCAAAAGCTCGATGTGTTATGCTCATTCACATATTAAACTATTTTATATAAACTAGTTCTTAACTAGTTTATTATACAATAATGCATTTATTGTAAACGAATTTATGTTGTGTTGTTAAGTAATAAAATCTCGCTGTTAATATGATTGTATAACGACTTTTCATTTTATTGATGTATATGATGATGTATGGATACTGTTAGATAAATACGTGTAAAAAATAAACGCTCGTCTTTTATTTTCTCATCTTTGTGTCTGCGCTACGAGCTGCGGGTTCTATTCCAGTTTCTAGCACTGAATAAGATTGTATGAATAAGTGTGTAAGTCAGATATACGGCGTTTATTTGTTTTTCGTCTAATATCTATTATATGCTGCCTATCCCTGTTATCCCTATGCTTTAGGAGTGCGTAAGGTTACAAATAATATATATATTATTTGTAACCTTACGCATTAATATATATATATATATATATATATATATATATATATATATATATTTAATTTAGTAACTCGCCCAAAGAGTATAATATTAATACCAAAAGATACTAGCCTACTGATAGAAATCATCTCAAAAACTTAGAATATATTACAATTCTTTAACTCTTATAATATATAGATAAGCATACTTTACAATAGTGTGCGTAACTTATGTGTATCAATTAATCGCATAGTGAAAGCATCTATATTTTGTGAAGAAAATACACAATACAAGACTAAGCTATATGGACTTAGTACTGTAAATAATTTAATAAACAAAATATATTTAAAAAAGAGCATAAATCTTACTGATTGCCAGTTGACGAAATATGTTCGTATTTCTAATCTTTTAAATTATGGCTTCTCTTGATAGAATTCTGCCGGTGTCAAGTCAGTCATGAGTTAACTTTGAGCATAAATGAATGAGTTTTTCTGGAAATAGTCATACAAAGGGCTAATATGAACTTACAGGGTTATAGTGGTGATTTTAATGATAATAATTCTGTAAACACATAATCGCTACGGTCGCGAATCATATTTTGTTAAATATACAATCTAACCCTGACCTGCAAATTCCAAAAAACGCAAGAAATTTTGAATTTCGCGGGCCACCCTGGAGCTTCCACCTTAAGCTGCGTCAAAAAGTTTGCATTGTGACACATCAGTATATTGTAAATTTATCAGACAAGGTTGTATGACCCACGACCTTTGCCTGCTTAAATTGGAAAATCGTAACAATAACCAAATCAAATCCAACCCATAGACGATTACCCTATAGTCAAAGAGACTATATAGTCCCACCAACTTATCTGTGAACTGACAGCTGCGGCAAAATTGTGAACTACAGCCGCCATTAAATCAAATGTCAGTTGATACGCCATTGTTTTGAGAGTTTATAGAAAAATAAAAAATGCCGAAAACCATTGAAAGTGATGCCCGAAACATTATTTTAAATGTATTAAACTTTTGTGAGCAAGAAGCCTCGAGCTTCTTGCTCACAAAAGTTTAAGCAAGCACCGATGATGCCTTTCAATTAGGTCTATAAAAGACTATCAGCTGCTATAGGTCAGTATTGCTATGTTTTGTTCCTTCCTTTCGTATTTCCGATAAATGGATTGCTTAATGCAATCTATTTCTTTTTTAGATGTTATTCAAGGATTCATTTCCAAAATAGTTAAAGAACCGGAAACCACATAAACCGCAGGAACGCAAATTACAACTCCCGGTAAAAAAGGCATAAAGGAATATTATTTAATTAAAGTTTAATTTGTTCAATTATGATATTTTTGTTTCTTCTTGTTCTTGGACATATATCTGTTAAATCTATGTTCTAGTCTTTTTATTCCGTGACTAATTTATTACCCTAGTATGTGGACTCTATCTAGGAATATAAGACCCTTAGATGGGAATATTCCCGAACTGGCAACACTTCAGCGCAGAAGCGCCAAGCTGTCAGTTCACAGATAAGTTGGTGGCACTATCACTACGTTTACCTATAGCTGATGGTGATGTGATTCTCAAAATAAGGTGTCTGTCTGCTTGGGCGCCTTGAGATTCCATCGCCAACCGTCAGCTGTCTGCTGGCTCAAGTTACCGTCAAAAGCTCCCAAGAGTTGCACAATGTGACGCATCAACATATTGTGAAGCAGTATACTATGAAGGATAATTATTATAATATATTGTAACTTCAGGCTCAGAAGGGCTAGATCCCAGAGCCGTAAAGCCAGTTATTAAGAAGAAGAAAAAAACAACTGTCAAACTGTCATTAACGATATCATGGCGGAGGATGAAGATGGTGTTTCAAATAAAAAATCGTCACAAAATTCAAACAATGCAGAGTGCTCGCAAGAGAGTGAACAAAATACTATTAAGCCAGACCTAGGTATCGAAGAATCAAAGTACAATAGCAAAGAAAATGGTCATGCGTCGACCTCTGAACCCAATTGTTCCTCGTCCAGTGAGTGTTATATGAAATTGTTTTTTATTTCGTAAAAATTTATGTCTATTAAATACAATCGTATTTTCAGAGTCCACTGGAGCAGTGCGGAAGGAAGAAAACCCATTTTCCTTTCGACATTTTCTCAAACGGGATCTGTCGTTGCCAGGCAACTCAACATACGAGAATACAGGTGCTAGACCTAAGGTTTATGCGAACACAGTCCAACATTCGCCTACTAAAATTGATGTTCACGCGGACTCTAGACGGGACAAAAGTCGTGTGATCGATAACCAAACCAAAGAAAAAACAAGTGAGGGCATTAGCCTACGCGTCAGTGATAATACACCTTCAAATAGTTCTATGGACGTACCGTTTAGTGTAGTAGGAAATTCAAATTCTAAGAATAACCTTTTTACAAACAATTCTGATGCACCGTTCTATCACAGACCAAATTTGGCTTCAGAACCTATGGGTATGCCTTCATTACCTGATTTTGTTCAAGATCACATTTTAGTGGAGCAGGCTTATTTAAACTCAAATGGACCTATGTCATTAGATTTGGATAATTTGCCTGACTTCACATTCAACACTAATTTCAATACTGGATCCTCTTCTTCAAGTAGGAGAAATGAAAACAACTACAGTGGAAATAGAGGCTATAATTATGAACCATATATGGGAGCGTCCACGTCATCTGAACCAGGACCATCTAACCGTAATGTACCCTTAGATTTACCAGCCAATTCAGAGGCTGCGGGTCCCATACCAATAGATCATCACATGCACCTTAGCTTGGATCTCACTGAATCTGTTAACCCATCTGATAGAAGAAATATGTCCCCTAGAAATACTTTCCCCTTGGATCTGCCTCCAAATGCAGGTAATTATAAGAATAACTAATAATTATCAATCTAAAAATGATTCCTAAAGTACTTGTAATATCAGTTTTTCATAATTACTTTTTAATATGTAGTTACTTAGATTTTATAAAGGTAATTTTTCCACATTGATTATTGGAAATTAAAATATTTACATTAAATATTTAATTCTTAAAAATACAGCCTATATATATTATAACAAATGAATAACTAATAAAAAGACAATCCTAGAGTTTCTTAACAGTTTTACACTGAATTCCTAATTTTCGAATCAATAGTAGTTTTTACATTTATAAACGTGTATAGGCTTTATTTTTAAGAATTGAATATTTAAAGTAAATATTATGTATTACTGCTGGTCACAGGCCTTCCCTTATTTCTGCAAGCATGTTAGCAAACTTCACATGTCTTTGTAATTATTCATTCCTCTGACATGCAGGTTTCCTAAATGACTTTTTCCTTCACCACAGAGCACAAAATTAGCACTTCAAATTGCAATTAATAATTTAATTGGTACTGGCAGAGATTGAACTCAGATTACTTGTGTACTGTGAAATTTACATTGAGCGTTTAGTGCCTTAGCTTGTACGGCTATTAAATTATTCAACCAATTTAATTATTATTTGGCTGTAATAAGCAACTGTAAAGTAATTATTAGTATAATTTTTGCAACCACTTCTATTGTTTAACACTTGGTCAAAGTGCACATTTGGCATACTTAGTAATTCTTTAAAATACTTGCCTGAACAATAACTAAAAGTTTCAGTTAATGTAAAATCTCAAAAAGCTACCTATTGCTATACATGTGCATTGTGCTATAAATGGCTTTGCCTTATTTGGCACAAGCAATGGATGATGGAACAATCATAACAACCTCCATTCTTTGTTATGGATTATTTTATGTCATACAAGGTGTCTTAGTGTACCAACCAGTGCAGAGTAGTAGGTCTATGTTTTAACCTAGGAGTAGGTAATTTACATGGATAGATAGGTAGATTTTTTTATGTAGTAAGCTATGCTGCAGCTATTTTATGGATGTAGCATGAATATTTCAGCTCAACTGAATCTCATGAATGTCATCTAATGAAGAAAAGTAAAGCATTTCTAAAATTGAGGTTGATTTTATGAGTAAGGCTGAATGTGTACAAGTGTAATTAAATGAAGTTAATGACTTGTAATAAGAAGTTAGACATTGAATAATGATGAAATATTTAATTTATATTGTCATGCAAAATCTAAAAAACAATGTGTTTTCGACATGATGATTGTTACTATTAATTTGTATTACAATACAATTAACCATGATTCATGATTTACGTTAATTTAAAATTAAAAAAAAAATTGTTGACTGGATATTACACATTAATATTGCATAGAGCAATGAACAGATCTGGAACAGTTATTAGTTGGTCATATAAAACTAATAGCTGCTCTATGCATCTGCATAGGGATTTAACCAAAAGCTTCTGGCTGGCTTTTCACTATGGGATATAATATATATTATATCCCGAAATATAAATTATATCCCGCAATTGGCGTTCACACTGTGAGATATATCTTTTAACCAGTGTGCGTTCGTCATTGGTCATTGGATAACCCCCCTTTACCCCGTACACCGTTCTGCGGGGGCGCGGAACGGTGTGCGGGGTACAGGGGGCAAAATATAATATGAAATTATTGCTCGGTCGATCGAAAAAATATTTATAGCTAGAGATGTAATATATATTATAGCTAAGTGTAAACGGTTCCATATGAAATGTATGGTGAGCGATATTAATTTATATCTCGAGATGTAATATATATTATATTATATCCCGTAGTGAAAAGGGGGCTTTAGCCACTGTGCAACTAATCCATCTATTAATTTCATTCTGCTAAAATATTTTGCAGTTGTAGCAGTAAATTTTATTAATAACTAATAATTAATGTGCAAATATATATTTGTTTCACTGTGAAAACACACTTTTTGGATTTAATATTGTTTAGGTTCACTTGGTCAGTGGTCTATAAGCTTCCTAGATGGAAATGGTAGTGTACCCGATAATATGTATTTTAATGAAACCAAAGTTTTAATGTCTGACAAATATCAGTTCTATTGCTCGACCAGGGATATTATGGATTCCGTAACTATAAGAATTTTAACATATAAAACATTTGATGTTGCTTTTTGTCGGTGTGCTCCCACTATTTATCAGAGATTCCTAAGAAAATGTTTTTATGACATTGGGATGTCATACACCTCAGTCCCCCCCGTGACCATGGGTGCTGTAAAGTGCTTGAAACGTCGGGAATGTAAAATAAGTTAATATACGTGATAAAATCCGTAAAATTAGTTTTATTTAAAAATGTTTTTGTACAACACCCACTGGATTAGATGGTTCACCTTCTCCATCATAATACAACATCCATTACTCGTTGTTTGTAGGAGCAGAATCTAAGCGATTACCAGATTTCCTACCCGTGCACCCCGGACGCACATCACCCGAGCCCGAGCATCAGGATGAACAGTTACAGCAAATAATGTCAGAGTTGGAAAGGACAAGGTATGTTTTCAACTTTGTAAAGCAAACCTTAATAATCTGTTTTAGTGAACCTCTTAAGCCTTTTTACAAACTAACTTAAAATGTTTCTTTCATCTATATTCTTGCTCATCAGTGCTATGCTTCTCTGATTAAGATGTTTCTAAATGTAATTTATTTCTTGATTAGTTTATATATAACTAATAAACATAATGAATCTGTTGTGTTATGGTAGCATAGAATAGGTAGAGAAATTGTAATGGATATTCGAATACCGCTACTTTACATTACAATTTGTAATGTTATCTGTATACATATTCACATTAACTAGCAAAGATGGCACCGTGGCGCAGTGGCTTAGCAATGAGTTGCTGCGCTGGGGACCGCGGGTTCGAATCCCGCACGGAACAAGAATTTGTATGGCCTACAAATAATTGTTCCGGGTCTGGATGTTTGTCCTTGTGCAATGTGTGTTTGTAAACTGCCTCTACGATACAGGAGAAAATCCTAGTGTAATCGTTTTTTAAAAAATAAATTAGAAATTAGACAGAGAAGGAACTAAGCAAAACAAAGGCGGGAAAGGTTATTTACAAGAAATTTAGAAATATTAATAGTAGAGAATAAATTGGATGTATAGATCGGAGTTGTTCGCGGAGCGCAGTAGGCGATGTCGTGCGGAGGAGGAGACATCGCGCCTGCGCGCGCGCCTGGCCGCCAGGGAGCGGGACTCCGCGCTTGAAGCACACGTGAGTGCTCTCATCGTCATTATAATCTTCCTCGTAGGGTCTCCTAGGAATGCCATAATGCACGGTCCTAAGACACTTGCATATATTGACTCCCTGCATATCTTACTAGGTTGTCACCATACCCTTATACTAACTGTACTATCCTTTTGAAGTGAAAACTTCTTTAGAGTCGTTGTTATTTGAAACTCGATGAAACGAAAAAGCGACATTAAAAAGAGATAAATATACATCTATAGGATTTAGCATGCGACAGAATGAAATAGAATTCAATGTAGTAAGAGACTAGTAGAGTAGCCTAATGGCAGGGTGCAGGCGTACCGCGAACTCAAAAGGTTGTGGGTTCGAATTCGCCAATCGTCTACTGTCATGAACCATTCCCTAACCAGCATTTTCAGCTTAACGGTTCTGGTACTGTATCCAATCCATTTATAACAATACACGATTTCATAACCTTGGGCCATCTAGTATCTATTTTACATATCACCTACACAATTTCATAACCTCAGGCCATCTAGTGTCTATTTTACATACCACCTTGATAGTCAATCAATTTTTGTTCAATAAAATTACCTATAGAATGAAGTAGATGGCGCTATTACAAAGCAAATTTACTCAAAAGAAAATATTATTTTGATTTTATTAAACTAGTATTTGGCTTATGTCTACTTCTCTACATTTTGTTACATTTATTTGCTATAAAATTGAACTTTTCTCTTAAATTTTATGCCACACTTGTGGTTCGAAAGTTTAAAATCTATACTGAATATACATGATGTCCAGTAAATAGCACGACATACTGCAGGGGGTGATAGCTAGGGTCACTACCTATCAATACAACACAATATATGTTCAGCAAAATCTTACGGATTTACAGTTTTACAAAATTTTCCGAAATACCGAAAAATCTCTACCTTGAAACAGATTTTTAAGCATCTCGTAATGAAAGAATCCTTTTCTAGTACTTTTTTTTACATCAAATTATTCGTGAATAGTTACTTTACTCATTGATAAGTCTTTTTTCTATCAAAGACAAGAATGTTTTCAAGAAATACTATTTTTTGTTTAAATTTGCACAG
The DNA here is from genome assembly GCA_033319125.1 of Parnassius glacialis. NCBI lineage: Eukaryota > Metazoa > Arthropoda > Insecta > Lepidoptera > Papilionidae > Parnassius > Parnassius glacialis. The sequence continues at coordinate 39,543,822 of JAVANC010000018.1, forward strand.
AACTATTTTCTTATCACTTAAGTTTAACCTACAGTGGTAAAAAAAAAATGTATGTGACAGTTTTGTACAACAAACTTAAAAAATAGCTTGTTTAATGGTGATCTAGGAAAGATACAATACTAGTGCATTTTCATTAAAAAAATACAAAAAATGCTATTTTAGTTCCAGAGAAGCTGATTTTGTTGAAAATGTAATTAACGTAATTTTGACGAAAACCACTATGAGAATAAGTAATAGCTGCTCATTTACGCGAATTATTATAAAACTAGTTGTGACACGTAAAATGCGACATGCACGAGTAATGACTAAAGGTTTTTACCTGCTCGGCGACCGATCCGACCCGACCGGTTACTGTCTAACAAAAGAAGCGCATGTACTATCCCGCTTTTTCTTGCATTGTGATTTTGTGTCTCACTCTCAACCTTATTTGCGACACTTGTCAGTACGCTACCTTAAACCGTGCGCAACGCATCTCTGTGTTCACAAATTATTGTTTCGTACTGACGATTGTTTTGTGCCTTGGACCCCGGACTTTGTTTGCCTTACGATTTGGATTTTTTATTGTGATCACTACGACGACTTGGCGACCACCTGGACTTTTGTGATTTATAACATGGCGAACCGCCGCGTTTTTCCTGGTTATACGCAGCGAGAGTATGCTGAGATGCACCTTATTTACGGAGAAGCTGGCCAAAGTTCCCGAGCTGCTGTCACCCTCTACAGGGAAAGGTTTCTCGATAGGAGACATCCACACCATGAAATGTTTACCGGTGTGCATAACTCCTACATGGAAGGCAGACTCCCTGGTCAACGTGGCGGTGGACGGCCTCAAGTTGTTGACGAAGACATAGTGCTTCAGGAACGAGAGCAAGACCCGACAACTTCGGTTAGGGCGATACAACGGCGCACAGGGATACCGAAGTCCACTGTTCATTCAGTACTTAAGGGGTATGGATACCATCCATTTCACGTACGACGCGTGCAAACTCTTTTAACTAGAGACTACCTTCCGAGAGTTCAATTCTGCCGCCGCATGCTTGAAATGCATCGGGAGGACCCAAACTTTTTTAATAAGGTGTTATGGAGTGATGAGTCAGCCTGCAGAAAGGACGGCTACTTGAATTTGCATAATTTACATAGTTGGCAATTAGAAAATCCGTATGTGTCAAGAGAAGACAGGTCCCAGTACCAATTCAAAATAAAGAACAATGCCCATTTTTCACCTGATAATGTATAGAAATGAAATAAATCTTAAAATTCAGCTAATTGAATTGTAAATTAATTACGCTTATCACAATGTTAAAAGAAACGCAGGAAAAAAATATTTTTACATATTTCTCTAAGCTTATTCTACGTCAAGGGTAAACGTATTATATATTTGAACGCATCTCAACTACCCTTTTTCTAGGACGTTCCATTTTATACACTGCTGCTTTACTTTATTTAACTTTGTTTCGGAGTTTTATACATTATTTTATGTTTAATTTAATCAGTAAGTATTTTTTTATTTGTATTTGTATAGTACATATTAATATAAAATAATAAAATAAATTAATCATTCAGTATGTCATCGAGTGTGGACGAATGAAACGGATTTTTTTGACATTTGACAGTTCTGTAATTGGCATCAGTGCAGTTCTTCGTTGTTGGGTTTGCGTCTCGTTGTGTACTATGCCATTTTGTTTGTGTTACTTCTTTTTACAACCCTATATGGTATCAAGAAAATATTTCTGCTCCAGTAGAATTTCTGGATGACGTAGTGGTGAGAGATTTAAGTGAAAATGATGATAATTAATAAACCATACCACTTTAACATAGTGTTTTATTTGTTTATCCCATTTTGTTCATCAGGCATGTATGTAAGTATGTACCATAGGCCAATCAAATGTGTTTGGTTGATAAGTGATCATATTGACAATACAATATGAACTAAATGTAGTTAGTAAGTATTTATGTGTGCTGAATAAATAGCAGATAGAGCTAGACACTCAATTTATGGTGACAATCATCGAGAGTAAGTGGTGACTTATGGGCAATTGGTTTCAAGAAATTCACAAAGTAAAAAAGACGTTTTAGACCATAATAATAGTATTGCTATCTTAAAACTTCGAGCGTTAATAATAAGTTATAGCACATTTATTTATTTATTACCTATTTGGTTACGGCAAATCCTAACCTAAAAAGTGACATCAGTATTTTTTGGGATTCGTAGCGTTTAAGTCGTAAAAATAACTATATGACATTATTTTCTAAGCTTACATGTAGTTTTTCTACTATACTTTATAATTATACATCAACTTTCACTATCAGGTTTTTAAATGTATGGAAAGTGGGCATTATTCTTTATGGTGTGGGATTTTTAATGGCCAGATTGTGGGTCCCGTCGTGCTTCCACCTACATTAAATGACAATAATTACTTGGAGTTTTTACGAGAAAACCTACCCACGCTCCTAGAAAATGTTCCGAGTGAGCTAAGAGAGGTGATGTGGCTTCAAAATGATGGGTGCCCTGCTCATTATGGCCGGGGAGTAAGAGCCTACTTAGATGAAACTTATCCAGGCAGGTGGATTGGGCGACTGGGACGGATATTATGGCCACCTAGGTCTCCGGACCTAAACCCCCTGGATTTTTTTATTGGGGTGCCATGAAGGACAAAGCCTATGAAAAACCGATCCAAAATGACAATGAATTGAGAGCAAGGGTTAACATTGCAGCAAGAAAAATATCGGAAATAAGCCTGAGAAGACTCAAAAGCTCATTTTTAAGAAGATGCCGAGCGTGTATTAGGGCACAAGGAAAGCAATTTGAGCATTTATTGTAATTTATTTAAATAAATGTTTATTAAAGTTAACTCCTCTGTTTTTTTACTATCACCTTATCCTTCAAGATGTCATTTACAGACCGGCCGGCCGGTCGGCTGTAGATTAATTATTATGTAATTCGAACCGTAATACGACCTTACGATTCGAATTCAATGTCACATTACTTGCATTTAAAATAAAATGCTCTTATTAACTAAAATAGCTTATTTTTTTTTTAATGAAAATGCACTAGTATCTTTCCAAAATCACCATTAAACAAGCTATTTTTTAAGTTTGTTGTACAAAACTGCCACATACATTTTTTTTTCACCACTGTAGGTTAAACTTAAGTGATAAGAAAATAGTTCTGTGCAAATTTAAACAAAAAATAGTATTTCTTGAAAACATTCTTGTCTTTGATAGAAAAAAGACTTATCAATGAGTAAAGTAACTATTCACGAATAATTTGATGTAAAAAAAAGTACTAGAAAAGGATTCTTTCATTACGACATGCTTAAAAATCTGTTTCAAGGTAGAGATTTTTCGGTATTTCGGAAAATTTTGTAAAACTGTAAATCCGTAAGATTTTGCTGAACATATATTGTGTTGTATTGATAGGTAGTGACCCTAGCTATCACCCCCTGCAGTATGTCGTGCTATTTACTGGACATCCTGTATATTCAGTATAGATGCATTTCAAGCATGCGGCGGCAGAATTGAACTCTCAAAAGGTAGTCTCTAGTTAAAAGAGTTTGCACGCGTCGTACGTGAAATGGATGGTATCCATACCCCTTAAGTACTGAATGAACAGTGGACTTCGGTATCCCTGTGCGCCGTTGTATCGCCCTAACCGAAGTTGTCGGGTCTTGCTCTCGTTCCTGAAGCACTATGTCTTCGTCAACAACTTGAGGCCGTCCACCGCCACGTTGACCAGGGAGTCTGCCTTCCATGTAGGAGTTATGCACACCGGTAAACATTTCATGGTGTGGATGTATCCTATCGGGAAACCTTTCCCTGTAGAGGGTGGCAGCAGCTCGGGAACTTTGGCCAGCTTCTCCGTAAATAAGGTGCATCTCAGCATACTCTCGCTGCGTATAACCAGGAAAAACGCGGCGGTTGGCCATGTTATAAATCACAAAAGTCCAGGTGGTCGCCAAGTCGTCGTAGTGATCACAATAAAAAATCCAAATCGTAAGGCAAACAAAGTCCGGGGTCCAAGGCACAAAACAATCGTCAGTACGAAACAATAATTTGTGAACACAGAGATGCGTTGCGCACGGTTTAAGGTAGCGTACTGACAAGTGTCGCAAATAAGGTTGAGAGTGAGACACAAAATCACAATGCAAGAAAGAGCGGGATAGCACATGCGCTTCTTTTGTTAGACAGTAACCGGTCGGGTCGGATCGGTCGCCGAGCAGGTAAAAACCTTTAGTCATTACTCGTGCATGTCGCATTTTACGTGTCACAACTAGTTTTATAATAATTCGCGTAAATGAGCAGCTATTACTTATTCTCATAGTGGTTTTCGTCAAAATTACGTTAATTACATTTTCAACAAAATCAGCTTCTCTGGAACTAAAATAGCATTTTTTTGTATTTTTTTAATGAAAATGCACTAGTATTGTATCTTTCCTAGATCACCATTAAACAAGCTATTTTTTAAGTTTGTTGTACAAAACTGCCACATACATTTTTTTTTTCACCACTGTAGGTTAAACTTAAGTGATAAGAAAATAGTTCTGTGCAAATTTAAACAAAAAATAGTATTTCTTGAAAACATTCTTGTCTTTGATAGAAAAAAGACTTATCAATGACTAAAGTAACTATTCACGAATAATTTGATGTAAAAAAAAGTACTAGAAAAGGATTTTTTCATAACGAGATGCTTAAAAATCTGTTTCAAGGTAGAGATTTTTCGGTATTTCGGAAAATTTTGTAAAACTGTAAATCCGTAAGATTTTGCTGAACATATATTGTGTTGTATTGATAGGTAGTGACCCTAGCTATCACCCCCTGCAGTATGTCGTGCTATTTACTGGACAGCCTGTATATATCTACGTCAATTGATCCATTTTCGAAAACTTAGCGTGGTAGAGCCATGCTGCAGCAACAGTTGTAGCACGTATGGATCGGCTCGACCGGGGAAGGACCATGCTCTCACAGATTACAACAGTGTAAAATAGCACCTTAATGCTGCTGTATTTGGTATGGTGAATGTAGAGAACTGGAAACCCTTTTTACTGGAATGAGAAGGAATGAGAAATAGATGTCCATGTTATGAGCAGCTAGTATTCAATTCAAATGCTTATCTTAATATTTTCAGACTGGGGCGGCGGATCCTGAAGCTGTTGCGATATTAAAAAATGAAATAAAGAGATTGAAGGTGAGTATTGGCATTTTTTGTTGTCTTATCATTTGTTTACCAGCTTTTTTGTTTGACTTCCTCATCAGCCCGTAAAGATCCACTGCTGGGCATTGGTCTCTTCTATTGAAGAGGTTTTTGTGTAATCGCCACGCTTCGCCTGCAGACTAGCGATTGCAGTATCATATCGCACCTTTGTTGATGCTTTTTTATGTATATGTATATATACTATAACATAACAGATGACAAAACTGTTCGCCTAATTATATATTTCTGGTATATTCCATAGTGTACATCACTGTAGATGACTGAGTGGATTAAGTAGCGGGATGGACTCCCTTAGGCCGCAATCATTTCATGTCACACAAGTTTTTTTTTATAGAACAAGGGTGACAAACCCGATGGTAATTGGATGCTGTGGCCCATAGACATCGACATGCATTTTAGATTAAGAATAATTTTTATTGGAAACAAGATGGAATGCCTCATTTCTAGTAAATAGGATCTCCGGTCTCTACACTCACCATACGAAACACAGCAACATTGAGTTGCTATTTTACGCTGGTATGTAGTGTACGTATTACGTGGGGTCCCCGGTCGAGACGACCCATGCATGTTACAACTGTAATATATTTGCAGTATGGCTCTACGACGTATAAAAAGATCACGGTTGAAAGATTAAAACAATCCAATAATTTATTCATCTAATACAACGTATAAGACCATGTAGTGGCGATGTAAGAATATCGACTACCCCATATAGTCCCGTAGGTGTCGTAAGAGGCGACAGAGGGAAACCCCCCCTCCCGTCCCATTTATATGGATAAAAGTAAAAGGAAAATAGTACTACAAATACTTGTCATTATTTACCAGGAGCAGTTGCGTGCTTCGCAAGAGGAAGTGCGTTCGCTGCGAAGCACGCAGGCGGGCGCTGCTTCCGATTTGCGGCACGCCTCGCGCGTCGCCGAAACTTCGCTCAGGTAATCATCTTCATTCCTTCATACACAGATACATAGACGCACAGACACAGCCACACAGATACAGATATACAGAGACACATGTACACAGACACAGATACGCAGATACACAGACACACATATACACATATAAATAGACACGCAGATACAGAGACCCACATATACACATGTACACACACGCAGATACAGAAACACACATATACACATATACACAGACACATATACACAGACATGCAGATACAGAGACACACATACACAGACACGCAGGTACAGAGACACATATACATAGACACGCAGATACAGAGACACACATATACACATATACACAAACACGCAGATACAGAGACACACATATACACAGACACGCTGATACAGAGACACGCATATACACAGACACGCAGATACAGAGACACACATATACACAGACACGCAGATACAGAGACACAAATATACACAGACACGCAGGTACAGATACACACATATACACAGACACGCAGATACAGAGACACACATATACACATATACACAGACACGCAGATACATAGACACACATATACACATATAACAGACACGCAGATACATAGACACACATATACACATATACACAGACACGCAGATACATGGACGTACATATACACATATACACAGACACGCAGATACAGAGACACACATACACAGACACGCAGATAAATAGACACACTTATACACATATACACAGACACGCAGATACAGAGACACACATATACACAGACACGCAGATACAGAGACACGTATACACAGACACAGATACATAGATACACAGCCACAAATACACAGATGCGTAGATATACAGATACACACTACAAACATTTAACACCCCTCTGTTTTCGTCGGGGGTTAAATAGAATAAGCATCAGAGACATATCTTTCATTATTTATTTTTTATTCAAATAATTAAATCGCCAGGCAGCTATATCTGTTCGCTCCACTAACATTTTTCGTTTGGATTGGTAAAGTAAAAAATGACTTTTAATAAGAATTAAACATGTAATGTTTAATTCTTATTGTATCAATATATGTAGAATAGAATAAAAAATTATTCTATTCTATTCTATTTTATTTTATAAGTGACGTTACTCTAAGTGTAATGTTTTTACTTTTCAGAGAGCTCCTAGCGGGACTAGAGCAGCTAAAGACATTGAGCTCAACACTCGATCCAACATGATAGTGTCATAATATAAATATGTATCGAAGATAAATAATTGTTTTAACCACTGCACTACTTTCTAAAAACGTGTGACATTGTTCCCCAAATTACTATTGTAATATAAGTAAATGACTTGTACAATTTGTCAAAAATGAAGTGATTCATGCAAATACACCATTAAACAGATATATTTAATTATAATAATAATAATGCATATGAAGTATAATAGGTTTAAATAGCAAATCACGTTTTAAGCAATATGTTATTTATATTTTAATTAGTGTAATCTATCATGTTTTACACCTGTTTCTGTCTTGCTCTACAAATTTACAAGTCGTGTTTTTTGATGTGTAACTTCTTTCCTCTCGCTTTCCTGCAATCTGTGGGAGTGATTCGTGAAAAGGGACGGCAGTAACAGGATGTGGTATTTGATTAGAGCAATGAGCACTTGCGGTGGTAGTAAAGTGTGATGTTATAAAACTAATTTATATGTGTAAACTATATTAATAAATGTATTTATTGTTGTTAATAAGTGCCTGAAAAAAGTGCAGATCATGGATAAAAATGCAAGTGAGTAATAATGAATAATTATTCAAATAACTGTTTCAGTATTTAGCGTTTTTTAAATTTTATGGTAAATTCCTGGCACTGCTTAATTTATATTTTTAATTTTGATCATAAAAACAAATAACTTTTTCCAGGATATAATGTTAATGTTGCTTATTACCAAGGTGAGCTGTCAGATGTTACACATCATACGCGTTTACTTGAAATTTATTTATTTTAATTATGAATAATCAAGACAATACTTTGTCTACATTTTTTTAAATTAATTTCCATTATAAAACACCATATTGGTTGTTTGTTATCTAAATGTAACCAATCTCATTTATGATTAAAATGTATGGTTTCTATATAAAGTCTCTAGAGTTAACATCAGGTAGGAATTTCAGTACTTAAGTGTATAAAATCAGGAAATCGGTGCTGAGAAAATTTTTGGTTTTAAATTTTGGCAGAATGTATTTTTATCGACTAATGCGAGTAAGTTTGGATGAGTCCATAAAGTATTTGAAAGTAATGTTAGATTTTAAAGGATGATCTGTGGTAATTGTATGTTAGAAGAAAGAAGAATTAAGCTATATATTTTTACATGAATGAATATATAATGCTGTTGCGAATAATGCCTATGCTTATAAAATGTAAAAAAAGCAATTATCCTTTGGATTGTAGTTAATATTATATATGCTTGAATATACATGAATAAATATCAAAATTGTACTTTTATCATATCGAGATGAAAGTACACAAGAAACTTACTTATCATTACAATATAACACAAAAGTATCTCTATATATGTATATAAATAAAATTGAAATGTGTGTCTGAAATATCGAAATAACTGCCTTGTATTGATTGCGGGGGTTATTTGCATGTCACTAAGATATGAATAATCATTTTTAAAGTTTTTGTCTGTCTGTCTGTCTGTCTGTCCGGGCTAATCTTCGGAAACGCGAGGTTTGATCACGAAGCAAATACAAAGAGGAGGTGTTGTAATTAGATTTCACTATGTAACAACGCGTGACAATTTGAGGAGTGAGGGGTGTTAAGCCCCGCCCACTTAACTGTTTTCCATCTACCGATAAATAGTAAAACTACTCGCTTCATTCAATATCGATGTTGCAATGTAGTTTACCTACCTTAACGACCAGATGGCGGCCTGTTCACAAAATGATTATAAAAACTATAAAAATAATATTTTGACGATTAAAAATTCTTTAGAAATGAATGCAAAAGATATTTCAGCACCTTCGTATGATTATTTTACCAATACTGAGCTCTAATTTCGAATACTTTTATTTATATTTGAAAGCCGACACAGATTTTTCTAGAACTATTGTAATAAATTAGGTATAAATTTACTTACAAACGAAATATGATGCCATCCGCAGCATCAGAGCGTCTATCTGAGTAGTTTTTACACGATAGAACACAACACTTATCCTTTCTTCTTAATACTACGAAAACACACCGATTTGTGATTTTCGACACATAAGCGCACAGGAAATATAAGCCGTGGTAGCTCAGATGGTTAGCGCTCGCTGTAAGCTTCACAGTACTCGAGCAACCCGGGTTCGATTCCGCCGGCACCGATGAAATTGTTAATTGAAATTTTAAGTGCTACTTTACCACGTGCTCGGCGGTGAAGGAAAACATCGTGAGGAAACCTGCATGTCTGACAAATGTTCGCCAACACGCATTGGGGCAGCGTGGCGGACAATTCCTTGCCCTAAAGCCCACTCAGATATGAGAGGAAGCCTGTGCCCAGCAGTGGGACGTAAATAGGCTGCAACTTTACTTTTTTACTTTTAAGTGCACAGGACGAACGCTGACAGTATACTAACTAAAGCCACGCCCACTGTGATGACGTCAAGACCTCAGTTGCTTAGATCATCTCCTCTTTGTATTTGGTCCGTGGGAGTGATCTAGGCGAGAGATTGTAATATGGGTTCCACGGAACCCTTAGGTTCCGTGGTAGTAACCAGGATTCTGCGTAATTATATATTTTTGCTTGTTAAATTATTTCACACTTATGTACTAATATTATTTTGAAATAGAGCGTAATATCTGATGAGAAGAACCCATTACTGTTATGTAGGTACGTAGGTAGTTAGAGAGAATTATAATATTGCAATTGCACTGTCTATGCTATGTTATAATGTGGTGTTCCATAAAATAAAAGGGATTTGGTGAGTGTTCCATTAACTTAAAAGTTTTGGGAACTCCTGATTCAGGCTATATTTTATCCGAAAAACATTTTTTGGACAAACGAAATATTGGTAAAATAAAATGGTCTTTGATTATCCTTTTATATGATATCCAGGCAAAGCCGGGCGAGTCGCTAATCTTACAATAATATAGACCATGGAATGCTTAGTTGACATCCGGGAGATTTTTGTTTTATTGACTATTTTAATGAGTGTTGTTTAGGACGTCACTAGTAACCTGTAAACAAAAATACAAACTAGCGTGGTTGTGCAAAAAATACTTGGCAAAAATGACTGAATTATTGAAAAACAATTATGATGTTCTCCATGCTAATGTTCGAAATGGAAACGCGTGTTCTTATATGTCTTTTCACGTAGTTTTTACTCCGTTTACAAAATGGTAGGGCTATTTTTCTGCCTAAAAGTTAGTCAATGTAATATCTCTCTCTTACCTATATGTCTACCGACAAGATGCAGCGACGTGTGTTACTGACAAGCAGTGCAATGTCAGGTTAGGGGTTTGAAGGGTAAAAGAACTAGTATAGTACAATTATAGGTTGTGAGGCATTTTATCTTAGCCCTCAAGGGCGCCAAAATATCCCCAGCTTTCTTTATTTGTACGTGCCCTTTAGGTAGTGGCTGCACGGCCATCAGGAAATGGATCTTTTTAACACGCTTTTATTGGCTTGCCCTGTATGTATGTATGTACTTATGTATACAATATGTAACAAAAACTCTGTGGTTCCCGTTAAGTACGTTATCAGGATCATTATTCAAACGTATAGAAATAACTTTTTTAAAAACTCGACCAATATTTTTTATTTTATTTAAAAAAAATAATTGTATGCAAATTGCATGTGGTTTTATTACCTCTGCATTGTCCGGGGAGTAAGAGGATTGGTCAAACACCCCACTTTACTTTGCTTTAGCATTGGCTGGTGTCAGTAAGAGGTAATAAATCCACATAAAATAAAAAAAAATAAAATTGGTCGAGTTTTTAAAAAAAAGTTTTTTTTATATGAATAGGGTGACAAACGAGCACACAGTCCACCTGATGGTAAGTGGTTGCTGCGGCCCATAGACATCTACATCTATCCTCTATTACAAATCAAAATGTAGATGCGTTGTCACCCGTGAGGACTAAGATGGAATGCCTCATTTTCAGTAAAAACGGCCTCCGGCCACCTGCACTCACCAAGCGAAACGCAGAGGTAAACCTCTACTTCACGCTGGTATTCTGTGAGGTCGTGGTACCACCACGGTTCGAGCCGGCCCATCCGTGCGACAGCAAAAGCTGCCGCGTGGCTCTACCACTGTTAAGTTATTTTTATAGGATTGAATACTGATCCTGATACCGCACTTAACGAGAACCACAGGGTTTTTGTTACATGTTGTATATGTACCTATGAATACGTTAATGTATTAGAATTTTATAATTTGGTTTACATACACAAATTTTGCATACACATTAAGATCCCATGACAATACAATAATTTCATGACTAGACACCCAGTATTCTCTCTGTAGGATCATCACAACTCAGGACTTGATCGGGATCAACGTGTGTTGTTTAAGTTTTAAACACTTGTTATTGTTTTAAATCGACCTTTCCTACACTTTTGGATTTATATATTTCTGAATATGCGAGTCGGTCATTCAGTACACACAAAGTAGCTTGTTTTGTTTATCATCATAATTTAACATCAGTACGCATTTTTAATGACGCTTAAGATTTATACACTAAGATTAATAAAACTGTAAAAGCTTTAAAGTTATACGAACGCTGTGGGAGTCGCAGCCATTACATCACGTACTATTGTTACGTACGAGCCGTACGCATTTTCGATAGTTCGAGTGCGGTTACCGAAGCCACCCCCTGATATTATAGATATACCGAGCCAGCCACTCATAACTGGATAAGGAAATAAATATCCAGTGAATTGTTCTAAATCTCCTTAAAGACTTAAAACATATAAAATAAACCCTCATGCTTGTCACCAAGACGATTAGGCAGAGACTAAGAACTTCCATTCAGCACGATCCTAATACCAGCCACATACATACGGAAATCCGTTTCGATATTCCAATTCGGAATTCCGAACGCAGCAAGTCCATATAAAATCTATGACTCGCCACATACGTACGGCAATTCTCCGTACGGAATTTTCTCCGATTCGAGATTCCCTATGACAGCCTGTGCGTTCGGAATCCCGAACGGAAAAAAGCCGCTCCGAACGCAAGTCTTCCATAGATTTTGTATGAGTCGCAACACACATACTTAAATTCCGTACGGAACGCTCTCAGTGTTCGTCGCACGACCGAAGCGAGTAGGTGTGTTTATGTATGTTTTTACATTTAATCTTATATGTGTACAGCTTTTCGTAACCTTTCATCTTAATTTAATTTAATAATTCGTCGAAAGAATTTACATACATAAATATTTAAAAATATCTCTGGATAGATAGATCTTTTTACATAATATCGACTATATTGCAAGCTTAGGGTGATAAGGGGATGCACCTAGTAAGAATGATACAGCAACAACGGAATCGCAATCAGAAAATCGTCGTCATTATTCGCTAGCAGAATGTCTAGACTCAATAGCTAACGTCTCTCAACTGACCCTTGCTATTCCGAACGGAAATAAACGTATGTGTGTGATGCATTCACGGAATCCCGAATCGGAATATCAAAACGGCATCCCGCAACGGAATTCCGTATGTGGCCGACCTAACACACCTCTCACTTCTTGCACGTGATTCATTTTATGGGTAATACTTATACCTTGCATTCGTTTATCTGTGGACTTAAGCTAATTATTTAACATATCTATTAATCATAACATTTTATGCACACACAAACTGACTTGCAAAATGGTTATGTACATCTGTTCGGAGTAGTCTTTGGCTTCGTTTTATAATTTTGACGTTTGGTTTCCTCGTAATAAATACAGTGAAACCTGGATAGCTGGGACCTTAAGAGACCTGCTCACTTAAAGAGGTACCCAGTGTCTCAGATATCGAGGTATAAATATCTATCTCTTTTACAGAGGGTTACATTAATAGAGGTGAGAATAGAGGTAATTTCAGTTATAAAGGTGCGATTATTAAATAAAATAAAGTATTTTGTAAATATACTTAATACATAAACAGCCGGACGATAGCAAAATCAAACTAAAACTGGAGGTCACTTTTACACAATTAGTCAAGTGCGGAATTTGCGTGTAGAATAAAAATTAGTAAACAAAACGGTACACAAAATATAGTCGCTGTCTCAATTATAGAGGTAATTATGACGATAAAATCTAAAGAACTAATCCCAGATATAGAAGTTTGTTTTGTCCCACTAACAGAAGTAATTTAGTGGTAAAGTGTTGGGACCGAAGCATGCGTTCCAGCTATAGAGTTTTCTCACTTATCCAGGTCCCACTTAACCAAGTTTTTCGGTACATGTATCAGTATCGAATATAAACCAATGTCTTTATAAATTAATATATTATGTAACAGTGTTAACACACCGAACAAACAGCGCAGTTGCGGAGTGATCAGTAATTCTGGTGGAATTAATTTCCCACCAGAATTGCACAATCTCACTGCTGATCGTCTTTTCAACCGATTTCAAAAAGAACGAGATACTCAATACGACTTATGTTTTTTATGTGTGTTACCTCAACTTTTTTCTCGGTGAAACGATTTCGATGATTCTTTTTTTATTGGGAAGCTGGTGCTTCACATGTGGTCCCATATTTTGATCGTCTCTGACCAGTAGTTTTTGAGTTATCCTTAATAATTGATATTGAAGTTGGTTGTAAAAAAAAATGAATTTTACCACTTGTTAAAGATATTTTTGATATTTTATATGTACTGTAAAATAATCGGAATCTTCAAATATTGCGTGGCTTGAATCCTCATAGTACAACCATGCAACGAACTGTTTTATTATAATATTTTTATTTTCACACGAAAGAAACCTACGCAAATATAAAAATATCATCTTTGACTAAAACGATAAAGGTCAATAATGTCCAAATTGAAAACTTGTGTAATATAGTTAATTTTATCATTAAACCTTCTGTAGTGTATAAAAATCGAAGCTGTAAGTAAAAATAAATTTAAATGATGTGTATAATTCGTTTCTTTTAATGTCATCCTCTTTTCCCATGCACTCAATGTACATGTGTGTATGTACGAGTAAGCAAGCATTACGGGTATTTTTATTTTATATGTTATATAAACCGTCAACCGATGGAAAACTAACTCTAGGCAGCAAAAGAACTTCACAAGATTTTATAGCGGCTTTTGGTGTTTTTTTTTTAACTTTTTGTATCAAACTAAATAAATATACCTATGTATTACAAAAAGTATTAAAAAAATCGACAAACGTCATATTGAAAAAAATCTATCATATTTATACAATTTATCTTGCATAAAATATATCTTCTTTTTATCAGCCCTTAAAAGTTCACTGATGGGTATGAGACCTCCTTCATTTTAGAGGGAGGATTTTTTTTATAGAAGAGGGGGCAAACGAGCATGCGGCTCACCTGATAGTAAGTGCCTACCGCCGCCAATAAACAACCGCAATACCAGGGGAATCGCAGATGCGTTGCCGGCGTTTCAGAAAGGTGTAAGCTATTTTCTTGAAGGTCCCTAAGTCGTATCGGTCCGGACAAATCGCCGGTGGTAAACAATTCCACAGAGATGTTGTACGAGGAAGAAAACTTCTAGTAAAACGTACAGTCGTGGACCGCCAAGCATCCAGATGGTGAGGATGGTATCGTGAATTTTGACGAGATGTGCGTTCGTGAAATTTGGCGGCTGGAATTAATCCGAACAATATTGCCACGATTGGTAGGCGGATTTCTGATTGCAGAACCAGATGTCACACATTTTAGTCGCTGCTCCCCATCGCTGGTCAGTGTATTATTACCAAGCCCAATGGTTAAAACAGTCATTAAAAACTAGAATGCCTAAAACAAATTTACTGAAAAGAGAAAAAATTTATACCCTATGTCACTTTCACAACAAAAACGAATTTAACGACAACTCACATTTATTTTAAAATACATCAAGGCGTTTAGGCTACAATGCGTGATTAAGATAAAAACATACACACAATTGAAAAACATTACCTAGGTGGATTGAAAAGTACTCGGCCTAACACAGATCCATTCAATTCTAAAAATCAAATCTACCCACATTATTTAGTTCAGTTCAGACTAGTTCATTGTGTGAAGTTCGAAACGTGTGGGATAATTAGTTGTGATTTTATAAATTTATTAACAAAGTAATCGGACATAATTTCCGCGAATGGAGCAAATCGAGCAGCGTGCCGTCATTAAGTACCTCCATAAGAAGGGGCTGTCATCAAAAGCCATCCATGATGACATGGTCAGTACATTAGGCGATTGTGCTCTGTCATATTCATCCGTCAAAAAATGGATAGCAGAATTTAAGCGTGGTAGAGAGAGTGTGAAAGATGAACCCCGCTCTGGAAGGCCTTCGACGTCAACTACTGACGAAAATATTAAAAAAGTACTTGATTTAATAATGGGAGACCGCAGATTAAAAATTAGAGAGATAGCCGAGATTATAGGCATCTCTTATGAACGAACTCAAAACATCATTGTCAACGAGTTGGGTTTCCACAAGGTGTCTGCGAGGTGGGTTCGGCGACTGCTTTCAGTTGAACAAAAAAGGACGCGATTGACTATTTCACGCGACTGTTTGGAGTTATTTGAAGCCGATGCAGATGATTTTTTGAATTGTTTTGTTACTATAGACGAAACATGGGTTCATTACTGTACACCGGAAACAAAACAACAATCAAAACAGTGGAGAAGACCTGGTTCACCACCCCCTAAAAAGGCTAAGTTGATTTTGTCGGCAAATAAGGTGATGGCTTCAGTATTCTGGGACTCGAAAGGTGTGATTATGATTGATAATCTTGAAAGGGGTCAGACTATAAACTCTGATTACTACTGCACCTTACTACGTCGTTTACGAGAGGAAATAAAAGAAAAACATCGAGGAATGCTCAGAAGAAAAGTCCTGTTTCATCAAGATAACGCCCGTGTTCACACGTCAGTACAGTCAATGGCTGAAATTCACAACTGTGGCTTTGAACTGTTACCGCATCCGCCGTATTCACCTGATCTGGCACCATCAGACTTCTTTCTGTTCCCTAACCTAAAAAAGCACTTGGGAGGTCAAAGATTTTCGACAAACGACGAGGTCAAAGCAGCTGTAGACGCATATTTTGACTCTAAGGAAGAATCATTTTTTTCAACGGTCTAAATGCTTGGAAGGGGAGGTGGCAAAAGTGTATTGAACTTGATGGTGATTATGTAGAAAAATAAAAATATAACTGATTTAGTATGTGTTTATTTTCTTGGTTAGGCCGAGTACTTTTCAATCCACCCTCGTACCCTCCTGGGGCAGTCGAGTATAAAAACCTAAATTCAAGACTGGATACCAACATCAGAGTCACCCTGTCATCCCGAGATCATCATTCATCTCCTGTTTCAGGTTTGACAAAAGTTGAAGTTGTGTAAAGTTTGAAACTAAATTTACTATCACCTAGATATACTAATAGATAAGATAATGCACACAAATAACACACCATTTTAAAATATAATTATACTTTATTTCATGTATATAAGGAATGTATAATTAATAAATAACAATAATTATGCTCAGATAGCAACATTTACTACATTAACATTATAACTCAACAAAATATAAATTGTCAAGCTAATTTATACTAATTAAAAAAGCTAATTATTTAAGATTTAAATAAAATAAATGAGACAAATTAAATATACAACATGTCCCAAAATTCAACGATAAGCCAACACCGGAGGATCGACCTGCCCCGGACTAATCGGGGAAAAAAAGAAAAAAAAATATATCCCAATTATATTTTAAGTTATATAAAAAAAATGAAATTCTTCAGAAATTGAGACCGTTTATGATATTTTTCACTACCATGACCACAATTTTTTAAATATTTTTTTTCTTTTTTTTATAGGCAACCTGAATAGTACTGCTATCTACCACAATTCTTAAAAACTCCAGAATAACTCTTGTTTTATCACGAAAATTAATGAAACTTATTTTATTCCCTAAATTTTTTGAAGACTTTTACTTTTAATCAAATTTAACTTATCGTGGTGTAAAAAAAAAGTATGAACACTAGTATGGCAAGTTTTTTTAAAAATTGACGCAACTAACCAACATTCCAAAATGGTATAATACTCTAGGAAAACAAGTTATAAAAAAATATGGGCCTATTATTTTTAAACAGGGACCAAATTCCTTAAATTGTAATTGTCAGTAATCACTTTTAACATGCCCAAAATGGGTTCCTGTTACAATTTCTAGGAATTCGAATGGGGCGTTAATACCTTAGATGTTAGAGAGAGATAGATAGATAGAGATATTTACGTTAAAAAGAGACAACAACAGGGCAGGTAGAGAAGCTGTTATTATTCTCAGCAAGTCGGTTCAGTAAGCTCTGCTCCTTTTTTTACTGCGCACCGTTCCCAATTCAACTTACGTGGCCCTCGTACATACTATCGACTTTTGGCTTGGCTTTTTGGACTGGAATCGACCTGCAAACTTAACTGACCTGGCATTATTTGGACTGGAAGTGATCTGCAAACTGAACTGACCTGGCATTATCTTGGACTACAATTGTGTGTTTTGTGATTTAGAGTTCTGGCGCATTTTGGACTGTTTGGCGTTTAACATGCCGCAACCGTACACACCACAGGAATACGCTAATATGCATTTAACTATGGAGAATGCCGATGTAATGCCTAACGCTGCTAGCAGACTGTATCGAGAAAGATACCCAAATGCTCAAAAATATCCTGATTATCGAGTGTTTATTAATGTGCATCAAGCGTTTTCGGAGGGTCGTATGCCATCCAATAGGAGAAGCGCTGGAAGACCTAGATTGGATCGTGATGAAGAAGTTCTCAATGAGATAGAAAATGACTCGACTACTTCGGTACGTGCCATAGAAGAAGCTGCAGGAATCCCGAAAAGTTCTGCACATCGAATATTAAAACGTCACAAGCTTCACCCATATCACTACAGGCGTGTGCAGACGTTATTACCGCGGGACTATCCGCTACGGGTCACATTTTGCCGTGTAATATGCTGCAAAGGCACAGTGAAGATCCCCACTTCCTAGACAAAATTCTATGGTCGGATGAAACAACGTGCAAGAAAGATGGGTATTTAAATCTTCACAACCTACATAGTTAGAGTAATGAAAATCCACACTTGATGCGACAAGACAAATCCCAATATCAATTCAAGGTTAACCTATGGACCGGCATATTAAATGGAAAAGTAATTGGGCCCTTTGAGTTACAAGGAAACTTAGATGGCAATAGTTATTTAAACTTTTTACAAAATGACTTGCAAGAATTGTTAAACGACGTGCCATTAAGTGATCTTCAAAACATGTGGTTCCAAAATGATGGTTGCCCAGCACATTATGCCCGTCCTGTGCGAGAATATTTAAATCAAGAGTATCCAGGGCGTTGGATCGGGCGACTTGGTCCTATCTTATGGCCACCCCGTTCACCCGATTTGAACCCCCTGGACTTCTTCTATTGGGGTTGTCTTAAAAACAAGGTCTACTCAAAACCCATTGTGACATTGGACGAGCTTCGTCGAAATATCACTCAGGCTGCTGATTACATTAATAGCAGAAGATATGCAAGACAAATAAAACGATCATTTTTAAGGCGATGTCGTGCATGTATTAATGCTGGTGGCAAACAGTTCGAACATTTGCTATAATGTTAATAACTTAATAAATTACACGTGAAACTGTTTGTACCACTTGTTTTGAAATATTAAAAATTTTTCAAGAACTAATACTTTTATTACACCCGATCGTCATTTGGCCCCTGTTAAGAAATAATAGGCCCATATTTTTTTATAACTTGTTTTCCTAGAGTATTATACCATTTTGAAATGTTGGTTAGTTGCGTCAATTTTTAAAAAAACTTGCCATACTAGTGTTCATACTTTTTTTTTTACACCACGATAAGTTAAATTTGGTTAAAAGTAAAAGTCTTCAAAAAATTTAGGGAATAAAATAAGTTTCATTAATTTTCGTGATAAAACAAGAGTTATTCTGGAGTTTTTAAGAATTGTGGTAGATAGCAGTACTATTCAGGTTGCCTATAAAAAAAAAGAAAAAAATATTTAAAAAATTGTGGTCATGGTAGTGAAAAATACCATAAACGGTCTCAATTTCTGAAGAATTTAATTTTTTTTATATAACTTAAAATATAATTGGGATATATTTTTTTCTTTTTTTCCCCGATTAGTCTGGGGCAGGTCTATCCTCCGGTGTTGGCTTATCGTTGAATTTTGGGACACGTTGTATATATATACACGTAATTGATACAAATGAGAGACATTAAGGCGACACCCCGACCAAAACTTTGCGATAGTGCGTTTTTCTTCGTTATTCATAGACTATTATCTCATTAGTTATGAGAAATAAACTACATCTAAAAGCACATTATTAATGTTTGATATCCTATCATCGCATTCCACATTCTTATTTATTTTTATGTGTTATAATACATTTAAAATTTACGTTACTAAAATTATTGATTACATGCATATGTTGCTAAAGGCAACACTCTAATCATTTGAGGATTACACTAAGGGATAGATAATTTAAAAATCTATATTCTTCACGTTTAATTTAATTTTTAAAATTATATTTTCTTTTTTAATAAAAATTTATTCCAAAAATTGTATGAATTCTATGATAAAAGGGCGTACGCAGAGTGCGCGCGGCAGTGCACTGCATGCTCAAGGTTATTTGGTCAGGGACGCGCTTAACGAGTACATTCCAACAATATAGACAATTGAAACTTGTTATACATCAAAAATGTTGTTTTCGTGACTTTGTATTGAAATACTGACTGCCTCGTTGATCTAGTGGTCTCGCGATTACTGGTCATAAGGATCGAATCCCGGACTCAAAAGAGATATTGAGATTTTCTTTAAAATTCTAAGTAGTCTGGAGTCAGAAAGCTGGCGGTATTTCACCTGCCTGCCTCGAAAAGCTCGTAATGCCGTTGGTACTGTGCCTGATCCTCTCCGGTCGCGTCGGATTATCGTTCCGTCGTAAAATGAGAGTGAGGCAATAGAGAGTGCTTGCGCACACACTCGTGCACTGAAATTCTTGCAAATACGTGGATTAGGTCGAGAGGACATATTACACAATTAAATATTGTCATTCTTATCACTAAAGTTGGTAAAAATTACCTCGCGTGCATCCGCTCGATAAAATAAAATGATGTGTCTTACCTAGTTTGAAGAGCACCTCCCGCCCTCCCCCAGTTGACAAAGGAATAGGAAAGATACACCACCATTGAGTTATATGTACTACGTACTAGGGACGCCATTTCAAACAAAAACTGTGTCCTACTCTATGTTTTCGCGCATGCGCGGGAGTAGTAGTCGCGCATGCGCGAAGACTACTTTGATATAAAATAAGATATTAATATAAAATATCTTAATTTGATCTAAACAAACTTGTTATATTTCTAAATAAAATGTAATAATAATTATTTTATGGAATTTACAACACTTCAATTTACGCAATATTTAGTTTGTACGGATTGCACTACAGTTCAATTGAACATAGTCAATGTTCGGAATGGCTTCTCTAGTAAGTAGTATATATAACTCAATGCACACCACTGACGACAATACGAATATAATACGAATACAATACGAATGGTGTGTTTTTCCTAGTGTAGTAGTGTTGGGAGTAGTGGTGCTAGGATTAGTGGTGACGGGGATAGTGAACACAATTGAGGGAGGGCGGGAGGTGCTCTTCAAACTAGGTAAGACACATTATTTTCTGCCGACTTCCAAAAAGGAGACGGTACTCAATTCGAGTGTATGTTTTTTTTTATGTGTGTTACCTCATAACTTTGTACTGGGCGAACCGATTTGGATGATTCTTTTTTTATATGAAAGCTGATAGTTCTCGTGTGGTCCCATATGAATTTGATCAAGGTCAGACCAATGGTTATTGAGTTACTCTTAAATAACCTATATTGGAGTCGCTTATATTGAAGTCGGCTGTACAAAATTTTTAATTTTAAATTATATTTTATCGAGCGGATGTACGCATGGTAATTTTTACCAACTTTAATATAATGAATTTCCGCAAAGTAACGCCTGATTCTATTTATAATCTTATCACTATTAATTATATAAGCATGTCACTAGAAAGATAAAACCAAAAAAAAAAAAACAATGCAGCTGCAGTAAATCATCTATAAATAATATTTAAAAACACTTAATTCTTACATGATGGGTCTCGCCTGCTAATAACTTATGCAGTTTTTCTGGTGTTTTAATAAATATTTTTATTTAACTGGTACTCCAAATAACTAACAGTCTTTGGTAAGATAACATTAAATATGTTTTAACACTTTATACACTTGTTCATAATTATTTATTTTTTGTCATAAAGATACAGGAAATCGTTTCGATAAATTAATATAAATTAGAAGACACAAATTAGTAAAAAAAAACATTGTATCTCAAAATTTAAAAATTTCTCACAGCTAGTGTGCTTAGACCTCTCATTTACACCCACAATATTCATTTACCTTTAACGTCTCTACGAGTAAGTGGTAGAGTAGAGATGGTCCCAGTGCGAGGGACACTGCAGGAAGTACTTGCGCGCGGCCGCACAGAAGCGGCGCTTGTACTGCTCCGGCGACAGCACCGTGGGCTGCCCCGAGCCCAGGTTCTTCTTCACCAGGTGCTCCAGTTTCTTATCCCACGTGAATGTTCGGATGTAGTCTGCCGGAGAAACTTATTGTCAAAACTAACATTTCTACAGAAATTGTATGAATATAGTTTACTGATGTTATAACTGGCCTCTGTCACTGCACCTGCAGAATGTAAATACATAATACAATGACGCGGAATCTCAAGTTATACACGCAGTCAGGGCTAGCGACGTAGGTTTCAAATTCTTTTTTACAAATAAATATAGTTCATACGATTTTTCTTTAAGCGCTATTATTTGGGTTTTAATTAACGCTCTTTATTTTGAAACATTCGGAATATCATCATTATCATGATCACAACAGCCCATAACAAGTGCCTTAAAATTCGAGACAAATAATTGGGTAACACCATCATTCATTAATTACAATCTCATTTAATTTAACTTTGCTACATTTCTTAGTTTCTTAAAACTTGGGTGATTTTCCAATTTAACTTAAATAAACATTTATATTCATATATATTTTTACTATATTTTATAAGCATACTTTAAAATTTCATTTATTTACATAACATAATATAATATACAATATAAAAAACTATAATAAAAAAAAGTAAAACTAATTACTTAATTATCATATAGTCCTACTCCCCGCGGCATCGTGCCAGGCCTATGTCACTCTTGCTACCTGCGTGAAATAATTACCTGCAATCGCAAGGCGCCCCCTAGTTAGTTACAGATACGATTTAAGGACCTTCAAGAAAAGAGCCTACTCCTTTTTAGAAGGCTGGCAACGCATCTGCAATTCCCCTGGTGTTGCAGTTGTTTATGGGCGGCGGTATTCACTTACCATCAGGTGAGCCGCATGTTCGTTTGCTCCCTCTCCTATAAGAAAAAAGTTTTTGGTGAGTGTAGAGAACCGGAAACCCTTTTTACTGGAAAAGAGGCATTCGATCTTAGTCTTCACGGGTGACAACGCATCTGCATTTTGATTCGCAAACGAGGATAAATGTAGATGTCTATGGGCCACAGCAGCCACTTACCATAAGGTGGACTGTGTGCTCGTTTGTCACCCTATCCTATAAAAAAAAGTTAGAACCAGGTGGAGGAAAGTTGGTAGTAAAATTTGAAGTCTAAAATGTATGGAAACAGGATCATATTTCTGTTAGGAATCGTATTTCGGGCTTCGGGTTTATTTGTTATTTACATTGTCTACATAACTATTTATTACGAGCCAAGCATCGCGACTTGCGTGCGTTGGGTATCACAGAACTAACATAGTAGCGGAAATATGGTCGTTCATGGTCAGAATAGGTACTTTACCTGAGTAACTTACCATTTCGCAATGTATTTTCTTACTCTTTATTAACAGCCCTTACTAACCACGGAAAGTCCGCTGTGACGTAGGAAGGAGAAAAGACGCAATGTAATACGGACACTCGCGCGTAGCGATAAAGTTTTACTTAGCTTGCGTGCGCGATTTACCTTATTAGTAATAATTATGTAGGCTATTAAATCGTCGGCAAGCAGTCAACATCAAAGGAGCGCAACTTCTGTAGGTGGTACTATTATTTATACTGTGATCGTGCCAAGAACTTTGACTGCGTTTCCCCGCTTAATGGCTATACTTAAATTACATTTTTATTATTTAAAAATAGATCAATCAGATAATAATTTGACAATCAAACTTTGACGTCTGCAGTATATTTATGTACAATTTCTATAGTGATGTTTGTTTTAACAATTCTTAAGAAGTATTTCAATCAAATAATTACGTTTTTATATCAATTTTGAAAAATTATCTCCTTCCAATCTACTGGTTTATACATCGTCCATTAGGCAGATTTTTAGACTGAAAGAAGTCTGCAGGTTATTGAAATATTCTTCAAGATTGGGCTGCAAATTAATTCCTTACTAGGATCGTCTATTCCATGTCGGAAACAGAATCTGAGTATGACGAATTCTTCTTCGACGGTAAGAAGTTTCGTTAGTTAAGCGTTAATTGCATAATGTACCCAGTAGGTTTAGAATGTTTAATCCAGGTTGCTAGGTTACCTATAATACCGAGGACGAGAGTGTTGCGGTGCAGGCCCAAGAGCAAAGAATAGTCCATGACGCCGTTGTCGACTAGAAATTGGGTGTCGCGTTCCAGACACGCCCACAGCAGGCTGGCCGTGTGCGACTGAACGTACAGTTGAGTTTCCCACCGCACTGCGAACGTTTAAAAAAATTGCAACATTAAAACAGTAAATTACAAGGTACGATTACACTTTAAGTTGTGTTTGAACAGATTCACTAGTACCTTTTTTTAGGTTTGAAGGACTAAACAGAGGTTAAAGGAAATGCTTTCATCAATTCTTATAGATATAATTAGTCCGAGTAACAGTTGTCTCTCTTAGTTGGGTTTTGTCACAATTTGATAACAATTCGTTGTTGACGCCGCAAAGGGGCGAACCTCAATTTTTCAAAAAATTACAAGCAAGTGAAGGTGGACGGAACAAAAGGAAGGACAGTTCACGGTACATCAGGTCCATGTCGTCCTGCACGGCGGCAGGCTGGTTGCCGGCGGCTAGTAGTATATATACAAGTGTTTGAAGTGTGTGAAAGTGGAGGGAACAAGAGGAAGGATAGCTCACGGTGCAGCAAGTCCAGGTCGTCCTGCACGGCGGCGGGCTGGTTGCCGGCGGCTAGTAGTATATATACAAGTGTTTGAAGTGTGTGAAAGTGGAGGGAACAAGAAGAAGGATAGCTCACGGTGCAGCAAGTCCAGGTCGTCCTGCACGGCGGCGGGCTGGTTGCCGGCGGCTAGTAGTATATATACAAATGTTTGAAGTGTGTGAAAGTGGAGGGAACAAGAGGAAGGATAGCTCACGGTGCAGCAAGTCCAGGTCGTCCTGCACGGCGGCGGGCTGGTTGCCGGCGGCTAGTAGTATATATACAAGTGTTTGAAGTGTGTGAAAGTGGAGGGAACAAGAGGAAGGATAGCTCACGGTGCAGCAAGTCCAGGTCGTCCTGCACGGCGGCGGGCTGGTTGCCGGCGGCTAGTAGTATATATACAAGTGTTTGAAGTGTGTGAAAGTGTAGGGAACAAGAGGAAGGATAGCTCACGGTGCAGCAAGTCCAGGTCGTCCTGCACGGCGGCGGGCTGGTTGCCGGCGGCTAGTAGTATATATACAAGTGTTTGAAGTGTGTGAAAGTGGAGGGAACAAGAAGAAGGATAGCTCACGGTGCAGCAAGTCCAGGTCGTCCTGCACGGCGGCGGGCTGGTTGCCGGCGGCTAGTAGTATATATACAAATGTTTGAAGTGTGTGAAAGTGGAGGGAACAAGAGGAAGGATAGCTCACGGTGCAGCAAGTCCAGGTCGTCCTGCACGGCGGCGGGCTGGTTGCCGGCGGCTAGTAGTATATATACAAATGTTTGAAGTGTGTGAAAGTGGAGGGAACAAGAGGAAGGATAGCTCACGGTGCAGCAAGTCCAGGTCGTCCTGCACGGCGGCGGGCTGGTTGCCGGCGGCTAGTAGTATATATACAAGTGTTTGAAGTGTGTGAAAGTGGAGGGAACAAGAGGAAGGATAGCTCACGGTGCAGCAAGTCCAGGTCGTCCTGCACGGCGGCGGGCTGGTTGCCGGCGGCTAGTAGTATATATACAAGTGTTTGAAGTGTGTGAAAGTGGAGGGAACAAGAGGAAGGATAGCTCACGGTGCAGCAAGTCCAGGTCGTCCTGCACGGCGGCGGGCTGGTTGCCGGCGGCTAGTAGTATATATACAAGTGTTTGAAGTGTGTGAAAGTGGAGGGAACAAGAGGAAGGATAGCTCACGGTGCAGCAAGTCCAGGTCGTCCTGCACGGCGGCGGGCTGGTTGCCGGCGGCTAGTAGTATATATACAAGTGTTTGAAGTGTGTGAAAGTGGAGGGAACAAGAGGAAGGATAGCTCACGGTGCAGCAAGTCCAGGTCGTCCTGCACGGCGGCGGGCTGGTTGCCGGCGGCTAGTAGTATATATACAAGTGTTTGAAGTGTGTGAAAGTGGAGGGAACAAGAGGAAGGATAGCTCACGGTGCAGCAAGTCCAGGTCGTTCTGCACGGCGGCGGGCTGGTTGCCGGCGGCTAGTAGTATATATACAAGTGTTTGAAGTGTGTGAAAGTGGAGGGAACAAGAGGAAGGATAGCTCACGGTGCAGCAAGTCCAGGTCGTCCTGCACGGCGGCGGGCTGGTTGCCGGCGGCTAGTAGTATATATACAAGTGTTTGAAGTGTGTGAAAGTGGAGGGAACAAGAGGAAGGATAGTTCACGGTGCAGCAAGTCCAGGTCGTCCTGCACGGCGGCGGGGTGGTTGCCGGCGGCTAGTAGTATATATACAAGTGTTTGAAGTGTGTGAAAGTGGAGGGAACAAGAGGAAGGATAGCTCACGGTGCAGCAAGTCCAGGTCGTCCTGCACGGCGGCGGGCTGGTTGCCGGCGGCTAGTAGTATATATACAAGTGTTTGAAGTGTGTGAAAGTGGAGGGAACAAGAGGAAGGATAGTTCACGGTGCAGCAAGTCCAGGTCGTCCTGCACGGCGGCGGGGTGGTTGCCGGCGGCTAGTAGTATATATACAAGTGTTTGAAGTGTGTGAAAGTGGAGGGAACAAGAGGAAGGATAGCTCACGGTGCAGCAAGTCCAGGTCGTCCTGCACGGCGGCGGGCTGGTTGCCGGCGGCTAGTAGTATATATACAAGTGTTTGAAGTGTGTGAAAGTGGAGGGAACAAGAGGAAGGATAGCTCACGGTGCAGCAAGTCCAGGTCGTCCTGCACGGCGGCGGGCTGGTTGCCGGCGGCTAGTAGTATATATACAAGTGTTTGAAGTGTGTGAAAGTGGAGGGAACAAGAGGAAGGATAGCTCACGGTGCAGCAAGTCCAGGTCGTCCTGCACGGCGGCGGGCTGGTTGCCGGCGGCTAGTAGTATATATACAAGTGTTTGAAGTGTGTGAAAGTGGAGGGAACAAGAGGAAGGATAGCTCACGGTGCAGCAAGTCCAGGTCGTCCTGCACGGCGGCGGGCTGGTTGCCGGCGGCTAGTAGTATATATACAAGTGTTTGAAGTGTGTGAAAGTGGAGGGAACAAGAGGAAGGATAGCTCACGGTGCAGCAAGTCCAGGTCGTCCTGCACGGCGGCGGGCTGGTTGCCGGCGGCTAGTAGTATATATACAAGTGTTTGAAGTGTGTGAAAGTGGAGGGAACAAGAGGAAGGATAGCTCACGGTGCAGCAAGTCCAGGTCGTCCTGCACGGCGGCGGGCTGGTTGCCGGCGGCTAGTAGTATATATACAAGTGTTTGAAGTGTGTGAAAGTGGAGGGAACAAGAGGAAGGATAGCTCACGGTGCAGCAAGTCCAGGTCGTCCTGCACGGCGGCGGGCTGGTTGCCGGCGGCTAGTAGTATATATACAAGTGTTTGAAGTGTGTGAAAGTGGAGGGAACAAGAGGAAGGATAGCTCACGGTGCAGCAAGTCCAGGTCGTCCTGCACGGCGGCGGGCTGGTTGCCGGCGGCTAGTAGTATATATACAAGTGTTTGAAGTGTGTGAAAGTGGAGGGAACAAGAGGAAGGATAGCTCACGGTGCAGCAAGTCCAGGTCGTCCTGCACGGCGGCAGGCTGGTTGCCAGCGGCTAGTAGTATATATACAAGTGTTTGAAGTGTGTGAAAGTGGAGGGAACAAGAGGAAGGATAGCTCACGGTGCAGCAAGTCCAGGTCTTCCTGCACGGCGGCGGGCTGGTTGCCGGCGGCTAGTAGTATATATACAAGTGTTTGAAGTGTGTGAAAGTGGAGGGAACAAGAGGAAGGATAGCTCACGGTGCAGCAAGTCCAGGTCGTCCTGCACGGCGGCGGGCTGGTTGCCGGCGGCTAGTAGTATATATACAAGTGTTTGAAGTGTGTGAAAGTGGAGGGAACAAGAGGAAGGATAGCTCACGGTGCAGCAAGTCCAGGTCGTCCTGCACGGCGGCGGGCTGGTTGCCGGCGGCTAGTAGTATATATACAAGTGTTTGAAGTGTGTGAAAGTGGAGGGAACAAGAGGAAGGATAGCTCACGGTGCAGCAAGTCCAGGTCGTCCTGCACGGCGGCGGGCTGGTTGCCGGCGGCTAGTAGTATATATACAAGTGTTTGAAGTGTGTGAAAGTGGAGGGAACAAGAGGAAGGATAGCTCACGGTGCAGCAAGTCCAGGTCGTCCTGCACGGCGGCGGGCTGGTTGCCGGCGGCTAGTAGTATATATACAAGTGTTTGAAGTGTGTGAAAGTGGAGGGAACAAGAAGAAGGATAGCTCACGGTGCAGCAAGTCCAGGTCGTCCTGCACGGCGGCGGGCTGGTTGCCGGCGGCTAGTAGTATATATACAAATGTTTGAAGTGTGTGAAAGTGGAGGGAACAAGAGGAAGGATAGCTCACGGTGCAGCAAGTCCAGGTCGTCCTGCACGGCGGCAGGCTGGTTGCCAGCGGCTAGTAGTATATATACAAGTGTTTGAAGTGTGTGAAAGTGGAGGGAACAAGAGGAAGGATAGCTCACGGTGCAGCAAGTCCAGGTCTTCCTGCACGGCGGCGGGCTGGTTGCCGGCGGCTAGTAGTATATATACAAGTGTTTGAAGTGTGTGAAAGTGGAGGGAACAAGAGGAAGGATAGCTCACGGTGCAGCAAGTCCAGGTCGTCCTGAACGGCGGCGGGCTGGTTGCCGGCGGCTAGTAGTATATATACAAGTGTTTGAAGTGTGTGAAAGTGGAGGGAACAAGAGGAAGGATAGCTCACGGTGCAGCAAGTCCAGGTCGTCCTGCACGGCGGCGGGCTGGTTGCCGGCGGCTAGTAGTATATATACAAGTGTTTGAAGTGTGTGAAAGTGGAGGGAACAAGAGGAAGGATAGCTCACGGTGCAGCAAGTCCAGGTCGTCCTGCACGGCGGCGGGCTGGTTGCCGGCGGCTAGTAGTATATATACAAGTGTTTGAAGTGTGTGAAAGTGGAGGGAACAAGAGGAAGGATAGCTCACGGTGCAGCAAGTCCAGGTCGTCCTGCACGGCGGCGGGCTGGTTGCCGGCGGCTAGTAGTATATATACAAGTGTTTGAAGTGTGTGAAAGTGGAGGGAACAAGAGGAAGGATAGCTCACGGTGCAGCAAGTCCAGGTCGTCCTGCACGGCGGCGGGCTGGTTGCCGGCGGCTAGTAGTATATATACAAGTGTTTGAAGTGTGTGAAAGTGGAGGGAACAAGAGGAAGGATAGCTCACGGTGCAGCAAGTCCAGGTCGTCCTGCACGGCGGCGGGCTAGTTGCCGGCGGCTAGTAGTATATATACAAGTGTTTGAAGTGTGTGAAAGTGGAGGGAACAAGAGGAAGGATAGCTCACGGTGCAGCAAGTCCAGGTCGTCCTGCACGGCGGCAGGCTGGTTGCCAGCGGCTAGTAGTATATATACAAGTGTTTGAAGTGTGTGAAAGTGGAGGGAACAAGAGGAAGGATAGCTCACGGTGCAGCAAGTCCAGGTCGTCCTGCACGGCGGCGGGCTGGTTGCCGGCGGCTAGTAGTATATATACAAGTGTTTGAAGTGTGTGAAAGTGGAGGGAACAAGAGGAAGGATAGCTCACGGTGCAGCAAGTCCAGGTCGTCCTGCACGGCGGCGGGCTGGTTGCCGGCGGCTAGTAGTATATATACAAGTGTTTGAAGTGTGTGAAAGTGGAGGGAACAAGAGGAAGGATAGCTCACGGTGCAGCAAGTCCAGGTCGTCCTGCACGGCGGCGGGCTGGTTGCCGGCGGCTAGTAGTATATATACAAGTGTTTGAAGTGTGTGAAAGTGGAGGGAACAAGAGGAAGGATAGCTCACGGTGCAGCAAGTCCAGGTCGTCCTGCACGGCGGCGGGCTGGTTGCCGGCGGCTAGTAGTATATATACAAGTGTTTGAAGTGTGTGAAAGTGGAGGGAACAAGAGGAAGGATAGCTCAAGGTGCAGCAAGTCCAGGTCGTCCTGCACGGCGGCGGGCTGGTTGCCGGCGGCTAGTAGTATATATACAAGTGTTTGAAGTGTGTGAAAGTGGAGGGAACAAGAGGAAGGATAGCTCACGGTGCAGCAAGTCCAGGTCGTCCTGCACGGCGGCGGGCTGGTTGCCGGCGGCTAGTAGTATATATACAAGTGTTTGAAGTGTGTGAAAGTGGAGGGAACAAGAGGAAGGATAGCTCACGGTGCAGCAAGTCCAGGTCGTCCTGCACGGCGGCGGGCTGGTTACCGGCGGCTAGTAGTATATATACAAGTGTTTGAAGTGTGTGAAAGTGGAGGGAACAAGAGGAAGGATAGCTCACGGTGCAGCAAGTCCAGGTCGTCCTGCACGGCGGCGGGCTGGTTGCCGGCGGCTAGTAGTATATATACAAGTGTTTGAAGTGTGTGAAAGTGGAGGGAACAAGAGGAAGGATAGCTCACGGTGCAGCAAGTCCAGGTCGTCCTGCACGGCGGCGGGCTGGTTGCCGGCGGCTAGTAGTATATATACAAGTGTTTGAAGTGTGTGAAAGTGGAGGGAACAAGAGGAAGGATAGCTCACGGTGCAGCAAGTCCAGGTCGTCCTGCACGGCGGCGGGCTGGTTGCCGGCGGCTAGTAGTATATATACAAGTGTTTGAAGTGTGTGAAAGTGGAGGGAACAAGAGGAAGGATAGCTCACGGTGCAGCAAGTCCAGGTCGTCCTGCACGGCGGCGGGCTGGTTGCCGGCGGCTAGTAGTATATATACAAGTGTTTGAAGTGTGTGAAAGTGTAGGGAACAAGAGGAAGGATAGCTCACGGTGCAGCAAGTCCAGGTCGTCCTGCACGGCGGCGGGCTGGTTGCCGGCGGCTAGTAGTATATATACAAGTGTTTGAAGTGTGTGAAAGTGGAGGGAACAAGAAGAAGGATAGCTCACGGTGCAGCAAGTCCAGGTCGTCCTGCACGGCGGCGGGCTGGTTGCCGGCGGCTAGTAGTATATATACAAGTGTTTGAAGTGTGTGAAAGTGGAGGGAACAAGAGGAAGGATAGCTCACGGTGCAGCAAGTCCAGGTCGTCCTGCACGGCGGCGGGCTGGTTGCCGGCGGCTAGTAGTATATATACAAGTGTTTGAAGTGTGTGAAAGTGGAGGGAACAAGAGGAAGGATAGCTCACGGTGCAGCAAGTCCAGGTCGTCCTGCACGGCGGCGGGCTGGTTGCCGGCGGCTAGTAGTATATATACAAGTGTTTGAAGTGTGTGAAAGTGGAGGGAACAAGAGGAAGGATAGCTCAAGGTGCAGCAAGTCCAGGTCGTCCTGCACGGCGGCGGGCTGGTTGCCGGCGGCTAGTAGTATATATACAAGTGTTTGAAGTGTGTGAAAGTGGAGGGAACAAGAGGAAGGATAGCTCACGGTGCAGCAAGTCCAGGTCGTCCTGCACGGCGGCGGGCTGGTTGCCGGCGGCTAGTAGTATATATACAAGTGTTTGAAGTGTGTGAAAGTGGAGGGAACAAGAGGAAGGATAGCTCACGGTGCAGCAAGTCCAGGTCGTCCTGCACGGCGGCGGGCTGGTTGCCGGCGGCTAGTAGTATATATACAAGTGTTTGAAGTGTGTGAAAGTGGAGGGAACAAGAGGAAGGATAGCTCACGGTGCAGCAAGTCCAGGTCGTCCTGCACGGCGGCGGGCTGGTTGCCGGCGGCTAGTAGTATATATACAAGTGTTTGAAGTGTGTGAAAGTGGAGGGAACAAGAGGAAGGATAGCTCACGGTGCAGCAAGTCCAGGTCGTCCTGCACGGCGGCGGGCTGGTTGCCGGCGGCTAGTAGTATATATACAAGTGTTTGAAGTGTGTGAAAGTGGAGGGAACAAGAGGAAGGATAGCTCACGGTGCAGCAAGTCCAGGTCGTCCTGCACGGCGGCGGGCTGGTTGCCGGCGGCTAGTAGTATATATACAAGTGTTTGAAGTGTGTGAAAGTGGAGGGAACAAGAAGAAGGATAGCTCACGGTGCAGCAAGTCCAGGTCGTCCTGCACGGCGGCGGGCTGGTTGCCGGCGGCTAGTAGTATATATACAAGTGTTTGAAGTGTGTGAAATTGGAGGGAACAAGAGGAAGGATAGCTCACGGTGCAGCAAGTCCAGGTCGTCCTGCACGGCGGCGGGCTGGTTGCCGGCGGCTAGTAGTATATATACAAGTGTTTGAAGTGTGTGAAATTGGAGGGAACAAGAGGAAGGATAGCTCACGGTGCAGCAAGTCCAGGTCGTCCTGCACGGCGGCGGGCTGGTTGCCGGCGGCTAGTAGTATATATACAAGTGTTTGAAGTGTGTGAAATTGGAGGGAACAAGAGGAAGGATAGCTCACGGTGCAGCAAGTCCAGGTCGTCCTGCACGGCGGCGGGCTGGTTGCCGGCGGCTAGTAGTATATATACAAGTGTTTGAAGTGTGTGAAAGTGGAGGGAACAAGAGGAAGGATAGCTCACGGTGCAGCAAGTCCAGGTCGTCCTGCACGGCGGCAGGCTGGTTGCCAGCGGCTAGTAGTATATATACAAGTGTTTGAAGTGTGTGAAAGTGGAGGGAACAAGAGGAAGGATAGCTCACGGTGCAGCAAGTCCAGGTCTTCCTGCACGGCGGCGGGCTGGTTGCCGGCGGCTAGTAGTATATATACAAGTGTTTGAAGTGTGTGAAAGTGGAGGGAACAAGAGGAAGGATAGCTCACGGTGCAGCAAGTCCAGGTCGTCCTGCACGGCGGCGGGCTGGTTGCCGGCGGCTAGTAGTATATATACAAGTGTTTGAAGTGTGTGAAAGTGGAGGGAACAAGAGGAAGGATAGCTCACGGTGCAGCAAGTCCAGGTCGTCCTGCACGGCGGCGGGCTGGTTGCCGGCGGCTAGTAGTATATATACAAGTGTTTGAAGTGTGTGAAAGTGGAGGGAACAAGAGGAAGGATAGCTCACGGTGCAGCAAGTCCAGGTCGTCCTGCACGGCGGCGGGCTGGTTGCCGGCGGCTAGTAGTATATATACAAGTGTTTGAAGTGTGTGAAAGTGGAGGGAACAAGAGGAAGGATAGCTCACGGTGCAGCAAGTCCAGGTCGTCCTGCACGGCGGCGGGCTGGTTGCCGGCGGCTAGTAGTATATATACAAGTGTTTGAAGTGTGTGAAAGTGGAGGGAACAAGAGGAAGGATAGCTCACGGTGCAGCAAGTCCAGGTCGTCCTGCACGGCGGCGGGCTGGTTGCCGGCGGCTAGTAGTATATATACAAGTGTTTGAAGTGTGTGAAATTGGAGGGAACAAGAGGAAGGATAGCTCACGGTGCAGCAAGTCCAGGTCGTCCTGCACGGCGGCGGGCTGGTTGCCGGCGGCTAGTAGTATATATACAAGTGTTTGAAGTGTGTGAAATTGGAGGGAACAAGAGGAAGGATAGCTCACGGTGCAGCAAGTCCAGGTCGTCCTGCACGGCGGCGGGCTGGTTGCCGGCGGCTAGTAGTATATATACAAGTGTTTGAAGTGTGTGAAAGTGGAGGGAACAAGAGGAAGGATAGCTCACGGTGCAGCAAGTCCAGGTCGTCCTGCACGGCGGCAGGCTGGTTGCCAGCGGCTAGTAGTATATATACAAGTGTTTGAAGTGTGTGAAAGTGGAGGGAACAAGAGGAAGGATAGCTCACGGTGCAGCAAGTCCAGGTCTTCCTGCACGGCGGCGGGCTGGTTGCCGGCGGCTAGTAGTATATATACAAGTGTTTGAAGTGTGTGAAAGTGGAGGGAACAAGAGGAAGGATAGCTCACGGTGCAGCAAGTCCAGGTCGTCCTGCACGGCGGCGGGCTGGTTGCCGGCGGCTAGTAGTATATATACAAGTGTTTGAAGTGTGTGAAAGTGGAGGGAACAAGAGGAAGGATAGCTCACGGTGCAGCAAGTCCAGGTCGTCCTGCACGGCGGCGGGCTGGTTGCCGGCGGCTAGTAGTATATATACAAGTGTTTGAAGTGTGTGAAAGTGGAGGGAACAAGAGGAAGGATAGCTCACGGTGCAGCAAGTCCAGGTCGTCCTGCACGGCGGCGGGCTGGTTGCCGGCGGCTAGTAGTATATATACAAGTGTTTGAAGTGTGTGAAAGTGGAGGGAACAAGAGGAAGGATAGCTCACGGTGCAGCAAGTCCAGGTCGTCCTGCACGGCGGCGGGCTGGTTGCCGGCGGCTAGTAGTATATATACAAGTGTTTGAAGTGTGTGAAAGTGGAGGGAACAAGAGGAAGGATAGCTCACGGTGCAGCAAGTCCAGGTCGTCCTGCACGGCGGCGGGCTGGTTGCCGGCGGCTAGTAGTATATATACAAGTGTTTGAAGTGTGTGAAAGTGGAGGGAACAAGAGGAAGGATAGCTCAAGGTGCAGCAAGTCCAGGTCGTCCTGCACGGCGGCGGGCTGGTTGCCGGCGGCTAGTAGTATATATACAAGTGTTTGAAGTGTGTGAAAGTGGAGGGAACAAGAGGAAGGATAGCTCACGGTGCAGCAAGTCCAGGTCGTCCTGCACGGCGGCGGGCTGGTTGCCGGCGGCTAGTAGTATATATACAAGTGTTTGAAGTGTGTGAAAGTGGAGGGAACAAGAGGAAGGATAGCTCACGGTGCAGCAAGTCCAGGTCGTCCTGCACGGCGGCGGGCTGGTTGCCGGCGGCTAGTAGTATATATACAAGTGTTTGAAGTGTGTGAAAGTGGAGGGAACAAGAGGAAGGATAGCTCACGGTGCAGCAAGTCCAGGTCGTCCTGCACGGCGGCGGGCTGGTTGCCGGCGGCTAGTAGTATATATACAAGTGTTTGAAGTGTGTGAAAGTGGAGGGAACAAGAGGAAGGATAGCTCACGGTGCAGCAAGTCCAGGTCGTCCTGCACGGCGGCGGGCTGGTTGCCGGCGGCTAGTAGTATATATACAAGTGTTTGAAGTGTGTGAAAGTGGAGGGAACAAGAGGAAGGATAGCTCACGGTGCAGCAAGTCCAGGTCGTCCTGCACGGCGGCGGGCTGGTTGCCGGCGGCTAGTAGTATATATACAAGTGTTTGAAGTGTGTGAAAGTGGAGGGAACAAGAGGAAGGATAGCTCACGGTGCAGCAAGTCCAGGTCGTCCTGCACGGCGGCGGGCTGGTTGCCGGCGGCTAGTAGTATATATACAAGTGTTTGAAGTGTGTGAAATTGGAGGGAACAAGAGGAAGGATAGCTCACGGTTCAGCAAGTCCAGGTCGTCCTGCACGGCGGCGGGCTGGTTGCCGGCGGCTAGTAGTATATATACAAGTGTTTGAAGTGTGTGAAATTGGAGGGAACAAGAGGAAGGATAGCTCACGGTGCAGCAAGTCCAGGTCGTCCTGCACGGCGGCGGGCTGGTTGCCGGCGGCTAGTAGTATATATACAAGTGTTTGAAGTGTGTGAAAGTGGAGGGAACAAGAGGAAGGATAGCTCACGGTGCAGCAAGTCCAGGTCGTCCTGCACGGCGGCGGGCTGGTTGCCGGCGGCTAGTAGTATATATACAAGTGTTTGAAGTGTGTGAAATTGGAGGGAACAAGAGGAAGGATAGCTCACGGTGCAGCAAGTCCAGGTCGTCCTGCACGGCGGCGGGCTGGTTGCCGGCGGCTAGTAGTATATATACAAGTGTTTGAAGTGTGTGAAATTGGAGGGAACAAGAGGAAGGATAGCTCACGGTGCAGCAAGTCCAGGTCGTCCTGCACGGCGGCGGGCTGGTTGCCGGCGGCGGGCAGGCGCGGGCGCGCGGTGCCCTTCAGGTCGAACCGCGCTCCCTGCGCGCCGTACCACACGTTCTCCATCACCAGCACGCCGCTGCCGCTGCCGCCCACGCTGAACACGCCCAGGATCCGGGCTGAGGTGCACACGTTAGAACAAGACATACCAGAACATCACCTGATCCACTTTAGTACATTTTTTATGAACGGTGTACACATTACAGACGGTTTGCAGCAGATCGCATTGCATAGGTCAACTATCAATTATTTTTTAATTAT
Source organism: Parnassius glacialis (assembly GCA_033319125.1). Lineage (NCBI taxonomy): Eukaryota > Metazoa > Arthropoda > Insecta > Lepidoptera > Papilionidae > Parnassius > Parnassius glacialis. The sequence continues at coordinate 39,579,636 of JAVANC010000018.1, forward strand.
CTATACACTTATACATATAAATAAAATTGAAGTGTCAGTATATAATAGCGAAATAACTGCCTTCTATTATTCTTAGGGTTATTTCCATTTTTTAGATCAATAAACAAAACCGTTTTCAGTGCAATGAAGTGGACGATATGAATGACAAGCTCGTGGAAACTGTCCATGCGGCTGGAGCTAAGTTCTGCAAGACCCGCCGCAGAAGAACACCAAAATTCTCCGATCACACTCTTAATCTCATGGCTGTTAGACGGGAGATGAAGCTACACTCTTCAACAGATTTGACAGTATACAGGCAACTGAACAGACAGATCTCCAAATGCATGCGGCGGGACTTACGCAACTTCAATACAGCTTGTATTGAAGAAGCGATGGAGCGGAACCAAGGCTCCAAAGTCTTTGCCACAGATCTGTCTGCCAGAAAGAGCCAACCGTCAAAGCTGAAGACCGACTGTGGCAGCATCGTTTCCGGGACACCTGAGATTTTGAATGAGGTTGAGAGATTCTATGGGCAGCTGTACACCTCATCGTTGGAGCCACACGCAAGTGTGAGTAACGATCCAAGAGCGAGTCTTATTCGACACTATTCCGAAGATATCCCGGACGTCAATCTGAGCGAGATTAGGATGGCTCTCCAGCACCTTAAAAACGGCAAGTCCCCGGGCGAGGATGGAATTACAGCGGAGCTTTTGAAAACGGGTGCAAAACCGGTACTTGAAGTCCTTAAGACGCTCTTTAATTACTCCGGAGGCGTGGAGCAGAAGTGCGGTGGTCTTGTTCTTCAATAAAGGCGACAAAGCTCACTTGAAGAACTAGAGACCGATTTCCCTTCTGAGCCGCGTCTACGTGCTGTTTTCGAGAGTCATTACGAATCGTCTCGCACTCAGACTTGACGACTATCACCCTCCCGAACAAGCCAGTTTCCGAAAAGGCTTTAGTACGATAGACCACATGCATACCCTACGGCAGATTGTACAGAAGATAAAGGAGTACAATCTGCCACTTTGCTTTGCATATGTGGACTATGAGAAAGCCTTTGATTCCGTCGAAATTTGGGCGGTGCTGCAGTCCCTTCAGCGGTGCCAAGTTGACTGTCGGTATATCGAAGTGCTGAAGTGTTTGTACAGTAGAGCTGCGATGGCTATCCGAGTACAGAATCAGAGTACGAAACCTGTCCAACTGCAGAGAGGTGTAAGTTATAGTATAGTATATATAGTGTCCTTGGGACAGACCAATCCCCCATCCGCCCCGGTGATAGAACAAATTGCCGGATTCGAGGATTACCGTGACTTCTCCTCTCTTCGGACCTCAGATAATTCTATAATATTCCAGCGCAACTTGTCTATTTCTTCTTCCAGCTCCAGGATTTTCTCGTCAGTCCCCGGGGTGCGTGCGTTATATGTTGCCGGGTCGAGTCGTTTTAGGTGGCAACAGAACCTCCACCGGAGATTCTTAGAACTCCCTGCCCCGTCGTTACCATGGTCGCCATCGTAGCCAGGAATAGCGGGATCGCAGGGGACTGGAGGCCGTCTCTTCGTAACTTTCATCATGGGGGGTATATTGCCATAGTTGCAACGCTTGGCAACTGCCTCAGTTTCCCTCTGTCGCCTCTTAATTATTCATCAATCATCATTATTAATGTTGTTAAAAATTTATTTGCTTATATCCTCGTAAAAAAATAAAACTGACCGCTAAAAATAAAGAGGTGCAAAGTTATAAAAACCGCAACAGTAAAATTATTGCTGCGTTCATGGAAGTTAAAAGTGCTCAAGAACAGGTAATAAGTGTAAAAAATATTTTAAAAAACGTGCTGTTCTATGCAAAGAATGTGGCCCGTTGACCCGTGACTGTTCGGCAAACTTCGGAAGCCCCCAGTTGTGCGGAAGCAACCAGATAGGTTATTCTCGTCTCGTCAGTCAATACTATCGTCCGACGCCGTCAGATTCCATTTTGAGATACCAATATTAGATATTGGGACTACTTCATAAGCAAAAATATATTTATTATTAATTTTATTTATTATGACTTGAATTTCCAAATTAGAATCATAACTCGCATCATGTAGTTATTATCTTAAGCATAAGTAGTAAGGGTATCACTAACAAAGTAAACAGTAGGCAAAAACTTGAGAAACGAAAACATGAATTGAATCACATTCAATTTGGGATAATTTCAAATAAAAGTAGAAGCTTTATTTACTCGTATTTTTAAATAATGTTATATCAATATATAATTATTTATTTATTTCAACTTCAATGTAAAATTTGGCTACTCTTTGAAAAATAACCCCGTATACATAGTAAGCATCGAAAACATAAGACACTTTTTTCGTAAAATATTATTATCTTTGCTTGATCCGATTTTATCATACACTTTAATAGATTATTTATCAATCCATTACTTTAGTTTGGTTAATTTCATTACTTTCTTTTATGATTAGTAAATGGCTCTAAATATATGTTTTATAGTGGGTACTCAAACAGTGGAGCAAAAAATAAAAATAAGCAGCTTAGGAAAAATATTTAACCCGTTCTTAATATATATTTCATCTTGTTAACACTGGCATGGAAATCCTGTTTCGTTTTATTATCCATTTAGCAGGAAAATTCATAAAAAAATAATGAATTAAATGAAGTTCTGCCGCTTTGGTTATTTCTTAAAACATATTGATTTTTGTGTTTGTAAAAATTAATGCAGTAATATACCACTTACCCAGAAGGCTGGGTAGCTTCCTCAGGCGGCAATTGGTAACATAATTGAAGTAATGCGGCGCAAATTCGAGAAATTGCTGCCACTCCGGTTTTGTCATCTCCTTCAGTACATATCTGTCGTCTATTAAAATATAAAATAAATACAATTTGTATGCACTATATTAAAGATAACGTGGAAAGAACAAAAAGAGAAACAACTTACTAAACTTATATAGCTAAGAGGAAAAAAATGTATACATTTTTTCTCTTTTTGTTCTTTCTATGTCTTTTTAAAATGCCATTTGGCATGTGCCACTTACATAAGAGTATATTATGTATGATATTTAAAACTTACCTTCAGTTTTGCAAAAAGTGGAACCAGACTTCCCCCCGCGTGCAGCCCAAGGCACGCAGTGTGCTAAAGAACGAATGAAGCCTTCTTCGATGTCACACAAACTTTTACCTAAAATAAATTTTATTTAAAATGAATTTTTTTTTTGGATCTAAAAAAATTATTACTAACTAAAACGATTCCTTAATATATGTTTGATGTCAGTTTGTTACAATCAATTTTTTTCGTGAACTATATTTATTTTCTCAGAAAGTTGGCAACCCTAACTTTCAGTCCCTGAACTACCACTTGAACAGTGGTAGTTCAGCATAATACCAGGGCCGGACTTTTTTTTTAATAGGATATGGTGACAAACCAGCACACAGTCCACCTGATGGTAAGTGGTTACTGTGACCCATAGACATCTACATCTATCCTCAATAAAGACTCAAGATGCAGATGCGTTGTCACCCGTGAGGACTAAGATGGAATGCCTCTTTACCAGTAAAAAGGGTCTCCGGTTCTCTACACTCACCATACGAAACAAAGCAGCGTTAAGCTGCTATTTTACGCTGGTTTTCTGTGAGAGCGTGGTCCTTCCCCGGTCGAGCCGACCCACTCGTGCTACAACTATACTACTAATATAGCTGCAGCATGGCTTTACCACGTAAATGTGTGTGGACTAAGTGTAGAGTAGAGTAACAGAGGAAGGAGGAACACCTCCCGAAGTTAATATTTTATGTCAAAATTGACCAACATAACGGCTATTATTTTTAACACAAAAAATTTGCAAGACAGTGTTGTGGGTAGAATTAAAAAAAGAATGTTTCTGTGGTTTGGACATTCAGAAAAAACTATCGAGGAAAGACTGGCTAAACAAATTTTTGTTGCAGAAGTGAGCAGAGACTTCTAATAAAATATAATTGTAATAATATATGCCATAAAGAATACCAAATTAAGACTATGCTTAACCGACGAGCATGTGTGCGTAGATATTTGGATGTGAAAGAAATGAGAGAGATGTGTCAGGATCGTGCCAAATGGAAGTGAGTAATTTCTCATTACTCATTGTGAAAACCGTGACAGTTTATGTATGTATGTACCATGTTAAAAATATTTTTACGATCTCTACGTGGCACCGTAAGCTAACAGAAAGGCGATAGTGACCTTCCTTATCCTTGTGTTCGTCGCAGAAGCATTGGCCCGTAGGCACGGCCAGCAGCGAGTGACGCAGCCGCTGGAACTGCGTCGCGTAGTGCACGCGGCACGACAATCCCTCCTGCAACATCATTACAAAAGAATAGAATAGAAAATATACTGCTAAGCTACGCTACTAAGTGGAGAGCGTAAGCTAGTTTTTTTTTTTAAAAAGTTACCCCCTCATTAGGATTTTCTCCTGTATCATGGAGGCAGTTTACATATATAAATTGTACATAGACAAATATCCAGACCCGGAACAATTATTTTTAGGCCATACAAAAACTTTTTCCGTGCAGGATTCCAACTCACGGCCCTCAACGCTGTAACTCCATGCTATGTCACTGAGTCACAGAGCCGTAGGTTGTATTAATAGCAGTCGTTTTGGCTCGCCGCTTACCGATGATGTGATGATCCCCCCCCCCCTCCATCCACAAGAGAGGAAATCCGATTTCCAAACAATGTTACCCACACACATTCAGACAAAGTTCTAGTGCAGATTACTAAGGCACACCGCGTTCGACACTCCGTACACAAGGTTGTGTGATACTTGGCATTTTTAGTTTACGACCCGTTTCCCCATTCCGATAGGTTCAAACTGAGGTTCGTGCTTCCTTAAATCACATCAAGCCCCTCCTAGCTCGAGGAGCCTCACTCCAAAAGCAGGGGCCTGGGAATCATTGCAGCTCGTAAGTCGTAAATCGTATTCGTTTTTTACGTGGTTGCAGCACGAATAGGTCGGCTCGACCGGGGTAGGACCACGCTCTCATAGAATACCAAAGTAATATAGTAGTTTAATGCTGCCTGTTTTTCGTTTGTTGAGTGTAGAGCAACCGGACACCCTTTTTACTGGAAACGAGGCATTCCATCTCAGTCCTCGGGTGTGACGGTATTCTATAAAATAAAGGCATAAACATTTAGAAAAAAAAGCACTGCTCACTTAGCGGTCAGTCACCGCAGTCTACTTCAACTGAGGATGCCTCGTGTAGCGGCGAAACATGTCTCGTATTATCAACGGTGGGGATTCTTTCCTGGTGTAGTGATATTGGGAGTAATGTTTTTTTTTTATACGATAAGGGTGAAAAACGAGCACACAGTCCACCTGATGGTAAGCGGTTGCTGCGGCCCATAGACATCTACATCTATCCTCTGTTACAGATCAAAATGCAGATGCGTTTTCACCCGTGAGGACTAGGATGGAATGCCTCATTTCCAGTAAAAAGGGCCTCCGGCCACTTGCACTCAGAAAGCGAAACGCAGAGGTAAACCTCTACTTCACGCTGGTATTCTGTGAGGTCGTGGTACCACCCCGGTTCGAGCCGGCCCATCCATGCGACAGCAAAAGCTGACGCATGACTCTACCACTGTTGAAATGCTATGCTAATATAATATAAATAAGATCCTTTTTACTGGAAACGAGGTATTCCATCTTAGTTCTCACGGGTGACAACGCATCTGCATTTTCATTCTTAATTGAAGATAAATGTACACGTCTATGGGCCACAGTATCCACTTACCATCAGGTGGACTGTGTGCTCGTTTGTCACCCTATGCTATAAAAAAATATAGATTACATGTAATTCTTATTGCAAGTAATTTTAACTTTAACCACTAGTTCGAAGAAAAAACTGCTGTCCTGAGAAGAACCAGCCACAAACCCAGCGGAACTTTTTTTTTCAAAGTATAATTATGCTATGAAACACAGGTTGTATCAACTACATACTAAACTAATTTAAGAAACAGCTTGGAAGCGACTCACTCCCAGGAAAACACTATTATGTTCTCTCAGAATACCCATGTAAAATAGTCTAATGCTACTGCATGGTAAGTTCAATAATGAGTACCAGCACCTCTCTACTTTACTGGTAACGATGCATTCCATCTTAGTCTTCAGGGATGACAACGCATCTGTATAACATTGCTTTTTAATTGAGAATAGACGTACAGTCCGTACGGATAAAGATTGGGATTAGAAATGGCGGCCCATCGAGCCCATCAACCATGCCATACTCAGCACCAAAAGCGAATATCCGCTTATAACGGTATATCATTATAACGTTATTTTATATGCTTAATAGTAAATTTTCTATTAATTGGAAAATATTTGAAAAGATTTGTATACGCAAGTAGGTACATTAATTTTAAAATAACATTTATGAATAACGCTCTGGCTTCTCCTGGGTGGGATCTATTAATGTGGCGTTATTTAGACTAAAGATAATCATTAAAAGTCATTTTTTTATCTTATCAATATTTCTATTTAAATAAAGTGTAAAGCTTTTGCATTAAATTTAGTCTAGATCCCTCCTGGTATTACTTCTTATTTGTTCGTGAAGTTTTATTACAATCCGTTGAGCCATTCCGAAGATTACTTCGGAAAAACAGAAACGAAAATTTTAAAAATTGTCACTCATGTCTCAATAGCATATAAATATTTTATACAAAATTATTTACAAACAATATCAATAATAATTATAAAAAAAAACTCAGAACGCATCGGAGCTCACAAATTAGCGAGACCGGACTGTACTTTTTTATCATTGATTCCAATGACAAGTTGGACTGAAGTTATAGAATGTACGAAAAACGCATATCACAACGCATTTTTTTTTATAGTCTTTACCGGCGGGCGTGAGTTTAAATAGCGACAGTGTACGAGTGAGATGTAAATAGAGGCGACGCCATTTTCAATCCCATTCTTGAATCCATGCACGCTAACAACTAGATACCATCATGTGGGACGTATGCTAGTTTGTCACTCGTACAAATCTTAAATAAGACATCCTCCATACCATATCGTTAGGGAAACATGTTCAGCTGCGGACTATTAAAGATAAAGAGATATATTAAAAAAAATAGAACTAAACAACTTTATACTATATTATACAGAAAATGACTTTTTTTTAAACCTTATGACTAGGCTTACTTTAAGGGGAGGAATTAGTTCCAGAAACACATTTATATACCAGCTCCCCGAGCCAGTGTCAATGAATTTATGTAAAAGGTTGTGTTGTAAATAAAATAAATAAATAAAAAAAGTTAAGATAAAGAAAAAGAAAATAAGACTTATTACAGTGAAAGTCTATTTATCTGTACGCATATCTAAAAAGAAATTTGTAATTTACAATGCAATATAATGTAATCATCACGATATAAAGATAATCGTGTGAAAAACCAACCTTTAATAGCACCTCAATATGATCGTTGGACTTAGCCGCATTTGACTTAGCTTTCTCAGTGTCACCCTTCTCTTTTCCTGTAGGGGTAGCACTTTCTCCTTCTTCTTGCTCCGTTTGAGTGCTGCTATATTAGTATAAAATAATCAAACAACAATTTTTAATTCATTGAAGGAAACCTTCGTACAAAGTCGAGAAAGCAGGAGAGGTCGGACGGGAAATTTCTTCAAATGCATTTGTGGCTTCCGATAAATAGCGGCATGATTACGTTTCGAATCTATCTATAGTTTTTACGCTTGGCACGGGAGTGCAAACCGCAGTTTTCCAATTTTCTAGCTAGTATTAAGAAGATGCTGCTGCTTATTTTTGAGTTTGATTCCCTCTGTCGCCTGTTCAATACCCACGAAATGAAACGGGGTAGTTATACCGCCAGTCTTACCTGATATTAAGTCACAGCGTTAAGGATCGAGATGACTGGCACCGCGTTGGATTACTATCTCACCCGATGGTATGTGGTGATGCAGCCGAAAACGGTTATGCGCACTGAGCTGTCTTAATAAAAGCTTTTGTCTTGAGGACATCTCACAAAATACCAGCGTAAAATAGCAGCTTAATACTGCTGTGTTTCGTATGGTGAGTGTAGAGAACTGGAAACCCTTTTTACTGGAAATGAGGCATTCCATCTTAGTCGTCACGGCTAACAACGAATTTGCATTTTGATTCGCAAACGAGGATAGATGTAGATATCTATGAGCCACAAGAACCACTTACCATCACCTGACTATGTGCTCGTTTGTCAACCTTATTCAATAAAAAAAAAAACATTAAAATTGGATGGTAAGACATGCTGGGAAATTATTCTATTCCTTTGTTGTACGCATTATGAATGACGAAGCAAACCGTTTGGTTAAGTATGAAGAATTTAATTTAAAGTGAGTAATATTTTTAACTGTTAAAAAAATTAACAAATAAATTTTTACAGACAATTATTGAATAATCTATTGGCGTTAATCGTATACTTAATAACTGCAGTCGTAACGTAAGTAGTGGCGCACATACTTATCGCAAGCGCATCGCACAACATCTTTTGTAACTATTTATTTAGTAGTACTCATAATGGGTGCGCAGCGCTACAACTTAGTAGTTAAAGTTGACAAAGTTGACACGTATCAGTCCTTGTCCCCCGCCGCACGCCGTCGATAACAATCGACTACCATGGATTATTATCGAATTTTATCGACTAAACTGAACAATCGACTAATTCTAATAATCGCCCATCGTTAACATACTTAATACACACACACACACACACACGCGCGCGCGCGCACACACACACGCACACACACACACACGCACATGCACACGCATACGCACAAAACACGCATCCACGCACTCGTAAACGCCCACACACGCGCACGCACACGTACACACACGCACGCGGAGAAGATTAGTTCATTATTTTGTAAACCACAAACGTTGTTTTCGACAAACTAACACTGAGATTTTGTTTAGTGCGACGCTATCATTATTTATGTGCGCACTTTGTCAACGTAATTAAAAGTTTATTTCAGATGTACGTAACTTTATTTCGTATTTGCCTTAAATCTGTGACTGTTGTAACAAAAAAATACAACTGTGTGGCATATTAATAGCGCCAACTACCTGCCTGCGCGATCAATAGCTGTGACATAGTTATTGTTCTGAATTTCCGATCTAGTAGTGTAGATAGATGTGTTTGAGTGTGGTGAGCGTGTATCCGATGGAGTGACGACGGATGCAAGTGGCTAAGGACCGTGCTATGTGGTATTCCTTGGGGGAGGCCTATGTTCAACTGTGGACTTGTGAAGGGCAATGATGACGGTGTAGGCGATGGTGATGATGGTGTGGGTGAAGGTGATGAGGATGAAGAAGATGATGATTATGATGAAGCGTGTACCTGTGACGCTGCGAGGCGAGCGTTTTGTGGTAGGTGTGCGAGGCGAGCGCGGCCGCGATCACGGAGCCCACGTCGCCCGCGCGCACCGCCACCGGCAGCACGCCGCCGCACACCACCAGCCCGCTCTGCCACCACATAACACATCAGATTATCATAAAAAATATCATATACTGCTTAATATATAAAAACTAATGTTCTAAACTGACATACCGTTCATCAGATTGCGCTAAGCCTTGGTCAACTTTTTGCTTGCACGCGTGTATCGTACCGACAAATTTATTTGCAAATCAAATGTCATTCAATTTCAATGAATGTATTCTGTTCTTTTTATCTTTTAAATTAAGAATGCATGGTAATGCTTTTTTATAGGATAGGGTGACAAACGAGCACACAGTCCACCTGATGGTAAGTGGTTGCTGTGGCCCATAGACATCTACATTTATCTTCGTTTGCGAATCAAAATGCAGATGCGTTGTCACCCGTGAGGACTAAGATGGAATGCCTCTTTTCCAGTAAAAAGGGTCTCCGGTTCTCTACACTCACCATACGAAACACAGCAGTGTTAAGCTGCCATTCTACGCTGGTATTCTGTGAGAGCGTGGTCCTTACCCGGTCGAGCCGACCCATTCGTGCTACAACTATACTACTAATATAGCTGAAGCATGGCTCTACCACGTAAAAATATTTTAACTAATTGTTTTTACAAATATCTAACGTCTACTGTTTAATGCAAGCACTTATACATTCGTAAAGGTCGCTCGGTGAGATACCTTGTCGTGATTCTTCCCGCGCCCTTCCCTTCTACTTACCGTTAAATGGCTAGGTACCTACGACCGCTCGCTCAGCCGACAGCTGTCCGAGAGTGTTGACCGTGAGCTCATTACGTTATAGCATCGTTATATGTATGGTTACGCATCATTACTAATAACGACACGAAAATATTCGAACCACGGATACTATGAAACTATGAAATGGTGCGTTATTACATTTTAAGCAATGAAAGTTTACGTGGTGCGCAAAAATTAGACGAAATTGAGTCTTTATCGAGGCAAGAAATTAACTTACGTGTATCTACCAATCGAAGAACAACTGACAGCTAAATAAAACTAGTTCTAATTGACTTACATTACTGCAGACTTTCCGGCGCTCCGAGAAGTCTGCAGTCTGTAAACACGTACAAGATCACCCCGTCACTACATCAGATTATAGACAGACCACAGATCCTCGCCAAAGAACACTGATTTCTTCCAAGAATGATTCGCGAGGCTATTGAAATAAAAAAAACATCCTAATTTCAATAGAGAAGATGGCTGGTTGCTGCCATATTAAGGATCCCAGCTCAAGCGTACAACTCCAAGACTTTAAGATACTATAAGTTCATACTGCGTAGATCGGAACAAAAATCAATAATTTTAATATGGAGGTAGTCATGGTTAACTATGACATTGGGACGACGAACACCTCAGCCCCCCCCCCCCTCCTCCCGCTGACCATGGGTATTGTAAACTGCTCGAAACGTAGGGAAACATAAAATAAGTTAATATACGCGCGATAAAATCCGTAAAAACTAGTTGTATTTAAATGTGTAGTGTTCGCGTAAATATAAGAAATCATTAATTAACAGCCGGAGAGACGTGCTAGAGGCTCATTGGTGACCTTGATTTGGTTGAAACCAATCTTATAAGCCTCGACCACAGGCGCAAAGTAGCCAGTCTCTTGGTATTCTATAGGATGCATTTCGGAGAGTGCGGAGGATTACACGCTTGTTGTGGCTAAGGATGAAACTTGGGTTCATCACTATGGGCCTGAGTCAAAGCACAAGTCCATGCAGTGATATGAAAAAGGCGCAGCACCGCCTAAAAAGTTCAAGGTGTCATAGGGCGGTGTATTCATAGGGGATTTTATTGATCGATTATAAAAGTAAATGGAACAGTATTACGCTACGCTACTAGAAGAATTAAAAGATGCGATAAAATAAAGTGGTCTCGAAGTGTGCTCCTTTTACACGAAAAAGCACTCGTTCAGCAGTCATGTTGCGATGGCTTCCTTACACAAGTACGGCTTCAAAACTTGAAACCACATATATAGTATAATGAAACCCTCATAATTTCATTGCTGATATATTTATGTGTAAATAAACAACTTCGATAATATAACTATCAACGTTTTAACAATTTTATTATCATGTTGACATTGTAACTATTACTAGTTTTTTTTGCTTTACCTGATTGGCTTGTTGATTGCTTGACAGCAATTGTGACAGGATCTGCTTGACCGTTTTCTTGTCGCTTTTTTCTTCATCTTCCTCAGTACCTGTGGATTGTATATGTTTGAATCATTATCATTATGTAACTGGTTCATTAGTCTAGTTGTAGTAACCGCGACTGCCGATCATGTAGTAGTAAAATTAAATTTACTTGTATGTTCTTTCTCCGAGTCCTTAGGTACCCCATCTGGAAAAAATAAAAACACTAAAAATCTTTATATAATTTATAACGACCATTATAATGACGGTGTTACAATATCGTCTCGTGGATGTGGTAAGAGGCGACAGAGGAAAACTGAAACAGGCGATAGGGAGCAGCATCTTCAAACAATCGAAATTATAAAAACTACGATTGCCAACATCTCCTCTACGAGACAATCTATGGGGAGACCTTTCTTCAGCAGTTCCGTATTCAATATAGATTATAAATAATACTTATCGAAAGTCACTTCGGAAAAAAACTCTGCTGAAGAACCAGCTAGAAACCCAGCGGGACATTTTGAATGAATAGAAATAAAAACTTTACCTGAATTGTCATTGCCGCTCGATTCTCCGCATGATTCTTCAATTTCTTTTTCGTCTTCTGAAAGTAAAAAATTAAAGTAAACATTATAAACAATGTACGAACACACTTAGGCAAAGACCTACTGTTATTTCTGAGATACTTATGGAGCAGTTCGTGTTGACGGAATTCATATCTTCTATAAATATTTTATTTCCCAAATAAATAGGTTTCCTCGGTTTATATCGGCTTTACTTTACTGAAAAGCACGTAGTAAATCGGTGCTTACAACAGCAAATAAAAATGTTAGTGGTACCGACAGAAATCTTGTTCATTATCAAGTACAATTATTAGCACAAGTTATTAGTACAATCATTAGCAAGTACTGATACAAAATATTAATCACTAGCTTCGACCCTAGTGTATGTGTACGTTATATCACAGAATAAATAATAGTAATACGCACAGAAGTTGCACTCTTTTGATAATGACTGCTTGCCAACGTTTTAACAGCCTACATAGTTATTATTGATCAGATAAATCGCGCACGCAAGCTAAATAAAACTTTATCACTGCGCTCGAATGTCCGTATTACTTCGCATCTTTTCTCCTTACTACGTCACAACGGACTTTCCGTGATTGTTAAGGGATGTTAATAAAGAGTAAAAAAATACATTGTGAAATGGTAAGTTACTTAGGTAAAGTACCTATTCTGACTATATTCGAATGTGCGTTCTGTGATGCCCAACGCATGCAACTTGCAAGGCCATTCGTCGAGAATCGCGATGCTTGGTTCGTATAGATAGATAGCGTAAACAACAAATAAACCCGAAATACGATTCCTAACAGAAATATGATCGTAATCTACTAAGTTGAAAATCGTGTAAACAAAGTTTTAATTTCAGTATTTTGTGCTATTATAACTTAATATTTTAACTACAAAGACGATATAGGTATGTAAGTAGGTACTTGGGTAGTGAAGTAAATTTCAACTAAGTTTTGTAATAAAGTACTTAGGTATTACTTCTGTAGTTAAATAATTAGTTAATTATTTTTACGCTACAAGTACCAACCTATCTAACAAAAAAATGAAATAAATTCACCTTTCATTATCCGTCGGTAACTTAATAATATATCTGAATCCTTTTGTTTGCTCATTAGGCATCCATCCCCACCCCCGCAACAATTATAGTAGGAACGACGTTTTGTCATTCTAATTTATGTAATAGGTACCCAGGTAAATATACATATATCGATTCTTGGCCCATTCCTGTTTTTAATCTATATTAATGACTTACCTTATCTTGTAGGGGACAATCACGATATAGTATTATTTGCTGACGATACCTCTTTAATTTTCAAACTCAAACGGCAGTTAATTAATTATGACGATGTAAATAATGCTCTATCGAAATTAGTACATTGGTTTAACGCCAACAATATGCTCTTAAACGGCAATAAGACAAAGTGTATTAAATTTACAATACCTAATGTAAAACATTCGAATACCAATGTGCTATTAAATGGGGAGGAGTTGAGTCTTGTGGATACCACTGTTTTTCTCGGTATTACTATTGACGCGAAACTTCAATGGGGCCCCCATATATCTAAATTAGCAAGCAGACTTAGTTCTGCAGCATACGCTGTAAGAAAGGTTAGAAGTCTCACAGATGTTGAGACAGCTAGATTAGTGTATTTTAGTTACTTTCATAGCGTAATGTCTTATGGAATTTTGCTATGGGGTAATGCGACTGATATTGAAGCTATATTTGTTTTGCAAAAGAGAGCCGTTCGGGCGATTTATAACCTAAATTGTAAAGAGTCCCTCAGACAAAAATTTAAAGAAATAAACATATTAACTTTGGCATCGCAATATATTTATGAAAATCTAATGTATGTACATAAAAACATAAATAGCTTTAATAAGAATAAGGATGTGCATTCTTTAAACACTAGGTACAAACATAAGCTTGTAATACTAGTTACTAGACTCCACAGAATCAGTAATTCATTTATGGGGCAATGTATACGCTTTTACAACAAAATCCCAGAACATATTCAAAGTTTATCAATAAACAAGTTTAAAAGTTTTATTAAAGAAAAACTGTACAAAAAGGGTTAATATAATATCAAGGAATACATGAATGAAAATAACCCCTGGGAATAAGGTGATCGCCACCATGCTGGTTCTATTAAAAATCATTTAAAAATTGTATAAATGAAATTATTGTTAAGTGAAATATGTTTGAAAAAAAAAAGTCCCGCTGGGTTTCTTGTTGGTTCTTCCCAGGACAGAGGTATTTTCCGAACCAGTGGTAAATAAAAAATGACTTTCAATAAGAATTATGTAATAATCAATATTGAATAAAAAATTATTCTATTCTATTCTATTCTATTATTCTTAAATTACATTAAAACTTTTTCAAATATTTTATCCTACAATTAAATATACTAAACACTAAACAAAAACTATTTCGACGAGTATTTCAACAAGTATTTACAAAATTTTTTTTACGTAAACAGCGTTAAATTTTTTTAACATTCAATCGCCTACAACGCGCCTTGCTGCATTGTTAGCAACTTTATTTTTGCTTTTTTTGTGTCACACTGTAAAAATACTTTAAGGTTTTTTTTTGCAATACCGTTTACAACTGGTTAATTTCGTTGTTAAATAATTACTATAAACTACCTCGATTATCCTTTAAACTTTTGTGGTCTTGATATGCTTGATCAAGTAGTCTTAGCTTGTGTAGATTACCTTTTGTTATTATTATTATCTTTGTACATTTTATTCATTATGCTTTTTGCAATCAGTCAACTGTTGGGTGATATATTTGAATTGAGTCGTATTTTTATTAGTTAGTTTAAGTAATTTATATTCTGTGTTATATAAGTATTTTTAACATATTATTTTATACATATTTATCATATACATATTATTATTAATGTCAGCTACGTCGGATGATGAATCTTTATATTCTGCACATGATTCAGATGTCTCGTTCGAGTCTTGTAATTATACTAATAACTTGCCCTCCCTCCGCGATGAGCTTATTAATTTACTTACTCCTTGTAAAAATTTTCTAAAGGTATGTCACGTTATGCTCAGAGCATACCGGGTCATTACTCTTATTTTGAAGAAGTTTTTTCTATAGATTGTGTTCATGCAATCTTAGTAGCAGAAAGTTGGCTAAAGCCTTCATTAATGTCCAGCATGTATCCACTTTGTTCTTGTGCGTAACGACCGGAATGAAAAAGGAGGTGGAGGTGTCGCCATATACCTGAGAGCAAATATTCCTTATAAAACAATTTTAGCTTCACCATCGCCTTATTCTACCTCATTGGAGTTTCTGTTTCTGGAAATCGATATCAAAGGTGTAAGGGCAAATCTTGGGGTAGTATACTGTCCACCTGCTATTAACTTTTTCAACGCTTTTGAAAGCGCTCTCTCTACCATTTCATCTGAGTACACGCACTGTATAATAATGGGTGATTTCAATACTGATTTGTTGAGAAATTCCTCTCGTTCTTAAAAATTTCGGTCAGTCATAGAGTCAGTCGATCTCCACATTCTCCCCTTAGAGGCAACTCACCACAACATTGACACTGATGACTCATGGATTGATCATATTATCACAGCTTCTCCCGATTATGTTATTAAGCACGGACAACTATCGGCTCCTGCTTTTTCACGACATGACCTAACTTATATATCATATAAGCTTGTTTCTCCTAAGCACAATCCCGCAGTACTATATATTCGTAATTTCGCTAAAATGGATTCTGATAAACTTAAAAGTGACGCATATCGTATGGACTTAACCCCTGTTTTTAAATCAACTTCTATTGACGATAAAGTCTCCGTGCTTAATAATATAGTTCTTAGTCTGTACAACAATCATGCTCCTAAACATCAAGTAAGAGTAAAGCGTCCACCAACCCCGTGGATGACTAGGGCCGTAAAGGTAGCAATGACCAGGCGAGATCGAGCATTTGTGAAATTTAAGAAGCATCGTACTCAGGAGAGCTGGGATTGCTACAAAATGCTAAGAAACAGATGCAATCAGATGGTACGAAATGCTAAACGCCGTTATATCCATAGCAATATTACAAATTCTTCGACCGCCGATGTGTGGAAATTTCTTAAAATACTTGGTATTAGTAAGGCTGTTACATCTGATCATGGTCCATCAAACACTCTGGATGAAATAAATCATCATTTTATCTCTACTTCTCCTTTGGATCCCACAGTTCGTTCTACAACAATAGCTTCCATTCTATCCATGCCTTCTCCTCTTATTCCTTTTTTTTCACTTTTTACCTGTGACTGAAGATGAGATCCAAAAATCAGTATTAGCTATTAAATCCAAGGCTGTGGGTTGCGATGAGGTTAGTAAGGTTATGATATCCATGATCCTTGAGTGCCTTTTGCCTGCAATCACACATATCGTAAACTTTTCCCTTGACTCAGGCCAATATCCTACTCAGTGGAAAAAGCATTTGTGCGACCACTTCCTAAAATACCTAATCCCTTATTACCTACCCATTTTAGACTAATTTCAATTTTACCGTACCTATCTAAAGTTCTGGAAGCCTGTGTTCACAAGCAAATCTCTATGTTCATAACCAAACATAACCTGCTGAATAAATATCAGTCAGGCTTTCGCGCAGGTCACAGTACTACCACTGCCTTGATAAAAGTCACAGATGACATTCGAATGGGAATGGATGAGCAGAAGCTTACAGTGGTAGTGCTTCTTGATTTTTCAAATGCTTTTAACACAGTCGACCACGATATCCTTATAGCCTTCCTAGCTAATCTTAGATTCTCAATCCCAGCTTTGGAATGGTTTTCATCCTATCTTCGCGGCCGCCAGCAATCAGTTCGATTAGGACAACAGTCTTCAACATGGGCTGACATTGAAACAGGCGTGCCGCAAGGCGGAATACTTTCTCCTCTAATGTTTTCTCTATTTATAAATTCTATTACTTCAGTTCTCAACTGTTCGTACATCTGTATGCTGATGATCTTCAGCTCTATGTGCAATCTAGTGTTAATGAACTTAACCATAATGTTCACAAAATCAACCACAACCTTGATGCCATAAGAGATTGGTCGTACAGACATGGTGTTTCGGTTAACCCTTCCAAATGTAAGGTAATGGTTATAGGTAGTAGCAGAATATTAGCCAAGATTAATAACAATGATCTTTCTCCCGTATTTTACAATGGAACATTGCTGCCATTTTGTAAATCTGTTAAAAATCTTGGCTTCTATATAGACCATACCTTAAGCCCAAGTTCAAGTTGCTGAAATAAGCCGTAAAGTTGCTGCCACCTTACGTTCTCTTTGCCATCTCAAAAACTTTCTGCCTTTTAAAACTAAACTTCTACTTGTCCAGACTTTGATATTACCCATTATTGATTATGCGGATGTGCGTTACCCAGATCTATCTCAATATCTTCTCGATAAATTGGAGCGCCTTCACAACAATTGCATTAGGTTCATTTTCGGCTTACGTAAGTATGACCATGTTTCTCAGTACCGTTCTAAGCTTAAATGGCTTTCTATTCGTCAAAGGCGTAGCTCCCGAATTTCACAAGTACTATATTCAATTTTAAATGACCCAAATTCTCCTTCTTATCTTAAGGATAACTTTCAGTACCAATATTCTACTCATGATAGAGTTCTCCGTTCCCAAAATAGTCTTAAAATTCGTATTCCACCACATACGAGTGGTTTCTTTAATTCCTCTTTTACTGTGCAGTCCATACTGCTCTAGAATGCCTTGCCTGTTCATATAAAAAAAACCAGTAACAAACAATATTTTAAAAGACTAGTTCGAGAATTCTTTAACAGGAATAATACCACCTTATTGTACATACGTATACAGGGTATTTTTGGAACGCTCCCGAAAACTAAGACAGGCGATAGCACCAAGTATACCTTTGATCATGGGTCACAAATAAATCCGATCCTGATGAAAAAAAAAACATCTTTTTACAACGTTTTATAAATTTTATTCACGCGCCATCATGTTAGTACAGCTAAATGAAACGATAATTTCATAAAAAAAATCATGAAAATACTGAAACATAAAACCAGCAGTGGAATAACTGAATTCATATCAGCTGATTAAAGGTCAATGTACGCGCGAACGCATATTCGCGCGGTCCGCAACTAGCGGGCCATACCACAATACCTAATAATTTACAACACTTGTCTAAATACCTAACTTATCTACTTAACCTACTATTTTGCTACTGTACTTGTCTCCACGTAGCCATTTTAATCCGAATTTACAGGTTAAATAACCCAAATAACTGGTTCGATTTCCCGCTAATGAAAAAACATTTAAATGAAATGTAACCAAGGTTAGAGTCATGCGTTTTTATTCATCGTGTAGGTATGTTTATTATTCTCATGTATTCAGTTATGTATGTATTCAGATTTATTCAGTACTAAGTTATTTAAAAAAAATTGTTATGAAACAGCTTACCGCTCTAAATCCTCCGTGGTCTTATGAGATGCGGCTCAAATTGTGCTTCATTCATTTCAAGGCAGACTCATGGAGGCGGGGCATCATCGTGTGGTCTTCGACACAGTCCGTACGTAGTTTGTCGAAAACATCCACGATCCTTTTGTAGTTTCGTCAGCACTATCACACTCACGATTAAAAACCCTTTCTTTCACATACCCCACAGAAAGAAGGAAGTCTAACGGGGTCAGATCTGGTGAGCGAGGTGGCCAAGCATTCGGTTACGCTTCAACACTTTGTGCACTGCACAGTATGACACACTTGTTCCATCCCGACGTCTTAACAATTTATTTAGCGATACTTCGTGTACCTAGGTTCGGATACATAACATGTTGTCGTATTCACAATCACTATAAACGTACGCGTTAAGCATTATTAAAACAAAAAACGTAACAAGAATAATACCAACACGTTATAACAATTTAATAAACAAAACGCTCGTGCACGCGTGTACAAAATCAACACGGAACTGTTTCAAAAACTTCAATTAATTAACACGACAAAACGGAAACCTACTGCGTCACAGCGTGAGGCGATACGAGCCGGCCGGGTTACATTCTCATGCGTCTAACAAAAACAAAAGGATGCAACTAACAAAAACGTAAAATGGAAATAAAAAATAAATTGATGAATTTTTCTTTCAGACCCTGTGTCTATAGTATATTAAAAGGTTTCTATATGAAAATTGAAATATATACGTAGAGACATGAAGATTTTAAGGACGAACTTATTTTTTTGATAATTTGTTTATTTATTTAAATAAAAAGAATTTTCCTTTTCATCTTAGCTTAAAAAATACATCTAGCAACACAAAAACATCGAAGGAAAGACGCATATAACTATTTGCGTCTTTCCAACCTAATAAATAAAAAAAACTGCCATTCATTTAACATTTTTACATATTTTGGAAAGGTCATTTGAATTTGAAAGGACGCTAATAGTAATTTATTACTTTTTTCTTAGTAAATATTAGAGAACCATTGGTAGTGAGACACAAAAAATAACAACCCTCAACTCTTGAGTAATGATTTTAAAGGGGATATCATACGAGACTTACTACGATAATAATTAAAAATTTGTACAACCGACTTTAATATAAATAATTAAGGATAACTCAAAAACTATTGGTCTGACCTCGATCAAATTTATATGGGACCACATGTGAAACACCAGCTCTTAATAATAAGATATAGAATAATAAGACAAGAATAATTGAAATTTAAGTAATCGATGCAAATATTGTTAAAGATGACGTAGCAACTGGTTAAATAAGTCTTTTCTACTAAAAAAAAATGTCATCTGTGATCAACAGTTACGTCTAAAATTCTTACGATAATTTCTAAAATATTGATATTTGTGAATATTAAAAAAAATAGTAGATGCGCCTTCTTATCATGAGACGAATGGTATATTTAACTCATTTATTCAAAAATTGTCAGATGCGCTCTTTTTTCTTATGACCGTAACATTGACCGAGCTAGATATAGGTCGGTAGCGAAGGGAGTGTGGGTACAGTCGCGTTCTAAAGTACTACATGGTATTGGGCTATTGTTTTATAATATTATAGTATTTAATTGTTTTATTGTAGAATCATACTAGGCGTTTTACTAGCTACTTAGAACTTTGGAAGAGGTTGGAATTAAAAATGGATAATGTTTACTTGAGCATTATTTGTTATTTCTATCGTAAAATATTTTTAAGTTTGTAAGAAGAAAACTTAAGCTAAGTGTGACACGCCGTCCATTATGTCGTCTTGGGTTACATGGAAGCCAGATGTTGATGGTGTGTTGGTGTTACTGGATGCTACTTCATCATCACTTTCATCTTCGCTTGAGCTTCCGTCCTCAGGTCGATCACATGGTAATTTTTTCGGTATTCTTCCTCAACACTTTTAAATTTACTGCACAATTTTCCCCATTCACCTTCTCCTATCATATTTACCTTTTCGTTCACTAGTTTAGTCATAAAACAATAGATATAAATAATTTTTCTTTCCTTCCTTTTTAAAACATCGCGCGAGTCGCAAAGTAAGCTGTGTATGCGACTGTATTTTTGGAGCGAACAAAGCGCGGGAACCAATAGCATGCAGGCACAGTTATACTGGCGGATTGTTCCCCCGTCGCGCCCCCTTCGTACCAATATGTGATAAATCGCTCAGTGGCCAAGTTCAAGGCCAGCGTTCTTTTTTCACCGTTCGCGCGTACATTAACCTCCATTAGTCAGGTGATATCAATTCAGTTTTCACTGCTGGTTTTATGTTTCAGTATTTTCATGATTTTTTTTATGAAATTATCGTTTCATTTAGCTGTACTAACATGATGGCGCGTGAATAAAACTAATAAAACGTTGTAAAAATATGATTTTTGTTTCATCAGGATCAAATTTATTTGTGACCCATGATCAAAGGTATACTTGGTGCTGTCGCCTGTCTTAGTTTTCGGGAGCGTTCCAAAAATACCCTGTATATTAAGTTTTCTCTGTAATGTATTTATTCGTTGTATATGTGTGGTGTACAATAAAGTATATACTACTACTACTACTACTACCACCAAATTTATCCGATTTTTGTTTTTCCCCCTCTGTCGCTTTGTAAGTGATATTTTGTATAATATGTATTTTAATATGCATCATGTTATTTTATTTTGTGTTATATTATTTTATATTTATTTAGAGATTTTGTATATATAAGTATATTATATCCGTTTATATATTTTGTTTATATACATAAGTATATTATATCCGTTTATATTTTGTATATATAAGTATATTTTATCCGTTTATATATTTACTATTAATTTTCTTTTCTCTTCATTACAAAGTAGATAATATTAAGTTTGTATAATTTAAAAATATTTAATAATTATTTATGAGTGGTGTTGCACCTACCATAGCTTCTCAAAACATCCAGGGTTGACTGGTAGAGAATGCCACAAGGCATTAAGTCCGCCCTTTATATCCCTTATTGTATAAGGTAGATTTAAAAAAGAATAAATAAATAAACGCGCTAGCCCCGACTGCGATCTACCCCTCGGCAGCTCGCGATTGTAGGTAATTATTTCACGCAGGTAGCAAGAGTGACAGAGGCCTGGTTATATCTACACTATTGTTTTCATAGAATTATTACGCATAGAAACGCAGTCCAGTACAAAACACGAGCGTTAAAATGATGCAAAGTCATTATGTTAGTGGGCGCGAGTCGAATGTGCCTACGCTCGTCACACGCACACATACACGCCATTCAGTGATACCAGTTTCTGGCGTTTGCAATCAAATTGTGCAAATCACTATTTTTTGATTAATTTAAAAAAATCAATATAATAAAGATTACGTATTACGTACGTCGACTTATTTTATAAGAATATAAAATGGAATAAATAAACACCATAATTATGTTACTAATATAACTTTATTATACATATATTAATGGTAAAAAATGCAGACGTAATAAAATTTAAGAATATTATTAAACACAATTAATTTGCTCGAATACAATAAGCACAACGTGTAATGTTTAATTTTAACCGACTTAAAAAAGGGAGGAGGTTATCAATTCGGTGTATTTTTTAATGTTTTTTACCTCAGAATTCTACAATTTCTAAACCGGTTTAGATTTTTTATTAGAAAGGATATACACACAGATTGATCCAATACACACGCTGAAATTTTAATGGTTGTTTTCCCGAAGTAAAATGATTTTGCCTTAGTCGTACAATAGATTTATTAAAATAAAATTATTAGGATGTAAAAATGGCAGATTTACAATCGAGAAAAACAAAACTCGAATGTGATCACATATTATAATTTTCTGTATCACCTTTTATACCTGTATTATGCAAATAAATGAATTTGAATTTGATCTCAAACCAATAGCAATATCTCGCAAGTAGGTCGGGCGTGCAGGCTAGCTTATACCGAATTACTATAATAAAGTCTGAAAAAAAAATTCGCTGGACGTAATGTAGTGTTACGTCTATCGCACGTGCTACCGCGCGCTTCCTACACAGTGAAGGACCACTAATAAATGTTCATAACATGAACTCTCAAGCGTAGTGATACGACATAAACTAGTTTGGACGCCCGAATAGCTTGTGAGGTATTACTATTGTAAATCTGCCCTTTATTAATTATAATATTTTTTAATTTAATAAATTGACTCTATTATCGAGACAGTATAATTTGGCTGCGGGTTCTGTTTCTGTTTCTTAGAAATCAGTGTACATACATATTGATAAACTTTCTTTTTGGGAGTCGATTAAAATAGGCTGTTTGGGTCTAACGTATCATCTGGTTAATGTTTGGGTGTAAAGTAACATCTTGTTAGTAAAGGCGTTCTTATTAATAACCTCATGATGTTGTAAATAAAAAAGTTTTTATTCTATACTCTAAAACGTAACCGTTGTGTTAAAATGGCGTTGACGAATCGCGTTTAGCTGATCTGTATTAGTTTTCTGTATTAGTTTTAAATAGGCACCCATTGTTAATATTATAATGTTAACACTTAGAGAAGTAGGTATCTATATATAAACATTTGAGTTTTACACAGAGCGTTGCGATTAAACGTTTTCAACATAAATAGAAAATAAATATTTTTAAAAGAAAATTGTGATTTTTTTCCACACAACTAGCAACATTTGTATTATGAGAGCTTAGGTAAGTATTTTTTTAGTTTTACGTACTTATAGTGAATTAAATGTATAAACTTATATGTGAAATGTAATACCATCACTTCTTTTATGTTTATCATCACCGTTGCGACAATATTTTACAACACAAACGGCAATTTTTACAATTTTTCGCGAGCTCTTCTCCGTAAGACGTGACGTTGCGCACTAACGCATCGCTGAGTCAACTTACGCGTTTTCGCGTTAGTTTAACTTGCATCACTTTCGGTGCGCGTACTAGTATTCTATGCGTAATAATTCTATGATTGTTTTATAGAGGTTAAATTTGTCTGAACATAACTTTGGTTTGTTTGTAATAAAACTTCGGGGTAAACTATAGAACTCTTACACCGATTCTAAAAATTATTTCACTACGTTGTATTAAACCTTTTACGTTTCATATTATTCATACCGCATTAGATTTGCACAAGCGTACGTAGTACGAGTACGTAGGAGACGGATATATGAGCGAGGGAAGAGAAGACGTGTGACAATTGTAAAGACATAAGACGTGTAAGAAAGTAAAGTATTATTTAAAGACTATTAAGATTTTATTTTCTATTGAAAAAGTAAAGTGTTTATTTTAAAGAGGTATCTGTTTTCCGCAAATTTCGAATATCATATCCAACAAATTTTAGGGGCTTTATTTCAATTTAGCGGTTATAAGGCGACGTGCATTGCAAGTAAGGCGATGGACTTCAATAGAAGAAAGAAGGCAAGATACAAGCGTCAAAGAAAGAAAATATCATGACATACGGCTTTGGTTTTGCTGACGCAATCTCGAAGTTCAGCGGTGATGACCGGACTTATTCGTTATCAAAATGGACGCAGCACATAGTGGAAAAAGAAAAATGTTTGTTTGGATTACGCAAAAAACTTAATAGTCGTCAGACATTCACTGGTGAATTCAACAGCTGAAGTTTGGCTGCGATCGGAGAAAGTATTTAAAAGTTACGAAGAGGCACTGCTAAATGAGTTTTCTGATGCAATAAATATAAAGGAAATGCACGAAATAATGAGCATTCCTGAAAACAAAAGGACGAAACGTTTTATCAATATGTTTTAATAACTGACTACAAGGCGAAGAAGGTAATTTTATATGATGCAAATTTTCCCAAATTTAGAAGAACAAGTGGTAAAATTAAACATTTTGTACAACCGACTTCAATATAAATAAAATGAGAACATCATCAATGTATTGAACTC
The DNA here is from genome assembly GCA_033319125.1 of Parnassius glacialis. Lineage (NCBI taxonomy): Eukaryota > Metazoa > Arthropoda > Insecta > Lepidoptera > Papilionidae > Parnassius > Parnassius glacialis. The sequence goes on from JAVANC010000018.1 coordinate 39,604,140, forward strand.
AATTAAATACGCGTTATTAAGGATCTTGATCAAATTTATATTTTTTTAAAATATACATATGGGACCACATGAGAAGCAACAGCTATCAAATAAAAAATCACGATCATCAAAATTGGTTCAACTAGAAGAAAGTTCTGAGACATAAAATATATAGTAAAATTGAGAACCTCCTCCTTTTGAAGTCGGTTGAAAATTAGCGATTTACGAGACGATGAAGATCGAAGATAAAAAAGCATTACGATTAGTGTTCATAAATAATTAAACTTACGGGTTGTTTCGGGCTGTGCTTTCGTGGTTTTCTGCTGTGAACCGGACCACTTTTCTTGCGCGTCTCTTAGCATCTTCTCGCCCGTTATAATGTTATCGGAAACATTCCACAGATTCCGAATGACACCTAAAACCAAATAGTATTTAAAGAGTATCCGAAACGTTCCTATACCACGCGAAACGTCTTTCTGCCACTTACTGCCTAGTGCTGGCTTCTCGTGGAGGTTGGCGGAGGTCAGAGCAAGGTGGATTTGCTCCATATGCTGTTTGAAGGCTTGGTACTCCTTCTCTTTTTCTACCTCGCCTTCTGCCACGTTGCTGAATGTCTCGTGTCCTGAAATGAAATTTATTCTAACTATTACATTTTGTATTGGTTTTTGACAATTAAGGACAATTTCTGGTGACTATTAATCATTTATATTAAGAAAAAAATCAGTACCTTTAAGCATTAAGTCGTTGAGTTGGCTAATAAGAGTGTCTCTCATCTGCTTCGTGTCGTAGTTGATTGATATCACGTCAGGCGGCAGCTGAATGTCGTACGTGGAGATTTTGCTATACCTAAAATAATAGGTTAAAAGTATGAATATGTCTTAAAGCTGAACACAGTTACCTATTATTTTTGAAATGAATGGAGGACATAGTTCCCTAATCCCTACTACAGCCGTGTATTACAATGGTACGGAACCCTTCATGCGCGAGTTCGACTTGCACTTGGACGTTTTTTTTCGTTGTTGAGATAACGAGTAGTACAAGTCGCGGAATAAGTCTAGCGCTGCACGAAACGTGGAGGGGACGCGCACGAATTGAATTGCACGAATGCGAATAGAGAGCCAATCAACGTGTGCGAACGATGCACACGATCCAATCAGCGCGACTTATGCGCAATAAGCCAGTCAGCGCGACTTATGCGCAATGACAGTCACCACTAGACTTCCGTGCCGTTACTTATAATCGTATTCACGTTGATTAAAAACATTAAAAGGCAAATGCAAAATGGTAAAGCCACGCGGCAGCCTTTGCTTTTGCACGTATGGGCCGGCTCGAACCGGGGTGGTACCACGGCCTCACAGAAGACCAGCGTGAAATAGAAGCTCTGCTTCTGCATTTCGTCTGGTGAGTGCAGGTGGCCGGAGGCCGAATTTCCCCCTCCCCCCTTAACATGGTAGCGGAGTTAAATAATATACTACCCCAGGAGGGTACCAGCACCCCCGGTGACGGAGAATCATTCGCTGAGCATCCACGCTCAAGCTACCCTACTCTTCCTGAGCGTGGGTACTCAGGCTGCCCCGCTTATTCTGGGGAGGGCAAAATTCCGCTCGAGAATAAAACTGGTCAGGGCTAACAGAGCAATATGTCAAAGGCGCCCTCTGTCACGTTATCAGTGAATTTCTGTAAAATCAGGGGACTTCATTCAAACCTTAACGCCGTCCACTACCATCTGAAACGGCGAAGCTGGCCTTTCTCTTTCTTACCAAGACACAGGTGCCCTCTCCACCTACAAATCAGAAAACTCCTTTGTGCCCCGGGTTGGAGTTTGTGTGTACGTCAAAGAGGACATCTGTTTTCGATGCCTCGGCAGCCTTGAAGGCACGGACTTGTCCATGTTATGGCTGCGACAACCATCCCTGCGTCTACGGGTGCCTCTATAGGTCCCATTGCGGCAATGCAGATACAGACTAACTCATCGCCCACGTCCAAATGGCTGCAGACTCCGTGCTACAACAGGTCCCATCCGCAGAGATCGTAATGCTTGGTGATTTTAACGCTCACCACGCTGAACGGCCAAGCCGTTCAACCAATTAACCCTTCCCGTTTAACCAATCATGCGGGTAGATCTGTTTATGACTTTGCTTTAGCATATGGTCTGACACAACTGGTTACCACGGCTACGCGGCGAGTTTCCCTGTTAGACCCTCTGCTGACCTCTCATCCGGACGGATATCAGGTCTCCGTTGATGCCCCTTTTGACTCTTCGGATCATTGTCTGATCCAGAGTGTGGCGCCACTCACGCTCCCATCGCGGTTGCGTTCTGCAGGTTGCCGCCGTGTTTGACATTATAGCCAATTGGGACGGGATGCGATCTTTTTTTGCATCCTACCCTTAAACGCGGGTTTGCTTCTCGCCGAATGATCCCAGCGTTGTTGATGATTCTGTCGGTGATGTGGTGTTACAAGGAATGGAATTTCTTATTCCATCATCTGTGGTACCTATCGGAGGTAGAATCCAGCCATGGTTTGGTCGCTCCTGCAAAATTGCATTACGCCATAAGCATAAGTGCTACCAGGCCTGGGCTCACGCAATGACGTCTCGGGATGCAAATACCAGCGCTCTTAAGAAGAGGTATAATTCCGCCTCCAGGTCCTTCAAAAGTGTCATTGTCAAGGCAAAGAGAGAAACTAGTTCGTCTCCTTTCGGGAACACGTGCGTTCTGGTCTCTCGCCATGGCTGTCCTAGGGAACTTCTGTCAGTCATCTCTACCATCTCTGCACAGGGAGGACGACTCACTGGCTCATGCCGCACAGGACAAAGCCGATCTGCTGGGCTCTCTCCTTGCGTCCAACTCGATTCTTGATGACGGGGGGAACACACCGCCGACCATCCCGCGGTGTGAGTGCTCCATGCAGGATGTGCTGTTTACCAAACGCACGGTGCACAGAGCACTCCTCTCCCTGAACGTCAACAAGTCGAGTGGGCCTGATGGCGTCCCTCCTATTGTGCTGAAGACGTGTGCTCCAGAGTTGGCTCTGGTTTTCACGCGTTTTTTGCGGTACTCCTACTCCCTAGGCGTAGTCCCGAAATGATGGAAGACAGCTTTCGTGCACTCAATTGTTAAAATAGGTAACCGCTCTGATCCGGCCAACTATAGACCTATTGCCATCACCTCCTTGTTCTCTAAAATAATGGAGTCCATTATTAACAGCCAGCTCATGCGGTACCTTGAGGATCACCAGCTGATTAGTGACCTTCAGTACGGTTTCCGTCGCGGTCGCTCGGCTGGTGAACTTCTGGGTTACCTTACTCATAAATGGGCGGAGGTAGTAGAGTCCAAGGGGGAGGGCGTTGGCCGTTAATTAGGACATAGCGAAGGCCTTCGATCGGGTTTAGCACAAAGCGCTTCTTACGAAGTTTTTTTCCTATGGGCATCCCGAGAAATTGTGTAATTGATTCACCAGTTTTCTTGCAGATCGGAGGATAAAGATCGTAGAGACGGTTCATGCTCTGATTATAAGCCCATTAACGCTGGTGTTCTACAAGGCTGCGTGCTATCGCCAACTCTGTTTGTTCTGCATACAGATGACATGTTGCAAACCAGTAACATTAATTGGTATGCGGATGACAGCACTGGTGATGCTTTATACACCAGCCGTGCCAATATTTCTCGTGAAAACGTCACTGAGTACCAGGACAAACTTGTGTCTGAAATCGACACTTTATTGAACAAAGTCTCGGACTGGAGGCGACTAAATCTAGTCCAGTTCAATCGTCTTCGTCGTATCTTCTTAGTTTCAAGGCACTCCCCTTGTTGCCTCAGCCATTATCAAAATCTTCGGCGTCGACATATCGAGTGACGTGCAGTTTCGTGGTCACTTAGAATAGAAGGCCAAATTAACCTCTAAAAAGTTTGGCGTGCTCAGCAGAGCGGGACAATATTTCATGCCGGCACATCGCCTGCAACTTTACGAGGCGCATGTTCGGCCGCACATTCTCTGGGCTGGGGCTACCTAGTGCCAGCTCCTTCCATTTGATCGCATCCAGCGCAGAGCTGATCGAATTGTCGGCGACCGAAATTCTTCCGATCGGCTTGAGTCACTGGCACTGCGAAAGGATGTTGCATCTCTTTGCGTATTTTATCGCATTTACCACGGGCAGTGCTCTGAGGAATTGTATCGGACTAATTCCAGCTACACAATTTCACCATCGCACATTGCGACAAAACTCGCGATACCATCCATACCATCTGGATGACTGGCGGTCCACCACTGTGCGATTTTAAAAGTTTTCTTCCTCACACAACTTTCTTGTAGAATCGACTACCACTAGAGAATTTTTCGGAAGAAGAAAAGAGCCTACTCCTTACGGCCGGCAACGCATCTGCAATTTCCCTGGTGTTGCAGTTGTTCATGAGTGGCGGAAATCACTTACTATCAGGTGAGTCGTATGCTCGTATTTGCCCCCCTCCTAAAAAAATATAAGGAAAAGTCAACTTTTTTTAATTTTTTTTTGAATCGCTCAAAGTATATACAGCGTACAGCGTGTAGCGTGCAGCACGTACCTGCAGCAGGCGGTGCTGAGGCGCGACACGAAGGCGTGCGCGTGCGCGTGCAGCGCGTGCGGGCAGGTGCGCGCGCGCACGTAGCGCGTGGCGCGGAGGCGCGCGCGCAGGTAGGCGGCCAGCGACATCGCGAGCGCCGCGCGAGACACGCGCCGCCCGCGCCCCGCCGCACCGCACACCTCGCACCGCGTCCACACGCGCACCTGCACGATTTACACGTTTTTAGTATTTATACCGTTTTAGCACTCCTTGGTAGAAGAGGAGTGCGTTATACGTTTTAGCTTATACGTTTTAGCACTCTTTTTCTACCAAGGAGTGCTAAAACGTTATAAAACGATAAGGTACAATGAGAGCTAATAATCTTTCGTTCACCAGATGGTGCTAGCTGAGGATTCATGAAAAAAAAACAAGGGACCTTAAAATTATCTTGTGCAACTCCAGAAGTTGGTTTTATAATATCACATTTAAACCAGCTACTTACAAACTGTTGTGTTCTATTTCTTATGGCTGGGCCAGACACATCGCGATAGACGATTAAACTTCGCCTTCGCCCTACCGCGAAGGTGCCTAACCACACTGCACACTGCGTGTTGTTAAGTTTATCGCGCTAAACACACGCTAAATATAAAATGAATGCCAGGGTCGCAATGCATTATATGGCACCAAAAAATTATTTTTTATTATTATGTCAGTTTTTAAAAAATAAGAATATAAAGGGAATTTTTAAAACGCTCCCGAAAACGAAGACAGACGATAGTACTAACTATACCTTTGATGATGGGTGAGATATAAAATAGAACCTGATGAAAACAAAATCATCTTTTCACAACGTTTTATTAGATTTATTCATGCTCCATTATGTTAGGACAGCTAAACGAAACAATAGTTTCATTAAAAAAAAAATTAAAATACTTAAACATAAAACCAGCAGTGGAATTATTGAATTACAATCAGCTGTTTAGGTGTCAATGTATGCTTGGACCCCGAACTGTTATAGGTCCCGTCACGTAAAAAGAACGCTGGCCTTGAACCTGCGCACAGCGATTTATCAATCAAATTGGTGGTACGAAGCGGGCGCGACGGGGAACGCTCGCCAGTATTACTGTGCGCGCATGCTATGGTGAATGGGGAAAATTGTGCAGTAAAATTAAAAGTATTGAGGAAGAATACCGAAAAAATTACCATGTGGTCGACCTGATAACGGAAACATTTATCATTCGCATTGATGATGATGATTCTGACGACGGAAGCTCAAGCGAAGATGAAAGTGATGATAAAGTAGCATCCAGTAACACCAATGCACCATCGACATCTGGCTTCCATGTTCCATGTTCCATGTTCCAACGGTATAATGGAAGGCGTCACCCTTAGCTTAAATTTTCTTGTTACAAACTACTTTATTATTTTACGATAAAAATAAAAAATAATGTCAAGTAAACATTATCCATTTTTAATTCCAATCTGTTCCAAAGTTCTAAGTAGCTAGTAGTAAAGTACCTATTATGATTCTACAATAAAACAATTAATTACTATTATAATATTATAAAACAACAGCCTAGTACCATGTGGTACTTTAGAACGAGACTGTACTCACACACCCTTCACTGTCGACCTGTATCTAGCTCGGTGCGAAACAATGCCTAACCCGGCCGGCTCGTGTCGCCTCACGCTGTGGAATTTACACATGTCAGCTTTGCCGACATGTGGGGAATTCCCAAAATTGTGGGGAATTTAAAGTCAGTTGGGGATGGATTGGTATTATGCGGGGAAAATACGGGGATTTTGAAAATCGATAGCCAGCGAAAAGTCAAAACCTTTTTTCAAGAAATCTAAATACTTATCTTAACATTTTGTTAGGTTACTTATCAATATCGAATGACTCCCTTTTTTAATTATCTTCATTAAACCATATTTCATTGTCGGATTTATTTCGGCAACTTTTGTGTATCATTTAAAGCTTTTCATTTCTTTATTTTTTTAATTTTAAGGAAAAAAAATGTTAGTTAATAAGAAAATCTTATAAAACAAGTTGAAAATTGATGCATTCCTTAAAAAAATTTTTTTAGGGGAATTTGTGGACAATCTTTTGAAGTTTTGTCCTTAAATTGGGGAATTTGACATGAATTTTCAGGGAATTTGACAAATGGGTGTTGGCAATGCTATGTTACACCGAAGTTTGCCGGCGACATAAGAATTAGAGCGGGCAATCACTATAAAACTTGCAAGTAATTTTTAATAATCTTGACGTACCTCTTTTTAAATTCAAAGTATTGGTCCGATTAAATACGGAAAGTCAATTAAATAAAGTAAAAGTATTATTTTTACATTAATTAATTCTGATAGATTAATTGACTGTCAATCATAATTGCAATTAGTTTTAACTATTAAATTATTCACTACCATTTCATTTCTATTTTCTTATGAAAATCAAAGATAACGATGAAATAGTGTTTATAATTATGTGAGTACTCAGTACCCAATTACGTACGTTTATTAATTTCAATATATTTTTTGTAGAAAAGAACTGCTTGTTGCGTCAGGATACAATTGTTTGTGTAATTGTATTAAAAATGACAACCATAACTTCTAAATTCCATATGAAAACTAGTCGTAGGGATAATTAAACTTATAAATAAAATAAAATGCAATGTCGTAAGGGTTTTTACGGTCTGTGGTTGTGCTCAGTGCTTCAAGGACGAATGCTTGGTGCGCATTTGTTTCGTAATTTTAGTTTTTGATACAGTTCCGTATTGACTATCACGTGCGCGTGAGCGACAGTTCAATCATTTTGTTTATTACATTCTTGTTGTTCTGTTTTGTTTCTCTTGTTTTGTTTTAATATGACTAACGCGTAGGTACGTTTATTGTGCTCGTGAATACGGCAACATATTAATGTGCCTTGGAGAATCTCATAAGATTTAGATCGGTAAGCTGTTTCATACCTATTTTTTTAAATAACTCAGTATTGAACTCATCTGAATAGGTACATAACTGAATGATGTATTCAGTTATGTACCTATTCTATATATGAATAATAAACCTACACAAAAGCATGACTCTAACCTTGTTAACATTTCATTTTAGTGTTTTTTATTAGCGGGGAATCGAAGCAGGTATTTGTTTTATTTAATCTGTGAATAAAGTGGTTAAGTGGAGACAAGCACAGTGGCCAAATAGTAGGTTAAGTAAGTAGATAAGTTAAGTATTTAGACAAGTGTTGTAAATAATTAGGTATTGCAGTATAGCCCGCAGCTAGCAATCATACGATCGCTAGCTGCGGGCCGCGTGAATTCGGCGTCGATTCCGCGCGACAATAGGGTCAATAACCCTATTGTCAGCTGATTTCATTTAAGTTCCACTGCTGGTTTTAGATCGCTAGCTGCGGGCTGCGAAGGTTCGGCGTCAATTCCGCGCGATAATAGGGTCCATTTAAGTTCCACTGTTGGTTTTATGATTAAGTATTTTTTTGATTTTTTTATAGAATTATCGTTTCATTTAGCTGTACTAACATGATGAAGCGTGAATAAAACTAATAAAATGTTGTGAAAAGATGATTTTTTTTCGGGATCAATTTTCAAATCAAAGGTATCGTTAGTACTATCGCCTGTCTTTGTTTTCGGGAGCGTTTCAAAAACACCCGGTGTATATACTTAGTCGGCTCAAAGTTTTGTCAAAACCTAATTATTAAAAAAATTTGAATACTGGCAAGATGAACTTCATTAATTTTAAAAATATAACGTTTGCGCTTGCCGAAAATAAAAGACATTAACTTTCATTCATTTTCAAATATGGAGTCGAAGAAAGAAGATAAAACAGTAGCGGTTATCGCGTTGCACCGCTGTGGTTACGTGGCAAAAGAGATTTTCAATATTCTACAAAAATTTAAAATAACCCTACGATTTCTTTTTATAGGAGAGGGGGCAAACGAGCATGCGGCTCACTTGATGGTAAGTGACTACCGCCACCCATGAACTACTGCAACACCAGGGGTTTGTTTTTGCACCATTTGTTTAACGCACTATCAAACGATTCACTGAAGATTCAAGCATCGAAGATCGTAATAGGACCGACCGACCTCGTACAGTTAGGACACCCGCGATCATCAAAGATGTGAAGCGCTAATCCATCGGAATTCTGTTCGTAAACAAAAAATCTTAGCTCTTCAGATGGGCCTAAGCAGAACCACAGTCAAAAGAGTGATCAATGAAGACCTAGGACTACGAGCTTATCGTAAGAAAACCGAATATTTTTGAACGAGCGTTTGGATAGTTTGAACGTTTGGACCTGGATAGATCCCGCACTTTGTTAAGGCGGTACGGATGAAAAAAAATAACATCGAAGAAAGTTATAATAGACAAAATGATTAGGTGTATGCCCACAGCAGTGAAGAAGCCAACACGCGTATTCCGAGGGTTTAACGAGCACATTATCTCATATTCAGGCTTAACTGAGGTGTTTTTCTGTGAAAAAGGCATAAAAACCAGAGCCGAGGTGTACCAAAATACCGTCCTAACAAACATGTGGAACCTCTTCCTCAAACAATGTTCAAAAAAACATTGGATATTCCAACAGGACTCTGCACCTGCTCATAGGGCACGAAGCACGCAAAACTGGTTGACCACCCATGAAATTAATTTTATCGGACCTGAAGACTGGTCCTCTGCTAGTCCACATTTAAGCCCACTGGATTATAAGATATGACAACATTTGGAGGAGAAAGTCTGCGCTAAACCTCATCAGAATTTGGAATCTCTCCGAGCATCTTTGGCTAATGCAGCGGCTGAAATAGATATGAGTGTGATGCGTGCTGCGATTGATGATTGGCCGCGTCGATTAAGGGTATGTATTCAAAATAGGGGAGGGGAGGGCATTTTGAATAATGTATATAAAATTCTAAATTAAATTACCTTTCATTTCATATATAATTTCTATATAATTATCAAAAAGTGTATAATTAATTTTAATTTTGTATCATTAATTGTAATTACTGATAAATTCTGAATTTTTCATTAGACTAATCTATGTCGGAAAGACATTTGCAAACCACAATTTACTTTAACACACCCGCTACGCCCGATTTCTGTGGGCAGACTGAAGTGTGGCCGCGTGACACGCGAAGTCCAATGATAACACTGTGCGTAGTTTGAAGTGACGAAATATTCACGAAGGGACGACCACATACATTGCAATAACGCGAATATTCACGCTAGCGCGATGAAAACGATCTTAATTTCCTCAAATATAATTAAAAGCTATCTTTCTTAGCTATTATATCGTGATCCACCTTATCAAAAGCCTTACAAAAATCAGTGTAGACCAAAGTCAACCTGAATTTGATTAATACATTGAAATAATTTTTTTTTATACAAGGCTAGATTACTGCTTGCATAACGATTTTTAATAAAAAAAATCCTTTGTTCTTCATACAAGATAATATGAAATAATTTAAAATTAAAAATTTTGTACAACCGACTTCAATATAAATTATTAAGAATAACTCAAAAACTATTTGTCAGACCTTGATCAAATTTATATGGGACCACATGTGAAGCACTAGCTTTCAAATAAGGAAAGAATCATCGAAATCGCTTCACACAATAAAAAGTATTCAGGTAACATCCATAAACATAACATATAGTCGAATTGAGTACCGGCTCCTTTTTGAAGTCGGTAGAAAATGGATAAATGTAATTTTGTATTAACCGTTCCAATTCTTTTGATAAGGTGGATAACAACGATATGGTACAATAGTTAGTCACATCATTCTGTCCAGCCGAGTTGAATTCGTCGATTACCCTCTCGGTCGAAGTTGGACTTTTTGTCCCAGGTAAACATACTCGTCAACAACTTCAAGCTTACTCCCAACAACTACTGGCATAGGTGTGACATGGACGTTACACATGATCTTTGTTTTGTCCATAATCATCTTAAGACCTATCCGTTGGGTGACATTATTGAGGTCATTGAGCATAGTGCATAGGTCCTCCAGCGATTCTGCCATAAGAATAGCCGGAAAATATATTGGCCAAACCTTGATCAAATTTATATGGGAGCACATGAGAAGCACCAGCTTTCAAATAAAAAAGAATCATCGAAATAGGTTCACATAGAAAAAAAAATGAGGTAACACACAAAAAAAACATACAGTCGAATTGAGTACCGTCGTCTTTTTGAAGTCGGTAGAAAAAGACAGACTGACAGATGGACAGACATACTGAAAAAAATTTTTAAAATTGTATTTTTGTTATATGAACCGTATGTACTTTCATATGTAATTAATAAAAGTGTTATTTTGAAATTACAAACGGACACTTCAATTTTATTAATTTGTATAGATAAAGATACTTAATGGTAATAATAAAAATGGAGACAGCCCATCAGGTCGAGGTGCTTTGGTGATGTCCAATGTTTTGAGTTCTCCAATAATAAGTAGGGATATACAGGGTTATTTCTCAAACACATGCCAAATCAAATAATTAATTTCAAAATATAGATATTGATATACACTTTTTGCTGTTTAAAAATACGCGGAAATAAGGTTTCTACATTTATTTGAAAATATCCGAAAATAAATGTGATTTATGGGCAACAACTATAGCGTACTTCTGCTCTACGCCTTTGGAGTTCTCCCATCTCGTAAGATGCAGTTAAAAACTCGGCAGAGGTCTTTTAGCAAGTTGACTCCCAGCCTTTAAGAGCTCTGTTGTACCTCCATCTTTTCCAAGGGCTTTTCCATTTTTAAGTTGGCCGAGGGCCAGCTCAATCTCTTCAAGCCAGATGTCTGGCAGCTCGTCGGTATAGTGGCGGATCAGCGTGGCTCTGGAATCATCGCATTTAGGGTCAGGTTGTGGCTTATGTGAGGTATATAGTTTGCATTATAGTCTTCCATCTCAGAGAGAAGGCTTTGACGTGAGGACTTTGCCATCATGCGTCTGCAGTCTTGCGATGTGATTTCTCCCAAGCTCCTGAGCAAAGATTTTAGTTCCCTTGTTTCGTTCTATTGCCGCTTGTATCGCTATCGCATTAGACAATATCTGTTGTTAACTCACGTCTTCTTTTCATAAGCTGAAGTGTCTCATCTGAGAACTTTGAATTTCAGCGCATATATAGATCTTGGTCACGCTGATAAGGTCCCCGTCAATATTCATCATAGGTCTCAAGGCATCGAATCGGTTTTTAAATTCTAGCTGGAAGCGTTCGGAGCCAGTTACGGTTTGAAGTAGATTTGGTCGAAGGGTGGACTTTATCAATCGGGACCTTTCAAGCGTAAAATCGATGTTGATAAATTCGATAACTTCAGTACAAAGTATGCTACCCGTGTCGACAAACTGGAGATTTCTATAATGTTATTAGTGAGGATCCTGTGAACGAGGAAACCTACTTTTTCCTTGGGAAAAGCCGTCTCCCTCCCGAAAGTAGAGCAGATGGCCAGATTGTAGGGTAAGATCGTTTCCCCCTCTTCGACTTCACTTAACTTTACAATATGACATCTTATATTTTCCAACTCAGCTTCCAGTTTGTAAATGTGTCCATCTTGCCGCAAAGTCCGTTCATTATACGTCATCAAGTCCACTTTTCCGGTGGTAACCTGTCCCCTCCCGGGGAGTCTTTGCATCCCCTTACCCACCGTTGCCATGACCGCCACCACGGTCAGTAATAATGGGGTGACCTCCCGCCCAGTTCCCACTGGGGGCCGTGTTTTCGTGGTTCTGTTCATGAGCGGATTTGCCCTTAATCGCTACGCTGGGCAAGCGGGTTGGCGATCGCAGTGTCAGACAGATCACACCTGTAATGCTGCTGCCCATCACAGGCCAGGGGATTTTTGGTCTGATGATGACTGGGATGGTTATGCCGCCATCCGTCGGAAGTCTAAAGATCTCATTATGGCATTTCCCTCTATCGGCTCGTTTGACATCCACGGTATGAGAGGAAGTGGCAGTATTCTAGGCCGCTGCCACACAGCAGTATCCGAAGGGTGCAGGGCAGGGAACCGAAATGTGATTCCAATTTTCCCTTCATACTTTAACGGGCTTAAGACCATCATAATAAATAAAATGAAAAAAATAATTACATTTCAAAGACGTGTGGGATAGATGCTATGCTAATAAAATGTATGTCCGAATAATTTTTTTTTACATCCACACAAAAAACAATTCGAAATATAAGTTTAGACTACAGAGCGATAGTAAAGATAGTTGAGCTAGGAAGCCGATGATAGGTTGGTGTGATTTAATACTTTCACTGTCCGGTTTCCAGACACAATAGTAAGACAATAGCAGTGCCCTATATGTAGTGCACGGGACAGCGAAAGGGTTAAATACTGAAAACCAGCTTCGTGGATAATACCACGAAATAATGCTGAGTGTAGCCCTTTTATACCAAACCCACACACATAGTAAAATTTTGATGGTAATGATTTCATTTATGTTTTAATTTTGTTTTGATCTGTAGTTATAAGTTTTTAGTGCATACTATGTTTTGTAACATCTGTGTTGGTGTTTGATGTAATAAATAATTTTTCTTTCTTTCTTTCTTTCAAATATCTCAGGCTGCGCGAGCGTAGCGTCTAGCGCTCTGAACGCCTACCTACGCATGCATGCTCGTCGGTTAAGGGTACTCATAATCTGGCCCATTTTTAATGTATCGCCGATTTGGTCGATAAAACTTCGTCTAGGGCGCCCCTTCCCGACCCTGCCGTTCACTTCTGCAACATAAATTTGCTTTGTCACTCTTTCCTCGTTCATTCTTTCTACATGACCAAACCACCGAAGCAACTTAATATTTGTCACAACGTCATCTTGCAAACCACACTTTTCTTTTACGAGGGCTGCACTAAAAGTATCGGGAATGGAATATTTCCACTGTTCCTGTCATATTAAAATCTTTTTAATTGAAAACTCCTTGGTTTTAAAAATCGAATACCATTTCTTTATTTAAAAAAAGATTCTCGGTCTTGTCACAAGGTTTTGTCAAACTTGTTTAGTCGTTGAGAAAATGGAATTGACTCGAGAAAATTCAAGAGCGATGATTTATTATGACTTTTGAAGTGGTTTAACACAAAAATAGTGTGTGGACCGGATGAAGATCCAAAACCACAATTTATCGCTGGTTGGCTGAATTTCAACGTGGAAGTGTCAAGCTCAGTGATGATCCCCGTCAAGGTCGTCCAAAAACTGCAGTCACCCAAGAAAACGTTGATGCTGTGCGTAAGCTGATTGAGGAAGATCGACATGTGACATACCGCGAAATTCAGGGAAGTTTAGACATTGGCATGAGTCAAACACAAATAGTCTTGCATGGACAATTAGGTGTGAAAAAGTTGTTTTCCCGATGGATACCGCATTCGCTCTGTGAAGAACAAAAAGCGGCTCGCGTTACTTGGTGCGTCAGAACTCTCGAAAGATTCCACGCAGGATCCTCAAATGCTGTATACAACATCGTATTAGGTGACGAATCCTGAATATACGCGTACGAACCCGAAACAGAATTTTTTTTTAACAGTGGTAGAGCCACGCGGTAGCTTTTGCTGTCGCACGGATGGGCCGGCTCGAACCGGGGTGGTACCACGACCTCACAGAATACCAGCGTGAAGTAAAGGTTTACCTCTGCGTTTCGCTTGGTGAGTGCAGGTGGCCGGAGGCCCTTTTTACTGGAAATGAGGCATTCCAACTTAGTCCTCACGGGTGACAACGCATCTGCATTTTGATTCGCAAACGAGGATAGATGTAGATGTCTATGGGCCGCAGCAACCACTTACCATCAGGTGGACTGTGTGCTCGTTTGTCACCCTTAACCTATAAAAAAAAACAAAAAACCAGTCACGAGTTTGGGTGTTCGAAAATGAGTTAAAGCCAACAAAAATGGTTCGTTCACAGAGTGTTGCAAAAAAAAATGGTGGCCAAGTTTGTCTCCAAAACCGGCCATGTTACGACTATTCCTCTTTAGGGACAAAGAACGGTTAATGCAGAATGGTATGCTAGCATTTGTTTGCCACAGGTCCTTTCTGAACTCCGTAAAGAGAACTGCAACCGCCGCTTCATCCTCCATCACGACAATGCGAGTTCTCACACCGCACACAGAACAAAAGAGTTTTTAGAGCAAGAAAACATAGAATTATTAGACCATCCGCCGTACAGCCCCGAGCAAAGCCCTAATGATTTCTATACTTTCCCTAAAATAAAGAATAAATTGCGTGGACAGAGATTTTCATCACCTGAAGAAGCTGTGGACGCCTACAAAACGGCCATTTTGGAGACCCCAACTTCCGAATGGAATGGTTGCTTCAATGATTGGTTCCTTCAATGGTTGGTATGGAAAAATGTGTCAAATTTCGCGGAGAATACTTCGAAAAGCAATAAATACATTTTTAAATAGTAATGTTGTGTCACTTCCTTGATTCCCGAAATTTTCAGTGCCGCCCTCGTATCAGACTATTTCTCACCCTGTCATTCAGATTCAGCCCTAGCATACTCCTGAAGGACCGCATTTCTACAGCATTTATTCTACTCTCATGCTTCTTCTGCCAGAACTTTCACTACCATACATTAAAGTAGGGACACAAAGTATTTGACACATTCTGACTCCTCATAATAGCGTGTAGAGCGCCATTCACTCCATTTCCTGCGTTCACTCGTCGTTCTATATCCTTATCATATCTACCATCCCTGCTAAATAAACATCCCAAATATACAAACTCATCCACTTGCTCAATCAACTCCCCTTCTATTCTTATTTTACATAAAGTTGTACTTTCTTCTCTTTCAAAAACCATCACTTTCTTCTTACTTGCGTTCACTTTCATACCCCTTTCTTTCAATGACCAATTTATTAAAGTAACCATCATTTGCAACTTGGCTGCCGACGATGCAAATATGACTTGATCATCGGCGTACAAAAGGCATTTGACGGTTGACTCACCCATTCTCAACCCACATTCTTCAACTTTCAAAGTTTGCAAACAACTGTCCATAAATAGGTAAAACAGCCACGGGAAAGCCACACATCCCTGTCTGACACCTTTATGAATGCCAAACCAGTCTGAGTAGACCCCGTTGATCCTGACAGAAGCACTAGAGTCCCTATAAAGAGACCTTAATGCCTGTATGAAGCCAGCACTCAACCCAAATGAGTTCATTGTTTGCCATAACACATTCCTGTCTACTCTGTCATAAGCCTTTTCCAAGTCCATGAACGCACAAAAAACTTTCTGGTTTTTGGCCAAAAACTTCTCCGCTATCGTGCGCATGGAAAAGACTTGATCCGTACACCCCATCCCCTTTCTAAATCCAGCTTGCACATCCCAAATTTTTCCATCAGTTTCTTCCATAACTCTTTCAATTAACACCTTAGCATACAGTTTACCCACAATTCATTTACACGAATACAATAAGCAAATCGTGTAATGTTTAATTATAACCGACTTCAAAAAAAGAGGAGGTTATCAATTCGGTGTATTTTTTTAATGTTTTTACCTCAGAATTCTACAATTTCTAAAGCGATTTGGTTTTTTTTATTTCAAAGGATTTATACACACAGATTGGTCCAATATACACGCTGAAATTTTAATGGTTGTTTCTCGAAGTTAAATGATTTTGTCTTGGTAGTACAATAGATTTATTCAAATAAAATTATTAGGAGGCAAAGATGGCAGATTTACAATCGAGAAAAACAAAATTCGAATGCGATCTCAAACCAATAGCAATATTTCGCAAGTAGGTCGGGCGTGCAGCCTAGCTTATACCGTATTACTATATTAAAGTCTGAAAAAGAAATTATTCGCTGGACGTAATGTAGCATTACGTCTATTGCACGCGCTACCGCGCGCTATCTACATAGTGAAGGGCCACTAATAAATGTTCAGAGCATGAACTCTCAAGCGTAGTGATACGATATAAACTAGTCTGGACGCCCGACTAGCTTGTGAGGTATTACTATTGTAAACCTGCCCTTTTTTAATTGTAATACTTTTTATTTTAATAAATTGACTCTACTATCGAGACAATATAATTTGGTTGCGGGACAACAACCACTAAAATTTCAGCATGTATATACGAATTGATCTGGAACTGTCTTAGAAATCAGTGTACATACATATTGATAACCTCTCCTTTTTGGGAGTCGGTTAAAATAGACTATGTTTAGGTCTAAAGTAACATCTGGTTAATGTTTGGGTGTAAAATGACATCTGGTTAGTAAAGGCGTTCTTATTAATAATCTCTTGATGTTGTAAATAACAAAGTTTTTATTCTATACTCTATAACGTCGACTTAGTCAATAAACAAAGCAATTAAAATAAAATAGTTGCGTTAAAATGGCGTCGACGAATCGCGATTAGCTGATCACTCCGTATTAGTTTTAAATAGGCACCCATTGTTAATATTATGCTAATACTTAGAGAAGTAGGTATATACATAAACATTTGAGTTTTACACAGAGCGTTGCTATTAAACGTTTTAAACACAAATAGAAAATAAATATTTTTAAAAGAAAATTGTGATTTTTTCTCCACAACTAGCAGCATTTGTATTATGATAGCTTAGGTAAGTATTTTTTTAGTTTTACGTATTTATAATGAATTAAATATATAAACTTATAGGTGAAATGTAATACCATCACTTCTTTTATATTTATCATCACTGTTGTGACAATATTCTTCTCCGTAAGACGTGACGTTGCGCACTGACGCGTCGCTGAGTCAACTTACGCGATTTCGCGTTAGTTTTACTTGCTTCACTTTCGGTGCGCGTACTAGTATTCTATGCGTAATAATTCTATGGTGATATGGATTTATATTACTTTTAATACGTCTCGTACTTAACAGATTTTCACCTCTTCTTTCAGGCACGTTGCTAATGTCTATATTTTAAATCCGTTCTTGTTGCTTCATAGTCTCAATTTTAGCTTTCTGATTCTGTTGATTTTTATGCATCAATTTTAACGAAGTCTTGATGTCACTGATTTCGTCAAAAACCTCTGACAACAGCATCTCAGTTTTAGATTTTTGCGCGTATAATGTCAATGACCTCAAAAAATGTTCGGTGTAAGTAGACCTCCCAGTACTAGTGATATCCTACTAATGCAAGATCAGCATATACTGGGTTTTTGAACAATAGATAATTATAAAATAATGCATATTATTAGTTAAACACTTACTTGGTCGATAAAAGAAAGAGATTGAAAATAGAAGCACTTCTCATTGCCACTCTTTCATTAATAATGCTGAAGCGTGTCGCGTGTTAGTAAATAGCAAAAATATGAAACAGAAAATGTAAATTATCCGAGTTTCAGAGACGTTCACGTTGTTATAATCTTAATTTTTCTCATGATGCACATTAACCTTACTCACATTGAACAATAATGTCCTTATCATCAGCAAATTACTAATACATTGCGTAACACGGTGTATTCTACTACCATTACCAACTAATATCAAAGGATTCAATTTGTTTTCTCACAAACCTAGCCCTACAGTAGGAGCGGCCTTAACAAAGGCGCGTAACGGGCTAAGTGATACAGACTCTCGCACGCGGACGTAAGGTGTCAAGTCTATATTAGCGGGTATTAAGTCAAAATGACTTAATACCCGCGTCGCATTAATTTTTTTCGACGATTTAATCGGTAGGTAATTTTAACGAAGCTCGCTTCCTCGCGTGCAAAGTGTTATGAACATTAGCAACGTTGTAACTAGGTTTAAACTCACAAGTATGCTATCATGGAGTGATTTTTCTGTTCTTGTACTATTATTTATTGTGTGGTAAAAGGCACGTTTCAGATGATTAGAAATAATTACAAAGATCTTGCAATTCAGGGTTAACAGCATTTCGAAATGTAACGTAGCACGGAGGGGATTCATTACCTTTGAGTAAAACATTCGGTTCTGTATCTTCGGAAACCGGCTTGTTCGGGAGGCTGGTAATCGTCAAATCTGCGTGCTGGACGATTGGTGATAACTCTCTTAAACAACACGCAGAGGCGACTCAGAAGAAAAATCACCCTGAAGTTCGTTAATAGTCGTGTTGTTTACTTTCTTGAAGAAAAATATCACCGCACTTCTTCACCACGCCTCAGGAGTAGTGCCACCATGAAGTTAAAAGAGTTTCTGTACGTCTTTGGTACTGAAATTCCACCTGCTTTCAGATGTTCTGCAGTAATTCTGTTTTCTCATGTATAAGGTGCTGGAGAGCCATTCTAATCTCGTTCGGACTGACGTCCAAGATATCTTTGAAATAGTGTCGGATCTGACCTGCCCTTGGCTCTTTGGTGTGTATAGCTGTTCCAGCAGCTTCCAAACTTTTAATCTCACTCAAAATTACAGGTGTCCCGAAAATGATGTTACCACCATCGGTCTTCAACTTCGACAGCTGGCCCTTTCCGACTGACAGATCTCTAGCAAAGATTTTAGAGTATTGAGTCCGAATCCGAAATCAATCGCCCCTTCAATGCGATCCTTATTGAAGTAGCGAATATCAGGGCAGGCTAATGTAAAATAATAACGTTTAAGTTTTGTGATTATTCAGGATATTTCTGTTACCATTAATAAAGAAAAAAATTAAATATATGACTTACTTCTCTGCTTTGATCTTCTTTGGCTTTATCCACGTTGCTGTGCCCGATTGTGTTGCATGTGATTGTTATGCAAACGTCACCGTGGACGAATCTGTAAACAATGCAATTTTCAAGTGTAAACGAATACCTTGATAAAAGACTATAAGACTCCATTTTCTGTAACATATTTTTGGTAAGAAACAGAAGAGAGGATCCTCTGTAATGAATAAAACAATAACAGAGTTCAGATGGTAAATAAACAAACAGAAAAACGAAGCATTAAAATGAATAAAATAATAAAAATTCTATTTTCGAAGGTACAAAAATATTATTCAAAGGTCAATTGTGCCAAATCCGGCTCGGGGGACCAATTTACAGTTTGCGTGGGAGAGTATCACAAACGTTTAGTCAATGCGTCACTGAGCCGTCATTTCAGAAAAATATTTTTTTATTTATTACAGACCAGTGCTTGATTACTATTCCATGTGATAGTAAGTGGTGATTTAATCGAAGATAGTAAAAAGCTCTGGTATAAATAGAATAGCCGTGTTGAAGCATGATGACGTAATTTTTACGCGGTAGAGCCATGCTGCAACTATTTTATGGTTGTAGGACGGATAGGACAGCTCGATCAAATAACAGCTCAATGCTACCATGTTCCGTTTCGTGAGTGTAGAGAACTGAAGACCCCTTTTACTGGAAACGAGGCGTTCCATTTTAGTCCTCAGGGTATGATAACGCATCTATTTATACGCATCTATTCTAGTATTTTAATTTTTAGCCGAGATCTTTGAGCTACAGTATGCAGTTACCATCAGGTGGACTGTGTGCTCAGACAAAACTTTAACTTTTTATTCAAATAAGTATAAAAATAGTTACTTATATTACGCTACTTGCCTTCGCGCGTTTGGTTTGGGCGCCGTTTTATAATATATTATTAATTAACTTTATTATTATTATACATTCTTTTATTATCAAATTATTCGAAAGAAAATCGTATTATTGTATAGTATAACGGCAAATAACATTACTTTTGCCTGCTATTTTGGCACATCACTACAAAAATAAACAATTGATCTATCTTTGTAACAGTATTTTAGTTCGGCCGTTCAGAGAATGCGTTCCTGACACCTATCAGTTAGTCACGACTAGTGATGGGCACAACATAACACTGAGTTCGTTACCGTTCCTCCAAAATGAACCGCCGCGTTATTTTCAAGATTATTTTCGTTTTAAATTGGCGGAATCATTTAAAATTTATATTTTAGTAATTTAAGTGGAACCCAAAAAAAGGTAATATTAATATAATAAAATTGTTTTATTTATTCTTTGTTACAAAGTTACAATCTGTATTTCTATGCAATAAAGTACATTGAATTGAATGTGTAATATAATAATATTATAATATGTAATATTATCTTCCGTGCCAGTAGAGCCGAACTTTTCTTTATTAATATTTGTTATCGTTCGTTTGCTAACTCCAAGCGCCTGAGAGACGCGTTCTTGTACTTGTTCGACAGGTAACAGGGGTCCGCCATTTTGCTGCTCCCGCTCAAAGTAATCTTGCAGCTTGATGATTTTTGTCCACGTTTAGGCATTATTAAGCACCAAAAGTAAAAAGAACGCAATACAAAACACAATCGAAGTCCGATTTAGCGCCGATGTCAGTTTGAAAACCAGAAACAGTCCATTAAACGAAAGCCGGGTAATCAAATAAAAACAGATCAAAAACACTTGAAGAACGTGGTCTGTGCGCACGAAACGGCAACAGACGACTGTTTTACCGTCACAAAATGGCGGCCCATAACGCCATTTGGGGTTACCATTTTCAACCTAAATATAAAAATGCTACTTTCTTTCGCGCGTTCGGTTTGGTCGTAGTTTTATTTTTATATTTAATAAAAGTTATCTTATAGTCCATTATTTTCAAATTCTTAAAAAGAAAAACAAAACGTATTATTTTATAAAGTATAACTGTATAAGAACAGATTACGATACTGTTATTGCCTGTTATTGTTAGCACAGCACTACAAATATAAAGCGCTGACATAACCTTGTAATAGCGCAGTATAGATTTAGAAAAATATTGTTTACCAAGTTATTTGACACTCAGTTTGGCACAAAATTATAACATTCATTGATTATTGATGTAATAATGTTGTTTTAATGCTCATCAATTGTTAAAACGGTAAACAATCAGCAAAAATATTTTTATCGTAACTGCAACGCCATTACAAAGTTACGTCGTCAGTTCAATCGCGACGTGTCAGGAACGCATTCTCTGAACGGGCGAACTATTGTAACAATATCTATCTTTGTACTACGGTATGGTTTTAAAAACATATTGTTTTCTTATTTATTTAACATTAAATTTATCCCAAAAATATAACATTTATTTTAACTTAACATGATATATTTTTAAAGATAATTAACCGTTAATATTAACGGTTAATTATCTTTAAAAATATATCATTGCAATAGCAAATAAACATTTTTTACATCTTAAATTCAACGCCACTTGAAATAGTCCGTTCGATGACGACCTGTCAGGATCACATTCTTTCGTTGGCCGTTGATGGCCGCGGTTTCGCATCCCGCACGGAACAAGTATTTGTATGGTCTACAACTAATTGTTCCAGGTCTGAATGTTTGTCCTTGTCAAATTCATGTATGGCAACTGCCTCCACGATACAGGAGAAAATTCTGGTAGGGGTAAACATAAAAAAGGTTGTTGCAGAATGTGGGGAGTACCTGCGCACGTGGCGGTTCATGGGCAGCTGGCAGGCGGCGGCCGGGCAGCGCTGCTGCGCGTCGAAGCAGTGCCGCTGCAGGAACGCGCCCAGCGAGATGTCGTGCCGCCCGTACATCTCCATATTCACTATCCTGCACGCGCACCCAAACTCAGTACGCTCATATTGCCGAGTTTTCATTAGAATTAAGTAAAGTACACAAGCTTCAATTAACATCATTTAATCATATCAATTGTAAGTATTAGCGCAATCATACATATATAATATGGTTTGGTGCGTTTTTAAACTATTGCGATAAGAACACCATAGTCCTATTGTTAAAATCTGAGTTATCAGACCATAAATCTGTTGGTCTATCTGTCTCGCTCACACTTATCAGCCTTACGGAGCACCATAGTGATGTGCAATATAGTAGCGAATGTATATTGATAAATTATAAAGTTGAACTAGTAGGTAGGTGGGTTCTCTACACTCACCATACGAAGCATAGCAGTGTTAAGTTGCTATTTTACGCTGGTATTCTGTGAGAGCGTGGTCCTACCCCGGTCGACCCATTCGTGTTACAACTATACTACTAATATAGCTGTAGCATGGCTCTACCACATATAAACGTCATTGACAATTCTATTAATTTTACATTTTATTTGTATATTATATATTATACGAAATGCTTTATTTATAGATAGACAAATTAAAATAAAACATATCAAATTGATACAAATATTTAACGAAAACATTTTATTATTCATGTTAATCATCTAATTCACCCGCAATCAAAAAGTTGAATTGGAAACCGCTTTATTGTTTTGAAGTCTGCTTTAATTGGCTTAAATATCAGAGTTTGTACGTTAATATAATCTTTTAATTAATTTAATTTTCGAATTTCACGTTACTGGATAAATTTTCCATTTTGCACAACTACGATTATCAAGTGAAACAAGGCAACGGAGTGACAGAAGGTTATAACAATAGCGTAGGTACTGGGGGTTTACCGTAGTGATTACCTTTCTTTACACAACTAATCAATGACCAGTGTGCATAATGAGATTTTCTACAAGTAAGTCCTATTATTACTGACGTTCATGATCCGACGACATAAATATCGGCCGTACTATAAATGAAAGCGAATTAATTATATTATTACTTGAATTATATAACATTTTTATAATTTTTAAAAAGGTTTGTACAATGAAGAATAACAAGTATGAAAGCAAACGTATTTTGGAGGTACATCTAAAAGTTTTTAGGGTATAATAAAAAGTAGATACCAAGGATTGACGCAGAAATCGGGCACATTAGGAGATTTATCACTGTAACTGTACAACAGCAGACTGAGACGCTGATGGTTTTCTGGCGCGAGCGGATCCAATTCTTCGCTCACTTCGCTCTGATTCGCAGCGGCTTCGGTTTCGGGTTCATCCACCTTTAGCACCGACGGCTTGTATTGCGGGCACTCGGCTATGGAAATTGTAATTTTGTTTGTTATACAAGTCAGACAAATCCCCGAAATTAAGAGTCACTATTCAATGTCATGAATTTCTGTGATTGTTACATCATTTTACAATTATTAACGTGAGAAAGCTACGCTGCGGTATGGCTGCAAGGACGACTCTACTGCGAATAAAACCACGATTGCATATAATACCAACGTAAAATGCTACATGCATTAGGTTTAGTACAATGAATTACGAGAACTAAAGAACATTTTTACTGGACACGAGGCATGCCATGCTAATCCTCAGGTGTGACAACACATTTTGCATTTTGATTCTTAATCGAGGATAGATGTAGATGTCTATGGGTTTCATTATCCACTTACCATCAGGTGGACTGTGTACTCGTTTGTCGCCTTTACCCCCCTGCCACACACTCGTCGAGTGGCATTGGGAGTAGCGAGGAATGGAGGCAGGAACGTTATGTGGCAACAATCCTCGTCATGCCGCACGTCACCTCCCCGTCATGCCCATCACGCCCTGTTTTGTCGGTTTTTTGGGCGCCAGTCAAAGAACTGGCAATATGAGCGCAAGTAGCCGGCCACATGCCGGCGCAAATGCAGGCCGAATTGAGTGCTCGTTACGGAAGTCGTTTTATTGCGATGTATAGATGTCATCCATCATCTCCATTGGCGAGGAAGACGTGTAGTGTTATGGTACTTACATATCATTTTACACTGTTTTAAATTTATTTTTCGATTCTGTTTTTGATTTTCTTTTTGCATCACCTTTATTTCCATAGGATCCTGTAACGTTTTTAGACCATAACAAATCATTTTCACTTCGTATTTTCACGCTGTCAATGGAGTCTATCTTTTTCGATCTCTTATTTAGTTATCTAGTTGGGAGCGGCTGACTACTCCCTTAATTTTCTTTATCTTTATCTTCACTTGAGAGCGGCTGACTACTCCCTTAATTTTCTTTATCTTTATCTTCACTTGGGAGCGGCTGACTACTCCCTTAATTTTCTTTATCTTTATCTTCACTTGGGAGCGGCTGACTACTCCCTTAATTTTTTTTCTCCACGCAGGAGCGGATGAAAACTCCTTAAATAAGCCTGAATGTCCGTTCGAAAACACACTTTTAGAGTGGTAGTCATTGAATGTGAACTCCACCCTTACCTGAATGCAGATGATGAATGTAAGAGATAGTATATCTGATTTTGCCTGTTGATGTCTGTTTCTGCAAAGCTGTGTTTTTATGGTTTATTTTAGAATGTACATGTCAAAATTTTTGCTGAGTCAAAAATTTTCCAGGGTCGGGGGGAAAATGTAGTGTTATGGTACTTACATATCATTTTACACTGTTTTAAATTTATTTTTCCATTCTGTTTTTGATTTTCTTTTTGCATCACCTTTATTTCCATAGGATCCTGTAACGTTTTTAGACCATAACAAATCATTTTCACTTCGTATTTTCACGCTGTCAATGGAGTCTATCTTTTTCGATCTTTTATTTAGTTCTCCGTAACTCTGCAATTTCGGGTTTCGTGCGCGCTGTTGCGCTACCTTTTTTTCTATATCAATAATATCTCATTTCTTACTTAAAACTTGCCGTTTCTTAATGACGAGCCTAAAACCAAAAATTGACATGTTTTGACATCGTTATTTATCTGGTTGTCATGGCAATTTTTATTCAAATTCGTTACCGGTCTGATGTTTTTATTTCAATATTTCCACATAAATACTCTTTTGCTCTGGGCCATTTACAAAAATTTGCTTTTAATTTAAATAATTTCCCGTTCTCTCGCTCCACTTCAATATTCATCTATCTTTATTTTCTATTTAATTGTAATTCACGTCACCCATCACCATCATCATACTTCATTTGTTTATATAAAATTGTAAATATCTTTTTTAAAATTTTAAATATATTATTTTATTGTTCTATTTTTGTTGTTTCGTTGTTGTTAGGTTAGGTTCTCTTTTTTTTTATTGTCGCTTCACGACAGACGACGTCTAATTCTTTTTATGACATTGATATAATTAGTTATACTAAATATGCATATAGTGCGCATGCTGCCACAGTTTCAATAACTATTATGCAAACGCAAACAACCTAGTGCAGAGTGTCCCGACTAATTGCTCGAGTGAGCTGTGTGGGCAGCGTGAGCAGCGCAAGGAGTAAAGCTGAGTAAAATAAAAAATTGAAAATTGTAAAATTGAGCGTAGCACGCACACAAGGCAATTATTATTCGTATTGTATAAAAGAGAAGAAACGAACGTTTGTGTTGGGAGCTGTGCAGGCGCGCGCCCGTGGCGCGGTAGTGCGCCAGCGCGGCGCGCAGCGCGGGCTCGTCCGCCGCCTGCCGCAGCGCCTCCCGCACGAACGGGTGCGCCTCCTGCGCGCACAACCAATACTACCGTCAAACCGACATACCACCGCTTTGCCCTTGCCCGATACTGATAGGTATCATACATCGTTATCGCGTCGGCTAATGAAAAATTGTTCTAAGGTTCAGACTAAAATTATGCTGTACGCTTATTAATTTATGTGTGTTTTGCGGTGTTGTGATGGCGTAAGTTATAGATAAACCACTTAATAGGCGGACCGCCCGCGCGTTATGGTGGTAGGCGGGAGCGTGAATTGACGCACACGTAGTTAATTAACCCAAGATATATCCCGCGATAATGTTCGGTGGACGCAATATGAAACAATGAAAATTTATCTTTATGTAATTTTTTAGTTTAAGCAACTGTGAGCTGAATTATGAAACGGGTGAGCAATATAATATTTATTTTATTTCTAATATTTAATTTATTTATTGTATATAATTATATTATAATAATATAACATTATTGAGTATTTAATCGTGTTGACAATGTTCGTTTTCAATTTTCTGGACATGGCTATCACATCTTTCCCATTTCTACAGAGAATTCGGCGAATAATTGCTCCAGTGTAATTTTTTTGTTATTCAAATCGCTATCAAGTTCATTTCTTGCGAGTTGTCCCTATATTATATCTATCTATAGCGATATCTCCCCATACCAACTCAATCGTGTTCAGGTCCGGATGGTATGATGGAAGTCGTAAGACTTCGTGACCCGCAGCCTTTAACACTTCGTCAATGTTATAAACATTTTCAGATCTGTGTTGCTTGATCAATGTAAGTCACATTTCCTTAAGGAAATATTGTTCTCCATGCAGTCAGGCTTGCATGTCGGCTTTTATTGACGCCATCATGGGCTTTCTATCTACTTGTACAAAACGATAAGCAGCGCTATTCATGACAATAACGGAATGTGGTGGTAAATTTGGCAATAATTTTTCTTTTGTCCATTTATTAAAATGTTGAAAATTCAGTTCTTGTGATAATCTCCGGATTTACTTTTAATTAAAAATTAAAAGGGCTCCATTGATAAATCCACCGCGACCTCCAGCATAGAAGAATAATAAAACATAGCCCTTTGCGAATGTGACAGCACTCCTTTGCTTCTGTAGGCTACCTAACACGATGAGACATTGAAAGAGGAATTGACGTATGTTTCATCAAGATAAACAATGTTTCTCTGATCTCTTCGATGCTTATTTATTGCATTCAGATATCTCCATCGCTAAGATACTATATTTGGTTGTTCAATAAGTAGCTATCTTTTCGACTGACATTTCTTAAATCTAAAGCCAAGTTTGTGCAACAATATTCTCAAATATTCTCGACTGCAATTAATAATTCCGTCGTCTTTAAATTCAATGTTTTTCTTTTGGATTTGTTTCTTTTTTGTTAGAGATTTAAAAACCGCGGTATTCTGTTCACGTTGCAAATCGTTGCCTTCTTTAATAATTTTACTTACAGTACACAATGAGAGTTCTGTTGCTTTTGCAACAATTTTGCTCACGTTTACGTCTTATAGATACTCCGTAGAACTCCCAATCTTGTTTTCTAGCTTTAAAGAAAGAATAAACCTTGTACGTCATTTGTTTCGCTTGCCTGCTAATTTTTTTACCAAAAATCTGAGGCCGATTCATCTTGGCATTGATCGTAGCACATTACTCTCGTGTGCGTTTTGTTCCAAGCGTCCGTGACATTGTTCACTGATAGATCCGCGAGTGAACTGCCAAACATGAACATTTTTCCCTGCCGCCCGCTCCTGCCTGATTACTCTGTAATACGCGTATGTCATCCCCTCCCACAAACTTCTTACCCCACGGGCGATCAGCCAATTAAGTGGTTTATCTATAATTCACTATATCATGTTCGCTTATTTCGAAACCGCGGATGAAGAAATGAAAAAGGAGATGGGCAAGAGTATTTTCTAGATTACAACACAAATTATTAGGAAACCGCAACTATCAACTCGTTGGTCAAGCGTGACAACTATTGCATTTGTTCCTCATATTGGCAAACCCATTATGGGTGAGGCTTGTGTTCGGCAGTGAACTTTTGATGGCTTTAATAAATGAAAAAATAACTTGTCAAAAGCCTAGTTCATATAACTACAAAAAATATTCTACACACTTAAATTGGTGCTTAGACACAGTATATATACGAATTAATACCCCATGGGGAATGACTTAAACATGTAAACGTTAGTTCGCTTTGGCAGAACAATACGGTTCTCTATACCAAATGTAGTGATTGAACCAGGCGTTTTTCTTTATTGAATTTTATGTTCGTCTTTGTTTTAACTTTCTTTCTTTCTTTGGTAATGTACTCGTAAGATTATAGCTTTGCCAGTATCCAGTTGACGTTTATAGCTCAAGTTTTCCTATTGTAAGCGTCAGCTGAAATACTGCTGTGTAGATTAAGTAAATATAGGACTTTGTACGGTGTGCAAATAAATATATATTATTATTATTATTAAGTATTAATAAATTATCCTTTATAGTACACTTCGTCATAATATGATGATGCGTTTTCATCACAGAAATTGTGAAGTTTTTGGGAAATATTGACGACAGCTGGAGCCAGCAGGCAGTCGATGGCAATATTGTTTCAATGCGCGTAAGCAGATACATTGAGTTTCACATCACCATCGGAGCACTTATTTCACCAATTTCAATAGTTTGTATGCACTGACATTTAATAACAAAAATGCACCACTTTTACATATCAAAAACCACTTTAAACCATAACATAAACAATAATACAGGAGCAACAATCCGTCAGCGATTAAGTTTCCTCCAAAACCCTCTTTTTATTGTAACTTATTCAAAGCGTTATAAATTCAAAGCAAATATAGTATATTGCATTACGAGTGCGGAAAGCCTGTCATTGCAAAGAGTTCCGACAAATGTCTACCCGAGCCGAGGCGCAGCTGAAGGTGGGGGTTGACAGTCGGAAAAAGTTGCAATGATGGTTCTGCACGTGTACTGAACAACTATTTTTAATACAGTTGCGAAAAAATAAAGCAATTTACAAACAACTAAATTCGCAAAGAACATTATTGGAAAATGGCGCTAACCGTAAAAGAGTACCTTCTGTGTACTAAATATCGGGAATTTGTCAATAAAACAAAAAATACAAATTATTCATCTAAATTTATTTTATCGCCTTCAAAGTAGGCCCCATCGCTTGCAATACAACATCTCCAACGCTTCACCCAGTCTTCCATACATTTTTCATAGGCTATTTGCGGTATGGCCTTTAGCTCATTCAGCGAATTTTTTGTTATGGCTTCTATCGACTCAAAACGTTTTCCTCGAAGTGGTAATTTTAACTTGGGAAATAAAAAAAAGTCAGACGGAGCCATATCAGGTGAATACGGTGCTTGGTCGAGAACTTTTGTTGAATTTTTCGCTAAAAACTCTTTCACTATAATGGCTGTGTGTGATGGTGCATTATCATGGTGCAGCATCCATGAGTTGTGTTATAGGATAAGGGTGACAAACGAGCACACAGTCCATCTGATGGTAAGTGGTTGCTGCGGCCCATAGACATCTACATCTATCCTCTATTACAATTCAAAATGTAGATGCGTTGTCACCCGTGAGGACTAAGATGGAATGCCTCATTTCCAGTAAAAAGGGCCTCCGGCCACCTGCACTCACCAAGCGAAACGCAGAGGTAAACCTCTACTTCACGCTGGTATTCTGTGAGGTCGTGGTACCACCCCGGTTCGAGCCGGCCCATCCGTGCGACAGCAAAAGCTGCTGCGTGGCTCTACCACTGTTAAAAACGTTGTTGTGTGTTGCCACAAATCTGGACGTTTTCGGCGGATACTCTCACGCAAACGCTTCATGACGCCTAAATAATATTCTTTATTCACTGTTTCTCCCTTTGGAAGGAATTCGGAGTGAACCACACCACGGTAGTCAAAAAAAACTGTCAGCATCACCTTGATTTTGGAGCGACTTTGCCGCGGTTTTTTGGGTTTCGGCTCGTTTTCGAGACGCCATTCTGAAGACTGTTGGCTTGTTTGCATGTCGTACTCATAAACCCATGTCTCGTCGCCAGTTATTATACGTTTCATAAAGGTCGGATCCGTAGAAGCTCGGGAAAAAATGTCTTCAGCGACATGCTTTCGCTGCGCTCTTTGAACAAAATTGAGCTCTTTTGGAACTAGTCGAGCGGCGACGCGTTTCATGCCTAAAATGTCAATGAGAATGTTGTGGACGGACTTAAAAGATATGTTCACCTCACTAGCCAACTCTCTCAGACTCATACGTCGATTTTCGAGCACTAGCTTCTTGATTTTGTCGATGTTTTCTTTGGTCGTAGCGGTTGAAGGTCTACCAGAACGAGGCAAGTCTACTACTACTTCTCGGCCTTCTTTAAAAGCCTTATACCATTCATAAGCCCTTGTTTTCGATATACACGATTCGCCGTAGGTATTTCGCAACATTTTTAGTGATTCACCACATGAAATATCATTCGAAACACAAAATTTAAGGCACACTCTTTGTTCAACAATATTTTCCATTGTAAAAATCGCCGAGAACTCAAAACTATGACCAACAAAAAGTGTAGTTTAAAACAAATTAAATGACAGATCCCGCTCAAACTTTGCGCGCTAAATCAGTACAGTGCTACCAACATGCAGTAAAAAAATTAGAACGACCTCTTTTACGCGGGTCTTTTTATTGACATATTCCCGATACTTTTTACACAGAGTAGTATAAGCAGAGATTTTTTTGTTTTCTTTACCCATTCTGGGTAGGCAATGGGAACTATGCCCATACAGCCAAGTCTTCAGTAGAATTTTTTTATTGATATGAAATGAAAATGAAATTTAATAAGATGAAATGAAAAGAAACCTAACCTAACTCATTGAATCAAATCATTAAACCTGATATTGAAACAAATTAGTAGCTTCTTTTTAGATATATTTGCATGAATCATAAAAATTTCTATGATTTTTTTTAGTAAAAACTTCGTGGTTCGTTTTTTCTTTTTAATAGACATTATTTTGACAGTTGGGAAAGAGAACGCACGAGTTCGAAAAAGGTAAAGAAGAAGCTCGAGTATGTAATAGCCCACATCCCGAACGCTATTCGAGTATGTACGAGGGCGGCACTGAAAATTTCGGGAATCAAGGAAGTGACACAACATTACTATTTAAAAATGTATTTATTGCTTTTCGAAGTATTCTCCGCGAAATTTGACACATTTTTCCATACCAACCATTGAAGGAACCAATCATTGAAGCAGCCATTCCATTCGGAAGTTGGGGTCTCCAAAATGGCCGTTTTGTAGGCGTCCACAGCTTCTTCAGGTGATGAAAATCTCTGTCCACGCAATTTATTCTTTATTTTAGGGAAAGTATAGAAATCATTAGGGCTTAGGTCGGGGCTGTACGGCGGATGGTCTAATAATTCTATGTTTTCTTGCTCTAAAAACTCTTTTATTCTGTGTGCGGTGTGAGAACTCGCATTGTCGTGATGGGCGATGATGCGGCGGTTGCAGTTCTCTTTACGGAGTTCAGAAACAACCTGTGGCAAACAAATGCTAGCATACCATTCTGCATTAACCGTTCTTTGTCCATCAAGAGGAATAGTCGTAACATGGCCGGTTTTGGAGACAAACGTGGCCACCATTTTTTTTGCAACCCTCCGTGAAAGAACAATTTTTATTGGCTTTAACTCATTTTCGAACACCCAAACTCGTGACTGGTTTTTTGTTTCGGGTTCGTACGCGTATATCCAGGATTCGTCACCTGATACGATGTTGTATACAGCATTTGAGGATCCTGCGTGGAATCTTTCGAGAGTTCTGACGCACCAAGTAACGCGAGCCGCTTTTTGTTCTTCACAGAGCGAATGCGGTATCCATCGGGAAAACAACTTTTTTACACCTAATTGTTCATGCAAGATTATTTGTATTTGACTCATGCCAATGTCTAAAGTTGCCTGAATTTCACGGTATGTCACATCTTCCTCAATCAGCTTACGCACAGCATCCACGTTTTCTTGGGTGACTGCAGTTTTTGGACGACCTTGTCGGGGATCATCACTGAGCTTGACACGTCCACGTTGAAATTCAGCAAACCAGCGATAAATTGTCGTTTTGGATGGGGCTTCATCACCAAATGCAGAAATCATTCGGTCAACACGCTGTTTTTGTGTTAAACCACTTCGAAAGTCATAATAAATCATCGCTCTTGAATTTTCTCGAGTCAATTCCATTTTCTCAACTAAACAAGTTTGACAAAACCTTGTGACAAGACCGAGAATCTTTTTTTTAAATAAAGAAATGGTATTCGATTTTTAAAACCAAGGAGTTTTCAATTAAAAAGATTTTAATATGACAGGAACAGTGGAAATATTCCATTCCCGATACTTTTAGTGCAGCCCTCGAAATATCCCTGCAATACGCCACTTTTGAGCAACTGTATTAAAAAAAATATTCATTCATCTTTCATTCATTAAATGAAAGAGAAAATGCGTGGTGACCTTGAGCACGACGCGTTGCGTGTTCGTTTGCGGTGGGTGGTCAATGGGGGCGGCGGCGGGGGCGGGGTTGCGGCGCGGCGTGCGCGGGGTGCGCGGGGCGCGCGGGGCGTGCGGCGTGCGGGAGGCCGCGCGCAGGCGCTGCGCCGGCGCCGGGATCACGATGTTGGGCGACATCGACAGCACCGCGTCGTCCGTGCACCACCTGCACCGCACGCTTATATTATTTCAAATTATACAACAAGTACTAGAGCACGAACTACCACTTATTGAACAATTTCAAATAACATTGAAATATAATATATATATTATTAAAAAACTATAATAAAATAATCAAAAACTTAAATATCATACAGTCCTATTCCCCGTGGTATCACACCAAGAACGCTGGCTGCGTTTTCTCACTTAATGACTATATTTAGCCTTTGAGCAAGAAAAGAACCAGCCCTCTTATCACCAGCAGCGACGACCAGTCGCGGATACAACTCAAATTTAACTTCACCATACGTGGACCTCACTAACCGATAATCTCTATAACAAATAACACAAATATATAGTCATCTCTCAGAGACTCATATTTACGCCACTTATTTAGTTTAACTGTCTTTGATGCCTCCCTAGCTCTAAACGTTCCCCTGAGATTAGAGACTGCCAGTGTCTACGCAAGTAGCATCCCACACTAGAAGATTAACACTCTCCCAAGGGACCAAAAACATACCGTCTGATCTCTTGCAAATTATATAAACTGGCTTCAAATCGTCATTGATTTTACAGTGCAATTGTGTAACTCTGGTGAGAATCATGTGCCAATATATTCTTCCACCGCTCATTGCACCTTGCTGATTTGTGCACGAAGCACGCTCTCTGGGAACAAACAAGCTCGCCACCAATGAATCATCATCATAAAAGAACAATGCAAATATGCCGAACCAAAATCCCGCAGATAGATAAATTATTATGATATTAACATTGGTGGAGATCCCTTATCTATTCTACCGTCCACGGTAATGACAGTCCCTAAAAACAATTATTGCCTCACCTGTCCATGGTGACTATAGTCACCAAATGACATCTTTCGGTTTAAACGTGTACAGCGCAAAAGATAGCTGTTATTAATACAGTAAAAAATTATAGATGGTGCTATATGAAATTTGTCATCTGTGAAAGTGAATTTTATCTGTATAATAGTAACAAAATATTTAGGAAAAAAATTGAAAATGAAATTTCGCCACTTTTGTTTGCGGACTGTTAAAATGTAAGAAACTTGATCAAAAATGTGATACATTTTCTGTTTTTATACGTTATTTCTAATGTTATTGTACATCAAACTAATTGTGAAGATATTATCTTTCGGAAATATGAATCATTATGACAATTCCAAAACGTTTACATATAATAATTTAGCTCGAAATTTTAATCACTATACGCGATCATCGTTTATTGATTATATGTTGTTTAAAATGTGCTCTAATCATTTTTTTGTGTTAAATGAATGCTAAATATAAAAGAATAACACGTTGATAGCAATTTATAAACGAAATATCTGTTGAGATGTGTCTAGAAATTATTAAAACTTATTTTTATTTATTTATTTACTTATTAATTCAAATTTATATTGGGTAAGCATTATATACTTATGTATATTGAGTATATAATATATTATTGATATTGGTGTCATTTTAAAGGGAATATCATGTACTATTATAATATAAAATAATTGTCTCCAGTAAGTATTACACTTTTCTTGTAAAACTCGAAATAAAAAATAATTACGATTTTTTTTATATTCCCATTTTTAAGCTTTATTTTCAGCCTTTATTTTTAATTTGACTAATTTTCTTTTAACAAAATTAAATTTTGAATTCTTTGAGTCTTTTGAGAATATTTTTATTTGAATGTAGCTATAGTAGTTTTTCAGCAGTAATCGTTTATGTTATGACAGCCTCGCGCGGTGATATTTAATGCGAGGACAGGTCAGGCGAGAATCACTCGCGCGGGGTGGACGGTAAAGTGGTTAGACTATAAAAAAACATAAGGACACATTTTAAACGCATAGTCAACACTTTTAACACATCTTGTATTTGCTAGATTTAAAATACGCCGACTGGCGAGGGAGGATACACTACTAAACATGGCGTTATAGAACATTCTAACTTATATATTAGAATACTATTCGTTAATTTAAAAAGAAGAGTGAAAAAATAATTATAAGTCAAAACAACCACAATCAAGATGCAGCGTAAAGAATAACATTGGACATTGAATTTAATGGAAAATAAACACAAAAGTGAAAACATTTTTATCGACAGATATAAGCCAACAATAACATTGTCTAAGTAACTCGTTTCACCTGTAATAGACACCGAAAATGTAAACAGCAAAAGCAAACCAGTTTATTATTCTGATCAGAACAGAAACTAAATACGTAGCGCACCTAGATAAGAATTACAATGTTACAAACAGCTTACCTTTCGCTATGTGAATCCGCTTTCAGTTTAGTCTCTTCTTTTGGCAAAAATACTTCATCGTCCATTGACATTGTCGAACGCAATGGGTCGCTAAAATCCCTAATTGGCACTCCGCAACTTAAATTCTTGTCACTATCTGCCTTTCGGCCATACGGTCTAGCTTTTTGCATCGTATCGTCAAATTCACTTTCCGTTTGTTCGTTTTCAATTCCAAAAGAATCTTCTTCTCTATCATTAACATTATCATTTGGAAGTGTTCTCGTTTTCGAGTTATTGGATGTAAATAAATCATTATTAGAGTCATCCATTTCATCTATGACCTTTTCTATCTTGTCTAATTTTTCTACAGTACTTTTATGCGTATCTATTGACTTATCTATTTCTTCAGAGTTTATTTTCGTAACGTCACTGAACAAAGTTTCTTTATCACTCGATGCTTTATTTTTCACTTGACTAGTATTTTCTGCATCATTGTCTTCAGCTTTAGTTATATTAGCTTCATTAGGGTCCTTTTCTTTGTTGTCATCATTATTGTCATTTTCCTCATCATTGAATGACATTCCGGGTTCAGGTAAAACAGCTTCAATGTCTGCTAGAAATGCTTTTTCAAATTTCCAGTTATAAAAAGCTAACAACATGAATTTAACAACTTTTTTCACCCTTACTAGCTCTGGTAAGGGAGCGCCGCGTAATAAAATGCAGCAACCAAGATTAGGCTCTGCGCAACCTTCAAGTATCATTAACGTTTTCCCAGAATCTGAAAAAGAAAAAAATATTTTATTAAAAATTGTGTTTCATACTCGAAGGGTAACAACGGGAGCCTATTAGTAAGCCTCCGCTGTCCATCCGTCTCGCTGTCATCGGCCTGTATCTCACGATCCGTAATTCACAGAATATGTATTTATGTTGCCGCTATAACAAAATAATTATAAATTAAAAGAGGGTCCCCGACTAGAAACGTGTTATATTTTGCACACATAGTATTAAATCGTGCACGAATAACGAGTACGGAACCCTTCGTATGCGAGTCCTACTCAGACTCGGCTGCTTTTTAATAATTAATTTTATTATTATGGGACCAAAAATAATAATATTAAGTAAGATTTCTAATTAAACTTTTTATTTCTATTATGTACATAAAGCACAGAGATGGGAAGTTGAGAAGAGTAATAAAAACTATGACATGACAAAAATTTTCCGGGAGCATAGATACAAAAAAACACACCAAGCAGCAAGGATTCCTTTCTTTTTTTTAGGGCAGGCAAAGGTAACATGACTTATGTTGTACACAGTATGCATTATGAAATTTATTACTTAACACTCCCACTTAAATTTTAGAATGATTACAATACTATACTTAAATTAAGCTTCAAACCAGCTTACTTATTGTCTACCAATAAAACTAACCTTTGAACCTACTAAGTATTTAATATTATACCTAAAAACCTCAGTTTATATTCAGTACTTGATCTCTGTTAAGAATAAATTTACAAGAAGGTAAAGCTTTTGTTAAAAAATCTGCAAGTTGATTTGAACTTTTCACATATTGAACATTTATTACATTTTGTTCTACCTTTTCTCTGATGAAATTATATCTTATGTCTATGTGCTTTGTTCTTTTGTGGTAAATAGGATTATGAATGAGTTTAATAGCACTCTGATTATCTATATATAGGGTTATCACCAATTGTGGTTCATCAATATCAATTAATAACTGCCGAAGCCATAAAATTTCTTTGGCAGCCTCACTTGCAGCCATATACTCTGATTCTGTAGTTGATAATGTCACAGTATTTTGCTTCCTGCTAGCCCAAGAAACAGGCCCACCATTCATCATAAAAATATATCCTGTAGTAGATTTTCTAGAATCAATATCTGAGGCAAAATAAGAATCAGAAAAACCTACTAGTTCTTTGTTACAATTATAAGTAATACAAACATCTTTTGTCTTTAACAAGTACCGAATAATTCGTTTAACAGCATTTACATGGTCTTTACTGGGATTATTTAAATATCTACTAACTACATTTAAAGAATAAGAAATGTCAGGCCTAGATACTCCTACTGCTTCCCTATATGGAAAATTAATATTACTCTCACTATCCTTTTTCTTTAAAATTACATTATTGTCAGCAGGGGTACTACAAGGATTGGCATCTGACATGTTGAATCTATTTATAATTTGTTTTATGTACTGTTTTTGACTTAAAGTAATTATTCCATCATTTTTAGTTATTTCCATGCTAACAAACATATTTAAATTAAATTATTTTATCTTAAAACTTTGTTTTAAATCATTTATAATATGCAACAATATACTTTTACTTTTTGACAATAATAAAGCATCATCTACATACAAGATCAAGATAACTTTATAATTATTAAAATGACCCACAAATATACAGTTGTCAGAGGGACACATTTCAAAACCATAAGTAGTTAGGAAAGAAGAGAATTTTCTATTCCAACAGCGTGATGACTGTTTTAGCCCATATATTGATTTTATTAACTTGCAGATTTTCCTTGGCTCAGCATGGACACCCTCAGGCACCTCCATATAGACATCCTCTGATAACTCACCGTACAAAAATGCTGTTTTGACATCAAATTGTTGTAGTTCATAATTCTCTCGAGCTGCAAGAGATAATATTATTCTAATGGAATCGAATCTTGTTGTTGGTGAAAATGTTTCTTTGTAATCGACGTCCTTAGTTTGTGTAAACCCACGTGCACAAAGACGAGCTTTGTATCTTTCTATATCACCATCTGAATTTCTTTTTACACAAAATACCCATTTTGAGGTCACTGTTTTCTCATTATTTCTATTTACTAACTTCCAGGTTTTATTTTCTTTTAATGACTCTAATTCTTCACATATAGCTTCCTTCCATTTATTACTATTTTTACAGTTTATAGCTTCTTCATATGTCGTAGGTACATCAAACTCAATAAAATTTGCTTCTTCATTTCTTTTCCTTCTAGGTCTCAGTGTAATATTTCTTTCATCTTCAGAAATTATTTGTGGAGGCTGGTACGTCACATCATTGGGATCTTCCTGTGTTTCTACACTTTCAAAACTAGATTCAAAAATATTTTGGTTGTCTCCTGGAGAAACTGGTATATCTTGTATGCCTTCTCTTTGCTCTTGTTCATCGGTGATAGAAATTGAAGTTGTGTGTTTCCTCAGTACTGGTATGTTGTTCTCATTGAAGTGTACATTTCTACTTATTGTTATCTTCCCACTTTCAATATCAAACATTCTATAATTTTCATTTTCATATCCTACTAATATTAATCTTACACTCTTTTTATCTAGTTTTCTTCTTCTTTCATCAGGTATATGAACATATCTTTCTGAACCAAATACTCTTACATGTTGAAGGGCTGGCTTCTGTCCATTCCACAGCTCATATGGCGATACATCCTTTGTCTGGGTAGAAGAACTTCGATTTAATAAATAAACAGCACAGTTTACTGCTTCAGCCCAGAGATCCAATGAGATATCACGAGAGTACAACATAGATCTTGCACTCTCCATTATTGTCCGCATTTCTCTCTCCATTCTACCGTTTTGTTCAGGCGTGTAGGGTGCTGTGCGTTCATGAACTATTCCTTCACTACCCAAATAAGATTTAAGTTCATTGTTAACATACTCACGTCCATTGTCTGTATGCAATATACAAGCGCCATGACCAAACTTATTTTTCACTATTGCATTGTATTTCTTAAAGCAATCCAGGACATCACTTTTGTGCTTGATAATAATCACATGTCTATAGCTGGTGGCACCATCTTTAAATAAAACAAAATATCTTGCTCCAGATACAGATGTATGTTTTACAGGTCCACACACATCACTGTAGGTTAAATCACCAGGTTCACATTCTCCTCTACAAGATTTATGAAATGGCAAGCGGCTCCGTTTGCCAAATTGACAAGCCTCACACACAAAGTTCATGTCATCCGTTAACTTTACTGGAATTGCACCCTTCTTGCTCATGTTTTTCACTTCCTTCAAGTTTAAATGTCCCAAACGTTCATGCCAGATTTTCAAACTTGACTGTGCTAAATTACAATCTATTTGCACTGTGGTTTTAATATTTACTTCATATAGATTATTCTGCTTCAATGTTGCAGTCATAACAACAGTATTATCTTTTAATATTAAGGCCTCATTGTACTTCTTAATTATAACATAGTCTTTTCTTGTTGCCATGCCTTCTGAGAACAAATTTCTGCGTAGCTCTGGTACATAACGTACATCTTCTAGAATACTTTTCTCCCACTTTCCATTCACACATCTATTAATTAATATATTTCCACAACCTTGCACCACTAGTTCCTTCTTATTTCCCAATCTCACAGTTGTACCATCACTATTCTTGCCATAATCCATTAACTCACAGAAATAATCACGCCTGTATGACATGTGTGTAGATGCACCACTGTCAAGAATCCATGTATCTATATCAGCTTCAGACTGTAAACATTGCTCGGCACTGAATGCAAGCATCTTTTGCTCTTGAGGTTTCCTCTCAGACTTCTTTGGGGCTCGACAATC
This sequence comes from Parnassius glacialis, assembly GCA_033319125.1. Taxonomy (NCBI): domain Eukaryota; kingdom Metazoa; phylum Arthropoda; class Insecta; order Lepidoptera; family Papilionidae; genus Parnassius; species Parnassius glacialis. The sequence goes on from JAVANC010000018.1 coordinate 39,643,326, forward strand.
TCTTGCAAAATGCCCTCTCTTGTTACAGTTATAACATATAAATCGATGCTGATTATTTTGACCAGACGTTGAACTTTTTTGCATATTGTGATTCTGAAATTTTCTTTGTGGCTTAGAATGTTTCATGGCTACTAAAGCACTCTCAGATTCCTCCTCATTTGTCAAACTCGCCTCCTCATCTAATAATCTTGCTGTTAAGTTCTGAATTGTTTGAGAATGTGAATCTAATGACAGCCATGCCTGACGCAGAGAACGATACTTTGAAGGTAGTGTACTTAATATTTTTGTCATAATTGCTGTATTACTTATTTCCTCGCCAGTCTCTTTTAATTGTTTAGCTAAGTTCTCGACTTTGGAATTATGCTGTGCAATACTATCGGTTGATGACATCTTATATTGATAGAATTTCTCGTGCACCATCATTTTGTTCAGTTCCGATTTTTGTTCGTAAATTGATTCCAACCTTGTCATCACTTCCTTTGCTGTTTCACAATTTTCAATTAATGAGATTTGGTTCAGTTCCATAGACGAAGTTAATAGAAACATGGCCATGCCATCATTTTTGTCCCACTGCGTCGTATCACCCACCGTCGGTTTTTTTTATGGATATTTAAACCTTTCGCTTTTAAGGCACAATTGGCTTGAAATTTCCATTGTCGAAAATCCTTGCCGTTAAACTTCTCAATTCTCATTGAATTTGTGACTTCCATTTTGTTTTCTTCACTATCGAACACGTGCTTGTTTTCACCTTATAAGTTCTGCTCTTTACTCAGTTTATTACGAAGCGTACCTGGGCCCATAACCTATTATTATGGGACCAAAAATAATAATATTAAGTAAGATTTCTAATTAAACTTTTTATTAATTTCTATTATGTATTAACATAAAGCACTGAGATGGGAAGTTGAGAAGAGTAATAAAAACTATGACATGACAAAAATTTTCCGGGAGCATAGATACAAAAAAACACACCAAGCGGCAAGGATTCCTTTTTTTTTTAAAGGCAGGCAAAGGTAACATGACTTATGTTGTACACAGTATGCATTATAAAATTTATTACTTAACAAATTTGAGCAAAATATACATCACTTGTCACCTTTTGGGGCCATTTCGGCACGAGGTGCGCGCGGGTGTGTGCGTGCGTGTGCGTGTGCGTGTGTGTGTACACTCACAGGTGCGCAGGCGGAAGGCGGCGGCAGTGCCGAGGCGCGGCGGCGCGACGCGCGCGTGCAGCTCGGGCACGAGGTGCGCGCGGGTGTGTGCGTGCGTGTGCGTGTGTGTGTACACTCACAGGTGCGCAGGCGGAAGGCGGCGGCGGTGCCGAGGCGCAGCGGCGCGACGCGCGCGTGCAGCTCGGGCACGAGGTGCGCGCGGGTGTGTGCGTGCGTGTGCGTGTGTGTGTACACTCACAGGTGCGCAGGCGGAAGGCGGCGGCGGTGCCGAGGCGCGGCGGCGCGACGCGCGCGTGCAGCTCGAGCACGAGGTGCGCGCGGGTGTGTGCGTGCGTGTGCGTGTGTGTGTACACTCACAGGTGCGCAGGCGGAAGGCGGCGGCGGTGCCGAGGCGCGGCGGCGCGACGCGCGCGTGCAGCTCGGGCACGAGGTGCGCGCGGGTGTGTGCGTGCGTGTGCGTGTGTGTGTACACTCACAGGTGCGCAGGCGGAAGGCAGCGGCGGTGCCGAGGCGCGGCGGCGCGACGCGCGCGTGCAGCTCGGGCACGAGGTGCGCGCGGGTGTGTGCAAGCGTGTGCGTGTGTGTGTACACTCACAGGTGCGCAGGCGGAAGGCAGCGGCGGTGCCGAGGCGCGGCGGCGCGACGCGCGCGTGCAGCTCGGGCACGAGGTGCGCGCGGGTGTGTGCGTGTGTGTGCGTGCGTGTGCGTGTGTGTGCGTGCGTGTGCGTGTGTGTGTACACTCACAGGTGCGCAGGCGGAAGGCGGCGGCGGTGCCGAGGCGCGGCGGCGCGACGCGCGCGTGCAGCTCGAGCACGAGGTGCGCGCGGGTGTGTGCGTGCGTGTGCGTGTGCGTGTGTATGTACACTCACAGGTGCGCAGGCGGAAGGCGGCGGCGGTGCCGAGGCGCGGCGGCGCGACGCGCGCGTGCAGCTCGGGCACGAGGTGCGCGCGGGTGTGTGCGTGCGTGTGCGTGTGTGTGTACACTCACAGGTGCGCAGGCGGAAGGCGGCGGCGGTGCCGAGGCGCGGCGGCGCGACGCGCGCGTGCAGCTCGGGCACGAGGTGCGCGCGGGTGTGTGCGTGCGTGTGCGTGTGTGTGTACACTCACAGGTGCGCAGGCGGAAGGCGGCGGCGGTGCCGAGGCGCGGCGGCGCGACGCGCGCGTGCAGCTCGGGCACGAGGTGCGCGCGGGTGTGTGCGTGTGTGTGCGTGCGTGTGCGTGTGTGTGTACACTCACAGGTGCGCAGGCGGAAGGCGGCAGCGGTGCCGAGGCGCGGCGGCGCGACGCGCGCGTGCAGCTCGGGCACGAGGTGCGCGCGGGTGTGTGCGTGTGTGTGCGTGCGTGTGCGTGTGTGTGTACACTCACAGGTGCGCAGGTGGAAGGCGGCGGCGGTGCCGAGGCGCGGCGGCGCGACGCGCGCGTGCAGCTCGGGCACGAGGTGCGCGCGGGTGTGTGCGTGCGTGTGCGTGCGTGTGCGTGTGTGTGTACACTCACAGGTGCGCAGGCGGAAGGCGGCGGCGGTGCCGAGGCGCGGCGGCGCGACGCGCGCGTGCAGCTCGGGCACGAGGTGCGCGCGGGTGTGTGCGTGTGTGTGCGTGCGTGTGCGTGTGTGTGTACACTCACAGGTGCGCAGGCGGAAGGCGGCAGCGGTGCCGAGGCGCGGCGGCGCGACGCGCGCGTGCAGCTCGGGCACGAGGTGCGCGCGGGTGTGTGCGTGTGTGTGCGTGCGTGTGCGTGTGTGTGTACACTCACAGGTGCGCAGGCGGAAGGCGGCAGCGGTGCCGAGGCGCGGCGGCGCGACGCGCGCGTGCAGCTCGGGCACGAGGTGCGCGCGGGTGTGTGCGTGTGTGTGCGTGCGTGTGCGTGTGTGTGTACACTCACAGGTGCGCAGGCGGAAGGCGGCGGCGGTGCCGAGGCGCGGCGGCGCGACGCGCGCGTGCAGCTCGGGCACGAGGTGCGCGCGGGTGTGTGCGTGTGTGTGCGTGCGTGTGCGTGTGTGTGTACACTCACAGGTGCGCAGGCGGAAGGCGGCAGCGGTGCCGAGGCGCGGCGGCACGACGCGCGCGTGCAGCTCGGGCACGAGGTGCGCGCGGGTGTGTGCGTGCGTGTGCGTGTGTGTGTACACTCACAGGTGCGCAGGCGGAAGGCGGCAGCGGTGCCGAGGCGCGGCGGCGCGACGCGCGCGTGCAGCTCGGGCACGAGGTGCGCGCGGGTGTGTGCGTGTGTGATCGTGCGTGTGCGTGTGTGTGTACACTCACAGGTGCGCAGGCGGAAGGCGGCGGCGGTGCCGAGGCGCGGCGGCGCGACGCGCGCGTGCAGCTCGGGCACGAGGTGCGCGCGGGTGTGTGCGTGCGTGTGCGTGTGTGTGTACACTCACAGGTGCGCAGGCGGAAGGCGGCAGCGGTGCCGAGGCGCGGCGGCGCGACGCGCGCGTGCAGCTCGGGCACGAGGTGCGCGCGGGTGTGTGCGTGTGTGATCGTGCGTGTGCGTGTGTGTGTACACTCACAGGTGCGCAGGCGGAAGGCGGCGGCGGTGCCGAGGCGCGGCGGCGCGACGCGCGCGTGCAGCTCGGGCACGAGGTGCGCGCGGGTGGCGCGCGCGATGCGGCGCAGCGCGGGTGCGCGCACGTGCGCCGCCAGCGCGACGCCGGCGCGGCGCAGCGCGTCCTGCACGCCGCGCGCCGCGCCGCCACCCACCAGCACGACGCGCGCGCGCCATGCCGCGATGCGCGCTGCGCACCGCACCAGGTACTCCTGCTCCTACGCATCGTGTCATACAAAGTATTATACGTGCTAGAGCTACGCTGCAGCTATGTTATACTCGTAGTATGAGTGAGTCAGCCCCACCGGAGTAGGACCACGCTCTTACAGAATACCAGCGTACAAGAGCAGCTTAATGCTGCTCTGTTACATACGATGAGTGTAAAGAATCAGAGATCCAATTTACTGAAAACGAAGTATTACAACTTTAAGAGTTCAGGGGTGACTACAAATCTGCATTTTGATTCTTAATCGAGAATAGATGTAGATGTCTATGAGTCACAGCATCCACTTACCATCAGATGGACTGTATGCTCATTGTCACCCTTAGGCGTTGTACTAATTGGCTGCCGATCATACGAATAAACGATGCGATTTCATCGCACAATAAAATACATCCAACAAGTGTCCTAATAGCTCACGCGATGCGCATCACCCGATGCCACCGCGCCATCACCGCAACGGCGTCATTTCATCAATGGCAATTAACTGAGATGCAGGTTTTACTCTCTTAGGCCTCTTTCTGTCTCTAACTCGGGTCACCAGTACAGCCTCACGCCTCTCACCCCTTACGTTACTGCGCTCACGCGATGGCGCGTGACCAATTAGGACACTCAAAGGAAATTTGTAGCTTTGATTGCACGATCATACAATCAAATCCATCGTACGATCGTCATTAAGCATTTCCTGTGCTCGCGCGATTTTTTTTTATAGGATAAGGTGACAAACGAGCACACAGTCCACCTGATGGTAAGTAATTGCTGCGACCCATAAACATCTATATCTATCCTCAATAAAGAATCAAAATGCAGATGCGTTGTTACCCGTGAGGATTAAGATGGAATGCCTCTTTTCCAGTAAAAAGGGTCCCCGGTTCTCTACACTCACCATACGAAACACAGCAGTGTTAAGCTGCTATTTTACACTGGTATTCTGTGAGAGTGTGGTTATTCCCCGGTCGATCCGACCAACTCGTGCTACATCTATACTACTAATATAATATGATCGTACAATTGTTGCCAATTAGGACAACGCCTTATTCTATTAAAAAAAACCTACTACTCATGCATACAAAGAATGGGATTATAAATGGCGTCGCCTCTATTCACCTCTCACTTGTACACTGTATCACTGTATATTTTCACTACCGTCGGTAACGACAGCAAAAAAAATCTAGCATTATGATAATCATTATTTATGCTTATAATTTTAGATCCAAGTAATAATATATAAAAATTGCTGTTCAATGTACTTTTAAATATGAAAATGTTTTATATAGTTTCAATTATTAAATTACTAAAAATATATATTATTTGCAAGTTGTTTTACCTCGTTAATATAATATTCAGTTTGACAATTTATTTACATAATTCAATTTATTTTAACATACTAAACAGATTTTTCCTTTTTAACTATCATAACGTTTTATTTGATAAAATATTATCATTATTTATAAAATAACGATATAAGGTTTTTAGTGCTGTTTTCACTTTAGGCACCGTGTATGCTGACAATATAGCCTCGGTAAGTCGCCGTTTTTAATCCCATTATTTATCCGTACTTTTGGTACGTTTTCATCAACCCTACAGTACTGCAGAATAAATATGAAATGTGTAGTGTAAAACCCGGTTTTAATTAAAAATTAATTTAAATCTTACTTTGAAGGAGTACCTTGGCTATCTCTGGTTTGTCAAAGTAGTCTTTAATTTTTCGATCCTTTCCTGGATTATACTTGCCAATGCGAAAAACCTTATTTGGTTTCGGAATATCTTTTTCTTTGAGGTTTCGAACTTCGGTGCTGGTGGAATTTTGTTCTGGTATGCAAACTATAATTATATTATTTTCTCGCTTTTTAGGCTCTTGGACTTCGCGAATAATTTGTTCATTTACAAACAGCTGATTAGTTTGTGGCTGGTGAGCTTAAACATTATTGTTTAAAGCCGTTTTCAAGTACCTTTATTTTGTCCTCACCGTTTGATACTTTTGACTGAAACTGCGATAGTTGAGTTTTTATATGACTGTTTTCTAAAGAAATTTTTGACGTAGCGGTATGACTTGGATTTGTATACTAATTGCTGCTACATTAGACCTAATCAAGTTGATAGTATGATAGAAGTTATACTGAGTGACAGGATAAGAAATAGTGACATAAGGAAACGTTGTGGTCTGAAAAAAGATGTAGTGACAAAAATTGAGAAAGGTACGAGGATGGATTGAAAAGTACTCGGCCTAACACAGATCCATTCAATTCTAAAAATCAAATCTACCCACATTATTTAGTTCAGTTCAGACTAGTTCATTGTGTGAAGTTCGAAACGTGTGCGATAATTAATTGTGATTTTATAAATTTATTAACAAAGTAATCGGACATAATTTCCGCGAATGGAGCAAATCGAGCAGCGTGCCGTCATTAAGTACCTCCATAAGAAGGGGCTATCATCAAAAGCCATCCATCATGACATGATCAGTACATTAGGCGATTGTGCTCTGTCATATTCATCCGTCAAAAAATGGATATCAGAATTTAAGCGTGGTAGAGAGAGTGTGAAAGATGAACCCCGCTCTGGAAGGCCTTCGACGTCAACTACTGACGAAAATATTAAAAAAGTACTTGATTTAATAATGGGAGACCGCAGATTAAAAATTAGAAAGATAGCCGAGATTATAGGCATCTCTTATGAACGAACTCAAAACATCATTGTCAACGAGTTGGGTTTCCACAAGGTGTCTGCGAGGTGGGTTCCGCGACTGCTTTCAGTTGAACAAAAAAGGACGCGATTGACTATTTCACGCGACTGTTTGGAGTTATTTGAAGCCGATGCAGATGATTTTTTGAATCGTTTTGTTACTATAGACGAAACATGGGTTCATTACTGTACACCGGAAACAAAACAACAATCAAAACAGTGGAGAAGACCTGGTTCACCACCCCCTAAAAAGGCTAAGTCGATTTTGTCGGCAAATAAGGTGATGGCTTCAGTATTCTGGGACTCGAAAGGTGTGATTATGATTGATTATCTTGAAAGGGGTCAGACTATAAACTCTGATTACTACTGCACCTTACTACGTCGTTTACGAAAGGAAATAAAAGAAAAACGTCGAGGAATGCTCAGAAGAAAAGTCCTGTTTCATCAAGATAACGCCCGTGTTCACACGTCAGTACAGTCAATGGCTGAAATTCACAACTGTGGCTTTGAACTGTTACCGCATCCGCCGTATTCACCTGATCTGGCACCATCAGACTTCTTTCTGTTCCCTAACCTAAAAAAGCACTTGGGAGGTCAAAGATTTTCGTCAAACGACGAGGTCAAAGCAGCTGTAGACGCATATTTTGACTCTAAGGAAGAATCATTTTTTTTCAACGGTCTAAATGCTTGGAAGGGGAGGTGGCAAAAGTGTATTGAACTTGATGGTGATTATGTAGAAAAATAAAAATATAACTGATTTAGTATGTGTTTATTTTCTTGGTTAGGCCGAGTACTTTTCAATCCACCCTCGTACGCTGGTTTGGCCGTGTCAAGATAATGAATGAAGAACGATTGACGTAAAAAGTGTATAAGGCGAGTGTGAATGATAGTGTTGAAAGGGGTAGACCTAGGCGGACGTTTCTAGACCAAACCGGGCACCTAGACAATAAGGGCACCGCGCCTTAGTCAGCGCGTAAGCCCGACCGCCGTTCATCCCGCCTGCACCTTACACAGGAACAAGACGCGCACGCTACTCACCTCAGTTAACTTATCTTGTATGCGAAGTTAATTTCACTCTTGTAAAATTATTGCCAGTAAAAGTTATTTTTACATCGAATAATATTACTGTTTAGGCCAAATAATTAACATTATAAAAACTTACATTCCAAGACGCTCGCCTCTGCGTGTCCGCCGATGGAATTTAGAGGTCACCGCCGGGGACGGTTGCGCGCGCGCGTCGCATCGGGCGACCGCGCCCTGGGCAGTATAACAGTTACGTGCGAAGCGGTCGGCCGCGTGACAAACGCCTCTTACTGATTGTCTTTTCGTGCTTTACGTGACAAGAGGCCCTTTTGAGTTTTGGAACGCTAAGAATGTGTGACCCGAGAGGAGGTCAAAATGTCAGAGGTCAAAATGTCACGCATAGAAGGCAGCAGATGGAGGACTTCATATTTTCACAGGCGTTAACATTGGAGAACCAGCCTGGCCAGCCTTACACCTACTCTGGGCCTGGAGGGGAGTCTAATGTAGACCTCACATTAACCACGGGTGATATTTATGTTGCTGAGTGGCGAGTGCACGAGGGGATCTGCGCCAGTGACCACAACCTTATCACATTCACAGTCACAACCAGCAAGCCTAGCACTCGCGATGCACCTGTTAGGGATCCCCCCCCCCCGTTTTCGTGACCGGGGGGTGGACTGGTGCAGGTTCCGGACGATTGTCAAGTTACGAATGGGATGGTTGCATGTGGAAAAACCCGCGGCCCTCCTGCCGGAGGAGTTTTCAGGGGTCGTCATCCGCTCTGCGGAGGAAGGCCTAGGGGAGCGTCGCCCTAGGGGGTCAAGGGGTATGAATGGTGGACATCTGAATTAGAGAAAACTCGGAAGTTGCAGTGCAAACTTAGGCGTGCGTGGCAGAGTAAAAGGCGTTTGGGAGATAGGTCTGAGGAGATAGCAAGAATGGCTTTTCATGATATACGTGCGAGATACAGGAAGATGATGGTGGAGGCGCAGCAGTCGCAGCACATAAGGGTCGCCAACACTGGAAATGAGGACCCGTGGGGCCTGTCATACAGGTTAGCCAGTGGGAGGGTGCGTCCGCCTGCTAATGTGATTAACGGAATCGCCTTTGCGGGTGGGCACCCGGACCGACTGGAAACGGCGATGAAAGATCTAATGTCTGCGCTCTGTCCGGATGACAGCCCTGATTGCGACACGGCTTATCACCGGCAAGTCCGTTTGCTGGCGACATTTGTGCCGTCTGGTGTAGCTGCGCCTCCACTCACCGTTGGGGACCTGGGAGGTATAGTCAAGGCCTTGCCTAACACAGCTCCGGGACTCGATGGGGTAAGTGCGAGAATCGTGAGGAATATATGGATGGCAGCGCCAAGGGAACTTCACTTGGTTTATGCTAAGTGTGTAGTAGAGGGAGTTTTCCCCAAGGTATGGAAGGACGGAAGACTGATTGTCATTCCCAAGGGTAATGACAAGCCGCTCACCGACGCCAAGGCATACCGTCCAATTACGCTCCTCCCTGTTTTGGGAAAATTGCTGGAACGCGTAATGCTGAGATGTGCTCCTGCGATTAGTCGTGGGATATCCGAATACCAGCATAGATTTTCTCCGGGGCGATCTACGGTAACAGCGCTGCGTGTCTTGCTCAGCACGGCAAAGTATTCTCGGGCATGCTACGTGCAGGCAATCTTTCTTGATATCTCCGGCGCCTTCGACAACGCCTGGTGGCCGATGATGTTGGTCAAGGCGAAACGAGGTGGTTGTCCACCCAACATTTACAAAATGCTGGTGGACTACTTCACCTCCAGACGTGTCGGTCTTTTCATCGGTGACCGGGTAGAGTGGAAGACGTCGACCATGGGATGTCCTCAAGGCTCCGTGCTGGGCCCTACACTGTGGAACGTATTGATGGACGACCTACTCCGACTCCCTCTGCCTGAGGGAGTAGCAATGACTGCCTATGCTGACGATGTCACGATTCTCATTGAATCACAAACCAGAGCGGGCATCGAATCCAGGGCCAGAGTCAGAGTCCTGGACCTTGTACGGGAGTGGGGGCTAAGGAATCGACTGGAGTTCTCCTCATCAAAGTCGACCACAATGACTGTTAGAGGGAAACTTCAGCGCCTCCCCGTTATTAAACTTTGAGGAGAATCCATCAAGAATGTGACCAATGCTAGGGTATTAGGCGTGGTTTTGGATTCGGAACTATCGTTTGTGCAACATGCGTCCGATATTTCTGAAAGAGCGACCAAGGGATTCGGTAAAATGACTCGTGTATCGACATCATCATGGGGTGTCCGATACCCGAGCCTAAAAATAATCTATAGCGGAGTGTATGTATCCACGCTTACGTACGCGGCAGAATGCTGGTACGAGCGTGCGAACATGTACGCAGTTCGCAGTGCACTACTCAGATCGCAGCGAACCGCCCTTATATTATTAACCAAGGCGTACCGATCCACTAGCAAGGCGGCCTTGCCGGTGCTAGCTGGTATTCTTCCTGCTGACCTGGAGATCATCCGTGCTGGTAGGATGGGTATGGCACGAATGAACGTGCCCAAAGAGGAGTTGAGCAGGCGGAAACGCGAAATTTGGACTGAGGTGATCGGTGTATGGCAGGATCGATGGATGAATGACTCAAAAGGACGCGAGCTCAATCGATTTTTCCCGGAGGTGGCGTTGAGACTCAGTTATTCCTGGGTCTCACCGGACTATCAAACCTCTCAGATTCTCACCGGACATGGATGCTTTCGGAAGAGACTGAGTGAAATGCGATTGTGTGATACAAGTATGTGTGAGTGTGGTGCGATAGAGGAGGACGTTCACCATGTTCTATGGGAATGTCCTCTGTATGACGACCTAAGAGCGAAAATGATAGATGGACTAGTTCGTTCGGTTCAGGGGCCGGTCTATTACCCGGATCTCGTCAGCGGCGAGGTGAACTACGGGCTGTTGCGCGAGTTTGCGCACAGATGGCATGACCGCAGGAGAAGTCATGATAGAGTGTTGGCAGAAAGGACTGACGACGTAGGCGTCACTGTCCCGTCAGCCCCAGAAGGGGGAGAATGACGTAAATACAGGGACAAGGAACAGATTAAATATTTGTAGGGAGTCAAGAAAGTGCGCGCGGGAAAGAGCCACGTGCAAGTACCGCGCGCATCTCCCGAGATTCGGCCTGTATGACCTGAGGGTCGGTGGGGCCATGGGAGGTGGTGGGTTGACCCGAGAGGAGATCGCTTCGCGTTGGATATAGATTAATTGTGCGCGTACACCGGGGCGAGTAGAAGTCTAGAAAAATAAGTATCTTGACCACCGCGGCTTTGTCGACTAGTTTGTATTGTCTGCGACCGCTGGATCGGTTGCGCGCGGCCAGTGTTGTTTTGATGGTCTATAAATTGAGTAATTGTGCACGTCTAATTTACTATCGAAGATTTGGGTCTCTTTAAGACAGTCTCGAATGGAGTTGTCTGTTTTGAGCGTTTGAAGTGATAACGAGGCTATTTTGTTGAGTTGAATGATTAACTTATCTTTGTTTGCAAGTAATTTACGTGAATTTGTATAGTGATTGCATTTTGAAGCGCATTTGCAATATTTAATTTGCTTGTGTGGCCTGTTAATATCGTCCAAAAGAATTTTAGCTTGTCGTGCGGAACGCTAACTTTGTCATTCGAGAGTACACCGCGTGTGCTCGATTATAATTTGTTGCTAAGTGAAAATGGACATTGAACTTTGACCGACCGTTCATTACTTGTGCCGTGTGTCACTTGTTTGATTATGATTAACGGGGTTTTAGTTGAGTTTGAAGTTAATTAAATGTACAGTTAAGTTGATAAACTGAAATAGTGAAATGAAGGCAGAAGTTTTCAATTGGTGAACTACCACTGGAGGGAGCGCACATTGGGAGAACAGCAGCGCCTGTGGATCTTCTGTCGGATTACATCGGGCCGTCAGGTTACATGTATATACACTTTCGCACACCACTTTACATACACCTCACTTATCACCTGACTGGTACCCTGTGGTCAACCCTACCTCCGGAGGTCGGTAAGTTTTTGTTGACTTAGCAGCCCTTATATCTATATGTATAATACGTCTCCATAGGCCATTTGGGCTCCGTCCTCTGTTGCCCGTCGAGGTGGCTATTATGGGCCCTAGCCCAATCGACCTTTTGTCGAGGCAACTTAGGGCGTGAACAATTACTTCATTCGGAGTCACATAATTCTTTACCCTATCCTATATTAGTATTCTGTTTTTTAAAATATAAACGTACGAGAACTTGAATACTACGATTGGGTTTGGTGGCAAGGTATTAACATATACAATTCTAGATGAACCACCATACTGGTGACCCATAGAATAATGAAAGTGGACGAAGCGAAACAAGTATGTAAGGATCGTAGCAAGTTGAAACAAGTGGCCTCTGCCTACCCCTACGGGAAAGAGGCGTGATTGTATGTATGTATGTATATAAAAATCTACGTCAACGTAAGAAATAGCTAAAGTTGCTCTCTCTCTGTCTCTCTTTTAAATGACAATAAAAAGAAACAAGTAAGAGATAATTTATATTCAAGTTAAGTAAGCGATAATAACCTTTAATCTATGAATAAATCATAAACTACAAATAGTAAAAGAAGAAATTACATGAAGTTTGAGAAATACTATTATTGTCATGAAACATTTATTATTATAAAATTAAAAAATAAATTCTAATCATTGCATTACTTTACTATATTTTTAAATATCTTAAATGTTTTTAAATGAACATAATATCTTACCTGCATCAGTAGAGGTTCTAGAGATGTCAACTTGCCTTCCACTCGCTGGTACGCGATGGAGCAATCTAACAATAGCACCGTTGGATTGGCTATCTCCTGAGGCATTCCTCTAAAATAAAGCATTTTTAAGTTGTAATGCCCTGGAGTCCTCCATTACTGGAATAAGTCCAGTCATCTATCATTCTTCGTCAGTCCATAAAGTCAAAGTCCACGTGAACAAAGGCTTCGCCCATAGATTGCCTCATATGATATTTGTGACAGTTGCCACGCGTGGCAGGCGGGTTGGCCACCGCAGTATTTTATTATTTTGAGTTGTTATCAGAAGATGCTGATATCCATCTCCTATATCATTATTCTTTGTCGCTTCCTACGACACCTGTGGGATGATATGAAGTAGTGAGTCCTCCTACGTCGTTACTACACGGCGAAATATTTTACAGAATTTACAACCTGTTGCACTTGCAACTGAGCGCAAGTTCCAAAGCTGTTAGAGATTCAAAACAGTTGTCGCCTAAACTCCTGGGAAGCTTGCCATTTTAGCAAACTTTTGAAAATAAGGAAGAGAATGATAAAGCCCTACAGTGAACTGCACCAAAGAAGAATTTTTAATAACTTTCTAAGTTTAATAACTTTTAAAAATTATTAATTATTTTTAATTAGTACCTGTGCGCCACGTTCTTGGTGAGCACGACGCCATGTATCACGCAACTATCCTGTACGCTACCACCGGACACTTTCTTCACCTGCACGTAATTCCGCACGTCTATGTCGTTACCGTACATATCTATAAATAAGGAAGTTGCTTCACTTAGAAGTCAGTACATACACTAATAGTACAGTTTAAGTACCTTACAGTTGGGAAACGAATGTATTTGTGCAGAGCAACGGGCGGGCCGACCTTGTGCTAAAGCGCTTCACTGAGTCTGATAGACAATACATGCGGTTGGCGCAAGCGTATTTAATAGTACTTATGTCACTAATTTTAAGTGTCGTTTTCGAAAAATATAATATCTAGAATGGTGAATTACTGTTAGACGAGTAGTTATATGAGTTACTAAATAAATATGAATTCAAATGACGGCCATACTTGTTTTTCTCATATTTTTTTTTGATAAAATTGTTTATCCGAATGCGAATACACTACATAATTAAATTTAACAACAGAAAACCGAAAACATCTAAAAAAGAAAGTATTACGAAAATATCTTGCAGTACAACACTTGTAAATGTGTTTTTTCTTGAAGTAATTAAAAATGATCTTGTTCAATAAAGGTTTTGAACTTATAAGTATGAACATAACGTTAATAAATAATAATGAGTGTAGTGTTTGCATATATACAGGGTATTTTTGGAACGCTCCCGAAAACTAAGACAGGCGATAGCACCAAGTATACCTTTGATCATGGGTCACAAATAAATCCGATCCTGATGAAAAAAAAACATCTTTTTACAACGTTTTATAAATTTTATTCACGCGCCATCATGTTAATACAGCTAAATGAAACGATAATTTCATAAAAAAAATCATGAAAATACTGAACCATAAAACCAGCAGTGGAATAACTCAATTCATATCAGCTGATTAAAGGTCAATGTACGCGCGAACGCAAATTCGCGCGGTCCGCAACTAGCGGGCCATACCACAATACCTAATAATTTACAACACTTGTCTAAATACCTAACTTATCTACTTAACCTACTATTTTGCCACTGTACTTGTCTCCACGTAGCCATTTTAATCCGAATTTACAGGTTAAATAACCCAAATAACTGGTTCGATTTCCCGCTAATGAAAAAAACATTTAAATGAAATGTAACCAAGGTTAGAGTCATGCGTTTTTATTCATCGTGTAGGTATGTTTATTATTCTCATGTATTCAGTTATGTATGTATTCAGATTTATTCAGTACTAAGTTATTTAAAAAAAAATGTTATGAAACAGCTTACCGCTCTAAATCCTCCGTGGTCTTATGAGATGCGGCTCAAATTGTGCTTCATTCATTTCAAGGCAGACTCATGGAGGACATCATCGTGTGGTCTTCGACACAGTCCGTACGTAGTTTGTCGAAAACATCCACGATCCTTTTGTAGTTTCGTCAGCACTATCACACTCACGATTAAAAACCCTTTCTTTCACATACCCCACAGAAAGAAGGAAGTCTAACGGGGTCAGATCTGGTGAGCGAGGTGGCCTAGCATTCGGTTACGCTTCAACACTTTGTGCACTGCACAGTATGACACACTTGTTCCATCCCGACGTCTTAACAATTTATTTAGCGATACTTCGTGTACCTAGGTTCGGATACATAACATGTTGTCGTATTCACAATCACTATAAACGTACGCGTTAAGCATTATTAAAACAACAAACGTAACAATAATAATACCAACACGTTATAACAATTTAATAAACAAAACGCTCGAGCACGCGTGTACAAAATCAACACGGAACTGTTTCAAAAACTTCAATTAATTAACACGACAAAACGGAAACCTACTGCGTCACAGCGTGGGGCTATACGAGCCGGCCGGGTTACATTCTCATGCGTCATAATAAAGAAGGACGCAACTAGAAAAACGTAAAATGGAAATAAAAAATAAATTGATGAATTTTTCTTTCAGACCCTGTGTCTATAGTATATTAAAAGGTTTCTATATGAAAATTGAAATATATACGTAGAGACATGAAGATTTTAAGGACGAACTTATTTTTTTGATAATTTGTTTATTTATTTAAATAAAAAGAATTTTCCTTTTCATCTTAGCTTAAAAAATACATCTAGCAACACAAAAACATCGAAGGAAAGACGCATATAACTATTTGCGTCTTTCCAACCTAATAAATAAAAAAAACTGCCATTCATTTAACATTTTTACATATTTTGGAAAGGTCATTTGAATTTGAAAGGACGCTAATAGTAATTTATTACTTTTTTCTTAGTAAATATTAGAGAACCATTGGTAGTGAGACACAAAAAATAACAACCCTCAACTCTTGAGTAATGATTTTAAAGGGGATATCATACGAGACTTACTACGATAATAATTAAAAATTAAAAATTTTGTACAACCGACTTTAATATAAATAATTAAGGATAACTCAAAAACTATTGGTCTGACCTCGATCAAATTTATATGGGACCACATGTGAAACACCAGCTCTTAATAATAAGATATAGAATAATAAGACAAGAATAATTGAAATTTAAGTAATCGATGCAAATATTGTTAAAGATGACGTAGCAACTGGTTAAATAAGTCTTTTCTTTTATGTTGAATTTGTATAAGTCTTTTCTACTAAAAAAATGTCATCTGTGATCAACAGTTACGTCTAAAATTCTTACGATAATTTCTAAAATATTGATATTTGTGAATATTAAAAAAAATAGTAGATGCGCCTTCTTATCATGAGACGAATGGTATATTTAACTCATTTATTCAAAAATTGTCAGATGCGCCCTTTTTTCTTATGACCGTAACATTGACCGAGCTAGATATAGGTCGGTAGCGAAGGGAGTGTGGGTACAGTCGCGTTCTAAAGTACTACATGGTATTGGGCTATTGTTTTATAATATTATAGTATTTAATTGTTTTATTGTAGAATCATACTAGGCGTTTTACTAGCTACTTAGAACTTTGGAAGAGGTTGGAATTAAAAATGGATAATGTTTACTTGAGCATTATTTGTTATTTCTATCGTAAAATATTTTTAAGTTTGTAAGAAGAAAACTTAAGCTAAGTGTGACACGCCGTCCATTATGTCGTCTTGGGTTACATGGAAGCCAGATGTTGATGGTGTGTTGGTGTTACTGGATGCTACTTCATCATCACTTTCATCTTCGCTTGAGCTTCCGTCCTCAGGTCGATCACATGGTAATTTTTTCGGTATTCTTCCTCAACACTTTTAAATTTACTGCACAATTTTCCCCATTCACCTTCTCCTATCATATTTACCTTTTCGTCCACTAGTTTAGTCATAAAACAATAGATATAAATAATTTTTCTTTCCTTCCTTTTTAAAACATCGCGCGAGTCGCAAAGTAAGCTGTGTATGCGACTGTATTTTTGGAACGAACAAAGCGCGGGAACCAATAGCATGCAGGCACAGTTATACTGGCGGATTGTTCCCCCGTCGCGCCCCCTTCGTACCAATATGTGATAAATCGCTCAGTGGCCAAGTTCAAGGCCAGCGTTCTTTTTTCACCGTTCGCGCGTACATTAACCTCCATTAGTCAGGTGATATCAATTCAGTTTTCACTGCTGGTTTTATGTTTCAGTATTTTCATGATTTTTTTTATGAAATTATCGTTTCATTTAGCTGTACTAACATGATGGCGCGTGAATAAAACTAATAAAACGTTGTAAAAATATGATTTTTTTTTCATCAGGATCAAATTTATTTGTGACCCATGATCAAAGGTATACTTGGTGCTGTCGCCTGTCTTAGTTTTCGGGAGCGTTCCAAAAATACCCTGTATTTTTGGGAGTAAATATTGTTATTTGTTTATTTACCAATAATTTACCATGCACAAATACACAAACATACATTTATATATAAGTCACTGTCTCGAGCGCACCGCGTCAGTTACACGAGAGCCTCGGGCGAGAGTGGACGTGTTAGTTAAGTGCGTGCCGAGCCTGTGTTATACTACAGTGATTAGAGAAGATAGCAGACAATACAAGTGGCGACGAGGAAAAAGCGCTTTCAGGGCATATATGTCTTACAAAAAATCGTGGACACTTCACGACTTCTGTAAATTGCATAATAGGTAACTAGTAATACTGTAAATGCGCATTATAGGTATTGAATTCACCCAAAGCCTAAATGGCACAGCAATGGAAGTAGTCGGTATAACATATAAACCGAAAGAGAAGGGCGAGTGTTATGGAACATATTACTATCATGAAATTGAGTTTGGGTACCTAGATACCAACCATTAAATTGGTGTTGGGTACTAAGATACCATCATTAAATTGAGTTTGGGTACTAAGATACCATCATTAAATTGAGTTGGGTACTAAGATACCATCATTAAATTGAGTTGGGTACTAAGATACCATCATTAAATTGAGTTGGGTACTAAGATACCATCATTAAATTGAGTTGGGTACTAAGATACCATCATTAAATTGAGTTGGGTACTAAGATACCATCATTAAATTGAGTTGGGTACTAAGATACCATCATTAAATTGAGTTGAGTGTTAAGATACCATCATTAAATTGAGTTGGGTATTAAGATACCACCATTAAATTGAGTTGGGTATTAAGATACCACCATTAAATTGGAAGTTGGGTATTAAGATACCACCATTAAATTGGAAGTTGAGTATTAAGATACCACCATTAAATTGGAAGTTGGGTATTATGATACCACCATTAAATTGGAAGTTGGGTATTAAGATACCACCATTAAATTGGAAGTTGGGTATTAAGATACCACCATTAAATTGGAAGTTGGGTACTAAGTTACCACCATTAAATTGGAAGTTGGGTACTAAGTTACCACCATTAAATTGGACTTTGGGTACTAAGTTACCACCATTAAATTGGACTTTGGGTAATAATAATAATACCGTTATCATTTTTAATGTGAATACACATCTATGGCTATAAGGTGTGAAAAATGGAAAAGGTCTCTACTAATCTATCTGGACACAGCTGAAGTTACATCAGCACTCAAGTAACGAGCTACGCTATTGTATTTTGGTGGCTCTGGGATACAAGAAATATTCTACAATTTACCGGTTGCCAATGTCGAATCATCAGAAACCGTTGATGCATTTAAAGTAGCCATACAAAAACTCTACGAGTATTTTCAACCTAAACGGAGCAAAGTTTATGAGCGGCATATTTTTCGATTGCTAAAACATGAAAAAGGAGAAAAATTTGGGAAGTTTTTGATAAGATTGCGTCAACAGGCCGAAAAGTGTGCATTCGAAAAGCAAGATGATCATCTCATAGATCAAATTGCGGAAAAGTGTAATTCGTAATTGCGCAAGAACCTTATATCTTACAAAATGTAGGAAGAGTTAAAAAGCAAAAAAGTATATGCTTTTAATCAAATGTAAAGACCAGACAAGACATTATTAGCATATAGTAGTAACTCTCCTTTGGCAATAGAGGGTTCATTTGAAACTATACTCGAAGTCGATGGACGAATGGAACATACAACCATTTACGTGATTTCGGGGGGTACTAGAGACCTGTTGGGTAAGAACACAGCAGTCCGTCTAGGTGTCTTAAAACTTGGTATCGGGATAAATCAAGTGGAGTGTACCGATCCCCATTAAAGAGAAGGTTGCAATCAAAATTAAGGAATCACTAAACAGTGATATAATTGAAGAGGTGCAATTTCTTTCATGATTGGACAATTCTTCAATTATAATGTATATAATATATATATATATATATATATATAATTATTAAAAATTATTCATAAAATGAAGGCCCATCTAAATGGGTTTCACCAATGTTCCAATCATGAAAGAAAATGGTGAATTACGTTTGTGCGTAGATATGAGATGTACGAACGCCGCTATATTGCGAGAAAACCACCCCCTGCCTACTATGGACCATATTTGCCTAAAATGAAGAAAGCTAAATATTTGAACAAATTAGATATAAAAAAATGCCTTCTATCAAGTGGAAATTCACTCTGAATCCAGACACAACTACTTTTATAACCCCTAAAAGATTATATAGATATAAAAGAATAATGCTTGGAATTACCTGCGCTTTCGAGATTTTTCAGAAGATCATTGAAAGGATGCTGACAAACTGTGAAGGGGTCGTCAATTTTATTGATGATATCCTGGTATTCGGGAACAGTGAAGAAGAACATGACGCATGACTAAAGAAAGTTCTACAGGTACTTAGTAAAAACAAGCCGTGCTGAATAGAAATAAATGCATATATAAAACGCAGGATGTGAATTTTCTAGGACACAGGCTTACACATGAAAAAAGTACGTTGAGAGCATTATGAAATTTAGGGTCCCAGACCATAGAAGAACTCCAAAGTTTTTTAGAACTCTTAAACTAGATAAACAAATGGATACCTTACTTGGCCGCCATGACAGAACTTCTGCAGCACCTGCTAAGACAGAAGATGAGCAAAAGGAAGAGCTTGAAAAAACAATGGTCTGGGGAACAAGATAAAGCATTCCAAAAAAGTCAAACGGATGCTCACGGAAATACAGATTTTAGGGTATTATGACGTCAGAGATGCAAGACAGGTGATAGCAGATGCTAGCCCTGTCGGACTTGGTGCTGTCCTTGTACAAAATGATACAAATGTCCCTAGAATTATTGTCTATGGTAATCGAACTTTGAGAGACTGCGAGCGCAGGTATAGCCAAACGGAAAAAGAGGCACTAGCATTAGTTTGGGGGGTCGAACATTAATATTTTTTTTATTTGGAAAGCCTTTTGATTTAGTCACTGACCAAAAGCCGCTAGAGTTATTGTTCGGGTCTAAATCAAAACCATGTGCGAGGATTGAACGATGGGTACTGAGGCTACAGTCTTATTCATTCAAGGTTGTATACAAGCCAGGAAAACAAATATAGCTGATCCCTTGTCACGATTATGTAACTATCCTGATAACCCACCAAAAGGAAAAGACCAACATGTGTACCAAATAGTGGAAAATTCTAGACCAGTTGCTATACCAATGAGTACCATTGTAGCATATTCAGAAAAAGACCAAGAGATTTACAAAGCGAAAAAAAGGTGTCTATCAGAATGACTGGGACGATTCAATTAAGAGTTACAAATTTTTTGAAAACGAGTTGTTTCCACGATAGCATTCTACTTCGTGGAAATAAAATTGTAATACCACAGCAACTCTTCAAGAGTGTATTAGATGCTGCATAGGAGGGTCATCCAGGTATCGTAGCGATGAAGGGACGCTTGAGATCAAAGGTATGGTGGCCCTGTATCGATAAAGACGTAGAACAATTAGTAAAGGCCTGTAAAGTTTGTACATTAGTGGGTTTGCCAAGCCCACCTGCACCAATGAAGAGACGAGAGTTGCCTGCAGCTCCATGGATAGATGTCACAATGGATCTAATGGGACCATTGCCAAGTAATGAGTATCTGTTAGTAGTGGTCGACTACTATAGTCGATACAAAGAAGTAAAAAATTACAAAAACATCACAAGCTTACAGATTATTAAAATGGTAAAAGAAATGTTCAGTAGACTTGGTTATCCTATTTCTATCACCGCAGACAATGGCAAGCAGTTCGTTAGTGAAGAGTTTCGATCTTTCTTTAAAGAATGTAACATTAACTTATTTAGTACTGTACCATATTGGCCTCAAATGATCGGCGAAGTTGAAAGACAAAACAGAGATATTTTGAAACGTCTTCGTATCAGCCAGATCGAGAGGAAGGATTTAAAGGAATGTTTGTGGGAGTATCTTCTAATGTATAACAACACCCCTCCTTACAGTTACCGGGAGGTTACCGTCTGAACTGTTTTTCAACAAAAAAGTAGGGATAAAATTCCATCAATAGGTGAAATAAATTACAGACAATCATTTGTATTCAGATATCAAGGATAGAGACAAAATACTAAAAAGAAAAAGGAAAGAGTATGTAGGAAACGCAGAGCAACTCACTCAGATAAAATACAGGGAGATAAGGTTTACGTAAAAGCAGTGGAAAAATCGAATAATCTTACAAAAAATTTTAAACCGACGCCACACGTCGTAGAGAGTGCACGAGACGGTGACTGCACAGTACGCAATAGTGAAACGAACCAAAGGTTTAGGAGAAATGTGATATAATTGAAGAAAGTAGGAGGCGATTGGACGACTATTCTACCCGATGAGAATGAAAAATAACAAAATCTAGAACAGGATAAAGAAGACGAAATAATAATTAATAAAGACAGCACAAGCTGCTTTGTGATTGTTATGAGTTATAAAAAAAAATCTTGATAAGAAAGAGATGTAGTGTTTGCATATATATAGTATAGAGTAAATATTGTTATTTGTTTATTTACTAATAATTTACCATGCACAAATACACAAACATACATTTATATATAAGTCACTGTCTCGAGCGCACCGCGTCAGTTACACGAGAGCCTCGGGCGAGAGTGGACGTGTTAGTTAAGTGCGTGCCGAGCCTGTGTTATACTATAGTGATTAGAGAAGATAGCAGACAATACAATGAGTATTATAATATCTAGAATCATTTTATTTCCATTTTCGTGGCAACCCCTAGTATACACGCTGGCCGCGTAAATACCTACGCAGGCGGCGGCATCACCGGACATCAAAGGCGGTTCACAACTGTAACGTCTTAAAACTGTGCTAATATTGAGCAATAAACTAGGAATCAGTCTCGGTAAATACTACTCTTTGACGCTAAGGAGTGTATGCACTGTTGTGTTTTGATTTAAAGGACCCTATTTTACTTGAAATTAGGTCGAGACTTGCTTGGGTGTGTATATTAAAATGAAATAGTTGCTTGTCTGACAAAAATAATCAAATCACATTCAGACCCAAAAATCCAATTTTGTGTACGGGCTCTAGGTTACAATTATTTATTACATTATTTCTTTTTTATTCATATTCATAGCTTTCAAATTATTTCTCATTTGAAGTAGTCTTATGTTTTCAAACATGCAATTTGCCACAGACTCTGTTTTATAAAATTCTTTTAATGCATTTGAGATACACGTCTTTTTCTCTGTATGACTTACCGTATTTCAATGGGCAAACGTTACGTAAAGTGAAACGAATAGGATAAAGTTGCGAGAGAAGACTGAGCAGGGAGAAAGGAAATAAGTGCGAGTACTAATCGTTATTATATTGTTACGAAAATTTAGTCTATAATATATAAGAGATTTCCACCTATGTACTGACGACTCCTCACGATATCTCTGGAACCATAAGATTATTCTTGAACTGATTCTTGACTTGAAACTTGGTAGGAATATTCCTTTCGCCGAGGAGTACATTTTCAAACTATAGCTCTTATACATTGAAGTATAATGTACTTACGTACTAGA
Organism: Parnassius glacialis; assembly: GCA_033319125.1. NCBI lineage: Eukaryota > Metazoa > Arthropoda > Insecta > Lepidoptera > Papilionidae > Parnassius > Parnassius glacialis. The sequence continues at coordinate 39,665,761 of JAVANC010000018.1, forward strand.
ACAGCTATTTCAAACAAAACATGTGCGCTACTCAATGTCGTTGCGCATCAGTCTTACCGCGCATGCGCGGTTTTTTATTATAATAGATTATGCGTAGGTAGAATGATAAGTAGGTATTTAATTATTGTTTATTTAGAGTACATAATATATTGTTAATTAATTTATTAAAACGAGTTCAATTTTGTGTGGAATGCAGCGCGCAAAGCGGCGATGGGGACCGCCACCCGTCACGCACAGCCCGACACGGCGGAAGGTGGAGGATAGAGTGCAGAGTTGGCACGTGGAATGTTAGAGGAGGCATGAGAGATAAGACGAATGAGTTGATCGAAATAATGAAAGAAAGAGAATTAGATGTCGTGTGTATGTCGGAGACCAAACGGAAGGGCAGTGGTACTGAAGAGCTCCCTGGCGGGGCGTTAGTTCTATGGTCCGGAATCCCGGAGAGCGAGAGCGCCCGCCAGGGAGTGGGGGTGCTGCTGTCGTCTCGGTTGGTCGATGTTATGACTGAATATAAAGTTGTGAACTCAAGACTTCTCTGGGTTCGCTTTAAATTGGGACTGACGAAGTTATTCCTTTTGGCTGTTTATGCGCCGGTAGCTTCGTCGTCCAGGGCTGAGCTGGAGGAGTTTTGGGAGAATGTAAGAGAAGTTCTAGATTTGGCTAGGGGAAACGAAAGAATTGTTGTATGTGGTGATTTGAATGGATGGGTTGGTACCGCTCGACCAGGGTACGAGTCGGTGCTTGGAAAGTTTGGGGATAAAAGGGTTAATGATGCTGGCTAGCTTATACTGGCGGTATGCAAGGAAAAGGGTCTTCTTGTGACAAACACTATGTTTAATCACAAGAAAATCCATATGTATACTAGAGAAAGAAAGAATGAGAGAAGTATGATCGATTTGTTCCTGGTGGATGACCGACTGCGAAAACAGGTGATGGATACGCGAGTGTTCAGGGGTGCTGACCTGGGAACGGATCACTATCTAGTGATTACTAGATTTAGGGGTCTGTTCGCGGGTTGGCGCTACCGGACGGCAGTAACAGAACCACAGTCGGTCTGTCGCATCCGAAGCTGGAAGCTTCAGGAAGCGGATACTAGGGACAAATATCATGCGAGGGTAGCCGAAAAGCTTGACACCATCGATGGCAGAAATGAATGTGTGGAAAGAACATGGCAGAACCTTAGGGATGGAATGGTAAGTGCAGCGGAAGAAGTGTGTGGAACGATTAAAAGAGGCAGTAGTAAAAGAAGAGATGCATGGTGGAATGATGAAGTGAAAGAAGCTGTAAAGAAGAAGAAGAAAGCATGGTTAGACTACTTGGCCTCTAGTAATGATAAGGATATGAGAGAGAAGATGAAAGAAAGATATAAGCTGCAAAAAGTTCACACGAAAGCATTGATTGAGGAAGTGCGTGAAAGGTGTAGAATGGAAGCGGACGAAAGGTTGTCGCACAACTTTAAGGAGAACTCCAAACTCTTCTGGAAAGAGGTTGGAAGGACCCGAAGTGGTGCGACGGCCTTAAGAATGAACAAAGTGCTTTCGAGAACTAATGACGTCCTCTCAGACAAATCGGACGTCATGCAGCGATGGAGCGAATTTTATAGAGAAATGTTTGCGTGTGATGATCTTAGTGAGGGAACCGGGGATGACGTCGAGACTGGTACGCCAGACCCGGACCTCGATGACACTGAGGTCATCAGTATGAAAGAGATTGAACGTGCGATTCGAAGTTTGAAATGTGGTAAGGCTGCGGGACTAGACAGAGTTACTGCTGAAATGGTCAAGTATGGTGGGCCTCGCGTCTGGGACAGCTTTCATCTGCTGTGCAATTTGTGTTGGCAGACGGGGGATGTCCCGGATGATTGGCGATCCGCAGTCATTGTGCCTTTATATAAAGGTAAAGGTTCACATTTTGACTGCGGGTGCTATCGGGCGATCAGCTTGACCAGTTTAGCAAGTAAAGTTTACTCGAAGGTTTTGACACGTAGGATGCAAGAGAAATCGGAAAGATTTCTATGGGAGGCACAATGCGGATTTAGACCTGAAAGAGGATGCACGGATCAAATGTTTTCTCTCCGCATGATCACGGAAAAGCTTCTCGCTGCTAACCAAAGGATTTTCTGTGCTTTTGTGGATCTTGAGAAAGCATTTGATAAGGTTGTAAGGAAGAAAATGTGGGAACTGTTGCCGGGGTATGGTGTGGATGGTCGATTGCTAAGGACTGTGCAGTCACTTTACTGTGACTGTAAAGCCTGTGTGCGGGTAGGGCATGACCTGTCACCCATGTTTAGCGTCCAAACGGGCGTAAAACAGGGTTGTGTCATGTCTTCCTGGCTGTTCATACTGTATCTCGACAGCTGTTTACAGAAGCTGAAAGATAGCTGTTTGGGTGTGAAATTGGGTGACATTAAAGTAAATTGTCTGCTGTATGCTGATGATGCAGTGCTTATTGCACCATCAGAGGCAGAACTGCAGGCATTAGTCACGTGTATGAAAGAGGAATGTGAAATTAAAGGTCTCCGCTTGAATGCTAGTAAAACTAACTTAAAGTCCTACACTTGCTCACAGAAATGTCGTATCTGAACAAATTAATTTCATAATCTATATTCCATGACACAAGTTGGCGCCAAAGAAATAGCTATTTAATTATTAATCTATAATGTTTTTTTATTATTTAAGTATCTTACTTACCCATGAAAAGTGATTCCTTGGTTTTTACTAACATTTCGCGAATTTTTTGTGCAATATCTAAGAACACACCGTGGCATATTTTATCAAGAGATTTTTTTTTAAATCAACACAACACGTGACAACTCTACAAGTGCCTAGCGAGCGACTGGTTAAAGTGCGGTGACATTGCCGCAGTTGAATGGAACAGCGTAACATAGTGCAGTGTCGCCTCTAGTACGTAGTACATAATATCTCAATGCTCTTATAGGTATATATTTTTATGTTTTGAGTGGGGACGCTGGATGGTTTAGATTCACAATCAAACCCTTCGAAGGGCGGCGCTTTGGTCAAGGTCCAAAAATCACCCGTGCGAAGCCGGGGCGGACCGCTAGTTATATATAAAGTTGCGTGTTGTACAATTGCGCAATAGTGTTCCTGGAGCTTGGCGTCCTATAGAAATTTCTACAATGTATGGGAAAACAGTTTTTACGTCTAAACAATAGAGCGTAAGAATAGCAAATACTCAAACTTATACAAGCAAGATACAATCTTCAATCAATACTTTGTACAAGCAAGACACAATTTTATGTGTTTAAGAATAAAGTCTTTTCTCCTTTGAACATTACGTTAATAGCGAAAGGTTCTAGCATATTATTATTGAAAGATATTCCCCTCTTTTTTGAAAAAGTCACATTGACCTAGGCTGTTCTTCACCTCTCTTATTGAGCATAAAAACTAAAAAAATAAGTATAAAGCCTCGACGGTAAAGGAGAATATACCTTACTAACGTTTATTAAAAGTTAAAATTAAGAATAAATTTCTAGTTTCATCACCTTTCACATTAAATTCGTTGCCATTTAACTTTTATCTTCACACCCAAACTTCCTCATTCAAATATGACACAGTAACATACCTGGCAGGATGATGTCTGCAGCTTGCTGACACAGCGGGTAGAGCACATCGAGCCAGGCGGGCGCCAGTCCGGCGCGCGCCAGACACTGCCGAAACAAAAGCCGCAGGTGTTCAATTCCAGACTCCTCTATCGCCTTGCACAGCGGGGGAGACTCCGAGCCTGCAATCATAATGGTGATGGTCGATTTCAAACAAAAATCGATTTTTTGTAGTTATTTCTCAAAGAATTAAAATTTTTTAATTCACTTACATGAGAAATATTTAGAATATTAGCCTAATTCTAACGACACGCCACACAAAGAAAGTGACAACAAAATAAAATAACACAATTTTTTTAGTTTAAGCGCAGTAATCATAAAACTGTTATAAGTACATAAAAATATAAAAAATATATAATATAAAAAAATATAACACAAAGATAAAATTAACAGACATGAAGGTAACTTTACTATAATCCCGCTGATAAACACCGGTGAGTATGAAAATATTCATATACCGACTATAAGCTTCGCTTTGAATTCGAATTCACGTTGAACTAACAAGACTGGAAGTGATATGCATTCGTATATTGAGCGCAGATATATATATATATATATATATATATATATATATATATATATATATATATATATATATATATATATATATACCGGGTAACTTTTCAAGAGTACCTAGCCAAATTTTATAAATAACTATATTCCGTTAATGCTGTTTTTGAAAATACGGGTAAATAAGGCTTCTATTTCTATTTGAAATTATCCCAAATTGAATATATATATATATATATATCTTTATATATAAAAAGTACGTGTCACGTTGTTTGTCCGCGATGGACTCCTAAACTACCGAACTGATTTCAATGTAATTTTTGGTCAATGTGGAGTTTGGTCCAACTTATAATTTAAAATTAAAAATTTTGTACAGCCGACTTCAATATAAGCGACTTCAAGACAGGTTATTTAAGAATAACTCAATAACCATTGGTCTGACCTTGATCAAATTCATATGGGACCACACGAGAACTATCAGCTTTCATATAAAAAAAGAATCATCGAAATCGGTTCGCCCAGTACAAAGTTATGAGGTAACACACATAAAAAAAAAGCAAAAAAAAAAAAAAAAACATACACTCGAATTGAGTACCGTCTCCTTTTTGGAAGTCGGCAGAAAAGATAGGATAGCTTACATCTCAATTTATAGTCGCAATACAATATTATTTTATTGAAAATTATTTGTCTATTATTTGACAGTCACAATTATCTGTTAGCTCCAAACGATTCTGTCAGATGACGATATCTGTTGACTGGATTGAGTAAATATTTAATAGATGGCGCTATGTTAAAAATACAAACGTTTAATATAAGCTACAATTTAGTAGAATAACCACCACGTGTTGCTGTAAGTATTCATCAGATAGAATCGATTTCAAAAACAATTTGCAGACTGTGTGCAGTTTGGTCCAACTTGAGAGATAGTTTTTATCGCGATAAGTGACCCTCAATTTTTTTATTGCTAATTTCAGAAGTTTTTTCGGGAAAACAAATGGTCATTCGCAAAGGGCAGAACAACGTCTGCCTGGACAGCTAGTATATATATATATATATATTTCTTTATTTTGGCAACAAACAGTCGTATACAAAAGAAAATAAAATACAAACAACTTATCTCTTAAAAATTGACCTACAGTGCCGAAAATTTAAACACAATTTAATAGAAAGTTACATGGTAACACTACATAGCGATTCTTTACATAACAAAACGACAAGTACAGGAGCATTAACAGAATATATAGGTATATAAAAATATCAAAAAAAAAATGCAACTCACTTGCAAACCTTACTTAAATTGGTTTTTAATGTCTGTTTTAAGGTATTGAGAGATGTGTTAAAAAGGTCGATATTAGTAAATTGTTTATTATATATATGTCAGTGGAACGGTATAAGAATGAGTCTCAAATGAGTCTCACAGAATACCAGCGTAAAATAGCAGCTTAACGCTGCTGTGTTTCGTATGGTAAGTGTAGAGAACCGGACACCCTTTTTACTGGAAACGAGGCATTCAATCTTAGTCCTCACGGGTGACAATACATCTGCATTTTGATTCGTAATCGAAGATAGATGTAGATGTCTATGGGCCACAGCAACCACTTACCATCAGGTGGACTGTGTGCTCGTTTGTCACCCTTATCCTATAAAAAAAATGAGTTAAGAGTGTATCTTTTATGTAACCGCGGAGGAACAAAAAGTGGCATTTTACGCGAGGATCGCACTGGAAGACGAGCACGAGCAATCAATGATACCTTTGAGAGAAGTAGAGAAGAGTCAATTAAATTATTCAAAACTTTATAAAGAAACATTATATCAAACAATTTGCGTCTACTGCAAAGGGATAACAATTTATACCTAAGCAAAGATTCATCATATGATTCGTTAGTAACGTTATTACGATAGTTAAGTGACCTTAGGAATATCTTTTGTTCTTATTCATTTCTATTCTTATGTATATGATAACAAGGACTCCATACAATACTACAAAAATCTAAGATTGACCGAACAAAGGAAAAGTATAGTTTTTAGCGTTATTGCTTTATTAAAGGGTTTGCTAATCTTAAGAATAAATCCCAAGCTACGAAATGCATTGCCTAACATATATTCAATGTGTAGATTGAATGACAATTTTGAATCCATTATTATACCCAGATCTCTAATACTATCTACTCTTTTAATAGTGGTGTCATTCAAGCTATAATCAAATATTATATTTTTGACTTTACGTGTATAAGATATAATATGGCATTTATTAATATTGAGATATAATTATTTGGTTATTAAAGATTAAATTAAAGATTGGTTATTTCCACAATAATCACATAGAGAAGTTATGTCTTTTTGCAGCTTTACACATTCATCAACTGTTTCGATAACTCTGAATAACTTTGTATCGTCGGCATAAAGTAGGTAATCACTATTTTTTAGTGCAAATCCTATATCATTAATATATACGAGGGCGGCACTGAAAATTTCGGGAATCAAGGAAGTGACACAACATCACTATTTAAAAATGTATTTATTGCTTTTCGAAGTATTCCCCGCGAAATTTGACACATTTTTCCATACGATGGAACCAATCATTGAAGCAACCATTCCATTCGGAAGTTGGAGTCTCCAAAATGGCCGTCTTGTAGGCGTCCACAGCTTCTTCAGGTGATGAAAATCTCTGTCCACGCAATTTATTCTTTATTTTAGGGAAAGTATAGAAATAATTAGGGCTTTGGTCGGGGCTGTACGGCGGATGGTCTAATAATTCTATGTTTTCTTACTCTAAAAACTCTTTTGTTCTGTGTGCGGTGTGGGAACTCGCATTGTCGTGATGGAGGATGATACGGCGGTTGCAGTTCTCTTTACGGAGTTCAGTAATGACCTGTGGCAAACAAATGCTAGCATACTATTCTGCATTAACCGTTCTTTGTCCCTCAAGAGGAATAGTCGTAACATGGCCGGTTTTGGAGACAAACGTGGCCACCATTTTTTTTGCAACACTCCGTGAACGAACAATTTTTGTTGGCTTTAACTCATTTTCGAACACCCAAACTCGTGACTGGTTTTTTGTTTCGGGTTCGTACGCGTATATCCAGGATTTGTCACCCGATACGATGTTGTATACAGCATTTGAGGATCCTGCGTGGAATCTTTCGAGAGTTCTAATGCACCAAGTAACGCGAACCGTTTTTTGCTCTTCACAGAGCGAATGCGGTATCCATCGGGAAAACAACTTTTTTACACCTAATTGTTCATGCAAGATTATTTGTATTTGACTCGTGCCAATGTCCAAAGTTGCCTGAATTTCGCGGTACTTCACACTTCCTCAATCAGCTTACGCACAGCATCAACGTTTTCTTGGGTGACTGCAGTTTTTGGACGACCTTGACGGGGATCATCACTGAACTTGACACGTCCACGTTGAAATTCAGCAAACCAGCGATAAATTGTGGTTTTGGATGGGGCTTCATCACCAAATGCAGAAGTCATCCAGTCAACACACTGTTTTTGTGTTAAACCACTTCGAAAGTCATAATAAATCATCGCTCTTGAATTTTCTCGAGTCAATGCCATTTTCTCAACGACTAAACAAGTTTGATAAAACCTTGTGACAAGACCGAGAATCTTTTTTTAAATAAAGAAATGGTATTCGATTTTTAAAACCAAGGAGTTTTCAGTTAAAAAGATTTTAATATGACAGGAACAGTGGAAACTTTTAACGATACTTTTAGTGCAGCCTATGTAAAGAAAACAGCAAAGGGCTCAAATATGATCCTTGAGGCACGCCTGATGGTACGGGTAGAAATTGTGAAGAGTATCCCTTTACACAAACTGCTTGGAATCTATTTTTAATATAAGATTGGATCCACCTGAGAAGGTTGCCGTGAATGCCAGCCCTTGTAAGCTTTTCAATAAGTAGATCGTGATTTAATTTGCCGAAAGCCTTGGAAAAATCTGTGTATACAACATCCACTTGTAAGTTATTATCAATGGCCTTCGACAAATAATCAGTAAAAGTTACCATATTAGTATCCACACTACGGTGCTTAAAGAAACGATGTTGTTGTTGGCACATGTAATTACGAACTAAAAACGAAATATAGGATGTGACAATTTTTTCAAGAACCTTTACCAAAACACATAATTTGGAAATCGGTCTATACTCAGTAATTATATCTTTTCTGTTATTTTTAGGAATAGGAGTTATTAAAGATTTTTTCCACTTACTAGGATAAACACCGGTTTTAATAGAAGTTCGAAAAATTATGGTTACAGCTTTTGCGAGTTCTTTGGCACATTTGGAGATTAAAATAGGATGAATGTTGTCAGACCCTGCACCCTTATGAATGTTGACATTTTTTAATTCTTTATGAACAATATAATAGTCAATATTAACAGAGTTTATATCTAACGTTGAGAGGGAATAAGAGCTAATAGAATTATTTTAATGAGAGAATAATTTTTGAATAAAAAACGGAATGAAAATATTGATTGAATGCATCTCAAATCTCACTACCACTAGATAAAAGTTTTCCTTTGTTTAACATTCTATCTGGAATGTCATTTGTGGAATTTTTAAATTTTACAAAAGACCAAAAATATTTTGAATGCTCTTTAATATTCTCTACAGCAATTTCAATAAATCTTTTGTAAAAATTTTGCTCCATTTTCTTAAAGCGATGTCTCAGAATAGAGAAGGTTTCATAATCGCACAGGTTTCTATATCGTTTCCATTTTTTATGAAATTTATATTTTTCTTTTGATAGTTTAATCAGAGGTTTGTTAAACCACGGAGTAAATTTATTTTTGGTAGTAAGATATTGCGTCGGTACATATTTATCGACAAGCCCATCAAGCACATTATAAAAGTATGTAGTCATCGATTCTACGTCTGACTTCATAGTGCTAAAAGTTGCCTCCCAGTCAATCGAATTTAATGAAGTATTGATTGAGTCGAAGTCGGCTTTGTAGAAAAGTTTTTTCTTAATATTAGCACAGTTAAGCAAAGCGGAAGAAAATAATTTTAAACGTATTTCTAAAGCTTTATGATGATTATCTTGCGACACTAATGGGTTTACGCTAGAAGAAACTGAACAGTTTTTATTACAAAAACTAAATCTAAGAAGTCTGTTATTTACATTAAATTGAGAATTGAATTGTAATAGCAACGATAAATACATTAAATCGGCAGTGAGACAAGCTAAATAGATAATAAATAATTTATTTTTAATAATGCAGCAAACAAGTTTATACACCAAACACAAAAACACAATGCGTATGTGATAAAATAATGCGTATTACAATAACATAGTATCCGGCTCGCAGGACCAATCACAGTACAATCAGACTCAAAAAGTAATAATTTATCAATCACTTACGCTGCCATAGCACGTACTGCACATATAAAATTTATTTTAAAACATCAAAAAGGAGCTCCAATAAATATCCATATCTGACGACTCCATCGCGTAGTATACGGAACAAGTATTTTCAATTCATTCATATTTTTTTTTATAAATCGTTACCCCCACACTATGATTATCTCCTCTACCGTGGAAGCAGTTTACAAACGTAAATAGCACAAGGACAAACATCCAGAATACGTGTTCCGTGCGAGATTCGAACCGACAGCCCTTAGCGCCGCAACTCAATGCTAAGCCGTCTAAGCGTATAAGCATCATGGAGCGTTTGTATGATCTGAGAAATGTCCCGGGTCTGAATGTATACCCCTATGTAATTTATGCAGATCATCCTAGTGTGGATGTAAGAAAAAAAAGAGCTTACTTTCACTTTGATCCAAAATTGGTTGGTCTTCCTCGCTGGATGGCGATGGTTTGTTCTCTGAAATAGAAGCGAAGCAAAGTTAACCAAAACTTTTAAGAGTAATCGTTAAACCTCCACTATTTTTATTATTTTACCGGTTTTAGTAGCTTTTATAAGCCTCGCGGAGCTATCACCTAGGTTTAAATCCAAACAGTAGGAAGAACCACTTTGTACAAGCCGGTTGCACTCTTCATCTGAAAATATGCAAAACAGAAGTTGAAAACATGTTACATATTTACAACAAAACAGGTTATTTACGTGGTAGAGCCACGCTCCTGCGTGGAGTTGCCAGTCCTCACATTAAGCGCGTCCCCAGGTGGCGGATAAAGGAACGCCACCTAGATATGAGTGGTAGCGGGAAACCGCCGCGGACCAAACCTGGTCGGGTTTGCACGTACCCATGGTTCCATTAGGACCAGAAACGGTCGCAGCTTAATGCCCTAAGAGATGGGCCTTCACAAGCTTGTCGCCAGGACCCGGGGTTCCCCCACAGGGCCACGAGGTAGAAAACCTCTTCAAAAATAACCCTAATCCCAAGGTCTAAGGTGCCGAGGGGATGAATGGTTCGGGGGGAGCCAAGTCCCAACCTTTTGGGGGGGTTAGGGATTCAGGGACCACACTCTGTATAAAGAAGGATACCAAATATGCAGTGCGACAGAAATCTATTCCCCAGGGTGGTCCCGCCGGTCCTTTAGTAAGCGGGTAGTGCATCCTCAGCAATCTTAATAGGCTCTGTGGCAGCCCCATCGTATCTGGAGGGTGGTGAGGGGGGCAATCCACTGCATCGCGGGTATGCACAAGCGTCAAACGCGGGCCTACACAACATCTAAATAAGAAATAACAAGGGCAAAATAAGAAAGAAGGAGCCGTGTCGGATGGTACAAACAGGCATAGCAGGCGATTGAGAGCAATGGAGGGGCGTCCGATGGCTCATTCATATCGCTCACATCGGCCCCATCGGAAGGGAGAAGAAAGCGTAGGGCCAAACCCTCAAGTGCTGCGCTTGTGGATGTTAAATTTGCGGCAGTGTCAGCCAAAGCCTCTGAAGAAGCGGCCGCCACAGGCATGGAAACGGAGGAAGAACTTTTTGATCCCTCCATAATGCCCACGAACACTAGGGTGAAGAAAAGCCTGCCCGATCTAGAGGAGTTGGCCAGCGAAATGTCGACGCATATTGACAGTGAGCTTGGCCAACATATCGAAATACATCTCCAGGCCATTGAAAAGCATAGAGTATAAAGCTAGCTGCGCGTAATATAATGGCGGCGGCCGAAGAACTTGCGCGAAGAATCACTACAAGAGAAAACATCAAAAGGCTTGAAAAGGAGACCGCTGAATTGCGATCAGAGATGGCCAGCCTTGCGGCTAAAACGGAAAAACTAACGTAGGAGATTTCTCTCCTCCGCAAGCAGGAGACACAAAAGGCCCATCTACCGAACACAGCAGCCACGTCCAATCAACCGGTTCACTACAAGGCCAAGCACGGAGAGGGGGACCTCATGGAGCGCATGGACCCTAATCGAGGAAAAGCTGGCTGTATTTGAGGCCAAGATATTTCCAGATAGGGTGATCCGACCTGCACTGGCATGTGCGAATCAGCCGTTGACACATTCGCCGCAGTCGCTGTTCGCTACCTCAACGGAGATCATCACCTTTGCAATTGGCTCTATTGTCGCAGCCACAGAAGACGAAAAGGCAAAGGTTGAGAGGAAAAAGAAGTCTGCCTTCCCAGCGTTGGTTGATCTACCCTCTGTGACTGTGACGGTATTGAACAACCAGGTACCGCCAAATGTCAGTTCGTGGGTAGAAGTGGTTAAAAAGCCCAAATATGAGCCACCGAAAAACGGATCACTACGATGGCATCACCTTTCGGGACAGCGAAAGAGAGGCGAAAAAAGAAAAAACCGGCCAAGTGCAAGTCGGACTCGCACATAAAAGGTTCCGTACCATCACATACGTTTCTATTAGGGGCGCCGCCTTTAATTTTTAACACATGGAAAAACAGTGCACTGCGTCGGCACGCAAGTGTCCTTTGCGTTCTGATCTCGGGCGTTCTGCTGGCCACAGATTAGGGAAGAAGTGCATCCCACCTCCCCAATAAAAGGGAAGGAAGAATGATCAGACTTCTGCATGCCACAAGGACTTCTGTCCCTGCACCGAATATTAGCTCAGCATTGGAGGTGGCTGAGTTATAAAAAACAATCCCCTTAAATTCCTCCAGGGCAATCTGAACCACTGCCACAATGCACAGCATCTGCTTATGCAAAGCATTGCGGAGTCGCATGTTGCCCTTGCAATAGTAGCGGAGCCCTATACCGTCACCGTCCATCCTCACTGGTTCAATGATGAATCAGACTCCGTCACCATCTATTGGGGGAGTGGAGAAAGTGCCCCACAGGGAGTGTTCAATGTCGCACTTCAATAGCCCAACAGTAACTCGAGTCGCTGAGAGAGCAGCCCAGCGCAGCGTTGGTGTCTCAAGCGGCTCGACCGAGATGAGCTCGAAGCCGCCGCCATCGTCGCGTCCTGGTCAGAAAACGCCGAAGAACGTCAGTCCGATCCTGAAATGGAAGCGAACTGGTTTCGGGGTACGATGGCGCAAATTTGCGACCTGTCGATGCCCAGTACCAGTCGCCCCAAGCACAGAGCAGTGTACTGGTGGTCGACAGAAATCGCAAGGCTCCGTGCGCTTTGCTTGAGGACTCGGCGTCAGTACACTAGAACCCGAAGGAGAAGAAGGCGAGCTTCACCTGAGAAAGTAGCCAGACTCTACGGGGCATACCAAGCGACTACGAAGGCGCTGCAAATTGCTATTACTAATGGCAGGTCTCGGACCTGGAAAGAACTTCTAAATGGACTCAACGGAGATCCCTAGGCGCGTCCATACAGGATTGTGCTGGGTAAGATCTGGCCTTAGCCGACCCCCTTGACGGAGACTCTCGATCCAAATCTACTGGCAAGGGTGATCAGTACGCTCTTCCCAGAGAACCGGTTAAGTTACCTGCCGACTTCATAGGAGTGGCAAGATGAGACAAGGGTGACCGCCGAGGAGCTGAACGGTACGGCCGTTAACCGCTTGAAAGCCCGGAACACAGCCTAACTCAGAAGGAGGCTACTGAACGTGATCGGGAGAGGGCGGATCCCGCTCGGAGACAACGCCGCCAAGGCGTTTGTCACGGCCCTGCTCTTGAAAACGGCGTTCCCTACCAGAAACGGGGTCTCTAGAGATACAGGCGCTCGGGGCGGGGGCCCCGAACGTCTAGCAATGTAATCCCCGGGAAGACCGGTGGACTCGGAAGTTAGGCCGAGCACTGTGATAGCACTGCGAGGGTGCTGGGGGCAATAAGGACTGCCTCCGGGACGTAGTTTAATAAAGCAAAGAGAGAGAAGGGCCCCGGTTGCGTTCCGAACGGAGATCCCGGGACCACTCGTATACGCTGATGATGACCACCGTGAGTTTTTGGTCGGTAGGAGTCCGGCATAACCTTTTCGTTGCCCCCACAGCGAAAGGTGTCCATGAGAATTTTCCTACGAAAAAAAAGAGCCACGCTGCATGGTTGCAACACGAATGGGTCGACTTGACCGGCGAAAAATCACGCTCTCAGAAAATACCAGCGTAAACCGGCAACTAAATGTGAGTGTATAGAACCGGAGATTCTTTTTGCTGGAAACGAGGTATTCTATCTTGATCCTGAGGGGTGACAACGCGTCTGCATTTTGATTTTTAATCGTGGATTGATGTGGATATCCATGTCCACATCATCTGCTTACCATGAGATGAACTGTGCTCATTTGGCAACCTTACTTCTAGAAACAGTGATCCATGTATAGTAGGGGTCTTTAATCGGCTGAACATGACAACTTCAAACAAAGAAGAAGTCAGACTTGTTGTCACCTTCAAGGACTAAGATGGCATGCATCACAGCCGGTAACTATACTGACTCTGTATACCCTTCAAAACGGAACACGGTAGTGCAGGCACCCATAGAAGTATTAGGCTTAGAACCGCAGTAGGCGCACGCAAAGTGAAGCCATTTCAAATTAGCCTTTAAAGGCTAAGTACGACTTTTGGCACGTTAGTACTCGAGTACACGTAGTCGTGTAAACAGCTCGCACAATTTTTCAAAAAAATGACTTACGGTACTGTGAAAGGCTGTCACAACTCATCACATAATCACTAAAAAAAATTAAAAATCTCATTTCACGGCAAATTACTGCTTAGCATATTATATATTTTTAAAAAACATTCATCACAACAAAATAATAAATAATAAATTTGACAGACGCCAATATAAAGAAAATGTTGCTAGGCATAGTAAAATATTTTACCCCATTTTTTCTTATTATTATAATTTAAAAAAATGCATATTGAAAAAAATACATACATACTGCCACTAGTCTCAATCACATATAAATATGTATTTTTATTTGCCAAATATTATTGGGGTTCCCATTTGCCACGAAAAGAAATATGTTCATTTTATTTTGTTTTGATAATGTGCAGTTGTTTTACCTTTTTATGGTATGTATTTTAGGATAAATAACATAGCCTATGATTGTTTTTTTTTTATTCTAATTTTCTTATATTTAATATTTTTAGTTCGATTCTTTTATGAATCTAAAAAAGATAACATTTCGAGGATAGCGTCATCAAAGCGGCATTTGTTTAGAAAACAGTTGCAGTTACAGGGTCATTAAGAGATATTGTTTTTAAGTACTAGAGTATATTTTATTTTATATTATTTAATAAACATTTTTAATTTCATGTTTTGTTTGAATAGTTTATCTCCTTCCGAATCTTATTTTGTTTTAACGCAAAACATAATATCCAATAAAGTAATAACAATAATCACTTGAAGCTGACCACACTCTTAAGTCTCGTGATTCCTTCTAATATTATATCCATTATGTGAAAGTTGTATGTTGTAAACTTTACGTTGAGACCGATTTAAATTAAATATATCACGTAGATTCTTAGAATGGCAAGAATCGAGATCAGTGTATGCTTTAATATGCGGGTGAAGGTGCGGGCCACAGCCACAGCTAGTAATGAATAACTAATGAAAAAATATCTGACAGCTAAAATGATTATCTGACAACTATTAACAGTGGTAGAGCCACGTGGCAGCTTTTGCTGTCGCACGGATGGGCCGGCTCGAGCCGGGGTGGTGGTACCACGACCTCACAGAAAACCAGAGTGAAGTAGAGGTTTACCTCTGCGTTTCGCTTGGTGAGTGCAGGTGGCCGGAGGCCTTTTTACTGGAAATGAGGCATTCCATCTTAGTCCTCACGGGTGACAACGCATCTACATTTTGATTTGTAATAGAGGATAGATGTAGATGTCTATGGGCCGCAGCAACCACTTACCACCAGGTGGACTGTGTGCTCGTTTGTCACCCTTATCCTATAAAAAAAAACTATTCACTTGTTATGTATAAGTGGGGCGGGATTGGAAAAATTGAAAGAAATGGACGTAGGCATTTGCCTCCTTCATTTCTTTCACTTCTCTATATATCATAGAATAAGGCTACTGAGTATTATATATAAATTAATATTTACAAATAATATAAGATTTTATGGAAGATCAATAACAGATATGTATATAAATATACCACTTGTAACAGAATAATATAATTAGATTTGTGAATATAACACGAGATATTACGTATATTAATAATTTAAATATTACATAAGTTAACAAAAATAAATAATGTTACATTTTTCTCTTTGCAAATAGTAAATAAATAATTATAAACGCAACCTAAATATTAATTCTATGACTATGTCTACTATTACATTTTCCCCACATTTTGGGGAAAATGTCATTAACTTGCATACATTACTCATTTGCTTGTTTGCGTGTGGACAAACGTAATTACAGGCTGCTTATGCACACATTTATTGTGTTGTTGCTTCAACTTTGAACGGAATTTTGAATGACACTATCACTCTATGTGTAATTACTCTAAGCAGGCACCGTTATTTGGCGACAGAAAAGGAAAGAGGTGGTACCTATCCTACAAAAGTCCACTCCTGATCATAGGCCTTCCCTATAGATTGCCTCATATGGGTTATTTTGCTATAGTTGCCACGCTTGCCTGTCGGGTTGGCAACCGCAGTTTTTATTATTTTGAGTTGTTCTTAGAAAGATGCTACTGCCCATCTCTTATATCAGTTTCCCTTCGATATTTAAATTAAACGCGATAAAATCCGTAATATTAGTGTCACCTAATGGTGTCGTTAAACTTACCGACTCTATCACCAGTGTCGGGTTCCCGCACATCCTGAATAACTGGTCGATATAAAGCGTAATCTGCGAACTGCGGTGGTTCAGTTACGCTCTCCATATGTCCGCCAGCGAGCAACGCCTCGCATACTACGCTCGCTTGCGCCCTGTATACAATGCCGTAATATAATCACATTCATTATAACACAGAAAACGCAATTAAAAACGGAACACAAGGTTTTGGCTAGTTGGTAGGGCTGAATTTGAATGACAGGGTAGTAAATTGTGCGATAAGAGAAAAGTGTGGTTTGCAAGATGATGTTGTGACCAGGATTAAGAAAGGAATGCTTCGGTACTTTGGTCATGTAGAAATAATAAATGAGGAAAGAGTGACAAAGCAAATTTATGTTACAGAAGTGAATGGCAGAGTCGGCAAGAGACGCCCTAGATGAAAGTTTATTGACCAAATTGGCGATATATTGAAGATGGGCCAGATTAAGACTACCTTTAACCGACGAGCGTGCATGCGTAGGTATATGGGTGTAAATTAGGCGAGAGAGGTGTGTCAGAATCGTGCCAAATGGAAGTCCGTAGTCTCTGCCTACCCCTCAGGGTGTGTGTTTATGCTTTTATACCACATTATTGATTGTTTAATACTTACATACATTTCATTGGTTTCCACATTTAATATTTTTAAAATGTGAGATGTAATTTTGGTGCTAAATAAAAAACGGGTCCAAGATGAGAACCTTGGGGTACACCTCATATATAATAGTGTAATAGATAATAAAATTTATTAAAAATACACGTTTTGTAGTCTTATTGTCGAGAACACTGGAAACTAATAAACTAGGAATCTAAAATACCAAAATTATGTCATTGCTTCATCAAAATAAAGTGATTTTATAATCAAAAGCACAAGTAACATCAGTTAAAAGTATTTCAAGTAATTAAGTATTTAATACACACATATTAATGTTACACGACCGGACAGTATAAAGGACTTCAGGAGCTATTTTAGCATAAAAACAGGAATAGTTTTTAGTTAGTTAAGCGTTCGTTTGATGCCAGATGTTATCAAAAATGCGATAGACTTTAAAAGACACAACATAGCTACTATTATGATGATTCTTAAATCATTAACCTATTTTGCGAATTTTATTTTGTAGGTATTCAAATTATTTCTGTTATAAAGTTAAATAACTTAGTTCTGTTCTATTATAAAGTTAAATAAGTTAGCTGCGCACCCATGCCAACGAGGGTTAGGGCGTCCCCCCAAGGCGACGCACACCAGCTCGTCCCCGTTGGTGTGGAATGCAGCGCGCAAAGCGGCGATGGGGACCGCCACCCGTCACGCACAGCCCGACACGGCGGAAGGTGGAGGACGGAGTGCAGAGTTGGCACGTGGAATGTTAGAGGAGGCATGAGAGATAAGACGAATGAGTTGATCGAAATAATGAAAGAAAGAGATTTAGATGTCGTGTGTATGTCGGAGACCAAACGGAAGGGCAGTGGTACTGAAGAGCTCCCTGGCGGGGCGTTAGCCCTATGGTCCGGAGTCCCGGAGAGCGAGAACGCCTGCCAGGGAGTGGGGGTGCTGCTTTCGTCTCGGTTGGTCGATGTTATGACTGAATATAAGGTTATGAACTCAAGACTTCTCTGGGTTCGCTTTAAATTGGGACTGACGAAGTTATTCCCTTTGGCTGTTTATGCGCCGGTAGCTTCGTCGTCCAGGGCTGAGCTGGAGTAGTTTTGGGAGAATGTAAGAGAAGTTCTAGATTTGGCTAGGGGAAACGAAAGAATTGTTGTATGTTGTGATTTGAATGGATGGGTTGGTACCGCTCGACCAGGGTACGAGTCGGTGCTTGGAAAGTTTGGTGATAAAAGGGTTAATGATGCTGGCAAGCTTATACTGGCGGTATGCAAGAAAAAGGGTCTTCTTGTGACAAACACTATGTTTAATCACAAGAAAATTCATATGTATACTAGAAAAAGAAAGAATGAGAGAAGTATGATCGATTTGTTCCTGGTGGATGACCGACTGCGAAAACAGGTGATGGATACGCGAGTGTTCAGGGGCGCTGACCTGGGAACGGATCACTATCTAGTGATTACTAGATTTAGGGGTCTGTTCGCGGGTTGGCGCTACCGGACGGCAGTAACAGAACCACAGTCGGTCTGTCGCATCCGAAGCTGGAAGCTTCAGGAAGCGGATACTAGGGACAAATATCATGCGAGGGTAGCCGAAAATCTTGATACCATCGATGGCAGAAAAGAATGTGTGGAAAGAACATGGCAGAACCTTAGGGATGGAATGGTAAGTGCAGCGGAAGATGTGTGGTGAATCTCTTCTTTTACTACTGCATCTTTTTATTGTTGTAGTAAAAGAAGAGATGCATGGTGGAATGATGAAGTGAAAGAAGCTGTAAAGAAGAAGAAGCAAGCATGGTTAGACTACTTGGCCTCTAGTAATGATAAGGATATGAGAGAGAAAATGAAAGAAAGATATAAGCTGCAGAAAGTTTACACGAAAGCATTGATTGAGGAAGTGCGTGAAAGGTGTAGAATGGAAGCGGAAGAAAGGTTGTCGCACAACTTTAAGGAGAACTCCAAACTCTTCTGGAAAGAGGTTGGAAGGACCCGAAGTGGTGCGACGGCCTTAAGAATGAACAAAGTGCTTTCGAGAACTAATGACGTCCTCTAAGAAAAATCGGACGTCATGCAGCGATGGAGCGAATTTTATAGAGAAATGTATGCGTGTGATGATCTTAGTGAGGGATCCGGGAATGACGCCGTGACTGGTACGCCAGACCCGGACCTCGATGACACTGAGGTCATCAGTATGAAAGAGATTGAACGTGCGATTCGAAGTTTGAAATGTGGTAAGGCTGCGGGACTAGACAGAGTTACTGCTGAAATGGTTAAGTATGGTGGGCCTCGCGTCTGGGACAGCTTTCATCTGCTGTGCAATTTGTGCTGGCGGACAGGGGATCTCCCGGATGATTGGTGATCCGCAGTCATTGTGCCTTTATATAAGGGTAAAGGTTCACATTTTGACTGCGGGTGCTATCGGGCAATCAGCTTGACCAGTTTAGCAAGTAAAGTTTACTCGAAGATTTTGACACGTAGGATGCAAGACAAATCGAAAAGATTTCTATGGGAGGCACAATGCGGATTTAGACCTGGAAGAGGATGCACGGATCAAATGTTTTCTCTCCGCATGATCACGGAGAAACTTCTGGCTGCTAACCATAAGATTTTCTGTGCTTTTGTAGATCTTGAGAAAGCATTTGATAAGGTTGTAAGGAAGAAAATGTGGGAACTGTTGCCGGGGTATGGTGTGGATGGTCGATTGCTAAGGGCTGTGCAGTCACTTTACTGTGACTGTAAAGCCTGTGTGCGGGTAGGGCATGACCTGTCATCCATGTTTAGCGTCCAAACGGGCGTAAAACAGGGTTGTGTCATGTCTTCCTGGCTGTTCATACTGTATCTCGACAGCTGTTTACAGAAGCTGAAAGATAGCTGTTTGGGTGTGAAATTGGGTGACATTAATGTAAATTGTCTGCTGTATGCTGATGATGCAGTGCTTATTGCACCATCAGAGGCAGAACCTCAGGCATTAGTCACGTGTATGAAAGAGGAATGTGAAATTAAAGGTCTCCGTTTGAATGCTAATAAAACTAAGGTTCTGGTATTTGAAAGGGACGAAGAGAGAACGAAGTGTGAAATATGGGTAAATCAGGAATGTCTAGAAGAGGTAAATGAAATTGTATACTTGGGGAGTGCTTTTAGCCGGAATGGAAGATGTGATTTAGATGTGGACAGGCGTGTCGCTGCTGGGAACAAAGTCAATGGTGCCCTGACTGCGTTAGTCAAAAGGCAAGGCGTAGTGAAGAGTGCACGCCTTGCAATACATAACGCAGTGTTGGTACCGACTTTGTTATATGGCAGCGAAACCTGGGTATGCCAGAAGAAGCATGAAAGCAAGTTGAATGCAGTATAGATGCGATCTCTTCGTAAAATGTGCGGCGTTACCATGGCCGACCGAAAGCGAAACGAAGAGATTCGCAATATGGCAGGTTTGAAAGATGACCTTATCACAAAAATTGATAAGGGCGTGCTTCGATGGTTTGGGCACGTTGAGCGAATGAGTGAATACCGAATGGTGAAGAAAATATATAGCGCGAAAGTTAATATTAAAAGGTGTCGAGGTAGACCGAGACTAACTTTCGAAGACCATGTGAGCAAATTGCTCGAAGAGGGGAGGGTCAAGAGTACTCGGATACCTAGACGTGCATGTATGAAGAAGATAATGAATCTGAAAGAAGCGAAAGAGGTATTTAAGGATCGTGACACTTGGCGATCTGTTCTCTCTGGCTACACTGTCAGGGATTGAGCGTGAAGATAAGTAAGTAAGTAACTAAGTTAAATAACAGCTACCTCGTTTTGTTATTCGTGTGATCCATTATCCACTGCATAACGTCACAGCCGCGCCAAACGCCATTGTACCTCACAAGGCGAAACCTACAATAGTATCAATACAAAATCATTGATTAATAGAATATAAATATAAAAGTGCAATTCGAAACTACAGAGACGTTTCTTTGAAGTGAGAGCTGCTAGAGATGGAGCTGGAGAGAGAGGCTACTGAAGTCTATGAACACCTGCAGCGAAGTTCAAACAAAGGAGGCTATAAATGCCTTGTCATCTCTGAGGATTAAGATGTGATTCCTCAGTCTAAAATTTTTTTTATAGGTTAAGGGTGACAAACGGGCACACAGTCCACCTGATGGTTAGTGGTTGCTGCGGCCCATAGACATCTACAACTATCCTCTATTACAAATCAAAATGTAGATGCGTTGTCACCCGTGAGGAGTAAGATGGAATGTAAAAAAGGGCCTCCAGCCACCTACACATACCAAGCGAAACGCAGAGGTAAACATATATATATATATATAAATACCCTATATATATATATATATATATATAACAGGCGATAGCACCAAGTATACCTTTGATCATGGGTCACAAATAAATCCGATCCTGATGAAAAAAAAAAACATCTTTTTACAACGTTTTATAAATTTTATTCACGCGCCATCATGTTAGTACAGCTAAATGAAACGATAATTTCATAAAAAAAATCATGAAAATACTGAAACATAAAACCAGCAGTGGAATAACTCAATTCATATCAGCTGATTAAAGGTCAATGTACGCGCGAACGCAAATTCGCGCGATCCGCAACTAGCGGGCCATACCACAATACCTAATAATTTACAACACTTGTCTAAATACCTAACTTATCTACTTAACCTACTATTTTGCCACTGTACTTG
Organism: Parnassius glacialis; assembly: GCA_033319125.1. Lineage (NCBI taxonomy): Eukaryota > Metazoa > Arthropoda > Insecta > Lepidoptera > Papilionidae > Parnassius > Parnassius glacialis. Next base: position 39,687,269 of record JAVANC010000018.1, read on the forward strand.
TCTCCACGTAGCCATTTTAATCCGAATTTACAGGTTAAATAACCCAAATAACTGGTTCGATTTCCCGCTAATGAAAAAACATTTAAATGAAATGTAACCAAGGTTAGAGTCATGCGTTTTTGTTCATCGTGTAGGTATGTTTATTATTCTCATGTATTCAGTTATGTATGTATTCAGATTTATTCAGTACTAAGTTATTTAAAAAAAATTGTTATGAAACAGCTTACCGCTCTAAATCCTCCGTGGTCTTATGAGATGCGGCTCAAATTGTGCTTCATTCATTTCAAGGCAGACTCATGGAGGCGGGGCATCATCGTGTGGTCTTCGACACAGTCCGTACGTAGTTTGTCGAAAACATCCACGATCCTTTTGTAGTTTCGTCAGCACTATCACACTCACGATTAAAAACCCTTTCTTTCACATACCCCACAGAAAGAAGGAAGTCTAACGGGGTCAGATCTGGTGAGCGAGGTGGCCAAGCATTCGGTTACGCTTCAACACTTTGTGCACTGCACAGTATGACACACTTGTTCCATCCCGACGTCTTAACAATTTATTTAGCGATACTTCGTGTACCTAGGTTCGGATACATAACATGTTGTCGTATTCACAATCACTATAAACGTACGCGTTAAGCATTATTAAAACAAAAAACGTAACAAAAATAATACCAACACGTTATAACAATTTAATAAACAAAACGCTCGTGCACGCGTGTACAAAATCAACACGGAACTGTTTCAAAAACTTCAATTAATTAACACGACAAAACGGAACAGCGTGAGGCGATACGAGCCGGCCGGGTTACATTCTCATGCGTCATAATAAAGAAGGACGCAACTAACAAAAACGTAAAATGGAAATAAAAAATAAATTGATGAATTTTTCTTTCAGACCCTGTGTCTATAGTATATTAAAAGGTTTCTATATGAAAATTGAAATATACGTAGAGACATGAAGATTTTAAGGACGAACTTATTTTTTTGATAATTTGTTTATTTATTTAAATAAAAAGAATTTTCCTTTTCATCTTAGCTTAAAAAATACACCTAGCAACACAAAAACATCGAAGGAAAGACGCATATAACTATTTGCGTCTTTCCAACCTAATAAATAAAAAAACTGCCATTCATTTAACATTTTTACATATTTTGGAAAGGTCATTTGAATTTGAAAGGACGCTAATAGTAATTTATTACTTTTTTCTTAGTAAATATTAGAGAACCATTGGTAGTGAGGCACAAAAAATAACAACCCTCAACTCTTGAGTAATGATTTTAAAGGGGATATCATACGAGACTTACTACGATAATAATTAAAAATTAAAAATTTTGTACAACCGACTTTAATATAAATAATTAAGGATAACTCAAAAACTATTGGTCTGACCTCGATCAAATTTATATGGGACCACATGTGAAACACCAGCTCTTAATAATAAGATATAGAATAATAAGACAAGAATAATTGAAATTTAAGTAATCGATGCAAATATTGTTAAAGATGACGTAGCAACTGGTTAAATAAGTCTTTTCTTTTATGTTGAATTTTTTAGTAGAAAAGACTTATACAAAGTCTTTTCTACTAAAAAAATGTCATCTGTGATCAACAGTTACGTCTAAAATTCTTACGATAATTTCTAAAATATTGATATTTGTGAATATTAAAAAAAATAGTAGATGCGCCTTCTTATCATGAGACGAATGGTATATTTAACTCATTTATTCAAAAATTGTCAGATGCGCCCTTTTTTCTTATGACCGTAACATTGACCGAGATAGATAGAAGCGAAGGGAGTGTGGGTACAGTCGCGTTCTAAAGTACTACATGGTATTGGGCTATTGTTTTATAATATTATAGTATTTAATTGTTTTATTGTAGAGTCATACTAGGCGTTTTACTAGCTACTTAGAACTTTGGAAGAGGTTGGAATTAAAAATGGATAATGTTTACTTGAGCATTATTTGTTATTTCTATCGTAAAATATTTTTAAGTTTGTAAGAAGAAAACTTAAGCTAAGTGTGACACGCCGTCCATTATGTCGTCTTGGGTTACATGGAAGCCAGATGTTGATGGTGTGCTGGTGTTACTGGATGCTACTTCATCATCACTTTCATCTTCGCTTGAGCTTCCGTCCTCAGGTCGATCACATGGTAATTTTTTCGGTATTCTTCCTCAACACTTTTAAATTTACTGCAAAATTTTCCCCATTCACCTTCTCCTATCATATTTACCTTTTCGTTCACTAGTTTAGTCATAAAACAATAGATATAAATAATTTTTCTTTCCTTCCTTTTTAAAACAACGCGCGAGTCGCAAAGTAAGCTGTGTATGCGACTGTATTTTTGGAGCGAACAAAGCGCGGGAACGAATAGCATGCAGGCACAGTTATACTGGCGGATTGTTCCCCCGTCGCGCCCCCTTCGTACCAATATGTGATAAATCGCTCAGTGGCCAAGTTCAAGGCCAGCGTTCTTTTTTCACCGTTCGCGCGTACATTAACTTCCATTAGTCAGGTGATATCAATTCAGTTTTCACTGCTGGTTTCATGATTTTTTTTATGAAATTATCGTTTCATTTAGCTGTACTAACATGATGGTGCGTGAATAAAACTAATAAAACGTTGTAAAAATATGATTTTTTTTTCATCAGGATCAAATTTATTTGTGACCCATGATCAAAGGTATACTTGGTGCTGTCGCCTGTCTTAGTTTTCGGGAGCGTTCCAAAGATACCCTGTATATATTATAAACAATAAACAGTGGTAGAGCCACGCGGGGCAGCTTTTGCTGTCGCACGGATGGGCCGGCTCGAACCGGGGTGGTACCACGACCTTACAGAAAACCAGCGTGAAGTAGAGGTTTACCTCTGCGTTTCGCTTGGTATGTGTAGGTGGCTGGAGGCCCTTTTTACTGGGAATGAGGCATTCCATCTTAGTCCTCACGGGTGACAACGCATCTACATTTTGATTTGTAATAGAGGATAGATGTAGATGTCTATGGGCCGCAGCAACCACTAACCATCAGGTGGACTGTGTGCTCGTTTGTCACACTTAACCTATAAAAAAAAATATATGATAGTTGCGGTCAAGAACATCCACTACCCCATATCCTCCCGTGGGTGTCGTAAAAGGCGACAAAGGGAAACAGGCGGGAGATGGGCAGCAGCATCTTCCTGATAATAGCCAAAGTTACAATAAAAAAACTGCGGTTGCCAACCCGCTCGCCAAGCGTGGCAACTATGGCAAATACTCCCAATGACGAGAGTAACAAAGAGACGGCCCCCAGTCCCGGCGGCCCCACTATTCCTGGTTACGGTGGCGACCATGGTAACGGCGGGACAGGGGGTGCTAAGAATCTCCGGTGGAGGTTCGGTTGCCACCTACTACTACTCGACCTGGCAACGTACAACGCACGCACCCTGAGGACTGACGAGAAGATCGTGGAGCTGGAAGAAGAGATAGACCAGTTGCCCTGGCATATTATAGGATTATCTTCGTCCGAAGAGAGGGGAAGGACACGGTAATCCTCAAATCCGGCAACTTGCTCTATCACCGGGAGGGCGACCATCTGTCCCAAGGAGGTGTCGGATTTATCGTCCACAAGTCTTTCGTTAACAACGTTGTAAAGATCGGGAGTGTGTCGACGAGGGTTGCGTACCTTATACTCAGAATCACCAAACGGTATTCGCTGAAGGTCATACAGGTTTACGCACCAACCTCGGCACACCCCGATGAGGAGGTGGAGGAAATGTATGAGGATATCTCTAGAGCCATGCATTCCTCCAAAACCCAATATACGGTGTTAATGGGAGACTTCAATGCAAAACTAGGCACAAGAGAGAACAGTGAGCTGAAAGTAGGGAATTTGGAATAGGGCAACGGAACCCAAGGGGCCAGCAGCTGGCCGACTTCATGGAGAAAGAGGGACTCTTTATGATGAACTCTTTCTTCAAGAAGCGGCCCACAGGAAGTGGACCTGGTCGAGCCCCGATGGTTCGACAAAAAATGAGATTGACTTCATTATGACGACCAGACGACAACTGTTCAGTGATGTCTCAGTGATCGCGAGGGTGAAAACCGGCAGCGATCACCGAATGATTAGAGGCACACTGAACCAAAATGTTAAGTTGGAGAGGTCTCGTCTGATGAAGTCAACGCTCCGTCCCCCTCGTGCTCTAATCCAAAGTCCCGAAACCTTTCAGCTCGAGTTACAAAACCGTTTTCAGTGCCTAGAAGACTGCAATGAAGTGGACGATATGAATTACAAGCTCGTGGAAACTGTCCATGCGGTCGGAGCTAAGTTCTGCAAGACCCGCCGCAGAAGAACACAAAAACTCTCCGATCACACTCTTAATCTCATGGCTGTTAGACGGGGATTCTTCAACAGATTTGACAGCATACAGGCAACTGAACAGACAGATCTCCAAATGCATGCGGCGGGACTTACGCAACTTCAATACAGCTCGTATTGAAGAAGCGATCGAGCGGAACCAAAGCTCAAAAGTCTTTGCCAGAGATCTGTCTGCCAGAAAGAGTTAACTGTCAAAGCTGAAGACCGAATGTGGCAGCATCGTTTCCGGGGCACCTGAGATTTTGAGTGAAATTGAGAGGTTCTATGGGCAGCTGTACACGTTATCGTTGGAGCCACACGCAAGTGTGAGTAACGATCCAAGAGCGAGTCTTATCCGACACTATTCCAAAGATATCCCGGACGTCAGTCTGAGCGAGATTAGAATGGCTCTCCAGCACCTTAAAAACGGCAAGACCCCAGGCGAGGATGGAATTACAGCGAAGCTTCTGAAAGCGGGTGGAAGACCGGTACTTGAAGTCCTTCAGAAGCTCTTTAATTCCGTCCTCCATGGTGGCATTACACTGGAGGCGTGGAGTATAAGTGCGGTGGTCTTGTTCTTCAAGAAAGGTGACAACGCTCTCTTGAAGAACTACAGACCGATTTCCCTTCTGAGCCGCGTCTACGTGCTGTTTTCGAGAGTCATTACGAATCGTCTCGCGCGCAGACTTGACGACTTCCAGCCTCCCGAACAAACCGGTTTCCGAAAGGGCTTTAGCACCATAGACCACATACATACCCTACGGCAAATTGTACAGAAGTCCGAAGAGTACAATTTGCCACTATGTCTGGCGTATGTGGACTATGAGAAAGCCTTTGACTCCGTCGAAATTTGGGCGGTGCTTCAGTCCCTTCAGCGGTGCCAAGTTGACTGTCGGTATATCGAAGTGCTGAAGTGTTTGTACAGTAAGGCTACGATGGCTATCCGAGTACAGAATCAGAGTACGAAACCTATCCAACTGCAGAGAGGTGTAAGACAGGGTGATGTTATATCCCCGAAACTCTTCACCGCTGCACTGGAAGACGTTTTCAAGCTTCTGGACTGGAAAGGATACGGTATTAACATCAATGGCGAGTACATCACTCACCTTCGATTTGCCGACGATATAGTCCTTATGGCAGAATCGCTGGAGGACCTAAGCACTATGCTCAATGACCTCAATAGTGTCTCCCAACGGATAGGTCTTAAGATGAACATGGACAAAACAAAGATTATATTTAATGTCCATGTCACACCTATGCCGGTAGTTGTTTGGAGCACTAAGCTCAAAGTTGTTGACGAGTATGTTTACCTGGGACAAATAGTCCGACTAGGTAACTCCAACTTCGACCGAGAGGTCAATCGACGGATTCAACTCGGCTGGGCAGCGTTCGGGAAGCTACGACACATCTTCTTGTCAGACATACCTCAAAACCTTAAAACGAAATTGTACAACCAGTGCGTGTTGCCAGTGATGACTTACAGAACTGAGACGTGGTCCTTCACAGCTGGCCGTATGAGGAAGCTCAAGGTCGTTCAGCGAGCTATGGAGAGGGCTATGCTCGGAGTTTCTCTGCGTGATAAACTTAGGAATAAGGATGTCCGCAGTAGAACCAGAGTAACCGACATAGCCCAACGGATTAGTAAGCGGAAGTGGCAGTGGGCCGGCCATATAGCTCGAAGAACCGACAACCGATGGGGAAGAAAGGTTCTCGAGTGGCAGCTTCGTACCGGTAGGCGAAGTGTAGGGCGTCCCCCCACGAGATGGAGTGACGACCTGGTAAGACATGCAGAAAGTCGATGGATGCAGGTGGCTCAGGACCGTGCTTTGTGGCATTCTTTGGGGGAGGCCTATGTTCAGCAGTGGACTTGTGAAGGGCTGTAATGATGATGATGATGATAACTAGCTGGCCAGACAGACGTTGTTCTGCCCTCTCCGGCGACCTTGTGTCCTATAAAAATTCTTAAATTCGTGATAAAAAATATTGAGGGTCACTTATAGAGATAAAAACTAAACTCTATCAAGTTGGACCAAACTGCACACAGTGTTCAAATTTTCATTGCAATCAGTTTAGTAGTTTAGGAGTTCATTGCGGACAAACAATGTGACACGTAATTTTTATATATAAAGAATTACACTGGCTGTGTATACACTTTTGCCAGCACTCACTGCTGCTTAGCGCCAGAAATTGGTAAGAAGGTGATATGCTCCCAGATCTTTAGACCTCTAGATCCAGACTTTTAGATACGATACAAACACTAACGTAATGATAACTATTATTGCATAGTGGCTTTCGTTGATAAACTTTTAAATTAAAATTTGCTCACCTGTGTTGCTGTGTTGGCAGACTGAAGGACATTTGTCGATACAGATCATGGAGCGACTCTTTTGGAGATAATCTTAATTCACATGGTTCATCCTGCTCCCCCGCAAACATAAAATTGTCGCGTCCTTTGCTCGACTGTGCTTTGTTGTCCGGGAACCTTACCTGGCAGATAAATAATACTGGTTTTACTCATAAAATCAAAGTCAAATTAAATAAAACTAAAGTTGATTTCTCTCTCCCTTTTCACTAAATGACAATAGAAAGAGATAGACAGTCAACGATTATAAGTATAGCAGATTGTTTGTTTGGGATTGTTTGTAGTGGATTATTTTACCGGCTTAAAAAAAAGGTGGAGGATTACAATTACTTTATGATTTTTTTGTATGTATGTCATAGCTTCGTCAATTATGAACTGATAGATATCTTTTTCATTACATAGACTATACTTCAAAGGTGGTCTTATTGAAATTTAGAGAAAAAATTCCTGCCTGGGTGGCAAAATAGGGGATGACGTTTTTTAATAAAACTATTAAGACAAGTCATATTGTGATATTTCGTAGTCCACTCAAAAAGGTTAAATGTTGTAATAATGTTAAATAAAAAGTAAAAACCAACTTCAAAGACCTAAAAATAAATCTTACTAATAACAACTCAAAATTATAAAACACAGCCGTAGCCAACCTGCCTACCAAGCGTGACAAACATGGCGAAATCAGGGGGCATGAGGCAATCTATGGGCGAGTTCTATGTCCAGCAATGGATAATGTAGGATGTAATTAATGGATGGATGGAACAAGAAAAAATACTTTTAAATAAAAATTAAAAGCCAACTACAAAGAAACAAAACGAATAAATAATTAGGTAGGATTTTTTTTCTGCCTACTACCCTCTTACTAATTTCTAAATGGCAGTACTTGCACTGCTGAATTTCGGTCTGGAGGGTATGGAACTAGTCTAATTACTTGCTGTACCTGCAAGGCATTCCATCTTAGTTCTCAGATGTGACATTGCGTCTATAGCCTTCTAGGTTCGAAGGTGTCTGCAGGTGTCCATTGACTGCAGTAGCCACTTACCATCAAGTTAGCGATGTTCGATATTGATACGATGAATCGAATGATTGATTAAACGCTTGTTGAATTTTTGCGACTCGATAGATTAATCTAAAATTTAAATGATCGATTACATCGATTAATTTATGGCAATTAATCGATATTTCGCGATTTTAGATAATATTGATAACATTGGCTGTATGATCAATATCGTTGTTATTTGCCAGACTGACTTCAAGTAGAAAACAAAAAGATTGTGGTTGGGTTTAGTTTGGAAATTTTCTTTGTTGCAAAGAGAGTGACACTTTATCTATATATCTAATATAATAAAGCGGAAGAGTTTTTTTGTTTTTTTTGTTTGTTTAAACACGCTAATCTCTGGAATTACCAGTCCGATTTGAAAAATTATTTTTGTATATTATAGCCAAATTCATGTGGAATAGTATAGGCTATCTAGCATTAAGCTATATTACTCATCTAGCCTTAAATATGGATATTTGTTAAGCAAGTCAAAAGAAAAAGCACTCCCGAAATGATTTATTCGCGTACGCTGGTGTTATCGTTAGGGATACCTAAATACAATGTTCTAGAAAAATATAGACCTATACTCCGTCTAAAAAAAAGTCCGGGATACCATATGTCTATTTCTTATACATAAGCCATAATTTGGTATTTTGTGACAAAAAAAATATTGAAAATTTAAAAGTGATTTATGAGCGTTATTATTAGGCATGGCCTATTTATCCTTACGAACGAAAATTACTTCATCATCAAGACAATTTTATGAAGATAAACTTTGTTCTTTATGGGCGGTTTCACTATTTTTTCATGTTGAGTTTTCGCTATGTCCCATGACTTAAGATAGTTGGTATCTGCCCAGGATAACTTTATTTTACATTATGTTAGCTATTGAGGTAGCTTAGTAGTTTTTAACACTCGTACACATAAAAAATTGGGGTGAGGAGATAAATGAAGTAGTTAAAATAATTTTAAAGCCATTATAATACAGCTTTTTATGATGTCCCATACCCAGGCTTTGGAAATAAATACCGTTTTTCTTGGTTTTTTTACTCATAAGGAATACAACTAGCACATAGCATTTTAAACATAAGATTATCATTTAATCAAAAACTATAGCAGTATTAATCATAAGGTCTGCGAATTTAAATAATATATCGTTAAAGTTTAGGTCGATAATCTGACTATGGTGGAAAACTCCATTCCGAAACCAAGATTTGTTACGTAGAAAAACTAAAATAAACTACCAATTTGGTTTTTATTACGAAATAGCAACCGTCGTTTTGTTTTACGTCATTCGAGCGCTATGAATGTTGGCGTAGTGAGTGTCAGGCGATTGCATTTTAAAAGTTCCATGATCCGAAACCAAAATTAATAGTACGTTAAACTTGTTTTAATTGTACTATTATTTTAAAAGAATATAGATATATTAATAAAACCAATTATCAAATTTAGAAATCAGAACAGTTAGTAGAATTGTGATGAATCTTTCATATGTTGTGCAAGTGGTGATACCGTTACCTCCACTCCGAAACTTTATTGACGGTTTCGTAAAACCGGAACAAAAAATGTAACGGAATGGAAACATAAAGCTTGGTTTACATACCTGCAGTAATTAATATATTTAATTTATATATAAGTACCTATTATATGTTTATAATCTACTCAAACCGCTTTCAATAATTTCATATTTGACTTTTGACGGAGCAATGAGTTGGTGCGCTGGTGGGCGCGGTTTCAAATCCCGCACGGAACAAGTATTTGTATGGCCTACAAATAATTGTTCCGGGTCTGGATGTTTGTCCTTGTGCAATTTGTGTTTGTAAACTGCCTCTACGATACAGGAGAAAATCCTAGTTTGGGAGCATTTTTAAAAAAAATTGTTGGCTTGTTAAGGGAGGTTTATAGTTTTGACGAATACAACGTTTGGAATAGATTTTCGCGCCATTGAAGTATAACGTTCACAAATAAAAATAATAACCCAAGTCGGACTCACGCATGAAGGGTTCCGTACTATCCTAAATCAGGTTTCTAGTAGGGGGAGTCCCTTTTAATTTATTTTTATTATTTGTTGTTATAGCGGCAACAGAAATACACATTCTATGAAAATTTCGATTGTCTACGTATTATGTATCATGAGATACAGCCCGCTGACAGACAGACGGACGGACGGACTTAGTAATAGGGTCCCCTTAGGTTAGGTAGGTTACCCTTTGGGTACGGAACCCCAAAAACTATGTTTATACATTAAAATCGATGTCAGATATTAATTTTTGCTATTATCTTATTTCTTAACCACGTGATCCTTATCGGTTTTTTGCTGACTCGATTACGGCGAGCTATAACGTAATCAAACACTCACGTGTTGTGGCACTGATTCTATTTTGTAAACTTTTTGATGTTCTTGAACACTTTGAGAGTATTAAAATAAATATAAAAAGCACGCTTCATTTATAAATTAAATTTTGAAACATTTAACTATAATCACGCAAATAGAAATCATTATCATCTTTAATTAAATAGACTTATTATAAACTATGTGTAATTAAAGATTCCCCGATCGTTGAGTGGAATTGTAGGAAGTGTAAACAAAAAAAAAATGGGAGCATTTTTTCTTCCTTCATGTAAACTATTCTTTACAGTTCCACTCCGAAAGTTTACTATTCCCTTCGGTGACTGTCCTATTTTTGTTGATTACTTAATTTTACGTGTATTACTTTATTTACGTGGAGAGACATTTTATTTTGTTATTTTTAAGAAGACTATTATTTTTTGTTTATTATAAAATAATAATAATTGTATTTTTTGAAAGGCATCGTATTTTTTTCGATAAAAATAGTGTGACAGCTGGTCAAATAGTAACGTAATGGAAATAAAGACAGACATAATTAAAGTCTGCTACTTTTATTTATTAAAATTTTGTACTATTTTATACAAATACAGTTCTTAAGACACATTAAAAACTGCTAACAAATTCAAATTGTGTTTGATTTGGTAAAACCACCATGCTTATTTGGTAACGGAATGGAGCGTTATTCATTGTCTGGCCAGATAAATACTAATAAAAGATTACTAAAAAGCAAATTATAAACTCAAAAATCTTCATATCATTTAGTGAAATATATAATGAATCGATCCTTTGCAAAAATTATACTGGATTCCAATAAAAAATAAAATACTGTTATTTTTCATCACTGTCACATTTTTGTGAAACCGCCCTTATACCATGTTATTTGGACGCATAGTTTAAGAGATAATGTAAAATTAAAATAACTCAACACTTGGCTGGGCGCGCGAACGACGGTTAAACCCTAGGCGTTATAAAATGCTTGAACTAGGTCATGTCGCGCACCTCGGACACGTGATGACGCGGGTGAAACCGCGGGGCACAGCTAGTTGATTATAAAGTGGCGATTAAAAACTTGTCAATTATTTTAACATCGGTGCCTTCTGAAAGACTATTTTCAGAAGCTGGCCTGATCGCTACTGACACGAGAAATAGGCTCTCAGTGTCAAATGTCAATTTTTGCATGTGGTAGAGCCATGCTACAGCTATATTAGTAGTATAGTTGTAGGACCACGCTCTCACAGAATACCAGCGTAAAATAGCAGTTTAATGCTACTGTTTCGTATGGTATGTTTAGAGAACCGGACACCCTTTTTACTGGAAAAAAGGCATTCCATCTTAGTCCTCACGGGTGACAACGCATCTGCATTTTGTTTCGCAAACGAGGATAGATGTAGATGTCTATGGGCCACAGCATCCACTTACTATCAGGTGAACTGTGTGCTCGATACCCTATCCTATAAAAAAAACAACTAGAATGTTGTCCAAATGGTTACATCAAAAAATCATCTTCTATTATATGGGACCACCCCTGAAGTATGTTTATGTTCAAATGCAACCAGCAAAGCTAAAACAGATAGCAAACCTGTAAGTTGTCCTGCAATGTGCGCAGATCAGGCGAAATGTCGCCGGCAGCGTCGTTCTCACGCAAGTAGCTCAGCACTACGTTGCAACAGTATGTACAGACCCGCAAGCCCCCTGCGCATCCGAATATCTGACCTGTAATAGTGCAAGAAAAGAGCTTTGGGACACATTGAAACATTAATTTGTCACTAACTAATAATAAAGCTTGATATCCCATAGTACGAAGGATTTATATTATTTGTCACACTTGACATGCAGATTGGCAAATACCATACTGGACAGAGGTGGGAAACTTTGTGTATATTATATAATGTTGTTATGTTTAATGAGGCAACAGATGTGCCGTAAAATAATTTTGATTTCGTAATTACCGCCACCCCGCGCACCGCGCGTATATATCCGTAGCGTAGGATCACTTGCGTTTATTCGTAACATAATACTCATAGTGAACTTTGTGATAGGTGGCGTGCCCAAAGTATTGTGTCGCGTGCCATCTATAGCACACATACCATTGGTTCACCATACCTGATACCGGATGTCTCACATTTTAATGTTGTCATATTTTTCAAAGATTTATTATTATTTTATTTAGAGGTACATACTTTTTTTTATCTATATGGCCCTTGGTATTGTGGTTATGTCACAATAATTCTGCCAATGTCCGGTCTTTGGTCTGTCACACCTTGTCTTGAGGCTTTCCAGTGGAAAAGGAGTTAGTGGTTATTAGGTGAAAATGGGGATAAAAACAAAGCAACTAAATACATGAATTGTGGACCACACAATATAGAGCAAACATCTAGTTATAGAAGGGTATTTAGCCTGGGCAGGGAATAGAGAATTAGGTTAAGCTAAATTTAGTACACAATAATTATAGTTTAATATTATACATTTGAATATATTTTGAGATCGTATTGACATATATGGAATCGGGGATAGTTAAGAGGGAATTAGGTACATACTTGTTTACTTGGTTATTTAATAAAGTAAATTTAATGTAAGCAATTTAATATTCACAGTTATATGACAGTTTGTGTTTTGTCATGACACCAAGCTTAATACATAACAATACTCAACCGCTGTTTTATTCTATATTCTGAACATATTAAATGTGTAGCTCCCCATCGCACAGCTGAGTATTTTATGTCTGGTGTTACAAAGACCACCATCTAACAGTAACAATGAAATCTTACATGATGTCACACAAAATTTCAATAGGCAAACAAACCTATTTGTTGATGTCAATTACCTTAAATTTTATTTTATGCTAGCAATATGCAAATTATTCTTTATCAACCAATGCTTCAAACAAATCCCTTTGGCTTTCTTTTGTTTTAATTTTTGTCTTGAAACTATATCTGCTATCTGGTTTATCATTAGTAGGGTTTTTGACAAAATGTTTTTTTTTATAGGATGAGGGTGACAAACGAGCACACAGTCCACCTGATGGTAAGTGGTTGCTGCGGCCCGTAGACATCTACATCTATCCTCGTTTGCGAATCAAAATGCAGATGCGTTGTCACCCGTGAGGACTAAGATGGAATGCCTCATTTCCAGTAAAAAAGGCCTCCGGCCACCTGCAAAAAGTTTCCAGATCTCTGGATTGGTCTGGCCCTAAAGCTCTATCTCAGTATACTAGATTTTTACTCAAGGGCTTTATAAAGGATGTGGTTTACAAGCGAAACCTGCAAGAACTATGAGCATGCATCAGCGCAGCACATGAAAACGTCATGGTGAGTTGGAAATATCATTTTGGAACACTTGTATAGTTTAGGACTATATCTGTTATACTAACCTGGAACTCGTTGGCTGCAACAGCGTGAGCAAAAAATCTGTCCACATACACGGCAATGGTGCCGCCTACGTAGTGTCCCAAACCGAGCGGCACACTCATAGCATTCACGAGAGATGTCATCAGGCATCCAGTATCGAGCCAACTCTGTGTCTGCATATCGAGTGCCACCCTGAAATAATTATTGAGCCAGCAATCTATCATATATTCAAACTTCCTCAAAAATCAAAGCCTAAAATTAATTTATATAAACTGGAATTTAAAATCTTACTGCTGATTAGGTCCAGCTGATTACATCATAGTCAATTTTTAATGCCTAGATTATAATGTCCTTATGGCCAAATTCTAGCCATGGCAGCAAGTCTTTATAGAGACGAGTCATATGCGCAGGACAGGATCATATGGCAATAGCAAGTGTGCAAACAAAAGTTAATTCTCTATTCTATAACTCTCAAAGTCCAATAGGGTGTTAATCTGACACAACCGAAAGAGAACAGGCACAGGTCCAACAGCTTTACAAGTTTTCTGAGGCACAGGAGTTATACTGAGAACTTTAGTGATGGCAAATTCAATACCTGATCATAGCCTGACCTAGGATTCAAACCTATAGTACGGCCGCTGAGTTATTACCGATTTGACAGATTATTCTTAAATTAATCGATATAACCTTGCACGAGCGACACATTTGCCGAATGATTTAGAATACCTCTTTAATATAAAACTTTATGTCAAAATGTCAGAATCAAGTAATTTTCCAATAAACTCTGTTTCAAAACTTAAAATAGTTTGTAAATAATATGAAAACATTTATTTTTTGTTCTTTGGCGCGCTTGTACAAAGTTACATCGTGCGTCTAGTTTTCATAGTGATGTGCTTGATAGTATTCGGTTCGAATTCATTGGAATAGATATGATATTTATTTTATTTGGATATTTTTATTTTACTTATTCCTTCGAGCAACTAGACTATAATGCTACCATTTTTTTGCGTCTCCTAATTGCACTGTGTTGCCAGTATCTCTATGATTTTTAAGATTTATGTGTGATCCAAAGACAGAAATACTGTTTTCTATGATTTAAAAATAAATACAATTAAAATGATTATGTATAATTTTTAACATTCATAATATATAAAACAACATTTAATAAATATAATTTTCTCCCTCAATTAAGAAAGAAAGAAAGAAAGAAAGAAAGAAAACTTTATTTGACTTCACAAAGAAAAATAAAATAAAATAACACAAGATATAAAAACATGATTTGTGTACAGTCAAATTAGGTCCCTATTTCAGCTAACAGCTGCTGAACTAAATGACAGCAGCGCTGATTTTCAAATAGAGCCTACTATTGGCTTCACGGACGGTCATACATTAACTAAAGATAAAACTTAAAGAAAAACATTCAGTGTGGGACAGAGTCAGCATAATAATTGTTATTATTTAAAGAAACGAAACAGTAAGTGAACTGAAAATTAGAGTGGAGATAAATATATATATATATATATATATATATATATATATATATATATATATATATATAATGATACAAAATAAAGTAAAGCAGTGAGTCTTACAGTTATTATATATTTTTAGCATTAAACGAAGGTCCTTTAAATTGTGCACGTAGTAGAAGTAAATTTTTAAAATTACGAGGGATTTTGGTCTTTTTTTAAAATTGATATCAGTTTTTTCTTAAATATTCCTAAAGTTTTTAAAGCACGAATTGGTGGCGGTAGATCGTTCCAGCAGCGAGAAGCTGCATACCTGAAGGACCCTCTAAATGCCATTGTTCTATGTTTCGGAATAACAAAGACTTTAGTACATTTACGTTTAGGATATTTTGATTGTTCGCTAACCCACACTAATTTGTCATATAAGTAACGAGGAGTTTTTGATGCAATTATTCCAAATAATAGGGTAGCAAGGTGTAATTTTCGACGCGATGACATTTTTAATAGGCCTGCATTTTTTAGAAAAGGAGTAACATGCGTACGAGGTGGTATATGGAAGCAGAACCTCGCACATGCATTCTGCACCCGCTGTATGAGCCTCTGGGTTCTACTTAATAGACAAGGTCCAAATACCACGTCGCAGTAATTTAATTTGGACAAAATCAAAGACTCACATAGTCTTATCCTCATTTGCTCTGTTAAAAATGGTCGGATTTTATATAAGATTTTTAATCTATAAAAACAGTTTCGTACACTTTCTCTGACATGTGCTTCGAAACGCAGGTGGTTGTCAAGCTTAAGCCCAAGGTTTCTAGCCTCGGAGGTTTGATCAATGGGACTGTTTCCAATTTTTAATTCTATTGGGACATTTACAAGTTTAGCAATCATATTTTTTGATCCTATTAACATATACTTTGATTTGTCAGGGTTTAGAACCAATGAATTTAACTTTGACCAAGCAGAAATAGCCTCTAAATCGTAATTTATTTTATTAATAGCTTGAAAAAGACCCGATGGCGATGGTATGAAGGAAAGATACATTTGCAGGTCATCAGCATATAGGTGGTAATGACAGTGTTTAATTTTCTTCACCATATCAGCGGAATATAGCGTGAAAAGAATAGGCCCAAGTATCGAGCCCTGTGGGACACCTCGTGAAACATTCTGGGGGACTGATTGAATCCTAGTACCGTCACCTTTAATGATTTCCACACGTTGTTGCCTTCCAGTGAGATAACTGTCAAACCATTTGACCGCATTAGCATCAAAGCCATAGAATGGCAACTTAGCAAGGAGTAATGACTGATCGATTGAATCAAACGCTCGGGAGAAGTCTAAGAGCACTAAAATTGAGCACATTCCTCTATCTTGGGCTGCAAGTAGATTATCGATTACCTCAAGTAAAGCTGTAGTAGTGCTGTGGCCCTTGCGAAATCCAGATTGCATAACAGGCAGTACGCCATTGATTTCAAGATATTCTGTCATTTGCTTGCAAACTACCTTTTCTAGTATTTTGGAAATACAGGGCAACATACTAATAGGTCGCAGGTCTTTAATCGAAAGAGGGTTGATCTTCTTTGGTAAAGGTTTGACAATTGCGAGTTTCCATAGATCTGGAAAAACCGCACTCTGGATCGATTTATTAACAATAGCGGTAATTGTCATTAATGATTGAGGTAGAGTCATTAAAAGCATCTGTAGTGAGATATTGTCTATACCAACGGCATTGGATTTAAGTTCTTTAATAGTCTTTAATATTAATTCTTCTGATACTGTAGACAAAGTAAGATTATTAGAATTGTGCCTATTGTGTTTAAAGTAGGAAATAAGAGTAATCGGTACCGTGTCACCCCCTGGTATATTTAGGAAATGTTTATTTATCAACTCAGGGTCATTAAACTGATGAGGAAGTTCCTCAGTCTTATCCTTGAAATATACTACGTTTTTCAAATTTTTCCACAGAGTTTTGGAATCTTTAATATTTTTATTTATGTACTGTTCAAAATATGCTTTTTTTTCATTTATCATAGCTTCTGTTACTATCTGCTTCATGTTTTTATAACAATTTTTAAATGTGTTATTTTTTGTTTTTTTGTATTTAGCATGATAGTCGTCGCGAATTTTGATCATTTTACGTACTGTATCCGTAATCCAAGGGTGAGGTGGTGACTTGAAACGAGTGGTTTTAAGTGGAGCATGTAGATCGAACATAATGTTTATAACAGAAGAAAAATAAGTAACCATGTCATTTACGTCATTAAAATTTGTACAGAGTGACCAATTAATATTTTCTAAATCACGGATAAATAATTCTGTAACAATATTATTTAGTGGTCTATATGTTAAGTAATGAGGAATAGGTTTTTCCTTTTTTATATTAAATTCAGCAGTAACAATGGCATGGCTTCCCAAATCGGGTATGTATTTGACTAGAGTGTTTCGTACTCGAGCATCAGAACAGATCAAATCTAGCAATGTTTCGCTGTGGCTAGTAAAATGTGTCGGAGTATCAACAACTTGTTTCAAGCTATGACATTCTAAAAATTGGTTTAGTAATATGGTCTTGTTGTTTCCACTCTCCAAAAGATTAATGTTAAAATCACCAACCAAGATAACCTTATCGGCGTTAGCAAAAGTGGAGACTGATTCAGCTATCGCATCTAAAAAAATATTACCGTCTAGCCAAGGGGGTCTATATGCTGTCCCAATGATAAGGTTGACTCCGGAAAGGTTCATTTTTATCCACATCTGTTCAACCGAGGGAGTAGAAGGATGCGGACAAATTTTAAATGCTAACTTTTTATGTATGTAAAAGCCTACTCCACCGCCTCTTCCTTTTTTAATTTGCTGAGGCCTAGGATTATGTCGCAAACGATATTCATCTAGTATGGGAGCTTTCCCCTCGTCTCTGGCTCTAAGCCATGTCTCATTGATGGCCATAATGTCCGGCTTAAGCTCTTTCATGGCTATTATGAATTCCTCATGCTTAGAACCTAAGGAGCCTGCGTTTAACAAACCGACTTTTAAGTATTTTAAATTACCCGTTGCAAACAGTATAAGAGCAATTTATTCATTTTGATAAAAACTAGTAAATAATCAGTATCTGCGTTATAAATAGGAGATGATGTTAAGTTCAGTAACAAACATATTAATGATGTATACATTCTACCGAACGGTAGTATGGTGTAGTCATAATTAAAAATAACTAAAAAATATATATAAAATAATGGATGTTTTATAAAATCAATAGTGATTAAAAGGATATATATAATATGATACAATGAATAAAAATAATATTTATAATATAATGGTTGTAAATATTGTTCCAAATGAAGTTTCCCCACATATTTAAGATAAAGAAGTATATTATAGTACACTATCTTCCTAATACTATAATTTGGTATAAAATATATATTTAATTTTACTTCCAAATTATGATGACACATTACTTCAAACCTTATCGGAACCAAAAATACGAACAAAGTCATCCTCCGTACGAATGTAGCAGGCCGGCTTCCCTTCACCTTGGCGGGCGTATATGCGACCTCTCTTTGTCCACGAGTAACGCCACGAGAATTTACGGCACGTCTCACGGACTTTATGGAAAAGCTGTCTATTGTATCGGGTTAGCCGTTCGTTAACGTAAAGTCGCTGTGGCGGAGCGGCCGCGCCTAGTTCAGTGGTGGTGACAGAGCGACGCACACGCGCGGCGCGCAGCAGCTCGTCGCGCAGTTGGCGGATTAAGCAATGTTATAGGTGTATTTTTTTAAGTAATTGGCGATACTATTCTGGCAACACCCTTACCACCGCTATTTTAATCTGTTTAGTCGTCTTCCGTACTCTCGTGCGCACAGACTACGTTCTCGATATTTTACGGATTCTGCTGTCAGAGTGATTGGTAGTCACACGTGTTTCAGCGATTTTCGGAATTTCGGATATATTTTTGTGTAGAGCTTCGTTAATATCTTTGCCGTCTTCTGTGTTTGTTATTATATAAATTTGTGTTGTGTTGTTCATTACTTATTTGTTGGTAAGTAGCGATAGTTAATCAATTTATGTATTCTTAACTAACACGATGGACGTTGACGGGGTGCATTCGGAACCACCGGATAAAGAGAATCCATCTGGTTTCGGTCCCTCTAAACGAAAATGTACGGATATAACATCAAGCATTCATAAAAAAAAGTTGGTCATGATGACACGCCTTCAGCGTCATATCAAAACATTTACACCCACCTTGATTTTCTAGAAAAGAAAAAATACACAGATAGTGATAAAGGGCCTTTTACAATTCACCTTAAGCGCATAGAACCTGATCCTTCATCTGGTTATACAATCCGACCTGTCAAGATCGGCCATATCCTATCCCAAAACAAGGTTTCCAATATTGAAAAACAAAGCATAACAAATTTAGGTCGTAACAGGGTCTCAATAGCTTTTAAAACTGCTACAGATGCCAATAATTTTATTGAATCATCCTTTTTTGCTAAATATAAACTATCAGCAGTCATTCCAACCTTCAATGTTACCAGAATGGGTGTCGTTAGAGGCAGAGGCATACCAACCGATATTTCCATGGAGGAGTTGGTGTGTGAGTCGGAACTTCCCTCAGGTAGAGGAGAAATTATAAAGGCTAGGAGATTACACCGAAAAGTAAAGAAAGGCGATGATATTGAGTGGGTCGCCACCCAAACCGTTGTCCTTACATTTTCAGGCCAAGAGCTTCCTTCTCACTTATACTGCTTTTACACCTCAATTCCTGTCGAAACCTATATACTCCCTTCCATACAGTGTCTGAAGTGTTGTCGCTTTGGACATGTAAAGGCTCAGT
Source organism: Parnassius glacialis (assembly GCA_033319125.1). Lineage (NCBI taxonomy): Eukaryota > Metazoa > Arthropoda > Insecta > Lepidoptera > Papilionidae > Parnassius > Parnassius glacialis. Next base: position 39,706,992 of record JAVANC010000018.1, read on the forward strand.
GTAGATCAAAGCCACGCTGTTTCAAATGCTCAAAAGAACACACTGGAGATAATTGCGTTACAGATATCCCAACATGCCTGTTCTGCTCTGCTAATCACTTGGCAACTGATAAAAGTTGCCCTGAACATACTAGACAAAAAGGCATTAAACTGGTCATGTCCCAAGAAAATATTTCATATTTAGAGGCATCTGCTCGATTTCCTGCAGTTAGAAGACCTTACGCTGATGTAGCTGCATCTTTAGGGATTCCTTCCCCACCCACTTCATCACAACAGTTATCAAGTATTCACCCTGCTCCTCATGCTTCTCTATCTTATAGAAAGACTGTTTTCAGAATTAACCCAACTAGACCTGTTCCAAATTCGGTAGGCTATGATAAGGTAGCACACAACAATATTGTAAGAATCCCTACCTCTTCCCTTCCAAATGGTCATGCTCTTCAAGCTAATTTATCCCCTAATGATAATCTCCTGGAAAACCTTGTGTCCTCCGTCTCTGATATAATTGGCAAATTTGACGACATACACTTACCATTTAACGTGAGAAATAAACTTGACATGCTCTTCCAAAAAATTTATAAAATTCAATCGCCTCCACATCCTCCAGTGGAACTGTCGGAGCATCAAGAACAAGAAATCTGAACTAACTAATTTGATAAATATTCATAACCCCTCAGTCATTGCTATTGCGGAAACCTGGCTAAGACCTGGCTTCAGATTCAGAATCCCTGGTTTTTCGTGTATCCGTGACGACCGCAGCGATGGCTACGGTGGCACTATGATTCTTCTAAATAGAAATCTTACCTTTTGCTCAATCCCCCTTCCTCCTCTGCAAGAGAATATTAATGCAACAGCTGTAAAAGTAATGGACATCACAATTGTGTCAATATATATTTCCAATCCTACTCCTGCCTGTATCCCAGAGCTTAACCTAATCCTGTCTAGCATATCTCCTCCTTTTATTGTAATTGGGGACTTCAATAGTCACAATGTACTGTGGGGTTCTCATAAAAATTATTCTTTCTCCTATCTTCTAATAGACGTCTTTAATGAGTTTAACCTTTGCATTTTGAATAATGGGTCTCCCACCCGCATGGTCTACCCTTCCCAAAGTCCTAATTCTGTTGTAGATCTATCCCTCTGCTCTGCTAATTTAGCTGCAAGTATCAATTGGAACACTCTATCCTCTCACCACCTTTGGTAGTGACCACTTCCCCATCCTCTTGTCTTTGTCCAGTAGAAGCCTTCCCAATAGGAATAAATCATGCATCTCGAAGTTTAACGTGTCCAAAGCCAACTGGGATCTATATCTTTCTGATATAGAAACTAAAGCTCATTTTCTCCCTCCAGTGTCTCACATTAACTTACAACATGCCTACTCTAATTTTATCTCCCTTTTAAATGAATCTGCTACAAAATCTATCCCCCTTAAAAATAGCTCCATTAAAAAAATTTCCTCACCTCCTTGGTGGGACGCAGAGTGCTCTTCTATTGTTAAAAAACGCAAAGATGTTGAACAACAGTACTCTGCAAATATGTCCATGAATAACTTCATAAATTATAAAAAAATAGCCGCTCAAGCCAAAATAACATTCTCGGAGAAGAAGAAAAAAGCATGGCTTTTATTCTGTGAGAGTCTATCACCTCGCTCTCCAGCCTCCCTTGTTTGGAAAAACATAAAGCGATTTCGTGGTTCCCTCAATGATAGCCAAATAAATAATCCTGACCCCTCACTTTGGATAAACAACTTCTGTAGCAGCTTGTCTCCTCCATGGGTCCCTTCCTTAGAGGAGATATTCCCAGTAACCTCCCCACCTTCCCATCTTTCTTATGAATCTATGAATGATACCTTTTCCCTCACAGAGCTTCAGTTGGTGTTAAACCATCTGAAGGACTCCTCTCCAGGTATCGATGGGATCCCGTACTCTCTTTTAACTCACTTGGGCCCCACATCCAAAAAATATTTCCTAGACATAATCAACTGTATATATTCAACAGGGGCAGTTCCTGATGATTGGAAAACCCATATCATAATACCTATCCTTAAAACTGGAAAAGACCCCTCTACAGCCACTAATTACCGTCCAATAGCCATTTCATCCACTCTATCAAAGATAATGAAGCACCTCGTCAAAAACCGCCTAGAGTGGATACTAGAAAATAGAGGCATCTTGCCTAAGAGCCAGTTTGCTTTTAGAAAGGGTTTGAGTACCTCTGACAGCCTTTTGATTTCCAATGTCAGACTTGCATTTTCCCAAAACAACTTCCTTGTAGGTGTCTTCTTGGATGTTTGCGCAGCTTACGATAATGTTATACTTCCGCTGCTCAGGCATAAGATGCATCAGCTGAGCATCCCTGTGAGGATAACGAACTTTGTGTCAAACCTTTATTCAGGAAGACGAGTTCTAGTGCGCGTACAGGGTAATTTCATGCCAGAGAGATACATCTGGAAAGGTCTTCCACAAGGCTCTGTTCTAAGTCCCCTTTTGTATAACCTATATACCCACGATCTAGATAGATCCGTAAACTGTCTGTCCAACATACTCCAATATGCTGATGATTTGGCTCTTTTTGTTACTGACCATTCTTTACCTGACGCCTCCTCGCGATTATCTCGTGCGGTATATTACCTCCAAGAATGGCTTACAGAACATGGTTTATCCATCTCCCCCCCAAAAAGTAAAATCGTCGTATTTTCGAGGCGAAGACTCGTCCCAGAAGTGCCAATCTCTATTGGAGACTCACTGATTCCCAATGTGAGCCATGTGAAATTCCTTGGTGTTATGCTAGATAGCAAATTGTCTGGAATTCCCCACATATCCTACATAGCTTCAAAATGCGAAAAAAATCTTAACGTCATTCGTGCTATATCAGGAGCTTGGTGGGGCTCTCATCCTTACTCCCAAAAGCTTTTATATAATGCTTTGATTAGAAGCCATTTTGACTATGCCTCCTTTTTGTGGGAACAATGCAATAAATGTGCACTTAAAACTTTGGATCAAATTCAAGTAAAATGCCTTCGCATTATAACAGGAGGAATGAAATCTACCCCCAGTAACGCTCTCCAGGCCGAGTGTGGTGAGGGTCCTCTCTTTCTTCGCAGGCAGTACCTAGCAGACAAATTCTGGTTCAAAAAGTGTTTTCTTCATAATCATCCGCTGTTCCATATACTAAACTCACTTCACCAACAAATTTCAATTTCCCCATACTGGCGAGATAAAGATATACCATGTCTTTTAAAAAGCTATATAAAGTTTGTAAACATTCAATCTCCAATCTTCCAAAATAGCAACAACTTACTCTTCTCCACTCCCTACGAAGCACTAGTTTTCAATCCAAACGTCATCCTTGACTTTGGACTTGACAAGAAAACCATTGATCCTAACAGCAAACTATAGAAAATCGTCTCAGAAAATTGGCAAGACTGGATCATTATGTACACAGATGCTTCAAAAACTTCTAACAAAGATTGCGTAGGTTCTGCAGTTTGGATCCCTAAATATAGAATAATATTAAATTTTAAGTGCCCACCTGAATCATCAGTTTTCACAGGTGAATCTATTGCCATCTTAGAGGCAATTCTATATGCCGAATCTCACAACCTGGAAAATACCTTAATTCTCTCTGACTCTCTTAGCTGTCTCCAATCCATAATCTCCAGCTCCTTCCACTCTAAATCAAATCTTTTCCCTATCCTCTTTATTAAAAAAGCATTATATAATTGTCACAAAAAAGGCCTAAAAGTTGTCTTGGCTTGGATTCCAGGCCATTCTGGGATACGTGGTAATGAGTGTGCTGATTTCTTGGCTAAGAAAGCAACACGAACAGGTATCCCCTCTCAGTATCAAATTTTCCCCCATGACTTGCTTCCACTAGCAGGATCTGACTTCATGGCATCTTGGCAAGGTCTCTGGGATCAAACTAAAACCATAAAATGTAAACACTACGCTCGGGTTCAAGACACAATCCCATACAAACCTTGGTTTTTCCATTATCGTGAAGCTAACAAATTTACTACATCAACCATTTGCCGTCTTCGATTTGGTCATTCTTGCACACCGGTACACCTAGCCAAATTAAGGATAAGGGATAATTCTTTATGTGAATGTGGTCTTGATGAAGGTTCAACCGATCACATATTTTTCGAATGTCCTCGACTCAAGTTCTCCTTGTATGATATCCTTCCTCAAAACATCCCTCGTCCTACTAATGCTACCTGTCTGCTGTCTCTCGTGTTCTCCTCATTTGTTCATATTTTATGTGATTTTATTTATACTAATAGTATTAAGTTGTAACATAGAACTAATCATTGTTGGTAGTAGAATTATAAATGTTTGTGTTGTCTTTTGTTGTAGATTAGAAGCCAATCACAAAAAAAAATTAATTAAAAAAAATTATAAAAAAAAAAGATTTTATTTACCTTGTTGTCACTCCCATGACTGACTTGACATTGGCAGAATTCTTTCAAGAGAAGCCAAAAAGTAAAGAAGAAGAAGAAGACTACGTGCTCTTGTGTAACCGTTGTTTTTTGACTCGACTTTCTCCTGTTTATCGTTGCGCTTTATTGGACTAATTTTGTTTGTGTTTGGTAATTTTGTTGAAAATGCCGAAACGAGGAAAAACATTGAATAGTCAATGTCGTGAGCTTGTACTAAAGCTACAGGATTACTTTGAGCGGGAGTCACAAAATGGCGGCCCTTTGATTCCTGTCACTCAAGTGAAAGATCGGGTTTCACAAGCTCTTGTAATTGGTGCAAAAACACTATATAATATAAATAAAGAAAAATTTGGTGCTTCTGGAAGTGAAGATAATGTTTTACGCACTCCTAAGAAAAAACGAAGACAAAAGCCCGTGACAGGTGTTGATGTTTTTGATGCAGATGCAATAAGAAACCACATATATGGTTATTATACTAGGAACGAGTTTCCAACTAGACGTTAAAAGAAGCTGGCTTGTTTAAAGGCGGTAAAACGGCGTTGTCAAAACTATTGCACGAAATTGGGTTTGAATATAAAAAAACGAATAAAAGGAAAATATTAATGGAAAGATTTGATTTAATAATTAAAAGGAGCGAGTTTTTAAGAGAAGCCAGAAAAATCGAGTCTTGGGACAACGTCGTTTTTGTTGACGAAACATGGTTAAATGCGAACCACACTGTGTCACGCTCTTGGACTGACGAAACAAAAGCATCAACCTCAAAGGTTCCAATTGGAAAAGGATCGCGACTGATAATTTGTCACGCCGGTTCTGCTGGAAGTGGTTTCTTTGAAAATGGACTGCTGGCTTTCGCGTCAAAAAGTACTTCCGATTACCACGTCGAGATGGATACAGACACTTTTACGAATTGGTTCGAAAATCAATTATTACCCAGCCTGCCAGAGCCTTCTATCATAATAATGGACAACGCTTCATATCACTCGAAACAAGTGAATAAAGCGCCTACTCAGGCCGACAAGAAAGCTGATCTCGTAGCATGGCTACACCAAAATGGAATTGAAACTACTGCCGTAATGCTAAAGTCTGACTTAGTAAAGTTGGTACGCGAAAATAAAACATCAAGAGTCCGTTATGAATTAGATGAGATAGCTCTAGCACATGGACATTGGGTACTTCGAATTCCGCCTTATCACTGCCAGTACAATGCCATTGAGCTAATATGGGCACAAATCAAAGGTATTGTTTTTTATCGCATAATAATTTGTACTATTATAACATCCAATATTCAGCATATAAGTAAAAAGATACATAACTAAGAAATAAATATCTCATGTCCCTTACATGTAGGTAATTGTGTAACATTTCGTTTATTTAATGTAATAAATTAACGTTATTTAATGTTTACATTACAGGTTACGCAGCTCGTAATAATACGACTCCGCCATTCAGTACTAATAAAATGATGGGTCTATTAAAAGATGCTTGCAGCAAAATAATGAAAGAAGATTGGGTCAAGGTCGTCGAAAAGACTCGAAAACTAATAACAGAAGATTATGAACACGATATAAGAGTGGACACCATTATAGACAATGAAATTGTCATACAAGTGACTGATAGCGATGACAGCTCTGGCGAATCTGGTTCAGAGTCTGAATAAGTGTTTTAATAAATGATAGGTAGTCATTTATTAAAACATCTTGTACCTACTCTATTCATTAAAATGTGTAACAGTGTTTACAAATTTGTTTTATTTTGATATGTCCTCGACCAATTATCTACGCCCATCAAGGATACTCCACCTAATAAAGAACCTGTGTCTTTAACTATTATTGTTTTGATTTTATTTAATTACACACTATACTAGAATATTTAAAAACAAACTGTTCCCAAATGATATTAGGGTTACTGGTTCAGTCACTTCACTAGTATAGTCAATTCGTCATGTGTCAAATCGGTAATAACTCAGCGGCCGGAGTATAGTACTTTATAATTAACAGACATGCTTATAACCACTAGTACAAGAAAGCAGTCGAAATCTATGTATGTAGGTAGTAGAACTTCTTTTCTGCCTAGGAAATTATCTGGGTACGTTCCATTCTCTTACTTATTTCTGCCACAAAGCTACAGTGCAGGAACTGCTGTCCAATTACCAGATTAAATATTAATAACTCGGAAGGTATGGATTTTGAAACTTTTAAAATAAGATATACATCTTTACTAACTCCTCCTAACACAAAAATATGAAACCATTATTCAGGATGGCCGTTTCTATAGCTGAGCCTACATATTAATATATTACCTTATTAAAACTATTTTACAATTTTTTATTTTTTTTTAACAGTGGTAGAGCCACGCGGCAGCTTTTGCTGTCGCACGGATGGGCCGGCTCGAACCGGGGTGGTACCACGACCTCACAGAAAACCAGCGTGAAGTAGAGGTTTACCTCTGCGTTTCGCTTGGTGAGTGCAGGTGGCCGGAGGCCCTTTTTACTGGAAATGAGGCATTCCATCTAAGTCCTCACGGGTGACAACGCATCTACATTTTGATTTGTAATAGAGGATAGATGTAGATGTCTATGGGCCGCAGCAACCACTTACCATCAGGTGGACTGTGTGCTCGTATATCACCCTTATCCAATAAAAAAAAAAAAAAAAAACAACCACTTTGTTCATCGTTATAAAATTCTTAAAATAATTTAATATAACATTTAAAAAACATATAAAACATATACCCCGGAACCCAATGCAATGAGACTGCTGATCCTTTGTAAAACATTAGGTAAACTTCTACCCTCGAATTCGACGGCGTAAGTTCCAGACTCTGTCTTCGCATCGTCGTAAGTTTGCTTACATGCCTCGTCAGCTTGACCATCTGATTGTTTCTTGTTCGTCAATGATTTATTTTCCGTATCATCTGTGGTTTCATTAGGAGAAAACAGTGGCAATTTCCACAGCCTATTGAAGAACGTTGTCACACCACTGTGATTAGATTCTGATTCGAAACGCGGAAATTCAGTTAGTTGAGATATATCGTACTTATCCATGATTGAGACTTAATTGATATTTCAGTTTGTTTTTATTTTTGTTACAAGCTGTGATTACAACTTTTCATTTGATTTGATTAGCTTATCAATCAATGTCACTGTCACTTGTACTGTCAGTGTCACTGTCACTAGTACATTTTTTTAAACTGGTTTTAAGGCTCTTGGTTCTAGTTCTTCTGAGCCTGAAGTTATAATATATAATTATACTTCATAGTACACTGCTTCACAATATGTTGATGCAACAGAGCCAGCAGACAGCTGACATTTGGCGATGGTATCTCACGGCGCCTAAGCAGACAGCCACCTTATCTTGAGAATCACATCACCATCAGAGCACTTATTTCACCGTTTTCACTAATAGTTCACATGCACAAACATTTAATACACAAAATCGCACCACTTTTACATATCACAATCCACTTCAAACTATTATTTAAACAATAATACAGCAACAGCAATCCATCGCCGGTCAAGTTACCGCCAAAACTCCAGATATGGATAAAAAGAACATCGATAAGTATTATAGACAAGGAACTCGACAATCCTATTTAATTTTATTGTTTATCAAAAGTCAGTATTAAAAAGCCAAATATATTGGTTATTAATTATTTATATATTTATTGGTTATAAATTAATATATACATTATTAAGATAAGTAACACTTTTTTTTAAGTACCTGTATTATTAAATAGTACATTTTTAAATAAGCTGTAAATTCACTTACTTCTAGAATATTATCCCACTTTCCTTTTGGTAACGAGTTTTACAAATTACGCACACTCTCATTATCACTAAAAATAATTCTTATTATATAACTAAAATCAAACATATTCAAACTAACAAAATGCTTTCATTATTTCGTTTAAAAGTTTAAAATACAGAGATACGATCTTAACATTACGACAGACATTACGATTAGCCCTCATTTAAAGTAGTACTGTCTCACTCCGTGCTTTATGCATGAAAATATACCTACGCTGCGCGGCAGCCTACGAGAGACTTATTCCGTAAGGTTATAACGCGCGCGCTCGAGCTGACGCGCGCCAAACGTTAACAAAAAGTATCTTTCTCTTATAAGTATTTAGGCACTTTTGATATTTATTTTTGAGTTTTTATTATATCAATATTCAAGTATGGGCTTTTAAAAAGCCAAAGGAACTTATAGCATGTGGGTGCTTAAATAACAATAAAAATGTTGACTTTTCATTCTTTATTGTCCCTAAGGATATCGAAAGGTAAGATATTATTATTTATTAGTAGATCTAGATAACTAAGTACCTAGTTACTGACGTCATAGTTACAGATTTATTATTTGATTAGCGACCCGACCACAGCTTCGTAGTTTAAATTTTTTCGCGTATAATGCCAATGACCTAATGTTCAGTGTAAGTAGACCTTCCTGCAATAGTGACTGTCTACTAATGTAAGATCAGCATATACTGGTTATATTGGAACACTTACTCGATCTACTCGAAAATAGCAGCACTTCTCATTGCCACTCTTTTATTAATAATGCCGTCGTGTGTCACATGTCTTTAAATAGTAAAAAAATGTAAAACAGACAAGTGACGGCTCCGTGGCACAGTGACTTTGCAATTAGTTGCAGTGCTAAGTGCCGCGAGTTCGAATCACGCACGGAACATGTATTTGTATGACCTACAAATAATTGTTCTGAGTCTGGATGCATACATAGTATGTAAACTGCCACCGCGATACAGGAGATAATCCTAGTGAGGAGCAAACGTTTGCTAAAAAGAGAGGAAGAGAGATAAGTAATGAAATTAAACATTTTGTACAACCGACTTCAATATTAATACGCATTATAATACGCATCATTAAGGATAATTCCAAAACTACTGGTCAGAGTTTGATCAAATGTATATGGAATATATATAAATTATAAGCACTAGCTTTCAAATAAAAAAGAATCATCAAAATTGGTTCACCTAGGAAAAAGTTCTGAGATAACACACATAAAAAATAGTCAAAATGAGTACCTCCTCCTTTTTCTGAAGGCGGTTAAAATGGTAAGTATCTGAGTTTCAAAGACGTTCACGTTGTTAAAACTTAATTTTTCTCGATGTTGCATTCACCTTCCTCACATTGAACAATAATGTTCCATCGCTGTATTCTACTACCAACTAATATCAAAGGATTCAACTTATTTTCTCACAACGCTTAACCCTGCAGTTGGTGTGGACTTAACAAAGGCGCGTAACGGGCTAAGTGATACAGTCTTTTGCACGCGGACGTAAGATGCATTTTGATTTAATACGCGCGCAGCATTAATTTTCTTTTCGTCAATTTAATCTGTAGGCTAATTTAACGAAGGTCGTGTCCAAGGCGTGCAAAGTATAATGAACAGAAACAGAAACAGAAACTTTTTTATTCATTATAGATTATAAATAATGCTTATTGAAAGTCACTCTTTTGTATAATTACCACTGGTTCGAAAAAAAACCTCTGTCCTGGGAAGAACGAGCAAGAAACCCAGCGGGACTTTTTTTTTTAAAATAACAGCTTACAATCATGTATGTTACACAAATTAACAACACAACAAATTAGAAATAGCTTGGTAGCAATCACCTCATTTCCAGGGGTTATTATCATCTATAAATTCTTTAATACTATAATAAACCTTTTTATACAAACTTAGTTTAATAAAGTTTTTGAACTTTGAGCAGGTCAAATTTTGTATATTTTCTGGAATTTTGTTGTAAAAGCCTATACATCGCCCCAAGAATGAATTACTGACTCGATGGAGTCGAGTAACCGGTACTACTAGCTTGTGTCTGTTCCTAGTATTTACAGAATGAATATCACTTATTTTTGTAAAACTACTTTTATTTTTGTGTACGTACATTACATTTTCATAAATGTATTGAGAGGCCAAAGTTAATACATTAATTTCCTTAAAATTTTGTCGCAGCGACTCTTTAGGCTTTAAATCATAAATTGCTCTCATGGTCCTCTTCTGTAAAACAAATATAATTTCAGTGTCAGCTGCGTGTCCCCATAGCCAAATACCATACGACATTATGCTATGGAAATAGCTAAAGTAAACTAGTCTAGCTGTTTCAACACTAGTTAGACTTCTAATCTTTTTTACGGCATATGCTGCAGAACTAAGTCTGCTTGCTAGTTTTGATATATGGGGGCTTCATTGAAGCTTCGCGTCTAGTGTGATTCCAAGAAAAATGGTGGTATCTACAAGACTCAGTTTCTCCCCATTTAAAATTACATTAGTATTTAATTGTTTGACATTTGGAGTCATAAATTTTATACATTTCGTTTTAGTGCCATTTAAATGCAAATTATTAACATTGAACCAATTTACTAATTTAGATATAGCATTATTTACTTCGTCATATTTTAGCAATTGTCGACTTAATTTGAAAATTAAAGAAGTGTCATCTGCAAATAATACTATATCATGGTTATCTCCTACTATGTAAGGTAAGTCATTAATGTATACAAGAAACAGAAAGGGGCCTAGAATTGAGCCTTGAGGCACGCCCATCTGTACCATCGACCCGGAAGAACTCATACTGTTAATGACAACTTTTCGCGTTCTCTTACTTAAATATGAAATAATTAATTTAAGAGCATCACTTCTTACACCGTAGTGTTGAAGTTTCCTGATTAATGTTTCATGGTGAACACAATCGAAGGCTTTGGATAGGTCACAAAATATACCCAAAGCATCCCGTGAATTCTTCCATGCATTAAATATATATTTAATCAGCTCAACACCGGCATCAGTTGTCGAGCGACCCCTTGTGAAACCAAATTGATTTTTATGAAGTAAATTATTTATATTAAAGAAATTTAACATTTGATCAAGAATATTTTTTCAAAATTCTTACTAAGTGTTGGTAGTACAGAAATAGGTCTAAAATTAGCGAGGTCTAATGTACTATCAGATTTAAATAAAGGTATTACTTTACTATACTTCATTAAATCAGGAAACACACCAGATTCGATACTAGTATTAAAAATAGTAGCTAAATGAGGCGCGATTGTATCTATTATAGACGCAATAACTTTAACGGAAATCCCCCACAGATCCGCAGTTTTCTACATTAGCAACGTTATAACTAGGTTTAAACTCGTAAGTTTGCTATCAAAGAGTGATCCTTCTGTTCTTGTACTATTATTTATTCTGTGATTTGACCAAGATTTGACAAAAGTCGTGTCGTGTCCGAGGTATGCAAAGTATTATGAACATTTGTTTTATTGTAACTAGGTTTAAACTCGCAAGATTACTATCAGAGATTGAGCCTACTGTTCTTGTACTATTATTTATTCTGTGGTAGTAGTAGGGAATAAAATAAATACTATTTTACCTAAACGTAGTGATTATATTCTCTTTGATTTTACCCATATTGGGCGAGTGTAAGATGATTTCACCATGAAGTTAAACTTCATGGATTTCACGCATACGACCAGAGCGATTTTACCTCGTTTTTAATGTTATTATTATAAGTCAACGCGCAATAGAAATTCTAAACATGTTTATTATTATTATAATAAAAAGCTGTCTTCTGGTTTAAGCTGTCGTCAAAAACGCTTAAGAACTTCGCAATGTGACAAATCAGCATGTTGTAGTTTTTTGAACAAAATATAAATCAGTATAGATTGTATGGTCTAAGACTTTTGCCTGCCTTAATTGGAGAATTTAAACAACAACAAAACAATTTTCATTTTTCAGCAATAGGATTGATCTACTTTAATTTTTAGCTAAATTAAAAGATCAGATAAGTTCGGCGTTTAGATAATACAAATAAAATATGGGTGAAGTATCTTTCGAAACGTCAGCTTATGCAAAAATAATTCTTCACGCTGCTAAATATCCGCAATGTGCTGTAAACGGAGTGCTTTTAGCAGACGGTACAAAAGTCAGAGATAGTGCTAAAACCCAAGATTTAGATATTGTAGATACAGTACCCTTATTTCATCATAGTCACTATTTGTCGCCTATGGCGGAAGTAGCGTTGACTCAGGTAATAATTTTTTCTTTTAATTCTTTCATCGGCCCGTAAAAAAAATCCGTTTAAATGGGCCTGTCCAGTTGTATTAAAGACAAACACGACCCGCTTAGGGGTGGATTAGCTTATTTACTCTGCAAGATAAGTCTTTGTATTTTACATTTAGCGAAAACAGAGTGGTTAATGCATCACCATCTGTTGGAAGATATTTTTAATATTTGACAAGTCACCTTTTACAATATATCGACTGTGAACTGGCAACTAGTACTATCTCAATTTTGACAACTTTACAGGACGTAGAAAAAACTTGTTTGCATCATTTGTATAGCATCTGGTATATTAAATAAAAATACGTAGTTTTTGAATATTTTTATTGCACATGTTATTAAAAACAAAAGTAGCAATATATGCTTCCTTCTAATATAAAAACGAGATAGGACATTATAAATCAACTAAAGAACGAACATAGGATATTTTGCTTAAAACAATAAGGCCTATCTTCAAAATCAAAATAAAATAATAACAATAGGACATTATTAACTCAATATTCTATATAATGAAATTAAGTTATTAACTTACAATATAATTGTTATTCATAATAGTCTTTATATTTCCGACATTATAGGAACATTATTAGGTGGGCAAGTCTATAAAGCCATTAGTCTAGGTGGGTCAGTCATTAACACAGTTTTTTAAACTTTTTATTCCCAATTTTAGAGGTCATCATTTCTTAGAGTAAATCAAGGAAAGCTTCAGATATCTTTTTCACTGGCCCATCTAAATTAATCTTATTGTATACAATCACTAATTTATATTAAAAAAAAAACAATATTTAACAAAATTAAAGAATCTACAAAAATAATTATAACTAGGCCAACACTAGGCAAGAAACTGATTCTTGTTCTCTTTGGGATCAAACTATTCCTGATAAGGCAAATTATCATAAAAGTTATGACAATCCTGAGGAATGACAGCTTTCAATTCTTGGAGGTGCAACCACTTCGTTTTAGGAATACGGCATCTTGATGTAAATAAGGGTGGGTAACAGTTCACTGGATTGAATCTCTTTGGTCTATGAGGTAAGTCCACCCAATCTTTGGTAAAATTAAGTTTCACCCTGATTAGTCCTGAAGGATCATACATTATGACTTTGATGTCTGTGACCATTGGATCATTTTTTGTTCGACCAGGTCTTATGCTATTGTATCTTAAAGGTTTCGTGTAGTCTTTAAAAAAGTCGTAAGTCAGCTCAATAGCCTCGTACGGTGATGGATTTTTTCGTGCTTCTCTGGTCGTAGATACGTAATCACTTGGTAGTTTTATTTCCTTATTTTTTAATTTTCTTTCGATACAAGCATGTACGGAGTCTACTTCCATTTGCGTGTGACCGACTTCGAGGTATTTCTGATAAATGAAGACTCCATGAAGCATACTAAAATTGAGCAATGCATTTGCCATTATATTGTTACGGTTTTGTGCTGTACATCCATCAGAAAATATTACAACTGGTTTTTTATCAGAAGTGAGACATTTTTTTTCTAAATAATCAATCAAGCATGATACGAATGTTGATGCAACTAGTTGATTGTTTTGATCCTCTGAAAACCAATAACATGTAGCTTGCTTTTTTACAACATCGTAAATTGTCGAGTTATGACAAGCTAGCTTTGTTTTGTAATAAAAAGCATTAGCGTGGGTAAATGGAGCTAGCTTTACAGCTTGAAAATCTGCTTCTATTAAAATAATTTTTCCCTCAATAGCTTTCTTTATGTCCTCGCATTTTTCCATTCTAGCAATCTCTTTCTTCGCTGTATGCTCCTTCCAAACTTCTTCTTGTACATTTTTAGTTTCATAACCGGTGCATAAGTTGCATTTATCTTTTTTTACATTAAATAATGAAATATTTTTTTCAACCATAACTTCACTAAATTTTTTGCGGCTGAAGGCTGGTTGCAATACCTGAGTACACGTCAACTCGTATAATTTATAAACCTCTTGTATTGTTTGAAAAACGGGTTCTAGATAGAGTTTTGTTGAATTCTGTCTATTGTAATGGGACGGCATTTTTGGAAGATTATCGAAAAAGTTATTTAGACACTCAATTTGTGATAAAAGATTACTATTTGGTATGGTATTTTTATCTATTGAAGTCATAGGTATTCCATGCGAGCTCCCACTTACCCATGCTTGAACCATTCTATACCCAATACCAACCGTATTTATAAACATTTCTCGACAAACCTGATAGCTCTCTTGTCCATTATTCAAACTATATTTAAGGCTATAGTTGCGTCGAGAAACACTGTCAGTAGTATTAGCTTTCGTTGGAATTCTAGAAACCGATCCACACACAAATGCTTTGCGTTCTCCCCAAGTCAAACTCCAAAATCGATCGTAAATCGTTTTCCTCTGTTCTTCCGTAAATAATGAGCAATGACGTTTTTTAGACTTTAAACAAACATTACTAGAACATGTTGGCTTCATTATTCGTTCTTCTCTTGGTGTGTCTTGTACAACAGTTTTTCCAACTTTTCTAAAACCTAAGTAAGCTTTTCCTTCCATTCGCAGTTTTTTATTAATGTTTCTCTTCCACTTAGCCGGCTCAGCTTTCTTTCTCCTTTTCCTTCCTTCACTCATATTATAATTATTGGGGTCATTCTCTGAAAATTTTCCTTGCACGTTTTCTCCTACTTGACCTGCACTATTTTCTACGACATCATTTGTCGCTAAAATTGATGGTGTATCGGGAGATTCTTCGCTTGATGGTAGAGTGTTTCGAAGTGCGTTCAGTGGCGTATTTGGAGACGAACTTAATGACATGTTTGAAGGAAAATTTGGGGACGTGGATGGTAGCGGGCTGAGTGACATGTTTGGTTTATCTAAACAGGCTTCGTCGTTTATGTAACCATCATCTATGTTATGTTGAAAATCGAGTATGGCTGACTGGTAGGATGGCGAAGGAACGAACCGTGGAGATAAATAATCTGCAGGTAGAGAATCAAACATAGTGTCCATATTTGGGTTAAAATGTATGTCCTCAGTATAACAGGTGTCTCCCGTAAGTACAATTAAAGGGACTGTTTTTTGCTGGTTAGACATGGTAAAAGGTACTGTATTTTTCTGGCTAGACATATTCGTATCTTCAAAACCTGTGTTGATATCCTAAAATGTACAAAAGTAAACCTATTAGATATAAAATAAGCCAATACCTCAGCAGATTTAGTTACGTACTAACACATTATTTTCGTCACTTCGTGACTTTCGTTTATTTTTTAATAACTTTTATTATAATACAGATATCACATACCTTAGCATTTTCTTTATTTTTATCGTCATTAAGTACTTCCTGTACCAAGCGCTTACCACGTCTCAACTTATTATATTCCTGAAAAAGTAGGTATAGGTAAAAGTAGTAGCTAAAATGGTATTAGAGCAGCGTATATCAAGACGGATAAATCGTTTGAAATTACAAATGCTTTCCATAATTGTTTACGCTATAATAAACCCAACCAAACAAGTGGTTAGTTAGTTAAGGGGCAGGTAGGTAGTAATAACCACATTCTGCAATTCTTATCCCTCAAGCCTATACGATGCGGCCTTTTAAAGGGCAAGCAGTTCATGCTAATGGCACTCAAATAATACATTAATATCATAAAACTTTGTTAGATGCCTACTTATAGCGGAATTGTGCATCTTAAAAGCATGTAATTCGTCGTATACCTATATAAAGGTAAATCTAGCGAAAGGTATTTTTGGTTGATGTTATCCCTAATTGAATAGTACAAAGTACTATCTCTCAGTCATTCCAATCTGCTAAAACTTTTAACGTCGATGCATAATGTACTATCTCGATTTATAGATTATTAAGGTAGAAATATTAAATATTACTGAATAGTTTACAATGAAAACATACCATTTCAGCTACTTGAAGTCCCCAACAATGTTAACTAATAACTTATGGCACAGAAACCTTATAAATTCACATAAAACAGTTATTTGTTTCAAGAGCGCGCGAAATCGCGTTCATGTCCGTACACTTTTGGCGAGATAGTATTAAATGCTCGCATTCACTGCGCGTCGAAGTTAGTACAAGTTGAATGAACTCGATTCTGGCGCCAAATTTTAACGTATATGAGATGGGATTTATTGCAGCGTTGCGGAGTATGAAATAGTGTAAAATTGCATCAAAAAGTGAAATCTTCAAAAAATTGAGATAGGACCGGTTGCCAGTTCACAGTCGATATATTATTTATATTTTTTGTCAGCAGACTGTAGTTAGATTTTGTTATTAATTTCTGTAATTACTATATTCACACAATATCTATCCATAATTATGAACAAACTTTCAAATTTATTACACAGATTGATACAGTAGCTCAAGCTGACAACAGAGTTATAGCAGGCTATTATGCTGCCTGTGAAAACTTCAGGGACAATACTGTGGAAAAGTGTCCTGGGCAGAAAATAGCTGAGAAAATTGTTGAAAATTTCCCATCTGCTGTATTTATTGTGGTGAGTTTTCATTATTGAAATGTTATATTAATAGAAATTTACCAAAACATTGTAGAGTATTAAATAAAAAAAAAACTGTGACTGTCATTGGTTATGTCACAACCAAGAGCACCTTAAAACTGAAAGGACTGTGCTTTACACATGGCACTCATAACACAGTTACTATTGCTACTTGAAAGGCTAAGCAGAATTGCTGCATGCACATAAAGTGTACATCAAATGCAATGTCTGTCAATGAATTGCTGATCAATATTTCACAACAAGTGCAGTACTTGAACATGTCACAAATGTGCTTTTCACATAGTCTACATTTTGTAATGTTAGAATGTTAGTATACCACATGTTCTAAGTATGCCTTTCTTTGATTTTATTTTTTATTTTATCAGCTTTTACATGTCATTCATTTGTTCCTTGAAGTCAATTGAACATAGGCCTATATTGCTATATTGTTTCTGTTACCATTAACAGCCTATTAATGTTCACCGCTGAACATAGACCTCCCACATAGGTCACATCAGGGTGGATAATTGCCATAGTTGACATGCTTGGTAACCTCAGTTTTTTATTTTTTAGTTATAATTAGGAAGACTACTGCCCCTCTCATGTCACACTCCTGTTTGTTTCCCACTGTTGCATCTTACAACAGCCATGGGATAATGGGTAGTGGATATACCTATACTACAACTACACAGTTAATAGATTTTAATAGATAAATTCGTAAGGGGAATATTTGCCTGGTTGGCAACCATAGTTTCTTATTATTTTAAGTTGTTATCAGAAGGATTCCGCTGTCTATTTCTCGTTTTATGTTTCTCTACTGCCTCTTTAACACCCACAAGACAATCACTACACCTCACCTCACTACAGGACAGCGTAACTACTGTGATAAAAATTTTTTTCACTTCAACTTTTTAGTTAATCAGAATATTATATTTGTTGTTTAATAATTCTGCAAATGATGATTAAATCACATTACAGGTTGACAACAAAAAAGTGATGCAACATCTGGAAACTCCTGCTATTAAAATACATAAATTTTGTGATGGAAAATGGAAACTTATAGATACAAATAAATTGTTATTCCGTGAGTTAATAATATCTATTACATCCTAGTAGCTTTATAGTTGTAAACATGGTAATACTTGTCCACTGGATTATCCACTGATGAATTTTGCTTCTCCTTTGCCAGCCTCTATAAATTCTACATTGTGTTGCATATTTTTTTAAGCTACAGTAACGAAAATCATGCAACCTCAAATGATTTCCTTATACTCACCATGATGGGCAGTTGTGTTGAAAAATCATACAAACAAATCAAGTTATCAGATTATAACTAGAAGTATTTAGTGCATATTTTGGTTGTTATTAACTGATTTTTATTGGCCTGTAAAAGTCTACTTAACATGAGCCTCTACTACTGTATGTCTTATTGTCTCATGGGCAGGTGGATTGATAACCATAGTGTTAGATATCTTGCACTTTGAAGCTTCTGCCCCTTTCTAGTCTGGGTATTTTACGTATGACATAAACATAATGATAATAATTTATCATTATTGCATCCTTAAGATTAAGTTACACATAATATTATGTACATAATAAAAACAAAACTAAGTTTACAAGTACCCATTTTTTTATTTAATATTTATTGCATTCCTTAAAACAAAAGAGTACAAAGGGTGGAGATAATGCCTTAAGGCATTCTCTAACAGTCAACACATATATATGTCTACAAATTATGAAACTACTGACATCTAAACTAGGCAGCACCTGTATCTTAGATGTCAGGGATTTTCCCCCAAACATAGTACAAAGGTTTAAAGACATAGCAGGCAGGTAATCATTTTGCTTTTAAATCAACAAAAAGAAAACTGGCATTAATAGGTAGCTATGTTCAAAATTATAAGTGGGGTTAATTATAACACTAACAAGACCAACATTTTTTTTATAGAATAGAGGTGACAAACGAGCACATAGTCCACCTGATGGTAAGTGGATGCTATGGTCTATGGACATCTACATCTATCCTCGATTAAGAATTAAATCCGACCGGCCCATTCGTGTTATTATAATATAGCTGCAACATGGCTTTACCATATCAAAATTTACGAAATTTAGTAATGGTTTCACTTTCGCAGCCACCTACACTGGCAAGGATGTTAATTATTATTTTAAATTTTCAGAAACACCATATGTGTTAGAGACTGTTTCACACTTATTACAAAGTGGAGTGCAAAGGGATCTAGTTGATTTTGACAACTATCTTGATGATCTGTCACAGGATTGGACAAATCTAGGCATTGAAAAAGTAATAGCGAGCATCAATGCATCAAACACTGTTGATTACAAAGAAAAGGATTATTGATGCCATTAATCAATATATTATGTTAAATGTATTTAAATTAAATAATATATTAATGTATATATAGATGCAAATGTAAATTTTATGAAATAATATTGTACACACAGATAAACATAATTATTTAAAAAAATATAATTAAATGTAGTCGCCATTCCCTTTCTGTCTAATCAATTGTTTTGTGTCACACACACACACACAGACACTTCTGCAACGATAAATGTACCAAAAACTCTCCTAAGGTTTTGTGATTGGGCATTTTAATTATTTAAGGGTTGAGTGTTTTAGTCACCAAATGTAATGTACTAAGTAGTACTTTTGTAGTAAATAAATGTTAAAAACGAAGTTAGACATTCCAGTAAACATTTTCATTCTAATATCCAATTTCGTATTTAATACTACCAATTATAAATTATATTTTTATTTTTTGCATTTGACATTTGAATATGAGGTCACCTTATTTTAATGGTTAAGTGTAAAAAGTGTTATCATTAAGTTAACCGATTCGTTGCGACACCAATTTTTGACAACTTTTACCTGTGGTGGCGAACAAATATTTCACGACACGCCGGGCGTGTCAAGCGCCACAGACAAAAATATTCGATGGCACGCCTGGCGTGTCACCCGCACTGAACCGGTTAACATGATTGTGTGAACACTACTGGTATTTACTATGCAATGCCTGTTATTGTTAGGAAGCGAGAGAGGTCTGTCAGGATCGTGCCAAATGGAAGTCCATAGTCTCTGCCTACCCCTCTGGGCGACAGGCGTGAGTGTTTATGTATGTATGTATGTATGTATGCCTGTTATTGTGTGTAGGCAGTGGCCTTTAGTTTTTTTTTAATAGAATGTGACAAACAAGCACACAGTCCACCTGATTCCTGATGGCAAGTGAACACTGTGGCCCTTAGATATCTTCATTTATTCTGGATTAAGAATCAAAATGTAGATGTGACACACAGTCCACCTGATGGTAAGTGGTAGCTGTGGCTCATATAAATCTACTTTTATCCTCAATTACGAATCAAAATGCAGATGCTCTTGTCACCCTGAGCACTAAGATGGAATGCTTTGTATCCAGTGAAAAGAGTCTGGTTCTCTACACTTACCATACGAAACACAGGAGCATTAAGCTGCTATGTTACGCGGGTATTCTGTGAGGGCGTGGCTACAACCATAATATAGCTGCAGCATGGCTTAACCACGTCAAAATTTATAATATTTAAGTAACACAGGTTGCTTCGTTTTTTGCAGCCTATGCCCAAAAATGGCCGTCGTTCTGACTTTGCCAATTATCGGCCAATCTCAATTACCTTGCAAGAAATAATAATTTTAGCTACTGCTATGAAGCTTGGTTCACACCTCTTTTATCCATGAAGCCGTCAACACCGAACTCTTTTCACATTTATGTTTTTGGTAGGATTTATTTTACTAGAGCATCTCTGTGTAAAATCTGAGGAGACCTGTGCCTAGCAGGGAGTCATATAGGCTGTAGTGTTACTTTTTTATCTGCACTTGCCAGTATTTTACTCACCCAACTTGGATTTAATATTTTTTTATAGAAAGGTGACACCCGGTCCACTGATGGTAAGTGAATGATGTGGCCTGTAGACACCTAGATCTGTCATTGCTGAAGAATCAAAAAGCAAATGCGTTGTTACCGCTGAGCACTAAAATGGAATGCCTTGTTGCCAGTAAAAGAGCCTTTGGTTCCCTACACTGGCCATATGAAACACATCAGCATTATGCTGCTATTCTGTGAAAAAGTAATCTTTCACCGGTCAAACCAACCCGTTTGAGCTGCACCTATAACACAATATTCATGTTCATAGTAAACATTTACCAATTCATTGAAAGATATCAAAACATCAATTTATTATTATGTATTTATCCTTCCTATTCCTACTTTCTTTCATCCTATTTTCCTTGCCCTAAAACCCCTAGAAAACACTGATATGAGAAAGGTTAGTAGAGGTATATAACAGCTAAGACGTCATTAGAACTAGAGACGGACGGTGATTGGTCACCGAACGCCGAAACCGCATTTCTGTCATGCATCTTGTTTTGGCCAGGTTGTATGTCTTTTACCGACAACCCTTTAATAGTTGTAACAATCGTGTGATGCAGGTGTGAAAGGTTGGTACGTATTGTTAAGTAGTTCATAAAAATTTAAAAGGAACATTTAAATTATTTGAAATAATAAAATGTATTTAATAAAAAAAGTTTATTTGTTACTACAGTACATTAGCAAAGTATTCCTCAACTATTTTCTTGCATTTATTAATTGCTGTCAAATCGCCAGCTTTCCCTTGGAACTTGCCGTGTTTAAAAGCTCCTTTTGCCTTTAATAGTTCTGTTATTCTGAAATAAATAATTATGGTTGTAAACTTATCAGTCAATATGTGGTAATCAGCCAGTGGAGTAGCGTGTCTTAGAGAGGCCCTGTATCAAAATTTGTCAGGGAGCCAAAATGAAGGGTAAAGATTTTTCACAAAAGGAACAAAACCTCTCGCATTGAATTAAAATAATTATATATTGATTATAAGTTATTTCTTACAATTAATACTTCTAGGAACTAAGCTAGCCAAACAATTCAAACCAACATCCTGTCCCATAGAAGTCCTTAGAATGTTTGCTTACATACATTCGGGGCCTCTGTAGCCCGGGGGCCCCGTATCATTGATACGGCGGTAGCTACGCCCCTGTAATCAGCCCATGTATGTCGTAAGCGTTGATAAAGGGAAATACCAGGAAGAATTCGTGGCCTTGGTATGATGATCAACTACGCAGGAGAAAATATGGGTTCGTAGATACTATTGATGACTGGTACATGGCGACACTAGTTACCACTAGCGCCTTTTAGCATCGAGTAGCAGAACTAGGAGAGTCAAGATCCTTCTAGAAATTTCCATGGAAGAACTTTCTAGAACTATCGACACCTAATCAATCGAGACCGGTATGTACTCGAACATTCTAGATGTTTCTACAGTAGAAGATTCTGGAACTGTCTGAAGAGGGAGTCAGTGTTGAGTTGGCGATATAAGCGAATACATACTTCGAAGCGATACAACTGCGAACTAAAGTGATCAGTAGTACAATTATGTTTTGTTATTAGTGTTGTTTTATGCCTTCTAATTGCAATTCTTATGCAATTAGAAGATAGACCAGTATGCAATATCAGAAAATCACGAAACACCTAGACCTGGAAAACAATTTTTGATTTTGGATAAACATTGGCCTAAACTGGGGATTGGACATGGGACCCGTGGCGTAATAGCCAGCCAGATATTCTGGCCACTACAAATTCTGGTCATTTATGCTAACGCCGTAATACAGCCAAAACATGCCTCTTAACACGTAAACTCTACTAGAATTTCAATTATTTAAAAAATCAGTGATGAAGTTAAAAAAATATACTAACTGTTGCCCCAACACATTACAATGTTCTTCCGGACCTTGTATTATAATCTGGCCTTCCTTAGGCTTGTCAGGTTCCATAGAAGCAAGGAAGAGAAACAGTCCTTCCCCCTCTAATCCCTTGCAAATGGCGCGGTTGAAGTCCGGTGTGGCTTCTTTCTTGAACATGAATACATATTTGAGTTTCGGCTGTGCGTTTTTTATCCTTTCAACTTCTAACTGAGCGAGCTCAGACAGAATATTCTGGAGGTTTTTGTTAGATGCCTTAAGATTTTTTTGCATTTTTGATACTAATTCCTCATGTTTATTAGGTTCATTTCTAGAAACATTAAAATTACAATAAGATATAAAATCAACTCCAAACGATAAATCTATATGGAAGTACTTCACATGAAATAGGGATTCATAGAAAATCAAATTTTTAATACAAGTTCAAACAAAAGCCTTCGAACTGAAGCGAATCACACGCACGATGCGGGAAAAAATTGTGCGCAATTCATTCCTTTCTTTATTCATTACTAGACTCCCCAGAGTCAAGTAATTTATTCTTGGGGCAATGTATACGGGCGGATTCACTATTTTTTTCATGTTGAGTTTTCGCTATGTCCCATGACTTAAGATAGTTGGTATCTGCCCAGGATAACTTTATTTTACATTATGTATAGCTATTGAGGTAGCTTAGTAGTTTTTAACACTCGTACACATAAAAAATTGGGGTGAGGAGATAAATGAAGTAGTTAAAATAATTTTAAAGCCATTATAATACAGCTTTTTATGATGTCCCATACCCAGGCTTTGGAAATAAATACCGTTTTTCTTGGTTTTTTTACTCATAAGGAATACAACTAGCACATAGCATTTTAAACATTAGATTATCATTTAATCAAAAACTATAGCAGTATTAATAATAAGGTCTGCGAATTTAAATAATATATCGTTAAAGTTTAGGTCGATAATCTGACCATGGTGGAAAACTCCATTCCGAAACCAAGATTTGTTACGTAGAAAAACTAAAATAAACTACCAATTTGGTTTTTATTTTATCGGTATTAACACATATATACAACGAAATAGCAACCGTCGTTTTGTTTTACGTCATTCGAGCGCTATGAATGTTGGCGTAGTGAGTGTCAGGCGATTGCATTTTAAAAGTTCCACGATCCGAAACCAAAATGAATGGTACGTTAAACTTGTTTTAATTGTACTATTATTTTAAAAGAATATAGATATATTAATAAAACCAATTTTCAAATTTAGAAATCAGAACAGTTAGTAGAATTGTGATGAATCTTTCATATGTTGTGCAAGTGGTGATACCGTTACCTCCACTCCGAAACTTTATTGACGGTTTCGTAGAAGCGGAACAAAAAATGTAACGGAATGGAAACATAAAGCTTGGTTTACATACCTGCAGTAATTAATATATTTAATTTATATATAAGTACCTATTATATGTTTATAATCTACTCAAACCGCTTTCAATAATTTCATATTTGACTTTTGACGGAGCAATGAGTTGCTGCGCTGGTGGGCGCGGTTTCAAATCCCGCACGGAACAAGTATTTGTATGGCCTACAAATAATTGTTCCGGGTCTGGATGTTTGTCCTTGTGCAATTTGTGTTTGTAAGCTGCCTCTACGATACAGGAGAAAATCCTAGTGTGGGAGAATTTTTTAAAAAAATTGTTGGCTTGTTAAGGGAGGTTTATATTTTTGACGAATACAACGTTTGGAATAGATTTTCGCGCCATTGAAGTATAACGTTCACAAATAAAAATAATAACCCAAGTCGGACTCACGCATGAAGGGTTCCGTACCATCCTAAATCAGGTTTCTAGTAGGGGGAGTCCCTTTTAATTTATTTTTATTATTTGTTGTTATAGCGGCAACAGAAATACACATTCTATGAAAATTTCGATTGTCTACCTATTACGTATCATGAGATACAGCCCGCTGACAGACAGACGGACGAACGGACTTAGTAATAGGGTCCTCTTAGGTTAGGTAGGTTACCGTTTGGGTACGGAACCCCAAAAACTATGTTTATACATTAAAATCGATGTCAGATATTAATTTTTGCCTTATTTCTTAACCACGTGATTCTTATCGGTTTTTTGCTGACTCGATTACGGCGAGCTATAACGTAATCAAACACTCACGTGTTGTGGCACTGATTCTATTTTCTAAACTTTTTGATGTTCTTGAACACTTTGAGAGTATTAAAATAAATATAAAAAGCACGCTTCATTTATAAATTAAATTTCGAAACATTTAACTATAATCACGCAATTAGAAATCATTATCATCTTTAATTAAATAGACTTATTACAAACTATGTGTAATTAAAGATTCCCCGATCGTTGTGAGTGGAATTGTAGGAAGTGTAAACAAAAAAAAATGGGTGCATTTTTTCTTCCTACATGTAAACTATTCTTTACAGTTCCACTCCGAAAGTTTACTATTCCCTTCGGTGACTGTCCTATTTTCGTTGATTACTTAATTTTACGTGTATTACTTTATTTACGTGGAGAGACATTTTATTTTGTTATTTTTAAGAAGACTATTATTTTATGTTTATTATAAAAAAATAATAATTGAATTTTTTGAAAGGCATCGTATTTTTTTCGATAAAAATAGTGTGACAGCTGGTCAAATGAAAACGTAATGGAAATAAAGACAGACATAATTAAAGTCTGTTACTTTTATTTATTAAAATTTTGTACTATTTTATACAAATACAGTTCTTAAGACACATTAAAAACTGCTAACAAGTTCAAATTGTGTTTGATTTGGTAAAACCACCATGCTTATTTGGTAACGGAATGGAGCGTTATTCATTGTCTGGCCGGATAAATACTAATAAAATATTACTGAAAAGCAAATTATGAACTCAAAAATCTTCATATCATTTAGTGAAATATATAATGAATCGATCCTTTGCAAAAATTATACTGGATTCCAATAAAAAATAAAATACTGTTATTTTTCATCACTGTCACATTTTTGTGAAACCGCCCTACACTTTAACAACAAAATACCAGAAAAAACACATGTTCATCACAAATTTCAAAAACTTTGTATACTAATTGTATAAAAGCGTTACTATATTAAGGAAATAATATATAATAACTGTTGAAAACTTACTTCAATAATGCCGTAAGTGACCTCTCTCTGTCTAGCATACGCTGAAATGATTTTGTTACTCTGTTGCCGACAAGGAATTTTAAGTTGGTTTTTCCTTTTTTCCCCGGCTCCACACCCATTAACTTGATCACTTGCAACTGACTGTAATCATTTCACAATACATTGATATTTAATTAAGGATTCAATAAATAATTATATTAAATGCCGTGTAGTAGCGGTTTATTTGAAACCACTCCCCATATCATCCCGTGGATGACGTAAGATGCGACGGAGGGAAATGAAAAAGGAGAGAGGCAGTAGCCTTCCTGATAACCACTCAAAATATTAAAAGCTGTGTGTTGTCAAGTGTACCAACTATGGCAAATATCCCTCCTTATGAGACAGTCTATGGGGAAAGCAAATACAAAGAAGTGTTGTAATTAGATTTCACTATGTAACAACGCGTGACAATTTGCGGGGGGATGTTAAGCCCTTCCCACTTTACTATCTACATCTACCGATAAATAGTAACACTACTCGAATCGTTCCATATGGATGTTGCAATGTAGTTTAGCTACCTTGACGATAGATGGCGGCCTATTCACGAAATGTATAAAAAATATAATTGTAAATGTATAACTATAATAATAATATTTTGGCGATTCAAATTTCTTTATGTCTGAATGCAAACAAATTTCAGCAACTTCGTATGATTATTTTCTATGTACCTTTATATTTTTAGTTCACATGACACAAAGTGTCGCCATCTAGTGTCGAATATATTTAATTATATTTGAAGGCCGACGCAAAGATTTTTCTAGAACTATTTTAATAAATTAGGTGTAAAATTACTAACAAATGAAATGTCCATACCATCCGCAGCATCAGAGCGTCTATCTGAGTAGTTTTACATGATAAAACAGAATACTTCATCCTTTTCTTCTTAATACTACGAAAATACACCTATTTGCGATTTTCAACACATAAGCGCACAGGACGAATGCAGACAGTATACTAACTAAAACCACGCCCACTATAATGACGTCAGGACCTACTTAGAATCACAGTGCACAGTTGCTTATGCCGTCTCGTCTTTGTATTTGCTTCATGGCTTTTATTCAATAGTGGACTATTTGATACGCTATAATGAATGACTGACGTAAATAGGAAGAATGAAGACCTCAATATGTTTATCCGTTTTGGAGCCTTGGGGTATTACTCTCATGGATTCTGCTGGGTTAAGCAGCCATCAAAAGCACCTATAAATTCGCAACTTTAACTTGTAAGAATTTTGTAATCATATATTTAAATAATGGATAATGGGTAATGTTTGATGACTTTTTGGCTGAAAACCTTGTAGTCGATGCTAAAATAAATAAACAATGTATTCAAATATTTTTAGGTGGCAGGAATTCTTTTCTGTCTAGGTCCGGTAGAAGTCCGCCTAGGTAAGTACTACCCTCTCACTTATTTCTGCCGAAAATAGTAGCGCTTGCACTGCTATGTTCCGATGTGAAGGGGTATAGAGGCTCTTTTTACTGGAAATGAGGCATTCCATTTAAGTCCTCACGGGTGACAACGCATCTGCATTTTGATTCGCAAACGAGGATAGATGTAGATGTCTATGGGCCGCAGCAACCACTTACCATCAGGTGGACTGTGTGCTCGTTTGTCACCCTTAACCTATAAAAAAAGAATAGAGAGCCAGCATAATTACAGATTGTGAGGCATTGAATCTCAGCCTTCCGAGGTGACAACGTATCTGCAGCCTACTATATCTGAAGTTGGCTGCAGGTGTCCATGGTCTGCTTTAGCCACATACCGTGGACAGTGGGTTCGTTTATCATTTTGGTTATATAAAAAAATTGCTTTTCGTAAGAATTTTTGGAAATATCTTGATTTGAAACATTTTTATTTAAGTATATTAATTTTAATTTATTAACAAGATTGTTGATCAATAAGAAGTCGAACTGCAAAATCTCACAGGATACCAGCGTAAAATAGCAGCTTAATGCTGCTGTGTTTCGTATGGTGAATGTAGAGAACCGGAGACTTTTTACTGGAAAAGAGGCATTCCATCATAGTCCTCAAGGCTGACAACGCATCTGCATTTTGATTCGCAAACGAGGATAGATGTAGATGTCTATGGATCTCAGCAACCACTTACCATCAGGTGGACTGTGTGCTCGTTTGTCATCCTATTTCTATATAAAAAAAAAACAAAAATATGTCCTGAATCACTTGTAGCAGCAATCATTATAAACGTAGTTCATGAACCAAACCTACTATGATACACGCAAGCCCACTATAATGACGTCAGGACCTACTTAGAATCACAGTGCACAGTTGCTTATGCCATCTCCTCTTTGTATTTGCTACACGTAGTTGATGTAGGTAGTAAACGTAAATTTTACTAGCACCGTATTATAGATGTTTTTGTGACAAAATAGTTAATTCCTGCAAGATGCGTACAGAAAAAGAATTTAAATTTAAAATAATAATATTTAAATTTACGATATATATAAAAAACCTTAGATTGGAAACATGGGTACCACAGCACATGTTCTGTCAATGTCCCCAATGCAAATAATCCGTATTGTGTCCATGCAGTCCTTTGGCAGACCTCTTGTGTGTGCCTGTAAGTTAGAAAAAATAAGGCGACTACAGCCCAACTTCCACAAATCGTAAGCTATTAATTTTGTAGGAGATAACACACAAACAGAAAGGCACTCCATTGACTTTACTTACAGGTGCCTGATGAAAGCGGAGATTGATTGGAGGTGTACGGTGACGCAGTAGCTTTCACAACACAACTTCACCCATCGAAACGAACCATCTATCCATTCACCCACCCACTACAGCCCAAGAATAGGTAATTCTGTTTTATTTTTTGTTCTACTTTTGTGAAAAAGTTACCTCCACACTAGGATTTTTCCTGTATCGTAGGGGCAGTTTACGTACATAAATTCATTACACAGGGACAAACATCCAGACCTGGAACAATTATTTGTAGGCCATACAAATACTTGTTCCGTGCGGAATTTTAACGCGCGACCCTTAGCGCTGCAACTCATTGCTAAAGCACTGCATCACGGAGCCGTCAAAATGAAAATAAATATACCAAAATAATAATAAAAGGGATAATACTGATACGCCGGTTCGAGGAAACATAATATTGAAAAACAATTTTACGCCGAGCAGCTACGTAAACACTGAACGCGGCAGTCGGCGAAATCCAAGTGAAGGAGTTGATAATGAGAGCCAACTACTAGACGAGATACGGGAGTTTCGCTGGGAAATGAAATCTCGGCTGGAGGAGCAACGGAAAGAATATGCATTACTAATAACTAAGTTTGATAGCACAGAAACGGAGTTAAAAGAATTAAAACAAATATTGAAGGTAGTCCAAGAAAAGGCAAATAAAGCGGATATGTTAGAAACAAGAATAAAAATCTTATTGGAAAGAAATGAGAATTTAGAAGCAAGACTTAATATTAGAAATGAAGACAAGGGATATAATCAGGCAGATCAAGGATCTAAAGGACCGTCCCAGTCTTTTGCAAAAATTGTTAAAGAAAAAGCGCAAGTAATTAGAAATAACGTACAAGCAAAGGAATGTGTGGCCATGAAAACGGCGAAAAAAGTTTCGAATGAGAAAAAATTAGAAGAAATAAATAGTGAGAAGAGTTTAAGGAAAATTGGTAGTACAGAAAAGGAAAAGGTAGAACAAGAAAAGGAAGAAAAATGGACTACTGTAAATAGGAATAAAAAACGATTTTCAAACACTGAAGTCAAGAAAGGTGGAAACACAAGTACAATTGATATTCAGGGAACAGAAAGGAAAAAATATTTACATGTATGGCGATTGCAAAAAGAAACAACCGTAGAAAATATAGAAAAATATGTTAAAAAAATTTATGTAGAAGAAGTACCGGTTAAGGTAGAAAAAATAAAACACAAGACAGAAAGAGATTATGCCTCCTTTATTATAGGAGTCCCGGAAAGCAAATATAATGAATTGTGTCAGCCAGAAAACTGGGCAGTAAATATAGAATTCTCGGAATGGGTGTGGTTTCGTAGGCCAACCATCAAACCAAAAAACCATCAATAAATCCGTGGAGATATTGTATCAAAATGTGCGTGGGCTCCGAACAAAGTTAAAAGACTTCTACACAAATATTTCCACTGCATCTGCAGACTTGTTTGCCATCACGGAAACAGGTTGCAATGAATCCATCCATGACGCAGAAATAATACCACCGGGATACACCATTACACGATGTGACCGAGCGGATGGACGTAAACAAGGCGGCGTGTGTCTCGTGGCCACGCCGCGTTACGAACTGCGAAGAGTATTATTACCGAGTAATATCAACGTCGATAAACAAGCGTTTGAACTGGTTTGTGCTACGGTACACATACGTAATAGATATTTATTCTTGCTTTGTGTTGTATATATTCCGCCTGGTAGCAGTGATAATGAATATTTTTTATTGTTTAACATTATTGAACAGTTTTATGATAAGTACAGTGAATTATTAGTTTTAGGGGACTTTAATTTGTATTCGTGTTCTACAGCCGTTAGTAATTATTATGAATACTTTCAAACTTTTTGTGGATTTACTCAGAGTAAAAGAGTAGGTAACTGCAATGATCGTCAGTTAGATCTAGTGTTGAGTACATTAGCAAAGAAAGGGGGTGTGAGTGTGCGCGTGGCGGAGGTCCCGCTCGTGCCTGTGGACGCGTACCACCCACCGCTCGAGATCTCGGTAAGTACAAATATGCATCTGCGCCGGCACTCCGACTCAGCAGGCTCAGCTGCACCAGAAATTAACACATACGCACCACTAGGTTGGAACTTTAATAAAGCCGACTTTTTGTCATTATATTCCTTAATTGCGGCAGCAGATTGGACTCCTATATATGAGTTAGACTTGGAAATGAGCTTAAAATATTTTTATAAAATTATCAATTCTGCTATGGATGACTGCGTTCCGAAAAAAAAGCGAAGTCGTGTAAACTCAAGGTACATTTACCCGGAGTGGTACACTGTTGAAATAATTCGCAACATAAAATTGAAGGCTTTACTGCATAAACGGTACAAGGCCAGTAGATCGAGAACTGATTATGACGTGTTTGCTTGGTGTAGGGCTAATGTGAAGAATATGATAGGACTCGCACAGGAACAATATCAACAACGTGTTCAAAATCAAATGTTGAAAGATCCAAAATCTTTTTGGAATTTTGTTAAATCCAAAAGACGTAAGAGGAGTCCACAATTGATTTTGAAGGACGGGGAAGCGTTGTCTGGTCAGCAGTGTGTGGACGAGTTCGCAGAGTATTTTTATTCTGTTTATAGTTCAGAGCGGCCGGAGTTGGATGTGACCTCTGCTATAGTAGGAGCAGGTAGTGGAAACGGAGCGGCGCGGGTACACTTGGACCAATTACAATTGGCAGACGTATGTAATGCGCTTAAAGAACTTAAGCCCAAACGGTCTGCAGGACCTGACGGCATTCCGCCTTATATCTTTAAGGATTGTCGGTCAGTACTAGCCAAGCCGCTATTGCATATATATAACAAATGCCTTAAGGCCGCTGTGTTCCCGGAGAGGTGGAAAGTAACCCGCGTTGTTCCGGTTCCAAAGGGAGGTTCAGCAGAATCAGTGGATGGGTACAGGCCTGTTGCAGTGTTGTCTTCGCCGGCAAAAGTATTTGAAGCTGCTATTCATAAGACAGTATTCCATCAGGTGAGCGCACAACTCTCAGACGCTCAACACGGGTTTAGACCAGGAAGGAGTACAACTAGTAACCTTCTCTGTCAGATGGCTCATTTGGTACCGAGTGGAGACAAGGGGGTACAGACGGATGCAGCCTATTTTGACTTTAAAAAAGCATTTGACCTAGTAGATCATAACGTGTTGCTTAAAAAGCTAGCAGTTTTTGGTTTTACCCCACATTTACTGCACTTTTTTGCAAGTTACATGTCCGATAGACAGCAATATGTAGAATATGAGGGACATAAGTCAGAGCCATATTTCACGTGGTCCGGGGTAAATCAGGGCAGTAACCTTGGCCCTTTGGAGTTCTTGCTGATGATAAACGACCTACCAGAAGTGGTGAAAGATGCTAGGTGTTTATTGTTTGCTGACGACCTTAAATTGTCTCTTGCGGTAAAAAATGGGCATGACTGTGCTATACTACAAAGAGATATAGACAGGGTTGTAAATTGGAGCAAAGAAAATCTTTTGCAATTTAACAGCTCTAAGTGTGTGTTAATTAGTTTTTCTCGTGCGCACACTCCTATTTTAAATAAATATCACATTGACGGGCTGCCGATGACAAGGGTCAGAGAAGTTAAAGATTTAGGAGTAACTTTTAATACAGGGCTTACTTTTCATGATCACATCATAAACATCTGTAAAAAGGCTTATAGAAATCTAGGATTTATGCTTCGTACGGTCCGAGGATTCACAAACATAAGAGCGATAGTCGCTTTGTATAATACATTGGTACGGAGTCAACTTGAATGTAATGCAGTCATCTGGGCTCCGCATGAAACTAAGTATAGTCTCATGCTAGAGCGAGTACAGAATAAATTTATTAGATATTTATATATGCGCTATTATGGTGTATACCCATTTTATCCTCTAATGTATCCAACTTTGTTTATCTTAGGTATGGTAGGATATAATGAACTAAGAGTTAGAAGGGAACTTGCGCTCACCTCGTATATTTTTAAAATACTCAGAGGAAAATTGCATAACGCTGAAATGTTAGGGCAATTAAACCTATATGTTCCTGAGAGGTATGTGTGGCGCCGACGGCAGCCGCGACTGTTGGTGGAGCCGTGCGCTCGGACCAACCTTCTGAGTAAGGCGCCTCTGACGCGCGCACTCCATACGCTTAACTTAATAGCTAGTGAGACGGACCTATTCTGTACAACTGTCTGACCTGTTCTGAGTGAATTCACAAAGACAGCATTGCTTGTAATTTGTTACAAAAATTAAAGCATGAAGACAAATCAGTTAGACGGCTACACTATCGCATTAGGTAATCCTGTAATGATAGTTGTAAGTTTTAGAAATAAATAAATAAATAAATAAATAATAATAATTAAGTAAAATTGTATATTTACACATTAATGTGTAGTTTTTATAGTTTTAGTATTTTTAAGGTTGTTAATCCGTGTAGTGCTAGTCTAAGAATATCTACTAGCCCATATCATTCCGTGGGTGTCGTAAGAAGCGACGGACAAATCAGGAGATGGGCAGCAGCGTCTGCTTAATAACGTCTAAAAATTTAAAAAAAACTGAGATTAAACCCGCTTGCCAAGCGTGGCAACTAAGGCAAATATCTCCGCTATGAAGTAATCTATGGGGAAGGCCTATGTTCAGCAGTGGACTTCAACAAGCTGTAATAGTAAGAGTTACTAATGAGGACGCCATCGGGTATGCTGAAGAGCTATAAAATATATATTTAGTGTTTATAAAAATGCTATTATTATTTAAAATACTTATATTTTACTACATACAATAATTTGCTTAAAATTAACTACTTTTTAAAATATAGCAATATCGCATTAAATGCCCGACAGTCGTCCTTGCCACATGTATTGCAATGTAACTTACATTTGAATAAAATGCTTAAATTTTTTGTTGGGTGATATTTTTATTTATTCTCTGAAAACGATTTCTTGAACAGATCATATCACGATTCACGAAATCTTAAAGTCCCCTCGCTGTTTTTATACATATTATATTTAACTTTATACCTGGTCCTTACCTCGTTCAAATCTGGGTCATTGGCCTTACACAACTTGACTTTGACGGGAACAGCATCACGTATCAAACTATTGCACCGAGCTTCCACTTTCCTGATGATATATTCTTCTACACACGTTGTTTCCAACTCCACATAACTTTCTTCAGCTCCGAGCCACCAACTCGTTGTTGGCAATGTGTACTCCTTTTCTAATATTGCAGATAGGAGATGCTGCCCTATTGAAGTGAAATTTCCTTAGAATCGTTGAGATTTGAAACTCGATGAAACGAAAAAGCGATACTAAAAAGAGACAAACATATACAAAAAGAGACAAACATATACATACATCTATAGGATTTAGCCTGCGAGAAAATGAGATGGAATATAGTATACAGTCTTTCTCTATCTCCTTTTCTGAAGGTTTCACTTCTACCGCGTGTGAATTGCCTAAATATTTTTAAATTGATTTTTTTTGTGATTTCCATATTTGTACCCGCTCCGAGTTAAGCACATGTCCATCTGCTACTAAGCAACAGTGTTTTCACTGTTTATATAAGTAAGGAAGCCAGGCTAGGTTATGGTTATCGTGACACTACCAAATCAGCAAATCACGTTTTTGTCAATTGCACAATTTTTGTCGAACATAACAAAATAAGATTTTAAATGAATATAAGTTTTCAAATTTCGCTTAAGTGTTTTTAGCAGTGGAAATGGAAAGGAAAGGGGGAGGTCTCCCGCTGGGCAAGGTGATCGGCCCGGAGAGCGGCCAACGCTCCATGTCTTATTTCGAAGCTGTTCTGTACATGTCCCATTAACTTCAGAACTTTGATAGCGCGATTTAGACTTCGATGCGTTTCGCATGTGGCGCGACGACAGCGCCGCCATATGTTTAAAAAAAGAATGTTTACCACTCTTTTTATGCTATTATCTCCGTAAACTAATCATTAATTAGTAGAAATACATGTAAGTTTTGTAATTTTTTTTACAAACAATAAAAATCAATCTTGTTTTAATTTTTAAAATTTGATTATTCGAAAACTCGGGCCCATGTTACTCGCAACGATTCTTTCGATGCGGGAATACTTTTGTAAGAAAGAGAGTTGACCGCCTCGTTGGTCTAGTAGTCGTAGACTTGTACTGATTTTGAATCCCGGACCGAGCCAAAAAATCACAGAAGAATCATTAGAGTTTTTACGTCAAGAAAATTTAAGTGGCAGTTTAAGGAGTAGACCGGAGTTGACGGTGTTTTTCCCCCGTGCCTCGGAAAGCACGTAAAGCCGTTTCTCCTGCTAACCTGCGATTGATATCTCTTTTGCTGTGTCGGATTGCCGTGTGTTCGAATTATAAGAGTGTACCATACAACGGACACCCGCATGAAGGTACTATCGTAAAACACAACATTTTTAGTAGGGGAGCCCCCTTTTAGTTTTTAATTAATTTTTATTTTTATTATTTGTAATTATAGCGGCAACAGAAATACACATTCTGTGAAAATTTCAACTGTCCACCTATTACGCATCATGAAGTACAGCCCGCTGACATATATGTCGACACCTCCATGCAATAACATCGTAACTCATTTTTGCCATAAATTATGTTACAATGATTTTGCTATGTAAAAAAAAAAAATACAATTTTTCTGTACAATCATTGTAATTCTGCTCCCACTAGTTTTTACAGTATACACATGTCAAAGTATTGTAACATAACAAAAAAGTATTTTTTTTTTCAACAATACCGTTGCAACTTGATTTACAATTTATAGAAAATATTATGAGTAGCAAGTCAATCAAATACAATAACATATTAATATTATATACAATCTTTGTACATGACAAAATTGAAGAAATCACATTTCGTTAATTCTTATATTGGATTCACATTACGTAAGAAAAAAACATTATTGTACAGGCTTTACATTGATTGGAAGAAAGAAAATCGGCCGTTGAACAAGTGGCAAATTCTAGGCAATATACTCGTAATGACATTTTTTATAACGAATATAATATTGAATTCTATAAGCCCAAGAAAGACCTTTGTATTCTTTGCGACAGATATAAGAGAGGATCTGAAAAAGAAAAAGATGACATGAAGCTAGCGTACACCTTGAATATTGCGAACAAAGCAGTGGTAAGAGACGTGAAAGAGATTTATTTCAGTCAAAACAATTTGACGTTATAGTTACAGCTGCTTATGACTTACAGAAAGTATTGACTACACCTCAATCAGAAGTTTCGCTCTTTTGTTACAAAAGAAAGTTTGCTGTATGCAGTTTTACTATATATAATATAGGAAAGGCCAAAGGATATTCGTACTTCTGGAATGAGACAATATGCAAGAAAGGATCCTCAGAAATTAGTAGCGCTGTGTTTCTTTTTATTAAACAGAAATATGAAGAAGGGTTTTGTATATTTAATTTTTTTTCTGATTGCTGTGGCGGACAAAACCGCAATCGCATAATAATAGCTAGCTATTCCCATGCATGTAAAATATTCGGTATAACGATTACATATAACTATTTCAAAGTAGGACATTCGCAATCTGAAGGGGACGTCCGAAGCACGCGTTAATAGAGCGTCGGAAGAAAAATCTGATTATTTTTGTACCAGAGCAATGGATCACTCTTATCAGATGTGCTAACACTACGGGACCCCTTATGATGTTACTGAATTAGATCTACACGCATTACACGAACAAAAAGAGCACAAGAGTCAATTCAGTGAGAACAATCAAACGACGGAGAAAGTATTCCTTTATTGCATAATAAAGTGCTCCCAATATCAACAGCAAAGTATAAGGACCTTGTGAGTTTGTGTAAAAATGTAATGCGATACCAGATATTTATCACAATTTCTATTTTAATCTTCCACATTCCACTCAACTAGCTGAAGGCAACGGTAGTGATGATGAAAATTAATAGTTTTATAAAGTTAATTTCCAACTTTTTTTTGTTTTTGAGAAAGAAGTTTTTTTTATGGTTAAAAAAATACTTAATGTCATAATAGGGTATTTTACACCATGTAAAAAAAATCAAAGAATATATATTTATGATAGATTTTGTAAAAAGTAAACGAGAAATATTGATTTCTATTTATAGAAAAGCATTATAAATTTTATATTTCAATTTAAAGAATAATTTCTTTTTACCTGTGCCTCAAATCTGCAAAACGATGTCCGCCATGTTAGATAGCGTCGTGACGTCACTAGGTCAAACAACTAGGTTATGTGCTGTGTACTAACTAGTTAATTTGGAAATTTTTCAAGTTATCATTACAATTGTTGACTTTTATTCCGAATTTTATTGAAAAGGCATCATGGAAGACGGATTCGTAAAAGCGAGTTTATTACTTCGCTTTTACCACTAATGTTATAGATATTATAATATAAGCTCACAAAGGGCGGGACAGACGAGCGATTAATCTAATCCATTACAAAATTTGACTTGCAATAGGTACCTATCATGTCATTATGTTTTGTTTTGATTAATCGATAGTTAAATATAAGTCATACTTACATCAAAGTGATCTTCACAGAAGTATAGTTTAGATTTTGTAGATAATGCCTTTAATTTTCTTCTTGCAGGTTTTAATCAATTATTTCTCATATTTAAATCAGTTGGCACTTTTATTCATAACTTCTCCGGTGTTCTTATGCTTGTATTTGGCCATCAGGCACAACAAAACAATGATATAGATGATAACTCATTAATTAAACATTCAAAAGTATCTTATTCCTTTGCAAAATTGTCAAAATTCTAGGACAGTGACGTCACGAGTTGAACAGTATGGCAGCTAGCGTTTTCACGCGAAAATTTAAAACGATAGCTTAAAAGTAATTTTTATGTCACTATTTGGTTCTAAAAAATTTATATAAAAATTATATTGGTTCATTATCACTTTAGGATTCATTTAAAACACTTTTTGAAAATGGGTGTAATACCCTATTATAAGTCGGATGCTTGTATCCAGTGAAGTTTTCTAATTTGGTGTCAATAAATATTTTAATAGTACAAAATTGCTTTTTTTATCCTTCATGTCAATAAAAGATTATCATAATAGTTCGTAAGAAAATAGATTTATTACACGTCACATTATGAGATGATACTTTACAGATTTATTTTTGTTTGCATGAAAAAATCTTAAATTTTACTATGAAGAATCATTTTAGGTAACATAACACCCTGGAGTTACAATTATTTGACAACAAAAATTAAATTAACTTACAAAAAACTAAATTGAATCTTAGACATACAATGCTAGTCCTCGTAACTTAAATGACATTTCAATGTATTGTTTTTCACGTAAGTCATGAAATACCATGAAATCAACTTTTCTTTTACAACCTATCCGTACATAAAAATAGTGCAACTAAATAATATTAGATAGCGACAGCTTCAAAGATTGTACGGGTAGTTTTGAACGTGGTACAATTTTTTTAAACTTTAAATTCTGTCTCCTCTACAAACAAAAAAATAGTTACGATGGTATTGCATGGAGGTGTCGATGTAAAGTAAAATATATACATATAAATATAAAGGTCTACATAACCGGAAATTATTACGCCTCAATCCTAGAACAATTGAAGGAAGCCATAAAAGAGAAAAGAAGGGGAAAATTGACCAAAGGAATCCTTCTTCTGCACGACAACGCGCCTGTTCATAAGTGCCATGTTGCGATGCCTGCCCTGCAGAAGGTGGGCTTCGAAATTTTGCTACACCCACCCTATAGTCCTGACCTGCCCCCCAGTGATTATTATCTGTTTTCAAACTTAAAAAAAGAACTTCGTGGGAAAAAGTTTTTAAGTGATGAAGAACTGAAGGAAGCAGTTTCGTTGTATTTTTTAGACAAAGACAAATCCTTTTTTTTGAGGGTTTACATAAGTTAATTGAAAGATCCGAAAAATGTATGTATTAGGGTAGCAGGTGAATATATTGAAAACGAAAAATAAATTTCGATTTTTATTTCCACTCCTTACCCCCCATTCTGCGAACTTAAAAACGCACCCTCGTACGAGCAGCGCTCATCAAGTTTCTATCACGGACTCTTATTCTCGGGTAATTATAATTATTGAAAATTGCCGATTATTTTGAAATATAGTTATTTTTTTCATAAATCGTTAGAAATGGAATCATTTACTAAGTATTACAAAAAAGGACTAACTGCACGAAATGAAAAGCTAGTTTTATACTTGTAGAAAGTATTTTTATTAAATTAAACATTATTTGTACAATAAGAACAGAATTAAAATAAATACGACGATTATCATAGATTATTAGTAACTAAATTATATTTATTACTATTTCATTTTGTTAGATTCATCATCATCATTACAGCTTATCCAAAAGCCTTCTTCGGAACTTACGCCTCCCCTAATTTTTTTATCATCATCACCATTATCATTATTTCACTTCACAAATCCACTCAAATATAGGCATCCATATGGAATGCCACAAAGCATGGTGTGAAACCACCTGCAACCTTCGACTTCTTACCAAGGCATCACTCCATCTCTGGGAGGGTTAACCCTACTTTCCAATAGGTAACTAATATGAAGCTGCGATTCGAGAATCTTTCTTTCTGATTATTTGCCGGTTTGAATTAAATGGCCGACCCATTGCCACTTTAATTGACAGATCCGGTAGGTTGTGTCGGTTACTCTAGTTTTACTGCGGTGTGCAGAATTAAGATATCTTCGTAAGTCTCGAATGTATACGCCTTTTGAAATCTGTCTATTTAGTTGCATATATAATGCTATTGTGAGGAATGAAGTTTTCAGTCATTATTATATTAGTTTGGGCTATTAAACAATATTGCCTTGTTTTCGGCACAACTTATGAGCTTATAATAATTAAAAAAAGATAATAAAAAAGAAACTTTTACAAAATTAAAAAAAATTCTAGGTGACTCTAATAAACTATTTTTGGTTTTTGTGCCGTTTTAATGCTTCTTCGAGGACAGATATAGAAAAGTCCACATCTTGTCTAGTAATGCACATAGGTGGTTTTATTCTTAGAACCTGTAATAGAAGAAAATCTTTATAATTACAATCATCATCATCATCATTACATACCTTCACAAGTCCACTGCTGAACATAGGCCTCCCCCAAGGAATGTCACAAAGCACGGTCCTGAGCCACCTGCATCCATCGACTTCCTGCATATCTTACCAGGTTATCACTCCATCTAGTGGGTGGACGCCCAACACTTCGCCTGCCGGTACGAGGCTGCCACTCGAGAACCTTTTTTCCCCATCGGTTGTCGATTCTTCGAGCTATATGACCGGCCCATTGCCACTTCAGCTTACTAATCCGTTGGGCTATGTCGGTCATTCTGGTTCTACTGCGGATATCCTCATTTCTGAGTTTATCACGCAGAGAAACTCCGAGCATAGCCCTCTCCATAGCACGCTGAGCCAGCAGTGAAGGACCACGCCTCAGTTCCGTATGTCATCACTGGCAACACCCACTGGTTGTACAGTCTTGTTTTCAAGTTTTGAGCTATACCTGACGAGAAGATGTGCCGTAATTTCCCGAACGCTGGCCAACCGAGTTGAATCCGTCGATTGACCTCTCGGTCGAAGTTGGACTTACCTAGTCGGACTATTTCTCCCAGGTAAACATACTCGTCAACAACTTCGAGCTTAGTGCTCCAAACAACTACCGGCATAGGTGTGACATGGACATTAAACATGATCTTTGTTTTGTCCATGTTCTTCTTAAGACCTATCCGTTGGGAATCACTACTGACTAAACTAACTAAAGGTTAAATCTGGATTATAATCCCATTCCCATCTTGCTGACCTGAACGATCCTCTATCCTTGGCATTAAATACCAGGTGTAGGTTGTAGTTCTTCGCCCATTGCACGAGGTGTTCACCATTTGCATCATTTTTGTTATATCGCCAGGTCGTGTGATGACTATTGAAGTCGCCGGCATATAGGCATGGGTGTGGGAAAGCGGGGAGGTTGGTAGTCCATGAAGAGTTCGGTGGTTTGTATACGCTTACGATGGTAAGGTTGTTGATCTTTATTGCAGAGGCAAACACATCCAGACCCCAAGGCAAGTCTCCGCAGCGACATGTTTAATACCGTCTTTAACATAAGTGGCGATGCCATATTGCGCGTGGTTGATATGTCATATGAGCAAGGTAGTATCCCGGGATAGCACCACGTTTATTTAGATCCTGTTCATCTCTAGCGTGAGTTTCTTGTAAAAGGAGTACGTCTATGTTATTTCCTAATAGAATCTTACTCGTACTTACTACTTCGCATTTAGCTTGACTAATACTTTCTATATTAAGTTGGCAGATTCGGGTAATAGGTCCAATATCTCTAGACCGGTGGCTCTCCGCGGAGAGAGATTGAGGCATTTCAAGTGGGTAATTAAATGTTACAATATTCTTTGACCGACTGCGATAGTGCTGTTAGGTTGTAAGATTATAGCGCAACAGTACAGCAGCCAGTAGTTTGTTGTTCGTTTAGCGCCACCCAGGGGACACGAGCAGGGTGCGGGCGGCAATTCCTGCGGACGTGAACAACTTCATCCCCCTACTCTTCATTGGGGCCCCCCAACAAATTATGATACAGGGCCCATCGAAGGCACGCTACGCCACTGATACCGACAGTCAACTTGGCACCGCTGAAGGGACTGAAGCACCGCCCAAATTTTGACGGAATCAAAGGCTTTCTCATAGTCCACATACGCCATACATAGTGGCAAATTGTACTCCTCTGACTTCTGTACAATTTGCCGAAGGGTATGTATGTGGTCTATGGTGCTAAAGCCTTTTCGGAAACCGGTTTGTTCGGGAGGCTGGAAGTCGTCAAGTCTGCGCGCGAGACGATTCGTAATGACTTTCGAAAACAGCATTCTCGCATTCGCATTCGGCATATCTCTTAAAAGACTTATCACCTATGAAATGGAATAAAGCGATGAATTATTATTGAAATAAACTTACATTATTCCACCGTCCACCACGTCCTATCAATACCCCGAGATCTTTTATAGTTTCAAAAATATAAGCAAATTCTTCTTGGCATAACGCTGTTTTCGTTCCGGGTACAACAAGCTCTACGCCCAACATCAAACCTTTTCCTCGCACGTCACCGATTATTGGGTAAATCTTCTGAAGCTGCATTAACTGTTCAATGAAATATTTGCCGATGACCTTGTTGTTTTCTTGGAGATTTTCTTCTTCGATAACCTGCAATTTACATTTTTTTATTTTTTTTATTAATCTATAATGTATAATCTAAATGGAAGATGTCGTAACAAAGATTAGGAAAAGCAAATGGGCATGGGCTGGACATCTCTGCAGACTACCAAATGATAGATGGACTAAAACAATTACAGAGTGGATTCCGATGGACAAAAGAAGGAAAAAGGGGAGACCAAAAAGGAGATGGCGGGACGAACTCTCGAATTTTGACAAATACTGGCACAGGACAGCCCAGAGTAGAAAAGATTGGGATAAGTTGGGGGAGGCCTTTCGCGCTAATAGCGACATATAAATAATAAAATATAATGAAACAACTTAAAAATTTAAAGAAAAAAAAATATTTATGTGTAAAATAAAGGCTACTAATACTAATACTAATACTAAAATAATGTAATCTATAGTAGGTACTTTTATGTAAGAATATCCACTATCCCATATCATCCCGTAGGTGTCGTAAGAGTAATCCTGTCAATAAAGGATAACAAACCAGGAGATGGCCAGCAGCGTCTTCCTAATGACGACTAAAAATAAAAACCTGTGGTTGCTAACCCGCTTGTCTATGTTCTCAGATCATAGAAACAACTGTTGTTTCTATGATCTGAGGCTATAATAGTAACGGTAAAGGATATGTGAAATCCGGATCCGCCTTAATCTATCAAGAATGTGGGATCTTCTGTGACCTTAAGTGGGATGGACATATTATGTATTTTTATTTATTTTTTATAATATCGTGTAATTGTTTTAACCTTTACTAGAATATTTTGAATTTTGTCTCGTTTCGTAATAATAGTATCATTCATTGATTATGTTACACTTGTATAACTCAATGGTATCAATTGAAGGAATAAAGGAAGGAAATTTTAATAACTCTGTTAAATTAAAGTGAGCCAATATTTTTTTAAGTATAAAAGTAATGTGAGAAAAGAACTTAAATTCCACCCGATGATAAGGTGGTTACTCTCTCTTTCTCTCTCTCTCTCTCTCTCGCTCTCTCTCTCACTCTAATAACTAAATGACAATAGGAAAGAGACAGGTATAATATAAAATAAATAGACATAAAGTTATTTAATACTACACTCAGTAAGTAAGCAATATCATTGATTATAAGGCCGTTTTAGACGTCAACGTCTGCTTAAGAATGTGTTATTCTATTCTATGTATCTCATATGAATAGATATATAAAAGAGAGAGAAGAGCTACTTTATGCATAATTATCGTCAATTTTTATTTTAAGTGAGGGCTTAAGGAAATAAATGTTCACTACTTGACTATGTCAGAATATGGTAATTTTCGGCAATAGGTGTAGGTTAACTTACTTCTAAAACAGCTTTTCCAGCAGCTGCTGCTAGTGGGTTACCTCCAAAAGTATTGAAATACGATGCTTTAGTGTGAGCGTTAGCGATTTCCTTGGTTGTAACGACTGCAGCTAATGGAAAACCGTTACCTATTCCTTTCGCCAATGTAACTATATCCGGTGTGATGCCTTGAGTTTGGAAGCCCCAAAAAGCGTCTCCCGTGCGGCCAAAACCAGTTTGTACCTAGAATGTAAGATGTTAAATTGGTGTTATTTGTCAAGTAACTCCTTCCACGGTCCTTGAGCATGTAATGGAAAATATTTTTTAGTTATTATATGTTAGTGCTTGACTACTATTACATCAAGCACATGGTTATTTTTAACAGAATGGGGGTAACAAACGAGTACACAATCCACTTGATGATAAGTGGATGTTGTGGCCCGTAGACATCTACATTTATCCTCGATTAATAATCAAATGACGGCTCCGTGGCGCAGTGGCTTAGCAATGAGTTGTTGGGCTTAGGGCCATGGATTCGAATACCGCACGGAATAAGTATTTGTATGGTTTACAAATAATTGATCCGAGTCTGGTCAGGTTTTTTTCGAACCAGTGGTAATTAAACATAAGAGTGACTTTCAATAAGTATTATTTATAATCTATAACCCTCTCGGAAATGAGAGAAGGCCTGTGCCGAGTAGTGGGACGTAAATAGACTGCAACTTTACTTTACTTTTATAATCTATATTGAATAAAAAAGCTTCTGTTTCTGTTTCTGGATGTTAGTCCTCGTGCAATTTATGTTTGTAAACTGCCTCCACGATACAGGAGAAACACTTAGTGTGGTAGTAACGTTATTAAAAAAATGCAGATGTGTCCCATGAGGACTAAGATGGAACACCTCGTTTCCAGTAAAATGGGTCTCCGGTTCTCTACACTCACCATACTAAACACAGCATAAAATAGATTTTACGCTGGTATACGGTGAAAGCGTGGTCCTACCCCGTCAAGCTGACCAATTAGTGCTACAACCATAACATAGCTGCAGCGTGGCTCTACAATATATACCAGGTTGTTAGGAGGCAAGCACTCCTAGTTTTGGTTTTATAGGGCGGCAAAGCTTAAGGTAACCATATTACCCTCACATACCTTATATTAAAGATATTTAAAAAAATATTAGCTAAGATCTGCGTAATAAAAAATGACATACGTAG
Organism: Parnassius glacialis; assembly: GCA_033319125.1. Classification (NCBI taxonomy): domain Eukaryota; kingdom Metazoa; phylum Arthropoda; class Insecta; order Lepidoptera; family Papilionidae; genus Parnassius; species Parnassius glacialis. The sequence goes on from JAVANC010000018.1 coordinate 39,751,354, forward strand.
TTTGAAGCACCTTCCGCTCTCCCTCAATTGCGTGCAACAATACCCGTCACCACTAATCCCAGCACCACTACTCCCTACGTTAATACGACTCGTGTTTCAGGTCTACACAAGGCATCCTCAACTGAAGTAGACTCTGCGTCCAGTCTGTGTGCGCAGTCCAGTCATTTTTCTACTGACTTCAAAAAGGAGGAGTTACTCAATTCGACTGTATTTTTTTTGTTTTTTTTTTAATATGTGTTACCTCATTACTTTTTTCTAGGTACACCGATTTTGATGATTTTTTTTTGTTTGAAAGCTGGTTCTTCTCATGTGGTCCCATATAAATTGATCAATGTCTGAGCTGTAGTTTTTGAGTTATCTTTATTAATTTATATTGAAGTCGGTTGTACAAAATTTTTAATCTTACTTGTTTATTACGCGGATCTTTGTTAATTATTTTTTTTAATATCTTTGATGACAGTATTTACTCTATCTTAGTTCACTTACCTCATCAGCTACAAGTACTCCACCATATTTCTTAACCAGGTCGCTTGCTTTTTTCAGATAGCCTTTCGGATATTGTACCGCGCCGTTTACACCCTGTATGCTCTCCGCAAACAGCGCCGCCACTCGACCGACAGGCACTGAGTTTTCTAAAAGCTACAATTCATATTTTTATTACTTATTTTTCTTTATCTGTACAAATAACGCTTAACCATTTTAAATATAGAATAAGGGTGACAGACGAGCAAACAGTCCACCTAATTGTGAGTAAATGCTGTAGTCCACAGATATTTAAATCTATCTAAAATTATAAATCAAGATGTAGATACATTTAAGATAGAATGCCTTATTACCACTGAAAAGGGTCTCCGGTACATTAAGCTGCAATTTAACGCTGGTATTCTGTGAGAGCATGGTCCTTCCCCAGTCGAGCCGACCCATTCATGCTGCAACTATAATATACCTGCATAATATACCTGCTCTACCACATTCTGTGATTAAGACCCAAAACCGGCTTCTTATTCATTCCTAAAATTTGACGTAGGCGGTTTTTAATTTTGACGCTATTTCCCAACGCCGGGCTGGGATTTACTTTACTGAGTGGTACATCTTGCATAATTATACGAGATGGTATTACCAGCAAAAGTCATAAGATTCTTCCGGTATGTTTTTGATAGTCGTCAAAAATATTTATTTAATAACTTTGTGATTTAAAAAAAATCTAGCGTAAAATAGCAGATTCATGATGATATCTTTCTTATGGTGAGTGTAGAGAACTGGAAACCCTTTTTTACTGGTTGCGAAGCGTTTTAACTTAGTACTCGGTAATAACGATGTATCACGGTTTGATTCTTAACCGAGGACATTTTGATTCTCAATCTAGGACAGGTGTACCTATAGGCCACATCGCCCTCTTACTATTAGCTAGACTGTGTGACCCTTTGTCACTCATATTCTATGAAAAAAATAGTAATACGAGTATAATTCTACAAAAAGCATAAAACCATTTTAATTTTTTATCATCATTATCATTATAAATACAGCCTACTGTTGAACATAGGCCTCTCCCAAAGAACATTACATTGCAAGCAGCAATTGTACTGTACTTATAAAAATAAAGTTAAGCCACAAAATAACAAAATAAGGCTGGGTGTTCCTGTTTTTGTTCGTTTTAAAAATTTTCCGTTCCGTTTTCGATAGCCAATCTATTATATTTAGAATCTGAAAAAAGATTTAGGTACATTTTTCCCCATAAAAAATTACCGGAAAAATGTACCCGATAATACACGATACAATACAATTTTCTCGATAGAAAAAAATTACCGAGCTACGTTAGATTTGCAGTTTTTTTACAAGCCAAATTTCATTTTAAACAAGAACTAATACTCCTTTTTTTCTATAAAAAATATCAATTTATAGGTAACTCATTTTGGAATCGATTCCACCTGATCGTTTTTTTTCATTACATTTATTTTAAAAAATTATCGATTATTCCAGGTGTAATATTTAGGAAATAAAATAAATTGTAAATAACTAGTTTTATGGAACTTATATGTTTTATATATTATAGCTTTTGTTTGTGTGTTTATTTCTCATTGTGTAAATATTTGTTTATAACTTTAAAACAATATTTTTGTAATTATTTTGTAAAAATCACGATCATATGCGCGGCCTGACTTGATATTTGCGACGACCGCCTGTAAATACCTAATACACTTGGAATACCCAGCCTTAAGCAACCTCAGAAGTCATAAACTTTACCTCACTAAGTTGATGCACGTATTTATCAGATGATTCGCAGTCACCTGGACAGGAACAAGCGCCTGGTGCTTGTGACAGAGAGTCCCTACATCCACCCCAAATGCCTCGGTATGGGTCGGGTAGTAATGCCTAAAAAAAATTAAAAACTGAAAGAATCTATCTGTACCGTCCGTTGTCTATGGATGGTAATTAGTTATTAAGATATTAGTTCCATAATTTGGACGTTTTATAATTTCAATCATCGAACAACAAGGTGGTCAACGTCATCATAAAGGGTTGTCACTATTCTCTCACGCATTCGAACCACACGGTTTGCTTCGTCTTTCGTAATGCGTCAGCAAAGGAGAAGAAGAATCTGCCCATGTCTGTTTTTCCGTCCGATTACCATCTTCTTCGCGTTCAGCGTCTTCAAGGCTAGAATGAATTGCATTTTGTTACGCTAAACAGTACGATTTTCCATCTAGGGGTTCATCACAACTTACCACCATTGGTGGAATTGTAGTCAAGCACTGGCTTATCTTTATATATAAAAATTATTACGGTTCACATTGTTTGTCCGCGATGAACTCCTAAACTACTAAACTGATTTCAATGAAATGTTTCACAATGTGTGTGTTGTGTGTGTTTGGTCCAACTTGAGAGATAGGATAGTTTTTATCCCGATACGTGACCCTCAATTTTTTTAATTGTGAATTTAAGGTTTTTTTTAGGACACATGGTCGTCGTAAAGGGCAGAACAACGTCGGCCTGGTCAGCTAGTCTTCTTTATATATAAAAATTATGTGTTACATTGTTTGTCCGCGATGAACTCCTGAACTACTGAACTGATTTCAATGAAATTTTGCACACTGTGTGCAGTTTGGTCCAACTTGAGAGATAGGATAGTTTTTATCCTGATAAGTGACCCTTAACATTTTTTATTAGGAATTTAAGTATTTTTTATTGGAGAAGGGGTCATCTCAGGAAAGGGCAAAACGATGTCTGCATGGTCAGCTAGTATTAATATATAATAAGCAAATATTTTTTTTACATGAACAAACAGTGCAGTTTAGCAAGATAATTACTGCAATATATCTATATAAATAAAATGATAAGAGGTTTGCAGTTGTGCGCGCAAAACGGAAAAACTACCGGATGGATTTCAAAGTTTTTTCTTCTTCTTTGGTTTCAAAGTATTTTTAGGTTTTCTAAGTTTTATTTCTTAGACACCACGGTCCTTATCTAAAAAAAATATTGCGATATCTTAATTTAATATAAAGTTATAAAAGTTTTAAGAAACAACGTACTTTATACGGAGATTTTCACACGGTCAACTGTACGTCGCTTGCTCTCACGTTACTAACCCCCCAGATAATATTGTTCACCATTGATTTATATGTTACACTTGTATAACTCAATGTTGTTTACAAATACATTTTGTCCTTTTGATGTTTTTTCTTTCGCAGAGATGAAAACTTTGTGAATATATCAAGCAACACGGACGAAGTCGCGGGTATCAGCTAGTAACACATATTTGTAAATCAGCACTAAAACTAAAATCGAAAAAATATTTCTTATAATTTTTCCTTTTTACTGGTTACAAGGCATACCATCTTAGTCTTCAAGGGTGAAGACACATCTTCAATTTGATTATATGAAGTTGCCTATAGACCACGGAATCCATTTAGCATCAGGTGTTCAGGTGGACTCTTTTTTTAACTGTGTTCTTCTATAAAAAAAAAAATATTTGAAATCGAGCACCGTGCTGATGAATTCTACTAGTTTTTTTTTTGTAAAGACTGTGAAGAGGAGAAAGCCGTGAAGAAATAACTGCTACCGTTGATTAAAACCACTTTAACGAACTTTATCGAGTTAATTTAACTTATTTTAACTCCCAACGTTTCGAGCGCTTTACAGCACCCATGCCTAAACTATTTAGTAATCTGTGCCCATGGTTACGATCACAGAGTACCTTACGGTTAAGTGAGTTGTTTCACATCACGATGTCAAAGGATGACAAACATATCACTTAACCATGAGAGCCGAAAACCGAATGGGGTACCTGTATCTTGAAGTCTGTGTAGTTAGTGCTCCCGTATAAATAAATAAATATAAGAAATAATTAACTGCTAACGTTATAAAATCCAGCCGGTGTGATCATAGGTTGTCGATACGCTTGTGTAGATGTAAGCCCCATCAGACCGCTGGAACAGCCGTGATAGCCGCTTTGAAGAGATATAACGTCATTGTTGCCAGTATATGCTTTAGCTAATATTATAGCAAGGTCATTAGCTTCTGTTCCGCTGTTTACGAGGTACACTACCTGTGAAACAACAATGTACATTTTATTTTTCATTTTAAGCAGACAGACTCACATTTAATTAGCTGTATATACAATATGTAACAAAAACCCTGCGGTTCCCGTTAAGTACGTTATCAGGATCATTATTCAAACGTATAGAAATAACTTTTTGTAATAAATTTGAACAATATTTTTTATTTTATTTAAAAAAATTTATTCAATGCGAATTGTATGTGGTTTTATTACCTCTGCATTGTCTGGGGAGAAAGAGGATTGTCAAGCATCCCGCTTTACTTTGCTTTAGCATCGGCTAGTGTCAGTAAGAGGTAATAAAACCACATAAAATTAAAAAAAATATGGTCGAGTTTTTAAAAAAAAGTTATTTCTATAGGTTTGAATACTGATCCTGATAACGTACTTAATGGGAACCACAGGGTTTTTGTTACATGTTGTATAAAAACGGTAACCCACAAGATGGAGTGATGACAGGACCGTCCTTTGTGCCATTCCTAACGATTATACCAAAGCTGCACCATCACATTATACTTCCCACATTTAATTAGATTATTAAATCAGCAGAATTAATAAAAACAATTGTTATTACAAGTTTGATTAGTTCAAGAAACTCAAGAAACAAAACTGAAAATCTCCCTGTGAAAATATTGATCGATATCTACACATGTTTGTCGCTCTATTTACTGAACAGGTGCAGCTAATGTATGAATTTCTTTTTCTTTAACAGACTTTTGAATACTTGTGGATAAATGTTTTATCGCTACTGTGATTTGCCTTTAAAAATTACGTGAAATGAAACGTTGTTCAACCGACTTCATAAAGGAGGAGAGTTTTACAATTCGTTTGAATCTAATTTTCTGCCGACTTCCAAAAAGGAGACGGTACTCAATTCGACTGTATCTTTTTTATGTGTGTTACCTCATAACTTATTACTGGGTGAATCGATTTCGATAATTATTTTTTTGTTTGAAAGCTGGTACTTCTCGTGTGGGCCCATCCAATCTTCCAATTTGATCAAGGTCAGACCAATATTTTTTGAGTTATTCTTAATAACTTATATTGAAGTCGGCTGTACAAAATTTTTAATTTTAAATTATGTACCTGTCACTTCCACAATAAGACGAATCTAACGACACCCTTAACACAGTATAAATATGAATAATAAATATGATTCCTACTATATATTTACTGTGCCCTTAAGTTAAAATCCATCAAGCCGTTTAAGTTACACAGTGTGCTAAAGAAATAGACATACATATATAGATCCAAAAGTAACAATAATGAATACTAAACACACCGAGTTATAGTTTAAAAAAATAGTTTTCGACATAGTCTCGTAACAAATCAATGCATTTAGTCCATCTTTTTTCTAAACCCAGAATTCCCTTAAAAATCTTTATTCAAAAAAGCCTCAACAGCGTCCATCACTTCGCTATCGTCTGCAATCAAAGGTGTTCCTTAAGCCGAGGAAACAGATAGAAGTCACTAGAAGTTAGATCTGGCGAATAGGGCGGGTTTTCAAGCAGTTCAAATCCCGTTTCTTGAATGACAGCCATCGCAATTGCGGCTTTGTGAGCCGGAGCGTTGTCTTGGTGAAACAGCACTCTTGTTTGCAGTTTGCCACGTCTATTTTCCTTAATAGCCTCCTGAAATCCCCTTATTTGGCCTGCGTAGTAAGAGCCCGAAATAGTAGCTTCCTTTTGCAAATATTCCAGCATAATTATTCTTTCAGCGTCCCAAAAAACGGTCGTTATTACGTTTCCCGCCGAATTTAACACTTTGAATTTTTTTGGCGTCAGTGAGGAGGCTCGTTTCCAAACTATTGATTGTTGTTTGGTTTCAGGATCAAAATGGTGGATCCAGGTCTCGTCCATGGTCACAAAAATTTCCTGATCTGCTTGGAACCTTTCGAGATTCACCCTCGAATAGGCGACTCGTTTTTTCTTTTGCTCGTCGATTAACATTCTCGGTACCCAAAGCGCAGATACCTTTTTCATATGCAATTCGTTCGCAAGGATTCTTTGAACACTGCCAGATCCTTGTTAACTCAGCTATATGCCTGATGGTCTCTCTTCTATCTGCCAATTCGACTTTTTTCACTGTCTTCAGTGAGTGACGTGGATGGGCGTCCTTTGCGATGTTTATCTTCCGTGGATGTTCTCTCCAGCTTAAATTCCTTGGCGCAGCGTGCCACTGTGGAATATCGAGGAGCAGAGTCACCCAATGTTTCGACCAAGTCGTTGTGTATGTCTTTTGCAGACCTTTTTTTGTAAACAGAGGTACTCCAAGTATGACTCGGTATGACGTCGTATGATCATAGATGGCGCCACTGATTCTCCGACATATACATATATTAGGGACTCGGCGTAGTACAACAAGCTGAATTGTGCTTTATTACGACGTCTCAAGAGTCACTATTTATTTAAAAATCTTTGCAAAGTTTTACCACTGTCAAGGTTTTTGATGTGGCAGATTCACACTACAGCTGTATTAAAGCTGTGTCCTGACTCGACGATGACAGCTCTAATTTTGTTTTTCTCCATTTTCATGTTATCTCTTCAATTGTTCGTATTCAAATGAATGTACCTCTAGGATATCGTAGTCTATTTATACGTATTGTTTATGTTAATCTAGGGGATACCTATGCACACTATTTTTTTTTGTAGTTTTATGTGCATTGGAAATAATCAATTATCTTTACTTTTGGATCACCCCATACATACTCTCTAAAAAGATTACCCTTCTTCTGGGCATTCGTGCAAAAACAGCACAGTTACAATAAAGATAAATTCACAAATACTTATAATTAAATGAATGCTCATACTTTCAAATCACCGGGGAATTTTGACACCAGTTTCTCAACGTACTCGTACAATTTGGGATGTCGATAGATGTTTGTTACGTGCCAAAGTGTATCGATTTGCTCGTGTACAGCTGAAGAAACTTTCCTGTAAAAAAAAGATGCTATTTTGAACACAGTAATGATGATGATGATGATGCACACGATTATATATTACCGATGTAGCTAGAGCCATGTGGTGGCAGCGTAAGGAAATCCATCACCACATTTTGTCGCGTGGGTGTCGGAAGAGGCGACTATGTGAAATATTATTATTAACTTATTTTTCTGATATTTTCAATAATCATCTCGTTTACGCTAGAGGTAAAATATCCTTACGAGCTACGGAGAGCAGCATTAAATTAATTTGCAAGACGTCAATACCAATTACCGATACAAGAGGGTTAAGACAAATCCCGTCTTATTAGATTCTAAGCCATGTAGGTACAACGAGAGGCCTATTTTGGAATGAAGTTTCTTATCGCGTGATACGAATTTGACGGATGGGGGCTAGGCGAGAAAAAGGGTAAGATTTTTCCGTCTTCTATAGTGCGAGAGAGATGGAATAATTCAATCTCCCTCGCACTTTTTCTTAGCTTGCTATTAAAGAAATATTATTTATTTGATAGCAAGATTGCTTCATTTTAATAGACGCTAGTAATTCATTTACATATGTGTATTTGTTAACCAATAATAATAGGTTTGTCAATAATAATATACTACGAAAGGAACGTCGTTCCAACCGAGTGTTCCACAAAAACATGCGTGAGTGACGCATGTTTTTGTTCTTTTTAGGGTTCCATACCTCAAAAGGAAAAAACGGAACCCTTGTAGGATCACTTTGTTGTCCGTCTGTCTGTCTGTCTGTCTGTCAAGACCTTTTTCTCAGAAACGCGTGAAGGTATCAAACTGAAATTCATATCAAATACTCAAGTCTACTGTCCCTTAGAGCTGTGAAAAAATTAAACTTCTACGCCAACGCAATCAAAAGATACAGCCGTTTATGCCGTAAATTTTCGACATTCGCAAGTGAATCAAAACCTACAGGGTAGGTACTTCCCGTGAACTCAGAATCTTGAAATTTGGTACGAAGCAACGTTTTATAGCACAGATAAAGTAAAACTTGCGAAAAGCATAAATTTTAGTTACATCATATAATAAAAATATTTTTAATAATTTTAAACTTATATACCTACAGATTTGTTCGGAACCCTCGGTGCGCGAGTCCGACTCGCACTTTGCCGGTTTTTTTTTATAGAACAAAGGTACACAGTCCACCTGAAGGTAAGTGGATGCGGTGGCCCGCAGAAATGTACATTTATCCTCGATTAAGAATTGTCACCCGTGAGGACTAAGATGGAATGCCTCATTTCTAGTAAAAAGGGGTTTCCGGTTAGAGACACTCACCATACGCAAAATAGCAGCATTAAGCTGCTATTTTACGCTGGCTTAGTGCTGCTATTTTACGCTGGTGTGAGAGCGTGGTCCAACTGCGGACTGAAGAAGAAGAAGTAAACGACTGACGCTACTAACTTTGCTTATATTGGCAGTTTCACTCTTAGAGTAGGTACTCTTATGTATATAAGCAAGCTAATACATAAGAGTAATATCTAGGCCATCTGATTTGAATATTTTCAATGACAATTTAAATAATTTCAGAAAAAAAATGTTACTTTATTTAGAATCTAAATTTTAGATGATAATGTACCTAAACCTTTTTAATTTCTCATAAATACGAAATTTTGCTATTGTACTCTTAAATTTTACGTTATTTAACTTTTCGTAACATTACTCTGTGTTGGCTGTCGTTGCCTATAACTGGACTTCAAAGAAATAAAAATAATAAAATCATTTTACATTCATAAGTTGATGCTAACGTTAAAAAACACTCTCGGAGAAATTCTTGTAGTATCTAATATGTATTAGGTACTTACAAGATGCAGTGAAGTTAGTTTCGCCGTTTTTTTTTTGATCAGGATCAGAGGAATCACATTTTAAGACGTTAGCAAATTTAGGGTTGAATTTTCAATCATCAGATAAACGCTTTCAAAGTGAAACAATTGATCTAATTTTAGCTTAAATTTTTCTATACACTATATAGGTATCTTTACACCGACTTCAAATGTGAAACTGTTTTATTCTTTTTAATTATTTGAAACTCAAATAATTAAAAAGAATAAACTCACTCTCAAGCTCAAAATCTCAAAAAGTTCATTAGTTTTAGCAACTATTCTTTATTCTGTGGTTTTAGGTAGGTAAAGTCAGCGGCAGAATACCAGCCCACTGCAGCATAATGCCGAGTCAGATGCATATTTGGTGTTGCAATAATTATATTTTATAATATACACGTAAGTAATACAGGTAGGCACTATTTTGTAGCTTAAAATAAATTTTTTTTTTATTCTTTCTTTATTCTAAAAAATAAAGAAAAAGTAAATAAAATATGTGGTGTAAGTATAAATATTTTATACATATTTTAGTTTATTAGGATTCGAACCTAGAACACATGAGTCTTCTTTACTCTGTGCCTAGAATCCCTGACTCATCATTTAGATACCGATAAACCATGCAGTTTAACACGAAACCTTACGGATGACAGTGTCCAACGGAGACTGTGACGATTCCACCAAACAGGTCCAAGTATCTACGTCCTTCGTGGTCAAATAACCATTGCATGTGACCTTGGTGTAAGATAAGCGGTTTCTTGTATAAATCGTACACAGCTGGTGGTACGTTAGTTGATTTTATCGCGTCCGTTTTTTGAATCGATGGTCCCTGAAAAGAATGTAAATAGACTTGATAGAAAGAAAAATTAACCTTTACATTTTACGAACAAATTAACTTTGCTGCTATGAAGTCTGCCAAACATTACACCTCATTTTTAAGTGCCGCCGCATTGGTGGCAGAACAAAATCGTGGATGCCATGGATGCTTATTGCATATAGAATATAGATGACATAAACGTGCACGTAGATGATATAAAGTGGGTAATGCTCTAAGTTGTTGCTGGTTTGTCCCGTTTGTTGAACAAAAAATGAAATTGAATACGAATGATCTAGGTATTTTCATTTTGTCTTCTTTATCGACGTAGTGGAGAAATTTAGTACGGTATTAAAAATAAAAAAGTCAAGTTTTCGTGTAACATTCAGTGCCATGGCAATAATATTACACCATTTAACTTACATTTGTAAATATAAAATGAGAGAATAATGACATGGCGTAAAGAAGTTTACTTCGTACGTGTGTACAAATACACGCGCAATATTTTAAATATTAGTTACTCAGGTATATATGTGTATATAACAATAAATACTAAATTTTATTTTAATACAGTTTTACTCGGTAACTTATAATATTCCGTTTAGATTTTCAGTTTGACTCTATAAAATCAGTGCACCTTTATAATATAATGTTATGTAAAATAAATAATATCAAATTTAATGAACTTTTTCAAAAACCACACTTACCGCGTAGCATTTGGGCACAAAATCACATCGCGGTAACTGGCTCGATGAAACAAAACGTTTTGCGATTTGTTTTATGTAATATTTTGTCACTGTGAATGAAATAAATAATTTTTGAATAAATCCCAAATTTATTAAAACTAAATTGTAATTATTTAAATTCTCCCATTACAATTAATTTAATATGAAAAAAAAAACGACAAAAGAAGCATTAATACTCGATCTTTTAATAATTATTTATTTTCGATTATATATTATTATTCACTATTTTCAAACGATGCTAAGTTTCGATGTTACAATCAATTCCGCAAATTATTAAATTTCGAGTTATTTTGTTTTAAAAATTATCAGTTTATCAACCTCTGTTCGCCATGACGGTATCACAGTGAAATAACTAAATTATAACTGAATGCTTTACTAACAAATCATGACCGTTATCACCCCTAATGTTAATTTACATCAAGAATTTAAATAAATTATAATCATCATCACTCATTGTATTTAAAAACCTAATGAAATAAATGAAAATTCACATCAACTTGGATACGTGATTGGTGTCTAAGACTATTATATATTATGAGTTTTTTTTTAGTACAGTAACCAATTAATACCGATTTATTTATACAAAAACTGTCTTTAATTGCCTTGTTGGCCTAGTGGTCGTAAACGCGGTTGCTGATCACGTGGTTCCGGGTTCTAATCCCAGGTCGAGCCAAAATTAGTTATATTAGTAAATGGGTTTTGTTGTAAAGAAATTCTCAGTAGCAACCAGGAAGTTGGTGGTGTTTCACACCCGGGCCTCGAAAAGCAAGTAAGGCTGTTGGTTCTACGCTTGATCTCTCTCCGGTCGTGTCGGCTTACCGTCCCATCGGACTATGAGAGTGAAGGAATAGAGAGTACAGCTGTGCCTGCGCATACACTCGGGCACTATAATCCTGTCCTGCGCAAAGAATGTTCTCCCGCAAAGAATGCCACAAAGCACGGGCCTGAGCCACCTGCATCAATCGACTTCCTAATATTAGCTTGCTACATATTTATTAATCTGTCGGCTGGTGTCAATGGACGGCATTAGTAAGCGCGCGGCATTTATATTGTTAGTTTATCAAATGTTTGTGGATCATAAGAAAATTATTATTGTTAATTTTGTCAAGTTTGTTGCCCCCTTGCGGTTACCGTTCCTGCGCGATGAGTTTTTTTTATGCAAGTTTTCTCGTCCAAATTTACTTTTCTGTAGGTACTTTTTTCTCTTCTTTACTCTCATCCTAGAATATCCTGTCCTAAGTAACAGTCCTATTGTTAGTTTTAATAATCTTTCACTTACTTAAATTTTAAGCCAAGTGCAGCATTATTTTTTGTATATTTTTATTTACGACTGCATTTTTTTTTGTTTCTTGTTAAATCTTCCCAAAGATTAATATGCTGAAACACGTAACAACCAGATATTACGATTCGCCACGCAGGTGAAGATAGTGCTACGGTAGTAATGGATACGTCGGATTATAATTTTAAAATACAACAACTGTTATCGGATGAATGTACGTACAGTAAGTTTAAAACAAACCCTACCCTATATATCTTTATATATAAAAAGTACGTGTCACGTTGTTTGTCCGCGATGGACTCCTAAACTACTGAACTGATTTCAATGAAATTTTTGGTCAATGTGCAGTTTGGTCCAACTTAAATGATAAGATAGCTTACATCTCAATTTATAGTCGCAATACAATATTATTTTATTGAAAATTATTTCTCTATTATTTGACAGTCACAATTATCTGTTAGCTCCAAACGATTCTGTCAGATGACGATATCGGTTGACTGGATTGAGTAAATATGTAATAGATAGCGCTATGTTAAAAATACAAACGTTTAATATAAGCTACAATTTAGTAGTATAACCACCACGTGTTGCTGTAAGTATTCAACAGATAGAACCGATTTCAAAAAAATTTTGCAGACTGTGTGCAGTTTGGTCCAACTTGAGAGATAGGCTAGTTTTTATCCCGAGAAGTGACCCTCAATTTTTTTATTGCTAATTTCAGAAGTTTTTTTGGGAAAGCAAATGGTCGTTCGGAAAGGGCAGAACAATGTCTGCCTGGTTAGCTAGTATATATATAATAGCGATCTAATTAAAAGAAATTGAATCTAGATGTTAATTCGATAATACCTGCGTGTGCCAAACCACCGATGTTGTATGGGTTACCAAACTACACAAACCGAACGCTCCATTTCGTCCAATAGTGAGTCAGATCGATTCGCCAACTTACAAATTGGCCCAACACTTAGCAAAAATACTATCACCACTCAGAGAACACACAAGAGCACACACTAAGGATTCATACCATTTTGTCAGTCAGAGAGAAAGACCAACGTCTTACTTCTTGTACTATTTATTCTGTGGTCTTACTGACAATGAAACCATGATCACTTTTGATGTTCAGTCTCTATTTACTTGCCTATCTGTTGAAGACTGCATCTCAATTGTAACTAGGAAACTAGAGGCAAACAACATGCCAGCAGAATATGCAGTATTAGGTACTCAGACATTGCCTTACATACGAGTATAGCTATCTATAGTGGAAGAGAGAGTTTGACAAGCAAGTAGATGGTGTTGCGATCGGCTCACCTGTATCTCCCATTGTTGCCGATATATTCATGGAGGACTTTGAGGAGAACAAGAAGAACAAGCGGTACGTAGACGATACTTTCACAATTTTACCAACAGACAAAATAACTGCATTTTTGGAACATCTTAATTCTATAAACACTATAATTCAATTGATTCAATATAAACAAATCCATGGAGTTAGAGGCAAATAATTCCTTAGCCTTCCTAGATGTGTTAGTCATCAGAAATCCTAACAACACCATCACAGGTCATACTGTGCACAGTATAAAGACCCATACGAACCGATATTTAAATCGTGAATCCCACCATCACCATCCTTCACAGTTAGCTACCGTGGGCAAATCTTTGTTACAGAGAGCACGAGGGATCTGTGACAGCAAACACCTGGCCGCCGAGCTTCAGTAAGCCTAGTAGGTTTTGCACGACAACAAGCTTTGGGTCCCGCACCTACGTCCCAGTGACTGAGTGAAGCCGACCACAGTCGAGCTAGTGCCGAGTTGACCACAGTGGACCGTGCTTTGTGGCATTCCTTGGGGGAGGCCTATGTTCAGAAGTGGACTTGTGAAGGGTTCTAATGATGATGATGAACAGGCCGGCAACGCACCTGTAATCTCCCTGATATTGTTGACGCGATGCCGGCCTTTTAAACTTCTAGTGGTACTGTTGTTTATGGGCAGTAGTGGCGACAGCAGTCACAGAACACCAACTCTTGGCGAAGCTTAACATCATTTGAGCTATTATTTTAATAATATGTTAATTAAATCGTTTTTTTGGTTGCTGACACTTTGTGATAAAATTCAAATGATCTAGATTCATTAGAACAAAGTATTCTACTTTCTGGTATATTGGGAGACTTAGATTTATTAGTCATGTGAGTACCATGTCAAATGAACAATACCGCCCTTTCGCTTATCGCCTCGTTTCGCGAACTTTTTGATAACCCCTCGTAATAGTTAGGTCACTTATGTCATTAGGTCGTTTGTTATTGGAAATTACGATATAATTAGCATAGTTTCTATGTGTTTATCAATACCAAATATAAATAAATAAGTACTTAGACAACTTGCACAATTGCTTAATATTACGCAACCTCAACAAATGTGTACTTGTTGAGGTTAAGTGGATGCAAGGTTCAGCAAGGTTATGCGAGGCGAAGTAATACGAGGAAGGGTGTCCCCTTTGATCTATATAGATCAAAGGTTCCTTAACAATCTTGTCTACTCCATTGCACCCATTACAGCTTAAAAAGTCCACTTCTGAATATAGGCATCGCCCATAGACTGCCTCATTGATTTTCCCATAATCGCCGCGCTTAGCATGCGGGTTGGCAACCGCGGTTTTTTATTATTTTGGGTTGTTATCAGGAAGATGCAGCTGCGCATCACCTGTTTCAGTTTCCCTTAGTCACCCGCTTCTTACGGCAACCCGCGGGACGATATGGGATAGTGGATATTTTTACACCGTCATCTGTCACTACACGGTTTCAACTTCTCAACCTTTTGATATTATTTGCTATACTCATAGGTATAATAGACGTTGAGAAGTGACAACCGTATGAATTCTGTTAATATGTGCCACGGAAGTAAATGTATCCCATAGGTATAAAATTTAAAAAAAAGTTAACACCTAATTTTGTCATATTTATACCATTTTTAGGGGAGTGACAATATGTGTGATCATTGATTTATATATATTACTAGTGACATATAAAATACCTATTGTAAAAGGTAAAATAGATAGTTTGTAACGTAAAACTGTTTAATCACATACCATCCCGTGAGTGTCCTAAGACTAAGAGGTGAGAGAGGAATACTGAAATAAAATATTAAATTTGAAGATTGAACTGTCCTGTGTTAACACGCTTGTTCCGCCTCTCATTCAGGACTGGAATAGTGCCTAAATCTTGGAAGCTGGCCAATGTGCAACCTGTGCCTAAAAAACGTAGCCGTACCAACTCTGCCATCTACCGGCCAACTTCAATTATCTCCATACTCTGCATGATTATGGAGCGTATATTGAACGTCCACCTCATGGCATACCTAGCGCAAAATGATCTCCTCAGTGATCGCCAGTATGGGTTTCACCGAAATTGATCAACTGGGGACCTTCTAGCGTATGCCACACATATATGGGGCGAAGCCCTCGAGAACAGTGGTGAAGCACTTGCTGTTTCCCTCGATGTTTCGAAGGCCTTTGACAGGGTTTGGCACGTCAGTCTATTGGCCAAGCTTTCGGCGTACGGCTTATCCCCTGGTCTGATTGCCTGGGTGAATGACTTTTTGATTGAACGGTCTCTCCAGGTCGTCGTGAATGGCTGCTCATCCGGTACTGTGGCAACTAACGCCGGTGTTCCTCAGGGATCCGTTCTCTCCGCAACTCTCTTCCTGCTGCATATTAATGATATGCTCGATCGCGGTATCTATGGGTATGCAGACGATAGCACAGTTTTGGAGACATACCAACCAAGTGCCAGGCCAGTCGAGATCAAATCCAGTCAGAAAGAGAGGCTATAGTTGAGCGTGTGAGTCTCACACTACAGGCAGTCTCCGAATGGTGCGATGCCAATCTCGTGAGATTTAACGTGTCCAAAACACAAGCGTGTCTTTTCACTGCTCAAAGGAGCCCGCTCACCTTGGCTCCTACTTTCCGGAATGTATCCTTGGAGTACACTGACCGCCTTCAGTTGTTAGGGGTTGAATGTTGAATTTGTTGAATATGGGTGGTTCATTGAGTCCAGAGCCAAAGCAGCCGCAAGCTAACTGGTGTCCTTGCAAGGGTGCGGCGGTACTTCACGCCGGGGCAGCTTGTTAGCTTATATAAAGCGCAAGTCCAGTCGTGCATGGAGTACTGCTGTCACATATGGGCTGGTGGTGCAAAGTAGCACCTGGCAGGGTTGGACTCAGTAGAGAGACGTGCTATGAGGCTTATTGGTGACCTTGATTTGGTTGAAACCAATTTTGTCAGCCTTGAGCACAGGCGCAGAGTAGCCAGTCTCTCGGTATTCTATAGGATGCATTTCGGTGAGTGTACGCAGGAAATACACGCTTTAACTCCTCCCTCTCCTTTCCACCATCGGACAACCAGGCGGTCGGCGGGTCTTCATCCCTTTGTTGTCGATATTTCACACATTAGAACGAAACGGTTTGCTTCGTCTTTTATAATGCGTACAGCAAATGAGTGGAATAATTTGCCGGCGTCTATCTTTCCGTCAGTATACAATCTGGGCGTATTCAAGGCAAGAGTGAATAGGCTTTTGTTACGCTAAGACAGTGCGATTTACCATCTAATGCTGCATCACCACTTACCACCAGGTGGGATTGTGGTTAAGTACTGGCTTATAATAAGTAAAAAAAAGATGGGCAGTAGCATCTTCCAGATATCAAATCAATATTAATAAAAAATCTGCGCCTATGGTGATAGTAGTATGACGCGTGCTAAAAGCTGTTATATTGACGGATGTAACAGATTTTAGCAGTTTTATGACATTCATCAAGCTATAGAGCGCGCGTATCGCTCATTGTCCATTATGACAAGCGTAACCAGATGTTCTATAGATATTTTTTTATAGGATAAGGGTGACAAACGAGCACACAGTCCACCTGATGGTAGTGGCCCATAGACATCTATTTGTATCCTCGACTACGAATCAATTTGCAGATGCGTTGTCACCCGTGAGGATGGAATGCCGTGTTTACAGTAAAAGGGGTCTCCGGTTCTCTACGCTCACCATACCGTTATTTTATGCTGGTATTCTGTGAGAGATTGTATTCCTTCCCCAGTCGAGCCAACGCATTCGTGCTACAACTATACTTCTAATATAGCTGCAGCATGGCTCTACCACGTATAAAATACTGATAAATAGTTAATAATGATGCGCCAAGATTGATACCCGTTATTCTTTTTTATTATAACGTAACTCACACAAGGATTTTCTCCTGTATCGTGGAGGCAGTTTACAAACACAAATTGCACAAGGACAAACATCCAGACCCGGAACAATTATTTTATAGGCCATACCCCAGCGGATGACATCCATTAGTTTTTTTTTAATCGTGAATTTTTATACGAAATGGCATAGGTACTTACATAAATAACTGCCGAAGCTAGTTTTTAATCTCTTTAAAATAAGTGTAATCTTACTTCAAATTTAAGCCCTGATATTGCACTTCCAACTCCAACCAGCTTGCAGTCCACTCTTGCCTTGCTTTCAAAAATTTACGAAGCACTAAAATGGATGAATTAAACAAAATTCCTGGTGTTAGGCTTCCAGTTTTAGAATAACAACAGCCTTACAATATTATAAAAAACTAATTTTACAAATAATTTTAGAAAATACGTCCAATAACAGTTATCCACTAAGGATATTTAATAAGGATGTGTTAAAGAAAACGCTTAAATCAAATTATAATTGCATTAGAGCCCTTCCACTAAATATGCATCAAAAATTATTGTTATCCTTTTTAAGTTTTATTTTAGAGATTGATCCATATGGGTTACGAATACAAAGGTTATTAACGCCTTATATGTACTATAATTATATTATAATTAATACGAAAGATATCATGTTATTGTAAAATATTCTAGTACAACATGGCACAGCACTAGCTCTAATTCGGGGAAAAACCGAAGCGCGAGGCGCTAGGCACGTACTGTGCTCACACGCCTCCTGGTATAGCCTTTGATACCCTAAGTAATTTTGTTAAAATCAGTGTTTTCTTATCGAAACATTACATACCGATGAAAAGAAATATCATTGTTCTTCTTAGTTTGCTTCAGTGATACGTTATTGCAGCTTGGTACTGTATTTTACCCATGGCAACTTAAAATTCAAATAAATACTGTCGAGGGAAATAATTTACCCGCGTGACCTTCCGTAACTAATAACATCATCCTTGCCATTTCGAAACTGTTCCGACTCGTGCTTACAGTTCTGACTCACTAACGCGCGCTTTACAACAGCTTTGGAACAAACAGACAGACGGACAGACCGACAGACAGACACAAATTTTAAAAATTGTGTTTTTGTTATAAGTACCGTATACACTTTCATATGCATTTAGTTAAAAGCTGTTATTTTGATATTACAAACAGACACTTCAATTTTATTTATTTGTATAGATAGATTGCTATTACACATATATCTTTGTAGAGGATGTTGTTCAAAATACAATTTAAAGTTTTCTCTCGCTTGTGCGGCTGCTCGTGATGTAGCATTAAATCTCCTTTGTGAATTATGTCGTGGTGCTTGTGGTGTGGTGTTGACATCCTTGCCGGAAAGATATACATAAATTCAATCTCATTTATTGATCCAAGATCACATATAATATTGTGCAGGAAACATATGGCTTTTACGTTATGAACTGCATTTTCTACATTGGTTTCGATAGATTTATGCAAAATTCTGAATTTAGAGGTTATTGAACCTAAAGAACATTCCACTACCATTCTTGCTCGAGATAAGCGGTAATTATAATTATCTTTCGCGTCCCCTTTAGTCGTCGATCTTTCTGGAAAAGGTCTCATAAGATATTCTATTAGAGGAAACGCAGCATCTCCTAGGAGAACATATGGAGCTTCGATATTTGAGTCCGGCAATACTTCTTCTTTCGGTATTTTTAGTCTTCCTTGTTCTATTGCACTTCGAAAGGGGCATTCATCAAAAACACCGGTGTCGTTTTCTTTTCCATAGGAACCGACACAAACACTACAACCGATACAAACTTATAATTTGCATCAGTGACTGCTAACAACCCAATCGAAAAGAAGGATTTGTAGTTAAAGTACATAGAACCAGTTTTATTTGGTTTTTTAATGCGAATATGTTTTCCGTCAATACACCCGATGCAGTTAGGAAACTGCCATCTGTCCCAAAAACATTGTGCTATGTTTTTAAAGTTATCTTTTGAAGGCTCGGGCATATGCTTCGTAACTAATTGTGTCCATATAGCTTTGCAAACTTGTGGTACGATTGTGGAAATAGCAGATTTTGAAATTCTGAACGAGTAAGCGAGTTGCCGGAACTGTATGCCCGTGGCTAAATACCTGAAATAATTGAAATATATTAATTAATTATTCATTTAATTTTTTTTATGTGAAATGGCGAAGAAAAAATGGAAAAATTTGAGAGACACATTTATAAAAGAATTAAAAAAAATTCCGAAGCCTCGTTCTGGGGCTGACGCCGACAACAAGCCGAAGTATACAGGCACGTGGCCATATTTTGAGTCCATTTCATTCTTAATAGTAATTTTGAAACCCCGAAAAACAGAAGGAAACATGTACCAGAAACAGATAGCAATTCAAGAGATCTGTCGGAATTTACAGACGCTGCTAGTTTGGAAGACGATTTGGCCCTGGACATGGCCGACAGTGACTACACCCAACTCCATGAATCTATGTCTACGTTGCAAGAAATGCCACAGAATACAACAACAGATATTAACACATGTCAAGCGCCTTTGCCTTTCACACCATCAGACTCACCTACAGACTTACACAGATAATTACTGGGCAAGGGTGCTTTGGTGATTATCTGTGTAAGATCGGACGCGAGACGATGGCGAACTGCTTCCACTGTGGTGGACGGGACCAGGACTGGGATCGGGAGAGGGCGGATCCCGCGCGGAAACGACGTCGCCAAGCCGTTCATCACGGCACTCCTCTTGAAAACGGTGTTCCTCTACCAGAAACGGGGCCTCCGGGGTTGCAGACGCTCGGGGTGGGGGCCTCGAACGTCTAGTAATGTAACCCCCGAGGAGGGCGATGACTCGGAAGTGGTCTCGAGACATCGTGATAGCACTGCGAGGGTGCTGGGGGCAGCAATTACTGTCCCCGGGACGTGCTATAAGTGTAGCAAAGCGATGGAGGGGCCCCGGTTGCGTTCCGAACGGAGATCCCGGGACCCCTCGTATATGCTGATGGTGACCACCGTGGAGTTTTAGCCGGTATGAGTCCGGCATAACCTTTTCGTTTCCCCCGCAGCGGAAGGTATCCATGAGGATTTCCCCACGTAAAAAAAGGGCAAAGATCCATATGTTAGACGTATTATACGTGGTAGAGCCATGCCACAGCGGTGTAACTTGCTGTACGTGAGAGTTGAAGCGCACGTGATATTAGGCCAGAGCGTGTAATACTAGGGTTGATACCGAACCGAAATGGAATATTACAGACTTGTACCAAAGAAGATACATAGTAGGTATATGTTATATAATGTAAACTCTAAACTGTATTTAGATAGTGAAAGATACGATCAATTTTAAATCAACTTTATTACATATCTTTACAGATGGAGAAAATTAAAATTTCCGACGAAACAAAATATGCACGACTGTTAATGATAATCTTAAATAATAATTTACCAACACTTAGTATTTTAGTACGCAATAATCAGTATTACCTACTACCCTTTAAAAATTACTTACACTTATATATTTTTGGCTTTTTCGATGACTTATAATTTTTATTTTTTCTAACAAACATTTTATTATTTCTATCAATTGAAAAAATTCGTAGCCGTATGTATAATTTTTTTAGAAAATTCATAGGGAAGCATAGATAGATATATAACACTTAATGGTACGCCAAAAAATAACATAAATATTAACAAAAAATGAGAAAAATAAATGTGGTACAATGGGTGGTCTTATCGCTAAGAGCGATTTCTTCCAGACAACCTTTGGATGGACAGGATTGCAAGAAAACAATAAAAACGTGTGTGGTTTGGCGACAAAAATAACATTATTTTTGTTAAAGCCATAAAATAGAAATACAGAATGGTATATAAGTACATAGATAAGATAAATACATATATATATATATATATATATATATATATATATATATATATATATATATATATATATATACAGGGTATTTTTGAAACGCTCCCGAAAACAAAGACAGATGATAGAAGATACTACACCTTAGCACATGGGTCACAAATAAACTTGATCCCGACGAAAAAAAAATCATCTTTTCACAACGTTTTATTAACTTTATTCACGCTCCATCATGTTAGTACATCTAAATGAAACGATAATTTCATTAAAAAAAAATCATGAAAATACTTAAACAGAAAACCAGCAGTGAAACTTAAAAATTACATCAGCTGATAATAGGGTCAATATCCTCGCGGACGTCGAACGCTTATAGATCCCGTCACGTAAAAACGCTGGCCTTGAACCTGGGCACTGAGCGATTTATCGAAGTTTCATTTTTTAGTTTAATTTTTCATTTCTTATACAAAATCAAAGTTAACGATGAGATAGTGTTTATAATTGTGTGAGTACTGAGTACCCAATTACGTACGTTTATTCATTTCAATATTTTTTTGTAGTAAAGATAATGTAATAAAATGTACAAAATCAGGAAGGAGAGTAAAATTACCTGAGTATTATCGCCCGAATCACGGTCTCTAGAGGGGGGTGATGTGGAGGCATATCGAACCTGGAACTTCAAAGCGCGGCAGCGAGTGAGCGTACAGCTGTCTTTATACTATGGTGCAGCTACTACTGCTAGCTAACATATGGCACGACTGTATCTAGGTCAAACGGCCACGCCTCAATCGACTTGCGCGTGAGCGGGTTCCCCCCGCCAGTCCGCAGCTGCTACCGACGTAGAATGCATGTCACTCTTGCGCTTGTCCGGGCTATCGTATTCATTAATATAATTATTGTAGTCGCGAGGTACATATCAAGTTGTGTATAAGTTCTATTGTTTGTGTTAAATTGTCTTTCCTTTGTTTTCACTGTGTACATTATCCGCCTTCTTAAATGTTATGTGTACTTGTAGACAATAAATGTTTTGTGTGTTATATGTGGTGACTTTTATTGACACTCTAAACACCCATACAACCATAACTTTTAAATTCCATATGAAAATTAGTCGTAGGGATAAAACTTATAAATAATAAACGTTGACGATGTCTTAACATACATAACGCTTTAACGGTGTGTGGAAGGTTCTCCAGTGCGTCAAGGACTTTACATTGTGCGCATTTGTTTTAGCGTATTTGATTAATAATTTTAGTTTTTAAAACAGTTCCGTGTTGACTATCTAAAGAAACAGTTTAATTGTGTTGTTTATTAAATGATTGTTGTTATTACTTGCTATTTATTACTTAATGATATTATCCTTGTTCTAACGTTTTAAGTTTCTTGTTTTGTTTTTATAATGCCTAACGCGTACGTTTATAGAAGCTCGCAGGAATGCTTCGCATGCATTGCGAATTTACCGAGAGAAATTCCCGACCGCTCGACATCCAGCTGACTGATACGAGTAACAGCAGTATTTCAGCGAGTGTTGGAAAATCGGTCCATTGCTCTGGTAGCGGCAGGAGGTGGAAGTCAAGTGGCTGTTCACTCGGAGGAGCGCATTTTAAATGTCGTTCGCCGGAATCCGAACCTAGGTACACGAAGTATCGCTAAATTGTTAAGGCGGCGGGATGGTACAAGTGTGTCATACTGTACAGTTCACAAAGTGTTAAATTGTAACCGAATGCGCCCAAACAAAGTGTACAAAGTGCAAGCTCTAGTTCCCGGCGATCATGACCGCCGGCGAGTTTTCTGCCGTTGGTTATTAGACCAGCAACAACGTGTGCCTGGTTTCATTGAGCACGTCACCACGGAGGATTTAGAGCGGTAAGCTATTTCATACCTAATTTTTTTAAGTAACTTAGTACTGAACTGATTTGAATAGGTACATAACTGAATACATCGAATAATAAACATACCTACACGATGAATAAAACACATGGTGCACCTTGGTTACATATCATTTAAGTATTTTTTTCATTAGCGGGGAATCTAACCAGTTATTTGGGTTATTTTACCTGTGAATTCGAATTAAAGTGGCTACGTGGAGACAAGCACAGTGGCAAAATAGTAGGTTAAGTAGATAAGTTAGGTATTTAGACAAGTGTTGTAAATTATTAGGTATTGTGATATGGTATGGCCCATTAGGCTAGTGGGCGCGCGGCCTCTGCGAATTCTGCGTTCTCGCGTCATTGACCCTTAATCAGCTGATTGTAATTCAGTAATTCCACTCATGGTTTTATGTTTAAGTATTTTCATGATTTTTTTTATGATATTATCATTTCATTTAGATGTACTAACATGATGGAGCGTGAATAAAGTTAATAAAACGTTGTGAAAAGATGATTTTTTTTTCGTCAGGATCAAATTTATTTGTGACCCACGTGCTAAGGTGTAGTATCTACTATCATCTGTCTTTGTTTTCGGGAACGTTTCAAAAATACCCTGAATATATATATATATATATATATATATATATATATATATATATAATATAAATATAAATATATAAAAGTACAAATATATATGACGGGACCAGCCCCATTGCACGTGCGGCGCGGTAGCCGTCGGTGCAGTTAGACAGAATTCTTGTAAATAACACGTGTTCCACACACCTGCACCATTGCACCTGCGGTGGCGCCCGTTTTGCTTGTATAAAACGGACGGCGCGGCCGCCGTTAGGGCAGTCTCGGCTCTGACGTGGAACGGTACGCTTGTCGTATTTCGTTACTAGATTATCCTCGACTCGTTGGATAATTAATTCGTGTAAACGAATTAATTATTATTCCTAACTACAAAATTAGTCTCTGTACTATACTCAATTACCCTTTCTACATCAGAAGTAGGATAAAGTCCCCATTTTTGCCCACATATAATCTTCGAATAGTATGAGGATTATTACATTTGTGGAAGACTATAATGCATTCCGCATTGATGAATCTGTTTTTATGTTAAATACCGTAATGAAATTTGCTATGCTAATTACGATATTGTCGTATCATTAAAGTGTAGAGAAAAGATCAAGTGAAATTATTTTAACCAATTTTTTTTAATTTGTTCGATTTGTATTAAAAGTACCCGCAAGTATTTTCATTATTTCTTGACGTACCTAAATATGTTAACAAATGTCGAAAAGAAATGTTGAAGGCTTTCTAATTAAGTTGTTAAGTTGCATTGTAATTTGATAGTTCACGCGAAACATGATTATCATTTGCTATATTTTGAAGTTCAAAACGTTTTAGGCTGTACCAAAATAAAGGATTAACTTTAACACGCTATGAATTGAAAATAATAAGTGACATTTTTGTGTTCTAATGTGTTGATCAGTGTTGCAGTTTTCTCCGAATATTGTGTCGTCGACAAGATTGGGGTTTGATGTCGAGGGATTTGTAGAAGTCTCTACAACAATGATCAATAAGTAAGACTTTGTGACAGCTAATCAAACATAGTCAGGTACGGCCGAGCGCTGGTAAGATTGAGCCTACACCGCTACAGCCGGTAACTTATCGGCTGACCTTACGGCAAGGTAATTCAAGCGGCCGCCGAACAAATCGTGCTTTGGCGCTGTAAATAGACGTTTGAGGCTTGGTCGGCTTTCGTAGATTTTGCGCAGTTGCCTCCCTCCCTTTGAAATATGTTGTGGTATCTGTCTCTACACATAGTTTCCGTTTTTTGCAATGTTTTCAAATGTCATACAGTTGCCGTTTCATAGGCGAATATGTGATGAATTTTGGAAGCTCGGAATTTCGCTATACATTTGTTCGCGATACATTTGTCTCCATTTCTTTTAATTTTGCAAAGCAGTGCTACAATTCGCTAGCACTAGTATGCCGCGACGGCTCGCTGGCGCGAATGTGGCATGAACGCAGCAGAACTGAAAGCTGGAGTGCGTTTGCCTGGAGGTAGCCATATCGGCGCATTCATGACTTACATGAAGTCTGGGATGGTCGACCGTTGTAATATTTAACAAGAGTTAATATCTGTTAGCAGGTGGTGATAACTGATAGACTGTATGCTGTTCACTGTCAACCGCACGAGGACGTGCGACAGACAGAGGTAGCCGTGTCCGTGCATCTAGAAAATTCAAGAGACATTGCAACACTCCGAAGTAATTATTCTACTGCAGGAAAGGAAGATGGAGTTGCAGGGAGGCTGGTCTGTGCTACACTGGGATGTCGTGTTGCTGTTGGTTTACATACTTAGGTGTTATCATGTCACTACGTCCCTCACGATACACTTTTGTGTGATTGTGACAGGGACATGTTTGAGGTGTGGTTGGTCTGTAACTTTTCTATACTGAATTGAAAAAAAAGAGAGTAAGAAAAAAAAGTGGTTCTTACTATCATTGCAGGGCGTTTGCTGGTCCAATGATATAGCGACAGGGAATAGTGATTCCGGACTAGCATAAATAGTACTTGAAAAAAATAAGAAATCATTGCAGGGCTTTGTGCCGGTCCAATGATATGGCTACAGGGAATAATGATTCCGGACTAGCGAAAGCAGTACTTGAAAAAAAAAAGAGAAAGTAGAAAAAGCTACAGACTAATCATTCCGATCTAGCATGATTAAAGTTTTGTAGGGCTTACTGCCGGATCAAAACTAATTGTCACCCAAGTCTGAAGGGTCAATATAGACCGGACCAGACGCTGTTATGTCAGGATAGTCGAACGATGTTTTTTTGTCTACAGATAACTAAAATTGTGATGGAGCGCGTGCGAGGGCGCACGCATGTCAGTATGGCCGTGACGGGACCAGCACCATTGCACGTGCGGCGCGGTAGCCGTCGGTGCAGTTAGACAGAATTCTTGTAAATAACACGTGTTCCGCACACCTGCACCATTGCACCTGCGGTGGCGCCCGTTTTGCTTGTATAAAACGGACGGCGCGGCCACCGTTAGGGCAGTCTTGGCTCTGACGTGGAACGGTACGCTTGTCGTATTTCGTTACTAGTTTATCCTCGACTCGTTGGATAATTAATTCGTGTAAACGAATTAATTATTATTCCTATCTACAAAATTAGTCTCTGTACTATACTCGATTACCCTTTCTACATATACTTCAAAACTATTATAGTGCCATACATATAAACAAATATTGTATAACTAAATAAAGGTAGAATAATTATATACAAATGAATAGGCATTATTTTTGTATAAAGCGTATCCCTCAGCCAGGGCAGTCGGCGACGGCCCGTTCCACGCCCCGCACGCCTCTCAAGGCGCCCGCACACATCCAGACACCCACACACATTGGTCTGACCTTAATCAAATTCATATGGGACCACACGAGATCTATCAGCTTTCATATAAAAAAAGAATTATCGAAATCACACACATAAAAAAAGAACATACACTCGAATTGAGTACCGTCTCCTTTTTGGAAGTCGGCAGAAAATAAATCTTAGACAGCGCTAGATTCGAAACAGATTCAGAATAGCCAAATTTTACAAGAAAAACTCCAATGAATTACATTGAACAACTTCTTGGGAAGAAATAGTGGCAGCTTTCAAGTCGTAAAGTCTCCAAAATTATATATACTGCAGAAAAATCATCGTAGATTTTGTCAGATTTTGAACTATTAAACTAAGATCTTCATCTGGTGATGTTAGCAGAGTGTAAGGCTGAACAACACTAAATGTTACGAGAATATCATCCATTGCTCTGTAGCGATGGTCTAGTTCCTCGTAAAATCTGTCAAGACATTCTAACATAGCTCTCTGCAGCTCCTCTGGCAAAGTTAGTCCAGCATATCGGGTCATTTCTCCTGGTAAACGTTTTCGAAATCTCCTCATTCTTCTTTTTCCTTCAATCGAAATGTCCACATTCTCACATTTTTTGTTACTTAGGAAATAGCTTTTTCCACTAGTTGAATACGTTGGCTTTGAAGAAAAATTTTGGACTTTGATTTTTATCACATACTTTTCCAGTGATAATCTAGATTATTGTTTATTATTTAGTACTTACTTTTGTGTCTGACTAACTTCTTTTAGGATTTTACACCAAAAGTTAGGATAAAAAACTGAAGTCACACAAAGCTGATAAGTGTGTAGATGCTGCTTCTCTTGTATCGACGTTTTCTCTGTTGGTGCTGGGATCATATATATATATATATATATATATATATATATATATATATATATATATATTACGTGTCACGTTGTTTGTCCGCGATGGACTCCTAACCTACTGAACCGATTTCAATGAAATTTTGCACACTGTGTGCATTTTGGTCCAACTTGAGAGACCCTCAAAATTTTTTATTGCGAATGTAAGGTTTTTTATAGGAAGGGTCGTTGGAAAGGGCAGGACAACGTCTGCCTGGCGAGCTAGTTTATATATGTATATCTTCGAGTGTTTATACTAGTTTTTTAAAATTATTCTGCAGTGGTTTAACAGCATCATGATAAGCAATCCATCTTGTCTCTGAGAGTCTTTTGACGGATACGCCTACACTTATCATTAAAGTTTTCCATTGGCGTGTGGATGATGAAAAGAACCTGTAAACTCTTTCTACTGTTCCGAAAAAAAGTTAAACTTGAATTAACGCTCCCTAAGTGAGTGTGTGGCGGCGCTGTCGTCGCGCCACAAGCGAAACAAATCGAAGCCTAAATCGCGCTTACAAAGTTTCGAAGTTAAAACAGCATATATAGAATAGCTCCGTACTACTACTCGGAGCGTTGGTCGCTCCCCGGGCAGAACACCTTGCCCGGCGGGAGATCTCCCCTTTTCCTTCCACCCGCCATAGTGGTGACCGCCCGACGTGATATGAACACGCAACCAACAAACCTTCGGAAAACTACACCTTCAAACCTTCATCATCCTCAAGTACCCCACTCATTCGCTCCCGAGCTAATATTGTCTGCAGTCTTCTCATTCTGCAAGCCATCTAGCTTTACAAAGGTTCATCGCAGCACTGGAATTATAATGCTTCCTGTTCCTTCAAGCTACTCTCTGCGCTACAGTGTTCGGCACGGCTCTGAGCCTTACTGCTCGCCTCTGCTTCACGGCACTCTCGCAGATTACTTGCCTTCTCCTCGACTCACCGCACACTAACAAGGCAATTACCTGGCACTTACAAATTCGTCGACATCTAGACTGCACTATCGACCTCCGGTCTGAGCAGGGGGGTGATGTGGCGGCGCTGTCGTCGCGCCACAAGCGAAACAAATCGAAGCCTAAATCGCGCTTACAAAGTTTCGAAGTTAAAACAGCATATATAGAATAGCCCCGTACTACCACTCGGAGCGTTGGTCGCTCCCCGGGCAGAACACCTTGCCCGGTGGGAGATCTCCCCTTTTCTTTCCACCCGCCATAAGTGTACTCCACATAGATTTAGCGAATGGTGTTTTCTACGTGGTAGAGCCATGCTGCAGCTATATTAGTAGTATAGTTGTACAAATGGGTCGGCTCGACCGGGGAAGGTCCACGCACTAACAGAATGCCGTTTCGTATGGTGAGTGTAGAGAACCGGAGACCCTTTTTACTGGAAAATAGGCATTCCATCTTAGTCCTCACGGGTGACAACCATCTGCATTTTGATTCGCAAACTGTTATTTTTATTGTAAAAGCTGTCTATGGGCTATAGCAACCACTCACCATCTGGTGGACTGTGTGCTCGTTTGTCACCCTATCCTATTAAAAAAAACCACAATATATTCATTAATTTGACAACGTCAAATTTTAAAATAGTGTTGTCATCTATAGCGTAAAATGCACCCCATAGTTTTTAGGGAAAGAATATTCGTGTATTAGTGTTTTTTTCGTGTTACTTAATAATATGCTTAATTGAAATACACTACGGAATATCCCAACTATGATTAGCGACAAAAAAATGTAAGAGTATCGTTCTAGCCTACGTCTAAAATATTACTTTAAGTCAACAACTGTCTAAACGTTGGTAATGTTTTTATTTTGTGTAAACATTTATCAATGTTAGACGGAGATAAAATACAAAACTCGGAGCCTCTCTTTCTAAGAAAAACGAGGAACGATTACAAAGTTCCAAGCGCTCACTCCCTATATTATATTATAACCTCCTTTTAGCCTTCATTTACCACGCACCATACTACTTACTCCTTTAGCTATAGATAACCTATGTTATTGGAGTACATCACTAACTCGTCGCAAGGTACAGCGGCCGTACTACGCGATGCATCCGCATAAAGTATCGATTGAGATATTTACATTGCTTGTTCAGTCACTTAGCGAGATACTTATACGTAGCAATGTACTTACTGTACTTAATGTACTTATAGGTAGCAATGATAATGATAGCAATTTAGTTAAATTTAGTTTTAATGAATTTAATGAATATAGACATGTTATTTCTAAAAACATTACTAATTTATATTGATTATTTATTTATTAAAATGTAAAATAATGTATTAAGTTAAATGGAATAATATTGGATAATAGCTAGAAATTTGTAAATTATAATTTTATTGCAATTAAAATTATGAATTAATTTATACTGTAATGTAATAATTAAAATAATAATAGCTTAACTAATATCATATAATGTTTAATATTAATCATGTAAAAATAATTCAATTAATAATTTATGAAAAATTTATTGTATAAGAATTCAAGAATTCTTTATATTTGAATGAGTCTGTATAAGCATTTAATTGTACATAATATTTGAATTCAAAAAGAATATTTGTTCATATTTTTACGTAATGATGAAGTAATTTTAAAATGTAAGATTGGCTTAGCGTAATTAGTTATAAGTATTTCATTAATGTTTGCATGCCAATTATGGCAAAACATGTCAGTTCCACATCATTGACCATCTTATGAACCATGTTTTAAGCAAATAAATGTTCTATTCTATTCTATTCTATTCTAATGTATTTACTGCAAAACAGTACAGTCGCTGTGATATTTGAAAAAAAAATAACATAGTACAAGCAAGAATATTTTATGATTTGTTGTTTTTCATAATTTTAAAGATAAATATAGTAAAATACATAATATGGTAAGTGATTCCATGATTTACACGGTTTTTGTTTTTGCTTCGGTTTTTATAAGAAACCATTGAAGAAGACGGCATTCTGATAATGTTTCACGATGAAAGTCAAAAGCGCACTACTTCGCAGGAACGGCCATTTGTATAGAACATTAGCATCAATTAGCATTTTGATCATAGCGCACGGATACAGACAGGCCCCCTTGCCACTTCTTCTCTTTTTTATATTTCTATGCAGCAACCATTTACCATCAGGTGGACTGTATGCTTGTTTGTCATCCTTATCCTATAAAAAAATATGGGTTAGTTTTAGGATAAAATCAGTGTTTTCTTATCGAAATATTACATATCGATCATCGAACATCACAGTTCTTCTTATTTTGCTTCCGTGAATCGTTATTGCAGCTGGGCACTGCACATTTCACCATGATAACTAAAAATTCTATTAAATATCGTCGAGAGAAATAATTTACGCGTGTGACCTTTCGTGACTAATAACGCCGTCCTGGCCTTTTAGAGACTGTTCTAATGCGTGTTTACAGTTCTGAGATCCTTACAAGCGTGTAATATATAGCGTATAATATAGCGATATAGTTTGTAAATACTCTAAGGGCAATCCTATTTAAACAAAATTCTTGTATTTGGACTTTGAAATCCTTATACCTCAGAATTATACCTATAGTAGTGATGTGTCCGTCACTATTGACTTACGAAAATAAAAACATGCTCACTCTTTATCACCCAATTTTTCACAGGACGCAGCCAGTACTGCAATTTTATTTATGTTCACTTATGGCGCTTATCAGTAACAACTACAGACATCAAATAAATACAACGACTGTGTCAACAACATTTCTTGCTTTCCAAAAAACTCTTTCGGAAGGATGCGACTCGCCTTATGAGGTAATCTATGATTACCGATACACACACGGTTTGTGATTTTGTACATTGTAGAGCCATGCTGCAGCTATATTAATAGTATAGTTGTAGCACGAATGGGTCGGCTCGACCGGGGAAGGACCACGCTCTCACAGAATACCAGCGTAAAATAGCAGCCTAATACTGCTGTGTTTCGTGTGGTGAGTGTAGAGAACCGGAGACCCATTTTACTGAAAAAGAATCATTCTATCTTAGTCCTCACGGGTGACAACGCATCTGCATTTTAATTAGCAAACGAAGATAGATGTAGATGTATATGGGTCGCAGCAACCACTTACCATCAGCTGGACTGTGTGTTCGTTAGTCACCCTTATTCTATAAAAGAAAAACACGATCTTGCCATAGATTTAGTATATACTTGCGTTAGATTGGCAATATAAAAGAGAAAGGACATAGCATATGCTTACGTTAGAACGAGATAGAATATATACTATATATACACGACGTGTATGGCCATTCTCATGGTGTATTACACGTACATGCTATGAGCCTGTATCAGGCTGACGTCAATCGTTAACGAAACAAATCCATTGATTTATATGTTACACTAGATAAGTAATTGCCACGCCAAAGCGTTGCCACTTCACATATGACCACAGCCATATGCCCAGCTAACGTCTGATCAGTGTTCAATGCGACACCGACCGAGTTGAGCCGAACGATTCACGACATAATAATATAAAATTAAAAATTTTGTACAGCCGACTTCAATAAAAAAAGTCCCGCTGGATTTCTTGCTGGTTCTTCCCAGGACAGAGGGTTTTTTTTTCGAACCAGTGGTAAAGTAAAAAATGACTTTCAATAAGAATTACACATGTAATGTATATTGAATAAAAATATTATATTCTGTTCTATAATATAAGTTATTTAAGAATAACTCAAAAACTATTGGTCTGACCTTGATCAAATTCATATGGGACCACACGAGAACTATCAGCTTTCATATAAAAAAAAGAATCATCGCAATCTGTTCACCCAGTACAAAGTTATGAGGTAACACACATTAAAAAAAACATACAGTCGAATTGAATACCGTCTCCTCTTTGGAAGTCGGCAGAAAATGGGTAAATGCGTAGTGAAAGAATGCGATTCAAGGTCACAAAAACATGATTAATCAAGCGGAATCACTTTCCACACGTAAGTTTTAGTTTATGTTTTCATATTAACGTAAAAAAAAACACAAAAAATGAAATAAAATATCGAATATAGCAAATTTAGGTTCAATGTTGCCACTTTTCTGCCTTTGTAATTTTCCCACATTACACTAATACAACTATATAATTTATGGAATAAGTTAACTTGTTAGCCCTGATTTTAAATATTTTGGAAATTGTAATAAAAACTAAGTTTCAACCTTTATACAAAGGAATTAATTATTCTTATTTTAGAATATTCTAGAGATCTATTTTTTATTTTTTTTATTTTTAAAAAAACGTTACCTCCACACTAGGATTTTCTCCTATATCGTGGGGGCAGTTAACATACATACATTTCACAAGCACAAACATCCAGACCCGGAACAATTATTTGTAGGCCATACAAATACTTGTTCCGTGCGGGATTGGAACCCGCGGCCCTTGGTGCTGCAACTTATTGCTAAGCCACTGCGCCACGGAGCCGTCAATCTATATAATCGTCAATAGATCTATAGATCTATTAATTACATTTTATCACCTATTTTTTGCCGACTTCCAAAAAGGAGACGGTACTCAATTTGAGTGTATGTTTTTTTTATGTGTGTTACCTCATAACTTTGTACTGTATGAACCGATTTCGATGATTCTTTTTTTATATGAAAGCTGATAGTTCTCGTGTGGTCCCATATGAATTTCATCAAGTCTCATCATCAGGTCAGACCAATGGTTATTGAGTTATTCTTAAATAACTTAGACGCCCATTACACGCCTATGCAAGCGTCAATCAGTTCGATCAATCATGACTGAGGTTTTAACGATGGAATAATTTAGACATTACACGCTCATGCTGACTGATCGTCAGTCAAACCCAAACTTTCGGAGGGAAAGGATGGATAATCATAAGAAAAAGGCCTGTGCTGCAATTTTAATTGCAATTTTGTGTAAAAAACGTACAAAAAGAAGACGCTGGGCAAAAGGCTGGCTTTTAAAAAGGGATTTCTATACCCATATCGATTCATTGTAAATAAATATTTGCATTTACTTATCAAAAATTAGCTAAATCACAGTATTGAGGACAGCTCGAAACAATTCGGTTATAACGCCTACACTAATGGTTCATACTAAATAATTGATAAAATTTTTGCCTCTACATTTCTGAAAGGCGCTTATTAAGTTATAAAACTTAACTGTTAATTTTTTTTTAATTAATTGTAATAGGGGATAAAATTTCCAATATGGACCATCGATTTAAATGCCCATATTTTTTTTGTAGATAGTACTCACTAAAAGAAAGCGTTTTGCACAGTTTCAATGTGCGGAAACGCGTACTTTTTGAGAAAAAAATTATTGTAAATCAATTATTTTTGCAATATTTATGTCAATTACTACGGTAAAACTGACACAATTTTGTATTGTCTTTGTCATCGTCGGTAGGGATGTCGATTCTTTCCGAAAAAGATCGATTCGAATCGTAAGCTGATGTATCGATTCACAAAAAAAGCTATTTCTAAAATATCAATATTTTTTCATGTTTGCATTTATAATGTAAATATAAATACATTTTATGAAAAACCAGAAAGATACCATAGTAAATAATCTCTTATTGAAATTTGTTTTATTTTAATTTATTTATTTTTACTAGGGCAGATAACAAATAAAATAGGTTAGGTTCACCTTATGTCAAAGAATCGAATTAGTTGACCCCGACTCCACCTGGTACAAGTCTGTCCTACCCCTAGAGTGGTTATAAAGAGCCGGAGGCGCGTAGGGGGAGCAGCCTCCGCCTGCTGTAACAAATCGTAGGCATCGGACGAGCCGGAGCGGCTGAGGCTGGTCGCCAAAGGCGACCAACAAGCTGAAGCTGCGGAGGCGAGGAGGGATGCCTGCGATTTGTTACGCTAAGGCGTAGAGGCTGCTCTTCCCGCAGCGCCGGAGACGTAGCAGTCTCAAAATAGATACAGAAATCCTTCTGAATCAGTCCCCCTATATTTTATGATGAAGAGCATTTTTTTCTCATAAAATGGATATATATTTACATTATAAATGCAAACAAGAAAAAAATATAGATATTTTAGAAATCGATTTTTTGAGAATCGATACATCAGCTTACAATTCAAATCTATTTAAAAAATCGATCTTTTTCAGAAAGAACCGACATCCCTACTGACAATAACAATAAAAATGGCGTCAATTTTATTGTAGGATTAGACATAAACAATGCAAGAATAATTGATTTTCAATAACTTTTTTCTCAAAAATTACGCGCTTCCGCATGTTGTAACTTTGTGTGTGTGCTTATAATAGTGTAACTTTTCTGTAAAAGTACGTATGAACCGCCAACTCGACGGAATTGCAGCAATTGAAAGTCGTACCATTGACATAAATTTGCAAAGATAACTGATTTTCAATAATTTTTTTCTCAAAAAGTACGCCTTTCCGCACATTGAAACTTTTCAAAACGCTTTCTTTTAGTAAGTACTATCTACAAAAAAAATATGGGCATTTAAATCGATGGTCCATATTGGAAATTTTAACCACTAAGTTCATTTTCGATTCACCATTTAACTGTAATTTAATATCTTGAAAAGAAAAAGCAAAAAAAGGAATAGGAAAAATTGTAATATTTAATATAATTTTACCGCCAATTTTGCGCGCCAATGTTCGATCTCTTGGAGCGCATAATCAATACGCGGCTTTATTTGAAAGGCATTTATTTATTTAGGTAGCTTTAGGACGAAAAATAAGCTTACCTTTTATATTTATTCGTATACCCGGGGTTTTTCGTATCCGACAACTCGGGGAGAGCCTCAAAATTTAAAATAAAATCTTTTTCTGGCTGAAGCACATTTGGCGGGAGTGGCGACGGGCTGCGCGAGCGCGTGAAACCCGCCTCTTCTATATATTCTGCGTCCGCCTCCATTGCTGTCTGAGCGTTGACTGAAGCGTGATTGATGAAATGCCATTACACGTTCAATCAAAATTCGTGACTGAATAGTTGATTGACGTAAAAATCAAAATATCCAGATATTTGTCAATCAATTTCATGCAACCGTCAATCACTACATTACACGATAGGTTATTCGCCAATCATAACTGTGATTGTTGTAAAACTGACAGCAAAACCTACCATTTAAATGGGTGTCTTATATTGAAGACGCTTATATTGAAGTCGGCTGTACAACATTTTTAATTTTAAATTATATATTAAAATAATTTTGCATTTTAAAGATGCAGCACACCGTAAGAATTGGGTGGAAATAATACGATTGCTGAGAAAGCAGACTCACTGGGTGCCTTCGAAATCTACTCTCATTAGTTCTAAGCACTTCCGGGATCAAGACAAACTAGGACGAAAAAGCGATGCGACCGTGTTTATTTAAGCGGATTAGTACGACAGATTAACACTATTTAGTATTATCTTAAAAATTTATTAATAACTACAGTTTTTGTAGCTAATGTCATGAGACCAAATTTAGGAGACAAAGACTTGCCGATGCTTGCAAAATTGATACATATTTCAAACTCAGTCTTATTGGTTAAGAAACCCAAAATTGTTTTTTTTACTTGATTTATTTTTTTGTTTGATTTATCAGTACAATAAAAGATACTTCGAAAAAATATCTTTCATTTCATTAGTTATACTTCTATTCATCGGATAAGCAAAGATACATATTTAAAATTCGATTTCGATTCGATTCGAAAAAATCGAGTACCGGGACAAACTTGTGTCTGAAGTCGAGTCATTGCTTAACAAAGTCTCGGATTGGGGCCGACTAAATCTAGTCCAGTTCAATCCCCAGAAGACACAAGTTTGCGCGTTTACCGCTACAAAGAACCCCTTTGTCGTATCTCCTCAGTTTCAAGGCACTCCCCTTGCTGCCTCAGCTAGTATCGGAATCCTTGGGTGTCGACATATCGAATACACACTATTCGATATGTCGACACCAAGTAAGTCAGTTTCGTGGTCACTTGAAAGGGAAGGCCAAATTGGCCTCTAAAAACCTTGGCATGCTCAGCAGAGCGAGATAGTATTTCATGCCGGCACATCGCTTGCAACTTTACAAAGTGCAAGTTCGGCCCCACATGGAATACTGTTCTCATCTCTGGGCCGGGGCACCCCAGTGCCAGCTCCTTCCACTTGACCGCATCCAGTGCAGAGCGGTTCGAATCGTCGACGACCGAGTTCTTTCTGATCGGCTCGATACACTGGCACTGCGTAGAGATGTTGCATCTCTTTGCGTATTTTATCGCATCTATTACGGGGAGTGCTCTGAGAAATTGTTCGGACTAGTTCCAGCCGCTCAATTTCACCATCGCACATCGCGGCAGAACTCGCGTTATCGTCCATACCATCTGGATGATTGGCGGTCCACGACTGTGTAATTTAGAAGAAGTTTTCTCCCTCGCACAACTTTCTTGTCGAATCAATTACCACCAGCGAATTTGCCGGACCGATACGACTTAGGAACCTTCAAGAAAAGAGCTTACACCTTTCTAAAAGGCCGGCAACGCATCTGCAATTTCCCTGGTGTTGCGGTTGTTCATGGGCGGCGGTAGTCACCTACCATCAGGTGAGCCGCATGCTCGTTTGCCCCCTCTTCTATAAAAAAAAAACAAATAACTGCAGCTTTAAAATAAACTATTTTTTATTGCTTATTTTTGGGTAAAATTTCATATAGTAGGCAATAACAACCCGTCACTGCATGTTTGTGTGTCTATCTTTATCTAATCTTAGCGACGGTAACATTTTCGCTACTTGTGTAAGTGAGACAGATATATGTTTACTTAAAAAGGTTTAGTGGTTTCAAAGCTACGTCCTCGCGGTTAGATACTAGGAGCGGTAGATACTAGATAGGCATCACTTTTTTCGACGCGCGGTAATGTGGTTTGCTCCTCTAGTCTTGTATAACTCAATGAACAAATCCCGCTTATTTACGCGATATCATTGATTTTGAAGTATTAATAATTATTTAAAAGGTGTAATTAAATATGGTAACGTGTGCCGTATCTGAATGCAGTTCATCGAGAAAAGAAAATCCCCAAAATTATACATTTCACATGTAAGTACAATTAAAATGTTTAGCACTCTAAATTCAATATTTCAGAAGTAGTACAAATGTTTTATACACAAATGGACAGGGAAAAATATCACATTTTATTACGTAATGCTCTAAATGTATGAGAATTATATTAAAAATAATAACAAATACGTGAATTCCCGCTATTTCTGATCAAATTTTTGTATGGATTAGGGATGCTCGATGATCATCGATGTCAAAAATGAAAACCGATGTTTTAACATCGATGTTGCCACATTTCAAACATCGATAGTTATATATTTTTGGTTTATGACAGTTTATAACTTTATGACATTTATACTTAACATAGAGATAATATAGATAGAGTAGGGAAGCCAGCCGCAAATGTGACTTCTCGTTAGAAAGAGAGAGAAGATCAAGATTGCTATCTGTCTCTCTCTAACGACGCATGTTGTCAAGCTAACCTAACATGACAAAATAATACCGCGCATGCGCTCTGTTGTTGTTAGAGAAGGACAGACAGCAACTCTCATCTTTCTCTTTCTAACAGCGCGTCAGTTCCACTTGCAGAAAAGCATAGCTGCCGCGTGGCTCTACCACTGTTAAATTAAATTAATTTAAACTGGTAAATTTCTTATTTCTTTAACATACTGGCAGAGACAACAAAATAATGACAGAAATATGGAAATGTAGTTTATTGACATGGAAGTATAGTATATACATAATCTTATCGCATATCTCTTATTACTGAAAATGTCCTGATTTCTAACAATAATATCATACGTGGACTTTTTTTTTATTTTATAGTGTTCGAAATGTAAACTAATACAAACATAAACATAGACCTCACATGCTATTTAGATAGCAATAAATATAGAAAAAATAATATATAGAATATTCATTATCTTTTTTCAGGTGAATCGCTTAGAATAAATGTCTTGTAGGCTGAAATCTTTCAGAGCTGCTCGTAGGCAGAGACAAAAAGTATATGGATTTTAAATACAACTACAATAGTTATATATCATATCTCATAACATTAAAAATATCCTTGTTATGTTATTATCAAGTTATTTTGAAATGATAATGACTGACAATAATAACATCATAAAATACAATTAATTTAAAATTAAATATTACAATTAAATTATATATGTGTTTTTGTTATCCTTATACAACCAGTTTAAAACATCTTAGTTCATATTTATGTGTGTAATAACATAGATAAGCATGATATTACCTAGTCATTTTGGCTTTAATGGTATTTGGAGTATGATAACTAATCAGTTAATATATTTTAAAACAAAGTTTACATACTGCACCTTTACTGATTCAACCAAAACATATTAAAGTCTTGACACCGCACCTATCTGTTTCACTATTAATAGACTGCTTTGGAAATAATTACAACAATAAATGCAGTGGCATTTTACTTTGTGTTTTAGCCTTATACAACCAGTTTAAAACATCTTTCTTACTATATAAACACACGTAAAAATACACGTAAACGTAATATAATAAATGGTCATATTATCCGTTATTCATCTTCTCTTTAATCATATTTATTTAATTAATTTAATGGTGTTTGTGATGTATATTCACTAATCAATTAATACCTGTAAAAAATAGTCCCCACACTACGTTTGTTTGTCTGTGCACTACGTGAAGGAAGTGTTAAAAGGATTTTCCATCAATCTTAAAGTACCTTTAATTGCTGAATGTACCTACAACTTCGGTTAATACTATTAATTAATAAGCTATTCTATTCTATATACACTATTCTAACTCATAATATCTGTGAAAACTATCAGAAAATCGCTTTTAGTTTGTTTTAAGGTTATTGTGATATTCATATTTCAATTATTAATTTCTCAGAATTCCCATTAGATGCGATAAAACTAATATTAATTTTGTAATCTATAGATTATAAGGAATAAATCGATATACATTTCATTAAAATTCTCTGAAATTCGTGGTGGGCCCATTCTCCATACAAAAAGAAATTGTCTCCTTTTGTTTGTAGTTTTTTTATGCTCTCAAACATAAAAATATTAATTTTATGTCACAGACACAGAGTCCTGTATCGATAATTGAAGTTTATACATGGCGCAGCACTATTCTTGCTACACACGTGCACATTTCACTCACACCAGTACATTTCGTTTTTGATCTCATCCTAATCACGCCATCGCCAATCTAATGTATACTATATCTATGGATCTTGCTATATAGATGCAAGAGATATGCATGCATGATGCGCAACCGCTTTAAAATATACTAGGCTTATTCAATACCCATCAGTGGAGCTTTTGTCTCTCACTGCTGACTTGCTGTATGCAAAATACATCCAGCAAGCAATTAATAATAATTATTAACATACATCAAATCTTCATAATGTCATTTTGCATCGTGCAACATGCATGGCCTTGGGGAACGTATAGCAACCATGTGGTTGAGTAAAATCCACTATAGTTAAGAGTTTAGCCTATGATGGTGTGTAAAGGCACACATGAAGGTCACAGAGATGACAGACTAACTAGCGGATTGCTGATAATAAAATAGCTCTTTTCAGAGCCAACTTTTTCTGTTTTTTTTTCGAGAAGTCGAGTGTAGAGCTACAAATTCTACCGAATAAAAAGACAACGGAATATTATTCTTTTTAGTCACATTATGGTTTATTCTTGTTTTATTAAGAAATTTAATTTCGATGTAATAAAATATTATGTAACTTTTCTATGAAGACAAAAATTTACGTATAAATTCAATAATTTGTTATTATTAGCTTGAAAACCGTTCCGATTTTACCGGTTTTTGCTAGCACTATTGACAGATAATACCTTCCACGTCAATCGAGTTGGAAAGAAAATTGGCATTGGTTTGGAATTTGGAAGTACAGCGGCGGAGATTGTTACATATTACAAAGTGAATGGCCTTAAAGTCTACACTGAACACTTAGTTATAATTTTGTCAACACAAAAGAATAGAACTACAGTTAAAAATGAAATTATTATATTTAACTTTCTTAGTTTTACCTGCAGCTTTACTGTGCTTTCAAAGCGGTAAGTTTTTAATTTTATAGACTATTTTATATGAGAAAGTTCCTCAACGTATGTACGTGGCAATTAAACTTAGTTATTTATGAGTGAAAGTATTTATAAGGAAGTTATCACAATACTTAATTACTCAAGAAGAGTTCGATAGTAACTTTAATTATATTAATTTCTAAAACATTTTGTATATATATAGGTAGTAACCTAAATACCCTAGCTTACTCAATAGTTTAATTCTTACTTTATAACATTATGTTATTTTTAATACTAATTATAAATTTAATTTCCTTATTGATTACTTAATTACACTTATTTTATGAAATTAGGTAAACATCAAAGGGAGTACTATTATATTCTAAATGACTTGTAAGTGAATTGATGTATACATTTATTTCAGCTAACACCATTCTAGCTCACGCTGAAGAAGATGAGCTTGATGATGTGGTAGATATTGAAGGTGAAGACAGTCAGGTTGTTGGGGATGATGCGCTTGGAGATGATGATGACTCTGTAGTGAAATCCTCACAAGATGTAGATACAACCATATTATTCACTAAACCAATAACTAATTATGGAGACAATGCATTTGGTAAGATGATAATGCTTTAATTATTTTATATTCAACACTTGTTAAGATTTACAAGTTTATCTTTACCAATAACAATTCTTATATATTTGTCATTCAATTATTACACTTTGATTTTTCGTAACGTTTTAAACTTCAAGTGCAAATTATTACAAAAAAATAAGTAAAAAAAACTCAGCATAATTCATATTAAATAATATCTTTAGGCATCACTCATATAGATTGACGTAAATTTAAGAAACATTTTCAGTTGCTTTCTGTCTTTTTATTTAAAGACAATAGAAAGAGAGATAATTAATACCTAATTTGAGTAAGCGATAGTTATGTCATTCATCATCATTACAGCCCTTCACAAGTCCACTGCTGAACATAGGCCTCCCCCAAGGAATGCCACAGCACGGTCCTGAGCCACCTGCATCCATTGACTTCCTGCATATCTTACCAGGTCGTCACTCCATCTAGTGGGGGGACGCCCTACACTTCGCCTGCCGGTACGAGGCTGCCACTCGA
The DNA here is from genome assembly GCA_033319125.1 of Parnassius glacialis. Classification (NCBI taxonomy): domain Eukaryota; kingdom Metazoa; phylum Arthropoda; class Insecta; order Lepidoptera; family Papilionidae; genus Parnassius; species Parnassius glacialis. Next base: position 39,792,861 of record JAVANC010000018.1, read on the forward strand.
GAACCTTTCTTCCCCATCGGTTGTTGGTTCTTCGAGCTATATGGCCAACCCATTGCCACTTCAGCTTACTTATCCGTTGGGCTATGTCGGTCACTCTGGTTCTACTGCGGATATCCTCATTTCTGAGTTTATCACGCAGAGAAACTCCGAGCATAGCCCTCTCCATAGCTCGCTGAGCAACCTTGAGCTTCCTCATCAGGCCAGCAGTGAAGAACCATGTTATGTTATACATAAATTTTACATTACAAGAGCAACACTGCTTTCATCCCCACAAGGACCAATTCAATTTGAAAAAGCAACAGTAGAGAAATTTGTATTGATGATTTGACTAGTACAGTGAACCTCTAGCACAAACAATTTAATCTTAGTTGAGTTGATTAAATAGAGTGTTAGAAGTTTTAACAGCATTACGTTTACGTTTTACGTTACTTATTTGCAATTTATGTGCTGAACTACCACATATTCGGTGGGAATGGAAAAGATAGTGAGCGTGCCTGCATATATGAAGAATAAAAACATTTTAAAGACATATGAAGTCCGCCATCACATATTGGAACATGGTGGACAAATTGCTCCATATCTCACAAATGAGAGGAGGCTTATACCTAGCAGTGGGACATATATAAGCCATAACTTTCCACCTTTTTTACCATCTACCATCAACCAATTTTTCAATTATTAACAGATCTGCAAGCTGGCTACCCAGTTGAATTCCTCGTTGGATTCATCAACAAAGGTAACGAGGACTATATCGTTGAAACAATGGAGGCCTCCTTCAGATACCCCATGGATTATACATATTACATTCAAAACTTTACCAGACTGCCATACAACCGAGAGGTGAAACCTAAACAAGAGGCTACTTTTGCATACATTTTCACACCTAATGAAGCTTTCGCTGGACGGCCTTTCGGATTAAACATTCAACTTAACTACAGAGACGCTAGTGGCAATTATTATCAGGTTGGTACTTAAAAAGGATTTCTTATATAATTATTGACAGTGTGCTTTAAGTTTAGATATATATCTGCAAAATAAAAATTAATTCTTAACAGCTCAATTACTCTTATAGTCTACCGAAGTCCACTGCTGACCATATAAGGAAGAAACTGCTGTCAATTTCCTGGTTTGGCACTGGATGATATCGGGTAGTGGTATTCTTACACTGCTACAAAAAGGTGACTTTACATTAGGATTTTCCCATGTTTTGTAGATTCATTTCACATACATAAATTTTGCATGGATGAACATCCAAACATTGAACAATTATTAGCAAGCTTTACAAATGCTTGTTCTGTCTGCCCTACTAAGGTATCTTTTTCTCTCACTAGTTCAACCTTAACCCAATACTTTTAGAGAAGGTTTTGTGCATAACCCAAGAAGTTAAGATACCTTAAAAGTTGGCAATTATATTGTAATATGATAGATTTAAATATAATACAGGAATTAAACTTAACATACCTATATTGTGAATGATATTGGTTATAATTTTATGTTATTCATATCATCATTCATAGTTTTTTTTATAGAATATGGTTGACAAATGAGCATAATACAGTCCATCCGATGGTAAGTGGAGTTGTGGCCCATAGACATCTACATTTATCTTCGATTAAGAATCAAAATGCAGATGTGTTGTCACCTCTGAGGCTAAGCTGGAATGTTTCATTCCAATAAAAAGGGTCTCCGGTTCTCTACACTCACCATACGAAACAGCACCATTAAGATTCTATTTCCTTATATTATAGAAATATATACAGTCTATGTAAGGGAGGAGACTTCCCAGTGGTTAATTCTTGGTTCTGTTGTGCCGCAAGGTGGAATTCTATTTCCCATATTATTTTCAGTTTTCATTAACTACATATCCTCTGTCATTGATTGTTTAGTTCTTTTAGTTCTTTTTTAGTTCTTTTTTTTTTTTAAAAAACGTTACCCCCACACTAGGATTTTCTCCTGTATCGTGGAGGCAGTTTACAAACATAAATTGCACAAGGACAAACATCCAGACCCGGAACAATTATTTATAGGCCATACAAATACTTGTTCCGTGCGGGATTCGAACCCGCAGCCCCAAGCGCTGGAACTCATTGCTAAGCCACCAACTATATGATACTTAACGATCTCCAAATATATGTGCAATCAGATATCAATAATCTACAAGATGCTATTGCTAAACAACCATATTTTGAAAGCCATTCATGACTGGTCATCACGGTTTGGCATTTCTGTCAATCCATCTAAATGTCAAGCAATGCTTGTTGGCAGCTCAAGAATGCTGGTAAAAATTGACAGCAGTTGCTTGCCACCCATATTTTATAATGATAATTTGATCCCGTTCTCTGACTGGGTAAAAAACTTGGATCTATACATGGATAAAACATTAAACTAGGAAAAACAAGTCACTGAGGTCAGCCGTAAAGTCACTGCTGCCTTAAGATCGCTCTACCATCTGAAAAACTTTCTCATACAAAACTAAGCATATGCTTGTTCAAACACTCATCTTGCCTGTCATTGATTGTGCAGATGTTTATTAATCAGACTTGAACCAATCTTCTCAATAAGCTTGAGCACCTTCTTAATAACTGCATTATTTTCGGCCTTGGAAAATATGACCATATCTCTCAATTTCGTATTCGCCTTAAATGGCTAACTATCCGAGAAAGGCGCACTAGAATATTGTCCATTCTCTACTCCATTTTAAATGATTTGTCCTCCCCTTCCTACCTTAAAGAAAAATTTCAATATCTTTCCTCCAACCATGACAATGTACTTCGCTCTTCAACTAAACTAAAGATTTCAGTTCCACTCCATTTTACTGGCTTTATCAGCAATTATTTTACTGTTTAGGTTACACTACTCTGGAACTCCTTAGCTAAAGACATTAGGAAAGTACCAAACAAGATAGCCTTCAAAAGATTTGTCTGGGAAAATCTCTCAAAAACAATGTTGTCAGCATAATACCAATACTGCTACCTTTACCCAGATATATTATGTATGTATGTATACATGTATTTATGTGTATGTATTTATGTATGTATATGTATATATGTATTAAGCATAATTGTTATATATGGATTATTATGTATTTGTTTGTATTCATATGTATTTGTGTAATTTATAAGCCTTATTTTAATAGGTGTTATATCTATATAAATTTATTATATTTAGTTACCTAAGTCACCTGCCACTAATTTCTCACCACACCATGGGTTAACTGGCAGAGAATTCTAACTGGCATTAAGTCCGCCATTTGTAACCTTTTTATTGAGTAAAACAATAAAGTTTTTAAATAAAAATAAAAAATATATAAGTTCTTTTCTATTTAGAAATAAATTAATAAATTATCCATTTAGAAATGACTTCTTTGAAATTAAACTTTCATTCATGAAAATATTGTTAAATAATATTATGATAAAGTGACTATTTAATCCTTTAGCATTCTTGTTTTGCTTGATTGCATTTTCTACTAACATTTTAAAACCTCTTTTGTGATGATAGTCATGCTACAAGCCTGTTCTGACTCACAGTCTTCCTCTCAATGTACATGTAATGTATGTATTTGCATCAGGGGTCAAATTAATCTAAAATATATTCTTGTTAACAAAAAATTAAGTACTCTGTGTTTTGGATAAAGTTATCATCAACCCCAAAGTGATAGAATGTGTCCTGACTTTCAAATAACGATAGAGTCCCACACGTACGAGATCACGGAAAAGTTACACATTAACTTTTTTTTCATTATTTTGTGTTATTATCGGAAAGAGAAAGTGTGTTCTACGCTGGTGGAGCCGACCCATTCGTACTACAACCATAATATAGCAGCAGCGTGGCTCTACCACATGCAAAAGTATATTTATATTATTAATTATTAAATATTTTATTAGTATAAAATAGAAGTGGTAAAATTAAAAATTTTGTACTACCGACTTCAATATAAATATAATTTTTTGTTGATTTCTTAAAAAGCCCTTGAACGATTTCGATAATTATTTTTTATTTTTTCGAAATGTAAATTGTGGAATTTGACAACATATATAAAATTTTACAAGCTTCTTTTCACCGAACTTTTTTTTGTATGTTTACCGATTACTCGAAGACGTCTGAGCTAATTAGGAAAATTCATTTATTGTTTCAAAGTGGTTCCCAGGTGGTCCCATTTAAATTTTATCGAAATCAGTCAAGCGGTTTTTAAAAATTCAACAATAAATTATCTATATTGAAGTCATTTGTAGAAGTTTTTTAATTTAACCTCCACCTGTACACCCTCAGACCAACAAAGAAGGACAAGTGACAATAAAACTATATATACTAACACACATATGGACTGTAAACCATGTTTGTTGCAAATGATTGAATTCAGTCAGTCTCAACGGAGACTGGCTATCTGCCCAGTACAGAATTATAGTGCCCAAGTGTATGCGCAAGCACAGGTGCACTCTCTATTCTCTCACTCTCACAGTCCGATGGGACAATAATCAGACACGACCGGAGAGCAGACTGGCTTCATACAGGTGATTTCTGGATCTCGACACCTACCGTGTCCAATCGCGAATCTAAACCATTTAGAGATCCACTCAAACACACAAAAAATTTCATCAAAATCAGAAGAGCCATTTTCTTGTTTTTGCAAGACTTATAAAAATTAATTTTTATATATTGATAGATATAATTGTATCAATTATTTTTTTCAACAGGAGGCGGTGTATAATCAAACCATCAACGTTGTTGAGGTATCAGAAGGCTTGGATGGCGAGACGTTCTTCTTATATGTGTTCCTTGGTGCTGCCTGCGTTTTGATCTTGGTGCTGGGTCAGCAAGCACTCTCGTCGCTTGCCCGCCGCCGATCCCCACGTGCCGCACCGAAGCCACTTGAAACTGGCACTGCTAATGATGTAGATTATGATTGGTTGCCTAAAGAAGTTGTTAATCAGCTAAGTAAGTATACAAAATTTGCTATACTTTGGTATTATCCTAAATTAAAAAAAAAACATGAGCTCATGTCTGTCACCCACTGGAGTAGGCAGATACTACAGATTTCCATTTGGCACAATCTTGACACATCTCTCTTGCTTCTTTTACATCCATATATCTTCATACATGCATGTGAATCAGTTAAGGGTACCTTTAAAATGACCCACCTTCAAACTATCGCCAATTTGGTCGATAAACTTCCATCTAGTTTCCCTTGCAAATACTGCCACTCACTGCTGGAGCATAAATTTGCTTTGTCACTTTCCTCATTCATTCTTTCTACATATGCAAAACGCTAAAGCATTCCTTTCTTAATCCTATAACGTGATTGTGGAGCAGGAAGAATTTTAAATTATTGCGATTCATACAAATGTGAACTTTAATAACTAGAGAATAAACTCTGTTTCGAATCACAAATACTGTTCTGTGTAATCACAAAAGGCCCTAAAACTATCTTGTTGCAATAGAAATAAAACTTTTTATGATGGGAATTAAGTTCAAAAATGGAAAGCAATAAAAAATTCTTGCTCCGCGACTTGCTTTAGTCACAACAACTTGCAAACCACACTTCTTTTATCACACAATTGTCACCCTATCATTCAGAGTCAGCCCTAACATACTTCGGTAATTACCTAATTTCTAAAGCAATTGACAATGAAAAGTACAATTTTTCTACTGTCTTGTTTATTGTTTTTATATTTAAATATTTTCAATATAATTGTATGGTGTGATGGTGTTGCTCATCTCCTGTTTCAGTTTACCCCTGTTACCCCTTTACACCTATGGGATGATATGTGGTAGTGAATTCTATTAAGGCACCATCACATGGCTAATAACTTTGTTTACACTTTTATTTAATATTCTAATTGGTTTTGTTCCAGAAAAATCTCCGAAAACGCCGAAACAATCACCTCGCATGAGGAAAGCAAAGAGATCAGCTGGGGATGATTAATTACTACAATAAGTTAATAATTAGAGAACACCAAACGTTGCCTTGTACAGGCTCTACAACCTGCTGGGTGTGACTGCAATATGATTAAAATAAGAATAGGCTGTTGTAAAAAATTAAAGCCCGTACGATTTCTTCATTACAAAAAATTTGCAATTGTATTGCCGTCTTCCAGACCTAATCTTATTTTAGTTTTGTTCTGAGTGTACATACTGTGTGGTGTTTAGTTGCTAAGTGTTGTGAGAGTAAATTATGGAACAAATAAAGTGTGGACAGCTTTTTAATAACTTTCGAGATAACGAGAAGACATTATTTAATTAAAATGTTAAATTTTTAATTGGATTTTTTATTTACCTATATTTATTATTGTTTTACGATTTTGCTGTTATACAAAGAACACTTGTCTGTCGGTCCAAACAAGTCGCAGTCTCATAACATGTAGACTTCTAGAAGACGTATTTTTTTCGAATTAGGCAATAACCATTTTTTATGTGCTTCCTACAAAGACATTTAAGTAGTAATAGTAATAGACCGGATATCAGCACCAAAATTGTCGTCTGTAACTTATGTCCTATAGGATATATCTCCGATTTTTGTCATTTAGTCGTAGTGACATCGTCAAAAAGTCAAGACGCATTCGTTTCATATATTTAAAAAATATTTTAAAAGAAAATATGCCCGGTTGCGCATTAAGATATTGTAAGTTTTAACAGTGGTAGAGCCAGGCGGCAGCTTTTGCTGTCCCATGGATGGGCCGGCTCGAACCGGGGTGGTACCACGACCTCACAGAATACCAGCGTGAAGTAGAGGTTTACCTCTGCGTTTCGTTTGGTGAGTGCAGGTGGCCGGAGGCCCTATTTACTGGAAATGAGGCATTCCATCCTAGTCCTCACGGGTGAAAACGCATCTGCATTTTGATCTGTAACAGAGGATAGATGTAGATGTCTATGGGCCGCAGCAACCACTTACCATCAGGTGGACTGTGTGCTCGTTTTTCACCCTTATCCTATAAAAAAAAAAAAAGTCACGATATGGTACAAAAAATGAACGTGCTTTCGGTTTATTATCATAAGTATAACATATATTTACCGAATAATCTTTAAATATTATTATTTCTAGTAGATTGTTCTAGAACATTTATTTTTATTGTAATAAGCGCCCTCTGTTTTCCAGTAAACGTCACTATTTAGTTAACAATCTTAATGTTAGTGATGACGACGTTTATCGATTGGGGTTATCGATAAAAAATACACAGGATGCCGATTTAATCCTTTACAATATTTAAGAAGGTAAAACAGTCAACGATACTGTACCCATACCAACAAAAATGAGTAGTATGTACCAACTATGCTAAGTAGCCTACTTTATGTGGAGCAAGGGTGGGAAATTTTTTTAGGCATGCTGATGAGATTTTCTGTGTTGCTTATAAGCAAGCTGGGGATACTTGCTGTGTTAATGTTTAGCAATACAGCAAGTCTTCTCTTTTACATAACAAGCTTCAACGTCTGGTGGTTTTACACCGGGCTTCATTGTCTGGTGATTTTCAAGGACAAAGCCCTTATAGATCCTGGCTTACAGTGATAGGAGAGGGCTATAGGTTTGTGACATTAAAAACAATTTGAACTGTTAAAGATATTAGATGCAAGAAGTTGTAGGTTAAGATTGAGTTAGAAAATAAGGTAAAAACTTAAAATAACAATTTTTATTGATGTGGGCAGTGTCTTTAAGTACTGCAGCCGATGAAACATTAAAACTCGTGAAACGGCTTTTAAGTTCAGTGTTTTCCTAAAATATTTTAGATTTGAATTTATATTTGTATAAAAACGAATTTAAAAGCACAAAAGCGCTCTCTTATTGGATTTGGCGTTTCTCGATGTGTCTTTAACGCCGACCGATCAATCATATGCTATTATTATAGCAGGTAATGGGCCGAGTGACGTCATCCAAGATGTAGTTATTGGAAATTAAATATTTTATTTCATGACACAAAAGGGGCGTAAAAAATTAATATGATCTTTTTCGTGGGATGGAAGTCATGATAAATAGATTTATTTAATAAAACAATTATGTATATTCCCTATTATTATATCGAAAAACCTTTCAAACTTAGTAATCTTCAACAACATTATCGATACTTTGATATCGAAACTGTAACATTCCTAAAACGACGTCATATTTATTACCGTCACCTACTGGGGAATAGCTAAAATGGTTGTCTTAATAAATGCTTAGCGTTGTTTTGCTATTTATAGCTAGAGGGCGCCACACGCGCACTAGCTTAAAGTTTTTGTATATAAATGTTCCTAATGCCCGCTCTATAGTATACCTATATATTTAAATCTCTTTGGCTTCCTATGTGAACAATGGAATCCGTTATAAACTGCCACCTCATGCGGTACCTTGAGGATCACCAGCTGATTAGTGACCGCCAATACGGTTTTCGTCGGGGTCGATCAGCTGGTGATCTTCTGGTCTACTTAACTCATAGATGGGCGGAGGCAGTAGAGTCCAAGGGGGAGGCATTGGCCGTTAGTTTGGACATTGCGAAGGCCTTCGATCGGGTTTGGCACAAAGCGTTTCTTTCGAAGCTCCCTTCCTATGGGCTTCCCGAGAAATTATGCAATTGGATCACCAGCTTTCTTGCAGATCGGAGAATCAAGGTCGTTGTAGATGGTGCATGCTCCGACTACAAGCCTATTAACGCTGGTGTTCCACAAGGCTGCGTGCTATCACCAACGCTGTTTCTTCTGCATATCAATGATATGTTGCAAACCGGTAGCATTCATTGCTATGCGGATGACAGCACTGGTGATGCTCTATACACCGGCCGTGCCAATATTTCTCGGGAAAACGTCGCCGAGTACCGGAACAAACTTGTGTCTGAAGTCGAGTCTTTGCTGGACAAAGTCCCGGATTGGGGCGACTAAATCTAGTTTAGTTTAATCCTCAGAAGACACAAGTTTGCGCGGTTACCGCTAAAAAGAACCCCTTTGTCGTATCTCCTCAGTTTTAAGATACTCCCCTTATTGCCTCAGCCAGTATCGGAATCCTTGGCGTCGACATATCGAGTGACGTGCAGTTTCGTAGTCACTTGGAAGAGAAGGCCAAATTGGCCTCTAAAAAGCTTGGCGTGCTCAGCAGAGCGGGACAGTATTTCATGCCGGCACAACGCCTGCAACTTTACAAGGCGCAGGTTCGGCTTCACATGGAATACTGTTCCCATCTCTGGGCTGGCACTCCCCAGTGCCAGCTCCTTCCACTTGACCGCATCCAGCGCAGAGCGGCTCGAATCATCGACGACCGAGTCCTTTCCGATCGGCTCGACTCATTGGCGCTGCGAAGAGATGTTGCGTTTCTTTGCATTTTCTTTCGCCTTTACCAGGGAGAGTGCTCTGAGGAATTGTTTGGATTAATTCCAGTCGCCAAATTTCACGAACGCACATCGCGGCAGTACTCCCGATACCATCCACACCACCTGGATGATTGGCGGTCCACCACTGTGCAATTTAGAAGATGTTTTCTTCCTCGCACAACTTCCTTGTGGAATAGTTTACCACCACCGAATTTTCCGGACCAAAACGACTTAGAGACCTTCAAGAAAAGAGCCTACTCCTTTTTAAAAGGCCGGCAACGCATCTGCAATTCCCCTGGTGTTGCGGTTGTTCATGGGCGGCGGTAGTCACTTACCATCAGGTGAAGCCGCATGCTCGTTTGCCCCCTCTCCTATAAAAAAAGAACAAAGAATGCAATTTTTTTTATAATTTATTTTTATTAATTATTATTTATTATTATATATTTTTTCGTTCATTTTTTTATATCATATACATCAACAATTATGAGGTTTTATAAGGTAAAATACTTTCAAGGTTGATTCCTTACGCATTTTTAATTTTTCCATTGTTACAAATTTTAAATCTGTATGTTTAGTTCTCAAGAAATCTTCTTGTTGTAAAGGTTTCATGATTCTTTTCAACTGACTTCAAAAAAAGGAGGAGGTTCTCAATTCGACGGTATTTTATATGATTCTTTCTTTATTTGAAGGCTGGTGCTTCTCATGTAGTCCCATATAAATTTGATCAAGATCTTACCAGTAGTTCTTCAATTATCCTTAATAATGCGTATTTAATTGGCTGCGACTATATTGATGATGTTCTCATTTTATTTATATGGAAGTTGGTACTTGTTTTTTTTTTTTTATAGGATAAGGGTGACAAACGGGCACACAGTCCACCTGATGGTAAGTGGTTGCTGTGGCCCATAGACATCTACATCTATCTTCGATTACGAATCAAAATGTAGATGCGTTGTCACCCGTGAGGACTAAGATGGAATGCCTCGTTTCCAGTAAAAAGGTCTCCGGTTCTCTACGCTCACCATACGAAACAGCAGCGTTAAGCTTCTATTTTATGCTGGTATTCTGTGAGAGCGTGGTCCTTCCCCGGTCGGGCCGACTCATTCGTGTTACAACCATAATATAGCTGCAGCATTGCTCTACCACGTGTAAAATTTTTACCACTTCTATATAATTTTAGTCAAAAACAAACTTAGTTCACTTTGACAAACCCTAGATGTCTTTCGCTGTTCGGTATGTAGTATATCTAACATCTCCTAGGACTAGCAGTGAAATCTAAAGATTGCTTGTTATGTGTTTCATCATCATAATACCAGCGTTTCACAAATCCACAGCTAAACATCGACTTCCACCAAGCAATGCTACAAATCCTGCGCCTGATCTCTCTCCGGTTGTATTGGTTTACCGTCCCATCGGACTATGAGAGTGAGGGAATAGAGAGTGCACCTGTGCTTGGGCATACACTTGGGCACTATAATCCTGCCCTGCGCCGATAGCTAGTCTCCGTTGAAATTGGCCGCCGTGACCGAATTAGGTCTGGAGGACGTTATTCTCGTCAATATTTGTCACAGGGGACAACACATACGAAGTAAGATGCAAAATTTTACGCTGGTATTCTATGAGAGCGTGGTCGTTCGTAGGTTGAATCGACCCATTGGTACTGCAACCATAATATAGCTGCAGTATAGTGCTAAAGTCATGCAGTTTTTTTGAAGTGAAAACCTTTAGCATCGTTGTGATTTAAAACTCAATGAAACAAAAAAGCGACACGAAAAAGGACAAATATATAAATCTATAGAATGGGCCTACGAGGGAATGAGACAGAATCTACACGCTAATCTCTGGAACTATGCGTCCGATTTGATGATTTTTTTTGTATATAATAACCAGATTCAGATGAATATATAGTATAGGCTATCTAACATTAGGCTACGTCTAACAGTTAGCCTTACATATTGAATTTTGTTACAGAAGTCTGAAGAAAAAAACACTCTCGAACTGCTTTATCCGCGTGCGCTAGCGTAGTAGTTAGTGATACGTAAATACTATGTTCTACAAAAATACATTGACAAAAATGTTGAAAATTAAAAAGTGACTTATGAGCGTTATTATTAGGCATGGCATATTAATCCTCACGGCCGAAAGTTACTTCATAATCAAGACAATTTCATGAAGATAAACTTTGCTTTGTAATGTATAAATAGAACGCTGGATGTTCGGCTTAAGGGTGATTTGGTTCATGTCTAAAATAAATTTTCTGGCTAAATAATATTATTTCGTCACGAATAAATGATTTTAATCAGTATACATTATTGCTATTTTATTTATTTTTAATCCTTACTCTCTCGTTTACCTCCAGTATCCACCACCAATTACGCTACTGGTGGAAGTCATTACAACTTGCAGGTTGTAAACACTATAAAATTGATATTTTGTGGTGTTACACAAATGGGATATAATGAGAAATGAGAATGGAAGTGGAAGTCTGAAGTGGCGCAGCCACCCCTATTGATCGAAATGTTGCATGGAAATTGGTTGTCGTACGGTATGAACATGGGATGCTGAAGATTGAGGAATACGTTAAGATAGTTAAATGATTAATGGATTGTGTGAACGGTGGTATGGTTAGAAAGGGGCTGCTCAACTCGATTAGATTACTGAGATAAATCAATAAATCTTTATTATAAAAAAAAGAGATGACGGCTAGTAACTATGTATGAAAGAACACATGCTCCACAAATTTTAAATAAATCAAGATAAAGGTCAGTCCACTGCACGTTCATGGTGACTTGAACTGGTAACCGACCATTACCACGAAAGAAAGGTGTTGTCGAATCTTTATGGCGGCTTGGAAGTTAAGAGCGAGCGCTAGTCCGTGCAGATATAGTTGAAAGAAAACTTGATGGTGTCTCAGATCACAGTACGTAAAGCGAAGCGTGAAGGTACAGGACTTGCGCTCGCAACTAACTTCCCAGCCGCTATAAAGTCTATATATATATGATATAATTCACGCAACCTGGACGCATACCGTTGGGACTGGTTCGATATGGTGCACGATAAAACCACTGGAAAAAACTTAGGGGAGACTTCTGCCTAGTAGTGGCACAGCATGGGCTGGACAAAAAAATCATACGAAGCCTAATACATTGCCTATAGTGGTGGTTTCGTTAATCTCTGCAGAGGAGAAAAAAAATGCATGCGTCGACCCAGGGACGCACGGATGGAGTGCTTATCATACCTAATCTTATATAATCTATTTGTTTATTTAATATATACCTTTGAGATGGATGGTACGTCATAATTTATATAGCATCGATACTGAAAATATCGACAAAAACAACGCTATTTCTTGTGGGTGGAGTCGTCGCCATATTTGAGAAACACTTGACTTCAGGTCACGTGACCACATGCCATATCCCCATTGATATAAGAAGAGTAGAGGATAAGCTGTAAATTGCATATATATTTTTTGGTTATACAAATATCATGCAAACATGAACCTTGCCAACAAAAATATATCTGTCTCATTCTCACACGTTATGATTTTCAAATGTAAAAAGAGATAAGTACATATCTTAGACTTCAATTTTCTGTTGCCAGTTTTCATAAATGTCACCAAGCTCCACCTTGAAGCATGACGCCATTTTAGGATGACGTTCATTTGTGGTAGTTCGTCTGTCATCTAAGCCTTGTTCGGAGTTATTTTGCAGTGTTACAGTGAATTTTGACTATTTTGGAGCTTTTTTGTTCATTAGTAAAGGGTAGTTGAGCAAAAACAACATGACAAAGTGTTGCATCAATGGATGTAATTCAAATTCTCGTAAAAATGTAGAAGGATTGTCATTTTTCAGGTTAGTTGTAACTTTTTTCCTTAATTGTATATTTTTTCGTGTGAATTGCGTTTCGTGTTCATGTTATGGGTTCTAAATCGTGTTTCCCCGCTATTATCTAGAATTTCCAATGACTATTATCATGTAAATTTAAACAAGTAAACATTTTGATTGTTTACATTTTTACATAGTGTTGTCCTTACGTGTTGTCATGTTTTGAAATTATCGATATAAATTTTAACAATATTTTTTTATTAAACTGGCTTTACGGCTCTGGGTTCTAGCCCTTCTGAACCTGTTTAACAATAATATTAATGTAGTCATGATCAAATAACGTTTTAGATACGTAAACTGTATATTTAATCAAACGATCGATTGGGAGTCTTTCGTTTAAGAAAAGAACTTGAAAATAGTGTAAATCGTAAATTTTCTATAATAGTTTTTTTCATCACAAGATTTGATGATGTTAAGATTATTTTTGATTGGTACTTAAGGATACATAATATTTATTTTAGGTTGACAAAAAATGAAGCCTTCAAAAATTGTGGATTGAAAATATAGGCCAGGAAAACATAAAACCTGCAGTAGTAAGAAAAATATGCTCCTTGCATTTTGAAAAATAATGTATAAATAGAACGCTTGATGTAGTTCGGCTTAAAGGTGATTTGGTTCATGTCTAAAATAAATTTTCTGACTAAATAATATTATTTCGTCACGAATAAATGATTTTAATCAGTATACATTATTGTTATTTGATTTATTTTTAATCCTTACTCTCTCAATTACCTCCAGTATCCACCACTAATTACGCTACTGGTGGAAGTCATTACAACTTGCAGGTTGTAAACACTATAAAATTGATATTTTGTGGTGTTACACAAATGGGATATAATGAGAAATGAGTATGGAAGTGGAAGTCTGAAGTGGCGCAGCCACCCCTATTGATCGAAATGTTGCATGGAAATTGGTTGTCGTATGGTATGAACTTGGGTTGCTGAAGATTGAGGAATACGTTAGGATAGTTAAATGATTAATGGATTGTGTGAACGGTGGTATGGTTAGAAAGGGGCTGCTCAACTCGATTAGATTACTGAGATAAATAAATAAATAATCTTTATTATAAAAAAAAGAGATGACGGCTAGTAACTATGTATGAAAGAACACATGCTCCACAAATTTTAAATAAATCAAGATAAAGGTCAGTCCACTGCACGTTCATGGTGACTTGAACTGGTAACCGACCATTACCACGAAAGAAAGGTGTTGTCGAATCTTTATGGCGGCTTGGAAGTTAAGAGCGAGCGCTAGTCCGTGCAGATATAGTTGAAAGAAAACTTGATGGTGTCTCAGATCACAGTACGTAAAGCGAAGCGTGAAGGTACAGGACTTGCGCTCGCAACTAACTTCCCAGCCGCTATAAAGTCTATATAGTATATGATATAATTCACGCAACCTGGACGCATACCGTTGGGGCTGGTTCGATATGGTGCACGACAAAACCACTGGAAAAAGCTTCTGCCTAGTAGTGGGACAGCATGGGCTGGACAAAAAAATCATACGGAGCCTAATACATTGCCTATAGTGGTGGTTTCGTTAATCTCTGCAGAGGAGAAAAAAAATGCATGCGTCGACCCAGGGACGCACGGATGGAGTGCTTATGTGCAGATTGCCGTCGTTACGAAAAAACGTTAGCTCGTTGCACGAACTCAGTATAATATTCTGGTGCACGTCGTACACGTCTTCTGAAAAGAAAGGAGTTAAAGCTCCAATCAAGTGCTCTTTCCTTGGTCTCTTCGCTCACTTTTGATTGTTGCTTCACCATATTTTAAAGCAATTACAGTTTCAAAACTTTCCTATTCTGAGTTGAACGTAAGATTTATTTATTTATCATCTCAATACAACTATTATTACAGTATTAACCTAATTCAATAGTGTAGTGATCTAATATTTGTTTATTTAATATATACCTATGAGAACGATGGTACGTCATAATTTATATAGCATCGATACTGAAAATATCGACAAAAACAACGCTATTTCTTGTGGGTGGAGTCGTCGCCATATTTGAGAAACACTTGACTTCAGGTCACGTGACCACATGCCATATCCCCTATTTTTCTTATATCTATGCATATCCCCTATTTTTCTTATATCTATGATATAGACAGTTGGCGCCATAGACTTTGTATCTTCAATCCAATCAGTCAATCCTCTATCTACGGTTGGCGCGTGCGCATGGCGAAAAATGGAACTAATTTTGACAGTTTTCAGTTCCTAGTATATACACACAGAGTACGTTTGTACGTGCACAGAGTACGTTTTTAATATAGTGTATTATCTATGGTTTTCAGTGCTTTGTTGTTTCGTCTCCTCAGTGCTTAATCCACAGAGTACATATGGCTTAATCTTAAATTAATAGCTACCAAATATGCCGAAAGCAGTGCGTAGTGCAGCTAGAGATATCTTTCTTGCCGTTAAACATTTGCGTGAGCAAGAAAAGCTTAACAAAGGACCGATAATTCCAAAATTTGAAAGCTCGAACAGGGGCTATGGCAGATTTTCTTTTTTGGAGTTTATGGCCTGGTATCTAGACCTTTAGACCAAGTCTTTAGTATTTTTATTCGGTTTGTTATAATTTCTCCAAATGTATAATTATCCTTCATAGTTCACTACTTCACAATATGTTGATGCGTCACATTGTGCAGCCCTTGGGAGATTTTGACGGCAACTTGAGCCAGCAGACAGCTGAAAGTTGGTGATGGTATCTAAAGGCGCCTATGCAAACAGCTATCTCGAGAATCCATCACCATCAGAGCACTTGTTTTACCGTTTCCACTAATAGTTCACATGCGTAAACAGTTAATACATAAAATCGCACCACTTTTACATATCAAAATCGACTTCAAACTATTATTTAAACTATAAAACAGGAGCAACAAACCGCCGCCGATCAAGTTCCCGCCAAAACTCCGGCTATGACAGTGACAATTAAAATGTTACCAGATAATTAGTTTATTATTTCCGTTATTTTAGATAACATTTTACTTATGTGAGTTAATTAGTAATGTATGATTGCATTTTAGGTGTTTCCAAAAGAACCGTAAGCCACATAGTTTCAGAGGGTAAAGCCCTTGAAAATAATCCTACTGAAAGAATAGAAAATCCTTCCTGATGAGACCCAAATCAAGCAGCTGAAGGTCATTCTACAGTAAGTATTGACTCCACATCAGACAACCCAATAAAAACAACAATGTTTCATATTCGGAGAGCATGAAAAAAGCAGAATGATTAAACAAGATGATGTCTACATAATTCATTAAATGGAACATGGTTACGAAGCTGTCAAACTACTTCCTTATCATTGTGATTTAATGCGATTGAGTTTTTATTGAATTATTTTAAAAGAATATTCGCATATATTCGAATATCACAGGCCTCTCTGAATATATGGAGCAGCGAATCCATAACGCATTTTATAAAATAACTGCTTTAGAGTTGGAGAAACACTGCAGTCATGTCAAAAATACTGAAGATAATAATCGACGTACAGACAACCGTCATGAAATAACTATGGAACTATTTTTGATCAATTTGGATAGCAGTCATTCAGAGTTATCTGATTCTGATGATTCTGATGAATTAGCATGGCACCACTAATGGACCACAACTATTATAAAAAATAAAATATTTTATTACTTTTCTTTTTTTTTTAGAAAACCCACGTATAGTGCCACCAACTTATCTGTTCAGTTGACAGCGTCGCTAGTGGAGTGCTTACTATTGCCATTTAAGAAATTTACCGAGGAAATATGTAAGTACATAATATTCATTACACATAATATAAAATAAAACAAATTTCGTGTTAATACATTAAAATTAGTGAGAATTAGTGTTATTATATATATTATTTATATTTTATAAAAATAATTGTGGTCGTGATCTCCGAGTTCAAGCGGCAGAATTCCAGGAATTTCTGTTTTGAAAAATGTATCCGCGTTAGCTACTGGTTCCAGTAATTCATCTCCTGAGTCACTGGAATCGCTTTCACTATCTGACACTCTATAATAAAGGGTTCATTTAAATACACGTCTTTTAGTCTGTATTCATTTTCAATTTTTTTTTACATGATTACAAATGTTTTTCCATTGAACCGGTGTAATTTCATGAAATGAATCCTCAATTAATTGGGACATTGGAACATTAGCAACACAAACTACAAAGTTAGGTGCTTTAGATGAATTGCAGTAAATTGAGAAAATTTTGTACTGTTTCACAAGTACATTATTTGGTGATTTTAATTTTCCATATCTGGCAATACTAACCTGTCGCGGCAGCAACGCTTTCATACAGGTTTTCAAATGGTATAGTTGGGACTTGAACACGTTTCTCTTCTTTCATAAAAGACAAAACTTTTAGGATAATCTATCGCGCATCACTTTTAAGATTTATTTACACTTTTTAAAAACACTCACCTGATAGCTCAGAATAAATAATAGCTGACAGCGAAATGTCATTTACAAAATGGCGGTTTTAGTTCCAATTTTGTCCACCTGAACAGATAAGTTGGTGGCACTATAATACATGATTAGATAGATAGTCCAGTGCAACAAGGATCTGTTGAGCCTTGGATCGCTTTTAGTCAAGATTTATACCTAAGATCCTTGTCGCACTTGACCTCAATATTATTTATGTATGTACATATTTATGTATGTATGTATTTATGTATGTATGTATTTATGTATGTATGTATTTATGTATGTATGTATTTATGTATGAAGTGTGTATGAAGAGTGTATGAAGTGTGTATGAAGTGTGTTTGAAGTGTGTATGAAGAGTGTATGAAGTGTGTATGAAGTGTGTTTGAAATGTGTTTGAAGTGTGTATGAATTGTGTATAAGTGTGTTTGAAGTGTGTATGAAGTGTGTATGAAGTGAGTATGAAGTGTGTATGAAGTGTGTATGAAGTTTGTACGAAGTTTGTATGAAGTTTGTATGAAGTTTTGATGAAGTGTGTATGAAGTGTATGAAGTTTGTTATAGTTGTTATATAATATTTTGTGTTGTTATATAAAATTGTGTATGAAGTGTGTATGTAGTGTTTATTAAGTGTGTATTAAGTGTGTATGAAGTGTGTATGAAGTGTGTATGAAGTGTGTATGAAGTGTGTATGAAGTGCGTATGAAGTGTGCATGAAGTGTGTATGAAGTGTGTATGAAGTGTGTATGAAGTTTGTATGAAGTGTGTATGAAGTGTGTATGAAGTGTGTATGAAGTGTGTATGAAGTGTGTATGAAGAGTGTATGAAGTGTATGAAGTGTGTTTGAAGTGTGTATGAAGTGTGTTTGAAGTGTGTATGAAGTGTGTATGAAGTGTGTATGAAGTGTGCATGATGTGTGTATGAAGGTTGTATGAAGTTTGTATGAAGTTTGTATGAAGTGTGTATGAAGTGTGTATGAAGTTTGTATGAAACTTGTATGAAGTGTGTATGAAGTTTGTATGAAGTTTGTGTGGAGTTTGTGTGAAGTTTGTATGAAGCGTGTATGAAGTTTGTATGAAGTTTGTATGAAGTTTGTATGAAGTTTGTGTGGAGTTTGTGTGAAGTTTGTGTGGAGTTTATGTGAAGTTTGTATGAAGTTTGTACGAAGTTTGTCTGAAGTTTGTATGATGTTTGTACGAAGTTTGTCTGAAGTTTGTATGAAGTTTGTATGAAGTGTGTATGTAGTTTGTATGAAGTTTGTATGAAGTTTGTGTGGAGTTTGTGTGAAGTTTGTATAAAGTTTGTACGAAGTTTGTGTGAAGTTTGTATGAAGTATGTATGAAGTGTTTATGAAGTATGTATGAAGTTTGTATGAAGTTTGCATGAAGTTCGTATGAAGTTTGTATGAAGTGTGTATGAAGTTTGCATGAAGTTTGTATGAAGTGTTGATGTAGTGTGTATGAAGTGTGTATGAAGTGTATGAAGTGTGTATGAAGTGTGTACGAAGTGTGTATGAAGTGTGTATGATGTGTGTATGAAGTGTGTAACGTGTGTATGAAGTGTGTATGAAGTTGTTGAAGTGTGAATGAAGTGTGTATGAAATTTGTATGAAGTGTGTATGAAGTGTGTGTGCGTGCGCGTGCGCGTGCGTATATGTCAATCAATCAATTATTTTTGCAATATGTATGTAATTTTCTTCTTCAGCTTAATTTATTAAGAGATAGGCGTGAACTTGCCGCGAAAGATCCTCCGAAGAAAAACCCTAGATTATATGTGCTGCGTATGCGCCAACACTCCATGTGCATTCGGCAATTGACAAAATAGGTTTTATTAAATAATTTTTTAAATAATATTGCATTTTATGGATTTTCGATGGTGGTGAAGTTTAATTCACGAAGGGTGAAGTTTTTTTAAGTTGCAAACCTACAAAATTTATTTCAAGTGGTATCGACGTTATAAGATGCGCGATCTTTACCTATTTTTTATTCACAATCTACGGGGGTGCTATTACAATAATAAACAATTTTGGAAAGTGCTATTTAAAATACATCGGTTGGTATTTTTTTTATTTTATTTACCCCATTTTTGTAGGCTGGGGTAGTGTGGGTCTTCAACTTCGGGTTGTCACTTTGCTGCTGCCTTCGTTCTTTCTCGGGTACCGTCGCCGGATACCGAGTTTTGCCGAAAGTCGCCGAATGAAGCCGGCTTCCGCCGCTTCGACTATGCTCGGGGGTTGTTGATTTGTTTTGAACTTGAATGATTGAATGATGCATGGGACATGACGTAGCAATATGGCCGGACTGGTTGCACTTAAAACACTTTAATCCCTTTTCTTTATATGGGCAAAATGCAGATGTATGATTCATCTCGCCACAGCTAAAACAGCGATTCTTTTCATATGGTTTTTGTCTGGGACTGCGCGCCTCCGATCGACGACGTTGTTCCATTTTACTCCTTACAGTTTCGTAAATACGTAGTTTTTCTTTTAATTCTGCGTACGTAGTAACACCATATAGCATTATCTTATTTGTCTCCAGATCCCGTATCCCATCGACAATATATTTAATTGCCACGTAATCTGGTATTTTCCCCCTCTTTCCCAACTCTTTCATAGTCAGCACATAATCCAAACAGCTTTCATTGTCTTTCTTCTTGCGTGTGTTCATCGTTTCGTGTATAGTTTTGATGTCGACCGAATCAGGAAATTCTTTCAATACTGCAGCTTTTAGGTCATCCCACGACTTAAACGGTCGTTCCGCACGAAGCCAAAGCGCTGCCGTGCCGGTCAACGAGCGCCTCGCCATTAATAATTGCTGTGGTGGAGTCCAGCCGAATATTTCAGCATTATCTTCGATTTCCTGCGCCCATCGTGCCGCTGTGAATGTACCGTCTTGTCCTGAGTAGTTTGGTATGAGCTCCGAAATCATTTGTAGCATGTTGCCGCGAAAGTCAGCTCGTGCGCCGATGCTATCTTCGAAATCATCCTGGCGACTTTTTCTGCGCTCTTTTCCGTCTTTCCTCATCTTGGTGTAGGTACTCGTGTTTGTTTTGTCTTCTTGTAATAACTTCACCAAAATGCCGCCCCGTCTTTGCCACTGCCGCGTGTCACCACGTGCCGCCAGCCGCCGGATATTTCGCCTAACACTCGTACACTGTCTTCTGAGGGATTTTACTGCATCAATCCCGGACGAGCCCCCAAAAATGTAGCGTTGGGCGTGCAGTAAAAACAGAAATACCTTGAAACACTCTTTATACAATTTAATTAATTTTGCGTGCGCGTCTTTACAAGCGTCCTTACCTCCATCTTGCTTTTCTTTTTCTTACTCACTCACTATCATTCTTTTACTCATTTGCCATTCGCTCCGTTCCTTCCAGATCACTTCATTACGCTGCGTTCCATCCTACATTCATATTAACGTTTAAGGCTCGCCACATACATACGGAATTCCGTTTCGGGATTCCGTTTCGGAATTCCGAACGGGTCGGCCACACACATACGGATTCCTGTTTTGCCCGCAAAATTTCGAACGGAAAACTACCGTACGTGTGTGACGGATCATAGATTTTATATGAACTTTCTGCGTTCGGAATCTCGAATCGGAATATCGAAACGGAATCCCGAAACGGAATCCCGTATGTATGTGGCGGGCCTAAAACACTAAAAAATTAAATAAAATATCGAATATTGCAATTTAACTTCAATGTTGCCACTTTTCCGCCTTTGTGATTTTTCCACATTAATGGGAGACTATATAATTTATGGAATAAGTTAATTTTGTTTTAAAATAAAGAAGTAAAATTGTTTGTTTAAAAATAAAAACTATGTTTCAACCTTTATACAAAAAATTAATTATATTTTAGTAATTTATTTTATATCAATAAATTTGCATTGCAAACTTTCCGAAACTAAGTATTTGTCTACTAAATTTGGTTTTATGACATTAGCTTCAAAAAAATTAAAAAAACTTCAAGGAAATAAATTATTAAAAAAAATTGCAATCCACCCGGGAGATCATTTATCTTCAATACAAGTTGATCATTCCCTTTTATTGATTAATGCCATTATTTATAAATATTTAAAAATAAGATTGTACCACGAAAGTAAATTATACACTCAAACACACAAAAAAGAATCCAAAAGGCAATTATATAACAAACTGATGCTTCATAGCGGAGTTTGAGCACAACTTATACATATTCAACACAGATCTCGCTTAAGAAGCCTTAAATTGCTTTTTTATTTGCTTTAATTTTTGTTTGATTTATTAGTACAATAAAAATAATAAATAAAAACATCTTATATTTCATTAGTTATGCTTACTTCTGTTTATCTAATAAGAAAATATACAAATTTAAAATAAAAACAATTTACTGCAACTTTAAAAAAACTCCTTTATATTGCTCATTTTGGGTAAAATTTCATAAAGTATGCAACACCAACCCGCCACTGCATGTTTGTGTGTCTTATCTTTATCTAATCTTAGGGACGATATTGTTTTCCGCGACTTGTGTAAGTGAGACAGATATATGTTTACTTTAAAATTTTTATGATTTCAAAGCTACGTCGTCGCGTTTGGTTAGTGGTTACACTTTTTTCGATGCGCGGCAATGTGGTTTGCTTCTCTAGTTTTGTATAACTCAATGATAAACATATACGCTTGTCACTGAATCAATCTAAAGGAACGACTCGGACGTACTACAACACTAGACAAGAAATTTGAATTTTTGAAATAATATTAATACTAAATATTTATATTTTATAAAATGTACACAAACACAAATCTAATAAGAATAAGAAGTGCTTACACAATGTTAAGTTTTAATTGGCTGAAGGCCTTATAGCCAATGCAAATATAAATATATAAAAAAACAGAACACTATTACATTTGAAGTTTCATTTTTATTGTCTTTGATTTGACATCCTTCCTTTTCTCGTACACGCTATTTGCGCTGCACGTGTATCTATAAATTCCGACAGTAAATTAAAAGAAAATGGACAAGCCCAACGTTTATGCTCGTGTAGTCAAGGTTTTAGGCCGTACTGGTTCCCAGGGTCAATGTACCCAGGTCAAAGTTGAGATCGTTGGAGAGAACAGTCGCCAGATCATCAGGAACGTGAAAGGACCAGTTCGCGAAGATGATGTTCTAACCCTTCTAGAATCTGAGCGTGAAGCCAGAAGATTGAGATAAATGGTAATAAGTTTATGATATTTGCTAAGAAATGCTTTCTTTTAGAGGATAAATCATAGAAACAAGGTTATTCACTTATCTTTGTATTCAATAACTTAGCAAAATTTAATTTTATTGAAAGTGCTGAATTGAACTTAAAACTAGCGACAGTTGTAAATCAACACAAAATTTGCTTATTATTGTAAATCGGGGGAATCATCTTTATTGGTGCTCTTGTTTAATTCGGATTTTGTTTTCCGAACCTATTTTCTTTTGACGTTCATGAGAGGCTTAAAGAAGCTCAAAGGAACTCAATAAAAAGTTTTGACTGAATCTGAAATTTGTAAATTCGACTTTGATTCTATAAACGGCATGAAAAAGCTCCCGTACAGTTTGTAGTTGTAGTATAAAATGTAAAAGTTGCAGCCTATTTACGTCCCACTGCTGGGCACAGGTCTCTCATTTCTGAGAGGGTTTTATGGCAAGGAAATGTCCGCCGTGCTGCCCCAATTTGTGTTGGCAAACTTCACGTCTGAAATATTTTTTTTGTTATTTCTCATACCCCATTTACACTCTTGCGCGAGCGACGAGGCGAGGCGCGAGTGTAAACGCTAGCTCGTGGGTCGCCTCGCAGCTCGCCTCGCCACTCGCGGCGCTCGCGTCGGAGGCGGTTTTATGGACACAAGGCAAAGGGCCTCGCGTTTCAGTTTATTTACGGCGCCCTTCCATAATAACATTCGAATTGCTTTTGTTTTAAAATTACAATTTTAATAAAATAATATTATTTAATCTTGCACTATAGGTACTAGCAATTTATATAAAATTATGAAACTGAAAAGGTTCTGTTTCGATGAATAGATATCATCCGTCATATTCTTCCTCAACGACGTATTTTTATTAATTTCCTTGTTTTTAAAACGGTCAAACATCGATAAATACTTATTAAGGCAAGAGTTGATGCCACTATTATTTCGACGTCATTAATCGTTGCTGGCTCAACGCAAACTGAGCCGCGAGGCGAGAGTCTAAACGAGGTATCAGACATGCAGGTTTCCTCACGATGTTTTCCTTTACTGCCGATCATGTGGTAAATCAGCACTTAAAATTGCAATTAACAATTTCATTGGTGCCAGTGGGGATCGAACCCAGGTTGCTAGCGCACTGGGAAGCTTACAGCGAGTGCTAACCATCTGAGCTACCACGGTTTACTTGCTTGAAATGTAAGAACCCATTTTATTCTAAAGAGTGGTTACTAACAATGTTTTTTTTTTATTTCCAGGTGGAAGAAAATTCATAGGTTTAAGGCTCTATTTCATGATCCAAATAATGTTTTTCTAATGTTAAAACCGTCAAAGATGACCATTTTACTGTGAACGGCTAATAATAAACTATTAACTACCTATTTTATTTTCATTTATTACCGTAGTCTGTAGTAGTTTAATGGGAAGTAAATTTAAACAATAAATAATATTCTCATATTTGCTATTTGGTGACATGCCCTTACCACATTTTGTTCTGTTGGTGTCCTTAGAGTCAATTAGTTTATTCCTGGAAAAAATAATGTTAATTGACATTGATAATATAAATAAATAATATGGGAACACCAAAAAATGATGTTACCACAGTTTAATACAACAATACAAATAAATGTCACCTGTATATTTTTAAATATTAGAGTATTGTTATCTGACCACATTTTAATATTCTATGTATGCATCAAAAATAGAAAATTCTAATATAAAGTAATTTATTTATGATGGGTGATGCTAAACTACCCAACACTGTAACAGCCCATCTGTAATTTGAAATCCAATAAAATTGACTTAAGTTTTTAAGCTTTATCTTTATTCGTTGCGGCACTAATTTTTGACAACTTTTAGCTGTGGCGGCGAACAAATATATCATGACACGCCGGGCGTGTCAAGCGCCACAGACCACACACGACACGCCTATTGTGCCATCCGCCATGTGTAAAAGTAATGTTCTTTTTTATGCTTTTTTTACTTGTTACCTAATTAAGTTTATTTGACATAAAACATGTTATAATTTTTTTTTTTTATAGGATAAGGGTGACAAACGAGCACACAGTCCACCTGATGGTAAGTGGTTGCTGCGGCCCATAGACATCTACATCTATCCTCGTTTGCGAATCAAAATGCAGATGCGTTGTCACCCGTAAGGACTAAGTTGGAATGCCTCATTTCCAGTAAAAAAAAGGGCCTCCGGCCACCTGCACTCACCAAGCGAAACGCAGAGGTAAACCTCTACTTCACGCTGGTATTCTGTGAGGTCGTGGTACCACCCCGGTTCGAGCCGGCCCATCCGTGCGACAGCAAAAGCTACCGCGTGGCTCTATCACTGTTAAAAAATGGAATGATGAATGATGAATGGCAATGGAAGGATACTTGTTTTTAGTGGGTAACTACGTGTTTTTTTACGCGTTTTCTTTGAAATTCAGAGAAAGTGACTTTTTTATGAAGACATTACAAACCTTTTGTACTATTTTTTGTTGTTATAAAAAAATCATTTATATAAGTAGGTACAGCTAAATCACCCTGGAAACCTTGGTTTTTATTAATTTAAATTTTCACCTAATAATAACATTTGTAAATATCAAACAATGAAGAACCTTAATTTGAAAAAAAAATAAGGTATATCATTCCTTGATATTTACAAATGTTAAATATTATTTAATGTTATACAAATGTAAAAGTAAAGTCGATCTGAAAACGTCTAATTAGTAAGAATAGCAAAACAAGTGTTTTCAAAAGAAAAAAAAACGCTGGCGCTATACGGCGGCGGATCGACAAAAGACTATTTATTAGCGAACTTTTTTTATGCATGAACGGTTTCGAACTGTTTCAAGCAAAAACCTTATACCATATCACAAGAGCACATGGTACTTCGTAGGTCCATTCGGCCAAATTACAGTAATAAGTCGGCACTTCAACCATTTTAAGCAAAAGAGATAAAGGCATTGTTTTTTTTAACAGGAGAGTTGTTTTCTAGAAACTTGTTTACAACTTGAGTTTGTGAGCGATCGCAATGAGTGCTATTATTTGTTCATTTGTTTCTTATTAGAGTATTTTTCCACAACATGTTTTAAAAACCTATAAAGTAAAAACGGTACCAAGTAGAAGTTAAAAAAGGTTGTCAACTCCTAAAAATTTCAATTTTTCAAAATATCCAGAAACGAAGCCGCAGGCATAAAAAACTACTTGCAAAATAATGAATATTTTGTTCTGGATAAATTTTCCAAAAAAGCAATTTGAACAAGTTATAACGATTTTTAAAAGAAGACACGCCTCGCGTGTCATACGCCACACACAACAGTAATCGATGGCACGCCTGGCGTGTCACACAGCAGCTAATTTTTGCTTTCTGGTAAAAGAATAATTGTCACAATACCACTAGTCAGTGGCCTTGCTATTATTGTCTTAAATTAGGTTTAAACTTAAACCTCTATATATCCTAATAAAACACCTGTATGCTTAAGACCACCCACTGAACGGTGGCATGCAACATGATAATTATTTTACCAAAAATGAGAGTTTCAATTTGCAAACCTTTTTTGTGTATGCTGACTATAGAAATAACTTATTTTGAAGTGTTATTTTATTATTCCTTTAAATCAGGAAATTTTGTTAGCATGTTGCAGCTATAGTATGGTTGTAGTGGTGTTATCGTCGAAAGCGAACACACTGAAGTCTGAATCGCGCTATCAAAGTTCCGAAATAACACACGGAGCGTTGACGGTTCCCGGGTCAACTTAGCCGGTGGGAGATCTCCCTCTTTCGTTCCACGACTAAATTGGTGACCAACTGACGTGATTCGAACACGCATAACACAACATGTATCTTTTGGAAACCTCAACTTCAAACTTTCGTCATCAGCTTCAAATACGCTATCCATTCGCTCCCGAGCAGATACTGTCTGCAGTTTTCAGATCCTGCAAGCCAAATAAGGAATAATGCTTCCTGTTCCTTCAAGCTACTCTCTGCGTTAGTGTTCGGCACGGCTCTGAGACTTACTGCTCACCTCTGCTTCACGGCACTCTAGCAGATTGCCTTCTTCTCGACTCACCTCAGACTACAAGGCAATCCCTGGCACTTGCAAATTCGTCGACAACTAGACAGCAATATCGACCTCCGATCTGAGTAAGGGGGTGATGCGGCGCTGTCGTCGCGTCACAAGCGAAACAGCGAAGCCTAAATCGCGCTATCAAAGTTCCCAAGTTACCACTCTATATAATAAATATAGAAGAATTCCGAACTACCACATGAAGCGTTGGCCGCTCCGCGGGCCGACCACCTTGTTCTACGGAAGATCTATGTTTTCCTTTCACGTTGGTTGGAACGCATTGGTTGTAGCACGAATGGGCCGGCCGGACCGGGTAGGACCTATATTAGCTTATCTATGGGTAGGACCATGCCCTCACTATACCATACCAGCGTAAAATAGAACTTAATGCTGCTTCGTATGGTGAGATCTTTTTAAAAATTCTCACAATGCATTCCATCTTAGTCCTCAGGGGTGGTGAAATGTAGATGTCTATGAGCCACAGCATTCACTTATCATCAGGTAGCTGTGTGCTCGTTTGTCAACCTTATTCTATAAAAAAAATGAAAAAAACTAGACGCTGCTGCCCGTTGCCATTCGCCAGTATTGATATTTTACAACTGGCGTAAATGAGATGGTTATGCTGCCATCTATCGGAAAACATAAGATTTTTCTGGCATTTCTCGCCTTCTGGTCGCCTATAACCGCTACCAACAAGAACGGGGTGCAGACAAGGTGGCGGATAAAATAATGTGCCGGGCACATTATTTGGTGAGGTTAATTGCTAAAAGAATTATGGTAGGCGCTTACATAAATTTACAAACATTATTAATTCATATGATAAATCTATGCATGCAGGACACAGTGAATGGAGGTTTTCACTCTATTGTAGGGAGTCAGAATGCGTCAAAAAAGGTATGTATGACAAATACAATGCTGTGTTAGTCACTACCTTAATGTATGGTAGTGAAAGTTGGGTGTGGCAGAAGAAGCATTCGAGTAGAATAAATGTCGTAGAAATGCGGTCATTAAAGGAGTATGTTATACAAAGTTTATTGACGAATTGGTGATATATTGAAGATAGGCCAATTAATTAAGAGTACCCTTAAACGACGAACATATATGTAAAGGAGGCGAGACAGTTGCGTTAGGATCGTGCCAAATGCAAATCCTTAGTCTCTGTCTACCACTCTGGGTGACAGGTGTGTGTTTCATCATCATTACAGCCCTTCACAAGTCCACTGCTAAACATAGACCTCCCCCGTAGATTGCTACTAAGTACGGTCATGAGCCATCTGCATCCATTGACTATTTGCATCGTTACTCCATCTAATAAGGGATCGCATAACACTGGCTAGTACGAGGTTACCATTTCAGAAGCTTTGATTCTCATCAGTAGTCGGTTTAGCAGTCGGTGTCGAGCTGTATGGCCAGCCTAATGGTACTTCAACCTACTGATCCTCTGGGATGTGTCAGCAAATTTTACTGATCTTAACAACCAGGGAAATTCGGAGCATACTCACTCCATCATTCGTTGAGTGACTTCAAATTTCCTCATACCACCAGCAGTGAAGGAGATGTTTCGGTTCCGTAAGTCATTACTGCCAACACCCATTGGCTGTACACTTGTTTTAAGGCACAGGTATATCAGTCAAAAACATTTGTCGCCATTTCCCAAATGCTGCCTAGCCGAACCGGAATCGGACATTTTGTCTCGTGTATAAACATACACGTCAACAACTTTAAGCGTTAAGACAGTTATTATGTTAGAATCCCTGGAGCGCCTTACGGACCTCTTCGGTCTTAAGATGCATATGGTCAAGACATTAATCATAAGTTAATAGTAAGTACATCGTCGGCCATATACCTACCCAATTGATGTTAATACCGTAATCTTTCCAGTGCAGTAACTTGAAATCGCAGCCATGAAGTTTCGGGGATATAACTAGGCTTGCCAACCGTCCCGGATTTAACGGGACGTCCCGCTTCTGTGTTAAGGCCCGCTTCATACATACGAAATTACGTTTCAGGATTCCGTTTCGGAATTCCGAACGTGCCGGCCACACACATACGGAATCCCGTTTTGCCCGCAAAATTTCGAACGGAAAACTACTGTACGTGTGTGACGGGTCATAGATTTTATATGAACTTGCTGCGTTCGGAATCTCGTATCAGAATATCGAAACGGAATTCCGTATGTATGTGGCAGACCTAATTTTGGACCGTCCCGCTGTAACCCCTTGCGGGACGCCTTTTCTCCTGGAAATCAGTAATTATATGATATTAGTATCTATCTCGTACCAACTACACCTTAGCCGTAGTTTCGATACCACTTTCAAATGCATCAGTAGAGAGTGTTTTCTCTCGGTGGAAATGCATGGACAGACAGCAGAAACAAGCTCTTTGTTGACCACGTCAAGGCTGAACTACAAATTAACATTAATTTTGATCAAAAATGCAGTGAATTTTATGTGTTTTTTCTTTCTAACCAATTTGTATGTGATGTGTTGTTACCCGCGTAATATACCCAAGTCCCGGATCTCGAGCTCGGTAATCCCGGAAATGCCTTTTTTGGAGTTGGCAAGCCTAGATATAACGTCACCCTGTATTGCACCTCCTATCTGCAGTTGAATAAGTTTCGAATTCTTATAATATATATATATATATATATATATATATATATATATATATATATATATAATCATGTGGTCCCGGTTTTGAATCCCGGGTCGAGCCAATAATCAGCTAATGGATTTTTCTGCGAAGGTATTCTCCTTAGCTGCCCGGAGTTACGAAGTTGGCTGTGCTTCACCCCCAGGGCTCGGAGCCCATCAAATCCATAGGTCCTATTTTGTATAATATGACTATATGGCTTATTTACTAGTCTATTTAAAACAAGGTGGTTTATGGATTTTAAAACACAATGTTATCTTTATGATAATGTTTCAAATTAAATTTTACTTCATCCGGATGTAAATATTAATTGCTACACAGTATTTACAAACCTTTGATAAGAAATGAAAGATAATAAAGTTGTTACATTCCATATGATAAGTCTAAGTTACATTACAGTTCTGTGAAATATCTATGAAATTATTTTTGGCTGAAGTGTTTAAAAGTAATAATAATGGCCACCAAACCGAATTTCAGTCAAGGTGGCCAGTGTCAATGTAGACTAGCCAGCCCAGGATATAATTATAGTGCCCAAATCCACCCAATGCATGGGTGCCTTCTCTATTCAACCACTTACAGTGCGACTGTAGAGCTCAAGCGCAGGACCTAAGGTTTTACGTGTTTTCCGAGGCTCGGGGGTGAAATACCACCAACTTCCTGATTCCAGGCTGCAGCTGAGAATTTTTCGACAGGAAAACCCAATAAATGCTATTGCTCGACTCGGGATTCAAACCCAGGTCCTCATGATCAGCAAGCGTTTACGACCACTAGGTCAACAAGGCAGTCACATGGTCTCACAACAACTAGGCAAGCGAGGGCTCTACAGCAAATACCCCCTAGAGACAATCTATGGGGAAGGCCTATGTTAAGCAGTCGACTTTTGACAATCTGTAGCAGTAATGGTAATGCATTGGTATTTGTTAAATTGTATGAAAGGTATATATCAAAAATTACATTAAGCATTAACCATATAGGTATTTTTGTGAAACATTTTCAGTAAAACAACACTGAAACATCTTCAACTTTAAGTCAAACTTTTGTTTTTGATATAGGTGGCATAGAACACTGTCTCCTCTCATTTTAGGCATGTTGTGAGGCCTCTGTACATGTACAATATTGATTGATAAATAAGTATGGTGATTTTGGCTATAATCCATTTACATTGTTAACTCCATGTAAGGTGACAACAATTAAATAATGAAAAGTACTTTTTAAGTGGGAAAAATTAGTAAAAACTGTACAGCTGTGTACGTTCTTTCGTCGCTTTATTATCCTAGCCCGTAATAAACTCGACTGTCGGCATCATACATACCAACTCTCTAAGAAATCCGTTGTTTTGTTTACAAATTGGGATTTCTTTGGATTGATTGGATTCTTAATTGCTTACAGTCTTTCAAACTGAAAACATGTCAAGTCAGATAAAATCACTGTGTATTGACGAAAAAGTGTTACTGATACGCGCAATAGAGTCGGGAGAGAAGGAAGATAAGTGATGTTGGTGAACGCTTTGGATTTAGTCGCTCTTCAGTCTCCACAATATGAATAAATAAAGAAAAAATTCTACAAGCAGAGGAGGATGGAAAATCTTTCAAAAAATGAATGAAATCTAAATACGAAGATTTGGATCAAGCTGTACTATCATGGTTTCACCGACAGCGCCAGAATAAAATGCCTATCTCGGGGCCGATCGTAAAAGCTAAAGCGGAGAAGTTTGCTGAAGAACTTGGTTTAACTTCTTTAAAATCATCAGAAGGATGGCTCGGAAAATTCAAACAACGTCATCATATCAACTAGGGTAAAATTAGTGGAGAAGCAGTGTTGATACAAATGTTACTCACGACTGGATTAATGGTGTGGTCAAAATTGACAGAAAAGTACGCCCCAAATAACATTTAATTGCTGATGAAACAGGAATTTTCTATAATTTGACCCCAGATACAACTCTGAAATTGAAAGGGGAAAAGTGTCTGGGAGGAAAGCTCTCCAAGGAGCGTATTACAGTGCTTGTGGATGCTAATATGGATGACACAGAAAAAAAGAGCTGATGGTAATAGGCAAATCCGCGGTGTTTTAAGAACATTAAAAAATTGCCAGTGACGTATATAGATAATAAATCTGCTTGGATGACTAGTCAACTTTTTTAAGAATTGCGAAAGTGGGATGCAAAATTAAAGGGACGAAAATTTTTACTTCTTGTTGACAACTGCCCTCCCTCTCTCTTATATCAAACCTTCAAAACATAGAGTTGGCATTTCTTCGTCCAAATAAGATTAGTGTCTTGCAGCCAATGAATAAAGCGTGATTAAAAGCCTCAAGGGTCACTACAGAAGGAAGTTATTAATGGAGCTAGTCCAATCTGATGGTAAGACTTCTATTACTGCATGCAGTAAATTTTTTATCTAAAGCCTGGGAAGAAGTGACACCTATAACTATACAGCACTCTTTTCGACATGCTGGACTTTGTACAAATTCTACGAGTGATGAGGTGGAAACGGAACTGGAGTTTGAAAGCGACGACAACCTTGCATTAACAGAATGAATTCAACAATTCAACATGGCAGAAAATTTACAGAAAATTTTCAAACCTACATCAAAGTAGACGACTGCCCGCTTACAACGGCTTTACTCACAGAAAAAAAAAATTTGGATTCAGTAAGAAAAACTGAGGATCAAGAATAAGGAGATGAAGAATATGAGCGTGAGCCTCCACCGAGCATTAAACAAGCTCTTGAGCAGCAAATTAATTTGAAAAGTACTTTATCACCATAATGACTCGATATTGCAAGATATGAATAAAATAAGTAAAAAAATACAACACAATTACTGGTGCAGCAAAAGTAAAGCAATAGTGTTCAAATAACAATTGTTTTTATGTAATTACTAACACTGGTCTGAAATAAACTTTTTCTTTTTCTAATACAGTTTTCTTCATTCCATTTAACAACAACTCTTTATATGCACAGTCCCTGTGAGTGTCATTATATAGTTTTTTACACTGTAAACATAAATAAAATTGAAATGTCTGTGTAATATTTAAATAACTGGGTTATATTAATCTCAGGGAGTTATTTGCTCGCTATTAAGACAAATAAACATTTTAAATTTTTTCATCTGTCTGTTTCATCATCATCATCATTACAACCTTTCACAAGTCCACTGTTGAACATAGGTCTCCCCCAAGGAATGCCACAAAGCACGGTCCTGAGCCACCTGCATCCATCGACTTCCTGCATGTCTTACCAGGTTGTCACTCCATCTAGTGGGAGGTCACCCTAACTTTGCCTACCGGTACGAAGCTGCCACTCGAGAACCTTTCTTCCCCATCGGTTGTCGGTTCTTCAAGCTATATGGCCGGCCCACTGCCACTTCAGCTTACTAATCCCTTGGGCTATGTCGGTTACTCTGGTTCTACTGTGGATATCCAAGTGTCTGTTTACCTGGGCAAATTTTTGGAATGTCTGAACTGATTGTAATGAAACTTTACAAATAGATACAGAGCAATGCCAGAAAGGATCTAGATTCTAGATTATATTTTAACCAAAAAACTATGATTTTGCTTTGAAAAAAAAATTATAAAATTAAATATTAAATTTAAATGACACCACACCACATTAATAGATTTTATGCAGACAAAGCCTGGTGGGTTGATAGTAACTAATATAGATCTCTAATACTTTTCATAGGCTGAAGTAGTATTATTAGTATTATTACCATCAGCGATTTTTCCGGACCGATACGACTTAGGGACCTTCACGAAAAGAGCGTACTTCTTTTTAAATGGCCGGCAACGCATCTGCAATTCCCTCCCTGGTGTTGCAGTTGTTCATGGGCGGCGGTAGTCACTTACCATCAGGTGAGCCGCATGCTCGTTTGCCCCCTCTCCTAAAAATAATAATAATAATAATAAAAGTAGTAAGCTAATAAAGTTACTGTTGTAAAATAGTTATGTTTGTATAAAAATATCAGAAACAAAATAATTTAAATATGCAAATTTTTATCAAAATTTTCTATGAACTTTTTTTTTATAAAATAGAAGTGATAAACATCCATGAAGATTCCTGCAGCGCATGTGCAAATAGAATCAACTATAAGTGAAAAACAGTACAGATGTGTTGTCACCACAGAGGACTTAGGCCTCCAGAGCACTAGGCAGCCTGGCTGCGGCGGCCGAAACATTTGAGCAGCCACTTCTAAACAGCCAATTGACGGACAGTTGTGACCCTTTCTTCGTCATTTTGTGGTTTCGGAACACAAAATATGTCTGGCTGCTACGACAAGGGTGCGGTGACTGATGGCAGCCACATATATTCACCTACTCGCTCTGGCTGTGCGCAGCCAACGGCCTGCTGTGCCATCGCGCACAATTTTATGACTGCCGCAGCTGGGAGTTTGTGGGTGTTTAGGTGCACGGGCTCCCATACACCGTCACATGTTTGACTGGCTGCAGTAGCCTGGCTGGCTAGTGTGCGGGGGGCCTAAGATGAAATGTTTCATGGCCCATAATTATACTGCCTTTCTATACCTTTTGGATTAGAACAGCGGTGCATTGCTTTTTGGCAGCAGAAATAGGTACAGAGTAATACCTAACCAGATGGAAGCCCAGGCAGAAAAGGAATAATAACACTTAGATTATTATTTAATAAAAGAAAAATGTTATTTGGAAGTTATATTTTACAGTATTAATGATATATCACTAACAATAACTGTACACCTATTAATCATAATATTATTTCAATAATCAACAAAATTGAGATACATAAGTACTTATTGCATATCATCATAAACCTCAGACTATATTAATATCTATACACAACAGTAATGTAAATAATACAATTATTATATTTACAAAAATATACAAGAACCGATTTATTTTAATGGATTGCATGAGAAAAGGCAATGCCACCAATTTCAGGCTTACGTTCGCTTGTTGCG
Organism: Parnassius glacialis; assembly: GCA_033319125.1. NCBI lineage: Eukaryota > Metazoa > Arthropoda > Insecta > Lepidoptera > Papilionidae > Parnassius > Parnassius glacialis. The sequence continues at coordinate 39,827,270 of JAVANC010000018.1, forward strand.
ATTTTGCCGCCATTCCGAGGTGACAGGAACACTTGGTTGCATTTGAGCACTTTGGAAGGTAACTCTGGAAGATTCGTGGCACTTACTAAGTGTCGTATTTTTCGCCTTCACACTGGCTCGCCCAGAACAAACAATTGCCGATCCCGCTGTAACATATTAGTATAACGGCGGCAAGGAAAACGACACTGCACACTGTACACGGTTTTCTTTCGAGGAAAAATCCTATTAAATATAGCACCATGAACATAACATGAGTGTTCACGAGAGCCGGGTTGACGGGCTTCGGAATCAGTAGCACAGGAATCAGCCATTGCAAACAATACATTTTGTCGGCGAAGATTTTTACTCCGTAGGATTATCAAGTTAAAATAATAAAAGTCAGCAACAAGTTCGCTATCGACATGTTTCCTAGTTAAACTGCGTTATCTGAATAAATTGATATAGTAATTAGTAATAAATAGTAAGTAAGTATATAATGATAAGTCGACACCAACCAATTCACCAGTCAGCTAGTCACCAAGCAATTTGACATTTAGTTTGACAGTGACACTCACAGAGTACCTTTGTTTTTTTAACTGGCTTTATGACTCTGGGTTCTAGCCCTTCTGAGCCAAAATACCTTTGTATAAACCGTAGGAAACCGGAAGTGACAGTGTGACAGCATCAGATTTATTTTTTAATATTGGTTATATTATTTAAAGGTAAAAGGATATATGCTCAAGCTTCAGCCTAGTCTGACTGGTCACAATATTCATCCCATTATTAATAATTTGTTTAATGTAAGTGTCACATTCCGATGTTTTATTGAGATTTTGACAACAATTCTCAAGATGGCAAAATAGACACAAAACCTTGAAGTTTTATAATTAGTGAAGCACTTATTTCACCATTTCCGCAAAAGATAGAGCAACACGGTCTACCAGCGGACTGCAGTGGTGGCCCGTGTTGCTCTATGCCGCAAATAGTTTACTTAGAGTGATTACATACTCAAGTATGCAATAATTTACAAACGCAGACATTTGATTTCAAATTCAAACCACTTTATTTCTTAAATCCATTTGAGACAATAATGCAAGATCTGTCGGTGGTCAAGTTACCACTAAATTACCGTACAAGGGCTACCAAAATGCTGAATTAGATTATTCAAAAGGCCGTTTCATTTTCATGATTAGTGGCATTCACTAAACTTGTATTAAGTACTAAGTACTTACTACTACTTACTATTACCTAGATTAAATAGAATTAGATTGTAATAAGTTGGTACCATAGTGATGCAACTACCTTGTGAAAATCTTACCGATGTCGATACCAAGCACTTTTTTTTGTCAACAATATACAATGTGGTCCTGTGACCTTTCTCATTCTATTTGTAACAATATTGTGGTCAAGTGAAGACAAAGCAGTGGTAAGTAACCTACTTATATATTCAATAATATTTGTCCGTACCTAGAAAAAAAATATAACTATAAATATTACTAATAATACAAGAGAATAACTTAACCGATTCAGTGAATGGTAATGTGGTACAAAAGACGTGATTCGTTTTGGTCCAGATGTGAAAGTGCCGGTCAAAAAAAAAAGAAATATTCTATTAGAAATTATCCCTTTAAGCATTCGTTAATATGGCACCAAAGTTGTAGGGCCTTTTTGGTTTTATTTGGGTTCGAAAAGTCTGTCTTTACATATATTTTCGATGTGACCCTTTGGATTATTCTTTTAAAAAGGCTTATCTTATGTTGTGAAATTTATAGATGTTGAATAGGATAGAATGTGTATGTACATACATATGCTATATGTATCTACATACAAAAATATCTAAGTATGTATATAAATATATATAAAATTGAAGTATTGTGTGTGATATTGAAATAGTTGCCTTTTATAGAGCTCAGACGAGTTATTTGCTTGCCACAAAGGCATGCATAACCATTTGTAAAAATTTTACCTGTCAGTCTGTACGGGCTAATCTGTACAATGGCTGAACCGATTGTGATGAAACTCTACAATCAGGTAGAGACCAGGAGTGATCTAAGCTATATTTTATTCGAAAAACTTGTAAAATTTTTGTGTAAAATGGAAGCATAAAATAAATGGTCATCATCATTCATCATTACAGCCCTTCATAAGTTCACTGCTGAACATAGGCCTCCCCCAAGGAATGCCACAAATCACGATTCTAAGCCACCTGCATCCATCGACTTCCTGCATGTCTTACCAGGTCGTCACTCCATCTAGTGGGGGGTCGCCCTACACTTCGCCTATCGGTACGAGGCTGCCACTCGAGAACCTTTCTTCCCCATCGGTTGTCGGTTCTTCGAGCTATATGGCGGGCCCACTGCCACTTCAGCTTACTAATCCGTTGGCCTATGTCGGTTACTCTGGTTCTACTGCGGATATCCAATTGTCTGTTTACCTGGGCAAATTTTTGGAATGTCTGAAATGATTGTAATGAAACCTTACAAATAGATACAGAGCAATGCCAGAAAGGATCTAGAACCATCGATTTCCTGCCGGTCCTGTCGGTCACTCTGGTTCTACTGCGGATATTCTCATTTCTAAGTTTATTACGCAGAGAAACCCCGAGCATAGCCCTCTCGTAGCGGTGAAGAGTTTCGAGGATAAAACGTCACCCTATCTTACACCTCTCTGTAGTTTGATAGGTTTCGTACTCTGGTTCTGTACTCGGATAGCCATCGTAACCCTACTGTACAAACACTTCACCACTTCGATACACCGGCAGTCAACTTGGCACCGCTGAAAGGACTGCAGCACCGCCCAAATTTCGACGGAATTAAAAGATTACTCATAGTTCACACATATCAGACATAGTAGTAAATTGTACTCCTCAGACTTCTGTACAATTTGCCGAAGGGTATGTAAATGGTCTATGGTGCTAAAGCCTTTTTGGAAACCGGCTTTTTCGGGAGGCTGGGAGTTGTCGAGTCTGCATGCGAGACGATTCGTAATGACTCTCGAAAACAGCAGTAGATGCGGCTCAGAAGGGAAATCGGTCTGTTGTTCTTCCAGAGAACGTTGTCACCTTTCTTAAAGAATAAGACCACCGCAATTCTGCTCCACGACTCCGGTGTAGTGCCACCATGGAGGACGGAAATAAAGAGCTTTTGAAGGACTATAAGTACCGGTTTTTCACCCGCTTGAAGCTCCGCTGTAATTCCATCCTCACCAGAGGCCTTGCCGTTTTTAAGGTGCTGGACAGCAATTCTAATCTCGTTCAGACTGACGTCCGAAATATCATCGGAATAGTGTCGGATAAGACTTGCTCTTAGATAGTTACTCATACTTGCGTGTGGTTCCAACGATGATGTGTACAGCTGCCTATAGAAACTCTCAATCTCATTCAAAATCTCAAGTGCCCCGGAAACGATGCGAACTCGGTCTTCAGCTTCGACAGTTGCCTCTTTCTGGCAGATAGATCTCTAGCAAAGACTTTGGAGCCCTGCTTGCGCTCAATCGCTTCTTCAATAAGAGCAGTATTAAAGTCGCGTAAGTCCCGCCGCATGCATTTGGAGATCTGTCTGTTTAGTTGCCTGTATGCTATCAAATCTATTGAAGACTGTAACTTCATTTCCCATCTAACAGCCATGAGATTAAGAGTGTGATCGGAGAGTTTTTGTGTTAATTTATGGCGGGTCTTGCAAAAGTTAGCTCCGACCGCATGGACAGTTTCCACGAGCTTGTCATTCATAACGTCCACTGTATTGCAATCTTCTAGGCACTGAAAACGGTTTTGTAACTCGAGCTGCTCTCCAAAGTTTAGGTTCAGTGTGCCTCTGTTCATTCGGTGATCGCTACCAGTCTCGTGATCACTGAGACGTCACTGAACAGTTGGCGTCTGCTTGTCGTAATGAAGTCAATCTTATTTTTGTCGAAACGTCGGGGCTCGACCAGGCCCATTTCCAAATCCAGGTCCATTAAAAATAAATGGTCATTCAGGATTATTTTAAAAAGAAAACTAAAGGAAAGCGATAACGATTTGTGAACGATTGGGTGCGGCTCTAATACTATATGTAGACTAAAAGTTTCGAGCAGCAGCAACTTCCTGATACAATTCAGAATATTAAAAACAGCGGTTACCAACGCTTACTTACGCAACGCCGTCTGCCAAGCTTGGCAATTATGGCAAATAACCTCCTCCATATAGGCCTATGTGCAGCTGTGGGCTTTGGTAGGCTGTAATGAATAAATGGTTTCTGAGTTAAACTACAAAATCAGTTATAACACCCCCCAGATTTTGGATTAGAGGACCAAATAATGACGATATATAATTTGTTACGGCCCACAGCTGCCCCTACAAAGCTCGCCTTGGCTAGGGCCCATAGTAGCTTCCTCGACGGGTAGCCGAGGGTTCAGGCCCAAATGGCCATATGGAGAAATGTCCTATCATACTAAACTATAGGGAGAAGGCTAGGAATATAAATAGTACGTACCTGTATCCGAATCTAAGACCGTCCCAAGGCTCGGTCAGGCCGTAGGTGGGTGTAAGGTGCATGGAAAGTAGTATTTAGTGATGTGTATGTGTATGTGACCTGGCCCAGCTGAGGTGACCGGGCTGCGGCCGATTTCCATGCTGCCCCACAATGCTGCATCACTCCAGCAGGCTGAAAGAAATGGTAATTTCTTTCTTCATGTCACTATTTCAGTCTATCAACTTTTATTGTACAGTTAACTAACTTTAACTCAACTAATTAAACGTTCATCGGAGAATCAAACACGTGATAACCGACTCAAGTAACGAACAGTAGTTCAAAGTTTAACATTCAATATTCCGGATTCATTTATCACCAAATTACAAATCGGGAACTAATGCGATCTTTTCACGAGTCACAAAGTTCAGCGTTACAAACTACAACTAAATTCCTTCTTTCTATATCAAATACTACGCCACGATAAGAATTTAAAATCCGCCTCGTTGATACGTAAAACAAACAAAACAGTCAATACACAAAAAAGGGCACTTAACGCGACGGCACAATTACAATGATCTCCAAAACAATCAACTGGGCGACGCCCTCGAAAAGGAATGCGCTGATCAAAATTCCAGACCGTATCTCTACGCGGCGCGCGCGCGAAATTCCACGTCACACGATCAAGTTAAGTATTGCAAAATACACTTCAACACGCAATCACTAGATAATTGGCTCAATTACTCTCAAACGAAATTACTTTAATCAGTCAAACACAATACAAGCCTCCTGTCACGAACTCATAACTTAGACAACCAAACCGAGGCGGTTTTCACGAAACCACAACTTAAGTAGCGAAGTAACGCGCACAAATTCTAAAAATCTAGACCGTAACCCGAAAAACCCGGTCTCGCGAAACCTCGGCAGTGGCCAACGAAATACACTAATTAAATACACCGCTGCCGTCGAGCTACTGTTTCTCGCCCACCAGCGCCAAACGCGGGGAAGCTGCATACCGCTGCCCCCTCCCCGCGTCACGCGTGACACCTGGTACCATCGGGCGATTCACTAAGTCGAACGTGATTGGATGGCGTCTCAAATTACCATTTTTGGGCCTAAACACAATTGTTTATTATATTTCAGTGTAAAAAGACGGCGGTCGGAGGGGCCATGTCCGGTGGGTAGAAATCGGTTCACCTAGAAAAAAGTTATGAGGTAACACACATAAAAAAAGACATAAAGTCGAATTGAGTACCTCCTGCTTTTTGAAGTCGGTAAAAAATATTTCAAACACCTAGCATTGCAATTTCTGTAGGTACTTAAATAGATATAATTTGTCCACGTTCTTTTTAGCGGTTTTTCATACTTTAATTTAAATATAATTTTTTATATTTTAATCTCTGAATAAAAACTAAATAAATATATTTGAGTTTTATTCATTCTTAAATAAGATAGAAAACTACTAATTTTACTATATTAAATAAAATTAATTATGGCATTTTTAATCAATCAAATAAAAATAAAATTATTTATATAAAGCGAATCTAAAGTCAGTTAATGCAAAATATATATAGGAAAATAAAATTTGTGTAATTTTTAATTACATTTCTCTGGTAAACTTAGTGGCGTAGAAGGGGGGAGGCTCCGGGTGTTAGTTTTTAGGAGGCAGCATTTTGGGAAACAGTCTGCTTTCCGCCTAAAATTTTAATGGTAATGATGAATAGATGCCAGTAAAATTAATAACAAACACTGTAACATTAATAATTGTGAAAATAGAGATCAAGACTAAAGAAAAATGAAGCGAAAATGAAGCTAAAGGCGGTGGGGAGAGTTCGGTTAAAGAGGCAGCATTTTGAAAGGCTTCTTTGTATGATTGCGATATTCTAGAAAATAAATATTTCTTTCTCTGCAGACTGCACATTCGCAACATGGAAATAGTGTTGCTCAGTCGTAAGCGAAACGCACCGAAGTACTACTCCATATATAGGATAGTTCTGTATCACTACACGCACTGCGCTCCCTTTACCCAAAGGTTGTCGCTTCCAATACGCCAGAAAAGCTCTCTAGGCCAAAGCCAGTCCCAGGTGGTGTTTAGTGAGTAGGCACTTAGGTTTTCATAGTGAGTTCCTCATAACCACGCAGTTTAACAGTGGTTACGGCACGTGGTACCACCCTGGTTCTCTGGTATTCTGTGAGGTCACGACCTCACAGAATACCAGAGTGAATTAGAGGTTTACCTCTGCGTTTTGCTTGGTGAGTGCAGGTGGCCGGAGGTCCAAAAGCCCCCCCCCCCTCATTAACATGGTAGCGGAGTTAAACAAAAGACTACCCCAGGAGGGTACCAGCGCCCCTGGAGAATCCCTCGCTGAGCAACCACGACCAAAGCTACTCCACTCTTGAGCGTGGGTGCTCAGGTTGCCGCGCGTATTCTGGGGGGGGGAGGGGCAAAATTCCGCTCGCGGCTAATACTGCTCGGAGCAAGCGGCGCAATAAGACCAAGGCGACCCCTGTCACACTATCCGTGAATTTTTGCAACATCAGGGGACTTCATTCCTACCTTAACGCTGTCCATTACCATCTAGAGACGGCGAAGCCGGCTTTGCTCTTTTTATCCGAGACTCAGGTGTTCTCTCTGGCTGATACTTCATATCTCTCCTACCCGGGGCACATATTGGAGCACTCCTTTGTGCCCCGGGCTGGAGTTTGAGTATACGTTAGAGAGGACATCTGTTTTCGACGAAACAGACTGACTCATCGACCACGTCCAAATGACTACAGATTCCTTGCTACAGCAGATCCCATCCGCAGATATTGTGATCCTTGGCGATTTTAACACCCACCATGCCGAATAGCTCTGTTCACGTTCAACCGATCATGCGTTTATGCTGTTTATGACTTTGCTTTGGCATATGGTTTTACACAGCTGGTTACTTCGCATACGCGGATTACAGACGTGAGGGATCATGCACCTTCCCTGTTGGACCTTCTGCTGACCTCTCATCTGGACGGATATCAAGTTTCCGTTGATGCTCCTTTAGGCTCGTCGGACCATTGTCTTGTCCGGAATGTGGTGCCACTCATATTAACGTCGCGGTTACATTTTGCAGGCTGCCGCCGTGTTTGGCACTATAGGTCGGCCGATTAAGATAGGATGCGGTCTTGTTTGCATCCTACCCTTGGGCGCAGGTTTGCTTCTCGCCGGAAGATCCCAGCGTTGTTGCCGATTCTGTTACTGATGTGGTACTTTAGGGTATGGAACGTTTTATTCCATCCTCTGTGGTGCCCATCGGAGGCAGATCCCAGCTATGGTTTGGTCGCTCCTGTAAAATAGCATCACGCTATAAGCAGGAGTGCTCGGGTCTGGGCTGACACATCAACGTCTCGGGATGTAAACACCAGCGCTCTTAAAAAGAAGTATATTTATGTCTCCAGGTCCTTCAAAAGCGTCATTGCCAAGGCAAGGTCTGAGCACCGTCAAAATTGGCGAGAAGCTAGTTTACCTTCCTTCGGGAACCCGTGCATTCTGGTCTCTCGCCAAGGCTGTCCAAGGGAATTTCTGTAAGCCATCACTACCATCTCTGCACAGGGAGGATGACTCACTGGCCCAAGACGCAAAAGACAAAGCCGACCTTTTAGGCTCCCTTTTTGCGTCCAACTCGACTCTTGATGACGGGGGGAAAACCCCGCCGACCATCCCGCGGTGTGAGTGCTCCATGCCGGATGTGCTGTTCTCACAGCGCTCGGTTCGCAAAGCACTTTTCTCCCTGGACATGCAGAAGTCGAGTGGGCCTGACGGAATCCCCCCAATTGTGCTAAGGACGTGTGCTCCGGAGTTGGCACCGGTCCTTACGCGTCTTTTCCGGTACTCCTACTCCCAAGGCGTAGTCCCGAATTCATGGAAGAAAGCTTATGTCCACCCGATCCCTAAAAAAGGCGACCGCTTAGACCCGTCCAACTATAGGCCTATCGCGATCACCTTCTTGTTCTCAAAAATAATGGAATTTCTTATAAACTGCCAGCTCATGAGGTACCTTGAGGATCACCAGCTGATTAATAACCGCCAGTACGGTTTTCGTCGGGATTCATCAGCTGGTGATCTTCTGGTCTACCTGACTCATAGATGGGCGGAGGCAGTAGGGTCCAAGGGGGAGGCATTGGCCGTTAGTTTGGATATAGCGAAGGCCTTCGATCGGGTCTGATACAAAGCGCTTCTTTCGAAGCTTTCTTCCTATGGGCTTCCCGAGAAATTGTGCAAATGGATCACCAGTTTCCTTGCTGATTGGAGCATCAAGGTCGTAGTAGACGGTGCATGCACTTATCTCAAACCTATCAACGCTGGTGTTCCACAAGGCTGCGTGCTTTCACAAACGCTGTTTCTCCTGCATATCAATGATACTCGTATGTTGCAAACTGTTAACATTCATTTCTATGCAGACGACAGCACTGGTGATGCTTTATATACCAGCCATGCCAATATTTCTCGGGAAAACGTCGCCGAGTTGTGTCTGAAGTCGAGTCTTTGTTGAAAAAAGTCTCGGATTGGGGGCGACTAAATCTAGTCCAGTTCAATCCCCAGAAGACACAAGTTTGCGCGTTTACAGCTAAAAAGAACCCCTTTGTCGTATCTCCTCAGTTTCAAGGCACTCCCCTTGCTGCCTCAGTTTGTCCTCTGCGTGGACATATCGAAAAATCATAAGAAAGTTTTTTTCCCTTTTAGTTTTCCTTTCACTTGGAAAGGAAGGCCAAATTGGTCTTTAAAAAGCTTGGCGTGCTCAGCAGAGCGAGACAGATTTCATGCCGGCACATCGCTTGCAACTTTACAAAGCGCTAGTTTGGCCTCACATGGAATACTGTTCTCATATCTGGGCCGGGGCACCCCAGTGCCGGCTCCTTCCACTTGACCGCATCCAGTGCAGTACGGTTCGATTCGTCGACGACCGTGTTCTTTCTGATCGGCTCGATACACTGGCACTGCGTAGAGATGTTGCATCTCTTTGCGTATTTTATCGCATCTATTACGGGGAGTGCTCTGAGAAATTGTTCGGACTAGTTCCAGCCGATCAATTTCACCATCGCACATCGCGACAAAACTCGCGTTACCATCCATACCATCTGGATGATTGGCGGTCCACCACTGTGCGATTTAGAAGAAGTTTTCTCCCTCGCACAACTTCCTTGTGGAATCAATTACCACCAGCGAATTTTCCGGACCGATACGACTTAGGAACCTTCAAGAAAAGAGCTTACACCTTTCTAAAAGGTCGGCAACGCATCTGCAATTTCCCTGGTGTTGCGGTTGTTCATGGGCGGCGGTAGTCACCTACCATCAGGTGAGCCGCATGCTCGTTTGCCCCCTCTTCTATAAAAAACGACCGAGTTGTTTCTGATCGCCTCGATACACATGGCACTGCGTAAGGATGTTGCATCCCTTTGCATTTTCTAACGAATCTGCCACGGGGAGTGCTCTGAGGAATTGTTGGGATTAATTCCAGCCGCCAAAATTCACATCTCATTTCCAATTCACATTCAAATTTCACAATACCATCCTCACCATCTGGATGCTTGGAGGTCAGTCTTCGCACAGTCGTGGGGGTCCAACGCTGGCGGAGCTGACAACGCATCTGCAATTCCCCTGGTGTTGCAGTTGTTCATGGGCGGTGGTAGTCATTTATCATCAGGTGAACCGCATTCTCGTTTGCCCCCTATATTATTCTATTATTATTCCCCCTATATTATACTATTTAAAAAACTTCGATATAAAAAAAGCCGGCTGCGTGGTGTGCTAAGAGCATTCACCATGCAGCCTCCCCTGCTTCCTGGAGGGTAGCCCTATACTTGCTTCTGGGCGCAAAAAAAAAAACACTACACGCAGCCCGACTTCGAACGTTACGCTAACTCTCCGGAGGCCTCGCAACGTTCTAATCAAACCCTCTGTTCCGCTAGATTTCGATAACCAAAATGTTGCCGGCCATTCACACTCAAAGACTACACAATTATCTCGTGCCACAAACACTGTTAGGACAACAACGGATGGGACGCAGCGAGCAGACGGGCACGCCGCACACCGCGTACACACCGTACTCCCGCGTCCCTGGGCGGTTGTAACTGCCCAGAACATCGAACGATGCCAGTTAGTCGTCAGAGAGTTATCTGTTAGATAACTCATCCATGTTATCTTAATGTGATCACTGAACTGAACAAAATATTATCCCACTCCCCCAATATTATCGATTATAGTTCAACGCAGTAGCGTCCGCAACGTTGCACTAAAATCACTAAGTTCGATGAAGCTGTAACAGCATGAACATCACAAAAACTAGACTACACGTAGCGTTGGCCGCGCACCCGAATAACTTGCACAGCGGGAGATTTCCCGTTTTCATTCCACGGCCAAAACTGAAATTCAGATCTGCGTTCAAATAATAGCTGGAGACAACACTATGCAAAATTTGGGTTCGCCGACATCTGTTTTAGGGAAGTACGTTACTAAGAGATGAACGATGAAACATAAACTCCATTCAAAATTTCCTCATTCTCTGCTTTCTGATCCATCATCCAGTTATATTACCTCAAATCATACGTGGTACAGCCACGCTGCAGCTATATTGTGGTTATAGCACGAATGGGTTGGCTCAACCGGGGTTGGACCACGCTCTCATAGTAAAATAGCAGCATTAAGCTGCTATTTCACTGTGATATTTTACTGTGTTTTGTATGGCGAGTGTAGAGAACCAGAGATCCTTTTTACTGGAATTAGGCATTCCACCTCTGCCCTCAAGGGTGACAACGCATCTGCATTTTGATTCATAATTGAGGATTAATGTAGATGTCTATGGACCACAGCATCCACTTACTATTATGTGGACCGTGTGCTCGTTTGTCACCCTTATTCTATAAAAAATTATCCTCTAATCCGCTATATTTTTTTGTTTTTTACTTTCTAGTTTTAATTAAGAAGACACTGCTGACCATCTCCTGGTTTGTATCGGCTTGACGCCTCTTACGACACCCACATGACGACTATATGTGCTAAAAGATATTCTTACACCGCCATCCTATTTAAAAAAAAAGCTGTTAATAAAAGCAGACAATATGAATAATTATTAGATCTATATTAAATAAAACTTTAAGAATATCTTTATATCGTAATAGCATTCCTAATCCGTGTACTTAAGAGGATCAATATTTTCCCATTTGCACTTAAATTACGTACTACGTGTATGACGGAGAAGGATAACATCTTGAGGTAACTTGCATAACTAAGGCCCGCCACATACATATGGAATTATGTTTCTAGTTTCCGTTTCGGAATCCCGAATCGGGATTCCGTGAATACACTACACACATACGTTTTTTTTCCGTTCGGAATAACAAGGGTCAGTTGAGAGACGTTAGCCATTGAGTCTAGACATTCTGCCAGCGAATAATGACGACGATTTTCTAATTGCGATTCCATTGTTGCTGTATCATTCTTACTAGATGCATCCCCTTATCACCCTAAGTTTGCAATATAGTCAATACTATGTAAAAAGATCTATCTATCCAGAGATATTTTTTAAATATTTATGTATGTAAATTTTTTCGACGAATTATTAAATAAAATAAGATGAAAGGTTACGAAAAGCTATACACCTACAAGATTAAATGTAAAAACATACATAAATACACCTACTCGCTTCGGTCGTGCGACGAACACCATAACGAACACTGAACGCATTCTGTACGGAATTTACGTATGTGTGTTGCGACTCGTACACAATCTATGGAAGACGTGCGTTCGGAGCGGCTTTTTTACGTTCGGGATCCCGAACGCACAGGCGGTCATACGGAAACGGAGAAATTCCGTACGGAAAAATAACGTACGTGTGTGGTGGGTCATAGATTTTATATGGATTTACTGCGTTCGGAATCCCGAATCGGAATATCGAAACAGTTATGTATAAATAGTTATGTATGTATGTGGCCGGCCTAAGAAATAAAATATTTCAAGGACATATCTAACACGCATTGGAACAGTTAGTAGTCAAGTAAAAGCGGATTAAATTCTCCAATGATGATTAATAATCTTCCGTTCATCTTGTTGCAACTTTTTGGTAAAGTTTTTCACAATTCACAATGTTTTAAAATGGAGAAGTTGCGTCGTACGAGTATTATATAAATACACAAAAAAATGCCTCAGCAGTTTGATCCTTATTATTTTTTACATTTTTAACATTTATTTTAATTTTTTCTACTTTTAGGAATACCCTGCACGACCACCTAGCAGGCCCTCGCAACCATCATCCCCACTAGATGGCTTGGTGTTGGCAGGATCCTCTCGGACTCAGCAAGCGGCACCCGCCGCTGGTGGAGTACGCCGCATGCGTTGGACAAAAGATATGAACATAAACGCATTGCAGGCGTACCATAGGATGAAAGGGGAAGAAACTGGAGGGATAGCTTAGCGGGCTCGGATGCATCGCTTTTTGCTGAGCTGGAGCCGTTTGTTCCCGCCACAGAGCAAAACCTGGCAGACCGAGTTCGGTACATCATACGCTCGAAAATATTTGATGATGCCGAACTCGAACGACTACGACGTGAGGCTATTCCGTCATCGAATGAACCAGCTATAGCTGGGGATGCGGCTTCTAAGGCCATAGACCAGCAGCCATATGTGGAAGCCGCCATGGATCTTCCCGCTTTGGTTGATTCAAGCGATGATGAAATGGTTACCAAAGAACTAGAGCAGATTAGGAGTAAATTGGAGGAAGGGATTGTGGAAACGCGCTGTACGCCTTTCGAAAATCGGCCGTGACTCCCGCGCATAGCTCTAATTGCTAAGCAAGCGAAATCGGAATGTCGTGACGGCCCTGAACCCATTCCCGGCAACCTTTTTGTAAACCATTCGGGACCTTTGCGATACGGACTCAATACTCTTTGGCGCCGCTTTGGCAGTTTGCCGTATTATTGGTGCCAAACTTCCCACATCTAGACGTGCTACTGGGCAAAGTAGCGTTATCCCAGACGGGAGAAGAAGCATTGAGGACCGTATCGCAAAGCCAAGGGCCCTCATCGGCAGACTGATAAGCTTCAGGTCGGGCAATAATAGGCTGAGAATTGTGCGCACCATCAGGATAGCGTTTACTAGGACAAATATCAGTTTGTCCCAGCCAAATATAACGCAAAAACTGACGGAGCGCATAGACGACCTGAAGCAGAAAATTGCTGCTTGGGGGAAGCGGATTCGGCGATATACCGAAAGGTTCCCACCAGAATCGTCTCTTCCAGAGTGATCAGAAGAGGGCGCAGCACCGAATCAGACCGACACCATCGCATTCTGGTGCGGCCTGTGGTCAGAGCCCGTAAAACACAGCGAGGGCTCTTCGACGGAAGTTGTGGCAAGTCAGTATGCGAATATTACAATGCAAGGATCAAGGAAGGAGGATCCCGTCATCATTACGCCGGATGACGTAGCTGAGGCGGTCCGTAGGGCCCCGACCTGGAAAAGCCCGAGACTCGACGGACTGCATCACTACTGGCTGAAGGGGTTGGTGTGTCACGCTGTGCTCGCCCGACAGTTTCAAGAGGCTCTCGACCAAAAGCCACCCCCGAGCCTCTTTGATACCGCCCGCATCGTCGGTCGGTTTCTTTCCCTTTCTCCCTAACCGTCGGCCGTTTGTTCTCCCCTGCCGAGGGCTTCCATCTGGTTGGGATTTTTTTATTTATGTACTTTTATGTATTTATTTCATTTTATTGATATTTATGTATATTTATCATTTTCATTTACATTTAAATATTTATACAGCGCAACCAGATGAGAAAACTATATTGATACCCCACAATAATAATAAGAAATAGGAGGCCAAGCAGCAATAGGAGGTATAAGGCTGTAATAACATATTTTATTCCATAACATTGTAGTGGACGCCCAATATATCGAAACTTATTTGCCTATTCCAGTTGACTAATCTATACTTAAATAAAGATGTTGATATTTAATATCCTTTTTTACTAAATCATTCTTTCAGGTACAAAGGGCGTGAAAAGACGCATGCGTGAACAAAATGGTGGTACTTTGTCTCCCACTTCTCGTTTTTTCCCGCCAGTGACGTCCGAAACTCGGGACGATCGCCAGTCGGTCGCGGGAGTACGAGGAAAACTATAATAACTGTCAGCAACACTAACCATTGAGTATCACAGAATCAATTAGTGATGTGAAAAAATATCGAGAAGTTACGTAAATAAAAATGATTAGTATTAAATTAGAATACCAGAAATTTAATATTGTTTCATGTATTATGTTTCATGAATTAATAGCTATCATATGTTACAATATATTAATGATTATAATGTGTCATGACAACGAAAACGAATAAAATAATAAAATAAAAATATATACAATAATTTTACGACAATAAATAAAGTAATCTTGACAATAAACATAAAACAAAAAATAAATATGGCAAATACTGCTCATTTAATGCGGCGGCAGAGTTCGCGGGATCTTTATGCCCAACGGTCCCTGGATAGAATGGAAATGAAGGAACTGCGTGGGCGTTTGGTAACAATGGAGAATGGTCATCCATCACACCGCACTCATGTCATGTATGGTGCAACTAATGAGGCTTTCGAAGACACCAGTCCCAACCGACAATCTTCAGAGACTCCAACTAGTAAAGCTAGTTCTGGTGAGGATCGAGTTGTTAAGCCCGAAGGGGTAGAATGCCAGAGAGAGTCGTGGGACAGCAAGCTAACTTTCCTCCTTGCCACCGTTGGCTACGCAGTTGGACTGGGTAATGTATGGCGATTCCCATACCTGGCACAGAAAAATGGTGGTGGTGCATTCTTAATACCTTACTTTGTTATGTTGGCGATAGAAGGCATACCAATCTTTTATCTAGAGTTGGCCATCGGGCAGCGCCTGCGGAAAGGTGCTATTGGTGTTTGGCATCAAGTGTCTCCATATCTTGCTGGTATTGGAATAAGTTCGGCTGTGGTCTCATTCAACGTTGCACTGTACTACAACTCTATCATAGCGTGGTGTTTGTTCTACTTCGCGCAAAGCTTCCAAGCGGAGCTGCCTTGGTCTGAATGTCCGAAGAAATACTTCAGCAATGGATCGTACGTGCCCGAACCCGAATGTGCTGTAAGTATTCAAAGATATATTTTCAGTTACACCTGATAAAGATAATAAAGATTTGATGATGAGAATGGCGATTAATGCAATGCTTTATAATAATTGCAGTGATTAAAAATTAAAACAATCATTGCAATACTTAACTTGGATTTGTAATACTAAGACGCTTTACACCCGTAATTGCATAATCATCTTGTATCATGTAACAACCTGGATTATGATATGCAATACATTTTTTTTATTGTCATATACAATCTACGAAATAGAACAGAAATAACTTTTAATCACAATATTACATATTATATACATATTTACTGCATAAAATTTTACTATTATATAGGGACATAAATATAGATATTTTCGAATCGTGTGTTTGGATTTTAAGAAGGGTTTTTTTTTAAATATTATCCGTCGAAAAATGATTGTCTCCATGTCCATAACATTGCATTCAAGCCATGCCTCGACTATATCGATTAGTTAGGTCAATACAAAAAGGTCCTTATGTATTCTGTGTAATTTTATGAAAAGTTCTGGAGAATATCATTAGTATAATAAGCTATGTTATAATATAAATACTGCGCTAGGTAGACTTATTGTATAATTGTCGATTTTTTAACTTTATCTAGTAATTCAGAAGTGAAGCGGATTAACGACAAAAAAAAAACGCTTTAAAAACTTAATTACAAAACGTTACCGTTATTAAGCTATGTTAAAATTTATTCTTTCTTTAGAAAATCTATATTTATAAAAATCAATTGCTATCCGTTAGTCTGGCTAAAACTCAAAAACGGCTCGACCGATTTCGATGAAATTTTTTGTGTGTGTTTAAATGGGTCGCTAGATGGTTTAGATTCACATTTGAATCCGGTAGGTGGCGCCGTTGTCGTGATCCAGAAATCACTCGTGCCAAATCGGGACGGACCGCTAGTAGAGTATTTTTTTTTAAAAAAAATAGTAGAGTATAAAATTTAGAACATTATTTTTACGTAGGCGTATAGTAAAGTACCTGTGACACTATTTTATATAACATATCGATTTCGTATCGATCTGTTTTCCACACTAGTGAAAATAATGCAGCAAAAACGTGGTGATCCACATTGTAGCTGAGTAATTTTAACCTCATACCAATTTTCTACTACCTACTTTTGTAATATGATAGTATATGATCTAAGGGGCTGGGAGAAGAAGAAATGCCATCAAAAACATAACTTGTAAAAAAAAAAACCAAGTGCCGTAACTCAATTCTTCTACCGTAAAAAGTTTTGAGATCCATGTAATACCAAGTCGGTTAATTTATTCAGTTCCTACTTTAGGTTTTTTCTATCTTAAGTTATTACGTAATTAGCTAACCTAACAACATCTTATAGTGACCATATCAATACTAAAAATCTTTTATATCTTAAATAAATAGATTGACTTGGCCATCGCATGCAAACACGATGTATCTCTCAAGTACCTAATACATATATATTCAAATTAGATTGTTTAGTGCGATTGCCAAGTCAATTTATTTATTTAAGACTGTACTGTTAAATTCAGGCTTCTAGTTTTATCCACAACGAAGTTATAGGGGGGTCATTGTAGAAGCGTGCTCGTCGCGACCCCTGCCAGCCCTTTTCAGGGCTGCAATTCTACTCAGCTGCGCACCCATGCCAACGAGGGTTAGGGCGTCCCCCCAAGGCGACGCACACCAGCTCGTCCCCGTTGGTGTGGAATGCAGCGCGCAAAGCGGCGATGGGGACCGCCACCCGTCACGCACAGCCCGACACGGCGGAAGGTGGAGGACAGAGTGCAGAGTTGGCACGTGGAATGTTAGAGGAGGCATGAAAGATAAGATGAATGAGTTGATTGAAATAATGAAAGAAAGAGAATTAGATGTCGTGTGTATGTCGGAGACCAAACGGAAGGGCAGTGGTACTGAAGAGCTCCCTGGCGGGGCGTTAGCTCTATGGTCCGGAGTCCCGGAGAGCGAGAGCGCCCGCCAGGGAGTGGGGGTGCTGCTGTCGTCTCGGTTGGTCGATGTTATGACTGAATATAAGGTTGTGAACTCAAGACTTCTTTGGGTTCGCTTTAAATTGGGACTGACGAAGTTATTCCTTTTGGCTGTTTATGCGCCGGTAGCTTCGTCGTCCAGGGCTGAGCTGGAGGAGTTTTGGGAGAATGTAAGAGAAGTTCTAGATTTGGCTAGGGGAAACGAAAGAATTGTTGTGTGTGGTGATTTGAATGGATGGGTTGGTACCGCTCGACCAGGGTACGAGTCGGTGCTTGGAAAGTTTGGCGATAAAAGGGTTAATGATGCTGGCAAGCTTATACTGGCGGTATGCAAGGAAAAGGGTCTTCTTGTGACAAACACTATGTTTAATCACAAGAAAATCCATATGTATACTAGAGAAAGAAAGAATGAGAGAAGTATGATCGATTTGTTTCTGGTGGATGACCGACTGCGAAAACAGGTGATGGATACGCGAGTGTTCAGGGGTGCTGACCTGGGAACGGATCACTATCTAGTGATTACTACATTTAGGGGTCTGTTCGCGGGTTGGCGCTACCGGACGGCGGTAACAGAACCACAGTCGGTCTGTCGCATCCGAAGCTGGAAGCTTCAGGAAGCGGATACTAGGGACAAATATCATGCGAGGGTAGCCGAAAAGCTTGACACCATCGATGGCAGAAATGAATGTGTGGAAAGAACATGGCAGAACCTTAGGGATGGAATGGTAAGTGCAGCGGAAGAAGTGTGTGGAACAATAAAAAGAGGCAGTAGTAAAAGAAGAGATGCATGGTGGAATGATGATGTGAAAGAAGCTGCAGAGAAGAAGAAGAAAGCATGGTTAGACTACTTGGCCTCTAGTAATGATAAGGATATGAGAAAGAAGATGAAAGAAAGATATAAGCTGCAGAAAGTTCACACGAAAGCATTGATTGAGGAAATGCGTGAAAGGTGTAGAATGGAAGCGGACGAAAGGTTGTCGCACAACTTTAAGGAGAACTCCAAACTCTTCTGGAAAGAGGTTGGAAGGACCCGAAGTGGTGCGACGGCCTTAAGAATGAACAAAGTGCTTTCGAGAACTAATGACGTCCTCACAGAAAAATCGGACGTCATGCAGCGATGGAGCGAATTTTATAGAGAAATGTATGCGTGTGATGATCTTAGTGAGGGATCCGGGGATGACGCCGTGACTGGTAGGCCAGACCTGGACCTCGATGACACTGAGGTCATCAGTATGAAAGAGATTGAACGTGCGATTCGAAGTTTGAAATGTGGTAAGGCTGCGGGACTAGACAGAGTTACTGCTGAAATGGTCAAGTATGGTGGGCCTCGCGTCTGGGACAGCTTTTATCTGCTGTGCAATTTGTGCTGGCGGACGGGGGATGTCCCGGATGATTGGCGATCCGCAGTCATTGTGCCTTTATATAAAGGTAAAGGTTCACATTTTGACTGCGGGTGCTATCGGGCGATCAGCTTGACCAGTTTAGCAAGTAAAGTTTACTCGAAGGTTTTGACACGTAGGATGCAAGAGAAATCGGAAAGATTTCTATGGGAGGCACAATGCGGATTTAGACCTGGAAGAGGATGCACGGATCAAATGTTTTCTCTACGCATGATCACGGAAAAGCTTCTGGCTGCTAACCAGAAGATTTTCTGTGCTTTTGTGGATCTTGAGAAAGCATTTGATGAGGTTGTAAGGAAGAAAATGTGGGAACTGTTGCCGGGGTACGGTGTGGATGGTCGATTGCTAAGGGCTGTGCAGTCACTTTACTGTAACTGTAAAGCCTGTGTGCGGGTAGGGCATGACCTGTCACCCATGTTTAGCGTCCAAACGGGCGTGAAACAGGGTTGTGTCATGTCTTCCTGGCTGTTCATACTGTATCTCGACAGCTGTTTACAGAAGCTGAAAGATAGCTGTTTGGGTGTGAAATTGGGTGACATAAAAGTAAATTGTCTGCTGTATGCTGATGATGCAGTGCTTATTGCACCATCAGAGGCAGAACTGCAGGCATTAGTCACGTGTATGAAAGAGGAATGTGAAATTAAAGGTCTCCGTTTGAATGCTAATAAAACTAAGGTTCTGGTATTTGAAAGGGACGAAGAGAGAACGAAGTGTGAAATATGGGTAAATCAGGAATGTCTAGAACAGGTAAATGAAATTGTATACTTGGGGAGTGCTTTTAGCCGGGATGGAAGATGTGATTTAGACGTGGACAGGCGTGTCGCTGCCGGGAACAAAGTCAATGGTGCCCTGACTGCGTTAGTCAAAAGGCAAGGCGTAGTGAAGAGTGCACGCCTTGCAATACATAACGCAGTGTTGGTACCGACTTTGTTATATGGCAGCGAAACCTGGGTATGCCAGAAGAAGCATAAAAGCTAGTTGAATGCAGTGGAGATGCGATCTCTTCGTAAAATGTGCTGCGTCACCATGGCCGACCGAAAGCGAAACGAAGAGATTCGCAATATGGCAGGTTTGAAAGATGACCTTATCACAAAAATTGATAAGGGCGTGCTTCGATGGTTTGGGCACGTTGAGCGAATGAGTGAAGACCGAATGGTGAAGAAAATATATAGCGCGAAAGTTAATATTAAAAGGTGTCGAGGTAGACCGAGACTAACTTTCGAAGACCATGTGAGCAAACTGCTCGAAGAGGGGAGGGTCAAGAGTACTCGGATATCTAGACGTGCATGTATGAAGAAGATAATGAATCTGAAAGAAGCGAAAGAGGTATGTAAAGATCGTGACACTTGGCGATCTGTTCTCTCTGGCTACCCCGTCAGGGATTGTGCGTGAAGATAAGTTAAGTTAAGTTAAGAAGTTATAGGGTTTAGAAAAAGGCCTGAACTGCTTCGAGAAAAGGATGTTACGTCCGTGCCGCTTTTTTGCTCGACTTGGCGGGGGCACTGCCGTGCCCCCAGATAAAGGAACAAAAGAACTGAACTGGAACGTTTAATAGGAGAAAGCAGAGGAGACACTATACGTGGGAGACCAATGCTGCTTTACGGCTGCAGCACGAATTATTCTATTCGACCGGGGGAGGACCACGCTCTCACAGAATATCAACGTAAATTGTTAGCACAATTCTAATATTTTCATATAATGAGTACCTAACTAGAACCGCAGGCCCTTTTTACTGCTAACGAATCATACTACATAGGTTCTCAGGGGTGACAACGTATCCAAGTTTTGATTCTTAATGGAGAATGGATACAGGTGTCAAATAGAAGTTACTTACTATCAAGAGGATTATGCTCTTTTATCACCTCTGTGGATCACTTCTGTCATCATCATCATCATCATTACAACCCTTCACAAGTCCACTGCTGAACATAGGCTTCCTCTAAGGAATGTCAAATAGCACGGTCCTGAGCCACCTGCATCCATTTGTATAAAAATATATGAATATTCTCAGATTATGATCGCGCTTTCATTTTTCCGTGTTAATTGACCATAACGGAGCTACCCAATAACTTTTAATAAGGCTGAATATTTCAATTCTGTAAGATGATAATGCACCTCCATAAAGGGTGCTCACGGAGGTAACACCATTTCATATTATATTTTGCATATATCGAACGCGAAGCGGAGATGTAGATCTATTGTCAATAAATCAAAAAAAAATTCGTTCTACTCTAATCACTTCTACTAGCTTTATATCGCATATGGCAGAATCGCATAAGCACCATGTCAATGACCTCAATAGTGTCTCCCAACGGATAGCTCTTAAGATGAACATGGACAAAACAAAGATTATGTTTAATGTCCATGTCACACCTATGCCGGTAGTTGTTGGGAGCAGTAAGCTCGAAGTTGTTGACAAGTATGTTTACCTGGGACAAATAGTCCGACTAGGTAAGTCCAACTTCGACCGAGAGGTCAATCGACGGATTCAACTCGGCTGGGCAGCGTTCGGGAAGCTACGACACATCTTCTCGTCAGACATACCTCAAAACCTTAAAACGAAAAAAACCGACAACCGATGGGGAAGAAAGGTTCTAGAGTGGCAGCCTCGTACCGCTAGGCGAAGTGTAGGGCGACCCCCCACGAGATGGAGTGACGACCTGGTAAGACATGCAGGAAGTCGACGGATGCAGGTGGCTCAGGACCGTGTTTTGTGGCATTCCTTGGGGGGGGGGGGGCTATGTTCAGCAGTGGACTTATGAAAGGCTGTAATGATGAATGATGATGATGATACCTACGGATTTGTTCGGAACCCTCGGTGCGTGAGTCCGACTTGCACTTGGCGGGTTTTTTTTATTTGAAAGCTGGTGCTTCTCATGTGGTCTCTTAATAAGGCGTATTTATTTCACTTCTACTACATTGATGATGTTTTCATTTAATTTATATTGAAGTCGGTTATACGAAATTTTCTATTTTACTACTGGTTACACCAATTTAAAATACGGATTTCAGAGAATACCCTTAACAAAATTATACTATCTGTCGATTGTAGGACAAACCAATTTCATTATTGCTCGCATGAAAAATTGCGGCAAAAAGTGCCTTAATATATATTCATATTAAAACGAAAATGAAAAATGTTTTTCCTGCTCGGCCATATTGTAAAGAAGTTAACCCACGCACACGAAGAGGACGCCCTTCGTCGAGGATGATTTATTCAAGTCCACCGACACTAATTAATTGAGTAACTTTACAATACCCAGCTTCAATTAGTATACATTTTTACAGCTTTGTTCACAATTATGATGACGTTGAAAATCAGAAAAATCAAATCATATTCAATTCAATTCAATTTATTTGCTATTCTTGTTGTACATTTGGTCTTTGAAAAATTGTTCAAAACAAGAACCCTGCATGGGCACTGCAAATATAGGCAATTATTAATATTATTATTACATTCCCATTATACTGTTATAAAATTATCATTTAATGAATATTTACAATTAACTTAAATATAAATTCGATCATATTATATTAATTATTTGTTACAATTTCCTACTTCCTAAATCACTAAAATACTCCTGCAACGAGTAATAACATTTTTTCGTTAAATATGTATTAACTTCCTTTTTAATTTTTTAAATGCTTTTAGTGCTTCTGATTTGTTCTGGAATTTTGTTATATATTTTGATTGACATGGCATAGGGACGGGTGTTTACGATTTGTAATTTTGATGTAACTGTGGATAATTTTAGTTTTGGTCTTAAATTAAAAATTTAAGACCAAAAATAAAGTCAGTCGATATGATTTCTAACTAGTGAGCATATTTCGGATATATATAGGGATGTTAATGTCAGGATATTATAATTGATAAAGTAATTTCTACAACTTGTCATGGAGTCGATATTTGCAAGTATGCGAATACATTTTTCTGAATTAGAAATACTTTGTTAGCGTCTGTGCTGTTCAGGCAAAAGCTCAGCTCAATAGCCGTGGTAGCTCAGATGGTTAGCGCTCACTGTAAGCGTCACAGTACTCGAGCAACCCGTGTTCGATCCCCGCCGGCACCAACGAAATTGTTAATTGCAATTTTAAGTGCTGATTTACCACGTGCTCGGCGGTGAAGGAAAACATCGTAAGGAAAACTGCATGTCTGAGAAATAAGCAAAAAATATTTCGAAGACATGTGAAGTTCACCAACACGCATTAAGGCAGCGCGGTGGACAATTCCTTGCCCTAAAACCCTCTCAGAAATGAGAGGAGGCCTGTGTCCAGCAGTGGGACGTAAATAGGCTGCAACTTTACTTTTTTTTATTCACACATATTAATTTTTTAAGATCGAGAAATGAGCTTACACCTTACGTTATACCTGACAGTAAGAGTCTACTTCAGTAGGACTTTTGATAAAATTTCTCGTAATCTGTAATTATATTGGCTCCTACCAAGAATTTTGACGTACGGAATGAAATCAAAAACTGAATGCAATGTTAACTGTTTTAGCTCAAGGCAATAACAAATTTAACAGTGGTAGAGCCAGGCGGCAGCTTTTGCTGTCGCACGGATGGGCCGGCTCGAACCGGGCTGGTACCACGACCTCACAGAAAACCAGCGTGAAGTAGAGGTTTACCTCTGCGTTTCGCTTGGTGAGTGCAGGTGGCCGGAGGCACTTTTTACTGGAAATGAGGCATTCCATCCTAGTCCTCACGGGTGAAAAGGCATCTGCATTTTGATCTGTAACAGAGGATAGATGTAAATGTCTACGGGCCGCAGCAACCACTTACCATCAGGTGGACTGTGTGCTCGTTTTTCACCCTTATCCTATAAAAAAAAAATCATTTTTTTTAATAGAATAACGGTAACAAATGAGTACACAGTCCACATGATGGTAAGTGGATTCTGTGGCCTATAGACACCGTTATCTTGAATTAAGAATCAAAATGCAGATGCGTTGTCACTCTTGTCACCCTTGAGGACTAAGATGGAATGCTTTGTTTCCAGTAATGTGTGTAATGTTTAGTAGCTTGAAAACGTCTTCCAATGCAGCGGTGAAGAGTTTCGGGGATATAACGTCACCCTGTCTTACACCTCTCTGCAATTGGATAGGTTTCGTTCTCTGTATGTAACTAAAATTGTATGCTTTTGACAATTTTTCCTTTATCTGTGCTATAAAACGTTGCTTCGTACCAAATTTCAAGATTCTGATTTCACGGGAAGTACCCTGTAGGTTTTGATTCCCTTGCGAATGTCGAAAATTTGCGGCATAAACGGCTGTATCTTTTGATTGCGTTAGCTTAGAAGTTTGATTTTTTCACAGCTCCAAGGGACAGGAGACTTGAATATTAGATATGAATTTCAGCTTGATACCTCCACGCGTTCCTGAGAAAAAGGGTCTTGACAGACAGATAGACGCACAACCAAGTGATCCTATAAGGGTTCCGTTTTATCCTTTTGAGGTACGGAACCCTAAAAAGAGTCATCAAAATCGTATCACATACAATTATATAAAAAATACAGTCGTATTGAGAACCTCTTCCTTTTTTAAGTCGGTTGATAGTCGTACCCGCAAACTCGCATGCACTAGGCTGAGCCGCCACAAGTTCGTACGTAGTCGTTTAAACTCGTGGTGGTGTAAGTATATTCTACTACCCCATATCATCCCGTGGGTGTAGTAAGGGATAACAGAGGGAAATCGAAGCAGATGGTGAGCAGCAGCATCTTCCTGATAACAGCTCAATGTAATAAAAAACTGCAGTTGCCAACCCGCTCGCCAAGCGTGGCAATTATGGATAAATCCCTCCTACGAGGCAATCTATGAGGCATATGGTCAGCAGTGAACTTTTGTAGACTGTAATGGAAGATATTCCGCGTTGGACATGAAAAATGTGCCACGTCCTACTATCCAAGATGATGTATATAACTCAGATGTCAGCTTACTTTGCTGAAAGGTGCTAATACATTATTCATTTGTAGTTATACCTAACGGACCCCCCCCCCCCCGCAGCCTGCAAAACAATGATATTTGTAATAAAAAAAATACTAGTCGACGTATTTTTAATAGCACATTACAATTATACTTGTATTTGTAATTGCACACTCTCCAATTTTTTATAAAAAATCAAAAAGTAAATTACTGTTTTTACTAGTACTGCAATATCGACGGTCGTCGGGGAGGCATTTTATTGTACTAAATGTGTAAAAAAGTGTGGTTATACGTTTTCGCTGTAAATTTTAGAAAATATATTAAATTTGAATATCTTTGGATTAAGTCTATTGCGATTAAATTAAAACTTAAATTCTATTTAAATTGAATCTGTAGTTATTATATGCTGTACCTACTTCAAATTAATACAAAAAAAGTAGTGGTGTATATACATATACATCACTACTTTTTTCAAATTCTATCGAATGCACAAATGTTATGTCTAATCAGTAGGTATTCAAATGTCTGTACATTTGAATACTGATTCTATATGTGGTAGAGGCACGCTGCAGCTATGTTATGGTTGTAGTACGAATGGGTCGGCTCGACCGGGGTAGGACCACGATCTCATAGAATACCAGCGTAAAATAGCAACTAATGTTGCTGTGTTTCGTATCATGCTGGTTGCATTTCTTGCTGGTTCTTCCCAGGACAAAGGTTTTTTTTCGAACCAGTGGTAAAGTAAAAAATGACTTTCAATAAGAATTACACATGTGATCTATATTGAATAAAAAAATATTCTATTCTATTCTATTCATGAGTATAGAGAAACGGAGTCCCTTTTTACTGGCAACGAGGCATTCCATCTTAGTCTCAGGGGTGACAACGCATCTGCATTTCATATTTTATCGAGAACAAATGTAGATGTCTATGGGCCACAGCATCCACTTACCATCAGGAATAATTAATATAAAAATAAAACTGTGGAATAATTCTACTTCAGAAAACTCGACTAGAAGAAAATTAAATTTAAATAATTATTTATTTGTAAATTGTATATGATTTTATTACTTGTGGATTCTGATAACACACTTAATGAGAACTACAGGCTTTTTGTTATATTGAATATTGGATTATTTATTATTGTTGGATCATCATCATCATCATCATTACAGCCCTTCACAAGTCCACTGCTGAACATAGGCCTCCCCCAAAGAATGCCACAAAGCACGGTCCTGAGCCACCTGCATCCATCGACTTCCTGCATGTCTTACAAGGTCGTCACTCCATCTTGTGGGGGGACGCCCTACACTTCGCCTACCGGTACGAGGCTGCCACTCGAGAACCTTTCTTCCCCATCGGTTGTCGGTTCTTCGAGCTATATGGCCGGCCCACTGCCACTTCAGCTTACTAATCCGTTGGGCTATGTCGGTTACTCTGGTTCTACTGCGGATATCCTCATTCCTAAGTTTATCACGCAGTGAAACTCCGAGCATAGCCCTCTCCATAGCTCGCTGAGCGACCTTGAGCTTCCTCATACGGCCAGCAGTGAAGGACCACGTCTCAGTTCCGTAAGTCATCACTGGCAACACGCACTGGTTGTACAATTTTGTTTTAAGGTTTTGAGGTATTTCTGACGAGAAGATGTGTCGTAGCTTCCCGAACGCTGCCCAGCCGAGTTGAATCCGTCGATTGACCTCTCGGTCGAAATTGGACTTACCTAGTCGGACTATTTGTCCCAGGTAAACAACTACCGGCATAGGTGTGACATGGACATTAAACATAATCTTTGTTTTGTCCATGTTCATCTTAAGACCTATCCGTTGGGAGACACTATTGAGGTCATTGAGCATAGTGCTTAGTTCCTCCAGCGATTCTGCCATGAGGACTATATCGTCGGCAAATCTAAGGTGAGTGATGTACTCGCCATTGATGTTTATTCCGTATCCTTTCCAGTCCAGAAGCTTGAAAACGTCTTCCAATGCAGCGGTGAAGAGTTTCGGGGATATAACGTCACCCTGTCTTACACCTCTTTGCAATTGGATAGGTTTCGTACTCTGGTTCTGTACTCAGATAGCCATCGTAGCTCTACTGTACAAACACTTCAGCACTTCGATATACCGACAGTCAACTTGGCACCGCTGAAGGGACTGCAGCACCGCCCAAAATTCGACGGAATCAAAGGCTTTCTCATAGTCCACATACGCCAGACATAGTGGCAAATTGTACTCTTCGGACTTCTGTACAATTTGCCGTAGGGTATGTATGTGGTCTATGGTGCTAAAGCCCTTTCGGAAACCGGCTTGTTCGGGAGGCTGGAAGTCGTCAAGTCTGCGCGCGAGACGATTCGTAATGACTCTCGAAAACAGCACGTAGACGCGGCTCAGAAGGGAAATCGGTCTGTAGTTCTTCAAGAGAGCGTTGTCACCTTTCTTGAAGAACAAGACCACCGCACTTCTGCTCCACGCCTCCGGTGTAATGCCACCATGGAGAACGGAATTAAAGAGCCTCTGAAGGACTTCAAGTACCGGTCTTCCACCCGCTTTCAGAAGCTCCGCTGTAATTCCATCCTCGCCTGGGGCCTTGCCGTTTTTAAGGTCCTGGAGAGCCATTCTAATCTCGCTCAGACTGACGTCCGGGATATCTTCGGAATAGTGTCGAATAACACTCGCTCTTGGATCGTTACTCACACTTGCGTGTGGCTCCAACGATGACGTGTACAGCTGCCCATAGAACCTCTCAATCTCACTCAAAATCTCAGGTGCCCCGGAAACGATGCTGCCACATTCGTTCTTCAGCCTTGGCAGTTGGCTCTTTCTGGCAGACAGATCTCTGGCAAAGATTTTGGAGCCTTTGTTCCGCTCGATCGCTTCTTCAATACGAGCTGTATTGAAGTTGCGTAAGTCTCGCCGCATGCATTTAGAGATCTGTCTGTTCAGTTGCCTGTATGCTGTCAAATCTGTTGAAGAATGTAGCCTCATCTCCCGTCTAACAGCCATGAGATTAAGAGTGTGATCGGAGAGTTTTTGTGTTCTTCTGCGGCGGGTCTTGCAGAACTTAGCTCCGACCGCATGGACAGTTTCCACGAGCTTGTCATTATTGTTGGATATTAATTGAAATTCCCATTTGTTCTTTCCAATCTATTTCTTTACTAGTCTTTAAGCTAGAAGCTAGAAGAAGATAGAAGATCAAGCTAGAAGAGAGGCAAAAGCGTCTTTTTAAAATTAAACTAAACAAGTAAATCGGTAATTTTTTAATATACCACGTTTTTAAAACGGACTAAAAGTATAAAACTTTTTCTTCCTCTTTTGTTTTATTTTTCGTATTTTTACATTGTCATTAAATTCTGAGCTATGTTTAATTTCAAAATGTCAAGTCTTTAGTTCATCGAGAAGTTAGTTTAAAATCAATTCCTAAATTCGACCCGAACAGACGTACACGATGGCGAGTTGATGATACACAACGCCCAGCAAGGGTAGCAACTATGACAAATATACCCCTATGAGGCAATCTATGGGGAGGCCTACGTTCAGCAGTGAACTTTTGATAGGCTGTTAACGGTAACTTATTTAATCATAGAAATATGATTTAACACCCCAACTGAGCCTTTTAGACAAGAACAAACTTTTAAACTTAAGGCTCAGACTTTATAACGTCGTAAAAGAGATAAGGTTTCTATAGAAAAAAAAATATTTTTATCTATAGAAACCTTATCTTTTTGTTATAAGAATTCCTTTTTATTTTAATAGAGCAGCAGAAATTGTATAGAAATTTCATTCTGTACCAATCTCAGATAAGTGATTCGATTACGTTACGTTTCATCGAGTTTATTATGAACATTAAAACTACTCAAAAAGTATAGAGACCTTTCAATATGACATTGAAGATATTAAATAAACGGCCTTGTCAGTAGTTCTCTCGACGACATTTTGCGATTCATTCGGAAACTGTTGATTACGCAGCATATTCTAGCTGGTAGGGTTTCCTTGGGATGAAACCGATGGGGAAAAATGTTCTCTTGTGGCATCCGCGTACTGGTAGGAGAAGTGTAGAGCGGCCCCCCACTAGATAGGAGTGACAACCTGGTAAGGCATGCAAGAAGTCGATGAACGCAGGTGGCTCAGAGCCGTGCTTTGTGGCGTTCCTTGGGGGAGGCCTATGTTTAGCAGTGGACTTGTGAAGGGCTGTGATGATGGAGGAAGTCTAGGAGAGAGTGGTTTAGAAATTACGTCCTATTCCTGGCCAAAACTTTCCTCTTATTTTTAATAGGGTTTTGGAGCAATTAGTCCCCTGCGCTGCTTATCCTAGCCTTGTAGTCTAGTGACCGTGAACGCGGTTGCTAATAATGAGGTCCTGGGTTCGAATACCGAGTCGGATCAAAATCAGTTATTGAGTTTATCTGTCAATAAATTATAAGTAGCATCACGGAGTTAGGAAGTTGGCGGTGTTTCCACGCCTGTGCCACCTAAGAGTTTTTTTTTTATAGGATAAGGGTGACAAGCGAGCACTCACTCTTGATGGTAAGTTTTCGCTGCGGCCCATAGACATTTACGTCTATCCTCGATTACAAAACGCAGATGCGTTGTCACCCGTGAGGACTAAAATGGAATGCCTCGTTTCCAGTAAAAAGGGTCTCCGGTTCTCTACACTCACCATACGAAACACAGCAGCGTTAGGCTACTATTTTACGCTGGTATTCTGTGAGAGCGTGATCGTTCCTCGATCCAGCCGACCCATTCTACGCTGATATTCTGTGAGAGCGTGATCGTTCCTCGGTCCAGCCGACCCATTCTACGCTGATATTCTGTGAGAGCATGATCGTTCCTCGGTCCAGCCGACCCATTCTACGCTGATATTCTGTGAGAGCGTGATCGTTCCTCGATCCAGCCGACCCATTCTACGCTGATATTCTGTGAGAGCGTGATCGTTCCTCGGTCTAGCCGACCCATTCTACGCTGATATTCTGTGAGAGCGTGATCGTTCCTCGGTCCAGCCGACCCATTCTACGCTGATATTCTGTGAGAGCGTGATCGTTCCTCGTTCCAGCCGACCCATTCTACGCTGATATTCTGTGAGAGCGTGATCGTTCCTCGGTCCAGCCGACCCATTCGTGCTATAACTATAGTACTAAACTACTAATATAGGCGCAGCTTGGCCCTACCACGTACAAGAGTGAGGGAATAGAGAGTGCATTTGAACTTGCGCATACACTTGGCCACTAAAATCTTGTCCTGTGCTAACCATCTAGATTCCCTTGCGATTGGCCACCGTGACCGACTCTGATTCGGTCCGGAGAACATTATTAGCGAACTTCACATGTCTTCGAAATGACAGGATTCTTCGTGAGTATTCTTTCATCGCTGAGCACGTGGTTAATCAACCCTTAAAATTGCAATTATTAATTTCATTGTTGCCGACGGGAATAGAACGGGTTACTTGCGTACTGTGGTATTTATAGCAAGCACTTGCTGAGCCACCACGGCTCTTCTAGGTACCACTATACAACACGTAACAAAATCCCTGTGGTTCTCGTTAAGTGCGTTATCAGAATATTCAAACATATAGAAATAACATTACTTCAGAAAACCTCAGTAGATATTAAGGAGTTGATACTTGAATTTATCAAAAAACGAAATCGTCTAAAAACCCTAGTTGATATTTGTGAATGAGTGAAAACCATGCCCTCAAAAATTTCAATACAGTACGCACCATTAAGATTAAGTTAAAAGAGCATTTTCTAAATTTGCAATAAATTAGACTTTTAATAAAAAGTTAAAGCCGACTTCAAAGAAATAAAAAGCATAAATAATTTTCAGGTAATAGCTTTAAAGCCGGTATTAAGTAGAATTAAAGCCCCGACTTCAGAACAGGCTAGGGCAGGGGTCGGCAACCTTTTGAGTCGGAAGAGTCAAAAATTACAATTTACAAAATTTCAAAGTTTTTAAAGAGCCACAATGCTTCTTACTTTACTTTTAATTATATTCATGCAAGAGAACGCTTGCTCGCACGAATATGTCGATCCGAAGATAGTCAGCACTCCAAATGCCAACTTCTTCTCACTGTAGCAATCTGGAAGACTATTCCATGCGTCGAATATAAATGCCTCAACTCACGGCCTTTCTTTTAAAGCTGTTCATTTTTCTTGCGTTATGTAAATACATTTCTGGACCTCCAACTCTTTCTACTTGGTTTTTAAACTCTGTAAATTTTCAATTCCACAAAGCTTTACTTTTTAAATCGATCAATTGCATTTCTAGAGATCCAGTATCAACTCCAAATGACTTGTGGATCGATTTATATTTTTTTTATAAAATAAATAATATTTGCGTATGAAACTAAAGAGCCGCAGGTTCACATCCAAAGAGCCCCATGTGGCTCGCGAGCCGCAGGTTGCCGACCCCTGAGCTAGGGCAAAAAATATCGATATATGGTAATATCGATATTTTCTCATAAAATATTATATGAGAAAATATTATTATTATGTTCACAAAAACAAAGGTAGTTTTAGTAAAAAAAGTGATATACATTCTGTAAACACTAGGAACAAACACAAGCTAGTGATACCAGTTTGTCGACTCCACGGAGTCAGTAATTCATTAATGGGGCAATGTATACGCTATTACAACAGGGCTCTGGAAAGTGTACAGGCTCTCTCTATTACCATGTTTAAATGTTTTGTTAAGTTGAAACTGTATGAAAAGGGCTATTATAGTATAAATGAATACATGATTGATAATAACCCCTGGGAATGAGGTGGTCGCTTCCAAGCTGTTTCTAAAATAAATTTTGTATCTACCAATCATTAATGTAAAATATAATTTAAAAAGTTCCGCTGGGTTTCTTGCTGGTTCTTCCCAGGACAGAGGTTTTTTTTCGAACCAGTGGTAAAGTAAAAAATGACTTTCAATAAGAATTACACATGTGATCTATATTGAATAAAAAATTATTCTATTTTTATTCTATTCTATTCTATCTGTAAAGTAAAATATGGAATTTATTAACTTAGAGGGTCTCACATTTTTTTATTTTTTTCAATATTTATTACCATAATAAAAAAAAACTAAAACAAAAAACTCAAATAATTATCATACAGTCCCACTCCCCACGATTTTGTGTCAAGTACGCCGGCTGGGTTTAGTTGCTGAATGGCTATACTAAACGAGAAAAGAACCAGTCAGTCAGTCAGTTTCACTTCATTTAACTACATTTACGTGATATACAAAATGAAAAAGCCTAATAGATCTTATATTTACTGAATGTTTTTGCCATTTTTCGGAGCCAGAAATTTTATGGTGTGATACATTTCTTTGACGTCGCCATTTCATTTACTTAATTGGTTTCTTGAAAAATAGCAAAAGTATAGTTATAAAGGTACAGATTAAACAATTACGTCTAGTACTGTTTGCTGAAAGCTAAATTCTAATAAGATCTAATAAATTACTTAGTGCAAATAACTCGCACTTAAATCAATTAATTAGGTCTCTTTAATCGTGAAGACAGACACGATAATTACTAAATATTTTTAATGAAAAATTATTAGAAAGTACTTTAAATTTACTATCATCATGTGGTCCATGATTCGAATTTAGAGCCAAAATCAGTTATTGGAGTTTTCTGTAAAGAGTTTATTATTAGTAGCACAGAATAAATAATAGTTAAAAGAAGCTGTAGCTCGGAGTCAGGAAGCTGGCGGTGTTTCACACCCAGGTCGCGAAAAGCACGTAAAGCCGTTGGTCCTGCGTCAGATCTCCGGTCGTGTCAGATTTGCGTCTCATCGGTCTATAATCCTGTCTTGCGAAGATTTAGTCTCCATTGACTCGCCGTGATCGAAATTCAGTCTGGAAGACATTATAATGGCTGGAGTACCAATGGGTTAGCTTGACCGTGGCAGAGCCTATTCACTCTTGCCTTGAAGACGTTATTTAATTTAATAATCGCACCTCTATAACTGAAATAACCTCTATTCTCACCTCTATTAATGGAACCCTCTGTAAATGGGACAGATACTTGGATATCTGATATACTGGGTAAGTGGAATACCTCTTTAAGTGAGGCAAATTTGCAGTTCCCTTAAGTTTGAAGAAGAAGACATACTATGCCGAGTCTAAATAACTTGAGATAAGGGCAGGCAAAAGAAATAGTTTCGTATGGTAACTGATAAGAACTTTAACTCTCTACTTTCTTTGATGTTAATGCTCAAAGCCAGCGGGTTTTTACAGCTTCATTGGACTCAGGGCTATATATAAGGGCGACCGATTGAACTGATGGTGAAGATAGTGACTGATTCTGATAACCCGGCTCAGAATAAGTGTACAGATCCGTTGGTGTGTAGGTAAACACCGCACTGAAAATCTCACATTCGAACACGAGTAGGTTATTTATCCATAATAATCATCATCAGTATCAGTCATCGCTAACAAGGCATTCCACCTTAGTCTTGACCGGGGGTTACTACATATCTGTTCAAATTTTATTCTAGTAGAAACATATGTGTCCACGTGGCACAGCATCCACTTATTATCTGATGTACCAACAATGTGATCGCTTGTCTTGGTACAAAAAGGTATATTATCGGGGCATAATTTGCCCACTCACAGTGGGCGTCTCCCATATTAGGGATGATTAGGATAGGAATTATGTTTATCATAATTCCTATTTGCTTTTATATCTAACAAGACAGGCTTTTGTTACGTTAAGACAGAGAAATTTACTGTTAAGGGCTTTCACCACCGACCATCACGAAGGATTTTACTTAAGCATTGGATTATTTATTTATTTAAAATATTTACTGCATTTTAATATAAAAAAGAATACAAAGGGCGGACTTAATGCCTAAAGTTCTCTACTAGACAACTCATTAAGTGGTGAAAATATGACGTGATTGTAGCAATTAAGAAAAAAAAGAAGATAATAGAATCTAAATCAACACACATCTATACAAATAAATAAAATTGAAGTGTCTGTTTGTAATGTCAAAATAATAGCTTTTTACTAAATACAAATGAAAGTATATACGATACTTATAACAAAAATAAAACTTAAAAATTTTGTATGTCTTTCTGTCTGTTAGTCTGTCTGCCTGTTTGTTCGGGTAAACTCCAAAACGACTTGGCAAATTTTGACGGGACTTTCACCAAACGATACCTGATGTTATAAGGAGTAACTTAGGCTACTTTTATTTTACAAAAATAATTTAGGGTCCGCGCAAAATAATGAAATCCTAAATTACATGCGGGCGAAGTCGCGGGGAACAGCTAGTTATATACATATAACTATATTATAAATATATTACGATGTAATACTGTAAGTAAATACATATACAGGAGATCATAACATGTACTAAGCAAGTCTTTGCGGTTTAAAATCTTTTAGGCATTTCTTTTAGCAGACTCTTACGACCTTAGAGTACACATAAGCTAGCTATGCTTATGTATACTGCTTACGAGCTTACGACATAATATTAAATGACGAAATGAAGTAATTAATCTTTCACGACGCAACCGTACGTCTTTATTTATAACAAACTTGTTTTTAATAAAGAAAGACGTTAGACGACCTATTTATTACCTATTTCTCGTTTCGAATTTATTACCTATTTTAATTCCCGACGCTTCGGGCGCTTTATATCATACATTGTCTCTGGGGGACAGAGATGTTCGACATCTTGATATCATAGTTAACCCAGGTCACTTTTTTTGTTCGATCTAACCAACGAACTTACATAATATCTACAAACGAGCTTAAAGTACTTTGAAGTCAAATTAATCGCGATGAAATCCGTAAAATTACTTGTATTCAAAAACCTTAAACGATGAAAGCTTACTAAGTCATGCTTAGCCACCTAGTAACTCATACAGGTCACAGACTTTAAATAAATACACCTTATTCGGATTAATGAGGTGTTCGGATTATAGTATGTAAGTAGATACTTTAGAACTTAAATTGAAAATTGTAACAACCCAGTGCAGCTAATGGCGGCTCTTCACGTTGGCCAACACAGTGGTGAATGTGTTGGCAGAGATATTGGCCAAAAAATTGTGATCACGTCCACACGTTGGAAGGTCGTTCAGTTTGCTTCGGTTCAGGCCAATGTGCGGACGAATTTATTAAAATGATTATTGAAGCGCTAACGGCTGCTGCGGTTTATTTATTCACAGCATACCACTATTTTTTTATTTAAATTTTATTATTTTTAATATAAATTTTTAATATTTCTTTATTATACACTAACGTTATACAGATAAGTAAACTATATAAACATTAACACACCTAGGCATAGGTATAATTAACACTTTTACAACTAAGGCCTGGAAAATATTCGAAACCTGTCTATGAAACTGTTGTAAAATTTTATTAAACAAAACCTTTTTAAAAAGGGTTATTCTTATTATATAATTATAGAATAAAACTTAATAATAATAATAAATAATTTATTTTGTCAAACATTAAAGTTACATTATACGATCAGTGATCGAGGTCACCTAGTAAGCAAAATAATGCCTGTAACAGGTGGCTTCGCTCTTCCATAGCTAAAAATTACAGTATTATTAACGAAATAAAATAACTAATAGGGAATAATAAAGACAGTAAAAACATGATTTTAGTATCCTACTTTTTAATTTGATTTTAGTATGCTACCTATAATATAGCATTAATACATCAATAAATCTATTAATACATCAATCACTACAACGTGAATGTGTATAAGATAAGGGTGATCAAAAAGAAATGGAAAAAGAAATTTTATTTCTTGACGGCTCCGTGGCGTAGTGGCTTAGCAATGAGTTGCTGCCCTGGGGGCCGCGGGTTTAAATCCCGCACGGAACAAGTATTTGTATAGCCTGCACATAATTTCTCCGGGTCTAGATGTTTGTCCTTATGCAATTTATGTTTCTAAACTGCCTCCACGATACAGGAGAAAATCCTAGTGTATAATAACATTTTTTTAAAAAAATACTTGTGTTTTACAAACAATTTTCGGCTTGGTAGGGTTCTATAAAGCGAAAAGTTTTTTCATTGGTCATTGTTACTGCCGTTATGTAGACACTAGTTACGATGCGTGCATATAAAATTTAAATTAGGTGCGTGCAATCACTCTGGGAGCTCGTAGCAAATTGAACGTGAGCCCAACGTGTGGACGCGGCGGCCAATACTCTGCCACAACCCTTTGATCTTTTGTAAAAAACCGACACCAGACGGATCTCGCGCAAACTTGTGGGGCATCGTTCCAATACGTACCAACGTAGCTTAAATACCCGCTCTACACGATGGCCATCGTTGTTGGCCAACACATTCGCCAGCGTGTTGGCCAACGTGTAGAGCCGCCGTTACAAAATAGTTGATGACCTTGAAACGGCTGAACTGTTTTTGATAAAACATGTCTAATGCCGCCTCTACACGTTGGCCAACACGCTGGCGAATGTGTTGGCCAACAACGATGGCCATCGTGTGGAGCGGGTGTTTAAGCTACGTTGGTACGTATTGGGACGATGGCCCACAAGTTGGCGCGAGATCCGTCTGGTGTCGGTTTTTTACAAAAGATCAAAGGGTTGTGGCAGAGTATTGGCCGCCGCGTCCACACGTTGGGCGCACGTTTAGTTTGCTACGAGCTCTCAGAGTGATCGCACGCACGCACGCTTAAATTTTATATGCACGCATCGTAACTAGTGTCTACATAACGGCAGTAACAATGACCAATGAATAAACTTTTCGCTTTATAGAGCCCTACCAAGCTGAAAATTGTTTGTAAAACACAAGTCTTTTTTAAAAAAAAAATGTTATTATACACAGGATTTTCTCCTGTATCGTGGAGGCAGTTTAGAAACATAAATTGCATAAGGACAAACATTCAGACCCGGAGAAATTATGTGCAGGCTATACAAATACTTGTTCCGTGCGGGATTTGAACCCGCGGCCCCCAGGGCAGCAACTCATTGCTAAGCCACTACGCCAGGGAGCCGTCAAGAAATAAAATTTCTTTTTTCCATTTCTTTTTGATCACCCTTATCTTATACACATTCACGTTGTAGTGATTGATGTATTCATTTATTTATTGATGTATTAATGCTATATTATAGGTAGCATACTAAAATCAAATTAAAAAGTAGGATACTAAAATCATGTTTGTACTGTCTTTATTATTCCCTATTAGTTTCTTTATTTCGTTAATAATACTTTAATTTTTAGCTATGGAAGAGCGAAGCCACCTGTTACAGGCATTATTTTGCTTACTAGGTGACCTCGATCACTGATCGTATAATGTAACTTTAATGTTTGACAAAATAAATTATTTATTATTATTATTATTTAGTTTTATTCTATAATTATATAATAAGAATAACCCTTTTTAAAAAGGCTTTGTTTAATAAAATTTTACAACAGTTTTATAGACAGGTTTCGAATATTTTCCAGGCCTTAGTTGTAAAAGTGTTAATTATACCTATGCCTAGGTGTGTTAATGTTTATATAGTTTACTTATCTGTATAACGTTAGTGTATAATAAAGAAATATTAAAAATTTATATTAAAAATATTAAATATTAAAAATAGTGAAAATTAAATAAAAAATAGTGGTATGCTGTGAAAAAATAAACCGCAGCAGCCGTTAGCGCTTCAATAATCATTTTAATAAATTCGTCCGCACATTGGCCTGAACCGAAGCAAACTGAACGACCTTCCAACGTGTGGACGCGATCACAATTTCTTGGCCAATATCTCTGCCAACACATTCGCCAGCGTGTTGGCCAACGTGTAGAGGCGGCATAATGCCGCCTCTACACGTTGGCCAACACGCTGGCGAATGTGTTGGCCAACAACGATGGCCATCGTGTGGAGCGGGTGTTTAAGCTACGTTGGTACGTATTGGGACGATGGCCCACAAGTTGGCGCGAGATCCGTCTGGTGTCGGTTTTTTACAAAAGATCAAAGGGTTGTGGCAGAGTATTGGCCGCCGCGTCCACACGTTGGGCGCACGTTTAGTTTGCTACGAGCTCTCAGAGTGATCGCACGCACGCACGCTTAAATTTTATATGCACGCATCGTAACTAGTGTCTACATAACGGCAGTAACAATGACCAATGAATAAACTTTTCGCTTTATAGAGCCCTACCAAGCTGAAAATTGTTTGTAAAACACAAGTCTTTTAAAAAAAAATGTTATTATACACAGGATTTTCTCCTGTATCGTGGAGGCAGTTTAGAAACATAAATTGCATAAGGACAAACATTCAGACCCGGAGAAATTATGTGCAGGCTATACAAATACTTGTTCCGTGCGGGATTTGAACCCGCGGCCCCCAGGTCAGCAACTCATTGCTAAGCCACTACGCCACGGAGCCGTCAAGAAATAAAATTTCTTTTTTCCATTTCTTTTTGATCACCCTTATCTTATACACATTCACGTTGTAGTGATTGATGTGTTCATTTATTTATTGATGTATTAATGCTATATTATAGGTAGCATACTAAAATCAAATTAAAAAGTAGGATACTAAAATCATGTTTTTACTGTCTTTATTATTCCCTATTAGTTTCTTTATTTCGTTAATAATACTTTAATTTTTAGCTATGGAAGAGCGAAGCCACCTGTTACAGGCATTATTTTGCTTACTAGGTGACCTCGATCACTGATCGTATAATGTAACTTTAATGTTTGACAAAATAAATTATTTATTATTATTATTATTTAGTTTTATTCTATAATTATATAATAAGAATAACCCTTTTTAAAAGGCTTTGTTTAATAAAATTTTACAACAGTTTTATAGACAGGCTTCGAATATTTTCCAGGCCTTAGTTGTAAAAGTGTTAATTATACCTATGCCTAGGTGTGTTAATGTTTATATAGTTTACTTATCTGTATAACGTTAGTGTATAATAAAGAAATATTAAAAATTTATATTAAAAATATTAAATATTAAAAATAGTGAAAATTAAATAAAAAAATAGTGGTATGCTGTGAAAAAATAAACCGCAGCAGCCGTTAGCGCTTCAATAATCATTTTAATAAATTCGTCCGCACATTGGCCTGAACCGAAACAAACTGAACGACCTTCCAACGTGTGGACGCGATCACAATTTCTTGGCCAATATCTCTGCCAACACATTCGCCACTGTGTTGGCCAACGTGAAGAGCCGCCGTAAGAATCACCACTAGAAAACTTGCTTTTAAATATAAAAGAACGCACCCAAATCGGATCACTAGTTTAAGTTATGGTGCCACAGACAGACAGACACACACACATAGCGGTCAAACTCATAACACCCCTCTTTTTGCGTCGGGGGTTAATAAAAGTAGGAAGGTATAAGAGTATGTATTGTGACGGTAAAACCATTCTCGCAATAACGCCAACAGAACCGCTCACTGAACGTTCCACGTCAAAATGTATTGTGCTATATTCCTGATGCGAACGTAGAACATAATATATATTTATTTTCGTTCAATGAAAGCGGACGGGAAGGGCACTTACTGATCCATACCTACCTACATAGTTCAATTGCCTTTTAACTTTTAAATGACTTTTTTATCGTCAGTGCTTTTTTTCGAATGTACAGAAATCTCTCCGATTTCGTTTGTGTGTGAGTGTCGTGAACTAAATTACTTTCTATTTCACTACTTGTGTTCACTTCCATATTAATGGTCTGTCTGACGTCGAATCTATACTTACTAATATAATAAAGCGGAAGAGTTTTTTTTTGTTTTTTTGTTTGTTTAAACGCGCTAATCTTTGGAACTACCAGTGCGATTTGAAAAATTCTTTTTGTATATCACAGCCAGATTCATGTGGAATAGTATAGGCTATCTAGCATTAAACTATATCACTCAGTTTCTTATACATAAGCCATAATTATGTATTTTGTGACAAAAAAATATTGAAAATTAAAAAGTGATTTATGAGCGTTATTATTAGGCATGGCCTATTTATCCTTACGAACGAAAGTTACTTCATCATCAAGACAATTTTAGTTAATTTTTATTATATATTTTTATTATATAAAATTAATTTTTATTTTTTTTTAACTTTGTTAGTTTAAGAGATAATGTAAAATTACCGGGGAGGGGAGGGGGGGTGGGGAGGGGTTGGAGGAAGGAAAGTGGATAATATTTAACTATATATCCCTCTATATCATACATAATATGCCGACAGATAAAAGTAGTCCATTAATTATGCCAATTTTTCCATACATTGTTATGAAATAAAATATTTATTTGCAATTATAAAATGCTTGAACTAGGTCATGTCGCGCACCTCCGACACGTGATGACGCGGGTGAAACCGCGGGGCACAGCTAGTCTAAAAATATGGAAGTGTAATGTATTTCTATTTATATTTGACAGTGGTAGAGCCACGCGGCAGCTTTTGCTGTCGCACGGATGGGCCGGCTCGAACCGGGGTGGTACCACGACCTCACAGAATACCAGCGTGAAGTAGAGGTTTACCTCTGCGTTTCGCTTGGTGAGTGCAGGTGGCCGGAGGCCCTTTTTACTGGAAATGAGGCATTCCATCTTAGTCCTCACGGGTGACAACGCATCTGCATTTTGATTCGCAAACGAGGATAGATGTAGATGTCTATGGGCCGCATCAACCACTTACCATCAGGTGGACTGTGTGCTCGTTTGTCACCCTTATCCTATAAAAAAAAATATAGGTACCAATATACGTATGACGTTTATATTTATGAAAATGCAAGGACGTTTAAAAGTAAAGCTACAGCCTATATACTCGCACGTCCCACTGCTGGGCACAGGCCTCCTCTCATTTCTGAGAGGGTTTTAGGGCAAGGAAAAGTCCGCCGCGCTGTCTCAATGCCTGATGGCGAACTTTGGAGGACGTTTACTTCACAGAATTTTAACTGCTTAGATTTCCATTGGATTCACGTTCTACGCAGTAACAACTGTGCTATAAAAATATGGTTAAAGTTATATTTTTATTCTTATAATTGTTCAGCGATGAAATAAAATATTGACATGGGAATACGAAAATATGATAATGTGAAATCAGTCAAGTAACTGCGGAACTTTGTGGCTTACTTAGCACCTGTTATCATTATCTTCATTATTTCAGACTTAATATTATTTGAAATTCTCTTAAATAATACTGAGTTCAAGTATTTGTCACCTGTACTTAAATAGTTATCACGTTATTACAGCTGAACTGGACAAGAATGTTACGTAAATATGTATGATTGGGCAGGGAACCAATTATTTGGGCGGCATATTTTAGAGCGCTGAGGGCTATATTAGAAAAGAAATCAGCGACGTAGAACAATCTGACGGAGTCTCTGAGGCAAAAAAAATATCTTTGGCCTCTTAGTATATTTACAAGAATTTATCTTTAAAGGGTTATTGTAATTAAGAATACATTTTCCAGAGTTTTTTTCCGAATTAGAAATGGCATGACTTTCAATAACTAGTATTACTTTTAATCTCTGTTGAAAAAAATATTGTATTCTATTCTATCAAACAAATCAGGAAATTCACTCAATCAGAAATTGTGATTTCTTTTCACTTTGTTGTTTAAACAAAAACGAATCGAGTCCGATAAATTTGTCTGTCTTTGATTTTGGTGTATTTCGCGTAATCTATACAGAACAGAGACTTATTGGCAATCAAGTAACTAAATCAAATAACAACAACTTATAGTCTGTGGCAATCAAATATACATAATAGCGACAGTAGCACAATGGATATGTTATTAGGTTAGGGTACGGACCGGAAACTTTAAGCGAATATAATGGCTAGGGGTTTTCTACGGAGCTGAATAAATCGTAGATCATTAATTTTGTGAATAATGTTTTTTTTGTAATAGTTTTCAGAGATTTATCATATGTGTCCCTGTACTTTATCACTTATTTGAGACCTATGGCGCACTTTTTAGATTGCAGTAGATACAGTGCCGGATTAGTAAGCGCGGGGCCCGTAGCAAATTCTATTGAGGATCCCAGATCTACTATGCTGCCATTCTTAAGTATAAAGTGATAAAAAACAATTTAATACTCAGTGCGTTTATTTGTTATCTATTGGTTACAATTTTGTTGTTGTTTCATAGTACAGCAGATTTACTACAGTTGTTACCCTGTTACCCTGTTAGACTCCGACAAATACAAAATGTCAGAGATGAGATTGCCCAGGCAATTTAGAATGATTTTGAAAAGAAACTAAATATTTAAAAGTGGCAATACCACACATTTAATTGTAAATCTTTTTAGTATATTATTTCAAAATTTCTATTTATTACAACATATATTACATTTTTAGGAATAGCTAATGATGTATTTTATCAATTGTATTGTTGTAATGTTATATTTTATCGCTGGAGGACCTAAACACTATGCTCAATGACCTCAATGGTATCTCCCAACGGATAGGTCTTAAGATGAATATGGACAAAATAAAGATCATGTATAACGTCTATGTCACACCTATTAATTAATGTTAATGGAGAGACAATAGTACAAGTTCATGAAGCACGAAATTTAGGCATTCTTTTTGACAGCAATTTGAGGTTTGAAAATCATGTGATTAATTTGGTACAAAACTGTTTTTACAGGTTAAAAGTTCTATATAGATTTAGACCATTTATCACAGTTAATTTACGTGTAAAGCTTTGTGAAACCCTAGTATTAGCTAAATTAAATTATTGTATAACTGTTTATGGACCTTGTTTGCTTAAAAAATCACAAAAATTAATCCAGAGGGTACAGAATGCTTTTGCACGCTATTGTTTTTACATACCGAGACGAACTCATGTTACATCATATCTTAATGCCTCGAATATGTTAAAAATGCAGGGGCGTCTCAAATTTTTTTATGCTTCTTTGCTATTCGGCGTAATAAATACAAAGAATCCAGAATATTTATACAAGAAACTTATCTGGAGAAATGACCAACATTTATATAAAACCCGAATATGCTCTAAAGTTTTTTGCGTCCCTAAACACAAAACATCGGCTTTCCGAGGCAGTTTTAAGTTTATGGCAACTAAGTGTTGGAATGATCTCCCACCACCACTACGCACTATGACAAGTAAATCGAGTTTTAAAAAGAATTATAGACATCACTTACTAACAGAACAAATAATGTCATAATCGGCTAATTTTTACCTTATTGCAGGATTGCTCTGTATATACTTAAAATTAATAAACATTGCTATATAGTAGGTGGGGAAACAACTTATAAATTAAAGAAGTTAGTTAATTGTTAATATGAATATTATTTTATAATTTATATTTATATTTATGTTGCTTATTATTAATTTAATTTAT
Organism: Parnassius glacialis; assembly: GCA_033319125.1. NCBI lineage: Eukaryota > Metazoa > Arthropoda > Insecta > Lepidoptera > Papilionidae > Parnassius > Parnassius glacialis. The sequence continues at coordinate 39,870,384 of JAVANC010000018.1, forward strand.
TTAAATTATATTGTTGTAATAATTATTCTTTATTTAAAAAAATTAAAAAAAAATGGTGGTAAAAAATATATATATATGTATGTGTATATATATATATATATATATATATATATATATATATATATGTGTGTGTGTATATATGTATATATATATATATATATATTTGATTACTAATTTGAACTGGCTAATACTCGGGGATCTACGGTATGTACCCTAATGTGAACAATTATGATTAAAGGCAATATGAGCAGGGATGCGCGCGTACTGTACTGTTCGTATGTTGGGCGCTGGCAGAATAACAGCGTTGTAGGCAACTGCAACATTTATGCTGAGCTAGAGCCCATTCATTGCTACATTATGTAATTCTTGTAATTTGTGTATGTACTCATTTTAACTTTATTGGTGGTAATGAATAAATGCTTTTATTATTATTCCGGTAGTTGTTGGGAGCACTAAGCTCGAAGTTGTTGACGAGTATGTTTACCTGGGACAAATAGTCCGACTTATCTAGCCTAACTTCGACCGAGAGGCAATCGACGGATTCAACTCGGCTGGGAAGTGTTCGGGAAATTACAGCACATCTTCTCGCCAGGCATACCTCAAAACTTGAAAACGAGACTGTACAAGTAGTGCGTGTTGCCAGTTATGCCCTATGGAACTGGGACGTGGTCCTTCACTGCTCGCCGGATGAGGAAGCTCAAGGTCGATTAGCGAGTTATGGACAGGGCTATCCTCGGAGTTTCTCTGCGTGATAAACATAGAAACGAGGATATCCAAAAGTAACTGCCAGCTCTTGCAGCCCCTTGATGAGCTGGTAGTTAATAATGGATTCCATTATTTTTGGGAATAACGAGGTAACAGCGATGGGCTTGTAGTTACACGGGTTCGAGCGGTCATCTTTTTTTAAGGATCGGTTGCACTAAGGCTGTCTTTCATGAGCCTGGAACGACGCCTAAAGAGTAAGACAACCGGAAAAAACACGTAAACAGCGGTACCAACTCTGGAGAACACGTCTTCAGCACAATTGGGGTAATTCCATTACGCCCACTCGACTTGTTGACGTCCAGAGACAGGAGTGCTTTGCGCACCAAGCGCTATGTAAACAGCACTTTGCATGGAGCACTCACACGTATGTAATAGGTATGTTCCCCGGCGACGAGAGTCAAGTTGGACGCAAAAAGAGAACCTAAAAGATTTGCTTTGTGCTTTGCGGCGTGGGCCAGTGAATCATCGTCCCTGCGCAAAGATGGTAATAATAGCTTACAAAAATTCCCTTGGGCCTTGGCAAAGGACCAGGATCAGAATTCCCCCTTTTGCGAGGGGCCGTAGCAATGCTACTCCTACTACGTGGTTAATCTGGCACTGAGTAGATAACAAAATTATTCTTATAGAGACAACACGCCATATTTGTTTACGGCTATCATTTATTTATCAGAAAAAAAAAATTATTGTATTTCTCTAGTTAGAGTCAGCCAGTTCCTTACGACGATTGTTAATGCAGTGCGCTTAGTCTAAAATTTCCGGGCACATCATATTACTCTTGTTCGGTGAAACCGAACACCTTTGTCAGCAATTGGCGCAACGCCGCCAATTTGTTTAGTGCATTTTCGTTACGCAATAGTGGCGGGTGCGTTCATAACAATTTATTAACATTTTTGTAACTGTTTTAAATAAATTGATGTTTTACTATTTCGGACGTTATCAATTCAACATACTTAACAAACAACCAGACACACCCCCGACAACTCTATGTCTGAGATGTTTCAATACGTTAATTTAAATATTTAAATTTTAAACAATGGTGATTAATATCAGTCATCCTTGTGTTTTAATTGTAAAACATTGAATTTTTTATATGATTATTATTTGTATAATTCTTTGCATTTATTGCAAAGTATCAAATTATTTAATTATCAGTGGTATATAATAGCTTTCAGACTTGCACGTAGTTAGTATTATTAGTAGCACAGAATAAATAATAGTTAAAAGAAGCTGTAGCCCGGAGTCAGGAAGCTGGCGGTGTGTCACACCCAGGTCGCGAAAAGCACGTAAAGCCGTTGGTCCTGCGTCAGATCTATCTCCGGTCGTGTCGGATTTGCGTCTCATCGGTCTATAATCCTGTCTTGCGCAGATTTAGTCTCCATTGACTTGCCGTGATCGAAATTCAGTCTGGAAGACATTATAATGGCTGGAGTACCAATGGGTTGGCTTGACCGTGGCAGAGCCTATTCACTGTTGCCTTGAAGACGTTATTTAATTTAAAAATCGCACCTCTGTAACTGAAATAACCTCTATTCTCACCTCTATTAATGGAACTCTCTGTAAATGGGAGAGATATTTATTTATACCTGGATATCTGAGACACTGGGTAAGTGGATTACCTCTTTAAGTGAGGCAAATTTACAGGTCACTTAAGGTCGAAGAAGAAGACTTACTATGCCGAGTCTAAATAACTTGAGATAAGGTAAAAGAAATAGTTTCGTATGGTAACTGATAAGAACTTTAATTCTCTACTTTCTTTGATGTTAATGCTTGAAGCCAACTATGTGATTGCTTGTCTTGGTACAAAAAGGTATATTATTAGGGCATAATTTGCCCACTCACAGTGGGCGTCTCCCATATTAGGGATGATTAGGATAGGAATTATGTTTATCATAATTCCTATTTGCTTTTATATCTAACAAGACAGGCTTTTGTTACGTTAAGACAGAGAAATTTACCGTTAAGGGCTTTCACCACCGACCATCACGAAGGATTTTACTCAAGCATTGGATTATTTATTTATTTAAAATATTTACTGCATTTTAATATAAAAAAGGATACAAAGGGCGGACTTAATGCCTAAAGTTCTCTACTAGACAACTCATGAAGTGATGAAAATATGAGGTGATTGTAGCAATTAAGAAAAAAAAGAAGATAATAGAATCTAAATCAACACACATCTATACAAATAAATAAAATTGAAGTGTCTGTTTGTAATGTCAAAATAACAGGTTTTTACTAAATAAAAATGAAAGTATATACGATACTTATAACAAAAATAAAACTTTTAAAATTTTTGTGTCTTTCTGTCTGTTGGTCTGTCTGCCTGTTTGTTCGGGTAAACTCCAAAATAATTTGGCAGATTTTGACGGGACTTTCACCAACCGATACCTGATGTTATAAGGAGTAACTTAGGCTACTTTTATTTTAGAAAAATAATTTAGGGTCCGCGCAAATAATGAAATCCTAAATTACATGCGGGCGAAGTCGCGGGGAACAGCTAGTTATATACATATAACTAAATATATTACGATGTAATACTGTAAGTAAATACATATACAGGAGATAACATGTACTAAGCAAGTCTTTGCGGATTAAAATCTTTTAGGCATTTCTTTTAGCAGACTCTTACGACCTTAGAGTACACATAAGCTAGCTATGCTTATGTATACTGCTTACGAGCTTACGACATAATATTAAATGATGAAATGAAGTAATTAATCTTTCACGACGCAACCGTACGTCTTTCTTTATAACAAACTTGTTTTTAATAAAGAAAGACGTTAGACGACCTATATATTACCTATTTCTCGTTTCGAATTTATTACCTATTTTAATTCCCGACGCTTCGGGCGCTTTATACCATACCTGGTCTCTGGGGGACAGAGATGTTCGACATCTTGATATCATAGTTAACCCAGGTCACTTTTTTTGTTCGATCTAACCAACGAACTTACATAATATCAACAAACGAGCTTAAAGTACTTTGAAGTCAAATTAATCGTGATGAAATCCGTAAAATTAGTTGTATTCAAGAACCTTAAACGATGAAAGCTTACTAAGTCATGCTTAGCCACCTAGTAACTCATATAGGTCACAGACTTTAAATAAATACACCCTATTCGGATTAATGAGGTGTTCGAATTATAGTATATAAGTAGATACTTTAGAACTTAAATTGAAAATTGTAACAACCCAGTGCAGCTAACAAAACAGTTGATGACCTTGAAACGGCTGAACTGTTTTTGATAAAACATGTCTAAGAATCACCACTAGAAAACTTGCTTTTAAATATAAAAGAACGCACCCAAATCGGACCATAGTTTAAGTTATGGTGCCACAGACAGACAGACAGACACACACACATAGCGGTCAAACTTATAACACCCCTCTTTTTGCGTCGGGGGTTAATAAAAGTAGGAAGGTATAAGAGTATGTATTGTGACGGTAAAACCATTCTCGCAATAACGCCAACAGAACCGCTTACTGAACGTTTCACGTTCCACGTGAAAATGTATTGTGCTATATTCCTAATGCGAACCTAGAACATATAAATTTATTTTCGTTCAATGAAAGCGGACGGGAAGGGCACTTACTGATCCATACCTACCTACATAGTTCAATTGCCTTTTAAATGGCTTTTTTATCGTCAGTGCTTTTTTTCTGAAGTACAGAAATCTCTCAGATTTCGTTTATTTTTTAAACCAAACTATATTACAAATATTTTTAAACACACATTGCATTTTTTAAATTTATAATTAACATATACATTACATTATATAGTATTAAAAACTATAATAATAAAAAAAAACTAAAACTAGAAACTTAATTATCATATAGTCCTACTCCCCGCGATATCGTGCCAAAAACGCGTGGTTGCCTTTCCCCGCTGAATTTTTAAATGTCGTGAACTAAATTAATTTCACTACTTGTGTTCACTTCCATATTAATTGTCGAATCTAAAAATATGTACCTAAGTGTAATGTATTTATTTCTATATAGGTTCCAATATACGTTGTATGACGTTTATATTTATGACAATGCAAAGACGTTTAAAAGTAAAGTTGCAGCCTATATACGTCCCACTGCTGGGCACAGGCCTCCTCTCATTTTTGAGAGGGTTTTAGGGCAAGGAAATGTCTGCCGCGCTGTCTCAATGCCTGATGGCGAACTTTGGAGGACGTTTACTTCACAGAATTTTAACTGCTTAGATTTCCATTGGATTCACGTTCTACGCTATAACAACTGTGCTATAAAATTTTTGTTAAAGTTATATTTTTATTCTTATAATAATTGTTCAGCGATGAAATAAAATATTGACATGAGAATACGAAAATATGATAATGTGAAATCAGTCAAGTAACTGCAGAACTTTGTGGCTTACTTAGCACTTGTCATCATTATCTTCATAATTTCAGACTCAATATTATTTCAAATTTTTTAAATAATACTGAGTTCAAGTATTTGTCACATGTACTTAAATAGTTATCACGTTATTACAGCTGAATTGGACAAGAATGTTACGTAAATATGTATGATTGGGCAGGGAGCCAATTATTTGGGCGGCATATTTTAGAGCGCTGAGGGCTATATTAGAAAAGAAATCAGCGACGTAGAACAATCTGACGGAGTCTCTGAGGCAAAAAAAATATCTTTGGCCTCTTAGTATATTTACAAGAATTTATCTTTAAAGGGTTATTGTAATTAAGAATACATTTTCCAGAGTTTTTTTCCGAATTAGAAATGGCATGACTTTCAATAACTAGTATTACTTTTAATCTCTGTTGAAAAAATATTGTATTCTATTCTATCAAACAAATCAGGAAATTCACTCAATCAGAAATTGTGATTTCTTTTCACTTTGTTGTTTAAACAAAAACGAATCGAGTCCGATAAATTTGTCTGTCTTTGATTTTGGTGTATTTCGCGTAATCTATACAGAACAGAGACTTATTGGCAATCAAGTAACTAAATCAAATAACAACAACTTATAGTCTGTGGCAATCAAATATACATAATAGCGACAGTAGCATAATGGATATGTTATTAGGTTAGGGTACGGACCGGAAACTTTAAGCGGATATAATGGCTAGGGGTTTTCTACGGAGCTGAATAAATCGTAGATCATTAATTTTGTGAATAATGTTTTTTTTGTAATAGTTTTCAGAGATTTATCATATGTGTCCCTGTACTTTATCACTTATTTGAGACCTATGGCGCACTTTTTAGATTGCAGTAGATACAGTGCCGGATTAGTAAGCGCGGGGCCCGTAGCAAATTCTATTGAGGATCCCAGATCTACTATGCTGCCATTCTTAAGTATAAAGTGATAAAAAACAATTTAATACTCAGTGCGTTTATTTGTTATCTATTGGTTACAATTTTGTTGTTGTTTCATAGTACAGCAGATTACTACAGTTGTTACCCTGTTACCCTGTTAGACTCCGACAAATACAAAATGTCAGAGATGAGATTGCCCAGGCAATTTTACCACACATTTAATTGTAAATCTTTTTAGTATATTATTTCAAAATTTCTATTTATTACAACATATATTACATTTTTAGGAATAGCTAATGATGTATTTTATCAATTGTATTGTTGTAATGTTATATTTTATCGCTGGAGGACCTAAACACTATGCTCAATGACCTCAATGGTATCTCCCAACGGATAGGTCTTAAGATGAATATGGACAAAATAAAGATCATGTATAACGTCTATGTCACACCTATTCCGGTAGTTGTTGGGAGCACTAAGCTCGAAGTTGTTGACGAGTATGTTTACCTGGGACAAATAGTCCGACTTATCTAGTCTAACTTCGACCGAGAGGCAATCGACGGATTCAACTCGGCTGGGAAGTGTTCGGGAAATTACCGCACATCTTCTCGCCAGGCATACCTCAAAACTTGAAAACGAGACTGTACAAGTAGTGCGTGTTGCCAGTTATGCCCTATGGAACTGGGACGTGGTCCTTCACTGCTCGCCGGATGAGGAAGCTCAAGGTCGATTAGCGAGTTATGGACAGGGCTATCCTCGGAGTTTCTCTGCGTGATAAACATAGAAACGAGGATATCCAATAGTAACTGCCAGCTCTTGCAGCCCCTTGATGAGCTGGTAGTTAATAATGGATTCCATTATTTTTGGGAATAACGAGGTAACAGCGATGGGCTTGTAGTTACACGGGTTCGAACGGTCATCTTTTTTTAAGGATCGGTTGCACTAAGGCTGTCTTTCATGAGCCTGGAACGACGCCTAAAGAGTAAGACAACCGGAAAAAATGCGTAAACAGCGGTACTAACTCTGGAGAACACGTCTTCAGCACATTTGGGGTAATTCCATTACGCCCACTCGACTTGTTGACGTCCAGAGACAGGAGTGCTTTGCGCACCAAGCGCTGTGTAAACAGCACTTTGCATGGAGCACTCACGCGTATGTAATAGGTATGTTCCCCAGCGACGAGAGTCGAGTTGGACGCAAAAAGAGAACCTAAAAAATTTGCTTTCTCCTTTGCGGCGTGGGCCAGTGAATCATCGTCCCTATGCAAAGATGGTAATAATAGCTTACAAAAATTCCCTTGGGCCTTAGCAAAGGACCAGGATCAGAATTCCCCCTTTTGCGAGGGGCCGTAGCAATGCTACTCCTACTACGTGGTTAATCCGGCACTGAGTAGATAACAAAATTATTCTTATAGAGACAACACGCCATAATTGTTTACGGCTATCACTTATTTATCAGAGAAAAATAATTATTGTATTTCTTTAGTCAGATAAAGTCAGCCAGTAAGTTCCTTACCACGATTGTTAATGCAGTGCGCGTAGTCTAAAATTTCCGGGCATATCATATTACTCTATGTCTGAGATGTTTGAATACGTTAATTTAAATATTTAAATTTTTAAATTTTAAACAATGGTGATTAATATCAGTCATCCTTGTGTTTTATTTGTAAAATATTGAATTTTTCATATGATTATTATTTGTATGACTCTTTGCATTTATTGCAAAGTTTCAAATTATTTAATTATCAGTGGTATATAACAGCTTCCAGACTTGCACGTAGTTTATACTATTTTACGTTAGTTTAATCCAAATTTTTATCTTTTCATTTGGCTTGTGGCAATCGGAAAAACATGAGTTTTTCCGGATGTTTATTTTATAGTGAATTAGCTACTTCATATCCAGAAAGATTGTTTAAAAAATAAAAATCGATTAATTGTGTATGAGGTACACATCATGCCGTTTCAATTTAATCTTCGTGACACTGTTTTGGAAACAAAAAAATAATCTATTCTTCGTTTATGGAGAAAATATCGTGAATGAAACTTATCCAGAATGGTTAGTAAAACTAAGAAATGCTAATTTAGATTTGCCCTATAAATCACGTTATGGATGGCGCCGAAATCTCTGGGCTCAATCAAGTATGCAACTTTAAAAACAGTTATAAGTTAATCATACAACTGTTGTGCTTTGGTGACATACCATGGGAAAATCTGGAAGAAATAAAAGTAGATTTCTCGTGAACTTTCTGAAGCCGACAGTAACGGACAAACAGGAGCATTGCTTTTCAAGCAAGATATTCAAGTTATCTATGGAAAATTATTATTGATTCTCGAAAAATTTTTTCAATTTTTCGGATAAAATATAACCTACATTTCCATCGGTTCAGCCATTTTGTAGAATAGCCCATACTGACAGATAGCCAAGCAACATTTTTAAAAATAGTTATTCATGACTTTATAGCACGCAAACCACCCTTATTATGTAGTAATTTCGATATTATAGACAGACACTTCTTTTTTTTAAATGTATAATTATGTAAAATGTGTTTCTGTGAGATATGACAAATGCCAAATATTAAGTTTAGACTCGGATTTAAATTCGGCTCTTAGGTTCCTGTGAGCGGATTTGAGACTGCGCTGCGGTTTAACTCGACCTATTCTCGCAGTGCCAGTTGATTTAATTTAGTAATATTGTATATTGTGGCAGGCGAGCATTCTACCAATGAACTGTGGTTCCCGTGTAGTGGCAGTGTAATAATATCCACTACCTCATATCGTTCCGTGGGTGTCGTATGAGGCAACAGAGGGAAACTGATACAGAAGATGGCATCTTGCTAATAACAACTCAAATTAATAAAAACTGTGGCTACCGCAGTTTTTATTAATTTGAGTTGTATTAATCCACTAGTCAAGCAACTATGGCAAAATCCCCCCAATGAGGCAATTCAAAGGCCTATGTTCAGCAGTGGACCATTTTTTTTTTTGTAAAACGTTACCCCCACACTTGGATTTTCTCCCGTGTCGCGAAGGCAGTTTAAAAACATAAATTGCACGAGGACAAACATCCAGACACGGAAAAAATATTTGTAGGCCCATACAAATACTTGTTCCGTGCGGGATTCGAACCCGCGGCCCCCAGCGCAACAACTCATTGATAAGCCACTGCGCCACGGAGCCGTCAAAATTATAGGCTGTAATAGATGGTATACTGTGGGTATTATAAGAGGCGACTATAGGAAATGTCAGAAAAATCTTATGGCCACCGATAGATGGCGGTGTAACCATCTCATTTACGGAGCGAGACTTCTGGTACTGCGATCGTCAATCCGCCTGCGTGACGATTACGGCAAATTCTCTTTGTGGCGGCATTGTCGTCGCGCTAAAAGAGAAACGCACCGAAGCCTAAATCACGCTATCAAAGTTCCGAAGTACAACAGCTCTATGTATAGCGCAACACGGAGCGTTGGCGACTCCCCGGGCGGAACACCTTGTCCGGCGGGAGATCTCCCCTTTTCCTTCCACGGCCAAACCCTTATAACAGGACAGTCCAGCAGTGAGTTTTTACAGGCTAATGAAATACAATTTTTATATTACAAATACATATATTTTATTACATTTCATACTAATGAATACTATCTTAGCACTGTATCCGTTTGGAGTAATTTTTATTAAAACGCCTACTTATTATTAATGATAAAGAAACATTCAATCTCGCGATATAATTTTAACATTAGCGTTCTTACGGGGGAAACGCAATGTAAAACTTTACGGTCTTACTCATAAAAACTTCGTAATAAAGTTTCTTTCCGTCTCCTCACTAAATGGCAATAGAAAGATGTAGAGATGTTTTATATTTGAATTCATGTTTTTGTATTTTATTATAAAAATTACAATCCGCAATTATAAACCGCAGAGTCTACTTCACCTTCTTTTCTTCCTTTCTTACCTTCTTTTTGTAATTGCCTGAAAAGTGACTTACCGGTAAGCTTCCGCAGTGTAGAGCCGAAACACGTATCGGTGGTTTGTCTTTCCTAGTGTAGTGATTTTGGGAGTAGCTAAAATAATTTCCACATAATAGCTTTATGTGTCGGTGTAGACATAGTATATAGAAGTATTAAAACTTCAGAAGCTATTATTTGGAATAATTAATAGAATCAGGCTTTACTTTGCGGAAATTCATTATATTAAAGATTTATAAAAATTTACTTATCTTACCCAGATTGAAGAATTGAGGGAGGCCCGCCTTGCCTCAATTGCGTGCACTATCCCTGGCACTAGCATTATTCAAACTGGGTAAGACCATTTTTTTTATTACGCGCATCTTAGCTAATTTAACATCTATACAAATAAATAAAATTGAAACGTCTGTTTGTAATCTCAAAATACCTGCTTTTAATAAATGCATATGAAAGTATATACGGTACTTATGATAAAATAACAATTTTTAAAATTTTTGTCTGTCTGTCTGTTTGTTCCGGCTGTTCTCCGAAACGGCTGGACCGATTTCGACGGGACTTTCACTGGCAGATAGGTGCTGTTATAAGGAGTAACTTAGGATACTTATATTTGAGAAAAAGAATTAGGGTTCCGCGAAACATAATTAAAACCCTAAATTATACGCGAGCGAAGTCGCGGGAAACAGCTAGTCGTTAATATAATGGATTTCCGCAAAGTAACTCCTGATTTTAATAATTATCAATTTATAATATCCGCTCCACGAACGGGATACATACATAGGAAGCATAGGAAGCCATGTTCCTATAACCTTATTTATTTTTAGGGGGAAAAAAGTTGATTGTAATTAATGTATTATTATTTGGGGTATCTATATAGTTTACTCATCTGGTTGGGCTGTATAAATATATAATTGAAAATGATAAACATACATAAATATCAACAAAATAAAATAAATACATAAAAAATACATAAATATATAAAAAAAACAACAAACGGCCTAGGGTTAGGGGGAAAGGGAAAGAAACCGGCGGATGATGCAGGCGGTATCGAGGAGCACTGCCTTCTGCATTTGAGCTTGGAGCGGTCCGTCACGAAGTCCCAGCCGCCTCAGATGACCCGAGAGGCTGACTGGGATTAACCCGTTCGTAGAAACGACCACAGGAATAATTTCGGCCGGCAGACCACCCCACATGTCGGTCACCTCGTGAGCCAGGTCCAGATATTTTGTCAGCTTATCTGTTTCGGCTTTCACGAGTTTGTCGTCATAAGGAATGGTAATGTCGACCAAAAATATTCTTGACTGTGCCAGGTCCATCAGCACAATATCAGGCTTATTCGCAAGAATGGTCCTGTCTGTGATGATGGCCCGGTCCCAGTAGAGCCTGGCGCGGTCATTTTCGAGCACGGCTTCCGGCAAGTACTTATAATATGGCAGTTTCCGATCCACGAGATCGTATTTCAGAGCGAGCTCCTGGTGTAGAATCCTGGCTACTAGATTGTGCCTGTGCAAATACTCAGAGTTAGAAAGCGCCTAATAACTGGAAATGACATGCCTAGGTGACTCACCGGGATGGCGACAAGCTCGACAGATGTCGACGGTGCCATCCTTTAGGATGTATTTCCGATAATTGTTGGTCTTAATAACCTGATCCTGTATTGCACAGACAAAACCCTCGGTATTCCCAAAGAGGTCAGCGAAACGTATTATTATTATTATTATTATTCATACTTTATTGTACACTATAAAAAACGATAAAAAAAGAACAAATTACAAGGAGTAAAACTCAAGAGGTAGGTACAATAAGGCGGTCTTATCGCTAATAAGCGATCTCTTCCAGACAACCTTAAGATTAGGAGAAAGTTGTTCTATTGGATAGTGGGAGGTGGTGTACTATATATTATAGTAAACTTACATACTAATACCTAAATAAACTAAACTGATACATAATAAAAAATATTTAATACACTAATATATACATTCAAAATATAATAAACATACATAAGATTAAATAGGCAAATATACATAAAAATTACATAAATAAATACAGACAGGATACAAAAAATACATGTCGCAAATGATGACCAGTAGTTATTGCACTGTCAGGTAGTAATTTTTGACGTCAGTCTTAAACTCTTCTAGTGTTTTCGCACGACGAATTTGCGATGGAAGATCATTCCATTACTTACTCCATTCGCTAATAGCCGCCAGGTCAGCATTGATGGCAGAAACAGCGGTAGGAAGGTTCTCAAGAAATGACTAAAAAACACATACACTTGAAGATAGTCTGCATACATGTGATAGAGAGAAGAAATTTTGTGACAGATCGAATTAATGAAGATATCAAAGAGTAAAGGAGACAACACACCACCTTGAGGCACTCCAGCTCGTAGTTCACACCAAGATGAACATTTATCTTCAACGCAAATACGCTGCCGTCGGCCCCTAAGATAACTTTGATATCATCGAACCACTGATGTAGATATGTTAATAGAACGTAACAGACTCAACAAGATATCAAAATCGGTAAAGAAGGCATTGCTAAAATCTAGTAATAACAACACAGTGAGCTGTTTATTATCCATACCTCGTCGAAAATCGTCAGTAACTTTAACCAGAGCTGTAGTCGTACTATGACCCGACTGGAAACCGGATTGAAAAGGATTTAAAAGGCAATTTCTATCTAGATATTGACATAATTGGTGAAATACTAGTTTCTCTAGGACTTTAGATAGAAACGGAGGAATGGAAATGGGGCGAAAGTCGGTAAAATGTGAGGCTTAGGCCTTTTTAGGGAGAAATTACTTGTGCGCTTTTCCAAGCGTCAGGGAATTTAGACGTGGAGATAGATTTATTCAGGATATGGGTGAGAATGGGAGTAACAAATTCAAGGATTGGTAAGATCATGTTACGACCTGTCATCACCCACGGCTTTAGACGAGATGGACAATATGTTCTTTTTAACATCACAGTCAGTGAAAGGAGTGAACTTAAACGGTGGGAAATTAGGAGTTGGCATTGAAGAAAGAATACTCAGAGTGCGTTCTTTGTCTGAGCTGCCTATTGTACTAGAAGAAGTAAAATAATGGTAAAGGAGTTCAATATCAAAATTATGCTGAAATGAGCTAGAAGATGCTTTGCCAACTCCAAGTGATTGAAGAAATTTCCAAACCTTGGCAGTGTCGCCGTTTTCGACTGATTTATGAATGTAATTTGTGTATCAATTAAAAATAATATTTTACTCTATAAAGTGAACGATTTTAATTAAATGATTGTATTGTGTATACAAATTTCTATTTCTCTAACAATAACTGAGGCTAATTGACCAATTTTATAACAAGGCTAGATTTATATAACTTGTTATTTTTGATCTTATGTCCGAAGAAAAAACAACGGTAAAGTTATTTAATGAAAGTAGTTTTTAGACTCAGTTTCAGACTTTAAAACAAGGAGGTAGTTTACAATTCGACTCTTTGTTTTGTATGTACGAGTATTTTGTGCGATATCATCGTTTAATGTTAACCAAATTCAAAGATTTTTTATTAAATAGCTTCAGGGTTTGTTCCATATAATTAAAGAGAATTTAAGTCTTGAGAAAGCATTTGATAAGGTTGTAAGGAAGAAAATGTGGGAACTGTTGCCGGGTTACGGTGTGGATGGTCGATTGCTAAGGGCTGTGCAGTCACTTTACTGTCACTGTAAAGCCTGTGTGCGGGTAGTGCATGACGTGTCACCCATGTTCAGCACCCAAACGGGCGTAAAACAGGGTTGTGTCATGTCTTCCTGGCTGTTCATACTGTATCTCGACAGCTGTTTACAGAAGCTGAAAGATAGCTGTTTGGGTGTGAAATTGGGTGACATAAAAGTAAATTGTCTGCTGTATGCTGATGATGCAGTGCTTATTGCACCATCAGAGGCAGAACTGCAGGCATTAGTCACGTTTATGAAAGAGGAATGTGAAATTAAAGGTCTCCGTTTGAATGCTAATAAAACTAAGGACCAAGAAAGAACGAAGTGTGAAATATGGATAAATCGGGAATGTCTAGAACAGGTAAATGAAATTGTATACTTGGGGAGTGCTTTTAGCCGGGATGGAAGATGTGATTTAGACGTGGACAGGCGTGTCGCTGCCGGTAACAAAGTCAATGGTGCCCTGACTGCGTTAGTCAAAAGGCAAGGCGTAGTGAAGAGTGCACGCCTTGCAATACATAACGCAGTGTTGGTACCGACTTTGTTATATGGCAGCGAAACCTGGGTGTATTGTCTGCTATCTTCTCTAATCAGTGTAGTATAACACAGGCTCGGCACGCACTTAACTTAAACACGTCCACTCTCGCCCGAGGCTCTCGTGTAACTGACGCGGTGCGCTCGAGACTGTGACTTATATATAAATGTATGTTTGTGTATTTGTGCAAACACTACATCTCTTTCTTATCAAGATTTTTTTTTTGTATTTTGTCTCTATCCCTGATATCTGAATCTAAATGATTGTCTGTAATTTATTTCACCTATTGATGGAATTTTATCCCTACTTTTTCGTTCAAAAAAACAGTTCAGACGGTAACCTCCCGGTAACTGTAAGGAGGGGTGCTGTTATACATTAGAAGATACTCCCACAAACATTCTTTTAAATCCTTCCTCTCGATCTGGCTGATACGAAGACGTTTCAAAATATCTCTGTTTTGTCTTTCAACTTCGCCGATCATTTGAGGCCAATATGGTACAGTACTAAATAACTTAATGTTATATTCTTTGAAGAAAGATCGAAACTCTTAACTAACGAACTGCTTGCCATTGTCTGCGGTGATAGAAATAGGATAACCAAGTCTACTGAACATTTCTTTTACCATTTTAATAATCTGTAAGCTTGTGATGTTTTTGTAATTTTTTACTTCTTTGTATCGACTATAGTAGTCGACCACTACTAACAGATACTCATTACTTGGCAATGGTCCTATTAGATCCATTGTGACATCTATCCATGGAGCTGCAGGCAACTCTCATCTCTTTATTGGTGCAGGTGGGTTTGGCAAACCCACTAACGTACAAACTTTACAGGCCTTTACTAATTGTTCTACGTCTTTATCTCGTCGGGGCCTCCATACCTTTGATCTCAAGCTATACCTTTGATCTCAAGCGTCCCTTCATCGCTACGATACCTGGATGACCCTCATATGCCGCATCTAAAACACTCTTGAAGAGTTGCTGTGGTATTACAATTTTATTTCCACGAAGTAGAATGCTATCGTGAAAACAACTCGTTTTCAAAAAATTTGTAACTCTTAATTGAATCGTCCCAGTCGTTCTGATAGACACTTTTTCACTTTGTAAATCTCTTAGTCTTTTTCTGAATATGCTACAATGGTACTCATTGGTATAGCAACTGGTCTAGAATTTTTCACTATGTGGTACACATGCTGGTCTTTTCCTTTTGGTGGGTTATCAGGATAGTTACATAATCGTGACAAGGGATCAGCTATATTTGTTTTCCTGGCTTGTATACAACCTTGAATGAATAAGACTGTAGCCTGAGTACCCATCGTTCAATCCTCGCACATGATTTTGATTTAGACCCGAACAATATCTCTAGCGGCTTTTGGTCAGTGACTAAATCAATAGAGCTTCGAAATAAAAAAATATTAATGTTCGACCCCGCAAACTAAT
Source organism: Parnassius glacialis (assembly GCA_033319125.1). NCBI lineage: Eukaryota > Metazoa > Arthropoda > Insecta > Lepidoptera > Papilionidae > Parnassius > Parnassius glacialis. The sequence goes on from JAVANC010000018.1 coordinate 39,886,044, forward strand.
GCTAGTGCCTCTTTTTCCGTTTGGCTATACCTGCGCTCGCAGTCTGTCAAAGTTCGATTACCATAGGCAATAATTCTAGGGACATTTGTATCATTTTGTACAAGGACAGCACCAAGTCCGACAGGGCTAGCATCTGCTATCACCTGTCTTGCATCTCTGACGTCATAATACCCTAAAATCTGTATTTCTGTGAGCATCTGTTTGAGTTTTTGGAATGCTTTATCTTGTTCCGCAGACCATTGTTTTTTCAAGCTCTTCCTTTTGCTCATCTTCTGTCTTAGCAGGTGCTTCAGAAGTTCTGTCATGGCAGCCAAGTTAGGTATCCATTTGTTTATGTAGTTTAAGAGTCCTAAAAAACTTTGGAGTTCTGCTATGGTCTTTGGGACCCTAAATTTCATAATGCTCTCAACGTAATTTTTGAAGGGTTTACTCCTTCATGTGTAAGCCTGTGTCCCAGAAAATTCACATCCTGCGTTTCATTTACGCATTTATTGCTATTCAGCACGGCGTTGTTTTTACTAAGTACCTGTAGAACTTCTTTAGTCATGCGTCATGTTCTTCTTCACTGTTCCCGAATGCCAGGATATCATCAATAAAATTGACGACCCCTTCACAGTTTATCAGCATCCTTTCAATAATCTTCTGAACAATCTCGGAAGCGCAGGTAATGCCTAGTATTATTCTTTTATATCTATATAATCTTTTAGGGGTTATAAAAGTCGTTGTGTCTGGATTCAGAGTGAATTTCCACTTAATGGAAGGCATTTTTTTTAATGTCTAATTTGTTAAAATAATTAGCTTTCTTCATTTTAGGCAAATATGGTCTATAGTAGGCAGGGGGTGGTTTTCTCGCAATATAGCGGCATTCGTACATCTCATATCTACAGACAAACGTAATTCACCATTTTCTTTCATGATTGGAACATTGGTGAAACCCATTTAGACGGGCCTTGCACTTCTTCAATTATATCACTGTTTAGTGATTCCTTAATTTTGATTGCAACCTTCTCTTTAATGGGGATCGGTACTCTCCACTTGATTTATCCTGATACCAAGTTTTAATACACCTAGACGGACTGCTGTGTTCTTACCCAACAGGTCTCTAGTACCCCCCGAAATCACGTAAATGGTTGTATGTTCCTTTCGTCCATCGACTTCGAGTATAGTTTCAAATGCACCCTCTATTGCCAAAGGAGAGTTACTACTATATGCTAATAATGTCTTGCTTGTCTTTACATTTGATTAAAAGCATATACTTTTTTGCTTTTTAACTCTTCCCACGTTTTGTTAGATATAAGGTTCTTGCGCAATTTCGAATTACACTTTTCCGCAATTTGATCTATGAGATGATCATCTTGCTTTTCGAATGCACACTTTTCGGCCTGTTGACGCAATCTTATCAAAAACTTCCCAAATTTTTCTCCTTTTTCATGTTTTAGCAATCGAAAACATGCCGCTCATAAACTTTGCTCCATTTAGGTTGAAAATACTCGTAGAGTTTTTTTTTATGGCTACTTTAAATGCATCAACGGTTTCTGATGATTCGACATTGGCAACCGGTAAATTGTAGAATATTTCTTGTATCCCAGAGCCACCAAAATACAATAGCGTAGCTCGTTACTTGAGTGTTGATGTAACTTCAGCTGCGTCCAGATAGATTAGTGGAGACCTTTTCCATTTTTCACACCTTATAGCCATAGATGTGCTATCACATTAAAACTGATAACGGTATCATTATTATTATTATTTTAGGGGCAAACTGAAACAGTTTCTTATATTGTTATTTCCAATTTAATGCTGGTATTTTAATAACCAAAGTCCAATTTAATGGTAGTAACTTAGTACCCAAAGTCCAATTTAATGGTAGTAACTTAGTACCCAAAGTCCAATTTAATGGTGGTAACTTAGTACCCAAAGTCTAATTTAATGGTGGTATCTTAATACCCAACTTCCAATTTAATGGTGGTATCTTAATACCCAACTTCCAATTTAATGGTGGTATCTTAATACCCAACTTCTAATTTAATGGTGGTATCTTAATACCCAACTTCCAATTTAATGGTGGTATCTTAATACCCAACTTCCAATTTAATGGTGGTATCTTAATACCCAACTTCCAATTTAATGGTGGTATCTTAATACCCAACTTCCAATTTAATGGTGGTATCTTAATACCCAACTTCCAATTTAATGGTGGTATCTTAATACCCAACTTCCAATTTAATGGTGGTATCTTAATACCCAACTTCCAATTTAATGGTGGTATCTTAATACCCAACTTCCAATTCAATGGTGGTATCTTAATACCCAACTTCCAATTCAATGGTGGTATCTTAGTACCCAACTCAATTTAATGATGGTATCTTAGTACTCAACTCAATTTAATTATGGTATCTTAGTACCCAACTCAATTTAATGATGGTATCTTAGTACCCAACTCAATTTAATGATGGTATCTTAGTACCCAACTCAATTTAATGATGGTATCTTAGTACCCAACTCAATTTAATGATGGTATCTTAGTACCCAACACCAATTTAATGGTTGGTATCTTGGTACCCAAACTCAATTCCATGATAGTAATATGTTCCAAAACACTCGCCCTTCTCTTTCGGTTTATTTGTTATACCGACTACTTCCATTGCTGTGCCATTTATGCTTTGGGTGAATTCAATACCTATAATGCGCATTTACAGTATTACTAGTTACCTACTAAGCAATTTACAGAAGTCGTGAAGTGTCCACGATTTTTTGTAAGACATATATGCCCTGAAAGCGGTAAAATAGTATTTTCATTAAAGGCGATAAATATCACACATACATGTAAAATGTCACTAAAATTAAGCTAACGACATTGTATTTCGGTTCGAATCGAGAGTAGTGATTAGTTACATCTACTATTTTCCATCAAATATTTTTAAATAAAAGTTGTGCTAATGGACATATGTTAAAATAAATCATTATTTTATCATTGCTACAGAAACAGAAACTCTTTTTATTCAATATAGATTATAAATAATACTTATTGAAAGTCACTCCTTTGTATAATTACCACTGGTTCGAAAAAAACCTCTGTCCTGGGAAGAACCAGCAAGAAATCCAGCGGGACTTTTTTTTTTAAATAACAGCTTACAATCATGTATGTTACACAAATTAACAACACAACAAATTAGAAATAGCTTGGGAGCGACCACCTCACTTCCAGGGGCTATTATCATCTATAAATTCTTTAATATTATAATAATAAATAACTTAAAGACATAAAGAAAATAAATTTTTGCACACCATAAGCGTGGTCATATGCGAACATATAATTTATATAAATTATTAAAATTATCATAACAGGGTTAAGACAATAAATCATAATTCATAATCCACAGTTTCTTTTTTCCCGCGGGTACTCTAGGAATTAATTTACAATTGCAATGCTAATAGTTGCACATTGCTAACCTATTTTTGATTATATCTTTATGCTAAATAGGTACTTATCTTTTTCCTCGTCGTCATTTGTATTGTCTGCTATCTTCTCTAATCAGTGTAGTATAACACAGGCTCGGCACGCACTTAACTTAAACACGTCCACTCTCGCCCGAGGCTCTCGTGTAATTGACGCGGTGCGCTCGAGACTGTGACTTATATATAAATGTATGTTTGTGTATTTGTGCAAACACTACACTGGGTATGCCAGAAGAAGCATAAAAGCAAGTTGAATGCAGTGGAAATGCGATTTCTTCGTAAAATGTGCGGCGTTACCATGGCCGACCGAAAGCGAAACGAAGAGATTCGCAATATGGCAGGTTTGAAAGATGACCTTATCACAAAAATTGATAAGGGCGTGCTTTGATGGTTTGGGCACGTTGAGCGAATGAGTGAAGACCGAATAGTGAAGAAAATATATAGCGCGAAAGTTAATATTAAAAGGTGTCGAGGTAGACCAAGACTAACTTTCGAAGACCATGTGAGCAAATTGCTCGAAGAGAGGAGGGTCAAGAGTACTCGGATACCTAGACGTGCATGTATGAAGAAGATAATGAATCTGAAAGAAGCGAAAGAGGTATGTAAGGATCGTGACACTTGGCGATCTGTTCTCTCTGGCTACCCCGTCAGGGATTGTGCGTGAAGATAAGTAAGTGTAAATAAATAAGAATTTAAGTTTATTTGAAAAGTTACACACTTAGGAGTATGAGGTTTTTAATGTAACTGTTTAGATGGCATTCGAGTTTGTGATATTTCTTAGTCCATTCCAAAAGGTAAAAAAATAGAATTATAATATCATAAAATAAAATTATGTGTCTCACCTAGTTTGAAAAGCATTTCCCGCTATCCCAGAATTACTTTTACTACTAACTTACCACTAAACCCAACACCATAATACGACTCGTGTTTCGCCTCTAAACGGGGCATCCTCAAGTGAAATAGTTAATTACTAACTAGTTCTTAAGTTAGTGGTTGGTCTACTAGTGATGTTGGGATTAGTGGTGACGGGGATAGTGAAAGCAATTGAGGTAATACGGCCCTCCCACAATTCTTCCATCTAGGTGAGACACATCATTTTATCATAACTAATTTTTTTTTTCTTTAATGTAATGTATTTTCGCAAAGTAAAGTCTAATTCTATTAATTATTCCAAACAATAGCTTCTGAAGCTTTAATACTTCTAAATACTATGTCTTTACACCGACATACGAAACTATTATGTGGAAATTATTTTATTTTTTGGAACCGGCTTTTTCTTTTTATTAAAAGTAATTTTTTTTTACTTTTCTACCTTTAACGCTGCTTCACGTCACTCACTGGTCTGCAGTTTTTAAGCCTGGCGTTAGTGAGATGATTATGTCTGAATTTATTGGAAGCCATATGATATTTTTGACCTATTCCCTATTTGCCTTTAACGGCACCCACGGGGAGAAATGGGATGATAACGAACGTCGCCATCATACAGAAAATGACTAAAACAAATCAAAAGAGTTTAATCAAAATACCTAGCTCTACATTCCAAACTCCATATCCTTTAACACTATATTCAAGTGCTAGGTAAACATTTTAGAATTTCGTGTCCCATTTGGATAGCAGTCTAAATAAATAATATAATTCCGTGCATATTAACTGTTAAATAAATAAACCTTTACATTAAATGAACTGGATACGACACTAAAGTAAATATTACGTAATAGTTCTTGCTCAATGTTTGCTGCGCTCGGAATCCTATGAAATGAGAATTTGATGTGGCGCGCGTGCTAAAAACTTTACAATGGAAAATTTTCAGAGCGAATATATATGTTACAGTCAAAACTCATAACCGGTCAAAACCATTTTAGACTGTAAAATATCAGGTAGTTTTGAATAAGGACGTTTGTCAATACCACTTTTAACTGATTTTTGCAGTCAAAAGTGTTTTTCAAGAATTTATTTTAGTTAATAATTTTGAAAGAAGATGTAGTGACGAAAATTGAGAAAGGTATGTTGAGATGGTTTGGCCATGTTGAGAGAATGAATGAAGAACGATTGACGAAAAAAGTGTATAAGGCGTGTGTGAATGAAAGTGTTGGAAGGGGTAGACCTAGGCGGACATTTCTAGACCAAATCAGGGACGTCTTGAAAAAAGGCCAGGTCAAGAGTACCCTAAATCGTAGAGCATGTATGAAGGGAATAATGAAAGTGGACGAAGCGAAACAAGTATGTAAGGATCGTAGCATGTGGAAAGAAGTGGTCTCTGCCTACCCCTACGGGAAAGAGGCGTGATTATATGTATGAATGTATAAGTATTTTTGATTAAGCCCGTTAGTAAAATCCACTTTTAACTGCAAAAATACTGGGTAATAGTAATTTTGAGCAAATTAAATTGATTAAAAGTGGAAATGGCCAACAATGTTAGTCAAAACTTCTTTTGACTTATACTTTTTGAATTTCCGAAATTAAAAAGTTTAATTTCTTCAATATTATATTGTATATCATTATAATGTATAAAATATAATATAGACCTACGAGTACTGTTACTGATAATGCGAGTTTTCACCGATAGTCTGAAGTTTAAATCAGACAACACCACTTTTGACGAAGAAAAATATTTAAATTATTATTAATTTAATAAAAAAACCACTTTTGATTACAAAAATTAGTCAAAACTGTTTATGATTAAGGGCATCGGTCAAAACCATTTTTGCCTAATTTTTGCAGTTTAAAGTGGTATTGACCGGCTATGAGTTTTGACTGTGACATATAAAAGCCTATTTAAAGCAGTTGGTGTATATATTATAGATATATTTATATACTGAGAGCCACAAAGTAACTTATTATACGTGGTAGTATTTTGCAGCTATATTAAGTCTGTAGAACAATTGGTTTGACTCGATCGAAAATGGACCACGCTCTTGCAGAATACCAGCGTAAAATAGCAGCTTAATACTGATTACTGGTATGTTTCGTATGGTGAGCGTAGAGAAACGGAGACCCTTTTAACAGAAAACGAGGTTGTCCATCTTAGTCCCCAGTGGTGACAACGCATCTGAATTTTGATTCCGAACCGAGTATAGATGTAGATGTATATGGGCCACAGAATCCACTTATCATCAGGTGGACTGTGTACTTATTGTTCTTAAAAAACCTTGATGGTAGGTAGCTGCTGCAGTTCATAGACACTTGCAGCCAACTTAAAACAAAAGGCCACAGATATATTGTCATACTGAGGAATGGGATGCCATATCTCACAGTCGTATTAACGCTGTGATTATATCTGAATGCTTCGTTGTTTTACTAAACGAAGCGTAAGTAAGTGCGTCTGCTACTATATGGTCCTATGTTCAAATACCGGGTTGGATAAAAATCAGTTACTGGTTTTTTTTAAGTGCTCAGTAGCAGCCCGCAGCAAGGAAGTTGACGTTGTATCACCAGCGTGCCTCGGAAAGCATGGACAAGCCGGTGGTCGGGTTTCCGTCCCATCGGATTATGAGAGTTAGGGAATAAGGAAGTGCTTCAACTATTGTACGAGTACATATCAACTTAGCTAACCAACTGATTTATTTATAATGAATCGATGGAATTCAGCCTTGCGTCTTATATGATGAAAAATAAATATATAATGAAAAATAGATAAGGGAATGTACATATAATTCTTGTGCATACTCAAAATGTACTCTTTGGAATATAGCGAGACGGAAAATAGAAATAGATTTTTTATTCAATATAGAGTATAAATAATACTTATTTAAAGTCATTCTTATGTTTAATTAACTACTGGTTTGAAAAAAACCTTTACTGGGAATCAAAACAAGAAACTTGTGCCATCTCTGCAATACGTGGTAGAGCCATGCTGCAGCTATATTAGTAGTATAGTTGTAACACGAATGGGCCAGCTCGACCGGGGAAGGACCACGCTCTTACAGAATATCAGCGTCAAATAGCAGCTTAACACTGTTGCGTTTCGTATGGTTAGTGTAGAGAACTGGAGACCTTTTTTCCTGGAAACGAGGCATTCCATCTTAGTCCTCACGGGTGACAACGCATCTGCATTTTGATTCGCAAACGAGGATAAATGTAGATGTCTGTGGGCCACAGCAACCACTTACTATCAAGTGCATAAGGTGACAAACGAGCACACAGTCGTGTGCTCGTTTGTCACCTTATGCTATAAAAAAAATCTTTAAAAAAAGGACACTTTTCAATTGCATATGTATTACGTACATATTTTGACACATTTAACTAAACAAATCATATAAGAAATAGCTTATTAGCGACCACCTCATTTCTGGAGGGTGTTATCATCCATAACTGGCCACTGGAATCAAAGTTTCATTGTAGTCAGATGAAAGGTGTAGGAAATGAAAAAATAAATAAAACGAACAAAACGAAACGTTGGAAATTAAAAATGTTAAAATGCAACGCGATAAAAACCCGTAGAATTAGTTTCTTTCAAAAAAATATTAATATCTTTTTTGTTAGTAACAACAAGTTCCAGCACACAACAAATCACCAGTTTCACGCAAGAACAAACGAAGAAACATTTATTTAAAAATATATAGAACCATAATATGAAAAAGCTACTGATATAAGTTATGCACTATAGTTTTAATTTAATAATTATGTAACAATTTAATCAAGCTATTTTTTATATAAAAAGGGTGACAATCGAGCATACAATCCATCTGATGATATGTAGATGCTGTGGCCCATAAAAACTTTCATTTATACCCCATTAAGAAATACTGTCACTCCTGATGACTAAGATAGAATGCCTCATTCTCAGTAAAAAGGGTATCCGGTTCTCAACACTCAACGTATTAAGCACAGCAGCATTAAGCGGATATTTTACGCTGATATTCTGTCAGAGCGTGGTCCTTCCCCGGTCGAGCCAACCCATTCGTGCTACGACCATAATATTATTGCATTGTTGCTCTAGCATGTACAAAAACGAATACGAAATGTGTTAATCTTTATATTAATTTAAAAGCATATTTCTTAAAAATTTCTAACATAAAAATAAAAATTATAAAATGCATAATACTCGTTTAACAAGCAGTTGATATCACTTCACTCATCTCTAGCTAAAATAAGGCGGTCGAGGGTTTGAGAGCCGAGTATTTCAAGGGTTAATAAGGAGCAAATTGCTGGGACTTAGAGAAAAGCTCGCTTACCTTTTTCACTTTATATTTAAACATAAAAATAAAAATAGAAGTTATATAGATGTTTGTCTTTGTTGATTACAGGTTTCCGCTCAGTAAAAAAAACAAAAGATGTAGATCGACGAATTTCATATAACGTCCTACAAATTTTAAATTGAAATCATACCTTCATTTAATTAAAACCTCTTCCTTTTACTTCAAGATACATATATCATATTTAAAACTAGTTTTTGGCCCCGTGGTGTTAACCGCGTCCATGTTAAAGGATCCAAAGAGTCAAGAGTCATGACCCACACTTATTGAAAGTTCGCATAATACGGAGAGCTCAATCTATCGAATGGAAACAAACTTTCTCATATTTGGGATTGATAATGATCGGAGATTTTAAGGTTTAAGGCATTTCCATACTCCCGTACATTCATCTTCCTTCTTCAATTCTTTACGTTGTCTAGAAGAAATCGCTTCTAGAGCGATAAGACCGCCTATTGTAATTTATTTATTTAATTTAGTTTTGTTTCAGTGTGTCTTGTTGTACAATAAATAATAAATTGATTGATTGAATAACAAATCAAATCAAAATAGTTTAGTATTTTATAATAACTTTTATCCTCTATTTTTATAGTTAGGGGTGGGGTATCCCAAAGTCCTTAAATACGTGTTACTAAGTTGGGGCGTAGCAAGACCTAAATTTAGTGTGGACAAGATTAGCTAGATTAGGTGCCAAATAAATATTTCTAACGCGTCTAAAAGTAAAGGAACATGTCTCAGTTCCATAGGGCATCGCTGGTTGTACGATTGTTTGAGATTTTGAAGATTATTAGACTACCCTGGAGTTCGATTCGTCGGTGGGCTACTTGGTCGAACTTGACTTGGTACTTGACAGCGCTCATATAAAACTTCTCATATATTTAAATAAAGACAAAGTACATAAATTACGAAATATATATCCTTACGTGTGATGTGATATGGATGAACATATCAACGATATATGTGATATTTAATCTACAAATAGCATATTTTCCTTTAATATTCATTTCAAACATATTCTTCAATAATTATGATTTGAACATCTTTTTCTGACGACTTAATCGTTGGAAACCTAACCGTTGGTAGACTCTACGAGTATGTAAGTTAAACTGAGCAGTCTGCTTATTCGGGAAACTAGAAATTATGCAGCGCGCGTGCAAGACGTTTCGTAATGACTCTCGAAAACAGCATGTAGATGCATTTTAGAATGCACCACCCATTCTAAAATGCATCTACATGCTGTCTACATTTATGCTACATAGCACCCGAAACGTCGGGAATTAAAAATAAGTAAAATAAATACCATAAAATCTTTAAAAATACATAGTTTTATTTATATCTTTTGCAATTGGAAAAGCAATTTGCAATTTTGCAATTCTCTTAAACAATTGCAAAATTGTATTGCACTAAACCTGCGAATGCGGAGCTGCTTAAATCCAATAAGTTTTTGTCTGTCACGACATCCACATACTATTTAGAAATGTTTAGATAAATTGCAGCATAATACCAGAAACAACTTTGACGAATTGAGACTTGCGACATGTGAATTTAACGTGAACAAATGCAATAAGAAATTCCGCTCTAGATAGTAGTATTACACGCTTCGTTGCCAGCAAATGTTACTACCTATATCAACTTTTTTTAAACAAAGGACATATTGCTGGATGCATGTTAGTTACATAGAGCATAATAGATAAGATTGTTTAATAGATGTTTTGAATTATCATCATTCTAACTTTATTTTCTGAAATGAAAATTATTTAAACTTTCGGTGTGCGAAGCACTTGGAGCCGCGAGGCCGTGGGCGGTCACCCACGCCTTGCGCCGCCTGTGTTATTAAGTTTCTCATCAAAAGCTTATAACCGTGTTGTGAAAGATATAATTAAGTCATGACAGAATTTCAAACAATATTTAATCCTTAATTTTAACGCTTTAAGTGTAAACTTTTCAAAAATACTGAAACACTAGTTTCTTAGTTTTTAATCTCAAGCCTAAATACAGATTTTTATAAATCCACACCAGGGCAGATTTCGCAGAGTTCGAAAATATATATTATCCATAACTACCATAATTTCGTTTCAAGTGTATCTTCATCAACATGCATATAGTAGAACCATTTTTCCCCACGCAGACTTTATAGGGCATATTAACACTTTATGGTTAGTTTCGTAAAATTTAAAAAATACATATTTCATTATTTTAATCCAAAAGTAATTGTATAAATTATCAAGTTATAAAAATCATTTAATAATTTTTCACCATACAAATATGAAATCGCCCCGTAAAATTAAAAGTGTCGTACAAAATGTAACACTTTATTTCATCCTCTAACGGTTTGACTTTTTCAAAATCCTTTCTTAGTGGATACCTACATAATAAAAGGAAGCTATATTGTCACAATTTCATGCTTCTATGTCTAACGGTTTGGGCCGTGCGTTATATCAATTGTTTTCTTATACAACTTGCACTCTCATTTTAACACCGGGTAGATTATGAAAAAAAGTATTTTATTATTTTAATTCATGAGTATATGTATCAATTTTCAAATAAAAAAGAACTAATTTTTTTTCATACAAATTTAAACACCGTATGGTCTCCGTGGTTGTAGTGAAAATTTCAAAATATGTTTTCATTTATTTTATTTACAGAGTACTTTCGGTAAGTCCCGAGTCAATCGCACAGTATACAAATATCATAAAAACTGTAACATTTTAAGGGTTGAATTTTCCAAAATCCTTTATGAGTGAACGTCTACGTCATAAAAGGCAGCTATAGTCCAAATTACAGATTTCTACGTCTAGATTTTCGGGATGTGCGTCTTAATACAATGTTTTTTCATACAAACTTTGCTCACTAGTTACAAAAAAAAATTTAAAAAAATTATAAATGAAACTTTTATTAGTTTCTGTTCAAATTTTTCTTTTAACCTCTTACCACATTAACAATTATCCCGGGGTTTTTACCTACACACATATACATATAAATAAAACTAAAGTGACTGTCTGTATGTAATACCGAAATTATTATTTCGGTATTACTTCGACCTGAGGGCATTATTTGAATGTCACATGAATACGTAATATCAAAGTTACCGCCTTTTACTGAGGAGTGGCTATCTGCTTGCAATTCATCATCATCATCATTACAGCCCTTCACAAGTCCACTGCTGAACATAGGCCTCCCCCAAAGAATGCCACAGAACACGGTCTTAATCTTAATCTTGCAATTAAGATACCAATAATCATTTTTAAAATGTATGTCTGTCTGTCTGACCGGGCTAATCTTCGGTATAGCTGAACCGATCATCATGAAACTTGGCGAACAGGTAGAAAGCAATGCCAAAAGTCATCATCACCATCATTACAGCCCTTCACAAATCCACTGCTGAACATAGCCATAGGAATGCTACAAAGCATGGTCCTGAGCCACATGCATCCATCGACTTCCTGCATGTCTTACCAAGTCGTCATTTTATCTAGTCGGGGACCACGCTACATTTTGCTTACCAGTACGAGGTTGCCGCTCGAGAACCTTTTTTGCACATCAGTTGTCAGTTCTTCGAGTTATATGGCGAGTCCATTGCTACTTCAGCCTAATAATCCTTTGGACTATGTCAGTTACTCTTTTTTTTATAAGATAACGGTGACAAACGAGCACACAGTCCAATTGATAGTATGTGGTTGCTGTGGCCCATAGACTATCTATATCTATATCTATCTTCGATTACGAATCAAAATGTAGATGCGTTGTCACCCGTGAGGACTAAGATGGAATGCCTCGTTTCCAGCAAAAAGGGTCTCCGGTTCTCTATACTCACCATACGAAACACAGCAGCGTGAAGCTGCTATTTTACGCTGGTATTCTGTGAGAGGGTGGTTCTTCCCCGGCCGAGCCGACCCATTCGTGCTACAACCATAATATAGCTGCAGCATGGCTCTACCACGTATATGAACTATTACGTATATTATAACGTATATTCTACAGTGGATATCCTCATTTTATAAGAAAATTTAAAGTTAAATTATTGTTATATTTTAAAACGCATTTATTAATCATATGTACCTATTTCATTTTTGTATCAAAAATGAATAACCTACAACATTTTTAGATGGCAAAATACTAAAGCTTTCACCGCTTAATAGAATACATAAAGAGAATAACCTCTGATACTGAGAGCACTCGAATCCCAACTTAACACACCTAGTTATAGACACACTTATAGGGAGTAGAGATTATTGATCGTTACACGACCCCATTTCAAGAGCATTGTAAGATGTGAGTTAATGGATTGATGAAATTAATGGATTAATTCTGACGGTCGAAGCTTAGATAAATATATCCGTGAAGTATACAAGTTTTGTTTATACAATATTGTACTAAAAATATAAATAACTTTATTTATTGAATTATGAAACTAAACGGAGAGTTAAGGGCCGCCATATATAATTAGTGGGATCGGGCGTTACTTTAAATTAGTTATGGTATTATTTTGTCATTACTCGACTTATGTCGTCGTCTTCGTCACTATTTACACGCTTTCCCCATCAACTAATATTGGCAAATTACTTGATGGCGTAAGCTTGCGCATCGCCGTAGGAATCCAACTAGGAACAGCGATTTGTCAACCTCATCAGTGCCCTTGTGGTAGCAGCGTTGACGAGCTTGGGTTATACGGACATTTATGAAAGAAAAATGCCGGTAAGTTTTCCCGTCACGGTCCTTTGAGCGATGTCATCCGAAGTGCTCTTGTCTCTAAAAATGTTTTTCCGTTTTCGGAGCCTTGTGGAATATTTAGATACAATGACAGGAGAACAGACGTCATACTTTGGTTGCTTGAAGAGATACAACCCTAGTGTGGAATGTTACTTGCGTAGACACTTTTGGAGCCTCTCATCTCAGGCGTACCTAGTTTTGAGCCGGGACGGCATCATCTCTCAAAGATGACTACATATTAGTGCCATTTGCTGCAATGACTATCGGTCAGTGGGGTCTACATGCAATGAAGTTCCTAACCACTTAACCGTCCGCCCCGCGCGACTGATTCTCGCCTGACCTGTCCGCAAATTAAATGTCACTATTTTTTACGACCGCGCGAGACAGTCAACAAAAACGATTACTACTGAAAAACTACTATAGCTACATTCAAATAAAAAATATTCTCAAAAGGATCAAAGAATTCAAAATTTTATTTAGTTAAAAAAAAATTAGTCAAATTAAAAATAAAGCCTGAAAATAAAGCTTAAAAATGGAAATATAAAAAAACCGTATTTTTTTTAGCGGAGCTTCTGAAAGCGGGTGGAAAACCGGAACAGGAAGACCTTCAGAGGCTCTTTAATTCCGTCCTCCATGGTGGCATTACATCGAAAGCGTGGAGCAGAAGTGCGGTGGTTTTGTTCTTCAAGAAAGATGACAATGCTCTCTTGAAGAACTACAGACCGATTTCCCTTCTGAGCCGCGTCTACGTGCTGTTTTCGAGAGTTATTACGAATCGTCTCGCACGCAGACGTGATGACTCCCAGCCTCCCGAACAAGCCGGTTTCCGAAAGGGCTTTAGCACCATAGACCATATACATACCCTTCGGCAAGTTGTACAGAAGTCCGAGTAGTACAATTTGCCACTATGCCTGGCGTATGTGGACTATGAGAAAGCCTTTGATTCCGTTGAAATTTGGGCGGTGCTGCAGTCACTTCAGCGGTGCCAAGTTGACTGTCGGTATATCGAAGTGCTGAAGTGCTTGTACAGTAGGGCTACGATGGCTATCCGAGTACAGGACCAGAGTACGAAACCTATCTAATTGTAGAGAGGTGTAAGACAGGGTGACGGTATATCCCAAATACTCTTTACCGCTGCATTGGAAGATGTTTTCAAGCTTCTGGACTGGAAAGGATACGGTATTAACAAAAGTACATCACTCACCTTCGATTTGCCGACGATATAACATTTTTAACAGTGGTAGAGCCACGCGGCAGCTTTCTGCTGTCGCACGAATGGGCCGGCTCGATCCGGGGTGGTACCACGACCTCACAGAATACCAGCGTGAAGTAGAGGTTTACCTCTGCGTTTCGCTTGGTGAGTGCAGGTGGCCGGAGGCCCTTTATACTGGAAATGAGGCATTCCATCTTAGTCCTCACGGGTGACAACGCATCTGCATTTTGATTCGCAAACGAGGATAGATGTAGATGTCTATGGGCCGCAGCAACCACTTACCATCAGGTGGACTGTGTGCTCGTTTGTCACCCTTATCAAAAAAAAATATAATCCTCATGGCAGAATCGCTGGAGGACCTAATCACTATTCTCAATGACCTCAATAGTGTCTCCCAACGGATAGGTTAAGACATATGTCTTAAGAGATGAACATGGACAAAACAAAGATTATGTTTAATGTCCATGTCACACCTATGCCGGTAGTTGTTGGGAGCACTAAGCTCGAAGTTGTTGACGAGTATGTTTACCTGGGACAAATAGTCCGACTAGGTAAGTCCAACTTCGACCGAGAGATCAATCGACGGATTCAATTCGGCTGGTCAGGGTTCGGGAAGCTACGACACATCTTCTCGTCAGACATACCTCAAAACCTTAAAACGAAATTGTACAACCAGTGCGTGTTGCCAGTGATGACGTACGGATCTGAGACGTGATCCTTCACTGCTGGCCGTATGAGGAAGCTCAAGGTCGCTCAGCGAGCTATGGAGAGGGCTATGCTCGGAGTTTCTCTTCGTGATAAACTTAGGAATGAGGATATCCGCAGTAGAACCAGAGTAACCGACATAGCCCAACGGATTAGTAAGCTGAAGTGGCAGTGGGCCGGCCATATAGCTCGAAGACCCGACAACAAATGGGGATGAAAGGTTCTTGAGTGGCAGCCTCATACTGGTAGGCGAAGTGTAGGGCGACCCCCCACGAGATGGAGTGACGACCTGGTAAGACGTGCAGGAAGTTGATGGATGCAGGTGGCTCAGGACCGTGCATTGCGGCATTCCTTGGCGGAAGCCTATGTTCAGCAGTGGACTTATGAAAGGCTGTAATGATGATGATGATGATACAGATAAAATTCACTTTCACAGACGACAAATTTCATATAGCACCATCTATAATTTTTTACTGTTAGCGCTAACCATCTGAGCTACCACGGCACATTTTTTTATAGGCTAGGGTGACAAACTAGCACACAGTCAACCTGATGCAAGTGGTTGCTGTGACCCATAGACATCTACATCTATCCTCTATAAAGAATCAAAATGCAGATGCGTTGTCACCCGTGAGGACTAAGATGTAATGCCTCGTTTCCAGTAAAAAGGGTCTCCGGTTCTCTACACTCACCATACGAAACACAGCAGTTTTAAGCTGCTATTTTACGCTGGTATTCTGTGAGACCGTGGTCTTTCCCCGGTCGAGCCGACCTATTCGTGCTATAACTATACTACTAATATAGCTGCAGCATGGCTCTACCACGTAAAAATGTAACATAAATAAATGTAAATAAATGATTATCAATATAAAATTAAACTTACGAGTATTATAAGTATTATATTAGATAATTTAAATAATGATTTCTTATATTTACGCGAACACTACACATTGAATAAAACTACATTTACGGATTTTATCGCGTTTAATTAGGTTATTTTATATTCCCGACGTTTCGGTTGCTTTCCAGCAACCATGGTCACGGGGGACTGAGGTGATTGACGTCCCAATGTCAAAGTTAACCCGGAGTACCTTCAGCTTTTTAATTATTAATCGTCAATCGTCAGTCACCTCAGTGCCCCGTGACCAGGGTTGCTGGAAAGCAATCGAAACGTCGGGAATATAAAATAACCTAATTAAACGCGATAAAATCCGTAAAAGTAGTTTTATTCAAGATAATTTAAAATTAAAAATTTTGTACAGCCGACTTCAATATAAGCGACTTCAATATAGGTTATTTAAGAATAACTCAATAACCATTGGTCTGACCTTGATCAAATTCATATGGGACCACACGAGAACTATCAGCTTTCATATAAAAGAAGAATCATCGAAATCGGTTTGCCCAGTAAGTACAAAGTTATGAGGTAACACACATAAAAAAAACATACAGTCGAATTGAGTACCGTCTCCTTTTTGGAAGTCGGCAGAAAAGATGTGAAATTCCAGTAAGCGAAGTATAATACCGTCCTCTACTAAATGGGAGGGATGACCTAGTAAGACATGAAGGAAGTTGATAGAGGCAGGTGGCTCGTCTGTGCTTTATGGGATTACTTGGTGATGGGGGTAAGGCGAGGGGAGGTCTATATTGAACAGTGAATTTGTGACTAGCTTTAATGATCATGAATGATGTAAAAATTAATCGGGTAAGTACATAATTCGACTGTATTTTACTTATGTATATATTATATATATATTATATATATATATATATATATATATATATATATATATATATATATATATATATATATATATATATATATATATATGCGATGTATTCAAATTTTTAAACGATGTTGAATATTCTATATTATTATCAAAGAGGCTCTACCTTAAGTTTGCCCCATTTTAATTAGAAAAGAAAATATCAACCTTAGGCAACATTCTAGTTGTTAGTTGTTACATTAACTTTACTGAAGCTGTTAAATATGTGGAAATTATTTTTTGATCTTAAAATTCTGTTTTTACTTTTTTATGTTTAATTTTGTAATATTCGCAAAACTTCCTGCCTAAAAAACAATTTAGCCCTTATCGCCATACTGTCTTCCATAATCATTAGGTAAAATGGCTTGGTTTAACCAGAAAATATCGTTACATAAGCGATAAGTGATCTTCCCTCCAACACCGAACGGGTTTACTAAAACATTCCACGCGCCGCCCACGCCCGGAACGAAATTGAAATAACGATAGCAGAATATTGCGTGCCGTAAATTTATCTGTCCACTGCACGAACTGGTTAAATAGTGAAATAAAATTCTTGTGTTTTTATTTGTATATGTATTTAGTCGGAAAAATTATTGTCAGATCAATTTTAAAAACTCGGCTGTCATTCCCAATGGCATCAAATCTACATACATTTCTTTATAGAATAAGGGTGAAAACCGATCACACAGTCCGCCTGATGGTGAGTGGATGCTGTGGTCCATAGACATCTACATTTATTTTCGATTAAGAATCAAAATGCAGATGCGTTGTCGCCGGTTTTCCACACTCGCCATACGAAACACAGCATCATTAAGCTACTATTTTACGCTGTTATTCTGTAAGAGCGTGGTCCTACCCCAGTCGAGCCGACCCATAGGTGCTACAACAATCATATGCTGCAGCGTGGCTCTACCACATATAAAAAAGTTGAATGTGGATGAAGTGTCAGTCTGTAATATCAAAATAACTGCCTTCTATTGAGCTTATGGGATTATTTGCATGCTAATAAGATATGAATAACCATTTCTAAAAAAATGTGTCTGTCTGTTTGTCTGGTAGTCCGGCTGAATGGATTGTAATGAAACTTCAAGAATTGTATTTTATTAGAAAAAAATGCAGATTTTATTTATTTAAAAAATGATAAAATAAATGGGTTTGCTTAGCCAAAGATACTTAACTAAGCATAAGATCTGCGGGTTTATTGTTAAATTCTACGTGAATGAAGTCGCGGAAGAAAGCTAGTTGTTCAACAAATTGAAAAAAAAAGTCAATTGCATATTTAAGTTCTGATTTATAGTGATTGTCGGAGAGGGGAAACATCGTGAGGAAAGCTTGTATGAGGAATATAATAATAAGATGATATTTGAAGTCCGCAAACCCGCATTGGTACAGTGCGGCAGAATAATAACTTCTTTTCTCTCTTTGAATGAGATAGATGTCTGTGCCCAGCTGTGGCTGGGAAACAGGTTACAACTTTACTTTTTTACTTTATTGAACCTTACATTATTAACCGTAAAGTCTTAAGACCCTCAAAGTACTCGCGATTTTATCTCTCGATAGTCAGTGGATATCACAGTCCAAATTATTACAGGTGTATAAAAGGAACAAGAATTTGTATTGACTGCCTCATCAAAACGATTGCTGATCATTAGGTGCCCGATTCAAATTCCGGGTCGAGCCAAACTCAGTTATTGGAATTTCAAGAAAATTTCAACAGCAGCTCAGAGTTAGGAAGTTGGCGGTGTTTAACTCTTTTGCCTCGGAAAGCACGTTAAGCCGTTGGTCCTGTCCTGATATCTCCCCGATTGTGTCGGATAACCGCCCCTTAGGTGATACTTACACTTGGGCAATATAATTCTGTCCTACGCAGATGCCAAGTGTGTTGAGTGACCGAAATTTTGTCTAAGGTACAAATGAAAAAAAACTTAAAATAATTCAACGAAAAGGTGTAGAAATAAAAGGAATATAAAAACGGAAGTTAACCAATTAAGCAAAGAAAACTTAGTTTCAAGTAGCACAGCTGTTACCGTATACAATTAACTCGGATATTGAGATCAACTTCAAACAATAGTATTGAAGCGAGTTACCTCGATACTTCGGTGACTCGTAGATTCTATGAATCGCAATATCAGTTCTTATTGAGCTCAACAAACAATGGAAATATGCATCGGTGTAAGATATAATATCAAATCTGGTTCACTCTGTTGGATATATAAACAATACCTCTTTTTCTTGATTTTCTCCTGTATCGAGGATTTGTTTTTCATATTTATATTGCAATTGGACAAATACCTAAACTCAGGAGCTTTTAGGTCACACTCCATAGCCCTGATTTGACACCGAGTCACTTCTTTTATTCCCTGAAACAAAAAATCTGCTGAAAGGAATACAGTTTCAGTTTCAAATCTTATCGCAAAATGCCTTGGCAGCGTTTAAGCAGACCGCAGAAGAGGGTCAGATGCGGACTGGATAAAGTGTTTTTTATTTTTTATTTATAGGATATGGGTGACAAACGAGCACACAGTCCACCTGATGGTAAGTGGTTGCTGCGGTCCGTAGACATCTACATCTATCCTCTATTACAAATCAAAATGCAGATGCGTTGTCACCCGTGAGGACTAAGATGGAATGCCTCATTTCCAGTAAGAAGGGCCTCCGGCCACCTGCACTCGCCAAGCGAAACGCAGAGGTAAACCTCTACTTCACGCTGGTATTCTGTGAGGTCGTGGTACCACCCCGGTTCAAGCCGGCCCATCCGTGCAACAGCAAAAGCTGGCGCGTGGCTCTACCACTGTTAATAAAGTGTTTCAAAAATTGGTTCAGACGCATGGAAATTTGTATAGATGCTGGTAAAGAGTTCTATGAAATTATTAAATTTGAGTTTCGAAAAACTTTCGGAGACGCCCACATATGTGATGTACAATAAATAAATAAAATAAAATAAGAACACTTAATAATCTAATTGCGTTCATGTGGTTACATAAATAGTTCTTATGTTGGATATAATAGAGCCAAACATAAGCCCTGATATACTTTACATATCAATTTAATTTAATTGATTTAGAAAGTATAATTACTTATTTCTTCCATATCTGAATGCTATTTAATATTAATATGTAGGGCAACATTCTTGGTCACAATTTCAATTAAAATCCTTTCTAACATTACCGTGCTGCAAACACCTTTGGTTGCCAACATTTATTGGAAATACCTAATGACGAAAGCAATTATTAGCATCATAGTAGTATGTACAACTATGATGTAGTTACGTTTTATTTTGTTACAGGCACAGAGTTTTACTTATTGCTGTGCTGTCTTTTATGCTGCATAATATATATATATATATATATATATATATATATATATATATATATATATATATATATATATATATATATATATATATATATATAATATTTGCCATTGCTTCTACGGTTGCCTGTCGGATTGGCAACCACAGTTTTTATTTTTTGTTTGTTATATGGAAGACGCTGCCGTCATCTACTGGTTTGGTTCCCAATTTTCGCCTCTTACGACACCCAGTTAACGATAGTGTAGGGGAATAGGTAACATAAAAACATTTTGCAATATATATGATGTTATATTTTATGTACGTACGTCACGAACAGGGCTCTTGTATCTATAAATATATCCTCGATTATACAGCCTTGTTGAGTTTTGGGAGTAGATGGCAATAGACCCCACGGTATAATTTTGGTATCTTAGGAGGTAGGTCAAGCCATTGTGTGGGAGGCTCCTTGCATGCACACTGATGACCTACTTAAGAGTACTTTCTTAAGAGTCGAGGCGGTATTAAATGCAGCTGGACCGAGTATTTGCGACATATGATCCGGATATGAATCTCTGGGAGATGACTGCGTATTTGCGCCCCTTTTTTAACTTAAAAAAATACTTAAGTGGCAAACTAACCCAACTCTGTATAAAGAAGGCTACAGATGTGTTGTCACGCCTGAGGATTAAGGTGGAATGCCTCACAATCCTTAATTACATTGGCTCTTTACACCTTTTGGGCCGGAACACAGTAGTGCTTTTTGCCAGCAGAAATAGGTAAGATTAAGTTAGAAAAGGAGTTTTACTACTCACGGAAGATGTAGAGACTATTAGTGCTCACGCATGATGTCCATGCACGATGAAGTTTTTAAAGGAACTGCATCCGCGACTTGTTGTCGTAGTTGTGACAAGAGGGCTGGTACTTTTGTCGTCCGAAAACAAGGTACTACGACGGTTACACATTTTTTTTAGAACTGGCCACTTGAAAATGATATAATAAAAAAAAATTCAAATTTTGAAAATGGAACTCTTTGCCAATATTATTGTGTATGTATTTTATTATTTTGTCATTTGTTTACGATATGGAGGCAAATTGATATGTGTCTGTGTCACGTCAGCATGAATTTAACACGAGAAAATATTCGTACAATGATTTTTTATGACTTTCCATGTTATTTAAGTCACCAAGAAAGTTATGATAGACTTCGAATGGCCTTTCACAATGAAGACCCATCTCTTGCCACTGTTTACAAATAGTTTAATGAGTTTAAACATGGTCGCACTAATCTCACCAATGATCTGCGTGAGGGACCGCATTCTACGGCGATGACTTAAGATAACATCAGTGTTATGCGGCGTATGATAGAGACTGACAAAATAGTGACTTATCAGCAGATTCGGACAAGCTTAGACATCGGTATGAGTTAAGTGCAAAAAATCCTCCATGAACATTTAGCGGTCAGGAAGCTTTGTGCCCGGTGGATACCTCATAATTTGACAGAGGCCCAAAAACTTCGTCGTGTTGATTGGTGTCGTGAAATGGTTCAAAGATATAACGGAGGTGACTCAAATGCCGTGTTCTACATACTTACGGGTGACGCAAGCCGAATTTATTGTTATGATCCTGAAAATAAGATACAGACTGCTGTATGAGTGTTTCCTTCCGAGGAGTAGCCAACTAAAGTGAAGCGAGGTCAAAGCGTGGGGAAAAAAGATGAAAATATTATTATTTGGTATGAATTATTAATGATAGTATTATATTTTTTGATGTTTTTATTCTTTTGCGTGACAAAGAAAATATTGTGAACAGATATAGTGACACGAACTAATGCCTTGTTAGTCTAGTGCTAATTAGTGCGATTGCTGACCATGTACTCCCGGGTTGAATCCCTAGTTGGGACGAAAAATCGGTTATTGGATTTTTCTGTCAAGAAATTCTCAGTAACAACCCGAAGTCGGGAAGTTGGCGGTGTGTCACTTTAGACCCGTGCATCGGAAAGCACATAAAGTCGTTGGTTCTGCGCCTGATCTCTCTCCCGGTCGTGTCCGATTACCTTCCCACGTACACGAGATGTTGTATTTCTTGAAGATTAAGATAAAATCGTCGTTCTAGAAACTGTGTCCCTCTCTAATCTAGTTTCCATTGCTACGGTTTATGAGATAAAAGTATTTTCGTGATATGTTTTATGTATTTTGCGAGCGATTGGCTCTTGCATTTTCTTACACTTTACATAGCTCCACACGTTATGCTCTCATTATGATGTTGAACTATTAGCGTAGTTAGTGTCAGAGTGGCTAGTCTCCGAAATTCGATTCTGGAGGACAAAATAACGTCACCATAACAGCCTATAAAAGTCCACTGCTGAACATAGGCCACGCCCATAGATTGCCTCATAGATAGGATTTTGCCAGTGGCCACGCTTGACAGGTGTTGGCAACAGCAATTTTTTAATATTTTCAGTTATTAGGTTATTTTCCCTCTATCGCCTCTTAAAACACCCATGGGACGATATTATGAAGTAGCGGATATCATTATACCACCACTACACGGTCAATAATAATAATGTCACAATAATATAACATTTTGTTTATTTCACCGGAACACAAATACTACGCAAGCATTTATTATAATATTTAAAAAGCGATTTTATAATGACACACGTTGATGTCATATTATGTGATATTATGTTATATAGGTACATTCTGTAGAGTGTACCGAAGCGTTCGTGTCGAACCATAATACCTATATGTAGCTACATCGTAGCTTCACTATGTACTTTTGATATTTTTTTTCTGAATATTTTAGTATTATGGCTACTTTTTTGAAGAAGAGGGAGTAAATGAACGTGCGATTCACCTGATGGTAAATGTCCGCCCACAAACAACTGCAACACCAGGAGACTTGCAGGTGCGTTGCCGAATTTAAAAAAAAGAGTAAGCTCGTTTCTTGAAGGTCTCTAAATTGTATCGGTCCGGAAAAATCACCGGCTTCTTTTAATAATACTTTTTTCATAAGTAAATAGAACTAAGGAATATATACTAAAATCAAATTGATTGTTCACTGTTACATCCGCAACACAAGTACATGGCACTGTTTTGAATATTGTCAACATAAATTGGTTATTCAATATCCGCTCACGGAGCTCGGCTCGGCAAAATCAATATTCAAATTTGAAAACAGCAAATTCTACAATACGTGCGGGGTATGGACCTCGCGTTGTGTCAATATTATGGTATTTTCAATAAGATGATTATTTTAAAGATGAAAACGCATATGGGCAATCAGCTTCTTTAGACTTTTTTTAATTTTGTAAATATGTTTTTTATGCGGAAGAGCCATGCTACAGCTATGTTATAATTGTAGCATGAATGGGTCGGCTTGACCGTGGGAAGGACCAAGCTCTCACAGAATACCAGCGTAAAATAGCAGCTCAATGCTGCTGTGTTTCGTGTGGTGAGTATAGAGAACCAGAGACCCTTTTACTGGATATGAGGCATTCCATTTTAGTCCTCACGTTGACAATGCATCTGAAATCTATGGGTCACAGCATCTACTTACAATCAGGTGGACTGTGCGCACGCTTGTCACCCTTATCGTATAAAAATATTTTTAAGGTTTAATGGTAATTTTTTGGAGGAGAACTTCTGTATTTTGTTGCCGCTTTCTCGCAAAAGGTCTTTACTTGTTAAAATGATAGCGTAATTTTCCTGACATTCAAAAAGTTTTTTTGTATCGGTTAATTTTGAATAAAAATATTTTGACTACGATTTGATGATAGAGGTGAAACATGAATTTGATTTATTGTGATATAATTTAACTACTCCGATTTCTGATTCTGATTTAAGGTCTTCTTCATCTCTCAAAAGAGTAAGATAAAATAAATGCCTCATTACCAGTAAAAACGATCTCCGATTCTTTACAATCACCATACGAACCACAGCAGTTAAGCTAATATTTTACAGTATTCTGTCTGAGCATGCCCCTCCCTGCTTCGGATTTTTAATGTTAATTTGCACTTGTTCTATTGATTTTTGCATGGTATTTTTCGGAGAGGATACCTGCGCCTCGGTAAGTAAAACAAGGTTAGCTTCACCTTCGCCAGATGGTAGTGGATGTTGTAGAGGTTTATGGCAAGTATGTCAGAGGGTTCTTGTTGCTCTATTTTCCCCGAGCAGTGTGAGTATAGAGTGGAATACCCCCTCCCCCCTATTTACTTTAAAAAGGTTTGCGCTCAGAGTAAGGAACGTCGGAACATTCGCCATTATCATAGCGACGTAGTAGTCAGATAATCTGAACACTAGGCTACATTGACGCCACAATTGACTAAAGTTTAGGTATATCCTAAAAACCACGCAGACGAGGTCATAGGTAAAAGCTACTACTACCTTTACGCTTGCACGCACACATACAAATGTCTCTATTGAATTTTCAAGCGTTTGTAAATCGAAATTCGGCAACGGTTTAGAACATGACCACGACTAATTACATTTACCTAATTAAATCCGGCCGAACCTAGCAACTACGGGTGATGCAGCCAATAATAAAATATGTAAAATAAAATGGGAGTGTCCTCTAGAATACAGATATCTAGAATAGTGTCCTTAAGCATACAGAAAGTGATATTTTGGGGCTATTGGTGCTTAGACGAACCAAGGGATGTCGTTGATATAACAAATTCATATATTCTAAAGCAAAATGTCTATATCAGCAATCGGAAGCGTTGATTCTATATTAATGTGCATAGAATGGCGATAACAGCATTTTTTTCTTACAATGGGAGAGAGCCATGTCCACCATATGGACATTGTGTACATTTAAGAACTGATGAGAATTAAGACCAGGGCAAGTCTACTTACTCCATAAAATACCGTGGGTAGATACAAATAAAATAAGCCATGGATAGTAGGTAGTAGACATTTATAACAACTTAAAATTATATATACTATTATATATATACTATGTGTCACCTCTGATGTACCATGTTTAAGCGAATAAATGATATTATTATTATTATTATAAAAAGTTGGGGTTACCAAATTTTGTGGCAATTATAGCAAACATCCCCCCTATGAGACAATTTATTTGGAACGGGGGGGAGGGTTATGTTCAATAGTGGAGTTTTAATGTACTGTATGGATGGCAATGATTATGATAAAGAAAAAAATATCTGATTATCTCTCAAGTGGTTATCACTGAGTAATTTATAGTTTTCGAAAGTAATTTTTTGTATAGGATAAGGGCGACAAACGAGCACACAGTCCACATCTATCCTCTATTACAAATCAAAATGCAGATGCGTTGTCACCCGTGAGTACTAAGATGGAATGCCTTATTTACAGTAAAAAGGGTTTCCGGTTCTCTACACTCACCATACAAAACACAGCAATGTAAAACTGCTATATTACGCTGGCATACTCGGAGAGCATGGTCCTTCCGCGGTCGAGCCGATAACACTACAACTATACTACTAATATAGCAGCAGCATGGCTCTACCACGTGCTGTAGATGTACACTTTTAGAACGATAAAACGAGATAGAATGATGGATTATTGTGTCACCACACTTCGCCTGTAGTTACAGCTCCGGCTAATTTATCAATGTCAAAATAATTAATACAACAGTAGCACAAGTGTGTAGTGTACGTATGTTATGAAGAAGCAGAATAATTTAATGGAAACTAGTTTCTAATATATTCCTTAGAAGCAGTCTAAGCCTTTGTAGAAAGTCAAAGAGATTAAATTATATATTCATCCGAAACACAATTAAATAAAGCCTTCAGAATACATTGGTACTTGAAACAATAGCCGTCAACGTTGATGACTGACGACAACGTAGATTCATCAGCCTCAGAATTTATCAATCATTTGACTAAGTTTTAAGCTGATTAGATTAAATATTTATTTTGACAAAATGATCTTTTTAGGTTAAGAAGTATATTTTAAATAAAATTATTATTGCAAACTTAGAAAGCAAGAACACAATTAGCTTTTTCAGACTTTTTTGATTATATATATATTCGAAAACCGATGTGTCAGCCATCTACCCGTAAACGAAGTGTAGAGCAGCCCCTTACCACCTGGTAAGAGATGCAGGTAGTCGATGGGTGCAGGTGGCTCAGGACTCTGCTTTGTTGCATTCATCTAAGATGTGTGTTCCGCAGTGGACTTTTGTGAAGGATTAAATAGTAAAAAGTAACGTTGCAAGATTGTTTTACGTGGTAGAGTCATGTTGCAGCTATATTATGGCTGTAGCACGAATGGATCAGCTCGACCGGGGTAGGACCACGCTCTCACAAAATACCAGCGTAAAATAGCAGCATAATGCTGCTGTGTTTCGTATGGTGAGTGTAGAGAACTAAATACGAGGCATTCCATTTTAGTCGTCAGGGGTGATAACATATCCGAGTTTGCTCGTTTGTTACCATTATTCTATAAAAGAAACTGAACAAGCCGAATCATTAGCACCGGTTTGACTTCAAGAGCTTATTCGTACTACATATGCCATACGCCACAAATCCTATCTAGACTGGAAGTATGACCAATATATTAAATTGCATAAACGTGAGTTGGTTCCGATTGGGTTTGCAATACAGTCATGTGTATTGTTAGTTTAAAAAAAATCTTAAACATTGTCAATAGTTACAGAAATATTTTTTTATAGGATAGGGTGAGAAATGAGCACACAGTCCACCTGATGGTAAGTGGTTACTGTGACCCATAAACATCTACATCTATCCTCAATAAAGTTTCAAAATACAGATGCGTTGTCACCCGTGAGGACTAAGATGGAATGCCTCATGTCCAGTAAAAAGGGTCTCCGGTTCTCTACACTCACCATACGAAACACAGCAGCGTTAAACTGCTATTTTACGCTGGTATTCTGTGAGAGCGTGGTCCTTCCCCGGTCAAGCCGACCCATTCGTGCTACAACTATACTACTAATATAGCTGCAGCATGGCTCTACCACATACATAACTATAATACAACTATAGTACAACTATATAAGCTAATTAAAGGCCACTGCAGGGCACAGACCTCCTCTTATTTCGTAGTTTATGGATCATTTAGTACACTACGCTGCTCCGGTACGTATTGAGAATTCCACATCTCGAAATATTTTTTGAATTCACCGGTAAGCTTCACGTAGTAAATCAGGACTTAAAATTGCAATCAACAATTAATTGGTGCTTTAGGTTTATTGAGAATCGAACCAATTATTCTATCCGACCGAACGAGCGATTATTTAAGGTTAATGGCAAAACTTTTTACTTCTCCAGGCAGAAGAACCTTGCCTTGATACACGAATAAATTTTAATTTAAAATTAAAAATTTTGTACAACCGAATTCAATATAAATTATTAAGAATAACTCAGAAACCCTTGGTCAGATCCTGGTCAACCATTTATACGGACCACATGAAACGCGCTAGCTTTCAAATAAAAAAAGAATCATCGAAATCGGTTCATCCAGAAAAAAGTTATGGTAACACATAAAAAAAGAAGAAAAAAACTTACAGTCGAATTGAGTATCGTCTCCTTTTTAAAGTCGCTAGAAAAGAGACTAGACTACAGAAATAATAATTTCTTACATCGAAAAATTAAGTCTATTTATTTTATTTAATACTACTATGTCAATTTTATTTGGTTTTCAAAAATATTGTTTATAATTATACTAGCGAAGCGCCCCGACTTTTTCTGTATCTTGACAACAGCGCCATCTATATACTTAATCACGCACAAAATTACATTAAAATTGGTCCAGCCGCTTAGTACGAGTTCAGTCACATACACACGGAGAGAATAATTATATGTATAAAGATTAGTCAATAAGGAAAGTATTACCTAATATTCGTACAGTGTTTTTGAAGTACTTTTTTAAAAATGCCTAAAATTATAAAGGAATACCATTCATCTAAAAATGTACCACAAATACTTTAAACACGAGTATACTCAACACTGCGGAAAATACACGAATCCCGGTATGTGCTACGAGTAATATTGACACGCTACGGGCTACGTTTATGCTACGAATGTCAGTGATACTGTAATGAGGCTCGTAGAACAGAACTTGTGATAATTATCTAAAAGTGGAAGGGGAAGAAAAGTTACGCCGTATCTAAAGTCCACTCCTAAACATAGAAATTTCCCATAGGTTGCCTCATAGAGAGGATATTTGCGATAACTGTAACGATAATCACAGGCTGCTAGGCATTCCATCTTAATCCTAAGACGTGACAACACCACTGTAGCCTTTTTTATTTAAAGTTGGTTGCAGGTGTCTATGGGTTGTGGTAACCACTTACCATCAAGTAAACTTATTCGTATGTCACTTCAGATTTATAAATAGTAAACGCTAGGCAGGCGGGTTTGCAACCACATTTTTATTGGATTAAGTTATTATCAGGAAAACACTGAACTACTAACCATGAACAATGGATTTTTTTATTTTAACCACAAATAACTGCATAGCACATCCCAAGCGAAACCAACTCACGTTTATAAGGCAATTTAAAATATTGCTCATATTTACAGTCTACATATATAGGGTTTGTGGGGCAAAATAGGGCTTGTAATGCCAGTTACTAGATTCCACAGAATTAGTAATTGATTTATGAGGCGTATACATTATACGCTTTTATAACAAAATCCCAGAACATGTTCAAAGTTTGCCAATAAACAAGTTTAAAAGTTTTATTAAAGAAAAACTGTACAAAAAGGGTTATTATAATATCAAGGAATACATGAATGAAAATAATAATGTGAATGGGAATAAGGTAATTGCCACCATGTTAGTTCTATGAAAATTTAATTAAAATTGTATAAACAAAATTATTGTTAAGTGAAATTATGTTTAAAAAACAAGTCTCGCTGGGTTTCTTGCTGATTCTTCCAAGGACAGAGGTATTTACCGAACCAGTAGTAAATAAAAATATGACTTTCAATAAGTATTATGTAATAATCAATATTGAATAAAAATCATTCCATTCTATTCTATTCTAAAACCAATGTAGTACGAATAAGCTCTTGAAGTAAAAACGGTGTTTATGATGCAACTGCAAGGCTTGTTCATTTTTTTTACTATTCTAAGCTAGCGCTTAATTATAATCCCGTCTGTTGGTAAGTGGTAATGTAGACTTAACAAAAGCCTATTCACTGAAGACAATACATTGTAATCGGATGGAAAGACAGATGCTGGAAACTTATTCCATTCCTTTGCTGTACGCATGATGAACGACGTGGCGAACCGTTTGGTTCAAATGCGTGGTAAGTCAACAACGAAAAGGTAGGACTGGCCGAACGTCTACTTGTCCGATGGTGGAAGGGAGAGGGAGGAATTAATTTATGCAATTTCTGCGCACACGCTCCGCAATTCATACTGTACAAAACCGAAAGGCCGGCTACTTTGTGCCTGTATTCGAGGCTGATTAGATTGGTTTTAACCAGATTCGGGTCACCAATAAGCCTATTAGCACGCCTTTCTATTTACTCCAAAACTGCTAGGTAGTATTTTGCAGCACCAGCTCATATATGGCAGCAATACTCCATGCATGATTGGACTTGCGCTTTATACAAAGTAAGCAGCTAACCCGGTGTAAAGTATCGCCGCACCTTTGCAAGGACTCCTAGCTTTCTTGCAGCTACTTTGGCCTTGAACTCAATGAACTGCCCGAAGTTCAGATTTGAGGATATCTCAAACCGTAACAACTGAAGGCGGTCGGTGTATGCCAGTGAAAAATTTCAAAAAGAAGGAGCCAAGGTGAGCTGGCTTTTTTTTGCAGTGAAGGGACACTCTTGTGTTTTGGAGACGTTGCATATTACAAGATTAGCATCGCCCCATTCAGAGACTGCCTGAAGTGTGAGATTCACACACTCAACCATAGCTTCTCTTTCGAACTAGATTTGATCCCGACTGGCCCGAGGACTTGGTTGGCATCACTTCACAACTGTGCTGTCGTCTGTGTACCCATA
This sequence comes from Parnassius glacialis, assembly GCA_033319125.1. Classification (NCBI taxonomy): domain Eukaryota; kingdom Metazoa; phylum Arthropoda; class Insecta; order Lepidoptera; family Papilionidae; genus Parnassius; species Parnassius glacialis. Next base: position 39,916,345 of record JAVANC010000018.1, read on the forward strand.
GATACCGGGCATAAACAGCTCATTAACATGAAGCTAGAAGAGAGTTGCGAAGAGAACGGACCCCTGAGGAACACCGGCGTTAGTTGCCACAGGGTCGGATGAGCAGCCATTGATGACTACCCGGAGAGAACGTTCACTCGGAAAGTCCTATACCCAATCAGACCAGGGGAGAAGCTGTACACTGAAAGTTTACCTCAAAGGCTAGGGTGTGAAACTCTGCAAAAGGCCTTCAAGACAGCAAGGGAAACAACAAGTGGTTCCCGCTGATCTCGAGTGCTTGGCCCCATATCTGAATAGCATTCGCTAGAAGATCCCCAGCTGACCGATTTCAGCGAAACTAGTACTGGCGGTCACTAAGGAGATCATTCTGTTCTAGGGTTGCCATTAAGCGGGTGTTCAATATACGGTTCATAATCTTGCAGAATATGGAGGTAATTGAGATTGGCCAATAATTGGCAGGGTCGGTACGGCTGACTTTTTTTGAACAGGCTACACGTTAGCCAGCTTCCAGAATTATGACACTATTCCATTCCAAATGAGAGAAGGAACAAGCGTGCCAGCACAGGAGACAACTCAGATGCACAAACCTTTAGAACTATAGCTGGTATACCATCTTGTCCACTTACTTTATTTACACCTAGACACCGCAAGGTTTTAAGAACCTCCTTATTTGTGATACGAACCTCCGACATAGAGGTCCTGCAGAGATTTAATTCAGGTGGAACGTTCTTGCCACTGTCCGGACGTGAATTGCAGGCAAAGAGAGACGCGAACAAGTTTACCAGCGGCGGCAATGTAGGCGTATAGAAGTTTGTCTCGACCGCTTTGGCAGGAGACCTACAAAAATAAAAATTAATTTGCCAATCGTTCAAGAAAAACGAAACGAAACTGAATAAGTGGCGCAAATATGAGACCCTGAGAGATTAATACATATTTGTGTGCCGTTTGCTGTAGAGACTTTCGGTCCGTGGGGTCCACGTGCGGTGAAGTTCCTAAAGGAACTCCATCCGCGGCTGGTTGTTGCTGCTGGTGATAAAAGTGTTGGTTCTTTTCTCGCCTAAAGGCTAAGTATAGCCATTCAGCGATGAAACGCAGCCAGCGTTCTTGGCACGATACCGGGGAGTAGGACTGCACGATAATTAAATTACTAGTTTTAGTGTTTTTTATTACAGTTTTTTTAATATTGTATATAATGAAATAAAGCACTTATTACACTTATTACTATGTCATATATTTTTCATATATAATATAAATTACAGCAGTATGTGCGTTATTACGCTGTAATATTTTATTTTATTAAATGACTTTAAAATATAACAATGTCATTAACCACAAACATAAAATATAAGAAATCTTCTATTAGACAATTACTAAGTGAGTGCTTAGTAATTACTAAGAACTAACTTAGTAATTGTCTAATAGAAAATTTATGCGTCGCGTTAAGCCGCGTCTCCACCAAAGTTTTGTTGCCAACACAACAGTTGGTAACAAAACTTGTTTCCATTTTCGGCGGCAACATCAAAGGAATACCCTTGTTGCCAACATTTGTTCCCACGGTGGAAACGCTTGTTGGAAACAGTTGTAAACAGTTGAAAACATAACTGTTGTCAACAATTTTTGTGGATACGCGGCTTTACTGCGTAACTGAGCTACATGGGAAAATTACATGGGAGAAGGAAATGAAGACTTGCAAATCGGTCGATTTATTATTAAAATTAAGGAAATTGTTTCAAGATTCAGTTTATTTAATATGATCAGCTCGTTCATAATGGATGCCGGGGTAACATATTATTTATATGTAACCACGAATTAAAAGTTAAAATTAAAAAAAAAAAATTTAGTTTTTAAATAGAAATATTGTAACATAACGTGTAAAATAATTTAGGAATATTAAATACGTGAGGTAGTGACTAGTAATTGCTAGACAATTTACTTGGTTTCTTTATGTATGCATATTGTTTATTCAGCATTAATATACTTATAAGTAATACGAGTATGATGGAAAATATAATAAAATGAAGGTGTGGTAAAATTAAAACAGTAAGGGATAACACTACCGTGTAACATGTTTCGACCCGTGTCAAAAAGGGTTTTCGTGGGGAAAGATATTTTCGTTTCCTATTAACAAACAAATCTCTTACTATACAAACGAATCATGAAAATTCGATGGATGTAGGCAATACGAATAAGTGTTTGTTTTAGTATAACGAAAAATAAGAAGAAAAGCTCTTTTTAACAATATTCGATAAGAAAACACACAATATACTTGTGTATATGTGTATAAACATACCTGTGTATATGTATGTGTGTATACATATACACATTTACAAATACACACACACTAACACAAGAACACATAATAATATACAACACACATACGCATGAATATGCATTTTTAATTTTTTTATTTTTCTTACATTTCTAAAAGCCTTTTATTTCTTTTGTTACCTTGTTCTTATTTGTAATGAGCCATTTTGTAATTGTAACTTGAATATGGTATATATATATATATATATATATATATATAATAACAGTGGTAGAGCCAAGCGGTAGCTTTTGCTGTCGCACGAATGGGCCAGCTCGAACCGGGGTGGTACCACGACCTCACAGAATACCAGCGTGAAGTAGAGGTTTACCTCTGCGTTGCGCTTGGTGAGTGCAGGTGGCCGGAGGCCCAATTCAATCAACATGGTAGTGGAATTAAATAAAAGACTACCCCAGGAGGGTACCAGCACCCCTGGAGAATCCCTCGCTGAGCATCCACGACCAAATTATTCCACTCCTGGGCGTGGGTGCTCAGGCTGCCCCGCGTATTCTGGGGGGGGGGGCGAAATTCCGCTCAAAACGAAACCTGCTCGGGGCAAGTGGAGTAAGAAAACAAAGGCAACCCCTGCCACGCTTACCGTGGATTTCTGCAATATCAGGGGACTTCATTCAAACCTTAACGCCGTCCACTACCATCTGGAGATAGTTAAGCCGGCCTTGCTCTTTCTAACCGAGACACAGGTGTCCTCCCCGACTGATACTTTGTATCTCTCCTACCCGGGGTACAAATTAGAACACTCGTTTGTGCCCCGGGCTGGAGTTTGCGTGTATGTCAGAGAGGACATCTGTTTTCGACGCCTCGGCAGTCTTGAAGGTACTGACCTCTCCATCCTATGGCTGCGCGTAGACAGCGACGACCATCCCCGCGTCTACGGGTGCCTATATAGGTCCCATAGCGGTAATGCCGACACAGACCGGCTCATAGACCACGTCCAAATGGCTGCAGACTCCGTGCTACAACAGGTCCCATCCGCAGAGATCGTGATACTCGGTGATTTCAACGCCCACCACGCTGAATGGCTTGGTTCTCGTTTAACCGATCATGCGGGTAGATCTGTCTATGACTTTGCTTTAGCATATGGTCTAACACAAGTGGTTACTTCGCCTACGCGGATCCCAGATGTGGAAGACCATGTACCTTCCCTGTTGGACCTTCTACTGACCTCTCATCCGGACGGATATCAGGTCTCCGTCGATGCCCCTCTGGGCTCTTCGGACCATTGTCTGATCCAGAGTACGGTGCCACTCACGCTCCAATCGCAGTTGCGATCTACAGCTTGCCGCCGTGTTTGGCACTATAGGTCAGCTGATTGGGACGGGATGCGGTCTTTTTTTGCATCCTACCCTTGGGGGCGGGTTTGCTTCCCGCCGGAAGATCCCAGCGTTGTTGCCGATTCTGTTGCTGATGTGGTACTTCAGGGTATGGAACTTTTTATTCCATCCTCTGTGGTGCCCATCGGAGGCAGATCCCAACCATGGTTTGGTCGCTCCTGTAAAATAGCATCACGCTATAAGCAGGAGTGCTACCAGGCCTGGGCTGACGCATCAACGTCTCGGGATGTAAACACCAGCGCACTTAAAAAGAAGTATAATTCCGCCTCCAGGTCCTTCAAAAGCGTCATTGCCAAGGCAAGGTCTGAGCACATGGGCAGAATTGGCGAGAAGCTAGTTCGCCTTCCTTCGGGAACCCGTGCATTCTGGTCTCTCGCCAAGGCTGTCCAAGGGAACTTCTGTCAGCCATCTCTTCCATCTGTGCACAGAGAGGACGACTCACTGGCCCATGCCGCAAAGGATAAAGCCGATCTGTTGAGCTCTCTTTTTGCATCCAACTCGACTCTAGATGACGGGGGGAACACACCGCCGACTATTCCGCGATGTGAGTGCTCCATGCCGAATGTGCGATTTACACAGCGCTCGGTCCGCAAAGCACTCTTCTCCCTGGACGTCAGCAAGTCGAATGGGCCCGATGGAGTCCCTCCCATTGTGCTGAAGACGTGTGCTCCGGAGTTGGCACCGGTTTTAAAGCGTCTTTTCTGGTACTCCTACTCCCAAGGCGTAGTCCCAAACTCATGGAAGACAGCTTTGGTGCACCCGATCCCTAAAAAAGGCGACCGCTCAGACCCGTCCAACTACAGGCCTATCGCCATCACCTCCTTGTTCTCCAAAATAATGGAAGCCGTTATAAACTGCCAGCTCATGAGGTACCTTTAGGATCACCAGCTGATTAGTGACCGCCAGTACGGTTTTCGTCGGGGTCGATCAGCTGGTGATTTTCTAGTCTACTTAACTCATAGATGGGCGGAGGCAGTAGAGTCCAAGGGGAGGCATTAGCCGTTAGTTTGGACGTAGCGAAGGCCTTTGATCGGGTCTGGCACAAAGCGCTTCTTTCGAAGCATCCTGCCTATGGGCTTCCTGAGAAATTGTGCAAATGGATCACCAGTTTCCTTGCTGATCGGAGCATCAAGGTCGTAGTAGACGGTGCATGCTCTGATCTCAAGCCTATCAAGGCTGGTGTTCCACAAGGCTGCGTGCTATCACCAACGCTGTTTCTCCTGCATATCAATGATATGTTGCTAACTGGTAGCATTCATTGCTATGCAGACGACAGCACTGGTGATGCCTTATATACCGGCCGTGCCAATATTTCTCGGGAAAACGTCGCCGAGTACCGGGACAAACTTGTGTCTGAAGTCAAGTCTTTGCTTAACAAAGTCTCGGATTGGGGCCGACTAAATCTAGTCCAGTTCAATTCCCAGAAGACACAAGTTTGCGCGTTTACCGCTAAAAAGAACCCCTTTGTCGTATCTCCTCAGTTTCAAGGCACTCCCCTTGCTGCCTCAGCTAGTATCGGAATCCTTGGCGTCGACATATCGAATAGTGTGCAGTTTCGTGGTCACTTGGAAGGGAAGGCCAAATTGGCCTCTAAAAAGCTTGGCGTGCTCAGCAGAGCGAGACAGTATTTCATGCCGGCACATCGCTTGCAACTTTACAAAGCGCAAGTTCGGCCCCACATGGAATACTGTTCTCATCTCAGGGCCGGGGCAACCCAGTGCCAGCTCCTTCCACTTGACCGCATCCAGCGCAGAGCGGTTCGAATCGTCGACGACCGAGTTCTTTCTGATCGGCTCGATACACTGGCACTGCGTAGAGATGTTGCATCTCTTTGCGTATTTTATCGCATTTATCACGGGGAGTGCTCTGAGGAATTGTTCGGACTAATTCCAGCCGCTCAATTTCACCATCGCACATCGCGACAAAACTCGCGTTACCATCCATACCATCTAGATGATTGGCAGTCCACCACTGTGCGATTTAGAAGAAGTTTTCTCCCTCGCACTACTTCCTTGTGGAATCAATTACCACCAGCGAATTTTCCGGACCGATACGACTTAGGAACCTTCAAGAAAAGAGCTTACACCTTTCTAAAAGGTCGGCAACGCATCTGCAATTCCCCTGGTGTTGCGGTTGTTCATGGGCGGCAGTAGTCACTTACCATCAGGTGAGCCGCATGCTCGTTTGCCCCCTATTCCATAAAAAAAAATATGGGAAGAAACTGAATCCCGATACACAGCTATTGCTAGTTCGAGAGTCAGGGCTTTCACTTTTTTTTTATAGGATAGGGTGACAAACGAGCACACAGTCCACCTGATGGTAAAGTGGTTACTTTGACCCATAGACATTACATCTATCCTCAATAAAGACTCAAAATGCAGATGCGTTGTTACCCGCGAGGACTAAGATGGAATGCCTCTTGTCCAGTAAAAAGGGTCTCCGGTTCTCTACACTCACCATACGAAACACAGCAGCGATAAGCAGCAGCTTAGCTTAGCAGAATACCAGCGTAAAATAGCAATTTTACGCTGGTATTCTGTGAGAGCGTGGTCCTTCCCCGGTCGAGCTGACCCATTCGTGCTACAACTATACTACTAATATAGCTGAAGCATGGCTCTACCACGTGTAAAACTTTATTGTTTCAGTGTGGTTTTATTCAATAAATAAATTTAATATTTATTGTTATTATTTCATTAATAAATAGGTCGTTTTGCAAACGAAAGACATAGATTACAAGAAACCAAAGCAACAGTAGCTAATAGTAAGCTTAAATGTAGCAGTAGGTTCGAATTCACTATTCGACTATTGTCGTGAACCACAGCTCTATCATGCTAGCAGTGAAAAGTCAGTAAAATACTAATGAAAATTCCCGTGCAATTTGCAGTAAGTAGTTGCTAGTTAGTCGCAAAAAACTAAACCGATTTTGTAGCTGGAACAGGTTCTATTAAAAAAACAAGGTATTGCCTATCATAATATCAAGGGCTGTAAAGTAAACAAATGAAAGTTAATTGAGTCAAACAATAGGTAAAAATTAAAAAAAAAGAAAAAGAAAATCCAAGGAATAGCCTGGCAGCCGGTATGTCCATGCTAGTGTTCAACCAGTGTCCATGTTGCCGTAGCACACGATTTTATAGGCGAGATGCAGTCATATATTTTGTAGCTGATCAGAAATGACACCAAGGATGCTCAGAAAACTAGTGCAAAATCGAAACAAAAATCGGCTAGATCTGGCACTAATTATTAGTGTACAAATTCTCGTGCAATTTTCATTGGTTTATGCAGACTTTTCTCTGCTAGCTCGATTGAGCTGTATACGAGCATTTTAAAATATAAGTAGTGTCAATAATTGCACTAGTAGTAATAAAAATACTTGTTTTTAATTCATAAAAGTAAATCAGGATTAGACACTTTTTGATTTAAAAGAAGTGAAATTACATTTAAAAATATTAATAAATAAAAATATATACATAATATATAAACACACACAACGCATACAGGGTTATTTTTCAAGGACTAGCCAAATTTTAAACCAAGTTTAAATATTTATATGTGGTAGAGTCATGCTGCAGATACATTTGTATATTGGTCAGCTCGACCGGGGAAGGACCACGCTCCCACAGAATACCAGCGTAAAATAGTATTTTAACGTTGCTGTGTTTCGTACGCAGAGAACCGGAGATCATTTTTTATTGTAAATAAGGCATTCCATCTTAGTCCTCACGGATGACGACGCATCTGCATTTTGATTCGTAATTGAGGATAGATGTAGATGTCTATTGGCCACAGCAACCACTTACCATCAGGTGGACTGTGTGCTCGTTTGTCACCCTTATCCTATAAAAAAAACGACGGGTTGCACTCCGGGAGTGCCGGCAGAAGTGAAAACTTGAATATTAACGTTGTGCATTTTTGATATTTTGGAATGGCGGAGATTATTTATTATTATCTTATTTCATTTATTTTCATTCGAAATTATTTGTTTGGTAAACCTACACCGCACATGTGCTTATTGTGATGTTATGAAAATATAGGTTAATGCTATAAAGTATAAACATATTACAAATATTACATCTATAATGTGTAAATACATATGTATCTATATTAACAATTTCGTCAAGCAGTACAGTAGACTCGATCGAAACCTAATCTTAATAATAAAATTATATTAATTAATAAATGAAAATTAATTAAACCTAACTTACTTCCTCTCCCACGCCGCGTCGGCTGTCTACTCTCCGTCCGTCTTACGAATTTTCGATCAGGACACGTGACCTGACGCGAGTTTAACATTTTTTACCCATTACAAAAAAAGTGCACAACGCCGCTAAAGAAGTTTTCACTTCAAAAATATAAATAATGATATACCGTTATTGCAGTTTTATTTGAAATTATCCCAAATTGAATGTGATTTATGGGCAACAACGTTTTTGCCTACCAATCGACAAATTACGAATGTGTACGTACGCATTAAAATCAGTTACTTATATAGAGCTTACTACTTTCGTAAAGGCTGGTAACGCACCTGCAATTCCCCTAGTGTTGCGGTTGTTCATGGGCGGCGGTAGTCATTTACCATCAGGTGAGCCGCATGCTCGTTTGCGCCCTCTTCTATAAAAAAAAGGTAATGCATTACCACGCATTTTGAATTTAAAAGATAAAAGGGACAGAATGTTTGGATTATTTTTTAAATTAATTTTCTTCACCATTTTCCTTTTGCATATTATTTGCACCTTCTCTGCAAATTTGGCCGGTTATTACAAAATAACCGTGTATATAGAAAAATTATGTTAAGAGATTTTTTTTAAAGCATAAGAATGACAAGCGAGCACATCTACATCTATCCACGATTAAGAATCAAAATGTAGAATATCAAGGTCGTAGTAGACGGTGTATGCTTTGATCACAAGTCTATCAATGCTGGCGTTCTACAAGGCTACGTGCAATCACCTACGCTGTACCGTCTGCAAAATCATGATATGTTGCATGCCACTAGCATTCAATACTATGTTGACGATAGCACAGGTGATGCTTTTTACACCGGTCGTGCCAATGTTTCTCGGAATCACGTCGTTGATTACCGGAACACACTTGTGGCTGAAATCGAGTTGTTGCTAAACAAAGTCTCTGATTGAGGACGACTAAATCTAGTTCAATTTAACCCTGAGAAAATACAGTCTGCGCGTTTACCGCTAAAAGTAACCCCTTTGTCGTATCTCTTCAATTTCAGGGCACTCCCCTTGCTGCCTCAGTTAACATCGGAATCCTCGGCGTCGACATATCGAATGACGTGCAGTTTCATGGTCACTTGGAAGGGAAGGCTAAATTGGCCTATAAAATGCTTGGCATGCTCAGCAGATCGGGGCAGTATTTCATGCCGGCACACCACTTGCAACTTTACAAGGCGCAAGTTCAGCCTCACATGGAATACCGTTTTCATCTCTGGGCCGATCTACTTGACCGCATCCAGCGCAGAGCGCCTCGAACCGTCGACGACCGAGTCTATTCTGATCGGTTCGACTGACGGGAGCTGTGAAGGGATTTAGCATCCCCTTGCATTTTCTGTCGTTTTACCATGGGGAGTGCGCGATTCGGTTTAATTCCAGCCGCCAAATTTTGCACATTGCGACAAAACTCACGATACCATCTGGATGCTTGGCGGTCCACCATTGTGCGTTTTACTAGGAGCTTTCTTCCTCGTACAACCTCTCTGTAGAATCGTTTACTATCGGCGAGTTTTACGAACTGATACGATTTAGGGACTTTCAAGAAAAGAGCTTACTGCTTTCTGAAAGGCCGGCAACGCACCTGCAATTCCCCTGGTGTTGCAGTTGTTCACGGGCGACGGTAGTCACTTACCGTCAGTCGAGTCTCATGCTCGCTTGCCACCTCTTCCATAAAAAAAACGCGGTCAGCCCTGAGAACTAAGATGGCATGCCTCGTTGCCTGTAAAAATTGATATATTTATTTTATTTATTTAATCTTTCATGCACAAAATTGTACATATGGCGGACTTAATGCCATAGGGCATTCTCTCCCAGTCAACCATTAGGCTAAACAGAGCTATACGAACAAAAGGCGGTGCAGCAGTAATAAAATAAAGAGCGCAAAAAAAATTGTCATCATCATCATCATCATTACAGCCCTTCACAAGTCCACTGCTGAACATAGGCCTCCCCCAAAGAATGCCACAAAGCACGGTCCTGAGCCACCTGCATCCATTGACTTCCTGCATGTCTTACCAGGTCGTCACTCCATCTCGTGGGGGGACGCCCTACACTTCGCCTACCAGTACGAGGCTGCCACTCGAGAACCTTTCTTCCCCATCGGTTGTCGGTTCTTCGAGCTATATGGCCGGCCCACTGCCATAGCAGATAGCATAGATAGCATTAGAGATGTTTAAGACACATCACACCAGTCAGATAGTATATGTCCAGTGCGCACTGCTTGTTGGCGCCCTCGAAGATATAATGAGAACCATTCCTGAGCTGAAGACGAGATATTCAAATGAGAAAGAAGGGCCAACAAGATATCATGATGAACAGAATTAAATGCGTTAGAAAAATCAATTAAGATGAGGACGGTCAGTTTTGATTTTTCCATCCCCTCTCGGATATCATTTGTCACCTTGAGAAGAGCAGTAGTATTAGAATGACCAGGGCGGAAACCCGACTGATAAGGGGAAAGAATATTATTTGAGAAAACAAAAGAAGAAATCTGTTTCTGAGCAACAGCTTCCAGAACCTTAGAGAGAAAAGGCAGAATAGAAATAGGTCTGAAATTGGATATAGCGTTGCAATCGCTGGGTTTAGGAATGGGAATAATAAAGGCTTTACGCCAGAGTGTTGGGAAAACACCATTCATCAGCAAAAAGTTAATGATATGAGTTATCAGGGGTAAAACAGCATCCAACACGTGCATAACCATTACCCTACTCACATCATCACAACCAAAGGCTTTCGATTTAATAGAAGAAAGTGCTTTGCGTACCTCGCCTTCATCTACAGGAGAAAAAGTGAAAGTTTCGTGAGAATAAGTAGGCATGGAAGATATAAATGAGATAAGAGTAGCATTAGCTCTAGAAATATCATAAACTGTTTGAGAAGACAGAAAATGACGATTGAAATCGTCAGGTCTCCGGTTTTCTACACTCATCATATGAAACACGGCATCATTATTCTGCTTTTTTATGTTGGTATTAATTTATGCTATGTGTTTATTTTTGTACGGATTTGCCTAATGTATACTCGCCTTATGGTTGGCACAGTTGGCAGGTGCAAAGACAGTCTAAGTCGGTCCATCTTCGTCTCGGTATAAGCAAGCTGTGTTTATTTATTTAAACTCGTATGGGTAAAAAAGTACATACAGCGAATTTAATGCATTAAAGCATTCTCTAAGCAGAGATAAATACATGTTTATCTCTGCTGCTCAGCTAAACATGTTTAGCTCTAAAAACTAAAAAAAAATCATCATTCCAATTCTATAAAAAGACCTTGAGCAAATTAAATATACATCAATGGAAAGTAAAACACTGTGCCATGTGGAGTAATTAGAAAATCCATCACTCAACTTCGTCCCATGGGTTTCGTATGAGGTTTCTATGGAATATTCCAAGAAGGTCTTATGACTTCCCATAATTTGCGGTATAGCTGTCTCTTTAACGCCAAGCGTGAAACACCCAGACCGATGGAAAGCAGCGTCAAAGGTGCGAAACGCTTGTTCCTGCGATTGTAAATCAACCTGCCGAGAATAGAGAAGAGAAAAGAACAGAATAATTTTTATTTAATATAGATTACAGGAATACTTTTTCAAATTAATTTATGCCTTTAATATTAGTTCGGAAAATACCTCTGTCGTATGAAGAACTAGCAAGGAACCCAGCGAGACCTTTTTTAAACAATAATTTATAAATTATATTTTATTCAATTAAATATGAAAACATTTACAAACAGCATGATAGCGACCACATCAGCCCCGAGACTCGGACTTAGATTATAAATTGCTCATAAGGCTCTCTTTTGCAAAACAAATGTGGCGATTAAGGTAAATTATTTTTATAATGAGAGAAGCCTGTATCCAGCAGCGAACTTTTACAGAGTAATAAAGATAAAGAAGAACAAAACATAGAAAACAATATTTGAATCTTTGTACAAACGTTATATTCTAAATAAAGAAATGTACCCTTGTAATACATTTAAATAAAGAATGTTAATTGAATGTTTTGTGGTTAAGTGGTGAAAATAAACGCATTATCTATTATCAAAGAGACTGTAAATTCAAAGTATAACAAAAATCATTCCAAAGCACATCTCTATGTCTACATAGTATAAAACAAAATCGCTTTCCACCGTCTGTACGCTTAGATCTGTTAAAATACGCAACAAATTTTAATAGAATTTCCATCAGGAGATAGAATAATTCAAGAGCAAAGTTTATATGTATAATAAATGTATATTGTATATATTATATAATTCTTCTGTGAGTGTGTTTTTGACTGAACTCCTTCTTAACGGCTGGATCGTTTTAGATGAAATCTTATGTGTGTGTGATGAAGTTGATTCAAGAAGGGTTTAGATTCATAATTGGACCTGGTAATTGGCGCTATTGTCGAGATCCAAAAATCAGACGTGCGAAGCCGGGTCGCTAGTCTCTATTATTCGCAGAGGTACTATAATTTAGAACTGAAAGTTTAAATCACGAAATGTCAAACTATATTCAAAATGTACGGCGTTATTCCTTGGAAATTTAGCGTTCAACTATTTCATTTAAAACTTTGAACTTGTAAACATGTTCAGTAGATAATGGCTTTTTCAGCTTTAAAAGGAAAAGACAGCTGCTATCAACATCAAAGTTTTTAAGAGTAATGACGTAGTGTCAACTAATTGCAGTCACGGAATTATAATATTGTTTTAATATAGATTGGTTGCAGTACATTATAACAAATAATATAGTTTTAAAAATAAGAATAGAATAATAGTTTAGGAAAACAAAACTCTTATGATTAAACAAAAGGTGGAACTATGTACCAATAAAATAAAGTGATATTTGTACGAGTAAATTGTAGAAATTCACCTACTACATACAGGATGGAAAAATCGAACGGACCATGAAGGGAAAGTGCATTAAATATTGAAGATATCAAATTTCACTTAAAGGAAACATTCTTTTTTTTAAATAAGAATAACGACATTCAAAAATTTTTTAAAAAGTTTACCTGAGCCAGGAATCGAACCAACTAAAAATGAAAAAATAGACATATACAGTCTGTATTTTATTGAACCAATCGATATTTCAGCAGTGGGGTGCTCCCACTCCGCTTCCGACTGCTTATCTCAAAAAGAATTTCAACATTTGCATAGGCGTGAACGAAAGGATTAAATGACCAGCAAGATCTCCAGATCTAAACAGAAAAAATGATAAAAGGTCTTTCGAATCGGCACCTAAGAATTGTTAGATTTCATGGTCTTCTTTAATAGTAAGATACTATGTTTATAGATTTTAAGTTTATCATAGACATCATCGATTGGTTCAATAAAATAGTGATTTTGTATTTTTTTAATTTTTAGTTCGTTCAATTCTCGACTCAGGTAAGCTTTTTTAAGAAATGTTTTAATGTGTTTATTCTTATTTTTAAAATCAAGTCATTTTTCCTTTGAGTGAAATTTAATATTTTCGATATTTAATGTAAAGGTGGGTGTGCGTGTGCACGCGTGTTAGCGTCATGCATGTTGCGTAGTGTGAAGTGTATAGGTGGAGACGTATAGAAGGATGCTAAGGATGGATATGTTATTTTATTTTTATACGCAACATACTTAGACAGTGAGAATAAGTAAATTCTCTGTATCTTTATAATCTAATAGATATTTTGTGAGAGACATCTTACAATTTCTTTTTGTAAGCGGATAAATGTTAAGAATTTATTATATAAGTAACTGCCAAGAAAACAGAAGAAGTTGTGTGATAAAGCGATTCTGAAAAGTTGACCAGAGTAGTCAGTACCTTATTTCCTCCGTATATTTTTAAGTACTTCCGGATCATATTTCAAAAGAGTGTTTTTTAGAATGCTACAAAAATAAAACATTGTCTAATTGAGAGTACGTTCCAGTCCCGGTTAACATCTACAGTGAGGTAGCGTAGTGGAAGTTGTCTTTTTTATTTTTACATGATGAAATATTTTCCCATATAGTGGCGGCAAAGAATACACGCCACTACACGGGAAACTAAGGCAGAAGATGGGCAGCAGCATCTTTCTGATAAGAGCAAAGCAACAATAAAAAACTGCGGTTGCAAACCCGATCGCCAAGCGTCGCAACTATGGCAATATACCCCCATGATTAAAGTTACGAAGAGATGGCCCCCAGTCCCCGGTGATCCCGTTATTCCAGTTGCGACCATGGTAACGACGGGGCAGAGGGTGCTAAGAATCTCTGGTGGAGGTTTGGTTGCCACCTAAGACGACTCGACCTGGTTACATACAACGCACGCCCCCTGAGGACTGACGAGAAGATCTTGGAGCTGGAAGAAGAGATAGACAAGTTACGCTGGAATTTTATACGATTATCCGAGGTCCAAAGAGAGTTGAAGGACACATTAATCCTCGAATCCTGCAACTTGTTCTATCACCGGTAGGGCGAACATTTGTCCCAAGGAGATGTCAGATTTATCGTCCACAAGTCTCTCGTTAACAACGTTGGAAAGATTGAGAGTGTGAAGATGAGGGTTGTGTACCTTATACTCAGAATCACCAAACGGTATTCGCTGAAAGTCATACGAACTTACGCACCAACCTCGGCGTATCCCGATGAGAAGGTGAAGGAAGTGAATGAGTATATACCTAGAGCCATGCATTCCTCCAAAACCCACTATACGGTGTTAATGGGAGATTTCATTGCAAAACTAGGCACAAGAGGGAACGGTGAGCTGAAGGTAGGGAAATTTGGAAAAGGGCAAGGGAACCCAAAGGGCGAGAAGCTGGCCGACTTCATGGAGAAATAGGGACTCTTTATGATGAACTCTTTCTTCCAGAAGCGGCGTCACAGGAAGTGAACCTAGTCGAGGCCCGACGGTTCGACAAAACATGAGACTGACTTCATTATGACGACTAGGCGACAACTTTTCAGTGATGTCTCAGTGATTGCGAAGGTAAAAACCGGCAGCGATCACGGAATGATGAGAGGCACACTGAACAGAAATCGTTAAGGTGGAGAGGTCACGTCTAATGAAGTCAACACTTTATCAACCTCGTGCGCTAATCCAGAGTTCCGAACCTTTCAGGTCGAGCTACAAAACCGTTTTCAGTGCCTAGAATATTGCAATGCAGTGGACGATATAAGTGACAAGCTTGTGGAAACTGTCCACGCGGTCGGAGCTAAGTTTTGCAAGACCCACTGCAGAAGAACACAAAAACTTCCCGATCACACCCGTAATCTCATGGCTATTAGACAGGAAATGAAGCTGCAGTCTTCAGTAGATTTGATAGAAGTGCGGTGGTCTTGTTCTTCAAGAAAGGCAACAACGCTCCCTTGAACAACTACAGACCGATTTCCCTTCTGAGCCACGTCTAAGTGCTGTTTTCGAGAGTCATTACGATTCATCGCGCATGCAGACTCGACAACTTCCAGCCTCCCGAAGAAGCCAGTTTCCGAAAAGGCTTTAGCAACATCGACCACATACATACCCTTCGGAAAATTGTACAGAAGTCCGAGAAGTACAATTTTCCACTATGCCTGGCGTATGTGGACTATGAGAAAGCCTTTGATTCCGTCGAAATTTGGGCGGTGCTGCAGTCCCTTCAGCGGTACCAAGTTGACTGTCGGTATATCGAAGTGCTTAGGTGTTTGTACAGTAGGGTTACGATGGCTATCCGAGTACAGAACCAGAGTACTAAACCTATTCAACTGCAGTGAGGTGTAAGAAAAGGTGATGTTATACCTCCGAAACTCTTCACCACTGCATTGGAAGATGTTTTCAAGCTTCTGAACTGGAAAATATACGGTTTTAACATCAACGGCGAGTTCCTCAATAACCTTTGCCGACGATATATTCCTTATGGCAGAATCGCTGGAAGACCTAAGTAATATGCTCAATGACGTCAATAGTGTCTCTCAACGGATAGGTTAAGACCTATATCTTAAGATGAACATGGACAAAACAAAGATCATGTGTAATGTCCATGTCACACCTATGCCGGTAGTTGTTGAGAGTACTAAGCTCGAAGTTGTTGACGAGTATGTTTACCTGGGACAAATAGTCCGATTAGGTAAGTCCAAAAAAAAGTCCAAAGTCAGGTATAGCTCAAAACTTGAAAACGGGACTGTACAAACAGTGCGTGTTGCCAGTGATGACCTATGGAACTGAGACGTGGTCCTACACTGCTGGGCGGATGAAGAAGCTAAAGGTCACTCAGCGAGCTATGGAGAGGGCTTTGCTCGGAGTTTCTTTGCGTGATAAACTTAGAAAAGAGGATATCCTCAGTAGAACCAGAGTGATCGACATAACCCAACGGATTAGTAAGCTGAAGTGACAATGGGCCGACCATATAGCTCGAAGAACCGACAACTGATGGGGAAAAATATTCTCGATTGGCGGTTTCGTACCGGCGGACGAAATGTAGGGCATTTCGCCACTAGATGGAGTGACTAAGACATGCAGGAATTCGATGGGTGCAGGTAGCTCAGAACCGTGCTTTGTGGCATTCCTTGGGAGAGGCCTATCTTCAGCAGTTGACTTGTGAAGGGCTGTAATGATGATGATAAATGATAATGGGGAATGCCGAAGTATACGCGCCTCGCGGGGGCATGGACGGGTTATGTCACACTCGCACCGAATATAATCCCCATAGTACTATTATTATTGTACCCTCATAGCACTATATTGGCAGAGCCATAGGAACGCTTTCGCACACATCGGGCTATCGGGGTGGCTGGCACTGGTTCCCACCAGTGCCAGACACTACATAGCCATGGCCGCCCCTCCTCGAGAGAGAACTACTCCTCGCTCTTCTTCTTCTTAGGTAAGGCGCACCAGAACACATGGTGCGCCTTCCTCCGCGGCCTCCAAAGGCCATGAGCGAGAAAAAAAGGGTAACTCAGAACCGCTAGTCTTCCTGACCCCAGCAATTGATCTTGTCTACGGCTCCGCTGCCAACCAAGATTCAACTGTGGAGGGTAGCGAGAGCGGTGCCTCGCAAAACCGACACTCCTTCCCCCCGCAGCCCCGCTATCAACGTCTCACACCGAATCAACGGTGCGGCCCTGTCAGAGTCACGTATCAGCGGGGCCTCGCGTACCAACACTCCTCTTCCTCCTCGACTCCACCTTGGCTGCAGCAGTAGGGGGAAAGGACACCCCTTTCGCTGCAGCCGACCAATACACATCTAAAGTTGGCTTGCCAAGCCCACTCGGAGTGGCCACCTCGGGCCAGCCATGTGGGTTCCTCTTTCTTACGCCACGACAAGGCGGGAGCTCGTTCGGGGTGGAGCGTAATGGAAGTCCTATAGCAATCTTCAGTATAACACGCTAAGCCCTTTCGGACTTAAGAAGATGAGATTTGCCTGCACGGCCCAATTAAAACAAAACTTTATTCTTTGATTACATCAATTTTCTACAGAAAGAAATCATTCCAGAGTGAAAAGACCGCCTGTTGAACATTTTTTTGAAATTGTAATTCTATTCCCAATTCTGTACTTCATCATTATCATTATCGTCATTACAGCCCATCCAAATCCACTGCTAAATGTACGAGTAGATCTCCCCAAAAGAATATACCATAGGCAGGATATATAGGTGGAAGTTCTATATTTAGTGTACAATAAATTCAGAAAAAATCAATTCACAAATAATATAATGGGTCTTCGATGTTTTTTTTGTTTTAGAATAAGAGTAACATACGAGCCGACAGTCCACCTAATAGTTAGTGGATGTTGTGGCCCATAGACATCTACATCTGTCCTCGATTAAGTATCAAAATGCAGATGCGTTGTCACTCCTGAGAACTAAGATGGAATTTCTCTTTTCCCATGAAAAGGGTCTCCGGTTATCTACACTCCCCATACGAAACGCAGCAGCATTAAGCAGCTATCTTATGCTGGTATTCTGTTAGAGCATTATCCTTTTCCCGGTCAATCGACCTATTCGTGCTACAGACATAATATAGCTGCAGCATAGCTCTACCACATATAAAATGCCCAAGTTTTTTTTCAAATCCCTTTTCAAATGCTTTTTTCTTAAGATTATAAAATGGAATTATGACCTTTTACCATATCGCTTAATTTTACGGCAAAGCGTTCCCGTGAATAGTGGACGGGTAAAATGTGGTAAAGGTGAGATAAACTTGACAATTAAAGTAAAACGGAATCTAATGCTGATTCAGAATGGAAACATTTCTAATACTGAGTAATCCAAAAGTTACACACTAGGTTTACTTTAGGAAATTATTTACGTAACAATACACATTCCTCTTAGGTAAATAGATAAAGGTATATAATCTGGGGGGCACGGCAGTGCTCCCGCCAAGTCTAACAAAAAAGCGGCACGGCCATACTATCCTTTTCTAAATTCACAGGCCATTTTCGAAATCCTATAACTTCGTTGTGGATAAAACTAGAAGCCTGAATTTTCACTAACCAAGTAGGCATTGTATAAACTCGGTATATTTCATTAAATTTGAACCAGTAGTTTAAGAATTATAACTAGTCAAAGTTTCTTAATTTTGTCACTCACTGACTGACCGATCATCAAAACTCTAGGGCACTTTTAGCAGACATAGAAGCTTCAAATTTGGATTACCATTATTGTTTAGTATATTAATCAAGAAGAAATGAAAATATTTTGCAATTTCGGTCCAACATAAATAACTTTGTAACAACTAAACAATCTAATTTAATATAATACGTATTACTTGAGAGATACATGGCGTTTTCATTCGATGGCCAAGCCAATCTATTTATTTAAAATATAAATGATTTTTAGTATTGATTTGGTCACTATAAGATGTTGTTAGGTTAGCTAATTACGTAATAACTTAAGAAAGAAGGACCCCTTAAATAGGGAGTGAATAAATTAACCGACTTGGTATTACATGGATCTCACAACTTTTTACGGTAGAAGAACTGAGTTGCGAGACTTGGTTGTTTTTACAAGTTATGTTTTTGATGGCATATTATTGACTTCTTTTTTTTAATAAAAATTAAATGACAAACGAACTTTCATTCCTAGTACGTGGTAATTCCTGGTAAAAGGAAGAAATTACAGATGTGTTATCACTTATATACCGGTTTTGAGCTATATTCATAATTTCAAGTCTTTAGCTCATCGGAAAGTTAGTTTAAAATCAATTCCTAAATTCAACCCGAACATACGTACTGGGGAGTAAATAAAAACAAGGTAGAAATTAAAAAAAAAACGTAGCTGCCGACACGGCCGTCGAGCGTGGCAGCTGTGGGAAGGGGGGGAGGGCTATGTTCAGCAGTGGACTTTAATAGGCTGTAACGGTAACGGTATAGTATATATGGTAACTTATTATTTTTTTAAAGAATCTCGCCCGAAATTATATTGCTTGTTTGTTTTGTTTTTATTGTTGTTATGCCAAGGACAAAGATCTTTTTCATCAAGCCACGAACCAAAGGTAAATGAATGAAAAAAGACGAAAAAAGCATAAATGACTTACAATTAAAAATATTAATTGTAATCTATATCAATTTAAATTATTTTGTTCTACTCTTACTTTACCTATTTTCATTTTATTGTTTTAATCGATGTACAGAAACAAGGACAAGAGCGATGAAAGAATATAGATTGTTTGATTAATTTATATAGTATCTGTAAATATAGTGACTACCTGTAAATATTTTGCTGCCTGTAAATATACTGAAACCTTCAACCGGAACGCATATGTACGATCCTGTTATAATATACTACCTGTACCAAAAGTCCTCAAACATAAACATAGGCCTCCACCATAAATTGCTTCATACAATGAATAAATAAATGCCGTAAAATTTATTTCATTCAGAGTAGGTATTATCAAATGAACGCGAATAAAATAATTATCTCGGTGACTGCGTCTATTCAGGTAAAGAGATGAAA
Organism: Parnassius glacialis; assembly: GCA_033319125.1. Classification (NCBI taxonomy): domain Eukaryota; kingdom Metazoa; phylum Arthropoda; class Insecta; order Lepidoptera; family Papilionidae; genus Parnassius; species Parnassius glacialis. The sequence continues at coordinate 39,936,084 of JAVANC010000018.1, forward strand.
TTAAATCAAAGATGATAGAATTATTTTTAGAAAGAAATATAAAAGATATTTCCATATTATTCACTGATACTGTACACGTCACATAAATAAGAAAGACAGTTAAACGTATGGCAGATTACTGCTACAAATTATGTGTGTGTATCGAGCCAGTGAAAAGGTTATGACTCAGGGTAATGCTGCAGAGTAGCCTTAGCTTACAGCGCTGATGATTCTGCCATAACCAAAAATATGAACAATAAAAATGTTAACAAATGTTTTCTGAGATCCGCGTGCAAAAACCAAATGGTACGTAGACAGATACCATTAGCTTTAGGAGGTTTAAGAGCACCTCCCTCCCACCTTCTTAATACTACCATCACTAAACATAACTGCAATTGTTAACAATTGAGTAAGCTATCGCAGTTTTAATTTAAGCTGTTAAGAGGACGGGCTATTTCATGTTCACTCTGTCATTTCTTGACACCCCGAGAAGATATGGGGTATTAGTGGATTCTCTTACAAAAAAGTTATTATAATAGATTATTCTGCTTTGTTTCAGGCGAGCAGCCCAACTCAATACTTCTGGTATAGAACAACTCTGCAGATCTCCGAAGATATCAATTACCCAGAGACTTTCAACTACAAGATAGCTCTTGCTCTCGTTATCGCCTGGATTTTGGTCTATTTGTGCATGATTAAAGGAATAGCATCTTCAGGAAAAGTTGTGTACATAACAGCTACTTTCCCATACATCGTCCTTGTTATATTTTTCTTCAGAGGTATCACTTTAAAGGGTATGAGCGATGGTCTCATACATCTTTTTACTCCAAAGTGGCATACGATTTTAGACCCTGTGGTGTGGCTGGAAGCCGGTACTCAAATATTCTTTTCCCTTGGTCTGGCATTTGGCGGCCTCATAGCTTTCTCATCGTATAATCCAGTGGATAACAATTGCTACCGAGACGCGATTATGGTCTCAATGACTAATTGCTTAACGTCTATGTTCGCTGGAATCGTGGTGTTCTCGATCATAGGTTTCAAAGCCACTATGGTGTATGAGAAATGTTTGAGTGTGAGGAATGAAACTCTATTGGAAGTGTTCGGTTCTTCGTATAGATCCATTGTGTTCCCCGAGGAAGGGCAACCGGTGACTGTCGATGTGAATGGCAATTTGACAATAGTCTTGATGCCCCATTTACCAGAGTGCGATCTGCAAAAGGAATTGGATAATGTAAGTAAAATTTCAAGTCATATAAAAGATAGCGAGACCGAAAATAAAGAATGTAAACAATATTTCATAGATATTTTTATTAACAATCAGAATTAAAATGTCCAGTAATTTAAAACTAACTATAGTAACTTACACGTACGTTGTTAGTTTTTGTATTAAATGAACTAGTTTCTTCGAAGTCTGTGTCGATTATTTGCAAGAGAATAGATACAAATGGCTCACAGCCGTTCAGTTTATGACGTAGAGATAAATAAAAGAGTGCTTGTTTACGTTCTTTATGTAGTTCTCAATTATTTTACTGATTTCTATTTTAAATATGACTGATTTTTGTTTGTCAGAATGTATTACTTGTTTAATAAAAGTAAAGGTAGGTCAGTAGGCAAGTAGGCTAACAGAACCCAATGTTAGAAAGTAGTATTACCAGTGCAAAATCGGAATTGCGCTCACCTTGAAGATTTGTCCACATTTACCAAACTTAATCATGGAGTTATTAAGTGTGACCAACGCTAAATACATGTTTAGGAGCTTACTCCATATGGGTCCCTACGGGTGACCATAATGAAAAATTGCACAACTTTTATGACATATTTATTATAGAGGAGCGTGTAATACTGTTGGTAGACAACTAGTTACTGACTGATTGAATGAAATTCTTAGTACTAAGTAGAGAGGTACAATATCATTAAGTATACATATGATTGTAATGATGTAACCAATATATTCCCAAAAGGTCTTTAGTAAATTAAAAATGACCCTGTATATGGTAGATAGGTACCTACACCATTACTAATTATACATGTGTGTGTGCGCAGCTCACCTACACATGCCTGCTGAACTTGAAAGCCTACCTAGCATAGCCTATTTTATAAAAACGTGTTATTATAACACAATACAAGTGCAAACATTCTATTATTTAAACTTAACATCAATAAGAGGCGCTCGCTGTAAATTTCACAATACGCGAGCAGTTTGAGTTCGATCCCGCCGATATCAATGATATTGTTAATTGTAATTTCAAGTACTGACAACATGCTCGATAATAAAGGAAAACATTTGAAGAAACCAGCACGTCATTGAATTTAAAAAAAAAATATTTAGAAGACACACAACACGCATTGGGACCGCACTTAACCATCACACTATCTTTCCCCCAAACCCTATTAGAAATAAAAGAAGGCCTGTGCCTAGCTGTTGACTTACACACTCAGGGACGTTTGCGGTTACTTCATTCGCTCTTTAGTATAGATTTGAAAAAGTTTCCTCTTAAAGTCAGTTAACGGATCATTAGCATCCCTTTACAATTAAAGTTAAGGACAACAAATCCTAAATGCAAATTATTAACTTAACTTATAAACAAATATATACATTTGAAGCTATATTTTTATTTTTACAAGTGAATTCACGTAAGATTTATTTGCATATATCAAAAATTTCTGCTCTGGTAGACTGTAAACAACGGCAGAAAATATATAGAAGTTGGAACGATGCGGTTTTAAAACGAAATCAATCTGACCCCTTAACAAAATAATCTAATATCGTGAATTCTTTCAATTCAAGAATTCCTTACACGATATAGTGCTTACCTGGTAGAGCCACGCTGCAGCTATATATAGTTTGTAGCACGAATAGATCGCGTCGACCGGGGAAATACCACGCTTTCCTAAAATACCAGCGTAAAATATAAGCTTACTGTTATTGTGTTTCGAATGGCGAGTATAAATATATAAAATAAACCAGAGACTTTTTATTATTGGATACGAGGCATTCTATCTTAGTCCTCAGGTGTGACAACGCATTTTATCATTTTGATTCTTAATCGAGGATAGATGACCATGGGTAACAGCACCCAATTACCAGTAGACTGTCCATGAATGTGTGTCCTAAAAATGTATAAGATTTACACCTGCAATTTTACGAAAAATGTCGTATGTTATATATTTTATACTTTAAAATAAACCTAAGTACTGTTAATATTAGATATCAACATAATGTACAAATGTACAAAGTATTTTTTTAAAAGATGAATTACCTAAAATTAACAATTCTTTTTTACAGACAGCATCAGGCACCGGCTTAGCCTTCATAATATTCACGGAAGCTATCAACCAGTTCCCAGGGGCTCAGTTCTGGTCCGTCCTATTCTTCCTCATGTTGTTTACGCTGGGCATTGACTCCCAGTTCGGAACATTAGAGGGAGTCGTGACCTCCATAGTGGACATGAAACTCTTCCCCAATCTTCGCAAGGAGTACCTAACTGGCGGATTATGCCTAGTCTGTTGCCTACTGTCCATGGGTTTCGCTCATGGCGCCGGCAGTTATATTTTCCTGCTCTTCGATATGTACAGTGGTAACTTCCCGTTGCTGATTATTGCATTCTGCGAGTGTATTGGGATCGCTTACGTATATGGTGTTAAAAGGTAAGTGTAGGTTCATTTGAATAATATTGAAGCGACCAACACAATTAACGTTCACTTGGTGATAATTGACTACTGAATTCCATAGACAACAAACTTCGAACAAACAATAGTGACGCTACAAACGATTTTGTCACCTCTAAGGCCCAAGATGGAATGGCTCACCGTCTATAATTATATTGGCTCTTACTTCCAGACCAGAACAAAGTAATGCACGCAATGCTGCACCCACACGGATTCCTAATGACTCCTAGATGCAAAGGAGTCCCACCATTTAGAAATTATTTTATTTTATTAAGTACTACTAGCTTGCTTTAATACGTGGTAGAGCCATGTTGCAGATATATTAGTAGTATAGTTTTAGCACGAATGTGTCGGCTCGACCGGGGAAGAACCACGCTCTCACAGAATACCAGCGTAAAATAGCAGCTTCATGCTGCTGTGTTTCGTATGGTGAGTTTAAAGAACCGGAGACTTTTTTTTACTGGAAAAAACGCATTCTATCTTAGCCCTCACGGGTGACAACGCATCTGCATTTTGATTCGCAAACGAGGATAGATGTAGATGTCTATGGGCCACAGCAACCACTTACGATCAGGTGGACTGTGTGCTCGTTTGTCACCCTATTCTATAAAAAAAAAGCTGTTCCCCGCGACTTCGCCCGCGTATAATTTATTACGATTGGATTTCTTGGGTTTTAATTTTTTGCGCGGAACCCTAATTCCTTTTTCTAAAATAAAAGTACCCTAAGTTACTTCTTATAATATCAGCTATCTGCCAGTGAAAGCTTCGTCAAAATTGGTGCAGCCGTTTCGGAGTTTAGCCGGAACAAAAAAAAGACATAATTTTTAAAAATTGTTATAAGTACCGTATGTGCTTTCATATGCATTTAGTAAGAAGCTGTTAGTTTGACATTACAAACAGACACTACAATTTTATGTATTTGTATAAATTTTAACCTTTTAACGTGGTAGTGTCGTCGCGTATTATGGCTGCAAAGAAAATGAGTCGATTCGATCTTGTAAGGACCACGCTTCTCTTCTTCTTGGTTGTGTTCTTCTAAACTGTAGGTTGTGTCCGTAGGTTAGTGCCTTCGTAGGGCTGTTCACTATAGCCCTCCATTCTTTCCGGTCCTCGGCTTTTCGCATTGCATCGTGAGTGAAAGTCCAGTGAGTGATTTGACCTGGCCCGACCAGCGGTTAGATGATCGACCGCGTGCTCTTTTGCCCCCCACCTTGCCTACGTCTATAAGTCTATCCAAATTATTAAGCGGGCGTCGGGCAATGTGACCAAAGTAACTCAGAATACTCTGGTAACACGTGGTACAGAGTCTGGTGTCAACACAAAGCTGTCCCAGGATCGACTCGTTGGTCCTCTTAGCGGTCCATGGTATCCGAAGTGTAGGAGAAGGATGCTTCGGAAGGACCACGCGTTATCGTATAAAAGCAGTATAAAGCTGTTGTTTCGTATGAGAAATATAGAGAACCAGAGATCCGTCGTAGCAGTCAGGGGTGATAACATGCTTGGTGACATAGAACTTCCCTATAGGTTGCCGCATAAGTGGGATATTTGCCATAGTTGCCACGCTTGGCAAGCAGCTACGCAACCGCAGTTTTTTATTATTAAGTTATTATTAGGAAGATGCTGCTGGTGGTTTGTCTCCCTCCATCGCCTCTTACGATACTGACGCGACCATATAGGGATAGTGATATTCTTACGCCCACACTTCACGGTCCTGAAAAGAATTTGCAATATCAATAAGCCATAAAAGCTTTGTTTTCTTTTATTTTCAGATTCGCGGACGACATAGAGCTGATGACCGGGCGCAGACCTGGCATCTACTGGTTAATCTGCTGGAAGTATTTGTCGCCGTTAGCAATGCTCTGCATCCTCATATCATCATTTGCCGAACTAGCTGTAGAAGGGGCGGGCTACGATGCGTGGATTGCATCAGAGGGAGACACCGTGAGGAAACCGTGGCCCGTGTGGGCTGTGTTACTGGTACTCGTGCTTGTGCTGGCTTCTGTATTGTGGATACCGGCACTTGCTATTTGCAGGTTAGTTTATAATTTAGTACAAATGAAGGTAGTCCACAAATCCTTGTACCTGTTATGTATATTTAAAAACAATAAGAACATAGTTTAAAATAAATACTTGTGGCGCTACTACTATGAAATAATATAGTGCCATTCTCGAAAACTGTTTAAGAAGAAAAAAATTAACAAATATTTATAATTATTTTATTTTATAGAACAAAGGCGAGAGACGAGCACGCATTCCACCTGATGGTAAGTGGATACTTGTGGCCTATAAACACCTACATCTATCTTCAACCAAAATGCAGACAAGTTGTCACCCTTGAGGGCTACTATGGAATGTCTCACTTCCAGTAATGAGGGTCTCCGGTTCTATGCACTCACCATACGAAACATTGCAGCATTAAGCTGCTATTTTATGCTGGTATAAGAGCGTGGTCCTTCCTATTCCATTCCCCCCGATCTATTCGTGCAACAACCATAATACAGCTGCAGCGTGGCTCTACCACATCTAAAAATAAAAAAGTTTATTAGTCAATTAAAAATAATAAAGAATTAAGTAGAGTTTCTACACATTACACCTTTGACTACTGGTAACAGGCTGCATCACATTTCTGAGATGGTTATGGTGCGATTTGTCCGCCGCCTGCTCAAGTGTCTGAGGGTGTTGTAAGAGGCGACAGAGGGATATTAAAATAGGAGATGGACAGCAGCATTTTTCTGATAAAACTCGAAATAATTAAAAAACTGCGGTTGCCAACCCGCCTGCCAGCTTGCAACTATGGCGAAATCCTCCCAATGAGGCAATTCTATGGAGAGGCCTATGTTCAGCAGTGGACTTTAATAGGCTGCAATGGATGGATGTATAGAAGATAATCTACCTGGAGCACATGACCCACTGAGAGGTGAAATTATTAAATCAACAGTAACATTACAGCTATGGCAAAATCCTCCCTATGAGGCAATCTATGGGGGAGGCCTATGTTCAGCAGTGGACTAGGCTGTAATGGATGGATGTATAGAAGTTAATCTACCAGGAGCACATGACCCACTGAGAGGTGAAATTATTAAATCAACAGTAACATTACAGCTATGGCAAAATCCTCCCTATGAGGCAATCTATGGGGGAGGCCTATGTTCAGCAGTGGACTAGGCTGTAATGGATGGATGTATAGAAGATAATCTACCAGGGGCACATGACCCACTGAGAGGTGAAATTATTAAATCAATAGTAACATTACAGCTATGCCAAAATCCTCCCTATGAGGCAATCTATGGGGGAGGCCTATGTTCAGCAGTGGACTAGGCTGTAATGGATGGATGTATAGAAGTTAATCTACCAGGAGCACATGACCCACTGAGAGGTGAAATTATTAAATCAACAGTAGCATTACAGCTATGGCAAAATCGTCCTTATGGGGCAATCTATGGGACAGGCACTTTAGAGATCTCGTGATGATTTTGTGGTAGAGCCTTGCATAGCTGCAGCTATATTAATAGTGTAGTTGTAGCACGGATGGGTCAGCGCGACCGGGGAAGGACCACGCCTTCACAGAATGCCAGCGTAAAATAGCAGCTCAATGCTGCTGTGTTTCTAATGGTCAGTGTATAGAACCGGCGACCCTTCTTACTGGAAAAGAGGCATTATATTATAGTCTTCACGGCTGACAACTCGTCTGCATTTTAATTCGCAAACGAAGATAAATGTAGATGTCTATGGGCCACAACAACCACTTACCATCAGGTGGACTGTGTGCTCGTTTGTAAAAAAAAAATGAGTGAGTGAGCCAGTGGTATTTCGCTTATATATACATAGATTATTACCTTATCATTTGCCCAAGCTCTTGTCGTAGCGTAATTATATTTATTAATTAATCTATGAATTTAATTTCTAGATATTTCGGCATACCTATCATAGAAGACGAAGAACGTGCATGGTTCCCGGCTGATGACTTGCGCGACTTCCACGGTATCGAACCCCGACCCGTCTCTAGAGTGGAGACCCTCCTATTTTGCACACGACCCGATGGCTCAGAGGGATGTTGCTGGCCTGGTTGCTGTGAAACTGACGACGAGGAATAGACCGATACAAATTGAGATATGTAAAGATTCGCAATATAAAATAACCAAAGTTTAAATTTGCAATATTACAGCCAAGGTATAATTTGTTTTGAAATTATATTTTACTGCCTCAAACAAAGAAAAATTATTGCAAAATATAACATTTACGTAAGGTTTTTGCTTAAGGCTAAGTTCATACGATCGCCTGAAACCGCGCGTCGCCGCGCCGTTGTAGGTTTCACGTGACGGCATATGTACACGCGGTCGCGATATAGTCTTCGCTACTCATTTTTCCTGCATATTTTTTTTATAGGATAGGGTGACAAGCGAGCATACAGTCCACCTGATGGTAAGTGGTTGCTGTGACCCATAGACATCTACATCTATCCTCAACAAAGAATCAAAATCGTCTCAATTCGCGCGGATCAACTGAACAGGTGGTTACAGGTTCGTAGAACTTGAACCGCGTGGTACCCCGCGGTGACTCGTGGTTCAAAATCTTGGTTCAGAGCGCGCCAGATTTTGCAGTACCGCGTTGTAATGTAGACAATAATTGTCATTTTCTTTGATCTTGTACCGCGCGGTCATATGAACTTAGCCTAATATGTATAAATTAAGTTTTGCCTTTCACCTCTATGTTAGAAATTATAACCCCGTTTTTTTGTGGAGCTGGCGCTCAAATAAGCCGTCTCATTTATAAAATATCGAAGTGAAATATTCAATGGTTTTTTTTTAATATTTTTTGTAAAAAAACGACATACCTATCTCTTCTCTTCAGACGAACATCTGCCATAGGTACATATTAATATGTGAGGTATAAACTTAGTGCTCCTAAAAATCCTTTTTAATTTCAAGAAACTTTAAGTCGCCGAGGGCCCCATTTACGGTACAATCCGTAGTTACGATCGGTCGTTACTTGTCGGTGTAAACTTGTTTATTGACAAACTGAATATGTTCGATCGTTGTATGTTGGATCGTTCCATATATGAGGCCCGTAATAAGCATAGGCACAAAATCAAGTTTATAAAATAATGGGCTTACGCAGAAACGTATACCATATAATAGTTTTATAGTCTTCGAGTATTGGTTATGAATATCCAACATTTTTGATACTTGATTTTATAAAGGTGCAGAAAAAAAAATACAATGGAAAAAATAATATCAACGAATTTCTTTTCAAATTAAATTATTAATGAAATCTAAACAATTTTTTAATCTTAATGTTGACAATAAATCTTAGAGACTAGTGAATTCATATCCATAAGAATCTTAATTTTTAAGAACAACATTATGAAAAAATGACACAGAGAGAAAAAGTAACCAAGACTAAACGACAAAATAATTACATATAAAGATATCATATCAGCCAATAACCACAAGAGCATATCGTTAAATTTTTACAATTTTAAAATATTTATTTCTGTAAAAGTATATTTAGGTAATTGCAAGAATTAATTTGTTCTTGTCTACTTAGTACTTCCTGAAAAATTTTAATGTGGTTATTCAATATATTATGTTTAATATACTATTTTTAACTTTATTATAATGGCAGTAAGATAAAAAAAAATATGAATTGTTACTTTTTACGTAAATTAAAATAACTTATAATAATAATAAGTAAGTAAAGTTCTCCAGAAAATAAAGACCAAGTTCAGAGCAAAACTAATGCGTGCGCAACGTTTGTGCATTTTTAAGTTTATAAGAAATGATACCATATGCAAGACTTCATACCATTTCAAATCGTCTGCGGACAAGCGTATCCAACGTTACGTACGTACTGCGTACGGTGTGACGATTCATGTCTTTCCACCAGCCACCAGTCACCAGTTTGAGATATCACAACTGATACTGCAATATGCACTCATTTGTTGTGCACCGGCCTTTACACGATAAATAAAAATGACAATAAGTAATAGATTTAAGATGCTTTTATTGACGACCGACAGTTGAGCTAGCATTTAATTAAAAATACTACTAATGTTTTTGTTTATCGGCGTTTCATTTTATAATACATTACAAATAATCACATTTAATGTTTATATAAGGGAAAATGTACTTACTTATCTCGGATATTTTCTTGTAATAACCAAATATTTTTAATTATATATTGTACTGTTGACTGTTGAAAATTGATATTATTGTTGCCACTAAAAATATGGTTATTTTAGATACTTAGTTCATCATTTAGTTAGATCGTAGTAATATTTATATAAATACTTTACTTTACCTATCTATAATATAGGTACATACACTTTATCGTTATATAACTCGCATGCAAGAGCGGCCATGACTTTAAAAATTTGTCTGCACATAGACGGCGTGATAGGTAACACCAATAGACATACCACTACAAATCGCGGTTTATCAACCTTCGGAGCCTTGTTCGCTGTTTAGCGTAACAATTAGATTTGATTTTAAAAAAGGAATGTTACATTCCCTTAATAAATACGGGTATATTGCCAAAAATATTTTATATTCTTGTATTTACATTTTAGTTCTAATAACATTTTAAATTAGGCAAAGACAACTTATTTTTACCAACTCCTTTCATATAACTGTTGTATTAAATTACATTCCAGGAAAAAGAAATATTCAATAGATTATTATAAAATAATATAGTATATTAAGCTGTTTCTTAGTATTGTTGTTTCTATAATAATTATAATCTATATTAGTAATTTTTACAATTTGCAAGATCCTTCAAATTTGTCTCACCAACATATCACAGTTTTAATCAATATCAAATGTTTGACAATAAATTCATTCTGAATCTCATTATTAGTTGTATAAATAATATATCTTTCTTAGATACGATAGAGACAATAAATAATACCTTAATAATTTAAGTGCATCTGACAATACATTTAAATATTATAATTTTAATATTTTAAGAAAGATTTATGGTTTACATATCCGATATAAGTACATAGAATTTTATATATACTGGACGTTACACGAAAAGGATATGACCCACACTTAGGTCAAAAATGAGTTACATATTATGCAAAATGAAGTTATATTAAGAATAATTTTCTTAATCTAAGTAAGTTATATAAAATATATGTGACATAGTAAAATAATTCCGACAAAATTCACATCCAATCAAAAAATTTATTATAATTGAATGACTCCATTAAGTACTGAGCCAAACTTCAAGCACCAATATCTCAAAAGTAACTTTTTGTGGGTTGGAACCCTTTTATGTAATAACGTCCAAATAGTTATAATATGTAAATCACGATAAATGACTGCAAATTATAGTGGTGAGAATATTTGTAATTAATCGTTGTGATATTATTGTTGTTATTTTGATTTCTATGTAGATAATTAATCTTAGTATGACTAAACAATTACGTAAATAAATGCTGGGATGGTTTTTGGATACATCCACTGCTTTATTTTAAATTTTATATCTTTTACCGGTACAGCCTATTAAAGGCCACTGCTGAATATAGGCCTCCAACATATATTGCCTCATAGATCCCCCCTACTTGCCATAGTTGCCACGCTTGGCAAGCGGCTTTTATTTTTAGTCATTATTAAGGCAACGCTGCTGCCCATTTCCTGATTTGTTTCTCTCTGTCGCTTCTTACGTTACCCACGCAATGATATGCAAATTTTAAACTTGTTAATTATTTAGAATTCATATTTGAAGTGTGCATCTCTATTATATATTGAAACATTGGAATTTCAATATATAATAGAGATGCACACTTCAAAATTCTGGTTCTAAAACAAAACTACTTTGTATAAAGAAACAAAAAGGAGTAAAAATTAAAAAAAAAGAAAAAATGGGTAGGTTTCGACGGCGTAAAGAGTATTCACTCTCCAATATCATACCGTGTGTAAGAGGTGACAGGAAAACAATGAAACAGGAGATAAGAAGCCTTCCTGTTAACTCTAAATAATAAAGACTGAGGTTGCCGTTGCCGACGCACTTGCGAACTACAACACTGACCCTGTATGTGTATGAGGCAATCTATGGAGGGGACCTTTGTTCAGCAGTGGACTTTTGATTGGTTGTAATGGTGATGATGGTGAAGACTACCATTGAAATATTGAAAAAGAACAAACTATTGGAACGAAGTTCTTTATCGGACGGTACGGATTTGACGGCTGGAGGCTAAGCGATGAAAAGTGTAAGATTTTTCCTTCCGACGTAGTGCAGACGCCCTTGGCGGCTACAAGGAAGCGAAATGGAATAATATCCATCTCCTTCGTACTTTTTCTTATCTTGCCATGAAAAAAATATTATTTTAAATGACGCTTCATTTTAATAGACGCTACTAATTCATTTATTTGTATTTGTTAATCAATAATATAGTTTCGTTAATCAATAATAATATACTACGAAAGGAACTTCGTTCCGAGTGTTCCGCGACACTTACGCATTTTTTATTTATTTTTAACAGATTTTCCGTTTTGATACTGAGTCGACTTCCCAAAGGTTTTAAAACTTTGAATACCAAAAGACACACCACTCATAATTTGATTACCTCATATTTAAAATTCCTGGTGTCTTCCTTTTATTACGGAATTTCTTTTTATTACGGAAAACCCGATGAATTCATTTGAAGTCAACTTAATTTGGGATAATCCAACGAAATTATATTATAATATTTATAAATACCTATGAGGCGACTAAAAAATTTTTACTAAAAGTAGAGAAGGCAATATGAATGTCACCAGTAAGGTTAGAATTTTTGTTATTACTAAAATAATATCTATAGAATATATATATATATATATATATATATATATATATATATATATATATATATATATATAAACTATACAATTTACTTTAAGATATATGTATATATATATATATATATATATATATATATACATATATATATATATATGTATATTAGTATATTATTTTAGCATATAACGTATATATATATATATATATACGTTATATGCTAAAATATTACTTAATCGTAAAAAAAGTAGCACTAACTACTCATATGTACTCTGACAATAAATTATGATGTTTATACGTAGCTTTAACATTTGAGTGTTATTGTTATATTTATTAAAATAATGTTTAGTAAAATTTCGTAGTAAACATACAAGATGATTAATAAATTTGATCCACTGACACCACTGACCTCTATTGAACACTGTTTTATTCATAAAATATTAGAGGTTTGTTACTTAAATGATGCCAATACCGTTTTTAAGATACTTTTATTAGCTTGATCTGCATTTAGGACTAGGGTATATTATGTATGAATGTAATGAAATTTTATAATACAGTTTTCACCCACTTGTAGACGTCTATATAATCTCAAATTTAGCAGACGCATTAAGAGCCAATGACTTAGAAGTGCGTCTTTTTGACAGACTTTAATATATATATTTAATACGAATTGAGAATGTCAAAAAAATAACAAATAATTTACTAACAAAACTCTAAATTTCCAATTTCCAATTGATGACAGCTTAACCCAGTGGATAGTTGAGGACGACAGTGGGTAACTCAGGCCGCCCAAGCGGACAAAAATACTTGAGATGTTTATCAAGTTCGAGATAGATATAACATTGTTTCCAGTAAAAAATCACAAGCACGGACATCGCACCACTTATATGTACGTTTCAAAATCCACGTCAAACCATTATTTATAAGGTTTTCTCGCCAAAACGCCATATTTTGCAAAACGATGCTCCTACTCGCCACTCTGCCCGGAAAAGAAATAACAAAAAAAACTCTGCTGGTTTCCTTTTTTTTTTGTCTTTTTTTATTAAAGGGCAATAATAGATATATAATATTCTTAAAAAAATATAAGTTATAGACTCATAGGCATTACAAGTATGTTTACTTTGACATTTTATGGTCATTTAATAAATATTACAATACGGAATTTAAGCAACCAATTTAGGCTCAGAAGGGTTGCTTTGCAGCCTTACTCATTACTGCTATTTGACCGTTTATGAACCCTAAAATACTTTTGCAAGGTTTTATGAATGAGACCGTAACCGTGTACTGTTTTAAATACTGTATAGAATATAATTTTAATAAATCCCACGTGTGAACAATAGCGTCACATAACATATGTTTCATATCGCAATACTTTTCTAATAAAGAAAAGCTCTTTTGATTAGAATATCTAACATGCAAAAGGTCTGCAAAATGTCTCCTAATTGTCGTAAAGCTATACTTTTAACCAATCTTAAAAGTCTTACGCGAACATTAGCATATTATCTACACCTTTAAATGCCTCTGCGTAGTAGCGTTGTCATTCCTCTCGTAAACCTTACCTTCGAATGATTTAAGTGGTAGTGCCACGATGCATGCAGCACACAGTACACCTGATGGATGGTAAGCGGATGCTATGGCCCATAGACATCTACATCTATCCTCAATTATGGTTCAAAATGATGACGCGTTGTCAATAATGTAATGTAATCAGTCAATCAATGTCAGTAATGTATATAATATAACAGTGGTAGAGCCAGGCGGCAGCTTTTGCTGTCGCATGGATGGGCCGGCTCGAACCGGGGTGGTACCACGACCTCACAGAATACCAGCGTGAAGTAGAGTTTTACCTCTGCGTTTCGCTTGGTGAGTGCAGGTGGCCGGAGGCCTTTTTTACTGGAAATGAGGCATTCCATCTTGGTCCTCACGGGTGAAAACGCATCTGCATTTTGATCTGTAACAGGGGATGGATGTAGATGTCTATGGGCCGCAGCAACCACTTACCATCAGGTGGACTGTGTGCTCGTTTTTCACCCTTATCCTATAAAAAAAAAACCCTGAAGATTTCGATGGAATGGCTCGTTTCCAGTAAAAGGGTGTTTCCAGTTTCCAGTGCTTGCAGAACTAATGGTTCGGCCCGACCGGAGAAGGACCACGCTCTCACCAATACCAGCGTAAAATAGCAGCTTAATGTTGCTGTGTTACATATGGTGAGTGTAGACAACCGGCAACCCTTTCTTCTTAATCGAGGGTAGATGAAGATATCTATAGACCCACTTACAATCACGTGGACTGTGTGCTCGTTTGTCATCCATATGCTATAAAAATGTATTGATGCGCACATTGTCTATGAGTACGAGAGATATTTACCTAATAAAATTAGCATTGAAACATTTTATAAGTAGGTATTTAAAATAATATATGATATTCACAAATAGGTCCATTGTTGAAATATTGTTCCCATATAATATGTTTGATAAAAATACTATAGATATCTATTACCTAATGTTCAAATTTATTAGGGTCAACTTATATTAAGTGAAAAGTACTTGAGCATAGCAGGTACTTGATATATTCTGCTATTTGATAAGTTTCTTGATGTCTGCTGAACAAATTATCTCTTCCATACTAATTACAAGTCATATAATTTGAATTGACCGTTAAGTTATCATTAATAATTATTCATTATTCATATATCAGTATACTAATTAACTAATACTTATTAACAATATCAATTCGAAAATTATTTCAGTGTCAATTAAACTTATCCAATATAAAAACAAAACGTTGAAAATATCGCTAATACATGTATAACTATTAATACCTACATACACTTGCTGCGAATACGATGTGCATATTGTATAATATAATCACATATAAATAAATATTTCAGGGGTGACAACGCATCTGCATTTTTATTCGTAATCGATGATAGAATATGTATTAATTTATTGTAGATGCCTATCTATGTGCCATAAGATCCACTTGCCTTAGGGTGGACTGTGTGCTCGTTTGTCGCCCTTATTCTTTAAAAAAAATTATGGAAAATGTGAAACACATAACTTCTTTCAACATTTACTTAATTTAAATATAATAAATTACTAAATCATATAAAAAATATATTCTTGGTATAAAATAAATAATACATTCCAAAACAAACATTATATTTTAGAATATATAATTCAATTTATAACAGTGTTTTACATTCCCCATATTTTATGGAAACAATAGAAATTTTACCAAGACATCACAATCGCCAGTTTATTAGGCTTTCATAAGTAATTTATTTCTTGTGTAATGTGTATAACTATAATAGATATCATTATGTTCTTCTGATACCTATTTTAATATTATTTATTCTGTGCCTATGTGCATAACAAATTATTTAAAAACGAAAAATAATCAATGTTACAATATTTAGATCTAATTTTGATCAATCATCAGATAAATTTTATTCATAGTATAAAATGTAATACAAAAAAAAGAAGAATTACAGTTTTATGTATAAAATAACTCAATTATTTTACTTTTAATCTATTATGTTCAATCAGGTTATAACCTATTTGATGGATGACTTTTATCAGACTATTGAAAGTGCAGCCTTTAGTAAACTTCTAAAATGTTATTGTATTATTACACTTTGTATATAATATGTAAGAATATAGTCTATTCAATTTACAATTGCGTCCAAATTTCATGAAAAATATAACCTAATTGCTTATGAAATTGTCGTAAAATGTTATATTGTAGAAGCACACAGCTAGGTTTAATATTCAATGGTATTATGATGTTATAACTTTTTAAGAAGTTTATTTCTCGATTAATGATTCTAGGTCACAAAGGAATATTAATTACATGAAAATAATGCGCTCCTTATGACAGTTAAACGCTTATATATACGGGTACAGCAATTCTGCTCATCACTCACATTAGAGATTATTATAATTAGTTTTTTTTTTTAAGTTACCACCACACTAGGGGTTTTTTCCTATATCGTGAAGGATGTTTACATACATAAATTTCACAAGGACAAACATCCAAACAAGGAACAATTTTGTAGGTCATACAAATACTAGTTCCAATCAATCCTACTTAATGTTAAGCCACTGCGCTACGGAGCTGTCCTTGATTACTTGCGCTCTACTTGTCTTGCCCTTTACACGAGTTTTATGTGAATCATTCCCTAATTGTACAAGCGCAAAAGTTAAACCATGATAGATGTAATATGACAGGTAGCAGCAACTCCTCGAGTCTTTCATCATAATTTTCTAAAGGGAATAGAAATGTTCACCTTGAGGCCTTTACACCTATATAAAATCTAGGCCCTCATTTTCTCAAACCCTCTAGTCCTCAATTATTATATTTATAGGCTACACAGTAAACTACAATTTAAAATGCGTGAAATAATGGGATCTTAATATGTGTGAAAAATGAACGTTCAAAAATACACTAATGTTGCCATCATTTTTTTTAGAAACATTTTATTTTACATTTTCTTAACAAATTAACTTTCCCGCCATGTTTGTCAAATACTTCACCTTATTTCTAAGTGGCACCGCCCTGGCCGCAGTAAAAGTCGTGGATGGCCTTTTTTTACACCTTTTTAAGATACTCTGTGTCTACTGCTTGTAGGTACAGACCACAAAGTAAATTAAGATATATGCAGTGACGAGAATACGGATATGTGGAACGTATGATATGACTGGCTGTGTTATGATTGTTCTCATACCTCGTACTGCTTTCTAGTTAACTAGGAACGGTCTTATTGCATAAGCATTAATGAGTATAGGTAGGAGATGACGCGTATGTTTATGGTATATTAATATATCCTAAATATTTGATTGCTTCCGACTTGTCCTCCTCCTTTGTGGCACTGTGTTTGTGATTTGGGAGAAGAATGAAATTGGGCAGGAGGACGTATACCATTCATTAATTCATTCCAGTTTCTTTCATAATAATAGAAGCCGCTACTGCTAAACACAAAATTATGTACAATAATTTAAAATTTTGTACAACCGACTTCAATATAAATTATTAAGAAAAACTCAAAAACTATTAGTCAGACCTTGATCAAATTTATATGGGACCACACGAGAAGCACCAGCTTTCAAATGGAATCATCGAAATCAAAAAAAAAACATACAATCGATTTGAGTACCTCCTCCTTTTTGAAGTCATATCTTTTTTTTTTTTATATATGATAAGGGTGACAAACGAGCACACAGCCCACCTGATGGTAAGTGGTTGCTGCGGCCCATAGACATCTACATCTATCCTCTATTACAAATCAAAATGTAGATGCGCCGCCACCCGTGAGGACCAAGATGGAATGCCTCATTTCCAGTAAAAAGGGCCTCCGGCCACCTGCACTTACCAAGCGAAACGCAGAGGTAAACCTCTACTTCACGCTGGTTTTCTGTGAGGTCGTGGTACCACTCCGGTTCGAGCCGGCCCATCCGTGCGACAGCAAAAGCTGCCGCGTGGCTCTACCACTGTTAAAAAAGTAGAAAAGGCGGGTTTAATGCCACAAGGCATTCTACCCTAGTCTACCTTTAGTTTGAGCAAAGAAGATAATGTAATGTATAGTAAATTAGTGAATAGCTCCACTGATTTGTTCTGAGACATTTATTGTATTTATTCTTCATTTTAACCGACTTCATAAAGGAGGAGTTTCTCAATTCGAGTGTATGTTTTTTTGTATGTTACGAAATATCTCAGCAGATTGTGAACCACTTTTGATGATGATTAAATATGTTATACTTCAAGGGTGGTCCCATATAAATTTGGAAAAAAAATTCAACCATAAGGGTAGCAAATAAATAACTTCTTTTTTAGCAATTTGAAGTCGGTTTTTACATTTTGTTAAAAGTTATAATTATCTGTAATCAACTTCTAGACCACTTTATAATTGATGTTACTTCCGCTGTGCTTTATTTCAATTTTACCTTTCTTTTAGCATTTGCCGAAACTTAAGCACAATAAACGTAATATAATTGTAATACCTAACTAAGAATAGTATTTGTAAGGAATTGTTGTTTGTGTTACATGTCTATTGTATAATAAGTACCTATTTAACGTGTTGATAGTAAATTAAATGTTCGAAAAAATTAAATATCTTTATTTTTAAATATAGTCATCAAAACCCTTCCCTCAAAAACTCTTGACTTCCGGAACATGTATGGAGGAAGGATAATTATATATTATCCAACTACGAGAGTGAGGGAATAGAGAGTGCACCTGTGTTCGATCACACTCGGGCATATAATCCTGTCTTACGCAGATGGCTAGTCTCCATTGAGACAGGCTGCCGTGGAAGAAATTCGATCTGGAGGACATTACGAGTATTATTTATCTTAGTTTCAGTATGGAGATTGCGCGCACAGACAGAATCACGAATCTTCCCTTAAAATTCAAACGAATGTGAACAGTGAATGTTCACTCTCGCAGAATTTTAACCTGCCGCGTGTCATAGATTCGGCAAATCGTACAGAAAACCGAAGAGTACAATTTGCCACTATATAATAATAATAATAATAAATCATTTTTATTTCCTCTTCACAAAGGTATAAAATTTCACATTATTACTTAGGTAAATAATACGGTTGCAGACAATTTGTAACCTTTGTGAGAGACTGGTGTCCATACTAGGGTAATCCCTGTGTTATAGATCACCAGGCCCTCACCCTAACGAATTGCACATAATATTTACATTTTCAAATATACTACAAGGAATGATTCTATATGGTTTTTAAAGTTATTTCTATATAAATAAAAATAGTGCGTGTGTGTGTGTGTGTGTGTGTGTGTGTGTGTGTGTGTGTGTGTGCGTGTGTGTGTTTGTATTGGTATGTGTTTTTAGGATAATACTGTCAGAAAATTTTCAGCAGCCTTATAATCGATATTCAGCAACCATTTCTGTAATTTTTGTTTACATGCATGTTTTGTTAGAGAGTAAATTAATAAGCGTTTATTCAATTTATTATAAAGGTAACCTCCCAGGAAACAGAAAAATCTATGTGAAAATTGGGTCTTTAGACATTTACTGGGACAAACTACATATTTCCTTCGTTTGTCATTATTGGAGGACTTATACTGTATCATAGAATGTTGTAGTAGCGCAGTGTGTAATATAAACAATTTGCGAACAGATAAGACACACCACTGTTGATAAAGGTCAGTTGTAGGGAAAAGGAATGGTAGAGAATTGCTAACTTTTAGTACCGCCCTCTGGGCCCTTTCCAATTGCAATATGGTTGTTTTAGGTGCGCCTCCCCAGATGGTAATACAATATGTCAACAATGATTGACACAGTGCAAAATATACCATTTTTATTACATTAAGATCTGCAACACGTCGTAGATTTTTAAAAATATAAATTAACTTACGTATCCTAGTACTTAAGAGGTCAATATGAAAGTGAAAGCTAAGGGTGTTATCTATCATTACGCCGAGATATTTTATGCAATTTGTTCTAGAGAGTGTAGGACAGGAGCAAGAGCTATCAATTTGGGAGCAACAGTGAGCTGTAATGTGGAAGTATTCTAATTCAGGTACATGATGTTTTTTGTAGTAAATGCTATGTATTTTGTTTTATCGACATTTAATGTAAGTTTATATTCTTTTAGCCACTTATTTACTAAATCAAACCCATTTTGTGCGAGGTTAAATACCTCAGACCATGTATCTGCCTGGAAAAGTAGAGCCATGTCATCCGCAAAAGCAATGATCCTCCCATTGTGAATTTTTACATTACAAAGGGAATTAATATATGTAAGAAATAGCGTTGGACCAAGTACACTACCCTATGGTACACCATATGATACGGGAAGATCATCACTGCAGCAACCACCAATCCTTACCCTCTGATATCGAGCCGTTAAATAGTCAGAGAACAGTTTCAGCTGTGTATTTCTTATTCCAAGATCTTCTAGTCTATTCAACAAAAACGGAACGGAGACAGTGTCAAATGCTTTAGCTAGATCAAGGAATATAGCAACTACTTTCTTTTTACTGTCAAGGTTTGTAACAATGAAATCAGTTAGTTCATGAACTGCATCCTGTGTAGAACGTTTTGGTCGAAATCCATATTAGCAATGTGATAACAGATTATATTTCTCTAAATAATTAGTCAAGCGCTTGTTGATTACTTTTTCTAGTATTTTTGACACAGTGGGAAGAATGGAAATGGGTCTATAGTTATTGACACAGCCCGCATCACCGCTCTTGTAAATAGGGTGAATTTCAGTTAGTTTAAAACAGTTGGGGAATTTACCAGTTTTAAGGGAAAGGTTACATATATATGTAATGGGAGGGACTAGTTAATTTCTGTACCTTCTTAGAAGGAAAGTGGAAATATTATCTCTACCTACGCTACAATCAGTTTTCATATTTAAAATAATTGTCTCTATTTCATGTTCGTCCGTGTCAAGAAATACTATGGAATGCTGATGTGTGTTTATAGGAAAAATGCTAGAAGTGTTGTTATTAATGTGGTGTTTTTCTACCAAAGATTTACCCATATTTACAAAAAATTAATTAACATAATTAACTGAAGTTTTGGGGTCAGCTTTGTTTAATAATTTATCAGCATTATTATTTTGTTTATTCGTATTTGTGACTATTTTAATTGTGTCCCAAAGCTTTTTATTACTTATTTTAACTGCTGCTGTTAGTTGTGATTTTTCATATTCCTCTTTAAATTTTTTAAGTAGTTCATTACAGTAATTACGGTAACGTTTGTATGTAGTTATGATTACGTCATCATCCGGATATTTTTTACATTTTTGGTGTAATTTGTCACGATTTCTTAAGCATCTCAAAATACCTGGGGTAATCCAGGGCTTTTTAATAATTTTGCGATTAGAAACTTTAGTTGTTTTTGTATTAATTTTTAAAGCATTACTTAAGGATTCTAACAGGGATGTAGCCGCTAAGTCAACGTCCACCATAGAATAAATACTTTTAAAGTCTAAACTGCTAAGGTAACTATCTAATTTATCATAATTTATATGTTCTTTAATTTTTGGTGGCAAACTACGTGTACTCAAAGTAGCCTCAAATAGAAATATAAGAGTGTCATGATCAATAATGGAAGTCTCCGCAACGTAGCAGGTTGACTGTAGTTTTGTTTTCAATATATCGTGATCTAGACACGTTTTGCCATGGGCAGGTAACATACCTTTAGATGCTAGACAATTTAAGTAACATGAAGCGTACGAGTCTTTACTATGTAAGTATAACAATATCTATATTAATATCGCCAATAATAATTATGTTTTTATAATGTGAATATTGATCGAGCATATTACTAAGCGATTCAATAAAATTTGTGGGATCCTTAAATCCAGGTGGTCTATAAATTACAATGACCTTACATATTTTTAGAAAAATAGAATAACAATCTGATATTGACAACTCCTCATCATCATTACAGCCCTTCACAAGTCCACTGCTGAACATAGGCCTCCCCCAAAGAATGCCACAAAGCACGGTCCTGAGCCACCTGCATCCATCGACTTCCTGCATGTCTTACCAGGTCGTCACTCCATCTCGTGGGGGGACGCCCTACACTTTGCCTACCGGTACGAGGCTGCCACTCGAGAACCTTTCTTCCCCATCGGTTGTCGGTTCTTCGAGCTATATGGCCGGCCCACTGCCACTTCAGCTTACTAATCCGTTGGGCTACGTCGGTTACTCTGGTTCTACTGCGGATATCCTCATTCCTAAGTTTATCACGCAGAGAAACTCCGAGCATAGCCCTCTCCATAGCTCGCTGAGCGACCTTGAGCTTCCTCATACGGCCAGCAGTGAAGGACCACGTCTCAGTTCCGTAAGTTATCACTGGCAACACGCACTGGTTGTACAATTTCGTTTTAAGGTTTTGAGGTATGTCTGACGAGAAGATGTGTCGTAGCTTCCCGAACGCTGCCCAGCCGAGTTGAATCCGTCGATTGACCTCTCGGTCGAAGTTGGACTTACCTAGTCGGACTATTTGTCCCAGGTAAACATATTCGTCAACAACTTCGAGCTTAGTGCTCCCAACAACTACCGGCATAGGTGTGACATGGACATTAAACATAATCTTTGTTTTGTCCATGTTCATCTTAAGACCTATCCGTTGGGAGACACTATTGAGGTCATTGAGCATAGTGCTTAGGTCCTCCAGCGATTCTGCCATAAGGACTATATCGTCGGCAAATCGAAGGTGAGTGATGTACTCGCCATTGATGTTGATACCGTATCCTTTCCAGTCCAGAAGCTTGAAAACGTCTTCCAATGCAGCGGTGAAGAGTTTCGGGGATATAACATCACCCTGTCTTACGCCTCTCTGCAATTGGATAGGTTTCGTACTCTGGTTCTGTACTCGGATAGCCATCCTAGCTCTACTGTACAAACACTTCAGCACTTCGATATACCGACAGTCAACTTGGCACCGCTGAAAGGACTGCAGCACCGCCCAAATTTCGACGGAATCAAAGGCTTTCTCATAGTCCACATACGCCAGACATAGTGGCAAATTGTACTCTTCGGACTTCTGTACAATTTGCCGAAGGGTATGTATGTGGTCTATGGTGCTAAAGCCCTTTCGGAAACCGGCTTGTTCGGGAGGCTGGAAGTCGTCAAGTCTGCGCGCGAGACGATTCGTAATGACTCTCGAAAACAGCACGTAGACGCGGCTCAGAAGGGAAATCGGTCTGTAGTTATTCAAGAGAGCGTTGTCACCTTTCTTGAAGAACAAGACCACCGCACTTCTGCTCCACGCCTCCGGTGTAATGCCACCATGGAGAACGGAATTAAAGAGCTTCTGAAGGACTTCAAGTACCGGTCTTCCACCCGCTTTCAGAAGCTCCGCTGTAATTCCATCCTCGCCTGGGGCCTTGCCGTTTTTAAGATGCTGGAGAGCCATTCTAATCTCGCTCAGACTGACGTCCGGGATATCTTCGGAATAGTGTCGGACAAGACTCGCTCTTGGATCGTTACTCACACTTGCGTGTGGCTCCAACGATGACGTGTACAGCTGCCCATAGAACCTCTCAATCTCACTCAAAATCTCAGGTGCCCCGGAAACGATGACATTCGGTCTTCAGCTTTGACAGTTGGCTCTTTCTGGCAGACAGATCTCTGGCAAAGACTTTGGAGCCTTGGTTCCGCCCGATCGCTTCTTCAATACGAGCTGTATTGAAGTTGCGTAAGTCCCGCCGCATGCATTTGGAGATCTGTCTGTTCAGTTGCCTGTATGCTGTCAAATCTGTTGAAGAATGTAGCTTCATCTCCCGTCTAACAGCCATGAGATTAAGAGTGTGATCGGAGAGTTTTTGTGTTCTTCTGCGGCGGGTCTTGCAGAACTTAGCTCCGACCGCATGGACAGTTTCCACGAGCTTGTCATTCATATCGTCCACCTCATTGCAGTCTTCTAGGCACTGAAAACGGTTTTGTAACTCGAGCTGAAAGGTTTCGGGACTTTGGATTAGAGCACGAGGGGGGCGGAGCGTTGACTTCATCAGACGAGACCTCTCCAACTGAACATTTAGGTTCAGTTTGCCTCTCACCATTCGGTGATCGCTGCCGGTTTTCACCCTGGCGATCACTGAGACATCACTGAACAGTTGTCGTCTGGTTGTCATAATGAAGTCAATCTCATTTTTTGTCGAACCGTCGGGACTCGACCAGGTCCACTTCCTGTGGGGCCGCTTCTTGAAGAAAGAGTTCATCATAAAGAGTCCCTCTGCTGGCTGTCAGCTGCTGGCCCCTTGGGTTCCGTTGCCCTATTCCAAATTTTCCTACTTTCAGCTCACCGTTCTCTCTTGTGCCTAGTTTTGCATTGAAGTCTCCCATTAACACCGTATATTGGGTTTTGGAGGAATGCATGGCTCTAGAGATATCCTCATACATTTCCTCCACCTCCTCATCGGGGTGTGCCGAGGTTGGTGCGTAAACCTGTATGATCTTCAGCGAATACCGTTTGGTGATTCTGAGTATAAGGTACGCAACCCTCGTCGACACGCTCCCGATCTTTACAACGTTGTTAACGAGAGACTTGTGGACGATAAATCCGACACCTCCTTGGGACAGATGGTCGCCCTCCCGGTGATAGAGCAAGTTGCCGGATTCGAGGATTACCGTGTCCTCCCCCTCTCTTCGGACTTCGGATAATCCCATAATATGCCAGTGCAACTTGTCTATCTCTTCTTCCAGCTCCACGATCTTCTCGTCAGTCCTCAGGGTGCGTGCGTTGTACGTTGCCAGGTCGAGTCGTCTAAGGTGGCAACCGAACCTCCACCGGAGATTCTTAGCAACTCCTGCCAGGTTATATTCAAAGATTTTTTGAAATACACTACTACACCCTCATTTTGGGTTGCATTATTAAGAGTTTTACAATAGTTATAGCCATCCATTATCGGAATATACCTAGTGGATGGACGGCAACCAACATTCTGTAAGAAGAATTAAGTCCCATTCTAAAGCTGTCCTATGTATTAGAACTTTAAGTTCATCCATATTGCGAGTTATGCTTCTAATGTTTTGATGCATTATTTTTAAGTTACAATTTTGATTAGATATTAACCTAGACAAATTATCCAGATCATAAAGTAGTGATGAGTTTGATATAGAAAATTGGTCAAGATCATCGCTTAAGTCTTTTGTGCTATCGCCTTTTAATTATATTAGTAATTAAGACCAAACATTTAAATTGTGTGAAATAAATATGTAAAGCAACCACTATAAGTAAGTGCCCATAACTAAGTATTTGGGATTTACTTAAATACGTTCCATAGTGCAATTTAAACTCAAATTCTTTCACTAATAGTATAAAATAAACAATTGGAGTGATAATGTTAATTTTAAAGCTTTAATTAATGCATCGTATATTCAAAATACTAATTACGAGTGTGTGTTTACTAATAATATACGAATTTAAAAATTTAAGGATGTTTAAATCACTTAGTGAAAAATACTTTACCCTAATGTACGAGGGTGGATTGAAAAGTACTCGGCCTAACACAGATCAATTCAATTCTAAAAATCAAATCTACCCACATTATTTAGTTCAGTTCAGACTAGTTCATTGTGTGAAGTTCGAAACGTGTGCGATAATTAGTTGTGATTTTATAAATTTATTAACAAAGTAATCGGACATAATTTCCGCGAATGGAGCAAATCGAGCAGCGTGCCGTCATTAAGTACCTCCATAAGAAGGGGCTATCATCAAAAGCCATCCATGATGACATGGTCAGTACATTAGGCGATTGTGCTCTGTCATATTCATCCGTCAAAAAATGGATAGCAGAATTTAAGCGTGGTAGAGAGAGTGTGAAAGATGAACCCCGCTCTGGAAAGCCTTCGACGTCAACTACTGACGAAAATATTAAAAAAAGTACTTGATTTAATAATGGGAGACCGCAGATTAAAAAATTAGAGAGATAGCCGAGATTATAGGCATCTCTTATGAACGAACTCAAAACATCATTGTCAACTAGTTGGGTTTCCACAAGGTGTCTGCGAGGTGGGTTCCGCGACTGCTTTCAGTTGAACAAAAAAGGACGCGATTGACTATTTCACGCGACTGTTTGGAGTTATTTGAAGCCGATGCAGATGATTTTTTGAATCGTTTTGTTACTATAGACGAAACATGGGTTCATTACTGTACACCGGAAACAAAACAACAATCAAAACAGTGGAGAAGACCTGGTTCACCACCCCCTAAAAAGGCTAAGTCGATTTTGTCGGCAAATAAGGTGATGGCTTCAGTATTCTGGGACTCGAAAGGTGTGATTATGATTGATTATCTTGAAAGGGGTCAGACTATAAACTCTGATTACTACTGCACCTTACTACGTCGTTTACGAGAGGAAATAAAAGAAAAACGTCGAGGAATGCTCAGAAGAAAAGTCCTGTTTCATCAAGATAACGCCCGTGTTCACACGTCAGTACAGTCAATGGCTGAAATTCACAACTGTGGCTTTGAACTGTTACCGCATCCGCCGTATTCACCTGATCTGGCACCATCAGACTTCTTTCTGTTCCCTAACCTAAAAAAGCACTTGGGAGGTCAAAGATTTTCGACAAACGACGAGGTGAAAGTAGCTGTAGACGCATATTTTGACTCTTAAGAAGAATCATTTTTTTTCAACGGTCTAAATGCTTGGAAGGGGAGGTGGCAAAAGTGTATTGAACTTGATGGTGATTATGTAGAAAAATAAAAATATAACTGATTTAGTATGTGTTTATTTTCTTGGTTAGGCCGAGTACTTTTCAATCCACCCTCGTATAAATGTATGTACACTCCGACGTTGATAAAAGAGTTATCATCCGTTTCGAATAAAATAGCAATCGGTTGTGGTGCGCAACAACAATTAACATATTTCTGAAACATAAGTATTGCAAAGTAAAGTAATATAAGATATCTAGGTTGAGAGGCCAAGAATTGAAGCATATTACTGAAGTATTTAATATTTGTTAATCTTAAGTGTAAAAGTAGTGTGTAAGTGTGAATTTTGTGTAAAGAATTATGAAATGTAAGCAAATGCAAATTTATGTATGTTAAGGTTATGTATTCAGGTGCCAGTGATAGTACAATTTGAAAAGGTATCTGCAAAATACGTTTATAAATTAGTGTTAAAAAAGTTCTAATTAAACAATAAACACTTATATAATTTTGAAAACAATCAAACATGCATATTTTATGATAACCTATAGTATAAGTGAGTAAATATAGTCATTTTTTATTAATGTTTTCTAGGTCGGTTTCGCTATTAATCCTTACAAATGGTGCTCCATCCTCCTTCCGAAGATATATTTTACCTCTTGATGTCCAGCAGTATTTAAAGGCATTATTCTTAGCAAATTCCCTGGCTAAAAAGAAGAGTTTCTTTGCCTTAATTGTCAATTCTCAGAGAAGAAAATTGGTTTGGGTGGTCCATCAAGGTTTAAGTTAGAGTTATTTAACTTGCAGGTCGTATTTTTTGTGTTAAATGCCTTGACGGATTCAACTATTTTATTCTTTAAGAGCACACTTGAAAATTCCGCTACTATGGGTTGGTCCTTTACTTTCTTAGTGTTTATGCGATAGACGTCACGGACGTCCTCGGGTTGAATTGGTACACTGATAGCAGCTCCAACTTTTTTAATAATATTTAGCAGGTCTTCTTTCGATTCCCCGATTTTTTTGGGTAAATTACGCACTTCAATGCTCGAGCTGCGATGATGATGCTCTAACTGTTCCAGTTTAATCTCCAGAGTCTGTATATATTTGTGATTGGTGGATTTTTCCTATCTATATATCTATAAACACTCACGCCTGTCACGCAGAGGGGTAGGCAGAGACTATGGACTTCCATTTGGCACGATCCTGACAAACCTCTCTCGCTTCCTCCACATTCATATACCTACGCATACACGCTCGTCGGTTAAAAGTACTCTTAATTTGGCCCATTTTCAACATATCGCCAATTTGGTCGATAAACTTTCGCCTATGGCGATCCTTCCCGACTCTGCCGTTCACCTCTACAACATAAATTTGCTTTGTCACTCTTTCCTCATTCATTCTTTCCACATGACCAAACCACCGAAGCATTCCTTTCTTAATCCTGGTCACAACATCATCTTGCAAACCACACTCTTCTCTTATTAAACAATTTCTCACTCTGTCATTCAGATTCATCCCTAACATACTCCTTAATGATCGCATTTCTACAGCATTTATTCTACTCTCGTGCTTCTTCTGCCACACCCAACTTTCACTACCATACATTAAAGTAGGCACTAACACAGCATTGTGAATTGCCATACGTGCCTTTTTGAACACATTCTGACTTTTCACAATAGAGTGTAGAGCACCATTCACTCTATTTCCTGCATTCACTCGTCGTTCTATATCCTTATCATATCTACCATCCCTGCTAAACACACATCCCAAATACACAAACTCATCTACTTGCTCTACCAACTCCCCTTCTATTCTTATTTCACATATCGTTTTACTTTCTTCTCTTTCAAAAACCATAACTTTCGTCTTACTTGCGTTCACTTTCATTCCCTTTTCTTTTAATGTCCTGTTCATTAATGTAACCATCATTTGCAACTCGGCTGCCGAAGACGCAAGTATGACTTGATCATCGGCGTACAAAAGGCATTTGACGGTTAACTCACCAATTCTTAACCCGCATTCTTCTACTTTCAAATTTTCCAAACAACTGTCCATAAATAGGTTGAACAGCCACGGGGAAGCCACACAGCCCTGTCTGACACCTTTATGGATGCCAAACCAGTCCGAGTAGGCCCCGTTGATCCTGTCACAAGCACTAGAGTCCCTATATAGAGACTTCAATGCCTGTATCAGACCACCGCTCAACCCAAATGAGGTCAGTGTTTGCCATAACACGTTCCTGTCCACTCTGTCATAAGCCCTTTCCAAGTCCATGAACGCACAAAAAACTTTCTGGTTTTTGACCAAAAATTTCTCCGCAATCATGCGCATGGAAAAGACTTGATCCGTACACCCCATCCCCTTTCTAAATCCAGCTTGCACATCCCAAATTTTTCCATTAGTTTCTTCCATAACTCTTTCAATTAACACCTTAGCACACAGTTTACCCACAATGCTGAAAAAATGATTTTTCCTGTTCTAATAAATTTATTCTTGAAAGTAACTCATCATATTTTTGACTTAAAAAGTCAATAGCACTAGAAATAGCCTTATTTTGCTCTGTGTGGGTGTTAATACCACTCTGAACTTTATCCACCAGGGCATTAAATTTAGCGTTTTGTTCCTTTTTGAGCTCAGAAAACATTTCCATAATTTCCGAGCGGCTAATATCGGTATCTCTCTTACGTTTCCGCATTGCAATGTTAGGATCACTCGTAGCTTGTGTGCGCGAAACGGTAGGCACTGCAATACTACTACTAGTAGCATTTGTCACCGAGTTAGTGATATTAGAGTCTGACTTACAATGCAACATTGCGGTTGGCGTAGTAGGAGGGGTGCGTTTAAGCGGCATAATAGCAAGGCGTTAGCGACGGCAAGTACCAGGCAAACAGAATATTCAAGCACTGCGCGTTAGCACGTAGTCGTTGCACAAGTATGCAGTTTGCGTATGTGTGTAGTGCACAATTTATAACTTATCACAGAGTAAGTGAATAACGTGTTAGATTCACTCACCTTTACCACACAGCGATAATACGTGCTTCTTATAGTTTATGCGCTCCTAATATTTCGTAGAATTTAACACTACAATTTTGATTAAATTTAAATATAAGTGCGGACTTCTTAAAACACGTCTGATGAGCACGGAGTCCGAGTGGAGAGGAGACTATGTCTTCCGTATGTGAGAAAGCCTTTCATTCCTTCGAAATTTGGGCGGTGCTACAGTCCCTTCAGCTGTACCAAGTTGATTGTCGGTATATCGAAGTGTAGAAGTGTTTATACAGTAGGGCTACGATGGCTATCCGAGTACAGAACCAGAGCACGAAACCTATCCAACTGCAGCGAGGTGTAAGACAGGGTGACGTTATATCCTCGAAACTCTTCACCGCTGCATTGAAAGACAAGCTACTGGATTGGAAAGGATAAGGAATTATTATTAACATCAATGGCAAGTACATGACTCACCTTCGATTTGCCGAAGATATAGTCCTTATGGCAGAATCTAAGCACTATGCGCAATAGCCTCAACAGTACCTTCCAACGGATAGGTCTTAAGATGAACATGGACACAACAAAGATCATGTATAACATCCATGTCACACCTATGCCGGTAGTCGTTAGAACACTAAGCCCGAAGTTGTTGACGAGTACGTTTACCTGGGACAAATAGTCCAACTTCGACCGAGAAGTCAATAGACAGATTCAACTCGGCTGGGCAGCGTTCGGGAAATTATGACACATCTTTTCGTCAGGTATACCTCAGAACTTGAAAACGAGACTGTACAACCAGTGAGTGTTGCCAGTGATGACTTATGGAACTAAGATGTGGTCCTTCACTGCTGACCATATGAGGAAGCTCAAGGTCGCTCAGCGAGCTATGAAAAGGGCTATGTTCGGGGTTTCTCTGCGTGATAGACTTAGAAATGAGGATATCCGCAGTAGAACCAGAGTAACTGACATAGCCCAACGAAAAATGAAAACGAAGTGGCAATGGGCCGGCAATATAGCTCGAAGAACCGACAACCGATGGGGAAAAAAGGTTCTCGAGTGGCAATCTCGTACCGGTAGGCGAAGTGTAGGGCGTCCCCCCGCTAGATGGAGTGACGACCTGGTAAGACATGCAGGAAGTCAATGGATGCAGGTGGCTCGGGACCGTGCTTTGTGGCATTTCCTGGGGGAAGCCTATGTTCAGCAGTGGACTTGTGGAGGGCCGTAATGATGATAATGATGATGACGAGTCTTAACCTTCGTACTTGTTTTTATAGAAGTTGTGACAAAAAAGCACACGGATCGCCTGATACTAAGCGGTTACTGTGGCTTTACATCTATTCTCGATTATAATGAAAAGAATATTCAAAATCGTCACCAATAAAGGCTCTCTGTCACTCACCCATATGAAACAGCAGTATTAAGCTGCAATTCTGTGCGAGCGTGATCCTTCCCCGGTCGAGCTGACCCATTCGTGCTACAGCTGACTGCTGTAATATAGCTGCAGCGTACCTACAATATACCCACTACCCTACTGAGACCGTAGTAATAAAAATTTTAGGAACATTTTACGTGTGTAGGTAGGTACTGTGGACGAGACAATAACGGTAAGCGTAGTGCATAAGTTAGACGTGGTTTTTTACAGTGGCGTAGCTACTCAGGGGCTAGGCGGGGCAGTGCCCTGGGGCCCCCAAGCTAAAGGATCCCTCGGCCTTTAAGAACGACGTTCGAAAATTATGTACCATCCTAGTTGTTCGAGTTTTAACTTTTTGGTCCCTGACCGCGAAGAACATAAATATAACATTGTTAAAGATAATTGTCTACTTCGTTTTATTGTCTTTTTTATATAGAAAAGGGGGACAAACGGCTCACCTGATGGTAAGAGTCGACGTGTAGTAGTCAAAGTGTATTTGTTAATAGGCGGTGGTCGACACTTACCATCAGGCGCGTTGCCAGCTTTTTAATAAGGAGTAAACTCTTTTCTTGAAAGTCCCAATTCGTATCGGTCTGACAGTAGTGGACCGCCAAGCATCCCGATAATGTGGATTTCTGAAATGCGTTAATGAAATTTTGTGGCTGGAATTAATCCAAACAGTTCCTCTGAACACTCCCCGTGGTAAATGCGATAGAAAATGCAAAGGGATGTAACATCTCTTCGTCTCGTCTTTTGTCTTCGTCGGTCGTCGACAATTCGAGCAGCTCTGCGCTGGTTGCGGCCAAGTGGAAGGAGCTGTTACTAGGGAGCCCCGGCCCAGGGATGAGAACAGTATTCCATGTTAGGCCGAACCTGCTCCTTGTAAAGTTGCAAGCAGTGTGCCGGCACAAAATACAGTCCCGCTCTGCTGAGCACGCCAAGTATTTTAAAGGCCAATTAATTCTTCCCTTCCAAGTGACCACGAAACTGCACGTTATTCGATATGTCATCGTCGAAGATTCCGATACTGGCTGAGGTAACAAGGGGAGTGCCCTGAGATTAAGGAGTTACAACAAAGGGGTTATTTTTAGTGGTAAACGCGCAAACTTGTGTCTTCTGGGCATTGAATCTTAATTAGATTTAGTCGCCCCAATCCTCATCCGGCAAAGACTCGACTTCAGACTCAAGTTGGTTCCGGTACGGTTACCGGACGTTTTCCAGAGAAACATAGGCACACCCGGTGTATAAAGCATCACCAGTGTACGATACTTGTTTGCAACATATTATTGGTAAGCAGAAGAAACATCGTAGGTAGGCACGTAGCCTTGTGGAATACCAAAAAAAATAGGCTAGTAAATGGAGCATGCACCTTCTACTACGACCTTGTTGCTCTAATCTGTAAGAAAACTGCTGATCCAGTTGCACAAATTCTCGGGAAGCCAACAGGAAAGGAGTTTCGAAAGAAGCGCTTTGTGCCAAACCGGATCGAAGGCCTTCGCTTTGTCCAAACTAACGGCCAGGGTCTCCCTCTCTGCCTGCGGCGATTTATGAGTAAGGTAAACCAGAAGATCACCAGTTGAGCAACCCCGACGGAAATTGTACTTTCGGTCACTTTTGTAGTAGGTGATCCCCAACATCATAAGCAGGCAGTTCAAAATGGTTTTCATTATTTTTGGGAACAAGTTGGATAGATCTGATCGGTCGATTTTCGGTTATTTTTTAGGAATTTGGTGCACTAAAGCTGTTTTCTTTGAGTTCGGAACTACGCTTAGGGAGAAAGAACTTTAGAAAGGACGCGTTACGACCCGTGCCAACTAGCACACGTCTTCAGCACAATGGGAGGAACTCCATCAGGCCCACTCGATTTGACGTCTAAACCGTATCTTACCGACCTGAATCCGAAATAGCGCTGTTAAAAATAAGTATATTTTTAACAGCGTGAAGCACTCCTGTTATAGTGCGATGCAGTTTTACAGAAGCGACCAAACCTCCATCATGCTCTATACAAAGTTCCATTCGCCTAAACCAACTCTGGAAACACTTTTGCCAGTCTTGATCTAACAGGTCGGAAATCGCTTCTTCGTAGGCAGCCACGGCTTCTTCAACGCTTGAAAAAAACTTGCTTTTTATTTTTTCTTTGACTCTTCAAAACAAAAAGAAATCACAAGGAGCTAAGTCAGGGCTGTAGGGTGGGTGACTAGGAGTTTCAACACGAGATTCCTCAATAAATGTTTTTGTACTAAGGGAGGTATGTGAAGAGGCGTTATCGTGATGCAGCATGATTCCCCGAAACCCGGTCTTTGGTCTTCTCTCCCGCACAGCTTGAAAACCTTTGAATAATGCAACTGTAGTATACCATTCAGAGGTGACTGACCCACAATTTTCCGCTCCGCGAAAAAAACTAGCCATTTTTTGCCGTCGTTGCGAGGTCTTTGCAGTTTTGTTGATAACTGTCCTTCTGAGTAGACCCACACCAATGATTGCCTTTTATTTTCCGGATCATATTGACAGATCCATGTCTCGTCACCAGTAACGATTTCTGAAACACGCCTAGATGCCCCGTTTTCAAAACGTAGACGCATTTCATGGCACCAATCCACACGAGTCTGTTTTTCGCTTTCGGAGAGCAAACGAGGGATCCATCGACAAGAAAGCTTGCTCACTCCAAGATGATGATGTAGGATGGGATGAATGCTCTCCGAACTAATGACTACAATCTTTTCGATGACCATATAATTTGTGGGCCTTCTCGCAGCAACATTTCAGTAATCCATATATTTTCAGCCGTTACTGCTGTTTGCGGGGCCCCGGTTCTTTGGTCATCTTTAAGATTAATTTTACCCCTTTTGAATTCAGCAAACCACCCAAATATTGTTGCGCGTGGTAGAGCTGAGTCCCCTAATGCTGATTGTAACCGTTGTAAACTTAATTGTTCGGTTAAACCAAATTTAAAATCATAATATATCATAGCGCGCAAATGTTCACGGTTAAGATCCATCGTCTTAAATGAAAAGCGCGGGAAGCGTTGCAGGAAATTTAATCGAACTTTGTGTTTTTTTTTAATATTGAACAGTTGGCTTATGAAGTTCTATTTTTAAATAAATTTGCTTTTTAGAAACATATAACACGGGTGAGTTCCATTTTAAATTTCGAGCATCTCAAAACTTATTGAGTGACCTCGATCGACTACTAAATCGAGTGTCCAGAGTACATGCGGTTTAGTATCTCACTTTTTTATTTTATTCAGTGTATTGTGCAATGCTTTTGGTTACAGAGAACATTAACATGATGAGAACAACGATAAAGGAATCATCATCATCATTACAGCCTTTCACAAGTCCACTGCTGAACATAGGCCTCCCCCAAGGAATGCCTCAAAGCACGATCCTAAGCCACCTGCATCCATTGACTTTCTACATGTCTTAACAGGTCGTCACTCCATCTAGTGGGGGGGGGGTCGCCCTACACTTAGCCTACCGGTACGAGGCTGCCACTCGAGAACCTTTCTTCCCCATCGGTTGTCGGTTCTTCGAGCTATATGGCCGGCCCACTGCCACCTCAGCTTACTAATCCGTTGGGCTATGTCGGTTACCCTGGTTCTACTGCGGATATCCTCATTTCTAAGTCTATCACGCAGAGAAACCCCGAGAAAACCCCTCTCCATAGCTCGCTGAGCGAACTCAAGCTTCCTCATACGACCAGCAGTGAAGGACCACGCTTCAGATCCGTAAGTCATCACTGGCAACATGCACTGGTTGTACAATTTCGTTTTAAGGTTTTGAGGTATGTCTGACGAGAAGATGTGTCGTAGCTTCCCGAACGCTGCCCAGCCGAGTTGAATCCGTCGATTGACCTCTCGGTCGAAGTTGGACTTACCTAGTCGGACTATTTGTCCCAGGTAAACATATTCATCAACAACTTCCAGCTTAGTGCTCCCAACAACTACCGGCATAGGTGTGACATGGACGTTAAACATGATTTTTGTTTTGTCCATGTTCATCTTAAGACCTATCCGTTGGGAGACACTATTGAAGTCATAGAGCATAGTGTTTAGGTCCTCCAGCGATTCTGCTATAAGGACTAAATCGTCAGCAAATCGAAGGTGAGTGATGTACTCGCCATTGATGTTAATACCGCATCCTTTCCAGTCCAGTAGCTTGAAAACATCTTCCAATGCAGCGGTGAAGAGTTTCGGGGATATAACGTCACCCTGTCTTACACCTCTCTGCAATTGGATTGGTTTCGTACTCTGGTTATGTACTCGAATAGCTATACTGTACAAGCACTTCAGCACTTCGATATACCGACAGTCAACTTGGCACCGCTGAAGGGACTGCAGCACCGCCCAAATTTCGACGGAATCAAAGGCTTTCTCATAGTCCACATACGCAAGGCAAAGTGTCAGATTATACTCATCTATCTTCTGTACAATCTCCCGCAGGGTATGTATGTGGTCTATGGTACTAAAGCCTTTTCGGAAACCGGCTTGTTCAGGAGGCTGGAAGTCGTCAAGTCTGCGATAAAGGAATAGGAAACACATTTGATGGAAAATGAAACACTGTTTAAGTTGCAGTCTTTATTGATAGAAAAATGGTTTATATTCACTAACAATTTGCGTGTTAAGACTCAATAACTAAAATAGGTGGGCCGTCATATGTTACTTTACTAATCTTACTTTCAATAAAAAATTAAAATGTACCTATCATATTGATTTTGTGTGGTAGGTATCCTATACCTATATATACCTATCCTTTATTTAAGTCTATAAAAAAAATAGTTTTAATACACACCATTCAAAATACAATATATTGGCATGTATGTATGCAGGACTTATTATTGTATTATGTATGAGATAAATGTTGTTATTTATTTATAATATGATAATCAAGGCATCGCTTTTTTCTGGAAATATATCACATTTACTTTATTCAAAACATACCAAAAGTATTCAATTTGTTTTAATATCATGTAATAATGTTCAGCTTATTGATTGATTTACATTTTTTTTTCAATACATAACTTGTCAATCACTAAATTGGACATTAGTGGGAATTATACATGTCTGTACCACAGTCCTACTACTAAGTCGGTCATCGAAGGCGTCTAGACGGGGTAATCGTGCGGTGTAGTGCGAGATGCGGGCTGAGCACTTAGACACAGTTCCGGAACTGTCTGCTATAGTTGTCCTGTCACGCAAATAAATTAAAATTGTCCATACTAAATGGCGGTACAGATAAGGAATTGGTTTCAATAGTTTCCACATACACATTAATTTCTTTGAATGTGAAATAAAATAAAATCAGTTTTTTTTATTACTTTCCATTCTGACAACCCTAGCAATTTATGGTTTATGTCGGCTTTTCCGACAACATCAAACGCGATGACCGACTGTATGTTCTTAGGCTGTTCCTGTACCTTGCACAATGGCATACCATCTACTATTATCTGTATAAATCAAATGATATTTCTGTAGCCGTATCTGTAGCAAGTAGATTGCACGACATTTAATTATTTCACATGTAATATGCATCAGTGGCAGTAGGAAGCTGAAAGTGGCATAACAAAAGGCACTAGTAAATGCAAATGACAACTAGGAGCATGCCAGTAACTGGGAAGCAGTCAAAAAACGTGCATAAGGCATTTTTATTTTGTTTCATTCGTTTTCGTAGGTGATCTTGATGGGGAAGTCAGAAACATATAATCGTTATGATTGACTCATTGGAAAACTAAATAAAATAACTGCACAGGCAGTTGTTAGTGTCCAAGTGGCGTGGTACTGGCTCATGTATACCGTGCCAATTACTAGCATGTGTCATTATTTTATATGCAGACTATTTCCCTAACTTGATGGCTTGTCCATTCCTGGCATAGTACTGAAAATATTATCATCTCTAAAATGAAAAGAAGGCACTGCCCAGCAGTGGAACTTTGGTTTCAAAACTTTATGGCTGGCAACAAACATGTTTGTACTAAATATATAGTAACGCTTTTTTTTCATACTATGGGCTTGTCAATTTAATTACCTGTGTGAATTTCAAAGGAGAAATATATCTCCTCTTTGCCCTATGTAACTGGAGAAGCATCGACTGCTTTTATCTTTTATTAACATAGCAAAAGATGTTTAATTTTCTTTTAATCTACAAGATGTGTCAGTACATGAAATGCATCAATATTCTAATATTACAAAGTTCTACGTAGTTTCTTCCCTGTGTTGCAAATTTTAATTTAATTTGCTAATAAAAAAAACATATACTAAGTTTCAGAATTATTTTCTATATCTTTATCTACCTCAGCCTTCCTCATTTTCTTAGCCCTGATATCTGCCATTGTTTGTTCAATAGATCGTTGGTCTTTCTTATTTTCACTAGGTACTTCACCATAGCTTTTATTAACATTCGTTTTTTGTGCCGCACCTAATGCTGCTTCTTCACCAATAAGGTGTGCATATTTTTGCTTATAAAATGTCCCACTCAATTCTTCCTTGCCATGTTTTCGTTTTCTATTCCTTTCTTCTTCATTCTCCAAGGCGGCTTGCTTTTGCATTTCTATATTCCTCAGAGCCATCTCAGCTGCTTTATCCTCGCTCCAAATTCCTCCAGCCCGTCTTACTGTAAGCTCATCCTCTGATGGCCCCCTATCTTTGGCGTAAACAACTGAGTATCTGTCTATGCCCTCTTGTCCAAATGAGAATATTTGTACGCCAGCTGCCTCACCTACATCGCGAATTATTGACCGATAAGCATGTTCCATAGGCTCAAATTGTAAATAAGGTTTTGTACCATCTCTTACAAAGTTACTTATTTTCTCTTCAACTCGTTTCCTAAACTTGTTTAACATATGGATTTCTTCTTTTTTCTTACGCTCCATTGCTTCCTTTTGTCTTTTGAGAGCATTTTTTTGAGCTTCACTGGCAGCAGGCGGTTTCTGCATAGAATTTAGAATAGAATCTAGTAAATCCATGGTGCTAAATTTGATTTTCAGAACAAAACGATGTGTAAGCTAAAATTTCTCCGACACGTCTTTGCCACTTAGAAGAGATTTTAAAATTGTCTACTTGTGAGTCACTGTTAAGGCCTCTGAGTGCAAGAACATTTAACGATGTTTCTATATGCGCACAAAATTCACTTCCATATGTTATTGTTTCATCAACAAAATTTAATAGTTGTTTTAGAGAGGGTTGAAGTGGGGTCCCCTTTACAAGTAAGCTCTGTTCAGAAAAATCTATTCCTTTACAACTTTCTTTAAGGTTGTTACCTTTGTTACAAAGTTTATCAAAAGAGTCTTCAATTACCAATCTGAAAAAAGAGGTTTTTAATTGCAATGCTTGGCGTAATACATGGATTGTCTACCCCTCAACAAAATAAAAACAACGAGTATGAAAAACAAAACCATTACAGCCTATTTAAAGTCCACTGCTGAACATAGGCTTCCCCCGTAGATTTCACATAGTTGCCACGCTTGGCAGCCGGGTCTACAACTGCAGTTTTTTTATTTTTTGCTGTTAATAGGTAGACACTACTGCCGATCTGCTGGTTTGTTTCCCTCTGTCACCTCTTACGACACCCACGGTACGAAATTGGGTAGTGGATATTCTTAAACCATCAACACGGTCATCATGAAAAAACTAAACAAAGGCGATTAAATATAGCAATTATTAACAGTGGTAGAGCCGGGCGGCAGTTTTTGCTGTCGCACGGATGGGCCGGCTCGAACCGGGGTGGTACCACGACCTCACAGAATACCAGCGTGAAGTAGAGGTTTACCTCTGCGTTTCGCTTGGTGAGTGCAGGTGGCCAGAGGCCCTTTTTACTGGAAATGAGGCATTCCATCTTAGTCCTCACGGGTGACAACGCATCTACATTTTGATCTGTAATAGAGAAGATGTAGATGTCTATGGGCCGCAGCAACCACTTAGCATCAGGTGGACTGTGTGCTCGTTTGTCACCCTTATCTTATAAAAAAAAAGCTAAATGTAAATGTGGAATTAAAACCCATCTGTAGCCACAAGCTTGTCACCATATTTGTCTGTTGACATTTCTTTTACACTCCGTCCATTATCAATTACAGTCTATAAATCTCCATTGCTGAACATAAGCCTGCCCCTAGATTGCCTCATAGAGGGGTTTTTGTCACAGTTGCCACCCTTGGTAGGCAGGTTGGCAACTACAATTTCTGAACACAGACCGGTAGTGATACACCATCTAAGTAAATTTGAGAGAATTAGAGTGACCACCAAAACGGCAGAACAGGTGCTCAGTTTTAGTTCCTCTGCACCTATAGTGCATTTTTCCTGATGACAGTGCTACCATTACCACAAGGAACATTAGGGGCTTGAAGCTGATCCCTGGTGCAAGCCCATAACAACATTGGACTTGTTCCAGACTCAGACGTTTAAGCATCAGTAGCCTAATGGCAGGGCACGGACCGCGAACTCAAAAGTTCGTGTGTTCGAATCGAACCACTTCTAACACAAGCATTTTAAGCTTACCAGAAGTGGTTAAAGGTTAGTAATGTTTAATAGCATTACTAGTATTTTTAATTAAAAAAAAAAAGAAGACCCAAGTTATGTGCTGGCTCTGCTATATATCGCACGGATAAGCTGAACATATTTCCCTGGCAATGTTTTCTGTTTTAGTGCCCACCATAGAACCTTCCAAGGTACCATATCTGTATATTTTCATTTCTCTGTTGTCCATCAAAAACTTGCCTGCTTTATCCTTTACACATATATTTACAAAAATATTTAGATTTTCGTTAGTTCACTGACACATTGGTGTAGTGTGACAGATATTTATTTGCCCTAAAACCCTCTTAGAAATGGAAAGTTTGTGCCCATTATTGGGATGCATATACACTATCATTTGACTGTCTGTCCATCCTTCCAAACGGAATTCAGCAATTTATTTTAAACTAACCTCCTGATGAGCTGGAAACTTGAAATTTTGAATTTAGCTCAAATTCAGATGACAATGCAAGAATATAAAAACAAGGTAAAAATTAAAAAAAAAATACTTGATAATTGAACTTGTCATGTAGTTGCCAATTGTTATTGCTACATAGCTTTTAAAGTATAGACAAGTTAGCATTTTTATTAATCAACGCATACCTACACCATAATATCATCACCTGATTTGATTCACATTTGTCTCTGGATTTTAAACCTTCAGCAACAAATAAATCATTATCACACCCCTTTACAAATGTCCAGCAGGGGAATTGTTTTGGGTGGCTATAGCAAAATATAATGCCAAAAGTGTTGAGTCACTTACTCAACACTCACTACTTACATTAACTCTGTATGCCTCATCTGATTTTTTCTCCATCTAGTGGATAGATAAATTTCAAAATTGACAAAACTTTTAGAATAATGAACCAGACTGATTGTAATTATTATGCATAATAAATATTTAGCAACATACCTTAGAGTATGACTTAATAATTTATGATGGGATTATTCATTTAATGTATACAGTTTACAGATAATATTTTATTAACTGTTTTAGTGTATTTTCATATACTTACGCCTTACTTCGAATATCATAGATTTCCTTCGAGATGAGGTTATGTAGATATGTTGACAATTTATTCCGAAGATCAACAAAGTCTTCTAATGGCGTACCAGAAAGATCCGCTCTAGAAGGAAAGCATTTATTTTAGAACTTCAATCCAATAAGAATTACAATGTCTAAACAACAATTTCTTACTGCTTAATGTTGTTACAGCGCTGAATAAGTTTATTAATAGATACTGCGCAGTTTTGGCAAGATTTCAAACACGTTTTGGATGTATTATGAAACTCTTCAAAAGTTGAAAAGTAATCGATAATTTGTTTCTGCACTTTAGTTTCCATTATACGAATTATAATACATTTTGTTATGTCCCGTATACTTGATAATAGTGTAAGCACTAAGCAGAACGATTAACAGAAGCACAAGCAGAAAGCAGAAACAGATTTTTTTACAGAAAAGTTTTCAGTTAAATGACACTGACATTGACAACAAGCACAGACTACTTAGTGGATACTACAACAAGTCAACCCAAAGATTGTTGATTGTGGATACGATTCACTAGGTAGAGCAGGCAAAAGTCTGATAGCATACTGCCACTTGTGGTTTAATTTACAAAATTCTTTATAATAATATGCTGCAGCATCACATTGTGAAGTTTTTGGGAGGTTTTGGTTACAGATATACCTAGGGGATGGTTGACTATGATTATATCTCAAGATCCATTAACGGATAAAGAAAATCTGACATTTATAGCAATATCGAAGTACTTGTTACATCATATTCACTAACAGTTCTCATGGGTAGAGGTTTAATACACAAAATTAAACTACTTTAACGTATCAAAATCCACATCAAATCATTATTTAAACGATATAACAGGAACAACTATCAGTCGGCGGCACAACCACCCAACCAAAGGGAATATACTGAAAAAATGGGGAAATGGGTATCGTCTAAACCCATAAATCAAAACCACCTACACTGACAACGGTGTTGTCAATAAAAGGATGAATGGATACACTACGGTACGAATATGAAAAAGTCCCGATAATTCTTTCTGTCCTTAACGCCGTCTCCACTTTTATCATAGACATAGAGATGAACTTAGCCAAGCCTCACAAAAGTGGCCATTCTCTAGAAAGAGACAAGGTGACTGTGCGGCCAATACCTGTCTCTTTCCACGCCCTGAAAGCAAGTGATGTGAACCCATCAGAATTCTAGAAAGAGCGTTAAAAATCAAATCGAATGTGCGGCCTACTAGCCGCACATTTGCTTTGTCTCTCTCACACTTTTCGGTCTGTATTCACTACACAACTGAATACGGAATGCACAGTTCATTCTCTCTATGTATATTACTTTTATGCTGGCCTAATCTCATTATTTTACAGCTTTGGGCCAAGCAAAATAATGAATAAAATAATTAGTGTATTCGTAATATTTTTTTTATTTTACTCTGTAGGATTTTCTAATAAATTGTTAAAATTAAAGTCAGAAGTGTGTATTTGATAGTTTTAGCATTTTATTATGTAATTATTATTTATAATTTTAACGTGGTAGAACCATGCTGTAGCTATATTAGTAGTATAGTTGAAGCTTGAATGCGTCGGCTCGACCTGGGAAGAATCACGCTCTCATGGAATACCAGCGTAAAATAGCAGTTTAACGCTGCTGTGTTTCGTATGGTGAGTGTAGAGAACCGGAGGCCGTTTTTACTGGAAACTAGGCATTCCATCTTAGTCCTCACGGGTGACAACGCATCTGCATTTTGATTTGTCAGTGAGGATAGATGTAGATGTCTAATGGCCATAGCAACTACTTACCATCAGGTAGACTGTGTGCTCGTTTATGACTCTATTCCTATAAACATATTAAAGCAGTAAAAGAAAACCATATTATTTAATTATTCTGAGACTTTTAATTAGTATTAATTTATTACTAATAGAACCTACTTTAGCCAGTACTTAGAGGCTTAAAAGCAATTTTATTGAAAAACATCTGACATAACCTTACAAACTAGTGTCACCAGTTAATTAAAAAATCCGTTGGTTAATAATAATGTACGTTTTACAGGTTTCCATTTGACATTGATTTACGAAAAATATGGGTATATGTATGTTACATGAAAGAATTCAAAATCGATTGCCAATAGAATATAATAGGGTTGTTCAAGACTTTTTAACATTAATTGTTTCGCCACCAAGGACATTAATATATTACTTAATGAAAAAATGTTCAGGACAACAAAAAATTACATATTATGGCTTAAACTAAATAACAATTTTTAAGTAACATGCTTAGTTATCTAACTAGTACTGTTATACATATCCATTAAAATAATATTAAATTAGCATGACACAAAGTAAACAGAGTTTAAGAGAATAAACAAAAGAAATTAAAAAATACTTAACAAACAGGAGAATGTCGAAAATAGACGAAAGGAAAAAAATATAGAAATAACGGATTTATCTTGTGAAATATGTTTAACACTATTGAATGTCTGACAAACTAAGCCATACCAACCAAATACTAGATTAATAAATCAAAATTGCACTTTCACTGCCCGATTTTCAGACACAATAGTAAGACAATAGCAGTGAACTATACGAGAATATAGTACATGAGATAGCGAATGGGTTAATAAAAAATATTTGGATTTCGAAGTAAAAGTTATATATTATTAATAATAATCAATTTTGATATCAATATTCATCATTCATTAAAAATGTTTTAAAAAGAGATATGCAATTAGACAAACATGATTATACTAAGCTCATATTAATTAAATGTCAATAAATATTGTTACGAGCTTGGGGTTCGAGACAATTAAAAACTGCCGAGTGAATTACCAAAATTGACACTTTAATTACAGAACACTAATTACAACTTATAACCAAACAAATAAGATAACAATTGTACTACAGATCACTTTAGTTCGCAGTTGTATCGCTTCGAAGTATTCGCTTATATCGCCAATTCAATACTCACCCGGTCGTGATCTATACCGGTCTTATACAGGGCCTTAGATAGTTTACAGAACTTTCTACTGTAGAAACATCTAGTATGTTCGAGTACAT
The DNA here is from genome assembly GCA_033319125.1 of Parnassius glacialis. NCBI lineage: Eukaryota > Metazoa > Arthropoda > Insecta > Lepidoptera > Papilionidae > Parnassius > Parnassius glacialis. The sequence goes on from JAVANC010000018.1 coordinate 39,979,635, forward strand.
ATCGGTCCCGAAATTTCTAGAAGGATCGTGACTCTCCTAGTTCTGCTACTTGATACTAGAGGGCGCTAGTGGTAACTAGTGTTGCCATGTACAAGACAATAGTGGCGCGCAACAATGCCCCCTCCTAAGACATGCTTGTCCCGAGCATTATTGGCTCCATAATAACGCGCCAGTCGATCCACATGGACAACCTTAGGAGTACCTCTTCTAACATCAGTCAGCACCCGTCAGTTTCCGTGCTCCTGCTGGGCGGTGCTGTTAGCCACACTACCCTCTCGAGATCGATCACCTTCCCTTTCTACAGTTCGTTTCGGGCAGCTGGATCAAAAATGGCTCCTTTTCTCACAGCCGTAGCACCTAGGGCTGTATCCTTTATTGCGGTCGCGAACTGTAGCCGCTGCAACCTCCCTGACGCCAAAGGAACGATGATCCTGCCGCAAGGCTTCCACCTCCTGTGCATGGGCCAACGCGCCCTTAAGCGTCTCGTGGTGCTCGAGCCTCACAGCAGCTCTGACTTCAAGGTCGCGGATGCTCTTGATGAATATCTGCACCAGGTTCGCTACAATGAGCGCAGGTACAGACTGGTATACTTTTCGAACCAGCTTCTCCAACTCAAGGGCCCACTGCAGCAAGTTTTCGTTGCTGCGTTGCACGCGATCTTTGAGCTGCGCACGAAAGACGTGTTCCAGGTGAGCGTCGCCATATCTCGCCTACAAACCCTCAAGGAGCTGCTCGTAAGTCACTTCATTACCGAGAGCTTCCAGAACAGTTAAGGCCTGGTCGCGTAGGTCTAGGATGAGAGCCGTCGTGGCCTGACTTTTATTCCAGCCGTTCGCCTTCATAACAGCCTCGAACTGGATTTTGTAGGCCGACCAGGAAGAAATCCCGTCAAACGGTGGCACTTTGAATCCACGTAGCGAAGGTAGTATAGCTACCACGGCAGCTTTAATTCCATCCCCAAGTATGAAGTTGTCCAGCGTTTTCTTCACGTGAGCCATTACGTTGTCAACCCGATTGTTCACTTGGTCGATTTGGGTTTCAGCTTCCGACAGGCGGTTGTCATGTTGAGCAACCCTATCCTTCACCTCCCTTATCTCTTTCCCGAAGGTAGCGTGAAGGTTCTACCTGAGGAGCATCTGCTTTTTCATACCGCGCTGCAGCTGCTCTTCCAACCAACGGGCCTGTTCCTCCTGTCTACGGGTCTGCTCCTGCAGTATCATCATCAGTGCACCTAAGTCAGATGCTGCAGATGCAGGAAACAGAAACAGAAACAGAAACTTTTTTATTCAATATAGATTACAAATAATACTTATTGAAAGTCACTCTTTTGTATAATTACCACTGGTTCGAAAAAACCTCTGTCCTGGGAAGAACCAACAAGAAACCCAGCAGGACTTTTTTTAAATAACAGCTTACAATCATGTATGTTACACAAACTAACAACACAACAAATTAGAAATAGCATGGTAGCGATCACCTCATTTCCAGGGGTTATTATCATCTATAAATTCTTTAATACTATAATAACCCTTTTTATACAAACTTAGTTTAATAAAGTTTTTGAACTTTGAGCAGGTCAAATTTTGTATATTTTCTGGAATTTTATTGTAAAAGCGTATACATCACCCCAAGAATTAATTACTGACTCGATGGAGTCGAGTAACTGGTACTACTAGCTTGTGTCTGTTCCTAATATTTACAGAATGAATATCACTTAACTACTTTTATTTTTGTGTACGTACATTACATTTTCATAGATGTATTGAGAGGCCAAAGTTAATATATTAATTTTCTTAAATTTTTGTCGCAGCGACTCTTTAGGCTTTAAATCATAAATTGCTCTAATGACCCTCTTCTGTAAAACAAATATAATTTCAATGTCAGCTGCGTGTCCCCATAGCAAAATACCATACGACATTATGCTATAGAAATAGCTAAAGTAAACTAGTCTAGCCGTTTCAACACTAGTTAGACTTCTAATCTTTTTTACGGCATATGCTGCAGAACTAAGTCTGCTTGCTAGTTTTGATATATGGGGGCTCCATTGAAGCTTCTCGTTTAGTGTGATTCCAAGAAAAATTGTGGTATCTACAAGACTTAGTTTCTCCCCATTTAAAATTACATTACTATTTAATTGTTTGACATTTGGAGTCATCAATTTCGTACATTTCGTTTTAGTGCTATTTAAATGCAAATTATTAACATTGAACCAATTTACTAATTTAGATATAGCATTATTTACTTCGTCATATTTTAGCAATTGTCGACTTAATTTGAACATTAAAGAAGTGTCATCTGCAAATAATACTATATCATGGTTATCTCCTACTATGTAAGGTAAGTCATTAATGTATACAAGAAACAGAAAGGGGCCGAGAATTGAGCCTTGAGGCACGCCCATCTGTACCATCGACCTGGAAGAACTCATACTGTTAATGACAACTTTTTGCATTCTCTTACTTAAATATGAAATAATTAATTTAAGAGCATCACTTCTTACACCGTAGTGTTGAAGTTTCCTGATTAATGTTTCATGGTGAACACAATCGAAGGCTTTGGATAGGTCACAAAATATACCCAAAGCATCCTGTGAATTCTCCCATGCATTAAATATATATTTAATCAGCTCAACACCGGCATAAGTTGTCGAGCGACCCCTTGTGAAACCAAATTGATTTTTATGAAGTAAATTATTTATATTAAAGAAATTTAACATTTGATCAAGAATAATTTTTTCAAAAATCTTACTAAGTGTTGGTAGTACAAAAATAGGTCTAAAATTGGCGGGGTCTAATGTACTACCAGATTTAAATAAAGGTATTACTTTACTATACTTCATTAAATCAGGAAACACACCAGATTCGATACTAGTATTAAAAATAATAGCTAAATGAGGCGCGATTGTACCTATTATAGACGCAATAACTTTAACGGAAATCCCCCACAGATCCGTAGTTTTCTTAACATCAATAGTTTTAAAATATTTTACAATATCTTTTGATGATACTTTATGAAATGTAAAATTATTTGTACACGCATTATTAGTAGTAACGAAACTACCTGCCCACAGTGATCAGAACTTAATTTTTGAATTATAAATTTATGAAATGGCTTCACATTTGTAAAAATCTATACATGTTGCACTAGATTGAGCAATACGCGTTGGCTCTAAAAATAAATTAAAAAGACCATATGATTTAAAAAATTATCTAAATTTAATATTGATTGGGGAAGCTTCTAGGAGATTGATATTAAAGTCTCCACATATTACAACAGATTTATTCTGTTTATTAAGCTTCCTCCATAATTTTTTCAAAAGTATCGTATATAGAACATGGGGGTCTGTAGACGCTCACAAAAATGAGGTGCTCAAACTCAACACATGCCATTTCTACAGTTTGCTCAACAGAGAGGCTCACAATATCTTTACGTTCTTTACATGACAATAATTTACTAGCTAATATTAAGGAGCCACCTCTTAAAACCGTTTCTCTATTGAAAGAACTGACTACCTGGTGATTACTGAAGTTAAACATTAAGTTATAAGCTTTTAACCAATGTTCAGTAATACATAAAATATGAATATTGTTGCTATTTAAGAACAAATCAATTTCTAGCTCTTTGCCTATCATGCCTTGTATATTTTGATGCACCAGGTGTAAACAATTTTCATTATCACTCTGTGGAGTCATACAATTAAATATTTGTAAGCTACATTCTAAATTATTTAAATTATTACAACTGCTAGAGATTACCTCTTTTGTCTCATTTTCTAATTTAAATTACTTGGAACTGATTCCAAATTACATATTAAGTCATTATACTGCTCAAAAGGAGCAGATGTCTGTGTAGCCAAGTCCTTGGCTGAGTTAATATATAAACAATAAGATAGCACATTTGCTATCTGTCTTAAAATATATTTAGATAGGTAATACCTATCTCTATTCAAAAATTTCTTCATTAAATTATTTATGTCTATTAAATTAAATTTATTATTATAATTATAACAATTAAATGTCAAATTTAAATTATTATTACATGAAAAGTTATTCATTAATAAATTTAAATCATGTCTTATTTTATTTTCCTGCGGCCAACCCTGTATGTAAGGCAATGTAAACAAGATAATTTTATGTACATTTAAATTATTTAGATTATCAATATATTTTAATAATTGATTTTTGTTTAGATTGCCTCTTCTGCCAACCACAATTATTAACGTGCTATTAGGGCAAAATTTACTAGCTAAAACTTTATTCATTATATGACTAAAGGATGCTCCTGGCATGCAATAATTATTGATCATATGTCCTTCTAAACAGTTATTTAACATCATGCCCAAATTTTTGCCTATGTCATCACAATACATAATAACTTTATTTTTTTTAATATTTACATTGCTTTTTAAGTTTATATCCTTTGTCATGGCACTGTCATAGAGTGTAGGTGAAAATAATGAGTCCTTACTGTTTACTTTGTTATTTACACATATTGTCCCCGATGAACCTGGTATGGAGCGCTGATACTCACTCTGATGTTTTATTAAGGAGTCAAAGCGCTCCTCATTATATTTACATGATTTTACCAGATCATTCATGGCCAATATGTATTTTTTTATCTCATCTTGAGCCGATGCATATTTATTTGATAAAATTTGTAGGGATTTTATAAGGGATAAAATTGTTGAATTTAGACACTATATCTGTCTCATAACAGTGATTCTTATTTTCCACCTCAATTGAATATATTTTAAGTTTATTAATTAATTCTTGCTTTTCTTTGCATACATTTATATAATTTTTAACATTAATTTTAGTTTTAATTAATTTTTGCAGTTTTCTAATATATTTATTAATTTTTATATATTTCTTTAATTTTCTTCTACTTCAGGTAGTACTTGCTGCTGTTCTTGATGTGACATAATCATCACCAGTCAAATCAATTGTTGTGTAGGGTTGCAATGCTTTAGAAAATTCACATTCTATGAGCTTGTTGAACAGACTTTGAGTTTGGAACGCTTTCATGTTGTCTATGTAATGTTTTAATTGCACAATCTGCTCATTAGCCTTACTTAACTGTAACTGCAATGCAGCAATTAATCTGAGGGATTCCTCATATTCCTTGCTGCATTGGTCAAACTCATCGACTGTTCTCTGAAGTTGATCCCTTTCTTTTGAAATAAATGTATATTCTGTATGCAACTTAACCATTTCACTTTTTAGCTCAGTATTTTTAGCTATTATATTCATTATTTCCTTTTGTTATTTTATTTATTATTTCCTTTATTATTATTATATATATTATATATATATATATATATATATATATATATATATATATATATATATATATATTATATATTATTGTTTATTATTTCCTTTTCATTGTCATCCCTTTCTTTACATAACAGCTCACACTGCTCCTTTGACGCCTTAAATTCTTGAAGCGCCATTTGAAGTTGGTTCTCCAATTGGCGCGTTTTGGCGTTGCGTGTATTCATTTTACTATTAAGTGTAAATAGCAAAAGAAAACAAAGAAAGAAAACCAAAGAAGCAGAGTAAGCAAATTACTAGATGTATGGGTTTATTTACAGATCTCAAATTAAATTATCATGTAAATAATTCAAAATGAAATCCAGAACAATACTTACTTAATAGGTAAATCTTAAAATGTTAAAGGGATAACAATAATTACACTTACAGTAAGTTTAAACTGTTTGAACTTGGAACACTAAACACAATGTAATTAAAATAGGTACTTCTGAGTTTTACTTATTTCACAAATACAAATAAGTCGTATTTAACAACTGTAACTCAAAATTGAGGTGGATATTATCAATTTAAAATATTTAATTTTTAAAAATAGTTGGGAGCAATTATTTTACAACTTGTCACCGGGGTTACCACAGAAAAAAAAAGGAGCAGTCAGGAGCTGCTGACGGGCTGGCCTCCGTCGTCGGCAGCTGGCCCGCCGTCGTCTGCGACGTTGCACCACCAAATCGTCTCTGGTCTCCTGTCTCCTGTTGGCGTTGACTTCGGGTACGGATACCCTCCGTGTTGTTTTTAGGTAAAGTCGGCATATTTCATCCCACTTCTGACACCAATTGTTACGAGCTTGGGGTTCGAGACAATTAAAAAATGCCGAGTGAATTACCAAAATTGACAGTTTAATTACAGAACACTAATTACAACTTATAACCTCACTAATAACAAAACAATTGTACTACAGATTACTTCAATTCGCAGTTGTATCGCTTCGAATTATTCACTTATATCGCCAAATCAATACTCACCCGGTCGTGGTCTATACCGGCCTAATATAGGGTCTTAGATAGTTTCCAGAACCTTCTACTGTAGAAACATCTAGTCTGTTCGAGTACATATCGGTCCCGAAATTTCTAGAAGGATCGTGACTCTCCTAGTTCTGCTACATGATACTAGAGGGCGCTAGTGGTAACTAGCGTTGCCATGTACAAGACATTAATAGCAGCGCGCAGCAATATAAATTGTAAATATTGCCAGTTGTAAAATTACTATAATGTGTCAGTGTCACAAAACACTGCGTTTGCCGGTACGAGCCTCCCATTCGAGAACATTTTTATATATATTAGATATATTACGTAAAAATCAAAGATCAAAAGTATTGAATAGAGTTCAATGTTATTATTACTTTCTTAAGAATTTTATATTAAGGAATAGAACAAACAAACCGAAACCATTTATTGAACGTCATGTCAGTGGATTAAATTGTTTGTCCTGTTTGCATTTTTAAAAAGGTTAATTGAAAATTAATGACAAAAATCGACGGTGTAATATCGTTTTTTTAAAGTCACTCTGTATACCTACTATCGTTGGCACTAAAGTAAACAAAGACTAATTAATTATAAAATAGTTATTGAGATATCTTTTTATCCCTTTACCGCATGGAATTTTTAAATCAACTTAAAAAAAAATATTTAGTTCTATACCTTATACCTGTTGATATAAAAATATTTAAAAAAAAATCGAGGTATTATTCATTACAAAAAAAATATCCAAAGTTTTGGTTCCAAATTTGGAACGATATGCATTCAAGCTTATAATTGTACGTGTTCCATATTTGGAACATCATGCAGTGTGTTCTACTTTTGGATAAGCATGTTTTTTTTAAGGTCATAATTTCAAATTTATGTCTAAATAAAAACATATTTTAAGAAATTAAATACTTATGTGACGTCGTATCAATATAATTGCAAATTTATTTTATTAGAAAAATGTCAAAAATATGATTACTAAAAATTGTGAAGTTTTTATATAGGTATTATTATACATATAGATTTTATAATTAAATTATTTATATTTAATCAATTTTTTAAATTAAGTTACTTCAATTAATTAAAACTACATAAAAATATATTTACTTAATATTTTTATTTTCATACATTTAAGAAATTAGTTTATTAAAAATAATACAAAAAAACCTATGCGAAAGCAAACATTTATGAATTTTAATTTATTTATTCAATCATGCGACATGTGAAATTTTTTAAAAGAGTTGCGGTCCTTATTCAAGCATAAATAACATTTGCACTTAGTACACATTACTTGGGTTTTTTGACCACAGCCGACCATCTTACACCTTTGTCGGTCAGTCTTCCACTCCGGCCAGTGATTAAAGCCATCTTCGGCTACTTCAACAGGAGGCAATTCAATGCGGCGTCGTTTTTTGTCTTTTTTAATATTTTCTATATTTGCATTTAGCGGTCGTCCTCTGCGAGTTGGTGTAAAAACTCTGGCATCTTCTTGCATCAGAATTTCTGCCACCATTAATTTAAAATCCAGCAAGGGTATGTACATGTCTTCACCTTTTTGTTTGGTTCTACGTCTCCACAATAACCAACTATTTACACAGACTAGGTCTATAAAATGGAAGAACAATCTGTGATACCACTTTTTGCTTCGAATTTTAATCCTATAAAAACCTAGCATAGAATCTAATAAGTCTACGCCGCCCATATATTTATTATAAATTGTAATAGCCTTTGGGCAAGGGATATCAATTTTGGCCCTTTTTTCTTTAAAAATCTTTTCACCATTGCCATGGGTTCTTTGCCTACGTATGAAGAACACAGGCTAACAGGTTTATTGTCTACCCAAGTAGTAACGGTTAATTTGACATCCTCATAAATGGTAGATTTTTCCGCACAATATCCTCTTTCTTCTTTCATAATAGTTTTTTTTTTCTATATTTATATTGGGTGCTCTATTGAGCTGAATTGTTCCTAAAGGAAGGAGTCCTTTTTTATGCAAGTTGTTTTATGCAAACTAGTGTACCAATTGTCCACAAAAATTTTATAATTAAGATTTTGAGGAACAGTGTTTAACAAACGCTGGACAATGTTTCCTGGTATTCCGAGGTCAGGGCAGTTCTCTGGCGGATCAGGGTGTTTTCCAGTATCAACCTCAAAATCGTAGCTAAAGCCACTGGCTCCGCTTAGCACATAATTGAGGTAGCCCCATTTGTGTGGTTTTTTGGCATTATAACGCCTCATACCAGAAGTACGTGCTTTGGTAGGAATCATTTGTTCATCAATTGCCAAGTATTCTTCTTTAGGCACTTGTAACAGTCTTTCACGCAATATATTAAGGAAAGGGCGTATCTTTTGTAACCGGTCAAAATTTGGATCACCGGACTCCAACTCATCATTTTTGTTAAAAAAATGTAAAAACCTTTTTACTTCTTCAAACTTGTTACAAGTCATTGCTGAAGCCACCTTTTCAATGTATGTACCTTCCTTCCAATAATGACGTGTTGTTGGAAGATGCACCACAGACATATAAATTATTATGCCTAAAAATTTACGTATGTCTTCTTCCGTGACTTCATTGTGGTTGCTTTCGGTGATTTGATCAGCATATAAGTTGCTCTCCCTTACAATTAAATTAATCGCTGAAGAAGGAAATAAAAATTTAAAGAAATCCATGGGCGCTTCGAGTTTCATAATTTCATTTGGGAGATCTTGGCATCCTAAAAACGCAATATGTGACTCGTCATACGCCATACTTTCATCAGACCATACACATTTAACCTTCTTTCTCTTATTTCCTGTGCGCTGTTTTGACGTAGAAGGCTTGCTTGAGATATCTTCTTCTTCCGTTTCATAAGGAATATATTCGTCGCAATCATTATCAAGAGCGTCGTCATCTAAATAAATTTCTTCAAATTCACCTACATTTCCACGATCATCATCTGAAGCGATTTCATCGTCACTGCTCTCTGGAATGAAAATCTCAGGACCTCGGTTTCTATAAGTTTCATCATCCGATGCCTTCTCATCTTCACTACTCTCTGGGATGGAAAATGCAGGACCTGTGAAAAAATATTATACATTCATTTCAGAAAAAAAATCATCCCCACATTAAGTACGTGTAGGGGAGGTACCCCAGAAAAAAACATTTTTCATAATTTTATTTTAGCACTTTGTCGGCGTAGTAAATACACATATCCATGCAAAGTTTCATCTTTCTAGCGCTAACAGTTTGGACGGTAGAGCGAAGACGGACAGACGGACGGACGGACATGACGAAACTATAAGGGTTCCTTGACGTATACTACGGAACCCTAAAAAGACTGGTCAATTCGATGGGACTGGCTGGATTTAGCCCTCGCCATCCAGGTTTGAGTTCTAGGTTAAGATATAGTTAGCAACCCGTCCCGGACGCGCCCGGGGATGTATTCTATACCTAAACTTTCCTCAAGAATCCCTCTATCTATTGTGACCACCGCATGAAAATCCGTGCAGTAGTTTTCGTAAACAGACAGACAGATAGACGTGGCCGACGGCTTTGTTTCATAATATTTAGTGAAGTGATGATGAGTTCATATATAAATAATCAAAACTAGGACGAGTATAATTAACTTACACTGCATAATGTTCCAAATATGACCAAGGGGGTTTAACGAACACATTGCATGAAGTTCCAAATTTGGCCAGTTAAAAAGCGCCTGGCTGCATTTTGTTCCGAATTTGGAACAAACTTTGACCGATTAATTAAACAAGATACTATAAAATATACTTACGTTTTTTACCATAAAAGCGCTGAGGATCCATTTTTCTGCAACACTCACACAGTTTTTTAATTTTATTGCAAGAACAACAACACTTATCGCTGTATGAAGCTGAGAAACGTCGGGCTCCTACAAAATGGCGGCCTCAACTGTTTTGTCCAGAGATAATAACGTTTCAAAAGACTAGAATGGAGGTTGTTTATAGTAGCTTAGTTAAAGCACACCTTACTTTTGTTTGTTGATGCAGAACGGAATAGATAGATGGCGTTGATAACATTTTACAAGGAAAAAATTAAAGCGTTCCAAATTTGGCACAGTATGCGGTAAAGGGTTATACGATGAAAGTGAAAATTGAAAAATTTGTAACTAACTGTTCCCCGCGACTCTACCCACGTGGGTTTTAATTTTATTGCGCGAAACCCTAATTATTTTTCTAAAATTAAAGTAGCCTAAATTACTCCGTATAACATCAGCTAACTGCTAGTGAAAGTCCGATTAGAATCAATCCAGCCGTTTTGCAGATTAGCCAGAACAAATAGAAAGACAGACAAAAATTTAAGAAATTGTGTTTTTCTTATATGTACCGTATATACTTTCATATGCATGTAGTAAAAATCTATTATTTTAACATAAGAAACAGACACTGTATTTTTATATGTAATAATATAAATAATATAAGCTGCATTAAGGTTTTAATATGATCCAGATGTATCATGATGTGTTAAATTAGTCAAAACGTGAATTATTCAGCAAAAAGCAACTCCAGGTCACAGGCATAATAATGTATCTACATGCTTTTTTCCTTTCTACAAAACATCCAAAAATAATCTTTCTTCCCTTTCCGAGCGCGGTAATCTAAGAATTTGTCGCTGGAAACACTGCTATTGTTCTGTTTTTTTGACGTAACTGCATATTATCTATGGGCAGTCTTGTATTGTTTTTCGAGTAATGTGGGTGTATACTTTGTCGCTATTATTTTTTATAAAATAGTTCGTAATTCGTAATACGCTTAAAATTGCAGAGTACCTAGAAAATTTATTTTTCGTGGATAAAAAGAAATCTAAAAGTGTAGACAGTAATGTATATCGGTCGTTAAAATTAGTAAAAGTGTTCGTTGTGAAAATGAATGGCAAATTGCATAGTGAAACTGGCGCTTTCTCGTCTGACGGCATGCGCGCCGAAATATTGAACCCTTTCGTCCACAAGTTGGAATTAGATAACACATACGATAAAATAAAGGTAAGTTGTCTTATATTTTTGCTTAAATATAAAAATATTATACGTATAAATATAAATAAAATAGATACTAGAACGCGAAGGTTTTGTGCGCAGACTCCTATAAGTGGTCGAATTTTTATTTTGTATTTATAAATATTACATATAAATTATTTTATTATTATAAATTGTATTCTACTGGTCTACTCTAATGAGAATGAGATATATTTTGTAATGAGTGAAATAAACCTCATTATGTCTGTCACTCATTATGAAATATACCTCGAGAAGGGCAGCATCATCTTCGTGATAATCTGATAATAATATACTCCAGATTCTGGCCTAATTTCGGACTTTTTTATATCAAGCAACGGTGTCTCAACTGCTGTGTACCGCTTTCAGCGAGGTTTGAGCGTATAGAGAACCAGCATAATTAGGTACAGGTTGTGAGGCATTTTGTCGTGTTTCTCAGTCAGAGCTGATAGATAGGTGTCAAGGGTCTGCAGTAACCACTTACCATGAGGTGGATTTTAGGTTTGTTAGTCTTTACAAATTTAAAAAAGATTTCGTTATGTTGGCGTCTTCAAGCCAAGAGTAGGTGTTTGTTACGATAAGTCAGTGCGCTTTACTTACTATCTTCGGCTTCATTCAAAACTTACCATCAGTTGAGATAGTAGGATAAACTTTCCAATATGGACCATCGATTTAAATGCTTTATTTTTGTAGATAGTACTCACTAAAAGAAAGCGTTTTGCAAAGTTTCAATATGCGGAAACTCGTATTTTTTGAGAAAAAAAAAATTGAAAATCAATTATTTTTGCAAATTTATGTCAATTCCTACGGTAAAACTGACGCCTGTTTTGTATTGTCGTTGTCATCGTCAGTAGGGATGTCGATTCTATCCGAAAAAGATCGATTTTATAAATCGATTCAAATCGTAAGCTAAGCGTAACTTCGTTATTTTTTCATGTTTGCATTTATAATGGAAATATAAATCCAATCCAATATGATCCTCCTATGATGAAATCCAATATGGGCATTTAAATCGATGGTCCATATTGGAAATTTTAACCTTTTTTTGATGTTGCCGCCGAAAATGGAAACACGATTCCCGACATTGTTTCAAGTTTTGTTGTCAACACTAGGTAATTACAGAAACATTTGTTACCAACACGTGTTGGCAACACAACAGTTGGTAACAAAACTTTGGTGGAGACGCGGCTTTAGTCCTCTATCTACATTCTTGATCGTCGATAGATGTAGATTTCTATAAGCTATAACATCCACTTACGATCAGGTGGACTGTGGACTCGTTTGTCGCCTTTTTATAGCATAAGGGTGACAAACGACCACACAGTCCACCTGATGGTAAGTGGTTGCTGCGGCGCATAGACATCTACATCTATCCTCTATTACAAATCAAAATGCAGATGCGTTGTCACCCGTGAGGATTAAGATGGAATGCCTCATTTCCAGTAAAAAGGGTCTCCGGTTCTCTACACTCACCATACGAAACAAAGCAGTGTTAAGCTGCTATTTTACGCCGGTATTCTGTGAGAGCGTGGTCCTTCCCCGGTCGAGCCGACCCATTCATGCTACAACTATACTACTAATATAGCTGCAGCATGGCTCTACCACGTAAAACGTACTTAATAAAAAAAATTAAAATAGTTTTACGAACGAGAATATTTACCACAGATTATGGAATATACTACTAACTAGGTACTAGCTAACGCCAAAAGGGGCGAACCTCAATTTTTCATAAAATTACAGGAGAGCAACAAACAAAAAATTATTTTTCCCAGAAAATTAATCTTATTTGTCGTTTTCCATTAAGTCTATTATATTTAATTTTCTGATAAAAAAAGCTAGTAATCAGTTAATGATAAATGTTTTCTTGCACTCCTGTAATTTTTCGGGCGGCCACAACGACGAATTGTGCAATCATAATGTTAGGGGTGAAATTATAAAATTCCGTTTCTAATAAAGAATTTTAACACATTTTTTTCTAAAATAATATATTTATTAAATCGAAGTACCTATTCCACTTTTCTTCCGCCTCGAGGGAAGATCATTTTTATGCTTTCGCGATATAATGCTAGATATTTGGACTCAAAAAAGTCTATGAAGACTTAAGGTACCGCTTCCTAAGAACATGTATTGAAACATTCTGTTGCAAGAAATTGTCCAAATTGCGGAAAAAATGGTAATCAATTGAGCAAGGTCTGGCGAGTACGAAGGATGACGTATGGTTTCTAACTGCAGGTCTTGTAATGTTAAACGCTTTGTCGTCGATCAGAGCGAGGTCTTGCGTTATCACAGGTTACAATAATTCCTTCCAATATCCCAAAAAAAGGCAAGCTTCAACGTATTTTGCTTCTATGCACTTCAGTTAATTTATAAGGTACATATTCCCGTAGTGTTTGTTACTAACAATTTGGTGCAAATGAATCAATATTGTGGGTAAATTAACGTCAAACTACGAAGAAATTTCTTGATTGTTTGATAAGGATTAGCTTTCAACATAAAATTTTTAATAATATTCTAATATTCCACTAAGCCAGCGCTTATCTACGATCCCACCTGATGGTGGGACTTAACAAACGCCTATTTACTCTTGGCTTGAAGACACCCACACTGTAATCGGATGGAAATACAGATGCTGGCAACTTATTCTACTCCTTTGCTGTACGTATGATGAACGACGTGGCGAACCGTTTGGTTCGAATGCGTGGTAAGTCAACAACGAAAGGGTGGAGACTGGCCGAACGTCTGGTTGTCCGATGGGGGAAGGGAGAGGGAGGAATTAAATTATACAATTCCTGCGCACGCTCTCCGAAATGCATCCTGTAGAAAACCGAAAGGCTGGCTACTTTACGTCTGTGTTCGAGGCTGGTAAGATTGGTTGTATCCGGGTAATTCGGGTCACCAATAAGCCTCTTAGCACGCCTTTCCATTGAGTCCAAAGCTGCTAGGTGGTATTTTGCAGCACCAGCCCAAATAAAATTAATCGTTATTAAACTTAGTGTCTGGTCTTCCTCATGCTTCATTTTTTAAGTCGAAGTATCCACTACTTAATTTAGTTTGATTAAACTAAAAACGCACCACAGTACGAGCGAATCGAGTTTGATTACCAACGGCAGAGATGAAATTGTTAATTGCAATTTTATTACACGCTCAGTGGTAATGGAATGCGTGAAAGAAAACTGTATATCCAAAAGTTTTAAACAAAAAAATGACTAGTGAACTTAATGCGTTCGCGGAGGACTTCCTTGCGAAATTTAAAAAAAAAACTATAATACGTGAGTTCGCCATAACGCATTTACGTTTTTCTAGTAAAATTACATAACATCACTCATATATTATATTATAGATATAGGATGGACATTAATGGCTACCATAAAGAGTTCTGGTATTATGTAAAACTTACGTCCTTATATAACTGACGCTAGGAAGAAGAAATCTAGACGGAAATAATTTTAAAATAAACGGTGGTCCGTTAACAACTTTTACTTATTTCTGTAGGTATTAAAAATATTCCTTGCGAGGTCTCCGGTTGTCGTCATTCGTCATGAGAAACACATTACACAGCATTAACTCTTCTATTTTACGTTGGTATTCTATGCCAGCATAGTTCTTCCCCGTACGAGCTGACCCTTTCGTGCTTGTTTACCGAGTGTTGAGTTTGATTTAGTAGTCGTAAACGTGACTGCTGATCACGTGGATCTGGGTTCGAATCCCTGATCGGGCCAAAATCAGTTATTGATTTTTTCTGTCAAGAAATTCTCATTAATAGCCCGGAGTCAGGAAAGTGGCGGTGGTTCACCCTCGCGCCTCGGAAAGCATGTAAAGCCGTTGGTCCTGCGCTTGATCTCTTTCCATTCGTTTTGAATTACCGTCCCACCGGACTATGATAGTGAGGGAATAGAGAGAGCACCTGTGTTTGTGCATACACTCGGGAACTGTTATCCTGTACTGCGCAAGTGGCTAGTCTTAGATGAGACTGGCCGCCGTGACCGAAATACGGTCTGGAGGACATTACTATTATTATTATATACATCGTTTCTCAGTCATACTGGTTACGTCACGATGGCAGACAATGATGAACCAGGCCGCATGGTTCAAACGCAGGTAATTAGCGCAAAAATTGTTAAAGAAATGAGTAATATTTCTTGTTACGCTCTTTTATTAGCACCTTCGCTTACATATCTATAACTAGCAATCCGCCCTGGCTTCGCACGGGCGATTTCTGAATCTCGACAACAGCTCCACCTACCGGGTCCAATTGTGAATCTAAACCATCCAGGGATCCCCTCAAAGGCCCTCAAAAAAATCATCAAAATCGGTCCAGCCAATTTCGAGTTTTTGCGAAACTAATGGACAATAATTGATTTTGATATACCTAGATAATAGATTGGGCCGTGAAGTCTGGCGTTGTAAAATGTATTTCGGATTTCTTAACGCAAAGCTACATTTACTTGGTTACAAGTCGGATAAAAATAGATTTATGGGTTACTGCTTAGCTGTCTACCATCGGTTTCTACGCAGTATAAAACAAAGTCGCTTCTCGCCGTCTGTACGCTTAGCTTTTTTAAACTACGCAACGAATTTTGATGAGGCTTTCATCAATAGACAGAATGATTCAAGAGGAAGGTTTATACGTATGAAACATGCATATTATATATTGTATATAATTCATCTGCCCGTGTGTATGTGATTGAACTCCTAAACAGCTGGGCGATTTTGATGAAATTTTGTGTGGGTGATTAAGTTGATTAGAGAATGGTTAAGATTAACAATTTGATCCGGTTATGTAGTAGTATTATTTATTCTGTGACCCGGTGGGTAGCGTTATTGTTGAGATCCAGAAATCAATCGTGCGAAGCCGGGGCCAATGGCTAGTATGTTTTTTTTTATATGATAATGGTGACAAACGAGCACATAGTCCACCTGATGGTAAGTGGTTGCTGCGGCCCATAGACATCTACATCTATCCTCTATTACAAATCAAAATGTAGATGCGTTGTCACCCGTGAGGACTAAGATAGAATGCCTCATTTCCAGTAAAAAGGGCCTCCGGCCACCTGCACTCACCAAGCGAAACGCAGAGGTAAACCTCTACTTCACGCTGGTTTTCTGTGAGGTCGTGGTACCACCCCGGTTCGAGCCGGCCCATCCGTGCGACAGCAAAAGCTGCCGCGTGGCTCTACCACTGTTAAAATGTACATAATATCTGCCAGTGTTACGTTTAAAAAGGGCATCCAGAACAGTATTGGTTTTGATGAAAAACGATGACTTTATGGCAATCAGATACAACGTAATTTAATGCTTGAAACAACTTTCTATTTGCTTGGTGCCGTAAAACAAAACCGGGTGTTTCTTATTACAATTAAACAATATGAAAGAAACCACGATTATACGGCCACGATTCTCGATAGAAAGCGGCAACGGTCATTTAGAAGACATTACCAATGACCAGATTAAAGTTAGGTCTTTGGATAGTGACTGAAGACATGTGGTAAAATTAAAAATGTTTGTACAACTGACTTCAATATAAATTATTAAGAATAACTCGAAAACTATTGGTCAGATTTGATTAAATTTATATGGGATCACATGTGAAGCACCAACTTTCAAATAAAATAAGAATCATCAAAATCGGTTCACCCAGTAAAAAGTTATGAGGTAACACACATAAAAAAAACATACAGTCGAATTGAGTACCGTCTCCTTTTTGAAGTCGGTAGATAAAATGAGAACATCATCAATGTAGTCGAAGTCAATTAAATATGCATTATTAAGGTAACTCAAAAATTTTTGATTAAATTTATATGGGACCACATGAGAAGCACCAGCTTTCAAATAAAAAAAATAATCATCATAATCGGTTCACATAGAATAAAGTTCTGAGGTAACACACAAAAAATACAGCCGAATTGAGAACCTTCATTTTTGAAGTCTGTTAAACAAACTACACTTGTGTTTCTGGGCCCCTAGTGTTCCTACGATTTTGTATGTATACAACTTTCTGACGTAACGATCGGCGTGTCTGCGAATGAGGGCCAATAAATCTTCTGTTCACCGGATGTTAAGCTGGGACTGAGGTGAAGGTACTTAATTCGACTGTATGTTTTTTTTTCATAACTTTTTTACTGGGTGAACTGATTTCGATGATTCTTTTTTATTTGAAAGCTGGTACTTCACATGTGGCCCCATATAAATTTGATTAAGGTCTGACTAACAGTTTTTGGGTTAGTCTTAATAATTTATATTGAAGTCGGTTGTACAAAATTTTTAATTTTTAATTGTGTTACACAATGTCATATAATAGAGATGTTGCGTTTTAAATAAAAAAATGTCGTTTTCTAGTAGTATTATATTATAAATACACAAAAGAATAGAATATCATCATTTTTATTCTATATAGATTACAAGAACACTGTCGGAATAAATAAATAAATAAATATTATATAATTTATGTTTATAACCTTGATAATTCTAAAATAGTTAGCCTTCTACTTGCTATGTCCTTGATGTATACCTATCAATAATGTACCATCTTAAATTTCTTAAATTTGTGATGTGACATGGAATATACAATTTGAATTTGAACCAAACCATTATCCTTTCTCATTACGCTGATTAAATAGATGCCGGGTGAGCGCAGAGATCATCCCCGTATTTAAAAATATTTCGTATAGTGGTATTTTACTATTCTTACATCTTTTCTGCGATTCCTACACTCATCAGACGTTACTGGATTTGAGAAAATTAGAGTGTGACAATTTCTGTTTTTTAATAGACTTTAAAAATATAAAAGGTTTCCTGAAATATATTACGTTTTTCTTTGTTTGATTTTACCCAGATTGAATTGTACGATTTTTTAAATACACTCCCGAGGTGATGTGCTTCAGAACTCTTAAATGTCAAAGTCTAAGTCAAAGTCATGAAATAATTATATGGTCATACTTCTGCAAAATTTTAGTTTTTCAGACGTTTTAAAGCTCATATATAAAGGTCACATATTCCGACAAATTATGCTAATAAGACAGCATTAAAAAAAGTAAGTGAATTCGGTATTTTCATTACAACTCTTAAGTTGATCTAAAACTTTTTTAAACGGCTCCCTACTAGATTGAAGTGATGACTTATAGGAAGTCGATGAATGCAGGTGGCTGAGGACCGTGCTTTGTGGCATTCTTTGGGGGAGACCTATGTTCAGCAGTGGACTTCTGAAGGGCTGTAATGATGATAATGCTTATGAAGAGGTCACAAATGCGTATATACTATATAACGGTAAGTGAATGGTGTGGCCCGTAACACCTATAAAATTAATAAATCTATCCCCGGTTAAGATAAGAATCGCGGCAGCACTGACAAAAAAGTAAAACCTAGTTACCTGTAAAAAGGTTCTCCAATTCTTGTCACTCACGCAGCAGCTTTTTATTATACCTAGTACTGTTATATTACGCTGGTATTCTATGAGTTCATGGTCCTCCGAATTCGACGATGTTTATTCGTCCAGTGCTGAACACAGGCCTCCCCCATAGATTGCATCACGGCCTTGATAATAATTGACATAGTTACCACGCTTGGCAGGCGGGCAGGCAACCGCAGATTTTTATTTTATTCATTGGCTATTGCCAAGTTAACCCGTGGAGTGTTTTTTTATAGGATAAGGGTGACAAACGAGCACACATTCCACCTGATGGTAAGTGGTTGCTGTGGCCCATTGACATCTAAATCTATTCTCGATTACGAATCAAAATGCAAATGCGTTGTCACCCGTGAGGACTAAGATGGAATGCCTGGTTTCCAGTAAAAACGGCCTCCGGTTCTCTACACTCACCATACGAAACACAGCAGCGTTAAACTGCTATTTTACGCTGGTATTCCGTGAGAGCGTGATTCTTCCCAGGTCGAGCCGACGCATTCATGCTTCAACTATACTACTAATATAGCTACAGCATGGTTCTACCACAACTATCAAATACACACTTCTGACTTTAATTTCTTCGGTTCTTTACACTCACCATCCAAAACACAGCAGCGTTAAGCTGCTATTTTACGCTGGTATTCTGTGAGAGCGTGGTCCTTCCTCGGTCGAGCCGACCCATTCGTCCTACAACTATACTACTATATATTAGTATATACGAGGTAGATATACGTGGTAGGTATATACTATATATTAGTATATACGTGGTAAAGAAAATCTTATGACAAGACCTATGGTTCAGCATATGTAATACAAGAATTAGAGCCCCGACTTCAGATATTTATTACGTGGAAATTATTTTATTCGTTTCACTTCTTTTAAGACTGCTTTTATATTATTTGAGACCATCCCTGATGTAACCTGATGTATAAAAACGAGAAAAGAATACAGTTGAATTGAGAACTCCTTCGATTATTAATAAGTCATCGCGCGTGCGCTACTTATCTATAATCTAAGTGAGCACTCCTTTCAAACTTCTTTTTTGACGTTGTCTAAAAATATTAAATTCTTGAGACATCTAACACAAAGCCTTCAGTTAAGTTTTTTTTTTATAGGATAAGGGTGACAAACGAGCACACAGTCCACCTGATGGTAAGTGGTTGCTGCGGCCCATAGACATCTACATCTTTCCTCGTTTGCGAATCAAAATGCAGATGCGTTGTCACCCGTGAGGACTAAGATGGAATGCCTCATTTCCAGTAAAAAGGGCCTCCGGCCACCTGCACTCACCAAGCGAAACGCAGAGGTAAACCTCTACTTCACGCTGGTATTCTGTGAGGTCGTGGTACCACCCCGGTTCGAGCCGGCCCATCCGTGCGACAGCAAAAGCTGTCGCGTGGCTCTACCACTGTTAAAGTTAAAGTTAAGCTCTGAATTAAAGGTTCGAAATTAAAGGTTCGCTACACTCGAGAGTTAAGAGCCCTGACAGTTCAAAGGTGCAGTGCCTTAGAACTTCATACGCGATCAAACTGTGTTCTATTCGCGCCGGCAACACTAAAATAATTGTTAAGGCGACCTTGTTGTACTTTTTAACTTTTTCGAACTTCTGTAAATCTATTTAAATGTAATTACTGCGCAAAACATAATCAGTTTATACATAATATTTTTATAAATTTATCATTCTGACGACAACCCCTGGGACGATAGAAACGCAAATCATAATACCTGGTTCTTACACTACATTATTATTTAGACGTGTACCTTGATGATATTCTATTAAAAAGACAATTAATAACAATTTAAAGGAATGTTGAAAACACATTCTACAAATTCGTTTTTATTTTAATATTATAGAAAAATAATTAAACAGTTCAAGATTTCTATGGTTCAAGCACTCGCAGCCGCCCTGGCCATAACCATTGCCCGCTGAGACATGGAGACGTCTTTGAGGTTGGACGTACTATCTCTACTTTGATACTAATTTCCTTGACAATTACGGGGAACGAGGTAACGTTTTCATATCTACACATCATACTACAAAAGGGCGTTAATTTTAATTTTAAATTATATCGTGCCCGAAGGTGAAGAAAAACTTTATGAATGCAGGTTGCATGTCTGTTAAATTTAAAAACATTTCGAGAACATGCAAAGTATGCTAAACACGTTTTAGAACAAAGCTAAAGAATCTGTTTGCCTCATATCTCTCGTTGGTCTTATAAAGTTTTTGCTCTTGAAAGAACTTCGTGCCACGACCAAAATGACGTTAACCAACTAAAGTTCACATTCATGTAATATACACGCTTACAAGCTCATCGGTTATGGGTACCCTTTACTTTCGCTCATTCTCAATATATATTGCTAATTCGGTCGGTAAACTTGCGTCTCGGGTGTCCTCGCCCATTCTCGATACATTGCAAATTTGGCCGGTAAACTTCCGTCTAGGGCTCTAGGGTGTCCCTCGCCCAATATGCCACTCAATAATGCAGCATAAGTTTGTTTTGTCACTCTGGAATTGTTATTAATAATAACTAATAGGTGTTCATTCTTTCGTGTCGAAACCTGCGAAACTTTCCGTACTTAATTCTAGTCACAACATCGTTTTGCCACAAAGATTATAATTACAACACATTCAGATCGGAATACCAAATGTTACTGTTACTGTTCAAAATGTTTATTAAAAGAAGAAAATTAGTTTAGTACCTTTATTAAGTTATTATATTACTTTATAATATTTATTATATTTATTTATTATATTTTTAACAGTGGTAGAGCCACGCGGCAAAATCGCTGTCGCACGGATGGGCCGGCTCGAACCGGGGTGGTACCACGACCTCACAGAATACCAGCGTGAAGTAGAGGTTTACCTCTGCGTTTCGCTTGGTGAGTGCAGGTGGCCGGAGGCCCTTTTTACTGGAAATGAGGTATTCCATCTTAGTCCTCACGGGTGACAACGCATCTGCATTTTGATTCGCAAACAAGGATAGATGTAGATGTCTATGGGCCGCAGCAACCACTTACCATCAGGTGGACTGTGTGCTCGTTTGTCACCCTTATACTATAAAAAAAAATAAAAAAAATAATAAAGCTGCATATAGAAATAGATGCAAGATGTAACACTGTAGATGTCTGCCACTATATTGCATATTGCTATGCTTAAAAGGGTTATATTTGCCTGAAATGTTTGTGCTGTGTAATGTTTATGCAGCCACAAGAAATGTGACTATTAAATAAATAACAAATAATCTTTGCTCCGGCTGGAATTCGTGTTCGTAGTAAATACTTGTGAGAGTAGCAAAATGGTCGTTCTATAAATTGCATAGTTTTGTTATCAAAATTATTATACGTGGTAGAGCCACACTGAAGCTATATTATTGTTGCAGCACGAATGGGTCGGCTCGATCGGGAAAGAACCACGTCCGCACGGAATACCGACTTAAAATAGCAGCTTAGTGCTGCTATGTTTGATATGATGAGTATAGAGAACCGGAGGTTTTTACTCAAAACGAGGCATTCCATCTTAGTCCTCAGGGGAGACAACACGTCTGCATTTTGATTTTTAATCGAGCAAAGATGCCTATCTGCCACAGCATCCACTTACCATCAGGTGGACGGTGTGCGTGTTTGTAACACTTATTCTATAAAAATAATCTAACACTTGCGAATTGTTAAACGTTATTGTTGTTTCTATTTACAAAAAAAAGTGAAAAATTTGACACAGTTACATTCTGCAAACAATAAATCATTTACCACTTATAGAGAAAGCCCCGTGAATTATTTAGTTAGATACGAACCCAGTATTGAGGGAAAGTTGCTTGCCTGCCTATACCAATGCTATTTACCGTAATACGCACACATAATAACGGGTGTGACCATGTATACTGCATTTAACATGATGGTGTTATGCTGTCATTATTTTGGCATTTATACTGTTTTCATATTGTCAAAACAGTGTAAAACTGCATGTATTTTAGGGTTATTGAAATATAATTATTCTTCTAATACGTTTGATGGTAGTATAAAGTACCGTTCTAAGGAGCCCATGAATTACATCGAGTCCCCTAGTTCGAGGAGCCTCACTCTAAAAGCAGGGATCGGGGTGCCTCGGGAATGCAGTCACTGCCGACAGAATCGTTGCACTCGATAACTCGTAGGTCCTCGCTTACGAGTCTATTTCGATGAAGCTGTAAAGGCTGCAGGGACAACAACAAAATATTTCCAAAAAAAAAAAAACAGTAGGAATCAGTCGTTGAGAAGGAAGCAGTCATTCCATGAGTTGTAATTATTATTGTGGTTTTTCCCGTTGTGTTTATCCTTTTCGGTTAATTACATGCAAATAACCCCTCAGCTCAATTTAAGGCAGTTATTTCGATAATACAGCCAAATTTTCGTCGCAGTTTTTAGTCGAATTTGGCAATAGTTTTTATCCATATACTATAATATAATAAATAATATAAAATAAAAATACATTTGTTTCTCACTAAACTTTTTGATAAATTAGTGGTGAAACAACCTCAGACAGTAATTTAATATACTCGTGTTGGGGTGTTACGCTCTTACCCTGGTGCTTAACGTTTATCGAGATTTAAAAATTTAATAATACACATTTATAATATGTATTACATAAAACTAAACTAAAACTGAATCTTTATTCACTAATTTATATTTGTTTCTGTGAGTGATGTGATACCGATATACTATCTTTAACGATACAATACCTTGTGGTTGCAGTGAGATACAATCCATCGCCCCGTTTCGTCCCGTGGGTGTTGTAAATGCCAGAAAAATCATATGGTTTCCGAAAGATGGCTGTTTACGTCAGACTAATGCCTCCTCTACACTACTCGCGAAATAACTTTAACGAAGTGCTCGTCGAAGTCGATCGCAGTCCGAAGAACGTGACTACGTACTCGTGCTACTTCGCAAAGAGCTCAGTCGTCTTGAGTCCCCCGCACCCTTAACATGAATAACGTTCAAGAGGCAGCTGCTATTGGTACCTAATTGAGTGAACAGTACGACGTCAATGCGTTAACTAAATAAATAAACCTAGCAAGCTAACAGCATAGCAAAGTGGCGAAGCAATCAGCTTTGTAGCGGTTTCTAACGGTTGCCGTTGAGCAATCAGTTTCAAAATAGGAGGTTCAGATGCCTGGGTGATCAGTAATCGATTGCTGAAAACAGAATTTGAAAATTCGAAACCGTTCTCGAGATAATCGTGGGACAGACGGACAGACGGACAGACATCGTGAAATCAATAAACCTAGCAAGCTAACAGCAAAGCAAAGTGGCGAAGCAATCAGCTTTGTAGCGGTTTCTAACGATTGCCGTTGAACAATCAGTTTCAAAATAGGAGGTTCAGATGCCTGGGTGATCAGTAATCGATTGCTGAAAACAGAATTTGAAAATTCGAAACCGTTCTCGAGATAATCGTGGGACAGACGGACAGACGGACAGACATCGTGAAATCAATAAACCTAGCAAGCTAACAGCATAGCAAAGTGGCGAAGCAATCAGCTTTGTAGTGGTTTCTAACGGTTGCCGTTGAACAATCAGTTTCAAAATAGGAGGTTCAGATGCCTGGGTGATCAGTAATCGATTGCTGAAAATAGAATTTGAAAATTCGAAACCGTTCTCGAGATAATCGTGGGACAGACGGACATACATCGTGAAATCAATAAGTGTCTCCGCAAGCTTCGCCACTTAATAATTATGTAGAAAGCTACATATTTAATATTTATATATAAAAAAAATATTCATAACTGGCGTACGCCGCGTAGTGTAGTGAGACGCTATGTGTAACTTCGGGTACTTCGCGAAGTCCTTTGACTCTGGCGCAAAAAAACGACAGCTATCGGAAGTCGTTCGAGGCGAAGCGAGGTTGCACGAAGCGAAACGAAGTACCTCTCTACACTATTCGCCTCGTCCAATTTGATCGACTTCGCGAGTAGTGTAGAGGAGGCATTAGAATACTCATAGCTCAAACCGGCGACGAGCGGCAGCGTCTAAAGTGCAAGACATCTGACACTGCAATCTACAATCTGCCTGCCAAGCTCTATGACCAAATCAAATAAGTAATAAGATCCTTATAATAATGTACTACATTCTGGCAATAAATCAAATTAAATCATCATCATAATCATTACAGCCTTTCACAAGTCCAATGCTGAACGTGGCCCTCCCCCAACGAATCACACCAAATAAAATTGAAAAAATGAATTTTTTACTCCCTGCAACGGGAGAGGTCCATTTAAATAAAACTGAACTTTTAACTTATTTTAAATTCTCAACATTTCACCGTTGATGTTCCCGACATTGGGACGTCAAACACTTCAGTCCCCCTGTGAATATGGGTGCTGTAAAGTGCTCGAAACGTCTGGATTTTAAAATAAGTTAATATACGCAATAAAATTCGTTAAAGTTGCATTATTTAAATGAGTAGTGTTCGCGTAAACATGGGAGCGGTGCATGTCTAATGGCGGCTGTACACGCTCGTCGAGACACCACGAGACAGACCGAGTACAAGTGTGTACATGGTGACCTCGTCGCGTCGCGACGCGTATCGCGGCCCTCGTTCACTCTCGGAAGCGTGTCGGTTTTTTGCGCTCGAGTCAAAGGGTCTCGTGAGTCTCGCGATGAAAACAAGAGCGCGCCTGTACATACCCGTTCGTTTTCTGATAATTATAAAAATTATAAAAAAAAAGGTTCAATATTGTTAAAAACAATATAGGAACTTACATGATTCTATTACAGTGAATAGAAACCATCCACCATGGCTTATTAATTTTCTTTTATTGGAAATATGTAAAAAATTATAATAAAAAATAGCAAAGGCAAAACACAGCAACAGTTTCTTCTACGTCCATCGCAGTGGGCATCCAGAGTTCAAGTGATACAACGAGTGTGTACATGGTGTGCTCTCGGGTCGAACCTCTACGCGACGAGAGGCACGCGAGGCGACGAGACGAGCGTGTACAGCCGCCATGACAGTTGACTTTTACCGGCCGATAAAGAAAGAAAAATGCTTTACCTATGTAATAATAAGTACTTAGATCAAAGAACAGAATAAGAATGTCGTTTAATATTGTGCTATGCAGCTTTATGACCGAAGCTTACGTAGGTACGTGGAATTATTAAATGGCATTTATTTTATTTATTTGTTTTCATTTTAAAATAGCGATCCACTCCGGCTTTGAACGGTTGAATTCTGGATTCAACCACAGCGCCACCTATCGATAACAAATGTAAATCTACATCTAGGGACCCATTCAAACGCACACAAAAAAAATTCATCAAAATCGATTGAGCCATTTTTGAGTTTTAGCGACACTAACGGACAGCAATTGATTTTTATATATATATATATATATATATATATATATATATATATATATATATATATATATATATATATATATATATATATAATAAAACATTAACGCGATGGCTTTACAGAATGTATGGTTGTGCAGTGGCGCTCAACAAATCTTGGTGCAACAAGTGTGGATGGTAATTTGAGGACAACACGCTCTCACAGAATACCAGCGGAAAATAGCAGCTTAATGCTGCTGTGTTTCGTATGGTGAGTGTAGAGAAACGGAGACCCTTTTTACTGGAAGGGTGACAACGCATCTGCAGTTTGATTCGCAAATGATGATAGATGTAGATGTCTATGGGCCACAGCAAACTCTTACTATCAGGTGGACTGTGTGCTCGTTTGTCACCCTATTTCTATATAAAAAAAAACAAAGGCCCCTACAGCTTGGCTCGCAACATAGCCCGCAGCATGGGCCCCGTGTTGCTTAAAGTTTCTATTAAAGTTATTGTTAAATAGTTTTTAGTTAGTAGTTTTGATTCTCAATTATTTAAATTTTTTGCAATTTTTAATGTGTTTTCCTTACGAAAGGTATTTTACAAACTACTACTATAGCGGCATTTAGGTACGAGAGAAAGTAAACGACCGTAAACACTTTAAGATCTAGATCACGCATGACCAACCTTTTCTGCCGACTTCCAAAAAGGAGACGGTACTCAATTCGAGTGTATGTTTTTTTTTATATGTGTTACCTCATAACTTTGTACTGGGCGAACTGATTTCGATGATTCTTTTTTTATATGAAAGCTGATAGTTTTCTTGTGTTCCCATATGAATTTGATCATGGTCAGACCAATGATTATTGAGTTATTCTTAAATAACCTATATTGAAAGCGCTTATATTGAAGTCGGCTGTACAAATTTTTTTATTTTAAATTATGTGTTCGTGATGCGATGACTTGCCGATAAACAAATTTGAGCAAAACATACGCCGTCCTATTACAAAAAGTGGTTTATTAATTTTGCTAGTCTTGGGCTATGGATTAAGAATAGTCCCTTAGCCCCGGCAGTAAAGTCTGCGAAATTTGAAATTTGCCGTAACACTACTTTACGTATTTCGTCTCATGAAACAGGTTGTAACTTAAACTTTAGACTATTTTTTTTATAAGTAAATTTAAAATAAAAAAATACTAGTAATGCTATTAACTTTACTAAAATTTCCTCTAACTACTCTTGGTAAGCTTAAAGCGCTTGTGTTATGAGTGGCTCACGACAGTAGTCGAGTGGAGAATTCGAACCCACGACCTTAGGAGTTCGTGTACTTTCGCTTAACTAATTATAAATTACTATTTGTAATAGGGCTGATAAATTGTTTATTTTAAATTTCAAGCCAGTTACTTACTAAACCAAAGCCGTGCCTGCAATTTCTGTCGCGTGCCACCATGGGCACGCGTGACATAGTTTAATTACCCCTGATTACTGTCTTCAAAATAAAATGATTTATGAATTTGAAATTAATTATGAAAATAGAAAAAAAACAAAATACATATGTATAGGTATGTATTTTATTTTTCAAGATTTTTTCATAGGATAGGATGATAAACGGGCACACAGCCCACTTGATGTTGAGTGGTTGCTGTAACCCCTAGATATCTACATCTACCCTCAATAAAGAATCAAACTGCAGATGCGTTGTCACCCGTGAGGACTAAGATGGAGTGCCTCTTTTCCAGTAAAAAGGGTCTCCGGTTCTCTACACTCACAATACGAAACACACATGCTTTATGTTGCTATTTTACGCTGGTATCCTGTGAGAGCGTGGTCCTTCCCCGGCCGAGCCGACCCATTCGTGCTACAACTATACTTCTAATATAGCTGCAGCATGGCTCTACCACGTATAAAGATATTAGGTATTTTTATGTTACTGAAATCTATAGTATATTTAATAGGCGAGTAATGGCAGCGTAAGATAATCCACTACCACCTATCATCTCGTGGGTGTCGCAAGAGGCGGCGACAAACGTAATCTGAAACAGAAGATGAGCAGCAGGATCTAATCATCAAAGATCATAAATTTAAAAGTTGAAATAATAAAAAAAACTACGGTTGTCAACTCGCCTGCCAAGCGTGACAATTATATATAATATCCGCCCTATGAGGTGATTATATAATAAAAAGCATGTAAACTATTGAAGAGGCTAATCTTCAGCAGTGTCATTTTGATAAGCCATCATGAAAGATGAATAATAATTGAATAAGATTATAATACACGTGAAGTTCGCCAGCACACAGTGGGGCTGCGAGGGGAATCTTGCTGCCTTAAACACCTCAGAAATTAATGGAGGCTTGTGCCCAGCAGTAGGGTGTATTACTATAGGCTGTGATTTTGCTTTCACTGTTACAAACTTGATAGTTAACTACAAACTATAACTTGTTAGTTATAGTATAAAGTGTAGATGTGGATCCACCTCTCTGGTCCTAGATCTGGATCTTGCCGATGCCTATGGATAGAGTGATATAGGTTACTTTAGAGCGAGTACACATTAGGCGTTTTGAAGCGCGCGCTTTCCTAACCCGCGTTTGAAAAACTATCTAGTCCGGTACACTTTCCAAAACGCGCGTCAGACGCGCGCTGTCAGATTTTTGTCAGAACGCTCGTGCGGGCGTTGCCGCAAAGAGTATAACTATAGTTCGGCCGTTCAGATAATGCGTTCCTGACACCTATCAGTTAGTCACGACTAGTGATGGGCACAACATAACACTGAGTTCGTTACCGTTCCACCAAAATGAACCGCCGCGTTATTTTTAAGATTATAATCGTTTTAAATTGGTGGAATCATTTAAAATTTATATTTTAGTAATTTAAGTGGAAGCCAAAAAAAGGTAATATTAATAAAATAAAATTGTTTTATTTATTCTTTGTTACAAAGTTACAATCTGTATTTCTATGCAATAAAGTACATTGAATTGAATGTGCGTACAGAATATTAATCAGACTCCGATTAGCTTGAGGAGGTGGTGTCTTCATCATCATCTTCGCCTACATGTATAATTATATTATTATCAATAACAGAATCAATCCTGATATCTCGGTCAAAATGTTCCACAATCAGGTTTTTAGTCTTCTCAACAACCTATGCCCAGTCATCTCTTGTGACTTCCCCGCAGGCTTCTTTTAATAGGGTCATTATCTTTTTCGTGCTGAATGGCGGGGAAGTATTGTGGCGGTCGGCGTAACCTTTTATTTGAGCCCAGATTAGCTCAATCGCGTTATATTGGCAATGATACGGTGGAATTCTTAAAACGCGATGACCGTACTCCAAAGCCAGTTCATCGATTTCGAATCGCACATTTTCAACCTAAATATAAAAATTCTACTTTCTTTAGCGCGTTCGGTTTGGTCGTAGTTTTATTTTTATATTTAATAAAAGTTATCTTATAGTCCATTATTTTCAAATTCTTAAAAAGAAAAACAAAACGTATTATTTTATAAAGTATAACTGTATAAGAACAGATTACGATACTGTTATTGCCTGTTATTGTTAGCACAGCACTACAAATATAAAGCGCTGACATAACCTTGTAATAGCGCAGTATAGATTTATAAAAATATTGTTTACCAAGTTATTTGACACTCAGTTTGGCACAAAATTATAACATTCATTGATTATTGATATAATAATGTTGTTTTAATGCTCATCAATTGTTAAAACGGTAAACAACCAGCAAAAATATTTTTATCGTAGCTGCAACGCCATTACAAAGTTACGTCGTCAGTTCAATCGTGACGAGTCAGGAACGCATTCTCTAAACGGCCGAACTATATAATAAGTATATGCAGGAAGAAGTTAGCCGCGTGCTTTTAGATACATGAGCCGCCATTTTCTTGTTCATTTCATCGCGCGCCTTAGTGCAGAGTGCGTCAACGTGCGTCTAGCACGTTGACAAAAATGAAAATCGAGCATTTTGATACGGATTTACCGATGAAATCCTAAAGCGACCAGCTGTTAGGGACTCGCTCTGCTAAGCGCGGTTTGTGTACGCTATCAACGCGCGTCGAACGCGACGCCGAGCGCCCATGTGTACTTGCTCTTATACGGTAAACTGTACACGTTTGACACTTCTATTTACATAAAGTAACGAAGAAATGTTCACATTAAATAGGACGAGACTATAATACAAAAAACTACGGAATATTGTCTTTTATTATTCAACAAGATAAGAGAAAGTCACGAACGAGCTCAAATGTTAGTGTACAAAATTAGGGTTTACTTACAAGAATTTTTGACGTGATGCGCGTAGTTCGATGAACTGCCTGCACGCTTTGATCTGTCTTGTTCATGCCTTTATTTGTTAAATCATATAAAGAAGTGGTTCATGCTTGTCTTTTAATTATACATGATGGAAAGGGGTAAACAGTGTAAGTTCTGATTAGGAAAGTGAAACGAAGTTACATAATTTTTTTTCGACGTACGCGAAATATCGTTTTAATGTCATTTTTAAATGGTCAGTTAAGGGACCCCAAGGTGATTATGAGGGAGCGGTACATACAGTACGTACATTTTTAACAAACGCTGATTTCGGGGTTAAGCTAGCGAAATTTTTCAGCATAGGGTAACCCTTAGGTATTACTTAGATCAACCTTAACAAGTACATTATGTTTAGCTTAATTAATTCTGCTGTTGGTGTTTAGCAAGGTGACCCACTAGGTGCAGCTCTTTTTTAATTTGGGAATTTAACCCATTATTTTAAATTTGAACTCCTGTTACCTGTACTCGTACCTAGACGACAGTACACGGGAGGTATCAAATGACGTTTACAATGACTTTGGTAATATTTTTCAAAGTTAATAATGAGTAATCTTAAACCAAATAACATTAAATGTAAGTTATTTATTTCCAGCAATATATCTAGTAATTGCAAAGATACTTTTACTTTAAACTAATGATAATTCTTTAGGGGCAAAAATTGTCAGTACGAAAACTTTGTTATGATCGATGAGTTTTTAAACCATGTTGATAAATTATGTCTTAAATGCCGATATTGCTCTTACTATTTTAAAAGTAACTGGGTGACCGAGTTTTGTTTGGCGTTAGAAAAAAATTATAATATTCTCAGGGTATGAAACCTATTTATATAATAAACTTTGAAAGTAAAACGTTATCTATATACAAAATTTCACATATACCAGTATACAATATTGTCTTATTAAACTTAGATTTTCCTACTCACGCTGCTCCAATTCTGTCTGAAAACGTTCGAATATTTAAAAAAATGATATAAACTTTAAAATGACTATATAGAAAAATATCTTTAAATTAAACAGACTGGACTCAAGCTACTTTATGAAGCAGTGAAGAATGCTACAATTAACAACAATGAGCCACTAGTTTAAACCATGAAGCTAATACAAAGGGGAGACGGCATAAGCAACTGTGCACTGTGATTCTAAGTAGGTCCTGACGTCATCATAGTGGGCGTGGCTTTAGTTAGTATACTGTCAGCATTCGTCGCACAAATCGGTGTATTTTCGTAGTATTAAGAAGAAAAAGATGAAGTGTTGTGTTTTATCAAGTAAAAACTACTCAGATAGACGCTCTGATGTTATGGATGGCATCACATTTAATTTGTAAATAATTTTACACCTAATTTATTAGAGTAGTTCTAGAAAAGTCTCTTTGCGTCGGCTTTCAAATATAATTAAATATATTCGACACTAGATGGCGACACTTTGTGTCATGTGAACTAAAAATATAAAGGTCCGTAGAGCTCAGTATTGGTAAAATAATCATACGAAGGTGCTGAAATTTGTTTTGCATTCAGACATAAAGAAATTTTAATCGCAAAATATTGTTTTTATAGTTTATAATCATTTTGAGGACAGGCCGTATTCTCGTCAAGTAAACCTCATAAAAATAACAAAAAGGCAGGGCCCTAATTAGAATTAAATTATTTTCCCCAGTAATCCAACTTTTAATATTAAAATGCAGGAAATTGTACTTAGGCTGATTTTTACGAAATGTTTAAGTTATATTTAAGTAACATTCTATATGCAAAGAATCACTTAAATACAATTTAATGTTCTTAGATTGGCATTCAAAAAGTACATTCGGATGCCTAATTTGGATTAAATTATTTATATTTTAATTGATTTGTAAATAAAGTTATATTAATTATAATAATTTGTCTATTATTTGTTCTCCCTCAGAGATATTAAGTTGTATAACCCACACATAAATAATAGTCCAGCCGTTTCTGCGTGAAAAAATTACACATACACAGTACATACTTAGTGTGTAATAAGCTCAAGGATACAGAAAGAACACACAAAATTTCGCCTTTATAATATTAGTGAGATAAGTAGGATATTTAGTTCCAAATTAAATATCCTACTTAATATTGAACATAGAATATTTAGTTTCAAAGAGACTTTATTTTATGGATAAAATAAATATTTCTTGAAGGTTGACTTTCACGAAATGATAAACATATTTAAATTGTATTTAAGTGATTCTTTGCATATAGAATGTCACTTAAATATAACTTAAACATTTCGCAAAAATCAGCCAAGTACAATTTCCTTCATTTTAATATTGAATGTTGGGTTACTGGGTAAAATAATTGAATTCTAATTGCGGCCCTTTTTGTAATTTTTTATGAGGTTTACTTGACGATAGATGGCGGCCTGTTTCCAAAATTATTATGAAAACTATAAAAATATTATTTTGGCGATTAAAATTTCTTTGTCTGAATGTATTTGCTTCATGAGATAGACGCTCCGATGCTATGGATGGCATCACATTTCATTTGTAAGTAATTTTACACCTAATTTATTAAAATAGTTCTAGAAAAATCTCTTTGCGTCGGTTTTCAAATATAATTAAATATTTTCCACACTAGATGGCGACACTTTGTGTCCTGTGAACTAAAAATATAAAGGTACGTAGAGCTCGGTAATGATAAAATAATTATACGAAGGTGCTGAAATTTGTTTTGCATTCAGACATAAAGAAATTTTAATCGCCAAAATATTATTTTTATAGTTTATAACATTTTGTGGACATGCCGCCATCTACCGTCAAGGTAGCTAAGCTACATTGCAACATCAATATGGAAAGATTCGAGTAGTTTTACTATTTATCGGTAGATGTAGATAGTGTAAAGTGGGCGGTGTTTTGCATCCCCTCACCCCGCAAATTGTCACGCGTTGTTACATAGTGAAATTTAATTACAACGTCTCCTCTTTGTATTTGCTTCATGGTTTAAACTGATTTGTCTTCAACATATTGGTAATACTTGAATGGAAAAAACGATTGGCAATGCTTAATATATTTATTTTGTCATCGATTATGATTACGGCATGCAATTTTTACAAAAGCAAATTTTACACATCGATTCACATTGAAACGAAACCTAAGAAATATCTAGAGTTGCAACTACTGAGATTCTAGTAAATTGTTATTAAGAAGATGCTGCCGACTATCTCTTGTTTCAGTTTCCCTCTGTCGCTTCTTACATCTACGGGACGGTAGGGGTAATGGATTATTTTACGCCGTCACTACACCGCCAAAAACCCTACCAAACCAACTGTGGCAAACATGAGGCCATTTAGGCGGGACACTTTTATTTATTAGTAGACTTAGGTGATAGGCTGTAATGTTAAATGCCCAAATACTCAAACGCTAGTCAATTTTAAGACGTATTTAACTCTCGTGCTATCTCTATCACTTTAAGTCAAAGTTACTGTTACATCACTACAAACTTAACATCTTGAAATTGAGTAGGCTTTGAGTACTTGGCAAAAAAGACTGATAATAGCAAATAGATAATATAGGTATCATTAGAGAGAATAAGAGATTCCGTGATATCATAAGGGTTATCTTTTTTGCGTCGTCTCCGTACTTTAACATACCCAATGAGGCTGCAGTTATCATGATCATTATCGTTACTTTAAAGTTCAAGGTGCGTTGCAGTCGTTTTATAATAGCTCTAGCGTAAATTGTTAAAGTCCACTTTCACTCGTAATACTATCGTGAAACACCAGCTTAATGCAGCAGTGTTTCGTTTTCGTATGGTGAGTGACGGGAACTGAAGCCTTTAAACCGAGTGGAGCCATTCTGCAGCTATGTTATTTGTATAGTTGTAGCACGAATGGGTTGGCTCGAGCAGGGAAGGACCGCGTTCTCACAGAATACCAGCGTAAAATAACAGCTTAAAGCTTTTGTGTTACGGATGGTGAGTATAGAGAACCAGATACCGTTTTTACTGGAAAAGAGGCATTCCACCTTAGTTCTCACGGCTGACAACGCGTCTGCATTTTGATTCGAAAACGAGGATAAATGTAGATGTCTATGGGCCACAGCAACTGCTTACTGTCAGGTGGACAGTGTGCTCGCTTGTCACCCTTATCCTATATAAAAAAAATGGTAACGAGGTATTACATCTTTGCCTTCATCAGAGGTGACAACACATCTAATTTTTAATTGGATCAGGAGGTCTATGGGCTACGCCAAAAAAAAAGAACATCGACAACCTTTTAAAGTCGATGTCGATGTTTTTTTAAAGACATAAAACAGGCATGTATTTTCTCTAGGCATTTCGAAAAATGCGTTAACTGCCAAACATTATTTGATACTTTGCCTATACTCTACGTGCTGGGCAGGCGGTTGAGCTCGCTGTACCCGTAGCTCTGTTGCAAATATTTGATTAATTATGAAGTATCCTTAGAGTTACTAAAGTGAAAGGTAGAGAGGGTCGAATAAGTTATAATTAGATTTTTTTTCCAAATTTTTAACTGCATTGTTTATGAAAAATCAGCGCTTTGAAATCTGTTACTAAGAATTAAATCTGCCAATCCAACAAAACAGACAATTTTTTTAAATATTAATATCTACACTATGTGTAAAAGATTTTTTCGGAAAGTTACTTCAGGCAGCCTTTCACAAAGGATCAGTCAATCAGTTTAAATAGTAGATTTAAACCTATTAAATGTAATTCTGTTTGTGATGACTAAATAAACGCACTTAGTATTTTTGTAAAAAAACTTCGTATTTTTAATTCAATGCAATAAATAAAATAGTACGGGTTTTATTTTGCAAAGCTCATGTATTTTTTAAAAAGAATAAAGGTAACAAACGAACACACTGCCCACCTGATGGTAAGTGAATGCTTTGGTCCATAGACATCTACATCTACATTTATCCTCGATTAAGAATCAAAATGCAGATACGTTGTCGCCATTGCAGACTAAGATGGAACGCCTAGTTTCTAGTAAAAAGGGTCTTGTTATGTTGAAACTTCTTCATCAATACCGGAAGTCATATCACGCCACCAGTACTCTTTGACCGCGAGTTTTTTTCGTACTTAACCGTAATGTTTTTGTAAAGGCTCGGTTAATACTTCGGACTGCATCAATATTCTGATTTTTTCCGCTTCGCTGATGCGTTGTAAAAGTGCGTACGATTAATATTTCGATATCCACGTCCCGACTGACTTCTGTTGCACAAACCTGCGAGGTCACTTTCTAAATGTTGAGCTGAATAGTGCAGGGGTGCTCCGATTCCAATGATACCTGAACAAGAAAGCTAAAAATTCTTGGTTTTTTTGTCGTAGCGTCAAGTTTTTAATTACATTCGGTTTTCTTTTTGCAGTTGAGTTATTGTTTTCGGGTAATTACTTTAATTCTTTCTGTCATTAATTTTTTTAATATATTAATAAAATGTCAAATAATTACTTTGATTTCATGAGATAACACCTGCACGAATAAGGCAATAAACACAATAATATTTTAATATTTACTTTTGTCCCATTGGCAACACTGGTTTTGTGTCTATTACTCACATTTTTAAGTACGGACGTGTCGCCTTTATCCAAATGTTTTGTCCTTGCTCTTATTAAATCGTGATTTTCTATTAGGATAATATTAAAACAGACGTTAAGTATGATGATTTGGTGACATCCCTCTGGTCGATTTTCGACTAAGGCTTGTAGTTTTATTCGGATTTACTCACTCACCTTCAAAATAATGTGATTAACCTTCAAGTTCCCGGTGTAACACTTGCGATGAAGTCGGAAGCACGCTTTGGTCAGAAATACATAGACAATCAATTAAACCAGACTCGAAATATTCTTCAAATTCTCAAGATCAAGAGTGTTTTCATATGTAAGATCTTCTTTGTCTCAATCCCTTAAAATTCTACTGCTAGCTATAAGACTCTCCCGTTAGAAGAAGGACTTGCCTAAATCTCCACGCTCGGCAGGTGCATTGACGATCGCAGTACTCGTAACATTAGTTTGATCTGTGTATATTACGCCTGGTGTGATTTCGATTTTTCTGTTGATTTTTCTGACATTACTCTAAGTCGCTCACCCACGGGACGAAAAGGGGTGATGACCTGTCTGAAGCCGCCACCACATGGTTGTTATAGCACTATTGTGCTCATTTCCGTTTCAACTGCTGATCATGTTCCTGTTTACTGGGTTCGAATCTCTGTCGGGACATATCAGTTATTGAGTTTTTCTGTCAATAAATTTTCTGTAGTAGTTTGTAGTAAGTCAGTTAGCGGTGTTTCATGATACAATCAAGATGAAGCCGTATAGGATTTCATCATGATTGTTGAGGGAATAGAGAGTGCACATGCGCTTGCGCATATATCAATTGTGGATAATGTAGTTGATTCTAATTATATGCATTCGGTATTATAAATTATTATTCTTTGTAATACTCATTGTAATATTGTTTGTTGTCCCACATAAAAAAATACATATGGACTATTAACCTGACCTATGCAGATAACAAGTCTCCGTAGAGACTGGCCATTGTGACCGAAAATCGGTCTGCAGGACATTATTTCTATGCTAGTTTATTTTTAAATCGAAGTTTTTTAACATTTTATTGCTTGTTCCAGACAGCAATATTCACCGTTATACTCCTACCGTTCCGGGTCATCGTGATCTGCTATCTGATTGTCACCGCCTGGTTCCTAGCTTGTATTGGTCTGTATGGACTTAGTGAGGAGGATCTTAGAAAGAAACCTATGACCGGATGGAGAAGGTAACACATTTTGTAGCTACTCGTAACTTCAACTCTTAATTATTAATTTAAAATGAGTTTTGTTTGTTTGTATACGATTGGAATTTATTTAAGTAACGCAGATTTTTCGATACAGAAAAGTAATTCTTTTTCTAGAATAGTTAATGCACCAATGTTTAGAAAATCAATCTTATCGGATGAGTTTTTATTCCCTAAACTACTTTATAGAAATAATAAACCAGTTTTCCTTGAAATATTAAACTGTAGAACTATAAACCATGTTATCGTCGTTCGTAACTTCTTACGTAGCAGGGCCATACAGAATATCAACGTAAGGTATCGGTGTAATACTGTTATTTCGTATGGCGAGTGACGAATAACCGGATACTTTTACTGGTCACGGGGCATTTTAGCTTAGTCCTTTAGTCCTTAGTCTGCATTGTGATTCTTAATCAAGGACAGATGAAGGTGTGTCAGTGACAGAATACACTTACTAGTAAGTGGATTGTATGCACGCTTGTCACCATAACTTTTATAAAAAGTTGTGAAGTTTAACACGAGTATAATATCGTTTACCTTTTTGGGAAAAGGGTGCAAAGTATTTAACAATGTTTTAAAATGGTTAGTTAATAATCCTACTTGATTATATAGTACTGGAGAAAACGCGGGCTGGCTCCCGGCAACGAAAGTTTTTCTTCCCCCGATTTTCGTTGATGGGTCGGCTCGACCGGGGAAAGACCACGCACTAACAGAATCCAGCGTGAAATAGGAACAGGAGCTTAAATAGGAGCTTATTGCTGCAGTGTTTCGTATAGTGAGAGTAGAGAACCGGAGGCCATTTTTACTGCAACTCAGTGAAGAATGCATTCTGTATTTTGAGTTTTAATCGAGGATAGATTTAGATGTCTACGGGTCACAGAATCGACTTGCCATCGTAATCTTACCATCGGCGAACTGTGTACTCGTTTGTCGACTGAATTAAAAAAAAGTGATTTAAATCCAATTATTAACCTAAGTGATTAAATATAAATTGAGAAAATGATAAATGATCATAATGAAGTGATGATTGAGTAACAGCAGAGTTCGGATTCATCATCATCATCATTACAGCCCTTCACAAGTCCACTGCTGAACATAGGCCTCCCCGAAGGAATGCCACAAAGCACGGTCCCGAGCCACCTGCATCCATCGACTTCCTGCATGTCTTACCAGGTCGTCACTCCATCTTGTGGGGGGATGCCCTACACTTCGCCTACCGGTACGAGGCTGCCACTCGAGAACCTTTCTTCCCCATCGGTTGTCGGTTCTTCGAGCTATATGGCCGGCCCACTGCCACTTCAGCTTACTAATCCATTGGGCTATGTCGGTTACTCTGGTTCTACTGCGGATATCCTTATTCCTAAGTTTATCACGCAGAGAAACTCCGAGCATAGCCCTCTCCATAGCTCGCTGAGCGACCTTGAGCTTCCTCATACGGCCAGCAGTGAAGGACCACGTCTCAGCTCCGTAAGTCATCACTGATTTCGGATTATACACTATTAATGTGTTTTTAATATTTCGACTTTTTTATTTCTGCATTGGTTATTGGGTGCAAATCCCAGGTCGGACCAAAATCAGTTGTTGGGTTTTCTTGTCAAGAAGTTCTCAGTAGCGGCCCAGAGTCAGGAAGTTGATGGTGTTTCACTCTCCTGTTTAATTGCACGTTAAGCCCTTGGTCCTGTCCCTGATCTCCCTCCGATCGTGATGGATTACCGTCACATCAGACTATGAGAGTTAGGGAATACAGTGTGGACTTGTGCTTGCGTATACATTCGGTTCGGGCATATGCTCCTGTCCTACTGTCTCAATGGAGACTAGCCATCTGGCTAGTCTCCATTGAGACTTGTCGCCGTGATCGATATTCCGTCTGGAGGAAGACTAAAACGGAAGTGTGCAAGTGTTCACGTACGAAATGCAAGTTCCGTGGCTAGCAAGTGACTGCTGCTTGTGGCAATTTCAAGGGCCGAAAACCGCAACGTCTTGTCATCATCGCAAAAACTTGCTTCGTGATTCCTGAAGCGCAGGAATGCGTGCGGTGTAATGTTACTCTTGTTGATAAATCTTCTGGGCCCTACAGACATGATAATGAAATCAAAAGTAAATATAGATTTGACGTAGATTGTATCTATGTTAATTCAGAGACACTGCTCTTTAAAACAGATGCATTTAATTTAATTTCCGTAAATAATAGTAGTTACAAACAAAACCTTTTAACTATAGTAATTTCAAACAGTTAAATTTAGTTGTAAATGTTGTGTGAAACATTTTATCCACAACCATGTTCTTATTAAATTCAAACTTAATTTTGTATCAGATAGGAAACAGTTAATTGCTTTTACCACCGTTGCTATTGTATGCAATCGCGGTAACTGACGTTTATGGTTTCTTAACAGGCATAAACATTGTACGATATCTTAATTGTCAGATCCGCGATAAACATCACAAGAAAAATCCATCAATCGTAATTTAAGCTTCGTGTTTTATCAGCTTTTAAACGGTTCAGTACCTTTACCGTTAATCGCAGCGTTTTGAAGGTAAATTGCGATAGTGATAATAAAAGATAACATTTACGTGGTAAAGCCACGCTGCAGTTATATTATAACTGTAGCACGGATGGGTCGGGTCGACCGGGGAAGGACGACGGTCACATAAAATACCAGCGTCAAATAGCAGCTTGATGCGACTTTTTCGTGTGGCGAGTGAAGACAACCGGTGACCCTTTTTACTAGAAATGTGGCATTCTATCTTAGTACTCAGGGCTGATAATTTATCTCCATTTTAATTCTAAATCGAGGATAGATATTTTCGATGTTTACGGGCTACAGCACCCACTTACCATTAAGTGGACTGTGTGCTCGTTTGTCAACCTTATGCTATGTAAAAAAGAAAAAGATAGGCATAATATATTTGTGTTCAAAATTGTCCTTTAGCACTTTTAGCACTTTTCGAAACCAAGAGAGAAAGTTAATAAAAAATCTTATGAATATAGGGCAGGCGAAACGATCACTGATTCAGCATACATATATACATACATACACACACACATATATATATATATATATATATATGCTGAATCAGTATATAGCTTTTAGCAAAATTGCCGCAGCACTGTTATTCTGTTGGTACTTTGCCAAAAAACTTATTCTTTTTCAAGTAAAAAAGCTATACCATTGCTTCAAAAGTTCCAGGAGAACATGTGAGAAGAAGTTTACACAATTTACGAAAATGTATGAAAGCTTATTTTGTCCAAGCCTTCTTATCTTTTAAATAATCATCAAATTTGTAATAACCTTTTTTCATACAAATCTCACTGAATTTATGCAAAGACACCTCGATAATATTACCGGGAATCTAGTTATAAATAGTAATATGTACATACAAACAGACCGCTTTTACTGTTAATTAGGCATTCATCTTAGTCCTCAGGCGTGACAATTTTGATTCATAATCGAGGGTAGATATTGACGTCTATGGACTACAGCATCCATTTACCATCAGGTGCACTGTGTGTTCGTTTGTCACTTTTGTTCTATGTAAAAATTCGCCTACCCAAATATGAATCGCTAGTATTATGAAGTCTCTACTTTAGAATCTAGCACCCCATATCATTCCGTGAGTGTCCTAGTGTTGACTGTGGAGAAAAACAAAAAGATTTTAATATATCTTATATGACTCATGACCACGACTGCTAGTTATTCCAGACACTAGATGTAATATACCTCAAATCGCCGGCGAGGACTAGCGAGTAAGGCGCGAGACAGATATTATTACTGTCATAAATCTATCTGATAAACGTGATGATTACGACAAAACCATCCTGATATAAGAGACCTGTGATTGTGCCGTCCACGGCATCACCCTGTTTTGTCCCGTGGGCGTCCTAATGGAGGACTATGGGGAAACGCCAGAAAGATCAAATAGATCGCAATAATCGCCGGTTACAACCTCATATCGTAGTATACCCAGATCAGCGACGGGAAGCGGCGTCAAAGATTCGAGACGATTGGTACTGCGATCGCCAATCATGGCGATTACAGCAAATCCTTCCTACAACGGGAATGGCCCATGTTCAGCAATGGACTTTTAAAGGCTGATGGGAAAACTAAAAGAAGCGACAACAAAAATTGGATTTGCTAACATGTTCAAAATACGTCTAAAGTAGAAGATGAAGCAGTCAAAGTTGCCTAAATTTACTTTAAATAAACTGTATCCCTTGATTGTCTTCTTGAGACGTGCGTAATTTATTTAGTGTGAAGCTACCTTAATTTGTCCACTTTAACTTTGTTATTCACTTTGGTTACATCAAATTTAAACGATATAGCAGCAACAATGTATATTGCTGTTTCCACTATAGAGAATAACATCTGTGGAGATGTTTTGTTACCTTTTGATTCTTCATTCTCTTTTGGAATAATATAATGGGTGTTGTTTACTTGTGCAAATTCATTAACGAATCTGGTTGGAGAAAGTTAGCAATGCGATAAAAAATTTCATACATTTAATTTTGAATTTTTTTTAAAATAAATTCATATGGTTCTTAATAAAAATACTTTTTAATGTACTAAACGCGTAGTTCAATTTCAATAAAATCAATCGACATACAATAGAAATACGTTTCAGATTTATCTCTCTTCGAAATAAAATGATTGACATGATTGATTGAAATAAAGTTAGTGAAGGATTAGGAATCTGAAGTTGCATATTGCCACCGGTCATGAAGTTCAAAGTTTAAAACGTGCTTCTCGAATGGCAGACTCACGCCGGCAAGCGCAGTAATCGATCTTTCACTAACTGGAGTGAGTGCAATTAAACACAGTTGCGTTATTTTTTATACTAAGAAAAAATTAAATTTTCCTTCCTAATGCGCACAAGAACGGAATGGAATATAATTGCCGATAACAAGGTGTCTTCAAGACAAGAGTGAAAAGATTTGTCTAGCTGTAAGTGTACTTTAGCATCTTCGGCTATATCGCCCCATACCGTAATGGTAGGATTGTAACTGGTTATAATAGTTAAAAAATAGTTATAATTAGATAAAATTAAGTTACACTAGTTGTATTCATAAAAGTTAAAGAAAATTTTGCCTTTCTTACTGACGTGATTGGAAACAAAATAGCTCCTAACAAAACGACGCCTCGTTGGACGCAAAAACTATTCTTTTATTATTCTTTGAGTTTCGAAAACGTTACTTGATTTTTTTCTTATTTCAAGCATGGTATCTTTTCCTGTGTTTATTATCTTAATAAAGGCAATGGTAACACAATTGTGTTCATTCAACCGTGTTGCGCCAATCCCGACACTTTCTACTTATCCTTTTTTTCTTTAAAACGGACCTGATTTAATATTAGATAAATGAGAGATCTAAGTATGTATTGTAGATATATGGATCTTCATATATTGACCGGTTCAAAACCATAAACAATAGAAAGACTAAATTGTACAAAAATGAAGAAACTACAAAGTTAACACAGAAATATAACACAATTTTTTCAAACGTAACCAGAACAGTTGGACAGCCTCGTCCCAAATAAACGTTCTCTCGAATCTAAGGCTGTTTTTTTTTTTTTCAAATTAGGTCAAGGCTGTCTCTAACAATGGTCCATCGCGCGGTGAAGGTCCCTCTCTGATTACAAATTGTGCATCATACAACGTTTTTAACAATGTCACGCTTTGTTGTTTTTTAAGAACCGGTAGAAATTGTGCCGTTGATTGTTTTAAACTTTTAACGTTACTGAAAATAATCGGTTATGATGAAAACATTTCCGCATGTACCTATCGTCGTGCCGTGACGGGGTTGTCTATGTTATGAGATATGAAGACTGTTAGCTTTATGACCTTGCAGCATTACCTGAGTCAGGTATTATCGGATCTAAAACACATTATTATATCTCATTTTTGTCATTTTCTGACTTCCCACAACAGAATAAAGAACCCCATTTACTCTTCTATCTATATCGTTTTTACATTTACGTGTTTTTTTGAAAAATAAATTTAGTTATTCCTTGTGTCTAGAAGTGGCCGATATGAAGGCTGTTGCTTTCCTTTTTTAATTATTTAACTAGCCGGCCTCAAAGTGTAGAATCTACAATCGTGCCACGGAGCCTCGTTGATCTAAGGTCGTAAGCGCGACTTCTGATACTCATGATCAGTCCTGTGTTAAAAATACCGGGTGGGGCTTAAATCACTTATTGGGGTTTTCTGTCTTGGAATTCTCAGTAACAATCCGAAGTTAGAAATACGGTGGTGTTTACTTCCGTGTCTCGGAAAGCACGTAAAACATGGGTCCTACGTATAATTTCTCTCCGGTCTTGTCGGATTGTCGTTCCATTTACTACAACTACGGACTATGATAGTGAGGGAATACAGAGTTCACCTGTGCTTGCGCACATACAAGTACCCTGTATCCTGCGCAGATGAGGAAAGAGAAAAAAGGGAGCAGATAGAGAAAATGTACAGTCCAAATATCGGGATAGTCTAAACTGGAGAGTAAAATGTAGAAGCTACAGATGCCAAGTTGAAAACATTAAGTTATGCAAACAAAAAACATTTATATGACCGTAACAAAAGTATATAATAGGATTCCAATAAGGGAGTTGCCAATTCTTTATCAGCCCGCACAATACACAGCTGGACATCTGCGTCTTCCGTTGCTGTACCACAGGTTTCGTACCTTTGGCGCTGCTTCCCTTCGCCGGTCTGGGTATTTTACGCTTGGCGTGATAGTCATTTATCGGAAGCCATGATCTTTGTAGTATATCCCAACGAAGACGAACTGGTCGGTAAGGATTAGGGACAGACGATAAGGATATTTTTAATCATCTCTTACGCTTAGCTAAAAAAGTTTTTATTTTTAACTTGTTTCTTCTTTATACGCGGTAGAGCCACGCTGCAGCGATTATTATGGTTGTAGCACGAATGGGTCGGCTCGACCAGGGTAGGACCACGGTCTGTGCTTCGTATGGTGAATGTAGAGAACCGGAGACCCTTTTTACTGGAAACGAGGCCTTCTCAGGGGTGACAACGCATCTGCATTTTGATTATTAATCGAGGATAAATGTAGATGTCTATGGGCC
This sequence comes from Parnassius glacialis, assembly GCA_033319125.1. Taxonomy (NCBI): domain Eukaryota; kingdom Metazoa; phylum Arthropoda; class Insecta; order Lepidoptera; family Papilionidae; genus Parnassius; species Parnassius glacialis. The sequence goes on from JAVANC010000018.1 coordinate 40,023,785, forward strand.
ACAGCATCCACTTACCATCAGGTGAACTGTGGTCTTGTTTGTCACTATTAAAAAAGCATATCGCACTTCTACTGCCAACATTTAAGATGTTTAACAACTTTTTAACTGCCATGATTATGCAAAAAAATCATTTCTTTTCATTCGACGTCGGATATAAAGACTATTGGTACAGTGTACAATGTACATGTCAAATCACCTACATTCTAACGATACGCTTTCACACAAATTTTCTCCGTGCATACAATAACCTTTATTAAACATTACTTTGGCGGCATCCCTCATGGTCTGTCGTAGACGACCTTGATATTGCCTAGTGCGGGTTATGGGCCTGAATATCGTTACGTGTTACGAATTTCATGCCAATGGTAATTTTAGTCAATGAGTTTAAGGTTGATTTTTACTTGTTCTTAGTGTATACTTTGTATGCGTTTGATATATTGTGCTTTTTGCAACCATATATATTCAATATGTTGCATCCAATTTGCGACCATACTACGTCGAGGTAAGGCATATATTCGTTTGTACCAAAACTAGTTTACATGGGAGTTGTTTCGAAATTCTAGTGCGCACTGAATTTTAATTTTGTGACATTCGAAAGTTTGCTATGCTTTGTATTGGGGTTGAGTATTGTTTTTCTTCTTCGATTGGATTACATAATTATTTGGCACAAGGCGTGCATATTGTGTGCGTGTCGCCTTGCCGTCGACGCGTTACGAAGATGCGCCGCTAAAAGTCAGCTGTTTTATTATTTTTGATTTCTCCGTGTCAAATTCAGCAAAATGGTAAACTTAGTGAATTGAAACATTAGTTACATTCTATCGTCTGTCACGGAGGTTTTCAGGTTTCACTTTGGTGAAATAAAATTGTTTTGAATAGTAATAAAAATGCGGTTACCCTAATGTCTATATTTCATGAAATCAACAATTTACATTTGAGCCTTAAGGAGTCCTTAAGGTGAAGAGGAGGGTTCGGGGTTTGTGTTGGCGTGTTGACACTCTTGAAGACTAAGAAGGAACGACCATAGAAACCCATTCAAACTGCGGCGTGGCTCTACTGTGTAGGAAGTACGAACGATAGAACTCGTGACTCTACCGCGTACGAACGATAGAACTTGTGTGGCTTTACCTACCAGTTACAAAAGATAAAGCTCATGAAAAATAGATCTCATGGCTTTACCACTTACAAACAATATATAACTCGTGTTTTATTGGTCTAAACAAGCAGTCTGATAAGTCGTAAATCATATGTTCTAATTTCAGCTAAACTTTAAATAAAACCAGTTCGGAAAAAAAGTTTTTTGAGGAACACTCCACCTTAAATCATAAAATGAACATTAGTTATATTTATATCGGAACTTCAAATTATTATTAAATTTAGATGAATATCTGCGGTGTGGTAGTGGCGCAAGATGTATCCATCACCCTATTTTCGTCACCTGGATGTCGTAAAAGGTCGTCGCTTCTAAGCAAGATCAGTAAGACCTCATAAACTGCGAAAGTCGGCAGTATAACCGGCTAGTATATCGCACACACTTTACATTTCAACAGCTTTATTAAGTCCTTCGATGGACTGATAAAGCACAAGAAGCCAACCAATAGTGCTAGACGCGTATAATCGCTCGCAATTTTCATTTGTCTCAAATTAATAAAGTTTAAATAAATTAGTTTTAATGAATATATTAAAGTATATTTTATCATCATCATCATCAACGTCGTCGTTATCAGCATAATCATCACCAACGCCACCACCACCACCACCACCACCATCATCATCGTCATCTTCATCATTAAAGCTTATCAACCTGTGATCTATGAGAGATGGCCATGTTCAAAGTCCACTGTTGAACATCTCTCATATATTGCCTCCTAGGGGGTGTAGGTAATTAACAGTTCCGACGCTTGGCTGGTGGGTTGGCAACCGCAGATTTTTCGTCTTATTGTTGAAGTGTAATCAAAAAGATGTTGCTGCTTATCTCCTTTTTAAATTTCACTGCTGCTATACGGTAAATATTTTATGCATCAAATTGATCCACACTATTTAAGATTTAATTTAATGTATTAAAGAATGATACTTTAATCCCATCACTGAACTAACAGGTTTCAGAGAACAGATAATTAATAGTAGTAATACTTAGAAAAAAAAAACGAAAGCCGTGTATTTGGGTCGATGCATTTATCTCTTGTATTAGACGCCTAACCAGTTTTTGAGGCTGTCTTCCTTATGTCAAGGTAACGCTGATTGGGCACGCTCACTTTATTAGTATAATTTTATGGTATATTTACATAAGGTTGTTTTTATAATTAGTTTCGAAATAAGTTTATCAAAGACAGTCCTTCGTCGGTTTTTAAATGTTCTCCTACGAAACTACAGAATATGAATCCTGTCATTTGGGAATATTTTATAGATTTTTTTTCAAATAGCTAATTGTGTAACCTTTATACTGTTGTTACTTGTGAAGAGTGTACCAATTTTGCTAAAGGGCTGATTATATAGAAACATCTCTAAATATAATACCTAAATCCCTTGTTCTGTTTTATTTTGTAAATTCCTATAAATTAAATTATATTTTATTGGAAAAGCAATAAATCAAAATGAATGGAGTGAGGGGGAGGGGGAGGGGAGGAACTCATATAATTCATCGATTCCCGTCTTTATACCCGAATTATGTATAGGAATTTCAGAAGTATTCATAAGCTTCCATTGGATTAATTTTTTAATTTCTTCATTAGACGTAACAGTTTACGGACTGTCTAGGGGACATGGGCTTCATCTAATGTATTTTTTTTTATTTGCAAGTAACGTTGTAGAAAGGATTACAAAAGGGTTGAAGATCACAGTAAATGATGTATAAAGTCACGTGACTTAAAAGTTAAAATATGTCGTTCCCATTCATTTTTAACAGCTTTCTATTATTAGCGTCGGTATAGATCGTAGAAAGTGAGTTGGCTAACCCCACTGCGTGGTTGGGCACTGGACGCGGTCGCCGTAAAGTAGGAGGGATGATCATCGCAAGCTATTAGCGTGCGGCTTAAATGTAATGCCATAATATGCAAGTTTGTATATTCCATCTTTCGGATGCCATAAGTAATTTCTATCTATCACGATACCCATAGAAAAAATTGGGTTATGAATTCTGGGGCTGTTAAAACAGGGAAAATTATATTTTTTTTATACACAACTACTATTTCTTATTTTGAGTTTACGAAGAGCGTTATTGACATACTTTATATTGTGTATTATAGGGGGTGCTAAGAATCTCCGGTGGAGGTTCGGTTGCCACATAAGACGACTCGACCTAGCAACATACAACGCACGCACCCTGAGAACTGACGAGAAGATCGTGGAGCTGGAAGAAGAGATAGACAAGTTACGCTGGCATATTATAGGATTATCCGAAGTCCGAAGAGAGGGGGAGGACACGGTAATCCTCGAATCCGGCAACTTACTCTATCACCGGGAGGGCGACCATCTGTCCCAAGGAGGTGTCGGATTTATCGTCCACAAGTCTCTCGTTAACAACGTTGTAAAGATTAAGAGTTTGTCGACGAGGGTTGCGTACCTTATACTCAAAATCACCAAACGGTATTCGCTGAAGGTCATACAGGTTTACGCACCAACCTCGGCACACCCCGATGAGGAGGTGGAGGAAATATATGAGGATATCTCTAGAGCCATACATTCCTCCAAAACCCAATATACGGTGTTAATGGGAGACTTCAATGCAAAACTAGGCACAAGAGAGAACGGTGAGCTGAAAGTAGGGAAATTTGGAATAGGGCAACGGAACCCAAGGGGCCAGCAGCTGGCCGACTTCATGGAGAAAGAGGGACTCTTTATGATGAACTCTTTCTTCCAGAAGCGGCCTCACAGGAAGTGGTCCTGGTCGAGCCCCGACGGTTCGACAAAAAATGAGATTGACTTCATTATGACGACCAGACGACAACTGTTTAGTGATGTCTCCGTGATCGCGAGGGTGAAAACTGGTAGCGATCACCGAATGGTTAGAGGCACACTGAACCTAAACGTTAAGTTGGAGAGGTCTCGTCCAATGAAGTCAACGCTCCGTCCCCCTCTTGCTCTGTTCCAGAGTCCCGAAACCTTTCAGCTCGAGTTACAAAACCGTTTTCAATGCCTAGAAGACTGCAATGAAGTGGTCGATATGAATGACAAGCTCGTGTAAACTGTCCATGCGGTCGGAGCTAAGTTTGCAGAACAGAGACCCGCTGCAGATGAATACAAAAACTCTCCGATCACACTCTCAGTCTCATGGCTGTTAGACGGGAGATGAAGCTACATTCTTCAACAGATTTGACAGCATACAGGCAACTGAACAGACAGATCTCCAAATGCATGCGGCGGGACTTATGCAACAATATCAATACAGGTTGTATTGAAGAAGCGATCGAGCGGAACCAAGGCTCTAAAGTCTTTGCCAGAGATCTATCTGCCAGAAAGATCCAACTGTCAAAGCTGAGTGTGGCAGTATCGTTTCAGGGGCACCTGAGATTTTTGAGTGAGATTGAGAGGTTCTATGGGCAGCTGTACACGTCATCGTTGGAGCCACACGCAAGTGTGGGTAACGATCCAAGAGCGAGTCTTATCCGACACTATTCCGAAGATATCCCGGATGTCAGTCTGAGCGAGATTAGAATGGCTCTCCAGCACCTTAAAACGGCAAGGCCCCAGGCGAGGATGGAATTACAGCGGAGCTTCTGAAAGCGGGTGGAAGACCGGTACTTGAAGTCCTTCAGAAGCTCTTTAATTCCGTCCTCCATGGTGGCATTACACCGGAGGCGTGGAGCAGAAATGCGATGGTCATGTTCAAGAAAGGTGACAACGCTCTCTTGAAGAACTACAGACCGATTTCCCTTCCGAGCCGCGTCTACGTGCTGTTTTCGAGATTCATTACGAATCGTCTCGCGCGCAGACTTGACGACTTCCAGCCTCCCGAACAAGCCGGTTTCCGAAAGGGCTTTAGCACCATAGACCACATATATACCCTTCGACAAATTGTACAGAAGTCCGAAGAGTACAATTTGCCACTATGTCTGGCGTATGTGGACTATGAGAAAGCCTTTGATTCCGTCGAAATTTGGGCGGTGCTGCAGTCCTTTCAGCAGTGCCAAGTTGACTGTCGGTATATCGAAGTGCTGAAGTGTTTGTACAGTAGAGCTACGATGGCTATCCGAGTACAGAACCAGAGTAGGAAACCTATCCAATTGCAGAGAGATGTAAGACAGGGTGATGTTATATCCCCGAAACTCTTCACCGCTGCATTGGAAGACGTTTTCAAGCTATTGGACTGGAAAGGATGCGGTATTAACATCAATGGCGAGTACATCACTCACCTTCGATTTGCCGACGATATAGTCCTTATGGCAGAATCGCTAGAGGACTTAATCACCATGCTCAATGACCTCAATAGTGTCTCCCAACGAATAGGTCTTAGGATGAACATGGACAAAACAAAGATCATGTTTAATGTCCATGTCACACCTATGCCGGTAGTTGTTGGGAGCACTAAGCTCGAAGTTGTTGACGAGTATGTTTACCTGGGACAAATAGCCCGACTAGGTAAGTCCAACTTCGACCGAGAGGTCAATCGACGGATTCAACACGGCTGGGCAGCGTTCGGGAAACTACGACACATCTTCTCGTCAGACATACCTCAAAACCTTAAAACGAAATTGTACAACCAGTGCGTGTTGTCAGTGATGACTTACGGATCTGAGACGTGGTCCTTCACTTCTGGCCGTATGAGGAAGCTCAAGGTCCCTCAGCGAGCTATGGAGAGGGCTATGCTCGGGGTTTCTCTGCATGATAAACTTAGAAATAAGTATATCCGCAGTAGAACCAGAGTAACCGACATAGCCCAACGGATTAGTAAGCTGAAGTGGCAGTGGGCCAGCCATATAGCTCGAAGAACCGACAACCGATGGGGATGAAAGGTTCTTGAGTGTCAGCCTCATACTGGTAGGCGAAGTGTAGGGCGATCCCCCACGAGATGGAGTGACGACCTGGTTAGACATGCAGGAAGTCGATGGATGCAGGTGGCTCAGGACCGTGCTTTGTGGCATTCTTTGGGGAGGCCTATGTTCAGCAGTGGACTTATGAAAGGCTGTAATGATGATGATGATGATATTGTGTATAGTAAGTATTGCACATAAAGTTGCAACTTCCTCCTCCAGAAGGTCTCCAGAACACTGAAAACAAATTGTTTTTCTGTTCCATGTGCGACAGTCATTAGACTTATATATACAGCATTTATTCTACTCTCGTGCTTCTTCTGCCACACCCAAATTTCACTACCATACATTAAAGTAGGGGCTATTCCAGCATTGTGAATTGCCATACGTGCCTTTTTGGACACATTCTGACTTTTCACAATAGGGTGTAGAGCCCCATTCACTATCCATATCATAATATCCTTATCATATCTACCATCCCTGCTAAACACACATCCCAAATACTCAAACTCATCTACTTGTTCGACCAACTCCCCTTCTATTCTTATTTCACATATCGTTTTACTTTCTTATTCAAAAACCATAACTTTCGTCTTACTTGCGTTCTCTTTCATTCCCTTTTCTTTTAATGTCCTGTTAATTAATGTAACCATCATTTGCAACTCGGCCGCCGACGACGCAAGTATGACTTAATCATCGGCGTACAAAAGGCATTTGACAGTTAACTCACCCATTTTTAACTCGCATTCTTCTACTTTCAAATTTTCCAAACAACTATCCATAAATAGGTTGAACAACCACGGGGAAGCCACAAAGCCCTGTCTGACACCTTTGTGGATGCCAAACCAGTCCGAGTAGGCCCCGTTGATCCTGACACAAGCACTAGTCTCTATACAGAGACTTAAATGCCTGTATCAACTCAGCGCTCAACCCAAATGAGTTCAGTGTTTGCCATAACACATCCCTGTCCACTCTGTCATCAGACTTCTTGCAGGATTACTTTATTAATTAACTTTAATCAATCAATCAAGCCGTGGTAGTTCAGGGGATAAGAGCTCGCTGTAAATATCACCGTACACGAGCAACCCGGGTTCAATCCAGCACCAATGAAATTGTTAATTGCAGTTTTAAGTGCTGATTTCCACGTGCTCAGCGGTGAAGAAAAACATCGTTAGGAAACCTTCATGTCTAAGAAAAAAAAATATTTTGGAGACATGTTAAGTTTGCCAACACGCATTGGTGCAGCGCTGCGGACATTTTCTTGCCCTAAAACCCTCTCACAAGTGAGAGGAGGCCTGTGTCCAGCTGTGGGACGTGTATAGGCAATAACTTTAATCAATATATTCTTTATTGCACATCAATACACAATAAAACGAAAACAAAATCAAATACATATATATATATAGAAGGTACAATTAGCCGGTCTTATCGCTCTGGAGGCGATTGCTCCTATAAAACCTTTTTGCGCAAAGAACTGGCGAATAGGGTAGGTACCTTATATAAATTAGACAATTAAGTGAAAGTAAAAAAGATGACATTTGAGGATATGTCTCTATCATAGATACGATTAAGAACAGGAAGTATGATGGGAAATATTAGAGCTTCAAATAATAAGCTAACTTTTTGGTTTCCAGTAAAAATGGGTCTTTTGTTCTCTACACTCACTATACGAAACACAGCAGCATTAAGCTGCTATTTTTTACGCTGGTATTCTGTGAGAGCGTGGTTCTTCCACTCTGGCGTTGGCCTTGCTGTCTGTTATGCCTTTATATTTAATACAATATTAAGATGTATTGTTAAAAATAATTTTAAAACTTTTTGACTACCTACTTTAGAATGAGAACATTTTCCGTTAAAATCTGACGTAAGTATTTTATTTCAACACTGACCAAATCTTAAACAAGGAAACTTGTTAAAGTAGTAATACCATGTATTCTTGAATATTAAGTAAGTGCATTTTTTTTTATTATTTGTAATTTTTTATTAAGTTTTTAACCAACGGTAAAAACCGACCATAAAAAAGATTGAGACCTTCATTTTGTCTTTCATATTTTTAGCTATTTTTGTACGTTCGTGCATAGATAGCTTGTGTACGAACATATTTTAATAATTCTTCATATATGAAACACATAGATTATGCTTAAAGGGTGGCTTCATATACATTTTAGGAAAAAAATTCACCGCTTAGGGTGGATAAATGGGGGAGGAAGTAACTATTAAGACGACATTCTAGTTATTCTGTAATTAGCTTGAACTTGTGATAATCCTTATTGTACTGAAAAGTGTAAAATAGATATTCTTAGAAAAGCTACAAGCGATTTCAAAATATAAAACGAATAAAATTATTTCCACATAACAGCATCTAAAGTCGGCGCTTTAATTATTTGATATGATGTTTTAGCGACAACCTCACTTATAAAATATCTTATTTTAATATTACTTTTTTTTACTTTTTATTGGAATTATTATTACTTTTTTTTAGATTTACATATTTCTACATCAAAACGTATCCCCGTGAGCGACCACGTTTCTTTGTTGAAATATTATATAGTAAATATAAATATGTTTCCTTATTATTATTAATTCCCCGCTAGATAAAGTGACGACCTAGTACGTCGTTACTCCATCTAGTTTAACGTTCCCCTTGCGTATCATAGAGTTCCTAAGCGTATACCCGAAGTCCTATACTCCCTGTAACAACACTCAGTCCTAACAGCACGACGCAAGAGTCTCGCAGGCTTAGTCTTGTTCTTGCTCAAATCTTGCACGGTCAGTCTTGGTCTTGCTAAAATTAGGCGGTCTTGGTCTTGCAATATTGCAAGAACAAGACCAAGACTGCAAGAGCAAGACCGATTTTGGGCAACACTAATTTGCGGCAATTCGTAAATATACGTGCTTTTTATGTTTTTTTTTAATTCAAATTTATAGTTTTGTTTTAGGTCAGTTTGTTCAATGAGAAACTCTTCATATACATTTTATCTCTGTATCGCCTAAAGGTTGACTGACTTAACTGTAAGAAAATTCCTCAGGCAATATGTCCGGCTATACGTTATATAATGTGTATGTATTTAAATATATAAATTACTATTAATAAATTATAATTACATTACTAAAGCCGGTTCTGAACCATGGTCACTCAGGAGATAAATGCGTGTTGTAAATTCATATAACCAAGCCACCCGAGCTCACGGTAGAATCAGTACCAATAAAATGATCAATTACAATTTCAAGTATTCATTTACCACGTGTCCGAAGATGAAGGAAAATATAGTAAGACCTGCATGTCTGAGAAGTAAAAATATTTTGAGTAAAAGTGAGTGCATTCCATTCAAGTTCTTAGAGGACAACGCGTCTATGTTACACGTGGGTGGCATGTGGTTCAAAACCGTGCTTTGTGGCGTTTCTTGGTGGAGGCCTATGTTCAATAGTGGACTCGTGCAGGGCTGTAATGATGATGCCATGATGATTCAACCTTTTTGGAACCCCAACCCGTGGAATAATAATGTAATAAAAACACTAATATCTACCCGATAGAATTAATATCGACCAAATAATATACTACTGAAGCTCTTAAAGATACTAGAAAGAATTCAAAAGATAAAGGTGAAGGGGAAATATGAGACAATTCCAGTTTCGCGTTATTGAGTTCGTAGATTTGACGTCGCGAGTTAAGTTTGCTTTATTAAAAAAAGTCACCGTTAAATCGTGTATCCAATGTATATAGGAGTTCATAGCACACACGACGCTGTTTCTGATTAGGCCGAGTAGAAAGCAAGCGAATGTGAAAGTGCTTGGTGACGTGATACGTGCTGTCTCAAGGTTCACATGTTGGTACTCGATCGTGATACAATGATATTTTTTATACAATTTTTAAACTTGCTTACGTATTTTAATAGAACTAACTCCTAGGAGATAAGTGATCAAGGCGATAATGTTTTAATATATCTTTTTAATGAATGCTTTGTTAATATTAAATATCGCAGCATACTGGTATGCAATAAAGTTAAAGGTTTAAAGGCAGCCTAATAGCAATAATCGTCTCGGTACCAAAACCTCAACATGAAAACAAGGGTGTATTCAACCAGTGCGTGGTATCAGTACAGCTATTTATCCAGAAGTCGATGGTTGCAGGGGGCTTAGGGAGGCCTATGTTCACCAGCTGCTTTGTGAAGGGCAGTATATATGATGATGATGTTGAAATAGCTATAATAGATATTCCGGTCAACTGTCTCATACTCTGTAGGTCATTCTCGCAGTACTTAAATTCCGCATTGTAATAATTGAAATAGTCTCGCATATTCCACGTTCCCGACGAAATCGTCGATAAAGACCGCGTGCAGATCGGAAAATTGTTATGTGAATATAAAACCTTATTTGTTTCTTCTCATATGTAAGCTGTTAAAACTTTTATGCCATTCTCAATTTAAAGTATGATTATGATACTTTATTCAAGACTTGAACTGAGAGCGAGTATTAATAAAAATACCACTTACGTGAAACTATAAAGTTGGCCCTCTTTGGGCGTTATATGGTCATACAGCGTTTTAAACATGCTTAATTGGCTAAAAGCGATTTTTATGAAAAGGTCCGTGATTATTTGACTGCTTTGTTTGTCGTATATTTTAACCTTCAGAGATTAATTAGCATTGCTGCTAAATGTGCCGACACGATAATTACGAAGATTGTTATTTTAATATTTATGCCCGATTCCCATATTCAAGAATCGTTTCGTTCTCCATAACGATCCGTTTTATTAAATACATACTTAAATACGAGGTGCATGTATAAACAGTTTATAATATAACAAACTGTTCATTTTGCAACTTGGATGACTTTTAAAAGGTTCGTGTTTCTTAAAGGGATTTTCATGCACTTAATTTACTGTAAGTCGGCTCGTAAAGGAAAACGAAGCGTTATTAATAAATATAGAAACCCGGCGTATGTCATGTGTTAGTTTCCAAGTAACACAATAAGTTTATAAATTATTCCCACGACTTAGTTGGGAAATAATTATTGTGTCTTCTGTCATCGTAAATAGTCCCACTACTAGAAACAGGGGGAGTTGTTTCTGAGTTTTAGTTGTCGGTCCGCCATGCTGTTTCAGTGTTTGTGGCGGACTTCACACGTTCTCAAAAAATATTAAATTTCTCAGACAGTCAAGTTTCCTCATTTGGTTTTACCACTGATCACGTGACCAATCGCAATCTCGAAATTGTTTTTTTTTTTACATTTATTAGTGTAGACGGAGATCGGGGTTTGTATACTCATACTGTACCTCATGAGTTACAACAGGTACCATCTTTTTTATAGGATATGGGTGACAAACGAGCATACAGTCCACCTGATGGTAAGTGGTTACTGTAGCCCATATACATCAACATCTATCCTCGATTACAAATCAAAATGCAGATGCGTTGTCACTCGTGAGGACTAAAATGGAATGCCTCGGTTGCAGTAAAAAGGGCCTCCGGTTTTCTATACAGTACAGTACAGTAACGTTAAGCTGCTATTTTACGCTGGTATTCTGTGAGAGCGTAGTCCTTCCCCGGTCGAGCCGACCTATTCGTGCTACAACTATACTACTAATAAGCTGCAGCATGGCTCTACCACGTATAAGCCCTACCCCATAGTTGCCTCTTATTACGACAATCACAGGATACCATACCATAGGATTTTTTAACGTGGTAGAGCCATGCTGCAGCTATATTACTGGTATAGTTGTAGCACGAATGAGTCGGCTCGACCGGGGAAGGACCACGCTCTCACAGAATACCAGCGTAAAATAGCAGCTTAATGCTGCTGTGTTTCGTATGGTGAGTGTTGAGAACCGGAGACCCTTTTTACTGGAAATGAGGCATTCCATCTAAGTCCTCAAGGCTGACAACGCATCTGCATTTTGACTCGCAAACGAGGATAGATGTAGATGTCTATGGGCCATAGCAACCACTTACCATCAGGTGGACTGTGTGCTAGTTTGTCACCTTATTTGTATATAAAAAAGGATAGGGTGATGAATTCTTTTATGTTTTCACCACACTGCTCATAAGCCACAGTGACCACTCATTGTACAGCCTACCTGTACTAATTTGTAACGTATTCTCACAAATATTAAGGAAATACTTATTTAGTACAGCAAGTGTGGATCGTCCTATCAACTTACAAGCTTTATATGCGCGATTAGCTGCAGGGTGTATACAACCAATGCATCATAAGGCATTGAGATATGACTGATATTCGCTCTTATTTCTTTCATTTGTTCTTTTTGGTCTCAGTAAAAACATGTCAACACCAATTTGATGTTCAAAAGCGATGTATATACGCCGCTGTTATAATTGTCAGTCGAAGATCGACAAATGGACGTCTGCAACTATTTATTATGTTCGAACAATGGTCTATTGTGTGTTTTGTTTGATGCTAGCCGCGAATTCTATTGAATTGAAATGAATTTCTGCTCGTTGAAATTGTCGGATATAAGCAACAAGAATTTGTTTCTGCATTTATTGACGGATTGACACCTTTGTGCTTTTTCTTGTATTTTGAACGATTATCAAGTCTCAAGGCTTTTCAAACAAGTTGGCGAATTTGTATTTATTACATGCAACACTGATCCTTATCGCTTTCGAAGGTCGTGTTGATTTAGAAAGGTTGATATAAAACAATTAGCATATTTTTGTTACAGTCATAATTAACGAATGAGGCTTTAAAGATCAACAATGTCAACCAGAGGGATATGCAGAGAATACGGACTTCCATTTGGCACCAATTTGGCCTGACAACGCTTTTGCTTATTTCCAAATAACTGTGCATAAACAGATGGAACGCCTACGGTTAAGCTATATTACCCGTCTGACACCGTTATGGATGATAGTAGGATGGTTGTCTGTGTCGACTGTAGACCCCGTTGATTTTTACACGGAGTCCATATAAAAAGGTGAACCAACACAGATTAATTACAGAGTATTGAGGAACAGCATCACTTTCCATTATCCATCCATAACAGCCTATCAAAGTCCATTATTGTGAACATCGTCTTCTTTATACTTCGCCTCATAAGGGTGATATTTGCAATAGTTGCACGTCATGCAGGGGGTTGTCACCCGCAATTTTTTTCTTTTCTAGTTATTATTGGAAAGACGTATGTCGGCTTTTTACGACACCTACGGGATGATATGGGGTAGTGGATATTATTACACCGCTCATATTTTATTTAAACGGCATTACACGGGATAAACGGGTAGCCGTGGTAGCTCAGATGGTTAGCGCTCGCTGTAAGCTTCACAGTACTCGAGCAACCCGGGTTCGATCCCCGCCGGCACCAATGAAATTGTTAATTGCAATTTTAAGTGCTGATTTACCACGTGCTCGGCGGTGAAGGAAAACATCGTGAGGAAACCTGCATGTCTGAAAAATAAAAAATAAAATATTTCGAAGACATGTGAAGTTCGCCAACATGCATTGGAGCAGCGCGGCGGACATTTCCTTGCCCTAAAACCCTCTCAGAAATGAGAGGAGGCCTGTGCCCAGCAGTGGGACGTAAATAGGCTGCAACTTTACTTTACTTTACACGGGATAAACAGCATGGTCAGTACGAAGAAATCTTCTCTGTGGTAACAATTTTACTGCCAATATGATAAGTAAACGTAACCTTAAGGTACGATTCTGCTAAAATTGTATATGCCACATTTGTCCATGAACATTTTTTTTGTGCAGAACTCCAACAGTGAAAGTAGTGTTTGTAGATGCGTAAGTCTGTTTGCACTGGCAAATTTAGTCGACGTAAGCGTAATATGCTATTTGTAAACAAATGTTTTAATAGACACATGGTTTAACAAAACGTATAGATTTTTGTGGCGGCCTTTTAGTAGGTAGTAAGACTAGTTTTCTGACTATTTCTGCTGCCAATTAGAATTGCTTGCATTTCGGTGCTTGTGTTTCGGTTTGAGGTGTTAGTCACGAGCGTAGTATTATATTTTATGATTTTATCACAAAATACCTACATTATTATACTAATATGACATTCTTATCTTACATCAAATAAACATGCATTATATACGTTCAAGAATTTTTTTAAATGATGGTGAAAACCGCAAATAAATCGATCAAACAGTTTCGAAGTTTTATATAAACGACATAGCATTATACTGTTTTAAATTCGTCGTCATAACATCCTTTCACAAGTGCACTACTGAATATAGGCCTCCCCCAGGGAATGCCACAAAACATGTTCCCGAGCCACTTGCATTCATCGACTTCCTGCATACTTACCAGGTTAACACTCCATCTCTACATAGGCTCTAAGCTGCCTCTCGAGAACCTTTCTTTCCTGAAGGTGGTCGGTTCTTCGAGATGTATGGCCAACTTATTGCCCCTTTTTAGTGTACTGATTCGTTGGGCTAGTGTTTGAGTAGTTTTTTTTTATAGAAAAATACTGGTAATGCTATTAAACATTACTAATATTCCCTTTAACCACTTCTGTTAAGCTTAAAATGCTTGTGTTAGAAGTGGTTCACGACAATAGTCGAATGGCGGATTCGAACCCACGACCTTTCGAGTTCGCGGTCCCCACCCTGCCATTAGGCTACTGACGCTTCAAATCCCTTCAAGTTTTTAACTTAATGCGTCAATTTTATATTATATTTACCGAGTGGTAAATATAATATAAAATTGACGCATTAAGTTAAAAACTTGAAGGGATTTGGTAAATATAATATAAAATTGACGCATTAAGTTAAAAACTTGAAGGGATTTGAAGCGTTAGTCGACTGTAAACGTAAATTGATCTTTTTGCAATAATACGGTTTCTATGGAGGAGCGGCTATAAACGCGTTGCGACCGTGAATGTTTTATTTTTACAATCGTATTACCTTGAAAATAAGGCAGTGTGTTACACAAACGTTAAAAAAATACTTAGTACTACAGAAAGGTTTCAGATCATTTTGTCAACACTTAAACTCTGTTATAGTTACAACCTACCAAAAGTCTGTTGAACATATGGGGAGGCCATAGATTGCCTTATAAGGGGGATTTCTGTCATAGTTGCCACGTTTGGCAGTCGGGATGGACAACCCCACGTATTTATTTTAAGTTGTTGTTAGGCAAACGCTGCTGCCCATCTCAGGGTTTGTTTACCTTTGTCGCCTCTTACGGGGCGATATGGGTTCGGTGGATATTCGTACACCGTCATTACACTTTTCATTATTTGATAATTATTAATGGGTCGGTTCGACCGGGCAAGGACCACCCTCTCACAGAATACAAGCGTGAAATAGCAGCTTAATTGCTATGTTTATTATAGTGAGTGTAGTTATGCAGCTAAAGATGGTAAAGTGGACTGACTTAACTCAACAAAAGACTTTGGACACAGTTGAGAGAAAGGTGCTGGTAACTGTATTGTCTAGGTGGCTCCTTTTGCTGTGTGCATGACAAACGACTAAGTAAACCGTTTGGTTGCAATGCGTGGTAAATCGACAATGAAGAGGTGGAGACTGGCCGAGTATCTAGTTGTGCGATTGTTGAAGGGAGGAATTTAGTTTTTCGATTTATATGCACACTCACCAAAATGTGTCCAGTAAAACTCCGAAAGACTGGCTACTTTGCGTCTCTGCTTGACTTTTAAACGACAACAAAACGAAAATTAAATTTACAACACCAAATGTTAAACAGGTGAATACCGGTGTGCGGTGAATATGGGGAGGGGCGGAGTCTTGTTGAATCCACTGTTTTTCTCGGAATTACAGTTGGAGCGAAACTTTAATGGGATGCTTACAACATATCTAAATTAGCTAGCAGACTGTTCTGAAGTAGGTCTAGTCTAGTCTAGTCTTAGAATAGTGTTATTATTCTAAGAGTCTAGTCCTATATTTTGCTGTAAAAATATTGTAAGTGTCACCAATGTTGAAACAGTTACTACTTACTTGCATAGCATATTGTTTTATGGAATTTTGCTATGCGTTAACGCAACTGATTTTGAAACAGTATTTGTTTTGCAAAAGAGGGCCGTAAGGGCAATTTATAACTTAAATTGTAAAGAGTCTTTCTAGGGAACTTTAGCCTCGCTATTACATATATATACATATGACAATGTAATGTGTGTACTAAAATCATAAATAGTTTTAATAAGAATAAAGATATTAGTTTTGTTTAGCGGTTTTCTTTCCTTACGCACGCTTGTAGGAATGCCAGGTACTAGACCGCACTTAATTATGTGTAAAAAGAGCCACGCTGCAGCTATATTATGATTGTAGCACGAATGGGTTGAGCTCGACCGGGGAAGGACCACACTCTCACAGAATACAACACAGCATAAAATAGCAGTATAATGCTACTGTGTTTTTTTTGGTGAGTATAGGGAACCGGAGACCCTATAAAAAATCCTAAAAAAATTGTAATTCATTTATCGGGGTAATGAATAGGACAGAAAATGTTCAATGTTTGTCAATTTGGCTTTCGGCATTCGATGGGTCCGAGGCTCAATGGCTTAGCGATGAGTTACGGCGATGAAGGCCGCTGGTTCCGATACCCGCACGGAAGAAGTATTTGTATGGCCTACAAGTAATTGTTCCGAGTCTGAATGTTTATCCTTCTGCCATTTATGTGCGTAAATTGCCTCCACGATACAGGAGAAAATCCTAGTGTGGGTAAAAAAATTAATAAGCATAAAAATTTCATTATACAAAAACGGTTATAAAATGGTTATTATATTAAGGAAATAATGAATGTATAACCCCTGGTAATGAGTTGATCATTCCTGGCTGGCTTTATTATAATTTTTAAAGGAATGTGTAATATTATTGTAAAATTTTATGTGTAAATAAATAATCTATGAACCAGTGGTAAATAAAAACAATTACTTTCAATTAATATTATTATTATGTAATCTCAATTAAATGACAAATATGCTATTCTATTCTCAATTCTTCGCAGATTCTAACGTGCTGTCTTCTTTTTAGCAAACTTCGCTTCTCGATCCTCTCACTAATGCGGCTGGTGGTTGTCGCGGCCGGCTTTCACCGCGTCCGAGTGCTGGGGAAGGATAGGGCTCCGGCGAGTGCCCGGGAGGCTCCCGTGTTGGTCATGGCGCCACACTCTTCGTTCTTCGACGCCATCGCGATAGTGTGCCTTGGGGCACCGAGCGTGGTCGCTAAGGCGGACACAGCCCGACTGCCTTTTATTGGACGTAGGTCGAGCGGCATAAGCATTTGTCCATTAATGAATCCGTAATCGTGAGCCTTGATAATGATTGCATTTATCTCTAAAGTTGCAGATTTTAAAGTTTACTAATGAATCAAAATAAAAACCGTTACCTTGAAGCAATAATAAATATGCCAAAATCGTAAACAGATAAATATTTTAAAATACTTGCAAACATACACAAGTAAAATAAGTAAGTATCAGGCGTGATTGTAACGATTGATACTAAGATACTTGATAATTCAAGTATCTTAATAGAAGGCGTACATAGTAACATGTCTGTACTACTTATTTTAGTTTTTGGATAACAAAGGTTTACGTAAAATTTCACCCTCGATCGAATTTTCATCACAAACCTTCATCAAAACTACGCTTTGGTTGAATCAAAAGACGATTGACAGGAAACATTGTTATTCAAACTATCATAGAATCATTATTCTTTGCTTATTTTTTCTTCATTAGTCCGTAACGGTAAAATTCCGATGTTAGGGTGCTTACATAAAGGAACAGGTTTCCGGTACAGACAAATCTGTGCTGGTCGGTACTGATCGGTGCTGGTATAATATTTCTATATTATCTTATGGGGTCACTTTATATACATATATACACATATTTTCCTGTTAATATTAGAGAAATTCTTTTCCAAAAGTAAAAAAATGTGCGATGAACTGGAGGCCATGTTTGTCAATAAGGACAGATTTACCGGTTTCTTTATGCAGTAACCTGCACCGATCGGTACCGACCAGCACAGATTTGTCTGTACCGGAAACCTGTTTCTTTATGTAGCTTAGGGCTTACGGCTTGTTCCGTTGTAGGGATGATCAATTTAATCGTGAATATGTTGATCCCTGATCGACACGCGTTTCTCATCCTTGATGGTTATACCGCAACAGAAATAGCCATAGTTGTCGGTAGCCATGAAATATATCCGACACTTCCCTTACTTGCATCTCACAACATCTAACTAACATACTATCCTATATTTATAATGTTGATTTTCTTTGACGATCGTGTGGTCTAGTGGTACAAGTATTTGGCAACAATAGTTAGCGAGAACATTTTAGCAAACCCGAAAAGTTGGATATTCGTGATTTCTTATCGTTTTTAAGGAACCGAAGTGAAATTTTCAATGGAGTACAATTTCAAACTGGGATTTTGTCTGTATAGTGCATTTGTTGATTTGATACTTTTCTAGATTTTGGATATACGTACATATGCTTGTCTACGTGTTTCACTCGAAATATATTTTGATCGTTAAATTGGATAGAGACAAACTTGTGGCATTGAATAACTGCAAGGTCCAGTTAAAATTCGAAAGTTCTCGTCGTGTTCTCAATAGAGCAGGAAAATATATTCTATATTATGTTCGATGGTGCTCCTGATTTTTGTGTCATATTAGTCTTCCGAGTGTAGCCTTCTTTGTTTGTAGTTGGCCGAAGGTGTCCGTGGACTGCAGTAGCCGCTTACCATCAGGTGGACTGCAAGTTCAACTGTTCACTTCAAGGATAGATGTAGATGTCTATGGGCCACAGCAACCACTTACCATCAGGTGGCCTGTGTGCTCGTTTGTCACCCCATCCTATATAAAAAAAGTTCGTATGTCACTTCGGTTTTATATAAAAATATAGAACGTTTTATGATCTGGTCGTGTCAACCTCAACCTCAGTGTACTTGCTGACTCACGGCGGTGATAACTCACTATGAAAAAGCACATTCCACATCCCAATATCCCATCGAATAGGCCTATGTTAAGTGGATTAAAAAGCCGTTGGTGTGTTATGACGTGAATATTGGAGAATGGTTTAATTAGTACGGTTTCGAATATGCGAGGTCACTGTATGTTTTTCTTTCATTCCCATCTCACCCACTCCGGAACGTAGGTCTTTCACATGGACTAACTTATAGGTGGGATATTTTTTATAATTGCCACGCTTTTCAGGTGAGTTGGAAACCGCTGTTTTTTATTATTTTGAGTTGTTATCAGCAAGATATTGCTGCCGATCTCCTGTTTCATTTTAAGTAGTGGATTCTCTTGAGTCACCACACTACACACACGGCAGCAGCACAATTCATTTAGATCCGATTATTTTGTGGACGGTTCAAAACTTTTAATATTCAACCACAGTATAATATCGGTTGTTAACAGTTTCAGATTATATGCGATCAATAACAACTAATATCATGATTTCTTATATTCACACGAACAACACACATTGAACGATACGAACGATTGACGAACGATCTTACGGATTTTATCGCGCTTAATTTGAACCTATTTTAATTCCCCACGATTCGATCGCCACACAGCACCTTTGGTCACATGGAGGGCTGGTGTTTGACGTCATATTTAGCCTACTTTCAATTTGTAAAAAAAGTTTTTTTTTATAGGATAGAGTGAAAAACGAGCACACAGTTCACCTGATGCTAAGTGGTTGCTGTGACCCATAGACATCTACATCTATCTTCAATAAAGAATCAAAATGTAGATCCGTTGTCACCCGTGAGGACTAAGATGGAATGCCTCTTTTCCAGTAAGAAAGGTCTCCGGTTCTCTACACTCACCACACGAAACACAGCAGTGTTAATCTGCTATTTTACGCTGGTATTCAATGAGAGCGTGGTCCTTTCCCGGCCGAGTCGACCCATTCGTGCTACGATACTACTAATATAGCTGCAGTATGGCTCTAACACGTGCAAGTTAAAATTAAATGCATTAATATCAGTAAAATTAATTTCATTCAAGCATGACTATCGTTAAAGCATTAGCAAAATACGTACTTGTATTTGACGCTAACTTAGATACTGTCAGGTTGCTAAGCTCTAAATCACTTTCTAAATTCTACTTGTCTGGTTAATTTCTATTTGATTAGGCCTCAGAAAAAGGGTGCCATGCCAGTTACAATTTCATTGTCATTGTTATAAAGACTATTGTAATATGAATGTGATTATTGCGTTTAAATGTCTAAATCAGGTATCCGAAATCGTGTGTAGTATAAGCACAGTTTAAACAGAGTAAATGGCTCCTGCTTAAGTTTGTAAAGTTGTGAAAAAATTGTGCTGAATTACGATGAGCTTGACGGTGAAGGAAAATAACGAAGAACTTGAATTTTTAATGTCTAAAGAATAAAATATCATTTTCAAGTGTGTGAATCAGCGCGCCAGTTACGTAGTAATTATTCTATTTATTTGTGGCGGCAGGGTTTTCTTGATTCAAAATAGAAGCCTACATGTTCCACAGCCACAAGGCAAAATTCTTATCTCATTTCTGAAAGGGTTTTAAAGCGAGGAACAGTTCGTCGTGCTGCCAAAATGCCCATTGCCGATTTTCGCATATCCTCGAACTATTTTTAACTTGTAGAGTTTAATTTGGTTGGGTTGTCGTCACCACAGAGCACTTAGTAATTTATCAATTTAATACTAAAGTCTGTTTCACCATATAAAAATAATAAAATGAAAAATGTTAAGCAAATGTCAAATTTTGCAGACTATAGCCGCGGCTTAGGGACTTCTTTCGTGAAAAAGACTACATTCGCTTCCTTACTCTCTCGATAATGAGCTGTGGCATGTTGGTGGTATGAGTCCAGCAATGAGATGTGTCTGGTTTACTTTAAAATCTATACTGTTACATGTAAAAAGGTCAATTACACACTTTAATCTCTTGGACGATAGATGTAGGCTTGGATTACAAAAGCGAGTAAAACGGACTAGTGATGTACTTTGTTATAGTATGTGCCAAATCGATTGAGAAAAACGGACAATGACCTTTCGGTCGTTTAACCAGGGGTTACAAACCTTCAATATATAGGCACATTTTATATGTAGTACTTTCTTTATTTATAATGATTTTTTTATAATGATTGATATAATATATATTTATTAACTATTATTAAAAAGTTATGTGAAAGATCGCTGTAGAAGAAAAATCATCTATTGTTATAAAGTACTTTATTCATTTAACAACAAAAAACATTAATTTATAACACATATAAAGATTCGAGTGATAACGACACCGAATAAGTACGTACTTATGCAAAAGATAAAACTTTATTTTTAATATTATATAAGAACTTTATTTTTATTCGGTGCAATCATCACTCGTATCTTCACTTGATGAACTATCTGTAACATTAATTATAAAGCGATCTGCAGTTTGGTCAATTCTATCATCCATGCCACGCATTTTTTGTTTAACCTTAAGGACATGCTGAACACAGTTTTTCCATTTATCTGGCGTGATTTGAGTTAAACCATCTTTAAGTAAATTTTTAACATCTTTTAACTTGAAAGTTGTATTTTTTCGTGCAACGTACCCTTTCACATCTGCCCACACAAGTTCAATGGGGTTAAGCTCACAGTGATAAGGAGGTAACCTTACCACTGTGATGCTTTTTTCTTTTGCCATCTCGTCGGTGACGTAACTTCGATAGTTATCTTTAACTGCCTTTATTTTTTCCATTAAGTGGGTCTTTGTGTCCGAGGGCACGTATGCGATCTGTTTAGATTCTAGCCATTCCTGCATATTTTGTTTCCGCCAAAACATTGTTGGGGTTTTTTCTAAACGTCTGGAGTGGTAACTAGCGTTATCCATAACTATGACATCGCCGCTTTGCAGTTTTTCTATTACTTTTCTAAACCAGTCCTCGAAATGGAGAGCGTCCATACTCTCATGGTAGTCACCAGTAGATGATGATTCAAATACCCAATCACATCCCTCCAAAAAGCCATTTTCATTGCCAACGTGTACAACTATTAATCGCTTTCCTTTACCCGAAGGGGCTTTCGCGCCAGTAGAGTAGCCTTCTAACCGTGATTGACGAGAAGATTCAATTGTGGTGTCTTCCCATACCTTTCCCATAGTATGACCTGCGTTAATCCATGTTTCGTCAAGGTAAAAAATGTTACGTCCCTCGTTTCTTAATATTTGTATTTCTCTCAAATATCTGGTACGCCACAGAACTATCTCTGGGCGATCTATTAGACCACTTTTTCTGTTTCTCTTTATATATTTGAATTTTAAATGGCGCAACACACGTCGCAGGGAAGTTTTGCTCAAGTTTGGCAACTGGTCATCTTGATTTATACTGAGCAAAATTTTGTCTAAAGTCGGTAATTCTCCTGCAAGAAAGAACTGATGCACTTTCGCTCTTATAGCCGATTTATCAAAATCGTCCAACTTGTCAATTACAGACTTTTTTCTTTTATTAATTATTCCCTTTTCTGGTATTTTATGGGAATCTCTATACACGCTTAATACGCGATATATAGTGCTCTTGCTGACTCCTGAGATCTCCGAAACCTTTTCTACCATATTAACGTTTGAAGGATACACGTCTTCGGGCCAGGTGTTTTTGACATATTTGTATACATTAATGATAATCTCTTGTTCCCCGACCGACAAAGTGGTAGGTTTTCTCTTTTTTACTGGTGACGTTAAAGGTGCTCCAGAAGATGGGCCTGTAAATAAATGACAAAAATATACTACCATAGTACTACATCACATAAATACATATTGTTTTAGAAAATAAATACCACATGGTCACATAAAAAGAGCGCTTTAAGAAATAGAAAGGCTACGTCGTCGCATTTGTACCTATTTGTACGTACCTGCTACGTTTATTATGGGTCGGCGACGTCTCTTTCCACTTGATGTTGAAGGACCGGGTCCTTCACCAAATTCTCCTGAACTCATGTCGATTTAGTAACGACCGTCACAGTAAAACTAATATAACAGATTCAAAAAACAAAAACTTAACGATATAACAAATTTAACAGTAAAAACTCAACTAAAACAATGCAATGAATGCTATGAATTACCCGAGACGTACACACGCAAGCGCTATCCGAACACGAATGAAAACAAAATGGCGGACCGGCCCAAAAAAGGTGACGCATCTCTGGCTGCCATTGTCACGTTTCTTTTAGAACGAACTGACGTAACGCGCGTTTTGTTTATTTTAAAGGGATGAATTTGCAAAAGCTCAATATGGTGATTATATTGCTTCAAATATTTTTTTAATATGAAACTGTTATTAAATGAATTGCTGCGTTACTTACCATAAATTGAAATATAAAATATAACACATTTTTCGCGATGTACCGTAAGATTTTACTATGTTTATAGGAACCACAGACAATATTATTTAAGAAACAAAAAAACAAAACATATGTGCTGACCTAGAAGTGGGAATAATATCAATATTTAAATATTGTTATCACATCTAAATTGAGATTTTGTAAGTTACGCCTTTTGACACTCGGCTCATATCTGAGGTCATTGTCCGTTTTTCTCAATCGATATGGCACATACTATAGTTCTAAATTCTTATTAGTTATTTGCAAAATGTTACTTGATTCTTTAATTTATGGTTCTTATTTTATTTAGGGTTGAATTTTTATCCTCAGATAAAAATTATTCACAGTATAAATATTTATAGTATAAAAAATACGGTTGTATAAATAAAATAGTTTAATTGTTCCATTTTTGTATTTAGTCAGGCCAGGATTAATTAATTTGATGGATAAAATTTATGTGGCGATTGAAAAATCCGACTTTATGTGGTTAAATGACTGTTCTATATAATGTAATAATAAAATTTTTTTAGCGCCCTCCTTAGCATTGAAAAAAGGTTATAAAAATAGCGTAGGCGATGATGTCGCAAAACATTCTTTAATTTACATTTAAAAGTTTTTACACCAAAAACCAGAGCTCACATTAGTTGACACATTAAGATAATGCTTTGCTTTGTACGTAAAGTTACAGTATAACAGTGGTAGAGCCACGCGGCAGCTTTTGCAGTCGCACGGATGAGCCGGCTCGAACCGGGGTGGTACCACGACCTCACAGAATACCAGCGTGAAGTAGAGGTTTACCTCTGCATTTCGCTTGGTGAGTGCAGGTGGCCGGAGGCCCTTTTTACTGGAATTGAGGCATTACATCTTAGTCCTCACGGGTGACAACGCATCTGCATTTGGACTCGCAAACGAGGATAGATGTAGATGTCTATGGGCCGCAGCAACCACTTACCATCAGGTGGACTGTGTGCTCGTTTGTCACCCTTATCCTATAAAAAAAAACCTCTTGTACCTTGTAGAGCCACGTTGCAACTGAATACCAGCATAATGCTGTTGTGTTTCGTATCCGTAATCCGTGGTGAGTTTAGACTAGGCGTTCCATCTTAGATGTCAGAGGTGCCTTTTTATTCTTAATCGATGTAGGTGTCTTGGACTACGGTATTATTATATATATACGGTATATTGCTACCAGGTCGCCTATATGCACGATTGTCACCCTTACATCTATAAAACACCTAAATGTTTTGAGCATAATCAGCAAAACTTCTTACAGATTCCGTCATATGTACTTTAGGCTTATTTGGAGTACTTAACTAATTAACTCTGAGGAATTGTTCGGATTAATTCCAGCTGCGTTTTACTAGGAGTTTTCTTCGTCGTACAAGTTCTCTGTTCAATTGTTTACCACCGGAGATTTATCCGGACCGATATGACTTAGAGACCTTAAAGAAAAGAGCTTACTCCTTTCTAAAATGCCGGCAACGCACCTGCAATTCCCCTGGTGTTGCGGTTGTTCATTGGTGGCGGTAGTCACTTACCATCAGGTGAGCCGCATGGTCGTTTGCCCCTCTTCAAAGTTTTTTTTTATAGAAACGGTTATTTTGTGTAATTCTTTTTTAAAATATGATAATATTGATAACTTTGAATTATCGACATGCAGTTATTCAAAATTGAGTACATCTCTAGTCCTCAAGTGCTCAGAACAAAGCTACCTAACGGTCGCTTGTGCGATTTGATCTGAGCCATAGCGTAGCTTTTTAGTGCTTTCGTTAAGACCACTTTACCAAGCATTTCTTTAGGAATGACTAATGTCCCCGTTGCTTTTACGAGTATGTTTTTACAACTATGTTTGTGGTTGTGGTATTCTTTAGGGTTCCGTTTCTGTGTATAAGTTCCTTTGATTTCCTACTACCCTCTCCTATTTCTGCCCTCCTACCTGTTTGTGACGTCAACATGCAGCGTAACAATTGCTGTGTTTTAGTTTAAATGGGAAAAGAGTCCCGTGTAGTAGTGTACCCCGTGTAGAGGCGGTGTAAGAATACCCACTACACCATATCTTCCCGTGGGTGTCGTAAGAGGCGACAGAGGGAAACTGAGGCAGAAGATGGGCAGCATCATCTTTGTGATAATAACAAAACAACAATAAAAATACTGCGGTTGCCAACCCGCTCGCAAAACGTGGCAACTATGGCAATATATCCCCCATGATTAAAATTACGAACGGTCCCCGGTGGCCCCGCTATTCCTGACACGTTGGCGACTTCGATTATTTTGTGTGATTAAAATTAGCAAACACACACGTGTGCGTCCTTGTTCAAGCATCATGCGTTTATTTTTAAATAAAACTCCTCGTATTAGATCTTAAAATATTTTTGCAACACGTGTGCTGTCGAAGATCCCGTTAATGCATATTATATTACTATATTAGCTAACCTGGCAAACGTTGTTACTGCCCTTTCCGGTAAGTGGCACGTTGAGTGAAAAAAATGCGGAGTGAATTCGGACAACGAATTTTTTTTATAACAAAAAAAAAATCGACTAACCCGACGACAGCATCACCTATCGTGTCTAGGTTATTGTAACATATATTGTAAATGTGAGTTGATTTGATCGAGAAATATGGACTTTGTAAATAACTTGACTGTAGTGCCAAAGACCTAGCATAGCTATGAACCATCGTCTCGACAGAACAAATACATTGCGTGGATGTGACCTCAATTTGGTCAAGTCGTTTAAAATATATGCGATCACTAACTGATGCAATAATTATTAATATTAATATATAATATGTTATTAGTAAAATGATTCTTCCGTTTATTTTAAATACTAATCTGTGATATGTGCAAACGATTTGCGAACGTTTTGAGATTAAATAATCATAGACAAAATAAATAAAAGTAGAATAAAAATGCAATTTTATTCCTTTTGGAAATTAACAAATTTATTAAACTATGAAATTAATTACATAATTCCAATTAAAGTAGAAATATTATCAAGGCTTCACAGGTATAAATAATGTGTTTATGATTCTGGTAAACAAATGCTTATGTCCATTACAGATCATGTTGGTTCTTTCGTAGTGTGATGTTGTAGCTTCCGTGTTATCTTGACCGCAACGTTAACGTTGCTTTAAGCTCGATTTGTGTTGTAGAATATTTATTCATTCATTCATTTATTTTCTCTTCTTTTTACACTACATGAACTCCGAAACTTATGCCAAAATTGGCACTTGATGTAGTGTTGACCTTTTATTTTTAAGTTTTAGTATAGGTACATACCTAAATTAGCTTTCAAAAATATGCATGCTGTATTCGTCTGTAAGTGGTTGTAAGGTATACTTATGGTTATACTGTAACTAATACCCTGTGACAACTCTTGATGTTTGATAAGAAAATCTGATTGCCTATAAAATTATAATATTTCCTTAAAAACGTAAATCGGCGTAATTCGAGGAAACCATACCTCTTCCTTTTTCAAATGAAATTCTGTTTAGAACATTAAGGGTTAAGTTTCGTAGTAAACATTTCATTGTTGCGATTACTATTTTTTCATTTATTGCCAAGTTCTCGCTCTAAACTTTATAACATCTACACGCACAATCCGGATTTGATCCCCTTTTGATTGATTAGTCCGTTTGTGTAACTTCTAAGTATTATTTTATTATAAGACCACTCCATGAATACATCAACATAAATCGAGCTTTCACAAAAATCTAGATTCATAAGTGCCGCTGTGAGTTTGAATAAGCTTTTATGTTGGAATGCGTTGTCGACGTTTCTCTCAGTTCATATTGTTCAGACATGTTTTGGCTTTGTTCACACATATTTCGTTGTTATTTACACTTGTTTTGTTCAATCTTGTTCACGCATCTTTTGTTAGTGCTCATGCGTAATATTAGGTACGTCTGTTATGCATTTTGTCGCAGCTTTTGTTTGTGTTGGCGTTACTATGTTTTCTTTTGTTTCGTAGTTGGTCTGTTTTGCTTTTAGAATATTTTTTTATAGGAGAGGGGTGACAAACGAACACACAGTCCACGTGATGGTAAGTGGTTGCTGCGGCCCATAGACATCTACACCTATCCTCGTTTCGAATGTCTCATTTCCAGTAAAAAGGGCCTCCAGCCACCTGCACTCACCAAGCGAAACGCAGAGGTAAACCAGAAAAAAAGGCACTTCACGCTGGTATTCTGTGAGGTCGTGGTACCACCCCGGTTCGATCCGGCCCATCCGTGCGACAGCAAAAGCTGCCGCGTGGCTCTACCACTGTTAAAAATATTACATGAATGATGATATTTGACTGATATTAATAAAAATAAAAATAAATAGAACAAAACGTGACATTATGTTACGTAAGGCTCTATTAAGAGGCCGGCTCTTAAGAAACGCGCAAATAGTCAGTTATGATTTTAGAAAATATTAAAGAACTGACTTCATTGATAGACACCATAAAAAACTCAATTAGTTAATAGATGAGCCTTCACTTTCAAAACGTGACATTTATAAAAAATAATCTTGATTTTCGAGAAAAAAAATCGCCAACAATGGTAAAAACACTTAAAATGGCCTTTTCTATTTTAAATGTCTAGGCTATTTCGTTATTATTTTAGAAAATATTTTTGATTAAAACGTGAGATAAAAGTATAAATAATACACTCACCATTCATTTTTTTATTAATTCAAATCAAAAAGCAATAATCTAAGCCGAAATATCATTAATTTTTTTAGCGGAAATCGTTCCCCGTTTTCTATATATTTTAATTCGCTTTGAACACGTATGAAAAAATTCAGTGCCGTCTCAATTTTCGAGGAGATTGCAAGTCCGTTCGTAGCCCGATTTGACGAGTCGAGTCGATACATCTATTATTTTACATGGCATAAGGGTGAGTCGGGAGTGTCTGACACGACTGCTAAAATTATTTGTATTCTTCGAGTAAGTAGAGTAAGAGTAGGAGTAACTAGATATGTGAGTTTTATTATGTATTGTTTTTTGTAATTATCAGAGATTAATGTACTTAATAAAATAGTAATTTAGTTTAATATCCATTTCAGGTAGATAATATAGGAAAACGCAAATAAGCGAGTTGGCATATTATACTGGACGATACTTTTGCGATCACGCGAAGTGCGTGTAAATTTTGGGGATTTATCCTATACTAAAGTCCTACGATGACGAGCGGGGAGCGGGTAACGGGTTTGAGTTTGAGGAGCGCGCGAAACGCCGCTTATTTTATAGTAATTTTATTTTGTTTATTACATTCTTTTAATATGGAGCTATTTATAAAATAATTTCTGTTACATATTCTTTATCGAATAAAGTGTTACATGAAAAATGGATAATACATTTCTCGTACAAATAGTTGCAACTTTGAAATTAATGACGACATTTTATGCTTGAAACAAACATTTTAAAATATTTTTCACAAATGTCTAATTAGTAATAACGTGGTTTATAACATACGTATTTAATAATAATGTGTATTGGCGGTGAAAGAAAATTCATTACTCCAAATAATCCCGTGGGTGTATGTAAAGGCGGCAGATGGAAACCAGGAGATGGGTAACAGCATCTTCCTAACAACAATTACATAAAAACGCGGTTGCCAACCCGCCTGGCAAAAGTGGAAACTATGAAATATACCCCCTTATGAGGTTATCCGTTGGATAGGCTTATGTTTACTACTAGTTGAC
Source organism: Parnassius glacialis (assembly GCA_033319125.1). Classification (NCBI taxonomy): domain Eukaryota; kingdom Metazoa; phylum Arthropoda; class Insecta; order Lepidoptera; family Papilionidae; genus Parnassius; species Parnassius glacialis. The sequence goes on from JAVANC010000018.1 coordinate 40,052,700, forward strand.
TTTGATAGATCGTAATGAATGAATGAACAATGAACATTTTTGATTTCAACATAATTTAGAAACTGTTAGAACTCGTCAAAACATCGTCATCTACGTAGCGGAACTAAGAATATTTCTCGTTAAGTGACTTCGTAAAATGATTAGGAATTTTATCAACTAATAATGAAAATATAATTATTATTTTTAAAATATTTTCATTATTATTATTATTTCTATTATTTTTAAATTTAAAGTTTCTGAGAATAACAGTGTCTAGAAAAAAATATTGGAAATATCTATTACACTTCGTTTTTGGCACTAATAATATAAATATATATATATATATATATATATATATATATATATATATATATATATATAAAATTTATTACACCTACTTTATTGTATAAACTATAAACCATAACATTATATCTATATATTTAAAGAAAATACCATACTATCCGTGATGGTTGCAACATATAAGATTTGTTTTATAGGAGAGAGGGCTATCGAGCATGCGGCTTACCTGACGGTAAGTGACTACCGCCGCCCATAAACAACTGTAACACCAGGGGAATTGCAGATGCGTTTCCGGCCTTTTAAAAAGGAGTAGGCTCTTTTCTTGAAGGTCCCTAAGTCGTATTGGTCCGGAAAAATCGCTGGTGGTTATCGATTCCACAAGGAAGTTGTGCTAGATTTGTCGCGATGTGCGATGTTGAAATTGAGCGGCTGGAATCCGAACAATTCCTCAGACCACTCCCCGTCGTAGATGCGATAAAATATGCAAAGAAATGCAACATCTCTATGCAGTGGCAGTTAGTGCAGCCGATCGAAAAGAACTCGGTCGTGGACGATTCGAACCGCTCTGCGCTAGATGCGGTCAAGTGAAAGGAGCTGGCACTGGGGAACCCCTGCCCAGAGATGGGAATAGTATTCCATGTGGGGTTGAACCTGCGCCTTGTAAAGTTGCAAGCGGTGTGGCGGCATGAAATACTGTCACGCTCTGCTGATTCCGCCAAGCTTTTTAGAGGCCAATTTGGCCTTCTCTTCCAAGTGACCACGAAACTGCACATCACTCGATATGTTGACACCGAGGATTCCGATACTGGCTGAGGCAACAAGGGGAGTACATTGAAACTGAGGAGATACGATAAAGGGGTTCTTTTTAGCGATAAACGCGCAAACTTGTGTCTTCTGGGGATTGAACTGGACTAGATTTAGTCGCCTGCAAAGTCGTGAAGTCGAGACTTTGTTCAAGAAAGTCTCGACTTCAGACACAAGTTTGCTCCAGTACTCGGCGAGGTTTTCCAAAGAAATAATGGCACGGCCGGCAATAGCAATGAATGTTACCAGTTTCCAACATATCATTGATATGCAGAAGAAACAGCGTTAGTGATAGCACGAAGCACAAAAACTCTCTTTGAAAAAATGCTGTATCGGCCATGTCAGAGACCCCACAGTGACCGTAGGGTATGTCAGAACGTATCGTTTAGTTCAGATACAAATAACATTTTCTTGATTAGAAACGCTAAAATCCCATTTCGAGTATAAGTCGCTGAAACGACCAATACCTAGAAAGCGTGTACTCTGATATACCCTTTGCCGTCAGCTTTGCATTACAGACTCGCGGACTTCGCTTTGCGACAAGCAAATGACACAAAATAAATTACAAATGAATACATACAATGAGTATTTTTTGTGACATTAATGAACATCCTACGAAGATGAACGCGTGATGAATATGTAACTTGTACGAAGCACCAAACGTAATTTATTCCTGTCAAGGGTGCGTATAATAACATTGCGCGATGTGTCTGTGTGATTGGAAAATATCAATGTAGGTGTTCTATTAGAAGTTCCCACGCTCAAGGACTAGTCTTAAGATTCTCATTTCAAATTATTTTAAATTTTTGTATGTAGCTAGAAAAACTGCAAACGTTGGCCTGCATATGTATACCAATTTTCATGACGATCGATTGAACGGTGTTGAAGTTGCTGTTCTGCAGCGCCATCTAGCGGTGAGTTACAACAAAATGGATTGTATAAAAACATTTGGCATAAAAAAAACTAATAAAAATATTCTAATAGCAGTAGTAAAAAGACCGTGGCTATGTTCAATCGCTACTTTTTTTTTTGTTTAATTTAAATTGATTTTTGTTTGAAGATCTAAAATCTGATATTATTAGGAGGAAATGAAAGGTCGAACCTAATGCGAGTGTGCAGAAACCAGAAATAGCACGTGAGACTGGCGGGTACATATTCAGCAGAGGTCGTCACAGCTGTTTTCGATGAATTTTAATCATCAACATATACCTTAATTATTGTATAATATACTATTTATGAGGCAATCTTTGGGAATGTCTATGTTCAGCAGTGGATTTTGATATGCTATAATGATGATGACGATGAAATAGTATTGCCGCGTGACCCCGGCGTAAGATAATCCATCACCATCTCGTCTCGTGACTGGTGTAAGAGGCGAATGGGATATGCTTGAAAAATCTCATTTCTTATGATATACTCTAGCTGACCCGTGCCCACTTTGTTGGACGTCATACATCTTTACTTGTGATGAAATTATCTTGTGGTTCTTAGTACTGACTGTTTAGGATTTATTTTCGGAATTGATTGACAAATATTGTTATTTCACATTAAAAAAAAACAGCCAAGTGCAACACCGAGGGTTCCGAACAAATCCGTAGGTATATAAGTGTAAAATTATTAAAAATATTTTTATTATATGATGTAACTAAAAATTTATACTTTTTGCAATTTTTCCTTTATCAGTGCTACAATACGTTGCTTCGTACCAAATTTTAAGATTCTTAGTACACGGGAAGTACCCTGTAGGTTTTGATTCCCTTGCGAATGTCGAAAATTTGCGGCATAAACGGCTGTATCTTATTGCGTTGGCTTAGAAGTTTGATTTTTTCACAGCCCCAAGGGACAGTAGACTTGAGTATTTGATATAAATTTCAGTTCGATACCTCCACGCGTTCCTGAGAAAAAGGGTCTTGACAGACAGACAGACGGAAAACAAAGTGATCCTATAAGGGTTCCGTTTTTTTCCTTTTAAGGTACGGAATCCTAAAAATATTATTAATCACAATCAAATATAGCCTATGTCAGTCAGGAATAATGTAGCTTTCTATTGGTCAAAGAATTTTTAAAATCGGTTAATTAGTTCCAGAGATTACTTCCTATAAACAAACTTACAAACTTTACCTCATCGAGTTATATGTACTACGTACTAGAGAAGCCATTCCAAACAAAAATTGTGTCCTACTCTATGTCTTTGCGCATGCGCGGGAGTAGTAGTCGCGCATGGGTGAAGACTTTAATTTGATATAAAATAAGATATTGATATAAAATAAATATAAGAATTTGATATAAAATGTCTTAATTTAATCTAAACAAACATATTTCTAAATAAAATGTAATAATAATTATTTTATGGAATTCACAAATCTTCAATTTACACAATATTTAGTTTGTATGGACTGCAGGGACTGCACTACAGTTCAGTTGAACATAGTCAATGTTCGGAAGGGCTTCTCTAGTACGTAGTACATATAACTCAATGCTTTACCTCTTTATAATATTGTTATAGTAAAATAGTAAATAGTTCAGTTGGCGGTATAGCCATTTTATTTACGCTATAAGTATAATACGATAAGGATAAAGATAAAAGAAATGCGTCGCGTCTGGATCTGAGATCCAGAAATTCGCGTGCTAAGCGGGGTAATTAAGGGAAAACCTCCCTGCAACGGCAGAGGTATAATATCCAGTAGGAGGCTGTTACGGGATTTTTGCTTTTTAAGACTTTATATGGTAAATAAAAAAGTATGGGACCATGCAGGCCATGTGATAGATGATGTATGTGCCTAATGATGATTTTATTAGACTTTTCCTTGTGGCTACAGTGTCAATACTGCGATCGATACATATGTAAAGGATTAAGATGGCCAAAATTATGATGAACTTTGTTTATTTACAAGTCGATAAGAATCGCGCGTTAATTTTTAAGGTCGGTTTAAAGATAATGTCACTGCGATCTTTACATGTTAATTAGCTTGGAAGCGCACTGGTTTATTTATTTTTTTATTAATTTTTGAAGTCCACGGGCGACAACTTGTAGTTGGTATTTATTAATTTTAAACCTTAAGGCTGCAAGAGTAATATAAGGTAAAGTTACAGCCTATACTCGTATACGACCAAATGTTAGATACTGTACAGGTATACCCTAATTTCGTGCTTAAAAAAACTGTTGATGATAATGTTGTTGTATATAAACGTGATAGGACCCCATTTATTCCTATGTACCACTTTTAGCTATTGCCGCAAAATAGGGTATGCAGAGTATAGAGGGCCAGTATAATTACGGGATTTAAGTCATTTTATCTTGGTCGTTAGAGTTGACAACGCATTTGTATTAAAGTTGGTAAAAATTACCTCGCGTAGACTCGCTCGATAAAATAAAATCATGTGTCTTACCTAATTTGAAGATCACCTCTCACCACTACTCCCAATACCACTACACTAGGAAAGACACACCACTTACGCGAGGTAATTTTTACCAACTTTAATATAATGGATTTCCGCAAAGTAACGCCTGATGCTATTAAAGCATTTGTAGCCATCTTCGTTTAATGTTGACTATGACCATGGACACTAGCCTTGGACTACCGTAGCCACTTATCATCAGGTGGACTGTAAGTTCATCTGCACTTCAGTTTAATTTAAAACAAAAAAAAAAAACAATCATTTGATTAATGATTTATTGATGTGCTAATGTAAATTATTGTGGTTTTAAATTTTCTCTCGTTGTCAGTGAATATTTAATATTATACTAGCTGGCCAGGCAGACGTTGTTCTGCCCTTTTCGACGACCCTTCATATAAAAAATCCTTAAAATCGTAATAAAAAATTTTGAGTGTCACTTATCAGGATAAAAACTATCTCTCTCAAGTTGGACCAAACTGCACAGAGTGTGCAAAATTTCGTTGAAATCAGTAGTAGTTTAGGAGTTCATCGCGGACAAACAACGTGACACGTAATTTTTATATATAAAGATTTACATATTAAACATATTCAGTTATTTTATACGCCGCAAAATAATTTAACAAAATGAAGTTACTCCATATTTTGTTAGTCAACAAGTAAAGTCTTACTAAGTATAGAATGAATTTCGCAATAAAAAATACGCAAATATGAAGTAAATTCTTAGTAGTCATATAACAATTACGCTATTGTTCGGAAACGGGCTTTTGCATCCTATTCGTTAATATAATTCGATTCGGGATCAAAGCTAAAATGATTTTCAATGTTGTATAGCAAAATAAAGGACAGAGTATGACCGTGTGCTCGTGCGGCGCGGGTAAATATTTACATACAGTTTCGTAAAGTGTAACACGAAGCAGTTTTGCTCTCCTCCCGCCGAGAATAACGCCGACACAATAGGTAACTCAATAGGTATGTTCTAGAATCAAATTTAGACATCGATCTTAGAGTTCTTACAATATCACAATGAAGGTTTACTACGTCATTTAAGTTACGATATTTTGTTTATTATTAGCAAAATGAAAACAATCAAACCATACAATCTATTATTTCTAAAACATTTCGACATCTCGACCGACTCATACTAACTCACTTGTACGTGGTAGAGCCATGCTGTTATATTAGTAGTATAGTTGTAGCACGAATGGGTCGGCTCGACCGGGGAAGGACCACGCTCTCACAGAATACCAGCGTCAAATAGCAGCTTAACACTGCTGTGTTTCGTATGGTGAGTGTGGAGAACCGGAGACCCTTTTTACTGGAAACGAGGCATTCCATCTTAGTCCTCACGGGTGGCAACGCATCTGCATTTTGATTCGCAAACGAGGATAAATGTAGATGTCTATGGGCCACAGCAGTCACTTACCATCAGGTGGACTGTGTGCTCGTTTGTCACCCTATACTATAAAAAAAAACTCAACCGTCGGGGCATCATGCACTCACACAATACAAGTATACAGTAGCACTTCCTACAGTCTTTCGTATTATGAGTGACGAGCGCCGGTGACTCTTTTTAGTAGTAACGAGGTATTCCATCTTATTCTTCAGGGTTGGCAACCAACATTGACTCGGCATATGTGTCTATAAGCCATATCATCTCATCTAAGATCAAAGTAGACGCATTCACTGCACTGACTCGAGTTAAGGCAACCTTGAGTCGCTATTTTATTATTGATTTGATCGCTTGCATCTGGATCCGCAATGAATCCGCCTATATTGTGTGGGTGACGTCCTTATTTAGTGAAATCTAGTGATATAATAATATGCAAAGCAGAAATACCTATAAGGCTATACCTGTAAGTTGGAAACACTCCTAGGTTTTTAGTATTTATTATAACTTGAAATGGAGAAGTCAACGGCCCAAATAACTATTTAGTGAATTAAGGTTAAAGTCTGCACGCGAATATTTTTTTTCAAATTATCAATTTCCCCATTCTAGGTCACTGAAACCGCTAATATGCTTCATCGGGAAGATGTCATACTTAGCTGGCGGCATGGCTATCACGATAAGGGGGCGACAGGCGAGTCGCAAAGAGGCGCCCATCCTTGTCGTCGCCCCCCATTCGTCTTTCCTTGACAGCTGCATCGTGTATGCGACAAAGATGTCCTCAGTTATCGTCCGGAAAGAGAGCATGGACAATTATGTTGGAAGTAGGTGGAATTTTATTTGGTGATGGGCTTGGTCAATATTGGTGTTGGGCACAATCGGCGTTGGTGGTGGGTGTTTTTTTAGGCTTATTATTAGTTCTATTAAAATGACTTGGTGGTTGTTTTCTGACATTAAAAGTTGTGTCGGTAAACGATTTATTGTTGGTGTTAGTCTGTTATTATTAGGTAACGGTTAATTTTACTGGAAATTTGTTCTATTTTCTATTATTTCGTATCTATACATGGTATACCTAAAATTTAATAATGTGTTTAGGGCCTTTGTTATAACGTTATCAATATTAAATAAAATACCACAATGTTAATTAAAAACAATTTATAAAGGTAGGTATGCCTATGATATTTGATATCATGATCGAAACTTTTCAAAAGACATTTTTGATTTAACCATTGCTAGGCAAATTGAGTCTCCAAACGTATTTATATCTAATTTAAAAATATACATTTAAGTTTATATTTACTTCAAAAGGAGGTTGTCAATTCGACTGTATTTAAAAAAAAATAGGTGATTTTTTTAAAAATTCACCTATAATTTATATAATTTTAATAGGGAACTTTTTTCTAGGTAAACCGTTTTGATGATTTTTTTTAATTTAAAAGCTGGTGCTTTTCATGTGGCCCATATAAATTTAATCAAGATCTGACCCGTAGTTTTTGAGTTATCCTCAATAATGCGTATTTAATTGACTTCGACTACAAACACATAAAGCAAAGCAAACACACAACAAATAAAACTAACTTTGTATTTGCTGCGTGACATTAATGATGTTTTAATTTTATTTATATTGAAGTCGGTTATACATTTTTTTTTAATTTTACCACTTGTTATATTAAATTATCCTATTTAGAATGAAATGTCGATAAAAATATAGAAGTTTCAGCAGTAGCATGAGCGGTCAGAGAAACATTATCTTGGAAGCTTTCCAATATTGCACGATAATTTTATCAAATTTTCAACAAGCTATCTAAATGAAATACAGCCAACGTTGCAAATGTAAATGTCGATGTCGACTACAAACCAATTTTATTGAATTCGTAATTACATAGTGAACATCTGATCAAGTTATCATAATTAGTTTATTTTTAAGAATGTTAGGATTTTCCCTAATTAGGATTTTCTTCTGTATCGTGGAGGCAGTTTACATCCATAGCTTTTACAAGGACACATATCCAGACCCGGAACAATTTATAGGCCATACAAATTCTTATTCCGTTCGGGATTCGAACCTGCGATCCTCAGTGCCGCAACTCATTGCAATATTACTGCGTCACGGAGCCATCGATTGAACTTACAGTTAGGCATCTAATGTTAAGTTTGTGAGACAGGCCTAATCGCACTCCAATTCATCTTTAATTATTTGAAAGAAAATTAAACTTTAATTATTTGAAAGAAAATCACAGTCTTTATACGCCCCATTGCAGGGCACAGGTTTCCTCTCATTTATGAGAGGTTCATTGGGCAAGGAAATGTCCACCGCGCTGGGGCACCTTGAGGTACCTTGAGGATCACCAGTTGATTAGTGACCATCAGTACGGTTTTCAACGGTGTTGAACAGCTGGTGATCTTCTGGTCTACCTGACTTATAGATGGGCGGAGGCAGTAGAGTCCAAGGGGGAGGCATTGGCCGTTAGTTTGGACATTGCGAAGGCTCGAAGATCAGGTTTGGCACAAAGCGTTTCTTTCGAAGCTCCCTTCCTAGAGGCTTCCCAAGAAATTGTGCAAATGGATCACCAGTTTTCTTGCTGATCGGAACATCAAGGTCGTAGTAGACGGTGCATGCTCTGATTTCAAGCCTATCAACGCTGGTGTTCCAGAAGGCTGCGTGCTATCACCAACGCTGTTTCTCCTGCATATCAATGATATTTTGCTAACTGGTAGCATTCATTGCTATGCGGACGACAGCACTGGTGATGCCTTATATACCGGCCGTGCCAATATTTCTCGGGAAAACGTCGCCGAGTACCGGTACAAACTTGTGTCTGAAGTCGAGTCTTTGCTTAACAAAGTCTCGGATTGGCGGCGACTAAATCTAGTCCAGTTCAATCCCCAGAAGACACAAGTTTGCGCGTTTACCGCTAAAAAGAACCCCTTTGTTGTATCTCCTCAGTTTCAAGGCACTCCCCTTGCTGCTTCAGCTAGTATCGGAATTCTCGGCGTCGACATATCGAATAGTGTGCAGTTTCGTGGTCACTGGAAGGGAAGGCCAAATTGGCCCTTAAAAAGCTTGGCGTGGTCAGCAGAGCGAGACAGTATTTCATGCCGGCTCATCGCTTGAAACTTTACAAAGCGAAAGTTCGACTTTACGTGGAATACTGTTCTTATCTCTGGGCCGGGGCACCCCAGTGCCAGCTCCTTCCACTTGATCGCATCCGCACTGGCACTGCGTAGAGATGTTGCATTTCTTTGCGTATTATATCGCATCTATCACGGGGAGTGCTCTGAGGAATTGTTCGGACTAATTCCAGCCGCTAAAATTTCACCATCGCATCTGGATGATTGGCGGTCCACCACTGTGCGATTTAGAAGAAGTTTTCTCCCTCGCAGAACTTCCTTGTGGAATCGATTACGACCAGCGATTTTTCCGGACCGATACGATGTAGGAACTTTCAAGGAAAGAGCATACACCTTTCTAAAAGGCCGGCAACGCATCTGCAATTCCCCCGGTGTTGCGGTTGTTCATGGGCGGCCGTAGTCACTTACCATCAGGTGAGCCGCATGCTCGTTTGCCCCCTCTTCTATAGAAAAAACGAGCACTTTGTAATTTAGCACTTAAATTTGTAATTAGCAATTTTATTGCTGCCGGCGGGGATAAATATCGAGATCTTAGTGTGAAATTTACTAGTTTTTAATAAAAAGTAAGAGCCGACTTTAAAGAACTAAAACAAATAAAATTTTACATACTAAAGTCGGTGCTAAGACGTAGTGTAGAGCTCCGACTTTAGAATGTGAAATTATTTTAATCTTTTTAGTTAATTCAAATAGATTTTTACTTTTAATTAAAAGTTAATTTTTGATAAGGAGGGTTTATGTATCATACCTATTTACTATCAGTACTTCGTTTTATAAAAATAAATTGAATCTACCATTTTGATAGGATGTGGTTTAAAGGTTTAGACTTGATTGTCTGATGTAGCAACTAGCAAGTTATTATCGTGTATTGATGTTTATATTGATGTTTTGAAAACAGGAAGATTATACCGTTATCCTACGGGCATAAGTCCTACAGCTGTCATTACCGTTGCGTCGTAAACGAAGCGGTTACCTACTTCATTCTGTGGTTACAGGTACGGGATTTTCGTTAGGAACGCAATCCGAATTTCTCCGCTTTGCTACTCTAGCGTGTCCAATTTCTACATATTTGGATATAATATAGTATATAGTAATAACCACAGCACGTCAGCAAGAGCGTTAAGTTGGTAAATTTTAATGTTTCAAATGTCTGATCAACTAGGTATGATGATGACGATGATAAAGGCGTTTTCTGCCGACTTCCAAAAAGGAGACGGTACTCGACTGTATTTTTTTGTTTTTTTTTTTATGTGTGTTACCTCATAACTTTTTACTGGGTAGACCGATTTCGATAATTATTTTTTTATTTGAAAGCTGGTAGTTCTCGTGTGGTCCCATATAAATTTGATCAAGGTCAAGCCAATAGTTTTTGTTATTCTTAATAACTTATATTGAAGTCGGCTGTACAAAATTTTTAATTTTAAATGGATTTGAAAAGAGGCTGTTGATAATGATAATTTATTATTCGACTTCAAATGTTGGATGCGATCAATGTATATCAATCATGTTTTTATTTTACAAATAATGCAATGATTCACAGACACGATGATGCTGACATACAATGATATACAGACCATAAATGTATACATACAAATAAAATTGAAGTGTCGGTCTGTAATGTCGAAATTATTGGCGTCTATTTTATGCTATTAAAACATGAATAACGATTTTTAAAATATTTATTTGTCTGTCTGTCCGAGCTAATCTTCGGAATGGCTGAATATATTGAGATGTAACTTCGTGAACAGATAAAGGCAATGCCAGAAGTAGTCTAGGTTATATTTTATCAGAAAAACATGCACTGCAATTTTGCACCAAAAAGGTCCTTACATTTTATGTTATATCTTTTAAAGTTTAGATGCACAGTCGATTTCTAACTCTTTCTTAGCTTAATTTTGTTGTAAAATCTTGTTTTACAACAGAATTATGAGTGTAGAAAGATAAGATGGTGATACCTTATTTAACCGGCTTCAAAAAAAGGAAGTGGTTCTCAAGTCGACTGTATTTTTTTATTTGTACCTTAGAACTTTTTTCTAGGTGAACCGATGTTGACGATTCATTTTTATTTGAAAGCTGGTGCTTATCATATGATCCTACCATATAAATTTGTTCAAGACATAGCCAGTAGTTTTTGAGTTATGCTTAATAATGCGTATTTAATTGACTTCGACTACATTGACGATGTTCTCATTTTACTTATATTGAAGTCAGTTGTACAAAATTTTTAATTCTACCACATATTTGACATAGACAATTTCAATATAAAAGCAAAAACTGGAGCTTAGAGTGGGTTTTCAGTAATTGAACTATATACTTCCCGAAAGATTTTTAATTCCCGAAAGATCTTAATTACAGATCTGCAGGTATTTCTGTTTAAGTTCTGCACGGATGAAGTCGCGAACATAAACTAGTTAAATACTAAAAGTTAATAACAATCAATTCGAATGTCTTTGAGATTAGTTAACCGATTTACCTGATTTTTATTAACGGATAGACTTCGAGCCTCTGCGACCAGTTGATGTCCTGCGTCCGCTGGCGCACCTCCCCTCGAAGCGTTCGGTAGGACCAGATGGCATACCAGCCTTCGTATTTAGGGATTGTAGGACAGTACTAGTGAAATCATTGTTACGCATTTTCAATGTCTGTATTGAAAGCGTTTTTTTTATAGGATAAGGGTAACATACGAGCACACAGTCCACCTGATGGTAAGTGGTTGCTGCGGCCCATAGACATCTACATCTATCCTCGTTTGCGAATCAAAATGCAGATGAGTTGTCACCCGTGAGGACTAAGATGGAATGCCTCATTTCCAGTAAAAAGGGCCTCCGGCCACCTGCACTCACCAAGCGAAACGCAGAGGTAAACCTCTACTTCACGCTGGTATTCTGTGAGGTCGTGGTACCTCCCCGGTTCGAGCCGGCCCATCCGTGCGACAACAAAAGCTGCCACGTGGCTCTACCACTGTTACGTTTCCTGATCAATGGAAACTCACTAGAGTTGTGCCTGTACCGAAAGGTAGTGGGGGATCGACGCCTAGTGACTTCAGACCCGTGGCAGTCTTAAGCACTTCAGCGAAAGTGTTCGAGACGGCCATTTACAACTGCCTATATCCACATATTAGTGCACAGTTGTCCGACGCGCAGCACGGCTTCCGCCCTGGACGGGGGACAACTGGGAACTTACTGGAGCTGATGACGCATCTAGTACCCGCGGTTGATGCTGGCCTGCAAGTACGTAGCCTATTTCGACTTTAGAAAGGCTTTCGATGCGGTCGACAATGATGTTCTACTTTGTAAGTTGGCTTGTGTGGGCTGCACACCTCGCACGCTATCATTTTTCACCAATTACCTGCGAGACCGGCATCAGTTTGTTAATTGCAATGGGCACTTTTCTCGACCCTACCCTACTAGATCTGGTGTTAGTCAAGGCAGCAATCGAGGGACTTTGCTGTCCATTTTGATGATAAATGATTTGCCCAATGTAGTAAATTCTTGTACTTCATTATTGTTTGCCGATGATCTAAAATTAGTTTTAAAAATTAGAAATAAATATGATTGTGACTCTTTACAGCATGATATTGATAAAGTTTTAGAATGGAGCATAGATAATAAACTTTTTTAATGTATCGAAATGCTCAGTGCTGTAATTTAGCCGCTCAAGCGCCCCAATTCATCACCAATATGTGATGGACGGGACGATGCTTCATAGAGTAACGGAGGTTAGAGATCTAGGTGTACATTTCACTGCAGATACCGTAATCTCGGATTGATAATGCGTCTTGCAAATAATTTCACAAATGTCGGGGCTCTGAGAGCGCTATACGATGCACTCGTAAGGAGTCACTTAGAGTGTAACGCCATCATTTGGGCTCCTCATGAAGACAAATACAAATATATGTTAGAGCGGATCAAAAATAAATTTATTAGATTCTTATACTTAAAGCAATTCGGAGTGTACCCGGGCTATCCCTTGTTATAGAGATAATGTAGATATATGTTATATCCTACTCTATTTTACTCGGTATGGTAGGGTACTACAAGCTCGAAGTCAGAAGAGAAGTCGCTCTCGCTGTGTACGTGTTGATCAGGGGTAGGATACAGGCCGAGAGTGTTGGAGATGGTGCGACTGAATGCGCCAGACGGAAGCGCGGGGCGCCGGCGGCGGCCGTCGGTACTGGTGGTGCCGCGCGCGCGCTCCGCACTGATGCAGCACGCGATGTTCAGGCGCGCGCACACTGTGATCATCACTATGTCGGAGCGAACTGATTTATTTTCATGTTCGCTGAGTGAGCTCAGTAAAATGGCATATCATACTGTATCGTTGGCTACACTGTCGAATTAGGGTACTCACCCTGTAATGATTGTGTATGTTGTGTGTGTAAATAAATAAAAAAAATTCTACAGTGTAGATCAGCACTTAAACAGAAAGACCTGCAGATCTATAATGTTAAAGATCCGGTGAAAATTGAGGTCGATGCCTTTATGTTTTATTAAATAATAATATAATAAACTTTTTAGAAAGTTAGAAGAATGGCACTGAACATTAAAAGTTATGGCACACTATTTTTGTAGAAATTAAAAGGCATTTCAGACAGATTCTTTTGTAACACAGTCTTAATGAATACAAATCTAAAAAAAATAAAAATAAAAATCAAATGACTCTTTAACCAAGCGTTTCAAGGCGATTTTATTAAATCCTACGTTTAAATGAAGTGCTACGAGCGACATGCAATGCTATGGCTTCATAACGCTAAAGCCTAGTTCCAGCTAAGTCTAGGCTGGTGTCAAGGCCATTCCTAGATTATTTTTGCATGTTTTACACTTCACTTGCTCGTGATGGGCACAAAATAACTATAACTGTTATCGGTAAATAAAAATGGCGCTTAATAAGAAAGAAAAACTATGGTAGTTGAGGGGTTGGATATTGTCTAAAATTTCAAAATATCACAACTCAAGTTCGACACTATCCGGCACTACTCAGGTTGTTAATCTGTGTTTTACGTGCTGACTTACTAGTAGTGCCTGTTTGATTGGATATTGTCTAAAATTTCAAAATATCACAACTCAAGTTCCACACTATCCAGCACTACTCAGGTTGTTAATCTGTGTTTTACGTGCTGACTTACTCGTAGTGCCTGTTTGATTGGATATTGTCTAAAATTTCAAAATATCACAACTCAAGTTCGACATTATCCGGCACTACTCAGGTTGTTAATCTGTGTTTTACGTGCTGACTTACTAGTAGTGCCTGTTTGATTGGATATTGTCTAAAATTTCAAAATATCACAACTCAAGTTCGACACTATCCAGCACTACTCAGGTTGTTAATCTGTGTTTTACGTGCTGACTTACTCGTAGTGCCTGTTTGATTGGATATTGTCTAAAATTTCAAAATATCACAACTCAAGTTCGACATTATCCGGCACTACTCAGGTTGTTAATCTGTGTTTTACGTGCTGACTTACTAGTAGTGCCTGTTTGTTTGGATATTGTCTAAAATTTCAAAATATCACAACTCAAGTTCCACACTATCCAGCACTACTCAGGTTGTTAATCTGTGTTTTACGTGCTGACTTACTCGTAGTGCCTGTTTGATTGGATATTGTCTAAAATTTCAAAATATCACAACTCAAGTTCGACACTATCCGGCACTACTCAGGTTGTTAATCTGTGTTTTACGTGCTGACTTATTAGTAGTGCCTGTTTGATTGGATATTGTCTAAAATTTCAAAATATCACAACTCAAGTTCCACACTATCCAGCACTACTCAGGTTGTTAATCTGTGTTTTACGTGCTGACTTACTCGTAGTGCCTGTTTGATTGGATATTGTCTAAAATTTCAAAATATCACAACTCAAGTTCGACATTATCCGGCACTACTCAGGTTGTTAATCTGTGTTTTACGTGCTGACTTACTAGTAGTGCCTGTTTGATTGGATATTGTCTAAAATTTCAAAATATCACAACTCAAGTTCCACACTATCCAGCACTACTCAGGTTGTTAATCTGTGTTTTACGTGCTGACTTACTCGTAGTGCCTGTTTGATTGGATATTGTCTAAAATTTCAAAATATCACAACTCAAGTTCGACACTATCCGGCACTACTCAGGTTGTTAATCTGTGTTTTACGTGCTGACTTATTAGTAGTGCCTGTTTGATTGGATATTATCTAAAATTTCAAAATATCACAACTCAAGTTCCACACTATCCAGCACTACTCAGGTTGTTAATCTGTGTTTTACGTGCTGACTTACTCGTAGTGCCTGTTTGATTAGATATTGTCTAAAATTTCAAAATATCACAACTCAAGTTCCACACTATCCAGCACTACTCAAGTTGTTAATCTGTGTTTTACGTGCTGACTTACTAGTAGTACCTGTTTGATTGGATATTGTCTAAAATTTCAAAATATCACAACTCAAGTTCGACACTATGCAGCACTACTCAGGTTGTTAATCTGTGTTTTACGTGCTGACTTACTAGTAGTACCTGTTTGATTGGATATTGTCTAAAATTTCAAAATATCACAACTCAAGTTCGACACTATCCAGCACTACTCAGGTTGTTAATCTGTGTTTTACGTGCTGACTTACTAGTAGTACCTGTTTGATTGGATATTGTCTAAAATTTCAAAATATCACAACTAAATTCGACACCATCCAGCACTACTCAGATTGTTAAACTGTGTTTTACGTGCTGACTTACTCTTAGTGCCTGTTTGAAGGTGAAGGAAAATGTGAGGAACTATGCACGTTAGGTTAAAGTCTGAGAAAATGCTGCGGTGGTGTACGAAAGCATTCCCGTAACCTGGCAAAGTGCGAAGCGACGCACATCTAGGATTTTGCCCTGTAAGAGTCCGGCCAAAAGTCCTAGCTGTGTTACATTTATAGGGTCTGAAAATTAAAAATATTTTGCGGAAACGTGAAAACTGCTAACACGCATTGGGGTAGTGCGCTAGACTGGATGCCCAGTTTTGGACTACTACGGGCTGATCAAGGAGTGTAATTTTTTTACTTATACTGTACTGTAAAAAAAATCCCGGTTAGAATTTCTACATTTTTGACAGCCCTATCTTAAAATCAAAGTTCTATGCGGGATTTATTTTTTAAGCAGCCCTAACAAAAAACTTTTTACATTTTACTTTTTTCTGAGCTTAAAAGGAATTACTAGGATTATACTTAAAATTTTGCATCTGCCTAGATATTTTAGGTTTGTGTGATCGTCAAGATGGCGGGATCCCACATATTGAATACCAAATAAAATACATAAATGTGATTATTTAGTTATGATTCTAGGTAGTCAGGCTACTCTTCAGGTTATAAGTCCATTGGGTAGGTACCAGCCTCTCATCAGCAGCAAAAATAGATCGGAACGGTATAGCGAGTCGAAATAATTACAGGTGTTTGTGGCACTTAATCGCAGTCCTTAAAGACGACAACGCTACTGTAGCCTACTTTATTTAAAGTTGGTTGTCCATGGACTTCATAAACCATTTACCATCAGGTGGAAAATAAAAGTGCCCGATTATTTGAAATAACTTCATCAACCATTTTGCACGTGGTAGACCCACGCTGCAGCTATACGTGGTATAGCCATGCTGCAGCTATATTAGAAGTATAGTTGTAGCACGAATGGGTTTGCTCGACCGGAGAAGGACCACGCTCTCATAGAATACCAACGTAAAATAGCAACTTAACACCTGTGTTTCGTATGGTGAGTAGAAAACCGGAGACCCTTTTTACTGGAAAAGAGGCATTCCATGTTAGTTCTCACGGGTGACAATGCATCTGCAGTTTGATTTTTTATTGAAGATAGATGTAGATGTCTATGGGTCACAGCAACCATATATCATCAGGTGGACTGTGTGCTCGTTTGTCACCCTATCCTATATAAAAATAAAACCAAAAACTTAAAGCCTCTATAGATAGTACTTACAACAGAAGAAGAAATATAATATACAAGAAAGCCTCAATTTTAACAATGCTGCGTGCGGCTTTGCATTCAAATCAGATGTACCGCGGTGATTATCAAAGTAGCGGAGAAAGGGCCTGCCTTTCTCCGCTACTTTGTTGTTAATGGTACTTTCTTGGTCGCCATGTTACATGTTTAGTAACCTAGTATACGACGCGTCGACTGTGCGTCACTGTATTATCTATGAATATTATATTTTGTACGCCAACGAAATCGAAAGTGTATTGAGCGCGTTATCTTTGAGGTGGTTAATAACTAATATATTAAGAACTACGACTTTTATCGTGTAGTGGCGGTGTATTATACACTACCCCATGTCGTCCCGTGGGTGTTGTAACAGAAGACAAAGGGATATAAACCAGGAGATGGGCAGCAGCGTCTTCCTAATACCAAAAAAAATAAAAATAAGTTCAGCAGTGGTTTAGATAGGCTGTAACAACATCGGTAAGTTAAGCGACTTTGTGTTCGTGAATTGAAATACCATACCTTTTTTCTTCATCAGCCCATAAATACAATAACTAATCACAGAAGTAGAACTTAGGCCTCACGCATAGATTGCCACGTAGGGGGCCACCGAAAATACACAAACCAACCGCTCCACTACGTCCCATAGTGAGACAGATTGATTCACCAACTTATAAGTTGGCTCAACATTTGGAAAAAATACTGTCATACCAGAGCAAACACAATGTATTAATACCATTTTGTTAGTGAGATAAAAGACCTACATCTGGCTGACAATGAAACCTGAAACTATGGTCAGTTTTGATGTTTAATCACTATTCACATGCTTACTTATTGAATACTGCATCTCAATTGTAACTAGGAAGCTAGAAGATAACTACACTGAAGATAACTCACATCTGGCTATCTATTGTGGAAGGAAGAGTTCTACACGGAAATAGACGGTGTGGCGATGGGCTCATCTGTATCGCCCGTAGTCGCCGACATATTCAGAAAGCCCTTCTTACTGCTTCTGTAAATCCAAGATTCTACAAGCGGTACGTAGACGATACTTTCACAATTTTACCATCTACTTTGTCAGATGGTAAAATTGTGAAACTGCATTTTTAGACCACCTTTATTCCATAAACTCTAACATACAATTCACAATGGAGTTAGAGGCAAACAATTCTTTAGCTTTCCTAGATGTTTTAGTCATCCGAAATCAAACTAATTGGTCACACTGTGTATAGGAAAAAGACCCATACCAACCGATATTTAAATATTGAATCGCACCATCATCCATCACAGTTAGCTACCGTGGGAAACTCTTTGTTTCAAAGAGCACGAGTGATCTGTGACAGAAAATATCTGGCCGCCGAGCTAGACGCTGCACGTCGAGCAAGTATTGCAAGACCAAGCTTCGGGTCCTGCGCCTACGTCACAGTGACCGAGTGAAGCCGGCCACAGTCGAGCGTATGCCTGCTGTACTACCCTATGTCAGAGGAGTCACAGACAAGGTTGGCTACATCTTGAAGCGAGCTTCCATTAAAACATACTTCAAGCCGCCGAAGAAGATTAGTAAATTTTAACCATCCGTCAAGTGTCATATCCCTCTACAAGATGCAGGAGTGTACAAGCTGGATTGTGAATGTGGTTTCTCTTACATAGGACAAACAAAAAGATTTATAAAAACCCGTGTGAAAGAACAAATAGCTGACTTGAAGCACCGACGTTCCGGGAAGTCTGCAGTGTGTGAACATGTTCAAGATCGTCCCCGCCATTACATTAGATTTTATAGACCACAAATCCTCGCAAAATAACACCGATCCCTACCAAGGATGATTTGCGAGTTTATTGAAATTAAAAACATCCTAATTTCAATAGAGAAGATTGATAGGTGCTGCCATCTGCTTGGGATTCTATGATTAATAAAATTAAATCCAAACCCAGGCATACCACTGCAAGAGTTCAAGATACTATAAGCTTATTCTGCGTAGATCGGACCAAAAATTAATATTTGGTATACATCGGGTGTTAAACACCTCAGTCCCCCCCCACACCCCCCGTGACCATTGATGCTGTAAAGCACCCGAAACGTCGGGAATTAAAAAGTTAAATTACAGGCGATAAAATCCGTAAAAATTAGTTTCATAGTTCATAATATGCATATGTTTTTGTGAAGGTACATTAAATTTTCGTAAATATACTCTCTCTCTCGGTTTTAGGTTGTAAATAGCTCTAATGGCCCTCTTCTGTAAAACAAAAAGCTCGACCTTATTAAATACTGCAATTATATCGATAGAAACATGAGACTAAAACGCTGAATGCTACCGACTACCGAGCAGCTTCGTAATGTTTTTATGCAGAAACTTTTGTATCAAAGTATTCCCCGTACCGTTTCCTTAATAGCTTCTTCTTATCTCAAGACTATTCTTTTTTAATTTGAAATAACGTTTTTATTTCATTTGTTTTTATAACTTTAAGAAACAATCGTCTCGGAAATTCAATTATATTTAAATTGAAAACTAAATTGTTATATTATTCATGTTCAGGCGTATCAATGCGATTCGGGTCACAGCGAGTGTTTTGTTGCGTTTTTTCTTAACTTTAGCAAGGTTGCATCGTTCATTGTCTCGAGCTGAATAGATCTGGCTGAAGTTTAAATAATAATGCGAAGTGTGCGTTGGAATAGACGTGAGGTTGGGTTCCGCTGTGCATATTTTTTAAAATATAGTATTGTATTTTAAGCCGCAGTATTTGTTACATATTATTCATTATTTTTCAAGACATAGAGTATTATTACTGAAGTTGTTATTTCATCATTTGAAAAGTTTAAAAGTGATTAAATGGGAAGAGGCACACATTGCATGCTACTTATAATCTTGATTGTATTTTGAAACTAAGCTTAATTGGTTTATACTAACGTAAAGTTTCAGTCTATATATTTTTATTGCTGGGTAGAGGGAGACTGATAACAGCTAAATAAAATAGTATGTGGTTGCCAACTTGCTTTCCAAGCATAAAATGTATATGTCTATGGCAAATATCCCTCCTATGGGGTAATCTATGGGGGAGGCAAGGGTCTAGCAGTTAGTTATTGATAGGTTGTAATAATAGTATGGAGTATATAGTCCGCCGCGCTGCTCCAGTAGTTGTTGGTGGACTTCGCATTCTTCGAAATATTTTTATTCCTCAGACATGCAGGTTTCCTCAAGATGTTTTCCTTCAACGCCGAGCACGTGGTAAATAAGCACTTAAAATTGCAATTAACAATGTCATCGAGGTCGGCACCGGGTGGTTATCGGAAATTTAAAATTATTTTAAAACTAGCTGTTCCCCGCGACTTTGCCCACGTGATTTTTTTTTGGCGCGGAACCCTAAAATTAAAGTAGCCTAAATTACTCCTTATAACATCAGCTATCTGCCAGTGAAAGTCCCATACAAATCAATTCACAGGTTTTTGCGTTATGCGTGTTCAGACAGACGTCGTGCTAGTGTTTTATTATAGTACTAGCTGTTCCCCGGGATTTCGTCCGCGGGAATTTATTACGATGGGATTTCATGGGTATTATTTTTTTTTTGCGCGGAACTCTAATTTTTTTTCTAAAATAAAAGTAGCCTAAGTTACTCCTTATAACATCAGCTATCTGATGGTGAAAGACCTATCAAAATCGGTCCTGCCATTTCGGAGATTAGCTGGAACAAACAGACAGACAGACAGAAAGCCAGACAGACAAAAATTTCAAAATATGTGTTTTTGTTATAAGTTTTAGGTTTAGTTTATAAGATAGGGTGACAAACGAGCACACAGTCCATCTGATGGCAAGTGGTTGCTGCGGCCCATAGACATCTATATTTATCCTCAGCAAAGAGTCAAAATGCAGATGCGTCGTCACCCGTGAGGACTAAGATGGATGCCTCTTTTCCAGTAAAATGGGTCTCCGGTTCTCTACACTCACCATACGAAACACAGCAGCATTAAGCTGCTATTTTACGCTGGTATTCTTTGAGAGCATGGTCCTTCCTCGGTCGAGCCGACCCATTCGTGCTACAACTATACTACTAATATAGCTGCAGCATGGCTCTACCACGTATAAATAACAGATGCGTTGTTATACTTTTATATGCATTTAGTAAAAAAGCTGTGATTTTGAAATTACAAACAGACGTCAATTTTATTTATTTGTATAGATGGAAGATAGATCTTTTAGATAATTCTTTCCTATATGCGCCTTCAAATAGCAGTGTGTGCACTGCTGTGTTTCGTTCTGAATGGTATAAAGAGACTGAAGCATTTCACCTTAGGCCTCAGAGGTTACAACGCATCTGTTATTTATACGTGGTAGAGCCGTGCTGCAGCTATATTAGTAGTATGGTTGTAGCAGTAAGGGAATACACAGAATACCAGCGTCAAATAGCAGCTTAACACTGCTGTGTTTCGTATGGTGAGTGTAGAGAACAGGAGACCCTTTTTACTGGAAAAGAGGCATTCCATCTTAGTCCTCGCTGGTGACTACGCATCTGCATTTTGATTCGCAAACGAGGAAAGACGTAGATGTCTATGGGCCACTGCAATCACTTACCATCAGGTGGACTGTGTGCTCGCTTCTCACCCTATCATATCAAAAAAAATCTGTAGCTTTCTGTTTGAAGTTGGTGGTAGGTGTTCAAGGACTGCAGTAGCGACTTACCATCAGACGGACGGTAAGACATTAATCACATTTCACTCATATGTAGAGCATAGTATATATAGCGTTTCCCGCCGTCTGTACGCTTAGATCTTTTAAACTACACAACGGATTTTATTGCGGTTTTCATCAATAGACGGATTAATTAAAGATAAAGGTTTATATGTATATAATATATAATATATGGATATGTTGTCAAGATCCAAAAATCACCCGTGCGAAGCCGGGGCGGATTGAGTCTTTTTATAAAAAACTGGCTGGTACCTGGCGCGTTGCAGCCGCAGAAAAAAAAATTGTGGAAATATCACTTTAAATTTAGAAGAGTTATTTTGTTTAATGAGGGCATCCACGAAGTTTTCTGCCACCAGGGCGGCGCCACTTTACAGTGAGGTAAAATGTTTGACAGATTTCATAGCGGGGATGATAATTTCTTAGGAAAATGGAATCTTTAAGGTTTCTTTCTGTATTATTAGTTATATTTTATATTAATTACATTACAAATGAATAAACCAAACTATAAAATATAACTAAAAGCCCATTTAAAAAAAGAGATATAAAATTAAAAATCAAACCACTGACGCATTGTGTTGTGTATAAATATAATACTCTAGACAATGATAAACTATTATTTAAAACTAATTTCTCAATTAACTGACATTGTGTAACAAAAAACTTTACCTCAGTCACAACTAGCGACATCTGATGAGTGGAAGATTATTAGCCCTCATTGGGAATGATAATACATTCATTGGCAAAAGAAATGACAAAGTCTTACCGCAATCTGATGAACGGTATGGCAGCGCATAAAATACGAACAAACAAATATAAATTTTCATATATTAGATTATTATATATGTCTGTGTAATATTTTCTAAATTTCTTATGTGAGTTCTAAACATGAATACGACAAATTATTTCTTATATTTATCCGAACGCTACACATTGAATAAAACTATTCTTTACGGATTTTATCGCGTTTAATTTACTTATGTGACATCGGGACGTCAAACATCTCAGTGACCGTGACCGTGGTTTGCTGTAAAGCACCTGAAACGACGGGAATTAAAATAAGTAAATTAAACGCGATAAAATCCGTAAAAATAGTTTTATTCAATTAATACAACAACTTAAGATAATGTGACACTACAAGAGTACCCTGTCCTCGACAGCGGGTCCCTTCAAACTTCAAATTCTGAAAACCTTTTTTGACCAACAATATTATTTCTTAATACTTTTGAATTATCTACGAAAATGAAACGTAAGCAGGAATATTTTATAGGAACCAAACACGGTCTTGAGCCATCTGTATCAATCGGCTTCTTGCATCTTGTACGAAGTCATCACTCCATATAGTGTTTATTTAGTTCGTTTATTCTTAAGCTGCCACTTTCACTTTGGTTTTTCGTGCTATATGACCGGCCCATTCTCACTTCAGCTTATTCATCCGTTAGGCTTTGATACCCGTTTGCATTGCGAATATCCTTCTTTTTGAAGTTATCTTGCGGAGAATCTTCGAGAATATCCCTCTCTATAGCTCGATGAGCGACTTTGGGCTATCTCATACGGCGAGATGTGAAGGACCACGTCTCAGATCCATATAACATCACTGGCACTACACATGTTCAGCTGTGGCGATGATAATATATAATACATAAATATTATAA
Organism: Parnassius glacialis; assembly: GCA_033319125.1. Lineage (NCBI taxonomy): Eukaryota > Metazoa > Arthropoda > Insecta > Lepidoptera > Papilionidae > Parnassius > Parnassius glacialis. The sequence continues at coordinate 40,075,965 of JAVANC010000018.1, forward strand.
TGCAGATGTGTTTCATATGATAAGTGACAAAAAACTGCAAACCCTTTTGCTTATCTGTGCATTCCATCTTAATCATGAGGGACGAAACCCATGTTTGTTTTTTTATATTTAGGATATATGTAGATGTTGCTTATGCACTCGTTTATCATATCGGCATAAAAAAAGGAGTTCTGCCGTGACCGTAAGCCGTTTGGTAATTTTTGATAATCCCAAAAATCTACTATTATGTAGTTACATTTACGAGTGTGAGCGTATATGCTTGTGTGCTGTATGCATAAGAGAGAAAGGAAGTAATAGAGCAAGACTGCATTAGTGCATACGCAACTTAATCAGCCTCAAATTTGCGCAACGCTCAGTTGAACTTTTAACCGACAGTATTATGGAAGCGTGAGATAGTCAAGATACTATAATAAATGAAAGGCATGTTTGTAAATCCTAATAAGGATTCCTGAATTCAGTGTAGTGTGATTATGCCCTTCACGCATGCTGAACGTTTCGCTACGCCAAATGCTCTACAGGCCTCAGCCTTGCCTTATACCTTACGCATCAGTGAAGACCGTTCGTCAGGGCGAGTAGCATATCAGCTCATTTAGCATTCAGTATGACCACGCACCGCTCTGGACATTTATAGAAGAACGTGTGTCTTTATCTACCGACTTCAAAAACCAGACGTTACTCAATTCGACTGTATGTTTTTTTATGTGTTACCTTATAACTTTTGACTGGGTGAACCGATTTCATAGATTCTTTTTTTATTTGAAAGCTGGTGCTTCACATGTGGTCAAGGTCTGACCATTAGTTTTTTGAGTTATTCTTAATAATTTATATTGAAGTCGGTTGTACAAAATTTAAAATTATTAGCTCTTTTACATCAATGTCCGGTTGCTCGTGAGTCAATTAAGGTCCCGACTGAAAACCAGTGCTGTGGTTCCCCCACATATTATCATTGAGACGGGATCCTTTTTGCACACAACTGTATTATCACCAATTTGTAATTTGTACGAAATTCTATGTTTCTTAATGTTGTGTGTTGGAGAATGTTCTGCCTCACTGCAAGCTCATCACTTAGTTTTTTACCCTTGTGTCAGGCTTTGGGTAGAAACTCAATGGAAAGCTTACCACTATGCCGTACGCCCCGCCCTACGCTTGCTTTTTTTTTTTTATAAACGTGCTATTTGAAATGCAGTAATAGAAGAACTTGTTTGCACTGCTTGCTCACACTATTCTACACTTATATCGCTGCTGTAGTTGTGTCATCGTTTGTAGTAATTTGTGTTAGTTGTTTACTTTGTCAATGTATTGTTTGTATACTTTTTTTTTCAAACGATATATCTTTTCATAAATCAAAACACTTATTATGCCAGCATCGTTTTACGGCCTTTTTCTTGCACGTTACAAAGTGTCACGGAACATTAAACAGTGTGTATTGTTTGTTGATTTCAGAACTCATAAACTATACACAGCCGGTGTATGTGTGGCGAGATGATCCCAACTCCCGGCAGAACACTATCAAGGAAATCATCGAGAGGGCGACATCCAAAGAGAATTGGCCTCAGGTATGAAAATAGTAATAAAGCTGCAGCATGGCTTAAGCTAAGCCTGTCTTTTTACACTTTGTTTTTTAAAACATCCACATTGTAATCGGCTAGAAAGACAGATGCTAACAAATTATTTCTATGTATTACGCACGATGAAGCAAGCCCTTTAAATAGAAGGTGACTTGACTAAAATGGAAGGATTAAAGGTGTGAAGAACCGAGCTTTTGGTTGTTCGATGGTGGAATTAAAAAGACCGAATTAAGTTGCGTAATTTCTGCGCACGTTTTAAAATTGTATCCCGTAAAATGCCGAGAGACTAGTTTCTCTGCGCCTGTGCTCGAAATCGACATGATCGATAGAAACCAAATTGAGATAGGGTTGTGTCTAGATGTTATGTCTGAATTTCTTGGGTGGACATACAATATTTCCCTACTTCGGTGGGTCGTTCTGTACTCATGTCATATATATACGAACTACACATAATCACACTATAACATGAAGTGTAAATGAAATGACCATATGGAATTTGATGAAATCTTTTGAAAGGAGCCTTATGCTAAGTTTTTTTTTTAATTGAAGAAAGAGTGGCCAGCAACAAGCACACAGTCCACGTGATGGACTTTAATTAACAACGCATCTACATTTTATTCTTAAAATGCATTGAAATTTCTCTTACAAATTAGTGGGGACTGTAGCCGTTAAATGCTGTTGAAAAACGTCATGAAAGAATGATGTTTAAAATCAATTGTACGACTTATTATATTGTAAATTAGCTGTTCCACGTGACTTCGCCCGTGTTTTATTTGGGGTTTTAATTTTTTTGCACGGAACCCTAATTCTTTTTCTAAAATAAAAACCTAAGTTACTCCTTGTGACATCAGCTATCTGCCTGTGAAAATCCCGACAAAATCGGTCCAGCCGTTTCGGAGATTAGCCGGAACAAACAGACAGACAGACTGACAGACAGACAGACAAAAACTTTAAAAATTGTATTTTTGTTATTAGTACCGTATATACTTTCAAATGCATTTAGTAAAAAGCTGTAATTTTGAGATTACAAACAGACACTTCAATTTTATTTAGTTGTCAATGCTTAAAAATGTTCCGCTGCTTTCTCCCACGATATATATTTTTCAAACCAGTGATAAAAGCATGAATGACTTACAATAAGTGTTTTTATAATCTATAATAATGAATAAAAATGATAAATTCCTATTATAATTTAATCAAGTAAACGAACTAAAAAAACCGCGGATCCGCGAATTACAGTTTTTGCTTGTGCTAAGAGCATTTTAATGCGAGGATTTCCGACGTTAATGGCCTTTAGCGCTTTCTTCTCTGCAGCGATATTCGCTGGACAAAAAGTTACTTTATTTGAAACATTTTTGCTTATTATCAGGAAATATAGGATACACTACATTCTTTAGAAAAATATTAAGAGGTTATAGTTTAAAAAAATTAGAAAAGAGCGTCAAAGTTTTTCACTGGTGATTAATTTATATTTTTTTAATTTCGATTAATATAAAATATTGCTTGTTTTGTATTGTATTGTGTTTTACACGTCGACACGTCAAGGTCAAGCAATTTTGTGCTCTTAAAATGCCTCTATCATAACCATATTGCACTTGTACGATAATATGAGTAGCCGTATAACCGTATATCAAGAAAACAATCCCAAAAAAATGGATGTATCGAGACTGGGTTTATTTTTATTAGCTTCAGAATTACATCAACTGGTTTCCTATTTCATATCAATAGCCTCGTACGCGTAGTTTGTTAATAAAATGATTTAAAACTTTTATAAGTTTTTCTGCTATTAAACGTTTAAAGGCGCTTGCATATTATTTTTTAGCTTAGCGATTTTATATTTTGTGTAATCGATTTATTTTGGTAAACATAATTATTTTTTTCCCTGTAAGTGATAATAACTATTAAAATAATAAAGCGCTAAATTTTAAACACTTAAATAATATATTTTAAAAGTTATTTTAAAATACAATTTAATTTTTTCATCAAAATTAAATGAAACGCTGAGAATTGCTCGGCTAATATTTTTTTTAACTCTTGATAAACAAAGGACAAATTAATGTACATACCATATATCCTATTTCGATTTTATATTTTGTATAAACGACTTATTTTAGTAAACATTATTAATGTGTTTCCCTGTAGGTGACACTACCTGTTAAAATAATAGAGCGCTAAATTTTAAACTAGTAAATCCCAAGTCAGGAATACAATTTTTTGTTCACCAAAATTATATGAAACGCTCATGAGGCGTGGACTTTTGGATTTTCCAAATTATTTAAGAATTTGAGCATTTTAATATATGCGCTGCGCATATAGCATATAGCATTTTCTTCCGACCTTATACTATCAGGAAGTATCATTACTCGAGTGCCAAAATCGTGTATAAAATGCGATATTTTTGTCTCACGTGATATCGTTGAAAAATCCTAAAATAATTATAGTTTTCTTAATAAACAGAATGCAAATAACGACGTCTGGAAAGTTGAAGAGTTCAAAAAGTTATAGAAGTGGTTGTGTTTCATAACTATTCCTTTACATAACAAGTTGCAAAATTATAAAATTTAGTGAACGTATGAAAATAGCTCACAAAATTAATATAAATTATTTTTTGTGCGTGGATGAAAATCGTTTTGGTGTACAGATTTTATTAATATGATTATTTTTTCCTTTCGTCGAGTTTCAAAATGTTTTCATTGGAAGCTATCAATGTATGGTGTAAGGTGTAACGGGTGCCTACCTAGGCAAAATACCTACTGAGGTAGCGAGATATAATTGAGCATTCTTGAAAAGAACAACTTCAAGTCGTGAATTAATAAAGGACTAATAGTCTTTCTTAATCTATCTTTCATAATCCACGGCGTGAAGTTATGGTATAAAGTTAAGATGAGCATCCAATCGATAGCTAGAAAGCCGAACTTAATTCCCATAGACTAGTGATGGACAGCAGCATTGCGAGTGCAACTTCCGCTTAACGAAGTACAGGCGACTCATGTAGAAACCGTGTTTATTAGCTCATTTTTGGAATAGATTTTGGAACGAAGTTCTTTATCGGACGGTACGGATTTGGCGGAATGGGGGCGAGGCGACAAAAGGTGTAAGATTTTTCCGTCACGACCCCTTCTGACGTAGTGTATACGGCCTTGGCGGCTATAAGGAAGCGCGATAAAATAATATCCATCTCCCTCGCACTTTTTCTTATCTTGCCATGAAAGAAATATGGTTTTATTTTAAATGACGCTTCATTTTAATAGGCGCTAGTAATTAATTAATTTGTATTGATTAATCAATAATAAAATAGGTTTATCAATAATAATATACTATGAAAGGAACTTCATTCGAACCGAGTGTTCCATGATGCTCAAGCATGTTTTTTTAATTACTATGCAGGTGCTATTTATTGTTAAAATTTGATCCCCAGGTACTTATATTCCCGGAGGGCACGTGCACGAATCGGTCATGCTTGATCACGTTCAAACCGGGAGGTTTTTACCCGGGAGTGCCCGTGCAGCCCGTCACTATCCGCTACCCGAATGCCCGGGACACGGTCACGTGGACCTGGGAAGGACCAGGCGCGTGAGTAATTATTATTTCAATGATATTATTTGTTGGTATATCCTTTTATATCTTACTTTCATCACACCTTTATTAATTTGCTTTTTAGTTCGTCTGCCTCCTCGGTACAAATTATGCAATCCATTTTAAACCAACTTCCTGATGAGCTATGGGATATAGAGCCTTGAAATTTTATATACAGCTCGGAACTGAATGATAATGTAATATAAATTTACTTTATTGCCTGTCTGTTTGTTTGTTTGTCTGTTTGGTACAAATTTTGCAAACGATATAAACTTACTGAGTGTAAACTGAATTAAAATTTAAACAACTTAGACCTGGAATCATCATCATCATTACAGCCCTTCACAAGTCCACTGCTGAATAGGCATATATATATATATAGGGATAGGCCTCCCCCAAGGAATGTCACAAAGCACGGTCCGGAGCCACCTACATCCATTGACTTCCTGCATGTCTTACTAGGTCGTTACTCCATCTAGTGGGGGAACGCTCTACACTTCGCCTGCCGGTACGAGGCTGCTACTCGAGAATCTTTCTTCCCCATCGTGAACCTAGACTTAACGAAATCATGTTGTCTAGTGGTTAAGTAAAGATTGATATGTCTCTGAATAAAAGAACAAATAATTAACTCAAATAATTTGGCGAAGATTAATAGTACAGAGAGATCGGTCTGTAATTTTTTTACATAATCTTACATAACCTTTTGACCCTTTATATTTTTTCAGGTTAAAATTATTGTGGCTCACACTAACACAAGTACACAGCTCATGTGAGATTGAGTTTCTCCCGGTGTACTATCCAAGCGAGGAGGAGAAGAGAGATCCCAAGCTTTACGCGAGAAACGTTCGAGATGTTATGGCCAGGTATTTTTATTTTATTTTTATCATAGTTAAGTAAAGATATAATTAAGTTTTAGTGTAGTAATGAAATTGAGGAGGAGGTGCAGTAACATCTTGCTGGTAACAACTCAAAATAGTTGAAAACAGTAGTGGCTGCCTCCCCACATAATATTATAAATGGGCACACATTGAGGGGTGTTTGTGGCGATACCGCAGAGCGCTGGGCGTGCCGGTGCTGGACTACACGTACGACGACTGCCGGCTGGTCGCGCGCGCCAAGCAGCTGGGCGTGCCGGCCGCCGCCGCCGCGCGCGACCTGGCCGAGCTGCGCCACCAGCTCGGGTACGCCACACTTGCTTTTTTATCTATTTATCTATTCATTATATTTTTGACGCAAATATGTGCTTCAATTTGCTTTCATAGTGGGAGACAATTTAAAAAAAAAACTGATAACAACAAAATACGAGGATACAGTTTTGTGTTGCAGCTACATCTATCATCTTCATTCAAAATTTAATTACACCACTTAGTATAGGTAAGGGATCAAAGAGTTGATTACGTTGAGTGAGAACTGTGACGTATCGCACACGGTGGATGGGGGAAAGCCGCCATTTTGAGGTCGTTTCGCTACATCACATAATTAATTTCTATTTAGCGTCACATACACGTATTCACGTAAAAACACGGGCGTGTCCACGACACAGCCACACTTCAATATTTTCTGCCGACTTCCAAAAAGGAGACGGTACTCAATTCGAGTGTATGTTTTTTTATGTGTGTTACCTCATAACTTTGTACTGGGCGAACCGATTTCGATGATTCTTTTTTTATATGAAAGCTGATAGTTCTCGTGTGGTTCCATATGAATTTGATCAAGGTCAGACCAATGGTTATTGAGTTATTCTTAACTAACCTATATTAAAGTCGCTTATATTGAAGTCGGCTGTACAAAATGTTTAATTTTAAATTATTCTATTTATTTAGTTACGTTGGAAAATTTTCTGTAATAACGTTAATTACAATTTTAAGTGCTGATTTACTTCGCGTTCGGCTGTGAAGGAAAACATCATGAAAACAACTACATGTTTGAGAAAAAAACAACATAGACGTGACAGCGCGATTGACACTTCCTTGCTCTAAAACCTTTTAAGAAATGAGAGGAAGGCCTGTGCCTGGGAGTGGAACGTATATAGACAAAACCAGCAAAAAACAAAACAGTGATTGGAATTTTGTAATACCACATAATACATATATAATCATACTAAGAACAAGCACAATGTGATTATATCGGTAACTTGACTCTAAAAAGTCATTAATTTTTAATTCCTTTCATGGAGTAATGTAAATATATAACGCTTTGCAACGGATATACAAAAAAGTCCCAGAAAATATACAGGACCTTTTTTCAAAAAGTTAAAATTTTTACTAATTAAAACTTGTTTAATAAACGTCGTTAAAGACTATATGGTGACCGATAATATCCTTCGGAATAAAGTAGTCGCTATCATGTTGTTTCGAAATGTTTTCATATTTATTTTTACAACATGGTATATTGTACATTAATTTTTTAAATAAAATCCCGCTTTCCTACTGTTTATTCCTAGGGCTGCGGTTTTATCCGAACCAGTGGTAAAAGCATAAATGATTTTCAATAAATAATTCTTGTAATCCTATATTGGATGAAATTATTCTATTCTATTCTTTACTTTTAATCTGTGTTTTATTGCAGCTTGGAGGGTTCGATGCTGGAGCTACAATTAGCGGAGCAGGGCTTGCAGGGCAAAGCGCGATGGCTCACTCGCGAAGAGTTTGCGCAGAGGCTTGGCGTACCCAACGATACACATTGTCACAGGCTCTTCGACATGTTTGTACAGGTCTGTAATTACGTTCTTCTATATAATAATCTCTTTTCAGTTGCTTTCATCCACGATAAGCCACTATGCAGATACAGAAAATAACACAAGGAACTTAGAACTGTGGCCACATTAGAGTATACCGGGCGGCGCTACGTTAAACAATAAATGATAGAGCAACTCTATATAGCATTTTATTATCCAACACAAAAAATCAATCAAATACATTCAATTCAGTAGTTTAGCTACCATTGAAGTAACATGTAGAACTAGAACAGGTGCCGCGAAGAAAATCTGCGGGCGCGTGGTCGGAGGCACAGAGTACCTTTTTATGGTACAGACTAAGTAAATTTGAGCCCGTGGCTCTAACGCGTGCTGCAATTAACCAAGTCTCGACGTCTCTTCTAGTATATAGTACATATTACTTCAATGTGAGGCACAGGAAATTTATTTAGTTTTAGTAATTTTGCACATAATGTATGTACACTTTTAACAAGGCGTAGGTAAACAAGGATCGATAAACTGTGCCTTGTAAAATAATGCAAGCGACGATGCCATTTCTACGTTCTATCCCGACTTCGGGATAAAACCGTTTGGCGTGGAGGTGCTCGTCAGTGAATGAGCGAACGAACGTGACGTTAATAGGGTGAACGTGACGATGATAACACTTCAGTAGATTGAGGACTAAAAAAGTTAAAAAGTACTGCAACTTAGCTTTGAGTTTAAACGCAACCTATCGGCTAAACATACAGAAATGTTAAATGTTAAATTATGACATAGGCAATCTTACAGTGATTTTAATCCCCCTACTCTTCTGTATGAGAAAGAATTTAAAAAAAATCTTTGTTCTCGTCTTCTTCCACATTGAAGAAAGTAATAAATTTAAATGAAATTAAAATCAGAATTTAAATTTAAGAAACTCATTGTTTTTGAGATGAAAGTACTGATATTTAATGTTTACTCATCACTATACTCATTTTCACTCTCTTTGTCAGTAAAAGCAAGGAAATATTAATCCCCCACCCCCTAGGTCTGCTAACGTAATACTTAAATGCATTATACAACGTGCAGCAACAATGGTGACTTTAATGTAACACACATATACGTTTTCACATTTTCGTTTCATGAAGAAATTATATTTCCATTGAACGTTATTATTTACGGATTTATTTAAAATATTATAAAATAGCATCTTACAGCAACCTGTACTTAGAGAACTGTCGCGCAGCGGTCATTTGCCGCGGTTACGGATCATAAGATCGCATCATTGAAATTAAACGAATAAGCAATACTATTGAAGGAAAGAGACGTCCCTTTGTCAGCGGGCGGCGCAGGCGACGCTGCACCGAAATCGAATTCTTTTTGTTTGCTTTTCTAGTGCTTGCCAAATCCATGTCCTTGACAAACTTCTTCACAGTAGGGCGCATAATTACGTCGACTAATATTTTTGTGTAATTAGGATAGTAATTAGATTACGGTACTGTGATAAATACGCTTTGTTTTGTTATCGTTTTCAAATCTAATAGGTACGTTTACATCTCTTGCGATACGGACGCTTTTATTTGTGTTATCAGTGCTAATGTAAACTTGTGATCGTAATGGCAAGTACACATGCGAACTACACAGCAGCTGAATATGCGGATATGATCCTAATTTACGGAGACTGCTGTCAAAATGCCACTCTAACGATAAGGATATGTCGCAAGAAATATGGCCATTCAAGACAATGGCCCTACTCATCCTCGCACTATTGTAGGAGCTCTTCAGCGCATCCGCGAAAACCGGTCAGTGGATCCTAGGTCTCAACGCCCTGATCGACCGCCTACACGAAAAAACCCAATCCAGTTAACTGAAAATGTGATACAATATTTCGAAGACCAACCCAAAATTAGCCGCTGCCAGAGCGCTAGGCATTTTCAAGTCCATCACAGAACCGTCCATAGGATATTAAAGCGCGAAAAGTGGCACCCATTCAAGTTTAGAAAAGTATATACTCTGCTATCGCGTGATAAATTAATTAGAGTGAATTATTGTCAGTGGTTACTGAGTAAAGTTGAAGAGGACAGTGACTTTCTTTCCCAAATTTCTTGGACTGAGGAAAGCACGTTCACCAGAAACGACAAGTGGAACTAGCACAATCTGCACTATTGGGCACCCAAAAATCAAAATCTGCGCGTTTGCCGGGAGTCAGCCCATCAGTACAGATTTTCGTTAAATGTTTGGGCAGCTATTCACGGTGACAACATCATCGGACCCGTATTCATTGATGGGGCTTTAAACGGAGAAAGGTTTGTAAATCTACTAAATGATACAGTGTCCGTATACACAAACAACCTAAACGTCCATCGATACCAACGCATGTGGTACCAATTAGATGGTGCGTCAGCACACTCTGTAAGAACAGCCAGGCAGTAGCTAAATGACAGGTTTGGTGCTCAATGAATTGGTAGATTTGGACCTAGTAGGTGGCCAGAAAGACCGCCAGACTTCACGCCACTTGATTTTATTTTTAGGGGTGCATCAAAGATGACGTGTATGAGAGAACGTGGATTCGGTGGAACAATTACGCCATCGAATAATAAATGCGTTTGAGAAATTGAGGGAAATAGCTATGAGTGACAATTTATTTTCAAATGTGCGGGAAAACATGAAACGCCGTTTGGCTCTTTGTATCCGCCAACACGGTGGTCTCATGGAAAATAAGAAAATATAAAATAAAGATAAATAAAAGCAGTGATTAGTGTTACAACTAATAGTAACAAGACAGGGTGATATGATAAGTGTTTGACTAAGCACCTCCGCTGTAGGTACTCTCCGGCGCCTATTGGTTTCTTTGATAATAAGCCGCCAAAGAATCGGACCGATCACGAGTAGGTACAAGACGCGCGAAGCGACGCTTTGCCGCTCCGAGTTAACGTAAGCCAGCTAGGTAAGTAATTTCATGAATGAAGTTTTGCAAGGTTGATCCCAATTGCAAATGAATGGTTTAAAAGTTACCTGGGTCAAAGAAAACAATGCACCGAAATAACAATGCTCAAAAATCTTAAAAAATGCATATCCGATCTGACTTAACAGTGGTAGAGCCACGCGGCAGCTTTTGCTGTCGCACGGATGGGCCGGCTCGAACCGGGGTGGTACCACGACCTCACAGAAAACCAGCGTGAAGTAGAGGTTTACCTCTGCGTTTCGCTTGGTGAGTGCAGGTGGCCGGAGGCCCTTTCTACTGGAAATGAGGCATTCCATCTTAGGCCTCACGGGTGACAACGCATCTGCATTTGGAATTGTAATAGAGGATAGATGTAGATGTCTATGGGCCGCAGCAACCTCTTACCATCAGGTGGACTGTGTGCTCGTTTGTCACCCTTATCCTATAAAAAAAAGACTATAGGTTAAACAAGTATTGTGTACCGCAAGGAAGTATTCTGGGTCCTCTTCTTTTTCTAATATCTATTAATGAGTTACCAACAACATTTCATAAAACGATTCTTTTCGTTGATGACGCAACGATCATTCTTAAATGTACGAACAAAAGGCTGTTTGAATTTGATGTCAATAGTACATTAAAAGATATAATTGATTTGTTGAATTCTGACAACATGATTGTAAATATAAATAAAACTAAAATAATGCAAATTTCACACGATTAGAAATAAGCAAACTGATTTAAATATAGTATATAAGTTTCTTGGTATTACTATTGACAATAATTGTAATCGGAAAATGCATGTTCAATCGATATGTGACAAATTAAACAGATTTGTATTTGCGCTTCGCCGACTTCAAGAGATAGCATCTGCCAAAGCAGCGTTAAACGTCTATCATGGCTATGTCTCATCGATATTGCAGTACGGATTTCTGATATGGGGCAACTGTTCTGAAATAGAACGCGTATTTAGAATTAAAAAAAAATGCATTCGAGCAATCTGTGGAGCACATTCCATGGCATCGTGCAAGCCATTATTTAAAGAAATGAAAGTGTTATCACTAGCATGTATGTATATAAAACAAGCCGTCAAGCAATTCTCTGAATACTTCCCAAGTAATATTTTTTAAGAGATAGAAGTTTAAGACAAAAATCTAATAACAGAATATACACCTTCCAAAATGTAAATTGATGTTCTTTCAAAAAATTCGTACATAATGGCGATTAAAATCTTTAACTCTTTACCCGACGAGTTTAAAAATTTTCCAATGACAAAGTTAAAATACAAACTTCATGAATGGCTCTTACTTAATTGTTTTTATACCGTTAATGAGTATCTTGGTCATAAAAAAATTACATATTTAATATCTCTTTCTAAATTGTTTGAATTTTTTGCTGTGAGTTAATAAAATAAGACTTCGATAGAATAATTACTGGTTGGTTGATTTTACTGTTTTTACATGTGAACATTTATATTTTGACATTTTTGTAAACGATTGTGTGACATTGTACTTCGTAATTATTCTTTTGACATTTATTTTATTATTAATTGGACATTTTATTAGTACTATTATGACATATTTATATTAGTAAACTAAAATTCATCAATAATTATTGTAAAGAAATTGTATTTCTTTTTATTTAAAAAAATACTATTAATGCTTAATAAACCTTACTAATATTCCCTTTAACGACTTCTGGTAAGCATAAAATGCTTGTGTTAGAAGTGGTTCACGACAGTAGTCGAATGGCGGATTCGAGCCCACGACCTTTCGAGTTCGCGGTCCGCGCCCTGCTATTAGGCTACTGACGCTTCGACTTCGTATTGCAACTTATAACTATTTAGTCAAAATTTGCACGTCTTGATAAGGCAGAATGTAACGGAACTTTTATTCTTTAATAATACTTTTGTAATATCTATCTAAATTCTACATGGAATTGACTCGAGAAAATTCAAGAGCGATGATTTATTATGACTTTCGAAGGTGGTTTAACACAAAAACAGTGTGTTGACCGGATGATTTCTGCATTTGGTGATGAAGCCCCATCCAAAACCACAATTTACCGCTGGTTTACTGAATTTCAACGTGGACGTGTCAAGCTGCAATGCATCACTGGATGATCCCCGTCAAGGTCGTCCAAAAACTGCAGTCACCCAAGAAAACGTTGATGCTGTGCGTAAGCTGCTTGAGGAAGATCGACATGTGACATACCGCGAAATTCAGGCAACTTTAGACATTGGCATGAGTCAAATACAAATAATCTTGCATGAACAATTAGGTGTAAAAAAGTTGTTTTCCCGATGGATACTGCATTCGCTCTGTGAAGAGCAAAAAGCGGCTCGCGTTACTTGGTGCGTCAGAACTCTCGAAAGATTCCACGCAGGATCCTCAAATGCTGTATACAACATCGTATCAGGTGACGAATCCTGGATATACGCGTACGAACCCGAAACAAAAAATCAGTCACGAGTTTGGGTGTTCGAAAATGAGTTAAAGCCAACAAAAATTGTTCGTTCACGGAGTGTTGCAAAAAAAATGGTGGCCACGTTTGTCTCCAAAACCGGCCATGTTACGACTATTCCTCTTGAGGGACAAAGAACGGTTAATGCAGAATGGTATGCTAGAATTTGTTAGCCACAGGTCGTTTCTGAACTCCGTAAAAAGAACTGTAACCGCCGCATCATCCTCCATCACGACAATGCGAGTTCTCACACCGCACACAGAACAAAAGAGTTTTTAGAGCAAGAAAACATAGAATTATTAGACCATCCGCCGTATAGCCCCGACCTAAGCTCTAATGATTTCTATACTTTCCCTAAAATAAAGAATAAATTGCGTGGACAGAGATTTTCATCACCTGAAGAAGCTGTGGACGCCTACAAAACGGCCATTTTGGAGACCCCAACTTCCGAATGGAATGGTTGCTTCAATTATTGGTTCCATCGTATGGGAAAATGTGTCAAATTTCGCGGAGAATACTTCGAAAAGCAATAAATACATTTTTAAATAGTAATGTTGTGTCACTTCCTAGATTTCCGAAATTTTCAGTGCCGCTCTCGTACGCAAATAAATAATTAAGTTTGTTTGAAAAATTTTGTTTTTCAATTTACGTATTAATTTAACATATCAAAATTAATATGATTAATAGGCACTAGCCCTATCCGTGTGGTAAATCAAAGTCACCATTGTAACGGCCACGTTGTAAATGAGAAACATTATTTTTGTGTTATTTATAATGTAAATTTGCAGAGGTCGAGTGGCTTGGTGTACTTCCCGGACTACTTGCTGTCCGCATGTTTCCTGTCCACACAACATGAACCGTTGACAAAACTTCTTTCATACGCATTCAAGGTGAGACATTTTGTATATATTGTTACAATTTCTGTTCATGACAAACTCGTGTGCCCAGCGTAGTACGGACAAATTTTAGATTGCAGTTATGCATGCCAGTGGAGTATACTTTAAAACAGGTATTGAAAAAATTCTAAAAATACCGGTTAGCTAAATGAATACCGTTAGGTAATTTGTTTCACCGGTAAACGAGCAAATCTCTAACTGTATTTATTAAAGTTGTTAAACATTAATTTACTTATATCCGCGTAATGCATTACGGCTTGTACAACAAATTTAATATAATGGATTTCCGCTATAATGGATTCTAAAGTAATGCTTGATTTTATTAACTTTATGTATATAGTGATAGTTATATACTAATGCTATTTTCGGTAAGAAAGATTACTCATAGTAAGATTTATAAGAAAGAAGGGGGGGGGGGGGGGGGGAGTGCAAGTAGAATGAAATAAATTAAGAATATTGTTTGTCAAATTATTTAATTTAATCTAGTATATACCGTTTCAAAATGATATTCCTCTGACCGCAGTTACTGACCTATATATATGGAATGGCTATACACTGTGACATAATTAAGCGATTTGATTTTCGCCATTTTGGTGCTGACAGCAGAAGTGAACGTCCACGGAACTACTAATAGAGATAAGACAGTGTGAAAAAATATATCGATAAGAATTCTATACCAAGGCCTACCCGTAACGTCCATTCTATTTATGTATCATATTAATATAATGCTGTACAATAAATAAATGTATCAGTTAATACCTAGGCCTTAAACGCAAGCTTTATAAAACAAGAATCGACGCTGCGTTGTCTATCTACATTTTTATTCGTAATTACAGAACGGATTTTGTTCCTGGTTTTTAAATGAGAAAATGCCTACGCATACCTGCATTGCGGGGGCAAGAACTGATTATGTCGGACTTGCACCTACTACAACCCCATGACGTTCCACCTTCACCTAACATTGACAGGGCCACGGAAACGCTTTCAAGCACATCCGCAGCCCCACCAGCGAGGACCCCTCCTTAGTTGAGGACTTCCCTCCCCGACTTCCCGAGCCCGATATGTGGAGGCCATGGAGCCAAGAAAAAACGAGCACTCCGAAGTACCAAGTGGTACAGTCCCGCCAAAGTAGCGGAGAATAGTCGAGTGGTGCATTACCATACCAACAATCCTCTTCCCTTGCGACTCCAGCGATATAGAGATTGGACTCTCCTCTAGCCGCAGCTCACTAACACACATCCAAGAGCTCGCCTAGCCCGCTCAGAGTGGCCACCTTGGGCCAGACCGTCACTTCGGGCCAACCATGTGAGTCACCACCTAAACTCACGCAAACTCATTAAGGAGATTAATAATTTTGCAGTTCCAATATATATTTATTCCCTTGACACAATAAATCGGTCATAATAATTATACAGATTTATTGATTACGTCTTGTAAACACAAAGTCATCATCAGGCGATCTTTCTGTTCTTGGCTATGACCCTTAAGTCTGGAAGAAAATAAGGAGAGAAGAAATAAAAAAAATATTCGAAATAATAATCTAATGCTTTTATACTTACTGGTACTGGTACTACCAGAAAATATTGTGGGTATACTGCACTTTTTCAAAATGGTGCGTTTCCCATGTCCAATAAAACAGTCGTCTGTGAAGTGTTTAGAACAAAGATAATAATTTAGTTTCGGACACTAATTCACAATTTTTGTGCTTTTTAGCCATAATTGTAGTCTAGGTTCTGGTTTTAGGTAGGATGTTTGTGAACAGATATGGGTAAAAAAAGAACATCGATAAGTATTATAGACAAGGAACTCAACAACCCTATTGAACTTTATTGTTTATCAAAACTCAGTAATATAAAGCCAAACATGTTGGTAATTACGACTAAGATTAGTAACAAAGTTTTAAGTACCTATATCATCAAATAGTTTTAATTTGTTTAATATTATTATATTTAGCTGTAAATTAACTTACTTGTGGAATGTTATCCCACTTTCCTTTTGGTAACGAGTTTTACGTATCACGCACAATCTCATTATTACTAAAAATAATTATTATTATGTAACTAAATCAAACATAACCAAACCGCATAGAATACTTTTTGTTTTTTTAGTTTAAACTTTCAAAATACAGAGATATGATTTAAATAACACAACAGACTAGCATATTATGTTTTTTTTTTTTACTTATTATAAGCCAGTGCTTGACCACAATCCCACCTGGTGGTAAGTGGTGATGCAGCCTTAGATGGTAAATCGCACTGTCTTATCGTAACAAAAGCCTATTCACTCTTGCCTTGAAGACGCCTAGATTGTATTCGGACGGAAAGATAGACGCCGGCAAATTATTCCACTCCTTTGCTGTACGCATTACAAAAGACGAAGCAAACCGTTTGGTTCTAATGCATGGAATATCGACAACAAAGGGATGAAGACCCGCCGACCGTCTGGTTGCCCGATGGTGGAAAGGAGAGGGAGGAATTAAGGCGTGTAATTCCTGCGCACACTCACCGAAATGCATCCTATAGAATACCGAGAGACTGGCTACTCTGCGCCTGTGCTCAAGGCTGACAAGATTGGTTTCAACCAAATCAATGTCACCAATGCGCCTCTTAGCACGTCTCTCCACTGAGTCCAATGCTGCCAGGTGGCATTTTGCAGCACCAGCCCATATGTGACAGCAGTACTCCATGCACGACCGGACTTGCGCTTTATATAAGGTAAGAAGCTGCCCCGGCGTGAAGTACCGCCGCACCCTTGCAAGGACACCAAGTTTCCTTGCGGCTGCTTTGGCTCTGGACTCAATGAACCGCCCATAGTTTAGGTTCGGAGAAAATTCAATCCCTAACAACTGAAGGCGGTCAGTGTACTCCAAGGATACATTCCGGAAAGTAGGAGCCAAGGTGAGCGGGCTCCTTTTAGCGGTAAAAAGACACGCTTGTGTTTTGAAGGCGTTAAATCTCACGAGATTGGCATCGCCCCATTCGGAGACTGCCTGTAGTGTGAGACTCACACGCTCAACCATAGCCTCTCTTTCTGACTGGATTTGATCCCGGCTGGCCCGGGCGCTTGGTTGGTATCTCTCCACAACTGTGCTGTCGTCTGCATACCCATAGACACCGGGAATGAGCAGATCATTTATATGCAGCAGGAAGAGAGTTGCGGAGAGAACGGACCCCTGAGGAACACCGGCGTTAGTCGCCACAGTATTAGATGAGCAGCCATCAACGACGACCCGGAGAGACCGTTCACTCAGAAAGTCCTTCACCCAGACAATTAGGCCAGGGGATAAGCCGTACGCTGAAAGCTTGCCCAATAGACTAGCGTGCCAAACCCTGTCAAAAGCCTTCGAGACATCGAGGGAAACAGCAAGTGCTTCACCACTGTTCTCGAGGGCTTCGCCCCATATGTGAGTGGCATACGCTAGAAGGTCCCCAGTTGATCGATTTCGGCGAAACCCGTACTGGCGATCACTGAGAAGATCATTTTGCTCTAGGTATGCCATAAGGTGGGCGTTGTCAATTTTAGTTCCTGGTACGGACAATGAGGGCGCTTCAAATCGGCATAAGCATTTTGTATGGTATAGCCAGTCCAGCGTACTTGTATATATAGAGGTCAGTGGGCCGCAGTAGAAATGGCATAAGAAATACCGCAGGTAGTCTCTTTTCCTCGCAATTTGCTCACGACAAGATTATAATGTCCGAGTGTATCCGCAAGCACAGGTGCACTCTCTATTCCCTATCTCTCATATTCAGATGGGACGGTAATCCGACACGACCGGAGAGAGATCAGGCATAAGTCCTAAGGTTTTACATGCTTTCCGAGCGCGGGGGTGAAACACCGCCAAATTCCTGATGCCAGGTTGCTACTGAAAATTTCTTAACATCAAAACCCAATAAATGATTTTGGTCCGTCCTGGAATTCGAACCTGGGATCATATGAATTGCTGTCGCGCTTATAACCAATAGACCAAGGAGACTGCCATACACAAAATAATTGCAGAACCGATTTTAAAGCATATTCCAATTTTTTCAGTTATATGACACAAGCGGCACCGGTCGCTTGAAATTGTCCAATTTCGAGGAGTTGGCGACGAGGTGTCTAGGTCTGTGTCAAGAGGACGCTCAGAACACTTTCCGGCAAGCGGACCTGGACGAGAAGGGCTACTTGACTTACGGTGAGCCTGTCATCATTGTATCACAATAACGTGCTATTTAGGAGTTTGGAACAATAAGGCTGTAGAGCAACGTTCGCGGCAGTCACGGCCATAAAATTATTAAGCGCTAAAGTTGTGCACGTATAGTATGTGGTAAAGTCAAGTTATATTATGGTTGTAGCACGAAGGCTTGACTGGGGAAGGGCCACGCTCTCAAATGTTTCGTATGGTGAGTGTAGAGAACAGGAGACCCTTTTAACTGGTTACAACTTTAAACTGGTTTGACTGGTAAAGAAGAAAAAAAGTAAAAATAGATAAAAACTCTTAGTGTTATGATTTCTTATATTTACGCGAACTTTATTGTGTATATTAACTTATTTTATTTTCGAGGGATTTACACATGAAGCAAATACAAACAGGTGTTGTAAGTATATTTCACTATGTAACAACGCGTGACAATTTGTGGGGTGAGGGGATGTTAAGCCTCGTCCACTTTACACTATCTACATCTACCGATAAATAGTAAAACTACTCGAATCGTTCCATATCAATGTTGCAATGTAGTTTAGCTACCTTGACGATAGATGGCGGCCTGTTCACGAAATGATTATAAACTATAAAAATAATATTTCGGCGATTAAAGTATCTTTATGTCTGAAATTCAGATTCAGGTGCTGATATTTGTTTTGCATTCAGACTCTGAATGCAAAACAAATATCAGCACCTTCGTATGATTATTTTACCAATACTGAGCTCTACGTACCTTCATATTTTTAGTTCACATGACACAAAGTGTCGCCATCTAGTGTCAAATATTGCATGCCGTAAGCGCTCTAAGCGCGTCGATATGTTCTACTAGGGCCTAAAAATTAAGATTCCAACGTTTTGTCGCATGAAATCGTATCTAGCAATCATATTGTACATATAAGTGATATAAAAAGCACATTGTCAGAAAGATAAATGATTGTTGGACCTATTAATATTTTTTTTAAATCGATTAATTGCTATATTTAATTATATTTAAAAGCCGACCCAAAGAGATTTTTCTAGAACTATTTTAATAAATTAGGTGTAAAATTACTTACAAATGAAATGTGATGTCATCCATAGCATCAGAGCGTCTATCTGAGTAGTTTTTACACTATAAAACACAACACTTTATCCTTTATCCTTTTCTTCTTAATACTACGAAAATACACCGATTTGCGATTTAAACATATAAGCGCACAGGACGAATGCCATAGTATACTAACTAAAGACAGTATACTAACTAAAGCCACGCCCACTATGATGACGTCTGGACCTACTTAGCATCACAGTGCACAGTTGCGTATGCCGTCTCCTCTTTGTATTTGCTTCATGAATTTACGACACTCATGGTCACGGGGGACTGAGGTGTTCGACGGCCCAATGTCATAGTTATTAACTACGGCTAGATAAAAATTATTATTTTCTTGGTTCGATCTAGATAGTATGAACTTATATTATCTTGAAGTCTTGCAGTTGTATGCTTGGGTTGGGATTTAATTTTCTTAATATTAGGATCCCAAGTAGATGTTAGCACCCAGATACCTTCTCTTTTTTTTATACGATAAGGGTGAAAAACGAGCACACAGTCCATCTGATGGTAAGTGCTTGCTGCGGCCCATAGACTTCTTCATCTATCCTCTGTTACAGATGAAAATTCAGATGCGTTTTCACCCGTTAGGACTAGGATGGAATGCCTCATTTCCAGTAAAAAGGGCCTCCGGCCACCTGCACTCACCAAGCGAAACGAAGAGGTAAACCTCTACTTCACGCTGGTATTCTGTGAGGTCGTGATACCACCCCGGTTCGAGCCTGCCCATCCATGCGACAGCAAAAGCTGCCGCCTAGCTCTACCACTGTTAGTTTCTCTATTGAAGTTAGGATGTTTTAATTTCCATAGCCTCGTGGAATCATTCTTGTGATCTCCATCTGTGACAGTAACCACCTGGCGTGCTATATTGGCTAGTATTATGTTAGCGTCTACAGAAAACGATACGTATCGGTCTCCATGCATTTTTTTATCGCTTACGCTTCCTACGTAACGTAGTATAGGGCGGGGTAAAAGTAGCAGTCATTCAGAGATAACAAATCTGTTTAGACAATCATCAAAGTTTGAAATAATTGTGTTATTATATTGAGAGCTCTGAATGTCTCATTTATGAACATTAAACATTTCATTACAAAATCAAATACAAAATAAAAGTAACAATAAAATTGGTCATCTCTACAATACGCTCAAAGGTCACTGTTCGTTTTTCCGCTTGCCCTAGAAACAGACTATCGAATTAAATTCTATTATATTCTGTTATTTTCAGATGAGTTCATAACATTTGCTCAGGAGAGGTCCGAATTCGCGTTCATATTCGTGAGCGACTCGTCTCACAAACTGAAGGCGCAATGAGACACGGCTGTTCACATACCGACCGTCTCCAGTTTGGTGCCGTGAATTTTGCATCCACATGTTGAACGTGTGTGTGTGTGATATGAATATGTTATGGGTGTTATGCCCCTACGTTGGACTGATCTTATGCGTGCGCGAACATTGTAATGTTGGTAAAGTTACGGCTACGGTATGGCCAACATTCGCATATACAGTTGTCTATAAGGTCGACTTTACCGTGCGTAATTTGTTCGAAAACAAACCAAATTTCTATCATACCACAATATTTGCTCTACAGTAAATATGAATATGTCTAATAAAAAAAGTAATGTGTATTCTTCGCATATATTATTGTTAAAGTTACATCACTAAAATGCTACACAATTAATAAACGCTGGCGCGTGGACATCATCATTTCAACTTTATGTTGTTTCAATTATTTATGTACCTAATTTGTATATACGTATTGAGGCTAATTAATATTATGGAGTAAGATATATTAAGCTTAAAATGTGAGTATTTTAATACAACATTTTTGAAAAATCATCACAAAAAATAATTATAGCCTGACCGAACATAAACCTTTGCCATATTGTGAATATTCGCGAAATTAATTTTATATTATCTGTAAAGTATCTTTAGTGTTATATACAAATGAGAATCTTCCATGTGTCGAAATTTCGTTGTGACACTCAGTAAAGGATCGACAAAGACAAAAAGTAAATTCAACATAGGTATATTACTATTAATGTCACCAACTAGCGTTCATAATGAAGAGTTTTTAGGTTTCTTGTTCAGGCAGGCTTTATTGTAGTTATAATAAAGTTTGTATTAGCACCAGTGTTCAAGCCTCGTGATGCATGTAATATATGTCGATAATAGGTGTAATTAAATGTACGAGTCATCGGTTACTAAACGGCGATATTATCTTGTAATTTAAATTTTTTATTAGACGCTTAGGAATTTGGACTTTTAATGTCATGAATTAGATTATAAAATCCTAAATGTTCTGAAGTATATTCTGTAATAGATATTAGTTTAATATAATTATTTTATTTTTGTTGTTTTTATAATTTATTAAATTACAATTTTGTTGACATCTTTGATATTATTTATTGTTTATTGTTGTTAAATAATTTCGTAATAATTTGATAATTTTTACTCAAATCATAGTAATGAGGCTTTATAATTTATTTATAGCTTTAAGTTGTACTTATGCAGTGTTCAAATATTAATATACAAATGTTAACAATGTTTTTATTGTTCAATATAAACTCAGTCATAGGTTTCATATTATAATTTAAATATGTAACAGTATTTTGTATTATTTTTGGATTGTTCTAATGTAATTGGTGGTTGAATCGTAATTTCTCTGAAATAATGAAAGATATTTATTTTATTTTCTTCATCATCATCATCATCTTTACAGCCCTTCTTAAGTCCACTGCTGGACATAGGCCTTCCCCAAGGAATGCCACAAAGCACGGTCCTGAGCCACCTGCATCCATAGACTTCCTGCATGTCTTACCAGGTCGTCACTCGATATAGTAGGCGGACGCCCTACACTTCATCTACCGGTATGAGGCCGCCACTCGAAAACCTCTTTTCCCCATCGGTTTTCGGTTCTTCGAGCTATAAAAATAAATATTATTATTATATTATATGGCCGATCCATTGCCACTTCAGCTTAATAAACCGTTGGGCTATGTCGGTCACTCTGGTTCTACTGCGGATATCCTCATTTCTAAGTTTATCACGCAAAGAAATTCCGAGCATAGCCATCTCCATAGCTCGCTTAGCGACCTTGAGCTTCCTCATCCGGGTAGCAGTGGAGGACCACATCTTAGTTCCATAGGTCATCACTGGCAACTTTATTTTCTTAATTTAATTCAATAAAAAGATATCCAATAAACTAATCCATTGTAATTAAAGCAGTAACTTTTTTAGCAACAGATTTTGCTCAGAAAGAAGCAACAGCCGTAACGAACATCAACTCGTGTGAACGTGGGCAATGACCATAAACTCAATAATTATTTTGAAAATGTGAATTATGTTTTTGTGATGAATATAAGATCCTTAAATAACATGTAAGACATCACCATCGTCGTTATAAATAAATGATTTAATAAACAGGGTGGCGACGGGCTCCATACAATGTATGTTAAGATTTACCCTATGCAGCGATTTTCTTATCGTATGCGAAGATCAATGAAATATAATCATTTAACAGTGGTAGAGCCACGCGGCAGCTTTTGCTGTCGCACGGATGGGCCGGCTCGAACCGGGGTGGTACCACGACCTCACAGAATACCAGCATGAAGTAGAGGCTTACCTCTGCGATTCGCTTGGTGAGTGCAGGTGGCCGAAGGCCCTTTTTACTGGAAATGAGGCATTCCATCTTAGTCCTCACGGGTGACAACGCATCTACATTTTGATTTGTAATAGAGGATAGATGTAGATGTCTATGGGCCGCAGGAACCACTTACCATCAGGTGGACTGTGTGCTCGTTTGTCACCCTTAACCTATAAAAAAAAATCAGTAGTATAGCTGCCGAAATTAAATTTTGTTTTAATTTTATTTAACATGATGTAGATAAATAACTTATTACAAGGTCGATAAAGCCTTAAACTGTGCTTATAAGTCGCGCTGATTGGCTCGTGCGTATCGTACGCGCGTGCTGATTGGCTCTCCATTAGCATTCGTGTGCGTCCCCTACACGTTTCGTTCAGCGCTAGACTTACGTGCCGCGACTTGTACCAAATAAAGAAAGCGCCATGACAAAATAAGGCGACGTTACCGCTCTTAATGTTATACGTTATACATGATGTTTTGTTCATTAAACATAATAGATATTTATTTTGTATAAATATCTATTTTTTTATTTTTGGCATAAGAATAAAATAAACAATTTTTAACAAACTAGTAATGACAGAGTTTTCATTTATTGTATGATAAGCAGTAGTATAGTACGTACATATTATTCTGTAAAGTTATTGTATTGAAAAAGTACTATTTTAGTCAATTTATGGCTTGATTGAGGCTAAATGTTTGTAGAATTTAAATATGACGTTCTACAGAAAAAAGTATGTGAACATTTATTAGTAATCGTTGTAAATATTTCACGATATAAAGAATATTTATAAATATGTACTATTTGTGATATATACATAATATACTGTATATTATATAATTTATGCTTGAGATAATTTTCTCGTAGTAAAACTCCATCATCATTTTTCACATGTAATTCATCATCATCATCATCGTTACAACCTATCAAAGTTCACTGATGATCATTGGCCTTTCCCATAGATTTCCTTGCGGAGTTGTAGGGTTTATGAATTCTTAGAATATATTAAAAATCAATATTGTACGACAATTTTACTCAATTTATAGGCGCCTGACATCCTGCAATTCAATCTAATGCCTTGCGATATAGAATTATTAAGTACTGTGTAAGGTAGAATTTTAAGTTTAGTACGCCATTGTTAAGTGTGATCACTTTAAGAGTAACTCATAATAGAAAACTATCAAATAATTGAAATCACACGTATTACTAAAAGGTTTTGATTATGTAAATTACATTTATTGGGAAGACTTCCAATGAGATTTTTAAAAGTATTATTATATCTTATCATTACACATTATATACAGAAATGTACCTTTTTATAAGTAATAGTAAAAAAACATTTTGTCAAGTAACTTACATTTCCCGGATTATTAATGTAGGCAGTATTCAAATAATGCTACGTAGACTGTAATTAAAGTGTAAAAAATTAAATAATGATTAATTTAAATCAAAGCTTATATCATAGTAAGATAAAATTAAAAGAAATCATATTATTGTAAATTGTCAATTAATAAATATTAAATTATGTAGAAAATATATCTCGTCTTCGCAAATTATGTTTGAGAAATATAAACTAATTCCCATAAAGTGTAAAAAAATCCTTAGAAGTTAACATTGTTCTGAATTTTGACCCTTTACATAAAAAAAACTATGTACAAAATGGCCGCCAATACGTTTTAAATTAAGAATTGACGGTATTGACAACATTGTAATATTTTAATTCTAGCTACTCAAGGAATAATGAATTGTCATTTTATATAGGTACCTCAGTCGCAATCTAATTTCTTGTTTTATTAGAGAAACCATGTATTTTTGTAAAATGTTTTTTTTTGTTTTATTTTGTGATATTTTCTTTTAATTTTATTTCAATTAAGAAATGGAAAACAATACCATAATTTAGAGTATTTTAGAAGTATAACATTTTATATTAATTAATTGATTGCGTCCGAATAAGTTGTTGAGTGAAATAATTAAATATTTGTAAATCTAATTGTGCATGCCTTAAGCGTATTAAAAAAATTACGTATAACATGATTATACCAAAAAATTTAAAGTAGTTTAAATACACAAAAGTTTTTACTAACAACCTTATTACTATTACTCCAGTTTTATATCACACTTCAATTAAAAAAAGTTTGGAAAATCTAAAAGTGCACGAATCATAATGCTCACATGATAGTGAAAAAATTAAAAAAGTGTAAATTGTAGTTCTATTCGTCAAAGAATTCCAGTAGCAGTCACCGAAGTACACCTTTAAGTCACTCCGTCAAGTCCGGAGATAGTTTCATAACTAATAAAACGAGGAGATCTGCTATCTTCTGGATATCTGCTACTGGAACTCCTCGTTGAGGAGATCCAGTAGCAGATATCGAAGTACACCTTCAGGTCTCCATAAAGTCCAAGACGCAAAATCCTGCGTTTTGCTAGTGAGACAAAATGTTGTAATAAAAATCTGTGATTATAAAATAATAATAATATGTTACCTTGGTCAAGTATGTATCAAATTTGGTTTTCGGAATATTTTGTATTTCTAAAGCTATCGATGTTTTTCAGTACGAACCGCTGTAAACAAACGACCACCTATGACGGTGGCTGAGCCCGGAATTAAAAAGTACTCTGTGGGCGGGAGTGAGGCAAAGTGTATTTAGTAAAATAAATTAATACAAGGCTGATTAATAAACCGAAATTTTCGTTATTTCGCAGCCTAACTAAACAAAACAAAACTAAACTTCCATTGAACCATTCCATGGCTTACCATGATAGATGAAGAGTTTAAAAAATAGATTGAGTTAAAAGATTGGTATTTTCAAAAGTTATCGTGTTTATGCCTCCATGCACACTTGA
Source organism: Parnassius glacialis (assembly GCA_033319125.1). Classification (NCBI taxonomy): domain Eukaryota; kingdom Metazoa; phylum Arthropoda; class Insecta; order Lepidoptera; family Papilionidae; genus Parnassius; species Parnassius glacialis. The sequence goes on from JAVANC010000018.1 coordinate 40,101,835, forward strand.
TAACTCTACACCTTATAAATCTACGCCACTAAAACCGTTGTTTCATGTAAGAATAGCAATTGATCGGTTTAAAAATAATAATAATAAGTTCAACAATCATTTATCTTTCTGACAATGTGTTTTTTATATCATTTACATGTTCAATATGATTGTTAGATACGATTTCATGCGACAAAACGTTGCAATCTTGATTTTTAGGCGCTAGTAAAACAAACCTACGCGCTCTGCGCTTAAGGCATGCAAAAATTGGACGAATGAACTGATCGCTTGTCTTGGAAAATTCAGAAGAAAATAGGAATGAGGCCTAAGCCTATCTCTTTTATCTGCAATTACCATAAACAAGAAGCAATCCTTTGACGTTGTCCAGTCATAATTCTAGAAAGAGAACGCATTGGCAGTTGTTTTGTCTTGCACTTTATTTTTATCTACTTAAGAGCTTGAGGTATTATTTCAGTCCATTTTCCATGTCTCTAATCGTAGGTGAACCTTTTCAAGAATTCGTAGAACTTGTTTAATATTCTGTGCTCGATTTTGTGTAGTCAGTGTATGAGATTTAAATTTAAGAATTTTAAAACATTATCACCATTCCTTTGCTAAAGTTGTAATTTGACGTAGATGAATGTATTTATTAAAATATAAACTATACAAAACTTATTTCTGTTTTTTTCTATTTACCTGTGTCAACCACTACATATTGTCCACGTGCTACAGCCAAGCTACAGCTATGCTAGCCATACATTTCATACGTGGTAAAACCATGCTTCAGCTATATTATTATGGTTGTAGCACGAATGGGTCGGCTCGGCCGGGGTAGGACCACGCTCTCACAAAATACAAGCGTAAAATAGTATCTTAATGCTGCGGTGTTTCGTATGTTGAGTGTGGAAACCGGAGACCCTTCTTACTGGAAATGAGGCACTCCATCTTAATCCTCAAGGGTGACAACGCATCTGTACTTTGATTCTTAATCAAGGATAAATGTAGACGTCTATGGGCCACAGCATCCACTTACCATCAGGTAGACTGTGTGCTCGTTTGTCACACCCATTCTATAAAAAAAGTTATGCAGGAGACGCAGGACCCTGTTTTTCTATATTCCTTGGGGGAAGCCTATATTCAACAGTGGAGTTTCGAAGGGCTGTTATGATGGTAACTGAGATATTTATAACAGATTTGCAGAAGTCCCATTTTATTTTTCATTTATACAATAATGACGACAAAGGAGCACGTAGTCCACCTAATGGGAAATTAATGCTGTGGCCCATAGACATCTACATCTGTCCTCTACTAAAAATAAAAAAATATGTCCGTATGTCCATTTGTCCGTTCAGCCGCGTAGAGACAGGTACAGTAGGGTACAAAGCTGTAAGTTGGTATAGTTATGGACATCAATCACGTTTACAAAGTTGTGAGATAAAAGGAAAGTTAACTTTGGGTACCCCCAAAGTTAACTTTCCGAACTAACGAAAAAAAAGGCTGGTAAAAAATGACCCGTAATTACCATACGGGTGATTTTTTACCAGCCTTTTTTTTTCGTGGGGAAATCTTTATCAAAGATATCTCTCGCTGTGGGGCAAAATAATAAAACATATCAAAATTTAAGAATTTTGACGTTAAATTGCTAGGGTAGGAAATAACTGGCCCACCACCTATCAAAAATAATTTAAATTTCTAATTGAATATTTGCTTTTGGGTGAATCTTTTTCTTGGGTCCTTCCAATTTTAGGTCTGTTACTCATCCATTCCATCTATGTGCTAGATAGAGGACAGGCAGGCAGGAACGAAGACATAGTAACATTATGTTTTATCTACTTCGTTTTACCCTATGTGTACGGAACCCTAAAAAGATATTTTATTAGCAAATATTTTACTTTAATATTTGTTTTATTGTTTGTAATATTGGTTACGTTGTCAAAAATATTTTATGCGTTTTAACGCGAATAGAGTTTACTTGTTAAAGAAATAATAATGGCGCCATGCTATGTTTACTATAATTATAGTAATGTTAAGTATATTATGTTAACTAATATCGTAATAATCCAGACATCTTTTTCTCCATCACTTTCATTCGGTACATCTGATGTTAAGTGGTTACTGCAACGCATTTCCACTAGCGCGTTGTCTCTTTAGACTCTTTAGACCCGAACTCACCCTAAGACTGTCAAGAAGAAGCTTAACATACTGTCGCTGATATTACAAGATATGTGCAATTTAGTATTAGGCGCATCCCACGAATGGGTTCTCGCCTTGTCGTGGCCGGGGCTTAGTAGCGTGGCATGGTCATCCTTGGCGGTGAACAAAGGGGAACCCACTTGGCACAAATTGGCCATTCCAACTGGGCTTGACGAGCCCACTTCGGGTGTGTGTTGGTGGGTTGTGGCTAGAGGGGTGTCCTCTCCCCCTACTGCTGCAATCGAGATGGAGTCGCGAAGGAAGTGGAGTCTTGGTATAGCGATGCGCCACTTGCCCTATCCTCTGCAACTCTGATGGGGCCGCACCGTTGATGCGGTGGTGGTAGGGTCGTGAGGGGAGAGAATAGCTTACTTTGAGGCGAGATGGGCTGATAATTTTTAACATTGTCAACTTTCTTGTGAAACAAGACTGTAGTGCTGCTGTAATGATTGACGATTAAGAATCAAAATGTGGATCCGTTATCGCCAAGCACTTACGAGCGCGTACAAAACTCCCGTCAGTATTCATTTATTGGCGAAATAAATGCATGCTCGACTCGAACTACATTCGAGACAAACTAGGATGCGGCTCACCTGATGGCAAGCCTATTAACAAATAATAATAATGTCCTCCAGAGCGAATTTCGGTCACGGCGGCCAACCTCAACGGAGACTAGCCATCGGCGCAGGACAGGATTATAGTTCCCAAGTGTATGCGAAAGCACAGGTGCACTCTCTATTCCTTCGCTCTCATAGTCCAATGGGGCGGTAAACCGACACGACCGGAGAGGGATCAGGCGCAGGATCAACTGCTTTACGTGCTTTCCGAGGCACGAGGATGAGACACCGCTTGTTTCCTGACTCCGTGCGAGAGTTTCTTGATGGAAAGGCTCAATAACTGATTTTTTGGCCCGACCCGGGATTCGAACCCGGGACCTCATGATCAGCAGACGTACTACTAAAACCACTAGACCAACGGGACATTAACAAATACAACACCAGGCTCGTTGCCGACTTTTTGAAAAGGAGTAAGCTCGTTTCTTGAAGCTCCCTAAGTCGTATCGGTCCGACAGTAGCGGACCGCCAAATATCTCGATGATGTGGATTTCTGAAATGCGTTAATGGAAATTTTGTGGCTTGAATTAATCCGAACCATTCCTCTGAACACTCCCCGTGGTAAATGCGATAGAAAATGCAAAGGAATGCAACATATCTTTGTCTCGTCTTTCGTCTACGTCGGTCGTTGACGATTCGAGCCACTCTGCGCTGGATGCGGTCAAGTGGAAGGAGTTGGTACTAGGAAGCCCCGGCCCAGGGCTGAGAATGAGACAGTATTCCATGTTAGGTCGAACCTGCCCCTTGTAAAGTTGCAAGCGGTGTGCCTGCATAAAATACTGTTCAGTTCTGCTGAGTACGCCATGCTTTTTAGAGGCCAATTCAGCCTTCCCTTCCAAGTGACCACGAAACTGCACGTTAATACTCACCTTATATAATGCCACACTCCCCTTGTTACCTCAGCCAGTATCGGAATCTTCGGCGTTAGCATATCGATTAACGTGCAGTTTCGTGCATAATAAAGCAAAGCTACTTACTACTAAGTATTATATGTAACACATAAACAAAGACGAAGTAGATTATAGTTAATGATATAGGCAGACAACATAACAGCACGGGTGAGCCAGACTAGATGGAGTGACGACCTGGTAAGACATGAAATGAGGAGCTGTAATGAATGAATGTAATGAATGGGTGGACCGGCTCGAACCGAGGAAACCCACGACCTTATAGATAACCAGCGTGAAGTAGAAGTTTACTTCGCCCATTAAGTGGAAGCGGTCGAAGGTGCCCTGAAGGTCGCCCTGCAGTGGGCGACAAGGAGCTGATGATGAAGTAGTTTAGCACCTTTAAAGTGTTTGAATTAATTTTAAATAAAAATTTTAAATTATTTTTTTATTAAAAATATTTTTTGGGGGCACTATGTAAACTAAACTATATAGTTTAGTTTAAATAGGGTTCCCAATTTCGTTTTTGCCCGGAGCCCTACGTTACATAGCTACGCCACTGGTTGAAGTACCTAATAAATATTTTGTATTTCATATATTTATGCTTAAATATCTTTGTTTTCAGTTTGAAACTTAATTTACTATAGTAAAATTCAATTCTACGAGTACTTTGCGTGACTTTGCTTGGAGCGTAGCCCTCGCTACCAGCGAAAGGATATCCGGTTCACTCGTCATTTTATACTGCTATTTTACGCTGACATTCTGTACGAACGTCGTCGTTTTATAATCGAGCCGACCGATTCATGCTGCAGTTATATTATATCTGCAGCGTGATGCGTGCGCTCTTCCACGTAAATATTAAATTATTAGATTAGAGTTTAAAAACTTAAACAACACGCACTGAACATGAGCTGTGATGAACCTAGTAAGAATACTATATATAGAGTTAAAGAGTAGATAATCACTACGTACATAGTCATTAAATTATTTTATAACACATGTTCTTAATACGTCTGCAAAATTTCGAATCAATCAGACTTATAGAAATGGATGAAAACTGAATTGGAAAATTCCATTACATTAATACATATTATGTACATACAGGTAAAGTTAATATAAACAATACAAAGATTATTATTATATTGTCATCGGCCTTTGATACGAGTGCAAATTTTCAAGTTAATTGGCCTTCAACGTCAAAAGTTGGTAAAAATTACATTAAAATATTCCAATATATAGATACATGCGAAGCTAATAAAAGCGTGTTAATAATGATAAAAAGAAAACATATTTATGAATAGCTTTGATAAGAATAGCTTTAAAAAGCTATGATATGAATGAAGATGTTCACACCTTTAACACCAGGAACAAACATATCTATAATGGTAGTTACTAGACTCCACATATTATAATAATCCATTTATGAGGCAATGCTTTTACAACAAAAAATATTTTACATAAAAAAAATTTGTACAGCCGACTTAAATATAAGTTATTAATAATAACTCAAAAACTATTGGTCTGCCCTTGATAAAATTGACCACACGAGAAGTGTCAGCTTTCAAATAAAAAAAGAATCATCGAAATTGGTTCACCCAGTAAAAAGTTATGTGGTAACACACAGAAAAAACATACAGTCGAATTGAGTACCGTCTCCTTTTTGGAAGTCGGCAGAAAATCCCACGAAATGTTCAAAGTTGTGTCGATCAACACGTTTAAAAGTTTTATTAAAGAAAATCCGTACAAAAAGGGTTAATACATGAATGAAAATAACCCTGGGAATGTGATCGCTAGCATGTTGGTTAAATATTCATTTAAATTATTGTACAAATTTTTGTAAAACTACGACTAAAAATATTACCGCTGGGTTTCTTGTTTGTTTTTCCCAGGACAGAGATGTTTTCCGAACTAGTGGTAAATAAACAAGTGGTAAAATTAAAAAAATTGCACAACCGAATTCAATATAAATAACGTCATCAATGTAGTCGAATTCAATTAAATAAGCATTATTATGACTCAATAAGCGGCCAAGTGCGAATCGGACTCGCCCATGAAGGGTTCCGTAGCAGCAAGTAACATAATGTTAACGTTAATAATAACGTTTAGAAAAACTACTTACTAGATCTCGTTCAAACCAATTTTCGGTGGAAGTTTACATGGTAATGTACATCATATATTTTTTATCATTCTCTTATTTTAGAAGTTGCAGGGGGGGGGGCACACATTTTACCACTTTGGAAGTGTCACTCGCGCAAACTATTCAGTTTAGAAAAACAAATGATATAAGAAACCTCAATATCATTTTTGAAGACCTATCCATAGATACCCCACATGTATGGGTTTGATTGAAAAAAAAATTGAGTTTTAGAACCCCTAAAATTTATTGTTAATTTTTTATTTTTGTGTGAAAATCTTAATGCGGTTCACAGAATACATCTACTTATCAAGTGTCAACAGCATAGTTCTATAGTTTCGGAAAAAAGTGGCTGTGACATACGGACGAACAGACAGACAGACATGACGAATCCATAAGGGATCCGTTTTCGCCATTTGGCTACAGAACCCTAAAAACTACTGGTCAGATTTTGATCAAATTTATGACCACGTGAGCTTTTAGATTAAAAAAATCATCAAAATCGATTCACATAGAAAAAAGTTATGAGGTAACACAGTCGAATTGAGAACCTCCTCCTTTTTTGAAGTCGATTAAAATTACTTTCAATAAGTATTACGTAATAATTTATAGTGAGTAAAAATTGTTCTATTCTATTCTGCAATAATTGTAGGAGTACTAGTACTTGGCGGCAGGAATAAGAAAAAGACTGATACCCTTTCATCTAACGAATTCCTAGGGTCAAATCGGGGCTCGAATTCTTCGATACACTACGTCATATGAAGTTCGCTAACAACTTACTTGCCCTCAAACCCGCTCAGAAGCTAGAGGAGGCCTGTGCCCAGCAGCGGCACGTATATAGGCTGTAACTTTACTACGTCTATGCCTCGACTTCAGATCCAATGATTTTCAATTAAAATAAGGAAATTATTTTATTCTTTTTAGTTTAGAAAGTAATTTATTTACCTTTAAAATAGAAATAAAAAAAATTAAATAGAAATAAAATAGATTATTTTATTCTTTTTAGTTTAGAAAGTAAATTATTTACCTTTAAAATAGAAATAAAAAAAATAAAAATAAAACTAAATAGAAGCTTCATTAGCCTAATGGCATGGAGCGCACCGCGAACTCGCAAGGTCGTGGGTTTGAATCCGCCATTCAACTACTCTCGTGAAACCACTTCTAACACAAGCATTTTAAGCTTACCAGAAGTGGTTAAAGGGAATATTAGTAATGTTTAATATAAGCCGGCTGTTTCTGTAAGTGTGGGTGGATTATGTGACCCGAAACAGATAGCTAATCTATTTAAGGACCATTTTAAAGTAGAGGCAGTATTACGGCAAGAAGCAGAAGTGGGGGTGGGCGATGGTGGGGTTGTCGGGACTGGTGAACCTATCCGTATTACAGCTAAGGATATAAAGCTGGTACTAAAGCAGATGACCAGAGGAAGGTCACCGGGTCACGATAGCCTCAGTGTCGAGCACCTTCATAATGCAGGACCGCATCTTCCAAGGGTTTTGTCACTATTATATACTTTCTGTATTCGGCACTCCTACTTACCATTCGAGCTAATGAGGACCGTATTGTTGTACCTATTTTAAAAAACAAGACTGGAGATATTTCTGACAAGACAAATTATAGGCCTATTTCTCTGGCAACTGTATTAGCTAAGGTGCTTGACGGCTTGCTTGAGCGACGGCTTAGTAACTTCATACAATTAAATGATGCGCAGTTCGGCTTTCGACCTGGCCTATCAACAGAAAGTGCTATACTGTCGCTGAAGCATACCGTCAAATACTACACCCAGAGACAAACGCCAGTGTATGCTGCGTGTCTGGATCTCTCAAAGGCATTTGACCTGGTTGACTATGATCTGCTTTGGTCAAAATTACGTGACATAGCTGTTCCAAATAAATTAATCACCACGTTGAATTATTGGTATGGCCATCAAGTTAACCAGGTCCAATGGTCTGGTGCGCTATCTGACGAATATATTTTGGGATGCGGGGTGAGGCAGGGGGGGGGGGTTATCCTCGCCTTTGCTGTTCAGCCTCTACGTTGACGGGCTCATCGGTGCACTCAGTAGCACCAGGATAGGCTGTTCCATTGACGGACAAATGGTTAATAGTATTAGCTATGCTGATGACATGGTGTTGCTGAATCCATCGGTGAGCGCAGTGCGTAAGCTGTTGGCTGTCTGTGAAGTATACGCTGCTAAGCACGGTCTCCTCTATAACACCAAAAAGAGTGAGTTAATGGTATTTCAAGTTGGTGCTAAAAACCCCAGGTTGTGCCTCCAGTCAAGCTCCTTGCGGTGCCATTAAGTAGGGTGTCACGGTTTAAATATTTAGGACACATTGTTACAGAGAATCTCACAGACAACTGTGATATAGAGAGGGAGCGGAGGGCATTGGCGGTTCGATGCAATATGGTTGCCCGCATGTTTGCTAGGTGTACTAGAGAAGTCAAAATTACTCTTTTCAAGGCTTACTGCCAAACCTTTTACACCTGCAGCCTGTGGTATAGCTATACGCAAAGGGCCTATAATGCACTTCGCGTCCAATATAATAATGCCTTCAGGATACTGATGGGCCTTCCCGTGTTCTGCAGTGCATCTGGCATGTTTGCTGAAGCGGGTGTTGATGATTTTCATGGCATCATACGGAAGCGAATATCGTCCAGCTGGCGCAGATTGCGAGGGAGCTGAAACGGCGTCCTGAAGGTAGTTAAAGACAGGCTTGATTGTCCCATTCAAGGGCATTGGACTCGAATGCATATGGGTGGGACACTTAAGTATCTTAATTAATATTTTTAAGTTGTAAGTTATTTAACTTGATTTAATTTCATTTACTAACATAGCTTTTAAGAAATTTACTAAGAAAATTGTATGGATTTTTTAATCTGAAATAAACGTTTTATTATTATTATTATTATTGGGGTTATCTTTAAAGTTTTCTCATCTGGTTGGGCTGTTAAAATATATAATTGTAAACGAAATATATAAACATACATAAATTTCAATAAAATAGAATAAATACATAAAAATTACATAAATATATAAAAACCCAACCAGATGGAAGCCCTCGGCAGGGGAGACCAAACGGCCGAGGGTTAGAGGGAAAGGGAAAGAAACCGGCGGACTATGCGGGCGGTATCGAGGAGCACCGCCTTCTGCATTTGAGCTCGGAGCGTTCCGTCACGGAGTCCCAGTCGCCTCAGATGACCCGAGAGGCTAACTGGGATTAACCCGTTCGCAGAAACGACAACAGGAATAATTTCGGCCGGCAGACCACCCCACATGTCGGTCACCTCGTGAGCCAGGTCCAGATATATTATTATTATTATTATTTAATAGCATTACTAGTATTTTTAACGAAAAAAAAGAATAAGCTATAGTTTAGTCTACTACGTTTTTTTTTTATAGGATAAGGGTGACAAACGAGCACACAGCCCACCTGATGGTAAGTGGTTGCTGCGGCCCATAGACATCTACATCTATCCTGTATTACAAATCAAAATGTAGATGCGTTGTCACCCGTGAGGACTAAGATGGAATGCCTCATTTCCAGTAAAAAGGGCCTCCGGCCACCTGCACTCACCAAGCGAAACGCAGAGGTAAACCTCTACTTCACGCTGGTTTTCTGTGAGGTCGTGGTACCACCCCGGTTCGAGCTGGCCCATCCGTGCGACAGCAAAAGCTGCCGCGTGGCTCTACCACTATTGTTATAGTTAAAGTTAAAGTTACAGCCTATATACGTCCCACAGCTGGGCACAGGCCTCCTTTCATGTCTGAGAGGGTTTTTAGGGCAAGGAAATGCCGCGTTGTCCGAATGCGTGTTGGCGAACTTCACATGTCTTCGAAATATTTTTCTTCTTATTTCTCAGACATCAGGTTTCCTCACGATATTTTCCTTCACCGCCGAGCACGTAGTAAATTAGCATTTAAAATGGCGATTCACAATTTTATTGGTGCCTGCTGGAATCGAACCGAACCGATCGAGATCGAACTCGCGTACTGTGAAATTTACAGCGAGCGCTTAACCCCTGAGCTGCCACGGCTCTGTCTACTGTGTCATATTTTGCAATTATAATAATTACAATTTGTATGTAATATTTTACAAGTTCTCGGCAGTAACTAGAAAGTTGTTAACTACAATAAAAACATCTATTTTCCTCCCTTAGGGGTGAACATTTTTCTTCAAATTTAAATATGATGTAGGTGTAGTTTATTTATTAAAAAAGAATTATTTCAACGTGTTTAGCCGTTTCCGCACATACAATAAAATATAGCATACACATCGACTGTAGAACCTGGCCCTGTCTCCTAGAACTGTAACTGTGTAACAAGGTATTCCATTTTAATGGTAAAAGACGACAAATTACAAACAAATTATTTTTTTTAAAACTCCGTGGATATAGATTTGGTTAGACAGAGATAGAGATTCCTCCGAGTACTTTTATATTACTACTAGCTGACCAGGCAGACGTTGTTCTGCCCTTTTCGACGACTTCGTCTTCATGTAAAAAAATGTTCCAATAAAAAAATATTGAAGGTTACTTATCTCTCAAGTTGAACCAAACTGCACAGAGTGTGCAAAATTTCATTGAAATCAATTCAGTAGTTTAGGAGTTCATCGCGGACAAAAAACGTGACATGTAATTTTTATATATAAATATTTATCAGGTGAAAAGTGACCTTTGATTCTTATTTACACACCTATTGGGGTAAAATTAACGACACTTCAGCGCTGTTGCGCTTTCCCTCAAGTTTAAGCTCAAGTACCTCCTTCGTTATAGTCGATATAACGTAATCGCTGGATAATTCTCCACGGCCGAAGCCGCATGAGCCTTATGGGATATATTTGTTTGAACAAAAAGAAAAGTTGGTCAAACACGGCCCGTTCTCGTCAGTATGCCCTCTCGTTTCTGGAACCATTCCCCGTATCTTCTATCCCACTCGTGCTTAACCCGAAAATGGTCAAAGATTATTACTTTGTGTGTTTTATTTATTTTGTGCCTATTATTAATGATTGAACTGTATGACGGGTAAAAAGGAATACATTCACAGCGCGCACTGTGGCATTAATATAATTTTTAACGACTACTTAAAAAACACAATACATTAATGGTAATGGTATGTTCGATATTGTAAAAACATCAACAATAAATGTATATACTGTACTGTTACTGATAAGTAAGCTGATGTGGCAATGGGCCGACTACAGCTTGAACCTATTCCAACCAATGGAGAAGAAATGTTCTTGAATCGAGTCCTCGTAAATCGATGGTTGCAGGTGATTTGAGACTGTATTTTGTTGTGTTTGTGTTTTCTTGTGTGAAGCTTTGTAATGATAATTATGACGATGCATGCGTTTTAATGATAAATAAAGTTTAAGAGCGCACTGGCAGCTAACATAGCTTCAAGCAAGCAACAAAGCTAAAAAAGGGCGTTTATTAATAACAAAAATGCTTATTTTTATAAATTTAGCAATTTATGTATATGAAACGTCATAAATATATATAAAAATCATTAAGAAATAAAACAATTTGCTCTAAAAACAACTGTAAGGATACATTTATTGCCCTTTCTGCGCGTTAGCTTTTCTTTGGCTTATAGTATCGGAGTGTACAGAGTAGGGGTTTCCTACCCCTCGGTGTCGGTGGCAGTGTAATGAGGTGCGTTCAGACGTCGCGACGCGCGCCGTGCTTCTATTAGAAAAAATAATAAACACGAAAAATGTAGCCGAAAATTTACCGCAACGTCAAGAACCAAAGGTGCAATGTTGAATTTAGTTTAATTGTGCCTATAATTCGGATTATTTGCGAAGTCCCATCTATTATTAGTGCTGTGACCTGTGTGATGTAGCTCATAACAGAATTTTCAGCCGCTGGGCGCGTTGATTTACCTGAAAGTGTAATTACAGGTGAGTCGTTGAAAGATCCCCGTTTTTGCCTAACGACCTGTAATCTCTACTCGTAAATGCAACTTTCTGCTCGACCGTACGTACCTAATTTAAATTTAAAGGAAAATTGCATGCGACCCCAACTTTTTTAGTATTTTTATGCCATTAAATTTATTTTGATCCAAATGTTTATACTTAACTTTAAGTAAAACGAAACTATGGGAGTTACAATTATTAATACTTACACGTCATGTTATTTTCATTCGTAGTTACTAAAAATTATAGAAAATTTTAATAAATTACAAAATATTACTTAATACTTAATGAGAGAATTGTATAAAACTACTTAAATCGAATAAGATATTACATAAATTGATTTAATTTAAAACTTTCTAATTTAATAAAATTCGAAGGCATTGGCTGTATGTATACATTGTATTTCTCATTAATAAAAAAGTAAACTAGTCTAGGACCGTTAAAATTTTTTTAGTTAAGTATTTTAACAGGTAATTTTCATCGGAATAAATGAATATAATGTATAATATGTAGTTATTATATTGATACTTTTGTTGTGTGTTTTTCCTTTCGATAGCTAAAATTAAATTGCTGTGTATATATAATCTTTATTGTATTCGTAGATACTACAATAATACAAAGGACGATTTTGATGCCTTTAGGCATTCTTTACTAGATATTCTATGGAGAGTTGCAAATTTGACTTAGGGTTTTAACAATACAGAAAATATATATATTTTCTTCTACTTTATCAAAATCTCTCCTGTTGTAGTGAAGACATTTCTTAATAATAATGAGAATTGGTGACTGTTTGTGAGTTTTTTAAGGGCACCGGCAGCATATCAGCGCTACGGTTATCTCATTACAGTTTTATGTTGTGTGGCATGTCTATGTCTTGCTGCAATAATTATATAAATATGTACCTTAGCATTTCGTAATATAAATATAAATATGTACCTTTCGTAATATAAATATGTACCTTAGCATTTCGTAGCATCAAATATGAAGTTCTTTCTTTCTTTCTTTCTTTATAATCGAACTTGACACGCGAATTCGCAATCAGATTGCTATATCTCCTACATAGCTGACACGGCTGCCCGTTGTTTGCATGTGTATTTTATCCAGCATATAAACCGTGTAATGGTGGTGTTAGTATTTCTACAACTACATATTCCCCCTGGGTGTCGTAAGCGGTGACAGAGGGAAACAAATCAGGAGATAAGCAGCCACATCTTCTTTATAATAGCTGAATTGAAAAACTGAGGTTGCCAAGTAGCCAACCCGCTTTCTAAGCTTGATGAAACAATCTATGAGGGAAATGCAGATGCGTTGTCACCCGTGGAATGCCTCTTTTCCAGTAATAAGTGTCTCCGGTTCTCTACACTCACCATACGAAACACAGCAGTATCAAGCTGCCATTTTACGCTGGTATTCTGTGAGAGCGTGGTCCTTCTCCGGACGAGCCGACCCATTCGTGTTTCAACTATAGTACTAATATAACTGCAGCATGGCTCTACCACAGCTGTCGGATATATTTTCATTACTATGCGGTAGGACAGGAATATTTACTAGGTGGTAAGACTTCAAAGCAGAAAAGGAGTCCTACTATCTAGTATCCCACTTAGTATTGGAATATACCAAAACGGAATACTACGAAGCTTACATATTTATGTTGGCTAATAGCAGTACTTACACTGCTATTAGGCAGCTTCTGTTGTGTTCCGGTCTGGAAGCCAGCATAATCAGAGACTGTGAGACATTAGACCTTAGTCCTGAGAAGTGACAACGAATGTGTAGCCTTCTCCGTTTGAAGTTGGCTGCAGGTGTCGTATCCATGGACTACAGTAGTCACTTACTATCAAGTAGACTATAAATTCGTTTATACATATATAAAAATTAAAATAAGCATATCAATTAGTAAGTAAAACAACACATAAAAGTAACAGACATAAAACTAATTATAATAAATTATAAATTTATGAACGTATGTAAAAGTATTTATTATTATTACCTACTAGCTGGTACCCAGCACGGTGTTGCCGCAGAAGAAATAATTGTGAAAATATTGTTTTAAATTAAGACCTATATTGTTTAATTAGGGATGATACGCGCGGCACCTATTGTAAGTTAATTGTACTAGCCTATAACCTTCGCACTAGTACAAGCAATAAGTTGTCAAAGTTTTAGCGCAATCTGATGAACGGTATGGCAGCGTATAAAATACGAACAAAGAAAAATAAATGTTTATATATTAGATTTAAATAAGTAATGTATTAAGGTTATCGGCGAAAGAAAGCATAGTGAGAAAACCTGCATGTCTGAAAATTATACTAAAATATTTTCATGACATGAAGTCCGCTAACATAGGAAATTCTCGTAGAAATGAAAGGAGGTTTGAGCCCATCAGTAGGACATATTTAAGCTGTTACTTTATTTACTATATTAAGATGAACACTGTCAATAGTCTGCGGGAGATCGTAAGGCACTAATGGCAGCATTATGAGCTAAAGTGGCCTTGTTTCGTTGTAATGACATCATTATGTATTCTTCCAATGAGTTTATTTCTCTTTTCCTATTAACAAGCCATCGTGAGTAAAACCTATTATTATTTATAAGAAATGTTTATACCGAATCAGCCAACGTGATATAGAATTTTCGTGAGTATTACGTTCGTGCTAAGACTTGTTTATGGTAAATTTTGAGTCTAATTAACGATCGCATGAGGACTGTACTGGAGTCGAGAAAGTCCATTAAGTTATTCCATTAAGTTTAAAGTAGGTAGCTGCGGTGTGTTCAAGGAAAGTTATGTGCAAGTCACATTAAGAATTTATGAAATAGCTCTTTTATTTCTATGTAGAATTCAAATGCAGGTCAAAAGTGTCTTTTTAGATGTTTTTTTATAGGATAGAGTGACAAACGATCACACAGTCCACCTGATGGTAAGTGGTTGCTGTGGCCCATAGACATCTACATTTATTACCGTTTGCGAATAGAGATAGAGCTGTGCTGAAGTTATATTAAGGGAGCACCACGAATGGGTCGGCTCGACCGCGAAATAACCACATTCTTACAGAATACCGGCGTAAAATAGCAGATCTGTGCTGCTGTGTTTCGTATGGTGAGTGTAGAGAACTGGCGACACTTTTATTGTTATTGAAACATTCTATCTAAGTTCTTAGGGGGTGACAACGCATCTACATTTTAATTCTCAATTTAGAATAGATGGTGTCTATGGCCCACAACATAAACTTAAATTTAATAAAAAAAAATAGATTCCCCTATAACGCTTCTGCACCGATAGTTTGACTTAAAGTGATAGAGACAGCGTGAGACTTATCACGAATCAATAACTAGTTCCTCAGAATATTATCCCACGCGTAAACAAGCTGTGTACAATTTTTAAAATTTAACAATAATAGATAAGTAAAATAGATAATAGTCCACAGATGGTATGTGGCTACTACCTAAGGACTTCTTCGACTATTTTCAAACAACAAGGTGACAAGTGCGTTGTCACCCCTGAAGACTTAGATGAAACTTAGTTCTCTGTTGTTTGACAATAGGAATGGACTAGACGCTGCTACAGACTTAGATGGATTCTTAGTTAAATAAAGAATTGTAATACCTAGTAAATAGATTTATATTGTTATTTTACTTGGTAGAGCCACCCTGCAGCTATATTATGGTTGTAGCACGAATGGGTCGGCTCGACCGGGGTAGGACCACGCTCGCAACAGAATGCCGGCGTGAAATAGCAGCTCAAAGCTAGCTTGCTCGGCGGCAAAAAAATCTAGGTACAACTTATATGCAGGTCTTACATCGAGCACAGGCGTTTCACAGCATCCGACCACGAGTGAACTTCGTTTCGGATTCTGTGGCACCATACTGCTGCGTCTCCTTGAAGTAACACAAGGAGACCGCGAAGTGCCATATCACCACTAACTGACGCACAATCCTTATACATTTCCACCGCGTCAATGAATGCTTCCACTACTTCCTGTTGAGACGAACCGTCAAACCGTGCAATGCTTTTTACGAATGTCCCTTGGATAGATGACGACCGCGGAGTTAGTGACGTGTGGCCGCGTCGGCAGCGCTCGAATCGACATTCGGCGGCGCCTCTAATTGCGATGACTAAAGAGACGACGAGCTTCTGGTTTGCCTCGGCTTTTGCCGCAGAAAAGGCGGCCAGAATCGACGACAGCTGGTTCTCGGACATAAGCACAGGTGCTGCAGGTCTCGGATTTACAGGTGCTACAGTTTTTCGGATTCGCCGGTTTCTCATTCAAACTGGAGTCAATATTACGCAGTTTTCGCGACGGCATTATGACTGAGACACACTCGCGTTCATGGCCCCACGTTGGGCGCCAATGTAACGTTCACCGGTCACGGTTGATTAATGAAACGTCACAAAAAATCTGAATGCACGGTTTATTCACTTAAGTAGTAACAATATAGGCCCCTATTGACAAATACGTACATAAAATGGCGTCGCGCAAAAACGCAGCGCGAGCGCGGGAGTAATCAATAACACATACATATGTACCTCGGAGCTAGTCGGCTAGCGGACTGTTTGTACCGGGAGCCAAAGGCGTGGCAGGTGACGTGATCCAGCGGTGCAGGCGGGGTATCGTACGAGAGGAGATAGCGAGGCACCAGGCGACATAAGTAAGTATCGGCGCATCTCTTTGCGTATTTTATCGCATCTACCACGGGGAGTGCTCTGAGGAAATGTTCGGACTAATTCCAGCTGCTCAATTTTACCATCGCACATCGCGATAAAACTCACAATACGATCCATGCCATCTGGATGATTGGCAGTCCACCACCGTGCGATTTAGAAGAAGTTTTCTCCTTGTGGAATCGATTACCACCAGCGATTTTTTCGGACCGATACGACTTAAGGACCTTCAAGAAAAGAGCCTACTAATTTTTAAAAGACCAGCAACGCATCTGCAATTCACCTGGTGTTGCAGTTTTTTATAGGTGGCGGTAGTCACTTACCATCAGGCGAGCCGCATGCTTGTGTGCCCCTCTCCTACAAAAAAAAAAATCTGTGTGAGTATTTAGTAGTTCCAACTAGGAAAGAGCCAAAACTTATACAAATGTACAAATTAGTTTACGAGACAATTTATTGCCTTCCAGTTGCCAATTTATTTTGTGACTCAAGTAAATATCCGTCGTTGAGTTACTTTTTCTATGCAACTTACGAATTTTTATTCTGGCGACAAGTCTTTCTGGCGTTCTTTGGATGTGGCCTATGTTCAGCAGTGGACTTGTGATCGGCTGTAATGATGATATCTTCATAATCGTTATAATTATCATGACTGGCGTAATAATATTTAATAATAATGATGTGAATATTTATAACTTTATAAATCTATATGATGATATTGACGATGAGGAAATTACATTAAATTTATTATGGGTTATATTTTCACCGGAAATTAACAAAAGTGCTTAAAAATTCCATTAATTTCACGTTTTATGTGTTACTGCATATTAAATCGACGAATTATTTATTTTTTATATAAAACTTTGAAGCGTTTTTTTCGCAAGAATGGAAAATATTTTTGTAATTTTTATTTATAAGTTTTTAAAATGGTAGGCTTTAAAAGCCCTTTCAATGGCTTAACAGTTTAAAAGTATGCATTAGACTTTACAGGTTGTGATGTCATATAGTCTTACTTCAGTCGCTTAGGTTTTTTAAGATTAAATCAATTAAATGTTGACAGAGCCTCAACGACGATAGGACGAACGATAGGTAAACAAGCGAACACCACAATTTGTGTGTGTGTGTCTGTGTGTGTGTGTGTGTGTGTGTGTGTGTGTGTGTGTGTGTGTGTGTGTGTGTGTGTGTGTGTATGTGTGTGTGTGTGTGTTTTAAATACAGATTTATCAAGTGCGATGTAGGAAAACATCGTGAGAAAACCTGCATATATGAGAAACAAAAATACACTCATGAACAAATTTTTGTTTAAACTTTTGGCTTGACTGCCTTGTTTGTCGCGTTAAGTGTGAATAATTGTTACTGCGAATATACTGAGAATTACAAATCTAAGCGCCACTCAAGTCGCTAAGGCTGTTGCTTTAATTAAAACTGGGCACGCCTACAAACATGTGGTCCAAACATTACGAGTATCAAAACCTGCAGTACACTGAGACTTGCAGAACAGGGACGTAAACGGAAAACTGTTGACGTCCTCATATATCTAAACTAGCTAGCAAACTTAATTCTGCAGCATATGCTGTCAAAAAGATTAGATGCCTAACATGTGTTGAAACAGCTAGATTAGTTTATTTTAGTTATTTTCTTAGGATAATATCATATGGAATCTTGTTATGGGGTAATTTGACTGACATTGAAACTATCTGGTTTATGGGGTGGCCAGCGCTAACACTAACTACTAATTAACTACTAATTAACTACTAATATAACCACGTGATAGCTTTTCCCCAAGCATTTATAAAAATAAAATTGTTAAGTAAAAAAATGTTTCTTTCGTGTAAAATTGTGACCGTTTTTTCCAACATTTCCAATTTTAAATTAATGAATAATAAGTAAATTCTAATTAATAAATTTAATTGTCACAAATATTGATTGAAACTTTTTTGCGTTTTATGTGAAGGCGGGGAAAGGTTTTCGGAGATAAGCGTTAGCTCATTCTGACACGGTAGTAGATAAAAGCACGTTTCACAAACTACATTTTAACTTCTAAAAAGAAATTAAGATTTTTCGTTATATTTAAAATTTAATACGATATCATAGATTGAGGTTAATACTGTACATTCATGAATCATTTTATTAAGAGTATTATGTATTGCTTATTATTTACTATGGCACTGTGTAACTTATATTATATCTGTCTATACTTTTAAGTTCTTGCATACCTTTCCATTTCCATCTTTTCGTACTTAATTAGTTGGTGGGTCTGTTAGTGATCGTGTAACTTGAGCGATTGAGTTCATGTTCACAGAAATTCTGGGTTCCGACAGATACGTAGAACTGTAGTGAAGTGATTATCAATTTCTTTATTTCTGGACAAGAATTACTCTTTATCATAATCTATGTCGGGTTATTGTCAAAAGAGTAAATACCAAAATCTGGACCGATAGAAGGCGCTGTGGTCGCGTTATTAATACATTTTATTTTGACGTGATAGAACCACGCTGCAGCTATATTAAGGTTATGGTACTAATATAATAATAGAAAGGGTTGGCTCGACCGGGGCAGGATCATTCTATTATAGAATGCCAGCGTAAAATACCAGTTTAATGATGCTACGTTTCGTATGGTGAGTATAGAGAACCGGAGACTAATACGTGGCACTCTATCTTTATTTTCAGGGGTGAAAACGCATCTGCATTTTGATTATTAAATGAGGATAGTAGTAGATGTCTATGTGACCCATCAGGTGGACTGTGTGTTCGTTTGTCACCCTTATTCGATATATAAAAAAATATTTACGCTGTTAAAAGTCTGGAGTGAATTCAAATTATTATTCATCGCGCCACCTACCGATAAGTACAAAGATTACAAAGCCAGATAGTGCACAGTAAATTAATGAAAGAACCGCACTTGAACAACATAAAATGTGAATTTCGACGCACCAATCTCCATTGCAATAACGCTAAGATTTTCTCTACTCTAATATCAAAAATGTGAGAAACTGAGTGGATTGGAACATTTATGAGCTGTAATTTATATTTATATCAATTTTCGAAGAAGATAAAGAAAAGAAAAAAATGAAAGAAAGGAGGTATTACTTTATTTTGAAACATACCATTGACGTATACAGTAATCTTTATATATAAAAAGTACTTGTCACGTTGTTTGTCCGCGATGGACTCCTAAACTACTGAACAGATTTCAATGAAATTTTGCACACTGTGTGCAGTTTGGTCCAACTTAAAAGATAGGATAGCTTACATCTCAATTTATAGTCGCAATACAATATTATTTTATTGAAAATTATTTGCCTATTATTTGACAGTCACAATTTTCTATTAGCTCCAAACAATTCTGTCAGATGACGATATCTGTTGATTGGATTGAGTAAATATTCAATAGATGGCGCTATGTTAAAAAATACAAACGTTTAATATAAGCTACAATTTAGTAGTATAACCACCACGTGTTGCTGTAAGTATTCAACAGATAGAACCGATTTCAATGACATTTTGCAGACTGTGTGCAGTTTGGTCCAACTTGAGAGATAGGATAATTTTTATCCCGATAAGTGACCCTCAATTTTTTTATTGCTAATTTCAGGAGTTTTTTTGGTAAAGTAAATTGGAATTGGAATTGGAAAGGGCAGAACAGCGTCTGCCTGGTCAGCTAGTATAGAAATATATAAAAACGAGGTAAATACAAAACACGGCTTTGTAAGTCGTACGTCATGCTAAAAAATTAAGTGAAAGTGATGACGGTGATACAGAAGCATCACGTCATTTATTTTCATCATTTCGTAATTATAATATTTAAATATATCTATTATCTATGTACATAAGCGAAATTACAGCTTATTTAAAGTCCTCTGGTGAATATATGCATCAAGCGCGGTCGCAGCCTGAAATTTTGGTGGGGGTCACTAATAATAAAATATGTCGAGTAAATTAGACTTTACTGCACAATACACAATTTTATTGCACACATAAAACAAATAGTCTTCTATTTTCTGCCGACTTCCAAAAAGGAGACGGTACTCAATTCGACGCGTATGTTTTTTTTATGTGTGTTACCTCATTACTTTTTACTGGGTGGACCGATTTCGATGAATCTTTTTTTATATGAAAGCTGATACTTCTCGTGTTGTTCCATATGAATTTGATCAAGGTCAGATAAATAGTTTTTGAGTTATTTGAGTTATTCTTAATAACTTATATTGAAGTCGGCTGTACAAAATTTTTAATTTTAAATTATTATTTACAAATCGGGTGATAATATTTGAGACGTCTGGTGCTATCTCTGGATGAATATTTAGAAGAGCTGTATCTGGATGTTTGCTCTCAGCCAAGTTTTTACACGCTTTGGTGTAGAAAATGATCTCTCTGATGTCGCACCGCTTTTAGGAAGAGTTGCCAGAATTTTCAGGAAAGTATTTATATTTGAGTAGAGACACTATTCTATAAACAAAAAGATATCATCGTCGCAAACTTCGATTGCGACGATGATATCTTTCCTTATCCCTTCGGATATTTTAGGTGGAATTTTTGCCAAAGATGGCGTGTTGGTAACCGCAGTTTTTTTCATTTTTAATTGTTATTAGGAAGACTCCTGACTTGTTTCCCTCTTTCGTCTTTTATGACAGCCTCGGGACAATATGGGATAGTGGATATTATTACACCACAACGTTATCGTCATCATCATTGTAGCGCTTCACAAGTCCCTGCTGAACATAGGCCTCCCCCAAGGAATGCCACAAAGCACGGTCCTGAGACACTTGCATCCATCGACGTCCTGTATGTCTTTCTAGGTTGTAAATTCATCTAGGGGGGGGGGGGGGGGGTCGCCCTACATTTTGCCTACCAGTATGAGGCTGCCACTCGAGAACCTTTTTTCCCCATAGATTATCGGTTCTTCAAGCTATATGGCCGGCCAATTGCTACTTCAACTTACTAATCCGTTGGGCTATGTCGGTCACACTGGTTCTACTTCGGATATCCTCATTTCTAAATTTATCATACAAAGAAACCCCGAGAATAGCCCTCCCCATAACTCCCTGAGCGACCTCGAGCTTCCTTATACGGCCAGTAGTAAAGGACCACATCTCAGATCCATAAGTCATCACTGGCAACACGCACAGGTTGTATAATCTCTGTTTCAATTTTTGAGGTATACCTGACGAGGCGATGTGTCGTAATTTCCCGAACGCTGCCCAGCCGTGTTGAATGTATCGATTGACCTCTCGGTCGAAATTGAACTTACCTAGTCGGACTGTTTGTCCCATGTAAACATACTCGTCTACAACTTCGACGTCATAAATCATAATCACACACCAATATCATCATCATCATTACAGCCCTTCACAAGTCCACTGCTGAACATAGGCCTCCCCCAAAGAATGCCATAAAGCACGGTCCTGAGCCACCTGCATCCATCGACTTCCTGCATATCTTACCAGGTCGTCACTCCATCTAGTAGGGGGACGCCCTACACTTCGCTTGCCGGTACGAGGCTGCCACTCGAGAACCTTTCTTCCCCATCGGTTGTCGGTTCTTCGAGCTATATGGCCGGCCCATTGCCACTTCAGCTTACTAATCCGTTGGGCTATGTCGGTCACTCTGGTTCTACTGCGGATATCCTCATTTCTGAGTTTATCACGCAGAGAAACTCCGAGCATAGCCCTCTCCATAGCTCGCTGAGCGACCTTGAGCTTCCTCATACGGCCAGCAGTGAAGGACCACGTCTCAGTTCCGTAAGTCATCACTGGCAACACGCACTGGTACCATATAACACCAATATAACCATATATAATAAATTTATCTAATACGTTTATTGTTTTTCATTTGCTCATTCATTAGTCTATCTAAAGTTCACAACTGAACATGGGCCTCTCTCATAGATTGCCTCATAGCATTTTGTCTTTTTGCCACGCGGTTAGCGACCGCCAGATTTTCGTTGTTATCAGGAAGATGCTGCTCTTTATAACTCGTTTTATTTCTTTCTGTGACCTTATACAGCTCCCACGGAATGATATTGTGGATATTCTTATGCCTATACTTAAAAATGTGATTTTAGTTAGTAGTCAAATATAGTAAAGTATATTCAAGTAATTTATTGGAAGTAAAGATTTTAGAAATGAGTTGGAGTGGTGACTCGTACTTTAGGCCAAGTTTGAATAGCCTATCCTGTAGAGGATGTCGTGGGGGTCATGGTTGAATAGGGACAAAAAGTTCTCATTACACTCCTAGGGGATCAAAATGGCCAAAAACCAAAAAAATGTTATTTTTTATTTCGGCTACAACTCCGTCTCCTTCGGAGGTTCTTACACAGTCTTTTCTTCCCGCATCCCACTTGTTTACGTAAATATTTATATCATCTTTTTGTAAGGCATGCCCTCCAAACCGAATTTCTGTCACGGTGACTCATTGGTCTAGTTGTTGAACGACTGCTGATCATGAGATCCCGGGTTCGAATCGCGGGGCTTTTCCGTCAAGAAATTCTCAGTAGCTGCCCGAAGTCAGGAACTTGCGGAGTCTCACTCCCATGCCGCGGAAATTACGTAAAGCCGTTGGTACTGCGCCTGATCTCTCTACAGTCCCAACGGACTATGAGAGTGAGGGAATAGAGAGTGCACCTGTTTTTGCGCATACACTCGGGCACTGTAATCCTGTCCTGCGCCGATGGCTAGTCTTCCTTGAGGCTGGCCGCCGTGACGGAAATTCGGTCTGGAGGACATTATTATTGTACGGCATCTTAAACTAAGGGTTACAATGAATTAAAATATAAATGTGTCTTTTGGCATTTTCTACCCTTCAACCCAGAAATGGAGAAATAAAAGTTGGCATGTGTAAAAGACAGCTATTAAATATAATCAAAACATTAAATATGTAAATAAACATTAAAAACGTTACAGCCTTTATAAGTCCCGCCTCTGGGCATAGGGCCTTCTTTTACTACAGTACTATGGAACAATTAAACTGCCGCGCGCAGGTTTTAGCATGATGTTTTATTTCATAATTAGCTACTCCCCGCGACTTCGCCCGCACGTAATTTGTTACGTCAAAATCGGTCAAGCCATTTCGGAGATTAGCCGGAACAAACAGAGAG
This sequence comes from Parnassius glacialis, assembly GCA_033319125.1. Taxonomy (NCBI): domain Eukaryota; kingdom Metazoa; phylum Arthropoda; class Insecta; order Lepidoptera; family Papilionidae; genus Parnassius; species Parnassius glacialis. Next base: position 40,125,312 of record JAVANC010000018.1, read on the forward strand.
ACAGACAAACAGACAGACAGATAGTAAAGTAACGTATATTGAAACTGTAGCATTTACGACGATCTTTTGGCCCCTGTACTACCACGGCTATTATGTATATTTAGGGCGTGATCTCGGTGTGTCGTTAGATTTAGGTATATTACGTTTGCTTAAAGTTCATTGTTTGCTGCAACGTGTGACGGGTCGTTCATTTTCTGCCGACATCCAAAAAGGAGACGGTACTCAATTTGAGTGTATGTTTTTTTATGTGTGTTACCTCATAACTTTGTACTGGGCGAACCGATTTCGATGATTCTTTTTTTATATGAAAGCTGATAGTTCTCGTGTGGTCCCATATGAATTTGATCAAGGTCAGACCAATGGTTATTGAGTTATTCTTAAATAACCTATATTGAAGTCGCTTATATTGAAGTCGGCTGTACAACATTTTTAATTTTAAATTATCCTATAATAAGTTCGAGAAAGTCGCTGCTACATGCGTCATGCTGGTGAATAGACGCCGTTTGTGCGGGAAGTTCTGTTTTTAGTTACATAAATTGCTCAAGGACAAACAAATATCCAGATCTGGAACAAATAATGTTATTTAAAAAAAATTGCCATGCAATCATTTGTCACTAGAGGCGCTGTAAGAATATCCACTACCTCGTCGTCCTGTGGGTGTCTTAAGAGGTGGCAGAGGGAAACTGAAGCAGGAGATGGGCGGCAGCAAATAAAATAATTAAAAAACTGCAGTTGCCAACCAACTAAGAAAAGATACTCCCTATGAGGCAATTTATGTGGGAGGCCTGTTTTATATTATAGGGGTGATAAACGAGCACACAGTCCACCTGATAGTAAGTGGATACTGTGGCCCATAGACATCTACATTTATCCTCAATTAAGAATCAAAATGCAGATGCGTTGTCACCCCTGAGGACTAAGATGGAGTGCCTCGTTTCCAGTAAAAAGGGTCTCCGGATCTCAAGACTCACCAACGAAACACAGCAGTATTAAGCTGCTATTTTTCGCTGGTATTCTGTGAGAGCGTGGTCCTGCCCCGGCCGAGTCGACCCATTCGTGCTACAACTATACTACTAATATAGCTGCAGCATGGCTCTACCACGCTACAGCCTATAAATAATCTATAACAGTCTACGCTCTGTTCAGCAGTGGACTATTATAGGTTATAATCGGTGGATAGACCGATGTAATTATTAAGTGGCGAAGCTTGCGAAGTCACTTATTGATTTCACGATGTCTGTCCGTCTGTCCGTCTGTCCGTCTGTCCGTCTGTCCGTCTGTCCGTCAGTCCGTTCGTCTGTCCGTCTGTCCCACGATTATTTCGAGAACGGTTTCGAATTTTCAAATTCTGTTTTCAGCAATCGATTACTGATCACCCAGGTATCTGAACCTCCTCTTTTGAATTTTTTTCCGTTAGAAACCGCTACAAAGCTGTTTATTTGTTATGTCGAAGTCAAATGCTACTGCGTTATTGAGTCGTCCTTTATACTGCCTGCGTCTGATATTTAATCGAATCGAAGAATGTTTTTGTTATTTACTTACATAATATTAAAATATACAATATGTATTATCATAATAAAAAAAAGTATGACTAAAAACTTTAATTATTATAAAATCCCTGTGGTATAGTGCCAAGAAAACTGCTGGCTGGGTTACCTGAATATACTTAGCTTTTGGGTGATAAAAGAGCCAGCTCTCTTATCACCAGCAGCGTCGACTAGTCACGGATACAGTTCCTTTAGGAACTTCACCGAACGTGTACCCCAAAGACTGAAATGTGAAAGTACGTGGAGTCCAAGCTCGTCGACCCCTCTACCAAAAGGACATTGACAAGGTATCATTATTAATTATAGAAATTGCATAAAATCTTACGGTCATGAATACCTATCAACAAACTAATATGGACAGAGTTCAAAGCTGCTGCTTTGATTAAAATAATCACAAAAGAAGAGATTTCGCAATGGAAACAAAAGTATTATTACCTCGGTGTATGAGATTGACCTTTACAAAAAGATACAGTAGTGAACAAAAGATGGCAGACTTCGCGCGCGGGCCATTGTTATCAAATTAAAAAGAAAACACAAAAGAGAATAAATTATTTGAAAACTTTTTTTATTAAGGTCTTCGAGTAAAGGGCTATTTATCGAGAAATTATAAATTCATTTTTACAATTTTTGATGTTGTTTTAGTTTAACTTTACATTATATTAATTTATGTTTATGTACAAAAGGTATACAATGACGGCGTTTAGCTTTAAGATGAAGATTACTACGAATATAAATCTATTTCTATGACAAAATCGTAAACAGATATGCTTGTTTGTCTGTGCGTTTGTGTTCGATTATATCCATTATAGCTAAACCAATTTGAATGTCGTTTTCATAGATGAATAAGCTTTGCCTAATATATCGTAAGTTGTTTCATTCAAATCGATAGACAAATAAGAAATATGTGTCAATTTTAAATAGCGACTGAAGTGATAAAACTATACACGCGCTGAGAAAATAATTAGACATACGTGAAAATAGTACACTATTGTAAAAAAACGTATATATTAATCCTTATTAAAATAGAACAAGAAGATAGGCTGTTTCGTATGCTGAGTGTAGAGAACTGGAGACGCTTTTTACTGGAAACGGTATTCCGACTCAGTTTTCAGGGGTGACAACACATCTGCATTTTTAAGTGATATTCAAGTGATTTTAGAAGTAAAATCACAAGTTTTATTACTGCGCAGTTACAAGCTGATGATGATGATTGTAGAATATACAACTGTGTTTTATTTGTATACATATACGAGTAAGTAGAATGCGTAGATGATTGTGCGTATGAAATCGCGGGAATAACTAGTATGTGATGTTTTTACTCACTTGCACTACATTTAAGCAGTAGATATATGAAATATTTCTTTTAATTACACAACAATGCAACGAATTCAGAAGTTATTAAATAAATTTACACGAATACTCGATATTGAATAAAATCAATTTTACGGATTTTACCGCGTTTAATTTAAAATAATAAATACACTGAGGGGAAGTGACAAATGACCATGGGTGCTGTTAAGCACTCGAAACGTTGGTAAATAGAAAATAAGTTAAATTAAATGCGGTAAAATTCGTAAAATATGTTACATTCAGTTATTATATTACGTGGAAATTATTTTATTGTTTTTAGTTTTTTGAATTCTGTTATTACTATAATAAACATTGATAATGATAATTTGACCATTTAGAGTGGACAAAACAATAACACAAGCTTAAAGTGACAACAAGTACAGCGTGTATAAAATTATATTATATAATTTACCATTGGCTTTTTCTATACAATTCAAATGAAACCATGCTAGAGATATAGTCAATTCAATACACAAAAAAAAAACAATTATAATGGGTTTACAAACGGCGAAGATATCACGTTACATAAATACAAAAATAAAGCTGAATAATCCTCATTTTTGCAGTCAATTAAAATGGAAGTTCTTTAAAAAACTATTAGTAATTACGCTTGCTTTGCGATGTTTATCAAGCTTCTCTGTAGTCTGTAATATGGTATGTTCTAAGGCTAGGTGGAATGCTAGGTGCACGTTATCTGTTCAGGATCTGGATCGTCAGGGTAGAATAGAATAGAATAGAATAGAATGGAATGATTTTTATTCAATATTGTTTATTACATAATACTTATTGAAAGTCATTTTTTATTTACCACTACAGGTAGGTACTACAAATCAAAAAGCGATTGTACAGCTTTATTCTGGACCGAAGGGTTAATTACAGGCTGTGAGGAGTTCCAATTGGTTGCAGGTTGGTCCATGAACTGAAGTAGCCTCGTTTTTTTTATAGGATCGGGTGACAAACGAGCACACAGTCCACCTGATGGTAAGTGGTTGCTGCGGCCCATAGACATCTAAACCTATCCTCTATTAAAAATCAAAATGCAGATGCGTTGTCACCCGTGAGGACTAAGATGGAATGCCTCATTTCCAGTAAAAAGGGTCTCCGGTTCTCTACACTCACCATACAACACACAGCAGTGTCAAGCTGCTATTTTACGCTGGTATTCTGTGAGAGCGTGGTCCTTCCCCGGTCAAGCCGACCCATTCGTGCTACAACTATACTACTAATATAGCTGCAGCATGGCTCTACCACGTAAAAGTCGTACCATCAAGTGGACTATAAGTTCCTCTGTCACTTTAAAGTTACAGCCTGTTTACGTCCCACTGCTGGACATCGGCCTCCTCTCATTTCTGAGAAGGATTTAAGGCAAGGAAATTTCCGCCTTCACATGTTTTCGAAATATTTATTATTATTTATATTACTCAGTCAGTATTTCTCACGAGGTTTTCCTTTACCGCCAAACAGGTGGTGAATCAGGTCAAACCTATTTGTCGCTTTAGTTTTATACAAAAACTATCAATCAATCAAACAAAAATTGCTTGTTATAACGTAAAATGTTTTACATTCATCAACCAATAATAATGTTACGAGCTTGGGGTTCGAGACAATTAAAAACTGCCGATTGAATTACCAAAATTGACACTTTAATTACACAACGCTAATTACAATCTAAAACCACACTAATAATAAAACACAATCACTTTAGTTCGCAGTTGTTTCGCTTCGAAGTATTCTCTTGTATCGCCAATTCAATACTGACTTGTTCGTGGTCTATACCGGACATATATAGGGCCTCAGATAGTTTCCAGAACTTTCTACTGTAGCGACATCTAGAATGTTCGAGTACATATCGGTCCCGAAATTTCTGGAAGGATCTTGACTCTCCTAGTTCTGCTACTCGACACTAGAGGGCGCTAGTGTAACTAGTGTTGCCATGTACAAGACATTAATAGTGGTGCACAACAATAAGTCAACCATCAGTTATTCAGCTCTCAATAAAGCATAAAACAATTTTATTAGTGGAAGAGTAGATGGAACTTGAGTTGTTCGAGTATTCTAATGTCCTTTAGATATTTTTTTATTACAGCTGCCTGCAAACTATATGCGCAGGACAAGACTATAGTGCATGAGTGTGTGCACACAGGTGTACTCTCTATTCACTAATTCTCATAGTCTGATGGAACCGAAAACCAACACGACCTGAACGAGCTCAGGCGTAGAACCGACTGCTTTACGTCCTTTCCGTGGCACGGGAGTGAAACACCGTAAACTGTCTGACTAGCTTTGCCAACTGCCTGTGTAGAAACTCGGCTACTGAGAAATTTTTAACAGAAAAACTCAAAAACTGGTTTTGGCTCGAACCGGGATTCGAACCAGTACCGAGACACATGACCAATGAGTTAGTCAAAACTGCTCGTCAGACCTTCCACGGTTCCCAATTTCTGCGTTAGTATTTCGAATTTCGAACGTGTAGGGGTCGATGTCGTAAGACGCAACAGAGGAAATCTTGGACATAGACAGCAGCGTCTGCCAAATAACAACTATAAATAAACTATCTACTCATCATTTCAACTCAACTGTCCCCTTTATGAATTAAACTACGGAGGGGAAGTAGATTTTGATAGGCTATATTGTGAAAGTGAATGCGTTTGGAATTTACCAGTGGAGAGCTTCAGAAATTACATTAAAATATCACTTTTTTTATTTTAACTTCTTGTGTGACAGTAATGGGAGAAAAATCAAGAGTTGAGTTATGAAAACACGAACAAAATACGATTGCAGTTGGTCGAGAGACGTCGGAGAGCCTAAGAATGGTGCGATGTACATATATCATATTTAACTTTTACGAGCTTTGCGTTTTGGGTGTGAATGTGTGTGGTAATGCCAAATTCGTGTAGAGGTTTTTATGGTTCCGCTGTTTTACAGGAAACCCTTCCTTTCGCTTTGTGTTCTAAATTTGTCCTATGTCCTGTGTTTAAACGGACTTAAAAAAGGAGGATTTACAATTCGACTGTATGTTTATACATGGTAGAGCTACTCTGCAGTTACATTATGGTTGTAGAATGGGTCGGCTCACGGTAGGACCACGTTCTCACAGAATACCAGCGTAAAATAGCAACTTGATGCTGCTGTGTTTCATATGGTCAGAGTGGAGAACCGGCGACCTCCGCAGAGCTCAAAACTTATCTGCGTTTTTAATCTTAATCGAGGATAAATGTAGATGTTATAAACCACAGCATCCACTTAACATCAGTAGACAGTGTGCTCGTTTGTCCCTTATTCTATATAAAAATGATTTTTTTTTTATTTACTACTAGCTGTTCCCTTTGCCCGAGTGTAATTTATTACGATTGGATTTCGTGTTTTTTTGACATCAGCTATCTGCCAGTGAGAGTTCCGTCAAAATCGGTCCAGCCATTCCGGAGATTAGCCGTAACAAGCAGACAGACAGATTTTTTTTTAAAAATTGAGTTTTTATTATAAGTACCGTATATTATACTTTCACAAGAATTTAGTAAAAACATTTTATTTTGACATTACAAACAAACGCTGTAATTGTATTTATTTGTATAGATTTTTTACAGCGCTTGACTACTCTCCCACCTGATGGTAAGTAAGTAGTGACGAAGATAGTAAATCGCACTGACTTAACAAAAGCGTTCCCCATGTAGTGGCGGGTTAAATTACCCACTACCCCATATCTTCCCGTGGGTGTCGTAAGAGGCTACAGAGGGAAACTGAGGCAAAAGATGGGCAGCAGCATCTTTCTGATAACAGCAAAGCAACAGTACAAGAACTGCGGTTGTCAACCCGCTCACCAAGTGTGGCAACTATGGCCATGATTAAAGTTACGAAGAGACGGTTCCCAATCCCCGGCGGTTCCGCTATTCCTGCCTATAGTGGCAACCATGGTAACGGCGAGGCAAGGCGTGCTAAAAATCTCCGGTGGAGTTTCGGTTGCTACCTAAGACGACTTCACCTGGCAACATATAACGCACGTACCCTGAGGACTAACGAGAAAATCCTGGAGCTGGAAAAAGAGATACACAAGTTGCGCTGGAATATTATAGGATTATCTGAGGTCTGAAGAGAGGGGGAGAACACGGTAATCCTCGAATCCAACTTGTTCTATCACCGGGAGGGCGACTATCTGTCCCAAAGAGATGTCGGATTTATCGTCCACAAGTCTCTCATTAACAACGTTGTAAGGATTGAGTGTGTCGACGAGGGTTTCATACCTTATATTCAGAATTACCAAATGGTATTCGCTGAAGGTCACACAGGTTTACGCATCAACCTCGGCACATCCTGATGAGGAGGCGGACGAAATGTATGAGGAAATATCTAGAGCCATGCATTCCTGCAAAACCCAGTATATGGTGTTTATGAAAGACTTCAACGCAAAACTAGGCACTAGAGAGAAGGTATGGACATTTGGAATAGGGCAACGGAACTCAATGGCCTAGCAGCTGACCGACTTCATAAAGAAAGAAGGACTCTTTATCATATGGAAGTGGATCTGGACGAGCCCCGACGGTTCGACAAAAATGTGATTGACTTCATTATGACGACCAGACCACAACTGTTCAATGATATCTCAGTAATCGTGAGCGTGAAAGTCGGCAGCGAACACCGAACGGTGAAAGGCACACTGAACCTAAACGTTAAGTTGGAGAGGTCACATCTAATGAAGTCAATGCTCTGTCACCCTTGTGCTTTAATCCAAAGTCCCTGAGGCGGCGCTGTATTCGTGCCACAAGCGAAACACATCGCAGCCTAAGTCTCGCTAACAAAGTTTCGAAATTAAAGCAATATATATAGAGTAGCTCTGAATTACCACTTAGAGTGTTGGCCGCTCCCCGGACAGAACACCTTGCACGCTCCCGAGCAGATATTGTCTGCAGTCTTCACATTCTGCAAGCCATCTAGCTTTACAAAGGTTTATCGCAGCACTGGAATAATAATGCTTCCTGTTCCTTCAAGCTACTCTCTGCGCTGCAGTGTTCGGCACGGCCCTGAGCCTTACTGCTCGCCTCTGCTTCGCAGCACTCTCGCATATTACTTACCTTCTTCTAGACTCACCGCAGACTTACAAGGGAATTCCCAAGCACTTGCAAATTCGTCGACATCTAGACTCCACTATCGACCTCCGGTCTGAGCAGGGGGGTGATGTGGCGGCACTATCGTCCCGCCACAAGCGAAACACATTGAGGCCTAAGTCGCGCTAAAAAAGTTCCGAAATTAAAGCAATATATTTAGAATAGCTCCGAACTACCACTCGGAGCGTTGGTCGCTCCCCGGGCAGAACACCTTGTCCGGCGGGAGATATCCCCTTTTCCTACCACCCTACACCCCGAAGCCTTTCAGCTTGAGCTACAAAACCGTTTTCAGTGCCTAGAAGATTGCAATGCAGTGGACGATATAAATGACAAGCTGGTGGAAACTGTCCATGCGGTCGGAACTAGACCCACCGCAGAAGAACACAAAAACTCTCTGATCACACTCTTAATCTTATGGTTGTTAGACGGGAAATGAAGCTGCAGTCTTCAGTAGATTTGACGGCATACAGGCAACTGAATAGACATATCTTCAAATGCATGCGGCGGGACTTACGCAACTTTAATACTGCTCGTATTGAAGAAGCGATCTAGCGGAACCAGGCCTCCAAAGTCTTTGCTAGAGATCTGTCTGTCAGAAAGAGCCAACTCTCGAAGCTGAAGACCGAGTGTGGCAGTGTCGTTTCCGGGTCACCTGAGATTTTGAGTGAGATTGAGAGGTTCTATGGGCAGCTGTATATATTATCGTTGAAGCCACAAGCAAGAGTGAGTAACGATCCAAAAGCAAGTCTTATCCGACTCTATTCCGATGATATTCCGGACGGCAGTCTGAGCGAGATTAGAATGTCTCTCCAGCACCTTTGAAACGGCAGAGCCCCAGGCGAGGATGAAATTATAAGTGGAGCTTCTGAAAGCGGGTGGAAGACCAGTACTTGAAGTCCTACAGAAGTCCGATGAGTACAATTTGCCACAATGTCTGGCGTATGTGGACTATGAGAAAGCCTTTGATTCCGTCGAAATTTGGGCGATGCTGCAGTCCCTTTAGCGGTGCCAAATTGACTGTCGGTATATCGAAGTGTTTGTACAGTAGGGCTACAATGGCTATCCAAGTATAGAACCAGAGTACGAAACCTATCCAACTGCAGAGAGGTGTAAGACAGAGTGACGTTATATCCCCGAAATCTTCACCGCTGCATTGAAACACGTTCTCGAGCTTCTGAACTGGAAAAGATACGGTTTTAACATCAATAGGGACTACATTATTCACCTTCGATTTGCCGACGATATGGTCCTTATGGCAAAATCGCTGAAGGATCTAAGCACTATGCTCAATGATTTTAATAGTGCCTCCCAACAGATTGGTCTTAAGATGAAGATGGACAAAACAAAGATCATGTATAACAACCGTGTCACACCTATACCGGTAGTTGTTGGGAGCATTAAGCTCGAAGTTGTTGACGAGTTTTACCTGGGACAAGTAGAATAGAATAGAATAATTTTTTATTCAATATACATTACATGTGTAATTCTTATTGAAAGTCATCCTTTACTTTACTACTGGTTCGAAAAAAAACCTCTGTCCTGGGAAGAACCATCAAGAAACCCAGCGGGACTTTTTTTTAAATAAATTTTACAATATAGATGATTACGAACAATTTACAAAATTTATTTTAGAAACTGCTTGGAAGCGACTACCTCATTCTCAGGGGTTATTATTAACCATGTATTCATTTATACTATAATAACCCTTTTTATACAGTTTCAGTTTAATAAAAGACTTAAACTTGGTAATTGAGAGAACCTGTACACTTTCCGGGACCTTGTTGTAATAGCGTATACATTGCCCCAAGAATGAATTACTGACTCTGTGGAGTCGAGAAACTGGCATCACTAGCTTGTGTTTGTTCCTAGTGTTTACAGAATGTATATCACTTTTTTTACTAAAACTTTCTTTGTTTTTGTGAACATACATTAAATTTTCGTAAATATACTGAGAGGCCAAAGTTAATATATTTATTTCTTTAAATTTATCTCTAAGAGACTCTCAAGGTTTTAGATTGTAAATAGCTCTATTGACCCTCTTCTGTAAAACAAAAATAGTTTCTGAATCAGCCGCATTTCCCCATAGCAAAATCCCATAAGACATTATGCTATGGAAATAACTAAAATAAACTAATCTAGCTGTTTCGACACTAGCGAGACCTCTAATCATTTTTACAGCATAGGCTGCAGAACTTAGTCTGCTTGCTAATTTGGATATATGGGGGCCCCACTGAAGCTTTGCGCCAAGAGTGATGCCAAGAAAAAAAAGTAATTCGAATAGGTAAGTCTAACTCCGACCATGAGGTCAACCGACAGATTCAACTCGGCTGTGCAACGTTCGGGAAATTACGGCACAGCTTCTCGTCAGGTATACCTCAAAACTTGAAAACGAGACTGTACAACCAGTGCGTGTTGCCAGTAATGACCTATGGAATTGAGACGTGGTCCTTCACTGCTGGACAGATGAGGAAGCTCAAGGTCGGTTAGCGAGCTATGGAGAGGGCTATGTTTGGGATTTATCTGCGTGATAAACTTAGAAATGAGGATATCCCCAGTAGAACTAGAGTGATCGACATAGCTCAACGGATTAGTATGCTGAAGTGATAATGAGTCGGCAATATAGCTCGAAGAACCGACAACCGATGGGGTAAAAAGGTTATCGAGTGGCGGCTTCGTACCGGCGAACGAAGTGTAGGGCATCCTACCACTAGATGGAGTTACGACCTGGTAAGACATGCAGGAAGTCAATGGTGACATGTGGCTCAGGACCATGCTTTGCGGCATTCCTTGGGGGAGGCCTATGTTCAGCAGTGGACTTGTGAAGGGCTATAATGATGAAGATGACAACAAAAGCATATTCACCTAGCCTTGAAGATGCCCACATTGAAATTGGATGGCAACTTATTCCACTACTTTACAGCACGCGTGACGAACGATGAAGCAAACCTTTTGGTTTGAATTCGTCGATAACGAAAACTTGCTAAGCGCCTGGTTATTCTATGCTGGAAGGGAAGGTTTTGTACATATGTTACGCAATATCTTCATCAACTGTGAACCGGTTTTTAATAAGTTATACTTCAAGAGTGGCCCGTATATATTGTTAAAATGGAATCAAATTTTCTCTCAGAAACAATTTAAATCATTATATCACTGATAAATGTATACGTGTGTGTGTTTGTGAATATATAATTGTATAAGTAATTCATATACTTAGTTAATTTTTATATAGTTATTGTATTGATTCTTAATTCTATCTTTACAAATCATATTGCACCTCCAAATTAGTGTTTACTGCTTATTTATAGGTTGACTGGTTGAGAATGCCTTAAGGTCTTAAGTCCGCCTTTGTACATTTTTGTGCACCGAAGTTTAAAGAAATAAAACACAGTGCTTGCTCAAATTAAAAGGGTCCGCAATCGCCATTGTTAGCAGATTACCGATCACATTACGAGCGTATTTTTCACTAATGGCCGCCATTTATCAGAATAACAAACCTGGCATTTAAAAATTGCTCCTACGCTTTTTCAGATTTGTTAGATTACACAATTTTTCGGACATTTGCCTTAACATAAGGACATTTACAATAATAATAATAATTTAATCAGCCTGTATTTTTATCGTTACCGTTACAGGTATTCATTATTATACAATATTAAGTTACTTTTTCACATTGATATGTATACCGTTTCCCTTATAACCTATCAAAGTCCACTGCTGGACATGGCCTTCCCCCATAGATTGCCTCACACGGAAGATATTTGTCATAGTTGCCACAGTAGGCAAGCGGGTTGACTACCGCAGTTTTTATTTTTTGTCGTTATTAGGAAGACGCTGCTGCCCATCTCCTGATTTGTTTACCGACACCTTACGACACCCACAGGATATATGAGGTAGTAAGTAGATAGGAACTACTCGGTACCTAATAAGCTTGTACGTTTAGTTTACTTCAAAACTTGTTTATTTAGTGTCCACAAAGCAGTGGGATTGGTATACCTACATATATGACACATTACTCCTACTTACTATTTCTAGTTCAACCTACATTCGTATGTATGACGGAACGCCTACGCGGTTCCAGGCCTCATTGTTCTATTCACCTAATGAGTCACTTCAATGAATAGCACAGTGTTGATTCTAAATAAAATGTATAAAGTTTCTTTACATACAATTTAATGTGTTTTTAATATCAATGTAAAAAAAATCGTATTGTTTAGTTGGCTGATTTGTTAGGCTACGTTGCTTACTCTGGTTTTGTTGTATGTGCCTTCGAGAAACACTCTTCTTAATCTATAGGACAATTGATTAATGTTCTAAATGATGACCCATGGCATCTACTATATACAGTTCACACATACAATTAATGATAAACCGTTATAGCAGTTTTTGAAATACGAGTAACTATATTTATTTGAAATTATCCCAAATTGAATGTGATTTTAGGGCAAAAACTACGCGTACGCGTGCTCCTCTGTTAACGATTCAATTCACTACGTTTTTGCTGACCGATCGACCCTTACGAATTTGTGCGTGCGTAGTAAAATAGTAGGCGTTAGTATTAATGAACGAAAATTTGTTACGCATTACCACGCATTTTGAATTCAAAAGATAAAAAGGACAGAATGTTTAAGATTTATTAAATTAGTTTCTCTTCACAATTTGCCAATTACTTAATCTGAACGTTCTCTGCAAATTTGGCCGGTTATTGCAAAATAAACCTGTATATAGTCATACGACTAAAGGAGAATAAAATTCATTAGATTCTTACACCGCGATTACCGCGCAGTGGCGGTTTAAATATATCCACTACTACTCCCATATCATGCCGTGGGAGTCGTAGGAGGCGACAAAGGGAAACAAATCAGGTGATGGCCAGCAGTCTTCCTAATAACGACTAAAATAAAAAAAAAACTGCGTTTGCAAACCCGCTTGCCAAGCGTGGCACCTATGACGAATATTCCTCCTATGATGCAATCGATGAGGAAATATTATGTTCAGCAATGGAGTTTAATAGCCTGTGACAGAAATTTTAAACACTAATAGCAAACTGGGCTGAACCGCGAAAAATTGTTAGTTGAAATTTTAAAATGTTGATTTATCATGTTGTGTTTGGCGTTGAAGAAAAACATCGTGAGGAAACTTATCTGAGAAATAAAATAAAGTGCAATTCGTTAGCACGATATGGAAATGTGCGGCGGACGAATCGCTTCATTTCCTTAGAAAATGAGACCTATGCCTAGACGTGGGACGTATATAGGCTGTAACTTTGCTTTACTGTAATTTTCCTATAACCTGTAACGAAGTTTTTTTTTATAGAATAAGGTTGACAAGCGAGCACAGAGCTCACCCGATAGTAAGTGCATGCTGCGGCCCGTAATCATCTATATCTGTCTATATGCTATACAATCTAAATGCGTTGCGTTGCGTTGTCACTCTTGAGGACTAAGATGGAATTAGGAATAAGATGGAATAAAAATGATCTCCGGTATAGAGATATACTCACCATTTGAAACACATCAGCATTGAGCTGCCATTTTACTTTGATATTCTATGAGAGCAGAGTTAAACCATTCGTGCTACAACAATAATATAGCTGCAACATGGCTATATCACGTATGCATACTGCATAGTGAATGAATAAATGATTCGATTTAAAGTTACTTTAATACCTCTACACCGCCTTGTAAAAGACGTGATGTGATGGTGGCCACTCAATGTATTTTCTAGCGGAAATGTCAGAATGGCGCTGAAAATACTTGATCAATTCCTAGCACGTTTAGACTTTAGATGTCAGTAGCATGAGTGTCAGCTGCGGCCTCATATCAACGTTACGCGAATGTACCAATGTTACGGCTTTATACGTAATATCTTTTATGTGACTGCCAATACATCGCATCGATATAAGTCTAATAAAATTTTATTTTATTTCTTCGACGGAATAGGTTCGAAACTCAAATTAGATAACATTTGTAGAACAGTTTTTTAATTTATACTTTGAACTAAAACAAATGAATAATTGTGAACATTATTGTCTTTAAATGGTAAAATTACAACTAATTTCTTGAAGAAAAAGGAATTGTAATATTTTATTGAAGAAAAAATTTAAAAGATTGCATTACCATCATATTAAAGTTGTTGAAACTCGTGGTCCAAATTCCTGAGTATTGCGCTAATATTATGTTTAATACAAAATTAAATTTAAGCAAAAGACTGTATTTATTTTAATTTAATTAAAATATAATAATAATTATATTAAAATAGTGAATAGCTTCAGGAAAGTTTTAACCCAAGTGTACATATAATACGAATTCTTACATTTTTACGAATACTGCGCATTGAAAAACACTACAAGTTAATGATTTACGTGAACACTACACATTAAATGAAACAAATTTTATGGATTTTGTCGTATTTAATTTTTGAAAAGAACAGGAATTAAAAAAAATAATTAAACGCAATAAAATAAGGGCGACAACCGAGCACAGAACTCACCCGATGGTAATATTAGTTTGATTTAACTACAAATTAAATTTATGGGTTTTATAGAAATACCAGATTTCACACACCTTTGACCTGGCTCCCAGTCGCCGGTTAGGCAAGAAAGATACTCTGTGATATACCGTGTAGTGGCGGTGAACGAATATCCACTATTCTATTTTATCCTGTGGGTATCGTAAGAGGTACCAAAGGGAAACTGAACCAGGCGATACGGCAGCGGCATCTTTTAGCATTCGTAAAAAAAAAAAACTTCGGGTTGCCAATCCGCTTTCATGCGTGGTAACTATGGCAGATATCCCTCGTCTGAGGTCATAAGCAGTAATGGTAAATAAGATAGTTATACCACCACATATTAGAAGCCATGAGCCATTTCTGGCATTACTTATTAGTTGCTTCTTATGAAACCTGTGGGAAAATATAGGTTATTGTTTTTTATAGGATAGGGTGACAAACGAGCACACAGCCCACCTGATGGTGGTAAGTGGTTGCTGGGGCCCATAGACACCTACATCTATCATCGCTTGCGAATCAAAATGCAGATGCGTTGCCACCTGTGAGGACTAAGATGGAATGCCTCTTTTCCAGTAAAAAGGGTCTCCGGTTGTCTATACTCACCATACGAAACACAGCAGTTTTAAGCTGCTATTTGACGCTGGTATTCTGTGAGATCGTGGTCCTTCCCCGGTCGAGCCGACCTATTCGTGCTACAACTATACTACTAATGTAGCTGCAGCATGGCTCTACCACGTTTAAATAATAATAGGTTAGTGGATTATATACGTCTCCACCATATTGTAAAATAATTTTATTTAATAAATTTTTATTTGCAACGTAAAATGCCTTAGATAAAAATATTACATTGAGAGTGAAGTAAATCTAGTTCGTTAGCAGAGAAGTATAAAATAGTTTTTTTTTCCATTGCACGAGTTTTAAAGAGTCGAGTAATTAAAATGTGAGGATAGTCTGTAGAGCTGTTTGGACTCAAAGACTCGTGCTTTTGGGGTCGATGCAACAAGCTCTTATGCTGAGGTCGTTTTTGAAGGTCTTTGGTTGTTTTAGGGTACTCATTCCAACTTTTATAATTTCATTCACAGAATCACAGAAAAGTTATAGTATTTTTGACCCTAGTGGAAAAACACATTTTGAAGTACGAAAGGTTTTCTTCACAGCAACAAGGTTTGTATGAATAGAAAGACTTCTTGAATATAATTACTCAATGTATTAGCAAATTAAAAGAAATGTATTTATTATATTTAATAATTGAAGTCGCAGACGCAGACAAGGGGCGTTACAAAGTAGCTAAAAAGCGGTAACTCTATGAAAGAGTAAATACTGGCTGGTAAAGCTGAATTAAAATATTATGTAAGATATATAAAAAAAATCCATATAAAATAGTTTTTTCTTAAAAAAATAGAAGTCATTTGATTGCTGTTTTTGTGACGCGTTAGTCAGCAAAAAAGAAAAAAAAGAACTACGAACTATTATTAATATCTGTGCTTGAAAATATTCACTACCTTCGAAAGAAGTTTCAAGATTTACGGAACATAACGGTAAATGATCTGCTAAATACCACAAGTCGCCGTTGACACCGCAAGGAGGCGTAATTTAAAAAATTTACAGGAGCGCAAGTAAACATTTATTATTCCCCGATTACTAGCTTTTTTTCATCAGAAAATTAATCTTATTTGTACTTTTCTATTAAGATTAATATATTTAATTTTCTGACGAAAAAAGCTAATAATCGGGAAAACACTATGAATTAATTTTGATTACGTGATTGATTTACGTGAACACTACACGTTAAATGAAACAAATTTTATGGTTTTTGTCGCATTCAATTTTCGAAAAGGTCGGGAATTAAAAATAGTAGTTTTCTATTAAGTCTAATATATTTAATTTTTACTACTCGCTCACATTTTTTGTCACATTCACATTCAACCTCTGATTATTATCAGAGATTGAATGTGAGTGAGTGAGGGTTTGGAAACATACACTTTCTCATATTTTTTCTTTATATAATTAAGAATGACAAACGAGCATGCTGTCCATCTGATGGTAAGTGGATTCTGTGGCCCATATACACCTACATCCACCCTAAAAACAAAAGCTAGGTTCCGACATACACTGTGACCACTGTAAGGTGTGACGTCAATTCAGTATAATGTGTAGCCGTTCCTTTTCTAGCGACTTCAAAAATGAGCCGATACTGAATTCGACTGTACTTTTTTTATTGTGTTACCTCATAACTTTTTAATGTGTGAACCGATTTCGATGATTCTTTTTATTTCGATTTTTTATTTGAAAGCCGGTGCTTCACATGTGCTCCCATATAAATTTGGTCAAGGTCTGACCAATATTTTTTGAGTTATTCTTAATAATTTACATACATTGAAGTCGGTTGTACAAAATACTTGTTACTGTTTAAATCGAATGCACTCCATTATACTGTCATCCTCATTTATCTACACTGTTTTCAAATGAAAATATCTATCATGTACACGTTTTGTGTTCAACAAGAAAAAATATTATTTGAATGTTGTTGCTTTTAAAACTTAATGTCCGAGTTTATTTGAATAACAATATTAATTAATAATACATCTGGTTGGGCTTCTATTTATTTATGTATTATTTATTTATGTTTGTATATTTAATATATATTCATGTATATTTATCATTTACTACTATTTATTATATCCATTCAGCCCAACCAGATGAGAATACTTTATAAATACTCTAATATTAATTAACAATAATAAAAATAATTCGTGGAAGCTGTGAAATCTACTAAATTAAACCCAAGATGCAAATCGTAGGGCTGAAAAACACATCATTCAAACATACATTTTACACTGATTAACTATTGTGCTCATTTTCTTCTCGTCATCTCCAGGGTAATAGCTGAAAAGTTTTTGTAAATTATTTTCTTCGTAATATGTTACTTTGTATTAGTTTAGTCACTGAATTTATGTGTGTGATTGGAGAAACAAATAAATGCTTTATCTATCTATCTATCTATCTAAATCACTAGGCGTTTTTATATTTATTGATCACGTGATCAAGTACTGAGAGCACCTTACCTCGAAAGCGTCAGTCAAAGTCAAAGTCAAAATCTTTATTTGCAGAATAAAATGTTTAGGTAATACAGATATTTAGTATAAGAGTAAGTCTCTATAATATTCTACCGGGAGTGGTACCGGTGTGCAAATATACCTAAAAATAAGTGTTCGCAGTGCAAAAATGGTGGCGATTTGTGACATCATATATTTCTCTAGGGTACTGCGGCAGTATACTGGCAGTCCATAACGAGTTTTTTCCAGCGAGAGCACTGAGTAGTGCTCGCAGTGTATATCGGAACACACCCAAAAACTACTATCCGACAGGATAAGACAGGGTGGATAGTTATAATTTGTAAATTATTTTTCTTCTAATTTTATTCCATGGCTGTTTAAAGTCATTTATAGAAACATGATAGAAACTGGCCCCTGTAGTTAGTAGACATTAGCTATAAGTTTTCTTGAGCGTACAACTTCCTTGTGCAATCGACTATCACTAGCGATTTTTCACTATTAGTTTTTTTTATAGGATAGGGTGACAAACGAACACACAGTCCACCTGATGGTACGAGTAAGTGGTTGCTGTGGCCCATAGACATCTACATTTATCCTCGTTTGCGAATCAAAATGCAGATGCGTTGACACCCGTGAGGTCTAAGATGTAATGCCTCTTTTCCAGTAAAAAGGGTCTCCGGTTCTCAACACTCACCATACGAAACACAGCAGTGTTAAGCTGCTATTTGACGCTGGTATTCTGTGAGAGTGTGGTCCTTCCCCGGTCGAGCCGACCCATTCGTGCTACAACTATACTACTAATATAGCTGCAGCATGGCTCTACCACGTACAGGTGAGTCGCATGTTTATATGCCGCCTCTTGTGACAGAAATGTATTATTGTAATTAATTTCAAATACAGTTTTATTGGAGTACGTATGAATCACGGTATTGACTACTGCCACTACTGTGTGAAGAGTTATTTAAATCAATTCATACAAAAGAAGCGTACTGGGTTTAAAATGTTAAAACGTATTTTATTAAGCCAGAATCTAGTAATAAATTTGTGTTTATTAAAAATTAATTAATAATATATTAATTGTTTAGATTTGTCTAGGGCTTTTGACCTAGTATGTTATGATAAACTGTGGGCAAAGCTAAGAGAAGCAGGTGTCCCCGAGGATCTTGTAAATATTCTTTCCTTTTGGCATAGCAGCCAGTCAAACTTTGTAAGATGGGGAAATATATATTCCGATGAATACCGGTTAGAGTGTGGAGTGAGGCAAGGTGGTTTAACGTCGCCTAGGCTCTTTAATATTTATGACAATCAGTTGATAGAGGAGCTCTGCAGCATGCGTGTAGGTTGTCACATAGAAGACGTGTGTCTGACATGTGACATGGTGCTGTTGAGCTCTTCAATTGGAGGCCTAAGAAAATTACTAGGCACATGTGAGCGATATGCTGTTGAACATGGCTTGAGGTATAATGAAAAAAAGAGTGTGTATATGATTATTAAAGGTCGAAATAAAACTCCAGATAATATACCATTATTAACTCTAAACAGAATACCCTTAGCTCGTGTAAAACAGTTTAAATATCTTGGCCACATCATTAATGAGAATTTGTCTGATGACCTAGATATAGAAAGAGAACGCAGGGCATTGTCTGTGCGTGGTAATATGTTGGTTCATAGGTTTGCTCGCTGCACAGCACCAGTCAAAATTACTTTATTCAAAGCCTACTGCCAATCGTTTTACACGAACAGTCTTTGGACCAATTTCACCGAAAGAGCATACAATGTCCTGCGAATTCAATATAATAATATGTTCAGGGCCTTGTTTGGGCTCCCTCGCTATTGCAGTGCATCAAGTATGTTTGCTGATGCAAAAAAGGATTTTTACGCAATCATGAGGAAAAAAGTGGAGTCTCTTATACGACGCGTGCGAGGGAGCCCGAACAGAGTCCTACAGATGATTAGCAACAGAGTGGATTCTAACCTGCTTGCAAGGTTTATTGAACTACATGTTTTATGAGTTCCATAACCTAAAGACAGAAGTTTAGACTCTGTATTAGGTCTTACATAGATTTCGTTCAGTTTTTTCTAATCTAGCATGTAAGAAAAATTGTACCAATACTAACATATATGGACCTGAGTCTGAAAATAAATGATTAATAATTAAAGTGTTTGAGTACTTTTGCTGTTGAACTGTATTTTGGGGTGAAAATTCGAAAGAACGATCAGAAGTGAATTCCGATTACCCAACCCGTCCAGGGTGGATAGATAAACACGCGTTTCAGAGTATCAACCCTAGGGTGGCTGTTTTAGGATGGATAAACGAAATAACCGCCAACATTTTTATACTCGATTAAGATAGAAAATGCAGGTGATTTCTTATATTTATACGAAAATTTAACAATGCCATTGATTACAACTAATTCTACGAATATTATCATCTTTCATTTGGCTTATCTTTTCAGATGCGTTTTGCACCCCTGAACAGGGATTGTTAACTATTTCCAAATTTCAATACGGTACTTTGGAACAGGCTTACAGTCCCTGTTCAGGATTATAAAAACAAGAAGTGGTAAAATTAAAAATTTTGTGAAAAATGTGAACATAATATTATGTATTTAGTCGAAGTCAATTATGGATAACTCAAATAATACTGGCTAAATCTTAATCATATATATTATATTTATATGGGACCACATGAAAAGCACCAATAAAAACGAATTATTAAAATCGATTCACCTAGAAAAAAGTTCCGATGTAACGCACATAAAAAGCATACAGTCGAATTGAGAACCCCTTTCTTTTTTGAAGTCGGTTAAAAAAGCAATTTAGGTTGCACTTTTCTTCCCTCACATGTATTATAAGTTATAACACTTTAATGAAACTTACATCAAAAGCGTATTAATGTTGGCTGGTAGCACTTTATAAAATAAAATCGTAAAATATTACGAGTGTAATAACATCGACACAGTAACGCCACGGGTTACGATCGTGACTCGATATACACGGCCAGCATCGGAACGTGTTCGGAATGTTCATGAGGTCCTTCTAATGTAATTGTGCGAGGATTGATGCGCGGAGTACGAGTAACTGAGTCGATCGATTTTATGCATCAGAACGCAAAGCTTACTTTTTTTGCATAAGTTGTTAAGGTTCAGTTGTCTGAATTAATAGAATCAGGTGTTACTTTGCAGAATCTAATAATATTATATATTTTTGGTAGACATTACCATTCCGTATGACGAGAACCTCCTGAAAGCTGAAACAGATAAGCGAATAAAATATTTGGACATGTCGGGGTGGACTGCCGTCCGAAATTATCGTTATCGTATTAGTCGTTTCTGCGAACGGGTTAATCCCGGTCAGCCTCTCGGGTCATCTGTGGCGACTAGGACTCCGTGACGTAGCGCTCCAAGCTCAAATGCAGAAGGCGGTGCTCCTCGACACCACCTGCATCGCCCGCCGGTCTCTTTCCCTTTCCCCCTAACCCTCGTTTGGTTTCCCCTGCCGAGGGTTTCCATCTGGTTGGGTTTTTATTTATTTATGTATTTATTTTATTTTATTGATATTTATGTATGTTTATTATTTTAATTTACAACTATATATTTATACAGCCCAACCAGATGAAGAAAATAATAATAATAATAATTTATTTCAGACCCACATGTAGTCCATAATTGTTAGTAATTAGGTTAACCTATGTTAGTTTTAAATTATTACACACACAATTTTAATTACAATTATTTTTATTTTCGGCACCCCATGACACCAGACACATGCAAGTGCGTACGCATCCATTGCTCTAGGATAGAACAATCAAATTTATCAGATATTGCCCTCAGAATGCTATTGGCGGTAATTCACTCTCCCTCAATTGCGTCTACTATCCCCGTCACCAATTGTATCACTACTCCCAACACTAGTAAAGACATAACACCATCGATAACTTGGCACGTGTATCGCCTCTAAACAAGACATCCTCAGGCGAAGTAGATTCTGCGATGGCGGACCGCTGAACCACAAGAACTTGCACGCAATTGAGGGAGGGCGGGAGGTGCTCTTCAAACTGGGTAGTCAAATCTACTATTTCGATTTTAGATTTTAAATTAAACATCTTCAATCAATTGTCTTAATCTATACGTATCTACGTTACTATACGTTACCTATACGTATAAATAAAATTATATTGTCTGTCTATAATGTCGAAATAACTGCCTTTTATCTAGCCTATTATGAATAGGCTTTGTAAAATTTTGAAACTTCACGGACAGATAGAGAACAATGACAGGAGTGATCTAAGCTATATTTTATAATTGATAAAATAAATGATCATTGATGATTGTTTTAAAACGTAAACGACGCACATTAATAAATCCCAGCCAAGTGAATCCGTGGCGGGTCGTATATAAATAAATAAGTCTTACAAGGACTCTAAATTTATATCTCTCTAAATGGTAGTCTGGCTTAGTGTCAGCTTCTAGAGTATATGTCGGCGAATTTTTATACGTGGTAGAGACATGCTGCAACTATATTTATAATATAGTTGTAGCACGAATGGGTCGGCTCGACAGGGGAAGGACCACATTCTCACAGAATACCAGCGTAAAATATCAGCTTATGCTTAGCTTATATAAAATATGCTAATATATATGTGTTTCGTATGGTGAGTGTAGAGAATCGGAGACCCTTTTTACTGGAAATGAGGCATTCCATCTTAGTCCTCACGGGTGACAACGCATCTGCATTTTGATTCGCAAACAAGGATTGATGAGGAGACGGACTTAGATGTCTATGGGTTACAATAATCAATTACCATCAGGTGGACTGTGTGCTTGTTTGTCACCCTTTTCCTATAAAAATATATAAAATAAACACACGGTTTTGTAATAGTGTCGTGAGTGGTAACCACTCGAATTGCACCGCAGGATTTTCTGCGCTGCACGACGCATCGAAATCTTACATTAAATTAACCGTTATACTTAATGAAAAGCTTCTTGACTTTACCAAAACAGATAAAAAATTAAAGGCATAATTGAACTCCACCAACTCGCATTGGGACAGCGCGGTGAACACTTCCTTGCCCTAAACAGCGGTGGTAAGTTTATAGGTTGTAACTTTATTTTCATTCTCCGGATAACGGACCCGTCGTAAATAATAGCAGTAAATAGCAATAATAGCAGTCGTTGTTAAGCAGTTATTTTAAAAGCGTATTTTGACAAATTATTTTCGCATCTTTAACTTAATTGTAAATCATTTTTTCTTCACCGTAAATTAGACAATTATTGTATCATTTGTCTTGTTAACATGGGTCATCGAAATACCTTTAAAATATTTTTAATATATCACGTGGTAGAGCCACACTGCAGCTATATTATGGTCGTAGCAGGAATAGGTCGACTCGACCGGGGATGGGCGACAATCTCACAGAATTCCAGCTAGAAATAGCAGCATAATATTGCTGTGTTTCGTATGGTGAGTGTGGAGAATCACTGAACATTTTACTAGAAACAACACATTTGCATTTTGATTCTTTATCGAGGATACTCTACAACGAGAGAGGCCAATTTTTGGCAGTGGACTTCTTTTTTTATAAAACAGAAGCAAACATACAGTTAACCTGATGGTTAGTGAACCTAGAAAATTTTTACGGGTCGATGGAAAATACAACGAAGCTGAGCTATTGATAAGCGCATAGACGATTTTACAGTGGCATTTCTCCAACACAAGCCGGTGAAGTTCGTGTTTAGTGTTTTTAAATTAATTACATTTTAGTACGTGGTAGAGCCATGCTGCAGCTATATTAGTAGTATAGTTGTAGCACGAATGGGTCGGCTCGACCGGGGAAGGACCACGCTCTCACAGAATACCAGCGTAAAATAGCAGCTTTACACTGCTTTCGTATGGTGAGTGTAGAGAACCGGAGACCCTTTTTACTGGAAAAAAGGCATTTCATCTTAGTCCTCACGGGTGCCGCATCTGCATTTTGATTCGTAATCGAGGGTAGATGTAGATGTCTATGGGCCACAGTAACCACTTACCATCAGGTGGACTGTGTGCTCGTTTGCCACCCTATCATATAAAAAAAATAATCTAGCATAAAGAAGATGCCAGTGCCTAGTCCGGCAACTTCAAAAACTGTAAAGGATATGTTAACTATCACATAAAACGAGTAGCTTCTAAAGTTGGTGTCTAAACATGTTGTATCGAAGAATTATACCCACTACTTCAGTTTTTTTTTCTTTTCTTTTATTATTATTTAATTTATTCTTATTAGTTTTTGTAGTTTTATTTTTATTTAAATGATAATTATTTTACCATTTTGATTAGTCCGTGGTATATTAAAAGTCCAAGTTAACAACAGGAATGTCTGTTGTACACTGTTTGGAACATTTAAATTTTCATCCCACATTTTTCACCATGACTTTTTTATTCAAATTTTTAGGGACCACCCGGGAAGTATGACACATTTAATAAAGAAGAGTTATTAAACCCGTTAGGTAAAAAATAAGTTATATCGTGGAGACAGTTTGCAAGCATAAATTGCACAAGGACACACATCCAGACCCGAAACAATTATATTTAAAGCATAAAAATATTTATTCCGCACTGGATTAGAACCGGCGGCCTTCACCACTGCAAGCCATTGCTAAGCTACTGCGCCACAGAGCTATCATTGAGAATCTCTACCTTCTTATAGGCCACTAATAACGAAAAGTTGACATTATATTTAAGCACAGAATATTACATGGGTTCAAGAAAATTTTAATTTAAAATACGATTCTTCTTAATAACTACAGCCTGTATTTTTTTTACATCAGCGCATAGGAACCTGCTGGGTGTGGGCTTCTCCTATTATAGGATTGATTTGCCTTAACCATCACGCTAGTTAAGTGGATTTACGGATTGATAGACAATCTAAAATTAAAAAGTTTGTACAACCGACTTCAATACAATTTATTAAGAATAACTCAAAAACGAATGGTTAGACCTTGATCAAATTTATATGAGCACATGTGAAGCACCAGCTTTCAAATAAAAAAAACCATTGAAATCACGTTTAAAAACGTTAAAAAAAAGAGAAATATACATTCGGATTGAGTACCTCCTCCTGTTTGATGTCGGTAGAAAAGTGGCTGCAGTTCACGAAAATTTGCAATGAATTTCATCCACGGAAGGGTAATATTTTTTTTCTTGTTCTTCACTAAAGTCTTAAATTTACCGTTGGACATGGCAGTAGTAGATTTTTCGCACTTTGGACGCTGCTTGTCACTGGTCTGGGCTCTGTATGTACTCGTATGTAAACAAATCTTACCGTGTAGTGGCGGTGTAAGAACATCCACTACGCCATAACATCCCGACAGAGGGAAACAAATCAGGAGATAGATAGTAGCGACTTCCTAATAACGACTAAAAAATAAAAAAAACGCAGCTGTCAATACGTTTGCCAAGCGTGGACACCCCCTATGCCATTTTGAGCATCTTAATAGGCTGTACCGGTAATGCCAACGGTAAAAAGATCGACGAGACCGCCATCTATTGGAGTAGATAAGAAATGGCATTATGAATTCTCTTACACCACTACATCGTACACACTGTCTAATCGTCTATAATACGTGAGGGTAATATGGTCATCGGATTAATATGGTCACTTTCGTATTACTCAGAAACTACAGCCTTATTTGCATAGATGACTTTATTTATTTATTTCTCGGAGCTGAGTACAATCAGGAGTCAATATGGGAGCATTATAAAAGGAGAAGAATGTGTGTTAAAGAGATGGAAAGAGTATTTTGAAAGTTTGTTTGAAAGAGAGGAAGTGCAGGTACAGCATCCGGCACCTTCCATGGAAACTAATATAAATGTTGATGAAAGTGAGATAAGCATGGATGAAATAGTGAAAGCGCTGAAAAGTATGAGATTAGGTAAAGCTGCAGGGTATGACAGGATTACCGTCGAGATGCTGAGGGCTAGACAGGGCATAGTGGCTAGTCAGCTGTACCGCCTTTTCAATTTGTGCTGGCGAAATGGGCAAGTACCGGGAGACTGGTGTAAAGCCGTTATTGTGCCATTGTATAAGGGAAAAGGGTCACGGCAGGACTGCATAAATTACCGCGGTATAAGCCTTCTCAGCGTCGTCGGTAAATTGTATGCGAAAGTGTTGCAGACGAAAAAGTATGGGATTTACAAGCGGGATTTAGAAATGGAATGGGATGTACGGATCCGGTCTTTTGCTTGCGGTGCATAACCGAAAAGTGTTTGGCTAAAAACAAGAAGGTCTATTGCGCGTTCGTGGATCTAGAAAGGCCTATGATAGAGTGGTGAGGAATGAATTGTGGTCAGCACTGTCCGTGAACGGTGTGAGCAGTATCCTCATACGAGCATTGCAATCTCTTTATAGGGATTCTAGTGCTTGTGTAAGGATGAACAGGGCATACACTGAATGGTTTAATATCGAAAAAGGTGTTGGACAGGAATTTGTAGCGTCACCGTGGTTGCTTAATCTGTTCATGGACAATTGCTTGAGAGATTTAAAAGAGAATGAAAGTGGGTTGGGAATGAATGAGTTACTCGTCAAATGTTTTCTCTGTGCTGATGACCAAGTACTACTTGCGTCTTCGACCGAGGAGTTGCAGGAGATGGTAACTGCTATGAGTGGAGCTTTTGTTAGAAAGGGAATGAAGATGAATGTAAAGAAGACGAAAGTGATGATTTTTGAAAGAGATAAGGCAGTGACAGACTGCAATATCGTGATTGGAGATGAATAAATTGAACAGGTGAAGGAGTTTGTGTATCTGGGTTCAAAGTTTACGAGAGATGGCAAGTGTGAGAGTGATATCGAAAGAAGAGTAAATGCAGGAAACATGGTGAATGGAGCTATGCACTCCTTTATGAGCAGTCGGAAGGTGTCTAACAAGGCTCGTTTGACTGTGCATGAGGGGGTGTTGGTTCCGACACTCATGTAAGGACGTGAAAGTTGGGTATGGCAGAAGAAACATGAAATCAGAATAAATACTGTTGAGATGAGAGCGTTAAGAAGTATGATAGGAGTTAAACTGTGTGACAGGATAAGGTATAGTGAGATAAGGAAACGTTGTGGTCTGAAAGAAGATGTAGTGTCAAAAATTGAGAAAGGTATGCTGAGATGGTTTGGCCATGTCGAGAGAATGAATGAAGAACGATTGACGAAAAAGGTGTATAAGGCGAGTGTGAATGAAAGTGTTGGAAGGGGTAGACCTAGGCGGACGTTTCTAGATCAAATCAGGGACGTCTTGAAAAAAGGTCAGGTCAAGAGTACCCTAAACTGAAGAGCATGTATGAAAGGAATAATGAAAGTGGACGAAACGAAACAAGTATGTAAGGATCGTAGCAAGTGGAAAGAAGTGGTCTCTGCCTACCCCTACGGGAAAGAGGCGTGATTATATGTATGTATGTATGACTTTGTTATACGATAGCTCTTTATCATTCATTCAAATAATAAAGGGTCAAAAGGGCGCCGATTTATCGACGCCAATTTGACAGCTGATATTATCTATATCTATACAAATAAATAAAATTGAAGTGCCTGTTTGTATTGTCAAAATACAAGCTTTTTACTAAATGCATATGAAATTATATACGGTACTTATAACAAAAACACAATTTTTAAAATTTTTGTCTGTCTGTCGGTCTGTCTGTCTGTCTGTCTGTCTGTTTGTTCCGGCTAATCTCCGAAACGGCTGGACCGATTGCTACGGGACTTTCACTGGCAGATACCTGCTGTTATGAGGAGTAACTTAGGCTACTTATATTTTAGAAAAAGAATTAGGGTTCCGCGCAACATAATTAAAACCCTAAATTACATGCGGGCGAAGTCGCGGAGAACAGCTAGTAGTAAATATTTTAGTATTGGTTAGAGTAATTAGTTTTCTTTAAGTTGATTTTTCGATGTGTTTCTAATTATTGCCAAGGCTTGTTTGCTATTTTTTTTCTTAATGTATTAATTATAGTATACGACATTGTGTATTTGTCTCTGTCCTCCGCCTAGTTTTGGTTTTATAGGGCGGCATAAGATTAGGGTGACCATATTCACGTACCTTAATCTATATTATTAATTATTTTACGCGAATACGAACATTGATTGAAACTAGTTTTTACGAATTTCATCGCGTTTTATTAACTTATTCTAATATATTAATATATTCCAGTCCCTTGTTACGTTTCGAGTACTTTGCATTACCCATGGAAAGTACTCGAAACGTCGGGAATATTCAAATAATTTAATAAAACGCGATAAAATCCGTAAACTAGTTTTCGTCTATATTATATTTAGTAAATGGTGCTACGTGATGTGAAATTTACCAAATCAATGTTTTCCCTCGAGATCTCAACTTTTAATAGAATTTGTTACCAAGTTTTGAAGTTTGTTGGTGATCCAGTTAATTTGTTTTTATTTTTGTTTTAAAGAAATTTACTTGTTCTGTTATTTTAAGGAAATATTTTAATTTAGACAATACTTCAATATGATAGAAGTGAAGAAATATAATTATAAAGTACATACTGATTTTAAAAATCTACATAATCCTTAAAATTAATTTGATATATATTTTTATCCATATAAAGTCCATAAAGAGGATAAAAGCTTTTTGGTTGATAATACCTATATATCTGTATGTTCGTCTGTAACTTATTAATTATTCGTTGATTATATTACTACACATCACCATATTGCATCTAAATAGATTTGTCATAGTTGTCGTGCTGCAGCTTTATGGTTGTATGTGTAGGTAAATGGGTCGGCTCGACCGAGGAAGAAGGCTCCCTCAGAATGCTAACGTAAAATAGTAGCCCAATACTAGTAGTAATAGTATTTCGTATGGTGAGAGTAGAGAACTAGTGACCCATTATGTTGGATTCAAGGCATTGTATCTTAGTCCTCAGGGGTGGAGGTGGAATAAAGATTTGTATGGGCCACAGTATCTACTTAGCTTCAGGTGGACTTTGTGCTCATTTGTTACTCTCATTCTATATAATTACAAATTAAAAATTTTGTACAACCGACTTCAATATAAATTATTAAGAACAACTCAAAAACTATTGGCCAGACTTTGATAAATTTATATGGGATCACATGTGAAGCTCCAACTTTCAAATAAACTAAAACTAGTTCGCCTTGCTTCAGGAACCCGTGCATTCTGGTCTCTCGCCAAGGCTGTCTAAGGGAATTTCTGTAAGCCATCACTACCATTTCTGCACAGGGAGGACGACTCACTGGCCCAAGACGCAAAAGACAAAGCCGACCTTTTAGGCTCCTTTTTTGCGTCCAACTCGACCCTTGATGACGGGGGGAAAACACCGCCGACCATCCCGCGGTGTGAGTGCTCCATGCCGGATGTGCTGTTCTCACTGCGCTCGGTTCGCAAAGCACTTCTCTCTCTGGACATCCAGAAGTCGAGTGGGCCTGACGGAATCCCCCCAATTGTGCTGAGGACGTGTGCTCCGGAGTTAGCACCGGTCCTAACGCGTGTTTTCCGGTACTCCTGCTCCCAAGGCATAGTCCCGAATTCATGGAAGACAGCTTTTGTCCACCCGATCCCTAAAAAAGGCGACCGCTCAGACCCGTCCAACTATAGGCCTATCGCGGTCACCACCTTGTTCTCCAAAATAATGGAATACATTATTAACTGCCAGCTCATCCGGTACCTTGAGGATCACCAGCTGATTAGTAACCGCCAATACGGCTTTCGTCGGGGTCGATCACTGGTGATCTTCTGGTCTACCTGACCCATAGATGGGCGGAGGCAGTAGAGTCCAAGGAGGAGGCGTTGGGCGTTAGTCTGGACATTGCGAAGGCCTTCGGTCGGGTTTGGCACAAAGCGCTTCTTTCGAAGCTCCCTTCCTATGGGCTTCCCGAGAAATTGTGCAATTGGATCACCAGCTTCCTTGCAGATCGGAGCATTAAGGTCGTTGTAGACGTTGCATGTTCTGACTACAAGCCTATTAACGCTGGTGTTCCACAAGGCTGTGTGCTATCACCAACGCTGTTTCTTCTGCATATCAATGATATGTTGCTAACTGACAACATTCATTGCTATGCGGATGACAGCACTGGTGATGCTCTATACACCGGCCGTGCTAATATTTCTCGGGAAAACGTCTCCGAGTACCGGAACAAACTTGTGTCTGAAGTCGAGTCTTTGCTGGACAAAGTCTCGGACTGGGAGCGACTAAATTTAGTCCAGTTTAATCCTCAGAAGACACAAGTTTGCGCGTTTACCGCTAAAAGAACCCCTTTGTCGTGTCTCCTCAGTTTCAAGGCACTCCCCTAGTTGCCTCAGCCAGTATCGGAATCCTCGGCGTCGACATATCGAGTGACGTGCAGTTTCGTGGTCACTTGGAAGAGAAGGCCAAATTGGCCTCTAAAAAGATTGGCGCGCTCAGCAGAGCGGGACAGTATTTCATGCCGGCATACCGCCTGCAACTTTACAAGGCGCAGGTTCGGCCTCACATGGAATACTGTTCCCATCTCTGGGCAGGGGCTCCCCAGTGCCAGCTCCTTCCACTTGACCGCATCCAGCGCAGAGCGGCTCGAATCGTCGACGACCGAGCCCTTTCGGATCGGCTCGATTCATTGGCACTGCGAAGAGATGTTGCATCCCTTTGCATTTTCTTTCGCATCTACCATGAGGAGTGCTCTGAGGAATTGTTCGGATTAATCCCAGCCGCCAAATTTCACGAACGCACATCGCGGCAGAACTGCCGATACCATCCACACCATCTGGATGATTGGCGGTCCACCACTGTGCGATTTAGAAGATGTTTTCTTCCTTGCATGACTTCCTTGTGGAATCAATTACCATCAGCGATTTTTCCGGACCGATACGACTTAGGGACCTTCAAGAAAAGAGCGTACTCCTTTTTAAAAGGCCGGCAACGCATCTGCAATTCCCTCCCTGGTGTTGCAGTTGTTCATGGGCGGCGGTAGTCACACCATCAGGTGAGCCGCATGCTCGTTTGCCCCCTCTCCTATAAAAAAATAAAAAAGAATCAGCGAAATCGGTTCACCCAGTAAAAAGTTATGAGGTAACACACATAAAAAAACATTCAAAAAAACAACAGTCGAATTGAGTACCATCTCCTTTTTGAAGTCGGTAGAAAAAAGATAATTGCGTGGTCTTTGCATATTTCATAGTATGTTATATTATACATGTATTATTTAGATTATTTCTCTACATAGAGTTTTGTAATAATTTAATTGTCTTATTATTAATAATAAAAATTTAAAACTATTTGTTTTGTTTCTTTGTTAACTGTTTAATCAAACATAGACAAACTGCAAATATTTAGAGGCTAAATAGAACATAAAAACATATAACTTATATAAACATTATATATATATATATATATATATATATATATATATATATATATATATATATATTTTATAGGATAAGGGTGACAAACAAGCACACAGTCCACCTGATGATAAGTGCTTCCTGCGGCCCATAGACATCTACATCTATCCTCTATTACAAATCAAAATGTAGATGCGTTGTCACCCGTGAAGACTAAGATGGAATGCCTCATTTCCAGTAAAAAGGGCCTCCGGCCACCTGCACTTACCAAGCGAAACGCAGAGGTAAACCTCTACTTCACGTTGGTATTCTGTGAGGTCGTGGTACCACCCCGGTTCGAGCCGGCCCATCCGTGCGACAGCAAAAGCTGTTAAAATATATATTTATGTATATATTATATATTTTTCTTTAACAGTGGTAGAGCCACGCGGCAGCTTTGCTCGTTAGCCTCGATTGCCTCGTAGGGTAATATTTGCCATAGTTGCCACGCAGTAACCCACCTTCCACGGTAGACGAATTAATAAAGTTTTTTTTATTGTTTTGAGTGGATCAGAAATATGATGCTACCCACCTTCTTTTTACATCCCTCCGTTCTTTCTTACGATATCCTCGGGATGATATGGGATAGTGGATGTATGTATGTGTAGTGGATGATATATGTATTATCGAAACTGTAATAATACATGCACACACGGAGAATTTATTAATTTGTATGGTTGTAACTATGCCGCTGTGCTGGAGTCAAACCTTAAGCTACTGCCATACTCAGGCGTCAATTTGTGTTTTTCTTTTATAGAATAAGGGTGACACGAGCACACAGTCCAAATGGTACGTGGATGCTGTGGCCCATAGCATCTACATTTACCTTCGATTAAGAATCCAAATGCAGATGCGTTTTCTCCTCTGAGGACTAAGATGGAATGCCTCGTTTCTAGTAGAAAGGGTCTCTACGCTCACCAACGTAGTCAACGCATTAGTGATACAATCATTTCAGCTTATTATATTTTATTTTTATTTTATAGCTAAAAGCTATCTTTAATCGTAATTACGTTTTTTGTTTTAATGGTGATTTATTGAACTAGCGTCGATAACGATAACGGGTAAGTATCCTAATGGCGCAGCATATTGATTTTTAGCGGTTTAATGATTGCAGTCACGTAGCTTACTGTATGTAATGTTTGTAATTAATGTGATATTTATTAAATTATATATTCAAGTTATACGTTACTTATTGGAAGAAATCTATTAGTACTATATTTTTATTTTTTATTTTTTCTTTGATAATAGATGGACTCCTGCAGTTTTGCCAGTTTCAAGTAATAGGAAATTATCTTTTATAATATTTTTATGATTTGTTTTGAAACTTCCCCGCAATATGTTGATGCAAAACATAAGGAGATTTTGGGAGATTTCGCCAACAGCATTAGACAGTTGGTGATGACATCGTATTAAGTTATTAAGGCGCCTAAGAGGACAAAATATATTGAGGCCTATATCAAAATCGGAACATTTGTTTTGTCCTTTTTACCTAATAGTTCATATGCGCAGACACCTAATACACAGAATCGTATCACTTTTTCGTATTAAAATCCACTTGAAAACATTATTTGATCGATAACACAGGAGCAACAATCCACCGGCGGTCGAGTTCCCGTCGAAACTCCCACAAACTCTTTATTATCAATGTCCCAAAATAATATCCTCCAGACCGAATTTCGGTCACGCCGGCCAATCTCAACGGAGACTAATTATCTTTCTTTTATAGGATATGGGTAAGAAACAAACACACAGTCAACCTGATGGTAAGTGGTTGCTGCGGCCCATAGACATCTACATCTATCCTCTATTACAAATCAAAATGTAGATGCGTGTCACCCGTGAGAACTAAGATGGAATGCTTTATTTCCAGTAAAAAGGGTTTCCGGTTCTCTACACTCACCATACGAAACACAGCAGCGTTTAACTGTTATTTTACGATGGTATTCTGTGAGAGCGTGGTCCTTCCCGGTCGAGCCGACACATGCGTGCTACAACTGTACTACTAATATAGCTGCAGCATGGCTCTACCACATAAAAATCTGCGCAGGACAGGATTATAGTGCTCGAGTGTACGCGCAATCACAGATGCATTCTCTATTCTCCCATTCTCATAGTTCGATGGGTTGGTGATACCACACGACCGGAGAGAGATCAGGCGCAGGGCCTATGGCTTAAGTGCTTTCCGAGGCACAGGCGTGAAAACATTGCCAACTTTCTGACTCCGGATTGCTACTGAAAATTTCTTTACAGAAACACCCAATAAGTGATTTTGGCTTGACCCGGGACTTTAACAGTGCGTATACGACGCCAAGAGAGACAAACCAGTTAGCCAATGCCTCATAATAATATCATCACAGAACGCTATATACTAATATTGAAGGTTGAAATGTATATGTAAATATTTAAAATAAAAATTTAATACGTAAGTAATAATTCTCAAACAATACGTTTAAGTAGATACGTATATATAACATTTTATTTTAAAGTGAGTTATAGGCTTTCAATAATATTTTTGTTATCTAAACATTTTGTGGGACCTGTCTTCAAGTTCTAATAGAATTAACTTCACATTTGACAGTTCGACAGTTCTTTATTTAATATCAAAGTTTTTGTTTACGTTGTATCGTAACGATTTCAATTTTGCACCAAACTGTTTATCACCATGACAATTTAAAGTTATATTATATTTTTTTTGCATACGTTATCTAAATGTTTTATAAAGAATCATTAGTGTTGAAATTGACTTTTAATAAGGGCATCCACGACTTTTTCTGCCACCAGGGCGGCGCCACTAGAAAGTGAGGTATAATATTTGACAGATTTCATAGCGGGGAAGTTAATTTGTTTCTTTCATCATCATAATAAAAGTTATTGTTTCTATTTTATAAAAGATTAAAAATAAATAAACATTTTAACAGTGGTAGAGCCACGCGGCAGCTTTTGCTGTCGCACGGATGGGCCGGCTCGAACCGGGGTGTTACCACGACCTCACAGAATGCCAGCGTGAAGTAGAGGTTTACCTCTGCTTGGTGAGTGCAGGTGGCCGGAGGCCCTTTTTACTGGAAATGAGGCATTCCATCTTAGTCCTCACGGGTGGCAACGTTTCTGTATTTTGATTCGCAAACGAGGATAGATGTAGATGTCTATGGGCCGCAGCAACCACTTACCATCAGGTGGACTGTGTGCTCGTTTGTCACCCTTATCCTATAAAATAAAACCAAACCAGAGATATTAATAAAAGTATTAAAATTAAAAAAAAATTAAAAATGTGCAAAAAATTGAAGAGCAAACCACTGAAGCATTGTTTTGTGTATTAATCTTGTATTAATATAATACTCTAGAAACTGATGAACTTTTATCAAAAACAAACTTCTCAATTAAATTACATTGCGTAAGAAAAAACTTTACCTCAGTGTCAACTAGCGACATCTGGTGAGCAGAAAATTATTAGCCCTCAATAAATGAACAAAAATTGTTTAATTATTTTTTTAATTCGAATCCGAGCTATTCATACATAGTACATACTAAGAGAAAGCTAAAAAGAATTATTAAGTGGCGAAGCTTGTGAAGACACTTATTGATTTCACGATGTCTGTCCGTCTGTCCATCTGTCCGTCTGTCCCACGATTATCTCGAGAACGGTTTCGAATTTTCAAATTCTGTTTTCAGCAATCGATTACTGATCACCCAGGCATCTGAACCTCCTATTTTGAAACTGATTGCTCAACGGCAACCGTTAGAAACCGCTACAAAGCTGATTGCTTCGCCACTTTGCTATGCTGTTAGCTTGCTAGGTTTATTCAAATTCGTTATAGCGTTCTTTTAATACTATGTACTTCATACAAATAGGACGAAGATGTTAAGGAGGTATTTTAATTACCGCACCGAACCAAAAAAGACTCGGTGTTACGGCCTGCAACTACCTAACCCAGGAGTAGGATCTTCCGCGACCCATTAACGGAAGAACCCACAAGCAGGTGCAGGTCGAGCCTCCTACAGGCTAAAGGTGAAAATTTTCTAATTACTCGTACAATAAACAATCAGGGGGGAGCGTTCTATTCTAATAAGGGGAGCTTACTTATCTCTATCCAAGGCGACTGGTCCCTCAGGATTCGGTCAGGTCGCATGTGGATGTATAGTGCTAGGAAAGTAAGGGTCAGTGATGTGTATCTGGGTGTGGCTGGTAGTGTTATTGACCTTATTAGACCGTTACCATCTGCAGCAGTTCGGACCTCCGCACCGCTCCCACTGCTCTCCATCCACAGTCACTTTCTTCGTTTCTACGATGACAGTCCCTTCACTCTGTCGTACGATTAACTACCTTACAGAAGCCACTAACTCTCGTTTGTTATAAAGCTTACCACGCGAGACCGGATCAACGGTCACTACCGTTTTGCGTGGCCACAGTTATTTCTAGAATATCAAATACCGCACTAGTAACTAATACAGTCGAATCCACTTATACGGACTCAGCGTTAAACCTAAAAGTCCCGGGTGAAGCTCTCAGCAAGGAATACGCGCTACAGTTCCCAGTCAGTATATTTACTATACGCGTCTATCATTACGAGTTCCCGACAAAATGGACCGCGTGCTATCTCTCGCAGCGATTAATTTGGACTTTAAATTTTTCTAGGGCGTTCTCGACACCCACCGTTCAACACGCTCGGACGAACTTCATCCCGTATCGCGCCGAGCCGAGTGCCATCTAACGTATCGACGTTAGATGGCATCAAGCATCGGCTTGACATTGGCGCTTTTGCACAAACAAACCCCCGTCCCGGACATAAGGATTTAGGTCCGCGAGCAAACCGGTCAGCGGGACAGGGTCGCGACGGCAAGTTGCAAGACCGAATCTACAACCAAACTAGGCCACCTTACGCACCCCATCAGATCTTGCAACCCTAACCAACGCCTCAAACTTACAGTCCTAACGTGGGCTAGCCGCAGGGTTGAACCGGATGCCCTTCCTGGACGTCGCAGCACATAAACAAGTCCTATTCCCAGACAGAAGTCCGACGACCTCCCTCAAACACCCATCTGCGCTCCTATGATTAGTTCCGCAATCCGACCGCATCAGGTCCGCAAACAGCGACGCGACACGAAGCGGCCCAGAGGGACCTCCCAAGCTTCAGTGCAGAGCGCAACCCCAAACTCCCCATGAACGTCGTCTGTCGAGAGCCGAATGAAACGCACAGACAGTCCCCATTATGAACTTTCAAACAAGTAGGCATAACCAAGCCATCCACCTATAATCATTTACCAAATGGTGCGACAGCTGATTTCCATCTGACAATCCACAAACCAGACAGCACTCCAGGCAGGCAGTCCTATGTTCATATCTCAACCAATTCCTCAAAAGCACCAATGTTCAACTACAGAATTAATTAAGACAAGGTAATTACTGATGCACATGGTCAACTTGACAAAGTAAACAAACAATAAACGTAAGAGACAGCCCTATTTCTCATTTCAAATAAATATCTTAGACAGTGCCAACAAATGCAAACCAAAAGAGAATCGACTCTTATTCCCTTCGGCACAAATAGGGTTATATAAACACTATCACAAAACATATACATAATTTTCAAAACAGCGCGTCATTCAATCTCAAATGAATTCAAACTTTCCTTTCAGCAACAGCCGCGACAATCAAACACAATTACAAAGCATACGCACAAGCATTCAAAAGGGCACGCAATTTAATTTCAATTTTCCGTACAACAACAAACACAGTGATCAAGTACATTTACAAAACATATGCAGCAGCATTGAAAGGAGTACCTTAAATTCAATTCTTTTAATCACAACCGCTACAAATATTAAATTTCGCGGAAAACGCAAAAGCATTTTTAATTTTAATCCAAAGCGTCGTTAATTAAGTACTCGACCAAACCCAAATCTAATACCCCTTGACAGCGTGATTCAACGCTCCAGGGTAGCCCCAATCCTCCCACCACCAAGCGGAGGCCACACGGCGTGAACCCGAGACCAACGGAGCGCAAACCGCCAACAGTCGCCACTCGGGCTGCACGCCCTCACTGAGGCCGTCAGCAACAGAACAGCTTGACAAGTGGACTGTTGACGGCTTAAGGCTCAGTGGAGGTGGCCGTGGTGGGAGCTAAGGCGGCAGCTAGCTAGGGCCTTCTCCATCAAATGGGGAACAGTGGTACACCAGTCGCGGCCACTCAGCTAACGGGAGTGAGAAGGGTCTAGCGGACTGATGAGTGGCCGTGATGTTCCTCTCCGCACGCTGAGGGGGGGTGATGACACCCCCGCCCCTGGGGGAATTACCCCCCGACTGGTCGGGGGAGGGACCCCTTTCAAACCTAGGGTCCTGGTGGCTAGCCGGCGGGCGCTGAGCGTCGCCCGTCAGAGGGCGTGGCGGAGCTCCCCCGGCCGTGGGGGTCGAGGGCCTGGCAGTGCCCCGAGAGGAGACGCCGTTCGCACCCAGGCACAGAACGGCAAGGTGATTGCCCTGGCAATGCAGACAGGGCCGCCGGTGCGGACAGTTTCGCTGGAGGTGCCCTTTCAAACATGAGTAGCACCAGCGGCGCTCCTTGGCGATAGTTCGCCTCGCCGTAACCGGCCTACCTAACAATTTCGGGCAAGACGTTACCAGGTGATCAAATGCTCGGCAATAGGAGCAGGGGGGGGGGGGGTTGACGACGACTTGCCCGGCGGATTCCGCCTCTCACTGGGCACGGCTCGTAAGTTGTCGACGGTGCCCGCCGCGTGCTCGATCTGTTGGCACTGCCCCTCCAAAAACCGCAGCAGGTCATAGAAGGGCGGAATATAGGAGGCCTCGTCCCCGCCGTACCTCTCCTCAAAAAGTATTCTAAGGTGGAGAGGTAGACGGGACAGCACGATGCGGAGCAACAAACAGGCCGTAATCCAGCCGCCTCAACGTATTACAGGCTACCAAGACTGGATCCAACAGGTCCGGACGTAGTCTGGCCCGGTCACTAAGCAGCGGGAGGCTCAGAAGCTGCTTAACATGTTCGTTCGCAATTCGCCGGACGTTGGCGTATCTTCTGGCTAGGAGGTCCCGAGCAGTCTGGTAGGCGTCGTCCGACAATCTCAAATGGCCGACGACGTTCCGGGCCTCCCCCTCCAGTGAGGCCAGGAGGTACGCCATCTTCTGGCTCGGGGTCAAGTCATTCCGGGCGTCCACTAGGCTGTTGAAAACACCAACGAAGGTCAGCCATTCGGAAAGGACCCCGGAGAACCTTGGCAAATCCAGAGTTGGGAGTCGTCCCAACAGCTCCGGCTGAGGCTGCTTCCGAAAGGACTCGGGCAGGCCGCTCGTCCGAGCTTCACGCGCCTCCTCGGCATACCCGCCTTCAGCCTCGATCAACTCGTCCGTGAGCGAAAAGAACTGCTAGTAGTCTGCAAAGCAGGAGTCCAGGACTCCCTTTTCCACATCCGAATCCTCGAGCTCAGCGTAAGCCTCCTCCACTGCAGCCCTTCGAGCATCGACCTGCTCGAACCGCTTCATCAAGTTATGGACCCTATCCGGTCGACCTATCAAAGCATGGGCGCTAGTGGCCCAGCGTAACTCAGTCCGCAGGCAACGGATTAGTATCTTGGGCGAGGACATCACTACTAAATACAAATTATGACGCGGCTCGAGCACAATTACAAAAATAATAAATAACAAATACAACAAAAAATTAACAGTTAACAAATGCAGTTCCTATCAAATCGAGTTGAATAGAAATTATACAAATACGAATTACTACTTATCAAACCAAATACAAGTTATTACAAAAGAAAAGACACAAACCAAATTACAAATAACAAATACTAGTGCGATCAAATCAAGTTAAATTCAAATTGCGTAAATACAAATTACTACTCTTTAGTTCAAATACAAATTACAATACGAAAGATACATAAACGAAGATACACAACACGGTCGATCAGCAAAAAATGCCTAGCTCGGAAATCGACCTTTCGATAATAACCCACTACAACTATCCGACGACGATAATTAACCGATTACGTAAAAATAACCATCTACCTACATGACGCAAACTCCCGCTTGCGCACTAACCGGGCGCGGCTTTTCAAATTTACCCGCTAACAACAAAAAGCAAGCCACCAAAGAAAGGAATTTTATTATTACGTATATAATTAAAAAAAAAATATTTTTACGTATTACGGACGGGCGTGATTGTAGACACAAAATTAAACCAATCAACCTAACGCTCCCTGCCACCAAAATTGTTTAATTTTTATCAAACACTATGGTCGGTGGATCGACCGGGAATCGATCCCGGAACCAGGCTCTGCTGCCAAATGTTACGGCCTGCAACTACCTATCCCAGGAGTAGGATCTTCCGCGGCCCATTAACGGAAGAACCCACAAGCAGGTGCAGGTCGAGCCTCCTACAGGCTAAAAGTGAAAAGTTTCTAATTACAATAAACAATCAGGGGGGAGCGTTCTATTCTAATAAGGGGAGATTACTTACCTCTATCCAAGGCGACTGATCCCTCAGGATTCGGTCAGGTCGCATGTGGATGTATAGTGCTAGGAAAGTAAGGGTCAGTGATGTGTATCTGGGTGTGGCTGGTAGTGTTATTGACCTTATTAGACCGTTACCATCTGCAGCAGTTCGGACCTCCGCAACGCTCCCACTGCTCTCCGTCCACAGTCACTTTCTTCGTTTCTACGATGGCAGTCCCTTCACTCTGTCGTACGATTAACTACCTTACAGAAGCCACTAACTCTCGTTTGTTATAAAGCTTACCACGCGAGACCGGATCAACGGTCACTACCGTTTTGCGTGGCCACAGTTATTTCTAGAATATCAAATACCGCACTAGTAACTAATACAGTCGAATCCACTTATACGGACTCAGCGTTAAACCTAAAAGTCCCGGGTGAAGCTTTCAGCAAGGAATACGCGCTACAATTCCCAGTCAGTATATTTACTATACGCTAGGCGCGTCTCATTACGAGTTCCCGACAAAATGGACCGCGTGCTATCTCTCGCAGCGATGAATTTGGACTCTTAATTTTTCTAGGGTGTTCTCGACACCCACCGTTCAACACGCTCGGACGAACTTCATCTCGTATCGCGCCGAGCCGAGTGGCATCTAACGACGATGCTTGACATTAGCGCTTTTGCGCGAACACTCGGAGACCCATTTAACTGTTTACAATTAATTCCATATTAATCCACAGGGGCAACGACGCATTCACATTTTGGCTCTTAATGGAGGATAGATGTTGATGTCTCTGAGCCATAGCATCGACTTAAGATTAGGTGGACTGTGTGCTCCCTAGCAAAACTCAGTCTATAAAAAAATAACAGGTCTCTTATTATGAAAATTTTCGAAATATACGTGTATAGTAAAATAGTATTGTATATTTCACCTTTGTCCTTAATACTATTAAACATATCAAAACTCCATTACTTTAAGCTCTTAATTTAATTATTTACCGGTACCGTTACAGCCTATTAACGTTCACACACATGCCTCCCCACAGATTGCCGCATGGGGGCGGGGGAATATTTGCCATTACCACACTGCAGGCGAGTTTGCAGCTGCAGCTTATAGCTTTTTAGTTGCAATAGCAACTACTTATATAAATATTAAGAAGACTATGCTTCCTATCTCGTAGTTTGTATCCGTCTGTCGCCTCTTACGACACCCACAGGACAGTATAGGGTAGATTTTCTTACACCGCAATTTATTTAAAGCAACGAAATAATTTTAATAGGCCACGGCAGCCTAAGGATCCATCACACCTATTCGTCCAGTGGCTGCAAGAGACGACTTGTAGAATATTTTGCCAACCTCTGTCTTCCCGTCCGAATACAATATGGGCGTATTCAAGGCAAGAGTGAATAGGCTTTTGTTACGCTAAGACAGTGCAATTTACCATCTTTGGTCTCATCACCACTTACGGTAGGTGGGATTGTGGTCAAACACTGCCTTATAATAAGAAAAAAAGATGGCGGTATAACTATTTACTTACGTTATACCAACATCTTTTTATATATTTATTATTTTCATTTATAATTATATACTTACGTTAAACATGAAATAGGTACCCAGACTGACGACGGACAGCGGCGACAAAAAAAGGCAGGCCATCTTTTATTTCAATTATTATTTAGATGAACTTGAACATGAGCCGTGATTTATTCACGTTAATTACTTTAATTACAGCTTATAAACGTTTTCTATTTTCAATGTCTGGGTTATAAGGGGCTTTGGGGTTCAACCAAGCAATCCAAGGTGAGCTTTGGCGCGCTACCAATTCGTAATATAATTTTTTTATAATGAGTAAAAGCCGTTTTAAAAATATTAAAACAGAGTACTCATTTCTTTTTTTTACTTATGCCTTTTATGTTTTTTACTTAGCCAGTGTTTAAGCACAACCGCACCTGGTGGTAAGTGGTGATGTAGCCTCAGGAGTAGGTAGGTAATACATAGTGTATAATATAATTCAGAAGCTGTTATATGGAAATTATTTTAGTGTATTATTGAGGTGGTATTTACTTTATATTAAAAGTTTAATCTTTTTACCCGTTTGAATGGACAAAGTAATATCACAAGCGCAATGTAACAATTACGATATAACTTCTAAATAATTAATTTAAAAACCTCATTTCCATATTTGCTCACCCATATGGATAGAACTTTACTCCAAATTTACATGAGACCATCCCTGAATAACATAGGAAATTAACTTATTTAATAAAAAAAATCGTTAAAATAGGAAATCACAAACAAAGAAAATATCGCGTAACACATACAAGAAAAGAACATATATTTGAGGGCTAATAATTAACTACTCACCAGATATCGCTGGTTCGGACTGAGGTGAAGTTATTTATTATAGTCTATTCGCATACGGTTGCCTTTGTATCGCCCCGCCTTGCCACATGCCGTATTTTGTCAAAGGCGCCGCGGCGACATCAAAGGTCGCCGCGTGCGGCTTAAACCTGAAGGAGTATTTGGCATTTTTTACCGGAGCGCCGTAGTGAAAGGTTCTTTACTACTAATTTGATTTTATTATTTAGATTTGTATTTGTTTGCAATAACCATAAGAGTAAAATAGTAATATTCTATTTTATTCTTAGAATAGAAAAACATTTATTTAACAAGCACAGTAAAAATTATAAAATAAAAGCAAAATAATAACCTCTTCAATATATAAATAATTAATATATAAATATTAAATATGTAGCTTTATACATAATTATTTATTTAGTTAACGCATTGACGTCATACTGTTCACACAATTAGGTACCTATAGCAGCTGCGCTCTGACTGAGCTCTTCACGAAGTAGCACGAGTGTGTGGTCACGTTTTTCGGACTGCGAT
Source organism: Parnassius glacialis (assembly GCA_033319125.1). NCBI lineage: Eukaryota > Metazoa > Arthropoda > Insecta > Lepidoptera > Papilionidae > Parnassius > Parnassius glacialis. Next base: position 40,167,572 of record JAVANC010000018.1, read on the forward strand.
CTACTTCGACGAGCACTTCGTCGAAGTAGATCAAGTAGTGTAGAGGAAGCATTACAACTCCACCACACAGTAGTAAACGAAAATAGTAGTGGAATCTATTTTGTCATTCTCCTTCGCAAATCTTTTCATTTAGTTTTCCCTACAGCCTAATTAGGCTATAAAAATTTATTACTAACATAATTCCAAACGAGTGAATCCACGAACAAGAGATAGAAATATATGCAATATTAGATTACGTTAACTGGTGACATTTCCTTATCGTATCGCGAACAGCGCATTTAGTTTATTTACGACCCTATTCACGATACGCTCGGATCTGGGCCTGAATATTTTATCAACAATTTCACGACTGCTTAGTGTTTATATATATGGGGAAAGAAGTTGAAGTAGCCCATTTATTAGATCATTGTTTAAATCATATGGTCTTTTTAATTTATTTTTAGAGCCAACGCGTATTGCTCAATCTAGTGCAACATGTATGGATATCATTTTTACAAATATGAAGCCGTTGCATAAATGTATAATTCAAAAATTAAGTTCTGATCACTGTGGACAAATAGTTTCGTTACCATATTATGTTCACAAAAAGCAAGTAGATAAGAAAGTTGAGTTTGTTCCAGTAAATGCACGCCGCTTGGAGAAATTTAGAAGTAACATAGTGAAAAAACTTCCATCACTTACATACCAAAATGATCCAAATTTTTTGTATGGAACATTATTTTAGCTTATTTGCAATGAATTTGATAATACTTTTACTTCTAAAATATTCTCCTTGAACAGTCGGAAGTCATTTAATGAATGGGCGACAGTAGGAGTCCATAAGAGCAGACATAGGTTATATGATCTTTACCATGAAAGGTCATATAATCATAGCGTCGAATTTAGGGAATATGTAAAAAAATATTTAAAAATATTTAAAAAAGTGTGCTCCACAGCCAAGTCTTTGCATTTAAGCAACAAAATTAAGACGGCTTCTAATAAAATTAAAATGATATGGAGTATAATTAATAGCGAAACTGGTAAGATCAACTCTCGCAATTCAAACTACCAGTGTAATAACAAATTAACCGAATCAGATCAGGACGTTGCAATGGTTTTTGAGAAATATTTTACTGATATTCCGATATTAACCACTAAGTCACTGAATTCTTCTCCTGCGGTCGCCGAATCATTACTTAAACAAAATGTAAATCCGTGTACAAAGAATTTTACATTTCATAAAGTATCATCAAAAGATATTGTAAAATATTTTAAAACTATCGATGTTAAGAAAACTGCTGATCTGTGGGGGATTTCCATTGAAGTTATTGCATCTATAATAGATACAATCGCGCTTCATTTAGCTACTATTTTTAATACTAGTATCGAATCTGGTGTGTTTCCTGATTTAATGAAGTATAGTAAAGTAATACCTTTATTTAAATGTGGTAGTACATTAGACCCCGCCAATTTTAGACCTATTTCTGTACTACCAGCACTTAGTAAGATTTTTGAAAAAATTATTCTTGATCAAATGTTAAAGTTCTTTAATATAAATAATTTACTTCATAAAAATCAATTTGGTTTCACAAGGGGTCGCTCGACAACTGATGCCGGTGTTGAGCTGATTAAATATATTTTTAATGCATGGGAGAATTCACAGGATGTTTTGGGTATATTTTGTGACCTATCCAAAGCCTTCGATTGTATTCACCATGAAACATTAATCAGGAAACTTCAACACTACGGTGTAATAAGTGATGATCTTAAATTAATTATTTCATATTTAAGTAAGAGAACGCAAAAGTTGTCATTAACAGTATGAGTTCTTCTGGGTCGATGGTACAAATGGGCGTGCCTCAAGGCTCAATTCTCGGCCCCTTTCTGTTTCTTGTATACATTAATGACTTACCTTACATAGTAGGAGATAACCATGATATAGTATTATTTGCAGATGACACTTCTTTAATTATCAAATTAAGTCGACAATTGCTAAAATATGACGAAGTAAATAATGCTATATCTAAATTAGTAAATTGTTTCAATGTTAATAATTTGCATTTAAATGGTACTAAAACGAAATGTATGAAATTTATGACTCCAAATGTCAAACAATTAAATACTAATGTAATTTTGAATGGGGAGAAACTGAGTCTTGTAGATACCACCATTTTTCTTGGAATCACACTAGACGCGAAGCTTCAATGGAGCCCCCATATATCAAAACTAGCAAGCAGACTTAGTTCTGCAGCATATGCCGTAAAAAGATTAGAAGTCTAACTAGTGTTGAAACAGCTAGACTAGTTTACTTTAGATATTTCCATAGCATAATGTTGTATGGTATTTTGCTATGGGGACACGCAGGTGACACTGAAATTATATTTGTTTTACAGAAGAGCCATAAGAGCAATTTATGATTTAAAGCCTAAAGAGTCGCTGCGAAAAAATTTAAGGAAATTAATATATTAACTTTGGCCTCTCAATACATTTATGAAAATGTAATGTACGTACACAAAAATTAAAGTAGTTTTACAAAAATAAGTGATATTCATTCTGTAAATACTAGGAACAGACACAAGCTAGTAGTACCAGTTACTCGACTCCATCGAGTCAGTAATTCATTCTTGGGGCGATGTATACGCTTTTACAACAAAATTCCAGAAAATATACAAAATTTGACCTGCTCAAAGTTCAAAAACTTTATTAAACTAAGTTTGTATAAAAAGGGTTATTATAATATTAAAGAATTTATAGATGATAATAACCCCTGGAAGTGAGGTGATCGCTCCCAAGCTATTTCTAATTTGTTGTGTTGTTAATTTGTGTACCATACATGATTGTAAGCTGTTATTTAAAAAAAAGTCCCGCTGGGTTTCTTGGTGGTTCTTCCCAGGACAGAGGTTTTTTTGGAACCAGTGGTAATTATACAAAATAGTGACTTTCAATAAGTATTATTTATAATCTATATTGAATAAAAAAGTTACTGTTTCTGTTTCTGTTTCCCTTGGATTTTGATAGAAACAATAACAGGTTTCTTTCGAATCCCTCACGGAACAAATATTCGCATAACATACAAATAATTATTTCTGGTCGGGATGTTTCTCCTTGTGCAATTTATGTTGTAAACTGCCTTCAAGATACGGTATAAAATCCTAGTGTATATGTAACGCTTTTTAAAAAGAAAGAAAACAAAAAATGTTCACCTTCCTGTTTATGTGAAGGAGTTATCTCTTTTGGAAACCTCACTCGCAAAAGCTAGTCGGGTATACTATACTGATTAACTGGCATGACTCTGTTTATTTACATCAAATGGTATCTGCCATTTATGTAACGAAGCTAACCCATCTAAGCGATAATTTAATATATGTATTACGATAGTGGTCGAAATTAGACAGTAAAAATTTTTAGGTTTATATTTTCGGTAAGCTGTATTTCTTCTGCACATTATGTTTTTAAACACAGATAATTTATATAGGTACAAATATATAAAAACGCTTTTTTTGCTTAAAACGTAGTGATTATAATATACTCTTCCAAAGTATTTACTCTGAAACATATAATATACTAAACATTAGCAGTATGAACGTCAACAAACGACTTATTATGTCCAAGCGACATTTGTGTGTTGATATTGGCAATATGAATGTAAATAGTGTATGTTTTATTTTATTTAATTAAATGAATTAGTAACACATATTTTTAATAAATTTTATTCTCCATGCCAACTTAAACTATGCAAAATGTCACATTGCGTCTAATATGGTAAAAAAGGCACAAAGTTTTCCTGTTACGTATTGATATATAGATTCTAATTTATGAAATTAATTTACTTTTAGGCCGATTGTTCATAAAATGCGAATGAAATTTAATTACTAGTCACGTCAGTTATTCTGTGGTTCTATATGTTACCTCAATTACAGTTGCCGATGCAATTAGCAAATTAAACTACTTTGTATTCCATCTATGATTTTCGTTTTAGAGATATAAAGAGAAGTTTGATCAAGTTACTAAAATTTTCTGTCAGTTTACCGTCCAATCTGCCTTCTTATGTTTTTTTTAATAATCGAGTTAAGTATTTTCATTTTCGTTTACATCTTTTCTTATGAAAAAATTACTCCTACACATTGAAGAACAATGTACTTCGCACAAATTACTTCAATGTTCCCACATATTTTTTTATTGTAGTGTGTTTTTTTATTGTTGTTATACATAAATTGCGCTCACAATTCTATCTATCTAGTAATGGAATCTTCATAGAAGAAGAAGAAAGTTTTTTTTAAACCTGAACTTACATCCTGTGGATGTAATAACTATATTGGCTCTTTATGTCTTTCAAACTGAAATACACCAGTGCAGGCAGAAATAGGTAAGAGGGTCGTACCTACCCAGGAGTCTGGGCAGTAAACCACCCAGTAAATTAAATTATTTCATTTAATTTCGCCGTGATCATATTATGTCGTATCTGATTTAAAAACCAATTTAATAATTATATTATACCAGTACCACATAAGCCGATTAGTAATACGATGATAGGAATAGAACAAAAAATTTATTATTGATTATCAATAATGTAGGTAATTATTAAAAATGTTTCTTATGTTTTATTTACCACTGGTTCAGAAAATACACTCTCCTGAAATGAAACAGTAATCTTTATATGTAAAAATTACGTGTCACATTGTTTGTCCGCGATGAACTCCTAAACTACTGAACTGATTTCAATGAAATTTTGCACACTGTGTGCAGTTTGGTCCAACTTGAGAAATAGGATAATTTTTATCCCGATAAGTGACCCTCAATTTTTTTTAATTGCTAATTTCAGGAGTTTTTTTTTAGGAAAGCAAATGGTCGTCGGAAAGGGCAGAACGACATCTGCCTGGTCAGCTAGTTATAATATATTTTTTAAACCACTCTACACGTAAAATTTTTGCTAAATTTAATATATTAATTTGCATATTTTTTTGCCTTAGAGATCTCTTAGGTTTTAAATCTTAGATTGCTCTTGATTGATTGATGATTAGAATTAAAAAGTAGAGTGTTCTGGCAGACGAACGAAAGCGCTGCGTTTTCTTGGTGCCAAAGGTGAAGGATTCTTGCCTTAGGTCACAAGCTCTTCTTTGATCCACTAGCACTATCAGCAATGGATGAGACGGGTCATGTTTTTCAAAACACAGGGCGACCATTTATTTCCGTGTGCTTCGTACACGGCGACATATGTTTGAAGTTGGCCCATCTTAAAAGCACCAAATAATCGATTGTAGCATTGTTTTGGGATCGTAGTTATATAGTCATGTTCCAATCAGTATCCAATTATTTCTATATAAAATGGGGACAAACAAGCATGCGGCTCACCTAATGGTAAGTGCGCTTATGAAACACTGCAACACCAGGGGAATTGCAAATGCGTTACCGGCATTTTAAGAAAGACCTCTTTGCTTGAAGTTTTCAAGTCGTATGTATCAATCAGTATATCGTAAATGTTTTTTCTACCGCCGTTTTAAAATTTCTGTTATGAATTGGCCGGCACCAATCCTCCCGACGCGATGCGACGGTCTGTCTGCTTATCGGCAAGTTTGCATGGCACCTAATACATACAATGCTTATGGAGAGAATGTAGGCTTGCATGTTCAATTGGCGTTGCTGATGTCATATCCAGCTTATTTTCAAGTTCTGCATATATGATAGCTTTTTTTAATTTTTTCGACTGCTCGAATATTTTGTTTTTTTATCATCTGGTAGTGATTATATTCTCTTTGACCTGGTATATTGTCAGGACGTGCTGAGTGGCAATTTAGCCCCTCTAGAATTATATTTCTTTTAATTTTTATAATTTTTTTTTAATAACATTACAATATTATATCAAAACGTTATAGTCTCATAATACGAAAGCAGAATGAGGTTAAAACTGTACATTTTGCCAAATCACTCAGTATTATTTCTCGTTCTAAATAAAGGATTTTGTAGAAAGAGCTGTCCATTAAACTTTTAGACGCTTTGAATTATTCAGGTCAGTTTTATATTGGTATATTTTTGTATTTACTGTGGTATAATATACTCTGTGAAGGGCATTTAATAGTTTTTCAATACCTATTGTTTTATAGGCAAACATTAGTATCTAGTATCGAACCTGCTGGAAGAAATATCGAAATTTATTTTTTACTTATACATTGTTACATTACTTTGTGTGTAAATAAATTCAGTAAATAAATAATTAACAGTTCACCAAGTACCTCATGTTATCTTGTGGATGTCGTAAAAAGTGACAAAAGAAAATTGAAAATAAAGGCACCCAGTTGTAAGTCCATAATTATGCTGGTTAAGACTTTGGCAGGTCTACTGCTAACATAGGTCAAGTAATGCCAACATAGTCAAGGAATGTCACAAGAACAGCCCCGAGACGCCGAAGAGTTATTTTTTTAGTGGTCGTAATAAAAATTTTAGGTTTGTATTTTAAGCAAGCTGAATATGCTTTCAAATGCACACACACATATATATATATATATATATGTGGTTATATATATATATAACCTCACACACTATTAAAAAAGGAATATTTCAAAACAGCATGATCAGTCAATCTATCAGTATTTATATGTTGGCGACATTTTTAAATTCTTTGGCAACAATCTGCACTCTGTGAGACTGTTTGATCACAGACTATTAACTGTTTGAAATTGGCCTTTAAGTAATAATATACATATCTTTGTAATTACTCAACAAACGACAAAATTTGTTTAAACAACAATTACGTGTTTCTCATTGGCAGTATTAACGTGAACTTTTTTTTTTTACATTATTTTATTTAATGTATTTATAACAGAAACTATATATAAATTTAAGGTTTTTGCACTCTTACTCCATATAAACTTTAACTGTGCCAAATTCCACACTCCTCCGTGCGTGCAATGTGCTTAAATAGCCGGCCAAGTGCGAGTCGGACTCACGCATAAAGGGTTTCCTATCTACGTAATACACGTTTATAGTAGGGAAGCCCCCTTTAATTTTAAATTTATTTATATTTTTGTTATTTGTTGTTATAGCGGCAACAGAAATACACATTCTATGAAAATTTCAACTGCCTTCCTATTACGGATCATGAGATACAGCCGCTGACAAACGGACGGACGGACAGCGGAGGCTTAGTGATAGGGTCCCGTTGCTTACCCTTCGGGTACGGAACCTTAAAACGGGGCAAAGTTTTCTTTTAACGTATGAATATATAGATTTGACTTTTATTGCGAAGCGGACTGAAATTACGGCTAAGAAAAAAGTAAAATAATGTTTTTTTTTTATAGAAGAGGGGGCAAACGAGCATGCGGCTCACCTGATGGTTATGTTATACTTAATGTCTTATATTTTTATTACTTTTAAGGCTTTGAGTTGTATAATTGGGCGTAGTTATGCAAAAATTATCCAACCCGCGATAAGATAAGGGGGGAGGGTCAAGAGTACTCGGATACCTAGACGTGCATGTATGAAGAAGATAATGAATCTGAAAGAAGCGAAAGAGGTATGTAGGGATCGTGACACTCGGCGATCTGTTCTCTCTGGCTACCCCGTCAGGGATTGTGCGTGAAGATAAGATATTTGAAGTATCCATACTTCAAATATCATAAACTCAAATTATCGGAATGGTTTCTATCTGTTTGTAATTTTTCTTCTTATTTGTGTTACGTTTGCTAAAATCGTTACATTACATAATAGTATAGACCACAAACATTATTCTTCAAGTCAACATTTTTGACACAAACTCGGGTTGGATCCTTTTTGCATAACCACGTCCAACTGACATACGGACGTAGTGTCAGTGGTAGGCCAAGGAAACTTGTAACCAACTTCAAACTAAGAAGGCTACAGATGCGTTTTCATCTCAGAGTACTTAAGTGGAATGCTCGACAGTTTATAGTTTACTGGATCTCTATACCCTTTAGAGCGGAATATAGCAGTGCACCGATTCGTAGGCGGAAAAAGAGTCCTACCACATAACTGCAACTTACGAGTATCACAGGTCTCCAAAAAACTGCCACGGTCAGGTACATCGAATTCATACATTTCTCATCAAGTCGTCACTCCCAACTAGTGAACGGTCTAAACTGTGCAATTTGGCACGAGATTTATTATATTTTGTATTGTCTGCTATCTTCTCTAATCACTGTAGTGTAACACAGGCTCGGCACGCACTTAACTAAACACGTCCACTCTCGCCCGAGGCTCTCGTGTAACTGACTTACGTGTGACTTATATATAAATGTATGTTTGTGGATTTGTGCATGGTAAATTATTAGTAAATAAACAAATAACAATATTTACTCTATACTATATATATATATATATATATATATATATATATGCAAACACTACATCTCTTTCTTATCAAGATTTTTTTCTTTTTTTTATTATAACTCATAACAATCACAAAACAGCTTGTATTGTCTGTATTAATTAATACATATTTTCGTCTTCTTTATCCTGTTCTAGATTTTGTTTTTTTTCATTCTGATCGAGTGGAATAGCCGTCCAATCGCCCCCTACTTTCTTCAAATGTATCACATTTCTCCTAAACCTTTGGTTCGTTTCACTATTGCGTACTGTACAGTCACCGTCTCGTGCACTCTCTACGACGTGTGGCGTCGGTTTAAAATTTGTTGTAAGATTATTCGATTTTTTCACCGCTTTTACGTAAACCTTATCTCCCTGTATTATATCTGAGTGAGTTGCTCTGCGTTTCCTATCTACATACTCTTTTCCTTTTTCTTTTTGTATTTTGTCTCTATCCCTGATATCTGAATCTAAATGATTGTCTGTAATTTATTTCACCTATTGATGGAATTTCATCCCTACTTTTTCGTTGAAAAAACAGTTCAGACGGTAACCTCCCGGTAACTGTAATGAGGGGTGCTGTTATACATTAGAAGATACTCCCACAAACATTCTTTTAAACCCTTCCACTCGATCTGGCTGATACAAAGACGTTTCAAAATATCTCTGTTTTGTCTTTCAACTTCGCCGATCATTTGAGGCCAATATGGTACAGTACTAAATAAATATGGTACAGTAATAAATAATAAATAAATACAGTAAAAAATAAAATAAAATAATATAATAAAAAATAAAAAAAAACTGCGGTTGCCAACCCGCTCGCCAAGCGTGGCAACTATGGCAAATACCCCCCTTATGAATGGATGTAATAAAGAAACGGCCCCCAGTCCCCGGCGGCCCCGCTATTCCTGGCTACGGTGGCGACCATGGTAACGGCGGGGCAGGGGGTGCTAAGAATCTCCGGTGGAGGTTTGGTTGCCACCTACGACGACTCGACCTGGCAACATACAACGCACGCACCCTGAGGACTGACGAGAAGATCGTGGAGCTGGAAGAAGAGATAGACAAGTTGCGCTGGCATATTATAGGATTATCCGAAGTCCGAAGAGAGGGGGAGGACACGGTAATCCTCGAATCCGGCAACTTGCTCTATCACCGGGAGGGCGAACATCTGTCCCAAGGAGGTGTCGGATTTATCGTCCACAAGTCTCTCGTTAACAACGTTGTAAAGATCGGGAGTGTGTCGACGAGGGTTGCGTACCTTATACTCAGAATCACCAAACGGTATTCGCTGAAGGTCATACAGGTTTACGCACCAACCTCGGCACACCCCGATGAGGAGGTGGAGGAAATGTATGAGGATATCTCTAGAGCCATGCATTCCTCCAAAACCCAATATACGGTGTTAATGGGAGACTTCAATGCAAAACTAGGCACAAGAGAGAACGGTGAGCTGAAAGTAGGGAAATTTGGAATAGGGCAACGGAACCCAAGGGGCCAGCAGCTGGCCGACTTCATGGAGAAAGAGGGACTCTTTATGATGAACTCTTTCTTCAAGAAGCGGCCCCACAGGAAGTGGACCTGGTTGAGCCCCGACGGTTCGACAAAAAACGAGATTGACTTCATTATGACGACCAGACGACAACTGTTCAGTGATGTCTCAGTGATCGCGAGGGTGAAAACCGGCAGCGATCACCGAATGGTTAGAGGCACACTGAACCTAAATGTTAAGTTGCAGAGGTCTCGTCTGATGAAGTCAACGCTCCGTCCCCCTCGTGCTCTAATCCAAAGTCCCGAAACCTTTCAGCTCGAGTTACGAAACCGTTTTCAGTGCCTAGAAGACTGCAATGAAGTGGACGATATGAATGACAAGCTCGTGGAAACTGTCCATGCGGTCGGAGCTAAGTTCTGCAAGACCCGCCGCAGAAGAACACAAAAACTCTCCGATCACACTCTTAATCTAATAGCTGTTAGACGGGAGATGAGGCTACATTCTTCAACAGATTTGACAGCATACAGGCAACTGAACAGACAGATCTCCAAATGGATGCGGCGGGACTTACGCAACTTCAATACAGCTCGTATTGAAGAAGCGATCGAGCGGAACCAAGGCTCCAAAGTCTTTGCCAGAGATCTGTCTGCCAGAAAGAGCCAACTGTCAAAGCTGAAGACCGAATGTGGCAGCATCGTTTCCGGGGCACCTGAGATTTTGAGTGAGATTGAGAGGTTCTATGGGCAGCTGTACACGTCATCGTTGGAGCCACACGCAAGTGTGAGTAACGATCCAAGAGCGAGTCTTATCCGACACTATTCCGAAGATATCCCGGACGTCAGTCTGAGCGAGATTAGAATGGCTCTCCAGTACCTTAAAAACAGCAAGGCCCCAGGCGAGGATGGAATTACAGCGGAGCTTCTGAAAGCGGGTGGAAGACCGGTACTTGAAGTCCTTCAGAAGCTCTTTAATTCCGTCCTCCATGGTGGCATAACACCGGAGGCGTGGAGCAGAAGTGCGGTGGTCTTATTCTTCAAGAAAGGTGACAACGCTCTCTTGAAGAACTACAGACCGATTTCCCTTCTGAGCCGCGTCTACATGCTGTTTTCGAGAGTCATTACGAATCGTCTCGCGCGCAGACTTGACGACTTCCAGCCTCCCGAACAAGCCGGTTTCCGAAAGGGCTTTAGCACCATAGACCACATACATACCCTACGGCAAATTGTACAGAAGTCCGAAGAGTACAATTTGCCACTATGTCTGGCGTATGTGGACTATGAGAAAGCCTTTGATTCCGTCGAAATTTGGGCGGTGCTGCAGTCCCTTCAGCGGTGTCAAGTTGACTGTCGGTATATCGAAGTGCTGAAGTGTTTGTACAGTAGGGCTACGATGGCTATCCGAGTACAGAACCAGAGTACGAAACCCATCCAATTGCAGAGAGGTGTAAGACAGGGTGATGTTATATCCCCGAAACTCTTCACCGCTGCATTGGAAGACGTTTTCAAGCTTCTGGACTGGAAAGGATGCGGTATTAACATCAATGGCGAATACATCACTCACCTTCGATTTGCCGACGATATAGTCCTTATGGCAGAATCGCTGGAGGACCTAAGCACTATGCTCAATGACCTCAATAGTGTCTCCCAACGGATAGGTCTTAAGATGAACATGGACAAAACAAAGATCATGTTTAATGTCCATGTCACACCTATGCCGGTAGTTGTTGGGAGCACTAAGCTCGAAGTTGTTGACGAGTATGTTTACCTGGGACAAATAGTCCGACTAGGTAAGTCCAACTTCGACCGAGAGGTCAATCGACGGATTCAACTCGGCTGGGCAGCGTTCGGGAAGCTACGACACATCTTCTCGTCAGACATACCTCAAAACCTTAAAACGAAATTGTACAACCAGTGCGTGTTGCCAGTGATGACTTACGGAACTGAGACGTGGTCCTTCACTGCTGGCCGTATGAGGAAGCTCAAGGTCGCTCAGCGAGCTATGGAGAGGGCTATGCTCGGAGTTTCTCTGCGTGATAAACTTAGGAATAAGGATATCCGCAGTAGAACCAGAGTAACCGACATAGCCCAACGGATTAGTAAGCTGAAGTGGCAGTGGGCCGGCCATATAGCTCGAAGAACCGACAACCGATGGGGAAGAAAGGTTCTCGAGTGGCAGCCTCGTACCGGTAGGCGAAGTGTAGGGCGTCCCCCCACGAGATGGAGTGACGACCTGGTAAGACATGCAGGAAGTCGATGGATGCAGGTGGCTCAGGACCGTGCTTTGTGGCATTCTTTGGGGGAGGCCTATGTTCAGCAGTGGACTTGTGAAGGGCTGTAATGATGATGATGATGAATAAAAAAAGTAAAAAAAATGTTACATTCTTTGAAGAAAGATCGAAACTCTTCACTAACGAACTGCTTGCCATTGTCTGCGGTGATAGAAATAGGATAACCAAGTCTACTGAACATTTCTTTTACCATTTTAATAATCTGTAAGCTTGTGATGTTTTTCTAATTTTTTACTTCTTCGTATCGACTATAGTAGTCGATCACTACTAACAGATACTCATTACTTGGCAATGGTCCCATTAGATCCATTGTGACATCTATCCATGGAGCTGCAGGCAACACCCGTCTCTTCATTGGTGCAGGTGGGTTTGGCAAACCCACTAACGTACAAACTTTACAGGCCTTTACTAATTGTTCTACGTCTTTATCGATACGGAGCCACCATACGTTTGATCTCAAGAGTTCCTTCATCGCTACGATACCTGGATGACCCTCCTATGCCGCATCTAATACACTCTTACAGAGTTGCTGTGGTATTACAATTTTATTTCCACGAAGTAGAATGCTAGAATGATATGCCAAATTAATGGTCTATTCAAGCGTTGGCGGCATCGGACATCTGTGTCTACCACACATTTACAGCGTATAAGAATAGAGAGGTTACAAGATGAAGGTGTGAAAGAGAAGTATAAATGCAGACTGAGGGAAAATATAAGTGTGTTGAATGAATTTTGTATGAATGATTTAGACTTGAAGAATGTATGGAATAATGTTAAGAAAGTTTTGGTGGATACAGCCACCGAAGTATGTGGTGTAAGTAAGAGAACGAATGAAAGGAAAAGTAATACGTTGTGGTGGGATGATGAGGTACGGATTGAAGTTGAAGCAAAAAAGAGGGCATGGCTAGATTTACTAGCAACCAAAGCTGGTAATTCTGGCGATATGAATGATGAGATTAAAAGAAAAAAGGCAGACTTTAGACGTATAAATAAGAGAGTAAAAGAAGTTGTTGAAAGGAAAAAGCAAGAAAGGATAGATAAGAATGATAGAAGAATATCTGATAACTTCCAGGCAAATATTAAAATGTTCTGGAAGCTCGTAAGAACTGCCAGGGGAAATTCAAAACAGCCTAGAATGAATGCTATACGAGACGCGAATGGCTGCATGCTGAATGATGAAGTTTCGAATTTATAGAGATAGAAGGAATACTTTGAAAGCGTGCTTAAGAGTGAAGAGTCGTCTGAAGTAAGTGAAATAGAAATTCCGGAAGAAGTGGAGAGAGGTAGAGAGATAAGTGTAGATGAAATAGTGAAAGCAATGAAAAGCATGAAAGCAGGTAAGGCAGCCGGATATGATAGAGTATCACTCGAAATGCTAAGGGCTGGAGAGGGTGTGGTTGCAGGCCTGCTGTACACCTTATTTAATTTATGTTGGGAACTGAAGCGGGTACCGAAAGCCTGGTGCAAAGCCGTTATAGTCCCAATATATAAGGGAAAGGGGTCGCAGCAGGACTGTAAAAACTACCGTGGTATCAGCTTGCTTAGCATTGTGGGTAAACTGTATGCTAAGGTGTTAATTGAAAGAGTTATGGAAGAAACTGATGGAAAAATTTGGGATGTGCAAGCTGGATTTAGAAATGGGATGGGATGTACAGATCAAGTCTTTTCCATGCGCATGATTGCGGAGAAATTTTTGGCCAAAACCCAGAAAGTTTTTTGTGCGTTCATGGACTTGGAAAAGGCTTATGACAGAGTGAACAGGAACGTGTTATGGCAAACACTGACCTCATTTGGGTTGAGTGCTGGTCTGATACAGACATTAAAGTCTCTTTGTAGGGACTCTAGTGCTTGTGCCAGGATCAACGGGGCCTACTCGGACTGGTTTGGCATTCATAAAGGTGTCAGACAGGGTGGTGTAGCTTCTCCGTGGCTGTTTAACCTATTTATGGACAGTTGTTTTCAAACTTTGAAAGTTGAAGAATGTGGGTTGAGAATGGGTGAGTTAACTGTCAAATGCCTTTTGTACGCCGATGATCAAGTCATATTTGCATCGTTGGCGGCCGAGTTGCAAATGATGGTTAATTTTATGATCTGGTCATTAAAAGAAAGGGGTATGAAAGTAAACGCAAGTAAGACGAAAGTGATGGTTTTTGAAAGAGAAGAAAGTAAAAGGTTATGTGAAATAAGAATAGAAGGGGAGTTGATTGAGCAAGTGGATGAGTTTGTATATTTGGGATGTTTATTTAGCAGGGATGGTAGATATGACAAGGATATAGAACGACGAGTGAACGCAGGAAATAGAGTAAATGGGGCTCTACAAGCTATTATGAAGAGTCAGAATGTGTCAAAGAAGGCACGTATGGCAATTCATAATGGTGTGTTAGTCCCTACTTTAATGTATGGTAGTGAAAGTTGGGTATGGCAGAAGAAACATGAGAGTAGAATAAAGGCTGTAGAAATGCGGTCATTACGGAGTATGCTAGGGCTGAATCTGAATGACAGGGTGAGAAATAGTGTGATAAGAGAAAAGTGTGGTTTGCAAGATGACGTTGTGACTAGGATTAAAAAAGGAATGCTTCGGTGGTTTGGTCACTTAGAAAGAATGAACGAGGAAAGAGTGACAAAGCAAATTTATGTTTCAGAAGTGAACGGCAAAGTCGGGAAGGGACGCCCTAGACGAAGATTTATCGACCAAATCGGCGATACATTGAAAATGGGCCAGATTAGGAGTACCTTTAACCGACGAGCGTGTGTGCGTAAATATATGGATGTAAAGGAGGCGAGAGAAGTGTGTCAGGATCGCGCCAAATGGAAGTCCGTAGTCTCTACCTACCCCTCTAGGTGACAGGCGTGAGTGTTTGTATTTGTATTGTATTACAATGCTATCATGGAAACAACTCGTTATCAAAAAATTTGTTAATTGAATCGTCCCAGTCGTTCTGATAGACACCTTTTTCACTTTGTAAATCTCTTGGTCTTTTTCTGAATATGCTACAAAGGTACTCATTGGTATAGCAACTGGTCTAGAATTTTCCACTATTTGGTACACATTTTCTTTGGCACACTTTTCCTTTTGGTGGGTTACATAATTGTGACAAGGGATCAGCTATATTTGTTTTCCTGGCTTGTATACAACCTTGAATGAATAAGACTGTAGCCTCAGTACCCATCGTTCAATCCTCGCACATGATTTTGACTTAGACCCGAACGATATCTCTAGCGGCTTGTGATCAGTGACTAAATCAAAAGGCTTTCCAAATAAAAAACTATTAAATGTTCGACCCCACAAACTAATGCTAGTGCCTCTTTTTCCGTTTGGCTATACCTGCGCTCGCAGTCTGTCAAAGTTCGATTACCATAGGCAATAATTCTAGGGCCATTTGTATCATTTTGTACAAGGACAGCACCAAGTTCGACAGGGCTAGCATCTGCTATCACCTGTCTTGCATCTCTGACGTCATAATACCCTAAAATCTGTATTTCCGTGAGCATCCGTTTGAGTTTTTGGAATGCTTTATCTTGTTCCCCAGACCATAGTTTTTCCAAGCTCTTCCTTTTGCTCATCTTCTGTCTTAGCAGGTGCTTCAGAAGTTCTGTCATAGCGGCCAAGTTAGGTATCCATTTGTTTATCTAGTTTAAGAGTCCTAAAAACTTTAGAGTTCTTCTATGGTCTCGGGACCCTAAATTTCATAATGCTCTCAACGTACTTGTTGAAGGGTTTACTCCTTCATGTGTAAGCCTGTGTCCCAGAAAATTCACATCCTGCGTTTTATATATGCATTTATTACTATTCAGCACGGCGTTGTTTTTACTAAGTACCTGTAGGACTTTCTTTAGTCATGCGTCATGTTCTTCTTCACTGTTCCCGAATACCAGGATATCATAAATAAAATTGACGACTTCACAGTTTATCAGCATCCTTTCAATGGTCTTCTGAAAAATCTCGGAAGCGCAGGTAATTCCAAGCATTATTCTTTTATATCTATATAATCTTTTGGGGGTTATAAAAATCGTTATGTGTCTGGATTCAGAGCGAATTTCCACTTGATGGAAGGCATTTTTTTTATATAAATTTTTTTAAAATATTTAACTTTCTTCATTTTAGGCAAAAATGGTCCATAAGGGTTGGAGTTCCGGTTTGTGTGGATGGTGTTAGCGATAAAAAACAGATAGCTAATAATTTTAAACAGAACTTTTTGTTGAATGACTGCTATTCTAGTGGGGGCCCTTCTACACTTGATATGCCTGTTTTATCATATACTCATATTGATGAGAGTATGGTGTATAATGCCCTTAAAAAGATGCACCTTGGTAAAGCGTGTGGTCATGACCACATTTCGGTAGAACATTTAAGTTGCGGTGGACCCTGGGTTGTGGTGTTTCTCTCGGTTTTTATTAACGCGTGTTTAAAACACTCATTTTTGCCTCCTGACCTAATAAAATGCGTGGTTAGCCCTATCGTCAAAAGTAAAACCGTTAGCGATACGATCAGTTCCAATTATAGGCCTATCTCAATCGCTACAACCTGTGCGAAACTATTTGAGTCTATTATTCTGGATATTTTATCGAAATTTATTTTTATAAGTGACGCTCAGTTTGGTTTTAAAAAAGGTAGCTCTACTGAGTTGGCAATTTTTTCCTTAAAACAAATAGTAACGTATTACGTGTCACGAAGTACAAAAGTATACGCTTGTTTTTTGGACTTGAGTCGCGCCTTCGATAGGGTAAACTATAGCATCCTGTGGGATAAGTTAAAACGGGTGGGTGTTCCTTCCGACATAATTAGAATCCTTATTAATTGGTATAATACGCAGGTTAATGTAGTGAACTGGGATGGCTCGCTTTCGGACGAGTTTGTACTGACTAGTGGGGTTAGGCAGGGTGGGCTGACTTCTCCTCTGCTGTTTAACCTTTACATTAATGCTCTAATTGAGGAGCTCAATGAAACGGGTATCGGCTGTCATATAGGTGGGAAATGTGTAAACAACCTTAGTTACGCAGACGATATGGTTTTATTGAGCCCCTCAATCGGAGCCCTAAGGAAGTTAATTTCTATTTGTGAGAGATACGCAGCAAGCCACGATTTAGTTTATAATGCAGACAAGTCTGTGGCAATGGTCTTTGGAGCGCATAGTAAAGATGTTTCTTTACCATTATACCTGAACGGCAAAAATTTGAAGTTTGTGACGAGCTTTCGATATTTAGGACATATCGTATCGAGTGACCTGAGGGATGATCAGGACATGGACAGAGAAAGGCGGTCCCTTGCTGTACGTGCAAATATGATTGGCAGGAAATTTAATAAATGCGAGCGAGATGCTAAAATATTACTATTTAAAACCTATTGCCAATCGCTTTACACACCGCATCTCTGGACTAAATTTAAAAAGGAAAACTATCGAATTTTTAAGGTTCAATATAACGATTCGTTCCGATTATTATTTAGTTTTCCGAGGTACTGTAGTGCATCTACAATGTTCGCTGAGGCACGCGTACCGACGCTCGATGCTTTGATAAGACATCGTGTGGCCAGATTTAGAAGTAATCTTCTCAAATCTGGAAACACGATTATACTAATTTTAACGCAAAATTGTAGTGAAATATTCAAATATTGGTCTACTTTGTTAAGATGTAAGTTTTAATTTGTTTGATGGCATTTATTTAATTTATATTTATTTTTGTATTACATTATTATTTCGTTTTATTTAAATTTTTTTTTTATATGTTTGTTGATTATAAGTAATTTTTTTTTTTTTTTACGGGCCTTTGTTGTCTGTCAATAAATGATTATTATTATTATTATTATTATAGTAGGCAGGGGGTGGTTTTCTCGCAATATATAGTTTGCAACGCATCTGCAATTCCCCTGGTGTTGCGGTTGTTCATGGATGGCGGTAGTCACTTACCATCAGGTGAGCCGCATGCTCGTTTACCCCCTATTCCATAAAAAAAATCTACGCACAAACCTAATTCACCATTTTCTTTCATGATTGGAATATTGGTGAAACCCATTTAGACAGGCCTTGCACTTCTTCAATTATATCACTGTTTAGTGATTCCTTAATTTTGATTGCAACCTTCTCTTTAATGGGGATCGGTACCCTCCACTTGATTTATCCCGATACCAAGTTTTAAGACACCCAGACGGACTGCTGTGTTCTTACCCAACAGGTCTCTAGTACCCCCCTCGCCGCCACTTGTATTGTCTGCTATCTTCTCTAATCACTGTAGTGTAACACATGCTCGGCACGCATTTAACTAAACACGTCCACTCTCGCCCGAGGCTCTCGTGTAACTGACGCGGTGCGCTCGCGACAGTGACTTATATATAAATGTATGTTTGTGTATTTGTGCATGGTAAATTATTAGGAAATAAACAAATAACAATATTTACTCTATACTATATATATGCAAACACTACATCTTCCATTATTTTTTATTCTAATTTTGTCTTTTTTTCTAACTAACTTTAATTTTACTAGCAATCCGCCCCAGCTTTGCACGGGCGATTTCTGGTACTCGACAACAGCGCCACCTAACGAGTCCAATTGTAAATCTAAACCATGATGGAAACCACTAAATGCTTACAAAAAGTCAACGAAATGTGTCGAAGTGAAAACTTGATTAGCCGCGTTGAGCGATTTTTGGTAGGGGATAAACTTATGTGTTCGCGTCACCGATGACCTCAAAATGCTCAAGCATGTTTACCTCAGTAAGTTTTTATTTTTGTCGGTAGACTGCCCGCTAATATAGAATTGTATACAAATCGACGCTTTAACATTTGTCTCATAATTTCTATTTTGGCAAATTCGTCTAGATTTTTTTTGGCGTTGTCTTGTTTGCTACATAACTCACATAAAGAAGAGTCGCATTTCTTCATTAAAAGCCAAACTTATTAAGTGGAATGTACCTAGCAAGCAATCTGAACGCCATTACAATTTGTCGCCTACTTAGCTATTTAATCCTTAATTCAATAAGTGGAAAGGAAATACGTAAACAACGTTTATGAGTCCCATCGCCATATTTTTATTTTATTATTTTTTAAATCAAAATCCCAATTTTATAGGATGTTATAAATTGTACATTTTTTAATATTTGCAAAGAATTAGAAGATCAAATACTTAAGAAATCTTACAAAATTAAAAACTAAACATTAAGAAGTCTCAAAAACATAATTTTTCAGTCTTCCAAAAATGAAAACCGAGCACACAGTCCACCTGATGGTAAGTGATCGCTAAATCTATCTTCAATTGCGGATTATAATGCAGATGCGTTGTCAACCGTGAGGACTAGATAGAATGCCTCTTTTCCAGTAAAAAGGGTCTCCGGTTCTCTACACTCACCATACGAAATACAGCAGCATTAATCTGCTAATTTACGCTGGTATTCTGTGAGAGCGTGGTCCTTCCCCGGTCGAGCTGACCCACTCGTGCTACAACTATATTATCATTATAGGTGCAGCATGGCTCTACCACTTACAAGATATATCAAAATAAAAAACTTGCAAGAATGCAGCAAGGACATATCTGTTTTTTAGTCGACTTTAAAAAAAGAATAAGTTCTCAATTATCTACTACTGTGTGTACTGACTGTAAGTTCTTTTTTGCATGCATTTTATTCGATGTTTATGTCAATTGTGAAAAGATTTTAACTATTCATCATCATCATCATTACAGCCCTTCACAAGTCAATGGATTCCCAAAAAGCACGGTCCCGAGCCACCTGCATCCATTGACTTTCTGCATGTCTTACCAGGTCGCTACTCCATCTAGCGGGAGGACGCCCTACACTTCGCCTGCCGGTACGAGGCTGCCACTCGAGAACCTTTCTTCCCCATCGGTTGTCGGTTCTTCCCGGACCATTGCCAGTTCAACATACTAATTCTTTGGGCTATGTCGGTCACTCTGGTTCTACTGTGGATATCCTCGTTTTTAAGTCTATCACGCAGAGAAACGCCGAGAATAGCCCTCTCCATAGCTTGCTGAGCGACTTTGAGCTTCCTCATACGACCAGCAGTGAAGGACCACGTCTCCGTTCCAAAGATCATCGCTGGCAACACGCACTGGTTGTATAATTTCGTTTTAAGGTTTTGAGGTATGTCTGACGAGAAGATGTGTCGTAGCTTCCCGAACCCTGCCCAGCCGAGTTGAATCCATCGATTGACCTCTCGGTCGAAGTTGTACTTACCTAGTCGGACTATTTGTCCCAGGTAAGCATATTCGTCAACAATTTCGAGCTTAGTGCTCCCAACAACTACCGGCACTGGTGTGATATGGACGTTAAACATGATTTTTGTTTTGTCCATGTTCATCTTAAGACCTATCCGTTGGGAGACACTATTAGGTCATTGAGCATAGTGCTTAGGTTCTCCAGCGATTCTGCCATAAGGACTATATCGTCGGCAAATCGAAGATGAGTGCTGTACTCGCCATTGACGTTAATACCGTATCATTTCCAGTCCAGTACCTTGAAAACGTCTTCCAATGCAGCGGTGAAGAGTTCGGGGGATATAACGTCACCCTGTCTTACATCTCTCAACAATTGGATAGGTTTCATGCTCTGGTTTTGTACTCAGATAGCCATCGTAGTCCTACTGTACAAATACCTCAGCACTTCGATATACCGACGGTCCACTTGGCTTCGCTGGAGGAACTGCAGCACCAGCCAAATTTCGACGGCATCAAAGGCTTTCTCATAGTCCACATACGCAAGACAAAGTGGCAGATTGTACTCTTCGGTTTTCTGTACTATTTGCCGAAGGGTATGTAAGTGATCTATGGTGCTAAAGCCTTTTTGAAACCAGATTGTTAGGGAGGCTGGAAGTCGTCGAGTCTGCATGCGAGACGATTTGTAATGACTCTCGAAAACAGCACGTAGCTGCGGCTCAGAAGGGAAATCGGTCTGTAGTTCTTCAAGAGAGCGTAGTCGCTTTTCTTGAAGGACAAGACCACTGCACTTCGGCTCCACACCTCCGTAGTAGTACCTCCATGAAGGACGGAAAAAAAAGACCTTCTGAAGCGTTTTAAGTACCGGTTTTCCACCCGCTTTCAGAAGCTCCACTGTAATTCCATCCTCGGCTGGGGACTTGCCGTTTTTAAAGTGTTGGAGAACCATTCTAATCTTGCTCAGACTGACGTCCGGGATATCATCGGAATAGTGTCCAATTACTGCTCTTGGATCATTACTCTTGCGTGTGGCTCCAATGATGACTTTTACGGCTGCCCATAGAACCTCTCAATCTCACTCAAAATCTCAGGTGTCTCGCAAACGATGCTGCGATATTCCGTTCTCAGCTTTGACAGTTGGCTCTTTCTGGCAGACAGATCTCTGGCAAAGACTTTGGAGTCATGGTTCCGGTCGATCGCTTCTTCAATATGAGGAGTATTAAAATTGCGTAAGTCCCGCCGCATGCATTTCGAGGTCTGTCTGTTCAGTTGCCTGTATGCTATCAAATCTACTGAAGGCTGCAGCTTTATTTCCCGTCTAACAGCCATGAGGTTAAGAGTGTGTTCGGAGAGTTTTTATCATAAAAATTTGGAGAAACTGGTTCACCCTAAGTGTGGAAAAATAGTGGTAGTAAATTAGACTTATAATAAATAAAATAATTAACAAATTTTATTTCTTTCACAAGGTCTGACTTAAATCTAGAACATAGGTTAACTCATTTTTTTTAGTGCATTTGCACTGGTGTCAGAGGAAGGATATATATATATATATATATATATATATATATATATATATATATGTGTGTGTGTGCGTGTGTGTGTTTGTGTGTGTGTGTGCGTGTGTGCATGTGTGTGGTATGTGTGTATGATTTTTAATCCAGATATATTACCGAGATAAATTTATCAAATATGAAGAAGTTCAGTTTCTGTGTATTGTAGTTTTAAGCCAAACGATCAACTTTATTTGACATTCCCTGATCGTCACTGGATATTATTGTAGATTTTGATTGGAGTGGTTGTATAATAATGATTACAGATATTGAAATTGATTTCATGCGGTTGAATTTGGTATGAGTGCGTTTAGCTGTGGCCACTTTATTATGTATTCTTTTATGTAATATGCTTGGAACAAATTTTAATGGCTTGTGTTTTTTTCTACTAAAGTATGGAGAATATATAATTTTCTAATAGTATGAGAGTGAGGAATTAGAGAGTGCACCTGTGTTTGTACAAACGCTCGGTCTTGTCTTGCGCAGAGGGCTAATTTCCGTTAAGACTAGGAACGTGACCCAAATTTGGTCTAAGGGACATAATAAAACGTCCCTGTCGTTGTTTGGTTATATTATTTATGCTTGGTTTCCGAGGTACTTTTAGCGGCGATTTATCTATTTGCTAACGGTATTGGTGCGATAACTTTAAAAAGTGCGTTTCCAAACTTCGCAATATAAGATAATCTCTGTTTAAACTTAGGTTAACTTAACTGACCAATGTGTGCCGTTTATCGGTTCCATAACTTTATTTGATGTTTTATTTCAAGCAAGCAGAAATAGAAGCAGAAACAGAAACTATTTTATTCAATATAGATTATAAATAATACTTATTGAAAGTCACCCTTTTCTGCCGACTTCCAAAAAGGAGACGGTACTCAATTCGAGTGTGTTTTTTTATGTGTGTTACCTCATAACTTTGTACTGGGCGAACCAATTTCGATAATTCTTTTTTTATATGAAAGCTGATAGTTCTCGTGTGGTTCCATATAAATTTGATCAAGGTCAGACCATTGGTTATTGAGTTATTCTTAAAAAACCTATATTGAAGTCGGCTGTATAAATTTTTTAATTTTAAATTATGTTTAATTACCATTGATTCGAAAAAATCCTCTGTACTGGGAAGAACCAGCAAGAAACCCAGCGGGACTATTTTTTGGCTTGGTAGCGATCACCTCATTCCCGGGGGTCATTATCATCCATAAATTCCTTAATATTATAATAACCCTTGTTTTACAAACTTTGTTTAATAAAATTTTTGGAGTCTGAGCAGTTCAAATTTTGTATATTTTCTGGGATTTTGTTGTTAAAGCATATACATCGCCCCAAGAATGAAATACTAACTCGGTGGAGTCGAGTAACTGGTACTACTAGCTTGTGTCTGTTCCTTGTATTTACAGAATGAATATCACTTATTTTTGTAAAATTACTTTTATTTTTGTGTACGTACATTACATTTCATAAATGTATTTAGACGCCAAAGTTAATATATTAATTTCCTTAAATTTTTGTCACAGCGACTATTTACTTTTTTTTTTCATAGTTTGCTCTTATGGCCCGCTTCTGTAAAACAAATATGATTTCTGTGTTAGTCGCGTGCCCCCATAGCAAAATACCATACGACATTATGCTATGGAAATAACTAAAGAAAACAGGTCTAGCTCTTTCAACACTGGTAAGATTTCTAATCTTTTTTATAGCATATGCTGCAGAACTAAGTGTGCTTGCTAATTTTAATATTTTATTTATAGTTATTCCAAGATTAATGGTGGTATCGACAAGACTCAGTTTCTCCCCATTTAAAATTACATTAGTATTTAATTGTTTGACATTTGGAGTCATGAATTTCATACATTTCGTTTTAGTGGCATTTAAATGTATTATTCAAAACTTTTCATTTTACATTTTCCTTCAAAAATGATCAAGGAGATGATGCTAATCGATTGTATGCGACATTTGGTTTCAACAGAACAGCGCAACGTGCCATACAGCTAACGTAAGAATCGATCTTTTGCGCACTGTTTTCGAAAATAGTATAATCAGCCGAAATGCTGATGTCAGTTGACCACCTCGAAGCTCCGATTTGACTCCGTTGAACTTTTTTTTGTAGGAAGCCGTTAAAGTGAAGTGTTACGCTTACCATCTAGAGACGATTGACGACTTGAAATTGAAATTGCCATTGAAAAATATAGGCCCAAAAAAACGAAAATGTACTGAAAAATTGGACTGATCGAATGGGTAATGTAAGGTCAGCCGTGGTAGTCATTTAAATGATGTTATCTTCTATTCCTGAATAGAAAGGTTCAATCTGTGTAACTAATTAATAACTTTAAAAATATTTATTAGTTTTTTTTATAGCTGATTCAAATATCAAATTTAAATGGCCCATCCTTTATAAAAAGGTATTTGTTTAATTTGCATAACAATAAAATATTATATCAAAAGAGATTAAAAAATTACACCTGTCAATACATTTTTCACACATCAATTTTTTTAATATTTATATCCTTTTAAGTGCCTAAATAAAAACAGGTTAAAATCGAAAACGTTTAAACGTTACAGTCCGGCCTCGTGTTTAATCTATGTTGTTCAAAGATTAAACAGCGTTTATTTTTTAATTTAATTTAATAGTGAATCATGATTACTTGCCAAATGGGCATATGGCGTCGTCTGACACAGGTGAATGCATAAACTGTCAACCACATTGGCTAGCCATGATACTTGAAGAGGTAGGTACCACGCGCTTGTGTGCACGCTTTGCAAGAAGCCTGTGTACAGATGCCGTATTTTCATTGGCTCCGGTGGTGTGGTGTAGTTTATCTCTATAGCCTCTACTACACAGTAAAGCTACATAGGAAAAAATAAGGAGAACAAATATCAAGTCCATTTTTAAAATTATAAACAAAATCTCATATGTACATTATCTATTGTTCAAAGAACAGATTAAACGTATTAGATTGAGAACACCTTGCTACCTCTCTTTGTATAATTTTCCGTTTCAAATAAAGGCACATTAAATTTCCTGCTTTTCCATTTTGTATTGTCCTCATTGTTTTAAGGTCACTGTGTTATTGTGAGGCAGCGGAACAGTTATTGTCCATTTTGTATGTTTATTAAATTGAACGTTCAAATTGTTTTCCAATGCTGATGTAGACATATATTATCTACTTTATTTCATAATAAGGTATATAAAAGCTAATAAAATTGGTATTCTATTATTGCATGCTTCATAACGCGAAGCGTTATTAAGTACTACTTTATTTTCGACCCGTTAAGGTCAAGCAATTTTGCGTTCTTAAAATGCTTTTATCATAACCATATTGAACTTATACGATAACATGAGTAGCCATATATCAAGAAAACATTCTAATTAATCCAACTTATATTTTCTAAAAAATCATTTTATATTGTTATTTAAAAAAACGGTTTGAAAACTATTTTACATGGACGTGCGGATGTTGATTTTGTATGTGGTCACAATAACTCCCAAAAAAATGGACGTATCGAGACCGGGTATCGTTTTATTAACTTCAGAATTACATACATCATCTGGTTTTCTATTTCATATCAATAGTTTATATATTAGTACGCGTAGTTTGTTAATAAAATGTTTTTCAACTTTTATAAGTTTTAATTTAATTTAGATATTCGATATTTATTCGAAATTTAATTTAGATAATTATAATAAATTCATACGGTGTACATGGGAATTTACTTCGTTGGCTAAGATCTTATCTTAAAAATAGATTACAAAGTGTTGTATTGCATGGATATAGGCCCAATGATTATGTGGCTCTCTCAGGCGTACCCCAAGGTTCATATATTGGTCCTATTCTTTTTTTTAGTGTTTATTAATGACATAACAAATAACATTAAGTACAGCCAATGTTCCATTTTCGCCGACGATTTAAAATTGTTCAAGACTATTAAAAATCAGGATGATGTTTTATCTTTGCAAAATGACCTTGATTCCATCTATGAATGGTGCATAAGTAACAAAATGAAACTTAATCCTCGTAAGTGTACCTACATTAAATTCACAATGAATAAATCTACTATTGCTTCTTGTTACTCCATTAATAAAGACATATTGAGTGAATCTTCATCCACCCGTGATCTTGGGCTAGTTCTTGATAACAAACTTAGCTTTATAGAACATATAGATAACGTGGTAACGCGTTCATGGAAAATGTTAGGTTTTATTAAACGTGCATGTAATGACTTCAAAAATACTCAGACTCTGATAACTATCTACAATGAATTAATTCGTAGCAGTTTAGAACATGCCACAGTGATATGGAATCCTTCTTATAAAATACACGTTGACAGAATCGAGCGTATTCAAAAAAACTTCACTCGATTCATCGCTTATAAATTTCAAAACTGTCCATACTATACTGACTATAGATCTAGGCTTTCTCATCTCGGAATGAGTTCACTGGCAGACCGACGAAAACTTTTAGACCTAATGACGCTACATAAACTTCTACATGGTAAGTAAATTTCACCTAGTTTATTGCAGCAAGTGTGCCTTAAAATCCCCTATCATATTCCTAGACACCCAATTACCAATTTATTAAATATTCCCTCCAGTAGAACCAATCTTGATAAGTTTTCACCGTTAAACAGATGTATGCGAACTTATAACAGCTTAAACAATCATGACATCGACATCTTTAGCGTTCCGCGACCGTGTATTCAAAAGAAAGTGTAAAGACTTACTATTACCTACCTTGCCTGATTAAACTAATATTTATTGCAATTTTTTTACTAGATGTGGTGCTTTTGCTCAATTAGTTTGATTTGTGTTTGTTTAGAGTTTATATGTATGTTGTTTAGTTTTTTTTTTCATATAATGATGTATACACCTGTAAAGACATATCCTTTGTCTAAAAAAATTGTATTTCGTTCGTAACAATGCATATTGATATTGTCGATGTTGTATCTATCTAAATAAATAAATAAAGTTTTATTCCTATAAAAAAATTAAAGGCGCTTTCATATTTTTTTAGCCCTTGATAGACAAGAGACAAATGTATCCTACAGCCTATATTGATTTCATACTTTGTGTAATCTATTTATTGTGGTTATTTATTTTTTTCATCAAAATTAAATAAAAAGTTCATGAGGCGTGCACTTTTACCTAGCTGTGGAGTGGTACGAAGAGAGAATTCATTGCCTGGTTTCGTCTACACGTGGTGGAATCACGCTGCAGCTATATTCTCGTTGTAACACGAATACATAAGCTCGACCGGGAAAGCATAATGCTGCTCTGTTTTGTATGGTAAGTGTAAAGAACTGGCAACCCCTTTTACTGGAAATGAGGCATTCTATCTTAGTGCTCGGGGGTGATAACACATCTGAATTTTAATATTATTGTTGAATTTTGTTATAATTCAAGATTGGCCACATTATCCACTTACCATCTGATGAATTGTGTGCTCGTTCGTCACCCTTATTTTTTAAGAAAAATCGTCCCGTGGGTTACGTAAGAGACGCCAACGGAAAGGTCTGAAAGACCTAACGGCCGTATTATGTCGAGGAAGGTAATAATAGTTTGAAACAATATGATAATGTATAACAGATTACAACTAGTAACTCTACAAAGCGGTCGGCTATTAATGGTGTGGAAATAAATTATAACTCTATGACAGCGATCGATTAATGAACATGTATTATGAGCGATGCGGTTCTGCTTTCAACCGTAATTGAGAACCATTATATTGGAGGGGCAACCAAATGTATATTGTGTAGGTATGGAACAGCTTTCTCGTTCGCCCCCTATTCTATAAAAAAAAAAGTTCCATCTTTGGTGCGTCCGTTAGTAATCGTATAAATTTTGAACGACTTGACTGATTGAAGTCATATTCATTCGGTATATTTATTTTCAATCAATTTAAAAAAAGGAGGAGGTTCTCAATTCGATTATATTTTTTTAAGTTTGTTACCTCATAGCTTTTTTCAAGATGAAACGATTTAGATCATTCGTTTTTTGTTCGAAAGCTACTGCTTTTCATGTGACCCCATATAAATTTGGTCTAGATTTGACTAGTAGTTTTTGAGTTGTCCTTAATTATGCGTATTTGATTGACTTTAACTACATAGATAGATAAATCATATATTTGTTTTCCACTCACACGCGTAAATTCAGTTACTAAACCAGGTACAAAGTAACGTATTATAAAAAAAGTTAAATAATCTTTATTTAATTGGTGATGTTTTCATTTTATTTATATTTTTATACGTGGTAGAGCCATGCTGCAGCTATACTAATAGTATAGTTGTCGCACGAATGGGTCGCCTCGACCGGGGAAGAACCACGCTCTCACAGAATACTAACCGAAAATAGCACCTTAAAGCTGCTGTGTTTCGTATGGTGAGTGTAGAGAACCGGAGACCATTTTTACTGGAAACGGGGCATTCTATCTTAGTGCACACGGGTGACAACGCATCTACCTTTTGATTCGCAAACGTGAATAGATGTAGATGTCTATGGGCCACAGCAACCACTTACTATCAGGTGGACTGTGTGCTCGTTTGTCACCCTTATACTATAAAAAATATTGAAGTGGGTTGTCTAACATTTTCAATTTTACTACTTGTTATCATGTCATCTTTACGATGATTAGCAGATATGTTAGGATCCGACAAGAAAGAAAGAAAGAAAGTACCTAAGAAAGAAACCTGGCCAGCTAGTTTGTATATAAAAACTATAGACTCGGAGTTGCGAATGAAGTTCCATACCATCGTAAAACACATTTCTAGTAGGGGAGCCCTCTTTAATTTTTAATTTACTTTTATATTTATTATTTGCTGTTATAGCGGCAACAGAAATACATATTCGGTGAAAGTTTCAACTGTCTACCTATTACGGATCATGAGATATAGTTCGCTGACAGACAGACGGACGGACAGCGGAGGCTTAGTAATAGGGTCCCGTTGGTTACTTTTTGGGTACGGAACCCTAAAAATTAGCCAATAATAACATAAGTGTTGTTCACTACAAATAGTCACGGTCCCTGATGCTACTTCTGCTTAAATAATATATTATTACCCAGGGATAGTGATCGATCATAATTACGCTATCGCATATTATATGTCACTAGCGATATTAATATTTCCTAATTGCTTATAATATGTTTTTGAAATGTACTGTACAATTACCTATTGTTGGAAATTTTATCGTAATAGCAAAATAATTGTCTTTGTTACTATTTTTGTATAGACTTTAATATAATACAACATAAAACGTTATATTCAATGAAATGTAGCGTAATTGTATTTGATTGGTGAGTAGACTTTGCTGCTTCAAAACTCAAAATATAATCTTTTTATTCTCAACTTTGACTCCCTTTTCGATCTAGTAGTCGTAAACGTGACCTATGAACTTAAGGTCCCCGTTTCGAATCCCGGGTCGGGTTAAAACCAGTTATTGGGTTATTCTGAGAAGCATTTCTCAAAAGCAGTCCGGAGTAAGGATGTGGGCAGTGTTACTCCCCCGTGCCTCGGAATGCACGTAAAGCAGTGCTGCGCCCGATCTTTCCCTGGTCGTGTCGGATTACCATTACATCGAAATATAGTTTGTGACAAAATGCAAGAGCCATTAGAACACATACCGGGTGTAACTAGTTTAAATAATGTGTAACTAAATTAAAACAAATAATGTCTGTGTTTTATTAATAACATTTTTTTTGCTTCAGGTACTAATATGTTATTTCCAAACAGAAACTCTAATAGAAAACAGTTTCTTTGTAAGTACAGCTTAAGGCGCTGAATGCCGGGTGAGCTTTACCGTGTTCTTGTTGGCTTGCCGGTCAAGCTCGTAAGTAGATCGTCGCGAAACCGCGGTTTTATGCGTAGAATAAAAGCGTGAAATTTGGCACGTTGCTTCAACAAACTATAGAATAGCTGTTTGTCTCGCCAGTGCATCTGGGGCGATGAGCCTGTGTGCTCGTGACAAACGAGCACACAGCCCACCTGATGGTAAGTGGTTGCTGTGGCCCATAGACATCTGCATCTATCTTCGTTTGCGAATTAAAAAGCAGATGCATTGTTAGCCGTGAGGAGTAAGATAGAATGCCTCTTTTCCAGTAAAAAGGGTCTCCGAATCTCTACACTCACTATACGAAACACAGCAGCATTAAGCTGCTATTTTACGCTGGTATTCTGTGAGAGCGTGGTCCTTACCTGGTCGAGCCGACCCATTCGTGGTACAACTATACTATTAATGTAGCTGCAGCATGGCTCTACCACGTAAAGTGAATCCATCGCCTCTATTTTCTAGTAGGTATCGTAAGAGGCGTCTATGGGAAATATTAGAAAAGTCTTACGACAGGCGATAGTTAAAATTCAGAGCAGCGACGTGCAGCAGCGTCAAGGACGCTCACGTCTGGTACTGCGCTCATCAATCTGCCAGCCAAGCGTGACGAGTAAGGCAAATGCACTCTTCAATGGGAGAGGCTCTTGTCCAACAGTGGACTTTTGTGGACTGACAAAGAAGAAAAACGAAAAACTCCTTAACTTTTCATTGTGTTATTTCTATCTTTACAGCTATGTTTTAGGATAGAATTTCCAATGAATCGATTCTTAATGTCATCTCGAATTTAATATTATTGTGACAAAATAGAAACGGCGAATTCTTCAAGTGCTTACGAGCAGAAAAGAAAATTAGACCGTAGTAGCTCAGTTGTTCATTTCGTTTTTGTTAGCTACCAATTTGATTTGTTTTAATAATATTTTTCATTTATAAACGTTATACAGTTTTATTTTGCAATAACCGGCCAAATTTGCAGAGAAGGTTCAGAATAAGTAATATAGGCAAAATGTGAAGAAAAATTATTTAAAAAGAAACTTAAACATTTTTTTATAGAATAAGGATGACAAACGAGCACATAGTCCACCTGATGGTAAGTGGTAGCTGTGGCTCATACACATCTACATTTATCTTCGTTTGCGAATTACAATGCAGATGCGTTGTCAGCCGTGAGTACTAAGATAGAATGCCTCTTTTCCATTAAAAATGGTCTCCAGTTCCCTAAACTCACTATATGAAACACAGCAGCATAACGCTGCTATTCTGGTGCTACGCTGTTAATGCTGGTATGGTCCTTCCCCGGTCGAGCCGACCCATTTGTGCTACAACTATACTATTAATATAGCTGAAGTATGGCTCTACCACGTGATGAAATTGAAACATTCTGCCCTTTTTAGGGTTCCGTAAAAAACGGAACCCTTATGGATTCGTCATGTCTGTCTGTCTGTATGTCACAGCCACTTTTTTCCGAAACTATAAGAACTATGCTGTTGAAACTTGGTAAGTAGACTTATTCTGTGAACCGCATTAAGATTTTCACACAAAAATAGAAAAATAAAAACAATAAATTTTGGGGGTTCCCCATACTTAGAACTGAAACTCAAAAACGTTTTTTCCATCAAACCCGTACATGTGGGGTATCTATGGAGAGGTCTTCAAAAATGATATTGAGGTTTCTTATATCATTTTTTTCTAAACTAAATAGTTTGCCCCCCTGTAACTTCTAAAATAAGAGAATGATAAAACTAAAAAATATATGATGTACACTATCACGTACACTTCCACCGAAAATTGGTTTGAAAGAGATCTTGTAAGTAGTTTTTATTAAACGGCAAAAATCGTAAATTATATTACTTGCTGCTACGGAATGGGCGAGTCTGACTCGAACTTGGTCGCTTTTTATCTTTTAAATTAAAAATGCATGCATTTTTTTTAACTGATTGTCATTCATAAATATCTAACGCCTACTATTTTACTACACACGCACTCATTCGTAAGGGTCGATCGGTCGGCAAAAAACTTTGTGTATTGAATCGCACACAGAGGAGTGCGCAAAAGCTAGTTGTTGCCCGTAATTCACATTCAATTTGGGATAATTTCATATAAAAGTAGAAGCCTTATTTACTCGTATTTTCAAATATTGCAATAACGCTTATATAATTATTTATATATTTGAACTTAACTTTAAAATTTGGCTACTCTTTAAAAATGACACTGTTAATTGTATGATAATGGTTCTTTACAGAATAAGGGCGGCAAACGAGCCTTCCCTGTAGTAAGTGGATGTTGTGGCCCGTACACATTTACATCTATCCTCAATTACAATATTACAATATTTATCAAAATGAAAATGCTTTGTTACGGCAGTGGACTAAAATGGAATGCCTTGTTTCGTGTCCGGACCTCTATCTCACTATTCTATACTATATATACACAGTAAGTAACATTTAGCTGGTATTTAACGCTGGTATTCTGTGAGAGCATCGTCATTCCTCGGTCGTGTTACAAATGTAATATAGCTGCAGCGTGGCTCTACTGCGTTTTTTTATAGGATAAGGGTGACAAACGAGCACACTGTCCACCTGATGGTAAGTGGTTGCTGCGGCCCATAGACATCTACATCTATCCTCTATTCCAAATCAAAATGTAGATGCATTGTCACCCGTGAGGACTAAGATGAAATGCCTCATTTCCAGTAAAAAGGGCCTCCAGCCACCTGCACTCACCAAGCGAAACACAGAGGTAAACCTCTACTTCACGCTGGTTTTCTGTGAGGTCGTGGTACCGCCCCGGTTCGAGCCGGCCCATCCGTGCGACAGCAAAAGCTGCCGCGTGGCTCTACCACTGATAACCGTGTACCATGTTATAGCTGCAGCGTGGCTTTTCCACGTGAAAATAAACAAGATCTTTTTATTAATCGCTAGCCTCGCTTTAACTTACTAAAATCGTATCAGATAAGCTAATTATTGTAACTATTAGATATAATTTAAAATTAAAAATTTTGTACAGCCGACTTCAATATAGGTTATTTGAGAATAACTCAATAACCATTAGTCTGACCTTGATCAAATTCATATGGGACCACACGAGAACTATCAGCTTTCATATAAAAAAGAATCATCGAAATCGGTTCGCCCAGTACAAAGTTATGAGGTAACACACATAAAAAAAAAAAAAAACATACACTCGAATTGAGTACCGTCTCCTTTTTGGAAGTCGGCAGAAAATAGCAGTCGACGGGTAAATAAAACGTTACATGTAACATTAATGAGGGCGAGCTCCGTCTAAGCTTTTAATTAAATAGTGTCATTTAGCTAATATCCTAGGCTATAAGTGAAACCGTTAGCTAGGGTAAGCTGTGGATAATTATTTAAATAGATAGTCGTTATTGCCAGTAATTAATGTAATGAAATTCAAGTTTTGAGGTATATATGTTCTAGTCAGCTATACCTCAATACTTGAAAACATGATAGTACGACCAGTGCGTGTTGCCAGTGATGACTTATGTGCAGAGACGTAGTGCTCCACTGCTATCCATATCAGGAGGCTCAAGGTCACTCAGCGAGCTATGCTCGGGTGTTTCTTTGTGTGATATACTTAAAAATAAGATATCTGCAGTAGAACCAGAGTAAACGACATATCCCAACATATTAGTAAGCTGAAGTGGTAATGGGCCGGCCATATGGCTCGAAGTACCGACAACGGATGGGCCAGAAAGGTTCTCGAATGGCAGCCTCGTACCGGTAGGCGAAGTGTAGGGCGGCCGCCCACGCGAGTGACGTCCTGGTAAGACATGCTCGGAGTCGATGGATGCAGGTGGCTCAGGAATGTGCTTTGACATTTCTTGACGTGACATTTCTTGGGGGAGGCCTATGTTCAACAGTGGACTTGTGAATAGCTGTTATGATGATAATAAATATGTTGAAATTA
Organism: Parnassius glacialis; assembly: GCA_033319125.1. Taxonomy (NCBI): domain Eukaryota; kingdom Metazoa; phylum Arthropoda; class Insecta; order Lepidoptera; family Papilionidae; genus Parnassius; species Parnassius glacialis. The sequence goes on from JAVANC010000018.1 coordinate 40,201,104, forward strand.
AATAAAAATAATATGCTGAAGTTAAATAAATTTAAAACTATTTTTTCAGCGTTTGAAAATAATATTTCGTTTGTCAAGCGTCATTATTTTCTAATCAACTACCGTTTCAAATGAAGCTCGTGAGTAGTAATGGTAAAATGAACTTCGTAGATGCCACAATTTCGTAATTTAAAAGGGCCAATTACCTATATGATATTATGTACAATAAGTGAAGATGAATTACGTATAGATAAATGAAGTATATATTCACCGTGAAGTGGCGGTGTTAGAGTATCCACTGTCCGATATCGTGCCATGGGTGTAGGTAAAACACGACAGAGAGAAACACACATGGAAATTTGGGCAGCAGAATATATCTAATAACAGCAAAAAAAAAAACACTGCGGTTGCAAACCCATCATGCTTGCCAAGTATGGCGACTAAGGCACATAGAAGCAATTTGCCCTTGCCCTTGAAGGAATCTTTGGGGGTGGACTTTGATAGGCTGTAAGAGATAACGAAGTATAGTATATACTCAGAAGAACAAGGAAAGCTTTTGTTAAATTAAATTATTGTGCTTTATCATTATCGGCTGCATCATTTAGCATCAGGTTGGAAGTAGTCAAATACTGGCTTATAATATCAAAAGAAATATTGTCGCATTTCAGATCAATTAAGAAAGCAAGATATACCTTTAAATGACATCGCAACCATGCTCAGATACTTAACACGCCCTTACGCACACATATGCATTTTCATTGTATATATCGTATGGGGTTTAGGTGCGTATGTATGCGTTCAGCAGTAGATTATTTTATAAAAACAATACGATCACTAAAACAACGGAGCAGTCACACAGGTCATAACGTATTTAGGAGTCATTGACCTCTGACGTTTGTAATGGATGACGTCACAACACGCAGCCACATGCAGTGACGTTAAACGAGATGACATATCCAAGTTTATCACACATCAAGAATATACGAACCGATAGATTTTACGGAACATACTTGTAATTTTCCATAGTGTTTACAAACTCCTGGCTGTTAATAATTCTAATAATGTACCTGGTTATCTTTATACAGTTTATAGCACTGTCGATTTCCGCGGTTGTTCTTCTGTTTATCCGTTTACTCCTCTTCTAAATCACGAAACAGATTTTGATGCGGTTTTCACCGACAGTTATAAATTCTTTAGCGGACAGTTTACATATAAATATATCGTAATTAAGCTTTTGTTTAGTTAGAAAAATTAATATTCTGTAATTTTCATGGCATACATAATATACATTAAAGTGATGTATTAAAAAATCTTAGTTCTTCTTCTTAAAAAAAATGTAGAAAACTTTGCGATGGCATGTTTCTATTTCCCACAGTTGACTAACAGTAGTAATTTTTTTCTTTTAAATTTTAATTAAAAATATTATTACGTTATTTGCGACGCTTTTTGCCCTTATTCAGTATTAACACTTAATCCGATAAATATGTTAGTAACCTTGGGTATTAAATGTAGATTGTATTTGTCTTTTACCCTATATCTTTTAATGAATACTTTAGAAAATATCAATGATTAAATATTACGCGCAGCCGATAATTCACAGTCGGAGCTAAATTATAATAACTGGTAGTAACAATAAAAAGAATTTTATTCATATTTGGTAAGCGCACCTCTTTTTAATATGTTTTAATAGCTTCGCGTGTACCTATCTATGTAAAATAATCTTTTAAAGTATTTTTCCCAAATTAATAAATATAATTGTAACATTTTCCTTGCACTCTTCATTTTTTTTATAAAATAAGGGTGACAATCGAGCACACAGTCTACCTGATGCCAAATGGATGCTGTGGCCCATAGACATTTACATTTATCCTATATTAAGAACCCAAAGGCAGATGCGTTGTCGACCCTAAGGATTAAAGTAGTTTGTCTCCGGTTCTCTACTCATCATACGAAACATAGCAGCTTTAACCTGCTATTTTACGCTGGTATTCTGTGGGAGCGTGCTCCTACTCAGGTGGAGCCGACCAATTCACCGACAAACAATGCTCTTCAAACCAATATTATCTATAAATATGAGAAAATGCCGAACCTTAAATCTCACAGACCGGGGATTTCCTTCACCATTACTATGTAGCAAATGGATGTATTGTATAGTATAGGAACGCATAGAAAACGAAACTAGGTGGAAATACTCATTTTCTGCCTTGGAACCCATCTGGGTAGGTCTTCATTTTACGTATTTTTTTAAAGTAGTCATTACAGAAAATCAGCGTTGTTATTTCACCACAACTCATGCAGGGAAATGACCTTTTTTGCCACGTTTAGAATTTACAAAGCCAGATTTAATACATTTCGTTTTTTTGTCATAAATTAGTATATTGTTGTACGTCAATTTGCCTCAGCCAAAATAAAGGTCTTTCTAGATCTCTCTTTCTAGAGTTTCTTAGAATCTTTTCTTAGAATCTTTCTTTCTAGAGTCTATTTTTATATGATAACATCTACATCAAATGCAAACGAAATGCAGATGCGTTGTCAGTCGTGCTTATGTATATACGTGGTAGAGCCATGCTGCAGCTATATTAGTAGTATAGTTGCATCACGAATGTGTCGGCTCGACCGGGGAAGAACCACGCTCTCACAGAATACAAGCGTAAAATTGCAGCTTAACTGTGTTTCTTATGGTGAGTGTAGAGAAACGGAGACCCATTTTACTGGAAAAGAGGCATTGCATCTCAATCCTCACGGGTGACAACGCATCTGCATTTTGATTCTTTATTGAGGATAAATGTAGATGTCTATGGGTCACAGCAACCACTTACCATCAGGTGGACTGTGTGCTCATTTGTCACCCTATCCTATAAAAAGCCACGAGGACTAAGATAGAATGCCTCTTTACCAGTAAAAAGAGTCTCCGGTTTTCTACACTCACCATACAATACACAGCAGCGTGCGATGCTATGTTACGCTGATATTCTATGAACCACGCTCTCACCCCTTTCCGCGGTCGAGCTGACCCCTTTGTGCTACAACTATACAATTAATACAGCTGCAGCAAGCTCTACCACGGTTAAAACGTCAGGAAAACTCAACTTTAGGTGTATAATAAAGAGGTCTTACAGAGAGGTAGAGAAGTAGCAGCGTCAAATATTCGAGATGGCTGCCTAATGCGACAGCCAACCCGCCTGCCAAGCGTAGTAGTTATGGCAAATCCATTTTACAATGGAAAAGAGTCATGTCCAGCAGTTGACTGTGGCTCATGATAAAGAAAGGTAATTTCTATATCATCGAATTATCGACACTCAAGCTTTAAAATGTTTTCATACTGATTTACAGTGTTCATTACATATTAATTGTTTCCACAACATAAAACCTCCGTGCAATGAAAGTAAGCTGGTCATTAATTTTAATTAAAAAACGCTGTTTTCAGAACAATGTGAGCTTTTTAATGGAACCATATAATGTCAAATGTCATTCCGAGTCACGCCACGTCATTGTGCAGAAGTACAGGTTGATGTTGAATAGCGGTCGGTAAACTTTCTGCGGCCGCCATTACGAGCGCGGTCAATGTTTTCCGGTCACACTGTATAACATTAGCTTTTATGTGCTCAGCTAATATATTCCACGCTTGCATTAATGGAAGTTTCTGCAGAGCATGATCCATACAAACGAAGTATGATCCTATATTGTATAGGAACCAAGCTAAGTCAAATAAGTTTTGTAAACAGGATCTAGAAAATAAACTATTTTTAGTTTAGAAATGAACCCTCTCAGAGATTAGAGGAGGACTGTGCCCATCTGTGCTCGTATTGTAGGTTAGGTACTTTTACGCAATTTCAAATCTACAAGGACTCAAATATTAATATCTCTATCTTTACATAGTATAAAATAAAGTCGCCCCGCCGTCTGTAGGATTAGTTCTTTTAATGCACACAATTTGATGCAGTTTTCATCAATAGACAGAATTATTTAAGAGGAAGGTTTATATGTATAAACTATGCATATTGTATATTATATAATTCTTCTTTCCGCGTGTACATACACACGGAAAGACTGAACACCTTCTAAACGCTTGGATCTATTTCGATGAAATTTTGTATGTGTGTGATTAAGTTGATTAGATATGATTTAGATTTACAAGTGGACCATTTGGTCTCAACGCTCTCAACAACACCACTTATTGAGATGGTGTTGTTAAGAGCGTTTTGTCGAGATTCATAATTTAATCGTGCAAAGCTGGCGCGGATAGCCAGTTTTTAAATAAAAAGAGTTAAATTTTTCAGAAAATACGTCAAGTTTGATTTATTTCCACTTACGAATAGAAATTTATTCGAATGAAATTACAAAATAGTTATTTCTCGTTAAACACCCACGCATGCCAAACTATAGAGACAGTGACATAAAGTATAACTATCAAATACGCAAATGCATGGTTTGAGGGAGAAAATCTTTTGAAAAGGATTTGGTTTTGATTCTACTGTCGCTTTTCCCTTTATCATCATTATCATCATATTTAGTGCATATGTAATAGATTGCTTCATATTTGCTATAGCTGCCACGCTCGTAATGCGGGTTTGAGAACGCAGTTCTTTATTGGTTTGATTTGTTGTCAGGAAGATATTGCTGCTTATCTCCTCTCTCATTTCCTTCTGTGGCTTCTTAGGACACTTACAGGATGATAAGGGATCCCATTTCTTGGTGTGAGAGATTGTTGCCCATTTTTAATGTTGACATGTGTAATCCTACCTTATTATATCCGATGTAATCTACGCGATAACATTTAGGCTATGGTTCGAATGTAGTGAGTTTTTTCTCCAGAAAAGCAATACATACTATTTCTGGTTTTTATAAACAAACGTTGTTATACAAAAACGTTCCAACCCACAAGTAATTCAATTCACAAATGAGTTAAATATCTAGATCTACTTATTTTAACATCTTCGATATTTAATTCATTTTTGATTGTTAGTCCCATGATTGACTTGACATTGGCAAAATTCTTTTAAGAAAAGCCAAAAAGTAAAGACGAAGAAGAAGAACTCATTTTTGAATGACTTGTGGGTTGGAACGTTTTTGTATACTATATCCAAATGTAAAGCAACAAGCGGGTATGCAGTCCCCACTTGATGATAATATTTAAGTAGATGCTTCGGCCCATAGATACCTACATCTATCCTCAATTAAGAATCAAAATTTAAATTGTTAAAAGTCGGCTCCTTGGCGCAGTGGCTTAGAAATGAGTTGCAGCGCTAACGGCCGGGGGTATGAATCCCGCACAGATTAAATATTTGTATGGCCTACAAGTAATTGTTCCGGGTCTGATGTTTGTCCTTGAGAAATTTATGTTTGTAAACTGCCCATACAGGAGAAAATCTTAGTTTGGAGGTAACGTTTAAAAAAATAAAAAGTAGTTATTTTTTACGCTTTTGCATAGATTAGGTAATATTACAATCTTAATGACTTTACATTGTAATAAATTTGTGGGCTAATGTTGCAACCGCGTTAAACCCCTCCACATGTTTTGATTTTCTTACTCAGCTAATACACATTAACATTTGACGAGATCGTTGTCATAATTCTAACCCTAACGGTAACAAAGTGGTGTTTAGCTCTTAGGGTATTAGGGTTCATCGTATAGAATTCAGTATGTTAAGTGTGTACTTAAGTAATGTTTACGGCCCTGTACATCCAAGCAGACGGGACTTGAATAATTTAATCGTATATGTTACCTTGTCTAATGTTTACTTCGACTTATGTCAGTGCATCACATTGATTATTTAAGTAATCAAAGCTCTATAATCTACTACACCCTGTCACGAATCTAATGCTGAACATGATATCGTTCTCCTATAGATGGGGCAAAGTATGGGCCTGAGCCACCAGCATTCATCGGCTACTTGTGTGTATTATACTTAGTGGTACAAGACTGACACTTGGGAAACTTTATTTTCAATTCGATTGTCGAATCTTCACTATATTTTGGCCCAATTTATTGCCGCTAAAACTCTCTATTTTTTTTTATATATAATTGTCTATAATCTACCGTAACATGCCAGATTCAAATTTACCTGAAATCCGCTTTCGTATTTGCTGGCAGGATGTTTTCTATACCTCAAAAAGAAGGGTATAATAATTGCACTGTAACTTTTAAATTAAAGTTACAGTGCAATAAGTGCAAAAAGATTATAGACAATTATATATAAAAAAAATTAGAGAGTTTTGGCGGCAATAAATTGGGCCAAAATATAGTGAAGATAGTGAAGATAGTGGCGATATTTGTCCACATATATATGTGGACAAATATCGCCCAGGATAGCTTACTGATCCTTCTACTAATTTTTTATTCGCAAATTGCACAACACCGGGCCTATTTAAATATTGGGAGATCCGATGACGATTGAAACAGTCATAATAATCTATAATATAAAATCTATAATATAAAAATGAATCGCTGAATGTGTTGCTAAGCGCAAATCTCGAGAACAGCTGAACCGATTTCGCTATTTTTTTTTAAATAATATTCCTTGAAGTACGAAGGTGCAATCCAAAAATGGATGAACGAAATCTTTTATGATGATGACGATACATTAATAAATTGCTAGTCTATATCTATTCTATATACAAATAAATAAAATTGAAGTGTCTGTTTGTAATGTCAAAATAACAGCTCTTTACTAAATGCATATGAAAATATATACGGTACTTATACCATTATAACAATTATTTTAATATTGTCTATCTATTTATCAGCCTGTCTGTTTGTTCCGGCTAATCTGCGAACGTCTGGGCCGATTTTAACTGGAGTTTCACTAGCAGATAGCTAATGTTATAAGGAGTAATTTGACTACGTTTATTTATGAAAAAATAATAAGGGTTCGACGCAAAAGTTTTTTTAAATTTTTCATGAAATCATGATGAAATCCAATCGTAATAAATTCCACGCAAACTAAGTTGAGGAGAACAGCTAGTTGATTAATAAAGTAGTAAAAACAAACAAATGGACCCAAATCATATGTTGTGACATCTGCAGATTAATCACGTGGACCGAACTAATGCGTTGGAAAGTCGAGTCATGCCGTGTCACTTCGAACAAAAAGGCGGCTAATGAAAGTGCGACGCGTAAACTTTCTGCGATCCATCGCTACGAGCCCGCTCAGTGTTTTTCGGTCTCATTGTAAGGCGTGTACACTTCGCACAGCGAAAACGTTCATTGAATCCTTGCTTTTTGCGCTGACGCAGCGATTCCATTCGAAATGTTTGGACTGTGTCCTATTTTTTATCTTCCCTTTGTAGTTTTTGATTTAAAATGATTATATTTTAGCACTCTACTTTATTTATCAACGTTTTTTTTTTAAACGAGGAGTCACTGAATAACTTGAACACTGGTAGCAACCTAGGTATATTAGCTAGATATACTAGGTATAGGTATATCTTCTGTTGGTGAACAGTAAAATATTTCTTTGGTGCCAAATATATTTTACCACATTGCCACGTGCCACTTTCTTGTTTCTCTTTCTGTCTGTGGTCTCAAATTTTGAGCACATCCCGTTCTGCTAGAGACTTGAAATTTTGAACATAGCCTAGAATCGGATGACAATATAGGAACATGAAACACGTGGTGTATTAATATTTTTTTGATACAAAATTTAAAAAACAAACCAGATTGGTTTGTAGAGAAGTACTTTTTATTTATGATATACGAGTATACTGATTTAGCCTGATTTATGATTTATGAGCCGTGGTAGCTCAGGTGCTGAGCGCTCGCTGTGAATTTCACAGTACGCGAGCAACCCGGGTTCGAACCCCGCCGGCACCAATGAAATTGTTAGTTGCAATTTTAAGTGCTGATTTACGACGTGCTCGGCGGTGAAGGAAAACATCCTGCGGAAACCTGCATGTCTGAGAAATAAGGAAAAAAATTCGAAGACATGTGAAGTTCGCCAACAACATGCATTGGTGCAGCGCGGCGGACATTGCCTTGCCCTAAAACCCTCTTCGAAATGAGAGGAGGCCTGTGCCCAGCTGTGGGACGTATAGAGGCTGTAACTTTAACTTTAACTAACTTTAACTGATTTAATGGTAGTACATTACGTCAATTTATTTAAGTGGTACTGGTGGTACGGTGGTGGTGGACTAAGATGGAACGTCTCGTTACCAGTAAAAAGGGTGTCCGGTTCTCTACGCTTACCATACGGAACACAGTAGCATTAAGCTGCTATTTTACGCTGATATTCTGTGAGAGCGTGGAATTTTCACAGTCAAGCACGAATGAGTCAATTCGCGCTGCAGTCATAATGTAGATTCAGCATGACTCTAGCACGTATAATTTCTAATTCTTGCATCTGGCATAAACGAGATGGTTATACCATCTATCTTATATGAGATCTCTCTCTCTCTCTCTTGTCCCCCACTCGCTTTTTACGACATTAGAATTGGGACCATGGATTCTCTAACGTCACCACCACGCAACTAGACATTGCAGGTTAATTTGGCTAAGTGAGTAAAAGAAAGTAGCTTTGATTTTAAACATTAAAAATATTTAACAATTTCTTTTTGAAAATGTAACTTTTGCGGTCATGGCATCTTTTAATTCATTTTTAAAAACACGGGAATAACAATAAAACGCAATAATGGAGTCCCTAAAGATATTTTATCTTTTTAATTTCGTAAGCGCTTTTGAGGTAGTTGCCAAGACTTTTCAGAATATCACCAACAAAGAGCTATGTATGCTTCTTATCATATGAAATTATTTGTTTAGTGAATCCACAATTCTTATTTTATATTAAATATATCATTGTCTCCAAAACTATACGCAAATGCGACGTATAGTTTTGGATACCTCATGATGAGACTATATATATATATATATATATATATATATATATATATATATATATATATATATATATATATATTTATATATATATATATATATATATAGTTTGTGCGTCTGTTAGTGGTCGTGTATTTTCCGAACGACTTGCCCGATAGAAGTCATATTATACTCAAAATATGTTTGTTTTATTGAGATGATGGTTCCTAGCTATATTAGGATCAATTAAAAAAAAAGTATTTAACCGAGTTTAAAGTATTTTATATTTACTCTGATATTTATCGTGAAATGGGCCTAAGGTTCTCCTTATTCACCATACAAAATACAACATCATTATGCTGCAATTCACGCTAGTATTCTTTTCAAGCGTGGTCGTTCCCTAGTCCATGCCGAGCCTTTCGTATTGCACCCATTATACAGCTGCAGCGTGGCTATACCTCGACATGCTCAAAATATTAAAAAATCGTCGATCGATTATTTAGTATGTGCTAAGGGAGCTTGATAAATAGCAAAGACCTTATACATAAATTATGGATTTTGGATTTGACGGCTCGGTAGTTCAGGTAATTCATTCTGTAGCGTAGATATCTCTGAAGTGTAGCCAGCTGCGTAGTGTAGCTAACTCCGTAGCGTAGCACACTCTGTAGCGTAGCTAGATCCATAGTGTAGTAACTCCGTAGTATAGCTCACTCTGCAGCGTAGCTAACTCTGTAGCGTAGCTAGCTCCATAGTGTAGCTAACTCCGTAGTGTAGCTCACTATGTAGCGTAGCTAACTCTGTAGCGTGGCTAACTCTGTAGAATAGCCAGCTCCTCCATTCTGGTTCTTTTTGTTTGTACTTGTGTAATTTATGTATGTAAACCGCACCCACGATATGGAAGAAAGTTCTACAGTTGGTTTGGTTGTTTTAACATTTAAAAAAAATTGTATAATTGAAGTAGTTTTACGTACCTTACTTGAAGTAACAAGTATATAAGTACCTATTTTGTCTATTTCGGCTAATGATAATCTTTCAATTCTACTCGTGCCGAGTATGCAGTAAAATGACAGGTCAACTAAGTGTCTCAAAACTGAAGGATTATAAACAGAAAATAGCGTCTAAGACGCAAAAGGTCTGTTGATGCGATCATTAATCCACAATGCACCACATCGATGAATGAGATTAATTGTAGCATAGTGTCACATCATGATAAAGTTGAGTTGCAATTTTACATTTAGTGTCCATACATTTACCACAAATCGAAACACTTTTGTTTTTCAGTTTGTAGATAATGTTCGGTTAAAAGTTTTATAGTTTCTAGTTAATTAATATACACTAAAAATGCCTCAGTGCTCTTGAATTTTAAAACATTTTTTTAAATAATTTTAAATTAAAGAATATCTGTAGTTTGATTTGTTTATTTCATAAAATATTATAATTAATACCTTAGAAAGAAAATTTAATCTCTACATTATTCTACCAATTTAATCGGCTTTAACAAAGTGGTACGTAATAAATCCCTGTCGGCAGAAAAACTAGTGGAAGCCCTCATTGAACGCTCCACTATCACGCTTTCTTCTTTGTATACAAGTGGTAAAATTAAAATTTTTGTACAATCGACTTCAATATAAATAACATAATAACATCATCAATGTAGCCGAAGTCAATTAAATACGTATGATAAGGGTAACTCAAAAACTACTGGTCAGATCTTCATTTGCGTCCATACAATGTTCGCCTAAGAACCAACAGTGAAAAAAAATACCTTTTTAAGTCCGAAATTACACATAATTGTATGTAAGAACAATAACTCCTGACGGACACTTCTGAAAACTTAGATATTTGCAGTTATCACAGAGATTTTGAGGTTATGTTTTATGTTTATGAAACATTACTACGTTATTGCCAATGTAAGCAGTTTGGTCTTAGCCTAGCATTTATACGGCAAATAAAACTCAGGTTGTGATTAGGTATTAATTTTATTCATACCAAATAAATACTACATATGGTTTTATCTCTGTATTATTTATTATCTCATTTGGTTAAAGTCCCTGATTCAAGCCAGGTAGGTCGCTAAAGAAAAGTATCGATATCCGTTGTTCAAGCCGATGTTCGTAATTTATATAAACTTATCGCATAACAAATCAACTACAGAGTGCACTTAGATTCTTAGAACATTTACAAAAATGTATTTTTCCAAACGAAACCAAAACAATAGCACGTCTGACGTCTATCTATTTTTAATTGTTGTGATCTGTCAACGTTATTGACTTTTTTTGCGTGGCACAATGCTGATTTGCCAATGAGATGATAATAGTATTGTTATTTTAAATGAAAATAGATGATTTCACTGTACTTCAGTTCCTTGTGGTATATATTAATCTGAGATATATTGTAAAATATAAACGTTTTCATAATATATTTGAGTTAATGACAACTTTTGAATTATGTGAGTGAAGGTATTGTGCGATTGTCCAAATCACAAGAGGCCGTAAGCGCAGCACAATAGTATTAAAAAATAGGTACAAAGTTCAAAATCGAAAAAGTCCTTTTTATTTTGTATTCACAAGTCAGAAGTGTCCGATACTATCTTTTTAATGTTATCTAATGCATAATTAAGGATAAGAATTTTGGTAATTGTCAAATATATGTTGGTTCTTAGGCGAGTTTTAACATTGTCCTTTATATGGGACAGTATAAGAAGCACCAGCTTTCAAATAGAATTTCAAAAAACTATCATCAAAATCGGTTTACTTAAAAAAAGTTTTGTGGCAACGTACAAAAAAAAGGCAAAATAAATACAAATGCTTAAATAATATGTTATTACCCAGGGATAGCGATCGATCAATAATTACGTTATCGCATATTATGTGTTACTAGAGACATTAATATTTCCAAATTGCTTTTAGAACGTTTTTGAAATATATAGTGCAATTATAGCTCACATCCTGTAGTTAAAACGATTTGTTATTACTTTTAAACCAAAATATCAGTACATGCACCACTTTAAATAAGTTAGAACAGGATGCCCACCACCAAGTACTTAACACAATCAGATAAAAATCAATCATATGAAAGATGAGAAAATGCATTTGCTATGATCCGCGTGCATAGATAAAGTAGTTTCCTACGTGATTGAGCTACGTTCTCACAGAATACCAGCGAAAAATTTTGGCTTAATGCTACTGTGTTTCGTATGATGATGGTGATAGTGATGGACGAGGCATTCCATTTTAGTCCTCAACTTAGGCCCATAGACATCTACATCTATCCTCTATTACAAATCAAAATGCAGATGCGTTGTCATCCGTGCGGACTAAGATGGAATGCCTCATTTTCAGTAAAAGGGCCTCCGGCCACCTGTACTCACCAAGCGAAACGCAGAGGTAAACCTCTACTTCACGCTGGTATTCTGTGAGGTCGTGGTACCACCCCGGTTCAAGCCGGCCCATCCGTGTGACAGCAAAAGCTGCCGCGTGGCTCTACCACTGTTAAAATCTGCATCTGCATTTTGAATTCTTAATCGAGGATAGGTGTAGATGTCTATGGGCCACAGCAACTACTTGTCATCAGGTGGACTGTGTGTTCGTTTGTCACCATTATTCTATAAAAATTTAATGTACTTACCCCTCCCACAATTGTATGGGACATTACTTTCGTCACACAAAGCATTTTTGCGCATTGTCACCGATATCCGTATTACCACTAGACATAAAATCCAATGGCGTGTTTCTATCTCTAGGCATTCCATCTTTGAGCGACTCCACTATAATTCACTACAAACAATATGTTCTTGAGCTCACTTGCGTACTTAGTAATTCGGCTTTTGTTTAATCCGCAGCTATTTATGCGTCTTACATGACACGTAAGTCTGTAGCGATAATCCTACTTATCCTTGACATTCAAAGGCACCAATAAATTACCGTAAAGAATTTAAGCGTACTATAAACTAAATGGGATCTACTGTTCCGTAATATAGCAATTTACCCAACTTTTTATTCTCAACTCTGAATGCCTTTTTAGTCTTGTGGCTATTTTGGCAGCTTATTGATTTTCTATATAACGAAGACTAAATGAATGGTTAACATTAAATTCTTGAAAGAATTTAATGTAATGTAATATTTTCAAGAGGCATTGAAACACATACCGGGTATAACTAGTTCAAACAATGTGTAACTAAATAAAAAAAATGTGTGGTGAAATGAATTCGTATGAGTTTTAGTTTTTTTTATTAATTATTAATTTATTTTGCTTCAGGTACTAATATATTAAGGCACTGAATGCAGGGCGAGCTTTACCGTGTTCTTGTTGGCTCGCTGGTCAAGTTCGATGGTGGATCGTCGCGAAACCGTGGTTTGTGCTCTATTAAAGTAAAATTTGGCACGTTGCTTCAAAAAATTATAGAATAACTATCTGTTTGGCTCGCCAGCGTATCTGGTGCGATGAGCCCAGAGTAAAACCGCCTTTATCTTTACCGCAAGCTTATGGCTCGCTCGTCGACCAGGTCCCTTATTTAGGTAGTGAAAGGTAGTAAACTCGAAGGACTAATCTCGTTTTATTATTTGTATGTGTATCATAATAGTGTCCTCCAGACCTTCGGTTACGACGGGCCATCTCAACAGAGACTAGCCAAATGTGCAGGACAGGATTATAGTGCCCGAGTGTATGCGCAAGCACAGGAGCAATCTCTACTCCCTCACTTTCATATTACGATGAGAGGGCGATCCTACATGACTGGAAAAAGATTGGGTGCAGGACCGACAGCTTTACATGCTTTCAGAGGCACGGTGGAGTAACACTGCAAACTTGTTAACTCCGGACTGCTAGTGAGAATTCCTTGTCAGAAAACTCAATAACTGATTTCGACACGACCCAGGAATCGAACTTGAGACCTCATGATCAGCCGTAGACCATGAGTGTATTATAGTCATTTATTAACGACAACAATTTTCAATTGATTCTTGTATATGAATAGCTCATTTAATTTTATTTATAATTTTAGAGTGTTGCAAAGAGTGACAGGTCCGTGTGACTGCGTAAGTGAATTCATCACCCCTATTTTCTAGTAGGTATCGTAAGAGGCGTGGGAAATATTAGAAAAGTCTTACGACTGGCGACAGTTGAAACTCAGAGCAGCGACGTGCAGCTGCGTCAAGGGTGCTCACGTCCGGTACTGTGCTCATCAATCTACCAGCCAAGTGTGACGTTTAAGGCAAATGCACTCTACAATGGGAGAGGCTCTTGTCCAACAGCGGACTTTTATGGACTGACGAAGAATAAGAAAATCCTTAAGTGGTTCATTGTATTATTTGTATGTTTATAGTTTGTAATGGTCCAATAGATCGATTCTTAATGTCACTTTGAATTTAATATTATTATGATAAAATTGAAGCGTAGTGTTTTTTTCGTGTACAATTAGAATTTACAAAAAATTAAAAAATTTTTTTACAGCCATCCAAAATATAACACAAAATATTTTCAGAATATTTTTAAAGCAAGCGAATTCTTCAAGTGCTTACAAGCACTAGTGCTAGGCGTAAAAATATTTCGCATAATTTTAGGAAAATAAAAGTTTGAAACGCGAAAAAGATAATTAGTTCGTAGTACATAGCCCAGATGTTCATTTCGTTTTTGTTATCTACAAATTTAAACTTTTTTAGTATATTTTTCACTTATAAACCTTATACAGGGTTATTTTCAGTATCCGGCCAAATTTGTAGAGAAAGTTCAGAATAAGTAATTAAGGCAAATGGTGGAGAATAATAAATTTTAAAAAATCTCAAAAATTCTCCCTTTTTATTTTTAGGGTTCCGTACCTCAAAAGGAAAAAACGGAACCCTTATAGGATCACTTTGTTGTCCGTCTGTCTCTTTGTCTGTCTGTCTGTCAAGACCCTTTTTCTCAGGAACGCGTGAAAGTATCAAGCTGAAATTCATACCAAATACTCAAGTCCACTGTCCCTTGAAGCTGTGATAAAAACAAACTTCTAAACCCACGCAATCAAAAGATACAGCCGTTTATACCGCAAATTTTCGACATTCGCAAGGGAATCAAAACCTACAGCGTACTTCCAGTGAACTCAGAATCTTGAAATTTGGTACGAAGCAACGTTTTATAGCACAGATAAAGGAAAAATTGCGAAAAGCATAAATTTTTAGTTACATCATATAATAAAAATATTTTTAATAATTTAAACTTACATACCTACAGATTTGTTCGGAACCCTCGGTGCGCAAGTCCGACTCGCACTTGGTCGGTTTTTTAAATTTAAAATGCGTGGTAGTGAAGTATTTTACATGATTGTCGTTCATAAATATCTAACGCCAATTATTTTACTACGCACGCACACAATCGTAAGGGTCAATCGGTTGGCAAATACTCGTAGGCGAAGTGAGAGCGGCCCTCCACTAGATGGAGTGACGACATGGTAAGACATGCAGGAAGTCGATTCCATGTGGTTGGCCTATGTTCAGCAGTGGACTTGTGAAGGTCTCTTATGATGATGATAATGAATATGTTGAAATTAAAAAAAAATAATATGCTGAAATTAAATAAAATTAAAAGTATTCTGTCGGCGTATGAAAATAAAATTTCGTTTGTCAATCGTAATTATTTCCTAATCAACTATCGTTTCAAATGAAGCTCGTCTGTAGTAATGGCAAAAGGAACTTTGCAGATGTCACCTTTTCGTCATTTGAAAATGCCAATTATATGATATTATGTAGGTATAATAAATGAATATTAATTACGTATAGATATGCGAAGTATATATTCACCGTGTAGAGCAGTGTTATAATATCCACTGTTCCATATCGTGTTATGCGTGTAGTAAAAGACGACAGAAGGAACCAAACTGGGAAATGGGCAGCAGCTTCTTCCTAATAACAGCAAAAAAAACCTCTGCGGTTGCAAACCCATCATGCTTGCCAAGCGTGGCAACTAAGGCACATAGAAGCAATTTGCCCTTGCCCTTGAAAAAATCTTTGGGGGTGGACTTTGATAGGCTGTTAGAGGTAACGAAGTATAGTATATACTCAGAAGAACAAGGAAAGCTTTTGTTAAATTAAATTATTGTGCTTTATCATTATCGGCTGCATCACTTACCATCAGGTGGGAAGTAGTCAAATACTTGCTTATAATATTAAAAGAAATATTGTCGCATTTCAGATCAATTAAGAAAGCAAGACATAGCTTTAAATGACATAGTAAACATGTTCAGATTCTTAACACGCCCTTACGCACACATATGCATTTGCATTGTATATATCGTATGGGGTTTAGGTGCGTATGTATGCGTCCAGCAGTAGATTATTTTATAAAAAAAAATACGACCACTAAAACAACGGAGCAGTCACACAGGTAATAAATCTAGCAAGCTAACAGCATAGCAAAGTGGCGAAGCAATCAGCTTTGTAGCGGTTTCTAACGGTTGCCGTTGAGCAATCAGTTTCAAAATAGGAGGTTCAGATGCCTGGGTGATCAGTAATCGATTGCTGAAAACAGAATTTGTAAATTCGAAACCGTTCTCGAGATAATCGTGGGACAGACGGACAGACGGACAGACATCGTGAAATCAATAAGTGTCTTCGCAAGCTTCCCCACTTAATAACGTATTTAGGAGTCATTGACCTCCTCTGACGTTTGTAATAGATGACGTCACAACACGCAGCCACATGCAGTGACGTTAAACGAGATGACATACCCAAGTTTATCACACAACAAGAATATATGAACCGATAGATTTTACGGAACATACTTGTAATTTTCCATAGTGTTTACAAATTCCTGGCTGTTAATAATTCTAATAATGTACGTGGTTATCTTTATACAGTTTATAACACTGTCGATTTCCGCGGTTGTCCTTCTGTTTATCCGTTTCTCCTTCTCTTCTTTCTCTTCTAAATCACGAAACGGATTTTGATGGGGTTTTCACCGTCAGTTATATATTCTTTCACGGACAGTTTACATATAAAATATATCGTAATTAAGCTTTTGTTTAGTTCCGCGGTTGTCCTTCTGTTTATCCGTTTACTCCTCTTCTAAATCACGAAACGAAGATAGATTGTATTTGTCTTTTACCCTATATCTTTTAATGAATACTTTAGAAGCTTGTAATACCAGTTAAGCTTGTAATACCAGTTACTAGACTCCACAGAATCAGTAATTCATTTATGGGGCAATGTATACGCTTTTACAACAAAATCCCAGAACATATTCAAAGTTTATCAATAAACAAGTTTAAAAGTTTTATTAAAGAAAAACTGTACAAAAAGGGTTATTATAATATCAAGGAATACATGAATGAAAATAACCCCTGGGAATAAGGTGATCGCCACCATGCTGGTTCTATTAAAAATCATTTAAAAATTGTATAAATGAAATTATTGTTAAGTGAAATATGTTTGAAAAAAAAAAAGTCCCGCTGGGTTTCTTGCTGGTTCTTCCCAGGACAGAGGTATTTTCCGAACCAGTGGTAAATAAAAAATGACTTTCAATAAGAATTATGTAATAATCAATATTGAATAAAAAATTATTCTATTCTATTCTATTCTATTCTAGAAAATATCAATGATAAATATTACGCGCAGATGATAATTCACAGTCGGAGCTAAATTATAATAACTGGTAGTAACAATAAAAAAATGTTATTCATATTTGGTAAGCGCACCTCTTTTTAATGTTTTAATAGCTTCGCGTGTATCTATCTATGTAAAAGAATCTTTTAAAGTATTTTTTCCAAATTGTAACATTTTCCTTGCACTCTTCATTTTTTTTATAGAATAAGGGTGACAATCGAGCGCACAGTCTACCTGATGCCAAACGGATGCTGTGGCCCATAGACATTTAAATTTATCCTGGATTAAGAACCCAAAGGCAGATGCGTTGTCGACCCTAAGGATTAAAGTAGATTAAGTCTCCGGTTCTCTACTCATCATACGAAACATAGCAGCTTTAACCTGCTATTTTACGCTGGTATTCTGTGGGAGCGTGCTCCTACTCAGGTGGAGCCGACCAATTCACCGACAAACAATGTTCTTGAAACCAATATTATCTATAAATATGAGAAAATGCCGAACCTTAAATCTCACAGATCGGGGATTTCCTTCACCATTACTATGTAGCAAATGGATGTATTGTATTGTATAGGAACGCATAGAAAACGAAACTAGGTGGAAATACTTATTTTCTGCCTGGGAACCCATCTGGGTAGGTCTTCATTTTACGTATTTTTTTAAAGTAGTCATTACAGAAAATCAGCGTTGTGATGTCGCCACAACTCATGCTGAGTAATGACCTTTTTTGCCACGTTTAGAATTTACAAAGCCAGATTTAATAAATTTCGTTTTTTGTTATAAATTAGTATATTGTTGTACGTCAATTTGCCTGAGCCAAAATAAAGGTTATCTTTCTTTCTAGAGTCTTTTTTTTATATGATAACATCTACATCAAATGCAAACGAAATGCAGATGCGTTGTCAGTCGTGCTTATGTATATACGTGGTAGAGCCATGCTGCAGCTATATTAGTAGTATAGTTGTAGCACGAATGTGTCGGCTCGACCGCGGAAGAACCACGCTCTCGCAGAATACCAGCGTAAAATTGCAGCTTAACTGTGTTTCTTATGGTGAGTGTAGAGAAACGGAGACCCATTTTACTGGAAAAGAGGCATTGCATCTCAGTCCTCACGGGTGACGACGCATCTGCATTTTGATTCTTTATTGAGGATAGATGTAGATGTCTATGGGTCACAGCAACCACTTACCATCAGGTGGACTGTGTGCTCATTTGTCACCCTATCCTATAAAAAGCCATGAGGACTAAGATAGAATTCCTCTTTACCAGTAAAAAGAGTCTCCGGTTTTCTACACTCACCATATGAAACACAGCAGCGTTGCGATGTTATGTTACGCTGGCAGTTGACTGTGGCTGATGATAAAGAAAGGTAATTTCTATATCATCGAATTATCGACACTCAAGCTTTAAAATGTTTTCATACTGATTTACAGTGTTCATTACATATTAATTGTTTCCACAACATAAAACCTCCGTGCAATAAAAGTAAGCAGGTCATTAATTTTAATTAAAAAACGCTGTTTTCAGAACAATGTGAGCTTTTTAATGGAACCATATAATGTCAAATGTCATTCCGAGTCACGCCACGTCATTGTGCAGAAGTACAGGCTGATGTTGAATAGCGGTCGGTAAACTTTCTGCGGCCGCCATTACGAGCGCGGTCAATGTTTTCCGGTCACACTGTATAACATTAGCTTTTATGTGCTCAGCTAATATATTCCACGCTTGCATTAATGGAAGTTTCTGCAGAGCACGATCCATACAAACGAAGTTTGATCCTATATTGTATAGGAACCAAGCTAAGTCAAATAAGTTTTGTAAACAGGATCTAGAAAATAAAATATATAGTTTAGAAATGAACCCTCTCAGAGATTAAAGGAGGACTGTGCCCATCTGTGCTCGTATTGTAGGTTGGGTACTTTTACGCAATTTGAAATCTACAAGGACTCAAATATTAGTATCTCTATCTTTACATAGTTTAAAACAAAGTCGCTCCTCATTCTGTACGATTAGTTCTTTTAATGCGGATTTTGATGCGGTTTTCATAAATAGACAGGATTATTTAAGAGGAAGGTTTATATGTATAAACTATGCATATTGTATATTATATAATTCTTCTTTCCGCGTACATTCACACGGAAAGACTGAACACCTTCTAAACGCTTGGATATATTTTGATGAAATTTTGTATGTGTGTGATTAAGTTGATTAGATAATGGTTTAGATTTACAAGTGGACCATTTGGTCTCAACGCTCTCAACAACACCACTTATTGAGATGGTGTTGTTAAGAGCGTTTTGGCGAGATTCATAATTTAACAGTGCGAAGCCGGCGCGGATCGCCGGTTTTTAAATAAAAAGTGTTAAATTTTGTCAGAAAATACGTCAAGTTTAATTTATTTCCATTTACGAATAGACATTTATTCGAATGAAATTACAAAATAGTTTTTTCTCGTTAAACACTCACGCATGCCAAACTATAGAGACAGTGACATAAAATATAACTATCAAATACGCAAATGCATGGTTTGAGGGAGAAAATCTTTTGAAAAGGATTTGGTTTTGATTCTACTGTCGCTTTTCCCTTTATCATCATTATCATCATATTTAGTGCATATGTAATAAATTGCTTCATATTTGCTATAGCTGCCACGCTCGTCATGCGGGTTTAAGAACGCAGTTCTTTATTGATTTGTTGTCAGGAAGATGTTGCTGCTCATCTCTCGTTTCCTTCTGTGGCCTCTTAGGACACTTACAGGATGATAAGGGATCCCATTTCTTAGTGTGAGAGATTGTTGCCTATTTTTAATGTTGACATGTGTAATACCTTATTATATACGATGTAATCTACGCGATAACATTTAGGCTATAGTTCGAACACAGTGAGTTTTCTCTCCAGATAAGCAATACATACTATTTCTGGTTTTTATAAACGAACGTTGTTATACAAAAACGTTCCAACCCACAAGTAATTCAATTCACAAATGAGTTAAATATCTAGGTCTACTTATTTTGACATCTTCGATGTTTCATTCATTTTTGATTGTTATTCCCATGATTGACTTGACATTGGCAAATTCTTTTAAGACAAGCCAAAAAGTAAAGACGAAGAAGAAGAACTCATTTTTGAATGACTTGTGGGTTGGAACGTTTTTGTATACTACATTCAAATGTAAAGCAACAAGCGGGTATGCAGTCCCCACCTGATGATAATATTTAAGTAGATGCCTTAACCCATAGACACCTACATCTATCCTCGATTAAGAATCAAAATTTAAATTGTTAAAAGTCGGATCATTCCCGCAGAGGCTTAGAAATAAGTTGCAGCGCTAACGGCTGGCGGTACGAATACCGCACGGATCAAATATTTGTATGGCATACAAGTTATTATTCCGGGTCTGATGTTTGTCCTTGTGAAATTTATGTGTGTAAACTGCCCCCACGATACAGGAGAAAATCTTAGTTTGGAGGTAACGTTTAAAAAAAGAAAAAATAGTTATTTTTTTACGCTTTTGCATAGATTAGGTAATATTACAATCTTAATGACTTTACATTGTAATAAATTTGTGGGCTAATGTTGCAACCGCGTTAAACCCCTCCACATGTTTTGATTTTCTTACTCAGCTAATACGCATTAACATTTGACGAGATCGTTGTCATAATTCTAACCATAACGGTAACAAAGTGGTGTTTAGCTCTTAGGGTATTAGGGTTCATCGTATAGAATTCGGTATGTTAAGTGTGTACTTAAGTAATGTTTACGGCCCTGTACATCCAAGCAGACGGGACTTGAATAATTTAATCGTATATGTTACCTTGTCTAATGTTTACTCCGACTTATGTCAGTGCATCACATTGATTATTTAAGTAATCAAAGCTCTATAATCTACTACACCCTGTCACGAATCTAATGCTGAACATGATATCGTTCTCCCATAGACGGGGCAAAGTATGGGCCTGAGCCACCAGCATTCATCGGCTACTTGTGTGTATTATACTTAGTGGTACAAGACTGACACTTGGGAAACTTTATTTTCAATTCGATTGTCGAATCTTCAAACTATATTTTGGCCCAATTTATTGCCGCCAAAACTCTCTAATTTTTTATATATAATTGTCTATAATCTACCGGATTCAAATTTACCTCAAATCCGCTTACGTATATTGCTGGCAGGATGTTCTCTATACCTCAAAAAGAAGAGTATATTAATTGCACTGTAACTTTTAAATATATGTGGACAAATATCGCCCAGGCTAGCTTACCGATTCTTTAACTAAGTTTTTATTCGAAAATTGCACAACACCGGGCCTATTCAAATCTTAGGAGATCCGATGACGATTGAAACAGTCATAATAATCTATGATATAAAATCTATAATATAAAAATGAATCGCTGAATGTGTTGCTGAGCACACATCTCGAGAGCAGCTGAACCGATTTCGCTAATTTTTTTTTATAATATTCCTTGAAGTACGAAGGTGCAATCCAAAAATGGATGAAAGAAATCTTTTATGATAATGACGATACATTAATAGATCATATTCAAACGAAAACCGCGGCGGGTTGCTAGTCTATATCTATTCTATATACAAATAAATAAAATTGAAGTGTCTGTTTGTAATGTCAAAATAACAGCTTTTTACTAAATGCATATGAAAATATATACGGTACTTATACCATTATAACAATTATTTAAATATTGTCTATTTATTTATCAGCCTGTCTGTTTGTTCCGGCTAATCTCCGAACGTCTGGGCCGATTTTAACTGGACTTTCACTAGCAGATAGCTAATGCTATAAGGAGTAATTTGACTACGTTTATTTATGAAAAATAATAAGGGTTCGCCGCAAAACTTTTTTTTAATTTTTCATGAAATCATGATGAAATCCAATCGTAATAAATTCCACGCAAACTAAGTTGAGGGAAACAGCTAGTTGATTAATAAAGTAGTAAAAACAAACAAATGGACCCAAATCATATGTTGTGACATCTGCAGATTAATCACGTGGACCGAACTAATGCGGTGGAAAGTCGAGTCATGCCGTGTCACTTCGAACAAAAAGGCGGCTAATGAAAGTGCGACGCGTAAACTTTCTGCGATCCATCGCTACGAGCCCGCTCAGTGTTTTTCGGTCTCATTGTAAGGCGTGTACACTTCGCACAGCGAAAACGTTCATTGAATCCTTGCTTTTTGCGCTGACGCAGCGATTCCATTCGAAATGTTTGGACTGTGTCCTATTTTTTATCTTCCCTTTGTAGTTTTTGATTTAAAATGATTATATTTTAGCACTCTACTTTATTTATCAACGTTTTTTTTTAAAACGAGGAGTCACTGAATAACTTGAACACTGGTAGCAACCTAGGTATATTAGCTAGGTATACTAGGTATAGGTATATCTTCTGTTGGTGAACAGTAAAATATTTCTTTGGTGCCAATTATATTTTACCACGTTACCACGTTTTTATTAAGCCACTTTCTTGTTTGTCTTTCTGTCTGTGGTTCCGGGTGGAAATTTTTCAACTCAAATTTTGAGCACATCCCGTTCAGCTAGAGACTTGAAATTTTGAACATAGCCTAGAATCGGATGACAATATAGGAACATGAAACACGTGGTGTATTAATATTTTTTTGATACAAAATTTAAAAAACAAACCAGATTGGTTTGTAGAGAAGTAAGTAAGTTTTATTTATGATATATACTGATTTAGCCTGATTTATAACTGATTTATGAGCCGTGGTAGCTCAGGTGCTTAGCGCCTGCTGTAAATTTCACAGTACGCGAGCAACCCGGGTTCGAACCCCACCGGCACCAATGAAATTGTTAGTTGCAATTTTAAGTGCTGATTTACCACGTGCTCGGCGGTGAAGGAAAACATCGTGAGGAAACCTGCATGTCTGACAAATAATAAAAAAAATCGAAGACATGTGTAGTTCGCCAACAACACGCATTGGTGCAGCGTGGCGGACATTGCCTTGCCCTAAAACCCTCTTCGAAATGAGAGGAGGCCTGTGCCCAGCAGTGGGATGTATATAGGCTGTAACTTTTACTAACTTTAACTGATTTAATGGTAGTACATTACGTCAATTTATTTAAGTGGTACTGGTGGTACGGTGGTGGTGGACTAAGATGGAACGTCTCGTTACCAGTATAAAGGGTGTCCGGTTCTCTATGCTTACCATACGGAACACAGTAGCATTAAGCTGCTATTTTACGCTGATATTCTGTGAAAGCGTGGAATTTTCACAGTCAAGCACGAATGAGTCAATTCGCGCTGCAGTCATAATGTAGATGCAGCATGACTCTAGCACGTATAATTTCTAATTCTTGCATCTGGCAGAGTCGGAAAGGGTCGCCATAGGCGAAAGTTTATCGACCAAATTGGCGATATGTTGAAAATGGGCCAAATCAAGTGTACCTTTAACCGACGAGCGTGTATGCGTAGGTATATGGATGTGGAGGAAGCGAGAGAGGTCTGTCAGGATCGTGCCAAATGGAAGTCCATAGTTTCTGCCTACCCCTCTGGGTGACAGGCGTGAGTGTTTATAGATAGATATAGACAGATAGCATCTGGCATAAACGAGATGGTTATACCATCTATCTTATATGATATCTCTCTCGCTCTCTTGTCCCCCACTCGACTTTTACGACATAAGAATTGGGACCACGGATTCTCTAACGCCAGCTCCACACAACTAGACATTGCAGGTTAATTTGGCAAAGTGAGTAAAAGAAAGTAGCTTTGATTTTAAACCTTGAAAATATTTAACAATTTCTTTCTGAAAATGTAACTTTTGCGGTTATGGCATCTTTTAATTCATTTTTAAAAACACGGGAATAACAATAAAACCCAATAATGGAGTCCCTAAAGATATTTTATCTTTTTAATTTCGTGAGCGCTTCTGAGGCAGTTGCCAAGACTTTTCAGAATTTCACCAACAAAGAGCTATGTATGCTTCTTATCATATCAAATTATTTGTTTATTGAATCCACAATTCTTATTTCATATTAAATATATCATTGTCTCCAAAACTATACGCAAATGCGACGTATAGTTTTGGATACCTCATGATGAGACTATATATATATATATATATATATATATATATATATATATATATATATATATAGTTGCTCAATCAACTCACCTTCTATTCTTATTTCACATAAAGTTTTACTTTCTTCTCTTTCAAAAACCATAACTTTCGTCTTACTTGCGTTCACTTTCATACCCCTTTCTTTCAATGACCAATTCAATAAAGTAACCATCATTTGCAACTCGGCCGCCGACGATGCAAATATGACTTGATCATCGGCGTACAAAAGGCATTTGACGGTTGACTCACCCATTCTCAACCCACATTCTTCAACTTTCAAAGTTTGCAAACAACTGTCCATAAATAGGTTAAACAGCCACGGGGAAGCCACACATCCCTGTCTGACACCTTTATGAATGCCAAAAACCAGTCCGAGTAGACCCCGTTGATCCTGACACAAGCACTGGAGTCCCTGTAAAGAGACCTCAATGCCTGTATCAAGCCAGCGCTCAACCCAAATGAGTTTAGTGTTTGCCATAATATAACTATATATATATACAACGTGTCCCAAAATTCAACGATAAGCCAACACCGGAGGCTAGAGCTGCCCCGGACTAATGGGGAAAAAAAGAAAAAAAATATATCCCAATTATATCTTAAGTTATATAAAAAAAATTAAATTCTTCAGAAATTGAGACCGTTTATGATATTTTTCACTACCATGACCACAATTTTTTAAATATTTTTTTCTTTTTTTTATAGGCAACTTGAATAGTACTGCTATCTACCACAATTCTTAAAAACTTCAGAATAACTCTTGTTTTATCACGAAAATAAATGAAACTTATTTTATTCCCTAAATTTTTTGAAGACTTTTACTTTTAACCAAATTTAACTTATCGTGGTGTAAAAAAAAAGTATGAACACTAGTATGGCAAGCTTTTTTAAAAATTGACGCAACTAAAAAACATTCCAAACTGGTATAATACTCTAGGAAAACAAGTTATAAAAAAATATGGGCCTATTATTTCTAAACAGGGGCCAAATTCCTTAAATTGTAATTGTCAGTAATCACTTTTACTACATGCCCAAAATGGGTTCCTCTTACAATTTCTAGGAATTCGAATGGGGCATTAATACCTTAGATGTTAGAGAGAGATAGATAGATAGAGATATTTACGTTAAAAAGAGACAACAACAGGGCAGGTAGAGAAGCTGTTATTATTCTCAGCAAGTCGGTTCAGTACGCTCTGCTCCTTTGGTTACTTGCGCACCGTTCCCAATTCAACTTACGTGGCCCTCGTACATACTACCGACTTTTGGCTTGGCTTTTTGGACTGGAATCGACCTGCGAACTTAACTGACCTGGCATTATTTGGACTGGAAGTGATCTGCAAACTGAACTGAACTGGCATTATCTTGGACTACAATTGTGTGTTTTGTGATTTAGAGTTCTGGCGCATTTTGGACTGTTTGGCGTTTAACATACCGCAACCGTACACACCACAGGAATACGCTAATATGCATTAAATCTATGGAGAATGCCGATGTAATGCTAACGCTGCTAGCAGACTGTATCGAGAAATGCTCAAAAATATCCTGATTATCGAGTGTTTATTAATGTGCATCAAGCGTTTTCGGAGGGTCGTATGCCATCCAATAGGAGAAGCGCTGGAAGACCTAGATTGGATCGTGATGAAGAAGTTCTCAATGAGATAGAAAATGACTCGACTACTTCGGTACGTGCCATAGAAGAAGCTACAGGAATCCTGAAAAGTTCTGCACATCGAATATTAAAACGTCACAAGCTTCACCCATATCAGTACAGGCGTGTGCAGACGTTATTACCGCGGGACTATTCGCTACGGGTCACATTTTGCCGTGTAATGCTGCAAAGGTACAGTGAAGATCCCCACTTCCTAGACAAAATTCTATGGTCGGATGAAAAAACGTGCAAGAAAGATGGGTATTTAAATCTTCACAACCTACATAGTTGCAGTAATGAAAATCCACACTTGATGAGACAAGACAAATCCCAATATCAATTCAAGGTTAACCTATGGACCGGCATATTAAATGGAAAAGTAATTGGGCCCTTTGAGTTACAAGGAAACTTAGATGGCAATAGTTATTTAAACTTTTTACAAAATGACTTGCAAGAATTGTTAAACGACGTGCCCTTAAGTGATCTTCAAAACATGTGGTTCCAAAATGATGGTTGCCCAGCACATTATGCCCGTCCTGTGCGAGAATATTTAAATCAAGAGTATCCAGGGCGTTGGATCGGGCGACTTGGTCCTATCTTATGGCCACCCCGTTCACCCGATTTGAACCCCCTGGACTTCTTCTATTGGGGTTGTCTTAAAAACAGGGTCTACTCAAAACCCATTGTGACATTGGACGAGCTTCGTCGAAATATCACTCAGGCTGCTGAGATTACATTAATAGCAGAAGATATGCAAGACAAATAAAACGATCATTTTTAAGGCGATATCGTGCATGTATTAATGCTGGTGGCAAACAGTTCGAACATTTGCTATAATGTTAATAACTTAATAAATTACACGTGAAACTGTTTGTACCATTTGTTTTGAAATATTAAACGTTTTTCAAGAACTAATACTTTTATTACACCCGACCGTCATTTGTCCCCTGTTAAGAAATAATAGGCCCATATTTTTTTTTATAACTTGTTTTCCTAGAGTATTATACCATTTTGGAATGTTGGTTAGTTGCGTTAATTTTAAAAAAAACTTGCCATACTAGTGTTCATACTTTTTTTTTACACCACGATAAGTTAAATTTGGTTAAAAAGTCTTCAAAAAATTTAAGGAATAAAATAAGTTTCATTAATTTTCGTGATAAAACAAGAGTTATTCTGGAGTTTTTAAGAATTGTGGTAGATAACAGTACTATTCAGATTGCCTATAAAAAAAAGAGAAAAATATTTAAAAAATTGTGGTCATGGTAGTGAAAAATATCATAAACGGTCTCAATTTCTGAAGAATTTCATTTTTTTTTATATAACTTAAGATATAATTGGGATATATTTTTTTTTCTCCGATTAGTCCGGGGCAGCTCTATCCTCCGGTGTTGGCTTATCGTTGAATTTTGGGACACGTTGTATATATATATAGTTTGTGCGTCTGATAGTGGTCGTGTATTTTCCGAACGACTTGCCCGATAGAAGTCATATTATACTCAAAATATGTTTGTTTTATTGAGATGATGGTTCCTAGCTTTATTAGTATCAATTAAAAAAAAAGTATTTAACCGAGTTTAAAGTATTTTATATTTACTCTGATACTTATCGTGAAATGGGCCTAAGGTTCTCCTTATTCACCATACAAAATACAACATAATTATGCTGTAATTCACGCTAGTATTCTTTTCAAGCGCGGTCGTTCCCTAGGCCATGCCGAGCCATTCGTATTGCACCCATTATACAGCTGCAGCGTGACTATACCTCGACATGGTCAAAATATTAAAAAATCGTCGATCGATTATTTAGTACGTCCTAAGGTAGCTTGATAAATAAAAAAGACCTTATACATAAATTATGGATTTTGGATTTGACGGCTCGGTAGTTCAGGTAATTCATTCTGTAGTGTAGATATCTCTGAAGTGTAGCCAGCTGCGTAGTGTAGCTAACTCCGTAGCGTAGCACACTCTGTAGCGTAGCTAGATCCATAGTGTAGCTAACTCTGTAGTGTAGCTCACTCTGCAGCGTGGCTAACTCTGTAGCGTATCTAGCTCCATAGTGTAGCTAACTCCGTAGTGTAGCTCACTATGTAGCGTAGCTAACTCTGTAGCGTGGCTAACTCTGTAGAGTAGCCAGCTCCATAGCGTAGCTAACTCTGTAGCGTAGCTCACTGCGTAGCGTATCTCACTTTGTAGCGTAGCTAACTATGAAGCCTAGTTAGCTCCTTAGCTTACTCTGTAGCGTTGCTAACTCTGTAGCATAGCTAGCTCCATAGCGTAGCTAACTCCGTAGCGTAGCTCACTCTGTAGCGTAACTAACTCTGTAGCGTATCTTGCTCTACAGCGTAGCTAATTCCTACTGACTGCTTACTTATGCTCCAGGGAATGTGTTTGTATGGTCTACAAATAGTTTTTCTGGTTCTTTTTGTTTGTACTTGTGTAATTTATGTATGTAAACCGCACCCACGATATGGAAGAAAGTTCTACAGTTGGTTTGGTTGTTTTAACATTTAAAAAAAATAGTATAATTGAAATAGTTTTACGTACCTTACTTGAAGTAACAAGTATATAAGTACCTATTTTGTCTATTTCGGCTAATGATAATCTTTCAATTCTACTCGTGCCGAGTATGCAGTAAAATAACAGGTCAACTAAGTGTCTCAAAACTGAAGGATTATAAACAGAGAATAGCGTCTAAGACGCAAAAGTTCTGTTGCTGCGATCATTAATCCACAATGCACCACATCGATGAATGAGATTAATTGTAGAATAGTGTCACATCATGATAAATTTGAGTTGCAATTTTACATTTAGTGTACATACATTCACCACAAATCGAAAAACTTTTGTTTTTCAGTTTGTAGATAATGTTCGGTTAAAAGTTTTATAGTTTCTAGTTAATTAATATACACTAAAATGCCTCAGTGCTCTTGAGTTTTAAAACATTTTTTTAAATATTTTTTTAAATTAAAGAATTTCTGTAGTTTGATTTGTTCGTTTCATAAAATATTATAATTAATACCTTAGAAAGAAAATTTTATCTCTACATTATTCTACCAATTTAATCGGCTTTAACAAAGTGATACGTAATAAAACCCTGTGGGCAGAAAAACTAGTGGAAGCCCTCATTGAACGCTCCACTGTCACGCTTTATTCTTTGTATACAAGTGGTAAAATTAAAAAATTTGTACAATCGAATTCAATATAAATAACATAATAACATCATCAATGTAGCCGAAGTCAATTAAATACGTATGATAAGGGTAACTCAAAAACTACTGGTCAGATCTTCATTTGCGTCCATACAATGTTCGCCTAAGAACCAACAGTGAAAAAAAATACCTTTTTAAGTCCGAAATTACACATAATTGTATGTAAGAACAATAACTCCTGACGGACACTTCTGAAAACTTCGATATTTGCAGTTATCACAGAGATTTTGAGGTTATGTTTTATGTTTATGAAACATTACTACGTTATTGCCAATGTAAGCAGTTTAGTCTTAGCCTAGCATTTATACGGCAAATAAAACTCAGGTTGTGATTAGGTATTAATTTTATTCATACCAAATAAATACTACATATGGTTTTATCTCTGTATTATTTATTATCTCATTTGGTTAAAGTCCCTGATTCAAGCCAGGTAGGTCACTAAAGAAAAGTATCGATATCCGTTGTTCAAGCCGATATTCGTAATTTATATAAACTTATCGCATAACAAATCAACTACAGAGTGCACTTAGATTCTTAGAACATTTACAAAAATGTATTTTTCCAAACGAAACCAAAACAATAGCACGTCTGACGTCTATCTATTTTTAATTGTTGTGATCTGTCAACGTTATTGACTTTTTTTTGCGTGGCACAATGCTGATTTGCCAATGAGATGATAATAGTATTGTTATTTTAAATGAAAATAGATGACTTCACTGTACTTCAGTTCCTTGTAAAGTAAAAGTAAAGTTGCAGCCTATTTACGCTCCACTGCTGGGGCACAGGCCTCCTCTCGTTTATGAGAGGGTTTTAGGGCAAGGAAATGTCCGCCGCGCTGCCCCAATGCGTGTTGGCGAATTTCACATGTCTTAGAAATATTTTTTCTTAATTCCCCGACAAGCAGGTTTCCTCACGATGTTTTCCTTCACCGCCGAGCACGTGGTAAATCAGCACTTAAAATTGCAATTAACAATTTCATTGGTGCCGGCGAGGATCGAACCCGGGTTGCTCGAGTACTGTGAAGCTTACAGCGAGCGCTAACCATCTGAGCTACCACGGCTCTACAGTTCCTTGTGGCATATACTAATCTGAGATATATTTTAAAATATAAACGTTTTCATAATATATTCGAGTTTATGACAACTTTTGAAATATGTGAGTGAAGGTATTGTGCGATTGTCCAAATCACAGGAGGCCATAAGCGAAGCACAATAGTATTAAAAAATAGGTACAAAGTTCAAAATCAAAAAAGTACTTTTTATTTTAATTTCACAAGTCAGAAGTGTCCGTTACTAACTAATGAATGTTATCTAATGCATAATTAAGGATAAGAATTTTGGTAATTGTCAAATATATGTTGGTTCTTAGGCGAGTTTTAACATTGTCCTTTATATGGGACAGCATAAGAAGCACCAGCTTTCAAATAGAATTTCAAAAAACTATCATTAAAATCGGTTCACTTAAAAAAATTTGTGGCAACATACAAAAAAAAGGCAAAAAAAATTTAACAGTGGTAGAGCCACGCGGCAGCTTTTGCTGTCGCACGGATGGGCCGGCTCGAACTGGGGTGGTACCACGACCTCACAGAATACCAGCGTGAAGTAGAGGTTTACCTCTGCGTTTCGCTTGGTGAGTGCAGGCAGTGGCAGGCCCTTTTTACTGGAAATGAGGCATTAAATCTTAGTCCTCACGGGTGACAACGCATCTGCATTTTGATTTGTAATAGAGAATAGATGTAGATGTCTATGGGCCGCAGGAACCACTTACCATCAGGTGGACTGTGTGCTCGTTTGTCACCCTAATTCTATAAAAAAAAGGCAAAATAAATACAAATGCTTAAATAATATGTTATTACCCAGGGATAGCGATCGATCAATAATTACGTTATATCATATTATGTGTTACTAGAGACATAAATATTTCCAAATTGCTTTTAGAACGTTTTTGAAATATATAGTGCAATAATTATAGCTCACATCCTATAGTTAAAGTTTAAACCAAAATATCAGTACATGCGCCACTTTAAATAAGTTAGAACAGGATGCCCACCACCAAGTACTTAACACAATCAGATAAAAATCAATCATATGAAAGATGAGAAAATGCATTTGCTATGATCCGCGTGCATAGATAAAGTAGTCTCCTACGTGATTGAGCTACGTTCTCACAGAATACTAGCGTAAAATTATGGCTTAATGCTACTGTGTTTCGTATGATGATGGTGATAGTGATGGACGAGGTATTCTAACTTAGACCTCAGGGGTTTTTTTTTATAAGATAAGGGTGACAAACGAGCACACAGTCCACCTGATGGTAAGTGGTTGCTGCGGCCCATAGACATCTACATCTATCCTCTATTACAAATCAAAATGCAGATGCGTTGTCACCCGTGCGGACTAAGATGGAATGCCTCATTTCCAGTAAAAAGGGCCTCCGGCCACCTGCACTCACCAAGCGAAACACAGAGGTAAACCTCTACTTCACGCTGGTATTCTGTGAGGTCGTGGTACTACCCCGGTTCAAGCCGGCCACTGTTAAAATCTGCATCTGCATTTTGAATTCTTAATCGAGGGTAGGTGTAGATATCTATGAGCCACAGCAACCACTTATCATCAGGTGCACTGTGTGTTCGTTTGTCACCATTATTCTATAAAAATTTAATGCACTTACTCCTCCCACAATTGCATAGAACATTACTTTCGTCACACAAAGCATTTTTGCGCATTGTCACCGATATCCTTATTACCACTAGACATAAAATCCAATGGCGTGTTTCTATCTCGAGGCATTCCATCTTTGAGCGACTCCACTATAATTCACTACAAACAATATGTTCTTGAGCTCACTTGCGTACTTAGTAATTCGGCTTTTGTTTAATCCGCAGCTATTTATGCGTCTTACATGACACGTAAGTCTGTAGCGATAATCCTACTTATCCTTGACATTCAAAGGCACAAATAAATTACCGTAAAGAATTTAAGCGTACTATAAACTAAATGGGATCTACTGTTCCGTAATATAGCAATTTACCCAACTTTTTATTCTCAACTCTGAATGCCTTTTTAGTCTTGTGGCTTATATATATCTTGTGTGCTATTTTGGCAGCTTATTGATTTTCTATATAACGAAGACTAAATGAATGGTTAACATTAAATTCTTGAAAGAATTTAATTTAATGTTATATTTTCAAGAGGCATTGAAACACATACCGGGTATAACTATTTCAAACAATGTGTAACTAAATAAAAAAAATGTGTGACGAAATGACTTCGTATGAGTTTTCGTTTTTTTTATTAATTATTAATTTATTTTGCTTCAGGTACTAATATATTAAGGCACTGAATGCAGGGCGAGCTTTACCGTGTTCTTGTTGGCTCGCCGATCAAGCTCATTGGTGGATCGTCGTGAAACCGTGGTTTGTGATCTATGAAAGTAAAATTTGGCACGTTGCTTCAAAAAATTATAGAATAACTAACTGTTTGGCTCACTAGCGTATCTGGTGCGATGAGCCCAGAGTAAAACCGCCTTTATCTTTACCGCTAGCTTACGGCTCGCTTGTCGACCAGGTCCCTTATTTAGGTAGTGAAAGGTAGTAAACTCGAAGGACTAATCTCGTTTTATTATTTGTATGTGTATCATAATTGTGTCCTCCAGAACTTCGGTTACGACGAGCCATCTCAACGGAAACTAGCCATCTGTGCAGGACAGGATTATAATGCCCGAGTGCATGCGCAAGCACTCTCTACTCCCTCACTCTCATATTACGATGAGACGGTGATCCTACATGACTGGAAAAAGATTGGGTGCAGGACCGACAGCTTTACATGCTTTCAGAGGCACGGTGGAGTAACACTGCAAACTTGTTAACTCCGGAATGCTAGTGAGAATTCCTTGTCAGAAAACTCAATAACTGATTTCGACACGACCCAGGAATCGAACTTGAGACCTCATGATCAGCCGTAGACCATGAGTGTATTATAGTCATTTATTAACGACAACAATTTTCAATTGATTCTTGTATATGAATAGCTCATTTAATTTTATTTATAATTTTAGAGTGTTGCAAAGAGTGACAGGTCCGTGTGACTTCGTGAGTGAATTCATCACCCCTATTTTCTAGTAGGTATCGTAAGAGGCGTCTATGGGAAATACTAGACAAGTCTCACGACTAGCGATATTTAAAACTCAGAGCAACGACGTGCAGCAGCGTCAAGGATGCTCACGTCTGGTGCTGCGCTCAGCAATCTACCAGCCAAGTGTGACGTTTAAGGCAAATGCACTCTACAATGGGAGAGGCTCTTGTCCAACAGTGGACTTTTGTGGACTGACGAAGAATAAGAAAATATTTAAGTGGTTCATTGTATTATTTGTATGTTTATAGTTTTTAATGGTCCAATAGATCGATTCTTAATGTCACTTTGAATTTAATATTATTATGACAAAATTGAAGCGTAGTGTTTTTTCGTGTACAATTAGAATTTATAAAAAATTAAAAAAAAAAATTAACAGCCATTCAAAATATAACACAAATAATTTCAGAATATTTTTAAAGCAAGCGAATTCTTCAAGTGCTTACAAACATTAGTGCTAGGCGTAAAAATATTTCGCATAATTTTATGAAAATAAAAGTTTGAAACGCGAAAAAGAAAATCAGATCGTAGTACATAGCCCAGTTGTTCATTTCGTTTTTGTTATCTACAAATTTAAATCTTTTTAAGTATATTTTTCACTTATAAACCTTATACAGGGTTATTTTCAATATCCGGCCAAATTTGTAGAGAAGGTTCAGAATAAGTAATACAAGCAAACGGTGGATAATAATAAATTTTAAAAAATCTCAAAAATTCTGCCCTTTTTATTTTTAGGGTTCCGTACCTCAAAAGGAAAAAACGGATCCCGTATTCCTATAAGGGATCCGTTTTTTCCTTCATCATCACTTTGTTGTCCGTCTGTCTGTCTGTCTGTCTGTCAAGACCCTTTTTCTCAGGAACGCGTGAAAGTATCAAGCTAAAATTCATATCAAATACTCAACTCCACGGTCCCTTGAAGCTGTGATAAAATCATACTTCTAAGCCCACGCAATCAAAAGACACAGCCGTTTATACCGCAAATTTTCGACATTCGCAAGGGAATCAAAACCTACAGGGTAATTCCCGTGAACTCAGAATCTTGAAATTTGGTACGACGCAAAGTTTTATAGCACAGATAAAGGAAAAATTGCGAAAAGCATAAATTTTTAGTTACATCAAATAATAAAATTATTTTTAATAATTTAAACTTATATACCTACAGATTTGTTCGGAATCCTCGGTGCGCAAGTTCAACTCGCATTTGGTCGGTTTTTTAAATTCAAAATGCGTGGTAGTGAAGTATTTTACATGATTGTCGTTCATAAATATCTAACGCCAATTATTTTACTACGCACGCACACAATCGTAAGGGTCAATCGGTTGGCAAATACTGGTAGGCGAAGTGAGAGCGGCCCTTCACTAGATGGAGTGACGACCTGGTAAGACATGCAGGAAATCGATTCCATGTGGTTGTCCTATGTTCAACAGTGGACTTGTGAAGGTCTCTTATGATGATAATAATGAATATGTTGAAATGAAAAAAAATAATATGCTGAAATTAAATAAAATTAAAAGTATTTTGTCAACGTATGAAAATAAAATTTCGTTTGTCAATCGTAATTATTTCCTAATCAACTATCGTTTCAAATGAAGCTCGTCTGTAGAAATGGTAAAAGGAACTTTGCATATGTTACCTTTTCGTCATTTGAAAATTCCGATTATATGATATTATGTAGGTATACTTACTTACTTATCATCACGCACAATCCCTGACGGGGTAGCCAGAGAGAACAGATCGCCAAGTGTCACGATCCCTACATACCTCTTTCGCTTCTTTCAGATTCATTATCTTCTTCATACATGCACGTCTAGGTATCCGAGTACTCTTGACCCTCCTCTTTTCGAGCAGTTTGCTCACATGGTCTTCGAAAGTTAGTCTCGGTCTACCTCGACACCTTTTAATATTAACTTTCCCGCTATATATTTTCTTCACCATTCGGTCTTCACTCATTCGCTCAGCGTGCCCAAAACATCAAAGCACGCCCTTATCTATTTTTGTGATAAGGTCATCTTTCGAATCTGCTATATTGCGAATCTCTTCGTTTCGCTTTCGGTCGGCCATGGTAACGCCGCACATTTTACGAAGAGATCGCATCTCCACTGCATTCAACTTGCTTTTATGCTTGTTCTGGCATACCCAGGTTTTGCTGCCATATAACAAAGTCGGTACCAACACTGCGTTATGTATTGCAAGGCGTGAACTCTTCACTACGCATTGCCTTTTGACTAACGCAGTCACGGCACCATTGACTTTGTTCCCGGCAGCGACACGCCTGTCCACATCTAAATCACATCTTCCATCCCGGCTAAAAGCACTCCCCAAGTAAACAATTTCATTTACCTGTTCTAGACATTCCTGATTTACTCATATTTCACACTTCTTTCTCTCTTCGTCCCTTTCAAATACCAGAACCTTAGTTTTATTAGCATTCAAACGGAGACCTTTAATTTCACATTCCTCTTTCATACACGTGACTAATGCCTGCAGTTCTGCCTCTGATGGTGCAATAAGCACTACATCATCAGCATACAGCAGACAATTTACTTTTATGTCACCCAATTTCACACCCAAACAACTATCTTTCAGCTTCTGTAAACAGCTGTCAAGATACAGTATGAACAGCCAGGAAGACATGACACAACCCTGTTTTACGCCCGTTTGGACGCTAAACATGGGTGACAGGTCATGCCCTACCCGCACACAGGCTTTACAGTCACAGTAAAGTGACTGCACAGCCCTTAGCAATCGACCATTCACACCGTACCCCGGCAACAGTTCCCACATTTTCTTCCTTACAACCTTATCAAATGCTTTCTCAAGATCCACAAAAGTACAGAAAATCTTCTGGTTAACAGCTTTTCCGTGATCATGCGGAGAGAAAACATTTGATCCGTGCATCCTCTTCCAGGTCTAAATCCGCATTGTGCCTCCCATAGAAATCTTTCCGATTTCTCTTGCATCTTACGTGTCAAAACCTTCGAGTAGACTTTACTTGCTAAACTGGTCAAGCTGATCGCCCGATAGCACCCGCAGTCAAAATGTGAACCTTTACCTTTATATAAAGGCACAGTCACTGCGGATCGCCAATCATCCGGGACATACCCCGTCCGCCAGCACAAATTGCACAGCTGATAAAAGCTGTCCCAGACGCGAGGCCCACCATACTTGACCATTTCAGCAGTAACTCTGTCTAGTCCCGCAGCCTTACCACATTTCAAACTTCGAATCGCATGTTCAATCTCTTTCATACTGATGACCTCAGTGTCATCGAGGTCCGGGTCTGGCGTACCAGTCACGGCGTCATCCCCGGATCCCCCACTAGGATCATCACACGCATACATTTCTCTATAAAATTCACTCCATCGCTGCATGACGTCCGATTTTTCTGTGAGGACGTCATTAGTTCTCGAAAGCATTTTGTTCATTCTTAAGGCCGTCGCACCACTTCGGGTCCTTGCAACCTCTTTCCAGAAGAGTTTGGAGTTCTTCTTAAAGTTGTGCGACAACCTTTCGTCCGCTTCTATTCTACACCTTTCACGCATTTCCTCAATCAATGCTTTCGTGTGAACTTTCTGCAGCTTATATCCTTCTTTCATCTTCTCTCTCATATCCTTATCATTACTAGAGGCCAAGTAGTCTAACCATGCTTTCTTCTTTATCTTTACAGCTTCTTTCACTTCATCATTCCACCATGCATCTCTTCTTTTACTACTGCCTCTTTTTATTGTTCCACACACTTCTTCCGCTGCACTTACCATTCCATCCCTAAGGTTCTGCCATGTTCTTTCCACACATTCTTTTCTGCCATCAATGGTGTCAAGCTTTTCGGCTACCCTTGCATAATATTTCTCCCTAGTATCCGCTTCCTGAAGCTTCCAGCTTCGGATGCAACAGACCGACTGTGGTTCTGTTACTGCCGTGCGGTAACGCCAACCCGCGAACAGACCCCTAAATCTAGTAATCACTAGATAGTGATCCGTTCCCAGGTCAGCACCCCTGAACACTCGCGTATCCATCACCTGTTTTTGCAGTCGGTCATCCACCAGGAACAAATCGATCATACTTCTCTCATTCTTTCTTTCTCTAGTATACATATGGATTTTCTTGTGATTAAACATAGTGTTTGTCACAAGAAGACCCTTTTCCTTGCATACCGCCAGTATAAGCTTGCCAGCATCATTAACCCTTTTATCGCCAAACTTTCCAAGCACCGACTCGTACCCTGGTCGAGCGGTACCAACCCATCCATTCAAATCACCACATACAACAATTCTTTCGTTTCCCCTAGCCAAATCTAGAACTTCTCTTACATTCTCCCAAAACTCCTCCAGATCAGCCCTGGACGACGAAGCTACCGGCGCATAAACAGCCAAAAGGAATAACTTCGTCAGTCCTAATTTAAAGCGAACCCAGAGAAGTCTTGAGTTCACAACCTTATATTCAGTCATAATATCGACCAACCGAGACGACAGCATCACCCCCACTCCCTGGCAGGCGTTCTCGCTCTCCGGGACTCCGGACAATAGAGCTAACGCCCCCCCAGGGAGCTCGTAGCACCACTGCCCTTCCGTTTGGTCTCCGACATACACACGACATCTAATTCTCTTTCTTTCATTATTTCAATCAACTCATTCGTCTTATCTCTCATGCCTCCTCTAACATTCCACGTGCCAACTCTGCACTCTGTCCTCCACCTTCCGCCGTGTCGGGCTGTGCGTGACGGGTGGCGGTCCCCATCGCCGCTTTGCGCGCTGCATTCCACACCAACGGGGACGAGCTGGTGTGCGTCGCCTTGGGGGGACGCCCTAACCCTCGTTGGCATGGGTACGCAGCTGAGTAGAATTGCAGCCCTGAAAAGGGCTGGCAGGGGTCGCGACGAGCACGCTTCTACAATGACCCCCAACTATGTATATATATATATATATATATTATGTAGGTATAATAAATGAATATTAATTACGTATAGATATGCGAAGTATATATTCACCGTGTAGTGGCGGTGTTATAATATCCACTGTCCCATATCGTGTTATGGGTGTAGTAAAAGACGACAGAAGGAACCAAACTGGGAAATGGGCAGCAGCGTTTTCCTAATAACAGCAAAAAAAAAAACACTGCGGTTGCAGACCTATCATACTTGTCAAGCGTGGCAACTAAGACACATAGAAGCAATTTGCCCTTGCCCTTGAAGAAATCTTTGGGGGTAGACTTTGATAGGCTGTACCAGGAAACTAAGTATAGTAGATACTCAGAACAACAAAGAAAGCTTTGTTAAGCTAAGTTAGTGCGCTTTACCATCTTCGGCTGCATCACCACTTACCTTCAAGTGGCAGTAGTCAAAATCTGGCTTATAATATTAAATAAAATATTGTAGAACTCAGACCAACTAAGCAAGAAAGGCAGAAAAGTACATACCTTTAAATGATTCCGAAACCGTAATCAAATTCTTAAACCGCCCACCATGCATATGCATCAAAAATTATTTGCAATAACCCGGTTTTAGGTGCGTTGTCGACCAGAAGCATTAAACCAACGAGACAGTCAATAACATATGTAGCAGTCATTGACCGCGCCTGCCATTAGGCTACTGACGTTTATAATATATTAATATTGATAAACATATTATATTATTGATTAAAAAATACAAATAAATGAATTACTAGCGTCTATTAAAATGAAACGTCATTTAAAATAAAATAATATTTCTTTCATGGCAAGATAAGAAAAAGTGCGAGGGTGATGGCTGTTATTCCATCTCGCTTCCTTATAGCCGTCAAGGCCGTCTACACTACGTGAGAAGGGGTCGTGACTGAAAAATCTTACACGTTTTGTCGCCTAGCTCTCATCCGAAAAATTCGTACCGTCCGATAAAGAACTTCGTTCCGATACTTCGATAAGTAGACTGTATAATTTAATAGGTTCTGATATATATAAGACAGCTGAAATGCGAGCGTCCGCGACGTGGTGGTTCTGAACGAGTGGCGTAGTGGGGCTGCGCTGTGTCCACGATGGTAGCGGGGCGGCGGAGCGCTTGGTATGAGGTTCGCTGCCAAGCGATATAAGGTGTGACGTCAGGAAAATTCAACTTTACGAGTATAATAAAGAGGCCCTAGTAGCAGGGTCAAAGATTCGAGGTGACTGCCTATTGTGTCACCACCAAGCGTAGAGGTTATGGCAAATCCATCTTACGATGGAGAAGAGTCGTGTCAATCAGCGAATTTTTACGAACTGATGACGAAGAAAGCTGATTTCTATATCAACGGATTATCGGCACTCAACCTTTAAAATGTTATCATACTAATTTACAGTGTTCATTACATATTAATTGTTTCCACAACATAAAACGTCCGTGCAATAAAAGTAAGCAGGTCATTAATTTTAATTAAAAAACGCTGTTTTCAGAACAGTGTGAGCTTTTTAATGGAACCATATAATGTCAAATGTCATTCCGAGTCACGCCACGTCATTGTAGAGAAGTACAGGCTGTTGTTGAATAGCGGTCGGTAAACTTTCTGTGGCCGCCGTTATGAGCGCGGTCAATGTTTTCCGGTCACACTGTATAACATTAGCTTTTATGTGCTCAGCTAATATATTTCATACTTGCATTAATGAAAGTTTCTCCAAAGCACGATTCATAAAAACGAAGTTTGAGGCTGCATTGTATAGGAACCAAGTTAAGTCAAATAAGTATTGTAAACAGGATCTAGAAAATGATATTTGAGGTTGAAACTTATTAGATTTTTCTTAAAATATACAGTTTAAAAATGAATCCTCTCAAAAAAAAAGAGGAGGCCTGAGCTCAATTGTGCCCGTATTGTAGGTTAGGTACTCTTACGCAATTTCAAATAAAAAAATATTGGTAACTCCAATTGTGAATGCCCTATGCGTAAAAAATTACGTATAACATGATTATACGGATTTTTTTAGAGTAGTTTAAATACACAAAAGTTTTCTCTAATAACCTTATTATACTTCCAATTTTCCAATAATATTATGTCAAATTTCAATTTGAAATAAAGTATGGAAAATCCAAATATGCACGACTCATAATGATCATCATACCATCATTCAGGTCACTCCATAAAGTCCAAGACGTATTTAAGTATAAATATACATGTACATCCTACTTACTTTTAGTATGTACAACTATTATTTATTCTGTGCTTTTAAAATATTGTAATAAAAATCTCTGATTATTATAATAATCTAGTATGTATGAAATTTAGTTTTTCAATATTATTTTAGAATATTTTGTATTTGTACAGCTATCTTTTTGAGCCGCTGCAAACAACCGATACAGTATCCACTCACGACGTCGGTTGACGCCGGAATGAGTGAGGCAGTCTATTCTATTTAGTAAAATAAATTGATGCCATCAAAAATATAAATTGTAAAAAAAAACCAAGTCTCGCAATCCAATTCTTCTACTGTAAAAAGTTGTGAGATCCATGTAATACTCCATGTAATCCATGTAATGGTTAATTTATTCAGTCCCTACTCAAGGGTCCTTCCGTTTTAAGTTATTACGTAATTAGCTAACCTAACAAGATCTTATAGTGACCATATCAATACTAAAAATCTTTTATGTTTTAATTAAATAGATTGACTTGGCCATCGCATGAAAACGCAATGTAACTCTCAAGTAATACATACATAGGCTGCACTAAAAGTATCGGGAATGGAATATTTCCACTGTTCCTGTCATATTAAATCTTTTTAATTGAAAACTCCTTGGTTTTAAAAATCGAATACCATTTATTTATTTAAAAAAGATTCTCGGTCTTGTCACAAGGTTTTGTCAAACTTGTTTAGTCGTTGAGAAAATGGAATTGACTCGAGAAAATTCAAGAGCAATGATTTATTATGACTTTCGAAGTGGTTTAACACAAAAACAGTGTATTGATCGGATGATTTCTGCATTTGGTGATGAAGCCCCATCCAAAACCACAATTTATCGCTGGTTTGCTGAATTTCAACGTGGACTTGTCAAGCTCAGTGATGATCCCGTCAAGGTCGTCCAAAAACTGCAGTCACCCAAGAAAACGTTGATGCTGTGCGTAAGCTGATTGAGGAAGATCGACATGTGACATACCGCGAAATTCAGGCAACTTTGGACATTGGCATGAGTCAAATACAAATAATCTTGTATGAACAATTAGGTGTAAAAAAGTTGTTTTCCCGATGGATACCGCATTCGCTCTGTGAAAAGCAAAAAGCGGCTCGCGTTACTTGGTGCGTCAGAACTCTCGAAAGATTCAACGCAGGATCCTCAAATGCTGTATACAATACCGTATCAGGTGACGAATCCTGGATATACGCGTACGAACTCGAAATAAAAAACCAGTCACGAGTTTGGGTGTTCGAAAATGAGTTAAAGCCAACAAAAATTGTTCGTTCACGGAGTGTTGCAAAAAAATGGTGGCCACGTTTGTCTCCAAAACCGGCCATGTTACGACTATTCCTCTTGAGGGACAAAGAACGGTTAATGCAGAATGGTATGCTAGCATTTGTTTGCCACAGGTCGTTTCTGAACTTCGTAAAGAGAACTGCAACCGCCGCATCATCCTCCATCACGACAATACGAGTTCTCACACCACACACAGAACAAAAGAAAGAGTTTTTAGAGCAAGAAAACATAGAATTATTAGACCATCCGCCTTATAGCCCCGACCTAAGCCCTAATGATTTCTATACTTTCCCTAAAATAAAGAATAAATTGCGTGGACAGAGATTTTCATCACCTGAAGAAGCTGTGAACGCCTACAAAACGGCCATTTTGAAGACACCAATATTAAATTAGATTGTTTAGTACGATTGCAAAGTCACTTTATTTATTTAAAACATAAAAGATTTTTAATATTGATATGGTCACTATAAGATCTTGTTAGGTTAGCTAATTACGTAATAACTTAAAACGGAAGGACCCTTAAGTAGGGACTGAATAAATTAACCGACTTGGTATTACATGGCTCTCACAACTTTTTACGGTAGAAGAACTGGATTGCGAGACTTGGTTTTTTTACAAGTTATGTTTGTGATGGCATCTCATTTCTTTTTGTAGATGGTTATATCTAGATACCTATCTACACCTATATTCCATTATATTATACATATTATATAGGTACACTGATTCATTCACTGCAAATGTAACATTGTAATCCTATATATTTATATGGGATTACAAAGTTATTTATGTAGTTAGTTAATCTCTAAAACTGCACCGAAATTGAAAAATATTTTAATTTTTCTTTGATTTATATACTAAACAATAGTTTTTTTTTCAAATTTGAAGCTTCAATGTCTGCTAGAATTGCCTTAGAGTTTTGATGATCGGTCAGTCAGTGAGTGACAAAATTAAGAAACTTTGACTAGTTATAATTCTTAAACTACTGCTTCAAATTTAATAAAATTTCAAACATATTGAGTTTATACAATGCCTACTAGGTTACTCAATTCAGGCTTCTAGTTTAAATCATAACGAAGTTATAGGGTTTCAAAAATTGCCTGAATTGCTTCGAGAAAAGGATGGTACGGCCGTGCCGCATTTTTGCTCGACTTGGCGGGGGCACTGCCGTGCCCTCAGATACAAGGCTGCTATTACACCGAATATTTCGACATTTCGCAGCCGAAAAAATAATTATAGCTAAACAAAACAAAATTAAACTGCCATTTACATTCCATGGCTTCCAATATGATAGATGAAGAAATTAAAAATAGATTGAATTAAACAATTTATATTTTCAAAAGTTATCATGTTTACTACTCCATGCAAACTTGATAAATGTACACTATAAGCCACTAAAACCACTTTTTATGTAAAAATAACAATATATCGATTAGAAAAAATAAGTTCAACAATCATTTATCTTTCTGACAACGTGCTTTTTATATCATTTCTATGTTGAATATGATTCTGAGATACGATTTTATGCGACAAAACGTTGGAATCTTGATTTTAGGCGCTAGTAGAACGTACCTACGCGCTTTGCGCTTAAGGCATGCAAAAATTGCTTCTCACCGTATGTACGATTAGATCTTTTAAACTAAGCAATGTATTTTGATACGGTTTTCATCAGTAGACAGAATGATTTAATAGAAATGTTTATAACATGTATAATCCATGCATATTATATGTTATTATATGTTTTTCTTTCCGCATGTATGTGACTGAACTTCTACTAAACAACTGGAGCGATTTTGATGAAATGTTGTGTGTGTGATTGAGTTGATTAAGGAGTTGTTTAGATTTACAATTCGACCCTGTAGGTGGCGTTGTTGTCGAGATCCAGAATTTAACCGTGCGAAGCCGGGGCGGCTCGCTAGTTTTTAAATAAAACGAGCTCATTTTTTCAGACAATAAGTCAAGTAATATTAGTAATATTTCGAATTACGTGATATAACTGTCATATATGCAGTTCCACGGTTTGAGGGAAAATTCTTTTTAAAAATGACTTGTTTTTTGATTTCATTTTCGCTCATCCCTTTATCAGTATTATCATAATTACAGCGTATGGAATAGATTGCTTCATATTTGCTATTGTTGACACACTCGATAGGCGGGTTCGAGAACGTAGTTCTTTATTGTTTTGAGTTGTTATCAGGAAGATGCTGCTGCACATCTTCTGTCTCATTTCTTCTGTGGCCTCTTAGGACACTTACGGGATGATAAGGGATTCTATTTCTTGGTGTGAGAGATTGTGACCTATTTTTAAAGTTGACATATGTGTTACCTTATTATATATCCGATGTAATCTACGCGATAACATTCAGGCTAAGGTTCAAACACAGTGAGTTTTTTCCTCAGCAATGCAATGCATAATATTTGTGGTTTTTATAAATATAAAGTGACAAGCGGATATACAGTCCACCTGATGATAAAA
Organism: Parnassius glacialis; assembly: GCA_033319125.1. NCBI lineage: Eukaryota > Metazoa > Arthropoda > Insecta > Lepidoptera > Papilionidae > Parnassius > Parnassius glacialis. Next base: position 40,245,425 of record JAVANC010000018.1, read on the forward strand.
TATAAATAGATGCTGTGGCCTATGGATACCTAGATCTATCATTGCTTAATAATCAAAATATAATTTATTAAAAGTTGTTTTTTACGCTTCTGCATGGACCAAATAATATCACAATCTCAAGGACTTAATATTTTAATTAATTTGTTGGGTAGTGCTACGACCGCGTTAAACCCTTACCCATGTTTTGATTTTTTTACTCACCTAATACACATTAACATTTTATGAAATCTGTTGTCTTAATTCTAACACGTTAGTCAAAGTGGTGTCTCGCTCTGGGGCTATTAGGGTTGTTCGTATAGAATTCAATATGTTATGTGTGTATTTATGTATTGTTTAGGGCCCTGTATATCCAAGAAGACGGGACTTGAATAATTTAATTGTATCTGTTACCTTGTCTAATGTTTACTTCGACTTATGTCACTTCATCACATTGATTATTTAAATAATCAAAGCTCTATATACCACTACAGCCTGTCACAAATCTAATGCTGAACATGATATATATGTGTATTATGCTTAGTGGTACATGTGTATTACGCCACTCGAGAAACTTTATTTTCAATTCGATTGTCGAATCTTCAAACTGTATTTTGGCCCAATTTATTGCTGCCAAAACTCTCTAATTTTTTTAAACATATCTATAATTGTCAATAATCTACCGTAACATGCCAAATTCAAATTTACCTGATGTCCGCTTTCGTATATTGCTGGCAGGAAACTTTCCATTCAAATTTAGAATTCATAATGGCCCTCTGTATATTCGGAAGGCGATGTACGATGTTCAACAAACCGAATTAAAACAGCGGGTTGAGTTATACTCTAAGCTATATCATTATGAAAAGTGGTTTATTGCAAGTATTTATACTGCTTTTGTTGTATATTTACTGGCTTGCTTCTGAAGTATTTTGCACAACTAGCAGGTTAATTTGATTAAAATTGGTAAATGAAAATCTTTTTGAAATTAAACATTAAAATTTCTTTTTGTAAATGTAACTTTTGCGGTTATGGCATCTCTTAATTCACTTTTAAAAGCACAGGCGTAGCAATAAAACGCAATAATGGAGTCCCTAAAGATATTTTAGTAACAAGCGCTTAATTTCACCAACTAAGAGCTATGTATACTTCTTATCATGTAAAATTATTTGTTTATTAAATACAATATTCAACCCCTGAGGGGTAAAATAGGGTTTTAGAACGTGTATACTTATATATATATATATAGGATTTAAGAAAATTCAACTCCTGTATATATATATGTGTATATATATATATATATATATATATATATATATATATATATATATATATATATATATATATATATATATATATATATATATATATATATACAGGAGTTGAATTTTCTTAAATCCTAACTTAGTGGGTATCTACGTCGAGAAAGGAGTAAATATTATGCCAAATTTCTAAATAAGATATGGCACAGTCACTATGTTCCATCTTATATAGGAATAAATTGTTTCACTTAAACTGCAAACGCCTTCCTCGTATTGTGGTAAATTTTGTTAAAATTACCGTATTAAATATCATAAAATTTTAAACTTGTACGCCCTTGGATTTTAGTAGATTCTAGAATATGCACTATATTTACATGATAAAAGTCATAAAATCTAACAAAAATACAAAGGCGATGCGTGCAGATTTAAATTGGACTATCTCAGCTAGTCATGTCATTTAAAAATCATTTATTTTTGGGGTAGGCCGTGTAAGAAAATTTAAAACTGCCGCAAAATATGGTCCTGAGCCACCTAAAATACTTTTTATGTGTTTTCTCTATCTCATAAAAAAGAGAATATTAATTGAACTGCAATTTTCAACCGACTTCAAAAAAGGAAGAGGTTCTCAATTCGACAGTATTTTGTAATTTATTTTCATGTGTGTAACCTCAGAATTTTTTTCTAGGTGAACCGATTTTGATGATTTTCTATTTGATAGCTTGTGCTTCTCATCTGGTCCCATATAAATTGTATCAAGATCTAACCATTAATTTTTGAGTTATTCTTAATAACATGTATTTAATAGACTTTGACTTTTTTGAATTTTTTGATGATATTTTTTATACGTGGTAGTGCCATGCTGCGGCTATATTAGTAGTATAGTTATAACACTAATGGGTCGGCTCGACCGGGAAAGGGCCACGCTCTTACAGAATACCAGCGTAAAATAACAGCTTAACACTGCTGCGTTTCGTATGGTGAGTGTAGAGAACCGAAAACCCTTTTTACTGGAAAAGAGGCATTCCATCTTAGTCCTCACGAGTGACAACGAATCTGTATTTTGATTCGCAAACGAGGATGATTGTAGATGTCTATGGACCACAGCAATACTTACCATCAGGTGGACTGTGTGCTCGTTGGTCACCCTATCCTGTAAAAAAAATGTTCTTATTTTATTTATATTGAAGTCGGTTTTACACATTTTTTTAATTGTAGATACCATTTGTTAAATGTATGTAGCAGAATACCGCCGAGGCTAGTTTACCGATTCTTCTACTACTTTTTTTGTCGAAAATTGTACTATAGTGGGCCTATTTAAATCTTAGAACACCTGATGATAATTGAAATAGTCCTAATAATTATTTGTGTAATGTACTCGTTAGTAATTAAAACGCTTCACAGGCATATCCGGGTCAGTTTCTTGTGTGCAGTTCTGCGCCATATTTCCGAGGACTGAGGTCGGTATCCAAATTCCAGTTTCTTATGGGCAGATTTTATGATGCTTCAAGGTGCTTTATGATACATTATAAAGCGAAAGATTGGGAAACAGAAGAAAACTGAAATGGGAGATGAGCAGTTATTCCTTCCTGGTAACAACTGGAAATCATAAAAAAATGGTATCCAACCCACCTGCCAAGCGTGGAAAATACGACTTATGTTCAACAGTAGACTTCTGATAGGCAGTACTGTATGAATCTATACAAATAAATGAAACCGAAGTTTCTGTTTGTAATATTGAAATAACTGGCTTATGTTAAGCTCAGGGGCTTATTTGTATTTTATTAAGACATGAATAGCCAATTTTAAAATTATTGTCTATTTTTCTATCTATCTATCTGTCCAGGACAACGGGATGCTTGAACCGATTGTAATGAAACTTGAGAAACAGATGTAGGAAAAACGATGGTGGGGTGATCTAGACTATATTTTATTTTAAAGTTTGGAGATTATTTTTTGAGCATTGCAAAAATGTATGAAGGAAATCTTTTTTCATGATAAGTTTTTTAGCATAGAGTGACAAACGAACACACAGTCCACCTGATGGTAAGTGGATACTGTGTCTCATAGAAATCTAAATTTATCCTCAATTAAGAATCAAAATGGTTTTCATCCCTGTGGACTAAGATGGAATATCTCGTTTCCACTAAAAAGGGTCTCCGGTTTTACACTCACCATTCGAAACACAACAGCATTTAGCTGCTATTTTACGCTGGTATTTTGTGAGAGCGTGATCCTACCCCGGTCGCGCTTACGTATTCGTGCTACAAACATAATATAGCTGCAGCGTGGCTCTACCACGTAAACATTATGTGATTGCCTTAAATATAAATAACGCCGTAATAGATCGTACTCAAATGAAGCCGCGGCAGGTTGCTAGTTAATAAATAAAGTAGTAAAAACAAACAAATGGACTCAAATCATATGTTGTGACATCTGCAGATTAATCACGTGGACCGAACTAATGCGGTGGAAAGTCGAGTCATGCCGTGTCACTTCGAAGAAAAAGGCGGCTAATGAAAGTGTGACGCGTAAACTTTCTACGGTCCATCGCTACGAGCCCGCTCAGTGTTTTTCGGTCTCATTGTAAGGCATGTACACTTCGCACAGCGAAAATGTCCATTGAATTCTTGCTTTTTGCGCTGACACGGCGATTCCATTCGAAATGTTTGGACTGTGTTCCTGTTTTTTATCTTCCATTTGTGGTTTTTTATTTAAAATGATATAATATATTTTAGTAGTAACTTTATTTATCAACTTTTTTTTAAACATTCATGACAGGGAGTCACTGATTAACCTGAAGGACGCTAGCAACTGAGGTATATTTTCTATTGGTAAAACGTCAATATTTTTTGGTGTCAATTACATTTTAACACGTTACCAAGTTTTATTAAGTCACTTTCTTGTTTGTCTGTCTGTTTGTCGTCGTTCCGGGTAGAATCTTGTAACTCAAAATTTAGAGCACTTCCCGATTAGCTAGAGACTTGAAATTTTGAACACGGCACAGAATGGGATGATAATGTAAGAATATGAAAAATTTGGTATATTAAATTTTTTTAGTACTAAAGAAAATTACCAGTTTGAATTTTAAATTAGTACCTACTTTTTATTTATAATACATACTGAAATGACAATAATAGTAGTACATTATGGTAATATATTTACGTGGTAGAGTCACGCGGCAGTGACGTAGTTATGTTATAGTGTTAGAACATCGGTGACAAACGAGCACACAGTCCACCTGATGGTAAGTGGATGCTGTTACCATAGATATCTACATCTGCCTCTTATGACATTAGGAACGAGGTGAAATATTTGTCAAATTATATATCGGGGAAGTTGATTAGATTAGATTTAGAGTTGATTAGATTAGAAATGAATAAACTATAGATATTCCTAAGATAGAAAAAATTAAAAAATGGTTAAAAATGTGAAAAACATGACGGAACAAACTACTGTGGCGTTGTTTTGGTTAGTTTAGTTAGTTTGGCTTTACAAAACGATAAAATTTTATTTAAACGCAATTGCACAATTATGACACTGTCTAATAAACAACTCACCTCAGTCCCAACTAGCGACATCTGGTGAATGAAAGATTATTAACCCTCATTGAGACGGCCGATTGCCTATCTCCGCCACTGCACAACTAGCAGGTTAATTTGATTAAAATTGGTAAATGAAAATCTTTTTGAAATTAAACATTAAAATTTCTTTTTGTAAATGTAACTTTTGCGGTTATGGCATCTCTTAATTCACTTTTAAAAGCACAGGCGTAGCAATAAAACGCAATAATGGAGTCCCTAAAGATATTTTAGTAACAAGCGCTTAATTTCACCAACTAAGAGCTATGTATACTTCTTATCATGTAAAATTATTTGTTTATTAAATACATAACTATTTTTTATTATATATATTCAACCCCTGAGAGGTAAAATAGGGTTTTAGAACGTGTATACTTACTATATACGTATATATATATATATATATATATATATATATATATATATATATATATATATATATATATATATATATATATATATATATAGCAGGTACATAACATTCGCTCGACATGCGCCCGCCATACCTTTTTGTCAGAAGTCTTTACGAACGCGCGCAATCTCGCAACAGTTTCATCATGATTTTATGAATGGTAGAGGAACGTATAGAAAACGAAACTGAGTTGTAGGACCCTATTCCTGCCTAGCACTCCATCTATAGACTAGACCTAGGACTACCCTCTTACCTATTTCAAATAAGATAGGTAAGATAAAGATAAGATAAGATAAGATAGGTAAGATAAAGATAAGATAAGGTAAGGTAAGATAATATAGGTAAGATAAAGATGAAATAAGGTATGGTAAGATAATATAAGATAAGATAGGTAAGATAAAGATAAGATAAGGTAAGGTAAGTTAATATAAGATAAGATTTTAAACAGTGGTAGAGCCAGGCGGCAGCTTTTGCTGTCGCATGGATGGGCCGGCTCGAACCGGGGTGGTACCACGACCTCACAGAATACCAGCGTGAAGTAGAAGTTTAGCTCTGCGTTTCGCTTGGTGAGTGCAGGTGGTCGGAGGCCCTTTTTACTGGAAATGAGGCATTCCATCCTAGTCCTCACGGGTGAAAACGCATCTGCATTTTGATCTGTAACAGAGGATAGATGTAGATGTCTATGGGCCGCAGCAACCACTTACCATCAGGTGGACTGTGTGCTCATTTTCACCCTTATCCTATAAAAAAAAAGATAACATAAGGTGTGTAAGACTGCTTTCCGATCTGTAGGGTATAGCTAGTATAATTATAGACTGAGGCATTCCATCTTAGTCTTCTAAGGTGACATAGCACCTGTAGCCTCCTGTAATTGAAATCGACTACCATTTGCAGCCTCCGTGTACTGTACTAATCACTTACTGTCAAATAAGCTGTTAGTTCGTTTCTTACTTCAGATAAAAAAAACAAATTGACTTTATTTGTCAGACACCCTAACACCTAGTCAAAGTTTCATCGAAATCGTATAAATGGTTAAGGAATGCATACGGGACTAACAAAGCAGCATTTACTCCTACATATCACTAGCAATCCGCCCCCACTTCGCACGGGTGAATTTTGAATTTCGACAACAGCGCCTTTCTGTTACCAGGAACCCATTCAAACACACATAACTATTTCAATGACAAACACGTGTAAACAAGAATTATATACTATATATAGATATTGAATAAATACCTTGTGATAAATATTTAATAATTATTACTATCTAATAACTATCGCAGAGGACGTAGTGAGCGTACTCGAAGATCGGTATTTATGCTCGGGCTCTTACCGTGAGTATCGGCGGATGAAGGTAATTACTAGTCTAGAATTATGATATAGATTTCCCATTAAGTCGGCAAAACTGCACAGCAGAAACGATGTTGAAATATTGTGTGAAATTATGCGGCTGCCGAGTAGTTCGCAACTTTGTAATGATCCATATAATACTATAGATAATTCAAGAAAAATAGTATTCAAAAAAAAAAATCCAGAGGCACCCATTTCTTTTTATTCGTTTCATACCTAAAGTAGCTTGTTTTTCATCAATATCCTTTTTCATATCTACCCCTTAAAACTCCAATAATGTACCTGGGCAGGCATTACTAAGAAAATGTGCCCATAATCTAGGTGCTAGCACCCCTTTAGTACCTAGGAGAGCCTCTTGGTAGGTACTATACTCATAAATATATTTATACGGGAGAGCCATGCTACAGCTATATTAATAGTATAGTTGTAGCACGAATAAGTCGGCTCAACCGGGAAAGTTCCCCACTCGCACAGGACACCAGCGTAAAATAGCAGCTTAATGCTCCTGTTTTTCGTTTGGTGAGTGTAAAGAACCGAATACCCTTTTTACTGGAAAAGTGGCATTCCATCTTAGTCCTCACGACTGATAACGCATCTCCATTTTATTTGCAAACGAGGATAGATATAGATATCCATGGGTCACACCAACCACTTACCATCAGGTGGGCTGTGTGCTCGCTTGTCACCTATATCCTATAAAAAAATATATCTGCCACAGAGCAGCATTGGTGTGTGGCAGAAGGGTATAAAACGCCAATATAATTACGAGCTGTGATACAGATACAAAATAATAAAAAACGCGGATGCCGACCTGCTTCTCATGCGTGGCAATACTTGGCAGATATCCTCTCTATGTGGCAATTTAAAAGGGATGCTCTGTTCAGCAGTGGACTTTAATGGGCTGTAACAGTTTGCTACAGATGTGTAATGACACAGATGACCCATCTGTGGCATATCTGTGTTCGATAGACAGTGGAGCTGGTCCGTGTATACTGGGAATAAGCTCACAGGGATCGCCACAATTAACTATTAAAAAATTAAATTTTGAAATATTCTAGAAATAGTACAAGCACAGAGTAATGTTTTCTTATAGGAGAAGGGGCAAACGAGCATGCGGCTCACCTGATGTTAAGTGACTACCGCCGCCCATGAGCAACTGCAACACCAGGGGAACTGCAGATGCGTTATCGGCCATTTAAAAAGGACTAGGCTTTTGCTTGAAGGCCCTAAGTCGTATCGGTCCGGAAAAATCGCTGGTGGTAATCGATTTCACAATCGTGAAAGAAAACTTCTTCTAAATCGCACATTCAGGTAGTATGGATGGTATCGCGAGTTCCGTCGCGATGTGCGATGGTGAAATTGGGCGGCTGGAATTAGTCCGAACAATTCCTCAGAGCATTACCCGTGGTAGATGCGATAAAATACGCAAATATATGCAACATGTCTACGCAGTGCCAGTGAGTCAAACCGATCGGAAAGAACTCGGTCGTTGACGATTCAAACCGCTCTGCACTGGATGCGGTCAAGTGGAAGAAGCTGGCACCTGCCCAGAGATGGAAACAGTATTCCATGTGAGGTTGAACCTACACCTTATACTAAAAACTAAATACTCTCTCGCTCTTCTGAGCACGCCAAGCTTTTTAGAGGCCAATTTGGGCTTCTCTTCCAAGTGACCACGAAACTGGACGTCAATCGATATGTCGACGCCGAGGATTCCGATACTGGCTGAGGTAACTAGGGGAGTGTCTTGAAACTGAGGACATACGACAAAGGGGTTCTTTTTAGCGGTAAACGCGCAAACTTGTGTCTTCTGAGGATTAAACTGGACTAGATTTAGTCGCCCCCAATCCGAGACTCTGTTCAGCAAAGACTCGACTTCAGACACAAGTTTGTTGCGGTACTCGGCGACGTTTTCCCGAGAAATATTGGCACGGTCGGTGTATAGAGCATCACCAGTGCTGTAATCCGCATAGCAATGAATGCTACCAGTTTGAAACATATCATTGATATGCAGAAGAAGCACACAGCCTTGTGGAACACCAGCGTTAACAGGCTTTTAGTCGGAGCATGCACCGTCTACAACGACCTTGATGCTCCGATCTGCAAGGAAGCTGGTGATCCAATTGCACAATTTCTCGGGAAGCCCATAGGAAGGAAGCTTCGAAAGAAGCGCTTTGTGCGCCACCCAATCGAAGGCCTTCGCTATGTCCAAACTAATGGCCAGGGGGAGGCCCTTGGCCTCCACTGCCGCCGCCCATCTATGAGTTAAGTAACCTAGAAGATCACGAGCCGGGCAACCTCGACGATTACCGTACTGGCGGTAACTAATCAGCTTGTGATCCTCAAGATACCGCATGAGCTGGCAGTTTATAATAGTTTCTATTACTTTGGAGAACAAGGAGGTGATAGCGATAGGCCTGTAGTTGGACGGATCTGAGCGGTCGCCTTTTTCAGGTATCGGGTGCACCAAAGCTGTCTTCTATCAGTTCTGGACTATGCTTAGGGATTAGGAGTACCGGAAAAGACGCATTAAAGCCGGTGCCAACTCCGGAGCACACGTCTTCAGCACAATAGGTGGGACTCCATCACGTCCACTCGACTTGTTGACGGACAGAAAGAGGAGTGTTGTGCGTACCGAGCGCTGTGTAAACAGCACTTCCTGCATGGAGCACTCACACTGCGGGATGGTCGGCTGTGTGTTCCCCTCGTCATTGAGAGTCGAGTTAAAAGCAAAAAGAGAGCCTAGCAGATCTCCTTTCTCCTTTGCGTCACGGGTCGGTGAGTAGTCCACCCTGTGCAGAGATAGCAGAGATGGCTGACAGAAGTTCCCTTGGACAGCATTGGTGAGAGACCAAAATGCACGTGTTCCCGAAATAAGGCGAACTAGTTTCTCACCAATTCTGTCGATGTGCTCTGACTTTGCCTTGGCAATGACACTTATGAAGTACCTGGAAGCGGAATTATACTTCTTTTTAAGAGCGCTGGTGTTTACATTCCGGTACTTTTTGCGTCAGCCCACGCCCGGTAGCACTCCTTGCTTATAGCGTGATGCACCGCCGCTGATAAACTGATGAAAACCAAGGTGGGGCAAACGACATAGTGTGAAAGAGAACGTATGATTATCGATCAATTCGAGTATCCGAACGAGGACTTAATCCACAAGACCACAAAACCTACCGAAGGCGTTTCAGTTGTTCTTGGGCTACAGTAGCCACTTTCTTTAAGGTGGACTGTAAGTTTGTTTGCCATTTAAATATAATTAAAAAATCATTACACCGGATAATTGGTAATATGCGCGCAAAACCAGTGCCTATTCGTGATGATGCTCCTTTTTTTAATTATAATATCCTATTTACCTGTTTCTAAATTTCAGGGTCAGTGTTCTTAGACGGATGCCGTGACAATACTGTGATGGTGACAATATTTCAATCACAAGTTTTTTTTATAGGATAAGGGTGACAAACGAGCACACTGTCCACCTGATGGTAAGTGGTTGCTGCGGCCCATAGACATCTACATCTATCCTCTATTATAAATCAAAATGCAGATGCGTTGTCACCCGTGAGGACTAAGATGGAATGCCTCATTTCCAGTAAAAAGGGCCTCCAGCCACCTGCACTCACCAAACGAAACGCAGAGGTAAACCTCTACTTCACGCTGGTTTTCTGTGAGGTCGTGGTACCACCCCGGTTCGAGCTGGCCCATCCGTGCGACAGCAAAAGCTGCCGCGTGACTCTACCACTGTTAAATGACTGATGGAAAACTTAAAAAGATGTTTTCACAAATGTGACTTCTACTGGGTTTGACGTCAGGATTCGCATCTCAATAAAAAAGTAAATCAATAGTATCATCATCTCAATAAAAAGTATAACAATAAGACGCACAGAAGTTCAATGTTGCTCTCATTTTGGTGAAATATTTTAGGTTAGTAACCGATTTTTTGCCCCGATGTTCTAAAATCAGACTTTCATCAGATCTACATTCAGATGGAGCGAGCAATAACCCAACATAAAATACACAACCCAAGTAATTGACACCATATGGTAGTAGATTTAATGAACCAGCAATTAAAAGTTCCGAGATCTCGATGTTTTTTTTTAATTAACAGAAGTTTGCTTATGTATTTTCTACCGACCTCAAAAACTAAACGGTATTCAAGTAGACTGTACGTTTTTTTAATGTGTCACCGATTTCGATGATTCTTTCTTTATTTGAAAGCCGATGCTTCACATGTGGTCCCATATAAACTTGGTAAAGGTCTGACTAACAGTTTTTGAGTTATTCTTTATAATTTATACTGAAATCGGTTGTACAAAATTTAAAATTTAAAATTATCATTTATGTTTGTTACTGTTGTTGGACGAATACGACAAATACATCTCAAATAAAATTAACACCACATTGATAAACTGAGCATATGAATAATTATAGCGTTTTCTTAATTACCTTAAACGACATTAGTGTTACATTGTATAAAGCAAAGTTCGCATTGAACAAAACAAGTTGTAAAATTAATAATTTCGTATAACCTACTTCAATATAAATAAAATAAGAACATCATCCAATGTAGTCGAAGTCAATTAAATAGGCATTATTAAGGATAACTCAAAAACTGCTAGTCAGATCTTTGTCAAATTTATATGGAATCACGCGAAAAGCACCAGCTTTCAAATAAAAAAGATCATCAAAATCTATTCAACTAGAAAAAGTTCTGAGGTAACACACATTAAAAAAATACAGTCAAATTAAAAACCTCCTCCTTTTTTGAAATCGGTTAACAAAAACCTTCCCTTCTCGCCCACTTATAGTCTAGTAAAGAATTTACGGAAAATTGTCCGTAACTATAACAGTGGTAGCCACGCGGCAGCTTTTGCTGTTGCACGGATGGGCCGGCTCGAACCGGGGTGGTACCACGACCTCACAAAATACCAGCGTGAAGTAGAGGTTTACCTCTGCGTTTCGCTTGGTGAGTGCAGGTGGCCGGAGTCCCTCTTTACTGGAAATGAGGCATTCCATCTTAGTCCTCACGGGGTGACAACGCATCTGCATTTTGATTCGCAAACGAGGATAGATGTAGTCTGTCTGTGGGCCGCAGCAACCACTTACCATCAGGTGGACTGTGTGCTCGTTTGTCACCCTTATCCTATAAAAAAACCTTATTACATACATTACGTATTAAGGCACAAACAGTCTGGTAATATACATAGAAGTCCTTTTCTACCGACTTCAAAAAGGACATGGTACTTAGTTCGTCAGTATATTTTTTTATGTGTCACCTCATAAATTTTTACTAAGTGAACCGATTTCGATAATTTTTTTTTATTTGAAAGCCGGTGCTTTATATGTGGTCTATATAAATTTGACAAAGATCTGACTAGTAGTATTTGAGATATTCTTAATAATTTATATGGAAATCGGTTGTACATAATTTTTAATTTTATATTATTTCTATTGTATTTCCTAATCCGTAAGTAGGGAGAAAATGAAATGTAAACAAAATATTTAAATTTTCGAAGAGCATATATTTGAATCCTTATTTTTGTATCAAATTATAAAAGGCAAACTGTAAAAAAACAGGATACATAATATAACAATATTATACACATTTTGTATTCAAATAAACCAACTGGCAGCTCTTCTGGTCGGAGCGGGCGCGAGTATTTGAACTGTTCGATTTTTTATAAGATAAAATATGTCGAGAGAATGAATGAAGAACGATTGACGAAAAACGTGTATTAGGCGAGTGTGAATGAAAGTGTTGGAAAGGGTAGACCTAGGCGGACGTTTCTAGACTAAATCAGGGACGTCTTGAAAAAAGCCAGGTCAAGAGTACCCTAAACCGAAGAGCATGTATGAAGAGAATAATGAAAGTGGACGAAGCGAAACAAGTATATAAGGATCGTAGCAAGTGGAAAGAAGTGGTCTCTGCCTACCCCTACGGGAAAGAGGCGTGATTATATGCAATGTAATGTAATGTATTCTATTATTACCTTTTAGAAGTAGTGGATTTATCTTACGCCGTGTAGTCGCTAAGTAAGACCAGAGGTGACATAGAGAAACTAAAAAAGGAGATAGTACTCGTATTAGCATCTTCTTGATAAAAAATCAAAAGTCATACAAAAATGCGCTTGCTGACTTGGCCTCCATGCGTGGTAACTATGGCAAATATCCCTGCTATGAGGACTTCTGATAGGTTTTAATAAATAAAAATCGAGTGAATTTATTAATTATTATAATAGTATTTTTTATAGAATAAGGGTGACAAATAAACACACAGTACACCTGAAGATAAGTGGCGGCTGTAGTCTTTAGACATCTACATTTATCCTCAATTAAGAATCAAAATGCAGATGTTTCATCACCCATGAGGACTAAGATAGAATGCCTCCAAAAAGATAGAATGTTTCCAGTAAAAAGTGTCTCCGGTTCTCTACACTCATCATACGAAGCACACCAGTATTAAGCAGCTATTTCACGATTGTATTCTGTGAGAGTGTAGTCCTACCCCGGTCGAGCCGACCCTCTCGTGTTACAACCATAATATAGCTGCAGAATGGCTCTACCATTAGTATATAAATAACGTATGTAAATGAAAGACATACCGTAATATCACTTACCAGGTCGTCACTTAAACTAGTGGGGTCCAACCTACACTTCGTTTACCTATACGAGGCTACCATTCAAAAACCATTACTTCCCCATCGGTTGTCGGTTCTCCGAGCTATGTGGAAAACTCATTGTCACTTTGGTTCTGCCGCGGATATCTTCATTACGAAACCTATCACGTAAAATAACTCCAAGTATAGACTTCTACATAGCTCGCTGAGCGACATTAAACAATAAAGTTGCAAGAAGTCGATGTATGAAGATGGTTTAGGTCCGTGCTTTGTGGCATTCCTTAGAGGAGGTATATATTCAGCAGAGGACATTTGTTGGGTTGATATGATCATGATGATGATGATGATGATAAGAGCGAAAGTATAGTTCAATCACGCTTAAATAGTTGGGCCGATTTTAATTAAATTTTGAATAGAATTCGATTATGTCGTTTAAAAGAATTTAAAGAATGCTTGTACAACGGTTAATTTTCGTCAAAGCGGGGGCGTCAAAGTTTTTAGTTACAAACGGATTTACTCCAAAAAGATTGCAAATTTCATTTTAAAATAATACCTCAAAAACTCATTAACTCAAATAATTAAAAATTTTGTACAACCGAGTTCAATATAAATTATTAAGAATAACTCAAAAACTGTTGGTCGGACTATGATCAAATTTATAAAGCTTTCAAATAAAAAGAAGGATCATCGAAATCGGTTCACCCAGTAAAAAGTTATGAGGTAACACACAAAAAAATACAGTCGAATTAAGTACTGTACCTTTTTGAAGTTGCTAGAAAATTTATTGAGTCCCGACCAAATAAATGTGTATAATTTGTTATACACATTTATTTAGTAAACCATCAACGTACAATGCGAGCCGTTATTGTTCTCTTGTTGTTCGTTTCGCAACGAATACCCCTCGTCAATCATTTTCGGACGAATGGCACGCAAAAATGGCGTTACAAAAGCGACATACAAACTCTGTAATGATATCCTATCGACCGATTTCTACTACAGCGAACCTCTGAATATTGATGACAGTTGTTAACGGTGTATGACATATTGTAGTCCAAAAATAATTTGTATTATTTGGCTATCCGTCTGATTACAATGTAGGTGTATTTAAGGCGAGAATAAATAGGCTTATTTAACGTTAAAGAACAAGTGAGATGCGGGAAGTAAAGACTGTGTAAGAACCTCCGAAGGAGGCGGAGTTATAGCCGAAATAAGAATATTTTTTTTTGGTTTTTGGCTATTTTAACCCCTTAGGAGTGTAATGAGAACTTTTTGCCCCTATTCAACCATGACCCTCACGACATCCTGTACACGATAGCCTCTTCAAACTAATTATAATAATTTGCCTAAATTTCGTGCCACCCCCTTATTTTTTGGTTTTTGGTCATTTTGTTCTCTTAGGAGTGTAATGAAAACTTTTTTCCGCTATTCAACCATGACCCCCATGACATCATCTACATGATAGGCTATTCAAAGTGACTAGGCCTAAAGTTCGAGTCACCCCCTAACTCACTTCTAGCTTTTACTTCCAATAATTATAAAAAAAGTAAAAACATACTTTACAGAACTAAAAGGAATAATTAAATAAAACATATAAATGTATTCAATAAAATCGGACAGTCCCTGCAAAACGTGTTGAAATGATTAATTTTGACTAGTGGCCGTTCAGTGGTCGAAATTCGACCGTAATTATTAAATTATAGTAATCAGAGCATTATCGCTGGAGTTAATGCTGGCAGCATAAAATCACGCCTCTCTCATTTTTTACAAGAATCTTAATCAAGACAATCAATAAAAAAGCCAGTCAGTAAGTTTTTTTTTGTACTGTTTAAAAATAAATAAATAGCAATAATTTAATGCATTTTTATACTAAGCTCTACTATTTGAATTATAAGTATTTAGTAATAACTATGATTTTACTACCATCATTTAAAAGGCGGGACGATAATTTTTCTTTCCTGAAATGTCGTCCTATAAAATCTACCACCCGGGGCCGTGGTTTATCTTATACACCCTTGTTACGTCTCTAAACGGTTGACCAAACAATTCGACACAATCATAGATATAAAATATTTATATAGACACAATCATTTGTTCTCAAATACATAGCAAGGTCCTTGAGTCTAATGGCGTCCTTGAGTCGAAGTAGGTACCCACCATTAGTAACAACTACTATTAATCATTTCTGTTCAATGGCGACGTTGCTGAAGTGTGGAAGTCAGTTACCTTGACTTATCGTTTATTTTGGATACACCAAATGGCTTTTAATTGAACAGTTGACGCGTATGACCCAATTTATATTCCTCGAATCAAGTACATACTTCCCCATTTAAATCAAGTTTTCTTGTTTAATAATGCTAGCGACCACACTAAAAGATAAGATTTATCGTGTATTTCATAATGTAGATTTAAGACAATAATCACAGACCTTTTAATATATAAAGTTTTATATTTCCCATAACAATCCCCTTTTTGTTAGGAAAAATATATCCTAAATGACTCCTGGAATTGCTCCCTATCTGTCCGCGAAGTTTCGTCACAATCGTTTCTCTCATTTCAAAGATTAGCCCGTTCAAGTAGATAGGACAGCCCGTAAGACAGATAGACAAACCAAAATTTTAAAAATACTAATTTAAAATAATATAATTCATTTATTAAATAAGGTAATTAATTAATAAATTTGTTCTTTATTGAACATTAAACAATGAATAGAAACAAAAGGCGGACTTAATGTCATAAGCATTATCTGCCAGTCAACCTGAGGCAGTTAGATGTTGAGAATACTGTTAATAAGGCGTTAATAGATTTATATATATTGAAGTAATAAGTTCATATTTAAAATAAAATCACGTGAATGATGATAGAATTTACAGCGACCTTAGCAGCTGAATTACTACGACGATCAATCAGTGTTCAGAATCCTCTCGCAACAATGAAATTGTTATTTGCAATTTTAAGTGCTGATTTACCACGTGTTCGGTGGTGAAGGAAGCATGATGTAACCTGCATGTCTGAGAAATAAAAATAAATTTTTTTCTTCATGTATTGAGGCGGCGCGGACGAACGATGCCGTTCGTCAGGGTATTGTCCGCCGAATAAATAATCCGGAATAAAACTATTATATTATAATCTTAATACATAATTATAATATTCTAGTTCTAATTGGAATGAAACTAGTAAATAAGTATAAAGTATAAATGTGTCCAGAATAAACGCTTAGCATTTAAGCCTTAAGCCCTATGGCAATAAATCACGACGTCATTGGGTTAATAGTGACATATGGTTCAGTGTTGCCAGCTAACAGTTCATTTATCACACGTTAAAAGGACATGCAGTACTTTGTCATCTTCAAAGTATGGAACTAAAGTTTAAATTACGGCATGTCAGTCAACTGAATTAGGATTCATCTTCTTGGTGAATGGAGATAATAAGAATAATGAGGGTTTAGGCAGGAATTTGATCGCCAGCGGATTTATAATTCTGTGATTTTGTTCGTTTTGTTTTGTAATAATGTGGGTTTTTAGGCGTTTAAAATGAAAGACATGTTTCGCGTAAGACGGTCCTAGGTATATTGTCAGAAAAGAGGATAACATAATGTCCACACATACAGTTCACACGCGGGGTTGGAGTGCCGCGTAAGATAAATTTAAGGTGAAAGCTCCAGGGTGGCCCGCGAAATTCAAATTTTCTTATGTTTTTTGGACTTTGCAGGCCAAGGTCAATGTGTAACAAAATATGATTCGCGACAGTAACGAGTATGTGTTTACAGAATTATTATCATTAAAATCACCAATACAACCCTCCAAGTTCATATAATTTCTTTGAATGAGTTTTTCTGGAAATAGCCATACAATAGGATTATACGAACTTAGGGGGTTATATTGATGATTATAATTATTCTTTAAATACAAACTCGCCACGGTCGCGAATCATATTTTATTAAACATACAACCTGACACTGACCTACAAATTGCAAAAAACGTATAAAAATTTAAATTTCGCGGGCCACCCTGGAGCTTTCACCTTAACACGTCCGTGGGAGCGTGCTCTAAGTCGAACACGATTATAATTCTTTAAATACATACTCGTCACGGTCGCGAATAATATCTTATTAAACATACAACCTGACACTGACCTACAAATTGCAAAGAAAACCTATAAAAATTTGAATTTCGCGGGCCACCCTGGAGCTTTCACCTTAACACGTCCGTGGGAGCGTGTTCGACTTAACACACTCGTGGGACCATTTTCTTGTTTACATTATTTTGGTCACATTACAGTTTCGTTTGAAGAGATGGTTTGAAGTGGATTTTGGCTCTAGCACGAATTGGTCATCTAGAGCGGATGGCACCATGCTTTTATGGAATACCAGCGTGAAATAGCAGCGCAATGCTGTTGTGTTTGCGTAAAGTTTCTGTAGAGATGAAGAGGACCCTCTTTGCCGTTGGCGTGGTTCCGTGTTTCCAAACACTGTAAATTAAATAATAAAGATAATATAAAATATCTGAATAAATTATCATATAAATATTTATTTTAGTTTTTAAATTTTTATATGTATATAATAAAAATGAGCCAGTAATATTTTAAATAGCACTGTGGCTGCGTTATTGTAAAAGTTGTATTAACAATAATTAATGTATTTTGTAAATTGTTTTGGTTTATTATAGAACCAAAAATGCGTCTCTCAATTGCGCAAAAAATCAGTAACAGTCTTCTATAGTCTCTGTACGATATTTGAAACTTAATAATACAATATAATACTTTTTATACCTTTTTTGGCGTGTATATTAGCTGTTGATATTTGTAATGGCATCATTTAAAAAGTTGAGACGTTGGAGCTGACTTTTCTTTTTCATAAACGCTACCCTCTAAAATCTGCCTCTCTCGGCGCCATGTCCCTGCCTCCTCTCCCTTGCTACGCATCTGCTACTGTGCTACTTATTGTTGTACAAAATCTAGGTTACAATTGGACACCAAATTGAGAGTTGGTAATGAGAGAAGTTAGTGGAATGAATGTTGAGTGGCGGAGCATGAAAGAGCATCACTCCATTTCGTCTTGTTGATGACATAATAGACGAATATGGTAAATGCCATCGTGTAAGGGCGGTGTAAGAATATCTACTACCCCATGTCGTCCCGTGGGTACCCTAAGAAGCGATGGAGGGAAACAAACCAGGAGATGGGCAGCACCGTTTCTAAAGAAGTAAATCCATACATCTATACAAATAAATAAAATTGAAGTGTCTGTTTTAAATGTCAAAATAACAGCTTTATACAAAATGCATATGAAAGTTTATGCGGTACTAATAACAAAAATACAATTTTTATAATGTTTGTGTGTCTGTTTGTTCCGGCTAATCTCTGAAACGTCTAGACTGATTTTGACTGCACATTCACTGGCAGATAGCTAATGTTACAAGGAGTAACTTAGGCTACATTTTATTTTATTCAAGTAATTGTAATGTTAAACAATCGAATTAAGTTATATTGAATTGATTTATTAATTATAATTTTATTTTATTTTATTTTATTAAATTAATTAATAATAAATTAATTAATTTTAATAAATTATATTGATAAATTAAAAATATTAGATAGAATTATATAAAACTAAATTAGATGAGATTAAATTTATTATAATGTAAATGTTACTTGTATGGACTCAGTCTGAAATAAATTGATTTTTTTTTAATTTATTTAGAAAAGGAACTTTGCGCAAAAAATTAAAACCCATAAAATCCAATCGTAATGAATACCACGCAGGTGAAGCCGCGGAGAACAACGAGTATTATATAAAACTGCGGTTACAATGGTAAATATCATGACGGGATTTACGGGCTGATGAAGAAGAAGAAGTGAGGGAAAGCCGTATAGCACTTGCACCACATTTATTAATCTATGACCTTACCATATGTGCAATATGGCAAAGTGTACCCCCCCCCCACCCCCCCGCCACTAGAAGAGCGACGACCTGGTAAGCCATGCAAGAAGTCGATGGATGTAGGTGGCTCAGGACCATGCTTTGTGGCATTAAGTAGGGGAGGCCTATGGTCAGCAGGGGACTTGTGAAGAGTTGTAATGATGATGATGATGATGATTATGACCTTACCATTACTATCAGCCTATATTAAAAGTCTACTGCTGAACATAGGTCTTATGATATTATGTCATATATATAGTCTTATTATGTCTTTGGGTTTTAATCAAAGATTAGATATTGGGGATTGGCAACCACAGTTTTTATTCAGCTGTCATAGCAAAATGCAGCTGCCCACTTTCTGGTTACGTTTCAGACTCTTACGACACCTAGTAGTGAATATTCTTACACCATCTCTACACGGTAAACTCTGTGGTAACTCTATGGTCTTACATAGTCATATTTAGATTTTGTATATGCCTCTTTAAGTTTCATCACAGAAGCAAAACAACGTTAGAATACGTAGGTCACTCAATAAGTTTTGAGATGCTAGAAATTTAAAAATGGAACGCACCCATGTTATATGTTTCTAAAAAGAAAATTTATTTAAAAACAAAGTCTAGCAGTGTTGCTCCTTGTACAACTAACTTCTTTATGGGTATTTGTTGCGTTCTACCGTGAATCGTAACGCAAGTGACAAATAGTCCGATCCCATCAGAAACTTGAATTTTAAACGGACGAACAATCGGTCATATAGGTTCAAGATTTTATCATACCTCCATAAGCCAAGTGCTCAATATAAAAAAAAAAACAAAATTCTATTAATTTTCCTGCAACGTTTCCCGCGCGTATCATTTAAAACGATGGATCCTAACCATGAACAAAAGTTATATATATATATATATATATAATATATCATGAGTCGCTTAGATCATTCAGGGACCCACTTAAACACACAAAAAAATTCATCAAAAGTCGAGACATTTTTTTATAGGATAGGGTGGCAAACGAGCACACAGTCCACCTGATGGTAAGAGGTTGCTGTGACCCATAGACATCTACATTTATCTTCAATATAGAATCAAAATGCAGATGCGTCGTCACCCGTGAGGACTAAGTTGGAATGCCTCTTTTCCAGTAAAATGTGTCTCCGGTTCTCTACAAATAATAATACGGTCGAGCCAACCCATTCGTGCTACAACAATACTACTAATATAGCTGTAGCATGGCTCTACCACGTACAAAAAGCGAACTTTCTGGTGATACTTTTTTTTCGAGCTTTAGCGAGACTAACGGACAGCAATTGATGTTTATATATAGAGATATAGAGATTAAGCTTAAGTATCTGCCTCCTTTAAGTATAAAACAACACACAGAACAACCATAGAGTATTATTCAAGTCCATGATTAATGATAACCTGTTAATAATAAACCTTTAGCGTTGCTCCATTTGCTTAATGAGTTCCAGTAAATTTACTTTTTGAATATTTATGACTTTTATATTTACTATTTTTTTAATAATTACTATAAATACTAAAATATCTATTGCCATTTTTATGTTTTCAATTTTTTTCTCGTCTATATGGGTGACTGTGCAATCAATTTTAAAAGTATTCCATTTTGCTTTTATTGACTATAACGTAAAGAAATACATATATTTGTACACCACACTGTGGTAGAATATACGATACCTACTGTAAATTTTACTAACACCTAACTTACTGTATTCACAAATATATAAATGAATTTGAATTTGACCAAAGACCATACAATTTAGATGCGTTGTCACCACTGAGGTTTAAGATGGAATGCCTTATTACCAGAAAAAGGGGTCTCCGATTCTCTAACGCGTTCTATTTAACGCTTGTATTTCCTTAGAGCGTGGTCCTTCTCCGGTCGAACCGAACCAACCGTGCAACAACGTATATCACGTATAAATCCTTTTCTATAATAAAACTTATTTCAAGAAGTTGGGTGTTGGTTTCTATTTAACTACTATTATTCGGCGCAGGTGTTTGTAGCAAATTAGACAGTTGAACTCCACCATTTCAACTGACTTTTCAAAGTTGTGTTCCAATACATTTACAACGTATTCGGTAGTAAATTCTCAATAGAATGAAGTCGTAAAAGGGACAACAATAAAGCGATATAAAAGATTTTACAATCAGTATAATTTGTTGTAAATGCTTCTACAAATTATTAAACCGTTTAAAGTCAGTAGTCCGCTCGGCTTTGCGATGCACTTACAAAGTTTAATCTGTTATTTTATTAAAGAAAACGATGTCAGTTGTCAGTGGGCTTAATTCTATGTTTCTTGCAGACTATTTATGATATCATTGGCTAAAAAATAGTAAAAAGAGAATGCTTGTAGAATTTCTTACGCCTTTTCTTCAGAACAGAACGTTATTTTGAAAATACTGCTCGTAGTTGTTTAAATAAAAACGTTTAGCAAATAAAAATAATATTTCTTACATCGAAAATTTAAAGAGATTACATTTCATGTCGCTTGAGTTGAACAGATGAAAGAAATAATTATTTTCTTTTGGAGCAATAACTTATAATACCTAATAGGTGTACGTAATAATATTTAAAAAAATTACGTGATTTTTTTTTAACTTGAATAGGTCTGTGATTTACAGTGTTCATAAGAAATCATTGTGTGTCAAATGTTTTCACCTGTCAAAAATAAATTATTGGTGAAAGTAAAGAAACTTATTTCTTTTTTAAAGTGTTCATATTGGTAAAGACGTTAAAGAAATATTTCCATTATGCATGGGAAGCTGAATTTTCTTTCTGAACACAATCAAGCCAGTTGTTAGTCGTAAAGTAGTGGCAATGATCATTAGTTTTTGATTGAAATCCTTTCTATGTAGCCATTCTTCATTAGTACAGTTGTAGCACGAATGGTTCGGCTCAACCGGGGAGCTCACGCTCTCACAGAACACCAGCCTAAAATAGCAGCTTAATGCTGCTGTGTTTCGTTTGGTGAGTGTAGAGAACCGGATACCCTTTTTACGTGAAGAGAGACATTCTATCTTGGTCCTCACGGCTGATGGCATGGGCCGTGCGTCTATGGGCCGCAGCAGCCGCTTGCCATCAGGTGGACTGTGTCCCTTGTCACCTATAAAAAAATCACGAAAAATATTGATGAACTTTTTCGTGAGTGGCTATGTAGTCACTAACGAAAAAGTTCATCAATATTTTATAAATCTATGTACATTTTATCATGTTTGTTTCACTTTGTCAACCCAATCGTTTTAATCACCGTGTAGAGGTGACGTTAGAAAATCCACTTCTTTATTTAATGTGCCGTATCAGGCGACATGGGTAAATGAAACAGGAGATGGGCAGCAACACCTTCCTGATAATAAAATAAAGTAGTTTGGAAAATCCAAAAGTGCACGCCTCATGAGCGTTTTATTTAATTTTGATGAATAAAAATAAATTGTATTTTAAAATAACTTTTATAATATATTATTTAAGTGTTTTAAATTTCGCGCTTTATTTTTTTTACAGGTATTGTCACTTACGGGGAAAAAATTAATAATAATTACCAAAATAAATCGATTACAAAAAGTATAAATCGATATAGACTGTATGGTACATTTGTCCTTTGTCAATCAAGGGCTAAAAAAATAATATGAAAGCGCCTTTAAATTTTTAATAGCAATAAAACTTATAAAAGCTTAAAATCTTTTTATTAAAAACTACGCTTATTAGGCCATTGATATAAAATAGGGAACCAGTTGATGTAATTCTGAAAAAACCCGGTCTCGATACGTCAATTTTTGCGGGAGTTATAATAACGCTTCGCGTTATGACGCGTGCAATAATAAGAAACTGCATTAGTCGACCTGCATGCCAAGCGTGGCATCTATGGCAAATATCCCCCTATATTCAGTAGTGAACTTTTGATAGGCTGTAATGAATTACTGAATGATGATCGTTTTAATTAACTCTTAGGAATCCTAGTAAAATTAAATAAAACTAGTTTTAACGGATTTAATCGCGTAATCATCATTGAGGATTTGTGGTTGGGGCGAACACGTACAGAAACACCGATTCTTCCCAAGAATGATTCACGAGGTTATTGAAATTTAAAAACATCCTAATTTCAATAGAGAAGTTGGCTGGGTGCTAACATCTGCTTGGGCTCCTATAATTAATAAAATTAAATGAAAACCTAAGCATACCACTGCAAAACTTCAATATATTAAGTATAAGTTCATACTGCGTAGATCGGAACAAAAATTAAAATCCGTAAAAACTAGTTTAATTTAAATGTGTAGCGTTCGGGTAAATAAATAGGAAATCATTACCTATTAAAAAACGATTGACGTGATGTGCGTTCGTGAAATTTGGTGGCTGGAATTAATCCGAACAATTCCTTAGAGCACTCTCCGTGGTAGATGTGATAAAAAATGTAAAGGGATGCAACATCCCTACGCAGCGCCAGTGAATCGAGCCGATCAGAAGGAACTCGATCGTCGACGATTCGAACCGCTCTGCGCTGGATGCGGTCAAGTGGAAGGAGCTGGTACTGAGGTGCCCCGGTCCAGAGCAGAGAACAATATTTCATGTGAGGCCGTATTTGCTCCTCACATGAAATACTTAAAGTTGCGAGCGATGTGCCGGTATAAAATACTGTCCCACTCTGCTAAGCACGCCAAGATTTTTAGAGACCAATTTTGCCTTCCCTTCTAAGTGACCACGAAACTGCACGCTATTCGATATGCCAACGCCGAGGGTTCCGATGCTAGCTAAGGCAGCAAGAGCTAAGGAGCCTTGAAATTGAAACTGAGGAAATACAAAAAAAGAGCTCTTTTTAGCGGTTAACGCGCAAATTTGAGTCTTCTGGAGATTGGACTGGAATACATTTAGTAACCCCCAATCCGAGACTTTGTTCAGCAAAGACTCGACTTCAGACAAGTTTGTCCCGATACTCAGCGAAGGTTTCCCGAGAAATATTGGCACGGCCTGTGTAATAGACATCACCAGAGCTGTCGTCTGCATAGCAGTGAATGTTACCAGTTCGCAACATATCTTTGATATGCAGAAGAAACAGCGTTGGGTATAGTACGCAGGCTTTTGGAACACCAGCATTAATAGGCTTGTAATGAGAGTATGCACGATGCATGCTCCGATCAGCAAAGAAATTGGTGATCGAACTGCACAATTTCTCGGGAAGCCCATAGGAATGGAGCTTCAAAAGAAGCGCTTTGTGCCAGACCCGATCGAAAGCCTTCGTTATGTCCAAACTAACAGCCAATGCGTCCCCTTTGTGCTCTAATGCTTCCGCCCATCTATGGTTCAGGTAGATCAAAAGATCACCAGCTGATCTACCCCGACGAAAAACGTATTAGCGGTCACTAATCAGCTGTAGATCTTCAAGGTACCTCATGAGCTGGCAGTTTATAATGGACTCCATTATTTTGGAGAACAAGGAGTTAATGGCGATAGGCCTTTAGTTGGACGGGTCTGAACGGTCGCATTTTTGGGATCGGGTGGACCAAAGCTGTATTATACGAATACGGGACTACACCTTGGGAGTAGGAGTATCAGAAAAGACGCGTTAGAACTGGTGTTAACTCCGGAGCACACGTCTTCAGTACAATGCGAGGGACTACATCAGGCCCACTCGGCTTACTGACGTCTAGGGAGAGGAGTGCTTTGCGAACTAAGCGCTGTGTAAGCCGCACATCCAGCATGGATCACTCCCACTGCGAGGTGGTCAGCGGTGTCTTCCCCCGTCATCGAGAGTCGAGTTTGATGCACAGATAGAGCCTGACAGAGTGGCTTTCTCCTTTGCGGCATGGACCAGTGAGTCGGCTTCTCTGTACAGAGATGGAAGAGATCGGTGACAGAAGTTCCCTTGGACAGCCTTGGCGAGAGTAGTATGCACGGTTTCCCATACGGTTTTTAATACCCTTTTTATACAAACATAGTTTAATAAAGTTTTTGAACTTTGAGCAGGTCAAATTTTGTATATTTTCTGGAATTTTGTTGTAAATGCGTATACATCGCCCCAATAATGAATTACTGACTCGATGGAGTCGAGTAACTGGTACTACTAGCTTGTGTCTGTTCCTAGTATTTACAGAATAAATATCACTTATTTTTGTAAAACTACTTTTATTTTTGTGTACGTACATAACATTTTCATAAATGTATTGAGAGGCCAAAGTTAATATATTAATTTCCTTAAATTTTTGTCGCAGCGACTCTTTAGGCTTTAAATCATAAATTGCTCTAATGGCCCTCTTCTGTAAAACAAATATAATTTCAGTGTCAGCTGCGTGTCCCCATAGCAAAATACCATACGACATCATGCTATGGAAATAGCTAAAGTAATCTAGTCTAGCTATTTCAACACTAGTTAGACTTCTAATCTTTTTTACGGCATATGCTGCAGAACTAAGCCTGCTTGCTAGTTTTGATATATGGGGGCTCCATTGAAGCTTCGCATCTAGTGTGATTCCAAGAAAAATGGTGGTATCTACAAGACTCAGTTTCTCCCCATTTAAAATTACATTGGTATTTAATTGTTTGACATTTGGAGTCATAAATTTCATACATTTCGTTTTAGTGCCATTTAAATGCAAATTATTAACATTGAACCAATTTACTAATTTAGATATAGCATTATTTACTTCGTCATATTTTAGCAAATGTCGATTTAATTTGAAAATTAAAGAAGTGTCATCTGCAAATAATACTATATCATGGTTATCTCCTACTATGTAAGGTAAGTCATTAATGCATACAAGAAACAGAAAGGGGCCGAGAATTGAGCCTTGAGGCACGCCCATCTGTACCATCGACCCGGAAGAACTCATATTGTTAATGAAAACTTTTTGCGTTCTCTTAGTTAAATATGAAATAATTAATTTAAGAGCATCACTTCTTACACCGTAGTGTTGAAGTTTCCTGATTAATGTTTCATGGTGAACACAATCGAAGGCTTTGGATAGGTCACAAAATATACCCAAAGCATCCTGTGAATTCTACCATGCATTAAATATATATTTAATCAGCTCAACACCGGCATCAGTTGTTGAGCGACCCCTTGTGAAACCAAATTGATTTTTATCAGAGCAGAGGAAGGCGACCTAGCTTCTCGCCAATTCTGAAAACCCGGTAGCACTCTCTGTTTTACAGGAACGACCAAACCATGGCTGGGATCAGCCTCCGATGTACACCACAGAGGATGGAAAAAAATTAATTCTCTGAAGTACCACATCAGCGACAGAGCAACGATGCTGGGATCGTGCGGCGAGGAGTAAACCCAAGGGTAGGATGCAAAAAAAGCCCGCATTATTTCCCAATCGGCAGACTTATAGTGCCAAACACGGCGGCAGCCCGCAGAATGCAACCGTGACGTTAGTGTGAGTGACACAACACTCCGGACAAAACAATGGTCTGACGAGCCTAGAGGGACATCGACGGTAACCTGATATCCGTCCGGATGAGAGGTCAGCAGAAGTTCCAACAGGGAAGATGCATGATCCTCCACATCTGGAATCCGCGTAGGCGAAATAACCAGCTGTGTAAGACCATATGCTAAGGCAAAATGATAAACAGTTCTCTCCACATGATAGGTTAAACGTGAACCCACCCATTTAGCGTGGTGGGCGTTAAAATCGCCAAGAATCACGATTTCTGCAGATGAGATCTGTTGTATCAAAGAATCTGTAGCCATTTGGACGTGGTCGATGAGTCTGTTTCAGCATTATCGCTTGGACTTATAGAGGCATTGGTAGTCGCGGGGATGGTCGTTGCTGTCTACGCGTAGCCATAGTATGGATAAGTCCGTACCTGCAAGGCTGCCGATGCGTATAAATAGATGTTCTCTCTGACGTATACGCAAACTCGAGTCCGGGGCACAAAGGAGCATTCTAATTTGTACCCCGGGTAGGAGAGATATTAAGTATCTGCCGGATAAGACACCTAAGTCTCATCTAAAAAGAGCAAGGCTGGCTTCACTGTCTCGAGATGGTAGTGGGCGGCGTTTAGGTTCAAGTGAAGTCCCCTGATGTAAAATTCACGGATAGCCTTGGTCTTGTTGCTGACCTTGCCTCGAGCTGTTATTGTCTTGAGCGGAATTCCTGATGATGAAATCCTGTCCTGCGCAGATGACTACTTTCCGTTCGGACTGGCCACCGTAAAAGAAATTCGGCCTGGAGGATGTAATAACAATGTTTGTTATCCATATAAAATACAATAATTAATTAAAATTAATCGAGATGTCTATGGGCTACAACATCCACTTACCGTCAAGTGAACTGTGTGCTCGTTTGTCACCCGTATTCAATAAAAAAATATTTTTGCATTCTAGAATGTGACCCACAATGCAATTGCTAGCGATGTATTGATTAAATCTATTCCAGTGAAGCGACTGCCATTGCTTGATTTAACATTCACTTTAAAAATAGTTCGTCGTTTGAAACACATTTAACTTTCAATAGCCTTACCTCTTACAGACAGGCTTATGTAATTTAAGTTAGGTAATACTAAAGATTGTACCACTTTCACACATAACTATAAGCCTTTTAAGTCCCCTGCTGAAAAAAACGCACGTTTGGCAAGCAGGTTTGCGACGGATAGGTTTGTGGGCGCAGATCCGAGACCCTCATAAAGATAATAATTTGAGGAGCGTTAGATCCTCGCGTATATTTATGTGCTATCTTTTACCGTATTGCGCCGTCTGATTTATTGCACGCCTCATAACGCAAAGCGTTAAAGGTATCGACACGTCAAGGTCAAGCAATTTTGTTTTTAAAATGCCTCTATCATAACCATATTGCACTTAAACAATAATATCAGTAGCCCCGAATAAAAAAAAACTAATTAATCCATCTTATATTTTCTAAAAAAATATTTTATATTGTAACTTTTAAGAAGAAAAAAACGCTTTGAAAAAATTTTCGTGGCCTGATGTTGATCTTGTATGAGGTCACGATAACTCCCGAAAAAAATTGTGTATCGAGACTGGGTTTTCTTATTAGCTTCAGAATTACATCAACTGGTTTCCTATTCCATATCAAAAGCCTAGTTTGCATAGTTTTTTAATAAAATGATTAAATTATTTATAAGTTTTATTGCTATTAAAATGTAAAGGCACTGTCAATTTTTTTAAGCATTTGATAGACAAAGAACACATGTATTATATTATACAGCCTACATTGATTTTATACTTTGTGTAATCGATTTATTTTGGCGAACATTATTTTTTCCCCTGTCGGTAACACTCTCTGTTAAAATAATAGAGCGCTACATTTAATACACGTAAATAATATATTTTAAAAGTCAGGAATAAAATATATTTTTCATCAAAATTAAATGAGACGCTTATGATGCGTGTACTTTTGGATTTTCCAAACTTTATTTATTTTCTACCACTTTTTTATATTAACTCGCTCTTGTGTATGTCTTTTCGGGTCGAATTTAGTTATCGATTTTAATCTAACTTCTCGATGAGCTAAAGACTTGAAATTTTGAACATAGCTCAGAATCGGATGACAATGTAAGAATATGAAACAATTATTTTATAATTAGTTTCCTTTTAAACCGACTGCCCCAGAAGGAGGGTTTTGTTTTCCGAGTATATGTTTATGAATTATGGCCTTCTTTCGTAAGCTCTGTACCCTAAACGGCCAATCCAACAAGGATTTAAAAAAATGCGTTGGATATATAATATGTAGTTAGATTCGTCTTAGTTGTGGAAGTGATATGGGTGACATTATATTGGAATTTTTCTATTTTCTAATCTTTATTTCACAGTAAGAGTATTTTAATTTCTTTTTTTATTACCATTGGGCTTGTTTTTACACTTACTTAGTTCTATCACTGCATCATCACAAGGTAGACTGGTAGATAAAGTCTCAACAATTAACTCCGCTTGTAGTACATAAGTATATTTTTTATTCATTAATTACAGCCATTCTTTTTTTTAATTTAATTCACTACTGAATATAAAAACCCGCCAAGATGATGCCACATAGCACGGTCACGATCCATTTGCATACATCGACTTCCTGCATCTCCTACCAGGTCGTTACTCCATCAGGTGTAGTAAAGTGGGAGATCGCCGTACAAAGTGTAGCCGTAGCTTACGGTACGAGGCTGCCGCTCGAGAAACTTTCTTCGCTATTTGTTAAAAAGCCATATTTCTTCGAAGAACCGGCATAACTATATAGTTTAATATTTAGAATGTTGTAAGGATCTATTTTAATTGCTGTATAGTGGCGGTGTAGAAATAACCACTGCACCGTTACCTTCTTTAGGTTTGTCGGTGGTGACAGAGGGATACCGAAACTAGAAATGGGCAACGGCGTCTTCCTGATAACAACGGAAAATAATTTAAAACTACGGTTGCCGACTGGCCCGCCATGCGTGACAACTATAATAAAATCCCCCATATGAGACAATGAACATTTCATAGGTAGGCAGATGAATTAATGAATAAGTATTATAAATGCGATAGTAACTGTACGTTTTCACGGCTATACCACTAAAACGATTTTAATAAAATCGTGTACAGAAAAAGGTTGAACTTAATACGATATTTCGAGAATATTCGAAATCAACCAATACACACTGGAGTAGCGCAGCACTAAATGCTCCATAACCCTCTGAGGAATAAGCCTATGCTAAGCCAGTGCTTGGCAGTGGAAAGTACATAATATGTGGGTATACATTTGGGTGCCTTTACTATATAAACTAAATTTTAATTAAAACATATTTGTCGCTCTCTTGAATTTTTTTGTTTAATCGAAAATTATAATTGAAAATAAAATGAATATAAAGGGTTGTTTTACATTCTACGTCTTAAAGAGCCGTAAGGACTTAAAGCGTTTTAACTCTGCGCCTGATCTCTCTTCAGACGTGTAGAATTGCCGTCACATCGAATTAAGAGGGAAAGAATAGAGAGTGCACTGGTGGTCACACCCATACTCGTGCACTATAGTTCTATCTTGCAAAGACTGGCCGCCGTCACTAGTAGCCAATCTGAATAGGGCTTGGAGGGCATTCCAGCTAAAATGCTTATAGCATTTGAATCAAATTTTGGCTAAAGTTTTTTTAAAGAACTTTAATCAGAAGTTTACTGTAAAGTTTTTCTCACAAGAAACTCGAAAAAACAAAAAGTTACAAATTTTTGGCGCAATCTGATGAACGGTATGGCAGCATATAAAATACATACATACATACATACATACATAAACACTCACGCCTGTCACCCAGAGGCGTAGGCAGAGACTATGGACTTCCATTTGGCACGATCCTGACAGACCTCTCTCGCTTCCTCCACATCCATATACCTACGCATACACGCTCGTCGGTTAAAGGTACTCTTGATTTGGCCCATTTTCAATATATCGCCAATTTGGTCGATAAACTTTCGCCTAGGGCGACCCTTCCTGATTCTGCCGTGCACCTCTGCAACATAAATTTGCTTTGTCACTCTTTCCTCATTCATTCTTTCTACATGACCAAACCACCGAAGTATTCCTTTCTTAACCCTGGTCACAACATCATCTTGCAAACCACACTCTTCTCTTATTAAACAATTTCTCACTCTGTCATTCAGATTCATCCCTAACATACTCCTCAATGACCGCATTTCTACAGCATTTATTCTACTCTCGTGCTTGTTCTGCCACACCCAACTTTCACTACCATACATTAAAGTAGGCACTAACACAGCATTGTGAATTGCCATACGTGCCTTTTTGGACACATTCTGACTTTTCACAATAGAGTGTAGAGCCCCATTCACTCTATTTCCTGCATTCACTCGTCGTTCTATATCCTTATCATATCTACCATCCTTGCTAAACACACATCCCAAATACACAAACTCATCTACTTGCTCTACCAACTCCCCTTCTATTCTTATTTCACATATCGTTTTACTTTCTTCTCTTTCAAAAACCATAACTTTCGTCTAACTTGCGTTCACTTTCATTCCCTTTTCTTTTAATGTCCTGTTCATTAATGTAACCATCATTTGCAACTCGGCCGCCGAAGACGCAAGTATGACTTGATCATCGGCGTACAAAAGGCATTTGACGGTTAACTCACCCATTCTTAACCCGCATTGTTCTACTTTCAAATTTTCCAAACAACTGTCCATAAATAGGTTGAACAGCCACGGGGAAGCCACACAGCCCTGTCTGACACCTTTATGGATGCCAAACCAGTCCGAGTAAGCCCCGTTGATCCTGACACAGGCACTAGAGTTCCTATATAGAGACTTCAATGCCTGTATCAGACCAGCGCTCAACCCAAATGAGGTCAGTGTTTGCCATAACACGTTCCTGTCCACTCTGTCATAAGCCTTTTCCAAGTCCATGAACGCACAAAAAACTTTCTGGTTTTTGGCGAAAAATTTCTCCGCAATCATGCGCATGGAAAAGACTTGATCCGTACACCCCATCCCCTTTCTAAATCCAGTTTGCACATCCCAAATTTTTCCATCAGTTTCTTCCATAACTCTTTAAATTAACACCTTAGCATACAGTTTACCCACAGTGCTAAGCAAGCTGATACCACGGTAGTTTTTACAGTCCTGCTGCGACCCCTTTCCCTTATATATTGGGACTATAACGGCTTTGCACCAGTCTTCCGGTACCCGCTTCAGTTCCCAACATAAATTAAACAAGGTGTACAGCAGGCCTGCAACTACACCCTCTCCAGCCCTTAGCATTTCGAGTGATGCTCTATCATATCCGGCTGCCTTACCTGCTTTCATGCTTTTCATTGCTTTCACTATTTTATCTACACTAATTTTTCTACCTCTCTCCACTTCTTCCGGAATTTCTATTTCACTTACTTCAGACGACTCTTCACTCTTAAACACGCTTTCAAAGTATTCCTTCTATCTCTTTAAATTCGAAACTTCATCATTCAGCATGCAGCCATTCTCGTCTCGTATAGCATTCATTCTAGGCTGTTTTGAATTGCCCCTGGCAGTTCTTACGAGCTTCCAGAACATTTTAATATTTGCCTGGAAGTTATCAGATATTCTTCTATCATTCTTATCTATCCTTTCTTGCTTTTTACTTTCAACAACTTCTTTTACTCTCTTATTTAAACGTCTAAAGTCTGCCTTTTTTCTTTCAATCTCATCATTCATACCGCCAGAATTACCAGCTTTGGTTGCTAGTAAATCTAGCCATGCCCTCTTCTTTGCTTCAACTTCCATCCGTACCTCATCATCCCATCACAACGTATTACTTTTCCTTTCATTCGTTCTCTTACTTACACCACATACTTCGGTGACTGTATCCACCAAAACTTTTTTAACATTATTCCATACATTCTTCAAGTCTAAATCATTCATACTAAATTCATTCAACACACTTATATTTTCCCTCAGTCTGCATTTATACTATATACATATAAAATAAACCGTTTTCAGTGCCTAGAAGACTGCAATGAAGTGGACGATATGAATGACAAGCTCGTGGAAACTGTCCATGCGGTCGGAACTAAGTTCTGCAAGACCCGCCGCAGAAGAACACAAAAACTCTCCGATCACACTCTTAATCTCATGGCTGTTAGACGGGAGATGAGGCTACATTCTTCAACAGATATGACAGCATACAGGCAACTGAACAGACAGATCTCCAAATGCATGCGGCGGGACTTACGCAACTTCAATACAGCTCGTATTGAAGAAGCGATCGAGCGGAACCAAGGCTCCAAAGTCTTTGCCAGAGACCTGTCTGCCAGAAAGAGCCAACTGTCAAAGCTGAAGATCGAATGTGGCAGCATCGTTTCCGGGGCACCTGAGATTTTGAGTGAGATTGAGAGGTTCTATGGGCAGCTGTACACGTCATCGTTGGAGCCACACGCAAGTGTGAGAAACGATCCAAGAGCGAGTCTTATCCGACACTATCCCGAAGATATCCCGGACGTCAGTCTGAGCGAGATTAGAATGGCTCTCCAGCACCTTAAAAACGGCAAGGCCCCAGGCGAGGATGGAATTACAGCGGAGCTTCTGAAAGTGGGTGGAAGACCGGTACTTGAAGTCCTTCAGAGGCTCTTTAATTCCGTCCTCCATGGTGGCATTACACCGTAGGCGTGGAGCAGAAGTGCGGTGGTCTTGTTCTTCAAGAAAGGTGACAACGCTCTCTTGACGAACTACAGACCGATTTCCCTTCTGAGCCGCGTCTACATGCTGTTTTCGAGAGTCATTACGAATCGTCTCGCGCGCAGACTTGACGACTTCCAGCCTCCCGAACAAGCCGGTTTCCGAAAGGGCTTTAGCACCATAGACCACATACATACCCTTCGGCAAATTGTACAGAATTCCGAAGAGTACAATTTGCCACTATGTCTGGCGTATGTGGACTATGAGAAAGCCTTTGATTCCGTCGAAATTTGGGCGGTGCTACAGT
Source organism: Parnassius glacialis (assembly GCA_033319125.1). NCBI lineage: Eukaryota > Metazoa > Arthropoda > Insecta > Lepidoptera > Papilionidae > Parnassius > Parnassius glacialis. The sequence goes on from JAVANC010000018.1 coordinate 40,278,933, forward strand.
CCCTTCAGCGGTGACAATTTGACTGTCGGTATATCGAAGTGCTGAAGTGTTTGTACAGTAGGGCTACCATGGCTATCCGAGTACAGAACCAGAGTACGAAACCCATCCAATTGCAGAGAGGTGTAAGACAGGGTGATGTTATATCCCCGAAACTCTTCACCGCTGCATTGGAAGACATTTTCAAGCTTCTGGACTGGAAAGGATGCGGTATTAACATCAATGGCGAGTACATCACTCACCTTCGATTTGCCGACGATATAGTCCTTATGGCAGAATCGCTGGAGAACCTAAGCACTATGCTCAATGATCTCAATAGTGTCTCCCAACGGATAGGTCTTAAGATGAACATGGACAAAACAAAGATCATGTTTAATGTCCATGTCACACCTATGCCGGTAGTTGTTGGGAGCACTAAGCTCGAAATTGTTGACGAGTATGTTTACCTGGGACAAATAGTCCGACTAGGTAAGTCCAACTTCGACCGAGAGGTCAATCGACGGATTCAACTCGGCTGGGCAGCGTTCGGGAAGCTACGACACATCTTCTCGTCAGACATACCTCAAAACGTTAAAACGAAATTGTACAACCAGTGCGTGTTGCCAGTGATGACTTACGGAACTGAGACGTGTCCTTCACTGCTGGCCGTATGAGGAAGCTCAAGGTCGCTCAGCGAGCTATGGAGAGGGCTATGCTCGGAGTTTCTCTGCATGATAAACTTAGGAATAAGGATATCCGCAGTAGAACCAGAGTAACCGACATAGCCCTACGGATTAGTAAGCTGAAGTGGCAGTGGGCCGGCCATATAGCTCGAAGAACCGACAACCGATGGGGAAGAAAGGTTCTCGAGTGGCAGCCTCGTACCGGTAGGCGAAGTGTAGGGCGTCCCCCCACGAGATGGAGTGACGACCTGGTAAGACATGCAGGAAGTCGATGGATGCAGGTGGCTCAGGACCGTGCTTTGTGGCATTCTTTGGGGGAGGCCTATGTTCAGCAGTGGACTTGTGAAGGGCTGTAATGATGATGATGATGATGATGACATATAAAATACGAACAAACAAATATTAATTTTCATAAATAAGATTTGTCGTGGTCTTTAGTCTGTAAGGCTGAAGTTCAAAGAAGCTGTAAAAGACAACTGACTAACAGTACTTACATCAAATAGGGAGGTAATTATTGCAAACGGTCCTTTTTGTTAAGAAAAACCCTTTTCTAGCTGCGGTCAATAAAATAATAAATTACTTTTAATTTGAGCTACTACGACTTTTGCTATAGTTAATTCCACGCTTGGCTGAGAATAACTGCAGTAAATAGGTTATAGTTTTAATTTTCTTTTCTGACTTAAATCAAACTATTTTAAATGACTTTATGACACGCGGCGAGATACTTTTAATAAGTAAATGAAATGCTTAACGCAGCGAATGCTACATTAGTTTTATAAGGATTTTTTAAAAAAACGAGGGGACATGAAATTATTTCTACGTAATAGCAACCATGCTCAACTCTCTATTCCCTCCCTTGACACGTCCGAAGAGAGATCAGGCGCAGGGTTAAAACGCTTTAAGTTCATACGGTTCTTTAAGGCGTAGAAAGAAAAAGAAACCTTTATATTTATTATCTTTGTATTATAATTTTCACTTAAACAAATAAAAGTTCTAGCGGGCGACAAATTTGTGTTAATTAAAATTTTGATTAAAAAAGTAAAAGTAGGTACCCAAATACACACCTACATATTATGTACCTCCCACTGCCTAGTACTGGCTTAGCACAGGCTTATTGCCTTGAGGGTTGTGGAGTAATTAGTGCTGCGCTGCTCCAGTGCGTTTTGGTGGACTTCGAATATTTTTGAAATATTATATTAAGTTCATGCTTTTTCTGTACCCAATCTTATTGAAATCGTTTTAGTGGTATAGCCGTGAAAACGTACAGTTAATTTCGTATTTATAATGTTAATTCATTCATTCATCTGCCTGCCTATCAAATGTTAATTGTCTTTTACGGCGGATTATGCTATAGTTGTACAGTTAATATATAATGCATAATATATGCATAATATAATGCATAATATATAAAAAGGCCATGTGTAGCCTTTTTGCATCTGCATTGTTCTGAATAACGACTTTATATTTATTAGGAGCGCCTTGTCATTGCCTATACTGGCAGCACTTAATTAGCACATAATTCCTTGCAATTAATATTTATCGTATATCTGTTATCGTCATTGCGTTTCTAGCGATACGTTTTGCCAGCAACGCAAATTTCAACAGTTCGTTGCGGTGAAAATTTTTAGAGCACCTACTTTTCAAACTTGGCACCTATTAAGCACAGATAGAGCTGTTTTACAGTGGGTTTCCTCATTATGAAATATATCACGCTGATGATCTTCGAGAGTAGCCCTCTTGATAGCTCACTGAGTGACCTTGAGCTTCCTCATATGGCCAGCAGTGTGTGCTCATAGCATTCACAAAATTAGAATTTACTTACTCACTATACGGTTTCAATGTATTGTAGTAACGACGTATATTTGATAGGTCCACTTTATTTTAAGAGCCATTCATTAATTCCTCATTCATTACAGCTCGTCAAAAGTCAACTGCTAAATATAGGCCTCCCTCATAGATTGCCTCATAGCATAGCTTGTCATTCAAATTGGCAACCAGATTTTTTTTATTATTATTGCCTTTCTATTAAGAAATTGCTGCTGCCATCTCCTGTATCAGTTTACTTCTGTCGCCTTTTACAGCTACTAAATGATACGACACTCATTTACACCACTACACAGTGATTACAGAATTAATTAGATGAAACTAATTTTTACGGATTTTATCGCGTTTAATTTACTATTTAAATTCCCGACGTTTCATTCACAGTCACGGGGGGGACTGAGATGTTAGACGTCCCGATGTCACAGTTAGCCCTTGCACCTTCAATTTTTTAATATACATTTTTGGTTCTATTTACGCAGAATGAACTTATAGTATCTTGAAGTCTTGCAGTATGCTTGGGTTTGGATTTAATTTTGTTAATTATAGGATCCCAAGCAGATGGCAGCAACCATCTATCTTCTCTATTGAAATTATGATGTTTTTTAATTTCAATAGGGTCGCGTATCATCCTTGGTAGAAATCGGTGTTCTTTTGCGAGGATTTGTGGTCTATCAAATCTGATGTAATGGCGGGGACGATCTTGAACGTCTTCACAGCCTGCAGACTTCCCACAGCGTCGGTGCTTCACGTCAGGTATATGTTCTTTCACGCGGGTTTTAATGGATATTTTTGTTTGTCCTATGTAAGAGAGACCACATTCGCAATCAAGCTTGTACACTCCTGCATCTTGTAGAGGGATATGTCACTTTACGGATGGTAAAAATTTACTAATCTTCTTCGGCGGCTTGAAGTATGTTTTAATAGAAGCTCGCTTCAAAATGTAGCCGACCTTGTCTGTGACTCCTCTGACATAGGGTAGTACAATAGGCACACGCTCGACTGTGGCCGGCTTCACTCGGTCACTGTGACGTAGGCGTGGGACCCGAAGCTTATTATCTTGCAATACTTGCTCGACGTGCTGAAGCTCGGCGACCAAATGTTTTCTATCACAGATCCCTCGTGCTCTCTGAAACAAGGATTTCCCCATGGTAGCTAACTGTGATGGATGATGATGCGATTCAGCATTTAAATATCTGTTGGTATGGGTCTTTTTCTTATACACAGTGTGACCAATACTGTTATCAGGATTTCGGATGACTAAACATCTAGGAATGCTAAAGAATTGTTTGCCTCTAACTCAATTGTGAATTGTATTTAAGAGTTTAAGGAATTAAGGTGGTCAAAAATGCAGTTACTTTGTCAGATGGTAAAATTGTGAAAGAATCGTCTACGTACCGCTTGTAGAATCTTGAATTTACTGGAGCAATAAGAATTAATTAGCTGTTTTATTCCGGATTTAAAACAAATGAATTCTGTGTTCGCATCTCAGGTTTTTAAATGGCCCACCTCATTATAAACTTGAGAACTTATAATGAAACTTCAGCGCTAATGAAGATAATAATTATAGAGTGTCGTCGGGAATCGGACCCGGGTTCACTCTTTGCGAATTTTACGGCCAGCACTTAAACTCTAAGCTACTACGTCTAGAAGAAGAAGATAGCAAGACCTTAATTTTATTTAAAGTGGAACTAGATGGTTAATCTCTCACAACACCACTACGTGAATAACTGAATAACTGAATAACGTGAATGACTAATGTGTGCCCCGCGGTTTCACCCGCGTCATCACGTGTCGGAGGTGCGCGACATGACCTTCTTCAAGCATTTTATAATTGCAATTAAATATTTTATTTGATAGCAATGGATTTTAACAGTGGTAGAGCCACGCGGCAGCTTTTGCTGTCGCACGGATGGGCCGGCTCGAACCGGGGTGTTACCACGACCTCACAGAATACCAGCGTGAAGTAGAGGTTTACCTCTGCGTTTCGCTTAGTGAGTGCAGGTGGCCGGAGGCCCTTTTTACTGGAAATGAGGCATTCCATCTTAGCCTTCACAGGTGACGACGCATCTGCATTTTGATTCGCAAACGATGATAGATGTGGATGTCTATGGGCCGCAGCAACCACTTACCATCAGGTGGACTGTGTGCTCGTTTGTCACCCTTATCCTATAAAAAAAAGAATACTTTTATCTGTCGGCATATTATGTACGATGTAGAGCGAAGTTAAGTAATATCCACTTTCCTTCCCCCTCCCGGTTAAGCAGTTCTCGCAGTTCTCACCGGGCGGCTAGGGTTTATGTGTCGTTCGCGCGCCCAGGCAAGTATTGAATTATTTTAATTTTACCTTATCTCTTAAACTATGCGTCCAAATAACATGGTATAAAGAACAAAGTTTATCATCATAAAATTGTCTTGATGATGAAGTTACTTTCGTTCGTAAGGATAAAAAGGCCATGCCTAATAATAACGCTCATAAATCACTTTTAAATTTTCAATATTTTTTTGTCTCAAAATACCTAATTATGGCTTATGTATAAGAAATAGACATATGGCATCGCGGACTTTTTTTAGACGGAGTAAAGATCTATATTTTTCTAGAACATTGTATTTACGTATCCCTAACGATAACACCAGCGTACGCGGATAAATCATTTCGGGAGTGCTTTTTATTCTGACTTGCTTAACAAATATCTATATTTAAGGCTAGCTGAGTGATATAGCTTAATTCTAGATAGCCTATACTGTTCCACGTGAATCTGGATATAATATACAAAAAGAATTTTTCAAATCGGACTGGTAGTTCCAGATATTAGCGCGTTTAAACAAACAAAAAAACTCTTCCGCTTTATTATATTAGTATAGATATAGATAGTACGAGGGATCCTACCCGGCTTTGCACGGGTGATCTCCGGATCTCGACAACAGTGTCAACTACCGGGTCCAAATGTAAATATAAATCATCTAGGGACCCATTCAAACACACAAACAGACAAACTGACAGCAATTGATTTTTATATGTAGAGTTTTTCACCCTTATCCTATTAAAAAAATATGTAGAGATAAGAAATTCTATATACATACGTAAGTATTCTTTACTGAAGAGCCCTAGTAGCTCAAAAGCTAAACGTGGGCTATAAATTAAGCGAGCTATCTGAGTTCAATTCTTAGTGGCACTAATTAAATTGGTAATTGCAGTTTTAAGTGCTGATCTACCACGTGCTCGGCGGTGAAAGAAAATATTGTGAGGAAACTTAACGCACTGGGAAGGAAGCGCGCTAAGCCTTCAAATCCTCACAGAAATGAGATGACGCCTGTGCCCAGGGATGGGACGTATAAACTGTAACTATACTTTTACAGTATAATAAATTTTTGTTGATTTTATTGCCTAAATATAAACTCTACTTTGTTTTTTATTATAAGGGTAATCATTTTTATTACACGGCAATTTTCGTGTCGTATATAACGAAGAAAATATGTTTCGTGGAATCAAAGCGTCTTGCACATGCAAACAAGCAATTTGAACTTTTGTTTCATATGGCCTCGAAAATATTGTTTGGAAAAGGATATTACACAACAATGTCAATTACGAGAAACTAAATTTCATTATTACTATTTTTAGACTATTTATATAGTATATTGATGAAATATTTACAGCAATCAAAATATAATAAAACCGGCTAAGTGCTAGTCGGACTTGCGCATGAACTATTCCGTACCACCGTACAATATTTAACACTATGTAGTTAAAACACGTTTCTAGTAGGGGAAGCCCTTTAATTTTTAATTTATTTTTATTATTTGTTGTTATAACGGCAACAGAAATACACATACTGTGAATTCTGAAAATTTCAACTGTCTACCTATTACGGATCTTGAGACACAGCCCGCTGACAAACAGACAGGACGGACGGACGGACGAAAGGACAGCGGAGGCTTAGTAATAGGGTCCCGTTGGTATCCTTTCGGGTACGGAACCCTAAAAACTAAAGCTCAGAAGAGTGTCCTTAATTACTCAATTCCTTCCTCCGAGTGGTAGAGCCACGCGGCAGCCTTTGCTATCGCACGGATGGGCCGGCTCAAACCGGGGTGGTACCACGACCTCACAGAATACCAGCGTGAAGTGGAGATTTACCTATGCGTTTCGCTTGGTGAGTGCAGGTGGCCGGAGGCCCTTTTTACTGGAAATGAGGCATTCCATCTTACTCCTCACGGGTGACAACGCATCTACATTTTGATTTGTAATAGAAGATAGATGTAGATGTCTATGGGCCGCAGGAACCACTTACCATCAGGTGGACTGTGTGCTCGTTTGTCATCCTTATCCTATAAAAAAAATCATCTTCCTCCACCATCAGACAACCAGTTGGAGGGAAGTTAGTTAGCGAGGAACGTTAGATCAATCTCCACCATTGTCAACTTCTCAGAAGCATTCAAACGAAACCGTAAGCTTTATCGTTCGTCATATGTATAGCAAAGGAGTGGAATAAGTTGCCAGCATCTGTTTTACAATGTGGACGGCAAACGTAAATATGCACTATACCATCTTCGGCTACATCACCACTGTTGTATACCATCCCATCAAGTGGGATGGTATTCAACAGATATACAGAATAGAGACCATCTGGGCGAGAGAAGAGAGAGAGATGATCCCTCTTACCACACAGATACAGTTTTTCAAAAAATATCATATGCAAATGTCTAACATCACGCGTGGACTTCATGATACGATAGTCTCTATATGTTATCGATGATTTTTAATTTTTATTTTTATACTAGCCATCCGCCCAGGCTTCGTACGGGTGATTTTTGGATCTCGACTACAGCGCCACCTACCAGGTCCAAATGTGAAACAAAACCATCTAGAAACGTAGTAAAGTACCGGTTTTCCACCCGTTTTCAGAAACTCCGCTGTAATTCCATACCCGCCCGGGGACTTGCCGTTTATAAGGTGCTGCGCAGCCATTCTAATTTCGCTCAGAATGACGTCTGAGACATCATTGGAATAGTGTCGGATAAGACTTGCTCTTGGATCGTCACTCATACTTGCGTTTGGCTCCAACAATGACGTGAACAGCTGCCTACAGAACCTCTCAATCTCACTCATAATCTTAGGAAAAAACCCTGCCACAATCAGTCTTCAGTTTAGACAGTGGGCTCTTTCTAGTAGACAGATCTCTCGCAAAGACTTTGGAAGCCTGGTTCCGCTCGATTGCTTCTTCAATACTGAAATTCCGAAATTTTCGTTGTTTTGAGCAGCCTTGTAATAATTTATATTACGAAATAGCCTGCGTCACTCACTCACTTCGTACTCAGCCGCTGTCGTGAGTGGATACTGTATCGGTTGTTTGCAATGTCTTGTGTTCAAAAAGATCGCTGTACAAATACAAATATCCGAAAAACCAAATTTGATTCATACTTAATAATATTTTAAAAGCACAGAACAAATAATAGTACTCGTACTAAAAGTAAGTAGGATTTATATTTAAATATACTTAAATACGTCTTGAACATTATGGAGTGACCTACATGATGATATGAAGATCATTATGAACATTATGAGTCGTGAAGTATAATAATATGGTTATTAATGAAAACTTGTATGTATTTAAACTACTTTAAAAAAATTAAAGGCTTAAGGCATGCACATTTGGATTTATCAATAGTTTTGGTTATTTATTTTTTACGCGCCAACCGTAAGGGTCTGTATGGAAGGTCGCCCGATACTGACAGGTGCTAATGTAAACAATCATATCGTTTTAATTTTGTTAGTCAGCTGTATATATAGCTTATGCGCATCGAATCGTTATGAATTAAGCTATTTAATTGTACTTTATAATTATTAAATCCTACTTTTATGAATATTATCAATCTCATTTCAAAGTTGTGTGACGTAATTTTGCCGGTTACTTGTACATAATGGTCTAAGAGATAGCAAAGTTTTCGAGGGAGCATTTCAAGTAAGCTAGTTTTTAGATATGCCTTCTTTCTCACTCTCCCGGCCAGTACACGGAATATCTGGCTGGCGGTGGAGGTTGAGTAATTATTCAAATAAATTTAAGAAGGTTTTTTTTATTTTTCATTAATTTATTTAGCTTTTGAAAACATAAATATATTATTGTCAGACATTTTTATCATTGCGTACCATGTGCGTACAATTTAAAATAAAACTTTCAAAATATTTTAGTATGGCTTGTATTGTCTGCTATCTTTTCTAATCACTGTAGTGTAACACAGGCTCGGCACGCACTTAACTAACACGACCACTCTCGCCCGAGGCTCTCGTGTAACTGACCGGTGCGCTCGAGACAGTGACTTATATATAAATGTATGTTTGTGTATTTGTGCATGGTAAATTATTAGTAAATAAACAAATAACAATATTTACTCTATACTATATATATGGAAACACTACATGGCTGAAATTTTAATACAATGTTATTTAAGTATAAATAGTTGAACAATTAATTTTTCATATAATAATTCTACCGTTGAACTATCAGCCATACCGATTTAAAACCGAAAAGTGATGCGTTATTATTATGGCTGACAAAGAATAGTTGCCAAATAGATAGTATGTACGGAGTTCGGGATTCTTCAAACGTCAGTGACTTTCGATTTCATCTGTTTTCGAATACTTACCGGTCTAAAAACTCCAATGACAATTTTGAAAAAAAAAAGTAATTTTGACTCATCCACATCATACAAAGTTTTGGAGAAATGCTCATATAAAACATGCGACATATTTATCAATCCAAGCTTCCGGATTGACCATAAGAATATTGACGTTGATAAATATAATTTTATCTGGTCGTTACAGAGCAATTATCACCGTCAGTTTCTGAAGTTATTATTAAAGGTAAAAAAATGTAAATAAATTTATTTACCTACCTTAAGATTATAACATTTTTCATTTCATTACAGATAATAACTTATTGGAAAATAACAACACTTCAAAAGAGAGCGAGAGCAGTGATGGTGATGATGATGATAATTATCAAGATGCTTCAGCTTTTGTAATACAATTAGGGATTAAAAAATCATCATTTCATTTCAATTTTTGACCAGAGCTTTTTTCTTTTTCATACTTGAGATTATTTATTTTCTGCATTTTATATAATAATAAACTATCGTTTTTATACAATACACAAATTAATTTAACTATTTTCGGCCCTTTCTCGGAAATCTACTTGGCAACTATTTCTTTGTCAACAAAAATAATACCGCATCACTTTTCAGTTTTTAGTTGGTCTATATGATAGTGTAGCGGTAGAATTATTATTTGGCAAATTAATTTTGGAAGTGTCTATACTTAAATAACGTATTTAAATTTCAACCACACTAAAACACTTTAAAAAAATGTTATTAAAGTTAGCGTCTTGGACATGGTACGCAATGATAAAAATGTCTGGCAATATTTTGTTTTGAAAAAAAAAATATTTTAAAATTTATGTTTTGGAAAGCTAAATAAATTTAATGAAAACAATGAAATCCTTCTTAAAATTATTTGAATTATTATTATTTTAGCTCTACAGTAATATGCGCACTAATGTACTCAACCTGCATCGCCAGCAGGGAGAGTGAGAGAGAAGGCATATCTAAAAATTAGCCTACTTAAAATTCTCGTTTTCCCGACGTTGCTAGCTCCCTTATAATAAAGGGTAAGGATTATGAAATTAAACCATTATATAAAAAGGTATTTATTTCATTTGCATAACAATACAACATTATATCAAAAGATATTAAATAATGTCTCAATACTTTTTTCCACAATACAAACTAAAATCAGAATTAAAAACAAAAACGTGTTAAAATAATTGAAATTTGTATAAAGACGTTACATTACGGCCTTGTCTTTTGTTCAAAGATTAAAACCAGAAACAAACATCGTTTACTTTTCAATAGCGAATCATGAATACCTAGCGGGCATGTTATGCCTGTTGTTCAATATTGATTGACAAAACGCCCGAAGGTCAGCTCAGCCGGGGAAGGACCACACTCTCGCAGAATACCCGCGTAAGATAGCAGCTTAATTCTGCTGTGTTTCATATGGTGAGTGTTGAGAACCGGAAACCCTTATTATAGGAAAGATGGAATGCCTCGCATTCCATCTTAGTCCTAAGGGGTGACAACGCATCTGTATTTTGATTATTAACTGAGGATAGATGTAGATCCTGTTTATGTATACGGGGGTATTTAATGTTAGTCCTCAGGGGTGATTACGTATTGGAGTATAGATTCGAGGATAAATGTAGGTATTTATGGGCCATAGCATCCACTTACTTACCTTCAGGTGGACTGTGAGCTCATTTGTCACCTTTACTTATAAAAGGATACAATTCATCGCACAAACAGTTGCCATACATATGAATATAACATGAAATGGCTGTCAGATAAATTGTATCCATTTGTCATAGACAAAGAATATCCATTCAGCGAATCGTTTGCATGTGCAAAGTGCTTTGTCACGAAATTGCGGAGTTATTTATACGTACTGCGAAAATTTCTATAGTTTACACGAATTATCTTTGTTGTCTGTGACTTTTAAATCACCTTTAAAAAAAATATTAAGTTTTAAAATATTTTGTTGGCAATGTTGTCACATAATATTTACTACTAAACGTTAGTGTTGAAACATTATAGTAAAGTGCAGATAACAGACTTGAAACCCGCGCGCAATGCGTTTCCCCTCCCATTCCCCCCCGCCGCAGCCGCTCACGCCCTAGTCACCACAATACGGACTCTCACCTGATATCATCCGAGCAAGGTAGCCAGTATAGTACTCGAGAATACCTAGTTAGATCTACGCCATGTGCTCGGCCGCAAAGGGAAAATTCGTAAGGAAAATTTTGAAAAATTACTTCCTCTTAACTTTTTTTTGATACGTATAAAAGAGCTGTCCAAAAGTTTTGTGTGTACTTCTAATATTTTTTCCTTTTAGTGTATTTACAATTTAAGCAAACTTATTAATAACTTTACTACTTTAAAGTATTCGCCTTAATATTTCATAGTTTTTAACACCAAACCAAAAAAATAGGTAAGATTTTATGTGTTGATTTTTTGTTTTTGTACTTCAGACCGAAAATCACAGTCTCAACGGAGTTTCTGGTCAACTGTGTAGGACATGCCTATAGTGCACGAGTGTGTACGCATGTGCACTCTCACATGCCTCAATCTCATTGATGAGATGAGATTGCAGCTTAGCTACAATCCCACGTGATGGTAAGTGTTGATGTAGCCTAAGATGGTGAAGGGCACCGACTTAACAAAAGCCTATTCACACTTGCCTTGAAGACACCCAAACTGTAATCGGATGGAGAGACAGATGCCGGCAACTTGTTTCACTCCTTTGCTGTACGCATGATGAAGGATGTAGCGAACCGTTTGATCCGAATGCGTAGTAAGTCAACATCGAAAGTGTGGAAACTGGCCGAATGTCTGGTTGTCCATCGGGTGGAAGGGAGACGAAGGAGTAAAATTATGCACTTCCTGCGCACACTCCGAAATGCATCCTGTAGAAAACCGAAAGGCTGGCTACTTTGCGTCTGTGTTCGAGGCTGGTAAGATTTGTTTTAACCAAATTCACACGTGCTTTCCGAGGGACAGCGATTAAACAGCGCCAACTTCCGAACTGGTTTCCGGCTGTTACTGATTTACCCTGTTTTGTCTGACTCAGGATTTGAACGTTGGGCAACATGATCAGCAATCGCTTACAAGCACTAGACCAAAGAAGCAGTCAAATTAACCACGTGTTGGCGGTATAGGAAACAAACACAACAAGTCGAGTCTTTGTTAAACAAAGTCTCGGATTGAAGGCGACTAAATCTAGTCCAGTTCAATCCCCAGAAGACACAACTTTGCGCGTTTACCGCTAAAAAGAAGCCCTTTTTCCGCTACCGTTACAGCCTATTAAAGTCCACTGCTGAACATAAGCCTGCCCCAAAATCGCCTCATATGGCGGATATTTGCCATTGTTGAAACGCTTGACAAGCGGGTTAGCAAGAGTAGTTTTTTATTTTTAGTCGTTATTACGAAGACGCTGCTGCCCATCTCTTGATTTGTTTCCCTTTGTCGCCTTTTACGACACCCACAAGATGATATGGGGTAGTGGATATTCTTACATTGCCTCTACACGGAATTAACTCCATTGTTCCCCTCGTTGCCTCAGAATAGAATAGAATAGAATAGAATAGAATAATTTTTTATTCAATATTGATTATTACATAATTCTTATTGAAAGTCATTTTTTATTTACCACTGGTTCGGAAAATACCTCTGTCCTGGGCAGAACCAGCAAGAAACCCAGCGGGACCTTTTTTTTCAAACATATTTCACTTAACAATAATTTCATTTATACAATTTTTAAATGATTTTTAATAGAACCAGCATGGTGGCGATCACCTTATTCCCAGGGGTTATTTTCATTCATGTATTCCTTGATATTATAATAACCCTTTTTGTACAGTTTTTCTTTAATAAAACTTTTAAACTTGTTTATTGATAAACTTTGAATATGTTCTGGGATTTTGTTGTAAAAGCGTATACATTGCCCCATAAATGAATTACTGATTCTGTGGAGTCTAGTAACTGGTATTACAAGCTTATGTTTGTTCCTAGTGTTTAAAGAATGCACATCCTTATTCTTATTAAAGCTATTTATGTTTTTATGTACATACATTAGATTTTCATAAATATATTGCGATGCCAAAGTTAATATGTTTATTTCTTTAAATTTTTGTCTGAGGGACTCTTTACAATTTAGGTTATAAATCGCCCGAACGGCCCTCTTTTGCAAAACAAATATAGCTTCAATATCAGTCGCATTACCCCATAGCAAAATTCCATAAGACATTACGCTATGAAAGTAATTAAAATACACTAATCTAGCTGTCTCAACATCTGTGAGACTTCTAATCTTTCTTACAGCATATGCTGCAGAACTAAGTCTGCTTGCTAATTTAGATATATGGGGGCCCCATTGAAGTTTCGCGTCAATAGTAATACCGAGAAAAACAGTGGTATCCACAAGACTCAACTCCTCCCCATTTAATAGCACATTGGTATTCGAATGTTTTACATTAGGTATTGTAAATTTAATACACTTTGTCTTATTGCCGTTTAAGAGCATATTGTTGGCGTTAAACCAATGTACTAATTTCGATAGAGCATTATTTACATCGTCATGATTAATTAACTGCCGTTTGAGTTTGATAATTAAAGAGGTATCATCAGCAAATAATACTATATCGTGATTGTCCCCTACAAGATAAGGTAAGTCATTAATATAGATTAAAAACAGGAATGGGCCAAGAATCGATCCCTGAGGAACGCCCATTGATACTATCGATCCGGACGAACCTTTACCATTTATCACGACTTTTTGAGTTCTGTTACTTAAATATGAAGTAATAAGTCTAAGCGCCAAATTTTTTTTTAGGTAGCATCGAAATTTTCGAGAAAAGAGCCTAGACTGTTTTAAAACGCCGGCAACGCATCTGCAATTCCCCTGGTGTTGCAATTGTTCGTAGCCACTTACCATCAGATGAGCCGCATGCGCATTTGCCCCTTTTTGTATATATAAAAAATCTTGCAGGTTTGACAAATAAAACATTTTGGAGACAGCCAAACAGCTTCAAAACCCTTTCATAAGTGAAAGGAGATTAGATATAGTGTAACTTTGGAACGTAATGTTCCAGTGAATATGGCCTACACTAGTATACTTTTAAATCACAACATTCAGAGTATGTTTACCTAAAAATGTACACACACCAAACAAAAATATAAAGGAAAATAACAAGTCTAATACAACATTATATCTTATCAGTCAAGAATAAATAGAAGGTCAGCAAACATAAACGGTATGTATGGTGATGTCTGACTTAATTTATTACATTATGTGATATAACGGCTATTTTAGTGTGAATTTTACAGAAAAATCATCACATTCTTTGATGAGGAACGTTTTTAACAAACTATCAATCCATGCCCATCCTCCACTACAGCCTATAAAAGTCCATTGCTGAACCTCCTCCCCCATAGATTGCCTTATATGTGGGATTTGTCATAGTTGCCACCGCTTGTTAATTATTATGAGTTGTTATCAGGAAGATGCTGCAGCCCATCTCGTGTTATAGTTTTAGATGTGTGGCGGCGCTGTCGTCGCGCCACAAGAAACATATCGAAGCCTAAATCACGCTAACAAACTTCAGAGGTTAAAGCAGTTTATATAGAATAGCTCCGAACTACCACTCGGTGCATTGGCCGCTCCCCGGGCAGAGCACCTTGCCGGGCGGGAGATCTCCCCTTTTCCTTCCACCCGCCACATCAACTGACGTGATATGAACACGCAACCAAGAACTTTCAGAAAATACAACTTCAAACCTGCGTCATCATCCTCAAGTACCCCATTCATTCGCTCCCGAACAGATATTGTCTGCAGTCTTCACCTTCTGCAAGTCATCTAGCTTTACAAAGGTTTATCGCAGCACTAGAATAATAATGCTTCCTATTCCTTCAAGCTACTCTCTGCGCTACAGTGCTCGGCACGGCTCTAAGCCTTACTGCTCGAATCTGCTTCACGGCACTCTCGCAGATTACTTACCTTCTTCTCGACTCACCGCAGACTACAAGGCAATCCCTGACACTTGCTCCGGCTCATCGTTCTCACCGGCATCACTTGCAAGTGCGTAGTACGGCATGCATTACACACCGGCATATCGTTCGCACCGGCGTCACTTGCCCTTACGCACACAGTATGCATTCCCCACCGGCATTAAGGACGCACCGGCAGTCAGACTGCACTATCGACCTCCGGTCTGAGCAGGGGGGTGATGTGGCGGCGCTGTCATCGCGCCACAAGCGAAACATATCGAAGCCTAAATCACGCTAACAAAGTTCCGAAGTTAAAGCAGATATATATATATATAGAATAGCTCCGAACTACCACTCGGTGTGTTGGCCGCTCCATGGGCAGAACACCTTGCCCGGCGTGAGATTTCCCCTTTACCTTCCACCCGCCACAGATGATATGGAGTAGTGGATATTATTAACTGTCGCACGCATTGCCGGACGCTCGCTACATGGGTCATAAGCTAAGGTAACGCCTTGTTAAACAATGACGTCCTTATGTCTTTGACAGACAATAAAAACTTATTCAATAAAACAATTTTCAAATATTTTAATGACTTCTCACGTTGAACCTTACCAACTTATTACAATTAATGAAATAATTATACTTTTTAAAAAAGTAACATCATCATCATCATCATTACATCCCTTCATAACTCTGCTGCTGAACATAGGTCTCGCCCAAGGGATAACTCGTGGCATCCCTTGGGCGAGACCTATGTTCAGCCTATGTTCGTGCTTCGTAGCACGGTCCTGAGCCACCTGAAAAAAAACTGCGGTGCCAACCCGCTCGCCAAGCGTGGCAAGCATGGCGGGAGTTATAATAATTTATACATAATTTACACTTTTTATTTATGTAGTTGGTTTATACTTTTTTGTAAGTTTTTTTTAATAGAAATAGGATGACAAACGAGCACACGTCCACCTGATGTTAAGTGGTTGCTGTGGCCCATAGACATCTACATCTATCCTCTTTTGCGGATCAAAATGAAACTCTTTTCCAGTGAAAAGGATCTCCGGTTTTCTATTCTCACCATACGAAACACAGCAGTATTAAGCTGCTATTTTACGCTTGTATTCTGTGAGAGCGTGGTCCTCACCCGGTCAAGCCGACCCATTCGTGCTACAAGTATACTATAAATATAGCCGCATCATGGCTGTACCACGTATAAGTGTAATTATTTGACTCTTGAATTAGCCAGGCAATTTCACGACATCAAGGTAACAGTTGGAATGTCGTCTAAATAGTTACATTAAAATTTCTATCCGAAGATTGAGATTCTAAGCGAAGATATCGTAAACACAAAAAAGACATATTCGAATTTAGAATCTCCCCTTTTCTTGAAGTCTTTCAAATACTTTTTCGAAGAATAATAGAAGATAATAATAAAGAAATAAACATAAAACGCTGAAATAAGAACAAGGTAACATTAAAAATTATGTAATTTGAATATTTAGACTAAAGAGAAACGTTATGTATGTTAGTCATATAATATAATTACTTATCTTTTTTGTCAATATTGAATTCTAAACAAAGTAGTTCTTTCATTTCCAGTAATGTTGACTTTTTATGATAATACATAATAAAACAAGATATGGTCTTGTTAAGATTTTATTGTCTTATTTTACAAAGCTTGTCTTAGGTTACGTACACACGGAGCCTCCGTAAAAAACCTGAAAAAAAATTGATCGGCTAAATTATCAGCTAGCTTCAACATAGGTTAGGTTAGTATTGGAGAGTCATAGACCAGATTTGCCGCTGGGGTCAGGAAGGCTAGTGATTTTGATTGATATTTTGCGCTTGTGTTCTGATGCGCCTTACCTGAGAGGGAGAAGTGTTAAGAGTAGTACTTTTCGGGAAGCGTTGGTGGGGTCGCGGATGTGTGAGAGAGCGTTCCCGTGGCCTTGCCAATATGCGGGTGCGTTTTCAGTCGGTGCGAGTCCGATATAAGATGGGTATGCGGTGGCATTTCCCCGTGCAAAAAAGGTACTGAGAATAAGTGTGCATTGACGCTAATCAAATCGGTCAGTTTTAAAATCTGTGACAAGACACAATGTTCTGATTTGATCGTAATAAGCCCATGGCGTTACAATACCAACAATTTTCTACAAGAGGCTGCGCTTGAGTCCGGTTTTAATCGACGATCGCTTTCAAATATTCGTTTCGAAAAGATTTCTTTGTTTTAAGAACACTTCTAAGGATGTAATCTTAAAAATCTGTAGGCCCAAACAAATTGCCGATTCACAGGTCTTGCACACAATATTTTTTTTTTTTAGTTTCTTTTGCTGCATTTTAAGAAAAAGGTCAAAAAAAGTTATTTCTATGAAATTCATGTTTTACTAATCCAACCTGTATTGTCTGCTATCTTCTCTAATCACTGTAGTGTAACACAGGCTCGGCACGCACTTAACTAAACACGTCCACTCTCGCCCGAGGCTCTCGTGTAACTGATGCGGTGCGCTCGAGACAGTGACTTATATATAAATGTATGTTTGTGTATGTGTGCATGGTAAATTATTAGTAAATAAACAAATAACAATATTAAATCTATACTATATATATGCAAACACTACATCTCTTTCTTTTCAAGATTTTTTTTTATAACTCATAACAATCACAAAGCAGCTTGTGATGTCTGTATTAATTATTACATATTTTCGTCTTCTTTATCCTGTTCTAGATTTTGTTCTTTTTCATTCTGATCGGGTGGAATAGTCGTCCAATCGTCTCCTACTTTCTTCAAATGTATCACATTTCTCCTAAACCTTTGGTTCGTTTCACTATTGCGTACTGTGCAGTCACAGTCTCGTGCACTCTCTACGACGTGTGGCATCGGTTTAAAATTTGTTGTAAGATTATTCGATTTTTCCACTGCTTTTACGTAAACCTTATCTCCCTGTATTATATCTGAGTGAGTTGCTCTGCGTTTCCTACATACTCTTTCCTTTTTTTTTTAGTATTTTGTCTCTATCCCTGATATCTCCCGGTAACTGTAAGGAGGGGTGCTGTTATACATTAGAAGATACTCCCACAAACATTCTTTTAAATCCTTTCTCTCGATCTGGCTGTTACGAAGACGTTTCAAAATATCTCTGTTTTGTCTTTCAACTTCGCCGATCATTTGAGGCCAATATGGTACAGTACTAAATAACTTAATGTTACATTATTTGAAGAAAGATCGAAACTCTTCACTAACGAACTGCTTGCCATTGTCTGCGGTGACAGAAATAGGATAACCAAGTCTACTGAACATTTCTTTTACCATTTTAATAATCTGTAAGATTGTGATGTTTTTGTAATTTTTTTTTTTTGTTTTTATAAAACGTTACCCCCACACTAGGATTTTCTCCTGTATCGTGGAGGCAGTTAACAAACATAAATTGCACAAGGACAAACATCCAGACCCGGAACAATTATTTGTAGGCCATACAAATACTTGTTCCGTGCGGGATTCGAACCCGCAGCCCCAAGCGCTGGAACTCATTGCTAAGCCACTGCGCCACGGAGCCGTCTAATTTTTTACTTCTTTGTATCGATTATAGTAGTCGACCACTACTAACAGATACTCATTACTTGGCAATGGTCCCATTAGATCCATTGTGACATCTATCCATGGAGCTGCAGGCAACTCTCGTCTCTTCATTGGTGCAGGTGGGCTTGGCAAACCCACTAACGTACAAACTTTACAGGCCTTTACTAATTGTTCTAAGTCTTTATCCATACACCATACCTTTGATCTCAAGCGTCCTTTCATCGCTACGATACCTGGATGACACTCCTGTGCCGCATCTAATACACTCTTGAAGAGTTGCTGTGCTATTACAATTTTATTTCCACGAAGTAGAATGCTATCGTGGAAACAATTCGTTTTCAAAAAATTTGTAACCCTTAATAGTCGTTCTGATAGACACCTTTTTTCACTTTGTAAATCTCTTGGTCTTTTTCTGAATATGCTACAATGGTACTCATTGGTATAGCAACTGGTCTAGAATTTTCCACTATTTGGTACACATGCTGGTCTTTTCCTTTTGGTGGGTTATCAGGATAGTTACATAATCGTGACAAGGGATCAGCTATATTTGTTTTCCTGGCTTGTATACAACCTTGAATGAATAAGACTGTAGCCTCAGTACCCATCATTCAATCCTCGCACATGGTTTTGATTTAGACCCGAACAATATCTCTAGCGGCTTTTGGTCAGTGACTAAATGAAAAGGCTTTCCAAATAAAAAAAAATTAACGTTCGACCCCCCAAACTAATGCTAGTGCCTCTTTTTCCGTTTGGCTATACCTGCGCTCGCAGTCTGTCAACGTTCGATTATCATAGGTAATAATTCTAGGGACATTTGTATCATTTTGTACAAGGACAGCACCAAGTCCGACAGGGCTAGCATCTGCTATCACCTATCTTGCATCTCTGACGTCATAATACCCTAAAATCTGTATTTCCATGAGCATCCGTTTGAGTTTTTTTCGAATGCTTTATCTTGTTCCCCAGACCATTGTTTTTTCAAGCTCTTCCTTTTGCTCATCTTCTGTCTTAGCAGGTGCTTCAGAAGTTCTGTCATGGCGGCCAAGTTAGGTATCCATTTGTTTATGTAGTTTAAGAGTCCTAAAAAACTTTGGAGTTCTTCTATGGTCTTTGGGACCCTAAATTTCATAATGCTCTCAACGTACTTGTTGAAGGGTTTACTCCTTTATGTGTAAGCCTGTGTCCCAGAAAATTCACATCCTGCGTTTTAGATATGCATTTATTACTATTCAGCACGGCGTTGTTTTTACTAAGTACCTGTAGAACTTTCTTTAGTCATGCGTCATGTTCTTCTTCACTATTCCCGAATACCAGGATATCATCAATAAAATTGACGACCCCTTCACAGTTTATCAGCATCCTTTCAATGATCTTCTGAAAAATCTCGGAAGCGCAGGTAATTCCAAGCATTATTCTTTATATCTATATAATCTTTTAGGGGTTATAAAAGTCGTTATGTGTCTGGATTCAGAGTGAATTTCCACTTGATGGAAGGCATTTTTTTATGTCTAATTTGTTTAAATATTTAGCTTTCTTCATTTTAGGCAAATATGGTCCATAGTAGGCAGGGGGTGGTTTTCTCGCAATATAGCGGCGTTCGTACATCTCATATCTACGCACAAACGTAATTCACCACTTTCTTTCATGATTGCAACATTGGTGAAACCCATTTAGACGGGCCTTGCACTTCTTCAATTATATCACTGTTTAGTGATTCCTTAATTTTGATTGCAACCTTCTCTTTAATGGGAATCGGTACTCTCCACTTGATTTATCCCGATACCAAGTTTTAAGACACCTAGACGGACTGCTTTGTTCTTACCCAACAGGTCTCTAGTACCCCCCGAAATCACGTAAATGGTTGTATGTTCCTTTCGTCCATCGACTTCGAGTATATTTTCAAATGAACCCTCTATTGCCAAAGGAGAGTTACTACCATATGCTAATAATGTCTTGTCTGGTCTTTACATTTGATTAAAAGCATATACTTTTTTGCTTTTTAACTCTTCCCACGTTTTGTCAGATATAAGGTTTTTGCGCAATTTCGAATTACACTTTTCCGCAATTTGATCTATGAAATATATATCACCAAAATACAATAGCGTAGCTTGTTACTAGAGTGCTCATGTAACTTCAGCTGCGTCCAGATAGATTAGTAGAGACCTTTTCCATTTTTCACACCTTATAGCCATAGATGTGCTATCACATTAAAACTGATAACGGTATCATTATTATTATCATTTTAGGGGCAAACTGAAACAGTTTCTTATATTTTTATTTCCAATTTAATGCTGATATTTTAATACCCAAAGTCCAATTTAATGGTAGTAACTTAGTACCCAAATTCCAATTTAATGGTAGTAACTTAGTACCCAAAGTCCAATTTAATGAGAGTAACTTAGTACCCCAAGTCCAATTTAATGGTAGTAACTTAGTACCCAAAGTACAATTTAATGGTGGTAACTTAGTACCCAAAGTCCAATTTAATGGTGGTAACTTAGTACCCAAAGTCCAATTTAATGGTGGTAACTTAATACCCAACTTCCAATTTAATGGTGGTATCTTAATACCCAAATCAATTTAATGATGGTATCTTAGTACCCAACCCAATTTAATGATGGTATCTTAGTACCCAACTCAATTTAATGATGGTATCTTAGTACCCAACCCAATTTAATGATAGTATCTTAGTACCCAACTTAATTTAATGATGGTATCTTAGTACCCAACTCAATTTAATGATGGTATCTTAGTACCCAACTCAATTTAATGATGGTATCTTAGTACCCAACTCAATTTAATGATGGTATCTTAGTACCCAACTCAATTTAATGATGGTATCTTAGTACCCAAACTCAATTTAATGATAGTATCTTAGTACCCAACCAAATTAAATGATGGTATCTTAGTACCCAACTCAATTTAATGATGGTATCTTAGTACCCAAACTCAATTTAATGATGGTATCTTAGTACCCAACTCAATTTAATGATAGTAATATGTTCCATAACACTCGCCCTTCTCTTTCGGTTTATTTGTTATACCGACTACTTCCATTGCTGTGCCATTTAGGCTTTGGGTGAATTCAATACCTATATTGCGCATTTACAGTATTACTAGTTACCTACTATGCAATTTACAGAAGTCGTGAAGTGTCCACGATTTTTTGTAAGACATATATGCCCTGAAAGCGGTAAAATTGTATTTTCATTAAAGGCGATAAATATCACACCTACATGTAAAATGCCACTAAAATTTAGGTAACGACATTGTATTTCGGTTCAAATCGAGAGGAGTGAATAGTTACATCTACTATTTTTCCATCAAAAATATTTTTAAATAAAAGTTGTGCTAATAGACATATGTTAAAATAAATCATTATTTTATCATTGCTACATAAAGAAAATAAATTTTGCACACCATAAGCGTGGTCATATGCGAACATATAATTTATATAAATTATTAAAATGATAATAACAGGGTTAAAAACAATAAATCATAATTCATAATCCACAGTTTTTTTTTTCGCGGGTACTCTAGGAATTAATTTACAATTGCAATGCTAATAGTTGCACATTGCTAACCTATTTTTGATTATATCTTTGTACTAAATAGGTACTTATCTTTTTCCTCGTCGCCACTTGTATTGTCTGCTATCTTCTCTAATCACTGTAGTGTAACACAGGCTCGGCACGCACTTAACTAAACACGTCCACTCTCGCCCGAGGCTCTCGTGTAACTGACGCGGTGTGCTCGAGACAGTGACTTATATATAAATGTATGTTTGTGTATGTGTGCATGGTAAATTATTAGTAAATAAACAAATAACAATATTTAATCTATACTATATATATGCAAACACTACACAACCGATCGATAAGAAGTCGTTCAATTCACGCTGAAGTTGATCGCCTGACAAATCATAAGTTGCATCGTCGAACTATTTCACTACAGGCTGATCACCGGATTATATCATAGCTACAGCACGAATAGCCTCACAGAATACCAAAATTAAGTAACATTATAATACTGCTTTGATAGAGCGACGTGAACCAGGGATCCTTTTATACTACTACTACTACCAGCTACCTTATATAGCTATTTCTAGTGAAAGAGGTATAACATTTTAGTTCTCATTTCTCAAGCATTTTCTCAAGGAGGAAGGAAATGACAACACGTTTGTATTTTTTGTTATTCATAATTGACTGTACTCGTATTTTTTTATTCATTTAGGGGTCGCGAGCATTTACTGAGGAATGACTAGAATTACAATATTTTTAAATAGTCGTATTTATACGTATGTAGTAAGTTTATACTTATATTTATGTATATGCCAACCGTGCGTATACATATATATTTACGAATACGAATTAAAGATCTTAGGACCAGACGTCTCGCACCTTTGATGCTACTGTCTGTTACCGATCTAGGTATTTATCATAGTTCTTGCAATTCACGAGTGCGGTATCTTTGAATGTGGTTCGACATGTACATGCACGGTGTGACAGTGTACGTGCCTAGCACTGGGATGTCCGCTCGCCACTGACTGCTTCGCCAGGCACGCACACTGTCAGACTGTGCATGTACATGTGGAACCATGTCCGAAGGTCGACCGTACTCGTGAATTGTAAGAACTATACCACGTTACCACGTTTTTGCCACATTTTTATTCACTCGCTATCGTGTACATGTGTGTTCGGGTCGAATTTAGTAATTGATTTTAAACTAACTTCCCGATGAGCTTCAGACTTGAAATTTTTGAACATAACAAAAAAACAATTTCATAGTTTTTAGTCCGTTTTCAAGACGTGGTGTATTAAATTATCATCATGATATATCTGACGTAAATAAAATGGTTATGATGCCTTCTATTGGAAGCTATATGATACTTTGTCATTTCTCATAGTCTCCTCTTGCGACACCCACTCATCCAAATGGGGGTAATTGATTCTGTTGCGTCGACACCACCCACCACTAATAATACGTTAGCACGAAAATGTCACGTATCGATTCATTTGTTTTTAATGCAACTACCAAGTACACTGATGTTGATGGTAAGATTGCATGTACACAAGGCACCTTACAAAGCTATTGAAACAAATATGAAAAGTGTACCATTTCTAGGACGCTTTTATTGGCTTCGCGTGTATCTATCTTTTTTACGTGATAGAGCCATGCTGCAGCTATATTAGTAGTAGGTATAGTTGTAGCACGAATGGGTCGGCTCGATCGGGGAAGGACAACGCTTTCATAGAATACCAGCGTAAAATAGCAGCTTAACGCTGCTGTGTTTCGTATGGTGAGTGTAGAGAACCGGAGACCCTTTTTACTGGAAACGAGGCATTACATCTTAGTCTTCACGGGTGACAACGCATCTGCAATTTGATTCGAAATCGAGAATAGATGTAGATGTCTATGTGCCGTAGCAACCACTTAGCATCAGGTGGACTGTGTGCTCGTTTGTCACCCTAATCCTATAAAAAAAATTAGCTACCTATGTAACGGAATCTTTTAATGTAATTTTTCACCAACTTGTAGACGGCCTATTCACTTGAAAATTTGCACTAGTGTCAAGGACCGATGACAACACAATAATTTATCCTAGTATCCTGATCAGGATCAACAGAATTATTCTCTCTAGAATTATCATAGCTTGTAATCAATGCGTGTTTTTTTAGTTTTCTAATATTTTAATATTATTTATTACTAGCTGTTCCTCGCGACTTCACCCGCGTTTTCTTTGGGGTTTTTATTTTTTTGCGCGAAACCCTAATTCTCTTCTAAAATAAAAGTAGCCTATGTTACTCCTTGTGACATCAGCTTTCTGCCAGTGAAAATCCCGTCAAAATCGGTCCAGCCGTTTCGGAGGTTAACCGGCACAAACAGACATACAGACGGACAGACAGACAGATAGACAAACAAAATCTTTAAAATTGTATTTTTGTTATTAGTACCGTATATACTTTTATATGGATTTAGTAATAAGCTGTAATTTTGACATTACTAGCAGACATTTCAATTTTATTTATTTGTATAGATGATTAAGTGAGGAATCCTTGTAGAAATGTATACATAATAGGTTTCTCGTTAAAGCCTCTAGCGATGTGAACGATTTTTTTATTTCGATGAAGTTTTACTTTCCAAGTTTATCTAGATGGGTTTCATCCCTGAGATAATATTTTTTCAACGCCGAGCAAAGCTTGATAGCGTAGATACTTTTTTATAATCGAAGAGTGAAAAACGGACAAACAGTCAGTTTAAATGGCTGGACAATTTTTTTATTTTAAATTAATTACGCTAGAATAAAATATATATAGCGTCAAGTGAGTGTCTTAAGATGTGTCCGAGGGAAACTGAAGCAGGAGACGGTAGCAGTATCTTAAAAAAAAACTTCGGTTGCGAACTCGCCTGCGATGCGTAGCAAGTATGACAAAATGCCATATTTAGCAATCCATGGGGGAGGCTTATGTTTAGCAGTGTACTTTTATAGGCTGTATGGAATGGATATGGATAGAATATGATTATATTTTGAACTATTTTTAAACAAAATTAGGTAGGTATTTGACACGGCATTTACTTATTGCAACGAAAATTCTATATTTTATTATATGAAATCATACACCACAAAATCGATGGTCAAAGAAAATGGTTAGGAAACCTGCATAACTAAGAAATTGAAAACATTTCTAGGATGTGTAAATTTTCCGAGGAGCCTATTAAAACGTAGCTTAACGGACCCTTCCTTGCTTCAAAAACTGTCTCAGAAATAACAGGAAGACTGTGTCTAGTTTTTTCTTTTGTATTATAGAATGATAGTGACAAATGAGCATTCAGACCACCTGCTAGCAAGTGGATGCTGTGGCCCATAGACATCCACAACTGTATTGGATTAGGAATCAAAATGCAGATGCGTTGTCATCCCTGAAAAATACGATGGAATACCTCTGTAGGTCTCCGATACGTAAATTATTTAAGCTAGTGCTTGAATGATGAATGATTTCACCTGGTGGTAAGCGGTGATGAAACCCTGGATGTTAAATCACACACATATTAGCCTATTTATTGCTCACTTGAAGACATCCAGATTTTAATCAGACGAAAAGACAGACTAATCGACTAACCCATATCATACCGTGGGTGTCGAAAGAGGCGACGGAGGGAAACAATGCGGGAGATAGGTAGCAGCGTCTTCCTATTAACGACTAAAAATAAAAAACCGGTAGCCAAACCGCTTTTTTATAGGATAAGGGTGACAAACGAGCACACAGTCCACTTGATGGTAAGTGGTTACTGTGGCCCATAGACATCTACATCTATCTTCGATTATGAATCAAAATGCAGATGCGTTGTCATCCGCGAGGACTAAGATGGAATGCCTCGTTTCTAGTAAAAAGGGTCTCCGGTTCTCTACACTCATATACGAAACACAACAGCGTTAAGCTGCTATATTACGTTGGTATTCTGTGAGCGCGTGGTCGTCCCCCGATCGAGCCGACCCATTCGTGCTACAACTATACTACTAATAACTGCAGCATGGCTCTACCACGTATAATAACGCTCTACCACGCTTGTCAAGCGCGGCAACTATGAAAAATATCGTCTCTATGAGGCAATCTACGGAGCAGGCCTTTGTTCAGTTTTGTTCAGTAGTGGAATTTAATAGGCTGTAACGTTGTAACAGTAACGAAAAGACAGAACCCGACGAATTATTCACTTTGCTATTCGCTTTACGTAAGACGAAAGAAAGGAATTGGTTAGAATGCATGAAATATCTACAACAAATAGTATGCAGACTCGTTGACTGTAGTGTAAAGGGGTGCATAATTGATGCGCATATTGTGTAGCGTATATTACACTGACTCATATTTATCCATCCAGGAAAACAAGTTTAAACACGCTTTTGTTTTTTTAAGAAAAACATTCTATACCAACTATGGTTCCATCACCACGTGATTTGAACGTGGTACAGCCACGCTACAGCTACATTATGGTTGTATCATGAATGGATCGGCTCGGTCAGGGTAGTACCACGCTCTCACAGAATATCAGCGCAAAATAGCAGCCCAATGCTGCTGTGTTTCGTATAGTGAGTGTAGAGAACCGAAGACCCTTTTTACTGGAAACCTCAGGGGTGACTACACATCTGCATTTTGATTTTTAATTTGTGGACAGATGTAGGTGTGGGCCACAGAATCCACTTACCATCAAGTGGACTGTGTGCTCGTTTGTCACCCTTCTTTTATAATAAAACCTACAATAAGGTGAGATAGTAGTCAAACGCTGGCTTATATAATGTAAATTAGTGACTAAAACCAGTACCACTAAAATCAGTCACTGTTACTGGAATATCGATTTTAGGTAGGTCAATGTTTATGTAGGGTGACATTTCGCTTTCGTTTGCCGACTCGGCAAGCAGATATAACTCACTGAGCCATTCGCAAGGGACGTAATTCGGTCTATGTAACCTTGAAACGACGGTCGATCGGTAACCGAACACCTGCCCGCAGGTGAGCGCAAGGCATAGTAAAACTCTGAAAACGGCAGGTTGAAAATCAAAACGGTTTTTAATGGTGTGTGGCCTAAATGTAACTTTTATAATAAAATATAATCCTATGCATGTTACTACTTCTAAGATCAATATTCACACGTATGACCGTGCCATCATTATATTTTTTTAACTTTCTTTGTTATATTGTTTATTAGATTTTGTCGTATTCGTTTTTTTTATAGAATAATGGTAACAAACGAGAGTACACGGTCCACCCAATGATAAGTGGGTGCTGTGGCTCGTAGATATATACATCTGAATTGAAATACTAATGCGTTGTCACCACTTAGGTCTTTTTCATAACTGGCTTTACGGCTCTGGGTTCTAGCCCTTCTGAGCCTGAAGTTACAATGTATAATTATCTTTCATATTATACTGCTTCACAATATGTTGATGCGTCACATTGTGCAGCCCTTAGGAGATTTAGACGGCAACTTGAGCCAGCAGACAGCTGACAGTTGGCGATGGCAACTTCGGAAAATATTCCCTCTATGTACGATCTATGGTATGGTATGGTAGGGTGTAATGATTATGATGACAAAAGTTTAACCATGACTAGTAAATTCATTGTTCATAATATTACTTTGTAATTAACTCTGTTGTGTTGTACTGATTGAATCTTAAAGGTAACCTTTAAGATTCAATCAATTAAGTTAGCTTAAGGTGTTATAACATTTGAATTTTGAAAGTTTCAAGGAACATTTTCATTGTTCTTAACCGATAAAAAAACAGGAGGTATTCAATTCGACTGTGGGGTTATTATAAATTAATTTGCTTAATTCCGCGTAAAGAAAGAAAATGATGTGTCCTGCCCAGCTTTAAGGGTGACCTCCCACCCTCCCTCAATCGCGCGCACTATACCCGTCGCCGTCAATCCCAGCACTACCATCCTCAGCACCACTACACTAGGCAGGACAACACCACTCTCGAAAATACGACACGTGTTTCGCCTCTACACGAGGCATCCTCAGGTGAAGTAGACTCTGTGGAGGCTGGCCGCTGTATGTAATTCGACTGTATTTTATATGTGTGATACCTCAGAACTTTCTCTTAGGTGAACCGATTTTGCTAATTCTTTTTTTATTTGAAAGCTGGTTGCTTCTCATGTGGTTCAATTTGATCAAGATATGATGAGTAGTTTTTGAGTTTTCCCTAATAATATAATTGACTTCGACTACATACATGATGTTCTCATTTTGTTTATATTGAAGTCGGTTGTACAACATTTTTAATTTTACCTCTTGTACAATTCCCATTAAAATTAATATACCATTTGATAGGGCTTCCTGTTTCTACGAATCCATCTGAATCGATACCACCCTCTTACTTATTTCTAGCAGCAAGCAACAGTGGACCTACTGCTGTATTCAATGTATGCTGAAGAGTATGAGAAGCTTGAGTATACGAAACACATTTATAGTCTTCTGGACAAACACATACATAATATACACAGGAGACATGCACATAATTAGTCACTAAAGTATAAAATCTTTTCCCTAAACTTTTTTGTTTTGTTTTGTCAGTAGCCTAATGGCAGGGCGCGGACCGCGATCTCGAAAGATCGTGTGTTCGAATCCGCCATTCGACTACTCTCGTGAACCACTTCTAACACAAGCATTTTAAGCTTACCAGAAGTGGTTAAATGGAATATTGGTAATGTTAAATGGCATTATTAGTATTTAAAAAAAGAACTAAATGATGAGTCCACTCATTTAGTTGATTTCATTTCATTAAATTCAGTCGATCAGATCGATTTAAAGATTGTAACGAGTATAGCATTGGGGATTTGTAATAGTGCACAATATTAGTTATGAAGTAAATAACTTAATTATGAAGTGAATAAATATGAAGAAAAAACAGGATTAAGTATTTTTAATTTGCACGAAAACATTGTTAAATATATTTTCTGTCTTGATTTTTCTTTATAGTTTTCAGGCTTAGGACTGCAAACCGTAAATGTCAGTGTATCTGACAGCTCATATGATTTGGATTTCTGTTGAGCTGACTCAAAAAAGAGGTTCTCATTTCGACTGTATGTACATGTTTTGTATGTACCTATGTTATGCAATAGCTATATTAATTGTGAACTGATTTTAATAACAACTTCAGGGGGCTATAATTATTCTAAACACTTTTTTGTTTCACCGACTTCTGAAACAACGACTGAATTTACACATAACGATGCGGAAATTATTTCATTCTTTTTAGCTTTTTGAAGTCGGCTTTTACTTTTTAATAAAAGTTAATTTGTTGGTCCCTTTGAGCTGACTATGAAATATTACAAGCTCAAAGTTACAACTAGAATGTCTACTAAATTGTAGAATTAAAAATTTCATCCCCTATTTTTCGCCCTGAGGTGTGAAGTTGTTTCTTAAAATATTAAATGGGAGCACCATTAAAATATTACCTATTTAATTTAAAATCTGCTGCCATATAGTAACATTAAAATGATTGACAGATCTTGACCTCGAAAATAAGACTAATACTAAACTGCTATTTTTCACCCTTTAAAGCAGTTGGCAGAAACATTTCGGACTACATACTACTACTACACTAGCTATCATACTTTTTACACTATTTAATAACTGTTTATATTTTTGGGGTCTCAATTCCCAAAATATAAACAAAAATATTCAAAACCACAAAGGATGAAATCCACAAAACATTTATTTGTCACTGTGGCCAATTTAATAGGAAAGTGATTGGTATAATTTGTACTTAATCTAACTCGAAGGACCAAGCCAGTGTTTCATCTAGAGTCGGTTATAATACGTCAATATTATAATATAATAACTATATTTGCAGCTATATTATACTTGCAGCGCTCATAGGTGGGCTCGACCGGGAAGGGCCACGCTCTCACAGAATATCAGCGCAAAATAGCAGCCCAATGCTGCTGTGTTTCGTTTGGTAAGTGTAGAGAACCGGAGACCCTTTATACTGGAAAGCAGGCATTCTATCTTGGTTCTCAGGGGTGACAACACATCTGCATTTTGATTCTTAATTGAGGACAGATGTAGGTGTGGGTCAAAAAATCCACTTACCATCAAGTGGACTGTGTGCTCGTTTGTCACCCTTCTTTTATAAAAAAAAAACCTACCATTAGGTGGGATAGTAGTCAAGCGCTGGCTTATATAATGTAACTTAATCACTAAAACCAGTACCTCTTAAACCAGTCACTGTTAATAGATCATCGATTTTAGGTAGGTCAATGTTTCGTATGGTGAGAGTAGAGAACTGGACTCTTTTCACTGGAAACGAGGTATTCCATCTTAATAATATAGCACTGTGATACTTAATCGAGCGTAGATATGGATGTGTATGGGCCACAGCATCAATTTTCCATCAGGTGGACTATGTGATCGTTTGGCACCCTTATCTATAAATAAATTAAATCAGTTTAGCCGTTTTCGAGTAATCGTTGAAAAAAAGTTGATCGATAAATTAGAAAAAATGGAAATTAGAAATGTACAATTACTGATTTTTAAAGATAACTTACAAAATTGATCACGAGTTAGGCAAAAAAAAAAACATAAATCATCAATTATGGAACTAAAAACGCATCGGTTATAGAGCTAAAAAAACTGGTACTTTTTAGTCTTTTTACTGTAAAAACACAAAACAATGTTGACTTTCCCACCATAGCGTCGTTTATCAATGGAAATGTCGGTTATAAATCAAGATTGGTATTATTTGCATAATACTTCCTTTATCGTTTGTTTACTACAGTGATATAAAATAAAACAAACTTAATTATCTTAATTAATTTTGATATGTATAATATAATCTTATATTTTATAGCCAGTACATTTCCTTAATACCTTTAAACCTTAGCCTTTCTATCGTAAATATGAATTAAGGACATTATTGTGCGACATTAATTGAGATACAAACGATAATTGTTTATTAAAAGAAGTAAGCTCAATTTTTTCGACTGCTTTTTATGTATGCATGAAATTTATGTGAATTATGATAGTCCGTTATGAATTATGATAGTAGTTTACAGGTGGTAGAGCCATGCTGCAGCTACATTAATTGTATAGTTGTAGCACGAATGGGTCGGTTCGACCGGGGAAGGGCCACACTCTCACAGAATACCCGCGTAATATTGCATGTTGCCGAGTAAAATAGCATGTTGGCGCTTAAAATATCCTGCTTTGCTTCATATTATGAGTGTAGGGAATCGAAGACCCTTTTTGCCGGAAAAGAGGCATTCCATCTTAGTCAGCTAACAACGCATCTGCATTTTGATTCGCAAATGAGGATAGATGTAGATGTCTGTGGTCCACAGCAACCACTTACCATCAGGTGGACTGTTTGTCACCCTTATCATATAAAAGATCATTAAAATAGTTGGTAGAGGATGCGAATGTAGAGTCTGTTTATTTTTTTGTTTTCTTTTACATTGAGGTAGAGAAAGAGCTACTCGTATTTTTCTCTATTCTTTTTGATGAAAATCAAGTGACAAACAAACTATTACTCCGTAGCAACTGCAGCCTTTAACTGCATAATTTAAGATGAAATGCCTCTCAGCTTGCAATGATACACGTAGTGTTTTTGAGTTTTACACTACTGCATTGCATATCGGAGGCAATACTAAATGAAGCACAATATATTCCCGGTTCTCTCGAAATCTGAGTCCACAGTCAGCACTTTCAAATCAATTAACGGTCACCAATTCCAAAAAGGGTAGTTTTCCCACCAAGCAAGAACTACAGGCCGGGAGGCAATTGGGGAAGGTCCAAGCTCTCAAAGAATACCAGAGTAAAATAGCAGCTTAATGCTGCCATGTTTCGTCAGTGTAGAGAACTGAAGATCCTTTTTATTGCATTCTTTCTTAGCCTTCAGCGGTGACGACAAATCTGCATTTTGATTCTTAATTGAGGATAGATTTGGATGTCTATGAGCCACAGCAACCACTTACCGTCAGGTGCATGTGCTTTTTTGGCATACTTTTTCTATATGAAAAATGTGATTCTGTACCGTCATGTTTCGGAGGTTTAGAGATAATTTAAAAAAAATATGTTGACTAAGTGATGTTTTAAATTTGGAACCATATACAATATTTAGAATGACTGTCCTAATTTCTCTTACCTTGTTGTGCTCGTTAATCGTTCA
This sequence comes from Parnassius glacialis, assembly GCA_033319125.1. Taxonomy (NCBI): domain Eukaryota; kingdom Metazoa; phylum Arthropoda; class Insecta; order Lepidoptera; family Papilionidae; genus Parnassius; species Parnassius glacialis. The sequence goes on from JAVANC010000018.1 coordinate 40,311,239, forward strand.
TTACATAGCCGATATTGTTATTAAATTCCAAAAATTGCAGCATAAGAAGGCTTTTGACATAGATCTAGCACCGCGAAGAATGCAGAGCAACTAAAGCGATTTGCCAAAGGTGAACATAACTTAGAACTACTGTAATTGCGTAAATGCAAGCGTAGCAACTAAGGCAAACATCCAGCTGGTGACCTTGTTTGATTGAAATTAATAAAAAAAAAATCCTAAAATAACTAGAATATTTAATATTAATGATTTTTTTCCTCAACATTGTTTGATTAAGTATCTTGCGCACTGCGTGTTCCTTATAATAATTTATCATTTCTATTATGAATGGTTCCACCATTGACAGCCGTAGGAGCTTTTCCGGACCGCAGTTTTCATTATGAAATAATTAACTCTAATGATTAATTGTTTTCATTATCATATTTGAATATTGAAACTCATAAAAGTGGATACATTTTTACATTATAACTTACTTTTTACACAATTAAGGATGCTAACCCGCATACAATGTACACCATAGCATAAAAACTTCAACAAATACTACAACACAAGCAAACACCGGCTTGGACCGGGGTGGTACCACGACCTCACAGAATACCAGCGTGAAGTAGAGGTTTACCTCTATGTTTCACTTGGTGAGTGCAGGTGGCCGGAGGCCCTTTTTACTGGAAATGAGGCATTCCATCTTAGTCCTCACGGGTGACAACGCATCTGCATTTTGATTCGCAAACGAGGATAGTTGTAGATGTCTATGGGCCGCAGCAACCACTTACCATCAGGTGGACTGTGTGCTCGTTTGTCCCCTTTTCGTATAAAATAAAGAAAAAAAAACAACCTCTTAAGTATTTATGTCGCCAATAGTAATGCATGTATTGCTGTGTTTCGGTTAAAATAGTATAGAAAGTCAGTATAATTAGAGTGAGGCATTTCGTCTTAGGCCTCAGTGGTGACAAGGCATCTGTAGCTTTCTTTGTATGAAGTTGGCTGCAGATGTCCATAGACTGTAGTGGCCACTTACCATCATGCGGCCAGTATGTTCGAGTGTCACTTTAGTTTTATATAAAAATAGAGATGCCTCCTACGAATCCAAGCAACTTTTTGGCAATCCAAGCAATTCAAAACAAATCTGCGATTACATACATACAATGGAGTATTTGTTGATCATTTTTACTCACATTAATTCTAAGCACCGTTTGTCTCGCTCACACAGCTTAGAATTGGTCCAAACAAGGCGAGCAGGTAGTAAAGTAAAAATTTCAAGGGCGACAAATGTATTTACCTAATAAAGACATGCGATGTTAAAAAAACTATCTGCCAATAATTTTGTAATTTTGTAATGAAATGCCTACTTTTACACATTAACGGCTATAGCTCAGTAAGTAATGACATTAAGTACATGGTATGCTAATGTTTTAGAATCCTTATGATATAGGCAATCTTTTTAAATGGTTAGCCACACAGATCCTGTACGTTTTTTTTCACCACAGGTGCTCAAACTTAGCAGTTAAATAATGTAAAAAATTTAAACTTATGTTTAGTGCAGTCCTGTAAAATACTACCCATGGTAGTTGAAAAATTTTAAGGGTAATTTAGAAATACCATTATTAGGGAACACATTAAAAGAAATAAATCCGATCTAGCCATTAAACTGCGGGCGTGGTGACCACAAATGTGAGCAGAAGTACGAATTTTCAGAATTTTATAAAACTAGGCGTAGACCCCGAACCGTTCGGGATAGAATTTTTTTTTTAGGGAACCGAGGCCACCTCCTCCCTGCCCGAACACTTACGTACCAGATTATCCACCATTACTGGGACAACCTGTATATATATACACACACGCACACAAATATATATATATATATATATATATATATATATATATATATATATATATATATATATACACACACACATGCATACACATGCACACACGTTTAATCTTTATGATCTTATAAGTATCAAAAAAAATTGTTATGGAAAAACGGGGTCCCCCAACACAGGTATGTATATACTTAAAAGGAGACCCCAGCCTAGTTAATATATTTTAATTTCAGATATTGAATAAAGAATTTTGATTTTTTTTTTGAATACATAGTACCTGATTGTTAGTAGGTGCTGTGACTGTGGTCCATTAACACTTGCAGAATTTTTATGTGGATTTAACCTTGAATTCAATATTTTTCCGTGAGTGTCATAAAAAGGCTTCTGAGTGAAACAAACCAGAGCGTGAGCAGCGGTGCACCGCTTAACAACTAAAAAACTAAAGAAACTGGTTGCCAACACATCTGCCACGTGACGTAGGACAATTATAAGAGTCAATGTAATTGTATTTAAATAGATGTGAACACTTTGCGTTGTATTCAGAGATATAATAATATTTTATATTATACAATATTTGCCTTTACTATCGCTTTAACCTTAAAGATAGCGCTCTCCGTGTAGGCCTTTCTATCTTGACGGAACTGTTTGTATTTTGAATGCTATTGCATTATTATGAAAACAAATGGGTTGTTGTTAATGTGGGCTAATAATCATACACTCAGCAGATGTCGCTAGTTGGGACTGAGGTGAACTTATTTGTCACGCATATGGTTACACAGAGTCATCGTCAAAAGTTACGTTTTAAATAAAAGTTACGGTTTCTAGGGCACAATTCAATGACTCAGTGTTGTGTTCTTTGACATTTTACAAATTTTTAACATTTCAAAATTCATAATACAGTTTAAAGAATATCTGCAGTTTAGTTAATTCATTCAATCATAGAATACCAGCGTACCAACCTCACAGAATACCAGCGTAAAATAGTAGCTTAATACTGCTGTGTTTCGTGTGGTGAGTGTAGAGAACCGGAGACTCTTTTTACTGGAAACGAGGCATTCCACCTTAGTCCTCACGGGTGCCAAAGAATCTGCATTTTGATTTTTTTATAGTATAGAGTGACAAACGAGCACAGAATCCACCTGACGGTAAGTGGTTGCTGCGGCCCATAGACATCTACAACTATCCTTGTTTGCGAATCAAAATGCATATGCGTTGCCACCCGTGAGAGCTAAGATAGAATGCCTCGTTTCTAGTAAAAAGGGTCTCCGGTTCTCTACACTCACCATACGAAATAGAGCAGTGTTAGGCTACTATTTGACGCTGGTATTCTGTGAGAGCGTGGCCCTTCCCCGGTCGAGCCGAACCATTCGTGCTACAACTATACTACTAATATTGCTGCAGCATGGCTCTACCACGTACAGAATTTTGTAATTTAAAAGTGATTTAAAATAGAGGATAGATGTATGTGTCTATGGGCCGCAACGATCACTTACCATCAGGTGGACTGTATGCTCGTTTGTCACCCTAATCCTATAAAAAATCAAGTTAATATTAAAATATAGGTTATATTTTAGAAAGAAATATTAACCTACATACACTTTTCTGACATAATAACTTCCCTCGTGAAATATATCAAATATTTCTCCTCAATCCCATGTGGCGCCACCCAGGTGGCAGAAAAAGATGTTGATGTAAAATGTTTTCATAAAATTTGAGATCTATATCTATCTTTTGCATTTTAAATATTACGTGATCAAACACATTGTCTTATCTAAAGAATTTATGGTCGTAATTCAGATCGTATCATTTGTGCTCTTCTTTCGTAATTAATTTGCAATAACGACTACGAATGGTATAAATAAATCATTCTTTACAGCCTTAGATATCTAATCTTTAACTTTATTGTATTTTGAACAAACGTAAGCGTGCTTATGTTTAATTCCAAGTTTAGTGTCTGTGGTTTTTTCGAATAATTTGCGTCTTCACTATTAAAACATTATAGTTAATATTAAAATGATCTATTAAAACTATTTCGTTGGTGCAGAAATATTTGTTTCATAATTTCGATAGTGACCAAGATCAGGCATGCCTTCTAGTTGTTTTGACTAAGAAATCTAGTCATTGGTTACACGCTTTACCATTAAGTCAAAAGTTCTAGTGTGGGATGCTACTTGCGTAGACACTATTGTGATCTCTCATCCCAGGGGTACCTCGTTTAGAGCCGGGGCGCCATCAGAGACAGGAGAACTGAGTAAGTGGTGCAATATGAATCTGTGAGAGATGACTACATATTTGTCCCATTTGCTGTAGGTATTGTCGGTCTGTCTACGTGCGGTGAGGTTCCTAAAGGAACTCCATCCGCGGCTGGTCGTTGCTTCTGGTGATAACAGGGCTGGTTCTTTAGTATAGCCATTCAGCGAGGAAACTATGGGAAGAAGGACTGTATTATAATTATTGGTAGTTATTCGTTTTAGTTTTTTTGTTATAGTTTTTTAATGTTGTATATATTTATTAAAAATTAAATTATTGTAGAAAAGAAAAAAAATTGCATATTTTATTTGTTATAATCCGAGTAAAGGCCTCTTTCAAAAAATGCTACAGTAAACGGTCCTGAACCATCTGCATCCATCCATTTTCTGTATGTCTCGTCATTCCATCAATTGGAGGACCACTCAATATTCCACTTACCGCTTAGGTGTATTGGTTGTCGATTCATAGAGTTCCCTTCAGATGTCGATTCTTCGAACATTACGGCCGACTTTCTTATCCGTGGAGGCCTGTGCTCAGCAGGGTTCTCAAAAAGGGCTATATTTACAAATAGTGATGATTTAATTTGTAACTAAATAATTTAATACTTTAACTTAATATAAATATGAATTATATTAAGAATAACTTAAAACTATTGGTCAGACCTTTATCAAATTTAACCACATGAGAAACACCAGCTTTTTTAATAAAAAAAAATTGAAAATCGGTTTACCCGGAAAAAAGTTATGAGGTAAAACACATAAAGAAAACATACAGTCGAAATGAGTACCTCCTCCTCTTGGAAGTCGGTAGAAAAAGACATTGCGTGATTTGAAACAACGAGCGAGCCTTACAGTAGTCGCATATGATGTCTAACATCTGACATCTCTCTTTGGTAATTTTAAAATTAACATTATATCCTGAGAAATGCAATATTTTTATTAAAATTAAAAATATCTATTGTGCAGCGACAGAAATTAATCTCAAAATGTATATAAGCTAAATACTGAAATATTTATTAGAATAATTATTCATTATTACACACTTGCATTTTTTATCAATGACCTGCACTATTTTCAGTCACTTAGCGCAACCAGAAAATTCTGTGGAGAAACCGTTGAAGTATTGTGGTTAGGGCAATCTATTTTCGAAGATTGACGTGGAAACTGCTACTTTAGCTTTACCGTGTAGTGGCGATGGAAGAATATTCATTATCCCATATCATCTCACGGGTGTCCTAAAAGGCGACAGAGAAAAACTGAAACAGTGGATTTCATTTTCCTTCCGTAGGAGGGTTATGTAAAGACCATTTTAAGCCTTTTTTTTACATCGCCCATTGTTTTATTGCTGGATTAATGCTTGAGTAGCGGCAGTGTCTGAGTGTTTGGCTGCGGCACTACATGGTGGCACGGAATATATATTTCTATGATCTATAAATGATTGTTCTGGGTACAATTTAGCCATGTACTCGTAACCTAGGGTGCTTTCATAAAGAAGCAGGTTTCCGATACAGACAAATCTGTGCTGCGCCCTTACACTGTATCGTATTTGTGCTCCAAAATGCTGTAATAGCACTATATAGTGCTGATTGCACTATATAGTGTAAGCTGACACCAATAAGGAAACCATGATGAACATCTTGACATGCTCTCACGCACACATCTTTATTCTTTCTTTCTTTACCAGCCCGTGAAAGTTTACAACTGGATGCACACAAAACACTTAATACTATGATGTTGGTTTGATTTTAGATGTATGTATATGTGAGTGCTTGTGTGTCTTTGTAAGTTGAGCATGGTTTTGGATTGGTTTTTACGTCACTTAAAATGTACGTATCGTCATATCTTTCTTTCTTTGTTGTTCGGAGGGCTTAAGGTAATGATGATTTGATTCCGTTTGTTGTAAGCCCTGTGTCTCATTATTATGTCCCCAAACTCCTACGCGCCATAGCTGGTTGTCATTTCGAAGGATTTTGCGTATAAATATACGCAGCGCTCAATCTATATTTTTTTACAACCCCACCTGGTGGTAAGTGGTGATGAAAATTTAGATGGTAAATCTTTGTTGGTCTAAGAGTGCGAGCTAGGTTCTTCCCTATTTGGTATTAACCAACGGCACTTTCTACCAGTATCGAGGTATTCCACATTAGCCCGCAGAGGATAAATCATCTCATTTTGATTCCTGATCGATTACAGAAAGCCTCAAGGCCTCAGTTACTACTTACAATCAGATAGTGTGTGTGTTCGTTTGTCACCCATAATTCTACAAGAAAACCTAGCGAGGTAACTGTAGGCAAACCATGCACGTGGTAGAGCTACTATGCAGCTATATTATGTTTGTAGCACGAATGGTTCTGCTCAACCGGATTAGTACCACGCTCTCACAGAATACAAACGTAAAATTTCAGCTTAATGCTGCTGTGTTTCGTATAGTGAAGTGTCGAGAATCGGAGACCCTTTATACTTGAAACGATACATTCCATCTTAGTCCTCAAGGGTGACAACTCTGCATTTTTATTCTTAATTGACTATAAATGTAAATGTTAGCCACGGCATCAACTTACCATCAGGTGGACTGTGTGCCCGTTTATCGCCGTTGTTGTATTTAAAAAAATTTCTTAATTACCTATATTATTTATAGTATATAAACTCTCTTTATTATGTACTTTTTTAGTTATGTATGACTAATTATAAAGTAGAGTGACTTCAAAAAGCTGAGATGTAAAAAGTCATAATCATTCATTCTATTCAGTTTTAATGATTTAAGCAACTTATTTTGAGAGCAAAAGGGTCTTATAAATCAATTTAAAGATTTTTTAGTAATTCAATGATTCTCATTTAGATACTTGGTATCAATACGGGATGAGTGGGTTAGGTAGAGACCGGCGGGCCAACTCTCACAATAGTGGAGAGATTTTTCCGACCGTATATATTTTCAAGGGGACCTTCAAATGATTGTTGTGAAAACAATTCAATCGATGGTATTGTTAGCCGAAGATGATAACGGGGCTGGATCCAGTTGAATAAGTGATTATTTTTCTAATATCTCCATTGAGAATACTACTGTATAAATGGTTCAATATTAATGCAGATATTAAAAAAATAAACATTTATTCAGCTGAATTCAGTATCGTTTTCAAAACATTCGTTTAAGTATTTATAATATTTCGCATTGTTGATTCTATCTTCTTCAGGTATATATATTTGTTTATACTTTAAGTTTCTAATTTCGCCGTCTGTCGTAGGTCATAAGAATTGCTTACTGAATTGTTAGGTATATAAAAATGATGTTAGTTTAGTATCTTTTGATAATACTATCATAGACGTATATACCATAAAATGAAAAATAGTGTTAAAATCTATAATGCCGAATAGAAATAATTTATTACGGCGATCAGTCTTGTCAGAGACTAGTTTTTTTTTAAATATAATTAGGGTGACAAACGGGCGCAAAGTCCATCTGATGGTAAGTGGGTGCTGTGGACCATAAAAATCTATATTTATTCTCAATTATGAATCAAAATTCACATACATTGTCACTCCTGCTGGAATGTCTCGTTTCCAGTAAAAAGGCTCTCTGGTTCAGTACACTCACCATACGAAACACGGTGGTATTCTGTGAGAGCGTGGTCCTGCCCCGGTCGAACCGACCCATTGTACTACAACCATAACATAGCATCATCGTAGCTCTACCGCGTATAAAATCCATGTGAATATATTCACATTCTGCTAAAACAATTTATTCATAATTCTAAGAAACATATTTTGTCTTATTTCGGTATCTACGTCGTTCTTTGATATTTTCTTATCATTTCGCTTTCTCGTCTCGACACGATCCAGCGAGTTATTTCTACTTAAAAGTACTCCTCATAATATTTGGTTACCGTGTACTAAAATTAAGTATTAATTATTTCTATACCTGCCTCTTTATATTAACATTTAATTAAAAGAGAGAACTTTAAGCATTTCTTAAATTGATATCAATTTTTAGGAGTAAAATATTAATACGTGGTAGAGCCATGTTGCAGCTTTATCAGAAGAATAGTTGTAGCACGAATAAGTCAGCTCGACTGTTAAACGCCCACGCTCTCACAGAATACCAACGTAAAATAGCAGCTTAACGCTGCTGTGTTTCGTATGGTGTGTGTAGAGAACTGGAGACCCCTTTTAACGGCATCGAGGCATTCTATCTTTGTCCTCACGGGTGACAACGCATCTGCATTTTGATTCGTAGTTGAGGATAGATGTAGATATCTATAGGCCACAGTAACTACTAGTGTAGACATATAAATAATTACTTTCTTTGATATTATATATGAAGGTGCGAACAACTGTGACAAAGTTGTATAACTACATAGTTTGTATTGTATAGTTTATTACACATACCCAAGTAGTTTATGTCTTTATCTCAACATTATGATTCCTTAGAAATTTTACTCGGAACGTGAAAATCCTCTTAAAATATAACATGGCAATGGTATGGATTATATTTTTATACGTGGTAGAGCCATGCTGCAGCTATATTAGTAGTATAGTTGTAACACGAATGGGTCGGCTCGACCGGGGAAGGATCACGCTCTCACAGAATACCAGCGTGAAATGGCAGCTTGACACTGCTGTTTCTTAGAGTGAGGGTAGAGAAGCGGAGACCCTTTTTACTGGAAAAGAGGTATCCCATCTAAGTCCTCACGGGTGACGACGCATCTGCATTTTGATTCTTTATTGGGGATAAATGTAGATGTCTATAGGTCACAGTAACCACTTACCATCACATGGACTGTGTGCTCGTTTGTCACCCTATCCTATAAAAAAATAATGTTATACGATTATTAATTGAATAAGTAAAAAAAGCCTTGATGGTGCTTTTTTGTATCGTGATATGATTCTGTTTATGTAATCATCCTTTTCAGTGAGTAAATAAAAAAAACCATGTAATAAATTTAATTTAATTTAATTGAATGGGGAAACTCACATAGCAATAGAGTTAGCCGTTGGGTAACAATTAGAGGAAGGTCACGACTTTGACCTCTGTTGACCCCAGGTTCACTTGTTTGTTATTCGTTCGTTAGAAACAGTGATTAAGAAAGTCGCAAACGTTGCATAATTGTAGCGACTTTGAATACCGTCGCCGACGATGATGCTGTCAAGTTTAAAAATTTGTATAAAATTTTAATTTAAATTTGTATAAATGTATAAAAATTGAACTTCAAGCCAACTGTAGTAAATATATATTTTAATGATATTTTATGTTATGATTTCTTAAATTCACACGAATGTTCACACGTTTAATTAAACATAGTGTAGTCAATATTTCAAGGACTTGAAATATTGACGTATTAAGTGTAAAATAACTTATATGCCATATTCTGCTTTGGAGTTTATCTAGATTAGATATGGAACGAATAGTGATTCGCCGAGTACTCGGCCACCGGGTACTCGGCCTAGATTGGGCCGAGTACTCGGCCGAATACTCGGCTTTAAAGAAGACGCGGTAGCGGGCGGCGTGCGGTTATTTCCTTTACAAACTAGACCCAAATAGGGCCGAAAACTAGTGTGTTTGCATCACAATCTTCCTGTCTTAAATTTTAAATATTAGTAATAATAATTTCTATTATAGATTCTTATGTACGTTCTTAATATTTCTGCTGCTTCTCATGTTCCTGATGTTTTAATGTGTCTAATATAATCATAATGATAAAACTGGCTCTTTGTCTTTATTTTTCACTGGAATATAATTAAGGCCGAGTACTCAGTACTCGGCCGTTAATACTCGGTGCTCGGCCGAACCCTAGAAAAAGGCCGAATCCGCCGAGTACCGAATCCAAACCGAGTACTCGTCCCATGTCTAATCTGGATAGGTATAAAATAGGCAGTGCTTGCACTTCTGTTTTCTGGTATAAAGGGAATAGAGTGCGAGTATAATTAAAGACTATGAAGCATTCCATCTTAGAGCTCAGAGGTGACAACGTATCTGTGGTAGGTTTCGTAGTTTGTAGATGACTGCAGGTGTCCATGAACTGCAGTAATCACTTCCTGTCAGGTAGACTGTAAGTTCGTTGGTAATTTTTATAATAATAAAAGGCAAAAGGTACACTGTATGTTATGTATGTTCATATTTAACCCTACTTGATTAAAAAATAAAACCGGCCAAGTGCGATTCGGACTCGCGCACCGAGGGTTCTGAACAAATCAATATAAGTAAAAGTTTAAAATTATAAAAAAAAATATATAAAATATTTTATTATATAATGTAACTAAAAATTTATACTTTTCGCAATTTTTCCTTTATCTGTGCTATAAAACGTTGCTTCGTACCAAATTTCAAGATTCTGAGTTCACGGGAAGTACCCTGTAGGTTTTGATTCCTTTGCGAATGTCGAAAATTTGCGGCATATACGGCTGTATCTTTTGATTGCGTTGGCTTAAAAGTTTGATTTTTTCACAGCTCCAAGGGACAGTGGACTTGAGTATTTGTTATTGATTTCAGCTTGATATCTCCACGCGTACCTGAGAAAAGGGTTCTTGACAGACAGACAGACAGACGGACAACAAAGTGATCCTATAAGGGTTCCGTTTTTCCTTTTGAGGTACAGAACCCTAAATAAATTCAGAGACAAACTATCACTGATATATTAAATATCGATACTATTAACTACCTAGGTATTAGCTTTCCCAATCCAAATAAGCGGCGAAAGTGGAACACAAAGTGGATTTGTTGCTTCAAGTCAGACATAATTCTTACTTCCCACCGCGAGATGGATATACGTAGGCATTTTCACCTTGCTCCCACAGTCGTAATGCACACGTATGACATACGAGAATGTGCAAGAACTTCCGAGCATTTCCCTATAATGCCTTTTTCGACACCCTTCCTGGGGATGGATTATTTTTTGCCGTCACCACTGTCATGTTAAACAATTGTTGTTTAGGGTTTCGTACCCGAAGGTTAGTCAACGGAACCCTATTACTAAGCCTCCGATGTCCATCCATCCGTGCTTCCGTCCGTCCGTATTTTTTTTTTATAGGATAAGGGTGACAAACGAGCACACAGTCCACCTGATGGTAAGTGGTTGCTGCGACCCATAGACATCTACATCTATCCTCAATTACAAGTCAAAATGTAGAAACGTTGTCACCCGTGAGAACTAAGATGGAATGCCTCATTTCCAGTAAAAAGGGCCTCCGGCCACCTGCACTCACCAAGCGAAACGCAGAGGTAAACCTCTACTTCACGCTGGTTTTCTGTGAGGTTGTGGTACCACCCCGGTTCGAGCCAGCCCATCCGTGTGACAGCAAAAGCTGCCGCGTGGCTCTACCACTGTATGTCTGTCAGCGGGCTGTATCTCATAATTCGTAGTAGTTAGACTGTTAAAATTTTCACAGATTGTGTATTTCTGTTGCCGCTATAACATCAAATAATAAGAATTAAAATTTATTAAAAATAAAGAGGGCTCCCGTATTAGATACGTGTTTTATGATGATACGGAACCCTCCATGCGCGAGTCCGACTCGCACTTGACTGGTTATTTGTTCTTTTTGTTTTATTGATAAGACAAATAGGTAAAATATCTCTAATTTAAATGCTGAGTCTAGATACTTGCGTTACTGTCATTAAGTAGATACCGCCGCAAATCAAATGCATTATTTGCATAGTAATATGCTTTGATCAAAGATATGGTTTAATAGAAACCGGTGAGTGAGCACAAAAGCAAGCCAAGCATTAATCTTGGTCGATTTCTACACACAAATATTTTTGGAAAAGCTCTTTGAAAACATGTTTGTGAACACAACGTGATCGCTGTTACCTTTAGTCTAACGCTCATAGAATATAATGAATCCAAGCTCAGAGGTATTTTGTTATGAACCAATTTTTCCTTTGTCCATTTACAGGAAAATTAAATCCAAAAACAAATAGTTTTGGAATTGAGTTTTGTGCATATCTTTGGCCCTACGGGGACGGCGTAAGAGAAGCCACAACCCAATATCATGCCGTGTTTTTTTTTATGAATAAGGGTGACGAGCACACAGTCTCAGTAGACATGTGTTATTCATTCAGTTCTGGTGACCCGATAGTTCAAGTATTGATCCGCCTTATATACCGGATCATTCGGGTCGATAATTCAAAACGATAATTTCGAGTTTCAGTAATCTGTGATCTGTGAGACCCTCACGATAATTTCGGTCGTTGGACAATCCTATACTCTCTGGTCAATCCTACCAATCGGAAAGATCAGAAAATATAATTTCAATAACCGATACTTTGATGCGAACCGAGTCAAATTAACGAATTATTCACGATTGATACACGATTAGTCCTTAATTAAAAATTAAAATCCAAATACGCAGTTTTGATAGGCCGTAATGAATGAATGAGTGGTCTTTAAATAGTTACGTGGTAGAACCATGCTGCAGCTATATTACTGGTATAGTTGTAGCATGAATGGGTCGGCTCGACTGGGGAAGGACCACGCTCTCACAGTATACCAGCGTAAAATAGCAGCTTAACACTGCTGTGTTTCGTATGGTGAGTGTAGAGAACCGGAGACCCTTTTTACTGGAAACGAGGCATTCCATCTTAGTCCTCGCGGGTGAAAACGCTTCTATATTTTAATTCGTAATTGGAGGATAGATGTAGATGTCTATGGACCACAGTAACCACTTACCAACAGGTGGACTGTGTGCTCGTTTGTCACCCCAATCTTATAAAAAAAAGAACTTAATTCGGGGTGAAACTGGTATGAAATTAAACGTAGTAGAGTCTCTACAGCTATAGTGTGGTTATTGAAGGAATGGGTCGGCTCGACCGGGCAGGTTCACGCTCTTACAGAATGCCAGCATAAAATAGCTGCTTAACGCTGCTGTGTTCCGTATGGTGAGTGTAGAGAACTGGAGACCCTTTTCACTGCATTCCATTTTAGTCTTTAGAGATGGCAACGTTAGGTAGACTGTGTGTTCTTTTATCACCCTTATTTTATTAAAATAAAAAACTTGTTACGCCATCTACCAAAACGTCAGTTGGGCCAGCTAGAATGTGTATATTTAAAAAAAACGTTACCCCACACTAGGATTTTCTCCTGTGTCGTGGAGGCAGTTTACAAACATAAATTGCAAGAGGACAAACATCCAGACCCGGAAGAATTATTTGTAGGCCATAAAATACTTGTTCCGTGCGGAATTCGAACCCGAGGCCCCCAGCGCAACAACTCATTGCTAAGCCACTGCGCCACGGAGCCGTCAGTACAAGAATGTCTATATCTTTATATAAATGTAACGATATAGACATAAAAGGTAAAAGCTAGGTCAAACGGAATTGCTATATCTATGCAAATAAAGATTACAAATCTGTTGTCGACGCATTGAACAAAAAATGGTAACATGAATGTTTCAAACGAATAAATCTTTTTTATAGGCGTTTATCTAGAATGTTTTATTGTCTTTGTCTTTTGCTTGCCAATTTCAGTAACAATCATAAATTCAACATTTTTATTTTTACTCAATCATTTTCCAAAATAAATAGAGATTTTACATATTTGTACATATAAACGGTGTGTGCTTGTTGTTTCACCAATGCTAGTAGTTGGGAACATTAAGCTCGAAGTTGTAGACCTATGTTTATTTACCTATAATAAATTGTATGACAAATATATATGTAAATATATAGCTGTAATTTTTTTATAGAAATAGGGCTACAAACGAGCACACAGTCCACCTGATGGTAAGTGGTTGCTGTTGCCCATAGACATCTACATCTATCCTCGTTTGCGAATCAAAACGCATCCATTTTAGTCCTCAAGGCTGACAACGTATCTGCGTTGTCAGCCTTGAGGACTAAGATGGAATGCCTCTTTTCCAGTAAAAAGGGTCTCCGGTTCTCTACACTCACCATACTCAACACAGGAGCATTAAGCCCCTATTATACTCTGGTATTCTGTGAGAGCGTGGTCCTTTCCCGGTCGAGCCGACCCATTCGTGCTATTAATATATTATAAATATAGTTCAGCTTGGCTCTACCACGTACAAATGTAATGTAATAAATAAACTTCAACCAAAAGGTCGTTCGACAGATCGGGCTCAGTCCTCCAGACCGAATTTCGATCATGGCGGCCAGCCTCAATGGAGACTAGCCATCGGCGCAGGACAATATTATTGTATCCAAATGAATGCGTAAGTGCAGATGCACTTTCTATTCCCTCACTCTCATAGTCCGATGGGACGTTAAGCCGACACGACCGGAGAGAGATCAAGCGCAGAACCAATGGCTCTACGTGCTTTCCGCGGCATGGGGGTCAGACACCGTCAACTTCCTCACGCCAGGCAGCTACTGAGAATTTCTTGACAAAAAAACTCAATAACTGATTTTTTTGGCCCAACCCGGGATTGAAACCCGGGAAAAACAGTCGCATTTACAAGCACTAGACCAACGAGACAGTACAGTGGTTTGGGTATGTTATAGCACTAAGGAACTATAACCGATAAACAAGACTTTCGCGTGACAGCTTTGTACCGGTAAGCTGAATGTAGGGTAAAATATGCAGGAAGTCAAAGGAATGGCCTAGGACCGTTTTATGTAGTGTTCTATGGTAGAGGCTTATGTTCAGCAATGGAATTGTGAGAGGTTGTCATGATAATGAAGATTAAGCAGTGTTATAGAATATGACTCCAGTTAATTTTATAACTCGTAAGATACTGACTTTAATATCAAGTAAAAACATGACATCGAAGATCTTCCAGGCCATTCCCTACGTCGCCTCTTACGACTCAACGGGAATAAGTGTGGTGATGTACTTTATTACGTGGCGTTAATTGATTCAATTATTTCATACGAATGATTAATTTTCGAACAATGTAGCAAATAATAGCTTTTTTCTATTTATGCTATTCAGCTTTGACTACATATTTTAGTAATTTTTTTATAAATAGTTTTTCTGTTAAATAGAATGATCATCATTGCTCGTTGATAGTTTTATTTATTAGACGTATTAGTACAACATTAAAGTACACCTGTGTTTTTTTTTAAATACTCCAAGTAAGTGCTTGAACACTATCCCACCTGTCGGTGAGGGTATTAAAGCGCAAATGTTATAATAATGATAAAGACAAACAGATTCCTTGCATTGAAATATTTTCATTTTCTCTAATATTCATGTCTTTTTTCTTCCACAGATTCAATAATCATCATGAGTGGGACGTAACTCTTAATTGGATGGCGGTCAATCAGTCATGTTATCAAGCGTTTTTGTAACGTACAAAGATCTCAAACCGAAACAGCAATGCGAAAAATTAATAAAAAGCCACAAGAAAGCAATCAAAATGAATCGGTGTGCAGTAAATTTGATAGCAGCTATTATCATTCTTGCTTCACTGCCTTATAGCTCAGCACTTAGTCTACCAAGTGGAGATCCCGCCCCGGGTAGATCCCCTGGTCCTCCTGTACTTGATGGTAATGGTTTTCAAGACAAATCAATAAATTTCAAATACATTGATGAAAAATTAGAAACTAGATTAGGCATACCGGTTGAAGAAGCGGAACGCTACGATGATACAACGACGAGCGATATTGAAACAACGACATTAAGTGGAGTAGTGAGTGTTAGTGAGAAGACAATTGGTGATGCTTGTGCCTTCGCAAGGATTCCAAGTGACAGTGCAGATATTGTAACATTGAGTGAAAGAGATAGTGATATCAATTTGACTGTAAGTCATCCAGTGTTCGATGCTGACGAGCTGGTTAGAGGAGTTGTTTATGACGGTAAGTCTGCATGGTTTTCTATATAAATTAAGCTGAGACTATATCAACGTGAATTTCATATAGATACACAATCGCTTAGAATATAATAATGTAACGAAAAATGTGTTTTGCCACACGGTGGGGCGTAAGATAATTGACCGAAATTCTAGAAAGGTCTGAATAGGCTGGTAGAAAAGCCGGAAAGGTTGATAGAGAGATAAATAACCATTTATTTAATGCATGAGCATCGCATATGCGGCACATCCATTACTACAGTTGTCAATCCACCTGTTAATACTAACGACTAAGGTAAATCGTACCTATAATCTAAAAAGTCTAAGTAATCCAGTTGTGCACTACTACTGGTTGATGATATGAAGAAGAAAAAATGTTATTATACATAATGAGTGCTAGTTTTCTTTCGATAGGTTCAGCATTGTTTGAGTCAAATCTGATCCTACATATAGATAGAAATTAATTTTATATATTAAAGATGCTAAAATTAATCAGCACACATCCGATTGAAATAAATGAAAAGCTATCTTCCGCGCTTCCCCCTATAAGAATACTATTTTTTGCAGTTAGCTATCGCATAGTTCATATCTCCTGAAGACGCCTCGTTTATGTGCAAAACACTTGTCGTATTGATGGTGGTGATACTTTTTTTAGTGTAGTGGTGTTGGGGTAAGTAGTGACGTTGATAGTGCGCAATAGAGCGAGGAGGAGACTTGCTCTACAAAGTAGGCAAATCATATCAGTTTATTTTTCACTTAGACCTTAGCTAATTAATTTTAACTAATGATATAATGGAGTAAAAAAAAACTGTAACTCCTGATTATATTAATTATGTTAAAATGTATATAGACATGCATATCGACATAGTTAAAACTTTATATTTTTATATTCAAGTGTGCGTATGTTCGTAATACATCTCCTCCTCCTGTTGATAAACTTAAGTACCTAGGGCATTTTGTTACCGATGGTCTAAATGACAATGTTGACATTGAAAGGGAACGTAGGGCGCTGGCAGTCCGATGTAATATGTTGGCTCGTAGGTTTGCGCGGTGTAGTGAACAAGTAAAGATAACACTATTTAAAGCGTACTGTCAAGTTTCCTACACGTGCAGCCTGTGGTCGAATTATTCACAGCGGACTGTCGACACCTTACGTGTCCAGTATAATAATGGCTTCAGGATCTTGTTGGGGCTACCCCGATTTTGCAGTGCATCCGACATGTTTTCAAAGGTGCCTACAGATGATTATTACGCCCTTATAAGAAAGAAAACAGCCTCGTTGTTTGGCAGGGTGCGGGCTAGCTCCAACTCCATCATGAAAATAATTGCTGAAAGAAAGGACTCATTCCTCCTTAACCAATATTACCGCTTATGTTTAGTTAATAAGGCACTTGTATTTAATAATTAGATTTAGGTACTAACATAGGTTATAAGAAAGAAAACAGCCTCGTTGTTTGGCAGGGTGCGGGCTAGCTCCAACTCCATCATGAAAATAATTGCTGAAAGAAAGGACTCATTCCTCCTTAACCAATATTACCGCTTATGTTTAGTTAATAAGGCACTTGTATTTAATAATTAGATTTAGGTACTAACATAGGTTTTGTTTTACAGAAGAGGGCCATTAGAGCTATTTACAACCTAAAACTGAGAGAGCCTCTTAGAGATAAATTTAAAGAAATAAATATATTAACTTTGGCCTCTCAGTATATTTACGAAAATTTAATGTATGTTCACAAAAACAAAGGTAGTTTTAGTAAAAAAAGTGATGTGCATTCTGTAAACACTAGGAACAAACACAAGCTAGTGATACCAGTTTCTCGACTCCACAGAGTCAGTAATTCATTCTTGGGGCAATGTATACGCTATTACAACAGGGTCCCGGAAAGTGTACAGGCTCTCTCTATTAACAAGTTTAAATGTTTTGTTAAGTTGAAACTGTATAAAAAGGGTTATTATAGTATAAATGAATACATGGTTGATAATAACCCCTGGGAATGAGGTGATCGCTTCCAAGCTGTTTCTAAAATAAATTTTGTACTTATATAGTTGTATAACCATTATTGTAAAATTTGCTTTAAAAAAAAGTCCCGCTGGGTTTCTTGCTGGTTCTTCCCAGGACGGAGGTTTTTTTTTCGAACCAGTGGTAAAGTAAAAAATGACTTTCAATAAGAATTACACATGTGATCTATATTGAATAAAAAATTATTCTATTCTATTCTATTCTATTCTATAAGTTTCATATTTACTAACAAATTTTATGGATCACTTGGTTATATGAAATAAATTATTATTATTAAACCCACTTGACCGACTATGTTGAAATTTTTATGGCGTACTCACGAGGTCATCTGGACTATCTGGATGTTTCTTAACCATAGTTCAAACCCAGTAGGTAGCGCTGTTGTCGCGATCCTGAAATCACTTGTGCGAACCGGGACGGTCGCTATTACAGTGTCTCGCCTTATAAAACTATATGTAAGAAAATATCGTAATACTTTATAATGAGTTAGTAGTACTTATTTTTAATAAAATATTCCTACGATTGTTAAAATAATAAGACAAAATACCCTGTCAAAACTTGTCGTTATAGTTAATTAAAATTTATTTACGAAAAGCGTTTTCAGTCTGAATTTGTAATTTGGTCATTAGTTAAAAATATGGAGCATTTTTGTAGTAACAGATACGGAGCGTTTAATTAAAAAATAACAACTTTTAAGTGCTTAAGGATTGCGTGTTTGTTGCTACCTACGCTTTTTAAAAGAAAATTAAGTAATTGTAAATTAACATTGCTTTAATGTTTGTGACATGTTTTGTTTTATACCAAACGGGAAAATTTTATTTAATTTAAACTTACAAGTACTGAAAATTTTCACGTAAAGGTCATTAAATACTCTAACTAATTTATAATAATCTAACCATATTAATAAATCTAAAAAATGTGCTTTTATTGACTTCGGCTACGCGTAATTAAGTAGATTCTATTTGTATAATTTGGCAATTGGTTGACATATTGTATGGGACAATCACGATATAATATTATTTGCTGATGATGCCTCTGTAATTTTCAAATGTTTAAATTTAAAATTTCAAGTTGCAGTCAATTATGACGGTATAAATAATGCTCTATCGAAATTAGTACATTGGTTTAACGCCAACAATTGCTCTTAAACGGCAATAAGACACGATGTATTAAATTTACAATACCTAATGTTAAACATTCGAATACTCTTATTCGAGTGCTCTTAAATGGACAGGAGTTGAACCTTGTGGATACCTTTCTTGTTATTACTATTGACGCGAAGCTTCAATGGAACTCCCATACATCTAATTAGTAAGCAGACTTAGTTCTGCAGCATATTCTGTAAGAAAGATTAGATGTTGAGACAGCTAGATTAGTTTATTTTAGTTATTTATTTATTTAACAATTTACACAAAATAATGTTACAATGAAGAAAAAAAAAGATATTTTGTATAAAGGCACTGCTTATTTCATATTGAAATTTCTTCCAGCAGGCCTGATACTGGACAAATTAAAAGAGAAGCTGATCTAGTGTGCACTCTCATAATAAAATTTTATAATATTAATATACTTAACATAAAGTACTTAACGTAAACATACATATAACTAAATACCACTATAAATACATATACACACATTAACACACACACACACGCATATATATATATATATATATTACTAATATAAATATAATATATATTATATATATAATCATTGGGACGACAAAGAAAGATAGTACTCTTTGACTCGCCTTTTGAACACTGACACTGTTTGAGCGTCTCGAATTGCAGCAGGAAAAGAATTCCATAACCTAACTGCATGTACTGTAAAAAAGTGAGAATAGGACTTAGTTCTAGAGGAAGGGAAATTTAGGAGGGTTTTTAAATGTGATCTGCAAACTGCATCGGGGGAGTGCGCAAAGTGGAATCGATCACGTAGATAGGGTGGTGATGTTGTATTGTATAGTATGTTAAAGAGGAGGCAAAGGATTCGAGTATTCCTGCGAAGTCGTATTGGGAGCCACTTTAGCTGTTTGCGATAGGAGGAAAGCCCGAAAATATAACGAATACATAAGTTTTGCAACTGCTCAAGTTTGTTTAATTGCTCCTCAGTCGCATCCAAACAACAGACATCAGCATAATCAAGAATCGGGAAAATAAGTGTTTGGACAAGAGAAATCTTCGTTGATAACGGCAGAAAATGTTGAAGGCATTTGAAGGAATGAAAATTATAGTTGATTTTCCTGCTAATTTCTGTAATATGAGCATTCCATGTCAACTTGCAATCCATGATGACGCCCAGATTCTTAACAGTTTCTGAAATGCTTAGTGGAACGCCATTAATTTGCAGAGTTGGCAGTGAAGAAAAGTCAAGTAATTTACTAGTAAACCTGGTGCCTATAATCATTGCTTGTGATTTTTTAGGGTTTATAACAAGTCCGTATGATCTAGACCACTTATCGATTTTATTTAGATCGTTATTTATTTCAAATAATGCTGAATTTGCTTCAGTCACTAGAAAATGACGATACAGCTGCACTAGTAATAGTAATAGTTAATAATAATAGTTAATAGTAATAGTTACTTTCATGGCGTAATTTCTTATGAAATTTTGCTATGGGGTAACAAGACTGATATTGAAGCCATAGTAGTTTTGCAAAAGAGAGCCGTACGGGCGATTTGTAACTTAAATTGTAAAGAGTCCCTCAGAGAAAATTTTTAAGAAAACAAACTTAATTTTGGCATCGCAATATATTTATTAAAATATCATGTATGTACATAAAAACATAAATAGCTTTAATAAGAATAAAGATGTTGATACTTTAAGCACTAGGAACAAACATAAGCTTGTAATGCCAGATACTAGACTCCACAGAATCAGTAATTCATTTATGGGGCAATGCTTTTAAAACAAAATTCCAGAACATGTTCAAAGTTTGTCAATAAAAAGTTTTAAAAGTTTTATTAAAGAAAAACTGTAAATAAATGGTTTATTTACAGTTTATATAATTATATATATATATATATATATATATATATATATAGGATGCATTTCTAGATGAAAATAATCCCTGGGAATGGGATGATCGCCCCCATGCTGGTTCTATGAAAATCCATTTAAAAATTGTACTAACAAAATTATTGTAAAGTGAAATATGTTCCAAAAATAAAAAGAGTCGCGCTGGGTTTCTTGCTGGTTCTCCCAGGACAGAGGTAAACGAAACTGTAAACGAGATTATACAACGAGTGCGTGTTACCAGTGATGACCTATGGATCTGAGACGTGGTCCTTCACTGATGGTCGTATGAGGAAGCTCAAGGTCGCTCAGGGAGCTATGGAGAGGGCTATGCTCGGGGTTTCTCTGCGTGATAAACTTAGAAATGAGAATATCCGCAGCAGAACCAGAGTGACCGATATAGCAAACGGATTAGTAAGCTGAAGTGGCAGTGGGCCGGCCATATAGCTCGAAGAACCGACAACCGATGGGGAAAAAAGATTCTCGAGTGGCAGCCTCGTATCGGTAGGTGAACTTTAGGTCGACCCGTTACCGTAGATGGAGTGAGGACCTGATAAGACATGCAGGAAGTCGATGAAAGCACGTGGCTCAGGACCTTGTTTAGTAGCATTTCTTGGGGGAGGCTTATGTTCAGCAGTGGCCTTATGAAGGGCGGTAATGATGATGATGATGAGATATGAGAGAGGAAAATTTTGCCTATATAATGTTTTTGTTTCTTCTTTTTTTAGCTTCTCTTTTTTCGTGCTTAATAGGTCGTACAAACTTCGATCATAACTACCTTCTAAGCTAGTTGAACAAAGTAGCACAGCTGGAGATATAAATAGGTACAGAAACAGAGCTTAGAATCGCATCGGTCTTGTGATGACGGATTGAGAACTGAGAGAATTGCTAATAAGCAATCAGCGTCAGTATTCAGTGTGAGTGTGGGGTGTATTTGATTGCATACAAATATTCATTAAACACGATATTCCTGATGATTGATGTTATTAATTACAAGACTGCCAGCTTCAGTCAAATTTGTTTGAGATTAATGAAAGTAAGGCAAAACTACTATTCTTTATTGGTCATATATATATTATGTCACTTCAATTTTATCAAAAAAGTTATTGTTGATGGTATGATACTATCACCTTGTCAAAACAATAAAGCAAAGTAAAGCTTTTGGATTGATCTAAATCACGCAATCTAAGTTTGAACAATTTAAATGTATATAACAAGCTTAGTACTTTAACACTTGCCCGGTAAGTTATTGCCGTCTACGGCAAAATTCTGTTCAAGTTAAAGTTAAAACTTATGTACGTCCCAGTGCACAGACCTCTTCTTATTTTTTATGAGGATTTTAGGGCAAGGAAGTGTCCGCCACGTTGCCCCAATTCGTGTTGGCGAACTTCACATGGCTTTCTAAATATTTTTTTTCTTATTTCTCAGACATGCAGGTTTCCTCACGATGTTTTCATTCGCCGCCGAGCACATGGCAAATTACCATTTAAAATTGCAATTTACAGTTTTATTGGTTGGGGGATCGAACCCGGATTGTTCACGTACTGTGAAATTTACAGCGAGCGCTAACCATCTGAGCTACCATGCCTTCTGTAAATTCTGTTCCATAAACAAAATAAGCAATAAAAAATAAACTGGTGTAAAAAATAAATTATTCGAGCAAGTGAAATCCTTCAGGAATCGTTAAGTAAGCGCATTATGGAGTAAGATGTTAAATTCAGAAGCATCTATTAGGGGGTCGCAATAAATGCTTCTGTTTGATATATTAAGTGTAGTTGTTAGCTTATTTAGTTATAGCAGAAATCCCTTTAGCTGGTAAGGAGACATTCTATCTTAGTCATTAAGTGATGAGAAACGCTTGGATATTTATATTCTTAAATCGAGGATAGATATTGGTGTCTATTAGCCACAGCATCTATTAACTCCATGAACTATTAGGTGGACTATGTGCTCGTTTTTCTCTACTATTCTACATAAAAAAACAAGCAAGGTATTTACCCCAGGGAGTGGCCAACACTCCATGTACCATACGGAGCTATTTTGTATATACCTGAGTACTTCGGAACCTTCAACTGTGTGATTAAGAATTTGGTTCATTTGGTTTAGCGCTGCAACGTCATTTTAGTCTTACTGCGACGTACATGTCAGATATGACGATTCCTAATGATCAAGCGTCCTCATTAAATTTACTTTTGCGAAGTTTCAAGCCTTCAAACGTGACAAGATACTCTTGCGTAATCCACTTGCGGCATCCGTGTACATACTAAAAATGGGTCAAGCATTGGATAACTCTTGCGTTATTTTATTAATCATTTATAACAAAGTTTATCCAAAACTAAGGTATTTTTTTAAAACTTCATCCATCCATTAAGCACATTCACAAAGCTTATAAAAGTCTACTGTTTAACATAAGCCTCCCCTATAGATTGCCTTGGGTTCTGCAATAGTTGCCACGCTTGGAATGTGGCAACCGCAGTTTTTTATTAATTTGATTTGTTGTTTATGTTTGTTTACGTGGTAGAGCCATGCTGCAGCTATATTAATAGTATAGTTGTAGCACGAATGGGTCGGCTCGAGTGGCGAAGGGCCACGCTCTCACAGAATACCAACGTAAAATAGCAGCTTAATGCTGCTGTGTTTCGTATGGTGTGTGTAAAGAACCGGAGACCCATTTAACTGGAAAAGAGGCATTCTATCTTAGTCCTCACGGCTGATAATGCATCTGCATTTTAATTCTTAAACGAAGATAGATGTAGATGTCTATGGGCTACAGCAACCACTTACCATCGTGGACTGCGTGCTAGTTCGTCACCCTTATTCTATATAAAAAATGAAGGTGCTGCTGCATCTCCTGCTTTAGTTTCCCTCTATCGCCTACTTTGAAAACGTTTATCATTAATTACTACAGTTAAGGAAATTAGATATAATCAATAATATAATGCCGTGAAGTGATGGCGTAATAGAATCTATTATCGCATATTTTCCCGTAAGTTTTTTTTACAAAACTTAAGTCCTAGATTAAATTATAGTTAACATGTTGGTAAGTAGTTATTGCAGCCTTTTGCAAGCAACATCGATTGAAGAAGCCTAGAGATTGGTTGTCACCTCTGAGGATTGAAATGGAATGCTTCACATCCTGAGATTATACTGGATTTATATACTTATCAAACCTCTAAAATAGAGTAACCATTTAATATCGCTAGTCTGTGCCTAATTATGTGCAATCTGCTATATTATATAAATGTACGCGGATTTAGGGTAACACAAGGGCTACCCCTGCCGCA
This sequence comes from Parnassius glacialis, assembly GCA_033319125.1. Classification (NCBI taxonomy): domain Eukaryota; kingdom Metazoa; phylum Arthropoda; class Insecta; order Lepidoptera; family Papilionidae; genus Parnassius; species Parnassius glacialis. The sequence continues at coordinate 40,335,366 of JAVANC010000018.1, forward strand.
CCTTAACCTACTGCCGCTGATATTACTAGATAAGTGCAATGTTGTATTAGACGCATCGGCTGAATATTATTGAGGCCGCTAGTTGAACGGCGGCGTTTAGTAAAAAGGCTAGGCTGTTAAGCTAGACTTTTAACTGAAAGGCTAATTAAGCTAGTTGCTGCGACATATACAGAAGAAGATCCGTATTTGGATTTTATTATTTAAATTTTTATTAAACAAATAAGAAAAGTAATGTTGATGTTAAATTAGATATTTAATTGTTTTTATATTATAAAGAAAAAAATAATTGGCAAATTGTAAATATTATTTTTGATTTCAAAAATTATTAAAAGGTGAGATTTGCAAAGTTTGCTCTCGAAGATGAGTATTCTCGTATCTAATTATTTTGTATAAAGTGTATTCAATGTTCAAATAGTAATAAGCGCGGTTGATTTAAGACTAAAAATCAAGATTTGTTAAACGTTAAATTTAAAATAAACGTTAAGGTTATGTAGTAACATTATTTAATCTGATGTTAAGGTCTATTTTTGCATAAAGGGAATTTCTAATGACCAATTTGACTGCACCGAAGTCTTACGTTTGAATGCATACAGATATCCATTCTCAATAATCCCCAACCTCATTAATTATGCGATTGTGGACTTTACAAGCCGTCAAACGTGAATAGATCCATTTACATAATCCAGTCAACGCATCTGTGTGCACGTGGGAAACTTGTCAAGCACCGGGGATACATATGGATGCGATAACGTTCATGCTATTCAACGAATCGCGTAGGTAGGTACAGTAGATGAAATGACTTGTTCTCTGTTCTTTCATACAAAGTAATTGGAAGTTGTTGGAAATTGTACAATGTGGAGACTATTGCAAATTTGACTTTTGTAAGTTATTGGCAAGTAAGGTTGCTTGGAATGGCGTTTGTCTTCTTATCAGTTTCTGCCGCTGGATACTAGGCGTAGTTGTGTATGTGACTGAAGTACTCTTAAAAGGCTGGACCGATTTTGATGAATTTTTGTGTGTGTGATTAAATTAATTCGAGAATATTTTAGATTCACAATTAGACTCGGCAGGTGGTGCTGTTGTCGATATCCAAAGATCACCCGTGCGAAGCCGGGGGATCGACAGTTATGTATATAATCTTTACGTTTTTTTATATATTTTTCGTTTCGTGATTTTTGATAATTTTGTTTTTGAATAACGCTGTTAGTTCTTTAACATTAAAATTAATCCTTATGTGCATCATTGCATGTCACTTTATCCCTTTTATACTAAGTTTTATTAATCTTAAAATTTAATATTCAAAATTAAGTGAACTTAGAAGAGGTAGGTGGTGGTACCCATAGGAAACCGTAGCTAGAGAAATAGTCGACAAACCTCTAAATGCATGCTATGAATTTGATTATAAATAAAAGCCGTGTAGTGGTTTGTTTATGAGTTTCGTAGTGGCTTTAGAGAATACATAGCAAAATGTAAATGGAAAAAAAGATGGGCAGCATGACGTTCCTGACTACAACTAAAAATAATAATAACAAACTGCGGTTACCAAGTCACCTGCCATGCGTGGTAATTATTGATCCGTGACTGTATTTCACCTATGGCAGAGAAATAAATAGTTATAAAATGAACAAAATCAAAATTGTAGAATGTAAACTTACAATAAGCATCAGCAAGTTATTTCCAACAGTAAATAAACGCGGTATCTTGATACAATGCACAAAGCGAATACAAAATTGCATAATTCATTAATTTAATTAATTTTAAATTTAGTCTGCACCCATGAATTTCTCGTGACTGGTATTTGCTCGACCGTTTGCTAACTGTAAATTTGCAGTACTAACATAGTTCTAGAAACGTATAAAAGGAGACGTTTCTAAGTTTAGAAATATGAATATTATGATTCATAAAGTATTTATTGCTTCCTCTTCTCCTTCATCATCCCGTAAATTTCCACTGTTAGTCGACTGGACATGGATCTCTCCTATCGTAGGAAGCTTGGCTGATAGATTGACGATCTGCAGTACCAGACGACTCGCACCTTTGACAGTGCTGGCTATAGTCGGTCTGGGTATTTTACGTTTAGCATTAATGAGATGGTCATACCGCCGTTTATCGGAAGCCAGAAGTTTTTTGGCATTTTCCAAAGTTGCCTCTTATAATATTCCTCAGTAAACGATATAGTTATACCTCCATTAATCGCAAGCCAGAAGATTTTTTGGCATTTTCCAAAGTTGCCTCATATGATACTCAGTAAACGAAATAGTTATACCGCCATCAATAGGAAGCCAGAAGATTCTTTGGCATTTTCCAAAGTTGCCTCATATGATACCCCTCAGTAAACGATATAGTTATACCCATTGATCTATATGTTACACTAGATAAGTAATTGCCGCGCCAAAGCGTTGCCACTTCACATATGGCCACAGCCTTATACTCTGCGAACGTCGGTTCAGTGTCCAATGCGACGCCGACCGAGTTGAGCCGAACGATTCACGACAAAAAATTGGTAAATGCGTAGTGAAAGAATGCGATTCAAGGTCACAAAAACATAATAAATCAAGCGGAATCACTTTCCACACGTAAGTTTTTATTTATATATTCATACTAACGTTTAAAACACTAAAAAATAAAATAAAATATCGAATATTGCAATTTAGGTTCAATGTTGCCACTTTTCTGTGTTTGTGATTTTTCCACATTAATCGGAGACTATATAATTTATGGAATAAGTTAATTTTGTTTTTAAATAAACAAGTAAAATTGTTTGTTTAAAAATAAAAACTATGTTTCAACCTTTATACAAAATAATTAATTATTCTTATTTTAGTTTATTCATGAATGGTCTATTCATCATCATTACAGCCCTTCACAAGTCCACTGCTGAACATAGGCCTCCCCCAAAGAATGCCACAAAGCACGGTCCTGAGCCACCTGCATCCATCGACTTCCTGCATGTCTTACCAGGTCGTCACTCCATCTCGTGGGGGGACGCCCTACACTTCGCCTACCGGTACGAGGCTGCCACTCGAGAACCTTTCTTCCCCATCGGTTGTCGGTTCTTCGAGCTATATGGCCGGCCCACTGCCACTTCAGCTTACTAATCCGTTGGGCTATGTCGGTTACTCTGGTTCTACTGCGGATATCCTTATTCCTAAGTTTATCACGCAGAGAAACTCCGAGCATAGCCCTCTCCATAGCTCGCTGAGCGACCTTGAGCTTCCTCATACGGCCAGCAGTGAAGGACCACGTCTCAGTTCCGTAAGTCATCACTGGCAACACGCACTGGTTGTACAATTTCGTTTTAAGGTTTTGAGGTATGTCTGACGAGAAGATGTGTCGTAGCTTCCCGAACGCTGCCCAGCCGAGTTGAATCCGTCGATTGACCTCTCGGTCGAAGTTGGACTTACCTAGTCTGACTATTTGTCCCAGGTAAACATACTCGTCAACAACTTCGAGCTTAGTGCTCCCAACAACTACCGGCATAGGTGTGACATGGACATTAAACATGATCTTTGTTTTGTCCATGTTCATCTTAAGACCTATCCGTTGGGAGACACTATTGAGGTCATTGAGCATAGTGCTTAGGTCCTCCAGCGATTCTGCCATAAGGACTATATCGTCGGCAAATCGAAGGTGAGTGATGTACTCGCCATTGATGTTAATACCGCATCCTTTCCAGTCCAGAAGCTTGAAAACGTCTTCCAATGCAGCGGTGAAGAGTTTCGGGGATATAACATCACCCTGTCTTACACCTCTCTGCAATTGGATGGGTTTCGTACTCTGGTTCTGTACTCGGATAGCCATCGTAGCCCTACTGTACAAACACTTCAGCACTTCGATATACCGACAGTCAACTTGGCACCGCTGAAGGGACTGCAGCACCGCCCAAATTTCGACGGAATCAAAGGCTTTCTCATAGTCCACATACGCCAGACATAGTGGCAAATTGTACTCTTCGGACTTCTGTACAATTTGCCGTAGGGTATGTATGTGGTCTATGGTGCTAAAGCCCTTTCGGAAACCGGCTTGTTCGGGAGGCTGGAAGTCGTCAAGTCTGCGCGCAAGACGATTCGTAATGACTCTCGAAAACAGCATGTAGACGCGGCTCAGAAGGGAAATCGGTCTGTAGTTCTTCAAGAGAGCGTTGTCACCTTTCTTGAAGAACAAGACCACCGCACTTCTGCTCCACGCCTCCGGTGTTATGCCACCACGGAGGACGGAATTAAAGAGCTTCTGAAGGACTTCAAGTACCGGTCTTCCACCCGCTTTCAGAAGCTCCGCTGTAATTCCATCCTCGCCTGGGGCCTTGCCGTTTTTAAGGTGCTGGAGAGCCATTCTAATCTCGCTCAGACTGACGTCCGGGATATCTTCGGAATAGTGTCGGATAAGACTCGCTCTTGGATCGTTACTCACACTTGCGTGTGGCTCCAACGATGACGTGTACAGCTGCCCATAGAACCTCTCAATCTCACTCAAAATCTCAGGAGCCCCGGAAACGATGCTGCCACATTCGGCCTTCAGCTTTGACAGTTGGCTCTTTCTGGCAGACAGATCTCTGGCAAAGACTTTGGAGCCTTGGTTCCGCTCGATCGCTTCTTCAATACGAGCTGTATTGAAGTTGCGTAAGTCCCGCCGCATGCATTTGGAGATCTGTCTGTTCAGTTGCCTGTATGCTGTCAAATCTGTTGAAGAATGTAGCCTCATCTCCCGTCTAACAGCCATGAGATTAAGAGTGTGATCGGAGAGTTTTTGTGTTCTTCTGCGGCGGGTCTTGCAGAACTTAGCTCCGACCGCATGGACAGTTTCCACGAGCTTGTCATTCATATCGTCCACTTCATTGCAGTCTTCTAGGCACTGAAAACGGTTTCGTAACTCGAGCTGAAAGGTTTCGGGACTTTGGATTTGAGCACGAGGGGGACGGAGCGTTGACTTCATCAGACGAGACCTCTCCAACTTAACATTTAGGTTCAGTGTGCCTCTAACCATTCGGTGATCGCTGCCGGTTTTCACCCTCGCGATCACTGAGACATCACTGAACAGTTGTCGTCTGGTCGTCATAATGAAGTCAATCTCATTTTTTGTCGAACCGTCGGGGCTCGACCAGGTCCACTTCCTGTGGGGCCGCTTCTTGAAGAAAGAGTTCATCATAAAGAGTCCCTCTTTCTCCATGAAGTCGGCCAGCTGCTGGCCCCTTGGGTTCCGTTGCCCTATTCCAAATTTCCCTACTTTCAGCTCACCGTTCTCTCTTGTGCCTAGTTTTGCATTGAAGTCTCCCATTAACACCGTATATTGGGTTTTGGAGGAATGCATGGCTCTAGAGATATCCTCATACATTTCCTCCACCTCCTCATCGGGGTGTGCCGAGGTTGGTGCGTAAACCTGTATGACCTTCAGCGAATACCGTTTGGTGATTCTGAGTATAAGGTACGCAACCCTCGTCGACACACTCCCGATCTTTACAACGTTGTTAACGAGAGACTTGTGGACGATAAATCCGACACCTCCTTGGGACAGATGTTCGCCCTCCCGGTGATAGAGCAAGTTGCCGGATTCGAGGATTACCGTGTCCTCCCCCTCTCTTCGGACTTCGGATAATCCTATAATATGCCAGCGCAACTTGTCTATCTCTTCTTCCAGCTCCACGATCTTCTCGTCAGTCCTCAGGGTGCGTGCGTTGTATGTTGCCAGGTCGAGTCGTCGTAGGTGGCAACCAAACCTCCACCGGAGATTCTTAGCACCCCCTGCCCCGCCGTTACCATGGTCGCCACCGTAGCCAGGAATAGCGGGGCCGCCGGGGACTGGGGGCCGTCTCTTTATTACATCCATTCATAAGGGGGGTATTTGCCATAGTTGCCACGCTTGGCGAGCGGGTTGGCAACCGCAGTTTTTTTTTATTATAATATTGGCTATTATCAGGAAGATGCTGCTGCCCATCTCCCACCTGTTTCCCTTTGTCGCCTTTTACGACACCCACGGGAGGATATGGGGTAGTGGATATTCTTGACCGCCACTACACGGCAATGGTCTATTAATTATATTTTATTATTTTATTTTATTTTAATAAATTTGCATTGCAAACTTTCCGAAACTAAGCCTTTGTCCACTAAATTTGGTCTTATGACATTAGCTACAAAAATATTAAAAGAGGTTTAAGGAAATAAATTATTAAAAGAATTTGCAATACACCCGGGGGATCATATATCTTCAATACAAGTTGATCATTCCTTTTTATTGATTAATGCCATTATTTATAAGTACTTAAAAATAAAATTGTACCACGAAAGTAAATTATACACTCAAACACACAAAAATGAATCCAAAAGGCAATTATATAACAAACTGATGCTTCATAGCGGAGTTTGAGAGTATGGACTATTATGAATATTTAAGCGGATTAGTATTACAGACTAAACCATTTATATTATCTTACAAATAATCTTCCGCAAAGTCACGCCTGAATCCATTAACTATCCTCAGTATTGTTGCAAAAAAAATATAAATTTTTTGAAAGTTGTTAAGTAGTATGGAAATTTTATAAACAAGAAAATCAACGAAATTTATTGATAACCAAAGTTTTTGTAGTTAATGTCATGAAACTAAATTTAAGAGACAAAAACTTGCTGATGATTTCACAACTTATGCATATTCAACACAGATCTCGCTTCAGAAACCTTAAATTGTTTTTTTTATTTGCTTTATTTTTTTGTTTGATTTATTAGTACAATAAAAATAATATATGAAAACATCTTTTATTTCATTAGTTATGCTTACTTCTGTTCATCTAATAAGAAAATATACAAATTAAAAAAAAAACAATTTACTGCAACTTTAAAAAAAAACTCCTTTATATTGCTCATTTTGGGTAAAATTTCATAAAGTATGCAACACCAACCCGCCACTGCATGTTTGTGTGTCTATCTTTATCTAATTTTAGGGACGATATTGTTTTCCGCGACTTGTGTGAGTGAGACAGATATATGTTTACTTTAAAATTTTAATGATTTCAAAGCTACGTCGTCGCGTTTGGATTGTGGTTACACTTTTTACTACGCGCGGCAATGTGGTTTGCTTCTTTAGTTTTGTATAACTCAATGGTTATACCTCTATCAATAGCAAACTAGAAGATTTTTTGGCATTTTCCAAAGTTGCCTCATATGATACTCCGTTAACGAGATAGTTATACTGCCATCTATCGGAAGTCAGAAGTTTTGGGCATTTTCCAAAGTTTTCTCATATGATACTCCGTAAACGAGATAGTTATACTGGCATATATCGGAAGTCAGAAGTTTTGGGCATTTTCCAAAGTTGCCGTATGATACTCCGTAAAACAGATAGTTATACTGCCATCTATCGGAAGCCAGAAGTTTTGGGCATTTTCCAAAGTTGCCGTATGATACTCCGTAAAACAGATAGTTATACTGCCATCTATCGGAAGTCAGAAGTTTTGGGCATTTTCCAAAGTTGCCGTATGATACTCCGTAAAACAGATAGTTATACTGCCATCTATCGGAAGCCAGAAATTTTGGGCATTTTCCAAAGTTGCCGTATGATACTTCGTAAAACAGATAGTTATACTGCCATCTATCGGAAGCCAGAAGTTTTGGGCATTTTCCAAAGTTGCCGTATGATACTCCGTAAAACAGATAGTTATACTGCCATCTATCGGAAGCCAGAAGTTTTGGGCATTTTCCAAAGTTTTCTCATATGATATTCCGTAAACAAGATAGTTATACTGGCATATATCGGAAGTCAGAAGTTTTGGGCATTTTCCAAAGCTGCCGTATGATACTCCGTAAAACAGATAGTTATACTCCCATCTATCGGAAGTCAGAAGTTTTGGGCATTTTCCAAAGTTTTCTCATATGATACTCCGGAAACGAGATAGTTATACTGGCATATATCGGAAGTCAGAAGTTTTGGGCATTTTCCAAAGTTGCCGTATGATACTCCGTAAAACAGATAGTTATACTGCCATCTATCGGAAGCCAGAAGTTTTGGGCATTTTCCAAAGTTGCCGTATGATACTCCGTAAAACAGATAGTTATACTGCCATCTGTCGGAAGCCAGAAGTTTTGGGCATTTTCCAAAGTTGCCGTATGATACTCCGTAAAACAGATAGTTATACTGCCATCTATCGGAAGCCAGAAGTTTTGGGCATTTTCCAAAGTTGCCGTATGATACTCCGTAAAACAGATAGTTATACTGCCATCTATCGGAAGCCAGAAGTTTTGGGCATTTTCCAAAGTTGCCGTATGATACTCCGTAAAACAGATAGTTATACTGCCATCTATCGGAAGCCAGAAGTTTTGGGCATTTTCCAAAGTTGCCGTATGATACTCCGTAAAACAGATAGTTATACTGCCATCTATCGGAAGCCAGAAGTTTTGGGCATTTTCCAAAGTTGCCGTATGATACTCCGTAAAACAGATAGTTATACTGCCATCTATCGGAAGTCAGAAGTTTTGGGCATTTTCCAAAGTTTTCTCATATGATACTCCGTAAACGAGATAGTTATACTGGCATATATCGGAAGTCAGAAGTTTTGGGCATTTTCCAAAGTTGCCGTATGATACTCCGTAAAACAGATAGTTATACTGCCATCTATCGGAAGTCAGAAGTTTTGGGCATTTTCCAAAGTTTTCTCATATGATACTCCGTAAACGAGATAGTTATACTGGCATATATCGGAAGTCAGGAGTTTTGGGCATTTTCCAAAGTTGCCGTATGATACTCCGTAAAACAGATAGTTATACTCCCATCTATCGGAAGTCAGAAGTTTTGGGCATTTTCCAAAGTTTTCTCATATGATACTCCGTAAACAAGATAGTTATACTGGCATATATCGGAAGTCAGAAGTTTTGGGCATTTTCCAAAGCTGCCGTATGATACTCCGTAAAACAGATAGTTATACTCCCATCTATCGGAAGCCAGAAGTTTTGGGCATTTTCCAAAGTTGTCTCATATGATACTCCGTAAACGAGATAAAATACAATTTTGTTCAATTAAAAACATTTACCAAATCCTTTTCTGGTACCCTGTATTATTTCTTTGTGAAATAAATGAACAATTATTGAGATTTTTTTACTTAATTATCCAAGATTTAGGCATTTCAACCACTGTTAAGGCCTTGAAGCGGATTTTAGAAACAGCAAACGATGAAACAAGTGTTAAATATTTATCAATGTGACTGTGTGTATCAACATATTATTATTGTGAAAATATTAAGGAATAAAATACACATAAGATTAGACTGTAGAGGCACAGATACCTTTACTTTTAAATAATAAAAAATCATACGTCAAAAAATAAAGAAATTTCATTTCATTTCTCTAATTATGAGGGTATTTCATAATCGCTATATTTGACACCTGTCCACCTGGATTAACGAGCGTAGTACCGGAAGCGTAGCAGCTTTTCTAACTACACGGGTATGCGTATTTTATATATTTTGTACTTATAGGCTATTACGTTATTATGTCATTCAACCACAGGATTTAAATAAGTATCTATTATAAATTATACATACATTTTGCGCTACATAGAGAGGGCTCGACCTAGGAAATGAACTTTGACATGGAACTTTGCAGGATTGTATTTCTTCTTAAGGTTTATAACTGTCGAAATAAAAAGACCAACTAACGATGGCCAATTCCAAAATAATAAAGAAGATAAATTCTTTTATTATCTTTGAAAGAAACTTTAATAATTTTATAACGGGTTAATCGAGGTTTCATAGCGTTATAAGAAAATGCTTGTCTATTATCACACCTCTATTATCATCTTCTCCGAAGATCGTAAATCACGCTGACTTATAGCGTAGCATAAGCTGAATAGATTTTCTATTTATCCTCGGCTTGAAGACACCTATTAAATACACTATTATTACAAGCTATCAAAAACCCATTACTGAACACAGGTCTCCCTCAAATATCGCCTTATACATTTATGTACATTTGCTAAAATTGCCATGCTTGGCTAGCGGCTTTGTTAACTGGGTTTTTTTTTATTAATTTGAGCTATTACCAGAACGATCTGCTACAGATCTCCTGTTTCATTTTCAACCGACTTCAACACGAACAACGGCAGAACTATTTTCTAGGTAAACCTATTTTAATGATTCTTTTTTTATCTGAAAGCTTGTGTTTTTCATGTGGTCACATATAAATTTGATGAATATCCAGTCGTTTTTGAGTTAAACTTAATTGTGCGTATTTAATTAACTTCGACTACACTGATGACGTTCTCATTTTATTTATATTGAACTCGTTTGTTCAATATTTTTAATTCTACCACTTGCACTCTGTCAAAGAATACGAGTAAATACACTACGCGAAACTCTGTCGCCTCTTAGGTGTCATCTACGGAATAATATTATAAGGTCGTGGTATACAGCACCACTACGTTGAAAACTGAGGTTTTTCGGTTATTCAACTTTATAAACGTGTATCAATTAAGTAAAAAAAAATCAATTAAGTACTGCTAGAAAATTATTTGAAGAGTCAGCAAATATATTAATATAATTATTCGCAAAGGGGCTGTTAAAAGCTTAAATAGACGGCCCCTGAAATGCTTTTGTCGTATTAAAACGAATTAAAGAGATTATGATAATAAAGGTAATACCCTTAGGAATAAGAGAAACGCCTCAGCTACTTTAATTTTAAAGGAGAGTCAAACAGATAATTGCGAAATGTACCTCTATGAGGTTGAATATTTGTTTATTATTTGTATTCAAGGCCAGATTTAAAGGTGTTAAAGGACGACAAAAAATTCTATGACTAGAATTTTTTTTCTTATTCTAGGGCTCACACCAATAATGAGAGATTGAGAGATAAGGTATTTCAAGTGACCCCGAGACCACGCTCGATATCTTGACATGAACTCACGCACACATCTTTCATCTGCCTGATGCACACCTGTGCACCTAAACTGCCTTCTGGCAGTTGGCCCGAGCTCTGAAAGTAGAACAATCCTCACCTATACCACCTCTCATTAGGCTAGAAAACCTCGATCTCGCCTTTGATGACTCTGAAAAGGCCGAAGGCCTCGCGGACAGTTTAGAGTGAAAATACACTCCCTTCAACAAACTCACAGATCCCGCTCACCTCCGAGGTAGAAGCGGAGGTCTCGCGTAAGTCTGCAATACCACCTAAGGGCGATTCCTTAAACCCTGTGACTGTCGAAGAAGTCACAGATGTCATCAAGTCTCAAAAAGAAATCACCACCCGGCCCGATGGCATCAGCTACAGCGTAATAAAAACGCTCTCCACGCCGCTCGTATGTCTCCTAGTAGACATCCTCAACGCTCTTCTTTCCATCTGCTCCTTTCCGGATGCCTAGAAAGAGGCAGATGTAATAGGAATCGCGAAGTCAGGGAAACCGCGCAACTTAGCCTCCAGCTATAGACCTATCAGTTTCCTGAGTACACTGGGGAAAGTTTACGAGCGACTCATTTTAAATCGACTACGTAAATACGTCTTCGCAAATAAACTGCTTCCTAATGAGCAGTTCGGATACAGACCCAAACACTCGTGCACAAATCAGTTACACCGCCTCACAGAATACGTTCTGAAAGGCTTCAATCTCCCAAAATGAAAATAGGACCACAAACACCGGCGTACTCTTCTTCGATGTCACAAAAGCGTTTGACAAAGTTTGGCATGACAGCTCACTTTATAAGCTGTATAAACTCAACGTGCTGATTAGGCTCATCCACTTCATCAGAGCCTTCCTTGCCGACCGCCACTTTCGATATCGAATAGAGGGCACTCGATCCTCAAAAGGCCTCCTAAAGGCCGAAGTCCCTCTGAGCTCGGTCCTTTCCTCACTCCTCTTCACATCCTTCACGAGTAACATCCCGAAAGACCCAGACCAATGCTGCTCTCTTCGCCGACGACACGGCTCTTTTAGTCGCCCATCACAATAAAAGTATACTCGCCCAGATGCTCCAAACAGCCGTCAACCGCTTAGGCGATTCCGCATATGTAGAATCGAAGTGAGTTCTGAGAAAAGTGTAGCAATATACTTTCAAAGGAAATCTGCTCTTTGTCATCAAAAAAACCCTAAAAATTGTTAAACACGGTCACCCTATACGGCCGCCAGATACCCTGGCAATCAACGGCCAAATACTTAGGGGTCACATTCGACCATGAGGCCAAATTCATCGCTAGTCGCCTCCACCCGCTAGTAAACAGCAAGAGTAAACTGTCCTTAAGACACAAGCTCCATCTCTACAAAGCATGCACAATACCTGTCATGTTATACGCTAACGTAACTTTTACCCACGCGTCTGAAACTAATTTGAACAGCCTCCAAGTTGTCCAAAATAGCTTCATTCGAGAAGCCACCGGAGCCGGCTGGTACCAGCGAAACTCCGATATTTACAGATATTACCAACTTCCGACGATCTCAGAATACTTCAACGAAATGTCTTAGCGCTACTTCGGGAGCGCCGCAACACATCTTAACTCGTTTGTGGGAAACGCAGTCACCTACGTTCCGACACCAAACGTCACGGCCTCCCTCCGGAGGCCTCGTAACGTTTTAATTTAAAACCCGATTTCGTTAGACTTTGCGAATCAAATGTCGCCGGATCATCACATACCAACACTACACGTGCACCTAGTGTCACAAGGACAGTTAGGATAACGGATGGGATACAGTGACTGCGCAGACCTGCGCCCGCACACTCCTCCACACCGCGTATACACCGTATACCCGCGTCCCTGGGCGGTTCTCGCCGCCTAGAACATCGAACGTTACGAGTTAGCTGTCAGACCCGGGATCCGCCACCCCCTGTTTGGACGGCGGTTAGACAACTCTCTCATGGCATGTTCTAATTTTCGGCGACGTCAAGGAATATTTATTATATTCCTCCATTTATACCCCAGATTATCGATTTTAGATAAATAAATAATCCCCTTCCCCTTTTTTATTGCTACGCGGCCTTTCAGGACGCAAACGCTGAGACCGATGAAGCTGTAACAGCCGCATAGGCTAACAGAATTAACATCACAGAAACTAGACCTGTGCACGTAAAACCACGTTGTTGTTCACAAAATATTTTAGATGCATATGTGCGTGTTCTTAAAATAAAGTGCGTAAAATAAAGTTATAATAAGGTTATCATGGATGAGCCACCTGGCATACATAATATGAAAAATCTTCTATTTGGGTGAAGTGGTGAAAAAAGAGGCTATCACCAATATATGTGAATATGGTTCAGCTTTTTAAATATGTATACCGCCATGTATCGGGTGGCAGAACCTCGTTCGTTAGTAAGCCCTCGCTCCCTCCATCTTGATGTATCTTTCTTCACTCTATTACTAACCAGTAAGAGTCTATTACTGAACTAAATATGAGTCTTCTTCATTAGAGAGAGCGTCTTTTTCATTATATAAGCAAATTTTTATGAAGTGGGAACACAGATGCGCTGAAACCGAGGTTTACACACTTGCACATGCAACTTGATTTCTCTTTATTTTCTTCTTCTTTAACTGCCAATTTAAGCTTGATGTAAAATAAAAAATAAAGTTGAAGTTAACGATTTTATTTGATCGGTACGAACAATTTTGTTTTGGCGACTTTTAAAAAAATCTGGAAATAGGTGCCGGACCATAGCACCCTCCGCTATGGTAAGGGACTTTGCGCGATGTTATGCGCATTCTCGCTACCCGACTTTTAAAAAGCTACAATTTTTAATTGAATAGTTCACCTGACAGTAAGTAATAAACCACATGTACATTGCAACAATTGGACTTAAAGAATTAATAGTTGATCTTAACCCTGCTTAATCAAAAGGCTTTCACAAGGAGCTTGGAATTGTGCGCCTTTGACCCCTTACAAGCAAACATCATACAAAAGGTTTCGCAAGTAAGGTACGGAAATAACAATATTAGGATTTCTATGTATGTGAGGACGTCGGTGAGATTAAGGATGTTATACTAAGAGACTAAGGTTATAAGATTATACTCTTCATTGGACTATTATAACGTAACCGTGAAGTAAGAATCGCAATCGTAAATTTGTGTACAGATGGCTGAGTACCGTACCGCAGTCTATTTATTATATATTATTATTATATATTTATTATTACTTATATATTTACTTACATTACAAATAGAATTTTACAATAAATTAGTCTATGAGATGGCCGTTAGTTTTTAGTATTGTGATGGGTCATAATGATAATAACGTTTGTGTATGTTAGTTGAGACTGGGAATGGAAGCCATGTGTCTCAGTTCATTAAATTGATTATAGGTAGAGCTACGCTGCAGCTACATTATGGTGGTATCACGAAAGGGTCGCCTCGACCGGGGTAAGACCACGCTCTCACAGAATACGGGCGTAAAGTAACAGCTTAATGCCGCTGCGTATCGTATAGTGAGTGTAGAGAACCGGAGACCCTTTTTACTGGAAACGAGGCATTCCATCTTAATCCTCAAAGATGACAACGCATCTGTATTTTGATTCTTAATCGAAGATTTATGTAGATTAAGGTAGATCGCTTGTCATCCTTATTCTATTGAAAAACTTGAAGGCAAAAAATCAACATACTGGTAATAAGACTAAGAGTCCAACTGGGTAAGATCCAACATATATTCTGCCGTCAAATAACAGTGCTTGTCTGAAGAGCTTAGAGAGCAATTATAATTGCAGGTTGTGAGGCACGTGAGGCAGTACTCAGAGGTGACAACGCGTCTGTAGTTTTATTTTTTTTAATCTAAGGATCCATTGAATAAGGTAGCCACTATCAAGTGAGCTGTAAGTTCGTTAGTCACTTACGCTTTATAAAAAAATATAAATGAAGCCAATAATTTTATCGGCCAACGATTCTAGAATTGAACAAAAGAAAGTTCGTGGCGGAAGGAAAGCGGAAAAAATTACGCTAGAAGTCGTAAAATTAGGGTAGGATTTTATGTAGAAAGTTCGTCATTCCAGTTGACTTACTTTACAAGTCAACTGGAATTGAATGTAATGTGTCTTTATTACCTACGTTATAAAAACAATTCCAGTGTCAACAGGACAAGGCCAAATTGAATAGATATTGATTTTTATATTTACATGACTACTATGTATTGAATAAAACCAATTTTATTGCCATGTATTTATTAACTTGCTTTCGTCTATATCTGTTCCTATGGAATTGTGGCCATATAGTAATTGATTTTAAACAATATCCCGATGAGCTAGATACATGAAATTTTGAACATAGCTCAGAGTTGGATGACAATGTAAGAAAACAATGTGGTAAACACAAAAAAAGAACAAATTTTGAAAATCGAATTATTATTTAGAATTTTATTGCGTTTCATAATAGTTTATTATTATTTCACGTGGTAGAACCATGCTGCAGTTATATTAGTAGTATAGTTAGTTGTAGCACGAATGGATCGGCTCGACTGGGAAGGGATCACGCTCTCACAGAATACCAGCGTAAAATAGCAACTTAACGCTGCTGTGTTTGGTATGATGAGTGTATATAACCGGAGACCGTTTTTACTGGAAAAGAGGCATTCCATCTTTGTCCTCACGAGTGACAACGCATCTGCATTTTGATTCGCAAACGAGGATAGATGTAGATGTCTATGGGCTATAGCAACCACTTACCGTCAGAACTGTGTACTCGTTTGTCACCCTATCCTATAAAACAAAAAAAAATTATGTCGTTTCGAGTGCTTTGCAGTCCAAGGCCATGGGGTAACCGAGGTGTGTAATCATGCGATCAAAAGTGACACGATCGATTAATTATTTATTTTTGTTACACGAATGGGTTTATTTCGGCCACTGATTCATGTAGCACACGCAAGCACCCAAAGGCTCGACAACCATTAAAACCACCACTTTCTTCAAAACACAAATTATCGATATCGATATGTAGTAGTCTATATTACGTGGTAGAGCCATGCCCCAGCTATCGATCACAGGCTCTTATTGTTGTAGCACGAATAGGTCGGCTCGACCGGGGAAGGAAACTGGAATAACGCGGGAAATTGGTATGAATACATTGGGTACCATTAATGGATATTTTTATAATGTACTGTGTAGTGGCGGTTTAAGAATATAACGTATACATCCCGTGGGTGTCGTAAGAGGTGACAGAGGGAAACAAATCACGATATGGGCAGCAGCGTCTTCCTAATAACGACTAAAAATAAAAATAAACTGTGGTTGCCACCCGCTTGTCAAGTGTGGCAACTATGGCAAATACCCTCCTATCCTGGCAGAGGCAATCTATTGGAGAGGCCTATTTTCAGTAGTGAACTTTAATATATATATTTTTTTTATAATCAACAAATTCTTGTTTTCAATTTTTGCACAATATCATTAAATTATAAATAGCAAGTAGAATTGCGTTTGGTATTAAAAAACTTTATAAAAAAATCTTTGATTTAAAAAAAAAGAAATAATTAACATAAAACAATGTTTTTAAATATTTCTTAATATTTGTTTTCTATTATATAAAACAACACAAAAGCGCCAGTATCGCACAAAATGACTTTCAAAACAAAATAAAACGTTACTATCGGACTGAAGTTGCTATCTCGTGTTATTTTTACAATACAAAAAGTGTCAAATCTACAATGATGAGTCTCAATTTCGAAATATTAGAAACTATAAGACTTAACTAACTTAACAACAAGTGGTAAATTTAAAAATGTTGTGCGACCGACTTCAATATAAATAAAATGAGAACATCACCAATGTAGTCGAAGTCAATTAAATATAACTCAAAAACTACTGTTCAGCACCAGCTTTCAAATAACAAAGGAATCATCAAAATCGGTTCACCTAGAAAAAAGTTCTGAGGTCGTTTAAAAACAAAATTTTATTTAAAAATATTTGTTTTAATATTAAGGAATAATAATAATGTCCTCCAGACCAAATTTCGACAACGGTGGCCAGTCTCTACGGAGACTAGCCATCGGCGCAGGACAGAATTATAGTGCCCAAGTGTATGCTCAATCACAGGTGCACTCTCTATTCCCTCACTCTCATAGCCCGATGGGACGGTAAACCGACACGACCGGAGAGAGATCAGGCGCAGGACCAACGGCTTTACGTGCTTTCCGAGGCACGGGGGTGAAACACCGCCAACTTGCTGACTCCGGGCAGCTACTGAGAATTTTTTTTTTATAGGATATATATTTTTGATGGAAAAACTCAATAACTGATTTTTTGGCCCGACCCGGGATTCGAACCCGCGACCTCATGATCAGCAGTCGCAATACTACAACCACTAGACCAATAAGGCAGTCAATTTTATTGTGTTGTTTTGTGGTTATTAAGGAATACTGAGTGAATATAACCACTGGCAATGAGGTGATCGGTACCATGCTGGTAGTATTAATGTAATCGTATAAATAATTGTAGAAAATTGATGGATGCAGTTGGCTCAGGACCGTATTTTGTGGCATTCGTTGGCCTATGTTTAACAGTGGATTTGTGAAGGGCTGTAATGATGATGATGATGAAATAACTGTACAAAATAATTGTTAAAATTTATGCCTGAAGAAATAATCCTGCTAATTTAAAAACCCTGTTAAGTTTCTTGTTGGTTCTTCTCAGAACAGAAGTATTTTCAGAACCACTGGTAAGTAAAAAGAAATCAATAAGTACTTATTATGTTTTAATCTATATTGAATAAAAATATATTATTTTCTTTATAATTTGCAAAATACCATTGTAATAAAGTTGTAAGAACTTAATTTGCTTATTTCCGCATAATTAAATAAAACGATGTATCTCACCTAGTTTGAAGAGCACCTCCTACCCTCCCTCAATTGTGAAAAGACACACCACTCTCTATAATACGACATGTGTTTTATTTTTATAGGATAGGGTGACAAACGAGCACACAGTCCACCTGATTGTAAGTGGTTACTGTGGCACATACACATCTACATTTATCCTCGTTTGCGAATCAAAATGCAGATGCGTTGACACCCGTGAGGTTAAGATGGAATGCCTCTTTTTCAGTAAAAATGGGCTCCGGATATCTACATTCACCATACAAAACACAGCAGTGTTAAGCTGCCATTTTACGCTGGTATTCTGTGAGAGCGTGGTCCCCGGTCGAGTCGACCCATTCGTGCTACAAACTATACTATTAAATATCTGCAGTATGGCTCTATCACGTATAAGATGTTTTGCCTCTACACGAGGCATCCTCAGGTGAAGTAGGCTGCGGCGGCTGACAGCTAAGAAAATAAACTAATTACAGGCAATAAATTCTGTACAAAATAATTTCACTCACTCCAATTAACTCTTGAATGATTGTTTTTTGAACAAATACGAATTTCCCAGTTTCCGCACGCAACCTTAACCTTAAGGTTACTGTCGCTTCCAATTCAAATTAACGTTGCCCCTGTGTCAAGGAGCACGATCTGTTCAAACGGTCTCGAGGGCTCACTGTTATTATTAATGTTCTGTTTAATGCGAATAAAACATTTCAAGCGTCATTTCTTTAAGCTCTAGAACGTTCCATAGCGCATCATTACAGCGTTTATATTCACTCGCCCATAAAATTACTCGACGTTTTTGCGTGGAACACTTTCTAGATAATTGTATCTTAACGGTGATTTTATAGGACTAATCTGTTTAAGTTAAACTTACCGTCCACTTTTTTTATAGGATAGGGTGACAAACGAGCACACAGTCCACCTGATGGTAAGTGGTTGCTGCGGCCCTTATACATCTACATTTATCCTCAATAAAGAATCAAAATGTAGATGCGTCATCACCCGTGAAGACTAAGATAGAATGCCTCTTTTCCAGTAAAAAGGGTCTCCGGTTCTCTACACTCACCATACGAAACACAGCAGTGTTAAGCTGCTATTTGACGCTGGTATTCTGTGAGACCGTGGTCTTTCCCCGGTCGAGCCAACCCATTTGTTGTTACAACTATACTACTAATATAGCTGCAGCATGGCTCTACCACGTATAGTACCACTTGATGGTAAGTGGTTACTGCAGTACAAGGAAACCTGTAACCGACTTCATAGAAAGAAAGCTACAGATACATTGTCACCTCTGTGGAATAAGATGGAATGCCGCAAAGCCTGTAATTTTATGGATTCTCGTTTCTCTTCGGAGTTCCAGACACGGCAGGTGGATTTTACTCTAAATAAAAAACTTAGTAGCAGCGAGAAATCTGAAAGTCCGTAAAACCATAATTCCTGCGCCTGTTTTTAACTGTGAGCGTGAGGAAATAGAGTGCATTTTCGCAGACGCACATTTTCGTCAATTACGAGTATAAAATATAATCGTTGTAGCGTAGCTTGTCTCAGTTTAGACTTGCTGCCGTAACCGAAATTTGCTCTGGAGGATATTATTATTGCGACATATATGAGCGCAGAAGTAACCATAAGCCCTTTTGCATATCCCGATCATGCACATGAATAATGTATTGGTACAAATGTAGAGCAACCGGAGACCCTTTTTACATGAAACGAGGCATTCCTCCATTTCTTAGTCCTGATCTCATTTTTTAGTGACAACGAATCTGCATATTTATTCTTAATTGAGTATAAATGTAGATGTCAATTGGCCATAGCATCTATTCATTATCAGGTGAACTGTGTGCTGTGCTAGTTTGTGACCTTATTCTATAAAAAAAATACAAACTTGACGCGATTAAAAACCATGAGGTTGTGTGGATTAATATCATCAGTTCCTTGCGGTTTTAAGCATTTATATAGTAGTCTTCTTATGACACCTAGCGATGAAATGGATGATGGATTGTCTTAACCTGCCATCACATGAAATATATTAACAAATATATTTAAATTAAGAATATTTTAGGAAAATTAATTGGAAGAACACTTCTCAAGTAATGCTATCGTACTGGCAACCACAATTTTCGGTAATGACCTGTTATATGACCATGTGGAAGCGAGGAAAATATATTTTTTTTATTCAATACTAGCTGTTCCTCGCAACTTCGCCCGCATGGAATTCAGCGTAAAAGACCATAAAATCAAATATTACAATTGGATTTCATTTTTTTTCCGTGGAACCCTAACTCTTTTCGAAAATAAAAGCATCCGTGTAACATCAGCTATCTGCCAGTGTGAGTCTCGTCAAAATCGGTCCAGCCGTTTAGGCGATTAGTCGGAACAAATCAAAAAAGTCAGACAGACAAAAATTTTAAAAATTGTTGTTTTGTTATATGTACGAGTACCGTATATATTTTCGTATGATTTTAGTAAAATGCTGTTATTTTGACATTACAAATAGACTCTTCAATTTTATTTATTTGTATAGGTAGATTACATGTAATTCTTATGGAAAGTAATTTTTTTACTTTACCACTTGTTCGAAATAAACCTCTGTCCAGGGAAGAACCAGCAAGAAACCCAGCGGGACTTTTTAAAAAAAAAGTAAATAATACATTAAGAAAGGTTACAAACTATTTACAAAATTTATTTTGGAAACAGCTTACAATATTATAAATCACCGTTAAAATTATAAACGAGGAGTGTGATCTGTTGAAACATGTGGGGCTTCGATGGATGCAAATGGTTTTGGAACATGTTGTGTTCGTCGTAATTTTCATACTACGCGAGCAACCTGCGTTCATTTCCCACCGGCTGTAATATAATTGTAAGTTGTAATTTTTAGTATTGAATTAACGCGTGCTGGGCGTTGAAGGGATTCTCCTTGAGAAGACACCATGTCTGAAAAAAATATATTCCGAGAACATGTGAAGGCAACAAAAATTCATTTAGGCCACGCAGCGGAAACATCCTCGCAATATAACCCTCTTAAAATGAGACGAGGCCTGCGCCCAGCTGTTAGAAGTATAAAGGCTTTAACGTTATCTTTCAACTTGTAAGTTATTATGAAAGGTATCAGAGGTTCTACTTTAAGATGGAACATATTTTCATCACTGAGATTTTTGTGCATTTTATTCTCAACTTTTAGAACATCAAAATTAACCACGATAATATAGATAATAACTTGAACTCCCAAAAGGCGGTCCCTATTAACATAATTGTTTTAGTACGGCCATATATTTCAAGGGTCGCTTAACCTCACATCTTAAAAGCCCCCGAGAGTGTTATCCAGATTTTGAATTTACTGTCCAAAATGAATAACAGACGTAATAATTTCTGATTTAGAGGTAAAAAATATTAATCCAGGATGAACACCAAAATTAACATTTGCCTTACAAGGAAATTCTCCGTACAGATGTAATATGCTGATCATTATTAATAAAGCACACTCGTTCAAATAATTAAATTCAATTATCAATTTATTGCCGAATGAGAATTTCGTCTTATTGGTATCGTAAGAGGCGACAGAGGGCAATAGGAACAGAAGATGGCTAGCGGTATACGTTGTATACGTGGTAGAGCCACGCTACAGCTATATTATTGTTGTAGCACGAATGGGTCGAATCGACCGGGGTCCACGCTCTCACAGAATACCAGCGTAAAATAGCAACTTAATGATGCTGCGTTTCATAATATAGTGTGTGTGGAAAACCGAAGACCCCATTTTACTGAAAAGGGGGCAATCGATCTCAGTCCTCAGGGGTGACACCGCCTACTTTCTGGCTCCGGATTGCTACTGAGAATTTCTTGACAAAAAAAAATCCATTATATGATATTAGCACCACCCAGGTTTCAGGACTCAAGACCATATCAGCAGACGCGCTAGCAGCGTAATTACTGCTGAATTTCGTTGTGTGAGTGGTGATAATCGGAGACCCTTTTTACTGGTAACGGGCTATTTTAATCTTCAGGATTATCGCAACGTCAACGCATCTGTATTTGAATTCTTAATCGTAAGTAGATGGAGACATCTATGGAGCAATGCATCCATTTTACGTGGTAGAGCCATGCTGCAGCTATATTACTGGTATAGTTGTAGCACGAATGGATCGGATCGACCGGGGAAGGAACACGATCTCACAGAATACCAGCGTAAAATAGCAGCTAAATGCTGCTGTGATTCGTATGGTGAGTGTAGAGAACCGGAGACCCTTTTTACTGGTAAAGAGGCATTCCATCTTAGTCCTCACGGGTGATAACGCATCTGCATTTTGATTCGTAATCGAGGATAGATGCAGATGTCTATGGGCCACAGCAGCCACTTACCATCAGGTGGACTGTGTGCTCGTTTGTCACCCTTATCCTATATAAAAAAAAATCCACTTACCATCAGGGCTGTGTGCTCGCAAGTCAACCTTACTTCTGTGCGGCAATAAGATTGACACCAATACCCACATGTTTATAGCTTGAGCCCTGAGTCCGATGAAGCTGTAAAAGCCAATAGACTAATAGCACTAACATCACCGAACCTGTATACACCCACATAGACACTTAATTAGTGCAGTTTCTATATCATATATGAAATACCAAGGTTGCTGAAGACTATAACAATAGCCAGAAATTTTTATAAAGAACAAATATTTTTACGTAAGATCTTGTGTTACATAATAGACTCGTAGTTATTATTAATATAAGAAATCCAAGCTATAGAAATAGACGATATATTATTATATGAATCCTTTCTTTTATGTTGTTGAGTTTGTTGTTAAAAGGGCGTATTGTTGTTCAACAAATAATACATAAACTTATGAATTGTCTGAATAGGCCTCGACCTGAACTTTTAACGAGACATAAGTTTTCCAAGTTGTTTGTTAACAATACAAAAGTGGGCGTAACCAGGTTTAATGAATATTCTGTATAAGCTAATATAATAAGACAAACGAATAAGCGTGACAAACGAGCAAACAGTCCTGATGATGGTAAGTGGACGCTGTAGCTCATAGATATCTACATTTATCCTCCATTAAGAATCAAGTTATAGCTGCGTTGTCACCTATGAGGACAAAGATGGAATGCCTTGTTTCAAGTTAAAAGGATCTCCGTTTGTCCACATTTAACATACTAAAAAAAGGAGTATTAAGCTACTATTTTGTGCTGGTATTTTGTGAAAGCGTGGTCCTACCCCGGTCGAGCCGACTCATTCATGCTACAACCGTATTATAACTGCAGCATGGCTCTATTTTATATTAAACCTCAGAAATTTATTATAGCCGTGTAACCATCTCGAATACCCCAATTGTTAAATATCTAGCAGCGATGCAGAGCAGCGTAAAAGGTGCAATATGTCTGGTACTGCTATCCACCTACCAAGAATATCAATGGTAGAAGTCCATGCCCAAGAGCGGACTTTTGCAGGCTGTCTCTTTTACTCACTCCTAACCAAGTTCTGAGCTTACTTACTATCTCTCCTAGGCGTACCATTCATGGGCGCAAGAATAGACTCAGGTAGCAATATCAAGGTCAGCAAGAGTACCTCTGGGTCGGTCATAGAGAAAAAAAATACTCGCTCATTCAAAAAAATAAAAATTGTTTAACATATCAAGTGTATAAAATTGAATAACTTGAAAACCTGTTTTGTTGCTAGTTTTGGTTCCACCTCTCTGATTTTGGCCACAATCATTAATTTTTACAATATTTTGAGATCTACTGCAAAATAAAACAAAAAAACTTTTATCGAAAAATTAGGCCCTTCAGCAATGAAAATGCAATAACATTGTTTTATTAAAAATTGTTTTTTGTTTTATTGTTTTGAAATATTCATTTATTGCACTATTCTCCAAACTACTGTGCATCAAGTATATAGTACTTTTTTAACACCACAGTATCTTAAACCTGCATAAAAAATCTTATTTCGTGGAAATTTTCTAAAAACATTAATATTTTTTCTAAAGAAACTGTTCACGTTGTTGCGAAACTGCAATAAACATGCAGTTATACATCTAGTTAGATATAATATTCAATAAAATACGTTTTCGTCACTTTCATCATGGGGGGTATATTGCCATAATTGCCACGCTTGGCGAGCGGGTTGGCAACCGCAGTTTTTTTATTGTAGTTTTGCCGTTACCAGGAAGATGCTGCTGCCCATCCCTGCCTGCCTGTTTCCCTTTGTCGCCTTTTACGACACCCACGGGAAGATATTGGGTAGTGGATATTCTTAACCGCCACTACACGCCGATGGGGAAGAAAGGTTCTCGAGTGGCAGCCTCGTACCGGCAGGCGAAGTGTAGGGCGTCCCCCCACTAGATGGAGTAACGACCTGGTAAGATATGCAGGAAGTCGATGGATGCAGGTGGCTCAGGACCGTGCTTTGTGGCATTCTTTGGGGGAGGCCTATGTTCAGCAGTGGACTTGTGAAGGGCTGTAATGATGATGATGATGAAAATACGTTTTCGCTATTTCAGTGGAATGGCATTAATTATACGCATTAAGGTGATAAATTTTCAATAACATCAAGGAAATCAAAAAATCTGGAAAACTGTAACAGTTTTATTAAAACAATTTTTGTCTGTTCTCATAGGGCATGGTCTCACCTCATGACATACATTTTGTTTGGACTACTATTTACAGGACACCATGAATATAACTATATGTAAACTATATATAGCTGCAGCATGGCTCTATCTCGTATAGTTCGTTTGTCAGATTTCTAAAAAGATAATCACATTGTCAAGTCATAGGTTAGACAGCAGTTCGATCAAAGTCGCAAAGATGTTATGTAAATGCCCCATTAGATACATCTATCAGCGTAAAATTGGCGCATGTTCCCTCGCGATTTTCAATTTATCGGACGTATTGTAGAGTCATCGTTTTGAGACGCGTCATTGTTCTGCCGTTGATAGATTACCGCGTGCCATTCGATTTGTTTTACCAGTATTGAAAAATGGAAATCCAATTCGTGAGCCGCTTTTCTTTATAAATATATCAGTTTCGTTATAACATTTCGCTTTTTTCTGTTTAAACAAATATTCTCATGGACACATTTTGAGGAACGCAAAAAAAGTGTGTAATACTAAACAAAATATCATGGATATTTGTGACATTTATGGTTATTAATTATTTGGCTTTTGCTTATGATTGGTTAATTTAAAATTGCAAACATTGAAAAAAATAAACGTTATAATGACAAAAATTAACCAAGTTAAGAAATAAAAAATACACGTAAAATATTTTTCTGTACTAAGCATTTCTTTTTTCATAAATGCTTCTAAAAAGGCTATAACGTGGGCTATAATCAGTACTAAGTGTTGCTGCTTTTAGGTCTTTGAATTGCTTTCAGTCTCCTTGACCATTCATTATTATCAAATTATCAATAAAATCTTCAGAGATTGCGTACTATTCTTCCTGTTATGCGTTATTAAGATTTCTCAAATTAGCGGGGACAGGATTTCTTTTCTAATTATTTTTCTCGCTTATCCCATTTTTAATCCAAGATTTAATTTCTGTGAGCGCACTAGACACCCTTGGCTGACTGGTATTGATTTCAACGTCTCCAAGGTAATCGAAAACTACGGCTAAAGTATGGGGGCGTGCATTATCATACATATAATCGACAACTACGGCTAAAGTATGGCGACGTGCATTATCATGCATGTAATCGACAACTACGGCTAAAGTATGGGGGCGTGCATTATCATGCATATAATCGACAACTACGGCTAAAGTATGGGGACCTGCATTATCATGCATGTAATCGACAACTACGGCTAAAGTATGGGGGCGTGCATTATCATGCATATAATCGACAACTACGGCTAAAGTATGGGACGTGCATTATCATGCATGTAATCGACAACTACGGCTAAAGTATGGGGGCGTGCATTATCATGCATATAATCGACAACTACGGCTAAAGTATGGGGACGTGCATTATCATGCATAAAACAAATTTATCTTCTATAAAAGGAGCAAATAGCACTATGATATCTTCCGAACTCTCAGTTTCTTATCGTGCCGCTGTTAGTGATCCATTCTCAATGACGCGAAGTTTTCTCCCCATACCATAACTGACCCTCCACCAATGCCTCTTTTCCAATGATGTTGCACTGAGTATACCTCCTTCCCGGGCGTATCCACACTTTATTCCTTCCATCAACTGGCTTCATATTTGAACTTGACTCCAAGCTTTGTCATTCCAATATTCGTGACTGTGTGGAAAATTAACTCGAGCAGTAGCTCGAGTTAATTTTCGAGTACGATGGCATGTTGCAAGAAGGGGGCCTCTGACAGGCAAGTGTGAATTTATTCCGGGCTTATTATTGGGTTATTATTAATTTATTTCAGTGCTTTTCTTATGGTTTTTGTGCTTACTATAACCCCTCGAACTTCTTCGAGCTTCGTTTTTACCTTAGAAGGAGTTAAAGTCCGGTGTCTAAACTGGTGACGATTTAGCGGTCATCTCTGGTCAAAGTTTATGTCCCTGTCCTGCGAGTCTCGTATACTATCAGGTCTGCCGATCCATCTATCCATTCCATTGCAGCCTAAAAAGTCCACTGCTGAATATGAGTATATATTAGACTCGCCCAGGGATGATTTTGCCATAGTATAGAAGATATGGCATACCGCCACTAAACGATCTGATCTGCCGATATTTCTTGATAACTCGGTGTACTACAGATTTTGATACTCGTAATGTTTGGGACACATGTTTGTAGGTATGTCCAGTTTCAATGAAAGTAACTGCTCTAGCAACTTGAGTAGCGTTTAGATCTAGCATTCTCTGTTTATTTGCAGTAACAATTCACACTTAACACGATAAAAAAAAATTGAACAAAACCTTAATTACATTAAATATTGTTATTTATAAATATTACCAAATAATTACATAAAAACAAATGAAATTCGAAAAACTAATTCCAAAACTTTTTTTAATAGCATTAACTAATGTTTGTGGCCAGTACGCAGAATAATTACAAAACGACCATTGAGTTATATGTACTACGTACTAGAGAAGCCATTCCGAACATTGATTATGTTCAACTGAACTGTAGTGCAATCCATACAAACTAAATATTGCGTAAATTGAAGATTTGTGAATTCCATAAAATAATTACTTTTACATTTTATTTAGAAATATCTTTGTTTAGATTAAATTAAGATATTTTATATTAAATTCTTATATTTATTATATATTAATATCTTATTTTATATTAAATTAAAGACTTCGCGCATGCGCGACTACTACCCCGCGCGCATGCGCGAAGAGATAGAATAGGACACAATTTTTGTTTGGAATGGCTTCTCTAGTACGTAGTACATATAACTCAATGCAAAACGATAAATTAAACATTTTTTTGCGTTCTTCCAAATTTGTCCATCAGCGTAGAAACAAGTGAAGTGCGCAAATGCTGTGGTAGATCAGATAAATAGTATTATTAGTAAATTTCACAGTACACGAGCAACCTGGGTTCGTTATCATCGGATAAACAATGAAATTGTTAATTATAAGGTAATTTGTTTAGGTTGGTTTATAAACTTATTTACTAATAATTTAGTAGCCGTGGTAGATCAGGGGCTAAGTGCTGTCTGTTGGGATTATTATTTTATAAGGACTACAATAGATCGTAGTAAAGAAATCAGAAAAAAATGCACTTATGTCCGTTAGCAGTCATAAAACTTAACCTTTCAGAAGTCTCGACTTCAATGCAGAATTGGCTTTTTTATTATTATCACATATTTTGTCAATAATATCACAAAATAATTCTTTGAAAGTGGAAAATGAATTCCTAAATACGTTTGCCATAACAATTATTGTAGTATGTAACTACAAACCTTGTAAATTGTTATGAACAAATTCCAAGTAGTAGAAATGGAAAACTTTTATTCAATATACATCTATACATATAAATAAAATTGAACTGTGTGTCAGGAAATCATCTGAATCAAATTAATACATAAAAATCATTTTAAAATTTTTGTCTGTCTGCCTGTCTGCCAGAGTACGAAATCTATTCAACTGCAAAGAGATGTAAGAAAGGATGACTTTATTTCCCGTTTGTAAGCTACTGAACTGGAAAGAGTATGGTATTAACGTCAATGGCGACTACTTCACTCACTTTTGATTAGCCGACGATATAGTCCTTATGGCACAATTTCTTTAGGACCTAAACACTAAGCTCAATTACTTCAATAGTGTCTCATATCGGTTAGGTCTTCAAATGAACATGGACAAAAAAAAGATCATAACGTCCATGTCACATCTATGCCGGTAGTTGTTGGGAGCTCTAAGTTCGAAGTTGTTGATGAGTATGTTTGCTTGTGACAAATAGTCCGACTAGGGTCCAATTTCGACGGAGAGGTTAATCGACGGATTCAACTCGGCTGGGCACCGTTCGCACATCTTCTCGTCAGGTATTCCTCAAAACTTGAAAACAAGATTATACAACCAGTGCGTGTTGCCAGTGATAACAGATGGATCTGAGACGTGGTCATTCACTGTTCGCCGTATGAAGAAGCTCAAGGTCGCTCAGCGAGCTATGGAGAGGGCTATGCTCGAGGTTTCTCTGCGTGATAAACTTTGAAAAGAGGATATCCGCAGTAGAACTAGAGTGACCGACATAGCCCAACAGATTAGTAAGATGAAGTGGTAATGAGCTAGCCATTTACTTTGAAGAGGCTACAATGGATGTGAAAGCAAGATTCTCGAGTGGCCCCCTACTAGATGGAGTGACGACCAGGTAAGGCGTGCAGGAAGTCGATGGATGCTGGTAGCTCAGGACCGTGTTTGTGACACTATTTTGGTGGGGCCTATGTTCATCAGTGGACTTGTGAAGGGACGTAATGATGATGATGGTGATGATGACCATTTAAGATATTTTATGTTGGTATTCAAAATAAACTATTAATCTTCGTACATTATAGATAATATAAATATAAAAGCTGTTATCATTTCGCAATACAAATAACATACATATATGTAAAGATTCAAACAGTTGCTATAAACAAAATGGCTGACAGATCGTGCATATTTAGGACAGTAATTTGTAATTAAGCATCCAGTTTACGAATACCTTTTCTGCCGACCTCCAAAAAGGGGACGGTACTCAATTTGACTGTATGTTTTTTTATGTCTGTTATCTCATAAGTTTTTAATGGGTGAACCGATTTCGATGATTCTTTTTTTTTGGAAAGCTGGTACTTCTCGTGTGGTCCCATATAAATTTGATCAATGTGAGGCCAATAGTTTTTGAGTTATTCTTAATAACTTATATTGAAGTCGGCTGCACAAAATTTTAAATTTTAAATTATCAATAATTATTGCAGTCTTTATTAATTATAAGTAAAGCGAAACGAAGAGATTCGCAATATGGCAGGTTTGAAAGATGACCTTATCACAAAAATTGATAAGGGCGTGCTTCGATGGTTTGGGCACGTTGAGCGAATGAGTGAAGACCGAATGGGGAAGAAAATATATAGCGCGAAAGTTAATATTAAAAGGTGTCGAGGTAGACCGAGAATAACTTTCGAAGACCATGTGAGCAAATTGCTCGAAGAGGGGAGGGTCAAGAGTACTCGGATACCTAGACGTGCATGTATGAAGAAGATAATGAATGTGAAAGAAGCGAAAGAGGTATGTAAGGATCGTGATACTTGGCGATCTGTTCTCTCTGGCTACCCCGTCAGGGATTGTGCGTGAAGATAAGTAAGTAAGTAAGTATTAATTATAAGTTCTTGACAATCACTTGAGAGAAGGCATAAACTAATAAATGTTGCGATTATATAATAATCGTTTTGTAAATAATATATCTTGCATATCTATACATCTATACATAGATATATCTAAACTAGAATTATTTGTCTGTAATACCAAAATAACTGTATTATATTGAGCTAAGAGGTTTATTTGCAGGCCATAAACACATGAATAACAATTTTTAATTTTTTAACTTTCTACCTGTCTGTCAGTCTGTTAGGTCTAATCTTCGGAAAGGCCGAACCAATTTTAATGAAAATTGACGAACACATAGAGGGCAGTGTTATTTTTTATCAAAGCTATATTTTATCCGTTAAAATTTGTAGTTCATTCTTTTTTTAATAAATTTGAGTTCAATTATATTAAAAAAATTAATAGTGACACAATAAATGGCATTTGATTATTTTGAAATCGAAATAAACTAACATCGGACTGCTAGTTTTCCAATAAAATTGCGCTGCTAACAAAACTCAAGTAAGTAAAAATTAAAAGTGCGAGTCGCGCATAAAATAGATTCATCCAGGGAAATAATTCCATTTTCAAATTTCGTTCAGACACTCATCCGTTACGAAATGTTCAAATCACCCGCGTTTCTGTCACTTACAATTTCCATTTTTCCTATTGTAGTCGCTGAGTGGGTAGGAAATATTTAAATTAACTTACTTATCGCACTTAAACAAAATAATTGCTGATTCCTTGATGGAAGCGTTCACTTTAACCTTTTGAATAATTAAATCTTTTTCAGCTTGTGGTAGATAATGTGGCGACAGTGGTGATAGCGTAATAAAACCAGCAGGAAATAGCAGCTTAATGCTGCTGTGTTTCGTATAGTAAGGGCAGAGAAACGGAGACCCTTTTTACTGGATATGAGGCATTCCATCTTAGTCGTCAGAGGTAACAACGCATCTGCATTTCGATTCTTAATCGAGAATAAATAAATTCCCATCTCCCCATCTCATCCCGTGGGTGATGTAAGGACAGGCTATGGTAACTACCAGAAACATCGTTTGGTTTTCGCTAGGTAATAATATATACTCGTACTAGTTGACTAGGCAGACGTTGTTCTGCCCTTTCCGACGACCATGTGTCCTAAAAAAAATTATTAAATTCACAATAAAAAAATTGAGGGTCACTTATCAGGATAAAAACTATCCTATCTCATAAGTTGGAACAAACTGCACACATTGTGAAACATTTCATTGAAATTTGTTCAGTAGTTTAGGAGTTCATCGCGGACAAACAATGTGACACGTAATTTTTATATATAAAGATAATAATCCGCTAGATAATCTAACCGCCCGTACAAACACCGAAGTTACTTTCAATTCGGGCCTAAAGAAGTTTCACCTTTAAATATTAATTTTATCTTGTAAGCGTCACAATGTAATAAGTGGTCTCTGTTTGTTAGATTAATAATAATTTTAAAGATTGTTTACAGTCACGGTGGCAATTTTTGACTACTATTGGAAATCAATATCATAGCACATACGTAGTTCGGAAAATGTAGGCATAAGTAGAGACATGATATTGCCGTAATATACAATACGTAAACAACGAATGCCATTATAATCTTACTGTCATGTACTTAATAATCACTGAGTGATTAAGTACATGACAAAGGTAACATCTTTGTATCTATAATTTAAACAAACAAATAAAACGTAAGACTTACAAAGTTAATATTAGTATGCATGACTTTTACTATTTCATGCACAATAACTAAGGATGTATTCACCTCAACATTTTTATTTTGTAAAGTCATATCCAGCATAATTAGTATAAAGAAAGAAAAAAGCCATTAATTTAAAACACAAATTTAAAACTTTTGCCGATTGTATTTTGTAATAGAAGCACAGGCCTTACAGAAGTAAAGGACTTTTGGATATGCCATCCACTGTGCCGCAGGGTTATCGTGTGTAAAGTGCCAAATACTCAGACACAGTCTAAATATGTAATAGGAACAGTACAGAAACTACCTACTAACGATCGAAACGGCACACTCACACAAACATGTGCAACGACGAAACTTTTATGCGCTCGTCGCGGTGCTCTCAGTAGCGAGTGTCGCGTCAAGACTTTTTAAAAATGCCACGAACGTATTTCGTAGTACACGGCTGTTTGAACTCGGCTTGATCAAAACCGGAGCTATCGTATTTTAAGCTTCCTGCTGATTTTGAAAGGTAAGAATGATTTTTATTGTCATTGTTATAATCGTTATCGAATAATTATAAGTCCGTGTGATCGATCATAATGAATTCGTGAACTAATCGTAAATCCAGAATGCGGCGGTTTTGACGCTATTTAAACATGATAGTGCAATAGTGGTAACAAAAAGTAAATCCAAGATGGCGGCTGCAATAAGTATCATTTTTTTCGTCATGGGTGCCATTTTCATGAGTTTCGAGGGTGTTGAAACCGATAGAGTTGTCGAAATGTAAATCCAAGATGGCGGCTGCAATAGGTGTCAATTTTTTCGTCATGGGTGCATCGATCACTAGTAAAAAACATGGGTGTCACTTTCATAGTTTTCGAGGGTGTTGAAGCCGATAGTGCTGTTGAAATGTAAATCCAAGATGACGGCTGCAATACGTTTTAATTTTTTTTGTCATGGGTGTCATTTTCATGGTTTTTGTGGGTGTTGAAACCGATTTTTCGTTGTTGCTTTAAAATAGAACACATAAACTGCAAAGTGGCTGATCTAATTTACAACAAAATAGGTTTCATAGTACCCTGTCCTTGTTTTCCAACAGTTTATTTAAAAAAAACCTGTTCATCAGAATGATAATTTTTTTCACAATTAAATTCAATAATAAAGAATTCCGAACTTATCGTAGCAGACGAAAATATTTTTCTGTAAATAATTTGTAAAAATTAAGAATACGTACGTTTTCGTCCAACCGCGGCTCGCGTACGCTCCCGCCGAAACTTGTAAAAGGTTACGCCGTAATAACAAAGTTAAAGATCTATAGTTCTACAAGTTGTTGTGTGTTAATATTAATTTTTTCCGTGTTTAACCTATTGTCTTTTGCTGAGATTACCCGACGCCATGAGATTACCTATTTAAATTGTATTTGTAAGCTAGTTATTTAAATTCGATTGATTGATCACTACAGAACAAAAATATAAAAAAAAAACATATGTATCATAAACATTAAAAGTTACAACCCTATTGCTTCAATGGAGCGTAGGTAATTATGTCCTCAACTAGGTTTAGTTTCCATACTGTTCATATTTATACTGTGACTCAGACATGATTGGTCACAATTCTTTTAGTTCGTTCGTTATGTGAGGCAAAAAAAATTTGCGTGTACCAAGCAGAAGCCTTACTAATTGTTTGGACTTTCATTCTGCCTACGAGTCAGTCTGGGTAAAACCCTCTTACCTATTTATGTCGCCAAACAGCAATGCTTGAATTGATGTGTTTCGGTTAAAATAGTGTAGAGAGACAGTATAATTGAGGCATTTCGTCTTACGCATAAGGGGTGACAACGCATCTATAGCTTTCTTTGCATGAAGAAGGTTGCAGGTATCCATAGACCACAGAAACTACTTACCATTAAGTAGACTGTTAGTTCATTTGTCACTTCAGTTTTATGAAAAAAATTGAGATGATTATAGGTCTTCTATAAATCCACGACTACAATTTATATAAGACCTCTTTCAGCGAGGAAACCTGAGATTGTTCTTAATTGACGTTAATTGTTTAACCACAATTGGTGATGGGTCATCTTCAATGATCCATAATTTTGATTTAGTTTATTGGGAACATCGAAGAGATTTAACTACGTTTCGTACCTTCTGACGATTGAACTAACATCTTTTGAACGCCCTGAGTCATAAA
This sequence comes from Parnassius glacialis, assembly GCA_033319125.1. Taxonomy (NCBI): domain Eukaryota; kingdom Metazoa; phylum Arthropoda; class Insecta; order Lepidoptera; family Papilionidae; genus Parnassius; species Parnassius glacialis. Next base: position 40,368,731 of record JAVANC010000018.1, read on the forward strand.
TATTTAACATTATTAGACTAATTTACCCGCGCAATTCACGAGAGTGCAGGATCTACAGAGTAATTTTTCTTTTACATACAAATCTTCATGTAAAATTTAATTTAATCTCGATGCAGCAATACTCAAAATCACTTAAATTTGTCTGCGTGATTTTCTATGGCATTTTTAATCAGAAATTTTTGTTTAAATATATAATAATATATCACACAATAAAATAACGGTGACTGAGACAATACATTTTTGACAATTTCTTCTATATTGCAACGAACATACTGAGTGCTGAAATAAATTGTGTACATATACTGTATCTGGGCAGCTATTTTCGCATTCAATCGAACACGTATAAACTTGCTAGTTTCATCCTTCAGCAGAGCAGCCTTCGTATCTTAAATTACACTATTTTTTTCATCTCGTACTATATTGGCTCTTTGTATATAAAATTCTCATGATAGAAGGTAAAAATTTGGGAATTTTTTACCCATTAATGATCAAAATAATATTAAAAAGAAGTGTTCCTGACATACGTACATTGAAATGAACATGAAAATATTTTTGTAATATTCGAAGGTTTTTTTCATTTTCAAACGTCGAAATATTAAGAGTTTTCGTTTCATTTGCTTCCAGTTCCCGATTGTCAAATGTTTTAAAATTGTCACTGAAAATTTGTGAAATAGCCTTATTTGAAATTTTTATCTTTATCATTATATATTTATCTTTTAACGACCCGAGAAGTTATAAGGAGCAAATCGTTGGCTTTGTGATGTTTATTATTTTTATAAAAATATTCTTCTATTATCGCGTTGTTAAATAAGAGGTAAAGCGGTGAGTGTGGAAAAGACCTAATAATGTTGTCGTCTATATAATTCATCGCGCTCTAGGCAGTTTTATATTGTAACACTTAACTATTCCCATAGCGTTGTTAGTTTTAGTTCAATAACAAACATTTTTGCTACCAAAATGCATCGTAAAGACAATTGTTGCGAATTCAACAAACAAGAAAAAGTGTGTTCGAACAGAGAAAAATTACCAGCTAACTTACTAAAAGCTCTAAATAGAATTGCGCAAAAAGAAGGTTACTTATCCCATGAAATATTCAATAGAATTATTTCTACAGAGGGTGGAAATTATTTGGCCGTACTATACGAAGTTGATATTAAAGGAAGAACATGTGAAGGAGAAAAAGAAACGAATATTTTCATTAAATATATTATATCGGATGAACATATGAATATAGTTGATATTTCTGAACTATATTTTAAGGAGTTATTTTTCTATAGAGAACTGAGTGAAATTTTTACAGAGCTTCAAATCGAAGCAGGGGTGCCTTTACATGAAAGGTACAAATTTGTCAAATCTTACAGTGAAAGCAGCACGGAAGCCATAATACTGAAAAATGTAGCAAAGGAAGGTTTTGCTACCTTTTATAGAATGGATGTAATGCCTTTGAAGTTTGCTGAAATGGCTGTGCAACAACTGGCCAGGTTCCATGGTTTGAGTTTTGTCATACAACAAAAAAGGCCTGAGTATTTTGAAAGAAAAATTGAAACACTCAAACAATCCTTCCAACTTAATGACAAATTTAAAGCTTTTTGCAGAAGAATGTTCAACTACTCTGTTGAAGGATTAGATGTTGAAGTACGGAGTAAGTTAGAACAAGCACTTCCCGAGTTATTGGAAAATTACATAAAGTACTTAAATGGTGATAAAATGAAAGTAAAATGTTTATGTCATGGTGATTACAGAATGAACAACATATTAATGAAAGTAAAGGTAATTATAATCATTGTCACCCATTTATCATATTTATACATAAGCCACGTATTATAAAACCGTCTCTAAGTCTAGGTCGTGTGCGACATTCATTCATTGACTTGATATAACCTTTATTCTGTTCACGATGTAACTTGTAGAGGTAATTTTATGGTATTTAAAATTAGGAAGTTGCAATTTATTCTCTTTCCTCCACTGTTGTCATTCTATACATCGAACAGTAGATTGTTGTCGTTAGCCAGCTTACTCGTAGTTGCAGTATAATTTATAAGCTCTTTGTATTTGTTCGCATTTTCTTAATCGTACACCTCCTAACGCGAAGCGTTATAGGTGTGTTCTACTCTCGACAAGTCAAGGTCAAGCAATTTTGTGTTCTTAAAATGGCTCTATCATAACCATATTGCACGGATACGATAATATGAGTAGCCGTATATCAAGGAAATACTCTAATTAATCCAACTTATACTTTCTGAAAAATCATTTTATATAGCTACTTTGAAAAAATACGGTTCAGAAAAAATTTTTCGTGGCCGTCCGTATGTTGATTCTGTCTGTATGTGGTCACAATAACTCCCGAAAAAATTGACGTATCGAGATTGGGTTCTTTTTTATTAGCTTCAGAATTACATCAAATGATTTCCCTTTTTATATAAATAGCCTAGTATGCTTAGTTTGTCAATTAAAAATTTAATATATGTTGTAATATACGCTGTCATATATTTTTTTTAACATTTGATAGACATAGGAGAAATGAACTAGACAGCCTATATCGATTTTATACTTGTGTAATAAATTTATTTTGGTAAATATTATTACTTTTTCCCTGTCGTTAATACTACCAGCTAAAATTATAGAGCGCTAAATTTAATACACGTAAATAATATATTTTAAAGGCCAGGAATACAATTTAGTTTCCTTATCAAAACTAAATGAAACGGTCATGAGGCGTGCACTTTTGGATTTTCCAAAGTATTTTATTTAATAAGTACACATACAATTTATATATATATACATAATATTCTCAGCCTGTTTGAATTAATTTGGATGTAGAAGTACTTATTACGTAGGAATAAATTAATTCTTAATTATTTGTTCATATTCGGAATTAGAGGATAACTCTCATTACTCTTATTGTGTAATTTTAAAAATTTTAATTTTAAAAAATAATTGTATTTTGTACTAATTAACTAATTATTTAAATATGAACTTTATTTCAGAAAAACACAACTTTTCTTTACACACATCTAAAAAAAGTGATTTCCGAAAAAAAACCTATTTCTATATATTTATTTTACAGGAAGGTGAAGTAACTGAAGTTATACCTGTAGACTATCAACTCTTATACTACGGATCTCCAATAACCGATTTTATATATTTTATTTTTGGAGCCACTGATAAAGAATTTCGAAGGAATCATTTAAAACACTTGAAGGATATGTACTTCGAGACAATAGACAATTTCCTTAAATATTTTGAAATCGACATAGATTCAGTGTATCCAAGAACAGAGTTTGAAAGAGATTACGTTGAATGCTTGGATTATGGCCTGCAAGTTGTGCTATTTATAATGCCTTTTGTCTTTACGCTCGAGAGTGATGTACCTGATTTTAGTAAAGTAGAAATCACTGACGCAAAAGTAAATCTTGATCACAGATATTATGACAGATTACAAGGAGTTGTAGATGATATGATTCAATATGGTAAATTATAATCCCATACGTAAATTATATTTTATGTAAATTTTGTACATTAAATTAATTAAATATCTTATATCTATAAAACTGTCCTTTATTCCTTGCCCTTAACAAAATGTTAGTTGAAATTTGATGCTTATGTAGATTATAATAAAACTCTCCTGACGAATTTCAATTATTACAACTTCCTAAGGATTTCTTATTTTTCGGCTCGTAAAAGTACTCTCGCTCATTGTTAGGCAAATCTTCCTATTGATTGGACATCCCAATACCAGAAGTCTCGTATATTGGTGCTGCTATCCGTCTTCGGTCAGGGTATTTTACGTCAAGCATAAACGAGATAAGTGTACTATTATATATGCATACTATTCGTAATATAATTACTATATTTATATTTCAATAATATTGTTGGTGACTGCAGTGGACTGTATTTAATTTACTGTGTACTATGACTGATTTTACTTTACTGTGTAGGGTAAACTATACTAGGGACGGTTGAAGAAAAGATGGTACTGTAGATGATTATATATTGCACTATTTATAAGCGGCGTTAATTAATTATGTGCAGATGGGAGTCTTTAATGGAGTATTTTCTCTCTTGAGGTCTTCTTTCTTGATGTAGTATCTCGTAGTGCCGCTGCCGAAATGAACGGCTCACAGCCCAAAACACCCTTCTTATATTCTCAAAAAGAGTGTCTCGGCATGTGAGTGTGTTGTGAAGTGTGCTGCGCGCTGATTGGTCGGCGGCATCACGTGATATACGGGCGGTGTGCGGTGTGCGCTGGGCGCAACGGGGTATGAAGGGGCGCCGGAGCAGCGGCTCCCCTCGCCGTCCGTAACAAATATTATAAAATATTTTTTCCTCCGAACAACCTGTACTACTCTCAACTACAACTCATCCTCATGTTATTGTTTTAGAAGCGAAGAACCTCGCTTCTACAACAATTAACGCTAGGTAATATTAAACATTTTAATGCTCAGTTTTTTACGCTCTAAAGACGGCGAACTACAGTGCGCAGAAAAATCTTATATAGGTTTATGTTGCACTGTACTTATGAACTGTGTATAATATGTATTTTTGTTGTTGTAAAAAAATATACAAGATGGTTGGATTCTTTTCCTGCCTGGGATTCTGTTTGGGTAGGTATATTCTTACTTAAAACCGGCCCAAATAGCAGTGCTGTTGTGGCCTGTTCTGATGAGTAAAAATAGCCAGTATAATAACAGGTTTTGAGGTTTTTTTTATATGATAAGGGTGACAAACGAGCACACAGTCCACCTGATGGTAAGTGGTTGCTGCGGCCCATAGAAATCTACATCTATCCTCTATTACAAATCAAAATGTAGATGCGTTGTCACCCGTGAGGACTAAGATGGAATGCCTCATTTCCAGTAAAAAGGGCCTCCGGCCACCTGCACTCACCAAACGAAACGCAGAGGCAAACCTCTATTTCACGCTGGTTTTCTGTGAGGTCGTGGTACCACCCCGGTTCGAGTCGGCCCATCCGTGCGACAGCAAAAGCCGCCGCGTGGCTCTACCACTGGTAAAAAGAAAGTCCTCGGAGGTAATCAACACACCAGTAGTCTTATTTGTTTGAAGTTAGTTTTAGGTATCTATGTGCCGTAGTAGTCACCGAGCATCAAGTGAACTGTAAGTTCGTTCGTTACTTCAGTTTTATAACAAGCAGTAAAATTAAAAATTTTGTGTAACCAACTTCATACAAATTATTAAGGATAACTCAAAAACTACTGATCAGACTTTGATTAAAATATGGGACTACATGAGAAGCATCAGCTTTCAAGTAAAAAAAGAATCATCGTAATCGGTTCACCAAAGAAAAATTATGGGGTAACATAACACATACCAAAAAGAAAAGAGCTTACTCCTTTTTAAAAGGCCGGCAACACACCTGCAATTCCCTTGGCGTTGCAGTGGTTCATGGGCGGCGGTAGTCACTTACCATCAGTTGAGCTGTATGCTGGTTTACCCGCTCTCCTATATAAAAAAAAAACATACAGTCGAATTCAGTACCTCCTCCTTTTTGAAGTCGGTGGAAAAAATAGTTATCCTGTTATCTACTAGAAGTTATAAGTTCTTGCTGAGGTTATTCATAGTTACCTTTTACTACACCATTAAAACGAAATGAAGTGATGATACTCTTAAACCACCTTCTCAAGTACAACTTCTCGAATGCGCAATACATATAACTGTGTTACAAGTTGTCGCCTTTTACCAATCCCACGGGACGATTTGTGGTAGTAGATATTCGTAGCCGAAAAGTATGTGATACTTAAATCAAGAGATAAAGAAACTAAATTCCAAATTACAACGTGTTTAAACCGGAATAGATAGCATATCAAGCAAACCTCCGAGTGATTCGCCGCTGAACTTGAATCATCTGGAAGGTAGGAAATAAATCAATTAAATAAAATGGGTTTGTTATTTTCAAGGGAAATGTAACATAATCCAAAAAAGATGGGCACTTCTTTTCATTGGACACATAGTGTCTTTCATAAAGTATGTTTCATTTATTTTGAAGGATGAGAACACACTTTTCAAATAATATCCGATAATGAGGAATGAATTCATAATTATATCTTCGTTATCTGTAATAAGATTTTAAATTACCACCCTGTTTGTAAAAGAAAAACCCTTTTTAGATTAGCTCGTTGAGGAACCGCTAACATGAAGTGCTTAAAATCAATCTTAAGGAACCCATTGAGTTGGACAGTCCGATTGGACCAGTATTTGCAAATAAATTATCGCAAAAACACCGATCACCCTTGCGTCAAATTCAGATATATGTAGATGCTGACAATTAAATAAAACTAATTTTACGGATTTTATCGCATATATTATTTTATATTCCCGACGTTTCGATGGGTGCTGTAAAGAGATCGAAACGTCGGGAATATTAAATAAGTTAATACACGCGATAAAATCTGTAAAATTAGTTTTATTTAAATGTGTAGTGTTCGCGTAAATATAAGAAATCATTAGATGCTAACATATTAAAAATCCTGGCCAAGAACTCGTCCTCTGTGACAGAATTTGGTCCAGACATACACTGAGAATTAGGTATTTATCTGCAACATATAGCCTCAGGCTTAGACAAAGATACCATAAAGAGGTCTGTGCTTATCACAGCCGTCTGCACAAAAAGTGGCGCTACAACAATGAGTGACATAGTAAAAGTGTGGCATTAACTGGTTGACAGTGGCCGTGAAAGGAAAAAGGGAGATCTCCCCTTTTCCTTCCATAGCCAAATTGGTGACAAACTGACGTGATATAAACACGCAACCAGCAACCTTCGGAAACAACAAGCCGAGCATATATTGTCTGCAGTTTTCACATTCTGCAAGCCATCTAGCTTTACAAAGGGTCATCGCAGCACTGGAATAATAATGCTTCCTGTTCCTTCAAGCTACTCTCTGCGCTTCAGTATCGGGCACAGCTCTGAGCCTTACTGCTCGCCTCTGTTTCACGGCACTCTCGCAAATTACTTGCCTTCTTCTCGACTCACCAAAGACTACAATGAAATTCCCTGGCACTTGCTCATTCGTCGACATCTAAACTGCACTATCAACCTCCTGTCTTAGCAAGGGGGCTATGTGGCGGCACAAGCGAAACTATATCGAAGCCTAAATCGCACTATCAAAGTTCCGAAATAAAAGCAGTATATATAGAATAGCTCCGAACTACCACTTAGAGCGATGGCCGCTCCCTGGGCTGAACAACGTGCCTGGTGGAAGATCTTCCCTTTTCCTTTCACGGCCTCAAAGGTACCCGAGACTGCTAAAACCAGAAGCCTAAGACTAGAAGCATGTATAGACTAGCCATCGGTATCTGTCAGGGCCTTAGAGGGGGCGCCAAGCCACACCCACATTACCATGGCCTCACCAATGAAGGTGGGGCCACATTCTCCTCGAGATCATCGCGATATCTATCTATAGATAAGGTTAAGTACGCAGGACAACTGGTGTTGTTTATAAAACAGTGGTCGCTTATTACAAATGACCGCACCGCACTGTCGTGGAATAACGGGCTATATCCTTAAACTCATCAGTGCTCATCATTAGAAACAAATGCTAAGTTGGTTGATTAGAGATACACTAAAATATTTGGGTTTTGATATGTCCATATTTGCGGCACATAGTACGCAACACTCTGCCATATCGTGCACCAGTATCTTCAGGGTGGACGCTGATTAGTAAGACGGCCGGATGGAGTAGTATTTTCACAACCTTTGGCAAATTTTAGAATAGGAATATATTGTACTACGATGACTAATTAACGTTCGCAAGTGTCGACCGTAAATAATGAAATCAATTGTAAACAGTACAATGTTGAGTACGTTGTATTATTTAATAAATACATAATGCCATCAAAAACATAACTTGTAAAAAAGCCAAGTCTCGCAACTCAGTTCTTCTACCGTAAAAAGTTGTGAGATCCATGTAATACCAAGTCGGTTAATTTATTCAGTCCATAGATTGATACAAAGATTGACTTGGCAATCGCATGAAAATACAATATATCTCACAAGTAATACATATTATATTAAATTAGATTGTTTAGTGCGATTGCCAAGTCAATCTATTTATCAATCTATGGACTGAATAAATTAACCGACTTGGTATTACATGGATCTCACAACTTTTTACGGTAGAAGAACTGAGTTGCGAGACTTGGCTTTTTTACAAGTTATGTTTTTGATGGCATCTCATTTCTTTTTGTAGATAGTTATATCTAGGTAGCTATTTACACCTATTATTCCATTATACATATATAGGTACACTGATTCATTCACTGCAAATGCAACTTTGTAATACTATATGTTTATATGGGATTACAAAGTTATTTATGCAGTTGGTGTATCTCGAAAACTGGACCGAAATCGTAAAATATTATAATTTTTCCTTGATTTATATGCTAAACAATAATTGCATTCCAAATTTGAAGTTTCTATGTCTGCTAGAAGTGCCTTAGAGTTTTGATGATCGGTCAGTCAGTGAGTGACAAAATTAAGAAACTTTGACTAGTTATAATTCTTAAAGTAATAGTTCAAATTCAATGAAATTTTAAATATACCGTGTTTATACAATGCCTACTTCTGCTTCTAGTTTTATTCATAACAAAGTTATAGAGTTTCGGAAATGGCCTGAACTGCTTCGAGAAAAGGATGGTACGGCCGTGCCGCTTTTTGCTCGACTTGGCGGGGGCACTACCGTGCCCCAAGATCTTTATCCTGTTATATGGCTACTTGTAATGGCACTTCTACCTAACATTAAAAGTTATTTTTTGTGGCGAAAATATAACATTTTAGTTTTATATTGTGAGTTTCATACAAAATTAAAAAAAATGTTAAATGTAAAGAAGAGTCCTCTAGACTCTGGTCAAATTTTTAAAATGGCCACCCTCTGTGCGTGGAGGTTATATTGATTTCTTTAATATTCATAAAGGCTTGTTTTACTTACTAAAATATTTTTTTTATCGTTTGTGTTAACTCAATTGATTTTCTCAGGGTAAACGAAACTAATTTTTGTTTAAAATTTTTCCTCCTTGTAATATGCCTATAAAATAGTAAGCTATTAAATTTGTAATATATAGTACAAATAATACCGGGCATATATTTATCACATCTTTGATGGCAAGTAAATACAGAGGTTTATATGGTAGAGCCAAGCGGTAGCTTTTGCTGTCGCACGGATGGGCCAGCTCGAACCGGGGTGGTACCACGACCTCACAGAAAACCAGCGTGAAGTAGAGGTTTACCTCTGCGTTGCGTTTGGTGAGTGCAGGTGGCCGGAGGCCCAATTCCCCCCCCCCCATCAACATGGTAGTGGAATTAAATAAAAGACTACCCCAGGAGGGTACCAGCATCCCTGGAGAATCCCTCGCTGAGCATCCACGACCAAACTACTCCACTCCTGGGCGTGGGTGCTCCGGCTGCCCCGCGTATTCGGTGGGGGGGGGGGGGGGGTGATATTCCGCTCAAGACGAAACCTGCTCGGGGCAAGCGGAGCAAGAAGACAAAGGCAACCCCTGCCACGCTTACCGTGGATTTCTGCAATATCAGGGGACTTCATTCAAACCTTAACGCCGTCTACTACCATCTGGAGATAGCTAAGCCGGCCATGCTCTTTCTAACCGAGACACAGGTGTCCTCTCCGGCTGATACTTCGTATCTCTCCTACCCGGGGTACAAATTAGAACACTCGTTTGTGCCCCGGGCTGGAGTTTGCGTGTATGTCAGAGAGGACATCTGTTTTCGACGCCTCGGCAGTCTTGAAGGTACGGACTTGTCCATCCTATGGCTGCGCGTAGACAGCGATGACCATCCTCGCGTCTACGGGTGCCTCTATAGGTCCCATAGCGGTAATGCCGACACAGACCGACTCATCGACCACGTTCAAATGGCTGCAGACTCCGTGCTACAACAGGTCCCATCCGCAGAGATCGTGATACTCGGTGATTTCAACGCCCACCACGCTGAATGGCTTGGTTCTCCTTTAACCGATCATGCGGGTAGATCTGTCTATGACTTTGCTTTGGCATATGGTCTAACACAACTGTTTACTTCGCCTACGCGGATCCCAGATGTGGAAGACCTTGTACTTTCTCTGTTGGACCTTCTGCTGACCTCTCATCTGGACGGATATCAGGTCTCCGTCGATGCCCCTCTGGGCTCTTCGGACCATTGTCTGATCCGGAGTACGGTGCCACTCACGCTCCAATCGCAGTTGCGATCTACAGCTTGCTGCCGTGTTTGGCACTATAGGTCGGACAATCGGGACGGGATGAGGTCTTTTATGCATCCTACCCTTGGGGGCGGGCTTGCTTCTCGCCGGAAGATCTCAGCATTGTTGCTGATTCTGTTGCTGATGTGGTACTTCGGGGTATGGAACTTTTTATTCCATCCTCGGTGGTGCCCATCGGAGGCAGATCCTAGCCATAGTTTGGTCGCTCCTGTAAAATAGTATTACGCTATAAGCAGGAGTGCTACCGGGCCTGGGCTGACGCATCAACGTCTCGGGATGTAAACACCAGCGCTCTTAAAAAGAAGTATAACTCCGCCTCCAGGTCCTTCAAAAGCGTCATTGCCAAGGCAAGGCCTGAGCACATCGGCAGAATTGGCGAGAAGCTAGTTCGCCTTCCTTCGGGAACCCGTGCATTCTGGTCTCTCGCCAAGGCTGTCCAAGGGAACTTCCATCTCTGCACAGAGAGGACGACTCACTCACAAGAAAGCCGATCTGTTGAGCTCTCTTTTTGCGTCCAACTCGACTCTAGATGACGGGGGAACACACCGCCGACCATCCCGCGATGTGAGTGCTCCATGCCGGATGTACGATTTACACAGCGCTCGGTTCGCAGAGCACTCTTATCCCTGGACGTCAGCAAGTCGAGTGGGCCCGATGGAGTCCCTCCCATTGTGCTGAAGACGTGTGTTCCGGAGTTGGCACCGGTTTTAACGCGTCTTTTCCGGTACTCCTACTCCCAAGGCGTAGTCCCGAACTCATGGAAGACAGCTTTGGTGCACCCGATCCCTAAAAAAGGTGACCACTCAGACCCGTCCAACTACAGGCCTATCGCCATCACCTCCTTGTTCTCCAAAATAATGGAAGCCGTTATAAACTGCCAGCTCATGAGGTACCTTGAGGATCACCAACTGATTAGTGACCGCCAGTACGGTTTTCGTCATGGTCGATCAACTGGTGATCTTCTAGTCTACTTAACTCATAGATGGGCGGAGGCAGTAGAGTCCAAGGGGGAGGCATTAGCCGTTAGTTTGGACGTAGCGAAGGCCTTTGATCGGGTCTGGCACAAAGCGCTTGTTTCGAAGCTTCCTGCCTATGGGCTTCCCGAGAAATTGTGCAAATGGATCACCAGTTTCCTTGCTGATCGGAGCATCAAAGTCGTAGTAGACGGTGCATGCTCTGATCTCAAGCCTATCAACGCTGGTGTTCCACAAGGCTGCGTGCTATCACCAACGCTGTTTCTCCTGCATATCAATGATATGTTGCTAACTGGTAGCATTCATTGCTATGCAGACGACAGCACTGGTGATGCCTTATATACCGGCCGTGCCAATATTTCTCGTGAAAACGTCACCGAGTACCGGGACAAACTTGTGTCTGAAGTCGAGTCTTTGCTTAACCAAGTCTCGGATTGGGGTCGACTAAATCTAGTCCAATTCAATACCCAGAAGACACAAGTTTGCGCGTTTACCGCTAAAAAGAACCCCTTTGTTTGAACCTCCTCAGTTTCAAGGCACTTCCCTTGCTTCCTCAGCCAGTATCGGAATCCTTGGCGTCGACATATCGAATAGTGTGCAGTTTCGTGGTCACTAAGAAGGGAAGGCCAAATTGGCCTCTAAAAAGTTTGGCGTGCTCAGCAGAGCGAGACAGTATTTCATGCCGGCACATCGCTTGCAACTTTACAAAGCGCAAGTTCGGCCCCGCATGGAATACTGTTCTCATCTCTGGGCCGGGGCACCCCAGTGCCAGCTCCTTCCACTTGACCGCATCCAGCGCAGAGCGGTTCGAATCGTCGATGACCGAGTTCTTTCTGATCGGCTCGATACACTGGCACTGCGTAGAGATGTTGCATCTCTTTGCGTATTTTATCGCATCTATCACGGGGAGTGCTCTAAGGAATTGTTCGGACTAATTCCAGCCGCTCAATTTCACCATCGCACATCGCGACAAAACTCGCGTTACCATCCATACCATCTGGATGATTGGCGGTCCACCACTGTGCGATTTAGAAGAAGTTTTCTCCCTCGCACGACTTCCTTGTGGAATCAATTACCACCAGCGAATTTTCCGGACCGATACGACTTAGGAACCTTAAAGAAAAGAGCTTACACCTTTCTAAAAGTTCGGCAACGCATCTGCAATTCCCCTGGTGTTGCGGTTGTTCATGGGCGGTGGTAGTCACTTACCATCAGATGAGCCACATGCTCGTTTGCCCCCTATTCCATAAAAAAAAGTTTTACCCTCTCTAAATGGACTTTGATATTTCCTTTTCTCGCTCTCAACATCTACATGTGTTTGATGACAACGCATCTACATTTGATTCGTAATCGAAGATAGATGTACATGTCTATGGGCCACAGCAACCACTTACCATCAGGTGGACTGTGTGCTCGTTTGTCACCCTTATCCTATAAAAATAATAAGGAACATATGCTATAGATGGTAGAGCCTCACGTATAAAAAACTATCAATAAAAAGAAAAATTATATAAATTTTTCTTTTAATCCAAAAAAATCTTCACGTTTTTCAGATAAAATATAGCCTTGACTTTCATTACATTAGGTTGTTATTCAAAAAGTTTAACCCTGTCAGATGGAATTAAAAAAAAACAGTTGTTTATAACATTATAGCATGCACATAACCCCCTGACCTTAATAGTAGCTATTTATTTTATATATTTATATTACAGACAGACACTTCAATTTTATTTATATGTAAAGAATTTTTTTTCAATAAAACAAAACATTTTTTAAAAGTCAATGTGTATCATTTTATAATTCCCAATACTTTTATTAGTCTAGTCAACAAGTGCCTTTATGGTCAACCTTTTTCAGCAGTTTCGGAAAAATATGAACCAGTTGTCGATTCGCTTCGTTATTTGTTTATAACGCGTTCCTGGAACTGTAGGACCAATATTTATAATTTTACCAGAGGGATGAAAATACGGCCGAAACGAGTTCTTTGGCTTGGGCAAGCCACGCCCACTTCGGACAATTAATCAATAAAATATAAATTTTAACAAATGAAAAAATTCAGGGGACTACTGGATAGATAAATGTACAATAACTTGCCGAAATTATTTATCGCAATTTTCCAATTAATTATGCTATAGTTAACTATTAGTCTTTTGCTGCTTGAACGTGAACACTTATCGATTTCACGATGTCTGTCCGTCTGTCTGTCCGACGATTATCTCGAGAACGGTTTCGAATTTTCAAATTCTGTTTTCAGCAATCAATTACTGATCACCCAGGCATCTGAACCTCCTATTTTGAAATTGATTGCTCAAAAAAAAGCTGATTGCTTCGCCACTTTGCTATGCTCTTAGCTTGCTAGGTTTATTAAACTATAAGTTTGAGATTTTTTCCTTCCATCGAGTTATTCTTGAGAGGCTACAGAATAGATCCCCGTTGGAAAAATTAAAAAGTAATTGTTTTTAAATTCTTTATTAACAATTTACATAGTTACAAAATATAAACTTAAATTAATCAGCGAAATAATTTTTTCAACATTATTAATGATCTATTATAATGATATGTAAAAAAATTGCAAAAAAATGTCTGGCAAAGTAGGAAAGCAGCATCTAGCCGTACAAATGTTTCACATTTGTCATCGTTATGTCACAGTGTCAGTCTTAACCGATTGATGTACAACTATAAACGGTTGAGGAAAGCGCGGGAAGTTTTGAAGTAGGCGGGCGTCATTTTTTTGGCTAAACTTTTGAAAATTAAATTAATTTGATATTACAGGATCAGTTAAGTTGTAAAGTATATATATTAGTAGTTATTGTTGATTATTTATAGTTTTAGTTTGTTTTCTTCACTTGGTAAGTCATTTCATTGTATTATATGTAAATAGGATTTTTCTCTTGGCGTCCATGTTGGAGCCCGAAGACCCTGGAGGGACATCCCTCCAGGTGTCTCATGTAGTCACAATCGATGCGTCGGGAATGGAAACGGAAGGTTCAATTATAGATACAGACTGTTCGGAAAACACGAAATCGGTTAAAAGAAAGAGAATCTCAGCTAGAAACCAAAAGAAGAGAAGGAATCACAGACATACGGGTATATCAGATTGCCAACTTTCCCCTAATGATTTAAAGGATAATGTTATTACTAAAGTGATTGAGTCTGATGATAAAAACACTGAAATCCACCATAATGAGGCCGCTCACTCTAACAATATCACAAGTAACCCTCGCGCTGCTAGGTCGCTTTACCAGGCGTCAGATCCTGCGCCTTATGTTGTCCATGTTCAAAAAATCTTACAACCAAATCAAACCGGATCTATTCACCCAGTACTTGGATTTTTCCTTAAAAAAACTTTAATAAAAAGCATTGTAGAGGGAAGCATCAAAAAAATTGGAAGGAACAGGTTGTCTTTACAATTTGAAACATTTCAGGATGCTAACACATTTCTAAATCACAAATCTCTTGATGTTAATAAATACAAAGCATTTATTCCGGCCTTCACTATCACCCGTATGGGAATAGTGAGAGGTGTTCCATGTGACTGGGACGAGAAAGATATAATGGAAAATATTGACCTTCCGCAGAACTGTGGAAGTATTTTGAAAGTTCGGAGATTAAACAGAAAGGTATATAACGGCGAGACACCCAAGTTCATTCCAACTGAGACCGTAGTTTTAACCTTTGATGGGAAGGTGTTACCTCCCAGGGTATTTATATGTTACAACTCCCTATCTGTAGAGCTTTATATTTACCCCACGCTGCAATGCTTTAATTGCTGCCGTTTTGGTCACACCAAAATGCAATGCAGAGGCTCTCCAAGGTGTTACAAATGTGGTGACAACCATTCAGGTATAAGCTGCGAGACTGAAAGAGATGATGCTGTGTGTATCTTATGTTCTGGTTCCCATTTCGCAACAGACAAAAAGTGTCCGGAGTACGCTAGGCAAAAAGCTATAAAAGAAACAATGGCTAAAAACTCTATATCTTATTCAGAAGCCAGTAAAGTCCATCCACCAGTTTCGAAATCTTATGCTGACGTTGTTGCTTCTGCTTCATTGGCCCCTTCTGGTCCAACTATTACTTATTCCAGCCCCTATAATTCAACAAGCCCTTCTAAGAGTCACACACAGTCATATAGGAAAACAGTATTCTCTAAACCCAAAGCTCGTCCCAGAAATGCTAGTAAGGGATATGATCAAAAAGCGCATGCAGAGCTTATCAAAGATTACAGCAACATTCCTTCCTTTTCTACAGGTTGTCTCAAAAATTACAAAGATCTATCAGAAATAATAACAAAGGATCTCATCATTTCTATAATTCAGTACCTTTCACAATCTAACCTAATTAAAATACCGCCCAACGATGCCGCTTCTTCAAAAAGTTTTTTAACTCATGGACAGTCAGGACCATCCACGAAACCAGTCTCTGGTGATTCAATGGAATTGCCGGAGTATTAATAGTAAAAAAAGTGACCTAATTTTCTTATTGAATAGTTATAAACCATTTGCAGTCTCTCTTCAAGAGACTTGGCTTCGTCCCGGATTCAACTTTAGAATTCCAGGACATATCTGTCTTAGAGAAGACAGAACAGATGGGTATGGTGGAGTTGCACTAATTCTTAAGGGTGGTGTGCCCTTTGTCCACATACCCATTCCTAATCACAGTAATAAATTTTCAATTATTGCTGTTAGTGTAAATAATATTTGTTTTGTAAATATGTATATACCTCACCCTTCCACTGAAGTCTTTGACGATATTCGTAGCATTCTATCTTCCCTCCCACGCCCTATTTTGGTCATGGGAGACTTCAATGCACAACATTCTACGTGGGGAAGTTCTAAGTCTGATCATTATGGGGCTAGAATCTTAGACATCTTAGATGATAATAATTTATGCCTACTAAACTCTGGTTGTCCTACTAGAAGGACTCAGCCCCAGGAGGGTATTAGTGCACCAGATCTTACCCTCTGTAGTCCATCCCTAGCTCCTACATTAAACTGGTGGCCTCTATCGTCTTCATATGGAAGCGATCACTTTCCGCTAATTATATCATTTCCTCAAAAAATTGGCGAAAAGATGTCAAAGGCTCCTCCCCGGCTAAAATATAGACTTAAGGATGCCAACTGGTCATTATTTAGAGATAAAGTTCAACAAAATTTATCAACTATACCTCCACTAAATGACAACAATAATCATCTTTGTGCTGAAGCTTTTACACAGGCTCTACTACAGGCTGCTGAGGAAGTTTTTCCTATAAAAAATAATAGTGGCAATGGGTATATTCCATCACCTCCTTGGTGGGACAGTGAGTGTTCTGCTGCGATAGCTGAGAGAAAGATAGCTGAAAAAAATTACAGAAAAAACTCTACAACACAAAATTTTAATATTCTTTGTAACCTTATAACTAAAACACGTAAATTATTAAAACAAAAAAGATTCAATGGCTGGAAATCTTTTTGTGCCTCAATTTCACCAGACATTTCTCCATCTGAAGTTTGGCAAAATATTCGTAGATTCAGATCTGCTTTTAAACCTCCAAGATCTCCTTTTATGGATAGCAGTACAGTTGATTTGTTTCTTGACAAATTAGCTCCACCATTTGTCCCATCTATAGATAATATTTCTTCTGACCCACAGCCTTCTCTCCTCTCCCAGCATGATAGTAGCGATTCATTAATTTCTTTTAGCCTTTCAGAACTCAAAGGGGTTCTTTCAAAACTTAGGGACTCAGCCCCAGGTTGTGATGGAATCCCATATTCTTTTCTTCAAAACCTGAATGATTCCTGCCTTTCTTATTTCCTTAGTTTAATTAATTCAATCTTAACATCAGGTAATATTCCTCCATCATGGAAAATTCATGAAATTATCCCAATACATAAGCCCGACAAACCGATTAATGATCCATCATCATACAGACCAATTGCATTAGCTTCAGTTATTTCCAAAATTTCCGAACATTTAGTTAAAAATAGGCTAGAATGGTTTATTGAGAGTAAGGGGTTACTATCTCCAAACCAGTTTGGATTTAGGAAAGGTAGGAGTACGATGGATAGTCTCAGCATTTTTATGACGGACTTAAGATTGGCATTCTCGTACAATAAGTCTGTGTTAGCAGCATTCTTAGATGTATCTGCAGCCTATGATAATGTCAACCTCTCAATTCTGAAACAAAAAATGATTAATTTGGATATCCCACAAATTTTTATAAGATTCACAATCAATCTTCTCTCTGGTAGAATGCTTAAAGTAATATCAGAAGACTCCTACCAATCCCGTATTGCCTGGAAAGGTATACCCCAGGGCTCAGTTTTAAGTCCCTTAATTTACAACATATATTCTCATGATCTGGAAGCCTCCCTTAAGGGTAAAGTTAACACACTCCAATATGCAGATGATTTACTCCTCTATGTCTCTGGTGATTCTGTTGACAACATGTCTGATACTATGACATATTCCCTTAAGTTGCTAAAAGTTTGGCTTGACAATAACTGTCTAAGCCTCTCGGTTCCTAAAAGTAGTATAGTCTTATTTTCACGTATGAGGATTCCTCCACCAGTGTCTGTATTTTATAATAACATTAAAATTCCCGTTAAAGGTGAATCAACATTTCTTGGGGTAATTTTAGACTCAAGACTTACAGGAATCCCTCATTGCTACTATATAAGTGCTAAATGTGAGAAGATTCTAAATATACTGCGCTGCCTCTCTGGAGTTTGGTGGGGAGCCCACGCTTTCTCTCTAAAGCTTCTATATAATGCCTTAATAAGGAGTATTTTAGACTATGGAACATTTATTCTTGAACCCTGTAATGCAGTAGCTCTCCATAAGTTAGACATTATCCAGTCTAAGGCTCTGAGAATAATTGCTGGGGCTATGCGTTCGAGCCCTATTAACGCTTTGCAGGTTGAATGTTCTGAAGCGCCCCTGAATCTCAGACGACAATTTCTTTGTGACAGGTTCCTGTTTAGAGCATTACAAGTCTATAATCATCCCCTTTACTCTAAGTTACGGTCTCTGTCGGAATGTATGGACTATCCGTACTGGGCTCATAAATCGCCGCCATGCCTTGTTGTTAGTCTCCAAAAATTCTTAGCTCTTCAAGCTCCAACACATAGATCACAATTCCTTCCTATATTTTGTGTTAACTATGATGCCTTAATTTTAAAACCATCTATTTTGTTTGATTTCGGTGTATGTAAACAAGATCCTTCTGCCAACGTCAAATTTATTGATATTATTGACAGTGACAGCCGATGGAAACATTGTCATTTAATTTTTAGTGATTCTTCCAAACCCGGTTTCGAGGAATGTGTGGGAGTTGGCGTTTTCCATCAACAGTTTGGCATTGTACAGAAAATAAAATTACCTCCAGAGACTTCAGTATTTACTGGAGAATGTTTTGGTCTGTTGAAATCTTTGGAGTACATTTTAATCATGAAGTTAAAAAACTCGATAATTTTTACTGATGCTAAAAGTGCTCTCCAAGCCTTGGAAAGATTTCCTTTTAGCAGTAACAGAAATAATCATCCAGTTATTATTGCATGTCGTGATTTATTGTATCAATGTTGCATCAAAAATTACACAGTTTCTTTTGCTTGGATTCCGGGGCACTCAGGTATCTTTGGCAATACCAAGGCCGATAGCCTTGCCAAAGCTGCAGTCAATGACGGAGATCTAGTTCCGTACAAAAACTTTTGTTGTGATTTGGCTCTCCTTCCTAAATCCCAGTTATTGAATTCTTGGACACACATTTGGCGCTCTTCAAGTCAAACTATAGGTCGATATTATAGCAGGATCCAGGTGGATATACCTTCTAAACCGTGGTTTTCAAATCTGACGTTTGGTAAAGCTATTACTTCGACCCTTATTCGTATGAGGCTGGGCCATGCATGCATTCCCTTGCATTTGGCAAGGCTTAAACTTTTGCCTAGCGATATATGTGACTGTGGCAATGACGTTGGGGATTTTAATCATATATTCTTTGCTTGTCCGCGACATGACCGTTCCGCTTTTATTTCCTCGCTTTTGTCCATTAAAATTCCTTTTCCTACTTCAATTTCTGTCCTTTTATCTTATGTAAATATTGATGTATATAGAATTTTAGCCAGTTTCATTTTACATAACCATATAAAGTTATAACTATTTATGTACTTATATACTAAATTTACCTGATCCTTTTCCAAATTCCGTTCCAATTTCCGTTCCAATTTCCAATTCAATAAAATAAATCTTACTTCCTAACCTTTTTGCATGGCTGACGCACAAACCGTGCAGGCCAAGAAAGGGGGAAAAAAAAAAAAACTATAAACGGTTATAAATAAAATATTAAGTACCTAAAAGTCAAAAGAATATAATAGTAAAATTTTATCTCAATAAGAATGGCATCCCAAACATATTTTGCTACCAGGAAGGCGCTTAATTTTAACTTTTTTACGTGGGGTTATTTAAGCATCTTTGTACACATTATATGAAAATGATTTACATATTGATTTCTTATATTTACCCGAATACTACACATTTAAATAAAACTAGTATTTATCTGATTTTACAGTCCCACCCTGCTGTAAAGTATTCGAAACATCGGGAACATAAAATAAGTTATTATACGCGATAAAATCCGTAAACACTAGTTGTAGGTATTTAAATGGTTTATAACATTAAGTTATATGTACTACGTACTAGAGAAGCCATTTCAAACAAAAACTGTGTCTTACTCTATGTTTTCCGCGCATGCGCGGGAGTAGTAGTCGCGCATGCGCGAAGACTTTAATTTGATATAAAATAAGATATTAATATAAAATAAATATAAGAATTTAATATAAAATATCTTAATTTCATCCGAACAAAAATGTTATATTTCTAAATAAATGTAATAATAATTATTTTATGGAATTCACAAATCTTCAATTTACGCAATATTATTTAGTTTGTACGGATTGCAGTAACAGTTCAGTTGAACATAGTCAATGTTCGGAATGGCTTATCTAGTACGTAGTACATATAACTCAATGGTTTATAAACAAAATTTTCATTTAAATTGCATAATATTATATAATTTAGGACAGTTATTTAGTAGATATTTTACTTTCAAGTTTTTGTAGTTTGCTTGGTATTCAAAATTAAAATTAATAAATTCTATACGTTATAAAAAAAGATAAATAAAAAAACTGTTATGATTTCGTAATACAAATAACATACACATATGTAAAGATTCCATCAGTTGCTATAAAACAACATGGTTGACAGATCGTGCACATTTAGGACATAGTAATTTTTTAATTAAGGATACAGCTTACGAATACCTTTTCAGTCATTATTGCAGTCTTTATTAATTATAAAATTCCTGACACTGACATTGACATTGACTGACACTCTTGACAGAAGGTATAAATTAATAAATGTAGCGACTATGTAATAATCAATTTGTAAATAATACGTGGGTGTCTGAAAAGTTTCCGACCTAACAAAGATACAAGACATTTTTTCTTAATATTTATTTTTATTTTTCTACAGTCTCCTTGTAACTCTACACACTTCTCCCAGCGATGCTCCCATCTCTCTAACCCGTCCAAATAATACTCGACGTTTTTCTCTGCAACTTAATTATCCACGAATGTGATTGCCCTCCTCATTTTACGAAATTCTCTATCCTCCAAGCTCAATTTTTAGACGAGGGAACAAAAAGAAGTCGCTTGGGGCTAGACCTGGTGAGTAAGGTGGAAGCAGTTCAAACCGTAATTCGTGGATTTTCGCCATGGCAACCGCTGCGGATGAGACGCGCGTTGTCATGGTGAAACAGGATTTTCTTTTTTCTGTAAATCTGGCCACTTTCCACAATAACTGCCTTCAGTTTGTCAAGTAATGATGAATATGTATGTTCTGTAATGGTTTTTCCTTTTTGAAGATAATCCATTAAGATAACTCCATGACTATCCCAAATAAACAGTCGCCATCACTTTCCCAGCCGAAAAAACAGTTTTTTGTTTTTTTTTTGGAGCCTGTTTCCACGTTGCAGTTCACTCTTTTGAGTATATTTCTGTTTCGGGCGTATAATGGTGTATCAAAGTTTCATATGCAGTAATTAATCGGCGCTAAAACTTGGATTTACTTTGCCTAAACTACGCCAACAGAGCGATGGAAATGTTTATTCGAACACGTTTTTGGTCTAACGTGAGCAAACGCGGCACTCAACACACTGACAGCTTTCTCATACCTAAATCTTGATTTAATATGTGACAAACACGTTCTTTGGACATTTTCATAACCTCTGTTAATTTCTCAAACGTTAATTCGGCGGTAGTCTACCACCATTTGGTGAACTTTAACGATGTTATCGGCAGTAGTTGCAGTTTTTGGACGTCCCGAACGTATATCATATCCCAATCTCTCACGGCCACGTTTAAATTTACCTGCCCAAAATTTCACTATGGTAAATGATGGTTTAGATTCCCCATACACAGAGTCAAACTCATATTTAATTTGCGTACGCGTATTGCCTTTCAAAAACAAAAAAAAAAATATGATAACTCGATACTCAATTTTTCCAAAAAACACTCACATTGATTCACTCAAACGGCTATCAAAGAACAACTACCCGTCCAAAATGGCTGACATTTTGGTGCGTACTGTCAAATGATGCACAACTACATTCACAAGCTTTTATTGACGAGTGCTGCCATCTTCACGTTGAGTTCGGAAAATTTCAGACCACCCTGGTACATCTATACATACATATGTGTATCTAAAATTAAATTGTCTCTCTCTAATATCACAATAATTGTTTTATTTGCATGCCATTAACACATGAACCTGTCTGTCTTTCTGTCTGTTCAGACTGATCTTCGGAATGGCCGAACCGATTTTAATGAAAATTCACGAACAGATAAAGGGCAGTGTTGTTTTCTCTTAAATCTTAAAAAAAGGATAGTGATATAATGAATGGCGTTTGATTATTTAGAAATCAAATTATCGTCACATCACATCAATCGCACACAATCCTAAATCAAAAACCATCTAAGTCACCCTCAAGTTGTCTCTAAAGAAGTATCACTTTTAAATATTAATTTTATCTTATAAGCGTCAGAATGTAAGTTATGGTCTCTGTTTATTAGATTAATGATAATTTCAAAGATTGTTTACAGTTAAAGTGGCAATTTTTGAGTACTGTCGGATATCAACTGCGTAGACATACGTAGTTCCCAAAGTGTAGGCATAAGTAGAGACATGATATTGCCATAATATATAATATGTAAACAAGGAATGGCATTATAATGTTAACTTAGTGATTAAGTACATGAAAAAGGTAACATCTTTGTATCTATAATTTAAACAAATAAATAAAACGTAAGACTTACAAAGCTAATATTAGTATGCATGACTTTTACAATTTTGTGCACTTTAACTAAGGATGTATTCACCTTAACATTTTTATTTTGTAAAATCACATCCAGCATAAATGGGATAAAGAAAGAAATTATTTATATCTATGTTTCAAATGAATAGAATTATTAATTTTTTCTTCATTCTACCACAATAACAAACAACCTCTTACCTATTTATGTCGCCAATAATAACGCCTGTATTTCTGTGTTTCGATTAAAATAGTATAGAAAGTCAGTATTATTAGAGTGAGGCATTTCGTCTTAAGCCTCAGGGGTGAAAAGGCATCTGTAGCTTTCTTTGTATGAAGTTGGCTTTAGATGTCCATCAGTGGCCACTTACCATCATGCGGCCAGTATGTTCGAGTGTCACTTTAGTTTTATATAAAAATAGAGATGCCTCCTACGAATCCAAGCAACTTTTTGGCAATCCAAGCAAATCAAAATAAATCGGTTATGAATACAATATTCATAACCGATGTTAGTTGTTTAACGACAATTATTGCTGTCTTATATTCAATCATCTATAGTTTTGATTTAGTTTATTGGGAACATCGAAGAGATATAAACACGTTCTGTCCCTTTGACGACTAAACTAACAGCTTTTGAACGCCCTGAGTCAAACATATTTTATATTTTTTAGACTAATTTACCCGCGCAATTTACTGTCTTTCATTAAGAGAGTACTTTTTTTCACTGACACATGTTCATGCAAAATTGAATTTAATCTTGATGCAGCAATACTCCAAATCTTTTAAATTTGTCTGCGTAAATTTTCGTGTCATTTTTAATATGAAAATCTTATTTTAAGTTGTAATAAAATATCACATAGTATAATTACGGTATCTGGAACAATACATTTTTGACAATTTATTCTACGTTGCAAAGAAAATACAAGTGCAGAAATAAATGGTGTACATATATTATCTGGGCAGTTATTTACGCACTCAATCCAACACGCTAGCTAACTAGTTTCTATGTATTTCAAGACTTATGGAGCAGGCTTCGTATCGTAATTTACACTACTTTTTTTCATCTCGTACTATATTGGCTCTTTGTATATAATCTAATGACAGAAGGTAAAAAGGTGGGCATTTTGACCCATTTATGATCAAAATAATATTAAAAAGGAGTGTTCTAAACATATGTACACAATTGTGGAAATATTATTGTAACATTCTTAGATGTTTTTTTGTTTTCTAACGTCGGAGTATTAAGAGCTTTCATTTCATTTTATTTCAGATCCCGGTTTTCAAATGTTTTTAAATTGACACTGAAAATTTGTGAAATAGTCTTGTTTGAAATAATTTTCTTTATCACCATATTTTTATCATTTAAAGGCCCGGGAGTTTATAAGGAGAATATCGGTCGGAGTTTTGATGTTCATTATTTTTATAAAAAATATTCTTCTATTATCGCGTTGTTAAATAAAAGGTAAAAACAGTGTGTGTGTGGAGTAGACCTAATAATTTTGTCGTCTATATAATTCATCGCACTCAAGGAATGGGTTAATATTTTAACACTTTACTTTTCCCAGTAGCGTTGTAAGGTTGTAACAAAAGTTGATGCTACCAAAATGCATCGTAAAGACAAATGTTCCGAATTCAACGTACAAAAAATAGTGTGTTCGGACAGAGAAAAATTACCAGTTAACTTACAAAAAGCTTTAAATAGAATTGCACAAGAAGAAGGTTACTTATACCATGAGATATTCAATAGAACTATTTCTACAGAGGGTGGAAACTATATGGCCGTACTATACGAAGTTGATATTAAAGGAAGAACATGTGAAGGAGAAAAGGAAACAAATATTTTCATTAAATATATTATATCGGTTGAACATATGAAGATACTTAATGTTAATGAATTATATTTTAAGGAATTATTTTTCTATAGAGAACTGAGTGAAATTTATACAGAGCTTCAAATCGAAGCAGGGGTGCCTTTACATGAAAGGTACAAAGTTGTCAAATCTTACAGTGAAAGTAGCACGGAAGCCATAATACTGAAAAATGTTGCAAAAGAAGGTTTTGCTACCTTTTATAGAATGGATGTAATGCCTTTGAAGTTTGCTGAAATGGCTGTGCAAGAACTGGCCAAGTTCCATGGTTTGAGTTTTGTCATACAACAAAAGAGGCCTGAGTATTTTGAAAGAAAAATCAAAACTCTTAAACAATCTATACAACTTGACGACAATTTTAGAGCCTTTATCAAAAGATTCTTCAACTACTCTGTTGAAGGTTTGGATACAAAAGTAAGGAAAAAATTAGAACAAGCACTACCTGAATTATTGGAAAATTATATAAAGTACTTAAATGGTGATAAAATGAAAGGAAAGTGTTTATGTCATGGTGATTACAGAATGAACAACATATTAATGAAATTAACGGTAATTATATTTAACATCATATTTACATACGTACTTTTATCATATTTAACATATTGTTAAAAATCGGTTGTGATTTTTTTAAACCAAGGCCATGTGCAACATTCATTGGTTGATTTGATATACGCGTAACTGCATTCAGTTCATGACAACGAACAAGTAACATTTAGTTAGGAATAATTTGATAATCTTTTTACCATTAAAAAGTTGCCATTTATTCCCTTTCCCCCGGTTTAGTCATTTAATAGATCGAACAGTAGATTGTTGTTGTTAGCCAGATTACTTGTAGCATAACTTGCAGTATAATTTATAAACTTTTTTGTTTGCTTTTTTTAAGAAATTAATGCGAAAAATGAGCACACAGTCTACCTGAGGATAAGTTAATACTGGCCCATAGGCATCTACATTTATCCTCGATTAAGATTGAAAATGCAGATGCGTTGTCACTATTGAGGGCTAAAGTGGAATGTCTCGTATCCGAAAAATTTGGTCTCCTGTTTTCAACACTCACCATATACGAGGTACGATAGATACTCGTATATCAGCATTAAGCAGCGTCTTTACGCTGATATTCTGTGCGAGCGTGGTTCTTTCCCGGTCGAGCTGACCCATTCGTGCTACAACTAAAATTTAGCTGAACAATGTATAGAAATGTGTTCGCATTTCATTTTTTAGTTTTTATTTATTGAATAAGTACATTTACAATAAACTTATTATATGAAATTATCACTAAAACATAAATTTACGCACCCTAATTTGCATATCATTTTCAAGTGTACATAACTTTCTCAGAGTACTCACTGCAAAATTAGTTTTTAATAAATTTTATATTTATAATATTTATGCATATTGTGAAGACTGCATTTATCCTATACTAGCTGTTACTCGCGACTTCGCTCGCGTGTTAATTGGGGATTTAGTTTTTTTTTTTTGCGCAGAACCCTAATTCTTTTTCTATAATAAAAGTAGCCTAAATTACTCCCTATGACATCAGCTATCTGACAGTTAAAGTCCCGTCAAAATCGGTCAAGCCGTTTCCGAGATTAGCCGGAACAAACAGACAGACAGACAGACTGACAGACAGACAAAAATTTAAAAAATTGTGTTTTTGTTATAAGTATCGTATATACTTTCATATGCATTTAGTAAAAAGCCGTAATATTAACATTACAAACAGACACTTCAATTTTATTTATTTGTATAGATTTGTTTTTTGAAAACTACTATCTTTTGATAAATATTAAAAATCTCTCATCACGCTAGCGATATTATAAATATGCAAATAATTATTTTAAATACTAATTATGTAAAGAAGAATTCTAATTCAGCAAGATACTTCCTTTCTGGATTTAAGTCTAAAAAAAGTAATGAAACCTATTTTTTAATGTAAATGCTGCCCTATATTTATTTTACAGGAAGGTGAGGTAACTGAAGTAATACCTGTGGACTATCAACTCTTAAACTACGGAACTCTAATAACTGATTTTATATATTTTATTTTTGGCGCCACAGATAAAGAATTTCGAAGGAATCATTTAAAACACTTGAAGGATATGTACTTCGAGACAATGCACAATTTCCTTAAATATTTTGAAATCGATATAGATTCAGTGTACCCAAGAAAAGAGTTTGATAGAGACTACGTTGAATGCTTGGATTATGGCCTGCAAGTTGTGCTATTTATAATACCTTTTGCCTTCACGCTCGAAAGTGATGTACCCGATTTTAGTAAAAATGAAATTGATGACATAAAAGTAAAATTAGATCATAGATATTATGACAGATTACAAGGAGTTGTCGATGATATGATTCAATATGGTAAATTATAATCCAACAATTCAAATAAAATTTATGTGAATTTTAGTACATTATATAAATTAAAGTACTTAAATCTAAAAAGCTGTCCTTTATTCACCTTCTCCTATACAGCGTCTGAGTTGAAATTTGATGCTGATATTGATTATAATAATTAAAATAATAAAGTGAGCGGTCAGCCACCGCAGATTCTACATCACCTGAAAATGCCTCGTGTAGAGGCGAAACACGTTTCGGATTGTCGTCGGTGGTGTGTCTTTCCTAGTGTAGTGGAGTTGGGAGTAGTGGTTCTGGAATTAGTGGTGACGGTGATAGTGCACGCAATTGAGGGAGATGCTCTTCAAACTAGATAAGACACATCATTTTATTTTATCGAGCGGATGTATTCGAAGTAATTTTTTGCCAACTTTAATTTTCCTACGAATTTCTTCTTCTTCATCGGCCCGTAAATATGCACTGGCTCTCTCCAATTGCTAGGAAGATTTCTCTAAGTAGCCATGCTTGGCAGGCTGATGGGATATCCCAATACCAGACTTATCACAACGTTGATGCTGCTATCCGTCTCCGGTGGTTGGTTTGAATGTTAAGTCAAACAAACAAGCAGAGTTGGATTTTCGCTGGCCCAAACTTTTTCATTGGTGCCAGCGAAAATTCAACTCGGTTTGTTCGTGAAATAATAGTCTCTATTAATGTGATATGACCTTTATTTTATTTATGAGATGGTAGAAATCTTTTTCTACCTAGGAGTCTATCTGGTAAGGTAGCCACTCTATTACTTAAAATTGCCCCGGAATAACCGTACTTACACTATTGTGGTCTCATCTGAATGGTATAGAAATATAGTTTAACTACATACTGAATTTCAACTAACTAGTCAGAGGTGACAGCGCATCAACAGTCTTCTTTGTTTATTGTTGATTTCAGGTATCTATGGGCTGTAGCGTCCACTTACCCACTGGTGGACTGTTAGTTCGTTTGTCACTTCAGTTTTATAAAAAAAAACTGTTGAAAGTATATCTATCTACCACAAATCATGAGTGCTTTCTGAGATTTCCCATAGTTAACTCTTACTACACTAATAAAACGAAATGAAGTGATGGATTCTCTTAAGTCGCTTTCACACGTACAAGTTCTCGAATGCGCAATGCATATTACTGTGTTACAAGTGAAAGAGCACGTTAATATTTCATTAATTTATGCATTAATTTTTTTTAGGATAGGGTGACAAACGAGCACACAGTCCACCTGATGGTAACTGGTTGCTGTAACCCATAGACATCTACATCTATCCTCGTTTGCGAATCAAAATGCAGATGCGTTGTCACCCGTGAGGAGTAAGATGGAATGTCTCTTTTCCAGTAAAACGAGTCTCCAGTTCTGTACACTCACCATACGAAACACAGCAGTGTTAAGCTGCTATTTTATGCTGGTATTCTGTGAGAGCGTGGTCCTTCCCCGGTTGAGCCGACCCATTCGTGCTACAACTATACTACCAATATAGCTGTAGCATGGCTCTACCACGTATAAAAATTCTTCCGTTACATTTCTTCCGTTACCGTTTCAGCTTATTAAAGTCCACTGCTGAACATAGGCCTTCTTCAAAGATTGCCTCCTTGAGGGGTTTTTGCCATTGTTACCACGCTTGCTGGGCGGGTGGGCAATAATATTAGTTTGAGTTGTTATCAGGAAGATGCTGCTCACCATTTTCTGTTCTAGTTTCCCTATGTTGTCCATTACCTTATCCATGGGATGATTTTGGGTAGTGGATATTCTATCAATACCACTACACGGTTATATTTTATTATTATTGAGTAGTTATCAAGAAGATGCTGCTGATTCTTTTAAACATTTTTTTTTCATGTGTTCTCGAAAATTTTGATGGTATGGGGTAGCGGTTTCTTTTATGCCAGTAAACGGTAAGAAAATATTGTAACGAGCTTGGGGTTCGAGACAATTAAAAATTGCCGATTGAATTACCAAAATTGACACTTTAATTACACAACACTAATTACAATCTCAAAACACACTAATAATAAAACACAATCACTTTCAGTTTCCAGAACCTTGTACTGTAGCGACATCTAGAATGTTCGAGAACATATCGGTCCCGAAATTTCTGGAAGAATCTTGACTCTCCTAGTTCTGCTACTCGACACTAGAGGGCGCTAGTGTAACTAGTGTTGCCGTGTACAAGACATTAATAGCGACGCGTAACAATATGTTAGAAAGCACTCAATTGTTCTAATTAATCCTTGTACAATGTACGCGTATGTGATAGCTCTCTAGGTGGATACATATTATAGAGGTAGAGGTAGGTATAGAGGTAGCATCGAGACATAGCAATTCGAACAAGAGCACTTGAAATTCATCAATAATCACTAAAGCGTGGTTTCCATTAGTAAAACTAATTAATTCAAATCTAATAAAAAGGGGGAGGGGTTGCTTTATGTTTGTTAAGCACGAGCACCTAATTGCAATCCCCGTCAGCAACAAAAGTTGTTAACTGTTATTTGAGTTGTTTTACAACGTGCTCGTGGTGAAAAATTGTTGTCATAGAAATCATAACACATTTCAAGGATACACGAATACCGTTCATTAGGAATTTCACAAATAAATATGGGTCAAAAATTGATATATAGGATATTTATACCTAATTAATATTTATTATTAAATGGGTTCAAATACAAGGAACCTTATTCTGCTTATATTCGATGCGTATTTTTTATGTATGTTTACTGATTTTTCGGAAGCGGCTAAATTAATTATTCTATTAGTAATAAATAGCTAATACTTCATCTGTGCTCCCATAAAAAGTTTAAAGATAAAATTTTATACCTAAGGGAAGAAAAATTAAAGGGTAAAGTTATAATGTAACTATTTTGACGACATTCTAGTTATTACCTTGAACTTGTGACATTAATTATTTGATAATTTGCCTTAGTATCGACTTCAGAGGCTATAAATATGTGGAATTTTTTTTTATTTGTTGTACGAAGACAGTTTTTACTATTTTTTCGAATCAGTGGTAAAGTAAAAAATGACTTTTAATAAAAATTACACATTTAATATTGAATAAAACTATTCTATTATGTTCTCTTCTAATCTATTCTATTTCATTCTAATCCATTCTATTCGATTCTGTTATATTCTATTCTACTACAATCTATTCCATTCTATTCTATTCTATTAAAATATTTTTTTTAAATAAAACAAAACTTATAAATAAATGGCGTGTTGTATTTTATAATTCCCAATACTTGTTAAGTGGCGAAGCTTGCGAAGTCACTTATTGATTTCACGATGTCTGTCCGTCTGTTCGTCTGTCTGTCTGTCCGTCTGTCCGTCTGTCTGTCCGTCTGTCCGTCTGTCCCACGATTATCTCGAGAACGGAAAATTTTCAAATTCTGTTTTCAGCAATCGATTACTGATCACCCAGGCATCTGAACCTCCTATTTTCAATTTTTTTTTCCGTTAGAAACCGCTACAAAGCTGATTGATTCGCCACTTTGCTATGCTGTTAGCTTGCTAGGTTTATTTGTCTGACAGTGTTAAAGCAGCATACATCCGTACAAATGTTTCACATTTCTCATCAATATGTTACAATATCAGTCTTAGCTGTTTGATGTACAACTTTAAACGGCTATAAATAAAAAGTACATAAAACCCAAAAGACTACACTCGTCAAATGTTATCTCAATGCGGGCTCATAATCTCCCACTTAACAAATGAGACTAGTTGACACTGAAGGTGAAGTTTTGTTATATAATATCATTTAATTGAGAAGTTAGTTTTAATAAAGTTTATCAGTTTTCACACGAAACAGTGCCTCAGCGGTTTGCTCTTTAATTTTTGGCACATGTTTACTTTTTTTTTGTTACTTTTGTGAATATCAGTGGGTTGATTTATTTATTTTTTAATCCAATTAATATAAAATATAACTAATAGTACAGAAAGAAACATTCACCTTTACATTTTTCGAACAAATTATCTTCCTCGCTATGAAATCTGTCAAATATTACACCTCATTTTTACGTAGCGCCGACCTGGTGGCAAAACATTTCTGGGATTCCCTCATTGTTTAAAAATCTTTATAAGACAACAGCTATATAGAACGACATAGGGATGGATTGTATGACAGCGGAATACTAAAGAGCAAACTACATGCGCATACAAATTCCGAAATATCAAATGAATTACGTGCTCCTTTCGAATTTAGAACGTCGCGTCACAAGCTCCGCTTTCGTTCATTAAAAATGCACACAGCTTTTGTTTCATTTCTACTGCGAGACCAAATATGTACACCCAAGCTGTGCCGAGTGGATTTACTAGAATCTTTTACGTGTCAAATATTTCTTTTAAATTTTCAATTTTGTTTCTTCAACAGTATATACATAAACATTTATTTATTTAAGGTATTTAATGAAAATAATTTATTAATAGTAACTGTCCCAAATTGGTCTGGGACTTATACGTATCTTTATAGTGGGAATTATCA
This sequence comes from Parnassius glacialis, assembly GCA_033319125.1. Taxonomy (NCBI): domain Eukaryota; kingdom Metazoa; phylum Arthropoda; class Insecta; order Lepidoptera; family Papilionidae; genus Parnassius; species Parnassius glacialis. The sequence continues at coordinate 40,399,999 of JAVANC010000018.1, forward strand.
TAACATATAAATAAAATTGAAATGTCTGTCTGTAATATTGAAATAATTATCTTCTATCAAGCGTAGAAGGTTATTTGCGTGCTGTTATAACGTAAATAACGATTTTTAAAAATTTTGTCTGTTTGTCTGCCTATCCGAGCTAAATTTCTGAACAGCTGATCCGACTGTCAAGACATTTTAAAAACAGATAGAGAGCAATGCCTGTAGGAATCTATCTAATCCGAAAAACTTGATAAAATAAGCAGTCTTTCATTGTCTTAATTAAAAATAATGCTCCATTATTAGATCCTATCCAGGCAACACCGGGTCGGGTCACTGGTAATGAAAAATAATGTGCCAACTGTGTTACTTGCCTAGCGTGTTATAAAAGGCAGGCAGAATATTGGGTTTGTGATCGAGTAGACGATTGGCTTGCTACCTATCACTTCTTTAAAATACATTTCTAACTAAACCCATTATTTCGACTATAGGTGGTGCGAGTAATTCTCTGCTCTTTGAACTCTGCGTATCCTTTCAGGGATAACAGGCGTGTAGTTATATATAAGTTCCAGAAAAGAGCCTACTCCTTTTAAAAGGCCGGCAACGCATCTGCAATTCCCCTGGTGTTGCGGTTGTTCATGGGCGGCGGTAGTCACTTACCATCAGGTGAGCCGCATGCTTGTTTGCCCCCTCTCCTATAAAAAAAATATAACATTATAGACATCCTATCAATTACCAAATCTTTAAGTATTTTTTACTGATAAGCAGAAGTATACTATTTTCCTCATTTGTTATGAGGTACAAACACTCCACAATTGTTTTAAAGCTGCAGTACAAATATGGAAATAGTGCCAGAGAAGGATTACGTGTTTTATTTTATAGAATATGGGAATGAAACGAGGACACAGTCCGTCTGATGGTAAGTGGATGCTGTGGTCCATAGACATATACATCTATCCTGGGTTAAGAATCGCAAAACGAAGATGCATTGTCACCCTTGAGGACTAAAACGAAATACCTCGTTTCCATAAAAAGATATCCGGTTCTATACAGTCACCTTATGAAACACAGTAGCATTAAGCCGCTATACGACGGTATTCTGTTAGAGCATTGTCCTTTCCCGATCGGGGAAACCCAATCGTGCTACAACCATAATATAAAAGCAGCTTAACTTTACATGTTCTCACATAATACACCGTAAGAAGTTGTGTGCGGTGTATAACCCACGTGCCTCCCCAAGCACGATTAGCCTTTGGTTCTGCGCCTGATCTTTTCCCGTTCGTGCCGGATTGCATAGAGAGTGCTCCTATGTTTGCGCACATATTTGTGCACTATAATCGTATCCTGCGCAAATGGGTAGTCCCCGTTATGACAGACCGACGTGACCTTAATTCGGTCTGGAGGACACTATATATTATAAATAATTTATAATCAAAATTTCCAATTTAAATTGTATAATATTATAGAGCTACCCCAATTTTAACTTTCAAAGACATATTGTAAGCCGACCGTGTCTGTTAACTTTGTTAAATCCGTTTAATTTCGTATTCTAGATCTTCATAAAATACTGAGTACAAATTGTTTAACGTAATATTAGATATTTAATGAGCCCAGTATCTAGATACTATATATCTAGATACTGGGCTCATTAATTGATATATTAATTGAGATACATCAATTGAGTACTGCTTGGTGCGTGTTTGTGTAATATCATAATAATTTTATTTTTTTATTTTTAAGCCAGTCCTTTACTACAGTCCCATCTGGTATAAAGAAGTAACAAAGTCGTAGATGGTAAATTGTATGGTCTTAAGGTAATGAAAGCCTATTCACTCTTTTTTATAGAATAAGGGTGATAAACAAGCACACAGTGCATCTGATGGTAAGTGGGTGCTGTGGTCCATAGAAATCTATCTACATTTATCCTCGATTAAGAATGGAAAGCCTCGTTTCCAGTAAAAAGGGTCTCCAGTTCTCTAAACTCACCATACGAAATACAAAAGTATTAAACTGTTATTTTACGCTGGTATTCTGTAAGAGCGTGGTCCTATCCCGACCGACCCGATTGAGCCGACCCATTCGTGCTGTACTGTTTCCTTGAAGATCATAAACAATCTAGATGCGATCGGATGGAAAGACAGACGCCAGTAATTATTGAACGCCTTTACTGTATCTCTCTTACAAAGCAATAAGGACCGTGGCCGAGCTCACTTGACTACTCTAGCGCCATCTATTATCTATCTACGGAAGCGGTTGCGATGTATATCGATATGAAAATTTGACGCGCTAAATACGTCGTTCTTTATTTAATACATTTCCATAGAAGTCGCTAGATGGTACCGCTAAGTAAGATTGACGAAGTCATTGGGCTCTAGTGTAATACAAAACACAAACTGTCTGGTTAGAAATTAATTTAAAAATAGTAAAAAGTAAAGTATCATTCTACATAATCTGTTGCAATGCAGGTCTCTTCATTCTTAGCTAGGGTTTTTTGAAGCAAGGAAGAGCCTGCCGTGCTGCACCAATGTAATTTGTTGCACTTAACTTAAACTTAACTTACCATCAGGTGGACTGTGTGCTCGCTTGTCACCCTTATCTTATAAAAACAAGCGTGGCAACTAGAGTGAATATCCCCCCCTCCCATCACGACGTAATCTCTTAAAAGGTCTTTGTTTATTAGTAAACTTAGATAGGATGTGATGAATAATGAATGAATAATTTCATTAGTGTCAGCGGAAATAACTTATCTACTAGGTGGTAAGACTTTTTTTGCTTAGGCATCTGTCTGAATAAGTACTACTCTCTTACCTATTTCTGCCGCCAAAACACAGCTTTGTTATGTTACGAAGAGTATAGAGACGCATTATTAATACAAGTTGTAAAACATTCCAACTTAGTCATTGAGTGATATGTACTACGTACTAGAGAAGCTATTCCAAACAAAAATAGTGCGCTACTCTGTGTCTTGCCTTGTCTATGTATGCGCATGCGCGGGATGCGAATGCGCGAAGTGGAGACGCGCATGCGTGAAAACTTTATTCCCTTTATATATAAAAATTACGTATCACATTGTTTGTCCGCGATGAACTCCTAAACTACTAAACTGTTTGCAATGAAATTTTGAACACTGTGTGCAGTTTGGTCCAACATGAGATATAGGATAGTTTTTATCGCTATAAGTGACCTTCAATATTTTTTATTGCCCTGTAGTGGCGGTCAAGAATATCCACTACCCCATATCCTCCCGTGGGTGTCGTAAAAGGCGACAAAGGGAAAAAGGCGGGAGATGGGCAGCAGCATCTTCCTGATAAGAGCCAAAATTGCAATAAAAAAACTGCGGTTGCCAACCCGCTCGCCAAGCGTTGCAACTATGGCAAATACCCCCCAATGATCAAAACAACAAACAGACGGCCCCCAGTCCCCGGCGGCCCCGCTATTCCTGGCTACTGTGGCGACCATGGTAACGGCGGGGCAGGGGGTGCTAAGAATCTCCGGTGGAGGTTCAGTTGCCACCTACGACGGCTCGACCTGGCAACGTACAACGCACGCACCCTGAGGACTGACGAGAAGATCGTGGAGCTGGAAGAAGAGATAGACAAGTTACGCTGGCATATTATAGGATTATCCGAAGTCCGAAGAGAGGGGGAGGACACGGTAATCCTCGAATCCGGCAACTTGCTCTGTCACCGGCAGGGCGACCATCTGTCCCAAGGAGGTGTCGGATTTATCGTCCACAAGTCTCTCGTTAACAACGTTGTAAAGATCGGGAGTGTGTCGTCGAGGGTTGCGTACCTTATGCTCAGAATCACCAAACGGTATTCGCTGAAGGTCATATAGGTTTACGCACCAACCTCGGCACACCCCGATGAGGAGGTGGAGGAATTGTATGAGGATATCTCTAGAGCCATGCATTCCTTCAAAACCCAATATACGGTGTTAATGGGAGACTCCAATGAAAAACTAGGCACAAGACAGAACGGTGAGCTGAAAGTAGGGAAATTTGGAATAGGGCAACGGAACCCAAGGGGCCAGCAGCTGGCCGACTTCATGGAGAAAGAGGGACTCTTTATGATGAACTCTTTCTTCAAGAAGCGGCCCCACAGGAAGTGGATCTGGTCGAGCCCCGACGGTTCGACAAAAAATGAGATTGACTTCATTATGACGACCAGACGACAACTGTTCAGTGATGTCTCAGTGATCGCGAGGGTGAAAACCGGCAGCGATCACCGAATGGTTAGAGGCACACTGAACCTAAATGTTAAGTTGGAGAGGTCTCGTCTGATGAAGTCAACGCTCCGTCCCCCTCGTGCTCTAATCCAAAGTCCCGAAACCTTTCAGCTCGAGTTACAAAACCGTGTTCAGTGCCTAGAAGACTGCAATGAAGTGGACAATATGAATGACAAGCTCGTGAAAACTGTCCATACGGTCGGAGCTAAGTTCTGCAAGACCTGCCGGAGAAGAACACAAAAACTCTCCGATCACACTCTTAATCTCATGGCTGTTAGACGGGAGATGAGGCTACATTCTTCAACAGATTTGACAGCATACAGACAACTGAACAGACAGATCTCCAAATGCATGCGGCGAGACTTACGCAACTTCAATACAGCTCGTATTGAAGAAGCGATCGAGCGGAACAAAGGCTCCAAAGTCTTTGCCAGAGATCTGTCTGCCAGAAAGAGCCAACTGTCAAAGCTGAAGACCGAATGTGGCAGCATCGTTTCCGGGGCACCTGAGATTTTGAGTGAGATTGAGAGGTTCTATGGGCAGCTGTACACGTCATCGTTGGAGCCACACGCAAGTGTGAGTAACGATCCAAGAGCGAGTCTTATTTGACACTATTCCAAAGATATCCCGGACGTCAGTCTGAGCGAGATTAGAATGGCTCTCCAGCACCTTAAAAACGGCAAGGCCCCAGGCGAGGATGGAATTACAGCGGAGCTTCTGAAAGCGGGTGGAAGACTGGTACTTGAAGTCCTTCAGAAGCTCTTTAATTCCGTCCTCCATGGTGGCATTACACCGGAGGCATGGAGCAGAAGTGCGGTGGTCTTGTTCTTCAAGAAAGGTGACAACGCTCTCTTGAAGAACTACAGACCGATTTCCCTTCTGAGCCGCGTCTACGTGCTGTTTTCGAGAGTCATTACGAATCGTCTCGCGCGCAGACTTGACGACTTCCAGCCTCCCGAACAAGCCGGTTTCCGAAAGGGCTTTAGCACCATAGACCACATACATACCCTACGGCAAATTGTATAGAAGTGCGAAGAGTACAATTTGCCATTATGTCTGGCGTATGTGGACTATGAGAAAGCCTTTGATTCCGTCGAAATTTGGGCGGTGCTGCAGTCCCTTCAGCGGTGCCAAGTTGACTGTCGGTATATCGAAGTGCTGAAGTGTTTGTACAGTAGAACTACGATGGCTATCCGAGTACAGAACCAGAGTACGAAACCTATCCAATTGCAGAGAGGTGTAAGACAGGGTGACGTTATACCCCCGAAAGTCTTCACCGCTGCATTGGAAGACGTTTTCAAGCTTCTGGACTGGAAAGGATACGGTATTAACATCAATGGCGAGTACATCACTCACCTTCGGTTTGCCGACGATATAGTCCTCATGGCAGAATCGCTGGAGGAACTAAGCACTATGCTCAATGACCTCAATAGTGTCTCCCAACGGATAGGTCTTAAGATGAACATGGACAAAACAAAGATTATGTTTAATGTCCATGTCACACCTATGCCGGTAGTTGTTGGGATCACTAAGCTCGAAGTTGTTGACGAGTATGTTTACCTGGGACAAATAGTTCGACTAGGTAAGTCCAACTTCGACCGAGAGGTCAATCGACGGATTCAACTCGGCTGGGCAGCGTTCGGGAAGCTACGACACATCTTCTCGTCAGAAATACCTCAAAACCTTAAAACAAAATTGTACAACCAGTGCGCGTTGCCAGTGATGACTTACGGAACTGAGACGTGGTCCTTCACTGCTGGCCGTATGAGGAAGCTCAAGGTCGCTCAGCGAGCTATGGAGAGGGCTATGCTCGGAGTTTCTCTGCGCGATAAACTTAGGAATGAGGATATCCGCAGTAGAACTAGAGTAACCGACATAGCCCAACGGATTAGTAAGCTGAAGTGGCAGTGGGCCGGCCATATAGCTCGAAGAACCGACAACCGATGGGGAAGAAAGGTTCTCGAGTGGCAGCCTCGTACCGGTTGGCGAAGTGTAGGGCGTCCCCCCACAAGATGGAGTGACGACCTGGTAAGACATGCAGGAAGTCCATGGATGTAGGTGGCTGAGGACCGTGCTTTGTGGCATTCTTTGGGGGAGGCCTATGTTCAGCAGTAGACTTGTGAAGGGCTGTAATGATGATGATGATGATGAATATTTTTTATTACAAATTTAAGAATTATCATAGGACACAGGGTCGTCGGAGAGGGCAGAACAACGTCTGCCAGGTCAGCTAGTTTAATATAAAATAAGATACTAATCTTTACATAGAAAAATTACGTGTCACATTGTTTATCCGCGATGAACTCCTAAACTACTGAACTGATTTCAATGTAATTTTGCACACTGTGTGCAGTTCGATCCAACTTGAGAGATAAGATAGTTTGTATCTCGATAAGTGACTTTCAATATTTTTATTGCGAATTTAAGGATTTTTATGGGAAGGGTCGTCAGAAAGGGCAGAACAACGTGCTTGGTCAGCTAGTATAAAATATATATAAGAATTTAATATAAAGTACTCTTATTTTAATCTAAACAAACATATTTCTAAACAAAATGTAATAATAATTATCTTATGGAATTCACAAATATTCAATTTACGCAATATTTAGTTTAGTGTACGGATTGCAGTACAGTTCAATTGAACATAGTCAATGTTCGGAATGCGAAATCTAGTGCGTAGTACATATATATCGATGATCTTAGTCCTCAAAACTGACAACGCATTTGCATCTTTCTTTATTTGAGGTTGGCTGTTGGTTCGCATGTTTTACTGTAGCCACTTACGATCAGATGGACTGTTAGATCGTTTGTGACTCCATTACCGTTACCGTTAGAATTAAGTAAGTCGTTACTAATTAAAGTCCACTGCTGAACATAGGTCTCCATAGATTGCCTCATAGGGAGAATATTTGCCATAGTTGCCGCGCTTGGCAAGCGGTTTTTTATGTTTAGTCGTTATTAGAAAGACGTTGCTGCTCATCTCCCGATTTGTTTCCCTCTGTCAACTCTTGCGATACCCATGGGATGCATAGTGGATATTCGTACACCGCTACTGCACGTTAACTCAGTTTTTGATTCAGTTTTATAAAAAAAATTGTAAATTAATTTTAATTTAATCCGGAAGTAGCCGTGGTCCCCCCCCCCCCCCCCCCCCCGTGACCATGGATGCTGTAAAGTGCTCGAAGCCTCGGGAATATAAAATAAGTTAATACGCGATAAAATCCGTAAAATTAGTTTTATTTAAATGTGTAGTGTTCGCGTAAATATAATAAATCATCAAACAAATACAGTTTGGCTCTACCACGGAAGGAAATAAAGCAATAATAATATTACATATAACTATCAGTCTATAACGCGATGTGAACTATAGTGTAAGCCGCAAATCCTGTTACTTCAAACATAAGCAAATACCACACAGATTGCAGCTGTCAAAGTGAGTCGGTCCGTGTGGTGAAAGCTTCATTCGGTGAGAACACACCTAATACGATCTTGTTGACCGAGTTTACACCGCATTGATATCTAATATTTAAAAGCTTGATAAAAAACCTACAGATTTTGGTTTTAATTATTTACTAGCGACTTTCTCCGGCTTCACCTGGATTTTTTTATAGGATAGGGTGACAAACGAGCACACAGTCCACCTGATGGTAAGTGGTTGCTGAGGCCCATAGACATCTACATTTATCCTCGTTTGCCAATCAAAATGCAGACGCGCTGTCACCCGTGAGGGCTAAGATGAAATGCCTCTTTTCCAGTAAAAAGGGTCTCCGGTTCTCTACACTCACCATATGAAACACAGCAGTGTTAAGCTGCTATTTTACGCTGGAATTCTGTGAGAGCGTGGTCCTTCCCCGGTCGAGCCGACGCATTCGTGCTACAACTATACTACTAATATAGCTGCAGCATGGCTCTACCACGTGAGAGAGTATTCTACTATTCACGTGTGGCGTGGCGTTATTTAGATTTAAGATAATCAAAGACAGAAATAATATTTTATATTTTTTTTTAATTTTCTGACTTCCGGATTAAATGTAGCCTAAATCGAATGGCAATCTTTCTCTATCTGGTCGTAGAGTGTCTGTTCAATAATTTCGAAGATTAGCCCGTGTGTAAAATGTTTCCAAGCAACGTCCTGAGCTTAATGGAACCCAGTTATTTCAATAAGACCGACAGACACTTCAATTTCATTTATACGTATAGATTATAATGCATATGTCGCCCGTCTCGCTATCCCCTCTCATTAAATCGGGTTTATTGTTCTTATATCGCACTAATACGTGCATAAAAGCACATTAATATTAAAAGAAAACATTAATGGGTAAGACTAATACTTTCATAAAGATTTGAAATATGTAATGTTTTTTTTAAATCCAATGAAAAATATTTATCCTGTAACCTGTCATAAAAAATATTTTGTTACACAAACATTTCATGAATAACTTGAAGAAATGACTTTTTCTGCTATTTTAAACATCAATCGTTAATCTACCTACCAATCGTGATTATTTAGATGGATCCTTCCTAAAATGAAAGAGGCTCATGTCCATCAGGAGTCTTAAGGGCTGATGAAGAAGTAGAAGTTAGATGGTAGGTTAGGTGGTATAGGTATAAGTGGCAGAGTCCTGTTGCATCTATATTATGATTGTAGCACGAATAGGTCGGCTCGACCAGGGAAGAACCACGCTCGCATAGAACACCAGGTTAAAATAGCAGCTTAATGCCACTGTGTTTCGTACGGTGAGTGTAGAGAACCGGAGACCCTCTTTACTTTACTTTTTAGTGGTAACGAGGCATTCTCTCTTTGCCGTCAGGGGTGACAAACACATCTTCATTTTGATTCTTAATAGAGGATAGATGTTTTAGGAAGGCATGCGTGGTAGAGCCATGCTGCAGCTATATTAGTAGTATAGCACGAATGGTCGGCTCGACCGGGGAACGACCACGCTCTCACAGAATACCAGCGTAAAATAGCAGCTTAACACTGCTGTGTTCCGTATGATGAGTGTAGAGAACCTGAGAACCTTTCTACTGGAAAAGAGGCATTCCATCTTAAGTCTTCACAAGTGACAACGCATCTCCATTTTGATTCGAAAACCAGATAGATGTAGATGTCTATGGGCCATAGCAACCACTTACCATCAGGTGGACTGTGTACTCGTTTGTCACCCTATCCTATAGAAAAAAAGTTTCACAGAACACCAGCAACCCGAGTTCGATCTCCACCGACACCAATGAAATTGTTAATTGCAATTTTAAGTACTTTAAAACAAATTTACCACGTGCTCGACGGTGTAGTAAAATATTGTGAGGAAATCTGCATGTCTCAGAAATAAGAAAATAAGAATTTCGAAGATATGTGAAGTTCACCAACACGCATTGGGTCAGTGCGGCGGATACTTCCTTGTCCTAAAAACTCTCTCAGAAATGAGAGGAGGCCTGTGCCCAGTAGTGGTATGTATATAGGCAGTAACTTTACGAATCAGTCTACTTCACCGGGAAAGATAACGGTCGCACATAATACCAACATAAGTAAAATAGCAGCTTAATACTGCTGTGTTTCGTGAGGTGAGTGTAGAGAACCGGAGACCCTTTTTACTGGAAACGAGATATTTCCTCTTGATCCTTAGGGGTGACAACGCATCTACATTTTCATTCTTAATCGAGGATAGATGTAAATATATACGGGCCACAGCATCTCCTTATTAGTGAACTCTATGCTCGCTTGTCACTCCAATCTTTACATTATTCAAAGGAAAATATTTGTAAAAATCTACTGTTCTTCATTTTTTTTGACATAATAAATTTTATGTAATATTAATTCACAGAAACATTTTATTTCAAGCGATACAAATTCAAAATGGCGGCAGCATGAGAAGTCGATTGTGCGTGACTTGACCCACGGAATACACGCTTTGACAAAATAAGAATTATTTATGAGACGGTGTGTAAATAAATACTAGATCGACACTTTCGTGATTTTTATAACGTTTACGGGCCTCTAACGCTTAGAAACTTTGGTTATGCGCATGGTTTTTTGTAGTATATTATAGCTGTATGGTTATATTAATGCATATTATTAGTGTATGGTTTTAAGTGAATATCGAAGCATTCTCTCTCAACCACGGTCAAGTGCTAATCAAATGGTGTAGCATTTAGTATTTTGTATAAGTAAATTAATAAATTGTTTTTTTTTTTACTTATTATAAGCCAGTGCTTGACCACAATCCCACCTGGTGGTAAGTGGTGATGCCGCCTTAGATGGTAAATCGCACTGTCTTATCGTAACAAAAGCCTATTTACTCTTGCTTTGAAGACGCCTAGATTGTATTCGGACGGAAAGATAGACGCCGGCAAATTATTCCACTCCTTTGGTGTACGCATTACAAAAGACGAAGCAAACCGTTTGGTTCTAATGCGTGGAATATCGACTACAAAGAGATGAAGACCCGCCGACCGTCTGGTTGTCCGATGGTGGAAAGGAGAGGGAGGAATTAAGGCGTGTAATCGTAAGGCGTGTAATGTATCGTTTTGTGTTATTTAGTTATAAGTTACAACGGGACTGACATGTTAAAAATAAAAATAAAAACTTCCTTAATCATAAAAGAATAAGACCCTTTATTACAGGAAACCAGGCATTCCATCTTAGTCCTCACGGGTGACAACGCATCTGTATTTTGAATCGTTATCGAGGATAGATGTAGATGGCTATGGGCCACAGCAACCACTCACCAGGTGGACTGTGTGCTCGTTTATCTTTCTTGTTCTATAAAAAAAATAAAAAATAAATAATTTAGTTGTCTGTTGTTTTAAGGTCGTGGATGCAAGACCACGATATACAATACAATAACTTTATTTCATGTATTAAGGACTTAAAAATTAAGTACATTGGTATAAGTATATTTGTTAATATAAATTCAAGTATTTTTGAATTTATTATAAGTTAGAGTTTGACTAAAATCCTAACTGGTAGCAAGTGGTGTTGTGCCCTAGATGGTAAACCTCACTATCTCAGTATAACACAATGTATACCAAAACTTACAACAAGTACTTGTTTCCGTTTTAGTTTTAATTTATTAAAATATCTCTGATTGTTATAATTATAAGTATACACTTTGTAAAAAAGTCTGCGATGGCAATTCGAAGCGAAATGCTACGACGAAATGGAAACATTGGTCCATAATTATTACTAGCTGTTCCCCACGATTTATTGCGATTGGATTTCGTGAGTTGAAATTTTTTTCGCAGAACCCTAATTCTTTTCATAAAATAAAAGTAGCCTAAGTTACTCCTTTTAATATCAGCTATCTGCCAGTGAAAGTACTATACAAATCGGTTCACAGGTTTTTGCGTGATGCGTGTTCAGACAGACACACAGTTGACACAGTGACAGTTAGAGTTTAATTATAGTATAGAAGATAGAAAATTATTGCAACATATTTATGCCATATATCGAGTTTAATTTTAACTTTTTAATTGATGTACCTAAAGCACCAGAAATTTCGTAAATTAAAAAGTTATAATTAAACGCGATGAAATTCGTAAATTTAGTTTAATTTAATCTATATATACACATGGTAAAGAAACCAGATAAAAAAATACTTCAAAAATTGTGTATAACTGAAATTTTATAGTGGATAAACTATAAAATTTTATGCCACACCGCTCCAGAACGGGATAGCGGACTTTACAACATGTCCTTAAAAATTTATTATACATACAAGCTTTCTTATGATGCATTTGTTATGTGATTTTTCTGGCATCTCAAATCGCTTTTTGCAACCTCTACGGGACGAAAAGAATCGATGGATTCTTTTGCGCTGTCACCTCACATATAAAATTTTGAAATTAATTAAATAAAACTTATACGGATTTTATTGATTTTACTTTTATATATGTTTCATTACCGATAGTTATAAACGCTCAAGCATCGATTTTAAGCTACCAAATGCCAAAAATTAAAAATAAGGTAAATGAATTATTTTGTAGAATAAAAGGTAACAGGTCAATTTTATATATGCTTTATTATGCACTAGCCGATTCAGCCCTGACTTATGGACTAATTTCATATGGACGTACTTTTCAAACATATACAGATAAAATTATTTAGCTACAAGTTAAGTTAATAAAATTGTTTATTGATAAAAACAAAGGAAAAATATAACATAAACGTGAATCGTATTAATTTATTTAAAGTTTTTAAAATATTATCTATACACGTAAAACTTAAGTACTTAATTGTAATAGATAAAATTTAAATCTCTTAGAGTTTAAAACAGTTCGAACATTTAGCAAAAATATTTAAATTACTTCTCGAAACAGAAGCGTTGAGCATTTTGTTGTTAACAATTATTACGACAAGAGAACGAAAAAATATGTAATACCTTGTATTTTTAATAAGATATTTTCTGCAGACGAATGTAAAAATAAAGAAACATTTAAAAAAAAGTTGATAGCGTGGTTGCGGGATAACTATACGTGTAAAATTTAATACTGTCTAAATTAAAAACAATACTTTTAATTAATATTTATATGTGTATATATTAATAAGTTTAAATATAATTAGGTGTGAAAATAACACTGCAAGTTTAAATAAAATTTTTCTATTTTAAGTTTTAAATCCAAGATTAAGTTATTAATTACAGTAGGGACATAGAATGTAAGTGAGTGTAAGTGTGTGAGAGTAAGATGTATTCACTAACAAACTGCCTTGCAGTTTGGCGAAGGTATTTTTAGAAACAACCGACAGTAGTTTTTTGCAAAAAATATTTAAAAATAAGATGAGTACACAATTTGATTGTAAGTGTATACTGTGGCCCATATACATCTACATCAATCCTCGATTAAGACTCAAAATGCAGATACGTTGTCACCCCTGAGGACTGAGATGGAACGCTTCGTTTCCAGTAAAAACAATCTCTGGTCATCTACACTCACCATATAGAACTCAGCAGCATTAAGCCCTATTTTACACTGACTTTCTGTGAGACAATATCCACTGTCTATATTTTGATCGTAGGACGTCAATAACCTTGCAAGTTGCAACATATTCAATAATTCACAGAACATACAAGGCAAGGAACTTCACAAACAAACACATCTGTAACAATACCAGTTTTCATATGTTATTTGATAGAGCTGTAAAATCACTCAAAGATACACAAACTTATTTTCAAATATTTTGCTTTGATTTTAACACACTACTTGACTGCTACGTTTGTCTAGTTGTCGTAAACGCGTGTAACCCGGTCGAGCCAAAAAATTCGTTAAGGAGTTTTCCCCTCAAGAAATTCCCAGTGCTACTGAGTCCAGCACAGAGTCAGGAAATTGGCGATTTTTCACGAAAGCTGTTAGTCCTGCGCCTGACCTCTGTTCGGTTGCGTCGAATGCCATTCCATCAGGCTATGAAAGTAAGGGAATAGAGAGTGCACCTGTGCATAGACTCGTGGACTACAATCTTGTCCGGCGCAGATGGCTAGTCTCCGTAGGCCACCTTAACTGAAATTCAGGCTGGAGGACTTTATTATTATTATTTTCACACGCTTTTATATATAAGTTATAGTTCACACACTTCTGGATATCTAAAATTTGTTGCAGACGTATTAAGACGGCTCCGTGGCGCAGTCGCTTACCGATCAGTTTCAGCGAAGGGGCCCGCGGGTTCGAATCCTGCACGGGGCAAGTAGTTGTATGGCCTACAAATAATTGTTCTCGGTCTGGATGTTTGTCCTTGCGTAATTTATGTTTGTGCACTGCCTTCACGATACACGAGAAAATCCTAGTGTGAGGGTAACGTTTAAAAAAAAAGAACCGGTGACAATATAATATTATCATTACTATGACCTGGTATTTTTACTATGATAATCATATTTCAAGACCAGTGAGTGTTGTTAGTTAGTTATTTAAAATCAAATATTATTTTAAACTATCGAACTTCTAAATTTTTAAATTTTTCAGTTTGTCAAAAAAAATATCTAAGTTTCTTAGATGAATAGAATAGAATAGAATAGAATAATTTTTTATTCAATATTGATTATTACATAATACTTATTGAAAGTCATTTTTTATTTACCACTGGTTCGGAAAATACCTCAGTCCTGGGAAGAACCAGCAAGAAACCCAGCGGGACTTTTTTTTTAAACATAATTTCACTTAACAATAATTTTGTTTATACAATTTTTAAATGATATTTTCATAGAACCAGCATGGTGGCGATCACCCTATTCCCAGGGGTTATTTTCATTCACGTATTCCTTGATGTTATAATAACCCTTCCTGTACAGTTTTTCTTTAATAAAACTTTTAAACTTGTTTATTGACAAACTTTGAATATGTTCTGGGATTTTGTTGTAAAAGCGTATACATTGCCCCATAAATGAATTACTGATTCTGTGGAGTCTAGTAACTGGCATTACAAGCTTATGTTTGTTCCTAGTATTTAAAGTATGCACATCCTTATTCTTATTAAAGCTGTTTATGTTTTTATGCACATACATTACATTCTCATAAATATATTGCGATGCAAAAGTTAATATGTTTATTTCTTTAAATTTTTCTCTGAGGGACTCTTTACAATTTAGGTTATAAATCGCCCGTACGGCTCTCTTTTGCAAAACAAATATAGCTTCAATATCAGTAGCATTACCCCATAGCAAAATTCCATAAGACATTACGCTATGAAAGTAACTAAAATACACTAATCTAGCTGTCTCAACATCTGTGAGACTTCTAATCTTTCTTACAACATATGCTGCAGAACTAAGTCTGCTTGCTAATTTAGATATATGGGGGCCCCATTGAAGTTTTGCGTCAATAGTAATACCAAGAAAAACAGTGGTATCCACAAGACTCAACTCCTCCCCATTTAACAGCACATTGGTATTCGAATGTTTTACATTAGGTATTGTAAATTTAATACACTTTGTCTTATTGCCGTTTAAGAGCATATTGTTGGCGTTAAACTAATGTACCAATTTCGATAGAGCATTATTTACATCGTCATAACTAATTAACTGTCGTTTGAGTTTGAAAATCAATGAGGTATCGTCAGCAAATAATACTATATCGTGATTGTCCCCTACAAGATAAGGTAAGTCATTAATATAGATTAGAAACAGGAATGGGCCAAGAATCGAGCCCTGAGGAACGCCCATTGATACTACCGATCCGGAGGAACCTTTACCATTAATCACTACTTTTTGAATTCTGTTACTTAAATATGAAGTAATAAGTCTAAGCGCTAAATTTTTTACACCGTAATGTTGTAGTTTCCTGATTAATGTCTCATGATGAACACAATCGAAAGCCTTGGCAAGATCACAGAAAATACCTAAGGCATCTTGTGAATTCTCCCAGGCATTAAAAATATATTTCATAAGCTCAACACCGGCGTCCGACGTCGAGCGACCCCTTGTAAAACCAAATTGGTTTTTATGAAGTAATTTATTTGTATTAAAAAAAGTTAACAATTGATCCAAAATTATTTTTTCAAAAATTTTACTGAGAGTTGGTAGTACAGAAATAGGTCTAAAATTAGCGGGGTCCAATGTACTACCAGATTTAAATAAAGGTATTACTGTATCTGCATCAAGTAATGTACTATTACTTGATGAAATATAATAGATCACTCATGGCATTTCTCTCTTATCTGTTCGTGAATTTTCGTTACAATCGGTTCAGCCATTCCGAAGATTAGCCCAGACAGCCAGACAGTCTGATTAACGTCTTATTGGCATGGAAATAACACTGTAGGGTATGTGCCTCCACCCTACTAGTACTTAAGTTTATTAATCAGTATAATTAAAGAATTAGTCTCAGCAACACGTCTTCTCTTTCATTAATACCTGCCGACATCACATGGCGACCCTGCCAGGCGGTGCGCTGCGCCAATGCATGCGCACCGCCGGGGCCTACTACATAAAAAAAGAGATAAATAAAAATATTATAAGAAATTTAAATTAAATAATGAAATGAAATGACAGATAAAAGAAATATTATAACGGAATGGATGCAATACCGGATGTGACGAAAAATTAATAAATATGCATAGAAGAAGAGGCCACAATAATAATTGACTGAAAATTTAAAAACGATGACGTATATGAAGTAATATATTATATTTATCTTTAATATAACTATGAAGGCAACTAAGAAATAATAATAAGAATAAAATGTGATTTCTTAAATAATGACCAAAGACCAAAACTCAAGAAACAGCAAATTAATTTAATAAGGAAAGGAGCAGTTGTACTTTAGCGAGCTTTGTCCAGTAAGATATGAAAATTAAACCGAAAAGGAAAAAGAAGGTATAAGAGGTAACATCGCATCAGCGTAATTTTTAACATTTAATTTTAATTATTTTTTATTATGTTTTATATTATAAAATAAGTAACGCATTAAATATTAAATGCACGGTATTTGCAAATAACTTGAAAATATTTGTCATATTTAACATTTTATAATATTTATAATATTTTATTAGGTTTTTTTTTTTTTAAAAAAACAATATATTAAGTTACATTTTACAATGACACCTACCTATAAAGTAAATATATTTTTAAATTCAGCCCAATTTTTTTTCCGTGATAAATTTTATTTAAATGTAAGTATACAATTTTGAAAAGGGCTTTATATAAAAAAAAATCGCTATTATTATGTCATAATTATTTTTGTTCTTTTCTAAAGGCATTAATACCTTAAAGTAACTATATAAATAAATACATAACCTTAATAAATGACCTTAATGTTAATATAACCTGCTTAAAAATCAAAAATTGGAAATAAATTAATGTTTTGTTTAATATAAATTTAGTTGTATGTTCTTTTGTGATTACCAATTATTTTCTGTAGGTTATACGCTTTCTTAAATTTATAGCAATCCTAAATTTTTATATGTAAATTAAATGTATAACTAATGCTAATATATATTTCGATATAATTAAAAGTAATAGCGATGCGATGTAATTATACTATAAACTTCTGTGTCAGTTAGAAAATATTTAAAAGTATCATTTTAATGTGATAAGGAAAATAATAATTAAAAGAAGTTTTAATACTAATGTTTCTTAACAAAGTTAAACACGGACATGAAAAGTTGACATAAATTATCTCATTTTTTTGTACAATATTAAAAAAGTATATATTTAAAAGGCGTGAGGAATGAGAGAATGAATGTTCAAATGTGTGGATACGAATGATGGAATTGCAAAGTTTCGTTAATATTGGACTGATCACCCAAATGTTTGATGATGCTTAAAATTCTGGTATTGAAACCATTATGAGCGATAATTATGAAAGTTAGTAATGGAAATGGAGTATGAAAGTATATAAAAGTTACCAATAGAGTCAAGTAGATAACAGCAGGTACTATAAAGATAAAGAAAGAAATAAAAATTTACGAAAAGAATCAAAATAAAATAAAAGATGACCTTGATAAATAAATCATGGAGAGATACGGGAACGTCCATCACTGGTAAAGCATATAGTCCTCGAGCAGGGTATGTTTCCATGATTGGATGATAAAATCGGAAGTAACGGGTACTAGGGAACAATACCTTCAGTACAAGTGAGATGTGAACGAGTTTACTCATATTAGTACTGTTGGGGACCAGAGAAGTCTTAAATTTGTTACCCTTAATAATGGTACATAGAGGTCACATCCTTCATTGGATCAAAGTGTGAACTTAGTTTCCTCCGTGACAATTGTTGGAGTCTTTTAAAATGACTTAAACGTTGACCTCAAGGTTGTGCGCACAACCCAAGGTACAGTATTACCTTGATATAGTATGATAAAAAAAAGTTTATGTACCAATAAAATAAAATAAATGTAATGAAAATATAATACCCAAGTAAATGGGGGGCCCATATTTATAAAGTACCCGCGTGATAAATATCACGAAATAAAATATAAATGAAGTGAATTAATACTCCGATTCCCGGTATCTAATTAATAAATAAATATTAAGGAGAGAGAATATTAAAAGAAATAAAGCTAGCTAAAGGTCAAAAATATAAGAAAGAAATAAAGTACGTACAACAATTATGAAAAAAAAATAGGCCTGACAATCAAAAAGGAATGTAATAAGATGTGTTAGTATGAAATAATTAACATGCGGGTACATGAGAACAATTAAAATGAGGTAATAAGGGGGATCACCGCCCAAAGCAAAAAACAACCACACTTAAAAAAAAATAAATATGATAAATACGTTTTCGCTTAGATATATTATATACTAATTTGCAAAACTTTTTCATATTTTCAATAACTCTACCCTAAATTTCTCTTTTATGTTTTGCTTTTTTTTGTTAATGTAAAATTTGTACAATTTTAAACAAAATTTTGTATATTAGTTACTAAAAACAAGTCCAAAATGTATTTTACTCTATTATTATAAGTTGCATAACAATAGTATTTTTTATTATGGACAACGAAACATAAAATTATGTTATTCTGCTTTAAAAAAAAAATTGTCTCTTTTAATGTTAATAAATATTTTGTTTAAACAAATTTAGGGGTGTAATAGTGTATATTTTAAAGTTCTGTCTCAATTAAGGTAAACATATTCCATAAAAGTCATAAAATAAAAAAAGTAGTAATGTGTTTTCGACTATTATAAATAACTTAAATAATGAATACTCAATAATGTATGTAAACCTATTATCACAATGAAATGTAACTACATAAACTGTGTAAATTAAAAGAAAATGTTTAAAACAAATATTTAACGGTAAACTATTAGGACAGGTAAATTATTTTATTCACGGTATCATTTTATTGTATTGTTGAAAGTAGGTACCATCATACGATGTAATCTCAAACGTTTCCATATAGGTACGTGTACTTTGGAATTTAAAACAAAGGTGTTATAAATCGCTTACGCAGATGGGATCACAACATGTATTTTGATCTGTCTGTTGTTATGTTAACAAAATTGATTAGGTACGTTGCTTTGCATTGACTTCTTTGTTCTGGATATCTAAATACGAAATGTAATCAATTATTTTCGGTATAATACTGATTGAACTTTCAAATCATAAACTTTTATCTATTACAATTTATTATTTTCTGAGAAAATAGTAGGGATGCCAAATTATTTGTATGGATTATGAAAATAATTACTTTATTTAATACGAGTTTGAAACTCATTATACTATGTTTGCAATTAATTAATTTAAATTTTGTTGTGACCAAAATATTGTGAGCCTCAATCCCTGACTGACAATGATACCTAAATATTATACGAGACTATATTATGATATAAATTTGTAATGCCTGTAAAATAGTAAAAAAATAAATATTATATATTTATTATATTGCCTTATTATGTCAAATATGTATGTTGTATTTCAACAATTGAGCACATGCGATCTAATTATTGAGCACAAGTTTTATGTTTTTAATTCGTTACCAATTATGGCGAATGGTATCATCGGTCGAGATCTTTTAAAAAAATATATAGATCAGTTTCGCATTTTGATTCGAATATTTTAATATTGTATGACCATCTAGGTAGATTATAATAAAACCTATTTCAAACACTTGTAACAATTTCTTGGCAAGTTTTTTTCTTCTTTTATTTCACTAATGTGATAAGACGGGTTAAGACGGGTGAAGTATAATTTATTGAGAGATTTGACTGATAAAAATAAATTCAGTGAGTGTTATATACACATTGGTTGGAGTAAATTGAAATATTAACTTATTTCAGCAATGAAAAAAAATGTTGGAATATTAATAGGTAAAGCACAAGATCTGGTAGATAGCTATTTCAGTGATAGTAGGGTGATCAAACGAGTATGATGGAAATGCTAAAGTCAATGAGAACTTCTCGTAGACATCAGGGTTTTAGAAAGGATATAAAGTACATACAATATGATGTCAAGTTAATTGCAAAATTCATTATTGTTGTTGCCCACCTATATACCTACTTGACCAGTTACGTTGGTTAGTACCAAAAATACGACAGGTTTAATGACGTACGAAATAAAATCGCATGCGTATCCTGGATTGACTCAATAATATTATGTATAACCTGACCTGATCATGATCATGGGATTATAATCTTTTTTTTAATTATTTTATATTTCATTTAACTGTTTTATTTTACTCAATTTAGAAATTATATAAATTTAATGGCTAAGTAACATTGTATTTTATTTTAATCTTCAATATTAAATTTATTTTTATGTAATAAGATTCAGGGTTCATGTCATATTATAATTAAATATTTCAATTCACAATGTAATTTACATGTAACCATAAATCATTTTTTTATTATATCTATCAAGAAAATAATAAGTAAAAAAAGTAAATAGAGAAAATTTCTTTTTTTTCTTAAATATCGGGGGAGGTGTAGTGTATGTGCCTCCACCCTACTAGTACTTAAGTTTATTAATCAGTATAATTAAAGAATTAGTCTCAGCAACACGTCTTCTCTTTCATTAACACCTGCCGACATCACAATACCTAAGCTGTAATTGTATTTACATATATACATAAAACTGACATTACATAATGCAGATAGAACGCAAAACAAGTTGAACGCATTTTTTATAGAAGACGGGGCAAACGAGCATGCGGCTCACCTGATGGTAAGTGACTACCGCCGCCCATGAACAACCGCAACACCAGGGGAATTGCAGATGCGTTGCCGGCCTTTTAGAAAGGTGTAAACTATTTTCTTGAAGGTTCCTAAGTCGTATCGGTCCGGAAAAATCGCTGGTGGTAATCAATTCCACAAGGGAGTTGTGCGAGGGAGAAATCTTCTTCTAAATCGCACAGTGGTGGACCGCCAATCATCCAGATGATATGGATGGTAACGCGAGTTTTGTCGCGATGTGCGATGGTGAAACTGAGCGGCTGCAATTAATCCGAACAATTCCTCAGAGCACTCCCCGTGATAGATGCGATAAAATACGCAAAGAAATGCAACATCTCCACGCAGTGCCAGTGTATCGAGCCGGTCATAAAAAACTCGGTCGTTGACGATTCGAACCGCTCTGCGCTGAATGCGGTCAAGTGGAAGGAGCTGGCACTGCGGTGCCCCGGCCCAGAGATGAGAACAGTATTCCATGTGAGGCCGAACTTGCGCTTTGTAAAGTTGCAAGCGATGTGCTGGCATGAAATACTGTCTCGCTCTGCTGAGCACGCCAAGCTTTTTAGAGGCCAATTTGGCCTTCCCTTCCAAGTAACCACGAAACTGCACACTACTCGATATATCGACGCCAAGGATTCCGATGCTAGCTGAGGTAGCAAGAGGAGTGCCTAGTAACTGAGGAGATACGACAAAGGGGTTCTTTTTAGCGGTAAACGCGCAAACTTGTGTCTTCTGGGGATTAATCTGGACTAGATTTAGTCGCCCCCAATCCGAGACTTTGTTAAGCAAAGACTCGACTTCAGACACAAGTTTGTCCCGGTACTCGGCGACGTTTTCCCGAGAAATATTGGCACGGTCGGTATATAAGGCATCACCAGTGCTGTCGTCCGCATAGCAATGAATGCTACCAGTTTGCTACATTACATTGATATGCAGGAGAAACAGCGTTGGTGATAGCACGCAGCCTTGTGGAACACCAGCGTTGATAGGCTTGAAATCAGAGCATGCACCGTCTACTACGACCTTGACGCTCCGATCAGCAAGAAAACTGGTGATCCATTTGCACAATTTCTCGAGAAGCCCATAGGAAGGAAGCTTCAAAAGAAGTGGTTTGTGCCAGACCCAATCGAAGGCGTTCGCTATGTCCAAACTAACGGCCAATGCCTCCCCCTTGGACTATACTGCCTCCGCCCATCTATGAGTCAGATAGACTAGAAGATCACCAGCTGATCGACCCCGACGAAAACCGTACTGACGGTCACTAATCCGCTGGTGATCCTCAAGGTACCTCATGAGCTGGCAGTTTGTAATGGATTCCATTATTTTAAAATGGCATTTTCAAAGCCCGCAAATTAGAAATAGAGTTAGGTCCCATATTTGCAATTTGGTAATGTCTGGCTTTTACCCGCCCGCTTCCATAGCATAGACGAATATAGAAGTGGGCGAAGTCGCATCACCTTTTCTTTCGTTCCCAAGCTCTAACTAATAGATCTATCCTCTCCTACCATACATGTTTTGACACGATATACCTACTCATAACTATTAATTACTGACAACACAAGCAGCATGCAAGCCGTATACGAGCTGTATTGAAGTTTGTTTTTATATCAGAAGCTGTATTTTCTGGCTACAGTTCTTATAAGTAAAAAATTGGCACAAATTATGCAGCTTTATGTATTAGTAGCGTAATGCAGCTGTAAAGTAGCTGTATAAGCATAAAAGAGGCTGTATAATGCTGTATTACAGCTGTTATTTGGTGTGCAGGGAAAATATTACACTACAGATATTGTCTTTTAAGTAAGTTATAAAGACAAACGTTCTTAATTGGTTTTTGAATAGGATTACAAATGAATATAAAACAAAAAGAACGTTTATTGAATGATGACGAAATTTAATGTACCTATGTACATATATTTAACATATTAATATTACGAGTATATTTGAATTCGAGTTGAGTTTGACAATAATTATTGATGAATTGAACGTGCCAAATTAGATTTACGGATAACTTGTATATGTTTTCTAATGAAAAATTGCCGTGCCAGCAAAATATCAAAATAAATATAAGGACAAAATACTAAATACGGTAACTAAATATTGGTTGTATAGGTTAGAACAAAAATAAATAAATATGGTGGCCCATTAAGCCACAGTGATCATTAGTCAAACTGAAATAATGGTATAGATAGGCTAAGAACTAATATCTAATATTCCCAAATTCATATTTTTTAATTTTGTTTTTATGGGTCTTAAAATAGCGACAATTTGCTAAACGGTCTAAACGCTATTTCGAGGGTCTTATAGTCTTAGTAGCTGTACAATGTATGTTAGGGGTTATATGTATATTGCAGCTATTGATTTTTAATCAGTTCTATAATAGTATATTTTTAGTACTTACGCTATATAGCAGTTTTTTTTAACATAAAATATAACTCTCTTTAGATATACGTATAAAAGATGAAAAATCTTGTCTTGGGAATAGTGTTCGATAAATTTAATTTAGATTTAACATGGTCCTTTTACTGCACCAAATCTTTTTATTTTTTGCCACATATTGATAACAAATTAATTTTGTTCACTAGCACAATATAAACACGCAGCGCATGCAAAATGGCGATATTCTGTCACTTATACAGATTTAAATTGTACTCTGGCTGTTATTTATTATTTTAGTTCTATATTACTCTCATAGACAGAAGTCATAAAACTACTATATTTACAAAAGTGTACAATGACACCATTAGAATAAATTTTAGAAGAGGGTTTGCATACACCATTGTCCAGATATAAGATTATAGTGATACTATAATAACACTTAGAGTTATATAAGAAAGGGACAGCATGCAAAAAACAGCTTCCATACAGCTTCTATCAGATTGAAGTGTTACAAAATACTTAAAATTATATACTAGAGATTATAATCTGATTAAGAACCCTAAACTTACTTATATCCCATAATACAGACTTTATACAGCTTGAGCTGTATAATAACTCATAAACCACTCTTATATGGATATAACCTCTTTCCAACACTCTTATATCCATTTAAAACTCTAAGTTCTATGTGGGCTGGTATATTGACGTTATAACGCTTGTGTGCTGCTTGGGAAATCTCGTATTCTGTCAATCTAACGGCCTTTGAAGTTACAACTGCCTCGCAGTCGTGCGAGGCCCCAAACAAACATGCTTTTGAATTTGTGATTTTCTTTTTCGAACGCAAAAGTGGTCAAATTAATTAGTCATCTGTGTTAAAGTCTGGGTGTATCACATATTATGGGGCCTCGCGAGGCCCCTTTAAGTGCAAGGCTGTGGGCGAGAGTGAAAAAGTCTCCTATATAATTCCACGATGTCAAATAATACGACATTATCAATACTATGGCAAATTTATTAGGATCTGTCGAGCCGTTCAAGTTTAATTGAACAAACATCTATATTACCATACTTTCACATGATTAATAAGTAATACGATTCCCAAGTTCGCTACTATATTTCGCAAGTTTTGACAGATTACCTAATTCTATTTTATACTGTCGTCCAATTGACACAATGTACTCGTAGCTGTTTATATTTTGTATGTTCAATAATAAAAACAAAAAATAATAACTAACCCATTGGTGTTTCGTTGTCGAAGTCCATCGACTTGGATGCCAAGTTTTCTCCCTCGCACAACTTCCTTGTGGAATCGATTACCACCAGCGATTTTTCCGGACCTTCAAGAAAAGAGTCTACTCCTTTTTAAAACGCCGGCAACGCATCTGCGATTCCAATGGTGTTGCAGTTGTTCATGGG
The DNA here is from genome assembly GCA_033319125.1 of Parnassius glacialis. Taxonomy (NCBI): domain Eukaryota; kingdom Metazoa; phylum Arthropoda; class Insecta; order Lepidoptera; family Papilionidae; genus Parnassius; species Parnassius glacialis. Next base: position 40,424,586 of record JAVANC010000018.1, read on the forward strand.
CGGCGGTAGTCACTTACCATCAGGTGAGCCGCATGCTCGTTTGCCCCCTCTCCTATAAAAAAAACACATAAATACATACCGGCCAAACATATTTACCCTCCATTTGGTACATTTGACTCTTTTAAGGTGCTCATTTTTTGGTAGAAGTATAACTGTTAATAAAACGATTTTCAGGTTATTTTTATTACTCTTTGAAACTTTAAGCGTGTCTAAAGCCCAGTTTTTAGTGAAAATATTTTCATTTTGAATTTATCTTAGAGCATTTCTCGTCGGATAATTTAAAAAAAAATCCTAAGTTCATTTTATTTTCCCCATTATTGATTAAACAAGTGTCGAACAAAAATAAAACTTTTAAGGTTAAAGGAAACCGTTTTCGGTGTCAACAACTATTAAAATTCGCAGTAACATAACAGTTTTGAGTGCGGCATTACTGTTAGTAACTGTAATAGATACCTAAAGTTAAGTAGCTGCGTTACTTCATGAATACGAAATTTTATAGTGAAACCGTTCGGAGGAAACTTAACTTTTGTAAGCCTTTTTAGATTTCATAAAAGAAAGTTATATCTGTTACAGTATCCTGGGATTCTGAAATGCTTAACATATACTCACATGAAGAATCTTGTTATTATTTCGAGGGCATTTAAAATCCTTTACGTGGTAGAGCCACGTTGCAACTATATTAAGGTTGAAGCATGAATGAGTCGGCTGGATCACGGTAGGATCACGACCTCACAGAATAAAATAACAGCTTAATATACTGTGAACTGTGTGCTCGTTTGTCACCTTTATTCTATAAAAAAAAACACCTAGCAGTGCGCATTTATTGCTCTATAACTCTCTCAGAAATTAGAGGGAAAGAGAAAAAGAAAAGTGACGCGGGAACAAGATATTGTGCAGTATATTTATTTCGTTATCCTTCAATCAGTGTAAAATACTTTTCTAATGTAATTTCTAATGTTAAATTAATTTCTAAGGAATCATCAATTCCCAAACCTCGAATGAAAGTCGGTTTGTACCCATTGGTGGGACGAATTTAGACTATATTATTTTAATGGATAAGAGTGCCACACGAGTACACAGTCTTCATGATAGGAAGTGGATACTGTGACCCATAGATATCTATCTCGATTTAGAGTCAAAATGCAAATCCGTTGTCACCCCTGAGAACTAAAACAGAATGCCTCGTTCCCAGTAATAAGTGTCTCCGGATCTTTGCACTCACCATAAGATACACAGCAGTATTCAACTGATATTCTATGAGGGCGTGGTTCTTTCCCGGTTGGGTTGACGCATTCGTGTTACAACCATAATGTAGGTACAGCGTGGCTCTAAAGCTCTAACTTTAAAGAATGAACAATTTATTCAAATAACAAACTAATTACATAAAAAATTATGCAACTAAACTAAACTTTATTACTTGCTAACATATCCCTAGAAAATTGCAGCCAAATTTATAATGTAGCAAAGCAGTCTTTTTTTTTTATAGGATAAGGGTAAACGAGCACACAGTCCACCTGATGGCAAGTGGTTGCTGCGGCCCATAGACATCTACATTTATCCTCGTTTGCGAATCAAAATGCAGATGCATTGTCACCCGTGAGGACTAAGATGGAATACCTCATTTCCAGTAAAAAAGGGACTCCGGCCACCTGCACTCACCAAGCGAAACGCAGAAGTAAACCTCTACTTCACGCTAGTATTCTGTGAGGTACCGTGGTACCACCCCGGTTCGAGCCGGCCCATCCGTGCGACTACAAAAGCTGCCGCGTGACTCTACCACTGTTAAAATATAGTATATTTCGACATGTACAGTAGGGAGTTAACTTGCAAACCTGGTGAGTGAAGTAAAAAATCTCGTTTGAACGGCAATCAGTGAGTTTAAGTAGCAAATTAACAATTACGTTGAACGGAATAGCCGATCGATCTACTTTTCGGCGTATCAAGTTCGAAGTGTTGCCCTCCCGCGAGTCTCCCGCCATACGCAACTAAACTCGCTGCTCGTGTGAACGAGCGAGTTTAGTTCAGTGTTAAAGTTGACAGGACGCAACGTGTTCGCGTTCGATCCTCAAAATATAAAATTGTACTTTTTTTTACTAAACTCACCACGAAGACATAATATGAACGCTACTCCCCACTTAACCGTTTACTGTCAACTATCCTGTAACTAAACTCCCTGCTGTACTTGTCTAAGTGTAAATCGGCCCTTAGGCCAAGGAACTGTCCGCGACGCTGCCCCAATGCGTGTTGGAGGACTTCACATGTCTTTGAGATGTTTTTAATTTCTTTATTTATCAAACGTACAGCTTTCGTCACTATGTTTTCTTTCACCACCGAGCACGTTGTAAATAAAAAATGCCGTGGTAGCTTAGAGACTTAGCACTCGGTATAAATTTCATAATACGTGAGCAACCCGTGTTCGATCATCGCCGGCGCCAATCAAATTTGCCGTGTGTGTGTTAAAGTGAACATTAGCAATGTTAATAATATTGCTTTTTTTCTTATAATTACCAAACTTAAATAGCCTTTACTGGTTATAGCAATCCCCATTTTAATCTGGAATTGCGATTGCAAAGCTACTAGCAAAACAATACATCCTTCCATGTTAGAAAACCATAAGCACATACTCGTTTATAACCACGAATGTGTTGCCTCGACCGGGAACGACCACGCTCTCATAGAATATAAAATAGCAATATACTCGTAATGCTACTGTGTTTCGTATTCTTTCATATTGCCCATTATAGCTCCATTATTAAACGTAAGCAACCCCCATAGATTGCTTTATAGGGGATATCTGCCATAGTTAGGTAAACAGTATTTTTTAATAGGATAAGGCTGATAAACGAGCACACAGTCTACCTGATGGTAAGTGGTTTCTAGGGCCCACAGATATGTAGACACCATCCTCGATGACGAATCAAAATACAGATGCGTTGTTACCCCTGAGGACTTTTTTTATATGATAAGGGTGACAAACGAGCACATAGTCCACCTGATGGTAAGTGGTTGCTGCGGCCCATAGACATCTACATCTATCCTTTATTACAAATCAAAATGTAGATGCGTTGTCACCCGTAAGGGCTAAGATGGAATGCCTCATTTCCAGTAAAAAAGGCCTCCGGCCACCTGCACTCACCAAGCGAAACGCAGAGGTAAACCTCTACTTCACGCTGGTTTTCTGTGAGGTCGTGGTACCACCATGGTTTGAGCCGGCCCATCCGTGCGACAGCAAAAGCTGTCTCGTGGCTCTACCACTGTTAAAAGAAAAAGATGGAATGCCTCCTTTCCAGTAAAATAGGTCTCCGGTTCTCTACACTCACCATACGAAACACAGTAGTGTTAAGCTGCTATTTTACGATGGTATTCTTTGAGAACGTGGTTCTTCCCCGGTCGAGCCGACCCATTCGTACTACAACTATACTAGTAATATAGCTATAGTATGGCTCTGCCACGTAAAAAAAAATTGAAACGTAAAGAAAGCGAGTTGGCAAGATGTTTTTTATTAATATTATTGGGTTATTATCAGAAATATGTATAATCATATCTTCATCATCAGCTCCCAAAAATCCACTGGGTCTAGTTTCTCTTACCCCATCACCACATGGCATTTCTTAGAATTACAAATTTTAAATAATAATAATAATTATTATTATTGGGGGTATTTATAGAGTATTCTCATCTGCTTGGGCTGAATAAATATATTAAAATAAATAATAATAATTATTATTATAATCTTCGGAATGGTTGGATCGATTGTGAAGAAAAATTATGAACACAGAGAGAAATGTCAGTAGAGATTTAGGTTATAGTTTATCAGAAAAACTTAGACTTTGTTTGAAAAAGTTTTGATTACCTTAAGTCTAATAGACGCCACTATAATAAATCCTACAGACTGCTAGTTTATACTATGATAAAATGTTAAACTTGAAATTGAAGTTGATGTAACTTGAAATTCGAAGTGAATTCAAACAGGGTTGCATTATTATGAAGAACAAAATGGTTGAAATTTTTATGCAGTTTCTTTTTTGTTCTACATCCTTTGTATAAAACTTTCTAGTATTACAGCAGTTGCGGTTCTTGAAGCAATTTTCAGACGCTTTTCTTACTCAATTTTCTGAAGTGTAAATGAAAAATGTAGAAATTATTCCTTTGGAGGATTTTAAAAATTAAAACTTTGACAGCTCTGTTAGTATAGTCGACATATAGCTGCAGCGTTACAGGTTCGAATTTCACGCGGATCAAACAAATAATTGCTACGGGTGTATTTGTACATGAGAATTTATGTATGTAAAACACCTCTGCCGCTGGGGGATATCCTATTGTTATTATTTTAAATAAAGAAAACCTTCTTTATGATAGAAGTTGGTCTGTATACTATACGTGGTAGAGCCATGCGGCAGCTATATTAGTAGCATAGTTGTAGCACGAATGGGTCGGCTTAACCGGGGAAGGATCACGCTCTCACAGAATACCAGCGTAAAATAGCAGCTTAACACTGCTGTGTTTCGTATGGTGAGTGTAGAGATCCGGATTCCATCTTAGTCCTCACGGGTGACAACGCATCTGCGGTTTTGATTCAATACGAGGATAGATGTAGATGTCTATGGGTCACAGCAACCATATTGTTAGAGAGTAGGGAATAGTACACACATAATCGAGCACGATAATCCTATCCTGGACAGATGGCTAGCCTCCGTCGAGACTGGCCACTGTAACCAATTTTCTAGTTTCGGTTGCCAATTAGATAGCAATGAAAACTTGTTAAGACAAGTGGAAAGTTAGCTGGCTCGTGAACGTGTTCTGTGACAGTCTTCTCTTTGTACGCATATGACTTATGATAAACTGCAGTAATAATAATTTTTAATTTAAATACGAATAAAAACTCCACTGCTGAACATAGGCCTCCCCATAAATAGTCCATAATCCCTGCCCATCTCCTGGTTTATTTCCCTTTGTCGCCTCTTATCACACCCACCGGACGATATTGGGTAGTCGATACGGGTATTCTTACACGTTTTGAATTACACTTTAATTAATGGAATTTAATGAATTGAATTCAGTGACGTAGGTTCCCCCTGTTTATTACAGGTCAGTGACAAAAATGATGAAAACTACGAGTACACTGTTTATAGGCAGTTTAAGAGTATCCACTATATTTGTAATACGCATATTGTACCGTGGTTGTCATAAGAGGTGACAGGTGTATACAATTCATGAGATGGGCGGCACCGTATTCCTAATAACAATATAAAAATAGAAAAAACGATTGGTAAATCCAATTTTGCATGCCCTAAGTGCATTAAAAAAATTACGTATAACATGATTATACGAATTTTTTTTAAAGTAGTTTAAATACACACAAGTTTTCACTAATAAACTTATTATACTTCCAATAACTTTATGTCAAACTTCAATTTAAAAAAAAGTTTGGAAAATCCAAAAGAGCGCGACCCATAATGCTCATATGATCATCATAATAATATCATCATTCAGGTCACTCCATGAAGTCCAAGACGTATTTAGGTATGGTACGTATATGTACATCCTACTTACTTTTAGTACGTACTACTATTATTTATTCTGTGATTTTAAAATATTGTAATAAATTTTAAATTTTGTATTTGTACAGCGATTTTGTTGAGCCCCTGCAAACAACCTAAACAGTATCCACTGACGACGGCAGTTGACGCCTATGTGAGTGAGTGAGGCAGTCTATTTATTAAAAACTAATACAAGGCTGCTAAAACACCAAAAATTTTGACATTTTGCAGCCGAAAAAAATCAATTATAACTAAACAAAATAAAATTAAACTTACATTTACATTCCATGACTATCACGTATAGAAACTATACTCTACCTACGTGTTTTAGCAGGTCGTCACTCCATCTAGTAGAAAATCGCTAAACCTTTCTTCTCCATCGGTTGTCGAGGGCATAATCCCACATGAATAATTGATATTTTCAAATGTTATCATGTTTACCACTCTATGCGGACTTGATAAATCTACACCATAAGCCACTAAAACCACTTTTTTATGTAAAAATAGCAATAAATCGATTTTAAAAAAAAATATTTATAAGTTCAACATTTATCTTTCTGACAATGTGTTTTTTATGTCATTTATATGTTCAATATGATTGTTAGATACGATTTTATGCGAAAAAACGTTGTAATCTTGATTTTTAGACCCCAGTAGAACATGTCAGCAATAAACTGCTGCCAATACGCTTGCTGAACGCGCCAACTATAGCAAATGTCCCCAATCTATGGCGGAGGCCTATTAATCAGTGGACTTTTGATACACTGTAACGGTAAACCTCTTAGTATTAAGTTGAGTTACGATGTGAACAGTGATTATGATTAACGGTAACAGAATAAACCAAAAGCAGCGAAAACATAACTCAAACTCAAATTTAAATGGCGGCATTGCTTTTGAATACGAAACTCTCTTAAAAGCCGGTTGTATTAAAACTGAACTTGCTGTTCATATTTTCTCGACGAGTCTTGTTTATTCTGCGCAATATTTTGCTTTCAGCGTTTAATGAACTAATGAACCTCATAAAATATGCATTTCAATCCTTAAGCTATAATTACAGGTATAAAAAAGTTATGATTCATATTACATTACCAATTAAATATATATATATATATATATATATATATATATATTAAAAAATTGATGTGACAAATGGCAGGTTATAATCAACGTCAAATAAAAAAGGAGACTACGGATTCGTTATCAGCTTGGAATGCCTACAGTCTCTAATTATGTTGACTTTCTATATCCTTCAAAACGAAACACAGCGTGAATGCATTGCTGTTTGGTGGCATAAATAGGTAAGATATGGTACGTATCCAGACGGACTCCTAGTAGAAAACAACCCTCTCACCAGAAATCAGTGCTGGTCATGAACTTCTTCCGTCTTAGGGAGGATTCATAACCGCCATTGATATAAGGATAGGCGATTGAAGTACCAAACGTTTTGCACCTTTGACGTCAACACCCGTCGAAGTTATTCTACGTCTGACACAATCTAGTAGATAACACCACCATCTATCGAAAGCCATGAGATCTTTCTGGTATTTTTTAGGCACTCTGTGTGTAGTAAGAACTAAATTCTTACTACACACAGAGGACGCAATGGGGGATTGTTTCTCATACTCTGCGCCCGCAAAATTTCCAAAAAATTGCGTATTTTCATATTTTCACGAGTACGCAAATACTACACATTAAAATAAAACTAATTTTAGATATTTTTTCGCGTTTAAATTTAACTTATGTTTTCTGAATTTTAGTTTCCGACATTTCAGGTGATTTAGCACCCATTGTTACGAATGGTGTTAGATGTCCTATTGCCATAGTTAACCCGAGTTCCTTTCAGCTGTTAAATATTTAGTGCTACGTAGACTGGATCAAAATGCAAAAGACCTTTCGAGTATCCTTTTAATTCTTTATCAAGGTTATATTTAGGTTGCCATGGGCCACAGCATGCACTTACCGTCAGGTGGACTGTGTGCTCGTAATTTTAGTGCCGACGTTTCACATGCTTTACAGTACCCATGATTACGAAGGGAATAAAGAGTTTGACGTTCTGATGCCATAGTTAACTCGGACTACCTCGTTTTGAATATTTAGTTCTACGTAGACCGGACCAAAAAACAATAGTTGTTTTGGGTATCATTACGATTCTTTATCGAGGATAGATGTGGGTTTATTTATATGCTGGATTGTACGCTCGTTGGTCTCAATTTCGATGACAGTAAAAAAATTGTGTGTTGTAAGTTTTTTTTCTTAAATCTTTATTTCAATGTCATTGAACAGTTTTGGGTATGATCCCGTATTGTTATTCAAATTCCGGTGATAAAAACGGTCCCGATATAAAGTCGATTATCCCTGATTTGACTGACGAAAATATTCCGCTGGACAGTAATGGAATAATTTATGAGGGCGATCCATATCATTCCCTCTATCGGAATGTATATAGGTAGCTATTGATATTTTATTCTGGTACGATATTAATTTATCGTAACCAAACATAGGCTTTCCGATGGTTTGCCTCATAACTTTGTTACTGTTGCCACGCTTGGCAAGCAGGTTGCCAACCGCAATTTTTATAATTTTGACTTGTTGTCATATCGTGTTTCAGTTACTTTCTGTAATCTCTTGCGACACCTTATTATATACAACGGACATTTTTACATTACCACTACTATGTCTTCAAAAAAACAATTATTGTCGTCCTTATTAAAATGAAGTTATTGAGAACTTCTTCTAAATTAGGGACTAATAATACAAATAATAATATAATATAATAAAAAAATAAACAAAAACACAAAATAAATTATATTGTTCTTAAAAAAAAATCCAGTTTTAGAGGAGGAAACATAGGAATTCGAGATGAAGATTTCGTCAATTTTTCGTAAATATAATCACTCCGAGCTGCTTTTATCTCCCTCGGTTGCCTAGCTGAGCATTAGATCGTTAAGAAATGGTAAAATTAAAAATGTTATACAACCAACTTCAATATAAATAAAATCAGAATATTATCATTGTAATCGAAGTCAGTTAAATACGCATTGTTAAAGATAACTCCAAAACTACTGGTCAGATTTTTATCTAAATTATAGGATCACAAGAGAAGCACCTATTCTTCTTGCCGCCCTAAAATTATCTGAATAATTATTCAGAACTTATTAGTTCTTTTACTTTTTATGTTTTTGTAAATATAGGAACGATTTTCAGTTACACATTCCATAAATGTATTCAGTTACATGCTCCGGTTTGTTGAATTTTGCATAGAACACTAAAAAGAAAATGAAATCGAATTAATGTAACGTTTTTTGAAGTCGATATAAATCTCAAGGCTGCGCACGAAGCAAGGTCACGCTTTGTGTAATGCGTAACCTTGCTTCTGGTGTAATGAATATATAGTAAACAAAGACAAAGCTGAAAACAAAGATATCCATACGTAGAGCCATGGTGCAGCTATATTAATAGTATAGTTGTAGCACGAATGGGTCGGCTCGACCGAGGAAGGACCACACTCTCACAGAATATCAGCGTAAAATAGCAGCTTAATGCTGCTGTGTTTCGTATGGTGAGTCTAGAGAACCGGAGACCCTTTTTACTGGTAACAAGGCATTCTATCTCAATCCTCACGGGTGACAACGCATCTGCATTTTAATTCGCAAACGAAGACAAATGTAGATGTCTATGGGCTACAGCAACCACTTAGCATCAGGTGGACTGTGTGCTCGTTTGTCACCCTTATTCTATAAAAAATCTGAGGATAGGTAATTCATTATTATTTTAAGCGTTGTAGTATTTCAACTATTAATATTGCAACTGATTGCGTGCTATCCTAAAATATATTTTTTTAAATTTACTATTTTTTCAGACTAATCAATTAAAATAATTTTTACGCATACATCACTTTAATTCCGCGATATATACAGTCGTCCATATTAATTCGTCTCGAACTACTCATGCATGCATTTGTTTCGCTCTGTTTTGCAAATCACTGAATACTAATTGGCAATCAGTCACAATAATTGAGACGGTGGAGCGATGAATTTGCACGTCCTCTTAATACAGGATTGTACTCCGATTACTGGTTTTGATTTAATTGATAATATTACCAGTATTGAGATGTCCAAAGAGATCCTCATCGAAGTAAAAATCTAAATTAACAATGATGAATATGATTCGAAACAAAACTGTATACTCATTATAGAATAGAGCCCAACAAATAACCGTTCGCCGTAAACTGATTTCTGATGATGTCTGTGTACAGCAGCCTTCTGGCTGTTACAGCTTCGTCGGACTCAGGGCTCGCGGCCTGAAACGCCGCGAGCATGAAGGGCCGCGAGCAGTTCGCGGTAAATTTCAGAGGACGCGGCTTCGATTACTGCTGGCGTTATTGAAATTGTTAATTGCAATTTTAAGCGCTCATTTACCTTGTGCTCTGTCCTGAGGGAAAACACCGTAAGGAAATCAAAATGTCTGCGAAAAATATTTTGAACACACGTGAAGTCCACCAACACGCATTGAGGCAGCGCGGCGAACGTTTCCTTGCACTAAAACCTTCACAGTAATTAGAGGAGACCTGTGCCCAGCAGTGGGATGCTTTTAGGCTGTGACTTTACTTAAACTTTAATTTGAATCAATGCCTCCATCCATTACAGCCTATAAAAGTCCATTGCTGAACATAAATCTCCCCCATAGATTGTTTCATAGGGGGGATTTTGCCATAGTTGCGACGCTTGGCAGGCTCGTTGGCAGCCGCAGTTTTTTTACTGTTTTGATTTGTTACCAGGAATATGCTTTTGCTCATCTTCTGTTTTAGTTTCCCTCTGTCGTCTCTTACGACTTCCACGGGATGATATGGGGTAGTGGATGTTCTTGCACCGCTACTGCACGATAATTTGAATATAATCTATACATATAATAAAACTGTAAATAGCAGATGTCTGTACATTTTATATTTTTGTAATAAAAGTGATTGAGGGGTACTAAAAATAAGTAATTAAATACATTTCTACCATTTTTAGAATTTTCTGTCTGTCTGTCTGTCTGTCTGTCTGTCTGTTTGTTTGTTAACGTATCACGTTTAAAGTACTAATTTATATCATAAGAATTGTTAAGGAAATTATAAAGTGTACCTTCGGGTTACGTTTAGTCTTTATTTCATTAAAATCGGTTCATTCCATCAAAAGTTATGATAAATATTCTGAAGTATGGGTAGGGAATCTGCTCAACGGTGGCTTTGTTTGAGTCATCAAGTTGATGTTAGCAGCGCCATCTCTCTTTAAATATATACATATAATAAAAATGATGATAACATGTTGTGTCTCTTTCTGTACATTGTATATATATTTTGGTGACTAAAATCATTATGAGGAACTAAAAATAATTAAATAAGTAATTTTTTATAATTTTTAGAATAATCTGTCTGTCTGTTTGTCTGTTTTTATATGAACGCATTACGTCTAAAGTAAACATCTTTTTTTTTCAAAGAAATCGTTAAGAAAATCATAAAGCGTATCTTCGAGTTACATTTAAGCTTTGTTTTATTAAAATTGTTTAATTCTATCGAAATTAATCATTAATATTTTGAAATGTAGATTCGAATTTGTTCAATGGCGCCATAAAATCTCAGAAATAGTAATTGTGTGTAAAAAAAAAAACGTTCCATAATAATTAATATATTTATACTTAAAACATAAAAAGAGATTTAAAAAAGGATGTTTTCTCACACAACACAAAGGACGTAATAGATGGAGCTGTACAAATTACAACCTTTTCTGATTTGCTGTGATGAGATTTTTCGCTGATGAATCGTATGAAGAAATTTGTATCTATCGAAGCCATACAACGGAACCCGACCAAAAATAACAAAATTGCAACGAAATGTCGTGATATTGTATTATTTATAATATACGCAAAATCAGTACTGCCATTTTAGCGCTTTGGGAATTAGATTTAGCGCTTTTTTAGAATGTAGGTATAGCGCGCATTTAGAAATTTTAGCACCTAGCACTTCATCCAGCGCTTTTTGGTGTATTTAGCACACATTTCAAAATTGTAGCGACTAGCGGGTTATTAACTCTTTTATAGCAGCACTGTTAGTCCACATTACCGATAATAATAATAATGACCTTTATTATTTTTTTTTTCCACAAATAGTACATTGCAGTTTATCTTTTTCAAACATATTTTTTCCACAAAACAAAGAGCATGGGAAACGAGTCCAAACTAGGATACCCTGTGCTATGGATCTCCCGGCTTCCCCTTTAGGATGATCAACTTGATTTTTTTTCCGACGACTATAACCACTCACACGTCCATGGATACTACGGTATCCAAAATTCCAAAATAAAAGTAGCGTTGTAGTCCTGGATACTATAGTATCCATAGCGTCAAATTTTATAAAACTGACATCTAGGGGCCATATGCGGTTCTTTTTGTGAGTTTTGGTTATGGAATCGATAGCTGACGAACTATTTTACGTATTAAATAAGAGATGGCAATGTAACAAACTTTGACGAATGAACAAATAATTATCTAACTTCAGTGCTTCAGTCGCCTTTACACTCGGTGTTTTGTGTTTTTGTAGTATCGTAAGTCATTTAGTTTTATTTAATATTTCTTAGATTATTATACATCATAGTAAACTAGATGATTTGGGCTTTATAATTACGTATACATATCACAGTTCCAAGTGTAAAATCGAATCATATTTTAAATAAAAACTATAACTGTTTAAAAAAAATGGCCATTGTGAAGTCGTCAGCCCAATTTTAATTTTTTTTTCAGTATAATTATATTTAAGCAACGAGTGATAATTCGTAATAAATATAATAATGCACTTTAAGCGGGGAAATCCCCTTCATTAAAGTTTTCGTTCATGGTTTTGGCAACACATTTATTTTGCTTTATTCAGTTTCAGTCAGTTGTTTAGAGCACAGCTAAGTTAAAAGTTACTTAGAATAGTACTAACTACTGTTGACAGCAATTGCCATAATTATAAGTCGATGTCCTGCGAAGTTTTGATACATCAAAAAATATTGCCAGAAAAAAACTTAATGTTGTTTTCTTTATTATGATTATATTTTCTTGAATTATAAATTATAATAAAAAACACAAACTTTGTTTGTAGTTAATTTAGCGCGAAATCTAGGTCTTTTTTAAAGCGCTGTTTTCATGAAATCTAGCGCTTTTTGTGTTGTCCTAGCGCTGAATGAGTTTTTTTGATCTGGCAGCACTGCCAAACAACCCTCCATTAAGAAGTAACTTTCCTTTCAGTTTTAAGCGCGTTCAGTTCCCATTTACAGTCAGCGTGTTATGCGATGACCGTAAATAAAGCGCAAGGTCAAAATTTACGCGTTGTAGGAGTGGACCTCAGTACTGACTGTTTTGCACATGGCCAACTCTATGTTGCTTTTTCCCGCGTTAGTAGTCCCGGTAACCTTTTTGTGTACACCCCGGCTAAGTCTACTTCTAACGTCGTTTACACCGAAGCTCTATCATAAACTACTTAGAACTTTGATGATAATGATTTATTTTCTTACCACTTATTGATATAGTAATGATATAAATCGTTTAATATTCTCTTACCTAAACGACAAATTCTTTATGTAAAATCTATATACGCGAGCTACGCCGCAGGCACAGCTAGTCTATTATATAAATTTATCTTCATACTATTTTTCTTCATACAATTAATGCGGGGAAAGTTAATGAAATCGAATATAATTATTTTACAAGAAAAATTTTAATTTTATTAAAAAACAGGTAATTATTTAAACCTACTGTCATCTTCAAGAAAAGAGCCTACTCTTTTTTAAAAGGCCGGCATCTGCCTATGCTCCATTCCTCTGGTGTTGCAGTTGTTCATGTGCGGCGGTAGTCACTTACCATCAGGTGAGCCGCATGCTCGTTTGACCCCTTTCCTATTAAAAATTCTAAACCTACTTTCACATCAAAGTGTGATTTTGCTAATCAGAAAAGGGACAGAAAGAGTCAAAAACAAAAGTGTCTATCCGGGATACCCTGTTTTTTCCTGAAACTGGAGTAAGAATATGTTGCATAATGATTTTTTATATTTACGCGAATACTACATATTGAATAAAACTGTATTTACGGTTTTTATCGCGTTTAATTTAATTATTTTAATTCCCGACGTTTCAAATGTTTTACAGCACACGGGGGCACTGAGGTGTTTGACGTTTCGATGTCCGACTACCTTCAGTTTTTGAATATTAATTTTTGGTCCAATCTACGTAGGTTATAGTATCTTGAAGTCTTGCAGTGGTATGCTAGAGTTTGGATTTAATTTGATTAATTATGAGATCCCAAGCAGATGGCAGCACCCATCCATCTTCTCTATTGGAATTAAGGTGTTTTTTTCTGCCGACTTCCAAAAAGGAGACGGTACTCAATTCGACTGTATGTTTTTGTTTTTTTTATGTGTGTTACCTCATAACTTTTTACTGGGTAAACCAATTTCGATGATTCTTTTTTTATTTAGAAGCTAGTACTTCTCCAATATATATATATATATATATATATATATATATATATATATATATATATATATATATATATATATATATATATATATATATATATATATAGTGGTCCCATATGAATTTGATCAACGTCAGACTAATAGTTTTTAAGTTATTCTTAATAACTTATATTATTATTTATTAAGTTATCCTTTGTAGGAATCGGTGTTCTTTTGCTAGGATTTGTGGTCTATCAAAGCAAATGTAAAGGCGGGGACGGGGATCTTGAACATGTTTACAGACTGCAGACTTCCCTTAACGTCGGTCCTTCAAGCCAGCTATATGTTCTTTTACGCGGGTTTTTATAGATCTTTTTGTTTGTCCTATGTAAGAGAGACCACATTCACAATCCAGCTTGTACACACCTGCATCTTGTAGAGGGATATGACACTTGACGGATGGTGAAAATTGACTAATCTTCTTCGGTGGCTTCAAGTATGTTTTAATGGAAGCTCGCTTCAAGATGTAGCCAACCTTGTCTGTGATTCTTCTGACATAGGGTAGTACAGCAGGCACACGCTCGACTGTGGCCAGCTTTACTCGGTCATTGTAACATAGCCGCTTGACCCGAAGCTTGTTGTCTTGCAATATTTACTTGCTCGACGTGCTCAAACTCGGCGGATAGATGTTTTCTGTCACAGATCCCTCGTGCTCTCTGAAACAAAGATTTTCCCACGGCAGCTAACTGTGATAGATGATTGTGCGATTCACCATTTAAATATCGGTTGGTATGGGTCTTTTTCCTATCCACAGAGTCACCAATAGTATAATCAGTATTTCGGATGACTAAAACATCTAGGAAAGCTAAAGTATTGTTTGCCTCTAACTCCATTTTGAAATGTGTTTTAGAGTTTATGGAATTAAGGTAGTCTAAAATGCAATTACTTTGTCAGATGGTAAAATTGTGAAAGTGTAATCTACCTACCGCTTGTAGAATCTTGGATTTACAGGAGCAGTGAGAAGGGCTTTCTCCTCAAACTCTCCTCAATTCAATGAATATGTCGGCGACTACGGGAGATACAGGTGAGCCCATCGCTACACCGTCTACTTGCTTGTTGAACTTTTTCTTTCACAATATATAGCCACATGAGAGGCATTGTTTGGGGAATACTGTATATTCTGTAGGCATGTTGTTATCTTCTAGCTTCCTAGTTATAATTGAGATATTATTATATATTATTATATTACCATCTGACAAAGTAACTGCAATACCACAAAAACGGTCCTGAGCTACCTACATTCAACGACTTCCTGCACGTCTTAGCAGTTTGTCACTCCATCAGTGGAAGGCCACTCTACAAGAACATAAAATATACATTTTATTACACTAAAGAAAATCTACTATTATAATTTAAAATATCAATGAATAATTCATCTAAAAGTTTGGATTACACCATCTGGATATTGGTATTATATGAAGATATAGCTAAAAATACAATTTAAAGACATAAGTACACTCACTACACCAATTAAGGGTAAAAAAGAAAAAGAAACGAAGCGATTACAAGACAATAAATTATTTTAACAAGCAAAATCGTACAAGAAATTGTTTGGAACAACCCTAAGGAGCTTTGAGGTCGCCTCTTGAATACAGAGTAACACGGCGACATAGATCCGCAAAGCTCGATCGTGGAGAACTTGCGAAATTGTAACGTATTCATGACTGACGTACTTTGCACAAAAGCGTCTGCATTGTTGGAAATGTATTGAAATTAAACTAATATAATCTCTCGCTATAAATCTACTTTGTTTTCTTATTTTTGTATATAGTAAGGATTTTTTGATATAGTATGAATTTTTCTAGTATTCCGTGAAAAGGTGGTCCTACCCCGGTCGAGCCGACTCATTCATACACAACCATAATATAGCTGCATCGTGAATGTACGACGTAAAATATTGTATAAACTATTTTATTTTCGTCGATATAAAAATCTATACAAATAAATAAAATTTAAGTGTCTGTTTGTAATGTCAAAGTAACAGGTTTTTACTAAATGAATATGAAAGTATTATTATTAGTATTATATACGGTACTTATAACAAAAACACAATTATTAAAATTTTTGTCTGTCTGTTTGTTCCGGCTAATCTCTGAAAGGGCTCGCCGGATGTTGACGAGACTCACTGGCAGATAGCTAATGTTATAAGGAGTAACTTAGGCTACTTTTATATTAGAAAAATATTTAGGGTTCCGTGTAAAAAAAGCAAAGTAAGACACGCGAGCGAAGTCGCGAGGTACAGCTAGCTTCAAATAAATTTCGAGAAACGGAAAATGTCTACTGTAAAGTTTTATTGGTGGTAACACTTATTTCTGCCTAGGAATCCGTATGGACAGGCACCACCTTCTTACCGGCCTTATGTCGCCAAATAACAGTGCGTGCATTGCTATCTTCCTGTCTGAAGGCATATGGAGAACCAGGGTAATTATAGTCTGTGAAGCATTCCACTTAGGTCTCAGAGAGGTTTTGGCGGGAACTTGACCGACGTCGGTTTGCTGCTCCTGTATTATTGTTTAAATAATGGTTTGAAGTGGACTGTGATATGTAAAAGTGGTGCGATTTTGTGTATTAAGTGTCCGCGCATGTGAACTATTAGTGGAAACTGTGAAACAAGTGCTCTGATGGTGATGTGATTCTCAAAATAAGGTGTCTGTCTGCTTAGGCGCCTTGAGATACTATCGCCAACCGTCAGCTGTCTGCTGGCTCAAGTTGTCGTCAAAATCTCCCAAGGACTGCACAATGTGACGCATCAACATATTGTGAAGCAGTATACTATGAAGGATAATTATTATAATATATTGTAACTTCAGGCTCAGAAGGGCTAGATCCCAGAGCCATAAAGCCAGTTATTAAGAAGAAGAAGGTCTCAGAAGTGACAACGCATCTGTACCCTGTCTGTTTCTTGTTTGAACTTGTCTGCAACTGTCCACGGCTTGCAGTAGCCACTTACCATCAGGTGAACTGAAAGATAGTTATTCATTTCATTTTTATAAAAAAATAAATATAGACGCAATCGCAGAGACATTAACAAGATAGACAAACAGACCCAAAGATACTCATATTTGGATAATCGCAACGAATCTGTACTCACAATGTATTTTGTTTATTTTGTACTAATTTTGACTAAGTTTGTTGTTAGAAGTACTTAAGTTTTAGTCCCAGCTAAATACGTTAAGTAGTCCCTTTATAATTTTATTAATATAAGCGTTCATGTCGTTTATATTTATTAGCAGTTTGGAAAATTCAAAAGTGCACGCCTCATGAGCGTTTTATTTAATTTTGATTAAAATAATTAAAAATTAAAAATTTTGTACAGCCGACTTCAATATAAGTTATTAAGAATAACTCAAAAACTATTAGCACACGAGAAGTATCAGCTTTCATTTAAAAAAGAATTGTCAAAATCGGTTTACCCAGTACAAATTATGAGGTAAACACACATAAAAAAGAAAGAAAAAAAAAAACATACGCGTCGATTTGAGTACCGTCTCCTTTTTGGAAGTCGGCAGAAAATAAATAAATATTAAAAGGTGTTGAGTTCAAAACAAAAATCAATAGGGATCCTCCTTAGAATACACGGAATCTTATTTAATACTATATATCTCAATCTATTGCTTAGATTCTATTAAGCGAGAAGACTCACCGTCGCACAGACCAACGGACGGCAGTCAATATATTTTTTCAAATTAATTTTTTTGTTATGTTATCTAAAGTGAATCAATTGTAAAATAAACTATTCTTATAATTCAATGTCTGTAGTTTATTGTAACGTTAATAATAATATGGATTGAATGAATAGCTAAAAGTATAAGAACGATTTTACGTAGCGAAATTGAGTCCCTCACGGTTGTGAGGCGTGCAAAAGCATATTTTTAGCTACTTACAGACCATAAATAAAAAAACAATAGTCGTCAAAGTAAATCACCAGTGTTTTCATTATTTGTTCATTTTTAAATTCATTATTTATGATGTTAAGACAATGCATAAAATCCAGCCATTATTATAGAAACCTTATTTCGTGTCTACTTGAGTTGTTGTCTCATGTTTTGTACAAATTAACCTAGGAAAGTTCTTCTAGGCCGTATCGTGTTTGCAACATTAACATTGTATTTCAAAGTTTATGTAATAAGCTACACTGTTTTTGTAACGTGTGCGAGATTCAACCGCGAGGACTTGGGGTAGGAACGCACTTATTTCGTTGTTCAATTTGTACAATAATTGTATAATTTTTATATTTTGTTCATTTTAAATTGAACCGCATCATAGCAGTTATTATTATATTAAATAAAATTCTATCCACATCATCTGGATATTGACGGTCCACAACTGTGCAATTTCTAAGTGTTCTTTCTGACTTTTAAAGAGTGATGGTATAAAAAGGGGTAAAATGGTGTAATAAGAACTATTGGGAATTCGTTGATCGCAACTAACTTATTTATAATTTGTTTTGTGTGGTTAACTGTATAGCATAATATATTATAGTAAATGTTCTTTTAAAGAAAAATATCTCCCAGGTATTTTCCGAACTAGTGGTAAATTACACATAAAAATTACTTTCAATAAGTATTTTTTCATGGGCCTGCGGTAGTCACTTACCATTATGTGAGCCGCATGCTCGTATGTCCCATTTTATATACAAATAAATCGTTAGTTATATAATGTACAACAAGTGAGTAAGAAGTTTATGCCGTAGAATTGCTTATCAATCGCGAAAATGCATTATGCCGGCCGCAAATGAGTTCAGTAGGATATTAGAATTTGAAATAGATACTTTCCATACGCCACAGTATACCACAAAGTGGTATTGATTAATAAATTTGGTAATAAAGATTTTATTAAAAAAAATGTATCCTATTTTAATATATTTCAAGAAGCTATAATTATGATTATATATACTAAACGGTTAGCGAGGTCGAGAGCCATGCCGCAGCTATATTCTATTTCCGGTCGACCTATTCCTGCTTCCCTGGAAGGACAACGCTTTCACAGAATACCAATGTAAAATAGCAGCTTAATGCTGATGTGTTCTATATGGTGAGTGTAGAGAAACAGGTAGAGACAGAGAAGAAGATAGAAAGCCTCGTTTCCAGTTAAAAGGGAACGAGGCATTATATCTTAGTCACAACGCATCTGTATTTTTATTCTTAATCAAAGAAAGATGTAGATGTCTATGGGTCACAGCATCTACTTGCCATCTGGTGGACTGTGCTTGTTTGTCACCCTATCGTATAAAAAAAAATAACCACGTTTGATGGCTCCATGACGTAGTGCCGCGGGTTAAATCCCGCACGGAACAAGTATTTGTATGACCTGCAAATAACTGTCCAGTAGCTGTGATCCACATCTATCCTCAATAAAGAATCAAAATTCAGATGCGTTGTCACCCGTGAGGACTAAGATTGTATGCCTCCTTTCCAGTAAAAAGGGTCTCCAGTTCTCTACACTCACCATACGAAACACAGCAATGTTAAGCTGCTATTTTACGCTGGTATTCTGTGAGAGTGTAGTCCCTCCCCGGTCGAGCCGACTCATTCGTGCTACAATTATACTACTAATATAGCTGCAGCACGGCTCTACCACGTACAAAACGCAATTGTGACTATAACTATATATGTGGTTATTACGCAACTGTGGCTTTCTTTATTTTTTTTATAAAACTGAAGTGAAAAACGTACGTACAGTCTATCTGATGATAAGTGGCTACTGCAGCTCATGGACACCTGCAGACCAATTTAAATTAAGAACGCTTCAGATGAGTTGTCATCACTGAAGACTAAGATGAAAAGCCAGCCTGTAATTATGCTGGCTCTCTTTATCCTTCAGATTAGACAGCAGTACGCGTATACCCAATCGGACTCATAGGACTTATCGGGTTCTACCACCTAATAAAATTGGCTGCAGGTGCCTATAGTCTACAGTCTAGCTATTTACCCTCAGGTGGACAGTAAGCTCATGTCTTATTGTAATAATAATAATGTCCTTCAGGCCGAACTTCGGTCACGGCAGCCAGCCTCAACGGAGAATAGCCATCGGCGCAGAACAGGATTATAGTATCCAAGTACATGCACAAACACAGGTGCACTCTCTATTCCTTCACTCTGATAGTCTGATGGGACACGACCGGAGAGAGATCAGGCGCCGGTCCAACGGCTTCACGTCCTTTACGAGGGACGGGTGTGAGACACCTCCAACTTCCTGACTCTGGGCAGCTGCTGAATTAGTGACTGAGAACTTTTTCACAGAAAATTTTAATAACTGATTTTTTGGACCGACCCGGGATTCAAACCCGGGGCCTCCTGAACAGCGGTCGCGTTAACAAACGAGGCCGTTGTTCTAATATGACATTATAAAAATCCGACATTCTTCTTTACTATCAGACAAGAGGACGATGAAGGTTAAGCAAAAATAACTATTCTATAAACAGTTTTTTTTTAGGTTAAATTTTGTTTGTTGGTGTTCTTTTCATAAAAAAAAACTTTTCAATTTAGATTAATTAAGATAATGGAGATCATCTTAAGCATTTAAAATCTCTGGAGAAACGCAGAGACCTTTTAGACCTCATATTTTTGTTTTCAAAGAAAAACATTTTTGCCTTAGCAGCAAAAATATTCAATATCCATTATAAATTTTCGCAATGTTTTAAAGGTGTAAATAATAACGTATTTATTAATGTTCTTTTACGACAAATACTTTTAAATCTAGATTAAATCAGATAACAGAGATCGTCTTATGCATCTTAAAGTCTTAAGCTTTGCAAAACGTACAGACCTCTTAGTTCTTATATTCTCTAAAACTCTAAGAAATAAATTTTTAATATGATTTAATAATACTGAATAATTTACCCTTCAAATGGTAAAAGAAAAGTTTAAAACACATAGGTGCAGTAGTTCCGGAGATTGCCTTCGACATATCTACAGACTTACGAAATTCGCATTACCTCTTTATTATATATATTTTTTAATTTTTATTAATATTCTGTATAATTTATAATACAGATTCGAAATAAAAAGATACAAATTTAAGGTATAATATCGTATTTGTTGATATAATTTTCAGACAAAAACTTTTCAATCTAGATTAATAAAGTTATTGAGATCCTCTTAGGCATTTTAAGGTTTCTTGAAAAGCGCAGAGATCTTTTAAAGCTCATATTCAGGTACAAGGCTGTATAAAATTTTCTAAAAGCCCTTAGAAAAAATATTTAATATCCGATACAAATATTAGAAAATTCTCTACTGAACTCTCCTTGATTCTTACTAATATATCAATAAACATTTTATGCGTCTTTTAAATAATATAAAACGTTACTTTAAAATAATGAAACTTCTTAAAATGTAAATTGCTTGAGTCTGATAGCAGGCAAGTTTTTAATGGTTGTTTTATTTGTTTGCTAATAAAAATGTTACTCGTGCACTTTTTTTTTAAATAAATTAAGTCTACGTTACTTATGATATTCGTACAATAACCGTGTTTATATAAACGTGTTAAGTGTAGCAGCTACTGGCATATGTAATAAATATATTAAAAACTGTTTTAATAAGCTGGCGAAGTATAGCCATTCAACAAAAACGCAGCCAGCGTTCTTGGCGCTATTGCGCAAGGGACTGTATGATAACTTAAGTTTTTAGTTTTAGTTTTTTAATTATGGTAATTACTGAGTAAGTGGTGTAGATACGAGTATCTGAGAGATGACTACATATTTGTGCCATTAGCTGTAGAGGCTTTCGGTCCGTAGGTTCCACGTGCAGTGAAGTTCCAAAAGAACTCCATTCGCGGCTGGACGTTGCTGCCGGTGATAAGAAGGCTGGTTTTTTTCTTGCTCAAAGGCTAAGTATAGCCATTCAGCGGGGAAACGCAGCCAGCGTTCTTGGCACGATACCGTGGGGAGTAGGACTGTGTGATAATCAAGTTGCTAGTTTTAGTTTGTTTTATTATAGTTTTTAATATTGTATATAATAAAATATTGTGTATTATGGTAATAAATGTTTTATATTTACACATCACTAATAAATTCGTAGAAAAATTAAAAAAAAAATGGATTATACGTGATCATATTATCCATTTCTATGATACATATGATCAGAGTAACGCCATCTCTACCAGCCTGTAATAGTACAGTAGGCTTGGACTTGTCCCAAGTATACTTCCCACGGTTGCTATTAACGCCACACTTGCAAGTGACAATGCTCTCTCAACTTAAATGTTGTTTTACTTTGTAAGTTTTTGTATAATAATACACAATATATACAAAATAATAATAATACATTACGTTAATATTAATAGAAACGTGGTAGAGCCATGCTGCAGCTATATTGGTAGTATAGTTGTGGCACGAATGGGTCGGCTCAGCCGGGGAATGACCACGCTCTCACAGAATACCAGCGTCAAGTATCAGCTTGACACATAGGATAGGGTAACAAACGAGGACACAGTACACCTGATGGTAAGTGGTTGCTGTGGCCCATAGACATCTACATTTATCCACGTTTGCGAATCAAAATGCAGATGCGTTGTCACCCGTGAGGACTAAGATAGAATGCCTCTTTTTCAGTAAAAAGGGTATCAGGTTCTCTACACTCACCATACGAAACACAACAGTATTAAACTGCTATTTTACGCTGGTATTCTGTGAGAGCCTGGTCCTTCCCCGGTCGAGCCGACCAATTCGTGCTACAACTATACTATTAATATAGCTGCACCATGGCGCTACCACGTATAAATAAATAAAAAATAGCTAGGTTTACTAGCTGAAAACGAACACCGATTGAGAATACTTTCTGACAAAGTTATTTATTGGTCTTTAGTTAATTATCTAACCGAAACAATTTTTAAATATAAATAATTTAATAAATTGAGAAAATCGGTAAAGGCAATGTCAAAATTTAACGCTTTTAATGGGAACCACAGGGTTTATGAAACATGTTCTATATTCATTGTGAAGGACTATTCGCGCAAGAAATAATTTTTCTATTTTAAGCTTAAATAAAATCTACCAAATACATTGTAGAACATCTGCTTAGTCTGTGCCATATGTAGACTACCTCGCCCAGTCACCTAGTGCCTAGGTCGTTGTACTAAGTATCGATGAACCAGCGCTTCACGGGTCGTTAACCCCACCTACGTACGTGTGTTGACCAGACTCCTTAAGATCTATAATTTTTACTACTTTTAAAATGTAGTAAAATATTAATGACTTCAGTAGAACTAAAAGATTGCTTCAATTCAATGAACTATGTATAAGATAAAAACTAATAAAGCAGAATATTTTTTATATAATTTATACTTGTGATTCTTGTCACTTAGTGCAACTCCAGCTTCATTTTTGTGATTTGGATAAACACTTGTACTTGTTTCACAATATTTATTCTAAATGGTTAAATTTATCTACCCTAATTAAGCCGAGAGATGAAACTGAGGTGAAACCTGTTGGTTTTTACATTTAGTCATTTAATAAATTAATTAAATATGGTGAAAAAAGTAAATGTTTATCCAAAACACAAAAATTAACTTTTTATTCAATATTACATATTAAGAAGTATTTTTCCTGAAAGTGTTTTTTTACTTTTACCATTAATTTGGAAAAAACCCTCTGTACGAAAAATCAGAAAGAAACCCAGGGGGACTTTGTTCAAAGAAAACTTCTACAATGAAAACAAGTTTTACAAACTACTTACCAAGCTTATTTAGGAAACGCTTGCAAGCTTGGAAGCCATTACCTTATTCCCGGGGGTTAATATCAAGTATGTATTTATTTATATTATAATAATAACCAGTTTTATATTGTTTTTGTTTAATAAAATATTTAAACTTTGTAATAGAGGAACTTATACATTTCCTGCGACTATTATAAAAACGTAAATTTTCTCATAAATGACTGACTCTGTTGAGTCCATAACTGGTATGTTTTTGGTACTGGTAACTGGTATTGTGTACACTAGCATGTGTTTGCTCCTAATGTAATAGCACATCTGTGCAGGACAAGATTATAGTGCCAGAATGTATGCGGAAGCACAAGTGCACTGTCTATTCCCTCACTCTCATATTCCGATGGGATGGTAACCTGACACGCCCAGAGAGAGTTCAGGGGCAGGAGCAACGTCCTCGAGCTTTCCGAGGGGGTGTAATACAGACAACTTCCTGACACTGGGCTTGTACTGAGAATTTTTTGTAAAAACCCACTAACTGATTCTAAACTGACCCGGGATTCGAACCCAGGACCTCAAGATCATCAAGTAGCATTTACGATCATTAAGCACTCAAGTCCTTACGTTTAGGCAGTTTACACCACTTTTTTCAATTAACTTCAAGTTTATAAGTACACATATCAATTTTTACAACATCCTACATTAAAAAGCTGCCCATAAATAAATTAGCATATGATATAACGTCAATAACCAACATTTTATTTAGTGCATTACGTTACATAAGCTCAAAAATCCCTTCTTGACTTACATAAGAAATCGATAGGAGTTGGACCTGTGCCAGGCTATCAAGGACGGTTGGAATTAGGCCCCGCGGTCTTATTCTGGAAGACGAAATTTAGCGATCTCCTTAAGATAGTCCCTGCCGTGAAATTGAAGTCACTTCACATCAAGCATTGTAAGTGCTTAAAAGTAATGTGTTGCGTACTTTATTTTATTTGCAATAAGACACACATTTAGTCAGTGTTTTTTACTTTAATCGATTTAAAAAAGGAAATGGTACATGATATAAATTTGACTATATTTTAATGCATGTAATTTTATCTCCAATGCTAGATATATATTCGCCGCTACGGGTACGGCCTATTAAGGTCCACTGTTGAACATAAGCCTCCCCACTTGATCGCTACTTACGACACCCACTGGGGTAGACCGCTTAGGCTTAGTTACACCGCCACTACACTGTAAACTAGATATATATATCGATTGTACAAAAGTACAAGCCGATTTCAAATAACCAAAAAATAATATAGAGTAATAGAGAATTAAAACCCGACTTCAGAATGTGAAATATTTTTTTTTAGATCTTTGAGGTCTAAAAGCCGGCTTATTGTCAAAAGTTTATTTTTACCCTTTTGAGTGGACTAAAGAATATCACTATCGCAATGCCGCCTAAATAGTTACAATAAAACTTCATCATCTTAGTTTTTCACCTTTCCTTCCTCAAATTTATATGAGGCCACCCCCGAAGTAATTTACATACATACATATAATCACGCATCTTTCCCTTAGGGGTAGGCAGAGACCACTTCTTTCCACTTGCTACGATCCTTACATACTTGTTTCGCTTCGTCCACTTTCATTATTCCCATCATACATGCTCTACGTTTTAGGGTACTCTTGACCTGGCCTTTTTTCAAGATGTCCCTGATTTGGTCTAGAAACGTCCATCTAGGTCTACCCCTTCCAACACTTTCATTCCCACTCACCTTATACACTTTTTTCGTCAATCGTTCTTCATTCATTCTCTCGACACGGCCAAACCATCTTAACATACCATTCTCAATTTTTGTCACTACCTCTTCTTTCAGACCACAACGTTTCCTTATCACACTATTTCTTATCCTATCACTCAGTTTAACCTATCATACTTCTTAACGCTTACGCAACTTTTACTTTCGTACATGAGTGTCGGAACCAACACCCTCTCATGCACAGCCAAATGAGCCTTGTTAGATACCTTCCGACTACTCATAGAGGAGAGCTCCATTCACCATGTTTCCTCCATCCATTCTTCTTTCGATATCACTCTCACACTTACCATCTCTTGTAAACTTTGAACCCAGATACACAAACTCCTTCACCTGTTCAATTTGTTCATCTCCAATCACGATATTGCAGTCTGTCATTGCCTCATCTCTTTCAAACATCGTCACTTTCGTCTTCCTTACATTCATCTTCATTCCCTTTCTTACAAAAGCTCCACTCATAGCAGTTACTAAATCAAAGTAATTTAATAATTTAAAGTCGGTTCCTGATTGACGGAGAAATCGGTGATCATATATAAAAATATATACAGTCGAACATAGAACCTCTTCATTTTTTGATGTCGGCTAAAAATCTCAAGCAGTAAATTCTCAGCCTATATACATCCCGATGCCAGACACGTTGGCTAGCAGTCTCATTTCTGAGAGATATGGAGCAATTGGTCCACTGCGTTACTCCTGAGCTTGTAGTCGGTCTTCACTTGTCTTTAAAATATTTTTTCCGCCAGGTTTCTTGTATTGTTGTTGATGTTTTCCTTCACCGCCGAATACGTAGTTAATAAGCCCTTTTTTTTTTGCGGATGGAAAATCATCAAATGACGCCTTTCGCTCTGGGTGGAGCGGAAGGGAGTGTCAGACTTTTACTGACTAAAAACCATCCGTGTTCCTTCAGTGCCCTTACGTTCCGGAGCCGCGGTATCTCTTTCGAATAGCCCGCAGCCCCGGCAGGCGTCGGCCCTTGCGGGCCCCTTCACGATGCTGACAGCTCTTTGAGGCGCGCGTGGAACAAAACGCGCCGTCGACACGGCCTGTCGTCGTTAGACGGATGGACGGCGAGCTACCCATTGCTCCATTTGGTACATTTGACTCTATTAAGCTGCTCGTTTTTTGGTAGAAATATAACTGTTAATAAAACGATTTTTGGATATTTTTATTACTCTTTAAACCTTTAAGCGTGTCTAAAGCCCAGTTTTTAGTGAGAATATTTTCACTAAAAACTGGAAAAAAGTTCCTAAGTTTATGTTATTTTCCCCTTTATTGATAAAACAAGTGTCGAACAAAAATAAAACTTTTAAGGTTAAAGGAAACCGTTTTCGGTGTCAACAACTATTAAAATTCGCAGTAACATAACAGTCTAAGTGCGGCATTACTGTTAGTAACTGTAATAGATACCTAAAGTTAAGTAGCTGCGTTACTTCATGAATACGAAATTTTATATTGAAACCGTTCGGAGGAAACTTAACTTTTGTGAGCCTTTTTAGATTTGATAAAAAAAAGTTATATCTGTTACAGTATCCTATATTCTGAAATGCTTAACATATACTCACATGAAGAATCTTGTTATTATTACGAGGACATTTAAAATCCTATACATGGTAGAGCCACGTTGCAACTATATTAAGGATGAAGCATGAATGAGTCGTCTGGACCAAGGTAGGACCACGCTCTCACAGAATAAAATAACAGCTTAATATACTGTGAACTGCGTGCTCGTTTTTCACCCTTATTCTATAAATTTATAGCTCTATAACTCTCTCAGAAGTTAGAGGGAAAGAGAAAAAGAAAAGTGACGCGGGAACAAGATATTGTGCAGTATATTTATTTCGTTATCCTTCAATCAGTGTAAAATACTTTTCTAATGTAATTTCTAATGTTAAATTAATTTCTAATGAATCATCAATTCCCATACCTCGAATGAAAGTCGGTTTGTACCCATTTGTGGGAAGAATTTAGACTATATTATTTTAATGGATAAGAGTGACACACGAGTACACAGTCTTCATGATAGGAAGTGGATACTGTGACCCATAGATATCTATCTCGATTTAAAATCAAAATGCAAATCCGTTGGCACCCCTGAGAACTAAAACAGAATGCCTCGTTTCCAGTAAAAAGTGTCTCCGGATCTTTGCACTCACCATAAGAAACACAGCAGTATTCAACTGATATTTTATAAGGGCGTGGTTCTTTCCCGGTTGGGTTGACGCATTCGTGTTACAACCATAATGTAGGTACAGCGTGGCTCTAAAGCTCTAACTTTAAAGAATGAACAATTTATTCAAATAACAAACGAATTACATAAAAAATTATGCAACTAAACTAGACTTTATTACTTGCTAACATATCCCTAGAAAATTTCAGCCAAACTTACAACGTAGCAACGCAGTTTTATAGTGTATTTGGACATGTAAAGTAGGGAGTTAACTTGCAAACCTGGTGAGTGAAGTAAAAAATCTCGTTTGAACGGCAATCAGTGAGTTAGGTAACAAATTAACAATTACGTTGAACAGAATAGCCGATCGATCTACTTTTCGGCGTGTCAAGTTCGAAGTGTTGCCCTCCCGCGAATCTCCTGCCACATGCAACTAAACTCGCTGCTCGTGTGAACGAGCGAGTTTAGTTCAGTGCTAAAGTTGACAGGACGCAACTTGTTCGCGTTCGATCCTCAAAATATAAAATTGTACTTTTTTTTACTAAACTCACCACGAAGACATATGAACGCTACTCCCCACTTAACCGTTTACTGTCAACTGTCCTGTAACTAAACTCGCTACTGTACTTATCTAAGTGTAAATCGGCCCTTAGGCCAAGGAACTGTCCGCGACGCTCCCCCAATGCGTGTTGGAGGACTTCACATGTCTTTGAGATGTTTTTAATTTCTTTATTTATCAGACGTACAGCTTTCGTCACTATGTTTTCTTTCACCACCGAGCACGTTGTAAATAAAAAATGCCGTGGTAGCTTAGAGACTTAGCACTCGGTATAAATTTCATAATACGTGAGCAACCCGTGTTCGATCCTCGCCGGCGCCAATCAAATTTGCTGGGAGTGGTTAAAGGGAACATTAGTAATGTTAATAATATTGCTTTTTTTTCTTATAATTACCAAACATAAATAGTCTTTACTGGTTATAGCAATCCCCGTTTTAAACCGAACAGTGGTAGAGCCACGCGGCAGAACTGCTGTCGCATGGATGGGCCGGCTCGAACCGGGGTGGTACCACGACCTCACAGAATACCTGCGGGAAGTAGAGGTTTACCTCTGCGTTTCGCTTGGTGAGTGCAGGTGGCCGGAGGCCCTTTTTACTGGAAATGAGGCATTCCATCTTAGTCCTTACGGGTGACAACGCATCTGCATTTTGATTCGCAAACGAGGATAGATGTAGATGTCTATGGGCCGCAGTAACCACTTACCATCAGGTGGACTGTGTGCTCGTCGTCGAGCCGGCCCATCCGTGCGAAAGCAAAAGCTGCCTCGTGGCTCTACCACTGTTAAAAGAAACAGATGGAATGCCTCGTTTCCAGTAAAATAGGTCTCCGGTTCTCTACACTCACCATACGAAACACAGTAGTGTTAAGCTGCTATTTTACGATGGTATTCTTTGAGAGCGTGGTTCTTCCCCGGTCGAGCCGACCCATTCGTACTACAACTATACTAGTAATATAGCTATAATATGGCTCTGACATGTAAGAAAAAAAATTGAAACGTAAAGAAAACGAGTTGGCAAGATGTTTTTTATTAATATTATTGGGTTATTATCAGATATATGTATAATCATATCTTCTTCATCATCAGCTCCCAAAAATCCACTGGTTCTAGTTTCTCTTACCCCATCACCACATGGCATTTCTTAGAATAACAAATTTTAAATAATAATAATAATTATTATTATTAATATTGGGGGTATTTATAGAGTATTCTCATCTGCTTGGGCTGAATAAATATATTAAAAGAAATAATTATTATTATTATTATAATCTTCGGAATGGTTGGATCGATTGTGACGAAAAATTATGAACACATAGAGAGAAATGTCAGTAGAGATTTAGGCTATAGTTTATCAGAAAAACTTAGACTTGTTTGAAAAAGTTTTGATTACCTTAAGTGTAAAAGACTCCACTATAATAAATCCTACAGACTGCTAGTTTATACTATGATAAAATGTTAAATTTGAAATTGAAGTTGATGTAACTTGAAATTCGAAGTGAATTCAAACAGGGTTGCATTATTATGAAGAACAAAATGGTTGAAATTTTTATGCAGTTTCTTTTTTGTTCTACATCCTTTGTATAAAACTTTCTAGTATTACAGCAGTTGCGGTTCTTGAAGCAATTTTCAGACGGTTTTCTTACTCAATTTTCTAAAGTGTAAATGAAAAATGTAGAAATTATTCCTTTGGAGGATTTTAAAAATTAAAACTTCGATAGCTCTGTTAGTATAGTCGACAAGCATATAACTGCAGCGTTACAGGTTCGAATTTCACGCGGATCTAACAAACAGTTGCTACGGGTGTATTTGTACATGAGAATTTATGTATGTAAAACACCTCTGCCGCTGGGGGATATCCTATCGTTATTTTTTTAAATAAAAAAAACCTTCTTTATGATAGAAGGTGGTCTGTACACTATACGTGGTAGAGCCATGCGGTAGCTATATTAGTAGTATAGTTGTAGCACGAATGGTTCGGCTCGACCGGGGAAGGACCACGCTCTCACAGAATACCAGCGTAAAGTGGCAGCTTAACACTGCTGTGTTTCGTATGGTGAGTGTAGAGATCCGGATTCCATCTTAGTCCTCACGGGTGACAACGCATCTGCGGTTTTGATTCAATACGAGGATAGATGTAGATGTCTATGGGTCACAGCAACCATATTGTTGGAGAGTAGGGAATAGTACACACATAATCGAGCACGATAATCCTATCCTGGACAGATGGCTAGCCTCCGTCGAGACTGGCCACTGTAACCAATTTTCTAGTTTCGGTTGCCAATTAGATAGCAATGAAAACTTGTTAAGACAAGTGGAAAGTTAGCTGGCTCGTGAACGTGTTCTGTGACAGTCTTCTCTTTGTACGCATATGACTTATGATAAACTGCAGTAATAATAATTATTGTGAATAATTTTTAATTTAAATACGAATAAAAACTCCACTGCTGAACATAGGCCTCCCCATAAATAGTCCATAATCCCTGCACACTTTAATTAATGGAATTTAGTGAATTGAATTCAGTGACGTAGGTTCCCCCTGTTTATTACAGGTCAGTGACAAAAATGATGAAAACTACGAGTACACTGTTTATAGGCAGTTTAAGAGTATCCACTATATTTGTAATACGCATATTGTACTGTGGTCGTCATAAGAGGTGACAGGGGTATACAATTCATGAGATGGGCAGCACCGTCTTCCTAATAACAATATAAAAATAGAAAAAACGATTGGTAAATCCAATTGTGCATGCCCTAAGTGCATTAAAAAAATTACGTATAACATGATTATACGGAATTTTTTTAAAGTATTTTAAATACACACAAGTTTTCACTAATAAACTTATTATACTTCCAATAACTTTATGTCAAACTTCAATTTAAAAAAAAGTTTGGGAAATCCAAAAGTGCGCGACCCATAATGCTCATATGATCATCATAATAATATCATCATTCCGGTCACTCCATGAAGTCCAAGACGTATTTAGGTATTAATATGTACATCGTACTTACTTTTAGTACGTACTACTATTATTTATTCTGTGCTTTTAAAATATTGTAATAAATTTTAAATGTTGTATTTGTACAGCGATTTTGTTGAGCCGCTGCAAACAACCTATACAGTATCCACTCACGACGGCAGTTGACGCCGATGTGAGTGAGTGAGGCAGTTTATTTATTAAAAACTAATACAAGACTGCTAAAACACCAAAAATTTCGACATTTTGCAGCCGAAAAAAATCAATTATAACTAAACAAAATAAAATTAAACTGACATTTACATTCCATGACTTCCCACATGAACAATTGATATTTTCAAATGTTATCATGTTTACCACTCTATGCGGACTTGATAAATCTACACCATAAGTCACTAAAACCACTTTTTTATGGAAAAATAGCAATAAATCGATTTAAAAAAAATTTAACAAGTTCAACATTTATCTTTCTGACAATGTGTTTTTTATATCATTTATATGTTCAATATGATTGTTAGATACGATTTTATGCGAAAAAACGTTGTAATTTTGATTTTTAGACCCCAGTAGAACATGTCAGCAATAAACTGCTGCCAATTCGCTTGCTGAACGCGGCAACTATAGCAAATGTCCCCAATCTATGGCGGAGGCCTATTAACCAGTAGACTTTGATACGCTCTAACGGTAAACCTCTTAGTATTAAGGTGAGTTACGATGTGAACAGTGATTATGATTAACGGTAACATAATAAACCAAAAGCAACGAAAACATAACTCAAACTCAAATTTAAATGGCGGCATTGCTTTTGAATACGAAACTCTCTTAAAGCCGGTTGTAGTAAAACTGAACTTGCTGTTCATATTTTCTCGACGAGTCTTGTTTATTCTGCGCAATATTTTGCTTTCAGCGTTTAATGAACTAATGAACCTCATAAAATATGCATTTCAATCTTTAAGCTGTAATTACAGGTATAAAAAAGTTATGATTCATATTACATTACCAATTCAATAAATATATATATATATATATATATATATATATATATATATATATATATATATATATATATATTAATTATGTCTTTTTTTATCAATTTATAAAATTATTTTTTTTTATTAAAAAATTGATGTGACAAATGACAGGTTATAATAAACGTCAAATAAAAAAGGAGACTACGGATTCGTTATCAGCTTGGAATGCCTACAGTCTCTAATTATGCTGACTTTCTATATCCTTCAAAACGAAAGACAGCGTGCATGCATTGCTGTTTGGTGGCATAAATAGGTAAGATGTGGTATGTATCCAGACGGACTCCTAGTAGAAAACAACCCTCTCACCAGAAATCAGTGCTGGTCATGAACTTCTTCCGTCTTAGGGAGGATTCATAATCGCCATTGATATAAGGATAGGCGATTGAAGTACCAAACGTTTTGCACCTTTGACGTCAACACCCGTCGAAGTTATTCTACGTCTGACACAATCTAGTAGTTAACACCGCCATCTATCAAAAACCATAAGATCTTTCTGGTATCTTTTAGTCACTTTTTAGTTCTTACTACACACAGAGGACGCAATGGGGGATTGGTTGTCATACGCTGCGCCAACAAAATTTCCAAAAAATTGCGTATTTTCATATTTTCACGAGTACGCAAATACTACACATTAAAATAAAATATATATTTTAAATATATATTTTATTTTAATGTGTAATAAAATTATAAATAGATATTTTTTCGCGTTTAAATTCAACTTATGTTTTCTGAATTTTAGTTCCCGACATTTCAGGTGATTTAGCATCCATTGTTACGAATGGATTAAGATGTTAGATGTCCTATTGCCATAGTTAACCCGAGTTCCTTTCAGCTGTTAAATATTTAGTGCTACGTAGACTGGATCAAAATGTAAAAGACCTTTTGAGTATCCTTTTAATTCTTTATCAAGGTTATATTTAGGTTGCCATGGGCCACAGCATGCACTTACCGTCAGGTGGACTGTGTGCTCGTAATTTTAGTGCCGACGTTTCACATGCTTTACAGTACCCATGATTACGAAGGGAATAAAGAGTTTGACGTTCTGATGCCATAGTTAAATCGGACTACCTCGTTTTGAATATTTAGTTCTACGTAGACCGGACCAAAAAACAATAGTTGTTTTGGGTATCATTACGATTCTTTATCGAGGATAGATGTGGGTTTATTTATATGCTGGATTGTACGCTCGTTGGTCTCAATTTCGATGACAGTAAAAAAATTGTGTGTTGTAAGTTTTTTTTCTTAAATCTTTATTTCAATGTCATTGAACAGTTTTGGGTATGATCCCGTATTGTTATTCAAATTCCGGTGATAAAAACGGTCCCGATATAAAGTCGATTATCCCTGATTTGACTGACGAAAATATTCCGCTGGACAGTAATGGAATAATTTATGAGGGCGATCCATATCATTCCCTCTATCGGAATGTATATAGGTAGCTATTCATATTTTATTCTGGTACGATATTAATTTATCGTAACCAAACATAGGCTTTCCGATGGTTTGCCTCATAACTTTGTTACTGTTGCCACGCTTGGCAAGCAGGTTGCCAACCGCAATTTTTATAATTTTGACTTGTTGTCATATCGTGTTTCAGTTACTTTCTGTAATCTCTTGCGACACCTTATTATTATATACAACGGACATTTTTACATTACCACTACTATGTCTTCAAAAAAACAATTGTTGTCGTCCTTATTAAAATGAAGTTATTGAGAACTTCTTCTAAATTAGGGACTAATAATACAAATAATAATATAATATAATAAAAAAATAAACAAAAACACAAAATAAATTATATTGTTCTTAAAAAAAATCCAGTTTTAGAGGAGGAAACATAGGAATTCGAGATGAAGATTTCGTCAATTTTTCGTAAATATAATCACTCCGAGCTGCTTTTATCTCCCTCGGTTGCCTAGCTGAGCATTAGATCGTTAAGAAATGGTAAAATTAAAAATGTTATACAACCAAGTTCAATATAAATAAAATCAGAATATTATCATTGTAATCGAAGTCAGTTAAATACGCATTGTTAAAGATAACTCCAAAACTACTGGTCAGATTTTTATCTAAATTATAGGATCACAAGAGAAGCACCTATTCTTCTTGCCGCCCTAAAATTATCTGAATAGTTATTCAGAACTTATTAGTTCTTTTACTTTTTATGTTTTTGTAAATATAGGAACGATTTTCAGTTACACATTCCATAAATGTATTCAGTTACATGCTCCGGTTTGTTGAATTTTGCATAGAACACTAAAAAGAAAATAAAATCGAATTAATGTAACGTTTTTTGAAGTCGATATAAATCTCAAGGCTGCGCACGAAGCAAGGTCACGCTTTGTGTAATGCGTAACCTTGCTTCTGGTGTAATGAATATATAGTAAACAAAGACAAAGCTGAAAACAAAGATATCCATACGTAGAGCCATGGTGCAGCTATATTAATAGTATAGTTGTAGCACGAATGGGTCGGCTCGACCGAGGAAGGACCACGCTCTCACGGAATACCAGCGTAAAATAGCAGCTTAATGCTGCTGTGTTTCGTATGGTGAGTCTAGAGAACCGGAGACCCTTTTTACTGGAAACAAGGCATTCTATCTCAATCCTCACGGGTGACAACGCATCTGCATTTTAATTCGCAAACGAAGACAAATGTAGATGTCTATGGGCTACAGCAACCACTTAGCATCAGGTGGACTGTGTGCTCGTTTGTCACCCTTATTCTATAAAAAATCTGAGGATAGGTAATTCATTATTATTTTAAGCGTTGTAGTATTTCAACTATTAGTATTGCAACTGATTGCGTGCTATCATAAAATATATTTTTTTAAATTTACTATTTTTTCAGACTAATCAATTAAAATATTTTTTACGCATACATCACTTTAATTCCGCGATATATACTGTCGTCCATATTGATTCGTCTCGAACTACTCATGCATGCATTTGTTTCGCCCTGTTTTGCAAATCACTGAATACTAATTGGCAATCAGTCACAATAATTGAGACGATGGTGCGATGAATTTGTACGTCCTCTTAATACAGGATTGTACTCCGATTACTGGTTTTGATTTAATTGATAATATTACCAGTATTGAGATGTCCAAAGAGATCCTCATCGAAGTAAAAATCGAAAATAACAATGATGAGTATTATTCGAAACAAAACTATATAATTGTTACAGAATAGAGCCCAACAAGTAACCGTTCACCGTAAATTGACTTCTGATGATGTCAGTACTGTAAGCATATCGGCTGTTACAGCTTCGTCGGACTCGGGGCTCGCGGCCAGAAACGCCACGAGCACGAAGGGCCGCGAGCAGTTCACCGTAAACACAGGACGCGGCTGCGATTACTGCCGGCGTTATTGAAATTGTTAATTGCAATTTTAAGCGTTGATTTACCTTGTGCTCTCTCCTGAGGGAAAACATCGTAAGGAAATCTAAATGTCTGAGAAAAATATTTTGAACACACGTGAAGTCCACCAACACGCATTGAGGCAGCGCGGCGAATGTTTCCTTGCACTAAAACCTTCACAGGATTGAGAGGAAACCTGTGCCCAGCAGTGCGATGCTTACAGGCTGTGACTTTACTTGAACTTTAATTTGAATCAATCCCTCCATCCATTACAGCCTATAAAAGTCCATCGCTGAACATAAATCTCCCCCATAGATTGTTTCATAGGGGGGATTTTGACATAGTTGATACGCTTGGCAGGCTCGTTGGCAGCCGCAGTTTTTTTACTGTTTTTATTTGTTACCAGGAACATGCTTTTGCTCATCTTCTCTTTTAGTTTCCCTCTGTCGTCTCTTACGACTTCCACGGGACGATATGGGGTAGTGGATATTCTTGCACCGCTAATGCACGATAATTTGAATATAATCTATTATATAAGTTTAATCTCACTACTTCATACTAATATTGCGGGGGAAGTTAATGAAATCAAATATAATTGTTTTACAAGTAAAAATTTAAATTTTATTTAAAAAAAACGTAATTATTAAGTGGCGAAGCTTGCGAAGACACTTATTGATTTCACAATGTCTGTCCGTTTGTCCGTCTGTCCCACGATTATCTCGAGAACGGTTTCGAATTTTCAAATTCTGTTTTCAGCAATCGATTACATAGGCATCTGAATCTCCTATTTTGAAACTGATTGCTCAACGGCAACCGTTAGAAACCGCTACAAAGCTGATTGCTTCGCCACTTTGCTATGCTGTTAGCTTGCTAGGTTTATTTATACCTACTTTCACCTTCAAGAAAAGAGCCTACTCCTTTTTAAAGGGCCGGCAACGCATCTGCAATTCCCCTGGTGTTGCATTTGCTCATGTGCGGCGGTAATCACTTACCATCAGGTGAGCCGCATGCTCGTTTGCCCTCTTTCCTATTAAAAATTTTAAACCTACTTTCACATCAAAGTGTGATTTCTGTAATCAAAAAAGGGACAGAAAGAGTCCAAAACAAAAGTGCCTATCCGGGATACCCTGTTTTTTTCTGAAACTGGAGTAAGAATATGTTGCATAATGATTTTTTATATTTACGCGAATACTACATATTGAATAAAACTGTATTTACGGGTTTTATCGCGTTTAATTGACTTATTTTAATTCCCGACGTTTCAGATGCTTTACAGCACACGGGGGCACTGAGGTGTTTGACGTTTCGATGTCATAGTTAGTCCGACTACCTTCAGTTTTTGAATATTAATTTTTGGTCCAATCTACGTAGAATAAGCTTATAGTATCTTGAAGTCTTGCAGTGGTATGCTGGAGTTTGGATTTAATTTGATTAATTATGAGATCCCAAGCAGATGGCAGCACCCATCCATCTTCTCTATTGAAATTCAGGTGCCGACTTCCAAAAAGCAGACGGTACTCAATTCGACTGTATGTTTTTGTTTTTTTTATGTGTTACCTCATAACTTTTTACTGGGTAAACCAATTTCGATGATTCTTTTTTATTAAAAAGCTAGTACTTCTGCCATATATATATATATATAGTGGTCCCATATGAATTTGATCAACGTCAGACTAATAGTTTTTAAGTTATTCTTAATAAGTTATATTATTATTTATTAAGTTATCCTTTGTAGGAATCGGTGTTCTTTTGCTAGGATTTGTGGTCTATCAAAGCAAATGTAAAGGCGGGGACGGGGATCTTGAACATGTTTACAGACTGCAGACTTCCCTTAACGTCGGTCCTTCAAGCCAGCTATATGTTCTTTTACGCGGGTTTTTATAGATCTTTTTGTTTGTCGTATGTAAGGTAGACTACATTCACCATCCAGCTTGTACACACCTGCATCTTGTAGAGGGATATGACAATTGATAGATGGTGAAAATTGACTAATCTTCTTCGGTGGCTTCAAATATGTTTTAAAGGAAGCTCGCTTCAAGATGTAGCCAACCTTGTCTGTGATTCCTCTGAAATAGGGTAGTACAGCAGGCACACGCTCGACTGTGGCCAGCTTTACTCGGTCATTGTAACATAGGCGCGTGACCCGAAGCTTGTTGTCTTGCAATACTTACTTGCTCGACGTGCTCAAACTCGGCGGATAGATGTTTTCTGTCACAGATCCCTCGTGCTCTCTGAAACAATGATTTTCCCACGGCATCTAACTGTGATGGATGATGGTGCGATTCACCATTTAAATATCGGTTGGTATGGGTCTTTTTCCTATACATAGTGTGACCAATAGTGTAATCAGGATTTCGGATGTCTAAAACATCTAGGAAAGCTAAATAATTGTTTGCCTCTAAGTCCATTGTGAATTGTGTTTTAGAGTTTATGGAATTAAGGTAGTCTAAAATGCAATTACTTTGTCAGATGGTAAAATTGTGAAAGTGTAATCTACCTACCGCTTGTAGAATCTTGGATTTACAGGAGCAGTGAGAAGGGTTTTCTCCTCAAACTCTCCTCAATTCGATGAATATGTCGGCGACTACGGGAGATATAGGTGAGCCCATCGCTACACCCTCTACTTGCTTGTAGAACTTTTTCTTTCACAATGTGTTTCACTGTGGAAAAAGTTCTACAAGCAAGTAGAGGGTGTAGCGATGGGCTCACCTATATCTCCCGTAGTCGCCGACATATTCATCGAATTGAGG
This sequence comes from Parnassius glacialis, assembly GCA_033319125.1. Lineage (NCBI taxonomy): Eukaryota > Metazoa > Arthropoda > Insecta > Lepidoptera > Papilionidae > Parnassius > Parnassius glacialis. The sequence continues at coordinate 40,462,946 of JAVANC010000018.1, forward strand.
AGAGTTTGAGGAGAAAACCCTTCTCACTGCTCCTGTAAATCCAAGATTCTACAAGCGGTAGGTAGATTACACTTTCACAATTTTACCATCTGACAAAGTAATTGCATTTTAGACTACCTTAATTCCATAAACTCTAAAACACAATTCACAATGGACTTAGAGGCAAACAATTATTTAGCTTTCCTAGATGTTTTAGACATCCGAAATCCTGATTACACTATTGGTCACACTATGTATAGGAAAAAGACCCATACCAACCGATATTTAAATGGTGAATCGCACCATCATCCATCACAGTTAGATGCCGTGGGAAAATCATTGTTTCAGAGAGCACGAGGGATCTGTGACAGAAAACATCTATCCGCCGAGTTTGAGCACGTCGAGCAAGTAAGTATTGCAAGACAACAAGCTTCGGGTCACGCGCCTATGTTACAATGACCGAGTAAAGCTGGCCACAGTCGAGCGTGTGCCTGCTGTACTACCCTATTTCAGAGGAATCACAGACAAGGTTGGCTACATCTTGAAGCGAGCTTCCTTTAAAACATATTTGAAGCCACCGAAGAAGATTAGTCAATTTTCACCATCTATCAATTGTCATATCCCTCTACAAGATGCAGGTGTGTACAAGCTGGATGGTGAATGTAGTCTACCTTACATACGACAAACAAAAAGATCTATAAAAACCCGCGTAAAAGAACATATAGCTGGCTTGAAGGACCGACGTTAAGGGAAGTCTGCAGTCTGTAAACATGTTCAAGATCCCCGTCCCCGCCTTTACATTTGCTTTGATAGACCACAAATCCTAGCAAAAGAACACCGATTCCTACAAAGGATAACTTAATAAATAATAATATAACTTATTAAGAATAACTTAAAAACTATTAGTCTGACGTTGATCAAATTCATATGGGACCACTATATATATATATATATGGCAGAAGTACTAGCTTTTTAATAAAAAAGAATCATCGAAATTGGTTTACCCAGTAAAAAGTTATGAGGTAACACATAAAAAAAACAAAAACATACAGTCGAATTGAGTACCGTCTGCTTTTTGGAAGTCGGCACCTGAATTTCAATAGAGAAGATGGATGGGTGCTGCCATCTGCTTGGGATCTCATAATTAATCAAATTAAATCCAAACTCCAGCATACCACTGCAAGACTTCAAGATACTATAAGCTTATTCTACGTAGATTGGACCAAAAATTAATATTCAAAAACTGAAGGTAGTCGGACTAACTATGACATCGAAACGTCAAACACCTCAGTGCCCCCGTGTGCTGTAAAGCATCTGAAACGTCGGGAATTAAAATAAGTCAATTAAACGCGATAAAACCCGTAAATACAGTTTTATTCAATATGTAGTATTCGCGTAAATATAAAAAATCATTATGCAACATATTCTTACTCCAGTTTCAGAAAAAAACAGGGTATCCCGGATAGGCACTTTTGTTTTGGACTCTTTCTGTCCCTTTTTTGATTACAGAAATCACACTTTGATGTGAAAGTAGGTTTAAAATTTTTAATAGGAAAGAGGGCAAACGAGCATGCGGCTCACCTGATGGTAAGTGATTACCGCCGCACATGAGCAAATGCAACACCAGGGGAATTGCAGATGCGTTGCCGGCCCTTTAAAAAGGAGTAGGCTCTTTTCTTGAAGGTGAAAGTAGGTATAAATAAACCTAGCAAGCTAACAGCATAGCAAAGTGGCGAAGCAATCAGCTTTGTAGCGGTTTCTAACGGTTGCCGTTGAGCAATCAGTTTCAAAATAGGAGATTCAGATGCCTATGTAATCGATTGCTGAAAACAGAATTTGAAAATTCGAAACCGTTCTCGAGATAATCGTGGGACAGACGGACAAACGGACAGACATTGTGAAATCAATAAGTGTCTTCGCAAGCTTCGCCACTTAATAATTACGTTTTTTTTAAATAAAATTTAAATTTTTACTTGTAAAACAATTATATTTGATTTCATTAACTTCCCCCGCAATATTAGTATGAAGTAGTGAGATTAAACTTATATAATAGATTATATTCAAATTATCGTGCATTAGCGGTGCAAGAATATCCACTACCCCATATCGTCCCGTGGAAGTCGTAAGAGACGACAGAGGGAAACTAAAAGAGAAGATGAGCAAAAGCATGTTCCTGGTAACAAATAAAAACAGTAAAAAAACTGCGGCTGCCAACGAGCCTGCCAAGCGTATCAACTATGTCAAAATCCCCCCTATGAAACAATCTATGGGGGAGATTTATGTTCAGCGATGGACTTTTATAGGCTGTAATGGATGGAGGGATTGATTCAAATTAAAGTTCAAGTAAAGTCACAGCCTGTAAGCATCGCACTGCTGGGCACAGGTTTCCTCTCAATCCTGTGAAGGTTTTAGTGCAAGGAAACATTCGCCGCGCTGCCTCAATGCGTGTTGGTGGACTTCACGTGTGTTCAAAATATTTTTCTCAGACATTTAGATTTCCTTACGATGTTTTCCCTCAGGAGAGAGCACAAGGTAAATCAACGCTTAAAATTGCAATTAACAATTTCAATAACGCCGGCAGTAATCGCAGCCGCGTCCTGTGTTTACGGTGAACTGCTCGCGGCCCTTCGTGCTCGTGGCGTTTCTGGCCGCGAGCCCCGAGTCCGACGAAGCTGTAACAGCCGATATGCTTACAGTACTGACATCATCAGAAGTCAATTTACGGTGAACGGTTACTTGTTGGGCTCTATTCTGTAACAATTATATAGTTTTGTTTCGAATAATACTCATCATTGTTATTTTCGATTTTTACTTCGATGAGGATCTCTTTGGACATCTCAATACTGGTAATATTATCAATTAAATCAAAACCAGTAATCGGAGTACAATCCTGTATTAAGAGGACGTACAAATTCATCGCACCATCGTCTCAATTATTGTGACTGATTGCCAATTAGTATTCAGTGATTTGCAAAACAGGGCGAAACAAATGCATGCATGAGTAGTTCGAGACGAATCAATATGGACGACAGTATATATCGCGGAATTAAAGTGATGTATGCGTAAAAAATATTTTAATTGATTAGTCTGAAAAAATAGTAAATTTAAAAAAATATATTTTATGATAGCACGCAATCAGTTGCAATACTAATAGTTGAAATACTACAACGCTTAAAATAATAATGAATTACCTATCCTCAGATTTTTTATAGAATAAGGGTGACAAACGAGCACACAGTCCACCTGATGCTAAGTGGTTGCTGTAGCCCATAGACATCTACATTTGTCTTCGTTTGCGAATTAAAATGCAGATGCGTTGTCACCCGTGAGGATTGAGATAGAATGCCTTGTTTCCAGTAAAAAGGGTCTCCGGTTCTCTAGACTCACCATACGAAACACAGCAGCATTAAGCTGCTATTTTACGCTGGTATTCCGTGAGAGCGTGGTCCTTCCTCGGTCGAGCCGACCCATTCGTGCTACAACTATACTATTAATATAGCTGCACCATGGCTCTACGTATGGATATCTTTGTTTTCAGCTTTGTCTTTGTTTACTATATATTCATTACACCAGAAGCAAGGTTACGCATTACACAAAGCGTGACCTTGCTTCGTGCGCAGCCTTGAGATTTATATCGACTTCAAAAAACGTTACATTAATTCGATTTTATTTTCTTTTTAGTGTTCTATGCAAAATTCAACAAACCGGAGCATGTAACTGAATACATTTATGGAATGTGTAACTGAAAATCGTTCCTATATTTACAAAAACATAAAAAGTAAAAGAACTAATAAGTTCTGAATAACTATTCAGATAATTTTAGGGCGGCAAGAAGAATAGGTGCTTCTCTTGTGATCCTATAATTTAGATAAAAATCTGACCAGTAGTTTTGGAGTTATCTTTAACAATGCGTATTTAACTGACTTCGATTACAATGATAATATTCTGATTTTATTTATATTGAACTTGGTTGTATAACATTTTTAATTTTACCATTTCTTAACGATCTAATGCTCAGCTAGGCAACCGAGGGAGATAAAAGCAGCTCGGAGTGATTATATTTACGAAAAATTGACGAAATCTTCATCTCGAATTCCTATGTTTCCTCCTCTAAAACTGGATTTTTTTTAAGAACAATATAATTTATTTTGTGTTTTTGTTTATTTTTTTATTATATTATATTATTATTTGTATTATTAGTCCCTAATTTAGAAGAAGTTCTCAATAACTTCATTTTAATAAGGACGACAACAATTGTTTTTTTGAAGACATAGTAGTGGTAATGTAAAAATGTCCGTTGTATATAATAATAAGGTGTCGCAAGAGATTACAGAAAGTAACTGAAACACGATATGACAACAAGTCAAAATTATAAAAATTGCGGTTGGCAACCTGCTTGCCAAGCGTGGCAACAGTAACAAAGTTATGAGGCAAACCATCGGAAAGCCTATGTTTGGTTACGATAAATTAATATCGTACCAGAATAAAATATGAATAGCTACCTATATACATTCCGATAGAGGGAATGATATGGATCGCCCTCATAAATTATTCCATTACTGTCCAGCGGAATATTTTCGTCAGTCAAATCAGGGATAATCGACTTTATATCGGGACCGTTTTTATCACCGGAATTTGAATAACAATACGGGATCATACCCAAAACTGTTCAATGACATTGAAATAAAGATTTAAGAAAAAAAACTTACAACACACAATTTTTTTACTGTCATCGAAATTGAGACCAACGAGCGTACAATCCAGCATATAAATAAACCCACATCTATCCTCGATAAAGAATCGTAATGATACCCAAAACAACTATTGTTTTTTGGTCCGGTCTACGTAGAACTAAATATTCAAAACGAGGTAGTCCGATTTAACTATGGCATCAGAACGTCAAACTCTTTATTCCCTTCGTAATCATGGGTACTGTAAAGCATGTGAAACGTCGGCACTAAAATTACGAGCACACAGTCCACCTGACGGTAAGTGCATGCTGTGGCCCATGGCAACCTAAATATAACCTTGATAAAGAATTAAAAGGATACTCAAAAGGTCTTTTACATTTTGATCCAGTCTACGTAGCACTAAATATTTAACAGCTGAAAGGAACTCGGGTTAACTATGGCAATAGGACATCTAACATCTTAATCCATTCGTAACAATGGATGCTAAATCACCTGAAATGTCGGGAACTAAAATTCAGAAAACATAAGTTGAATTTAAACGCGAAAAAATATCTATTTATAATTTTATTACACATTAAAATAAAATATATATTTAAAATATATATTTTATTTTAATGTGTAGTATTTGCGTACTCGTGAAAATATGAAAATACGCAATTTTTTGGAAATTTTGTTGGCGCAGCGTATGACAACCAATCCCCCATTGCGTCCTCTGTGTGTAGTAAGAACTAAAAAGTGACTAAAAGATACCAGAAAGATCTTATGGTTTTTGATAGATGGCGGTGTTAACTACTAGATTGTGTCAGACGTAGAATAACTTCGACGGGTGTTGACGTCAAAGGTGCAAAACGTTTGGTACTTCAATCGCCTATCCTTATATCAATGGCGATTATGAATCCTCCCTAAGACGGAAGAAGTTCATGACCAGCACTGATTTCTGGTGAGAGGGTTGTTTTCTACTAGGAGTCCGTCTGGATACATACCACATCTTACCTATTTATGCCACCAAACAGCAATGCATGCACGCTGTCTTTCGTTTTGAAGGATATAGAAAGTCAGCATAATTAGAGACTGTAGGCATTCCAAGCTGATAACGAATCCGTAGTCTCCTTTTTTATTTGACGTTTATTATAACCTGTCATTTGTCACATCAATTTTTTAATAAAAAAAAATAATTTTATAAATTGATAAAAAAAGACATAATTAATATATATATATATATATATATATATATATATTTATTGAATTGGTAATGTAATATGAATCATAACTTTTTTATACCTGTAATTACAGCTTAAAGATTGAAATGCATATTTTATGAGGTTCATTAGTTCATTAAACGCTGAAAGCAAAATATTGCGCAGAATAAACAAGACTCGTCGAGAAAATATGAACAGCAAGTTCAGTTTTACTACAACCGGCTTTAAGAGAGTTTCGTATTCAAAAGCAATGCCGCCATTTAAATTTGAGTTTGAGTTATGTTTTCGTTGCTTTTGGTTTATTATGTTACCGTTAATCATAATCACTGTTCACATCGTAACTCACCTTAATACTAAGAGGTTTACCGTTAGAGCGTATCAAAGTCTACTGGTTAATAGGCCTCCGCCATAGATTGGGGACATTTGCTATAGTTGCCGCGTTCAGCAAGCGAATTGGCAGCAGTTTATTGCTGACATGTTCTACTGGGGTCTAAAAATCAAAATTACAACGTTTTTTCGCATAAAATCGTATCTAACAATCATATTGAACATATAAATGATATAAAAAACACATTGTCAGAAAGATAAATGTTGAACTTGTTAAATTTTTTTTAAATCGATTTATTGCTATTTTTCCATAAAAAAGTGGTTTTAGTGACTTATGGTGTAGATTTATCAAGTCCGCATAGAGTGGTAAACATGATAACATTTGAAAATATCAATTGTTCATGTGGGAAGTCATGGAATGTAAATGTCAGTTTAATTTTATTTTGTTTAGTTATAATTGATTTTTTTCGGCTGCAAAATGTCGAAATTTTTGGTGTTTTAGCAGTCTTGTATTAGTTTTTAATAAATAAACTGCCTCACTCACTCACATCGGCGTCAACTGCCGTCGTGAGTGGATACTGTATAGGTTGTTTGCAGCGGCTCAACAAAATCGCTGTACAAATACAACATTTAAAATTTATTACAATATTTTAAAAGCACAGAATAAATAATAGTAGTACGTACTAAAAGTAAGTACGATGTACATATTAATACCTAAATACGTCTTGGACTTCATGGAGTGACCGGAATGATGATATATGAAGATATAGCTAAAAATACAATTTAAAGAGATAAGTACACTCACTACACCAATTAAGGGTAAAAAAGAAAAAGAAACGAAGCGATTACAAGACAATAAATTATTTTAACAAGCAAAATCGTACAAGAAATTGTTTGGAACAACCCTAAGGAGCTTTGAGGTCGCGTCTTGAATACAGAGTAACACGGCGACATAGATCCGCAAAGCTCGATCGTGGAGAACTTGCGAAATTGTAACGTATTCATGACTGACGTACTTTGCACAAAAGCGTCTGCATTGTTGGAAATGTATTGAAATTAAACTAATATAATCTCTCGCTGTAAATCTACTTTGTTTTCTTATTTTTGTATATAGTAAGGATTTTTGTAGAGCGATCGAAACTAATGCTGCGGCCCATAGACATTTTCAATTGCATATTTATGGTTAATTTAATAATTATAGTTTCCATTAAAAAGAGTCTTTGGTTCTCTACACTCACCATACGAAGAAATACAGCAACATTAAGCTGCCATTTCGCGCTAGTATTCCGTGAAAAGGTGGTCCTACCCCGGTCGAGCCGACTCATTCGTGCTACTACCATAATATAGCTGCATTGTGAATGTACGACGTAAAATTTTGTATAAACTATTTTATTTTCGTCGATATAAAAATCTATACAAATAAATGAAATTGAAGTGTTCTTGAAATTGGTGTGATCTGTTTGTAATGTCAAAGTAACAAATTCTAACTAAATGCATATGAAAGTATTATATATACGGTACCTATAACAAAAACACAATTATTAAAATTTTTGTCTGTCTGTCTGTTTGTTTGTTCCGGCTAATCTCTGAAACGGCTCGACCGATGTTGACGAGACTTTCACTGGCAGATAGCTAATGTTATAAGGAGTAACTTGGGCTACTTCAACGAATCTGAACTCACAATGTATTTTGTTTATTTTGTACTAATTTTGACTAAGTTTGTTATTAGAAGTACTTAAGTTTTAGTCCCAGCTAAGTTAAGTAGTTCCCTTTATAATTTTATTAATATAAGCGTTCATGTCGTTTATATTTTATTAAAAGTTTGGCAAATCCAAAAGTGGCGTGCACTCATGAGCTTTTTATTTAATTTGGATGAAATTAATAAATAACTTTTAAACGCTGTTGAGTTCAAAAACAAAAATCATTAGGGATCCTCCTTAGAATATATGGAATCTTATTTAATACTATATCATCATCATCATCATTACAGCCCTTCACAAGTCCACTGCTGAACATAGGCCTCCCCCAAGGAATGCCACAAAGCACGGTCCCGAGCCACCTGCATCCATCGACTTCCTGCATGTCTTACCAGGTCGTCACTCCATCTTGTGGGGGGTCGCCCTACACTTCGCCTACCGGTACGAGGCTGCCACTCGAGAACCTTTCTTCCCCATCGGTTGTCGGTTCTTCGAGCTATATGGCCGGCCCACTGCCACTACAGCTTACTAATCCGTTGGGCTATGTCGGTTACTCTGGTTCTACTGCGGATATCCTCATTCCTAAGTTTATCACGCAGAGAAACTCCGAGCATAGCCCTCTCCATAGCTCGCTGAGCGACCTTGAGCTTCCTCATACGGCCAGCAGTGAAGGAATTTAATACTATATATCTCAATCGATTGCTTACATTTATATTAAGAGAGAAGACTCATCGACGCACAGACCAACGGACGGCAGTCCATATATTTTTCAATTATATTTTTTATGTAATTTAAAGTGAATCAATTAGAAAATAAACTAATCTTATAACTAATTATCTGTAGTTATTGTAAAGTTAATAGTAATACGGATTTAATGTCTAGCTAAAAGTATAAGAACGATTTTATGTAGTGAAATTGAGGTACGGCTACATATCGAGGGTACAGCTCTCCTCAGCAGTGAGGCGTGCAAAAGCATATTTTTAGCTACTTACAGACCGTGTTTTCATGATTTCTTAACTATAAATTTATTATTAATGATGTTAAGACAATGCATAAAGTTCAGCTCTTTTTAGAAACTTATTTCGTGTCTACTTAGAGTAGTTGTCTCTTGTTTTGTACAAATGAACCTAGGAAAGTTTTCCTAGGCCCGTAGCATTGTTTGCAACATTAACATTGTATTTTAAAGTTTACGTAACGGCAACACTGTCTTTGTAACGTGTGCGAGATTCGAGAGGACTTAGGTGAACGTACTTATTTAGTTGTTCAATTTATAATTGTATAATTTTTATATTTTGGCCATTTAAATTAAAACGCATCGTAACAGTAATTATTATATTTAATAAAATTCTATCTACATCATCTAGATATTTGCCACAACTGTGCAAATTCCCTAAAGTGTTATTTCTGACTTTTAATGAGTGATGGTATAAAAAGGGTCACTACAATATTAAGAAATAAATGGATGATAAGAACTCTTGGGAATTAGGTGATCGCAACTAAGTTATTTATAATTTGTTGACGTGACAACGTCTTATAAATCGATGACGCTGGCTGCCGGCGCGAAAAAACATGACTCATGCGGCGTTACCTAGGCGTTCCATTTAAAGTGCAAGCGAGAGCGCGGAACGAGCGACTGTGCGAGCGAATATGGTGTCAATTGTTTATAGCAACGATAATTGCGAAGATAAAGTAAAGGTAATGATTCTTTCGATATTAAATATTTCTTATGACGTTGTCACGTTCAACTATCGTCAGTAAACCGACTTTACAGACAACAGATTTTTTTGTGTGGTTAACGATGTAATATTATAATATATTATAGTAAATTGTTATTTTAAAGAAAAATATCTCCGAGGTATTTTCAGAACTAGTGGTAAATTAAACATAAAAATGACTTTCAATAAGTATTTTTTCGTGGGCAGCGATAGTCACTTACCATTTGGTGAGCCGCATGCTCGTTTGCTCTATTATATATATATATATATATATATATATATATATATATATATATATATATATATATATATATATGTAGAAAGGGTAATTGAGTATAGTACAGAGACTAATTTTGTAGTTAGGAATAATAATTAATTCGTTTACACGAATTACTTATCCAACGAGTCGAGGATAAACTAGTAACGGAATACGACAAGCGTACCGTTCCACGTCAGAGCCAAGACTGTCTTAACGGTGGCCGCTCCGTCCGTTTTATACAAGCAGGACCGCACCGCAGGTGCAATGCCGCAGGTGTGTGGTACACGTGTCCTTCACAAGAACTCTGTCCAGCCAAACCGACGCCGCCGCACCCGCAACGGTGCACGTGCCGTCACGGCCATGCTGACATGCGTGCGTCCTCGCACGCGCTCCATCACAATCTTACTGTATCTGTAGAAAGGAAAACATCGTTCGATCATCCTGATAAAACAGTGTCTGGTCCGGTCCATATTGACCCTTCAGATTTGGGCGACAATCAGTTTTGTTCCGGCAGTAAGCCCTACAAAACTTTAATCATCTTTATGCTAGATCGGAATGATTAGTCTGTAGCTGTTTCTATTTTCTCTCTATTTTTTTTTCAAGTACTGTTTTTGCTAGTCCAAAATCACTATTCCCTATAGCCATATCATTGGACCGGCAGAAAGCCCTGCAATGATATTACTCTTCTTTTTTTTTTCAAGTACTATTTTCTAGTCCGGAATCACTATTCCCTGTAACTATATCATTGGACCGGCAAACGCCCTGCAATGATAGTAAGAACCACTTTTTTTCTTACTCTCTTTTTTTCAATTCAGTATAGAACAGTTACAGACCAACCATACCGCAAACGTGTCCCTGTCACAATCACACAAAAGTGTATCGTGAGGGACGTAGTGACATGATAACACCTAAGTATGTAAACCAACAGCAACACGACATATCCCAGTTCAGAACAGACGAGCCTCTCAGCGACACCATCTTCCTTTCGTGCACTAGAAGAATTACTCCGCTAGAGTGTTGCAACGTCTCTAGTATTTTCTAGATGCACAGACACGGCTACCTCAGACTGTCGCACGTCCTCGTGCGGTTGACAGTGAACAGCATACGGTCTATCAGTTATCACCACCTGTTCAGCTTTCTGTTCTGCTGCGTTCGTGCCACATTCGCGCCAGTGAGCCGTCGCGCCGTACTAGCGCCAGCGAATCGTCGTACTGCTTTGCAAAATTAAAACAAATCGAGATAAATGTATTGCAACCATGGAATTCAGAGCTTCCAAAATTCATCACATATTCTCTTAAGAAACGGCAACTGTATGACATTTGAAAACATTCCAAAAAAAACCAGAAACTATGTGTAGAGGCAAATACCACCACATATTTCAAAGGGAAAGAGGCAACTGCGCAAAATCTACGAAGCCGACCTCAGACGTCCATTTACAGCGCCAAAGCACCATTTGTTCGGCGGTCGCTTGAAGATGCCGTAAGATCAGCCGATAAGTTACTGTACTGCCAGCTCTGTCCAGCCAAACCGACGCCGCCGCACCCGCAACGGTGCACGTGCCGTCATATATATATATAAATCGCTAGTTAGATAATAATCTACAACAAGTGAGTAAAAAGTTTATGCCGTATAATTGCTTATCGATCGTGAAAATGCATTATGCCGGCCGGCAAATGAGTTCAGTAGGATATTAGAATTTGAAATAGATACTTTCCATATGCCACAGTGTATCACAAAGCGGTATTGATTAATAAAATTTTCTAGTACAGATTTTATTAAAGTATCTTATTTTAAATATTATTTCAGCAGCTATAATTATGATTATATATAAATGCGAGGTCGTGAGCCGTGTCGCAGCTATTTTGTACTCGATTCCGGTCCAGCTCACCTATTTGTGCCTTTCCCAGAAGGACAACGCTTTCACAGAATACCAATTTAAAATAGCAGCTTAATGCTGCTGCGTTCTATATGGTGAGCGTAGAGAAAGGGAGTCCCTTTTAACTGGAAACGAGGCTTTCTATCTTAGTCACAACGCAACTGCATTTTGATTCTTAATTGAAGAATGATGTAGATGTCTATGGGCCACTGCATCTACGTTACGCCTGGTGTACTGTGTGCAACGAGCACACCTTGTCCGTCTTATTCCATAAACAAATGTTTATCGAGAATATATGTATAGATATATGGATGTAAAAGAAACGAGAGAGATGTGTCAATATCAGGCCGAATGGAAGTCCGCAGTCCCTGTCCACCCTTCTTGGTATAATAGGTTTTGTAGCGAATCAATAGTGCAGTTACTGCTGTGTACAGAACACAGGTAGTAGGTGCCACGGCATTATGCTCATCAGTAAGAGAGTCAGTATAATAAGTGGAATTTCATCCTCAGTGGTTTTATTTTATTTTATTTTTTATAAACCTTACCTCTACACTAGGATATTCTCATGTATCGTGGCAGTTTATGTATTACAAAATGTGTGTGTACATATATGTATTTAACAATACAAACATGCAAACGCTAGACAGTTATTTGCAGGCCATAAAAATACTTGTTCCGTGCGGGATTTAACCCGCGGAACTACACCATGGACCCATTAAACGTGGTTATTTTTTTTTATATAGGATAGGGTGGCTAACGAGCACACAGTCCACCTGATGTTAAGCGGTTGCTGTGATCCACATCTATCCTCAATAGAAACAGAAACAGAAACAGAAACTTTTTTATTCAATATAAATTATAAATAACATCTACTTATTGAAAGTCACTCTTTTGTATAATTACCACTGGTTCGAAAAAAAACCTCCGTCCTGGGAAGAACCAGCAAGAAATGCAGCGGGACTTTTTTTTTAAATAACAGCTTACAATCATTACACAAATTAACAACACAACAAATTAGAAATAGCTTGGTAGCGATCACCTCATTTCGAGGGGTTATTATGATCTATAAATTCTTTAATACTTTAATAACCCTTCTTCAATAAAGAATCAAAATGCATATGCGTTGTTACCCGTGAGGACTAAGATGGAATGCCTCTTTTCCAGTAAAAATGGTCTCTGGTTCTCTACACTTACCATACGAAACACAGCAGTGTTAAGCTGCTATTTTACGCTGGTATTCTGTGAGAGCGTAGTCCTTCCCCGGTCGAGCCGACCCATTAGTGCTACAACTATACTACTAATATAGCTACAGCATGGCTCTACCACGTACAAAACACAATTGTGGCTATAACTATATATGTGGTTATAACACAACTGTGGCTTTCTTTATTTCTTTATACGTGGTAGAGCCATTCTGCAGCTCATGTCTCATTCTAATAATAAAAATTTCTTTCCAAATTCGGTCACGGCGGCCAGCCTCAACGGAGACTAGCCATCGGCGCAGGACAGGATTATAGTACCCAAGTACATGCACAAACACAGGTGCACTTTCCATTCCTTCACTCTGATAGTCCGATGGGACGGTAAACCGACACGATCGGAGAGAGAACAGGCGCAGGACCAACGGCTTCACGTCCTTTACAAGGGACGGGTGTAAGACACCGCCAACTTCCTGACTCTGGGCAGCTAGCTTTGACTGAGAACTATTTCACAGAAAAAGTTATCATGATCAGCGGTCGCGTTTACCAACGAGGCCGTTGTTCTAATATGACATTATAAAAAACTGACTTTCTTCTTTACTATCAGACACGAGGACGATGAAGGTTAAGCAAAAATAGCTATTCTATAAACAGTTATTTTTTTTAGGTTAAATTGTGTTTGTTGGTGTTCTTTTCATAAAAAAAAAACTTTTCAATTTAGATTAATTAAGATAATGGAGATCATCTTAAGCATTTAAATTCTCTTGAGAAACGCAGAGACCTTTTAGACCTCATATTTTTGTTTTGTAAGAAAAACATTTTTGCCTTAGCAGCAAAAATATTCAATATTCATTATAAATTTTCGCGATGTTTTAAAGGTGTAAATAATAACGTATTTATTAATGTTCTTTTCAGACAAATACTTTTAAATCTAGATTAAATAAGGTAACGGAGATCGTCTTATGCATTTTAGTCTAATAAAAATAAAATTTAGTTTAAGTCTTAAGCTTTGCAAAACGTACAGACCTCTTAGTTCTTATATTCTCTAAAACTCTAAGAAATAAATCTTTATTATGATTTAATGATACTGAATAATGTACCCTTCAAATGGTAAAAGAAAAGTTTATGCCATCAAAAACATAACTTGTAAAAAAAGCCTAGTCTCGCAACTCAGTTCTTCTACGGTAAAAAGTTGTGATATCTATGTAATAACAAGTCGGTTAATTTATTCAGTCCATAGATTGATACATAGATTGACTTGGCCATTGCATGAAAACACAAAATGTATCTCATAAGTAATACATAATATATTAAATTAGATTGTTTAATGCGATTGCCAAGTCAATCTATGTAATCAATCTATGGACTGAATAAATTAACCGACTTGGTAGTACATAGATATCACAACATTTTACGGTAGAAGAACTGAGTTGCGAGACTTGGCTTTTTTTACAAGTTATGTTTTTGATGGCATCTCATTTTTTTTGTAGATAGTTATATCTAGGTAGCTATTTACACCTTTTATTCCATTATACACCTATATAGGTGGACTGATTCATTCACTGCAAATGTAACTTTGTAATACTATATGTTTATATGGGATAACAAAGTTATTTATGCAGTTGGTGTATCTCGAAAACTGGACCGAAATTTTAAAATATTTTAATTTTTCCTTGATATTTATATTAAACAATAATTGTATTCCAAATTTGAAGTTTCTATGTCTGCTAGTAGCGCCTCAGAGTTTTGATGATCGGTCAGTCAGTGAGTGACAAAATTAAGAAACTTTGACTAGTTATAATTCTTAAACTACTGGATCAAATTTAATGAAATTTGAAATATACTGAGTTTATATAATTCCTACTTGGTTAGTAAAAAATCAGGCCTCTAGTTTTATCTATAACGAAGTTATAGGGTTTCGGAAATGGCCTGAACTGCTTCGAGAAAAGGATGGTACGGCCGTGCCGATTTTTTGCTCGACTTGGCGGGGGCACTGCCGTGCCCCCAGAAAACACATCGATGCAGTGGTTCCGGAGATTGCCTTCGACATATTTACAAACTTACGAAATTCGCATTATCTCTTTATAATATATATTTTTTTAATTTTTATTAATATTCTTTATAATTTATAATATAGATTCGAAATAAAAAGATACAAATTTAAAGTATAATATCGTATTTGTTGATATTATTTTCAGACAAAAACTTTTCAATCTAGATTAATAAAGTTATTGAGATCCTCTTAGGCATTTTAAGGTGTCTTGAAAAGCGCAGAGATCTTTTAAAGCTCATATTCAGGTACAAGGCTGTATAAAATTGTTTAAAAGCCCTTAGAAAAAATATTTAATATCCGATACAAATATTAGAAAATTCTCTACTGAACTCTCCTTGATTCTTACTAATATATCAATAAACATTTTATGCGTCTTTTAAATAATATAAAACGTTACTTTAAAATAATAAAACTTCTTAAAATGTAAATTGCTTGAGTCTGATAGCAGGCAAGTTTTTAATGGTTGTTTTATTTGTTTGCTAATAAAAATGTTACTCGTGCACTTTTTTTTTAAATAAATTAAGTCTACCTTACTTATGATATTCGTACAATAACCGTGTTTATATAAACGTGTTAAGTGTAGCAGCTACTGGCATATGTAATAAATATATTAAAAACTGTTTTAATAAGCTGGCGAAGTATAGCCATTCAACAAAAACGCAGCCAGCGTTCTTGGCGCTATTGCGCAAGGGACTGTATGATAACTTAAGTTTTTAGTTTTAGTTTTTTAATTATGGTAATTACTGAATAAGTGGCGTAGATATGAGTCTCTGAGAGATGACTACATATTTGTGCCATTAGCTGTAGAGACTATCGGTCCGTGGGGTCCACGTGAAGTGAAGTTCCAAAATAACTCCATTCGCGGCTGGACGTTGCTGCTGGTGATAAGAAGGCTGGTTATTTTCTTGCTCAAAGGCTAAGTATAGCCATTCAGCGGGGAAACGCAGCCAGCGTTCTTAGCACGATACCGTGGGGAGTAGGACTGTATGATAATCAAGTTGCTAGTTTTAGTTTGTTTTATTATAGTTTTTAATATTGTATATAATAAAATATTGTGTATTATGGTAATAAATGTTTTACATTTACACATCACTAATAAATTCGTAGAAAAAGTAAAAAAAAAAATGGATAATACGTGATCATATTATCCATTTCTATGATATATATGATCAGAGTAACGCCATCTCTACCAGCCTGTAGTACTGTGACAAACGGGTGACAAACGAGCACACAGTGCACCTGATGGTAAGTGGTTGCTGTGGCCCATAGACATCTACATTTATCCTCGTTTGCGAATCAAAATGCAGATGCGTTGTCACCCGTGAGGACTAAGATAGAATGCCTCTTTTCCAGTAAAAAGGGTCTCCGGTTCTCTACACTCACCATACGAAACACATCATTCATCATCATCATTACAGCCCTTCACAAGTCCACTGCTGAACATAGGCCTCCCCCAAGGAATGCCACAAAGCACGGTTCTGAGCCACCTGCATCCATCGACTTCCTGCATGTCTTACCAGGTCGTCACTCCATCTTGTGAGGGGACGCCCTACACTTCGCCTACCGGTACGAGGCTGCCACTCGAGAACCTTTCTTCCCCATCGGTTGTCGGTTCTTCGAGCTATATGGCCGGCCCACTGCCACTTCAGCTTACTAATCCGTTGGGCTATGTCGGTTACTCTGGTTCTACTGCGGATATCCTTATTCCTAAGTTTATCACGCAGAGAAACTCCGAGCATAGCCTCGCTGAGCGACCTTGAGCTTCCTCATACGGCCATACGAAACACAGCAGTATTAAACTGCAATTTTATGCTGATATTCTGTGAGAGCCTGGTCCTTCCCCGGTCGAGCCGACCAATTCATGCTACAACTATACTATTAATATAGCTGCACCATGGCTCTACCACGTATAAATAAAAAAAAATAGCTAGGTTTTCTAGCTGAAAACCAACACCGATTTAGAATACTTTCTGACAAAGTTATTTATTGGTCTTTAGTTAATTATCTTACCGAAACAATTTTTAAATATAAATAATTTAATAAATTGAGAAAATCGGTAAAGGCAATGTCAAAATTTAACGCTTTTAATGGGAACCACAGGGTTTATGAAACATGTTCTATATTCATTGTGAAGGACTATTCGCGCAGGAAATAATTTTTCTATTTTAAGCTTAAATAAAATCTACCAAATACATTGTAGAACATCTGCTTAGTCTGTGCCATATGTAGACTACCTCGCCCAGTCACCTAGTGCCTAGGTCGTTGTACTAAGTATCGATGAACCAGCGCTTCACGGGTCGTTAACCTCACCCACGTACGTGTGTTGACCAGACTCCTTAAGATCTATAATTTTTACTACTTTTAAAATGTAGTAAAATATTAATGACTTCAGTAGAACTAAAATATTGCTTCAATTCAATGAACTATGTATAAGATAAAAACTAATAAAACAGAATATTTTTTATATAATTTATATTTGTGATTCTTGTCACTTAGTGCAACTCCAGCTTCATTTTTGTGATAAACACTTGTACTTGTTTCACAATATTTATTCTAAATGGTTAAATTTCTCTACCCTAATTAAGCCGAGAGATGAAACTGAGGTGAAACCTGTTGGTTTTTACATTTAGTAATTTAATAAATTAATTAAATATGGTGAAAAAATTGTTTATCCAAAACACAAAAATAACTTTTTATTCAATATTACATATTAAGAAGTATTTTTCCTGAAAGTATTTTTTTACTTTTACCATTAATTCGGAAAAAACCCTCTGTACGAAAATCAGAAAGAAACCCAGGGGGACTTTTTTCAAAGAAAACTTATACAATGAAAACAAGTTTTACAAACTACTTACAAAGCTTATTTAGGAAACGCTTGCAAGCTTGGAAGCCATTACCTTATTCCCGGGGGTTAATATCAAGTATGTATTTATTTATATTATAATAATAACCAGTTTTATATTGTTTTTGTTTAATAAAATATTTAAACTTTGTAATAGAGGACCTTATACATTTCCTGCGACTATTATAAAAACGTAAATTTTCTCATAAATGACTGACTCTGTTGAGTCCATAACTGGTATGTTTTTGGTACTGGTAACTGGTATTGTGTACACTAGCATGTGTTTGCTCCTAATGTAATAGCACATCTGTGCAGGACAAGATTATAGTGCCAGAATGTATGCGGAAGCACAAGTGCACTGTCTATTCCCTCACTCTCATATTCCGATGGGATGGTAACCTGACACGCCCAGAGAGAGTTCAGGGGCAGGAGCAACGTCCTCGAGCTTTCCGAGGGGGTGTAATACAGACAACTTCCTGACACTGGGCTTGTACTGAGATTTTTTTGTAAAAACCCACTAACTGATTCTAAACTGACCCGGGATTCGAACCCAGGACCTCAAGATCATCAAGTAGCATTTACGATCATTAAGCACTCAAGTCCTTACGTTTAGGCAGTTTACACCACTTTTTTCAATTAACTTCAAGTTTATAAGTACACATATCAATTTTTACAACATCCTACATTAAAAAGCTGCCCATAAATAAATTAGCATATGATATAACGTCAATAACCAACATTTTATTTAATGCATAACGTTACATAAGCTCAAAAATCCCTTCTTGACTTACATAAGAAATCGATAGGAGTTGGACCTGTGCCAGGCTATCAAGGACGGTTGGAATTAGGCCCCGCGGTCTTATTCTGGAAGACGAAATTTAGCGATCTCCTTAAGATAGTCCCTGCCGTGAAATTGAAGTCACTTCACATCAAGCATTGTAAGTGCTTAAAAGTAATGTGTTGCGTACTTTATTTTATTTGCAATAAGACACACATTTAGTCAGTGTTTTTTACTTTAATCGATTTAAAAAAGGAAATGGTACATGATATAAATTTGACTATATTTTAATGCATGTAATTTTATCTCCAATGCTAGACAAATATTCGCCGCTACCGGTACGGCCTATTAAGGTCCACTGTTGAACATAAGCCTCCCCAATTGATCGCTACTTACGACACCCACTGGGGTAGACCGCTTAGGCTTAGTTACACCGCCACTACACTGTAAACTAGATATATATATCGATTGTACAAAAGTACAAGCCGATTTCAAATAACCAAAAAATAATATAGAGTAATAGAGAATTAAAACCCGACTTCAGAATGTGAAATATTTTTTTTTAGATCTTTGAGGTCTAAAAGCCGGCTTATTGTCAAAAGTTTATTTTTACCCTTTTGAGTGGACTAAAGAATATCACTATCGCAATGCCGCCTAAATAGTTACAATAAAACTTCATCATCTTAGTTTTTCACCTTTCCTTCCTCAAATTTATATGAGGCCACCCCCGAAGTAATTTACATACATACATATAATCACGCCTCTTTCCCTTAGGGGTAGGCAGAGACCACTTCTTTCCACTTGCTACGATCCTTACATACTTGTTTCGCTTCGTCCACTTTCATTATTCCCATCATACATGCTCTACGTTTTAGGGTACTCTTGACCTGGCCTTTTTTCAAGATGTCCCTGATTTGGTCTAGAAACGTCCACCTAGGTCTACCCCTTCCAACACTTTCATTCCCACTCGCCTTATACACTTTTTTCGTCAATCGTTTTTCATTCATTCTCTCGACACGGCCAAACCATCTTAACATACCATTCTCAATTTTTGTCACTTCTTTCAGACCACAACGTTTCCTTATCTCACTATTTCTTATCCTATCACTCAGTTTAACCTATCATACTTCTTAACGTTTACGCAACTTTTACTTTCGTACATGAGTGTCGGAACCAACACCCTCTCATGCACAGCCAAATGAGCCTTGTTAGATACCTTCCGACTACTCATAGAGGAGAGCTCCATTCACCATGTTTCCTCCATCCATTCTTCTTTCGATATCACTCTCACACTTACCATCTCTTGTAAACTTTGAACCCAGATACACAAACTCCTTCACCTGTTCAATTTGTTCATCTCCAATCACGATATTGCAGTCTGTCATTGCCTCATCTCTTTCAAACACCGTCACTTTCGTCTTCCTTACATTCATCTTCATTCCCTTTCTTACAAAAGCTCCACTCATAGCAGTTACTAAATCAAAGTAATTTAATAATTTAAAGTCGGTTCCTGATTGACGGGGAAATCGGTGATCATATATAAAAATATATACAGTCGAACATAGAACCTCTTCATTTTTTGATGTCGGCTAAAAAACTCAAGCAGTAAATTCACAGCCTATATACATCCCGATGCCAGACACGTTGGCTAGCAGTCTCATTTCTGAGAGATATGGAGCAATTGGTCCACCGCGTTACTCCTGAGCTTGTAGTCGGTCTTCACTTGTCTTTAAAATATTTTTTCCGCCAGGTTTCTTGTATTGTTGTTGATGTTTTCCTTCACCGCCGAATACGTAGTTAATAAGCCCTTAAAATTACAATTAACAATTTCACTGGTATTGGCGTAGATCGAACCTGGCTCACAATATTTCTATAGAATAAAATACAAATTTCAACCAGATCAGGTGATAACTTAAATCCGTTTATATTTTAAGGCAAATTACATTTACGTAGATATCTCTACAATATAATTTAATTTAGAAATATTATTAAAACGAAAACGTTTAGAGATTATGTTTTTATTAATTTCAATTTATTTTCAAATGAACAAAAGTGTCCAAATGAATGAAAATCTAAATTCATTACTAAAAGCATTCTATAGCAGTATAATTTTATAATTATTATCTATTAAGCATCATATTTTCTCTATTAGGATTTAACTTGCGAAAATTAATAACGTAGAGACTGCTAAAAACTACGGCCAACTTTCTATAGACTCTCCCAGCTGTAATAGGATTAACATTTTACATAATATTAATATATTTAATGGAATCAAGCCTTACTTTGCAGAAATCCATTATATTAGAGATGTGAAAATTAATTTTCACGCGGCACTTAGCTCGTTAACTTTACATTCACATCTTTACATAATAATATCAATACTTTTTATTAATACATATAACATAGAGGCCTATATTCAGCAGTGGATTTATGTGGGACTGTAATGATGATGATGACATAATAATATATAAAATTTGGTGATGACTTCTCTTCTGCCTAGAAGTCTATCAGGGTAGGTAGATGCCAAGTCCCGGTTTGATGAGTACAGAGAGCCAGCATAATTACATGCTGAAGGAATGCCTCATGGATTCCTTCTAAGTTCTCAGAAGTGACAACGAATCTGTCGAATGAATATATTATCTTTTAGTATATGTACACTTTATTTATGTATTATGTCTCGCATCTTTGCGTCTTTGGCACCCAGGGTTAACTGGCAGAGAATACCACATGGCATTAAGTCCGCCCTATATACTCTTTACTTTAAGGTGTTAGATTTAAGTTTTTAAATAAAATAAATAAATAAAATTTGAGAAATAATTCTACCTCTAAGATAAGCATAAAAATAAATTTTTGTCAACAATTTGGAGTTGGTTTTTTCTTTTTATTAAAAGTTATAATAAACACATGTTACGAAAAACAGAAACTTTTTATGGTTGCAGTTGACTGCAGATGTCTATGGACTGCAGTAGACAAAAATATAATTAATATATGATGAAGAAATCCATCGGCGTATTATAGTCATCAATATGGTTTTTTTTTATTTGGAAACTAATTTATCTTTACTAATAGCCCAAGTGCCGGTTAGTGGTCTCTGCCGCCTATGGGCACCTTCAAAAAACTTTTGACAAATAACTAAATTTTAAAAATTAAAAAAAAAATTATAAATCAAGAAATTATTTTACGCTGTAAAAGTATGCTGCAGCTATATAATGTTTGTAGCTCAAATGGGTCGGCTCGACCGGTGAAGGTGCACGCTCTCTACAAAATACCAGCGTAAAATAGCAGCTTAATGCTGCTGTGATTCGTATGGTGATTGTAGAGTTATTGGAGAAGAGGCATGCCATCTTGGTCCTCAGGGGTGGCAACGTATCTGCATTTTGATTCTTATCGAAGGCAGATGTAGATGTCTATGAGCCACAGCACCAACTTACTATCAGGTGGACTATGTGCTCGTTTGTCACCCTAGAGCTCTTGAGCCTTGAGTTTGTTCTATACAACCTCTGTTCTACCACTTGGCGAAAACTTGTAGTTACAATGCTAGTTATTGAAAAAAATAGGTGTTGTCAAGCACTGGCTTATTATAAGTAAAAAAAAATAGGTAAGTATTGGTACCTAATCAGACGTAACCATGAGGTCATCACATCGGGGTCGCCTCTCTGGCTTTCTAAGAATAGGGGAGATCTCCCACCACGTAAGGTGCTTAGCCTGGGGTGCAGCTGTTGCTCCGAGTAGCAGTACAGAGCTTATTCTATACACGCAAAATTCTTCGGAAACTTTGATAGCGTGGTTTAGGTTTCAGTTGTTGCTTGCCCCGTTTACGCTATTGTGTACCTATTGAAGCGCCGCCAAATATTCCCAGTCAGATAAACCTGTAACACCTACGCTGCTTCACCATAGCTATCGTAGAAGAGACAAGAATTAAAGTAGACCTATAATAGAAAATCGTGTTTAGGAGCGCTCCACGAGGTTATATTTAAAGGTTATCTTTTAAGTTCTTTTATAGATAAAGGGGCAAATGAGTATACGGCTATCGCAACGGTAAATGATTAATCCTGCCCATGAACAATACCAGGATTCTCCTGATATTGAACAGGAGAGTTGCCGGTCTGACATATTCCTAAAACCCGCCGTGTCATTTGACAATTACCACGGTGTTTTTTGAAATTTGTTCATTTGTCTTTCTTTACTTCTATGTGGCATAAGAGAAACCATTACCGTGAGTACCGGAAATCAGGGACTTGCGTTAGTTAAAGTCTAAGTTCAAGTCCTGCGTCGAGTTCAAGTATTAGATCCAGAAGATCTAGTGTTTCTAAGATAATATGAAGTAAATTGTGGTATAAACAGCTTTTAACCAGATGGAAAATACCCAGAAGTGTCAAAAGCGCGTGTCGTCTGGTAATGTCATCGCTCATCCACTTGCCAATTGTAGCAATTTAAAAAAAAATCTCTGCTGAATGTATTCCGTCCCCAGTCAAGTAGTGAACTTAAATAGTTAAACGTAGGAAGAGATATTAGGATCGAAGTTCTCAATTCACTATTACAAAATAAATTCAGAAAATACAGCAAAATCCACTGTCTATGCTACTTTTAAAGAATGATTAGGGTTTTTAATTAAATCTTCCATTCAATTTGCATTAATATTTAAGCTTGACATTGCGAAAGTTTAGCCATTACTCAATTAGAAAATTAGCATATCCGCGATTAACTACAGTACTCTGAAGTACTTAGTCTTTTCATAAAATATCACAAAGTTTTCAAATAAAAAAGTTACGAGCGGGAGTACCGGAGTTATATATATCTACAATAATTATTTTGTTTGCATTTAAGCTGTAACATAATTTTATATCTCGGAATAAGCCAGTCAATTTGTAGTTATATATGTAAGAGAGATGTCTATATTCACATATCGAGATTCGGCAAGATTTATCGTCCAATGACTATTTCGTACTTTCAATGACGTTTTGCCAAGAAAATGTTGTTTATTTTAGACTAGAGATGGCGAAAATAATTGAGACTTTTTTAGTTGTGGGTAAATATAAGATTATTTTGTTATATCATTCTTTTTTATAGAATAAGGGCAAGTAGATGTTTATCAATATGTTCATCAATTCCCGATGTTCACTTGTAGTATTTGAGTGATCATAAGAAATCATCACAAAAACTAGATCCTCAAATCAAACGAAGTCAAATATTTGCAACTTCTAAAAAAAAGTGTTAACAAAAAGTCTTCAAATATGTATGCTATTGAACAAGAAAAAATTGTTCAACAAACATTAATGTATATATGAACAGTTTTTTGCTCCCCCGTGACCACCTTCCGTTGTTATCTATATAAAGTGCGAGCCCTCTACGTAGCCATCTACGAAGAGCTACGCGATATCGTCTACGAGAAAAGTTTGCAATAGAAAATTCAACAGGATTTTAGTTTCATTTTACCAATAGTAATAAAATAATGTTTTATGATTTGATGCAAACAAAATTTTACAACTAGTACGTGCTACCAGTAATAACATATGGATCCTAGTCGTAGTTCTTCACCACTGGACGTATGAGGCAGCGAAAGGACGCTCAGCGAGCTATGGAGTGGGCTATGCTCGGAATTTATTTGCGTGGTAGACTTACAAATGAGAACATTCACAGTAGAACCAGAGTAACTAACACAACCCAGCGGAGAAGTAATTTTAAGTGGCAATAGGCCGGCCACATAGCCTACCTACGAGATATAGACACCTACGACCGATGGGGAACAAAGGTTCTCGAGTACAGTATCCTACCGGTAAGCGAATTGTAGGGCGGCCCCACACTAGATGGAGTGATAACCTGTAAGATATATGGAAAACCTATGAATGCAGGTGGCTCAGGATCGTATTTTGTGGCATTATCTGGAGGAGGCCTACGCTCTGCTGTGGATGTATTTATGAATGACACTGCTACCGTTACTGCCTATTAAAGTCTACTGAAAATAGGTCTCTCCCATAGATTGCTTCATAAGGAGGATATGTGCCATAGTTGCCACGCTTGGCAAGCAAATTGGTACACGCTGTTTTTTTAATTTTTAGGCGTTATTAGGAAGACGCTGCTGCCCCCCTCCTGATTTGTTTCCCTCTATCGCCTCTTACGACACCCAAGGGATGATATGGGGTAATGTATATTTTACACCGCCACTACGCGGTAATAATACAATTTTTCTGAAACCTAAAAACGTTTCAATTCATTATACGAGTGAGTTGAATATTACATAATTAGATACTATTCTATATTCTAGAACATATGAATTTAGGAGTATATATAAGTTATCAGCTCAATGTTTATTTGTCCGTTACAGAGGATTTTCTTTTTTTTTTATAGGATAAGGGTGACAAACGAGCACACAGTCCACCTGATGGTAAGTGGCTGCTGCGGCCCATAGACATCTACATCTATCCTCGTTTGCGAATCAAAATGATGCGTTGCCACCCGTGAGGACTAAGATGGAATGCTTCATTTCCAGTAAAAAGGGCCTCCGGCCACCTGCACTCACCAATCGAAACGCAGAGGTAACCCTCTACTTCACGCTGGTAATCTGTGAGGTCGTGGTACCACCCCGGTTCGAGCAGGCCCATCCGTGCGACAGCAAAAGCTGCCGCGTGGCTCTACCACTGTAAAAAAGTCTTCGAAAGTATACCACGTACGTAGTTAAAATTTGGTATAGAAATTAAATGCGGTTACTCTACACGATTTGGAAAGCACGACTGCACACGTGTGATTTTTTACGTATTTATAACTAATTGGCTAGTTGGGAATAACCTCAAATGGTATTTCGATTATTTTTAACCGACTTCAAAAAATAGGAAGGTTCTTAATTCGACTGTATTTTTTCTGTGTGTTACCTCTGCACTGTTTTCTAGGTGAACCGATTTTGATAATTGATATTTTATTTGAAAACTGGTGCTTTTAATGTGGTTTTCTCATATAAATTTGTCAAGATCTGACCCTAGTGGTCAGATCTTGATCAAATTTATATTACCTACGATCAAATATATATACCTATTTTTTTGAGTTATCCTTTACAATGCGTATAATTCACTAAATTTATTATACTTCGGAGGCAGTCGACATAAATCTAAAGAAAATATTCCATCGCTAAGGGTAAATAAATGGAGGATGAAGATTTTAATGTAACTACAAACTTTTTTAACGTGGTAGAGCCATGCTGCAGCTATATTAGTAGTAGGTATAGTACAATAGAATAGAATAGAATAGAATAGATTTTTTTATTCAATATTGATTACAAGTAATTCTTATTGAAAATCATTTTTTATTTTACCACTTTTATTACCACTGGTTCGAAAAAATCCTCTGTCCTGGGAAGAAGTAGTTGTAGCACGAATGGGTCGGCTCGACTGGGGAAGGACCACGCTCACAGAAATACCAAAGTAGACGCTGCTTTGTTTCGTATGGTGAGTGTAGAAAACCGGAGACCCGTTTTATTAGGAAGCAGGCATTACATCTTAGTCCTCACGGGTGACAACGCTTCTGCATTTTGATTCGTAATCGAGAACAGATGTAGATGTCTATGGGCCGCAGCAACCATTTACCATCAGGTGGACTGTGTGCTCGTTTGTCACCTGTATCCTATAAAAAAAAACTATCAGTATAACGTTCTATTTGTTATCTCTTGAAGTTATTTTGTAGTTTAATCAAAATTTAAATTATATTTTATTGTGTTAAATGATATACTATTATAATTTTTTCCACCGTTTTATCGGTTGTTCTAGTTCTAGCAACCCTTCTTTGTCTGACTGGGATCTTTTAATATGTCGTTATTTATATTGACTATAATAATAAAATCAAAGATCATCTGCTTTATTAATTATTTCCCATTTCTCAAAAATTGTGCAAGTTTTTCGAATAAAATACAGCCTTTATTATTCCTGGAATTGCTCGCTATGTGTTCGTGAAGTTTTATTACAATCGCTTCAGTCATTCCAAAGATTAGCTCGGACAGATAGAGACAGACCGATAGATAGACAGACAGACAAAAAAATAATAAAAAACAGTTACTTTGAGGTTACAGACTGACATTTCTATTTATATATATATATATATATATATATATATATATATATATATATATATATATATATATTCTTTATATATAAAAAGTACGTGTCACGTTGTTTGTCCGCGATGGACTCCTAAACTACTGAACTGATTTCAATGAAATTTTTGGTCAATGTGCAGTTTGGTCCAACTTAAAAGATAGGATAGTTTACATCTCAATTTATAGTCGCAATACAATATTATTTTATTGAAAATTATTTGTCTATTATTTGACAGCCCCAATTATTTGTTACTTCCAAACGATTCTGTCAAATGACGATATCTGTTGACTGGATTGAGTAAATATTTAATAGATGGCGCTATGTTAAAAATACAAACGTTTAATATAAGCTACAATTTAGTAGTATAACCACCACGTGTTGCTGTAAGTATTCATCAGATGGAACCAATTTTTTAATGCTAATTTCAGGAGTTTTTTTGGGAAAGCAAATGGTCGTTCGGAAAGGGCAGAACAACGTCTGCCTGGTCAGCTAGTATATATATATATGTATAAATTAGAATATAGCTTCGATTTTTTGGACCGGTACCATTCAGGGACTTTCAAGGAAAGAGTATCTTTTCTAAAAGAACTACAAAGCTACTGCCATTCCCTTGGTATTGCAGATGTTCATGGGCGACGGTGATCACTTACCATTAGATGATCCGTATGCTCGTTTGCCATCTCTTCCATAAAAAAAATATACAATGAAATGCTTTAAATAACAACAACTTTAACTGTGTGTAGTGTGTGCGTATTTGTCTGCCTGTGTGTATCTCTCTCTCTCTCTCTCTCTCTCTCTCTCTCTGTGTGTGTGTGTGTGTATGTGTGTGTGTGTGTGTGTGTGTGTGTGTGTGTGTGTGTGTGTGTGTGTGTGTGTGTGTGTGTGTGTGTGTGTGTGTTTTTGTGTGGATATGCTAGTTTTGTTAGTTCAATATGTAGTTACCATTTTCTATTCTGGGATCATCCATTGTTGGATGAAGGCCTCCTCCATCTTGTGCCATTTGTCTCTATCTTTTGCAGTACGTTTCCACAAGTTTCCCGCTACTCGCTACTCGCCATCACGAGGGAACCAATGTAGGCCGCGCTCGCTCTACCTATCGTCACTGGACCTTGTGAGATATCTCGTCCATTTCCATTTAAGCCTCGCTATTGTCTTATGGATATCTGTGATTTTTGTTTTTCTTCCAATTTTGCTACTATTGATTCGATTTTGTAGTTTAATTTTTAACATACTTATTTCTGTAGCTCTTTGAAATGATCTTACTTTTCTTTTTATTTCTGCATGGCAGGCCTAGGTTTGACATTGGTAAGTAAGAGTTGGTAGTACGTTCGAGTCCATAACATTCTTTTTTGTTTGTATTTGAATATTTCTTTTAACCACCAGTACTTTTTTCATGCCAATGCTATTCTTCTTTCTACTTCTTTTATTGTCCAGTTTATTAAACAGATATTTTGACCTAAATAAATATTTTCATCCACATATTCGTGGTCTTATTTTTTAGAAACACAGGTATATTTCCCCATTAATCATGATTTCTGTTTTATCTAGATTAATTATTAAGCCAAATTTTGAACTTTTGGCATTTAGATCATATATATTTTTTTGTAACTATTTTTGACTCTCAGAGATAATTACAATATCGTCTTCAAAAGGAAGATTTGACAGGTATGTACTCTCCATTATTATTTATGCCTTCTTTGCTCCACTTCAGTTTTCTGAAAATGTGCTCAAGTACAGATATAAGCAGTTTTAGTGAGATTATGTATCCTTGGCGGACACCTTTCTGTATGAAAAATTCTTTTCCTGGCTTTTTTAATTTCACTTTCGCTTTACAGTTTGTATATATATATTTTCTAGTTATTCCGTGTATGTTGTTTAAATTCCTTGCTCGACCGAGGCTTCCCACAGTTTATTATGTTTCATGGAATCAAATGCCTTGCCATAAAAAGCATGTATTTTTTTAATTCTGTAAATTTTAGTTTCTTTTTTTCTTTTTTTTTTAAATAAAACGTTACCACCACACTAGGATTTTCTCCTGTATCGTGGAGGCAGTTTACAAACACAAATTGCACAAGGACTAACATCCAGACCAGGAACAATTATTTGTAGCCCATACAAATACATGTTCCGTGCGGGATTCGAACCCGCGGCCCCCAGCGCAGCAACTCATTGCTGAGCCACTGCGCCACGGAGCCTTCTTCCCTTATCTGTGTAATTGTATTTATGTGATCGATAGTTGAGAAGTTTTCCTGAAACCAGCCTGTTCTTTAGTTTGGTTCTCTTCTATGTTTCTAGAAATTCTATTTAAAATTACGGATGTAAAAGTTTGTATATGACCAAAAGCAAACTTATTGGTCTATAGTTACTTTTTGGATCTCCTTTTTTATACAGAAGAGTGATTACTCAGCTATTCCATTTACCGGGAACTTTTCTTTGAAATAATACTTACTTAAATAAGGATGTTAATAAAGGAATAAGCGAATCATCAAATTCTTTAATTACGTCACTTGTTATGCCATCTTCACCGGGACTTTTGTTTATCTTTATCTTGGAAATACCATTTTGTATTTCTGATTGTAGTAACGGGAGAACTTCCTCACTTTGATTTTGAGTTATTATTTTATTCAGACTATTTTGTATAGTGTATTTATGTTCTTTATATAATTATTTAAAAAGCGGTTGCTATTTCTAACAGACCTTTTCTATATGATACTATTTTCTTATTTTTTGGTTTTTATCTCATTATCCAATTTCCCGTATTATTTATTTAATTGTAAGCTCTATTACTAGACCCTGATAACTCTAATTCGTCTCGTATGATCTTAAGCCTATGAGTTTTTTGTTTATCTTTAACTTTTTGTCTTATCTTTTTTTATAGAAATAGGGTGACAAGCGAGCACACAGTCCAACTGATGGTAAGTGGTTGCTGTGGCCCATAGACATCTACATCTTTCCTCGTTTGTGAATCAAAATGCAGATGCGTTGTTAGCCTTGCGGACTAAGATGGAATGCCTCTTTTCGAGTAAAAAGGGTCGCCGGTTCTCTACACTCGCCATATGAAACACAGCAGCATTAAGCTGCTATTTTACGCTGGTATTCTGTGAGAACTTGGTCCTTCCCCGGCCAAACCGACCCGGTTCGTGCTACAACTATATTATAAATATTGGCTTGGCTCTACCACGTAAAAAATCTTACTATACTACGTTATCTTTTTATGTAGTATTCTTAGTCGTTTCCTTTGCTTAAATGTCTCTGTTAGTTAGTCGTTATTGAAAGCCTTAACAATATCTTAACCTCACAGCAAATGGCCTAACTTGGCCTGGAAATTATACTTTAGTATTTAATAACGGTTTTGATTAGGTTATGTTATTAATCAAATTTTATTCCACTGTTATCACTTTGTCCAGAGTTATACTTATTTATATTATTCCGTATTTTATATAATAAACATTTTAATTTGCACCGATCGATTACGAAATTAACTGTAAAATGTTTTTACACATGCGATGTAATTATTCACTGTTGATGTATCATTGTCCATAATATATCTTGGGAAACACTTTGATTACTATTCCTTTGTAACACTATTACTATATTTCCCACACTTTATCACCATTTATTTAATATAATGTACGAAATCGATTAATTGATAATTGACCATGGAATATATATATATATATGAAAGATTAGTCTACTAAAAAGTAAAAGCCGACTTCAAATACTACAACGAACAATATAAATTCCACATAATAGCTTCTGAAGCCGGGGCTTAAATACTGCTTTACACAATATCTTAGCACTATAACCTATACCTTTTAAATTTTATTAAGTCTTATTTTTGTCTAGCATATCTCGAGAACCGCTAATATTGTTTTTTTTATAAGTCCTTAGCTTCTGTTAAATTTAAATGTAGGGCTAACCATTTTACACTCGTATGTATGTATGTACTTTAAGTATTCTTAAATTGAATATTTTAACTTGTTCAATTATTACAGCCTATGCAAAGTCATAGGGAGTGTATTTGCCATAGTTGCCACACTTGGCAGAAGAGTTGGTAATCGCAGTTTATAAAAATGTTGAGGTGAGTGATATAAGAATGATGCCGCTGCACGTTTTCTCTTTTATTGCCTCTATTGCCTCTTACATAACCCACGAAGTTATATTATCGTGTAGTGGAATCTCTTAGCCGCCACTACACGAGAGATATAAGTGAATATTATTCACATATATCTTCAGTTTAATCGTGTGTATCGTAGATATATCAAATTTTAAAAGAATGTCTTTTCAGTCAAATTTAAACTCAGAACATGGCATGCAGATCTGACTGTGACGTCACGTTAATATTTTGTTAGACGTTATCTAAACGAAAAGTATGTGAAATGTTTTATCAGTACCTTGCTAACCCTCCTCGAACAGAGATAACGTCCGTTGCAAAGACATTCTAGGTTAAACGACCTTGCTTATACATGACCTCTTTAAAATTATAACGATATAGTACGCTCTACATTCTCATATTTTTAACAAATACATAAATATAAATACTCACGTCTGTCACCCAGAGGGGTAGGCAGAGACTGTGGACTTCCATTTGGTGCGATCCTGACACACCTCTCTCGCCTCCTTTACATCCATATATCTACGCATACACGATCGTCGGTTAAGGGTACTTCTAATCTGGCCCATTTTCAATGTATCGCCGATTTGGTCGATAAATCTTCATCTAGGGCGTCCCTTCCCGACTCTGCCGTTCACTTCTGAAACATATATTTGCTTTGATACTCTTTCCTCGTTCATTCTTTCTACATGACCAAACCACCGAAGCATTCCTTTTTTAATCCTGGCCACAACATCATCTTGCAAACCACACTTTTCTCTTATCACACTATTTCTCACCCTGTCATTCAGATTCAGCCCTAGCATACTCCTTAATGACCGCATTTCTACATCATTTATTCTACTCTCATGCTTCTTCTACCAGACCCAACTTGCACTACCATACATTAAAGTAGGGACTAACACAGCATTATGAATTGCCATACTTGCCTTCTTTGATTATTTATATTATATTATAGTTTTAATGTTATGAGAATATCATATCGTGCAGTGGCACTATTCTATATCATCCTGTGGATGTCGTAAGAAGCGACAGAGGGAAACAAATTAGGAGATGAGCAGCAGCGCCTTCCTAATAACGACTAAATTAAAAAAAAACTGCGGTTGTCAACCCGCTTGCCTAGTGTTGCAACTACGGCGTATATCCCCCCAGTGAAGCAATCTATGAGGGAGACCTGTGTTCAGCAATGGATTTGAATAGGCTGTACCGGTAACAGTAGTAATATTAGATATAAGCCGTTACCGAAAAACCGAAATTTACGTGGTAAAGCCACGCTGCAGCTATATTAATAGTATAGTTATAACACAAATGGGTCGGCTCGACCGGGGAAGGACAACGCTCTGAAAGAATATCAGTGCAAAATAGCATCTTAATGCTGTTGTGTTTCGTATGGTGAGTGAACGGAACCCGAGTACTTTTTTTACTGGAAACAAGACATTCCTTCTTAGTCCCAAGGGGCGACAATGCATCTGTATTTTGATTGTTAATCGCGGATAATTGTAGATGTCTATGAGCCACAGCAACCACTTATTATCAGGTGGGCTGTATGCTCGTTTATCGCCCTTATTCTATAAAAGTAGTGAAAGTATTCTTGGCGATGGCTGGACGCTAAGACTAAATTAGCGGTCAGTTTTCCTGATGATGTCTTGATTAGAGGCGAAACACATGTCGTATTTTCGGCGGTGGTGGGTCTTTCCTAGTGTAGTGGTGCTGCGATTGGTGGTGACGGAGATAGTGACCGCATTTATACGTGTATTTAAACTATGTCTATTTAAATACAATAAATATAATTTATAGCTAAAAATTTTGTACAACCGACTTCAGTATAAATAATTAAGAATTATTCAATAACTATTGGTCAGACTTTAATTAATATATGAGACCACAAGGGAAGCACCAGCTTTGAAATAAAAACAGAATCATTGAAATCGGTTCACCCAGTAAAAAGTTATAACACACATAAAATAAAATAAAACACAGTCGAATTAAGTACCTTCCCCTTCGTCAAAGATGGTTGAAATATATATAAATATATATATATATATATATATATATATATATATATATATATATATATATTATTATTATCAATTAAAAAAAGTTACAATAGGCTGGCGTTATACAGTAGTAACTATAAGATGACAATTGTTTAGGTTATCTACAACTTAGTAGAGTCAGCGTGACTGCAGCCATATCATAATTGCAGGCTCGACCGGGGAAGGACAACGCTCTGAAAGAATATCAGCGTAAAATAGCATCTTAATGCTGCTGTGTTTCATATGGTCAGTGAACGGAACGCGAGTACTGTTTTTACTGGAAACGAGACATTCCTTATTAGTCCCAAGGCGCGACAATGCATCTGTTCTGCATTTTGATTGTTAATCGCGGATAATTGTAGATGTCTATGGGACACAGCTTCCACTTATAATGAGATGGGCTGTGCGCTTGTTTGTCAAACTGTTTGATATTTGAGTAGTGACATATTCTTGTACAAGTGAGTGTGGTGAACCAGCCTACCATGTCGTTAAATAGTTCATACATAGGTAATCACTACCTCGTCCAAAATCACACAACACACTCCAAAACGAAGCATTTTACGAGTAATTACTTTTGCCAAAATGTTGGACTCAAACAAACATTATTGTTTGTTCTTTTGCAAGCGTATAATTTTAGATTAAATGGTAATGAACATTTAATTTCAAACAAATTCAAATAATTATAAAGCGGCTTTTGAAAACTATCCACATTATTTACGCACGCAAAATTGTTTGACGTTGTATTGCCGCCGTCTCGCGGGAGTTTTGATGCTGATATGAAATATTCAAATTGTAATCACGTAATCCGCAACACACATAACATAAATATAGTTTAGTTTCTTCAGTTAAGATATTAAAGTTGAAAAATATAAATTAAATTTAATAGTTTAGATAATTAATAGAATCGGGTCAAGTATTGATGCGTGATAGAGCCATGCTGCAGCTATATTAGTAGTGTAGTTATAGCACGAATGGGTCGGCTCGACCGGGGAAGGACCATGCTCTCACAGAATACCGGCGTAAAATGGCAGCTTGACACTGCTTTGTTTCGTATGGTGAGTGTAGAGAACCGAAGACCCTTTTTACTGGAAAAGAGGCATTCCATCTTAGTCCTCATGGGTAACGACGCATCTGCATTTTCATACTTTATTGAGGATAAATGAAGATGTCTATGGGTCACAGGAACCACTCACCATCAGGTGGACTGTGTGCTCGTTTGTTACCCTTATTCTATAAAAAAATGTTATTAAAATGTTATTGTGACATAATAATAAAATTTCGTTCATCGTTCGTTATTTGGGGCGGGTGTTGTGCCTTATGAATTACTTGTAAGGAAATATTGTAGAAAACTAAAAGAAAATGAACTGTTATGCATATATTCCAGCTCAACAAATAAAATAAAAAATAAAATAAAATTGTATTGTATACAAGTACATACACATTTATAATGGAACATGTACATGTTAATCTATGACTGTAGATAGCGTGGTATTTAAGTGAGTAAATTAATTTTTTCTTTTGTAATATTACGATATCATTACCTATTTATTCAATTGAACAACAAATAATTTTACTTACTTGACTACTGAATTGTTATTTACGTCCAGGCTTAAAGTTTAATTTGAAATCTCGTATTATTAGCGCCGCTGCAAACTGCATGAATATTGAAGCCACACTAAATGACACTAAAGTAAGGTGTACTTATTATTGCAGTACAGTTCAGTTGAATAAAGTGAATGTTCAGAATGCTAAATCTAGTGCTAATTACATAGATATCAGTGACAATAGCCCATTCGCCTATGAAGAGTAGTCTATATACTATGATAACTTTTTTTTTTATAGGAGAGGGGGCAAACGAGCATGCGGCTCACCTGATGGTAAGTGACTACCGCCGCCCATGAACAACTGCAACACCAGGGGAATCGCAGATGCGTTGCCGGCCTTTTAAAAAGGAGTAGGCTCTTTTCTTGAAAGTCCCTAAGTCGTATCGGTCCGGAAAAATCGCTGGTGGTAATCGATTCCACAAGAAAGTTGTGCGAGGGAGAAAACTTCTTCTGAATCGCACAGTGGTGGACCGCCAATCATCTAGATGATATGGATGGTATCGCAAGGTCTGTCGCGATGTGCCATGGTGAAATTAAGCGGCTGGAATTAGTCCGAACAATTCCTCAGAGCACTCCCCGTGGTAGATGCGATAAAATACGCAAAGAGATGCAACATCTCTACGCAGTGCCAGTGAGTCAAGCCGATCGGAAAGAACTCGGTCGTCGACGATTCGAACCGCTCTGCGCTGGATGCGGTCAAGTGGAAGGAGCTTGCACTGGGGGGCCCCTGCCCAGAGATGGGAACAGTATTCCATGTGAGACCGAACCTGCGCCTTGTAAAGTTGCAAGCGGTGTTTTTTTTTTTGAAAAACTGAAATGACAATCAAACCTACTGAAGTGAGAAAACTTAATGTTGGCTACAGGTGTCCAAGGATCATCAGGTGTCAGATTAATTTTCTTAAAATGGAAGGGACCCACTAACGTGAGATTTTTCAGATTATATAGAATAATGATGAACAAATATATTTAATTAAACAACATAACGATAAAATACTTAAGAAACCCACGTAGGCTCACGGAAGAGATGTAAAACAATTTTATAAGCCGTGAAACACGTTCCTACGCTACAAAAGTATAATTCGTGTTTGTGTCAACAACATAAGAGGGTTGGTTTTAATTAAAATGTTCTCACTTAATTGAACATGGATGTTCCCACATCATCAACGCTAATCCAAAAAGATTGTCTGTTTGATATCCTGTTAAGGGCTTTATTTCTATCTATCTTTCTATCTCTCTCTTAAGAAAGAAATGAAATTTTTGCTTAACTAATATTTGCTCTGGGCAGATAGTAATTTACTAAATTTGTTTTTACGTACGGATATATTTTTTTGAGTAAGGGTGACAAACGAGAAAACGCAACTTATGATAAGTAGATGTTTTGGCGCATAGACACCTACATACGAGGAGCGGCGGCGTCCGCGGCCCGAGGTACTTAGCAATGACTCATTATCTCACTTGTGTTAGCAATAATTAAGTCAGACACTCCTTGGTAGTATAAATATAACCTTATTTCAATAATAACGAAGGACAAAGGTCGTCATGTCAGCCGATTCGTCAAATTTCAGTATTGAATACAGCGCTGTAATAAAGTACTTCGTAAAATAAAAATGGGCACGCTTATTTCAACGACGACGAGACCACCCAGGAGCGGGGAACACGTTAACAGCTATCTCGTCGCTCAATTGAAATAAAAATAAATTACTCATACATATCTTTAATTTAATGCCGCGACCAGCCCAGATCGTATAGCATCATTAAGAATCAAAATGCAGGTGTATTCACCCTTGAGGACTGAGAAGTAATGTGTCGTTACCAGTTAAAAGTCTTTTTGTTTCTTGTCACTCACTTTACAAACACAGCAGCGTTTCTTCTTTAGTCTAGGCAACCCATTATTTATTTATTTAAACAATATGATGTATAGGCAATATATGTACAATATATGTATTTTTTTCGGCGGTAGGTGAAGAAAAAGTTAACACATGCGTAAAATTTTAATTTGTATTTTAAATTAACTAATACAATATTATACATAATTTAATACATATTTGAGTGCTAATTAATACCATTTTCTTGGTGATCAAATTTGTGCAACTGTATATATGTGAATTAATTCCATCTAAATACACCACCTGCCAGCACATCACACATTTGGATTTATACACAATGTCTCAACTCGAAGAGATTAGAACTGCACAGAACAGTTTGGAGGATTGCTTTTCAAAAAGGATGGCCGAACTGGAAGCACAGTTACACGCGGGGGGACCCGCCAAGGACACGGTTGCAAAAGTGGCTGAGGAGTTTCGAACCTTCCGTGAAGTCATGTTTTCTATGCTTGGTATGCTCCGTAAACAAATTAATGAGTGCACCCATATGGTTGACGTTATTGAGACCAGGCACAGACGAAAGGCTCTCCTTTTCTTGGGTGTTGCTGAAGAGGAGAAGGAGGACTGCAAGGCTACAGTACTGAGTATAATCCACAAAATGGAGTTGAAGGACATCACAGCATCCTGCATTAGTGTCTGCCATAGGATTGGAGTAGCCTCCAAAAATCGTCTCCGGCCAATCCTAGTACGATTTGTTAGCATCGACTCCAGGTCATCAGTATGGCGGGCAAAGTCTAGGCTGAAAGGTTGTCCAGTTTCAGTAAAGGAGTTCTTGACAAAGTCTCGGCAAACTGTTTTTGGCAAAGCCCGTCAGCATTTCGGTATGCGTGCATGCTGGACCCAAGATGGAGTAATTGTGGTGAAAGCTGCAGATGGATCCCGGCATAAAGTCACTACCTTAGATGAGCTGATTACTCTTACGCAAAAATACCCTAAGGCGGCTGCTGAATCCCCAACTGGAGACGTGCGTATAGCAGGAAGCGCTTTATCGTCGCAACACAATTCAAAGCCACGTAAATAGCTAAGCATAATAGCGTTTTATTGTGTTAATTCTCCTTTTTCCTGTAACTACAACTATAAATTTATTCAATATTGTAGTATATAGTAATACTTAGTATCATTACTTTCTATCCACCGTATTAAAACTTGCTTTTCTTTTTTTTTATATTACTTAATTTATAATTTTAATAGTTATTCGTTTAACTTCATTTATTAAAACTTGTACATATTATTCACTTTAAATTACATTTTAGGCTTTGTTCTATTTTGTTTTTGTACATATAATGAAATTGTTTTGCTTTAGGTTATATTTTGTCCATAGATTAATAGATCTGTAGCAAGTGCATAGTGTAAGTTAATTTTGTCGCTGGGAAGGTTTTTTTTTCTTATTAATACATGACCATGGATACAAAGTCTTTTGGCCACAGTTTATGTGTCGTCAATGAGACACTTCTCTATGATACTTTTTAATTGTTCTAAGTTACTGTTATTTATTATCAGTATTCTTAATGTAGTTTACTAGTTTAGTTGTAGCTGTCTTGCAAATCATTTTAATTTTTATTGCTTTGTGTATTATATTAGTCTCTTAATTTTTGAGTGTGTTAGCTGGCGGGTGGTGCAGGGATAGCAATTTGGTAATCGAAATTATTACTATTTTTTTTACGTTTTATAATTTTAATTATACTATATTATTTATTCTTACCATTTAGGTCTATATTATTTATTTATTTATATATTATATTACATATAGATGAGTTCCGATGATGATTCTTTTCTTTCTGCCAACGAGTTTTGTTCATCAAATGACAGTTATTGCTCGCTTACTGAAACGCTAGGGGATTTTGTGCGACGTAAATTCGAACAATCCCGCTCCTTGTTTAATGTTTGCCACATTAATGCACAAAGCGTACCTAGTCACTACAGTGATCTGACTGAGGCTTTCTCTGACGCTGATGTTCATGCCGTCTTGATTTCGGAGACTTGGTTAAAGCCCCATCTTCCTTCTACCTCTTACCCTCTCTCTGGCTTCAGTTTGATACGCAATGATCGAGTTGATAGGAGAGGGGGTGGGGTCGCTATATATCTTCGTTGCGACTTCTCTTATAAAATTCTAGCTTCTTCTTCCCCTTATTATACTGCATCTGCAGAATTTCTATTCCTTGAAGTTTGCGTAAAAGGAGCTAAATTGGTTCTTGGTGTTGTCTACTGTCCTCCTTCTGTCGATTACTTCTCCAGTCTTGAAACAATTCTGGAATCCATGGGGTCCGAATACTCACATCACAATATCATGGGCGATTTTAATACAGACCTCCTGACTCCGCACTCATCCCGTTCCTCTAAGCTCCTTCACATTGTCGAGTCGGTTGGCCTCCACATTTTACCTTTACAAGCCACTCACCACAATATTGATGTGGAAGATACCTGGCTTGACTTAATCCTTACCTCTGCTCCTTCTCTTGTCTTCTCCCATGGTCAACACTTTGCACCTGCTTTCTCCTATCATGACCTCATTTTCCTTTCTTACGTCCTAAAACCTCCTAAAGCTCCAGCTAAAACTCTTCACATGCGTTGTTTTGGTCGCTTAGATGTTGAAAAGCTTTGTATGGATGCATCCAAAATAAACTGGAACAGCGTGGTTTCTGCGCCCACTGTGGACGAAAAGGTTGAGGCTTTGAATGAAGCTATCCTTAGGTTGTATGATGTA
Organism: Parnassius glacialis; assembly: GCA_033319125.1. Lineage (NCBI taxonomy): Eukaryota > Metazoa > Arthropoda > Insecta > Lepidoptera > Papilionidae > Parnassius > Parnassius glacialis. The sequence goes on from JAVANC010000018.1 coordinate 40,501,986, forward strand.
CATGCTCCCATTAAAAAAGTGAAGCTCAAGCGTCCACCTGCGCCATGGATGACGATTGGGGTTCGAATTGCGATGAGACGTAGGGATCGGGCTTTTGGCAAATTTAGGAAAGATCGATGTGATGAGAACTGGACTCTTTATAAAGTTGCAAGGAACCGGTGCAATCAGATGATACGCAACGCCAAACGCCGATTTATCCTTAGTAACATCTCATCTTGTTCCCCTGTTAATATCTGGAAGTTCCTTAGAACCATAGGTATCGGTAAACGACACCATTGTGAGTTTCAGAGGACGATTGGTCTGGATGATATTAATTTTCATTTTGTCTCCAACAGTCCTCTTGATCACCAGACCAAGCGTCTTACTATTGAACACATAATGGGTTTACCTCGTCCCGATATTGATCTCTTTCAATTTTCTCCAGTAGCTATGGATGAGATCAAGAAGACAATCCTATCCATTAAATCTAATGCTGTAGGTTGCGACAACATCAGCCGACGGATGATTATCTTTATACTTGACCATATCCTCCCAGTTATCTCGCACATCATTAACTTCTCCTTGGATTCTGGTGATTTTCCTTCTTTGTGGCGTAAGGCTTACGTTATTCCCTTACAAAAGATCACAAATCCCACTTTACCCAATCATTTCCGACCTATATCCATCCTTCCCTTCTTATCCAAGGTCCTTGAAGCCTGTATCCACAAGCAACTTTCGCAGTTTATCTCCTGTCATAACTTATTAAGTCCCTTGCAGTCTGGCTTTAGGCCTGGTCATAGCACCGTTACCGCACTCCTGAAAGTAACTGGTCATATTAGGGCAGGTATAGAGGATACTAAAGTCACTGTGTTGGTTTTAGTTGACTTCTCGAACGCCTTTAATACCATCAGTCATGACATTCTAATTTCCATACTTTCCCTTTATATGGTCTCACCCGAAGCACTGGATTGGTTTTCATCATATCTTCGAGGTCGCCAGCAGTCGGTTCGCATCGATGAGCTATCATCTAGCTGGTTTGACTTACATGCTGGTGTTCCTCAAGGCGGCATATTATCTCCTTTGTTGTTTTCTATATTTATTAATCTCATTACCCAAGACCTTCAGTCTGCGTATCATCTGTATGCCGATGACTTGCAATTGTACACACAAGCGAGTATTGACAATATTTCTACAGCGGTGGACATAATTAACAGGGACCTTGAGTATATTAAGAACTGGTCTGACAGGTTTGGCCTAATGGTCAACCCTTCGAAGTGTCAGGCCATAATAATTGGTAGCCATCGGATGAATCATAGATTGAAAACAGTAGCTCTACCTCCTATCTTTTTTAATAGTACTGAGATTGAATTGCGTTCTACTGTGAAGGATCTAGGTTTATTAATTGATTCTACCTTGAGTTGGAAAGACCAAGTAACGACCGTTAGCCAGAAAGTTACCGGTACCCTGCGTTCTCTCTATCGCCTAAAAAATTTTCTACCATCTGCAATCAAAACAATGCTTGTGCAAAGTTTAATTTTTCCCCTAATCGACTATGGTGATGTGTGTTATTTCGACCTGAATGCAGATCTTCTCAATAAATATGACCGTCTTCTGAATAACTGCATTCGATTCATTTTCAATCTTCGAAAGTATGACCATATATCCACGTATCGATCTCAATTAAAATGGTTACCTATTCGTCAATGCCGTAGTTTGCGTGCACTCACTTTATTCTATCCTGATGTCTCCAACTTCCCCTTCTTACTTATCTCCTTACTTTCAGTTGCTTAGCGCTAGTCATGAGAGAAACCTCCGCTCTATGAACAACCTTCTCCTATGTCCCTCCCATAGCTCTGGACTTGTTCATTCTTCTTTCCACATTCAATCTATTCTCCTTTGGAACGCACTACCTCTCGAAATCAGGACGGCTAGCAATCGTTACGCGTTCAAGATGAAGGTTCGGGAATACTTTATTAATAAATTGGTAGAATCATCATAGTAACAGTTTATATATATTTTATGTATATGTATATGTGTATGTATATATATATATGTGTATATATATATATATATATATATATATATATATATATATATATATATGTGTGTGTGTGTGTGTGTGTATGTATGTATATATATATGGTATGTCTGTGTGTGTATATATATATATTGTATATATTTTTATTACCATTTATATCTTATGTATTTTATTTCCATGTGCTAAAATTGTTTTTTTTTGTTATTTTAGTTTAGTATTAGCATATCTACTTTTTATAACACCTACTTCATGCTATCTCTACATCATTCCAAGGTAGACTGGTAGAGAATGCCTTAGGCATTAAGTCCGCCTATATACCACATGTGTATATGAAGTTTTAAATAAATAAATAAATAAATATAGGCGGACTTTATGCCTGAGGCATTCTCCATCAGTCAACCTTTGGGTGATGCAGAAATAAAAATATGAAGTAGGTGTGTGAAACGCTAAAGGAAATGAATGTAACTCAAAGTATATAAATATAAAACAAAATAATACATATACCCATACATAAACTTACATATCAAAAATTATTTAATACATGCATACTATTATATATTAATTTTGTATTACATAAAAATAATAAATTATATATATATATATATATATATATATATATATATATATTTAATTATATATTTATATAAATACATAAACAATGCTGTGAAAAATAAGAAAGGAGATGTTCGCGCCTTCTGGAAGTCCACCAGTAAAATAAATGTACGGCCCGGCCTTCCTGTGCGCATCGATGACATGAACAATACCAAGGAGATTGCAAATCTTTTCAAGAGCCATTTTTCTGTAAATTCTCTGTTGGATCCGGTAGTGGAAGGGTTCAGCACTGACCTGGACACACAAACTGTGGGGACTAGTTTCCTGGCAAAAAACCTAAAGCTATAGGAAATATATCAGGAGGCAAGTCCCCGAGCCTGACACTGACACACACTGATTGACTTAGTGTGCTGTGACGGAAACATCGTAGTACAGTTGCCTCTGAGAAAGTTTTAATCAATCCGTCTCCTGACTGATAGAAGTGTGTTTTAATTCTGTTATTAATGTATTAATTTTTATTTTATTTGATTATATTATTTTATATACTGATATTACCTACTGCTTGTTTAAGTTGACTGGATTTATTACTTTGAAATTGTTATTTTGTATTGACATTGATTTATGTATTGCTAAGATTGTAGAGATTGATTTTAAATTCATTTTTGCAATACAGTTGCCTCAGAGAAAGTTTTAATTATTGACCGCGTCTCCTGACTGATAAAAGTGTGTAATTCTGTTATTTATTTATTAATGTTAATTTTATTTTATTTTATTTCTTTATATTATTTTATATACTGACATATTACTGCCTATTTATATAGACTGGATTTATTATTTTAAAATTATTTTGTATTGACATTGATTTATTTATTGCAAAAAATTTAGTGATTGACATTAAATTAGAGACGTGGGTGTAATTTGCCTGAATAAAGATGATTATTTTTATTATTATTATTCTCTTCGGAAAGTGTTTTTCATTTCTCAGTCCTTAGACTGGAATTCAACTACATTTACGGGCCGAAACCAAAGCAAATGTAGGGGGCGTGTATTTTTATGTATTTTCATTAGGTCCTATTTCGTTTTCTTCTATCTGCATTAATTTCCTGACAATTCTGCATGTATTTCAAAATAAAGAACATATTATTATAAAAAAAATACAGATATTATTAGCTTATGAGGAAAACATGTCATCAAAAAAAATCTTTGCATTTTGAGTAGCAGCTATTATTTTCGAGACTAAGAATTCAAGACCTCCACCTGTAGATACCATTGCTGCATTAGGATATTTCAGTGTAAGAGAGTTCAGCTCATACATTTTAGTTATCTTCTACCTGGTACCATCAGCAGCTTTAACCACAATTATGCCATCCTGAGTCCAGCATGCTCACGTACCAAAATGCAACCGAGCTTTGCCAAAAACAGTCTGTCGTGCTTTTGTCAGAAACTCTTTCACTGAGACAGAAGATCCTTTAAGCCAGGATTTGGCCCTCCACATAGATAACCTGGATTGAACACTAGCAAATCTTACAAGGATTGGTCGATGATGGTCTTTATAGGCTACTCCGATCCTATGTCAAGCACGAATAGAAGTTTCTGTTATGTCACTCAGTTTCATCTTATTAATTGTGTCTAGTACAGCAGCCTTGCATTCCTCCTTATCCACTTCAGCAATTCCCAAGAAAATGAGGGCCTTATGTGGTTGTCTGGTCTCAATGACATTAACCATGCAGGAGCACTCATTAATTTGCTTGCGAAGCAGACCTTGCATGGGGAACATGAGTTCTCGTAAGGTCCGGAACTCCTCTGTCGCCTTTGCAACTGTATATTTTGCAAATTTTGTTTCCAGTTCGGAAATTCTCTTAGAGAATTCGGTATCATGCGACCTCACGAACTGGAGTCGTTCGTAAGGTCGCATGATACTGAATTCTCTAAATCTTGGTTAAATTAATAACTGCTGAACGCGTATTATGATTCCAATTTTCCCTTCATATTTGTAACGGGATTAGAATCGTTATACTAAATATATAATTAAAAAAATGTTTGCTTATCAACGACGTAATATTTGCGCACCACGTAAACTTTTATTTCTTAAAATGTAATACCGCACCATTCACAGTTTCATAGTATTTGCGGTTTGAATATTTTCGTTCCGTCATTGGTAACGCAGCGACACTATTACTTCCGAAAATTTAAAAATAGTACATTTGTACGTAATGAGGTCATGGTCAACAATGACAGCTGTTGGTCGGACGGGCGGACGTAGATACCTAGTGATGTAACGGTTAACTGAATGAAAGGCCGTGGGAAGACGCGCGACAAGGTAGAGGACCATGCCCTTACAGAATATCAGCGTAAAATAGGAACTCAATGGTGTTTCGTATGGTGATTGTAGAGAACCGGAGACTCTTTTTACTACAAATGTGAAATTCCATCATCGGCCTCAGGATCGACAACGCATCTGCATTTTTATTTTTAATCGAGACTAGATGTAGATGTGTATAGATCATAGCTATACTTACCATCAGATGGACTGTGTATTTGTTTATCATCATTATTCTATAATAAACAAGTCTCGAGCTCGAGGCAATGCATCAGCAACACGCGTCATGATAACGCTGGCCCAGGGTCCAGTCCACCGAAACCACCTCCTCGTCCTCATCGAGCCGTAAGGTTTCCGACGTGGTGACAAACATACTCATCCTTATCGGCAAGGTCGCTCAAAGTTTAGTAGGCAGCTTTGTTTTTGGTCCATGTATCCTCGATTAAGAATAAAAATGCAGATGTGTTATCACCCCTGATGACTAAGATGGAATTCCTGGTTTCCAGTAACAACGATCTCCGGTTTTCTACACTCATCATACAAAACACAGCAGCATTAATCTGCAATTTTACACTTGTATTCTGTGAGAGCCTGGTCCTATCCCGATCGAGCATAGCATGGCTATACCACGTATAAAATACTGTAGTGTAATAAGAATTTTGCAAAATCATCAGTTAAACCATTTCGTTGCTGGCTGTATAAAAAAGTAATGAAACACAATTGTTATGAAAGACTAATGGACTATAAAATATGGTATGAAGAAATTAAGGCATTACGAAATAAGATATTTTTCTTTTCCTTCATTCCTTTTCACTTTTTATGAGGGCTTCTGCTGCCTAAATCAAGTTTATTGTACTATAACCTAATTACAGACAAATTTGATTTTCTTAACATTAGGATATTAAAGAATAAGTTTATGTGTATCTACTAATATGCTGTCATTTTTAAAATGACTTTCACTTCTCGATTTAAGCTTGTCGTAATTTCATTTTGTTAATTTTTACAATATTTAAAGTACAAATTTATTGAAATTATGATGAAATCTAACGAAGACAATTTAATAAGTTGTATTTTTAAAATTACACAACAAAATTTGTGGAGCTGACTTCATGTTATAACATTTTAATGTTTATAGATATTTAATTAGAGTAACATCTCTAATTATATAACTTTAAACTTCAAAAGGTTAACGTACCAATGTAACGTCAAGAAGTTGTTTTAAAAAAAATATGGTCGATATTTAGCTTGCTTTATTGTTTACGCAATTAATAAAACAGCTTAACATACTACACAGCGTAGCGCAATTACAATTTGACCGTATCGCAATACGGACATACGTTGTCACCCGTGAGGACTAAGATGGAATGCCTCATTTTCAGTAAAAATGGTCTCCGGTTCTCTACACTCACCATACGAAACACAGCAGCATAAAGTTGCTATTTGACACTGGTATTCTGTGAGAGCGTGGTCCTTCCCCGGTCGAGCCGACCCATTTCTGCAACAACCATAATATAGCTGCAGCATGGCTCTACCACATGAGAGAGTATTCTATTCTATTCTATTGCACTCTGAGAGTGAGGTAATAAAGAGTGCTTGCGCTCAAACTCGTGCACTATAATCCTACGCTGCACAGATTGCTAGTGTTGATCGAGACTGGCCACCATGACCGAAGTGCGGTCTGGTGTGCATTATTATTATTACTATGTATCTCTTATCTTATCTATCCACTACTACTGTCATAAAAATGATAAAAAGGAAAAAGATAACACTTTAGTGGTAAGGTCATGCTGCAGCTATATTATGGTTTTAGCACGAATGGGTCGACTCGACCGGAGATGGACCACGCTCGCATAGTAAAATAGCAGCTTTATGCTGCTGTGTGTGTGTGTATGGTGAATGTAGAGAATCGAATACCCTTTTTACTGGATATGAGGCATTTTTGTGAGAATAATGACTAACAAATCAATCACTTTTCATCAAGCTTTGCTACATAAGGTTTTTCCTGTAAAGGATATCTATACAAATAAATAAAATTGAAGTGTCTGTTTGTAATGTCAAAATTACAGCTTTTTACTAAATGCATATGAAAGTATATACGGTACTAATCACAAAAATACAATTTTTAAAGTTTTTGTCTGTATGTCTGTATGTCTGCTTGTCTGTCTGTCTGTTTGTTCCGGCTAATCGCCGAAACGGCTGGACCGATTTTGACGGGATTTTCACTGACAGATAGCTGACATTACAAAAAGTGACTTAGGCTACTTTTATTTTGGTAAAAGAATAAGGGTTCTGCGCAAAAAAAATTAAAACCCTAAATAACACGCGGGCGAAGTCACGGGGAACAGCTAGTCTTTATTTAAATCGACTTTCCGTTATTCTCTTCCCAATTCATCCTGCTATCGACGAGAAAATGAAATCCATATTTAAGTAGCGGAGCGTAGGGTTGATGTTTGTCTGCATACTAAATGAGCTACCGTTTTCACTAACATACATTTGGATCTCTATACTAGTTTTATATGTAGCAATCACAGGTTTTGTTATTTTGTTACAGTGAAATACGACGGGTTTGGTATGGTTAATCGAAAAGCTAAGAAACCCTTAATATTAGAATTAATATTTTTTGTAGTTTTTAGCTTTTTTAGTAATACATGACATGTGTAAGAAATAAAATGGTGGGACAAAAATTGGCATAGTTCGCACAGTAACATAAAGAACACTTAAACTATATACATTGATCATGATGCGTGATGATTCCAGATAGAATACTATGTTTAACAGCGGTAGAGCCACGCGGCAGCTTTTGCTGTCGCACGGATGGGCCGGCTCGAACTGGGGTGGTACCACGACCTCACAGAATACCAGCGTGAAGTAGAGGTTTACCTCTGCGTTTCGCTTGGTGAGTGCAGGTGGCCGGAGGCCCTTTTTACTGGGAATGAGGCATTCCATCTTAGTCCTCATGGGCGACAACGCATCTGCATTTTGATTTGTAATCGAGGATAGATGTAGATGTCTATGGGCCGCAGCAACCACTTACCATCAGGTGGACTGTGTGCTCGTTTGTCACCCTTATCCTATAAAAAAAATGTCATGAAATTGTTGTATTGTCATCGCTTCTAAATACATCTGCAAATTTACAGATTATTCAGACGTCTGGGAATGGGTGAAGACTGAATTACAAATTACACTACATTCATACATACACAGATATATACAGGTCAATATATAAAGCGGGCAAAAAGAAAATTCGCTAATTAAATGGTCAGACAAGTTAATGTCTAAATGAAACTTGTTTTGCGAATACGAGGGTGTCACTTGAGAGTCGTTCGCCTTCAACGAACCTATTTGTTTCATTAACTTTAATGTTAATATTACATCTATCTTATAATGTTTATTTCACGAAATGTAATGAAATATTAGGTTTTACGTAAGTAATTAAAATTTCCACAACGTAGAATTTCAACTTAAGTAATTAAAAGTAAACTTCTTGGCTCAGGAGCCTGCTTTGTGGCATCCCTTTATTCTTATTTTATAGAATAAGGGTGTGACAAACGAACACACAGTCCACATGATGGTAAGTGAATACTGTGGCCCATAGACATAGATGCGTTGTCACTCCTGAACACTAAAATGGAATGCCTCGTTTCCAGTAAAAAGGGTCTCCGGTTCTCTACACTCACCATATGAAACAGCAGCATTAAGCGACTATTTTACGCTGGTATTCTGTGGGAGCGTGGTCCTACCCCGGTTGAGCCGACCCATTCGTGCTACAACCATTGTATAGCTGCAGCGTGGCTCTACCATGTATTAAACGTGTGTTTCCTGTTCAATTTTACCACGTGTTCTTTCTCATCTTTAATGAAAAATTTTTCTACAATGTTTTTATTGATAATTTAGGCATGTTATAATTTTTGTCACTTCTCGTTAGCAGCTATTTGTTCAAACTTTCAGTGGAAATAAAACCCAAATTTTAGGAAGAGAACGGGGTCGCTATTTATATGCAAAATAAATTGGCTTCGTCTTGACCTACTTATAACCTGGATTTTACCCGTCGGCCCAAAAGTTCACTATTACCTCGAGCTTTACATAAACAAAGTATATTGATCTTTATCATATTGCAATAAAGTTAAAATTACAATGTTGGCATAGAAATGTTTCCCTACAGAAATAAAAGTTTGTTTACGCCACACTTGTACATTTTACTTGTTGATAAAATGGGTCCTTTCTGAGCAATTCAGCGTTAATTAATTAAACGGAATGATTTAGCGTACGCCATTTAATATATAAAATACCTTTGAATGTTTTAATACCTGTGTTTAGTGTTATGAGACGAAGTTTTAGCGATTTGTCTAATATATCACGCTTCTGTTTAATTATCTATAATATAAAAATGAATCGCTGAATGTGTTGCTAAGCGCAAATCTCGAGAGCAGCTGAACCGATTTCGCTAATTCTTTTTTTTTATAAAATTCCTTGAAGTACGAAGATGGTTCTTACGGAGAGAACATTTTAATAAATTGCCTGAAAAAGTCTAAAAACAACACTTTTCTATATTCACATACAAAAGGTTCGTAACAATACTTAAAAGTCAATTTGAACTTTAATACCATACCATAAAGTTTAAGTGTTAGTGGAAGCAAAACAATTGAGTGACGTTAGTATCGTATAAATATTAATGTCAATATTTATACTATGGTAACGTTACTCAAAAACAATATTAGGGTTCCTCGCAAAAAAAATTGATATCCATGAAATCGTTGTAAATTCCACGCGGGCGAAGTCGCGGGGCACAGCTAGTGTGCAATAAAAATAAGTTAAATATTATTCAGTTAAGAAAAAAAAACAATTTAATAATTAAAAATTAAATCAAGCAACAAAAATAAACGATAAATGAAACTAGTCCTGTCTAAGAGTCAGTCAGCTAGTCAGGTCAGGAGGGCCTGAGCCAGTAAGGCTAAAAATGTTAAAAAATAATTTGCTAAGATTTTACGCGGAACTTTGATAATTACTTTTGAAACTAGAGTATAATATATTAGTTTCCGATATAATCTACATCTACCACTGCAATATTAATATGTTTTTAATTTATCCTTCCTCTGTGTTACTATTATAATAATGTCCTCCAAACCAAATTTCGGTTACAGGTCTGTGTAGGACAGTGCATGTTCCCTTATCCATCACTGTCATAGTCCAATCGGAGAGTAATCCGACTCAACTGGAGAGAAATAAATACCAATGCCTTTACGTGTTTTTCGAGGAAGGAGTTGAAACACTGACAAGTTTCCATCTCTGGGCTCTGCTACTGAGATATTTTTGGCAGAAAAACCTAATAACTGACTTTTTTTTATAGGATAAGGGTGACAAACGAGCACACAGTCCACCTGATGGTAAGTGGTTGCTGCGGCCCATAGACATCTACATCTATCCTCGATTACGAATCAAAATTCAGATGCGTTGTCACCCGTGAGGACTAAGATGGAATGCCTCATTTCCAGTAAAAAGGGCCTCAGGCCACCTGCACTCACCAAGCGAAACGCAGAGGTAAACCTCTACTTCACGCTGGTTTTCTGTGAGGTCGTGGTACCACCCTGGTTCGAGCCGGCCCATCCGTGCGACAGCAAAAGCCGCGTGGCTCTACCACTGTTAAATGGACTTGGACCTGGGACCACCACAACAAAAAACTGTAAAAAAATTATGCCTACTTATTTATAGGAAACTATATTTCTATCTCATACTCTTTTCGAATGATTAAAAAAAAGCGGCCAGGTGCGAGTCGGACTCGCCCATGAAGGGTTCCGTAGCAGCAAGTAACATAATTTACGACGACGTTCAAACCAATTTTCGGTAGAAGTTTACATCATATATTTTTTTTGTTTTATCATTCTCTTATTTTAGAAGTTACATGGGGGGGACACACATTTTACCACTTTGGAAGTCTCTCCCGCGCAAGCATTCAGTTTAGAAAAAAATTATATAAGAAACCTCAATATCATTTTTGAAGACCTATCTATAGATACTCCACACGTATGGGTTTGGGAAAAAAATTTTTTTGAGTTTCAGTTCTAAGTATGGGGAACAAATTATTTGTCTTTTTTTCTATTTTTGAATTATTTGTGAAAATCTTAATGCGGTTCACAGAATACATCTACTTACCAAGTTTCAACAGCATATTTCTTATAGTTTCGGAAAAAATGGCTGTGACATACGGACGGACAAACAGACATGATGAATTTATAAAGGTTCCGGTTTTTGCCATTTGGCTACGGAACCCTAAAAACAATTTATTTTTTCGATCTCTCCGGGGATTCAAATAATTATTTTATCGAATAAAATTATTTGGATGCTTCAAACTTAGAATCGTTTTAACGTGGTAGATCCACGCTGCAGATATATTATGGTTGCAGAACAAAATACCAGCGTCTAATAGCAGCTTAATGCTGATGTGTTTCGTCTACATCTCTCCACGGTTAAGAATCAAAATAAAGATGTCATTACATCGCCGAGGACTAAGATGAAATTCCTCATTACCAGTAAAACTGTGTCCGGTTATTTACACTCACCATACAAAACACAGCAGCATTAATCTGCAATTTTACACTTGTGTTCTGTGAGGGCCTGGTTCTATCCCGATCGAGTGAACACATTCGTGCTATAACCACAAATAGCTGTAGCATGCCTCCGCCAAGTATAAAGTAAAGTAAAGTTGCAGCCTATTTACGTCCCACTGCTGAGCACAGGCCTCCTCTCATATCTGAGAGGGTTTTATGGTAAGAAAATATTCGCCGCGCTGCCCCAATGCGTGTTGGCGAACTTCACAGTCTTCGAAATATTTTATTTTTTATTTTTCAGACATGCAGGTTTCCTCACGATGTTTTCCTTCACCGCCGAGCACGTGGTAAATCAGCACTCAAAATTGCAATTAACAATTTCATTGGTGCCGGCGGGGATCGAACCCGGGTTGCTCGACTACTGTGAAGCTTACAGTGAGCGCCAACCATCTGAGCTACCACGTCTACCAAGTATAAAATGTTGGTGCAAATATTGCATAGTTATTAAAATAGTTATAAATCTCACAAAATAACTCATAATATTTTCTTTGTTTCAGGTAATTCACCATTTATACAATAATTGACCATATAATGGCGGCGTTAAAGAGAATCCACACATATAACTGAAACAGGAGACCGGTGGCAGTATCTTCATCGAGATGAATTCAATCAACAACAAATAGCAATATTATACAATTATTTTATAAATTGACAAATAGCCAATGCTTTCATTCACCTTCTCATACTTTTAAACATAAATCAACAAATATATTTATTTAGATTTCTTATATTTACACACTGGACGTGGAATAAAATTACTAATTACTTTGAACTACTACTATATAGGTACTTTTCAACTGTGCTCAAGACTGGTTAGATTGATACTAACTAACTGGTGTCACTAATTAATATCTCAGCACGACTTTCCATTGAACCAAATTTGCTATTTGGCATTTAGCAGCACCCGCCCATATATGGCAGCAATAGTAACTAAAAAACTATCTCTATGAAGTATCGCTGCTGCTTTAGCCCTGGAATCAATAAGCCGTCCAAAGTTCACATTCGAGGAAACGTCAACCTTAGCATCTGAAGGCGGTCGATTTAACGTTTGGTTACGTGAATATACGTTGAGCTATATCTTTTCATTTTTATATTTCTAAATTAGCGTGTCAACTTGACTTACCCCACAGAGCAGATAAGCGAAGGGAAGAAAAAGGGTGGGGGGAGGTGATCATCGGCAAAGCTTCTGCGCGTTGCTTATATATATATGCGAAATGCCTTAAGGCATTTGCTAACATAAAGAATTTAGAGTTTGGTGGTGAAAATGAAAAATGGTTTACTAACAGAAACAAATAAACAAGAGGCAATGCTCGTGTTTCGATATATACTGCGAATACTGCTTAGTGCTCTCATCATACAGCCCATCACAAGTCCACTGCTGAACATAGGCCTCCCCCAAGGAATGCTACAAAAAACAGTTCCGAGCCACTTGCATCCATTAACTTCCTGCATGTCTTACCAGATCATCACTCCATCTAGTGTGAGGACGGCCTATACTTTGCCTGCCGGTACGAGGCTGCCACTCGAGAAACTTTCTTCCCCATCGGTTGTTTGTTCTGCGAGCTATATGGCCGACCCATTTTCACTCTAGTTTACTAATCCGTTAAGCTATGTCGGTTACTCCGGTTCCACTACGGACATCCTCGTTTATAAGTCTATCACGTAAAGAAAACCCGCAGAGTATAGCCCTCTCCATAGCCCGCTGAGCGACATTGAGCTACCTCATACGAGCTGTATTGAAGTTGCGTGAGTCCCGCCGCATGCATTTGGAGACCTATCTGTTCAGTTGCCTGTATGCTGTCAAATCTGTTGAAGAATGTAGCTTCATCTCCTGTCTAACAGCCATGAAATTAAGAGTGTGATCGGAGAGTTTTTGTGTTCTTTTGCGGCGGGTCTTGCAGAACTTAGCTCCGACCGCATGGACAGTTTCCACGAGCTTGTCATTCAAATCGTCCACTTCATTGCAGTCTTCTAGGCACTGAAAAGGATTTTGTAACTTGAGCTGAAAGTTTCGGGACTTTGGATCAGAGTATAAGGAGGACGGAGCGTTAACTTCATTAGACGACACCTCTCCAACTTAAGGTTTAGGTTCAGTGTGCCTCTAACCATTCAGTGATTGCTACCAGATTTTACCCTCACGATCGCTATGACATCACTGAACAGTTATCATCTAGTCGTCATAATGAAGTCAATCTCATTTTTTGTTAAACCGTCGGGGCACGACTAGGTCCACTTCCTGTGAGGCCGCTTCTGGAAGAAAAAGTTCATCATGAAGAGTCCCTCTTTCTCGATGAAGTCGGCCAGCTGCTGGCCCCTTGGGTACCGTTGCCCTATTCCGAATTTCCCTATGCTCAGCTCGTCGTTTTCTCTTGTGCCTAGTTTTGAATTGAAGAATCCCATTAACACCGCATAGTGGGTTTTGGAGGAATGCATGGCTTTAGAGATATCCTCATACATTTCCTCCCCCTCCTCATCGGGATGTGCTGAGCTTGGTGGTTAAACCTGTATTACCTTCATCGAATACCGTTTGGTGATTCTGAGTACAAGGTGCACAACCCTCGTTGACACACTCACAATCTTTACTACTTTGTTAACCAGAGACTTGTGGACGAAAAATCCGACACCTCCTTGGAATAGATGGTCATCCTGCCGGTGATAGAACAAGTTGCCGGATTCGAGTATTACTGTGTCCTCCCCCTCTCTTCAGACCTCAAATAATCCTATAATATACCAGCGCAACTTGTCTCATCTTCTAGCTCCAGGATCTTCTCGTCAATCCTCAAGTTGCGTGCGTTGTATGTTGCCAGGTCGAGTCGTTATAGGTGGCAACTGAACCTCCACCGGAGATTCTTAGCAGCCCTTGCCCCACTGTAACCATGGTCGCCACCGCAGCCAGGAATAGCGGGGCCGCCGGTGACTGGGGGCCATATCTTCGAAACTTTTATCATATATTGCCATAGTTGGCACGCTTGGCGAGCGGGTTGGCAACCGCAGTTTTTTTTTTATTATTGCTTATCAGAATGATGCTGCTGCCCATCTTCTGCCTCAGTTTCCCACAGTCGCCTCTAACGACACCCACGAGAAGATATGGGGTAGTGAGTATTCTTACCCGCCACTACATGGGGTCACAAGCCAACAGCGCCACCTACCGGGTTCAAATGTTAATCTCAACCATCTAGGGATCCATTCGAACACACACAAAAATTTTATCAAATCAATTGATGTTATTATAGAGATATGTGCATATAAAACACAAGAAATGGTTAGCGTGGAGTGGAATTGTTGTTAAGTACTCGTACGTCTTGGGATGACTACAAAAAGTCTTAAATGTCTTAACAATACTAAATGAAAACTACTAAAAAAAAATGTCTTAACAATACTAAATGATAAGAGAAATTTTCTTTTACGTGTCTGTGTTATTACTGTGTTATTTAGAGGGTTTTTAAGCAGGATTATTTAAAAACACTTAGCTAAATGTACGGTATTTTATGAGTTATGTCCACTGCCACGTGTCAAGGAAGGGAAAATTGCCTGTATAAGTTTCACACAGTACCTAAAGTTCTAAAATAACTTATTCCATTTTTTTGCTGGAAAAGAACAAAATGAATATGCAAGGAGCCATCTCCCTAATACATAGCTTTAGAAAATAATAATATAATAATAATAATAATAATTTATTGACACACACATAAAGAATAGTTACACAAATCACAATTTTACAATTTGATTACTTTTGGTACAGAATACGAAAAACAGTGATCTTTGACTCCTGTGCTAGGAAAGCCTGTATATTATTTTACTTACAGTGTACAATAATTGTGTGTGTGTGTGTGTGTGTGTGTGTGTGTGTGTGTGTGTGTGTGTGTGTGTGTGTGTGTGTGTGTGTGTGTGTGTGTGTGTGTGTGTGTGTGTGTGTGTGTGTGTGTGTGTGTGTGTGTGTGTGTGTGTGTGTGTGTGTGTGTGTGTGTGTGTGTGTGTGTGTGTGTGTGTGTGTGTGTGTGTGTGTGTGTGTGTGTGTGTGTGTGTGTGTGTGTGTGTGTGTGTGTGTGTGTGTGTGTGTGTGTGTGTGTGTGTGTGTGTGTGTGTGTGTGTGTGTGTGTGTGTGTGTGTGTGTGTGTGTGTGTGTGTGTGTGTGTGTGTGTGTGTGTGTGTGTGTGTGTGTGTGTGTGTGTGTGTGTGTGTGTGTGTGTGTGTGTGTGTGTGTGTGTGTGTGTGTGTGTGTGTGTGTGTGTGTGTGTGTGTGTGTGTGTGTGTGTGTGTGTGTGTGTGTGTGTGTGTGTGTGTGTGTGTGTGTGTGTGTGTGTGTGTGTGTGTGTGTGTGTGTGTGTGTGTGTGTGTGTGTGTGTGTGTGTGTGTGTGTGTGTGTGTGTGTGTGTGTGTGTGTGTGTGTGTGTGTGTGTGTGTGTGTGTGTGTGTGTGTGTGTGTGTGTGTGTGTGTGTGTGTGTGTGTGTGTGTGTGTGTGTGTGTGTGTGTGTGTGTGTGTGTGTGTGTGTGTGTGTGTGTGTGTGTGTGTGTGTGTGTGTGTGTGTGTGTGTGTGTGTGTGTGTGTGTGTGTGTGTGTGTGTGTGTGTGTGTGTGTGTGTGTGTGTGTGTGTGTGTGTGTGTGTGTGTGTGTGTGTGGTGTGTGTGTGTGTGGTGTGTGTGTGTGTGTGTGTGTGTGTGTGTGTGTGTGTGTGTGTGTGTGTGTGTGTGTGTGTGTGTGTGTGTGTGTGTGTGTGTGTGTGTGTGTGTGTGTGTGTGTGTGTGTGTGTGTGTGTGTGTGTGTGTGTGTGTGTGTGTGTGTGTGTGTGTGTGTGTGTGTGTGTGTGGTGTGTGTGTGTGTGTGTGTGTGTGTGTGTGTGTGTGTGTGTGTGTGTGTGTGTGTGTGTGTGTGTGTGTGTGTGTGTGTGTGTGTGTGTGTGTGTGTGTGTGTGTGTGTGTGTGTGTGTGTGTGTGTGTGTGTGTGTGTGTGTGTGTGTGTGTGTGTGTGTGTGTGTGTGTGTGTGTGTGTGTGTGTGTGTGTGTGGTGTGTGTGTGTGTGTGTGTGTGTGTGTGTGTGTGTGTGTGTGTGTGTGTGTGTGTGTGTGTGTGTGTGTGTGTGTGTGTGTGTGTGTGTGTGTGTGTGTGTGTGTGTGTGTGTGTGTGTGTGTGTGTGTGTGTGTGTGTGTGTGTGTGTGTGTGTGTGTGTGTGTGTGTGTGTGTGTGTGTGTGTGTGTGTGTGTGTGTGTGTGTGTGTGTGTGTGTGTGTGTGTGTGTGTGTGTGTGTGTGTGTGTGTGTGTGTGTGTGTGTGTGTGTGTGTGTGTGTGTGTGTGTGTGTGTGTGTGTGTGTGTGTGTGTGTGTGTGTGTGTGTGTGTGTGTGTGTGTGTGTGTGTGTGTGTGTGTGTGTGTGTGTGTGTGTGTGTGTGTGTGTGTGTGTGTGTGTGTGTGTGTGTGTGTGTGTGTGTGTGTGTGTGTGTGTGTGTGTGTGTGTGTGTGTGTGTGTGTGTGTGTGTGTGTGTGTGTGTGTGTGTGTGTGTGTGTGTGTGTGTGTGTGTGTGTGTGTGTGTGTGTGTGTGTGTGTGTGTGTGTGTGTGTGTGTGTGTGTGTGTGTGTGTGTGTGTGTGTGTGTGTGTGTGTGTGTGTGTGTGTGTGTGTGTGTGTGTGTGTGTGTGTGTGTGTGTGTGTGTGTGTGTGTGTGTGTGTGTGTGTGTGTGTGTGTGTGTGTGTGTGTGTGTGTGTGTGTGTGTGTGTGTGTGTGTGTGTGTGTGTGTGTGTGTGTGTGTGTGTGTGTGTGTGTGTGTGTGTGTGTGTGTGTGTGTGTGTGTGTGTGTGTGTGTGTGTGTGTGTGTGTGTGTGTGTGTGTGTGTGTGTGTGTGTGTGTGTGTGTGTGTGTGTGTGTGTGTGTGTGTGTGTGTGTGTGTGTGTGTGTGTGTGTGTGTGTGTGTGTGTGTGTGTGTGTGTGTGTGTGTGTGTGTGTGTGTGTGTGTGTGTGTGTGTGTGTGTGTGTGTGTGTGTGTGTGTGTGTGTGTGTGTGTGTGTGTGTGTGTGTGTGTGTGTGTGTGTGTGTGTGTGTGTGTGTGTGTGTGTGTGTGTGTGTGTGTGTGTGTGTGTGTGTGTGTGTGTGTGTGTGTGTGTGTGTGTGTGTGTGTGTGTGTGTGTGTGTGTGTGTGTGTGTGTGTGTGTGTGTGTGTGTGTGTGTGTGTGTGTGTGTGTGTGTGTGTGTGTGTGTGTGTGTGTGTGTGTGTGTGTGTGTGTGTTGTGTGTGTGTGTGTGTGTGTGTGTGTGTGTGTGTGTGTGTGTGTGTGTGTGTGTGTGTGTGTGTGTGTGTGTGTGTGTGTGTGTGTGTGTGTGTGTGTGTGTGTGTGTGTGTGTGTGTGTGTGTGTGTGTGTGTGTGTGTGTGTGTGTGTGTGTGTGTGTGTGTGTGTGTGTGTGTGTGTGTGTGTGTGTGTGTGTGTGTGTGTGTGTGTGTGTGTGTGTGTGTGTGTGTGTGTGTGTGTGTGTGTGTGTGTGTGTGTGTGTGTGTGTGTGTGTGTGTGTGTGTGTGTGTGTGTGTGTGTGTGTGTGTGTGTGTGTGTGTGTGTGTGTGTGTGTGTGTGTGTGTGTGTGTGTGTGTGTGTGTGTGTGTGTGTGTGTGTGTGTGTGTGTGTGTGTGTGTGTGTGTGTGTGTGTGTGTGTGTGTGTGTGTGTGTGTGTGTGTGTGTGTGTGTGTGTGTGTGTGTGTGTGTGTGTGTGTGTGTGTGTGTGTGTGTGTGTGTGTGTGTGTGTGTGTGTGTGTGTGTGTGTGTGTGTGTGTGTGTGTGTGTGTGTGTGTGTGTGTGTGTGTGTGTGTGTGTGTGTGTGTGTGTTGTGTGTGTGTGTGTGTGTGTGTGTGTGTGTGTGTGTGTGTGTGTGTGTGTGTGTGTGTGTGTGTGTGTGTGTGTGTGTGTGTGTGTGTGTGTGTGTGTGTGTGTGTGTGTGTGTGTGTGTGTGTGTGTGTGTGTGTGTGTGTGTGTGTGTGTGTGTGTGTGTGTGTGTGTGTGTGTGTGTGTGTGTGTGTGTGTGTGTGTGTGTGTGTGTGTGTGTGTGTGTGTGTGTGTGTGTGTGTGTGTGTGTGTGTGTGTGTGTGTGTGTGTGTGTGTGTGTGTGTGTGTGTGTGTGTGTGTGTGTGTGTGTGTGTGTGTGTGTGTGTGTGTGTGTGTGTGTGTGTGTGTGTGTGTGTGTGTGTGTGTGTGTGTGTGTGTGTGTGTGTGTGTGTGTGTGTGTGTGTGTGTGTGTGTGTGTGTGTGTGTGTGTGTGTGTGTGTGTGTGTGTGTGTGTGTGTGTGTGTGTGTGTGTGTGTGTGTGTGTGTGTGTGTGTGTGTGTGTGTGTGTGTGTGTGTGTGTGTGTGTGTGTGTGTGTGTGTGTGTGTGTGTGTGTGTGTGTGTGTGTGTGTGTGTGTGTGTGTGTGTGTGTGTGTGTGTGTGTGTGTGTGTGTGTGTGTGTGTGTGTGTGTGTGTGTGTGTGTGTGTGTGTGTGTGTGTGTGTGTGTGTGTGTGTGTGTGTGTGTGTGTGTGTGTGTGTGTGTGTGTGTGTGTGTGTGTGTGTGTGTGTGTGTGTGTGTGTGTGTGTGTGTGTGTGTGTGTGTGTGTGTGTGTGTGTGTGTGTGTGTGTGTGTGTGTGTGTGTGTGTGTGTGTGTGTGTGTGTGTGTGTGTGTGTGTGTGTGTGTGTGTGTGTGTGTGTGTGTGTGTGTGTGTGTGTGTGTGTGTGTGTGTGTGTGTGTGTGTGTGTGTGTGTGTGTGTGTGTGTGTGTGTGTGTGTGTGTGTGTGTGTGTGTGTGTGTGTGTGTGTGTGTGTGTGTGTGTGTGTGTGTGTGTGTGTGTGTGTGTGTGTGTGTGTGTGTGTGTGTGGTGTGTGTGTG
This sequence comes from Parnassius glacialis, assembly GCA_033319125.1. NCBI lineage: Eukaryota > Metazoa > Arthropoda > Insecta > Lepidoptera > Papilionidae > Parnassius > Parnassius glacialis. The sequence goes on from JAVANC010000018.1 coordinate 40,521,320, forward strand.
TGTGTGTGTGTGTGTGTGTGTGTGTGTGTGTGTGTGTGTGTGTGTGTGTGTGTGTGTGTGTGTGTGTGTGTGTGTGTGTGTGTGTGTGTGTGTGTGTGTGTGTGTGTGTGTGTGTGTGTGTGTGTGTGTGTGTGTGTGTGTGTGTGTGTGTGTGTGTGTGTGTGTGTGTGTGTGTGTGTGTGTGTGTGTGTGTGTGTGTGTGTGTGTGTGTGTGTGTGTGTGTGTGTGTGTGTGTGTGTGTGTGTGTGTGTGTGTGTGTGTGTGTGTGTGTGTGTGTGTGTGTGTGTGTGTGTGTGTGTGTGTGTGTGTGTGTGTGTGTGTGTGTGTGTGTGTGTGTGTGTGTGTGTGTGTGTGTGTGTGTGTGTGTGTGTGTGTGTGTGTGTGTGTGTGTGTGTGTGTGTGTGTGTGTGTGTGTGTGTGTGTGTGTGTGTGTGTGTGTGTGTGTGTGTGTGTGTGTGTGTGTGTGTGTGTGTGTGTGTGTGTGTGTGTGTGTGTGTGTGTGTGTGTGTGTGTGTGTGTGTGTGTGTGTGTGTGTGTGTGTGTGTGTGTGTGTGTGTGTGTGTGTGTGTGTGTGTGTGTGTGTGTGTGTGTGTGTGTGTGTGTGTGTGTGTGTGTGTGTGTGTGTGTGTGTGTGTGTGTGTGTGTGTGTGTGTGTGTGTGTGTGTGTGTGTGTGTGTGTGTGTGTGTGTGTGTGTGTGTGTGTGTGTGTGTGTGTGTGTGTGTGTGTGTGTGTGTGTGTGTGTGTGTGTGTGTGTGTGTGTGTGTGTGTGTGTGTGTGTGTGTGTGTGTGTGTGTGTGTGTGTGTGTGTGTGTGTGTGTGTGTGTGTGTGTGTGTGTGTGTGTGTGTGTGTGTGTGTGTGTGTGTGTGTGTGTGTGTGTGTGTGTGTGTGTGTGTGTGTGTGTGTGTGTGTGTGTGTGTGTGTGTGTGTGTGTGTGTGTGTGTGTGTGTGTGTGTGTGTGTGTGTGTGTGTGTGTGTGTGTGTGTGTGTGTGTGTGTGTGTGTGTGTGTGTGTGTGTGTGTGTGTGTGTGTGTGTGTGTGTGTGTGTGTGTGTGTGTGTGTGTGTGTGTGTGTGTGTGTGTGTGTGTGTGTGTGTGTGTGTGTGTGTGTGTGTGTGTGTGTGTGTGTGTGTGTGTGTGTGTGTGTGTGTGTGTGTGTGTGTGTGTGTGTGTGTGTGTGTGTGTGTGTGTGTGTGTGTGTGTGTGTGTGTGTGTGTGTGTGTGTGTGTGTGTGTGTGTGTGTGTGTGTGTGTGTGTGTGTGTGTGTGTGTGTGTGTGTGTGTGTGTGTGTGTGTGTGTGTGTGTGGTGTGTGTGTGTGTGTGTGTGTGTGTGTGTGTGTGTGTGTGTGTGTGTGTGTGTGTGTGTGTGTGTGTGTGTGTGTGTGTGTGTGTGTGTGTGTGTGTGTGTGTGTGTGTGTGTGTGTGTGTGTGTGTGTGTGTGTGTGTGTGTGTGTGTGTGTGTGTGTGTGTGTGTGTGTGTGTGTGTGTGTGTGTGTGTGTGTGTGTGTGTGTGTGTGTGTGTGTGTGTGTGTGTGTGTGTGTGTGTGTGTGGTGTGTGTGTGTGTGTGTGTGTGTGTGTGTGTGTGTGTGTGTGTGTGTGTGTGTGTGTGTGTGTGTGTGTGTGTGTGTGTGTGTGTGTGTGTGTGTGTGTGTGTGTGTGTGTGTGTGTGTGTGTGTGTGTGTGTGTGTGTGTGTGTGTGTGTGTGTGTGTGTGTGTGTGTGTGTGTGTGTGTGTGTGTGTGTGTGTGTGTGTGTGTGTGTGTGTGTGTGTGTGTGTGTGTGTGTGTGTGTGTGTGTGTGTGTGTGTGTGTGTGTGTGTGTGTGTGTGTGTGTGTGTGTGTGTGTGTGTGTGTGTGTGTGTGTGTGTGTGTGTGTGTGTGTGTGTGTGTGTGTGTGTGTGTGTGTGTGTGTGTGTGTGTGTGTGTGTGTGTGTGTGTGTGTGTGTGTGTGTGTGTGTGTGTGTGTGTGTGTGTGTGTGTGTGTGTGTGTGTGTGTGTGTGTGTGTGTGTGTGTGTGTGTGTGTGTGTGTGTGTGTGTGTGTGTGTGTGTGTGTGTGTGTGTGTGTGTGTGTGTGTGTGTGTGTGTGTGTGTGTGTGTGTGTGTGTGTGTGTGTGTGTGTGTGTGTGTGGTGTGTGTGTGTGTGTGTGTGTGTGTGTGTGTGTGTGTGTGTGTGTGTGTGTGTGTGTGTGTGTGTGTGTGTGTGTGTGTGTGTGTGTGTGTGTGTGTGTGTGTGTGTGTGTGTGTGTGTGTGTGTGTGTGTGTGTGTGTGTGTGTGTGTGTGTGTGTGTGTGTGTGTGTGTGTGTGTGTGTGTGTGTGTGTGTGTGTGTGTGTGTGTGTGTGTGTGTGTGTGTGTGTGTGTGTGTGTGTGTGTGTGTGTGTGTGTGTGTGTGTGTGTGTGTGTGTGTGTGTGTGTGTGTGTGTGTGTGTGTGTGTGTGTGTGTGTGTGTGTGTGTGTGTGTGTGTGTGTGTGTGTGTGTGTGTGTGTGTGTGTGTGTGTGTGTGTGTGTGTGTGTGTGTGTGTGTGTGTGTGTGTGTGTGTGTGTGTGTGTGTGTGTGTGTGTGTGTGTGTGTGTGTGTGTGTGTGTGTGTGTGTGTGTGTGTGTGTGTGTGTGTGTGTGTGTGTGTGTGTGTGTGTGTGTGTGTGTGTGTGTGTGTGTGTGTGTGTGTGTGTGTGTGTGTGTGTGTGTGTGTGTGTGTGTGTGTGTGTGTGTGTGTGTGTGTGTGTGTGTGTGTGTGTGTGTGTGTGTGTGTGTGTGTGTGTGTGTGTGTGTGTGTGTGTGTGTGTGTGTGTGTGTGTGTGTGTGTGTGTGTGTGTGTGTGGTGTGTGTGTGTGTGTGTGTGTGTGTGTGTGTGTGTGTGTGTGTGTGTGTGTGTGTGTGTGTGTGTGTGTGTGTGTGTGTGTGTGTGTGTGTGTGTGTGTGTGTGTGTGTGTGTGTGTGTGTGTGTGTGTGTGTGTGTGTGTGTGTGTGTGTGTGTGTGTGTGTGTGTGTGTGTGTGTGTGTGTGTGTGTGTGTGTGTGTGTGTGTGTGTGTGTGTGTGTGTGTGTGTGTGTGTGTGTCTTCCATCATGTGTTCTGTATCTTTGTAATTTAATTTATTCATGAAGTCCTCTATATATTTCTTTAATTGACTTCAATATATATCGACTGAACCGCAGGGCATATTTTGCAATATTTAAGGAATCAAAAATTAATAAAAGTTTTGATAAACTTTAATAAAATATCGGTTTTTTATCTAAACTTTACTTTGGTAAGGTTTAAGGTTGATGTTGAAGTTCAAAAATATGCAGCAGTTATTAGTGCTTTCCGTGATAAGTTCAATACTGGAATCTTTCACCATCATCGTCATGATCATTACAAATCCCTATCAAAGTCCACTGTTGAACATAGGCCTCCTATATAGATCGCCTCACATAAGAGATTGTACGATGTTGGGATGTGATGTATATGCGTGTTATTGGCTAATTATGCATCTGTTACATATGCCTGATAATATAGTCATATGACTCACAGAAGGTGCTAAAGGTGCCTATCGGGTGCAATAACAATTAACATTGGTAGAGCCACGCGGCAGCTTTCTGCTGTCGCACGGATGGGCCGGCTCGAACCAGGGTGGTACCACGACCTCACAGAATACCAGCGTGAAGTAGAGGTGCGTTTCGCTTGGTGAGTGCAGGTGGCCGGAGGCCCTTTTTATTGGAAATGAGGCATTCCATCTTAGTCCTCACGGGTGACAACGCATCTGCATTTTGATTCGCAAACGAGGATAGATGTAGATGTCTATGGGCCGCAGCAACCACTTATCATCACCTGATGATAAGTGGTTGCTGCGGCCCACTGTGTGCTCGTTTGTCACCGTTATCCTAAAAAAAAGAAAAAAAAATAGTCTCAACGTCACTGATATTTTTATTACGAAATCACAATTTTACACGTTAATAATATTTTCTAGTTGGAAACGGCTTAGCGTGCTCAGTGACTGGGAACGACTGGTGTTCGTCGCTGAACGCCTCCGGACACAAGTGCAAAATGTCAAATCGCCAAAATGTATGCATGACACAGTAGATGCATACATTTTGGCGATTTGACCACCCACAAGAGACTTGCCAGAGATACCACGCTTGGCAGGCGGATTGACAATAACAATTTTCTTGTTTTTTAGTTATTATTAAACGACACTGCTGCCCATTTTCTGATCTGTTTCCTTTTGTTGCCCCACTTCTGAGCACAGGCTCTCATTTCTGGAAGGGTTTTAGGGCAAAGAAGTGTCCAACGTGCTGCCCCAAAGCATGTTGGTGAAATTCACATCGCTAAGAAATTATTATTTAATTTCTTCGACAGGTTTTGAAATTATTATTTAATTTCTTTCTTCATAGGTGGTAGTGCCATGCTGCAGCTATGTTGTAGCACTGCAGTATAGTTGTAGCACGAATAGGTTGGCTCGGGGAAGGACCACGCTCTCACAGAATACCAGCGCGAAATAGCAGCTTAACAGTGCTGTTTTTCGTATGATGAGTATAGAGAACCGGAGACCCTTTTTACTGGAAAAGAGGCATTGCATCTTAGTCCTCACGGGTGACAACGCATCTGCATTTTGATTCACAAACGAGGATAAATGTAGATGTCTATGGGCCACAGCAACCACTTACCATCAGGTGGACTGTGTGCTCGTTTGTCACCCTATCCTATAAAAAATTATGTTTTCCTTCACCGCCAAGCACGTGGTAACCTAACACCAATAATTGCAATTAATAATTTCATTATTGCTGGTGGGGATCGAACTCTGGTTGCTAGCTGTGAAATTAACAGCGAGCGCTAAAGCCTGGAGCTACTACAACTGCAATATAATTTTCAATCAAGAACTCACACATTTCCAAAAAAAGCAACTGAATATATAACATTTTCCACCTACCTTGTATCAGTGGCTTTATTTCTTTACGCCTTTGGTTACCTGGAGAAGATCGCTTTATATAGATATTTTAGAGAGAGCGATAAGACCGCCAAAATGTATACTTATCTCGCTTTTTTTTTAATGTTTTCTGTATCTTTTTGTTTGTGGTCGTTATTTTTCGAATTATAATTTAAATTTTGACTACACAATGCATATTCTCGATTAAGAATAAAAATTCAGATGCGTTTTCAAGTCAAAAGTGGAATGCCTCGTTTCCAGTAAAAATGATCTCCGGATTTCTACATTCACCACACGAAACACGGCTCCATTAAGCAATTTTATGCTAGCATACTTAGTGAGAGCGTGGTCTTTCGCAGGTCAAGTCGACCAATTCGTGTTACAACCACAATGTAGCACAGCATATGCACAGCGTGACTCTACCACATATATTTAGTGAGTTACCGAGCTCCGCGCGAAGTTTCAGCACAATTGGTTCAGCCATTCCGAAGATGAGCCCGGAGAGACAGACAGACAAAATGTATTTAACTAGAGCCCAATGACTTCGTCAATCTTACTTAGCGGTACCATGTAGCGACATCTATGGAAATGTATTAAATAAAGAACGATGTATTTAGCGCGTCAAATTTTTACATCGATATACATCGCAACCGCTTCCGTAGATAGATAATAGATGGCGCTAGAGTAGTCAAGTGAGCTCGGCCACGGTCCTTATTGCTTTGTAAGAGAGATGCTTAATAGCATGCAAATGAGCTTAATAGAAGCCAGTTAATTTAATATTACAGACAGACACATCAAATTTTATTTATATGTATTATTAGACTAGCGACCCGCTACGGCTTTGCATGGATAGGATTTATAAATGTGGTGTTATTTAGATTTAATATATTTATAGAATTTAATATACCAAAGACAATATTTTAACAATTACTCGATTTCTCAAAAAAATTATCTCTCCAACGGGTCGGAATGAGTTCGACACGGAGCGACGATTGCCGATATACCCTTCCTGACTCATTCTTCGCGCTCCCATCGGCTGTGGATCACGCGATCTTGTACAGCTACACAGTTAGGATAGTATTTACTCAAAGAATTTACGTCTAC